>OX244036.2:54413909-59413909 GCA_945859785.2 Tridacna gigas
TGCCCATAAAAGAATTTACAGTGTCTTGTAGCAGGCTTGGGTTAATCCTTTATCAGACAACAAATATTCTGATTGGTCAAAATTTAAAGTAATTTGCAGATGACAAATTAAATGTAGCTGAAATAATGGAATTTGTATTTGACAGGGTAAAAAACATTGTGGGATAAGAAGAAAATGCTGGTTACCAGCATTTTCTTCTTTTCCCACAGTGTTTTACAAAGCTTTATTTCTCAGACTCGACAGAACTGTGTGGGAAAGGGTTAAGTCAGCTTGTAGCATCACAAATATTCAGAAGTTTATCCCCTGTTGTTAAAATGCAAATTTCTTAAGTAGCATGGCGCCATTTTCTTGACAATACAATTTTTGCATTTCAAAGTACATTCTGCCCAACCCAGCAAGTATTCCAAATATTATGCATGCTTGGAACCTAGGAAAAACTTTTGCAGATTGCACAGATCAAGATCAGACAGCACCAAAATACTGCTTAACCCTGGATCTACTTTGTCCTCTGTATTTTGAGATACCGTAGCTAAAGCAGCGGTAAAATTGAATCATTCTAGGCTCTTCTGCTGTCTGTTTCAATTATTCAGTAGTCTAAGGTTTAAACAACATTAAGATCTCCATAATGAAATTTGTGAATGTCAAAGCTACAAGAACAAATGAATACAGAGAAAGAAATATGGCATTACCATATGGCAAAAAACACTGGCACTTATGCATTTTCTTTAGTTCTCAAATTTACTATGTAATTTTGAACTCTTTTGAACTTTTAGCCTGCAGGGGCTTAGATGAGGTTCTTTGCAGACAGTGTAGCTGAAGATCAGAGAATACACAAAGCACACAGTCTGATCATTGATCTACACTGTATGATATTTTGAGAGATAGTCTGTCCTCTACAGCCTGGAAATTGCCACAATTAGGTTTTTGTTTACTGACTAAAACTGTGGGTTTCATTTGCTTACAAGTCTATTTGCTTGTTCTTGTTTGTATGGTATTTATAGCCATTTTGAACATTATTTCAGTTATATCAAAGCAGCCAATGCACCTATCCATGACTTCCTGAAGTTTCAATTACAAGAGCTTGACACAATGTTCTTTCCAAGCCACTGGCTGCTTTCCCCCATAACCATCATCAAAACCATAATCAGCTGTCCGAGAAGAATGAATCCTATCGCAAAGACTATCATTAATCCTTAGACAAAAATTGGCCTAGCAGGGGACTCAAACTGGAAACTACCAGATTTCAAGCCCTGTATGTTACCAACTGAGCTACAAGGCTCTGCTCTTACACGACCTCAAAATATCTCTATAGATATGCTATCAGTTGTAAACATAATACTGATCTTGATTTACCCTTTAACACACAATCCCGAGGTTTAATGACCCCAAGGAAACGAATTTGTGAAAACATTGTGGGGAAAGGAAAAAATGCTGGCAATCAGCATTTTCTTCTTTTCCCAGAATGTTTTCTACTTTTTTAAAGCAAATTTTCCTAATTTGTGTAGCATTACCTTTATCGTCTGAAAATGCTTTCAATTCGGACCAGTCTTAGATTTGGCCGTATGGTAAAGTGTTAAAGAAGGACACAAGTGAGATCACATCATGACAAATAGTGAAAGTACTAAAACTGTAAAAATTTTCACAAAATAGAGCACTTTTTCCAATTAGGGGAAAAAATCACTGTGATATTTTACAAGGTATTGCAATAAAAATCAAAAACATTATCAAAATCTAAATCAAGGAGTTTAAATTATAATAAAACAAGCGAAAAAAGAAAACAAAATTTTCTTAAATGCATGGATGTGTTTTTCGTTTAACTCTTTAGCCAACAACAGTATTTCAGACTGGTCCAAACTGAAATCATTAGCAGACGACAATCGAGTATGACTCAAATAATTGGATTTGTTTCTCAAAGGTAAAGAAAACATTGTGGGAAAAGGAGAAAATGCTGGTAACCAGCATTTTCTCCTTTTACCACAATATCTTTCAATGTCAATTCCCAGGGTCGTTAAACTTGGGATTATGTGGTAAAGGGTTAACATTTAGACTTTTTACTAGATCTCAGTAAGAAATTTAAAGAAAAAAAATATGGGAAAAAGAAAAAAAACATCTTTTTACCAGGATTAGCTTCTTTCTTACAATTTTTTTTCCCCACATAGTGTATAGTCTGATCTTGGATCTCTTTTGTCCAATATTCAGCAGTATGTCTTGGCCAAACAGACTTGCAACCAAGAAAATAATACCATTTGGTCTTTTTGTAAGTCCTAAAATTGTATACTTTCTTTCCAATTGACCCCCTTGGGCTTATAGAAGTGTTGAACTCATCAAACTTTTTTAATAATTTATTGGAAAACTTCCAATTCGGGTTCTACAGATGTATAATTGAGTGGTGCTCTGGAAAAAGGGGGGTTTAATGCATCTCTGTGATACATTATACCAAGCATGTCGTCAGATAATTAATTATTATGGATTCTAAAATCCATTTTGTCAACTGACCAACTGAACCATGAGGTGGACTTATCCTTTGACATGCAGAAAATTTACCTGTTTCAAAGACTTTCCACTAAGATGACCCTGCGTGGACTGCACAGGCTGACTTAGTCAATTTTACAGATGCATTAACCCCTTTTGCACAGAGCATGGCTCATACGTATACACATTCCAAGATGCGCAATCTGGTTGTTCCAAATCAGAATGTCTCAGTCATCAGATGGCTTAAATCTTCACTGACGACAAAATTTTAGATTTACCCACTTTGAAAGCATAATTTGCAGATGAAAAATCAGTCTAAATGATGGGATTTGTCTTTGAAAGGGAAGAAAAAACTTCGGGAAAGGAGAATATGCTGGTAATCAGCATTTTGTCCTTTTCCCGCATTATCAGCATATTCTCACTTTCCCACAGTGTTTTCACAAAGGCATCTTCTTCAGGGTCCCTTAACCCTCTACCACACAACGCCGCCTTTTAACGACCCTGGGAAAGAAGCCTTTTTAAAACATTGTAACCAGCATTTTCTCCTTTTCCCACAATGTTTTCTACCCTATCAAAGAAAAATTGCCCATTTGGGTCATGTTGATATTGTCATATCACTAACAGCCAAATATATACCTAGAAAAAGGATTTTCTCAAAGAATACTCCAATGGTCTCTAAAATTGAGACATTTCAACACAAAAGTAAGCAACATTGTTCACTATCATGTTATGGAGTCCATTATCTGCAGATAAAGCAAAAACAAAGCAAAGACTTTTCCATCCCAATATCAACACCTCCATGTCCTATATATTTTCAGTAGTTCATAATAATCAATATTTTCATACAGTTTTTTAGGATAAAGACCTTATAAAAAGGCAGACAAACTCAAACTTTATTGTTTTTATGCAGACACATTTCTGTCTGGAGCATTTTGAAGATAAAACAGGAAACTAACATGAAAGGCTTGTAGGAAATTTGTCAGACATCCCCCCCCCCTTTTTTTTAATGGGGTAGTTTTTAATTTTATATTTGATTAGTACATTTAATCTGACTGCATGTACACATGGCACCTCGGCTCTCTAGGACAAGGCACCACATAATCATTTTGCAGTCTTAATTGTATACTTGTTGAAAAAATTTTACACCTTGCCCAAATTGAAAGCACTTGCTCTCAATGCCTACAATCTTCTACAGGGTAGGAAACATTGGGAAAAAGTTTCCTTTCCTCCTTTGCCCAAAAAAGTCATGTCTTAATGTTATTTATCAAATAAAACCTCCTACAGCTGTGTAGTAAACCCATGACTTAATTTCGATAATACACTAGTGTATTACCATTTTTTGGGTCCCGGTTCTGATCAGTTTTTAGTCTTGAGCGTGAAAAGCTGGAGAAACCAGCCACAGCACATGCCAGAATTTATATTATCATGCCGTTTCGTGGAAAAATTACATCATTGTTGCTAAGGCGTACACGCATGGAAAGTTTTTTATTTTCATGTGTAATAAAAACCAAAAAATGCAGCTGAAGTTTTTTAAAATCAACAAAATTGCGGAAACAGATGTGGAACTATCCCCTTTAGAAACTGTTTCATTCTACTTTCAGTGTATATGTCAAAGAGCTATCTAATTGTATATGTACACATTTGAAACCGAACTACAACAGTAAACATGGACCCATGAACGGTATAAAGGTTGAATGTGATGATGCAGGATACTTATTTGTCTGTCATTCATTTTATGTGATAAATAGAATCTCACATTCATGTTTATGTATTATCATTTTTATAAAACTAATTGACTAAATTGTATATGACACTCGCCAAGGCTCACATCATATAATTTTAGTCAACTTGTTTGATAAAAATGATAACACATAAACACTCATGTAAGATCCTCTATATCTCTATCAAATATACTGTTTAAACAATCTGTTTAAAGTCAATTTACAGTCTTAACTCTTTATGACAGGAGAAAATGTAGACTAGTCCAAATTGAGGGCATTTGCATCTGACTACATAAATGTGGCTCAAATAATTGAATTTGTCTCTGAAAGGGTAGAAAAGATGGTGGTTAGTGTCATTCTGTAGATGCAGGTCACCAGCATTTCCTCCTTTTCCTGCAATGTTTTCAAACAAGGATTGGGCTGCTGTAGATTGTAAAACTGGTGAATGTCTACAAAATGGTTGCTCTACGGAACAAGTATAATCAAAACCAACTTTCACAGATCATGCAGTACAAGTTTTAAACATTGTGGTGCTGAGTCTGGATTTGTTGCCTAATATGCTGGCAATGTAGATCAAGATCAAACTGGATATTGTGAACTTTTATCTTGGATTTACAATGTCTGCTTCTTTGCCACATATTCTGCCAAAAAATGGGCTTTGAAATCTTAGTACCTGCATCTTTAGAATTTACTGTGAATTTCCACCTCATTCATTTATTGCATAACCATGAGTAACCTTTTACCTGCTAATTGACTGAAATGAAACTTTCAAGCTGATCCTAAAAAACCCAAATTTTGCTTTTGCAAAAGGTTTTTTTGGGGGGAAAAATATCTCCTTATTGGACTGTGTAGATCCAAGATCAGACTGCACAGAATGTGCAGTCTGATATTGGATCTACACTGTCTATAAAAAGGTCTTTGAGTCACACTTAGCAGACTAAGGGTTAATCCACAGCCTCCAACATTTTGCATGATCATGCTCTAAGCAACTTAATCCTAAAACGGATTCAAAGTATCCTTTTCATTAATATTGCAGTCTAAAGGTTGGCAAAGGGTCTAACTCTTTATATGTCAAGTACTCCCATGAACCAAGCCAACAATTACCATGAATTTCCAATTACTAAATCAATTAATACTCTCACATGGGAATGTCATCTGGGATCATGCTACTAGTAGTAATATAATAGTATAGAGGAATCACCCTTACTCCGGTAACAGAGAATTTTTCACAAAGCTATGGCAAGCTATATTCCTCATCTTGCAACAGACAAACCGTTAAATTGTGGTAAAAGCCACAATGTCCTAACACATCCTCATAAATTGGAGTTTAATCCATTTCCATAGATTGTATATCATTACTGTTTTACAAGAACATTTTCAAGGTTGTCCCCTGCAAATTTGTTTCAAATCATAATACTATGACAAACTATCGGGTGCCAAATTATAACAAGAAATACCTTTAAAAAAGATAGAAGTGTATGTAAATTTGCCTGCAAATAGGATGGGGCCCTTATAATAAACATGCCTACATTTTTAACCAATCAAAAATTTCTATTTATTCAAAAGTAGGTCAAAAGCCAGCATATTCAGCTACGCCGAAAAAAAATCAAGAATCCTCACAGTATGTAGAAGGATCAAGCTCTCTCAAAACTATTTTGTAAATTTTATTACATTATTTAACCCTTTACAATACAATCCTGCATTTTAACGACCCTGGAGATGAAGCATTTTGAAACCATTGTGGTTAAAGGAGAAAATGCTGGTAACCATTATTTTCTCCTTTTTCCACAATGTTTTCTGCCCTTTTAGAGTCAAGTTTGATCAATTGTGTTACATTTGTCATCTGCAACAGCTCTGGATTTAGAGAGTGTAAAATTTTGTTGTTTGGTAAGGTTTAATGGTGTTTATCATCACTGACTGTTTCTGGGCCACAGTATCTGCCTCAGAGAAGGTAAACAAAAATTCCACAATAAACAGAAAATCAAAAAAGTATTGATGTTTTTCGAGTGTTTCCTAAATAATTAACAAAGATCTGGCGTGTAAATTAATTTGCAATTAATGAAATTGCCTTTGCTATTGATTTTGCCTGTTGAGTGTTTTTCTATCTATATATATGAGCATTGCTCAGTGAAAAGGGGCTTAATGCACCTGCGAAAAGTATCAACCCAGGTCAGCCTGCGAGGATTAACCTGGGCCAAAACTTTTTGCTAATTGTCAATTTTCTGTCAAAGGACCAGTGTACTTCATGATTCAGTGGGTTGTTATACAAAATGGATTTTGCGGATCCATAATTATGTAATGACTTGCTTGGTATCATTTATCACAGAGATGCATTAAGCCCACTTTTTCCAGAGCATGGCTCATATATCTTGTACTCTTCTTGGCAGTTAACATTTACCCTAGGGGCACTATATAATAATGATTCTGTGCTGTCTGATTATCATTGAAATAGAGAGTAAAAGAACCTGTAGCTATACTCATGACAGTTTTAACTCAATGCTGAACAGTCCTTTGTTTTTACAAACCTTTAGATGGCAGATATTACAACTCTTAACCCTTTAACAAACGACAAAATTTTAGACTGGTCTAAATTGAAAGCATAAATTTTGCAGACAACAAAATAAATGTTACCGAAAAATGGAAGTTTGATTTGGAAAGGGGGGAAAACGTTGTGGGAAAAGGAGAAAATGCTGGTTACCAGCATTTTCTCCTTTTCCCACAATGTTTTCAAAAGGTTTCTTTCTCAGGGTCATTAAAAGTTGGTATTGTGTGGTATGTGTGGAGTTAAAAAGACCACTTTTGAAAATACTGTGGGAAAAGGAGAAAATGCTGATTGCCAGCAGTCTGATCTTTGATCTACATTATCCTCTTAGCTTAAACTCTATACACAAAAGTAACCATCAAATTGCAATTAAAGTGGGTCTTACTCCTAGTCTGAATATGCTTGTTGGTTTTTTTCTACTCTCTAAGGGTTAAAAATGGCCTCCAAGGACAACAGATGTCACAGTCGTACTCACACAAACAGAAGTGTAAATGTAAGCTTTCTCCAAACGGTGAGACCTGATACAGATCATTTCCTTAACATCAAACATATTGTCAGCATATTTTTTGCCACATCTATGATAAAAAACTTTTGGAAAAACATTGAGGCAAATATTGAAATTGATTAGGATGAGAAATTTCCTTCATTCTCAAAATGCCTTCTTGGACCTATGAACACCAAAATTTGAATTTCCAGTATTTTCTGTTCTCTTTTCTAATTGTTTCAAAAGTATTAGATAAGACTGACTTTAGCTTATTCTGCTAAGTATTAAAAAAGGAGGACTTTTCGTTGGAATTTCAACTTCAAACTTTCACTTATAAATGTCAGAAAATTTACTGGCATTCATCAAACAGTTTGAAAATCAAGAATATTTTTCTGAGAAGCCCAAGTACAGCATGCCACTTTAAATTTTCATGTATATCAAACTGAGGAGGAACCAGAACGGGCAAACTAAAAAATTTAGAAAACCATTGAATTCATGTAAAGTTCTACAACTGTTTGTGATATATTTTTATTTACAATGAACATCATTGGCTTTGCCAAATGTCTGCTGATCCTGGACTTTTCAAAACTTTCTTTTTCAGGGTAGTGAAAATACAGGATTGCTTGGTGAAGGTTAAGTTGACCACTGTAGTTTTTTTGTTATCACAGAATCCAGATCTTTGCAAAAAATAGACAGAAAATGGATAGATGAAACTTCTGAAAGACAGAAGGTACATAATATCATGTTCGGTGAACCCAGTATGTGAAAGATAGACTTTTAAAGTTTGAAAATTTGCACTATCAATTATGTTTGTCATATTATCAGAAATGAACTATTTCCAACCTATTATATCGCTAGACTTTTAAAAAAATGTCATGTGATCCTTGAAAAATTATTTGCAATATAAAGATGTTTTCTACAGAGGTGAGACAAACAATGCAGAAATCCAATGGGAGTCAAAGTCACTTTGTTGGAAATTAATTGAAAACATGCAGTGTACTTTATGGTGACAGACAACTTGAAAGAAACCAATTAACACTTTACCAGATGCAAACTTTTTAAACTTGTCCAAATTGAAAGCATTTGCAAACAAACAGTGGAATTTGTTCTACAAAGAGTAAAATAAACATTGTGGGAAAAGAAGAAAAGGCTGGTTACCAGTTTTTTCTCTTTTTCCCACAGTATTTTCAAAGGCCATTTTCCCTCAAGGTTTTAAAACATGGGATAAGGAATTATCAGAAGGCATCCAACAGCCTTTAAGCTTCCTGAAACAACTTTGCAGATCACTTCGAAAGCATTCTTTTTGAAAGCAGACATTTTCAACATAAATTATAATAATTTATACATAAAATAAATGTAGTAACATTGTGGAAAAAGAAATATTACTCATGAACAATCCTACTTTTTGCCAAATTTTTTTTTTTTATAAGTTTAATTCTGCAAGAGATAAACTGTCTGCAGGAAGAATGGTAATGCGTTACAATCCTCAGTTTTAATGTCCCTAAAAAAGAAAGCTTTTTAAAACTTTGTGGGAAAGGAGGAAATATTGGTAACAAACATTTTCTCCTTTTTCTACAATGTTTTCTACCCTACCAAAAAGATATTTCAATATGTGAGTCAACTGTATTTTGTAGTCTGCAAGTACTTTCAATTTGGACAATGCTTATATTTTGTTGTTTGGCAAAGAGTTAAATTCTTGTATACATGTATACAAATGCTTTCAATCTGGACAATTAGCAGATTATGTTGTGTGGAAAAGCATTCAATCTCGAATGATCTTTTTCCCCTAACAACAGGTCAACATTCTCAGATATTTTGTAACTAAATGCTGCTATTGATGGACAAAAGCATACCTTTTTTTGAGACCACAAGACTTATCCATTGTGAAAGCTTCAAAGGACAACAAGACAAATGTAGTTCAAATGAATGACTTTTCTTTGAAATGGCAGAAAGCATCGTGGGAAAAGGAGAAAATGCTGGTTACATTTCTCCCTCTTCCAGGATGTTTTCCAAAAACTTTCTACCAAAGTGTTGTGAAAAGTTTAAAAGACCTTTTCAACATTCATAAAATGCTTTTTGAAAATCCAAGTACCATAGTAAGATACCCATGAAATGATGGTAAAGTTCATGGAATGGAGAAAATACTCAGATGAATTTCACTGGCAATCTAGGATTAAAGAGAGGAAAAAGACAGGAACAATAAAATATTAACAGCCACTTATTTACCCTTTACCACACAATCCCAAGTTTTAATAAACCTGAGAATTGATTGATTGTATGATGTTTAACACAGTTTTCAACATTATTTCAGTTATATCGCGGTGGCCAGTGCACCTATCCATGCTTTCCTGGATTTTCTTTTACCAGTACTCCAGACAATATTCTTTCCAAGCCACTGGCTGCTTTCCCACATAACCATCATTGAAACAATGGTCAGCGGTGAGAGAGGAATGAATCCTGTCGCAATGACTATCATCAATCCTCGGAAAGAAATTGGCCAAGCCGGGGATTGAACCAGCGACCTCCTGTTCTCAAGTCCTGTACGCTACCAACTGAGTTATGGGGCATGGCAAAACCTGAGGAAAAAGCCTTTTGAAAACATTCTGGGAAAAGAAGAAAATGCTAGTAACGAGCATTTTTCTCCTTTTCCCACAGTGTTTTCTGTCCTCCCAACAACAAATTTCAAATTTTGAGCCAAATTTATTTTGACATCTGCAAATACTGTTAACTCTTTACCAAACGACAAACTTTTGGACTAGATCAAATTGAAAGCATTTGCAGATGACAATTTAAAAGTTGTTAAATTGATGTATTTTGTCTTTGATAGGATAGAAAACATTGTGGGAAAGGGAGAAAATGCTGGTTACCAGCATTTTCTCCTTTTTCCACAAAGTTTTCAAAAGGCCTCTTCCTCAGGGTCTTTAAAAGTCAGGATTGTGTGGTAAAGGGTTAGTTTGGATGAGTCAGAAATTCTGTTGTATGGTAGAGGGTTAACTAGGATATCACCAGCCAGACAATAGAATACTGTCAGAGTTCAACATCCTCATAAGGAGAGAACTGATAATTTTTCAAAAGAAACCTGTCCTGAATGCCATTTAGTTTGTTTAAACCTTCACTACATGGCAAATTTTGGACTTGTCAGAACTGAAACTTTTGTTGATGACAAAGTAATTGTGACTCGAAAATAGAAATTTACCTTTGGAAGGGTAGAAAACTATTTTGTAATTGGAGAAAATTTCCCAAATTGTCTTCAAAAGGCCTTTTCCTATGGGTCATTAAAATGTCGGATTGTGTGGTAAAGGGTTAACTCTTTACCAAGCAATCCCAGTTTTAACAACCCTGACTAAAAATGCTTATTAAAAACATTGTCAGAAAAGGAGAAAGTGCTGGTAATCATCTTCTTTACAGCCATGTTTAATTTTCATCTGCAAATGCTTAGAATTTGGGCAAGTCTACAATTTTGTCAAACTTGGTAAGAGTTAACCCTTTACCACACAATCCCCTGGGAAAAAAGGCTTTTCAGAACATTGTGGGAAAAGGAGAACATCCTGATAACCAGCATTTTCTCCTTTTCCTACAATGTATTCTACCCTATAAAAGACAAAATCCATGATATGAGCAACATTTGAATTTTCATCTGCAAATGCTTTCAATTTGGACAAGTTTACATTTTTGTTCTGTGGTAAAGAGTTAACTCTTTACCACACAATCCTGAACTTTAACGACCCTGAGATAGAAGCCTTTTGAAAACATTGTGGGAAAAGGAGAAAATGCTGGTAACCAGCATTTTCCCCTTTTCCCACTATGTTTTCTACCGATCCCAAAACAAATTTCAAATTTTCAGTCGCATTTATTTTGTGGTATGTAAATGCTTTCAGTTTGGACCAGTCTAGAGTATCGTCATGTGGTAAAGAGTTAAATGATTGCTTTCGTCCTTTAGGATCTAATAGTTTTGAAGTACAAAACCAGTTTATCAAAAAACTAGGATTCAGAAACAAATTTACCGAGAACGGCCATGAAGTGATACTCAAACATAGATAGAGACCACAAAATGCATTTTAAAGTATCCTGAGAGAAGGTTAAATGTATCAATGTCAGAATTGTCTGGCTCAAGTGTTGTATTGTCTGTGTGTGCATTAAATCCTTTACCTTGTAAGCAATACACTTAACTCTTACCATGCTTTGGGTGGAATAAGTTGTTTTTTGGACAATGTAGATTAAGATCTGACTGCATGGAATGTGCAATCGGATCATTGATCTATAATGCCCAATATTTTGTTAAATAATCATGTCAAAACCACTTTGAAGTAGCTACAAATATGTTTTGTGTACAGACTAATTATATAGGTGTTGGTAGGATGAAAAGAGGTATGCCCTACCCAAAGCGGGTCTGAAGGTTCTGGCATTTGGGAGGTCAGGATCAAAGTCCCCAGACAAGAAATCTATTCTGGATTAGTCTGGAAGCCAAAGCTCCATCTCAGTTCAGCAGCAAATTCTCTATGTTGTATTGCATGGGGCATGGGATTTGTAAGCCTGGTGTAACTTCAATCCCAACTACAGCCATTTATGATGGAGCTATTTTTGGCCACAGCATTGCCCAAAGCCCTGGTAGATGATCCAGGAAGCAACATTATGTATGCTGTGACTAAGACATGACTGAATTCTGTTGGAAATGTTTATACAGTACATACCACTAATCCATCTTGCCTGTTAAGTCTATTCTTTTATAAAATGACCCTGTCTTTCATCTGGAAGACTTCAAACATTGCATACAAGCTTTTTATGCCCCTGAGGTATAAAACCATTGAGAATGTTGTAAGGAAAGAAGCTATTTATTGTAAGAAGCATTCTCCATATTCTGTGTTCAGAAAACATTTTCTTTTCCTTCAAATGTTCCTCTTATGTGTCACTCACAAGTATGGGTTGTGTCACTTGTTCCATCCGTTGACAGATTAACCTTAAAGCACCTTTCACTAAAGTAGTTGCCTTTGCAGCCAGTGTAGATAAAGATCAGGCTGCACAAACTGTGCAGCCTGATCTTTGATCTACACCATCTGCTTTGTTAAAACAGTGCAAGCAAAAGGTAGCCATGAATTTGCAATTACTTTGGTCTTATTTTAGAATGAAAATATCATTGGGTTTATTCAACATTTTTAAGGGTTAAAATGAGATATCTGCAAATTCCATAAACCTTATTCTGTAAGTCTGGTCTTCCAAACTATCTGTATTTTACTTTAACACTTTACTACATGATCCCAAGTTTTAATGACCCAGAAGAAAAAGGCTTTTGAAAACATTTATGGGAAAAGGAGAAAATGCTGTTTACCAGCACTTTCTCCTTTTCTCGCAATGTGTTCTACCCTATCAAAGACAGAAATAATCAATTACCTACAACTGGGATTGTAATGATATAACTAATGTAACAATATTTTAATCTGACCCAGGTAAAAATCACATAAAACCTATCTCAGTTTAAAAAAATACCACATTCCAGTTAGTGATATCTAGTACCTGCCTGTACTATAACTGAGTCAAAAACTACAACTTTTACTGATAATGTATTTCTTCTATCAATAATAAATTTATTACTTGTGTATCATCAGCCAGAAATTTAAAGTACTAAATAAAAAAGTAAATCTGTGATAACTATAATCTGAAAATGCCTTTCAAAAATCATCTTATACAGATCCCTCATAGTTTTTCTGTCCTTTTCCAAGCAGAAGGCAACTGTAACATGTCTGACATATAACCTCTCGGGCGGGTTTTGAATTCAGGACCTCAAGTTCCCAAGGCGAACCCTCCACCATGTCGCTACAGAAAGCTAGCTCTATAGAAAGGCAGTAAAAATGTCCCTCTATACAAATACAAGCTATACACTTACAGCTATCTGTGGGATAGACCAGAATAACTACATACTCCCCCCCCCCCCCCCCCCCCCCCCCCCCCCGCCATATAAAGATTCATCAATGAATCTTTCAAGCACTGCTAATCTATTTCTCAACTAATTTTATATGTGGTGCGCGACACTGTAACAGGTCTGACATGTAACCCGTCAGAGCTTGGATTGAACTCAGGACCTCAAGGTCCCAAGGCAAACGCTCTACCACGTCACTACAAGTGGAGGGAAAGCTCAATCGTGCGGGACACAGGTAAATGCATACACTAACCACATGGATGTAGCACTTAAAAAGTGACCCTACTACACAACTTTAGTTGCTTTTGTGGATAGTGTAGATCAAGATAAGGGTCTGTCTTCACCGACCATTCTTAGTTTGATTCTTAATCTTATTCTATATTTAGAAAGTAATACAACTTCTCATTGGGTAGACCATTTGGTCTAGCCAATCAGAAGATGGCTTACTTTCAAATTTAAAAAATTTTGAGAAGACCCAGACTGTTCTTACGAATGGTCAGTGAATACTGACCCAGATAGCTCGGGATATGCAGTATGATGTTAGATCTACACTGTCAAATGCTATTAAAATACTTACAACAAAATGAAAAAAAAATGGCAAGTTCAAAGTTTACTGAATATTTCATTTCTTCTGTCCTTGTGTGGTGAACATATTCTTTACTCAATCTTTTCACTGCCAGACAGCTGTCTGGAATAGACAGGAATCTATAACAGATATCAGAGATAAATGCCTGAAAATTTGATCTTGCTCAAGCACTTCATTAATCATGGACAGTAATACGGCTGAACAATACTACAGCAGGTTTCTTCCAATAAAGTGCCTATTTTTCCATTAAAATAATTATAGTGCGAGTTACCAAAAGAGTTTGAAATATTAGAGGCAAGAGCAAAGATGAAAACTAGATTATATAAGAGACAAACACTTTGTAAAAAGGATTCGATTCTCTGGTACTGTATCAAATTTCCAAGGATTTCACATCAAATGATACCGATATATCTGGAAAGAACAATGATATATTTTGTAGATCTTTGTGTTTTTGTGCACATAGACACCTGAATATCTTTGAATAAATGTCTGTACACAACTTTAGCCCATTTCCTTTTGTTCTTTAAACAGGGTTTTATCCTGATCCCCTGTTTCTTTGAATTTGGGGCCTCAAATTTTCCAAATGACCCCCAAAATTATAAGTGTGCATTCTTTTATTCATTTCATGAGGGTCAAATGACCCCCGCACCAGAAATTCCTTCGGGTAAACCCTGTTTGAATTAGATCTAGTTGTAAGTTAGTGAAAACATCAATCATTACACTTCAAATGAACTCCAAACATCGTTTCAAACTTGTTGAAAAACAGCAAAATGGAATGGAATAATATTTGCAGTCACCTTGTAAAAGTAAATCGTCCAGGCTATCACTACTGGAATGTGTCAATTGCAAGTGAAATTTTGCATATTTTTGTGCTCGCGAAAGTGTAGTTCTAGAACATTATTTTCACATGGGTCATTTCTGTACGTGAAATAGAGGGGCCTTTTTGATCTAAAATAATGTCTATGACTAAACCCAAGCATATGAAAATAGTTTACAAATCGCCTCCATTCAAAAGTTAAGGGGCTTGTTCCATTGCTTTCTTATTTAAACTAGAATATACGGTATGTAAAGCTTTAAATGAATCGAACAAAACCACCATAACTTTAAGCGATCTGTGCATAGATCTTATTCATAGAACATAAATTACATGTATGTCATAATGCAGTTTGACTGTGTCATTTATCGTACTGAAAATGCTTCTTTTTAGAGCCTGCACAGTCTTTAGAACTGCATTCCATAAATTACAATTCTCCATTAGAGCTAGCTGGGTTGCAGCCAAATAGAGATAGCAACTTTAAAGCGTAAAAAGGTAGTATACAACTTAGGTTGCTTTTTCTCTTCACCACATAATTCAGATTTTTACCGATCATGAACGAGAAGGCTTTTGAAAATATTTTTAGAAAAGGGGAAAATGATGGTAACCTACATCTTCTTTTCCCACAATGTTTTCTACTTTTTCTCAGGCAACTTTTTCAATTCGAACCACATTTAATACGTCCTCTAAGAATGCTTTAAATTTGACAAGTCTAAATTTCTAAAATGTGAGCAATCAGGCCAAGATCCAAGTTCAAGTAATGGACGTGCAATCTGATCTGTCTTAAGCCTACCTATGCTGCATGATACAAAAAACTGTTATTAAGCTTGCCAGCCCTTGGGCTCACTTAGGGCCTAATTACATTTTTATAGACTCGTTTAATGACATTTTATCTCAAATGTCAACTTAAGTCAGATCCTATATATTATGTTTTCTATTGAATGAAACAGATGACTAGGGGAATGAAATGACAAAAAAACCCAATAGGTACAAATCTGGTGCGAAATTTGTTCCGCCTTGCCAACAGCAGGCACTCGATGTCTATTTAAATATTTTAAAAGGGGCGGTTTTTTTTTTTTTTTTTTTGAATAGGCCTTCTCGGCGGTATATAAAGAGTCTCGGCGCGGAGAATGTACCAACCAAGAGAAAATACTGTTTTAATTTCTTTTCTAAACTCCACACATGTCGATACATGTCGAACGTTAAGAAAGGTTTCTAGCTTTAAAAATAATATTGTTTAACTTGCTGAAATACTGACAGAGATAAACGTAGAAGATACTCACAATCGGGTTTCCAAGACATGGTTCGGTTGATTGACTGTTACAGTCAAATTCAAGTTGAAGATTGATTAACTTCTCACGAGACGCACTTAAAATTCCATTTGAGTAAATGAAATTTGACTTCAGTGGTTTGATCGATTTTTATTCACTCAAGTAAAAAGTCGTTAGAGGCAGCATTTAGTAAATTAGGAATGAAATTGTTCGATACATTTTTCTAAATCCCACTGCTTCGTTAATCTTTAAAAGAATAAGTTATTATGACTTTTCCCGTAGAAGAAAACAGTATGAATCTGCAAGGAAATACCACCATTGGTGTCCTCAAAGCCATTAAAGCCACTTTTCTACATGTATATACATGTATATATATGTACCTACAAGGACATACGAGCTGGGATATAGCAAGGGTGCACAATGATTTTTTTTTTCGGGGTAGCTGAATGCACTGGCTTTTAACCTCCTTCTTGGTACTGATATAGAATGAATACATGGTAATTTGTGATTGGTCAAAAATGTGTACATGTTTGGGGGGGGGGGGGGGCTGGCATATTTGCTCACACATTTATGAAACCACTATTAACCCACTTTGCTACCGCTAATCGATACCCCGAGGCTTTGATTCACGAGCACCAAAACAAAATAAAATAGAAGTGAACGATTCTTTTCTTGCGCTATTTGTAAATTTAATATTTTCGTAACCCTTACCCAATAACACAATACCAATTTTCAACAAATTGAAAAAAAATCGAGGAAAAAGGGGCAATTGCTTGTTACTTTCCATTTTTTACTTCATAATGAGCCATGAAAAAAGTTTCAATATCTATATTCCAGTTTCTCTGACGCCGTCTACCTTTTTTAACACCTAAGCTGCTGAATAAATGAAACGCAAATTTTTACTCAATACTAAAAGCCCAAACATTGCGGTTTCAAAGTTGGTTTCACCGGAAATAAAATACCGTATTGGACAGTGTAGATCAAAGATCAGACTGCACGTTCTGTGCAGTCTGATCTTGATCTACACTGTCCGCAAAAGGTCAGTGAGTCGCGATATCTTTCATTTGAACGAAGGCTTTTGGGTTCGAAATATTGAGTGGTTTGGATATTCAAAGTTTGCTATTCATACATGTGACCCTCCCCTGCTCTTGTAAAAGACGATATGTAGTCATGTTTCCATTATCATATGAATCGTGCTCAGCAGCTCTGTGAAAAGGGGGTCTAATGTATCTGCATAAAGTATCGACCAGGTCAGCCTGCACAGTCCGCGCAAAACTTTTTGATATTGGTCAATTTTCAGCATGTCCAAGAACCAGTTTACTTTATGATTCGGTCAGTTGTTAGAAAAAAAATGAAATTTATGGGTCTATAATATTGTGATGAATTGCTTGGTATTATGCATCAAGGAGATGCATTAAGCCCCCTTTTCACACAGTATGGCTGATAATATATAAATGCCATATGGTCATTACAGCCATTAGGTCTCTATTAGTATGCTAATTTCCTATATCTGTGAGTTCAAATGGTCAAGCCTTTAGAATCTGTCTGGCAAATTAGATCTATCATACCTTTGTCATAGATTATCTTCTTCAGATGTCCGTGGATACGTCGAGAAACAAATATACCAACCGGTGATTTGATAATGTATTTCAACGCAAGGAACAACGTGCCTCATCTTGGAATCCGTAATCAAAGCGAAACAGGCGAACCAAAGTCAACCTTTTGAAATCAAATATTATGATTAATAATAAAAATGAAAAGACAAGAAGGTGCTTCTAATCAAGAATGACACGAACAGTTTCATTTTCCAAAACAAGAAAGAAAAAGAATCCTTTGGTACCAGTTTTGTCAAAGCTACATCTACATGAACTTAAAGGTATGTTAACCCTTAGGCTACCAAGCGCGACTCAATGACCTTTTGCGGACATTGTAGATCAAGATCAGACTGCAAAGAAAGTGCAGTCTGATCTTGGATCTACACCGTCCGATGACGATATATTTTTTCCCTAAAAATAAGTTTGAAATAGCATTATTCGGGTTTTTACTCTCGGTCTGAAGATAGAGAGCCTTTGTTTGAAAGTTGCAGGAGTAGCAAGGGCTTACGGGAGTGACTAAAACTTATTTGATCCTCTCGATTGTGGACCAAGATGAAGGCAGGGAGAGAGAGAAAGGGAAAGAGCGCATCGATTAATTCTGTATTCGTGGATTTTGACGAATAAAAGTTGTTGTATCGTATTCGAATAGTTTAGAAACGGATCTGAATTTGTGAAGACTGTGCGAATACTTTATGAGTACTTTTGGCAGTTTAATTAAGAAGCCTATTCATTAATCAATTTTAAAGGGGCCTATTCAGTGTTTATGCCGTAAATCAAGATTTCTTAAAAAACACTGATAAATGCAACCAGATAGATTTTTCTTTGCAATGGAATAGAAACAGTGTGGTTTCATCCAGTAAAAAGGTCCGATTTTGGGCTTTTTTCAAGGCGTGGTCGTTTTGCCATTAGTAACTCCGTATGTTTCTAACCAGATATGACGTCATCGTACAGGTTTGACTACGAATTCTCGTAATCGACGAGTGCTATTAATCATGTGACATTCCAAAAGGTCTTTGCGAAACTCTGTCGAGAAATATAAAAATACCTTAAGACGGTCCGTAGCCCATAGGGGAAACACCAATGAATTTCCTTTTCCTTACCTTTGTCTTCCTTCTGTACTGATGTCGCCCTGCTTAATTCAGCCATAAATCATTTTACTGAGATTATAAAAATCCGGAATAGCTCCCTTTAGAGTAATTATATCTAAATGGCCTATAATTTACTGTCATAAAATCATAATTAGTTAAACTTTCCTTAAAGATCGTTATGGAAGTGTGCATAAAATTATGCTTGTTGGTTTAAATTATGTTATTTAGGATTCCAGTTTCTTTTTATTTCCACACGGCACATTTTCATTGGTGCACGGACAATTTTTCCATCAATAGCAACCTATAAAGTTGTTCTCTGTGCTCCGTGTCAAAAGCACACAATTCAGCCGCAATATTACCAATAAATATTTGCTCTATTGTTTCTGGCCAGAATCGCTGTTGGTAAAAGTTTTCGGATAGTAATCGAATATATTGGCAACCATGTCAACTAAAGCAAACATGACTGAAGTATCCGATGAACTGATGGCATTCACAAGTTTCCATAAATTGTATCATGGCAATCGTTGGGTTCTCCTTGCCTTCATGCTTCCTGTTACAGACTGCTTACCCTTAGCTGCGAGGCGTCACTCAATGCGCTTTTGCCCACGGAGTGGATCAAGGTCGGACTGCCACTCAACATGAATACCTAGTCTAAAAAACGAGATTTCTTCGCTCGAAAAAAAAGTTCGTAATGGCAATGTTTGGGTTCTTTTACTTTTGGTTGATACTTTTTAAATTTTTATGTAGTAGTTTATGGGTTAAAAGTACGATCTGCTTAAGTTAGCGGGAAGGAGCCTTATACACACTGTAAATATTAATGAGGCGGCAAAGAAGTTGCGGCCTGACCTTTGATTTACACTTCCCTTTATTTAATGGTATATTCTTGCACAAACACTCTAAATATTTAAGTGATAGGGCACATTTTCATTATTCTTGGAGAAAGACGATTTCATGATTAAACAGCGAAACGGCCCTGACTACTTAAGCGTTAAGAACAAATTAAGTTTCTTCGCGGACATTGTGGACCTAGACTGCTGCGACAGATGCATGCAGTCCGATATTGGATCTACACTGTCTGATATCTTTCATGACAGTCAACCTTTTAGAGCTTTAACCCTTTACCAAACAGTCCCATGTTTTCACGTCCAAGAGAAAGAGACCTTTTAAAAAAATTAAGGGAAAAGGAGAAAATGCTGGTAATCAGCATTTTCCCCTTTTCCCACAATGTTTTCTAACCTGTCTAAAAACCTTAAGTTCATTTGTATCACTTTCAAATCTGTTGTCTGCAGATGCTTTCAATTTGGAAGGAGCTAAAATTTGTCGTTTGGAAAGGGGTTAAAAGAAGTTCACATGCGTGTAACTAGGCTCTTTAGTAATGTCCATATTTCATTTATTTGTCGCTCTATGGCTTACATATTTTCTTGTCATCACGCTCATTCGTAATTTGTTGTTTTCTGAGACAGAAACTCTAACGTAATGTCAACATACCGCTAATATTACCCAACGAATTTACTTTAAAGCCTTCATACAAGTTAACTTAAATTATATGAAGAATAATTATTTTGTTATTATTGATTTTGTTTAATATTCCTCTTTCAAAGGGAAATTCTCGAATCTTTTAAATCGAATAAAACAATTCCTATAGTTTCCACAGTCTGATATATCATTTAGATAATCTAGAATCTAGTTTCAACCTTGCAAAACCAAATTCAAAGAAAATTCAATACAGTCCGATAACAAACAATTAATACAATAAAAGTGAGAATCCATGCAAATTTCTGTAATAAGATACTGTATGTAATATCTGTATGATCACAGAGAAAGTGCGTGCGAGTGGCAGCTGCTACAATAGTTGTATAGGAAAAATGTACTATTTTGGTGAGAAAAACCCTGTATACATGTAAAAAGAATAGACATTTACCAATTGGTTAAAAAATCTGTGAAAAAAACAGAGTGACGTCGACTTGTTTAATTACTTTTTCAGTAAGCATCATGCTCAGATACTTGTTTTCCTGCCGAGGGACTATATTTCAATAGATGTAAAGGGTGGGTAACCATAGAGACGCCTTTGTTTCTGAGAAATTAATTTCGTTTAGTCAATCAACTGACGATTTATCTCAAAACTATCGATGTCTAATGTTCAAAAATAAGTTTATGAGTGGGTGAGCGCAATATGAAGATTTTTCAAAGTACACTTCATTTATACTCGACATATTGACATATTGATATCGATATCTGAATACCGGGGGGGGGGGGGGGGGGGGGGGGGGCGGGCGGAAGAAATTTACCATTATCTTCCACCAGCTGGCATTTTTCAAATACATACCCGTCTGTATTATCTTCAGCTAGGTGGCATTTTTCAAATACATACCTATCTGATATGGGCATTCTGGGTACAGAACCGGACTACTTTTCAAGGCAGCAATCAACATAGCGAATTTCAAAATAAAATATAGCCTACGTTTACTCACTAAAACTTACCTTGTTCAATTCATCCAGCCGTGGTTAGCCAGCATATAACTTATGTACGTTATTTTTGCTGTCCGTCTGTTGCACCAATCCCGGTTTTCCCATTTCTACATTTAGAAACTGTCTACAGAGATTTGCAGTACACAATGGTATTTTATAAGATTATTCTCCCCGTTTGAAATCGTTATATTTTTAAGAAATTTTTCCATAGACGTAATATTCATTTTCCGCTTGCTATTTTGAGCGTCAACTTGAGTTACGCACCGCGTACTAATATTTATCCCGTACAGGATAGTGATGCGTCATAGCAGACAGATCCAATCTTCGAAGAATATTGACATGCGCAGACAACGTACGCGTCTGATTTAGGTATTCTGGGTACAGAATCGGGCTACTTTTCAAGTAAAATATACGTTTATTTAAAACAACGCTAACTGGTATGATCCATTCAGTCATGGTTAGTTAGCATATAATATATGCACCAGTCATTAATAAACACAGCCAATGTAGGCCTAAGATATTGTCCCGGTATAAGCCCAGCATGGTGGGGACATTTTTTTTTTTTGTAAAAAAAAAAAACCCTGCACATATCCCGGTTTTTCCACATGTCTATATTTAGAAACTGTATACAAAGATTTGCAGTAAACAACGGTATTTTTCCCGTTTACATTTATTACATTTCAAAGAATTTTGGAGTGAATAATAGGCTTGACGTATTTTACAGACATTTTCCGCTTACTTCTTTTTAAGCAGTAGAGTTTTAATTTTATCGTGCATTAGTACCTATCCTGTACAGGATAGTGATACGTCATAGTAGACAGGTCAATCTTCTAGGCATTCGTCACAACTCGGCCGATTCCGTACCTACATCTAACCTCGTCCGTATAAAGGAGGCTTCCATTTTGAACTACCAATCACATGATCTTAAACATGACGGCGCCCCTGTAGATCGCTTAGCAACGACATGAACAACCACGGTGAAGTTATTCACTTCTATCGATCTGTCGATGGAAGCTCCCAACGGAATTGATAAACCACGCTAAAAATTGAATGTACAAACTGTTTGCCGACTGAAATATTCTTAGAAAGCTAACGATAGAAAATTTACTCATGTTTTCTTTTTTAAGAGGAGCCTTACAACTTCAATAACGGTAAAGCGGTGTGCTTCCGGACATGTGCGAAATGTACCGTGTAGGTGCATATCAAGCTACGTGATACAGCCGAGGGATTTGATCACCGGATCACGCGAGGTATGCAGAATGTCTTCTAAGAATATGACATGCGCAGACAACGGAAATTTACGAAAATAAATATCAGAAGGCCTGTACTCGATTTATCGAAATATCGCTTTAAACTTCATTTACGCTAAATAAGTTAAATGCAAGCAACTGTTACTCGAAATATGTTTTTTGATGTCCAATGGGTGAGGAACATTAAACTGCAAACTCTTCTGGCACGTTATAGTACCATTATCTTGTCGTTTCTACCCTCAATTTTATAGCGTAACCCTTAAGCTACTAATCGCGACTGAATGTGATTGTGCGGTCAGTGTAGATTAATATCAGCCTGCACAGAGCGTGGAGCCTGATCTCGATCTACACTGTCCGACAAGGAGATTTCTCCCCCTGAAATAACTTGGAAATAGTAATATTTGAGTTTTCTACTACTGGCTGGAAAGTTTCATTTAACAAATTGAGCAGTTTAATGGTTAACCCTTTACCGCACAATCCCGACTTTTTACGACCCTGATAAAAAGACCTTTTGAAAACATTAAGGGAAAAGGAGAAAATGCTGATAACCAGCATTTTCTCCTTTTTCCACAATGTTTTCAACCGTATAAAAGGCAAAATTCCTCATTTGAGTCACATTTAAATTGTTGTCTACAAATGCTTTCAATTTGGATAGGTCTACATTTTCCTCGTGCGCTAAAGAGTTCATAATGAAGGATTCACTGGCAGTGAGACTGACAACCAGTCGATTTTTTTTTTTAGTCAAAGGAGGTAAGGATTGAACACCAAAATAGTTCAATATCGATTGCTTTCGACCTGGGGCTGTATTCATCATTAGTTGTAAACGTCATGAATTCATTGCCACCTCATTGGCTAAGACGTTCTGTCGAATTTAGTCGAATTCAGGAAAAGAATAAATGAACATAGAATGGAAAAAAATGATAATTGGTAAATACGATTCCCACTGTTAAAAATCAAATGCCAAGAATGTCGACTTCTTGGGCAAGCGAATTTATGATTACCACAAATGAAATTAAATCATTTGAGCCATGCTCTGTGAAGAGGACGCTTAATGCATCTGCATAAAGTATCGACCCAGGTAAGCCTGCGCAATGACCTGGGCGGAACCCCTTTGCTATTGATCGATTTCCTGCATGTCAAAGGACCAGTATACCTCATGATTCATTTGGTTGTTAGACAAACTGGATTTTCTGGATCCATATATTGTGATGACTTGCTTGGTATCATGCATCACGGAGATGCATTAAGCCTCCTTTATCCAGAGCGCGGTTCATTTGTTTTTCGTCAATCTAAGGCCAGCGGAGCAGAATATAGCCTGAAATACCGGGCCAACACTTAAGGAGATTCAAGATAATTGCTCTAACACGATTACTACAAAGCTATTTACACAGAAAGAATTTTGAGATGACAGTCTATTACTTTATAACTCAATTTTTTCCAAAGTGAATCACTCTGAAGAGACAGCAGTGTTGGAGAATAGTGACAGTCTAAAGTTATAGCAGAGACCCCGACTTCGATTCCGAGAATGAGAGGGGGCCAGCCTTTGGAACTTCCCACATCATGGTAAGAGCACTGGTTCGGTCTTCAGGAAGCAAGCATCGAGCTTGGTTAAATCAAGTTGAAAGTACACTTACTTATTTTACAATCGATGTAAAATTCAAACTTAACAACTGCAGGTTTTTGAGCCCGATAATGGTACGTATATCTACAGATCAGCGGTCGACCTTACACAGTAGATACTTTTCAACAGTTTTAGTTGGCCATCGGAGTGAATCGAACCCACGTGTCGAGAGATTTGTGGCTTACAAGTCTCTCGCTCTTTTAACTGAGCTCTTCCGGCTATCAAAGCTATTTGCAACAGCAGATGATCAATCATTTACAGTAGGAAGGGTGGATAGAATGACATGAACCAAATCTTTAGTCAAAATGAAGATATATGAGATGCGCTGCGACAAAAGGGGGCTAAATGCATCTCCGTGATCCGTGATACAATTCAAATCATCATATAATTGTGGACATAAAATCCATTTCCTGTAACAAACAACTGAATGGTGAGGTACGCTGGTTCTTTGACATGAAGAAAAATGACTAAAAGTAAAAAGTTTAAGCCCAGGTCAGCCTGCGCGGACTGCGCAGGCTGACCTGAATCGATATTTTTTGCAAATGCATTAAGGCCCCTTTTCACAGAGCATGGCTCATATGTTTTGTCATGCCCCAATCTATTTTTTCTTGGCGTGCAAAGATAAAGAGGACCATTGCATGTCAAGAGGAGAGTAAAACAAAACAATTGGTAATATTCTGCACAAAATGTATCTCCCCACAAAAAGTCAAGCAACAAAATCATTTCTTTTTTTTTTTAGTCTTGCGAAATATTTGACCAGTTAACCTTAACTTTAAAGGCGAAGAAAAACACGTTATTTTCTAAAAGTAACAGTGTAAACAGTTATCGCCAGTTGCAAGTGCAAATAATGTGTTTTTCTGCGTATTTAAAATTAACTGGTCAATTATTTCAAAGGACTAAAAAAAGAGAAATGATCTGTTTGATTGACTTTTTATGAGGTGTATATGACTGAAATGTCCATCATAATAATTGATGTCTAGCTTACTTTCGATCATTATTTTTTCATTTTCTAAATTTCTTGAAATTAAAAAAAAAAAAAAAAAAAAAAAAAAAAAAAAAAAAAAAAAAAACCAATGACAGGAGACAGCATTTAATACATGAAATAGTGACAAGCTGACCTTGTAACCTGCTGAAGACAATGATTTGTATCTTGCAGCAGACTAACATTTCGTCATAAAAATGCCACTCGGATTTGACTTGATATCAACTGTTGATTTTCAATATCCTTACTCTCAAGGCTATAATATTCGCCGAGATTATCATTTAGAGCAGTGTTTCTGACAACACAAGCCATCACCGTCTAATCTGTATTTCAAAATAATTCGCATACTAAATAAATCAATCCACAATTCCATAATCGGTTTGTAAACTGTTGTTAAACCTAATACCCGAAAGTAATACATGTCCGGTTTTATGTGCTGGTCTTATTTGACATGTGTTGTAATAGACAAAAAGCCTCTAATTATGTGGCTCATGCGTGGGAAGTTATCGTTTTGTCATTCAATGCCAAGAGTTTCGGTTGGGGCACACCAGCATCACATCATCATTTTGTGTGTGACGCCAGTATTTCTTGACAAAACTTCTCCAGGCAGCGTTCTTACCATCAAGAACAATCGTCGTTTTTTTTTTAGAAATATAAGTTGCCCTCAGATTGTGTCAAACATTAGAGTGTATATTCCTGGGATTTAGAGAACTGGAATTATAAACGTAAATACATGTAATATCTCGGTGAAACCTCAGCCAGGCTGTGGGAGTTCGTTTCATGGATGCTGTATTGCGTTGTTGTATAACTCAATACGATCGTTCAACCCTAGTTTGCTATTTAAAAGATAAAATCATGAATTCAAAACTTTATCCTGCAAATTGTGAGATAAAAAGATCAAAGGAACATTGTGCCCGAAGCATGAAAGACAACGGTCTTTCATTAACTTTCTATACAGAAAGGAACTTTATCCTCTGGAAAATTTTATCTAGAATGCCACTATAATTAGAGGATGATAAGTTCATCCTATAGAAGCCATTACGTCGATATATGAGTAATGGCGGCGTGTTTAAGCGCTCTCGTAAAAATTTTGAACTTTAGGTGAATTAAGTAATTTTCTCTGGATATTACTCAAAAGAAGTATAAGGTAGAGTGACTTTTGGCTATAATCTGTATTTCTCTGTGTCTATTATGGGATGGGAAGAAGGAGAAAAAGGAAAGATAGGGGCAGTGGAGATAGCGATATCGGAGATACTGTTCACAATAAGACATGTAGAAAGAGAGGCCCGTCAGAGGATACAGTCAGTGTAAGTGAAGTACTAAATCAAGTGAACAGTGTGCTATTTGAAGCATCTGGAATGAATCAAGACTCTAAATCATTGAACTATTCGGAATTATTGAACGATAACGTATTTAAGTGCCTCGATCAGGATTCAGATATGGCATCAGGTAATCAGCGGGCTGATCAGCCCAGTCAACCTACGAACGAGGATATTATGACTTGTCTGAAGGGAATTGAAACAAGACTGTCTAATATTGATCGAAGACTACATGCCCTTGAAGAACTAAAAGAACGAGTAGCAGGTTTTGATAGAGACTTGAAAAAATTGTGGTCGATTATGGAGGAGAAGATCTCAGCATCGGGTCAGAGACTTAACACGCTAGAGGAAAAGGTTGAATCTGGGGATTTTTTGCTAGGAACAATGCAAGAAAAAGTCACAATTTTAGAGAAGGAGAAATCTGCTTTAAAAGAAGAGGTAACTTATCTCCAAGCTCAGTCTATGAGGAACAATCTAGTTTTTACTAATATCCCTGAAAAAGAAGGAGAGAGGAATGATGAAACAGAGGTTAAGCTGAGACAGTTTTTCGTTGACAAGATGCAGGTAGCAGAAGATTTAGCCCGTAAGATTGTTTTTGAGCGAGTCCATAGAATGGGTCCGAAGAACCAAGCAGGAAATAGAAAGATAGTAGCCAAGTTTCATGAGTACAAAGAAAAGGAATTCATCAAGAGGCAGGGTAAAGCTCTTAAGGGTTCAGGATGCTACGTCAACGAGCAGTTTCCCAAAGATGTAGTCGACAAGAGAAGAAAGTTAATTCCAAAGATGCGAACAGCGAGACAGGAAGGGAGAAATGCTTGGATATCATACGACACGCTGTATATAGATGGTAGGGCAGTGAGAGATTAGGGGGGCGAAGAGTGTGACTTAAAGATACTCTCTTGGAATGTCAATGGTTTAAGTGAAGCCAAAAGGTCTGATCTCAACTTTTTGAATTTGCTTAAGAGCAATGATATTATATTTTTATTTGAAACATGGACGAAATCAGACAGTAATATCGAAATCGAGGGGTTTTCACATTATAATTTTTCTAGAAAGTTCAAACATAGACAGGCAAGAAGGCAAAGTGGGGGTGTCGCTGTGTACATAAAGGACAGTTTAGTTTGTGGGATTGAGGTAGTAAGATCTCATCATGACTCTTTCATCTGGTTAAAACTTCACAAAACTTTTTTTAGTTTTGAGAGAGATGTGTTTATAGGTGGTATTTACTTGTGGGACGAGAATTCTCCCGCATATAATGTTGTTAATGTAGACTTTTTTCAATTATTAGAGGCTGATGTAAATTATTTCAGTGAGTCAGGCTCAGTATTTATTACGGGAGACTTTAACAGCAGAGTGGGGTTGAAACACGATTTCATATTTTGCGACACTTTGTCCCCAGATATTGATGATATTGAATATGTTCCCAACAAATATCTCCCCAGGGCCTCCTTAGATGTTAAAAGTAACAACTTTGGGTCAAAACTCTTAAATTTGTGTAAATCTTCTGGCCTCCGTATTGTTAACGGAAGGTTATATAGTGACTATAATTTGGGGTCTTACACATTTGTTTCCTCTCAAGGGGCCTCAGTTGTTGATTACCTGTTGACTTATGAAAACAACTTTACATACCTGTCCAGTTTTAGTATAGAATCCATGAATGAATGGAGTGATCATACCCCAATAAGTTTTTCTTTGTGTAGTTGTAAGCCGGGTATTTCCCAAGAAAACTACACTGAAATCAAGTGTAAATGGAATGAAGATTATAAATCTCTCTTCCGTTCCAGTATTATTGAAAAATTGCCGTATTTTAACAGTATCGTTTCACGCATAGATATATCTAAGCATGAAACAATCACTACTGCGATAAATGAATTTACTTCTTGTGTCCGTGAGATTGCGAACCCACTGTTTTTAAAGCGTTTTCAACCAAATAAATATTCTAAAACCCCGAAGAAGAACGATTGGTTCGATGCCGAGTGCCAGAGTGCTAGAGTCAAATATCTTGATTCGCTTCGTTCTTTTAATCGATCTCACTCCGACGAACACATGGCCATTTTTTGCGAAAATAAAAATAGGTACAAGAAAATTGTTCGCAAAAAGAAATGGTTATTTAAAAAAAAGAAATTAGCTGAAATAGAAGGGTTGAAACTCAAGAAACCTCGTGAATTTTGGAAATATTTCAAAAAGAGTAGTCCAAACTCTGCTAGTTCTATTTCTCTGGATGAATTCCATAAATATTTTTCAACTTTAGAAAGGGAGATCAACTCAGCAGAAAATTCCGATGCTGAAACTTTTTGTCGTAATTACGATTTTGATAATCCCTTAGATTCCAATGACGATTTAGATTATCCTATAACTGTTAACGAGGTCATTTCTGCGGTGAAGAAATTGAAAACTGGCAAGTCTCATGGTGCTGATAACATTTTAAATGAGTATTTGATTGAAACTGTAGACATACTGGGCTCACACCTATGCGACTTATTTAACAGTATTCTAGAATCAGGGGTTTTCCCAGAATCATGGTCCGAAGGTATTGTTATCCCGATTTTCAAAAAGGGAGACAAAAAGGAATGAGGCAATTACCGAGGAGTTACTTTACTCAGCTGTTTTTCGAAACTCTTTACAGTTATCTTGAATCAAAGAATAATGTCTTACTGCGCAGTTAATGGGAAAATCTCGGATGCCCAATTTGGTTTTAAAAAAGGTAGTTCTACTGTTGATGCCATTTTTGTTTTGTACTCCTTGATTGAATATTTTATTAACCATAACAAGAGACTGTATGTCGCCTTTGTTGACTTAAAAAAATGTTTTGATAGTATAAACAGGAACTCGCTTTTATATAAACTTTTCAAACAAGGTTTTCAAGGCAAAATTTTACGTGTTATTAAGAGCATGTACGAGAACGTAAAATCCCGCGTAAAACACTGTGGAAACATGTCCGAATTATTTGAATATTCATTAGGTCTTAGACAAGGGGAGATAATGTCACCTGTCCTCGTGTCTTTGTTTCTAGAGGACATAGAGTTATCACTATGTAATAGGGCTAACTCTGGGTTGTCTGTTAACGATATTTATATAATGTTGCTTCTATTTGCTGATGACATGGTATTATTTGGCGAAAGTCCACGTGATCTTCAAAATTCTCTCGATTCCTTACTTGATTATTGTAATTTGTGGGGACTTGAAGTCAATTCTACCAAAACAAAAGTCATGGTCATAAGAAAAAGGGGTCATATACGCGATACCGAAAAGTGGTACTACGACGGCAATGTTTTAAATATCGTGGACCAGTTTAATTATTTAGGTACAGTCCTATCGTATAACGGTTCATTTTCGTGTAACAATGAATATCTAGTTGGTAAAGGATTAAAAGCTGTTAACGTTCTTTTAAAAAATTGTAACAAATATCCGCTCAAACCGAAAACTCTCTGTCAATTATTTGATTCCTTTGTTGGGTCAATCTTGAGTTACGCGTGCGAGCTGTGGGGGTTTTCTAAAGCAAAGGGTATTGAGCTTGTTCATTTGCAGTTTTGTAAAAGGATCCTCAAGGTTCGAACCAGTACTTGTTCCTCAGGCGTATATGGTGAATTAGCACGGTACCCTCTCTATGTGATGCGCTACTACAGGATAATTAATTATTGGTGTAAAGTGGTTTCTACTAATAATATTATTTTAAGTACCGTTTATAAATTAAGTTTAGAAGATTGCAATCTAGGCTTTAAGAATTGGGTGTATAGGGTCAAAAATTTATTAGACAATTATGGTTTCAGTCATGTTTTTTATAATCCGAACCCCATATATTTAGAAAAGTTTCCGCGTATATTTAAACAAAGGATTATTGACTGTTTTATACAGGATTGGTATAGATCAATAGAATCTAGTGCAGCATTAGAAGAGTATAAGCATTTTAAAAGCCATTTCGGATATGAACCATATTTAGACATTTTACCAAATAATTCCAGATTTTTCTTAACGAGAATGAGACTATCTTCGCATTCCTTAAGAATTCAAACAGGCCGCTATGGTAGAAATAAGATCCCAAGAAATGAACGCATTTGTCAGTGCTGTAACACAAATGATATTGAAGACGTGTTTCATTTCATTTGTATCTGTCCCTCTTATGATAGATTAAGAAAAAAATATTTAAGTAAAAAATACTATGTAAGGCCTTCAGTTTTTAAACTTAATCAACTAATTAATAGCGATGATGGCAAACAACTTTTTAACTTGTCGAGATTTATAAAAAATGCCCTAGATATTCGTAAAAACACCCTAAACCTACATGTCTAATTCTTATGTTGTTTTTTCGCTTCGTTCTGTTGAAAACTCATACGTGTAATGCTCTCATCTAAAAGTTGAATTATATGAGATATATTGTATAGCTTTGTTGAAAGCACTACACGCATAAGTCATTCTCCCCGACATACTTGCTCCAAAGTTATAACATGTCATTATTATTGTTGCTGTGATTCATCAAAGATTCCATTGATATTCGAAAAAACACCCTAAGCCTAAATGTCCAAAGTTCTTTCTTTTTATGTCTGTTTGCTTTGTTTCATTTTTTTTTTTTTTTTATACGTACTGTTCAGTAGACAAACATGTGTGTAGCGCTGTCAAGTAAAACTTAAATTATATTAAACATATCTTTTGACTTTGCTGAAAGTGTTATACACATATATTGCATAATGCAGGTCCTTTTACCGTCTGTCATGCTCACTAGATCTCGTTTTATTTTATGTTTATAAATGATACTTTTTGTGACTATGTACAACTGTGTACTTGTCTTGTAATAAACTTCTGTTCTGTTCTGTTCTGATATAATTAGTATGATAATTTGAAATAGCCTTTAGGTCAAACAGTCAACTCAATAGGATTTATTAAGAAAATTAGGTAGAGCGGGTTCGTCTTATTCCGAATATCGTATAATGCCGAATACTTTCAACCAATCTCTCCTTGTGTTACAATTGCGCATACTACCGTCAAAACATGCGCATGTGCAGATGGCGCGATCTTTCTCTTCCGGATTTCGAAAGTTTCAAGTCCGCCAAGTTTTGAAAAGTCGAGAAATTTTAATTTGTTTGAAAGGTAAGAATTCTTTTAACACCTCTTACGTAGTTTGTTAAGCCAGAGTGTTTTGAAATTTTTCTCAAGTCAGTTCCCTGTGAACGATATCTATAAGGAAATGAAAGTTTATTGATAATAAAAAGCAAGTCATTCTGTGAAAGGACATTTAAATGACGTCACATACTGTTTACGATATTGATCGGGGTATTCGGAAGATACGACATTAAATTGTAGAGTCGGGTCTTTCGGATATATTGAGATTTTTAATACCAGTTTCTTCACTTTATCAATAACTGCAAGATAACGCTCTACAACTCTGTATTTAATAAATAAAACTTAACCTTACTGATAAATTCTGTTGGCATTTTTCTAGACGAGTTGTTTAATTTTCAGAATGAGTCGCCAGATGCAGTATGATAAATCGTCTCTGGAAAATGCTGTAAAAGCTGTCCGAAACAAATCGATGGGCTATCTGAAAGCTTCAAAGGTATTTAAAGTACCACGGACAACCATATTTGACAAGGTTCATGGCAAGTCGGACATTTACTGCTCTGTTGGTCCGCACACAGTTCTCTCCCAAGAAGAAGAGAAAAGGGTCGCTAAATGGTTGGTGGATATGGCAAAAATAGGGTATGGTAGAACAAAACCCGAGCTTTTAAAAACGGTCTCTGATATTATAAAAGCTGATGGAAGGCCTAATCCATTTAAAGATGATATTCCAGGTAAGGACTGGTTTTACGGATTTATGCGTAGACACCCTGAAATATCCCTTAGGTCTCCAAGGCAACTTGGAAAGGAAAGAGCAGTTATTACTCCAAAGAAAGTGGAAAAATGGTTTGATGATTTCGAACAATTTATTAAAGACACGGTCCAAGATCTAACAATTCTTTTAGACCCTACGCGCATGTACAATGCAGATGAATCGGGGTTTGCACTGAGTGCAAAAACTGGGCATGTTCTTGGTCTACGAGGGGCTAAGTCAATTTACAATGTGTCTGCCTCTGACCGGTCACAAATAACTGTGTTATGCGGAATGAGTGCCGCTGCCCACTTCCTTAGACCAATGATTGTTTTTCCAGGCCAGCGATTTACTAGAAATATGTTAGAGGGTTTTGAAGAAGCAGTGCTAGGTAGGAGTGAAACCGGTTGGATGGACAGCGAACTGTTTACCAGTTGGTTAAATACTGTATTCATACCGGACATAGAAGAGCGCCAGGTTAAAAAGCCCATAATACTTTTTGTAGACGGACATAAAACTCACATGACCCTTGAGGCTTCTGATATTTGTAAAGAAAATGGTATCATTTTGTACTGTCTCATCGAACATGGATCACACCTTATGCAACCTTGCGATCTTCGCTTATTTTCGTCTTTGAAAGAGTCCTGGAAAGTTGCGCTTAGGGACTGGCAAATCGAGCATGTTGGGCAGTATGTGACAAAATTTGAATTTGCATCCATATTTAGGCAAGCATGGCTAGCATCATCAAAGGTTGAAAATGCGGTCAATGGCTTTAAAGATGCCGGATTATTTCCATTAGATAGGACAAGGGTACTTCAAACAGACAAATTTCAAACTTGTGTCTTATTTGATAAGTGTGGGAGCGATGAATTAAATGAAAGTCCTTTAACTTCCACTACAAATAAAGTGGAATCAAATGCACCAACAGAAACAAAGAAACAAGCAGAGAAAACATCCGTAAGCCAGGATGAGCCAGAGACAGTTAAAGAAAATGATAATCAGTGGGGTAATCAACGGAACGAAAGTGGTGAAGCGGCACAACCTGCTACAAGAGAAACTGTCGAGGGCACTTCAGAAAATGGTAGCACTGAAATACCCCAAACAGATCGTACAGAGATTGTAAATGAGTCGCCAATGTCTAAATTTCTGAAGCTTCCTGAAATAAAACAATCAGAAAAGAAAAGAGTAAAACGAGAACTACTTCCGAAAGCCGTAACTGGGGAGCAATTCAGAGCCATTCTTTTAGAAAGAAAACGAAAAAGAGAAGAAGAAGAAAATGCTAAGAAACTGAGAAAGCAGGAAAGAGAAAAGAAACGTGAAGAGAAATTAGAAGAGAAACGCAAAAGAGAAGAAGAGCGATTGTTAAAAAAGAAAGAGCGAGAAGCAAAGAAAGTTATGAAAGAAGAAGCCAAGAAGAAATCTAAAGGGAAGAAGCGCAGGCGTAACGATGCAAACTTGAGTAATGATTCAGACAGTGAAGATGATGTGAATTTGAGCAAGTTGGCCGATGATGATGACAGCGACAATTTTGAAGAAGCGTTTGAAACGTGCCCAGCATGTAATAAATTCGACCAACACCCTTCACGCTGGGTAACATGTGAGACTTGTAGCACTCGATGGCATTTTATTTGTGCTAATAGAGCCGAATACGAGTTATTAGACGAAGATGAGCGCAAGAAGGTCGAATTCATATGTCCTCTATGTGAATAAATCACATTTACAAGCCTCCCTATGCTATTCAGTGTGAATGGTGCTGATTTTTATATATTTGAAACTGAACCGTTTATGTTTATTAACTCATTACCGAACGACAATATTTTAGGTTTGTCCAAATTGAAAGCATTTGCAGACGACAAAATAAAAGTGACTAAAAATTTGAAATTTGTATTGTGAAGAGCAGAAAACATTGTGGAAAAAGGAGAAAACGCCGTATAACAGCATTTTCTCCTTTTCCCACAATCCCCGCACAGGATCGTCAAAAGTAGGGATTGTGTGGTAATTGGCTAAGTAAGCCTCCGGTTTTCTTTTTTAAAAAATACGAAGGTATTCGGAAGACCCGACAGTATCCGAAATTATCCGCAAGTACGAGGTGGGTGGTACCCGGTGTTTCTTGTTAACTTATCATCGAAAAGAAATATCTACCATACACAATCAACGACGATATGTTGGTACAGGTAAACAACACAACATTTTTCGTGAGTTTCGAATAGTTCTTGAAATTTTCAATTTTTCTCATAAAGTATCCGGAAATTGCCGACACCGCTCTACTCTACATCCGCACCACAGAGGAGATTTTTCCTGTCACATCATACAAGGAAACAAACCTGCTAATTAGAGATAGGATGTTTATATCTGCACAGGGAGCCATCGAACTTGATGATTGTAATCAAAGAACTATAACTACCAGTAATAATTACAATTATTTCCAGAAGCGATATTAGTTTTGTAACGGACATAAAGAATATATTTAGAACAACAGTTTTATCCGAGAAAAGCTTTGATATGTACAAAGCAGAGTAATTTATTGACGTAAATTCTTTTTATGTCATATAAGTAACGTTACATAAAATATGAGCGTTTCGAAACGTATAGGACTGGTTCGGGCCTTACTAGTTGGATATGCTTTCTTACACACTGAACTGCGGCCTTTTCGTAGCCTAGTGGTTACTGAAATTGCGATTATATTCTCTACAAATCGTTCAGTTGTTATTTAAATTGGAATCGAATTCACCTTTCTACTTTTTTGTTTTCATTTGTTTATCTGAAACGTTCTGGATTAATATCATGTGAAAACTGTAAGGCAAACGCACAAAATTTAGGGTAACCAGTGATTACATGTTGCAGTTTTGGATTGATCAGCTTTTAAGGGCCTCGCCTTTGATCTATCAGTCATTGTGACCTTGACTTTGAATTGTTAGCAGGACTCTCTTTTGAACGGATAGTCAAATTGGACTCGCCTCCGAATCGTTGGTAAACTACAATCTTTTGTTTCAAACTGTCAGTAAATATTCTCTTCATATTTATAATGTTGCACAACAGTTAAGCACAGCTGGTAAATACGAGCAAAATTTAGAATGACAGATTTATTTACTCGCTGAGTAGATAGTCCCTTTACGAATAAAAGCTACATTTAAATGTCAAACTCTGTCAGACTCATAAACAGCGGTATCGGCGTATGCGTTTGTAAAATCATAGGTTGTGGTTTTATAAACTGAGGATACAGCGCCCTATCAAATTGATCTATGGTTACCTAAACGATCATATTGCACGCCGATAGCGAAAGTAATCCGTGGTATCTTAAGTGTTTATGTTCCGACGTCAAGTTTCAATCTCCGAGCAGAGTTGTCGTTCGTTACTCTCACCATACATCTCTGCAACGGGCTAAATGACAAGAATCTTGTCAAACCGAGGAAAACATGTTTTTTTACTGTTTAACTGTTTCATGTGTAACATAATAAAGTAGACAAAGGAAATATGATTCCGGATACATTATAGTTGCATTCAAACTGATGAATTTACCTGTATACAATGGAACTATTTTTTCAAGCTTCTTTACTGATCAGAATCTTACGCCAATTGTAAAAAAAATGGCTGCGCCCATGAATGATGACAATTTAAACAAAATTAAAAAAAACAAGTTATCGTCCTTTAAAAGACATGTAAGCTTTTTAGAAAATCTCTCTTTTTCACATTTCCTACCACTAAGTCTGATTGCCGTATGCTGTTTTAACAGCACACAAAACAATCGATTGGTCTTTCTTTCACCGGCATTTGTGTCACCATTTTGAGTTATGGTCATGTGACGAAAATATCACGTGATGACGGACTACTTTCTGAGCCAACTACAGAGGTGAATGGGAATGATCCGTAGTGCAAGAGAGTGGTCAAGTTTATGCGATTGGGTTGACCAAGCAGACTTTGGATGCAAATTGCCACACGTGATGATGACCGTGTCATTTCATTGGCTATTTTTGTACATTGGCAGAAAATTCGCCACTCGTCACAACTCGGCCGATTCCGTACCTACATCTAACCTCGTCCGTATAAAGGAGGCTTCTATTTCGAACTACGAATTACATGATCTTAAACATGTAGGCGCCCCTGTAAATCGCTTAGCAACGACACGAACTACCACGGTCAAATCTATTGATCTGTCGATGAAAGCTCCCAACGGAATTGATAAACCACGACAAAAAATGAATGTACAAACTGTCTGCCGACGTATATATTCTTAGAAAGATACCGATAGAAAATTGTAACTCATGTTTTCTTTTTTTAAAGGAGCCTTACAATTTTAATAAAGGTAAAACGATGTGCTTTCGGCGATGTAATGTGTCGTGTGGGTGCACATAAAGTTACGTGATACAGCGGAGACACTTGATCACCGGATCACCCGAGATATGCCGAATGAGGACTCGCATTGGTAATCCAGCTTCTGAAAGTATTGCTGTATACTGATGCTGTGTACTAGTGGTTGGTAAATGTAAACCATGATTAACTCTTCCCAATCGTTTAAGGGCTTGTAAAAACATCGTCTGTAACCAGTAGGATTACTTTCTGCTTTTCCCAGTCTTTTCTTCCCTTTGACAGACCAGTTCCAACATTTGAGTAACGCTAATTACGTAATCATTTCAATATGGAAGAGTCTAGAATTTGTATTTTGCGCCGTATTGACGCTTATATCAGAAACAGAGCTTATAGTAAAAAATTCTGAGCCCACGTATGTACCTTGATATAAAACAGCAAAGACTATTCATTGATTTCCGATTTGTAACTGCATGTTTTTGTCCTATAATTAGCCTTCAGATGACAAGACGGAGATTGGTGTGTCACATGCGCTTTATGATTTACAATAACATAATTATCGGCACAGTTACTTCCGGCTCTGCCTATGTGAGTGGTGACTATTGCCGTTCCTTGGTAAATTAACCCTTAGGCTGCATAGCGCGACTACAGGACCTTTTGCGGACGGTCTAGATCAAGATCAGACTGCACAAAACGTGCAGTCTGATTTTGGATCTACACTGTCCGATAAGGAGATATTTTCCCCGAAAAATAACTTTGAAATAGCAATATTTCGGTTTATACTATCGGCTGGAAAGTTTAATTTCACCAGTTTAGCAGGTTAAGGGTTAACACGAGTAATAACGTTTTCTGGGGGGGGGGGGGGAAGATACGTTTTAGTTCACAATAGAAACATGTGTTTAGAGTTTTATTCCATACTCGTCAACCAAGTTCATAAAAAATTGAAATTTGCCGTTTACTGGTGACAATATAAATGAACCATGCTTTTATAAAAAGGGGCTTAATGCCCCTGCAAGAAAGTAATTACCCATGTCAGCCTTTTCGCTGGCTTTGAAACAATTTTCACCACATCGGACGGAGCAACTCCATGATCAGACTGCAAATTTTGTTCAGTCTCGTCTTAATTCACGTTGTCCGAATAAGCTCACGGAGTCAAGCTAATCAAGAAGGATACGGATAAAAACTAAATGAACCATGTTCTGTGAAAACGGGGCTTTATTCATATGCAAACAGTGTCGACCATATCAGCCTGCACAATCCACGCAGGCTGACATGGATCGAAAGTTTTTACTATCTTAAAATTTTCTGTATGTCCAAGGACCAGCCTACTTCATGATCCAGTCGATTATTCGACAAATTGGAGGATCCATGTCTTGCTTGGTATCAAGCATCACGGAGATACATTAAGCCCTCTTTTGCCAGAGCGTGGCTCAATATATAGTATGTTCAACCACGTTTTCAAATCTGATGCCACTACAAAAATGTGGATAGTTACTAGTCTATTTGCCTGAATGGTACCTTGAACACTTTCAGCATTATTTCAGTTACGTGTACATCACTGCGACAGCTTTGTTCGTGCTTTTTTTTTTTTAATCCATACTAAGCTTGGACATTGCAGTGCCTTGCTCAGGGACATCCGTTGAAAACCAGGAAACTTCAAGGCCCTACAACTGCCAGAAGTACACAATGCAGGTGTTAAAATGCATTCGAATTTAAATTATACCAGTATGTAAATTATGGTGAAGACGAAAATCCGTTATTGTACGGTCGTTAGTCGCTGGCAGAAAAATGAAATAAAAAACTAGGTCAAAAGTTGCCAGGTCGCACTAATTGTTTTTTACCTGATTTGACAATTAATTTTCCTACCAGCAACTATTACTTGGACCGTCCGTAAAGTAACTAATACTTTTAAATAGCATAATTTAAATTTAAATGAGCTGTGCTCTATGAAAAGGGGGCTGAGTGCATTTGCGAAAAGTATCGATCCAGGCCAGCCTGCGCAGTCCGCGCAGGCTGACCTGGGCCGAAACTTTTCGTTATTGGTCATTTTTCTGTATGTCCTAGGACCAGTCTAAAGTCAGTTGTATAAAAAAGTGGCTATTACGGATCCATAATTATGTGATGTCTTGATTAGTATAATGCATCACAGAGATGCATTAAGCCCCCTTTTGCAGAGCATGGCTCAAATGCATTTTTACCACCCCCATTATTTATTTTTGGCAGCTATATGGCCTTTAATTTCTGTAGTTTTGAGCTAAAAGTAATTATTTCCTTCACCTTTTTTTCACTCATTTTATGTAATTATCTGTTAGGGAAGGGGTACAATATAATTTGTATCATAATACCATTTCTCACGGGCGAGAAGACGCACAATCGAGAATTCTTCAACTTCACAAACCAGCTATTGTCTGGTCTCCTAAGTCTATGATTTATTGGGGATGAAATTAACGTTTTAGCGGATATTGTCTTCCGCCGTGGAAAGTAAATTGGATGCAAAAAGATAATGATAAATGGTCACGTGACGTTTTCACTATAGTTCTACGTTATAAAATATTCTGATTATGACATCTTGTACTCATTTATTTTACTGTTTCATATGGAAGGAACTTGATTAAAAAAATCTTTATTTCCTTACAACAAAAAAAAAAATCAGTTTGCATTTTGTATCAAGTGACTGATAGTTTTATTCTTCTATGACCCTTTACAAACCAATCCCGTGCTTTAACAACCCTAATTAAAACAAAAAGCTTTTGAAAACATGGTGGAAAAAGTAGAAAATGCTGGTAACAAGCATTTTCTACTTTTTCCACCATGTTTTTTACCACTTCATCTTTTTTTTTTCCCTTAGACAAAAACCACCATTCGAACCATATCAGATTTGTAGTCTGGATGTGTTTTCTATTTGGTCCCAAATATTGTCGTCTGATGAAAAGTTAACAGAAGTTAACCCTTTCCCAAACAAGCCCTGGTTTTCACGTGTCTGCAGTACAAGTCTTTTGAAAACACTGTGGGAAAAGGAGAAATTGCTCGTAACGAGCAATTTCTCCTTTTCCCACTGTGTTTTCTACCCTTTTGGAGAACTTTCTGTCATTTTCATCAAATTTAAAATTGTCGTCTGCAAACTCTTTCAATTTGGACCAGTCTGAAATTTATCGTTTGGGAAAGGGTTAACTAATATCTCTGGAAATCAATTATCTAGCCCACAAATTCTAAATTTGCAGGGAAAGATTATATAAATAAACTTGTTACAGCGAACAAGACATAGATTTAATTAAAAAAAAAAAACATCTTTGAAAAAAAGAAAGACGGCCGGTAAATTTGACAGCAAATAGACGGGGGTCCTTAAAATAAACATGTCTACATTTTAGACCAATCAAAAATTTCTATTTATTCATTTTTTATCAGTACCAAAAAGTAAGCCAAAAGCTAGACTGGTATCAGTCCGTTAAATAGAGCATTTTCATTTAAAAAAAAATCATAAAATAAAACAGCAGAACAAATACACTCATATAATGTTCTCAAGGTCTGATTTAACGTATTTCAGATAAAGAGCAAGAAACAACATATATTCCTGAGGGTTTACAATAGTTGTGTACCTTGTTTATTAGAATGACTCAAATGCAGGGCCTGGGTGCCAGGCTAGCCAAAAGCCAGCACATTCAGCTACGCCAAAAAAAAAAATGAAGTTCACTTGTGAAATTTGGAGAGGAAAATTACAGAACAAGAGCTGTGATACCGAACCAACAACATGAGAAATAAACTAAGTAATGTCTATAATGCGATTAGGTGTACGGGTCTTCACACAAAGAGCATTTTATCGGGCAATTAATCCCTTATTTCGAACAAAACCTCCTGTCCAAGTCAAACAGAACAAATGATGCTTACAGTAGGCCTGCCTAATTTTCAAGTATTTGCTGTAACATAGAGCGCCAAACCGCATCGCAATAACGGAGTCTCTTTTTTGAAATACAGGAACACAGGCGCTTGGTTTTTTCTCTGTTTTAAAAACAATTTGAGCAAATTGGAGTAACCAACTATACAAATCAGGATCAGACAGCATAAAAGAAATGAGTTGAGAAATTTGGTCTAAGACGAGCCTGAAGCTGCAATATTTAGTTTCATGCTTCTCAGTAGGTTATCGGGAACTTATGATGGTGGATTGTGGTTTGATAATTTCACCGTTTCGACCAGTGAATTTCTCGATTGATAAACTCACTGGTACGGAAATACCGAGAGCTACCCGTACTTCGCAAGTCCCAAGAAAGGAGTTAGAAACATGAAATAAATAGATTTTTTTTTTTAAAAAAAGAAAATGATTGGCTGCGCCACTCATGAAAATATAATCGATGATGTTCACTCGATGAAATAAATTTCGAGCTTTCACCGAAAAAAGAAATGTCTGTTGAAAGGATAGACGGCGTAAATTTGCCAGCAAATAGGCAGGGGCTCTCAGAATAAACATGTCTACATTTTTTACCACAGGGGCCCTTAGAATAAACATGTATAGTCGCAGTAATACACGCATGAAAATGCTCTAGACAGACATACTCTAAAGTGATTCAAAACTCTTAAAAAGGGCGATACCCGAAATATTGAAATAATTTTATGTGGAGTGTTTTTCCTCTTTACAAATTGAAAGTAATTGCAGACGATAAATTAGATGTGGCCCAAAAATGGAATTTGTCTCTGAAAATGTATAAAACGCCGTGAGGTAAGGAGAAAATTCTGGTTGCCAGCATTTTCTGCTTTTCCGCAGATGTTTCCAACAGCTTATTGCCTTATTCTCGTTAAAAAACAGGATTGTCTGATAAAGTTTTAAGCTGTACATGTGAACAAAATTATGGCAAAAGGATTATTATGTATTCCTCGTATAGAATACTAGTACGTAATTTCTTCTTTACCACAGAGTTTTTCAAAAGCGGTATACATATGTATGTTGCACTGCGAAGAATGTCGTCTGCATGAGATAATGAGTGAACCTATCTTCTTCTTTACTTTGTTGGAATGTGATCTACATGTATGCGAGGGGGGTTCAAAAGACAAGATCACCAAATCGATACAAAATTGCAGCCTATGTACTTTCTAAATACTATGTTTTGCCTTCAAATAATGAGCTTAGAGGAACCAACATTTGTCTTCTTTTTTTTTTTTTCCCAAAGGTGGTTTTTCGTAATCGAACCGATAGATACACTTACTTTATATAACACCTCATAAAAATGGGGGGGAAAAAAAGAGGTTGAAAAAAAGTTAAAGAAATACGCAGAGAATGCGAAAAATATCATGGTGGAAAGAACTGAAGATGAAAATGAACTGACCAAAAAAAAAAGAATGAATGAGGATGAATATAAGAAAGAAAGGGATGAAAGAAAGGGGGTGAAAGAAAGGGCCTTGAAGAAAGAAAGAAAGAAAGAAAGAAAGAAAACATGACAAAAAAGATAAGAAATAAAACATAACAAAAAAGATAACAGAGTACAAGTCTAAAATCGAACATTTATTGACATGAAATTAAGTCAGAATCCAATCCAATCGAATAGACTAAATTAATGGAGTTCTAAATGAAACATTTTACTCTTTACCAAGCGAAATAATTTGAGACTGGTCCGAATTGAAAGCATTTGCAGACCACAAAATAATTGAGTATCAAATAATTAAAATTTGAATTTAAAAAGGTAGAAACATTGTAAGGAAAGGAGAAAATGCTGCTTACCAGCATTTTCTCCTTTTCCTACCATGTTTTCAAAAGTCTTCTTCTGTAGGATCGGTAAAAGTCGGGTTTGCGTGGTAAAGAATTTTAAGCTTTGAGATAAGCTTCTTCTATCGCCTGTCCATTCAATCTCTATTTATACAATGTAATCATCTCTTTTACTTTTATTTCCTTTTTACCCTTCCTGCCAGAAATGATTTACAAATGAAAAGTCACCCCTTGCCAAAGCGTTTTACGAATCCATGTCTAATAGTGAACCCCTCCCCCCCGTTACTTGTGAAGATTGAAAAACAAGATCAGCTAGCAAATTAGTGCAATCTTATCTGGATCTGCACACATCGAGACGAAATTAACTGCTTAGCCCTTTAACAGGAAATCCCGAAATTCAACGACCGAGGGTTGTTGAACACATTGCTGGAAAAGGAGAAAATGCCGGAAACCTGTACTAAAAAAAAAAGAAATCACATTTTCCCACATGTTTTCTATACCCTTTCAAAGACAATTTCTACTGTTTAAGCCGCATTTTATTTGTCGTCTGCCAATGCTTTGAATTTGGAAAAGTCTAGAATTTTGTCATTTGGTCACGAGCTAATCTTTACGACAAATCAAAGTAAAATCATGGATTACTAGTGTTCTTTAAAGCACAAATAAATTTGAGCCATGCTCTGGCAAAAGGGGCCTTAATGCATCTCCGTGATCCATGATACCAAGTCAGCATATATTTATGAAATAATAATATCCATTTTGTCGAACAACCGACTGATTCATGAGGTACACTGGTCCTTTGACATGCAGACAATTGACCACTAACGAAAGGTTTCGGCCCACGTCAGCCTGCGCGGGAAGTGCAGGCTGACCTGGGTCGATACTTTTTCCGCAGATGCATCAAGCCCCCTTTTCACAGAGCATGGCTCATTTTCATCGTATCCGAAATCAACCAGCCCCCCCCTCCCCTGCTACTGGAGACAGATAGAGCTCATGCGAACGGCATAGATCAGATCAGACTTCGTCTTATGTGCCGCAAAGGATTGACATTGTTATCAAGTGCATCCTAAGCTAAGACTCAAAGGCAACTCACGATTTACAGTTGAATTGTGTTGAAGCTAGCAGTCGACAGAGTAAAAGGAATTATACTTATCCCCATGCAAGTTCAAAAAAATCGCAATTAGGTAATTTCTTTTACCCTTTAAACCTTGTACAAGCCATGTAATGAGCCATGGTCATAGCAAAAGGGGTATTTAGGCATCCCCGTGATGGATTATACCAAGCAAGTCATCACATAACACGTAATTATGGATCCATAAAAAGATGTATTTTGTCTGACAACCGGCTGAATCCACGGCTAGAATGGTCCTTGGGCTTGCAGAAAATTTACCAAATGTAAAAAGTATCTACACAGGTCATCCTGCGCGGACTGCACAGGCTGACCTGGGTCGATACCTTTTTTAGATGCATCAACCCTACTATTCACAGAGCATGGCTCATGTTTAACGGTAAAAAAAAATCCACATATAGCAGGCTGACCGGATTCGATACATTCTGCAGATACATTAAACCCCCTTTTCACAGAGCATTGTTCATACTGAATGGTAAAAATATCCACATATTGCAATTTAAGACCATTTCTTATGGAGTGCAAGAAAACTATCGTATATCTCCAACAATATCGGACATTCATCTGTGACCAGGCTGCATGTTCAATTGCTGTACACTCTGATCTTGATTTTCACTGTCTACAAAGGCAACTATAATTCTTGTACGATTTCGTAAAGATTAAGGTAAAATGGTGTTGTACGATCGATTTCATTGCATGGATAAGTCGCGTGCAGCGTCTTTGTATTGTATTTATGCCTCTGTATGGCCATGTCTCTCTTAGACCGAGATGCAGCACAATTCAGAATCAATGAAGATCTAGTAGAATCAGAATGAATTTATCAATACCATACTCACCTAGAGTGCTTCCTAGGTCATTATGCTGAATGGTCTGTCTGTCTGTCTGCCCCCCGCCCCATCCCTCCCTCCCGCCCGCTCGTCTCTCTGTCTCTCATACTGACGCCCCCTTTCACCCATATCTTGCTTGTATTCTAACATGGAGACAAAATTTCGTAAACTTCCAATCTGAAAGCATTTACAGACGACAAATAAAATGTGACGCAGGCATTCGTCTGTGAAAGCATTTTCTTCTTTTCCCACAATGTTTTCAAAGGTCTCTTTCCCAATAAATGTTAAAACACGAGGTAGTTTGGTATAGAATTAACTCTTTACCAAACGACAAAATTTTGGACTTGTCCAAATTAAAAACAGTTGCAGACGATAATTCAAATTTGACTCAAATAATGAACTTTGTTCTTTTAAAGGGTGGAAAACATTCTGGAAAATAGAGAAGACCCGTAATATCTTAAATGAGCCAGTCTCAGTGAAAACGGGGCTTAATGTACATGTATCTGCAAAAAGTATCGACCCATGTCAGCCTGCGCAGTCCGCACAGGCTGAGCTGGGACGAAAGTTTTTGTTTTTGGTCAATTCTCTGTCAAAGGACCTGTGTATCTCATGATTAAGTCAGTTGTTCGAGTAAATAGATTTCGTAGATCCATCATTATGTGATGACTTGCTTGGTAATGGATCTCGGAGATGCATTTAGCCCCCTTTTGTCAGAGCATAGTTCATTAATGCTAAATTGGACAAGATATCATAGTGTAGATCTTAGATCAGTCTATTCGTTTTTATGAAGTCTCATCTTAAATTTACACCGTACACAAAAGAAGAAACCAAAATCGCAAGTGAGCCCCAAGGAGTTTTAAACAAAAAAAAAAACGAAAGGGGTCGGTTGGAAATAAGGATACAAGACAACAAACAGTCTTGGAAAATCAATTGAAAGGTCGCGGGATCTCTTTTGAGGATTGTGTTTCACGCGGCAGTCCATGAAATATTCAACTCATCTCCTTTAGTTCACACCATTCCCCTGGACTTGCTCCAAAAACGCCATTATAAGAGTCTGTGCTTTGTAACATTTTTATTGTATAAAATATACTTTAGCGCCGTGTCATAAACGAAATGTATCGGAAGACTTTTAACCCTTACACTGCTGATCGCGACCCACTGACCTTTTGCGGACAGTGTAGATCAAGATCAGACTGCACAGAACGTGCAGTCTAATCTTGGATCTGCACTGTCCGATACGGTATTTTCTTTCCGGTGAAATCAACGTTGAAACCGCAATGTTTGGGCTTTTAGTATTGAGTAGAAATATGCGTTTCATTTATCCAGCAGCTTAAGTGTTAAAAACTCCCGTAAAAACACGATTATCAACTTATATACAATAGCTGCCAAAAGCAAACAAAGCGAGTGTTAACATGGATTTAAATTAAAATCATACCATTTAAAAGTATAGAAATTATTATGAAGATGGCACTCTGTTATTGTACAGTCGGTCCAAATGTTAGTCGCTGACAGAGAAATTAATTTCAACAAGAGGGCCATGATGGCCCTGGATCGCTCACCTGAGTCAATAGGCGAAATTTCACTCCAGGGTCATAATGACCCAATTTAAAACTCATCAGAGATATTATTAAGACAAAAATTCTGACCAATTGTCGGGTCAATTGAGCTGAAAATGTGGCCTCCGGAGTGTCCAAAATGTCTTTCTTCAATCTGACCTTGTGACCTAGTTTATGACGCTATGTGACCATTTTTTCAAACTCATCCGAGACATCAAAACAAACTTGTTGACCAAAGTTCAGGTGAATTGGGCAAGAATTGCCGCCTCTAGAGTGCCCACAGCGTATTTCTGTAATTTGACCTAGTGACCTAGATTATGACCCTATGTGACCAAATTTCAAATTCATTCAAGATATCATCAAGTCAAACATGCTGACAAATTTTCAGGTCAGTTGAGCAAAAACTGTGGCCTCTAGAGTGCCCACAATACATTTCTTTAATTTGACCCAGTGACCTAGTTTATGACCCTATGAGACCAATTTCTAACTGATCGGAGATATCATCAAGTCAAATATGTAGACCAATTTTCAGGTCAATTTAGCTAGAATTGTGGCCTCTAGAGTGCCCACAAGGTATTTCTTCAATGTGACCCAGTGACATTTTTTATGACCCTATGTGACCCAATTTTGAACACATCCGAGATATCATCAAGACAAAAAAAGTGGCATCTAGATTGCCAACAAATTATTTCTTTAATTTGACCTAGTGACCTACTTTAAGACCCCAGATGACCTAATTTCAATCTCATCCGAGATTTAATCAAGGCAAACATTCTGATAAATTTTCAAGTCAATTGAGCAAAAGATGTGGCCTCTAGAGTGCCCACAAGGTATTTCTTTAATTTGACCTAGTGACCTAGTTTATGACTCTAGGTGACCCAAATTCGAATTCATCCAAGATTTCATCAAAACAAACATTCTGACCAATTTTCAGGTCAATTGAGTAAGAAATGTGGCCTCTAGAGTGTCCACAATACATTTCTTTAATTTAGACTAGTGACCTAGTTTATGACCGTATGAGACCCAATTTCTAACTGATCGGAGATGAAATCATTGTCTACCTATATCAATATTCTTCGAAATTTTGACCTGCCTGCTATAACGCATCACTATCCTGCACAGGATAAATATTAATACGCGGTGCGTAAATTGACGCTCAAAATAGCAAGCGGAACGTGGCTATAAATAATAGGTACACGTCTGTGGAAAAATCAAGCAAGTTTTTGGCTACAAATTTCTTAAAAATATAATGATTTCAAACGCGGTAAATAATTTTGTAAAATACCACTGTTTACCGCAAATCTCTGTAGACAGTTCTAAATATAGAAAAGCGGAAAACCGGATTTGTGCAACATGCTGACAACAAAAATAACGTCACCACCTTGCTGGGCTTATACCGGGGCATTTTCCCAAGCTTATAGGGACTGCGTTTATAAATGGATGGTGCATAGGATATATGCTAGCTAACCCTAGTCACCCCTTGAATGAATCGTACAATGTAGGTTTTAGTGAGTAAACGCATACTTTTATTTTTGAAATTCGCTGCATTGATTGCCGTCTTGAAAAGTAGTCCGGTTCGGTACCCAGAATGCCCATATCATGTGTGCATTTGAAAAATGCCACTTACCGGAAGATAATGGGATTAAAAGAGTGACTTTTTTAAACGATTTCTCAAACAGTCTGACAAATAATTATTAGAGATATTGGAAAATCCACTTTTCCTAAAGAAAATGCAGTGCAAGCAGCCGTCCTCTGATATACCCATAAAACTTCAGTCGAACTGATGTTTAACTTTTTACTAATTAATCACGAGTTTAAAAGACTCATGCGAAGACAATTTTGTGAAACACAGCGCAAAAGGATGAGATATTGGTAACCAGCATTTTGTCCTCTTCCCACAATCGTCTACCATTTCAAAGACAAATCCTTTTAACGTAACCACATCTAAATTTTCTGTCTGTAAATACATGTACTTCCATTTTGGACAAGCCTGAAATTTTACCATCTGTCAGAGTTAAACGCGTTGAACAGTCCCAGAAAACCCAGTATAGCACTGACCAACATTCGGAACTGTAGGCAATTACTGACCGTCGGGTTCGAATCCTCCTTTTATCATCAGCAAGGCACATTTCCAAGGCTTGTTTTGTTGAGAACGTATAAATCTAGTCGACTAGCCTGGGTTCTAGACAGTCCGGTCATTTTTTTTTTTCGGCGTAGCTGAATGTGCTGGCTTTTGACCCACTTTTTGGTACTGATAAAAAGAATGAATAAATAGAAACTTGTGATTGGTCAAAAATGTAGACATGTTTATTTTAAGGGCCCCCGCCTATTTGCGGGCAAATTAACGCCGACCGTCTTTTTAAAAGATATTTCTTATATTTCCTTTTTTTTTTAATATTCGGACTTTCCTTTGTCAAAAATGACCTCTGTTTTGATAGAGTAACGTCCGAATATACAAAACGAAAAAAATGATCGGACTCGAACCCAGGCTACTAGTCGACTGCCGAGACGAATAACAAAGATTACAATGAAGACTGCGTTAAGATAGGAAATAAAAACACAATTTTCAACACAATGAAGACTACGTTAAGATAGGAAATAAAAACACAATTTTCAACACATTTGCTATGTAAATCATGTAGGTCAATGATGTTACTGGAATCGTCTTGGGTAAAACTTTGTCTGGCTGACGGCTCTAAGTCTTGCTCTTAACCCTTGTAAGACAAAAATTTACCAATTCTAGGGCGTTTTATTTGTTTTTGCAGACGATCCATTTCTTGTTATAGCTTCCCGCCCACTAAAACAACCCCAAATATTATCAAACAGATGTCAGTACTATCAGTACAGATGACCTTAAATTTTGATACTCCTGAACTGTACAGTCACCGATAAAAATGAGTCATACTCTTTGAAAAGAAGGAATAAAGCATCTGCAAAAAGTATCGACCAGGTCAGCCTGCGCAGTCCTCGCAGGCTGACCTGGGCCGAAACTTTTTGCTATTGGCCAATCTTCTGCAGCACAAACGACAGTGTACCCCGTGATTCAGTCGGCTGTGATACAAAACGGATTTTATGGATCCATAGTATTGTGATGACTTGCTTGGTATCATGCATCACGGAGATACATTAAGTACCCTTTTGTTAGTGCGTGGCTCAAATATTTATACTGGATTTACTCAGACAGCAATAGCATTTGATATAACCAAACCCTACATGTGTATGCTGTGGGGTTCTTTTCTCCCCTCCCTTCCGTCTCGCCTCTGCCGCATCTAGACCTCTCAAATGGTCCAAAATGATGTATAAAATGCGAGTTGAGATGCCTAGAGGATAGTGTGGACCAATATCGTACAGCAGCAAACGTACCGTACGTCTTTTTTTAATCTACATGTACATTGTCCAATATTTTGTGAAATATTGAGAACCAAAGTAACCACTGCCAGGTGTTTTACAGATGGCAACTGTCGATGTACAATTCAACGGAAAGTGATTTATTTTACAATTATCATTGTTTACAATTGCATGACAGCAATAATTGATCAGTCGCTATAATGTTGGCGTATTCTGGCCACGGCTCCTCGGCAACACATTTGTTGTCTGCACAGTAGATGAGCCCTGGGATTTTATAGGGATGCAACGGATATTTTCCCACACTGTATTTCTTCGTCTGCTTTGCTTTGAACCCAAATCGTAAAGGAAGTTAGCTCGAAATTAAGGGCACGGATCTTAAATTAACCATAAAGTTCCTTCCGATGTGCAAGGAAAATATAGCAACTATCAATATTTCCAACATTGTCACTGTAACTCTTTACCAAACGACAAAATTTTAGGCTGGTCCAAATTGAAAGCATTTGCAAAAGACAAAATAAATGTGACTGAAAAACTGAAATCTTTTTCGGGAAGGGTAGAAAACATTGTGGGAAAAGGAGAAAATGCTGGTTACCAGCATTTTCCCCTTTTCCCATAATGTTTTCAAAGGAATTTCTTCTTTAGGGTCGTTAAAACTCGGGATTCTTTGGTACAGAGTTAAGCGGTTCCTAAACTTAAACGTTTGAAACTTATTAACGGCGTTTGATTAGTTAAGAACATTGTGAGAAAAAGTAGAAATGCTAGTAATCATCATTTTCTCCTTTTCTCACACTATTTTTTACCCTTTCAAGGACCGTACTCTCATTTGAGGCATATCTTGTTTGCCGTCTACAATTGTTTTGAATTTGAACGAGTTTAAAATTTTATTAATCATTTTCTCCTTTCCTCACAATGTTTTTACAGTTTCAAAGACCGCACTCTCAGTTGAGCGATACTTTGTTTGCCGCGTCTGCATTTGTTTTGAATTTGAACAAATATAAAATGTTTTCGCCTGGTAAAGAGACAATACCAACTTCGAACAAAGCGATTATTGAAAACGGCATTGATGTTTGTTGGCAATAACGATATTAACCTTAATCCTACTGAATAAGTGAATTAAAATTTTAAATCCAATAGTAAAAACCAAAATTTTGTTATTTCAAAGGTATTTTTGGGGGAGATATATCTCCTTATCGAACAGCGCAGATCAAAGATCAGACTGCAAGTTCTGTGCAGTCTGATCTTGATCTACACTGTCCGCAAAAGGTCCTTGATTCCCACCTAGCAGCCTAAGGGTTAAATACGAAAATAATAATTTCACTATTCATAATTGATTAACCTTTTACTGCCATGATATATGTCTGTGGTAACCCTTCTTCTAAAATAGGCAACATGATAAGCTATTGCGGACGATGTAGATCATGATCAGACCGCACAGAACGTGCGGTCTGATCTTGATCTACATTGTCCGCAAAAGATCCTTCAGTCCCGCTAAGTATCCTAATGGTTAAATACGAAAATAATAATTTCACTATTCATAATTGATTAACCTTGTACTGCTATAATATATGACTATGGTAACCCTTCTTCTGGAATAGGCAACATGATAAGCAATTGCAGACGGCGTAGATCAAGATCGGGCTGCACAGAACGTGCCGTCTGATCTTGGATCTTTGCCGTCCGCTGCTTGATTCTGAACTATGACCAAAAACATCTTTCATTTGCAATCGAGAAAGGGAAACAGATTTAAATAGGGGAGAGGGGTTTGTTTAGGGAGTCGCCGTTCTGAAACCTATTTCTTTTTACTCCAACCAATGATTTTACTAAAACTTTTCTTTTGTGCTTGCATATCTAACAAAAAACAAAATGACTAATCATGTTTCACAGAACAGACAAGAAACAAGAAATATCTTTTAAAAAAGATAGACGGCGTAAGAGACACTGGAATATGCATATCGAAACTCTTTTGTGGCTCAATATCAACACTTAAGCTGCTGAATAAATGGAACGCAAATTTCTACTCATTGCAGTTTCAAAGTTGATTTCACCGGCCGGAAAGAAAATACCGTATCGGACAGTGTAGATCAAAGATCAGGCTGCACATTTTGTGCAGTCTGATCTTGATCTATACTGTCCACAAAAGGTCTGCGAGTCGCAGCTTAGCAGCTTAAGGGTTAAGTAAAATAATGAAAATTAACTTCACCAGAAATTGCCTCTTTTTCCTCACCGTTTGTCATTTTGTTGAAAGGTAGTATTGGGTTAGTGGGGAAACAGTTATGAAAATATTAAATTTAAAAATAGTACAAAAAAAAAAAACATCATTCTCTACTACATTATTTTGCCATTGTATGAACCAAGGCCCTGTGGTATCGATAAGCAGTAGCAACGCCTGTAAATAGTGGTTTCATAAATGTGTGAGCAAATATGCCAACAGGGCCCGCTTAATAAACAGGTGCATATTTTTGACCAATCCCAAATCACCATCTATTCATTCTTTATCCGTACCAAGAAGTAGGTCAAAAGCCAGCGCATTCACCTACGCCGAAAAATATTTGAAGGGTGCTCTGGTAAAAGGGGGTTTGATACATCTACGCGATGCATTGTAACAAGCAAGATGTCGCATAATATGAATCAATTTTGTCCAGTATTGAAAAAAAAAAAACACGGTTAATTCACGAGTTAGAGTGGTCTTTTTACCTTCAGAAAATTTTACAATAGCAAAAAGTGTCGATTCATGTCAGCCTGCGCAGACTGCGCAGGCTGACATGGGTTGATACTTTTAGCAGATGCTTTTTACCTTCTTTTCACAGATCATGACTCGTTTGCTATTCTCAGCTCTCCACAGGAGGAAAATGCGACGGCTAGAATTTCATCTGTTCCTATCTGTTGTCAGTGTTCGGTCGAAACAACTTTGTGAATAATACACTAGAAAGAGCGCTCAAGCAAAACTACTAAATGAGAAATATAAAAGATTTATAATTCTGGGGAAAATCAGACTGTTTAAAAAAGATACCATCTAGAGGTATAGACTTAGGCGAAAGAACGCATCTAAGCGTTAGACGTTCTGGTGTAGTGTCCGTGGTTGTGAGGTAGAGCGTCGGTCCCGCAGTCACAAGGTCAAGTTCAATACCCGGGAGCGGGTGTCAACTTTAGGACTGTTCATTGGCCCACACATCCAGCCCGTGTACTAATGACTAAGTCATGAGGTAGATTAATTTTGTTTTTTGACATGCAGAAAATTTACCGAAAGCTAAAAGTCTCGGCCCAGGTCAGCCTGCGCGGACTGCGCGGGCTGACCTGAGTCGATACTTTTTGCAGATGCATTTTTTAAGCCCCCTTTTTTCCACATAGCATAGCTCATTAATCCATATTATGCGACGACTTGCTTAGAATGAAGTATTGCAAAGATATATCAAAGCCCCCCTTTGCCAGAGCACTGCTCACATGTATTGCAACTTAAATTACATGCGGCACCAAAAATGTTAACCCTTAGGCTGCTAAGCGCGACTTACTGACCTTTTGCGAACAGAGTAGATCAATCAAGATCAGACTGCACAGAACGTGCAGTCTGATCTTGATTGATCTACACTGTCCGATAAGGAGAGTTGTTTCCCCAAGAATACCTTTGAAAGAGCAAAAATTTGGTCTTTAGTATCGGCTTGAAAATTTCATTTCACTTATTTAGCAGGTTAAATGGGAGCGTGACAATGTATCTAGAAAAAAATTAACAACGTCCCTTTACGACGTGAATTTCAAAGGCTGTACTGCGTCATAGGCGATGAGATGCATCTGTTTTATGCAGAAGATAATAAGACATCGTTAACGTGGAAGATTATCCGACTGATTGACAGTAATCAAATCAGAATCACTTAACCGTTTTAATGGCTTTCTCAATTTTCGGTCGATTAATCTAAAGCATTTCATTAACCCTTCTCCTGCTAAGTAAGTTAAATGAAACTTTCAAGCCAACAGTATAAAACCCAAACAATGCTATTTCAAACTTATTCTTTGGAGAAAAATATCTCCTTATCGGACAGTGTAGATCCAAGATCAGACTGCACGTTCTGTGCAGTGTGATCTTGATCTACACTGTCCGCAAAGTTTGGTTAGTCGCGCTTAGCAGCCAAATGGGTTAACATAGTCGAAAAACTTGAACATTCCCAAATTCGGTCAGCTAATGTTTACTATATACCCCCCCCCCCCTTTCTGGGTATATTGTCATCTCTTTGCATACTTCCACTGGGCCGGCGAAAACTGTGTTTTTACCAAACTTTGTCCGAACATGAGACAAAAGTCAGTCTTGTCTACACAATGGTTTGACACAGGTTCTTCAATTTTTGTACAGATATCGAACATCATGTGAAGATGATCCCCACTGATCTTGAGAAGGAAAGGACAAAGGTCGAGGTCAGATGAGGTCATACCTCAACCTTGTCAAACTGTTTATTCTCAAAGCACAAAAAAGGGATATATTTCTGTGATATTGTGCTCCCTCGTAACATCGAAACCATCTTTGTGCACAGAAACACATTTTCTTGTTGCAACATATCTTCATATTTCTTTTCTCATTGCAGTAAGCCATCACAATTTTACATTCTTTCCCATTGCAAGACACTACCACGTTCGTCACCGCTGCACGACAGCTTTTCATTCTTTTCCATTGCAACACATCGTATTGGTCACCACTGCATCACACCCTTACATTCTTTCCCATAGCAGTACATCATCACATTCGTCACCACTGCATCACACCCTTACATTCTTTCCCATAGCAGTACATCATCACATTCGTCACCATTGCATCACATCTTTACATTCTTTCCCATTGCAGCTCATCATCACATTCGATCACATTCGTCACCACTGCATAACAATTTTACATTCTTTCCCAAAGCAGTACATCATCACATTCGTAACCGTTGCATAACACCTTTACATTCTTTCCCATTGCAGCACATCATCAAATTCGTTACCATCGAATCACGCTTTTACATTCTTTCCCATAGCAGTACATCATCACATTCGTCACCATTGCATAACACCTTTACATTCTTTCCCGCTACAGCACATCATCACATTCGTCACCACTGCTTAACAATTTTACATTCTTTCCCATAGCAGTACATCATCACATTCGTCACCGTTGCATAACACCTTTACATTCTTTCCCATTGCAGCAGAGCATTACATTCGTCACCATTGAATCACGCCTTTACATTCTTTCCCATAGCAGCACATCTTCGCATTCGTCACCATTGCATAACACCTTTACATTCTTTCCCATTGCAGCACATCATCTAATTCGTTACCATCGAATCACGCCTTTACATTCTTTCCCATAGCAGTACATCATCATGTCTGTTCCCATTGCATCACACCATTAAATTTGTCATCATTGCATCACAATTTACATTCTTTCCCATTGCAGCACACCAATACATTCGTCACCATTCATCACACCTTTACATTCTTTCCCATTGCAGCACACCATTACATTTGTCACCTCTGCATAACAATTTTACATTCTTTCCCATTGCAGCACACCATTGCATCGCACCATCACATTCGTCACCATTTCATCACAATTTTACATTCTTTCCCATTGCATCACACCATTACATTTGTCACCATTGCATCACAATTTTACATTCTTTCCCACTGCAGCACATCATCACATTCATCACCATTGCATCGCAATTTCGCATTCTTTCCTATTGCAGCACATCATCAATTTTTTTACCATTGCATCACACCTTTACATTCTTTTCTACTGTAGCACATCATCACATTTCTAACAACAACAGACAGCACTTCATCACATTCTTTTCATTATGAATCACGTCTTCAAATATGAGCCATGCTCTGGTAGAAAGTGGATTGATGCGTCTCCGTGATGCATCATACTAAGCAAGTCATCACATAACTACTGGTCCATAAAATGCCATTTTGTCTAACAACCGGCTGAATCCTTACGTAGAATGGTCCTTGGACAATTTACCAAAAGCAAAGAGTTTCGACCTGGTCTGCGCAGGCTGACCTGGTTTGAAACTTTTTGCACATGCATTAAATGCCCTTTTCACAGAGCATGGCTCTGATAAACTCAATTGATGACGTTATATCTTTTTCAATTCCTCAAAATCCGGTTACATGTATTTTGCAGCGTCTGCTTGAGCATTATTTCTGTTAAGTTAAATGACAGATGTCGAGGCATCCTTACAAAGAAATTGATATTTTGCATTATGTACAGGATCATTGCCAAATGAGAAAAAGCGAGGTATGAAACTGTCTGTCTGAACTGAAAAACGTAAAAAAAAAATTCACTACCATACGGTTTACAACATTCTGTTAAATGGTTGGTGCACTCAGATCGAAGAGCAGATAAGGGGAATGTAGGGGGTAAAAGATTATTTCTTAAACCTGTGGTTGGGCACTAAATACCCACTGAAGAGGCAGGCCATAGTTGAGAAATAAGGCTTTCAGGATTTGATGAACCCGATCTATTCGGACATCTGCCTTCAGAATACATATGAGTCATGCTCTAGCAAAAGCGTGTTTAATGCATTTCCGTGATACATCATACCAAGCAACTCACCACATCATCATGGATGCCAGGATACGTATTCACCAACCATTCTTGAGAATATTCTTAGTCTTACTCTCCAAGATTTTCTATATTTGAAAGTAACACAACTTCTGATTGGCTAAACCGAATGGTTTAGCCAATCAGAAGTTGTGTTACTTTCAAATATAGAAAATTCTGGAGAATAAGACTAAGAACGTTCCTAAGAATGGTTGGTGAATACGGACCCTGAAATCCATTTAGTCTGACAACAGATTGAATCATCAGTTAGAGTGGTCCTTGGACATGCAGAAAATTCACCAATAGGAAAAAAGTTTTGACTCAGGTCAGCCTGCGCAAACTGCAGAAGCTGACCTGTGTCGATACTTTTTGCAAACGTATTAAGTCCCCTTTTAACTAAGCACGGGTCACATATATATTGGTACTTGGAGTAGATTGACTCTCGCGTGATTCCATGTAATACGGTCGCTGCGTCGCGTGATTATGATCAATAGACCTAATTTGTTCGGGATACCTTTAATTTTTGCATGAGGAAATAAAACACAGAGACTTCACAGGCTACATATAATGGTAAATCCTAGCACCCTAACAGTGACTTGTTTTTATTCTTTTCCCTTCTTTTCTAGCTCTGCAGATCTTTTTTGCTTGAAAACAAAAAGGTTTACGATCATGAATTGTTTTTTTAACCAATATTCAAAGCGAGTGTACATGCGTTCTGTTTGCCTATCAAGTGCCTATCAGTACCAGACGGCAAATTTTTAGACTCGATAAAACTGAAAGCATACGCAGACGACAATTCAAATATGGTTCAAATGACGAAATTTGCATTTTTTAAGGGTAAAATCATGGTGTATTTTTTTTTTTAGTCAAAAACGTTCTTTCTAAAGGGTGATTTAACTGACGATCGTTTGCATACGGTTTAACCCTTTACCAAACAACAGTTTTGAACTAGACCAAATTGAAAGTATTTGCAGACGACATTTTAAATGAAACTCAAATGGTGATTTCTGTCTTTGATAGGGTAGAAAACATTGCTGGAAAAGGAGAAAATACTGGTTACCAGCATTTTTTCCTTTTCCAACAAAGTTTTCAAAAGCTTTCTTTTTTAGGGTCGTTAATACTCGGGATTGTGTGGGAAAGAGTCAACCCTTTACCAAACCGCAAAATGTTAGACTTGCTCGAATTGTAAGTTTGTAAGTTTTTGCAGACGACAAAATAACTGACTTAACAATGTAAACTCACCTTTTGAAGGTTATAAAGCGTTGTGGGAAAAGGAGAAAATGCTGGTTACCAGCATTTTCTCCTTTTCCCACAACGTTTTCGAAAAAAAAAAAAGAAAAAAACAGACGTTTTGTAGGATCGTTAAAAATCGGGATTGTGTAGTAAAAGTTAATATCGATATGTGCGCACCTAGGAAATTACGTATGTGACAAGTTACAATTTCTTGACGACGTATCTAAATACGAGAAAAGAGGACTTGAGGCCTTTTAGTACGCCAGTTGAGAATGTTAACCCTTTTGCTGCTAAGCGCGACTCAAAAACCTTTGAGGACAGTGTAGATCAAGATCAGACTGCACAGAACGTCCAGTCTGATCTTAGATCTACACTGTCCGATAAGGAGATATTTCCCTGAAAAAAAAAAGAACCCTGAACCAGCAAAATTTAGATTCTCATTATCGGCTTGAAAGTTTCATTTCACTTTTTTAGCAGGTTAATGGTTAAACGTGGTATCATCTGTAAAACTGCCAATCTTCTTTCCGCTAAAGTCGAAATTAATGTTTCTTTCTAGGTTTCATATTCTTCAAAATTGATTTTCTGGACATCTTAATTTTTTTTTTTTAATTAAATGTTCTCTCAACATTTAGCGCTGTCTTTCCAAAACTTCATGCGCAAATGTTTGTCTTGCTTGATCAGTGCATGACTTTTGAAAATGCTAATTTAATCAATTTTGTCAATCGTCTAAGAACTTCGACGCCAAATAGATGATAGACTGATTAGACTGATTGATCTAGGGAATGTGGACTATTTAGTATATTGAATTCTAGATTACGGGATCCCAATGGGTTGCCTTAGTGTGCTTCAAGCTGAGTAACGCCAAAACCAGATATTCAGCTCCAACGATCAAAGTACTGTTACTTTTAAGTAACGCTTCATTCTGAAAGCCCCTGGGACGAATAACGAACAATGGGGAGATAGTGGGACAGGTCGCTAAAACTACCATACAAAGGGATGGCAGTTTTTGTGTGTGTGTGTGTGTGTGTGTGTGTGTGTGTGTGTGTGAAATCTGAGTTTACACTTTTGAAGACAATAAGTTATATCTAGGTATCAAAATTTAATAACCTAGTCTCTGACGTACAAGCAGCAAACGTGAAGATAAGCCTATATGACAAAAGCCTGGGGGGAAAAAAGCTTTTAAAAAAGGGAGGAAACTAAAACAAGAGAAAAAACTAAGAATGAAAACTTAACAAAAGCAAAAAAAAAATCTGCTAAATAAATTTAATGACAAATTCCAGCCAACAGTACATGTGAAAACCCAAATTTCAGGATTTCCAAGTTCTTTCCCTTAGAAAAAATCTTCCAATATCGGACAGTGTATAGCTAAGATCTGGCAACACGTTCTGTGCAGTCTGAGTTTGTTGTACACTAGTGTCAACAGCGCATGTTGTCGCTCTTAGCAGCAGAAAGGCTAAACTTTTGTCGGGATGATTTTGTCACTTTTGCAAAAGTTCCCTATCACGTGATATGTATGAAACATTATCTTTGTTGCAATATGAATACACTTGGGGACGTCAAGGTTTTTAGCAATCTGAAAAACTTTGGGACGCTATCGTATTGACCTTTCCTACATCCATATGATCCATGTTCTGGTAAAAGGGAGCTTGATACATCTTCGTGATGCATTATACTAAGCAAGTCATCACATAATTTTGGATCCATAAAAGCATTCTTTTAAAACAATCGTCTGGATCTGGATGTAGAATGGTCCTTTAAAATGCAGAACATTGACCTATAGCAAAAAGTTTCGACTCATGTCAGCCTGCGCGGACTGCGCAGGCTGCCATGAGTCGATACTTTTTGTAGATGTACTAAGTCCCCTTTTCGCAGAGCATGGCTCAAACAGACTTTGTCTTTTGTCTTACTACAGAAGCATTCGGTTTTTGATCGTTCACATGCGACAGAGGGTTTGAACCAATTTCAAACCAATTGCAGAAAAGAAATGCTACTACTTTCTACTACCCAGAAAAGGGCAGCAGTATGCGAGCGATGCTCTGGCAAAAGGGAGCTAAATGCACCTACGTGATGCATGATACCAAGCAAGTCATCACATGATTATGGATACATAATAGCTACCTTTTTTAACAACCGACTGAATCATGAAGTAGACAGACATACGGTGGAGAACTAGTCCAAACAAGGGGGCCATGATGGCCCTGGATCGCTCACCTGAGTAGGGTGCCTTAAAGGTATTTCTTTAATTTGAACAAGTGACCTAGTTTATGACCCCAGGTGACCCAATTTCAAACTCACATTTCACGAAGACAAACATTCTGTCCAATTTTCAAGTCAATTGAGCAAAGAATGTGGCCTCTAGAATGCCCTAAAGGTATTTCTTAAATTTGATCTAGTGACCTAGATTATGACCCCAGGTGACCCAAATTTGAACTGGTCTTGGATTTTATCAAAAGAAACATTTCAACCAATTTTCAAATCAACTGAATAATAAATGTGGCCTCTAGAGTGCCCACTAGGTATTTCTTTAATTTGACCAAGTGACCTAGTTTATGACCCCAGGTGACCCAATTTCAAACTCATATTTCACGAAGACAAAATTCTGACCAATTTTCAAGTCAATTGAGCACAAAATGTGGCCTCTAGAGTGCCCTAAAGGTATGTCTTTAATTTGACCTAGTGACCTAAATTATGACCCCAGGTGACCCAAATTTGAACTGGTCTTGGATTTTATCAAAAGAAACATTTTTACCAATTTTCAAATCAACTGAATAATAAATGTGGCCTCTAGAGTGCCCACTAGGTATTTCTTTAATTTGACCAAGTGACCTAGTTTATGACCCCAGTTGACCCAAATTCAGACTTATGTGAGATTGTATAAAGACAAACATTCTGACTAATTTTCAAGGCAATTGAGCAAATAATGTGGCCTCTAGAGTGCCCACAAGGCAATTCTTTAAATTGACCTAGTGACCTCGTTTATGGTTCCAGGTGACCCAAATCCAAACTCATCTGATATTTGATCAAGACAAACATTCTGGCCAAATTTCAGGTCATTTGAGCAATATATGTAGCCTCCAAAGTGCAAACAAGGTATTTCTTTAATTTGACCCAGTGACCTAGTTTATGACTCCAGTTGACCCAAATTCAGACTTATGTGAGATTTTATAAAGACAAACTTTCTGACCAATTTTCAACGCAACTAAGCAAATAATGTGGCCTCGAGAGTGCCAACAAGGTATTTCTTTAATTTGACTTAGTGACCTAGTTTATGACCCAAGATGACTCAGTTTTGAACTCAATGAACTCGTTGTGCTTAGATGGGCAAACAAACTTAGAAGAGAATCACTACATACCAAATATCAAAGCTCTACGCCTTCCAGTTTCAAAGAAGAATTTTAAAGTTTTCCTTCTTTGTTTCTATGTTCGAACTTGTGACCCCCGGGGCTGGGCCAGTTTTGACCCAAGCAGCATCCTTGGAACAAACTTGGTAAAGATCCACTAGGAGATGCTACATACCATATATCAAAGCTCTACACCTTCCCGTTTAACAGGAAAAGAAATTTAAAGTTTTCCTTCTTTGATCCTATGTTCGAACTTGTGAACCCTGGGGCGGGGCCAGTTTTGACCCCAGGGGCATCATATGAACAAACTTGGTAGAGGTCCACTAGGAAATGCTACATACCAAATATCAAAGCTCTACACCTTCCCGTTTAACAGGAAAAGAAATTTAAAGTTTTCCTTCTTTGATCCTATGTTTGAACTTGTGAACCCTGGGGCGGGGCCAGTTTTGACCCAGGGGCATCATATGAACAAACTTGGTAGAGGTCCACTCTGAGATGCAACATACCAAATATCAAAGCTCCACGCCTTTCGGTTTCAGAAAAGAAGAATTTTAAAGTTTTCCCTCTTTGTTCCTATGTTCGAAATTGTGACCCCCGGGGCAGGGCCAGTTTTGACCCCAAGGGCATCATATGAAAAAACTTGGTAGAGGTCCACTAGAAGGTGCTACATACTAAATATCAAAGCTCCACGCCTTCCTGTTTCAGAGAGGAAGATTTTTAAATTTTTCAATTTTTGTTCCTATGTTCGAACTTGTGACCCCCGGAGCAGGGCCAGTTTTGACCCCAGGGGCATCATATGAACAAACTTGGTAGAGGTCCACTAGGAGATGCAACATACCAAATATCAAAGCTCTACGCCTTCCAATTTCAGAGAAGAAGATTTTTTAATATTTTCCTTCTCTGTTCCTATGTTCGAACTTGTGACACCCGAGGCAGGGCCAGTTTTTACCCCAAGGGCATCATATGAACAAACTTGGTAGAGGTCTACTAGAAGATGCTACATACCAAATATCAAAGCTCCACGCCTTCCTGTTTCAGTGAAGAAGATTTTTAAAGTTTTCCTTCTTTGTTCCTATGTTCGAACTTGTGACCCCCGGGGTATCATATGAACAAACTTGGTAGAGGTCCACTAGGAGATGCTACATACCAAATATCAAAGCTCTACGCCTTCCAGTTTCAAAGAAGATGATTTTTAAAGTTTTCCCTCCTTGTTCCCATGTTCGAACTTGTGACCCCCGGAGCAGGGCCAGTTTTTACCCCAAGGGCATCATATGAACAAACTTGGTAGCGGTCCACTAGGAGATGCTACATACGAGATATCAAAGCTCTACGCCTTCAAGTTTCAGAGAAGATTTTTAAAGTTTTCCTTCTTCGTTACTATGCTCGAGCCTGTGACCCCCGGGGCGGGGCCAGTTTTGACCCCAGGGGCATTATTAGGAGATGCTACATACCAAATATCAAAGCTCTAAGCCTTCTAGTTTCAGAGAAGAAGATTTTCGAAGATTTTGCATTTTTTTTCTTTTCGTTGCCATGGCAACCAGAGTTAAGGGTGGAATTCAATTCTTTGGACAACTTTGGTAGAGCTTCACCCAAAGAACATCCCTGCCAAGTTTCATCAAGATTGGCCCAGTGGTTTAGGAGAAGAAGATGTTTAAAGAAATTGTTGACGGACGACCGACGCCGGACATAGAGCGATCACAATAGCTCAGCTTGAGCACGTTGTGCTCAGGTGAGCTAAAAAGGAGTATCGTGGTCTAGAAAAAGGATCAATAGTCTGGCATTCAAAATCTTTGGTCCAAATAAGCAAGATTGCGGCTTAAACTACAAGGTATACAGCTCAGACAAAAAGGTGACGTAAATTCAAATCGATCGACAGACAGAGGCACTGTATGGTATATAAACACCTATGTTCTGCCAATAGACAGGAGCGACCTTATGTCAAATCAATTATTGATGAGGAGAGCATAAACTGACCAGGCGATGTGTAAATGTTATTAGACAATTAGCCAAGAGCGCCAATGGTCTGTCTCTTCTTACGAGTCTACAATACAGAGGGTTCTTATGTAGCCTGTAGTCCCGTTGATTTTTCTTTTTTTTCTGTCATTATGACGTACTTTGTCAAATATGACGGTAATAACGAAAACGATTAACAGATAGCTGCAAAAGATCGATAGTGCTCAGACACATGGTTCTAAGGAGAGCATGATACGGTGCAATTAAAATCATTACCGCCTGAACCTAGGCTAGTTCTTATGTAATCTTCGCTCGGATGTTCCTCTCGAGATATACATCATCCTGTTTCTCAAATAATATCCGAAGCGTCGAACCAGTCAACATATTCCATACTACTGCAGTACACAGGCACCTTCTGACTTCAGCACTTTGAATGCTCAATAAAGGAGTCCCGCTCTGTGAAAACCGGGTTTAACTCTTTACCAAACGACAAACTTTTAGATTTGTTCAAACTGAAAGCATTTGCAGACAACAAATTAAATGTAGTTGCAATGATAGTAAGTGTCTGTGAAAGTATAGAAAACCTTGTGGCAAAAGGAGAAAATGCTGGTTACCAGAAAAAAAAAAAAAAAAAAAAAAAAAAAAGCATTTCATTATTGTTTTCCCCCATTGCAATCATATCCGAACAAATCGGAAATGTTAAGTGCTGGCTCATCTTGATCAACACTCCCCGATAAAAAAAAAAACTTTAAGTCGCGCCTGGCTGTTCAATGGCTAATGAATGTCATAAATTAGAACCTGTAAGAATTCCTCATGCATGTTTTATAATGTACAGCCGTAATTTACAGTAGTAAAATAATCATGAAGTGATCGTAGATGTGTCATTTTCTGTACTTTCCAGTAATTGTTTTAACATCCGTATGAAATAACTTTATTGGCCACCGTTCAGGCTGTTGTTTTCAACGATTACTACTTGATCACGAAATTCACCTCAAAGGTACATTTAGTCAATGAAAACAAAGAGTCGAAAATTTCAAGTCCCACCCCTAAAGGTGTCTCAAATAATATGATATCGAGAAGTGTGGATATAAAAACAGCCAACACATTCTGTGTATAGTGTAGTTTGTTTTGAATTTTGATCCACGTTGTCTGCAAAACCTGTTGTAGTAGCCTTTTGCTTCAAATGGTTCAGCTATCTTATTTAATCCCCCATTTTTTTTACAATCAAACTCATCACAACGATAACGACTAAACGATATTTCTTCCCCCCCCCCCCTCCGCGTCGGATCTCCCCTTTCTAATGGTTCAACCTGTCCTATGAGAGTTAAAGGATTGAATTTTACCTTTAACAGTCAAAAAGGAATTTAACAGTTGATTTTTCATTAAAGTGCTTAACACTAAAACGTTGCTAAAAACGCTGTGGAGTTCAGTAAACATTTAACACCCTTATCCTGCTAAGTAAGTTAAATGAAACTTTGAAGCCGATAGTAAAAAATTCGAATAATGCTATTTCAAATTTATTTCTTTTATTGAGAAAGATATCTCCTTATCGGACAGTGTAGATCCAAAATCAGACTGCACGTTCTGTGCAGTCTGATCTTGTCTACAATGTCCGCCAAGGGTCAGTAAGTCGAGGTTAGCAGCCTAAGGTCTAAAAGCTTTTGCATTGCATGTTCTCTAATTTGGAATCATACAGTGTCATGTTGAGCTCAGAAAATAGATTTTTTATGTTCTTGTTTTTCCACGGATAATAACTTCTGATCATAAAACAACTAGTTCCTGATAGAAAACAGTTATGAATCAGTTCCCAACAAAGATTAACTCTTCACCAAACGACAAAATTTCAGACTGGTCCAAACTGGAAGCATTTGCAGATGACAAATACAGCTAAAATCATGTGATTTGTATCGTAGAAGGTAGGAAACATTGTTGGAAAAGGAGAAAATGCTGTTTACCAGCATTTTCTCCTTTTTCCACAAAGTTTTTAAAAACCTTCCCCCAAAAGCTCGTTAATTCTCGGGATTGTGTGGTAAAGGGTTAACTCTTTGCCACACGACAAAAATGGAGGCCTGTCAAAATTGAAAATATTTTGAAGATGACAATTAAAATATGGCTTCAATGACGGAATTTTTCTTTGACGGAGTAGCAAACATTGTGGGAAGAGGAGAAAATGCTGGTTACCGGGGTTTTCCCCTTTTCTGACTGTGTTTTCAAAAGGCTTCTTCAGGATCGTTTTTTTAAAACTCGGAATTGTGTGGTAAAATGGTTTTAAACTAAAATGTCTTGAATGTAAGTGGGGAACCGACCACTAGTTTACAACAAGAGCACTACACGCGGGTGCTAACGCTCGGCTGATTGATTTTCAGTGAAAATTTTAAGTCGAAAAATGGGCATAACTGTGTCAAAAATACTTTGATTGTTACATGCCCTTGTTGTATAGGTTCCCCTTTTGATAATTAATAAGTTCTCCAAGTTTGCAGCTAATATCTTCAGTAATAACAGAGATATTATAAAATGTCAAAGTTTTCGCATGACGATGCAGAGACGACGATGACGACGCCAGGGCTCCAATACCCCGAGATTTTCTTCGAAAACAGCCGAGCTAAAAATCGACTGAACAACTATCTAGCCGATAAAATATTTACTTTCACAATCAACTCACTCGGGACTATAAAATCTACAGAAAGGCTTTTTCCCCCCGAGACCTTTAACCCATTATGAAACGATCTCATATTTTTTTACTACCCAGAGGTAGAAGGAGTTTGATAACATCCGGGTAAAATACAAAAAAGTGGTGGAAACTGGCATTTTCTCCTTTTCCTACTATTTTTCCCCATCCTTTCCAAGACAGATTCATTCAGGTGACCCGCATTAAGTCTGTCGTCAACAGTGAAATCTAAACGCCCAAATAGCTCAGTTAAGGCCTATTTTGCAAGAATACTCGATGCGCAGTCCAAAAAAAAGCACCTCCAAGTTTGAAATCCGTACTACAAAATCCAACATCCGGTCACTATGGAACTAAAATATCATGACCTCTGCGAAGAGCATACACCAAGAACAACCACCTGGGCCGGTATTCACCAACTATTCTTAAGAACATTCTTTGTCTAATTCTCCAAAATTTTCTAAATTTCAATATAACGCAACCTCTGATTGGCTAAACCATTTGGTCTAGCCACTCAGAATTTGCGTTACTTTCATATTTAGAAAATTCTGGAGAATAAGACTGACAACGTTCTTAGGAACAGTTGGTAAATACGGGCGTAGGTCAATGCACGCTGCTCCTGGTCCGAATTCCTACATACCTGAGCGGTTGTTTAACTCTGTGCCACACCACGGCAAAATAGGAGACTGGTAGAAACTGAAAGCATTTGCAAACAACAAATTCAACGTGGCTTAAAAAATGGAGTTTCTCTTTCGAAGGGTAGAAAACATTTTGGAAAAAGAAGAAAATGCTGGCTACCAGCATTTTCTTCTTTTTCCAAAATGTTTTCAAAAGCCTGGATCCCAAGGGGCCTTACAACACGGTATTGCTTGGTAAAGCATTAAACTTTACTTCACCTATTTTGAAGCAGGAGGATCTCAAGATGGCGGACTAACAGTAACAAACACCTCGCAGAGGGATAGGCACTGTAGGGTGCGAGTCCGAATTTACTGTATCAGTCCTCCGGTGGCTAAAAGTGGATAGCTTGGATCAAACTCAGAATGCACGGAAAGTGCAGTCTGATCTTGCATCTCTCTACTGCCTGATGTGGTAAGATTTCTTCCATCGAAAACAGCCCTGTATTTGCGATTTTACAATACGTTCCATGATGTTTAACCCTTAGAGTGCCGAATACACCCAACAGACTCTTTTATCCGAGAAATATGGCCTGAATGATTGCAATACCAATGTTGCAGTTGTCTGGAATGTCTCATCGAAGCGGACAGTGTAGATCAAAGATCAGACTGCACGTTCTGTGCAGTCTGATCTTGATCTACATTGGCTGCCAAGGCAACTAAAGTCGCGAAAGGTGCTTTAAGGATTAACATTATAACGGTGAACAACCTAGCGCACAATCAATTCGAGCACTCCCTTTTGACCCGAGACTCTATTTTACATAATTAAATTTACAATTTACCGTCGACCGTTTTCGTTTAATCTACAGAAATTTTGCGGCGTCGACGTTCGGAAAACTTTTCTGAGTGATAACTTTTCATGTTATCTACCGCATATATTAACGATAATCGTCCGCTCTGTAACTCTTTATCAAACTACAAAATTTTGAACTCGTCCATATATACAAAGCATTTGTAGACAACAAACTAAATACGACTTAAATGATGGAATTTGTCTATGAACGGAAAGAAGGAAAGAAAGCAGTGTTTGGGGGGGGGGGGGGGGGGGGGGGGTTTAAGAGTAAAAATCTTGCTTACCAGGAATTTCTTCACAATGTTTTTAAAAGCCATCTTTCTTAGGTCGTTAAAACTCGGGATTGGCTTGCAAGGGTTTAAAATGAGCTTGCCAGCTGACCTCTCTCCCCACTGTAAGATGATTTTGACTGTCCGTCGACGTTCGGAGATGGCCTACTTCCTTACTGGCTTTCGAGGTACTCTGGGCAATAATTTAATCAGAGACGTCCTCGTAAATTTACTGTACTTCTCGACTATTTTCGCCATAGTACGACCATAATGTACACAGAAACCAACTTCTCTTGACAAATTTCATACAAACGTCAATAGGCACGATTTCTTTTTTCGAAAAAATTGAGAGAAGTCGGTCACGATGATTACCTTTGCAGTAAGCCGTGAGCCGATGACAGAGTAAGTTACATTTTATCCTGTGTCAATATTCACCAACCATTCTTAAGCACATTCTTAGCGTAATTATAGATTTTGAAAGTAACATAATATCTGATTGGCTAAACCAGTTTATTTAGCCAATCAGAAGTTGTGTTACAATCAAATTTAGACTATTCTTCAGAATGAGATTAAGAATGATCTTTAGAATGGTTGGTGAATACAGCCTTTAAACATTGTGCGTAGCTATGTCGTTTGCTACCAAGTTCAGTTGCAGTCTGAATCGTTTTCTTTTTTTATAAATAACAAACTGGTGCATTGCTTCTAATGTAAACATAAGATATGATCCACTACCCCACAGTCGTTAACTGTTTCTTTAAGTTCTGTCATCTGGTTACCACGATCGAGCGGTCAGAATTACAATTACGGGGAACAAACACTTAAAGATTACGAAATTCTAATTGCATCTCACAAATACAGCAAAATGCTTACCGCGATGTTGATTGTCTATGGTTTGTTATCAAACATCTAGGGTACTTTTGCTTTGTACACCTGAAAATCCTTAAACATGCTTTTAACTCTTTACCAAACGACAAAATTTTGAACTGGTCCAAATTGAAAGCACTTGCAGACGACAAAATAAATGCGACTCAAAAATTGAAATTTGTTTGGGGAAGGGTAGAAAACATTGTGGGAAAAGGAGAAAATGCTGGTTACCAGCATTTTCTCCTTTTCCCACAATGTTTTCAAAAGGCTTGCTTTACAGGGTCGTTAAAAGTCGGGATTGTGTGGTAAAGGGTTAAAGTATGAACTATACATGCAAAACAACTTTTTTCGCCATGACCGTACTTTTTGACAGACCATATTGTATTCGGAAATAGATCAATTCTACATGGTACCTAGCTTTCAGTTACAAAAAGTTTTGTCAAACAATGTGATTACGTGCATAGTTATAATGCTATGTTTATCAGTCTGATAAAAATTCTGTTCTGTTCTGACATTAATAAAACATTAAGGTAAATTTAATCAATTAATCCCATACAACACAATCTAGAGTTTTAACGACAGTGATGAACAGGACTTTTTGTGGAAAAAGTAGAAAATGCTGTTAAAAAGCATTTTCCCCTTTTTTAACAATGTTTCCTAAACTTTAAAAGCACTTGCAGACGACAAAATAAATGCGACTCAAAGATTGAAATTTGTTTTGGGAAGGGTAGAAAACATTGTGGGAAATGGAGAAAATGCTGGTTACCAGCATTTTCTCCTTTTCCCACAATGTTTTCAAAAGGCTTGCTTTACAGGGAAAGACAAATTATGTAATCATTTGAACCACATTTAATTTGTCGTCTGCAAATGCTTTTGAAATGGACGGGTCTAACATTTTATCGTCTGGAAGAGGTTTAACCCTTTACCAAACAATCCCGAGTTTTAACGACCTTGAGAGAGAAGGCTTTTGAAAACAGTGGGAAAAGGAGAAAATACTGGTAACCAGCATCTTCTCCTTTTTTTTTTTTTTTTTCCCCACAATGTTTTCTACCCAATTAAATATAAATTCCTTGACTTTAGCCAATTGTGATTTGTCTTCTGCAAATGCTTTCAATTTCGACGAGTCTATAATTGTGTGTCTGATAGAAGGTTAACCAATTATGATTAGTGAAATTATTATTTTCGTATTTAACTCTTAGGCTGTTAAGCGCGACTCAAGGACCTTTTTCGGACAGTGTAAATCGAGATCAGACTGCACAGAGCGTGCACTCTGACCTTGAATCTACGAAAAGGAGATTTCTTTTAAAAAAAATACCCTGGATACAGCCAAATTCGGATTTTTTACAATCGGCTTCGAAGTTTCATTTCTCTGATTTAGCAGGATAAGGATTAATTTGCGTAAACTAAGGTTTCAGGGGTTGTAAAACACAAATTTTCATCTGTCAAAGCGGGGGGGGGGGGGGGGGGGGGGTTGCGAGTTAATTTCTGCTGGGCAATAAGTGCGTTAAATGTTAAATGTTTATGGGGGAAAAAAAGCCATGAAAATGTAATTAGTTGCCTCAAGTAAAGAGTACAGGTCGAATGTTAATCGATAAATGGCTTTTTAGGGCTACAAAATTAATCTCTTTGCTATGTCTTCCTTAAAAACAAGTGATACACAAACCAAATGCGCTTTGCATAGCTGGAGTGCAACAGTTGGTAATTTTTAACCATTTGATAAATTGAAAGTTACCAGTCATTTTTTTTTTAAGCAACATCAATCAGTCGTAAAACAACAACAACAAAAAAATGTACGAACTTGTCCAAGAACATAAAGCTTAGTCTTATTTTCCTTGAAAGGTTCTATGATATCCCTCATATTGAATTGAGCGTTCAGAGCTCCAGATAGAGGGAGTGATTTTGATTTCAAAATTGAAAATATTAATAACTCTCAACAAACCCCTATGTTATGGGTACTCATTAGAATCGTCTCATCGAGAAGATTCTAATGAGTACCCACAACATAGGGTTTGGAAGAGAAATAATGAGACCGTTTTTGCTCGTTAAGTACATGCTTTTCCATTGGCTAGCTAAAGGATGGAAAGCTGTTTTCCTTTTGCTTTTATTTAAGAATGAAAGGTGAAGCAGGTGGTGCTTAGTCTCTAAAGCGATATTCATGACAGATGCTTTTCTTATTTCAAGACGAGGGAACACGTAAAGAAATACGCGTCGCGCCGAAACAAAACCATGACAATGAAACAATACATTTAATTTAACCCTTTCCCACACAATCCCGAGTTTGAACGACCCTGAAAAAGAGACCTATTGAAAACATTGTGGGAAAAGGAGAAAATGCTGGTAACCAGCATTTTCTCCTTTTCCCACAATGTTTTCTACTCTCTCAAAGACAGAATCCATCATTTGAGCTACAATTAAATTGTCATCTGCAATTGCTTTCAATTTGTGTCAGTCTGAAATTTTGTCGTTGGTAAAGAGTTAACAAGTAAAGGTGCAAAGAAACCAAACCACTGAAATTTAGACTAAACATAGTTTTTGTCTAAAAATATTTTGATTTCTTTTTAATCTGTATTGAAAGCCAATTCTTGTGAGTATTTGGGAGTGGGGAACGCAGGACTTTACGAGCACACAGCGTGCTAACACTCAGTTGTCTTTCATAAGATTGCCCTCTGGAAAATTATTCACAATCATTATCTAGAATTAAGGCCTATTCTTTAATAGCATCATTAGCTACAAAGCTACAAGGCAAACTTTTTTCCCGTCTAAAAGCGTAATTACATAAGGCCCATTTTGCCGTCACATTTCATCAACTTTTCGCTTGATCTGAAAACGAAGTGAAATTCCCAAGGCAGACGCTAACTTCAAGATCCTCCTGGTTGTTTATCCTAACACTAAAGTAGATATTGACTTCTTTGTAGAGATAACCCGATTTCAAGGGAAATCACAATTCGGTAAGATTTGTTTCTAAAAATATTTCAAGATTGGCGGTACAGTTTCAACCAGTGTCATGGTGAATGTCAGACAGTTTAAGAAATTTTGTTTAGGATCCGCAGTGTTTTAAAATGAGTATAGCAATGCTTCATTCATTCATTATCTTCCGCTACGTCAGGTGGCATTTTTCAAATACATAACCTAACTGATATAGGCATTCTGGCTACAGAACCCGACTACTTTTCAAGACGGCAATCAATGCAACGAATTTCAGTGTAAAATATACGTTTACTCACTAAAACCTACAATTGTATGATTCATCCAGCTATGCTTAGCTGGCATATAATCTATGCAGCAGCCATTTGTAAACGCAGTCCCTACAAGCTTGGGAAAAAGCCCCGGTATAAGCCCAGCAAGATGGGGACGTTATTTTTGTTGTCAGTCTGTTGCACAAACCCCGGTTTTCCCCCAGCAGCACAGATCGCTTGAGAAACTGTCAACAGAGATTTGCAGTAAACAATTGGTATTTTAAAATCATTTTTCCCATTTGAAATCATTTTTTTGAAGAAATTTGTAGCAGAAAACTGGCACTCCTTTAGTGGCAATTAACGTACCGCGCATTAATATTTATCCAGGATAGTGATGTGTCATAGCAGACAGGTTTATCTTCGAAGAATATGACATACACAGACAACGTCATTCACTGGGTATCAGAAACTATAGATAAAGATAAAACAGCAAACAGCCAGAACGTGCTGGACAATTAAGTTCCACTGTCTCCGGAGGAAACAACGGAGGCCGCAATCAAATAAAATTCAGATGACGTTTTCAACTGGGTTGGAATCTGTCACTTTTGGCAGAGAGTTGATGCGGTTCACGGTGCGTGATGATTTTTTTTTTTTCAAATATAACTTTACAGTATTACTGACAAATTTGTATGGGTAACTGTGCAGAGCAATGGGTTTAACTTCGGATTGTAATCGATGTTCTCCATGATGACCGTGGTTTCCTAAAATGGTTGCCCGATATTATTATCTAGCATGCGTGAACCTGTTAGTTCGGACAGTAATTTTAGGACACCAAATATCTTTGGTTGTCTTAAAGAACATTATAAAAACTTAGAAGTTCAGCAGCAACATAGATAGCTTGAATCCATCCAGTAATAACGTAAATATACTGAAAAAAAAACACATACCTGACACGCACCGCATCAAATAGTCGTGTGGGATAGCCACACTAGTTTGCACTTGCAAAAGTACATTAGAGCGCGGCCAACCTACAGGCAGAAAGCAGTATTGTACATATATCTTCAAGAAGGAAAGTATTTATATGGTAGTATATAGATACGCAGTGATACAAAAATAAATGTAGTAGAGTAATAACGCCGTATTAACAGCTTCGGCTATATCGTCTGTACACCTACGCATGTCTTTCCTGACCTTCTCACACAGTCCTTGGACATGCAGACAATTTAATACATGTATAAGCAAAAAGTTTCGACCAAGGTCAGCCTGTGCAGTCCGCGCAGGCTATCTTTGGTCAATACCTTTTGCAGACGCATTAAATCCCCTTTTCTCAACTATGACTAAAATATATTTATCATACTGACTAACAAGAAGTATATGTCTGACTACTCAAATTTACAACTGGTCTCAAAAGCTGCATATTTCGCACATGAAACCGAAGAACACAGCAGTCGTTTTCTTAGATTAAATCCTCATTTGATTTTACAACAGATTGATAATTTACAAAAAATACTATTTTATATACTAAAATTAATTAACAATCCAGTGAACATAAATCTCGATATTTGGAAAACAAAAGAAAGAAAAGAAAAAAACTGACTGTCGGTGAAATGGGTGAACATTCTCTCCGTAAAATGTACAACGAAACACAAACGAATATGTTACAGTAAACTAGCAAAGCAGGACTAATGCTACGTGCATTTAAGTGTAAGCTCGTAATAAATACGTCTTGATAGCCAAGCATCTAGCCGAACAGCTAGTACTCACGTATTACAAAACTCTATGAGTTGAATAACCTCTAGAGGACAGGGTGTTGTGCCATTTGAACAACAGTTTTCGTTCGTGGTATTAGGGTTCAGAGTTTTTCTGAAGTTGAAGAAGATCTTTCTTTCACATAAAATTCATCTAATAAAATGTTTAAAACTTTTTTATAATTCGGCGTATTCAGCTACTATAACATGGTACGTTGTGCTGGAAGTGTATTTTTGTGCTACTTATAAGGTGTCACAAAGAAGGGTATACTTTTCTAAGTAGAACTACACCTCATTTAGGCATGAAAAGCAGTAGTTTATTACTGTCCTGACTCACAAATACGTTGTGCTGGAAATCTAACTCAAAGTTAGGATAAACCTACTATGAAATAACAATAGTGTTTAACATTCATAAACGTACTCCTCTGCACAATTTGTGTGTTTAGCTGGTGGCCTCAACATGTACTTTTGGGATATAAGCATAGCAAATATTGGAGTTAGTTTCGGTTCATCCTATCTTGTCAATGTCTAACCATCCTTAATGGTAACTCTGTGTCTGACCTTTAATCTGGCCTTTATAATCAGAATCGAAATTGTAGTATCAGGGTCCCTATTCACCAACCATTCTTAAGAATATTCTTATTCTTACTTTTCAGGATTTTCTAAATTTGAAAGTAATGCAGCTTCTGATTAGCTAAACCGAATGGTTAAGCCAGTTAGAAGTTGTGTCACCTTTAAATTCAGAAAATGCAGGAGAATAAGACAAGGAACTTTCTTAAGAATGATTGGTGAATAAAGATACTGATTTTTGTTGAAACGACGAATTCTAGATTTGAGCGTTAAAATTACAAAAAGTTCACCGGGGTTATTCCGTTAGGATTGGATGGAAATCTACAGCAGTTTTTTTTTTAATGAAAACAAGGACGGCTTTGCCATGAACATACCGCTGTTCGTCATGCGATACATACATAACAAACCAAACGCATTACTTTGAGAAACATAAAATTACCATAAAAGATGACAGCCGTTTCATTGTCGCCAAGGTGTCTAACTTCTACAGTGAAAATGTTTAGATTTTTCCTTTTCCACACGTGTCACTTTTCATTCGACATTTAGTTGGAATGTCTGGAACAAAAGACTCGATAGATAACAACAAAGATGAAAGAACTTTACTAGAACAGCTTATGCTCTCACGAGATAAAAGGAAGGTGCGAGATTGGATTACAAACTAACTCGTTAAATTCCGTTCTCGCCGAGAACTTCTCACGTGATATACAACATCCGTTCAAAGACGATACCATAGGGAAATTAATACCATGTCTCATTTATTTTTAATACGACTGTACATATCTGTTTTAAACCGACAACTTATTCGAAAAGAAAAATGTACAACGATACACAAGAACTCGGCTTCGAATGTTCCAAAGCCTATTGTACTTCTAATTCAAGATCGCAAGACTAGCGATTTGCTTTTGGGCGAGACAGAACGTCTCGGTCTGTCAGCTGGCTAGTCTTGGAATTTTGAAGAAGAAAAATATTTACAGTAGAAGGTGAATAGTTTACCTGAATTTTTCGATTGTTATAATCGGTTAACGAATATTAAGCGATCCATTAAAGATCAATAGAATACCGACTAATGCATTGATGTGCATGTAAACGAGAAAGTTTTTTTTTTGTCAGTAAAATAATAATAGCTGCAAAAAGTAGACAAATCAGGTGTTAAAATGCATAATGTAAATTCAAATAATATCATTTAAAAGTATGTAAATAATTGTGAAGCTGACAATATGTTACTGTATGGTAGGTCCAAGTATTAGTCACTGGCAGAGAATTTAATTTCAAAACTAGATTAAAAGTTGTCTAGGCACTCTATCTTTTGTTTACTTTTTACCTTTTTTTCAATATTCATTTTTCTACCAGCGTCTAAGGCTTGGACCGGCCAAACAATAACAGATTCTCATCTTTACAATATTTTCCATACTTTCGAAAGGTATGATTTAAATTTAAACGCATTTTAACACCTGCATTGTCTTTTTGACCGCTGTCGGGCCTTTAACAAGTCATTTTCAAACGGCGTTTTCTATGGCATTCTACTGTACGGGTTTCAAAAATGTATTTGGACATTACTTTGTTATCTAATCCAGGTTGAGCCGAACTGACTTTCAATAATCTCCAGTTCGCAAAAAAAGGAAAAATATGCCTATCTTTGAACCAACGTTAAAAAGCAATTTTGAAATCAGATATCCATGATGTAACGCTTGAGACCAGAAAGTGCATAAGATCTCCATGGAATAGTAAGTTAAGCTCTTGATAAAACGGCGACCTCATCTTTGTGACAGCGACAGAGCGAGCGACGATTACAATGGCAGAACTCTTTACATACGCCCAGGCGCAATATAACCATATCTAACCAAATCTTCCATTGCTTTTTACAAACCCGAATAGGAAGGCTTTTTAAAACTTTAAAGAAAAAGGGTTCCTACTGATTCAAAAAGAAAGCCCGTCATTTGAGGCATGTTTGATTTTAAAAACATGTCGCTTGGTAGAGATGAATCAGGGCCCGTATTCATCAACCATTCTTAAAAACTTTCTTAGTCTTATACTCCAGAATTTTCTAAATTTGAAAATTTGAAAATAACACAACTTCTGTTTAGCTAAGCCATTCGGTTTAGCCAATCAGAAGTTATGTTATTTTCAAATCTAGAAGAATGGTTAATACGGGCCCTATTTCTCAACACCAAGAATTTGACGCTATTCTGTTGCGTGTTGAATCGCATATTATATACAATCTCATGCTGTCTGGTTATTATGCTGTTTTTATGTAGAGATAAGAGAAATTATATTTGATAAAATGGATGTGCCAGAAATATTGACGATAATGTTTCCATGTAAAGCGAATTATCGTTCATTCCCAGACTCACAGGGCTTTACCAACACCGCAGCTACGTGTTTAAAATCACACCACTGCGGCAGACGCCTTTTAAAAAATTTAGGAAAGGGAGCAGAACCAATCGTTTATCATGAGTAATCGCTATTCTTCTAACAACGTTTTCGAGGTAAAACTGTACATTCGTTCAACCTTTTTTACAAGTTATTGTTGCTAGTTGTTTTTTATTTTAGCGAGTCTGAATAGAGCTTGTAGATGTTCTATTGGGTTCAACTCTTTACCATTTTAGATTTGTCCGCATTGAATTTACATACGACAACTTGAATGTGGCTAAAGTCGTGCATTGCTTTTTGGCTGTTATTGGGCCTTTAAACATCCTTGTGAAAATAGTCAGCCCGAATAAAGGTATTAATCCATGCATGCACTTGAAAACACTATAGCAAAACGAGGAATAACTTGTTATGGAATAAACATCGTAGGAACTGTAAGAAAAACGTAGATATATACAATGTTGCCCTGTTCAAAACAGTGTATGTAGTAATTCTATAGCATTACTTTCCACAACTGGAAAAAACTATTACAAGCTTAATTGTTACACCGTGCTCTGAGAAAAGGGGGCTTAATGCATCTGCAAAAAGTATCGACCCAGGTCAGCCTGCGCAGTCCGCGCAGGCTGACCTGAGTCGATACTTTTTGCTATCGGTCAATTTCCTGCAAGTCAAAGGACCAGTATAGCTCATGAATCAGTCGGTTGTTGTACAGAATGCATTTTATAGATCCTTAATTATGTGATCACTTTCTAAGTATAATGTATCATGGAGATGCATTAAACCCCCTTTTGCCAGAGCAGAGCGTTACAGACCAACTGATGAAAACGACGTATAAAAGGAAATCGAAAAAAATGTTCACCTTCAAAACACAACTAGACTAAAATTCACCTTGTTGCTTTGATACTTTCAATGTTTAATTGAAACAAGCGATAACGACCTCATCGTTTTACCCAGATTTATCGTTTTGAAGAATTAAAACGATAATGACATGATTTTCCTCAGCTCTCTTTTATATTAAACCGATAGTTGCCTATTAATTATACCTCGTAATTGTGATTTTACTGAGGAAATTCTACCTTCATGAGAGGCTCTGAACCAGGCTTTCATTATTCCCAGGCCAGGGCTCGGTTTCACGAAAAAACTTAAGTCTGTTATTTTGCTCAAATCTGCTAACAGACTTAGTTTCTGACTTTAGTTGAGGTTGTTATTTGAGAAGCATTCTCATGGTGCACTCGTCACAACTCGGCCGATTCCGTACCTACATCTAACCTCGTCCGTATAAAGGAGGCTTCCATTTTGAACTACCAATCACATGATCTTAAACATGGCGGCGCCCCTGTAGATCGCTTAGCAACGACATGAACAACCACAGTGAAGTTATTCACGTCTATCGATCTGTCGATGAAAGCTCCCAACGGAATTGATAAACCACGCTAAAAATTGAATGTACAAACTGTTTGCCGAATGAAATATACTTAGAAAGATAACGATAGAAAATTTACTCATGTTTTCTATTTTAAGAGGAGCCTTACAATTTCAAAAACGGTAAAGCGGTGTGCTTCCGGAGATGTGCGAAATGTACCGTGTAGGTGCATATCAAGCTACGTGATACAGCCGAGGGATTTGATCACCGGATCACCCGAGGTATGCCGAATGTCTCATGGTGTTCTCAAATCCTAAGATGACACAACGTTTCAGACTAAAGTCAGCAAAATAAACCGGACTTCACTCAGTTAACAGACTTCAGTTCATTATTTCGCTCAGCTGAGTCTAAGAAAGTTATTTAAGTGTGCTAATGTTAAAGAAATACATCTCAAACACCGAACTGAAGTCGGAAAGTGGGTCTATTACTGGGTTTGAGCAAAATAAGAGACTTAAGTTTCCTCGTGAAACCGGGCTCTGGCTTTCACTTTTGGAATCTTGAGGTCGTAGCTACCAACTACATTATCCGGGCCTGATTCTATATCTTCCAAGACGATACCGTTCAGTTGGTCGAAGCTTGCAGTGTCTGAAAACCACATGGCTATGCTTGCGATTAAAAATTAGGACAATATTTAGACTCACTCGTCAACGGCTCCCAACTTGAGACAAAAGATGTGTTCATGTTAAAAAGTTTACGCTATGTACAAGCATTTTGCCATACATGGATCCATAGCAGATAAATACTTTAAAATCGTCATGGCAGCTCTGAAAATGGACAGAATGAGCAATTGCGTGCGTTTATTACAATGTCTTCTCGACTGCGCGCACCTCTAGTTATCTCGCCAATGATACTCTTCGAGATGGACAAGCCCATATGAAACACCCGCTCTGAAGAATAGCTGCTGATTCGGAAAACATATCAAAGTACAATGTACATCTCTACACCATACTCTTTGAAATACCAATCATCTGAGTCCATATTCACAAACCATCATTGGCTAAACCAAATGGCTTGGCTAAATCAAATGGTTTAGCCAGTCAGAAATTGCGTTATTTTCAAATTTAAAAACAAATCTGGAGAATAAGACTGAGAACGTTTTTTAGGATGGTTCGTGAATACGGACCCCGGTCACCTTCAGCTAACAAATCTTTATATTAATTCTTTAGATCTCCAAAACCCAGACAGATGTCTTGAAATGTTTTCGGTTTGTGCTGCGATATACCTTGTAAATATCGCTGAAAAATAACCTGCCATCAAGACGTACTTCACCAATCTAGAACACTGTTGAGATGAGAACTACACGGTGGATATACATCGGTACTAAGGACCGCAAAATCTTTAACCCTTATCCTGTTAGGTAAGTGAAATGAAATTTTCGAGCCGATAGTTAAAAACCCAAATTTTGCTATTTCAAAGGTATTTTTGGAGGGGAAAGATATCTCCTTATCGGACAGAGTTTATCCGAAATCAGAGCGCACGTTCTGTGCAGTCTGGCCTTGGATGTACACTGTCTGCAAAAGGTGTATGAGTCGCGCTTAGCTACCTTAAATTTTCCATGGTTTAAACCTGACATGCCATTTGGAGCTACCTGACAGTTCTGTCTGGTTAATTCAATTACTTGTGGCCTCCGTAACGTCTTAAATCTGATAAAGATAGAAATGTCGCGGATAAATTGGCTCTTGACTAATCGAATTCACATGGCAAATTACAGTTCCACTTTTGGCACTCCTCTTGTATCTTCAGGGGCTTCTTTTCATCTTTCTAGTCTAATTGATCATGATTTTTCTTTAAACCGAAGCACTGGCCTTGCTGCAAATACTTTCAAATGACGAAAACGGGACCCTTGGCCCAAAGCAAAAGGTATTCTTAGCTAATGTATGCGCAAGTCAACTTGCGCAGAATACGTAATCTGAAATAAGAGAAAGACTGCCTCAACTGCCTCTCAATATAACTGCTCTGTAAAAAGGGGCTTAATGTATCTGCGAAAAGTATCGACCCAGGTCAGCCTGCGCAGTCCGTGCAGACTGACCTGGGCCGAAACTTTTCACTATTGGTCAATTTGCATTATGTCCAAGGACCAGTCTACGCCATGATTAAGTCAGTTATTAAAACAATGGCTATAAAGGACTCATAATTATGTGATGGCTTAATTGGTATCATACATCACGGAGATGCATTAAGCCCCCTTTTTGCCAGAGTATGGATCTTTACTTTTTTACAAATCAAGCTTAGTGACATGATTCATAGAAGCTAAATTGGATCAGATTTTGACCTAAGAGTGCCTCGATTTCGGACCATGAATGGTTGTAAATTCCGATGGCTCAGTTGCGATTGAATTGTTCCAGCATGTTCTGCCATTCCTAGACATGAACGCCTAAATTACTATAAGACTTTAGCGGCTGGATTTTTGCAGGGGAATATGTAGAAAAAATAAACATTTCCCTTAATGCTGTCATGTAGCTGAAAGTACAGACATGAAATTCCATTACTGTACTGAACGGTGACAGCTATAAGGGTTTACCAAAGGATTATATCATGCCAGCGTGATCTCTGTTCCTGTGGTAAGCCTGACTATTTTGGATGAGGGAAATCGATAAATTGCGAATTAAAACATACTTTCAATTGCTTAAAACGGCGTTTATGGACCGAAGATATATTTTTAAACTTTACTTTTATAACGCAATGATGATAATAACAAATTATACGATGAACATTCTAAAATAAGCATTTGCATTATTTCCGTTATTTATCCTTTTGCAGAAAAATTGCCATGCAGTTAAAATTCATTTACTTCGATGTTTTTTTTTTCCGTGCAATTTAATTCACTGCTTTTCTCCTGAACCGTTAACACACAATCCTGAGCTTTTAAGGGCATTGAGCAAGATAGCTTCTGAAAACATGGTAGGAAAAGGAGATAATGCTGGTAATCAGCATTATCTCCTTTTCCCACAATGTTTTCTACTTTTTCTGGTAAAATTTCAAAATTTGTTTCACATTAAAATTGCTGTCTGCAAATGCTCTCGATTGGACCAGTCAAAAATTTTGTCGTTTGGTAACGAGTAAAAGCATTTGTCGTAAAAATCTCTAGAAATCCAAATCGACCGAGACAAAGACCACGGGTTTTCTATGCCCGTGCTTACTATTTACAATCGAAACAATCATTGCGATATTTATGCTGAACATCGACGCATCAAACCATTAACCTGCTAAATAAGCGAAATGAAACTCTCAAGCCGATAGTAATGGCCCAAATTTTGCTATTTAATAGGTATTTTTTAGAGGAAAATATCTTATCGGACAGCGTAGATCCAAGATCAGACTGTACGTTCTGTGCAGTCTAATCTTGATCTACTTTGTCTGCAGTAGGTCTTTGAGCTTAGTAGCATAAGGGTTAAAATCGACATAGTAACATCGACGTATTAATCAATAGAATTAAAACATGATACCGTAACATATTCTCCTTGTCGAAGCATCTGATGACAAAATAACAGTCCACAGATCTTGTCTATCTCATATGACATTAACTATGGTCCACTGAGAATTCATGACGCGCAAAGGGCACGTGGACTCTCCATTGGTACAATCTGTGTAAACTCATTTCGTATTCAGGTCACGAGAGCTCTGTATACGTTAATGGGTCACCAGGAAATAACCAGGAACTACTTTGTTTGTATCAGTCACATGGGAATGTTGTGCATATGTAAGCTTTGTTCTGTGACAATGTATTAGACCAAGGCCGTATTGCACCAACAATTCTTAATAACGGTCATAATCTAATTCTCCATAACTTTCTAAATTTGAAAGTAGGGCAATTTTTGATCGGCTAACCCATTAGAATATGACTTAGAATGCAATGTGGAATGGCTTGTGAAAATGGTTGAGCTTTTTTCTTTCAAGGTGTGTTCAAAATAACGGTGCGCTTTCGCGAAATTGGACCCATGTTCGCATTTTGCTAATGTAGTAGCACCTCCCTACAGATACGCTTTCAACGCTTGAACTACTTGTCTTTGATAATGTAAGAACTTCATAGAGTTAAGTGGACTAAATTCTCAACTTCAAATTGATCGATAAAAGTCCATCAGATTCTATGTATCGGTATGCCGTTTCACGAAATGAACATGTCACAGAATGTGTGACGTTATTTATACAGACCTGCCAGATCCAACTGTATGAGTTGCCATTACATTCCTGGTGAAATGATCATTTGGTAAATAACATGTAACAAAGACTTGTTGTTGAAGCTCATGGTGAGATGTAATATCTGTGTAGAATAAACGTGACCACTGCAACAGCCGAATGAATATAATCCAATCAACTACGCGTTCAATTCCCCCACGAAAATCAAAGTGCTCAAAGTACTGGTCGCATTTTTTAACGTAGTAAATAGAATACAAGAGATATCGCAGAATCTCGACAACATTTCTTGCGTTTCATAGTCGATAACTAGTTTACATTACAGAGACTTAGTTGGAAATTGCTAATTAGAAAAAGAAAGGTCAGTGATAATTCTTTAGAAGTCCGTAAAAGCTTGATGTATTTAGATCTACGTATAAAAAAATGATACGTAATCTGTGCTAAATATTGCGGCGAGTCATTCCGCTGAAGTGCTTCATTTTGAACAAACAAGGTTTTTTTTTTTTCATACGTACCTTTTGCGAATTCGAGTGTCGGTGGACCCCTTTTTATTTACATGAATATATGAAGATGCTTTATATCAATACGACTCGTTTGAGGAATAATGATAATATATAATATGCAGGATTTGAAATAAATTGGCTTTTGTGATAGAATATATAAACGAGTTACAGAAAAATATTAAGCCAGAGGCTCGCTCAATACCATTTTTTTGTAAACGAGTTTTGAGAAATTTTATCTCAAAAGCCAACGAATATCAGGTCTTTTTATCACATAACGACGTCTCATGAATTGTAGGTCAGAAAATATGCAAAAACCATACACACGCACATGGTATTTTCTGTAGATAAAGGTTGATTCACTTCTGCAAAAGAGATTATGTGATAATTTTTTTTTTTTTTTTTTATCATTTTTATCATTGATAAAAGGCAGAAGAGGTAAAAAACTACATGCAATAGTAAGTAAATTTCTGTTCACAATGTTTCTGGGGTCTTCAGGAGGCAACGGAAACTGTATGGCATAAAACTGTTTGAAAAAGTATCGATTTCAATCAACTGTAGACTGCAATGAAGAACATTACATAACACCCCCAGAAAAGAGGGAATAAAAATGTGTTAAGAGTTCACATGGTTTCTGCGAAAAGCAATTTCATGTATCCATACGGAAGAGCTCGAAATTGAAACATATTGGTTCCCGTAGACTTCTTGTTATTATCGAGATAAGAACATTTACATTTTGATGAAAAGAGGCCACTGAAAACAATTGATAACTTTGTAACACACGCGGCGAATACAAACAATGCAAATGTTAGCGCCACAGAACAATGATTGATTAAACCTTTACCAAAGATACCACCTTTTACCGAATTTGATGTAAAAGGCTTTCGAAAACATTGTGGAGAAAATGCTGCTAAACTGTATGTTCTCCTTATCCGACTATGTTTTCGATGACAGACCCCATAATCTGACCACATTTAAGTTGTCGTCTGCAAATGCTTTCATCGGGGACGAATCTAGAATTTCGTCGTATCCTTTCCTCTGAAATTGATTTCAAAATGTGTTAGAAAAATCCGGCCTTGTTATCGAAATTTAAAACACTTCCCTTGGCTGTCGGCCAGAGCCGAATTTTAGACTGTCGACAAGTTACATGTAAGTATGCATTAAACGTGACCAAAATCCAGGGTCCGTATTCATCAACCATACTCAAGACCATTCTTAGTCTTATCCTCAAAGTTTTTCTAAATGTGAATGTAACACAACTTTTGATCGGCTAAACCAAATGATTTAGCCAATTGTGTTACTTCCACATTTTCAAAAGACTTCTATCTTAGGGTCGTAAAAACCAGGGATTGTTTGGTAATGGGTTAAATGGAAAGTCATTGTATGTATCTAACTTTATTCAATCATTTGAGATGAGTTTAAAGGACAATCCGAATTGCTTAAGTGTGAGTCTAAAAAAAAAAATCATATCTCTCTTTATATAACATGTATGTTAGCTAAATATATAGATATTTTGCAATTATGTTTTTCGTATTTGAATACTAATCTACACCTAAACTGGTAGTCTTTATATAACATGTATGTTAGCTAAATATATAGATATTTTGCAATTATGTTTTTCGTATTTGAATACTAATCTACACCTAAACTGGTAGTCTACAATAAACTATCAAAAGTGTTACAGCTTGTCTTATTGAAGCAAATAGTTTGGGCCGGAAGCCTTTACTTACAATCTCGATTTATCTTTGATAGAATTGACCGTTAAAGATTCGGGTTGTTTGGTAAAGGGTTAATCAACATCGTCTCTCTTATCTTCGACATGAATACCAAAAATTTATTCTTTTTCCGTCACGCAAATACCGGCGAGATTAAAGTTTTCTCGTTAAATTATCATTGTGTTTAATCTTATACTATTTTTCGTACTATATATACGTGTGATATTATTGTATATGAATTGTTGTTTCTGTGTCGGAGGCCTTTACTTACAACATCTTATTTAACTTTGATAAAACTGGTCGTTAAAGCTCTGGGTTGTTTGGTAAAGGTTAATCGACATTGTCAGTTAACATGTCATAGCTATCTTCGATAGGAATGCCAAAAAAAAGATTGATTCTTTTTTTCCGTAACGCAAATATAGGCGAGTCTAAAAAAAAAAAAATTTCGAATTATTATTGTTGTGTCTAATCCTATACTATTTATCGTAGTATATATATGCTTGATGTTATAATTACCAGTCACAGATATCTTAGAAATGAATTATCCTGTTTTTGTAAAGCAAATACTGGCAAGTCTATTTTTTTTTTTTCTCTCGGTAAACTATTTGTGTATGTGTATGTGTCTGACTTCTTTTTATTATTATGTACATGGTGGATATTTTATGGATTCAAATGAATTTCATTACATCTCTGGGCCAGGACCTCCATCTACTTCAAATGGATAGATAGATCCTGGTATAATTAGCTATCAAATAGGGATTGTTTTGGTTAAGGATTTTACGAATTTCACCGATAAAATGACAACTCTAACAGTTAACTTTTGTAATGTTGTATTTTGTATGTTAGGCCGGTGGCCTCTATGTACATTGAGATTAAATTGAATTGAATTGAAAATTGAATTGAATTTAGACAATTCTGGAGAACAAGACTAAGAATGGTCCTGTGAATGGTTGGTGAATACGGACCTTTGGTCGTTGTCGCTTTGCTTAGAATTTGAACCTGTAGACTACGATTTAACCATTAAGGAAACTGTTACGGACTTTTTTACGCTATTAAAGACAGATGCCTTTTTTTTTTTTTTTTTTAAGGAAAATAAATAATATGTCTTGGTCGGCGACCAAGATTACAGCATTCGTCCTTCACACGCAAGACTTATTGGAAATTTTGTAACAAATCACAAAAAAAGCTTTCTCTTCACCGCTCAGTCAGTGCAGTTTATATAATAAATAACACTTTGTTTTGATAAATTGAAAGTCACATGTCGACATACTTTTATAAATGGGTCACTGAATTACAGGCACTTCGCATGCTTCGACATTTTCCTCGACATTCCAAATTTCTGGTCCTCGAGCTTTATGTCTTAAAGAAAAATGTTTGGCGGCCAAACCTTCTGAGCCATGCTCTGGCAAAAGGAGGCTGAATGCATTCCCTTGGTGCATGATACCAAGCAAGTCATCATATACTTAATTGGGGATCCATAAAATCCATTTTGTCTAAAAACCGGCTGAATCATTAGGTACACTGGTCCTTTGACAGGCAGAAAATCTACGAGAAGCAAAAATTTTCGGCTCAGGTCAGCCTGCGCGAACTGCGCAGGCTGACCTGGGTCGATCCTTTTTGCAAATGTATTAAGCCCTCTTTTCTAAGAGCATGGTTTATCTATAATCAAAACGTACTCAAATGGAACGCAACATGATTTTTTTTTCTTATTTTGCTTTACAATACTAGTCTGTCACTTCGAATTCCAAAACCTAATTTTGACCTGTCGAATCTAATTGTATTGAAAAATGCGTTTTATTGAAATCTGGGGTAAATTGAATTATCGAAGTTAATTTGGACTGCAGAAGAAAGCCAAATTTGCAAGAAAATTTCTAGCGAAAGGTTTTATTTCGAATGCGGTTGCTTCAGCGCACCTAATTTTTGTGGCCTAACCTTATTATTGTTGTCGGAGCGATGGAACAATATTTGAAACCTAGAGACCCTGAAATATACTTTGCAGGCCAATCTTACTTTCTCAGCGAGCAATGCCTACGCACAAGTGGTCCTTACAGTAAATCAAGAAATATCTTTAAATAAAAGACGGCGTAGGAGGTACTGGAATATGAATATTGAAACTCTTTTATGGCTCAATATGATTAGGAAAAGTAACCTCGCGAGCAATTGCCTCTTTTTCCTCGCTGCTTTTCATTTTGTTGAAAGTAGTATTGGGTTATTGGGTAACGGCTTATGAAAATACCAAATTTCCAAATAACACCAAAAGAGAATCATTCTCTAGTACATTATTTTGCTATGGCATGAATCAAGACCCCGGGGTAATGCATAATACTAAGCAAGTCACCACACAGTGATGGGTCCATAAAGCCATAACCATGAGGTAAACCGGTCCTTGGACATACAGAAAATTGACCCAGAGCGAAAATTTCGGCCCAGGTCAGACTGTGCGGACAGCACGGACTGACCTGTGTCGATACTTTTCGCAGATGCATCAATCCTCCTTTTCACAGAGCATGGCTCATTTACTCAGCGCCATCTACCATCAGATCTGAAGCGTTTGGTGTTTTTTAGGAATGACCAAAAATACGGACTGAGGATTGGTCATTATTAAGGCATCTACTGGTTGTTACAAATGATGAAAATTTCGGCAAATGAGGTTCCGTCAACCACAACATTGAAGGCCAGAGGTCGTAAAAGTCTGCTGGACATAAATATGGCTCAAGAAAAGCATTCCCTGAAGGTTTCCAATGGTTGGTCTAAATTAACTTCTTACTGCAAACTTAAAAAAAAAAGACTTTCTTTTCCAAATATTGGGTAAAGTACATTTAATTAGACAGGGGCATCTCGAGTAACTTGTGAACATTCGTCTTCTAACTCTGTCGTCCATCTTTCCGCAAGTTAACTCGATTACGAGAAGTACACTCAGTAAATTACTGCAGATTTTTTTTCGAACTGTCCGCCTAATCGAATGAAAATCACATGATTTATCATACCATGTCCCAAACCTATTATTGTTACAGGCATAACCAGTGCAGACATGGTATTATCTCGAAAGTAGATATTTGTCTCCATTTTCAAGCAGTTTTTATGTTTCCCGTTTTCTTACGTAAATAGGCATATTCAGTTTTCCTATAGTTCATAATCATCATCTCCCCAAGTGAATTTGCCGCAAACTCTTTTTAAAAGATTCCAGTAAAATACGAAAACAAACACGTATTAAAGTAAAATACGTGAATGCATTTTCTGATTTAAAAAAAAAAAACTGGATTTTTGCAAAACGTATTAATTAGTCGTCTGAAGAGAGTAATAAGTAAATCAAGATCCAGTTTTTTGACTGAAGAAAAAAAAAAAACAGTCTCGTACGAAACGTTGTTCGATCAATTTGATTGACCCGGGTGCTTTCTACTTTGGTTCCGGTTTGACCCTTTTCGTTAATGGTCTCAGATATTTATTTTTCTTTTTAAAGTTTCAAGGCCATGATCCTATGAAGTTCTTTCTACCTAAAGGTACTCTTTAAAATTATGGTAATTCTTAGTTATCTGCACAGCTACACAATATCATTTTCTGTCACACTGCCATACCATTGGAGGCAAAAAAACCCCTTTTAATTACAGCTGTTTTCAGGGCTTCAGCCAATACTTTTAGAAACCCGCTACTATACAAATTCAATGTATGTGCGACTGTCTATGCTCCTACAGCCGACAGCATTTGAAACATACTTAGAAAATGAGCAATTGTTGTAACAAGCTATCACTCCTTTAACTGTAATTTTTTCTATACTGTTAAAAAAAGAGCATTTTCTTTTCCAATAATTGATCTTCCTGTGATATCTGTGATAGGTTTGGGTAGCTATAAAACCAGCTTGTCCGTATTCACCAAAGCATTCACTTAAAGCATTTTTAAGAACATTCCTGGTCTAATTATGGAATTTGAAAGTAAAACAACTTCTGATAGGCAAAACCAAATGGTTTAGCCAATCAGAAGTTGTGTTACTTTCAAATTTAGAAAATTCTTGACAAGAAGACTAACAATGTTCTTATGGATGGTGAATACGGACCTAGTACTCAGATATCAAACAATTCACTTATCCGACGGATTACCGGTATCCTCGACTAAGACAGGTCTAGACACGTGTCGCACTTCGACCATTTGACGAGCTATTACCAGTCATGTACACCATAAACAGAAATCTATTATGAATTCAGATCACGAAATGTCAGTATAAATATTAATACAAATTTAAAACACAGAGATACATTTTGTTTGTGACACCCACATGGGATTCAATGCGTATACATTCCACCATTATACTGGTTTGCTTATCATATTGATTTGCAGCTTTGAACTTATCCACTGTAAGCTGTCTATTGAGTGATCGGCGATATCTATGATAACATGTTCGTACTTGGGAGAAATTCTGGAATAATGATATTGAAAAGTATGCTGGCAACCTTAATCGCTTGGGGATAAGTTGTTTAGCTGATGGAAACGATTGGAAATTGGTATGATGTCAGAGATGGTCATGGAAAGGTCTACACAATGACAGGAGTGTCTTCAGAAAAACAAATGAGCTTTCTTCACAAGACATACATTTGAAAACGCTGACAGCTTTTGCAGAGATAATCTAAATGTGGCTGAGATTATGGGATTCATCAAAAATAGAAATCATCGTCAGACAAGTGGAAAATGCTGCTTACCAACATTTTCCCCTGTACTCACGATGCTTTCAAAGGCTCTCTTCTTGGTGGTCGTAATTGCGGTATTGCTGAATAAACGGTTATTTGCATAAATTCACGTGTATAGAGTTCTACTTTAGATGTAAATCTGCTAAGTAAGAATGTTTATACGTCTACTTTCCTTTATCAAATAAAACCTCCTATAGCAGTGTATTAAACCCATGGCTTATTTTTGATAATACACTGGTTTATTATATACCTGTAAGTTTTCCGGGTTAAATACATGCGTCGCACGCGGCTAAAATCACACACGACGGAAAAAAATCCGTATTCCACTAAGTGGAATACGGTTCCAAATATGGTATGATGACGTCATTCTCGATTTGATTTTACGCAACGTAGTAAAATCAAGCATGATCTCAAGACGTGTTCAATCTATTTTTAGTAACGCCAAATCTTATTTTTCTGTGTGTGAAGATCTGCCCCAAAATAAATTTAAAGCACTATTCCAAGTCTAAAACAAAACATACGAATAATATTAATCAACTATTTGCCCTTTATTGAAAAAAGTACAATTGCAACGCAATATTAAACGAGATTATCATGACATCAACTGTCGGCTGCTAGATCGAATATATACGGAATATTATGTTGTAGTGTGTTTCCTGGGGCTTGTATTTACTTCGAGCTGCGTGGGAAAATTTGATATCGCGCGAGACCGAAGGTCGAGCGCGATATCAAAATTTTCCCACGCAGCGAGAAGTAAATACAAGCCCCAGGAAACACACTACAACATAATATTCCATTTATTATATACCTAAACTACCAAAAACCAAAATATATGCATTTAGTGACAATTTTATTCGAAAACGAAGCATAGTTATAAGAAAAATTGGTTTAGTAGGCGTTAACATCTTTTTTTCATGCATGGCGGATGAATTTTATTTAGTATTATTTCCACCGCGCCCATTGTGTTAACATATAAAACAATCAAAATGGCTGCCGTGTTCACGTGGATACAGTGTTACGTCATCATACCATATTTGGAACCGTATTCCACTGAGTGGAATACGGATTTTTTTTACGTCGTGTGTGATTTTAGCCGCGTGCGAAGCATGTATTTAACCCGGAAAACTTACAGGTATATAATAATATTGTTATATATGTTAACACAATGGGCGTGGTGGAAATAATACTAAATAAAATTCATCCGCCATGCATGAAAAAAAGATGTTAACGCCTACTAAACCAATTTTTCTTATAACTATGCTTCGTTTTCGAATAAAATTGTCACTAAATGCATATATTTTGGTTTTTGGTAGTTTAGGTATATAATAAATGGAATATTATGTTGTAGTGTGTTTCTTCGGGCTTGTATTTACTTCTCGCTGCGTGGGAAAATTTTGATATCGCGCTCGACCTTCGGTCTCGCGCGATATCAAAATTTCCCACGCAGCTCGAAGTAAATACAAGCCCCAGGAAAACACACTACAACATAATATTCCGTATGTATTCTTGTTTTTTGGGTCCCGAGTCTGATCAGTTTCTAGTCATAAGCGCGTGAGGCCGGAGAAACCAGCCTTAGCACGAGCTGGGATTTGTACTTCTTCGCCGTTTCGCGGAAAAGTGACGTCATTGATTCTAAGACGTATGTGCGAAAGATTTTTATTTTCATGTCTTTAAAAAAAACAAGAAATGCAGCAAAACTTTTCTAAATCAACAAAATTGCGGAAATAGATGGAATTACCCCTTCTGGAAACTGTTTCATTCTACTTTCGGTGTAAATGTCAAAGAGCTATCTTCTTATGTATGTACACATTAGAAACCGGACTACAACTGTAAACATGGACCCGTGAATGGTGTATAAGCCAAAGGTGGTGATGCAGGATAATTTTCTTCATTTTTTTCATAATTTTTTTCATTCATTTTATGTGATAAATAGAATCTCACATTCGTGTTTAAGTATTATCATTTTTATCAAACTCGTTGACTAAAACGTATCTGACGCTCGCCAAGGCTCGCGTCACACATTTTTAGTCAACTCGTTTGATAAAAATGATAATACATAAACACTCATGTAAGATTCTCTATGTATCACATACACAGGAGACAAGGAAAATGCTATTACAAACTGAGTAGTATCTAAAAGGCACCACTTGCTATACAACATTAGCAAGTGTTCTACCATGTGACATAAAAAAGAGAGAACTGAAAGAAAGTCGGTATCAAAAATACAGTTGCCTAGTATAAAACCAATTATTTTAGAAAGGTCAGTGTAGAAATTTACTTCTTGCGGATGTAATTCAAAAGAAATTGCCCGGCAAAGTAATGTGGTTGCTAGGAAAACGCCTAATTTGTGAACTGTTTTTTTTTTATCTGTGGCGTGGAACCACTTAATGTAACAGGGCGTAAGAATTCACCCACCTAACTTCCTGGTTGATCTCTGAAATAGGTAAAGAGTTACTGAGTATAATCTTAGAGCCATGTGTTTGTTGAATTTTTTTAAATTACACGAATTATTTTTCAAATTCAGTTCCAATGAATCCCATGCGTGTTTCTGTGGTGCCTGTAATTCCGATTTGCTTAGAACTTTTCTGCTGATTTGGAATGCTGCCACGTATCCTTTCTTCACTGCATTGATACCAAGGAAAACGTGCGAGGTTAATTTTGGTATATCGTGACATCCAGACGATTTCTCTAGGCCAGAGTGTTAATGAGTCATTTTGATTTAGACGAATTAGACCACTCCAAAGACGAAGCAATTTGTGCTTCGAGATTTTCAAGTGACAGTATGAAGTGCAATCGATATTGAAATCGTCCACGTCTATAATGCCTTGCAATTTTTGTTTTTCAAATTCAGATTGAATCATATGCATTTTTCGCCGCTACTGATGTGCAAATAAAATCTATAGCAAAAGTTAAAATAGTATATTGTACAAAATCCAAATGCTATTAGGTTGTTTAAGTTTTTTTTTTTTTTCATTGTAAACAATAAGTGTATGCACTGATACTCAGAAAAAAGGAACTGTATTACGTCATATCCGCTGTTTTTCCAAATTGGTCTTGTTTTATATCCTCAAGGAAGCCTTATGGCGAAACGTTGGAAAAAATTAAAAAAAAAAACATTTTTTTTTCCTTTCCTTTTCATGTTGGTACTGTATTTTCTTTTTAGTTACACTTATATTTGAAAAAAAAAATATCTTACCTCAACTTAGTGTCTTTAAGTCCTCAGTAGCAAAAGAAATTCTAATTAGTTGATATGAACTTCGTATGTAAAGGGAGTTTATTAAGTGTGTGTTCAGTTTGTCCTCTGGACAATACATTTGAGCCATGCTCTGTGAAAAGGGCGCTTAATGCATCTGCAAAAAGTCTCGATCCATGTCAGCCTGCGTAGTCGGCAGAATTTTCTGCATGTCCAAGGACCAACCTATGTCAAGACTCAGTCGGTTGTTATAAAAAGTGACTATTATGGATCCATAATTATATGGTGGCTTGATCGGTATTATGAATCACGGAAATGTACTAAGCCCCCTTTTGCCAGAGCGTGGCTCATATGTATTTGCTCGTACCGTTCTTCTTCAATTCTCTGCTATTGCAGTTTCAATTTTGCCTGGATCAGGCTTTCTTCAATAATGTGATCATTCTTTTTTACTGGTCGTGAATATTTACTAAAGGTATTGATAGATAACAATCCTTGATGCAAGATAAATAATGAAGAATCCAGACACTTAGAAACTAAGGTCTGAACCCTTTGGCTGCTAAGCGCGACTCACTGACCTTTTGCGGACAGCGTAGATCAAGATCAGACTGCACAGAACGTGCAGTCAGATCTTGGATCTACACTGTCCGTTAGGAGATATCTCTCCTCCAAAAATACCTTTTGTAATAGGAAAATTCGGGTGGCTACTATCGGCGTGAAAGTTTCATTTCTTTTATTTAGCAGGATAAGGGATAACATCAATCATGGACCAACTCCAAACCTCTCTGGTAATTTTGTCAAAATGGAACGCGTGGGATTTGGGAGACTCTGCAAAATTCAACCAGATTACGATGTTATAACGCTATCTCTGCGAAGGATAGCCTCATTCTGACATCGATAAGTCTAATTTAATACCCAGACCCACTGGCAGTTAAAGCGCTTCTGTAAAATACCAGAAAACGGCTTTAATGTCGTAAACAACGACAGAATGACAGACAAAACAATACGTTACGTGTCTGTTTCGCTCAATTGGTATTAATGCGAGTCCGTTTGAAAGGATATATAGACGTTTATTTGTTCAATGAATAATCGATGCAGTCCTTTTTCTTAGCGTTACTGCATTACATCACATTAGGCTATCTTCGATAAATCTGTGAGGGAAAAACCCAAACTTCTTTCCAGAACTGATTTAATTTGAAAATCCGAAATGGACAGAAATGCACACAAAATTTCGAGTGGTAGCACTAGCGAATCAGAGAAGAAAATATACATAGTAAAAAAAGTCCTGCACCCCCTGTGTTTTTCACCGGGTTTGTTTTTCTGACATAAATGATATAAAATGAGGTGGAAATTAGAATCCGGCTGCTGCATACATCAACAGACCAGTCTTCTGCCTATGAACTGAACTGAGGTATCCCTTGACCTCATGGTAAATAGGAATTTTTTGCTTAGATATTGCTTTCGAATTTAAGAAAAACGAGACGATTTTAAGTTTGGTTAAAACTGGGAGTTTAATGTCGAAAACTTAAGACAGGTGGCACTCACAACCAGTCAATATTGCATACTTCCGCTAAGGGTTTACAGAACATCTTGCAGTTTTCGTCTCATACCTCTTACAAGATGCTGAAAAAGCTCGATCAGTAACCGCTGCCATGAGGTCAAGAGGTACCTCAGTTCAGTCCACTTCAGAAGCAACTGACTGGTATATGGGTATATGCAGCAGCCAGATTCTAATTTCCACCCCATTTCATATCATTCACGCCAGAAAATCAAACCCGGTAAAAACACACTATTTTAACTGTGTATATTAGATATACTGCATGTCGGTATTTACAATCAGCATTGCATTTATTCTTTCTGGTGAGAGATTAACTCAAATGAAGGAGACACGGAAAGACAAGTATTACAAAATTGTATGTAATTTCGTCAAAAGTTCTTTGTCACAAAATACTTAACCCTAAGGCTGCTATGCGCGACTCGAGGACCTTTTGCGGACAGTGTAGATCAAGATCAGACTGCACAAAACGTGCTGTCTGATCTTGGATATACATCATCCGATAAGGAGATATTTCACCCCCCCCCCCAAAAAAAAAAAAAAACTTTAAAATAGCAACATATGGCCTTTTACTATCGGCTTAAAAGTTTCATTTAAATTATTCAGAAAGTTATGATTAATAAGTTTTCATCTGTTTCGTGATTTGATAAACTTGACTAGGGTTTTAACTCTTTACCAAACGACAAAATTTTGGATTTGTACAAATTGAAAGCATTTGCAGATGACAAAATAAATGTGCCTCAAAAATTTAAATGTGTTTTGGGTAGGGTAGAAAACATTGTGGGATGAGGAGAAAATGCTGGTTACCAGTGTGGTAAAGCCTCAAGTACAATATTGGTTGGTATGAATTCTTCCATTCGACAAATTTCCTCAAGACTTGTATTCCGACTTCGCTTCTATGAAAAGAAAAAACTAGAGAACGTCTCTGACACTAAGGTCCTGATACAACCAAGTTGTCCTGGGCCCGTATCCACCAATCATTCTTACGAACATTCTTAGTCTTATGCTCGGAGATTTTCTAAATTTTAAAGTAACACAACTTCTGACTGGCTGAACCGATCGGCTAAACCAAATGGTTTAGCCAATCAGATGTATTGGTACTTTCAAATTTAGAAAATTCCCTTTAATAACGTCAAGAACGTTCTTATGAATGGTTGGTGAATACGGGCCCTGAATTCTTGAATAAGACATAATTTGGCATCGAGTTCCTTGAAATTACAGATGGCCTCACTCTGTTTAATCCCTGACGGTGCTTCCTTGTAAGGCATTTTTTCTCAGCTCAATCGCTTCCGGAGATTTGCATGAAAAATGTTGATACATTAGAGCCAACATCTTTCAAACAGAATTATCAAACTGTTCAGGTTCAATAACAGTGACTTTACTTCTTTAGAAAGGGTTTCCTCTAATTATCGTAACACAAACTTTTTCAGTTCCTTACAAAATGTGGGGACAAAAAAGTCATCGCGGTGACCCAGTCAATTTGGACACTGAAACTGTCAATGATAAAAAAAGGTGAAAGAATCCGTCTTCACGAAAAATTGTATCTGTCAAATTTGTGTAAAGTTTCTTGATGAAAAAAAAATTGTTTAAAGTGTTCCTTGTATTTTTTTCATGCGAAAAACTGCCTCTTAAACTCTTCAGTAGGAAAGGTGTCACGTGTTGGCAAACGTTCAGATTTGTTTGTAGATCGATGTCGGGTTGCTGTCACTCTTCTTCTCATTTACGTGATTTACATTGCACAGCCCTTTCCTTCATATACCTCTTCACAAGATGACAAAATGTTGGACCTGACCACTTTGAAAGCATTTGCAGATAACATGTTAACCCGCTTTATCTCTAAAATGAAATTCCAAGTCAACAGTAAAAGCTCACATATTGCTATTTCAAAGTTTTTTTCGGGGAGGGGTGGGGATATCTCCTTATCGGACAGTGCAGATCCAAGATCAGACTGCACGTTATGTGCAGTCTGATCTTGATCTAACCTGTCCGCGCCTAGCAGCCTATGGATTAAAAGTCGCTTTTGTGATGGAATTTGCCTTTAAAAGGGTATGAAACATTGTGGGAAAAGGAGGAAATGTTGGTTGTCATTGAGGGCATTTGCAGATGATTAAATAAAGTGGCTCCAAAGATGGAGTTTTTCTCATAAAGGTTATAAAATATTGTTGAAAGGGAGACAATGCTAAGACTGTTTGATGAAAAGAGCTAAGTTGCTCTTTTCGACAATTCGTAAACAACTAAACTATATACATAGTAAAATTAGTGTTGCACCCCCTGTGTTTTTTACCGGGTTTGATTTTCTGACGTGAATGAGATAAAATTGGGTCGAAATTAGAATTCGGCTGCTGCATACACCAACAGACTCGTCTTTTGCCCATAAAATGAACTTAACTGAGGTATCCCTTGACCTCATGGTAAGTGGGAATCTTTTGCCAAGATGTTGCTTTCAAATTTAAGAAAAACGAGAAGCGTTTAAGTTTGGTTAAAACAGGGAATTTAATGTCGAAACAAAACTTACGACAGATTGAAAGTGACCTGCAGAGAATGGACACACAAAATCAGGCAATATTGCGTACTTCCGCCCGGGGCATGCAAAACAGCTTGCAGTCTTTGTCTCACACCTCTCACGAGAGGTTGAAACAGCTCGATCAGTAGCTGCTGCCATGAGGTTAAGGGATATCTCAGTTCATTCCATTTCAGAGACAACAGACTTGTTCGTTCTTGTATACAGCAGCCAGATTCTAATTTCCAACCCATTTCATATCATTCACGCCAGAAAATTAAACACGTTAAAAACACAGGGGGTGCAACACTAATTTTACTATGTATATAATCAAACTAATTCATCTGCCCCACTGCTCGCATTCGAATAACCGAGCAATCAGTAACTGTGTGTGTGTCTTTTTTTTTTATGCTAAGACATGTCTGCCTTCGACATTTAAATAGAAATTTACCATAAAATCCATATTTTTCTATAGAGTCAGCCCGGTTCTCCATACCCTTGAGACTAATTCAGTTAACGCAAAAATAGTCTTTCACCTTGTTTCTGCGGGGTTTTACGCCTAAGTTTTTTTTTCCTGCTAAACTCAAGCAATCCATGGATTTTATAATGGTTTTAATTAAGATACTTAATCTCAAATGAGTACATATTAAAACTTACAGAATCAAGTGGAATATGGAGAGGAAGCCGATCAAGATCAGACTGCAGAGATAAGCAAGTTTAATCATTGTCCACTCTCTTGAGAATGGACACCGGGGATTCATCAGTCTTTCACTGCCAATGTCGCCTTCGATAGCTTTTGCGGACGGCGTAGATCTAGATCAGACTGCACAAAACGTGCAGTCTGATCTTGGATCTACACCGTCCGCCACCTGATGCTAATCTTTGACCAAAATTAACCTCAAGTGCAACGATAGTATACTTGTAAGCCGCGAGAAAAGTCGAATCCATTTAGTGGTCAGCGTAAGAGTTAACCCGTTCGCAAACAAGCCCTGGTTTTCACGTGTCTGCAGCACAAGTCTTTTGAAAACATTGTGGGAAAAGGAGAAATTGCTCGTAACGAGCAATTTCTCCTTTTCCCACAGTGTTTTCTACCCTTATTGAGAACTTTCTACCATTTTCATCAAATCTAATATTGTCGTCTGCAAACTCTTTCAATTTGGACCAGTCCAAATTTTGTCGTTTGGGAAAGGGTTAAGATAAGAATATATTCCTACGTGTATTATGTGTATTATTTCCTTGAACGAGATATCCATTTTGCAGACGTGATAAACTTTTCAATGCCCTGGCAGTCTCATCCTCGACTTTCTTTGGGATGATCTAAGCTGACTCCATCGGCTTATACTACTAAAGTTGCTTTTCTGGTCAATGCAGATCAAGATCAGATTGCAGGCATGGAAAAGCAGATTTTTTGTGTGTGTGGAAAAGTGTTGAAATCAATGAAACGTTAAAATCTAGTGACATCAACGGGAACCGATAAGTCGTCGCTTGAGTGAAACCGCTTTTGGTTTTCCGAAAACATGCCTTTATCTAATGGCAATTCATTTTGTCGACACCAGTTACAGGAAGAATTTGGATAAAGGAATATGTCATATCAAGATATTTCCAACAAAATTAACTCTATTCCAAAATCTTAAGAATGGTGGTGATTACCCCTTTACCAAACTGTCCCCAGTTTTAACCCTTTACCACACGATCCTGAGTTTTAAGGACCCGGAGAAAGAAGCCTTTTGAAAACATTGTGGTAAAAGGAGAAATTGCTGGTAACCAGCATTTTGTCATTTTTCCACTGTTTTCTACCCTATCAAAAACTTGTTCCATCATTTGAGCAAAATTTAAATTGTCGTCTGCAAATGCTTTCAATTTGGACAAGTTTAAATTTTTGTCGTGTGGTAAAGGGTTAAGGACCTTAAAGAAGAAGGCTTTAGAAAACATTCTAAGAAAAGAGAAAAGGCTGCCTACAAGGACTTTCTCTTTTCCCCATGAGGTTTTTTACATGATTTGAAAGAATTAAATCATCTTTGGGCTAAATTGAATTTGTTGTCTACAAATGCTTTCAAAATAAACTAGTCTGTTTTGCTGCGTGGTAAAGAGTTGAAAAACAAATGATATGAAGAAAAAAAAAAAATGAAATAATACCCAACAATTCTCACTAATCTGAAATAATTACCACTAGCATATAAGTATATGCCTGTGCAAATTTCTATGATAATTGGCAAATTGTTGAGTTAGATGTGTCATGTCAAGAAAATAACAAAATAACCCTTTACCAATCAATCCCGAGTTTTAACGACCTTGAGGAAAAAGACAATTGAAAAAATGCTGGGAAAAAAAGAAAATGCTGGTGATCAGTATTTTCTACTTTTCCCTCAATGTTTTCTTTCCTTTAAACCCCATTGGTTAAAAATACATCTACACCTGTTTTCAGCCAGTTTTTAACCCATGTCATATTTAATTCATCAAACAATAATCATTCTTGTATTTTCATGCCAAATGTTCCCCTTGACGGTTGCAAGGTTGCACAGATTACGACCTATAGAAAACGCATTTCATCACTGTTGTGACGTTTCCGGTTTTAAATCGAAGCTTTCCTAAATATGTAATTATCTTTTACACCATATATATTGGTAATTTATCTCTGTTTACACAGCCGACAAAATTCTGAACCATTCTACAGTCTATCAAATTGAAACAGCGTTTTTTTTTTTTGGCTGTAAGGATGTATATTACAGCCACATTTAATTTTTCGGCTGCAAATGCTTTCAATTTTGTAAAGTCTGATTGTCTTTTTTTCTTATCTGGTAAAGGAAAAGTGAGATAAGAATACTTACTGGTTCTCATTTAGATTTAGTTCACGGCCTGGGCCTCGATGATTTGCACTATCACAAATATTAAGCACTAGCAAAAACACTATCAGGAATTCCTTGCCAACCCTTCCATACATGGTCAGTGCCACCTCCCTCAATACTAACAACATTTTGAACACCAAATTATTCCATCCCTCGTCGAAATCGTTCTGTCAAAATTGTATTGCTGAGTCTGTTAACAATATATCAGTCTTAGTTTGTCAATTATAGTATTGTCCAAGACAAAAGAAGATCCTTATTCACATATGAAATCTTAAGGGTATTTTTCTTTTCAATAATTTATACCTTTCATTATTACGATCATGTGCGTCTTATATTTTACCAAGTTTGGATAATACTGTAAATGATATGTAAACGAGTGGCACTCCGGCAAAAGGTAGTTCAATGCATGTCTATGATGCATTGTACCAAGCAAACCATCAAATCAGTATTGGTCAATAAAATCCACTTTGTCGAACAACCAAATGGATCTTGAAGAACAATTGACCTTTGCCATGCAGACAATTTACAGATAGAAAAAAAAGTTTTGATCCAGGTCAGCCTGCGCGGACTGCAAAGGCTGACATAGATCGGTACTTTTTGCAGATGCATTAAGGCCCCTTTTCACAAAGCATGGCTCAAATGTATTTTGCTCATTACCTCCGCCAGATGAATTTTCTTTTGTCTTGCAGTAAATCACTTTAGAAAACATTGTGACAGGAGGTGAATGCCTTCATGCGCTTTCAAAGTCGTCCAGTCTACAAATTTGTTTAAGAAAGTATCGACCTAAGTTATAACTTCATCGAGTATGGACGTTTTTTTTTTATTCCCCAAAAAGATATACTCAGATACATGTCTTCTTTAACTCTTTACCACACAATCCCTAGTTTTAACGACCCTGGGGAAAAAAAGCCTTTTGAAAACATTGTGGGAAAAGGAGAAAATGCTGGTAACCAGCATTTTCTCCTTTTCCCACAATGTTTTCTGCTGTTTAAAGCACAAAATTTAATTTTTGAGTCACATTTATTTTGTCATCTGCAAATGCTTTGAATTCAGAGTGGCCCAAAATTTTGTCGTTTGGTAAAAGTTAAAGAATGGAAAAGTGTTACTTCAAGAAGAAAAACGGAACGGGGCGAGTACAAAAGTCCATTCATAAAAGATTTATTTGAATATACGTCTCCTTTAACGAACAGGAAAAAAATACATTTAGCTTCAGAGGAAAAACGGAATAATAAAAAAAGTAACATGATGTATGCTTCGTATGGACCCGTGTCGAAAAATTACATTGTACCAAGATGAACATTATTGTAACGCTGAATGATATTGGTAAGCCCTGGAGATTAATACAAGTGCACGCTGAATAAGCACGAAGCCAGAAAAACAACCGTTCACTCTTGGAGTGGCAATTCAATGTAATGATTAATGAACATTTATAGCGAGAAGAATGGACCAAAATTTTCAAAATTCCATTCTTTTACCCTTTACCACACAATCCCGACAATTAACGACCCTAGGAAAGAAGCCTTTTGAAAACACTGTGGGAAAAGGAGAAAATGCTGATAACCAGCATTTTCTCCTTTTCCCACAATGTTTTCCACCCTGTCGGAGAACTTCAGCCCATTTGTACTGATTTTATATTTGTGGTTTGCAGATATATTCAATTTGGAAGAGTCTAAATCTTGCTGTGTGGGAAAGGGTTAATGGCCTTCTTTCTGCACAAAATAAAAAAGAAGACAACAACTCTTTACTAGATAATCTCGAATTTTAACGACCCTGGGGAAGAAGCCTTTTGAAAAAATCGTGGGAAAAGGAGAAAATGCTGGTAGCCAGCATTTTCTCCTTTCCCCACGATATTTTCTACCCTTTTAAACACACTTGCTATCATTTGAACCTCATTTAATTTTGCATCTCCAAATATTTACAAAGCGAAATTAATGAGTTAATGTGTTAATGCGTTAATCCATCATCCGCCTTCTTAGAATTGTTAACGATGTCTAAATGACTAGAGGATGGGCACTGTGCAACCTTTCGCCCTGTTCAGTAAAACGGATTACATAAATCGATCTCTTGAAAATAGAATCGACCTAGTAACAAAATAACTTTATGAACAGCGAATGCCTATTCGACCCCCCGTGACCGCTCGAATAGCTCAGTGGTTAGCGTATCTGACTGGTTGCGAGTTCGATACCCGGTTGAAGCAAACTTTCTTTCCGGCGCTTTTTCGCTTCTCACCTCTGATGCATGTGAGAAAAGTAAGCAGTGGCTTTGGAAAGAAAAAAGTTGTGTCATTACTGGTGTGAGACAGCCAGGAAACACATGGGTGCGTCACTGACCGCCATGATATGACCTGAGCTATTAAAATGACGTTAGACTCCAATACAAACCAAAACAAATCCACACCCCGTTTTACATTTCATAGGGGCCAACATAGAGTGACGGGCGTTACTTAATTCCATTATTCGATATTGCTTGAAGACAGAATATAAAATGAAGCTGCGTTTAAATTAGGTTAATATAACCAATAATCGAAAATGTCTTCCCTATTACCAGACACCAGTCCATTAATCTGTCTATCATAAAGGAATAAGAAAACAACGACCGTATAGCATTCATCGTTGCCCCTGAATTAACGCTGTATCTTCCGGACACAAACCTGCAGTACAGACAACTTTGAAAATATCCCTGTAAAATATGGGATACGTTCATTATACGAACATAGGTAAAAACATTGAGACAAAAGGAGAAATTGCTCGTTACGAGCAATTTCTCCTTTTGCCTCAATGTTTTTAAAATGCAAACTGTCGTCTATAAGCAGTAATGAGTACTGCAAGAAAGAAAAAAAAGTCCAGGTATATCCTCGTTCACATATCATATTCACCTTCCACGAGCATAAATGCACACATTTACATTATTCTTCCTTATAAAGTTCTTTCAAATCAATAGACTACATGTTCGTTCCTGCTAGATGTTATTGTTCTGACAAGTTTGTCAATGCACTCTGCTGGAAGAAATGAAATATCAATTCTCCTCCAATATAAAGCCGAGAATTAGACTAACAATCAAAAACCAGTAACGGCGTTATGTTTAGACTACGAAATTCCTGAACAATTATAGCCAGGCTGATCCGTGGCATTGACTGAAAATGCGATTGCAAACATTTCCAATAAAGGAATGCTAAGGTTTTCCAATAGGAGCTTTGTGGAGTTATAGGAGGAACATCGTCACTAAAAGGCGATAAGTGATCCAAATGGTGCACTGTGCTCCCCATGTGAAATAGTTACATTGGTTTGATGATAATGAATTTGCGTTGTGCATTGATTTATAAGCCCGTGGGTTAATTGAATTTGTTCAGATTATTTGCTTATTTCAAATAATATGAACAAGCTAATAGCCTTCTGTAAACAGTTTTGACGCTTTGCAAATGCAGTTCTAAGGTTATCATGTGTAAAGTATTTTCGAGCATTTTTTTAACGATGATCAAAATAGTATTCTTGTATTCAAACTCAAATTTTGACGATGCTAATAGCATAAAAAAGGACTTCTTGAGAGAATACGTGGGGTTTAATCATTCTCCCCGTATAACAGAATGTTTAACTTGCTTTTTGAAAGCTAAAGTTTTTTTTAACTATTATTTCCCTGTGTGTACTTAGCTCGTGCACACGGCTTTCGACAAAGAACCATGAATATTTAAGCCTTTGATCGTCTAAAAGAGTTATGTATTTGAAAATTCTCACACATTGTCGTGCGAAGGTATTTAGGGGCATTTCAGCAACAAAAAATTCTATCTCCTACCTTTTAGCGGATGTTTTTTTAAATGTACATGTATTCTAAACGGAAAAAAGAAACGCAGGGCAAACATTTCATTTAATAAGCAGTAAACCGCTGAACTACGTGAAAATATTGGGGTATCGTTGAAAACTGTTTGATAACTCTTCAAATACTAATGTTGTCAATATGAAATTTTGCCGATTTATCAAAATATGTTATATTTTGCGATACAACAAATGTTGAATTAAACGAACACTTTGATTTTAGCGCATAAAAAGTTTTACCATGCGTTTCTTTCTCCGTTCTTCCGTTTTTTTTTTTTTGTCTGTTTGTCAAATATTTAGACTACACATCTTTTCTAAATTCTGTGGTCATGATTCAGTAGTCGTAATATGGTTCCAGTTTATCGAAGTATCTAACTTGTTAGATAAAATTAATCAGCCGGTCAAAGTTAAATTGCCTCCATGTTAAGACAGAGATCGAGACAACCGCTGACAAGGGGGCATGAAGCTTAATTTTTACAACTTAGTGTTCACTTGTCGTATGAAAAACATAATTGAGGAAACAAATATGTTTCTCAAAATACATCTGAAGTTTCATCTTTTTTCTCAAAAATTTCCAATTCTGTCTTCGTCCGGTCGGTGATATATTGATCATTAAATGAGATGCCTTAAACCTCTCTTTGACAAATACACTCAGTCCTCCATTTTCACTACAGTAACAATAGCTGCTTAAATATGAATCATACCATTAAAAAGTCTTGACATCATTGTGAAGATCGGTCCAAATTTTAGGCGCTGGCAGAGAAATTAATGTGTTCATTTTACTATGATTGTATAATGCTCGCTAATTAGGCGGAAAAACAATAAAATAATAATAATAATTTAACATTTTCATTGTCACATGTATACGACATTTAAGTAGCTAGAGCGGATAGTGAGAAGTCTAAACTTGAATCCACGCAGTCCGAAACTGGAATTCAAATAATGTTTTAAACCGTTTCAGAGAAAAATTTCATCGTTTGAACCACATTTAAGCTGACGTCTGCAAATACTTCGAATTTAAACAAGAGCAAAATTTGTCCTGTGGTAAACAATTAAGATAGAACTGAGACCTTTGGGTACCAAGAACAACAAATGGTACTTTGGCAGATAGGTACATGAAGATAAGACATTTAAAGGCCTGCAGTCTGATTCTGAATCTGCACTGTCCGATATCTTGTAAGATTTTCTGGCAGAAGATATAGGTACCAAGAACAACTCGTGCTACATTTGTATACAGGTTACGACAAGATAAGACAGTTGAAAGCTGGTACTCTGATCATAAATCTACACTGTCAAAATCTTAGGTATAAGATTTTCTGGCAGAGCAGTCTAAAGGCTAGTCTTTTCTTGGGGCAAAATGCCCAGTGTATTTTATCAGCGTAGGTCTTGAAGTGAATGTAGTATAACACTATGTCAACAACCCGGAAATTGATTTACTACTATCAGAATACACGCATGTCCAACTCTATGTAATTTTCTCTTACAATAACCCAATTATTCCGCAGAAGGAAAAATCACAAAGTGAACCAAACATTATGGCCTCCAAGTCGAAAATTGGCATTTGATGCGATTACCGTATCGATCTTAAACGCCGCTCTCCCACCGAAAAAAACTTGGGAAACAGACATATAATTACCACTATAAAACTGTGTTAATTAAAATTTCATCACCGTGGGCTCTCTTGCATTTTCACGGCAGAAAATTAGCCGTTCCTTGACTGATATCAGAAACGCAATACACCGAAACCGAATTTCTAGACTGCTTTAACGGAATCATACCATGACAGTTCTGCTGGCATCTGCTAGTGTTAATTGGGTTTTCGAAAAACAATTTTGGTCAATGAAATGTTTTTTTAACCCTTAAGCTGCTTATCGCGACCCACTGACCTTTTGCGGACAGTGTAGATCAAGATCAGACTGCACAGAACGTGCAGTCTGATCTTTGATCTACACTGTCCGTTACGGTATTTTGTTTCCGGTGAAATCAACTTGGAAAACGCAATGTTTGGGCTTCTAGTATTAAGTGGAGATTTTCGTTTCATTTATTCAGCAGCTTAAGTGTTAAAGTCTTTACCAAGCGACAAAATTTTACCCCTGTCCAAATCGAAAGCGTGTGCAGATGCACAAATTTGGATGTGACTCGAATGATGGAATTTGGTTCTGACTAAACAGAAAACATTGTAGAAAAGGGAGAAAATGCTGGTAACGAGCATTTTCTCCATTTCCCACGATGCTTTCAAAGGCCTGCTATACAATGGATCGTTAAAGCTCTGGACTGTGTGGTAAATGGTTGAGTATTTCTGAAAATAAAAATTGAACCATCACACTCATCATATTTCTGAAACAATTTTTATAAAAGCTTGGCGGCGATTTCAAATAAAGTGTCTTTTTTATGAATCTATTTTCCATTTTTCGTCAGATGAAAAAAACAGGAAAATAACTGTTTAAAGAAAGCGTGTAAAAACATAAATTTGGCGTGGAAACCCATGAAAAAATGTGGAAAAAGAAGAAATTGCTCCCATGAGGAATTTCCGCATCCTATAAATGTTTTTCAAAGATAACTCATGCTGCAGATACGTAATGAAGCGGACTAAGTAACAATCGCTGCCAAAGGTAAAGAAAGCGAGTATTAAAATGCATATAAATTTAAATCATATCATTTTATCAGGGATGGTGCTTCAGGGGGGTCTGAAAGCTATAGATTTGACGGAAAATGACAAAAAATGCAGGTGATAAAATGCATATAAATTTAAATCATATCATTTAAAAGTATATGGGAATTATTGTGAAGATAACAATCTGTTATTGTACGGTCGGTCGAAATGTTAGTCGCTGGCAGAAAAATTAACATCGAAACTAGGTTATAAGTTGCCAGGTCACTCTATCTTTTGTTTACTTTTTGCCTGATTTTAAAATTCATTTTTCTGCCAGTGACAAACACTTGGATCCACCACACAATAACAGATTGTCATCTTCACGATATTTTCCATACTTTTAAATTCTGTATTGCATTGTACTGTAATACTTTCAAATTTTAACACCGGCATATTTTGGCCGCTATTAGGTCTTTAACCCTATCCTGCTAAATAAGTTAAATGAAACCTTCAAGTCGATAGTAGAGAACCAGAATAAAGCTTTTTCAAACTTATTTTGGGAGAAAACTATCTTTTTATCGGACAGTGTAGATCCAAAATCAGACTGCACGTGCTGTGCAGTCTGATCTTGATCTAAACTGTCCGCAAAAGGTCAGTAAGTCGCACTTTGCAGCCTAAGGGTTAACAATTAGGAAGTCGAAATACACGTATATGTGACTCCAAGTACAACGCTAACGAAGTAAACAATTGATTATTCAGAGACAAAAGGTAAATAAAGTTAATTTGAACTACGAAAACAAAGGAGGAAAGAAGATGTATAAAACCTCATCAACCAGTTAATTACTTCGGAAACGTAATGATTACAGACAAAAAAGTGAGCAATCGCGTAATTAAAAGTTGCTTTGGTTCTTCATTACTTTCTGTTATTGCGAAGTTTTCCCTGTAAACTTTTGGCCTTTTCACAAACCTTTTACCAGTATTTGCTATCAAATTTGGTATGCATATGCATAAACATGATTGCATTAAACGATTCATCAGTTTGATCCGAAGTAACTTCCAACTCAGTTAGAAATTTACCAAAAGTTTATTTCATGACTTAACGAGTCAAATTAAAAATAAACTGTAAAATCTTTTAGATAGCAACTCAAGCACAGAAAAACTTAAGAAGGAGAAAAGGGTGTGAAACACTTCTAAACTCTCTGTTCGCAATATTTACCAACAGATAAACATTGCAGCTAAACATTAACTCACACTCTGCTAAGCGCGACTTAGTGCCCTTTTACAGCTTGGTCTTGGAGACTGGTTATGGGTCTACACTTCCCGATGACGGGAGATTTTTCTGGTAAACCCTTTACCGCACAATGTCGCCTTTAAAAGACCCTTGGAAAGAAGCCTTTTGAAAACACTGTTAGAATAGGAGAAAATGCTAGTAACCTGCATTTTCTCCTTTTCCCATAATGTTTTATACCCTATCAAAGAAAAATTACACCTTTAGAGCCACATTGAAATTGTCGTCTGCAAATGCTATCAATTTGGACAAGGCTAAAGTTTTGTCGTCTGGTAAATGGTAAAAAAGAACTTTGAAGCCGCTATATTAGGGTTTTCACTGCTGGCTGGAAAGGTTAATTTAATCCACAAACCTCTTAACCCATATCTTGCTAAATAAGCGAAATGAAACTTTCAAGCCGATAGTAAAAACCCAAATTTTGCAATTTCAAAGGTATTTTTGGTGGAAAAGAAATCCCTTAAAGAACCGTGTAGATCCAAGTTCAGACTGCACGTTCTGTGCAGTATGATCTTGGCTACACTGTCCGCAAAAGGTCTGTGAGTCGCGCTTAGCAGCTTAGGGGTTAAACTCTCAACCAGACGATAACATTTTGGACTTGTCCAAATCCAAAGTGTTTGTAGACGCCAAATTAGATATTAGATATGGCTCCAATGGAGGGACCTGTCTTTGGAAAAATAGAAAACAATGTGAAAAAAGAAAAAAAAAAAAAAAAACGCTGATAACCAGCATTTCCTCCTTTTCTAATATTGTTTTCATATGCCTTCTTCCTCAGGATGGTTCAAACTCGGAGTTGTGCGGTAAAGGTTAAAAACTTCCCACCTTTTAAGCCAAACATAAGCCTACAGTTCGTAAGGTGCTTCACCGTTAGTGCAAAACATATTTCTGTTAACATAATGTAAGCGTTCACTCTAGATGAACTCTGCTCACAAGGCACTGATTACCTCAATAAACTACCTACAATGAAACCGAGAACCATTTGTAAAATTTAAAATGTGCAAGTTGGCTTCTTTAAAAAAGAAGCCAGGAGAGGTCAGCATCAATGTTTTCAAATAGTTTATTGGCCTTTGATTTCAATATATTTTGATATATGTAAACAAACAAGTTAGGCATTAAATGAATGAGAAAAAACATGTTTTTTTCTTTTTCAATTTACCTGGTGTAAAGGCACAAAACAGTACATGTGCCACATTGTTATAACATTCTAGGAACAAGAGGCCTATAAGGGCTAAAAACAGCACTACTGGCATTTAAATACAGACTTGGGTTTTTACAAAGAGTTGTGGGCGTATAATGAAATTGAGAGCTGATATGACCATGTTAGTTTCGAAAAATACATGCGGTAAGCTCTTGACAAGCTCAAAATGCATTTTTTAAATTTAAGGGCAAGGAATTTCTGACCCAATAATCCGACAGGTTGCAAAAGAATCCAGCTCTCATGAATATCTATAAACTAGCTGTGTTGGTTTTGTGAAGATTGAAAGTAAAATGAAGGCTGTAAGCTGTTCACAAGCTAAAAAATGTTGTTTTTTTTAAATTCAAGAGCATGTAATTTGCTAATTCCACTGAATAGGCAAGAATCTTACCTGCTGACATTAAATAAAGGTGGCCTATACAAAATACTAGTACCAGGCATGTTAAAAATGAATGTAACGTTTTTCAGTCTTTTAACAAACAGCATTTTTTGGACTGTCCCAAACAGAAAAAGCATGCAGACGACAATTCAACTTTGATAATTAATGTGGAGGATGGTGCCTTGATGTGATGGAAACCATTGTGACAAAAGGAGAAAATGCAGTAACTGGCAGCTTCTCCTTTCCCACAATATTTTGAAAAGTTGTCTGCAGCAGACATGTAAAATGAAGAGGTTGTTTGTCTAAACGTTAAAAATTTGAGAAAGCAGATAAATGAGCCTTGCTCTGAGAAAAGGGCGCTTAATGCATCTGCAAAAAGTATCGACCCATGTCAGCCTGCGCAATCCGCCCAAAACCAAAGGACAACGGACTCTTTTGAGGTTTGCGGTACTTAGGGCGAAGAGGCACGACTTTTTTGGGCTCATAAGTTAATTTTCGCAGGATTCTCGCTATCCTGCGTCCTAGAAGCACTCTATGTATTATTTCATCAAATCTATATCATTATAAATCCATAGAATTTTTGTATAAAACTGAGAAAAATGCTAAAGTCTAGTCAGTTTTGAAAAGTAAAACTTGAAAACATACCGATCAACCTATTTATATCTATTTGTGGGGTAGGAGTTCTCCAGAGACCTCGTGCTCTCGAGATTAGGGTACGAGTTCTCTAGGGTACGAGTTCTCCAGATAGTATCAAGTCACGTGATCTTTTCCCGCGGTGTTCTTTCTCTCTTTTTTAATGAAATTTTTCTTTTTGATTAGATTTATTTGTTTAATGAAAAATTACAATTATTGGAGAGGTCATTTATAATCAATATAGAACAATAAATCTTTTCGGAAATCCGTCATATAAAAAAGCACGTTTATTTCCTATTTCAGTTTTTTTTATTTCGGTTTATTTATAAAACCATGACGAAATTGACTGTGTGTGTATCAGAACAATTTCGCAAAAACAAATGAATTTAGACAGCGATTTTTGTGGCAGTCTGCCTTTTAAACGCACCACTGTTGGAGAGGTCTGACCTCTCCAATAAAACCAACTGTGCCCATCCCAAAACTTGTTATACGGCCGAGGCAAGTTGTCTCAAACATAAAATCTTTCAGTGGACCACTCAAACACTTCAGGAGTAGTAAAAGGTTTTTAAGACTTCGAAAACATAATAGCTAAACGTATCTTATTTAATATTGCCCTCACGGCGGGCTTGCAATAAACTGGCCCGTTAGAAAAAAACGGACAGCATCTGACAGCTCCGTGGCAAATACCGTGTTTACAGGACAAATTATACCGTGAAGATTCGGACTAAAAAGTAGGTTTGCGGAGTAATCGCCGCAGCTCCTCCGTCGCCTACGGGCCCGTCCCCGTCACTGTCGGCTCTCAACTTGGAAAATCAGCTTCAAAATTAATCAAGTGTGGCTACTGGGTGTATACTACATAGGTCTTGGAATATCTTTTCTTTGAAAACTTATTTCGTTGAGGCATAACCCAACACGACAATGATACTGGTATTGAATAATATACCTAAGTTTACAGTAACTTTGTTTGAATGGTCTTTAATGTCTAGTTCAACAGCATTTACTATTTACTGATAACAATACGATAGCAAATTTATCCGCGTCTATCTGCGATTTTAACAGTACAATGCCAGGGCTCTGCTATGCTTTTGGTGTAAATTCCAGTGTAGATTTAAATCTGTGAACTGTTCCGTAATAAAAAGAATTTATTAAAAATAAAATGAAACGATGCGTGGGGCGAATGCGGATAACGAACAAGTAACTACATAATGTAGTAATATGTCTTGGTCGTAGCTCTTATCCTGCTAATTTACTGAAATAAAACTTTCAAGCCGAAGGCAAAAACCATATTGTTGGTATTTCAAAGTCATGGGGGTTGAGGAAATATCTCCTTATCGGACAGTGTCGATCAAAGATCAGACTGCACGTTCTGTGCAGTCTGATCTTTGATCTACACTGTCCGCAAAAGGTCCTTGAGTCGCGCTAAGCAGCCTAAGGATTAATGTCAGTAAAGACGCTCTCTATGGAAGTGTATTCTTGAAGTTGTACTCTTATTTGAAAAGATAATTGTTACTCACATTCTGACGTCTTTCATTCGGCTGTTGTCTGGGCGAGATAAACCATATTTTGTTTATTATGAACTTGTCTGGGATTCTGTGGAAAAAAATGGAGACAATACTTGTTTCCCGCAGTATGAGTCCGGTTGAAATGATGAAGCTAGACAAAGAAAACAACAGACTGACTTTTAACTCAGACGATAAAAATGTGACAAAATTTTAGACTCATCCAAATTGAAAGCATTTGCAGACGACAAAAGAAATTTCGCTCAAATGGCAGGATTTGTTTCTGAATGAGTAGAAAACATTGTGGGAAAAAGAGAACTGATGGTTACCAGCATCTTCTTCTTTGCCCACAATGTTTTCAAAAGCTTTCTTTCTCTGGATCTTTAGAACTCTGGATTGTGTGGTAAAGGGTAAAGGTCTACTTGTTTAACTTTTTTCCACACTACAAAATTTTAGACCAGTCCAAATTGAAAGCATTTGCAGACAACAAGTAAAAGTTGCCTCAAATGATGAAATTTGTCTTTGATATGATATAAACATCGTGAGAAATTTTCTCCATTTTTCCATAACGTCTTTTACCCTATCCAGTGTAGTGCAAATGATGGTTTTGTCTTGGGGGAAGGAGAAAACTCTGGTGGGAAAAGGAGAAAATTGTGGATTACCAGCATCTTCTCAATTTCCCACTATGTTTTCAAAAGCCGTTTTTCCTTGCGTCGTTAGAAAACGGGATTGTTTGGTACAGGGTTGCCTATAAATTTGTGGTGCAAGAATATTCAATGTTTTTTAAGCCTGTTTCAAGTATCCCGTCACTTCCAGAATAGCTACTTAAACATCATTTCAATCCTTTACCAAACGACAAAATTTTAATCTGAACCAAATTGAAAGCATTTCCAGACGACAAATTAAATATAGCTAAAGTGATTATTTCTGTCTTCGATAGGATAGAAAACATTGTGGGGAAAGGAGAAAATGCTAGTTACCAGCATTTCCTCCTTTTCTCACAATGTTTTCAAAAGGCTTTTTCCACAGGGTTGTTAAAAAGCGGCATTGTGCGGTAAAGACTTAATCCTTTACCACACAATCCCGACTTTCACCAACCCTGTGGGAGAAAGCTTATGAAAACATTGTGGGTAAAGGAGAAAATGGTGATAGTCAGCATTTTCTCCTTGTCCCACAATATTTTCTACTCTATCAGACAAAAATTCAGGGATTTCAGCCATCTTTAATGTGTCGTCTGCAAATGCTTTTAATTTGGATAAGTCTAATATTTTGTCGTGTGGTAAAGAGTTAACCCTTTCCCAAACAAGCCCTGGTTTTCACGTGTCTGCAGTACAAGTCTTTTGAAAACACTGTGGGAAAATGAGAAATTGCTCGTAACGAGCAATTTCTCCTTTTCCCACAGTGTTTTCTACCCTTTTTGATAACTTTCTGCCATTTTCATCAAATTTAAAATTGTCGTCTGCAAACTCTTTCAATTTGGACCAGTCCAAAATTTGTCGTTTGGGAAAGAGTTTAAAAAAATAGACGTTTTGTGAATGCACTGAAAAATATATGTGTATAGCGAAATTAGGACATACAGGGTGTTTCATAATATCTGCCACCATTACAAAGTTTTATATCTTTTTAGTTAATTAGGATAAAACAATGATATGTACACCCTTTGAAAGCTTATATATTAAAATTTTATTTGACTAATAAAGTATGGGAAAACATCAATGTCATAACGTCATTTATGACGTCATTTCCTGTGGTCAGTTTTCCAAGATGGCGCCAACTAAGGATCACTACAAAGAAATTGTTAAATTATATTATGAAACTAAATCACCTATTACAGTGATTAGAACTATGCAGAAAAGGTATCCAGATGTAGGTAAACTTGATAAAAAACAGATACATAGAATTGTAAAGCGATTTGAAGTTATGGGCTCAATTGAAGATGGGAGACACAATAATCCTAAGTCCGTGCGGAATGAAGCGACAATTGAACAGGTTAAAGCGGTGATCACAGAAACACCAAGAAAATCTGTTAGAATGGTATTTGGAGATATTACTAACATTGCCAGCCATTCAAGTGTTTACAGAATGCTAAAATATGATTTAAAACTGACTCCATATAAAATTTCTATTATGCAACACCTCAAACCAACAGATATCGAAAGCAGGTTGTCATTTGCAAGATGGGTAAAGGAAAATGATGATATCGTGGGACAGATATGGTTCTCGGATGAAGCCCACTTTTATCTAAATGCACAAGTGAATAAGAAGAATTCCATATTTTGGGGAACTGAAAAGCCAGAATTTTATATTGAAAAACCTCTCCACTCTGAGAAGGTTACAGTGTGGGCGGCATTAAGTTCTGAGGGCATAATTGGCCCTTTTTTTTTTGAGGATGAGGATGGAACTGTGGAGACTGTAAATCAAGACCGCTATTTAAATATTCTTAAAAACAAATTTCTACCAGCTTTGAGACGTAAGGGAATTGATATAAACACCACATGGTTCCAGCAGGATGGTGCAACTCCTCATACAGCTAGAAATGTGATTGACTGGATACAAAAGACCTTTGGTGATAACTTCATTTCATTGAAAACAGATATTGAGTGGCCACCACACTCCCCGGATTTAAGCCCACTTGATTTTTTCCTCTGGGGATACCTTAAAGACAGGGTCTATAAGCACTCCCCACAGACCACAACTGAACTTAAAACTGCAATCAAGAGAGAAATGAAGATCATAAGCAGTGAGACATGTGCATGTGTAATCCGAAATTTCCGGCACAGAGTCGACGTCGTTATTGGCCAGAATGGACGTCATTTAGAACACATTCTATAAAATTGACATTTTAAAGAATTTTGAAACTGCGTGTATTTACAAGGGTAATACCTACATGTTATATATCAAATAAAACTTTATTCTATGTACAATAACATGGTTAAATGTAAAAACACAATTTCTTTTTTATGTTAAAGTTTTTGATGTATAAAATGGTGGCAGATATTATGAAACACCCTGTATAATTGAGCCCGCACTCTGGCAAGAGAGGGCTTAATACATCTCTGTGATGCATGATACCAAGCAAGTCATCACAGTATTATACATCCCTAAAATCCGTTTTGTAGAACAACCTACTGAATCGAGAGGTACACTGGTACTATGACAAGCAGAAAATTGACCAATAGCAAACAGTTTTGGCCAGGGTCAGCCCGCGCGAACTGCGCTGACTGACCTCAATCGACACTTTTTGCAGATGCATTAAGTCCTCTTTTCACAGAGCATGACTCAATTGTTTATTGTTGTTGTTGCTGCTGCTGTTGTTGTTGTTGTTGTTTTTCACAAGCAACAGCGTGTGCCAAACGGGAAGTCCTTTTCGATTTACGGTTGTCAAAAAAAAAACAGATGATGGAAGGATTATAGCTCTGTCTTTGTACAATATTTATGATATCTGACATCTATTTTAGGGATGTTACTTAAATGGGCTGGACATCAGGTACTGTCTTGTATGTGTGTGTGTGTGTGTGTGTGTGTTTTTAAGCATTTGTTCTGGATTACCTCTTACAAACAAAGATACATATAAAAAATCTACGGCGTTTCTTCCGATCGGGACAAAACAAAATGCAGGTTCCTTAAAAACAAGGTATTACTATGTTACGTATTGTCCGAATAAGCTAGTGTGCAGTGTTCTGAACAAAGCCATATGTATCTCATTGCTTGAATTTCTTCCACTGATTAACTGCAGTTTAACTGAGGAACAGGGTATGAACTTACTTGGCATGTCACAAACTGAGACGACTATACGACATGTGTAACATGACTAGAAACAGTGGACTGACGTTATTCGAAATTAAGGACACCGAATGACCGTTGTAAAAGTCAAACATCATTGATTGAAATGCCTCCTTGAAGAAAATCTGTGAAAACCGTATTGTTTTCATCTATGTCAGTATCCCTTAGCTGCCAAGCGCAATTCAATGTACATGTGTTTTGGCGGACAGCGTAGGTCAAGATCAAACAGCATTGCACGCGCTATCTGAGTTTGATCTACACTGTCCGATACGCAGAGATTTTCCAGGCGGAGAGAACTTTATAATCGCAATATTCGGGATTGACTTGAAACTTTCACTTAATTTCTTTAACAGTTCAGTTTACGGTCAAAACCATTATTACCATACCCGCTTGTCGTTTTACCTTTTGACACAACAGGTGATTTTAGTCTATCTGAAACTGTCTAATTGTCATTTAAAATTTGAACATATTTTATATCGTCCGTCATTCTCTGGCATATTCTGAAGACTCTACCCCCACCCCGCAAAAAAAAAAAATACCAAGCAAGGTCTTTTTTTTTTCGGCGTAGCTGAATGCGCTGGCTTTTGACCTTCATTTTGGTATTATAATCGAATGAATAAATAGAAATTTGCGATTGGTCAAAAACAAGGACATGTTTATTCTGCGGCCAGCCCCTGCAGACCTCTTGGCAGGCAAATTTACGCCGTCTATCTTTTTAAAGATATTTCTTGTACCTACTGTATGTAAACTCTTTACTTGGTAATAGGCATCAATGATTGATTAATTGTATGGTGTTTACCGCCGTTTTCAACATTATTTCAGTTATATCACGGCGGCCAATGCACCTATCCCTGCTTTCCTGGAGTTTCTTTTACCAGTACTCCGCACAATATTCTTTCCAAGCCACTGGCTGCTTTCCCACATATCCATCGTCGAAACAATGGTCAGCGGTGAGAGAGGAATGAATCCTGTCGCGATGACTATCATCAATCCTCGGAAAGAAATTGGCCAAGTCGGGGATTGAACCAGCGACCTCCTGTTTTCAAGTCCTGTACGCTACCGACTGAGCTACGGGGCTTGGCCAATAGGCATAAAAAAACTGTCTACATATATTCATCACGTGTCGATTTAAATGTCTTATAAACAGGCACTATGAACTTTACTCGAAATGTTATTACCTTTTATTTGAACCACCCATTAACCCTTAACCTGCTAAATAAAAGAAATGAAACTTTCAAGCCGATAGTAAAATCCTATGGCCTAATTTTCCTATTTCGAAGGTATTTTTGTAGGATAGATATCTCCTTATCGGACAGCGTAGATCAAAGATCAGACTGCACGTTCTGTGCAGTCTGATCTTGATCTACGCTGTCCGCAAAAGGTCAGTGAATCGCGCTTATCAGCGTAAGGGTGAACCAATTTCTTTGGACTTTGAAATATTTCTGTCTACCATGCTCCTTTCCAGTCTGAACTTTAAACGTATGGCTTCTTGATTTAGTTCATGTAAGCCATCTGAATGTAACATTCTTCCCTTTTCTCTCATTATATATCAGCTTAACTGTAAACTCTTCGCTAATTCTTTGATGTACGTTGGGAGGTCCTATCTTATATGACTTCATAGATTCAAATCAACAGATTAACCCTTTACCAGATGACAAAATTTTAGCCCTGTCCAAATTGAAGGAATTTGCAGACGACAATTTCAGTGTGGCTCAAACGGTGCAATTTTTCTTTGATAGGGTAGAAAACATTGTGAGAAAAGGAGAAAATGCTGGTTACCACCATTTTCTCCTTTTCCAACAATGTTTTCCAAAGACTTCTTTCCCAGGGGCGTTAAAAGGCGGCATTGTGCGGTAAAGGGTGTTGTACTATAAGATAAAGATAAAATGTTATTCAAATGACATTTTAAGGGACTGAATATATCGGACTCATTTATTTGGAAACTTAAACAGTTACACATTAGAAGGAAGACATAATGTTCGAAGGCACCGCAGTATAGAACGATGGTGATGATAATGACAACGGCTAAAATCTGTCCAAACTAAAACCTATACTCTTCGGCCCTTCGGCTGCACATGTGCTTTCTCCCCTTCCCCACCAAACCCCCCCCCCCTTAGCTACTCATCACGAATCAACTCTGTACATGCATTTTGAGAAAATTGATTGTGATGAGCGATTTCTCCTTTCCGATGATGCTTTTAAAAACTGGTCTCGTTACAAAACGACAGATGGCGTTGGCAAGTGGTACACCCACTATTGGTGTATTAACCCACTCAAGGTATCCATTCCAGTAACCCTTATCCTGCTAAATGAATTAAAAAGGACTTTCAAGTTGATAGTAAACACCCAAATAATTTAATTTTAACTTTTTTTTCTTTGAGAAAAATATCTCCTTATCGGACAGTGTAGATCTAAGATCAGGCTGCATTTTCTGTGCAGTCTGATCTTGATCTACTCTGTCCGAAAAAGGTCAGTGAGTCGCGCTTAGCAGCCTAAGGGTTAAATAATACGAGCGTTGTAAGGACTGGGTCTTTACTGGACGACAAAATATTGGATTCATCCAATTTCAAAGAAGCTGCAGACGGCGAATTCAATGTGGCTCAAATGATGAGATTTGTCTTTGAAAGTATAGTTAGCATTGGTTATAGGCATTTTCTCAAACAATATTTTTAAAGGTCTTCTTCCTCGGAGTTGTTAACCCTTTCAGCGCCATAGGCGAAAAGAAGGACTTTTGCGGACGGCATAGATCAAGATCAGACTGCACACAACGTGCAGTCTGATCTTTGATCTATACCGCCCGCTTGTGTATCAAGCCTTTACGATAAAAATCTTTCTGGGTCTCGTTAGATTGTACTTACAGCCGTTTAAAGAGTTCGACTCGACTTTATTTATTTGGCGCCGAAAGACTTTAATCACTGGATTATTTGGTAAGAGGTCTCTCCCGCCATTGTTGACGCAAATATCAAGGAGGTTTAAAGTAGCGCCTAATGGATGGATGTGCCGGAAGGCGGACTCCAATTATTCCAAGTTTTTGCGCTGCAGGCTGACAAATAATGTATGAGCGGAAGAGAAAGTCTCGATTACTTGAAATGGAGCATGAGACCTAATTTAGTACGTATTTGTATACTTGTAAACTGTTACGTTGTCGTCGAAATTGGACGCGTTTTCAAGAGTACTCGCTTTACCCTTTCGAAGTCATGAGGACGTAGACCTACTTGACGCTTTAGGGGTGACGTAAATCAAACTCAGTCTGCGCAATAAAAAGTGTCGGATGTTCACACTCGTCACAACTCGGCCGATTCCTTACAGGTCTACATCTAACCTCGTCCGTATAAAGGAGGCTTTCATTTTGAACTCCTAATCACATGATCTTAAACATGGTGGCGCCTCTGTAAATCGCTTAGTAACGACATGAACAACCACGGTGAAGTTATTCACATCCATCGATCTGTCGATGAAAGCTCCCAACGGAATTGTAAACCACGATGAAAATTAAATGTGCAAACTGTTTGCCGACGGAAATATTCTTAGAAAGATATCGATAGAACATTGTGACTTATGTTTTCTTTTTTAAGCGGAGCCTTACAATTTTAATAACGATAAAACGGTGTGCTTCCGGCGAAGAAATGTGCCGTGTAGGTGTATATCAAGCTACGTGATACAGCCGTGGGACTTGATCACCGGATCACCCGAGGTTTGCCGATTGGGATGTTCAGTCTACATTAGTAGCCCATGCTTGATTCTCACGGTACGCAGTATTCTCGGATGAATTTCACTAATCTGTTGAGCACTGTCGTTCGATATATCAATTCAGGGATAGTGAGTAACGTAAAGGTTTTTTTTTTTAAGTTTCAAACTTACGTGTTATATATCTACATGTGGTTATTATTATACGTAATTGGCAAACGCAGATAGAGATAGAAAGAATCGGATACATTGAAATCAGGGTAATACCTTAGCTTTTCCTCAAATACATCCCCTTGATTCTTTTACATGCTATATGGTCACAAAATCTTGTCTTTATTTACATGGGCAAATGTATTTTAATGCCATGATTTTTATTTCAAAGACTTCTTTTTACATGTCATCTTCCATTATTACAGTTCTCATAATATTTTTACCATGTTTAATCTGTTATCGTTGAAGTACATCTAGGCTTCCCAAAATCGCGATGTACGGTGGTTCCTGCCTATTTTTCTTTTCAAAGGTGTCCTTTTGGTATTTTCTAAATTCGAGGCCCATGATCTCAATTCTATTTCAATTTGTTCACATTACTAACGCCTACAACAATCTCCGAGAAGAATGGAGTTGAAACAGTTGGACTGAAATCTGCAAATTTGTACGTGAGCGTATTTGAAGATGGCACCACCTTAATTTTGACACCTTCCACAGTTTTTGCTATCAGTAGCTTTCATATGACAGAATCAGTGCGGGAAATGTATATTTCTTTATAATCTAACCTTAGATATTCGCGAATCAACATTTATAAACAAAATTGCAGCTCTGAGTACCTATAGTACAACTGGTAGATCTATGGGTCATACTTTCCGAAAAAAAAAAGGGGGGGGGGGAATAACACATGAGTAAAGAATAATAAATGACTTGGCAATGCATTTCTAACATGGAAATCACTTTGTTGGTTGCTCTGTATGTTATTCTAAGCCAAATATAAAGATCTAGTCCTCATGACGATGAATAATCCAGGATAGATGTACATGTATTTGACAATTGTTTTTTTATGGCTTAGATCTATATAATGTACTTTGCAATAGATTAGTCCGAAAGTACAGGGTATTTTGAACATAGTTCAAATACGCATAAGGTATATTGTTTATAAAGATAATACAATAAAATTTACAACATTTGACAAGTTAAAAAAATACAGTTTTACGACATGCACAGTATGTACGGTAACACTGAACAATAAAGAAGGCCAGCGCCTTTCAAAAAAAAATACGTTGATTTACATCCAATGAAGTCCATTTTGACGTCGTAGAGCATTCGTTCTCCACATAAAATTCGCTTTCCCCGATCTGCACATCTAGGTTGTGACCAGTCTCACCTCTGGAACTGTTGATGCCTTAAACTCATCTGCTACCTGAGGCTGGACTTTATGCTCATTTTCTTTGAGAAAACCTCACAGCAAAAAAGTCCATTGGCTTTTGTCCGACAAGCGATGGGGTCATGGTCGCTCTGTTTTTAAGATCACCCGAGAATCAAACTTGCTTTCCAAACATTTCAATGCGCTGTTGGTGTCTGCTGTTGTACCATCTTGCTGCAACCACATTCCTCTCACTATACACCTTACCATAAATGCTAGCATAAACTTTTGCTTCAAAGGTAGAGCTGCCAATGTTGTTCCCTGTAATTATTGTGCACAGCGTCTTCATGACTGTTTTCAAGAAGAAAGGCCCAAATACACCACTCACACTCAAAGCATCCCATTAACTGTGCATAAAGTCCAGTTTCAGACAACAGATAAAGTCGACAAGGCATCAATAGTTTCAGAGATGAGACTGGTCACAACCTAGATGTGCACATCGATGAAATAGAATTTCATGAACAAACGGAATACACTGTGACGTAAAGATTGTTCATTTTTTTTTTTAAACACTTGGTGTAAATAAATGTATGTTTTGGAAAGGTGATAGCTGCCTTTATTGGTCAGTGTTACTTTAAATACCATGCCTGTCATAAAACTGTATTTTTAAACTTACCAAGTGATATAACAATATATATAGGCCTACCATAGGCGTCTTTGAAAGTATATCATATATTATGAAACAGCCTGTGCATATCTATAGATCTAATAGATCTAGCACCATTTTTTTAAAACGTATACATACTGTCTAAAATTATTCAGATAAGGCAAAGACCATAAATGTAGGTCTATACGATCCCTAGATAAATTTAAAAGCACAAAACAGCGTTACATATGACGTCGTTAATTTAACATCAAATTAGGCCTACATGTAGATCATCAAAAGGAAAGCCTTCAATCCAACTTTAGCATACTTACGTAAGACAACATGTCTGAAAATTTGTTGTGCATCTGTTATATCTCCCCACATCTTTTTGTCTTTCATAATATTGTTTAAGATAGTGATTTTTGATGGACTGAAAAAGGAATGAGAAAATGATATTCGGTAGATTTAGGTAGATTTATACAATCAGCCGTGTGTGTTTCAGGATAAATTTTTCAATGATATTGTCCTAGTTTCTTTATGGCTCTAAAATGATGGAAATGTCGGTGTTACAGTTAAAATCGGTGTTTTCCAAGCGAAAATATTACAAGATTTACCTAAACAAGGTGATAGATCTACATCTTTCCCTTTTTCGGCCATTTTGCGAGCAGATGACAACAATGGTCACAGGGAGACAACTCAATATTAATCTACTTCAATTTTCTATCGTAGTGATTTCCCTTGCTAACTAGGATCAAAGCACTGTCAGAAGTTGCAGAGTTGTCGTTTAGCTGGATAACCGACCGGTAACCCTAATGCTCTTTAAAATCTTAATTTGAAAGCATATCACATTTTTTCAGTTGATTTATCCTTGTCTGTAGCTTTTTATTGCTCCTATATATTTGTATTCTGTGTCAGATCGCAAAAGATAGCTAATCTTTTTCGATTCGTCACCTGTTTACTTCGACCTTCCTGTTCTATGAGCTATATCTGACCTTTTAAAGGCGCCGCAGTGATGCTTGGACATCTTCCGGAACATTTTCATTTTTTCAGTAAATAGTGTACGAATAGCGAGTTTCTAGTAACTTCCAACACAAGAATTTCTGCATCTATCATTCAAGTGCGATTGGGGTATGTTTTTCTAGTTTACTGGCAATGAACACGTCATCAATGAATTGTACGGGTTTATGTATGCATGAATAACATTAGCTGTGAAAAATAAATAAGAGGGTTTTTTTTTTTTTTGTCTGTATGTTTATTTTCACAGATTAAAAAATGGAGAAAGAGAAATTGAAAACATCTTCTAAAACAGGCCAGCAAATCTTGGCAGGTGCAGCAAAAGCAGCTTCATACAGTATGTTTTTACAGGTAACTGTTTGTTACTATGAACTAAATGATATATTTCTCTCTTTAAGCAAAGAAATATAACTCCTCTAAGAATAACAAAGCAGTGTAATTCCGAGATAAGGCTACACTGTCTATGTGGTCTGTGTAACTCTGATCTTTAACCTTATCCATGCCATTCCACAAATAAACCATCTTACATGTTGACCAATATGGTGAAAGGGTTAGAGATTTAACCCTTTACCACACAATCCCGAGTGTAAATGATGCTGATGAAGAGGGCTTTCGAAAATATTGTGGGAAAAGGAGAAAATGCTGGTATCCAGCATTTTCTCTTTTTCCCACAATGTTTTTTTCCCCAATCAAACAAAGACAGAACAATGGTCTACATTTGTTCTACATTTATTTTGTTGTCTTGAGATGCTTTTAATTTGGTCAATCTAGAATTTTGTAGTTTGGTATAGCGCTAATCAGTCATATAACCTGATACAAATATTTTGCAAAGGGTCTGTTATGCTACTCCATATTTTGCATACATAATTCCCAAAGTTCCATTTGCATTTCTAATTCACAGATTTACCTTTTGAACTAGCAGTTCAAATGTAAAATAACAGAAAGTGTACCTTTTAGATCAGGTTGTACATTTTGTAATATCTGATTGTGTTCTTCACAGTCCTTAGAAAAAAAAAACTGATGATCAAAATATTATGACTGAAGCAATAACAACCTTATATTTCTCACAGAAGGTTTTGTATGTTTCATTTTGCAGCTGATGTTGCGACTGATGACATTTGGTTTGAATGCTTTTGTGTTGAGATTCATCTCAAAGGAAATGCTTGGAGTGGTGAATGTTAGATTGACATTGCTATACTCAACAACCTTATTTTTAGCGACAGAAGCTTTTGACAAAGCATGTCTCAGTGGGATGGAAAATCAGGATTGGTCTAAGATAATTAATCTTATGTGGTGCACGTAAGTTAAAATAAGTATAACCCAGCAACGCAATTGGTTTATAGGATAATACTGGAATTTGGCTGACCCTCTATCAGTTTCCATTCACTTTAGACATTTTTCGTCACAAGTCTTCCATCAGCTTGGCTGTCAGTGAATTTAAAGTATATACAATTATTGAACAGACACTGTAGATATGCAAGATGCATTTTTCTGGTTTTTGCACATAACAATTTTGAAATTATCTTCCCTTCATTAAAGACATTTTTTTAGTTTGGTGCACATTCTTTTTTTCTGTATTAAAAGCACTCTGTGGGGAATTACAAGTCACCTTTATTTGACACTTTTGATTGTTGTGGATTTAAAGAAAAGAAAAAAAAAATTGTCTCTGCAAATATATAAAACTGTTATTGTGTCGTAAGTTATGTACATATTGTGTCACATGTGTTGCATACTTCGAGGCATCAGAGAAAATGAATATATTAATGAATAAAAGATCAAACTAATGAATAAATAAATAGAAGAGGAGAAATTAATAGTTTTCTCAGAATTGCTATAGCTTTTCCAGTCCATTTGATTGTTTTTCTCATTCAAACTTATTTCTGTATGACTTTTGTTCTACTTTTTAACCCTTAAAGCGCCTTTCACTAACATAGTTGCCTTTGCGGCCAGTGTAGATCAAAGATCAGGCTGCACAAAATGTGCAGCCTGATCTTTGATCTACACTTTCCGCTATGTTAAAACACTACAGGCAAAAGGTAGCCATGAATTTGCAATTATATTGGTTTTATTCTAGAATGAAAATGACCATTGGGTTTATTCGGCATTTTAAGGGTTAATTGTTTACCACACGACAAAATTTTAGACTGGTCCAAATTGAAGACAATTGCAGACGACAAATTAAATGTGACTCAGAAATTGAAATTGGTTTTTGTGAAAGGCAGAAAACATTGTGGGAAAAAGAAAAACTGCTGATTACCAGCATTTTCTCCTTTTCCCGCAATGTTTTCAAAAGGCTTCTTTCTCACGGTCGTTAAAAATCGGGATCGTGTGGTAAAGAGTTAGGTCACCCTCCTGCCACACCTCCAATTTAAACTATTACCTCCTGGAATGAATTTGCCATGGGTGACTTTGAAAATGCTCCAATGAAGTATGGATATTCAGTGTGAATTGAGGTTGCTGCATAAATAGATGCATGTGAAAAATCTTGGTAAAAAGGAGAAATTGCTCAAATTACAACATTTCAAAGGTTGTCAGGTCCAAAACTAAAAACTCATTCTGCAGGTACTAAGGTACCAATGAGATGGAATGTCAAATAATTTAAAGCTTAATGTAGTGTTCTTATTGTAGGTTTTGAAAAACCTGTTAATTGGAATCTTTATCTGTGATTAGAAGTACAGAAAAGAGGAATATGTTCAGATTCAAAGGCCAATATCTTCACAAAAACCATTATGCAGACTCATTGGAATTGTCTTGCCAAAACAGTTCTAATAAGTACCAAGAAAGTGGCTTTAGTGAAGAAATTATGTGAGTCATGCTCTGGCAAAAGGGGGTTTAATGCATGGTTTAATGCAAGCCATCATATAATATTGGATCTATTTTGTCTAACAACCAACTACATCATGGGGTAGAATGGTCCTTGGACATGCAGAAAATTGCAAAAAGTATCAACTCGGGTCAGCCTGTGCGGACTGCACAGGCTGACCTGGGTCGATACTTTTTGCAGATGAATTAAGCCCTGTATTTACTGAGCATGGCTAATATATATGAGCCATGCTCTGTGAAAAGGAGGTTTAATGCATCTGCGAAAAGTATCGACCCAGGTCAGCCTGCGCAGTCCGCACAGGCTGACCTGGGCCGAAACTTTTCGCTATTGGTCAATTTTCTGTATGTCAAAGGACTATTCTACCTTGTAATTCAATTAGTTGTTAAAAAAAAGTGGCTATTATAGATCCATAATTATGTGATGGCTTGCTTGTTATCATGCATCATGGAGATGCATTAATCCCCCTTCTGCCAGAGCATGGCTCACTTAGCGTTTAATAACTTCCTCCATGTCTGGATTTTTTATCTTTATCTCTACTTACACAAAGATTCACTTGTTATTCAGGGTTCCTTTCAGTATGGTTGTTTGTGGCCTACTTGGCTGGGTATGGATCCATGCCTTTGAGATGCCAGATGAAACATTGATACCTAACTATCAGCTAGGAGTTGTCAGTTTTGCTGTATCAACTGTACTAGTGATTTTGTCCAGACCACTGTATGTGGTAGGCCAGAAACTTTTATTTATAAAACTTAAGGTAAGAGTTTTCACCTGTTCCTATTTTTATTTACCTTTTCAGGGCTACAATGTAAAGAAATGAAGCAGGTGCATTTAACCCTTTACCAAACAATATATTTTTAGACCCATCCAAATTAAAAACATTTGCAGATGACAAATTTCAGTGTGACTCAAATGATGCAGTTTTTCTCTGATAGGGTAGGAAAAAGTGTATGAAAGGAGAAAAATGCTTATTACCAGCATTTTCTCCTTTTTCCACAATGTTTTCAAAAGGCTTCTTCCTCAGGGTGGTTAACCCTTTACCACACAATCCCGAGTTTTAACGACCCCGAGGAAGAGGCCTTTTGAAAACACTGTGGAAAAAGGAGAAAATGCTGGTATCCAGCATTTTCTCCTTTTTCCACAATATTTTCTAACCAATCAAAGACAAGTTCCATCATTTGAGTCACATTAAAATTGTCGTCTGCAAGTGCTTTCAATATGTACAAGTCTACATATTTGTCGTTTGGTAAAGAGTTAAAAGTTGGCATGTGTGGCAGATATCACATAAAATAGTTGACAGTGTAAATAAAAAAAAAAAAGACTGTATATTGTGTGCTACGTAACCTTTATAAAGAGTGCCTGTAAAAGCAAGTAAAATTGGCTTTATATACTGCAGTGCATCAAATGTTGATTATTCAGAAGAAAAAAATGTGAAAAAAAAAATCACCTGTTTTTCAATTAACTCTTTACTACATGACAATATTTTAGACTGGTCTAAATTCACAGCATTTGCAGAGGACAAATTAAATGTGACTCAATTGATTTGATTTGTTTCTGATAGGGTGGAAAACATTGTGGGAAAAGGAGAAAATGCTGGTTACCAGCATTTTCTCCTTTTCCCTCAATGTTTTCATAAGTCTATTTTCCCAAGGGCTTTAAAACTTGAGATTGTGTGACAATGGTATAAACGAAATTGCTTGACCAGACAACAAATTTTTAGACTTGTTCATCTTGAAAGCATTTACAGAGTACTAATCATAGTGCTTAAATTATTGGATTTGTCTTTGCAAGAGTAGAAAACATCGTTGGGAAAGGATAAAATGCTGGTTATCAACATTTTCTCCTTTTCCCACCATGTTTTCAATAAACTTCTTCTTAATGGTCATTGAAACACAGGAGTTTTTGGTAAAGTTTTTTTTTTGCTTTGTCTCTGTAAGAATGGAAATACATGTATCTCTTTAACCCTTTACCGCACAGTGCCGCCTCTTAACGTCCCTGGGAAAAATGCCTTTTGAAAACATTGTGGGAAAAGGAGAAAATACTGGTAACCAGCGTTTTCTCCTTTTCCTGCAACGTTTTGTACCCTATCGAGAGAAAATTGCGCCATTTGAGCTACACTGAAATTATCGTCTGCAAATGCTTTCAATTTGGACAAGGCTAAAATTCTGTCATCTGATAAAGGGTTAATTTATTCGATAGTCCACAAGTAACTGTCTATACTTTGGTGTTATTGTTTCAGGTTGTATCTGCAGGAATAGCTGAGCTAACAAAAGGTATCCTCACTATTATATTGGTGCTAAGATTCCCTCATTTAGGTCTCATTAACTTTGCTCTTTCTCAGGTAAGGTTGTGTTTATTACCGGTACTTAGTATCTGATTGGTTCTATTAGTATCTGAGTGGTTTTGCTCTCTGTCTCAGTCTCTGTCACTATCTGTCTTTGTCTCTGTCTCTGTCTCTCTCTGTCTGTCTCTCTATCTATCTCTCTCTCTCTCTGTGCTGTCTGTCTCTGTCGCTTCCTGTGCTGTCTGATTCTGTCTCTCTCTGTCTGTCTGTCTGGCTGTTTGTCTCTCTCTCTCGCTCTCTTTTGATTTGAACTTTATAATGTGTGGTTCCTCTTTTTATCCATATCCAATAGAGTCCAAGTTCAACAAAGAAACATTTTCCATTTATTCACTTGTTCATTTTGGCAGAATTTCGCAAAGACTTGGGGGAATATTACATGATTAATAACACGCATTGTTCACACAGATTTGTTTTCAAATCAACACAATTACATCAAATCTGATTGTAAGAACAGAGTTATTGATTGCAAAACGGCAATCCCATTATATAAACATCCAGAATTGCACATTTTTACTGAATGTAACTGTACAGTTTCTTTAACTCTTTACCACACAGTCCTAACTTTTAACAACCCTGAGAAAGAAGCCTTTTGAAAATATTGTGGGAAAAGGAGAAAATGCTAGTAACCAGCATTTTCTCCGTTTCCCACAATGTTTTCTACCCTTCCCAAAACAAATTTCAGTTTTTCAGTATCCTTTATTTTGTCATCTGCCACTGCTTTCAATTTAGACTGGTCTAAGATTTTGTCATTTGGTAAAGGGTTAAGGTTGCAATGAGGGATAATCTTGGTGTATACGAAATTTTGAATGACGGCAAACAACTAAAGAGACCCCATTAATAACTTTCCTTTTTTTTCAATCACAGATAATATATGGTGTAACAATGACTACAGTATACTATGGATATTTTGTGTACTATATCAACAGATACAGTAAAAAAGATGACGGCTTTCCTTTCACTTCTGTCAGAAGTTTGTTGCCATCTTGGCAGAAGAATGAGGTAAAGAGGATGAAACTTTGTTTTTTCAAAGCTTCCAAGACCTCAAGTACATTGTATAATAGTTTATTCCTTACTGGACAACAAACTTTTAGACTAGTCCAAACTGAAGACATCTGCTGAGTACAAATTAAATAAGATTCAAAATGCAGGTATTTATTTTTCAAAGGGTTGAAAGAATGGAGAAAACGCTAGTTACCAGCATTTTCTCCCTTTCGCAGAGTGTTTTCAAAAGCCTTCTTGCTTTAGGTCGTGAAACAATGGGATTGTTTGGTAAAATGATTAATTTAAAGAATGAGCTGGAACAGGCATGTCATTAGTTAAAAACATTCTGGTTTAGCCAATAGGGTGGCTAGTCTTGGAATTAAGAATAGAATCAAATTTAGAATGGTTATTGGATATGATCTTTGAATTATGCTGTCTTGACATAAACTCTTTACCACACAATACCGAGGTTTAACAACCCTGGGAGAGAATTATTTTAAAAATGTGGGAAAAGGAGAAAGTGCTGGTAACCAGCATTTCCTCCTTTTCCCACAATTGTTTTCTACCATATCAAAGACAGAAATCATCTTTTGACCAACATCAGAGTTGTTGTCTGCAAATGCTTTTAGTTTTGGTTGAGTCCAAAATTTTATTGTTTGGTAAAGAGTCAAAGCTACCATTCTAGAACCTAACTGTGGCAAAGGTCTTTGACATAGATTCGTTGTGAAAGAAAATCACGGGATATTAAAAGTACTAGTATAGTGAGCAGTTTGAATAGTTGACAAGATGAGATTTATTTGTATCACAAGTATATTCTCTGAAGTGGGTGATAAGCATTGCAGTCTGTGTTACAATGGTTAACCATTTACCAAACAACAAAATTGTAGACCAGTCCAAATTGAAAGCTTTAGCAGACGAGAAAATAACTGTGACTCGAAACTTGAAATTTGTTTTGGAAAGAGTAGAAAACATTGTGGGAAAAGGAGAAAATGCTGGTTACCAGCATTTTCTCCTTTTTCCACAATGTTTTCAAAAGGCTTCTTTCCTAGGGTCGTGAAAACCCATTTGGTAAAGAGTGCCGATGATGTAAAACACCAGAAAACTAAAAATTCCCATACACTTGTTGGATTATTTGTCTGTTTGTATAGTTTATGACTTGTGTATTTCAGAATTTCATAGACATAGAACAAGGATGGTTAACACTCAGTATTTTCAAACAGAGCTTTTTGAAGCAGTTCTTAACGGAAGGTAAAGGAGTTTATCTTTGATTAGGGTGATCAAAGTCTCATATATTTTCTCCTTGTTTTTTTTTTTTGGTTGATAAGTGATGCATGCATTTTATTCATGCAACAATTGTAAGTTGGCAAATTTTATTACGGATAAGATATATACCCAAGCCTTTACCACACAGTCCCAAGTTTTAACAAACCTGGGGAAGAAAACATTTGAAAACATTGTGGGAAAAGGAGAAATGTTGGTTACCAGCATTTTCTCCTTTTCCTACAATGTTTTCTAACCTTTCGGAAATAAATCCAGTCATTTTAGCTATATAGATGTATAATTTGTCATCTGCAAATGCTTTCAATTCGGACCAGTCAAATATATTGCCGTTTGGTCAAGAATTAAAGCGAATAAATCATTCTCTAGTTATGACATTTACATCTTCTTCTTCTGTGACAGTAGACTTCATTATCTAGTGTAGTGTTTATAAATTTTGTTCAGCAAAAATGCAAAAAGTAAACAGGCAGAAAGGTCATCAGTATTATTCAACTTTATTGTGTAAAACCATTCATCTTGAAGTCAACTGGAAATAAAGTAAAGTTAAGCATTCTTTCTTTCAAGTTAACCTGTGAATAGATAGTAAAAAATGAAATTCTTTTTCAGGATATTTTGGATTACCATAGGACTGTAGCATTAAAGTGCAGAATAAACGGTCAGATCTTTGATCTACAGTCTTTTTCTATGTGACATATTCTGGCCAAAACCGGCAATAAAATGCACTATTTATGTATTTATTCTTTGACTGAAAGTGGCTGTTTGATTATTTAAGTGTTCACGAAAAAATAATTGCAGAAAAGGTGAGCTTTAAAAACCCTGGGGAAAAAAGGTTTTGAAAACATTGTGGCAAAAGGAAAAAATACCGGTAACCATTTTCTCCCTAGCCCATCATCTTTTTTACCCTTGCTAAATAAGTTCACATTTGCTGTGTCCTCTCCCTATGCTTTCAATAGGGATGAGTCAACTTTTTTGTCATCTTGTAAAGAGTTAAAAACAGTCAGCAAACAAGGGTTAGTAAGCTGCTCTTGTAAAGTAATGGAATATATGCTGGTACATGTATTTGAGCCATGCTATGGCAAAACAAGAGGGCCATGATGGCCCTGTATCGCTCCACTGGCTTATAAATATAACCCATACATACTAAACATTTCAATTCTGAGCAAAAAATGGTTTCAAAATGAAGGCTTACAAAGTTTTCTCTGTAAAAGCCCATGTGAAAGTTAAGACCCGCAGGGCAAAGCCATTTTTGATCCCAAAGCTATATTTACTAAAACCCTGGTAGAGGTCCACAAGATAAAGCCACATGTCAAAATAATACAAGTCTACGCTGTATGGTTATAAATAAGGTGATTTTCAAGTTTTGTCCATATGAAGCCTCTGTAAAACATAAGACCCCTGATGCAAGGCTAATTTCAAAAAAAAAAATCAAAACAGGAAGATTTCTTAAGTTGTCATTATGTAAGCCCATGTAAAACTTGTGACCCCTGTGGCGGGGCCAATTTTGACCCCAGGGCTAAAATTTTGGCCTGCTTGGTAGAGGCCCACTAGATATAGCTACATGCAAAATTTGGTAGCTCTAAGCCTTATGGCTAGGTACAGGAAGATTTTTAAAGTTTTCTCTATATAAGCCTATGTAAAACTTGTGACCCCTGGGGCAGAGCCAATTTTGACCCCAGGGCTATAATTTGAAGAAACTTGATAGAGGTCTACTACATAAAGCTACATGCCAAATTTGGTAGCCCTATGCCTTACGGTTTCAGACAAGAAGATTTTTAAAGATTTCCAATATTTTTCAGTTTTGTTGCCATGGCAACCAGAGTTTTTGAAGGAATCAAATTCTTTCAAGAAATTCTGAAGAGGACCATGGCAGGATCATTTCTGTGAAGTTTCATGAAAATTGGATGGGTAGTTTCAGAGAAGAAGATGTTTGAAGTAAAAGTTAATGCACGGACGGACGCACGGACGCACGACAGACACCTGGCCATGACATAAGCCCGCTGGCCTTCGGCCAGTGGAGCTAGAAAGGGGCTTATCGTATCTCAGTGATGCATTGTACCAAGCAAGCCATCTCATAATTATGGATCTATAAAACCCATTTTGTCTAACAACCAACAGAATCATGGGGCAGACTGGTCCTTTGAAATGCATAAAATTGACCATTAGCAAAAAGTTTTGGCCCAGGTCTGCGGACTGCGCAGGTTGACCCTGGTTGATACTTTTTGCAGATGCTTTAAGCCCCCTTTTCACAAAAGCAGTATTTCTATCCAATTTCAGGAGAAAAATATGTGATGACAATTTTTGGTGTTCTGAATTTTGCTGATCAAGGTTTGTACATCTCCTATCTTTAGTACCCAGTCTTTTTTTATCTTAAACGCCACACAGAATGGCAGGATCACTCATGGGCTGAATAGCCTAGACTGTATAAACTTTGTCCAAAATACCCGCTCCTCTGTTTGGGATGTTTATTTCAATCCTTGAAAGAAATATTTTGAGAATGATTATTTATTGCTTTTGTAAATTTCTTTAAATCTTTGCAAGATTATGATTTTCCTCCTTTCAGAGGATTTCCCCCTTTTGAAACAAAAACTGAAAGTTAAACACTGTCCAGGCTCATAAGGATCTCCTCAGTAATGATGTATTTATTGGGATGTGTTGGGGGGGATCTGAGCATTTTCGTCCTCTCTCACATTTTGTCAATCACAACCTTGTCTTTGATGAAGGAGGTTTAAATTAGGCACTCTTTACAAAGTACATGATTTATTAGTTAAGCCCTTATAAAACAGTTCCATGTTTCTTAAGACTTTGAAGAAGAGGGCTTTTAGAAAATATTATGGGAAAAGGAGAAAATGGTGGTTACCAGAATTTTCTCCTGTTACTTCAATATTTTATTACCTATCTTAGATCTTAAATTATCTGAGCCAAATTAGAGCTGTCATCTGCTAATGCTTTCAATATGGAGAAGTCTAAAATATTGTTGTCTAGTAAAGGGCTAACTCGTTATTAAACTTTCTGTGTTAAAAGGGGGTTTAATACATCTCCATAATGCATTGTACCAAGCAAGACATCATATAATTATGGATCCATAAAATTCATTTTGTCTAACAACCAATGGAATCCTAAGGTAGAAGGGTCCTTTGACATGCAGAAAATCAACCTCTAACAAAAAATTTCATCCTAGGTCAGCCTGCATGGACTGCATAGGCTGACCTGGGTGGATACTTTTTGCAGATGCATTAATTCCCCTTTTCACAGATCATGGCTCATTTGTTTTGTGTGATTTGTTTGAACAGGGGTTTATGATGTAGTAAATAACCTAGGCTCAATGGCTGCAAGGTTTATTTTCCTGCCGATAGAAGAAAGTGGTTTCTTGTTTTTCTCACAGCTTCTTTTGCGAGGTAAATCCATAAAGGAGCAGAAACAGGTGAGTAAAATTTACCTGTGAGGTTTGGATTAACTCTTTACAAAACAATCCCATGCTTTAGTTTGTCATTTGAAAATGCATTGAATTTGGGCAAGCCTAAAGTTCTATTGTCTGGTAAAGAATGAAGTGTTTGCCAAACATCTTCTGGTGTTTTCTTGTGCATATTGAGATCATGAAGGAAATAAATAGGCCATGCTCCGTGATGCTGTATACTAAGCAAGACATCACATAATTATGGGCCCCCTGAAGTTCATTTTGTTTAACAACCGACTGAATCATGAGGTAGAATGGTCCTTTGACATGCACAAAATTTAAAGATAGCAGAAATTTCAACAATATACTTTGTTGCCTGAAAAAAACTTTCAAATAGTCTAAATTTTGTCATCTGGGAAAGAGTATAGTTATAAGCCTTTTTTCCGAGGTGCCTAAAATGATTAAATTTGTCTGTGAAATGGAAGAAAAATTGAAAGCATTATGTGAAAAGGAAAAAGTATTGATTACTAACTTCTCCATTTTTTCCACAATGTTTTCTGAGGCCTTTTTTGTCAGGGTTGCAAAAAAAGCAGGATTATCAGGTAAAAAGTCAATAAGCCAAATGCTGGCAAAGCGAAATTACCTTTTAGAAGCTATTTCTCCATTTGTCTCAATATTTTCTAAAATAGTTAGCTGTAAGACGACAATTTTTATTTTTTGTAGGAGGTCATGCATTAAAGTAAGAGACCTTTCAGTAGTAAACAGCAGTGGATTGAAACAATATTTGTACCTTGCAGGAAAATTTACAATTGGCAACACAAGTGTTATGTAATTTACTGAAGCTGGTGATTTTGATAGGGTTGATCATATTAGTGTTTGGGTTTGCCTACTCTGAGCTGGCATTGGATTTGTATGGAGGAAGTATTCTGTCCTCTGGATCTGGTGAGTGAGGGATTTTCACAATTCTAAATCTTTCCTTAACCCTTAGACTGCGAAGTAACTCAAGGACCTTTTGCGGACAGTGTAGATCAAGATCTTGGATCTACACTGTCCGATAAGGACATATCTTTTCATGGGGATGTCTTTGGGCAAGACACCTCAGAGCCCTAGTCTAGTATTGTTAAAATCCAGGACATAGATTAACAAGCAAGCTCTTGCCGTGATATGACTGAAATAACATTGAAAGCAGGCATAAAGCACCATTCAATCAATCAATCAATCTTCTTGCAAATTAGTCTTGAACTTATTAAATTTTGAAATGTACTCATGTAAAATTTGATCATCAGGAAGAAAATGGTAAGTCAAAATTGTTTTTATTATTTTTATGTAATTTTCTCAGTCTGTAAAAAATTAACTGTTATGAAGTCTTTGGGTGATCACTCTCTCAACCCTTCAAGAAATCCCAACTTAACCACCCTCAGAAGAAGGCTTTTAATACATTGTGGGAAAAGGAGAAAATGCGGGTAACAAACATTTTCTCTTTTTCCCACAATGTTTTTTAACTTTTCAAAAACAAAATATACGTACACAATATTGTTTTGTTGTCTGCAAAATGCTTTCAATTTGGACAGGTCTTAACTCTTTACAACACAATCTGGACTTTTAATGACCCTGAGGAAGAAGCCAACTTTTCACGTTTTTTGGGAACTTCAATGATACAAAAATGGCACATTACAAGACGATGTGTTTTCCAGATTCAATAACATGTTTTTTAAATTCCAGGACCAAATCTGTTAAGATGGTACTGTCTGTATGTATTGGTGATAGCAGTAAATGGCACAACAGAATGTTTTGTTTTTGCTATTATGAGTAAAGAGGAAGTAGACAGGTTGGTATGGACTTTTTCTGACAGATATGAGTATTTACTTGCCTTTATGTATTTCTATACCTTTCGGTTTTAATAGTTTCTTTACTTTAAATGATAAATAGGCATGATGGATGTGAATCATTTTTGGAAAAAAGCATGTCATGATATAGGTTGTAATTCCTCACACGAGGAAACAGAACTGCTGCCAAACTGTTTTCCAACCAAGTGTCATATCTAGCTGATCCTTCAAGTATATCTTAACCCTTTACCAAACGACAAAATTTTACATTTGCCTATTTGCAGGCATTTGCAGAAAACAAATTTAATGTTACTCAAAACAGGGTATTTGTTTTTCAAAGGATAGAAATCATTGTGGGGAAAAGGAGAAAATGCTGGTTACCAGCATTTTCTCAACTTCCCACATTGTTTTCAGGGTTGTTAAAACTCAGGCTTGTGTGGTAAAGAGTTAAATAAAAATCTTCAAATTACTGCACATTTGAATGCTCTAATGTGTTGATCTTGTAATCTTCTCTAAGGATGCACTGCTAGGAAATAGTCTGTTTTAAAGTTGTATTTCAGTATTTTCATTTATATTTCAGATATAATTATAAGATGCTGATGTTTTCTGTGTTGCTTTTGGGATCTTCCCTCATATTCACTCATCTGTTTGGAAGTGTTGGGTTTATACTGGCCAACTGTTTTAATATGCTGGCTAGAATTATTCATAGGTTAGTTTTCATTCCATACCTGCCCTGTATGTTTATTTTATACAAACAAACCTTTCTGCCGCATGGTGGCATATCTGGAAGCATTTGTTTTAGTATTTTTATGCCATATTTTATTATTGTAATTATATTAATTTAATGTGACTTGTGGACCTGTCTATGCATTTCTTGTGCTTTTTCTTAAGTATTTGTTAATTGTTAGTTGTGTGCAAAATGGATGTTTTCATTTTAAGTTTGCCCAAAAATTGTTGAGAGTGTTTCTGACTGATATAGACAATGATACTGTGCTATACTTTCATAAATTGAAAAAAATATTAATTTCTTTTACAGCATTTATTACATACAAAACTACTTCAAAGATAGTTCTCACCATCCTTTGAGAGGTGTTGTTCCGCATAAATATGTTATGACCGCATTGATTATCTCTCTTTTTGTCACAACATTATCTATGGTAAGTCTGTATCCTTAGAAATTAGCTCTTTACCGAACAACAAAATTTTAGACTGGTTTAAATTGAAAGCACTTGCAAGCGACATATCAAATTTAGCTGAAATGATGGCATCGGTAATTGTCTGTGAAAGTGTGGAAAACCTCGTGGGAAAAGGAGAAAATGCTGGTTACCAGCATTTTCTCCTTTTCTCACAAAGTTTTCAAAAGGCAGTTTCCTCAGGGTCGTTGAAACACAGGATTGTGTGGTGTGCTGGTGACCGGCATTTTCTCATTTTCCCACAAGGTTTTCAAAAGGCTGTATCCTCAGGGTCATTAAAACTTGGGATTGCATGTTAAAGAGTTAACCAATGTTGTCACTGCCTGCTGACAATTTTCTGTGTCATTTTGTTTTTGAAAATATGGGCAGGAGAATTTGTTCAAAATGTGCAATTAATCTTTCCTACCATATATTTATTACATGCAACCTTGTATTAAACTTATTTCATGTTGATCATGTGACAAAACTAGCATGCTTACCATCCTCGTTGACCCGGTTCCGATGTATTCTGTAAACTACATTCATCGTGATGAATGGTAATACATACTTCACACCTGGCTTAACAAGGATGCATGCTTGCTTCCAATGCAGAAATGTGAAGTTTTGAAACTGGGTTCTTTCATCCACTTTGTCAGTGTTTGTTGCAGAAATTCTTTGAAAAGTCATTATAAAAGCCGAGATTGTTTATCTTGCACAGTTACATGGTTTATCTTGTGTTATTGAATATACGATTTGTTGAAGGAATAAAGATATGAGCAATGCTCTGGCAAAAGGGGGCTTAATGCATCTCCTTGATGCATAATACCAAGCAAGTCACCACATTATTGCAGATTCATAAAATCCATTTTGTCTAGCTCTTGACTAAATCTGGAGGTAGAATAGTTCTTGGACATGCAGAAAATCTAGAGGTAGCTAAAGGTTTTAGCCCATATCAGCCTGCGTGGACTGCGCAAGCCGACATGAGTCGATGTAGATGCATTAAGTCCCCTTTTCACAGAGCACGGTCATATAAATGTGTTTACTACTTTCGGTGCAAAATATGGTTATTTACATCTTGCATTTACAATGTAATTACAGCTTCAGGAAAAAAAATGGGAAAAAGCAATTGTTTGTTATGACAATTGCTTCTCTTACCAGAATCAGTTCCATACACTTGTAAAATTACATTTTTTCTATTTTTCAATTTTTTGTCCTTTGTGGATTTCTTATTTTTTTTTTGGTAAACCTTAAAGAGTTGAAATGACAAGTATGATTTATCTGCCAAACACACCCACATGTAACTATGTTTCTATTACAGACGCTGTTGTGCTGTGATAAAGGAATATTGTTCCGACTGTTCCATATCGTTGTTGGAGGAATTTGTGGTTTGTGTACATTAGCAACTATTTACAATAAAGAGGCAGAGTTAATACAATTTATCGTGAAACAATACAAATCAAGGAAAGTGGAATGATCAGCTGTTTGATGTAGCAAGATGACCCAATGAAAGATCGTTGTGCAGTTTTCAAATGAACATTTCTAGATCATTTACAGTTTGAACAGGTATAATTGGGTTGAATATCGTTCTTTCAGAGGCTTAACCCATAGAGTGCCAAGTAAACCAGAGGAAGATTTTGGGTACTAATTTATTGCAATTTCGAGGTGGCTCTTGTGCAGAATGTCTCGGCAAAGCGTACATATTAGATAAAAGATCAGACTGCATATTTTGTGCAGTCTGATCTTGATTAGCACTGGCTGCAAAGGCAACTATAATTGTGAAAGGCGTTGTAAAGTTTTAAAGGAAAAAGATATGAACAGAAAGAAAAAAACACCGAGCAATTTTTCTCATGTCACTATTTTTACTTGGTTGTCTGTCACAGATTTGTCAAAATGTACCTAAAAATATGGCATGCTCGAATAACAGTTGCTGATTTGAAGAGAAAGATGGAAAGATACTGAAATTTTTGTGTTTTTTTGATCTCATCTTGGAGTAACATGACAGAAACTGTATAATTTGCGTAGCCCCTGGCGCAAACATACGAACAGTCTGGCATTGTTTTTTACGGTTTGTATGAAATTTAATGGTCGTCTATAGGGGTATGATGGTCTAAAAAGTCAAAATTTTCATGGTCGCTGGTCGGAGACACCAGGAGGTCGCTTGTTACAGGTCATTTACATAGCAAAATTCATCGGGAGGAATTTCATATGGTCGTTTACAGCAGGCGGTCGTTTAATACACGTGGTCGTTGGGGCAGGTTCGACTGCTTTCAAAAGCATTCTCCCACAGGGTCGTTAAAGCTCGTTTGGTAAAGGGTTAGAGGTTGTTAGTACTTTGAATCTGTGTGATTTGTAGAGTTGGGTTGCGTGATTCCATAATTCTCCGCGTTATTTGCAGTATAAACTTCCGTTTCCGGTTCTACCTTGGACTGACAACATCTTTGTGACACATAAACCCTAACGGTAAACAGCGTAAAGAACATAAATATATGGACAAGAGGACACGCTAAACAAATTGTCAGTACTGCTTTTAAAGCAGTCATACCAGGGTCACTCCAATCTAGAGGTTCGTATATGGGGTCGGCACCAGCCAGGTGATAAATGACCGTAAATACAAGATACGCGATGGCATACAACATCGGATGGTAGAAATGTAGGACTTGTACTGGCTTCGCACAGATAAGAATGTTAAGAATTGAATGAACACTGTTAAGAAGATGTTTATTGATGCTTCCGTGGGTGAAATCTGAAAAGAAAAATGTTAAAGATTTTAGATGCTGTAGATCGTTAATCGAAAGATGTAATCCTAGCTAACATGTAGCAAGTACCTAAAGGGTTAAGCTCTCTCTCTCTCTCAAACAAACACACACAAGTTTTACAATATTAACCCTTTACCAGACGACCAAATCGTCGACCTGTCCAAGTTGGAAGCATTTGCAGACGACAAATTCAATACAGCTCAAATGATAGGGTTTGTTTCTGAAAGACTAGAAAGCATTGTGAGAAAAGGAGAAAATGCTGGTTACCAGCTTTTTCTCCTTTTCCCACAATGCTTACAAAAGCCTTTTTCAGCAGGGTCGTTAAAACTCGGGATAGTGGAGGCGGGGGAGGGGGACAAAGGCTAAAGTGTTAAGAAGACGCTCTCTCGACCCCCCTTCTCTCTCTCTCTCTCTCTCTCTCTCTCTCTCTGACACATGCCCACACACAAGTTTAACAATATTGATAACACAACCACACTGGCTACCATAGGTTTATGCCTACAGGCCTACCCCTTTCTCATGGAAGTGACTCAATGGTAATTCATTTAGGGAAGTCCTAGACAGGTGCACTTGAGCCATTACATAACTAAATTGTAACTAAAAAATAATTGAAGGATAATCTGATGTGCAACACACGAAAAGGGGCCTTCGGACATTTGCGTAAAGTGCTGTCCCGGATTAGCCTGCGCAGTCCGCGCAGGCTAATCCGAGACAGCGCTTTACGACTACATAAGATTTTTTCATACAGTAGACTTTCGTGAAACAGAAAATCTCACAAAAAAGGGAAGTGTCGTCTCGGATTAGTCACAGACTGCTTAGCCTGATCTGGGACAACATACTTTTACGCATATGTCCGAAGGCCCCTTTTCGTATGTTGCACGCCATATTCTAATACAATAGGATAGTAAAAGAATGCCCTACTTACTCGGACTTAGAAGCGTGTAGTACAATGCAGTCAGCAATATAGAAATCGTATTGATGGCGTTGAACATCAGCCACTGAACTTTTAAATACCATGTCATCTCTTTAGTGTTACCTGAAATGTTTAGATCGAATTGTATACTGTCCGAGCTAGTTGTCGTAGCTATTAACGCTATTAACCTCACAATGTCGAGTTTTAACGCCCGTGGGAAATTTTGAAAACATTGTGGGAAAAGGAGACAATGCTGGTTACCAGCATTTTCTCCTTTTCCCACAATGTTTTCTAACCTTTCAGAAACAAATCCAATCATTTGAGCCATGTTTAATTTGTCGTCTGCAAATGCTTTGAATTTGGACCAGTCTAAAATTTTGTCGTGTGATAAAGAGTTAAATCTTTACCAGAGGACAAAATTTAGACATCTAAATTGAGAGCATTTGAAGACGACGAATCAATGTCCCTCAAATATTGGCATTTTCTTTTGGAATGGTTGAAAACATTATGGGAAAAGGAGAAAACGCTGGTAGCCAGCATTTTCTCCTTTTCCAACAATGTTTTCAAAGTTCTTCTTCCTCGGAGGTCATTAAAACTCGGGATTGTGTGGTAGAGGATTAATTAACCCTTTACCACACAATCCCGAGTTTTAACGACCCTGAAAAAGAAAGCTTTTGAAAACACTGTGGGAAAAGGAGAAAATGCTGGTAACCAGCATTTCCTCCTTTTCCTACAATGTTTTCTACCCTTTCAAAGACAGAAATCACCATTTGAGCTACATTGGTTATGTCATCTGCAATTGCTTTCAATTTGGTCTAATCCAAAATTCTGTCGTTTGGTAAAGAGTTAAAGCGCAGTACCCGGGTTCTAGAAATTTTTGAAGACAGAGTAGTTCAAGATAAGATAGAGCAGAACGAGCAACCTGATCTTGGACCTTGACTGTTTGATAGAGTGAGATTGCTCCAATGGGAAAAACCTTAGCCTTTTAACTGCTAAATGGGTAACATAAAAATTTTCAAGCCGACAGTAAAAACGCGAGTAATGCTATTTCAGACTTCTGTTTTTGGAGAACAATATCTCCCTATCGGACAACGTAGATCAAAGATCAGACTGCACGTTCTGTGCAGTCTGTTTTTTATCTACACTGTCCACAAAAGGTCAATGAGTCGTGCTTAGCAGCCTAGGGCTTAACCCTTTCCCAAACAAGCCCTGGTTTTCACGTGTCTGCAGTACAAGTCTTTTGAAAACACTGTGGGAAAAGGAGAAATTGCTCGTAACGAGCAATTTCTCCTTTTCCCACAGTGTTTTCTACCCTTTTTGAGACCTTTCTGCGATTTTCATCAAATTTAAAATTGTCGTCTGCAAACTCTTTCAATTTGGACCAGTCCAAATTTGTCGTTTGGGAAAAGGTTAAAATCCTAATATCTAGGGTTTTTATTATTGATTTCATTTTTTCGGTGTAGCTCAATGTGCTGGCTTTTGACCTACTTTTTGGTACTGATAAAAAACGAATAAACAAAAATTTTTGATTGGTCAAATATGTAGACATGTTTATTCTAAGGGCCCCTGGGGCCAAAAATGTAGACATGTTTATTCTGAGAGCCTCTACCTATTTGCTGGTCAATTTCCGCCGTCTATCTTTTTTAAAGATATTTCTTGTTCAGATGGTATATCTATGTGTCAGCATAAGAATTAAAAAGTTGCTAGACAGAAATATTAGACATTACAGTCCACTCTCCCAAACTAAATCAATACGGAGTCAAACGTACAACGACCTTCGTTACACCAGAGACACGTTATCCATATAAGGTAAATTGGTTTCATTTATCGTCGCTTGTGCAAGAGTCTATTGAAAGCATAGCCAATGAAACTGATACCCTGTTTATGCGAATTTCGTTTCGAGTGTTCATGAAGGACTATTAGTTTCCGCATGATCCATTCTTATAACAGTTTGCCTAATAAAACATCTCATCTAAATATATGAGCCATACCCTTTGAAAAGGTGGTTTAATGCATCTGCACAAAGTATCGACTCTGGTCACGCTGCGCAGTCCGCGCAGGGTGACCTGAGTCGAAACTTTTTGCTATTGGTCAATTTTCTGTATGTCCAAGGACAAAAATTTACCTCATTCAGTTGCTTGTTAGATGACATGGGTTTGATGGATCCATGATTATTTGATGACATGCTTGGTAAAATGGATCACGGCGATGCATTAAACCCTCTTTTCACAAAACGCGCTCACATATACTGTATACTTCCATAATAAACACGTCTGATCCTAGGTTCTGGCTACACATGGGACACGTTATCTTAAAAACCCTAACCTGCTAGCTAAGTTAAATGAAACTTTCAAGCCAGTTCTAAAAAACCCAAAAGTTGCTATTGCAAAGTTATTTTTTGGTGAAAATAACTCTTTATCGGACAGTGTAGATCCAAGATCAGACTGCACGTTCTGTGCAGTCTGATCTTGATCTACACTGTCTGCAAAAGGTTTTTGGGTCTCGCTTAGCAGCTAAAGGGTTAATGGAACAGACAGTCGTTGGTTTCATCTTGCGTGGCTTGTGCGACAGGGTTTAATTCAACATAGACAATGGAAGCTGGTATCCCTTGTTAATTCGCACCCTATTCTTTTTCTTCAATAATCGCTGCCACTTTAATCTTTTGAACACAGATGTTGCAAAGATGGTATCTATAGGTTGTGATATACCAAAGGCAAAATGTTAAAACTGTGTGGCAGATGACAATATATTAAGACTTTTGAAAACATGTATAGACGACTAATAAAAGGAGACTGGAAAAATTGGATTTGTTTGATATGGTAGGAAACATTGTGGGAACTGGAGAAAATGCTGGTTGCTGGTTTACCAGCATTTTTTCCTTTTCTCACAATGTTTTCAAAAGAAGTCATTTTCAGGACTGATATTATTGTTGAATGGTGTTTTACGCCGCTTTCAATATTATTTCAGTCATATTACGACGACAGCTCGCTAATTCATCAATGTCCCGGGTTTCACCAGTACTAGGCTAGGGCTCTGACCAGCGAAAAACCTAAGTGCCTCCAGTGAGGCTCGAACCCTGGCCCTCCTTCAGAATCGATTAAAGAAGTGATTCTTTGGGAACGATTTAATCTTTAATGAGTCCATGCTAGACGGTGGGCTAATTAAAAACAAAAGCGTTATCGTCCTTTTCAGTGAATAATCAATTGATTCTTTTTAACCCTTATCCTGCTAAATAAGTGAAATTATGAAAACCTTCAAGCCGAAAGTAAAACCAACAATTATGCCGTTTGAGAGATTTTTTTTTTTTTTTTTTTTTGCGGGGGGGGGGGTGTATTTCCTTATCGTACAGTGTAGATCCAAGATCAGACGTTCTCTGCAGTCTGATCTTGATCTACATTGTCCGCAAAAGGTCAGTGAGTCGCGCCTAGCAGCCTAAGGGTTAATCCATCCCTTGTGTATTGGTCAAAGGTTGTATACATCAGAGATGGAAATAAAAGTGAACTGGAGATAGCTGGCCGCGGCTTGTACCCGTATATTCTGGTATTAAAACAAAAAGAAAATCAATATAAGACCTGTCTGCCTCGTATTTCCGCCAATAAATAGCATTCATCAATATTCTGAATATCTATAAACCCATTCTAGAGCGCTCCATTAATTAAATGGAAATTTTCAGTTTTATTATTAACTAAGCCATTCTCTGTGAAAAGGGAGCTTAATGCATCAGCGAAAAGTATCGACCCAGGTCAGCCTGCGCCGTCGGCGCAGGCTGATCTGAGCCGAAACTGTTCGCTATTGGTCAATTTTCTGTATGTCCAAGGACCAGTCTACCTCATGATTCAGTCGGTTGTTAAAAAAGTGGCTATTATGGATACATAATTATGTGATGAATTGATCGGTACAATGCATCACGGAGATGCATTAAGCCCCCCTTTGCCAGAACATGGCTCAAATACAATGACGGACTTTTGAATTTGACGCCTGCCAACACTTTCTGTTACAAGTCTAAAATGGTGTCGTTTGGAAATGAGTTAACTCTTAACCAAGCCGATAAAATTTTAGACTGGTCCAAATCTAAATCATTTTCAGACAACAAATTAAATGTTGCGTGATAAAAATATCTGTCTTTGAAAGGGTAGAAAACATTGTGGCAAAAGAACAAAATGCTGGTTACCAGCATTTTCTCCTATTCCCACAATGTTTTTAAAAGTCCTTTTTCTTGGGGTCATTAAAAGTCGGGATTGTGTGGTCAAGTATTAAAGTCGCATCCTAATCATATTTGTCTACTGAATCAAGTACCATTTTTTATGTCTGGTCTGTTCAGGTACACGTGAACTGTAATCGTGAAATCTGTCAGTAAAGTTGCGGTTTGGAACATGTAGGAAATGTTTGTTAGAAAAACGAGGTATTCTGCCCCTTCATCCTGACTGTAGTAGGTGTCCAACATCAGCATCGAGAAGAAAAACAGGGCCCCAAAACCACTCCATATGAGGTAAACTGGCGCTTTAAAACACTAGAACAAAAATCATGATTTTTATCAATACACTTCAATTCAACATGGCTAAAATCATTCAACGGAAACATGGCTTGATGAAAAAGGAAAATAAAAACACGGCTTGAAAAGCTGAAAAATAAAAACATGGCTTTGAACACTGAAAGGAAACATGGCTTGAAAAGATGAAAAATAAAATCATGGCTTGAAAAGATGAAAAATAAAAACTTGGCTCTAAACATTGAAATAAAATATGGCTTGAATTTTCAGTACACTGAAATAACCGGAAAGTCAATGGAAACCTCGAAACACGTTACACGGATGATGCAGATGTGTACAAGCTCACTGGATGGCATAAGGTTTTCATTTTTCTTTCAAAGAGCTAGCGTTTTTGAAAGCTGTAACACGATTTTCAAAATGTGTCTGTATGTGCGTATGTGAAAGCAAATGCCTTCGATTCAACCGATATATTCGAATTTTACCGTTACTGAACGATCAAGATTTCGTTCTACATACTTGTAGTTTAATGCATTATCAATGCATTTCATCAAAAGAAAATCTCAGCGAAAAATAGAACACTAGTGAAAAAATGTTAACGATTCAATTTCTACAGTGCATGTACATAGTATTCTAAACTTAAGTACCAGATAAGTGTTTGAAGATAAAATAACATATATGGAAATTCTGTATTTACCTGAGCAGCAACAAACAATGAAGGTTGTGAATTGGAAAGTCCGAATTTGTTCACACAGAATTCCGATTTCAAGTCACCCGAACAACTCATTTTCTGCTACTATTTGCTACTGTTGTTAGGATACATTTGCGTTTCGTGTCGAGCTCGTCAAATCATAATTATTGCTAACTGCTAACATAAAAAGTCTTATTATAAACTAATTGGACGAGCTAAAAATGTAGGTCTATCTCAACACGAAGATACGCGGTAAAGTATGGAAATCTTGTTGAAACCTAAGTTTTCATGTTCCACCCGAGAGCAACGAGTAAATCCGTACAGCTGTATAACACTTCCGCGTAATATCCGGTATTGAACTGCGAATTATGTTTCCTGTAGACATCCATATACCCTTGACATAAACTCATATTATGGGCCATGTTCTGGCAAAAGAGTTTTAATTTATCACGAAGATGCATCATACGAAGTAAAGACATCACATAAATAAGGATCCATACAACTCCATTAGGTCGTCTAACATCTGACTGTATCATAAGGTAAACTGGTCCTTTGACAAACAGAGAAATGACCAATCGCGAAAAGTTTCGGCCCAGGTCAGCCTGCGCGGACTGCGCAGGCTGATCTGGGTCGATACTTTTCGCAGATGCATCACGAAGATGCATCATACGAAGGAAGACATCACATAACTAGGGATCCATACAACTCCATTAGGTCGTCTAACATCTGACTGTATCAGAAGGTAGGCTGGTCCTTTGACAAACAGAGAAACGACCAATCGCGAAAAGTTTCGGCCCAGGTCAGCCTGCGCGGACTGCGCAGGCTGATCTGAATCGATACTTTTCGCAGATGCATCACGAAGATGCATCATACGAAGTAAAATATCACATAACTAGGGATCCATAAAACTCCATTTCATGTATGTCTAACATCTGATTGTATCATAAGGTAGAGTGGTCCTTTGACAAACAGGGAAATGACCGATCGCGAAAAGTTTCGGCCCAGGTCAGCCTGCGCGGACGGCGCAGGCTGATCCGGATCGATACTTTTCGCAGATGCATTACGTCCCGTTTCCACAGAGCATGGCTCACATATACTGGGCGATTGGTGAGGTACATCCTAAGCTATACTGGGTTAATATCCGCATCGGCCGGTCACACGTCGATTAATGTTTCCCAATCGCATTCAGTCAATCCTTTGCCAGATAATCCCGTATTTTCACGTCACCGAGGAAAAATGCTTTTTAGAACATTGTGGGAAAAAGAGAAAATGCCGGTAACCAACATTTTCTCCTTTTCCCCACAATGTTTTCTACACTCTCAATGACATATTTTATCAATTCAGTCACATTTGATGTGTTGTCTGCAAATTTGCATTTAATATAGATGAGAATACAATTTTGCCGAACGGTGAAGGTTTAAATCTTTAAAACACCCCCAGAACATCTCTGCAAATTATTTAAAGGCTCACTAGACGCCAAAAACACAATACAGGTGTTAAAATGCATTTAAACTTAAATCATACCATTTAAAAGTATGGAAAATATTGTGACGATGACAATCTGTTATTGTGTCGTCGGTCCAAGTGTTTGTCGCTGGCAGAGAAATGAACTTCAAAATCAGGCAAAACGTAAACAAAAGAAAGAGTGACCTGGCCCCCTTTTCACAGAGCATGCTTCATTTCTGTTCAAGCGTATTATTGAGTCCATTTATAATTGAGCCGCGCTCTGTGAAAAAAGGGGCTTAATGCTTCTGCGAAAAGTATCGACCCAGGTCAGCCTGCGCAGTCTGCGCAGGCTGGCCTGGGCCGAAACATTTCGCTACTGGTCAATTTCCTGCATGTCAAAGGACCTCACGACTGTACCTCACGAATCAGTCGGTTGTTATACACAATGGATTTTATTAATCCATTTAATATGTCTTGATTGGCTTTGTATCCGGGATGACAGAAATGCATTAAGCCCCCTTTTGCCAGAGCACGACTTAATCATTAATGAATTGAGCCATGCTGTGTGAAAAGGGGTTTAATGCATCTGCAAAAGGTATCGACCCAGGTCAGCCTGCGCAGTCCGCGCAGGCTGACCTTGGCCGAAACTTTTTGCTTTTGGTAAAGGTTATTATTGCCAAAGAACCAGTGAACCTCATAATTCAGTCTGTTGTTAGATAAAATGGATTTTATGGATCCATATTTATGTGACAATTTGCTTGGTGTCATGGACCACAGAGATGTATTAAGCCCCCTTTTGCCAGAGCATGGCTCAATTGTATTATCTGGAAAAAAGTCTAGATGATTTGTTTTGTCCGTTTCAGCACCATAGGCTGAAACAGGGGCTTTTACGGGCGGCATAGATCAAGATCAGACTGCACAGAACGTCTGATCTATACCGTCTGTTTGTTAAATAACGTCTTTAAGATAAAAATCTTCGAGTTTCGGCAGATTGTAATTTCAGCCTTCTAAATAGGTCGACTTTATATGAGCCATATTCTGTGGAAAAAGGGTCTTAATCCATCTGCAAATGGTATCGATCCAGGTCAGCCGGCGCAATTCGCGCAGGCTGACCTGGTCGAAACCTTTTGCTTTTGATAAATATTCTGCATTCCAAAGGGAACAATATACCTCACGATTCGGTCGTATAAAAATAAAATGGATTTTGTGGATCCATAATGATGTCATGATTTGCTTGGTACCATGCATCCCAGAGATGCATTAAACCCCCTTTTGCCAGAGCATGACTCATATTATATGAGCCATGATTCGGCAAAAGGGGGTTTAATGCATCTCCGTGACGCATGGTACCAAGCAAGTCATTACATGATCATGGATCCTTAAAGTCCATTTTGTCTAACAATTGACTGAATCGTGAGGTAAAACTGGTCCTTGGACTTGCAGAAAAACTGACCGGTGGCAAAAAGTTTCGGCCCAGGTGAGCCTGCGCGGACTGCGCAGGCTCACCTGGGTCGATACTTTTTGAAGGTGCATTAAGCCCCCTTTTTCTCAGAGCATGGCTGGTATATTTGGCGTAGAAGAGCTGTTTTCATTAACACACAATTCCATTAACCCTTTCCCAAACGACAAATTTGGGACTGGTCCAAAGTGAAAGAGTTTGCAGACGACAATTTTAAATTTGATGAAAATGGCAAAAAGTTATCAAAAAGGGTAGAAAACACTGTGGGAAAAGGAGAAATTGCTCGTTACGAGCAATTTCTCCTTTTCCCACAGTGTCTTCAAAAGACTTGTACTGCAGACACGTGAAAACCAGGGCTTGTTTGGGAAAGGGTTAAACAACAGAAATACATGTAAATATCGTGACAACAACAACTTTCAGAAGGAATCGATATTCACACTATTATTCCAATTACTATTTACGCCTGGCAGTTTTAAGTACAACAGTATCAGTCTCTTACTATTGGAAAAAGTGGAGATTCTAGATTAGGATCAGACTACACAGATCGCATACAATAAGGGTTCGTATTTACCAAACATTCTTAACTCTTTACCACACAATGCCGCCTTTTGACGCCCCTGAGAAAAAAGCCCTTTGAAAACATTGTGGGAAAAGGAGAAAATGCTGGTAACCAGCATTTTCTCCTTTTTTCACAATGTTTTCTACCCTATCGAAGGCAGCAATAATCATTTTAGTAACATTTATTTTGTCGTCTGCAAATGCTTTCAAATTGGATCAGTCTAGAATTTTGTCGTATGGTAAAGGGTTAACCCTTAAGCTGCCAAGCCCGACTCAATGACCTTTTGCAGACAGGATAGATCAAGATCAGATTGAGCAGAACGTGCAGTCTGATCTTGGATCTACACTGTCCGATAAGGAGATATTTTTCTCCAGAAAATGAGTTTGAAATAACACTATTCGGGTTTTTACCATTGACTTGAAAGTTTTATTTAACTTATTTAGCAAGATAAGGATTAAGAACGTTCTTCGTCTTATTCTCCAGAATTTTCTAAATTTGAAAGTAACACAACTTCTGAAGAGTAAGACCAGAAAATTTCTTCAGAATAGTTGGTAGATATGAACCCTGATCTTTGAGCTACAAGCTGATCACAGTAGAGTTGAAATCAACAGCACCAGGTCCCGTATTCACCAACCATTCTTAGGCACGGTCTTCGTCTTATTCTCCAGAATTTTCTAAATTTAAAAGTAACACAACTTCTGATTGGCTCAACCGAATGGTTTAAAGACTGCTCAGATCTTGTAGTCCTATCTTGATCTCTATCGTCAGCTTATTAAATTAGGCCATTAGGATAAGAATCTAAGTTTCTTAAGTTTGTACATATAGGAGCGGAAAGAAGTGGTTTATGTATTTGGCAATGAAATAGTTGGGCGCCAAAAGTAAACCTAGCGCTGATTCTGTCTAGAACAGAACCTACTGAGTGCTATATCAAGATTTGCTTCTGTCCAGAAGGTCTAACAAAAACGGACTGTGTAGATTAAAAATCAGTCTGTACGTCATGTGTAGTCTGATCTTGATCTACACAAAAGCAACCGTAGAGTTGTGAATGGTATGTAATGGGTCAACATCACGCAACTGTGATAATCTGCTCAGTCTAAAGCCTAAATAATTAATTAATGTTTCATAGATATAGATCTGCCCTTTGTTTACATAGCAACCATTAATGATCTTAAACCCTTTGGCTGTTAAGCGCGACTCAATGGCCTTTTCTGAACAGTGTACATCAAGATCAGACTGCACAGAACGAGCAGTCTGATCTTGGATATACACTGTCCGATAAGGAGATGTTTTCTTCTCATAAAAAGAGCTTGAAATAGCAACATCCGGGCTTTATCATAGGCTTGAAAGTTTCATTTAAAACTCTTTGCCAAAGGACAGGAAATTGGACCCCACCGAGCTGATAGCGTGTGCAGACGATAAAATAAACGAAGCTCAAATGGTGATATCTGTCTTTAATCGGGGCCCGTATTCACCAAACTTATACGGGCCTGGATAGAAAATATTGTGGGAAAAGGAGAAAATGCTGGTTACCAGCATTTTCTCCATTTCTCAAAATGTTTTCGAAAGTTTTTTTTTTTTTTCTCTTCAGGGTCGTTAAAATCGGGATTGTGTGGTAAAGGGTTAAGTCATTTCGCAGGTTAAGGGCTAAGAGGACTTTATGATGGAAAGCCCCAACATTTCCTCGCTCAATTGCCAAAACAACAGAGTTAATACAGCTCAGAGAGATCGCTCTATCGCTTTTTCTTGTAAATACCTTTTGTTGGAATGTTTTACAGAGTTTTCGACACGGTGGATCTGTACTGTCTGATCTCTATCTTCTTTGCCTGCAAAATGTTGTTTGATCCTAATATTGCCTGCAAGTACAGCCTAAGCAATAAGTTTGGTGCTTCAAAGTTTAAAATCTATGTATGTACATGCTTGTATTACTTTTGGGGGAATTTGTTTTCCTTTATTTCGTTTTCCATGTTTCCTCCTCTCCTCTTTCACACTTAAGCAGCTATATATTAAACTGGTACCCGTTGTATCTCCCGTAACCGTCCGACAGACAACAGGCAACACCCGATTTATCGAGGGCAGCTATTGGTTTTCTCTTGTACAGAATCTACCAATCAGACAGGCCGTAACAGAACGCCTTTACTTGTTTTTAAAAAATCGAGCAATAATTATATCTTTTGGTTAAGATTTTCATGGCAAACAAAGATTTTTCTGACGGCGATCAATTTATTTAACTCGCTGAAGCATTTAATCTCTATCAATAAGGTCCATCTATGTGCGAAAATAGAATCACAATTTGAATTTCCAAGTCTCGTGTTATCTCATGAAATCTCGAACCGGGCAGAAACTCGACTCGTAAGCATTGGGTGTTACCTGTTGTTGATACGAAGATCGATAATAGGCTGCCAGTTTAGCTATATATGGGCTACAACGGTATTTTAGACCGAAAGAGTCAACCAGATCTATTCAGCGCGTTACAAAAGGTCTTCTAATTCATTATGCTCTTTTTTTTTTTCTATCCAGTATGCAAGTACATGATTGATACTGACAAGTAAAGTCAAATTATATGAGACGTGTTTTATGGCTTTACTGGGGAGTACCAAATATATGTGTCAGTCTCGCCGTCATGCTCGCCCAAGATCTAGTGATTTTCATGTTTATTATCTTTTGTGTATGACTATGTACAACCGTGTACTTGTCGTGAAATAAAATGTTCTGTTCTGTTCTGTCATTTTTATCTAGATGTCATTCAGTGAAATACATATTCCTGTTATCTTTTCTTTTATTATTGTCTTATTAATCAACATGTATAATGATTATCATTCTTTTATTCATTTATCAACTTATCCATTCAGTCTTTTTATAACTTTAGGGGTTTTGTGTTCCATACCTACGCTTATACGGAATTTTTTCGATATCTGGAAATAAAAAGCACTTTTAGGCTTCAATGGAGAATGTCCAGTTTCGTAAGCTAAATTTGTTCAGAAAACAAATGCACTGAAGAAACAAATTACATGTGGTTTGGCTCGAACAGGTTTGAAGGAAAGTTGAAGTAATCTGTGAAACATTGTAACATTGCGTGAAGCTTTCTAGCTCATTTAACATAAAGGCAAGTAATTGAACACTATTAGTCGGACTTAAAAAACTCATTCAACGGCTTTCAACGAAGCAAGCCTTAAACCGTATCCAGCTAAATAAGTTAAATAAAATTTTCAAGGCGATAGTAGGGATAAAACCCCAAATAATGTTATTTCAAACTTACTTTTTTGGAGGAAAATATCTCCTTATCGGACAGTGTAGATCCAAGAACAGATTGCACGTTCTGTGCAGTCTGATATTGATCTACACTGTCCGTAAAAAGGTCAGTGAGTTGCACTTAGCAGCTTAAAGGTTAATATTTTGCCTCCTTGTGAACGATGTCATCTCGGCAATCGTTCTCGTCATTCTTGTCACGTGACTTAAGTTTCAGACCTGCCACTTCCGGCTTTACTTCCATACGAATAGAGCAACACGTTTGAAATATGTACAATCTCACAGTATATAGTGTAAAGAATATGATGGTATGCACAGCCGGAAAAGCAACAAATATCACCAGTATAACAAGTATGGCAGTGTTTCCCGTTTCCTCCCAATCTAACAGGTCATAAAGTGGATCCGCACCGGTTAGATGATAAACCACTGAAAATAATGCATAAAGAAACCCCCAGATCATGGGTTGGTAAAAATGGAGGATCTGAACTGGTTTGGCGCAGAAGAGAATGTTCAAAATCGAATAAACGCCATTTATGAGATGTTTGTTGACACTCCTGTGCGTAAAAACTGAAATTAGACAGAAGAACGAACGAAAGTCATTGAAAGACTTGAATTTTCTACATTGCAATTTATGAGGCATGCTCGTAGGACAATGGATAAAATGCATATGCAAAAAGTATCGACCCATGTCAGCCTGCGCAGTCCGCGCAGGCTGACCTGGGAAGAAACTTTTTGCCATTAGTAAGTTTTCCGCATATCCAGGGACCTCTATACTTCATGATACAGTCGGTTGTTAGACAAAATGGATTCTGTGGATTAATAATTACGGGTGTGTGACGACTTGCTTGGTATAATGCATCATGAAGATGTACCATGCTCTGGCAAGTGGGGCTCAATGCATCTCCTTGATCCATGATACCAAGCAAGTCATCATATAATTATGGATCCATAAAATCCATTTCCTCCAAAAACCGACTGAATCGTGAGATACACTGGTCCTTTGACATGCAGAAAATTGACCAAAAGCAGGTTTCGATCCAGGTCAGCAAGGGCAGTCGATACTTTTTGCAAATGCATTTTATCCCCTTTTAACAGGGCATGGCTCAGATGCATTATATCTAAACAACCCTTTTCCAAGACCGCCGCTCGCATTAGACGTTTATCAGTTCTAAAGCTGCGGTTTCAGAACTTTGCGTTTGCTTTATGGAACTGAAATGAGGCTTATATAAAAGGGGGAAAAATGCTGCTTAAAAGCATTTACCTGGTTTTCCAGAAATGTTTCCAAAAGCCTTTTCCCCCACCTCAAGGTCGTTCGAACTCGGGATATTGTGGTAAAGGGATAATGTATTTATCTTGCATTTGTTTAGGTCTGGTGTAATATTTTGAGACAAGGTTGGCCGTGCATCCGGTGCATATTCGTTTTATCTCCGTACGCTATTATTATTATTATAGCAGATAACCATTACGAAAGTAAACGAAAGACAAGTTGAATTTTGCTTACTAATACAAGAATAGCAATACTTCGATACTTTCGTTATTGGAATTTTAAAAAAATAAGCCTTTTCCAAATAATTCCGACCTCTGACAGCCCTGGTATCACAGGCTTTAAAAACATTGTGGCATAAGGAAAATGCTAGAGACCAGCATTTTCTCCTTTTTCTGTAAAGTTCTCTGCATTTACGAAAATAATCTCCATCGTTTGAGCCCCTTTGTCGTCTGCAAATGCTATAGATTTCGACAATACTTAAATTTTGTTATACAGAAAAAGGTTCTGTAACACGATTATACCTACCTGGCGACAGCAATGTATAGTACATTAAAGTGACCAGAAAGGACGCTGTATTTGTCACGTTGAACATCACCCATTGTGTCTTTAAGTACCATTCCATCTTGTTGTCCTCCCCTACAACGACGAAACATTTTTTAAACTCTTTACCACACGACAAAATTTTATACTAGTCCAAATTCAAAGCATTTGCATACGACACTTTAGACATCGCTAAAATTAAGAAAGTTGTCTTTAAAAGTGTGAAAAACATTGTTGGAAAAGGAGAAAATGCTGGATACCAGCATTTTCTCCTTTTCCCCCAAGTTTTCAACACCCTCCCCCTTCCAGCCAGGGTCATTAAAATTCGGGATTGTTTGGTAAAGGGTCAAGCGAGAAATAAGTTGTAATATGGGAAGGGAACTTTTACCGTTGCAAAACGATCAAGTGTTTTACCACTTAGTAAGATTACTTTTGAAAAATAAAACCTCTCTCTCTCTCTCTCTCTCTCTCTCTCTACCACCCTTAGTAAGATTACTTTTGAAAAATAAAACCCCTCTCTCTCTCCCTCTCTCTCTTTCTCGAACTAGGAATGACGAAAAGACAGGCGAAAAATAAAATAAGGATATTAAATATTGGCTGTTTTCGATAAGTATAGATTTACTTTATTCAAAATGTAATGAATGAATGAATGAATGAATGAATGAATTAATTAATTAATAGAACGAACGAACGAATATTGTTTTATGGCTCATCGAGAACCAATATCATTTAGCTCGAAATGTTCAAAGCGTATATAAATTCATACATTTGAGTCATGCTCGGTGAAAAGGGGCTTAACGGATCTGCAAAAAGTATCGACCCATGTCCCCGCAGGCTAACCTGGGCTGACACTTTTTGCTACTGGTCACCTTTCTGCATGTCAAAGGACCAGTCTACCTCACGATTTAGTCTGCTTTTAGACAAAATGGATTTTATGGATCCATAATTATGAGATGATTTACTTAGTATAATGGATCACAGCGATTTATTATACTCTCTTTTGCGAGAGCATGGTTCACTTATATACCTTCAAATCACTTATAACCAATGAGCAGTACCAAATGTACTTGCTAACAGGGATATGAGCCATGCTCTGGCAAAAGGGGGCTTAATGCATCTCCGTATTGCATAATACCAAGCAAGTCATCACATGACCATTGATCCATAAAGTCCATTTTGTTTAGCAACCGACTGAATCATGGGGTACACTGGTCCTTTGACATACAGAAAATTGACCGACAACGAAAAGTTTCGGCCCAGGTCAGCCTGCGCGGACTGCGCAGGCTGACCTGGGTCGATACTTTTCGCAGATGCATTAAGCCCCCTTTTCACAGAGCACGGCTCATATACTAAATTGTTTTTCACCTTTGTATTTCACGTAGATTGTAACCCCGAAGTCGAGAAGTAGGCTGGCCGTTTGGAACATGTAAGTGAGGTTAGTAAGATAGATGAAATATTTTCCTCCTGCGTCCCTATTGTAGTAAATGTCCAACATCAACATCGAGAAGAAAAAGATTCCCCACATGCCACTCCATATCAGGTAAGCCGGAGCGTTAAAACACTAAAATTGAACATGTTTGCAGACAACAGATTAAATGCCACTGAAAAAAAAAATATTTGGAAGGGTACAAAATATTGTATGAAAAGGATTTTCACCCTTTCACACAATGTGTCAAAAACAACCCTCCTCATGGTTATTAAAACTGGGAATGGAGTGGGAAAAAATTAAAACACTGAAAATAAAACATTATATAAAACACTAGATTAATTTTTTTTTTAAACGGGGGAGATAAAAACGGACTGAAGCAAGGAAGAAAAATCATAGTTTAAAAACTATGAGGATAAACCGTAGCACTTGGAACAAGGAAAATAAAACAAATTGAAGCAAACATTGTGAAACAAGGAAGATATAAAAAATTATTCATAAAACTAAAGGTAATATATGTTTCGCCCGCTCGGGTAGCTCAGTGGTTAGCGTATCTGACTTGTGACCTGGTGGTTGCGAGTTCGATACCCATTTGAGGCGAACTTTCTTTCCGGCGACTTTTTCGCCTCTCACCCTTGAGACATGTGAGAAAAGTAGTCGGTGGCTTTGGAAAGAAAGTTGTGTCAATACTGGTGTGAGAAAGCCAGGAAACACATTGGTGCGTCACTAACCGCCATGATATGACCTGAGCTGTTAAAATGGCGCTAAACTCCAACGATACAAACGAAACAAATATATGGTTCAAAACAAAGAACATCGAATGATTTTGTTTTTGAATGGCGTTTTACGACGTTTTTTAAAGTATTTTAGACTTACCACGGTGACAGTTCATTTATTCATGTTTTTCCAGAGATTCGCCAGGGTCCGTATTCACTAATCGTTCTGAAAAACGGTCTTAGCCTTATTCTCCAGTATTTTCTAAATTTGAAAGTACATGTAACGCAACTTCTTATTGACTAAACCATTTGGTCACCAGCATTTTCTCCTTTTCCAACAATGTTTTCAAAAGCCTACTTCATCCAAGGTCGTTACAACTCGACATTGTGTGGTAAAGGGTTAATTAAACAGCACCACACCAGCTTTCTGATCAGAGGCTTCGATATTCAACATCGTCATCTGATGAAGCCGTGTCTCACAGGTTTACGGTTAATCCTCTACCAATTAATCCCGCATGTTAACGACCCTGGGAATGAAAGCTTTTGAAAACATTGTGGTAAAAGGAGAAAATGCTGGTAACCAGCATTTTCTCCTTTTCCCACAATGTTTTCTACACTACCAAAGTTAAAATTCATCATTTGAGCCATATTTGAATTGTCGTCTGCGAATGCTTTGAATTTAAACAATTCAAAATCTAAATATGTGTCGTTTGGTAAAGAGTTAATTCATTACCTGCTGAAACAAACTTGCAGCAGACGACATTTGAAACGTCAATGATCTTTGTAAAGTTTGGATAATCTACATTGGTTAAGTAATACTTGAACACAAATGAACACATACATGTAGTAGCAAAGGGAAAAATTCTCGTAACGTGCAAATTCCTCCTATTGCTATAATTATTTAACCCTTTACCACACAATCCAGAGTTTTGACGGCCCTAAGAAAGAAGGCTTTTGAAAACATCGTGGGAAAAGGAGAAAACGCTGGTAATCAGCATTTTCTTCTTTTCCCGAAATATTTTCTATCAATCCAAAGAAAAATCCAATCATCTGAGACACCTCTTCATTGTCGTCTGCAGATCCCTTCAGTTTGGACAAATCCAAATCTGTAATTGTGTCATTTGGTAAAGTTATTTTTTTATATTCTAGAAGACCGTTAACCCTTTCCCAAACAAGCCCTGGTTTTCACATGTCTGCAGTACAAGTCTTTTTAAGACACTGTGGGAAAAGGAGAAATTGCTCGTAACGAGAAATTTCTCCTTTTCCAACAGTGTTTTCTACCCTTTTTGACAACTTTCTGCCATTTTCATCTAATTTAAAATTGTCGTCTGCAAACTGTTTGAATTTGGACCAGTCCAAAATCTGTCATTTTGGAAAGGGTTAACTACCATCGGAAAAATCAGAGAAAAATACCTGAGCCACAACAAACAAAGACGGCGTATCGTGAGAAAGTCCAAACTTGCTCAGACGAAATTCTTTTTTCACTGCTGTAAGTAGACTTTTCACTTTTTCGTGCGCCATTTTGCTATAAATTTGCTACGTCCCCTTAAATTTTGTTTCATTTGTCCCTTTCTAGATAATTAGATTTAAGACTTTTAAGTGTCAACACTTACTCCTTCCCTTTATACGTTTTTGACTTGATGTAAAAAGATGAACCCTATGTATGTCCGGATGTTTGATACTTGTTTGAAACTACAGAATTTTTTTTCAGCTGTCAGTGCATCTGCCCATATGTTCCACGAGCTTCGACTATGAACAACCCACTCTAAGTCACAGGCTGTCCCCCCCCCCCCCCCCTCCATTAACAAAGCAAAGAAACATCAGTATGAGAGAAATGAATTCTGTCGCAGTGGCTTTCATCAATGCTTGAGAAGACCTTTGGTTGAGCCGGCACTCGAACTCGGAACCCATGGATAATTAGCCCGAAGCTTTACCATGGATTAGCGTAGACTCGGCCAGGGGAGAAAAAAAATCTTGACATGGAACAAACCTTCTGATTGGCTAAATAATTTGATGTAGCCAGTCAGAAGTTGTGTGACTATCAAATTTAGGAAATCTTAGAGAATAAGATTGGTTGGTATATACTGACCCTGGTTAAGGTTTAATGATGGACGCATGTCACCCTATACCGACTTCTGTGTTATTACGACCCTTAGGATATAGTCTTAGGAAAACATTGTGGTAAAAGGAGAAAATGGTGGTAACCAGCATTTTTTCCCTTTTTCCACAATATTTTCTACCTTACCTTATGCAAAACCCTTGATTTATGCCAAGTTCATCTTTGTCATCTGCAAATGCTTTTAATTTGGATCAGTCTAATATTCTGTTGTCTGTTAAAGAGTTTAGGGAACTGTTAGATTACTCTCATGCAGGGATCCTGGTATCTCATAAGACCAACCCTAGTATACAACTGAATGTGCAGCTAAAGGGTGGGCATCTTGATTTATAACTAACATTATATTTCACCGTTTATGGGTTTGTTTAATCTAAAACAAACACTTTCGAATGGCTCTCTGCGTTTCCATTCGCCTTGATTTCGTTCATCTTTCGTTTTATTAAAGCGTTTTAGCGCCGTAGACGAAAACAGATGGACGAGTTTATAAATTGAGCCATTCTCTGTGAAAATGATGTTTAAAGCATCTGCAAAAAGTACAGGCCCAGGTGAGCCTACGCGAACCGAGCAGGCTGAATTGGGACGAAATTTTTGTTATTGGTAAATTTTCTGCATGTCAAAGGTCCAATCTACCTCATGATTCAGTTGGTGGTCAGACAAAATGGACTTTTATGGATCCATAATTATGCGATAACCGGCGGGGTATATTGGATCAATGAGATGCCTTTACTCTTTCCCAAACGACAAAATTTTAGACTTGTCCAAATTGAAAGCATCAGCAGACGACAAAATAAACTTGACTCAAAAATTGAAATTTGCTTTGGGAAGGGCAGAAAACTTTGTGGGAAAAGGAGAAAATGCTGGTTACCAGCATTTTCTCCTTTTCCCACAATGTTTTCAAAAGGCTTTTTCTTCAGGGTCTTTTAAACCCGTGATTGTGTGGTAAAGGGTTAAAGCCCCTTTTGCCAAAGCGCCGCTCAAGTATATTTGGTGGTGAAAGAGAGCGCGGGGCTGCTCTTTCTTGTTTACTTGTATTGTTTTGTTCTTTACTTTGATTTTAACAAAACACGCACCTGTTAGGCACTTTACAGTCGCTTCAAACGTCCAGAGAGAAGTAATGGAATGGTTTCATGACTGATTTCAGGACAGCGACTCAGACGTAGGGCTTTCTAACAAGGGGAAAAACTCTATCTGTAATAACCCTTGCTTATCAGGGGAGATAATTTGCTCACTGTTGAATGGTCCGAAATAAACTTTGGATGCTTTCAGTCTGTATATAAAAAAATCTTTTTCGCAGTTCAATTAAAGCTGCTGACAATATTATCAGACAAAAAAAAAAAATCGGAAATATAAATATCAGATCAGGCTAATAGATTTCTGCCACCTGAAGACAGTGAATATATAGATTTTCTCGCGTCGAATTTCGAGATTTCGCTGCAAGTATGTGAAACACTTCCAACTTTGAACTTAACTCTTTCGGCGCCAAACACTTTACTCTTTACCAAACGAGAAAATTTTAAACTTGTCCAAATTGAAAGCATTTGCAGACGACAAATCAAATGTAGTTCAAATGATGGTTTCCGTCTTCGATAGGGCGGAAAAATTGTGGAAAAAGGAGAAAATGCTAGTTGCCAGCATTTTCTCCTTTTCCCACAATGTTTTCAAAAGGCTTCTTCCCCAGGGTCGTTAAAAGTCGGGAATGTGTGGTAAAGGGTCAAACTCAACCGCTTTCGAGGGCTGAAATTACATTCCACGGAAACTCGGAAAGATTTTTGTGTTATATGCTTGACCAAACAAGCTGACGGTATAGATCAGAGATCAGACTTTATGTTCTTTGCAGTCTGATCTTGATCTATGCTGTCCGCAAATAGCCATATTTTCGCCTATGGCGCCGTAAGGGTTAGGTAAACTAAAATACGATATTGTTTAGGGTTTCTTCGGTTCTTTGATTTTTAACGCCGTTTTAAAATTATGTCATTTATAACGCGGCGGTCAGCACTGGAGTTTCCTTTACTAATTTGTCGCATATTTTTCTTTCCAAGCCACTGGCTGCGTCACACATAACGGTGGTCAAGGCAATGATCAGCTGTGAGAGAGGAATGAATCTTGTAGCAGTGGCTATCATCAGTCCTCGGATAGAATATTGGCTGAACTGGGGATTCGAACCCGCGACCCCCCTGGGTTCACGCCCGGACGTTACCGGTTAAACAACCGGGCTATTCATTGTTTTAGATAAATGCCTCTTTTTCCCGCCTAACAGCACACAGTATGGCATCTCCGCGATGTATGATACCAAGCAAGTTATCACATAATTGCGGACTCATAATAGCCACTTTTTTTTTTTAACAACCGACTGAACCATGAGGTAGACTGGTCCTTGGACATACAGAAAACTGATCAATAGCGAGAAGTTTCGGCCCAGATCAGCCTGCACGGATTGCGCAGACTGACCTTGGTCGATACTTTTCGCAGATGCTCTAGGCTCCACTTTCATAGAGCATGGCTCAAATATTAACCCTTTCCCAAACGACAAATTTTGGACTGGTTCAAACTGAAAGAGTTTGCAGACGACAATTTTGAATTTGATGAAAATGACAGGAAGTTCTCAAAAAGGGTAGAAAACACTGTGGGAAAAGGAGAAATTGCTCGTTACGAGCAATTTCTCCTTTTCCCACAGTGTTTTCAAAAGACTTGTACCGCAGACACGTGAAAACCAGGGCTTGTTTGGGAAAGGGTTAAGGTTCGAACTGTTCTGTAACAGGAATAATTCTGCCAACAATGTAAAGATTTGTAAGTTATCACCACTGCGAACCCAAAACGTTGTGGAAAGACAGACTAATATCTGCTTTTCTTTATGCTTATTAATATTTCGGGGGCAAGGGCGACAGACATTTGATGTATCATATAGAATAACAAGAATAATGGAAGATCCGAGTGCAACACCAAAGTATCTGATGTGAAAGAAAAATATTGCATACTTTCACCCAGTACAGATACACAATGACAATATCAAGGTATAATAAGGTGAAATATTGTTTCCTTCTTCGAAAGAATTGGATGAATTCAATAAGAAGAAAGACAGAGCTCAAAATAAATGAACAATTTTACTACAGAATTCGTTTACATAATGCGTGTTACTTGCCAAATATATATCAAACAACTTGGTACTTCAAGAGTATCGTGTTCACGAGTATGTGGGATTTAACCCTTAGGCTGCTAAGCGCGACACAAGGACCTTTTGCGGACAGTGTAGATCAAGATCAGACTGCACAGAACGTGCAGTCTGATCTTGGATCTACACTGTCCGATAAGGGGTTATCTTTCCCCCCAAAAAATACCTTTGAAATACCAAAATTTGAGTCTTTACTATCAGCTTGAAAGTTTAATTCACTTATTTAGCAGGATAAGGGTTATAATAAACGAACCTTGTATTCAAGGACAAAATTATCATACAATGGTGCTAGTTCCACGAGCAATTATTTCAGTTTACACCGGTCAAAAAGTCGGGACCGGTTGTCGATGCCCAGTGAGGCGGGGTGGACGCTTGCAAACTTGGTCTCGTTTTGTGGAATTCATAAAACTGCTTCAAGGCAGGATACTTCTCCAACTTGAGACCAAACCTTTGAAAGAAGGCCAGTTCGGTGTAAAGGAATATGTCTGCCATGCTGAATTTCGCGCCAGCTAAATACTTCTCATTGGTAACGTACTGCTCCCATTTCTTCAGCTCTTCTCCCGCAGCTTCGTATCTTGGTTTCAAGTAAGTCTCGTCCCATTCTTCTTTTGGCGTGCTGTACTTGTATCGCACAACTGGTTCTACAACGTAGGAATCCAAGTTCTTCAGTTCGAACAGCTTTTGTAATACTCGCGCCCTTTCTACCCTTTCTAAAGGAATAAGCCTGTTGCTATCGTTGCTATATGCGTCTTCCAGATATAAACATGCAGCAACTGACTCGTTTACAACAACGTCGCCGTCTTTAAAAGCTGGCACCTGGAAAATAGAGTTAAAAATGTATAACTCTTTACCACACGTGAAAAAATAAGACTTGTCCACATTCAAATCATTTGCAGACGATAATTCAAACGTTGCTCAAATAGTGAAAACTGTCTTTGAGGGAGTAGAAAAGATTGTGGGAAAAGGAGAAAATGCTGTTTACCAGCATTTTCTCATTTTACAACAATGTTTTCAAAAGCCTTCTTCGTCTAGGTACATGTACCATGCAGTTGAAATTCGGGATTGAGTGGTAAGGGGTTAATCAGACGCATTGTACTAAAGGAAATTTCATTTCATTTCTGACTATGGGACTAGCCGTCTGATTGGCTGAAAGGCTGTCTCAGTCAATCATATGGTTGGTCTTTTGAGTTAAGATTTAGAACAAGATTTGGGACGATCGAAAATCTGACCTTCAATTCAAATCTAGGGCATTGTATTTAGCATTAGAACACTGAACAGATAAAATTGATTTTTTTTTTCAGTTAGGAAAAACAGTAGAAATACTGCTAATAAAAGTTTGTTTGGGGCAGAATATGTAACTGTAGCGGACAGTGTAGACCCACCATCAGATTGCACATTCTCTGCAGTCTGATCTTGATCTATGCTGTCCGCAAAAGAAAACAACTTTAAAAGCTGGCTCCAGTGTGTGAGAGGTAAATAGCTCTAGCCGAGTTATCAGCTCTCTCACTCAAAAGTTTATATCATACCAGTGTACGCTTGTCATATAAATACCTGAGTCATGCTCTAACAAAAAGGGGGCTTAATGCATCTCCTTAATGCATGGTACCAAGCGATTCATCACATAATTGTGGATCCATTTGTCTAGTAACCGATTGCATCATGAGGTAGAATGGTCCTTCGACATGCAGAGAATTTATAAATAGCAAAAGCTTTCGATCTATGTCAGCCTGCGCAGACTGACATGGGTCGATACTTTTTGCAGATGCATTAAGCCCCCTTTTTACATTAGCAAGGCTCACATGAGTTCACTGAGAATTTATTTCGCTACATCGACCTGTCTCCGGGTCTGCCTGTCTATCTGTGTGTCTAGCTGTCAATTCATCCGATCTCATCTCTGTCTGATCATGTATATATCAGTTCTGCCCTATATCTCAAAAACCTGTACTCAGCAACATTGCCATCCAAAAGGAAACTCTGCTTTCGGTCATCCTGCCTGTTAACACTAAGGCAGCTAAGATTAATGAATCGTGTTTCACGCCGCTTTAAACATTACATCCGTCAGAAACATCTCACTTACTCATGTATGCCCTGGATTTCACCAGTCCTAGGGTATGGTTCTTAGGTGCCTTGCCCAAGGTCACTCTCGAAAATCCCAGCGCCTCTGATAAGGAACGAACCCGAGTCATCCACTTTCAGCAAACTTGACCCAAGAAATAAGAATGATGAATACATAAACTTTTTAAATTTTACAGCCCCTGGGTTTTAACTATTGATTGATTGCACGGTGTTTAACGCCGTTTTCAACATTATTCCAGTTATATCGTGGAAGCAAGTGCGCCTATCCATGCTTTCCTGGAGTTTCTTTTACCAGTATTAAGCACAATATTCTTTTCAAGCCACTGGCTGCTTTCCCACATAATCATCGTCGAAACAATGTCACCAGTGAGAGAGGAATGAATCATGTCGCAAGGACTATCATCAATGCTCGGAAAGAAATTGGCCGAGCCGGGGAATGAACCAGCGAGCTCCTGTTCTCAAGTCCTTTGCGCTACCGACTGAGCTAGAGGGGCTCAGCAGGGATTTTAACTATAAAGTGTCGTAATCACCATCAATTATGATTTCAATTTTCCTCACAAACTTTTATCAAGCAACCCAGTGTTTTAACGGCGCGGAGGAAAAGTCTTTTGAAAACAAGTTTTTTTTTTCATTTTCTTCTCTTTTATAGACAGATCCCATCGTTGTAGCCATATGTAGTTTTGCAAATGCTTTCGATTCGGACAAGTCTTTGATTATGTGGTCTTAGAAGGAGTTAATTAAATTACGAATCATCTGATTGTCTGAGGAGACAAGCCAGTCTGATAAGTGATAATCAGTCTTAAAATTTACAATTAGATTGTTTGAACGGTGTTTAAAGCCGCTTTCAACATTATTTCAGATATATCACAGCGACAGCTCCCATATTCATGTATTTCCTGGGTTCCAACAGTACTAGGTTGGGGGCTGTGAAGTGTCTTGCCCAAGAACACTCTCACGAAAGACTCGGTAGATATAGCAAGGCTCGAACCCGGGGCCTCCAGATTACGTGTTCCACACCTTACCACTGAGCTACCTTTGAATTAGAACCACATGCAAGTATTTTTCATGAATATGGCTCCTGACTTTAGACATTAGTTAAAGTGTACGTTACGCGAACTATGAACATGCGAAATTTTATACTGAACGAATAATGTCAAATCAGGACTTACCTGACCTCGGGGGTTAATTTTAAGTACTTCCTCCGATTTGTGCTCCTTCTTCGAAAATTCGATCAGCTTATTCGGGCAACCTTCCCACAGCCCCTTCTCTGCCAAAACAGTTATAACCCTGACACAGGGTCCCGAGCCGGAGCCCCAATACAGGAACATGTTCTTGTTCGCCATCTCGTAATGATAAACCTTCGTCGATTAGTACAATGCTCTGTACTGTATTTCGCGGCGTCGGTACGCGTCAGTCAAGTGTAAAACGTGGTCTGTCGATAACTTTTGTTGATAAAGAGCTCATGCCTCGAGTTCCTGGTTAAAAAAAAAACCCTCTACCAAACGACAAAAGTTTGGACCCGACCAAAGTACAGGCGTTTGCAAACGACAAATTAAATGCAGCTTAAACAGTGACTTCTGTATATGACAGAATGGAAAACATTGTGGGGGGAGGGGAAGGAGAAAATGCTGGTTACCAGCATTTTCTCCGTTTCCCACAATGTTTTCTGAAATCCTTTTCGTTGAAGTCGTTAAAACTCATGATTGTAAATGGTTAAGGTTTCCAGAGGGACCTGTTTTCACCATCCATTCTTAATAACATTTTTAGTCTAATTCCAAAGACGTTTCCGAACTCAAAATTTTAGCCCTGTCAGAGGACAAAATACGTGTGATTTAGAAATCGATATTTGATTTGGGAAGGGTAGAAAAAAATGTGAGAAAATGAGAAAATGCTGGTTATCAGCATTTTCTCCTTTTTCCGCAATGTTTTCAAGAGGTTTCTTTCTTATGGTCGTTAAAAGTCAGGATTGTGTGGCAAAGGGTTTTTCATACCATTCAATCGATTAATCAACCTGTACTACTGGGCCCTATTATTCCAATGAACCTAGCGTGGTCCTAACTCATTTCCTTCTTAATCCTTATCTTGCTAAATAAATAAAATTTTCAAGCCAATAGTAAAAATCCAAATAATGTTATTTCAAACTTTTTTTTTAAGAGCTAAACATATCTTCTTATCGGACAGTGTAGATCCCAGATCAGACTGCACGTTCTGTGCAGTCTGATCTTGATCTACACTGTCCGCAAAAGGTCAGTGAGTCGCGCTTGGCAGCCTAGGGGTTAAGTAAACCAGCAACATTCGACTTTGATAAGATCCTCATTCACTGGAACATGCATGCTTAGGCATAAATACACAATAAAACACCCTATAACTTATGGGCAATTTCTCCTTTTCTCTAAATGTTAAAACATTTAGAGAATAGGAGAAATTGCCCGTAAGTTAGCAGTTTATTGAACTGAGCTGCTGCAAGACGAAAAGTGTCGTCCACAAGCGGTCCACGATCGTGGATTTCTCAAGTAGTAGAGAAATACATGAAAAGTAGAACGGGTTCAAAAATGGGAACATACGTGCCACGTACATATATGTATTCTTTCTTTATTTCTACCCCCTCCCCCCCTTTTTCCCGCAAAAAAAAAATACGAAAGCAATGCTTATAGATCTAGATCTGTATTGGTGAATGCTTGACAAATACTACTATTTCCTGCTAGATAACAATGAGAGCAGAGGAGTGACTGCTCGTTATTTTACCAGCAAACCCCTGTATTAGTCCTAAATGATAACTTACTGTAAGGGTAATTTCTGAAACCTTGAATATTCAAAATTCATGAGCCATGCTCTGGCAAAAGAGGGCTTATTAAATTTCCGTGATGCATGCTACCAAGCAAGTCATTACGCTATAATGGATCCATAAAATCTATTTTGTCAAACAACTGAATGAATCCTGAGGTACACTGGTCCTTTGTTATATAAAGAAAAATGACCGATAGCTAAATGTTCGGCCCAGGTCTGCCTGCGCGGAATGCACAGGCTGACCGGAGTCGATACTGTTTGCAGATGCATTAAGCCCCCATTACACACAGCATGGCTCACACGTTTTTGTAAAGGATTTGTGGCACCTTTGTTATTCTTTCCTACACAAGAGATGTATAAATGTCGAGGTTAGTCTGTCAAATAGTTTGTATTACCGTCAAACCTTTCAGAGACCTTTTCAACGGCGGTAAGAAAACTGGTCTTTTAAAGTAGGTGGTAATATTGATTCGACTGATTTAACAGTAAGCGTAGAATCCGTCGAGCCCCGGTAGTGCAGTCGGTAGCGTGTAGGACTTGGGACCTGGTGATCACTAGTTCGAATCCCCAGCTCGGCCAATTTCCTTCCGAGGATTGATAATAATCATTGCAACAGGAGTCATTCCTCTCTCACCGCTGATAATTGTTCCCATGATGGTTATGTGGAAAAGGAAATTGTGAGAAGCAGTGGTAAAAGGAATCATAGGAAAGCTTGGATATGTGTACTGGCTGCCGCGATATAACTGAAATAATGTTGAAAACGGCATTAAACACAATGTAGTCAATAAGCTTAACACTTACTATTAGTTTATTATCACCAATCCAAATGATTATTTTGGCCAAATTGTAGAATTTTACAGAAATAAATCTTTACCGATTTTTCTGTGGTGTCTGTGGTCGTGAGGTAGTATCCATAAGGTCCAGAGTTTTAACTGGGAGGGGGTATCAACTTTGGGACCGTTCATTGTCCCATACATTTGGCGCAAGTACTAGTGCAGTTTCCAGGAAGCAGAATGAAGAGAGCTTAGTATAACTTGCAAAAACTTGTTTCTCAATCGATGTAAAATAAATATGTTTACACTAAAGGTTTTTCATGGAATCAAAGTCTTTGAAAAAAAAAATCTGAAGAAGGCTTTGGAAGGATCATTTTTTTTAACTAAAGCCATAATTGGATGGGTAGTTTCAGAGAAGATAGATAAAAGTTACTGACAGATGCAGGCAAAGGCACACAAACACATGGCCTTGACATAAGCTCGCTAGCCTTCAGCCAGTGGAGGTAAAAAAATGAAAATATGCGCATTAATAATATTTTTTCTTTTGCCACAATATCATAAAAGTGGCATAAAGATGCAGAATACTTGCAGAATACTAAGACAACAAACAATGCTGATATATCAACGACAGTTTTTCTGCTTGAGACAGATTTCCCAGCGTGACTGAATCAAATAGTTATCACAATCAGAATGTTTTAACACTTTACCAAACAAAAACATTTTAGATTTGTCCAAACTGAAAGCATCTGCAGAGGAAAAAATAAAGTTATGTGACTAAAAAATTGAAACTCGTTTTCAGAAGGGTAGAAAACATTGTGGGAAAAAGGATAAAATGCTGGTTACCAGCATTTTCTCTTTTTCCCACAATGTTTTCAAAAGGTTTCTTTCTCTGGATCATGAAAACCCAGGATTGTTTGGTATAGGGTTATAACATGTTAAAAATGTAGAATGGTTGATGAAACTGATTACAAAGCCAAGTGATAATAAACTGAACTTTAAACACAAGGTATGTGACACAAAGATGACATTTAAGTCTTTACCAAACAATAAAAATTTACCACTGTCCAAATTGAAGGCATTTAGATTTTGCAGACAACACATTGAATGTAGCCAGAATTATGGTTTCTGACTTTGAAAGGGTAGGAGACATTGTTGGAAAAGGGGAAAATGCTGGTTACCATCATTTTCTCCTTTTTCCACCATGTTATCAAAAGCTTTCTTTCTCAGGGATTAAAAGTTGGAATTGTGTGGCATAGGGTAAATTGCACTACTTGCATGATTCTTTTATGTGAACAAATTGTTAGTCTTTCACAAATATCCACAGATGGCTACATTAAGTAATGTCTAATTTCAGCTTGATTGAAAAGGAACAGATCAGCTGTAAATGTTTTGCTCAACGATTTACAGAGAACAGGCATAATTGATAATAGTAGTTATGCATTTACTGAATAGCACTATTTACATGATTATTTCATGTTAACTAACAGTTAACCATTCATGAAAATCAATACATGACTAAAACTTGTCTCATTAAGTAATGTCTAGGTTCAGCTTGATCAAAAAGAAACGGATCAGCTGTCAATGTTTTGTTCAACTACCGGTATTTACAGAGAAAACACATAGTAATTATGCATTTATTTAAGGTAGCTATCAAAGTCCTTCAAATAACTTTTGCTTTCCTCTTCTTTCCAGTGTGGAGGAGAGGACTCTACAATACTTGGTCTCGACATTAGCTTGTTGTAGTATCTGTTTAGATTTGGGTACAACTTCTCTAAATTCAAAGCTTGACGGGTTAGCTGACATAGGTCAGAGAAAAAGAACACATCAGCCATCGTGAATTTTTCACTGACCAGGTATTCTTTACCCTCAAGGTAGCCATTCCAAAGTTTTAATTCCTCATGCGCAACTGGAATCTTTTCCTTCATGTATTTTGGATCTACGTCAGTCGTTCTGTACATATAGTAGAGAATCGGCAGGATGATTTTCGACTGGATATTTCCAACTTCCAACATTCGCTGATACACCAATGCCTTCTCTTTCAGGTCAGTTGGAATGAGTGGGCTTATTTCCTTGAACTTATCTTCTAAATACAAAGCAATGGCTGTAGACTCACATATTTCAACATCCCAATCTACGAAACTTGGCACCTGAAAAAATGAAATTTTAAAAATTTTCTATTTTCAAAGAGCCATTCACAAATTTACATTTAAAGTATCTACATCAGCTTCTTTATCCCTTTACTAAACAATCCTGTGTTTAACCGTTTACCAAACGACAGAATTTATAACCAATCCAAACTGAAAGCATTAGCAGACAACAAATTAAAGACGGCCCAAATGATGCAATTTGACTTTGACAGGGTAGAAAACATTGTGGGAAAAGGAGAAAATGCTGGTAACCACCACTTTTTCCTTTTCCCTGCAATCTTTTCTACCCTTTCTGAAACAAATTCCATTTTTTTAGCAAAATTGTATTTATCGTCTACAAATGCTTTGAATTTGGACAATTCTACGATTCTATCATCTGGTAAAGAGTTTAATTCTTTAGCTCTATACGGAATGCTTGTTACTGTTAGTTTTACTGGCTAAACTCTTTACAACATGAGAAAGTTTGATCTGTCCAAATTGAAATCATTTGCAGATGACAATTTTAATTTTGCTAAAATAATCAAATTTATCTATGATAAGGAAGAAAACATTGAGGAAAAAGGCTGGTTATCAGCATGTTCTCCTTTTCCCACAAGTTTTTCTTTTCAGAAGGCTTCTTCCTCAGGGTTGTTAAACCTCGGAATTGTGTGGTATAGGGGTAAAGGGTTAAGATAGACTAACAAGCACCATCCTTTATTAATTTATGATTGTAATTTGTACATTTTGCCTTTGTCAAATTGTACATGTAATTGGGTGAATCAAAACATTTTTTAAGCCTTTATCAAACAGTCCTGTGTTTTAATAACACTGAAGGAGAAGCACTTTGAAAACTGTGGGAAAAGGAGATAATACTGGCAACCAGCATATCCTCCTTTTTCCACATTGCTTTCTACCTATTTTGGGCCATTTTGAAACCCATCTTATTCTGTTGCCCATATTTAATTTGGCGTCTTCAAATTCGTTGAAAGTGTAAAGTTTGTCGTTTCGTAGTGAGTATGCATATGCATACATTACTGTACTGCAATACAGAGTATGATAAAATTTATGGTTTCCAGTCATTTCGTACCTAGGTCATTTCGTACCTAGGTCATTTCGTACGATTTTGGTCATTTCGTACCTAGTGGATTTTTCATTTTTGGTCATTTCGTACCCACTTTGGTCATTTCGTACCCACTCTGGTTATTTCGTACCTAGTATCAAATTTTTATTTCGGTCATTTCGTACCTAGTTTTAATTTCCATTTGGCTATGATTTTGTGTTTTGTATGGTAATTTTCCACCGAGTTTTGTCCCTTATTTTGATAAATATGATATTTTTCTTTAAACTTTACACGTCCACAAACTTATATACATGTACTAACTTGCCTACACTGGATCCGTTTGGAGACGAAAAAAATTAATTTGGATCAGGGGACGAGACTGTTCTTGAGAGGCTAGAAAACATTGTCGCCAGCAGTTTTTCCTTGTCCTGAAGAAGCTACTAAGGACTGTGAAAATTAGGGTCAGACTGAAAAGAATGTGCAGTCTGATCTTAAATCACAATTTCCGATAGGTACAGTTACATTTTCTCGGTAAAAGCACTCTTTCATCACACAGCTTTTGTTTTTAAAAGTTACTGGAAATGTTCATTTAATCATTGCCACTGTCACTTGGTATATAGCGTGGAGAAGGTCTTCAGATAGAGGGTAGCAGATACTTTATTCTCCCTGTACATGATTCCAATACTGAAACAAGGTCGGTGTCGGCGGCCTGGCAATGGCCGCACCACATCTTCGGCTGAATATGGTATTGAAGTAAATCAGGGGAGAAAAGTGTGCCTGACGTGGGACTCGAACCCACGACCCCTGAAAAACTAGTACCAGCTCTACCAACTGAGCTAGCCGGGCAACTGGTCGTGAGTCTACCCAACGCCGATTACAACACTGCTCCCCCTCCTGATTTCTTGGGAGTCAACAACTCCCCCTCACGTCCCCACGGACCGCCGCCGCACACCCGCGCTCACAAATTGACCTCGTCGCCAATGAAGTAAATCACGGGAGAAAAGTGTGCCCGACGTGGGACTCGAACCCACGACCCCCGGAACACTAATATCGCAGCTCTACCAACTGAGCTAGCCGGGCAATGTACTGGTCGTGAGTCTACCCAACGCCGATTACAACAGTATCGATCGTACCGCTTGCAAATGTCTTAGATTAAAAAATCTTTCCACTTAGTGTCTTCTCTGGTATCGTCAAAGCTCCTTTTCAGACACTAATGTGGCTTAAATCTTTATGCCTGCGATTCTTTAATTCTTGATAAAAAATAACTCGTACACTTACAGAAAAAAATCCAATACAGCGCCAATACTCCAAAATGCATGCAATGGGTGAAAAGCAGTACCACTGCCCAACGGAAATACGAGTACCATGTAATCATCCAACGTAAATGAAATACATCACGATCTACACCGTGTTTAAGGCACTTGGACAAAGTTAAAAATTTGTGGTTTAAAAAAAACAATAAAAAAAAAAAAAACATTTTCACAGGGATAATTTGATACTGGCTTGAGATAATTCGCATAAAATTACTATGAAGATTCAGTGAGAACAAAAATAGAATAAAATGACCATAGTGCATGTACATAGCTAAGGTGAAAATAGCACCATAGTGTCAACACCTGTGTCCGAAACCATCTTCACCACTTTCCTATTTGATGTAAGACGGTGGCACGCGCAAAGGGAATCACAACGCTACACGAATTGACAGATGGATTAAGACTATATATACCATGCGTTTGACATCATCATTTCACACCTGTGTATTTGTTTCTGTATGATCAAATCGGGAATTGAAAAGTAGGTATAAACATTTCTATGGAAAGCAGGCCGATGAAGTCAACAACATGGAAAACAACAGGAAGGTGACTGCTAGAATTTGCACAAAATAAAGAAAAAATATTACACCGGGGGTGGGTGTGGGGAGGACCTTATATAATGATGATAATAGAATTAAAAAATGTTGCAAGTAAAAATCTTATTACTTTGGCCTAAAAAATCAGTAAACTTCTTATGACTACTGAGAAGAGGAAAATTGTAATAAGTTTCGATATAGCAGTCGACGTAAGGGTAGGAAATGCAAGAAGTGTAGACAAAACTAGCAAATACAAAAAAAAAAAGTTAGGTACAGCTGAGTGTCAGATGACCACGGTGCAGTCATAACCATGATAACATATGCTGTATATAAACAGGTGCACAAGATACTTGGAAACATTTAAAGAAAAATCGGAATTTATCAAAAGCATGACAGGGTACGAAATGACCAGATAAAAGTCATTTCGTACCAATTACAGAGTTCAGAATAGAGAAAAAGCCACGTAATGACCTGGGTACGAAATGGTTGTTACTAGGTACGAAATGACCGAAGAAGTGGGTACGAAATGACCAAAATCGTACGAAATGACCTAGGTACGAAATGACCTAGGTACGAAATGACCGGTTACCAAATTTATCATTAACAAATTTATTTAGATAACTTAGACACTTACCTGGCCGCGAGGGTTAATCTTCAAATTTTCTTCTGATTTGTGCTCCTGTTTCGAAAATGAAATAAGCTTATTCTCGCAACTTTCCCAAATTCCCTTTTCTATCATAACAATTATGACTTTAATGCACGGTGACGAGCCTGAACCCCAAATCAGCTTCATCTGCGCTTCGTTTCAATGTTTTGATAATGTTCGTGTTTAGGTCTAGTTGTTTCCCAGCTTCGGCGTGCGTATGCGAATCCGAAGTTTCGTCACTTAAATATTTCTGTACCAGAAGGTTTCGCAACCTTGAAGGTTGGAACCCTTACAGTTGTTGACACTTCCATGGTTTTGTAGATCTCTAAATCAAACACTTAAAAAAAAAAAGTTAAACGAGTTACTAAGCAACACTGCTGGAAAATGTCCATCAATCACTTTCTTTTCCATTTCCTATAAACAATAGACCGGTTTTAACCCTTAAAAGCTGCTATGTAAATGAAACGAAACTTTCAAGTCAGTTGTAAAAACCCACTTTTGCTGTTTAATTGGTACTTTTTTTTTGGGGGGGGGGGGCGTGTTTCCATGTCGGACACTGTAGATCAAAGATCAGGCTGCACGTTCTGTGCAGTCTGATCATGATCTACATTATCCGCCAAAGGTCTGTATGTCGCGCTTAGGAGCTTAAAGTTTAATGGTCGGTTTCAAAACAAACCGTAATGAAATATGTCAAACATCCTCTGCATCGTGCATTGTCGAAGATTGAGGTTATTATCCCATTTTATGAGAGAATTTGCAGTGATGAATAACAGGGCTTAATCCAGCTGTCCATCAGAAAAATAAATTGACAGTGGCCAACAGTTAACAGGCGACTTTTTTTTTTCTCTCTCTCTCTCTCTTTTTTTTTTTGTAGAATCACGGTCATCTAGGGAAAGTCGCTGCCTCTGTGAGGTTCTATGTAATATATATCGTAATGCTGGGAATGGAGAAAACTTGTCCATGTCAAACCAGCGACTTAGGCGAATGAAACTAATGTTCAAAGCAATACTATTCATTTTTGAGTCGCCTGGTTGCGTAGCAACCAGGCTCTCATTGTTATCATCTTGATCTATGGGGTGACGTAAGCATACCTCCGGCCTTGTACTGCTTCCTGTCCCAAGTTCCGGTTTACGAGATAAAACATAGTTTTCTAATTATTCGGTAAACAACCCAATTTTTCTGAAGTAATTCACTTACAATTGTGCCTTTGTGATAATGAATGTGTCTATAAAGACTGAGCTCTTTAACGGTTTAAGCCTTTGAAAAATCATTTCGTCGACAAGGTACACGACAGCCTATCTCTTACACAAACATCATCTCTTAAAATAGCGCATTATGTATGTATCTAAAAATAGCCGTCGTGAACTGAATAAGTTTGTGAACACACTGCAAAATACTCTTCGACGACAAACGTCTTCACTACGGCACGCTTCTATTTGTGGACAGTTCTCAGTGAAAAAAAGGTTTGATAATTACCCATTAGAAGCACACTCTAAATCTTACAATCTGTCCGTAATTGCTAGTCTTATTTCAATCCAACATTCAACCTATGATCGGAAAGAGAAAGGCGATACCAAGTTAACGTGGAAGCTTTCAATGGAGATTTTTCCCAAAGTAGGCTAATTTTTTTAAACAAATTTATAACGACTTGGAATGGTTGCGTTGCCTTCTTAGACATTCTTAAACGTTGCTTCTTCAGAGCTTTTTATTCTAGACATCAACTACTTTGCACACCCATATTCTAGGTGCACAAGCAGAGACCGTACAATAGCGTATGTAATGCGCACGATTCAAGACTGCACCAAGTCATCGCTTAGCAGGTGCTTTCTGGAATGTAGCTGTGTGACAAATATAGATCTTATAATCACGTGACGTATAACGTCATGTGCACCACGGAATTCTCTATAAATTTACATGTTTATGAATGAATCAGTCGCTGATGCGGCCTTTATTTTCAGAGTACACCGACCTACCGCCTCACTGACCCATGCAGAGAGAGTGTTTTAAAGTTTACTGTTTTCAATTAATTGTTTTTCGTTTTTAAAGAGGTGAATTTGTCAAGGTCTGCTCTTTTTATTTTTTTTTTCAATGTGCGATTAACCTAGATCTAGTATTTATGAAACAATTTATTAGTGCCGGTGTCAGAACGAAAGGTACTTTCGTAACTGCCAAAATATGAAGTAACACGGGAATTCGACTTGAAACTACGCAGTTCTAACTCCAAGCAATCTGAGAACTTGACTTTTACTTCACTATATTTCAAATATAATAGAACAGGTCAATGTTAACCCACTCGAACAACAAGGTCTTTATTGGAGTGTTTGTAATATTGTAAAGGGTTGTTGTACAGGGTACTAGAGCAAATCGCAAACATATGTAGTTTATACCAAAGCAATACACATGTAGATCTCTACAATTTTCAATTGGTGTGGAAGCAGTACTAATTCCTGGGCCGTTATAACACGCAGACAAAGTTAAAAGGCTGATGATCATGCTTTTGGGTTATATTGTTTTTCTTGAGCTGTAGCAGCCACATTTCTAGAGTCCTCTGTGGACAAAACTTGAACCCGGACAACAACAAAAACAAATTATTTCCAAAGGACCGTAGATTACTGAGTCAAATATTTGTGTGTGCTCCAGAGGCTACATTTCAGTCCAATGATCATGAAATTGCACAGCTGTTTGTCTCAATAATAATTTTTGACAAAACTCAAAGTAGATCACCGGGGTTTAAAAGAAAAAGGTTGTCACTAGGTCAAATCAGACGAAACCGTAATAGATCTAGTGCTGTAGAATCCATTTATGTTTAGTCCAATACTCACGAAACTTTGTCAGACTGCTTAGATTAGATATGGGTGAGTTTCAAAAGGGCAATTTTGGTCTAAAAGTATGTCACTAGATCCTGTACCAAAAGACAAACTTCAGTTGAGTTCCATACTAATGCTGCCTAAATGGCCCTCTTGTAAAATTGTTCAAGTGGTTCTGCTCTGTTTCTATAAACTTTACAGAAGCTTCAGAACTGACTAGTAACATTTCAAAATCACGGCCTCTGAAACTGTATAAGCAATTATACCCAAATTTCATATCTAGCATCCTGCTTTTGGAAAGGACAATTATTCAGTTTAACAGATATATGTATAACCACATGGTCCAATTTCAGAAAAATTGTGTCATACAAAAACAACTTGTTCTAAATCTGGAGAGAAAATGTATGCCCTATTCAAATGAAATTATTTAGAATGTTTGTTTTAGCAATATGCGTAAGAATTAAGATATACTTGTAAGTTTCTGCGCTAGAAAAACATTTTTATCAACCTAGAAGCCTGATTTACCGGCTTGGAAGGAACTGTAAATACTGATGGAACTTCGACAGTTATTATGCCCCGCTGAATTTCGGGGTGGGGGGGATATAGTTTTCATGTTGTCTGTCCGTCTGTCTGTTCATCGGTCCGATCTTCCGTCCATCCAGACAGATATATTCTTAATTCGTTGACGAAGTTAATGAAACTTCAAACATGTGTTCCTCATGATAGTCCGCCGATATACTTTTTTTTTTAATGTAATGCCTTTTCATGGAAAGAGGAGGCTTGATGTCCTCCGGTCTACTTGTTTTGTTTGATTTTTTTTTTTTTTTTTTTTTTTTTTTTTTTTGTTTGTTCGTTTTTAATGCAGTGTCATGGAAAAAGGGGGCTTGATGTATATTTCCATTATGGATCAATATCTCTTTAACTACTGGACAAAATTTTATGAAACTTCATATTTATATTGTTTATCATAAGCCACAGACAATCAGTATTTGTTTTTATTTAATGAAATACCGTGTCATGGAAAAGGGGAGCTTAATGTATATTTTCACCAATGACAAAAAGGCCATTTACATGCAAAACACGATACCTCTTATAATTATGTTTCTATCTAAAAAAAAAAATTGTTTTTTTTTTTCGGCGGTGGATATCATTTTAACGAATGACTTGTTTTGTAATGATTTTACCTTCTGAAAATCATTTGTTAAATGAAGTCACCCGGAGTAAGAGACTTTGAACTTTTTAAACCTGTTCCTGGTGCCTAAATGTTTGCAACTTTAGGATGACAACTAAGAAATATGCTTGCATATAATACTGTCTTATGGTTAAGTTATTTTGTATCTTGAATGCTTTTTAATAGATTTGAACAGAAAAGGGTGAAAAGTTCTAACCCATTGCCCCCAGGCGACTCTCAGGACTCTCAGTCCTTTGATTTAGATAGTCGGCTCCTCATAACTCGGTCGATTCCGTGCTTACATCTAACGGATTACCAAGGTTTGCCGAATGAGGTTAATGTATCAAGAAAATCACGTGATTTAATGTAAATGCGCCCTGATTGGCCAAGGACTCGGACAAATGGAAAGTTCTGTGTCATAGACACTCTACTCTGGAACGGCTTACATTTCCGATTAAACTAATGATGGACCAAGAAGTTTAATTAATTCAGATTCTGATATTATTCATAAATTCAACGAATTCGTTCCAAGTTCTGAAAACTAGTAGAATCTGTTAAATAACAAGCAAGTTAATTGAAATCTGTTCTTGTGAATAGACCTAACAGTAGCACAGTTCACGGAATAAAACGTTTATGAAGGTAAATGAAGCTTTTTCATAATACCTGTCGAACACTTACTATATTATCTTCCGCTAGGTGGTAGGTCTATCTGATAGGTATACTGGGTACAGCATTCGGCATACCTTGGGTGATCCGGTGATCAAATTAGATGCAGGTACGGAATCGGCCGAGTTGTGACGAGTGTTCGGTACAGAATAGGACTACTTTTCAAGGCGGCAGTCAACGCAGCAAATTTCAAAATAAAATATACATTTAATCACTAAAACCTATCTCGTACGATTCATCCAGCCATGGTTAGCTAGCATAACCTATGCATCAGCAATTTTAAACATAGCCTCTCTAAGACTGGAAAAAGCCCCGGTATAAGCCCAGCAAGGTGGGGACGTTATTTTTGTTTTCAGTCTGTTGCACAGTTCCCGGTTTTATTCATGAACTACAGAGATTTGCGCTAAACAATGGTACTCATAAAATAATTTCCCTGTTGGAAATCGTTATATTTTTGACAAATTTATTGCAAAAAAGTGGCTTGATTTTTCCACGGACGTGTTATTTATTGGCATTTTTCGGCTTGCTATTTTTAGCGTCAATTTACGTCCCGCGTATTAATATTTATCCTGTACGGGATAGTGATGCGTCATAGCAGACAGGTCTTATCTTCGAAGAATATTGACATGCATAGGCAACGTCAATTACAATTAAAGTCTTCTGAGCTCCAAATCCATTTTTAAAAAAATCTGTTTTGATACACTACATGACCAACCATTCTATTTCAAAAAAAAAAAAAAACCTTTTACAATTTAGATATATGGAAATATTGGTCAGATACTTAGAGGTGTATGGTACCATGATCACAGGGATTTTTAGCGTTTTTTTTATGTTTTACATGTATATATAATACAAGGGATGCAACTGACATTATCGGCAAATTCTACTTGTCATCACAAAAACACAAGTTACTTCGTCAATTTTACAGATAATCATATAAGGTCTACTTTATCTAGCTCATTACACATTTTTCTAGCGAAAAATAATGTGGTTTCATGACTAAACGTTCAATGATTTGTGCTACAGAAGCCAATTGCTCGACAAATAGGCTGAAATTGTTTGGTCCGACACGGGTTCGTTCAGTGCGCTTGTCAGAGTAAATCTACTATTCTGTACAAGATCATGGCCAAAATACTTATCGGTTTGATAAAACATGTAAATATCTTTAACCAACCTTCGTTGTTTAATAATAACACGAAGAATACAGCTCCAAATCGTCCGATGTTTGATCGATTCACTCAAATTTCAAAGAAGCAGCCATAATTGTTGTCACGTGATCAAAATGTATCAAGGCATTTCATTGGTCGGATTTTTGGTTCCGACCAATGAAATGCCTTGATACATCTTGATCACGTGACAACAATTATGGCTGCTTCTTTGAAATTTGAGTGAATCGAACAAACATCGGACGATTTGGAGCTGTATTCTTCGTGTTATTATTAAACAACGAAGGTTGGTTAAAGATATTTACTTGTTTTATCAAACCGATAAGTATTTTGGCCATGATCTTGTACAGAATAGTAGATTTACTCTGACAAGCGCACTGAACGAACCCGTGTCGGACCAAACAATTTCGACCTATTTGTCGAGAAACCGGCTTCTGTAGCACAAATCATTGAACGTTTAGTCATGAAACCACGTTATTTTTCACTAGAAAAATGTGTAATGAGCTAGATAAAGTAGACCTTATGTGATTATCTGTAAAATTGACGAAGTAACTTGTGTTTTTGTGATGACAAGTAGAATTTGCCGATAATGTCAGTTGCATCCGTTGTATTACATATACATGTAAAACATAAAAAACGCTAAAAATCCCGGTGACCATGATGATATAATTTAAGTCTTGTTTGAATCAAGAGGCATAAATTGCTTCTTCACAAAAAAACATGTACGCACGCATGAAAACTTGAGCCGCAAAATACACTACTGCTTGACAGGCGACAACAACAACATTAAATGGCAACTGTACAAAAACAAATCGCGCTATTTATGGAATGAACACAAAAGACGCACTTACTCTTCGATGCATTATCTGTGGGAAAAATCAGAAATATCATTGAATTGTTATTGTGGAATTTTCTCTGTCTTTATGTGATTTCCAAAGAGAATTAACATTTTGAATGTGTGAGGTGAGACTTTACTGATATTTGGGTTAACCTAATTACCGGATGTGATACAAAAATTTGCTAATTTGACAATAGCAAATTATTGTCTTCTGCTGGGTTGTCATAGAATTATACAGATTCCTTAGAATCTTAGTATTATTTTTGAAAAAGAAGATTTTTTTTTTCTCATCCTCATGTGGTTTCTCCATTGAATTTTTGACTGAAAAATAGAAATTGTTTTGGGAAGGGTAGAAAATGTCGGTTACCACTTTTCTGCTTTTCCTAAATTTTTTTCAGAAGGCTTCTTTCTCAGGTCTTTAAAAGTCTGAATTGTGTGGTAAAGGGTTAAAAGAGGATTTAGAAGGGAAAAAAAAGCACCACCATTAAAAGACTTGGTACTCTGCATTGACCTAATATTGAACCATAGGTGAATGGCAAGCGACAGTATGAATCATATATTACACACTACTATACTGAAAGGTAAACAACTTGTAAAGTATTTTCAATACACTAGTCACTGATTTCATGCCGTTTACAAGTCATTTTACTACCGATATTAACATCCATAGTACCAAATGATAGCGGAAACATTCTACAAGAAAATCATATGACAAGTTGAGACATTTCTAGTTGCTAAGAAATATCTAGCTTAAAACTGTCAAACAAAACAACTTGGAAGAGATCTGATTGCATTGATTCTTGAAAACTTTCAAGACTAAAAAGCATTTAAAACGCAAAAACTTTCAGCTTTTGTGCAACATACACTTCAAGTCCACAAACTTAAAAACTATATATGCACTAAAGTTAGAACATACATGTGTTTTTTGATTGTACAAACCTTTTTTCCCATCTGAAAATATCAAGCTGTCTGAACTTTAAACCATTATGGTGTACAATGCAGATTTTGTAATGCGTTTTCTCATTGGCCGAGGTCAGACACATCTCTGTGGATAACCAATGAAAATACACCTTTCAAAGTAACCGAAGTATACTGGACAGTTTTCATGATAGAAAAAAGGTTTGTATAGCCTATTTACAGCAAATTGTTTAAGGTTTGAGGCTGATATAGTTTGAAATTTATGGACCTGAAGTGTTACTTGTTGGATAATGAACAGCTTTCGCATTTAAATGGGGTTTGTCTCTTATAAATTTAGGCTAATCGATGCAATCGGATCTCTCCTGAGTTTTGTTTGACAGTTTCAAGCTAGAAATTAGCAACTTGAAATGTCTCAAATTGTGATACGATTTTCTTGTAGAATAATGTTCCCCTATCGTTTGATACTATGGATGTTAATATTAATAGCAAAATGACCCGTATATGGCGTGAAATCCATGACTAGTGTATTAAAGATATATTACAAGTTGTTTACCTTTCAGTATATTAGTGTGTAATATATGATTTGAGATACTGTGACAGTGTCACTCGCCATTCACCTGTGGATCAGACAGTACAATCTATGTAGCCTGATCCTGATCCACACTGTTGAACTTTCTTGTGTGGGGGAAAAGCCAAAAGAGTTGGAAGATTATAGATAGAAATTAAATTTTAAGCATTTAACTCTTTCGCAGATGACAAAATTTTGGACTTGTCCATGTCAAAAGCATTTGCAGACAAAAAATAAACTTTGGTGTCAACAGATTAAACTGTTTATGAAAGGATAGAAAATGTAGTGGGAAGAGGAGAAAATGCTAGCTACTAGTATTTTCTCCTTTTTCCCCACGTTTTCAAAAGCCTTCTTCCTCAGGGTCATTAAAACTGGGGATCATGTGGTAAAGAGTTAAACAAAAATTCTTTGTACTTGCATCAGTATGAAAAGACCAATGTAACGGACTGAGTTGATTCAAGATCATCACCCATGTTCTGTGATCCACATATTGTGCAAAACTGAAGGGATCCTAAACTTTTACCATGAATTGTATAAGCAAAAACTTACATAATTAAAATGATTTCAACTTAAATGCATTGAGTTAAAATCCTAACTAAAGTTACACATGTGTTTAAGTTATGCTTTCAAACTTATGTCTATTTAAAGTATGATTTCATTTACAACTATCTTTTTTTTTTTTTTCAGAGATGAGGATTATGTTGAACACAGGAAATGGCTTCCACAGACAGCATTATAAGCTGCCTTTCTAAGCTTTGTGAAATACATACACCAGATGTCAGAAGATCCCATGTGATTCAGCCTAGATTGGAGAGAAAGAAGATCAAATGTCGGCTCAAGAGAAAACTTTATGACACATTATTTGCATTTCTTCAAAATAAAGAAAAGCCTAAAAAAAGGTTTGTGTATTAGAATAACTCACTAACCCTTTATTGAGCAACCCTCAGTGCTCTGACAACCCTGAGCTCAGCCAGGTAGCTCAGTGGTTAGCATATCTGACTAGTGACCTGGTGATTTTGAAGTTTGATATCCGATTGAGACAAACTTTCTTCCTGGTGATTTTTTGCCTCTCTCCTCTGATACATGTGATTAAAGTAGTCAGTGGCTTGAAAAAGAAAATTCTGTCAGTACTGGTGGGAGAAAACCGGGAAACATATGAGTAGATGCAATGACCACCGTGATATGATGTAGGCCATTAAACGGCATTAATCTACAATTCAAACAAATTTAACAGCCCCAAAGAATAAAGCTTTTGAAAACAATGTGGGAAAAGGAGCAAAGGCTGGTCACCAGCATTTTCTTTTTTTCCCAGAGTGTTTTTCATACAGAGACAAATCACATAATGTGGGCTAGTCCCACATTGAATCTGTCATCTACAAATGCTTTGAATTTTCACAAGTCCAAAGTTTTATTGTTTGGGAAAAGGTTAACACCTGAAACAAATCTGCAATAGTAGCACCATCAATGAAACCTTTACCACACATACCTGACTTTTAACAACTCTGAGGAAGAAGTCCTTTTGAAAACATTGTAGGAAAAGGAGAAAATGCTGGTAACCAGCATTTTCTCCTTTTCCCTCAATGTGTTCTACCTTGTCAAAGAAAAATCACATTATTTGAGACACATCAGAATTGTTGTCTGCAAATGCTTTCAATTTGGACTGGTCTAAAATTTTGTCGCCTGGTAAAGAGTTAATTGATTTATGAATTAGTCGGTTGATTAATTGACTCATTCATTTATTCATTTGGAAGATACTCGCTGTATATTTTTGGCTATCTGTGAACCATTTCATTATATTGTCGGCCAGTTGACTGATTGGTAGCTCCATCAGACTGGTTTAGCAAGTGATTGTTGATTGATTGATGTAAGAGTTCCTTTGTTAGTTAAATGGTGACAGTCAAGTTTCCCTCCATATATCTATATGTTCACTACTAAAAGTATCCATTTTGCATTATTCACTCATTAAATTTTTTACTATCCAATTATAAACCATTTCGAATTGCAAATATATACAATATGTATGTTTAGATCTGTAAACTATTTTCAAGTTTTTGTCAAATAAACAATGTTCTGTTAAAAAAAAAAAAAAAAAAAAGTAAGGTTTGTGAGCACCCTAGGCAGTACCCTTATGAAATATTGATGATAAACATAAATCAAGATTTTATGAGTTAACAGAAAAAAGCTTTGTGGCAAAAGGAGAAATTGCTTATAAGAGCAAATTTTTCCTGTACAACACTGTTTTCAAAATTGGTGTGCTCAATGATAAAATTTATCTGCAGTAGATAAGTGAGTGAGCTTCTTTTGCTGTTATTTAGCTTTAATGAAATTATGATATACTAGCACATGTAATTATGTTCTCTTAAGAAATACAGATATATATTCATCAAATTGTTTCATAAGTATTCTAATTTGAAAAGTATTATAAAAATGAGCCATGCTGCATGAAAAGGAGGCTTAATGCATCTGCAAAAAGTATCGGACCATGTCAGCCTGCACAGTTGGTGCAGGTTGACATAGGACAATACTTTTTGCTATCTTTAAATTTTCTGCATAACCAAAAGACAATTCAACCTCAGGGTTCAGCCAGTTGTGAGACAAAATGTACTTTATGGATTTATTACTATGTGATAACTTCAGGAAAAAATATTAGCGCTCGCCCACTCACCCATGGTGACTAGAAATTTCGCTGGGTGAGCCAAAAATGCCTGTCAGGGGCCCAGGTGGCTACCAAAAAAAAAAAAAAAAAAGAAAATAGGGCAGGTTTTCATATTTATTAAATTTTCGGATAGAATAGTGACCAAAGTCAGGTTTCTGTCTCATTTATTTTTCAAATCCAACCAGATTCGTGTATTTCTGTGCCTAATATTGTGTACTTAATGGTATTCCGACCATTCTATCTGTCCTTATCTCTACCAGTTTACTCGCATTTGGCTGAATCTCAATTACTGCATGTGCTGGTAAAAATTTCAAGACTTCATTGATCAGTGCAATAAAACAACATGGCGGCACCCATGAAATAAGATAAGCTTGGCGCCTGGATTTTTTAAGCTGGGGGCCCATTTGGCCCCTATAGGAAAAAATTAGTCTTGTTCCTTAGACTTGCTTGGTAAAATGCATCACAGAGATGGGTTAAGCCCCCTTTTCACAGAGCATGGCTCAAATAATTTTGATGTGATTTATGACCTAAAAGATTCCGTGAAATTAAAGTGGGTAAGGATTCTCACTTCTGAGCAAAACTTTATTATTTATTACAGCTCTGGTGAACTTCTATCATTTGAAAATGTGAAGACACAGGTCTGGTGGAGTGCATTACAGCTAAGAAGAAGAAGAAAATTTGATGATGCCAGTAGATTGGAAGATTTGTTTAACCTTCTTACAGATTCATATGGTGTGTACAGACTCTCTCTACTCCAAAGAATGCTACGCACAGCAGACTATCATGTGATTTTAACCCTTTACCACACAATCCCGACTTTTAACAACCAAATGGAACATGACTTGTGAAAACATTGTTAGAAAAGGAGAAAATGCTGGTAACCAGCATTTTCTCCTGTATCCATTTAAAGGCAAAACATTTTAGTCACATTGAATTTGTTGTCTGCAAATGCTTTCAATTTCGTCTGAAATTATGTAGTTTGGTAAAGAGTTAACCCTTTACCAGACGACAAAATTTTAGCCTTGTCCAAACTGAAAGCATTTGCAGATGACAGTTTCAATGTGGCTCAAATGGTGCACTTTTTCTTTGATAGGGTAGAAAACATTGTGGGAAAAGGAGAAAATGCTGGTTACCAACATTTTCTCCTTTTCCCACAATGTTTTCAAAAGGCTTCTTTCCCAGGGGCGTCAAAAGGCGTCATTGTGAGGTAAAGGGTTAAGAGCTTGAGGATGATTACATTGGAAACAATAGAAGAAAAAGAGAAATTGCTGGTTTTAACCCTTTACCAACCAATCCCGAGTTTTAATGACCCTAGGAAAAGGACTTATGAAAACATTGTGGGGAAACAGAGAAAATGCAGGTAACCAGCATTTTGTCCTTTTCCCACAATGTTTTCTACCCTTACAAAGCAACATTTTTTACAACATTTAGTTTGTCATCTGCAACTGCTTTTAAATTGGAAAAGTCCACATTGAGAGAATTTTCAGATGACAAATTGAGTGTGGCTCAAATGATGGGATTTGACTTTGATAAATAATGTGGGAAATGCAGAAAATGCTGGTAATCAGCATCTTTTCCCTTTTTCAATATGTTTTCTAAAGTCTTCTGCCTCAGGGTCGCTAGAATATGGAATATTGTGGTAAAGGGTAGGTGTTTTTGCAGATAATGTGGATCTAGATTAGATTAGGTATCAATCTGACATATTTTGTATTAATGCAGTCTTACTACCGGTATGTCTTTGGTGAAAGGGGGGGATCTAATTAAGAATATCCTTTTATTTAGTTTGAATTTCTTTACACCTGTTAACATCAAGTTCAGTGCAAATATATGGTAATGAAATCTTTTGCCAACATGCTGTACTAGGAAATTTCGAACTTTTTGAAATTATAGTTTTGAATTCAGTAGGTATTCCATTATATACAAAAGCAGAATTTTTATGATCCTGCAGTCGACAGATTTCATAAGCAGTTTTCAACATTCTAAAAAGTTGCAATTAAACACACATTCAAAGTGAAATCTTATTCAGACAACAATTTGAATGCTGCTCAAATGATAGGATTTGTCTTTTAATTTGGATGAAGACATTAGGGGATAAGCAGAAAATGCTGGTTACTAAATCATGGAATTCATTAGAAAACATTTTTGGAAAATTAATATTTACTTGAGTTTTTTTTTTGACTATTTCCAGTAATCATAGTTCATTGTTTCCATACAGATGTTGAAGCAAGAAGTGACCTAGCTGCCATACTTCAGTTTTTACTGAAACTAAAGGATGTTGGGACTATTGCAGATAAAGGTGTCCTTGGCCATCAAGAACAAAAGCTACCTGTCAATCCTAAACGGGTGATTTTTTTTTTTTTTCCATATTCTTGATCGTTTCCAAATCTCTACTTTTAACAACCCTAAAGGAGAAGGCTATTGGAAAAATTGTGTGAAAAGGAGAAAATGCTAACATTTTCTTACAGTGTTTTCTACCCTTTAAAAGACAAATGTTATAAAGGTGTATTATAGTCAACTTTGTCTTCTGCAAATAGCACAAGTCAAACTTCTTATGGGCATACCATTTTGAACACTTAGAGTGTAACTGAGGGAAAAGGAGTACTTTGCCTATTAGAAGCATTTGCTCCTTTCCCTAAGGTGTTTCCTTACAATTCAAGTGAAGTACCTTACTTTTCTCTTAGTGTTTCACCTTTGTATCACCTAAACAAATACTTAGCAAGTGTACAATCAGCAGGTCAATAATGAGATCACAGTACAAATTCAAATTTTCACACCTAGTGGTATTAGAGTTAATTGAATATAATAAAACTTAATTTTGTTCTAGAATTGACTCAGGATAACTGTGAATACAGGAAAACATTGTATGATCCAAAATAGCGCAGTCAGCGTGATGTATTGAAATTATATGTCTTGTTTCTTTTATCTGCTTAGAATGAAGACATGCAGCTGCCTGAAGGCCCTTTGATATATGGAGACACGAGATTGGTTCAGGCTAATCGGTTTCATTACATGCATTATCCAAGGTAAAGATTATTTGAGTCATTACCAAACGACCAAATTTTAGACATGTTCAAATTACCAGCATTTTCTTGGTCTTCTCCTTTTTTAAAAGCCATCTCCCTCAGGGTTGTTAACTCTTTACCAAACGACAAAATTTTAGACTGGTCCAAATTTAAATCATTTGCAGACGACAATTTAAATGTGGCTCAAAAATTGAACTTTGTTTTGGGTGGTGTAGAAAACATTGTGGGAAAAGGAGAAAATGCTGGTTACCAGCATTTTCTCCTTTTCCCATGATATTTTCAAAAGGCATCTTTCTCAGAGTCGTTAAAAGTCGGGATTGTTTGGTAAAGGCTTAAAACATGAGATTTTTGGAAATTGGTTTATTTGCCATATGCAAATAGATTATTAGACAGAGCTACTGGCTTCAATAGTATACCTACATTGTCACCATTATTCGCAAAGTTTTATCTGATTGTTACAATACTAGTGAGGCTATCTGTACTTTGAATTTTCTCAGTGACCAATTAGTGTCTGATACTGACAAAGTAGAGTATTTTATCACCACAGGCATTGCTATTGGTGTTTATTATCAAAACAAGTGCCAGTAATTTAGAATCACAAATCATAACAGATTTTGAGTTTCTGTATACTATATATTTCAGTATTAGGCTGTTTAAGCAAATTAACTGAATTTTTCAAATCATTGACTGACATAGCGTCTTTATGAAAAGAGGCACTATCACATCCCTGCTCTGATTTGTATGCCTGCCTATAAATGATTTGATTGAATTTCTTTATGTTTGCCAGCCAGATTGGGTTGTTTTGACTGTTGTAGATAGGGGCTTAGCTGCCTCATAGAAACTTAGCAGTCAAGTGAATTTGTGCAGAATCAGATGACTTACAGCTGTGTCTCATCAGCTACTTGCAATAAGTGATTGCTTGTCTACTAACAATCATGGAATATTTAGATGGAGGGGAAAATGAAAAGAATACTAGGACAATAATTGTGTTGAGGCTTTATCTCTGTTTAACCTTTTACTACACAGTTTTAATGACCCCGAGAAAGAAGTCTTTTGAAAACATTGTGAGAAAATGCAGGTAATCTACATTTTGGTCTTAATGTTAAAGAGTTAACCATTTACACGTACTTGGTTAAACAACCTGAAGAAATCTGCTTTTGAAAACATTTTTGAAAAAGGAGAAAATTTAAGTAGTATTTTTTCCTTTTCCCAAAATGTTTTCTACCCTTTTGAAGACATATCTCATTATCTGAGTAAAATTTAATTGGTTGTTTGCAAATGCTTTCAATTTGGAAAAGTATAACAATTTGTTATCTGGAGAAGGGTTAACTTTTAATTTTTGCTTTTCAGGTCCATATTTGAAGCAGAGCCACTGGAAGAAGCACATCCTGTGAATTCTGTAAGCAAAGTTATATTTGAGTCATGCTTTGTGAAAAGTGGGCTTAATGCATTTGCCAAAGTATCGACCAAAGTCAGCCGGGGCGGACTGCACAGGCTGACCTGGAGGGAAACTTTTTGCTCTTGGTCAGTCATCTGTAAGTCAAAGACCAGTCTACCCTATGATTTAGTAGATTGTTACACAAAACAGATTTTAGGGATGTGTAATACTGTGATGGCTTGCTTGGTATCATGCATCACGGAGATGCATTAAGCCCCCCTTTTACAGAATGTAGCTCATTTATACATGTAAAATGTGTATTAAAGCTTTTGTGATTGGTTGAATTTTTTTTTTATCACATAAAACTTCTTCCAGCAGTGTCTTAAACCTATGACTTATTTTCGATAATACGCTATTGGATTATCGTTTTTTTGGTTCTGGCTTTGGTTATTTTTGTAGTCATGAGTGCCTGAAGCCGGCAAAACCAACCACAGCATATGCCAGAATCTGCACTACTTCACTATTTTGTGGGAAAATGAGGTCACTGTTGCAAGGGCATATGCGTATGGAGAATGTTATGATTTTCATATTTAAAATTAACATCAAGAAATAAACTAGAAACTGTTTAAAATCAAATTGAGGAATTGTGTTGATTTACACCCTTTATAAAATGTTTCATTCTACTTCCAATTTAAATGTCACAGACCTATTTCCTTGTGTATGTACACATGTCACACCGAACTACATCTGTAAACATGGACCCGTGAACCTTATATAGACTGAAGATGATGCAGGATACACACTTGTCTGTCATCTGTTTTGTGTGATAAATAGAATCTCACATTTAGTCGTTGACTAAAATGTATATGACACTCGCCAAGGCTTGTGTCATATACAGTAAAACCTCTCCTCACGACCACCCCGGTAATACGAGCAACCCGCTATTACGAACGATTTTTGTCAGAACGGAATTTTTCCTTCTTCATAATCAATGACCACGACCCCGGAAATACGGGCACCCCGCTATTCCGAAATTACGACCACCATTTTCAGTACCAATGAGTAATTACAATAGATTTTAACCCCATGAAACGACCACTAATTTTCACATTTTTTTACGACCAGCTAATTTTCACGCGTCCATAATCGCGAACTGGAGGCGTGCTTCATGTACGAATATTCTTGGGTCCGATGGAGTAGACAATCAATTAGCGATCTTCTGTTTATCTGTTGACTACAGTAACACAATCGTGTTAAGTGATCAAGGTGTTACCTTACATAATCAAATGACCAATGAATTGGTGATGATTAATTCGGCTTTTATTCGGTAATCAGGCGTTTATCGCACATTGCTGACCCGGGTGAAAAACATGTCGACATCCGGGTAATTACGATTTGTTTTGTACATCTAGCTTTTGTACTTTGAGACGCTTGGGTTAATATCTAGCGATCGGGATGGGATAATTATTTGGTTTTTGTTACACATCAAAGCCATACTTATATCGTAGAGAATATGCGACTTTTGAACTGGTGAACACTTCAACTTTGCGATCGACGATTAGTAGGACTGTTTGAACGTTCAACTCGAACCAAAATGGAAAAAAAAAAACGTCAGGCTCTTCAATAATAGTCGAAATTCTTTGTTTAAAAATGAAAATGAGCGCGTGGAGTAGGAGTTCTTGAGACTACGCAAGATAAAAAAAAAAAAGCAGATTAAAACAGGGAATATGACAAGTTCTATCAGTAACATTTAATTATGTAGTCTTTAAGTTCAGATTCTTGATTAATGTACATATCTTGCTGTAAGAGTTTAAATAGGCAATTATGAATGGGCATTCACTGTCATGTGAATTTATTCATAAAAATTCAAGCACATATTAACTTTACAATAAACAGGAAAATTTTCTTGTTGTCATTTAAACGTGTGGGCAAAGGCTTCCCCGACTAAAATATGTATACATTACTTGGAACATAATTTAAATCCACATAAGTCTACACATAGTCTGGGTTTGATTCAAAATCTAGGTTGGTGGCACCCGGAAATCAGACCACCCTGCTAATAAGACCAATTTTCAAAAGTACCACGGGTGGTCTTAATAGAGGGGTTTTACTGTAATTTTAGTCAACACGTTTGATAAAAATGATAATACATAAACACTCATGTAAGATCCTCTATATCAATGCATAGAAGAGTCAGCAATGGAAATAATGTTCACCACAACTTGCAAGGATATGATACACTGAAAGTGGCTTTCATTGCACTGCTGAGCTTATTGTTTGTGAGAATACTTTGAAGAAAGTTTTTCTCATATATACTAAGAAATGTCTTTTTTCTTTTGTAACTAGCCATCACCTATTTCTTCTTTAGTGACAGTGCTTTGATAAACCTTCTTTTGCTTGGTAAAGGATAAAGGGTACAAAGTGGTAAAAAAACAGAATTACAGATACTTTGTATGGGCATAACTTCTCCTTTAGCCTGGGTCCAGGTGGCAATAATTCCTGAATTACTCTGAAGAACACTGTCTTTAACTGCCGTGTGCTATAGATCTTTGGTAGCTATCTGACTGTTAATCGCTTCTGTTATTATTACAGCTTGGGGACACTCAAGGGCCTCCCAATCATTATCAATCATTTTGACAAAGTAAAGCCCAATGATAGAAAAGGAAAAACTGAACAGACTGGAATCCAGGCTGCTTGTCTCTGTGTGTCTCAAATTTATGTGGTAGTGGATACATATCCTATCTAAATTGTATCAAAAACACTGTTCACACATGGAATGATTGTAAATTTATTGGATTTGTGCAAAGTTAGTATAGAAGAAGGAAATAAATGACCATTTGATGTTAAAGTTAGTGATAGAAAAGCTTGGCAAATGAAGAAATTACGAAAGGTTGAGGAATTCATCAATTTGTTAGTCCAGCCGGGCAGCTCAGTGGTTAGCATAGTTGACTTGTGACGTGGTGGTTGCAGATTCGTTACCCAGTTGGGGCAAACTTTCTTTTCAACGATTTTTTGCCTCTCACCTCTGATAAATGTGAGATAATTAGTCAGTGGCTTTGAAAGAAAGTTATGTCAGTACTGGTGTGAGAAAGCGATTAAACACATGTGTAGGTGCTCTGACCGCCATGATATGACCTAAACTGTTAAAATGGTGATAAACTCCAATACAAACAAACAATGCATCCATTTGTAGTTGTACTTTTATAACTGCAGCATGGCAGATAGATCTGCAAGGGCAACATGTTAGAGCTGTTAAAGTATGAATATAAACATTTAAAATTCAAACTCAAAACATAGATCACTCTGCTTATTTCTGCAGTTATTTGATTGTATGCCGGGAACTGGTCTCAAAGGAACAGGTTTTTTCAACGTGGATGGCTACTTGGGAGATTTTCATGAAAAACACACCAGTGAAACACTGTTTGGTGGTCTTGTCCAGGGCAGAGTAACCTCCCTTGATATTAAACTTGATCTACCTGAATTGCCTGAGGAGTTAGACAGCAAGTAAGATATTTGAAAGATTTTTAGCTTGGCTGTTTTCGAAGAAAACATCGAGGTGTTGTCATAGCTCTGGCATCTGCATCGTCGTCCTGCAAAAACTTTGACATTTTACAATATCTCTTTTATAACTGAAGATAATTGCTTCAAACTTGGACAAGTCGTTAACTATCAAAAGGGGAACCTATACCACGGGGACAGGTAACTATTGAAGTATTTTTGACAAAGTTATGCCCCTTTTTCAACTTAGAGTTTACACTGAAAATCAAGAAACTGCAGCCGAGTGTTGGCAACCGCATGTGGTGCTCTTGTTTTTATTTTTTTTCTTTTATCTTGTACCTCTGTGGCTGTATTCAAAAACCATGCTACGGTAATCCTTATTTTAGACCAGGGTCCATATTCACAAACCATTCTTAGTCTGCTGAAAAATTTTCTAAATTTGAAAGTAACACACCTTCTGATTCGCAAAACCAAATGATTTAGTCAATCAGAAGTTGTTTTACTTTCAAAATCCATACTTAGACCATGAAAATTCTTAAGAATAGTTGGTACCATGGGACCCCAAAAAATTCTTAAGAATAATTGGTGAATATGGACTCTGATCAGCCTAGATGTTCTTTCTCAGCTAATCAGATTGCTAGTCTTGAAATTTAAAATAAAGTATGGGTTAGTTGGCAGCATGGCTAATACTGTCCCCTGCCCCCATTGCATTTGAAGCACTTAAAGTATGCAACATTTACAACAATTCACTACTCATGATTTCTCTTTTTGTCCAAATGATTTTTAGGTTATTGCTACATGTTACCATAATTTTCTCTATTTTCTTATGATATTTTGAAAAAATTTTATCTTAAGGTACCTGTTTCTTTGTTTATATTCAAAGTCTTGTACATTATTGCAAACATGATATAAGTGTTAATCCATATATTCTATATGTTTCTTCTTTAACTTGCATACCTTTGTTAGAGACATTCATAAACAGTTTTAATTCATTAAAATGAGAAATTTGACAGGTTGAATTTTTCAAGAGATCTGTACTAGTTCATGGCATGTAGAGCATGATAAGCCCTTGATGGCTTCTTGTTATCATATGAGATTGAGAATAAATCCTTTACCACACAATCCCGACTTTTAATGACCTTGAGAAAGAAAGCTTTTGAAAACATTGTAGGAAAAGGAGAAAATGCTGGTAACCAGCATTTTCTCCTTTTCCCACAATGTTTTCTACCCTTCCAAAAACAGATTTCAGTTTTTAATTCCCATTTATTTTGTCGTCTGCAAACGCTTTCAATTTGGACCAGTCTGAAGTTTTCTTGTTTGGTAAAGAGTTAATGAATTGATATGAGCTTGGTTTACAAAATTACTCTTTTTGTTTGTATTTATTGGTTTTCTTTTTAAACTTTTGCAGGGCACTAGAAACAAGAATCCCAAAATCTTTATCTTTCATGAGTGGGGTAAGAGCAATACAAATGTATTCACTTTATGGTATAATGCTTAAGCCTAACCCTTAAACTGCTACACATATTGAATGAAAGTTTTAACCCAACTGTAAAATCCCAGTATTCTTTTCTCGCCGCTGTGTCGGACAGTGTAGATCCAAGATAAGACTGCTCATTCTGTGATTCTTGATCAACACTGTCCACAAGAACCCTGTGAGTCGCGCTTAGCAGCTTAAGGGTTAATATACCAACTACAACTTTCTTAACTCGTTACCAAACAATAAGTTTTAAGACTCATCCAGGTTTAAAGCATTTGCAGAGGACTAATAGAATAACATCAGGTTTTGTCTTTGAAAGAGTAGAAATGTTGTGGAAAAGTGAGAAACATCTGGTTTCCATCAATTTCTCCTATTCCCACAATGTTTTCAAAAACCCTGTTACTTGTGTTTTTATAAGAACATCATTGTATAGTAACAGTTAGTTGGCTTTTTGTGACTGTTTTGGTTTTTAGCTCAGCTCTTTTTGAAGAAAATGTCAAGAGTTATTGCTGTAGCCTGATCGTGGAATGCGTCATCATTGTTGTGCAATAACTTTGACATTTTATAATATCTCTCTTATTACTGAGGATATTTGCTTCAAACTTAGACTAGTTGTTAATTATCAAAAAGGGAACCTATACAAGAAGGGCAGGTAACCATGAAAGTATTGTGGCATAGTTATGCCTCTTTTTCAACTTAGAACTTTCACTGAAAATCAAGCAACCGCAGCTGAGTGCTGGCCCCTGCATGCAGTGCTCTTGTTTTACATTTCATACAGGACCTCAACGATGAAGGGTTTAAATCTCAGGAAGAAAGTATCACCAGTAGCAGTCCAGATGATGAGGGTGTGTGGGGGGAGTCCTCTTTCGACTCGGGATTCCATGCAGACTATGATACAGCCATCTATGAGGATTGTTTAAAACAGAAAATATCACAACATTACACATGGGAAACTCTTGGACTGTAAGGGGAATATTATTTTATAACTCTTAACTCTTCACCACACAATCCCGAGTTTTAACAACCCTGAACAAGAAGGCTTTTTAAAGCATTTTGGGAAAAGGAGTAAATGCTGGTAACCACCATTTACTCCATCTTCTCACAATGTTTTCTGTCCTATCAAATCAAAAATTTTATTATGCATTTTTATGCCACAAGTTGAATCCGGTTCATATGAAGGGTCCGGCTTTGAAATTTTGAAAAAGAAAAGGAAAATGTAGACTCCTCATGAAGTTACTTCTGTGTTTCACTGAGTTATGCAGAAATATTATATCATTTAATATTGATGAGCCATGCTCTGTGAAAAGCTCAGGCTGACATGGTTCGAAACTTTTTGCCATTGGTAAATTTTCAGCATTTCAAAGGACTGGTGCACCTAATGATTCAGTCGGTTGTTATGCCCAATGGATTTTATGGATCAGTAATTATGTATAATGCATCACAGAGATGCATGAAGCCACCTTTTGCCAGATCATAGCTTCTCTCTTTTTCCATACAATTCTGCTTGAATTATGCTATTAATGACAAGGGAAATTTATTAGCCCTAATTTCTTTACAAAACAAAGCAAAAAAAAAAAATGTGCAAAGACAGTCAACCTTTCCTCTTGAAAGGTTGTGTATTTATGCCACTTTGGTGGAGACTTTGAATATCTAGTGTTGTCCATTTGAAAGCATTGGCAGACAACAAAGTAAATAAGATGCTACTTGTGGTCTTCAAACAAACAGAAAAAAATATAGGAAAAGGAGTAAAGGCTATTTACCTGTGTTGTCTTGAAATGTTGGATTGTTTATTTAATATTTAGATAAGAAGGATATGGATAGTTGGTTGTATTTCATATATTGAATAGATAAGTTACCCTACCCTGCAAAAAGCACAATTATACTTATATTTTTCCAATCTTTCCAGAGGGCCAGGAGCCAGAATGAAACCATATTTAACAGAAGCTGGTTCCCTTGCATTTGACCACTGGTATAAGGCTATACTTCAATCCTTGAAGACTGCTTTTCCATCTATTGTTGTTGCCCCTAGAGTCCAGATCCAGCAAGAAGAACTAGTGAGAGAAATTTTGAATGTCATGATTGCAGTACCCTCAGTTAACTTCATGTTGGATCTGGTATGTTAGAGTTCGTAAATAATGATGTTTAACCACAGGCCTTTGAAGCTCCATCAGTCTATCATGGAACACTAAAACTTTTCTTGGTCCATCATCAAACACTTATTAATCCTTTACCACATGACAAAATTTTAGCCTTGTCCAATTTGAAAGTATTCGCAGACGACAAAGTAAATGTTACTCAAAAATTTAAATTTGTTTTAGGAAGGGTAGAAATCATTGTGGGAAAAGGAGAAAATGCTGGTTACCAGCATTTTCTCCTTTTCCCACAATGTTTTCAAAATCTTTCTTTTTCAGGGTCGTGAAAAGTCGGGATTGTGTGGTAAAGGGTTAAATAGCACAGTGGTGCATTGCCTGTTTATCATGTAATACTAAAACTTTCATTAATGCCGTTACTATAAAGAGTACGTTGGAGACCGCCTCTACATGTATATTGTATATAGTAAGACTCGGTATATACGATATAGAGGTAGTTGCCAAAGTGCTGTTTACAGTAACGATGTCCAATAATGAAAGTTTCTGTGTTCCATGATAGACCAATGGAGTTTAAGTGGTCTGTGGTGTAACATACTGTACATACACAAGAGATGTCTTATACCTCTTTACCAAATGCTAGAATTTTAGACCAGTCAAAATAGACAGCATTTGTAGACGACAGATAAAAAGTGGTTCATATGATTGAATTTGTCTGTGAAAGAGCAGAAAACAGTGTGGGAAAGGATGAAAATGCTTGTTTCTAGCATTTTCTCTTTTCCTACAATGCTTTCAAAAACTTATTCCCAGAGCTGTTATAAACTTGGGATTACTTGGTAAAGGGTTAGCCCTGTATACGATAATTCCAGAATTTTGCATCCCCAAAGGAAAAGACTTTCAAAAACACTGACTTGACACTTTACCACACAGTCTCGATTTTTAACGGCCCTGAGAAAGAGACTTTTTTAAAAAAAATTTGGAAAAGGAGAAAATGCTGGTAACCAGCATTTTCTCCTTTTCCCACAATTTTTCTTAGTCTTTCTGATACAAATCCTATTATTTGCGCCATATTTTTTGTTGTCTGTAAGTGCATTCAAATTAGACAAGTCTAGAACTTTGTTGTTTGGTAAAGAATTAAAAGGAGGAGATGCTGGAAAACTGCAGTTTTCTTCTTTTTTCTACGGTCTTTTGACACTTTAATAGATATATCCCATCAAATGAGCTGTTGTTGATTAGTTTGATACAATTTTTGTTAATAATCTGAATTACATAATCTGGAAAAGAGTTAAATGCCATACAAATGATGTGAGCAATGCTCTGGCAAAAGTGGGCTTAACCCTTTACCACACAATCCTGACTTTTAACAGCCTGAAAGAGAAGACTGGAAAACATTGTGGGAAAAGAAGAAAATGCTGATAACAGCATTTTTCCTTTCCCACAATGTTTTCTACTATTGCAGAGTCAGATCTCAAACTTTCAGCCACATTCTAATTGTCCTCTCAACATGTTTTCAATTTACACAACTCGAAATTTTTGTCATTTGGGAAAGGGTTAATGCATCCCTGTGATCCATGATACCAAGCAAGTCATCATATAATTGTGGACCTATAAAATCCAATTTCTCTAACAACCAACTTAATCTTGAGGTAGAATGGTTTTTGACATGCAGAAAATTGATCAAAAGCAAAAAGTTTCAGCCCAGGTCAGCCTGCACAAACTTTGCAAAGTGACCTGGGTCAATACTTTTCATATACATTTAGCCCCATTTTCACAGAGCATGGCTCATGTATCTGAGAAAAGTAGAAGCAATCCTCACTGTGTATAGGAGCTATTTTCCATGTCATTCATAAATGAAGTTTCCCTTCCTTCAGAAACTACCTTTCGGTTGCATTAACAGATTAGGTGTAGGAACTGAAATAGCTTGAAGTAATATTGAAGGGTGTATATTGCTCTTTGTACCTTTTTTCCAGACAGACCAGTGTTTTACAATGAGGGATGGATTATATGTCTCTGGAATGTCCTCAGAAGCTTTACAAAATTTACTGGAGGACTTTCTCACTTGTGGAATGTATTACTATAGACTGGAAATCTTTTCTGAACCAGCTGTCATTAACTCATTCTACACCCATGGGCTTACATTCCAGGCTTTCACTGGTAAATATCTTCTCTTAGCATGAAATAGTGGACATAGACTTCTTTTTTACTATTTAAAATAAAATAGAAAATGAGATAAGAGGTCTTCTGTCATAGCCACAAATAGATATGTCCTAAACTGTAATGGTCTGGTTTTAAAAAAAGAAAATAATAGTTCTTTTAGTTGTATCAGCACTTCTATAAAAGCACACAATTCCAAAGGAAGATAGGTGTCTCCACAAAACAGAGGTTTGAAATTTCCATTGAAAGTTGTTTACAAGTGGACTTACAGGACTTACTTGCAGTCACAATAATGATGTAATGAATCACACTTTTTATGTCATGAACATGACTTTTCTCCACGGAAAAACATTGTGGCAAAGTATGGCATATAGTTCTTTTTTTGAATGTTTAAATATGCCAGAAAATGAAGGTTTACAGGCTTCAACAGTTGACAGATATATATTTTTTGGGAGTCTATATAATTACATTAAAAAATTGTTTCTATAAGGATTTTGATGAAGTCTGAAGTCATTGTGACAGGACTTTTTCCTTTGAATATTCATGAGATGTTATACCAATAGTGGAATATAACAAAAGCTATCCAGCAGTTGTTATTGACTTCTGGGCAGCTGTAAGTGTTATAAGTCCAATTATCTCATATTCTTGTGAGATGGGTTTTACATTTGTGGATAGTTCCCTTAGAATTTGAAGAGTATTTTACAGGTCCTTTTTCCTCATACCGTCAGACTGAAAAGCCATACTCACAGTAAGTCTCTTAAGCTACAAAGTTGCATTAAATTCAAGTCTAACTGCATGCATATAAAGGTAAGATAATTAGATTTTGACAAATGAACAACCCTTTAACACACAATGCAGTGTTTTAATGACCTTGAGGAGGGAGAAATGAAGACATTGTAGATAAAGGAAAAAATGCTGGTAACCAGCATCTTTTTCTGTTATCCACAATGTTTTCTGCCTTTACAAAGACAGACCCAACATTTTAGCCATATTTGCTATGTTGTTGGCACATACTTTGAGACATTATAAGCGGGACTATTATAAAAGATGTTTCATTGTAGGAGCAGTTCAGGTTGCCTTGCAGTATTACAGAGCTTCTGTGTTGTCCATTCCTCTTGATGTAACTTTACTGGAGTTGAGAGTACTGTGTCATAAACTTCTGAAGGAAATCAGGTATTGTCCTGCCAGCACTGTTCCTATATCAGTTGACTTATTGATTGCTTGATTGAAGTAAAATGTATATTACAGATTTCCTAACAGAGAAATTAGTAAATTAGTCCTATGTTTTTTTTTTGTTTTTTTTTTTCATTCTATTTTTACTATCATTAACTTTACACTTGTAATGGCAAATGCATTCTGTGCTCATTAACATTTGTGATTTATGCTTAATTCTGAAAGCAAAAAAAAGTTGATTCTGAAACTAATAACTGTATTTTTCTAAAATATACTTTAAAATGTTTATCTTTTCAATCCCTGTCACATTATGTGCTTGATTGTTACAATATTTTGTCTAGTAGTAGAGAAAACAAGTTATGAATCCCCAGCTCTGCCAAACTTATTTCTAATTGCTGATTATTCTTTTGATGATGGGTATGTGAGGGCAGCAAGTGCTGCTTGGGAAGATTATTGTAGAAAAATCTGAAACCCCAGGAAAGCATGGATAGGTGCACTGGCTACAGTGATATATGTGTAAAATGATGTTAAAAATGGCATCAAATACCATACAAAAAAGAAAAGAAAAAAGAAAACATGTTGCACTTTTATTGTTTGTGTTTAAATCTCCAGTTTAACCTCACGATGCAATCTTCATCCATTTTATTTTCTTTCAGATTTCTTGCCAATCTATGTCAGTGTGATAATCCTGTAACCAAAGAAACCAAGGATGGTTTTCCTACTGTAAGTGTGTTTGTTACCTCAGATATGGTAAATCCTTTACTAAAGAATAACAATAACAATTATACTGGTTGGACTGTACACATATGTTCACCTCTCCTTGTCTTAGATACTCACACTGTATCCTCATTCAAATACTGTCAAATTTAAGGTATGGTTATTTTTCAAAGGAAATGAATCTTTTACCAAATAACAACTTGGATAACTTAGTCCAAATAGAAGGTATTTGCAGACAAAAAAAATTGGTGTGGCTCAAATGATGGAATTTGTCTTTGAGGGGATAGAAAACATTTTGGGAAAAGGGGAAAATGCTGTTTACCAATATTTTCTCCTTTTCCCACAATGTTTTCAAATGGCCTCTTCCTCATGGTCATTGAAACTTGGGGTTGTGTGGTAAAGGGTTAAAGCATTTTGAATGCGGAGACTGATTCTACCAACCATTTTTAATAAAGTTGTTATTCCAAATACAAAAACTGGCCATCTGAATGGCTTTAACAGGATGTCTAAGCCTATCATATGGCTAATCTTGCAATTCAAAGTAAGAAGTATTTTTTATAAGTTTTCATGAATACAGCCCCCCAATATGGGATTTCCATTTCTGATTTCAGGGCATAAATCTGCTGAGCTATATCTATAGGCAGACTTTGGAGGCTTCATTTTCAGATCACTACCCATTACTGTTGTCTCTTCTAAAGAAGTCATGTACCCCATACTTGCTGTAAGTAGAAGACTGAATATAAATGAGCCATGCTTTGGGAAAAGTGGGTCTCATGCATCTCCATGATGGATTAAGCCGAGCGAGTGATCACATAATTATGGATCCATAAAATCCATTTTGTCTAACAACTGACTGAATCCTCAGGTAGACAGGCCCTTCGACATAAAGAAACTTTTCCAGTAGTAAAATGTTTTGAGCCATGTCAGCCTGCATGGGCTGTGCAGGCTGACATGGGTTGATACTCCCCCCCCCCCCCCCCCCCCCACACACACACACTAAACCCCTTTTTCACAGAGCATGTCTCAAATATACTTGTACTTGATTAACCTTTAGAGTGCCTAATTACAGGCATTTTCAGTCTAGAAATATGACCCAATAAGTGCATTTTCAAGGTTGCTTTTTGTCTAGAATGTCTCAGCAAAGCTTACATTGTAGAGTAAAGATCAGACTGCATGTTTTGTGGACTCTGATCTTGATCTTCTCTGGTTCCAAAGGCAAATAAAGTTGTGGAAGGTACTTTAAGGATTAAGTCATTTTATCTCAGTATCATGTTCCTTATGGCACTTATGTATGGTTCTGATAGTTCCAATAAAATGTAATCAATTCAAGCTTATTTGATTAACATTTGAGCCATGATCTGTGAAAAGGGGGCTTAATGCATCTGCAAAAAGTATCAACCCAGGTCAGCCCGCGCAGGCTGACCTGGGCCGAAACTTTTTGCTATTGTTCAATTTTCTGCGTGTCAAAGGACCAGTCTACCTCATAATTTAGTTAGTTGTAAGACAAAATGAATTTTATGGATCCATTATTCTGTGATGACTTGCTTTGTATAATGCATCACGGAGATGCATTAAGGCCCCTTTTGCCAGAGTGTGGCTCATTTGTAATAACTTGATTGTAGAGGGAAATGTTTCAAAGATTGAATCAACTACTTTAGTTTATTGGTTTTTAGCTCCTACAGCTATCAGTATTTGTGGTTACAGTAATGAAGACATATAAGAAATGATAGTTAATCCTTGTCCTCCTAAATAAAAGAAATGAAACTTTCAATCTGGTAGTAAAAACCCAAATTTTCCTATTTCAAAGGTAACTTTGGAGGAAAGATATCTCCTTATCGGACAGGGTAGATCCAAGATCAGACTGCATGTTCCATGCAGTCTGATCTAGATCTACACTGTCCGCAAAAGGTCAGTGAGTCGTGCTTAGCAGCCTAAGGGTTAAGATTGATTTCTTCGGGTGAAAATTTTAGTTGGAAGTTGTATCATAAATATTTTTTCCCGCCTAAAGGTGGGGATATATTGTTTCGGCATTACTGCCATCTGTGGATCCAGATATCTTTGACAGGGGACATCAGCTCAGTACACTTACTTGTTATAGCAGGGATAAGGTTGCCTTGCTTGTATCAAGTTAGGAAAAGAGTTTCCTGTCAAATGAAGCAAACACAAGTAACAGAATGATTTTTTTTAACAGGTTTGTACAAGACTGGGTGTATCATGGAGTATTTAGGGATAACTTTGGAGAGTTTATGATACAAGTTCATGATGATTATCTTCAATATAAAGGTAATGTTTTCAGGCAGTTGTTTATTTGCTTTTTTGTACAATATTTTCTATATTTCATCAGCTTATCAGAATACTGTTGAATGCAACGCTTAAACCTATACCACACAATCGTAAGTTTTAATGAACTTAAAAAAAAATTATTGAAAGGATTGAGGGATCCTTTACCAAACAATCTTGAGTTTTAATGACTTTGAGGAAAAATAATTTTGAAAGCATTGTGGGAAATGGAGAAAATGCTGGTAACCAGCACTTTTTCCTTTTTTCCGCATGCCTTCTACTCTTCCAAAGACTCATTTCAGCTTTTAAGTCACATTTACTTTGTTGTCTGCAAACATTTTCAACTTGGGCAAGTCCAAAATTTTGTCATCTGGTAAAGCATTAAAAACAGAAAAAGAAAAAAAAAATTCAATGCAAGCAGCATCTTCTATTCAGTTCAAGTCCTCTGTATCCAGCTATGTGTACAAACCATTCATCTTTATAGATGTGAATAACAGTCATCACCCAGAATAGATTAAGATGCATTAAATAGTGATCCTGATCAAGAAGACTAGCTAATGAAATGCATTGTTTTTGTATGAAAGGGTTTCATCAGCATAAATATGCGTGTACGGAATTTCCCTCCTCTGTGATTATTTTCATCAGATATGTTAATTTTTTTCTAAATTTTGTGTAGAATAAAAGACTCTAAATTCATTGTGCTATACTCATGATTGGTTTTTAAAGGAACATCTCAGATTGTGGAATTTTATTTGACTGAATTTACCTCCAAAGAAAGAATACTGCAGGAAGATAGAACTATTATAAAAAGAAGAAAGCAAAACATTACTACAAATATTTAGCAATATTCTTAGTTTTTACTGAACTTTATCATTATCAGAAACACTACGTTTGTACATTAATATGAGGCATGCTCTGGCAAAAGGGGGCTTAATGCATCTGCGAAAAGTATCGACCCAGGTCAGCCTGCGCAGTCCGCGCAGGCTGACCTGGGCCGAAACTTTTCGCAATTGGCCAATTTTCTGTATGTCCAAGGACCAGTCTACCTCATGATTCAGTCGGTTGTTCAAAAAAAGTGGCTATTATGGATACATAATTATGTGATGGCTTGATTGGTATTATGCATTACGGAGATGCATTAAGCCCCCTTTTGCCAGAGCATGGCCCATATACATATATAATCTTTCTGATTACCAACAGATAAGCATTACTGGACACATGGTTACACACTGACCACTGACAAGATAGAAGAAAGTGTGCCATTATTTCTCAGGGAAATGGCCAACGATGTGTTTATCTGTGGAAAAGCCATAAATCTGTTGAAAGTCTGCAACAGAAACGTGAGTTATTCAAACATGCCTCCACTTTTTCAATCTGAATGATGGACTTAACCTGTTACTATACTTGCTAATTTTTTTTTTTTTTTTTTTTTTTTTATATAAACACCAATCCTCTACCAGTATTAGTGACAAAAGGCCAAGGAAATGTTGATTTTTGAGCAGAATGGAAAATCTATTTTTCATCTATGCATTTTTTTATCCTACAGAAGACGACATTGCTAACATTGTAACATGAAGAGACCTGGCTTGGAATGAGCTATTTCTCTATTTTCCACTGTATTTTAACATGTATTAATGTATAAAACTTTAATTTGTGTTGGTTTCCCTTATTTAACAAGGAGTTTGTCAGAGTAGCCTACTGCATACTTATTTCATGAGCAATTGAGCCAACCTTTTACCTAGTAGTCCTGTCTTTGAAGGCCCTTAACTCTTCTAATGTAGCTGAAATGATGGAATTTGTCCTTGATAGGGTAGAAAACATTGTAGGAAAGTGAGAAAATGCTGGTTATGAGCATTTTATCATTTTTCCCACATTGTTTTCAAAAGTCTTCTCTCTCAGGGATGTTAAAATTGGGGATTGTGTGGTAAAGGGTTAAGAAAGTATGCATTTGAAATCATTGTTGGAATAGGATAAAATGCTTTTACCCCTTGAAATACAAATCTCATCGTTGGAGTCAGTTTGAAGTTTTCATATGCAAATGCCCATGATATAGACATCTCTGGAATTTGTTGCCTGATTAAGAGTTAACCCTTTACCACATGACAAAATTTAATGCCTGTCCAAATTGAAAGCATTTGCCAGCAACAAATTAAGAACCCATAAAAGGTCAGTAACCATTGTGGAAAGAGGAGGAAATGCTGGTTACCAGCTTTTTCTCTATTTACCACCATCTTTTCAAAATATTTCTTTCTTAGGGTTGCTAAAACTCTGGATTGTATGGTAAATATGTAAGCTATCTTATGTTTTTCAGCACTTCCTGTGTAACATTGATGACATAGAAATACCAAGAATCTCGCTGACATTTTCTCAGTTGGAGTTGAATCTTCTTACTACCCAGTGTACAACTTACGCAAGCAAAATGCAGGAAATTGCAAGACAAAATATAGTGTCACGGTATTAAATTTTTTTTAATCTGACCTTTGTACGAGATCCACTAATAGTAGACTTTACTATAACCACATTCATTTAGTTTTTCTGATGGATCTAGATTTTTACTTTGTTAAATATAGCTCAGCCAGTCCAGCTCTGCCATTCAGAAAAGTGGTTCAAAGTTTTTGGAGTCATTCTTCAAAATGGTATATTACATCACTCAAAAAATTGGAAGTTTTCTATAGGTAGAGTTTTGCTTTTAAAAGCTTGAAAGCAGGATTTGGACTGGCTAAGGGACAGGTCAGTAGATTGTGGCCTTCAATACAGCTTGCATAGGTGCACTGGCCACTGCAATGTAATTGAAATAATTTTGAAAACAGCCTTAAACACCATACAAACAAACTGTATTTTAAATGCATCAAATTTTTGTAAGTATATTGTAAGTAAGATTGTTTTGTATAAGTAAATAGAAACTGTAATGTATTGCTATTCAAATCGAAAGAAAATGTATTGCAATTCAAATTAAAAAAAAAAAATGGCTTGTTAATGTCTGTTTGGCTGTGTGTAGAAGTACAGATTACACTTTGTGTATTTACAACATTTTTTCAGCAAAATTTCTTTATCCCTTTACCACACAATCCCGAGTTTTGACGACCCTGGGAAACTGGACTATTGAAAACATTGTGGGAAAAGGAGAATATGCTGGTAACCAGCATTTTCTCCTTTTCCTACAATGTTGTCTTACCTTTTAGACACAAATCTAATAATTTGAGTCACATTTAATTTGTTGTCAGCAAATGCTTTCAGTTTGGACCAGTCTAAAATATTGTTGTGTGGTAAAGAGTTATTCCTGTTACATATTTAGAAAACAGATGAAAGAACAAGTGGAGCGTGCCAAACAAGATCTTATCAATAAAGCCAAAAGAGAAACTGCCAAGAACTTACAAAGACTGCAAGGTAAATAATTTGTTCACATTTTGACATCTGCAGGCACATAATCTTTGACTGTATTCACAAAGCATTTGTTTCCAAGAGTAGCCACCTGATTGGCCCAAACTGTCTGTCCCAGCCAGTCATAGGGCTAGATGTAGAAGTAAGAATTTGAATACCATGTTGAATATTTAATGAATGTGATCCTTTAACCCTTTACCACACAATCCCGACTTTTAATGACCCTGAGAAAGAAGCCTTTTGAAAACATTGTGGGAAAAGGAGAAAATGCTGGTAACCAGCATTTTCTCTTTTTCCCACAATGTTTTCTAACCTTCCAAAAACAATTTTCATCTTTTCTGTCAAATTTATTTTGTTGTCTGCAAATGCTTTCAATTTGGACTGGTCTAAAATTTTGTCGTTTGGTAAAGAGTTAAATCATATCAACTGTCTAATGCACCTATGTGGGAGACCTTTACCTGATGTTGATAGTTGCTTTTAGGGCCAAATAAGTACATGTAAATAATTAGATAAAAAGGACCAAAATATTGCATTTTCCAAGCTGTTATGACCAGGATATGATACAAAATAGTGTAGATTAAAGATCAGGTTGCACATTTTGTACAGTCTGATCTGGATATAATGCTGTCCTCAGTCGGCAGCTTGATCTATACAAGTTTTTTATCAGGTAGCAACCCATGGGTTTTATTTCTTGTGGAAAGCCAAAACTCTCAAGAGTAACATTTGTACCATCAACCCTTTACCAAACGACAAAATTTTGGGCTGGACCAATTTGTAAGCATTTGCAGATGACAAATGTTGCTTAAATTGCAAATTCTGGATTTGATAGGGCAGAAGACATTGTGGGAAAGGGTGAAAATGCTGGTTAACAGCATTTTCTCATTTTCCCACAATGTTTTCAAAAGCCTTCTCTTTCAGGGTCGTTAAAACTCGGGATTGTGTGGTAAAGGGTTAAACATATCATTTGGTGATTGCATATGTTAAAAGAAATAAATACCAAGTTCTCAGATCTATGGCTGTCATCTGTTTTGAAATGTCTGGGTTGTATTATGCCATATGTACTGTGATGATGTCGTGTCATTGGTATAGATAGTGCCTTTGGAACAATTTGTTCAGAGTGACTGAAGTATGTAAATATGTAAAGGTTGCTCTGGCAAAAGGGGGTGTGATGCCCTATACCAAGAAAGTCATCATATGATTATTGATCTACAAAATACATTTTGTCTAACAACTGATTGAATCACGAGGGTGACTGGTCCTCTAACATGCAGAAAATTTACCAATAACAAAAACTGTACAGGCTGACCTGGGCAGTTACTTTTGTTAGATGTATTAAACCTCCTTTCTCAGAGCATGGTTCATTTCAAAATCAACTTCGAAAAGTTGATGGACTTTCAGAAAGGAAAGAAAAGAATATGAGATGATGTTCCAGAAGAAGCTTTATTGAGTACATATGACTGGACTAAACGTCTATGCTGGTAAACATATAACTGTAATTTGAACATACTTGAAAAATTACTGCCCAAAAATATCAAGTGGAAACTAGTCTCCCATCAATTCTTTTCAGTGATTTCAAGAACTAGTCCATTACAGGGATGTAAAAGTTGTATTTGTATTATTGTATTTGAGCCATGCTCTGTAAAAAAGGGGGGCTTAATGCATCTGCGAAAATTATCGACCCAGGTCAACCTGCGCAGTCAGCACAGGCTGACCTGGCTAAAACTTTTGGCTTTCGGTCAATTTTCTGTATGTCAAAGGACCAGGCTACCTCATGATACAGTCAGTTGTTAGGAAAAATGTTTTTTATGGATCCATAATTATGTGATGACTTGCATCACTTGCTTAGTATCATGCATCGCGGAGATGCATTAAGTCCCCTTTTGCCAGAGCATGGCTCATTCATATAAGTCAATGTACTTATGATGGGAAACATGTTTATTGATTGGAGATTTTTTTTAGACAAGATGACAGAATTACGTAAAGCATCTGATGCTAAGAAGAGACAAGAGTTAGATGCATTAAAGTCCCAGATGGAGAAAGATCTACAGGTATTTGACCATTTCTCTAACCCATAGATTGCTGGATTAATGAAATGGAACTTTTCAATCAGGAAAACAGCTAAGATATAGCTCTTTGAAAGTTATTTTAGCCAGAGTATTTCACAAAGTAGCAGACAGTTAACACCCAAGATCTATATTGTCTGCAAAAGCAGTGTTGATCATCAGTTACATAAGACCTATCAATGTGTAACCACTTCATTTTATCTTCAAGAAAATTGAATTGTGTTTTCTATTCACTGAATCTTAAGAGTATGTTGCAGTTTTTCGTTATTTGGTTTTGTCTTAACAACTTGTGTTTATGGTGTTTCAAGCATTTGGTGAAGTGGATCATTTTTCAAATTTTTGTTAGACATAATAGGCTAAATATTTGTAGGTCAGAATTTCATGTATCTTTCATAATGTGTGTGAAGATAATATATTGAATAAAGAATGTGTGAAATGACGGTTGAATATGTCTTGAATAAAGTCAAAAACACCATTTCAAGCTTTTTTCCCTACTTTGACGAAAATCTTACTTTAAGTTTTCTAACTGCTATTCACCTTCAAAATGGTCCCAATTCACCTATTTTCTGTATATGTAGAGAAGAGCAAAGGAGAAAGAGGATGCTTTACAACAGGATAAAGAGTACATGGACAGGTTAACCTGCCAGGAAGGTACCTTGGATGAAGAGGAGCTGGAACTAGAGAGACAGGCTAGGTATAATATTCTGAGGATTTTTTTCCTACCAAGCAATCCCATGATATATCAAGTCCTGTCTAGGTATTGATGCAAATCATGGTGGCAGAATTTATTTCTTTCGTGGCTAGCTCTTTCAGCAGCAGATGTATGAGCCATGCTCTGGCAAAAAGGAGTTTAATGCATCTCTGTGATGCATCATACCAATTAAGTTGTCACATACTTACAGATCCATGATACCATTTTGCCTTACAACCGACTGAATCATGATGTAAAAATGTCCTTAGACAAGAAGGAAATTTACAAATAGCAGAAGGTTTTGACCCATGTCAGTCTGCGTGGACTGTGCAGGCTGACATGGGTTGATACTTCCCCCCCCCCCCCCCCCCCCATACATTAAACCCCCTTTTCACAGAGCATGGCCCATATAAACTGGACCTCTTTAAATGACTGAATTACATTCCTCAGAAACTCAGAATGATTGATTATCGTATTGGCTGAGCAAAAAAAGTGGACAGTAAAGATTCTTTGCCGTCTGATCTTGATCTGTGCTGGCCGATCCTCATGAAACTTGGTCAGAATGTTTGTCTTGATGAAATCTCGGACGAGTTCGAAATTGGGTCATGTGGGGTCAAAAACTAGGTCACTAGGTCAAATCTTAGAAAAACCTTGTGTATGCTCTAGAGGCCACATTTTCAGTCCGATCCTCATGAAACTTGGTCAGAATGTTTGTCTTGTTAAAATCTCGGACTAGTTCGAAATTGGGTCATGTGGGGTCAAAAACTAGGTCACTATGTCAAATCTTAGAAAAACCTTGTGTATGCTCTAGATGCCACATTTTCAGTCAGATACTTGTGAAATTTGGTCCGAATGTTTGTCTTGATGAAATCTCGGACAAGTTCGAAATTGGGTCATGTGGGGTCAAAAACTAGGTCACTAGGTCAAATCTTAGAAAAACCTTGTGTACGCTCTAGAGGCCACATTTTCAGTCCGATCCTCATGAAACTTGGTCAGAATGTTTGTCTTGATAAAATCTCGGACGAGTTCAAAATTGGGTCATGTGGGGTCAAAAACTAGGTCACTATGTTAAATCTTAGAAAAACCTTGTGTGTGCTGTAGAGGCCACATTTTCAGTCAGATACTTGTGAAATATGGTCAGAATGTTTGTCTCGATAAAATCTCGAACAAGTTCGAAATTGGGTCGTGTGGGGTCAAAAACTAGGTCACTAGGTCAAATCTTAGAAAAACCTTGTGTACGCTCTAGATGCCACATTTTCAGTCAGATACTTGTGAAATTTGGTCTGAATGTTTGTCTTGATAAAATCTCGGACGAGTTCGAAATTGGGTCATGTGGGGTCAAAAACTAGGTCACTAGGTCAAATCTTAAAAAAACCTTGTGTGTGCTGTAGAGGCCACATTTTCATTCAGATACTTGTGAAATTTGGTCAGAATGTTTGTCTTGATAAAATCTCGAACAAGATTGAAATTGGGTCATGTGGGGTCAAAAACTAGGTCACTATGTCAAATCTTAGAAAAACCTTTTGTACACTATAGGGGCCACATTTTCAGTCCAATACTCTTGAAAAATGGTCAGAATGTTTGTCTTGATTATATCTTGAAATAGTACGAAAATGTGCCATGTTGGGTCAAAAACTAGGTCACCAGGTCAAATCTAAGAAAAACGTTGTGTATGCTCTAGAGGCCATATTTTCTGTCCAGTACTCTTGAAAGTTGGTCAGAATGTTTGCTTTGATAATATCTCTGACTAGTTTGAAAATGGGTCATGACAGGTGAAAAACTAGGTCACTAGGTCAAATCTTAGAAAAACCTTGTGTAAGCTCCAGAAGCCACATTTTCAGTCTAATACTCTTGAAAGTTGGTCAGAATGTTTGTCTCGATGATATCTCAGTTGCATTTGAAAATGGGTCATGTGGGGTCAAAAACTAGGTCAAATCTTAGAAAAACCATGTGTACACTGTTGTGGCTACGTTTTTTGTTCAATACTCTTTTAAAGTTGCTCAGAATGTTTGCCTTGGTAATATCTTGGATGAGTTTGAAAATAGGTCATGTTGGGTCAAAATCTAGGTCACTAGGTCAGATCTTAGAAAAACCTTGTGTACGCTGTAAAGGCCACATTTTCAGTCCAATACTCTTGAAATTCGGTAAGAATGTTTATCCTAATGATATCTTGGACCAGTTTGAAAATGTGTTATGTTGGCTGAAAAACTAGGTCACTAGGTGAAATCTTAGAAAAACCTAATGTATGAATGACTCTCAGAAAGAAGCCTTTTGAAAACACGCTTTGAAAATGAGAAAATGCTGGTATCCAGCATTTTTTCCCTTTTTCACAATGTTTTCTACCCCTTTGAGAGACCAGTCCCATAGCTTGATCCACATATTATTTGTTTTATGCAGAAGGTTCAGACTGATGAGTTTAAAATTTTATTGTTTGGTAATACATATATCTCACAAGACGTTGGAAATTGGTTGTGCTTGGTCAAAAGGCTCAGGTGAGCGACTCCAGGGCCATCATGGCCCTCTTGTTTGTTTTTGCAGCACTTTGTTGTTCTTGTTGTTTTTTTTCCCCAACTAAGAGTAAATAGTCATGTTGGTACTATTTGCCCTTACAAAATCTACTTTTCTACTTTCTCTCTTCCCCTTTAAAAAAAAAAAAATCAAACTCAGGTGTAATGACCCTTAACCTTCTACCACATAATCCTGCGTTTTAAGGACCCTGAGGAAGAAGCTTTTAAAACATTGTACGAAAAAGTAGAAAATGCTGGTAACCAGCTTTTTCTCCTTTTCCAGCAGAGTTTTCTACCCTATCAAAGACAAATTTCATCATTTGAGCAACATTTAAATTGTCGTCTGCAAATGCTTTTCTCGTGTAGTATTGAGGTAGATGACAATTTACATGTTGTTTGATTGATGCGATTTGTCTTTAATAGGATAGAAAACATTGTTGGAAAAGGAGAAAATGCGGGTTACCAGCATTTTCTCTTTTTCCTGCAATGTTTTCAGAAGGCATCTTCATCTGGGTCATGAAAACATGGGATTGTATAGGAAAGGCTTACCAAACAAACTTTTCTATTACAGAGAAGATCTGATAGCCTACTATGGCAAGCTTAGTGCAGAGGCAGCTCAACGTGAACAAAAGGCATTATGGCGAGTACGGAGAGCTAAACTGGAGGTAGCTAGGAATGAGTTTTTCATCCAACAAGAGAGAAAGCTGGCTGCAGACATGGACAGAGCAAAATCAGACCCAGTAAGTGACAGTTGTTAAGTTGTCACCTTTTTTCTACTCCACTCTTTACCAGAGGACAAAACATTAAAATCCAGTTAATTGAAAGCATCTGCAGATGACCATTTCAAAACTGACAGTGAATCCATTTGTGCATACAATCTCATGCAGTTTTAAACAGTTTTTGTATTCTGTAAATGTTTACTACACATACAAGAAATACATGAAATGGTCCTGTCTACACATGTAAACAAGGTAGAAGGTAGCAGGGGATGGGGGGATGGGGCATTTTCCTGTCTCATTTTATCAATCACACTGTTGACTTTGATGACTTAGTTTGAAACAAGTTCTTTATTTTCAGGATTCTGTTACTGTGACCAAGCCTGTTATTGCTGTCCCAGTTAACACAAAAGAACCAGCCCTACCTAAATGGGCGCAGCGTGGACTTGAAGGTCCAACTATAGAGGTACTCGGAGAGGAGGGTGAAGGAGAAGCCCCATCTTCAGGAGGAAGCCCTGATAAAAATCTTCCAAAATGGGCACTTAAAGGTTTACAAAGGTATTGTTGTGTCTTCTTGCTTTTGTTATTAAAAAAAAAAAAAATGAGTGTTTTCACATAATGATGTAAGATTAGGTATTCTGACAACTGTATAGCAGTTGTCTTTGATAGGTGTATTTGAAAACTTTTGTAGAAAATTCTCCACACATGTGTATCCACCTTTTACCCAAATGTGACTCTCTTTACACTCTGTTGACAGCATTTTCAAACATTGTAGATTACAGAGCAGTTACTGCTGAAAAAGCATTGCTCTCTTTTATTAATGAGCCCTGCTCTGGCAAAAGGGGGCTTAATGCATCTCCGTGATCCATGTTACCAAGCAAGCCATCACATAACTATAGATCCATTAAATCCATTTTGTCTATCAACCAGCTGAAACATATGGTAAACTGATTATATGACTTACAGAAAATTGATCAGTTGCGAAAAGTTTTGGCTCAGGCCAGCCTGCGCAGATTGCGCAGGCTGACCTGGATCGATGCTTTTCGGCGACGCATTAAGTCCCCTTTTCACAGAGCATGGCTCATTCTATAATGTTTCATCTACAGTTCATGGTAAAGAATCATGAGAACCAAATAAAACAGTTTGACCTGTACTCCAAAATGACAAAGACCAAAGTTTGCAATGTCTTGCAGATATGGTATGGTCTCCCCAAGCAAGAAAGCTACTTCACCCAGATCTGAAACTCTGATGGCTGCTGGATGTAAAACTCCTGTCAAACGCAGTCTAAATTCTTCTTTCACATTTGGACAGGATGATGAAGAAGAGGAAACATTTAAAACAAGTATACAGGTAACAGGATGAGTTTACCAACCAATTAACCCTTTCCCAAAAAAGCCCTGGTTTTCACGTGTCTGCAGTATAAGTCTTTTGAAAACACTGTGGGAAAAGGAGAAATTGCTCGTAACGAGCAATTTCTCCTTTTCCCACAGTGTTTTCTACCCCTTTTGAGAACTTTCTGCCATTTTCATCAAATTTAAAATTGTCCTCTGCAAACTCTTTCAATTTGGACCAGTTGAAAATTTGTCGTTTGGGAAAGGGTTAAACTGTTGTTCTAGATGAAAATTACATGACTACTCATCTTGTAAATAAGAATTAGAACAAGATTAGAACGTTTTGCAAATAATATCTTTGGTTAGATTCTTTTCCACTGCCTTCATAGATTTAATTATTTTCTTGAAATAAACAGACCACAACCAGAATATTGACATGTAGGCTAACAAAAATTTTTGTCCAAGTAGAGGTGCTATAAGCACGATTCTGCTTATTTTGCTGACATTATGTCTCATTTGTAGATACTTTTTTGTACAAATGCATGACTTTTGAAAGATGAATCATAAATCATATATCTTATAATAACTATCAAAATACATGAAAAAGCACCAGCTTAATTTACTGTGTAAACACAATTTTAACACCCAAGTGACAGACTGTCACTTTACAGAATCCCAAGTCACATACAGCTCATACTTCCGGTCCTACACTGTGAAGTATTAAATCTTAATAACAAAATTATTCTTTCAGACATTTGAGAAGATACATGCAACCACAGAATCCAATAAAGACAACACCTTTGTAAAACCAGGGGTGAAGTCTGTTCAAGGTCATCATGCTAATTTAGAAACAATACCAGACGAGAAAAAACGCCTCCAAGTCAAGCCTGTTGGAAATAAACATGCATCTGTGCAGTCTCAACCAGAACCTGAACAACGCCCACACATTCGGCCAATAGAAAACCACTATGTGAACAAGCCCTCAGATGAACATGAACACCAACACGTTCCAAAGCTGAAGCCAGGAAGTATGCATTCTTCATTTGAGACTGAGTCAGTAGAATGGAAGGTAAAAGCTCAAAATGAATATGGACATGTGTCTCAAAGAAGCACACAACAGATTGAACTTCCAAAGATGAAGAAATCAGAGCTTATGTCTGCTACAAAGGAATCTCTCTTTTCTACAGACTATGGCATTAAACCTAGGATAAGAATAAACAAAAACAGATCTGCAACTACACAGTCTACAGAAACTCATGATGTGATACCAAGGATGAAGGGGAGTAGAACGATGTCAGCTACCAGGGAATCAGAGTTTGTAGATATGGATGTTAAAAGGGTACAGATGTTTAAAGAGAGGAATGTCCATGGACATGCTGCAGACTCCACGGTACAGAAATTACTGTATCGGGGACAGTTTGGTGAAAAACTGTCTGAGGAAGATGAAATCTTAGGTTTGTTATTGTTACCTCAATATTCTCACCATTTTGCTGGCGTAACGGTAGCTTGTACAGCTATGACTGAAAATCCCAAACTCTGTACCACACAACAAAAATGTAGGTTTGTCCAGATTGAAAGCCATTGCAGACGACATTTTATATGTGGCTCAAATGATGAATTTGCCTTTGATAGAGAAGAAAACATTGTGTGAAAAGGAGAAGATGCTGGTTACCAGCATTTTCTCCTTTTCACACAATGTTTTCAAAAGGCTTCTTTCTCAGGGTCATTTAACTTGGGATTATATGGTAAAAGGTTAATTCTACATCAAACAATTCTGTGTTTTGACTCTTTACCCAATGACAAAATTTTAGATTAGTCCAAATTTAAAGCAGTTGCCGGCGACAAAATCAGTGTGACTGAACACTTGAAATTTGTTTTTGGAAGGGTAGAAAACATTGTGAGAAAAAGGAGAAAATGCTGGTTACCAGCATTTTCTCCTTTTCCCACAAACTTTTCGAAAGGCTTCTTTCTCAGGGTCATTAAAAGTTGGGATTGTGTGGTAAAAGGTTAACAAATTTTTAGAAAGAAGGCTTGTGAAAACATTGAGAGCAAAGGAGAAAATACTGGTAACCAGCATTTTCCTCTCTCTCTACCCACAATGCCTTTTACTCCTTTTACAGACAAAATTCACCATTTGAGCCACATTTTATTTTTTGCCTGAAAATGCTTTGAATTCGGAGGTGTCTGACATCTTTTTGTCTCGCAAAGGCTTAATACATAGAAAATCAGAATACATGGATTCATGGCGATGAGATCGACTGACTTCCTTGGTTACCATCACGAAGGGCTCACAAACAACCGCAGTAAATACATATACAGTATAGCAGAAAGGCTACTTGAATCGTGCTGTCATGACTATTTCTGTCAATGAAGGATTTGTACAAAAAGTGTGAATTTCAGGGGCTACAGACAGTGCAATACCTTTGTCAGCAAGGTTTTGAACTTCTACAGGAAAGAATGAAACATCTCATAAACCTCAGTTTTGCTTGAAAATAATAGAATTAAAGATGATTAATATTTTGTAAGGCCTGTTAGGTTGCTTCAACATGGTATTCAAAAATAACACTAAATTATAAGCATTTTGAAATATTTATAGATTGTCTCATTCAACCAAGAGGTGGAAGTCTAAGAAATGTTTAAATTTCAAGTTAAAGAGAAAATGGTTGCCTGATGATTTTAAAATGTGTAAAGTGTGCTGTCAATTAACAAACTTGTTAATATCATTGGCGGTAGTTTGTTCTATCTTGTGATACACTGAAGACAACGGGTGGTCGAGTGGATTACAGCGACAATCAAACACACATTCTATCAGTTAACAGTTTACCGACATACCCTTTGAAATGGCAGATGTGCTAGTCCACCTAAACATGGCTTATTCAAAAGCTGATTTAATTAGCAGAAGTTGCCTTTTGAGCTGAACTTCAAAAACTGTACAAAACAGAACTTAGTCTGTTCCATAATTGAAATCTACATGTACCTTCAGTAAAGGATACACGTAAATGTACTTAATTTAAGTAGCAGATGGTTTGAATCCAAGAGAAAAAAAACTGCATTTTTTTGCACACTGATCTGTTTCTACACACTCAGCATTCTTCACGCACCAAGGGTTAATGTTAACGTGAAATTGAAACATTGATGACACATGCCCCTCTCTGGATATGCAGAGCTTATTAAACAAGGTTAGCTATTTTAGTGAACATACTTTCTTTTTATTAGTATTTCATATATTTTACCTTTGTTTTCCACTGTAAACAGTTTATGTTTTTTTTCAGAGAGTTTCAGAGGAGAAGAAACTAGCATAAATTAATCCATTGCGTAATATAGCACTGATCGAAACTCTTTGCTCATGTCCCATTGTCATTCATAATCGTAATGCAAACTTGTAATCTCTGCGTGTATCTCACATAAGCCGTACACAATTGCAAAGCACATCTTTTAAACTTTTTCCTGAAATTCAAGCGTTGTAAACACACATTATATCGCATACTTCCAACATTAATAGTCGCTTGTTTGTGAGCCGAAATAGCAGACAGCAGTGCTGCACATCGGGTCAAATAAATGTGATGACCTGATTGGTCCAATATTGATTTCCATGGATCCATGTATTCAACAATAGCTGTTCTGTTCCAGTGTTGAAATTACTACCTGGTACATTACTTCTGAAATACACGTACCTGATGAAACTAAATGAGTCCAGTTTGCTGAATAGAAAATATATACAAATATCTTTTGTACCTTAACCCTTTACCACACAGTGCCTCCTTTTAATGACCCTGATGTAGAAGGCTTTTGAAACATTGTGGGAAAAGGAGAAAATGCTGGTAACCAGCATTTTCTCCTTTTCCCACAGTGTTTTCTGACCTTCCAAAAACGATTGTCAATTTTTTGTCATCTGCAATTGCTTTCAGTTTTGAAATGTATAAGATGCTGCCGTGTGGTAGAGGATTAAAGTGGTCTATTTAGTTTTAATTCTGTAGATAAAAACTTCTTGTAAAACACTGATAAATACAACATTTTCTTTGCAATCATATAAACTGTTACAATCAGTATAAAAGGTGCATTTTTGGGTATTTGAATAACAGGGTGGTCATTTTGCAATCAGTAACCTTGTATTTTCATTGTCTTGTGTGCCATATTGATTTGAATACAAATCCTTGTTATCATTACATGTCTTTCTTCTTTACTGATGATCTGCCAGTTATCACCTTATTTAATTTAGTGATAAATTATTTTCTAAGTTTGGTGAAAATATAAAAATCTGCTATAGGTCCCCTTATGCATGGAGCTAGACGGAGATATATGAATGGCCTGTTCGGGTCATTGATCTTAATTATGACCCAGTTGTTACAAAGATGTCAGACACTTGTGCCTTTCTATAGTGAATCATACGTATGGTCGTTTAGTATAATATGAACAACTGATTATGAAAATTGTTTATATCATTGTTTCTGTGCATATAATGCATAGCACAAGTAACTGTGTTTATTGTAGTTGTTAAAAAGGTTGTGCCACCAAATGAAGAACTGATCTGGACTCCTGCATTTGTTGAGCCATACTTGGATAAATTTGATTTTTTTGGTAAGTTTTGTGTCAATACTGTATTAACCCTTTCCCAAACAAGCCCTGGTTTTCACGTGTCTGCAGTACAGGTCATCTGAAAACACTGTGGGAAAAGGAGAAATTGCTCGTAACGAGCAATTTCTCCTTTTCCCACAGTGTTTTCTACCCTTTTTGAGAACTTTCTGCCATTTTCATCAAATTTAAACTTGTCTTCTGCAAACTCTTTTAATTTGGACCAGTCCAAAATTTGTCGTTTGGGAAAGGGTTAAATTTGAATAAGTTTAGATCATTACAACCTGAAACAAATTTGCATCATGCAAGTTTGAAAACGTAGATAAATAAGGAAAGTCAACATCAGTTGAAATTCAATACATGAATATAAATGGAAACATTGTGAGACAAAAGATATGTATTTATAATATAGAACACCTGTCCCCATATTCATGTTTTCATATTTTCTGTTTTGATTATTTTTAGAAAAAGTTTTTTTTTTTTTTTTTCTGTTCCTATTCTTACTTCTTTAACTGCAAAAGTATGTTTTTCTTTCGTTATACATTGTAAGAGTTGCTTCAAATTAAAGTGATAAGTTTATAAATCAGCAAAATAGGAAAAAATCATCATATGTATAATATCTACCTTTGGTTTATTTTCATTTTGCTGAAGTACGGATCGAACACTGACAGCAGGATATCAAGCACACAGTACTTCTTTTAAAAGGAAACAAAAGAAAATCTTCAAGTGAAATATTCATTCCATTGCAGAGAAAGTGTATGATAGTTGTCTAAATCTTTTTCTAAAAGATCATGTATTTTTTTAAGGCTTTTGACAACAGTGTGTGAAAAAGAGGAAATGCTGGTACCCTTTCTTAGATAAATCTCATCTTTTTGCCCACATTTGTCTCATGCAAATGAGCCATGCTTTGGCAAAAGGGGGCTTAATGCTTCTCTGTTAAGCATAATACCAAGCAAGTCATCACATAATTACACAACCGACTGAATCATGAGGTAGACTGGTCCTTTCAGATGTAGAAAAATGACCAGTAGCGAAATGTTTAGGCCCAGGTCAGCCTATGCAGACTTCACAGGCTAACTGGGTCTATGCTTTTTTGCAGATGTATTAAGTCCCCTTTTAACAGAGCATGACTCATTTAATACTTTCAGTATGTTGAAAAGAATTAATTCTAGTTAGCACTTTACTTTTGATTTAGATGACCCTCCACGTTTGTCAGCCAACTTACCAGAGATACAATATGGTGGATTTGGCAGTTATACAAATAGACAGACAGACATTGAAGGTTACGAGTATTTACCACTGTCTGTGGTCATTCACTCTACAATCACTGGACCTCTACAAGCACAGTAAGAATTTTTCTCACTACTGTACAGGCTATTTTTAAACCTACGAAAAAGTATATTCAAGTAAAAAAAAGACAAAAATTTAAGGAATAGGAAAATACTGTTTTTCAATGAGTTTCAAACATTATGGGAAATGTAGAGATTTTTCGTACATTTTCCGAAACTCATAAATGTAGTGGCGTAAAAAAGTTGTATTTTAACAAAAATGTGTAAACAACAGGGTTCCTTTGTCATAGGCAGATTGTAGTATTTGAATTTCACCCTATAGGTGATCGGTTGAATTACCAATGCACAGTTGTTCCAGATGAAACATTCAGCTTCCAAATTATAACCCTTTACCAGACAACAAAGTGTTAGACTTGTCCATGTGGAAAGCATATGCAGACAACAGATTAAGCATAGCTGGAGTTCTTCTTTTAACCCTTTCCCAAACAATTCCAGGTTTTAACAACCCAAGGGAGGAGGTCTTTTGAAAACATGGTGGGAAAATGAGAAAATGGTGGTAGCCAGCATTTTTAGCTCCACTGGCCGAAGGCCAGCGGGCTTATGTCATGGCCCGGTGTCCGCTGTGCGCCCGTCCGTCCATGCGTCCGTCCGTCCGTCTGTGCGTTAACTTTTATTTCAAACATCTTCTTCTCTGACCCATCCAATTTTCATGAAACTTCACAGAAATGATCCTGCCATGGTCCTCTTCAGAATTTCTTGAAAGAAAGAAAGAAAAAAACTCTGGTTGCTATGGCAACAAAACTGAAAAATATTGGAAATCTTTAAAAATCTTCTTGTCTGAAACCATAAGGCATAGGGCTACCAAATTTGGCATGTAGCTTTATGTAGTAGACCTCTATCATGTTTCTTGAAATTATAGCCCTGGGGTGAAAATTGGCTCTGCCCCAGGGGTCACAAGTTTTACATAGGCTTATATAGAGAAAACTTTAAAAATCTTCTTGTCTGAAACCATAAGGCATAGGACTACCAAATTTGGCATGTAGCTTTATGTAGTAAACCTCTACCATGTTTCTTGAAATTATAGCCCTGGGGTCAAAATTGGCTCTGCCCCAGGGGTCACAAGTTTCACATAGGCTTATATAGAGAAAACTTAAAAAATCTTCCTGTACCTAGCTATAAGGCCTAGAGCTACCAAATTTTGCATTTAGCTTAATCTAGTTGGGGTCCACCAAAAGTGCCCAAATTATAGTCCTGGGGTCAATTTGGCCTCATGCTTGGGGGGGGGGGGGGGGGGGGGGGGTTCACAAGATTTACATAGGCTTACATAGGGAAAACTTTTAAATCTTGGTGTACATAGCCATAAGGCTTAGGCTACCAAATTTTGCATAATTATAGCATTATCTAGTGGACAACTACAAAGAGGGCCCAAGTTACAGCCCTAGGATCAAGTTTGGCCCTGCACCAGGGGTCACAAGTTTTACATGGGTTTATGGAGTGAAAAGTTCAGAAACCGTCTTGTTACTAGCCATAAGGCCAAGAACTCCCAAATTTGGCATGTTATTCTTCTAATACACATATTCCCCATTTAGTTCGACTGTAGCCCTGGGGTCAAAGTTTTATAAGGGCTTATATAGTGAAGACTTCTCTTCATGGTTTATATTTATAAGCCAGTGGAACGATACAGGGCCATCATGACCCTCTTGTTCCCTTTTCCCACCATTTTTTTTTTTTTTTTTTTTTTTTTTTTTTTCAAAGATATTTCCCATTATTAAATACACATTTTATTGTTCGTCTGCAAATGTTTTCACTTTGGACAAGACTAAAATTTTGTTGTGTGGTAAAGAGTTTTCTTTCTTTCCCATGATGTTTTCAAAAGTCTTCTCAGGCAATATACAAAGATTAAATAATTCACAATTTTAATTCAAAAGTCTATAGGATTCTTATTAACTCGGCTGTTTTCACAGGAAACGTCTGTTATTTTGGCAGCCCAGGCATCTGCATCATTGTCGTGCAAAGACTGATATTTTATAATATCTCTATTATTAAGGAAGATATTTACTTCAAACTTTGACAAGTTGCTAAATATCAATAGGGGAACCTATACAACAAGAGCAGGTAACCATCAAAATATTTTTGACAGAGTTATGCCCCATTTATGACTGACAATTTTCAGTGAAAATCAAGCATCTGTAGCCGAGCATTGGCACCCACATGTGTTGCTCTTGGTCAGTTTTTTTTTTTTTTTTTTTTTTAGCTTTTCGGAACCCTTGATGGGATCCCAGTGGACAGGACATAGGGTCTGCTTCAATCTGTTTTATGCCATATTTCTTTGTTTCTCATTTTATTCAATGTTATTTTTCCGTTTCTAGGATATCACTGGTGAATGAGAGTGTGGTTAACTATTTCATACATGACCTTCAGTTAGAAGATCATTTCCATGCCTTGAGGAGGTACTTGTGCATGGCAGATGGAGACTTTTCTGAAATTTTGTGCGATATCTTAATGGAAAAGGTAAAAATTGTGATTTTTTTTCTTTTATTTAATCCTCTACCAGGAAATCACCTATTTTTACAACTGTTACGGGGAAAGTTTTAAGAAAAACATTGATGGAAGTGGACAAAATGTTGTTACCTCTTTACCAAACAATAAAATTTTGGACTCATCCGAATTGAAAACATTTTCAAATAACAAAATAAACATGACTCAAGAATTGGAATTAATTTTGGGAAGGGTAGAAAACATTTTTCCCACAATGTTTTCAAGAGGTACCAAGGACTTATTCTACAAACAGTTCTTTCTTGTAAAAAGAGATAATTATCATATATAAGTTTTTAGCAACCCTCCATCCTGCAGATTTCTTACAAATATGGGAAAATTGACGTAATGAAAGAAGTGAACAATAAAATATCACTGTAGTATAACCTAAGTTTTTATTCACCAATCAGATTGTAATTGTAAATTCCAAGACAAATCATCTGATTATTATGTCTCAACCAATCAAATAGATAGTCTTAAAATTTGGAATTAGACCAGGCTCTGTATTTACCTACCATTCTTCATTGCATTTGTAGTCAAATTTTGAAGAATTTTGTAAATTTGAAAGGAACACTATTACTGATTGGCTAAACCAAATATATTAACCAATCAGAAATTGTGTTACTTTTTAAATCAGGAATTAGACTAAGAACACAATTAAGAATGGTTTGTGAATACTGGTCCAGTATTTAGAACTTTGGGTGAAGTGAAATATGACTTATGTTTTGAACTTTCCAGTTGGGTACAAATCCAAAACCACAAGACATTGTGAACCCAGTGTTTCTAAATAACTGTCTCAACAAGGCAATCCGCCTGTCCATCAATGCTGACGATAAATATGCTGACAACCTCAGCTTTCTACATAAATACGTACCCAAAAGCATGGAACAGATGTCTCCAGATGTTTTTGATTGTATACAACTTCATTATGAGGTTTGTTTTATGTTTTCAGTTTTACTAGACTGTAAGACAGTTCTTGATTTTTACAACCCTGGGGTATAAGACTCTATAAAACATTGTTGGATTTTGAGAAGATGCTAGTTACCCAGCATCTCCTCTTCTTCCTAAAATTTTTTCTACTCTTTGAAAGACAAATCCTATCATTTTAGCTACATAATTTATTATCTGCAATTGCAGATAAAGCTCTGGATGAAGTCACTGGATCTGAGTTAATAAATGGATTGGACCTTTAAAACCATTTCATGTTGAAAAAAAGTTTTGTACATGGATGTGTATAATTTTCACATGGTTCATTAAAACAGGATACATATTACTGCATACAAGTATTCTCTGTATTTTGCTACATTTGGGTTGACTTTTCTGTGGTGTGAATAGTTCTGTGGTTAGCTATTATAATTTTAAATATTTAGTGAAGTAAATATGTATATATTGATACATGTATTCAACCCTTTACCACACAATGTAGAGTTTTAACGACCCAGATAAAGAAAGCTTTTGAAAACAATTTGGAAAAAGGAGAAAATGCTGGTAACCAGCATTTTCTCCTTTTCCCACAATGTTTTCTACCCTACCCTACCCAAATAAAAATTCAATATTTGAATTACAATTTTTTTGTCATCTCCAAATGGTTTACACTTGAATTAGTCAAAAATTTTGTCGTTTGGTAAAGACTTAAATAGAATAATAAATGGCAAGTTGAAAAAAAAAAATGTGGAAAACACAATGAAATCAGTATCAATCTGTGTATTAATTTTACCTAATGAGCAGTTTCTCCTTTTTCCAAATGTTAACTGTATGATTATTACACACAGAGGATGGTTGATGTCTTCGAAGCCATGTGCTGCAAATTTTATGAAAATGTTAGGAACTAATGAGGTACAAAATGATTTCCTCTTGAAAGTGTAGCAATGTTTACAGATGTTCTCAGCTGTTAATTTGTCAGTCACTGGAAATTACTTAGTTACTGGTATTGTGGAATATAAAGTGGCATTTTTTATTTGTAGGTAAAGTGGCCTTTGAACATAGTAATCACAGAGACCCATATGCATCGCTATGTCCAGGTGTTCTCTTTTATGCTACAGTTAAAGAGAGTTGTTTGGATCTTAAAAGATGTGTGGCACAGGCTGAAGCGAGATGGTATGGCTTTTTATTAGTCTTTTGTTCAGTAAGGGGTTATCAGATATTTTTGGGGTGTGTACCTTTTAGGAGAGATAACAGAATTTTCAAATACAGAAAGATTCAACCAAAAACTTGAAATTCTCACGTAGCACAAACCTTCAAAGTAGGGGAATACATTGTTTTTCAATGTGGAAAATAGTATAAATTTTGGAAAAGAAGCAGTTGTTTACAAAAGACGTCAAAAGGTAATCAGTTTTCTTCCCATATTAATTTCAGAATTTGGACATGAATGTAAAAAGATGTACCATTGCATGTGTTTGTATGGTAATTGATTCAGGTACAGTGATTGTATACCTGAAAAACAAATGGACAGATCTTTCACAAAACAACAACTTTTGACTGTTTAGCTGCCATTTCTTACAAATTAATGTATTCAATCATTTCTGACTTGATCAGGGAGGAAAGTTTATTCCAATTCAAATGGTTCATCTTTAACATAGTTTCTTCTCAATTACATGTATATTTCTGACATTCACTTATTTCTTGATAATAATAGAAGGTTAGAAATTTAATTTAGCCATGCTCTGGCAAAAGGGAATTTAATGCTTTCCTGTAATGCATTGTAGCATGCAAGACAAAGCACTCAGAGCATTGCTCAATTATTATTGTAAACTTTTATTGAATGATTATTTCATAACTTAAATTTGATAAATCTGTTTATTTCAGCTGTTGTGTATAAAGTGGGTCAGAGTGGACAGTTTAGGCAGCTCCACTTGTACAGTCAAGAAATGCAGCATTTTGTGAAAGTTATGCAGGAGTACATCTCCTACCAGATTGTTGATGTCACGTGGCAGGAGTTTCAGACGGCCCTACAGAAAGATGTACACAATCTGGATGACTTGCATGCAGCACACACCACTTACCTAGACACCGCTGTGTTCAGGTATTATCATATCCCTTTAACCCTTATCCTGCTAAATAAGTTAAATGAAACTTTCAAGACAAGAGTAAAAACCCAAATAATGTTATTTTAAAGTTATGGGAGGGGGGGGGAATACATGTATCTCCTTATCGGACATAGTAGATCAAAGATAAGACTGCACGTTGTGTGCAGTCTGATCTTGATCTACACTGTCCACAAAAGGTCCTTGAGTTGTGCCTAGCAGTCTAAGGGTTAATCTAGTCAGTGGAACAGATTGATCAAATGCATAGTGTTTATTGCCAGTTTCAGTTATATTATGGCAGCCAGTGCACCTATCCAAGCTTTCCTTGCGTTTCTTATACCATTACTATGCACAATATTCTTTCCAAGCCACTGGCTGCTTTCCCACATAACTATCATCAGAACATTGGTCAGTGGTGAGGGAGGAATGAATCCTGTCCCAATGACTATCATCAGTCCTCAGAAAGATATTGGCCAAGCCAGGGATCAAACCACTGAACCCTGTTCTCAAGTCCTGTATGCTACCGACAGAGCTACTCAGGCTTGGCTCTATGAAACAGACATGTTCATTGTTACTACAGGAATGAAGTATAACCACAACTTCTTTTACTGTAGCTTCATATCTTGAAATTATCATTTGAAATTCAAACAAACCTTAACTGAACCCCTTTCCCAAATGGCAACCTTTTAGACTATCTAAAATTAAAAGTATCTTCCAAATATGGAAGTGCAGTATTCAGACAAGATAGAAAGCATTGTTTAACAGTGCTGTTTACCAGCATTTACTTCTTTTCCTACAAGGGTGTTTAAAATCTAGGACTGTTTGGTAAAAGTTTAAATCTTGCAAAAAAACTGTTGACCACTTTATGTGTTTATCATTTGAGCCATGCTCTGTTGGGCTGACCAACCTTTTGCTATTAGTCAATTTTCTACTTGTCCAAGGCCCAGTTTACCTCATGATTCAGTCAGTTGTTAGGCAAAATAGAAATCATGCATCACGGAGATGCATTAAGCCCCCTTTTCACAGAGCATGGCTCATTTATTTAGTTTAGTTAAGACCTCTTGATATAATGGATACAAATTTGCTCCAGATGACTTCCAGAATATCCTTGTCAAAAATAGATAATCAGTATATTTCAACCCTTTACCACACAACAAAATTTTAGACTCGTCCATGTTGAAAGTATTTGTGGAGGAGAAACTAAACATGACTCAAATGATGAGATTTGTTTTTGACAAAGGAGAAAATTTTAAGGTAAAAGGGGAAAATTGTGTTTATCAGAATTTTCTCCTTTTCCCACATTGTTTTTGAAATCCTTCTTCCTCAGGGTTGTTAAAAGACATGGACTGCGCAGGCCGACATGAGTCGATACTTTTTGCAGATGAATATAGCCCCCTTTTTGCAGAGCATGGCTCAATTATATTTTGATAAACCCGTCTAGAATCTTGGAAGCATTTGATTATGCTAAAGGAGTTTATTTCTGTCCAGGTGCCTGTTGTCAAAAAATGCCTCCGCATTGATGAAGATCATACAGGACATTTTCCGTCTCATTCTGAAGTTTCATCGTCAGTTACTGTCTAGCGCATGGTACTGCAATGAGACTGGAGCAATGTGTCATAAGAACTACACGTCTATCTGTAAAACCTACAAAACTTTTGTGGAACACTCCAGTTTCTTATTTAAAGGTAAGATTTATTTTTGCTGCTTCTGGGCATTTTGTTCCTCAAGCTCAATACTTTCATTTTTTTTTTTTTTTTTTTCATGTTTTCTGTGGCCCAATAACCCAGTCTTGAAATCCAGGACCAGTCCTCACCTGTGGTGCTGGTTATTGCTGAGTGTCTCTGACTTCAGACTCCCAGCCTAGTATTGATTTATGAATAGTGAGGTTTCACTGTGACAGGATATTAAAATATGTGTACTGTCTAAAACTACACAGAACATCATTCAAATTATTCAAAAGTGAGTTTGTTTTTAAGATGGAGGAAAATCTGACAGGCTATCAATACACGATATGTACAAAAAGAGCAATCTTCGAGCTATTTCTACAGAGAACATGTCAAATACCATTCTGTTACACACAACCCAACTTGCTACATTTTAGATAGGAAGAGATTGGATATAGAAGTTTATTTTTTAAGTTGTCTGTAGGAGAGCTAGTGAAAGGCGTTTGTATGAAGAGAGAGTAAAGATGCAATCATTTGGGTTCTGCAGTTCAGTCCTGAGTTTAAACAACCCCTTGGGAAGGGGCCTTGTGAAAACATTTTGGGAAAAGAAGAAAATGCCAACATTGATGAAACCCATGGCACCCATTGATAAATAAGCTATTAGATTAATTAAACAATTTTTAAAGTGGCATAAAACTGTTTGCCTGCATTTTCTCTTTTTCTCATGGTGTTTTCAAAATTATCTTCTGAGGCATAAACACAGAAGATGATAGATCATTAATTTTGGTAAATGCTTAAATGAGATTTTTTTTTTTCTACAGTTGACTGGTGGGCAATACTTTAAAATATATTTGGGTCATGCCCTGTGAAAAGGTGGTTTTAATGCATCTACATGTGATAGGACTTTTCTACCTCATGGTTCTGTTGGTTTTAGACAGAATGGATTCACATCATGTGATGAACAGCTTGGTATAATGCATTAGAAAGATGCATTAAACTCCCCTTTCTCAGAGCACCACTCATTTGTAATTTTGTCTCAGGATACAGATCATTGGGTATATCAATATTGTCAATGTGGACTGTTTTCAAGTTCCTCTGTTTACAAGGCTTTTTATCTTTTACAGTTGTGAGTAAACTAGCCATCAGAGGGTATGAACCTCACCTACATGACTTGTTACTAAGACTGAACTTCAACAGCTACTACGACACAGAGTAGAAAGTTCATCAGCATGTACTAGTATATAGACTTTCAACCAGTCTCCAGCCAAATGACTGGAATACATTTTACCATTTACCACTTAATCCCAAGTGTTAAGGATCCTGAGAAACAGGCCTTTTGAAAACATTGTGGGAAAAGAAGAAAATGCTTGTAACCAGCATTTCTTCTTTTTGCACAATGTTTTTTCACAATATCAAATTCCATCATTTGTATCATTTCAGCTGAATTTAAATTGTCATCTACAAACACTTCCAGTTTTGACAAGTCTATACTTTTGTCACGTGGCAATAAAAGAATATGATTATGAAAAGAAGCTCTTCTGTTTTTCTTCAAAGGCTCCTTTTTCAATAGTGAATAAATGCCGTATGGTGTTAGCTGTTGCATAACAAGTAACTCTTGTTAAGGACAAAAACATGGACAATTACAATCATTAAGCTTCCAGTTTGCATCAGAAAGAATTTTCCAACATTCATGTACCTTTTGACATTTGACTAATATCTGTATAAAACGATGATTCAGAAAATTAGATATTAGTGTGATTTAGTCATTTCTCATGGAATTTTTTTGCATTCTTGCCCACATCATGGATGTTCATGAAAAGAATGTGGCGGAAGGATTTTGTATTCATATGCATGAAGTATACACGAATACACAATACAAAGTCCCCCACTGCTGCATTCTTTTTGGTAATGTGCACATGTTTATGTGTTGACAATTGAAAAAGGTTCCGTGATGTCAAGATATGCGCGAGTTATTTGCATTTGTGATTTTTTTCATTGCTTTTCGAAAGTTTTTTTATTAACCTTTTACCACTCAATCCCAAGGTTTTCCGACTCTTCTGAAGAAGGCTTTTGAAAACATTGTGGAAAAAGGAAAAAATGCTGGTGACCAGCATTTTCTCCTTTTCCCACAACGACTTCTACCCAATCAAACACAGAAATCATTTGAAGTACATTTATTTTGTCATCTGCATTATGCTTTCGATTTGCTAGAGTCCAAAGTTTTGTTGTTTGGTAAAGAGTAAAGAGCGCTATTTAGCAGGACTTACCAATAGATCTGTTCAGCTATGTACATGTAATCTCTCGTAGGGTAGTTTGATACAGTATTTGCATGTTGAATAGGAATAAATATTCCCAATTTATTTATTTTTGAAATAAAGTATGAAAGACAATTTTTATGTGTGATTTTTTTTTCCTCTTCTCCCAAGATCTAATTTTATGATGAAATTATAAAAGAAACTTGAAATATGAGAAATGTACTTAACTGTTGTGTAACAATTTTCACGAGTATCCCACTGAAATGTGGCCTCTAGAGTGCAAAGAGGTAATTCTTGCCAGCCACACAACAGACACAGCATTGCAAGATCCCAAGAACTTACCTCAAGCACTTTGTTCTCAGGTAAGCTAACAAGAGCACTCATGCGAGTGTCAATGCTCGGCTGCAGATGCTTGATTTTCAGTGACAATTCTAAGTCGAAAAAGGGCCATAACTCCATCAAAAATACTTTGGTTACCTGCCCTTGTTGTATAGGTTCCCCTTTTGATAATTAACAACTTGTACAAGTTTGAAGCAAACATCTGTAATAAAAGAGATATGATAAAATGTCAAATTTTTCTGACACGGACGACGAAGATGCCAGGGCTATGAAAATTACCTCAATGTTCTCTTCAAAATCAGCTGAGCTAAACAATATATCAATAGAATTATGATTTGTTTGCTATCTGTTCACTATTTTCAATGTTATTATACCCCACCTATGAAGTAGAGGGGGGTATACTGGTTGTGCCATGTCTGTGTCTGTCCATCCATCCATCCGTTATTCCATCAATCTGTCCATCTTTTCGTTTCTGTGCTCTAACTCAAAAGCCATTTGACCTAGGACCCTGAAACTTTATACAAGTGTTGCTCATGACCCAAGGAAGTGCCCTAATGTTTTGAGTCGCATGGGTCAAAGGTCAAGGTCATGACTGAACTTTTTTTGAAAATTGTTTCAGTGCTCTAATTCAAAAGCCATTTGACCTAGGACCCTGAAACTTCATACATGACCCAAGGTTTTTGGGTCGCATGGGTGTAAAGTCAAGGTCATGGGTGAACTTTGTTTTGAAAATCATTTCCGTTCTCTGATTGTGCTGATTCAGTGACAAGGTGCTGGTTGGGGGTATTTGTCCGCTAGGTAACAGCTCTAGTTTCATTTGTATCCTGGCAGCCAGTGCACCTACCTACATGTTTCAGTACTACATTCAACATTCCAAGCCAATGACTGCTCTCTCATATAAACATAGCAAATAAAAAGTTCAGCAGTACAAGAAGAATAAATCCTACAGGATTGACAATTCATCAATCCTTGAACTAAACTTGGCTGAGCTGCAATTCAGACTTGCAACACCTAGCCTCCCCCATGTCTTGTCCACTGAGATTCTGGGCGCTGCATTAATTGGGAAGATTGTGAAATAAAAAAATAAAGAAGGTAACATATGCTATAGCTTTAATAATATCACACAACTCTGTGAGAATCAGACACTCATAAATTCTTGTTTTTCCCCTTAACTCATTACCAAATGACTTGTCCATATTGAAAGCATTTGCAGAGACAAAACACATGTTTTTTAATGCTATACCCCACAATCCCGACCCTGGGAAAGAAAGGTTTTGGAAACATTCTGGAAGAGGAGAAAATGCTGGTAACCATCATGGTCTCCTTTTCCCACAATGTTTTCTACCCTATCAAAGGAAAAATCACATTTGAACCACACTGAAATTGCCATCTGCAAATGCTTTCCATTCGGACAAGTCTAAACTTTTGTTGTGTGGTAATGGGTTAAATATTGAAATTTGATTTTTGGAAGGGTAGAAAACATCGCAGGGGAAAAAGGAGAAAATGCTGTTTACTAGCATTTTCTCCTTTTCCCCAATGTTTTCAAAATCCTTTTTTTCAGGGTCGTTTAAAGTCGGGATTGTGAGGTAAAGGGTTAAGGGAGATTATTTGATAACAGGCTCCATGCTTATCCATTCATCTAACACCATGTAAACTGAAGCATGAGATAAAGTTACTGAATTTCAATCTGGACAATACCAGTTGTTTAACCCCTTAACACATAATCTCAACAACCCTGAGAAAGAAGCCTTTTGAAAACATTGTGGGAAAAGGAGAAAATGCTGGTTACCAGCATTTTCTCCTTTTCCCACTATGTTTTCTATCTTTCCCAAAACAGATTCAATTTTTCAGTCACATTTGTCATCTGCAAATGCTGCCAATTTGGACTAGTCCAAAATATTGTTGTTTGGTAAAGAGTGAAGCCAATTGGTTCTTCTTTGTGTTCATAATACCATTCCAAACTCAATATATCAGTTGATTGATTGAATGGTGTTTCACGCCACTTTCAACATTATTTCAGTTATATCATGGCAACAGCTAACATATTCATGTATTTCCCTTTACCGAACCCTTTATCAAACATCAAAATTTTTAGACTTAGCCAAAGTGAAAGCATTTGCAGTCAACACGTGACCTTTACTCTTTTACCTGATGAAAAAATTTTAGACTTGTCCAATTTGGAAGCACTTGCAGTTGACAAACTGAATGTGTCTCAAATAATTGGATGTGTTTTTGAAGGGGTAGAAAAAATTTTGGAAAAAGGAGAAAATGCTGATTATCAGCATTTCCTCCTTTTTCCTCAATGTTTTTCAAAAGCCTAGGTCTAAAGGTTGTTAAACTTCAGAATTTTTTGGTAAAGGGTTAAATGTGGCTCAAATAATGGGGTTTGTTTTTGAAAGGTTAGAGTAGGAGAAAATACTGGTTACCAGTATTTTCTCCTTTTCCCACAATGTTTTCAAAAACTATTCCCCAGGGTCATTAAAACTCCAGATTGTTTGGTAATGGGTTAACAAAAAAAAAAAAAAAAAAAAACATACGACAAACATACAAAGGAAATGAAATAATCACTTTATCTACAATATGACAACTTGGTGGGAAAAGGAGCATTTGCTTGTAAAAAGTTTCTTTTTAACCCCATAATGCTTCCCAAAACTGTAAACATAGTATCTTGTTTTTGTAGTAATGGCAATAGCCAATTACCAATAATCCCATTTTTAACAACCCTGAGTTAGAATGCTTTTGAAAATACTGGTCACCATCATTTTCTCCTTGTCTTCCACTGTTTTCGACTCTTTTGAAGATAAATCCCATTATTTGAGTCACATTTAATTTGTTGTCTGCATATGCTTTCATTTTGAACAAGTCTATCTGTCAGAAGGCAAAGAGTTAAACAAAACCTCTCTTACACAAACTCATTTAAAAAGAGCACTTGAAGATAATATCTTCATAAATATGTTTACTAATATCCTAAGTGTATAATCAACAGTGAATCAATGGTCCCCTACAGCCATATTTTCTACACCTTCTGCCACTTCCTTTGTCTTATCCTTTGCCTTGTCTTTCTTTCCCTTTTTCTTTTTCTTTTCTTCTTCCTCATCGATTGGAGCAGGTTTAACAAATGGAATTTTATCTTGGTAACCTGTAATCAGAAAACATTAGCAATACATGGATCCGTCGAAATCGATATTTGACCATTCAGGTCATCACATTTATTTGGCCCGATGTGCAGCCTTGCTTTCTGCTATTTTGGCTCACAAATAAGCGACTTAATACTGGAGGAGTGCGATATTTTGTGTGTTTACAACGCTTGAATTCTAGGAAAAAGTTTAAAAGATGTGCTTTGCAATCGTGTACTGCTTACGTGAGATATACGAAGAGATTACAAGTTTGCATTATGATTATGCTTGACAATGGGACATGAGCAAAGAGTTTCGATCAAAGCTATATTACGCAATGGATTAATTAATCTTAGTTTTTTTCCTCTGAAACTCTCTGAAAAAAAACAAACTGTTTTACAGTGGAAAACAAAGGTAAAATATATGAAATACTAATAAAAAGAAAGTATGTTAACTAAAATAGCTAACCTTGTTTAATAACCTCTGCACATCCAAAAAGGGGCACATGTCATCAATGTTTCAATTTGACATTAACATTAACCCTTGGTGCGTGAAGAGTGCTGAACGTGTAGATACAGACCAGAGTGAAAAAAAAAATGCAGTTTATTCTTGGATTCAAACCATCTGCTACTTAAATTAAGTACATTTACGTGTATTCTTTACTGAAGGTATATGTAGATTTCAATTATGAAACAGACTAAGTTCTGTTTTGTACAGTTTTGGAAGTTCAGCTCAAAAGTCAACTTATCGTAATTAAATCAGCTTTTGATTTAGCCATATTTAGGTGGATAAGCACATCTGCCATTTCAAAGGGTATGTTGATAAACTGTTAACTGACAGGATGTGTGTTTGATTGCCACTGTAATCTACTCGACCACCTGTTGTCTTCAGTATATCACAAGGTAAAACAAACTACTGCCAATGATATTAACAAGTTTGTTAACTGACAGCACACTTTACACATTTTAAAATCACCAGGCAACCATTTTCCCTTAACTTGAAATTTAAACACTTCTCAGACTTCCACCTCTCTGTTGATTGAGACAATCTACAAATATTTCAAAATGCTTGTAATTTAGTGTAATTTATTACTGAATATGATGTTGAGACAACCTAACAAGCCTCACAAAAATATTAATCATCTTTAATTATTTTTAAGCAAAACTGAGGTTTATGAGGTTTATCATTCTTTCTAATAGAAGTTCAAAACTTTCCTGGCACAGGTATTACATTGTCCGTAGCCCCGAAATTCACACTTTTTATACAAATCCTTGTGTGAATAAGTTCAAGTATGTATTTCTTACCGAGAATCCATCATCAGCAAAAACATATGAATAGGAATATTTTTCCGGAATTTAATCGTTTTTAATCCTTCACCGCACAATACTGATTTGTGACAAGCCTGACAGAGAAGGTTTTTGAAAATATGATTAAAAATTCACGGTACAACTTACATGAAGGCATGTTAGGTTTTAGAACTTCTGGGACTACTACACCATCTTCCTCTTGGAAGTTCTCTAAAATTGCACATATCGTTCTTGTGGTGGCACACATAGTCGCATTTAGCATATGAACATATTCAACCTGAAACAGATAGGTTCCATTGCAATCAAAAAGTAATATCACATAACTCTTTACCAAACGACAAAATTTTAGACCAGTCCAAAATGAACGCATTTGCAGACGACAAAATTAATGTGATTCAAAAATTGAACTTTGTTTTGAGATGGGTAGAAAACATTGTGGGAAAAGGAGGAAATGCTGGTTACCAGCATTTTCTCCTTTTCCCACAATGTTTTCAAAAGTTTTCTTTCTCAGGGTCGTTAAAAGTTGGGATTGTGTGGTAAAGGGATAAATATACTTAACTCTTTACCACACAATTCCGAGTTTTAAAGCGCCCAAAAAAGAAGACTTTTGAAAATACTGTGGGAAAAGGAGAAAATGCTGGTTACCAGCATTTTCTCCTTTCCCACAATGTTTTCAACCATATCAAAGACAGAAATCATCATTTGAGCTATACTTTATTTTTCGTCTGCAACTGCTTTCAATTTGGTCTAGGCCAAAATTTTGGTTAAGAGTAAAGAGAGTACAAAAATACTGAAGTTATACTGCTAGGAACACCCATTACAACCTTATTCGCTTTGCAGATTGTGTAAATCAAGATATGACGACTCAAAACACCCCATATTTTCTTGAAACTACACAGTCTGATCTTTTGTTGAATATTCTGTCCAAAACAGCTTTTAAACAAAAACATCTTGATCCTTTTCTCTGCAAATGAGCATTTTATTTCTTAGGCACTCAAATTTCTGTTTCATTGAGTGATCAAATCATTCCATGTTGAAGAATCAAAAAAACAGTCTAACCTCAGTTGCTTTTTGGACAAAAGCACTTACAGACGACAAATTAAATCTGGCTCAAAGTCTGGAAATTGTCTTTGAAAGGGTTGAAAACAGTGTGGGAAAAGAAGAAAATGATGGTTACCAGCATTTTCTCCTTTTCACAAGATGTTTTCAAAAGCCTCTTTCCTCAGGGTCGGTTAAACATGGGATATTTCAAACACTTAAGTATGCTAAGACAGCAAGTTTTGTCAAAGTAGGTCCGTATCATATTGTATCATAAATAAGCATTTTTAAATGGCATACTTTGTGACCATTAAAGTAATTCACAATAACAGATATGGATGCAAATCCTTTACTCAGACTGGGTTTGAAAAACAAAAGGGGGAAAGGAAAAGATGGTTGTTCAAATATTTCTTTTAGATGCTTACTTCTTGGTTCATTTTCTTTGTTTGACCGTATCTGACCTTCAGTCTTCTAGCCTGATAATCAAGACAGTTTGAGCAGGAAACCAACTCTCTGAATGCTCCTGACCCTGGAAACCAGGCTTCAAGATCCAACTTCTTCGACGCAGCATTGTTGAGTGCACCTAAAGATATTGACTAGTACATATTTACAGACACCCTTCTTTCCATATGATGGACAAAATTAGCCTGACTGAAACTTTAAATGCTCTCAAAATGGATGAATCTAAAAATGTTTTTATCTGGTAGAGACTTCAAAAATGAGTACAGAAATAGAGGCCCTTGAGGGCCTGAATCGCTCTACTGGCAGTGATTTTGCTTTTTCACCTAGCATACATTATGAATTCATGATGAGAAAACGACAAACACACAAAAAAATGGGGGTGGGGGGATGTCATTGCAATTGAATTTGAACCCATTAAGACAGCATGAGTAGAACAAATAGTGAAAAAAAAAATAAGTACAATTTCTCAAAACCAACGGTTGGAATCCGGCCAAATTTATTACGGTTTCAGTACTCATGGTATCAAACAATCCCTTTAAGTTTCAAAGAAATGTGACTAATGTGGACTGTGTTGAGTAAACAATACTAAGTCATCAAATGGCTGCTTTTCCTAAACTGACAACTAGGTTTTCTTTATTTTTAATAGGATTCAATCCCTCAATGAAACAAATAATTTTTGCAAGTTTTAAAAGAATTGGATAAAAAATGCGGACTAAATAAACAAGAAATATCAATTTTTAAATGGCTACTTTTCCCATACTGATAGTCAGATTTTTCAAAAATCAGTAGGGTTCAAGCTGTTGATACAAAGTAACTGCAATTTTCATGAAAATCAGATTACAAATGCAGACTTTTATCACATATACAAGAAATAAAAATTTTCAACTTTAAATGGCATGCTGATTGTCAGATATTTTTCAAAATCAAAAGGGTTCAAGCTATTGGTGAGATAAACAAACTGTGCAATTTTCACAAAAATGTGACGACAAATGCAGACTTTATCACATAAAATACAAAAAGACTAACGGACAGACAGACAGATGAACCAACAATGGAAACCACGCCATGACATAAGCTCTGACTGGATATTTGATTCAGTCAGCTAAAAGTCTAAAGAATACAAATTTAGACAAAAAAATGATTACATGGGTTCTTTATGAATGATTTCTTTTCCTTTGAAACTAGAGAACCAGCAGTTCTCATGGCTTGCATGAGCAAAATTCACATGTTCAAATAATCACCACATGGAAAACTAGAACCCTCCACTGGTTACATTGTCACTGAATCAGGGAAAAAAATCAAATGGCCATAAATCCCTCTATTAGTCAAGCAATCATAATGAAAATTGCAAGTGCATAAGTTAACATGTTGACATATGAAGGCTACCATTCACTCTCAGTCAAAATGGTTGAAAACTAAAGGAGAAGGAGACACAAAATTACATCTACATACAAACAGGCAACATGGTTGCAGTATACATAATTATGGAATATTATGTTGTAGTAACTTTCCTGGTCCTTCTATCTGATTCAGTCAGCAAGAAAAAATTTATATGGCACAAGACCAAAGGTCGAGCAAGATGTCAAAAGTTTCTAACTCTGAAAGAAGCAAATACAAGCATGTGGAAAGTTACAATAAAATATTCCTTTCACATGTATTACATACCTACAACATTAAACAACAAAATATTGCAATTAGAGGCATTTTTTTTTTTAAATCAAAATCAACCAAGTAATAGATTAGTCAATAATAACTTTGTTTTTATGAATTGGGGATGAGTATCTTGGCATAACATTTTCACAATCAAATGACAAATCAATGCATTCGTATTCCGTGCATGAGATACGTCATCATACCATATTTGGAACCGTATCTGACTCTGTGTAGATAAGATTTTTTTTCTGTCTTGTGAGATAATTTAAATGCATGCAATGCATGTATATGGGCCGGAAAATTTTCTGGTATATTATACATTAAACCCCGCCCAATCCACTTCACTGTGGGGGTATAATGATCAACATTATGAGGTTCTGATATACAGGATAGATATTATTTGTACCTGAAACAATGTTTACAATCCTGTATGGGATTCCAAGGGTTTTATTAAATTCCTCTGCATTTGCAATCATTTCGTCAAACATTTCCCATGATTTATTCTCATGTGGTGATGTCAGTACAAACTGTTCAATCTGAAAAAATCATGATCTCTTTTAATACAATATTTTCTCGAGATTATTTTGATGTACAAAGCTATTTGGCTACAAATTTAAAGTTCTCTAGGAAACATATTGATTTAACCCTTTACTAGACAACAAAATTTTAGCCTTGTCCAAACTGAAAGCATTTGAAGATGACAATTTCAATGTCACTCAAATGGTGCAATTTTTCTTTCATAAGATAGAAAACATTGTGGGAAAAGGAGGAAATGCTGGTTACCATCATTTTTGCAACCAGCATTTTCTCCTTTTCCCACGGTGTTTTCAAAAGGCTTCTTTCCCAGGGTCGTTAAAAGGCGTCACTGTGAGGTAACGGGTTAATGACTGGCAGGTTGTGCACTTATTTAAAAGAGAATCATGTTCAAGTTAACATGAAGAGCTATGTTAAATTATCAAAAATACAATTTTTGTTTAGTTCTGTTTTTTGTTGCTTTGCCAGATCATGCTTGAGCAACACACACATTGTCACCTCTTTAAGCTGTAAAGGGGGATTATACTGGTAACCAATGGGCAGAAATCATCTTTTGAGCTGTAATAAATTGGTTGTTTGCTAATGCCTTCTAACTGGTCAGATCTAAAGTTTTGTTGTTCAGTACAGTTAACCCTTTACCAAACAATCCCAAATTTTAACAACCCTTTGAAAACATTGTGGTAACCAGCATTTTCTCCTTTTTCCAGTATGTTTTCTATTCTATCAAAGACAGATTCCATCATTTAAGCCACACTGAATTTGTCGTCTGCAAATGCTTTCAATTTGGACCCGTCTGGAATTTTTTTGTGTGGTAAAGAGTTAAGTAAAGAATACCTCTCTGCAACTGAGCACTTCAACCTACCTTTTCAAACTGATGCACCCTAAAGATACCACGAGTATCTCTGCCATGTGATCCCACCTCCTGTCTAAAACACGTGGAATAACCACAGTACTTGATAGGGAGAGTTTCTTCTTTGATCCATTCATCCCGATGGAAAGCAGCTATAGGCTGCTCTGATGTAGCAATCAAATATTTCTCATCTATTGCTCTATCATCCTGCTTTTCACTGCTCTTACCAATTACCTACAAATAGAACAATGCTCCTTTCCTCTAAACTATTAACTTGTACTCCATCTACTTGATTTTGCTGAACAAGAATCATAGGGTAGCTGCTCCGGGTCTGTATTTGCCAACCATTCTTAAGAGTAATTTTTGTCTAATTCTCAAGAATTTTCTAGATTTGAAAGTAACATAACTTCTGATTGGCTAAACCAAATGGTTTAGCCAATCAGAAGTTTTGTTACTTTCAATTTTAGAAAATTCTCCAGCATAAGACTTAGAATATTCTTAAGAATGGCTGGTGAATACAGACCCTGGTCATACTCCAGGTACTCAATGATCTGCAGTGGAAGCATGCTGTGTTTACTGCATCTCTGTGATGCATTATACCAAGCAAGTCGTCTCATAGTTATGGATCCATAATATCCACTTTGTCACACAACAAACTAAATTATGAGGCAGAATGGTCTCTGGACATGCAGAAAGATTACAAATAGCAAAAAGTTTCAATCATGTCAGCCTGCACAAAATGTGCAGGCTGACATGGCTCTTTACTTTTTGCTACCACATTAAACCCCTTTTTCACAGAACATAACTCAAACAGTTTTCAAAGGCAAAAAATGCCTCACCAAGAAACTCTCATGAACTTAACCACTATGTATACTACACCATAACTTGCATCTTTTATTTTCAGCTCAAAGCCATTTATAGAAAAATGCTGAAGGTGTCTATCTGAATCAAATGCCTAAAAATCCAATGTTCTACAATCTTTTAACTTTAACTTTTGTAACATGTACCACTCATCCAAGTACAAAACACATAGCACCTAACTTTACTTCCATCACAGAGAGACAAGCACCAAATGGAAAAACAACAAAAGCCATCTTTCCAATGTCAGAGGCAGCATTTAACCCTTTACCACACAATCACGAGTTTTAATGACCTGAAAAAGAAGGAAACATTGTGGGAAAAGATATCATGCATTTTTTCCTTTCCCCACAATAGTTTTGTACCCTATCAAAGACAGAAATCATCGTTGGAGCTACAGTTGTCTTCTGCAAATGCTTTAATTTAGATGAGTCCAAAATTTTATCAGTAAAGTCCTTCATATCGAACCTCTTTCAGTGACACTTGTTGTTCAGAAACTCATTACCTTATAAAGCTCCTCATCAAACTGAGACAGCTGGGCCACTTCTTGCATCACCTCTTTCCTCATGAAGAAAGGAGTGTATAGCGGAGTGTATCCTTTACTATGTAGGATCTTCATGGCATAATTGATCAAAGCTTGTTCTAGGAAAACTGCTGCTCCCTGTTGGAGAGAAGAATTTATCAATCTTTGTGAGTAACAGAATTTCTTCTGCATGACTTATGAAGAATTAATTCCAAGATTATCATTTCCAGTAAGTTTGCTTTCAATCAAATGTGAATAGAACTCTTTTCTCATTGCCGAGCAAATAGACCACCTTTGAAGACACTGTGGCAAAAGAAAGTGTGGCTCTGCTCTTGATATGCAGGTTTTGATTTTGCCATAATGTCTTAACATAAATTTGCTAATTACCGCTGAATGTTATATCAAGTTAATTGTTTTACATGAACATAACAAGTGGGACGCAAGTCATATTTGGACAGTAACAGGTTAATATGGTACACATAACTTACTTATGGATATAGCAAATATTCTACAGAATCATCTTTTAATATTTTACCAAACAACAAAATTTTAGGCTAGTCCGAATTGAAGGCATTTGCAGACAACAAAATAAATGTGACTGAAAAAAGTGAACATTTTTTGGGGAAGGGTACAAAACATTGCCAGGAAAGGAAAAAATGCTGGTTTCCCACAATTTTTTCAAAAGGCTTCTTTCTCAGGGTCGTTAAAAAGGATTGTGTGGTAAAGAGTTATCTGAATTGAAAAACTGTAAGAAAACCAACTGCCTTTTAAAAGGCTGTCAACTGCAGGGATGCAAGTCTTAATATGCAGTAACAGGTTTACAATTAACATACAATACTGTATTTCTATCTCCCCCCCACTCCCCACTCCGGGTAACCAGCATTTTCTCGTTTTTCCAAGTAGTTTCATAGTCTGTCAAAGAAAAAAGCCTTCATCTGAGCCACACTTTCTTTGTCATCTGTATGATGAATGTTTTCAAAATGCACCAGTTGTGCAATTTTGTAGACTGCAAAATGGTTACTATGATACTAGTAACCTACTTTTAAATAGTAACCTCGGCCACCAGCAGTGACAGCCCCTCTTGTATCATCAACTCCATCAATCATGACAATCAGATCAACATGGGAGTATTTCTTCCTTGTTTCACAGTTCCCAAATGTCCTCTCCACACCATTTTCATCCTGTAAAAACAATTGTATACATTTTATCAAAGTCTGCACACTACTAATTCAAAGCCATAGCCTGCTTTCCCAAATACATAAAGTTTGCAATTAACCCTTGACCAAACAACAAAATTTCAGGCTGGTCCAAATTGAAAGCATTTGCAGACTACAAAATAAATGTTACCAAAAAATGGAAGTTTGTTTTGGGTACGGCAAAAAACATTGTGGAAAAAGGAGAAAATGCTGGTTACCAGCATTTTCTCCTTTTCCCACAATGTTTTCAATACACTTCTTCCTCAGAGTCATTAACAGTCGGGATTGTGTGGTAAAGAGTTAAACTGTATTGATTGTATGGTGTTTAATGCCTTTTTCAACATTTTTTCAGTTATATCACGGCGGCCAGTGCACCTATCCATGCTTTCCTGGAGTTTCTTTTACCAGTACTCGGCACAATATTCTTTCCAAGCCACTGGCTGCTTTCCCACATAACCATCATCGAAACAATGGTCGACGGTGAGAGAGGAATGAATCCTGTCGCGATGACTGTCACCAATCCTCAGAAAAACAGTGGCCAAGCCAGCGATCGAACCAGCAACCTCCTGTTCTCAAGTCCTGTATGCTACTGTGCTACAGGAGCTTGTCAAAGTAAAGAGTTAAAGGTCATAATGTATTGGGGAGTGAGGAATGAACTCTGGGCCTGTACTCAACAACCGTTCTTAATTTCATTCTAAGTCCTATTCTAGATTTAAGTAGAAACATAACTTCTATATTGGCTCAACCATTTTGGTGTGTTTCTTTCAAATTTAGAAAGTTCTTGAGAATAAGGCTAAGAATGTTATTAACTTATTAACCCGTAGGCTGCTAATCACAACCAACAGATCTTTTGCAGACAGTATAGATCAAGATCAGACTGCACAGAATGTGCAGTCTGATCTTGGATCTACACTGTCCAACACGGAGATATTTCCCCTACCCCAATAAATTTGAAATACCAACATATTGGTTTTCACCATCGGCTTGAAAGTTTCATTCCATTTATTTAGCAGGATAAGGGTTAAGAATGGTTGGTGAACTTGGTGAATACAGAGTAACAGACCAACAGCAAAACTTTAGACTTGCCCACATCAATAGCTTTGCCAGATGAAAAACTTGAAGTGACTCACAAAAACTGTAATTTGTTTTGAAAGGGTAGTAAACATTGTGAAAAAACACTGCTCTTCTTCAGGGTTAAGAATGGTTGGTGAATACAGAGTAACAGACCAACAGCAAAACAGCAGAACTTTAGACTTGCCCACAGTGACAGCTTTGCCAGATGAAAAACTTGAAGTGACTCACAAAAACTGCAATTTATTTTGGAAGGGTAGAGAACATTGTGAAAAAAACACTGCTCTAATTCAGGGTTGTTAAAAGGTATGTGTGGTAAAAGGTATATATCATTCTTAAACTAATTCTCTACAAAATAAACCAAATTTCTGATCTGCTACACCAAATTGTTTAGCCAATGGTGGCTAAACCGAGCAGTTTAGCAAATCAGAAAATATGTTACTTTGTAGAATAAGACTAAGAATTCAATTTAGAATGGTTGGTGAATGCAGATCCTATTGCTAAGACATATTAATCCTAAGAAAGCATTTTGGCCAGTCAGGGATTCAAACTCACAACCTCTAAATTACTAGTCCCTTGTATTAACCAAGGAATGCTACAAGGACTTTTCTGATACAATATGTAAAAACAAATCCATTCAATTAAGTCACAAGCCATGCCTTATTAATTTGTAGAGATATAACTCACAAATCAATCTCTACAGACCAAAGTATAACTTTCATATGCAGAAATGCACAAGATCTGACTGCAAGAGACCTTTGATCTACACTGTCACATATTTTGTGAACATGAAGTTGCATTTATTTAACCCTTTACAAAACAATCCTAACTTTTTACAAGTCTTGGGAAAGCTTTTGAAAATTTTGTGTCAAAAGAAGAAAATGCTGCTAACCAGCATTTTTTTCCTTTTCCCACAATGTTTTTAACTCTTAATTTAAGAGACAAAATCCCAGCATTTGACTCGAGGTTTGTTGCCTGCAAATGCAAATATGGACAGGTCTAAAATATTGTTGTCTAGTGCCAAGTTATTAAGCAGTCTTAAAAAAAAAAACTTTTCACCACAGGACAAAATTCTAAACTGGACCAAATTGAAAGATTTTGCTGACAACAAATTACATGCTGCTGAAATTATGATTTCTGTCTTTGATAGAGTAGAAAACACTTTTGAAAAGGAGAAAATACTGGTCACCAGCATTTTCTCCTTTTCTAACAGCCTTTTTTCCAAAGCCTTCTTTTTCAGGTTTGTTACAACTCGGGATTGTGTGGTGAACAGTTAAAAAGTATACCTCGTCATTTGAGACTATACAGGACTCATGCAGGAGGTTTCCTATCTCTTTCAAAGCTTCATTACGTTCCCTCTCATGTGTATCCAAATCTTTGGTATTTTGGAGTATTTCTTCATCAATAACCAACCTGAGTTTCTTGATCTGTGTCACAGTTAGAGTCTGACAACAAAACATGAGCAATATAAAAATCTTAGCCCTTGCAGGGCTGTACCCAGACTTACCAGTACATTGTACTTGCTTATCCCTTTACCTGACAACAAAATTTTAAACTGGTCCAAACTGAAAGCATTTGCAGATGACGTATTAAATTTAGATGAAATGATAGTGACTGTCTGTGACAGTGTAGGAAACCTTGCGGGAAGAGGAGAAAAGACTGGTTACCAGCATTTTTTCCTTTTCCAACAAGGTTTTCAAATGGGTATTTCTTCAGGGTCATGAAAACCTGTCACTGTGTGGTAAAGAGTTAACCCTTTACCACACAATCCCGACTTTTAACGACCCTGAGAAAGAGGCCTTTTTGAAAACGTGGGAAAAGGAGAAAATGCTGGTAACCAGCATTTTCTCCTTTTCCCACAATGTTTTCTAACCTATCAATGACAAATTTTATCATCTGGGACACCTTTAATTTGTCGCCTGCAAATAATTTCAATCTGGACCAGCCTAAAATTTTGTTGTTTGGTAAAGAGTTAAGTGAACAGCATAGATGAAGATCGGACTGCATGTTCTCGGATCTACACTATGGGCAATATCTGTATCTTTAAAGCTTATGAAGATAGTCTATTACATTCCTCTTGCACTACAGGGATCAAGAAAGAATAACCAGGGCCTATATTCACCAACCATTCTTAATTTCATTCATAGTCCAATTCTAAATTTTGGAAGTAACACAACTTTTGATCAGGTGAACCAAATGGTTTAGCCAATCAGAAGTTGTGTTACTATAGAAAAATTTAGAAATTTCTTGAGAGTAAGAGTAAAAATGTTCTCAAGAATGGCTGGTTAATTTTAACTCAGGACCAGAGGTCCAGATGAGGAGTATTTTCAATTTCAAAGAGCAAGATCTCATATATTCTTCACTAAAAACCTATGGGAACTCATTAGAATTATCTTCATTCTAAATAGTACAAACAAAATAGGTTTGAGTAAAGAAGTAATGATAGATGAATTCGATAACCCTCTCTTATCTGAACCTCTTCATTGGTTTAACCCTTTACCACATAATCCTGAGTTTAACGACCTGGAAGAAGAGGCCTTTTGAAAACATTGTAGGAAAAGGAGAAAAAGCTGGTAACCAGCATTTCCTCCTTTTCCCACCATGTTTTCTACCACATCACAGACAGAAATCTTCATTTGAGTCACATTTTTTTTGTCGTCTGCAAATGCTCTCAATTTGGTCTAGTCCTAAAATTTGTTGTTTGGTAAAGAGTTAACTCTTTCACAATCAACTCCAGAAATATCACTTTTTTTTCAACATCTCAAAGTAGGTTTCTACTGCTATTCAAAATGACTTTTGTCATACTTATGTATCAGGTAGTGGACAGTGTAAATTGAAGATCAGGCTGCATTTTCTGTGCAGTATGATCACGATCAACTTTGTCTACAAAAGCTACTGAAGAAGTCATTAGCAGAAAAGAAGTTAAATAGTATTATCTGACACTTTTTTCAGTACATGTATGTTAGCTAAATCAAGGTAATAAATCAGGGAACAAGATATAACTGGCTGGAATCAACAGCTCCACTATACATGTATCTCAATGCAAACATCTGACACAAGAATAGATGAGCAAACCCTCAACATTTCATTTACCATTAGTTTTTCTCAGTCTGATATTTCATGTGTACCATTTTCCACAAAGCGTGTGATGGGATCAGAAACTGTCACACTAAAAAACAAGAGGGCCATGATGGCCCTGGGTCGCTCACCTGAGTCAATAGGCGAAATTCACTCAACGTGCATAATCCAATTTCTGACCAATTGTCAGGTCAATTGAGCTTAAAAGGTGGCCTCTAGAGCGTCCACAACGAATTTCCGTAAGTTGACCTAGTGACCTAATTTATCACCCCACGTGACCCAATTTAGAACTCATCAAAAAATTGACCAAGACAAACATTCTGAACAGTTTTCAAGTTAATTGAGCAATAAATGTGGCCTCTGGAATGCTCACAAAGTGTTTCTTAAATTTGACCCAGTAACCTAGTTTATGACCCCAGCTGACCCAATTTCAAACTCACCCAATATTTCATCAGGACAAACATTCTGACCAACTTTCAAGTCAATTGTGCATGGAATGTGACCTCTAGAGTGCCCTCAAGGTATTTCTTTAATTAGACCTAGTGACCTAGATTATGAACCCAGGTGACCCAATTTTGAACTCATCCTAGATTTCATCAAGACAAACATTTTAAGCAATTTTCAAATCAATTGAACAATAAATGTGGCCTCTAGAGTGCCCACAAGCTATTTCTTTAATTTGACCTAGTGACCTAGTTTATGACTCCACATGACCCAATTTAAAACAGTTTTAACTGATCTGAAAATTTATCAAAACAAACATTCTGAACAATTTTCAAGTCATTTGAGCACAAATTGTGGCCTCCAGAGTGCCAAAAAGGTATTTCTTTAATTTGACCTAGTGACCAAGTTTATGATCCCGTTGACCAAAATTCAAACTCATGTGAGATTTTATCAAGACAAACATTCTGCCCAATTTTCAAGTCAATTGAGCAAAAAAATGTGGCCTCTAGATAGCCTTAAAGGTATTTCTTTAATTTGACCTAGTGACCTAAATTATGACCCCAGTTGACCCAATTTAGAACTTATCTTGAAAGTTTATCAAGACAAACATTCTGAATAATTCTAAAGTCATTTGAGCAATAAATGTGGCCTCTAGAGTGCCCACAAGGTATTTCTTTAATTTGACCAAAAGACCTAGTTTATGACCCCAGGTGACCTAATTTCATACTTATGTGATATTTTATCAAGACAAACATTCTGACCAATTTTCAAGTCAACTGAGCAAGAAATGTGACCTCTAGAGTGCCCTCAAGGTATTTCTTTAATTTGACCTAGTGACCTAGATTATGACCCCAGGTGACCCAATTTTGAACTCATCCTGGATTTCATCAAGAGAAACATTTTAACCAATTTTCAAATCAATTGAACGATAAATGTGGCCTCTAAAGTGCCCAAAATGTATTTCTTTAATTTAACCGATTGACCTAATTTAAGACCCTTACATGACCCAAATTCAGACTCGTGTAGGGTTTATCAAGACAAACATTTCGACCAATTTTTAAATCAATTGAGAAATAAATGTGGCCTCTAGAGTGCCCACAAGGTATTTCTTTATTTTGACCAAGTGACCTAGTTTATGATTCCGGGTGACCCAATTTCAAACTCATTCGATATTTCATCAAGACAAACATTCTGGCCAATTTTCAAGTCAGTTGAGCAAGATATGTGGCCTCAAGAGTGACTACAAGGTATTTCTTTAATTTGACCTAGTGACCTAGATTATGACCCAGGTGACCCAAATTTAAACTCATCCTAGATTTTTTCAAGAGATTTTATCAAGAGAAGCATTCTGAACAATTTTCAAGTCAATTGAGCAATAAATGTGGCCTCTAGAGTGCCCAAAAGGTATTTCTTTAATTTGACCTAATGACCTAGTTTATGATCCAAGATGACCCAAATTTGGACTCATGTGAGATTTTATCAAGACAAACATTCTGACCAATTTTCAAGTCAATTCAGCAAAAAATTTGGCCTCTAGAGTGCCCACAAGGTATTCCTTTAATTTGACCTAGTGACCTAGTTTATGATCCCAGGTGACCCAAATCCAAACACATTTGAGATTTTATCAAGACAAAAATTCTGACCAAATTTCAGGTCATTTGAGCAATAAATGTGGCCTCTAGAGTGCCTACAAGGTATTTCTTTAATTTGACCAAATGACCTTGTTTATGACCCAAGGTGATCCAGTATCAAACTCATCAGACAAACATTCTGACCAATTTTCAAGTCAATTGAGCAAGAAATGTAGCCTCTAGAGTGCCCTCAAGGTATTTCTTGAATTTGACCTAGTGACCTAGATTATGACCCCAGTTGATGCACTTTTGAACTCATCATAGATTTCCTCAAGAGAAACATTTTAACCAATTTTCAAATCAATTGAACAATAAATGCGGCCTCTAGAGTGCACACAAGGTATTTCTTTAATTTGACCTAGTGACCTAATTCAAGACCCCACATGACCCAAATTCGGACTCATGTGAGATTTTTTTTAAAGACAAAACATTCTGACCAATTTTCAAGTCAATTGAGCCAAAAATGTGGCCTCTAGAGTGCCCACAAGGAATTACTTTAATTTGAACTAGTGACCTAGTTTATGATCCCAGGTGACCCAACTCCAAACTCATCCGAGATTTTATGAAGACAAACATTCTGACCAAAGTTCAGGTCATTTGAGCAATAAATGTGGCCTCTAGAGTGCCCACAAGGTATTTATTTAATTTGACCTAGTGACCTAGTTTATGACCCCAGGTGACCCAATTTCGAACTGACTGAACATTATGTGCTCAGGTGGGCTAACAAACTTAGAACAGGTTCACTACATACCAAATAAGAAAGCTCTATGCCTTCAAGGTTTAGAAGAGAATAATTCTAAAGTTTTCCTTCTTTGTTCCTATGTTAGAACTTGTGACCCCCGGGGCTTGGCCAGTTTTGACCCAAGGAGCATTGTATGAACAAACTTGGTAGAGGTCCACTAGGAGATGCTACATACCAAATATCAAAGCTCTATGCCTTCCAGTTTCAGAGAAGAAGAATTTTAAAGTTTTCCTTCTTTGTTCCTATGTTCGAACTTTTGACCCCCGGGGCGGGGCCAGTTTTAACCCCAGGGACATCATATAAACAAACTTGGTAGAGGTCCACTAGGAGATGCTACATACCAAATATCAAAGCTCCATGCCTTCCAGTTTCAGAGAAGAAGAATTTTAAAGTTTTCCTTCTTTGTTCCTATGTTCGAAACTTGTGACCCCCGGGGCGGGTCCAAATTTGACCCCAGGGACATCATATGAACAAACTTGGTAGAGGTCCACTAGGAGATGCTACATGCCAAATATCAAAGCTCCACGCCTTCCAGTTTAACAGAAGAAGAATTTTAAAGTTTTCCTTCTTTGTTCCTATGTTCGAAACTTGTGACCCCCGGGGCAGGGCCAGTTTTGACCCCAGGGACATCATATGAACAAACTTGGTAGAGGTCCACTAGGAGATGCTACATGCCAAATATCAAAGCTCCACGCCTTCCAGTTTCGGAGAAGAAGAATTTTAAAGTTTTCCTTCTTTGTTCCTATGTTTGAACTTGTGACCCCCGGGGCGGGGCCAGTTTTGACCCCAGGGACATCATATGAACAAATTTGGTAGAGGTCCACTCAGAGATGCTACATACCAAATATCAAAGCTCTACGCCTTCTAGTTTCAGAGAAGAAGATTTTCAAAGATTTTGCTATTTTTTTCCTTTTGGTTGCCATGGCAACCAGAGTTATGGGTGGAATTCAATCTCTTGAACAACTTTGGTAGAGCTTCACCTGAGGAACATCCCTGCCAAGTTTCATCAAGATTGGCCCAGTGGTTTAGGAGGAGAAGATGTTTAAAGAAATTGTGGACGACGGACGACGCACAACGGACATTGGGCGATCACAAAAGCTCACCTTGAGCACTTCGTGCTCAGGTGAGCTAAAAATAAAGCTCACTGATAGCTTCTCTTGATTTATGTCCTCAAGTTGTTCTACCAAACCATCTGGCAAAGTTTCGTCTTCACCCACAGGCTCTTTCTTCTGTAAATTGTACAAAATACCATACTTAACTTTTTACCAAACGACAAAATATTAGACTGGTCCAAATAGAAAGGATATGCAGATGCTAAATTAACTCTTTACCAATCTACAAAAATGTAGACTTGTCCAAATTCAAAGCATTTGCAGGCGACAATTTCAATGTGGCTAAAATGATAGAATTTGTCTTTGACAGGGAAGAAAACATTGTGGGAAAAGGAAGAAATGCTGGCTACCTCCTTTTCCCACAATATTTTCAAAAGGCTTTTTCCTCAGGGTCATTAAAAGTCGGGATTGTTAGGTGAAGGGTTAAATGTAGCTCAAATGATGATTTCTGTCTTTGATAAGGTGGAAAACATTGTGGGAAAAGGAGAAAATTCTGGTTTCCAACATTTTCTCCTTTTCCCACAAATGTTTTCAAAAGCATTCTCTTAACCCTTTACCACACAATCCCGAGTTTTAACAACCCTGAGGAAGAAGCCTTTTGAAAACATTGTAGTAACCAGCATTTTCTCCTTTTCCCACAATGTTTTCTACCTTATCAAAGACAACTTACATCATTTGATTCATATTTAAATTGTAGTCTGCAAATGTTTTCAATTTGGACCAGTCTACATTTTTGTCATTTGGTAAAGAGTTAAGCAACATCTGATTTGTCATCCACAAACACTTCCAATTTGGATGAGTCTTAATTTAAATCTTGTGGTAAAGAGTTAACGTCTTGTTATCCTCAAACAACAAATCTTTTCATATCATTCATCTATAAAATAAATGCTTTCATTATTAGAAACACTAAAATGTTGTCTTCTGCATAAGAATTATGGACAACATGTATATTTCCTGCTTTATCTGGACATATCAATCATTTAGACACACAACAAGCACAAGATTGATAAACATTTAGACAAATTACAGTGAAGTCAAACCTCAAAAGGTCAAAATTTGATTTTTGATAAATTTGAACATTCATGTTCTCTTGAAGTAGAGTTTTACATCGCAACAGAAATTCTTGCCATGCTCAGTAGCACTCAGTAGTGTACAGGACTTGAAGCCAGGATGTTGCTGGTTTAAATCCACAGTACAGCAAGTTTTTTTTCCAAGAACTTGTGAAAGTCCTAGCCACAGGATTCATTCCTTTCTCTGCGCTGGTCATAGTTTCGATGATGGTTGTTTTGGAAAGCAGCCAGTGGCTTGAGAAGAAAATTATGCTAACTACTGGTCAAAGAACTTCCAGGAAAGCATAAATAGGTTCACTGGATGCCATGATATACCAAAATGTTGTTGAAAATTGAGTTAACCCGTTACCAGACGACAAAATTTTAGCCTTGTCCAAATTGAAAGCATATGCAGACGACAATTTCGATGTTGCTCAAATGGTGCAACTTTTCTTAGATACGGTAGAAAACATTGTGGGAAAAGGAGAAAATGCTGGTAACCAGCATTTTCTCCTTTACCCACAATGTTTTCAAAAGGCTTCTTTCCCAGGGGCGTCAAAAGGCGGCATTGTACGGTAAAGGGTTAAACACCTTACTTACAAACTAAAATTCCTATATTATACCTTGAACATCAAACATTGAGCTTAAAACTTCTGAAACTATTAAAACTCATGCTAACGTCCCATACCATACATTTGATCAATAAGCATTTCATTGACATACAAAAATCTGTATTTAGAACAGTTGAACCTTATTGTATGGTACTGTTTCAAAGATTGATTGTATGAATTTATGACAGTTTTTAGTGATTTACCTTCATTTTTTCTCCAATGGCTTTGCTACAGACATTCTTAAGTTTGTTCAACAGATCTGCCCTGTATCGTGCTGAAATGTAAATATTGGTAAAATAAAATTCTTAACCATATTTTCAATGAAAGTGCCATACAGTAAAACCTGCCTTCTTGACCACCTCTACTATGCAAGAATGTACTAAGTGAGCATATTTTAAGATTTCAGAGCAGGCAAATATACTGAAATTAACTTGCATTAAAGTAACAATAGCTGCCAAAAGTAAACTAAGCCAGAAGTAAAATGCATCTAAATTTAACCCTTTACCACACAATCCCGACTTTTAATGACCCTGAAGGCAAAGGCTTTTGAAAACATTGTAGGAAAAGGAGAAAATGCTGGTAACCAGCATTTTCTTCTTTTCCCACAATGTTTTCTACCCAATCAAAAACAAATTCCATGATTTTAGCCATATTTAAATTGTTGTCTGCAAAAGCTTTGAATTTAGACAAGTCTACATTTTTGTCGTGTGGTAAAGAGTTAAATCATATTATTTTAAAATATGTAAATTATTGTGAAGATGACAATCTGTTATTGTACGGCAGGTCCAAGTGTTAGTTGCTGGCAGAGAATTTCTAAACTAGATTAGTGCTTAGGCTGCTAAGCACAACTTAAGGACCTTTTGCAGACAATGTAGATCAAGATCAGACGGCACAGAATGTGCAGTCTGATCTCGGATATATGGTGTCAGATACCGAAATATTTTCCCCCAAAATATACTTTTAAAATAGTATCATTTGATTTTTTACTATCCGCTTGAAAGTTTCGTTTCGTTTATTTAGCAGTTTCAGAGTTAGGACTTACTAGTTAACTTTATCTTTTGTTTACTTTTTGCCTGATATTAAAATTCATTTTTCTGCCAGCGATTAACACTTGGACCGACCACATAGTGACAGATTGTCATCTTCACAATATTTTCTTTACTTTTGAATGGTATGATTTAAATTTAAATGCATTTTAACGACTGTACTGTCTTTTTGACAACAAAATAAATATAGTTCAAATGATGATTTCTGTCACTGACAGGGTAGCAAACATTGTAGGAAAAGGAGAAAATGCTGGTTACCAGCATTTGCTCTTTTTTCCACATTGTTTTCAAAAGGCTTTATCCTCAGCATCGTTTAAACTCTGGATTGTGTGGTAAAGGGTTAAACAAGCAATGGTCCTGTCTTGAGCAATGTCATTTTCAGTAACTGTAAGGTAATACCTTAATACAGGCTGGTCTAGAAGGTCTATTCATGTCATCATATTCTACCTTGCTCTATCATTACATATAAGAAAGGAATGTATACATGTCAAACATACAAGTTTAAATGCGTTATTCCCTGTATATGACCTAATTTATTCTTGCAACAGACCAATTCTAAAAAAAAAAACAAGAGCACCACATGCAGGTGCCAATACTTGGCTGCAGTTACTTGATTTTCAGTGAAAATTCTAAGTCAAAAAAGGTGTATAAGTTAACTTAATAACAAGAGGGCCACGATGGCCCTGTATCGCTCCACTGGCTTATAAACATAAACCATGAAGAGAAGTCTTCACTACAGTAAAACTCTGATATAGCGAATTTCACAGGACCATCAGATTTAATTCGCTATAAGCATAATTCGCTTTATTGATAGTACGAACTTCGTTATATTTCGGGACTCAAAGGTGGACATATGTACATGCAGTCTAACATTTATTTGGTATTTTGTTTCTAATGAAATTGCTTTCCTTTTTTTGGAATCCATGCTCAACTTGAAACAATCCCAACAAGAACGATTAGCACTCGACAGTACAATGGGACAGGTAGGAAAAACTAGTAGCCGATTTCGTATTTATTTAATCGAGTGAGCGATGTTAATCATTCAAAACACATTTTATACCGGTAGGAATTGAAAGCATTTGCAGACGACAATTTTCTACTTGTGGCAAATTATACCTTACCACGATAATTATAGATAGATAACACAGTCAGTTTATGTTGTGTAGATCAACGCCTCTAGAGTCAACGTGTTAATTGGGCAAGCGGGAAGGTGTGAATAACTGACTTGGTAATTAAAGACCCTTAGATGCGACTTCAGTGTAACCAAGGTATTTTCAGTTGAAATGGATATCTGCGGACCTGATTTTTGATTCGCAATATGCGAAAATTCGTTATATCCAAATTCCTTTTAACAATTAATTTTTACAAAGGTGAAAGAAGGTTTTTGCCGGGGAATTGATTTCGATTCGTACTAAGCGATAATTCGCATTATCAGAGTTCGTTATAATTAAGTTTTACTGTATATAAGCCCTTATAAAACTTTGACCCCAGGGCTACAGTCGGACTAAATGGGGAATATGTGTATTATAAGAATAACATGCCAAATTTGGGAGTTCTTGGCCTTATGGCTAGTAACAAGACAGTTTCTGAACTTTTCACTCCATAAACCCATATAAAACTTGTGACCCCTGGTGCAGGGCCGAACTTGATCCTAGGGCTGTAACTTGGGCCCTCTTTGTAGTTGTCCACTAGATAATGCTATAATTATGCAAAATTTGGTAGCCTAAGCCTTATGGCTATGTACACCAAGATTTAAAAGTTTTCCCTATGTAAGCCTATATATATATATCTTGTAAACCCCCCCCCCCTGCCCAGCATGAGGCCAAATTGACCCCAGGACTATAATTTGGGCACTTTTGGTAGACCCCAACTAGATCAAGCTAAATGCAAAATTTGGTAGCTCTAGGCCTTATGGCTAGGTACAGGAAGATTTTTAAAGTTTTCTCTATATAAGCCTATGTAAAACTTGTGACCCCTGGGGCAGAGCCAATTTTGACCACAGGGCTATAATTTCAAGAAGCATGATAGAGGTTTACTACATAAAGCTACATGCCAAATTTGGTAGCCCTATGCCTTATGGTTTCAGACAAGAAGATTTTTAAAGTTTTCTCTATATAAGCCTTTGTAAAACTTGTGACCCCTGGGGCAGAGCCAATCTTGACCCCAGGGCTATAATTTCAAGAAACATGATAGAGGTCTACTACATAAAGCTACATGCCAAATTTGGTAGCCCTATGCCTTATGGTTTCAGACAAGAAGATTTTTAAAGATTTCCAATATTTTTCAGTTTTGTTGCCATGGCAACCAGAGTTTTTGAAGGAATCAAATTCTTTCAAGAAATTCTGAAGAGGACCATGGCAGGATCATTTCTGTGAAGTTTCATGAAAATTGGATGGGTAGTTTAAGAAAAGAAGATGTTTGAAATAAAAGTTAACGCACGGACGGATGGACGGACGCATGGACGGACGATGGACACCGGGCCATGACATAAGCCCGCTGGCCTTCGGCCAGTGGAGCTAAAAAAGACTTCGATGGTTACCTACCCTTGTTACATGCATGCTTCCCAACTTTTTTTAACACAAAAGGAGGTTTTTAAGAGTTTCAAAGGGGGAGATTTGGGGTTTCAAGGGGGAGACTTTTTGAGGCGTACCAAAAGGTCTCTCTAAACATCATTTTTAAACCATCCTAGGCCAAATAGCTTTAATAATTGAACAAAAGTCTGGTTTATGATTAATTTCTTTTTATTCTTTATTAAATATTATTGTTTATTGCATGTATGTGAATATTTAGTGCAAAAACAAATCAATCATTACAGTCAATCCATAAATATATAGAAACAGCAACTATGGTAAAAAGGCACTGTAATGTTTATTATCAAATGCTACTTTGTCCATTGCGTTTTCACTGTTTTGTGAGTACATCATAATTTTGACTTGTTCTTTAAAGATATTCTGGCATTTTAAATTGTGTCCCTAATATTTAGCTTTAAATATAGACTACAGAGTACCACATTTTATCCTGACATTATTCATTCTCTTTGGTACTCAATAACCGCAAACAGGTATCTCGAATAAACACCATATACTCTGGCTCGAATTGCTGGTCAAGTTCTATCTAAAAGACAAGCTGTCATATTTACTGTTTGAAAAAAAAAAGTTGAGTCCCATTGAGTTCCTTTTGAATATCACTTTTGTCTGCATAAATCATAAGTAAAAATATCTCGAAAGCTTAAACAAAGAAAAATGCACTTTTCAAAAAAAAATCTGAAGCCAATCTTCACACAACAAAAATTCTGGAAGCAAACGTTAGCAAGTATCCGTAATGCTGGGCAACAACAGGTGCCTCCGATCAGTGCGCTACAGATTACTATATATTACTCTATTGCTGGTAACCAGTCAAGTATTGCTACGTCATTGATTTAAATAAAACTACAATCACATTCGGGTCGACCTATATTTAGATAAATTGGAATTCCAGTGGTCAATTTGTGCAGTAAGAGTTTAAAACTTCATATTTTTTCATTGTTTTTGTTACTGATTAACTTAATGTTTTCACTCTGGGCAACAATAGGTGCCTCCGATCAGTGCGCTATAGATTACTATATATTACTCTATCGCTGGTAACCAGTCAAGTATTGCTACGTCATTGATTTAAATAAAACTACAATCACATTCGGGTCGACCTATATTTAGATAAATTGGAATTCCAGTGGTCAATTTGTGCAGTAAGAGTTTAAAACTTCATATTTTTTCATTGTTTTTGTTACTGATTAACTTAATGTTTTCACTCATTTTTGTCTGCGTCCCGGGACGCAATGAGAAATGGTGTTTTGTGTTTATAGATCTAGACTCTTAAAACATAATATACCTGTTAATGTCAGGTGAATGACGTTTTGATTTCCGCTCTGAAAAGTAACTCGGCCTGTTCTCAAATTTGATTGGTTCACGATCATCAATTGATAAATCTCAGTACCTTGATTCCTATTTATAGACAACAAACCCGATTGACCGTGAAATACACACATGTATCAACTTCTTGTAAACTTCGGAAATACTTGTACCTTGAGTAGAAATTTAGCACACCCTTTTTACTCTTATGTCGGGTTTTTTCCAAATCGGGTTTTTTAATTGTCTGTCGGGGTGATCGGGTATTTTGTCTTGAATCAGGAGACTCCCAATGAAATCAGGAGAGTTGGGAAGCATGTATATGAGTTACCCATTTAGAAGTTCACAAATTGTCCAAGTTTGAAGTAAATATCTTCAGTAGTAACTGAGATATAATAAAATAAAAAAAAAATTGCAAGGCCACATTGCAGACAACGACAGGTCTATGATGAATGTCATGATAACTAGATGTTTTCTTCAAAAGCAGCCAAGCTAAAACTCTATCTTGCAGCTGACCACTTCTATAATCTCTACAGTTTAAGGACAAAAATGCTCAAGATGAGTAAAGTGTTGCAGAATGTTTTCATATTCACGCTTAGCTGATATTTTGTGATTTGGTTAACTGTTTATACATGATGCAATGTTACACATAGTAAATGTACATGTACAAGTTTCATAATACAGTAACTAATACCGATAACTGTCCCTGAATGTGGTTTTAGTTTTTGATGGGTCACATCTGGGTACAGAGACAATTGTTAATGAAATACAGTCGAATATCCATTGCTCGAACATCTACTCCTCAAAGTTCTCTATACGTCAAAGTAAATTTAAAGTCCGGATTGAACTGCTCTATTTTTCTATATAAAGTACTATCCGCACGTCAAAGTCCTTATCTCGAAGTTTCTCCATATGTCGAACCTAATTTCAGGTCCGAACTTCAATGATCCGGTTAATTTACACATCTTTACTTCGAACACGGTACAAAATTTTCACACATTTTAAGTGACTTTAATTATAAACTTAGGTGTTATACATATTTAACAGAAATGCTGGATACAACGACGGTATGTTTTTCGATCATTGACTTTTGTCAGCTCGGGTGTTAACATGCCGGTCATCTTGACTTGCAGATAATTATCGGTAATTAGTTCGGTTAGAAAAGTTTGGACAGAGATTTTTCGTACCATACACTGTGATTCTGGCCGTGGCTATAGAAAGACTGGGCATTTCGTTGTCGGCCGAAAATACACATATCCTCGATGATGCCGCTACCAAGGACTTGTCTGGTGAAAGAAACCCGGTAAAGTCCGGGAGATAGCCAGCAACTTCGGCTGACGAAATGCTTTTTTAATTTCACAATTTTCAGTATCGTTCTTACAGACAGAATTAAAAAAAATACATGTTAATAAAAGAAAAATAAACAGCATGCATCCTTTACTCTTTAATTTTCAAAACAACGATCAGTTAACTATAGAGGGAACAATGTAATGTACGGCCTGTAAACGAAGTATGCTTCGGTTACCTACTCACGGTACCTGACACACTCATCTGAAGAATCTCTGCACGTCGAACTTTCTATACCTCGAACTGTTTTCAGTAGTCCCCTGAACTTCGAGGTATGGATATTCGACTGTAGTAGAAATCTCTGCACAGATTTTGTGCCCAAGTTTAAACTCTCATATTTTCACAGACTAACAACAAAACTAGAATTTGAACATACCTGTTGCTTTCGTATTCAATAATCCTTTGTTTCAAACACAAATATTTTCAATTTAAGCACTAAACTTAAAAAAAAAAAAAAAAAAAAAAAAAAAGTTTTATTCATCTTTCACTCAAAATGTTTAAAACTACATTCTCCAAAATAGTCACAAACTGGCAACCAAAAACAATATATTTCGTCAGTTATTTCATGAATTACACATTTGAAACGACTCCTAAAAGTACTTTTGGTAATGAAGATTTTAATAATTTGTCCTTGGTCATGTGTTCACTAAAAATTAATCGCATGTAGCTGCAATACAGATTATACTAACGAAACAGAAAGCCAGTATAGTGCTGTCGCTTTTCTACTGGAAAAGTTACGACAGATTTGAGTTAGTACAGTGTACAGTAAATGTCTCATTATTGAGACTAGCATAATAAGCAGTTCATGGTTTGAGGAAAATTCTAAAATTGGACTTTTTCCAACATACAACAGTTGCTTTCTTCAAAAAGTTCCCTATCTAAGAAAGCATGAGCACCGCATGCGGGTGCCAACACTTGGCTGCAATATTGCTTGACTTTCGAAGATGAAAAAGGGGCATTAATGTGTCAAAAATACTTTAACGGTTATCTGTCTTTGTTGTATAGATTCCCATTTTGACAAACAACTTGTCCAAGTTGGAAGCAAATATTTTAAGTAATGACAGCGATATTATAAAATGTCAAAGTTTTTGCATGACGATGCAGATAATGTTGCCTGGGCTACGGCAATACCTCATCATTTTCTTCAAAAACAGCCTAGATACAAATGTATACTTTTCTACTGTATTGGAGTAACATAATGCACTGGTTACGGGCTTTGCAAGAGTTGTCTCCTATGATGCAAAACTAACAAGTCTGTAATTTCTTAATCCTTCAAAGTAAGAAAAAACACGTTTAATTGTGATGATTTAAAGAGATTTTGATGATTTCAATTACATAGCATTAAAGTAATTCAAACTTTACATTCTATTGCATCATCTATCCGGGGAGTCGCGTCCGAAATAATGTAAACTTCTATTTCTTACCTTTTCGCCATTTGGTATCGTGATCACAAATTAGATCAACTAATGTTACATCTTTAAATCTCTTTGCTTGGTTTTCTTTTATTTTGGTAGGGTCTCCACCCTTATCAGATCTAAAAAGTTCGATATCTAACACCATATCTATTACTGCAATAATTTCTTTCCAACCGGCACCGAATAAACGTGTAGATGTTTACTGCGCATGCACCGTCTGAAACCGAAACTAAGAACTGGAAAATCAAAGCGCTGATAGCACTGGAAGAGACTCCTCGAGTACAGGAATATGAGAGACGTCTTATAGCGATTATCTGCTATGACTAACGAAATTATAACATACCATTACTGTTACATGCATCTTGCCTTATATAAGAAGGCTCTAGAATTGCTAAGTGGTAAATGAAGCGTGCCACGGTCAGTTATACGTCTGCCGAAAGGTCATACTCGTTATGAATACAGTATTATGAAATTTGACACCTGATTTAACAACAATAATCATCATTAAAGGATTAATGTTTGGCCAGTAAAATCCCGTGGAAAGAAGTTTTCAGCGTCATGGTTTTCAAGTAGGACGCGTCTATATTTAGAAACTGTCTACAGAGAGTTGCAGTAAACAATGGTATTTTATAAACTTTTTTTCCCCGTTTGAAATCGTTATATTTTTAAGAAATTTGTAGCGAAAAACTTGTTTGATTTTTTCACAAACGTAGATCTGTTATTTATAGCAATTTTCCGCCTGCTATTTTGAGCGTCAATTTAAGCACCGCGTTTTAATATTTGTCCTGTACAGGATAGTGATCATAGCAGACAGGTCCGATCTTCAAAGAATATTGACATGTGCAGACAACGGGCTCTGCAGTGCATCAAGCAAAAACCCTTTCTGTTGTCAGCGTCGCCAATGGGATTTACCAAGGAATCCTGTTGTTCCATGGACCAACCTATATGATTTAGATCAACTGATAGAATAGCTGAAATTCTAAGATGGGAAGAATGATTCAAACACAAACTGTATGTGCATAATAAATCAGGTGAAAAAATACCCTCTAGCGGAAGATAACGTCACATAGCTTGATACTACATTATTTGGCAAACCTCGGGAGATCCGTTGATCAAGTCCCTCGGCTGTATCAGTTAGCTCGACATTATGCACCTATACGGTACATTTTTTCGCTGGAAATACACCGCATTAAAAACAGTTATTGGATCATAATACTCCACTTGGAAAAAGAAAACACTAGTCACAATTTTCTCTCAAAATCTTTCTAAACTTTGTAGATTCTCATTGACAAACAGTTTATTTTTTAACTTGGTCTATCAATTCTGTAGACATTTTTCAGCAACAGATTGCTTATCACCGTGGCTGTTGTTGCTGTTGCTAATCGATGTGCACGTGAGTCGCCGTTTTTAAGATCAAGTGACTAGCAATATTTAAAAAATGGGAACCCCTTGATACATTCGTCACAAGTTGGCCTATTCCGTAAACTATATCTAACCTCGTATGTATAAAAGGGATTTCTATTTTGAACTGCCAATCACATGATCTTAAACATGGCGGCGCCCATGAAAATCGAATAGCAACGACATCAACTACCACGGTGAAGTCATTCACATAGATCAATTTGTCGGTGAAAACCTTCAACGAAATCGATAAACTACGTTCAAAATTGAATGTTCAAACTGTCTGTCAATGGAAAAGTGTTTAAAAAGATTTCGATAGAAAATTGTGACTCATGTTTTCTTTTTTAAGGAGGAGCCTAACAATTTTAAGAACGATAAAACGGTTATTTCTGGCGAAGAAATGTACCATGTGGGTGCATATCAAGCTACGTGATACAGCCGAGGGACTTGATCAACGGACCACCTGAGTGTGCCGAATGTCAGATTGGACCTGCCTGCTAAGACGCATTACTAGCCTGTACAGGATAAATATTAGTACGCGGTGTGTAAATTGCCACTGATATATCAAGTAGTAGATGGCCATGAATAACACGTCCATGGAAAAATGAAGCCACTTTTTCGCTAAAAAAATTCTTAAATATATAATGATTAAAAAAAAAAAAAAAAAACGGTCACCATTCTGCTGAGCTTATACCGAGACATTTTCCCATGTTTATAAGGGCTATGTTTATAAATGGCTGGTGCACAGGTTATATGCTAGCTAGCCATGATTGGATGAATCGTACAAGGAAGGTTTTAGTGTGTAAACGTATATTTTATTTTGAAATCCGCTACACTGATTGCCGCCTCGGAAAGTAGTCCGGCTCCGTTCCCAGAGTACCCGTATCAGATATGTTAATATGTATTTGAAAAAATGCACCTGGCGGAAGATAATGGACGAAGTTAGATGTAGGTACGGAATCGGCCGAGTTGTGACAAGTGGATAGTACACGGTACATTTCTTCGCCGTAAATACGCCGTTTTACCGTTCTTAAATTTGTACTTGGCTTCTCTTATAAAAGAAAACATGAGTCACAATTTTCTATCGAAATCTTTCTAAATACATTGCCATAAACAGTTTGTACATTCAATTTTAACGTGGTTTATCGATTTCGTTAACAGTTTTCACCGACAGATCCATCTATGTGAATGACTTTACCGTGGTTGTTGATGTCCTTGCTCGATTTTCACGGGCGCCGCCACGTTTCAGATCATGTGATTGGCGGTTCAAAATGGAAACCCCCTTGATACGGACGAGGTAAGATTAGGTTTGGAATCGGCCGAATTGTGACGAGTGATCAGACAGGTATGTATTTGAAAATTGCCACCTAGCGGAAGATAATGCTGCAGAGCCCTATTTCAGTGCTAGTAAAACATAGGCGAAAACACGGAAAAATTATCGCCGTTATATGACCAAAACTGATAAAACAAGTTTATTTACACCATACCAAAACATCATTAAACAAGTAATTTCAGCGCGGTGGTTTTCCCTCATTCTCTTTTTTTCTTTTTTTTTTTCGGCGTAGCTGAATGCTTTGGCTCTTGACCTGCTTCTTGGTAGTGATAAAGAATGAATAGATGGTAATTTGCGATTGGTCAAAAATGTGCACATGTTTATTCGGCGGGCCCATGCTGGCATATTTGCTCACACATCTATGAAAATACTGTTGCTACTGTTAATCGATACCCCGGGGCCTTGATTCATACCATAGCAAAATAATGTGGTAGAGAATGATTGTTTTCTTGAGCTAGTTGGAAATTTTATACTTTCATGAGCGTTACCCAATAGCCCAACAAAGTGAAAAACAGTGAGGTAAAAGTGGCAATTACTCGTAAGGTTACTTTCATTATTTTATCATACTGAGCCACAAAAGAGTTTCAATATTTGTATTCCAGTGTCTCTTACGCCGTTTATCCGTTTTTCAAAAGATATTTCTTGTTTGACTAGAGATGCTATACAAAAGCTCTTTGCTCTACGCTGGCTATATTCCCATCATAGTCGACCCAAGAGGCTCAAGTGGAAGAACATAAGACAGAGACTTGTAGAAGACAAATCTCGGGCCATTCGAAAATAATTTTTAAAAAATCATCTAAATCGGACTAGTATTCGAGCGGTTGACCATAGGCGTAGGACAGTGAGGCAAGAAGCGCCGATGGGTAGGTGGCGAGAGGGTGGCATTTATTGTAAAGCATACAGGAATTCCCGAATCATCAGTGCATCAATTTAATCTATCTATTTAGTTTGAAAAGGTGCGTAGATCGAGAGTAAATTCAATACATGTATAAGCCTTTGTATATGATATTGTAAATTACAACTTTATCGTGGGTTTTTATAAACTAGTGCGCACGTGCGTATTGTGCGTAATGGAAGGTACGCCCTTGTTGACTCTTGACTCTTTGAGTTCCTTGCCAGATCAAGTCATACTCTCACCTACTATCGATTCTTTTAAGAGTAATTTAAAAAAAGAAAAACATTGGAGATACCACCCTAGTAGATTTAAATTCAACGCGCCATAGCCAACTTTCGCGGACATGCCTTATCAGCAGTCTCGCATACCAATAAATCGATGAAGATAATCGATATCATACGTAAAGATTCGGGAGTTTTCGGAGTTTGGCGAACTTAAACCGTATATCGATAGCCCGGAGCCATCAAAGATAAGAGACACGTAACATTACGTAACAGTAGCCCTGCTTCAAATTTACAATCCTTTGCTGGACTGTATATCTTAAGTTTTTGGGTTTCGGATTTCAACCTGAACCCTTTGTCTGCTGAAGGATAGTGTAGATCAATATCAGATCGAACGGAATGTGTAGTTTAATGAGACCGCACAAAATCTTGTTTTTACACTGTCAGGTACGGCAAGATTTTTCTTGCGTAAGAGCATTAAATTCGCAATATCTAAGCTTTATTTGTCGGTTTGTAATTAATTCATTCTTCAGTTTAAGGGTTAAGCTTTTATTCTCTGAGACAAAAACTGATCCCAGATGTTCGGCTCTTAAGCCTTTACCAAACAATCATAAGTTTAAGCGAACCTAAGAAAGACAGGTTTTGAAAACGTTTTGAAAGAAGGAGAAAGTGTTTGTTACAAGTTATTTCTCCTTTTCCCATAATGTTTTCTAACCTGTCAGAGAATTTAGCTCAATTTTAAATTTGGAAGTGCTAAAGGATATTGTAGATTAATATCAGAATGCACAGAAGTGTACCCCCGCTTTTTTGTTTGAGAAATGGGCAACCCTTTACAAGACGACGAAACTTTGGACTCGACCAGATTGAAATCAGTTGAAGACAACAGATTTCATGATTGCCAGCACTTTCTCCTTTCCCCTCAATTTTCAAAAACTTTCTACCTCGGGGTCGTTAAAACTCGGTATTGTGTGGTAAAGGCTTAAACTGCTCAGAGCGACTAAATGCACATTTTGCCGAAAGTGCAGATCAATAATAAACTGCACAAAAGAAGCGGTCTGATCTTGAAACCCAATCCGTCCGTATACACTTTTACTGACAATGTAGACCGATGACAGGCTACACAAAACACGCAGTCTGACCTTGAACCTAATTGATCCTATGCGTCAAAATCCTCTTAGTTAAAAAATTCTTTATATTGCAACATCATCAGGTTGCTGAATTCAGCAGAAAATTCGGCGTTGTTGGAAGTACCGGTTTAAACTTTTTGCAAGAAAAAATAATTTGCGTAGCAATTAAAACATGGTTTGACAACACTGGGAGGAAGGTTTTTTGAAATATGCGAAAAGTGGAAAATGCTTGTAATCGGCAATGTCTCATTTTCCCACAATGTTTTCTAGCTTTTCAAAAGCAAGTTTCATTTGGACTCACATTTGTCGTTTTTAATGCTTTTAATTAAAAAACAAACGAAATTTTGTCGTGTGATATGTAGAGTAAAAGGTTATACCTAGATGGGATAATTTAGTCACTATTTCAAAATTTTACTTTGTAGTTGTGTGTAGTTTTTAACTTTTTGATTTATACAGTTTACACTTTCTATAATTAGGATAAAGATGGGAAGGAGGTGAAAAGAAAATTCATAGATAGCACATACTGGTATATTAATTTTGAATACTGCTTAGAACCGTGATAGTACATGGTTTTATACACACGAAAAGTTACAGATTCAGTATATGAGAAACTACTCATTTAAAGTTGGTTTTGATCGAAAAAAAAATAGAAAAGAAAATGTTTATTTGGCAACGCTTAAAAATTACGTATTGAACAATGTCGCATTTTCTCACAATTTATACTACTATCTATAGTTCTATCAAAATGTTTTCATTTTGGGCAAGTCTAAAAGCTGCATACGATGGAAAGGGTGAATGCGATATACCCAAATGATGCTTTTTCAGGCAAAATCTAAGTCCACCTATATATTAAATCATATTTCTGTTACATAAAAAAGGTACAAATTATTATTATAACACGAGGTTACCTGTGTCCGTCTGTATGTGTGTTAGTGTGTGCGTGTGTGCGTGCGTGTGTGTGTGCGTGCGTGTGTGCGTGCGTTAGTGTGTGTGTCCCATTCTTGTCCGGAGCATAACTTCTACATTTATCAATGGATTTCAAAATAACTTTGCACAATTGTTCTCCTTAACAAGTACTAGTGTCATGCAAAAAGTTTGTTTCGATACGCCCAAGGTCAAGGTCACGGTTGAAGGTCAAATGTTTAAATTGACCTTGTCCGGAGTATAACTTCTACATTTATCAATGGATTTCAAAAAAACTTTGCACAATTGTTCTCCTTAACAAGTACTAGTGTCATGCGAATACGCCCAAGGTCAAGGTCACAGTTGAAGGTCAAATGTTTAAATTGACCTTGTCCGGAGCATAACTTCTACATTTATCAATGGATTTCAAAAAAACTTCGCACACTTGTTCTCCTTAACAAGTACTAGTGTCATGCGAAAAGTTTGTTTCGATACGCCCAAGGTCAAGGTCACAGTTGAAGGTCAAATGTTTAAATTGACCTTGTCCGGAGCATAACTTCTACATTTATCAATGGATTTTAAAAAAAAACTTTTCACACTTGTTCTCCTTAATAAGTACTAGTGTCATGCGAAAAGTTTGTTTCGATACGCCCAAGGTCAAGGTCACAGTTGAAGGTCAAATGATAAAATTGACCTTGTCCGGAGCACCACTTCTACATTTATCAATGAATTTCAAAATAACTTGGCAAACTTGTTCTCCATTTTGAGTACTAGTGTCATGCAAGAATTTTCTTCTGATGGGTTCATGGTCAAGATCAACATTAAAGGTCAACAGACAAAATTGATATTGTCCAGAGCATATCTACTAAATTAACAGATAGACTTCAAGTAAATTTGTATAGCTGTTGTGCTTTAAGAGTTTTAGAGCCATGCGAAAAGTTTGTTCTGATATGCCCAAGTTCAAGGTCACAGTTGAAGGTCAAATGACAAACTTGACCTTGCATGCAGCGTAACTGGTGCATTTAAGAATAGATTCATCAATTATCATAGAACATTTGGCTCAAGTTTGTACCATTACAACAACAATATTGTATTTGATCCATTCTAAAATCAATATAAACTTCTCTTTAAAAATTCCATGATTTATGGCATCATTGAAATTTTGAATGAATTTGTCATGAACCTCTTTTTCATCTTTATGTAATGGCTGCTGGCTGCTATGTCAACAAGAAGTGATATACCACCAATGTTAACCCTGTCTAAGCTGTTATCCAAAACAACAATTTTCTGTAATACCTACTGATTCTCTCACATGACATACCTGTGACCAATACCATTTAGCGGGGACATCCGTGTCTCTGACACACCTGTTTCTAGTATTCATAGTATGTGTCAGTTTTAATCTATTAGTACAGTTTTTTTTTTTTTTTTTTAAGGTTTGCGTTGTTTTAAATATGGACGGATCTACAATTAATCCCTTGGACTAATTGTTACGAACTAACCATTAATACATGTAATACAAAAGAAAAATATTTGAAAATAAGGCTAATCTGTATGAGTGATGTAAAGAGAAAACCAACATTTTGGAAAAAGCAAGAGATAACTTGCTAGAAATTAGTGCGCCGGTTTCCCCAATTTTTCCAAAGCAATCAGCTGCAGGGTCGTTAGAAGTCGTATTTGTACAGTAATAGGTTAAATTTTTTATTTACTGTTTACCGAATGACAAAATTGTAGACTTGTCTAAAGTGGAATCATTTTCATAAGACAAATAAAATGTGGTAAAAAGATGGAATTTGTCTTTAAAAGGGTCAAAAGGGGAAAATGCTGGTAATCAGCATTTTGACCTTTTCCCTCAACGTTCTCAAAAGCCTTCCACCCCAGGATCGTTAACTCTTAGGATGCTGAATATTAAGGAAATGGACCTTTTTAAACAGGAAATACCATTTGAAATATTGTCATTTCAAGCTTGTTTTGGCCAGAATGTGCAAAATATTAGCGGACAGTGAAGATCCAAGATCAGATTGCACATTCTGTGCAGTCTGATCTTGATCTATACTGTCCGCACAAACAACTTATGTCTGTTCCAGCGCTTTATGGGTTAAAACTCGGGATTGTGAGCTAAAACTTTTCCCCACAGAGAAATTTCAAAACGACTATTTCAACCCCCCCCTCCCCCCCCCCCCCCCCCCCCCATGTTTCATGAGTCTACAAGGGCTTACAGGTACTTTATCGCAAATTTCTGTCGCGATGAAAGCATATCAAACTAGTTTGCAAGCTTCAATATGATGTGATAGGTCAGGAAACGGTTTTAAAGTAGCCAGGAAACAAGAATATGTGAAGTGTCGCCATAAAATACTTTTGATATGGCATTAATCATCACACATTTGAATCTAAAAGCTGAAGAGTGGAAAAAGGTAGCAACTGAACTTTTTCTAACTTTGAATCTTGATAGTTTTAAATCGAATCTAAACATTCTCATAAATATCAAAAGTCTGGTCCTATGTTAGATCTGTAAAATACATGATGTTTTAGGGATACTGTCATGATCAAACAACCCGGGTGTATATTTTTGGTCCACAAATTTTTGTGGGTACATGTATATCCTAAAGATAGCAGGGGGTCGTCAGACGATAGAATTACGTAACACAGTAAAGATACCCGATAGGCGGCTTATCGAACAGCGAGACTCGGCTATCATCAGGAAACTCCGGCACAATCCGAACAATCACGAAAAAAGTAAAAAATAGGATAGGGTATTTAAAAACTGTAAAAAGGACCAAAAGTTTATTTTTTTAGATGACTAAAATATATACCAACTTAAAAGGAAATAAATGAGCTTTCTGACCTCACTTGGGAAAATTCTGGCATTTCAACACAAGAAAAGAAAATTCAACAAATGTTTCATTTTTTAACTTCGGAAAATGCAATTTTCCTCTATATTATATATAAAGTATACCTGCAATTTTAAAGTTAAAAAAGGACCAAAAGCTTCTTTAATGATATTTATAAAACTTAGTTCATTTGAAAGAGGATAAATTGAATTTTCATACCTCACTTGGGAAAATTTTCAACTCTGAAAATTGATGAAGTTATAAACGTTTATCTTCCAGGGCCCTTCATAATTCTATATAAAAAATTACAGGTAAAATGGGCAGATATCGATTTTTACATGTCCGCGAAAGTTGGCTATGAGTGCTACTCACCTAGCCACGCAGCCAATGAACATGAAGCAACAGATGGATCTTTGTAAGCCGATGGCTTACGACTGATCCTGCCAAAGTAAGTCAAATTGAGGGGTTGGGTTCGATTCCCATGGCTCGCCGTCTAAAATCACTAATAGTCTATGAGATGAGACGGTGCGACGGCATAATTTAGAATGTGTTTCTTTAACACCAAAGCATATGAATTTGGAAAGGAATAATTTTTTTTACACTAATATAATAGGCTTAGATCTATATATAATGTAGATCTAATTCAATATTTTTAAGTGTTGTCCTATAACCCATTTCCGTATGTCTACATGTATTTTTAGACACACATTCTTGGCAGCAAATGCTCCTTTTTTCAGCGATGATTCGGACTAATATCTAATGTTGAAAAATATTTAGATCTAATTGAAAATTTCCATTTTCAAATATATGTAAAACCACAATGTGCTTCTGCACAATGTGTTAAAAACAAGTGCATTTTCGATGAGATAGATTTGTTTATACTTTTGTTTGCCCGGTTTCTGGAGCGTAAATTTATCTAGATCGGGATCCAGGATTGAAATTAAACTTCGTGAAGAAAAGTAGTTTGTTTTTTTGTTTGTCAACTGTAAAAAAGAAATAAGAAGTCTGCGTAAATGCATGATGGTGTGCTTTTAAGATGAGCGTAAAGTTTAGGTACACGTGAATCTAGTAACTGTATACTTTTGGTCTATAATGAAAATAGTTTGAATCTAGCACATGATATGATATTAATTATTTAGACTACTTAACTGAAAATCATAGTTAGCACTTTTTAGCAGACTGCTTCTAGAATACTCAATACAGAAACATTTTTACCCTTGAACCAGTCAAATTAGTATATTCCGGAAGTTTGGGAAAGTTCAAGGGAACATCAGTTAACTTTTACTGGATTTTTGTTGTTCAAAGGTTCTTTTTTTTGTCTTTGTCAATATTATTTCGAAATTTATAGAGTCACTAATACCCGACTCCTGTTTTACAGCAAGCGTAGATGGCGAAACAAACGCCGCTGAAAGACAACTTTTATCAGGTCGAGCTAAACAAGACAGTTTGGGAAGTCCCGAACCGCTACAAATTGCTCACGCCAGTAGGTTCGGGTGCATACGGTCAAGTGTGGTGAGTTTTTTATTATCATATTGCGTATCATCATCGTCAGTGTTCAGATTCAATATAATAATCAAGGTTACTCTGTGAAACAGCATGCCTACTGGGTTTTCAATTTGGGGGTACATGCAACCTCCAGGTTTTGAATTTGGTGTATCCCATGGTGGTCTTACCTATTTTCGTGGGACTAAATTGACAATTTTAGCCTACGCCTATCTAAATGAAGCACTGATTGCAAAAAACATTTCATAAGCAACAAAATCAAATTTAAATGCCTATGAAAACATAAATTCTGCCTGAATCATGCATATTCAACGGCAAGAACATATTTCACCCTTCAATCTTTTGCTGGAAGCTGAATTGGCGCATGGGAAAACATGCCCTCATTTCTTGGCTTTCAGTATCTATAGAACAGCTCATAAATAAAAAACTAAAATTCATTATGTACACCAAAACTCATTAAAAGCCTTAACTATCACAAGGGGGGACTGTTTTGAACAATGAAAATGTGCAGCTCTGAGTCAATTATCCTAAGTTTTTGAAGCGTGATGAAAAAGGGTAGACTAGTTCATGGCGCCCATTTGCCCTCTCGTGACGGCAGCATCAGAACACTAAAACAACAAAAATTAAGGTATTCTGGTCCCTTCTATCAATTTATATGCACCTATGAGGCCAGATTAGGAATTGTCTTAAAAACTATTTTATCGTAAAACATCTGAAAAATATTGAATATCTGAATAAAAGGGCCGGAAACATTTTCTCTCCCTAGCAGCGAATATTCTGGAAAAATTGTTCATTCATAAGTGACCAAACAAAATTGGTCACGAAATTCTTTGATCTAATTATAGACCGGACTCTTGTCACATTATTCCAGTATGATCACATGACTTTTTGGCATTGAGACTGACTATGTCACATGTTGGAAATTTTTCAGTATTAAAATAAAGTATCAGACAGGGAATTTAAATTAGGCACATATCGGGTTGAAAAAAGTAATAAGAAATTTGTCACTAAAACCGATCTTTCCTTTAGTAACAAGTGTACTGTCTTGTTTTTGTTGCATTTTATAAATTAGCAGCAGTGACACTGTTGTTTACATTAAAATTAGCGGTTCACTCAAAACAGTGACATCATTCACTTCATAGTTTGCAAGAAAACTTGGATATCATTTCGGGCTCGAAAACAGGTGCCCCACGAAAACAGGTACGTCGACCATACAAAGAAAAAGTTGGGGGTACACTGTACCCCCTAGGTTTTGAATTGGGGGTACAAAGAAAAATTAGGGGGTACAGAGTAACTTTGGGCTGTTTCAGTTTTATTAATGAATTTTAACACCCTAGCTCCTTTACCATAATGAATGGGATCTAAATCAAATTCGTAAATTGTGCATTTGGTGATTACATGGATGCATCATATGTCTCCATGGCATGCACATACTTAAGATATAATCGTAACAGCGGTCAGGTTTTAAAAGCTTAACACGGCCATGAGTTTTGATAATTGACCGCCTTTATGGAAGATTGTTCACCGTTATTCCCTTCTCAAAGTTGCTAAGTACATTAGAACTGCTTTAAAAAGGAAGCGTAGACAGATTGATGCTCGTTGTCCAAGACAATGTTCGTAGACCTGGCTATTTTAAAATCACAGAGGAGCAGGCCGATTGGCTCATTGTAAGCTCAAACTCTGTCAAATAAAGGCGATGCCGTGTTAGGGCAAAATAAAACAAAATGTGTAATGGTTGAATCACTTGTGTAACCCTACTTTTCTCAGATCTTCAGGCTGTAAAATATTTTTACAGCTTTTGTTGTGATGACATTTTTTCTGCAGCAGATGCCACACATACAAAAATTACACGTTTAATTTGCGGTTCAATTTTTCAGGTTTCATATGTCAAAAAAGTGTGTTTTTAACAATGACTGCGCATCATAATATTATTAAATGATTTAAATTTCGCATTGAAAATTAGTTACCAGATTTCCTGTACACGTGGTAGATTTTGCCACCTTAAAAAAAATCAACGCGAAAATTTTTGAGACAGACAAGGGAGCTGCAAAATATATATTGTGAAGATATTTGGTAACCCGCTCTATCTTGAGGACAAAGCGTGGTACCCACTTTGGAGGAAAACTACTTTCGTTTTGTTTGGCATGCAATACGAAATGGTATCAATTTGTCCATGCAGTGTACGTAATTACTTTCCATTTTGTACGTGCATACTTTTGACAGTGCGTGCATGCACGTAAGCACAAAAAATTTGTATGCACAGAGTAGAATTTATACCTGAATTACGTACTGCAGTACGTGATTGGGCACCCTGGTGAAATACGATGGAGTATTAATCATAAAACACGGTCATTATCTTACTGATTTCACCGTTTTTGAAGAGTTTAAAGCAACACACTTTCGGTGCATGGAAATATCGAATAACACCTGAAATACCGAATAACACCAAATTACATTTTATAATGCCGAATTATACCTGCAAAACACTTATTAGGTAAATATTAAATTAATTAGACTTGTTAAGATTACTTCTTTGTGGTTATCTACAGTTTAATTCGGTAAAAAACCAATACCGAATTACACATTTAAAATGAATTCAGCATTCCGGAGAACTCGGAGACCGAATAATACCGAATTACACTTTATAGTACCGAATTATACCCGCAAAACACTTACTAGATCATTACGATATTAATTAGACTTTTTGAAAACAGCTCAGTGTGGTCAACAGTGTAATTCAGTACTAAAAAAAAGTACCGAGTTACACCTTCACACTGACTAAGGTATCACCGATCACTCGGAGAAATATACCGAATAACATCTCATATCAGGGTTCCAGCTGGGCTTCACATTTGGCGCCATTTGCGATAGATTTTGTAGTGTGGCGCAAGAAAAAGCCAAATGGCGAAATGGCTGGCACCGATAATTTTCACATCGGGGTGCTGTACATTTTGATACTGGTCTCTGTCATCACAGTGCGTGAAAGCGTATCTATAATTGAAAAGTCGATAACCAGTTTGTAATTGACCAAGTGTCGTTGATACATCCTGTCACGGCAGGTGATCTAAATATCACATGGGGTTTGTCTAGTTACACACAATACACGCATGTACACCATGCAATGCTAATAATCAATCAAATGTCAATTTCGCCACGCCCATCTGCATCCAAGGGTGTGAACACAGAATTTTTACACAACATGCAGTACTGCGAACCAATCAGGAATCACATACGAGATTTAGTCGCCTCCCATAATTTCTAAAGCCACGCCTTGATTCTGCGTTATATGCATCCTGTTACAGATATATGAGGGGCATTATGGTGTGTATTTAGCGACAACCACCCTATGTTCGGGTGGATTAATTTGATAATTAACACATCAATTAAAGAAGATTGGACCTCGGGATAACTGATTTATTGGCTCGTTACTTATGTTTGCAAACTGGAATTTTCATGATCGATGATTCCTTTCACAGGAAGTCTGTCGCTATTTTTTTATGTAAACAGTGATCGGTAGATTACGATTATGGTCTTATTGCCCATTAATCTTCTCTACCCGTCAAAAGACAAGATTTATCAGTTGAGCCATGAATAACTCAGTAATTCAGTAATTTCTTGTCTGCCAAAGCTTTCAATACGGAGAAGTCAACATGTTAGCCTGGCTGTTTTCGAAGAATACAATGTCGAGTTATTGCCGTAGCCCTGTTGTCGTCGTGCAACAAGTTTGAAATTTTTTAATATCTCTATTATTACTGAAGATATTTACTTCAAACCTGGACAAGTTAGTAACAATCAAAAGGGGAACCTATACAACAAGCAGGTAAAAATCAAAGCATTTTGAAGCACAGCCATGCCCCTTTTTCACCTTGGGATTTTCCCTGAAAATCAAGCACCTTCTGCCGAACTATATTCACGCAATACAGATATGGGTAAGAAACTACTCAAATGGACAAATGTTTTTTCATTTATTTCATTGCTCATGATACAACAAAGAGAAAACATTTCATTAACCAATTTTTTATCATGGCCGACCATGTACTTTCATTTGAAAATTGGCACCAACTGGCTCCAATTATTTTAATGTGGCGCAAACTTTTCTCATTTGGCGAAAGTGGTGGCACAAGAAAAAAAATGGCCAGGGGGAACCCTGCATATACCGAATAACACCGAATTTGACCTGCAAAACACTTATTAGGTAAAAATTACAATACTTAGCCATATTAAGATTAGTTCTTTGTGTTTACCGAATAACACGAATTACACTTCATAATGCCGAATTATACCTGCAAAACACTTATTAGGTAAATATTAAATTAATTAGACTTGTTATGATCACTTCTTTGTGGTTATCTACAGTAAAATTGTTTAAGGAAACAATACCGAATTACACCTTTAAAATGAATCGTCGGTATCCCGGAGAACTCAAGAGACCGAATAATACGGAATTACTCTTTATATTACCGAATTATACCCGCAAAACACTCACTAGATCATTATGATATTAATTAGACTTTTAGGAAACAGTACAGCGTGGTCAACAGTGTCATTCGGTACTAAAAAAGTACCGAATTACACCTTCCTACTGACTAAGAGAGATATATGCCGAATAACATCTCATATACCGAATAACACCGAATTCGATATGCAAAACACTTATTAGATAAAAATTACAATAATTAGACTTGTTAAGATTAGTTCTTTGTGGTTATATTCAGTTTAATTTATTAAAAAAAAAACACTACAGAATTGCACCTTTAAACAGAATTCTGAATTCGGTATCGCCAAGCACTCGGAGAAGTATACCGAATAACACCGATTTACACTTTATGATACCGAATTATATCTGCAAAACACTTATTAGGTAAATATAACCAGCATTTTATCCTTTTCCCACAATATTTTCTTACCTGTCCTAAAACAAATTTCAATTTTTCAGTCACGTTTATTTTGTTGTCTGCAAATGCTTTCATTTTTTGCCAAGTCTAAAATTCTTTGGTTTGGTAAACAGGTAATGTACGTACTGAATTAAGGTTATTAACTCGATGCATCGATTTCAAATCATGTGTCATGATTCGAGTTTAGAATTAATGGTGCTTGGAAGAAACTGATATGTAGAAGTATCCGAATTAATTCCGTTAATTGTGATTCTAACTTACCCCTAACCAGATAACAAAAGTATTGGACTGATCCATTTTTTAACTCTTTACCACACCATCCCGACTTTTAACGACCCTGAGAAAGAAACATTTTGAAAATATTGAGGGAAAAGGAGAAAATGACGGTAACCAGCATTTTCTCCTTTTCCTACAATGTTTTCTACCCTTCCAAAAGCAAACTTCCATTACTCGTCATTACTTTAATTAGACTTGTTAAGATTATTTCTTTGTGATCATCTACAGTTTAATTCGGTAAAGAAACAATACCGAATTACACCTTTAAACTGAATTCAGTATGCCAGAGAAATCGGAGACCGAATAATATCGAAGTACACTTTACAATACCGAATTATACCCCGCAAAACACTTACTATAACATTACTATATTAATTAGACTTTTTGGAAATAGTTCAGCATGGTCAACAGTGTAATTTGGTACTAAAAAAAGTACCGAATTACACCTTCCTACTGACTAAGGTATCGCAGCCGAATAACACAGAATTTCATTGCATATCGAGTGAATAAAATGTCAAAGCCTGATCCTGATCTGAGATATCAAACTGCTCAAAAACAATTGACAGCTTAAGACTAATTTGAATTTGGTATCCCGGAGAACTCAGAGAGCGAGTAATACCTAATTAAATAAAATTTCAAAGCCTGATCCTGATCTGAGATATCAAACTGCTAAAAAAAAACTGACAGCTTAAGACTAATTTGAATTCGGTATCCCGTAGAACTCGGAGACCGAGTAATACCTAATTAAACTTTATAATACCGAATTATAACCACAAAACACTTACTAGATTATTATGATATTAATTATACTTTTTGAAAACAATTCAGCGTGGTCAATAGTGCTAAAAAAGAAGTACCGAATTACACCTCTACTGTATATTGAGTGAATGGAATGTCAAAGCCTGATGCAATTATCAAACTGGTCACAAACAACTGACAGCTTAAGACTAATTTGTAAGTTTTGTAAACCAGTCCATATAAATATATTGGTTAAAAGGTAATTTCACAATTGACAACTTGAAAATTAAAACTAGAAAACTAAAGAAAGATGGGTTTGAAAATTGCTTTATATGGTGACAGTTACATAAAACGACTACACGATGCCATTTGCATAAATTCGTATTCTGAGTTAGCCATGATTTTTATGCATTGAGCGCTTTGACAATCCCATTCCATTCCTACTATCCTCCTCATGTATACTCAGATTATACCTCTGATGTCTTTACGAGGCGGATTGTAGGAAGTAATGTAAAAGATTGCAGATCTGATCCATCAATCAAAATTATGTGGACACCTACAGTATATACTTTGAACCCTTTTCATCCAAATCATTTCATGCCATTAATGGGAAAAAATGCTTCCAAGTTCTAATTATTCATTTATCCACGTCAGTGGTAAAACCAAAACGGAAATCACTTTTTACACTTTGCATGCAGGATGTCCGTAAGTTACACAGCACTGGATTTTGTCAAGTCAGAGGAAAGATTACCATCTCACTATAATGCAAATAAGAGAATTTTAACTTTTAACTGCCGGAGTAAAACTATAGTAAATAAATTCTAAAACAGTTGGACATAGCAATATAAGGATGCCTCATGGTTTTATCTTTCTATCGCATTATACATAATAGATTCAAATTTGAAATAGATTTCATTGACGAGTAAATGCCCGGAGGAAAATCTAAACGAACAGACCGATTGCATAGCTAAAACATTTATAAATACAGATATGACTGTAGTCTGCTATAGGCCATATCCTCAAGTACTTTATTTTATAATGTCTGTGATTATTTGCTATCTTGACTAAAAAGTAGGATGAGTGATGCTAGAAAGACGCAGAATTTTTCTAATTCTTTGGCCCTGCAGGATGTGTGGGTTTCAACATCTGATAGCTGGAGTTTCGTATGGGGAGCCTAAAGGGAATTCCTAAATATGTCCATTTGACTGACAAGGGACCTTACTGACTTTTTCAAAAAAAAAATATAGAACACATCAGATACAATAACCACCTACAGATATGGGTAGATACCTTTATTTCTTTCCGAGTCACAAAAGGTTCTCTTTTTCAGAATTTACAGCCTTTTACTCACCAACACAGTTATCTGGATTAAGATCGTAATATTTCAGTGCCTCATCAGAAATGATTATCTGGAAAATCATGCAACTGTTGATTTTGTTTCCTGAGAACTGCTTCATGTTTTAGTTTATCTAGGGTTTCTCACAGAAAGGGATATACAGATTTTGCTTCCTACATGCCTGCAAAGCAAGATCAAATATGTTTGGGGTGTGGTGGGGACGGATAGTTGTTTTCATGTCCGGGCCATAACTTTTGTCCCTTTGACCCAATTTCAAAATTACTTTGCACAAATGTTAACCACATTCAGACGATGTGTTATGCGCAAGAGTCATGTATGTAGGGTAAAGGTCAAGGTCACAGTTAGGTCATATGGGTTTTCGGGGTATCAGTCACTTCTCAGTGACACATCGAGACAATGTGTCATGTGCAAGAGATATGTCCGTAGGTTTAAGGTCAAGGTCACAGTAAGGTCAAATGTGTTTTCAGGGGTATAGTATTCATGTAACTTTTTTAATTATGAACAAATTTCGGTCAGTGGTAAAGTGTAGGCCTCGTAACCTGGAGGCCCCAGGTTCTAGACTCACTGGATCCACTGGGTTTTAGCAGGGGTATAGTATTCATGTAACTTTTTTAATTATGAACAAATTTCAGTCAGTGGTAAAGTGTAGGACTCGTAACCTGGAGGCCCCAGGTTCTAGCCTCACTGGATCCACTGGGTTTTCGTGGGAGTGTCCTTGGGCAAGACACTTCAGAGCCCTAGCCTAGTACTGGTGAAACCCAGGAAATACATGAATAAGTGATCTGTCACCGTGATATGACTGAAATATTGTTGAAAGCGGCGTAAAACACCATTCAATCAGTCAACAAATTTACAGAATTGTTAATTACATAAAGACGAAGTGTCATGTGCAAGTCATGTCCTTGGGTTAAAGGTCAAGGTCACAGCACAGTCAAATGTGTTGGAGGGTAGCCGTTTTCGTGTCCAGGCCATAACTTTTTTCCCTTTAACTTAATCTCAAAATAACTTTGCACAAATGTTAACCACATTGAGACGATGTGTTATGCACAAGAGTCATGTACGTGGCGTAAAGGTCAAGGTCACAGCTATGTCATACGCGTTTTCAGGGCATCAGTCATTTCTCAGTGACACTTCTTGTTCAAATTATTATTTCTTGCTTGTGAGACTTAAAGCAGAACATGAAACCTCTAGTCCACTGAAGCTTTAAAATACTACTGAAACATTGAAATTTCCCTTTTTATTATTATTCAGTTTAAATAATTGATATAGGTATGATTTTTTTTTCTTCTTCACAGAAAACACGCTTAATTTGAATATTAGTCATTGGTAGGAATATAAAAGAAGAATGATGTTGCGAATATTATTTCATGACATGTAATTATATTGATCACGGATTTACATGGAGAACAATGCCACAATATCTGTGTGTCTGGTCTTGTGACCAACATAGCCACCAAGTCTAAAGACACAGGAAAACTAGAAAAACCTTCTTCAAAACTGCAACACTGTTCCCATTGAAATTTGGCATGGATAATCAGTATCAGAAATAATAGAACTATTGTTATAAAAAAAAAAGGTTTAAAAAATGACCGTAGTTGGACGTATTTTGGATTAGACATAACACAGTTTACTCTAAAGAAAGAAGGTAATGTCAGAAGGAAGGAAATTTAAACAAACATATTTTAATATGAATATAAATATGCTAATTACAAAATGCACATTGTCATTTTATGTTGGGTTATTATGTAAGTTTATGCAAATGATTGGACCAACGTTGTCAATTAAAAGTCAAGTTTAATTTCCCCTTGATGTTTTTGCACCAAAAATCACATGTAAGAACACTGAATTAAAATCAGCGGCACATTACTGTCAACCTTTTCATACTTTACAAGATTATCACTTTTGACAGTATCTCTCTCTACTTATTTCTCCTTGAGTGTTTGTAGAATTGCTCAGTCATAAGTAGGAACTCCTGCATTGTACAATGAAATGAGAATTCTGACTGTTTGTGGGACAGTTCTGGAGCCATACTAATCCTGTTGTATGCAGAACATAATATATTACGCTTAGTAAATGTTTTCTGTGCTTCCCAAGACAAACTTCAATTTTTGAGTCAGATTTATTTTGTCGTCTGCAAAAGTTTTCAATTTGGACTGGTCCAAAATTTTGTCATTTGGTAAAGAGTTATATGACTGCGTTCTTGTATCAACCCTTAACTCTTTACCAAATGACAAAATTCTAAACTGGATCAAGTTGAAAGCATTCAAAAAGCAGACGACAAATTAAATGTAGTTCAAATGTTGTTTTCTGCTTATGCTAGGGGAAAAAACATTGTTCGAAAAGGAGAAAATGGCAGTTACTAGCATTTTCTCCTTCTCCCACTATGTTTTCAAAAGGCTTGTCTTTCATGTCGTTAAAACTTTGGATTGTGTGGACTGGTAAAGAGTTAACTCTGTACCACATGAAAACAGTTTAGACTTGTTTATAGTGAAAGCAATTGTCTGAATGATTGTATAAAAATGTTGTGGGAAAAGGAGAAAATGCTGGTCATCAACCTTTCCTTCTTTTCCTATGGTGTTTTCAAAAAGCTTCTTCCCCAGGGTTGTTAAAAGGCAAGATTGTTTGATAAAGCATTGTTGTATTCTGAATATCCATATTTCACTTAGATGTTTTCTAATTGGTCCTCTGCAAATTTATTGCAGTAGGAAATTAATTATACAAAGGCAGGTAAAGTGAGTGTGCCAGAGATGATAGTGCAGTAGGTTTGATAAACAATTCAATCACCAACAGTTACTGTCAAATCGTCTTTTACAACTTCAGTTGCTTTTGGGGACTGTGTGGCTCAAGATCAGACTGCATGAAACTTGCAGTCTGATATTTGATGTACACAGTCTCCTCTGCTGAGACTTTCCAGACATTTGCAACCTTGAGATTGCATTTATTTCAGTCTCATTTCTAGTCCAAACACATTCCTTGGGTTTATTCGGTGCTCTATGACTTAACTCTATACCAGATGACAATTTTTTTACTTTCCAGTTAAAAGCATTGTTAACTACAAAAATTAAATGTGGCTCAAATTAGGGGATTTTCTCCTTTTCTTATCATGTTTTCGAAGGGGTTCTTACTCGGGCTGTTACTTCTTTACCAAACGACAAAATTTTTGACTTGTCCAAATTAAAAGCATTTGCAGACGACAAAATAAATGTTACCCCAAAATTGAAATTTGTGTTTGGATGGGTAGAAAACATTGTGGTAAAAGAAGAAAATACTGGTTACCAACATTTTCTTCTTTTCCCACAATGTTTTCAAAGGCCTTCTTCCTCAGGGTCGTTAAAACTCGGGATTATGTGGAAAAGGGTTAAAACATGGGATTGTTTGGTAAAGGGTTAAACTTGGTTGGCTTGTTAGCTCTTTCTTTTAAATCTTTACCACAAAATTTGAAACTTTAAAAACCCTGAGGAAAAAGCCCTTGGAAAACATGGAGGGGAAAGGAGAAAATGCAGGTAACTAGCATTTTCTCCTTTTCCCACAATGTTTTCTACTCTATCAAAGATAAATTCCATCATTAGAGCCACATCTGCAAATACTTTTACTTTGGACTAGTTGAAAATTTTGTCATTTGGTAAAGAGTTAAGCTTTTACCAAATGATTCCAGGTTTTAACAACCCTGAAGAAGACTACTGAAAACATTGTGGGAAAAGAGAAAAATGCTAGTAAGTCCTATTGGCATGTTTTCTACCCTGTTTATTTGTACCACTTTCTAATCTGTCATCTGCAAATGCTTTCAGTTTGGAAGAGTCTAGAATTTGTTTTGGGGAAAGAGGTAAATGTCTCTGATTTGGAAGGTTCTTCAGACTGGTTTTATATGTGACAATGGATTGAGATAGGTGTACTCATCTTGTAACATGTCTACTCCATTTATTAATTTTTTTCCAAATGACACTATTTCAAACTTGGCCGAAGTCAAAGCATTTACAAAGGATGATTTGAATGTGGTGCAAATGATGGTATTCGTCTTAGAAAGGTTAAGAAAACAGTGCTGGTACCTGCATTTTCTCATTATCCCACAATATTTTCAACAACCCTCCTCTATAGGATTGTAAAAACAGGATTGGTCAGTAAAGGGTTAACAAATAATCCTGTGCTATCAGGTCTACAGAGGAAACCTTTTGAAAACATTGTGAGAAAACGAGAAATTGCTTGTAACAAGATCAGGCTACACATTATTGATTGTCTAATCTTGATCTATGTTGTCCACAGAAATAATGATAGTTGTGTTTTTGTAGTTTAACCCTTTACCACACAACCAAAATGCTAGACAGGTCCAAATTGAAAGCATTTGCAGACGACAATTTCAATGTGGCTCCAATGGAAAAAATTGTCTCTGAAAGGGTAAAAAACATTGTGAGAAAAGGAAAAAATGCTGGTTACCAGCATTTTCTCCTTTTTCCACAATGTATTCAAAAGGCTTTCTTCTTCAGGGTTGTTAAAACTTAGGATTGTGTGGTAAAGAGTTAATCGTTAAGATGTTCTAAACTGTTTTGCAGTTCTGCACTGGATCAAGAGACAAATAGAAAAGTAGCAATAAAGAAGCTTTCAAGACCATTCCAGTCAGCAATTCATGCCAAACGTACTTACAGGGAGCTTCGAATGTTGAAACACATGAAACATGAAAACGTAAGTACTACAGTAATTGTATACTAAGTTTGAGATGTTTGTAAAATTGGATTAATCGGTTTCCAAACAATCTTTTGTTTTTACTTCTCTGCAGAAAAATGCTTTGGAGAAAATTGTGGTAACAGAAGAAAATGCTGGAAACTAGTAACCAGCATTTTCTCCTTTTCCTACAGTGTTTCCTACCCTTCCAAACACAAATCTCAATTTTGGAGTTTTGTTGTTGTCTGCAAATGCTTTCAATTTTTACAGGTCAAAAATTTTGTCATTTGGTAGGGAAGTAGGTCATCCACATGATCATGGATTAATAAAGTCCATTTTGCCTAACAACAGACCAAATCATGAGGTAAACTGGTCCTTTGACATACAGATAATTGACCAATAGCAAAATGTTTCAGCCCATGTCAGCCTGTGTGGACTGTGCAGGCTGACTTGGGTCGATACTTTTTGCAGATGCATTAACTCTTTACCACACAATCCTGACTTTTAATGACCCTAAAAAAGAAGCCTTTTGAAAACATTGTGAGAAAAGGAGAAAATGCTGGTAACCAGCATTTTCTCCGTTTCCCACAATGTTTTCTACCCTTCCCAAAACAAATTTCAGTGTTTTAGTCACACTGATGTTGTCGTCTGCAAATGCTTTTAATTTTGGCCAGTCTAAAATTTTGTCATTTGGTAAAGAGATAACCCTTTCCTACACAATCCCGACTTTTAACGACCCTGGCGAAGAAGCCTTTTGAAAACATTGTGGGAAAAGGAGAAAATGCTGGTTACCAGCATTCTCTCCTTTTCCCACAATGTTTTCAACCCTATCAAAGAAAAATTGCACCATTTGAGCCACATTAAAATTGTCATCTGCAAATGCTTTCAGTTTGGACTAGGCTAAAATTTTGTCGTTTGGTAAAGAGTTAAGCCCCATTTTCACAGAGCATGGCTCAAGTGTATGTTGTATTGCAAAAACTATGAGAAAGTTGTTGTCTCCCTTTCTGTATTATAACATTACTTTTTTGCGTCGTACTCGTGCCAAGACTTGCTATACAGCATGACAAATACAGTAGAACCTGTCTAAGGGACCACTTCTGTAAAAGTAACAATAGCTGCTTAACTCTTTACCACACAATCCCGACTTTTAACGACCCTAAGGAAGAAGCCTTTTGAAAACATTGTGGGAAAAGGAGAAAATGCTGGTAACTGGCATTTTCTCCTTTTCCCACAATGTTTTCTACTCTATCTAAGGCAAATTCCATTACTTGAGTCACATTTAAATTGTTGTCTGCAAATGTTTTCAATTTGGACCAGTCAAAATTTTTCTCGTAAAGAGTTAAGGTAAACAAAAAGGGTGTTGAAATGCATATAAAATTAATTAATATAATTTAAATGTGTGGAAATTATTGTGAAGATGACAGTCTGGTCTTGTACGGTCGGTCAAGGTGTTTGATAATCTATTATTGAAGGCTCGGTCAAAGTGTTAGTCACTGGCAGAAAAATTAATTTCAAAACTATGTTAAAAGTTGCCAGGTCACTCTGTCTTTTGTTTACTTTTTGCTAGATTTTAAAATTCATTTTTCTACCAGTGACTAACACTTGGACCAACAACACTATGACATTGGTATCTTGACATTATTTTCCATACTTGAAAATGGTATGATTTAATTCTTAATGCATTTTAACTACTGCAATGTTTTTTTTTGGGAACTATTGGGCCTTTAAGCGAGCAACCTGAATTAAAAGCATATTTTGCGTTCCAAGAAGAACTGAAGGCAAATACATATGAGCCATGCTCTGTGAAAAGGGGGTTTAATGCATCTGCAAAATGTATTGACCCACGTCAGTCTTTGCAGGCTGACATGAAACGAAACTGTTTGCTATCTCTAATTTTTTGCAAAGTATGGGAGGTAGTAATACATAGCATATATGCTGCTTACTAGAATTTTGTCCTTTTCCCACATTGTTTTCAAAAGCTTTATTTCTTTCGCAAAGAATGCGAAATAATAATAACAAGTATATGTATAGTACCCTAGATCGACTCTGTCAGATACGACTCTGTCGTCGCCGATCTAGGGCTACTCCACTCTTTTGTCTTCCCGTATCCTTGAGAGCCACAATTTTCATGGATTGGCGGGAAATTTAGAGTATAAAAGCTGACTTGCTGCATAGTCAGCGGACACAAGTTTATAACAAAATGATGGGCAACGTGAACAAATTTGGTATACCTCCAGATGCAGCCGATTGTCAGACATAATGTATTTTATGGATCCATAATTATCTGATGACCTGCAAGGGATAAAGCATCACAGAGATGCATTAAACCCCCTTTTTGCCAAAGTATGGCTTATAAATATGTTAAATTTACTAAGCAAGTGGCTGCTTTTAACAAGCACAATCTAAGTGTCACTTAGGTGCTTGCTTAACTCTTTAGCAAAGGAAAAAATTTTGGACAAGACCAAATGGAAAGCATTTGCAGACAACAAAATATGTATGAATCAAAAATTGAAATATGTTTTTAAAGTGTAGAAAACAGTGTGGAAAAAGGAGAAAATGCTGGTTACCAGCATTTTCTCCTATTCCCACAATGTTTTTAAAATGCACTTTCCTTGGGGGTTGTTAAAACTTGGGGTTGTCAGGTTAATACCATATCAGACTGTGTCACCTTTGTGTGTTTATCTCTTTACCAAATAACAAAATTTTAGACTGGTCCAAATTCAAAGCATTTGCAGATGACAATTTAGATATTGATCGGATGGTAAGATTTGTCTGTAATAGGATAGAAAACATTGTGGGAAAAGGAGAAAATGCTGGTTAACAGCATTTTCTACTTTTTCCACAATGTTTTCAAAAGGCATCTTCTTCAGGGTCATTAAAACTCGGGATTGTGTGATTAAGTGTTAAATGATGTACTTTTAGAAAGAAACGCAGAGCCTCATCAAATTGATCAGTGATTACCAAAGCACACAATCTTGGGATATTGTACATCGGTGTAATGAGAGTATTCGTATGTTCATCCACCATTTATATATAGAAACAGCTTTACTTCTAAATGGTGGAGTTAAAAAAACAAAAAACCTCCGTAGTAGTCATCATTATTTGAATTATATGATTAAGAAAATTTATAGTATAAAGGGAAAATTGTGTTTATTTATAGGTGATTGGCTTGCTAGATGTATTTACACCTTCACAGACTTTCGAAGATTTTGATGATGTGTAAGTATGCTGATATGACTTTTTTTCTGCTTATATTTTACAGAGATAAACAGAAACATTTTATCATTGAACCTTTTTTTTTTATATAAAGGTACATACGAGGGCCCATCAATAATATCGAGAACTAATTCCACTATTCAGTTACGCGTTGACGTATTGTCATGAAAATTCGTATGATTAAAGCTCATTCCTTTTCCAATTAACTCATCTAACTCCAATACGATGACGTCAAAAATATATGACGTCATAACAAAAATATGACGTCATATCAAGAGTGTTCGTTTAAAAATGGCGTCATCCTGTACCAGCGAGCAACGCGTTGTGATAAAGTTTTATGTGTTACTCGGTAAATCTTTTACGGAGATCCGTGATGATTTGCATAAAGTGTATGGAGACTCATGTTTAGCGAATAGTGCTATTTCAAAGTGGATGCGGCGCTTTAAAGGCAGTAGAGAATCAACGGAAGATGATAAACATACTGGCAGACCTGTGACTATAACAACTGAGAAGAAAGTTGCTGAAATTCAAGAGTTTATTCTTGAAGATAGAAGAGTAACTGTTGAAACTGTAGCTAGAAACTTTGACATTTCGTATGGTACAGCTCAGGACATTATGACCAATAAGCTCGGAATGCGCCGCGTTTCAGCAAGATGGGTACCGCGCTTGCTGCTTCCTGATCAAATGGGACAAAGGGTCAAAAGGTGTCATGAATACTGTCAACGTTACAATGACGAGGGCGAAAACTTTCTAAATCGAATAATTACATGTGATGAGACATGGATACACTTTTTTGAGCCAGAAAGTAAACAACAAAGCTCAATGTGGAAGCATCCTTCTTCGCCTTCGCCAACAAAAGCGGTGATTTCCAGGTCTGCCGGTAAGGTAATGGCCATAATTTTTTGTGATATCCAAGGAATTATTTTGAATCACTTTGTTCCTCCAAAAACTACAATTACTGGTAACTATTATGCATCATTAATTAAATCTGATCTGCTACCGGCTATCAAGAGAAAGCGCCCACAACTTATGAGGTCCGGGATTCTGCTGCACCACGATAACGTGCCAAGCCATAGCAGTCGCGTTGTATTAGACACTATTAAGGAACTGGATATAGAAATACTACCACACCCTCCGTACAGCCCAGATTTGGCAATTTGCGATTTCTGGCTATTTCCAAATCTAAAAAATAAGCTACGTGGTGAGAAGTACGAGTCAGGAGAGGAGTTGAGGCGTGCCGTTGACAGATATTTGCGGGATATGTCACGTGACGGCCTGCATCACGTGTTCCGGGCATGGGTCGAACGGTGGGATAAGTGCAAACTGTGCAAGGGACGTTACTTTGAAAAGGAGTAGATGTTGAATGTATGTTGGTTGACGTGTTTTTCTGATATAAGATTAGTTCTCGAAATTATTGATGGGCCCTCGTATATATCTCTATAAAATTTGAATGTAAATAAACATTGCATATAGCAATTAAGAAACCAGTCCTTTAATCTTTTACTAAATGTTGAAAGTTTAGACTTGTCCTTGTTGAAAGAATTTGAAGAAGACAAATTAAATGTACTGATAGTTCAAATGATGAGAATTTCTGTTGAAGGATAGAAAACTGTCTAGGAAAGAAGAAAATGCTAGTTACCAGCATTTTATCAGTATCTAACATTTTATCCTTTTCCCAGAATGATTTCATATTCCATCTACATCAGGGTCATTGAAAATCAGGATCATTTAGTAACCTTGTTAGGGTTGTTTAAACTCAGGATTGTGTGATAAAGGGTTATTGACTTTGAAGTCTAAAAACACTATTCTACAATTTAAAAGACTTTTTCATAGGTTAGTATCAAGAAGCAGACAGTAGAAGTACTAGATGTCCAAGATCAGACTGCTAAATTTTTATATGTCTCATTATCTAAGCTACTTAAGTTGCAGATGGCAGTAAATGGGTTAAAGAAATATGTCCGAGTTATTATAATGATAAGTAGACACTTTAACCCTTTCCCAGACAAGCCCTGGTTTTCACGTGTCTGCAGTACAAGTCTTTTGAAAACACTGTGGGAATAGGCGAAATTGCTCGTAACAAGCAATTTCTCCTTTTCCCACAGTGTTTTCTACCCTTTTTGAGAACTTCCTGCCATTTTCATCAAATTCAAAATTGTCGTCTGCAAACTCTTTCAATTTGGACCAGTCCAAAATTTGTCGTTTGGGAAAGGGTTAAGAGGGAAGATTACACCCATCTTTATACATTTTGATGTTTATTGCTTAATTTTTTTGTCTTCATCCACTAGAGACTGTATGTGAAAGGGTAGAAAACATTTTGGCTAAAGGAGAAAATGCTGGTTACATTTTCTCCTTTTTCCACAATTTTTTCAAAAGGCTTCTTTCCCAGGGTCGTTAAAACCTGGGATTGTTAACCCTTTACGAAACTATCCCATGTTTTAACAACCTGGGGATAAAAGGATTGAAAAAAAAAAAAAATTGTGGGAAAAGAAGAAAATTCAGTGTGTGTTCTACCCAATCAAAGACAAATCCCTTCATTTGGGCCATATTTTCAAGTCGTCTGAGTTAACCCTGTACCACACAATCCTGACTTTTAACAACCCTGAGAAAGAGGCCTTTTGAAAACATTGTGGGAAAAGGATAAAATGCTGGAAACCAGCATTTTCTCCTTTTTCCACAATTTTTTCTAACCTATTAATGACAAATTTCATCATTTGGGCCACCTTTAATTTGTTGTCTGCAAATGCTTTCAATTTGGACCAGCCTAAAATTTTGTCATTTGGTAAAGAGTTAAATGTTTTATTTGTTTCATCACTTTTCAGTTATTTGGTGACAGCTTTAATGGGAGCAGACATGAACAATATCATAAAAACTCAGAGACTTAGCGACGATCATGTACAGTTCCTTATTTATCAAGTTTTACGAGCTCTGAAGGTAAGATGATCACTTAGTGCAGCGTTTTTGTTTAAATTTCATCATTATTTGAGCCATGCTCAATGAAAGGGGGGCTTAATGCATTCACAAAAAATATCGACCCAGGTCAGCGTGCGTGCGCAGTCCGCGCAGGCTAACCCGGGCCAAAACAATTTTCTGTATGTCCAAGGACCAGTCTACTACATGATTCAGTCAGTTGTTATACAAAATGGATTTTATTGATCTATGATACTGTGATGACTTGGTATCATACATCACAGAAATGCATTAAGCCCCCTTTTCACAGAGCATGGCTCGGTTACATTTAAAGTACTTGTATGTATGGCAAAGTTACTGATTTATAATGTTTTGAACTAGTATGTTTCTTGACTGGCCCATTTTGCTTTACTTTTCAAACTGCTGCCACACAGTTTGAAGATAGTAGAGACAATGATTCAATCAATCCAGCTGTTTTGATCTATGTTGTATATTGATCAGTTTTATACATGAGTGTGATTTATCGAATCTATATTTGAATAAGATACCATTTCCTTATACTGAACAATAGTTGAACAGAGCTCCAGAGAAGAGGGAGTGATGGTATTCTAAATCCATTATTTCTCTTCCAAACCCCTTTGTTGTTGGTACTCATTAGAATCATCTGGATGAGACGATTCTAATGAGTAACCCTAACATTGAGTTTATGGAGAATAATTGATATTTTCAATCCTGAAATCAAAATCACTCCCTCTGTCTGGAGCTCTGGTTGAAGCATTGATTATGTTTAGTTAGATGCTTGCATTGTAGACTGAACCATTTAGCAAATAATTATGTGTTGTAACAAATTTATGGATTAAAAGATTGTTGGGAAGAGTAGAAAATACTGTTAGCCAGTAATTTCTCTTTTTACAACAATGTTTTTTTGCCTTTTAAAGGACAAATCTTACTGAATCATTCATATTTAATTTGTTGGCTGCAAATGGTTTCATTTCTGACAAGTCTAAAATTTTGTTTATCTGGAGAAGAGTTCATGTAATTGTTTTGTTGCACACATAGGTATTAGGGTTTTTGTCTGTCTAGGTTATTTTTATTACATTCTGTCTTTCAGTATATACATTCAGCAGAAATCATACACAGGGTAAGTGACCTCAATATGTTTTTTTTTTTCACTTGTATATGTACTAGTATATTCTGTATTTAGTTTAACCCTTTACCACAAAATCCCAAGTTTTGAAGACCCAGTGAAAGAAGGCTTTTGAAGACATTTTTGGAAAAGAAGAATATGCTGGTAACCTGCAATTTATCTTTTTTCCAAAATGTTTCCTACCCTTTCAACAATAAGTTCCCCATTGAGCCACATTAAATTTATTGTCTGCAAATGCTTTCAATTTGGATAAGTCCAAGATGTTGTTGTTTGGTAAAGAGTTTTAAAAAAATGTGTGCAGGGCCTGGAAGCTTAGTTGGTAATGTGCAGGACTCGAAACCCAGGGGTTACTTGTGTGATTCCAAGCTCTTGTCAAGTTCTTCTTAAGATTGATAACAGTTGTTGCAATAGAATTCATTCCTCTCTCAACGCTGAATATTGTTTCAAGGACGTTATGTGGAAAGCCAAGCAGTGGCTTTGAAAGAGTGTTGTATGAAGTACTCATGAAGAAACTGTAGGAGAGCATTGACAGGCATACCGGCTACTGCAAATTAAAATTTGAAACAGTGTCAAACACCAGACAAATATAAATGATGTGACTTGAAGAATCATCATATTTCAACCTTATCACAACTAGAGGCTTAGTGTGATACACATGCATCAGGAAAAAGGATAGGTTTACGACATTTAACCCTTTACCACAAAATCCCGACTTTTAATGACCCAGAGAAGGAAGCCTTTTGAAAAGATTGTGGGAAAAGGAGAAAATGCTGGTAACCAGCATTTTCTCCTTTTCCCACAATGTTTTCTACCCTTCCCAGAATAAATTTCACTTTTTCAATCACAGTCATTTTGACATCTGCAAATGCTTTCAATTTGGACTAGTCTAAGATTTTGTCGTTTGGTAAATAGTTAAGCAAACATAAACAGAGATGAAAATTAATGAAATGATCATGATTTTATACATGTTTTTTCTTATAGACCTTTTCCTATGACTCAGTTCAGGATATCTTGAAATGGACCTCCAAAATACCCTTCATCTGTCTCAAAAATGATTTTTGATAATTAGCTTGGCTATTTTCAAAAAAAACATCGAGGCATTGGCCCTGGCTGTGCAAAAACTTTTAACATTTTATGATATCTCTATTATTACTGAAGGTATTTGCTTTAGACATGGACAACACGGGCAGGTAATCATCAAAGTATTTCTGACAGAGTTGTGCCTCTTTTTCGACCTACAATTTTCACTGAAATTCAAGCATCCACAGCCAAGTGTTGGCATTCGCATGTGGTGCTCTCTCTTTTTTCTTTTACTTATGTCCAATACATTTGTACATCATTATCCAATTAAATATGAACCATGCTCTGTGTAAAGGGGGCTTAATGCATCTGCGAACAGTATCGATCCAGGTCAGCCTGCACAGTCCGTGCAGGCTGACCTGGGCCGAAATTTTTCGCTGTTCATCACTTTTCTGTATGTCGAAGGACCAGTCCACGTTATGGTAAGATCGGTTTTCATAAAAAATGGTTTTCATGGATCCATAATCATGTGATGACTTGTTTGGTATGATGCATCACAGAGATGCATTATGCCCCCTTTTGCCAGAGCATGGTTCATATATTTTATTGCAGGATTTAAAACCTAGCAATGTAGCTGTAAATGAAGACTGTGAATTAAAGGTAAGCTCAATACTTATTTAGTTGCTTTCATCTTCTGCAGAAGACTTTTTGCAACAGACCATTTTTTGAAACCATTGAAGCAGATGGAAAAAAGGCCTGTAATAAGATTATTCTTTTGCCACAATGTTTTAGGATATATTCATGCACAAAACTGTGATTTATTTTGATTACCTATTTCGTGATAATGTTTTCAGAGTCATCAGAAATGAATGCGAAATCAACAGTAAGAGTTCTGAGCTTTTTAACACCTGTAAGAGTTCAGCTCAAATATTCCATTGGGACAGTTTCCTAATTCTGTTGTAAACAAATTGCGAAACATTTTTTCACGACTTATATATGAGCCATGCTCTGGCAAAAGGGGACTTAATGCATCCGCGGGATGAGTTATACCTATCAAGTCATCGCATAATTATTGATGCATAGCCACTTTTTTAATAAATGTCTTAACCATGTGGTAGACTGTCCTTGGACATACAGGAAATTCACTAACAGCGAAAAGTTTCAGCCCAGGTCAGCCTGAGTGGAATGCTGTGTTGATACTTTTCACAGATGCATTGAGCCTCCTTTTCACAGAGAATGGCTCAAATTATCATTCTGGATGACTGCTTTCTGAAAATTTAATCATTACTTGCCCTTTGATGTGGGTAGTTCTAAAGGTTGACTTATCACAGATTTCAAACCTGGAGCATTTGATGCCAGAGACAGAATGCTCTCCTCACACATTACTGTTTCCCACATAGAGTTGGACTAAAGTAATAAATCAGTAAGGATATGTTTGCATAGACCTATCAGTTGGTTTAGATTAAGACAGAAATTTAGAATAAATCTGAGCATGAAAAAGTGATTCTTAGAACACAACCCACTTATTTCTTGACTTGTGAACTTAAAAGAAACACAATACATGAAAGCCAGCAAAGTTGGTATTGATTCTTCCTGTCAATCGACAGAGACAGAGTAGACTTTAACTCTCTATAAGAAATGTATCACTAAAATGCTGTCAGAATATCACATCTTCATGCTCAAGAAAATCATAGTTTATGACAGTCTATCAGTTTTTGACCAAGATGGAATTTTGTACTATTTTATCATCATTATATATAGCTTTATTATATACATGTACCTGAAATTTTTCTGGCTCAAGTGCATGCGTGGCATGCAGTTAAAATAACATGTGACAGAGAAAAAATCTGTATCTACACACTGTGAACTGCAGTTCCAAATATGGTATTGATGATGTAACTCATGCACGGAAAACATACATATTGATTTGCAATTTGATTTTTCAAAATTTGTACTAAGATATTTGTCTGCCATTTATAAAAAAGATGTTACTAGCTACTTCACCATTTTTCATTTTATTCTGTTGACCAATTTAAGAATAAAGTGTCAAGAACCGCACAATTTTGTCTTTAAAAGTGGTAGGTATATATTAAAAGGAATATTATGTTGTAGTAACTTTCCTGGAGCTTGTATTTACTTCTCGCTGTTTAAGAAAATTTTGACCTTGCGCTCAACCTTTGGTCTGGCATGATGTCAAATTTCTAAAGCTGCTCAAATTAAATACAAGCACCAGGAAAGTTACTTCATTATAATATTCTGTATATATTATACTATTAAGTATGTTCGTTATTGTATTTTTAACAGATATTAGATTTTGGGTTGGCACGACATACAGACGATCAAATGACAGGTTATGTGGCTACACGCTGGTATAGGGCCCCAGAGATTATGCTAAATTGGATGCACTATAATAAAACAGGTTTTATAATTATCTTTTTCTTTGATGCAATTGAACCTTCAAGCTTTAAAAAAAGGGGGGGAACCATGAAGTCAATTTGAATTGTGCATATTTTTGGACTGTTAAAAATTTAATTTGGTTCTATCTTAGGCATGCATTAAATATTCATCAGGTTTGTGACTGTTTTGTTTGTATGGTTCATCATATAAAAAGTTCATTAATTAGCATTCAGAATTGAAGCTTCACTGTCTTCCAAAGTCATGACTGACCAAATTGAAAGCATTTTGCAGATGACAAATCAGACGTGACTCCAGTCTTTTAAAATGTAGATGATAGGGTGGAAAACCTTGTGGGAAAAAGAGAAAATGCTTGTTGTTTTCTCCTTTTCCTCACTGTTTTCAAATGGCCTCTTTTGGGGGACATTAAAACTCAGGATTGTGTGGTAAAGGGTTAAGCCATTACTCACAATTCACAGATATATGTGATCTATCTCATGTGAGAATATATTTTGTGAGACTTCAAATTATCTCTGTTACCATAATAACCTGTTACTCTGTGCCAGTTTGTATAAACATGCAGGTATTCTGATTATATGATACTTGCTCACCCCTTACCAAACAGTTCCCAGTTTTAACAGCCATCAGAAAGAAGTCTTTTTGAAAACATTTAGGGAAAAGGAGAAAATGGTGGTAACCAGCATTTTCTCCTTTTTCCACAAGGTTTTTTTTTTTTTTTTTTTTACCCTATCAAAGATAATTTCTGGCATGTTAGTCACATCTGGTTTCTTGCCTGGAAATGATTTCCATTTTCACTAGTCGAAAATTTTGTCAGACCTTGGCATTATTGCAAATTGTATGAAGTCTCTTCCTTACTAAATCTTACTACTGATTGGTGTTTTCAGACTTTCAGAGATAAATGTACAAATAAACAATACTGTTTCACTTTTCACTTTAATAGTTATTTTATTATTCCCCTTTTTTCTTCAGTTGATATTTGGTCTGTTGGATGTCTGATGGCTGAAATGTTGACAGGACGTCCACTTTTTCCAGGAACAGATCGTATCTTTTTTTATCGGTGTTTTTTTAAAGATTAACTGTTAAAAAAGCAATGTTTGTTTCACACTTGACATACCAACCTTTTGTTTGTTGTTGTATGCTTTTTATACTGTATCAGGTGATGCACTTTATCTCTTTACCAAACAACAAAATTTTTAGGACCCAACCAAATTGAAAGCATTAGCAGATGACAAATGTAGTGCAACTGATGTTTTGTGTCTTTGCTTAAGTAGAAAACATTGTGCAAAAAGGAGAAAATGCTGGTTACCAGCATTTTCTCCTTTTCCCGAATGTTTTCAAAAGCCTTCCTCTTCAGGGTTTTTAAAAGTCAGGACTGTGTGGTAAAGGGTTAAGTATTTGTAGAAAGTGTTAGTAGGCTTTTCTCTTCCATCTACAAATCTGCCTCTGTGCATTTATATTCAGTCTAATTGTAAATATCATCTTGGAAGGCTAAGTGTCAGTTTCAGTGCTCCTTTTAGATTCTAAATAATCTGACTGAGATAATGACATCATATAGAAATGATGAAGTGTTACCATTGGAGGCTACCATTGTGAACTCTGTCATTTGTTACCTAGATATTACATTTTTTTCCTTAATTCAAAAAGACATTGATCAGTTAACTCGTATTTTATCCTTAGTTGGCACCCCTAGTGAGGCACTGCTTAATAAAATAAGTAGCAAAGAGGTAATGAACAAGTATAGGAATGGCATCATGGATGTATTATGGAATGATGTACTTGCTGAAGAATAAAATGCTATAATAAGATTGTACATAAACAACCATGCTCTGGCAAAAGGGGGCTTAATGCATCGCTGTGATGCATGATACCACTCAAGTCATCACATGATCAATAAAGTCCGTTTTGTCCAACAATCGACTGAATCATGAGGTAGAATGGTCCTTTGACTTATAGCAAATTGACCAAGAGCAAAAAGTTTCGGCCCAGGTCAGCTAGTGCAGACTGCACAGGCTGACCTCGGTCGATACTTTTCACAGATGCATTAAGCCCCCTTTTCACAGACCTTGGTTCATATGTAAATGGACCCTTCTTGATTTCATTTTAACACTATTCCTAATATGCCTTCCCCAATTCAAATGAATATAATCCTTTATGCACTTGAAATCTTTACTGGTACATATTTTGCATGCTTTTGACTGATGTACAAGGGAAGAACTATTATCAAAATAGCATACATTAAGGGAGAAAATTTCCGTCACTTTTTTTCTTTTTTTTTTTTTTTCCAAACTTCACTTGTTTCAGTATGTTGTCGTTAGCATTTTAAATGATATGCATGTATTAGGGAAATCTTCAGAATATTTTAGAATGATGAATACTAGAAGTAAACCTTTCCAGTTAGGAAAAAAAATAATCTGTCACAACTAAAATGTTGTTTAGGCCACAAAGTTTTAACAAAACTTTAGATAGTGTAGATCCAATATCATTCTGTACACAAACTCTGAACCTCACAACAAAATTTTAGAATTGTCCAAAGTGAAAGCATCTGCAGACAACATCAAATGCAGTTCAGATGATGGGTTTTGTCATAGAAAGAGTACAAAAATGTTTTTGGTAAAGGAGAAAATGCTGGTAAACACTTCCTCAGGGTCGTTCAAACAAGGGATTGTTTGGTAAAGGATGTTTGGAATATCAAATGCATCAGCATAGGACAATTTTTAATCATTAAATTACCATAACTCTATTTAAGTTGATCATAAAATAGCATACTATCCAACAAATGCCTTCAGGTTTGAAAATGCCAAAATTTTAGCATTGGGCCATTGTAGCTTTACTTGAAGATAGCCTAAGTTCTTTGTTATACTCCACACCCTGTATGTGTCTAATATTTTATGTTTATACTCGTAATTGCATTCTGTAAATAGCCCTGATGTTAGACTTGTATAATATGAACCATGCTCTTGCCAGAGGGGGGCTTGATATCTCTGTGATGAATTATACCACGCATATCATCAGATAATCATGGGTACACAAATTTGTCTAACAACCAACTGAATCATGAGGTAAACTGGTCCTTCTACATGCAGAAAATGGACCAATAGCAAAAAGTTTTGACCCAGGTCATCCTGCATGGACTGCTCAAGCCAGCCTGAGTGGATACTTTTAAAAAATGCAGCAATATCCCTTTAGCCAGAGAATGGCTCATATATTTGTTGTAATAGTTGTAGTTTATGTACATGTATTGATTATCCTATTTTACTGTATGTATGCTCTGCCATTATTGCACCATAAGCACGTATTCATCACCCGCCTTAATTGTTCCTGTAGTTCACAATAAAGATAGTTAGCCTGGACAGTACTCACCAACATTTCTTAACCGTTTACCCCACAACAAAACTTTAAAATACTCCAGATTGAAAGCATTCCCAAGGGACAATTTGAACATGGCAGAAGGGATGGTGTTTCTCTATGAAATGTTATAAAACATTAGTGGGAAAAGGAGAAAATGCTAGTCACTGACATTTTCTCCTTTCCCATTTTGTTTTCGAAGGGCGACTTTCTTAGGGTCATTAAAACTCTGGATTGTTTGGTAAAGGGTTAACATTTTTTTAACCCTGAATCTGATTGCGCGACTCACTGACCTATTGTGAACAATGTAGATCAGGATCAGACTGCACAGAGCGTGGATCTACACTGTCTGATAAGGAGATATTATTCTCCAAAAAATAAGATTGAAATAACATTATATATGTTCTTACTATCGGCTTGAAAGTTTTATTTAACTTAAAGGTTAAGTCCAAATTCAAAGACCAGGCATCTGATAGGCAGAGACAGGAAATTTCGGTTAGTCAGTTGTCTAGCCATGAAATTACAAAGAGTCCTTTTATTGGTTTAAACAAGAGGTAATTGACTATTTGAAGATACTGCTGTGTACAGTAAACCTGTTATAGTGGCCACCTCTACTGAGCAAGCAACCTATACTAAGCAAATAGATATGTTAGAGTTCTCAAAGAGGGTGAATATGTTTAAATGTACCTGTATTAAGCAAGAACCGATCCTTATTTAGCAAGCACATTTTGAGTATCTCTTAGGTGCTTGCATATTACAGGTTTGAACATACATGTATTTGAGTCATGCTTTGTGAAAAGGGGGCTTAATGCATCAGCAAAAAGTATTGACCCATGTCAACCTGCACAGGCTGACATGGGCTGAATTTTTTTTTGCCGTCTTTAAATATTCTGCATGTCAAAGGACCATTCTTCTGCATGATTCAGTCAGTTGTTAAACAAAATGGATTTTATGGATTCATAATGATGCGATGAATTGCTGGGTATAATACATCACGGAAATGCATTAAGGCTCCTTTTGCCAGAGCATTGTTCATTTATGGTTGTTGAATACATGTCTAGGTTGTTGAATACATGCTTTGTTTTCCATGTTCATGTATACTGGAAGTGTTAATATGTATGGAATATGCATACCTTTTTATAATTCCTTAACTTGTGTAGATATTGATCAACTAACAAAAATACTATCATTGGTTGGATCCCCCAATGACAAACTCCTGGAAAAAATTAGTAGTGAAGAGGTAAAATCCTATAATCATGCTCTGTGAACAGGGGGCTTAATTCATCTCCAAAAAGTATCGCCCCATGTCAGCCTGCGCAGTCTGCGCAGGATCGAAACTTTTTGCCTTAGGTCAATTTTCTGCATGTCAGAGGACCATTCTGCCCCCAGATCTAGTGGATTGTTAGAGAAAATGGATTTTATGGATCCCTAGTTATGTGATGACTTGCTTGGCATATTACATCATGGAGATGCATTAAGCCCCTTTGCCAGAGCATTGCTCATAGTACTCCACGACTATTGTAGAACGTCAACTCTTTACCAAACAAATCTAGGTTTTAATGACCTGGAAAGAAGCCCATAGTAAAACATTGGTGGAAAATGAGAAAATGCTTGTTACCAATATTTTCTCCCTTTTTCCACAATTTTTCTATCATTTCAAAGACAGAAACCATCATTTGGACACTTAATATGTTGTTTTCAAATGCTTTGGTCAAATCCATAATTTTGTCATATGGTAAAGAGTTAATCAGATGAGTAGAGCTATAAGGGTACAGTTGCAAAGTTACATGTACAATCCTGGGACAGTGTTCACCAAACAGTCTTAAGAATATTCTTAGTCTAATTATAGATTCAAAAAGTAACACAACCGCTGATTGGACAAACCATTTGGTTTAGCCAATGATCAGGTGTGTTACTTTCAAATTTAGAAACTTCTTGAGAGTAAGACTAAGAATGTATCTAAGAATGGTTGGTGAATATGGACCCTGGTCATGGTTTATGCATTCATAGTTTAACCTGGCTGCTACTTCTGGGTCCATATTCACCAACCACTCTTAAGAACATTCTTAGTCCTATTCTCCAGAATTTTCTAAATTTGTAAGTAACACAACTTCTGCAGAAGTTGTGTTACTTTCAAATTCAGAAAATCTTGAAGAATGAGACTAAGAATGTTCTTAAGAACGGTTGGTAAATACAGACCCTGATATTATGAAACATTCTTTGTATTTATACCAGACAATCTGTGAAAAGCTGAAATTTCATCTTGACGGTTACATTTTATGTTACTTCAGTACCTTTAGTTAACCCTTTACTACACTATCCCGAGTTTAAAGGAGCCAAACAAAAGCGGCTTTTGAAAACATTGTGGAAAAGAGAGAAAATGCTGGTAACCAGCTTTTCCTTCTTTTCCCATAATGTTTCTACTCTTTCAGATACAAATTCTACCACTTTAACAACATTTAATTTGTTGTTTGCAAATGCTTTCAATTTGGACCAGTCTAAAATTTTGTCGTTTGGTAAAGAGTTAAGCATTCAGACTGTGCCTTTGTATTTTAGTCTATCAGAAGCAAGTAGAAATTGATAACAGTTCATTTTAAGGTCAAGATACATTTTTATGCCCCAAAGTCTTACCATTTGTTATGTTCACTGTGGGAAAAATCTATCTAGCTTTGCGCCAGATGTGATTTTTCTCTTTGTGGTCTTGTTTTTTAACATAAGTTATGCTTATACATTTTATTTAAGGCAAGGAATTACATAAGGCAGTTACCAAAGTGGAAGAAGCAGGATTTCAGGGAAGTGTTCAAGGGAGTGAATGAATTGGGTTTGTATACTGTACATTTACTGTTAAGACTATGGCAATCTATTCCTTGTATACAGTCAATATTGATTTTGAAGACTCCCAATTGAAGAACTGCTTTTAGTTCTCTAAAGAATTTCAATTAGTTGCAAATACCACTGTTACATTGAAAATGTAATTGTGTTGTTCTGATGGCTTTACATGTAAGCACTGTACATCAATACAAACTGTATGGAAGGAATAGATTAATATGTATGTTAAGTAAGGTATGGTGCTAAAGTTTTGTTTTAAAATGTTTCTTTTGTAGGCCCGTAATTTCATTAAACAGTTACCTTGCTGGCAGAGAAAATGTTTCAAAGAAGTATTCAAGGGGGCTAATCCTTTGGGTTTGTATTCACAAACATAAGTCGTATTAACTCTTAATCGGCATATGCATAAGCTTCTTTCATTGGGGTTTCTTTATATTTGCACAAATATATGAGCCATGCTCTAGCAAAAGGGGGCTAAATGCATCGCCATAATGCATTATACCAAGCAAGTTATCACATAATTATGGATCCATAAAATCTGTTTTGTCCAACAATTGACTGGATTTGGAGGTAGAATGGTCCTTTGACATGTAGAAGATTTACACATAGCAAAGTTTCGGCCTATAGCAGCCTGCGCAGGCTGACACGATTTGATACTTTTTGCAGATGCATTAAGCCCCCTTTTCACGGAGCATGGCTCAATTATCAAATATTCATCTGTTTAATTCCTGTCATAATTTGTGTACTAGCAAATTTTTTGCTTGACCCTGGAAGGATTCAAGTTTGCTCTTATTCTTTTGATACAATGTCCTAAGTCTTTCAAATTAAGCTCAGGCGTGAAGGATTGCAGTGACAGTTTCCACAATAATAGTTTTAATATTCAGTGTGCTGTTAAGTAAGAGTGTAGAATCTAACTGTAATACTATTTACTAAAGCAATTGATCAACAAGATCAGCAGAAGGAACTGCTTAATTAAAATCCTAAAATGAGCTTATGTAAAATAAATCTTAACAAAGACCCTGTTTTTCATCTGTAACTGATAAAATCTTTAAAAGATTAGCACCAGACCGCCATTAACCTAGGTGTTTTGTATAGGCAAATTATGTAATAAGCAAATTAGGGTGATTGATTTACATTTATTATGTAATGCCATACACAGCTAAATAGGTTAAATAAAAACATATTAAGTCAGTTTTAAAGACCAGGCCCCGGTTTCATGCAAAAACTTAAGTCTGTTATTTTACTCAAATCTCAAACAGACTTACTTTCCAACTTGAGTTGAGTTTGTTATTCCAGATGCATTTCAATAACTTAAACAGACTTATATAACATTTTCAAGTCCTGTGTTGACACAACCTTGTGGATTCAACTCGGCAAAATAATGGATTGAAGTCTATTAATTGACTGAAGTCCATTTATTTTGCATAGCTGAGACTGAAATGTGGTGTCAACTCAGGATTTGAGAACATTACTGCAGTATGTTAACACTGCTGAAATGTGTCTCAAATAACAACCTCAGCTTAAGTCAGAGCCTGGGACCATTAGTAGATTTGAGTAAAATAAGAGACTTAAGTTTTTTTGTAAAACCGGGCCCAGATGTTGAGTCAAGAGTTGAGTAAAGAGTTAAGGACCCTTCTCAAGTATAATGTCTCATGAGTTGACCATATTTGTTTTATGTTAAATATATTGGTAGTTCTCAGTCTGAATTAGAAGGCTATCAATTTTGATATATCAGCCAATGAGATGGACTATCTTGTATTTTAGAATTAGATGTAATTATTGGTGAATGGTCAATTAACCTACACCCAGATATTTTCCCTTTTTGGCTGAAAAAAGCAAAAATTTGAAATTTCATGTCCTTTGGAAGAGAAATTCTCCTTTCCTAATTCCAATTTCAGAGCAAAAGAAACATTTTCTTTCCTTGTGTAGTTGTTTTGTTATAGTGTACGTTTGTATTACTTTTTGAATCCAAACAGAAATCCAAACCATGAAAATGTGTCATGTTTGATTCTTTGACCCTTTGCCACACAATCCCAATTTTTACTAACCCAGGGGGAAATGCCTTTGAGAACATTGTTGGAGAGAGAAAATCCTGGTAACCAGCATTTTCTTATTTTCCCCCAATGTTTTCTACTCTATAAAAGACAAATTTTATTATCTGAACCACATTAAATTTGTCGTCTGGAAATTGTTTGAAATTGAACAAGTCTATATTTTTTGTCATTTGGTAAAGAGTTAAAAAAAATTCATTATACAAGGTCTCTACTGCCTCACTGTTTGATTTTAGTGGTTTTTTCCCCCTCGTATTTTTCCATCTATGGTCTTACCTTTATTTCTGAGGATGGAAACTGTCCTAAACAAACAAAAAGTGTGGCACCAACAGTAAATGCTCATAGTTGGGTTTTTCTTCTTTGTCTTTGAGCTTCTATTTTGTGACTGCTGCAGAAATGTTTAAATTTTTCTACTTGAAACTAAGAACGACACAATCCATGCACTTGATGCTTTTTTTTTTTACATTCAAAATACTCATTGAGTAATATCTAGTGAGTCAGAATCAGGAAAAGTTGGAAAACCTGATGAGGCAATATTTTGTCTCTTTTGAGTGCTAATGTATTTAATGTGCCCAGAAGCGATTATTCTTGGTTATTATTATTATTTGTTATTCTTCCTCATAACTACATTGTAACCTGTTATACTGGTCACCTGTTTTCCGAAAGCAACCTATATCAGCGCTTTTGCCAAACAATCCATGTTTTAACTCTTTACCACAGTCTTAAGTTTTAATGACCACAGTCTTTAGTTTTAATGACCCTGAGAAAACAGCTTTTTGAAAACCTTATGGGAAAAGGAGAAAATGCTGGTTACCAGTATTTTCTTCTTTTCCCAGAAAGTTTTCTACGCTTTCATAGACAATTACAATGACTTCAGCTACATGTAATCTGTCATCTGCAAATGCTTTCAGTTTGGACAAGTCTAAAATTTTATCATGTGGGAAAGAGCTAATGACCCTTGGAATGATGGCTTTTGATATCATTGTGGGAATAGAAAACTATGCTGGTAATCCTTTCCCAACTAAGTTTTTCTGCCCTTTCAAAGAGAAATCCCCTTGTTTGAAACACATCTGATTCACCATCTGCAAATGTTTCCAAGATGGACAAGTCTAATTTTCTCCTGTATGGGAAAGAGTTATGCAAGCCCATATTGAGTTCCTAGAGAAGGCTAATCTGTTGTAATATACCTGCATTAAGCAAGCATCTGTCTTATGCAAGCACTTTTTAAAAATCCCTTTGTTGCTTCTTAAGCTCTTTACCAGACAACAAAATAGACAAAGCATTTACAGATGACAAAATAGATTTGGCTCAAATTGTTGAAATTGTTTTAGAAACTAAAGAAAACATCATGGGAAAAGGAGAAAATGCTGGTTACCAGCATTTTCTCCTTTTCCCACAATGTTGTCAAACGCCTCTGCCCTCAAGGTTGTGAAAAGTCACAATTGTTTGGTAAAGGGTTTACTCTTTACCACATGACAAAATCTTAGACTTGTCAAAATTCAAAGAATATGCAGATGGCAAATTAAACATGGCATGAATCATGAAATTATTCATTGAAAGGATAGAAAACTTTGTGAGAAAAGAAAAAAATGGTGGCTACTAGAATATTCCCACAATATTTAATATTCCCACAATATTTTCGAAAGCCTTTTTCCTCAGAGTCCTTTAAACTTGGGGATTGAGTGGTAAAAAGTTAACTCTTTACCAAGCTAAACATTTTGGACTAGACCAAATGGAAATCATTTGCAGAGGACAAATTGAATGTGCCGTAAATGATGATTTCTTTCATTGATAGGGTAGAAAACATTGTGAGAAGAGAAGAAAATCCTGGCTACCAGCATTTTCTCCTTTTTGTACAATATTTTCAAAAGTCTTCTTCCTCAGGGTCCTTTAAACTCGTGAATGTGTCATAAAAGATTAATACAGATTTGACTATACATACTTCACTCATTTTTCATTGAATTTGTAGTAGTTTCTTTTCTTATTTTATGGGATTTTATTTTATTTGTTTTCTTTGCATGAAGCTTGTATGAGCAGTTATAGCTGGTGTTAGTGCTTGTTTTCTTTTCTCATCTTCAATCCTTAGAGTGCTGAATTAATGAAAATGGAACTTTTCAAGTAGAAAACTGCAGAAATATTGTGTAGTAAAGGTCTGGTAGTGGACAGTGTAGATCCAAGATCAGACTGCATGTTCTGTGCAGTCTGATCTTGATTTACACTGTCATCAAAAGCAATTCAAAGTAGTTCCAGCACTTTAGGGCCTAACAATTCCTGTAACTCTTTACCAAATAACTGAATTTTAGACTGTACATATTCAAAGTACTTGCAGGCAACAAAAAAAGTTATGATAATAAAGCTCCAAAGTTGACAATTTGTCTTTGAAAGGGAAAACAATATCATTTCTACCAAAGGACAAAGTTTTAGGTTCATCCAAATTGAAAGCATTTGCATCTGCAAATCATATGCTGCTGCAGTGATTGGATTTGACTTTGAAAGGGTAGAAAACATTTTGGAAGAAATGCTAGATTGTTTGGTAAAAGTGAAAAAAGAGGATGCGCTGAGCACCAGTATTTTCTACTTTCACATGCTGCTTTAGAGAACCTATGTGGCTTAGTGGAAAAAGTGTAGGACGGTCAACCTGGAGGCCTCGGCTTGAGCCTCAGTGGAAGCACTGGGGTTTTTCGTGGGAGCCTCTTTTGGCAATACATTTCTAGCCCAAGGCTAGTGCTGGTGAAATCCAGGAAATACGTGAATATGTGTGCTGTCCTTGTAATATGACCGAAACATTTTTGAAAAAGGCATAAATCACTGTCCACTTATCCAACCATCTTCAGAGTTATGAAAACATAAGATTGTTTGGGGAAGGGTGAAGTTAAGTAGGAAATTTCTTTCATTATGTACGTACATACATGTATCATTATGTTCAAAGCAGTATTTTGACCCTTGGAGCAACGAATAGACTAAAATAGATACTTTTAGTCTAGAAATAAGACCCAAATAATTGCAATATCAAGGCTGCTCTTATCCAGCACAGTGTGGCTCAACAAAGCGGACAGTGTAGATCAAAGATCAGACTGCACATTTTGTGCAGTCTGATCTTTGATCTACACTGACTGCAAGGGCAGTGTTGCTTTCAAAAGGCTTCTTCCTCAGGGTCATTTAAAGTCGGGATTGTGTGATTAAGGGTTAAAGTAAGTGTATATCATTACCTCCTGAAACAAATTCACTGCAAACTGCTTTAACTTTTTACCAGACAACAAAGTTTAAGACTTGTCCATATTGAAAGAATAAGAAGACACTAGATTTTAATGTGGCTGGACTGATATTTGTCTTTGAAAGGATAGAAAGGGGGAAAGGAGAAAATACTGGTAACCAGTCAAAGGAATAGGAAGATCCAAGATAGGGCTGCATATTCCTTGGAGTTTGATCTTAATTTTAAACACCTCAAAAAAAATAAAGTTTTGTTGGTAGATCTACTGCTTTATAAGTTTAAAAAAAGAAAGAAAAAAAAAATGTGGCTGAAATTTTTCTGAGTCGTGTCAAGTCTGCTTTATGGCTTTTGAAAACTCTTTACCAGACAACAAAATTAAGTCCAATTTGGAAGTATTTGCAGTGAACAAATCTAATTCAGTGGAGATAATGGGAGTTGGCAGGGTAGGAAAAATCACAGGAAAAGGAGGGAATGCTGGTTACCAGCATTTTCTCTTTTTTCCACAGTGGTTTCAAAGCCTTCCTCAGAATCAATCAAGCATTGTTTGGTAAGAGTTCAAACTAGTGGCATAGTTGCTGGTAAACTTTTGAGACATCTTCCACCATATTTAGCCAGTCTCAACAGTGTGTCAGGCACAACTTCAGCTGCTTTTGCACACAGCATGGTTCAAGAGACTTCGCTGAAAGTGCAGTCTGATCTTTGATATACATTGCACACTTTTTCTGATTTTTCGGCCATAACTGCCTTGAAGATGCAATAGATATGAGCTATGCTCTTGCAAAAGGGGGCATACTGCATCTCTGTGATGCATTATACCAAGCAAGTCATCACATAACTTTTGGATGCTTGAATTTGGTTTTTTCTAATAATCAATTGATCTAGAGGTAGAATGGTCCATTGACATGCAGAAAATTGACCAATGGCAAAAAGTTTTGACCCTTGTCAGCCTGCGCAGTCCGCGCAGGCTGACATGGGTCAATACTTTTTGCAAATGTATGAGGCCCCCTTTTCACAGGGCATGACTCATATACATTGGTATTTTATTAGTACCATTTAACGATTTAACTCCACTAGACAGCAAAATTTTAGACTACACCAAATTGAAAGACAGAGAGTAATTGGCTGAATTTATCATTGAAAGGTTAGAGAACATTGTTGGAAGAAGAAAGTGCTGGTCTTCTTTTCCCACAATGTTTTCGAAAGTCTCCTTTCTCAGCGTACTTGCAATGCATGTATTACACTTGTGATCCTTGCATACTTACCAGACATGCTGACCTACTAGACTTGATAGTAATGTTGGCATTAAATACTGTAAGAACTAGATATAAGTTGTAGTGTTGCCTCTTTTTAGCTCACCTTAGCACAACGTGCTAAAGGTGAGCTATTGTGATCGCCCTATGTCCGACGTCCGGCGTCCGTCAACAATTTCTTTAAACATCTTCTTCTCCTAAACCACTGGGCCAATCTTGATGAAACTTGGCAGGGATGTTCCTTGGGTGAAGCTCTACCAAAACTGTTCAAAGAATTGAATTCCACCCACAACTCTGGTTGCCATGGCAACAAAAAGGAAAAAATAGCAAAATCTTGGAAAATCTTCTTCTCTGAAACTAGAAGGCGCAGAGCTTTGATATTTGGTATGTAGCATCTCCTAGTGGACCTCTACCAAGTTTGTTCATTTGATGCCCCTGGGGCCAAAACTGGCCCCGCCCCGGGTGTCACAAGTTTGAGCATAGTAACAAAGAAGGAAAACTTTAAAAATCTTCTTCTCTGAAATTTGAAGGCGTAGAGCTTTGATATTTGGCATGTAGCATCTCCTAGTGGACCTCTACCAAGTTTGTTCATATGATGCCCCTGGGTCAAAACTGGCCCCGCCCTGGGGGTCACAATTTCCAACATAGCAACAAAGAAGGAAAACTTTAAAAATCTTCTTCTCTAAAACTAGAAGGCATAGAGCTTTGATATTTGGCATGAAGCATCTCCTAGTGGACCTCTACCAAGTTTGTTCATATGATGCCCTTGGGGTCAAAACTAGCCCTGCCCTGGGGGTCACAAGTTTGAACATAGGAACAAAGAGGGGAAACTTTAAAAATCATCTTCTCTGAAACTGGAAGGCGTAGAGCTTTCATATTTGGTATGTAGCATTGCCTAGTGGACCTCTACCAAATTTGTTCATATGATGCCCCTGGAGTCAAAACTGGCCCCGCCCCGGGGGTCACAAGTTTGAGCATAGTAACAAAGAAGGAAAACTTTAAAAATCTTCTTCTCTGAAACTTGAAGGCGTAGAGCTTTGATATTTGGCATGTAGCATCTCCTAGTGGACCTCTACCAAATTTGTTCATATGATGCCCTTGGGGTCAAAACTAGCCCTGCCCTGGGTGTCACAAGTTCGAACATAGGAACAAAGAGGGGAAACTTTAAAAATCATCTTCTCTGAAACTGGAAGGCGTAGAGCTTTCATATTTGGTATGTAGCATTGCCTAGTGGACCTCTACCAAATTTGTTCATATGATGCCCCTGGGGTCAAAACTGGCCCCGCCCCGGGGGTCACAAGTTTGAGCATAGTAACAAAGAAGGAAAACTTTAAAAATCTTCTTCTCTGAAACTTGAAGGCGTAGAGCTTTGATATTTGGCATGTAGCATCTCCTAGTGGACCTCTACCAAGTTTGTTCATATGATGCCCCTGAGTCAAAACTGGCCCCGCCCCGGGGGTCACAATTTCCAACATAGGAACAAAGAAGGAAAACTTTAAAAATCATCTTCTCTAAAACTAGAAGGCATAGAGCTTTGATATTTGGCATGAAGCATCTCCTAGTGGACCGCTACCAAGTTTGTTTATATAATACCCTTGGGGTCAAAACTGGCCCTGTCCCGGGGGTCACAAAGTCAAAGATAGGAACAAAGAGGGAAAACTTTAAAATCATCTTCTCTGAAACTGGAAGGCGTAGAGCTTTCATATTTGTTATGTAGCATTGCCTAGTGGACCTCTACCAAGTTTGTTCATATGATGCCCCTGGGGTCAAAACTGGCCCCGCCCGGGGGTCACAATTTCCAACATAGGAACAAAGAAGGAAAACTAAAAATCTTCTTCTCTGAAACAGGAAGGCATGGAGCTTTGATATGTAGTATGTAGCATCTTCTAGTAGATCTCTACCAAGTTTGTGCATATGATGCCCTTGGGGTAAAAGTTGGCCCTGCCCCGGGGGTCACAAGTTCGAACATAGGAACAGAGAAGGAAAACTTTAAAAATCATCTTCTCTGAAACTGGAAGGCGTAGAGCTTTGATATTTTGTATGTAGCATTGCCTAGAAGACCTCTACTAAGTTTGTTCATAGGATGCCCTTGGGGTCAAAACTGGCGCAGCCCCGGGGGTCACAAGTTTAAAAATAGGAACAAAGAAGGAAAACTTTAATTCTTTTTTTCTCTTAAATGGGAAGGCATAAAGCTTTGATATTTGGAATGTAGCATCTCCTAGTGGACTTCTACCAAGTTCGTTCCAAGGATGCTGCTTGGGTCAAAACTGGCCCAGCCCATGGGGTCACAAGTTCGAACATAGGAACAAAGAAGGAAAACTTTAAAATTCTTCTTTTCTGAAACCGAAACGTGTGGAGCTTTGATATTTGGTATGTTGCATCTCAGAGTGGACCTCTACCAAGTTTGTTCATATGATGCCCCTGGGTCAAAACTGGCCCCGCCCCAGGGGTCACAAGTTCAAACATAGGAACAAAGAAGGAAAACTTTAAATTTCTTTTTCTCTTAAACGGGAAGGTGTAGAGCTTTGATATTTGGTATGTAGCATCTCCTAGTGGACCTCTACCAAGTTTGTTCCAAGGATGCTGCTTGGGTCAAAACTGGCCCAGCCCCGGGTGTCACAAGTTCGAACATAGGAACAAAGAAGGAAAACTTTAAAATTCTTCTTTTAAACTGGAAGGCGTAGAGCTTTGATATTTGGTATGTAGTGATTCTCTTCTAAGTTTGTTTGCCCATCTAAGCACAACAAGTTCATTGAGTTCAAAATTGGGTCATCTTGGGTCATAAACTAGGTCACTAGGTCAAATTAAAGAAATACCTTGTTGGCACTCTCGAGGCCACATTATTTGCTCAATTGCCTTGAAAATTAGTTAGAAAGTTTGTCTTTATAAAGTCTCACATAACATTAATTTGGGTCAACTTGGGTCATAAACTAGTTTACTGGGTCAATTTAAATAAATACCTTGTTTGCACGCTGGAGGCCACATTTATTGCTCAAATGACCTGAAATTTGGCCAGAATGTTTGTCTTGATGAAATACCAGATGAGTTTGGATTTGGGTCACCTGGAACCATAAACTAGGTCACTAGGTCAAATTAAAGAAATTCCTTGTGGGCACTCTAGAGGCCACATTATTTGCTTAATTGCCTTGAAAATTGGTCAGAATGTTTGTCTTTGTAAAATCTCACATGAGTCTGAATTTGGGTCAACTGGGATCATAAACTAGGTCACTTGGTCAAATTAAAGAAATAGCTAGTGGGCACTCTAGAGGCCACATTTATTATTCAGTTGATTTGAAAATTGGTTAAAATGTTTCTTTTGATATAGTCCAAGCTCAGTTCAAATTTGGGTCACCTGGGGTCATAATCTAGGTTACTAGGTCAAATTAAAAAAATACCTTTAGGGCACTCGAGGCCACATTTTTTGCTCACTTGACTTGAAAATTGGTCAGAATGTTTGTCTTCATGAAATTTGAGTTTGAAATTGGGTCACCTGCGGTCAGAAACTAGGTCACATGGTCAAATTAAAGAAATACCTTTAAGGCACTCTACTAAGGTGAGCGACCCAGGGCCATCATGGCCCTCTTGTTTAATTCTTTTGAAAGTTCAAGGAAGTGAAGACTAGGATACAAGAAATGCCACATTAATGAGATTTGGTACAAGTACAGCTTTAAGACGTCTACAATTTCCTGTTTTTGAAGATGCTGGAAAAAAAGAAATTCTTTGAAAAAACAGTTGTCATATTTTCCACGATACTTTTAATTCCATTTAACTCTTAACCACACAATCCCGAGTTTAAATGACCCTGAAGAAAAAACCTTTTGAAAACATCATGGAAAAGGGAGAAAATGCTGGTAACCAGCATTTTCTCCTTTTCCCATGATGTTTCCAAAAGGCCTCTAGCATTTTTTCCTCTTCCTACAATGTTTTCAAACGGCTCTTTTCTCGGGGTGGTGAACCCTGAAGCTGCTAATCACGACTCACTGACCTTTTGCGGACAGTGTATATCAAGATCAGACTGCACAGAACGTGCAGTCTGATCTTGGATCTACTCTGTCCGATACGGTATTTTCTTTCCAGTGAAATCAACTTGGAAAACGCAATGTTTGGGCTTCTACTATTGAATGGAAATATTTGTTTCATTTATTCAGCAGCTTAAGTGTTAAAACAGGGTTGTGTGGTAAAGAGTTACATACTGGTTCCTTATTTTCCTTTTGCTTTAAATATTTAATGGCCCAATGTGCTTTTTTCAGCTGTAGATTTGCTAGAAAGGATGTTGGACCTAGATGCAGACACTCGTATAACTGCTGTTCAGGCCCTTGAGCATCCGTACCTCCGACAATATGCAGACCCCTCTGACGAACCCACAGCAGAGCCCTACGATCAGTCCTTTGAAGATATGGACTATGATATACCACACTGGAGAAGTCAGTAATAGTCCAAATCATGGTCCTTAGCTGCACAGGGGTTACGTCTTCACCAGACAACAAATTTTTCGAATTGGCATAATCGAAAGCATTTGCAGATGACAAGTTAACCCTTCACCAGACGACAAAGTTTCAGCCTTGTCCAAATTGAAAGCAGTTGCAGACAACAATTTCATTGTGGCTCAGATGGTGCAATTTTTCTTTGTTAGGGTAGAAAACATTTTGGGAAAAGGAGAAAATGCTGGTTTCCAGCATTTTCTCCTTTTCCCAGAATGTTTTCAAAAGGCTTTTGTCCCAGGGTTGTTAAAAGGCGGCATTGTACGGTAAAGGGTTAACCATGTCTTAAATGATTGGATTTGATAATAAAGAGTAGAAAATGTTGTGAGAAAAGGAGAAAAAGTTAATTGTGAGCATTCTTTTTCCCACATTGTTTTCAAAAGCCCTTTTCCTTAGGTCCTTATAACTTGAGCTCGTCTGGTAAAGAGCTAAGCTGGTTTTGATCTTAAGGAATATCCTTTGGCAGGCCACTGCAGAGATAGACCATAGAACTGATGAAACACAAGAAATACATGAACAAGTGCACTGCCACCAAGTATGAATCGAACATTGATGATGGCATTATAAAACACCAATCAAGCAAAATATTGTCTGGTCCCATTTCATTGCAATGTCATCATCATCTGTTAGCCTTAACCATTCTTTGCCCTTGCAGTAATTGCCAGCTTTGTTGGAAAGTGAGTACTTAGCTGTAACAAGCACATGCTACTTCTTTTGATAATGTTTTACACACAATTCAGCCAATATATGAGCCATGCTTTGGCAAAGGGGGGCTTAATGCACTTCCATGATTCATTGTACCAATCAAGCCATCGCATAATTATGGATCGGTAAAGGCCACTTTTTTAACAAACCGTCTGAATCATGAGGTAGACTGGTCCTTGGACATACAGAAAATTGACCAAGTAGCGAAAAGTTTCAGCCCAGGTCAGACTGCGCAGACTGACCTGGGTGGATACTTTACACAGATGCATTAAGCCCCCTTTTCACAGAGCATGGATCATATATTTTTCTCTCCATCAAAATTTTCTCCGTTTGGTCATTGATACGAGTTTTGTGCCTGTCCGAAATAAACTTGTGCAGTTATGGGATAACTAAAAGCATGCTGATGCCAAAAGAAGGGGTCTCTTTTGTCCCCCACCGAAAGCGAGGGGATTTAATTTTTGTGTTTGTTTGTTCATCTGTCTGGACAGACATCTAAAATCCCCAATGAAATTTGATGAAACTTCATGCATGTGTTCCTTATGGTAGTCTGCTGTTTTTTTTTTTTTTTTTTTCCTTAATGCCGTGCCATGGAAAAATACGGCATTTTATGGCGGGGGATATCATTTCAACGAAATAGATCAAGATCAGATTCAACCAGTGGTGTTTTGAAATGTGTGATGTTAGTCTTTTACAGCAATTGTAATGATTATCTCTTATTGAAAGAAAGCATTGAAAGGTTTTGAGGCAAAAAAGAGTTATTGTTTGTATCAAAGAATGGGCTTTGTACTCGGAATATTTTCTGCACAATTTATGAATGGTAGTTTTCTTTAGACTTTTTGTATTGAATGTTAGTATTTGTCAGTCATAAAATTATTCTGTGCAAAAATATGTGAAAAGAATTGGAGATTTTACAGTTGATTATTTCTTTAACTCTTTACTAAACAACAAAATTTTGGATGCAACCAAATTGAAAACATTTGCAGAACGAAACTTCAAATGTGACTCAAATGATGAAACTTTGATAGAGCTGAAAACTTTGTTGGAAAAGGAAAAATGCTGGTAAGCAGCATCTTCTCCTTTTCCCACAATGTTTTCAAAAGCTTTATCTTTCAGGGTCATTTGGGGATTGTGTGGTAAAGGGTTAAGATATCTCTGGCATCTACATTATGTTTCAAAACTGTTATGCTATCCAGAGCAATGAATGCTTCAAAATAAAGAAAACTGATGCATATTTGTTTTCATGATAATGATGATTTCTAAATGACAGCTTTTCTAAACATGTTCAATTCAAGTATGAATCAGAAGTAAGAATGACCATTATTTTCTATGAATTTTTCAAAAGTTTACATGTATCAGAGATCCTGCTGTAGAAGGGCTTCAAAAATATTGTGGGAAAAGGAGAAAATGCTGATACCAGCATTTTCTCCTTTTTCAACAATTTTTCTATGCTTCCAAAAACAAATCTCAGCTTCTGATGCACTTTTAACCCTCTACCATACAATCCTAAGTCTTAATGACCCTATAGAAAAAGGCATTGGAAAACAATGTTGGAAAATGAGAAAATGGTGGTAACCAGTATTTTCTCCTTTACTCTTAATGTTTTCTACCCTGTCAAAGTCAAATTCAGCAGTTTCAACAACAATTGATATGTCATCTGCAAATGCTTTGGATTTGGTCTAGGCCAAAATTGGGTAGTGCGGCAATGAGTCAATTTGCTTTTAGCAAATCCTTTCATTAACAATAGCCTATGATTAACCCTTTACCACATAATCCTGAGTTTTAACAACCCTGAGGAAGATGCCTTTTGAAAACATTGTGGGAAAAGGAGAAAATGCTGGTAACCAGCATTTTCTCCTTTTCCCACAATGTTTTCTACCCTATGAACAAAAATCAGATTATTTAAGCCACACTTAAATTGTTGTCAGCACATGCTTTCAATTTGGACGGGTATAATTTTTTGTTGTGTGGTAAAGGGTTAAAATGTTGGTCTTGGGTAAAGAGTTAAAACAAAGCTTTTCCTTTTTCAGAACTAGTCTACGAAGAAGTTATAACATTCATGCCACAAGAAATGGACACCCAGCAAACCTGTCAATAGAGCATTTAGAGACCACCTACCATTCATGTCACATGATTTAATTTGCATATCATCGTCGTTGATTACATCATTAAAAAAAATGTATGCAAAGTTTGGATGTTCATTTTGAAAGGAAGAAAGATGTCACGTGAAGATTTGTGCTATTTTCAAAAAGAACTCTTTTTAGATAGACTCACATGCAGTCTTTCTGACTGAAGAGCAAACAGCAGTAGAAAAAATAAACAGTTTTTGAAAATGTAAATGAAAATCAACACACTTAATATCTGTTGCCTTATTCATCAACCAATGTGATATGATTTACATGGATGAACCATGCTTTGTGAAAAGGGGGCTGAATGCATCTGCAAAAAGTGTAGGCCCAGGTCACCTGGGCCAGTCTGCACAGCTGACCTGGGTCAAAACTTTATGATTTTGGTAAATTTTCTGGATGTCAAAGGACCAGTGGGTTGTAATACAAAACGGATTTTATGGATTCATGAAAATGTGATGACTTGCAAGATGATGTGCATCATGGAGATGCATTAAACCCCCATTTGCCAGAGTGTTGCTCATTTCTGTTGCTCGAATTCTCAGTTGAAGACAAGCCACCTGTTTGGGTGAGACGACCTCTTTCAGCCAATCAGATTTCTAGCCTTGGAAACGAAAGTAAATGCAATATGAACCCTGTACCAGACCACAAAATTTTAGCCTTGACCAAATTGATAGCACTTGGAGATGAGAATTTCATTTTGGCTGAAATGGTGTATTTTTTCTTTGATAGGCCGGGGTGGAAAACATTGTGGGAAAAGGAGAAAATACTGGTTACCAGCATTTTCTTCTTTTCCCACAATGTTTTCAAAAGTCTTCTTTTCAAGGGTCATTGAAAGGCTGCATGGTGTGGTAAAGGGTGAAGGCAGGTTGTTGAATGGGATTCCTAAAGGTGGAGATACCCAAAAAGATATTGATAAGGACATTATATCCAACAGAGAAATTACAAAAAACTTGCACATTTACAGTTTGTCATAATATATCAAATTTTCGTCTCTGAATGTGACATAATGTTTCTACACAGGGGAGATACACAGCAAGAAGTTTTGATAAATTTGAAAGAATTGAAATTGTTAATGTCTTACCAAAGAATCTGAAAATCGAAGAAATATGTTGCACAATTTTTATACTTTTGTTATTTTATACTTTGTTAACCCTTTCCCAAACGACAAATTTTGGACTGGTCCAAATTAAAAGAGTTTGCAGACGACAATTTTAAATTTGATGAAAATGCCAGAAAGGTCTCAAAAAGGTAGAAAACACTGTGGGAAAAGGAGAAATTGCTCGTTATGAGCAATTTCTCCTTTTCCCACGGTGTTTTCAAAAGATTTGTACTGCAGACACGTGAAAACCAGGGCTTGTTTGGGAAAGGGTTAATCAAAGTCTGTTACAGATGAGAACAAATCAGAAACTTCAGTTAACATGATAAAGGGATCAAATTTACCCATAACCCTATACAAACAAAATTTTAGACTGGTCCAAACTGAAAGCATTTGCAGACGACAAATTGAAGTTTGTCTCTGAAAGGTTAGAAAACAGTTAGGAATAAGAAGAAAATGCTGGTTACCAGCATTTTCTCCTTTTCCCACAATGTTTTCAAAAGGCCTCTTTTCAAAAGTCATTAAAACTTGGGATTGTGTGGTAAAGGGTTGAGTAGGGATTAGCTTTTCAATCTCAAAAACAAGTAGGTTTAGAAGTTAGTAAACTTTTTTCCTGCAGGTAACGAGCATTTTCTCCTTTTCCAACAATGTTTTTCTACTCTATTAAGGACAAGTTCTGCCATTTGCGCCACCTTTAATTTGTCGTCTGCTCATGCTTTCAATTTGGACCAGTCTAAAATTTTGTTGTTTGGTATATGGTTGACTCCATATCAAAAGACAAAATTTTAGACTGGTCCAGTTTCAAAGATTTTGCAAATTACAAATTAAAAGTGGCTCACATGATGGAAGTTGGTGAGTGAAAGGACAGAAAACTTTGTGGAAAAAGGAGAAAATGCAGGTTACAAGCATTTTCTTCTTTTCCCACATTGTTTTCCAAAGCCTTCTTCGTTACAGTTGTTAAAACTTGGGAATTGTGTGGTAAAGGGTTAATTTTAAATAGATGTAGAGATATTTTTTGAAGTTCTTTCTGACTCGGAATATGTGTTAATTTGTGAGAAGAAATTACTACTGAATGTGCGATAATCTTTTTTGTAAGCAATAACTCTTTGTTTTAAGTTGTTTTTTCCCTGATCATGTATGCTGTTTGTTATATGTTGCTACTATAAATTCCACATGGATTTCTTTTAACTCTTTATCACTTGAGAAAAAATGTAAACTTGTCCAAATTGAAAGCATTAGCAGACAACAATTTATGTAAGACTCAAATGATGAAATATGGCTTTGATAGGGTAGAAAAAATTGCGGGAAAAGGATAAAATGCTGGTTACCAGCATTTTCTTCTTTTCCCACAATGTTCTCAAAAGGCTTCATTCGTGGGGTTGTTTAACCCTTTCCCAAACGACAAATTTTGGACTGGTCCAAATTGAAACAGTTTGCAGACGACAATTTTAAATTTGATGAAAATGGCAGAAAGGTCTCAAAAAGGGTAGAAAACACTGTCGGAAAAGGAGAAATTGCTCGTTATGAGCAATTTCTCCTTTTCCCACAGTGTTTTCAAAAGACTTGTACTGCAGACACGTGAAAACCAGGGCTTGTTTGGGAAAGGGTTAAAGTGTGGACCATGTGGTAAAGGGTTAAGGCAAATGAGTCTAGAGATGCAAAGTTACGTTAAAATTTCAGATTAGAACTATTCTGTAAAATGGTCTATGGTCCTCTTAACCCTTTCTCAAACGACAAATTTTGGACTGGTCCAAATTGAAAGAGTTTGCAGACGACATTTCAAATTTGATGAAAATGGCAGAAAGTTATCAAAAAGGGTAGAAAACACTGTGGGAAAAGGAGAAATTGCTCGTTATGAGCAATTTCTCCTTTTCCTACAGTGTTTTCAAAAGACTTGTACTGCAGACACATGAAAACAGGGCTTACCAAAAATTGTGTGCTTAAACAACCCTGAAAAGGAACTTCAGAAAACATTGTTGGAAGAAGAGAAAATGTTGATGATCAGCATGTTCTTCTTTTCCCACATTGTTTCTATACTTTCAGTGACAAATCTTGTAACTTATGCGATATTTATCGGCTGCAAATGTTATCTATTGGATAATTGTAGAATTTTGTCATTTGGTAAAGATTTAACCCTTTACAGCACAATGCCGCCTTTGGACGCCCCTGGGAAAGAAGCTTTTTGAAAACATTGCAGGAAAAGGAGAAAATGCTGGTAACCAGCATTTTCTCCTTTTCGCACAATGTTTTCTACCCTATCAAAGAAATATTGCACCATTTGAGCCACACTGAAATTGTCGTCTGCAAATGCTTTCAATTTGGACAAGGCTAAATTTTCTCGTCTGGTAAAGGGTTAAAAGATTTCTAAATGGTTAGTATGGTAGAAGTCCATTATTAAATTATACGAATCCCAGAGTGGCTTACATTGAAATGTATTATTATTACATGTAGTTATAATGAAATTAAAGGTTCTACATAATATGGTTGACCTCATCAAATTATTATTACTATTGTAAGTATTTTATGTAAATATAGGGAAATCAAAGCCTAACCTTTAGAGTGCCAAAGACATGAAAGAGAAAAAATGACAGCATTGTCATTCAGCTGTAACCCTGAAAGCGCTGAATTAATGATTTGGACCTTTTTAATTAAGAAAAACTGTCCGATATATTACTTATTCATGGTTGTTTCCTTTAGATTATATAACATAGTAGCAGACAGTGTAGATCTAAGATCAGACTGCATGTTCTGTGCAGTCTGATCTTGATCTACATTGTCTACTAGGACAACTTAAGTCAGTTCCAGGCTATAGGGGTTAACCCTTTACCAAACTATCCCATGTTTTAATAACCCAGGGAAAGAGGCCTTTTGATAACATTGTTGGATAAGGAGAAGATGCTAGTAATCAGCTCTTTCTCCTTTTCCTACAATTCTTTTTACCCTTTCAGAGACAAATCCTATTATTAGAGCAACATTTATTTTGTCGTATGCAAGTACTGTACTTTGAATTTGGGTCATCCTAAAATTTTGCTGTCTGGGAAAGCGGTATCTCTTTTACCAGGCAACAGAATTTTTAATTGTCCAAATTAAAAGCATAAAAAATTGAAAGTTATTTGTCGAAGGTAAGAAAACATTGGCGGAAAAAGAGAAAATGCTGGTTACAAGCATTTACTCCTTTTCTGCAATGTTTTCAAAAGTCGTCTTCTTTTGGGTCATCAAAACTCGGGATTGTGTGGCAAAGGGTTAAAAACCAAGATACATTCATTGCAATTTCCAGGATTTTATTTGGTTTAGAAAATCTTAAAAGGTTTTGAATAGTGTAGATTCAAGATAAAGTGTACGGTCTGATTTTGAGACACACTCTGAAGTTGTGGTTGGCTTCGTAAGAGTTAACATATTTTAGGAGAAAATGAACACCTATTGTGTATATGGAGGAAATTGGTTATTTTTGAAAAATGAGAGAGGTTTTAGAAGTAAAGTACATATATATTAACCCTCTCCCAAACAAGCCCTGGTTTTCATGTGTCTGCAGTACAAGTCTTTTGAAAACACTGTGGGAAAAGGAGAAATTGTTCGTAACGAGCAGTTTCTCCTTTTCCCACAGTGTTTTCTACCCTTTTTGATAACTTTCTGCCATTTTCATCAAATTTAAAATTGTCGTCTGCAAACTTTCAGTTTGGACCAGTCCAAAATTTGTCGTTTGGGAAAGGGTTAAAGATGAAAGGGGCATTGTCTTTGTGGCTTTCACTGTATTATTTTCAACTTTTTTGCAACTATTTATTGTTATTAACCTTTTACCAACAACTCTGAGGTGCTCGTTACCAAATGTTTCTCCTTTTCCACAGTGTTTTCAGAAGCTTTCTTCCTCAGGCCACCGAGCCCTGGTAGCGCAGTCGGTAGCATACAGGAATTTAGAATAGGGGGTCCCTGGTTTAAATCTCTAGCTCAGCCATTTTTGTTCCAAGAATTGATGATAGTCACTGTGACATTCATTCCTCTCCATTGGTGAGCTTTGTTTAGACTCTAGTTATATTGATAAGCATCCATTGGCTTGTAAAGAATATTGTGTGAAATACTGGGAAAAAAAACTTCAGTAAATCATGCATAGATGCACTGGCGGCCGCAATATAACCGAAAGTATGCTGAAAAACAGTGTTAAACACCATACAATCAATCAACTTCCTCAGGGCCATTAAAACTTGGTATTTTGTAAAGGAGTTAAGAATGGAAATATCTCCTAAGTACTCTCTTATACTATGACTTTAGTATGAGTGAAAATTATCTTTGTTGTTCTGAAGAGAGTTGTTCATTTCACAAAGTAGTAGTTGTTCTTAGTGTTGTTTGAATTCGATATATGGATTGAATTGTTGCCATAATTTCGATACACAAGAAACTTTGCATATAGAACTGTCTTTCGTGTTTTAATCATCTCTTTTTTTTTAACTCTACAACCATGAACCAAAGTAGATGATAATGTTACATGAACAATTTGGGTAGAACCTGGCTTGAGCGTTTTTCGTGCTTGCTTTGCAAAAAGATTCCAGTCTTTCCTTTTTACTGTGTTCAATAACGAGTTTGTTAATACATTGCTTCCTGTACATGACTTTTGCGGCTTGCAGCAGACATCTCCTAAAGACATTATGGCAAAGGCAGAAATTGCTTGGAACAATTCATTTCTTCTCTTGCCTCAGTGTTTTTTATCTGTGTTCATGTATCAAAGCTGACCTCATGTTGCTAGTTATTCGCAGTTTGATAATGATGGTTTTGGAAGTCATCTGCCATAAATATGTTTCAGTTGGTAACATGTAAACTCTTTGACATACATTTCGGAGTTCTAGGCTCGGCAAAGCATTTGAATATGAGCCATGCCCTGGCAAAAGGGGGCTTAACACATCTCTGTAATGCGTTATACAAATTAAGCCATCGCATTATCATGGATCCATGATAGCCACTTTTTTCATACAGAAAATTGACCAATAGCAGAAAGTTTCGGTCCAGGTCAGCCTGCGCAGGCTGACCTGGGTCGAAACTTTTCGCAGCTGCATTAAGCCCCCTTTTCACAAAGTATGACTCATATATTGTTGGTAAAGGAGAAAATGGTATTGCCACATTTTCTCCTTTTCTCACAGTGTTTTCAGCCCGTTCAAAAACATATTCTCTAATTTAAGTCATATTTAATATGTCATCTGCAATGTTTCCAATTTGGACAGGTCCAAAATTTTGTCATTTGGTAACGAGTTAAACATTGAAGGAAAAATTTATGTATCAATTATTGCAGTTTGATTGTTACAAATGTTGATTACGCTTGTAGATTTATCTATTCCATTGAATATAGACATCATTATATAATACATTTTGTAGTTAAAAATCGAATGTCTCTGGTTGTTCTTTCAAATTTTGTTCGGCAAGTAGTTAACATTTTAGCCATACTCTGTGAAAAGGGGGCTTAATGCAACTGCCAAAAGTGTTGATCCAGTTCCGTCTGCACAGTCCGCGCAGGCTTACCTGGACCTTTTCTCTATTGGTCAATTTTCTGCATTTCAAGGACCAGTGTGCCTAATGATTCAGTCATTTGTTATATAAAATGGATTTTATGTATCCATAATTATTTGATGACTTGCTTGGTATCATGGATCATGGTGATGCATTAAGCCCCGTTTTGCCAGAGCATGGCTCATTTTTAAGTACCGTTACGTGAAACGTTACGACAATGCAAGAATGTATCGGATGATACACGAACCATACCATTATTCGAATTATGTGAGTTTTACTGTGAACAATGGTAGACTTGTAAATGGCTAACACTACAAGCCAGATTGTTTCGGCTTGCAGCAGGCCACGTATGAGAAAGATATAGAAATAGGGTTGCATACAGAAAAAAATTGCCGATAGCCAACACGGAGTTGAATAAGAATTGCATGTTCATGGCCTCTAATCTGTAATCCAAAGTTCGTAAGTTTGCATGCCATCCAGGTCCACCAAGATAGTATGACGCTTACTTTGACATGAAGCATTCCTCACACGCAACTTATCATTGTTCAAAACTTCTCTTGCATACCTACGATGAATGAAATTTGGTCGATTATTTATTGCTAACGTGACTTCTTTAAGAATTGGTTTATCTACCATGCCTGTACAGTTTGCTTACTTGTTTCTGCATCTTTGTAGGCGGAGGGCTAAGATATTGTGTCTGGCCCGAGGTCACCACGGCCCTGAATTTCAGCAATACGATCATAGTAGAGTGCATACACTACCTGCTCTATTTTAGTTAGTCTGGATTACCTGCCCCTACCACTAGGTTATCGGGTCAGGCGAAGCGCAATAATGGCGGCCTCCTAGGCGTCCTCAAGCGTAACCTTACATGCTTTCCTGTTTTTCCCAATTTCATGTGATCCAGTTTGATCAGTGAATAAAATGAAATCAATTTTGTACAAAATATACATAATCGAATCTAAAACATGCTGTTCGGGTATGGTTTAAATATAAATTTGACTGAATCATTTTAAAAGTAGCCCTGTTTTCGGACGTTATACAGGTCCATTGACATTTCGGATACTTAAAGCATTTCTAATATGTAGTTTTTCTCTCTAAGTAAGAACGACAATTAAAAAGAATAACTGCCATTACTTTATTGCAAGCGATCTCTTTTGAATTTAACCTATGATCCGATTTGACCAAGTGAAATAACAATATCCCGTTACCTCTGCATATTACCAACGGAGGCCGCCATTATTGCGTTTTGCCTGACGTACTCTTGAATTAAGGCGGGGTACCAGACTATACTTTAATCGGGTTCTTCACAATCCCGGGTTTCAACGACCTTGAGGAAGAAAGCCTTTGAAAACATTGTAGCAAAAGAAGAAAATGCTGGTAACCAGCATTTTCTTCTTTTCTCACAATGTTTTCTACCCTATCAAAGACAAATTCCATCATCGGAGCCACACCTAAACCATTACCACGCAGTCCCGAGTTTTAACGACCCTTGGAAATAAGACTTGAAAAGAGTCTAGGATAAGGAGAAAATGCAGGTAACCAGCTCTTTCTCCTTTTCCCACAATGTTTTCTAAACTTTCAGAACAAATCAAGTCATTTGAGCCACCTTTAATTTTTAGTCTGCAATTACTTTTCACTTTGGACCGGTTTGAAATATTGTGTCCTCTACAAATGCTTTCAATTTTGGCAAGGCTACATTTTGTCTTACGGTAAAGTGTTAATCGGGTACCATCCGAAATAGGAATAAAGATGAATACTGTCCACTACGGTTCACATTTCTTTGTCAAAGAATAAGTTAATTAGTGGACAGGTTGCTTCTAACACTCCGAAATGCACTCCGTCCTTCTATCCTGGCGGAATTGCTCCAGAATCACCGGGAGATCTAATATTATAATGAAGAGCACTACTGAACATATCACAAAGGAGGCTGCCACGCCCATAGCTCGGGTAGAAGGACGAGTGTCCGTGGCACTTTTCTTTCTCCTCAGAGCTTTGCCTGTTTCCCTGGCGTTTATCTCTAATTCTGGAAACAGGTTCAGATTTGTGGTGTTGGAAATATTGTCGGGATAGGTAACATTAAGATTTTCCTGCTTGCAGAAACTACAGCAGATTTCACAAATACCTTCCAGTTTGGTGCGTGGGCATGATTCTGGAATTTGTTGCAACTTGTAGTATGACGTCAGTTCCGGGATTCTCTCACAATACGCGATGGTGGATTCTGGAAAAGCTGAATGCTCGAGTGAATGAAATGAACTGTATACTTTCCCTTCCCAAAGAGATGACGTATAATGATTGGTTGGTGAAAAGCTGGATGTAGTTGATTCTGAACTTTCGATTTCTGATGTAAATATAGCTGCTACGCTTGGATATAAATCGGTGGGAATACTGGATGTTTCTATCTCCTTGGCAACGAATCCATGTGGAATCGCGGTTGTTTCAATGGACATTACTCTTAAGGGAGCTGACGGGCTAATTCCGTGTCCATCAGTTTTGGAAAATACAGATTTATGACGAGTACAAATATACCGCAACTTTCTTTCGCATTTTGTAATCTCGTATCGGAATTTGTTTGGGTGTGCCAATACTGAAAGCACTGGGCAGTGGGTGTAGTTCATATGAAAGGACTCGTTCTGAACTGTTTAAACAGAAGCGAAAACATCATTATCAAAACATCTTCTTTTGGGGAAAATTACCTATCAACCATATTTGGTGCTTTTTGTCAAAACTATATCAGAAATGTGTACATTGCTTGGTTAAACGGAAAGTGAACAAAAATACAGATATTTATTGGTACAGCAAAAAAAAAAAAGGTTTTTTACAGGTTTTCAGAACCAAAACCTGTCAAAGAACAAACAGTAAAATACAGAGGCTCTCTGTCATAGGGTATTCATTTTTAGAAACTCTCTTGTATAGTACACCGACCAGACTCTTTTAAGAAAATGTTAGATGACATGATGTAAATGTATATCATTTTTTCGGGTGGAGGGGGTGATCCTAGACCTACATGAGGCTTTTATACTACCGTGCGAAAATATCATACATCCATAGATAAAACAAACCTTTAATCCAGTATTTAGTTCTAGGCTGTAACTTCATCGTACCGTTAAGGATAAGGGTAGAATTGTCGAACGGTGTGAACGTCGCCAACGTATCGCCTTCTTGCGAGCAGCGTTCGCTTGATGTCACAAAGTCTACGAGGTCATCATTGCTGACGAAGAAAGAGTCTTCAAGGTTTTTCTGACTGCTCACGACTATGCATAAACCTGGGGCAGAAATTTTCGAAGTCTTCAGAGTTTGCTTATTAACTCTTTACCAGACGACCAGTTTTTAGACTTGTCCGATTTTGTCCATGTCAAAAGCATGTGCAGACGAAAAATTGAATGTGGGCTCCTATAATGGTAACTATCTTGGAAAGGGTAGATATGATATTGTAAGAAACTTTCTAGTGCTATTTTTATGTAAGAAAGCGGACTTGAAGTTGAACTCGGTACTAATAAAGAATCGTTAAGGATGGTTGGATTAGTGCATTACTTTGACACTGTACTGTAACTGACACACTGCTGAAATGTTTTTCTTTACAAAAGTAAGTCTGTACTGGAATACATGAATGCATCACTGTGTAACCTAAAGGACATTTTTACTTTGTCGTATTTTCATGCAGCTGAAAAGCTGGAAACCTGAAGGACTACATGTATATAGCAAAATGTAAAATGCTGAATCTTGGGTAAGTAGCAGAGCGAGGAATACAGCAGGATCTTTTTTCGCCAACCATTCTTATGAACGTTCTTATCCCTATTCTTCAGAGATTTCTAAATTTGAAAGTAACGCAACTTCTAATTGGCTAGACCATTTGGTTTAGCCAATCAGAAGTTGTGTTGCTCTCAAATTCAGAAAATCTTGCAGAATAATATTAAGAACGTTGTTAACATTTAGACTGCTAAGCGCGACTCACTGATCTTTTGCGGACAGCATAGATCAAGATCAGACAGCACATAACGTGCAGTCTGACCTTGGATCTACACTGTCCGATAAGCAGATATCTTTCCTCCGGAAAATACCTTTTGAAATAGAAAGATTTGGGTCTGTTGCTATCGGCTTGAAAGTGTCATTTCTTTTATTTAGCAGTTTAACTCTTAAGCTGCTAATCGCGACCCACTGACCTTTTGCGGACATGTGTAGATCAAGATCAGACTGCACAGAACGTGCAGTCTGATCGTTGATCTACACTGTCCGATACGGTATTTTCTTTCCGATGAAATCAACTTTGAAACCGCAATGTTTGGGCTTTTAGTATTGAGTAGAAATTTGCGTTTCATTTATTCAACAGCTAAAGTGTTAAGAGTTATGAATGGTTGGCGAATACGGACCCAGAACGAAACAGTTACCGATGTCAAAGGTCAGTAATATGTATCCTCTTAACAACACCATCACTTAGGCGTTTCTTGACAGCACCATCACTTGGGTATTTCTGAAAGAAAGTAGAACTGTCTTATAACACGTAAGGCCTACTGTTCTTAAAAAAAAATCACCGTTCCGATTTGACATCCTATAATTGAGCCCTGCTCTGGCAAAAGGGGGCTTAATACATCTCCGTAATGCATTACACCAATCCAGTCATCACATAATTATGGATCCATAAAATCCATTTAGTCCAACAACCGACTGAATTTCTCAGATAAAAAGGTCTTGGACACGCAGAAAACTAACCAAAGGCAAAAGGTTTCGGCCCGGGTCAGCCTGTGCGGACTGCGCAGGCTGACCTGAATCGATACTTTTTGCAGATGCATTAAGTCCCCTTTTCACAGAACGAGGTTCAATTATATTTAGGTCTGTTAGATGACAAGAGTATCTGTCATCAGTACCATCCGGTTATGACAAGATCTTCAATCAGGTATTGGTCTTTAATTCACCTTTACGGCGCCGAATGAATGAAACGAATATTTTTAACCTATTTTAAAAACAGGATATTTTAGTTCACTATTCTTTTATCATTTACAGTTGCTTTTTTTTTAACCCTTTTCTACACAACGAAATTATATATTTATCCGCATTGAAAGCCCTTGCAGACCACAAATTAAATGAGGCTCAGATTATGAGTTCTGTCTCTGAAGGCGAAGAAAACATTGTGGGAAAAGAAGAAAATGCTGGTTACCAGCATTTTCTCCTTTTCCCACAATGTTTAAAAGGTTTCATCCAAGAGTCTTTAAAACTCCGGATTATGTAGTAAAGAGTTAACCCCCTACCACACAGTTCCGTGTTTTAAAGACCCCGAGGAAGAATCCTTTTGAAAACATTGTGGAAAAAGAAAATTCTAATAAACAGCATTTTTTTCCCTTTTTCAACAATGTTTTCTACACCGTCAAAGACAATTTCGCCATTTGAACCACATTTTATTTGTCGTCTGCAACAACTTTGAATTTGGATGAGTCTAAAATTTCGTCGTTTGTTACAGAGCAAATGAAAACCAACTAGATTTTTGTCTAAAGAAAACGAGATATGAAAAAATGATAATTACGTACCGATCAAGGTAGCCCAACGTCTGAGGTCTCATATCGGAGTGGTGTTAGTTATATTTGCTTTTTGTGCCTCTTGAATAAACTCTAACCCCCAGGAATTGACCAATCACCCCATAACTAGGATTTTATCTCGTCTTGCTTCTCAGAATGATTTTGATTTTGTTTTGGTTTGTTTTGGAGTTTAAGGCCGTTTTAAGAGCTTAGATCATTTTGTTTGGTTTGTATTAGGGTTTAACGCCTTTTAACAGCTGAGGTCATATCGCGGCGGTCAGTGCACCTACGCATGTTTCTTGGCTTTCTCACGCCAGTACTGACACAACTTTCTTTCCAAGTCACTGACTACTTTTCTCACTTGCATCAGAAGTGACAGGCTAAAAATCGCCGGAAATAAAAGTTTGTCTCAGACGGGTATCGAACCCGCAACCACCGAGTCAAGAGTCGGATAGGCTAACCACCGAGCTAGCCGGTCAGGCGAGACTGATTTTGAAACATAGAGGGGAAACAAGCAATTTCTCCTTTTCCCACCGTGTTTCCAATACAATACTTTCCTCTACGGTATCTTTTTCCTTCGAGTCACTAGATTTTTAATGATATCGAATACACCGGTGTGGTAATGGGTTGATAATACTCCTTAACCCTTTCCCAAACAAGCCCTGGTTTTCACGTGTCTGCAGTACAAGTCTTTTGAAAACACTGTGGGAAAAGGAGAAATTGCTCGTTACGAGCAATTTCTCCTTTTCCCACAGTGTTTTCTACCCTTTTTGATAACTTTCTGCCATTTTCATCAAATCTAAAATTGTCATCTGCAAACTCTTTCAATTTGGACCAGTCCAAAATTTGTCGTTTGGGAAAGGGTTAAAGAACCCAATCATATCAGGCGCATAGCTAGGTGGAATCTCGGAAGCCGGGCTTCAACTTTAATCATCAAAGCATCAAATAAAGGAAGTGCGCTTTCTCAAACAGGAAAAGTTACCAAATCATTTCAATTTCAAAGTTACTTTTGCCAGACAATAAAAACTACATAGCGGACAATGAAGATCAAAGATCAGACTGCACGTTCTGTGCAGTATGATCTTGATCTACATTGTGCACGCAGTCTGATCTTCATTTACATTATGTAAAAAAAACTGACAGGGCTGTGCTTGGCTCCTTAACCCTTTCCCGTACAATGCCACCTTTTGACGCCCCTGGGAAAGAAGCCTTTTGAAAACATTGTGGGAAAAAGAGAAAATGCTAGTAACCAGCATTTTCTCCTTTTCCCGCAATGTTTTCTACACTATCAAAGAAAAATTGCACCATTCGAGCCACAAGGAAATTGTCGTCTGCAAATGTTTTCAATTTGGACAGGTCTGAAATTTTGTCGTCTTGTAAAGGGTTAAGGTTCTAACATCTAGGTTGCCAGACGAAAAACGACGAAAAAAGAAGAGGGAAGAAAATTTAGAGTAAATTGGGCTTCGTCTTTACTTCAATCATTTCGATCGATCCTGTATCATTGACGAATGGAGACATCTAACAAATGGAGAAATCATGCATTACGGGTATTTTCTCTCAGAAGTTTCAAAATCTACTCCAAAATAAAAAAAAAAGAAATTTCTATATACAATGTTAAATCTACGAAAACATGCCGATAGAACAAGCATGGCATTACGAAGTAGTTATTATACAAGTGTTACGATCACGGATAGGTAGATACTTAACCCCTAAAGCCTCTTTCACAGCTATATGGTTCCTTTTTGCTGCCAGTGTAGATCGAGATCAGACTGCACAAAACGTGTAGTCTGATCTTTGATCTACGCTGTCCGTTTTGCTAAGACATTCTGGACAATAACAACATTGTCATTGCAATTATTAGGGTCTTATTTCTAGAATGAAAGTGTTCTTTGGGCTTATTATGAGCCCTAATGGTTAAGTTTTTCTTCGTAATGGGACAGAATAAACAGTAAGGATTGCGCTGACTAGGATCCACTAATCACTTGCTTTTCTAGCACTAGAAACAAGACCTTTATTATCGAATACCTGTCAGCTGGACATCTGGACATGTATTTGTGATTCCATCTGGTTGGCTGAAAAGTTCTTGAAATTTTGTTAGAATTTGAATGGTTTTAAACTTCATGAATTGGGCTGAAATTATGATATAGATATGAGCCATGCTCTGGCAAAAGGGGGCTTAATGCATCTCCGTGATTCATGATACCAATCAAGCCATCCCATAAATATGGATCAATAATAGCTACTTTTTTCAACAACCGACTTAATCATGAGGTAGACTGGTCCTTTAGCATACAGAAAATTGAGAAATAGCGAGAAGTTTCGGCCCGGGTCAGCCTGCACGGACTGCGCAGGCTGACCTGAGTTGATACTTTTCGTAGATGTAGTGAGCCCCCTTTTCGCAGAGCAGGGCTCATATATGGCGTGCAACAGACGAAAAGGGGCCTTCGGACACTTATGCGTAAAAGTGTGTCGTCCCAGATCAGCCTGTGCAGTCTGTGACTAATCCGAGACGACACTTCCCGTTTTTGTGCGATTTTCTGCTTCATGAAAGTCTACTGTATGAAAAAATCTTATGTAGTCGTAAAGTGCTATCTCGGATTAGACTGCGCAGGCTAATCCGGGACAGCACCTTACGCATATGTCCGAAGGCCCCTTTTCGTGTGTTGCACGCCATATATATATCATAACAAGTCATCAAGTCATCACATAATTATGGATCTTCAAAATCCATTTTGTCTAACAATCGACTATATTATGAGGTATGCGGGTCCTTTGACATGCAGAAAATTGACAAATAGCAAAAGGTTTCGACGCTTGTCAGCCTGCGCGGACTGCGCAGGCTGACATGGGTCAATACATTTTGCAGATGCTTTAAGCCCCCTTTTCACAGAGCATGGCTCAATTATGAACCCGACATCTTTCGAGGGCTGAAAATACAATCTTATAAAACTCAGAAAGACTTTTACATGAAGGGCTGGACTTAACTCTTAGTGCGCTGAATTAAGGAAAAGGGCCCTTTAAATCAGGAAAAATATCTGTGACATTCTCATTTCAAGGTTGTTTTGACCAGAATATGTAAAAAAAAGTAGCGGACAGTGTAGATGCAAGATCAGACTGCATTTTCTCTGCAGTCTGGTCTTGATCTACACTGTCCGCGAAAACAAGTTAAGTCGGTTCCAGCGCTTTATGGGCTGAAAACGGACGGTATAGATCCAAGATCAGACTGCACGTTTTGTGCAGCGTGATCTTGATCTATATCGCCGGTAACAGTCACTGTTTCCGACTTTATAGCGCCGAGAGGGTTAAGGTGTTGAATTCAATTTCGTAATTACGAAATCCTGAGATCAACACCCACCGGAAATATTGTTCACGTGGTCAAGACACTGCCTCAGCTTTGTACTGGCAAAACCCAAGGATCTATGAATAGACGCCGTTCAAGCGAAAAACTGTTGAAAGAGGCGTATATCCATCCCATTCTTTGTATAAGCCGGTAAATCAAATAACTAAGATTCTTATCGTATTTGTCATATTTTCAGACCAAAAAATCGCAGATTGAATCTCAGATAAATGCGTACTGGTTATTTGTGATAATGAACAGACTTCATTGTTTATATATATTCTTTACTAGGGCACGCGGGGGTCATGTTAGAATAACAATAATGATGAGATACACGTATTGCTGTCAAGTTAGATCAATATCTGGGAGTCAAAGCTTCATTGCTTCATAAAGTGTTACGCATTGGTATCAAAACTCCCAAATTTTGCAATGAATATCAATACATAGCTCTAAAAAGGGCAAGTTAATCGATAAATATATCGTTATTTAAGAAAAATGATAAATGATCGATTTGTATATGTATGCCAAGGACTTGTTAAAGCCCCAGAAAATCAGCACCACATCAAAGCATGACGAAATCTGCAAAAAAAATCATCATCAACAGAAGGAAACGGAAAATCAAAGCACTGACAGCAATTAGGCAGGGGCCTATTCGTCAACCAAATTCAAAACTAAATTTAACTCTGTACCAGACGACAAAATTTTCGGTTGATCCAAATGGGAAGCATTTGCAGAGGTCAAATAAGTGAAGCTTAGTTGATGAGATTTGTCACTGATTGAACGGAAAACGTTGTGGAAAAAGGAGAAAATGCTGGTAACCAACATTTTCTCCTTTTTTCCACATGGTTTTAAAAACCTTGTTACTTCCTGATCGTTGAAACTCTTGAATGTGTGGTAAAGGGGTTCACTATAATTTTGATGCTGATCTACTTTTTCATTGCGGCAGTACTGTTTGTAGATGGCAATACGCCTCACATTTCCGGCTAATAACCAAACAACAGCACGTTGCACTTCTTACTAAAATAACCTTTTCTTACAAACTCTGAAATATTCATAGAACTTGTTTTTACTGTTACTAATTATTATTGTTTGTTGAACCTGGTCTATCATGAGTATTTATCATTTAATCAAGTGTTCGTTTATTTTCCAGCATGACATTTAATGCCAGATACATGTAAAAGTTGGTTCATTTTTATCCTGTATAAATCATTTCTGGGCCCGTATTCACCAACCATTCTTAAGAACGTTCTTAGTCTTATTCTCCAGAATTTTCCAAATTTGAAAGTAACACAACATCTTATTGGCTAAACCAAATGGTTTAGCCAATCAGATTTTGTGTTACTTTCAAATTTGGAAAATCTTTGAAAATTAGTCTAAGAATATTCTTAAGAATGGTTGGCGAATACGGGCCCTGATAACTGCTTCCAGCAATTCTGTAAGCACTAGCTGTGCCGTGCAGTTTCTCGTGCTATTTTCCTAATGTTTCAATGGGTACAAGTGTCGAACTTCATTTCATGCTTATAATTCATATTTTATGATTTTGTATCACAGTTATTTTAGGTGGTACTAGTAATAAGGCTGCTTCATTTCCATTCTTAGTCGAGAAAGCAATAAACCGGTACCCTTACGGTGTTTTATGGTATTACACATGTTCTGTAACGCACCCGATGACCGGGGAACTCATCCATTATCCCTTAAACACTTAGGCTGCTAAGCGCAACTCAAGGACCTTTTGCGGACAGTGTAGATCAAGATCAGATTGCACAGAACGTGCAGTCTGATCTTGGATCTACACTGTCCGATTGGGAGATATACTTCCCCAAAAATACCTTTGAAATGGCAGAATTTGGGTTTTATACTGTCGGATTGATAGTTTGATTTCACTTATTTGGCAGATTAAGGGTCAATATCGGTTTTATTCCAGACGAGGGTTATGTCTGATTCTGTAGCACACGAATTCCTTCAAAGATAGTGGAGTAATATTAACGACAGTGTCAGGTTCCCTTGTCTTAGCAACTATTTTATATGTAAACCTTTCGCCGTAAAAATGATCTATTCGAAAAGTCGTTTTTATCTGCTTAGGCTACATAAGTGTAAGACCAAGGAGGCAGGGATGATTTTCCAATAATTGATCACGTGCCGAGCCAGTTATCATTAATAAAGAATCTCCCATGGTGCACCGGTGCTTTGATAGACAATTACTTACATATCTCCAGAAATCAGAACGCAAATAGAAGCTTATTATCTCCCAACATCAGGAAAGTGCATTTTGGCCTACACACTGCAAACGTTTATCTGTTGGAAACATTGAGGCAAATGAATAAATCGCTCATAACAGGAATCATATACATGTATACACATATAATATGATCTCTGCTCATATCGAACAATTCTTCCATTTTTTTTTCACCAGTATTTTTTTTTCACATACCTCCACATCTACTCCACAATATCCATAGCACATATTTTTCCCCTCGATTTCTTTAATTAGGAGTGGAGAAAAAATATGAACCATACTCTGTGAAAAGGGGGGTTTATGCATCTGCGAAAAGTATCGATTCAGGTCAGCCTGCGCAGGCTGACCTGGGCCGAAACTTTTCGCCATTGGTCAGTTTTCTGTGTGTCCAAGGACCATTCTACCTCATGATTGAGTCGGTTGTTAAAAAAAGTAGGTATTATAGATTCATAATTATGTGATGGCCCTGAATTTCAGCAATACGATCATAGTAGAGTGCATACACTACCTGCTCTATTTTAGTTAGTCTGGATTACCTGCCCCTACCACTAGGTTATCGGGTCAGGCGAAGCGCAATAATGGCGGCCTGCTAGGCGTCCTCAAACGTAACCTTACATGCTTTCCTGTTTTTCCCAATTTCATGTGATCCAGTTTGATCAGTGAATAAAATGAAATCAATTTTGTACAAAATGTACATGATCGAATCTAAAACATGCTATTGGGGTATGGTTTAAATATAAATTTGACTGTGGATCATTTTAAAAGTAGCCCTGTTTTCGGACGTTATACAGGTCCATTGACATTTCGGATACTTAAAGCATTTCTAATATGTGGTTTTTCTCGCTAAATAAGAACGACAATTAAAAAGAATAACTGCCATTACTTTATTGCAAGCGATCTCTTTTAAATTTAGCCTATGATCCGATTTGACCAAGTGAAATAACAATATCCCGTTACCTCTGCATATTACCAACGGCACTCGTCACAACTCGGCCGATTCCGTACCTAAATCTAACCTCGTCTGTATAAGGGAGGCTTCCATTTTGAACTACCAATCACATGATCTTAAACATGACGGCGCCCCTGTAGATCGCTTAGCAAAGACATGAACAACCACTGTGAAGTTATTCACTTCTATCGATCTGTCGATGAAAGCTCCCAACGGAATTGATAAACCAGGCTAAAAGTTGAATGTACAAACTGTTTGCAGACGGAAATACTCTTAGAAAGATAACGATAGAAAATTTACTCATGCGTTCTTTCAAAGAGGAGCCTTACAATTTCAATAACGGTAAAGCGGTGTGCTTCCGGAGATGTGCGAAATGTACCGTGTAGGTGCATATCAAGCTACGTGATACAGACGAGGGATTTGATCACCGGATCACCCGAGGTATGCCGAATGTACCAACGGAGGCCGCCATTATTACGTTTTACCTGACGTACTCTTGAATTACGGCGGGGTACCAGACTATACTTTAATCGGGTTCTTCACAATCCCGGGTTTCAAAGACCTTGAAGAAGAAGGCTTTTGAAAACATTGTAGGAACAGAAGAAAATGCTGGTAACCAGCATTTTCTTCTTTTCTCACAATGTTTTCTACCTTGTCAAAGACAAATTCCGTCATCGGAGCCACACCTAAAACATTACCACGCAGTTTTAACGACCCTTGGAAATAAGACTTGAACAGAGTCTGGGATAAGGAGAAAATGCAGGTAAGCAGCTCTTTCTCCTTTTCCCACAATGTTTTCTAAACTTTCAGAACAAATCCAGTCATTTGAGCCACCTTTAATTTTTAGTCTGCAATTACTTTTCACTTTGGACCGGTTTGAAATATTGTGTCCTCAACAAATGCTTTCAATTTTGGCAAGGCTACATTTTGTCTTACGGTAAAGTGTTAATCGGGTACCATCCGAAATAGGAATAAAGATGAATACTGTACACTACGGTTCACATTTCTTTGTCAAAGAATAAGTTGGAAACATTGAGGCAAATGAATAAATCGCTCATAACAGGAATCATATATACACATATAATATGATCTCTGCTCATATCGAACAATTCTTCCATTTTTTTTTCACCAGTATTTTTTTTTCACATACCTCCACATCTACTCCACAATATCCATAGCACATATTTTTCCCCTCGATTTCTTTAATTAGGAGTGGAGAAAAAATATGAACCATACTCTGTGAAAAGGGGGGTTTATGCATCTGCGAAAAGTATCGATTCAGGTCAGCCTGCGCAGGCTGACCTGGGCCGAAACTTTTCGCCATTGGTCAGTTTTCTGTGTGTCCAAGGACCATTCTACCTCATGATTGAGTCGGTTGTTAAAAAAAGTAGGTATTATAGATTCATAATACTGTGATGGCTTGACTGGTATCATGCATCACGGAGATGGATTAAGCCCCCTTTTGCCAGAGCATGGCTCATATCTATGACGTAATAGATTAAAATTAACCTTTAGAGCGCCAAATAAACCTAATGAACATTTTCTGTCGAGAAATAATACCGCAGTAACTGATATTTCAAAATTCTTATTTTCCAAGATGCCTTAGCATAGCGGACAGTGTAGATCAAAGATCAGACTGCACCTTATGTGCAGTCTGATCTTGATCTACACTGGCCGCAAAGGCAACAACAGTCATAGTGAGGAATGCGCTTCAAGGGTTAACCCGTAGGCTGTTTTGCGCGACTCTGGTCGCTTTTGCGGACTGTGTAGATCAAGATCAGATTGCACAAAACTTGCAGTCTGATCTTAGATCTACACCGTCCGATATGGTAATTTTCTTTCTAGTGAAATCAACTTTGAAATCGCAATATTTTGGTTTTTACTATTTAGTGGAAACTTTTATTTCATTTATTTAGCAGTTTCAGAGTTAATATCTAATATAGAACTGAGGTGCATTTACAATACTGCTAAACGATAGTTGGCTTTCACTGTCGTTGTAACGATAAAAGACAGCCTTGAAATTTGGAATATCTAAATGTAATGAAGTGACTACTAAAGACCATTTCATTAATGAAATGAAGGGTCATCATTTTCAAAAGAGTTGAGCAACGCTTTGGCAAAAGGGAGTTTAATGCATCTCCGTGATGCATTGTCCCAATATAGCCACTACATAATTATGGATCCATAATAGCCACTTTTTAAACAACCGACTTAATCATGAGGTATACTGGTCCTTGAGCATACAGAAAACTGACCAGTAACGAAAAGTTTCGGACCGGGCCAGCCTGTGCGGACTGCACAGGTGACCTGGACCGATACTTTTCGCAGATGCATTAAGCCCCCTTTTTCACAGAGCATGGTTCAAATGTAAGTATATGCACGTGCATGTTTCTCATCATGCCTTACATGATGAACGACTTTTTGCTCATTATCTTCTGGGATTTCAAGAAAAAAAAAACCTTTAAGTCAAACGATTTCGACAATTGTTAGTGGTACATCCGTCTTTAGTTCATAGGTCTGTCACAAAGAGGTTTTTTCTTTTAAACCTTAGGCTGCTAAACGCGATTTAAGGACCTTTTGCGGACAGTGTTGATCAAGATCAGACTGCACAGAACGTGCAGTCTGATTTTGGATCTACACTGTCCGATATCCCCTCCACTCCCCCCCCCCCCCCCCCCCCCCCCCCCCCCAAAAAAAAAAAAACACTTTGAAATAGCAACATAAAAATTATTGGTTTTCACTATCGGCTTCAAAGTTTCATTTCATTTACTTAGCAGGTTCAAAGCTGAATCTATGCAGATTTTAAACCCCTCCATTATTTTCTGCCAGAAGGAAAGGCTCCCATCTGCAAATCCAAAGTGCTTTTAAGGCACAATACCTCACAAAATATTGGATTGTGAGATCTAAGATCAGAATGTCAAATTGTAGCTTACTCAACCACTCTCAACAAAATACTTAACTCTTTCGGCGCCAAATAAGCAAACTTGGCTTCTTTTGATGGCTATAAATACAATCCACTGAGTCTCCGGAAGATTTATATCCTATAGGCTTGACCAAACAAGCGGAGAGCATAGATCAAAGATCAGACTGCACGTTCTGTGCAGTCTGATCTTGATCTATGCCGTCCGCAAAAGTCCCTGTTTTCGCCTATGGCGCTGAAAGGGTTAAAGATGTAGAGGATATTTCATTTTTTCGGTAAAAGAACGAAATTAATTTCATCGAGTGAACATCATCAGTACTAGTAACAGACTTGAATTTGCCGCCCCCACCCCCTTCGCCAGACTGAAATTGTTCACCTTATTAACCTTTTACCACACAATCCCGAGTTTTAACGACCCTGAAAGAGAAGACTTTTGAAAACATTGTGGGAAAAGGAGAAAATGCTGGTAACCAGCATTTTCTCCTTTTCCCACAATGTTTTCTATCCTGTCAAAGACAGAAATCGTCAATTGAGCTACATTTAATTTGTCGTCTGCAAATGCTTTCAATTTTGGTCCAGTCCAACATTTTGTCGTTTGGTATAGAGTTGACTCTGGAAGATAAAGGTTAAAGTATCGATCAGCAGCTAGACACGGCTGAGAAACGTTCCTACATTTTGCTATATAGAACGGCATAACACAACTAACTGGTTTGTACACTGGTCACATGGAACATTTGGTGCTTGTCACTAGAATCAGTTGTTGAGGATTGTAAGTTTCTTTGTAAGTATATAGATCTTTATTTGTCACTAATGCAACATGAAACAGATCTGAATTATCATTTTTCGAATTTACGTTTCTGTTCTTGAATTTTAACGGAAAATAACCAATTCTTCGTGAATAAACGAAGTAGATCTATACATGTACTAACACGGATTGATTTTCAGACAAGGCAACATAATCATAACAACATTGTTAATACGTTTATATTTTATTGTATATGTACTCGTAACTTCGTTTCTTAAATAATTTAATTTTCGGAGAAAGACGTCAGCGGTGGGAATGGAGGGGTTGGGGTGGAGAAAAATACTATTTAGGGCCTAGATTCTACCCGACGAAGGGCAAAATTTCTTGCCGAGAAAATCAAGCTTTACCATTTTTGTTCATCAAATGCCATTTACTCTGAAATCATGTTTTAAAATATATTCGGTTCTGTTCTAATAATGGGCTGCTTGAGGACCAAATAAATAAGATCGACGTAGATCTGGATCCAAGATCAGGGTGCACGTGTTGCATGTCTGCAGTCTGATCTTTTGGTACATTGTCAGCCATAGCAACTAGAACTAGATTAAAGCCCCAATAGCCGCCAAATGTAAACAATTCGGGTGTTAAAATGCATTTAAATTTAAACCATACCCTTTAAAAGTATGGAAATTATTATGAAGATGACAATCTGTTATTGTACAGCGGGCCCAAGTGTTTTCCGATGGCAGAAAAAAAAAATGAATTTTAAAATCAGGTAAAAAATAAACAAAAGATAGAGCGACAAGGGTACGTATTCACCAACCATTCTTAAGAATGTTCTTTGTCTTGTTCTCCAGAAATTTCTACATTTGAAAGTAACACAACTCCTGACTGACTAAACCATTCCCGCATAAACAGTGTCTGCAGTACCAAAATGCTTAATAAGAAGTCTTTTGACAACTTTATTTATATACAAAACAACAACAAAAAAAAAAAGCATAAAAAAAGGGCCTTGCAACATAATGAGGTTTGTACGGTGTGATCCAAATTCCATTATACATGGATTTCTTAGAATCAATGCAGTTCTGCTAGAAACATTTTTAAGAACCTGTATACTCTTTTCATGTATACATGAGCCATTTTCTGTGAAAAGTGATGCATTGTACCAAGCAAGACATCACATAATTAGTGGATTTATAAAATTCATTCTGTCTAACAACCGTTTGAATTATGAGTCACACTGGTCCTTTGACATGCAGAAAATTTACCAGTACTTTCAAATGTAGAAAATCCTGGAGAATAAGACTAAGAATATTCGTAAGAATGGTTAGTGAATACGGACCCTGATAACTTTTGGCCCAGATTAAAACCAGTGACTAACATCTGGACAGACCGCACAGTAACAGATTGTGATCTTCGCAATAATTTCCATACCTTAAAAGGTTAAACGTTTATCTTGCTGCAAGTTTGTTCTGAAAGATAGTGATGAGATATTGTTCCGTTTGATACTGGTCATGCTGTGTGAAAAAAAGGGGATTTAATGCACCTGCAAAAAGTATCGATCCAGGTCAGCCTGCGCAGTCCGCGCAGGCTGACCTGGATCGAACCTTTTTGCTTTGGGTAGATTTTCTGCATGTCCAAGGACATTCTATCTCAGGACATAGTTGGTTTTAACACTTAAGCTGCTGAATAAATGAAACGCAAATTTCTACTCAATATTAAAAGGCCAAACATTGCGGTTTCAAAGTTGATTTCACCGGAAATAAAATACCGTATCGGACAGTGTAGATCAAAGATCAGACTGCACGTTCTGTGCAGTCTGATCTTGATCTACACTGTCCGCAAAAGGTCAGTGGGTCGCGATAAGCAGCGTAAGGGTTAATACAAGACGGATTTTATGGATCTCTGGTTATGTGACGACTTGCTTGGTATAATGCATCACGGAAATGCACCGAAACCCGCTTTGCCAGAGGATGGTTTATTTCTATTTTAGCAGTGATGTTTTCCCTGACGCTGGTGTACTGTTTCAGCGCCTGGTTACAAACTCGAGCTCTCCAGGCAGCTGAAACTATTATTAACTGAAAGACTGAAAGATTTCCTATCTTCATGCAAGCCTACGGTATAAATCCAAGATAATCAGACTGCACGCTCTGTGTAGCCTGGGTACGTATTCACCGACCATTCTTAAGAACATTCTTTGTCTTGTTTTTCAAGTTTTTCTAAATTTGAATGTAACACAAGTTCTGATTGGCTAAACCAAATGGTTTAGCTAATCAGAAGTTGTGTTACATTCAAATTTAGAAAATCTTGAAGAATAAGACTAAGAATATTCTCAGGAATGGTTGGTGAATACGGACCCTAATCTTGATCTGTGCCGCTAACAGAAGTCCATGTGTTCATCCTTGGTGCTAAAAGGGCTACATCTTTATTCGGCTTCAAATTTGTTCTAGAAGATTCAGTGATAGGATAATATTTCGTTTGATACCGGCATTTCGGCAACATCTTGAGAGGAAAACAGTCAAAGTTGATTGGTTTAAATAGTATTTATGTCGTATGGATATTGTGTTGTAAAGTATGCTGAAATATGAATGCCGTAATTGATGGAAAATATAGATTTTTGGTTTCTAGACTGGATAGATAGATAGATAGATAGATAGATACAATGTTGATAGATAGATAGATAGATAGATAGATAGATAGATAGATAGATAGAATGTTGATAGATAGATAGATAGATAGATAGATAGATAGATAGATAGATGAGAGAGAGAGAGAGATCCAAAACAGAAAATTCATTAGAATTTTCTTTACGAGATCGTCCTCACAAACAGCGACAATTTAGAGTATTCTTTTTAAGATAGAAACTTCTAATTCGTGAGTTATGAGTTGTTCTCTGGGAAACTTTTTCCGCCCGTGTAGCGTACAGCAATTGTAAACATCGTAGATAAAACAGATATCGCTTGTTTCCTTCTTTTCCCACAATGTTTACCCTCTGTATCAGCCACTCCTTGATTTTTGTCCGGCTTATGTCAAATTCAATAATACATTGTAGTTCCTAAAACCAATCTGTATGGTAATAAATAAGTAAACTCTTAGCCTGCTAAACGCGACCCAGTGCGTTTCTGCGGACTATGCAGATCAAGATCAGTCTGATCTCGGATCTAACTTGTCCGACATTCTGTTTTTTTTTTCCACCTCAACCAAAACAACGATGAAATAGCAATATAATGAAATCGAATATTTTGATTAAAGTTTCATTTTATTTTTTAACAGTTTTTGGGTTTAACTCATTACAAAATGACAAAATTTTAGACTGGCCCAAATCGAAAACATTCGCAGGCGACACTGTAAATCGGACTCAAAAAATAAACTCTGCTTGTAGAAGGATAGAAAGCATTGTGAAAAAAGGAGAAAATGCTGGTTACCAGCATTGTCTTCTTTTTCCACAATGTTTCCAAAAGTCCTCTTTCTTAGGTTTGTTAAAACTCGAGGTTTTCTCGCAAAGGGTTTTAAAACAAAATATAATCCAAGTTACCGTAATATGAATTGTGAATAAAGCTTCAAAAATAGATCGGCATACATGTCAACAAGTTTTGTCTTTATATTGTAAATAATATTGAAACGTAGAAAGACAATAATCTTCCCTATTTCCTTGATGATTTGTTTAAAACGATTATTCTATTTACATTTGTCACAGAAATGACGATCCTATTTGTAAGAGTTATCTTATCTGATTTTTGATATTTTCTTAAAGATAAAAGATTATTATTAGAGGCGTAATAATACAAATTGCACGTAAAACTACCCCCCCCCCAGTTTTTTTTTTTCAGAAGAGAGAGAGGGGGGGGGGGGGGGGGGGAAATGGGGAAAACTAACTAAACCATCGTTTTCTCCTGAAATAACGATTTGAGTAAGTCTGTTATTTTTAAGTTTTATTTGTTCTAATAATGCAGAGCAGGACATAAGAGACTTATTTTGAATAGTGTAGGTCAAGCTCAGTCTGATCTTGGATCTTCGCTTGTATTGTTTGTATTGGAGTTTAACGCCGTTTTAGCAGCTTAGGTCATATCACGGCGTTCAGTGCACCTACGCATGTGTTTCATGGCTTTCTCACACCAGCGCTAGCACAACTTCTGTTTTTTTCAAGCCACTGACGGCTTTACTCACTTCAGAGGTAACAGGCGAAAAATTGCCAGAAAGAAAGTTTGTCTCAACCCGGTATCGAACCTGCAACCACAACAGGTCACGAGTCAGATACGCTAACCACTGACCTACCCTGCTGTGCCTTGGATCTCCACCGCCCGCTCTCTTGTGAAATATTTCAGACAAAACAGCCATGTGAGGCAGCTCAACCGGTAACGTACAGGGCATTAACTCGTTACCAAACGACAAAATTTAAGACTCATCCGGTTTGTAAAAATTTGCAAACGATAAGTCACGCGTGGTGAAAATCAAGGTATTTTTCTTTGATAGGATAGAAAACATTACGTGAAAAGGAGAAAATGTGGGTAACCAGCATTTTCTCCTTTTCCTACTGTGTTTTCCATCATTTGAGCCACATTTAAATTTTCGTCTGCAAATGCTTTCATTTTGGACCAGTCTCATCTTTTGTCGTCTGGTAAAGAGTTTAGTCCTTGTTTGCAACGCTGTTGGTGCGTTGTTCGATCCTTGAGCAAGGCACTGCGGAGTCTTACCTTAGTGCCAGTGAAACCTTGGAGTGGGATATCGTCATGATATTGCTTAAATGCTATTGAAATTGGTTCAAAACGCCATTCAAACACTAAAAATATTTCTGGAGAAAAAAAATACCTGAGCCATGCTCTGTGAAAAAGGGGGCTCAATCAGTCCGCGCAGGCTGACCTGGGCCAGAACTTTTCGCTTTCGGTATTTTTCTGCCTGTCAAAGAACCAGTGTACCTTATGATTCAATCGGTTATTAGACAAAATGGATTTTATGGATCCATAATTATGTAACGAGTTGGTATCATGGATCACGGAGATGCAATAAGCCCCCTTTTGCCAGAGCGTGGCTCATTATGGATATTGCTCATGAATTACCTGTATCCACATCTGTTACCTCTGGGCTCGGGAAAAACTAGTCTGGTGCACGTACTCATTATCGATACAAATATTCTGGCTGCGGAAGCTGGAAGGATTGTGTATCGGAGAAGCAGTCTGTGTACTCAGGAGGGATAATGCACTCCTGTGTATTGGGGAAAAACAGATATCATTGATTGTAAAATAGCAGGGGGAATATAAATAAATGAGCCTTATCAATGGGGTTATGTGCGGAGGTATTGTTCAAATAATTCTGCGAATATTGGACGTAATTTATGGATGATATTGAATGTTTAAGTAACGGTCTCATGAATTAATGGAATCGACAAGTTAAATGGGAGCTGGATACCCATAAGGTTTGACTTTTCTTTTTCCTACAGTATAGACCTACATGAAAACCTCATAATGATGTATATTTACGAAGAACGGTCTAGGTGAACATAGGTGCACAAATTAAGTCAATTACGTACAGTGTTCTAATTAACCCTTTACCACACAATCCCGAGTTTTAACGACCCTGACAGAGAAGGCTTTTGAAAACATTGTGGAAAAAAGAGAAAATGCTGGTAACCAGCATTTTCTCCTTTTCCCACAATGTTTTCTAGCCATTTCAATACAAACACCATCATCTGAGTCACATTTATTTTTTTTTGTTGGTCCGCAAAGGCTTTCAGTTTGGACGGGTCTAAAACTTTGCTGTGCGATGAAGAGTGATTTCAAGCTTTTTTTGCACAAGCTCGAAAGTAGGTGAACGTTGCTCTATGAAAAGGGAACTAAATGCATCAGAAAAAAAAGTATCGACCAAGGTCAGCGTGCGCAGTCCGCGCAGGTTGACCTGAGCCGGAACGTTTTACTATCGCTCAATTTTCTGCTTATCAAAGGACCAGTCTACCTCATGATTCAGTCGATTTTTAGACAAAGTGGATTTTATGGATCCCTAAATATGTTATGTCTTGCTTAGTACAATGCATTATGGAGATGCGTTAGGCCCCCTTTTGCCAGAGCATGGTACAATGCATTATAGAGATGCATTAAGCCCTCTTTTGCTAGAGCATGGTACAATGCATAATGGAGATACATTAAGCTCCCTTTTGCCAGAGTATGTTTAATGTGTTTTACTCAGTTTCTCATTCAGACGACTTTACTATCGTTTAGCAATAGATCACTCAGGTTGAAAACATTGTGGCAGAAAGACATTGCCTCTCGTGAACGATTTTTTTTTTTCAGTTTTGTCTTGCGAAATACCACATTTGAAAACGGTGGCAAAAGCAAAAATTGGCCCATAACGAGCGACGTCTCCTTTTGTTACACTATATTCACATACATGTATTCATGTGTTAACCCCTTTGTAAACAAACCAATCTGGTCTTTTAACGACCCGGAAGAAAAACGATTTTTAAAACATCGTGGAAAAATTAGAAAATGCTGGTGACTGGCATTTATTTCCTTTTCCATTAATGCTTTTTTACCTGTTCAAAGACAGGCCCCCATCATGTAAGCCGGTTTTTTTTTTTTTTTGTCGTTTTCATATTCTTACAATTTGTACGAGTCTAAATTACCGTTACGATATTGCCTGGTAAAGGTTTAAACTTTAATTTGAGTGTTGGTAATTTTACAGGGATGTTTTCAAAGTCATTTTCTACAAATTTGTTTCAGGAGATATTGAGTTGATTGTAGTTAGATATGTATAGATCTATGACAAACTGACTTTTACTGTACATAACTAAAACTCTACATGAAACTTGTACTCTATCTGAAAATCTTTAGGCTAGGGCAATTTGATAAATTTGATAAATTTCCGAAACTAAAGCGCATTTTAACAAACATAAACACTTTTTTGAAACAATTTTATCATCACCATGCAACATTTTCTACCCTTTTAAAGACATTTACCATCATTTGGGTCAAATCTATTTTGTCGTCTGCAAATGCTTTCAAAATGTATACACCTACAGACTCTCAATTTTGTCGTCTGGTTAACTCTTTACCATACAATCCCGAGTTTTAATGACTTGAGGGAGAAGGCTCTTAAAAAAAAAACACTGTGGAAAATGAAGAAAATGGTGGTAACAAGCATTTTCTCCTTTTCCAACAATGTTTTGTATCCTTTCCAAAGACAATTACCACTATTTGAGCCATGCTTATTATGTCGTCTGCAAATGCTTTGGATTTGGACAAGTATAAAGTGTTTTTTTTTTTCCTTTTAAGGACATTTAACATCATTTGGGTCATATTCATTGAACAAGTTTAAAGTTTGTTTGTTTGGTGAAGACTCAACACTTAAGCTGCTGAATAAATGAAACGCAAATTTCTACTCAATACTAAAAACCCAAACATTGCGGTTTCAAAGTTGATTTCACCGGAAAGAAAACATATCGGACAGTGTAGATCAAGATCAGACTGCACGTTCTGTGCAGTCTGATCTTGATCTACGCTGTCAGCAAAAGGTCAGTGGGTCGCGATTAGCAGCTTAAGGGTTAACCCTTAAACTGCTAAATGAAACGAAAATTTCCATGCAATAGTTAAAAAACAAATATTGCGATTTCAAAGTTGTTTTCGCCGGAAAGAAAACACCGTATCGGACAGTGTAGATCAAAGATCAGACTACACGTTCTGTGCAGTCTGATTTTGATCTACCCTGTCCGCAAAAGGTCAGTGAGTCGCGCTTACCAGCGTAATGATTAAGAGTTAAGGGCTGATGTCGGGAAACCAACTCTGAGATAAGCGACTGTGTGAGTTTTTATATTAAATCATCGGGATTTTCCTGGTCTAAAACATTAAAAAGTAGAACATATCCCAGGACATAAACGGAGCCGTACTCTGGCATAAAGGGGTTTAATGCATCTCCACGATGCAATATCCAAGCAAGTCATTACATCACTATGGATCGGATCCACAAAGTCCGCTTTGTCTAACAGTCGAGTGAATTATTGGGTAGAATGGTCCTTGGACGTGGAAAAAAATTAGCAAATAGCTGAAAGTTTCGACCTATGTCAGCCTGCGCGGACTGCGCAGGCTGAGCAGACTGACATGGATCGAAAGTTTTTGCAGATGCATTATAAGTGCCCTTTTCACGGAGCATGGCTCATGTGTGTTGGAATGGATTGCTCTAAGAGAGAGAGAGAGAGAGAAAGAGAGAGAGAGGGGAGAAAGACAGAGAGAGAGAGAGAGAAAGAGAGGGAAAGAAAGACAGAGAGAGAAAGAGGCGGAAGAAAGAGAGAGAGAGGGAGGAGAGAGTGGGAGAGAGTGAGAGAGAGAGAGGGAAAGACAGAGAGAGAGGGAAGGACAGGGAGAGAGAGAGAGAGGCCCAGAAATCCTACTCTCAAGGTTTACGTTTCCCAAGTAATACACTACCTGTCTCATTTTTTCCCTGTCTGTATGAGTGTAGATAAGGGATGCGTTTCACCTGGCGCGCTGTAAATAAACACTCATGTTTTTCATGTTTATGGGAGTTTAATTTACACCTGATAAAGTTTCCGGAAAAAAGTCTGGAATTCGTTGTAAACGGACGAATTTCGGCTCATTTATTTTTTCTTGCGAAAGCTGTGTGCTATAGAAGATTGGTGGTTTTAAAGAGTGGGTGGGGATTGTGTAAGTTGAGATAAATATGACCGGCTTTCCCGAAAAATTCGTTGAAATCAGGGGCATAGCTTCCTGTATGCAAAAACGCGGTTGCGTAACTTTGCAAAAAAAATACAAATTTACCGAAAAACGTCACCAGAGGCCTCAAAATAGCGTCTGCAATTCAAAATTTCCGAAAGAGGAGGGGGGAGAACCTCCTGGGAAATCCCCCTTCCCACTCGCGGCACATCGCGCCTCATTCATGTCTACCACACAACAAAATTTTAGGCTGGTCTAAATTGAAAGCATTTTCAGACGACAAACTGTTACAAAAATTAGGCAATTTTTCCTCGAAATTGTAAAAAAAAAATATTGTGAATTTATGGTAAAAGAAGACAATGCTGGTTACCAGCATTTTCTCCTTTTCCCACAATGTTTTCGAACGTCCTTTTCCTTCGGGGTCTTTAAAAATCGGAATTGTGCGGTAAAGGGTTAATATCTTCGGTATTGCTTTTGCGTACACTTTATTTTGGGCTAGCTATGTCCCTGGAAAAAATCAATCTGCTTAACACCATCTTTTTTTTTTTATATAATTATCATTTAAGACCCTTTGAAAATAACTATCTGTTTTGTACAATTTAGAAATCTTTTTTGTCCTAGTCCTCTTCGAATTATGTATGATAACAACGATTCTGCATATTGTTCGATTTCTTAATTTTAAAGACTAGCCACCTAATTGGCTGTATGTATTGTGTTAGCGAATCAGATGGCCAGACTTTGAATTTAGATTACGAAACGAATTAAAAATACGGTGGTGAATACGTTCTCTTGAGATTTCCGGTTCATGATTACATGTCTGTAAACAATGTTTCTAGAACCGGTTTAGAAAGTTTTACCCAGGTTCCCAGGGTCCTATTGTAAATCTAATAGGATAGAGAGCCCAAGTCCGTATTCACCAACCGTTCTTAAGAACGTTCCTAGTCTTTTTTTTTCCCCAGAATTTTCTAAATTTTAAAGTGATACAAATTCTGAGTTTTGCTGAACCACTTGATTTAGCCAATCAGAAGTTGCGTTACTTTCCAATTTAGAAAATCTTGGAGAATAAGACTGAGAATGTTTTTCAAAAAAGGTTGGCGAATACGGATCCTGATCGCCGATCCGTACTTTAATGAAAGATCTTTGCCTCTATTTTTATTTCCAGGAATATAACACAGACGCGTGGTAATCTATAGATGACCTTGACCTTGATGTTGCCATGGCAATGACCACTGGGTCAATCTGTATAGTCTTTGGCTTTATTTTACAACTTGTTACTAGAGTGAAACTCTCCACAGGTAATTTAAATTCAAAGCATGCCTACCCCACCCTTCCATGTTTTGTTTTGTGTCAGTATATTCCGAAATCACGAATCAATAAATTGTTGTACGTGTTTTAGTGTCATTTTGCCTACTGTTACGACAAATCAATATTGACCCTTATAGGCATAAGCCAATGGACTGTCAATTTGTGGGAAATACCAAACGGCTGATATTGCACATGCAAAATGTTTTATTTGCCAGAATACATCTCAAAGTATGGGACAGTGAAGATGCAAGATCAGACTGCGCATTCTTTGCAGACTGATGGTGAGCTTCACTGTCCGCTATATAGTATTCAAAACTGTTCTCCGAGCGCCAAACGGTTGAATAAGGAAAGTCTAAATTTTAGTAGTAAAACATAAAGAATGATGAGTTTATTTTAAGGGTGGTTTGAGTGGATAGTTTTGAATGAGAAATGCAAGAATAGACAACTGTTCTTTACTTATGCAAGTCTAACTAGTGTCCAAAATGTGTCACTCGGGTCCAAAAGTGGATCACTGGGGCAAATCTCGTATAAAACCCGGTGGTCAATCTAGAGGCAACAAAATCAGTCCAATACTCGTGGAAGTTGGTCAGAAAGTTTTTTCTTGGTGATATCTCGGATGAATGTAAAAATGGGTCTCCTCGGATCAAAAGTAGGTCATTGGTATAAATCTCAGAAAAACTCTGTGTGCACTCTAGAGGCCACATTTTCAGTCCAATACTCTTGAAAGTTAAACAATTAATTTAAATTTATTTGTTTTTTAAATGCCGTCTTTAGTATGTTAAAAGTTAGACTAAATATTATTTAGACAGACAGTTCTTTTAGCTCAGGTTTAGAACCATGGAACGATTTACATGTAGTCCCTACTTTCCAACGTCTCTGTAAACCTTATCGGAATCCATTGCACTTATTCAACAACTCAGATGTTATGTTCGTCGTTTAATTTGGAGATAAATAATCTATAGACACAAGCCCTCTCTATTAGTTCTAGAATCGTTTTACCGATAAACTAATTTCTATGAAGCGATGAAATCGATATAACAGATTGTTTTGCCGTAGACGGTTAATGGCCCCTTTGGAATAAAACTTCCTTAATACACGAGGAATGTCGTCATATATTAAACATGTCCGGATCATTTCAATTTAATGTTTAATTTGAGCATTTCAATTTAATGTTTAAATTTAGCATTTTTCCCGATGTTGTTGAACTTGGATAAGTTATAGCAAGAAATTTGCCATTAATACAGTTGCTTGCCAATCGACTTGCTACTTTATTAAATATGTGATTATTGATTATTAGGATTTTACGTAATTATTTTCATTTCGTAATTTTTCTTTTATCTTTTTTTTTATCATATTCTTATTTAATTACTTTTTAGTTTTACCCCAACCCTTAGTTAGCGTGGAGTTATGAACAGTTTTTGCACATCGTTTGATGTTGTGAGTATAAAAGAAAGCATGATGTAGGCCTGTTATAACTTTTAACTCCAGATAAGTGAGTGTTGTCAAATTTTAAAACATTATGTCTACACTGAACCTAGGTTGTAGAAAGTCACTGTGAATGTTCCAATGAGAAATTGATCTTTCTACCCTACAATACTCACTTTATCAGTACTACAATCAAACAGCATGACGTTACTCATATGTATGATAATCACCGCCTGTACGTTTCTTCGTCCGATAGGCCTTAGCAGAAATGAGCTACGATCTGGAAAATGCATCCTCGTAATGCATAGGTGGAAGTGAGTCGTCATATAGTATGGATCCGTTGTGAAGAAAAAGAAAAACCGACTGAATGAGGAGGGAAAAAAATCTACCAAAGACAAAAAGTTTCAACCCATGTCAGCCTGCGTGGACTGCGCAGGCTGACATGGGGTTGATGCTTTTTGCATAAGCATAACACCACATTTTCACAGAGCATGGTTCATCTAGTGGAATGAACATTTGCAGTTAGGGGGTAGGTCCCTTGACTGTTTTGTTCCAGTTACCTCATAACCTATTGCACGTTATCTAGATCCAAAATTCTTAGTCTACACCGTCCTCAAAACGCAATCATATAGTGCCCTTGGTATCCCAAATCGAACATTCAGTCGTGAAATTTTTTACCAGACAACATTTTACACTTGTCCAAATTGGAAGCATTTGCACGCGAAAATTAAATGTTACTCATATTGCGGGAATTATCTACGGATGGATAGAAAATAGTGTTGTAAAAAGAGAGAGAGAGAGAAAAAAAAAAAAACAGCAGTTTCTCGACTACATTGTTTTTAAAAGCCATCTTCATCAGGTTCGTTAAAACTCGGGATCTTTGAGGTAGGTTAAAAAAAAAACATGCTACGTGCGTACATATATTTTAGTATGTTTGACCATACATATGTGCGTTTGTACGTTTACATGTTTTCATGTATTCCTCTGTATGTATGTATCGATCGATATACGGATAGTGTAGATCAAAGATCAGACTGCACGTTTTGTGCTCTAAAGAATAATCTCGATCTACATCGGCCACAGAGGTAACTACGGAAGTCAAAAGGTCTTAACCCTTACGCTGTTAAGCGCGACTCACTGTCCTTTTTTTCGGACAGTGTAGATCAAGATCAGACAGCACAGAACGTGCAGTCTGATCTTTGATCTACACTGTCGGAAAAGGAGTTGTTTTCCCCCCAAAAAAGTAACTTCGAAATGGCAACTTTTAGGTTTTAAATATTGGATGGAAATTTTCGTTTCATTTATTTAGCAGTTTAAGTGTTAAAGGATTTAAGTCAGTTTAGCCTCATGTAGCACTGAAACGATTGGCGTGCTGATATGTATACCAACGTGACTATATACAAGCACTCGTCTTACTTTCATCCATCACTTGTTCTGTATTGTTGAAAATAATTCTAAAATAAGATAGGCCTATATTATGAATGAGCCATGTCCTGTGAAAAGGGGGCTTAATGCATCTCCGTGATGCATGATACCAAGCAAGCCATCACATAGTTATGGATCCATAATAGCCACTTTTCTTTAAAAACCGACTGAATCATAAGGTAAGACTGGTCCTTGAACATACAGAAAATTGACCGATAGCGAAAAGTTTCGGCCCAGGTCAGCCTGCGCAGACTGCGCAGGCTGACCTGGGTCGATACTTTTCGCAGATGCATTAAGCCGTCTTTTCACAGAGCATGGCCCAAATGATATTGTTTTATATTAAAATAAAGACAGAGTCAACTACATACAGTTTAAATGAATCTACTACTTTTTCTGTTGCTACCCGTACATCATTAAAACAACATTAACTTCTACAGCTACTACTTCTACTACATCTACTACTACTACTACTACTGCTACTACTACCACCACCATCAGTACTTTTACTAATGCTACTACTATTACGACTACTCCGATTACTATTGCTGTTGCAACTTCTTATTCTTGCATTTGACCATAGGCCACTGAAATTCCATTGATCTATCACGGGAGTGACGGGATGACAAAATTTTCCTGAGCGGACACCGTTACTATAAATAGCACATTGGCGACTGCCTCTATATCGTGTCTTATTATATACAATATAGAGGAAGTCGCTAATGTGCTATTTATAGTAACAGTGTAAAGAAAATTTGAGTAATCCGTGATATACGGGCGATGCACCAATCTGCAATGATCGACCAAGGAAAATTTTGGTGTTCCGTGATAGACAAACAGAGTTTCAAAGGCCTGTGATTTGACTGATAAGAAGTTCATTTCTTTGTTTGTGGGTGGTGCATCTTGTTTTAAGATATACGAGGAGATTACAAGTTTGCATTATGATTATAATTGACAATGGGACATGAGGAAAGATCAACGCTATATTACGCAATGGATTAATTAATGTTTTTTTTTTTTTCTCTCTGAAACTCTCTGAAAAAATCATAATTTGTTTTACAGTGGAACACAAAGGTAAGATATATGAAAGAAATACTAATAAAAAGAACGAACGTTCGCTAAAATAGCTAACTTTGTTTCATAACCTCTGCACATCCAAAGAGGGGCCTGTGTTATCACTTTGTTTCAATTTGACGTTAACATTAACCCTTGGTGCGTGAAGAATGCTGAATGTGTAGATACAGATCAGAGTAAAAAAAAAATGCAGTTTATTCTTGGATTCAAACCATCTGCTACTTAAATTAAGTACATTTACGTGTATTCTTTTCTGAAAGTACATGTAGATTTGAATTATGAAACAGACTAAGTTCTGTTCTGTACAGTTTTGGAAGTTCAGTTTAAAAGGCAATTTATGTTAATTAAATCAGCTTTTGACTTCGCCATATTTTAGTGGATTAGCACATCTGCCATTTCAAAGGGTATGTCGGTAAACTGTTAACTGATAGGATGTGTGTTTGATTTGCCGCTGTATAATCCACTCGACCACCCGTTGTCTTTAGTATATCATAAGATAAAACAAAGTACCGCCAATGATATTAACAAGTTTGTTAATTGACAGCACACTTTACACTTTTTAAAATCATCAGGCAACTATTTTCCCTTAACTTGAAATTTAAACATTTCTTAGACTTCCACCTCTCTGTTGAATGAGACAATACAGTATATGAATATTTCAGAATGCTTTTAATTTTAGTGTAATTTATTATCGAATACGATGTTGAGACAACCTAACAGGCTTTACAGAAATATTAATCATCTTTAATTTTATTATTTCTAAGCGAAATTGAGGTTTATGAGGTGTTTCATTCTTTCTCGTAGAAGTTCAAAACTTTGCTGGCACAGGTATTACATTGTCCGTAGCCCCTGAAATTCATACTTTTTGTACAAAGCCTTGTGTAAATAAGTTAAAGTACCATATATTTCTCACCGAGAATCCATCATCGACAGAAACATATGAAAAGGAATATTTTTCCGGAATTTTATCGATAGAAACAGTCATGACAGTAAGATTTAAGTAGCCTTTCTGCTATACTGTATATGTATTTACTGCGTTTGTTTGTGAGCCCTTAGTTACGGTAACCAAGGAAGTCGGTTTATCTCATCGCCACGGTTCCATGTATACACAGTTAATCATCTTGTAGAGACAACCTGTATATAACAGCTCATTGCTTAAGCGACCAATTTTCTGATTCTACATCCTTTCATAACCCTTTACCATAGACTCTCGTGGTTTAACGACTCTGATGAAAAAAACTTTTTAAAACATTGTGGGAAAAGGAGATTTTTTTTACCCTTTTCTAGACCTATCTCAAAATTTTAAAATGAGTCACATTCAATTGTTTGTCTGCACTGTTTCAGTTTTGACGAGTCAAAAATTTTGTGGTCTGGTAAAAAGTTAAACCAACCTAATTGAATTTGTGTTAAAAGATCATCTGGTGTTACAGACCATTTTCTTACTTCCGTTTAGTTGACTTTTAATAAACATTTGAAAGTAAAATTTCAAGTGAAGAAAAAGTAGGGGGGGGGGGGGAGGGAAAAGGAGAAGTTACTTAAAATGAGCAATTTCTCATTCTTTCATAGTATTTTCAAAGTGGTTTGCAGTAAGACAGACGAGATAATCTGCATGATGCTATAGCTTATATCAGTTGTAGTTAATGTTTTTTTTTTTTTTAAATAAAAATCTTTATACATCGAGCAGATTGAAAAGAAAAAAAAAAAAGAATCTGAAAAGTTTTCGTTGCCTATAGTAATAGTTATTATGAGTGATCGTTTAATTTCTATTTTTATCTTTTCTTTTGCATAAGTATCCACTGTTACAATGCTGTGCACGATATACGTTGCTTGTATGGACAGTGTAGATCAAGGTCAGACTGAACAGAACGAGCAGCTGCCACTGCACCTATCCCGTCTGATACCATAGTATCTCTTTCAGGGCCAAATATAATATTGAGCAATGCTCTGTGAAAAGGGAGCTTAATGCATCTGCGAAAAGTATCGACCCAGGTCAGCCTGCGCAGTCCGCGCAGGCTGACCTGGACCGAAACTTTTCGCTTTTGGTAAACTTTCTACGTGTCAAAGGACCATTCTATCTCATGATTCAGTCGGTTGAAAAAAAAAATAGTGGCTGTTATAGATCCATAATTATGTGATAGCTTGCTTGGTATCATACGTCACGGAGATGCATTATGGCCCCTTTTGCCAGAGCATGACTCATGTAAACTCGACCCCTTTCGACGGCTGAGTATACAAACTATGGAAACTCGGGAAGATTTTCATCTCATAAGCTTGACCAAACATTAAAGTAACAATAGCTACCAAATTTAAACAGGGCGGACGTTAAAATGCTCTTAGATTTAAATCATACCATTTAAGAGCATGGAAATTATTGTGAAGATGACCATCTGTTATTGTACGGTCGGTCTAGTGATAGTCGCAGGCTGAGGAATTAATTTCAAAACTAGGTTAAAAGTTGCCAGGTCATTCTATCTTTTGTCTACTTTTTGCCTGATTTTGAAACTCATTTTTCTGCCAGCGACTAACACTTTGACCGACCACACAATAACAGATTGCCATCTTCACAATATTTTTCATACTTTTAAATGGTATGGTATTAAATTTAAATGCATTTTAACACTTGCATTTTTTGGTCGCTATTGGGCGTCTAAATAAGCGGACGATATAAATCCAATCTTGACCTTTGCCGGCCGCAAAAGCTCCTGGTTTCGCATATGGTGAGAAGGTAAAATGCTAGGGCTGGAAACGCCTATCATTGCTGTAATTTTGGCTTTTACTATCTTCTGAAAACGTCAGCTCCATTTTATTTAGCTCTGGTCTTGATAAACCTTATTTTTTTCGGCGTAGAAATTTATGATTGGTAAAAAAAGTAGACATTTTAATTCTAAGGGTCCCTGTCGTAAAAAAAGTAGACATGTTTATTCTAAGGGCCCCAGCCTGTTTGCTAGCAAATTTACGCTGCTATCTTTTTTTAAAGACATTTCTTGTTCCCACTTTACTTAGTAGAGTAGAAGATATTTACTAATACAAAATTTGTGAAAAACTTGTAGATGCCATATTTATAGTGGCTGAATGATAACCATGTTAATTTTGTAATTCATTTGCATTTGCAGTGTATATGGACCGTTATGGAGACTGTTTCCGAGACAGCTACATCAGCGTGAAAGATGAAGAATACACAATTCTATCGCAAGGCGGGGAGCCATACGATACGACAGTTTGTGAAATGGTATTCAAATCGGAGAAAAATGATAGACTTTGTCTCAGTTTTAAAGAGTTCACAATCAGTAGGTGTGACCTGAATCTTGATGTCTATGCAGAAGAGTCAGCCGCTGGTACAGCAATAGTGAGTACTTAGTTAGATACATTTGAGCTATGCTCTGGCAAAATGGGGGTTTAATGTATCTCTTTGATGCTTCGTACCAAGCATGTCATCACATAATCATGGATCCACAAAATCCATTTCGTATAACAATCGACTGAATTATGAAGTACACTGTTCCTTTTTCCTTTGACATGCAGAATTTTGACCATTAGCAAAATAGCAAAAGGTTTCGACCCAGGCCAGCCTGCGCAGACTGACCTGGATCGATACTTTTTTGCAGATGTATTAAGCAACCTTTTCACAAAGCATGGCTCATTCGTATTGTGACATGTATGTATTGTTTTAAGTATTACCTACTCAAAATGGCGGTTTCAATTACTATCCTCCAATTCTTCTTCCTTTAGTCACATGTGTTAGAAGTTTGAGTAAAAATAGCCTGAATGGCAAATGAATTGTTAACCTGAGAAACATGATACGCATAGTTAGTCTGGTACCCCGCCATACTACAAGAGTACGTCAGGCAAAGCGCAATAATGGCGGCCCCCGTTGGTAATATGCAGAGGAGACGGGATATTGTTATTTCACACGATCAGATCGGATCATAGGCTGGATTCAAAACAGATCGCTTGTAATAAAGTCATGGCAGTGAGTTCTTCTACAGGTCATTCTTATTTAGCGAGAAAAACTACATATCAGAAATGCTTTAAGTATCCGAAATGTCAATGGACCTATATAACGTCCGAAAACAGGGCTACTTTTAAAATGATTCATAGTCGAATTTATATTTAAACCATACCCCAACAGTACGTTTTAGATTCGGTAATGTATTTTTTGTACAAAATTGACCTCATTTTATTTACTGATCAAACTGGATCACATGAAATGGGGAAAACGGGGAAGCATATAGTGGTACGCTTGAGGACACATAGTTGGCCGCTATTATTGCGCTTTGTCTGACCCGATAATGTAGTGGTAGGGGCAGGTAATCCAGACTAACGCATAGTCGGATTGGGCAATCGTCGAAGTCAACCGAACTAAGAAATTGACCAATCAAAGTTGCTAATTTGAACTTCCTTCATCTTTTCCAACTCTTCCGATTGGCAATTCACAAACGGTAATGTCGTCTGATTGAATTACTTGGGCTTTGTTATTTAAGTCTAGAGATTTTTTTTTTTTTTCAAATAAAACTAAAATTATCATTTTAATTTACAGGGTTATTACAACTGTCACACAGCAGATGTTCCAGAATCTTTATGTAGCAGTGGAAAGTATCTCACTGTACAGTTACGTAAACGGGAGCTTTCACATGATGGATACTATTTTCATCTTGAAGTTAGGGAATTTACTTCCAGTAAGCTCGTTATCTCACCTGATTGACTTCGTAAACAAGAGTAGTAGGCTAACTTCTTTCATTTCATTTATTCGACGATCTCCTGGTGTAGTCATTTTGTGTAAAATACATCTTTTAACTTAAAAAGTGAAAAATTTGTTTAAAAAATGAAGGAAGACAGACAGACATATATGTCAAATGATAAAACTTCTCCGTAAACCTTTTGTTATATGCTAATCTTCTGCGTTTATAGCTGCTTTTTTCAGTCTTTCTACAGCTGATATAAGCATATATTTATTTAAACATATACGAGCCATGCTTTGGCAAGAGAGGGCTTAATGCATCTCGGTAAAATACATAATAGTGGATCCATAAATTCATTTTGTCTAACAAACGACTGAATCTTGAGGTAGACTGGTCCTTGAATATGCAGAAAATTGACCAATAGCAAAAAGTTTCGACCCACGTCAGCCTGCGCGGACTGCGCAGGCTGACATGGTCGATACTTTTTGCATATACATTAAACCCCTTTTTCACAGAGAATAAAGTTTTGAAATGCAGACTGGTGTCTCATGAAAAAGTCTTAGTTTGATTATCCAGTCTTCCCGTACTGTAAAAAGAAGAGAAGTCCCTCATAGCCACAGATTTGTATATCATATTGTGTAATGCTTATATATCTTTCATTGTAAGGATTTAAGCTCAATAAAGTATTTTGAATTTAACTGAATTGACTAACGCTGTTTCAGGTGATGCCTTTGCAGAAGGTATAGATGTATTTATTGTCAGCATTGGAGTTATTATAGGAATAATTGTGGGAGTTATAGTGGTCGTCATTCTAACAGCGGTCGTCATTGTGTATTGTTGTTGCAAAAATAAACAATATGGTTTGGTGAACAAACAGTCTAGAAAATCTACTTCCTACAGGACAGCGGCATCAGATGTTCCTGTTGAGCCATCTGGTAAGACATAGTCTCAATTTAAACCATTACAACTCAAGTATGATTTGTCTGTGTAAAGTTTTATGGTTCTTCTAAACGCAGGGTTATCATTCTACGATTAGTACGAGTACAAAAACATGTAGATCATTCTACGTTTTGTGCAAATACAGAGTTGTCATTGTGCAATCGGAGTTGTATAGAAAACAGAGTTATAGTTCTGCCATTTGTACGAATATAGAGTAATGATTCTATGATTTGTACGAATACAGAGTTATGATTCTACGATTTGTATGAATGCAGTTATGATTCTACGTTTTGTACGAATGCAGAGTTATGATTCTACGTTTTGAACGAATGCAGGGTTATGATTCTACGATTTGTACGAATGCAGAGTTATGATTCTACGATTTGAACAAATAAAGAGTTACGATTCTATCATTTGTACGAATGCAGAGTTATGATTCTACAATTTGTACGAATGCAGAGTTATGATTCTACGATTTGTACAAATGCAGAGTTATGATTCTACGATTTGTACGAATGCAGATTAATGATTCTATGATTTGTACGAATGCAGAGTTATGATTCTATGATTTGTGCAAATGCAGAGTTATGATTCTACAATTTGTACGAATGCAGAGATATGATTCTATGTTTTGTACGAATGCAGAGTTATGATTTTACGACTTGTACGAATGCAGATTAATGATTCTACGATTTGTACAATTACAGAGTTACGATTCTACAAGTGGTAGTTATGATTCTATGATTTGTACGAATGCAGAGTTAATGATTCTACAATTTGTACGGATACAGAGTTATGATTCTATGTTTTGTACAAATGCAGAGTTATGATTCTACGATTTGTCCGAATACAGAATTATGATTCTACAATTTGTCTGAATACAGTTATGATTCTACGATTTGTCCGAACACAGAGTTATGATTCTACGATTTTTACGAATAAAAGTTCTCATTCTATGTTTTTTATGAATACATAGTTATGATTCTACAATTTGTACGAATACAGAGTTATGATTCTACGTTTTGTACGAATGCAGAGTTATGATTTTACGATTTGTACGAATGCAGAGTTATGATTCTATGATTTGTACGAATACAGAGTAATGATGCTACGATATGTACGAATACAGAGTTATGATTTTACGATTTGTGCGAATACAGAGTTATGATTCTATGTTTTGTCCGAATACAAGGTAATGATTCTACAATTTGTACGAATACAGAGTAATGATTCTATGTTTTTGACAAATGCAGAGTTATGATCGTATGATTTGTATGAATGCAGAGTTATGATTCTACAATTTGTACGAATGCAGAGTAATGATTTTACGATTTGTACGAATACAGAGTTATGATTCTCTGATTTGTCCGAACACAGAGATATAATTCTACTTTTTTTACGAATACAAGTTCTAATTCTATGTTTTTTTACGAATACAGAGTTACGGTATCATTCTAGGATTTGTACGAATACATAGCTTTGATTCTATGATCTGTAGCAATCAGAGGTACATGTACTTCTGAACTTTTTTCGAAAAAAAACAATCACATTATGGAACACGAGTAAGGACGTAATGAGGAAATCTTTTCATCTGTGTATTTAGGTTACAATTTATTTTTTCTGTATTCCCAATTTACGGATAATTCAAACTTTTCTTGTTTTCTAAGCCTTTAAAGAATGATACTGGAGCATAAGATGTAAAATATGCAACTTCATGGCAAACATTTTGTCATCAATTTTAAGCCTTACATCTAATACAAAGCATGTTTTAAACAGAATATATGCCCGAAGCGTATACAGCAACAGTACATGTATAAATGTATTATAAAATTTTGGGAGGCATATGCGAAAAGGCTATTCTTAGCAGTGACATTTCCCACGCCCCCATTCTTGGCTAATATATTGGACGTGTCTATAAAATTCATACAGGAAAATCTGAATAACAATAAAAACAGTCAGAGTATTATTTTGTGTATGCGTCATGCTTTGTGAAAATTAGGTGTATTCTGCAGAAAGCACCTGGGCCAAAACTTTTTTGCAATCGGTAAATTTTCTGCACGTCAAAGGACCACTCTACCTTATCACACAGCCAGTTTGCATACAAAATTCAGCTGTATAATGCCACGGCTTACTTGGTATAGTGCATTACGAAGATACATTAAACCTTGTCTTCACAGAGGGCCGATAAATTATTATAAACTTACTTAACTACCCTGACAGAGAAGGCTTTTGAAAACATTGTAGGAAAAGGAGAAAATGCTGGTAACCAGCATTTTCTCCTTTTCCTACAATGTTTTCTACACTTTCAGAGACAATTCCTATTATTTGAACAACATTTAATTTGTCGTCTGCTAAGGCTTTCAGTTTGGACAAGTATGATTCACTGTCGTTTGGTAAAGAGTCAAATCAATATCAATATTTTGTACAGCGCCGCCTGCAGAGGACCAGCCTCCTGCTTACTCCGAGCCCCCTCCTCCGTACTCTACGACAGATCCACCCGACAACATGAGCCCGTCTTTTACAGAACAAAATAGCCAGAGTGCAGCATTTTGTCATTCACAGGAAAAGGTAAAAGTTCATCATGTAGGCTACGCATATTTGTGTGTGATGTTTTTTAATCAAACTTTTCTTAACAAATATAAGCAAGAAAAGACTGGACCCAGATTGTACATTTTCTCTTATGGACGGAAATCACAACAACAACAACAACAACAACAAAAAAGTTCTAAATTCATGCATATTTAAAAACGATTTTTGACTTGCCCAAGGAAACTAATCTTTGCAGCATTCTGGTAGAAATGGTAATTTCTCCGTTCGCCACTATGCTTTCTACATCATTCAGAACAGATATTTACCTTCCCTTCAATATTCTTCTCCTCTGTGACCTTTGAACTATATGGCGTGCAACACACGAAAAGGGGCCTTCGGACATATGCGTAAAAGTGTGTCGTCCCAGATCAGCCTGTGCAGTCTGTGACTAATCCGAGACAACACTTCCCGTTTTTTGTGCGATTTTCTGTTTCACGAAAGTGTACTGTATGAAAAAATCTTATTTAGTCGTAAAGTGCTGTCTCGGATTAGCCTGCGCGGACAGCGCAGGCTAATCCGGGACAACACTTTACGCAAATGTCCGAAGGTCCCTTTTCGTGTGTTGTACGCCATATGTAGTTACGCTCATGTCTGAATTGGCCAACTACATGTATTCTATGTCTGAAATAGTCAACTTAAACCATATCCTACTAAATAAGTGAAATGAAACTTTCAAGCCGATAGTACAAACCAAGATTTTGCTATTTCAAAGGTATTTTTAGGAGAAAAATATCTCCTTATCGGACAGTGCATATCCAAGATCAGATTGCACGTCATTTGCAGTCTGATCTTTGATCTACTGTGCAAAAGGTCATTGGGTCGCGCTCAGCAGCCCAAAGGGTTAAAGACTATTTTTCACATCATGCACATAAGAAAAGAGCTCAATCATACATGATAAGGAAAGATATTTTAGCCACAGGCTACTTTCACACATAATTATCATCAAAATAATGTTCTGTAGTGAGAGAGAAATAAATTTTTCCTATGAAAGGATTTGGTGGAGCTAGCGATCAAACTAGCTACCACTGGATTTAAGGCCTTGTACGTTAAAGACTGGGTTACCCAGTTTTAGCCCTTTTACCACTCAATACCGAGATTTAACGACTCTCAGAAAGAGAGATTTCTTTTGAAAACATTGTGGGAAAAGGAGAAAATGCTGGTAACCAGCATTTTCTCCTTTTCCCGCAACGTTTTTTACTCTTTCACAGCCAAATCACAGTTTCATCCATATTTCAGTTGTGGTCTGCAAATGCTTTCAATTTGGACAACCCCAAATTTTTGTCGTTTGGTAAATGGTTGAACTATGATTTCCATGGTGATTGACTGTTTTATTTTATCTGTTTCAGTCTGCATTCGTTTGACATTTTCTCCTGGCCGTATTGGAGCACTGGACCTCATATCAACAGAAACAAATCCGCAGAGAGATTCGTCTCTAAATTGACTTTGAGTACGGAGTACCATCCCACCCTCCGTCTTGCTTCAATCATAGGCCACTGAAACTCTATTGGTCTATCACGGGATACGGAATTTTTCATTATCGAACACCGTTACTATAAAAAGCACATTGACGACTGCCTCTATATCCTATATAGTAAGACAATAATCTCAAAAATGGGACAGGGGTTAAGATTTTCTTCGATTTCGTTGCACACCTTGTCTTACTATATACAACATAGAGGCAGTCGTCAATGTGCTATTTATAGTAACGGTGTTAGTGACAATTTCAGTATTCCATTATACATACAGACGATGCACAATTGTCCCTATATAAGTGTTCGATGTTCGACCAAGGAAAATATTAGTGATCCGTGATAAACCAATGGAGCTTCAAAGGCCTGTGCTTCAATTCACTTTAAGTAAAGCGGTGCTGTGGCAAAAGTGGGTTTAATGCATCTCCGTGATGCATTACACCAAGCAAGCCGTCATATAATTATGCATCCATAAAACATATTTTGTCTAACAACCACCTGAATGATGACGTAGAATGGTCCTTTGACATGAATAGAATTGATAGCAAAAAAGTATCGAACCAGGTCAGCCTATGTCACTGCACAGGCTGACCTGGTTCGATACTCTTTTACAGACGCATTAAACCTCCTTTTCACAGAGTAAGACTCGGTTATCGTTTCTGATGTAAGTTCTCGTAAGTAACATAGGTAAAATAACTCAATTTCTCTTTTTCGTTTTGCAACAGACCGCTTTCCTACAAATATCATGCTGATAATTTGTCTAGCACGATATTTTAATTTATGACTGGTCCAAATTGAAAGCATTTGCAAGCAACAGATTAAATGCAGTTCAGATGATGGAATTTGTGTCTAAAAGAGTAAAAAAAAATATTGTGGGAGTTTCCACACAATGTTTTCAAAAGACCTTCCTCCTAAGGGTCGTTAAAACTCGGGATTATTTAGTAAAAAGGTGAAAGAAAAGATGGATCCACGATGAAGACTATTCGCCTGTATGAGCATAGGCCACTGAAATTCTGTTGGTTGATCATCGGATACCGTTACTAAAAATAGCACTTTGGCGACTCTCTGTATTATACATGTTGTATGTATTATATATGATAGAAGAGGCAGTCGCCAAAGAGCTATTTTTGGTAACGGTATCCGATGATCAGACAATAAAAATTTCGGTATTCTGTGATGGACCGATGGAGTTTCAGTGGCCTGTGGTACGAGATATTGTGTTGTGTTACACTTCAAGATAAAACGAAATCTAGTTTACTGGCTGCGTCGGACCCAGATCGAAGTTTTCCATGGTTCTATAATATACTAAATTAGTGCAATAATTTTTTATATTTTACTTTTTTGTTGGTAATAACTGAGCCATGCTCAGTGAAAAGGGGCCTTATTGCATCTCCGTGATGTATCCCGTGATGCAAGCCATCACATAATTATGGATCTTTAAAAGCCACTTTTTTTCTTTTTTTTTTTAACAGCCGACTTAATCATGAGGTAGACTGGTCCTTGGACATACAGAAAATTGACCAGTAGCGAAAAGTTTCGGCCCAGGTCAGCCTGCGCGGAATGCGCAGGCTGACCTGGTCGATACTTTTGGCAGCTGCATTAAGCCCCTTTTTCTCAAAGCATAGCTTAAATATATATGGGCGACGCTCTGGGCAACGGGAGTTTAATTTATCTCCATGATTAAGTATACCAAGAAAGTCAGCACATAATTACGGATCCAGAAAATCCATTTTGTCTCAGAACCGACTGAATCTTGAGATGGAATGGTCCTTGGACATGCAGAAAATTTACAAATAGTAAAAGATATCGACCCTTGATCAACCTATATCAGCCGCAGACTGACGTAGGTCGTTACATTTTGCAGATGCATTTAATCACTTTTCACAGAACATGGCCCATACGTTGATTTGTTCGTAATAAATGTATATTTATTTGGTAGTTATTGTTTGTAGAGTTTATGTATAACAACACTGCGTATTTCTTTATATACCAATTTTCTGTGTTATATTCTATCAGTAATCTCGCTTTGTTTTTTTAAAGTTGGTGTAAATGTTTAACCCTTAGGCTGCTGGGTGCGACTCAGGGCGCTTTTGCGCGCAGTGTAGATCAGGGCTCGTATTCGCCAACCATTCTTAAGAACGTTCTTAGTCTCATTCTCCAGAAATGTTTTAATTGTGAAAGGAACACAACATCTCATTGGCTAAACCATTTGGTTTAGCCTATCAGAAGTTGTGTTACTTTCACATTACGTAAATCTTGAATAAGACTAAGGATGTTCTTAAGAATGGTTGGTGAATACGAGCCTTGGATCAGACTGCACTGAATATGTAGTCTAATCTTGGATCTACACTGTCCTATTAAGAGATATTTTTCCCCAATAGATAAAGTTGAAATTGCAATGTTTTTGTTTTTTACTATTGTCTGGAAAGTTTCATGTTATTTACTTAGCAGGTTTAAGGGTTAGCATGGTCTTTGCTCTTTGTTCTTCCAACGTAAACCATTTGATTATTAAAAGATATTTCAATGGCTTTGGGGATACTGCGAATCAAGACTACATGTTCGGCATAGTCTTATCGTTATCTATGCTATCTGACATTTTTTAGATATTCTATTATATTTTTAGATATTCTATTTAAAGAAAAAAATGCATTGAGGCTGATTTTTTTTTTTTCTGACAAAAAAAAATCTTTTTGGCGCACAAATAAGTAAGAAACACGCTTCCCAATATCACCAGATTGTCAGTATTTAAAAATATATACATGTATAACTCTAACTCGATAAACCTTCCATTAACAGTTTATATTACTGTTTGTTTTGGGGAATACATATTTAAAACTAAGAACCGTGACGAGATAATATAAACATTACCTCGTCACGGTACATGATTTCAAACCTGTTATCCCTAACATAAACAATAATATAACCTGACAATGAAAGTTTTATCGTGTGAGAGCTATAGCTTAATCGGTGCAATACTTTGTTCTAAAGCGCTTTCGTCAGTAGAACTAATATTTATTTTTGTGATTCTTTAATGTGATATAATTTATTTTGGTTCGACAATTGTGTATGCTTAGAGAAAGAACGAATGTGTCTCCGCCTTAAGATGACTTTTTGTTCCTTGCAGGGGACAGCTTTGCAAAAGGATGTGGGAAAAGGAGCAATGGCTTGTTACAAGCTATCGCTGTTTTCATCAGAACTTTCTGTTTCACTCAAATTCAGTCTCCTCTTTTAGCGTTTCTCCTCTGTGTACAACGTTCTATTTTTTCATCTGTTTTTACACAATATTTTGGTTAAGGAGTTTGAAAGAACGTCAACCATATTTATTGAAAGACAGTGCAATTAATAGCTTCATGTTTTAACTTTTTAATGTTGCTTTTTCATCTCAGAATTGAATTGTTGCCTTGTTAAATAACAAATCTTTGCTTCAATCACGAATTTTGTTGGAGAAGCAATTTATTCAATTCTGTATAAATAAAACTTTTTACGTACCTGCGATCAGTTTCAAGACTGTAAAGCTCTTTACAAGTGTTGCACGAGTAACATTAAAAAAAAAAGCAACTCTGCTGGGAATCGAATGAAAGATCTAAACTAAAATCCTAGTTACATGACACTTGAATTTGGCTGTATAAACACAGTGCAACGGAAGCGCGGTAAAATCGGCGTCCTTCTATATTCTATCTAAAGTAAGAATTATTCTGCATCCGCTTTTGTATACTAAGCATGCACTTGTTTTCCTTTTACCAAGAGTTAGTCATGTTAGCATCGAAATAATCTTTTTTCTATCGTGGTTTATCGGTCATTAACCCTTTCCCAAACGACAAATTTTGGACTAGTCCAAATTGAAAGAGTTTGCAGACGACAATTTTAAATTTGATGAAAATGGCAGAAAGGTCTCAAAACGGGTAGAAAACATTGTGGGAAATGGAGAAATTGCTCGTTACGAGCAATTTCTCCTTTTCCTACAGTGTTTTCAAAAGACTTGTACTGCAGACACGTGAAAACCAGGGCTTGTTTGGGAAAGGGTTAAACAACGTTTGTGAGTTATGTGGCGCAATGAATAACTCAATCGAGCTATTGCCCTCGTGGATTATTTATTGTACCTCATAACTCACAACCGTAGTTTATTGGAAGATAAACCGCGATAAAAAGAAGATTATTTCTTAACTAAGACATGAGGGGAATCACTTTTGATTTGAAACCAATTTCTTCTGATAGACTGTCAGAATGTTTAAAGTTAAAGTCTTGGATTTTTGCAAAGAAGAATATTAATATATGATGATTGTGGCGCCGCATGAGCGGCGGCACTATATTTTTATTCGGTTTTGTAAAGTGCCTATGGAGGCAGCCATATTGAACTGGTTCCATGCTTTGTTTTAACATCAACCTATATCTACTGTACTTTGATTACCAGATCGGGGTCCATAATAACTTTTTTATTTATTTGTGGGGATTTTTTTTTTTATATATTGTACTTTCATTGTTAGATGGATAAAAACGCGGATCGTAGACATATCAACATTTTCCTTTCGAAAAATAAAAAATGCATTTCGAATAATAACTCACGTGATCAAAAATTATCTGTCACAAATTTTCGAAGCCACCATTTTAAATATCTTACGCTGGAAAAGGTTAAGAGGCATTTTCAAGCTCTTTGACCCTAGAGCACCCTATGTGGTACTTGTGACCCCACTTATATTTTTGTTCTAGTATTGTATGGATTGTAGAAATATTGTTTTCCTTTCGCGATCGTGTTTTTAAGACCAGCTAACTGTAACTAGGTCAATGTTGGGGGGGGGGGGGGGGGGTTGACAGATGTTTCGGTAACAGACGAGTTCGGTAAATTGGACTTATAGAGTAAATCGATTGGATGTTTCGGTAACAAGGTAATTATTTAGTGGTAATGCACCGTGACGTTTTTCACACCAAATAAAGTCTTGGTTCTGATTCGTTCAATGTTTCTCTTTTTTCTTCCACACACTTTAAGACATAATATTTTTGTTATGTTTCTACTGTCATACTGTACGTAAAATGATACCCGAATCAAAGTTGAGGTAACGAATAACAACACCCAATCCTAAACTTGAAACACGTTGTATCTCTTTTTAAATCAATGCTTTATGATCCTTTCAATGTGAAAATATTCTCTTACTGAAAGACTTCCAAACCAGCCATTAACCCTTAGAGCGTCTGTCATTACTGCTGTTGCCATTGCGGCCGGTGCAGATCGAGATCAGAGTACACCAAACACGGAGTTTGATCTTTGATCTTCATTTGTCAATTTTGCAAGACATTCTGAACAAGAAAACCTTGACACTGCTAAAAATAGGTTTTATATCTAGAATGAAAATGACCGTTGGGTTTATTCGACGCTCTTAGATTTAAAATTATGGATAGTTAAATTTAGTTCAGAAACACAGGTAATACAGGTAAAAATATTGTGGCAAAAGAAGAGAGTGAGCGCGAGAGATAGATAGTAGCAAATACTTTTTTTGACAAATACTTTTTTCAAACTGCACGAGCAGTGTGTGATCTAAACATGCCCAATCCCCATAACTTTTACATGCAGTCTGATCTGCGAGTTTCTTCTTGTCCATTGGTGTTTCAGGTTTTCATAAACCGGAGTTAATCTTTAAGATCTACGGGAAACTTCTTTATCTTGTTGGCAATGGGACGTGTGAAAACAGGCTGTAAACGCGTCTATATACAATATACAGTACTCCCTTCGCTCTCAAATAGTACGCATATGATTTTTTTATGCAGTGTTGTATTGATGAACGCACTTTAAAACCAGCAGACGCCGATTTTTGTGCACCAGACCAGATTTGAAAACTGTGTGGAAAATGGAGAGGAACAATACAGAACAGATATCTTTTAGATGGGCACAAATGTTCATGGTCAAAATCACAAGAAGTATGCACGAAAGCATTATTGTCAAGGCCTCTCTCTCTATCTCTCACTCCCTCTCTTCATTTGCCACAATGTTTCAAATGTATTATCTTTATTTCTGAATTCACGTTAATTATCCATAATTTTAACCCTTAGAGCATCGAAAAAAGTAAAGGCTATTTTCATTTTAGAAACAGAACAATATATATATTACAATATACGATCCCTGGTCTAATATTAGCTATTTCAAAGCAAAGTTGTCCTTCCTCATAATGTCTTAGAAAAGCTGGCAGCGTAAACCAACGATCAGACTCTGTTTTCTTTTTTTTTTTTTGCTTTGCAGTTTGATCTTTGTCTGAATCGGTCGCAAGGGCAACAAGAGTGAAAGGTGTTCTGAGGGTAAATGGCTGGTTTGGAAGTTGACCAATTTGTTTCCGGAAGAAATTATTTTTCACACAGAAAACGTTGACAAGAATAGCGTCATTTTTAATAAAACATTTTTAAAAAAACTTGAGGATTGGCTTAAAGTTGGAGTCTGTTATCTGTAGGACGATTAAGTAATACGGGTACAAGCTTAGGGCTGGGTTTTATCAGGGATCGTATATTATTCATTACATGAATCAGCTATGGGTGAAAAACGAAAATAAGATATGGTGATCAAAATTTACTAATTTCAGGTATTTATTTATACAGCATGGAAAGAACAACAAATATATTTACGTCAGAAAACGAGTGAGAATTGCAAATTAAAAGAAAAAACGTTTGCAGAAACAGAAGCCATGGGTGTGAAAAACGTCACGGCACTATATTACTGCCTTGTTACCGAAACATCCAAACAATTTACTCTATAAGTCCAATTTACCGAACTCGTCTGTTACCGAAACATCCGTAAATCAATGTTGGAGCGCCTAACATGACTGGTATCATACAACCCCTCTAGTCTATATAGATATAAGGACTTCATTCAAGTCTTTATTATATCTATAATAAAGAGGGGTTGTATGATACCAGACATATGTGTTGGAGTGTCAGATTTAGCACAATCCGGTAACAGACTTTTCTTTCGTTAATGTAAAATCTTCCTGTTCAAAATCAGACGGTCGAGAGTTTTGATATTTCATGTGTAGTATCGCTACAATGACCTCTACCAAGTACTAGTATGTTAAAATGGTGGCCTTCGGGTCAAAAGTTGCCATATGCTCCCCTCCACCCAGATGTCACAAATTTGCGCATAGCCATATTTGTTGCACACTTTTCAAAATCTTCTATCAAATATCAGAAAGGCAACAGCTCTAACATTTCTATCTTCCAATTGTGTCCAAATAATGTCCTGTGGATAAAGAAATGGCCCAGTCCATGGATAAGAAGTTTGCAAATAGCCTTCAATGATATGAAATTTAAAAATCTTGTCAAAAACCAGATGGCCCAGAGTTTAAATACAGTATCACCACTTGGACCTCTACGAAGATTGTGCAAGAGATGCGTATTAGGAAATAACCCAATGCATTGTGCCCTGTTACAGAAACAACTAGTTTGCGGCGCCATTGATGTTCAGCATCAATATTTTCTTGTTTTATTTATTCCACTGTTTTACTGTGTTGAAAAGTAGAAAACCTTTGTAAATAAAAGCACTATTTATAACACATTGCAAATTGTTATCCTTCTGTGACTTGTTCTATTAACCAAGAATCAGTCAGACTTCAAGAATCGTTTAGTTTACTGAAATTATTTATCCAAAACTTTGTAATCTAAACATACAAGGTTTGCTTGGAAATTCGTTCAAAGAGGATTTTTATGATAAATATATGCCACTCTTTCATGTGCCATGTCAATGGTACTAGTATAAATGGTGATGACATTGACTTCAGTGCGACCTCTGTCCTGAAATTGAGTTGTACCACCTACATTTCATAGTGATATTTTTCGGATTTCGAAGAACGTAATTCAAACCAATGACTACATATTGGCTGGACACGATTACCTTTGTTAACCCTTTCCCAAACGACAAATTTTGGACTGGTCCAAATTGAAAGAGTTTGCAGACGACAATTTTAAATTTGATGAGAATAGCAGAAAGGTCTCTAAAAGTGTAGAAAACACTGTGGGAAAAGGAGAAATTGCTCGTTACGTGCAATTTCTCCTTTTCCCACAGTGTTTTCAAAAGACTTGTACTGCAGACACGTGAAAACCAGGGCTTGTTTGGGAAAGGGTTAAAAGTCACTCCGATATTGGTCGCCAAAACATTGAACCCAAGGTCAATAGGAATCATCAATACTACTATTAAACTCTTTATCGAACAACAAAAATTTAGACTTGTCCGAATTAGAATCATTTGCAGATAACAAATTGAATGTCGCTCAAATGATGATTTCTGTCTTTGAAATGGAAGTAGACATTGTGGGAAATGGAGAAAATGCTGCTTAACTGCATTTTCTTCTTTTCCCACAATGTTTTCAAATGCCTTCTTTCTCGGGGTAGTCGAAACACGGGTTTGGTAAAGAGTTAAAAATCACCTAAATTGTCCTGAAAAAGTTTTGTGTACCAACAGACCAACGAAAGCAAAGTAACACCAGTGTTCCTCCTCACCTTTGACAGGGTGGGAGCAAACGGCTCGCAGAAAAGCCCCTCGCGTTTTGAAAAAAACTACACTGACTTATTGGGGTCCTGATACAGACATGGAAGACTTTGTTTAAACAAAATTATTTGAGTCATACTCTGGCAAAAGGTGGCTTATTGCATCTTTGTAATGCAGTGTACAAAGCAAGACACCACGTAATTAGGGAACCATAAAATCCATTTTGTCTAACTGCAGACCGAGTCATGTGACAAACTTACCCTTTCACATGCAGAAACTTGTTTTTTTACTATCGGCTTAAAAGTTTCATTTCACTTATTTGGCAGGTTAAGGGTTAACTCTTTACCAAACGACAAAATTTTAGACTGGTCCAAATTGAAAACACTTGCAGACGACAAAATAAATGTGACTCAAAAATTAAAATTTGTTTTTGGAAGGGTAGAAAACATTGTGGGAAAAGGATAAAACGCTGGTTACCAGCACTTTCTCCCTTTCCCACAATGTTTTCAAAAGGCTTCTCTTTCAGGGTCGTTAAAAGTCGGGACTGTGTGGTAAAGGGTTAAAATACCGCAAGGTCCGTATTCACCTACCATTCTCTAATTTCTTTCCAAGTCTCATTCTAAATATAAGAAAGTAAAACAACGTCTGATTGGCCAAAGCATTTGATTTCACCAATCAGAAGTTGCTTTACTTTAAAATTCAGAAAATTCTTGGGAATAAGACTTAGAATATTCTTAATACGTTTAAGAATGGGTTGTAAATACTGGCCCTGGGTCCGTATTCACCAACCATTCTTGGAACAAAGAACATTCTTGGTCTAATTTAGATTTAGAAAGTAACACAACTTCTGATCGGCTAAATTATTTCAAATTCTTGACAACAACACTAAGAATGTTCTTAAGAAGGGTTGGTGAATACAGGCCCAATTGGGTCTGTATTCACCAACCATTCTTAAGAACATTCTTATTCTTACTTTCCAAGATTTTCTAAATTTAAAAGTAACACAACTTCTGATTGGCTAAACCATTTGGTTTAGCTAAAAATGGTTTAGCCAATTAGAAGTTGTGTTACTTTCAAAATCAGAAAACTCTTGAGGGAAGACTAACAAGGTTCTTAAGAATGGTTAGTGAATACAGGTCAAGGTGAAGTTGTTGTTGCATCGGCAATCAGAACTGCTACTAGACTGTATTTAACAAAGTAAAGTTTGTTTCTAAAGTCATCTGCTGCAAAGAAGTTTTTAAGGGGGTGGGGGTTAACGTCCCCAAGGTAATGAACTGATATAACTAGAAGGCCCTGAAGGGCCTGAATATGCTCTACTGGCAGGGAATTAAATCTTGCTTTTATGCTAGCATACGTTATGAATTCATGATGCAAAAAGACAAATTTTCAACAAAAAAAAATGGCTACTTTTCCCACATTGTTTCTTGGATTTTTTTTCAAAATCAATAGGATTCAAGCTGTTGATAAGACAAAACAACTGGGTGAATTTCACAAAAATCTGATTACAAATGCAGACTTTATCATGTAAACAAGAATTGGAAATTTTCAACATGAAATGGCTACTTTTCCCACATTGTTTCTTCGATTTTTTTTTCAAAATCAATAGGGTTGAAGCTACTGATGAGATAAACAAACTGTGTGATTTTCATGAAAATCTGACCAGAAATACAGACCTTTATTGCGTAAACAAGAACAGAAAATTTAAATTTTCAACTTTAAATGGCTACTTTTCCCATACTATTTGTTGGATTTTTTTCAAAGTCGATAGGGTTGAAGCTATTGATGAAATAAACAAACTGTGCAAGTTTCACGAAAATCTGAAGTTATTTGCAGACTTTATCGCGTAAACAAGAACTGGAAATTTTCAACTTGAAATGGCTACTTTTCCCATACTGTTTGTTGGATTTTTTTCAAATTCAATGGGGTTGAAGCTATTGATGAGATAAACAAACTGTGCAAGTTTCATGAAAATCCGGCAACAAATGCAGACTTTATCGCGTAAACAAGAAAAAGACTAACGGACGGACAGACGGACGGACGGACAGACAGACGGACGACGGAAACCCCGCCATGACATAAGCTCTGCTGGCTTTCAGCCAGCAGAGCTAAAAATAATACGCCGAAGCAGTGCATACTTCAATGACTTTATTTAAGGCGAATTATACAGAAACAATAGATCTAACGTTTGTCCATAGTTATCAACAAATCTATACATATATTTAAAGGATTGTTCTAAACTCACTGGCATTTCCAATTTAGGGGAAAAAAAAGTAGATTTATACCTCGATCAGTTTTAGGTAAATCAGGTCAGAAACAGATCGAAATATTAACAATAAAAGTGTAATTTATGAAATTCGTTCAAGGAATTCTGGAGAGAAGTATGGTGGGTTCATTTCTGTGTAACAGTTAACAGGGCCCGTATTCACCAACCATTCTTAAGAACATTCTTAGTCTTATTCTCCAGAATTTTCTATATTTAAAAGTAACACAACTTCTGATTAGCTAAACCATTGGGTTTAGCCAATCAGAAGTTGTGTCACATTCAAATATAGAAAATCTTGGAGAATAAGACTAAGAATATTCTCAAGAATGATTGGTGACTACGGACCCAAGTCTATGCACGGCGGACACGGAGCCATGAAAGAAGCCGGCTGGACTTCAGCTAGGGTGCGTAACTCCAATAATAGGATGATATTAGCCCTGTATCGCTCAACCGAGCTAAAAATAGAGGCAAATGCAGAAAAATCATTACTTTTTGGTATTAAAAAAAAAACTTAACAATCATTTCATGTACAATAAAAAATCTACAATATCTGTACTTTTATTACATCTTTGGCAAACTTAAAAGAACACTTGCATTTAGCAAGAGACTGACCCAATTCCATACAGATTTGAAAAAACTGTCAACAACATCAGCTCAGGAAAGCTCACGAGTAATACAGAAAAATCCAAATTTAGAGAAAATGGGGCTGTTTGCTCTGACAAACGTCCATAATACTTTGGAATACTAATTCCTGACAACTCATCTGTTTGGCTGAAAAAGAATGACTTCATAGATCAATCCATAATCTTGATATCTAAAACTGAATCAAATTTAGAACTGCTACTAATATGGTCCAACATTTTCAGGATCAGGAGTCGGCACTTTCAATTTCTCAATACTTACAACACAAATATGTCTTAACTTTTTATGTCCCTGCAATAGAGAGCTGGTGAAAACATTGAAGACACAGGACCATTTCCTTGTAATAAGAAATGCTCCTTTTCCCCCAATATTTTCCATACGACTGAAAAAATTTTCTTCCAATTGTTTCTACATTGCGTAACATACACTATAGTTTAGTCTAAAATGAATGTGTATATTCACTGGTTCATTTTAGCCTGCACAATCTCATGAAAATACAACTCAAAATATACATAAAAAATATTAGCTGCATCAACTTGACTTTTATCAATTCACATGAAAGAAAAGCCTCTTTTTATCACACTTATATAATAAAGGGAGTGCTCTGGAAAAAGAGGGTTGTATGCATCTACATGATGAATTGTACCAAGCAAGTCATCACTAAACTATGGATCAATACAATACGTTTTGTATAATAACTGGCTGAATCTGGACATGCAGAAAATTGACCTACAGCAAAAAGTTTCAACCTATGTTAGCCCCTGCCAACTGGTGCAGTCTGACATGGGTTAATACTTTTTTGCAAATGCATCAAACCCCCTTTTCACAGAGCATGATCCATATAACAGAAGCCATGAAAATCAGCATTTCGTTCTATTGTATGTAGTTGTACAACTCACATATTTTTACAAGTATCTAATCCTGTTTTTTTTTTTTAAATCAGGCATCAGGAAAACAATAACTTAAAACTCATGTGTTAAGATAATATATGAAAATGAGAGTATGTAAAATGCATGAGATATACAATAAATTTTGGAACAAACACTCACAATGTTAGGTATCTACAGCAAGCCTCCACCTTCAAAAGGTAAAATGGAGAAAATACACTTTTCCAATGAGAGAAGGATAATCAGGGCCCGGTTTCACGAAAAAACTTAAGTCTCATATTTTGCTTAACTCTTTACCAAACGACAAAATTTTAGACTCGTCCAAATTGAAAGCATTTGCAGACAACAAAATTAATGTTACTCAAACATTGAAATTTGTTTTGGGATGGGTAGAAAACATTGTAGGAAAAGGAGAAAATGCTGGTTACCAGCATTTTCTCCTTTTTCTACAATGTTTTCAAAAGGCTTCTTTCTTGGAGACGTGAAAACCCGGGATTGTTTGGTAAAGGGTTAAATTCTCTAATGGACATTTTTTTTGACTTAGTAGAGTTGGTTATATGAGATGCATATCACTACACTGACATACTCTACTGACGTTCTCAAATCCTGAGTTGACACAATTTTTCAGACTCCACTCAGCAAAATAAACAGTCTGAAGTCATATGACAGATTTAAGTCCATCATTTTGCCGAGTTCAGTCTGAAACATTATGTCACTTCAGGATTTCTGAAAGTTACTAAAGTCTGTTACTATTAGTTAAATGCATCTCACATAACAAACTCAAGTCAAAACCCCAGACCCTTACTTGGTATGAGTAAAATAAGAGACTTATTTTTTCATGAAAGCGAGTCCTGGTATTTTTTCTTATGACTCTACAAGATGACATTTTGGACCCAAAGGCATTTGCAGTAGCAAATCAGATGTGGCTCTCAAGATGGGATTCCTTTTCGAAAAGGCAGGAAACCTTGTAGGAATAGGAGATGCCAATTACCAGCATTTTTTTCCTTTTCCCAAAAAATTTACAAATGGCCTCTTCTTTATGGTCATCTGAATGTGGGATTGTTTGGTATGGGGGTTAATCTTTTCAATAATTGAGCCATGCTCTGAGGAGGGGGGCTTAATGCATCTGCAAAACGTATCGACTGCGCAGGCTGACATGGATGGAAGCTTTTTGCTATTTTGAAGCTTTTTGCTATTGTAAAGTCAAAGGACCATTCTACCTCCAGATCCAGCTGATTCTTAGACTAAATGGATTTTATAAATACTGGTACATAATTAGATGATGACTTGCTTGGTATAATTTATCATGGAGATACATTATACCCCTCTTTTGCCAGACCACAGCTCACCTAAAGGTTGTTTAAAATTTTACCTTGCATAGACAACTTTCCATCTGACAGCAGACCCCTTTCAAAAACAGTGTGGCCAAAGGAGAAATTGATCATAAGCACTTTCTCCTCTTGCCACAATCCACAGGTAAATATTTAAACTCCTTCCACTAAATCAGATAATAAACATTTCACAAATATAATTTCATTTCTTTTTTTTTTTAAATGGTTCACAAGAAAAGTTTTGTTTGCCTGTTTGTTGTGTCTTTTAACCCTTTACCACACAATAACCCTTTACCACACAATCCCGAGTTTTAACAACCCTGAAAGAAAATGCTTTTGAAAACATTGTGGGAAAAAGGAGAAAATGCTGGTAACCAGCATTTTCTCCTTTTCCCACAATGTTTTCTATCCTATCAAAGACAGAAATCGCCATTTCAGTTACATTTAATATGTCGTCTGCAAATGCTTTCAATTTGGTCCGGTCCAAAATTTTGTCGTTTGGTAAAGAGTTAACACCTTTTTTCAACATTATTTCAGTTTTATTGCATCAGCAAGTGCAGCTATCTATGCTTTCCTTGAGTTTCTGTGACCAGTGCTTTCCACAATATTTATTGCAAGCTTTGCAAGCTACTTGTTGATTTTCCCCATAACCACTGGCGATACAATGATAAGCAGTGAGAAGGAAATGACCATTTTCAAACCTCAGAAAGAAATAGGCTGAGCTGGGGATTTGAGCCAGCTGGGTCCCTGATTTCAAGTCACTGTGTGCTACCACCTGCACTAACAGGCTTGACTAAGAAGTTTAAAACTCATCAAACAATCTCAAGTCATAACAACCTTGAGAAAAAGGCTTCAGAAAACATTGTAGTAGAGAAGATGTTGGTAACAAGCATTTTCTTGTTTTCCCACAATATTTCCTACCCTTTCCCAGACAATTACCATCATTTATGCCACATTTTACTTTTTACAACACAGTCCTAGTTTTAACCACTCAGAGAAAAAAGGGGTTTGAAAATGTTATGATAAAAGAAAAAATGCTGGTAACCAGAATTTTTTTCTTTTCCTACAAAATTTTCCAACCTTTTGAATAGACAAATACTATTATTTTGAGCCAAATTTGTCTACAAATGTTTTCAAATTGAACAATTCTATAATTTTGTTGTCTGGTAAAGACTTTAAAAAATAGCATACATACAAAAAAATCTGGACTAGATCTACTAACAAAAACTTAGGATGAAAACCCGACTTACTACCAAAACTCTTGAGCCCCTACGGGCTTACCCTGGCTTTAACCCTTAACCACATGATCCCGATTTTAAATGATCCTGTAGAAGAAAACTTCTGAAAATATTGTGAGAAAAGGAGAAAATGCTGGTAACCAACATCTTCTCTTTTTCCCACAATGTTTTCTACCATAAAAAAGACAAATTATCATCTGAGCTACATTTATTTTTTCATCTGCAATGGCTTTAAATTTCGCTAAGTCTAGAATTTTGTCATGTGGTAGAAATTTTATTGCTTTTGCAGAGAGGGTAAATTAAGATCAGACTGCACAGAACATGCCATATTCCATCTACCCTGTCCGCTACTTTGTAACATAATCTCACAAGAAAAACCTGCAAAATAGCAAAACTTCAAATTTATTGTTTTTCCATTTCAATAATTTAGCACTCTAAGGGCTAAATGACAAGAAGGCCATGATGGCCCTCTAACACTCCACTGCCTTTTTACTTCATTACTCAAGGCACTTGCAGACAACAATTTAAATGTGGCTAAAATTATGAGATTTGGCTGTGAGACTGTAGAAAACATTGTGGGAAAAGAAGAAAATGCTGGTTACCAGCATTTTCTTCCTTTCCCACAATGTTTTCAAAAGCTTTCTTTCTCAGGATTGTTTAAACATTGGATTGTGTGGTAAAAACATTTGATTGTGTGGTAAAGAGTTGAATAGATGTATCATGCACTTAATTGGCATTGACAGGGACATAAATCATAATAAGTCTGTATGGCAATAAACTTTCATAGAAAAAAAAAAACAGCCTATCCCCCCCCCTTTTTTTTTATTCAAATGCAAGTATCATGTCAGTGAATACAAGCAGGTCTAATCAAGTATCATTCATACCAAATATCAATGAACTCTAACAAAGAGCGCTTTGATGAGAAGAATTCCATATCTAAGAAACAGAAAACCTTTTTTAAATGGCATAAATGGTAAAGTTCTGGAACATAAAACGAGTGATAAAAACCCTATAATAAATATTAAACAAATCTGAGCAAAACTATTAACATCAAATGAATCACTCTCACTGGAAACTGAAAATTTTCTTCCAAAAAATTTGAATACTGATCACCAATCATGTAATAGTGCAGTTTGATAACCAAGGGAGGGAAATGGCAACAAATGATATACCTGCTATAACAGACCTGCTATAACAGGAGTTTTTTTCCTCGATCAGTATAATAAGCTTAATGAGTTATAGTGACTTATTTTTTACAAGTAAATTTTTTCTGTATATTCACTATTTGAGCCTTTGTAAAATGTGTTACTCCCCTGGCTTTACTGTTAACAGTCTGGCAACAGGTCCACTGATCCAACAGATGAAGCTACATGCAAAATTTAGTAAGCCTTGACCATAGGGTAAGGAACAAGAAGATTCTTCCAGTTTTCAGCTTATAAGCCCATGTACAACTTGTGACCCCTGGTATGGGGCCAGTTTTGACCCCAGGGATACAAATGGGATAATCTTGTTAGAAGTCTACTATATTCAATGGCATGCCAAAATTGGTAGCTCTAGGTCTAAATGATGGGGTCAAAATGATTTCTGAAATTTTTACGATATTAGCCCAGGTAAAACTTGTGAACTCTTGAGGTGAGGCCAATTTAACATTTCCTTTCGTGGGTAAAATGTGTATTCTCACTGTGCAAAACCCTCCTTCTGGTATAGAGAGAATTTGTAAAAAATAAGTGTTCCAAGACAACTGTAACATATAAAATAGACAGCACCTAGCAACTAAAACAGAAATGATCTGCATATATTCAGTAATCTAACCATATAAATAACATTTAATCAGCCTAACATCCTGAACATATACAACACGTTTCCAAAAATGTAACTTTAACCACACTGACCCTTTCATTCCCCGAAAAAAATAGGGAACATTTGCTCATGAAGTAAGACCATAATACTGTAATTTCAAGTCTTCTTTGACATGCCTCATCTTATCATCTTAACATAGCACATATGTTGTAGCTCCAAGATCGGCCTGCAGTTTCTATGCAACCCGATCTACATCTACAGTGGGCACAAGTCCAAAGAAAGTTATGTAGGGCATTTAAAGGCTTCATTTCCTCAAACATACACCATTAATATTCTATTAACTCTTTACCACGTGACAAAAATCAGACTTCTTCAAATAGAAAGCATTTGCAGATGACAAATGTGACTTGAAAATTGAAATTTATAAAGGGACAGGTAGAAAACACTGTGGGAAAAGGAGAAAATGCTGGTTACCAGCATTTTCTCCTTTTCCCACAATGTTTTCTAAAGGCTTTCTTTTTAGGGTCATTAAAAGTCGGGATTGAGTGGTAAAGGGTTAATCAGTATTTTTCATTCTTTTCTTCAAATGTTTTACTGTCAGACGAAGAATCATATCATATATATTTCAGGGTAATTTCAACTTATTACAAAACAATATTAAGATGATGCTACCTTCCATCACTTTGCTGTAACAACTACTGTTATATAAGCAACCCTCTGCCAAAAAGGGGTTTAATGCATCTCTGTGATGCATTAAAGCAAGCAAGTCATCACATAACTATGGATTCATAAAATCTGTTGTGTCCAAGAACCCACTGAATCATGAGGTAGAATGGTCCTTTGACATGCAGAAAATGTACAGATAGCTAATTGTTTTGACCCGTCAGCCTGAGTGTACTAAAGAAGCTGATATGGGTCTACACCTATGGCAAATGCATTAACACAGCTTTTCACAGCATGGCTCAAATACATGAACTTGTAAGAAACACCAGTACTGGCATCAAATGTGTCAGCCAATGAATGGTCCTTACATTATTAACACTTTCTCCCAGGCATTGAACTCCAGACTCTATGGTTACATGGCCAAGGCCAACACTCTACCTCGCAACCATAGACACCATACAGTTGCCTGTAAATGCTTTCAATTCAGACATATCTAAATTTTCTGTAATTTGGTAAAGGGACTTTTAAAGTTTTCAGAACTGTCAACAGCAATACTGAGGTGTTCTGTCTAAAAACTAATAGAGGAAAAGCTAGTGATCATAAAGCTCAAGGATTATCACATTTTCAATCAATGAATAAACTTGAGCCATGCTCTGTGAAAAGGTGGCTTAAAACCAAATTTCTGCATGTCAAGGGACAGTCTACCTCATATTTAGTTGCTTGTTCTACAAAAATGGGTCCCTATTAGTAATTACAGAGATGCACTAAGCCCCCTTTTTGCCAGAGCATGGCTCATTTCTATTCTACAACATTTTCTGTGATTTTGAAGGACGTGTTTCATCATCATACTTGGAGGACCGCAGTCGCTTTACATTACCCTTCTCAGAGCTATCATATGTCAGTGCACTTAATTCAAAAGATTTTTTATGAATTGTTGGGTTCTTGATCACTTTCTGTGGAGATAATTTCACTGGTGAGGAGACAAGAAAGTTTCCTGATGAAATTGAATATGGATTTTTTGTACTTGTCAGTGGAGAGGAGGAAGGAGAATTTTTTAATGACTGTCTTTTCCTCAATATTCTCATTTCATTATTATGCTTTGATATCTCATCTATTTCAATTGAAGCACTGTTTTTCTTTGGGGTGTTGGGAAGAGAGTTACTTGATCTGAGGGAAGATTTCCAAGGGCTATTTGATGGTGTCAGTGACTGTGAACGAAGTGATCTATGATTCAATTGAGACTGCTTGCTGGATTTCTCAATTATTTTAGGTGAATTGCTGTTTTTCTGTGGGGTGTCAGGGACAGATTGATGAGATTTGAGCACATCTTTCCTCCGACTATTTGATGGAATCAGCGAGCGTGAACGAAATGATTTACGAAGAGTTTGAATCCGCTCCGATACAAGCTTGGTTGATAACCTAGCTAGATTCTGTTTATCCATTTCAACACTGGACTTCACGTTATCCTGAAGACTAGTTTTATCAGACAAAGCAGGAGATCGTGCTGACGCACATAAACTACCTAAAGTTTTTCTAGACACACTGTCCTCTGACTGACTGGATTTACCTGGGGTAGAGGGTGGGGTATTCAAAAAGGTGGGATCATCAATAGAAGAGTCCCGAGAGGGAATTCCTCCATTTTCATCTGCTTTTTTTGGTCTAAGGGGGTCAAGGTCATTGGAGTCAACACTGATCGCAAGAGGTTTAATCAAGTCAGATGTACTTCCCTTCTCTGCCAATGGCTGAATAGTGTCAAGTTCATTGCGTGCACTGAAATTCCCTTTATTGACCTTTGTACGACTCTTGTGTCTATCAGCTGTGCAACCTATCTCTGTTGAGAAAGATTCAGAATCCAATGAGTCTGGTATCACAGACATACGAACATCACATTGAAACTTGCCCGCTGGCAAACTGTGGGTATTACTTCTTTCCATTTTGGCTGGTGCTTTTGGAACAGCTGTGCTGGTCTCATATTTATTTGTCATTGTCTCATTACCACTCCATCTATGTTTTCTAGATACAGGTAATGATTCCTTTGGCAAAACAGTACTTTTAACTTCACTTTCGATATCTACTTCACCCTTCTCTGGCTTTATAGAAAGTTTATGAAGAACACTTTTGTTCTGCTTTAAAGATTTTCTATTTCCGCCATTCACATCATGGATCTGCTTGTTATGGTCAACATCACCTGTTTTGCCAGAGAGAGGTGACAATCTACCATTATCAGTTAATGAATTCTCAATTTCAAAGGGTTTCACAGCCGTCACTAATACTGCTGGTTTCAACACTGACATTTCATATAATAGGCTTTTATAGACAGCTAACTGTAGTTTGGACAGTTCCACTTCCATTTCCTCTGAAACAAAATTGCCCAGTGAGAGGGATGGGTTATCTCTGTTAGATCTTCTCTTCAGACCAAGTAACTTGTCAATATTTTTTGACAGAAGAGTAGGACCTGCTGGAAACTCATCAGGGACATTTGGGGCTGTACATTCATGTAGTTTCCTATATTTCTTGTACAGCTGCCTGTCCAGTTGTCTTCTAGAGATCCACTTTAACATCTGTTTGTCTGAAAGTCGAGTCAATATTACTCTTACCTTCTTCAGAACTTTCAGCTTCTCTCGGCTGGCAGCATTTAAACCAGTGTTTACTTTCCCTAAGAAGTCCTTAACTTGCCTTTTACTGAATTTATACAAATGATTTTGTTTGTCTAAATTGGCGATCCTTCTAGACTTGTATGTAATTGGATATGAGGGCAGCTTTTTACGAAGTTTGTCCAAAAACGTATTTTTGGTTGGGGTTTTACAAAAAGATTCTGAATTATTAACAACTGGGGAAGGTAAATCAATCTGCACATGTTTTTTTATTTTTTGCCCCAACAGAGAGCTGATTGGGATCTTCAACAAATTGGTTGCTTTGGGCTTTGTTGCTTCCATTTCTGTTTCACTGTCACTTTCTCCTTCCTCTTGCCTGAGAACATCTTTGTCTTCTCCTCTATCTTTATCCACTGACAGAGAGTAGGAAAGGCGCTTTTTAGCATTTCCACTTGAATCATCCTTACTCAGCTGTGAAATGAGCGACTTAGGAGTACGAGGTGTGGTTGGTACAGGTGACATAGGCTCAATTTCTTCCAGAATATCGGAGCTAATTTCTGAACATTTTCTCTCAGCCCTAATTTTAGATGCTGTTTGACATGGTACAAGACCCAGATAACCTGCAAACTCTTTCAGAGGCACATATTTTCTGTTAATGTCAAGTTTTAGGTTTGAACTTTTGGGACTAATCTGTGGTGGGCTTTCGCTAACATCTGATTCTATGACTGGAGTGAAGTAACTTGATTTTTTCAATTCTGGTGGTCTCTCATCACACTGTTTCTGATGTCTCCTCATCTTTTCTTTACTTACAAACTCTTTTTCACAGAAGTAGCAAATGTAGATTTCCACAGTGAAGGGCAAGAATAAGTCTGTAATGTTAAAGATGACAGACTGTTAGAGACCTATATAAATGAGCTGATATTCTGCAAAAGGTTTAATCCTTTACTAAAGATCAAAATTTTAGACATCTCCAAATTGAAAGCATTTGCAGACGACAAATTAAATACTGCTAAAATGACAGAATTTGCTGTTGGAAATTGAGAAAACATTGTGGAGAAAAGGAGAAAATGCTGGTTACCAGCATTTTCTCCTTTTCCCACAATAGTTTCAAAAAGCCTCTTTCTATGGGTTAATGTGTCTTCTTTATGCATTATATAACGCAATTTGTTACATAATATGGATTCAGTTTGTCTAAAATAAGACTGAATGCCGAGGTAGAACAGTCCTTTGATATGTAGAAAATTGACAAGCAGCACTAAGTTTCCGACCAAGTCATCCTTTGCAGGCTGACATGGGTCATTACTTTTTGCAGATATATTAAACCCCCCTTCACAAAGCATGACCCAAAAGACCTAAATACAATATTGCAAATGTAAGGTTATTTTGTCCATGGTAAGTTATGAAATTTTGTATTGCAAATATCTAAGGTCAGACATGCTAAAAAATTTAGCAAAAGGGTACACTGGTTTGATTAACTCTTTACGACAAAAGTTTAGACTTGTCCAAATTGAAAGTATTTGCAGACAACAAATTAAATGTGACTAAAAGATAGAAATTTGTTTCTAGAAGGGTATAAACATTGTAAGAAAAGGAGAAAATGCTGGTTACCAGCATTTTCTTCTTTTCCTAAATGTTTTGAAAAGGCTTCTTTCTCAGGGTCGTTAAAAGTCGGAACTGTTTGGTAAAGGGTTAACACCATATCAATTTCATCACCTCTGTGACTCAACAAACTTTTTTGCAACTGTTAGCATATTCCATGTTCTCCCCTTTCTTGCAACAAACTCGATATGGGCAGGTCAGGCGCATGTCAACACTGATAATCACAGCATAAGGAAGTTTTGTAAACACCAAATTAAAGAGGAGTATCTAGGATTTTATTTCATTACATAACTTCCCTTGTTTTTAGAGTCAAATAATCATAACAATTTTTCTTAATTTTTAGAAATGTTTGAGATATGCATAATGAGATACACCACTTTTAGAGCACTTACTCATGAACACTCCAATGTGTGCGTGTATGGCTGTGTATATTCTGACCTAAAATTCATAAGTTACTGTTACAGAGTTGAAAATGGGATTGAAAAATAATGGGCCAACTTCCACGTCCCTTTCAAAAAAGTGGGCCAGTTTATTATTCGAAGTTGGCCATTTAAAACAGAATGTCTTAACCCTTTCCCAAACAAGCCCTGGTTTTCACGTGTCTGCAGTACAAGTCTTTTGAAAACACTGTGGGAAAAGGAGAAATTGCTCGTAACGAGCAATTTCTCCTTTTCCCACAGTGTTTTCTACCCTTGTGGAGAACTTTGTCATTTTCATCAAATTTAAAATTGTTGTCTGCAAACTCTTTGAATTTGGACCAGACTAAATTTTATCGTTTGGGAAAGGGTTAATATAACCCTAGTTTGCAGGGAAACTTATCAAAATTTAAGTATGGAGACACCCATTTCATATGGAGTGTTGGTAACACCAATCAAAATCAGTTCAAGAACAATCTTTTGCTTTAGAATACAATCAAACAATGTTGAAAAATGTCTCATAAATTTTTTATCCTCTCTTTAACTAACCTTGTTTCTGTGCTCTTATTCTACCAGACAAGACCCCCACCTCCCCTTCTAATGCTGATTGTTGCATAATTTTCATTTCATAAAAATCATTTAGGTCTTTTCCTTGTGATAACCCATATTTTAGTGCCTGTTTTATACAATTTAATAAGAATGAACTGAAGAGTCAAGCAGAGGATGTCAAATTGACATTTGTTTTGTCATGGGTTTTCATGTTTTTACATCCATCTATTTTCTGCCTACTTTGTCCTTAAATAAGTATGGATAATTTGATTTACATTCTGAAAAGTGAAAAGAGCACTTTGATAAGCATCTGCTAAACAAAACACTGTGTTCTGACATAGAACAGAATCTGTTTCTGAATCATCAAAAATTGGCAACTTGACTTGATTGGTAATGTTTGCAACTGTGAGTGAATCTAATCATGTAATTTTCTGTATAATCAGAGCATGCAACAAAAATATTCCCTGATTTGGTTATCGTTAATCATAGATGTATTTGAAGCATATTTTTGACAGGCCTACACACTTTATTTACTCTATGCGAGCTGTTTGAAATGCACCATCTTCACTTGACAGAATGTGTGTGTGTCTTTATCTTTTAAATGATGTCATTCCATTACATATGGCAACACAAAACCTTAGTTTAAAATTAGCTGACATTGGTAACCTTAAAAGGACATGATCAATATTCATTTGATTGTGCACATGTGCTGTAGCCAAGTGGTTCTATTAGCATTACAAATATTACGCTCAGGAATTTTGGCTTTGCACTGCAAACGAAAAGTATGAGTGAGATGTGGCCCATTCATTTTTTCATTTATGCCAATTGCTTTTTAGGGGCGTAATTTTACCAATCCTGCAACCTAGATTCAATTCTGCCTTAACAGATGGCTTTTGTTGAATGGTCTGATGCCTATACAGGGTAAAGTGATAATTAACAAATCACTGTATACTGCAGGGACATAAGAAGCAATCTGCATACCACAGCTGGCCAAAAAACACGAACACACTCACATACACACTTGCACAAATATATACCTTTGGGAAATCCTCGACTCTTCAGAGGTGATTGGGGGATCACATCGTTTGATGATGAATTCAGATCAATCTGATGAAAAAAATGAAAACACAAACACTACAATAAGAATAAGAATGATTTACTTTCATTGCTTTATAATGCTTATATCTCCAAAGAAATGAAGTTCAGGGATTGTGTTCACCAGCATTTGTAAATTCAATCTAATGTTAAACCTTTACCAAACAATGCCATGTTTTGATGACTGGAAAAAGGGCTTTTGAAAACATTGTGGGAAAAGGAAACTAGAGGCGCTTGAGCGCCTGTATCGCTCCACAGGCCTGATATTTCTATAATGGCGAAAAGAAGTTTTTAACAATTACCATTCAATCCTGCATTTTAGCTCACTGAAGAAAAAAGGTATGGAAAAAACTTGTGAGAAAAGAAGAAAACAAGAGGGCCATGATGGCCCTGTATCGCTCCACTGGCTTATAAATACAAGAGGGCCATGATGGCCCTGTATCGCTCCACTGGCTTATAAATATAAACCATAAATACTAAACATTTCAATTCTGAGCCAAATGGTTTCAAAAATGAAGACTTACAAAGTTTTCTCTGTAAAAGCCCATGTGAAAGTTGAGACCCACAGGGCAAAGCCATTTTTGATCCCAGAGCTATAATTACTTGAACCCTGGTAGAAGTCCACAAGATAAAGCCTCATACCAAAATAATACAAGTCTAAGCTGTATGGTTATAAATATGGTGATTTTCAAGTTTTGTCCATATGAAGCTCTGTAAAACATAAGACACCTGATGCAAGGCTAATTTCAAAAAAAAAAAAAAAAAAAAAAATCAAAACAGGAAGATTTCTTAAGTTCTCACTATGTAAGCCCATGTAAAACTTGTGACCCCTGTGGCGAGGCCAATTTTGACCCCAGGGCTAAAATTTTGGCCCGCTTGGTAGAGGCTCACTAGATATAGCTACATGCAAAATTTGGTAGCTCTAGGCCTTATGGCTAGGTACAGGAAGATTTTTAAAGTTTTCTCTATATAAGCCTATGTAAAACTTGTGACCCCTGGGGCAGAGCCAATTTTGACCCCAGGGCTATAATTTGAAGAAACTTGATAGAGGTCTACTACATAAAGCTACATGCCAAATTTGGTAGCCCTATGCCTTATGGTTTCAGACAAGAAGATTTTTAAAGATTTCCAATATTTTTCAGTTTTGTTGCTATGGCAACCAGAGTTTTTCAAGGAATCAAATTCTTTCAAGAAATTCTGAAGAGGACCATGGCAGGATCATTTCTGTGAAGTTTCATGAAAATTGGATGGGTAGTTTCGGAGAAGATGTTTGAAATAAAAGTTAACGGACGCACGACGGACACCGGGCCATGACATAAGCCCGCTGGCCTTTGGCCAGTGGAGCTAAAAATTACATCTGTCCAAATAGGGAGCATTTGCAGATGACAAATTCATTTCCACAAATTCTAGATCAGAACATGCAAAACCATCAATGCACACTAGTAATTTCCATTAAATAAAATCTATCCACTTCTCTTAAATACATACAAAATGGTGTCACAAATGACATTAAAAAGTACATAAAACATGTGTAACATAAGGAAATGTATAATATGTATACTATGCTGAAAACAAGGGAGGTTATGGGATAAAGTGTTCACATGAAAGGTAACAGAATGAAAACCTTCACAATAACAGGGAATCTCTTGTACTGCCAAGCTAGTGGTCGCATAGCTGACAGTACTATTTCCTCTCATGTGACAAGCAAGGAGGTATTCCATCATCCATTCTGCTTAAATCTTAAGTTAATAATATAAGACAACTCATATACAAAAGCAAGTCAAATTATGAAACCACACTGATGTCTCTCCTTGCCTGACCAGGCTATAAAAATGGTATGAATGTTGGGGTGATAAAACTGTTCACATGTAAGGTAATGAAGATGAAACTTGATACAGTAACAGGAAATCTCTTGCACTGCCAGACTAGTGGTAGCATAGCTGACAGCACTATTTCCTGTCATGTGACAAGCCACAAAGATGGTGGATGATATGAAAGGCCAAACAATTCAAGGGACAGTGTCCTTGAACCTTTTTACTCAGAACAGTAGATGGAGCAATATTCTTTTCAAAATTCAAATTTATCACATATGCCCCCTTGTTTTCTGTGTAATATACCCATTACTTTGTATTGGAGTTTAACACGGTTTTAACAGCTAAGGTCATATCACGGCGGTCAGTGCAGCTATGCGTGTCTTTCCTGGCTTTCTCACACCAGTAATGACAGGACTTTCTTTCCAAGCCACCTACTACTTTTCTCACATCCATCAGGGGTGAGAGGGAAAAAATCACTGCAAAGAAACTTTGCCTCAACTGGGTATCAAACCCGCATTCACAAGAGTCAGGTGTTTACCACTGAGCTACTCGGACAGGCAACATACCCATTACAAATTTCCTTATCTTACACAAGTTTGATCCATCTACTAGGTGACATCATGATAAATTATGTGACATCATTTTATACTTCTTTTAGAGAAGTGAAACAGGTTTTATTCATGGAAATTTCCTTATGTTCATGTATGGTTCTTGCATATTCTGACCTGTAACTCACAAGATTTTGTAAAGTGATAAAAAGAATCTGACATTTGTTGGCTTTTGATAAAGATAATATTTCAGTAGACTCTTCTACAAAAAAAGATATAAAGCTTGCAAGAGGCTTGCTTGGTATCATTTTTCTAGGCTTGTTTAATCAAATTCCATCTGAACACTGATTTATGTCAGATCCTTAATGGCGTTAATAATCCTGGAATGTTATTACCCACACAGAATTTCAATTTGCATGAATAAAATATGTTTTTCCCAAACAACACAATCTTTGACCCAGCATTACAGTCCAAAGTTTTTGATGATTTTTAGATTGAAGGCTTTTTTAACAAGAGGGCCATGATGGCCCTGTATCGCTCCACTGGCTTATAAATATAAACCATAAATACTAAACATTTCAATTCTGAGCCAAATGGTTTCAAAATGAAGACTTACAAAGTTTTCTCTGTAAAAGCCCATGTGAAAGTTGAGACCCGCAAGGCAAAGCCATTTTTGATCCAAGAGCTATAATTACTTGAACCCTGGTAGAGGTCCACAATATAAAGCCACATGCCAAAATAATACAAGTCTATGCTGTATGGTTATAAATATGGTGATTTTCAAGTTTTGTCCATATGAAGCCTCTGCAATTGTCCATATGAAGCCTCTGCAAAACATAAGACCCCTGATGCAAGGCTAATTTCAGAAAAAAAAAAAAAATCAAAAAAGGAAGATTTCTTAACTTGTCACTATATAAGCCCATGTAAAACTTGTGACCCCAGCGGCGGGGCCAATTTTGACCCCAGGGCTAAAATTTTGGCCCGCTTGGTAGAGGCCCACTAGATATAGCAACATGCAAAATTTGGTAGCTCTAGGCCTTATGGCTAGGTAGAGGAAGATTTTTAAAGTTTTCTCTATATAAGCCTATGTAAAACTTGTGACCCCTGGGGCTGAGCCAATTTTGACCCCAGGGCTAAAATTTTGGCCTGCTTGGTAGAGGCCCACTAGATATAGCAACATGCAAAATTTGGTAGCTCTAGGCCTTATGGCTAGGTAGAGGAAGATTTTTAAAGTTTTCTCTATATAAGCCTATGTAAAACTTGTGACCCCTGGGGCAGAGCCAATTTTGACCCCAGGGCTAAAATTTTGGCCTGCTTGGTAGAGGCCCACTAGATATAGCAACATGCAAAATTTGGTAGCTCTAGGCCTTATGGCTAGGTACAGGAAGATTTTTAAAGTTTTCTCTATATAAGCCTATGTAAAACTTGTGACCCCTGGGGCAGAGCCAATTTTGACCCCAGGGCTATAATTTGAAGAAACTTGATAGAGGTCTACTACATAAAGCTACATGCCAAATTTGGTAGCCTTCTGCCTTACGGTTTCAGACAAGAAGATTTTTAAAGATTTCCAATATTTTTCAGTTTTGTTGCCATGGCAACCAGAGTTTTTCAAGGAATCAAATTCTTTCAAAAAATTCTGAAGAGGACCATGGCAGGATCATTTCTGTGAAGTTTCATGAAAATTGGATGGGTAGTTTCAGAGAAGAAGATGTTTGAAATAAAAGTTAACGCACGGACGGACGGACGGACGCACGGACGGACGGACGGACGGACGCACGACGGACACCGGGCCATGACATAAGCCCGCTGGCCTTCGGCCAGTGGAGCTAATAAACCATGAAGAGAAGTCTTCACTATATAAGCCCTTACAAAACTTTGACCCCAGGGCTACAGTCAGACTAAATGGGGAATATGTGTATTACAAGAATAACATGCCAAATTTGGGAGTTCTTGGCCTTATGGCTAGTAACAAGACGGTTTCTGAAGTTTTCACTCCATAAACCCATTTAAAACTTGTGACCCCTGGTGCAGGGCCAAACTTGATCCTAGGGCTGTAACTTGGGCACTCTTTGTAGTTGTCCACTAGATAATGCTATAATTATGCAAAATTTGGTAGCCTAAGCCTTATGGCTATGTACACCAAGATTTAAAAGTTTTCCCTATGTAAGCCTATGTAAATCTTGTGACCCCCCCCCCAGCATAAGGCCAAATTGACCCCAGGACTATAATTTGGGCACTCTTGGTAGACCCCAACTAGATCAAGCTAAATGCAAAATTTGGTAGCTCTAGGCCTTATGGCTAGGTACAGGAAGATTTTTAAAGTTTTCTCTATATAAGCCTATGTAAAACTTGTGACCCCTGGGGCAGAGCCAGTTTTGACCCCAGGGCTATAATTTCAAGAAACATGATAGATGTTTACTACATAAAGCTACACGCCAAATTTGGTAGCCCTATGCCTTATGGTTTCAGACAAGAAGATTTTTAAAGTTTTCTCTATATAAGCCTATGTAAAAATTGTAACCCCTGGGGCAGAGCCAATTTTGACCCCAGGGCTATAATTTCAAGAAACATGATAGAGGTCTACTACATAAAGCTACATGCCAAATTTGGTAGCCCTATGCCTTATGGTTTCAGACAAGAAGATTTTTAAAGTTTTCTCTATATAAGCCTATGTAAAACTTGTGACCCCTGGGGCAGAGCCAATTTTGACCCCAGGGCTATAATTTCAAGAAACATGATAGAGGTCTACTATATAAAGCTACATGCCAAATTTGGTAGCCCTATGCCTTATGGTTTCAGACAAGAAGATTTTTAAAGATTTCCAATATTTTTCAGTTTTGTTGCCATGGCAACCAGAGTTTTTGAAGGAATCAAATTCTTTCAAGAAATTCTGAAGAGGACCATGGCAGGATCATTTCTGTGAAGTTTCATGAAAATTGGATGGGTAGTTTCAGAGAAGAAGATGTTTGAAATAAAAGTTAACGCACGGACGGACGCACGACGGACACCGGGCCATGACATAAGCCCGCTGGCCTTCGGCCAGTGGAGCTAAAAATGGTAACCAGCATTTTCTTAGTTTCCCACAATAATTTCTATCCTTTTTTATATATGTCTTACTAATTTGAAGATATGTTGTCTGCAACAGGTCCTTTCACAAACCATTTTGGGTGGGGAAACATCAAAATATAGAAAATATGTCTTTCTCAGGGTCGTTAAAAGTTGTGATTGTGTGGTAAAGGGGTAATCTGAAAGAACAGCTAGGAGGGCAAATGAATGAATGTTGTAGCAATATAGATCAACTTACATCAATACACCAGATAGAATGAAATATGCTGGCATACAATGAACACCTAATCCCTAATAATCAACTTTTCACAGTCACAGTTAGAATGTCTTCTGTGGCAAACAACACAAAATGGTCTACAAATGCATTTACATAAATCAAATATCCTGCTCCAGGGCACAGATTAATTCTGGTGTACTGAAGTTGCGGGATCAGTTTGACTGGATAACATTAATGCCTTATCACAGATGTAAAGCCCTGTCCCACTCTGTACCAGGTCACCAGGATTTACACCCCTTCTGTCCACTCTGCATTAGTAGGTCAACAAACCTTTACCAGAACTAATAAAAATTAAAAGTGCAGAGGTTCTCTTGTTCTATATCAAAAGGACTATGAAGTACCTACAACATGGGGGTTTTGTTATTAAAATACTTTTTCTTTTTTATCTTGGCATGGTTACTCAGGCTTAGTAATAAGGCAAAATTGAAAAGCTCAAGTTGTGAAAGGTGCTCAAGCTTTTATCTTATCTATGGCCAGTGATATTTTATTACTAGTACTAACTAATAGCATATCATTGGAGTAAATTGTGATCTTAATACCAAGGAAAATGTGTGGGCTTAAACAGGACAGCCCTGACTAGGTCAAGTCAATCCAATTTTCTTCCTTTTTCTTTGTTAGTCGATAAAACTAACACAATAAATAGTTTTGGAGAAGAACATTTTTTTGAAATATAAGCCTTGTCTATAAAAAAATGTGTTTTTAGGTGTATCATTTTTTTAAAAGGAATTTGGTATACAACCACCATAGAAACAATTTGGCAGACAACCACCATAGGAACTTACCTGCAAAACAACAATGAAATCCAATGAATAGTTTTAGAGAAGAAATTTTTCAAAGATTTTACTTTATACCATAAAAGGAAAATGAGTCTCCCATAAAAGCCATGTTTTTTGACAGATCATTTTTTTTTAAAGGAATTCTGTAAACCTGTATCTAAGGAACATTCCTGCAAAATAATAATGCTATCCAAATAGCGGTTTGGGGGGAGAAGATTTTTAAAGGTTTTTTACTTTGGTTGCCATGGCAACCAGAATTCTTCATGGAACACAATTATTTGAAGGAATTTGAAAGAGGACCACCAAAGGAACATTCCTGTGAAATTTGGTAAAAATCCAGTCAATAGTTTCTGAGGAGAAGTTTTTTAAAGAAAAAGTTTACGGACGGACGCACGGACGAACGGACGGACGGACGCACGACGGACACAACGCCATGACAATAGCTCGCTGGCCTTCGGCCAGTGGAGCTAAAAATGCTGTTAGCCAGTACTTTCTCCTTTCCCACAATCAGTGTGTCCACTGATTTTTTTAATTAGGTATTTTTGTACCACTTGGGTGGCAAAATTGGGAGGGTAGAGAAAATGAACTTGGGATACCATACTTTCCAAAAAAAACTTTTTCCATAAACTGTCATTCTTATAAATTTATGTTCTTAGTCTCCAGCTTCTCTCTGCTGAACAGGCACATTAGTCCTATTCCACAGCTGGCTCCTGCTTCTTATTACTTTGTCATTACCAAATCCATCCTGCTGAAAGGGCCAAGCTATAACCAATCTGTTCCTAACATTCTCAACACTTCTCCTGCTGTTGAATCAACTAACATGCCAGTTAAGTCAAGAAAAATTAGGCTTCAAAAATTTAAGTTTCTTCGGTCCATGAAAATTTGACTTAGAACAAAAATATTCTTTCGCAGGCTGAGTTTGATAATGTATCATTTTTTCAAGAATGTTATGGAAAAAAAGTTTGGCATACTATCACCTTGGGGTGATCCTTTGACCAAATTTAATAAAATTCTTTCAAAGGGTTAACTCTTTACCACACAATCCCGACTTTTAATGACCCTGAGGAAACAGCCTTTTGAAAACATTGTGGGAAAAAGAGAAAATGCTGGTAACCAGCATTTTCTCCTTTTCCCACAATGTTTTCTACCCTTTAAAGACAAATTATCAACATCTGAACCACATTTAATTTGTCATCTGCAAAAGCCTTCATTTTGGATGAGTTCAAAATTTTGTTGTTTCGTAAAGTTAATCTAGTAACTTACCATTTTACAAGCTGGTTCTGACATTTGGTACACTGTCTTTACAGGATAATTGTAAACTACTGTGGGGCCTGGACTAATCATGTTCTCTTTTCCATAGGCTTTGTAGCAGTGCTTGATCACAGCTATCATTTCATCACAGTCCAGTGGACCCTGAAAACAAGCAAACCGGTGATAACTTGCATTGTGAAGAGAATCTAAATTTGCGACAATGATACACTGGAATCTAGTTCGTATGATTGTACTCTTTACCAAACAACAAAATTTTCGGCCAGTCATAATTTAAAGCATTTGCAGAATACAAAATAAACGTGGCCCCAAAATTGAAATTTGTCTTTGGAAGGGTAGAAAACATTGTGAGAAAATGAGAAAATGCTTGCTACCAGCATTTTCTCCTTTCCCCACAATTTTTTCAAAAGCTTTCTTTCTCATGTTTGTTAAAAGTCAAGATTGTGTGGTAAAAGGTTAAACAAGTGTTTCATATTGAAGACAGAAATTATTGTTGTCCTCTTTATTTCTATAACTTACCTTTGTCAGAATGTCATACAGCCAGAACCTGTGGCAAGTACCTAGGGACATTCAAATTATGCTTGCTCAGGACAGACAAATGCCTGATTAATACAGAATTTACCAAACAATCCAGTGTTTTAATGACCCTGAGAATGAAGACTTTCGGAAGCATCATTGCTGCTGGTCAACATCATTTTCTCGCTTTGCTACATCAGAGATCATAAGTGCATCTCTAATAAGTTCAAATTTGTCATCTGCAGTAGATTTCAAATTGGTTTTTGTATGATTGTATGATATTTAATGCTGTTTTCAACATTATTTCAGTCATATCGCGGCGGCCAGTGCACCTATCCATGCTTTCCTGGAGTTTCTTTTACCAGTACTTCGCACAATATTCTTTCCAAGCCACTGGCTGCTTTCCCACATAGCCATTGTCGAAACAATGGTCAGTGGTGAGAGAGGAATGAATCCTGTCGCAATGACTATCATCAACCCTTGGAAAGAAATTGGCTGAGCCAGGGATCTAACCAGGGACATCCTGTTCTCAAGTCCTGTGCGCTACTGACTGAGCTACGGGGCTCCACTCTTTCAATTTGGAAGAGCCTCATAAGTGTCCTGTTGGAAAAAGTTTATAGAGGTGACCATTCAGACAAGTTTTACGTAAAATGCTGTTTCATTCATTCTATTAAAGGTCTACAAACGATGAAATGTGAACACTCTGAGAACCTTTGTCTGACATTTAGCCAAGACAGTTTACTTTAGTAGAGTTGTTTAACCCTTTACCAAATGACAAAATTTTAGGTTGGTCCAAATTGAAAGCATCTGCATACGACAAATCAACTGTGGCTCAAAAATTTAAATTTGATTATGGAAGGGTAGAAAACATTGTGGGAAAAGGAGAAAATGCTGGTTACCAGCATTTTCTCCTTTTCCCACAATGTTTTTGAAAGGTTTCTTTCCCATGGTTGTTGATTGTATGGTGTTTAACGCTGTTTTCAACATTATTTCAGTTATATCTCAGCGGCCAGTGCACCTATCCACACTTTCCTGGAGTTTCTTTACGAGTACTCCACACAATATTCTTTCCAAGCCAATGGCTGCTTTCCCACATAGCCATCGTCAAAACAATGGTCAACGGTGAGAGAGAAATGAATCCTGTCGCAATGACTATCATCAATCCTCGGAAAGAAATTGGCCGAGCCGGGGATCGAACCAGCGACCTCCTGTTCTCAAGTCCTGTACACTACCGACTGAGCTATCCGGGCTCTGCCCCCAGGGTCGTTAAAAGTCGGGATTGTGTGGTAAAGGGTTAAGCCAGAATAATACATGCTTATTGGTAGTAGACAAAATGTTGAAAAACAATCATGTTGGATTACAAAAGCAATATCATTCAAAACTTAGATGTTGTCAATTTCTACATGGACAGAAATGCATGCTGCCAAATAAATTATAACCATGTGGAGCAGAAGCCTCTGCTGAAATTCATCCTTAACCAAACAATCTGGAGTTATAAAGCATGCTTTTGAAAGTATTGTGAGAAAATGAGACAATGCTGGTGGCTCACCACAAAGGGTCGTTCAAACTATGGATTATGTGGGAAAGGGTTAACGTGATCTGATGCAAGATGCAAACAATTGTCTACAGGATGTAATGAATAAAACAAAGTTTTATGAATAAAACAAAGTTTTATCTGTGTACCGCAACACCCCATTCCACATGGGCAGGCCACCAATTGGGTTTCTGTCGCAATGAGATGGTCCCTTTCAGTGCCAGCGTCTTCAGCAGCTTCCTCATCAACACGGATAGATCCGTCTGAAAGTAAACCAACCTTTAACTCTTTACCAAACAATCCTGTGGTTTAATGACCCTGAGGATGATAGCTTTAAAAAACACTGTGGAAAAGCAGAAAATGCTGGTTACCACGAAGACACAAGAAACCATCATTCAGCCTTTATCATTTAGATTTTTGTATCTTTCTGTGTATGTCAAAACACACAAAAATCTTTTGTGAAGATAAGTCGTTATGGGAAAAAATTAAACATGACCCTTTGTTGTTTGATATTGCCTCATTGTGGTATTTCTAATGACTACCAACAACACAGGGTTTTTAAATGATTCAAATGCTAAAGCCAAACTACTGTCATCAAAACAACTGATATATGGATGAAAACAATAGGTTTGCCATGCTATCGAGATGTCTAAAACTTCATGAATTCTCATAAAAAATTCCTTAAAGTTAGACATGGAATTTCAAAACTCCGGAAATTAGCCCTAAATGAAGGCACTGGATACATGGAGCTTTCAGCAAAGAGTTGCAAACAGACTGCAGGACAGACAGACATATGAAGGCCATTCCTCCAGTTCCCTCTCTACTAAGAGTGGCGGAAAGGAAGAGAAATGAGACGATAATAGTGATAAGCTTGCCTACCCTTGACATTTTGTTGGTATTAACATATGGAAAATCCTCTACAGTCTTTATCGGGCTGGTTGTATCATCATTACCACTTGGAACATCTGCTATTTTCTAGAAAGTTTTTGGTGGAAAAAAAATGTTTCATTACTCAGGAGAACTCTACCACACTATCTCTTACAGAAAACTTTTGTTTTGCAGCAGATCACAGTAAACCCTTTACCACGCAATCCTGAGTTTTAACGACCCCAAAAGAGATGGCTTTCGAAAACATTGTGGGAAGAGAAGAAAATTCTGGTAACCAGCATTTTCTTCTCAGTTTTCAATGTTTTCTGTCTGTTCATTCACAACTTCCATCATTTCAGGCACATTAGATTTGTTGTGCACCCAATTTAAAATTGGAAAAGTCCAAATTCAGTCGTTTGGTCAAGGGTTAATATCATTTTGGTGATACTTGCTCATGAAAACAGTACAATCATACCTGCATTCTTTTCTATTGCAACCATTTTTCATTATGTGTGTATAAATATTTAAACATAAACAAGTCAGCCATGACAACCCCCCCGAGTTGCTCATATGTGTCGTCTTGACCAAACACAAACCATTTTCAATACCTTAGCAATAAAAAGACTAAACATTCTAACAAACCTTTATAAGTAATGGACTGAAAATGTGGCCTTAGAGTGTTCAAAAGCTGTTTCTAAAATTTGTCTGTGACCTACTTTTTGACCCAAAAATGACCCACTTTCAAATTTGTTGTAGATATCATCAAGACAAACATTCTGACCACCTTTCATGAGTTTTGGACTGAAAATGTGGCCTTAAAAATGTACAATGTTTTTCTAAAATTTGTCCAAGTGACCTACTCTCTGAATTGATATTTTCAAACCTGTTGAGATAGAATCAAGACAAACATTCTGACCAATTCTTCTCAGAATTGCAATGAAAAATGTAGCCTCCAGAGAATACACAAGCTTTTTATGAATTTGTCCAGTTGACTTACTTTTTGACCAAACATGACCCATTCTCAAAAACATCTGAAATACCATCAAGATATATAAACCAACTAACTGTAATGAGTATTGGATGGAAAATATGGCCTCTGGTGTACGAAAGATTTTTTTCATAGATTTGACCTGGTGACCTAGTTGTTGACCCGACAAGACCAGTTTTCAAACTCATCAAAGACACTATCAAGACAGACATTCTGACTTACCTTAATGAGTTTTGGGCTAAAAATGTTGCCTCTTTGGTGTAAACATGGGATTTTAACAGATTTGACCTTGTGACCTAGTTTTGGACCTGACCTGATGAATTTTGCAACTAGTTCAAATATCATCAAACAAAGATTCTGACCAAGATTCATGAGTATTGGTCAGAAAATGTTGCCTCTAAAATGTAAACACATTTTCTCTGAGATTATACTGGTGACCTAGTTTTTGACCGAACCTGACCCATTTTAACCCTTTCCCAAACAACAAATTTTGGACTGGTCCAAATTGAAAGAGTTTGCAGACAACAATTTTAAATTTGATGAAAAAAGCAGAAAGTTATCATAAAGGGTAGAAAACACGGTGGGAAAAGAAGAAATTGCTCGTTATGAGCAATTTCTCCTTTTCCTATAGTGTTTTCAAAAGACTTGTACTGCAGACATGTGAAAACCAGGGCTTGTTTGGGAAAGGGTTAAAACTCATTCTATATAATCAAGACAAACATTCTGACCAACTTTCACGAGCATTGGACTGAAGATGTGGCATCTAGAGTGCACACAAGATTTTTTACAGATTTGACCTAGTAACATAGTATTTGACCCATAGTACTTGACCCTTCCTGGCCCATTTTCGAACTTGGTCTAGATATAATCAAATTTTCTAACCATCCTGACTGTTAGACAGAAAATGTGGCCTTTAGAGTATACATAAGGCTGTTTAAAGATTTTACCAGGTGAACCTGCTTTTGACATGAAATGACCCATTTTCAAATTCATTTGATATATCATGAAGACACACACTCTGACCAAGTTTCATGAGTATTGGACTGAATATGAAATTATGGCCTCAAGCCTCTATAGAATACATAAATTCTTTCAAATTTGTTGCTTACACATGCTTTTCACTTAGACAAGTCTAAGATACAGTTGTTTAGTAAAGAGTTGACCCTTTACCACACAATTCTGACTTTAAAACACCCTTGGGACCCTTTGAAAAGATTTTGGGAAAAGGAGAAAATGGTGGTAACCAGCATTTTCTCCTTTTCCCATAATGTTTTCTACCCTATGTAGGACAAGTTTCATGTTTTGAGTTTCTTTTCATTTGAGGTTTGTAAATGCTTTTAATTTGGACAAGGCTAGTATTTTGTCATCCGGTAAAGATTAAAGCAATAATCTTTTTGTACTTATTTCCATTTTTTTCGAAAGCCATCACAATGCAGACACATCAAAATGCTTGAGCAAAAGGGTTGAAAAACAAAAAGAGGAAAACAAAAATACCTCAATCTTCTTTTGCCCTTTTTTCTGATCATGCATTTGATGAGGATCAGTCATATTTGTATCTTCTTTTTTATCCCTTCCATTCTTATGTTTTGGAGTTTGAGGTCCTGAAACAGGCTCTTTTTCCTGAAATTTTCCATCTTGCACTTTGGGTGTTGTACAAACACATCTTGCACCCACTTTCTTTACTCTGATATCAGAACTAGGCTTTGTCTTATCCTTACATGCTTCACATAGGCCACATAGAGGAGATTTATATTCCTGGTGTAATGTAGAAAAAAAAAAAAAAATTACAATAATGAGGTCTTTAGTTTTGCTATGTTCACATTTGCTTGCAATCATGGCATTCTGAAAAAGAATACATCATACATCAGTCTGAAATTGATCAATAAATATTAGCTCATGAATGTATCATGGATAGCTCAGTGGTATATATGATCTATAGTGTAAATGTTAAAATCAGCACTGAATATGGTAAAGGAGTTAACAGCAAACCCTACGACTGTCTCAAACAATGACCCTGACTCACCAGGCAATGTCCAGATCTCTTCTTCCTTCCTGGTGATGATGGAACTTGGTTTTTCTTTGTTGCGGGCATTTCTCTCTGTCTCACAATATCATAGTTATGTCACCTGAATAATAAGTTTTCATATTAAGTCAGCCCACAACCAGACAGATGCAGCCTGTTTGAAGACCAACCTTTTATAAGAAAACTGGCAAAAGAGAAGAATCTTTTTAAGCCTTTCCCAAACAATCCCCAAGTTACAACAACCCTTTTGGAAACAATGTTGGAAAAGGAGTAAATGCTGAAAACCATTATTTTCTCCTTTTCCCCAAAACATTTCTATGTTTTAAAGATGAATTCCAACATTTCAGCCAAATTCAATATTTATCAAATACCTTAACAGTCTGGAAAGAAATAACACCAGCATATTTCTGTTAAAATGGTGAGAAACATCAAGCAGAGTCACTTGCTCATGGATCTGCCAAAGCTGACATGGAATTTAGACTTGTTTGTGCAGTGCTTGTTTTTTCTTTACCACAGTGAGCTTTACAAAACAAAAGAGAGTTACACACAATATACTTTCTCAGTAATCTATGAAACTCATCAGCTGTGAAAATCTACTTTTATATAGTGACTTAAACTAAGACCACCTAATACTGTATCCTAGCACAGTCTGAAAATCCATTTCATTTACTGTGATTTAGTGACTTAACCTAAGACCTCCTGATCCTGTATCCTAGCACAGGCCACTGAAGCTCAATTAGTCGATGAATTGACTCCAACTTTCCTAATCATCGCACATCACAACAAAACAAAGAACACTGGTGCATGGCCTCTATGTCGTACATAATATCAATATGCATATATCATACGATAGAGAGGCGATGCCCCTACGTGCTATTTTTAATAATGGTGTTTGATGGGTGACAACAAACTTTTGGTGTTCTATGGTTGTCCAATGGAGCGTCAGCAGGTAGCAAGTACTTGCTACCCAACTTAAGATAAGGTAGCAAAAGGAACGTTCCTGGTAGCAAGTTGGGGCAGAAAAATAAGGGCACTTCCTCCCCGCTCATAGAATGATGCTTGTATTACTGCCTCTGCCCATGAATTGCTTGGCAGAAGTAAAGTAGCAGGTAGCAATCTTTGCTACTACTTTTGTGCCCAGGTAGCAAAATTTGTTTTTCAGGTAGCAAATTTGCTACATGCTACTGCTAATTTCGAACCCTGGTCAGTAGTCTGTGATCCTAGAACCCAACTGTTTATGGCTGTATCAAAATTAATTATCTTCATATGATATTTCCTTATGCAAGTAACTTCTATTTTACTGTTCGTTTCTTTTTGTGACCATATATTTTATACAGCACTTTTCAAAAAAGATTGTCATTTTGTGCATATTTTATTTTGTTTATAGCCTTGACTAACCGCATTCCATGATAATAAAGAAACAACATGATACATGTAAAACCAAGAGTTTAAACTAAAACATGAACTATGAAGTACTTGCCTTTATAAAGAATCATTTCTGATCACTTTCATGACAAATTTGAACTTAAATATCAATTTCAATGGTATGGTGCATAAATATGCCTTCTTGAGCAAACATAGCGTGACCTAATTCCAGTATATTGGTAGTAATTACAGCAGAAAGTGATAGGCAACTGCAGTTTTTGAGAAGGGACACTATTTAAAAATAAGAAAAATGGTGGCTATATCTATTAACTGAGAAAAAAGAGTGATTATTTACACATTTTTTCTTTCGCATTTGGCTGAGTAGTACAGATAACTGCCCCCGAAGGCGATTTTAATTTTTGACTGGTTGTCTCCAGGTGCAGAGATGATCGTGAAAAAAAAAACCAGATGAAATCTGCGCACAGATCTTGTGTGCACTTTGCAACTCACTTATTTTCATGAACAGAGTACAAAACTAGACCTTAAACATACATGTTGCTTATGTATTCAATAATCCTTCATTTCAAACACAAATATTTCCAATTTCAATGCTATACAGCGCAAAAATAGTTTACTTTATCTAACACCCGAGATGTTTACATTCACCCAGGGCTTTAGCTAGCCTCTGAAAATCAGGAGTCAATGACCCTTTTACCCTAAAATTTTAGGTGTCAAATCTACTTTTTCTAGAGTCCAACCAAAAAATTCAAGAGTCAAAATGGAAAATTTAAGGGTCTATAGTCAACAATTTGTTGGACTTATCATTAATATTTCAATAAAGATGTTAAATTAACAACTGATTTGTAAAAAAAATTTTACATTTCAAAATGGAACCCCCACCCCCCATGCACAATATGTTCAAGGAAGGTAAGGTTAAAACCTTGTCAACCTAAGCAATCAAGGAGAAAATTATGGATAACGAATTTCTCTGATGATTCCTTTTTAAAAAACTACTGAAATAAAGATAAGATTTATTTATCCAGGGTTGTTGAAATACTATGCCCGACTCGTCCGACACAGGAAAATTCAGCGTCGGACAAGTGATTTTTTTCAGTCTAGTTGTCCGCGGACAAGTAGAAAATATGAGGAAAATTTCTACACAAAAATCTGTTGTATATACATATCCAGTGAAATACGTATGCTCTCACTTCGCACAAAATGACATTTTGAATGATTAACAGTGTCTTGAGATGATCCCTGATTTCTGGAAACCCAAAATAGACATTTGGTCTATCTCCGCTTTCACCGCATTAGACAAAATCGGTAAAATATGCGGCTGTTGTTGCACGTCGATTTTCTGAAAAAGTTTAAACACCTTCAAGATCATCATTGTGGATTAAAATAATTTTGTTGGTATAATTTTAGCACCAATTCAGAGATCTTTGATGAAAATGTCGCACGCATGAAAATTTTAGCCTTTAATCTGATTTAAACAGCTTCGGTGCGAAATGGGCCGTGATATAACACCTCTGCCGGAAGCTGTCTCAATATCCAAAAGTTTTCGATTCAGGATCAGTTGGTGCGTAAAATCGGAGAAAATTTTTTTTTTTTTTATTAAATTTTCGATGCAAACGGAAGTGGGAAGTCTGAGACTCCGAACCATTTGGCGGCTCCAAACGTAAAGCGTACCGTGACAAGAAATATGACAAAAACATTTTTTTTTCAACGAGGCGTGCTTGAAAGAATTTCCATGGTTGAATGCAGACGATCGTAACAATATTTTTTACCGTTTGTCGAGTGTATCCCCATGTTGCAGACATGTCACTTTATGTGTACCTTCTAATTAAAATCGTTTTGTTTTGGATAGTGGTGTACCGATAATCGGCAAGTATCGATTAGCGGCATGTTGGAAGCTCCCGATGTCGATTATCGATTGAACTTTGTCATAATCGATGATCGGCAGGAAGTCTGCACCGTCAGTCGGGTACCCGATTTTATATACCGGTGTCTGTTAACAGCGTTTTTTTCCCTTCTATGAACGGGTCCGTAAAACGGACCCGTTCCCTATGCCAAAAAATGACCTTTTTTTCCCAAAATCCAGTTTAAGAAATTCCCAAAACGAAAGACCCCAAGTCGTCGGCTATTTTTTGGATTTCCCATAGCTATATATATATTCCAATTATCAGCGATGTCATTGGTCAAAAAAAGATGACTTTCCCAAACACATGTACTTCCTTTTTTTTTTTTAGATCAACTGGTTCCGGAGTGTGCTCTCTATTATTAATATAAGCCGGGGTCCAGTGTATTTAGTTCGGAGAACTCGGTAGTGAACGGCGCTTCGTTTCTGTGGCGCCAAAAACCTGCGACTTTTCACGCTCGGTCCAACATGCGATTTCGCGGAGAGACGAGAACAGTAAATTAACGTGAAAATGAGCCACAACAGCAAATATTACCGAAAAAAGTTAAAACCAATGGGGTGTAAAAGGTTAACAGACTTTATCTGTAAGAGGCCAAGTCATAATTCTAGCCAAGATGAGGTTGAGGAAAGTGAAAGTAAGCGCTCGTCTGCAATCGTAGATCGAGATCAAAACACTTCAAGTACAAGATGTAACCAAGTTATCCCGTTCACAGCAGGCTCGAGTTTTGAGGGTGAGCAAGCTATGTCTGCCATTCAGTGTGAATCTACCTGCCACCCTGATCCCACTGTCAGTAATGAAACTCTGTTTGCCTCTAAAATAGACCATCTACCAGAACCCGGTCCCTCTACCGTATTCCCTCTTACTAAAAAAAAAATGACACTTGACTCTAAATTGGTATTTTCAGTAACATGAGAAGCAGGGACATTGCCCTTTGAAAAGACCAATTTATTTACAGTACATGTATTTCATGTCATACTGAACAATAAAAGTAAAACGTCGTGGTAGTATTTTTGAGTTCAGTTTTAGTTTCAATGACTTAAGAGGGAAAATAACCTCTATTTGAGGGTCTAGCGCAAAACTATTGTAAGTGCATATATTTATATGGGCACTTACAATAGTTTTGTGCTAACCCCTTGTATTATGGTAGTAAATGATATGCAAGGACTGTGTCTAAAATCATCAAGAAAATAATTCCCAATTTTATAGAAAATGACGCATTTTTCCCAGTTTGCCTGGTTTCAGACCCGTTCCCAAAACTATGAAAAAAAACGCTGTGTTAACTGGGTTTTATCACTCCCACGATAACAACAACAATCAGCCGAAATACTTCTGTGTTACAAAGCCAAATAGCACAAAGCAGAGGTGGTTAAAAACCAAAAGGTGTGTAGAAAGCAGGTGCAAAGGTAAAACTACAAAAAGTCTATCTGCAACACACACAACAGCATAATACATAAATGATACAAGGTTTTACAATGAAACATGCAAATTTATGAGGAACCGATTATAATCGGAAGAATCGCATCGGTAGCTGCAACCGATTCCAACCGATGATCGATTATGATTTCTAACCGATGTCCCATCACTAGTTTTGGACAAGTGAGCCACAATGGCGGACAAGTAGATTTTTGTAATTTACTTGTCCGCGGACAAGTAGAAATTTCTAAGATTTCCACACTGTTCAGCAAAATGGTGGACATCGGCGAGTGAAGTTGTTTTACAATATCCATACATCAACACTTAACTTCAAAAGGATACACCAAAATTGAATTTATTGCCCTGTTTATCACTTTTAACAAAGTTAGTGCCAGCTGTCAACTTACGCGTATCATAGGTAACAAGTCAATAAACACCTTCCGGTCACACTTTGCTGATTATATGCAGCAGTTTAATTGATGTTTAACACCATTCTGGCAATTTTCACGCCTTTAAAATGATTATCTTTTGATATGATTGTTGTTATATAAATTTTTTGATGCATCTCTGAAAATTTTTGGGGGTCAAAATGACCCCTTGATAGGAATTTTCTGCGCGTCAAAAAAGGGTATTTGAGATATTTGTGCATCATAACCCAGGTTTACAGGTCTAACTAAAGCCTTGTCACCTAGAGACAAGATGGCTACCAAGCATGATAAATGTCCAAAATTTATTTTTCGAGATAACATGTTATAAATGACTCTCTACAAGTGCTTTTGGTAATGACACATTTAATATTTTGTCCTTGGCCATGTGTGTTATTAAAACTTAATTGCATTATGACGAAACGCAAATTGACCAAAGAACCAGAAAGTCAGTAAAGTGCTGTAGTTTTGCTATCGGTAAATTTCTGATGGACTTGAGACGTTGTGGTGCACAATAAATGTCCAAATGTAAAAAGAAGCAAATGTCTCAATATTGAGACTAGAAATTCAGTTGCAATATGTTTGAGTACTAAAAAAGGTTAGGAACTGAAATACTGTAAGATGTCATCAACCTATGTGCATTACGGGATGTAAACGAACATCAGCTTACAGGATGTAAACAAACATCATCGACTCAAGATGCTTGCAGAATAACATCACTTGACAATATTGGATATGCGATTCGCACACAATTTTGTGTGATTGCCATGTAAATTTAGCCAACCAAATACTCATATTATTTGACAAAGTGCTTCAATTTTGAATACCACAGAATTAATTTCGATACTTCCAATATTGTGAATGAAAATAAGGTTTCAGGCTGCCGTGATCATGACGTCATTTATTTACGTCAATCACATACGGTTCCGTGGGATACCATTGCCGTTATACTTTTTTATTTTCAAGACTTAACGTAATCTTTAATTATATCTTACTTATAAATAAGTTAAAACAAGGAGTCAGTTTCATAATAACATCTTACACCGAGAACAAGGCAGAAATGAATCGGCTCTTTGTTTACCGGTCAGTTATGAGCTTGGTCAATGACCCGAAACAAAACCCGATAGCGTACTTATGCGCCATTATATTTTACACAAAAAGAACGGTTTATATCATCAATTAGAATACTTCTTTATGGCCATGAATACATACCGAATCTTGTTAAATGTGCCGTTTTATCGGATTATCTTGAAACAGCGAGTAAATTGCATTTTGTAGCCAGCTCTGAACTCCCTAACAGCACAAAATGGCGGAATCACCGAAGCTAACATCCGGGCAATAAGTTAAGTAAGCGGTTACCTCCCTTTCGCTTATTGCCAGTTTGCGTCGATTTATTTTTGATTAAATACCGAGTTTGAAATTGGGTTTTATTGATGCCTCTAAGGAAATTATATTCAGTTCTTAAACTTATTATCAAAGAGGAATAAATCTTTTAAGCAGAGTATCTTTTATCCAGTTATTAATTTAATATCGCAAGTCATCTTGATTTGCAGTCGGCATCCATGCTTCTTTACGTTAAAGGTAACGTGGCATTTTATCCTGTCAGAGGCCGTTGTCTGCGCATGTCATATTTTAAGATAAACTGGCAGTCTGTTATCGATTTTCGTATCCATCGAACGGTTACGGGAGATACCGCGGATACCAGTTTAATTCTGAGATCGAACCCGTTGTCTGCGCATGTCAATCTTCTTCGAAGATTTTACCTGTCTGCTACATGACGCATCACTACGTCCTGTACAGGATAAATTAATACCTGAAATAGTAAGGAAAATGGCTATACATAATACGTCTGTGGAAAAATCAAGTCAGATTTTCGCTACAAATTTCTTAAAATATGATGATTTCAAACCGGGAAAATAATTTTAAAAATACCATTGTTTACTGCAAATCTCTGTAGACAGTTTCTTAAGATAGACATGGGAAAAGCCGGGATGTGTGCAACAGGCTGACAGCAAAGATAAAGTCCCCGCCTTGCTGGGCTTATTCCGGGATCTTTTCTCAAGCTTATAGGGACAGTGTTTTAAGTGGCTTGAGCATAGGTTATATGCTTGCTAACCGTGCCAGGGTGAATCGTTCAAGGTAGGTTTTACTGAGTAAACGTGTATTTTATTTTGAAATTCGCCGCCTTCTTTGAAAAGTAGTCCGGTTCCGTTCAAAGAATGCCCATATCAGATAGGTTATGTATTTGAAAAATGCCAACTAGCGGAAGATAATGAGATCGATCCATTATCCTCTGCGAAGTGGCATTTTTCAAATACCTAAACTGGTAAGTGGTATGAGGCGTGTCCAGCAAATAATTTAATAAAAAAAAAGTCTTGTAAATTACAAACCTCTTCAGCTACCTTTATGAAACATGTAGGATACCAGTATCATATTTGGCCAAATCTTCAGCTACATGCAGGTAGCATTTTTTAAATACATAACCTATCTGATATGGGTATTCCGGGCACAGAACCGGACTTCGTTTCAGGGCGGCAATCAATGCCACGAATTTCAAAATAAAAGTATACGTTTACTTACTAAAACCTATCTTGTACGATTCATATAGCCACAGTTAGCTAGCATAAAACCTATGCACCAGTCATTTATAAACTTAGCCTACATAAGCTTGGGGAAAAGCCCCGGTATAAGCACAGGAAGATAGGGACGTTATTTTTGTTGTCAGTTTGTTGCACAAATCTCGTTTTCCCTGTGTCTGTATTTAGAAACTGTCTACCGAGATTTGCAGTAAACAACTGATATTTAAATAAAAATATTTTCCCCTTTTGAAATCATATTGTTTTTTAAGAAAATTGTAGCGGAAAAACTGACTTGATTTTCCACAGACGTATTATTTATTGCCATTTTTCTCCTGCATTTTTTTAAGCGGCAGTTTACGAACTGAGTATTAACATTAATTAATTTATCCCATACAGGATAGTGATACGTCATAGCAGACAGGTCAAATCTCGGAAGAATATTGACATGCGCAGAAAACGCATTTTCGGTGCCAAATGGAATGATGGCGTCATGACGTCATGGTATGATGACGTCATCAAACATGATGCAACTTCCTGTTCGGTTCAAAATGGATGTTAGCAAAGAAAATTAAAGATACCGTATTACATTTTCAAAAGGCTGCAGCTTGTAGACGATTTGAAGAAAAGTCATGATGATTTATTCAGAGTACATGCAGACCTAGCTCTACAATATAACACCTGTGCAAGGTAGGCAAGGGAATTTTAAGCAGAAAGCTGATTAATGACGAATAAACCACGTCCAGGAGCACCAAAATCGAAGGTGAACGAGATTTTGGTCGCCAATGTGAAGAATCAGGTAGAAAATGATCCTAATGTTTCTGTTCGTGATATAATTTCTGCTTTGCAATTATATACATGTATTTCAGTTAGTACTGTCCACAGAGTGCTACATGAAGATTTGGAACTTGGAAAGATTTCTGCACGATGGGTACCCTTGTGTTGACCTGTGAACGGAAGGCAAATAGGGTTTCTTGTGCCAGACAAGTTTTAGACATGTTCGAGACTAATGGCCCTAAAGGTTATCGGATGTAGTTACAGAGGATGAAACTTGGATCACATACTTCTATGGCATCCCCAACAAATGCTTATATATAATGTGGCTGACGAAAGATGACACTCGACCCGTGGTCTGTAAACCAGGCTTTCAGAATCGGAAGAGGCTTTTTACATTATTTTTCAATCATGAAGGCCTAGTGGCTGTAGGTGTTCCACCGGAAAAAAGCTACAATGACTGGAAAATATTACAAAGGAAATGTACTCCCTCAAGTTGTTTCTGAAGTGCATGACCGCCGCCCTCTCACAGGAACATCTCAAATCGTGATTTTGCATGACAATGCCAGTGCCTATCAGAGAACTGGATTACAACACTCCCCCATCCCGCCTACAGTCCTGACTTAGCCCCATGTGACGTATGGTTATTTCCCAGACTGAAGGAACTGCTAGCAGGAAATAAGTATACCCGTGCCCAAGACCTCTCAAAGGCTGTAAATGCACAGTTTACGGGTACACCTAAAGACGAGTACGGGGAAGCATTTGATAAATGGCGTAAAAGACTGCAACTATTCATAGAGAGAGGGGGAGAGTACTTTGAGGGACTGTGAAAAGATAATTGAAACTGACAATTTCCCACAATGTATCCGTTCCTTCCTAAAACAAATTTCAAGACTTCAGTTGCATTTATTTTGTCGTTCACAAATGATTTCAATTTGGACAATTAATGAATTTTGTCGTTTGGCGCTCCGGTAAATGGGGATCAATTGTATCTCCATGATGCATTACACCAAGCAAGTAATCACATTATTGTAGATCTATAAAATCCATTTTATCTTACAACCAACTGAATCATAAGGCAGAACAGTCTGGACTTGCAGAGACTTTACAAATAGTGTCACGGAGAGCGGTTAGATATATAACCACTTACAAACCCGCCTTGCTGTTGAGCTAGCTTTTACAGCGATGCGGTTTGGTGCATTTCTTTCCGTGATAGTTAAGCAGCGTGCATAAGATTAGTTCCTGGATGGGTGACCAGGTCGTTGCACGTGACAATAGCATTTTCGAGCAATTTCAGCCTGTGCAGTCGATGCTTTTCGCAGATGCATTAAACCCTCTTTTCACAGAGGATGGCTAAATGATAAACCCGCTCTCCATAGCACATAGGTACACTCGTTCGGTCGATTCCGAAATCTAACGAGGTTGGCCGAATTACACACGTGTACACAATTAGCACTAGATTATTTGTTAAAGTTTAGAAAATATTGAATTACCAAATATTGCAAGAAAAGGATAATCCACTATCATATTAATTTGCTCTGGTCTGAAAAGAGATTCCACATTTCAGACGATATTTCCGGAAGTTTTATTTGAAATATGAAATATCTCCAAAAGGGGCACGAAAACCAATGACTTTTTAATATCCACCACATAGATTTCTACAAATATCTAAACAACTCAAATATTGTAGCGCTCTTTGGAATTGAAAAACAAGTTCTTTCAAATATGTTTCGTTTTCACTTTGCACGAGACATTTTAGGAGCGATCCTGCTCAGTACATGATAAAATTGGACACATAGCGATTAAACAACCGTAAACTGGTATATTTTTCACACACCTTTTTCTTATCGCTATCAACCCTTAGGCTGCTAAGCGCAACTCACTGACCTTTTGCGGACAGTGTAGATTAAGATCAGACTGCACAGAACGTGCAGTTTGATATTGAATCTACACTGTCCGATAAGGAGATATTTTTCTCCTCAAGAGTACAGGTCTATGAAATACCAATATTTGGGTTTTTACTATCGGCTTGAAAGTTTTATTTTAGTTACACTGAAGGGTAAGGGTTTACGCAATTTAAACGTCTTTGGTATTTTAATTTTTTTTTTTTGGTCATGTACAGGAGGAAATAGGCTCTTGATTTACAAATTCACCTTTTACCACACAATCACGAGTTTTAACAACCCTACAGAAGAAGTCTTTTGAAAACATTGTGGGAAAAGGAGAAAATGCTGGTAACCAGCATTTTCTCCTTTTCCCGCAATGTTTTTTTTTTTTTTTTTACCCAGACGAAAACATGTCCAGTTATTTGAGCCACATTAATCATATCATCTGCAAATGCTTTCAACCTGGAACAGTGTAAAATATTGTCGTTTGGTAAAGAGTTAATCAGTATCCAAAGTTCCATTTTCTTACCAAAAAGAATGCATTTAAAACTGAAGATCTTATTTTGGAGAATTGGTGTGTTAGTTGTAGAAAGAAACTGACCATCTAAATAAAAAGAAAAACTTGACCTAATCTCTGAAAGAAAATTACAAATACACTAGATCTAACAATACTTTCTCTTATGATTAAAAAATGACCCACCTTGAAGTAACAACTGCGTGACATTTTGCAATCTAAAACTAGCCTTGTCCCATGCGCAACTTTCGGCGCATTGAAAAACAGTGTGATCAAGATCAGACTTCACACAGCATGATCTTCAATGTGCCCTTTCAAATACAACGTGAGATAATTCTGTCAAAAAAGCATTTGAACTGTATTATCGGAGTCTTTTTCACGTACAGGAAGTATTCTCTTTCATGTATTTGGCGCTTTATGTAAGGGTTTTACACGTAGTTACTAATTTTAGTGCTGATCGTATCATAAATTTATGAAACTAAGTTTATACATGAGTTATGCAGTACTGTTGTGTCCGCTTTACATGCCCGTAGGGGCAGCTCAGTGGTTAGTATATTTGACTCGTGACCTGGCGGTTGCGAGTTCGATACCTGTTTCAGGCAAACATTCTTCCTAGCGATTTTTCACCTCTCACCTCTGACGCATGTGAGAAAAAGTAGTCAGTGGCTTTGGAAAGAAAGTTGTGTCAGTACTGGTGTGAAAAATCCAGGAAACACACGGCGTCACTGTCCGCCATGATATGACCTGAGCTGTTAAAATGGTGTTAAACCCCAATACAAACCAAACAAATGTCCGGTAATATAGACACAGCAGAAAAGTAATACATAAACGTCCATGATATGAGCCATGTTCTGTGAAAAGGGGGCTTAATACATCTGCAAACAGTATCGACCCAGGTCAGCCTGCGTCGGTTTCGCGCAGGCAGGCTGTCCTGAATCGAAACTTTTTGCTGTCAGTCAGTTTTCTGCATATTAAAGGACCAGTGTACATCTTGATTCAGCTGGTTGTTACAACATGGATTTTATGGACCCATAATTAGGCCTTTGTGATGACTTGTTTGGTGTAATGCATTTGGGAGATGCTTTAAACCCCATTTTCCCACAGCATGGCTTGTATACCTACAATTGTAGGTTTGATACCAGAGCTAATGGGCTTCGAACTCGCTTAACATAGTCTCATGACGGACTGATTGATTGAATGCTGTTTTTTAACCCCGCTTTCAACATTATAACAGTCGTATTATGGCGACAGTTCACATATTCATTAATGTTCTGGGCTTCACCAGTACTAGGCTAGGGCTCTGAGGTGCCTCGCTCTAGCACAACCCACGAAAAGCCCAGGGATTTAAACACTTAAAGCGCCCATAAAAACAAAATCGCAGCCTTCTGCCAGAAAGAAAAAAAAAAACCTCACACGCACAAAACCATGATCATTTCAACACCACCACTGCACAGAGTAGATCCAAGATCCGACGGCGCACGTTATACACAATATTACTTTCATTTGTCATATAAATATCAACCCTTTAGCGTCATGAGCGTTGATTGTAATTGATTGTGTGGTGCTTAACACCGTTTTCAACATTATTTCAGTTATATCACGGCGGCTAGTGCACTTATCCATGCTTTCCTGGGGTTTCTTTCACCAGTACTCCGCACAATATTCTTTCCAAGCCACTGGCTGCTTTCCTACATTACCATCGTCGAGACAATGGTCAGCGGTGACTATCATCAATCCTCGGAAAAAAATTGGCCAAGCCGGGGATCGAACTTGCGACCTCCTGTTCTCAAGTTCTGTACGCTACCGACTTAGCTACAGGGGCTCGGCTAGCGTCACGAGCGAAAGTATGGGCTTTAGCGAAAGGCATAGATCAAGATCAGACTGCAGAGAAAGTGCAGTCTGATCCTGAATCTATACGGTTGGATTATTTTTTTCAAACCTATCGGATAGGAATTATTCTGAGGTTCTTTATATTGTATTTCAAGGCAGTGAAAAAGGTCGAGTTAACCCTTTACAATACAATCCCGACATTTAACGACCACTAGAAAAAAGACTTTTGAAAACATTGTGGGAAAAGGAGAAAATGCTGGTAACCAGCATTTTCTCCTTTTCCCATAATGTTTTCTACCCCGTCACGGACGAATTTCGTCATTTGAGCCACCTTCAATTTGTCGTCTGCAAATGCTCTTAATTTGGACAAGTCTAAAAATTTTGTCGTCTGGTAAGGACTTAACATATTTGGGGCTGAAAAAAAAGTTAAGAATAGATGACCCACTGAAAAAAAATTGCAATAGACTTTCTAGGACACATAACCGGAAAATATGAATCATGGACGACGTGAATGCGGGTGAAAATACTTTAGGAAAAGGAAGAATTGCAAGCCACTAGATCTATTTTTCAAGTGCAGTCTGCAGTGGTGCCCAAAAAGTCGTCTGAAAACTTTAATCCGAAAGCCATTAATATTTCAGAAAAGGAAGACAAGTGCTGAGACTTTCTGAATAAGGTTGACAGTTTTTTTTTCAGGAGAATGAGACGTTTATCTTTTACTTATAGAAAGTGAAAGAGTAAACGGATGAAAGGATTATAGCAGCTGTCTGTCTGTCTCTGACTCTCTCTCTCTCTTTTCTGTGAAAGGGCCAGACCAGGCTGTAACATATCATGTTACTTTGAAACAAAAAGTACTCAGAATAAGGAAGGAAACACTCATGATAAATTACGTGTATTAGGCCTACTATGTCCCAATAGCGAAACAGAAACCACGAAAGAACACGAATGTGGGCAGATTAACATTTTGTGATTCAACATATTGTGGCACAGTCTGTTAACCCATGGGCTGCTGAATGCGACCCACGGACCTTTTGCGGACAGTGAAGATCAACATCAGACTGCACAGAACGTGCAGTCTGATGTTGAATCTACACCGTCCGATCAGGAGATGTTTCCCAAACCTCCATAACTTTTGAATACCAACATTTTGGTTTTTACAATCGGCTTGAAAGTTTCATTTTAGTTATCTAGAAGGATATGCGTTAATTAATCAAGAATGTTAATTACATGTACATTATTTTACGGTTACATTGGATGGCTTTATTCATTGTCCTTCGAAAAGAAAACACGAGCTTATGAATATATGTACATTGAAAAAAAATCGATATAACATAAATAAATATAGCCTATAACAATAATAAATATATAACAAATTATTTCGAGGTTAACCTTTTACCACACAAACCCCGAGAAAAAAGGCCTATAGAAAACATTGTGGGAAAAGGAGAAAATGCTGGTAACCAGCATTTTCTCCTTTTCCCACAATGTTTTCAACCCTTTGGAAAAAAATTCCAGGTTTTGAGTAGATTTTACTTTGTCGTCTGCAAATGCTTTGAATTTGGACAAATCTAAAATTTTGCCATTTGGTAACGAGGTATATATTGGTATTTCTTCCTGGTTAAAGGGTTTTAGCCCTCTAACAAACAATCCGTTATAATCACAACGGGGGGGGGGGGGGGGGGTTGCTTTCGAAAGCTTAGTTACGATTCCAAGCCGGCTTTCCAGAATATGAAAACAAAAGTACCAGACAATGTAGATCTTCAGTCAGACTGTACCTTAGATCGGTGTTTGTTTGGCATCTGCAATGTCCGCAAAACAACTGAGAATCGCCCATGGCCGCGATAGGTTTAAATGTTAACGTATTTTTAAATTACCAAATAAAACTGACATAATTTACGAGAGATATTGTTTACCTTTAGTATTGTAATCTAGATAGATTGCTGACTTTCATACGAATCTTGACAAAAGCAGTCGTATGAATCCAGTACATCTACTTCTTATTATATCGATAGAAAGTCTGTAAACCTACCCACACTTTCCACGGTTATGTTTGTTTATATGGTGATATACGCCGCATTCAATAGTATTTAATTACGTCACCGCGACCTCTCTTTATTTTATTCACGAGTTTTCTAGGTTTTAACAGGGTGACTTTATATCGGCTCCATTGTAGATTTTCCTTGACCCACCTCTTTCTCATTGACTTAACTTGATATATTTTAGCAAACGCTGAATTTCTCGTAAAAGGTTAATTCTGGTTTATTTCTCGTTGTTCGAAAACTGAAAGCACTTAATAATGAAAGTATTTACAATTTTTGGATTCACCATAAATCTTTATCCTACTGAATCCAAATACTCCACGGGACTAATTAACCTGTTCCCAACAAAATTGTAGACTTGTAAGCTGAAAGAGTTTTCAGATGGAAAATCAAATTTGGCTCCAATGATGAGATATATCTGTGAATTTGTAGAATACATTGTTGGGAAAGAAGAAAAAGCCCAGATTTGGATTACAACAGCGATTTTGGCAAGGGAGGTCAATACGTTGATTATTTTATTTGATAGGTTGTTTTTACGTCCCTTGAATAATGGAGAGCCTACACTAAACAGTGATCTACGCGCAATGGACGAGTACAACCTGTCTTAACTCACTATAAGCAAGAATTCAGTGTTTTAGCGACCCAGAAAAAGAAATATTTTGAATGCATTGTGGGAAACGGAGAAATTGCTGGTGACGTGCATTTTCTGATATCTCCAAGAAGCTTTCTACTGCTCAAAGACAAATCGTATCATTTGAGAGCACTCACCTGTGCTTTGGCATCATCCTAAAAGATGTATACATTTTTTTTTTTTTTTCGTCATAGCCAAGTAATGAGTACGAAGATTAAAATGCTCATTACTGCTTTAGTGAGAGACACTATTGAGGCTATGCGTTCGAATCCAAAGTTGACCAAAACCCTTTCAAAGGAATTGTCAAAACACTCTGATGCAAGACGAAGTAAAAAATATCTTTAAAAAAAAAGATACACTGCGTAAGAGGCACTCGAATATGAATATTTAAACTCTTTTGCATTTCAATATGAAGAGAAATGATGAATAGTAACATCGTCAACAATTGCTTTGTTTGCTTAAGCCTTAGGTTGCTAAGCACGACTCGCTGACCTTTTGCGGACAGTATAGATCAAGATCAGACTGCACAAAACGTGCAGTCTGATCTTGGATCTACACTGTCCGATAAGGAGATATTTTAAAGACAGAAGTTTGAAATAGCATTATTCGGGTGTTTACTGTCGGTTTGAAGGTTTCATTTAACTTATTTAGCAGGATAAAGGTTAAATGTTTGCATATTGGACAATAAAATTTTCGAATACAAACTGCCAATTAGTACAAGAAAATGGTTATCCCGTATCATATTCATTTGCTGTGGTGTCAATAAGCGCCAGTGCAGAACCTCTGTATATTGGTGTCAAAAGTGTGCCACAAAATAAACCTGCAGAGACCCTCAGAATAAACATGTCTACATTTTTTTACCAATCACAAACCACTATATATTCATTCGAATATATCAAAACCACGAAGTACGTCAAAAGCCAGGGCATTCAGCTCGGAGAAGAAAGATTGTCAGCAGACGCTCGTGTTTCAAAAGAAGTTTCGCCGGATTTGGCGTAAAAGCAATGTGTAGATAAACAACTGTAAACATAGATTTAAATGCAAATAGAACGACAGAATTTTACGCCAGACAACTTGAATTATATATTTTCAAAGTAATCGAAATATTTGCATCTCTAAGACGGCATAGTCAGTTATCTGCAATCTGGGTTAATGTGGCCCTGACCTCTTAAGGTTGCAATTCACAGTTCTGAAAGCGCTGTATACCTTTATTTGCAAACCGTTATGATTTTGAACTGATAACCGTATCCGTTTTACAGCTACACACTAAAGAATGGTATTAAAGAAAAGTAGATTGTTTATTTCAATAGGTTAGGTTATATACAAGTTTGTTGTTTTCTCTGTATCTTTCTCCTCTATGGAATGGTATGCCATTTTACATGTTTTTAAAGTCATCTCGTTGGTAATATAATTATTGAGGCAGGCGATTCAGGTCCGTATGAGCAAGGAGCGGGAGTGTCCCCCCCCCCCCCGCAAAGTAAACAAAGTAATTACGAGGCAGTACTAGTAGAATACAACGAGTTGCTAATGGTGTACGTTTACAGCTGACATTAGGAAAAACACAGAGCTGTTTCAATATCACCGAGACCTTAAATACTGATGCCATCATGATCGCCATATTATAACCCAATCAATCATTCTAATAGGCCTGCTCTACTTAATCCTTAACCTGCAAAATAAGTGAAAACGAAACTTTCAAGCCAGTGGTTAAAACAAAACCAAGTTCCGCTATTTCAAAGGTTTTTAGATATTTCCTTATCGGTTAGTGTAGATCCAAGATCAGACTGCACGTTCTGTGCAGTCTGATCTTGATCTACACTGTCCGCAAAAGGGCCTTGAGTCGCTCTTAGCAGCCTAAGGGTTAAGACTAGCGCCTCCTATGGCGCTGCATTTCAATGTAGCCTAAATATACAGATATGAGTCATGCTCGGACAAAAGGGGTTTAATGCATCTCCATGACGTATTATGCTTAGCAAGTCGTCACATGATTATGGATCCATAAAATCCATTTTGTCTAACAATCTATTGACTTATGAGGTGGACTGGGTCTTTCACATGCAGAAAATTGACCGCTAGCAAAAGGTTTCGGCCAAAGTTAGCCTGCGCGACCTGCGCAGGCTAACTTGAGTCGATACCTTTTGCAGATGCAGATGCATTAAGCCCCCCTTTTCACAGAACATGGCTCAGTTATAAAAGCGACGGGCCTTAATTTTATACTTCGATTAGATCTTGAAAAATTTTCGGAGCCAGTAATTTGCTCAAAATTACCAGCAATTTGCACCATGCTGATTGCCTTTAACTAGGAAATCAGTTTTTATCATCAGTAAACAAGAAACTAGACATCGTGGGGTGTTTCTTATTGAAGGTCACACCGTTTACCGAAATCACGTTGAAGCAATACAAGATTGGTTAGTTGAGTCAAAACACGTTTCTAAGAGCAGTCAAAGGAGAAAGCCAGCGGGTCTGTTGTAACATCTACTAATTCTAAAGAAACGGTTTGTCCATTCACTTTGTTATATGTTATGGTTTATGGTAAGCTTGTCTGTCAGTTAGTCTTCTAAGCACTTTTGATATGTAGACTAAAAATTGTACCTCTTACCAAATTCAACCCCAACCACCTTTTTTTAAATCAAAGGCATTATTCTTCCCTATTCTAGAAAGATACATTTTGCACAACCAAAATTATCTCCATCTCCCGCAATGTTTTCCATCGATTGAAAGATAAATCCCATTATTGTCTGCGCATTTATTTTGTCGTCTGAAATTGTTTTGAATTTGGACGAGTCTAAAATTTTGTCGTCTGAGAAAGAGTTAACCCGCTCAGTTTATTCGATAATTGTCTCGTTGCCAAAAAGGAAAAGTGAAAGAAGGTTATCGTTCTGAGGCTATCAAACGTTGTTGGGTTTCTAGTGAGGGCTGGGTCCGTATTCACCAACCATTCTTAAGAACGTTCTTAGTCTTATTCCCCAAAATTTTCTACATCTGAAAGTAACACAACTTCTGATTGGCTAAACCATTTGGTTTAGCCAATCAGAAGTTGTGTTACTTTCGAATGTAGAAAATCTTGGAGAACAAGACTAAGAATATTCTTAAGAATGGTTGGTGAATACGGACCCTGATATTTATGTGTGTCAGACATGTTCTGTTTACACTGCGGCGATAAGGGAGCAGTGTATTACTCAATACCATGGAGATATTTGTGTTCTGAATAGTCAGACAGGTCTGTGTCCCCGTGTGCTACCTTTCTTAACCCTTAACCTGCTAAATAAATTAAATAAAACTTTCCAGTCGATAGAAATAACTCAAATATTGCTATTTTAAAGTTTTTTTTTTTTTTTTTTTTGTTGGGGGAAAGATATCTCCTTATCGGACAGTGTAGATCTAAGATCAGACTGCACGTTCTATGCAGTCTGATCTTGATCTACACTGTCCGCAAAAGATCCTTGAGTCGCGCTCAGCAGCCTAAGGGTTAACTCTGTACTATACAACATACCAGACCTGTCCGCGATGAAAATTTTCGCAGGCGACAGAAAAGAAATCTGACAACTGATCGAATCTGTCTGCAAAAGGGTAGAAAAAATTGCATCAAAAGGACAAAATGCTAGTTTCCAGTATTTTCTCCTTTCAAGGTGATGTTTTCAAAACTTTTCTCCATCATGGTAACAAAATCACAAGATTGTTTGATAAAGAGTTAAACATCAAATTATACCACGTTTGAAATCAGAAATAAACATTACATCATCTTTAAAGAATATAAATCTTGGGAGATTATGGATTTGTTAATCGATACTGTAAACGGAAAATGGGTTATCGTCCATGCAAACAACCCGTCTGAATTTCAGTTCTAAACGCTTTACCAAACGACAAAATTTGAGATTCATCCAATCTGAAAGAATTTGCAGACGACAAAATAAATGCGACTCAAAACTTGAAATGTGTCTCTAGAAGGGTAGAAAACATTGTGGGAAAAGGGAAAAAATGCTGGTTATCAGCATTCTCTCCTTCTCCCACAACGTTTTCAAAGCCAATTGCCTCAGGGTCGTTTGCACTGAACCTTTTGCCTAACAATTCCTTGTAGCAACAACCCTGAAAAAAAAAAGTGTTTAACATCATAGAAGGAAAGGGAACAAATGCTGGTAACTAGCATTTTCTCCTTTCACCACAATGGTTTTTATTCTTTCGGATTCAAATTCCAACAACTCAGCGCATTTTAATTGTTCTCTGAAAATGCTTTCGTTTTGGGCAAGTCCAAATTTCGTCCTTTGGTAAAGAGTTAAGCAGGCTTTTACCCGCTGTGTCATCTAAACATTGGACACTGACAAATATTTTCAGGGACAAGTTTGGCACTTTACCACAAAATTCCGAATTGTAACAACCTTGAATAATACGTCTTTTGAAAACATTGTGGGAAAAGGAGAAAATGCTGGTAACCAGCATTATCCTGTTTTCCCACAATGTTTTAACTCTGTCACAGAGAAATTGCATCATTTGAGCCTCTTTTGATTTTATTTGGGCTAGGCTAGAATTTTGTCGTTTGCTAAAGAATTAAGACATTACTGCCGGCAGACAACTCACCTGGGTCCGTATTCACCAACCATTCTTAAGAAAATTCTTTTTCTAATTACAGATTTAGAAAGTAACACAACTTCTGACTGGCTAAACCATTTGGTTCAGCCAATCATACAGAGAATGTGCTTCTATCAAATGTAGAAAATTCTTGAGAGTAAGACTAAGAACATTCTTATGCACAGCTGATAACATCTCTTTATTTCACACAAGTATTACACAATACAACATGGCAAAATATACGTATGAGCCATGCTCTGGCAAAAGGGGGGCTTGACGCATCTCCGTGATCCATGATGCCAGCCAAGCCATCACATAATTATGGATACATGATAGCCCCATTTTTTAACAGCTGACTTAATCATGAGGTAGACTGATCCTTGGATATACAGAAAATTGACCAATAGCGAAAAGTTTCGGTTCAGGTCAGCCTGCGCGAACTGCGCAGGCTGACCTGAGTCGATATTGGTCGCATATGCATTAAGCCCCTTTTCATAGAGCATTGCTCATATATAAAAGTATATCTCCCCGTATTATATTGTGTAATACTTGGGTGAAATTAAGAGAAGTTATGTTATCCTTATTAACCATTATCCAACTAAATATGTGGAATGAAACTTTCAAACCTACAGTAAATTCCAAAACTTTGCTATAACAAAGGTTTTTGTGAGGAAAAATATATCTCCATATCGGGCAATGTGGATCCAAGATCAACTGCACGTTCTGTGCAGTCTGATCTACACTATCCGTTAAAGGTCCTTGAGTCGCGCTTTGCAGCCTAAGAGTTAAGAATGGTTGTTGATTACAGACCCTGAACAGTACAGTTTTTGTTTTCGCTCAAATTCCCCATCCGTCGTCTGTTAGTCAGCCCTTCAACAAAGTCAACGATCTTCTAATCACCCACTCCCTTGCTCAGTATTGCCCGAATTTGTTTTTCTTAGATCAGTGTAACATTCTTTATTCTTTTTTTTTTTGTCATAAAGGTCTTTATAAACAATATGGATGCCATTATCAAATATAGAAATAACTATTTAAGTGTAAAATCTCCCCCAACAGAACAGGAAGAAAGATTATGCCGAAACTCTGCATGCGTAACCTTTATCAGGCCGGGACGTCGGAATCATTTTGACACAGAGGGGAGGCACTTAATGCGCTTTGGGGAAAGTAAGCTCTGAGAAGTGGGGAAGTCTGTTCCCTTGAACCTCCCTAGTTAAGAATTTGAAATCTTTGACACCCGAACAATACTGAGCCATCGCTGGAAAAGTTGTATCTCCTCAATATTTTAAAAGAATTTATGCCAGAAGGTGCGCAAATTAGATTTGAGTCATGCTCTGTTAAAAGGGGACTTAATACATCTGCAAAAACTATCGATCCAGGTCAGCCTGAGCAGTCCGCGCAGGCTGACCTGGGCCGAAACATTTTGCTGTAGGTCGATTTTCTGCAAGTGAAAGGACCAGTGTACCTCACTAATGAGCCGGTTGTCATACAAAATTAATCTTATGGATCCATGATCATGTAATGAATTGCTCGGTATCATGCATCACGAAAAATGTATTAAGCCCCCTTTTGCAAGAGCATGACCCAGCACTAAATGCGTTAGTCACTGTAACAAACATTTTCTAGCTACTGTGGTGTAAACTGTACTTTGTGTATGGAAAAGGAGTCAGTGACATGAAAGTCAGAAAACATTGGAAACGCATAGTTCGACGCACAGGCTGCCTAAATACAATCTAAATACTCCATAAATGTTCATCCTGATTATGGTGTACACTGCCCGCCTTCATTTGAATTACTGTAATTGATAACTATTACTTCACCTATTATCATTTAAACTGCGATACAATGTACTTATCATCATTGCCCGCTCGGGTAGCTCAGTGGTTAGCGTATCTGACTCGTGACCTGTCGGTTGCGAGTTCGATACCCGGTTGAGGCAACCATTCTTTCCGGCGATTTTTCGCCTCTGATGCATGTGAGAAAAGTAGTCAGTGGCTCTGAAAAGAAAGTTGTGTCAGTGCTGGTGTTCAGCCAGGAAACACATGGGTACGTCACGGACCGCCATGGTATGACCTGAGCTGTTAAAATGACGCCAAACTCCAATACAAACCAAACCAAACTTATCATCATCATTATGATAATCATAACATGAAATATAATGGGAAGAAATATCAAAGGTTTCTATTGTCGTTTGATGATAATAATTATCCCAGCTCGAGAGTTGCGAGATCAAACGTTTGTACAGAGACCATCACAGACGATTTACGTCTCTCAGTGATATGGCTCAGTACATTTCACGTATTTGCTATTCATAATGTTTCTTGTACGGGAGAAACACAGTAAAGAGGAGAGCTACAATTGCAGATGGTCCTACAGGACTGCAGAATAAACGTTAGCAGAATGCTTGCGTAAAAACCCGCAAAATGAACTTTTCTAATACTGGGCCCTGCTTAACGGTTTGCGCAAATACAAGCCGGAGAATATTAAATACTCTCTACAAAGGAGAATGTCATAAAAATACAAAAGAGAATTCTGCTCCAATTTTGATGTAAAAAGCGAACGATTTCTCGTATTCTTGACAATAATTCTACCTGAAAATAGCAGAACAACATTACGATTTCATTCGCCCTGTTTGTGCACTGTTAAAAATTTAGCGGTAAATATGGTAAACAGTGTGAGCTAGCTGGAGTTCGAAACTGACTCGTGTTGAAAAGACCGGGCGAAAAAATGGACGAAAGTAGCAACATTCTTATGACGGTAACAATCAAAGTGCTGTAAGGACTCTGTTATTAGGTGGTACTTTGAAAACGCTCTGGGGCAAATTTCAAAGAGTTTAAGATGTATGAAGTAGCGGATGAAGAAAAGGGCATCACGTGCAGAATCTTGACCTAAATTACATATTTTTTTTATAGGGTCTTTTCATCCCTTAAGGCGCTCAAGTTAGATTTGGAAAAATAAATGCGGATGTATATACGCAGGGTAATTATGATGTGTAATAGAACTGTTAAAATCTGGAATCAAGGCACATTTAAATGCGAAGCTCAGTCGCTAACGTATGGGGCTAGAAGATCTTGAGTCGTGAGTTGCAGCTCGGCGTAAAAAACAAGCAAACAAACAAATCAACAAATGACTCGTCTGTCTGTTAAAATAGACGATGTAGTGAAAGAGAAAGTTATAAAGTGTTAAAGCGTTTGCTAAAACACCAGACCTTCCGGATTCGAGCACGGTAAAGAGCGGTGTTAACCTTTCGGAACTACTTACATCACAGCGCTAGTATTAGGAGGAAGCAGTCTATGTGACTGAAAATTTCAGTTGAATTTATTTCACAATCGATGTGATAACTACTGTGCCTACCGTGATAAAGTCGTTCAAAAACTTGGGCTAGATTTACACAGGAAAAATACTAGTAGTTTCTTGTCGACACGATATGGCCTGCACAGTGTTAATAGTTGGTATGAAGAATGATTATTTTGTCCTTTATCAAGTTCGTTAAATTTCCTTCCAGGGATTAACGATATGAGCCATGCTCAGGCAAAAGGGGACTTAATGCATCGCCGTGATGCATGATACCAATCGATCCATCACATAATTATGGGTCCATTACAGCGACTTTTTTTAATAACCGACTTAATTAAGAGGTAGACTGGTCCTTGGACATACAGAAAATTGACAAATAGCGAAAAGTTTCGGCCCAGGTCAGCCTGTGCGACCGAGCAGGCTGACCTGGGTCGATACTTTTTGCAGATGCATTAAGCCCCGTTTTCACAGAGAATGGCTCATACGTTTTACACAAAGTAGTGTAGGAAATATCACAAAAAATCTTTTTGTCTGAAACGACGAGGCCTGTAGCGTTGACAAATGGAATATAGCATTATCTAATGGTCCTCTGTATATTTATTTAAAGTAGGTCAACTGGGTCTGAAGTCGCCCCTTTCTTAAGTCTCAAATAAATCTAGTAACATAAAATTCTTTACAAAAAGTGGGCAAAAAAATCCTTTCATCAGAAGCAACATGACCTAGAGCGCTGGTATTTAATATGCAACATCATAAAAGATTATTTACAATAATTCATTTCCTATGGCAGAAAAAAAGAAAAAATGGTCCTGCCTCGGGGTCATAATTATGTTTAACATTGGCTTATATTGGCAACATTTCAAATCGTACCTACTTTTTGGAAACTACAAGGCCTATCATTTGATATTTCGTATAGTTCGTCAGATGGTTCAATGTTAAAATTGTGCCTCATAAATATAGAAAGACGGTAATCATGGGGTGAGAGAAGAATTGAGCCATGGTCCGTGAAAAGGGGACTCAATGCATCTGCAAAAAGTATCGGCCCAGGTCAGCCTGCGCAGTTTGCGCAGGCTGACCGGGGCCGAAACTTTGTAATATTGGTCAATTTTTTGCGTGTCCAAGGACCAGTTTACCTCGATGATTCAATCGGTTGTTAGACGAAATGGACCCTACGGATCCATAAATGAGCCGAGCTCTGGCAAAAGGGAGCTTAATGCGTTATATCCAGCAAGTCATCACAATCATGATTAGGGATACATATAATCCATTGTGTCTAACAACCAACTATATCACAAGGTAGATTTGGCCTTTGACGTTCAGAAAACATTGACCAATAGCGAAAAGTTTCGGCCCAGGTAAGCCCCCTTTTCACAGAGCATGTCTCAAATTTATAATGACTTGCTTGGTATAGAACCCAATATTGAGATTTCAGAGTTCTTTTTGAAGGAAAACTCTCACCTGTCGGGCATTGTAGATCTCGGCTTAGACAGCACGTTATGTGTAGCCTGATCTTGATCTGCTCTGTAAACATAAGCGCCTTGATGTGGGCTCAGCAGTCTCGGGGTCAAAAGAGCTTATACTTACTTACATGTACAGGCATTGCCCTACTTTGCTTCTATACGGAGACTTTCAACAGGTGGTTTACACCCTCCAGGGCCCGTATTCACCAACCATTATTAGCTTCATTCTTTGCTTTATTCTAGAATTAGGTAGTAACATAACCGCTGATTGGCTGAACCATTCGGTTGAGACAATCAGAAGATGTGTTACTTTCAAATTTAGAAAAAAAATTGAGAATAAAACGAAGAATGTTCCAAAGAATGGTTGTTGAGTGCGGATACTGTACTCAAATCATGATACATGTATGTTCTTAACTCTTTTTTTTACCAGACTGATAACAAAACATTCTCGACTCGCCCAAAAAGCATTTGCAGACCACCAAATAGATATTGCTTAAAAGCTTGAATTTGTTTTTGGATGGTAGAAAACATTGTGGGAAAAGGAGAAAATGCTGGTTACCAGCATTTTCTTCTTTTCCCACAAGGTTTTCAAAAGTCTCTTTCTGTAGGATCGTTAAAACTAGGGATGAACTGATAAAAGATTAAGTTGTTTTAAATTTCAGGTGTCTCTAATTGGGAAAACTCTTAAACGAGTTAATAGTTCAAGTGGGTCAAACGAATAACTTTTTTTATCATCGTGAATCGTGCATTCAATTTTATGTGAGAAATCATTTTCGCCTTTACGTGCCAAGTAACCGAAGTGGGCATTATCAATCAGTGAAAAAGACCCCAATTACTGCAGTTTCAAGGCTCTTTGGGTAAGAATATTTCGCAAACAATCGGAGAGTATAGATCCACGACCAGACTGCACGTTCTGTGCAGTTTGATCTTGAGTTTACGCTGTCTCTAAAAGCAAGCAATTTTACACTTCGCACTGCAAGGAAGAGCGACGTTTCGCATTCCCTCTTTTAACGGAACGGAGATTAAACCGCTCATATTAAAGATAAAGCTTGCGCAATAAAAGAAAGATAAGGTACACAGAAAAAAATACATTTTACTGCAAAACTGATGAGTTTGCAAGCTATAAATATGCGTTTTTGCATTGAAAAAGTAATAAAACTTAATTCCAGAGTTCCTGTGATAGATCTATAGTTAAGCCCATCTTAATGCCACTGCTTCCAGTAACGATCCGTGAAATAAGTAAATTGAATCAGTGTCTGCTTTTAATTTATTTCTTTATTGCAGAATGATTGATGTTTTCCTTATTGCAGGACAATTAGATTTGGATGTACTTCCGCTCTACTGAGCGATTAATCTATACATTTATATCACTTAAACCCCCAGACTGCTAAGCCCGACTTACTGACCTTCTGCGGATAGCGTAGATCAACATCAGACTGCACAGAACGTGCAGTCTGATCTTAGATCTACACTGTCCGTTTAGGAGATATCCTTCCTCCGAAAATTTCTTTGAAGTAGGAAAAGTTTGGTTTATACTATCGATTTGAAAGTTTCATTTAGCAGTATAAGGGTTAAAATAGTAATTAATTACCAGGGTCCTTATTCACCAACCATTCTTAAGAACATTCTTAGTCTTATTCTCCAAAATTTTCTGGATTTGAAAGTAACACAACTTCTGATTGGCTAAACCATTTGGTTTAGCCAATCAGAAGTTGTGTCACTTTCAAAATTTAGACAATCTTGGAGAGTAAGTCTGAGAATGTTCTTAAGAATGGTTGGTCAATACGGACCCAGGCTGGCTATCCCTTGACTCTTTTTGTTTGTTTGTTTGCGTGTTTGAAAGGGGTTTACGCTGCTTTCAATTTTAGACAAATCATTGTTCTATTTACTCATTCATGCCTTTCATTATTTTCAACAACACTAAATTGGGCTCCCAACGCCTTGCTAAAGAATACTCCCTCTCGCTACAGATAAAGCTAATACCAAAGGACCGAAAGTCTTGAAATACGGAAAATGTGCAGAGTTATGAGTGGGGCAGGATGAGGGTGGTTGTGGGGAAATGAGCATGTTTTTTTTTTTACTATTTTTCTATTTCATTGTTGTTGTATTCATTTCTAATTTATATGCATGTATTTATCATCATTATCAAATAAAATCAAACAAAATGAAAGAATGAAAAGTACGTTTAACATCATAGTCACTGACTTCTGTACAAAAAAAAATGGATTCAGCTTTTACATCATGAATACTGGCTGGGACAAGGAAAATTCTGGTATAATGACTTTGCAGGAGTCTATGAAAAAACTTACGATTGTACTCAGAATCAAAAGGGCTTTTTTCGACAGTAAAAATTCAACTGTATGACTAAGGCATGCACATGATAGAACTGTTTATAAGCAAGCCCAGCAAATACCAATTCTTTTTTTTCAGCTTACCCCTTCACCAAATAATCCTAAGAAGAAGGCTTTGGAAACCATCGTGAGAATAGAGAATCATCGCACTGGTAGCCAGCATTCTCTCCTTTTTCCACAATGTTTTCTACCCTATCATAGAAATATTTCATCAATTCAGCAACATCTGTCAACTGCAAATGCCTTTAATTTACAAAGGTCTAAAATTTTGTGGTCTGGTAAAGAGTTGGGTAATAGGTATAATCATGTTGACCCCAAGGCTGCTAAGCGCGACTAAATAACCTTTTGCGGTAAGTGTAGATTAAGATCAGACTGCACAGAACGTGCAGTCTGATCTTGGATCTATATTGTCCGATCAGGAGATTTTTTTTTTTCCAAAAAATAACTTTGACATAGCAACATTAGTGTTTATACTATCGACTTGAAAGTTTCATTTCACTTATTTGGCAGGATAAGAGTTAAATCAAGGGTAATGCAAGCATAAAATTATCCCGTACTTAATGAATATGTGATCTAAACGGCAGAAAATGCAAAATTTAATTAGTATTGTGTGGGGATATTTTCTCAAATGGTTTTTAGTAAGATAACGCTTACTAAATTGGTATCTCCTTTCTTTTACACAATGTTATAGGCCTGCATTCTATAAAATATACGAATCCTATCATTTGAGTCACATTTTACATGTCGTCTGCTAAATCTTTCAATATGGACCAATGCAAAATTTTGTCGTCTATCCCTTTCCCAAACGACAAATTTTGGACTAGTCCAAATTGAAAGAGTTTGCAGACGACAATTTTAAATTTGATGAAAATGGCAGAAAGGTCTCTAAACGGGTAGAAAACACTGTGGGAAAAGGAGAAATTGCTCGTTACGAGCAATTTCTCCTTTTCCCACAGTGTTTTCAAAAGACTTGTACTGCAGACACGTGAAAACCAGGGCTTGTTTGGGAAAGGGCTATTGAAGTATACTTTAAGATTACGATCTTTTAAGACTAAAATTTTAAAACTAGCATCAGTTGGGTATTATTTTATACTTATCGAAGACCGCTTTTATGGAGGTTACAGCTGATAGATCGCCGTAGGTTAGATTATTTCTCTTCAACCCTTAGTCTGCTAAATAAATTATGTAAAACTTTTAAGCTGAAAGTAAAATTCCGAATAATGCTATTTGAAACTTATTTTTTGATGAAAATATCTCCGTATCGGACAATGCAGACACAAGATCAGACTGTGCAGTCTGATCTTGATCTACACTGTCCGCTAAATGTCAGTGAGTCAAGCTTAGCAGTCTAAGGGCTTATTAGGGTTCTATTGCGGAAGGGGGGGGACGGTAGTGGAAAAAAAAAAATCTTGTTTCTTTCAATAGTTCCTTCTTTTGTATTTTGCAATAACTTTGTTGTAGGTCTTAACTCTTTCGGCGCCAAACAAACAAACTCGGCTTCTTTTGAAGGCTGTAAAATGCACGTTCTGTGCAGTCTGATCTTAATCTATGCCGTCCGCAAGAGTCCCTGTTTTCGCCTATGGCGCTGAAAGGGTTAAAATAACCGTACAGTAATGTCTTAATGCATTATAGAAAAATGCTGAATCCCCAAGAGTTGTTTATTTGCGAATATATCACTTTATTCGACCGAAGTGTTGGAAGTGTTGAAACGTAAGACTGAATGGAACAAATCGTCCAGGTGTGGAGTCGGAACTGCACACTTCATTCGCGTGGAAAAAAAAAATCGAATTGAGCCATGGTTTGGCAAAAGGGAGGCTTAATGCATCTCCTTGATGCTTGACACGGAGCAAGTCATCACATAGTAATGGTTCCTTAACCCTTTCACAAACGACAAATTTTGGACTGGTCCAAATTGAAAGAGTTTGCAGACGACAATTTTAAATTTGATGAAAATGGCAGAAAGGTCTCAAAATGGGTAGAAAACACCGTGGGAAAAGGAGAAATTGCTCGTTACGAGCAATTTCTCCTTTTCCCACAGTGTTTTCAAAAGACTTGTACTGTAGACACGTGAAAACCAGGGCTTGTTTGGGAAAGGGTTAATATCCATGTTGTCTAACAACCGACTGAATCATGAGGTACACTGGTCCTTTGACATGCAGAAAATTGACCAATAGCAAAAAGTGTCGGCCCAGGTCAGTCTGCGCGTAGTGCGCAGACTGACCTGAGTCGATACCTTTTGCAGATGCATTAAGCCCCCTTTTCACAGAGCATGGCTCATTCATGTAATTCACGAGTAATTGAAGACAACTGACCGCATGAATCGTGTAAAACAACTGAGTAATTGAAGACAACTGACCGCATGAATCGTGTAAAACACCATTGAAGTTTCAAGTGATATGCCCTTAAAGCGGAAATTTTAACTTGTCTCCTGGACCTACTTAAACTCTCGGTTGCGAGACAGACGTTAACACTTAAGCTGCTGAATAAATGAAAGGCAAATTTCTACTTAATCCTAACAACCCAAACATTGCGATTTCAGAGTTGATTTTACCAGAAAGAAATTACCGTATTGGACTGTGTAGATCAAAAATCAGACTGCACGTCCTGTGCAGTCTGATCTTAATCTACACTGTCCGCAAAAGGTCAGTGGGTCGCGATCAGCAGCTTAAGGGTTAATAAGTCCCCTATCACATGTAAACCCTTTACCAAACGACAAAATTTTAGACTCGCCCAAATTGAAAACTTTTGCAGACGACAAAATAATCGTGACTCAAAGAAAGAAATTCACCTTTGGAAAGATAGAAAACATTGTCAGAAAATATTGGTTATTATTTTCTTCTTTTCCCACAGTGTTTTCACAAGGCCTTTTTCCTTAAAACTCGAGATTGTGTGGTATTTTAAAGCGTTAACCATTTAAGCGCCTTTAACAATTTCAGTTGCCTTTGCAGCCAGCGTTGATCAAGATCAGACAGCACAAGGTGCAATCTGATCTGTGATCGCTACTGCCCCCATTGCTGAAAAACTGTGGACAAGAGCAACATTACAACTGAAATTATTTGGTACTTACCGTATTTCTAGACGGAAAACGTCTGATAGGTCGATTCGGCCCGTTTAACCCTTTACCACACAATGACGAGTTTCATAGACCTTGAGAAGAAAATCTTTTGAAAACACTGTGGGAAATGGACAAAATCTGGGAACTAGCATTTTTCACCTTTTCCCACAATGTTTTCTAACTTTTCAAAACCAATATTCACTTTTTGAATCACATTTATTTTGTCGTCTGAAAATGCTTTCATTTCGGACAAGTGTAAAATTTTGTCGTTTGGTAAAAAATTAATGGTTAAGTCTGTTGCTGTACGAAACAAAAAGTCGGCTGCTAGTGGAATTGTCGAAGACCTATATTGATCTGTCCCGAAAAGCAAAAATACATAGAAGACTTTAGACAACATTGTCGGAAAAAGAACAGTAAATTCTCCCACAATGTTTTCAATATTATCTCAAAACCTGTATTCGTGTGTTCATGGGTGTGTCTGAAAATAGTATGTTTATCATCAACTTCACACGACTCGTTTTGCTCTGCACCAAACGACTTTTTCAACCCTTTGACACAAAATCCCGATTTATTTAACGACCCTGACTGAAAAGACCTTTGAAACATTGTGACAAAAGGGGAAAATGCTGGTAACCAGCATTTTCTCCCTTTCCTACAATGTTTTGTACCCATCCTAACGCAAATCCAACGATTTGAACCACATTTAGTTTGTCGTCTGCTGTCTTTTTTTTTTTTGGGGGGGGGGGGGGTGGACATCTTCAAACTTTTGTCGTTTGGTAAAGATTTAAAAAAAAAACATTGTTTTAATAGGAGAAATTGCTCTTCACCAGAAAATATATCACAATGTTTCCGCTCGTGTATTTGTGAACCCCGGTGGCGTAGTCGGTGGCGTATAGGACTTGGGAACAGGAGGTCGCTGATTCGGATCCCCAGCGAGGCGAATTTCTATCCAAGGATTGACTATAGTCATTGTGACTGGATTCATTCCCCTCTCACAGCTGATTATTGTTTCGACGATGGTTATGTGGGAAGGCAGCCAGTGGCTCGGGAAGAATATTGTGCGAGATACTGGTCAAAGAAACTCCAGGAAGTCATGGATAAGGTGCACTGACCGCCGCAATATAACTGAGATAATGTTGAAAACGGCCTTATACACCAGACGATCAATCAGTCAACAGCTCTTGTATTCGTGTATCAATTGTCCCACAAAAGGCTGAATATATCCAACAGACGATTTCAATCTATAAATAAGTCTTAACTCTTACCACACAATCTCGACTTTTAACGATCCTGGGAAAGGATCCAGCATTTTCTCCTTTTCCCACAATGTTTTCTACCCTATCCAAACCGAGAGGTAATTTTTAAGCAACGTTTATTTTGTCGTCTACAACTGCTTTCAATTTGGCAAAGTGTAAAATTTTGTCGTTTGGTAAAGAGTTAACCCTTATCCTGCTAATTAAGTGAAATGAAATGTTCAAGCCGATTGCAAAAACCAAATTTTGCCATTCTAAAGGCATTTCTTTGGGGGAAAATATCTCCTTATCGGACAGAGTAGTTCCAAGATCAGACTGCACGTCTTGTGAATGTCATGGTTTTCCATAGTTCAGCAAAGTGGACAGTACAGATCAAAGATTAGACAGCATTATTTGCAGTCTGATCTTGATCTGCACTTGCCGCGAAATCAACTGCAACTGTTGACACTTTTAGGGTCAAACCTCGATTCTTTCAGTTTGGTTATCTCTGCGGAACAAAGCTATCTTGAACCTCGTCTGTTACAAAATTGTTTGAGTCGACTAAAGAGTTTAGAGAGGGAGGATAAAAATAAGTGGGGCACCTCCTTTTACCGAACCAGTACAGGCCTCCAACTAACAACCACTGGGCAAACTATCACATTTCCGATAAATCGAATCATTAACCGATAAGTCGTCCAAACTCGCTGACTGGCCTCGATTCGACCTTCCTGGTATCAGATAAGATAAGGGTTTTCCAATTCCTTGGAGATTTAATGGCAGGGTTTGAAATTAATACTATTCTATTCATCACAAAGAAATTAACACCGAGTCTATGACTTTTGCGATATTTATTTCACTATCTAGATTCAGGGCCCGTGCATGTAAAACTTGAATTCGTGCTCAGCCGAGCTAATACTCAAACTTGAAATTTCGTCAACCTATAAGCTGCTAAGCGCGATCCAAAAATCTTTTTGAACAGTGTAGATCAAGATCAGACTTCACATAACGTGCAGTCTGATCTTGGATCTACACTGTCCGATAAGGTGATATTTTCCCCAACAAGAAACTTTGAAATAGCAGTAATTGGATTAATCCTATCGGCTAAAAAATTTCATTTTAATCTATTTAGCAGGTTAAGGGTTGATATGCCGCATAGGGTGTAAAGAGTTGAAATTCATACTTAAACTTCAGAAAGAAAGAAAAAATCAGCATAGGTTAAAAGGTTTTCACCATAAGGCTTATCGACTTAAACTTATATAGATTAGAAATTTCATTCTCATCTGAGTAATCTACGAAATAAAAAGTTTTATTTTTACAAGCACTGGCCCTAATGTCATTCTACAAATGTCTAAAACAGACTCACATAACTCTCAGGCTGCTAAGCGTAAGTTCATGCCCTTTTGCAGACAGTGTATGTCAAGAACAGACTGCACAGAAAGTGCACAGATCCTGAATCTACACTACCCCATATAACGATATTTTTGCTATCAAACAGAGCTGTGAAATCGCAGTACATTTATTTGAGTCGTGCTCTGTGAAAAAGGGGGCTTAATGCATATGAAAAAGTATCTACTCAGGTCAGCCTGCGCAGCCCGCGCGGGGCTGACCTGGGCCGAAACTTTTTGCTTTTGGTAAATTTTCTGAATGTAAAGCAGCCAGTGTACCTCATGATTCAGTCGGTTGTTAGACGAAATGTATTCTAATGTTACATAATTATAAATAATATTATGATGACTTGCTTGGTGTCATGGATCACGGAGATTCATCAAGCCTCCGCCAGAGCATGGCTTGTTTTGATTTTTTTCATTGAATGCTTTTTTCAGTGAATTCCAAAGACCGGATGTGGAAATTTTTAGTCTGTATGATGTACATGTATATCGAAATATTGCTATTTTGTATTTTCATAATAGCTTGGAGTACTCCCAGCTAAAATATACCTGTTCCACTCTTAAACCTATGTTGTTGGAACTTACAGAAATTCTCTCGATGGTATCGTTCATATTAGTACCAAAAACACAAGATACGAAGAATAACCTGGAAATGTTTGTCTTTGACTTGTAATATATGTACTCCCTTTTGCAAAACCATTTCAGCGCCATAAGCAAAACAGAAGCTCTTGCGCACGGCATAGATCAAGATCACACTGCACAGATCTTGATCTCTACCGTCCGACTGTTTGGTCAATCTATCTCGGTTTCAGTGGATTGCATTCTTAGCCGTCGAGAGTTGAAATGTTTAAGGTGCCATGTTCTGTGAAAAGGGGGCTTAGTGCATCTGCAAAACGGTATCAAGTCAGTATGCGCAGGCTGACATGGGTCGAAACATTTTTCTAATTGTAAATTTTCTGCATGTCCAAGAACCACTCTTCTTCCAGATTCAGTCAATCGTTTAACAAAATGGACTTTATTGAGCCCTGATTTTGTGATGACTTACTTAGTGTAATGCATCACGGACATGCATTAAGCCCCCTTTTGCCATAACATGGCTAAATCGAATTTTGCACTAGAAGAGTTAAGCTCTTTGAAACGTTTAGTTCATTTGAGCCATGCTCCATGAAAAGGGGCTTAATGCATCTGCAAAAAGTATCGACCCATGTCAGCCTGCGCGAACTGCTTTTTGTCTTTTTTCTACATGTCAAAGGACCGAACTACCTCAGGATTCAGTCGGCTGTTATACAAAATGCATTTTATGGATCCAGAATAAGATGATGACTTGTTTTGTATCATGCATTACGGAGATGCATTAAGCCCCATTTTGTCAAAGCATGGCTCATTTCTGTTCCATATCTCCGATTCGATTGAGCTCTAGCCATCACGGCCCTAAAATTCAACTATTTTCCAAATGAGCCATGCTCTGTTAAAAGGGGGCTTAATGCATCTCCGTGATACATGATACCAAGCGAGACATCACATAATAATGGATCAATAAAATACTTTTTTATTTAACAACTGACTGAAACATAAGGTACACTGATCCTTTGACATGCAGAAAATTAACCCATAGCAAAAAGTATCGGCCCAGGTCAGCCTGCGCGGACTGCGCAGGCTGACCTGGGTCGATATTTTTTGCAGATGCGTTAAGCCTCCTTTTCATAGGGCATGGCTCAAATTATTCTGTGTTTTAATGACGCCTTATGAAAACATTGTAGGAAAAGGGGAATGTGCAAGTAACCAGCATTTTTGTCCTTTTCAAACACTGTTTTCTACCATTTCAAAGTTAGAAATCATCATTCGGGTTACTTTTAATTTGTCGTCTGCAAGTGCTTCCAATTTGTCGTTTCGTAAAGAGTGAAGTATTCAACTTACTGCCTCAAGCAGACGATATCTTTGCATAATACAGACGACCATTTTAGAAAACTTTCTAGTACGTGGAAACAATACTTGTTGTGAGAAATATTTCGTAATTTGCCCAATATTTTCAACTGTTTTTGTGTATCAAACTTTTATTACAGATTCTGGGTTCTTTCCTATTTAGAAACGCTGGTTGCTTGGGAGTATCATTGAGTTTTATAGGTGCTGTGCACAGAGGTCTAGCCTAGCATATAGTACTGGCGTAACCAGGCAAAATACATAAATTAGTGATATATAAATAGCAAGTTTCAAAGTGTTGTACTAAAGTTCAGTGTCCTGTATACTATAAAAACATTTACGGTCGATTTAAATGTCACCTTGAAATATTTTAACAACAAGAACAAATTTGTTGGCACACACGATGTAGATCTATTTTCGTCCACATTCGTTCCTTTGCTGCCACAGAGATGCTCATGAAATAAAATCATGTCCATAAATCTTTCTGAAAATGAGCAATCTTAGACGATATATCCCAAAATGCATCAGTTGAATAAGTGGAAGAACAACTATACATAACAGAACAACAACAATGGCTGTCTTCGTAGGATAGTTCCAATCGAGTACACCTGGATAAAGCATGTTCTGTTCTTTATCAGCATTCCAGTAAATCACGCTGAAAACCAGGTAACAGCTTCCATAAATAATCGGATATATAACGTGTAACAGATGAAACGGTCTCGCAACAATTAACGAATCCGCGAAAATTAGTACGCTATTAAATGCATGCATGTTGAGATCGTGTATAAAACCGGAAGTGACTCCAATTAAAGGAAACAGCGCTGTGAAATAAACAACGGATACCAAAATAGCGAAAACATAAACAATATTTGACAGAAGCCATGACAGTTTCATGGACCAATGCATTCTTTCTGCATCAACACCCTCAATAGTTTCCTGGGATTCATTGCTTCCTTTCGATAATGAATTTTTGCCATTTTCAGTCACGTGACCGCCATTAATACTGGTTCCTGTATCAAATCCGGCTTCTGGATCTTTCACATAAGCAATGCTAAACACGCCTTTTTCCAACTGCTGCTTTGGGTCTTGGTTTCCTTCATTAGTTGCTGTAATGACATTCTGCAATAAATGGTTCCCCATTTTACCGGATGTCCAGCAGACAACAACGATGGCAGCGGTCAGGACATAGTATAGGCACAATACTGTATATGTCCATATTGTCAAAAACACCATAATGCAATGTTCAGAATCACCCCACGCCGACGGTATTGTTAGTGCCAATAGACATGCTACACTGTATATGGCCGTCAACACTCGGTAAACGATATATCCTTTTGGGTGCCACTTCCACTGAAATAGATCAAACAATGATGTTCTTAATTAATAGATTCACTCAATTTGTCGTCTGTAGATGGTTTCACATTAGAAGAGGCAAAATGTCGTTTGGTGAAGGGATACTTGGGTTTTGCTGGTGCCCTGCCGAAGGACACATCTGCCTTCCCAGTGCAACAAATTGGGATGAGGACCCCGCTAAAGGGACATAACTGTGTCAAAAGTAGTTTGATGGTTGCCTGCCCTTGTTGTATGGGGTCCCCTTTTTTATAGTTAACAACTAGCCTAAGTTTGAAGTAAATATCTTGAATAATAACAGAGATATTAAGAAATGTCAAAGTTTTTGCACGCAGACTACGCAGACGACGAAGACATTATTTTCTCCGAAAAAGCCGAGCGGAAAATGGGAAATTGTAGGGTCAGAATCTGTCCTGTGCAGTCTTATTTCGATCTGTAACGTCAGTAAATGCAACTTAGCTCAAAATATCTGAATGATTGATACAGTTTTTCTCCGTGTGAGATGGCATTAAGTACTGTCTGGCACATAAAGAGAATCGCTCTGCAATAACACAAGCACATCGAAGCATGACAGACAATGCACAATACGGCGTTAATTGTAAAACCACTTGCGCACTAATAAACTGTTTGATTTTATCAATTATTGGAAGGTTGTCTGTAACATATCGTGCGTTAGACCTATCGTTGTTGACTGTTCTCTGTTACGCATTTGTTTTATAGAGAAAAAAGTACGCAAGTTTTACAGCTAAAATTCTACATTTAAAATGAGCAGTGACAGAGTAAAGATTCAGTTGAAAGCTGACATACATGTATTTTTTTTAACTCTTTTATTCACTCGTATATCGCTGATAAATATGTGGTCGGTAGTTAACGACAAATTTCATGGGGTAATTCAGTTATGAAATGTAAGGACCAGTTCACAAGTTTAAGTACAACAACCTTTCCAGGCCACTGACTGCTGCCTCACGATGACGTCTTTAGTCGAAAAAAAATCTCATCAGAAAGAGTTTGTGGTCAATATATGCATGTATAACCTTTTGATCTGATCCACTATCCTGCCCTGTGTGCTACCCCTATGCTGCAGGAGCTCGAGCTTTTTAGAATGAATGTACAGGCCAACGCATACTTCTTCAGCCCCCCCCCCCCCCCCCCCCCCCCCACACACACACACCAACCCTCCTCGCATTTTTCTCAGTTGTAATTTTCCCAATGACTGTGTGTCTTCGTTCGTTCCACCTCCCAACATTCTCAATGAACTTAATCAGTCAGACGAGAGACTGAGCTGTCATTCAATGACTGATTGGTATTGAAGTTGTAACATTAACTCTTTTCCACCTTATAACGATGATCCGTGCAACACTCTTCTAAGAGAGTAATCCAAAATCAGCCTCTAGGTTTGTGCAGTCCGATCATTTCTTTTTTTTTTGTTTCTAAATTACCTATTTTTCAAACATCCAATTTAAACTCAATTCGTGGGTCCGTACCAGAGGTCGGTTTAATTCAGCAGAGTTAAAGTTGACGTCAGATTTATCATATCGGTATTTGTAACAGTCAATAGTCATCGTTCCGTGCCCGTTATTATATTACTGAACATAGATCTACTAGGCTTAGCTGATATTCAATTTCCAGTCACAGTCCATATGCCAAAAGCAATTCATCAAAGAAAATCGGTATATATCAGTTAGGAGAGCAATCCTCTACGGCATTTGCTTCACTCGATATGAGCCATGCTCTGTGAAAAGAGGATCTAATGCATTTGCAAAAAGTATCGATCCAGGTCAGCCTGCGCGGACTGCGCAGGCTGACCTGGATCGAAACTTTTTGCTGTTGGTCAGTTTTCTGCATGTCAAAGGGCCATTTTACCTCATGATTCAGTCGGTCGTTCAACAAAATGGATTTTATGGATCAAGAATTATACGTGATAACTTGCTTAGTATAGTGCATTACGGAGATACGTTACACCCCTTTTGCCAGAGGGCTCATATGAGCCATGCTCTGTGAGAAGGAGGCTTTATGCATGTGCAAAACGTATCGACTCATCTCAGTCAGCGCAGTCAGCGCAGGCTGACCTGGGTCGGAAATTTGTTTTTCCTAAATTTTCTGCATGTCAAAGGATCAGTCTGCCTCAGGATTGAGTCGGTTGTTATACAAAATTGATATTATGGATCCATAATTCTGTGACGACTTACTTAGTATCATCAATCACGAGATGTATTAAGCCCTCTTTTCCCAGAGCATGGCTGATATATATATATATATATAACGCAATAATATGTACGTGTATAATCAATCATGGATGACTTTTTTGTGCCTTTTATGGCATAAAGCACAGCGCTCTCTCTGTCTCTCTCTCTCTCTGTGTCTCTGTCTCTCTCTTACAAAGTCAAGTTAAGACGAGGTGTTGCGAACAGCATGTAGCGTAAGATATCCGAAAATCTCGACCCCCAAAAATGCAGTTTTTAACCCCTAGGCTACTTAACACGTGCGTTTGCAGACTGGTCCTTTACGGTAAGATTTTTCCTGGGAAAATAACTTCGAAATCGCAACAAGTTGGATCTCGCTATCTGCTGGAAATTTTTATTGAACCCTTTACCACACAATCACGAATCTTAACGACCTGAAGGAAAAAGCATTTGAAAACATTGTAGGAAAAGGATAAAATGCCGGTAATCAGCATTTTTCTCCTTTTCCCACGATTTTTTTCTACACTTTCTGATAAAAATCCCATTATCTGATTATCATTTAATTTGTCATCCGCAAATGCTTTTAATTTGAACCAGTCTTAAATTTTGTCGTTTGGTAAAGGGTTGATATATTTCGCATTTTAAGCGCTAAGGTTTTTTGTAAAAGACCCTCACTGCATGATATCAGCGCTAAGGTTTTTTGTAAAAGACCCTCATTGCATGATACCAAGAAAATGAAATCGTCGACGAAATTTTACAAGATTTAACGATATCTCCCACATACAGTTAAAAAAATCCATCTTTGTATAAATTCTTCACCAAACGACCTATATTAATTTTAGACTCGCCCAAATTGAAAGCATTTGCAGACAAAAGTGAAATGTGGCTCAAACGATGATTTTTTAAGGATGAAAAACATTGTGGTAAAAGGAGAAAAATGCTGTTTTCAGCATTTTCTTCTTTTTCCATTTTTTTTAAAAAGAATCCTTCCTTTGGTCTTTAGAAGACGGGTTTGTTTGGTAAAGGGTTAAACTTGGATGGCACTTCTTCCGCAATGACAGATAAAAAACTTTAATCTCAGTTTTTCATTATCAGGGGTACAAATTTCTCTGTTTCATAACAATACAGGCTATCCTTTATGTTCATGAATACTTTTTTCTTTTATGTATTACCTTTAACCCTTTACCGCATAATAACGACGCTGGGAAAGAAGCCTTTAAAAACATTGTGGGAAAAGGAGAAAATGCTGGTAACCAGCATTTTCTCCTTTTCCCACAATGTTTTCTGCCTTATCAAGAGAAAATGGCACCATTTGAGCCATATTGAAATTGTTGTCTGCAAATGCGTTCAATTTGGTCAAGGCTAAAATTTTGTCGTCTGGTAGGCCTAAAGGGTTAAGCTGAGAATAGAGTTCCAAGTTATTGCAAAGTCATAGATTTTTTTGCCCGAACATATCATAAAGTGGCGGTCAAAGCAAATCCTGGATCAGACACATTCTGTGCAGTCTGATCTTGATCTACACTGTCCGCAAAAGGCAGTCTGATCTTAATCTACATTACAGGCTGCAAAAATACTTCTAGTGTTGCTTGCCTCTTTAAGGATCAAGTTTTAACCCTTTCCCAAACGACAAATTTTGAGCTGGTCCAAATTGAAAGAGTTTGCAGACGACAATTTTAAATTTGATGAAAATGGCAGAAAGTTCTCAAAAAGGGTAGAAAACACTGAGAGAAAAGGAGAAATTGCTCATTATGAGCAATTTCTCCTTTTCCCACAGTGTTTTCAAAAGACTTGTACTGCAGACACGTGGAAACCAGGGCTTGTTTGGGAAAGGGTTAACTTAAACGACCGATTTACTGTTGGATTATATGCAGAATTGGTGTCCAGCGTGGATAAAAATGTCAGAATCCGACAATTCATTTACCTACTATCGACGGCTTATTTCGTCTTCGAAAAATATCGTGGTTTTTTTCCCACAGTGTTTTCAAACATTTTCATTAAATCTTTACTTTATGTTGATCATCTATACTTTTCGAACTGATGCTTTGAAAGTCGTCTGCTACGAAATTTGTTTTGGGCGGTAATATGTTTACTCATTTCTATATATTAGACTAAAGAGAGACAGATTTAGCGTTCATGATGGATCAGAAATGTCATATATTTTACCCTTAATCAAAGAATCCCCAGTCTTTAGTACCCTGGGGCAAAATGTCTGTTGAAAACATTGTAGGAAAAAGAGAAAATGCTGGAAACCGGCATTTTCTCCTTTCCCACAATGTTTTTACCCTTTCATAGACGAATTCAATCATTAAAACCACATTTAATTTGTCGTCTGCAAATGCTTTCAATTTGGACTGAATTTTTGTCGTCTGGTAATTATCTAAACCCATTTTTACTGAACTAAAAAGACGGATTTCGCGTTTATTTGTAGCCTGTTTGTTCCTAGATTTTTCTCACGATTGCACAGTGTGAGCGGTTTCTTGATCTGTACAAGCGATTTTTTTTAAACTATTTACATTTCTTTTAATAAAATGATGGTCTTGTTTGATGGTCTTGTTTTACAAGGACGTTTAGATTAGACGAAGGAGAAAAAACGAGTGATTTGTTGAGTAATCTGATTTAACTTAATCTCTAAATCCTTTTGATCTTAAAAGTTACATGACGGCTAGATTATGTTAGCACGTTATTTGCCAACCTTTAAAAAAAGACTTTCAAATTAACACCTTTCTCTGTTCCTCCGTCGCTCTCTCGCTCTCTCTCTCCTTTTTATCCATCTCTTTTAACTCCCCCTCTTTCTCTCCTCTTTATCAGTCTCTGTCTTTACCACCCCTCTCTCATAGCTAACAATTGTATCTAAATGACTCAATCAATTAACACCTCTATGTCTGTCTATCCGTCTGTCTCCGTCTCTCCCTCTCTCTCTTTATACCTCCCCCTTTCTCTCCCTCCTAGTCAACGATTGTATTTAATTTATTTAACCAATCAACATCTCTCTCTCTCTCTCTCTCTCTCTGTCTCTAACTTAATGTCGAAGAATCGACACATCTGTACTCACCCCATTAACTTAACTGATATCTAATTATATTTGATTGGCTAAGATTAATTCTTTCACTGCAAATGGCGAGTTACATGTCTTTTGGGGGCGGTTTGAATTAAGATCAAACTGCACAAAACGTGCAGTCTGATCTTGGCTCTACACCGTCTGTTACCAGATACTTTACTTTCGGCCAAATCCATTTTCTATTGCAATTGAAATCTATTTCAAGTCGTAGAAAATAGATGAATTTATTTATTTAATATAGGAAGAGTAGAACGTCTAAACCTATTATGTTCGCATGCTAGTTTTGAATTTTAATCTCTAAGCTGCTAAGCGCGACTCTATGACCTTTTGCGGACCATGTAGATTAAGATCAGACCGCACAGAACGTGCAATCTAATCTTGGATCTACACTGTCCGATAAGGAGATATTTTTCTCCAAAAAATAAGTTTGAAATACCATTATTCGGGTTTTTACTATGGGCCTTGAAAGTCATATTCAACTTACTTAGCAGGATAAGGGTTAACTCTTCACCAAAACGACAGGATTTTAGGCTGGCCCAAACTGAAAGCTTAGATTTGCAGAATGATGGAACTTGGATTCTGTAGGGCAGAAAACATTGTGGGAAAAGGAGAAAATGCTGGTTACCAGCATTTTCTCCTTTTCCCATAATGTTTTCAAAAGCTCTTCTCTACAGAGTCGTTAAAACTCGGGATTGTTTGGTAAAGGGTTAGAAATACAAAGTACCTATTACTAAAACCGAATCCTAGCCCAGTTAAGTTGTTTTCAAGTGTATATTATAGTCATTGCGACAGAATTTTCTTCTTCCGCGGCTGATTGTCGTTTCGACGAGTTCTGTTTGGGAAGACAGCCAGAAGCTTGGGCAGAGTTTTGTGCAAAGTAGTGGTAAAAGAAAATTTCAGGAACGCATAGGTGGGTGCACTGGTCGCGGTGATATGATTGAAATAATGTGGAAGACGGCGTTAAATACCGGACAAACAAATCATAAAACCCTTGTTAAAAAAGGATGTCCCGTTTATTTATTTTGGTGCAAAATGAGTTTGGTTGGTTGGTTGGTTGGTTGGTAGGTAGGTAGGTAGGTAGGTAGGTGGGTAGGTTGGTTGGTTGGTTGGTGTTATAGACCGTTTTCAACGTTTCAGTTATATCGTTACGTCCAGTGCACAATCATGTCCACCTTTCCTGGAATTCTTTTAGCAGCACTTCGCACAGTATTTCCCCCAGGCCACATAGCGCGTTCCCACATAACCATCGTCGAGACAATGATCAGTGGTAAGAGAGGAATGAATCATTCCTTTCGTAATGATCGACATCAATGCTTGAAAAGAAATCGGCCGAACTGGAGATTCGAACCAGTGACACCCCTATTTCAAGCCCTTTCCTTTCCCGATTCGACTGCCGTTTCTAAGCTTAATCACTCAGTGTATTAAAAGAAATGTACGAAGTAAACATCGAGAAATTTATCTTTGGCATACCATGTACAAAAGGAAATATAATTGATTTTTTATCTGATCTTCAAATATGACGGCCATCATTTTCTTATGTAACACCTGGATATTTCAAAAAAAATAACCACAAACTTCTACCATATACATGTAATCACGAATTCTTATGGTCTTGAGAATGAGAGCCTTCAGAAAACAGTGTGGGGAAAAGAGAAAGTGTTGATAACCAGTATTTTCTCTTTTTCCCAAAATCTTTTCCACCATTTCTAGGACGGATCCAATATAGAGTAATATGTGCTTTGTTGTATGCAAGCGCTTTCAGTATGTATGCATGGACGAGTCTAAAATTTTGTTGTAAAGAGGTACGGAATCTAAATATTCTATTCTGTTCTGTCGCTATCTATACTTGTATACTGATGATATACGGCACAAAAGAATGTGCCAAGAAAAGTTGGCAACCTTTAACAGTGTTAATTTACAGTTTCCATGGTACAAGTATTTCGCATTGATCTTGTGGAAAATACTGTATTGAGAAAATAGTGAAACGGTGTGTAACATGACATTACTCGAATCGGGGTCTCGCGCAGCTATGTGGTTAGGATATGGTGTTGCAAACAATACCTAGAACATTGGTTCGATCCTCGACCGAGGCATTTTTTTTCCCTGAAGTGTTCTTGTGCAGGACACTTCCAAGCCCCAGGCTAGTCCTGGTGAAATCGAGGAAATACATACATAAGTGAGCTATCGCCGTGATATGACTGAATGATGTCAAAAGGAACGCAAAACAGTATTCAATCGATCAACATTGCATAAGTTAGTGCCAGCCTTTATCATAGTGTTAGGAATGATTATATATACCGTGAAATACCAATTATGGGAACATCAATAAGTCCAAAATGTCGGCTAGGTTGAAAGACGGACACAAACACTATTACGGCAGTTTTTATTGCTAATGTGAGCAGTCACCAGCGCTGTTGCCCGATTTTCCATTTTATCCCTTATCCCGCTAAATAACTTAAATGAAACTTTCAGTCCGATGGTAAAAACCAAAATGTTGGTATTTCAAAGTTATGAGGACTTGGAAAGTATCTTATCGGACAGTGTAGATCTAAGATAAGACTGCACGTTCTGTGCAGTCTGATCTTGATCTACACTGTCCGCAAAAGGTTCGTGAGTCGTGCTTAGCAGCCTAGGGGTTAAAGTCATTTATATCAAAAGTATGTGAAAATTCTAAGGGGGCTAATAGATACATTAAAAACACTACATATATAGAACTTAATACTGCACCAGACCATCCCGAGTTTTCAAAACCCTAAAGGAGAATACTTTTTAAAACATTGTGGAACAAGGAGAACATGCTGGTTACCAGTATTTTTTTCCTTTTCCCAAAGTGCTATTCTTTCAAAGACAAATTCCAATGTTTGAGCCACTATTTAATTATCGTCTGAAAATGCTTTCAATTTGGGCAAGTCTAAAGGGTAAAAGAGTTAATGTAATTATCCTTTTTACTGCTTACGAAAGTCTGATCTTGGTCCACGCCGACCACAACGGGTACGCCGCCCGCAATGGGTACGCCACCCACATAGGTAACACCGCCCATATAGGGAACGCCACCCGCAAGGAGAACGCCACCCGCAACAGGTACACTGTCTGCAAAGAGTACGCTGCGCGAAATGGCTACGCCGCCCGCAATGGGTGTGCCGCCCGCATCAGTTATGCCGCCCGCAAAGGGTATGCCAGGCGCAAAGGGTAACGGGTACTCGCCTGCAATGGGTACGCCGCGCGCAAAGTGTACGCCGTCTGCAATGGGTACGCGGCCCGCAATGGGTACACCTTACGCAATCGGTACGCCGCGCGCAAAGCGTACGCCGCCCGTATAGTATGTCGCCCATAATACTGAAAGTTGTTCTGTGATTGTTATCTACAGCCATCTTCAGCAACATCACAGTTATACCCCGGTACGAGGGGCATCTGTCGATGCTTTTCGTTTCGATGGATTTCGTTTTACCAAGACTTCGCACAACGTTCTGTCTTTATCCTTCTTTTATTTGAATCAATGACGCAGTTTGATTTTGACCAATTACTTGAAAATGTAGCAAAATCTATAATCAAAAAGTGCATGTATTTTGATCCCGGTCTAATCTTGTTTAAAGGCAACTGACGTTCAAAGTTGATCAATAAAAATCTGTATAATTTTGAAAATATTTTCAAAACATCCTTTTATAGATCTATGAAAACTTTTCAGCGTATTTTGAGAATGGGTGGTCGAGGAACAACTCAGAGAGAGAGAGAGAATGAGAGAGAGAGAGAGAGAGAGAGGCCAATCTTGGCTCATTAGTACCTGTGGAGTGAAGAAAAGTCTGCCATTTGGATGGTTCAGTCCGAACTTCTGCAGTTTAAATTCTTCCTTCAGTATATCACACATGGTTATAACGAACTGTTAGGCCAGAACTTATCTTGAAAAGTCATTAGTTACAAACATTAGTTGCATAAACGTTCTGAGAATTACGCTTCAGTCACAATCTTTATCCATTCGTTAAACGTTTGATCGATTAGTTTCTCAAAAACACCATATTCTCTGCGTGAAAACGGGTGTATCTCTAAAAAGCACAGCGTGTCCTCAGTGCTGCACTCTGTGAATGCCTCTTTTCTGTAAAAAAGAGGGATAAAAGAAAAAAAGTATAATGACGGTACTTTTTAACCAAAAAAACATTCCTGCGAGTAGAAAGATAGATACAGTACACATACGATTGGACTACTTTGATGAATGCCAACAAATGCATCCATCAATTAAGAGTTAAGTTTGATTTCAAGTGCGGAATTTGTACAGAGATAACAAAAATTGCAATAATTTTTATTAAAGCTGCTAAGCACGACCCTAAGATCTTCTGCGGACAGTGTAGATCAAGATCAGACTGCACAGAACGTGAAGTCTGATCTTGGATCTACCCTGTTCAAGAAGGAGATACTTTTCAAAACATATATACATTTTTACAATAGCAATACATGTATTTGGGTTTATACTATCGGCTTGAAAGTTTCATTTCACTTATTTAGCAGGTTAAGAGTTTAAAAAATATGGGTGCTTAATTATTATCATGAAGATCTTTACTTCAAATAGCGAACCTATAATGATTGCACCAGAAAAGGCTATCACTTTAGTATCGGTTTTTTCAATGCAGATTATGAAAAATTACTTCTTTTTTTTTCATATCTAAGCCCGTATTCACCAATCATTGTAAATTTCATTCTTAGTTTTGTTCTAGATTGACATACAAATTCTGATTAGCTAAACCATTTTGTTTACCCAATCATAAACTGCGTTACTTTGAAATTTCGACTAAGAATAGTTTTTAGAATAATTGGTGAAAACGGTCACTAAAATGTACATAAAAAGAGGGAAAAAATAACTGAAAGAGAAATATATTATTATAATTCAAATTAAAAGAGAAAAAAAAACAAACAAAAATATCTTAAAGAATCGATTGGAAGTCCTGAGGAGAGAGAGAGAGGGGAAAGAGAGGGAGGGAGAAAAGAGGGGGAGGGAGGGAGATACAGAGTAAAGAGAGAGAGAGAGAGAGAGCTTAATGAAATGTGATTAACTGAGCACAAGAAAATGTTGACGAAAACTCTATCCATTTCATTTGTTCGCATTCGGCGAATATTAAAAAGGATTACAACTATTTAAAATGTAGTATTACGTAAACACGTTAATACGTTTATCGTTACTATTTGAACCCACTGTATATCTTCAGCTGTCTGAACGGTGAACTACGATAGATCTGCAATATATAGGCTACCTTGAGTCAAAGGAGTGGTCCGATGTACTCATTTTATACCTAATCTCCCGCCACGTACCCTTAGGCTGCTAGGCGCGACTCACTGACCTTTTTGCGGATAGCGTAGATCAAGATCAGACTGCACAGAACGTGCAGTCTGATCTTGGATCTTCGCTATCCGATAAGGAGATATCTTTTCTTCAAATAATACCTTTGAAATAGGAAAATTTGGGTTTATACTATCGGTTTGAAGGTTTCGTTTCTTTTATTTAGGAGGATAAGGGCTAAACTTTATCCCGCTTGATTAGTTCTTTGCGCGCAAGTATCAAGCAATATTACTTGCTTTTGCGGAAAGAGTAAATCAAGATCAGACTGCACAGAACGTGCAGTCTGATCTTAGATCTACACTGTCCGATATTTTGTGATATATTCAATCATAATTTTTTTTTTTTTAATTTTTAACAAATTTCGAGGTATTTTTACCTTTCATTTCACAAAGCAATCAAAGGAACCCACATTTTGTTTACAATCCACCTGTGTATCTTCAACTCTTTATACCAGACGACAAAATTTTAGACTTGTCTAAATCGGACGAAATTGCAGACGACAAATTCAATATAGCTGAAATAAAAGGACTTGCATTTGAAATTGATAGAGAACATTGTGGGAACAGAAGAAAATGCGGGTAACCAGTATTTTTCTCCTTTTTCCAGGATGTTTTCAATAGGCTACTTTCCCAAGGGTCGATTTAACACCGGATGGTTAGGGCAAAGGGTTGAGGGGTAAAACTAAAACTCAAACAGTGAACTGGGATGGATTGAGATCATACTAGACGTCCGTGCATTCTATATATTGTTCTCATTCTGAATTCCAAGACTATTCATCTGATTGGCTGAGACACTCTACAACAGCCGATCAGATGTTTGGCCTTTGAATTCAGACTTTGAAATGACTGCTGGATACGACCCCCGATCGTGCTCTGTACTGTTCCCTATACCTTTACAACATAGTCCCGAGTTTTTAAAGACCCTGAGAAAGAAGCAATTTGAAAACATTGTGGGAAAAGAAGAAAATGCTGGTGACCAGCATTTTCTCCTTTTCCCACTATGTTTTCTATTCTATCACAGACAATTTTCATCGTTTGAGTCACATTTTATTTGTCGTCTGCAAATGCTTTAGAATCGAACAAGTCCAGTATTTTGTCGTTTGGTAAAGAGGTAATCACGACAAAGCGAGATACGTAGGATATCTGCTGATTTTCAGCCGATCTCTGGCCAACATGCATATTTCTAGGGAGCTTAATACTGTTTTCAACATTATTTCAGTTACAGGCCCATGGTTGGCAGCATTTTCTCATTTTCCGACAACGTTCCAGAAGCACTTTCTAACAGAGCTGTTAAAACTCGGGATTGTGATGTAAAAGGTTAAGGGAAAATGATTAAATAACGTTTACAGTATTGTCTGATGTCACTCGAAAAATGTTACGGGAACAGAAAAGTTTAAGAAAGGGTTAAAGTAACCATTTTGGTGTTAACTTTTACCAAACGACCAAATTTTAGATCTGTCCGAAATCAAAATATTTGCAGACGACAAATTAAATGTGATTCAAACAATGGACGCTGTCTGTGACAGGATAGAAAACATGCATAGTGTGAAAAAGAGAAAATGCTGATTACAGGCATAGAATAGACCGCAAATGGTCACTGTAAGCATAGTAGAGAGTAAACTCTTTAACAAACGACATAATTTTAAATTTGTCCAAATTTGCAGACGACAAATTAAACGTGACTCAAATGATGGAATTTGTCTGTGAAAGGATAGAAAACATAGTGGGAAGAGGAGAAAATGCTGGTTACCAGCACTGTCTTCTTTTCCCACGGTGTTTTCAACTCGCCCTTTTCTCATGATCGTTAAAACTTGGGACCGTGTGGTAAAGCATATAAAAAGGGACATCTTTCGATTTAGACCCAGTATATAGCTCCATGTTACAACCACAAGAATAGGCCTACCTACTGCGCGTCCGTCCTATAAACAAGCACATGTTATCAGAGACATTGTCTCAGCCATTCAGACCGTAAATCCTTGAAATAAGAATCTGGGTCCGTATTAACCAACCATTCTTAAGAACGTTCTTATTCTTATTCTCCAAAATTTTCTACATTTGAAAGTAGCACAACTTCTGATTGGCTAAACCAAATGGTTTAGCCAATCAGAAGTTGTGTTACTTTCAAATGTAGAAAACCTTGGAGAACAAGACTAAGAATATTCTTAAGAATGGTTGGTGAATACAGACCCAGAACAACGAATTAGGACTGTTTATGGATTTAGTCCCATTTTGTGCACTCAAGTACCCTGGCATGTTTTGTGAATACCGACAGCAGGAAATTACACATACATGATATTGCAAAATATTTGTCATACTCACTTAACTCCATACCAGACGAAAAAGTTTTTGATTCTTCGAAATTGACAGCGTTTGCAGACGACAGACTAAATGGGGCTCAAATGATGAGATTTGTTCTTCAAAGGTTTGAAAACGTTGTGTGTGCTGACATTTCGCCGAAAACGACCCCTAGCCCTGACCCTTACCCTAATCAAGACAAATTGTGGCTCAAATCTTCCTCCCAGACAGAGCTTTTCATGAAATAAATCTAGAACTTTAGCAGTCGGTATTTTGAAACATACATGGGTTTCGACGAAACACACTTTCGACGAAATGTCGTGCACCAGAAAACGTTCTGGTAAAAGGAGAAAATGTTGGTTAAAATCATTTTCTCTTTTTCCTACAACATTTTCAAAAGCCTTCTTTTTCAGGGTTGATAAAATACAGGATAGTGTGGTGAAGAGTTAACCCGTTACCACACAATCCCTAGTTTTAACGACTCGGAGAGCGAAAGCTTTTGAAAACATCGTGGGAAAAGGAGAAAATGCATTTTCCCCTTTTCCCACAATATGTTCTTCTCAACTAAGGGCAAGTTTCATCATTTTAGTCACCTTTGATTTGTAGTCAGAAAATGCTTTTAGCCCTTAGGTTGCTTATCGCGACTCACTGACCTTTTGCGGAAAGCGTAGATCAAGATCAGACTGCACATAACGTGCAGTCTGATCTTTGATCTACACTATCCGATAAGGAGATATCTTCCGTCCAAAATCCCCTTGAAACATTAAAGTTTTTGGCTTATACTATCGGCTTGAAAGTTTCATTTCTTTTATTCAGCAGGATAAGGGTTAACTCGGATGGGTCTAAAATTTTGTTGTGTAGTAAAAAGTGAAGGGTCTCTCACCACGTAGACGTTCTCAAAGATACCACTGTCCTCAAAGATGAGGACGGATCGTGGGCTTGTCCACAGGAAGTTACAAAAATAGGCTGTTGACGTCAGATATATCGTTTAGTCCTTAAAGCGCTGAACCAAGATGCACAGAGTCCCCATATGCGGGCACTGTAGATCAAGATCAGACTGCACAGAACGTGCAGTCTGATCTTGGATCTACATTGTCGGCTTTTTTTGTGAACTATGCAGCCAGAATGCCTGAAATAACCTTGAACTGACAATGTTATTGCATGATTTACCCGTTTGAGAAAGTCCATTTTCGTTATTTGACGCTATATGAGTTAAAAATCTTAAGTTCAGAACTCATGATATTAATTATATACTGACATTTTCACGAGGCATGCACAGTGCATAGTTATCATTTGTAGCTGAATTGCCAGTAACTGATCAATTAACACCTCTCTTTCTATCTGTTCGTGTCTCCCTCGCTCTGTCTCTCCCTATCTGTCTGTCTGTCTGTCTGTCTCTCTCCCTCTCTCTCTCTCTTGTTACTCTTAATAATTCTACGTGTGGCACAATTTTTTTCACCAGTTACTTATAAGCCCAAAGCAGAAAGTAATAACTTATTACTTTATGTGAAAAAAGACTTTCAGCTGGCGACTTACTGTAAACATTAGATAGTCAGCATGACATAAGGACATCCGGCATGTTTAAGTCTAATTCCCTTGCCATAATGTCTTAACCCTTTACCACACAATCCCAAGTTTTATCGACCCTTAGGAGGAAGTCTTTTGAAAACATTGAGGGAAAAGGAGAAAATGCTGATTACCAGTATTTTCTCCTTTTCCCACAATGTTTTTTTACTCTTTCAGAGACAATTCCATCATTTGAACAGAACAGAACAGAACAATTCTTTTATTCGACCCAGGTACAAACAGGTACAACATGGGGTTATGACATACAGCGTATTGCTGAACAGAATTATTTAAAATTCAAAGGTTCGAGGAGAACGCGGGAGCACAGAAGAACGATTTTCAAAAACGCGCGAAATGTATTTGATAAATATTTACGTCAAACAGAAAGAGCTTATAGACTCTCAGTGGCTGTGGATATCGAATCTCTATCTACACAAAAGCCTAATGACTTTTGGGACAAAATTAACTCTCTGGGCCCAAAGCGGAAGGTCAATTCTATCCCTATTGAAGTTGTAGACGCTTGCGGACATCCCGTGACCGATGAGAACGCGGTATTTGAAAGGTGGAAAAATGATTTTTGTAATCTCTATAACGCTCCTAGTACTGAGGAGTTTGATGATTTCCATTATGACAGATGCAAAATGCACAAACATATCAAAGAATTGAATATGCAAGATCCACTATATGTTCCCAATGTTTCTTTAAATGCCAATGTGTCGATTGAGGAAATAACCCAGCTTGTGATGAAGGCCAAATCTAAATCCGCTCCAGGTATAGACGGTATATCGTATGCTTTTCTTAAATTCCCACCTGTGATCGGTGTTCTGAAGGAACTTTTTCAGCTGCTATTTGATACCGGTATACTGCCTTCTTCATGGCGAAAGGCAATAATATGCCCTATTCTCAAAGACGCTCAATCAGATCACCGGAATCCGTTAAATTACAGGGGCATTAGCCTGCTCTCAAGTGTGAGTAAACTGTATTCAGGGTTCCTGAATAAACGTATTTCCAAGCACTTGGATTCTGAAAACATTTTAGCAGATGAACAAAACGGTTTCCGTCGCAACAGATCTTGTGATGATCATATCTTCTCACTTAATACTATGGTAAAAAACAATAGAGAAGTGTTTTCGGCCTTCATTGATTTGAGAAAGGCATTTGACTTTGTTGATCGTGAAATGTTACTGTACAAACTACTTCTTAACGGAATCGACGGTAAAGTATACAATTCGGTGAAATCCATGTACTGTAATTCGTCTGCTTGTATAAGGATTAACGGAAAAACTACTGACTGGTTTGATTGCAAAATGGGCGTCGTTCAGGGTGATTGTGCTTCTCCCACACTATTTTCTGTTTTCATTAACGACCTAGTGAGCGAAATCAATCAATTGAATTTAGGCATACAAGTTGATAATTCCCAAGTTTCCATTCTCCTATATGCAGATGACATTGTGTTAGTTGCTGACTCGGAAATGTCCTTACAAGCTATGCTTGACTGTCTTCACGACTGGTGTAAAAAGTGGAGAGTGCTGATAAACACAGACAAATCCAAATGTATACATTTTAGGAAAGGCAGACAAGAGCGTAGTAAATTCACTTTCAGGATCGGTGGAAACATTCTCGAAACTGTATCAAAGTATAAATACTTAGGCGTAATTTTCGATGAAAAATGTAACTTTTCGTCCCATTGTGAGTCTATCTCAAAGGCGGCAGGGAGAGCTTTAGGAAGTGTAATATCAAAGATTCACCATCTCAAGCACTTTGGATTTAAGTCCTACGAAAAACTTTATTTCAACTGTGTTGTACCTATATTGGATTACGGGGCTTCAAGTTGGGGCTCTAAAGCGTATCATACTATAGACAATATACAAAACCGGGCTATGAGGTACTTTCTAGGTGTTCACAGGTTTGCCCCAATTATAGCACTCATAGGAGATACCGGATGGCTTCCCAGTCTCTACAGGCGTTGGGTTGTGATCCTCCTTTACTGGAATCGTCTGCTCTCATTCGACACTAATAGGCTGACACGGCGCGTATTCGAATGTGATTATCGTATTTGTTCCAATAATTGGTGCAGTGAAGTTAAAAAGATCATGACAACATTAGACTTATCTTCCAATTTTAATTACAAACTACCAGTAAATATTAAGGAAGTGGAAATTAGGATTAAGTCACATTACGCGTCTGTTTGGTCAGAAATGATGAAAAAGACAAATAAATTGCGAACTTACAGTCTTTTTAAAGACACTCCCAACCCAGAAAAATATCTGCAGATAAGTTTAGCAAAAAACGAAAGATCTGTGCTAGCGCAGTTAAGATGCGGAATTTACCCCTTAGAGTGGAATCCGGGCGGTACGTTGGGGAAAAGTATGAAGACAGACTGTGTAATTTGTGTCTTTCGGGTGAGGTAGAGAATAAGATACACTTTGTAATAGACTGTCATATCTACAACGATGAACGAGACTATTTTTTTAGACACAAGAACAGTGACATTCTATATATGAACCTCTCACCTGCTGAAAAACTAGTGTTACTATTGAAAGAGGAGCCCAGAAAACTTGCCAAATTTCTTGTTAAATCTTACATTAAAAGACGAGGGATCCTATATACGTAGCCAAGAAACCTATCAAATGATCCTAATCGGAAATACAGATTAAACTATTACCTTGTTGAGATTATTTTTCAAAGAGTATTTCACAAAATAATGGATAGTACAGATCCAGATCGGAGCACAGAATCTGTGTGGTCCGATCTTGATCCATACTGTCCATCAAGACAGTTTGACTTCATTTAATCTTCAAGTTGTCTTGTGTGTCTAAAATCATGCTTACCTTTCAAGGCATATGTAAATAATAGGCTGAACAGTAATGGGTTAATCACCTAAGACTTTATAAATACACGCAAACATTTATTTCGGGTGAGATTATTTCAGAACTTTGACAATCGTCTACGACGAATAACAGGATACTCCCTCTTGGCCCGAGGCAGACGGACAGTCAGTAGTCAGTAAGAAATGGTATTCGGCAGATGAACAGTTATTTATCTGTCTTATACCATTCTGACACATTCTACTTTATCTTTCTTGTTCGTGTGTACTTAACCTTGTCAACTATCATCCTTCAATTTAACCACTGCCAGCCAACATTCATTCATTCATTCGTTCATTCGTTCGTTCGTTCGTGCATTCATTCATTCATTCATTTGCTTCGGTCTAATTCAGCATTTTTCAGTAATCCACCATTCATTTTCTATTTATGCTCCATTTATCATCTAGGTGACATATAGGCCCATGGGGCCGGGTGTTGAAATTTGTATATCATGTATTTGTAAACTTGCATGTAATTGTATAACACATGTCACTATAATAAAAAAATTACTTACTTACTTACTTACTTACTTACTTACAAGTATATTATAAAAGTTTCCGGAAGGAGTGGTAGACGAAGACTGATTATCAACAAGGAATGAAACATGAAATGAGAAAGAGAGAGAAAGAGAGAGAGAGAGGGCGGGGGATTATTGAAGGGGAAAGACTGGGCTAGTACTCGGTATGCTCCTGTAGATGACCGCATCACGACGTTACCCGTTCAAACGCACAAAGTACTTCGCGATACGATGATGTATATAGGTTATTGTTTCTAGTGAATCTATGTGGCATGAATAGGATAATATGAGTCACATTTAACCTGTCGTCTGCAAATGTTTTCAATTTGGACCAGTCTAAACTTTTGTCATTTGGTAAAGAGTTAAATACATTGCAGAAATTTGGGTTATGTGTACAAACCTATGCCTTTACGAAGAAAATCGTTGCGATACATAAAAACAAAGAAAATTTCAAAGACAGGAAAAGTTTATGATTCATATTCCGGGAAAAGGGGGTTTAATGCGCATCTGTGATTCATAATACTTTAACCCTTTCCCAAACGACAAATTTCGCGCTAGTCCAAACTGAAAGAGTTTGCAGACGACAATTTCAAACTTGATGAAAATGGCAGAAAGGTCTCAAAAAGGATAGAAAACACTGTGGGAAAAGGAGAAATTGCTCATTACAAGCAATTTCTCCTTTTCCCACAGTGTTTTCAAATGACTTGTACTGCAGACACGTGAAAACCAGGGTTTGTTTGGGAAAGGGTTAAATCTACATACGCTGGACAGACTAATAAAAAATGATATTCATCTTCAATTTCGTTTTCGTCACAACAAGTGCAGATTCGTAAACTTCGTTCCACTCTGTTGTTACCCTATCTTCCTGTCTCAATTCTTAATTGTCAAAGTTGTCATTAAGATTTGTCTTTCTACCATTATCATTGTCATTGTATTATCTTTAACATCATTGATTTTTGTTCGACTATTCTATTGCTAGTCACTGTACTATCATTATTATTTTTTTTATGTTTGACGAGAAACTGTAGAGCTTAAGTCAATAAAGTATTGTCTTGTCTTGTCTTGTCCTGAATGAAGAAAATCGTTGCGATACATAAGAAAAAAAGAAAATTTCAAAGAAAGGAAAAGTTTATGATTCATATTCCGGGAAAAGGGGGTTTAATGCGTATCTGTGATTCATGATACTTTAAAGCAAGTCATCACAAAATTATGGATCCATAAAATCCATTGTGTATAACAGCCGACTGTATCACGAGGTAAACTGGTCCTTTAAAAGGTAGAAAACTGACCAATAGCAAAAAGTTTCGACCCAGATCAGCCTGTGCACCCTGCATCGACCTGGGTCGATACTTTATGCAGATGCTATAAATCCCCTTTTTCACAGAGCATGGCTCATATGTTTGTGCCTAAAATGAAAGCAACTACAGGTGGAAAATGAAAAATACAAGTGTTAAACGAAAGATACTGAAGGTAGAAAATCTGCACATACCTGGGTCCATTTATATAAATGTCCAAATGTAAACTGTTACATGTATGAACTTTGCTACTGACCTGTACAGTTTCACTTAAACCCTTGTCTTGAAATGCGGAATGATGACTGTAGTTCGCGGGGTTTGTAACCTATGATCAGCTTGCACATACGTGCAGTTTGATCTTCACCCACTATCTTCCCTTCTCTATGAATTGTTACAGTCTTATTCATAAGCCGCATCGAATACTATTCATTTTTACTAAACGACTGTTATTCTTAGACAAATCAGGATTGAATTAAAAGGATTACGTTCGCTCGTTGGTTCTATTCGAGTCTTTATTCAGGGAAGAAATATTTTAGACATGTATAGATTGAAAGCATTTTGCAGACGACAGTTTTAATATTGCTGAAGTGATGGCTTTTGTCTTTAAAAGTGTGGAAAACTTTCAAAACTCCTTTTCTTAGGGGTAAATACATGCACAGTTTAATTTCTAAAGGGTTGAAGGTATGTCTACAATAGCGACATACTTATTGCACTCATTTTTCGAACAGGTCTATCCTATAATTTTCTCCTCTGGTTCATTTTCTTTGTGTGGGACATATATAAATGCATCCTACCTGTCCTTAGGCTGCTAAGGACCTTTCGCGAACAGTGCAGATCAAGATCAGACTGCACAGGACGTGCAGTCTGATCTTGGATCCACACTGTCCGATAGGGAGATATTGATTATGTTTCGAGCTAAAATACCTTTGAAAGAGCAGAATTTGGGTTTTAACTATCGGCTTAAAAGTTTCATTTCACTTATTTAACAGGTTAAGGACTAAAATTTTCACAATCATTGTGATAAATGACATACATGTACTTGGGAAATTGTTAAAAAATAGAAATTTCTCCATTTGCCACAATTCTTTCTTGCCTGTCTTGATAATAACATTCTATTTTCTTTGTTACATGACACGCGAGTCTTATCATCGATTTTGTTTTTACCGTTTTATCTAATGGTGTAAAGCCCATACTTCTATTTGAGCCATGCTCCGTGAAAAGGTGTCTTAGTGCATCTGCAAAAAAGTACCGACCAAGGTCAGCCTGCGCAGTCCGCGCAGGCTGACCTGAGCCGAAACTTTTTACTTTTAGTCAATATTCTGCAGCTCAGAGGACCAGTGTACCTCATGATTGAGTCGGTTGTTATATAAAACGTATTTTATTCACTATAGTTATGATGACTTGCTTAGTATTATGCATCAAGAGGATGCACTAAGTCCCCTTTTCACAGAGCATGGCTCATAAACCTTAGGCTGCTTAGCGCGACTCAAGGACCTTTTGTGGACAGTGTAGATCAAGATCAAACTGCACAGAACGTGCAGTCTGATCTTGAATCTATACTGTCCGATAAGGAGATATCTCTGCCCGGCATAGCACCTTTGAAATAACAAAATCTTGATTTTTACTATCGACTTGAAAGTTTCATTTCGTTTATTTAGAAGGATAAGGGTTAAAATAGAGATTGCTTTTTATCTTCCTGTTACAGAAATGGATAAATATGGACATAATTATAATGGCTGGGTTTGTATTTAGAAGGGGGCGTGGTTTAACCATGTTTAATAATGAAATATCATTATCTCCCGCTAGATGGCATTCTACAAATACACATCTATCTAATTTGGTCATCGTGGGTACAGAAGCGGAGTAATTTTTCAAAACAACAACCGTGACTTTCAATTTCAAATGAAATAAACGTTTACTCAATAAAACGCTACCTGGTGTCATTCATTCAGCTATGATTGGCTAGCATGTAACCTATGCACCGACCATTTATTAAAACAGCCCCTACATGCTGCGGTAATAGGCTAATAGCTTCGATATAAGCCCTACTTTTCCCAGGTATACGGGGGATGGGTGATGCGTCATATAAGACAGGTCGAATCTTCGAAGAATATGACATACCAGACAACGAATGAAATATGTCATGGCGACCAGTTCTCCTATATCTACCACAACATTCTTGCCTCTCTAGGGACCGCACTTTGCCATCCACTTTTAACATAGTTCTACATGTAATTTAACCCTTAGGTTGCTAAGCGCGACTCGCCAACCTTTTGCGGACAGTGTAGATCAAGATCAGACTGCACAGAACGTGCAGTCTGATCTTGGATCTACACTGTCCGATAAGGAGATATCTTTCCCTAAAAATACCTTAGAAGTAGGAAAATTTTGGATTTTACTATCGGCTTGAAAGTTTCATTTGTCTTTATTCAGCAGGATAAGGGTTAACTAAGTCACATCCACGCTATGTTGCATTCTTATTCTTAATTGCCAGAATATTCAAAATTTCAAAGGAATCATGACAACTTCTGATTGGCTAAACGAATTACCCAATCAGAATTAGTATTTCTTTAAGATGTTCGGAATAGGACTATACAAATGTTATTAAGTATTGTTGGAGAAAACCACAGGCCTTTGAAACCCTATTTGTCTATCACGGAACACCAAAATTTTCCCTGGTCGATTATTGCAGAATGGTGCATCGCCTGTATATCACGGATTACTCAAAGTTTCTTTACACTGTTACTATAAATAGCACATTGGCGACTGCCTCTATATTGTATATATAATAAGTCCTTCTATATACGATATAGAGGCAGTCGCCAATGTGCTATTTATAGTAACGGTGTCCGCTCAGGAAAATTCTGTCATCCCGTCACTCCCGTGATAGATCAATGGAATTTCAGTGGCCTATGGAGAAAATGGCCCCCATTTTCGTACCAAACAACCATTCTAGACAGAGTTTTGATTAAATATGTTTTGCTTGTTAGGTGTTTAACGTTTCTTTTTAATGTTATTATACCCAAACAAAGTTTGTGGGGGTATACTGGAGTCGCCCTGTCCCTCCGTCCGTGTATCCCCTAAACCCTTGTCCGGAGCTTGACTTTGCAGTGCATGTAAATCATACTCTTAACCCTTAGTCGGTAGCGTACAGAACTTGAGAACAGGGAGTTGCTGGTTCGATCCCCGGCTCTGCCAATTTCTTTCCGAGGATTGGTGATAGTTATTGCGACAGGATTCATTCCTCTCTCACCGCTGACCATTGTTTCAACGATGATTTTGTGGGAAAGCAGCCAGTGGCTTGGAAAGAATATTGTGCATAGCACTGGTATAAGAAACTCCAGGAAAGAATGGATAGGTGCACTGGCCGCCGCAATATAACTGAAATAATGTTGAAAACGGCGTTAAACACCATACAATCAATCGATCAACAACCTTAACGCTTATCCTGCTCAGTGAAATGAAACTTTCAAGCCGATAATAGAAACCAAGATTTTCTATTTCAAAAGTACTTTTTGGTGAGAGATGTCTTCTTGATATACGTGTGCTGTTAAGCCTATAAGATAAAAATCTCTCTGCGTTTCAGTGGGTTGTATTTGCAGGTATTGAAAGAGGCCGATTGTATGACCCATGCTGTGGCAAAAAGGGGGCTTAATCCTTTCCCGAACAAGCCCCGGTTTTCAAGTGTCTGCAGTACAAGTCTTTTGAAAACACTGTGGGAAAAGGAGAAATTGCTCGTAACGAGCAACTTCTCCTTTTCCCACAGTGTTTTCTAACCTTTTTGAGACCTTTCTGCCATTTTCATCAAGTTCAAAATTGTCGTCTGCAAACTCTTTCAATTTGGACCAGTCCAAAATTTGTCGTTTGGGAAAGGGTTAATGCATCTCCGTGATCCATGATACCAGGCAAGTCATCACATGATTTTGGATCCACAGAATACATTTTCTAACAACCGACTAAATCATGAGGTACACTTGTCCTTCGACATCTAGAAAATTGACCAATAGCAAATAGTTTCGACCCAGGTCAGCCTGCGCGTACTGCGCAGGCTGACCCGGGTCGATACTTTTTGCAAATGCATTAAGCCCCCTTTTCACAGAGTATGCCTCATTCTCTCTCTCTCTCTTTCTCTGAAAGAGTTTGAAACGTCAGAAAGGCACATTCTTTCCTCTGCGAAGTGCATGCACATGGGCGCATATATACTAGCGGCTCTGTGGGAAAAGTGAAGTTTTGCAATGCTGCGCAATGCATTATAGCAATCAGACATAGCATCAAAAACATGTCTTTCATAGATATCTGCATTTTTTTCGCCGTTGCATTATGTTCAAGGTCCAAAACAGAATGTCATGACCGAATTTTAACAATGTACAGAATAACCATTGAAAAAAGGAAGGGGGATTTAACTCTTAATTAAACAATCCCATGTTTTAACGACCCTTAAAAATAAAGCCTTTGAAAACATAGTGGGAAAAGGAGAAAATGCTGGTAACCAGTATTTTCTCCTTTACCCACATTTTTTGTCCTATCAAAGACAGAAATCATCAACCGTGAGCTACATTTAATTTGTCGTCTGCAAATGTTCTCAACCTGGTCGAGTTCAGAATTTTGTCGTTTGCTATAATTGGCCCGCAACATGCGAAATGAGACCTTCGGACATTTGCGTAAAGTGTCGTCCCGGATTAGCCTGCGCAGTCCGCAGAGGCTAATCCGAGACGGCACTTTACGATTATATAAGATTTTTTCATACAGTAGACTTTCGTGAAACAGAAAAATCGCACAAAAACGGGAAGTGTTGTCTCGGATTAGTCACAAACTGCACAGGCTGATCTGGGACGACACACTTTGACGCATATGTCCGAAGGCCCCTTTTCGTGTGTTGCACGCCATATAAAGAGAGAATCTATTTGTAACCGCGGAACACTTGCACTGTAATAGTGGTCCCTGGTGTTACTCGGTAGAAATTAGAACAAGATCACTTGCGTTCTTTGATTAAAAAATATTTGAGATATGCTCTGTGAAAAGGGGCATAATACATCTGCATAAAGTGTCGACTCAGGCCAGCCTGCGCGGACTGCGCAGGCCGACCTGAGTCGAAACTTTTTGCTATTGGTCATTTTTTTGCATGTCAAAAGGACCCGTCTAACTCATAAGACATTCGGTCGTTAGACAAAACAGATTTTATGAATTGATAATAATGTGATGATTGGCTTAGTATTATGTATCACCGACATGAATTAAACCCCCTTATGTCAGAGCATGGTTCATTTACAAGTAGCCCGAGTATAATTTATAATTCCCGATTTCTGTAATTAAAAAAAAAAGTTGCAAGTTAGGATAATTTGCGTTTTGGCCGGCTTGGTCTTGCTGTCAATTTTACAGAGTAACTCGTAGAGACCGTTAAGTGCAAGTGTCCGCATTAGACACGTCAAAGTATTGTAGGCCTACAACTTCAAGTTTAACACAACAATCTGCTTTTGTAGTCATCGCAGCAAATTTACAACACGTATTATTTAAATCTAATTAAACTTAAAGGCCCTAGAGCTGACCAAAGTAAATAATGCGGATGTTGAAATGCATTTAAATTCATAAAAATGGGTAAATTATTGTGAAGATGACAATCTATTATTCCAAGGTCGGTCCATGTATTTGTCGCTGGAAGAAAAAGACAATCTAAAACTAGGTTAAAAGTTGCCAGGTCGCTCTATCTTTTGTTTACTTCTTACGTGGTTCGAAAATTGATTTTTATGCCAGTGACTATTAATTGTGCCGACTGTAGTTTTTGTACTTTTAAATGGTATGATTTAAATTTAAGTTTAAATGTATTTTATCACCCATTGTTTACTTTTGGCAGCTATAAGTAAGGCCTTCAAAATGTCTACCTGCCCAAGGGTTCGGTTGATCAATCCTTATGTGCATATTCTGTATAATTCAATGATAACATGGTGTGAAATTCTTCATGTACAGTGGTTATTGTGTGTGAAACGAGTTGATGACGTCATTCACCCACAAGACGTCACAACATGGTGAAGGGTTATAAATTTATTTAGCTTTTATTACTGCGATCATTTCACCTATAAAATGCTCTCTGAACCCAAATGCTGCTAGTTTTCCCAGTTTTCTAGACAAAAAGAATTACATACATTATGCACTGTAACATAACTCGTAGAGGCACCTTAAATGACCATTAAACCAGATTTCGTTTCGAAAGTTTATCTGAAAATCTTAAAATGACTACAGTTGTTTTTATTCGCGTGCAGTGGTGGCTTAATAATGAAAAACGTTGACAGAAAAACGTGTCGATAACACGAGGAATTATCGAGCTGTGAAATTTCCTGTTCCGTTAGTAACGGAATACACTTCAATTCATAGCAAAGGACAAACACATTTTTACGCAACAACGCAATGGTTGACACTATAGCTCAGCAGGGAGAGTTGCCAAGTCTGGCTTTGAATGTCGTGGGTGCATTTTTTTTTCTTTCCCCCTCTTCCCCCTGAACGAAAATGGTCAGAAACTGCTTTAATGCCAATATAGAACATGGGTCTTTTCCATGATAATATTATTGTACAGTTGCAAGTTGAAAGTCTGATTTTGTAAGAACCTCGACATAATGACAAGTCGACAAGGAAAAACGGAAATTTCTTTTCCAAAGGGAGACAATAATACCCAAATGTTTACAGGACGCGCAGTTCTATCCCATATCGAGAATCTGACCACGGTACGTTGTAACATGACCAACAAATCTACTATCTGATGAAGACATGTATTTGTGACAAACAGTTTAGTTGATCTAGTTTAAAATCAGCAATAGATAGAGATTTCTACTGAAAAGCAGTATCGTAACCAGGCGACACAAATTTAGACATGTCCAAAGGCATTTCCAAACAGAACATTAAATTTGGCTAAAACGAAGGACGCAGGTAAAGTCTTTAGCAAACATCAAAATTTTTGGCTCTTCCATATAGAAAGTATTTGCAGACAACAATTTAAATCCAGACCAAATGATGGGTGTTGTTTCTGAAAGAATAGAAAATATTTTGGGAAAAGGAAAAAGTGCTTTTCACCATTTTCTCCTTTATTCGCAATTTTGCAGGGGGGCTTCTTTCTAACGGCCGTAAAAATCATGGGCCAATTGATCGATATGGTCTGTACCCGTTTTCAAAATTATTTCAGTCATATCACAGCGGCCAGTGCGCCTATCTATGCTTCCCTGGACTTTCTTTTAACTTTGCAAAGTTTCCTTCCCATGCCTCTGGCTACTTTCCCACATAACCGTCATTGAAACAACGATCAGTGGCGAGAGATGAATGAATCATGTTGCAATGATTGAGAAACTGGCCGAGCTGGGGATTGCCCCCCCCCCCCCAGTTTCAACACACGTGTGTTACTGAGCTACCGGTCCCAGCATAGAATAAAGAAGGGTTCAACAAATGCCAAGAATCCTTGCCTAAAATGGCAAATTTATTGTTTGATCTGATAGATAAATAAATAATAAATTTGAAAACTTTGTTTTATAAATTTATTTATGAAAAACAAAACCTGCCATAATTTTGGACACTGTTGCCCTAAACATTTTATAAGACTTGGGAATTGTATGTGGGGAAAAAAAAAAACATGCAATTTTTTCTTCTTTTTTATTTTGTTTCAATTCTACTCCATATTTAAAAAACTAACAGTGCCTTATTATCAATTAAATCAATCACTGTACAAATATGCCTGTAACAAGCAATTGCTCCTTTTTCTAGAATATTCTCCATACTGTAAGTGTTGAACAACAACAGTTTCCTTAGTTTCAAATTTTAGTTCTGTGTGTAATTTTCAAACAATTTTGGGAGGTCTAAACTCCGGTTGTACAGTAACTGGTTCACCTTCAATGACGAAACAAACTATCCAAATAAAAATATGTCACATCAAGCACTAGATGGGGGTTTCCATTCCTCTATTCTTGGCTTTGCTGTACTGTAGGGCACATATTCTCTTGATGTTCCTGACATATTGTACTCAAACTTGTCCACCCACTTACGTTTTGTTGGAGGTTTAGTGACTGGTGTCTCGTCTGTAGCATACATCAGCCAGTTACGCCTGAAATGACAAGAAAAATTTTCACTATACTACAAAATTTAAAGTCCTTCCATTGAAAGCATTTGCAGACTACAAATGAGCCATGCTCTGGTGAAAGGGGGTTCAATACATCTCCTTGATCCATTATACCAAGAACGTCATCACATACTGGTGGATCCATGAAATCCATTTTGTCAGACAATCGACTGAATCATGAGGTAGAACGGTCCTTTGACATGCAGAATATTGGCCAAAGCAAAAAGTTTCGGCCCAGGTCAGCCTGCCCGGATAGCGCAGGCTGACCTGGGTCGATGCTTTTTGCAGATGCATTAAGCCCCTTCCCCCCCATTTATGCCAAAGCATGGTTCATATATAAATAACTGCCTGAGCCATGCCCTGGCAAAAGGGGGCTTAATACATCTCTGTGATCCATTATACCAAGCACGTCATCACATAATGATGGATCCAGGAAATCCATTTTGTCTAACAGCCGACTGAATCGTGAGATTTACAAGTCCTTTGACATGCAGAATATTGGCCCAAAGCAAAAAGTTTCGGCCCAGGTCAACCTGCACAGACTTAGGAGGCTGACCTGGGTCAATACTTTTTGCAGATGCATTAAGCCTCCTTTTCATAGAACATGGCTTAAATATAATGTGGCTTAAAAGATGAAATCCAACTTTAAAAACGATAGAAAACATTGTGGTAAATGGAAATGCTAGTTACAAGCACTTTCTCCTTTTCCAACAATTTTCAAAAGCCCTTTCGTAGTAACATGGAATTCTCCAGTAAAAGGTTTAACTCTTTACCAAGTGACAAAGTTTAAGTGTAGTCCAAACTGACAGAATTTGAAGATGAAAATTGAAATGTTACTCAAATTTTAAAATTTGTCTTTGAATGGGTAGAAAACATTGTGTAAAAAGGAATAACTTCTGGTTACCAGCATTTTCTCCTTTCCCAACCATGGTTATAAGTCTTTTACCTTGCAGGTTGTCAAAACAATGATTGTGTGGTAAAGGGTTGAAGACTAAAGACAATACCTGTGTGATTGCAGTATTGGTCTTCTTATAAACCAAAATTTGACTTGATCTACTATACAAAATAAAGGTTCTCTATAGGTTTTGCAGCAAAATCAAATTTAAAATATTTTAACCAAATTAAAGGTTATTTAAGGTTCGTTCCCTTTTGGGGCCTGTAAATCGTTTCTAAAGATATCCTGTCAGTTTTGTCCATTATTCATGTGAATCATTTCTCTGAAACAAAAACACTTTGATAATCCAAATGTGGGTTTTTTCAGTTTTTGAGTGTTTTCAGACAATCCTGCACTCACTTTAACTCTTTACCAAATGACAATATTTTGGACTGGTCCAAATTAAAAGAATTTGCAGATGAGAAATTAAATGTGGCTAAAATGATTGCATCTGTTTCTGAAAGGTTAGAAAACATTGTGGGAAAAGGAGAAAATGCTGGTTACCAGCTTTTTCTCCTTTTCCCACAATGTTTTCAAAAGGCTTCTTTCTCTGGGTCGTTAAAAAGTCGGGATTGTGTGGTAAAGGGTTAAACATCGTCATGGGTAATGGCACTTCGACTTGTGGCAAGTTTTCACATTGCAGTCTACTTATTCTTGATACTTTACTACACAAACCTGAGTTTTCATAACCCTAAAGATGAAGGCTTTTGAAAACATTGTGAGAATAGGAGAAAATGCTGATGACAAGCATTTTCTCCTTTTCCCACAATGTTTTCTACCCAATCAAAGACAGAGATCATCATTTAAGCTTCATTTAATTTGTTGTCTGCAAATCCTTTCATTTTGCTCGAGTCCAAAATTTTTTCATTTGATAAAGAGCTAATAAAACATCCTAGAAATCAGACCAACCATTCATTATGACCAATTTCTTCAATTGCCACAATACTTTCAAAACCGAACAGTGGCAAGAGGAAAAATCTCATCTGGAGGTGGTGATAGGTAAACCCTTCTCCAAACAATTTGTGTTTTAACCCTTTACCACACAATCCCTAGTTTTAACCTGAGCAGGAAGGCTTTTGAAAACATTGTGGGAAAAGGAGAAAATGCTGGTAATCAGCATTTTCTCCTTTTTCCACAATATTTTTGCATAAATGAATATCAGAGGACTTAAGCTCATCTATAGCAATTCTGAATTTGTTGTCTGCGGATGTTTTGAATAAGGATGAGTCTAAAATTTGCTGTTTGGGAAACAGTTAATGACTCTTACGAAAACGGCTTCAGGTAACATTGTGGGAAAAGGAGAATACCAGGTGACCTGCTGTTTTCCTCCCACAATAGTTTCTACCCACTCAAAGACAAATACCATCATTTGCAGTCTGTAATGCAAAATTTCAATTTAGACAAGTGTATTTTTTTTTATCTGATAAAGAGTAAACCTATGTTACAAGAGACAAACATTCTTACCATGCCGGTGCTACCATACTGGCATCATAGTCTGTTCCGACGCCATGAGAGTATTCTACCCATCTGTTTCTTCCTGTACAAAATATGATAAAGAATAAGGTAGCAGAGTCAAATCCTTTACCACGCAATTCCGAGTTTTAACAACCCTGAGGAAGAAGGCTTTTGAAAACATTGTGGGAAAAGGAGAAAATGCTGGTAACCAGCATTTTCTCCTTTTCCCACAATTTTTCTATCATTTCCAAAACAGGCTTTAATTTTTGAGTTACATTTATTTTGTTGTCTGCAAAGATTTTCAATTTGGACATGTGTAAGATTTTGTCGTCTGGTGAAGAGTTAAGCTTTTCATGGTTTATTCCTTGTAGTGCTGAACCCAGATTTATTTGCCCATGTGGACTGTGTAGATCATGCAGTCTGATCTTGAATATACAGTCTGATTCTTTGCTAGATATTCTGACAAAAAAAAGCTTTGAACTTACCAGCTTTTATTCTGTTTTTCACATTGTTTTCAAAAGTCTGATCATTTCAGTCACACTGAATTTGTCATCAGTAAATACTGTGAATTTGGTAAATTTAAAATTTGCTGTTTGATAAAGAGTTATGGGTTAAAAGTTGTGTATCCCTTTCAGGTTTCTTGTACGCTACACACAACCCTGAGAGCATAACAATGCTTCAAAAGAAGGCAGCAGATATTAGTTTTAGCAATGAGGATAATATAACAAACAAACTTTAGCACATGGTATAGAAACAAATTTTGAGTTGGTTGGTTGATTGGTTGGTGCTTTCTGTCACTTTTGACACCATTTCAGTAAATATCATGATGACACCTCACTTACTAATTTATGTCTTGTGTTTTACATGCAACAGGCAAGGTCTCTGAAGTTGTTTGCCCCAGGACACTTCCATATGGGTTGTATAATTTTGCCTAGAACTCTTTGTGGAAAGAAGAGAATGTGACTCCCAGAGTGGACTATTTTGAACCCAAAGATACATGTCCAAAAGATTTTATCAACCACCACAAAATACAAACTCTTTTCGCCCTTTGCAAAAATGCTTTCAAAAGTAGTTAAATGCAAAACACAACAAGAGTACTGCATGCTGGTGCCAAAACTCAGCTGTGGTTACTTGACTTTCACTGAAAATTTTAAACTGAAAAGAGGCATAACTGTTTCGAAAATACTTTGATGGTTACTCGCCCTTGTTGCACTGGTTCTCATTCTGATAGTTAACGACTTGTCTAAATTTGCGGTAAATATCTTCAGTAATACAGAGATATCATATAATATAAAGCTGTTTTACTATGAAGCAGACGATGACAATGACACAGATGCCACCAGGGCTACAACAATAACTCGACATTTTCTATGAAAACAGCTCAGCTAAAAAGAAATCTAAAAGACCTTAGAATTGACTCAACTCTTTACCAGACGACAACATCTTAGGCTAATCTAAAATTAAAGCATTTGCTGATGAAAAATGCGGCTCAAATTATGGACTTAGTCTTTAAAAAGTAAAAAAAAAAAAAAAACCATCTTCAAAAGAGGAGAAAATGTTGGTTACCAGCATTTTCTCCTTTTCCCACAATGTTTGAATAGATCTTCTTTTCACGGTTGTTAAAACTCAGGATTGTGAGGTAGAGGTGAAGTGTGTTGAACACTGCTAACATAGCTCAAAGCAATGGCAAAGTACTTACCAAAGAAATATTTATTATTTTCATAGTATCGGTTTCCAAATTCATCTGAGCCAACACATTTCCCATGCTTCAATGCATCAGTGCTGGGGAAAAACAAAAAAGAGGAAAATATTAAATATCGTGGATGAAACAACATTTTTTCATTACTTATTTTTATTTAGTATGATACTTACAATGGCTGACAGGTTACTCTTTTACTTTACCAAACAACAAAATTTCTGACTGGTCCAAAATGAAAGCTTTTGCAGACCATCATATTACTATAAAACATATTTTGCTAATAAAAATTAAACTCAGTTTGGGAAAGGTCGAAAACACTGTGGGAATAGGAGAAAATGCTGGTTTCAAGCACAGACAACCCTTCGTTTTGGAAAGTCTTTTAAAAAAAAGTGGGAACCTGGTAAACAGCATTTTCTCTCCTTCCACAAGGCTCTATCTTTTAAAGACGAAATGCATCATTTGTTCAAAATTGAACATCTGCAAATGCTTTCAGTATAGACTGGTCTACGATTTCGTCGATGAAAAAAGTTTGAAAGCTTGTGTGTCAAGGCAAGACTCTACTGTTGAACAACCTGTGCTCCGGTTTGTTTACAGTTTTTCATCCACGAAAACCAATTACAATACCAATTCATCGACTGTAAGCTGAAATCGCAGACATGGAGTATCTACTTCAGGAAATACTAACAGATAAACAGTCCAGAAAGACCCTCTTATCCCGCCATGGAACTTAATGAGCTCTCTTATTTCTTTTAACTTCTGAAAGTAAATTGACATTTTGAATGTCGGTTTCGCAATGCCAAGGTCAGAGGGTTTAGATTGGATAAATTGGTTTTAAATACCTTTAACAGAAAAAAAATTTAAAAAAGGAACTCTTAAAAATTAAAATATGACTTTTCAAATCAAATAACTTTAATCGCTTAAAATAAATTGTTCATCACATAAACTGTATACCCACAGCAAAATGCATCATCGACCCAAAGATAATTCGACCAAATTAATTCGTCCTGAGACAAATCTAACTTTCGTATAAATTTAGCTATCCATGTATTATCGAAAAAATCCATCCAAATAAAAAGATACATTTTGCACATGAAGTCTTTGGGGAAAAAGGTTCTTTTATTTTTATATCTTATAAATTTTGAGGTTTGCTTTTTATATTGCCATCAATTTTTTAATTCTTTTTTGATATTTAATGTATTAATTGATTTTTTTTTCTGAGTTCTTTTCTTACATGAACCTAATTCTGTACGTGTTATAGCAAGAAAATTTAAATAAAACAAGTTCTAAAAGATCGCGGAAACCGAAGCGGAAAACTAATGACCTTTTCAGAAAAATATGGTCAAAGGGAAATAACTCATAGAGGTAAAGCAAGAATTTTCTTAAAGAGTTACTTCCCTTATCTTAGAGAAGAGTGTTTCCGGTGGAATCTTTCTAACGATTTTATTAATTAATTTATTTTAAGAAAAAAAAAAAAAAAAAGATAAGTATGGAAGATGCCATAATTGTAAATAATGAAAAGAATTTTGGAATTCTTCGATAGATTTTTTTTACAAAACTTGTGCTAACATATTCTCTGTTTTTAGTTTTGGGTAAGCAGGAGAAAAAAGGGCAGCGTGAGAAAAATGGGGTAATTTGAAGGTATTTGCGGACGAAATTTCAACTGCGGTAAACACGATAGGACTTTCTTTGACAGGGTGCAAAACATTACCAAATTTTTTTTCTTTTGCTTCAATGTTTTCAAAAGCCTTCTTCATAAGAGTCGTTAAAACTCTTGGTCGTGTGGTAAAGGGTTAAAAAACACTTTAACACCTTTGGAATATCGGTAAACCAGGGACAATATAGACACAATATATATTAGATCCCTGGGTAAACTAAATATTTGAAGCAATTCATTTATACATGAAACATTTCGCGGGCGAAAGTCGATAGGTGACGATCTCCCAATGACGAAATCGATGTGTTACGAAATATTTGATATGGAACTTGTTTGATAGCGAACCCGTACCTACTTGTAAGGGAGGCAACTCTTGGTAAAGATAAATTTAAGACAGTACGAGTTTTTTCCCTTAGACCTTTTCTTGATCGAAAAAATTCATCTGTAGCAACACATGGTGACCCTGACCCGGGTCTCTTCGATCAAATTTTCCCCTTCCAGCTAAATTAATTCGACTGGTTTGTTTTTATATAAAATATTATGTTTCACCTTGCATAGGAGATGATTTTAATATCGATTAGCAAAAGGTAGCGGTGTATCACGAAGATCAGAGAGCACGTTCTATATCTTTTTGATGACTATATATATATTGCTGCCTGCAAAAGTTTTTCAAACCTCTATTTACAGTAAAAGTGTTAAGCTAATTGGCATTGTATGTGTAATATGATACAGATACACAGGTTAATGAATATGGATTCAAGTAGATCTTTGTCATCTGTGACAAAGTTCAAGAAGATTTTTTTGAAAGTGGTGAGGGGAGGGTCTGGAAAGACACGCGAAAAGCGATATTAATTTGTCAAAAATTTGATTCATTTCCAGAAATCGAATTTGCTAAGACACCACACTCCAACAGCTCTGTCTGTCACTCACTTACTAGATCTATTCTGTATAGATCTAACTTAAAATATGCTGGACATCAGTGGAGTACGGTAGGGACCTTGTGATGTTTGCAATAATAATAATAATCATCATCATCATAATCATCATCAGACAAAATGTGTACGCATACAGTTCCATGACACTGAATGGGTCTAGATCTAGTGTTAATCAATTTTATTATGGTTTATACAGATCAAAAAGTAGATTTTGAAAATATTCAACATTGCCAAACAGAAAATTTATATCTACAAATTGACACTTCCCTTTAAACGTCTTCAAGTCTAGATCTAATTTCTCCATATTTTATGCATATCGAATCAATACTTAAAAGTTTAATTATTTTACAGAACAGGGTGGTATTAGCAACCTAATACACGTGCTCTGTTTGGAGCGAATTTTGCCCGAGTCGAGTTGTGTTGTGGCGATTTGTCATTAAGACGAGTCGTCTGCTTCAGACGATAATGGCTGCAATGAACTTTAAACCCGGTGGCGCGGAAGATGATGAAGAATTTGACGAGGACGGGTTCTACATAGGAGACAGTAAACTCGAAGGATTGAACGAAACGAAACCATTTGCTCCTGTCTCGGTAATCTTACATTATTTTACTTTATACAAATTTATCAGTGGCAAGTTTTTCAAGGTTACCAGACCGTTTCGTACAATTTTAAGTTCGACCTTTGCCCTCCAAGGATTCATCAAGGATTTGTGCTTCATTAGATAAATGACAGTGGGAACTGAATTGTGATTTTTAACTCTTTACCAAACGACAAAAATTTGGACTGAGCCAAATTGAATGCATTTGCAGACGACACATCCATGGCAGTTTTGCTAAAATGATGGTTGCTCTCTGTGATAGGGTTGAAAACATTGCGAGAAAAGGAGAAAATGCTGGTTAACAGCATTTTCTCCTTTTTCCACAATGTTTTCAAAAGCCTTTAACCCAAGGGTCGTTAAAAGTCAGGATTATGTGGTAAAGGGTTAAGGCATGTACCATCCAGTGCACACTTATAGTCAATATCCCCTATTTTAAAATCTGATGTTACAATACCTGTTTTCGTCTGGCTTCGAAAACAGATAAATAAAATCTCAGCACTTGCGAGATTTTTATGTTTCGCACATGCCTTTGTTTACATTGGAGATAGAAACGTCAAACTTGTTTCCAAGTCAAAATATGGAGATCAGAAAGGCAGTAAAAGTTTTCCTGAACTTCAAAGATGCGGACAATTGCCCCTTCGGACAATTGCCCCTGGGACAATTGCCCCTGCGGACAATTGCCCCTGCGGACATTTCCCCCTGCAAAATTTGTTCACCTGGACATTTCCCCCTGAATTTTTAAAAAGCTTAAAAATGGTTTTTATTTTAATCGGAAATATTTCTGTTTGCTTTAATCTTTAAATTTATAGCAATTTCATTATTATTTTGAAAAATTTAGTCTTATTTTAACAATATAACATGTGTTTTTTTTTCTTTGAAATAAGTCTGTTTTATGGCATTTTTTATATAGATTTTCCGTTTGATTTTTAAATAGCTTCAAAATTGATGTTAGCTCTAACATAGAAATAACAAGCGTATCTTTGTTTCTTTAGAAATAAAACAAATTAATTTCAATTGATATTAAAAACTTTACTTTAATAGATCTACTGACTTAAATTTTTAATTGAATAAATTAATTATAGTTATGATAATCCTTTGATCATGAATATGGTAGTGATTAGTTACAGTATTCCTTAACAAAACTTAATTTTTTTAATTATACTAAATTGTTTTATCTTTGATCCTTTCTTTGTTTAACAATCAGATTAATTGATTAAAGAAGCCTATATTTTGAAAACTGTCAAGAAATGAAACAAAACATCAAATAGGCACAAAAGTAAATAATTAAGGTGTCTGTGAAAAATTAAGGTACAAACTGAAAATGATATATGTATATAAGGTTTGGAAAAATGGTAAACTTTACTTTATTGTTTGGTAATATGGAGGTGATACGGAATACACGTGGCGGGGCTAAAGTGTGTTACCAAGGGTATATGTATACAAAGAAGGCCACCTACAAGACGACTATCCGATGGGAATGTGCTTCAAGACGCGCCTTTATGTGCAACGGATCCTTGACAACTGACCCAGAGGTAAAGTAATGACTCTTTTAAATCTCTGATTAATATAACCCTTCCCACAAAACCTAAACTTTATTATGCCTGAGCAAACAGAGTAGATGCAGAAAAGGATAATGAAAGGTTTGAACCCTTTGCTCTATATATACGCCTTTCTACACCTTTGCAAAGCCTTTACTCTATATATATGCCTATCCACACCTTTACAATCAGGGTAGACCTAGATCGGGCAGCTCCTTGTAGGAGCTGCCTGATCAGGGCCTATCCTGTTTGCAAATATGGAATATGGTTGAAATGATTCTTTAAATATGACCGTGATATACCATATCTAAGGCACAAATCATTGTTTGAGACATGTTTAATTTGTCTTCTCCAAATGCTTTCATTGTACAATTCTAGTCCAAAATGTTGTTCAGTGAAGAGTTCATAGAGTCCTTACAGAAGAAAGAGAGATTTCTAATTACCTAACATTTACAGATTATGCAGCATCATTGAAATAATCATGTGCTGTCGGTAAACTAGGAAAATACTTTATAAATAACCATTATACCAGAGTGCTTGTGATTTTTTGATCCTACAAAAATCCTTTAACTCTTTACCAGACAACAAACATGTGGACTTGTCTGAATTGAAAGCCTTTACAGATGACAATTTAAATTTTAGTCAAATGATGACAGTTATTTTTGATAGAATAGGAAACACTGTGGGAAAAGGAGAAAATGCTGGTTACACATGTCATGAGCCAAATTTCATGTTGGCATCACTTAATTCTTTACCACACAATCCCGACTTTTAACGACCCTGGGAAAGAGGCCTTTTGAAAACATTGTGGGAAAAGGAGAAAATGCTATTTTCTCCTTTTCCTACAATGTTTTTTACCCATTAAAAAAACAAATCAGCATTTAACAACATTTAAGTTGTCGTCTGCAAATGCTTTCAATTTGGACCAGTCTAAAATTTTGTCATTTGGTAAAGAGCTAAAATAGTTTGAGATAGTCCTCGAAATAGAGTAATTTCAGTTAATGTTTGAAGATTGTTCAACAAACTTTTGCTGTTAACTTTTAACCTTGCTCTATAATAGGTCAAGGTGTACCCAGGGTCATCAATTATATAAATGTAGGAGATTCTTGCAAACACCAAGAATGAGCTATAAATTAATGTACTGTAGCAAAACTGCATGGTGTGTATTGGAAGATTTTTACTGGCAAGTAGTGTAGGCCCAGATGAGAGAGCTCCTTCAGCAAACAGTTTGGATCTCAGATCAGGCCCCACGATGTGACAAATCTAATGGAAATCTAATGGAAGTTATTAAATAAAATAATTACAAACACATTTTTTTTTCTTATAGATCACCGAAGTTAGGGGCTCAGGATATCACAGTCATGATAGTGACAACAATATGATTGAGGCTGCAAAAGCTGTAAATAGGATGAAGGAGGGTGCAACCACTAGTGGGGGAGGACCACATCAGATTTATGTGGATACCCTTCAAACAGAGACTGTTGAAGTTCGAGCTGCTGTTGGGAAAACAGATTCGGTGAAGAGAACCATTCGGCGACAACGCAACAAGAATCTACCCAAGGATCCTGCATCTTTGCAAGATCTTATCTTGCCAGAGGACTGGCAGCACACATGTGAACCATACAGACACCCTTTTCTATTATTTGATAGTGGCAGTGATTCTGAGGATAGGATTCTAGTGTTTGGTACAGCTCAAGCTCTGAGACACCTCTGCTCATCAGATATATGGTACATGGACGGTACTCATCCATCTTCCCCTGGCCTATTCAAACAGCTGTACATTATTCGTGCGCCACTTGGAGACTCAGCAGTTACATGTGTGTACGCTTTGCTGCCAGGCAAATCACAGCAGATATATGAAGAACTGTTTGGTGCTGTTGATAGAAAGTGTGAGCAGATGGGATTCAGCCCTGATCCAACAACAGTAATTACAGACTTTGAGCAGGCTGCTATTCTCGCGTTCCGCAACACCTTTGGCGAGCAGGTGATTCACCGTGGTTGCTTCTATCATCTGACACAGAACACTTGGAGAAAGATCCAGCAACTGTCTCTCGTGGACCAGTATAAGACAGACGACAATGTGAAGCTCTTCTGTGGAATGATTGATGGACTGGCCTTTCTTCCAGTGGATGATGTCGCTGATGGAATGGGGTACCTGAAGGACAATACCCCAGATGGACTTGAAGGTCTGCTTGAGTACTTTGACAAGACCTATGTATCTGGGTCATTCAGGCGCATTCAGCGTGCTCCTGTTGATGGTGATGATGAAGTTCAGCCAGTGAGAGTGAGGCGTGTACAACCACTCTTTCCACCACAACTCTGGAACGTCCATCAGGCTACAATTGACAATGAGGCTAGAACCAACAATATGTGTGAAAGTTGGAATAATGCGTTCCAGAAGCTGATCGGCTACAATCATCCTACAGTCTGGGTAGCTATTGAGGCCTTCAGAAAGGACCAGTCATCAGTTGAGACTGCATTCTACAACAACGCCAATGGCCAGCCACCCCAGAAACGAGTAAAAAAAGTCACGAAAGATCTGCAACAGCGTCTTCAGAACCTCTGCCGAGACTACGTTAATGGTACAAAGACTGTTCCTGAGTTCTTGCAGGGAGTTGGGAGAACAATTCGCTGGAAGTGTTAGTGCTACCTTGTGTTGGATAGAAATGGAAAGTTCCCAGTGAAAGTGTGCTATTGTGTTATTCAGATTTGCATATGACAAATTGTTGACAATCTTCAAAAACGTTGTATGTGCTGCATAAAACATACAGCTCATACAACATTTTTGAAGAACATCAATGAAATTTGTACTGATTTAAGTGTCAGTATCAGTGTGCTATTGTGTTATTTAGATTTGCATATGACAAATTGCTGACGATCTTCAAAAAAGTTGTATGTGCTGCATAAAACATACAGCTCATACAACGTTTTTTGAAGAACATCAACAAAATTTGTACTTGTTTAAGATCAACTTGGTTTTGACAAAGTTAGCATGCAGTAGATATTAGTTGCATTGATTTTCTTGTGTACTTATTAAAAATTGATTCCAAGATTGTCATATTGTGTCATTGTAATGTTCACATTTTTTTTGGATGAAATCATAGTTAAAATTCACATTAACCCTTTAATTTGAAATGCCTATGACTGGTTCATAGAAACAAGCATGTGCATTTCATCATTTTGGGGGTTAAGATATCATTTTCTATAAAAACTTGAACACTAAAGGTTAAAATATGTGAAAGACAACATATATAATCATGTTATGCATATGACCTGCCTGAAAATAAAATAAATGTATTTCATACAATAGGTTTCTACTTTTCTTTGATACTTCAAAGTGAAAAACTTAACATTTAACATTTAAACTACCCAGTAAACTGTATATACATTGGCGAAACGGCGAAAAAATTTATCTACTTATAACTTATTAACTCTAAATTTCTGAGATTACAAATGATATCACTCAAAATCAAATGTAAGTTACAATTTGAAAAAAAATAACATCAATTAAAGTAAAAAAATAATGAATCAGGGGGAATTGTCCGCAGGGGCAATTGTCCGCAGGGGGAATCATCCGCAGGGGCAGTTGTCCGCAGGGGCAATTGTCCCAGGGGCAATTGTCCGCAGGGGCAATTGTCCTACACTCCCATTTTGGTGCAATCTGCCTAATGCCGTATAATTTTAAAGTTTGGATCACAAAAGATCATGCATACAAGAAATATGTTTACATTGTCTCTGCTGTATGGAAGTGTTTGTCCCCAGATGGGGAAGCACGTAGCTATCAAAGTATACTGCTCATAATAGATAAAGCACTATTTTGTGATTACCATCCTTATGTGTTAGTCATCCATTTTTAGCTAACCGAGAGTTAATTGATTGTATCTGAAAAGTTTGTAAGGTTGATTTAAACCATTTTTACCTACAAATTTCACTTGCCTGAATAAAAAGCATTGAATAAAGATCAGGTGGGTTCATTTGTCTCTGCTATATAGTGCTAGGGTTATATAGTGTAAGGGGTGGCACATTCTTGTGTCCTATATGTGATCCTATTACGCACTGCCATAGAACCATAAATAGGACAAAACGCTGAGGATATGTTAAACTAGGTTTTCCATGGTTAATCCTTGTTCCAAGAGTTAAGTTTTCTCTAGCTGGATGAAAATGTGTTGTGTGGTACTTAATTTTCTTGAACGGTATAGTTATCATGGACGAATTTAGGTTGTGTATCTCCAGGGCCATCAGATTTTGACTGTTTCCAATATAGTGTCTATTGATTGATAAACATGAGGTTAGGTTAATCACTTTTGTTGTCGATTTGTTATATTTTGATCGATAGAAGATATGTTTCATTGAAGAAATTAATTGAATTTGTCTGTTTGGAATGCCGCTTGAACATATCGGTAGGTGGATGAAAATAGGTTGTGCCGGGATATTTGATGAAGCAAGCTAGGGCTAAAGAACTCCTATTTTTTCGAGGAGTACCTGTTTTCAAACCCGAAATGATATCCAAGTTTTCTTGCACATTGTGAAGTGAATGACGTCCCTGTTTTGTGTGAACCGCTATTTTGAATGTGAAAAAACAGTGTCACTGCTGCTAATTTAACAACAAAACAAGACAGTATGCATGTTTTGAAAGGAAAGATTGGTTTTAGTGACAAATTTCTCATTACCTTTTACAGAGCATGGCACATTTATTGAATAAGAATAGGATTATTTCGGAGAGGTTTGTAATGTAGCTGTGGTAGGATGAAAGAAAGTGATCTTTATTTGTAGGTTGTACCAAGTGGTCATGTTAATAGGGAAGGGTTTAAGGGCTTTGGAACACCTGAGCCAAAAGTCCAGAGTCAATCAGGCACAGGTTTTAAAAGATTTTCGGATAGACATTTGGATGCCAACACAAGGACACTGGACATGGGGGACTTTCAGATGGCCATTATTAGACGACGACATGACATTGTGAAACAGTACCTCGAGGAGGGTAAAAATGTTTTACCTAATATCTTAACCCTTTACCACATGAGTGACAATCCTGACTTTGAATGACCCTGAGGGAAAAGCCTTTGAAAACATAATGGGAAAGGGAGAGAATGCTTAAACCAAGAGAATGCTGGAAACAAGACTATTTTCTTCTCTTTCAAAGACAAATTTCATGTTCTGAGTTACATTTAATTTGCCATTTGCGTATGCTTTCAATTTGGACAAGTCGCTAATTTTGTTGTTTGGTGAGGAGTTAAATGCTGGTTATTATCAAGCATTATTTCCTCTTCCCAATCCCAAAATATTTTCAAAAGCCTTTTCACCAAGGTTGTTAAAACTCTGGATTGTATGGTAAGGGGTTTGTAGATCTTTTACAAATTCAATATAGCTGAAGTTATTTGATTGTCCTTTGGAGGGTAGAAAATGATACAATTTGTCTTTGACATGATAGAAAATATTATGGTAATTGGAGAAAATACTACTCAAGGCATTTTCTCCTTTTCCCACAATATTTTAAAAAGCGGTAAAGACACTGAATTCTTTGGTAACTAAACCAATCCAGCCTCTTTTCAAACAATTCTCAACACCTACACATTGTCACAATGATGAGATATGCCTTGATAAGAAAATGTTTTTCTGTAAAGGTACTTTAATTCTTTACCAAACAACAAAATTTAATGCCTTGTCCAAGTTGAAAGCATTTGCAGACAAAAAATTAAAGGTTACTCAAGACATGAAAGTTGTCTTTCAAAGAGTAGAAAACATTGTGGAAAAAGGAGGAAATGCTGTTTACCAGCATTTTCTCCTTTTCCCACAATGTTTTCAAAAGGCTTCTTCTTCCGGGTCGTTTAAAGTCGGGATTGTGTGGTAAAGGGTTAAAGCAGGAAAAAAATTTGCAGTAAAAGAAGCAATTGCTTGCAAAAAGTTATTGTTCCTTCACAATAGTGTTTTTAGAAACTGCTTTTGAGTGACATCATGATGGTACAAGGTCCTGGGTTGGCCAGTTGAATGCTGCTGTGTAGATCAAAATCTGAGGGCAAAGATCTGCAGTCTGATCTTGAATTTAAATTCTCTGAAATAACTAACACAGCCTCGAATTTGCACACTGTTGTGGTCTTTGTTACTTCCTGCAAATATACATTTCAATTATTTAGTATGTCCTTTGAGTCTTTGACAACACACTGCAGAGCCCAAGCCTAGTAAAGATTAATTTCAGGAAATATCTCAAAAGAGAATTGTTGCTTTTATGTGACTAGAATTCTGTTGAAAGGAGCACAAACATTTAACATTCAAAGAAACGATGAATGTTCAGCATACTGTTGGTTAACATTTAAAGTGCTTTTCACGCCTATAGTTGCCTTTGTGGCTGGTATAAGATCAGACTGCAGAAAACATGCAGCCTGATCTTTTATCTACACTGTCAGCTTTGTTGAAACACTGTAGACAAAATCTACTATGAGATTCAATGATTCGGGTTGTGTTTGTAGGATGAGGATTTCTGGTGATTTTCTTGGGCGCTCTAAGGGTTAATACCTGTCACATAATTTTCAAAAGTTTTTATCATACAGGTCATCAAAATACACGAGCCATGCTCTAGCAAAAGGGGGCTTAATGCTTCTCCGTGCTGCACTATACCAAGCAAAACATCAGTTACTTATGGATCCATAATTGCCACTCTTTTTAAAAACTGACTCTATTATGAGGTAGAATGGTCCTTAGACATACGGAAAAATTGACCAATAGCGAAAAGTTTCCACCCAGGTCAGCCTGCGCAGACTGCGCAGGCTGACCTTGGTCAATACTTTTCGCAGATGCATTAGGCCTCCTTTTTCACAGAGCACAGCTCGCATGTTTGTGTGGTAAATTGGTAATTGGTTAAACACAGGACAAAATTCAATTTGGTACAGGTTTTAAAGTGGATACTGTTCTGAAGAGTGGATGGACAGGCTTGATGTACGCTGCTAGTAATGCTAACCCAGAAACTGTGTACGAACTTCTTCATCATTCTGCAGATCCTAACTTCCATAAAGGTAAAGAAATACATGTACATAAATTGTAGGTCTTCCAGCACAAGTAAGGGACTGCTTCAAAACTCAGCACTCTAATAGGACATACATATACTATAATTTTAAGCAATATTTAACCACAATTTTGTTTCTTTAGGGTCCTGCATGATTAACTCTTTACCAGACAACATAATATTAGACTAGTCCACATTTTCAGAAGTGCAAATTAATTGTGGTACAAATAATGAGGTTTGTCTTTAACTCTTTACCACACAACAAAATTTTAGCCTTGTCCAAATTGAAAGCATTTGCAGACGACAATTTAAATGAAGCATAAGTGGTGATCTATGTATTGGATAGAGTAGAAAACGTTGGAAAAAGGAGAAAATGCTGGTTACCAGCATTTTCTCCTTTTCCGAAAATGTTTTCAAAAGCCTTCTCTTTCAGGGTCATTAAAACTCGGGATTGTGTGGAAGAGAGTTAAAAGGATAGAAAATATTGTAGGAAAAGAAAAAAATGCAGGTACCAGCACTGCTGAAACAAGACAAGATAAGTATTTAAAAACTGAAAATTTTTTAGACTCATCCATATGAAAAATGCACAAGCATTTTGTCCTTTTCCGGCAGTGCTTTTATAAATAGTTTTCATCTGAATCATAGACGCACAGTATCATTTAGTAAAAAAGGTGAGAAATACATAGTGTAAACTTTATTTCTCTTTCAGTACGATTTCATAACACATACAATTTGAGCGCAGTGAAAAAGGGGTTTAACCCTTTACCACACAGTCCCGAGTTTTAACGACCCTGAGGAAAAAGAGCTTTAAAAACATTGTGGAAAATGGAGAAAATGCTAGCAACCAGCATTTTCTCCTTTTCCCGCATTGTTTTCTACACTATCAAAGAGAGAATAGTCATTTTAGCTACAGTTGATTTGGTGTCTGCAAACGCTCTGAATTTTGTCCAGTCCAAAATTTTGTTGTTAAAGAGTTAATGCATGTGCAAAAAGTATCAACTCAGGTCAACCTGCACAGTGCGAGCAAACTGACCTGGGTCTAAACGTCTTGCAGTTTGTCAGTTTTCTACCATTCAGAGGGCCATTCGACCTCAAGATTCAGTCGGTTGCTTGCCAAAAAGAATTTTATGGATCCATGATTATGTGATGACTTGCTTGGTATAATACTTCAGAGAGTTGTGTTAAACTCCCTTTTGCCAGAGCAGTTCTCACTTATTATCAGGTTATGTTCTGCATGGTCAGTGATGAAATTGCTGGGATTGCAATCTACAGGTCCCATGTAGGATCCTCACCAGAAGCTCTGGCTTTTTTGAGGGGGTATCCTTAAGCAAGGCATTATAGAATTCCAACCCGGTACATATTGGTTAACTCTTTACCAAATGACACAACTTTAGACTAGTTCAAATTGAAAGCATTTTAAGACGACAAATTAACCCTTTCCCAAACGACAAATTTTGGACTGATCCAAAGTTTGCAGACGACAACTTTACATTTGTTGAAAATGGCAGAAAGTTCTCAAAAAGGGTAGAAAACACTGTGGGAAAAGGCGAAATTGCTCGTTACGAGTAATTTCTCCTTTTCCCACAGTGTTTTCAAAAGACTTGTACTGCAAACATGTGAAAACCAGGGCTTGTTTGGGAAAGGGTTAAATTTAAATGTGACTTAAAAATTGAAATTTGTTATGGGACGGGTAGAAAACTTTGTGGGAAGAGGCTTCCTTTTTAGGGACATTAAAAGTCGGGATTGTGTGGTAAAGAGTTAAACCCAGGACAAACATGAATAAGTGAGCTACCACCGTGATATTACTGAAATTATGTTGAAAATGGTGCAAAACACAACAAAATCAATCCATATTAACAGACATGTATACAGTACTAATGGCAGCCTGTGGAGCAGCCGGTTACAGTGAGCAAGATGTGTTAGAATGTGTGACTTTTTTGTTGGAAAAAGGAGCCAAGGTGGATGCATGTGATAGGTAAGTCAATGATTTAAAAATTTTAGACTTGTCCGAACCCAAAGCATATGCAGATGCCAAATTAATTGTGGCTAAATTTGTGGAAGTTGTCTTTGGTAGGGTAGAAAACATTATGGGAAAACCTGCATTTTCTTCTTTTTCCCTCGATGTTTTCAAAAGTCTTTTTTCTCAAGGTCGTTAAAAGTCAGGATTGTGTGTGTGGTAAAGGGTTAAAAAAAGAAGTATTTTGTATTCTTGTTAGAAGATGTTGTTATGTGAGTTTTATTGCTATTGAATGACTTACTTCATATTAACCTAATAGTACATGTATTAACCTTTATATTTTCAATATTCTGATCAAGACAATGAGTACCTACAAGAGTGGTTTTGGTCAATAATGAACGAGTTAAGAACAGCATAATAAGAACGGGATTAGCCAAACTGATCTTGATTTGTACTCTGTGTAAATAAAGTTCCACTCTGAAACCTGTGATATGGTTTCTCATTAGAATTGTCCCATTGAGAATTTACATGAGTACCCATACAACAGGGCCAGGTTACCATCAAAATATTTTTGACACAGTTATGCCCCTTTTTATCTTACAATTTTCACTGAAAAGCAGCTGCAACCGAAATTTGGCATTCACATGTAGTACCCTTGTTGATCTTCCTCTTATCTTGAGCTCTGTAACATAATGGTATGTAATTTGTTAGGTATCATACAACAGCACTGATGTATGCTGCCAAAGAAGGAAGAAGCAGAGTGATCAGACAGCTTGTAGAGAGTGGGGCCAATGTAAACAAACAGAACAATAGAGGATGGACTGTGAGTTATCACATAGCCCCAAGTTTTAACAACCCTGATGAAAAGGGCTTTTGAAAACATTGTGGGAAAAGGTAACCAGCATTTTCTCCTTTTCCCAGAATGTTTTCCCTACTTTTAGATACAAACCTCATCATTTAAACCACATTTAATTTGTTGTCTGCAAATGCTGTCAATTTGGACAAGTCTGAAATTTTTTTGTCTGGTAAAGCATTAGTGCAGTACAGTATCACTGTTGTTGATTGTTTGTAAACTTTTAACTCTTTACCAAACGACAAAATTTTAGGCTGATTGAAATTAAAGCACTTGCAGGCAACTAAGTAAATGTTACGTTAATATTGAAATTTGTTTTGGGAAGGGTAGAAAAAATTGTAGGTTTTCAAAAAGCTCCTTTATCAGGGTCATTAAAAGTCAGGGTTGTGTGGTAAAGGGTTAAACTTAGTTATTTGACATCAAGTATGAAACTAAGTTCTTACAATCATTGAGGTATTTCCAAAGGTTGACTTTACTCAACACAAGGATCAGACTCGGAAACTTTGATGTGATAGAACAACACTTTAACACTGCATCACTGTGTTCCATGAGAGTATGATGGTTTTTCACAGTGCAGTTAGCAATGAAAACTCTTGTTTCATTATAATTGATGATGATTACATCACTTCAAAGCTTTACTGTAAACTTCTGTAATTGATTTTCACATATTTTTACATATGATAACTTTTCTTTTTTTTCCCCCACATTGTTTTCCCCTCCTTTTACAAACTCCATCATTTGAGTCAGTTTTAATTTATGGTCTGCAAATGCTTTCATATTGGACTATGCAATAATTTTCTCATTTGTTAACTCTTTACCACACGACAAAATTTTAGACTGGTCCAAATTGAAAGCGTTTGCAGATGACAAAGTAAATGCAAATAAAAAAGTAAAACTTGTTTTGGGAAGAGTAGAAAACATGGTGGGAAAAGGAGAAAATGCTGGTTACCAGCATTTTCTCCTTTTCCCACAATGTTTTCAAAAGGCTTCTTTCTCAGGGTCGTTAAAAGTCGGGATTGTGTGGTAAAGAGTTAAAGGGTTAAGTGAAGTGCCTGATCAACATAATGCTCTTGGTTTCTTCTTTTCATTGGTTTCGATATATGAAGGTCCAGTTATTTCATAATTGTCCTGAAAGTGGTTCTGCAAAAGTAGCATCCTGCCCGGGTAGCTCAGTGGTTAGCATGTCGGATTCGTAACCTGGTGGTTGCGAGTTCGATACCCGGTTGAGGCAACCTTTCTTTCCGGCGATTTTTCGCCTCTCACCTCTGATGCATGTGAGAAAAGTAGTCAGTGGCTTTGGAAAGAAAGTTGTGTCAGTACTGGTGTGAGAATGCCAGGAAACACATAGGTGCGTCGCTGACCGCCATGATATGACCTAAGCTGTTAAAATGGCGTTAAACTCCAATACAAACAAACAAGCAAAAGTAGCAGACTCTTCGAGAACACAAAATTTCATATTTGTCTTTATTGGAAGAATTAATTGCTCCGTTCCTATGTTTTAACTCTTCACCAGATAACAAAATTTTGTGATTGTCAAAATTGAGAGTATCTGCAGACAGCACATTTAGATATGTGTGAAATGATGGAACCTGTCTTTGAAATGGTAGAAAACATTGTGGGAATAAGAGAAAATACTGATATCCCAGGAGTATTTTTTTTTTCCTCAATTTTTTCAAAAGCCTTCCTATGTAGTAGTTGTGATTAAAAACACTTGATCCTTTGGTAAAGAGTTTGCTTGAAACAAGTGCTGGTTACCAGCATTTTCTCTTTTTCCCTCAGCATTTTTCAAAAGCCCTCTGTTTCAGAGTTATAACAGTGCAGGATTGTATTGTAAAGGGCTACAAAGCTGTCATTGTCAGGAGCGTAAGAAGCCATATGTACATACTTTTTAGTCAGATGGCACAGGACACAGAGCTGGATTTCGGACAGTATAGTTTTGCACATTTTTCAGGCACTAACATGGGCTGTAAGTAAACAGCGTATAGATGCTGTGAGGACATTGATAGCAGATAATGCAGATTCAAAAATAAAACACTGTGATGGTCAGACAGTCATTGACATGGCAAGAGATATGGAGGATGACCAGGTATTTAGAATTTATATTTGAGCCATGCTCTGGCAAAAGGGGGCTTAATGCATCTCCGTGATGCATCATACCAAGCAAGTTATCACATGATTAGGGATTCATAAAATCCATTATGTTTAGCAACCGACTGTATCAAAAGGTTGACTGGTCCTTTGATATACAGAAAATTTACCAATAGCGAAAAGTTTCGGCACAGGTCAGCCTGCGCGGACTGCGCAGGCTGACCTGGGTTGATACTTTTCGCAGATGCATTAAGCCCCCTTTTCACAGAGCATAACTTATTTACAATAATGCATGATTTTTTTTAATGATTTACACTGCTCTTCCAACACTGTTTCAGTCATCATTATAGCAACAGCTCCCTTATTGATGTCTTTCATTTCGTATTATGTTGGGATTAGGTAATGCCTTGCTTAGTTGTGATTAAGCAAGGATTTTATGATTACAAAAATGTCTGAGTCTGTGGCTCAAATTATGAAATTTTACTTCATTTTGATGTCATAAAGGTGAAAAGCACTGTGGAAAAGGAGAAAATGCTGGTTACCAGCATTTTATCCTTTTCTCAAGTATTTTCAAAAGCCTTTGTAGTCAGGGTCATTAAAACTCGGGATTGTTTGGTAAAGGGTTAATCAATTACAGTATACTGATAGGTTATTGTTAAGAATTGCATACTAGGTTATTGTCAAGATATTGCATACTGTATAAAGGATAGACATTTTGATGATAGGATTTACTCTGAAAATGCTGTTAATATCTGTTAATGTACAATTTTGTCATATGGTAAAATGTTACCATAATTTATCAGTTTATACGCAGTATAATTATGCTGTGCTGTGCATCCTGCTTGTGACAAAAATTTATCCTTATAAATTTTTCACAGATAATTGCTTTGTTAGAAGGTCGGGAACCAGACCTTTCCAGTATTTCCAGGCACTCAGACAGCAGAACTCCTGCTCAGAATGGAGTATCAACCTCTAAACATAGTGACAATCAAACTAGTATGTAAGTGTAGTTGATTGTATGGTGGTTAACACAGTTTTCAACATTATTTCAGTTATATCCCAGTGGCCAGTGCACCTATCCATGCTTTCCTGGAATTTTGCTATGCCCAATATTCTTTCAAAGCCACTGTTCCACAGCTTTCTCACATAAACCACTGTCAAAACAACAGTCAGCGGTGAGATAGGAATGAATCTTGTCACAATGACTATCATCAATCCTCAGAAAGAAATTGGCCGAGCCGGGAATCAAACCAGTGACCTCCTGTTTCCAAGTCCTGTACGACTGAGCTACCGGGGCTCAGCATGTAATTATGGAACTGATCTTCTGGGCAAACACTAATAAATCCTGTAGCATACTGGGCACATCTTAAAGGTACATCTGTACTCATTTTCAGCCAGTTTTTAATCCATTTCATCTTTATTTCATCAAACTGTAATCGTTCTTGTATCTTCATGTCAAATGTCGCCCCAGACGAATGCAGGGTTGCATAGATCACGACCGATAGAAAATGCATTTCATTTTCCTGGTGGCCATCAAAGAAATCACTGTTGTGATGTTTTTGGTTTTAAATCGAAGATTTCAGATATATGTATTTATCCCAGATATATTTGTAATTTAACTATGTTTACACAGCTGACTAAATTCTGAACCATTCTACATTCTATCAAATTTTAACAGCATTGTTTTTTTCTCTGGCTGTAAGCAGGGTTTTCATTTAAAGCCGATTGCCGATCAAAAACATCGGACGAAATCGGCCTTTAATCGGTTGTTTTTGCTGGATCTTTGAAAAATCAATCGCGTTGTTTATATCGAAAATATTTCACGCATTGGTAACTGTACTGCGACACCGGTTCAATTTTACCGCGAAACCAGAAACAATTGGTTTATGAATGTTACGCGGTCATTCATTGGATACTTGCATCCAATTATCCAATCGTAGGCGACGATACGTTTCTCCGATCTCCATTTGGTAATCATGGACGCAAAAGCCTAGGTGGCCCCCTTGACCCTCGGCCTGTTGTTTTTGTCAATCAATCGGTTGCTTCATTTCAAAATGAAAACGCTGTGTAAGGATGTATCTTTAAGTGTTGTAACTCTTTGTCAGATAACAAAGACCTAGACTTGTCCATGATGAAAGCATTTAAGCCATGCTCTGGCATAAGGGCTTCGGTGCACCTCTGATGCACTTTACCAAGCAAGTCATCTCATGATTTTAGATTCATAAAATCCATTTTGTCTTACAACCGACTGAATCATGAGGTAGACTGGTCCTCAGTCATCCAAAAAATTGACCAATAGCAAAAGTTTTGACCCATGTCAGCCTGTGTGGACAGTGCAGGCTGACATGGGTTGATAGTTTTTGCAGATGCATTAAGCCCCCTTTTCACAGAGTATGTCGTATTTGCAGATGACAAATTAAAAAATGGCTTAATGGTGAAATTTGTCTGTAGTAGGAAAGAAAGCATTTTGGGAAAAGGACAAAATACTGGTTACCTCCTTTTTCCACAATTATTTTTGAAGGCCTTTTCCCTCAGAGATATAAAAACACCATTTTTTTTTACATTAAGTAATAATTTCATAAAACTTATAGAATTTCTCAGGGTTTAGTATTCAAAATTGAAACGGTGTATTACTGACAAAGCTGATACTCACCTGCACTGGAGGTGAGATTGGAGTTCTTTATCAAATATAAACTCCTTTGAAATTTTTGAGCATAAAAAACAAATGAGCCATGCTCTGGCAAAAGGGGGCTTAATAAATGCATCTCTGATCCATTATACCAAGCAAGACATCACATAATCAGGGATCCATAAAATCCAGTATGTCTAACAACCGACTGTATAATAAGGTAGACTGGTCCTTTAACATACAGAAAATTGACTAATAGCGAAAAGTTTTGGCCCAGGTCAGCCTGCGTGGACTGCGCAGGCTGACCTGGGTCAATACTGTTCGCAGATGCATTAAGCCCCCTTTTCACGGAGCATGGCTCAAATATAATTAATCAAACAATATTTCTGCTGGTTTTTTTTCTTTTTGTCTGAGGCTGCAAGTACTAACCATTTTCAGTTCATGTTTATTTCTAAATTCCAAGACTAGCATTTTGATTGGCAAAGACGGATTGTCTAGGCCATATCAGATGGCTAGTCTTGGAACTTAGGATTAAAACAATACTTAAAATTGTTGCTGCATGCGATCTCCTGTTTTTCAGTTCTGTAGAGTCTAGCGGCACCACCTATAGAGAACTAGAGCTGTTTCTGTGTGGCCTTGAACTTTCATTTCTGGTAGATTTATTCCGAGATCAGAAAGTGACCTTTAGTAACTTTTTACTCATGACTGAAGAGGATCTGATTCAGGTATGATGTGTTGATGGCGTTTGATTGGGTTATATACCAGTAGATTTCTAATTGGTTCATCGGTCAAGAGGTTGGATTTGTAATGAGGAAAGCCTTCTTCTAGCACCAATGACCACTTTGTGTACATGAGAGAATCTATGGGCAAGGCACTTAAAATGCTCTAGCTTTGTACTGGTGAAAGCAAGGGAAAGGCATAGATGCTTGAGTTAAAAAAAAAAATGAGTTGTCATTATGGTATGCATGCAATACTATTAGAAGAGCTTAAAATAGCATTCTAAACAAACAGCTGATTAAACAAAACATGCTCTTTAGGAAAGCCTAGATATTGCAATCACAAAGTTTTGACCAGGTTATGTCATTATATGGTGTGGATTGCAGATTAGACTGCAAGTTCTGTACTGTTTCATCTATATCTACACTATCTGCAATTGCACTAGAAGTTGTATGCAGTAAACGGGCAACGCTCAAAATAATTCTTAAAGCATAATAAATTTGAGGAGCATAAAGAATTATTGATACAAACCTTAACAGAAATAGTTTGTTTTCAGTTCAGGTCATGTTATATCTCAGCTTATTTTATCTCAGATGGGTATAAACCAGATAGGGGTCAGAAAGAAGATTATAGATGGTATCCATGCAGTACACAAAAAAGAGTGGGAGAAAAGTAGCCTGCCAGCTATACAATACAACAAGCAGCTAAGGTATCTTTCATCTTCTCTTTCCCAAATGATGAAATTTTAGACATGTCCATAATGAAAGCACCTGTAGATGACAATTCAAGTGTGGCAAAAATGATAGTATTTATCTTTGAAGGGTAGAAAACATGGTGGGAAAAGGAGAAAATGCTGGTCACCAGCATTTTCTCCTTTTCTCACAGTGTTTTCAAGAGTCTTCTTTCTCTTTTCAAGAGTCTTCTTTCCCAGGGGTGTTAGGACAAGGGATTGTGTGAATAAGTGTTTAGCCTGTAAGCAAAACTAAAGCATTGTTTGAACAAATTACCGTCTTGCAGGCATCTTTCTTTATCATGCAGCACTTTTCAAAACATTGTTGCTGACCATTGTTTTGACAACTGTCATGTGGGACAGCAACCTGTGGCTTGGGACAAATATTGTGCAATTTACTGGTAAAAGAAATATCAGGAAAGTATGGATAGGTTTTTTTGGCTGCAGTGTTCTAACTGAAATGATGTTGAAAATGGTATTAAGCATCATACATTTTAAAATATTGTTACTCAAGTTGAATTTGCTCTTTACGAGTAATTTTTGTTACTGCCTTAATGTTTTCATTTTATTCATTCAAGGATAAATTTGTATTTTTCTATATTTTTGACCACACTGTAATAGCTCAGTGAGTAATACAGAGGACATGCAATCTATCAATTGACTTGAATTCCTCTCGAACAAAGTTCTCAGCTTTTTGTCTTTCAATGATAGTCATTGCAGCACAAATTTCACCTCATTCACTACCAACCATTTCTCCTGGGTTTATTTGGGAGAGCAGTGAGTTGCATGGGATTGGAGAAAAGTGGTAGGTTCATGCAATGAAAATAACTAAATACTGCTGAAATATTATTAACACAAAACAAAGAAATACAAAGTTTTCAGTTGTATTTTTTTTTTTTTTTTTAACCATTTCTGCTAAATGCATGATAATAATTTTGAAAAGAACAACATGTAATTTGAGAGGGAAAAAAAAAAGCAGTTTCATGTTTTTTCCCATATTTTTGCTAGTTGTGCAGAGTGTATAGCTATGGTTGCCAACATTGCGAAGCATACAAAGTATATCACGACTACAGTGAGCTTTCTACAGGACCAACTGAAGAAAAAACCAGATATCCTAGATGAGCTTCAGGTAACTAAAGCTGATAAAACCTACATTGTCTTAACCCTTTACCCTACTGTAAAATTTTAGACAACATCTCAAATGTTTTTCTCAAATGTTCTTCAGAAGATAGTATTTTTTCTTGAATAGGCAAAAAACATTATGGGACGAGGAGAAAATGCTGATTACCACCATTTTCTCCTTTTCCCACAATATTTTCAAAAGCCTTCTTTGGTAGGGTCATTGAAACAGGGGATTGTGTTTTGAAGGTTTAAAGTTTTGTCTCTTTGTTTTATAGGGCTGTATGGAATCTTGGTCATGTAGAGCTGGAAACTGTTTCACTCTGTTCAGTTGATATACAGTTTTGTAAAGACTGAAATATACACTTTTTTCAAATTGTTTTGAAAATTGTGTGTATGTCCATGACATTTTGCCATTTTCAGCCTAAACATGTTATTTCGTGTTCTGACAACTGTTACTTTCTCTTACTATTTCAATATTTTGTTAAGGTGGTAAATGTATGGAATGGAAGGTCACTGATCTGCAGTAAAGGATGTAATGGCCATCTCGTACAGTGAAAAAAGATAACAACATTGGAGTTGCCAGCGTACAGTTCTAAGATTGATATAAATGTCATTGCACCATTGCAGGATAGCACAGGTCCAAAACAGCTTCACCAGCATACAGTGGACACATGCCAAAACATTACAGTATTAGAAAACCAGCTGAAAACCCTGAAGCTTCAACTTTCAAAGGTAAGAATCAATCCAAACAACTTGTTAGCTTGGCTGTTTTCGAAGAAAAGTGAAGATATGGTCATAGCCCTGGCATCGTCTGCACCATGGTCTGTATCGTCTTGCAAAAACTTTGACATTTTATAATATCTCTGTTATTATTGAAGATATTTGTGTCAAAATTGGATGTTTGTTAATTATCAAAAGGGGAACTTCTGCAACAAGGGCAGCTAACCATCAAAGTATTTTCGACATAGTTATGTCCCTTTTTTGACTTAGAATTTTAACTGAAAATCAAGCAATCGCAGCTGAGTGTTGGTGGTGCATGCAGTGCTCTTATTTTTATATGTTTTAAGTGATTGTTTGATAAAACTGAATTAACCCTTTTCTTCTGTCAAAGAGCAATTTTTCTTTTCCCCACACTGTTTTTAAAGGTTATCCACTACAGGCACATTGCATATTATAAGTGTGCTGTGATGGGTTAGCTCCTTCTCTCATGTGTAGCTTCTCATTCTTCCATATTTTAGGTAATGCTAAAATGGCATAAACTCTACATCATCAACAGCTTTCTATTTAACATAGAAACAAATTTATCTGAAAACCATATAGTGTGGCTGTGATGTTAGTGCTGAAGTCAATGTACTTTTATCTCAAACAAGTGATATTGATATTGACATTGGATAAAATTATAAGCACCTAGACAACAACCTTGATATGAACATATCAATGTAAAACCTCTGGAAGGCACAACATTTTGTTCATCTTTTATTAAATGGGTATCATTAAGTTGAAATCTAAGTTTATAATGGTTACTTCCCTTCGTTTTCTAAATGCGTTAATGCACATAAAAGTATAGTTAAAGAAGATCACACAAACAGTATGCCCTCTCCCTTTGATCTGTACATTTATCATGTACAACAACTTTTGCCTCACCCTCTAAGGAGACAGAGTCAAGCAGTTATCAGTCCTGCATGGCTCATTGGTGTCCTTTGACAAGACGCTTCAGTAGCACTGGTTATTCCTAAGATGTACTTAAATGAGCTTTCACCATGAAACCTCCGAAATAATGTTGAAAGTGACATTAAACAGCATTTACATTAACTCTTTGAGTGCTAAGCACTACTTATTTTCCTTTTGCAGACAGTGTAGATCAAGATCAGACTGCATAGAACATGCAGTTAGATCTTGGATGTATATTGACTGCTACTTTGTAGTATATTGTGGCCAAAGCAAATTTTAAATTGCAATATTTTAGATGTTTTTCCTATTTAACTCTTTACCAAACAACAAAATGTTTGACTTGACCAAATTAAAAGCATTTGCAAACGACAAAATAAATGTCGCTCAAAGGATGCTCTCTGTCTTTGATAAGGTAGAAAATATTGTAGAAAAATGAGAAAATACAGGTAACCAGCATTTACTCCTTTTCCCACAATGATTTCAAATGTCTTCTTTCTACAGGGTCATTAAAAATTGTGTGGTTAAGGATTAAAGAAGGCCATTTTATGAAATCTTGGCTCTGAGGTTTAATCAGTCTTTCCTTTCAAATCCGATATGATGAAATAGGTCCTTAATCCTTTCTACATAATCCATGTTTTGAACCTTACAAGAGAAGACTTTTGAAAACAATGTGGGAAAAGAAGAAAATGCTAGTAACCAGCATTTTCTCCATTTATGACAGTGTTTTCTACCCTTTCAGAGACAATATCCTCGTTTGAACCAGAATTAAGTATAAAATGTTGTTTGGTAGAGGAAAGTAAGGCCGAATTCTCAGGCCCTTGCATTGACAGATGACCCAGGAAGCATTGACGTTTATACTGTTGCATCACATGACACAAATGAGCCATGCTCTGTAAAAAGGGGTCTGAATGCATCTGCAAAAAGTATCAACCCAGATCAGCCTGCGCAGTCCACGCATGCTGACCTTGGTAAAAAAGTTTTGCTCTTGGTCAATTTTCTGCATGTCAAAGGACCAGTCTACCTCATGATTCAGTCAGTTGCTTAACAAAATGGATTTTATTGACCCATAATTATTTGATGACTTGCTTGGTATGTGCATCACAGAGAATTATTAAGCCCCCTTTGCCAGAGTATGGCTCAAATACTTGTGGAAATATGTACCATTCAGTCAACTGAAATCTCTCCTTATCTCTGTAGGAGAAAACTAAATTTTTATTTTTTGACTTAGCCATATTGAAAGCATTTGCAGATGACAAACTGAATTTGGTTTAAGTGATGGAAATTGTCTTTAAACTCTTGGCCAAGCACCAAATTATGGACTCTTCAAAATTGAGAGTATTTGTAGACATTGGATTGGTACATATGGGCTGTCATTCTCTGATAAGGTAGAAAATATTGTCTGTCACCTCTGATGCATGTGAGAAAAGTAGTCTGTGACTTGGCAAGAAAGTTGTGCCAGTACTGGTTTAAGAAAGCCAGGAAACACATGCCTGTCTAACTGCCATTATATTACTCAAGGTGTTAAAATGGTTAACAGCAATTTCTTCTTTTACGCAATGTTTTCAAAAGCTGTTCTCCTCAGGGTTATAGAAAAAAAAATAGAAACAGGATTGTGTGGTAAAGAGAAAAAGGAAAGTAAAACGGCGTTTCCATACTGTTGTCTAAAGCCGCCTTAACCTTTTACCACTTGGCAGAATTTTAGACTCATCCATATTGAAGGAATTTACTGATCACAGTTCAAATGTTTTTCAAATGATAGTATTTGTCCTTGAATAGGTTGAAAACATTGTGGGAAAGGAGAAAATGCTAGTTACCAGCATTGTCTCCTTTTCCCACATTGTTTTCAAAAGCCCTCTTCCTCAGGGTCATTAAAACTCGGGACTTTACTGTAAAGGGTTAACCAGGGTCTTAAAACATAGGATTGTTTAGTAATGGGTTATGAAGTTTCTCCTTTGGGGTCACTTGAGCCAGTAAGTTTTTTGTCTAAAAATAGCCTGTGAATGACAGGAAAAATACCATTTACTTCTATTTTCTCTACCACACAACAGAAATGTAGGCTTGTCCAAATTGAAAGTAATTACAGACGACAAATTAGATATTGTTTAAATGATAATTTCTGTATATGATAGGGTAGAAAACATTGGGGGAAAAGGAGAAAATGCTGGTTACAAGCATCTCCTTTTCCCACAATTTTTTCAAAAACATTCTTTGGTTTTTTTTTTTTTTTTTTCTTTTTAACTTGGGATTGCGTGGTAAAGGGTTAAGGAAAGAGATCAAGGAGGCTAATACTTCCTTTTTCCCTTAAGGATATAAAATTGGAAGTAAAATCTTTCCTCATTCCCGTGGTGGACAAATTTGCTGCAGGTATCTTTAAAACTTTACCACATGACAAAATTTTTGACTTGACAGAATTCAAAGCATTTGCAGACCACAAATTAAAACTAGCTCAACGGATGATTTCTGTCTTGGAAAGGATAGGAAACATTGTGGGAAAAGGAGAAAATGCTGTTTACCAGCATTTTATCCTTTTCCCACATTGTTTTCCAAAGGCCTCACTCTCAGCATTGTTAAAAGGGCTTCTCCCTCAGGGTCATTAAAACTTGGGATTGTTTGGTAAACAGTTAACCATTTACTGCACAATGCCACCTTTTAACGACCCTGGAAAAGAAGCTTTTTGAAAACATTGTGGGAGAAGGAGAAAATGCTGGTAACCAGCATTTTCTCCTTTTTCCACAATGATTTTGACCCTATCAAGAGAAAATTGCACCATCTGAGCCACTTTGAAATTTTCGTCTGCAAATGTTTTCAGTTTGGACAAGGTTAAAATTTTGTCATCTGGTTAAGAGTTAAATAAGTCCATGTAGAATATGTGTAATCAGGATAAATAATTGAAAGAAATATCTTGACTCATCACATTGTGAAAGAAATTTGCCTTGGAAGGCTTTAACCCTTTACCACACAATCGTGCATGTCTAACAACTGTGAGGAAAAAGCATATTGAAAACATTGTGGGAAAAGGAGGAAGTGTTGGTAACCAGAATTTTCTCCTTTACCCACTACGTTATCTATCGTTGTAAGGGCAAACCCCATCGTTTCAGCTGCATGTGATTTGTTGCCTGCAAATGCTTTCAGTTTGGACAAGTCTAAAATTTTGTTGTTTAGCAAAGAGTTGAATACATTCTTGTGAAATATGTATAATCAAGATAAAATGAAGTATTAGTAAATTTTTGACTGGACCAAATTGAAAGCATTTGCAGACCACATATTAATGTTGGCTCAGATGGGGAAATTTGGCCATGATTATTGATGTGATATTGTGGGAAAGGGAGAAAATGCTGGTTACCAGCATTTTCTCTTTTTCCCACGATGTTTTCAAAAGGCTTCTTTCTCAGGGTGGTTAAAAGTTGGGATTGTGTGGTAAAGGGTTAAAAAGGTAGAACCAAACCTAAAAACAAAAAGAGCAGTTAATTCAGAGATGTGTTTTTTCTTTTTTTTTTCTGTATGTAGACTTTGAAAACGGGGAATTTCAATCCACCTGACCTTATTAAGAAGCCTGTAAGCAGACATGGAGGAAGAGGTAGACTCATTGCGTTGATTCTTGCAAGTGTGGTATCTGTGGTTGTCTGGAAAAGGCAGTTTCTTGCAGAGAAGTTTGTAGAACTGATTATGCCCATAAGATGAGGATTTTATGTTAGAGGCTTTATAAAACATATCATTTTTTACCAGTATACAGTATTATGAGTAAGCTCTTTAACTGTTTATCACACGGCAAAATTTTACCACACGGCAAAATTTTGGGCTTGACAATATTGAAAGCATTTGCAGATGACATTTGAACTGTTTTACAAATCATAGTATTTGTTCTTGAATTGGTAGAAAACATTGTGGGAAAAGGAGAAAATGCTGGTTACCAGCATTTCCTCCTTTTTCCATATTGTTTTTGTTAAAAGCCTACTTCTTTAGGGTTTTTAAAAACTCAGGATTGTGTGGTAGAGTTTTAACCCCTTTAGAAGTAGGCTTTTGAAAACATTGTGGAAAAAGGAGAAATTGCTCGTAACCTGCATATTCTCCTTTTCCACCAGTATTTTTGACCCTATCAAAGACAGAAGTCATTATTTGAGCTACCGGTATACATGTATTTGATTTGCCGTCTACAAATGCTTTCAGTTTCATCATGCCCAAAATTTTGTTGTTTGGTAAAGAGAAGACAAAATTGTAGACTAGTCCAAATTCATGCATTTGGAGACCACAAATTAAATATGTCTCAAAAGATGTGATTGTTTTAGAAAGGGTAAAAAACATCATTGGAAAAGGAGAAAATACCAGTTATCAACATTTTCCCCTTTAACCACAATCTTTTCAAAAGATTGAGATAATTAAAACTTGGGATTGTGTGGTAAAGGGTTAAACCATTTCGAAGATAAACCTGTTACCAGCACTGAAGACAAAAAGGAGGAAAATATTTCAAGAAAGGAACATGTTGTTTTGCACAGTACTGAAAACAATGTGGATAAAGGAGCAAAAGGTTTAAAGGAGCTGTGGCTTCTTTTGGTGCAATATTTTCTGAGGCTGTTTACCTTATGGTTGTACATTGACATTTATATTGTAAGGTTCAACCCTTAAATAAAAGCTATAAAAAAAAAATCATGAAGAAATATATGAGCAATGCTCTGTGAAAAGGGGCTTAGTGAATCTGCGAACAGTATTGACCCAGGTCAGCCTGCGCAGTCTGCGCAGGCTGACCTGGGCCGAAACTTTTCGCTATTGGTCAATTTTCTGTATGTCCAATGACCATTCTTCTCCATGATAAAGTTGGTTGTAAGGAAAAGTGGTTATAATTGGGCCATAATTATGTGATTGCTTCATAGGTATCAAGCACCATGGAGATGCATTGAGCCCCCTTTTGCCAGAGTGTGACTCATATATTATACACCAAATAAACCCAGCAGACATTTTCAGTCTAGAAGTAGGATCCTAATTGGTGCAGTTTCAATGTTCCTTTTGTCCAGAATGTCTCAGCAAAGCAGACAGTGTAGATAAAAAAATCATACTGCACCTTTTGTGCAATCTGATCTTGATCTACACTGGCCGCTAAGGCATCTATTGGCATGAAAGGCGCTTTAAGTGTTAATTTCTGCTAGAGTAATACACATGGTGTCTTCACCTTCAATATTGATCCTCTGTGGCTAGTGAGTAAGGTCTTAGGAAATCCTGGTTTGATCCTAGTTGGAAAATAGTCACAGGTTGTCGATGGGAAAGGCACCACAGAGTCCCATTGTATTACTAGTGAATTTCAGGAAACATATAAACAAGTCATGATAGACCTGAAATACTGTTGAAAGTGTCAATTATTTAAACATAATAGTAGCAGTATGATGATTTTTTTTGTTTTATCTTACACATGCCAACATACTACAAAGTGCCCTTTTTTCTACTTTCTCTTGAAGTAGACCATGCAGAGAGTTCTCCTTTTTATTTCATTTTTGTCTTAATTTTTTTTTTCTAAGAGAGGAACTCTGTTTTTTAGATATTTTTTTTATGAAAAGGATTTCTAGATTGTGTTTTCTGAAATTTCAATTTTGCATTTCAGTATAAATGTGGATTTTAGTAATAAGCTAAGTTGTATATTGATTCTTCAACAATCTTTGAAAATGTATTCTATTCAACTCTCATGAGCCGGAGAGCATAATCTCTACATGTATGACAATATTGACTATGTGTATTTTATTGCATAATGTGCCATATAACTTGCAAAGAATAACCCTTTCCCAAACAAGCCCTGGTTTTCACATGTCGGCAGTACAAGTCTTTTGAAAACATGGTGGGAAAAGGAGAAATTGCTCGTAACGAGCAATTTCTCCTTTTCCCACAGCGTTTTCTACCCTTTTTGATAACTTTCTGCTATTTTCATCAAATTTGAAATTGTCGTCTGCAAACTCTTTCAATTTGGACCAATCCAAAATTTGTCGTTTGGGAAAGGGATAATACATGGAAACATGGAATGGTGGAGAAAGGGTGAAACATATCTGTTAACTCTTTATCAAAGTCAAAGCTGTCACAGAGGATAAATTAAATTTTGCACAGGTAATGGATTTTGCTATTGGAAGGATAGAAAACATTGTGGGAAAAGGAGAAAATGCTGGTTACCAGCATTTTCTCCTTTTCCCACAGTGTTTTCAAAATTCCTATATGTCAAGATTGTTAAAACACAGTTTGTTTGGTAAAGAGTTAATCTATTGCTTCCTGCAACAAATTTGCAGCAGCAATTTTGAAAACACTGTCGCTATATATGCATAATCAACAGGAATGAAGACTTGATATATAGAATACATCGACAAATATGGCTATCTGCATCAGTGTTTTTCAAAAGTGACTGATCAAAAATGTTGTTGCAAATATGGTAAGAGAGAGAAGCACTTGAATAGACTGATAGAGAATCCATGATAATACTAGATTACTTAAACAGGGAAATAGGGGTTTTGTATATTTTTATTTTTGTTATAAAATACATTTTAAGACATTTTTTTGTTAGTATTATCTTCTCTGCTTCCAAAGTCGGTTGTGACCTGGTGGTTGCGGGTTTGATACCGAGCTGCGGCAAACTTTCTTTTCGGCAATTTTTTGGCTCTCACCTCTGATGCATGTGGGATAAGTAGTCAGTGGCTTGAAAAGAAATTTGTCAGAACTGGTGTGAGATAGCGGGGAAACACATGGCTAGGTGCACTGACTGCTGCGATACGCCCCAAGCTGTTAAATCGGCATTAAACTCCAATATAAACAAAGAAATTCAAAGTCAGTGTGGCTGGTTACAGTGGCACCTCAATGGTTTGAATGGGATTTGGAAGAAGAGTTTAACCTTTTATCAAACAATCTGGAGTTTTAACAACCAGGAAGAATAAAGCTTTTGAAAACATCATGGCAAAAGTTTGACAATGTTTTCTACCCTATCACAGACAAATTCCATAATTTATGTTCCATTGAATCGTTGTTTGGGGTCTGTGTGGCTCAGTGGTAATGTGTAGGAGTTGTGACCTTGAGGCCACGTGTTCGACCCTTACTGGATTGACTGGGTTTTTCATGGGAGTATCCTTGGACAAGACGCTTCAGAGCCCAAGCCTAGTACTGATGAAACCTAGAAATTACATGAACAATTATGTGAGCTGTCGCCGTGATATGAATCAGTCATTGAATTGTTTGAAAATGTTTTCAATTTGGACAAGCCTAAAATTTTGTTGTCTGAAATGGGTTAACCCTTTACCTCACAATCCCAGCTTTTAATGACCCTTAAGAAAATGTTTTTTGAAAACATTGTTGGAAAAGTAGAAAATGCTAATGACCATAATGTTTTCTAGCCTTTCACAGACAAAGCCAATATTTTAAGCCAAATTTAGTTTGTCACCTGCTAATACTCGTACTTTTGAGTTTGTCCAGTGTGAAATTTTGTCATTTGAAAAAGGGTTGAATCATTAGGCAGTAAATTTCTAGATTCGTCCGTATTAAGTTCCCATTATGGCACCTTAATAATACCCTTTAGATGCTTACGATTTTTTATAAAACACTGTATTAACCCGTATCTTGCTAAATAAGTTCAAAGAAACTTTCAAGCCGATGGTAAAAACCAAAACGTTGGTATTTCAAACTTTACTTACAGGGGTTGAGGAAACATCTTATCAGACAGCGTAGATCTAAGATCAGACTGCACTTCCTGTGCAGTCTGATCTTGATCTACACTGTCCGTGAAACACCAGTGAGTTGCGCTTAGCAGCCTTAGGGTTAAATGAGTGAAGCAGACATTTCAAGTAGCTAGTAAGAATCACTAGAAAAGCTGGAAGAACAATAAAGTAAGTAATAATAAGCTGGAAGAACAATAAAGTAAGTAATAATCATTTACTCAATGAAAGAAACACAAATAATGAGTTATACATGGCATCAAAAAATGCACAAAAGCCCTATTTTTACCAAAAACAATTACAAAAAAAAAATGCTTGCATTAGATTAAAAAGTCATAGTTTAAAAATCCCACAAGACAAAAATTGTTTGAATGCTGCAGAGGATTCCTCAGATTTGAATTTTAAAAAAAGGATAATCTTGCCTAATATATAAAACTGAAGGAATCACTGATTTTAGCAAGATAAAAAGAATAGTTGTTTGAATGCCTCAAAAGTTATTTTGGAATGAATAATTGTGTAAGACATAGCTAAACAATAGAAAAAATGTAGTAACTAAAACAGTAATAAATAGACCAGTGCTGGACTGTAACTCCACTGAAAGCTTTGCCAAAAAGCTTGTTATTTATTTGGTTCTGAAAGTCGCGTATATTTGAAGGTATGTGTATTACAGGAATGATTTTTATATTTGATTTCAGCAAATCTCTAAGGAGATAATGAATCAAGTATAGATTTTAAAGGCAATAATATTTTCTACTCAAAGTTTGCCACGAACCAAATATTTTACATAGCATTATAAAGTATGGACGAGATTAAATTCTAGTGGTTTTCTTTTTTTAATGGACATGGTGTAGTTATACAAGGAAATTTTCAGAAATTCTATATGATGGCAATGTCTGTGGGATTTGGTGGGTGATTCACATACTTTGCAAAGTTTCAATGATCTCCCTGTCTAGAACCACAAAGCCTAAAGTTTTAATGTGTTGTAGTAGCACCACAGTGTCCCTCTGCTAACCCCACGTAGCTCAGTCGGTAGCCTACAGGACTTGAGATCAGGAGATTGCTGGTTCCATCCCCGGCTTGGCCAATTTCTTTCCGAGGATCGATGATAGTCATTGCGACAGGATTCATTCCTCTCCCACCGATGACCGTTGTTTCGGCGACGGTTCTGTGGGAAAGCAGTAAGTGGCTTGGAAAGAATATTGTACAGAGTACTGGTAAAAGACACGCCAGGAAAGCGTGGATGGGTGCTCTGGCCTCCGTGATATAACTGAAATAATGTTGAAAACGGCGTTAAACACCATACAGTCAATTAACAGTGTCCCTCTGCTTAAAGATGGGCTAAGAGTCATATCTACGCCCTCCCCAGTCTATTTCGACATATTTTCAAATTTATTACTAAGTAGGGTGATGTAGGACCACCATTAACCTATATAGACTGTTAATCTATTTACATGGATTATTCCATCAAACCTCTTGGCATGCCTCTTGTTCAAGTCATTGAGTGATTTTTTTAGGATAATTTGATCATCCGATCTTTCGAGTGTTATTAATCATCCCATAGAGCAACACACTCAAAAGGAATCTGAGATGACAGAGTGGGAGGGGGCAGTTATAAATTTTTGTACTGAATGTTTGCTGTATAAAAGTGTGTATGTGTTTCTTTTTTCTTGGAAAATTGTAATTAAATTGTAAATAACAGAAAAAAATGAAATCACTGACTGATGCATAGGCTGCAGCTATAAATCTTACATCATGCACTATTCTGTCAGAATACTGTATAACTCTTCAAATTTACCCAAATTATGAATTTAACTTCTGTCTGGTTGAATCGTAGTTATTTGATTTTCTGCTAGTCTGATAATGTTTTGTAAATTCATTTCTCGCGCTAATTTTAAAGATTCCCTTGCTAAAGTAAGCGCATCTTGTAACTCGTGCTTTCTGTAACATATATGAGATCTGTTCAGTAAATAACTACTTTTTAATACTGGTGGTAAATCACTGTCGAATTGTCGTTCGATGAACTGACAGACATTTTCTGCTTCCTTTATGTCATCAATAGTTATATCTATAGCTGACTCATTTGAACTCTCAGTAGCTTCTACCAGAGCATCAATCACTAACGAAGCCGCAAATCCTACACCAATGGGGCCATCTGAATTGTCGGACTCTTTGAAATACTCTATGGCTTTTTTGGCAGATTTTAAAGCTTGTTGTTTATAATACTTCCTCGCTTGCACATGCTTTATACTACCAATGTTGAAGAGTTTTAAATAACACCGAGCATAGTCGTGGTAAAACCAGCCACAAGCAGTGGAGGACCAGATATCGGGCATGAAGCCTAACAATTGTTCATGCTGTTCTAAGTAGTCGAGCATTTTCCCAGGTCGATCTGTGATCAAATAGAGCCAAGTCTTTGCCGTGAAAATTTCCCCTCTTAGCTGCATTTGATGCTCTGATTTAGCAGCTGCTTGACTGGCTTTGGCTATCAGCAATTCAGCGGCGTCGGCATCGTAATGATACAATTTGTCGCAAGCCTGTAAATGATATGTGATACACGCTTCATCTGGATCTGTTGGGAAAAGAGAAATTTCCAAATAACCGTTGTTAACTTTATCATTCAGGCTGTCAAACGTCTTTCCAAAATCCTTCAGTATTGTTTCCGGGTACTTGTACAAAGCGCTTTTCGCCTCCTGACCACTGTTCTCTACTTCATCATTAATGTCTGTACCTGATGACTGGTGTACCAAGACGCATTCTTGGTCGTCATGCTCTGTTAACTTTTTTGGCATGCAAAGCACTTTAGCCAACATAGCTGCCTTCTTCTCGTCGTTCATCTGATTGTTTATAGAACAAATGTCGTCCGCGGTGATACATCCTTGCTCTATCAAGCCATCCATAAAATCGGATAAATTTCCATCTATCTTGGCGATTTTGTTGAATAGTTTTATTTCAAGAGTATTCAGATCGGAGCGGCAGACATCTGTGTTAATTTCACTTTCGCTCGAGTTCGTTCGTAATTCTAATGACGAACTTGCTGACTCAGAACTACTCGGTGATTCGTCAGCGAAATGACTTTTAAACCGATATCTTCTAGGTGTGTCGTCAGAAAAACTATTTACATTAAAATGTTTTTGTTTGTGTGACTTTGAACCTGTTTTTGATGGTGTTCCGTGTAGGTGTTGGCTTTTCCTACAAAGTAAGTGACAATCTGTGGTGCTATTTGAAAGCATATTCATTGATTTTGCCGGAAAACATTCACGAAATGCAATTGGTGACCCGGTAATGTAACTGTTGCACTCAAAATTATGTGTCCGACTTAAAGATAATTCATTGTTATCACTTTCAGACGATACCTGACTATATTCATTGTTCTGATTTTGTAAAGTGAAGGGAGGTTTTTGTATTACTTTATCCCCGACACAGTTTCTGTTTTCGTCAAAGTCATGGCTTGAACATTCTTTACAGGATTGTGCAGATTTGTCCTTGTGGATATTGCATTCAATGTCAGAGAAAACATCCTCGGATCTGAATACACCTGTAGAGGTTTCAAAACCGGTGTGCACCACAGGAATGTTCAGTTTAAAATTATGTAAATATTTCGTTGATTGGCCAGCCTCATTTAAATGTTTCCCAAAACGGTTGAGATCACCAGTTTCAATGTCATTTTTTCCGGAATTAGCTTGGTGATTACTGGCAGTGTAACGGATTTCTTCATCGCTTTCTAAAGCTGTACTCCCACGACTAGTAAAATTTCCTGTGGAAATTGATTGAGTATTTTCATCATTTGAGCATACAGGAAGATTTGTTTCAATGGCGTTTAGACCTTTAGACATCAGACTGGTTATTAATTGATCTCTATGACACAACTTGCACGCTGATAGCGATTCAACTATAATCGAGTTTGCATCATATTCCGGCCTTTCTTCCTCACTGGAGACATCTGTATTTTCACATTCGACCGGTTGAAGTCTAATTGTGTCTCTGTGATGTGAGGCATTTCGCATCTTATGAAATCTGTATTCGCCTTTTTCGATAACATAACTTTTTTGTGACGAAGAATGCGTGCTTTGAACGTTTAGGGAAGTATTATCATCACATTGTCGAAAAGAAGATGTACTTTTGAAACAATGACACTTGTTGAAATCACTTGTTTCCGTCTTCAACATCAGCGAATCTCTCATGCAATTATGAGTGTTGATATCGCTATAAGGACTCTGTACTTGTAGGCTATGTTCACAACATATCGCTGTTGAAGACGGCTTGTTATTGCACAGATCATCGTCGTTTTCATCATGCTCATCTGGAACACGTAATGCTCGTGGCTCTTGAAGACCTTTACGTAATTTACAGTTTTTCTCTATCTGTTCATACTTCTCTAATACTGAGATTACCCGTGGTGTAAGGTGTGTGTGGTTACTTTCCAACAGTCGACACAAAGCTCTGTAGCCTTCCAAAGTATCTGTGGCCCTTCCCAAACAACGTATTAATTGTCTGACCTGTTTCTTTGGTCTATAAATAGCACGTATTGTCTCCCAGTCGTCGGACGAGAGGTGGTTCTCTTCGATAAGTTTATCCACTATACTTAAGTCTGAGACATAAAGGTCGTTTTCGAGCTCGTCGGATAGTTCCCGCTTTAAGCTTTTAAAGTATTTTCTGTCCATTGTCTTCTGTATGACTTGTTCTGTATTCAAAGACAGATTTAATACCGAAGTTTGCTGTTAAATCATCTTTGAGCACCATCAAAGTCAGGTGTATTAGGAGTCTGGTTGCGATGTCCAGTTTGGTCTTCGAGCCATACACCTGTAAATAGAGTAAATGAGTAACATTTTTTTTTACCACACGACCCCGTATTTTATTGACCCTGAGGAGACAGTATATTGAAAACATCTTGGGTAATCAGCATTTTCTCCTTTTCCCAGAATATTTCCTGCTCTTTCAAAGCCGCCCCCCCCCTTTTTTTTTTTCTTGTTTAGCCACGTATTATTTGTTGTCCTCTAATGCTTTCACATTAGACAAGTGCTTTCACATTAGACGATTGCTTTCACATTAGACAAGACCCCTTTTTTTTACGTCGAAAATATAGACTTCTCCAAATTCAAAGCATGTGCAGGTGACAATTTGAATGTGGCTGTAATGATGGAATTGCCTATGATAGAGTAGAAAACATTGTCATGGGGAAAAGGAGAAAATGCTGGTTACCAGCATTTTCTCCTTTTCCCACTATGTTTACCAAAGGCTTCTTCCTCAGGATCGTTAAAACTCGGTACTGTGTGGTAAAGGGTTGAAAGCGGGCAAAGCTGCTGATCAAGCTAATTTTATCCATTGCCATGGAAACACTTTTCTTATTTTGTTCAGAACTTGGACTACCTCAGATGGTATTTGTCACTTTAATTTTTAGAACTGTTTGATATTTCCTACGCTGTATTCGTAATCCGAAAATCCGAGCACCCAACCCTTACGATTGGTAAAACATTAAACGTCAATAAAAAATAAATCTGTTTGGTAGGTCTTAGAAGCTAGCCTGTGCGAATCCGTCCTGTAATAAGGATAACAGGATGAAATATAGGCATTTTGTTGAGGAAAACTCTTATTCTTCAACATGCGGTCCTTGGAGGTAGAGAAAATTGACCAATAGCGAAAAGTTTCGGCCCAGGTTAGCCTGTGCAGGCTGACCTGAGTCGATACTTTCGCAGATGCATTAAACCCTTTTTCCACAGAGCATTATATACATATATATATATCATAGGCTTGACTAAAGAAACGGACGGTATAGATCTAAGATCAGGTTTCACGTTCTTATCTTGATGTATGATGTCCGCACAGGCCTCTGCTTTCGCCTTTGATTCTGAAAAGGTGAAACTGACTCTATCGAAACCTCGTGAAAATTTCGCATGAATCTGCGCTATGTGTATAAATTTGTCCATGTGATGGTTTGGGGGAATTCCTGCTATATCATTGGGAAGTTATGAATGATGAAATAATTTACACTACGCAGTTAATATACTGCTACACTATATAAAACGAAACGGTTTTTTACATCCCCGCAGGCCACTGTTTATTTACCCCTTAACCTGGTATATAAGTAAAATGAAACTTTCAAGTCGATAATAAAACCCCAAATATTGCCATTTCAAAGTTATTCGTATTTTTTGGTGGGGGTATCTCCTTATCGGACAGTGTAGATCGCAGATCAGACTGCAGAACTGATTTATATTGTCCGCAAATGGGCCTTGAGTCACGGTTATCAGCCTAAAGGTTAAACTACAACATGTATTTAAATGAGAGGAACATACCCAGCAACTCATTGCGATTTCAAAGTACTCTTTTGTTTAAAAATACCTTGCCGTATCGGACGGTGTAGATCCAAGACCAGATTATGTTGTCTGGTGTGTATCAGCTCTCGTGCTTAGCAGTTGAGGGTTAAAACAGTGTGGGGGGAAAAAGAATAATGACTTGTTACATGCAATCCATCAAACTTCCTCATTGTTTTCAGCGTATTTTCCTTTTTCTCAAATAAATCTGCAGGGGTCCTGCGTAGCTCAGCCACGGTTGATGGTAAATGATTCGCAATCCAGTGGCCGTGGCCTCGATTTTCACTAGAAGCACTGAGTTTTTGGTAGGAGAGTCCTAGGGCAAGACACTTCAGAGCCCTAGCCTTGTACTGATGAAACCCCAAACACCAATGAATATGTGAGCTTTAGCCGTGATATACTAGTGACTGAAATAATGTTGAATTGGCTCCACCACTAAACCAGTCATTCATATAAAATAATTCTCCTTTTTGCGAATTTTACCAGCTTCCTGATTCCCTGAAATCTATATGGTAATGGGCAAATAAATAGCACGCGCAAGATCAATGATACGGTATCTAATTCAAGGAGAACTGCTTTTTTCGCGGATACGTACAATTAATTATGTAATCCGTCTAACTTCAGGATTGTTCACTGTTAAAAAAAAAAACGATAATTAATCATGAAATTTGTAAACAAAGGAAAAAATATTTTTACTTGTTTATCCGTCAACAAACTTGTAGCAGACGGCTTGGACGCACTGTTGTAAACTACGGATATGAATATGATCAAACATAAGCATGAATTTGAAAACATTGTGTCAAAAATTAAAATTGCTCGTTACGAGTGAGTTCACCTTAGGTAATTTTTTTTTTCTAAAAAAGGACTGTTGCAGGATGAAAAATGTCGTCTGCAAAAAGTAATGATAATACATGTATTAGAAGAACATCCAAGGCTATATAACTAGAAAAGCGTCATCCATCAACGTCAAGTGTTTACAAATTGTTTAGAAGGAAATTTACATTTCGACGCTACGTGTCAAAGCTTGGGCTTTTGTGAAAGGGGAATTTCATGCATCTTCGAAATGCATACCAAGCAAGTCGTTGTACGATACTGTCCATTTTGTCTTAAAACTAGCTGAATCACGAAGTAGAATGGGCCTTTTACATACAGAAAAGTTACCAAAAGCAAAAACTATCGACTCATGTCAGCCTGCGCGGACTGCGCAGGCTGACATGGGTCGATACTTTTTGCAAATGTATAAAATTTTCTGTTTATTTTGCGCGAAATAAGTTAACCCATTACCACACAATCTGGAGTTTTAACGACCCTGAGGAAGAGGCCTTTTGAAAACATTGTGGGAAAAGGAGAAAATGCTGGTAACTAGCATTTTCTCCTTGTCCCACAATGTTTTCTTCCCTATCAAAGACAAATTCCGTCGTCTGAGGCACGTTTGAATGTCGTCTGCAAACGCTTTCAGTTTAGACGATTCTAAAATTTTGTCGTTTGGTAGAGTTAAAAGACTTTATAAAGCTATAACAGAAATTAACTTGAGGTTTCGTCTATACTTCCCTCCGAGCCGAGAATCGCTATATACCGCCGAAGGCGAAATATCAAACTGTGCCTGAACAATGCAAATCTTTACCAGATGACAAAATTTTAAAATTGTCAAAACTGAAAACAATTACAGACGAGAAGTTAAATATGGCTCAAATGATAGGATATGTCTGTAAAAGAGTAGAAAACATTGTAGGAAAAAAAGGAAAAGATACTGCTTCCCAGCATTTTTCTCCTTTACCTACAGTGTTTCCAAAAGCCGTCTACATTTGGGTCCGTAAAAGAACTGAAAGGATCGTGTGGTCAAATAATGTAGTTTAGCAAGCACTACAGAGCTCAATCAAATTGGACTTTTATGACCATAGCGTGGGATCTCGACATGTTTGTACACCAACGACAAGAAAATCTACTCCCTTGTAATGTCCTGATTAAGACATCCGTCTCAAGCGAAAATTTGGCCAGTCAAATTTTGTGTTCGATTTCTACCACGTGATGGTGATTTGTTCATTTCATTGGGCAGATATTTAGAGTATCCTGTTATTACCATAGAGCAACCAGACATATGCCTGTTGCTGTACATTGACACGTGGTGCTAGCGAAACCCTTAAAGTATGGCTTGACTTAACATGCCGATGGTATACATACAGGATCGGCCTGCACGTTCTGTGCAGTTTAATCTTGATCTAGGCCGTTCGCAAAATTCCATGCTTTCGCATGCGGCGCTGAAAGAGTCAAAGTGTCCCCATCTTCTGAGCAATCAATAGCGCTTTGATTTATCATATGCTGTTCATGATGTTAGGTTGTAACAGACGAATTACCGAAACAGGATCTGAATGATAAATGGTTCATTCTTCTTTCGGAGAAAGACAAAGGCCCTGCAGGGTTCTTGACACATAGGTCACAGATCACCCACGATGTTCTACGAAACCGTCAATCAACAGTTTTAGTCAAAATACTAGATCGTCGTGAATCAAGAGAAATGCGCGGTGAAAGTTGTTTCTGATACAAAACTTCTCAAGGCTATGTAACATTCTGTCATCCACTTTCTTTGTGTGTGTGTGTGTGTTTTTTTTTTTTCTTGAATTAAATATTTCATTAGTATTTCAGAGGTACGGAACTGGCGCACCTTTCTACCATCGGTGTTGCTTTGCCAGGGGAAAGGGGGTTTCAGCTTTAAAAAGCATTGTGGGAAGAGGAGAAAATGATTTTTAGCTCACATGAGCACGAAGCGCTCAAGGTAAGCTTTTGTGATCGTGCTGTGTCTGACGTCCATCGTCAACTTTTACCTTGTGTACGCTCTAGAGGCCATATTTTCAGTCCGATACTCATAAAACTTGGTCTTGGAATGTTTGTCTTAATGATATCTTGGACGACTTCGAAAATGACTGATGTTGGTTTTAAAAACTAGGTCACTAGATCAAATCTTAAAGAAAAACAAAAAAAAAAAAAAAAAAAATGTGTACGCTCTAGAGGCCACATTTTCAGTCTGATACCCATGAAACTTGCCCAGAATGTTTGTCTTGATAATTTTTTTGGACGAGTTTGAAAATGGATCAAGTCCGGCCAAAAACTACGTCACTAGGTCAAATCTTTGAAAAACATTTTGTACGCTGTAGAGGCCAAATTTTCCGTCCAATACTCTTGAAACTTGGTCAGAATGTTTGCCTTGATGGTATCTCGCATGAGTTCGAAAATTGGTCATGTCGAGTCTACAACTAGGTACATGTAACTAGGTCAAATCTTTAGAAAAACCTTGTGTTCGCTTTGGAGGCCACATTTCAGTCCGATACTCATGAAACTCTGTCAGAATGTTTGTCTTACTCTTGAAAGTTGGGCAGAATGTTTGTCTTGACAATATCTCGGACGAGTTCGAAAATGGATCATGTCAAGTCAAAAACTAGGTCACTAGGTCAAATCTTAGAAAAACCTTCTGTTCACTCTAGAGGCCACATTTTTGGTCTAATACCCACGAAACTTTGTCAGAATGTTTGTCTTGATAATATCTCGGATGAGTTTGAAAATGGGTCACATCGGGTCAAAAAACTAGGTCACCAGGTCAAATATTTGAATGACCTTGTATACGCTCTAGAGGCCACATTATGTGTCCAATATTCTAGAAAGTTGGTCAGAATGTTTGTCTTGATGTTATCTTTGACGAGCTTGAAAGTGGGTCATGTTGGTTTTAAAAACTAGGGCACTAGGTCACATCTTAAAAAAAAAAAAAAAAAAAAAAAAAAAAACCTGTACACTCTACAGGCCACATTTTCAGTCCGATACTCCTGAAACTTTGAAAGAATGTTTGACTTGATAATATCTCGGATGTGTTGAAAATGGGTAACTTTGGGTAAAAAACTGGGTCACTGGGTCAAATATTTGAAAAACCTTGCATGCATTAGAGGCCACATTTTCAGTCCAATACTCGTGAAAAAACGATGGTCAGAATGTTTCTCCTGAAGATACCTCCGACGAGTTCGAAAATGGGTAATACCGGGTCAAAAAGTAGGTTACAAGGTCAAATCTTCGGAAAACCTTATGTTTGCACTAGAGGCCAAATTTTTCATCCATTACTCATGAAACTTTGTCAGAAGGTTTGTCTTGATGAATTTTTTGATAACTTAAAAAAGGGTCATATCAGGTCAAAAACTAGGTAACCAGATCAAATCTTTTAAAAACCTTCTGTAGGCTCTACAGGCCACATTTTCGGTTCAATACCCTTGAAAGTTATCAGAATTTCAGTCTTGATAATATCTCAGATGAGTTGAAAAAGGATCATTGCGGGTCAAAAACTCGGTCACACGGTCAAATCTTTGGAAAACCTTGCGTTCGCTGTAGAGGCCGTATTTTTAATCCAATTCTCATGAAAAGTATTCAGAACGTTTCTTTGATGTCTTTGAAAATGTGTCATATCAGGTAAAAAACTAGGTCACCTGATCAAACTTTTGAAAAGCCTGCATGCTGTAGAGGCCACATTTCAGTTCAGTACTCATGAACATCGATCAGTATGTTTGTTTTGATAATATCTCAGAAGAGTCTGAAAATGGATCATGTGAGGTCAAAAACTAGGTCACCAGGTCCCATCTTAGAAAAAACCCTGTAATTTTCATGAGGCCTCATTTTCATTCCAATACTCATGAAAGTTGATCAGAATGTTTGTCTGATGATATTCAGGACGAGTTTGAAAATGAATTTTGTCAGGCCAAAAAGTAGGTCACTGGGCTTAATCTTTCAAAAAAAAAACCTTGTATACGCTGTAGAGTCCACATTTTCAGTCCAGTGCTCATGAAAATTAGAATGTTTGTCTTGATGATTTCTTTGATGAATTTGAAAATGGCTTACATTGGGTCAAAAACTAGGTCATGGAGAAAAATCTTTGAAAAACCTTGTGTACCCTCTAGAGGCCACATTTTCAGTCCAGTACTCATGAACGCTTGTTAGAATGGTCGTTATGTTATCTAGGAAATGATTAGAAATGGATCGTGTTTGATCAAAAAGGTCAGGTGAGCGACTTCAGGGCCATCATTGCCCTCTTGTTTCCTTTTCTCACAATGTTTTTCACTATTTCAACGATAAAATTCATCTTTTGAGCAATATTTAATTTATCGTCTGCAAACGCTTCCAAACTGGTCGAGTCAAAAATTTCGGCGTTTGGTAAAGACTTCAGTAGCAAGCTGTTTCCGACGTACTTCCTACTTTCGTCTAGAGAGAGAATAAACACAAAGTTACTCTGTGGAAGAAACATGATCAACCCAAAGGCTGCTTAACCGCAATTCAAGGACCTTATGTATAGATAAGATCAGACTGCACAGAACGTGCAGTCTGATCTTGGATCTACACTCTCCGATAAGGAGATATCGTCCCCCCCCCAAAAAAAAAAATTTTTTTTTTTTACTTTGAAATAGCAATATTTGGGTTTTTACTATCGACTTGAAAGTTTCATTTCAGTTATTTAGCAGGATAAGGCTTAAACTATATGGAATAAATACATCCTGCAGAGAACTTTTGTCATCTTGCCGGAGACCACAACTGAAAGCAAAGAAAGGGCAACGTGAAAGCGCGATTTCTCCTCAAGTCACAAGTTTTTCACATGTTTTCACGTATCAAACAATACTTTGTGTTGATGACACATATTTTAAAAGGATGTTTACAGTCATGGGAATGTAAACAATCAATAAGCTCAAACTTGAGATTCTTTACCACACAATCCCGACTTTTAACGACTCTTAGAAAGAAGCCTTTTGAAAACATTGTGGGAAAAGGAGAAAATGCTGGTAACCAGCATTTTCTCCTTTTCCCACAATGTTTTCTGTCCTTTTACAGACAAATCTCTCCATATGAGCCATATCTAATTTACCGTCTGCAAATGCTTTCAATTTGGACAAGTGTGAGATTTTGTTATGTGGTAAAAAAGTGAAGCCCTGCGTAGGCCGTATCCATTTCATAGAAATAAATTTTGGGAAAGAAAATATTGCCCGTAATTCGCGTTTTGCTGTTGTTGTTTTCAAGCCCTTTACTAACGCACCAAGGGAACTGCTAAATCAGAGTGAAGGGAGACGAGAGTTATATTACACCAATTTAAAGTTAACATATTTGAGCCACGCTCTGGCAAAATGGGGCTTAATGCATTACTGTAATTCATAATACCAGGCAAAACATCGCGTAATTATGAATCAATAAAATCCGTTTTGTCTGACACCTGACTGAATCATGAGGTAGACTGGTCCTTTGACTTGCAGAAAAATGATCACTAGCAAAATGTTTCGGCCCATGTCAGCCTGCGCCGACTGCGCAGGCTGACATGGGTCGATATTATTTGCAGATGCATTAAGTCTCTTTTTCACAGAGCATGGCTAATTTATTGGCACTTTGTCGTTTTCAAAGACACATGACTTGTACTATGGTTTCAAACTGAGTCACGGGACAAGTCACCCGACTATAGCAGGAAAGGAAAAAAAAAGTGCCAGACGATCGTTATCTCATGTCGTTTCCGTCGTCTAAACGGCGTATCGTATATTTCATCCTTATTAGCCCGCATTCAGACGGCTAAGCGCGACTCAGTGACCATTTGTAGACAGTGTGGATCAAGATCAGGCTGCACAGAACGTGCAGTCTGATCTTGGATCTACACTGTCCGATAAGGAAATGTTCCGCCCCTCCAAACCCCCCCCCCCACCTTTGAAATAGCAAAGTTTGGATTCTTACTATCGGCTTGAAAGTTTCATTTCGCTCTCTGTAGCAGTATAGGGGTTAATATTATGAACTGGAACACTCCTGACTTAGAACACGTATGTTTGTTTTTACTCTATCAACGCAAAATTTATCCCTCGACATCTTTCGTCGCCTGAAGATACCAACCATTGAAACTCGGTTAGATTTTTCCTGTAGGCTCGACTAAGCAGGCGAATGGTATAGATCTAAGATCAGGCCGCACCTTATGTGCAGTCTGATTTTGATCTATGCCGTTTGCAACAAAAAAAAAAACCACCAGTTTCGTTTATATGGCTCGTAAACGGTTAACCCTTTCCCAAACAAGCCCTGGTTTTCACGTGTCTGCAGTACAAGTCTTTTGAAAACACTGTGGGAAAAGGAGAAATTGCTCGTTACGAGCAATTTCTCCTTTTCCCACAGTGTTTTCTACCCTTTTTGAGACCTTTCTGCCATTTTCATCAAATTTAAAATTGTCGTCTGCAAACTCTTTCAATTTGGACCAGTCCAAAATTTGTCGTTTGGGAAAGGATTAAACTGAGACACTTGTATGATTTAACCCTTTACCACATGACAAAGTTTTAGACTCATCCATACTGAAGGAATTCACAGACAGCAACTCATTTTTTTTTTTTCAAATGATAGTATGGTCCTTGAATCGGTAGAAAACATTGTGGGGAAAAGGAGAAAATGCTGGTTACCAGCATTTTCTCCTTTTCCCCACAATGTTTTCAAAAGCCTTCTTTCTTAGGGTCATTAAAACTCCGAAAGCGTTAACTAGCTAAAATTTCAATTTCATGTATCTCAACGCTCTACAAGTAAAGTCTTCAAGATTCCGCCGATGTATGACGAATTTACTCTACCAGACGACACTATTATATAGTCGTCCATATTCTGGAAAATTCTTATTCAAACTTTGGCACCATAGATGTTTGCACTAGAACTCCGTTAAATGTGCCGGTAATTTTTGTCACGTGTTACATGTAGTAGTAGTAGCTTTATTTCCCACTTGTACATACAAGTACATTGTGATTACAACATCATAACAATAACACAATATACGTGAATATACATGACTTTAACCCTTTACTAGACGACAAAATTTTAGCCACGTCTAAATTGAAAGCATTTGCAGACGACAATTTCAGTGTGGCTCAACTCGTGCAATTTTTCTTTGATAGGGTAGAAAACATAGTGGGAACTTGAAGGAGAAAATGCTGGTTACCAGCATTTTCTCCTTTTCCCACTATGTTTTCAAAAGGCCTCTTTCCCATGGTCGTTAAAAGGCGGCATTGTGCGGTAAAGGGTTAAACAGATGTAATGATAAGAATGGGTTTCAATCTTTGTTAATTATGCAGCATCAACATATCTAAACAAAAGGAATGCACACAATGCTTTGTTGTTGCGTTCTCTGTATGAGCCATCACCGTGATGCACTACACCAAGCAAGTTATGACAATTATAGGTCTATAAAATCGATGTAACCTAACAACCGACTGAATCATGAGGTAAACTTGTCCTTTGACAAGTAGAAAATTTACCAATAGCAGAAGGTTTCGACCCAGGTCAGCCTAGTAAGCCTACGCGTACTGCGAACCAAGATTTGCAACATTCGAAAGTGACACAACCTCTGATTGGCTAAACCAATTGGTTTAGCCGATCAGAAGTTGTGTTACTTTCAAATTTAGAAAATTCTGGAGAATAAGACTGAGAACGTTGTTAAGAACGGTAGGTGAATAGGCCTACGGACCCTTCACTCGATCACTCTCGATGATTTGGCAGTATTAACTAATTAATTCATGAATTGTATACATGTAGATAACATATCGATGTAATATTTAATCACATAGCGTCCTTGTTTTCAGTGCAATACAGCAGTTACGAATCTTCTTATCTTACAGACGTTTGAGACTAGCAAATAGTGCTGTGGTTGGTCAATACTATGTAATCATACGCTTCATTTCAAAGACATTGCTGGTACAGGGTTCTTTGCGAAATTAACTGTCAAAATTAATGATCGTGAAAAGCTGCAATTTTTATCATCTTTAGATTCAAAACAAAATCATTATTCGCAAGTTTCTTTGGAACTATTTTTTGTCCGTAATGAACCTGTCAAAGAAGTTCAATCCAAAGATCAATACAACTGTTCACTGGGCTTATGTTTTAGCACACCATGAACTATAAATATTATTCTTGGTATACAGTTACGTGATAAAGAGAATCTGTCATTCGTTGGCTTTTGGGGTAAATTTTTATTAAATTCGTCCACAAAAAAAAATGCCATTAAAGGCTAGACTCGTTTGATAAATTCTTATCTCAATTGCCAACTCATGTTCCGACCTCTAACTCGTCTTAGATCAACAGGACAAAAAAAAGGCGAACTATATCTGTTGAGGAAGTTTGGTTGTAAGGGGTCGACATACAATCTACTACATGAATAATGCATCGATGTAAACAGCCACGTCATTAAACTGAGCCATGGTTTGACAAAAGAGGGTTTAATGTAGCTCCGCGATGCCTCATACCGAGGAAGCCATCATAATAATCACGGATCCATTAAATCCGTTTTGTCTCACAACTGAGTGAATAATGAGGTAGAATGGTCCTTTCAGATAAAGAAAATTTACCAATAGCAAAAAGTTTCGACCCATGTGAGCCTGCTCGAGTCGATACTTTTTCGCAGATGCACTAAACCCCTTTTTGACAGAGCAAGGCAAAATTCTTTTCACCGATGACGGATTGCGTCTGTTGGCTCAATAACCCTGAAAACCCTTTACCAAACAATCCCCTGTTTTAATGACCCTGACAGAAGTGGCTTTTGGAAACATTACGGGAAAGGAAGACACTGCTGGTAACCAGCATTTTCGCCTTTTCCCACAATGTTTTCCACCCTTTCAGAGATAATTCCTGTCATTTTAGACAAATCTAATTTGCCGTCTGCAAAGGCTTCCAGATTGGATTCTTCTGGAATATTGTTGTCTGGTACAGAATTAACAAATCGACCCCGTGTTTCAAAGACCCTTAGGAAGTAGACTTTTGAAAAAGATTATTGATAAAGCAGAAAAGACTGGCCTTGTAACAAGCATCGTCTTCAGCTTCCCTTCCATTTCCTATCATTTAGGCCACATTCAAATCTTTCCCAGACGACAAAATTTAGACTTGTACATTTTGATGGCGTTTGCAGACGACACATTAAATGTGGCTAAACTGATGAAATTTACTCCTTCAACACTAGAAAACTTTGTGGGAAAAAAAGGAGGAAAATGCTAGCCTCCAGCATCTTCTCCTTTTCCCACAAAGTTTTCAAAAGCTTTCTTCTTCAGGGTCGTTTAAACGGAATTGTTTTGTTAAGAGTTAATTCGTTTCCGGCATAATTATGCTTTTGATAGGGACAAGTGATTAATATGTCTGTCTGGCACAGAATTATCATACTTACACACCGGTTTATCTCAAGGCCTTTCATACCGTAATTGATCACATGATTTGGTTAACCCTTTCCCAAACGACACATTTTGGACTGGTCCAAATTCAAAGAGTTTGCAGACGACAATTTTAAATTCGATGAAAATGGCAGAAAGGTCTCAAAAAGGATAGAAAACGCTGTGGGAAAAGGAGAAATTGCTCGTTACGAGCAATTTCTCCTTTTCCAACAGTGTTTTCAAAAGACTTGTACTGCAGACACGTGAAAGCCAGGGCTTGTTTGGGAAAGGGTTAAGATCCTGTGACACAAACTGGTATTACTTCCCCAAACTTTTTGGTCGTCTGATAAAGAGTTAAAGTTGTAGGATGGAATAGCGAAAGCGTGCATTAAATCTCAGACTGCACCATCTGTACAGTCTGATCTTGATCTCGACCGCACGCAAAAATAATTCTGGCCATAGTGATAAAAGAACTATACCGTAACAGGCTGGTATCGCCCACGTTTGGCAAGGTTCCTGTCTCTTTCACGTGTCATCATATATGTACACTGATGCAAAATGAAATTTCGTGGATTTAAAAGAAGAAATGTAACGAAAACGCTGTATCCGTGTCCTGTTACGATAAATAGTTTATGTACATGCGAAAAACAGTTCATGAGTACAACTGTCATCGTCATGATGTAGCGGCATGATGTTAGGTCCTTCCGTCGACATTTAAAATAAATTGTTGAAAGCAATTGAGCAATGGTGTGCGATACCAGTCGCATACAGATGATAGCCACGCTCTGGCAAAAGGGGGCTTAAGCTTTTACCACACAATTCCGAGTTTTAACGACCCTGTGGAAGAAGGCTTTTGAAAACATTTTTGGGGAAAGGAGAAAACGCTGATAACCAGCATTTTCTCCGTTTTCCAATTTTTTTTTTTAACCCTTTCAACAAAAAATTCCAATGTTTAAGCCACATTAAATTTGTCGTTTGCAAATGCTTTCAATTTGGACAAGTCTGAAATGTTGTCGTTTCGTAAATAGTTGATGCATCTCCGTGATGCATTATACCATTCAAGTCATCACATGATGTTGGATCATTAGAGTCCATTTTTCTAACAATCGACGTAATCTGGAGGTAGAATGGTCTTTTGACATGCAGAAAATTGACCAAGAGCAAAAACTGCTTTCCCAGGTCAGCCTGCGCGGACTGCGCAGGCTGACCTGGGCCGATACATTTTTTCCAAATGCATTAGGCCCCCTGTTTCAAAAACCATGGCCAATATTTAGGTGAAATTTGCAATTTGAACAATGCTCTGTGAAGAGGAAGAGGAATCTGCAAAAAAGTATCGATTCAGGTCAGGCTGCGCAGTCCGCGCAGGCTGAGCTGAGTCGAAACTTTTTGCTATCGGTCACTGTTCTTTATGTCAAAGGACCATTCTACCTCGAGATTCAGTCGTTTTTTTTTTTGACAGAATAGATTTTATGTACCCATTTTATATGATGACTTGCTTGGTATAACCATCACGGAGATGTATTACCCTAAACCCCTTTTTTACAGAGCATGGCTCATTTGGTTTCTAAACAAATTACAGCAACTGTTGACCTGACAACATCGCTACAGCGTAATGCCGGAAGCTATTGTATCAAAATAAAATTTCCTTCTTGTCCACTTGTCAGTAAAGGAATACGAAACGAGAATATTATGTTAAAACAAGTACTTGCGCTCAATGTCTTACAAATGGCAAGTTGCTTCTTTGTCATCGGATTTTCAGACAACAAACGAAAAATGAAATTAAATTCCCCCAGTTTCTTTTGTTCTTGAGTGTGGTTCACACAACGCCATGCAAACAACAACTTTTTTTCCGCTTTTATAGCTTGTGCCAGATCTGTGGGAAATAGAGCCATTGCTTGTTCAAGGGATAATTTATTATGAGCCATGCTCTGTGAAAAGAGGGCTTCATGCATCTACAAAAAGTATCGACCCAGGTCAGTCTACGAAGTCCGCGCAGGCTGACATAGGTCGATACTTTTTGTTATTGGTCAATAGCCTGCATGTCAAAGGACCCATGTCTACCCCATGATGTAGTCAGTTGTTAGACAAAATGGATTTTATGGATCGCTAATTACATGTATGTGATAACTTGGTTCGTATAATGCATCGCTGAGATTAACTCAACCCCCTTTTGCCAGAGTATGGCTCACTTGTATGTTTCCCTGATTGTTTGCTCCAAATATTTGACCCATGCTCTGGCAAAGGGGGGTTTAATGCATTTCTGTGATTCATGATACCAAGCAAGTCATCATAAAAATTATAAATCCATAGCACCCAGTTTGCCTAACAACCGACTAAATCACGAGGTAGACTGGTCCTTTGACATGCAGAAAATTAACCAATGGCAAAAAGTTTCGGCCCAGGTCAGCCTGCGCGGACTGCGCAGGCTGACCTGGGACGATACTTTTTGCAGATGCATGAAGCCCCCTTTTCACAGAGCATGTATCATTTCTGTTTCGAGTCGCTTTAATCTTTTCAGCACTATATGAAAAAAAAAAATGGGCTTTTGCGGACGGCATAGATCATGACCAAACAGCACAGAACATGAAATCGCTATCGTGGATCTATGTACACCGTCCGCTTGTTTTGTCAACCATATAAAACAAAAACCTTCATGACTTTCAGTCGATTGTACTTTCAGCCTTCGAGAAAGGTCAAGTTGATGATTGAACCATGCTCTTGCAAAGGGAGGTTTAATGCATCTCCGTGACGCATGATGCAAAGCAAGTCATCACATGATCAAGGACCCATAAACTTCATTTTGTGTAACAACCGACTGAGTCATGGGGTAAACTGGTCTTTTGAGCTGCAGAAAATTGACCAATAGCAAAGAGTTTCGGCCCAGGTCAGCCTTCGCGGACTGCGCAGGCTGACCTGGGTCGATACTTTTTCGCAGATTCATGAAGCTCCCTTCTCACAGAGCATGGCTAAAATATTTGGTGCTGAAAGAGTTAACCTTTGACCAAACAATCCCAAGAAACCCGTTGAGAATAATAGTTAGATAAGGAAAATAAGCTTGTAACCAGCATTTTCTTCGTTTCCTACAGTGTTTTCTACACTTTCCAAAACAGAAATCATCTTTTAACCCTTTCCCAAACAATCCTGAGTTTTAACCACCCTGAGGAGGAAGCCTTTTGAAAATATTGTGGGAAAAGAAGAAAATGCTGGTAACCAGTATTTTCTGCATTGCCCTCGATGTTTTCTGTCCTATAAAAGACAAATTCCATCATCTACGCCACACTTAAACAGTTGTCTGCAAATGCTTTCAATTTGGACAAGTCTACATTTTTGTGGTCTGGTAAAGAGTGGAGTCATATTTAATTTGTCGTCTGCAAACGCTTTCAATTTGGAGGAGTAAAAAATTTTGTCGTCTGGTAGAGAGTTAGCTAGGTTAGCGGTAGGTGGTATGTCGATCGACCCCTTAAGTCGATAACATAACTTCGGTTGTGTGGTTGTCAGGGACAATGCCGAACAAGTTCAGACTGCCCTTTGCGCACAGTGTAGATCCAAGATCAGACTGCACTAAACGTGCAGTCTGATCTTGGATATATCCTTTCCGCTGATACACCTGAAATCGCATCGGTTTTGGTCCGTTTCTCCTAATTAACCGAAAGCCAGTTTCAGTAAATTTTACTTTCGCTTTCACTCTATACCAGACGACAAAATTTCAGACTTCTCCAAATCGAAAGTACTTGCAGACGACAAATTAAATGTGGCTGAAATGATGAAATGTGTCTTTTTCAATGTAGAAAATATTTTGGGAAATGGAGAAAATGCTGTTAAACAGCATTTTTTTTCCTTTTCCCGCAATGTTTTCAAAGTCTCTTTCCTAATAAAATGACGCGGGATTGTTTGATCAATGGATAAAGGTAGGCGGCATGTATGAGATCAGCTTTTCTTCTCCATTCTCGGAAAATGAACACATTTCTTTCTCAGATGATTTTTGTGGCATTTGTCGAAGACAATGCCACTATGAGTTCAATACGTTTGAAAATCATGTATCGTAGTTTGTGCTGAACCGAAGGAAGTAAACCCAATTAAACTCAATTTTTCAAAGACAAATCAGTGTTTCGATTACACTCAGATATGAAATTGAAAATGGCGTGTTACAATAAATTGGATCAGGCCATCGATCGTGGAAATACTTCCTTTTTATCGAAAACAGCTTGATCCGCTATAGCGGCGTAATGATACACACACACCGTGCTTGTTCGTCCCAAAACCAGTTCGTTCTTGGGCTTATTCGTTCCAGGACTTGTTCCCCCGGACTTGTTCGCCCACAAGATTGCACCCTTCTCTATCGGATTTTGCATGACTATATAGTAGGTTCACTTTCAAGCGATTATTTTGAAACTATTTCTGTTGTTTATTTTTCAAATTATTTATTCCACACAATGACTCCCTTGACAAATGCCACAGCAGTGTTTTCATTTTTTTTTTTTTGCGTCGTGCAGCAGGGCACGTTTGAAAACATTCTGACCAAACGGACAATCGCTGGTTTCGAGCAATAACCTGTTATATCACAATGTGTTAACATGCACTCGTATTCATGTATAAAAAATGAATCCAGCCTGATCTTTTCAGAATTTTACAAGGATATTTACAAGAATAGTCGTCTGTTCATTTTTGAGAAGGAAAGTTGGGATGATAAGTTTAGAAAGTAACAGAAGTACGCGGTGATGATAAGTTTAGGAGGGGGGGGGGTATGGTGTTTAACGCGTTATCAACATGATTTCGGTTATATCGCAGCGGCCAGTACACCTATCCATGCTTTCCTCGAGTTTCTTTTTACCAGTACTCCGCACAATATTCTTTCCAAGCCACTGGCTGCTTTCACACATAACCACCGTCGAAACAATCGCAGCGATGAGAGAGGAATGAATCCTGTCGCAAGGACTATCATCAATCCTCGGAGAGAAATTGGCCAAGCCGGGGATCGAACCAGCGACCTCCTGTTCTCAATTCCTGTATGCTACCGACTGAGCTACGGAGCTTGGCGGATAAGTTTAGGAAGTAACAGAAGTACTGGTTTGTCAGGATATTGGATTCCCCATTTCGTTTTTCTGCGGATAATTTTAGATATAACCTTTTCCCAAACAAGCCCTGGTTTTCGCGTATCTGCAGGACAAGTCTTTTGAAAACACGGTGGGAAAAGGAGAAATTGCTCGTAACGAGCAATTTCTCCTTTTCCCACAGTGTTTTCTACCCTTTTTGAGAACTTTCTGCCATTTTCATCCAATTTAAAATTGTCGTCTGCAAACTCTTTCAATTTGGACCAGTCCAAAATTTGTCGTTTGGGAAAGGGTTAAAGTCATTATGGAAAAAAAGACTTTTCCCGAACCAGTACATGTACATTATTGATTATCCTTTGGGTTTTGGTAAAGATAATAATTTTAATTGTTATATTTAATGAACTTTAACCCTTAACCAAACAATGCCGAGTTTTAACGACCCAAAGAAAGATGATTTTTGAAATCATTGTGAGAATAGGAGAAAATGCTGGTGACCAGCATTTTCTTCTTTTCCTACGTTGTTTTCTACACTTTCAGAGACAATTTCATCAATTGAGCGTCACTTCATTTGTCATCTGCGACAACTTTGAATTTTGGACTAGTCTAAAATTTTTGTCTTTTGGTAAAGAGTTAGTTTTATTTTTTTTTACGGGTCTCCTCAATGAATTAACCGGTAACCACCATTTTCTTCTTTGTCTACAATGTTTCCAACCCTTTCAAGGACAATATCACAGTTAATTTGTCGTCTGCGACAATTTTGCAGTTGGACAAGTCTAAATTTTTGTCGTTTGGTTAAGAGTTAAAGTTTTATTTTTTACGGGTCTTATCAATGAATTAAACGCCGACGTAACACGGTTTCCACGGCCCGTATTCGCAAAGCATTCTAACGTGCATTTTCAGTCTTATTTTAGATTGAAAAAGTAACGCAAATTTCGTTGCAATGAATTATAACATTTTTTTTTTTAAATTAGACCGAGAATGTTATCAAGAATGGTTGGCAAATACGTACCCAGGTTCATATTCACCTTCCATTTTTGAAAGAACATTATTAGTTTTTTTCTCAAGAATTTTTCAGCTTTGAAAGTAACACAACGTCTGATTGGCTAAACCAAATGGTTTACAGTAAAACCAAGACCGATATTAAGTTTGATTGGTGAATAGGCGAACGTGCCCTGGTTGACTGAAATTTTTCTTTCTCACACACTAGGAAGGTCATTTATTGATTCTACTGATTCATAACAGACCACAAGGCAACTGCCTACCAGATTAGTGTACATGCACTTTGAATTTGTAAATTCTGATTTCAAACTCCACGATTATCTTTGTGACTGGCTGAGACGATCTTAAAAAAAAAACCACACACACACAGACACACACATTTGTCCTCAGTAGAAAACCAAAGGTTTCCGTATTAGGACAGTATTTTGCTCACTAAACCGAGCCAGGAAATCAATAGGTTTTTACGTTACTGCAGTATACAGTCTCTTGGAAAAGGTGAATTACTTCTCGTTACAAAGCCACTGATCCTTTTCCCTAGCTCAGTGGTAAACGCGATATATTTCGTATGCCAGACGTTCCTTGTTCGACCCACAGGCTGGCGGACAAAGTTTCACAGAACCACAGCTTCGTACCGGTGAAATTCGGGAAAGAAATGAAAAGGTGACGTGTTGCCTTGATACAATAGAATACTAATGAACGTGACGTAACAAACGAACTCTTTGATCTTGGTAGTTTCCATAGATTTCGGGGAAAAAAAACGTATTTCGTCATTGTACAGTACTACGTGATCTTTTCTTGACTACAGTCTAGTCTAGATAAGAGATATGGTAAATCAAACAGCATGGCGCAAGATTAGTCTCAATAATGAGACGCTCCGGTGATCTTTTTCATATTTGGACATTTACTGTACACCGTACCAGAGGCGACCAGTCGAAAAGTAACATCGCCTTTAGGGACAGTTATCTGTACTAGGCGCAAGATAGGATATACTGCAGCGTCGGAATCTAGGTGTTTTTTTTTACCTTAAAAGATTTAACCCTTTACCACATAAATCAGAGTTTTAACCTCCCCGAAGAAGGAAGATTTTAAAGACATTGTGGGAAAAAGGAAAAATGCTGGTTACCCGCACTGTCTCCTTTTTCTACAATTTTTTCCGCCCTTTCAAAGACAAACCACACGAGTTTAGCCGCATTTATTTTGTCGTCTGCAAATGTTTTCAATTTAGGAAAGTCTAAAATTTCGTCGCCTGGCAAAGAGTTACGTTCTCGCAATTTTATTAACACTTTACAAAACAAGCCCGAGTTCTAATGCCCTCTGGGAGGAAGCTTTTGAAATCATTGTAGAAAAAGGAGAAAATACTGTAAACTTACAAGGAGAGATTGCTTGTAACAAGCATCATCTCTTTTCCCCATATGTTTTCTACCTTACAGAGCTTAAGCGCCCGCCCGGGTAGCTCAGTGGTTAGCGTATCTGACTCGTGACCTGGTGGTTGCGAGTGCGATATCCGATTGAGGCAAACTTTCTTTCCGGCGATTTTTCGCCTCTCACCTCTGATGCATGTGAGAAAAATAGTCAGTGGCTTTGGAAATTTGTGTCAGTACTGGTGTGAGAAAGCCAGGAAACACATGGGTGCGTCACTGACCGCCATGATGTGACCTTAACTAGTATGGCGTTAAACTCCAATACAAACAAACCAAACCAGACAGAGCTTTTGTACCAATATCTAATTTGTCGTCTGCAGATGCTTTGAGTTTGGGAGAGTCTAAAAATCTGTCTTTTGGAAAGGAGTTAATTAAGCGTTAAAAGGATGAAGATCGCTAATTGGGTTCTAAACACTGGTTGGACCGTTCATGATAGTAATTCAAGCGGATATAGATTGAAAATTAGAGACTAAATATTGTCTTCTCTTTAAGTCATTACCAATAGTGACAGTATCGATTTGGATTACGTGTCAAAATGAGTCATACATTTCGGAAATTCTGAAAATTTTGCCAATTGCATGACAAAGACTTGACCTATTAAATTTTGAAACGATTATGCAATAGACAGCTTTGAAAACATGATTGTAAAATAACGCTTATCAGTCAGTATGAATTCGGGTTTACCTCTTTACCAAACGACAAACTTTTAGGCTGGTCCAAATTCAAAGCATTTGCAGACGACAGATCAAATGTGACTCAAAAATTTAAAATTTGTTTTGAGAGGGTAGAAAACGTTGTGGAAAAAGGAGAAAATGCTGGTCATCATCATTTTCTCCTTTTCCCACATTGTTTCCTAAAGCTTTCTCTCGTAGAGTCGTTAGAAGTCAGGATTGTGTGGTAAAGGGTTAATACTGACTGATAATTACAATAATGTGAATGCGTTTCAAAATATGATGGCAAAAGATGTCATTGCTCGTTGTGAGCTTTGTTCCTTTTTTAACCTTGTTTTCAAAAGTGACTTTCTGCATGTGAAAAAAAGTCGCCTTGCTGGTTTAGTAACACTAATAATACATTTAAGATCTATGATACATTACACAAAAGACTGTTTAAAGTAATCTATAAAAGACATGGCTGTTTTTCTAAGAGATCGCTATTTGTTTTAAGCCTGAATCGTCTAGTTTGCTGCCTAATATTATTCATGGAAGAAATAAAAAAAAAATCTGAATGTTTGAACATTGACTGAAAAATTCAAAGTTTATGGAATACTTTTGTTTTTATTTGGGTTTTCCGAAATGAAGGTTAGCTTTAGCCAGGAGTGGTATTTTCTAACAGATTTATACTTAGTTTACCTTTAAATCATTTTGTTTCATTACATTTGATGTTTCGCCAATATAATGAGATAAAATTTGTTTATGATTTTAATCATTAGAAAAAAAAATCTAGACTTAGTTTTCGAAGGTGAAATTTCATTCTGAACTGCCGCAATGCAGGGTGTACTAAAAGAAATACTCATAGACCTTTTCAAAAGCCGGTGACCCCCTGTTTTTATCTCATATTTTTGTAGATCAGATGATATACTATCACCAAACAAAGTTTCGTGAAATTCTGAATGTTTTGAAAAAATGATGAAACTGTAGCGATCGTCTTTAAAACATTACTCTTTAACCCTTTCCCAAACAAGCCCTGGTTTTCACGTGTCTGCAGTACAAGTCTTTTGAAAACACTGTGGGAAAAGGAGAAATTGCTCGTAACGAGCAATTTCTCCTTTTCCCACAGTGTTTTCTACCCTTTTTGCGACCTTTCTGCCATTTTCATCAAATTTAAAATTGTTGTCTGCAAACTCTTTCAATTTGGACCAGTCCAAAATTTGTCGTTTGAGAAAGGGTTAATGAACACGCCGGAGTTTATACGACTCTGAGAATGAAAGCTTTTGAAAACATGGTGGGTGAAAGAGAGAAAACGCTGGTAACCAGCACTTCCTCCTTTTCCCACAGTGTTCCTACCATAATACCGACAAATACCACCATGTCAGCTACATTTTACTTTATCGTCCGAAATTGCTTTCAATTTGGACCATTATAAAAAGTATGGCGTATCAGAGCTCCAAATAGAGGGGGTGATTTTGATTTCAAAATTGAAAATATTGATTATTCTCCACTAAACCCTGTGTTATGGGAACTCATTAGAACCATCTCATCACATAATTAGGGATCTATAAAATCCATCTAACAACCGACTGTTCCTTTGACATACAGAGAATTGACTTATTGCAAAAAGTTTCGGCCCAGATCAGCCTGCGCGAACTCCGCAGGCTGACCTGGGTCGATTCTTTTCGCAGATGCATTAAGCCCCCTTTTCACAGAGCAAGGCTCAAATTATTTGAAGAAGACATGTCAAATGTGATCAGTTGATGAGGTTTGTCTTCGAAGAAGTAGAAAACGTGGTGGGAAAAGGAGAATATGCTGGTTACAAGCATTTTCTCCTTTTCCAACACACTGTATTCAAAAGCCGTCTTCTTTAAGGTCGTAAAAACGGGTTATTGGTAAAGGGTCTATCAATAGTATGTAAAGAAACCCACAACATAGGGTTTAGAAGAGAGGTAATGGATTTAGAATACCATCACTCCCTCTTATCAGGAGCTTTGGCGTATGAAGTACACCTACTAGATAAATGAAAGTGATATTTTTTCAATCCAAACTTAAATATTGCAGTTTCAAAGCTGTTTTGTCAGAATATCTGGCAAAGAAGCGAACAATATAGATCCATGATCAGAATGCAAGTTTCGTGCAGTCTGATCTTGATCTACACTGCCTGCATATGAGCAATTAGATCCGTATTCGGCGCTACAAGGTGTCATAGAACAAGGGCGTAACCAGGGGTTAACCCTTAAAGCGCTGGAACCAACTTAACTTGTTTTTGCTGACAGTGTAGATCAAGATCAGACTGCACAGATCGTGCAGTCTGATCTTTGATCTACACTGTCAGCTACTTCAATACACCTTCTGGCTAAAACAACCTTGAAATGACAATATTTCGGATGATTTTCTTCTCTGAAAAGGTTTATTTCATAAATTCAGCGCTCTAAGGGTTAAGAAGCAGTAAGCACTTCGAATGGAGAGAGCTCAATATTTCACCCATAGGCTACTAAGTGGGACACAGTACGCCTTTGCGGACAGCGTAAATCAAGATCAGACCGCACAGAACCTGAGGTCTGATGTTGGATCTACATTGTTCGATACAGCGAATATTTCCATGGAAAGGAAATTGGGTGAAATCGCTAAATTTGGCTTTTTACTTTCGGTTTGGGAAGTTTCCTTTTTTGTGAGCAGTTTTAGGCTTAAATTATAAAGACGGGGTTGGCCTATTAACCTTTTACTACAAAGTGCCGAGTTTTAACGACCCCAAGGAAGAGGCCTTTTGAAAACATTGTGGGAAAAGCAGAAAATGCTGGTAACCAGCATTTTCCTCTTTTCCCAAAATGTTTTCCACCCTTCCCAATACAAATTTCAATTGTTGAGTCACATTTATTTTGTCGTCTGCAAACGCTTTCAATTTGGACTAGTCTAAAATTTTATCGTTTGGTAAAGAGTTAAGTGATAAAAGATTGATTCGCCAGTTCACATTTTTTTCTGCATCACTCACTAAACGTATTGTGCGTTATGGACGCCAAGCACTTGTCTAAGAACTGGTCTGGTAGTGTCAATATAAACTGATGAATGATTTAACCCTTTCCCAAACAAGCCCTGGTTTTCACGTGTCTGCAGTACAAGTCTTTTGAAAACACTGTGGGAAAAGGAGAAATTGCTCGTAACGAGCAATTTCTCCTTTTCCCACGGTGTTTTCTACCCTTTTTGATAACTTTCTGCCATTTTCATCAAATTTAAAATTGTCGTCTGCTAACTCTTTCAATTTGGACCAGTCCAAAATTTGTCGTTTGGGAAAGGGTTAAAGTACTCTGCTACAGCAGTCTAGTTCTTCACCATACGAGAAAATTTCGGACTCGACCATTCTGAAATGAGCCACGCTCTGGCAAAAGGGGGCTTAATGCATCTCCGTAATGCATGGTACCAAACAAGTCATCACATAATTAGGGATCTATAAAATCCATCTAACAACCGACTGTTCCTTTGACATACAGAAAATTGACTTATTGCAAAAAGTTTCGGTCCAGATCAGCCTGCGCGGACTGCGCAGGCTGACCTGGGTCGATTCTTTTCGCAGAGGCATTAAGCCCCATTTTCATAGAGCAAGGCTCAAATTATTTGAAGAGGACGTACCAAATGTGATCAGTTGATGAGGTTTGTCTTCGAAAAAGTAGAAAACGTGGTGGGAAAAGGAGAATATGCTGGTTACAAGCATTTTCTCCTTTTCCAACACACTGTATTCAAAAGCTGTCTTCTTCAACGTCGTAAAAACGGGTTATTGGTAAAGGGTCAATCAATAGTATGCAAAGAAAATTACTAGAAAGGTTTGGTTTAGTCTAAAATACCCATGTATTACAGTCTAAACACTGTTTTAGCCAAATTATTTCCCTAGATATTGGACAGTGTGGATACACGATCAGAATGCACCTTATGTGCTGTCTGATATTCATCTACAATGTCTACAACATTTCCTAGTGTTGCCCATAGCCTTCCTTAAGTCTGAAGGGTTGCTCCGATGTTATTTTGTGATTGGGTCTGAAACAGTCACAAAAATAACATCGGAGCGAACCTTCAGACTGAAGGTACCCATAGCCTAGTAATAGATGTCTAAATCATTTTTTAAAAAATGCCCAAAACGACGGTACAGACCAACCACAAGGTCGCGTTTCATTTTTTTTTTTCATAGAATTTCACAGTATTTCATTTATTTTCGAAAAATATAACAAAAAAAAAACCTTCTTTGATAAGAAGCTGGTGTATCGTACGTTAACAAATCACTGTACGCGCTCAATCTAGACCTCTCAAAACGGGTGTGCGACATTTCGTCGAAAACGATCCCTAGCACTGACCCTTACCCTAACCCAGACGAATTGAGGCCCAAATCTCCCTCCCGGACAGAGCTTTCCATTAACATAAATCTGGAAATTTAGCAGTCGGTATTTTAAAACATACATGGATTTCAACGAAACACATTTTCGACAAAATGTCGTGCACCATCCCCCAACAGCATGTTCAGAGCGCAGATGACATCGGAGTAGTCTTTCAATTATTTATAACATTTGGATCTAAAAGAAAGAGCAACTGTTTGAATCAAACATTTGCTTCTGTTCCGTCAATGTTGTCATAAAGCTGCCATAACTCTTTACAAAACGACAAAATGTTAGCCTAGCCCAAATTGAAAGCATCTGCAGACGACAAATCTAATGTGGCACAAAGGATGGGACTTTAATCTGAGCGAGTAGAAAACATTGTGGGAAATGGAGAAAATGCTGGTTACCAGCATTTTTTCCTTTTCCCACATTGTTTTCAAAAGCTGTCTCGCTCAAGATCGTTAGAAACCTGGGATTATGTGCCAAAGGGTTGAATATATATCTAGATCTACAAGCGGGTTAACGCAATTTTCGATCCAGGTTTGGGTAACACATCTTCCGAAATCGTAACGATAAAATTGAGAAGTTACATTTTTTCTTATCTAAAATTTTATTAAAACGGACCATTTTATTCAATAGATTCATATATATTAAACATTTTGTATCGTTTCAGATAATTTACTCCCAAGATTGGATTGCACGTCCTGTGCAGTCCGGTCTTAATCTTTTTGCTCCGCAAAAAAAATAAAAAGATAAAAACATCTGTAGTCATGATGGCTGTTTACTGGTAACTCGTATCACAAATTTGATACGGGGGTGCTTATAAATCGCAAGATTATAAAATAAAGATTGATTGAAATCTGGCTACACATGGAAATCACACGCAGTATGACATATCAATGGCGTTTTATGCAGGGGCCTTTTGATCGAAAATTAAAATGATTACCTCCTCGCGTGCATCTGTCACGTTGTTATTGGATTCGTCGGTTGGTAGAATCCAGAACTTGGCATCGTTTTAGCACTAATAATGAAGAAATGTATCCTCACTGTTGGATCACAGCAGAATAACTATAAAAAAAAACACATTTTGATAACATTGTTATGACAGATAGAGTGCGCATGTGCAGAGTATGTAAATTTGTATTTTTCTATGATGCATACACGTAACTTTATTATTACAGCTATAAATAGTTAAGTGGAAAATTCAAAAAACCGATTTTACACACTGTCAGTTACTGTAACCCTTTACCAAACAGTCCTGAGTTATTTGGAAGAAAATCTTTCAAAACACTGACGGAAAAGGAGAAAATGTTAGTGACCAGCAATTTCTCTTTAACCCTCATTGTTTTCTATCCTATCACAGACAAATGCCGCCGTTTTAACCACCTTTACTTCGGTCTGCAAATGCTTTCAGTATGAGCGAGTTTAACATCTTGCCCTTTGGTCAAGAGGTAACTTCTTGTCTGACATATGTTTTCAGTCTACTTGATCAGGAAAGTGCTCAAGGTGAGCTTTTGTTATCGTGCTGTGTCTGTCCTGCGTCGTCAGTCGTGCGTCGACAACCTTTACCTGGTATACGATCGTAGAAACAACACCGTTTCAGTTCTATACTCACGAAACTTGGCCAGAATGTTTATCTTTATAACGTCTCAGACAAGTTCGAAAATAAGTTATGTCGGGTCAAAAAGTAGGTCACCAGTTCAAACCTTTGTAAACTCCAAAGGCCACATTTTCAGTCCAATACTGATGAAAGTTGGTCAGAAAGTTTGTCTTGATAATATCTCAGACGAGTTTGAAACCAGCTCACATGTGGTCACATATGGAGATTTTGGCCAGATCTTTCGAATAGCAATTTTTCTTTCTTTCTTTCTTTCTTTCTTTCCCTCTTTCTTTCTTTCTTTCTTTCTTTCTTTCTTCCCTCTTCTACTTTTTGCATTAAAAAGCCCAGTAGCAAGCAAAAGTAAACAATGTAGGTGTTAAAATGCATTTAAATTTAAACTCAAAACATTTAAAAGTGTGAAAAGTATTGTGAAGATGATATTCTTATTTTTTGCAATCAGTCCAAGTGTAAGTCGCTGCCACAAAAATGAATGGGTTAATACTTAAGCTGCTGAATAAATGAAACGCAAATTTCTACTCAATACTAAAAGTCCAAACATTGCGGTTTCAAAATTGATTTCACCGGAAAGAAAATACCGTATCGGACAGTGTAGATCAAAGATCAGACTGTATGTTCTGTGCAGTCTGATCTTGATCTACACTGTCCGCAAAAGGTCAGTGGGTCGCGATTAGCAGCTTAAAGGTTAATACTTGCAAAGTCGCTCTATCTTTTGTTTACTGTTCATTTCTTCAGCACTCTTCTGGTTATGGAACAAACAGGTGCAAGGGAACCCTTGAACAATGATTGCGTGAGTTAAAGACATATCGTGTGTAAAACGTAATGACCCTGGTATCTGGGTACAACAAAGTCAACAAACAATGTGCACAAAAGAAATTATGTGAGCCGTGCACTGTGCTGTATAAAAGGTTGCTTAATACGCTTGCGAAAAGTATCGACTCAGGTCAGCCTGCGCAGTCCGCGCAGGCTGATCTGGGCCGAAACTCTGCCCTATTGATCAATTTTCTGCATGTCAAAGGACCAGTCTACCTCATGATTTAGTCAGTTGTTAGACAGGATGATTTTTATGGATCCATAATTATGTGATCACTTGCTTGGTATCATGGATCACAGAGATGCTTTAAGCCCCCTTTTTGCCAGAATATGGCTCATGTCAAAATGCAAATACATGCACTTGTATACCACTGTAGGCTACAGAAGGAGCGGTAGCAAATTTTGCAATTTAAAAGGTACTTTTTGGGAGGGGGATATCTATTTATCGAACAGTATAGATCCAAAATCAGACTGCACGTTCTGTGCAGTTCGATCTTGATATACACCGTCTGCAAAAGGTCATTCAGTCGCGCCTGGCAGCCTACGGGTTAATTCAAATTGAAAGGCAAATTCAATAGAGCCATGCTCATTGAAAAAGGAGGTTAATGCATCTCGAAAAGTATCTAACCAGGTCAGCCTGCGCAGTCCGCGTAGGTATACCTGGGCCGAAACTTTTCGTTATTGGTCAATATTCTGCATTTCAAAGGACCTTCTACCTTATGATAAAGGCGGTTGTTAGACGTAATGAATTTTAAGCATGTCTAACTATGTTATTTCTTGCTTGGTACGGTACGGAGATGCATTAAGTCCCTTTTGCCAGAGCATAGCTCATTTATTTTAGACATAGCTTTGAATTTGGACAAGCCTAAAATTTTGTAATCTGGTAAAGAATTAAAATATACCATTATCAACACCCCAGCTTGCCCATATTGCCAATACAGTTCACACTGAAGAAAAATATCTGAATCTATTCGGCGAAAGGCTTTTTCGTGGGAGTGCCATTGGGCAAGACACTTCAGAGCCCTAGCCTGGTACTGGTGAAACCGAGGAAATACATGAATTTGTGAGCTGTCGCCGTGAAATGACTGAAATAATGTTGAAAGCGGCGTAAAACACAGTTCAATCAATCAATCAGTCGGCGAAAGGCGTGGCATCTTGACAAAGTCAACAATGGTTGTGATGCCTCATGGGAGGTTTTATTCTCATACCAAAGATCAAAATTTCTTGTGCACTGTTTTCAGATTTTGAAAAAGAAAAAAAATCATATATGTCAGACGAATAGGGACCTAACTTGAATATATATTCCTATCATTTTCGTACACAATAAAGTATTAGTGTTGTTTTTGCCCCTTGATAATCCGAAATTATTCATTATTTTATTGTAATTTGTAGTGAAATCCGAGCTGTAATTATCCCTGTACCAGACGACGAAATTTTAGCCTCGTCCGAATTGAAAGCGTTTGCAGACGACAATTTCAATGTGGCTCAAATGGTGCAGTTTTTATTTGGTACGGTAGAAAAAAGATGTGAGAAAAGGAGAAAATGCTGGTTACCAGCATTTTCTCCTTTTCCCACGTTATTTTCAAATGTCTTTCAAGGGTATTGTGCGGTAAAGGGTTATCCAGAGTTTATTTATGCGTGGTAAAACAAGCAAGAGTAGGCCTTTGGTACTGCGAGTAGACCGTTGTCTGCGCATGTCATATTCTTCGAAAAATGCAACCAAGCGAAAGATAATGGCGAGTAGACCTGTAACATTTTGTCGCGAAATCATGATGCAGTTGCGAAACTGCGGATACAATAAGTGAAACAGCGAACAAGGAAACTGCAGAAGTAAAAGGGGAAATACTTGAATGTTGCAAGTTTCACGTGATATCATTTCCATCTCTTTCACTACAGATGGCGACTTAAGTAGCCTTTGCGGACGGCGTAGATCGAGATTAGACTACACAGAATGTGCAGTCTGATCCTGAATCTACACCGTTCGCCGCCTTTAGTTTAGACGATGACACAAGTGGTGTTCAATAGCAGTGGAGATCTACTTTAAAACTCGGAGAAAAAGTGGAATTTCTGTAGCTAGTAGTTAAAGAGTCACCGAGGTCATGTTTCATATTTATTCATGCCAGTGTTGTGTGATATAAATTGTTTCTGGTTGAAGGATCCAGCGGTATGCGATGACGAAACCAAATGTAGAAATTTGCCCATTTTAAAACTTCCACAGTGCAAAAAAATATTCTTTACCAGAAAACAAAATTTTAGACCGGTCCAATTTGAAAGCTATATTGCAGACGATATCTTAAATCTGACTTAAACTCTTTGCCAAACGACCTAATTTTAGACTGGTTTTGATTGAAAGCATTTGCAGACGATAAAATAAACATGATTGAATAATTAAAATGTGTTCTGTTTACCAGCATTTCCTCCTTTTCCCACAGTGTTTTCAAAAGGATTCTTTCACAGGGTCGTTAAAAGTCGGGATTGTGTGGTAAAGAGTTTTAAAGATGTAATTTGTCCATAAAAGGGTAGTAAAGGTTGTGGAAAAAGGACAAAATGCTGGTTTCTACTATATGAAAGTTTGCAGACATTAAATGAGTCAAATGAGTTGATTTTTCTTTGAAGGTAAAATTCATGATCGTTACCAGTATTTTCTCCATTTCCCAATATGCTTTCAAAAACCCCTTAGTTTTTCCCTCAAGGTCGTAAAATTGGGATTGTTTGGTTAACTATTAGGCTGGTCATTTAGATTTGTTCTTTTCACTCTGCATAGAAGATACTGTAAAAATAGATTGCTCGTTTAGGTGTGTTTTGTCAGTGTTTCACAAAATATTGGGGAGTTTTGACAAAGTTCAATGCAGACTGGTCATTTAGATTTGTTCTTTTCACTCCGCATAGAAGATACTGTAAAAATAGATTGCTCGTTTAGGTGTGTTTTGTCAGTGTTTCACAAAATATCGGGGAGTTTTGACAAAGTTCGATGCAGACTGGTCATATAGATTTGTTCTTTTCACTCCGCATAGAAGATACTGTAAAAAAGATTGCGCGTTTAGGTGTGTTTTGTCACAGTGTTTCACAAAATATCGGGGAGTTTTGACAAAGTTCGATGCAGACTGGTCATATAGATTTGTTCTTTTCACTCCGCATAGAAGATACTGCAAAATAGATTGCTCGTTTAGGTGTGTTTTGTCAGTGTTTCACAAAACATCGGAGAGTTTTGACAAAGTTCAGCGCGGTCTGATCTTTATCTACTTTATGCGGAAAAGCAATCAGTCAGGTTCTTGGTCCTCTGGGGCTTAACTCCTCTTCACTTCAAAGACAAATTTTGACCCTTAATCCTTTACCAGACGACAAAATTTTAGCCTTGTCCAAATTGAAAGCATTTGCAGACGACAATTTCAATGTGGCTCAAACGTTGCAATTTTTCATTTATATGGAAGAAAACATTGTGGGAAAAGGAGAAAATGCTGGTTACCAGCATTTTCTCCTTTTCTCTCAATGTTTTCAAAAGACCTCTTTCCCAGGGTCGTTAAAAGGCGGCATTGTGCGATAAAGGGTTAACCTGCTAAATAACTTGGATGAAACTTTCAAACCGACAATAAAATCCTGAATTTGGCTGTTTGAAAGTTACTTAAAGGGGCAAAATATCTCCTTATCGGACAGTGTAGATCTAATATCAGACTGCACGTTCTGTGCAGTCTGATCTTGGTCTACACTTTCCGCAAAAGGAAATTGAGTCGGGCTTAGCAGCATAAGGATTGAGACTGGTCCAAATTGAAGGCATTTTCAGACGACATGATATTGACATGATATTTGTCATAAAAAGAGTCGAAAACATTGTGGGAAAAGAAGAAAGTGTTGGTTAAAAGCATTTTTTTCTTTTCCCACAATTTTTCCAACAGCTATCGTCTTCAAGATAGTTTAAATACGTAAAACACTGAAAAACAAATTTTCACAGAAAGGGTAGAAAATATTGTGAGAAAAGAAGAAAATGCTGGTTGCCATCATTTGCTTCTTTTCCAGCAATGTTTCTTAAGCCCTCTTCTTCAAGGTCGTTAAACCACGGGATTATTTTTGAAAGATTTATAATTAATTCTCAAATCGCCTTTCACCAGATTAGTTGCCTTTTCGGCCAGTGAAGATCAAGATCAGACTGCACAAAACGTCCAGTCTGATCTTTGATCCACACTGTCCGCTTTGTTTTACCATTTCTGACAAAATGGGCCCTGAAATTGCAGAAATTTGGCTCTTACTACTGGACTGAAAATGTCTATATGTTTATACGGCGCTGTGAGGATTAAAAATTTACTGCACGTGATATTACGCAATACGGGTATATCGATGATGCATATTAAAGATCATCGCAAAATGGATATGGGGATTTTCCATTGCTTTCAAGTACTTGAAATACCGGTATTTTCGGAGTATACCCGTAAGTCAGATACAGTTAAAAATCCAGTTTTTAGCTCCACTGGCCGAAGGCCAGCGGGCTTATGTCATGGCCCGGTGTCCGTCGTGCGTCCGTCCGTCCGTGCGTGCGTGCGTGCGTCCGTCCGTCCGTCCGTGCGTTAACTTTTATTTCAAACATCTTCTTCTCTGAAACTACCCATCCAATTTTCATGAAACTTCACAGAAATGATCCTGCCATGGTCCTCTTCAGAATTTCTTGAAATAATTTGATTCCTTTAAAAACTCTGGTTGCCATGGCAACAAAACTGAAAAATATTGGAAATCTTTAAAAATCTTCTTGTCTGAAACCATAAGGCATAGGGCTACCAAATTTGGCATGCAGCTTTATGTAGTAGACCTCTATCAAGTTTCTTCAAATTATAGCCCTGGGGTCAAAATTGACTCTGCCCCAGGGGTCACAAGTTTTACATAGGCTTATATAGAGAAAACTTTAAAAATCTTCCTGTACCTAGCCATAAGGCCTAGAGCTACCAAATTTTGCATGTTGCTATATCTAGTGGACCTCTACCAAGCGGGCCAAAATTTTAGCCCTGGGGTCAAAGTTGGCCCTGCCGCAGGGGTCACAAGTTTTACATGAGCTTACATAGTGACGACTTAAGAAATCTTCCTGTTTTGATTTTTTTTTTTTTTTTTTTTTTTTTTTTTTTCTTTTTTTTGAAATTAGCCTTGCATTAGGGGTCTTATGTTTTACAGAGGCTTCATATGGACAAAACTTGAAAATCACCCTATTTATAACCATACAGCGTAGACTTGTATTATTTTGGCATGTGGCTTTATCTTGTGGACCTCTACCGGGGTTCAAGTAATTATAGCTCTGGGATCAAAAATGGCTTTGCCTTGCGGGTCTCAACTTTCACATGGGCTTTTACAGAGAAAACTTTGTAAGTCTTCATTTTGAAACCATTTGGCTCAGAATTGAAATGTTTAGTATTTATGGTTTATATTTATAAGCCAGTGGAGCGATAAGAGCCATTATGGCCCTCTTGTTTTTTTTTTTTTTTTGTTTTTGCTCTGTCATCATCATCATCATCATCATCACTACCATCATCGTGACCGTTTTCCTCATCAACGTCCAAATCGTGTTTGTTTCACCGATACTATTTTACGTTCATGCCATCGATTTACCCGGTACCATTGAAACACAAATTTAAATAAGTCCGTGCGACATCTTTTCCCCGCGCCACTCCCGCCTTCACTTAAGGGCCGAATGGCGGAAAACGAAAAAAAAAAAAATGCAGGTGTTAAAATGCATTTAAATTTGAATCGTACTCTTGAAACCTTTGGAAAATCTTGCGAAGATGACAGTCTGTTATTGTATGGTCGGTCCAAGTTTTAGTCGGTAGAAGAAAAATGAATTTCAAAGTCAGGCAAAAAGTAAACGAAAGATATAATGACCTGGCAAATTTTAACCTAGTTTTGAAATTAATTTCTAGCCAACGACAAACACATGGACCTACCGGACAACAGCAGATTGTCATGTTCACAATAATTTCCATTCTGGGTATAAGTTAAATGAGCCATGCTCTGTGAAAAGGGGACTTAGTGCATCTGCGAACAGTATCGATCCAGGTCAGCCTGCGCAGTCCGCGCAGGCTAACCTGGGCCGAAACTTTTCGCTGTTGGTCAATTTTCTGTATTTCCAAGGACCACTTTACCCCATGATTAAGTCGATTATGAAAAAAAAGTGGCTTTTATGGATCCATGATTATGTGATGACTTGCTTGTGATAATTCCATTATGGAGATGCATTAAGCCCCCTTTTTGCCAGAGCATGGCTCAAATTTAAACGCATTTTAACACCCGCTTTGTTTTACTTTTTGCAGCTAGTGTTACCTTAACGGGACCTTGTTGTTTAACCCTTTACCAAACGACAAAGTTTTATACTGGTCCAAATTGAAAGCATTTGCAGACGACAAAATAAATGTGATTGAAAAATTGAAATTTCTTTTGGGAAGAGTAAAAAACATTGTGGGAAAAGGAGAAAATGCTGGTTACCAGCATTTTCTCCTTTTCCCACAATGTTTTCAAAAGGCTTCTCCCTCAGGGTCGTTAAAAGTCGGGATTGTGTGGTAAAGAGTTAACAACTAAAAAACGGTGTTTGTTGAACTCTACTGTTCGCTTCTCAGGACGTTCACTGTGACAACATCTTTACAACAAACTCTCTACCACACAATCCCGAGTTTAACTCTTCACCAAACGACAAAACTTTGGACGCTATCAAATTGAGGTCATTTGTAGACGACAAAATGAAAATCGCTCAAGTGTTGGTTTCCGTTTTTTATAGGGTAGAAAACATTGTGGGAAAAGGAGAAAATGCTGGTTACCAGCATTTTCTCCTTTTCCCACAATGTTTTCAAAAGCCTTCTTTTTCAGGGTCGTTAAAAGTCGGGATTGTGTGGTAAACGGTTAAACGACTCTGCAAAAGAAAGCTTTTGAAAAAGTTGTAGGGAAAGGAAATAATTCTGGTAACCTGCATTTCCCCTTTTCCCACAATGTGTTCTTCTTGTTCATAGACAAAAACCTGTCATTTGAGCCTCTTTTAATTCTTCGTCTGCGAATGCTTTTAATTTTGACTAGCCCACAAATTTTGTGCCTAGTATACATGTACAGTTAACCCTTTCAACGCCATAGGCGAAAACAGGGACTTTTGCGGACGGCATAGATCAAGATCAGACTGCACAGAACGTGCAGTCTGATCTTTGATCTATACCTTCCGCTTGTTTGGTCAAGCCTATATGATAAAAATCTTCCGGAGACTCAGTGGGTTCTATTTACAGCCATCAAAAGAAGCCGAGTTTGTTTATTTGGCGCCGAAAGAGTTAACCCCTTTCCCAAACAAGCCCTGGTTTTCACGTGTCTGCAGTACAAGTCTTTTGAAAATACTGTGGAAAAAGGAGAAATTGATCGTAACGAGCAATTTCTCCTTTTCCCACAGTGTTTTCTACCCTTTTTGAGACCTTTCTGCCATTTTCATCAAATTTAAAATTGTCGTCTGCAAACTCTTTGAATTTGGACCAGTCCAAAATTTGTTGTTTGGGAAAGGGTTAAGTGTTCAACTATAGAAGTATGTGTTAGTAGTAGTCAAGACGTGACCTACAATGAGTATTGTTCTTTGCTCTTTATCAAACGACAAAATTTTAGACTGGTCCAAATTAAAAGCGTTTGCAGACAAGCATTAAATGTGTCTGTAATGATTAAATATGTATTGGAAAAGGTAGGAAAAATTGTGGGAAAAGGAGAAAATGTTGGTTACCAGCATTTTCTCTTTTTCCCACAATGTTTTCAAAAGCTTTCTTCCTCAGGGTCGTTTTAAACTCTGGATTGTGTGTTAAAGAGTTGACCGTCGATACTTTCTTACGTATGAAAAATTAAGTTCATTGCGTGAAAGGATGGGAAATAGATTGACGAGAGGAAGAGAGGAAGGGGACAGGAAAAATACGGGGGAATAAAGGGATGAAGGTTAGGTATAGAGTTCGGATTTAGACTGAATTGTATTGCCATTTAAGGCCGTTTTAACAGCTTAGGTAGCTTAGGTTATATCAAGGCGGCCAGTGCACCTATGCATGTATTTCCTGGCTTTTTCACACCAGCACTGACCCAGCTTTCTTTCCAAGCCACTGACTACTTTTCTCATATGCATCAGAAGTAAGAGGCGAAAAATCGCCGAAAGACAGTTTGCCTCATCTGGGTATCAAACCCGCAACCAGTCAGATACGCTAACCACTAAGCTACCCGGCCGGGCATAGAGTTCGGAATGGGAAAAAGAGGAAAGGGGTTGTAACAAGGAAGGAAAGAGTGACAAAGGGCTGACTGACCACAGACTTTGAGGTCCTCCGTGGCTCGGTGCGTCAGGCTTCGGGTAATTAACCAGAATGTCCCGGTATGATCCGGATGACGGCACTGTTTATGAACGAGTGGCTGCCTACATCAAAGCAAAGCAAAAATGATACAACTGAGTCAAACACGACGAAAGCGCCTTTCCGGGGAATTTATCTCAGAAAAGCAGTCAGTCATCCGACTTTCTATAGAAGTGAGCATTTGCAAAAAGTATCGACCAAGTCAGCCTTCGCAGTCCGCGCAGGCTGACCCGGGTCGAAACTTTTTGCTTTTGGTCTGGAAAAAAGGGGGATAGACGCATCGTCGTGAAGCATTATACCAAGCAAGTCAGAATAATTTATCATGCATAAAATTCATTGTGCATAACAACCGGCTGAATATGAAGGTAGACTGGTCCTTTAATATACAGAAATTTGACCAATAGCAAAAAGTATCGACCCTGGTCAGCCTGCGCAGTCCGCGCAGGCTGACCTGAATCGATATCTTTTGCAGATGCATGAAATCCCCTTTTCAAAGAGCATAGCTCAAATATTGATAATGAATGGATTTAGGTCAATCCTCTCTCTAGGCCTTTCTGATATGGATCGTTAGTCAAGAGAGAAAAAGAAAGAATCGGGTCTAAGGAAGTCATGGGACAAGACCCATACTGTTCTTCGAATAGACCCATGGGTTCGTTTACGTACCCAGTATCAAGCGCTGATATACGTAAGTCTACCTCATGGTTTCTCACCAGTTCACCTTCTGTTTGGTGTTTTGAAAAAAATCCATGCCTAGGGCGGAAAATAAACCTGCTACCCGTAGATTGGATGTCCTGTGGTTTACCACTACTCCACCACTTCTCCCACAAGTTTGAAGTGGAGAAACCACAGGCTGAGCTGTTTATGTAAATACACATTAATTTTACAATTTTAGCTCATTTGTGTTTTTAACTCTTTACCACAGTATCCCAGGTTTAAAGAACCTTGTGGAAGAAGGCTTTTGAAACCATTGTGGTAAAAAAGAGAAAATCGTGGTCGCCAGCATTTTCTCCTTTTCCGACAATGTTTTCTACCTTTTGAATGGCAAATCCTACATAGTTTTTCGTCATACAGTAACATGATAATTACTGTGAAAACGACATTAATTTTGCCAGCCTAAACACTGGCGAAGGACAATATCGCCATGTTATGGCTGAAACAGCACTGGAAGCAGGGTTTAACTTTTTACCAAACGAAAAAAATGTAGACGGATTGAAATTGAAAGCATGTGCAGACGACAAAATAAATGTGACTTTAAAATTGAAATTTGTTTTGGGGAGGGTAGGTAACATTGTGGGAAAAGGAGAAAATGCTGGTTACCAGCATTTTCTCCTTTTCCCACAATGTTTTCAAAAGGGTCCTTTCTAAAGGTCGTTAAAAGTTGGGATTGTGTGGTAAAGAGATAACCACTATTTAAACAATCAAATAAACTATATACTAGAAAATATTGATGCTGAACATCAATGGCGCCGCAAACTAGTTGTTTCTGTAACAGGGCACAATGCATTGGGTTATTTCCTAATACGCATCTCTTGCACAATCTTCGTAGAGGTCCAAGTGGTGATACTGTATTTAAACTCTGAGCCATCTGGTTTTTGACAAGACTTTTAAATTTCATATCATTGAAGGCTATTTGCAATGGGCCATTTCTTTATCCACAGGACATCATTTGGACACAATTGGTAGATAGAAATGTTAGAGCTGTTGCCTTTCTGATATTTGATAGATTTTGAAAAGTGTGCAACAAATATGGCTATGCGCAAATTTGTGACATCTGGGTGGAGGGGAGCATATGGCAACTTTTGACCCGAAGGCCACCATTTGAACATACTAGTACTTGGTAGAGGTCATTGTAGCGATACTACACATGAAATATCAAAACTCTCGACCGTCTGATTTTGAACAGGAAGATTTTACATTAACGAAAGAAAAGTCTGTTATCGGATTGTGCTAAATCTGACACTCCAACACATATGTCTGGTATCATACAACCCCTCTTTATTATAGATATAATAAAGACTTGAATGAAGTCCTTATATCTATATAGACTAGAGGGGTTGTATGATACCAGTCATGTTAGGCGCTTCAACATTGATTTACGGATGTTTCGGTAACAGACGAGTTCGGTAAATTGGACTTATAGAGTAAATTGATTGGATGTTTCGGTAACAAGGCAGTAATACAGTGCCGTGACGTTTTTCACACCCATGGCTTCTGTTTGTGCAAACGTTTTTTCTTTTAATTTTCAATTCTCACTCGTTTTCTGACGTAAATATATTTGTTGTTCTTTCCATGCTGTATAAATAAATACCTGAAATTAGTAAATTTTGATCACCATATCTTATTTTCGTTTTTCACCCATAGCTGATTCATGTAATGAATAATATACGATCCCTGATAAAACCCAGCCCTAAGCTTGTACCCGTATTACTTAATCGTCCTACAGATAACAGACTCCAACTTTAAGCCAATCCTCAAGTTTTTTAAAAATGTTTTATTAAAAATGACGCTATTCTTGTCAACGTTTTCTGTGTGAAAAATAATTTCTTCCGGAAACAAATTGGTCAACTTCCAAACCAGCCATTTACCCTCAGAACACCTTTCACTCTTGTTGCCCTTGCGACCGATTCAGACAAAGATCAAACTGCGAAGCAAAAAAAAAAAAAAAACAGAGTCTGATCGTTGGTTTACGCTGCCAGCTTTTCTAAGACATTATGAGGAAGGACAACTTTGCTTTGAAATAGCTAATATTAGACCAGGGATCGTATATTGTAATACACATGTATATATATTGTTCTGTTTCTAAAATGAAAATAGCCTTTACTTTTTTCGATGCTCTAAAGGTTAAAATTATGGATAATTAACGTGAATTCAGAAATAAAGATAATACATTTGAAACATTGTGGCAAATGAAGAGAGGGAGTGAGAGATAGAGAGAGAGGCCTTGACAATAATGCTTTCGTGCATACTTCTTGTGATTTTGACCATGAACATTTGTGCCCATCTAAAAGATATCTGTTCCATATTGTTCCTCTCCATTTTCCACCCAGTTTTCAAATCTGGTCTGGTGCACAAAAATCGGCGTCTGCTGGTTTTAAAGTGCGTTCATCAATACAACACTGCATAAAAAAATCATATGCGTACTATTTGAGAGCGAAGGGAGTACTGTATATTGTATATAGACGCGTTTACAGCCTGTCTTCACACCTCCCATTGCCAACAAGATAAAGAAGTTTCCCGTAGATCTTAAAGATTAACCCCGGTTTATGAAAACCTGAAACACCAATGGACAAGGAGAAACTCGCAGATCAGACTGCATGTAAAAGTTATGGGGATTGGGCATGTTTAGATCACACACTGCTCGTGCAGTTTGAAAAAAGTATTTGTCAAAAAAAGTATTTGCTACTATCTATCTCTCGCGCTCACTCTCTTCTTTTGCCACAATATTTTTACCTGTATTACCTGTGTTTCTGAACTAAATTTAACTATCCATAATTTTAAATCTAAGAGCGTCGAATAAACCCAACGGTCATTTTCATTCTAGATATACAACCTATTTTTAGCAGTGTCAAGGTTTTCTTGTTCAGAATGTCTTGCAAAATTGACAAATGAAGATCAAAGATCAAACTCCGTGTTTGGTGTACTCTGATCTCGATCTGCACCGGCCGCAATGGCAACAGCAGTAATGACAGACGCTCAAAGGGTTAATGGCTGGTTTGGAAGTCTTTCAGTAAGAAAATATTTTCACATTGAAAGGATCATAAAGCATTGATTTAAAAGGAGATACAACGTGTTTCAAGTTTAGGATTGGGTGTTGTTATTCGTTACCTCAACTTTGATTCGGGTATCATTTTACGTACAGCATGACAGTAGAAACATAACAAAAATATTATGATAGATAGATAGATATTTATTTCACTTGTACATAATAGTATACATCATGTTACAACATTCTATGTTTTAAAGATCAACAATAGTCAACAGTGACATACATTTGGAGAGAGAGAGAGAGAAAGGAAAACTTTGGCTAGATTTATATATCATAAGGTACTTACAGGAAGATGTAAAAAAAAAATAACATTTGAACCACAGGAGTGTCAAACAGAACTTTACTGACTTGTGCGGTCAGTGCAGAGTCAGATCAGACCTCACAACACGTGCAGTCTATCTTGGAACTGCACTTTCCGCTATTAATTTTGTTTAGCATTCCTTTTATAGAATGCAAACTTAATAAACGTACATGTTTTCAAAATGGTATTGTACTCCTCAGATTTCATAAGACTTACAAATTTAAACATATTTGGTTTGACGTAGTATTTTTTATCTATATATTTCTTACGAAGACTATAATAAAAAGGACATTCAATAATGAAATGATATTCATCTTCTATGCAATTCATGTTACAAAATATACAAAATCTTTCATTCCTGGGGATTCGTATACGCCCGTGTCTTCCGGATTCAACTCATAGAATATGGGAAGACGTGCGGATTTTAGTTAAACAAATTCTGAGACGTTTTGTTAAAATAATAGATAAGTAACTTTCAATTTTGAATTCTTCTTTCAAGTGGCCATATAAAGGAGAAAGAACAGCACTTGTTGATAAATCCGAATACCATTTCTGTAAAAATGAATCTTTCAATCGTTGTTTGAAAATTTCAATAAAATGATCAGGGCTAACACTTTCGGGATTCTCCCAAACATATAAAAAAACATTTTCTTCTAAAAGTGATTTAACACGTGATAACCAGTTTACCTTACCAACAAACATATCATTTAACATAACTTTAGTGATGGTTTTCATTAAGATGTTTTCTGTCTTTATTATTTTAAAAAAGTATTTTAACATAAGGACATATCTATTTATATACAATGGATAACGTCCTAATTCGCCATAAACGGCAGCATTGCAAGTGGACTGTTTGACCCCGAGAATCATTTTACAAAATTTTAGATGAATTCGCTCAAGCTCTTTGGATTTAGTGAACCCCCATATCTGACACCCAAAGTTGACAATTGGACTGACAAAGGCATCAAATAATTCTAATGAAATTTTTGGGTTTACAAAATGTTTACAAATGTTACTATATAAAACATGCATTGCCTTAAGAGCTTTTCCGACAGCATACTGATTGTTTAATATAAATGACCCAGTATAGTTCAGTATAACACCTAAATAATTGAAATTATCAACTACTTCTATTTCGTCATTATTGTAATACCATTTTTCACTTGACTTGATTCTGCCTCGCTTCCTGAAAACTACAATTTTAGTTTTGGCAATATTAACTTCCAGTCCCCATTTAGAACAATATTCATATAAAAGATCAAGACTATGTTGTAGGTCTTCCTTAGAGTTTCCAATAATAATTATGTCTTAAAGTGTGTGGAAGAAAAAAGAGAAACATTGAACGAATCAGAACCAAGACTTTATTTGGTGTGAAAAACGTCACGGTGCATTACCACTATATAATTACCTCGTTACCGAAACATCCAATCGATTTACTCTATGAGTCCAATTTACCGAACTCGTCTGTTACCGAAACATCTGTCACCACCAACATTGACCTAGTTACAGTTAGCTGGTCTTAAAAACACGATCGCGAAAGGAAAACAATATTTCTACAATCCATACAATACTAGAACAAAAATATAAGTGGGGTCACAAGTACCACATAGGGTGCTCTAGGGTCAAAGAGCTTGAAAATGCCTCTTAACCTTTTCCAGCGTAAGATATTTAAAATGGTGGCTTCGAAAATTTGAGACAGATAATTTTTGATCACGTGAGTTATTATTCGAAATGCACTTTTTATTTTTCGAAAGGAAAATGTTGATATGTCTACGATCCGTGTTTTTATCCATCTAACAATGAAAGTGCAATATACAAAAAAAACAAAAAAAAAAAAATCCCCACAAATAAATAAAAAAGTTATTATGGACCCCGATCTGTTAATCAAAGTACAGTAGATATAGGTGGATGTTAAAACAAAGCATGGAACCAGTTCAATATGGCTGCCTCCATAGGCACTTTACAAAACCGAATAAAAATATAGTGCCGCCGCTCATGCGGCGCCACAACAAGGTGACCGTTCGACTGAGCCTCCCACTGTAGGTATACTAATTGGTCGTTAACATAAACGAAGTTCACTTTGTTATTTCATGTTATTTTTACAAGGACTTAAGAACCCAGACTTTTGGTGATATACTGGACAAAAACCCTTTTGGACAGTTGTCTCCCTTGGACAAACTATCATATCTTATGAAGAATCATGTACGTTCACTTGCAAAATTTATTGTTCATGCATTCGAGAAGCGACGAAAATTTTCCTACTGCTAATTTCTGGAAGTCTATAATTTTGTCTGTTCTGACCAATTATCCAACGTGAGATTTAATATACGAAAACACATTTGAAATTGACAGTGACTTATAGGCCCATGGGGCCGGGTGTATGTTTGTCAATGATTTTGTTACATCTTCTGTATGTTAATTTGTACACATGTCACTATAATAAAGTCCTACTACATACATAAACGCTGTGCCAAGTGTAGAAATTACCCAGAACGATGAATGTGTACATGTGTAACAATCTTTTTCTCGATTCGCCCTAAAATGATGTTATACTCGTAACTATAACTACAATGAAATTTCTGTCATCTTAACCTTTTACCAAACAAATCCGTGTTTTCACGACACACTGCTGATACATGGGCGTAGCTAGCCCAAAATGAAGTATACCCAGAAAGTAATACCGAAGCGCCAAGACGGTGTAGGGTTCGGGAGTGGAATTTTCCAGGGGCGTTCAGACAAATTGTAGAAGCTACATGTATTTGATGGCCTCTGATTACGTTTTTGGACAAAACTTTGAAAAAGTAAGGGCTTAGAATTTCAAGAAATATGGACGTTGATCATAACAAGAAATGTATTAATTATTTTTCTTTTTTCTTCCCCCCTTTTTTTCCAAAGTGTACGCAACTGCATTTTTGCGTACAGGCAGCTACGCCCCTGAGATGGAACGACTGCTGGAAGAGCAAATGCCTCATTTTATTTGCCGTTTAAAAACGGCTCAATTATTGATAAGTATTTCCTTTTTTAAAGATTATATAAATACATTTGCTTTGTTTTACAGAACACAAAGACCTAACAGAAGCCCTCAACTCTCGCAAGAACATTTTATGGAAGACCTGAACTTTCTAGTTAAATGGTGATTCGAAACAAAACCACGGGTGATGGGGTAAGTCCACTTATCAATGCCAACTGTCGTATTTTTACAAATATGGTTACTTCCCCTGATAACACACACACAACCCATTGATCTCCATTTATAAATGTGTCTTCTACATTTGGATTTATTTTTAGACTTTAAACATCTTTTGAAATAAGTATAAAAATTGTTCATCAGCATTTCGATGATATTGCAACAAAACACCGTGAAATTGCCTCCTTTCGTTTGGTTGGATATGTCAATTTTAAAGCTCCATGTCCTCATTGATAAAAATGGGCAAAGAAAGTGAATCCTTGATTAGGTAAACAATACAGTATTTTCAGAGAAGATATCAGAAGATTGTTTACTTCAGGGAAGCCTGAATTAAAAGAATGATTACTGGATTCCCCCCCCCCCCTTTTATGCACATTTCGTGGTAAGACCCAATCAGGTGATAGGTACAATTAATTTGCATACTGAAGGTGGGTCTTAGAATAAAAGAAAACAAATGCACGCAGAGCGTACATTTACATTAAAGTATTTCCATTGCTCGTTTAGATGCTGCTGGTTCACGTCATCTGTGATATTTCGTTTACTTCCTACCCTTCGTGCGTATCTCTCAACCCCCTATTTTCCTCCTCCAATTTTTGGCACGAGCTACTTCTAAGATGGAACTCCATAAACAAAAATGCGTCTTGTCAGTTTGCATACCGATTTCTTTGACTTTTTTCCCACTTAATCTTGATGCATTTTACGCTCGTAAAGAAAATGATTTAGAAAAAAAAACACAAAGAGGGAACGGTGCTTTAACACATTACGACTACAATTAAATATATGACCTTCTACTAGGCGGAATATGACAGCTTTTGGATATAATGATAACAAAAAATCACTCATTTTCTCACAATGTTTTCCATACCGTGAACAGTAAAGGACATTTTTTCCCTCTCCGTAAATGTTTGTCCGTCATTAGATTTGTATCGCGGTGTTTTGTATACCTGAAATCAATCCGAATGACGGCTTAACCCTTTCCCAAACGACAAATTTTGGACTGGTCCAAATTGAATGAGTTTGCAGACGACAATTTTAAATTTTATGAAAATGGCAGAAAGTTCTCAAAAAGGGTAGAAAACACTGTGGAAAAAGGAGTAATTTCTCCTTTTCCCACAGTGTTTTCAAAAGACTTGTACTGCAGACACGTGAAAACCAGGGCTTGTTTGGGAAAGGGTTAATTCATTCTGTAGTCTAGCTGTAAATAACCACTATCATCTGAGATAATCTGACTTAAAATATTAACATTTTATTCTGATATCTAAATTAATCAATCATTTAACAACCACTTCCTTTTTTTTTTTTTTTTTGTTTCGATTCTGTTGAGGAAAGGTTTTAAAAACATTTTGGGAAAAGGAGAAAATGCCAGATGTCATTTGTCGTCAACCAACACTTTCGGAGAAGTCTAGAATTCTATCGTTTGGTCGAGAGTTTAAGGTTAAGCACTATCATCGGATAACTTGATCCCGAACGCAGCAATAAACACGTTTATAACAGTAATGGCGAAAATAAACCCAACGGCGACGTCGTTCACTATATGGACGCGTCTGTTTTCTTCCCGCGCCTTTACTTTCATCCCACCGAGAACCAGCAGTATGATTCCAACGGTCACTTGAAGAGCAATGGAAAGCGATATCATGACGATGTTTGGGTAGTAGAAGTCTTGACCGTCCGGCCCAAGGCTTATCAGTGACTTGAGCTGCGACGCATTCGCCATTAGTAGTGCGAAGTCGAGCAAGCCTTGTGCAAAGGTCTTTTTCGTTGCATATTTGTTGAACGAAGATGACATGGCATTCTGCGAATAAAAGAAATGAAAGAAAATGAAAATAGAAAGAAATACATGTAAATGAATAAAATTACACACTCGGATGTTTAGTAGTAACTTTTCCAGCCTATCCATTACTGTCATTCTCTTCTTTATCCTAACTTTAATTGAAACAACTTCTGCAATGAGACTTCGAGCACATACGATTTAAGTGACCCACTCCTGATGCAGAAAAGCAGATTCTAGCACCAAAACACTTTGCCAAGCTTATATTATTTGCAGTCAGTAATGCAGACAAGCACTAAGACTTTGAACATATCTCCAACAGCGTTACAGTGTCAGCTAATACATGTATATCTATACAAGCGCCACAACACTTTGCCGAGCCTATCTTAGTTGCATTCATTAAAGGGAGGTAATTGTGCTAGACGTAACACTGTATCCCATTAACCCTTACCCTGCTATATAACTGAAATGAAACTTTTAAGACGATGGTAAAAACCAAAACGTTGGTATTTCAAAGTTATGGGGGCTGGGGAAATATCTCCTTGTCGGACAGTGTAGATCCAAGATCAGACTGCACGTTCTGTGCGGTCTGGTCTTGATCTGCAATGTCCGCAAAAGGTCAGTGGGTCGCTCTTAGCAGCCTAAGGGTTAGCTTAGCCATAATTTAATGAAACCAGGAAACGTAAATAATCATATGAACCATACTCTGTGAAAAGGGGGCGTAATGCAATTGCGAAAAGTATTGATTCAGGTCAGCCTGCGCAGTCGGCGCAGGCTGACCTGGCCGACACTTTTCGCTATTGATCAATTTTCTGTATGTAAAAGGACCAGTCTACCTCATGATTCAGTCGGTTGTTAGACAAATGTACTTTAAGGATCCATGATCACGTGATGATTTGCTTGGTATCATGGATCACAGAGATGCATTAAGCCCCCTTTTGCCAGAGCATGGCTCATTTTTTTTTTTTTTTTTTGCAAAAGTGTTGACTTGAGATTATTTGTCTCGTCACATACGAATCTTTGAAAGTCAGATTATCAACAATGGTAATAATAGAATGTAAACAAGCTTGAAAGCAAGCAGAAATGTGGCTGCGCTTTTTTAAACCCTCTTGGCTGCTTAGCGCGACTCCATGACCTATTGTGGACAGCGTAGATCAAGATCAGACTGCACAGAACGTGCAGTGTGATCTTAAATCTACACTATCCGATAAGGTAGTATTGTCCCCAATAAAATACCTTTGAAATAGCAAAATTTGGTTTTTTTTACTATCGGCTTGAAAGTTTCATTTCACTTATTTAGCAGGTTAAGGATTAAAATGAAAACTGTATCTTCCAATAACACAATATAACATGTTGCTATACTTTTGAAGCATAAGTTTTGAACAACGGGTATTGTGTACTCTTTCCCTTTCTTTGAACACAAAGAACCAGTATTACTGTAAATTGCATTATTATTAATTATTGTAAATATTTATACTATGTGCAGCAAAGTACTTAGCGCATGAAAAAATGTTTGTAGTCTATGGGATTATTTTGTAATTCTAAATGAATAACGCTAAACTCTTTTGCTGCTTAGCCGGGCTCTATGATTTTTTCGGACAGTGTGGATTTGGATCAGACTGCACATAAAGTGCTTCTGGGTCTATGATCAGCAATGCCTGACGGAGGAAATGTTTAAGACGATAAGAAATTGAAATTGAAACCTTTGGGGTTTTTTTTTTCATACATATACATGTAACAGTTATTGCCCTTGGTTTATTATCGGTTGTTCATGTTTATGACGACGAGACGAGATACATGTACTTGTATAAGTCAATAAAATCTACCTACCATAATTAACCATTTACCTAATAACTAACCATCCTGTTTCTTCACGACCGCACGAAAGCAGGCTTTTGAAAAAAAAAAAAAAAAATGAGGAAAATGAGAAAATGTTGGAAAATAGATTTCTCCTTTTCCTATAATGTTTTCTATCATCTAAGAAAACAATTCCCTTCGTTTGAGCAACGTTTGTCGTGTGCAAATTCTTTCTGAGTGGTGACCTGGTGGTCGCGGGTTCGATACCCGGTCGAGGCAAACTTTCTGTTCGGCGACTTTTTCGCCTCTCACCTCTGATGCATGTGAGAAAAGTAGTCGGTGGCTTTGAAAGAAAGTTGTGTCAGTACTGGTGTGAGAAGGCCAGGAAACACAGGCGTAGGTGCACTGACCGCCGTGACATGACCTAAGCTGTTATAACGGGGTTAAAGTTAAATACAAACAAAAAGCAAATTCTTTTACTTTGGACAAGTCTAAATTTTGTCGTCAAATTCTTATGAATGAATTATTCGAACGAGTTTCTCGATCCTTGTCGGAATCCGAACCATCAAGATTTGTGTCTTACAAAATTGTGGATCTTACCGTGTCCGAGGTTGGATTTTCATTTCCGTTCTCTACTCTAGCCATTTTTTCTAGTTTTATTCCACAGATTATGCTAACAGGATCACTTTTCGAATTGAGGTTTCCTTGGAGTTCAACAGGAATTGCCTAGAACTATGTCACCTGCTGACTGTTTTAAAAAAAATAACTGTCTCTTTTCCTACACGTAAAGTTAACGATATTTACAACAAAAAATGATTTTTTAAAATTTCTTCGAACAAATTTATTTATAGACCCTTTTAGTCTGACTATTTCCTGGTAACAAGACCCGAAATGTGCGCATGCGCACTCGTGTAGGGCAAAAAGACAAAATAAAACAGTGGCAGATTATTGAAAGTGTATACAAAAATCGTTAAATTATGAGCGATTATATGAAAAACTTGCTCCCAGAGACAAAGAAACGATAATCAGACTAACTTATTTGCTTAGGGTTCAGTAACGTGGAAGGAAACGATCCGCATATTAGTGACAATATAAGACGAAAACAAAAAAAAACGTGTCGCTGTTGTGGGTTGACGTTATCATCAAAGGAAATGTTAACCGATCCAGGCAGTAACACACAAACACCATGAAGCATGGGCTGGAACACTGCGGGAATGGAAAAAATGCATGTTACCAACATTTTTACCTTTTGCCGTAGTGTTTCCGCAAGCCCGTTGATGTAGCGTCGTTAATTAAGACGGGGGTGAGATAGGTAAAGGGTTTTTAAAGGGTAGCCATCTGATATATCACATATTTGTCAGTTTAATAGACAATACAGTGGATATTTTAGTCTTACTTCAATGGCGGAGAGTGTCGGTTGAGATCGGCATAACATGCTGTTACCTCTAATAATTTAGAGATTGTATTGTGAACAATTTCATCATTAAACAAATTTTGGCGCAGACGTATTTGAAAACATATGAATGGATGAATGAATGAATGAATGAGCGTGCGAGCGAGCGAGCGGATGGATGGATGGATGAACTAACGCACGAACGAAGAACGAACAAACAACTGTATAATGCCTTGTTGTCGTCTGTGGCTGCTCTTTCCCATAATTGCTTTCCACCAGGGATCGTATGTAACATGTAATTTAAAAAACATTCTTTTTCCGAAAACAGTGTTGGAAAAGGTTGAAATAATGTTTACCATCACATTCTCCTTTTCTCACAATGTTTGAAAAGCTTTCTTTTCTCTTGGTCGTTAAGACTTGTGATTTTTTGGTAAAGAGTTAAATGGAAATTGTAACAGTAATTAGTTGAGCACATTGTATACGGGAGGCACTTTAGCGTGTCATATACATGATAATGTAGGGAAACAATATGGGCCTTAGCCTTAACCCTTAGCCTCCGTTACGTGATGGTGATCTAGAATTTACATTGCGAAAAGCATAATGAGAGATCGGTTTGTACATGGGGGTAGCGTGGTCTTGAAATACACTGTTACAAATCCCAATTATGGTTTAAGTAATACTAATTAAGATTTATGACATATACTTAACACGAGTTCCTGAAACGCAAATTTCTACTCAATACTAAAAGTCCAAACATTGCGGTTTCAAAATTGATTTCACCGGAAAGAAAATACGTTCTGTGCAGTCTGATCTTAATCTACACTGTCCGCAAAGGGTCAGTGGGTCGCGATTAGCAGCTTAAGGGTTAATACTTGCAAAGCCGCCCTATCTTTTGTTTACGGTTCATTTCTTCAGCACTCTTCTGGTTATGGAACAAACAGGTGCAAGGGAACCCTTGAACAATGACTGCGTGAGTTCAAGACATATCGTGTGTAAAACGCAATGACCGTGGTATCTGGGTACAACAAAGACAACAAACAATGTGCACAAAAGAAATTATGTGAGCCGTGCTCTGTGCTGTGAAAAGGTTGCTTAGTACACTTGCAAGAAGTATCGACCCAGATCAGCCTGGCAGCCTACGGGTTAAGTACCCTTTCACAAAGACAAATTCAATAGAGCCATGCTCATTGAAAAAGGAGGTTAAAGCATCTCGAAAATTATCTAACCAGGTCAGCCTGCGCAGTCCGCGTAGGTATACCTGGGCCGAAACTTTTCGTTATTGGTCAATATTCTGCATTTCAAAGGACCTTCTACCTTATGATAAAGGCGGTTGTTAGACGTAATGAATTTTTAGCATGTCTAACTATGTTATTTCTTGCTTGGTACGGTACATCATGGAGATGCATTAAGTCCCTTTTGCCAGAGCATGGCTCATTTATTTTAGACATAGCTTTGAATTTGGACAAGCCTAAAATTTTGTAATCTGGTAAAGAATTAAAATATACCATTATCAACACCCCAGCTTGCCCATATTGCCAATACAGTTCACACTCAAGAAAAATATCTGAATCTCTTCGTCGAAAGGCTTTTTCGTGGGAGTGCCATTGGGCAAGACACTTCAGAGCCCTAGCTGGTACTGGTGAAACCCAGAAAATACATGAATTTGTGAGCTGTCGCCGTGATATGACTGAAATAATATTGAAAGCGGCGTAAAACACCATTTAATCAGTCAATCGATCGGCGAAAGGCGTGGCATCTTGACAAAGTCAGCAATGGTTGCGATGCCTCATGGGAGATTTTATTCTCATACCAAAGATCAAAATTTCTTGTGCAGTGTTTTTAGATTTAAAAAAAAAAATCATATATGTCAGAGGAACAGGGACCTAACTTTTTGAGTATATATTCCTATCATCTTCGTACACAATAAAGTATTAGTGTTGTTTTTTCCCCCTTGATAATCCGAAATTATTCATTATTTTATTGTAATTTGTAGTGAAATCCGAGCTCGAATTATCCGCGTACCAGACGACGAAATTTTAGCCTCGTCCGAATTGAAAGCATTTGCAGACGACAATTTCAATGTGGCTCAAATGGTGCAATTTTTCTTTGGTGCGGTAGAAAAAAAATGTGGGAAAAGGAGAAAATGCTGGTTACCAGCATTTTCTCCTTAACCAGCATTTTCTCCTTTTCCCACATTTTTTTTCAAAATGTTTTTCAAGGGTCGTTAAGAGGCGGTATTGTGTGGTAAAGAGTTATCCAGAGTTTATTTATGTATGGTAAAACAAGCAAGAGTAGGCCTTTGGTACTGCGAGTAGACCGTTGTCTTCGCATGTCATATTCTTCGAAAAATGTCACCAAGTGGAAGATAATGGCGAGTAGACCTGTAACATTTTGTCGCGAAATCATGATGCAATTGCGAAACTGCGGATAAAATAAGTGAAACAGCGAACAAGGAAACTGCAGAAGTAAAAGGGAAAATACTTGAATGTTGCAAGTATCACCTGATATCATTTCCATCTCTTTCACTACAGATGACGACTTGAGTAGCTTTTGTGGACGGCGTAGATCGAGATCAGACTACACAGAATGTGCAGTCTGATCTTGAATCTACACCGTTCGCCCCCTTTATTTTAGACGATGACACAAGTGGTGTTCAGTAGCAGTGGAGATCTACTTTAAAACTCGGAGAAAAAGTGGAATTTCTGTAGCTAGTAGTTAAAGAGACACCGAGGTCATGTTTCATATTTATTCATGCGAGTGTTGTGTGATATAAATTGTCTCTGGTTGAAGGATCCAGCGGTATGCGATGACGAAACCAAATGTAGAATTTTGCCCATTTTAAAACTTACACAGTGCAAAAAAAAATTCTTTACCAGAAAACAAAATTTTAGACCCGTCCAATTTGAAAGCTATTGCAGACGATATCTTAAATCTGACTTAAACTCTTTGCCAAACGACCTAATTTTAGACTGGTTTTGATTGAAAGCATTTGCAGACGATAAAATAAACATGATTGAATAATCAAAATGTGTTCTGTTTACCAGCATTTCCTCCATTTCCCACAGTGTTTTCAAAAGGATTCTTTCACAGGGTCGTTAAAAGTCGGGATTGTGTGGTAAAGAGTTTTAAAGATGTAATTTGTCCATAAAAGGGTAGTAAAGGTTGTGGAAAAAGGACAAAATGCTGGTTTCAACTATATGAAAGTTTGCAGACGACATTAAATGAGTCAAATGAGTTGATTTTTCTTTGAAGGTAAAATTCATGCTGGTTACCAGTATTTTCTCCATTTCCCAATATGCTTTCAAAAACCCCTTAGTTTTTCCCCGAAGGTCGTAAAATTGGGATTGTTTGGTTAACTATTAGGCTGGTCATTTAGATTTGTTCTTTTCACTCTGCACAGAAGATACTGTAAAAATAGATTGCTCGTTTAGGTGTGTTTTGTCAGTGTTTCACAAAATATCGGGGAGTTTTGACAAAGTTCGATGCAGACTGGTCATATAGATTTCTTCTTTTCACTCCGCATAGAAGATACTGCAAAATAGATTGCTCGTTTAGGTGTGTTTTGTCAGTGTTTCACAAAACATCGGAGAGTTTTTGCAAAGTTCAGCGCGGTCTGATCTTTATCTACTTTATGCGGAAAAGCAATCAGTCAGGTTCTTGGTCCTCTGGGGCTTAACTCCTCTTCACTTCACTTGAAGACAAATTTTGACCCGTAATCCTTTACCAGACGACAAAATTTTAGCCTTGTCCAAATTGAAAGCATTTGCAGACGACAATTTCAATGTGGCTCAAACGTTGCAATTTTTCATTTATATGGAAGAAAACATTGTGGGAAAAGGAGAAAATGCTGGTTACCAGCATTTTCTCCTTTTCTCTCAATGTTTTCAAAAGACCTCTTTCCCAGGGTCGTTAAAAGGCGGCATTGTGCGATAAAGGGTTAACCTGCTAAATAACTTGGATGAAACTTTCAAACCGACAATAAAATCCTGAATTTGGCTGTTTGAAAGTTACTTAAAGGGGCAAAATATCTCCTTATCGGACAGTGTAGATCTAATATCAGACTGCACGTTCTGTGCAGTCTGATCTTGATCTACACTTTCCGCAAAAGGAAATTGAGTCGGGCTTAGCAGCATAAGGATTGAGACTGGTCCAAATTGAAGGCATTTTCAGACGACATGATATTGACATGATATTTGTCATAAAAAGAGTCGAAAACATTGTGGGAAAAGAAGAAAGTGTTGGTTAAAAGCATTTTTTTCTTTTCCTACAATTTTTCCAACAGCTATCGTCTTCAAGATAGTTTAAATACGTAAAACACTGAAAAACAAATTTTCACAGAAAGGGTAGAAAATATTGTGAGAAAAGAAGAAAATGCTGGTTGCCATCATTTGCTTCTTTTCCAGCAATGTTTCTTAAGCCCTCTTCTTCAAGGTCGTTAAACCACGGGATTATTTTTGAAAGATTTATAATTAATTCTCAAATCGCCTTTCACCAGATTAGTTGCCTTTTCGGCCAGTGAAGATCAAGATCAGACTGCACAAAACGTCCAGTCTGATCTTTGATCCACACTGTCCGCTTTGTTTTACCATTTCTGACAAAATGGGCCCTGAAATTGCAGAAATTTGGCTCTTACTACTGGACTGAAAATGTCTATATGTTTATACGGCGCTGTGAGGATTAAAAATTTATACTGCACGTGATATTACGCAATACGGGTATATCGATGATGCATATTAAAGATCATCGCAAAATGGATATGGGGGTTTTCCATTGCTTTCAAGTACTTGAAATACCGGTATTTTCGGAGTATACCCGTAAGTCAGATACAGTTAAAAATCCAGTTTTTAGCTCCACTGGCCGAAGGCCAGCGGGCTTATGTCATGGCCCGGTGTCCGTCGTGCGTCCGTCCGTCCGTGCGTGCGTGCGTGCTTCCGTCCGTCCGTCCGTCCGTCCGTGCGTTAACTTTTATTTCTAACATCTTCTTCTCTGAAACTACCCATCCAATTTTCATGAAACTTCACAGAAATGATCCTGCCATGGTCCTCTTCAGAATTTCTTGAAATAATTTGAATCCTTCAGAAACTCTGGTTGCCATGGCAACAAAACTGAAAAATATTGGAAATCTTTAAAAATCTTCTTGTCTGAAACCATAAGGCATAGGGCTACCAAATTTGGCATGCAGCTTTATGTAGTAGACCTCTATCAAGGTTCTTCAAATTATAGCCCTGGGGTCAAAATTGACTCTGTCCCAGGGGTCACAAGTTTTACATAGGCTTATATAGAGAAAACTTTAAAAATCTTCCTGTACCTAGCCATAAGGCCTAGAGCTACCAAATTTTGCATGTTGCTATATCTAGTGGACCTCTACCAAGCGGGCCAAAATTTTAGCCCTGGGGTCAAAGTTGGCCCTGCCGCAGGGGTCACAAGTTTTACATGAGCTTACATAGTGACGACTTAAGAAATCTTCCTGTTTTGATTTTTTTTTTTTTTTCTTTTTTTTGAAATTAGCCTTGCATTAGGGGTCTTATGTTTTACAGAGGCTTCATATGGACGAAACTTGAAAATCACCCTATTTATAACCATACAGCGTAGACTTGTATTATTTTGGCATGTGGCTTTATCTTGTGGACCTCTACCGGGGTTCAAGTAATTATAGCTCTGGGATCAAAAATGGCTTTGCCTTGCGGGTCTCAACTTTCACATGGGCTTTTACAGAGAAAACTTTGTAAGTCTTCATTTTGAAACCATTTGGCTCAGAATTGAAATGTTTAGTATTTATGGTTTATATTTATAAGCCAGTGGAGCGATAAGGGCCATTATGGCCCTCTTGTTTTTTTTTTTTTTTTTTTTTTTTTTTTGTTGCTCTGTCATCATCATCATCATCATCATCATCACTACCATCATCGTGACCGTTTTCCTCATCAACGTCCAAATCGTGTTTGTTTCACCGATACTATTTTACGTTCATGCCATCGATTTACCCGGTACCATTGAAACACAAATTTAAATAAGTCCGTGCGACATCTTTTCCCCGCGCCACTCCCGCCTTCACTTAAGGGCCGAATGGCGGAAAACGAAAAAAAAAATGCAGGTGTTAAAATGCATTTAAATTTGAATCGTACTCTTGAAACCTTTGGAAAATCTTGCGAAGATGACAGTCTGTTATTGTATGGTCGGTCCAAGTTTTAGTCGGTAGAAGAAAAATGAATTTCAAAATCAGGCAAAAAGTAAACGAAAGATATAATGACCTGGCAAATTTTAACCTAGTTTTGAAATTAATTTCTAGCCAACGACAAACACATGGACCTACCGGACAACAGCAGATTGTCATGTTCACAATAATTTCCATTCTGGGTATAAGTTAAATGAGCCATGCTCTGTGAAAAGGGGATTCAATGCATCTGCGAACAGTATCGAGCCAGGTCAGCCTGCGCAGTCCGCAGGCCGAAACTTTTCGCCATTGATCAATTTTCTGTATTTCCAAGGACCACTTTACCCCCTGATTAAGTCGATTATGAAAAAAAAGTGGCTTTTATGGATCCATGATTATGTGATGACTTGCTTGTGATAATTCCATTACGGAGATGCATTAAGTCCCCTTTTTGCCAGAGCGTGGCTCAAATTTAAACGCATTTTAACACCCGCTTTGTTTTACTTTTTGCAGCTAGTGTTACCTTAACGGGACCTTGTTGTTTAACCCTTTACCAAACGACAAAGTTTTATACTGGTCCAAATTGAAAGCATTTGCAGACGACAAAATAAATGTGATTGAAAAATTGAAATTTGTTTTGGGAAGAGTAAAAAACATTGTGGGAAAAGGAGAAAATGTTGGTTACCAGCATTTTCTCCTTTTCCCACAATGTTTTCAAAAGGCTTCTTCCTCGGGGTCGTTAAAAGTCGGGATTGTGTGGTAAAGAGTTAACAACTAAAAAACAGTGTTTGTTGAAATCTATTGTTCGCTTCTCAGGACGTTCACTGTGACAACATCTTTACAACAAACTCTCTTCCACACAATCCCGAGTTTAACTCTTCACCAAACGACAAAACTTTGGACGCTATCAAATTGAGGTCATTTGTAGACGACAAAATGAAAATCGCTCAAGTGTTGGTTTCCGTTTTTTATAGGGTAGAAAACATTGTGGGAAAAGGAGAAAATGCTGGTTACCAGCATTTTCTCCTTTTCCCACAATGTTTTCAAAAGCCTTCTTTTTCAGGGTCGTTAAAAGTCGGGATTGTGTGGTAAACGGTTAAACGACTCTGCAAAAGAAAGCTTTTGAAAAAGTTGTAGGGAAAGGAAATAATTCTGGTAACCTGCATTTCCCCTTTTCCCACAATGTGTTCTTCTTGTTCATAGACAAAAACCTGTCATTTGAGCCTCTTTTAATTCTTCGTCTGCGAATGCTTTTAATTTTGACTAGCCCACAAATTTTGTGCCTAGTATACATGTACAGTTAACCCTTTCAACGCCATAGGCGAAAACAGGGACTTTTGCGGACGGCATAGATCAAGATCAGACTGCACAGAACGTGCAGTCTGATCTTTGATCTATACCTTCCGCTTGTTTGGTCAAGCCTATATGATAAAAATCTTCCGGAGACTCAGTGGGTTCTATTTACAGCCATCAAAAGAAGCCGAGTTTGTTTATTTGGCGCCGAAAGAGTTAACCCCTTTCCCAAACAAGCCCTGGTTTTCACGTGTCTGCAGTACAAGTCTTTTGAAAATACTGTGGGAAAAGGAGAAATTGCTCGTAACGAGCAATTTCTCCTTTTCCCACAGTGTTTTCTACCCTTTTTGAGACCTTTCTGCCATTTTCATCAAATTTAAAATTGTCGTCTGCAAACTCTTTGAATTTGGACCAGTCCAAACTTTGTTGTTTGGGAAAAGTTAAGTGTTCAACTATAGAAGTATGTGTTAGTAGTCCAAGACGTGACCTACAATGAGTATTGTTCTTTGCTCTTTACCAAACGACAAAATTTTAGACTGGTCCAAATTAAAAGCGTTTGCAGACAATCATTAAATGTGCCTGTAATGATTAAATATGTATTGAAAAGGGTAGAAAACATTGTGGGAGAAGGAGAAAATGCTGGTTACCAGCATTTTCTCTTTTTCCCACAATGTTTTCAAAAGCTTTCTTCCTCAGGGTCGTTTTAAACTCTGGATTGTGTGTTAAAGAGTTGACCGTCGATACTTTCTTACGTAGGAAAAATTAAGTTCATTGAGTGAAAGGGTGGGAAATAGATTGACGAGAGGAAGAGAGGAAGGGGACAGGAAAAATACGGGGGAATAAAGGGATGAAGGTTAGGTATAGAGTTCGGATTTAGACTGAATTGCATTGCCATTTAAGGCCGTTTTAACAGCTTAGGTAGCTTAGGTTATATCAAGGCGGCCAGTGCACCTATGCATGTATTTCCTGGCTTTTTCACACTAGCACTGACCCAGCTTTCTTTCCAAGCCACTGACTACTTTTCTCATATGCATCAGAAGTAAGAGGCGAAAAATCGCCGAAAGACAGTTTGCCTCATCTGGGTATCAAACCCGCAACCAGTCAGATACGCTAACCACTAAGCTACCCGGCCGGGCATAGAGTTCGGAATGGGAAAAAGAAGAAAGGGGTTGTAACAAGGAAGGAAAGAGTGACAAAGGGCTGACTGACCACAAACTTTGAGGTCCTCCGTGGCACGGTGCGTCAGGCTTCGGGTAAGTAACCAGAATGTCCTGGTATGATCCGACTGACGGCACTGTTTATGAACGAGCCCAGGCTGTGTAGTGGTCTTACGAGTGGCTGCCTACATCAAAGCAAAGCAAAAATGAGACAACTGAGTCAAACACGACGAAAGCGCCTTTCCGGGGAATTTATCTCAGAAAAGCAGTCAGTCATCCGACTTTCTATAGAAGTGAGCATTTGCAAAAAGTATCGACCAGGTCAGCCTGCGCAGTCCGCGCAGGCTGACCGGGTCGAAACTTTTTGCTTTTTGTCTGGAAAAAAGGGGGATAGACGCATCGTCGTGAAGCATTATACCAAGCAAGTCAGAATAATTCATCATGCATAAAATTCATTTTGTATAACAACCGGCTGAATATGAAGGTAGACTAGTCCTTTAACATGCAGAAATTTGACCAATAGCACAAAGGATTGACCCAGATCAGCCTGGCAGGCTGACCTGAATCGATTTTTTTTTTTTTTTTTTTTTTTTTTTAATAACAGATGCATGAAATCCCCTTTTCACAGAGCATAGCTCAAATATTGATAATGAATGATTTAGGTCAATCCTCTCTCTAGGCCTTTCTGATATGGACCGTTAGCCAAGAGAGAAAGAATCTAAAAGAGAAAGAATCGGGTCTAAGGAAGTCACGGGACAAGACCCATACTGTTCTTCGAATAGACCCATAGGTTCGTTTACATACCCAGTATCAAGCGCTGATATACGTAAGTCTACCTCTGGGTTTCTCACCAGTTCGCGGTCTTGTTTGGTATTTTGAAAAAAATCCTGAGAACAGGAGGTCGCTGGTTCGATCCCCGGCTTGGCCAATTTCTTTCCGAGGATTGATGATAGTCATCATGACAGGATTCATTCCTCTCTCACCGCCGACCATTGTTTCGACGATGGTCATGTGGGAAAGCAGCCAGTGGCTTGATTAATGTGGGAAAGCAGCCAGTGGCTTGATGAAAGAAACTCATGGATAAGTGCACTAGCCGCCGTTATATAACTGAAATAATGCTGAAAACGGCGTTAAACACCATGCAATTGAAAAAAAAAAAGAAAAAAAAAGAAAAAATCCATGCCAAGGGCGGGAAATAAACCTGCTACCTGTAGATTGGATGTCCTGTGATTTACCACTACTCCACCACTCCTCCTACATGTTTGAAGTAGAAAAGCCACATACTGAGCTGTTTATTACGGAATCCTAATGGGGCCACCCAAAAATCTCGCATGTTTGGACATGCGAAGTTTTGGGATTTTGTCACATTCTCGCATGTCTGGACATGCGAGGTTTTTGGTGGCCCCATTTGAATTCCGTAGGTAAGTCCACTAATCAATGCCAAATATCATATTTTTACGAACATGGTTACTTCCCTTGATAACACACACAACCCATTGATCTCCATTTATAAATATGTTTTCTACATTTTGATTTATTTTTAGACTTTAAAAATCTTTTGAAATAAGCATAAAAATTGTGCATCAACATTTGGATGATATTGCAACAAAACACCGTGGAATTGCCGCCTTTCGTTTGGTTGGAAATGTCAATTTTAAAGCTCCATGTCCTCATTGATAAAAATGGGCAAAGAAAGTGAGTCCTTGAATGGGTAAACAATAGTTTCAGAGAAGATATCAGAAGATTGTTTACTTCAGTGAAGCCTGAATTAAAAGAATGATTACTGGACCACCCCCACCACCCCTTTATGCACATTTCGTGGTAAGACCCAAAATATGGTAATGAGGTGATAGGTACAATGTAATTTGCATACTGAAGGTGGGTCTTAGAATAAAAGAAAACAAATGCACGCAGAGCGTACATTTACATTAAAGTATTTCCATTGTTCGTTTAGATGCTGCTGGTTTACGTCATCTGTGATATTTCGTTTACTTCCTACCCTGCGTGCGTATCTCTCAACCCCCTATTTTCCTCCTCCTATTTTTGGCACGAGCTACTTCTAAGATGGAACTCCATAAACAAAAATGCGTCTTGTCAGTTTGCATACCGATTTCTTTGACTTTTTTCCCACTTGATCTTGATGCATTTTAGCCTCGTAAAGAAAATGATTTAAAAAAAAAAAAAAACCACACACACACACACAAAGACGGAATGGTACTTTAACACATTACGACTACAATTAAATATATGACCTTCTACTAGGCGGAATATGACAGCTTTTGGATATAATGATAACAAAAAATCACTCATTTTCTCAAAATGTTTTCCATACCGTGAACAGTAAAGGACATTTTTTCCCTCTCCGTAAATGTTTGTCCGTCATTAGATTTGTATCGCGGTTTTTTGTATACCTGAAATCAATCCGAATGACAAACGACAAATTTTGGACTGGTCCAAATTGAATGAGTTTGCAGACGACAATTTTAAATTTTATGAAAATGGCAGAAAGTTCTCAAAAAGGGTAGAAAACACTGTGGGAAAAGGAGAAATTGCTCGTTACGAGCAATTTCTCCTTTTCCCAGAGTGTTTTCAAAAGACTTGTAGTGCAGACACGTGAAAACCAGGGCTTGTTTGGGAAAGGGTTAATTCATTCTGTAGTCTAGCTGTAAATAACCACTGTCATCTGAGATAATCTGACTTAAAATATTAACATTTTATTCTGATATCTAAATTAATCAATCATTTAACAACCACTTCCCCCCCCCTTTTTTTTTGTTTCGATTCTGGTGAGGAAAGGTTTTAAAAACATTTTGGGAAAAGGAGAAAATGTCAGATGTCATTTGTCGTCAACCAACACTTTCGGAGAAGTCTAGAATTCTATCGTTTGGTCGAGAGTTTAATGTTAAACATTATCAGCTGATAACTTGATCCCGAACGCAGCAATAAACACATTTATAACAGTAATGGCGAAAATAAACCCAACGGCGACGTCGTTCACTATATGTACGTGTCTTTTTTCTTCCGCCGTCTTTACTTCCATCCCACCGAGAACCAGCAGTATGATTCCAACGATCACTTGAAGAGCAATGGAAAGAGATATCATGACGAGGTTTGGGTAGTAGTAGTCTTGACCGCTCGGCCCAAGGCTTATCAGTGACTTGAGCTGCGACGCATTCGCCATTAGTAATCCTATGTCGAGCAGGCCTTGTGCAAAGGTCTTTTTCGTTGCATATTTGTTGAACGAAGATGACATGGCATTCTGCGAATAAAAGAAATGAAAGAAAATGAAAATAGAAAGAACTACATGTAAATTAATAAAATTACACACTCAGATGTTCAGTATTAACTGTTTCCATTACTGTCATCCTCTTCTTTATACTAACTTTAATTGAAACAACTTCTGTAACGAGCACCAAGGATCACACGAGGTTTTCAATACGTAGAATGTAAGCGACCCACTCCTAATGCAGAAGGGCAGACTACGACTTCGGACATTTCACCAAGACTGTTACAGTCTCAGCTGATATATTTACAAAAGCACTATCACACTTTGTCCAGCTTATATTATTTGCATTTGTTACTGCAGACAAGCACTAGAACTTTGGATGTTTCACTAAAGCAATTGTCGTCTCAGCTGTATATATCTATGCAAGCACCACAACACTTTGCCGAGCCTATCTTATTTGTATTCATTAAAGGGAGGTAATTATGCTAGGCGTAACACTGTATTCCATTAACCCTTACCCTGCTATATAACTTAAATGAAAATTTTAAGCCGATGGTGAAAACCAAAATTTTGGTATTTCAAAGTTATGGGGTTTCGGGATATATCTCCTTATCGGACATTGTAGATCCAAGATCAGACTGCACGTTCTGTGCAGTCTGATCTTGATCTGCAATGTCCGCAAAAGGTCAGTGGGTCGTTCTCAGCAGCCTAAGGGTTAGCTTAGCCATAATTTAATGAAACCAGGAAACGTAAATAAGCATATGAACCATACTCTGTGAAAAGGGGGCTTAATGCATTTGCGAAAAGTATTGACCAATGGTCAGCCTGCGCAATCCGCGCAGGCTGACCTGGACCGAAACTTTTCGCTACTGGTCAATTTTCTGTATGTCAAAGGACCAGTCTACCTCATGATTCAGCCGGTTGTTAGACAGATGGACTTTAAGGATCCATGATCACGTGATGACTTGCTTGGTATCATGCATCTGGAGGTGCATTAAGTCCCCTTTTGCCAGAGCATGGCTCATTTTTTTTTTTTTTTTTTTGTTGCAAAAGTGTTGACTTAAGATTATTTGTCTCGTCACATACGAATCTTTGAAAGTCAGATTATCAACAATGGCAATAATAGAATGTAAACAAGCTTGAAAGCAAGCAGAAATGTGGCTGCGCTTTTTTAAACCCTTTTGGCTACTTAGCGCGACTCCCCGACCTATTGTGGACAGCGTAGATCAAGATCAGACTGCACAGAACGTGCAGTGTGATCTTAAATCTACACTATCCGATAAGATAGTATTGTCCCCAATAAAATACCTTTGAAATAGCAAAATTTGGTTTTTTTTACTATCGGCTTGGAAGTTTCATTTCACTTATTTAGCAGGTTAAGGATTAAAATGAAAACTGTATCTTCCAATAACACAATATAATATGTTGCTATACTTTTGAAGCATAATTAACCATTTACCTAACAACTAACCACCCTGTTTCTTCACGACCGGACGGAAGCAGGCTTTTGTGGGGGGAAGAAAATGGGGAAAATCATAAAAAATGTTGGAAAATAGATTTTAGCTTTTCCCACAATGTTTTCGATCATCTATGAAACAAATCCCTTCGTTTAAGCTACGTCTGTCGTGTGCAAATTCATTTTGAGTGGTGACCTGGTGGTTGCGGTTTCGATACGCGGTTAAGGCAAACTTTCTTTCCGGCGATTTTTATTGGGGACAATACCTTCTTATCGGATAGTGTAGATTTAAGATCACACTGCGCGTTCTCTGCAGTCTGATCTTGATCTACGCTGTACACAATAGGTCGTGGAGTTGCGCTTAGCAGCCAAAGGGGTTTAAAAAAGCGCAGCCACATTTCTGCTTGCTTTCAAGCTTGTTTACATTCTATTATTGCCATTGTTGATAATCTGACTTTCAAAGATTCGTATGTGACGAGACAAATAATCTTAAGTCAACACTTTTGCAAAATAGCGAAAAGTAGTCGGCCTAGGTCAGCCTGCGCGGATTGCGCAGGCTGACCTGAGTCAGTACTTTCGCCTCTCACCTCTGATACGTGTGAGAAAAGTAGTCGGTGGCTTTGAAAGAAAGTTGTGTCAGTGCTGGTGTGAGAAGGTCAGGAAACACCTTTGTAGGTGCACTGGCCGCCGTGACATGACCTAAGCTGTTATAAAGTTAAATACAAACAAAAAGCAAATTCGTTTAGTTTAAACATATTTTATTGATCAATAATTTACAATGTCATAAATATACAAAACAAGTCAATAGGATTGGAACGAAAGCATAGCTTATTATGTTCTTTTCCTGGTGGATGTTGGAACAATACACAGATGACGTAAGTAATGTTATTCTGAATCAACGGAAAAAAAAGAAACGATTATGAGGAAGATGGTAAAAAAGTGATAATGAAATATAAGCACAGTGTAAGGCATGCTTAAGTTGGACTGTTGGTGGGTCTTTGAAGAAACGATACTCTTGCACTATAAGAATAACTTATTACGTGAGCTGATTCGGTAATTATACACTTAATTAGCCAATTCTAAATCTCTTACTGGACTTGATAAATAAGTGTACTTCGGAGAAAATGCGTTTATTAAAATCTAGAGATAAATTATCATCCCCGAATAAGAGTACGGTTAGATTTACTGTTGTGTATTGCGAAACATTGGTGATAAGTCGTTCTCGTATTTCTCTATCTAGTCTACAATCAAAGAAAAAGTGCTGACTAGATTCAACTGACCCGCATCTACAAAGAGGCGAGTTGATTACATTTCTAAAGAAGAGGTGTTGGTTGAATGAACTACATTTATTGCGAATTCTAGTATGAATAATCTGAACTTTCCTTTCCCCAAAGAAGAACAGCTATTTACTTCAGGTTTTTCTCTATCTGAAAAGGATTTTAAAGCATTCACTGTATCCGAATTTCTTATGTCCATTGGAAGCGCATTCCATTCAATAACTGCGGTTGGTAAAAATGAGTTTTTATAAATGTTAGTTCGACAGACTATATTTTGCAGATTTTGCGAATTTCGTAGATTATAATTTGAATTTTCACTTATGAGAGATGGAACCAGGGAACTTAAATAAGGAGGCACCATGCCATGAAACATTTTATAGAACAAAGTGATTCTGTGTTTGTATCTGCGATAACCAAGAGTTTCCCAACCTGACTCTTTTTGTAGATCATTTAATGAAACAAGTTTAGAGCAGCCAGTAACAATACGGGCTGCCTCATTTTGTATTTTGTCTAGTTGTTGTTTTTGGTGTAGAGAAATGTTGTCCCATATTATGTCAGCATATTCTAGAATGGGCCTGACAAACGTAAAGTACATAATTAGCAAAGATAGCCTATCAAGTAAGCATTTTAGACGTCTCATTATGTGAATCTTTTTCCATGATTTATCTATGATGTAATTCAAATGATTCGCCCATAATCCGTCGCTGGAGATGAATACACCCAAGTGCTTGTGCGTTTCTACCTGAGGGATAACTGTGTTATGCATAAACACTTCCGGATGAGTAGGTTTATTGCGTTTTCTGGATATTACAAGGGATTCTGATTTTGATGGGTTAAATTTAACTAGCCATTTATCAGCCCAAAGAATTATTTTGTCGATGTCATCTTGTAAAATTGGTCCCGCTACATTAGGGTCACCGACAACCATAGAAAGACAAGTATCATCAGCAAATAAATTGATATTAGACTCGATATCTTCAACAATATCATTAATGTAGACGAGGAACAACAGAGGACCGAGAATAGATCCCTGCGGTACTCCTGCACAGACATATTTTAGATCAGAAGTTGCACCAGGTACTACTACGCATTGCTTTCTATTTGATAGATACTCAGAGAACCAAGACAATAATTTTCCTTGTACACCAGCACTCTCCAGCTTAAAGAGTAAACCCTTATGCCAAACCCTGTCGAATGCCTTGCTTATATCAAAGAAGACTATTCGGAATTCTAACCCGTCATCTAAAGCCCTGCAGATCTTGTCATAAATGTAAATTAGCTGGTTAACGGTTGAATCACCTGGTAAAAACCCTGATTGATGTGATGTAAAGAAGTTTGTATCTTTCAAAGGATTGAAAACATGCTTAAAAATTATTCTTTCTAAAACCTTTTCCATTGTATTTAAAAGAGACACAGGCCTGTAGTTAGAAGGAATGGAAGAATCACCTCCTTTAAATATTGGACAAACATTAGATACTTTCCAGGCCGATGGCAACTTGCAACAATGTAAAGAATAGTTAAATAATTGGCTTAGTGGTTCGGCCAGCTGAAGTGCGACCTCACCTAGAATGCGATTGTTAATAGTATCAGGACCGGGGGCTTTACAACAACGTAGATTTTGTAAAACATCCAATACTTCAGCTTGCGTAATTGTTATAGAAGATAAGGGATTCCCTGTGAACTTTGGATAATTAGCCGGTAAAGTTTTTTGTGAGTCGTCAACAACAGCCTGTCCTGCAAAGAAGGAATTAAGAAGATTTGCTTTATCGTACTCGTCTGCTTTGATAGAATCTGAGACTGAATCATATAGTGGAAGTATAGTTAAAGACGATGTCCGAGACATAAATGATTTAAGAGTTTTCCACCAATCTCGTGATGTAAAATTACCTGATTTTAGATTTGCTGCTAATTTATTGATATGATTAGTCTTACTTTCTCGTATTAGTGTAATGACTTCATTTCTGAGTGACCGAAATTTTGACCAATGTCGTTGCTTGCCTGTGCGTCTTGCTTTTCGATAAAGTCTTTTCCTCTGTCGAATTTTACGTTTAATAATACATGTGATCCAAATTCTTTTACTTCGGACAAGTCTAAATTTTGTCGTCAAATTCTTATGAATGAATTATTCGAACGAGTTTCTCGATCCCTGTCGGAATTCGAACCATCAAGATTTGTGTCTGACAAACTTGTGGATCTTACCTTGTCCGAGGTTGGATTTTCATTTCCGTTCTCTTCTCTAGCCATTTTTTCTAGTTTTATTCCAGATTATGCTAACGGGATCACTTTTCGAATTGAAGTTTCCTTGGAGTTCAACATGAATTGCTTAGAACTATGTCACCTGCTGACTGTTTTAAAAAATAACTGTCTCTTTTCCTACACGTAAGGTCAATGATATTTATAACAAAAAAGGATTTTTTTTAATTTCTTCAAACAAGTTTATCTATTGATTTTCTCCACTTCACAATCACGTTTTTCTACTGTAACATCGGTTTCTTAACTCTTCCCGACTTCTAACGATCCTAAGAGGCCTGTTGAAAACATTGTGGGAAAAGGAGAACATGCTGGTGACCAGCATTTTCTCCTTTTCCCACAATGTTTTCTACCCTATCAAAGACAAATTCCCTCATTTGAACCACATTCAGTTATCGTCTGCCTGTGCTTCCTATTTAGACAAGTCTTTTTTTTTTTGTCGTATGGTAAAAAGTTAACGCGCTGTTGACAAGCAGTGGAACATACTATACAGATATCCTATTTTACAAGTTGATCGGGGATTGGGATTTCTGCGGACATTTTATGAGCGTTAACCTTTCTTATCACTACTCATATATGACATTTCTCGGTGTTTTCACATCCTTGCAATATTGCGCAGATCTAGTTTTTTTTTTAATTAATTTTCAGGGATAGAAAAAGAAAAACCTGTAGGACCTTGAGTACCTCTCTCGTGGTTGCATGCATGAAACCCTTTTCACATGTTTCTCCATTGTTAATGTGACAGATCTTTGAAATGCGTGAGGGTATATTTTGACAAAGCGTTAATCCTTTACCATACAATAACATGTTTTAATAATCCTTGGAAAAAAGGAGTTTTCAAAACATCGTGGAAAAAGGAGAAAATACTGGTAACCAGCATTTTCTCCTTTTCTCACGACGTTTTTTTTTTTTTTTTACAAAAGCAAATTCCATCAGTTGACTCTTATTTCATTTTATCTTGTTTTATTTGTTGTCTGTAAATGCTTTCAATATGAACAAGTCTAAAGTTTTGTTGTCTGATAAAGACTTAAGTGTTTGCAAGTTCAATCAGTCGTTATCGGGACAAAACGCAAAAATGTGTCTCATAAATAAATACCCAGGCTTTCGAAAGATTCCATGGTCACGAGGTTCTACATGGGTAGATAAACATTGGGCCTACTTCAAGTAGATTTCATGTAAATGCACAAAGTTCTACTTTTGTTTGCAACACTTTTAATTAAATGAAAGTCAAAGTGACTTTTGTGCTGATAGACTAACATATTTAAAGAGATTTTCATATTTTAAGTAATTTTAGAATAGATCCATTTTGTGAATGGTCTGATCATTCATCAGTTAACTTTGTTATAAAATGTAATACACATTTTGATTCAAATTCTGTACATAACGCCAATTTCAGTCGATTAAAATGGAACGATAATTTTCGAGATGAATTTCGAAGTAGGGTTATATCGAATTTGCCATCATTTAATAATATTGTAGATTCTTTGCCTGAGTCTTGTACATACAATGATATTGATAACTGTATATCACAATTTACACAAATTTTGGACGAGATAGGAAAACCCCTTTTTGAGAGGAGGATATATACTAGTAGTTATAATACGGATAATTCCTTAAACGTTAAAAAAGCAGACTGGTTTGATGATGAATGTAGAAATGCGAAACAAATATATCGACAGTCGTTGCAAAATTATAATTTATCCAAAACTAACCGAAACCGTGTTGACATGTGCGATAAAAAAGCCCTGTATAAAAAGATAGTAGCAAAAAAGAAGAGGCAACATGAGCATAAAAAATTCAAACAGATTGAATATTTGAAAAATACAAATCCAAGAAATTTTTGGAAATTATTCAGTAAAAAGAAATCAGTCGATAGTGATGACATAAGCTTAGACGATTTTTACAAACATTTTTCCAATTTTGATGAAATTTTAGGAAATGTCAGGAATCACGATGCAGAGAACTTTGTATTTGAGCATGACTTTAACTCAGATTACACAAATTACCAGGAACTTGACAGGGATATCACTCATCAAGAAATCAAAAAAGTTGTCCGCGGTTTAAAGCGAAATAAATCATATGCCAGTGATAATCTTTTAAATGAGTACTTTATCGAATCTATTGACATACTTTCATCACACTTAGTAGACATATTTAATAGTATATTTAATTCGGGATATTTTCCTGAAAGTTGGTGTGAAGGTACTATTATTCCAATTTTCAAAAAGAATGACAGGAAAGATGTAAACAATTATCGCGGCATAACACTAGTAAGTTGTATCTCAAAAATTTTTACCGGCGTATCAAATAATCGCATTTCCAATTGGATTGAAAATAATGGTATTTTGAGCGATGCTCAATTTGGATTTCGTAAAAACCGATCTACTACGGATGCCGTTTTTGTACTTCATTCCGTTATCCAACATGTTTTAAATCGAAAAACTAGACTTTATTGTGCCTTTATCGATTTAAAGAAGGCGTTCGATAGTGTTTATCGAAACGGACTATGGTTTAAATTATATAACATAGGGCTTAGAGGTAAAATTTTAAGAGTAATACGCAATATGTATTCGGCAGTTAAACTACGTATTAGAAGCTGTAATGATTATTCAGACTTTTTCGAATGTGCAGTCGGTTTAAAACAAGGGGAGGTAATTTCCCCATTATTATTTTCCCTATTTTTGGAAGATCTCGAGCTATTTTTAGTAGACGATTTTAATTCTGGTATTGCAATTGATGAAATCATGTTCATTCTACTTTTATTTGCAGACGATATGGTTATCCTGGGGAAAAGTCCTGAGGATCTCCAGAAAAGTTTGGATCGTTTAAATTTGTATTGTCATGAATGGGGATTAACTGTAAATGTAAAGAAGACCAAAATTGTTGTATTTAGGAAAAGAGGATTGTTAAGAGAAAACGAACGCTGGCATTTTAATAATAGTTATATAGAGGTTGTAAATGATTTTAATTATCTAGGAACAGTTTTTAATTATACTGGCACATTTATATTAAATAATGAATTCATTACTGGAAAAGGCTTAAAAGCCGTTCACACTCTTATAGCAAATACCAGTAAATATGATTTTAAAGTGAAAATCTTATTGCAGCTCTTTGATACCTTTGTAGGATCTACTTTGAATTGCGGATGCGAAATAACTGGTTTTTCGAAAAGTAAACAAATAGAAAGGATCCATCTGAAATTCATGAGATATATACTTAATGTTAAACAATCAACATGTACAATAAATCTTTATGGGGAATTAGGACGATACCCGCTTTATATTTCCAGAAAGGTTCGAATAATTAAGTATTGGTGTAAAATATTAAAATCTGAAAATATACTTATACGGCAAATATACCAAGCTATATTAATTGATTGTAATAATGGTCTTAAAAACTGGGCATCGAATGTTAAGTCCATCCTAGATACTACAGGTTTTTCTGACATATGGAATGCACAGTCAAGTGCTAATCTCAAATTGTTCCCTTCAATCTTCAAAAGACGAATTATCGACATGTTCATTCAAAATTGGTCATTTAGTGTTAATAACAGTCAATCAACCAGGATCTATAAAGATATTAAAGAAAATTTCTGCATAGAGTATTATATTACACTTTTACCTAAACACTTATATAGATTTATTGCTAAAATACGTTTGTCCTCTCATATTCTAAAAGTAGAAACGGGAAGATACGGCTCTCAACGAATCGAATATAATGAAAGAATTTGTAATCAATGTAATATAAATGAAGTTGAGGACGAGTTCCATTTTATTCTTATCTGTCCGGCATATTCTGACATACGTAATCAGTATATTAGACCATACTTTACAAATAGACCAAGCATGTATAAATTAGTTCAGTTATTAAAATCCAGTCACAAAACAATTTTGAAAAATTTAGCCAAGTTTTTGAAAGAGGCCTTTCAGCGCAGAATAATGTTCGAAAATGGATAATCCACTCTATGAGTACTTTGAATAACTTTCGTCAATTATACTACAGTTCCGACATTTTTTTCTCTCCAAACGCAAATTCTCTGAGACAATTTTTTCTGTTTTTCTATTGACGTATTTGTTGTTTCTTTTTGAATTTACCTTTCTCTGTGTGTGTATGTGTGTGTGGTGTGTGTGTGGTGTGTGTGTGTGTGATTGTCTGTTTGTTTGTGTTTTTTGTTTGTTTGTTTGTTTGAATGACCTTGTGTATAAACTGTATTATTTTCATATTGTGTAACTAGAAACTATGTATAGTTTACGTTACTTCAATAAAATATCTATCTATCTATCTTTAAATATGGGATTGTAATGGGTGAACCTATGGGGGAACAGATGGATAGTTGCAGGCGGATAAACTCTTTACCAAACGACAAAATGTTAGACTTGTCCAAATTGAAAGAATTTGCAGACGACAAAATAAATGTGACACAAAAATTGAAATTTGTGTTGGTAAGGGTAGACACATTGTGGGCAAAGGAGAAAATGCTGGTCACCAGCATGTTTTCAAAAACATTCTTTCTCAGTGTCGTTAAAATTTGGAATTTTGTGGTAAAGGGTCAATGAATGAATGAATGAATGAATAAGATTTTTTTTTACGGATTCTTTTATTATCTCAGACATGTTCTTTAAAGTTGACTGATAGTTCAGCAACACAGCATCTATCTCACCCAAGCATATACTAGTAGTTGTTTAACTCTTTACCACACAATCCTGACTTTTAACGACCCCGAGAAAGAAAGCTTTTGAAAACAATGTGGGAAAAGGAGAAAATGCTGGTAACCAGCATTTTCTCCTTTTCCCACAATGTTTTCTACCCTTCTGAAAACAAATTTCAATTTTTGAGCCACATTTAATTTGTCGTCTGCAAATGCTTTCAATTTGGGCAAGTCTAAAATTTTGTCGTTTGGTAAAGAGTTAAACTTACTGAATGAATTACTTGCTTCTTACACCACACTGTCCTACCCTATTCGACAACCTTCTATATCTCTGTATCAACTGATTGGCCGGAGGGCGATATCAATTTTCATCTATCATTTAAAAAATATTACGTGTATAGAAAGCTCCACAATTGTTGTAGATAATAGCTGCAAAGGGGTCGTAGAGGATTAGATATGAATTCTTTTCTTCCGTCTACGAGAATATTAATGGATTTGTATGCCAGTTTTATGCCAGAAAAGAGAAAAACTGGTAGTTTTAGAATCTTTCGGGTAGTTTTGACCGCTATACTCTTGCAAATCTGTCTCCTCGTCATTCAAGTTGGAAAAGGGAGGTAATATGGTGGTAAGAAATTACATGAACCAAACGACAGATGAGTGCTTTTATGTGCGTATTTGTGATTGGTTATTTGATCGATGACCAGCTGCCAGGAAAAAAAATCGTATGTCAAGCAATAGGATTCAGCCTAGACGGTAGACTAAGACTGACACTGATTTACTACTGCAAGGTTTTAAACTACGCAATTCGAATAAATTGAATAAACGTTTTTTTTTCCCTATAAATGTTACAGATGTTAAAATGGTCCACGAAATGATTATGGCATTTTGCATTTGTAGATTAGGAAGCTATGAAGCTATGTCGAGTCATCGACGCTGTGAACTTTAGTTTCGAGAAGGTCCTCACTTGTAAAGCTGACATAATCACCCAACTTGTAAATCAAGCTTCGAGATAAACGGACAGGTTGGTCGATACTTATATAGAGTCAGAGATAATATATGGCCTTGACCCATTTACTCAGATGGGGTGCGAAGTATTTTAACAAATCTTTAGCTAGATAGCAGACTTTTGAAAAACGAGTGAAAGATTGGGGAGCTGCTGGTAATGGTCAAATTTGTTTGAGCCGTGCTCTAGCAAAAGGGAGCTTAATGCATCTGCGTAATGCATTGTACCTATCAAACCATCACATGATTATGTAGAGCGACTTTTTTTTTTAACAATCGACTAAATCGTAATGTAGAGTACTCCTTGGACATACAGACAACAGAGTAATAGCGAAAAGTGTCGGCCCAGGTCAGCCTGCGCGGACTGCGCAGGCTGACATGGGTCGATACTTCTCGCAGATGCATTAACCCTTTCCCAAACAAGCCCTGGTTTCCACGTGTCTGCAGTACAAGTCTTTTGAAAACACTGTGGGAAAAGGAGAAATTGCTCGTAACGAGCAATTTCTCCCTTTTCCCACAGTGTTTTCTCCCCTTTTTGATCACTTTCTGCCATTTTCATCAAATTTAAAATTGTCGTCTGCAAACTCTTTCAATGTGGACCAGTCCAAAATTTGTCGTTTGGGAAAGGGTTAACCCTCCTTTTTACAGAGCATGGGTCACTTCATTAAATACCCTGAAGTGTGTTTCCATGGTACTTTGTTTTAGGGTTGTCAGAATAAGTGCACATAAGGGAAATATTTCAATCACCTTGTTTTTAAATCTTTGTTGTTCAATAAATGTATTTTGAAGTATTCGTAGTAATAACCATTTTTTGTCGATTATGGCGTGAACATTTGAAACACAACTGTCGTTTCTTTTTTCCCTTCAGATTTTTAATTAACCCTTTACCAGACAGTCAACTTGTAGACCCTGTCTAAATTAGAAGCTTCTGCAGCCAACATAAAGCAATATGACTCAAATGATTGGATTTGTATGTGAAAGGGTAGTACACATTGTGGGGAAAAGGAGAAAATGCTGGTTACCAGCAATTTCTCCTTTTTCCCACAATGTTTTCAAAAAGCATCTTCCTCAGGGTCGTTAAAACCCGGGTGTGTGATAAAAAAGTTACAGAAGTCCAGGGGTCATATTCACCAAGCATTGTTTATTCAGACGATTCATCTGATCGGCTGAAGCTCTGCCGCAAACATGACTGAAAAGTTAAGAATTAGAACAGAAGTACAATTTTCGAATGAAAATGGCACAAGAAATTGCAGACGGCCTACTATTACAATCTTCTTTTCATCCGGATTAGTTTTGTGTTTTTTTTTTCTGCGAAGTATATTTTTCTTTCGTCATATCAAAGCTTGTGCACAATAAAGTTAACTCTTTACCAGACGACAATATTTTAGATTTGTCCTAATTGTAAGCATTTGCAGACGATATATAAAGTGTGGCACAATTGACTTGTTTGTGAAAGGGTAGAAAACGTTGAGGGAAAAGGAGAAAATGCTGGTTACCAAACTTTCAATTGCTTTTTCCTTTCCTCCAAGGTTGTAAAACCTAACCTAGGGGTTGTGAAGTAAAGAGGTTCTGGGTTAGATAATGGACTTGATCTGTAAGCACCTCGGTTTTATCTGAATCCCTTTTTTTTTTGTCACTTTAATCGGTATTTCAGTCATATCATGCATGATAAAGCTTATTTATTCATGTCTTTCCTGGTTTTCGCCAGTACTTGTCCCAGGGTCTCCAGTGCTTCGCGCAGTTGCGAATGCATCGATCATATTCCGACCATCGAAATATATCGCCGTGCAAAGATAATGGTTCACAGATTGATGAAGTTACTAAAGCTATTCAGTTGCTTTCTTGTATTTTTCAGTATCTGTTGACTCGACTTTGACCTCAATCCAAAACGAAAGGAACTCGCAGTATCTAGAAATTGCCACAGGTCCAATCCTAACCTGAAGTTTCATGACGTTGCAGAAACGAGGGACACCAGACGGAACAGATGGTAAGTTATGGTCCTTTAGCGTGCAACGGCCTGGTCACCTATCCAGGCACTAACTACAACGATCGTTGCTTAACTTTCATGGAGAGAAATACACCAAACCGCAGGACCAGTTTATCTCATGATTCAGTCGGTTGTTAAAAAAGTGGCTTTTATGGATCCATAATTATTATGTGATGACTTGCTTGGTATGATGCATCATGGAGATGCATTAAGCTCCCTTTTGCGAGAGCATGGCTCAAATCTATCCTCTCTCCGTGACAGTCCCAACGGTGAAGCCAGTACAGGATCAGAAATTGCTTCAAACCGACATCGAGTCAAAGCAACAAAAAACCCACAAAAACAGGTTGATTTTTTTTCTTTTAATATTTATATTTCCTTCTACTGATGACGAGAGATTGTTGCATTATAATCGTGCAACTCAACAAAACCGGGTCTTTCGTTCAAAAAATTATACCCTGACAAACACAGAAGTAAAATTAGATAATTGCAAAAAATGAATAAATCTTATGTAAATAGTAACTTATATAGAGTTTGAGTATTCTTGGTTTAATTCTTTACCGCATGACAAAATTTTAAACTTTTCCAAATTGAAAGCATTCACAGAAGACAAATTAGATATTACACAAATGCAGATATTTATCTTTGAAAGAGTTGAAAATATTGTGAGAAAAGGAGAAAATGCTTCTTAGCATTTTCCTTTTCCCATCATGTTTTCATAGGTCCTTGTTCTTGGAGTCGTTAAAACTCGGGATTGTGTTGTAAAGGGTTAAATGCATATTTTGACCGAAGAATAGAAAATAAGTACTTATTAGAACAACCAAGCCTGACGGTTATTTGAATATCAGGGTTCGTATTTTCTACACCAACAGTAATTGGTCTAAATGTATTCTAAGACGAACCCTCTGATTTGCTGAGACGATCTGCCACAGTCTATTAAATGATCTGTTTCAGAATTTCGAATTGAGACATGCCCCGGCAAAAAGGGGGCTAAGTGCATCTCCGTGGTGCCTGATACTAGGCAAGTCATCACATGATCATGGATCCATAAAATCCATTTTGTCTAACAAATGACTTAATCATGAGGTAGATTGGTCATTGGACATACAGCAAATTGTCCAAGAGCGAAAAGTTTCCGCCCAGGTCAGCCTGCGCTGACTGCGCAGGCTGACCTGGGTCGAAACTTTTCGCAGATGCATTAAGCCCCCTTTTCACAGAGCATGGCTCAATTATAATTTGATCTAAAATGAATGAACCAAGGAAGTTGTATTACCTATTATTCTGAAAAACGATTTTAATTCAAATTTCAAGACGAGCTGACTGGGCAAGACAGGAAGTCTCAACCAGTCTGAAACCATCCTGTTAAACAATGATTAGGTGGAACTCCGTGCAGTCAGGGTCCGTATTCTCCAACCTTTCTTAAGAACGTTCTCTGTCTTATTCTCCAGAATTTTCTAAATTTGAAAGTAACACAACTTCTAATTGGCTTAACCGTTTGGTCTAGCCAATCAGAGGTTGTGTTACTTTCAAATTTTTAAAATCTTGGCGAATAAGAATGGTTGGTTGGTGAATACGGACCCTGATTAGATCTTGATAGCCCGCCCGGGTAGCTAAGTGGTTAGCGTATCTGACTCGTACCCTGGTGGTTGCGAGTTCGATACCCGATTGAGGCAAACTTTCTATCCAGCGGTTTTTCGCCTCTCACCTCTGGTGCATATGAGAAAAGTAATCAGTGGTTTTAGAAAGAAAGTTGTGTCAATACTGGTGTGAGAAAGCCAGGAAACACATGGGTGCGTCACTGACCGCCATGATATGACCTGAGCTGTTAAAATGGCATTAAACTCAACACATACAAATAGATTTTGATAAATTTATATCCACAAAGTCACCGTTGTTGCTGCAGATTAAACTTGTGTAAAAATTATTGTGTGTGTTTCAAAAGGATTGAGCTCAAGTTGAAATACATGCACATTATTTTTGTGCATGTTTAAAAAAAGACTCTCGACTATGAAAAAAAAAAAAACTATGAAAAAAAAAAAAAAAAAATCAAAACAATAAACCATGCTCTGTGAAAAGGGGACTTAATGCATTTTCAAAAAAGCATCGACCCAGGTCAGCCTGCCTGGGTCGAAACTTTTTGTTATGGGTCAATTTTCTGCATGTCAAATGATCAGTTTACCTCCAGATTCCGTCGATTGTTAGACTAAATCTATTTTATGGATCCATAATTATGTGATAACTTGCTTGGTGTAATCCATCACGGAGACACATTAAGCCCCCTTTTGCGAGAGTATGGTTTATATAAAATTTCTAAGTAAAGGACCAACACAGACGAAAGAATAGTATATAACATTATTGCTGAGACATACCAACATACCACCATTGTGCATAGATAAGGAGTGATTAAATGATACATCATTCCACATTTTTATATATGGATATAAAAACATTATTTCATGCTTTCCGGTAGGATATCGAGAAATAGCAGTGAAAATATTTTTCGATATTACACGGGTACGACCAGTGAGAATACCGACCACGGGGAGTTTGTACTGATTTTTATGGAAGTCTCGACAAAAAAAAGGCGTTAGAAGCATGAAATAAATAGAATATTTGTTTTTTTCGGTGAAAGATCGAAATTTATTTCATCGAGTGAACATCATCGGTAATATTTTCACGAGTGGCGCACTCGTGAAAATATTACCGATGATGTTCACTCGATGAAATAAATTTCGATCTTTCACCGAAAAAAACAAATATCCTCTATTTATTGCAGTTGTAGAAGTCTGGGTCTTTCAACCCTTAGGCGGCTAAGACCAACTCACTGACCTTTTGCGGACAGCGTAGATCAAGATAAGACTGCACAGAACGTGCAGTCTGATCTTGGATCTACACGCTCCGATCAGGAGACCTCTCTCCTCCAAAAAGGAAAATTCGGGTTTTTTACTGTCGGCTTGAAAGTTTCGTTGCTTTAATTCAGCAGGATAAGCGTTAAGAACTCCTTATTGCTGTCTCCTATCAAGGTCTGTACAGATCTGTGGAAAAACTGTCTACTGGTTCTGTGATTATTATTTCTGACAAAGTACGTCCCAATATACAAGAGGAAAAATGATCAGACTGGAACAAAGGCTACAGTTGTAGATTCATACGTACTACCAGTATTGCTGGTATAACGGGTCGAACACTTCACAATGCTCTCTCTCTCTCTCTCTCTCTCTCTGTGCCGTGTCTCCCAAAAACAATAACTTTTAAACATGATAATACAAAACTATGTACCAAACAAATAAATAAGCACCCTAAACTTCTTTGCAATACATATTTTACAACTTTTGACGAGAAAACATAAAACACACACATTACTTAAAAAACACATGAGCAATTTCGTAAAACAGATTCTTGGGAGTTTTGGACAATATCGACATGGGTTGATACTTTCTGTAGTTTGCCCAGGCTGACATAGGTCTATACTTTTTACAGATGCATTAAACCACCTTTTCACGGGCATTGCATGCTTCATGCTTCTTTTGGTAAGACTTGATTGGTACATATAAACAGACAAACATAACAAAGTTATATAAGTATAAATAACAAGTTTGGCATTTTGTGAATATGTTGCATTTGTGATAGATTCTCCGAGTATATTTTCTGAGCTTCTGCATAGTATGTAATAATTCTGCATCCAACTTTCCGCAAAGGAACCAAGAATCCTAAATATTATTCTAATTAAAAGTTCATAGCCATCTGCTGGGCTCAGACGGTTTGTATTCCATTCGATCTGATGTGTAGTCTAAAACTTTAGAATTAGATCTAGTGGTGAGTCAAGATAACCCAGAATAGTTAGAGTTATGGTTTAGATACAATGATTAAGAAAGTAAACTATGACTCAATTTAATCATCAACTAAATCCTCGAAATCAACTAATGATTTTTTTTCCTCAATGTTTAACAGAATGAATTTTGCACGGGTTGAGATTCCCAGAACAGCCGTATCTGTATGTGAAAATGTATGTTTACCAATAATTTGACTCGAGAAGGAGGCATTTTATATGTTTTCTTCCGGCAAAAGTATTTAAATCGATAGCCGAGTGTATCACTCGACATTATAACCTTGAATACAAGCTTTTCAGTTGGGAAAAAAAAAAGAATAAAAAAATAATTGATGCTATTATACATGAAACATTAGAAATGTTTCGAGTAGTTGATGAAACGAAGGTAGCACATTTCTTATAGATATGCTCTATTGACTTATCCTGTCGGATAAACAACGCCTTTAGACCGGGTTTTCCAGTAATCTTCATCTTCAGCCATGAGATTTCTCTCCACGATAGCAAAAACAATCACAGCCACCATCAGAGCACCTAGCACCGAAAAAACAATCAATCGTTCTGCGCGGGTGGCAAGTTTTCGCGCCACATCTATTTCACCACGTAACACTCCAGCGTGAAATTCCTTCTCGCATTTAAACGCATAGTACATTGCAGGTATTCCAAGAGGAAAGAAAACAAAGACAGCCACAATAGAAAATGCCTTAAGAATCTTTATAGTGCGAATTTTCAGTGGTCTTAGTCTATGCCTGTGTGGTGCAATCTCGCAACACTGTTGTGTTCTGATCACGTGAATACCATTTGGTTGCCGAATCACTACAGGCTCTTGTATGATCGTTGATTGGCCCGTTACGTTGCTGTAGTGAACCGGAGGTGACGACACTGCATAAGATTCAGATCCTGGTATACCATTTCCGGTCGTTTCATTTTTGTTGTCGTCTGTCGCCACGACTTTTGTTGTATGATTATTCGATGTTTGATTATCGTTTCCGTCTACATCTAATGCAGGATTGATATGGTCCAGCGACAAGCCGGTTTGATCTCCATCTTGACCATGATTTAAGTGAGGCTGTAATTCCCTCTCCAGCTCATCGTCCATAACCAGTTCGGATTTGTCCTCATCGCCCTTGTCCCTCTTTGATGCCATCTTACTGCCTTCTGAGAATAAAAAAGAAAAACATTAAAGCCATGCTATGTCAAAGGAGAGTTTGATGCATTTGCAAAAAGTATTGACTCAGGTCAGCCTGCGCGGACTGGGTCAAAACTTTCTGCTATTGTTAAATTTTCTGCATGTCCAAGGACCATTTTACCTCGGGACTCAGCCTTTTGTTCGACAAAATGGATTTTATGGATCCCCTAATAATGTTACTACAGTACAATACGAAGATTCATTAAACCCCCTTTTGCCAGAGCACGGCTCATTTAGTTTTTTTACCCGTAATTTCGACAGAAATATGACTATTTGCGACAGTGTATTGACTTTAACCATTTCAGAGCTACAGGCAAAAACAAGTCCTTTTGCGGGTGGCATAGATCAATATCAGACTGCACAGAACGTGCAGTCAGATCTTGGATCTATACCGCCTGCTTGCTTAGTTGACCCCAAGATTTCATACCCCCGTTGAAGAAAAGAAAAGAATTATGTCGCGGTACTAGCCAAGATTCGTATGGTTTAAAATCCCTGTCGTAAAGGATGACAGGTTTGGTTTTCGACACATCAAAAAAAAAAACAAACTTTTAACTAAATTAGAAGTTTCAGAAACCTACAGGTGTCAATAACCGACTTGAGTGATTTCTTCATCTGTGACAAATGGCGTCTGTTGAGCATGAGAGAAAATTCAAACGGTTCCAAATACTACTACATGTACATACCTTAATTTTCGACCATGTTGACATCCAGATTTACTGTAAACTTATAATCCATTAACATATATAGCCTCTTTTCATATACACTACTTTCTAGAATAGTTAACTCTTTACCAAACGATAAAATTTTGGACTGGTCCAAATTCAAAGCATTTGCGAACAACAAATTGAGAGTAGCTCATATGATGATTTCTGTCTTTGATGGTAGTAAACATTGTGGGAAAAAGAGAAAATGCTGGTTACCAGCATTTTCTCCTTTTCCCACAATGTTTCCAAAACGCCTCTTATTCAGGGTCGTTAAATCTCGGGACTGTGTGGTAACGGGTTAAAGTAGCACATTAGGCTAATTAGTATTGAAGAGGATTTTTTTACGTTGTGGAAAGCATTAGTTAGGTAAAAGGCATTTCTTTGTAAAAAGCAATTGTCCTGTTTCCTGCAGTGTTTTCGAAAGCTTCTGTAGAGATTCATAGAGCCGAATTTATACAAGGTAATGCGTTAAGTACACTACACGGTATGTATGTAAGCGGAAACGGAAATACCTCCGGATATTTTTCAATGGGGTTGATTTTGCTGGTCCGTTACAGTTCGGCTATTACAAAATATCGAGATAGATGAGTGAGAGTATTTTTATTCGATAAACATCCATACTCACTGAAACCTATGTTGTTGGAGTGTATGGGACGACTTCGATAAATAAATTTCCCCAACCATCGACCTAACGTTACGTTTGAGTGACAAAGAATGTCGTGGAGACTTCAATACCGAAATGTTCACTTCTAATTGGTACTTGTATTCCAGTGAAGGGGTCAAGAAAATTGAACTACTGTATTTAAAGTTTATAATTGAGCCAAGCTCTGTGAAAAGGGGGTTTAATAAACCTACACAAAGTAGGCTGACATGGGTCGAAACTTTTTGCTTTTTGTAAATTTCTGCATGTCCAAGGTCCGTCCTACCTCATGATTTAATCGGTTGTGAGACAGAATGGATTTTATGGATCCACAATTGTGATTCATGACTTGCTTGGTATTTTTTTGTTTAAACCTTTACCGCACAATGAAGCCTTTTGAAAACATTGTGGGACAAGGAGAAAATGCTGGTAACCAGCATTTTCTCCTTTTCCCACAATGTTTTCTGTACTATCAAAGGAAAATTGAACTATTTGAGCCACAATGAAACTGTCGTCTGCAAATGCTTTCGATTTGGACAAGGCTAAAAATTTTGTCGTCTGGTTAAGGGTTGAACTCCCTGTTAACAAAGCATGGCTCATACATAAATGAACCGTGCTCTGGCAAAAGGGGTTTAATACATTTCCTAGATGCAAAGAAAGGAAAAATATACTTTCCCAAGAGAACTTTCGTGTTCACTGACCAGTACTGACTACAAATACCGTTCCCCCAAGCCACTGGCTGCTTTCCGACTATTGAGTGACATGATCATGTTCAGTGGACAGAGCTGAATAAATGAGCCATGCTCTGGCAAAACTGGGCTTAACCCTTTCCCAAACAAGCCCTGTTTTTCACGTGTCTGCATGAATGAATGAATGTTTCTTTATGGCGCATCGACAGCTTTGGTCATTTAGCGCGCATATTTGTATTAAGAGATAATAAAAGTGGAATTGTTTAAACTGAAAAAGTTTGAATACATTAATAATGATAAAAGAGTTGAATTAAGAAGTATTATATGTGATCTTCATATGCATAATGGAAATAACTGAGTGACAAGGCAATCCCTATCTACTCAAAAGTTTTAAATGATAAAGTTAGGAATGTGATAAGAAGATCTGAACAAGAAGTTGGATTGATAGTAAGAAGTGTTAAATTAAGAAGAGTGTCATTTTTCAATGTGCATAAAATATGATATTGAGTGGCAGGATAATCCCTGCCTACTCAAAGTTTTAAATGAAAAAGTTAAGAATGTGAATAGTAGCTTTAAGGAAATGCGAGCTTAAAACTGAGAAAGTGTGGAGCCTCCAATGGGATCAGAACACTCCCATTAAAGTGGTCCTCACGTGTCTGCACTACAAGTCTTTTGAAAACACTGTGGGAAAAGGAGAAATTGCTCGTAACGAGCAATTTCTCCTTTTCCCACAGTGTTTTCTACCCTTTAGGAAAACTTTCTGTCATTTTCGTCAAATTTAAAATTGTCGTCTGCAAACTCTTTCAATTTGGACCAGTCTAAAATTTATCGTTTGGGAAAGGGTTAATGCATCTCCGTGATACATTATACAAGAAAAGTGATCATATAATTTTGGATCCATAAAATCCATTTTTTCCCAACAAGTGACTGGATCTGAAAGTAGAATGGTCCTTTGACATGGCAGAAAATTGACCGATAAAAGCAAAACGTTTCGGCCCAGGTCAGCCTGCGCGGAGTGCGCAGACTGGAGATGTGAATTTGATATCGTTATAAACCGATTTGCATAACTGAATGTTTGAATGATACTAGTATTTCTCGCTGCTTTCTATCGTATCTTAGTTATGCTACTGCGATAGCTGTATTCATGTGTTTCCTGGACATTATCAGTATTAGGCTACGGCACTGTGTACTGTCTCCTGCCAACGTGACAAGCTCCACAATCAAGGAGTACCCCAAGAACATCTATCGCCTTTACCACTGAGCCATGTTGGACCAGACTGACTAATGTTGAGAAACAGAGGTAGAGACAGGCATATACGCTGAAGCAGTACGTATCTGTTATTTGACGTGATTAACTCACTAGCTGAAGAAAACCGTTGAATCGCAGCCGAGAACTTTGGGAATAATGAACATGAATTAAATGAGGTTTTATACAGACATGGACAACATTTTTGTCACAGTGTATTCCAAAATGGTCTGATGGGGACACTAGTTTAATACGATATCAATACGTGTATATAGAATATTGATAGTTTACGCAGAGTAGATCAGACTCGGGCGGTAGAGAACGTGCAGTCTGATCGTGGATGATTACTGTTCGATAAAACATGATTTCTCTATCGAAAACAGCTTTGTAATTGCATGTTTGGGTGTAAAATACCACATGGAAATGTTCATCAATTTGCTCAGTAGCTTAAGGGGTTAACTGAACGAAATGGTTGGTGATTAGCCCAGTTATCGTATCACCCTTGATATTTAAAACAGCCAAGTCCCGGTAGCTCAGTCGGTAGCGTTCAGGACTTGAGAAAAGTGGGTCGCTGGTTCGAACCCCGGCTCGGCCATTTTTTTCCGAGGACTGATCATAGTTATTGCGACAGGATTCATTCCCCTCTCACCGCTGCCCATTTTTTTCAACGATGATTAGGGAGGAAAGCAGCCAGTGGCTTGGAAAGATTATTTTGCTGAGTATTGGTAAAAGAAACATCAGGAAAGCCTGGATAGGTGCACTGGCCGCCGCGATATAAATGGAGTAATGTTGAAAACGGCGTTACACACCATACAGTCAATCAATTAATCATTATCTAAAACAGCTCAGTTTAACCCTTTACCCCAAAATCCCGACTTTCACCAGCCCTGATGTAGAAAACGTTTGAAAAGAAATTGTGGGAAAGAGGAGAAAATGCTGGTAACCAGCATTTTCTCCTTTTTTTTTTTTTTCGCAATATTTTCTACCCTTTGAACGACATATTTTCTGTTTTAAGTAACAATTTATCTGTCGTCTGGAAATGCTTTCAAGTTGTACATGTTGAAAATTTTATTATCTGGTAATGGGTTTGAAAGCGAAAACTAGCCTAAAGGGGGACAAAATACATGCATATCTCAGTCAAACCACAGCGACAGCTTACTTCGTATCCGTGATTGCTGAGCCAGGGCTATACTATGCCTCGCCGAGCCTATAGACACACCCACAGGACTGGTGGCGGCTGCAGGGACCCGAGTCCATATTCACTAACCACTCTTAGTTTCATTCTTAGTCTTATTCTAGATTTAGACAGAAAAACAACCTCTGTTTGGCTAAACCAAAGTCGTGTTACTTTCAATTTAGAAAACCTTGGAGAATAAGACTAAGGATGTTCTTAACTCTTTACCAAACGACAAAATTTTAGACTAGTCCAAATTGAAGGCATTTGCAGACGACAAAGGTGTCTCAGATAACGAATCTTGTCCTTGATTGAGTAGAAAACCTTGTGGGAAAAGGAGAAAATGCTGGTTACCAGCATTTTCTCCTTTTCCAACAATGTTTTCAAAAGGCTTCTTCCAAAAGGTTGTTAAAAGTCGGGATTGTGTGGTAAGAGGTTAAGAATGGTTGGTGAATACGAACGCAGGATTTCCCGACTAGAGTGCCTTGGCCACTGAGCCACCGGATGACCTAGAGATCGACAGGGCTCGACACACAATCATGAGACAGAGAAGAGAGAGAAAGATGGGGGTGTGAGATGCTTACAATGTTTGTCACAAAGGGTTTAGAGACAAGCAAGGGTGTTACTATGATTTGCGAAGTTTGGTTTGTTGCAGTGTTTTGTTTAAAATCATAAATCGCAGAAATACGAAATGTAAGTATACACGTTTACTAACAAGAACTAGCCGGCAGAACATAACACACCTTTTGATAAAGAATTGGGCATAGCGAATAATACGCACCAATAAAACCGAGTGTCGTGACGCTTAATTACTCACTACAGTACAATGAAAAACAAGCATAATCGCGAAATGGGTCAGTGTCAAATCATTTGTAGACTTTTTTCTATCGAAGAATCAACAGGACCTTACCTTTAAGAATCAGATAATGATCCAAATTACAAAATCATGATGTTTGATGGCAAGTTTTCTTGTATAGAAAATCAGAATACACAATATGACACGTTCTAAAGTTTCGTTACAACTACTAATGTTTAAGTGAAATGTTTACGTCAAGTGAAGCTTACCTGTCCGCCAGGGGTCGCCGTCTCTCATCGCGCATGAATGCATATTATAGTTATACATCGGTGCAAGTATTCCGGCACCTTTTCCATGCATGGGAGCTCAAATACTAGTGCGTAGGACTTGTAAATGTCAAGTCTCAAGACACGTGATTTTTCACTTCATGTTAAAAATGACTATGTACGATTAGTATTCGTCATTAAAATTTGTGTTCTGTTCTGTTCTTGAAAGTGTGAGTTCGAGCCCCTCGGCTGGCCATCTAAAATTACTAATAGTCTGTTGGACGAGACATTAAACCGAGGTCCCGTGTGACGGTGCTACACACATGTTAAAGAACCAAGCGTAACTTGGGATGGGTTTCGTCCTGTATCTTGCACTATTCCTCGTAACATAATTAAAGCCTTCAGGGGGCGTTGCCCATATGGCAACCGTTGGCGACGAAAAATAAACGCAAATTCAATCAACCGAGTTGAACTTGCGATATTTATATATATGTAATGCTCTAACCGTTATGGACCTTAAAAACTTATCTGATATTTGAAATTTGTCATTCTGTAGATAATTAGCACGATTTTCAGATTCAGTAAATGAATGTCGGCTGTGTGGAAACATTTTGTCAAAATGATAAATTTCTCGTGCGACCAATTTCTCAATTTGCCGCAACAAATTCCTAGCCGAGCAACTGTTAGTGCGAAGAAAAGAATATATCGTTTGCGGGTGGTCAAGAGTTAATGAAGTTAAACTTAAAAGATTCCTAACAAATTTTGTCTTGTTTCTTACAAAGTCTTCATCCTCACATAATTGGCGTAAACTCTCTCTCTCTCTCTCTCTCTGGGAGCAAAGGTAAGAAAAATCCAACACATCGGATAATGTAGACTCATGATCGGAGCAGAATACGATTTCAGACTTGCACTTTACATACACGAACCGTCTTCTAGCACAACACAATAATATGCGTTCAGATCTGTGATCAGAGCTATCAGCAGAGGCATCCTAGATTGTTAACAGAATGGATAACTTGCTTTATGTTTGTTTAGAGAGTGGAGTTCGAGAAAATATTATATTCGCGATTATAAAGATATTCAATTTTGACAAAAAAAAAAACCCAACTGATTGGAGAGGTCATCAGACCTCTCCAACAGTGGTGAGTTTAAAAGGCAGACTGCCACAGAAATCGCTGTCTAAATCCATTTGTTTTTGAGAAATTGTTCTGATACACAGTTTATTTCGTCATGGTTTTATAAAGAAACCGAAATCAAAAAACTGAATAGGAAATAAACGTTTTTTTTTTAATATGACGGATTTCCCAAAAGATTTATTATACTATATTGATTGTAAATGATCTCTCCAATAAATGCAATTTTTCATTAAACAAATAAATCTAAGCAAAGAGAAAATAATTTCGTTAAAAAAAAGAGAAAGAACACCGCGGGAAAAGATCACGTGACTTGATACTGTCTGGAGAATTCGTACCCTGGAGAACTCGTACCTTAATCTCGAGCGCACGAGTTCTCTGGAGAACTCGTACCCCACAAATAGACCTAAATAGGTTGATCAGTATGCTTTCAAGTTTTATTTTTCAAAACTGACTAGACTTTAGCATTTTTCCCAGTTTTATACAAAAATTCTATGGATTTATAATGATAATTATAGATTTGATGAAATAACACACAGAGTTGCTTCTATTATGCGGGATTGCGAGAATCCCGCAAAAATCAACTTATGAGCGGAAAAAAGTCGTGCCTCTTCGCCCTACGTACTGCACACCTCAAAAGAGTCCGTGATCCTTTGGTTTTGGGCGGATTGCGCAGGCTGACATGAATCGATACTATTTTTGCAGATGCATTAAGCACTCTTTTCTCAGAGCATGGCTCATTTATCTACTTTCTTAAATTTTTAACGTTTAGACAAACAACCTCTTCATTTTACATGTCTGCATATTGTATCAAATTTTAATTGAACGATTTCTCCTTTCCAAAAATATTTTGGCTTATCCTGAGCACACATTACAAACATTCATCAGAGGTTTGTTCCTTTTGAAAATGAGCAAACTTGGATCATCATCTTTAGTTTTGTGTCCTTGAATTTTGAAAAAAAAAATGCATTTCTGTTTTGTGCCTTAACACCAGCAAAATTGAAAAAAATGTTTTCTCTCATTCATTAATGCCTAACTTGTTTGTTTACATCTACCACAATATATTGAGATCAAAAGCCTATAAACTATTTGAAAGCATTGATGCCGACCTCTCCTGGCTTCTTTTTTAAAGAAGGCAACTTGTTATAGATGAACTTGGGAGTTCTTCTTACAAAGAAAGATAACTACGTAGGCATTTATTGGTTTCAGTCTAAAACATTTGTCTCCCTCGACAATTCACATCATTGAAATTTTACTTCCGGTTTAATTCCCAATCCAACAGGTAATTATTTCAACTTTTTAGAAGTTTCCCAAACTTTAGACTACCAAATTCCACCTGCAATCGAAGTGGCGTATTTATCTTACGGATGAAGCAGGTAGATATAAGGGTGTTGGCATGAGACTTGAAATGAAATAAAGTATTCATATCGGAATACCGAATTTCAGGACTAGGCAGGGTATGAAAAATATTGTCAAGATAGCATGGTTTATTTTCTGTCTGTCATGTAAGCAAACTTGGATTGTTATATTAAAAACTGTCTTGCTGGACGAAACGATATTACATTTACTTCCTGTTTCGTTTAAACGCGGATGTGACGTGCAAGGCAAATTAGAGGTACAGATAAGGGGAGTTATCTTAGTTTCAAAGAGTAACATCGCCTTATTTTGGCTCTAAAACCTACATTGTAAGTACTCATTAGAATTGTCACAAAAAGACAATTCTTACAAGTACCTACAACATAGCTTTTAGTCAAGAAATGATTTCTTTGGATTCAAATAACATTACTTATCTGGACCTCAGGCTGGGACGAACTTGTCACAGTTTCCTCTAGTCTGGACTAGGAAGTGTGTTTCTGAAAACTTACTCAGCAGTCGGACTGTGAATTTGTTTTGTACCAGTGTTGGAAAATAGAAATATCTTGCTACCAGCAATCATGAGTAAAGTCAGTATATGTTTTTGCTTAGAGTTATTGATCTTTTAGTTTGATTTTAGAACATGTAGGTGAGAAAATAGATAGACTTGACCTACAAGCAGGAAATGTAATTAGGGAAAATCAAATATTTACAAACAGTTTACAAAGAATATCTTTGTATCTCTCAGGCATAGATTGCTACAAAATGTTCTTTTGTATCATTTGAATGGTTAGCATCATTTAACTCTTTGAGATGGTATGGCTGTTAACACTTTACCGCACATTGCTGACTTTTAACGACCCTGGGAAAAAAGCCTTTTGAACTTTGTGGGAAAAGAAGAAAATGCTGGTAACCAGCATTTTCTCCTTTTCCCACAATGTTTTCTATCCTATCGAAGAAAAATTGTACCATTTAAGCTACATTGAAATTGTCATTTACAAATGCTTTCAATTTGGACAAGGCTAAAATTTTGTCGTCTGGGAAAGGTTAAATAAAGTCTTGTTTGCATTGTTTGCTGGACCCTTTAGCAAAATGTCCTTAGTTTTAATGACCTTGATGGAGAAGGCATTTTGAAGACATTGTGGATAAAAGTGAAAATACTAGTAAACAGCATTTTCTCCTTTTCCCTCCATGTTTTCTACCCCTTATCAATTCCTGCAAAATGAGCTTCATTTTGTTTTACACAAAGTGCTTTCATTAAAGATGTGTTTGAAAGTTTGTTTTCTGGTAAAGGGTTTAAATTCTAAACTTAGGTAACGGTGATTGAAAAATAAACTGCAGCAATTTGTGTCAACCTGAATTCATTTTCAGTGGTCCGCATAGGTATTTTCAGAAATGGCATAGACCAAGGTCAGACTACATGGAACTTGCAGTCAGATTTTGGGTCACATTATATTACCTGATTCTGAACCATATGGTCAAGAATGTATCAATGAGAGAAATTGCTTGTAACATGCTGTTTCTCCCTTTTCTACAATGTTGTCTCACATGTTCATATTTTAACCCATAATCCAGTACTGGTAAATTTTAGACATACCCATTATTGTAGCATAGACTTTAACTCTTTACCAAATGACAAAATTTTAGACTGGCCCAAATTGAAAGCATTTGCAAACGACAAAATGAATGTGACCAAAAAATTGAAATTTGTGTTGGAAAGGGTAGAATACATTGTGGGAAAAGGAGAAAATGCTGGTTACCAGCATTTTCTCCTTTTCCCACAATGTTTTCAAAAGGCTTCTTTCTCAGGGTTGTTAAAAGTCGGGATTGTGTGGTAAAGGGTTAAAACAGAAATATCAGAAGGAAAGGAAGATGTCTTTCAAAGTGCAAGCAGTTGTTTCTGTACTGCAATTGTTTTCTAAATTTACAAGCTGAAGCCATTTTCACTCTTTACCAAACAATAGACCCTTTTAGTCTCTGACTACTTCATGGTAACGAGACCAGAAAACTGCGCATGTGCACTCGTTTAGGGCAAAAAGGCAAAATAAAACAGTGGCAGATTATTGAAAGTGAACACAAAACTATTAAATTTTGAGCGATTGTATGAAAAGCTTGTTCCCAGAGACAAAGAAACAAGAATCAAGCTAACTTATTTGCTAAGGGTTCAGTAACGTGGAAGAAAACGATCCGTATTTTAGTAACAACATGAGAAGAAGACGTCAAAAAAAAAAACGGTGTTGCTGTTTTGGGTTGACGTTATCATCAAAGCCTTAAGGAAATGTTAACCGACCCCAGGCAGTAACAGACAAACCCCATGAAGCATGGGCTGGAACACAGCAGGAATGGGAAAAATGCATGTTACCAGCACTTTTTTACCTTTTGCCATAATGTTTCCACAAGCCCATTGATGTAGGGTCATTAATTAAGACCAGCGAGAGGTAAAGGGTTTATACAGGGTAGCCATCTGATATATAACATACTTGTTAGTTTAATCGACAATACAGTGGATATTTTAGTATAATTTCAATGGCTGAGGGTGTGGGTTGAGATCGGCATAGTACATGCTGTTACCTGTAATAGTTTAGAGACGTGTATTGTGATCAATTTCATCATAAAACAAATTTTGGCGCAGGTGTATTTGAAAACATGAATGAATGAATGAGCAGATGGATGGATGGATGGATGAACTAACGTGCGAACAAAGAACGAACAAACAACTGTATATTGCCCTGTTGTCGTCTGTGGCTGCTCTTTCCTCTTTTCCATGATTGCTTTCCACCAGGGATCATTTGTAACATGTAATTTGAAAACATTCCTTTCAAAAAAACAGTGTTGGAAAAAGTTAAAATAACATTTTCCAGCATATTCTCCTTTTCTCACAATGTTTGAAAAGCTTTCTTTTCTCTTGGTCGTTAAGACTGTGATTTTTGGGTAAAGGGTTAAATGGAAATTGTAACAGTAATCAGTTTAGCACATTGTATACGGGGAGGCATTTTAGCGTGTCATATACATGATAATGTACATAAACAATATGGACCTTATCCTTAACCCTTAGCCTTCGTTACGTGACGGTGATCCTGAATTTACTTAGCGAAAAGCATAATGAGAGATCTATTTGCACATGGGGGTAGCATGGTTTTGAAATACACAGTTACAAATCTTAATTATGGTTTAAGTAATACTAATTAAGATTTATGACAAACTTAACGTGAATTCCTCTTGTGCTGGTCAAAAATATAAGTATGGCAGGATATGGGTCAAAAATCAATAACATTAAATGACGATGGTCAATAGAATACAAAACATAAATGTAGAAAAATCTCTTTAAAAAACATGCCAGATCAAACAAATGATTTGAATAAAATATACGGGAACACATTTAGGGGAGGTTTTAACCGATTCGGCATGGAAATTGCAGATGTTTTAACCAAAAGTAGGATGTTTTGACTCTGGGACATTTAAGCCAGATACCAATTTACTAATCTGTTTGTACATCCCGGTGCACAGCATGATAACGGCATCCTGTAACATGATTAATCTTCACAGATTTTATTTATAAAATCTTTCGAAAAAGCTAAAACATTGCGTGTGAAAATAGCTTTCAACAGTGGCGATATTGAACTTTTTGCCCTACCAACAATGCGCATGTGCGGAAAGTGGAATTTTGGGATCATATTTCCTTGGCAATGAACAGCGTTGTAAAAGGGTCTATACCTGAGGATGAAAGCTTTTGAAACCAGTGTGAGAGAAAGACAAAATATTGGTAACCAGCATTTTCTCCTTAATCTGCAATGTTTTTCTATAATCCTTTGAGCTGCCATTTGAGCCATTATTAACTCTTTACCCTGGGGCAAAACTTTAGACTGATCCAAATTCAAAGTATTTGCATGAAATTGGGCTCAGATAATGGAATATTTAAATGAAAGGGTAGAAAACATTGTGGTAAAGGGAGAAAATGTTGGTTACCAGCATTTTCTCCTTTTCCCACAATGTTTTCAAAAGGCCTACCTTCTCAAGGTCATTATAACTCTGGATTGTGTGGTAAAGGTTAATTTGTACCATGCAAAAACATGTACATGTGCCTTAAAGATAAATGAATCTAACACTTTGTATGTGATAAAGTATTCAGCAAAGGTAATATTTGTATGTACATGTATTATTCTTTTTCAGAACTGCTGTCTAGAATTACCCATCTGTTGTTTTTCTGTGTCTCATTTTTAGCTTGGCTGTTTTCGAAGAAAATGTTGAGGTATTGCCATAGCCTTGGCGTCATCATCTGTGTTGTTGTCACCTTCATTCAGAAACCTTGACATTTGTAATATCGCTGTTATTACTGAAGATATTTGCTTCAAAATTAGACACATTATTTTATATCAAAAGGGTAACCCATACAACAAGGGCAGGTAACCATCAAATTATTTTTGACTCAGTTATGCCCCTTTTTTGACTTAAAATTTTCATTGAAAATCAAGCAGCCGCAGTGGTGCTGTTGTTTCATTTCATTTTTCTTCATTATTGTAGGGGAAAATGCCTTTGTTTAATAAAGGAAAGGCCAAGCAGACTGGCAGCACCAACAGCAATGGTGACAACATGGAGATTGGCAAGCCATACATGGTGCAACATAATTTTCATGTGGGCTTTGACAAAGTGACGGGAGATTTTAGCGGCCTCCCACCAGCCTGGGAAATGCTACTCAAGAACTCCAATATCACGTAAGTAAAACTTTGGACTTAGAAGTCATTCATTGATTTCCATCTGAAATAGATTTGTATTGGATTGTGGAGCATCCATGTACAATATAGGCAATATAAATAAAAGTTTAAGCCTTTTACTACACAATTCCATGTTTTAATATGTAACCCTGAGCAGGAAGGCTTCTGAAAATATTGCTGAAAAAGGAGAAAATGCTGGTTACCAGCATTTTCTCCTTTTCCCACAACGTTTTTGAGGCATTCAATCATTTGAGTTGGATTTAACCTGTTGTCTGCAAATGCTTTCAATTTAGACAAACCGAAAATATTGTTGTCTAGTAAAGAGTTAATAAATGGAGGCATGGGAAAATACAGTGCTGAAAGAAGTTCCAGGATATAAACAATATCTTCTTTCACCACAATGTTTTCAAATGTGATCAGGGTGCAAGACCAAAAGAATTCTCTGCAGGTGGTAATGTGTTAATCTTTTTAGCTCTTTGTACTGTTTTTGTTACGTTTGAGGCCAGTTTAGACAAGATTAGACTGAACAAGATTTGGTAACCAGCTTTTTTTAACTCACTTGAGCACAAAGTGCTCTGACGCATGTGAGAAGAGTAGTCAGTGACTTTGAAAGAAAGTCATGTCAGTACTGGTGCGAGAAAGCCAGGAAACACATGCATAGGTGCACTGACTGCCATGATATGACTTAAGTGTTGAAACGGGAGTTTAACTCCAATACAAAAGAAAAAGTTGTGTTCACTCTAGAGGTCACTCTTCAACTTTATCAGTTATAGGTTACTCTACCCATGTGAGCTCTTTAGGCCTTCTTCTCCCCACAATATTTTCTACCCTTTCAAAGACACTCTGGCATAAATTCATATCCAATGTGTGACAGTCTTGCATAAAAAAATAAACAATGAAAATGTCCCTAGCCAAAGAATCCACTCTTGCCTTGCCAAAAACACCACGGTTTTAAATGAAATGGCATCCTTGCTGAGGCTGTTTTGCAACATATTATGTCCATTAGAGTAACCTCTCTTGACAGGAAGTGAGTCAAAATGGCCCACTTCCAGAACAACCCAGTCCACAACAGCCAACTATACCTAGTTTTAGACTACTGTTATTGCACTGAATTTTATCAGAATGAATTTTATAACTGTCTTACTGGTACTCTTATTTAATTTTTGAAAAGTGAATTTTATTTCTAGAGAAGGATCTGTCTATTGACATGTAAACAGGTCAGCAAGTCTACTGTATAGTCTTAGACAGGAATAAATGTTTGCAAAATGAGCTGTATGTTTTCTACGTTTTCGAAAATTGTGCCCCCTATTTTATTTGAAAATCCCCCCCAGATTTTAGATGGAGGAGGAAATCCCCCCCCCCCCCCGAATTTTCAGTTTCTAGAATAGACACTGGGACTATATCCCAGGATCTCCCCTTTGGAAGAATTCTTTAGACCAATCCTATTGTCTGTGCCTAATTTAATTTGTCCTCTGCCAATGCTTTTGAATTTGATGAGGGTAAAAATTTTGTAGTAAAGAGATAAGGTGAATACCTGTGAGCAGTGCTATGGGAAAAAAGGGGTTTAACTCTTTACCAAACGACAAAATTTTAGAGTAAATTAATCCAAATTGAAAGCTGTTGCAGAAAACAAATTTAGTTTGGTTCTATTGATGCAAGTTGTCTCTGGAAGGGTAAAAAACATTGTGGGAAAAGGAGAAAATGCTGGTTACCAGCATTTTCTCCTTTTCCTACAATGTTTTCAAAATGCTTCTTCCTGAAGGTCGTTAAGACATGGGATTGTGTGGTAAAGGGTTTTTGCATCTTTAATACTTCTGTAGCATGTAGTTTTATTGTGGCATTTGTCGAAGACAATGCCACCATGGGTTCAGTACGACATTTTGAAAATCATGTATCGTATTTTGTGCTAAACCGAAGGAAGTAAACCTAATTAAACTCAATTTTTCTAAAAATAATAAGTGTATCGATTGCTCTCAAGATATAAAAATTAAAATGGCGCATTATAATAAATTGGATTAGACCATCGATGATCGAAATACTTCCTATTTCATCGAAACTAGCTTGATCCGCTTTGGTCTTCTATTGGCGTAATGATACACACAATCTTTGTTTCCTGACCGCCCGATTCCGTGCTTGATCGTCCCAAACCAATTCGTTCCTGGCTTATTCGTCCCTGGGCTTGTTCACCAGACTTGTTCATCCCACAAGATTGCACGCTACTCTATTGGGTTGTGCATGTCTTTATCGTAGGTTGACTTTTAAGCGAGTATTTTGAAACTATTTCTATGGTTTATTTTTCAAATTATTAATTCCATACAATGGTTTCCTTGACAAATGCCACACCAGTGCTTTCAGCACTTTGATAATATGAATTCGGTTTGTCCAAAGCTCGACTGAATCATGAGGTAGAAAAGTCCTAAGAAATGCAAAAAAAATTAACTGATAACAAAAAGTTCCAACCCAGGTCAGCCTGCTCATTCAGCACAAGCTGATATTGGTTGATACTTTTTGCAGATGCATTAAACAACCTTTTCACAGAGCAAGGCCCAGGTATGTGTACCACAGAAATTAAAGTTAGAGACATCTTGCATGTCGGTATAGTCTGCCTATCGATAACAAGTTTGAAAAGATGCTTGACAAAGGACATGTCTTTGAATTCAAAAGGCTTTCAACACTGTGCCTGTACCACACTTCTGTTAACCCGTAACCCTTTACCACACAACCCCAACTTTTAACAACCCTGAGAAAGAAGCCTTTTGAAAACATTTGAAAACATTGTGGGAAAAGGTAACCGGCATTTTCTCCTTTTCCCACAATGTTTTCTACACTATAAAAGAAAAATCGCATCATTTGAGCCACAATGAAATTGTCGTCTGCATATGCTTTCAATTTGGACAAAAATTTTGTTGTGTGGTAAATGGTTAAGCTGCCAAGTGCAACTCAAGAACCTTCTGCGGATAAGATAAGATCAGATTGCACAGGAGATACTTCCCTCCCCCACTCCCCCCTAGCAACATTTGGGTTTTTACCATGGGCTCGAAAGTTTCACTTAACCCTTTCCCAAACGACAAATTTTGGACTGGTCCAAATTGAAAGAGTTTGCCGACGACAATTTTCAATTTGATGAAAATGGCAGAAAGTTCTAAAAAAGGGTAGAAAACACTGTGGGAAAAGGAGAAATTGCTCGTAACGAGCAATTTCTCCTTTTCCCACAGTGTTTTCAAAAGACTTGTACTGCAGACACGTGAAAACCAGGGCTTGTTTGGGAAAGGGTTAACTAATTTTAGCTGGTTAAGCCTTAACCCTATACCAACCAATCCCATGTTGTTGCAACTATCAGAAAGAAAAGATTTGAAAACATTGTGGGAAAGGGAGAAACTATTATCTCCTTTCCCACTATGTTTTCAGAACCTTTCAAAGACAAATTTCACCATTACAGTCCAATTTAACCCTTTACCACACATTCCTGGGTTTTAACAACTCTTACAGAGAGACTCTTGAAAGCATCATAGGAACAAGAGAATATGCTGATGACTAGCATTTTCTCCTTTTCCCACAATGTTTTCTCCGATTTTGAAGACAGAAGTCATCTTTATAGCGACAGTGAATTTGTTGTCTGAAAGTGCTTTTAACTTGGACAAGTCCAAAATTTTGTTGTGTGGTAAAGGGTTGGTTAGGTGTCTGCAAATGCTTTCTAAATAGACTAGTCTAAAATTTGGTCTTTTATTTAAAAGTTTCAGAAAAATACATGGGAAAATAACAAAGAAGGAAGTGGAGGAGGTGAAATAAGGTCATATAAGACACATGCCTTTTCAGAAAATACTTGAACCCTTTACCAAACATTCCAAAGTTTTAACAACCCTGAGGAAAAAGACTTGAAAACACGTGCGAAAATGCTGGAAATGCCTTTTTCCACAATGTTTTCTACCCAGTTGAAGATGTTTTCCATATTTGAGCCAAAGTCAAATCGTGGTCTGCAGGTGCTTTCAGTTCAGTTAACCCTTTACCACACAATCACGACTTTTAAGAACCCTGGAAAAGAGGCCTTTTGAAAACATTGTGGGAAAAGGAGAAAATGCTGGTAACCAGCATTTTCTCCTTTTCCCACAATGTTTTTTACCCTTCCCAACTCACATTTCAATTCTTCAGTCACATTTATTTTGTTGTCTGCAAATGCTTTCAATTTGAACCAGTCTAAAATTTTGTCGTTTGGTAAAGGGTTAAGTTGAAATTTTTCTTGTCTGGTGAAGTGTTGAAACCAATTTGTTGAAAAGCACTTAGCCTTCAGAATACTTATCACATCTATCCATAGTTCTTTGAAGGATGGAGTCAGATTTAAAAAATACTTAGCCCTGTATTTTATGAGATGAATGTATTCCTGTCAAAAACTGCCCTAAATTTGCTAAACCTCTATGTTTTCTAACATTCAAAAATGTTCATTAACCCTCTTTATCTGCTAAATAAATGAAAAGAAAATTTCTACTAAATAGTAAAAACCCAAATATTGCAATTTTCAAACTTGATTTCACCAGAAAAAAATACCCCATCGGACACTGCAGATCTAAGATCAGACTGTAAGTTTTGTGCAGTCTGATCTTGGTCTACACTGTCCACGAAACTGTCTCGGGTCGGGCTTAGCAGCGTAATGGTTAACACTTTACCAAACAATCCAATGTTTTGATAATCCTAAGGAAGAAGGCTTTTGAAAATAAAACACTCTGGAAAAAATTTGTCTTTATGATATCTCATACAAGTTTGAAATTAGGTCATGTCTGCTCAAAGAGTTGGTCACTGGTTCAAATGTTAGTAGAACCTTGTTGGCACTTAGAAGCAGTCAGATACTCATGAAAATTTGTCAGAATGTTTGTCTTGATAATGTATTGGACGAGTATAAAATTTTGTCACAATGGTCAAAAAGAAGGTCAAGGGGACAAATCTTAGAAAAACCTTATGTGAACTCTAGAGGCCACATTTTCAGCATTATGCTCAGGAAACTTTATCAGAATGTTGCCCTTGATGATAATTTAAACAAGTTTGAAACTGGGCCACATTGGGTCAAAAAGTCTGTCACTGGGTCAAATCTTAGAGAAACTTTGTGTGCACCCTAGAGGCCAGACTTTTAGTGGGATATGCATAGAACTTGGTGAAGATGTTTGTCTTGATGATTTCTCAAACAAGTTTGAATTTGCTCACATGGGTTCAAAAAAATAGGTCACTGGTACAAGTCTTAGAGAAAAATAGTGTTTGTACCACAGAGGCCACATTTTCAGTCCAATACTCAAAGAACTTAGTGAGAATACTTATCTTGATGATATCTCGAATAAGTTTGAAATTGGGTCATGTTGGGTCAAAATGTAGGTCACAGGGAAAAATCTTAGAAAAAACCTTTTGTGCACTATTGTAAGTCAGTCACTGGGTCAAATCTCTGAAAAACGTATGCACTCTAGAGGCCACATTTTCAGTCTGATACTCATGAAACTTTGTCAGAATGTTTGTCTTGATAATATCTGATAAAAATTTAAAGCTGGGTCACAGGGGATTAAAAAAAATTAGGTCACTGGGACAAATCTTAGAGGCACTGTAGAGGGCACATTTCCAGTTAAATTCTCATTAAAGTTCTGGCAGCACTTGTGTCAATGTTACACACACAATTGTTATTATTTAGGAAAAACTTAATTCCCATTATGCACTCTGAATACATTTTGTGCATGATGAACATCATCATCTCTAGGATACCTTCAATTTTATGAATCCAAGATCACTTTTCTAAGGTGAGCGCTATATGGCCAATGGCCCTTTTGTTTTAAAATTCATTTTTTCTGCCAGCGTCTTAGGCTTGGACTGACCATACAAAAACAGATCATCATCTTGGCATGCCAGGTAGGTCAGCGGTAACAGCATATCTGACTCGTGATCTGGTGGTTGCTAGTTTGATACCCTGTTGAGGCAAACTTTCTTTCTGGTGAGTTTTTGCCTCTCACATCTGATGCATGTTTGAAAGAAAGTTGTGTCAGTGCTGTTGTGAGAAAGCCAGGAAACACATGGGTGCATCACTGACTGCCATGATATGTTCTGAGCTGTTAAAATGGTGTTAAACTCCAATACAAACCAACAAATACAAACAAATCATCTTGGCATGATTTAGATTTAAATCCATTTTAACACCACATTTTTAGCTCACCTGAGCATGAAGTGCTCGAGGTGAGCTATTGTGATCGGTCAATGTCCGTCGTCCATCCGTCCGTCCGTCTATTCACAATTACAAAAAAACCTTCTCCTAAACTAACAATCAGATTTCAATTAAACTTCACAGAAATGATCCTTAGGTCATGCTCTTTCAAAATACTTCAAAGAATTGAAATCAGTGAAGAACTCTGGTTGCCATGGCAACCGAAAGAAAAAACTTAAAAAATCTTCTTGTCCCAAACTGTAAGGGCTAGAGCTTTCATATATGGCATGTAGCATCATCTAGTGGACCTCTACCAAATTACTTCAAATTATGGCCCTAGTGTGGAAATTGGCCCTATGTTGTTGGTTCTCAGATTTCACATAGAGATAAAGAAGGAAATCTTTAAAAATCTTCTTGTCCCAAACCGTAAGGGCTAGAGCTTTCATATATGGCATGTAGCATCATCTAGTGACCCTCTACCAAATTACTTCAAATTATGACCCTGGTTTAAAAATTGGCCCTATGTTGTGGGGTCTCGGATTTCACATAGAGATAAAGAAGGAAATCTTTAAAAATCTTCTTGTCCCAAACCGTAAGGGCTAGAGCTTCCATATTTGGCATGTAGCATCATCTAGTGGCCCTCTACCAAATTACTTCAAATTATGGCCCTAGTGTTGAAAATGGCCCTATGTTGTGGGTTCTCGGATTTCACATGGTGATAAAGAAGGGAATCTTTAAAAATCTTCTTGTCCCAAACCGTAAGGGCTAGAGCTCTCATATATGGCATGTAGTATCATCTAGTGGCCCTCTACCAAAATACTTCAAATAATGGCCCTAGTGTGGAAATTGGTCCTATGTTATGGGTTCTCGGATTTCACATAGAGATAAAGAAGGAAATCTTTAAAAATCTTCTTGTCCCAAACCGTAAGGGCTATAGCTTTCATATATGGCATTTAGCATCATCTAGTGACCCTCTACCAAAATACTTCAAATTATGGCCCTGGTGTTAAAAATTGGCCCTATGTTGTGGGTTCTCGGATTTCACATAGAGATAAAGAAGGAAATCTTTAAAAATCTTCTTGTCCCAAACCGTAAGGGCTAGAGCTTTCATATTTGGCATGTAGCATTATCTAGTAGCCCTCTACCAAAACACTTAAAATTATGGCCCTGGTGTGAAAATTAGCCATATTTTGTTGGTCTCGGATTTCACATAGTGATAAAGAGGGAAATCTTTAAAAATCTTCTTGTCCCAAACCGTAAGGGCTAGAGCTTTCATATTTGGCATGTAGCATTATGGTGTTGAGTCTTCTTGCAAGTGGTTGTGGGAAAGAGGTTGATCACCATTATGTCTTGAAAAGAGTCAACTCAATACTGATGTGCTAAAATATTAATTAATTTCTTGAGCATCCCTGCAACAATTACAGTAAACTTTGCTTATTACTATATTGCTTAATACGATATATTGCTTATAATGACGTTAATGCCTTGGTCCCAACAGGGTCTCTTTTTATAAGAATATACATCAGTTAAAACAATATTCAGATAAAACGATATGATTTCTTCGGTCCCCTGAGTATCATTTTAAGTGGAACCCTATTTTGGGCTGTCGCAGATGTCAGCCCGTACCAGGTATGTGCCACTATTGGGAAACACTGAGTCTTTTAACTGCTTTCTGCAATTATTGTCTAATTGTTGTCAACTTTTCATTTGCCTGTCTATCAAAAGGTCATTGCATATCTAATTTATTTTTGGACCTACTCATAAAAAAGGTATAATCACAATATTAAGACTGAATGTAAAGGCTTTAATCCATGGGGCATTCAATTCCAGCTAGTCTTATATATTTCAACAGAGACATTGGAATTCCTATCGCTTAATAAAAGTGTTCGCTTAATAAAAGTGTTGGCTTAATAAATGTAGTCGCTTAGCTAAGCAAGATCAACTGTATTGCCCTTTGACAAATTGGAATTCATGAACAACTCTGGTTTCCATGTCAACTGCTGAAAAAAAAAAATCGACCCAAACACAAAGCCTACAACTTAATTGGCAACAGTAGCACTCTACCAAAGTACATCGAATTGTGACCTTAGGAAAAAAAAATAAGTGCTTTGTTGTTGGATCCCAGTTTCCACATCCAGATAAAAGATCTTCTTTCATCCAAACATTAACCCTAGAACTTTCATATTCAGCATGGACTGGTGGATAGTTATGCTCCGTAAGGGCTAGCATATAGTCGCCACTTCGTCTGTCTGTCCATCCGAAGCGATTTCTCAACAACCACTTGACGGCTCTTGTTTGCTAATAGCATTTACCAAATTTCTTCCTTGGAATCACAAAAAGTCCTTTGTAGTCACAATGTGGGATCAAATATGTAAAGAGTGTATTCTTGGAACCCTCCTGTTCCATATTGTATGGCCCACATCATACATTTGGCATGTGATTCTGTCTGAAAACCCATTATCAGCTCACCTGAGCATAACATACTCATGGTTAGCTTTTATGTATCCTTGAATATGCGTCGCCAAAATTCCACTGTTTATCATATAAGTATCATAATTCGAGCATAATCTTGATCCATCGCCCAGAATGTTTGTAAGGTTGTGAACATGAACATGAACACACTCAGCAACCACAATTCTGGCTCATTCATACTCAAAATTTCCCTGGATGTTCATAATGACCTAGGGACAAATCTGATCAAAATGGGGACAAGCTAAAAGCATCAAAATAGGGGATCTTGATGACAATTCCATTGTTTACACCCTAGGGCCTATAATTTCGACTATCATTTTCTTACCTGCTCTGATTGTTGGTATTGTCATATGGATGAATCATTTTCAAAACTAAAACATTCCAGCAAAAAACAAGAGGCAAGTGGCCATAACAATGACAGCTGAGTTGCATTTCAGGTGAGCGATTTAGGACCATCATGGTCCTCTTGTTTATTTTGGGCTGCCACTGGGTCTTTAGAAAAGTCTCAAACTAAGACACAAATAGATACAATTTCATGGCTGCTTTTTTCTGCAGCATTTCAACCAAGTGGACATTGTAGATCAAAGATCAGATTGCACATTTTGTGCAGTATGATTTTGATCTACATTGGATGCAAAGTACGCTTTAGTTGTGAAAGGCACTTTAAAAGTTAAAACTCAAAGGCATCAATCAAAAAGGATCTGTGAAATCGACTGCTTTGGGGCAGATTGTCATTTTTCACGGAATGCTGACAACACTGTGTACAAGGAGTAAATAATCATCACATGTCTCTTGTCAAATAATGTCCTGTTATCTGATACTTTTCCTGGTTTGTGAATATACCATAATGTCCCTTATTATCCCCCTCTATATACTTGCGCCATCAGCATAATCCTAATAACTTCACAAATCGGTGTTATTTATGATTAATGCCTGACAATCCAAATATGCATGCAATTCTGATAACAATGTAAACTTCTGGAAACAAAATTTGTCAAGTAACTTAGAAAAACTTTAAGAAAGTGAAAGTATTGAAGACCAGTGTCCAATAGTAATTGTGAATGCTATTTAATGTCCAAATGGATCAAGATCGGCGGTAAAATTCATGTTCTGCATTGATACAGTAGGTTTCTCAAATGGCTATCGCTTCACAGTCGGTACTGACTAAAATCCGGATGCTAATGTTATTGTCGTCTTCAGAAAGTTCTATGTCTTTGTACCTCTATTAATCTTTTTCAAATGAATTGAGATTGGCGGTGAAATTCATGTTCTGCATTAATACAGCGGGTTTCTCAATGGCTATTGCTTCGCAGTTGGCACAGACTGAAATCTGGATGCTTATGTTATTATCGTCGTCAGAAAGCTCCATGTCATTTTACCTCTATTAATCTTTTTCAAATGAATGGAGATAGCGGTAAATTTCATATTTTGCATTAATACAGCTGGTTTCTCAATGGCTATTGCTTCACAGTCGGCACTGAATAAAATCCGGACACTTATGTTATTGTCGTCTTCAGAAAGCTCTATGTCAATTTACCTCTATTAATCTTCCCCCCCCCCCCCTTTTGAAAAATGTGAACCCTCCCACACCCACCCACCCTCGGGGAGGGGGGGTTGGAGTGACAGTATGGCAGCTCTATGTTACAGATTTGCGATTGTTGTAGTACTGCACCTGTATGTAATGCTTATGTGGACAGTGTAGAACAGAACGTGTAGTCTGATCTTGATCTACACTGTTTGCTTCTTTGGCAGATGTTCTTACAGAAACAGATTGCAATATCTGTATCGTTTGTACTGACTGAAAATGTTCATTTCATTTACTAAGCACTCTAAGGGTTAATTATCAGTGAATAATTGGTCACATAACATTATCATTTTGTAGTGTAGATTCAAGATCAAATTGCATGTTTTGTGGAGACAGATCTTTACCTACACAGTCGCAAAAACTTTGATGTTTTGATATCTTTGTCACATCTATTTTACAGACAACAAATTAGGTTTGGCTCAAATGATAGCATTTGGCTATGATACTAGGGTAGAAAACATTGTTGGAAATAGAGAAAATGTTGTTTAGAAGCATTTTCTGTTTTTCCTGAGCCCTGGCAGCTCAGTCGGTAGTGTACAGGACTTGAGAACAGGAGATTGCTGGTTCGATCCCTGCCTCTGCCAATTTCTTTTCGAGGATTGATGATAGTTATTGCGACAGGATTCATTCCTCTCTCACCACTGACCATCGTTTCGACAATGGTTATGTGGGAAAGCAGCCAGTGGCTTGGGAAGAACATTGTGCAGAATACTGGTAAAAGAAACTCCAGGAAAGCATGAGTAGATGCACTGGCCACTGTGATATAACTGAAACAATGTGAAAAATGGCATTAAATACCATACAATCAACAATTGTTTTCCCAGAATGCTTTTAAAAGCCTGTTCCTCGGGGTCTTTAAAATGTTTGTTTTGGTATTGTTTGGCAAAGGGTTGAGTGGAAGGGGTTGGCTTGCTATATTCACTTAGTGGTTTAACTGGTTACCACATAACAAAATTTTAGACCGGTCCAAATTGAAAGCATTTGCAGATGACAAATGTAACTCAAGAATTCAAACTTGTTTAGGAAAGGGCAGAAAACATTTTGGGAAAAGGAGAAAATGCTGGTTACCAGCACTTTCTCCTTTTCCCACAATGTTTTCAAAAGCATTATTTCTCAGGGTCGTTACAAGTCGGGATTGTGTGGTAAAGAGTTAACTCTTCCACATAATCACAAGTTTTAACAACCCCAAAAGAGAAGCCTTTTGGAAACCCTGTGGGAAAAGAAGAAAATGCTAGTAACCAGCATTTACACCTTTTCCCACCATGTGTTCTCACCTATCCAATACATAAATCACTATTTTAGCTACATTTAATTTGTTGTCTGCAATTGCTTTCGATTTGGTCCAGTGCAAAATTTTGTCATTTGGTAAAGAGTTGATGCATGTCAGAAATTATTTCGACTATTTTAATTGCTTACATCTAAACACTTAGGCTGCTAAGTGCGACTCACTGACCTGTTGCAGACAGAGTAGAGCAAGATCAGACTACATAAGGTGCAGCCTGATCTTGATGCTACACTGACCAACAAGGAGATTTTTTTCCAAAACAAAGTACCTTTGAAATAGCAAAATTTGGGTTTTTACTATCGGCTTGAAAGTTTCATTTCATTTATTTAGCAGGATAAGGGTGGGTTAAGTACAAAATATTTGTTATTCTGCAAGCTTAGCACAGTGGACTTGATCCAGTCAAGTCCTAGGGGTGCTTAACATCTTCAGCTACCTTTGCAGGCAATGTAGATTTTATCTGATACCTTTAAATGCATTCTATCTGAAAAATTCCAAAATAGTTAAGCCATTATTGCTCTCATATAACTATACATACTTCTGCAGTTGACAGCTTAACCCTTTACCAAACAAATCCAGGTCTAACAACCCCAAGGAAAGGCTTTGAAAATGTTTTGAGAAAAGGAGAAAATGCAGTATTTTCTCCTTTTCCCACAGTGTTTTCTACCCTTTCTTGGACAAATCTCACTCAGATAGCCACTTTGAATTTGTTGCCTGCAGAAGCTTTCAAAATGTGTGAGGTTAAAATATTGTAGTTTGGTAAAAGTAAGTCATTACCTAACAACTAAATTATAGACTTTTCCAAATTGAAAAAGGGGTCCTGCATGGCTCATTGGTAAAGTGTAGGACACATGACCTGGAGGTCCCAGGTTTGAGCCTCACTTGATTCACTGGGTTTTTCATGGGAGTGTCATTGAGCAAGACATTTCAGAGCCCTAGCCTAGTACTGGTGAATCCCAGGAGATATATGAATATGTGAGCTGTCGCGGCGTGACATGACTGATATAATGTTGAAAGCCATGTAAAACACCATTCAATCAATTGAAATTGAAAGCATTTGCAGATGTCAAATTCAGTGTGGATCAAACAATTTGCTTTGTCTCTGATAAGGTAGAAAACATCTTAGGAAAGTAGAAAATGCTTTTGACTTGATGACAATGTAGGACTTGTCCAAACTGAAAGCATTTCCAGACAACAACAGCTCCTCAACTCAACGTACTTGTCTTTGAAAAGATAGAAAACTTTGGAGGAAAAAAAGAAAGTGCTGGGAAGCTGCAGTTTTTCTCCTTTTCCCACAATGTTTTTAAAAGCCCCTCTCCTTCGGGGTTGTTCGTAAAGGTTAACTCTTTACCAAATGACAAAAATGTAGACTTGTCCAAATTGAAAGTGTTTGCAGAGGACAATTTAAATGAGGTTCAAATGGTAAAATTTGTCTGTGATAGAGTAGAAAACATTGTGGGAAAAGGAGAAAATGCTGGTTACCAGCGTTTTCTCCTTTTTCCACAATGTTTTCAAAAGGCATCTTCCTCGGGGTCATTAAAACTTGGGATTGTGTGGTAAATGATTAGAGTATTATGGGGAAAGAAGCAATTTTTTGTTACCTGAAAATGCTCCTATACTCATAAATGTTTTCCCTATCATACCATAACTGGCTCCTTCCTGTCCTTCATTTTTTCTTGGTATCACTTCTAACAACTCACTGTATGTCTAAAAATAGGCTGGATTGCAGCGGGATGACGCTTCATTTGACAGGGAAATAAATGTAAGCCCTTGTTTTCATTTCCTGTGTTTATCTGAATTTTAAAAATCTCAAATGAAAAGATTTGCCTTTGTATTTAATTGAAAGAATATAATTATTTAGACAATTCATGAAATGCCATGAATTTCAAACAAGAAAGTAATGAGTTTACCCTTTACTGCACAATGCCAACTTTTAACGACCCAGGGAAAGAAGCCTTTTGAAAACATTGTGGGAAAAGGAGAAAATGCTGGTAACCAGCATTTTCTCCTTTTCCCACAATGTTTTCTACCCTTTGAAAGAAAAATTGCACCATTTGAGCCACAATTGAAATTGTCGTCTGCAAATGCTTTCAAGATGGACATGGCTAAAATTTTGTCGTCTGGTAAAGGGTTAAATTCACAAAACAAATAAACCTTTGGGGCTAAACCAGTCGGATTTGTCTATTAAAGGGTAGAAAATATTGTGGAAAACGGAGAAAATGCTGGTTATCAGCATTTTCTCTTTTTCCCACCATACTTTCAGAGGCTTCTCCCTGAAGGCTGTTAAAACTCGGAATTGTGTGGTAAAGGGTTGAATTTGTTTGGATGTTTTCTTTTGAGCTCTGTATTAACTCCTAGCATGCTATAGGCACCCTCTAATTGCGGAAGTCTTCACAGTGCGAAAAAATTTTAGAGTTGTCAAAAACTTTTAGACAACAACAGAAGAGCTACCTCAAATGAGAGAATTTGTATTTGAAATGGAAGACAACATTGTGAGAAAAGTACAAAATGCTGGTTAGGCTGAGTACTCATATCACGGACAAATAGGCAACTCTGTCCAAAACATAGTGTGCCATGAGATTTGGTTGCTTTTTTCTCCCATATCAAGTTCAGTCATGTCTGGCTAGGTTTCTTTACGGCATCTCGCGGTATCACAGTTCCACATTGTCCAAAGATCTACTACAGTTTGGCTTGCTTCCCACCACAGATGAGAGTATGTTCCTTCCCGGCTCGTCAAGTTCTTTTCAGGCCTCTTGTTTTTCGAAAATTTCTATCAAGGTCTGACATGTTTTCCACATTTTGTCATAGTTTTCAAGGGATGGAACGTAGTGGATTGGCACTTTTGAAGTTCGTTTTTGTCCATGGTATAAAAGGAAGACCTCCCTAACAATAATTTTTTTTCCTTAAAAAAGTACCTTTGAGATAGCAAAATTTGGGTTTTTACTAATGGCTTGAAAGTTTCATTTCATTTACTTAGCAGGATGAGGGTTTAACCCTTTCCCAAACAAGCCCTGGTTTTCACGTGTGTGCAGTACAAGTCTTTTGAAAACACTGTGGGAAAAGGAGAAATTGCTCATAACGAGCAATTTCTCCTTTTCCCACAGTGTTTTCTACCCGTTTTGAGACCTTTCTGCCATTTTCATGAAATTTAAAATTGTTGTCTGCCAACTCTTTCAATTTGGACCAGTCCAAAATTTGTCGTTTGGGAAAGGGTTAAGTATAAAATTTTTGTTATTCCAAAGACTTAGCACGGTGCTTTTGATCCAGTCAAGCCCAGGGGGTGCTTAACGTGTTCATCTACCTTTGCAGACAATGTAGACTTCATAGAATCATTGTAATATTTTGATATTCTCATTAATAACAGCATTATCTGAAACTTTGTCTAAGACAATGAATCGTCAACATGACATGCAATGATGAAAAAAGATTTTGTCTGTATATTTGTCCTAACACTGATCATCTCTGTGTCTTGTTACTACCTATTACACACTCATAAGTTCTATTGCAATTGACCCATCCCACTATGGCCTGTTGGGATTCTCATCTGCACTGGGACAGCTGTGGAAAATTTTTTGACAGTTTGAAAATCTGGTACAGCAACCAAGGCAGTCATGGTCCATCAAGTTTGCTTATCCTGTTCCTTTGTGTTGCCTTACGTCAATCCCATTTTGTCCACAGTTTTCAGAAACTTCGCCACAATGGCAAACCGGAACATGGTGTAAAAGTAGCATTTTGAAAATATTTTCTCCTTTTCTCATGATGTTTTCAAAATTCTTTGGGGCCATAAAACTCTTGACTGTTTGTTAAATGGTTTATATGCAGACATTGTAGATCATGATTAGTCTGTACAGGTTTTCTACAGCCTGACTTTGATCTGTTGTGGCCAAAAAAATTGTAATGGTACTAAGTTTGTGCTTTGCACTTTAACCATTTAGCAGACGACAAAATTTTAACCTTGTCCAATTAGAAGGCATTTGCAGCAACAACTTCATTGTGGTTCAAATGGTGCAATTTTGTCTTGATAGGGTCAAAAACATGGTGGGAAAAGGAGAAAATGCTGGTTACCAGCATTTTCTCCTTTTCCCACAATGTTTTTAAAAGGTGTATTTCCCAGGGTCGTTAAAAGGCGGCATTGTGTGGTAAAGAGTTAAGGGTTGAATATCGTTTTAGGTCACTATGATGTCTTTCTATTCAGGAAGAAAATAAGTCAAAATAATTTTTCCTCATGTAGGAACACAGTGAGATTGAACATTTTGCTTACTAATGGTTTTAACCCTTTACCAAACAACAAAACTTAAGGCTGGTCTGAATTCAAAGCATTTTTCAGACAATTTAAATTTGGCTGAAATGATAGAATTTGTTCTTAATAGGTTAGAAAACATTGTGCAAAAAGAAGAAAATGATGGTTACCAGCATTTTTTAGCTCCACTGGCCGAAGGCCAGCGGGCTTATGTCATGGCCCGGTGTCCGTCGTGCGTCCGTCTGTCCGTCCGTCCGTGCGTCAGTCCGTCCGTGCGTTAACTTTTATTTCAAACATCTTCTTCTCTGAAACTACCCATCCAATTTTCATGAAACTTCACAGAAATGATCCTGCCATGGTCCTCTTCAGAATTTCTTGAAAGAATTTGATTCCTTCAAAAACTCTGGTTGCCATGGCAACAAAACTGAAAAATATTGGAAATCTTTAAAAATCTTCTTGTCTGAAACCATAAGGCATAGGGCTACCAAATTTGGCATGTAGCTTTATGTAGTAGACCTCTATCAAGTTTCTTCAAATTATAGCCCTGGGGTCAAAATTGGCTCTGCCCCAGGGGTCACAAGTTTTACATAGGCTTATATAGAGAAAACTTTAAAAATCTTCCTCTACCTAGCCATAAGGCCTAGAGCTACCAAATTTTGCATGTAGCTATATCTAGTGGGCCTCTACCAAGCGGGCCAAAATTTTAGCCCTGGGGTCAAAATTGGCCCCACCGCAGGGGTCACAAGTTTTACATGGGCTTACATAGTGACAACTTAAGAAATCTTCCTGTTTTGATTTTTTTTTTTGAAATCAGCCTTGCATCAGGGGTCTTATGTCTTACAGAGGCTTCATATGGACAAAACTTGAAAATCAGCTTATTTATAACCATACAGCATAGACTTGTATTATTTTGGCATGTGGCTTTATCTTGTGGACCTCTACCAGGGTTCAAGTAATTATAGCTCTGGGATCAAAAATGGCTTTGCCCTGCGGGTTGCAACATTCACATGGGCTTTTACAGAGAAAACTTTGTAAGTCTTCATTTTGAAACCATTTGGCTCAGAATTGAAATGTTTAGTATTTATGGTTTATAAGCCAGTGGAGCGATACAGGGCCATCATGGTCCTCTTGTTTTTCTTTTCCCTCAATGTTTTTAAAAGCTTTGTTCCTGAGGCTCATTAAAATTCAGGATTGTGTGGTAAAGGGTTGAATGCCTATAACATTCAAAATTGGCCTAGCACACTTTGTAGATCAAGATCAGAATATGTAAGATATTAGAGATATTCCAGGACAATTCATAGAAATATTTGTTCAATCTTAAAAGTCGCATTTATTTTTTCGTCTGCAAGTGCTTTCAATTTCGATTTCAACCAATCCAAAATTTTGTCGTTTGGGAAAGAGTTAGATATTTACTTATAACCTGGGCAAGTTAGTAACTATCAAAAGGGGAACCTATACAACAAGCAGGTAACAGTCAAAGCATTTTGAAGCACAGTCATGCCCCTTTTTCACCTTGGGATTTTCCCTGAAAATCAAGCACCTGCTGCCGAACTATATTCACACAATGAATATAGATGTGGGTTAAAAAACTAATCAAATGGAAAAATGTTTTCTCATTTATTTCATTACTCATGATACAAACAAAGAAAAGATATTTTATTAACCAATTTTTTTTCCTGGCCGACCCCATGTACTTTCATTTTAAAAATTGCACCAACTGGCTCCAATTATTTTAATGTGGCGCGAACTTTTCCCATTTGGCGAAAGTGGTGGCGCAAGAAAAAAAATGGCCGGGGGAACACTGAATATAGTCTTGAAATCATAATACTCTGTTTCCATTAGTGATTAAGGGCATGCATGAAGGGTTTAGTACTTTAGGGGTTATCTACTTACCAGTGGACAAAACTCTAGATTGACTGATTGGTTGATTGATTGATTGTATGGTGTTTTTTGCCATTTTTCAACATTATTTCAGTTCTATCACTGCAGCCTATGTACATACCCATGTTTTCCTTGAGTTTCTGTTAGGGGCTCGGTACACAAAACTCTAATCATCTGAAAGCATTTTTGAGCCTAGGAATTTAAGTGCTCGGTACACAAAACACTAGTCATCTGAAGGCATTTTGGAGCCAAGGAATTAACCTTTTAGGCTTTACCAAACAGTCCTGACTTTTAATGAGCCTGAGGAAAAAGCCTTTTGAAATCATTATGTGAAAAGGAGAATATGCTCATAACCAGCATTTTCTTCTCTTCCCTTTGTTTTCTACCATTTGAAGTAGAAATTTCAGGTTTTTAGCTAAATTTAATTTGATGTATGCAAATGTTTACAGTTGGGGCAAGTCTAAAATTTTTATCCTTTGGTAAAGGGGTAAATTTAAATCTCAGATGGTATTTGACTTTTACCTCTTCACCACACAATCACATGATTGTGTTAACAGTTAAAGGAAGAAGGCTTTTGAAAGCAATGTGGGAAAGGATAAAATGCTGATAAATGGCATTTTCTCCTTTTTCCACAAAGTTTTCTTCTCTTTCAAAGATAATTTCCACCATTTGAGCCACATCTCAATTGTGGTCTGAAAATGCTGTGGATTGGCACTGGTCCATAAGGTCACTTGGTAAAGATTTAACCATTTACTGCTCAGTGCCGCCTTTTAATGACCCTGTGGTAAAAGCCTTGTGAAAACATTGTGGGAAAAGGAGAAAATGCTGGTAATCAGTATTTTCTCCTTTTCCCCCCAATGTTTTTTTTTACCCCAATGAAAACAGAAATAATCACTTAAATTTGCATTTCATTTGTCGTCTGTAAATGCTTTCAGTTTGGTCCAGCCCAAAATTTTGTCATCTGGTAAATAGCTAAAGAGTAAAAACATTTTAGGAAAAGATGAATGTTGATGGGAGTAGAGTTACCTCCCTGCAATAAATGAGATAGGCTTGGCTTTTTAGAAAAGGGTCAGAGTTACTTTTGCAGACTTAGTAGTATAAGATCAGGGCTCATGTTCACTAACAATTCTTAACTCTTTACCACACAAGGAAAATGTAGACCTGTCCAAATTCAAAGCACTTGCAGACCACAATTTAGATTTGACTCAAATTAGGAATTTTGCCTTTGATGAGGTAGAAAACATTGTGCGAAAAGGAGAAAATGCTGGTTACCAGCATTTTCTCCTTTTCCCACAATGTTTTCAAAAGGTTTCTTCCTCAGGGTCGTTAAAAGTAGGGATTGTGTGGTAAAGGGTTAATCCTCAGAGTGCCAAATAGAAATATCAGACATTTTCATCATAGAAATATGACAAAAATAATTGCAATTTCTTGGTTGCTTTTGTCTACAGTGTTTCAGCAAAGCAGACAGTGTAGATCAAAGATCAGGCTGCACATTTTGTGCAGCCTGATCTTGATCTACACTGGCAACTAAGGCAACTATAGTCAGGAAAGGCGCTTTAAGGGTTAAGAACATTCTTAGTCTTATTCTTCAAGATTTTCTAAATTTGAAAGTAACACAACTTCTGACTGGCTAAACCAAATAGTTTAGCCGTTCAGGAGTTTTGTTGCTTTCAAATTTAGAAAATTTAAGAGAATAAGACTAAGAATGTTCTTAAGAATTGTCGGTGAATACGGGCCCAGAGATAGTGTAAGATCATTCAGTTTGACTTTGTGAATCCCATATTGCCCAAAATTTTGAGAAATATGTTGAGGACAACAGCCTTAAACCCTTTCCCAAACAAGCCCTGGTTTTCACGTGTCTGCAGTACAAGTCTTTTGAAGACACTGTGGGAAAAGGAGAAATTGCTCGTAACGAGCAATTTCTCCTTTTTCCACAGTGTTTTCTACCCTTTTTGATAACTTTCTGCCATTTTCATCAAATTTAAAATTGTCGTCTGTAAACTCTATGAATTTGGACCGGTCCAAAATTTGTCGTTTGGGAAAGGGTTAATATGATAATAAAGTTAAGAATATCAGTTTCTCAAACAGGATGCTTAACCCTTTACTGAGCATCCCTGAATATAAATGACCCTTCAAGGATGACTTTTGTCAACATTGTTGGAAAAGGAAAAAATGCTGGTAACTAGTATTTTCTTCTCTTCTTATGGTGTTTTCTATCCTTTCAAATACAAATCACATCAACTGAGGTGCAATGAACCCTTTATTACACGATACAAGTTGATGGAGAAGGCTTTTGAAAACATTGTGGGAAAAGGAGAAAATGCTGGTAATCAGCATTTTCACTTTTTACCACTATGTTTTCTTCTCAGTCAAAGACTAATCTCATAATTTTAGCCACATTTGATTTGTCGTCTGCAAGGGCTTTCAATTCAGACGACTCCAGAATTTCTTTGTGTGGTACAGAGCTAATTTGTTGTCTGCAAATGCTTTGGATTTGGACATGTCCAAAGTTTCGTGCTTTGGTAAAGAGTTACAGAATGTTGGAATGTTTTGAAATATTCAGAAATTACATTCTCTGCTTTGTGTGTCAGTGTTTCCAAATAAGTTGTTAAGAGTACTAAAGTGTAATAACTAGAGGCATTTTCTTTGAGGCAGTTACACAACTTTTAGAAACATTGTTTGAAAGTGAGAAATGACTCCCAATCGGCAGTATTTTCATTAGATTTTGTTCAGTATACTGTATCATGGTTGTTTCTGCAAATATGTTTCACTTGTACATATCTGATATGTTCTTTTTCACCTAAAGACTTTAAATGAGAATTAGCAAAAAATTATGTATGTATTGTGGGAATGGCTTATAAGTACCAAGATCATAGTTGTATATACACGGTTGTCTCACAATCTCACAGTAACAGATAATCTGTGCTGAATCTAACATGTTACCTCAAGTACAGTTTTTCCCTTTGAATTCAACTCAAGGGATTTAAAAATTTAACCCTTAGCTGTTTACCAAAGAGCAAAATTATAGACTCATGTAAATTGAAAGCATTAATTTAATGTGGCTCAAATGATGGAATTTGTCTTTGAAAAGAAAGAAAACACTGCGGGAAATGGAGACTATATATTTTCAAAAATTTTCTTTCTTGGAATCATTTATTTGATAAAGGATTAAAGCACTTTAACTCTTTACCGGACAACAAAGTTTTAGCCTAGTCCAAATGGAAAGCATTTGCAGACGACAATTTTATTGTGGCTTAAAAGGTGCAATGTTTCTTTGATAGGGTAGAAAACATTGTGGGAAAGGGAGAAAATGCTGGTCACCAGCATTTTCTCCTTTTCCCACTATGTTTTCAAAAGTCTTCTTTCTCAGAGTCGTTAAAAGGCAGCATTGTGCGGTAAAGGGTTAAGATAGGAACTGCCCAGCAATTTTAGGTTAACATAATTAGAAAAGACCTGATAATTTCTATTGACATAATTTAAATGCATCATGCCAACTGCCCTGTTATGATTCATATCATTTTCTCCAGCATGCAGGATCATCCTAGCCAGCCCAGGTAGCTCAGTGGTTAGCCTATCTGACTCATGACCTGGTGGATGCAAGTTCAATACCTGGTTGAGTCAAACTTTCTTTCTGGCAATTTTTTGCCTCTCACCTCTGATGCAAGTGAGAAAAGTAGTCAGAGGCTTTGGAAAGAAAGTTGTGTCAGTACTGGTGTGAGAAAGCCAGGAAACACATGGAAGTGTCGCTGACAGCCATAATATGACCTGAGCTGTTAAAATGTCGTTAAACTCCTATACAAACAGGGTCATCCATGGCCAACTATAGCCTGACATGCTAAAATAAGAATACAGAGGGAATTTATTGTGGAGTTTTCATACAAGTGCATCTGTATGTATTCAGATGAGAGAGGATGTCAACTCTTAACCCTTTACTGCACAATGCCGCCTTTTAACGCCCTTGGGAAAGAAGCCTTTTGAAAACATTTTTGGAAAAGGAGAAAATGCTGGTAATCAGCATATTCTCCTTTTCCCACAATGTTATCTGTCCTATCAAAAAAAATTTGCAACATTTTAGCCACATTGAAATTGTCGTCTGCAAATGCTTTCAATTTGGACAAGGCTAAAATTTTGTCGTCTGGTAAAGGGCTTACCGGAGGAGAAAACTTTATCCTCATCCATATTGAAAGCATGTGATGACAACAAAGGGTGACACTTGTCTTCAAAAAGGTTAAAAAACATTGCGGGAAAGAAGGAAAACTGATGGTTACCAACAGTTTGGCCTTTTCCAACAATGTTTTTCAAGGCCTTTTTCCTCAGAGGTATAAAAACAAGACAGGATTGGTTCATGAAGGGCTAAGGGCCTATCTTTTGCCCATTTTGTTGTCAGATATGCATGTGGTTTATCTATAAGCTAACCCTTACCATATGAGCTAAGAGTTGCTAAAATACCAGAGGCTCAACCCTCTACCCATGCTCAAACCAGATAATCAGCTTCTGTGAATTAACCCTTTACATAACAATCTGATTTTGTAATGCCCTGAGATTTAAGGCTTTTGAAAACAGTGTGGTAACCAGCATTTTTTCCCATTTCTCACGATGTTTTCTGCTCTTAGAGAGTTAAATCCCATCAGTTTAGATACATTTGATATGTCACATAGAAATACTTTTGAGTTGGAAGAATCTATGATTTTGTTGTGTGGTGAAGCCTTAAGGTTTGATTATTTATAAGTGTTAACCCATTACCACACAATTCCAAGTTTTAACGACCCTTAGGAAAGAAATCTTTTGAAAACATTGTGTGGTAACCAGCATTTTCTCCTTTTCCCACAGTGTTTTCTACCCTATCAAAGACAATTTCCATCGTTTGAGCCATATTCAAGTTGACATCTGCAAATACTTTCGATTTGGACAAGTCTACATTTTTGTCGTATGGAGAAGGAGTTCAGCTGCTAATCAAATTTACAAATGTATGGACCTGAGGAGCAATCTAAGGTGTACATCAGTAGTCAGATAAATAAACATGGTTGTAGACTTGCAGTGCAATTTATCTATATTTAGATGAGACATTCATCGCACTAGATTGACCAATCAGATTTTGTATCACAATTTTTAAATCTTTACCAAACAACAAAATTTTAGACTGGTCCATATTGAAAACACTTGCAGACGACAAAATAAACATGACTCAAAAATTAAAAATTTGTTTTGGGAAGGGTAGAAAACATTGTGGGAAAAGGAGAAAATGATGGTTACCAGCATTTTCTCCTTTTCCCACAATGTTTTCAAAAGGCTTCTCTTTCAGGGTCGTTAAAAGTCGGGATTGTGTGGTAAAGGGTTAATGTTAGGGTATTTGGTTTGTTTTAGTTAGCCTAGGATAACAATAAGTGAAGGAAAACATTGTGTGGTCAACAACAGGGAACTTTCAGCAGGATGCAGTAAATTAAGCCTGTCTCACACAGAACACACGGCTTATACGGTTGGCCACCCGTGTAAACCATACATACAACCGAACCAACCGTGGCCTTATCCGAGTTACACTCGGGCCATTCGAGTGTATCCGTGAAAGCCGTGTATGATTTTTAAAACTTTTAAAAAACTGGCACGGGTGCCATGTCCGTGTATGATCGTATTAGCGATCGTACAAGACCGTGAGAGACCGTGTGAGACCGTACGAGACCGTATATACAACCGCACATGAAGTCCACTCCACGAGTGAGCTCAACCGTGTCAATATCATATATAAATCGTATGGAATCGTGTGAAACTGTTCCCAAGTCCTACATCCAACACCCGGATTAACACTCGAATGTCACACGATCACCGTACGATTTACACGAGTGTACACACGGTTTTATACGATCGCCATACGACCAATACGGTTTCATATGATCGCCATACGACCAATACGGTTTCATACGATCGCCATACGACCAATACGGTTCAAGTACGAATTATACACGGTCAAGTACGACCAGACACGGTCTCTACGTCTGTACAAAGCTCGTGTATGATCATACAGCACTCGAACACAACAGAAAACACAACTACCTGCTGCCACCATAATGCCTCCAAAGAAGAAGAAGGTCCCCAAAAGAATCCCCACCATGGAAGATTCTCCCAGCGAGAATACAAAAAGGGCCACCAAGGCCCTCCGACCACTTCAACCTGTTGACCCTGTCGACCCTGATGAGCTGGAGGACCCGCTGGCACTACCTGACGAGATACCCAGAGATTCAGACTCGGATGCCAGCTCGATGGGCCCTCCAGGAACTGCCGCATCAACACGGAGGAAGTTCTTGTAACACCTGGGGTCCTCTCTGTTTAGTTCATGTAACAGAGTATCATATTGACCAAACATGACCCTTCTGTTGAGCCATTCTCTTGTCCAAACTTGCCTCCTTCTTCTTCTCCTTCTGTTGGCTTGTTCTTGTCTCCCCTCACGCCTTCTGGCCAAAATAATCTCAATGTCTATCAGTCTTATCATGATTTCTAATTCCCTTATTCTGTCATCTGCCATTTTTATAACTTCTCTGTTGAAAGTTCGAAAATTTATGAAGCCAAGCCATCAAAACGAGTCAATTTATATCAAAACATACACAAATGTGTGATAATTCGAGCATAACTCGAACAAAAGTCGGTGGGACCGTATGTAAACCCTGTAAATGTCCAGTTAATCGAGTAAAAGTCGTGTTTAATCGTACTAGGCCGTAACAGACCGTACTAGACCGTACTTGGAACCGTACAACAATCGTATGAAAATCGTTTGCAAATCGTGTTCAAACCGTGACAAACCTTGCTTGACCAAGTATATCCGTGCTTTGTTCGCACATACTCGTGCTACATTCGAGTCTAAATCGTACCAACTCATCCCCAGGCACGATTGGAGCTCAATACTCGTACCAGTCAACCCGTGTATAACCGAGTATACCGTATTGGAACCGTGTGCCCAACCGTGTTCTGTGTGAGACAGGCTTTACCTTATGAGCACATTTCTACATGCAGACAAGTGCTTATCTCGGAGAACACTTACAAACACATTGGAAAAGAGAAATTGCATGTGGCTAGCAATATATCTCCTTTTGCCATAATATGTTTTCAAGTGTTAAAGATGTCTATAACCCTTCATCACATGGTCCCAACTTTTAACAAACTTAGGGAAAGAGGCTTTTGAAAACACTGAGGTTACCAGCATTTTTTCCTTTTCCCACTATGTTTTCTACCCTTTGAAATAGAAGTTTTATGTTTTGAATTACAATTTATCTGTTGTCTGCAAATGCTTTCAACTTAAGCAAGGCAATGGTTTTGTCGTTTGGTAAAGGGTTAACAATTTGATGTTTTTATTTCAGACCAGAGGAAAGGAAACAAAATCCAGAGGCTGTGTTCAACTCTATGAAAACCTATACAAAATCTATAAAGAAGAAAAAGGGAGATGAGAAATTTATCACGGTAAATCAAACATATTGTAGATGAGAAGCATCTTCTATACATGTATCATTATATATATCTGACACAAAATTCTGACTTTTAACGACCCTGAGAAAGATGCCTGTTGAAAACATTGTGGGAAAAGGAGAAAATGCTGGTTACCAGCATTTTCTCCTTTTCCCTCTATGTTTTCTAACCTGCCCAGAACTAAGTTCATTTTTTCAGTCACAGTCATTTTTGTTGTCTGCAAATGCTTTCAATTTGTACTAGTCTAATATTTTATCATTTGGTAAAGAGTTAACCCTTTACCACACAATCCCGACTTTTAACGACCCTGAGAGAGAAGCCTTTTGAAAACATTGTGGGAAAAGGAGAAAATGCTGGTAACCAGCATTTTCTCCTTTTCCCACAGTGTTTTCTAGCTTTCCCAAAACAATTTCAGTTTCCGAGTTACATTTATTATGTTGTCTGCAAATTCTTTCAATTTGGACTAGTCTAAAAATGTGTCATTTGGTAAAGAGTTAAGGTACCAGTAGTAGTGCATTGTGTGCAATAACACTGAATATGTGAAAAGCTGTCTTAACCCTTTACAAAACAATTTCATATTTTAACAACCCTAAGGATGAGCACATTTTTGGGGAAAAGGAGAAAATGCTGGTGACCAGCATTTTCTCCTTTTCCAACAAAATTGTCCACCCCAATCCAAGACAAATTTCATTAGTTCATGTTTTAACAACCCTAAGGATGAAGGCTTTTGAAAACATTATTGGAAAAGGAGAAAAAGCTGGTTACCACCTTTTTCTCCTAGAATTTTATTATTGGAGCCACATTTATTTTGTGGTCTTCAGATGGTTTCAGTTTGGACAAGGCTAAAAGTTTGTTGTCCGGTAAAGAGGTAAAAGGAGATGTTGAAATGTGGCCATATCTTTGAATGGAAATAGTCTGGTTTGTTTCTATTAATTTCACATTGTTAGTCCGTGTTTAGGCTAGGAAATGACTAGAAATGTAATAATGTACATTTACTAGGATAGCTGATAATTGTTCACCATTTTCATTCAGTCTCTATTTGTCAATCTTTCTTTTTTCCTACATCATTTTAAACTGTGAGCCCTCTGATACTTCTTGTCTTTTAAAGTCGCATTGCTTGTCATGTGCGCTAAACGACCTTAGCTGTGAATAGGCTTTAACCACACAATCCTGAGTTTTAATGACTGAAAAAGATGATTTTAGAAAGCATTATGGGAAAAGGTAACCGGCATTTTCTCCCTTTCCCATAATGTTTTCTATTCTTTCAGACACATATTCCATTCTTGAGTCACCTTTAAATTGTCATCTGCACTTGCTTTCAATTTTGACCAGTCTAAAATTTTGTCTGTTGGTAAAGAGTTAAAACAAAATTCATTCATTGTGTTGTGTTTCAGGGTATTGCTTCAGTAGATTCAGATGAGGACCTAGATGATCAGTCAAATGTAGAATTTGTTCCAGACGAGAAAACAGATGATGTTTTTAAGAAGGATGATGAAGTGAACAAAAAGTCAGAACAGGTATTGACTTCCCTTTTTGTTGTAAAAGGCTCAGTAGTGGCCAAAAGTAAACAATGTGAGTGTTAAAATGCATTTGAATTTAAATAATACCATTTAACCCTTTCCCAAACAAGCCCTGGTTTTCATGTATCTGCAGTACAAATCTTTTGAAAACACTGTGGGAAAAGGAGAAATTGCTCATAACGAGCAATTTCTCCTTTTCCCACAGTGTTTTCTACCCTTTTTGAGAACTTTCTGCCATTTTCATCAAATTTAAAATTGTCGTTTGCAAACTCTTTGAATTTGGACCAGTCCAAAATTTGTCGTTTGGGAAAGGGTTAAAAGTATGAAAAGTATTGTGAAGATGACAATGTTACTGTGTGGTCGGTTCAAGTGTTAGTCACTGGCGGAAAAATTAATTTTAAAAAGTAAACAAAAGATAGAGCGACCTGGCAACTTTTCACTTAGTTTTACAGTTCATTATTCTGAGATGTAAATAAGTTTCTGTTCAATATAGAGTGTATTCATTTAACATAACATTGGCATTTTTAATCAATGAAAGCTGAGTCAAAGTAAGTTGGGACGGGTCATGGACCGATCTCTCATTGAGAACTTGAATTTGTAGACTAACCAACCCATGAAATCAATGAAAAATTAGTACCAACAAGTATTTAATACTGGTTTCACAGTATCTGTTTCCATAGTATTGATTGAAAAAGACGATTTCATTTATTAGCAGTACAAGAGTAAATATCTAATATCAAGACTGTTTTGGTCTGAATATGTTATAATTCACTGACAGTGTAGATCCAAGATTAGGCTCAAAATTCTGTGCAGTATGATATTAATCTACATTTACTGAAAAATTCTGTCGTGAAGTTGTGCTTGGTGCTCCCAGGGGTAAAAAAGCCATTGTAACCCTTGAACTGAGTAAATTAGACAAAATTTGTCTCCAATAAAAAAAGAAATCAAATTTTTTAAACCTTTACCAAACGCCAAAACTTTGGACTGGACCAAATTGAAAGCGTTTGCAGACAACAAGTTCAGTGTTGCTGAAATGATGACTTCTGTCTTCGATAGGGTAGAAAATGTGGGAAAAGGAAAATTAATGCTGGTTACCAGCATTTTCTCTTTTTCCGCAATATGTTTTCCAAAGCCTTCTTTTTCAGGGTTGTTAAAACTTGGGACTGTGTGGTAATTTCAAGTCAGTATCGGGCCAGTATCTCAACATGTCTTGCAGTGTAGGTTGAAGATCAGCCTGCAATTTTTTATGCAATTTTATCTTATTCTTTAGTGATCTACATTGTCTGCAAAGCATTGAAAGTAGTTCTTTAGCAATCTGAAGAAATCTGTCGAGTTCCAAATTAATGAAATGGACTTTCAGATATTTACCCCACAATAGATAAGACTGAAACATTGCAATACCAAGGTTGAAATTTGTAAGGAAATAACTGGCAATGTGGATCCCCAATGAAACTGAAGAGTCTGTTTTGTCTTTCCATGATCTTCACCTTTTGCAAAAGCAACCATAGTGCTGATTAGCATTACATGATTGAGCCATATGCTTGCAAAATGGGGGCTTAATGGTTCTGTGTGATGCATTCTACCAATCAAGACATCACATCATTAATTATGGACCCCCTAAAATCTACTTTGTTTAACAACTAACTGAATCATGAGGTAGACTTGTCCTCTGACATGCAGAAAATCAACTGATAGCAAAAAGTTTCAGCTCGAGTCAGCCTGCACGGACTGCACCGACTAAGCTAGGTCAATACTTGTTGCAGATGCATCAAGTTCCCTTTTCACAGAGCATGGCTTATCATGTTAACTCCATACCAAACAATCCTATACTTTCACAACCCTGATTGAAACATTTTTGAAACATTGTGAGAAAATAAGAAAATGCCTTTGTACTTTTTCCACTATATTTTCTATCCTTTCAGAGACAATTCCAGCATTTAAGGAACATTTTATTTGTGTTTTTATGACCCCAATGAAGTAGACTTTTGAAAACAATGTCAGAAAAGGAGAAGATGCTGGTTTTCCTCCTTATTATATGATGTTTTCTGCCTTTTTTACAAGCAAATTCCATCATTTCAACAACATTTCACTTGTTGTCTGCATGTGCTTAATATGGTTGAGTTTAATTAAATCTTGTACTGAATTAACTCTTTACCAAACAACAAAATTTCAAAGCATTTGCAGATGACAAAATAAATTTGGCTCAAAAGTTGAAATTTGTTTTGGGTAGAAAACATTGTGGGAAAAGGAGAAAATGCTGGTTACCAGCATTTTCTCCTTTTCCTACAATGTTTTCAAAAGGCTTCTTTCTCAGGGTCATTAAAACTTGGGATTGTGTGGTAAAGGGTTAAACCGGTACAAATGAAATAAAAGAGAAATATATTACTCAAAATTTGCCAGGGATCATATTAGATTCAGTAGATATGTATGTATGGCATATATATGATTATGGTTTTTCAGTATGTCACATTGCCATCCGCATGTCATAAAGCACCAGTGGACATAGATGTTCTTAATGCAAAACTGTATTGTTGTAACATATACTGGCATGGAAATATCTAATTGATCCCTATCAAGGTGTGAGATGTATATTTGAAGAAAGAAAGAAAAAGTATTGTGATACAAAAGATTTTGGGAAAAAGAGCGCATGTTTAAGACAAACAGTTACCTACTCCCTTTCCCACAAAGTTTTCAAAAGTTATTTTAGAGTCAAGGGTTGAAGGATCTCTTCGCTTTCTTTTCATAGGATAGAGCGGTAGATGGGGTTACAAAAGATGTTGCTAAGGCAACCGTTAAAGATGAGCAAAAAGATGAAGCAGTGTGCACAAGGAGAACAAAGGAACAGAAGAAAGCGATGTCTGATGAAGAGATAACAGAGGGACTGCGTATGTTTCCCGTCTAGCAACTTGGAACTTAGTTGGAACTAACTCTTTACCACACAATCCAGACATTTAACGACCCTAGGGAAAAAGACCTTTGAACATGTAGTTGGGACAGGATAAAATGCTGGTAACCAGCATTTTCTCATGTCCCCACAATGTTTTCTACTTCAACAAAGAGAGAGATCATTATTCTGGCAAAATTTAATTGGTTGTCTGCAAATGCTTTCAATTTGGTCCTGTCCAAAATATTGTTGTGTGGTAAAGAGTTAAAACATGTTTCAATATTTCAATTATAGGACTGCTAAATGAATAAAACAGTCATTCTTATTCTTCAGTAGATAAAGAACAGAACAGAACAACATTTTATTTGACGTGTACACAGTACATAGTCATATTTACATCAAAAGTCACATAAATTCCAAGGTGGATCTCTCTCTCTCTCGCTCTCTCCCTCCATCTCTCTCTCTCTCTTCTTTCTCTCTCTCTCCCTTGCTTTCGCTTTCTTGCGCACTCTCTCTCTCTCAAAAGTCACATAAATTCCAAGGTCGATCTCTCTCTCTCTCTCTCCCTCATTTTCGCTCTCTCGCGCTCTCTCTCTCTCTCTCTCTATCACTCTGCTTGAATACTGATGTTATTTTGTCATGGTATTTCACTTAGTATGCTACATTGTAGATCCAGGATTTATCTGGCAAGATTTATACTGTCTGATCTTCATCTATGCTGTCCACAAAAGCAACTTAGACTAACTTCATTGTCCTCATGGGTTATCTCTTTGTGTTTCAAGATAACCTTGGTTTTGTTTAATGAACAGCAGCTATGCAAGCATTACCTCAGACACAAGTCTTCATGCACGTTCAGAATTGAAAATGCGATTCTGAGAATGAAAGTTGCCAGGTAACAAACAATTTCATAAAAGGCTTAATTCACTCAAATTTTCTTGCAGGCAAACTGGCAAGTCCTGGAGATGCCCGTGAAAAATATGATACAAAAAAGAAAGTTGGATCAGGGTAAGTTTTCAAGCCTTTTTATCCCAAGCCAAAAGGCAGAAGTGTATTGTCCTGATATTTGCTGAAGTTCCGTTAACTCTTCAGCTGCTAAATAACTGAAATGAAACTTTCAAGCTGATAGTAAAAACTGAAGTTTTGTTATTTCAAAGGCTTTTGGGGGAGAAGATACCTTCTTATCAGACAGTGTAGATCCAAGATCAGACTGCACATTCTGTGCAGTCTGATTTTGATCTACACAGTCTGCAAAAGGTCTTTGAATCACATTTAGCAGCCTAAAGGTTAACATTTTCTGCTAAAATGGTGGACAGATTTTCAAATTATTTCACAGAGGAATTTCTTTGATTACCCATAACCAAAAGTGGCTCTGACAGTTCCACTCTGTTGAACAAGATTGCAGTCTAGGCATAAAATATGAAAAGGCTAATAGCAACTTCTCCTAAACCAGAGGACAGGTTTTGTCATAATTTCCATGTGATTATTCCTTTGATAACCCACCACCAAAATTGCTCAGATCAGTTTGCTCCAAAGAACCAGGTGGTGGCCAGAGGTAAAATAAAAAAAAAAAAATTTTAAACACTTTCTCCCATGAACGTGAATGGCAGACATTTAACTCTTTACCAAATGAAAAAATTTTTGACTGGTCCAAATTCAACGTTTTTACAGACGACAAATTAAATGTGATTAAAATGATGTCTTTGAAAGGATAGAAAGCATTGTGAGAAAAGGAGAAAATGCTGGTTACCAGCATTTTCTCCTTTTCCTATAATGTTTTCAAAAGTCCTTTTCCTTGGGGGGGTCGTTAAAACTGAATTGTGTGGTGAAGGGTTAAATAATTCCACTAAATGGCTCCAAGAATTACTCTCTGTCCAAATACTTGTAATAACATGGTTGCTTTTGTCAATGATGTTTCAGCAAAGCGGGCATTGTAAATCAAAGATCAGAATGCATATTGTTTGCTGATCTTGATATATGCTGGCTGCAAAGGCAATCAAAGCTGTGAAAGGCATTCTACGGATGAAGCCTGTTTGGCTGGAATGCCGCTCAATAATTCATACAGGTTTGACCTGAGATCTGATTTCATTCCTCTGTGGGTTTTGTGTGCTGTCTGATCTTTATCTGTACTCGATGAAAAAAGAGCGTGGATTTTTTTTTTTCATATAATTCATTACAATAAAGAAATTCAACTTTTTATGACCCTACAGTTGACAGCTCAAGAAAAAATGTGGCAAAAGGACCAACTATTTGTATGATAAATCTATGGTCAAGGTCTTAACCCTTTCCCAAACAACAAACTTTAAATTCTTTCAAATTCAGAACATCTGCAGACGACAATTTCAAAATTGGTAAATATGATCTCAAGCTCTCTGATAGGGTAAAAGATATGGTGGGAAATGGAGAAAATGCTGGTTACCAGCATTTTCTCTTGTTCCCAGAATGTTTTCAAAAGCCTTCTTACCCAGGGTCAGGAAAACCCGGGATTCGTTGGTAAAGGGTTAATGATTGATTGATTGTATGGTGTTTAACGCTGTTTTCAACATTATTTCAGTTATATCGCGATGGCCAGTGCACCTATCCATGCTTTCCAGGAGTTTCTTTTACCAGTACTTCGCACAATATTCTTTCCAAGCCACTGGCTGCTTTCCCACATAGCCATTGTCGAAGCAACAGTCAGCGGTGAGAGAGGAATGAATCCTGTCGCAATGACTATCATCAGTCCTCGGAAAGAAACTGGCTGAGCAGGAGATCGAATCAGCGACCTCCTGTTCTCAAGTCCAGTACGCTACCGACTGAGCTACGGGGGTTGGCTTGGTAAAGGGTTAAACTAGCAAATAAGGATGTGAGTATAGTGGTGCCAAAAGAGGGCTGAATTTTTGAAAAGGATTTTTTTTTTTCTAATTTAGAGAAAAGAGCCAAACAATTGCAATGTCATAGTTGTTTTGGCCAGAGTATGTTTCAAAGAAGCAAACAGTGTAGATATATGAACAATCAAGATGTATTCAGGTTCAAGACACAAATACAGTTGAAGATATTGTGGCAAAGGAGAATTTGCTGGTTATAAGATTATCCTTTTGCTACACTGTTAGAAAATGTTGTCTGCTAAAAGATCCAGTATGTAGTCTGTATTGATTAATCCACAAAGGGCTGGAACTGGCTTAATTTGTTTTTGCAGACATTGTAGATCTTTGTTACATATTCTGGCCAAAACAACCTGATGTTTTTTCCCAACTGAAAAAGCCCATTTCATTAATATAGTGTTAATTATATTGAGTTGTGTACTCTGTAAGTTAGCAAATTATATTCCAGTGCATCAGGTAGTGTCATGATGGCTAGAACAAAAGACGACAAACAAGACCTTGTTGCCATAAAAATAATGGACTTGACCAACCAACCAAAGAAAGAACTACTCATTACAGAAATTGAGGTCATGAAAATCAATAGACATGAAAACATTGTCAACTTCTTGGACTGCTATTTATTGGAGGATAAGCAAGAGTTATGGGTAGTCATGGAATATCTGGATGGCGGTGCTCTAACCGACGTTGTCACAGAAACCATTATGAAAGAAGGTCAGATAGCTGCGGTTTCACGAGAGTGTTTAAAAGCCTTGGAATTTTTGCACAAGAGAAGCATTATTCACCGTGATATTAAAAGTGACAATGTACTGCTTGGAATGACAGGGGAGGTGAAATTAACTGATTTTGGATTTTGCGCACAACTTGCCACAGAGCAATCCAAACGCCAGACCATGGTTGGCACCCCTTATTGGATGGCACCTGAAGTTGTCTCAAGGTTAGTTTAACCCTTTTACTCTTTTTCACACAATTTCAAGTTTTAATGACCCTGAGTAAGAAATTGTTTAAGAACATTGTGGGAAAAAGAGAAAATGCTGGTCACCTCATTTTCTCCTTTCCCGACAGTGTTTTCTACCCTTCCAAAGATAAATTTCAGTTTTTGAGTCACATATGATTTGTCATCTGTAAATGTTTTTACAATTTGTTTAAGTCTTAGTTAAGAATTAACCCTTTATCAGACAATAGAATTTTGGACATCTCCAAATTGAAAACATTTGCTGATGACAAATAAAATGTGCATCAAATAATGGCTTTTGACTTTAAAAAGAAAGAAAACAGAGAAAACAAAGAGAAAATACTGGTAACCAACTTTTTTTCTCCATTTTCCACAAAGTTTTCAAAAGCCGTTTTCTTTGGGATTGCTAAAACCAGAGACTGTTTGGTAAAGGGTTAAGAAACAATTTTGTGTTTTGAAAACCCTCAGAAGAAGGTTTTTGAAAAGATTGTGAGAACCAGCATTTCTACATTTCCCGTAAGTTTTTCTGCCTTTTACAGGGGCAAATCTCGTCAATTAAGACATTTAATTTGTTGTCTGCAAATTGTTTCATATGAACAAGTCTGGAAATTTGTCACCTGGTAAGGAGTAGTGATATTTTTGTTGCATATCTATTTAGAAGTTCTCCCCCCAACCAGTTTTACCAGAGAGGACTACAGGCTTGTCCCCTGTCTCATCTGTGCCAAATGGTTGGGATCTTGCAATACCTAAAGACTATCAAGGCCACTACAAAAACATGTGATGTTTCAAAGGTCCAACAAAAACAGACTATGTGAACATTTGTCTGCTTGTTGCAATTCATCATGGAAACCAGTGTACCTGTTCTACCATTTGTATTAACTCTTTACCAAACAATCCAATGGTTTGAAAGCCCTAAGAAGGAAGTTTTTGAAAACATAATGGCACTTTCTCCACAATGTTTTCTCTCCTTTTTAAGACAGATCCCATGATTTTAGCCACATTTGAAGCATTGCCTGCAAATGTTTTTTCGTCTGCTAAAAGGTGAGACCTGATAATGTTTTATTTCTTGTGGAGTTTTTTGCACCTGAAAATACAGGCAGTAAGCGTCCTATTGAAACTTAAATGAAGTGATCAAAATACACATTGCTGCAAATGAAGGAATTGCTGTATTCATAATTAGCAGATGTTCAGTGTTTTGTGCACTGATTTCAGTAGCTGATCATTGTAGATGTAGATATGAAAAAAATGCTCCAAAGGTTTTTGAATGGTTATAGGATTGTTTCATGTCTTTACCTATTCTTGAGTCCTATCATTTGCAGGAAACACTATGGAAAGAAAGTGGATATATGGAGTCTGGGAATCATGATCATCGAGATGCTTGAGGGGGAACCGCCATATCTAACTGAATCACCGCTGAAAGCCATTTACAAGATAGCTACGAAAGGGAAACCAGATATCAAAGATTTTCAGAAGCTTTCCCCGGAATTGCAAGATTTTCTGAATAGATGCCTTGAAGTGGATGTTGACAAGCGAGCAACAGCATCAGAATTATTAGGACATGAATTTCTTAACAAGAGTACTGACCTCAAGACAATGAAACCTCTGATAGTGGCTGCAAAGCAGGCAACAGGACACTGAATAGTTATAGATATTAGTCCAGTCTTTAATATTAATGAGCCATTCTCTGGCAAAAGGGGCTTAATGCATCTCTGTGATGCTTTGTCGAGCAAGATATCACATAATTAAGGTCCATAAAATCCACTCTGTCTAACAATCAATTGACTCATGAGGTAGACTGGTCCTTTGACATGCAGAAATTTGACCGACAGCAAAACATTTTGGCCAAGGTCAGCCTGTGCAGTCTGCACAGGCTGACCTGGGTCAATACTTTTTGCAGATGCATTAAACTCCCTTTTCACAGGACATAGCTCATTTATTGAGGTACTTTATCATTACCAGTCTATGTGGTAGTCTCCCTATTCAAACACATTCCTACTAATTACAAGTTTGATTGCTAAAATCTCTTTTTGTCAATATTCATGAACTAAAGGACTTCTGGACCAATCAAAATTTGTCTTTTAACTCCTTACCAATCATCAAAATTTTAGACCAGTTTGAATTGAAAGCAGTTTTTGGTGATAAATTAAACATGGTTTAAATGATAAGAGTTGTTTTTCGAAGAGTAGAAAACATTGTGGGTGGAAGAGAAAATGCTGGTTATCAGCATTTTTTCTTTTTCCCGTAATGTTTTAGAAAGTCTTCCTCCAATGGGTTGTTTAAACATGGGATTGTGTGCTAAAGAATTAATCCTTTACCACACGGTCCTGTGTTTTAATGACCCTTGTAAAGAAAGCTTTGGAAAATATTGTGGAAAAGGAGAAAATGCTGGTAACCAGCATTTTCACCTTTTGCCACAATATTTTCTACCCTTCCAAAGGCAAATCACATCATTTGAATGAAATCAACTTTGTCATCTGCAAATGCTTTCAATTTGGACAAATCCAAAATTTTGTCATGTGGTAAAGAGTTAATAGAAAACTCGTCAACATGAAGTCTGGACATGTTGTGATATTGGTGATTTGGAACCAAAAGGTATACCAGAAACTGCTATCTTGTGGTATAAATGTCATATTATTGGTCAAAATTTCTAGCAAAGTGTCATCATAGGGCCAAGGAAATACTTTTCTTCATTACTCAGTCAAACAGGACTAACCACCACAGTAAACAGACATACAAAGTGTAGTCAAAGGATCATGGGTGGCCTACACTACATTTACAGAACTAGAGACAGATTACTCTTCCACCATTTTTCCTCATGTATCAAATACATTTGAGCCATACTTTTTTGAAAAGGGGGCTTAATGCATCTGCAAAAAACACGAGTCATGGGTCGAAACCTTTTGCCATATGTAAATTTTCTGCATATTCAGGGACGAGACTATCTCGTGATTCTGTTAGTTGTTTTTACAAAATGGATTATATAGATCCATAACCATGTGATGTGTATAATGCATCACAGAGATGTGTTAAGCCCCCTTTTGCCAAAGCATTGCTCATTTAGATGTGGCAGATAGCTTTCGACAAAATTACATTTACTCTTTTCTTTGTGCAGATTAATTTTTTTTTCATCTTGCAGCAGACCACTTCTTGAAACATTGTGGCAAAAGTGTTTATGTTATAACCCTGAGAGTGCAGAATAAAGCAAACGTACGTATTCTGACTAGGAATGAGTCGCAATAAATTGCAGTTTCCTTGTTGCTTTTGTCTATAGTGTTTAAGCTAAGGGGACAGTGTAGATCAGAGATCAGACTGCACATGTTTTCTTATAGTTGTCTTCCAGAGATTTTGTTTGCAAAAATAATTAGTTAAATGAAGAAATTGCTCAGGATAAGAAACCACAAATGAGCCATGCTCTGAGAAAAGGAGTTTTAATGCATCTTCAAAAAGTATCAACCCATGTTAGTCTGTGCAGCAGGCTGATCTAGATTCAAACTTTTTGCAATTGGTCAATTTTCTTCATGTTAACTCTTTACCAAACGACAAATTTTAGACTACTGGAAATTGAAAGCGCTTGCAGACAACAAAATAAATGATACTTAAAAATTGAAATTTGTTTTAGGAAGGGTAGAAAACATTGTGGGAAAAGGAGAAAATGCTGGTTACCAGCATTTTCTCCTTTTCCCACATTGTTTTCTAAAGCTTTCTCCTTCAGGGTCGTCAAAAGTCGGGATTGTGTGGTAAAGGGTTAAAGGACCAACCAATTAATCTTGTGATTCAGTTGGTTGTTAGACAAATTTAATTTAACCCTTTACCACACAATCCCGTGTTTTCACGTCCCTGAGGAAGAGGCCTTTTGAAAACATTGTGGGAAAAGGAGAAAATGCTGGTAACCAGCATTTTCTCCTTTTTCCACAATGTTTTCTACCTTATCAAAGACCGAAATCCTCATTTGAGATACATTTATTCTGTCGTCTGCAAATGCTTTCAATTTGATCTGGTCCAAAATTTTGTTGTTTGGTAAAGAGTTAAGGGATCCATAATTATGTGATGACTTGCTTGTTATCATGCATCACATACATCTATCAAACTCCCTTTCTGAAGAGTGCCACTCAAGTGTTTTCTGGGCTCTGTTTCCATTCAGATATTTCTAGTTCTTTATGGCCCGGTCCCACTGCACTTACAGATGCAAAGAGGATGTAAAACGTAAAAAACTCTTGCCATCCGTTGGAAAACGCTATGCATCCGTTTTGTACTCATTGCATACGTGTTTCATACGCTCCTTCCACCGAGCATCCATCCACTGTGATTTCATCCGCGCAACAAGTTTTGAGCTGCACAAAACTTTTAGAACGGATGAACTTTCCACCATGTACGATGTAAATCCGCGACATATACGAGCAACAAATGTTCTATGTCCGTTATCATCCGTTAAACGTCCGCTGTATCCTCTCTGCATCCTCTGGGCATCCTCGCAACTCACATCCGCTGCAGATGAAAACGGAAAGAGGGGGGAAAGATAATGTACATGGAACGTCTATACATCGTAAATAGCACGGAAATAGAAAAGATGTAAGCATATATAAAATATTCAAAATGGACAAAGCCCTTGTATCTGGGATGCATCTCGTATATTTAGGATGTCTGTAGTATGTCTAGAATATGTAGATGGACACCTAGCGGACAACCAGTATTTTGTATAAAAAGGAAGAGAAAATCATCTGGATCTCAGTATGAGTCGAGCAGCCGTGGTGTACAGACCTCATCACTCTTGGTCTTGTTCTTCAACATCATCAATTTTTCTCCACCATGGATGATCAAAGAGTCCATATTATAGCTGCACTCATTCAACAGCAGAACCACAACCTTTTCAGACTGTATCAAGTTTTAGACGGAAGGAGACGTCCAAGAGCTGTGTGGGTCCGAGGATGGATCGTGAGAAGCTGTAGTAGAGATGTATCGATGTAGCCGCCAGCACGTCTTTATACTTTATGCTGACTGTGTGTGTGCTGCATCCCTTTCTATTCGCGGAGCGGATGCAATTCATACCCCTAGCATGCGCAGTGAACGGTTTGCATCCGATATACATCAGTGCGGCATCCCCTTTGTTTCCGTTAGGAGTACGTGGTGCATCCGCTTCATCCGCTAGGCTTCCGATGAACATCCGTTTAACATCCCAGCTACATACTACCAATGTCTGTTCTTTTCCGTTCTGTTTTCGCAAATTTTCGCCATTTTTGTCCATTTCTGGAGTGGATGAAAACAGATGAAGCCACCCCCGAAATTTTGCTTGTCCGCTGGGTCCTTTTTGCATACGTTTTGTGTCCATCGGCCAGTGGGACCGGGCCTTTAGTGATTTTTATTTTTCTGCTTCAAAAGTTATTTCACCACATAAAAGATTCCTTCCCCAAATACAATTTCTTTGGAATATTATCAAGCAATTTCTGGTGAACTGGTGCGGATCATGTTCGGATTGCACCGCTACAGTGCAGTACACAGTGGCCCGCTCTAATTCACATGCATATTAAGATATTCGTTCCTATACATGGCCACATACCGGTTGTTCTTTATATGTCTTATTCTTTACTTTGTTATATACCCATATTGTATACATGTTATACTTGGGTTAATAATGTTCTGTTCTGTTCTAACACTCTTCCTTTTTTCTCTGTAATTGTCTTCCAAGTTCAGAAAATCTAAAATGTACATATGTGGTAAATAGTTATTGATTTTTAGCTCAGCTGTTTTCTAAGAAAATCACAAGGTATTGCCGTAGTCCTGTCCTCACCTGTGCCTTCCGCGTCTTTGTGCAAAACTTTTGACATTTTTTAATATCTCTGTTATTACTGAGGATGTCTGATTCAAACTTGTATTAACCCTTTCCCAGACAAGCCCTGGTTTTCATGTGTCTGCAGTACAAGTCCTTTGAAAACACTGTGGGAAAAGGAGAAATTGCTCATAACGAGCAATTTCTCCTTTTCCCACAGTGTTTTCTACCTTTTTTGATAACTTTCTGCCATTTTCATCAAATTTAAAATTGTCATCTGCAAACTCTTTCGATTTGGACCAGTCCAAAATTTGTCATTTGGGAAAGGGTTAATTGGTAAATATCAAAAAGGGAACCCATGCTACAAGGGCAGGTAACCATCAAAGTATGTTTGACACAGTTATGTCTCTTTTTCAACTTTTTTTCACTGAAAATCAAGCAACTGCAGCCAAGTGTTAGCACCTGCATGCGGTGCTCTCATTATATTTTTGTTATCATATCAGACAGTTTATGGAAAACTTAGAAAGTTGTTGGAATTTGTTAACCCATTACCATACTGATGGGTTAAGGTATTGGCTACTTCCAGCAGTTTTCTGTCTTATGTCCCTTTAAAAGATTTTTACTTTGTTTGTAAAGGAATTGCTTCTAATTATTTCGAATATTAACATGCATTTTTATGAAATTGGCTTAAAATTTGATGGATGTTTCACAGCTCTTGTTGCTCTTAGGGACCATGTAGATCAAGATCAGACTGCACAAAACATGCAGTCTGATTTTGGATCTACCTTTCCTGCTCTGCGGAGTCACTTGCCCAGTAGCAGCCTTGAAATGATATTTATTAGAGTGTTTTTCTGTACTAAATTTTCAGTTTCTTTTATTTTGTGTTCTTAAAAGATGAGAAACAGTTGGTGTAGATAATATTCGTCTCATTGTGACCAATTACTATAGAGTCGTGGTTCCGCCACAAACTGGAATAAATTTGCAAAAGATGACATTTAACCCTCTACCACACAATCCCGACTTTTAACGACCCTGAGGGAGAAGCCTTTTGAAAACATTGTGGGAAAAGGAGAAAATGCTGGTAACCAGCATTTTCTCCTTTTCCCACTATGTTTTCTATCCTATTAAGGACAAATTTTGTCATTTTGGTCACCTTTTGTTAGTTGTCTGCATATGCTTTCAATTTGGACTAGTCTAAAATTTTGTCGTTTGGTAAAGAGTTAAAGGAAGGAGAGTATCCTTTTTTAGATGGAGCATGGAGTTGAAAGGAGTATTTGCTTTCACTAAGCAATAATTGCTTGTATTGTCTTTTTTTGCCTTGCTACTTTGAAAAGATATTCAGTTTTGTCTAAAAATACAGTAGATGGTATGATAATGAGAATAGAGACAAATTTTGTTCCTTTTCATTATCTTCTCTGCAAACGGATTGTAAATCAAGTGTAATACATGAAGATGTGTATGTTGTTGTAAATATGCAAATTAATTGGGAATATTTTTATCATTTTCTATGTATATACTTACTGTATAATGCTTCAGTGATCACTCAGAGGAACAATCATACATGTATTTGACACACATATGTGAGCCACACTCTGGCAAAAGGGGGCTTAAGCCTTTACCAGACGACAAAATTTTAGCCTTGTTCAAATTGAAAGCATTTGCAGACGACAATTTCTATGTGGCTCAGATGGTGCAATTTTTAGCTCACCTGAGCACGAAGTGCTCATGGTGAGCTATTGTGATCGTGCTGTGTCCGTCGTGCGTCGTCCGTCGTCCGTTGTCAACTTTTTACCTTGTGTACGCTCTAGAGGCCACATTTTCAGTCCAATCCTCACGAAACTTGGTCAGAATGTTTGTCTCGATAAAATCTCGGACGAGTTCGAAATTGGGTCATGTGGGGTCAAAAACTAGGTCACTAGGTCAAATCTTAGAAAAACCTTGTGTACGCTCTAGGGACCACATTTTCAGTCTGATCCTCATGAAACTTGGTCAGAATGTTTGTCTTGATGAAATCTCGGACAAGTTCGAAATTGGGTCATGTGGGGTCAAAAACTAGGTCACTAGGTCAAATCTTAGAAAAACCTTGTGTACGCTCTAGAGGCCACATTTTCAGTCCGATCCTCATGAAACTTGGTCAGAATGTTTGTCTTGATAAAATCTCGGACGAGTTCGAAATTGGGTCATGTGGGGTCAAAAACTAGGTCACTAGGTCAAATCTTAGAAAAACTTGGTGTACGCTCTAGAGGCCAAATTTTCAGTCAGATACTTGTGAAATTTGGTCCCAATGTTTGTCTTGATAAAATCTCGGACGAGTTCGAAATTGGGTCATGTGGGGTCAAAAACTAGGTCACTAGGTCAAATCTTAGAAAAACCTTGTGTATCCTCTAGAGGCCACATTTTCAGTCCGATCCTCATGAAACTTGGTCAGAATGTTTGTCTTGATAAAATCTTGGACGAGTTCAAAATTGGGTCATGTGGGGTCAAAAACTAGGTCACTATATCAAATCTTAGAAAAACCTTGTGTACGCTCTAGAGGCCACATTTTCAGTCCGATCCTCATGAAACTTGGTCAGAATGTTTGTCCTGATAAAATCTCGGACGAGTTTGAAATTGGGTCATGTGAGGTCAAAAACTAGGTCACTAGGTCAAATCTTAGAAAAACCTTTTGTACACTATAGAGGCCACATTTTCAGTCAGATACTTGTGAAATTCGGTCAGAATGTTTGTCTTGATAAAATCTCGGACAAGTTTGAAATTGGGTCGTGTGGGGTCAAAAACTAGGTCACTAGGTCAAATCTTAGAAAAACCTTTTTTACACTATAGAGGCCACATTTTCAGTCCAATACTCTTGAAAAATGGTCAGAATGTTTGTCTTGATTATTTCTTGAAATAGTACGAAAATGTGCCATGTTGGGTCAAAAACTAGGTCACCAGGTCAAATCTAAGAAAAACGTTGCGTATGCTCTAAAGGCCATATTTTCTGTCCAGTACTCTTGAAAGTTGGTCAGAATGTTTGCCTTGATAATATCTCTGACTAGATTGAAAATGGGTCATGACGGGTGAAAAACTAGGTCACTAGGTCAAATCTTAGAAAAACCTTGTGTATACTCCAGAAGCCACATTTTCTGTCTAATACTCTTGAAAATTGGTCAGAATGTTTGTCTCGATGATATCTCAGTAGCATTTGAAAATGGGTCATGTGGGGTCAAAAACTAGGTCACCTGGTCAAATCTTAGAAAAACCATGTGTACACTGTTGTGGCCACATTTTTTGTTCAATACTCTTTTAAAGTTGCTCAGAATGTTTGCCTTGGTAATATCTTGGATGAGTTTGAAAATAGGTCATGTTGGGTCAAAATCTAGGTCACTAGGTCAGATCTTAGAAAAACCTTGTGTACGCTGTAGAGGCCACATTTTCAGTCCAATACTCTTGAAATTTGGTAAGAATGTTTGTCCTGATGATATCTTGGACCAGTTTGAAAATGTGTTATGTTGGCTGAAAAACTAGGTCACTAGGTGAAATCTTAGAAAAACCTAGTGTATGAATGACTCTCAGAAAGAAGCCTTTTGAAAACACTCTTTGAAAATGAGAAAATGCTGGTATCCAGCATTTTTTCCCTTTTTCACAATGTTTTCTACCCCTTTGAGAGACCAGTCCCACAGCTTGATCCACATATTATTTGTTTTATGCAGAAGGTTCAGACTGATGAGTTTAAAATTTTATTGTTTGGTAATACATATATCTAACAAGACGTTGGAAATTGGTTGTGCTTGGTCAAAAGGCTCAGGTGAGCGACTCCAGGGCCATCATGGCCCTCTTGTTCTTTGATAGAGTAGAAAACATTGTGGGAAAAGGAGAAAATGCTGGTTACCAGCATTTTCTCCTTTTCCCACAATGTTTTCAAAAGTTTTCTTTCCCAGGGGGTCAAAAGGTGGCATTGTGCAGTAAAGGGTTAATGCATCTCCATGATGCAGTATACCAAGCAAGTCATTACATAATTATGAATCTATAAATTTTATTTTATCTAGCTACCAACTGAATTATGCGGTAGGATGGTCCTTAGACATGCAGAAAATTTTCCATAAGCAAAAAGTCTTGATACAGGTCAGTCTGCGTGGACTGTGCAGGCTGATCTTGGTTGATACTTTTTGCAGATGCATTAAACCTGCTTTTCACAGAGCAAGGCCCTATTATTATTGCAGTCATTTTATCTTTCATGGATTTTGTATATCTCTTTACCAGACAACATGGTTTTAGACATGTCCAAATTCAAAGTATCTGCAGACGACAAATTAGGTGCAGTTCAAATGATAAAATTAGTCATTGAAACGGTAAGAAGACATTGTGGGAAAAGGAGAAAATGCTGGTTACCAGCATTTTCTCCTTTTCCTGCAATGATTTCAAAAGGCTTCTTTCTCAGGGTTGCTAAAACTTGGGTTTGTTTGGTAAAGGATTAAACTCTTCGGAGGACAGAATTTTGGACTTGCCCATAATCAAAGTACTTGCAGACTATTAAATATGGCTCAAGTGATGGCAAAATATTGTCGGAAAAGAAAGAAAATGCTTTTATGAGTGTAACTCATTTATTTAACCCTTTACTAATTAATCAAGCGAGGCTGGGTAGCTCAGTAATTAGCATGTCTGACTCATACTAACCCTTTACCACACAATCCTGAGTTTTAACCACCCTGAAATAAAAGGCTTTTGAAAACATTGTGGGAAAAGGAGAAAATGCTGGTAACCAGCATTTTCTCCTTTTCCCACTATGTTTTCTACACTATCTCAGACACAAAACATCATTTGAGCTAGATTTATTTTGTCATCTGCAAATGCTTTCAATTTGATGGAGTCTAAAATTTTGTTGTTTAGTAAAGGGCTAAGTGTATTTTATTATCAAAAGAATTTCGTTGTTAACATTCCATTGGTACATTCTCTCTGTCTTTAGAACCATTTACAGTTTCTCTTGTTTTTACAGTGGATCATTTTTTTTTCCCATTATTAAGTCATCATTCACATTAAAAGTAACATTCCAGATCAGGGTCTGTATCCATCAACCATTCTTAACCCTTTACCACACAATCCCGAGTTTTAACGACCCTGGAAGAGAAGCCTTTTGAAAACATTGTGGGAAAAGGAGAAAATGCTGGTATCCAGCATTTTCTCCTTTTCCCACATTGTTTTCTACCCTATCAAGGACAAACTTAGTCATTTGGGGCACCTTTGATTTGTTGTCTACAAATGCTTTCAATTTGGACCAGTCTAAGATTTTTTCGTGTGGTAAAGGGTTAAGAATATTCTTAGTCTTACTCTCCAAGATTTTCTGAATTTGAAAGTAACACAACTTGTGATCGGCTAAACCAAATGGTTTAGCCAAACAGAAGTTGTGTTACTTTCAAATTTAGAAAATTCTGGAGAATTAGACTAAGACCATTCTTAAGAATGGTTGGTGGATATGGACCCAGGTGTATAACATGATTTGTTAGTACAGGCTGTATGAAATGTAAACAAAAATATGGAGATCACAGAAAAAAGAGCTTGTGGATTGCTAAGTTTGGCTGTTCTTTACACAATACATGTCCTAAATTCTTTACAACAAAACATAGTTTTAGGCTTGTCATATTGAAAGCATTTGCAGACTACAAACTAATGTGTCTCAGATGATAGGTATTTCTTTGTAAGGGAGAAAACATTATGGGAAATGAAGAAAATGCTTGTAACCAGCATTTTCTGCTTTCCCCACTATGTTTTCAAAAGTTTCCTTTCACAGAGTTTTAATAAATGTATAAACAATTAGTCTATGCCAGGGTGTTGAGGTCCTTTTGCTGACAGTGTGTGTAGTTTAAGATCAGACTGCACATTCTTAGGAGTCTATCCTTGATGTACATGAACAGTGGTAGATACTTTTTAGATACTCTGCTGAAACAGACTTGATGTTACAATAGTTTTTCTACTGACTGAGAATACCCCTTTCATGTGCAAACTTTATATTACATCATCAAGATAGAAAATACTTAACAATCCCAAGTGTTAACAACCCTGAGAAAGAGGTCTTTGCAACCAATGTTGTCTGCAAATGCTTTGAATTTAGACAAGTCTAAAATTTTATTGTTTGGTAAAGGGTTGATTGAAATAGGTATTCTCTGCTGTAAGCCGTTGGTAACAAAATAATGTAAAATATGATGATCAAGTTTCCAAATGCTTTTTCATGTGAAACACTTCCTGTTTCTTTATTATGTAACATTTTTCAAATTTATAAAGAAATGTTTCGTGCGAGGCTAAAGTTTTATTTTGATACAAAACTATATTTTCTTATGGTAACTCTTTTGTGTACAATTGATGGTTTCTTCAATGTAGAGTTTCTATGTACTTGTATATTAACATCTAATAAAGTATTATATTTTATGTCAAGTTTTGGGCACTAAACATTTTGATAGGATGTCGACATACATTTTGTGCGAAAGTATAGCATCTTAAATCAAGAATATCACATACATAATTACATATACAAATAGTATTTTTTCTCATTGGCTTAGTTACGTTATACAGCAAATAGATTCCATCGAGGTATCTTTGTAAACTGGCTATAGAGAGATAAGTGACAAATGAATATCTTGTACCTTGCGAGCCATGTTGTATTCTTTTACCCTCTACCACACAGTTCCCAGTTTAAATGACCCTGAGAAAGAAGCCTTTTGAAAACATCGTAGGAAAAGGAGAAAATGCTGGTTTCCAGCATTTTCTCCTTTCCCCACAATGTTTTCTACCCTTTCATAAACAATCCAACCGTATGAGCCATATCTAGTTTGTCCTCTGCAAATATCTTCAGTTTGAACAAGTGCTAAATCGTGTGGCAAGAGGTTAATTGGGTTGATGCTGGGTATCCAGTCTAAACTTTGGTCTACACTTTAAATAATTCGTAATATTACATTTAGTCCATTTAATTTGTTTGGCGCTTATAGTGGTACTGCTATACCAAACAGTCCTATGTTTAACGACCCTGAAGAAGAAAGCTTTTGAAACACGTGGAAAAATGAGGAAATGCTGGTAACCAGCATTTTTTCCTTACCACAAAATGTTTTCTAACGTTTCAAAGACAAATCCCACGATTTTAGACACATCTGATGTGTCGTCTGCAAGTCCTCTGAATTGGGACATGTCTAAAAATTTTTCGTCTGGTAGAGACTTTACACGTGGACTTCATGTTAACCTTCATTTGAACTAAAAAGCAAGCGCTTTGCAAGGACGTAAAACTTACAACCAATTTGGAAGCAAGACCACAAAACAAGTACTGTTAATAAAGCTAAGCCAATGTTGGACAGTGTAAGAAAACCTTTCACATAATGATACGTGTTGAGATCCGTTGGGTGTGAACATTGGTTTGTGTACAACATTGGTACTATATCTCCGATAAATCGTCTGTTCTCGTCCAAACGATTCAACTTCTCACAAATTCTACAATAACTGTCTGTCATTTGAAACATTTCTTTTGCGACATATTTGTCCTTTTCTGTTAGGTAATCAATGAATACATCTTTATTGTTTCCAACATACAGCAAATACGTGGCTAGGCTGTATGAGGAATTGAAAGCTGATGTATCGATGTACGTTTTTGGAGGCAGCAATTTCGAATAATTGGCTCCGCCCCTAACGACAAGAACCACATCTAACTTGTAATAGCGGAAGAACTTTTCTGTTACATAGTCTTTGCAAAAACTGTTTTCGAAACTGAGGTAGAATTTATACTTCCTGCTGATTATTTCTTTAATATCTTCAAACCTCTTGAAATTCCTGTCCTTTCCACAACGTCCAAATATATCAACTTGTATCCCATGATCCTTCATTTCATTTACATATTCCATTCGTCTGCTTTCAGGATAGCAGTTGCTGACCACCCATGCTGCAAATCTTTCTTTGCTGTCATATATTTTCTCATAGTTTCTGTCAGAAGATACAGTAGTTGAAGTCAAAGCACCGTAGGGATAGAATATGTCTGAATCTGTTCTGTAAGACATGGTCCAGTTCACCGTGTTTCTCCACGCTCTATGTCGGTATGCCAGTCTTCGTAGCTTGTCTATATTTCCTGGTGGCTCAAGCCAGAAAACTATCCAGACTTGGGTATCGGGTCGCTTGGATATTGGCGGAATTGTTGGTAGATTTTCTGTCAAACAAAATATCACAGCAGATTTATTGGTTATGTCGCCATATGTGTTTGACATGCGACAGTTTTGGTATGCGCACTGATTTCTTAGAGATGTAATAGCTAAATTAAGGTTGATCCATCCCGGCAGGTTATACCACAGAATTTCGTGTATTTTCACTCCTGTAGTCAATCTTGGATTATGCCTTACGACTGGAAGGTCTAGCAAGGTATAGTTTGTTCCTGTACCGGTTGATTGTATTGCCCTCTCAATAACGTCACTTCCTGTTACCATTTTATCGTGTTTCGACGTCACAATTGTAATCCTATCTGCGAGCATTCTGACTGAGCTAGGGATGAAAGACAACTGTGTAAGATTGTATTGAGTCGAAATATACACATATATCACTATAGACAGTACAATCACAGATATGAGACAGTATTGTAATACCCGGGTGAAACCTTTCATTGTTTTTATTCGTCGCATCTTTTTTTTTTACTAGATCTCTCTTAAGATATATAAGCCGTGCTCTGCGTAAAATATGGTTTAATGCTTCTGCAAATAGTATCGACCCTGGTCAGCCTGCGCGGTCCGCGCAGGCTGACCTGGGTCGAAACTTTTTGCTACTGGTAAATTTTCTGCATGTCAAAGGACATTTCTACGTCACGATACAGCCGCTTTTGAGACAAGTGGACAGACGTTATGCAACAACTTATTTGCTATAATGAATTAAACGAAGATACACTAATCCCACTTGTCACAGATCACCTGTCATACCAGTTGGTTTAAAACACTGATAACTTTTACTTCCTGAGCAAACGGACATTTCGCAGTCACACGTCATAAGAATCGAACATTGCTTTGTGTAGTATTTTGCGTACTGGAATATCCGTCTAAAATCATCGGACTCTGTATGAAGAATCGGATAGTGTAAACCAGTTAGCACATTCTTTGCAGAGTACCTGTGCACAATACAGTCCTAAAAAATCCCCATTACATCTATAACAAACAATGTATACCTCATGAAAACATAAAAGTATTCGACTTGGCTGAATGAATCGGAAACGAAACTTCACTGTAACGCCGGCCGGATATGGCACTATAGCTGCGAAATACGCGTACATGTATTTGACGTGCAAAGCTGTGAATGCTCTTACGTCTTGATGTAACATCCCGCACAATGACACAACAGCACACGGCGCGTCTCAGTGAATTATAAACGAAACTTTATCGTGCATATTGCACATTGCTGCATCATTGCACACAGTTGCAAACTAACTTGCTTGCAAAAAGATAACCCTGTACCAAACAGTTCAGCTTTTGAAAACATTTTTGGAAAAGGAGAAAATGCTGGTAACCAGCATTTTCTCCTTTTCCAACAATGTTTTCTGTCCTTTCAAATGCAAATTCCATCATTTGAACCACGTTAAATGTATGGAAGTGTCTAAAATTTTATTGCTGGTAAAGAGTTAAATACGTTTTTAAATTTATTCCTCCATGTGACTTTAAAAAAAATCGACGTTTCATATTTAATTACATGTATTTCTATACGTGTAGATCTAGTGTTGCAAACTAACTTACGCAGACTGACAAGTAGTTAGACGCATATTGCAATAATTACCTTGGATTGTACAAATAACATTCGATTAACTATGTCCGAAAATTTTGATTTTAACTATTGCAGCTATATTACACTAGATCTGCTTCACGATTACTTGCATACTATTTGTCCTTGGGAACTTTAATACTACACACAGTTGCAAACTATTAGTCCACACTACGTACAATTGCCAACTATTTGTCCTTGAGGGTCCGTTTTCCGTGCTATCGTGAGTCTTATCTGAAATTTGTAAATTTGAAATGAGACTTGTGATAGCAGAGATAACATCTCAAATTGATGTAAAATATAGGCGTAGGAAGGTTTGTAGTATCTTTCCCAACCGACAAAATGACAGACTTGTCCAAATTGAAAGCATTTGCAGAGGACAACATAAATGTGGCTTAACCCTTTACCACACAATCCCGACTTTTAACGACCCTGAGAAAGAGGCCTTTTGAAAACATCGTGGGAAAAGGAGAAAATGCTGGTATCCAGCATTTTCTCCTTTTCCCACAATGTTTTCTAATCTATCAATGATAAGTTTCATCATTTGGACCACCTTTACTTTGTTGTCTGCAAATGCTTTCAATTTGGACCAGTCTAAAATTTTGTCGTTTGGTAAAGAGTTAAATGTAGACGACAACATAAATGAGACTCAAATGACAGTATTTGTCTTTAAAATGATAGAAAACGTTTTGGAAAAGGGAGAAAATGCTGCTTACCAGTTTTTTTTTTTTTTAAAGTCATCTTCCTTGGGGTCGTTAAAACAGCGGGTTGCGTGGTAACGGGATGGGTTGCGTGGTAACGGGATATGGAGGAAGCAACGTTGGTACGATCCTGTGTTCCTACGATGTTTTCTGCTCATTCAAAGTAAAATCCGACCATTTGAGTCGCATTTTATTTACCACTAGCGAATAAATTCAACATGTACTAGCCCAAAATTTTGTCGTAGAGTGTCGCATACTCTTTACCAAATAACAAAATATTTGGCCAGTCCCAATTAAAAGCATTTGCAGACGACAACCATGATAGTTGTGACTCAAAAATTGAAATTTGAATTTGGGAAAGGCATATAGCATTGTGGGAAAAGGAGGTAATGCTGGTTACCAGCATTTTCTCCCTTTCTCAGTGTTTTCAAAAACTGTCTTCTTCGGGGTCGTTAAAAGTCGGGATTGTATGGTAAAGGGTTTTAAGCGTATGTTAGACACTCTAAAAGCAATTTCTTGTAAAAATCGCGTAAAAAGCGTTACCTCTATTCCCAGTCCCAAGACGTAAAAATTCCAGTATTTCCTCCCTTTTGCAATGCATAATTATGAAAAAGTATTAAAAAGGTAAGCTCCAATCTTTACTTTTTAATACTGACTCGAATTCTTTTTTTTTTGAAAGAGTTTTCTTAGGTAAAACACTTCAGAGCCCCAGTTTTACACTAGTGAAACCAAGAACAAACATGAATTAGTGAGCCTTGATATGGCTGAAATATTGTTGAAAGCAGCATAACATACCATTCAATCATCTGCCTGATCTGGACTTAGGAGAAATGCATCTTCAAAAAAAAAAGGAACAAAGAAAAGGGCCATACTAACGCTTTACCGCACAATGCCACGTTTAACGACCCTGGGAAAGAAGCCTTTTGAAAACATTGTGGGAAATGGAGAAGATGCTGGTAGCCAGCATTTTCACCTTTTCCCACACTGTTTTCTACCCCATCAAAGAAAAATTGCACCATTTGAGCCACATTGAAATGGCCGTCTGCAAAATGCTTTCAATTTGGACAAAGCTTTTAAAGGGGTTAACCCTTAAGCTGCTAATGCGACTCACTGACCTGTTGCGGACAGCGTAGATTAAGATCAGACTGCACAGAACGTGCAGTCTGATCTTTGATCTACCCTGTCCGATACGGTATTTTCTTTCCGGTGAAATCAAGTTTGAAACCGCAATGTTTGGGCTTTTAGCATTGAGTAGAAATGTGCGTTTCATTTATTCAGCAGCTTAAGTGTTAATACGTCGTATTTAGCATAGAAACCCTCCCGAAACCCAAGGGAGAACGAAACACAGGGATGTGAATGATGAGGAAATCCCGTTAACCTGCTAAGTAAGTGAACTGAAACTTACAAGCCAATGGTAAAAAAACAAATCTTTCTTTTTTAGGTCTTTTGTGTTGAAAAATACCTCCTTATCGGACAGTGTAGATCCTAGATCAAACTGCACGTTCTGTGCATTCTGATCTTGATCTACACTGTCCGCAAAAGGTCATTGAGTCGCGCCTTGCAGTCCAAGGGTTAACTCGCCACCAAAAAAGCGACGGCCTCTCCTGCATGACAATACGACAGGGGTACGGCGATCCGTTACAAGAAAAGTCCCCTTTTGTGCTGCTGCGAAAGTTATACCCAATACTCGGCCATTTGGAACGAAAACTTTTGCAGCACGTCAAAATGTACCATGTGCAAAATTTGCAAATTACACACGCATTATAAATAAATTTCACATTTTGATTCTACGTAGACTTAGCTAGAACTGTGGCGAAATTTGCAGAGAGCTTTTGAAGCACGAAAAAGGGTTCTAAGTAGTAGAAATAACCGTTTAAAGTTGCGGTCCCCTTTACTGATGACGCGATAAATTCGCTCGAAATCAAGAATTTTTTTCGAAAAGTGACGCAACATGACAAAAGGTGCTCGAAGAATCATGTAAATAGATCTTTATATCCAATTTGGTCCCCTGTCAAGGATTCTCTCCGTTTTTACGCACTGTTTACTTCATATTAGTTATGTCACGGTAGTCAGTGCACCTATGCTTGCGATCCTGAGGTTTCTTTATCACCTTCACCCTTTATACCGCACAGTGCCGACTTTTAACGACCCTGAGGAAGAAGCCTTTTGGAAGCCTTTTCAAAACATTGTGGGAAAAGGAGAAAATGCTGGTAACTAGCATCTTCTCCTTTTCCAACAATGTTTTCTGCCCTATCAAAGAAAAATCACATTATTTGACCCACACTGAAATCGTCGTCTGCAAATGTTTTGAATTTGGACGAGTCTAAAATTTTGTTGTGGGGTAAAGGGTTAAGGCACATTCTTACCTAGTCACGGACTCATCTTCGAACAGAGTCGGACTAACGTTCAGCGCTGATACAGGGAGGAGTTCTGTTGCAATGGCTTTCATAAATTCTGGGGAAAAATATTGGCCCACTCTGAATTCAGAGCCTCCACTGGGTCTTGACCTTTTACCACACAACAAAATTTTAGACTTGTCCAAATTAAAAGCATTTGCAGATGACAAAATAAACGCGACTCAAAAATTGAAATTTGTGTTGGGAAGGGTAAAAAACCTTGTGGGAAATGGAGAAAATGCTGGTTATCAGCATTTTCTCCTTTTCCCACAATGTTTTCAAAGGGTTTTTGTTCAGGGTCGTCAAAACCCGTGGTTGTGTGGTTAAGAGTTAACCCTTTTCCAAACAATCCCTGGTTTCATAGACCCAGAGGTAGAAGGGTTATGAAAACATTGTGGGAAAAGCAAAAAATGCTCGAAACCAGCATTTTCTCCTTCTCTCTTAATTTTTGCTATCCTTTCATGGACAGTTCTAGTCTGGTACCCCGCCGTACTACAAAAGTACGTAGTGGTAGGGGCAGGTAATCCAGACTAGGGCAGTTAAACCATTTAAACAATATTTAATTTGTTGTGTGCAAATGTTTTCAATTTTAACTAGTGTAAAATTTATTTTCTCGTCTGGCAAGTCAAAACTTTCAACTGCTTAGTCCGTTACCGACTGAGCGACCCTTACATGGTGCTGCGAAAGTTTCGCACAAAATCAAGCAATGATAAAGACATAAACCATGCTCTGGCAAAAGGGGGCCTAGTGCATCTCCGTGATGCATTGTAGCAATCAAAGCAATCACATAATTACAGATCCATACAAGCCCCCTTTTTTCAACAACCGACTGAATCATGAGGTAGACTGGTCCTTGAACATACAGAAAATTAACCAATAGCGAGAAGTTTCGGCCCAGGTTAGCCTGCGCGGACTGCGCAGGCTGGCCTGGGCCGGTACTTTTCGCAGATGCACTAAACCCCCTTTTCACAGAGCATGGCTCATATATTTGTTTCAGTGGAGGTTCAAAGTGTTTTAGTTGTGTAACTCATTCAATTTGAGCGCTTTGGATGTTGTACACTTTCGCAGCAGAACAAAATTTATTCCGGAAAAAAACTGAAGTGTAAGCAGCTCAATACGTCACTTACGCTTGAGAAGGTGTTACAAGTTAACTAGAACTTTAGACACTTCCTGGATGAGAAAAAGGTGCATACCTTAACTCATATGCGGTTTATTCCTGCACTTATTTGGTGTATACAACTCTTTCTCAAACGACAAAGTTTTCAGCCAGTCCAAATTCAAAGCAATTGCAGACGACAATTTTAACGTGGCTCAAATGACGAAATTTGTCTTTGACAGGGTAGAAAACTTTGTGGGGAAAGCAGATGCTGGCCTTACCAATGTTACAATGCTCTCTAAAGGCCTCCACCTCAGTGTCTTTAAACTAGAGATTGTCTGGTCAAAGATTTCAGCAGTAGTTCAGATATTTCCGTTCTGCATTCCTATGGTGTTTTAAATGGTCAATGCAAGGCACAAAATTTCTTCAAAGCTATAGCAGCTTTTCTGCTCTTAAAACAACAGCAATACAGACAAAAGATAGAAAACATTCCCTCGCCCCTTTTTTCTTTAACAAAGTTTTGTGCCATATCAGGCCTTATTATTAAAACATACGAGCAGAGTATATGCAGCCCCACCAATTGTATCCGACAAGTCTGTACGATTATTTGTGGCAACAGAAAGGCCCATTTTGCCACAATTTACTATTAAGCTTTCGGGTTGTATTCACAAATCAATCCACTTTTAATTCTAATCTTAAAATTAAATAAAAGCGACTTGATTGGCTGACACATCTTGCCTCAGCCTATCAGATTGCCTGTCTTGGAATTTACAATTAGAATTTCATCTACAATAGCTGGCGAACACGAGACAACTGCAGAGGTCAACAAAAATAAATAAAGTAACAAGGAGTAATAAATTCTTTAAAAAACAACCAGTTTTATTTCATGTCATTTTCCTTTTATCATCATCATCATCATCATGCCATAAAAACAGAGAACGTTTTATGTCTATATACATCTGTACAGTATTTACATCATTATGCTGTAGATGATCTATCCTGCTGTACACTTACTTTACAATATAAATAAGAATTTGAATAAATAAACAGACATATACACACTTAGTTTAGCCTTCCCACCTCACAATAATAATACCCTCTGATTCATTCTCTCTTCTTCATGATCTTTTTGTTTTAACTCTTCATCAAATGACAGAAATTTTGACTTGTCCACACTGAAAGCATTTGCAGATGACAAAATAAATGCGACTCAAAAACTGAAATTTGTTTTGGGAAAGGTAGAAAACATTGTGGGAAAAGGAGAAAATGCTGGTTAACATCATTTTCTCCTTTTCCCACAATGTTTTCAAAAGGCCTTTTACTCAGGGTTGTTAAAAGTTGGAAATTGTATGGTAAAGAGTTACACTGAAAAACAAAGATGTAAATTCTTTGACAATGTAACAAGCCGAACAAGAGTAGATCATATTTCAGGAAAGAATCAGTCCTATTACCAACTTGCTCTGTAAGTGATAAAATACAGTGACACAGAATACCCTAACTCTTTACTTCACCACAAATTTTTTAGACTTGTCTAAACTGAAAGAATCTGTAGATGACAAATATATCTCAAAGGAATCTTTCTGAAGAATGTGGGAATGGAATAGGTAAAAATGCTGGTTACCAGCATTTTCTCATTTTCCCACAATGTTTTCAAAAGCCTTCTTCCTCAGGGTCATTAAAACTAGTCTCTGGCAAAGGATTAAGACATTATTCCCTGCAGATAACTTATCGATCTAGCAGATTACCTCTTTTGAAAACATTGTGGTAAAAGAAAAATTACCAAGACAAGCCTCCTTTAGCCAAAATTTTCATTCATTTCATGTAGAAAACAGCAATGCTGATACTCCATATGTTACATTGATCCGCGAAGACGGTCTTGTCATCAAACTCGTTCCCAAGCTAATGAGATAACCATTTAAAACCTTAAAGCAGTTAAATATATGGAATGGACTTTCTCAATTAGACCAAACCAGACCAACACATTGCAACTTCAAAAGTGTTTTTGCCAGAGTATATCACAATATAACCGACAGCGTGGATCAAAGACTGCAGATTCTGTGCCATCTGATCTGAATCTTCATAATCTGCAAAAGGCATTCTACTGTTGTATCTACATTCTAGCCCTCCTAAGAGTTATAGATCAAGAAATCTTCAGGATTTTTGCAATTGATCAACGGAGTGCAAGACGGTAAAAGCAATGTTTCAGTCATTAAGACTTTAACTTGTTACAAAAGACAAAAATTTCATACTGGCCCAAATGGAAAGCAATTGCAGATGACAATTTTTATGTACCTCAAATGATGATTTCTGTCTTTGATAAGGCTGAAAACATTGTGAGAAAAAGGAGAAAATGCTGGTTACAAGCATTTTCTTCTGTTCCCACAATGTTTTCAAAAGGCTGCTTTCCAAGGGGCATTAAAAGGCAGCATTGTGCTGTAAAGGGTTAACAAACAATCCCATGTTTTAATGAGCTTGGAGATCAAACATTTTGACAACATAGTGGGAAAAAGAGAAAATGCTAGTAACCAGCATTTTATCCCTTTCCCAAAATATTTTCTACTACTTCACAGTTGCCATTATTTGAGCTGGTTTTTATTGGTCGTCTGCAAATGCTTTCGGTTTGGTAATCAATTAAGAAAACCCTCAAATATCGTAGTTTCAGGGCTGCTTCTGTATAAAAAGTTCACAAAGTATTGAGGCGTTGCAGATTCAACAATCAAAATGCATAATTTCAGGCTTGTCCATATAGGCATTTACAGATGACAAATTTAAATTGGCTCAACCCTTTCCCAAATGGCTAATTTTAGACTCTTCAGAATTGATAACCTCAGCAGACAACAAATTCAACAACTGAAAAAAAAAAAAAATGAACACAAGTTCTCTGACAGGGTAGAAAACATTGTGGGAAAAAGAGAAAACGCTGGTTACAATCATTTTCTCCTTTTCCCACAATGTTTTCAAAAGGTTCCTTCCTTATGGTTGTTAAAACAGAGGATTGTTTGGTAAATGGTTAAACGATAAGATTTGCCTTTGAAAAGGAAGAAAACATTGTGAGAAAAGAAAAAACATTTTGGGAAAGGAGTGATGAACTTAACCAACCAGCCAAATGCCCCTTTTCCCATTTGTTAACCCTTTACCAAACGGCAAAATTTTGGACTAGTCCAGAATGAAAGCATTTGCAGACGACAAAATAAATGTGACTCAAAAACTGAAATATGTTTTCAAAAGGGTAATAAACATTGTGGGAAAGGGAGAAAATGGCTGGTTACCAGCATTTTCTCCTTTTCCCACAATGTTTTCAAAAGGCTTTTTCTGCAGGGTCGTTAAAACCTGGGATTGTGTGGTAAAGGGTTAAAAAGAGAAAAACCTATCTCCGCCTCTGTAAACAAACACTTGCATTCCAACTAGAATAGCTATCAGTTGAAATGAATAAGAAAATGAGATGATTCTTTTTTTAAGTCATTGAATTTTTTGTTGACATTCACAATATTTTAAGTCAATCAATTTTTTGTTGACATTCACAATACATGTATATGAACAAATATACTATAGTTTAACCCTTTAATACACAATCCTAACTTTTAATGACCTACAGGAAGAAGCCTTTTGAAAACATTGTAGGAATAGGAGAAAATGCTGGTAACCAGCATTTTCTCCTTTACCTACCATGTTTTTTCCCCCCTTTAAAAGCCTTTTTTTTTTTTTGTCTTGAATAACATTTGTCAGCTGCAAATGCCTTCAACTTGGGCCATGCTAACATTTTGTTGAGTGGTAAAGTTAATACCTTAAAAAAAATTAGCAGCAGACAACTATGGACACTTCCAAGTCAAAGATTACCAAATCAATACATATACACATGTGACAACTTTGTGACAGCAGAGGAAATTGTTTCTTGCAAGCCTTTTATTCTTTTTGGCACAGTGTTTCACCAGTGGTCTATAGTAAAACCCAACTAGAACTGTCACAAAACAGATACCAATACCACCAATACCACTGCAATGTTATTTTCAAGAAATGACAAATGCTCAAACCTAGCATGTAAACGATTATGGCTGGTCCAATTTTAAACCAGTTGCAGAAGACAAACTGAATGTTGCAAGAAATAGGAAAATCTTCTTAGTAAGGGTAGAAAAAATTGTGTGAAAAGGTGAAAATGCTGATAACCAGCTTTTTCTCCTTTGATCACAATGTTTTAATAAGTCCTTTTCCTTGGGGGTCATTAAAACTCAGGACTGTGTGGTAAAGGGTTAAGAATTATGTCAAAGTTAAGGGGGAAACAATTTTTCAACCCTTAAACCCTTACCAAACCACAAACTTTAGATTTGTCTAATTTGAGAGCATTTGCAGATGACAAATAAAATGTGGCTCAAATTATGAAATATGTCTTTTGAAGGATAAAAAACATTGTGGGAAATGGAGAAAATGCTGGTTACCAGGACCCCTGCTTTTAATTTGGACAAGTCTTCAATAGTGCCCTGTGCAAAAGGACTAAGGGCCAAAACCATTCAACTGTGTCATGTACTCGATAGGATTTTTATTGGGAAAGGTAAAAAACATTGTGAGAAAGGAAACAAGAGGGCCATGATGGCCCTGTATCGCTCCACTGGCTTATAAATATAAACCACGAAGAAAAGTCTTCACTATATAAGCCCTTATAAAACTTTGACCTCATGGCTACAGTCTGACTAAATGGGGAATATTGTATTAGAAGAATAACATGCCAAATGTGGGAGTTCTTGGCCTTATGGCTGGTAACAAGATGGTTTCTGAACTTTTCACTCCATAAACCCATGTAAAACTTGTGATCCCTGGTGCAGGGCCAAACTTGATCCTAGAGCTGTAACTTGGGCCCTCTTTGTAACTGTCCACTAAATAATGCTATAATTATATGCAAAATTTGGTAGCCTAAGCCTTATGGCTATGTACACCAAGATTTAAAAGTTTTCCCTATGTAAGCCTATGTAAATCTTGTGAACCCCCCCTCCAAGTATGAGGCCAAATTGACCCCAGGACTATACTTTGGACACTTTTGGTAGACTCCAACTAGATCAAGCTAAATGCCAAATTTGGTAGCTCTAGGCCTTATGGTTTCAGACAAGAAGATATTTAAAGTTTTCTCTATATAAGCCTATGTATAAAACTTGTGACCCCTGGGGAAGAGCCAATTTTGACCCCAGGGCTATAATTTCAAGAAACATGATAGAGGTCTACTACATAAAGCTACATGCCAAATTTGGTAGCCCTATGCCTTATGGTTTCAGACAAGAAGATTTTTAAAGTTTTCTCTATATAAGCCTATGTAAAACTTGTGACCCCTGGGGAAGAGCCAATTTTGACCCCAGGGCTATAATTTCAAGAAAAATGATACAGGTCTACTACATAAAGCTACATGCCAAATTTGGTAGCCCTATGCCTTATGGTTTCAGACAAGAAGATTTTTAAAGTTTTCTCTATATAAGCCTATGTAAAACTTGTGACCCCTGGGGCAGAGCCAATTTTGACCCCAGGGCTATAATTTCAAGAAACTTGATAGAGGTCTACTACATAAAGCTACATGCCAAATTTGGTAGCCCTATGCCTTATGGTTTCAGACAAGAAGATTTTTAAAGATTTCCAATATTTTTCAGTTTTGTTGCCATGGCAACCAGAGTTTTTGAAGGAATCAAATTCTTTCAAGAAATTCTGAAGAGGACCATGTCAGGATCATTTCTGTGAAGTTTCGTGAAAATCGGATGGGTAGTTTCAGAGAAGAAGATGTTTGAAATAAAAGTTAACGCACGGACGGACGGACGGACGACCGGACGGACGGACGCACGACGGACACCGGGCCATGACATAAGCCCACTGGCCTTTGGCCAGTGGAGCTAAAAATGCTGTTTACAAGCATTTTCTCCTCCCATGTTTTCAAAAGACTCTAACCCCCAGGGTCATGCAAACTCGAAACTGCTTGCTCAAGGGTTAATTTAAACAGGAGATAATTCTTCAGTGCCATGGGGCAGACATTTGAAAATTGCACATCTACAGTTTGTGGTAAATTATTGTTGAACAAAGTTTCACTCCAAAAACAACGAACTGAGGGAGAGCTTCATGACAGAAATATACATATGAGCCATGAAAAGGGGGGTTTTGCATCTGCATAAAGTATCGACCCAGGTCTGCCTGCACAGTCTGACAAGCTGACCTGAGATGAAACTCTTTGTTTTGGTAAATTTTCTGCATGTCCAAGGACCATGCTACATCAAGAAATTCAGCCAGTTGTTAGACAAAATGGATTTAATGGATCCATAATTAAGTGATGACTTGCTTGGAAAAGCACATCAAACAGATGCATTAAACACTCTTTTGCCAGAGCATTGCTCATTTGTGAGTGTCAACAGACACACAGGTGGGCTGGTACTACTATACACCTGGAACAATTCATTTTTGCACAAGTTGTCAGTGGGCACTTATGAGTTTCAAACAAAGGTCTCTTTGATTGCATTTTTCTTCCTTATCCAAACTGTTTTAGTTATCACACCGAGCAACAGCAGATCAATTCTTTTTATAAGTCTCTTTTCACATATGAAAAAAGTGTATCCATGATACCACACAGAAGAACCATGATCTATAAACAAAATCAACACAAAAGTAAATATCTTTCACACTTTTATCAACAAAAAAGAATCAACAACCACACTCAACCAATGTTTACACATTACCACAATGTCACCATAAAATTGTAAACTTGTCCATAATAGCCAGCAATTACAGAGAATTTATCAAATGTGGCTTGAATGATGGAGTTTTCTTTGCATGGGCAGAAAAAAGATTGTGGGAAAGGGAGACAATAATGGCTACCACAATTTTCTGCTTTTCCCACATTGTTTTACCCAGAGTCACAAAAACAGGATTGTTTGGAAAAGAGTAAATCTATCCTTCCTCAGCCTGCTATGCATAACAAAATGCTTTTTTCAGACAGTATAGATTTATATCAGACAGCACAATGTACACAGTTTGATCTTGGGTCTACGCTGGTCGCTATTTTGTGAATTACATTTCCTTAAACTGGCTTCTACTTGCAATAGCCTCAGTTTAAAACAATTGAAACATGTATTTCACTTATCAAAATCTCTGTCGGTAAATGAAACAAATGAAGTAAGACATTAATAAATAATCAATAAACTTTTTAGACATTTTTTGCATATATCCGTATGAAAACTTGGCAGCAAGTTTATGACTTTATCATTATCCTTATAAAACAGGTATAATCAACATGAGTTAAGCTTTGATACATGAACACATGTAGAAACACTATGGCAAAATGACAAACTGCTTATTACAACTGCATTCTCCGGTTGCAATAATGTTTCCAAAAAGCAATTTCTTACGAGAAAAAGTCATCTGCTTGTGGCAATGTGAACATCAAATTATATTACTTTCATAAACTTGCTTAGTTTGATACCCCGCCATACTACAAGAGTACATCAGGCAAAGCGCAATAACGGTGGCCCCCGTTGGTAATATGCAGAGGAGACGGGGTATTGTTATTTCACATGATCAAATCGGATCTAAGGCTGAATTCAAAACAGATCGCCTGCAATAAAGTCATGGCAGTAAGTTTTACTTCATGCAGTTCTTACTTATCGAGAAAAACTACATATCAGAAATGCTTTAAGTATCCGAAGTATCAATGGACCTATATAATGTCCAAAAACAGAGCTACATTTAAAATGATTCATAGTCAAATTTATATTTAAACCATACCCCAACAGCATGTTTTAGATTCGGTATTGTATTTTTTGTACAAAATTGATCTCATTTTAATAACTGATCAAACTGGATCACATTAAACTGGGGAGAACGGGGAAGAATGTAGAGGTATGCTTGAGGACACCTAGGAGGCTGCCATTATTGCGCTTTCCCTGATCCGATAACGTAGTGGTCTTGGCAGGTAATCCAGACTAAAACTTGCCTTGCATTTTTCTTTAGCAGTATGAGTTTATGTTTAAAGATTTGTGCCTCTGTAACTCAACAGGTACATTTCAAATTCATACTTTAACATTACCAGGTTAATAACATTATTGTAAACAGGCGGTGTGTAAATTTGGATGATTTAACCCTTCACCACACAATGCCGCCTTTTAACGACCATGGGATAGAAGTCTTTTGAAAACATTGTGGGAAATGGAGAAAATGCTGGTAACCAGCATTTTCTCTTTTTCCCACAAAGTTTTCTATTCTATCAAAGAAAAATTGCATCATTTGAGCCACACTGAAATTGTCGTCTGCCAATGCTTATAATTTGGACAAGGCTAAAATTTTGTCCCTTGGTAAAGGGTTAATGGTGATAAAGCATGACCTTGGCGTTATAAAATGCAACGCTACATGTACAGGCTAACTGATACATAGCCTTTGTTTCCTACAGTTTAATGTCGTAATTTTTAAAATATAATAGCATTTCGACTTCGAACTATTTGCCACATGCTTGAAAACACTAACTTAACCCCTTACCACACAATCTCAAGTTTTAACGACCCTGGCAATTAAGACTTTTGAAAACATTGTGGGAAAAGGAGAAAATGCTGGTAACCAGCATTTTCTCCTTTTCCCACAATGTTTTCAAACTGTTCAAAAACAAATCAAATCATTTGAGCCACATTTAATTTATCATCTGCAAATTCTTTCAATTTGAACCAGTCCAAAATTTTGTTGTTTGGTAAAAAGTTAATATATGCATAACTGACCTGCTGTTGTATAATACTAAATCTGCTATTTTGTAGAGGAAAGTATGAAAAAAAAAAAAAGAACATTGTGACAGATACAAATAAAAATTCCGATACATCTAAATCACAGTTACTACTTTGCTTCATGCATCATAGAATTACGACACACCGAAAACGCTCTTGATGTTTCACATCATTTAAAGAGGTTTATAGACTCTTATATTTCACTGTCATACAAACACAACAACAAAAACAACAACAACAACACACAAAGAAAACTAATCCCTTCTGTTTCACAGCATAAATATTTTACCACAGAAGAATCAACATTATGGAAGTCTGTAGAACAGTCTGTCTACCAGAGGTCCAGATAGGTGGGGAGCATATCAAATTCTAAAACCCTTTACCACACTATTCTAAGTTTTAACAACCCTAAGATGGCAAACTTTTGAAAACATTGTGAAAAAAGGAGAAGATGCTGGTAACCAGCATTTTCTCCATTTCCCACAATGTTTTCTATCCTTCAAAAGACGTTTTTTTTTTTTAAATCTGAAACCTCAGTTGCCATTACTCATTCAGAATTGTCTTGAGAAAATTCCAATAAGTAACCACAACACAGGTTTTAGATAAGAACAACAGATATTTACTCCTTGGACCCCACATACACTATCTGTACCTCCACACTAAAGGAAAAAAATCACAGCCAAGAGAACAGTTCATGAGTTATCAATAAATCCTTTTTCTCGTAAAAACCGATGTCGTCAACATTACACTCACAGTTTCACGGTCAAAAGTGACTGTTGCCAATATCTTTCACTTAGACGAGCAACTTCTCACATGTGCCCTTCCATCTTTAGTGAAAGTATGAAATTTCTTTAAACTTACACTGCAGTACACTTCTTCAAAGTTACACTGCAATATATTTTCTATAAACTTACACTGTTGGGCATCTTACAATCTCATAGACTCCACTGCCCCATTCTTGGAGTCTGCCATTCAACAAACTTAAACAACAGGGTTGCAGCTAAATTGTTCTTTGGAAAGAAAATAAGCTACAATTTCCTTAGCTTTCATGGCTTCAATAGGTCTGATGCAGGCTGGTATACAAGCATAACAAGAGAGGCTGTAATGAAATTGTAACCCACTTGATGAAACCTCACTCTGATCAAGAAATGAGAGCTAAGCACAGATATGGGTAGCACCAAAATGAGCAGATCTGCGTATCTCTGGCGAATGTTCACCTTTTATGCTCTTCCAAATCCACCTCCTTGCTGACCAACTATTGCCTCAGTAGTTTATATTAAAGAAAGAGAACTGATTGTAATGGCTATTTATAGGAGTCTTTGGTGATGCACACATATACATCATATCAAGATCGTCCGAATGTGAACTGTTCATGATTGGCTCTGATCGACTTCTGCCAATTTTAGGTAATGAACTCACTAAGTTCTCCAGTGATGACAGTATCTGTAAATATGAGACAGGAATGGAATAAAAAATGGAATGAAATGATAAAGGACACTAGCTTTTTACCAAACAATCCTCAGATTAACCGTATTTTGCTTAAATTTTGGGACAATAAAAAATAATTAATTTTTTAGATGTCCCAATATTTAGGTTGACGAAAAATGATTATTTTCCTAGGTGTCCCAAAACTTATGGTCAAACAGGGATCGTATATTACACGTATTATACGATCCCTGGTCAAACAAGACAAGCTATCAAACTGTTTGTCACTGACCACTTACCAGTCGAATATTTGCGCTGGATTTCAATAAAACTACAATCACATACTGGTCTGTCTATTTTTAGACAATTGGAATTCCTGTAGTCAATTTGTGCAGTAGGAATTTAAAATTTCGTATTTTTTCATTGTTTTCATTACTGATAAACTAAATGTCTTCAGTCATTTTTTATGCATCCCTGGAAAGCAATCAGCATTGGTATTTTGCACTTATATAAATACTTTTACAATGTATTTTACCTGTTAACGCGAGGTGAATGACGATTTGATTTCCGCTCTGAAAAGTACCTGCTCGGCCCGTTCTAAAATTTGATTGGTTCACAATCTTCGATCGATAAACCCCAGTTAGAATATAGGATATCTTGATTTCTATTTTTAATCAACCAACCCGATTGACCGTGAAACACACACATGTGTCAACTACTTGTCGACTTCAGATGTACGTGTATAAGTGACATGTACCTTTGCCCTTTGGTACAAGTTTATGACAACCTTTTTACCCTTATTTCGGTTCTTTTTATACAATCGGATTCTTTCATTGCCTGTCGGGGTGATCAGATTCATTTGTCTCGAAACGGGAGATTCCTGATGATATCGAGATGGTTTGGAAGCAATGCTTACGTACAGAAATAAAACTACGCGAAGCAGATGCTTGTAAACAAAGGGTATCAAGCGGATTAAAAGATTTTTTTCTGGAGTAGATATTCACTGTCCCATTTCGTTGGAACAAAAAAATACTGTCTTATTTTGCAATTTTTAGCATGGCCCAAATCTTTGGGTTATGAACAATCATTATTTTCACGGTTTTTGATGGTGTCCCAATTTTTTGCGTGTCCCAAAATTTAAGCAAAATACGGTAGCAACCCTGAGGTAGAAGGCTTTTGAAAACATTGTGGAAAAGAAGGCAATGCTAAGTAAGCACCATTTCCCACAATGTTTTCTACATTTCCCATGACAAATTCTGTCATTTGAACCACATTTTGGTGTCAGCAAATTCTTCTGATATGGATGAGTGTAACATAATATATCTATTCTATTTATAAGAATGGTAAATATCAAAACAACTTTGAAAAGATATAAAGTAAGACATTTCAACACCTGATTTCAGTAACTCTAGGAAGAATTACTAGTCAGACATCACATCCATTTCTCGGCTCAACACAAAATTAAAGGTAGCTGCCCTCATTTCAGCATTTCTCTTTTGCTTTACCACTTCACATATGAACCCCTTACTAAAAATGCTAAGTTTTGTTTTATTACATTAAAAGTTACATGAAGTGGAACTTGGGAAGGTAAGGATAATTATTTTTTTGACAGACATGACTACTAGAAAGAAATTGCTGTTCTTATCAAAATATTTGGGCCATGCTCTGTGAAAGGAGAGTTTAATGTATCTCCATGATACATGTAACCAAGCAAGTCGTAATATAATTATGGATCCATAAAAATCATTTTGTCTAGCAACCGACTGAATCATGAGGTAAAACAGTTCTTGGACATGCAGAAAATTTACAGATAAGCAACGAAGTTCCAACCCATGTCATTCTTCGCAAACTGCGCAGGCTGACATCGGTCGATACCTCTTGCAGATGCATCAAATCCCCTTTTCACAGAGCATGGTCTATTTTAAAATGCTTTCTGTCATGTGTGTACTAATTCTTATTTGAAAAGTGGCAGATTAACATAGTAAGAATCATTTCTTTGCTTTGTGATTTAACAGTACAACAAATTCACTGTAGATGAAATCTTGTTCACTGACCTGTGGAAAGAGTGGCCGTAGATCTCTATCAAATTTACAACACTGCTGCATTTCTCGTATCAAGGCTTTAGGACAGTCATTTCTTACTTTACTCACATCTGGTAATAAATAACCTTTACCTACCATAAATAATATCTGAAAAATATAACAAATACCATTATCGAAATGCAATGTTATGCTCCTATGCAAAAAATAGCATCTTACATGTATAACTGAAACAAGTGCACCTTATGCAGGTGCAATGACTCAGTGAAAATTGTAAGCTGAAAATGGGCACAACTTTGATGGTTACCTGCCCTTGTTGTAAATATTCCCCTTTTGATAGTTAACAACTTGTTCAAGTTTCAAGTACATATCTTCAGTAATAACGAGATATTATAAAATGTCAAAGATTTTGCACCACGCCAGGGCTATGACAATATCTCAAAAACAGCTGAGCTAAAAAGAAAAAAAAAAAAAAAAATTTTTCAAGGGTAGTTAGTCTAGTTTGCTGACAAACATCTTTGGAGGGATGACATTACAAATTGCTATTGAACACTGTATATCAAGCCATACTTCCTTTTACTAGTGCTACTGATCCACTTTGTTTTAAGACTTTTGGATGGTCAAAACAACAGCTTGTTTGCTTGTATTGGAGTTTAACACCGTTTAAACGGCTTAGGTCATATCAGTCAGTGCACCTACGTATGTGTTTCATGGCTTTCTCACACCAGTACTGACACAACCTTCTTACCAAGCCACCGACTACTTTTCTCACAAGCATCAGAGGTGAGAAATGAAAAATTGATGAAAAGAAAGTCTGCCTCAACTGGGTATCGAACCTGCAACTAGCAGGTCACAAGTCTAATATGCTAACCACTGAGCTACCTGGCCATGTTCAAAATATAAGTATACCACAGCACTTTTGCTTGATATAGCAGGATCATAATAGCTTTTGTTTTACAGTGAAGTAGTGTTTTACATCAGTTTTTAGTTTTGACCACATATCAGTCTTGTTGAAAATTACATGGGTCCCCCATGATCTAATGGTAAAGGATCTGTTTTATCTGTAACAGATATTGAATTATTCATGGGAAACCAATTGAATGTATGTTTTTGTAATGACACTGGCAAGACTAATTTGTCCAAGAAATTAATCAAAATATTTTGTGTAGATCTGAGTTCAGGGTCCATATTTACCGACCATTCTTAAGAACATTCTTAGTCTTATTCTCAAGAATTTTCTAAATTTGAAAGTAAGACGACTTCTAATTGACAAAACCAAACTAAATGGTTTAGCCAGTCAAAAGTTGTGTTACTTTCTAAATCCATAATTAGACAAAGAATTTTTCTTAACCCTTTCCCAAACGACAAATTTTGGACTGGTCCAAATTGAAAGAGTTTGCAGACGACAATTTTAAATTTGATGAAAATGGCAGAAAGGTCTCAAAAAGGGTAGAAAACACTGTGGGAAAAGGAGAAATTGCTCGTTAGGAGCAATTTCTCCTTTTCCCACAGTGTTTTCAAAAGACTTGTACTGCAGAAACGTGAAAACCAGGGCTTGTTTGGGAAAAAGTTAAGGATGGTTGGTGATTATGGACACAAATTGCTTGTTCCACAGAAAAGGCACACAGAATGAGATACTGCCATCTTTCTTCGGCTTTTATATTATTTCATAATTTGGCATGCCTGTAGCAGACTGTGGGAATTGTTTAAAAGTGGTTAAACCCAGTTTGAACATTATTTGAGTCATATCACATCAAGATCAATGTCATTCCAGGGTTTCACTAGTCTTGGGCTTTGCACTGCCTTTATCAAGAATTCTCCAACATGACTGCAGCCTTCCATAATAATTTCCAATGCAAATTCAATGTTTTAACCCTTTATCAGACAACAAAAGTTTAGACTGTTCAACTTGAAAGCATTTAAAAAACAACAAATTTAACATTAAGCAAATGACAGAATGTCTATGAAAAAGTAGAAAACATTGTAGGAAAAGTAAAAAGAATGCTGTATTTTCTCCTTTTCACATAACGTTTTCAGAAGCCTTTCTCCTCAATGTTGTAAAGATGAGGATTTGTGTGAATAAGGACAAAACAACTGCTACAGAAGACCTCCCTCCATCTCAAGCAGAAAAGATAGTCAAATCACGTCAACTCTGGACTCACCTGATCTTTATTATTTATATGAGAATAAGGTAACTGGCCCGTCATGAGCTCGTACAGTACAATACCAAATGCATACACATCTGACTGGAATGTATAGGGATTCTGCTCCTGCATTCTTATCACTTCAGGGGCCTGAAAAATATACATACACAGCCATGTAAAAGATCTGCTGCATAATGCTTTGATTCTTTTAATTCTAATGCCATTTTCAGTATGATTTCAGTTACATTGGGGCTGCAAGTGCACCAATCCATGCTTTCCCATATTTTCTTCTACCAGTGTTTCACACAGTATTTTTTCTGAGTCAATGGTTGCTTTCTAACATAAACATTGACAAAATAATGTTTGAGCGATGTAAGAGAGGAATGACTCTTCTCACAATGAATTTCATCAATTCTCATATAGAAATTGGCTGAGCTTGGGAACTGAACCAGCTACCCTTTGTTTCAGGCCCAGTACATTTATCAACTGAGCTACTGAGCTCAACACCACATGATACTGCTGTATACAGGCAAAACTAAGCCCAAAGATTGCTAAATAAATAGAGTGGGTAAAAACGATTTTGAAAAACACCACATCACAAAGTCAACCTAAGTTTTCCTTTTTTCACAGTGTTTTGTTAAAACACAGAGTTGTTTGGTATTGGATTAACCCTTTACCACACAATCACGGGTTTTAACAACCCTGAACAAAAAGCCTTTTGAAAATATTGTGGGAAAAGGAGAAAATGCTGGTAACCAGCATTTTCTCCTTTTCCCACAATGTTTTCTACCCAACACAAATTTCAGTTTTTGAGTCACATTTATTTTGTCGTCTGCGAATGCTTTCAATTTGGACAAGTCTGATATTTCGTTATGTGGTGAAGGGTTAAATACTTGTTCTACATATCTGAATACTGTAATTAAATTACCATCCATAAAATTGAGCCTGTAGGTTGCTGGAATTGATGAGAACCACTCCATCTAGCTTTCACGGTTGCCAGACCAAAGTCACCTATTTTAACTGCTAAATCTTCTGTTAAAAATATATCTGAGAAAACAGTGTTAAGGAATTTAGAAGGCTTACACAAATATCTATTCAAATATCTGTTACACCTTTATGAATCCCACAGTATATGAGTTACAATACTTACCAAATTTCAAGCCTTTCCCATTCACTCTTTCAATTAGATATGAGCCATGCTCTTGGAAAAGGGGGTTTAATGCATCTCTGTGATGCATTATACCAATTAACTCTTTACCAAATGACAAAATTTTAGACTGGCCCAAATTGAAGGCATTTGCAGACGACATAAAAAATGTGACTGAAAAATTGAAATTTGTTTTTAGGAAGGGTAGAAAACATTAAGGGAAAAGGAGAAAATGCTGGTTACCAGCATTTTCTCCTTTTCCCACAATGTTTTCAAAAGGCTTCTTCCTCAGGGTCATCAAAAGTCAGGATTGTTTGGTAAAGAGTTAAGCCATCACATAACTATGACTCCATAATAGCCCCTTTTTGGACAATCAACTGAATCACGAGGTAGACTGGTCCTTTGACAGGAAGAAAACTGACCAATAGCGAAATGTTTTGGCAGCAAGCTGGGCATGCTGAACTGGGTTGATACTTTTGCAGATACTTTAAGCCCCCTTTTCACAGAGTATGGCTTCCATAATTTTGTCAATGGCTGCAAATAGTTCCACTGCAAGATCATGAGACATTTTGGTCAAAATCTAGAATAAACTTGTGGACAGAGAAGATCAGGATCCGTATTCACCAACTATTCTTAAGAACATTCTTTGTCTTATTCTCCAAGATTTTCAAAATTTGAACGTAACACAACCTCTGATTGGCTAAACCATTCGGTTTAGCCAATCAGAGGTTGTGTTACTTTCAAATTTTGAAAATTATGGAGAATAAGACTGAGAACGCTCTTAAGAATGGTTGGTGAATACAGACCCTGATATCAGACTGTGAGTTTTGTCCAGTCTGATATTGACCTACACTGTCCATAAAAACTTTTGTGTCATCTATTGGATGGAAAGAATTAACAAACTGCAGAAGATAACTGTAATAAGTAATTTAAGACAGTAAAAAAAAAGGTTTAGATGTTTTGTTTCAAATTAGCTAGGGCACATGTTATTTTCCTTTCCATATTTTGCTATCTCTCCTTCTTTTCAAATCTCCTAAATTAAATGAAAAGGAACCCCTTAACGCAACTGCATTATCTGAGGTTAAATTTCTCTCCTCTTGAATATAAGGCTTTTCACTGGCCGAAACCACTACAAGTGATTTCAGCTACATTTTGGATAAACTATCTAAGGTACTGTCAAAATAGGTAATATATGGAAGACGTGCATCAGTCTCTAACATTAAATGGTCTCTTTCCCCACACTGTTTTCATAAGTCCTTTTCCTCAGGATTATTTGGTAAAGGGTTAACCACACAGTCTGGAGCCTTCAAGGGAAGAAGGGTTTTAAAAACATTTTGGGAAAGGGAGAAAATGCTGGTAACCAGCATTTTCTCCTTTTCCTCAAATGTTTCCTAACCTTTCATGGACAATTTCCACCATTTAAGCCCCATTTTATTTGCAGTCTCCAAATGTTTTGGGTTTGGGAAAGGGAAAATGTTGTTGTTTGGTAAAGAGTTAAAACAAACCAGAAGGATACTGTTAGACTTGAGATCTCTGTGTATAATTGACTTTGCATGGAGATAACTGAAAAAAGAAAGCAGACAATAGATTATATCTTTTTATTTTGCTGTGCCTGTACAGAGAAATTTTTATGTCTACTACTGGAGTCTGACATGGCTTAACTTTTAATCAGACAACAAATACACTGTGTCTGAAATAATGGAATTTTCTTTGACAGGGTAAAAGTCTTGAATGAAAACTTGGTTACTTTCATTATCTGCTCTTCCCACAATGTTTTGAAAAGCTTCACACTCAGATTTATGATAGCATTGGATTGTTTGGAAAAGAAATGGGGGTTTACTTTTGCAAGATAATTTTCCTAGACTAGCTTTGGTAGATAACTGAATGCACAGGTAAGAGTAATGTAGCCCTAATATGACTGAAATTCTGTTGAAAAATGATCTACACTTGAGGTAAATTACATAACAGACATTCTATGAAAATGTGGTACAATAGAGGTCATGCTAATTCATTAAATTTGCATCTAAGATGGTTGGACACAACTCATCTGTTTTTGTGGACAGTGTAAATCAAGACTGGACTGAAAAGAATGTGCAGACTGATCATGGATGAACACTGTCAGATAATTTGCAAGATATTCTAGTTAAAACAGGCTAAAAATTGCATTTTTTTTTTTGGATGACTAAAAAAGTTCAATTATATTTTTAACCCTTGACCACATAACCCTGAATTTTAACAACCCTGAGGTAGAAGGCTTTCAAAAACATTGCGGGAAAAGGAGAAAATGCTGGTAACCAGCATTTTCTCCATTACCCACCATGTTTTCTACCCTATCAAAGAAAGCTTCAATCATTTCAGCCACATTTTAATGTTTATCTGCAAATGCTTTCAATTTGGACAATTCCAAAAATTTGTCGTTTGGTAAAGAGTTGACCCATTTCATCAACATGAAATACAGATACTTACTCCATACCCTGTGCTGTCTGCCTACTTATATCTAATAAGGCCAACATTTCAAACTTGACCTCGTCTACGTGTATATGTTTATATAAACTGGAGCCCTCACACCACTGGGTGATAATGGACAACTGAGGTTTCGAAGTACACCCCATAAATAGTAGTATGTTCACATGCCGTGTCTTCCTAGAAGTATAAAAAAATGACACAAGTTTTTACTACACAAGGTCTGTAAACATTGTTCTTCCTTGTACTGGCATATTTTTGTTGTAATTAACCCTTTACCACATGGCAAAATTTTAGACTTGTCCAAACTGGAAGTATTTGCAGACATTTTTAAACCCGGCTTAAATAATTTGGCTTCTTTGTAAAAGGGTGGAAAACACCGTGGAAGGAGGAGAAAATGCTGGTTACCTGCATTTCTCCTTTTGCCACAATGTTTTAAAAGTCTCTCTTTTTCAGGGTTGTTAAACTCGGGATTGTTTGGTAAGGGATAAACAATTTTTTCACAAAATCCTGAATTTTAATTAACCTAAGGAATAGATCTTTTTTAAAAACTTGTGCAAATAGGAGAAAGTGCGGGTAACCAGCATTATCTCCTTTTCCCACGACATTTCTACCTTTTCAATGACAAATCCCCAAACCTTGATTTGCAACTACTCCCTAACATGCACTGTATCCATACAATTACAAGATTACTATCCTTTCCTTTATGTATTCACTCTATTGTGTCACATGTTCCATTGTCTGATTGATCTGAAGATAGTATATGCAGTAATGATGCAAGGCAAACAAACGCCATTTCTTTATTTGTCTAATGGTCATTTTTCAATCTTTACCAGTTCAGTATAGCTCAATAGATGAGTTTTGTCTTTGAAATGATAGAAAACATTTGGGGGAAAAAGAGAAAAATACTGGTTACCTGCATTTTTTTCCCTTATTGTGAATGTAGAAATGGTTTAAGTAAGACTTCCTCCTCAAAGTCATTAAAACTTGGGATTCTTTGGAAAGGGTTATGGCAGTTATTCAGGAACAAAAGCAATCATAGAATATAGTTCTGACACTTGTTCGCAAGAGATGCAAAATGATGAGATGAGATACAAAAACTTATGTTGAGATATGGAGATAAAGAACAACAAAAAACTGGACCATACTAACCTTAAAACAGCTACTTCATTTTTAAAGGCCTGTAATTGTGCTGGGGTAGGATTTGTAACATTGAGCCGTTTAACTGCCACAGCACCATGCCAATGACCCCTGAACACTGTCCCAAATGACCCAGAACCAATCCTGTGCCCTAAAATAATCTCTTCAAATGGAATTTCCCAATCTTCATTAGAATCTCTCCAAGTTCCCTGCAATAGTAATTCATACATATTATAACATAGGAATTTAAACTCTTACCAGTAAATACTCATAAATATTCTGTTCATCAAAAAGCCAAGTACTAAACCTACAGGGCAAAAGGCTACGTCAGAAGCTTATCTTTACTAGAAATCTGGTTAAGCTTTTGTGTCTCATTCAACCCTCTACCAGGTAGTTCTGAGTTGTAGTGAACATAATGAAGGTTTTTAAAAATATTGTGGGGAATAAAAGAAAATGCTAGAATCAGCATTTTCTCTATTTCCCACAATGCTTTCAACCTAGCCAAAGACAAACCCTATCATTTAAGACAAATCTAATTTTTCATCATCTGCAAATACTTGTAAATTATGGCAAGTCTAACATTTAGATAATACATACTACAGAACATCCCATAAGCCAAAAGATGTAGGTATATCTTTCTTTACAAAAAAATCCAAAGTTTAAATTTTTTTTGCTTCATTTCCTTCTTTTTTTTTTCTCTTTTCCCATCCACCGAAGCTTTATTACCACATATTTTGTCATATATTTCATTAACAAGCTATTTATAATGATTTTTGTTTGTGTATATGTATGTTTGGATACATGTTTAAATTGTATGGTATGATGAGGAACGGCCATAGCCTTCAAATACCAATGGTCATGGCTAATAAAGTTTAACCCTTTCCCAAACAAGCCCTGGTTTTCATGTGTCTGCAGTACAAGTCTTTTGAAAACACTGTGGGAAAAGGAGAAATTGCTCGTTACGAGCAATTTCTCCTTTTCCCCCAGTGTTTTCTACCCTTTTTGAGACCTTTCTGCCATTTTCATCAAATTTAAAATTGTCGCCTGCAAACTCTTTCAATTTTGACCAGTCCAAAATCTGTCGTTTGGGAAAGGGTTAAAAAGAAAAAAGAAAATTCAGCCCTTTGGTAAAGTGTTAAAGAGATCTGTCTTTGTGGCAATAAGGAATATTTCATACAAGACAACCTATTGGCGGACATTGTTGTTTAGCTTGGCACAACCAAACAATCTTGAACATAGTTATGTAAGTGATCCTGTTTCTTTAACATAAAATTTGGCAGTCTCATTTAATTAAATAGGATTTGTGAAATAATATTATTTCATTTTATAAAACAATCCCGAGTTTTAACAATCCTGGAAAATTAGACTTGAAAAAATTGTGAAAAAAGGAGAAAATGCTGGTAGCAAGCATTTCTCCTTTTCTCACCTTTTCGAACCTTTAGAAACAAATCCAATCATTTCAGCCTCTTCTACAAATGCTTTAATTTGAACCAGTTTAAAATATTGTTGTGTAGTAAAGAGTTAATCCATACATTTACAAGATTATTGTCCTTTCCTTCATGTGTAACTCTTTTGTGTCACATGTTTTATTGTTTGATTGACCTGGAAGTAGCATATGCAGTAATGATGCAAGGCAAACAAATGCCATTTCTTTATTTGTCTAATGGTCATCTTTTAATTCTTTACAAGTTCAGCATAGCTCAAAAGTAGAAAACATTGGGGAAAAAGAGGAAAATACTGGTTACATGCAAAATCAATAGGAAAAGAGCTGCCCTGGCATTTGAATGCAATCTTTGTACTTCAACTTACCGTCCGTCTGCCAGGATCCGTTTCGACAGACCTCGCTCTTGGACGTTGATGTTTTCCTGGTGTAGTTGGAGACTGGTTTGAGTTATCTGTTGGACTGCCGTTTGGACTGGTACTAGAATTTCTTCCAGGTAAATTTAATGTGTTGCTATTCTGACCTGTAACAAAAAAAAAAATTACATGGTATTCGAGTAATGCCAATAAAAGATAGATATCTAATGTGACAAATCTACATGCTGGGTGTATCTTAAGACATTTCATCATCTTGAAGAATCCACATAATTTACCACAAAATTTGATGAAACAGGATGAGTGACTTGAGTATGAGACATAGAGAATACATGTACAAGTGAAAGTAGCCAATTTGGCTCAAAATGAATTGCTTGTGTAAATGCTACTCTACTCAGAGCAAAATTCAAGCAATGTTTTACAATGTAATTCTTATGTTTGACAATGTAGTTCTTATGTTTGACAATGTAATTCTTATGTTTGACACTATTCTTATGTTTGACAATGTAGTTCTTATGTTTGACAATGTAATTCTTATGTTTGACAATGTAGTTCTTATGTTTGACAATGTAGTTCTTAAATCTTATGGATGACTTACCACCACATGTCTCCAGTCTTCACAAAACTAAAAAACTGGGACTTGAGCAAATTGAAAGCATTTGCAGAAAGTAAATTAACCCTTTCCCAAACAAGCCCTGGTTTTCACGTGTCTGCAGTACAAGTCTTTTGAAAACACTGTGGGAAAAGGAGAAATTGCTCGTAACGAGCAATTTCTCCTTTTCCCACAGTGTTTTTCAACCCTTTTTTAGAACTTTCTGCCATTTTCATCAAATTTAAAATTGTCGTCTGCAAACTCTTTCAATTTGGACCAGTCCAAAATTTGTTGTTTGGGAAAGGGTTAAATGTGGCTCAAATGGTGGGATTTTTTTTTTGAAAGGGTGGAAAACTTGGTCAGGAAAGAGGTGAGAGGTAGATGCTGGTTACCATCAGTTTCTTGAAGCTTTCTTTCTCAGGTTTATCATGACACAGGTTGTTTGGTAAAGGGTTACCACAGTAATCATCACCATTTGATGTGGGAAAAAGGCTTTTGGAAAAATAGGGGCAAAAGCAAACATTGCTGGTAACCAGTATCTTTCATGGGCAACAGGATAATGGTACAGTTTTTGAAAAAGAAACAGGTTAACAGATATGAAAAAAGCAGGATACAGTTGAAAAGAGATTGACTTGGCATAACTCCATTCATATCTGGTCAATTTTACAAACTGACTTCTATCTCTTCTAAGAGGAGGATTGGAGGTCTACCAAATTTTCTGATATATAGTTGAGCCATGCCCTGTGAAATGGAGAACCAATGCATCTGCGAAAAGTACCAATCCAGATCAGCCTGCAAAGTCCACACAGGCTGACCTGGGTTGAAACTTTTTGTTCTTGGTTATTTTCTGCATGTCCAAGGACCAGTTTACCTCATGGTTCAGTCATCTATTAAACAAAATGGATTTTATGGATTCATGATCACGTGATGACTTGCTTGGTATAAAGCATCAAGGAGATGCATTAAGCCCCTATTTGCCAGAGCATGACTCAATTACATTTACAAGATGTTCTTCAGTCTGCTACAAAGCAATTATCCACATACTGAAATACCTGGTTTTTCTTACAAAAGAGAATAAAAAAAGATTATCTGTCTGTATCTCATAGATTTTTCTCTTGTTACATTATAAAATTCTTGTATACTGGATCTGATGGTTAAGCCTTTACCACACTAGAAAATTTTAAACCTGACGAAATTGAAAGCATTTGCAGGTAACAATTTCAATGTAGCTAAAATAATGTGATTTTTCTTGATTGGGTAGAAAACATTGTAGGAAAAGGAGAAAATGCTGGTTACCTGCATTGTCTCCTTTTCCCACAATGTTTTTGAAAGGCTTCTTCCTCAGGTCGTTAAAAGTTGGCATTGTGTGGTAAAGGGTTAACAAAGTAAATGAAATCGTTCTAGGTCCTGAACTGCACTGAGTAAGGAAACTCAAATTACAGTTTTATATCAATGTGCTCATTTACATAAAACAGTGCCTTCAAAATCATTCAACTTCAGCACAAAGAGCATGCACAAAGTCAACTTCAACATAATCATTAGCAAGGAGAAAGGGGAGGGGGTGAAAACTAACAGAGAAGAACATCATTCAAAAACTAACCACTCTACTGTAAAGATAACTGATAAATTGTAATATGAAAACTTTGAAATAAGTTATGTTTAGAATGGCTTGTTCAAGAAGTCTTTTCAGTACCATGAAGTAGTTATTGGTCTGTAACTGGTTCAGTCAAATTCTTGGAAAACTTTTGAAACACTTTTTCACCCCCACCCATGTTTTCTTCCTATTCTATGTCCTTTCACGTGTTTAAGCCTTTATCACACAATCCCACATTTTAATGACCCTGCGAAAGAAGCCTTTTGAAAACAAACAGGGAAAAGGAAAAAATGCTGGTAACCAGCATTTTCTCCTTTTCTCACAATGTTTTCTACCCAATCAAAGACATGTTTTATCATTTGAGCCATATTTAAAGTGTCATCTGCAAATGCTTTCAATTTGGAAAAGTCTACATTTTTGTTGTGTGGAAAAGAGTTAAAGTTTGTTTCTCTAAAAATTTTTTTTCAGAATGGGGTAAAACCTTTTCAAATGAAATTTTTATCCAGTAAGATTCTAAGGAAACAGAAGGCTAACAAGAGAACCTATTGTCTTTACAAGTTAAACATGTAAACAAAAGTGATTAAATGTAGATATCTAATCATAAAAGCCTGCCTTTTTCATTTTCATTCATTTTGCAATCTCACAGCAGTTTTTAACCCTTTACCACACAATCCCGACTTTTCACGACCCTGGAAAAGAAAGCTTTTAAAAACATTGTGGAAAAAGGAGAAAATGAAGCTAATCAGCATTTTCTCCTTTTTCCACAATAATTTCTACCTTTCAACAAATAAATCTCAATGTTTGAGTCACATTAATGTTGTCATCTGTAAATGCTTTAAATTTGGACAAGTTCTAAACTTTGTCGTTGGTAAAAAGTTAACTGTAACATCTGTTCATCTTAATTTTCTTGACAAAGACTTTGACTAGTTCACCATTACATTCTGGTAGATTTGTCCTTGATAGCGTAGAAAACATCGTGGGAAAACGAGAAAATGCTGGTTACCAGCATTTTCTCCTTTTCCCACAATGTTTTCAAAAGGCTTCTCCCTCAGCGTCGTTAAAAGTCGGGATTGTGTGGTGAAGGGTTAAGAAATTAGGAAGCCACATAGTAATTGTAGTTCAATAAATAAGAGCCATGCTCTGGCAAAAGGGAGCTTTATGCATCTCCTTGATACCAAGCAAGTCTTCAAATGACTTTGGATCCATAAAATCCATTTTTTATAACAACCAACTGAATCATGAAGTAGAATGGTCTTTTGACAGGCAGAAAATTTAACCCCCCCCCCAAAAAAAAAGTTTCAGCTCAGGACCTTTGTCCCACTTTTTTCAGAGCATGGCTCATATGCTTTTGGCAAAAATAGCTTTGAATTACCAACATATTTTACTGATTCAAATTGGTCATTTTATCTATTTGGAAGTCTTTCATTAAAGTTCTACTTTAACTGTGCCTTGAACAATCATATGTTGTTCTTTTAGAACTGTGCTTCATTCAAATTGAATTCCGTTTGTCCATATATAATGGGTTGGAAAGGCAACTGCTTTTGACATCTACGCGTACCTTATGGCAGGATAAAAAACATTCAGCAAAAAAGGACCACTCATGGTCAAACAAGTATTAGTAACCATTTCTCATTCAAAAGGAAGGGTTGGTGGGGCAAAACTGCTTGTTATTTCAAACACACATTGTTGCTGGTACCTTTCTGGGAAGAGCGGGGAAAAAGTTTTGCACAACTGTCACTAGCATGACGTTTGTTCTTGTACATGGGATAGCGGGTTTGGCCTGGCACTACCAAAATCAAACATAATTGGAATGATGTACTAGTATATCTAACTCTTTACCACACATCCTGGGTTTTAACTACCGAGAAAGAAAAGGCTTCAGAAGACATTGTGGGAAAAGGGGAAATGCATTTTCTCCTTTTCCTACAAAGTTTTTTACCCTACCAAAGACAGAAATCATCAGTTGAGCTACATGTAATTTGTCGTCTGCAAATGCTTCAATTTGGTTGAGTCCAAAATTTTGACGTTTGGTAAGAGTTAATCCATTAACTTATGTACATTTAGGCTCATCCTCAATGAACTTGAAACCATCTGGTTGTCTTAACTGTTTACCGAATGACAAAATTTAAGACTTGTCTAAATTAAATGCCTGTGCAGACAACAAATTAAATGTGACTCAATTGATGATATTTTTCTTTGAAAGAGTAGAAGACATTGTAGGAAAAGGAGAAAATGCAGGTTACTAGCATTTTCTCTTTTTCCCACTATGTTTTCATAAGCCTTCTTCTTTCTTAGGGTCATTAAAATATGGGATTGTGTGGGAATGGGATAATATAGCAAGCTTTAACACTACACTTCAGTTTTAATGACCCTGAAAAAAGAAGGGCTTTTAAAAACATTGTCAACAATGGAGAAAGTGCTGGAACCCAACATTTTCTTCTTTGTCCACATGTTTTCAACCCTTTCAAAAGCAACCTTCTCATATGAGCTTGTCTAGTTTGCTGTCTGCAAATGCTTTTAACCCTTTCCCAAATGACAAATTTTGGACAGGTCCAAATTGAAAGAGTTTGCAGACAACAATTTTAAATTTGATGAAAATGGCAGAAAGTTCTCAAAAAGGGTAGAAAACACTGTGGGAAAAGGAGAAATTGCTCGTTACGAGCAATTTCTCCTTTTCCCACAGTGTTTTCAAAGACTTGTACTACAGACACGTGAAAACCAGGGCTTGTTTGGGAAAGGGTTAAACTGGATAAATCTAAAATGTTGTCATCTGGCAAACAAAGAAATAGACATTTTCAGACAGTAAAAAAATGCTCTGCTAATACAGTTTTACGGATGCTTTGGCAATAAAATTGGACACTGTACATCCAAAGTCAGACTCCACCCTCTGCAGTCTGATCCTGACCTACAATTTCTGTAAAAGCAACCTAGGTTGTCCTCTACCTTCTTCATGATGGCTTCATGAAATGAATGACATACCTACCCCTCTAGATGAGATAGCACCAACTTAAAACACAATTTCTGCATTCACAACAATATTTTTTTACAGTATCATAATCTAGCTACCAAGATGGTAAGAATAATTATGCTCTATTCTGCATTGGTAGATCAAGAAGGTAATAAGTGCAGTATCTGAATGAATAGAATGACGCTAAAAGATAAACAAATCATTCAATTTGGATGAATAATTATAGTCTAAATTGCGTACAGGATTTCATTTTCATGTGTAAAATGAACTGGTTAATCAAAAGAACCATTTCATTTAGCCCTTTACCACACACTCCAGACTTTAAATGGCCCTGAGAAAGAAAGCTTTTGAAAACATTGTGGGGAAAGGAGAAAATGCTGGTAACCAGCATTTTCTCATTTTCCAAAAATGTTTTCTACAAATTTCAACTTTTGAGTAACATTGATTTTGTCGTCTGCAAAGGCTTTCAATTTGGACTGGTCTAAAATTTTGTTGTCAGGTAAAGAGTTAACTCTTTCAGAGCCATTCGTGAAAACAAGGCCTGTGCTGGATATAAGAGAATAAGATAAGACTGCACAGAATCTACAGTCTTATCTTGAATCTATACCATCCTCTTGTTAAATCAAGCCTATAAAATTAAACTTTGAGTTTCACTGGGTTGTATTTTCAGCCTTCAAAAAAGGTCCAGATTATATACCTGACACTGAAAGATTTAAGTCTTTACCAAACAACAAAATTTCAGACTCAACCAAATCAAAAGCACTTGGAAAGGACAAATCATACAGCTCAAAAGATGACTGCTACCTTTGTAAGGGCAGAAAACATTGTGGGTAAAGGACAGAAATGCTGATTACCAGCAGCTTCCCTTTCCCACAATGTTTTCAAAAGCCTTCATTCCCAGGGTTGTTAATACATGGGTTGGTTTGGTAAAGAGTTAAAATAAAATATGACTCACCTTGTTGACTTGTGGTGGCATCATATGTCTGCTGTAAGTGCTGTAACACATCCTAGGAAAGAAAACAAACACATGGTATCACTATAGTGACTATACATGTTGATGACTTTGTTATTTCAGTTTGATCATATACTTGAATTGAATAAATACAAAGTAAAAAATAAGTCTCAAACTGAGGTTGTTAATTTTCTTGCTGTAATATCTCTATTTTGACACCATTGACAGATCAACATCCTATCATCAGGGTCCATATTCACCAACCATTCTTAAGAATATTCTTTGTTTTATTCTCCAAGATTTTCTAAATTTGAAAGTAACACAAATTCTGATTGGCTAAGCTAAAATGGTTTAGCCGATCAGGAGTTGTATTACATTCAAATTTTGAAAATTCTGAAGAATAAGACTAAGAAGGTTCTTAAGAATGGTTGTGAATAAGGACCCAGAAATCGAAAGAACTTTCTCAAATAAACCATTAATAACAATCACAGAAATATATCATACACTGCACTGAAGTTTAAAACACAAGGAAATAAGAGACCAACAATGATAGTGAAATCTTGTCATTTTTTTCAATAACATAACCTATTTGTATAACAAAAGTTGAGTATGTTATTTGCATTGAGCCTTTCCTCTCTAAAATAGTATGATATTATTTTAATCAAAAAATGAATAACATTTCACCATCTACTCTACATTGAATTATGTTATCGGAGCCTTTGATGAATAAATTTTTGGTTACAACAGCTTTACCCTTATTTTCATCATCCTGGTAACAAGCATTTTCTCTCTTTCTAACAATGTTTTAGCCCTCTCAAGCCCAAATCCCATCATTTTAGCCACAACTACATGTACTTTGTTATTTGCAAATGCTTTCAATTTAGAAAACATTTAAATGTTTGTTATTTGGTAAAGAGTGAAAAGTTTTTCTAAAAAAAGTTGCATAAGTAAATAATACTCAAATCTGTGTAAGACAATTATAGGGAACGGGTAGCTTTTAAACAGACAGCAAAATTTTAACACATTTCCAAATCGAAAGCATTTGCATACCACATGGTAAATCTGGCTCAAATGATTAAAATGTTTTAGAAGCTTCTACCTTTGAGAGGAAAAAAAACAAGAGGGCCATGATGGCCCTGTATCGCTCCACTGGCTTATAAATATAAACCACGAAGAAAAGTCTTCACTATATAAGCCCTTATAAAACTTTGACCTCATGGCTACAGTCTGACTAAATGGGGAATATTGTATTAGAAGAATAACATGCCAAATGTGGGAGTTCTTGGCCTTATGGCTGGTAACAAGATGGTTTCTGAACTTTTCACTCCATAAACCCATGTAAAACTTGTGATCCCTGGTGCAGGGCCAAACTTGATCCTAGAGCTGTAACTTGGGCCCTCTTTGTAACTGTCCACTAAATAATGCTATAATTATATGCAAAATTTGGTAGCCTAAGCCTTATGGCTATGTACACCAAGATTTAAAAGTTTTCCCTATGTAAGCCTATGTAAATCTTGTGAAACCCCCCCCTCCAAGTATGAGGCCAAATTGACCCCAGGACTATACTTTGGACACTTTTGGTAGACTCCAACTAGATCAAGCTAAATGCCAAATTTGGTAGCTCTAGGCCTTATGGTTTCAGACAAGAAGATATTTAAAGTTTTCTCTATATAAGCCTATGTATAAAACTTGTGACCCCTGGGGAAGAGCCAATTTTGACCCCAGGGCTATAATTTCAAGAAACATGATAGAGGTCTACTACATAAAGCTACACGCCAAATTTGGTAGCCCTATGCCTTATGGTTTCAGACAAGAAGATTTTTAAAGTTTTCTCTATATAAGCCTATGTAAAACTTGTGACCCCTGGGGAAGAGCCAATTTTGACCCCAGGGCTATAATTTCAAGAAACATGATAGAGGTCTACTACATAAAGCTACATGCCAAATTTGGTAGCCCTATGCCTTATGGTTTCAGACAAGAAGATTTTTAAAGTTTTCTCTATATAAGCCTATGTAAAACTTGTGACCCCTGGGGCAGAGCCAATTTTGACCCCAGGGCTATAATTTGAAGAAACTTGATAGAGGTCTACTACATAAAGCTACATGCCAAATTTGGTAGCCCTATGCCTTATGGTTTCAGACAAGAAGATTTTTAAAGATTTCCAATATTTTTCAGTTTTGTTGCCATGGCAACCAGAGTTTTTGAAGGAATCAAATTCTTTCAAGAAATTCTGAAGAGGACCATGTCAGGATCATTTCTGTGAAGTTTCGTGAAAATCGGATGGGTAGTTTCAGAGAAGAAGATGTTTGAAATAAAAGTTAACGGACGGACGGACGGACGGACGCACGACGGACACCGGGCCATGACATAAGCCCGCTGGCCTTCGGCCAGTGGAGCTAAAAAGCGAATCATTTGGAAAAGAGATACAATCTTGAGTCTTAATTTGACAGACTTACAGCACATATTTTTCTTTCACCGGAAAGAATTCTAAACACCTTAGAAGTTTTAATGTAGAAAACTATCTCAAAACTATCCTTAACCCTAACCACATAATCCCGACTTCTAATGACCCTGTGAGAGAAGCCTTTTGAAAACATTGTGAGAAAAGGAGAAAATGCTGGTAACCAGCATTTTCTCCATTTCCCACAATGTTTTCTACCCTTCCCAAAACAAATTTTAATTTTTTAGTCACATTTATTTTGTTGTCTGCTAATGCTTTCAATTTTGACCAATTTAAAATTTTGTCGTTTGGTAAAGACTTAAGAGATAAAACCTGACTGTAAGTTCTTAGTAACAGTTGCAATTGTTTTGCTTATTTGTTTTAAAAAATTACAGCACATTTTTTTTCCTTTTACAGACACAAATTTTTAACAGCTTATACAGCAAATTTAGATGTAGACAGCAATCTTAAAACCATCCTTAAAAGAGATAAAAACTTAACAATAAGTTCTCAAGTAATAACAGTTGCAATTTTTCTGTAAGTTTGTTTTCAAAAAAGACAGCTGGGAACCATCACAAATATGGTAACTTACATGTACCAAATTATAGGACATATTATATCAACTTAATGTACTATTATTAGCAAAGCATTTGACGAAAATACCATCACTCTTGTTGGCACCATGATCTGGTACGAAATAACTCTATACAAGATAACAAACTTTTAGATGCCTCTAAAAAGAAAACATTTGCAGACAACAAATCAAAAGTGGCTCAATGAATGAGGATTGCCTTTGAAAGGGTGAAAAACATTGTAGGAGAAGGAGAAAGTGTTTAATACCAGCATTTTCTCCTTTTTGTATAATGTTTTAAAAAGCTTTATTCCTCAGGATTGCTAAGTGTAGTGTTAATCCAGACATGCGGATGCCATGGCCCTTGGTCCATAAAATGATTAATTTTCAGTCAATGATTTCCATCACCCTAATACCACCAATAAACATGGCATGCCAAGAAACTTACCAATACTAGTGATTGATTTTAAGCGTTACCCATGGCATACCAACTTTTGCTCTTTCAGAACACTTTTGAATACAAGTACATTGTGGCGAAAGGAGATAACCAGATACATGTACTTTAAAAAAAATCTCAGTGGTTGTAGCTTTAAAATTAATATTGTGTGTTTCCATGTCCAAGATGTAAACGGCTTCTTAACTCTTTGCCACACAAAAAAATCTTAGACTTCTCCAAATTGAAAGCATTTGCAGATGACAATTTAAATGTGGCTCCAATGATAGGATTCGTCTTTGATAAGGTAGAAAACACTATGGGAAAAGAAGAAAATGCTGGATACCAGCATTTTCTCCTTTTTCCACAATGTTTTCAAAAGGCTTCTTCCTAAGAGTTGTTAAAAGTCGGCATTGTATGGTAAAGAGTTAACCCTTCAACATAAACTGATCCTGTGCTTTTATAACACTGAAGGAGAAGGCCTTCAATTATATCATGGGAAAAGGTGCTGGAACCAGCTTTTCTCCACAATATTTTTAACTCTTTCAAAGATACATCCCATCATTTGAGTACTTATAAAGTGGACAAATTGAATTTTTCTTTATCTAGTACTTCGATGAAAAGTAGTGGAGGCCTAAAGATCTAAAAAGATTGATGTGTTGCCCTTGGTCTTCTGAGGGGAAAACCACCTTTGCCTACAAATATTACAAAGACATCAAAATCTTTACCAAATGACAGTTTTAGACTTGACCAATTTGAAAGCTTTTTGAAACCATTTGCAGATGACAATTTCAATGTGGCTCAAATTATGCATTTTCTATGCGGGGTAGAAAACCCTGTTGGAAAAAGTGAAAACGCTGTTTATCAGCATTTTCTTCCTTTCCAAGAATATTTTCAAAAGGCTTCTCCTAGAGGGTTTTTCAAACAAGAGACTGTTTATTACTAAACGACAAAATTTTGGACCCCAGCAAATTAAAAGTATTTGCAGGGGACAAATCAAATGTGGTCCAAATGAAGATTTCTACTTTTGAAATGGTAGAAAGCATTGTGGGAAAAGGAGCAAATGCTGGTCACCAGGCCTTTTTCTCAGATTTGTTAAAACTCAGGATTGTGAGGTAAATGGTTCAAGGATTAATAACATCATCAATGAACAAACTGGGTTTATAGCTGCACCTTAAACACTGTCCTCACTCAATTGATCACTAAAAGAGCTCCATAACAAGGGTGCAGCATAAGAAAACAATGTAACCTGTTCAGACAAAAGAAAGACAAAGATTGTTCTGTAACTCGATTCCATACTCACCAGCACAAAACATGCTAATTAGTTCACAAAAATGTTACTTTCAGCATGCTGAATATCATTCTAGTTTCAACTGTTATCTAATTGGCTACTGCTGAACTTGAAACAAGATGATTGAATGACCCTTAACATACAATCCTGAGGCATTAAGACCCTGAGGCAGAAGGCTTTTGAAAAAATTGCAGGTCACCAGCATTTTCTCCTTTTCCCACATTATTTTCTACTTATATAAACACAAACTCTATCATTTAAACAACACTTATTTGTCATCTTCAATTTCTATTAATTTGGTCAAGAATTGTCTTTAATTCTACAAAGAGTAATAATCCCTTTTACCACACAATCCTGAGTTTTAGCCAAAGGGTAGAAAACATTGCGGGAAAAGAAGAGAATGCTGGTTACCAGCATTCCCTCCTTTTCCCACAATGTTTTCAAAAGCTTTCTTTCCCAGGTTCGTTAAAAAATGTGACTGTGGTAAAGGGTTAAGGCTTATCAATGTCTGTCTTTCACATGAATTTTTTAATATTTTTAGTATTTCTGTGGCTGTCACCACAATCAAATGCATGACAGTGTTTTGAGACAGATACCTTGCAGCTGTAAGTGTAAACAGTTAAATAAATTTTGATACAGTAAGAGAATAACATGTATACTGATTTGCAAAATATTGTAAAGATGTGCAAAAGCCATGCAAACTTTACAAGACATGCACACATCCCAAGAGAAAAAGTTAATATAGACATGATAGAAGTAAACATTCATAAAAGGATAGCAAATGATACAGCTACGAAGGAATAAAGTAACAATTATAGTGAGGATACATTTCTATAGCTGGTCACCATGTTGAATATTAACTGTTGATATTAGAGAGAAAAAGGCAAGTTTATTTTACTGGGTATTTAGACATTTCTCACAAGTCTGTGTGACAACCAAGGTCCGTATTCACCAACCACTCTTAGGAATATCTAAATTTGCAAGTAACACAACTTCTGATTGGCTAAACCAAATGGTTTAGCCAATCAGAAGTTATGCTACTTTCAAATATAAAAAATCTTAAGAATTAGACAAAGAATATTCTTAAGCATTCAATGGTTGGTGAATACGGACTTAGGCAGGATTTTTTTTCCTTACACTGAACAACTTCAACACTAGAATTGTAACAAATGACTTTTAAAGCATTTTATTTTTTTTTCTAACTTCAAAGTTCTATTTTGACAGAAGGCCCCCAACTTCATTCTATCCCTATAACAAACAACAAAATTTTGGACCAGACCAAATTGAAAGCATTTGCAGACGACAATTAATTTTGGTTCAAATGAAGGCTGCTGTCTCTGATAAGGTACAAAATATTGTGGGAAAAGGAGAAAATGCCAGTTACCAGCATTTTCTTCTTTTCCCTCAATGTTTTCAAAAGCCTTCTTTTTGAGGGTCTCTAAAACTTGGGATTGTGTGGTAAAGAGCTATGTAGTAAAACAACAGTGACAGCTCTCCTTGACAATTCTTTAAACCATTTTTTTTTTTGGACACACTGTATAGAAGACAAGTATTTAAGCAGATACTAATAAATAACACTGCATAGAAGTATTGAAGCATATCAGACAAAAACATGCAATATTGAAACACAAAACTAAACTAATCAAAAATGCCACCTTCATGACAATGGACAAAACCGTAACAAAATGCATAGGAAAAGGTAAAGGAGCTTCAATTAAAAGGTTTTGAATTGTTCTTCATTCAGGATATATTGTATGGGTAACCATCGTAAGTACAGAGGTGTATTTAAAAGGATATGCAGAACATTTGATTTCTGTGTATATAGGCGAGTGGCCATGACTGTGCAATGTGAGGTTAGTGTTTTAATAGAAAATTTGCAACAAGCTAATCCTTAGCCGACAATTTTGAAATTATCCTTGTACGATATTTATGATGAATATGAATCATCCTTCAATACCAGTTCATGCATACAAGTGGAAGTAAGTATGTCTGCATGAGTAAATCAGAGCTCCAGACAGAGGGAGTGATTTTGATTTTAAAATTGAAAATATCAATTATTCTCCAATAAACTCCATGTTATGGGTACTTATTAGAATTGTCTCATCGAGACGATTCTAATGAGTACCCACAACATAGGGCTTGGGAGAGAAATAATGGATTTAGAATACTGTCACTCCCTCTTATCTGGAGCTCTGAGTATCATATAAATTCTTCTGCTCAATGTCAACATAGATCATCTGCAAACCCGATTTTGTTTGGATAACTACAACACATAATATGATGCCAAAATGAAAGTTGGTAAATTAGGGGTATTGTCAAATTTTAGGGCATTAAGTTTACATCCATTCTAACCTTTTCCAATTTCATTTAAAATTTTTCTTTGAACTACGATCTGAGAAACTGATGCTGAAAGTAACAATCTGACTGCAGAAACGAACAATGAACTAAGTTGCAAAGCAGCTCAGCATGGAGCTGGAAAAAAAATGTTTTAAATTCCAGAAAAATAAAGTATTAGTTGGAAAAACAAAGTACAATGGAGTCTTTTTCTTTCTCATTTCAGTCAGATGGTATTTTCCACATCACATGACAATGGTATGAATTTATTCTAAAATAAATCTTAGTGCTGATGCCTTGGTGATCCCCATACCACATTGTCCTTTAGAAGAACAGAGAATATCAATGCGAATGTCAATTTTGAGCATAATACACAACAATGTAAGATATGGTATAAATACATGAAATTGACTGTCACACCTGTACTAACAGAGCACCCATGGTAAGTAAGAATAATGGTCTCTTACAGCAGGTGGTCTTTTAATACAGGTTCAATTTAGTAGATTCAATGCACAATGAAGCACCAAGGCAGTGGTTTCGTAAAGCAGTGGGGTGTTTAATTCAAGTGGTCTAATGTTCATATACATATATTAACAGACCTTGTTTCAAAATAGATTTGATGATAGAAGCACAGTGCTTTTCTTATCTTTGCCATAAAGTAATTTCCAAGATTACTATAAGAACTTAGGAAGCAAAATATGGCATAAAAGAGAGCGATAAATAGATGAACCAAACATTCAGCAGAAAAACTCAAAACTTAACTCAAATGCACCTACTGCAATATGATTGTATAGAGTGTATCAAAGTTTCACAGATGGAGGAGAAGACCTGATGGGAGAATAGACCAGGGAGACCTACCTCTTGGGCACCTGGCAGATTTACATCAGGTGCAGACAACGATTTTTCTGTCATCGTGAAGTGATTGGGATGTAGGAATGTTGTTTGATGGGTCACTTGTCTACAAGCCATTTAAAAACAAGAATGTTAATTTGTTAACAATATTGGTACGTATAAGTTGGTCATGCTTGGGGCAGAACATATCCAAGGTCTCTTAAAACTAGGAGAGCTTTGTATGTTTCAACTTGTCTGTCTCTTCAATATTTTTTTTGAACCATTCCAATCCTTTGTCTTTGTTAATACTTATTGTTACTAGTGGGGTGGATGTCACTGGCAAGCTATCACAGTAAAAGCGGGAAAAGCTAACATTCCTGAAATAACCTGTAAATATCAAAACACAATCAACAGACATAAGTCACATACAAGACGAAGACAACACTTCTAATCAAGACCAACTTTACCACGCTACATCTCCTTAGATTCTTGAACTACCATCCCTTCTAAAAGACTATACAGTGATTTGGTCAGATATCTCTTCAACTTTCTATTAAATTTGACGAAAGTCAATAGAATATATCAATGTCTCTGTTTTAGCAATCTTTCGAATTTCCTTTAGGTCAATACTTCAATAAATTTGGCCCCTTTTTTATTATGTCTCCTAAAACTCAATATATCAAAGAGCTTAGCATTACTTAAATGTTTTACATTTAATCCATTTGCCCCTATGTTGACACACATTGGAGGAGCATCCAGAGAAAAACTTTCCAAACATTGTAGAAAAAAAAAAATGAATCAGTTTCTCAGTCACAATGCTATTTTTGTACTGTTCAACTTCCATGATATCCAAAACTCTGTGACTGTTTCACATAAAGATGAGAATATGTGTTAGTTCTTAAACTGGTTTACCAGATGACAATTCAAACTACAAAGCATCAAAGGGGGTTGTTAGAAGGAATCTAATAGAATTTTAGATCAGATATAGCTAAAGAGTACATAAGTTCTAGCAAGAGAAAACCTCAGCTTTCAACAGATATTTATACAGCTGAAATATTTTACTGTTTTAAAAAAAAAAAGAGATGTAGCTGCCTGGCATGATGTGGGAGACTTGTTATTTTTGAAAGTACAAGAAAAAAAATCAAGTAAAGTTTTCTAGAAAGGAGCATCACAACAGAATACAGCCTAAATAAACACAGGATCATTGATAGAAATGGTGACACTACCATTGTTTTAATCATACATATAAACAAGGAATGACAAAGTTAACTACATGAGCCATGCATGTGCAAAAGGGAGCTTAATGCATCTCCATGATGAACTGTATCAATCAAGCCATCAAATGATTATGCACACACAATAACCACCTTCGTTAACAAACTGATTAATGAGGTTGACTGGTCCTTGGGCATACAGAAAATTGACCGATAACAAAAAGTTTTGGACCTGGTCATCCTGCACTGAGTGCGCAGGCTAACTTGGGTCAATACTTTTCGCAGAGGCATTAAGCTCCCTTTTCACAGAGCATGGCTCACATGTTTCTGCCATAGCTTTGTCTTTTTTGTACTAGATTAATTTACCCTAATTAGCTCCTTTCTAGTTTATTTAAGTACAGTATGTGTCTAGTAAAATAGATACGTGCCTAGAAAAACATTCCAATTTGATCGAAAGGTCAGGTGTACAGTGATTGAGAAGAAGGTTTCAAGTCTCCCACATTTTATTGTGTATGTATTATTAATGTGATTAGTATTTACAGCAAAGCTCATATAACTAGCTCTTCCATAGATACTGTATCATCTGTTCATAATCTATCTGTTTCAATTTCTTCATAAATTTTGCCAAAAAAGAAAAAAAGTTTTCCCTTTTACTGATACAATTAAATACTGTACAACTGAAAACATATCATGTCTAAAATTTTGTTGTTTGGTATGAAGTTAAATATTTTACTATTTCAGACAGATGATGCTGTATCATGTACAGAGGACAATTTCATTAGGCTGCAACAATGGACATTATCATAGGTTAACAAGCGTCCCTGTGATACTAAAGTTGCATAGCCGAAAGTTTGTCAGAAACTCACAGCATTTGCAATTACCCACCATGCTGAAATTCTATGCCATCTTTTGGTTTCATCAAAATATTTTACTTGTAATATTTTATCAGAAATTTGACATAGCAGTTTGTTGAAGAAAGAATCATACCATGACTCTGTTTCTGACAATATTCATTTTCAATGAAAATTCAGAGCATGGTAACACCTGGCAGCAGATTCAACATGATGAGTTTAACTAACACACAGACTGACTGGTGCATTAACCATGGCAGCTGATGCAATCCTCTGGATTGACATACCTCTTCTGTTGTACCAGTATTAACATCAAAACTAACATTAGGTGCTGAAGTCGATCTACCCCTGGGACCCAGGGGGGTTGTCTGTTTACTGCGGGAGAACGCCCGCGGAGATGTGTGAGAATAGGCTTGATTTTGATATGAAGATGGTGCTACAAGCATGCTTGAAGGATATGGGCCAAAACTGTCTGCTAGTAAGCTGAAATTTATAAGGCAGACAAAGTCAAACATTACCTAATATGTGTCTTTACAGATATAATACTGATCCATAGCTAAATCTAAGCTTTGATTTCATTGCTCAAAGTAAGGAAATTCCATGCATAATTCATAGCTTGTTTGGCTAACAAGAATATACATGTAATCATTTGAATATTATGACAATATGAAACATTTGTAATAAATATTCATTGATAACATATGTATTATTCAGAAAATTCAATCACTCTGATCGTTAGAATTCAACAACTGCAAATTAAAGCATCCAATTCAAAAGCCATCTTTTTAACTCATTATCCCGCATAGACAACTTTTTTTAGTGTTGCAGCAGTTCACTTTGAAAACTTTGAACTCTTTACCACACCATCCCTACGTTAACTATACCAAACAACAAAATTTTTGACTGGTCCAAATTGAAAGTAAATACAGACAACATATAAAGTTTAGTTGAAATGGAGGTAGCTGTCTGTGAAAGAACAGAAGACCTTAATTTCAAAAGCCCATTTTCTCTGGGTTATTAAAACTTGGGATTGTTTGGTAAAGGTTTAAAGGACCCTAGAAAGCTTTTGAAAACACCATAGGAAAAGAAAATTACCAGCAATTTTTCCTTTTTCAGCTTTCCATCAAAAAATCACATCATTTGAGCCACATATCAATTCATTCGTCGTCTGCAAACACTTTCAACTTAGACAAGTCTAAAATTTTGTCAGCTGGTAAAGAATAGGTGAAAATAACGCTGTAATTCACACTGACTATCCTTATTTCAGAAAGATGCTTTTTTCAACTCTTTACTAAATGCAAAAAGTTTGGGCATGTCAAAATCAAAAGCATTTGCAGAAAACAAATGAAATGTGACTCAGTATATGGGGTTTGTCTATGAAAGGGTAGAAAACATTGCGAGAAAAGTAGAAAATACTGTTTACCAGGATTTTCTCCTCCCACAATGTTCTCAAAAGCCTCCTTTCTCAGGGTCGTTTTCTCATGAGATAATGTGGTAAAGGGCTAAAGATGTCTGCTGCAATTATCTCTCCAGAGATCCCATGTTTAAAATAATTGTCATATCACATGAAACCTTTCAGCAGCAGCTATGGTGTAAGGTGGAGGTCCCTTAAATATGAGCCATGCTCTGTGAAAAGGAGGCTCAATGCATCTGCAAAATGTATTGACCCATGTCAGCCTGCGCATTCAGCCCTGGCTGACCTAGGCCTGAACTTCTTGCTATCGGTCAATTTTCTGCTAGCCAAAGGACAGTCTGCCTCATGATTCACTCGGTTGTTGGACAAAATAGATTTTATGTGATGTCTTGCTTGGTAAAATGCAGTATGGAGATGCTTTAACTCTTTACCACACAGTCCCGACTTTTAACAACCCTGTGAAAGAAGCCTTTTGAAAACATTGTGGGAAAAGGAGAAAATGCTGGTAACCAGCATTTTCTTCTTTTCCCACAATGTTTTCTTCCCTTCCCAAAGCAAATTTCAACTTTTCAGTCTCATTCATTTTGTCGTCTGCAAATGCTTTCAATTTGGACCAGTCCAAAATTTTGTCTTTGGTAAGAGTTAAGCCCTTTTGCCAGAGCATGGCTCAAATATAGCTTAAAACAGACACTTTTATGTTGTTTTCCCACTACAGAATATGATTTCATATTATCATACTTACCATGACTGAAAAAAAAAAAGTTACATGAATTATGGCAAGGTATGACATATACATTATCTACGTAACTTGTCTAGCTCCCAACTCCCTCCTCGAAACATTCCATGAACTGTTAAACCCATGCACAACTAAATGGTGATCTGTCAATACAACAGTCTAACTCTTGTTTTTTTGAGGTGATAATTATGTTGAGTACTTATCACAAAAAACTAGTCTTACCCAATGAAATGTGGTCACATAGTGAAGCTGATCAAATCTGCATCATATTAAAAAATTATGATATTCTGTGGCATAAATGGGGGTGTAACATTGATGTTAACCCTTTACCAACCAACTTGGTATTTTTATAACCCTGAAAGGGAAGGCTTTTGAAATTATTGTGGGAAAAGGATAAAATACAGCATTTCTCATTTTTCCCACAATGCTTTCAACCATAATATATATCCAAGCATTTGAGCCACAAATGCTTTCAATTTGAACGAGTCTAAAATATTGTCAACTGGTAAACAGTAAAATGTCATGAACTCATTACCTCCTAAAACAAACTTGCAGCAGACAACTTTGTAAAATATGAATGACCAGCATGAAACACTGTTTATTACACGGGTATAATTTAAAATATTGCAAGTTTACCACAATGCTTTCAAAAGCAATCTGCTGCAACGCACCAAAGTTGGTCTACAGGAGGAAATGATTCATATTAGCTTCACTTATAGACAGCTGATTAACAATTTAACAAATGACAAAATTTTAGACTGGTCCAAACTGAAAGCAGTTGCAGACGACAAAATAGATGTGACTGCAAAATTGAAATTTGTTTTGGGAAAGGTAGAAAACATTGTGGGAAAAGGAGAAAATGCTGGTTACCAGCATTTTCTCCATTTCCCACAGTGTTTTCAAAAGGCTTCAATCTCAGGGTCGTTAAAAGTCGGGATTGTGTGGTAAAGAGTTAAACATTTTTAGTCCAGAAAAAAGACAGAGATATTGCTGCAAGCTAATACTATCAAGGTCATTCATCCAACAATACACAGTGCAAAGTAGCTCAAAGATCAGAATACAAATTCTGTGCATTATCATCTTGAGATACACAAAAGCAATCAAAACAGTGGTCATTAAGATAAGGGTAATCCATATCCCTCACAAACACTTTGAATTGGCTGTAGTTGAAGATATTTACAACTACTGTAAGATTGGTGTTTATGTGCAGTTTCTGTAGTTATGTGATGGATAAAATTTGTCCAAATAGTCTGTTCTTGTCTCTAACTTAACAAATAGATTTTGCAGGGTTTCAGTATGTTTTCTTTAATGAATTACAACTAAGCTTAGAGACAACATACAAAGCCACAAGCATATGGATTGTAGTGTGATTTATATGATTTATATTCACATTCTTGCAACAAGTAATTGCTCCTTTTCTAAAACATTTTCCATACTGTAGGATTGGAATATTTTCCTTTCCTTTGATTTTTGGTCATATATAAATGAGCCATGCTCTGGCCAAAGAGGATTTAATGCATCTCTGTGATCCATTGGACCAAGCAAGTCTGTGAAAAGGAGGCTATGATAACTATGGATCCATAAATCCATTCTGTCTAACAACAGCCTGATTCATGAGGTAGACTGGTCTTTTGACATGCAGAAAATTGACTAATAGCAAAAGTTTTTCACCCATGTCAGCCTGTGCAGAGTGGGCAGGCTGACATGGTCTGTATATATATATTTTTTTTCTCTCTTTCAGATGCACTAAGCCCTATTTTCACAGAGGATGGCTCAAATTATCATAATTATCTTTGGTGGGCCTGACAGTGGCCTGAATAGAAATCATTTTAAGATATTTTAAATGTCAAAAACTATTCCTATTTATCTCAAGAGTTAGTTTTCTTTCTACCAATGAATTGTGATAAATTAACAAAGCATATAGCCACTGAGACCAAGGCTGAGAATTAAGTTGCATACCTTTGTCTGTCTCTTTAAAAAGATTAACCATCACTTACAGCAGTTACAAACTGAGTTTATATTCCATAATTTTTCTAATAAAAAGTGTTTTTGTTGATTATCATTTTCGTGTTTGAACTATTTCTATATGCTGAGGTAAAGTAAAACTGTCACTATAGGTAACTTAAAACCCCAGTCAAGTTCTTTAATGGAGGAGATGTATGTTGAAACCCATTAAGCATTACACACACAGGTGTAAAAGTTAAAGTGAAGATAATTCTTCAACACTTCAATGAAAACATCAAATTATTGTGTCATTCACAGGACAGAGCCTGGTTTATGCTTTTATAAAGTTGCAATAAAATGACAGCAAGGCAGAGGAAATAGCTTCCACCACAAAATTTACTACTAAATTTGCACCCAGACAGACAAATGAACAGACATACAGGCTGATTGCCAGAATACCCTAAAAATACCTATTTTATGGGGAAAACAATGGCAGCTAGAATCTATTTTCTCTCTTCTATTATACTGCTCTATTATCATTTCAAAAAACCCCTGTCCAAAATTTCATCCAACTCTGAGCCATGAAAACTTTCAGTTTCACCTTTACGGAAGTATAACGATAAATCATTGTGTTCATATTCAAAGATCAGCAAATGTGTCCTTATCTTATCGTTGGAAAAAAACAAAGAGGAAAAAACTACATCATCCCCATGATTATTCATCTGATGAAATTAACCCTTAACCACACAATCCTGTGTTTTAACGACCCTGGGAAAGAGGCCTTTTGAAAACATTGTGGGAAAAGGGGAAAATGCTGGTAACCACCATTTTCTCCTTTTCCCACAAGGTTTTCTATCCTTTCCAAAACAAATTTCAATGTTGAGTCACATTTATTTTGTTGTCTGCAAATGCTTTCAATTTGGACTAGTCTAAAATTTTGTCTATTGTCACTTCATAAAGAGTTAAATAAATATGCATTAACCCTCTTTACCATACATTCTTGAATTTTATCAACCCTGAGAGGGAACACGTTTGAAATTATTGTGGGAAAAGGTGAAAATGCTGGTAACCTGCAATTCTCTTCTTTTCCCTACAATGTTTTCAGCCTGTCACTTCAGTCATATTTAATTTGTTGTCTGCAAAGACGTTGAATTTGGATGGCTCCAAATTTTTGTTGTTTAGTAAAGAGTTAAACCAATCTTACAAATTCCCTCAAAATTATTTGATTCACAATCATCTAACAAACTGCACATTTCAAGAAAAAAAACTTTCTCAACAATAAACTCATTTAAAATAACCACTGTAAATACGAAATGGAGTAAAGCAAAAATAATACTTACTGTTTTGTAAGTGTTCTAGTATCACACATTGGGTTAATGTTCTCTTTACATCGCTGATGTAACCGGTAACCACAAGTCTGACACCTGAATCCTTGTAACAGGAATTTATGACAAACATCACAGAATGTAAGGGAAAAAAATGTCTTTCTTGCCTGTGGGAAAAAAAGTAGATATAAAAGACAAGTTACACATCAACAAGGACCCTATTCACCAACTATCCTAATTGTAAGTCTCACTCTGAATTCTATGACTAGCCATCCGATGGGTGGAGAAACCCCATCTCAGCCAATCAGATTGCTAGTCTTTCAATTTAGACACAAAAAAAATTTTGAACTCTTACCACATAAAAAACATTAGACTTGTCCAATTGAAAGTTCCTGCAGATAAAAAATAGGTCAGACACTGAGTTTTGTAAATAGTGGGTAGAAAACACTGTGGCAAAAGGTGAAAATGCTGGTTACTAGCATTTTCTCCTTTTTCCATAATGCTTTCAAAACCTGTCTTTCTTGTATCATTAAAACTTAGGATTTTTCTGTTTAAAAAAAAAATAATAAAATTGTTGAAGAATAAACATCTTGACATATTTCCTCACATAACTCAACCAGTCCTCCTACTGCCTGTCTCTACTGTAAGATCTGCAGAGTCAATTCTATGTGACCATTCTAAGGATTGTCTTACTGTTCATCTTGTCCCATTACTTTAGAGGCTACTTTTAGAGCTACAACCTTTGAAGAAAAACTTAAAGGACTGCAAAATTATCAAAAGCATTATGGGAAAAGAATCACTTGTTTATAGTGGGGTAGTTTCTCTTTTTTCAATACTAAGATTTGCTCATAGTGAGCGATTTCTCAGATTTTCTCCATTTGCCACACACTTTCAGATGTACTTGTAAATTCAACCTCAATTCATGTTGAGTATCTAAATTATAACTGTTTTCAAAGATGCCTGCGTCAAATTTCTTTCAAGAGGTAATAGTTACTTGTTCAATTTATTCAAAGAGCAAATTTAAAAATAAACAAAAGCAGTGGATGCGGGTGCCAATGCTCCACTGCAGATGCTTGATTTTCAATGGAAATTCAGATCGAAAAAAGGGGCATAATTCTGTCAGAGACACTTTGATGGTTACCTGCCCTAGTTGTACAGGTCTCAGTTTTGCTTTTCAAGAACTTGTCTAAGTTTGAAGCAAATATTTTCAAAAATAAGAGAGATATTATAAAATGTCAAAATTTTCGCACAATGACGCAGACAGAAAACACAGACGAAGCCGCCAGGGCTAAGACAGACCCTTGATGTTTTCTTCAAAAACAGCCCAGCTAAAAGTGAAGAGCTTGCCTTGGCATTCTAGGTACTTACAATATTGTGAATAGCAGCGCCTTGAAATTTCAGTGGCTGTCGAGCACTTTTTAATTCTACTTGAAGCTCCAAACCTTCGACATCTGTCATCGGGATATCCCAGTTCAGAGGTTTTCTAGGAAGGAAGAGAAAAATATTGTTACAAGCTTGTAGGCCTTCTATTGTTAACAAGACTTCTAGCCCGCTTTTAAGGGTGCTGGGCCTGTGGTTTTGGAAAGGAAGAATTTTCTTGATTTCCAATACATTTTAAGTTTTGTTTTGTTTCTATGGAAACCAGAAATTCTGTCTGGAATAAAATTCTATGAAGGAATTCTGAAGAGAACCTTAGCAGGATCACTTCTGTGAAGTTTGGTCAAATAAGCTCCTTGTTTTTACCATAGAATATGTTTGGCTACCAAAGCTGAAAGCTATGCTTTTCTCCACTTTCAGTACTTTATTTCATATCAACCCTTTGCCAAAAGACACTTTCTAGACTTGTCCATATTGAAAGTTTCTGAAGGTGACAATTTCAAAAGTGGAACAAATGATCTTCAGTCCTTTGTCAGCAAAGAAAACATTGTGGGGAAAGGAGAAAATGCTAATTACCAACATTTGAGAAGACACTTAAATCAAGATATATACTCTGGTATGAAATTCCTTTTTAGAATATCTTAAACAAGGGAATAAAGTGTCCCTTTGGCTTTCTTTAATGAGGACAACAACCTTTTCTATTGCAAGAAGGGATGTGAGGCAATCTGTCTCCCTATCCACAAGATTCCTTCTTGCGTAACTCTCTACCAGACCTCAAAGTTCTAGCCTTGATCATATCGAAAGCATTTTGCAGGGCACACATGCATTGTGGCTAAAATGAAAATAGTTGTCTATGAAAGGCTAGAAAACATAGTGGGAAAAAGAGAAATGCTGGTTACAAGTATTGCCTCTTTTACCCACTATGTTTTCAAAAGCCTTTTTCCTCTGGGTTGTCAAAACATGGGATCGTTTGGTTTCAGTAAATGTGTGTTAGCTGCTTTTTACATCCAGATAGTGAAATACAACAAGAGCACTGCATGCTGGTGCCAATGCTCGTCTGCTGTTGCTTGATTTTCAGTGAAAATCCTAATTCAACAAAGGGGCATAACTGTGTAAAAAATACTTGGTGTATAGGTTTCCTTTTTTGACAATTAACAACTTATCCAAGTTTGAACCAGTATCTTCAATAATAACAGAGATATTACAAAATGTCAAACTTTTTGCACAATGACAGATGATGCCAGGGCTACGACAATACCTCGATGTTCTCTTAAGAAATAGCCAAGCTAAAATGAAGGTGAGAAAGGTACAATATTATACTTACTTTGTTTTTCGCTTTTTGTCGTATATAACACAGTCTTCTATATCAAAATCTCTTAACTTCATTGCCTTAGCTAGACCTTCTCGCAGCGTTTTGCCCACTTTCACTGTAACCTGTTGATATTGAAGTAGGATAAAATATAACTGAACCATGCAATGTGAAATGGCTTAACGCAGTTGCAAAAAGCATTGAATCAGGTCAGCCTGCTGACCTGGGCCAAAACTTCTTGCTTTTGGTAAATTTCCTGGATGCCCAAGGACCAGTGTACCTCATGATTTAGTAGGGTGCTATACAAAACAGACTTTATGGATCAATAATACTGTGATAACTTGCTTGGTACAATATATCACGGAGATGCATTAAAACACCTTTTCACAGAGCATGGCTCATATAACTTGCAGTCTCTCATTCAAAGGCTTTTTTCACACATACCTGAATATTCTGTGTATTCTGATCCTGACATACAATGTCTACAAAAATTACTTAAGTTTTCCCTAGAAGGGCTAGGGTTGTACACAACATGCAGACATTGCTTGATGATTCAATTAACTCTTTACCACACAATGCCGCCTTTTAACGCCCCTGGGAAAGAAGCCTTTTGAAAACGTTGTGGGAAAAGGAGAAAATGCTGATAACGAGCATTTTCTCCTTTTCTCACACGATGTTTTCTACCCTATCAAGAGACTAGAGGCGCTTGAGTGCCTGTAACGCTCCACAGGCCTGATATTTCTATAATGGCGAAAAGAAGTTTTTAACAATTACCATTCAATCCTGCATTTTAGCTCACTAAAGAAAAAAGGTATGGAAAAAACTTGTGAGAAAAGAAGAAAAAAATGGTAACCAGCATTTTCTTAGTTTCCCACAATAATTTCTATCCTTTTTTATATATGTCTTACTAATTTGAAGATATGTTGTCTGCAACAGGTCCTTTCATGAACCATTTTGGGTGGGGAAACATCAAAATATAGAAAATATGTCTTTCTCAGGGTCGTTAAAAGTTGTGATTGTGTGGTAAAGGGGTAATCTAAAAGAACAGCTAGGAGGGCAAATGAATGAATGTTATAGCAATATAGATCAACTTACATCAATACACCAGATAGAATGAAATATGCTGGCATACAATGAACACCTAATCCCTAATAATCAACTTTTCACAGTTAGAATGTCTTCTGTGGCAAACAACACAAAATGGTCTACAAATGCATTTACATAAATCAAATATCCTGCTCCAGGGCACAGATTAATTCTGGTGTACTGAAGTTGCGGGATCAGTTTGACTGGGTAACATTAATGCCTTATCACAAATGTAAAGCCCTGTCCCACTGTGTACCAGGTCACCAGGATTTACACCCCTTCTCTGTCCACTCTGCATTTACTCATTAGTAGGTCAACAAACCTTTACCAGAACTAATAAAAGTGCAGAGGTTCTCTTGTTCTATATCAAAAGGACTATAAGGTACCTACAACATGGGGGTTTTGTTATTAAAATACTTTTTCTTTTTTATCTTGGCATGGTTACTCAGGCTTAGTAATAAGGCAAAATTGAAAAGCTCAAGTTGTGAAAGATGCTCAAGCTTTTATCTTATTTATGGCCAGTGATATTTCATTACTAGTACTAACTAATAGCATATCATTGGAGTAAATTGTGATCTTAATACCAAGGAAAATGTGTGGGCTTAAATAGGACAGCCCTGACTAGGTCAAGTCAATCCAATTTTCTTCCTTTTTCTTTGTTAGTCGATAAAACTAACACAATAAATAGTTTTGGAGAAGAACATTTTTTTGAAATATAAGCCTTGTCTATAAAAAAATGTGTTTTTAGGTGTATCATTTTTTTAAAAGGAATTTGGTATACAACCACCATAGAAACAATTTGGCAGACAACCACCATAGGAACTTACCTGCAAAACAACAATGAAATCCAATGAATAGTTTTAGAGAAGAAATTTTTCAAAGATTTTACTTTATACCATAAAAGGAAAATGAGTCTCCCATAAAAGCCATGTTTTTTGACAGATCATTTTTTTTTAAAGGAATTCTGTAAACCTGTATCTAAGGAACATTCCTGCAAAATAATAATGCTATCCAAATAGCGGTTTGGGAGGAGAAGATTTTTAAAGGTTTTTTACTTTGGTTGCCATGGCAACCAGATTTCTTCATGGAACACAATTATTTGAAGGAATTTGAAAGAGGACCACCAAAGGAACATTCCTGTGAAATTTGGTAAAAATCCAGTCAATAGTTTCTGAGGAGAAGTTTTTTAAAGAAAAAGTTTACGGACGCACGCACGGACGAACGGACGGACGGACGCACGACGGACACAACGCCATGACAATAGCTCGCTGGCCTTCGGCCAGTGGAGCTAAAAATTGCATCATTTCAGCCACACTGAAATTGTTGTCTGCAGGCTTTCAATTTGGACAAGGCTAAAATTTTGTCATCTGGTAAAGGGCTAATATGTTTAGTATTCACTAATATCCAGCAAAAAATGAACACACAACATTGAAAATATGTTAAAAAATCTTACAGAAGTATGTTGTTCATTTGGCAAGAAGGCCTTCACATGCCTCAGAGGAGATTTGAGAGGAGGGATGGGGCTTGGTAGGGCCTGATATTCTTCTGTTGATCTGGATCCATTACCAATTTCTGTTGCGGGCAAACTTATTGGAGGTGGGGCAGGAGCACTGGGTGGCTCAACCTCAGGGGGTGGCTCTGGCTCATCTGTTTCATATTCAGTTAATTCCTGTTCTTTTGCTTGTAGGCGAGTCTGTAGTTCATGAATTTTATTGGCTAGCTCTTCATATTCCTACCGAGAAATGCCAGTATGCAAGTTACAAATCAAAGGTAAAATTAAAAAGAATGGTTTTACAAAAGCATAGATTGATCTGAATTCAGACATTGAAACAAAATTTGCAAACGAAAGCGACACACATTTACCTTTTACCAAACAATCCTGTGCTTTAACAACCATTAGGAAGAAGGCTTTTGAAAACATTGTGGGAAAAGAGGAAAATGCTAGTGACCAGCATTTTCTCCTCTTCCCAAAATGTTTTCTACTCTCCCAAAAAGAAATTTCACTTTTTAAGTCACACTTACTTTCTCGTCTGCAAATGCTTTCACTTTGCACAAGTCTAAATGTTTGTTGTTTGGTTAAGGATTAGGTGATAAATTGGCACATTGCTGTACCAAGTTTGCTGAAAAATTATTTATTGTATATCTTCCTGCAAATTGAAGGTACTCTGAAAGAATGAATGAATGTTGTTTTATGGCTAATTGTATGTTCAAGTAAAGTTATGATTTAGCACAAACAAAGAGATCATCTTTTTCTTCAATACAATTTTCCTGCTTTTTCAAAGCTTTTAGGTAGGTTTCAGTCTGTATTAACCATGGTAAAAATACCTTGTATTGAACAGTATTTAACATTAGTAGATGCAGACATTTTTACACATAGCATAAAGGCTGCATGTTCCATTAAACATTCCTTATACACTCCATACAAGTCTGAAAGCACATAGCTTAGTACTGCAAGAGAAGTTAGAAAATGATATTTTTTATAATGTGGACTTTACACATAAAAACTAACAAAGAAACAAAGATGGTGCAACTCTAAGATTACGCCAAATTCTCCATATTTCTGTGCCATTTTAAGTTAACCCTTTGCCAAACCATCCCATGGTTTAATGAATGTGAGGAGGAAGGCTTTTGGAAACATTGTGGAAGAAGGAAAAATAGTGGTAACAGCATTTTCTCCTTGCTCAACTATGTTTCCTTTATTTTCAAAGACAGATCCCATCACTTGACCCATGATTTACTAGTCATCTCTAGATGCTATGAAGAAGTTATTGGACAATACATCTAAATGACTCATTGTTTACATAATATCATAGTTTTCGACATGTTTATATTTTTATGATATAAAAAATGACAAAGAATTATTCCTGATCTTCAAACTAGAGGCGCTTGAGCGCCTGTATCGCTCCACAGGCCTGATATTTCTATAATGGCGAAAAGAAGTTTTTAACAATTACCGTTCAATCCTGCATTTTAGCTCACTGAAGAAAAAAGGTATGGAAAAAACTTGTGAGAAAAGAAGAAAAAAATGGTAACCAGCATTTTCTTAGTTTCCCACAATAATTTCTATCCTTTTTTATATATGTCTTACTAATTTGAAGATATGTTGTCTGCAACAGGTCCTTTCACAAACCATTTTGGGTGGGGAAACATCAAAATATAGAAAATATGTCTTTCTCAGGGTCGTTAAAAGTTGTGATTGTGTGGTAAAGGGGTAATCTAAAAGAACAGCTAGGAGGGCAAATGAATGAATGTTATAGCAATATAGATCAACTTACATCAATACACCAGATAGAATGAAATATGCTGGCATACAATGAACACCTAATCCCTAATAATCAACTTTTCACAGTCACAGTTAGAATGTCTTCTGTGGCAAACAACACAAAATGGTCTACAAATGCATTTACATAAATCAAATATCCTGCTCCAGGGCACAGATTAATTCTGGTGTACTGAAGTTGCGGAATCAGTTTGACTGGGTAACATTAATGCCTTATCACAAATGTAAAGCCCTGTCCCACTGTGTACCAGGTCACCAGGATTTACACCCCTTCTGTCCACTCTGCATTTACTCATTAGTAGGTCCACAAACCTTTACCAGAACTAATAAAAGTGCAGAGGTTCTCTTGTTCTATATCAAAAGGACTATAAAGTACCTACAACATGGGGGTTTTGTTATTAAAATACTTTTTCTTTTTTATCTTGGCATGGTTACTCAGGCTTAGTAATAAGGCAAAATTGAAAAGCTCAAGTTGTGAAAGGTGCTCAAGCTTTTATCTTATTTATGGCCAGTGATATTTTATTACTAGTGCTAACTAATAGCATATCATTGGAGTAAATTGTGATCTTAATACCAAGGAAAATGTGTGGGCTTAAATAGGACAGCCCTGACTAGGTCAAGTCAATCCAATTTTCTTCCTTTTTCTTTGTTAGTCGATAAAACTAACACAATAAATAGTTTTGGAGAAGAACATTTTTTTGAAATATAAGCCTTGTCTATAAAAAAATGTGTTTTTAGGTGTATTATTTTTTTAAAAGGAATTTGGTATACAACCACCATAGAAACAATTTGGCAGACAACCACCATAGGAACTTACCTGCAAAACAACAATGAAATCCAATGAATAGTTTTAGAGAAGAAATTTTTCAAAGATTTTACTTTATACCATAAAAGGAAAATGAGTCTCCCATAAAAGCCATGTTTTATGACAGATCATTTTTTTTTTAAAGGAATTCTGTAAACCTGTATCTAAGGAACATTCCTGCAAAATAATAATGCTATCCAAATAGCGGTTTGGGAGGAGAAGATTTTTAAAGGTTTTTTACTTTGGTTGCCATGGCAACCAGAATTCTTCATGGAACACAATTATTTGAAGGAATTTGAAAGAGGACCACCAAAGGAACATTCCTGTGAAATTTGGTAAAAATCCAGTCAATAGTTTCTGAGAAGTTTTTTAAAGAAAAAGTTTACGGACGCACGCACGGACGAACGGACGCACGACGGACACAACGCCATGACAATAGCTCGCTGGCCTTCGGCCAGTGGAGCTAAAAAGGAATAAAAGACTGCTTTTCTTAAAAATGTTACAGTGAAACTGATATTCTTCCAAAGCTCTACATTGTAAGTATTTTAAACTGGTGCTAAATCCAGAATTTTGTCTAAAACTGTCCGTTCTTATTTATTGCAGAAAACACTGGCAAGTTTCAAAGCTCTTCACTTGATTAATGATTGAAAAGGGCAGACATTTCTCTTTTGATAGGGAATACAGGTTTTGTCCTGTATGTAAATCTTCTAATATCTTTATTGCTGAAAACCAGTTTCATTTTTACTTCCATTGTTCTGTATATATATATTTGAGGAGCTCATACTGATATATTTGAAGCTGTATTGATTTAGAAATAGAAACTTAAATACATTCTATGCAGTTTTAAAACGGAATAAGAAAGATACAGTTCTCACTTCAAAAGTTAGGCGTTGAACTTTCAATCTTCACAGTAATGTGCCTGTCAAATGTAATTTCTCACTTAACACATTATTTACATACAGGCTATCACATTTATCAAAATTTAGTTACTCAGGAACATATTGTTTTAACTCTTTACCAAACAACAAAATTTTACACTAGTCCAAAGTGAAAGTTTTTGCAGACGACAAAAGAAATGTGAATGAAAAATTAAAATTTGATATTTGAAAGGGTAGAAAACATTGTGGGAAAAGGAGAAAATGCTGGTTACCAGCATTTTCTCCTTTTCCCACAATGTTTTAACCCTTTACCAAACAACAAAATTTGGGCTGGTCCAAATTGAAAGAGTTTGCAGATGACAATATTACATTTGATGAAAATGGTAGAAAGTTCTCAATAAGGGTAGAAAACACTGTGGGAAAAGGATAAATTGCTCGTTACGAGCAATTTCTTCTTTTCCCACAGTGTTTTCAAAAGACTTGTGCTGTAGACACGTGAAAACCAGGGCTTGTTTGGGAAAGGGTTAAAAAGGCTTCTTTCTCAGGGTTGCTAAAAGTCGGGATTGTGTGTTAAAGGGTTAATACCATGAAATGTACAGGTTCAGGACACAAACAGGCTCTAGGGCATAATGACTAAGGGTGAATTTGCTTATGTGGGGGCAATGTCGTCCTTAGCCACTTGTCTTCTACAATTGTCATTGGTCTAAATATGCATTTAATTTTAATCAGCTGTTTCACTTATGAACTTGTAACAAAGTGTGTCCACCTGACCAATGAGGTTCAACCCTTTACCATACAATCACGAGTTTTAACGACCCTGAGAAAGAAGCCTTTTGAAAACGTTGTGGGAAAAGGAGAACATGCTGGTAACCAGCATTGTCTCCTCTTCCGGCAATGTTTTCTACCCTATCCAAGCCAAATTTTGTCATTTGAGCCACATTTAGATTGTCGTCTGCAAATGCTTTCAATTTGGACAAGCCTAAAACTTTTGTCGTTCGGTAAAGAGTTAACTCTTTAGCAGATGACAAAGTCTTAGACTCATCCAAATTAAATGCATCTGTAGACAACAAAGACATGTGACTAAAGTGATAGAATTCTTATTAGGGAGCATAAAAAATGTTGTTGGAAAAGGACAAAATGCTGGTTATCAGCATTTTCTCTTTTCACACAATATTTTCCAAATCCTTTAACCCTTTCCCAAACGACAAATTTTAGCCCCTTCCAAATTGAAAGCATCTGCAGACGACAAATTTGAAAGTGGTACAAATGAACCTAAGAATTTTTGACAGGGTAGAAACCATTGTGGGAAAAGGAGAAAATGCTGGTTACCAGCATTTTCTCCTTTTCCCACAATGTTTTCTAAAGGCTTCTTCCTCAGGGACGTGAAAACAAGGGATTGTTTGGTAAAGGGTTAACCTCAGGGTCGTTACAACTCACAATTGTGCGCTAAAGGATCAAAGTAAATAAACAGTATTTGTATTTTCTGATATATGGTAGGTAACAATGCTAATGTAATGTTTCATTTATGTGTTGCATCATGGGCCAACAGCTTTCGTATCTATATAACTTATGTCTGTGTTAAATATGAATTAGTCCACAATTTGACATACAGTCAGGAGCTAGGGGTTGAGAAATAAACTGTAGAAACATACCTGTAAGTATAGTGCAGGTGGGTGTCTTTCTTTACCAAACTGATCATTCAATCTCTCTAATCTTTCCTTGGTAAGTCTGATCAAGTTTTCTAAATTTCGAATCTGCAATAAAAGAGAAAATTTGTGAATTTTACATTCTTGAATTCCATGAGACATATATCCCCTTGGAGGTTAGCTGCAATGTTATTTTAACTCTTTACCACATGAGAAAAATGTAGACTTGTCCAAAAACAAAGTTAATTCAAATGCGACTCAAATGATGAAATATGTCTTTGATAGGATAGAAAACATTGTGGGCAAAGAAGAAAATGCTGGTTACAAGCATTTTCTCCTTTTTCCACAACGTTTTCAAAAAGGCTTCTAGGTAAGGGTAGCTAAAAGTCACTCAGCATTGTGTGGTGAAGGATTAATTAATGATTGTGTCTCTGCTATTCCCCAATGCAGGCATTCTTATGCCCATTCTGGGTTGGAAAACGAAAATAATGGTGTCATTTTGATGGCTGTATGCATTGATCTTTTCATTTTCAGCTAGCAATAAGGTTGTTTACAAAACCACCAAAAGAACAGAAAGATGTAACTGTTACCTTATTTCAAGTCCAGTTTTTTTGAAATGTAAAATATCCATTGACCTACTTCAGGGGAAATCGACACTAGGTTTGACATTTACAGTGTTTCTGGTAGCTCATGAAGTTTGGGGGTTATCTGTCTGTGACTCCCTGTTTGGAATTTTGGGGTCATTCAGAAATTTTATGGGTCATGATCTTTAACCTTTTATTTTTTTGTCAAATGTTGTTTCCCTTTGTAGATGTCACATAATGTTAAAGTTTTATATGACAGTGTGGTATTAAAAGTTAAAGTTAAAAACAATGACCAATCAATGTTTGTTGTTCTTTATTAACCCTTAGAGCACCGGATAAACCTGCTAGACATTTTAATCCTAGAAATACGACCCAAATAATTGCAATTTCATAGCTGCTTTTGTGTACAGTGATTCATCAAAGCGGACAATGTAGATCAAAGATTGGGCTGCACATTTTGTGCAGCCTGATCTTGATCTACACTGGCCGCAAATGCAACTATAGTTGTGAAAGGCGCTTTAGGGGTTACAGAGTCTCCATTATGTCTGTAATTCTACATGTAGTTATTCCTCAATGAAACTGTTTTGTTTCTCATGTCATCCAATTACTCCATTGAATTGGTTACTATAAGCGAGTAGGGTCTAAAAGGTGGACATACAACTTTTAAGTATGGATTCCATACTGTAGTATAAGCGACATGACAGGTATGACACACAGAATGATGTCACATTTAAGAACAATACAGTGTAAACCGGAAACAAATAATTCAATGGCAGAAAGTGGATTTGATGCGATTCTGCAGTTACATTACAGGGTATAAACTTGTTGATTGATTTAATCAATCTTTTATGTTACATTTAGTTCTGTTTTATGTTGCATCAAGGAAGATACATAATTTTGTTGCCTCTGCCTTTGATTTCTGCTTAAAAACACTGAATTTCTGAATGCTGTGTTAACTCCTCATGTTTCACAAGTCATTTAAAATACAGTAAATTTCTTTTTTCAAAATTTATCAGCTTTCTTTTTCATCAGATTGGGCACGGAAAACAAAACTAAAATTTTCTGGATGTACTTCATTTACAAGGAGTCATACTCACTACCTAGATTGCTGAGCATATGGAGCTATTTTTTCAAAATGAACTGAACCTGCATATGCATTCAACTGAATTCATAATGAATGAATGTTTACAAATAAACCAGATGTATTTATGTAAGAAAAAGGTAAATTACAGTAAGATGAATGAAAACCTTGAAATAAACTTGGTGTCCGTATGAAGTTACATCATTTATCTATCAATCCATGTCCATTTTCATAGCTGACAAGCAGATTTTAGACACATGTATGTATCCAACCATCTGAAAGTTGACCAGTGGGATTTGGAAATTTCCAGAATCATATAAAGAAAGTATGCTGCAAAGGTGAGTGCACAAACAATCACATAAACAAGAGCACTGCGTTTAGGTGCCAATGCTCAGCTGTGGATACTTGATTTTCACTGAAAATTCCAAGTTGAAAAAGGGGCATAACTCTGTCAAAAATACTTTGATGGTTACCTGCCCTTGCTGTAAATGTTCCCCAGTGCTCCAGATAAGGTCCGTATTCACGTAATTTACAGGTGACGATCTGATTGTTACGCATCTTTTTTTACAAAAGTCCGTACTCGATACGGAACGTTTTTCCAGGTACGTAAAGTATAGGGTACGAATCCGTATACAATGAAAGGGAGCTTACTCTTTCTCAGACAAACATTCAGATATTTTCGGGATTGCCGAGCGATTTTCCAATTTTTTCCCGTTAAATAAAAAGGGAAAATCGGCTCGGACCGGAATTAGACCCTGCATCTCGGCTTTAGTCAAGTTTTTATCGATTACGGTGTGGGACCAGCGGATAATCGTACTATGTACATGTATGTTCCGAATGAATAGTTTGCGCTTCGAAAAAGTTGGGGAATACACAGAAACATCTGGCTAGGTTATTTCATTCCATCTCCAGAACCAAATAATCCTAACAAAACTGAGAATCGTTGAAAGATAAAATCAGACAGGCCAAGACTTAAGCACTGTTCCCATTTATGTATAAATGTGCAATAATTCACGCTGTAAATTGAATAATCACGCACAAAAAATATGAAGCAAAAAGTGCATGCACCCAGATGGGCTCTCTGTTGATGGCCAGTGGGGCCAATTTGGGCCAAGTTAGAAAAAAATGTCTCCAAAACTGAAGCACTGGTGAATTCAAAAGTATTTATATCTGCTTTTCTAGCGTAAAATTACAGGTTATGAAGATATTTGCGACCCTATTTGAAAAATTTATGCCAAATCCTGCACAAATATTTTTCCAAAAATTAAATAGCATAAAAAACAGATCGCTTCAAAAAAAGATTATGAGCTGCATATTTGTTTCTACAAACCTGCTTTACATTTTGTACAGTAAACATTATACTTTTACTAGGTAAAATGTTATGTAGTTTTACAGTAATGCTTATATAAAAGCAAATGCAAGAAAACCAATTTTGACTTTAATCAGTCTCGTTAACCAAATGTTGGTACTGATCCCCATTATGCTGGTACTGATTAATCTTGATTTTCATCAGTACTGTACTGATGTCATTGAAAATTATCTGGAGCACTGGTTCCCCTTTTGATAGTTAACAACATGTCCAAGTATGAAGCAAATATCTTCAGTAACATCAGAAATATTATCATTATTATAAACAGTGTTTCCATTTGAATAAAATTTCACTGAGTTCATGGGATCCAGTGTCACTGAAAAAGTTTCGTCGTATTGAGTTCCCTTCACAGTCCCATTTTTGCTTGCATAAATCATACCTTCAATAAAGCCAAATTTGGTTGTTGGATAAACTATTTCAAATGACTTTTTTATGGAACCTTTTGCAGATTGAATGTGATGTGCATGTGGGTGACATATATTTTTATATGAAATATTTTTATATGAAATGTATTTTTTAATGGAGCTTCTCTGAAAGTCAGTAGAACCTGCTGTAAAGACGTTTTTCTGCTTAGTTTCACAATAAATCAAACACATTTAAATGATTGCACGAATTCACATTATCAATTTATTCTAGGATTCAATCTTTAAAGGCAGGATCTTTCAACCATTGGTCTTGGAAAGATTGTGAATGCTTTTTTTTTTTGGCCAGGGAAGCCATCTTCAAATTCAGTATGGAAATGCTAAACAACAGCCGTTTTCTGCCATCAGTTTGCCGAAAAAGATTAAATCATGGTGCTGACTCATTTTTGACTGCATCCGAGGGACGTGATCGCTTTGATATTATCGTTGGAGCTGATTTTCATGCATATATACCTTTACGTCGTCTACAGAAACCCTGATAAAATGTCAAAGTTTTTGCATGACGACGCAGACAATGACAATGCAGACAATGCCAGGGCTACAGTACCTCGATGTCGGCTTCTGAAACAGCTAAGCTAATAAAATCCGCACTAGCCTTCAGATCGAAGGTACATGAGACCCATCCCTCTTTAGATGACCAGATTAGTCTCAATAATGAGACATTTACAGTCCTTCCTTTCATATTAGGACATTCACTATGCAACACGCCCTCTAAAAGTCAATTGGGAATTTTCCAGTAGCAAAGCTATAGCGGTGTACTGACTTTCTGTTTTGTTAGTTTAATTTGTATATTGCAGTGAAACACAATTCACTTTTAGGATAATGCATGACCAAGGACAAATTATTTAATGTTTCATAACCTAATGCATGTGTAGAAGTTGTTAATAACATGTAATCTCAGAAAAAACTTAGGAAATTTTGTCATCTTTGGCAGCCATTTTGTGTCAATTGAGGTGAACCTAACGTATTAAGTGATAGATAAATCAATCTGTTTTTTCTTATAAGTTGCATTTAAATTGGAAATATTTGTATTTGAAATGAAGGATTAATGAATATGTAAGAGACAGGAATGTTCAAATTCTAGTTTTGTTCTCCTTTTGTGAAAGACAGACAGTTTCAAAGTGTGCACAAAATCTGTGCACAGATTTCAACTGTTTCTTTCAGGATCGTCTCGGTACCTGAAGGTGACTGATAAAAACTAAAATTGCATTCGGGGACCATGGTCTGCATTAATGACCAGATATGATAAGTGTCCACAAATACCTAATGTTTAACCCTTTCAGTGCCATAGGCGAAAACAGGGACTTTTCCGGATGGCATAGATCAAGATCAGACTGCACAGAACATGCAGTCTGATCTTTGATCTATGCCCTCCGCTTGTTTGGTCAAGCCTATAGCAGCGTTCTCGCTGGGCTTCGCATTCGGCGCCATTTGCGATAGATTTTGTAATGTGGCGCAAGAAAACGCCAAATAGTGAAAATGACTGGCGCCGATATTTTTCGCATTGGGGTGCCGTACATTTTGATACTGGTCTCCGTCACCGCAAAGCATGAAAGTATTATCTATAACCAAAAAATTGATAACCAGTCGCCGATCCACCCCGTCACGGTAGGTGATCTAAATAACAGTCTGTATGTTACATGGGGTTTGTCTAGTTACACACAATACACGCATGTACACCATACAACGCTAATAATCAATCAAATGTCAATTTCGCCACGCCCCATCTGCATCCAAGGGTGTGAACACAGAATTTTTACACAATATGCAGTACTGCGAACCAATCAGGAATCACATACGAGACTTAGTCGACGCCCATAATTTCTAAAGCCACGCCTTGATTCTGCGTTAATATGCAACCTGTTACAAATCTATGATGGGGCATTATGGTGTGTATTTAGCGACGACCACACTAAGTTTGGGTGGATTAATTCGATAATTAACACATCAATTAAAGAAGATTGGACCTGAGGATAAATGATTTATCAGCTCGCTACTTATGTTTGCAAACTAGAATTTTCACGATCGATTATTACTTTAACAGTTAAAGAAGTCGGTCACTAATTTTTCTATGTAAACAGTGATCTGTAGATGACGATTATGATCTTATATTGCCCAGTAATATTTTCTACCCTTGAAAAGACAAGATTTATCACTTGAGCCACGAATAACTTAGTAATTTCTTGTCTGCCAGAGCTTTCAATTCGGACAAGTCAACATTTTAAGCCTGGCTGTTTTTGAAGAATACAACATTGAGTTATTGCCATAGCCCAGTTGTCGTCATGCAACAATTTTGAATATCTCTGTTATTACGCATTTACTTCAAACCTGGACAAGTCAGTAACTATCAAAAGGGGAACCTGTACAACAAGCAGGTAACAATCAAAGCATTTTTGACACAGCCATGCCCATTTTTCAACTTGGGATTTTCACTGAAAATCAAACACCAGGGCCCAGTTTCACGAAAAAACTTAAGTCTGTTATTCTACTCAATTGTACAAACATACCTAATTTCTGACTTGAGTTTGTTATTCCAGATGCATTTCAGTAACATTAACAGACTGATGCAACATATTCTGGCCATGTGTTGACACAACATTTCATACTAAACTCTGCAAAATAATGGACCTAAGTCTGTTAAGTGATTTAATTCCATTTATTTAGCTTAGTTGTGTGAAATGTAGTGTCAGGATTTGAGAACATTGCTACAGTCTGTTAGCGTTGCTGAAATATATCTTAAAAAACAAACTCAACTTAAGTCAGAACCTGGGAATGTTAGAAGATTTGAGTAAAATAGGAGACCTAAGTTTTTTCGTTAAACCAAGCCCTGCTGCCGAACTATATTTACGCATAAATATAAATATGGGTAAAAAAGTAATCAAATGGAAAAATGTTTTCTCATTTATTTCACTGACCATGGCACAACAAAGAGAAGACATTTTATCAACCAATTTTTTATCATGGCCGACCCCATGTACTTTCATTTTAAAAATGGCACCAACTGGCTCCAGTTATTCTAATGTGGCGCAAACTTTTCTCATTTGGCAAAAGTGGTGGCGCAAGAAAAAAAATGGCCTGGGGGAACCCTGCTATAGGATATAAATCTTCCGGAGACTCAGTGGATTGTATTTACAGCCATCAAAAGAAGCCAAGTTTGCCATTTGGTGCCGAAAGAGTTAACCAGAAGCAAAATGATAAACTCATCCTTTGAATGTTTCTGTAAGCCACACATTTAATGTTGCTAGGTTGATGGGACTTAAACTTGAGTTTGATGGAATGGAAAATATTGTGAGAAGAGAAGAGAATGCTTGTTTTCTTAAATTTTCTTTTTTCCTCCACTGTATTTTCAAAAACGTCCCATACAGTGTTGTAAAAACAGAAGTATGATCAACTGTTATATGCTTCAGCTATTTTGCAAATGCTGTGAAGAGTACGGAAGTATTTAAAGAGAAAGTATGTCTTGCACACAATGACAGCTCATGTAAACAAACACATTTAACCCGTGGCAAGTTGTCAGTCCTGCAGCAATACGTTGATTAAGAGAACAACAGATAACTAACAGACTAGAGACATGATGTATTTGTCGTTCTTCCTTGGGGAATTTAAAACTTACACCCTATGTCAGATAAAATGTGTGACAATAACCGATTTTTGCATTCCTCTACTAGCACTGGCAATAACAGCCAACCCGATCTATGATTGCATTTGTATATTTTCGTGGGATCGATGAATATTTGGGTACTTTGCACGGTTAAACACTTAAGTTAAGATTGTTTGGATATCATGTACCTCCTCTTGCAAGCTCTCGATGTTGTCGTTTTCCATTTGTTCTATTACGTATTCTGCGACATCTCCATTTTGTAACGGTTGTTCCACGGCCGCCATATTACCTGCATAAGGAGAATGTGTCACGTGACGAAAGTAAATTATCACACAATCTCGCGGTAGTTGGAGGAGACTTATTTACGTCATGGTAAACGGGCACCTGTAAGATGTCGTCTGCATACTTTTTCAAAGAGGACTAGGCCTACAGATGATTTTCATGCAAGTATATCTATACCATAAATGATACAAAGACAGTGGCGTGGATGTAACTGTTATTAAAATATCACGCATGTAAATTGATCGACTTTTCATTAAGTTAACCAATTAGATCAAGGTATATAACTGATCTAGATCTTCAATTTGAAAGGGCGTAGCCAGCATCCATTACGCACAGTAAGCAAGAGCGTAATTGTAGAAAAATGGGAACAGACGATCCGTCTTTTGTCACTTTATAGAACAACTCCATCTTCCATTTTCCGATATTTCAGGAAAAATCACATTGTTTGAATCATTAAAATGAACATTTCCAACCGTCACTGAAAAGCGAAATATTGATCTAGAGTTACATTTTCTTTTTAAAATTGAAAATCGAATGCTCGCTGTATCGGAAAGTGTAGACCAAGATCAGACTGCACGTTCTGTGCAGTCTGATCTTGGTTTACACTGTGCGCAAAGGTGCTATGCGTTGCGCTTACAGCCTTGGGGTGAAATAGAGCTCTCGATTCGGGGTGCGTTTTTAAACGATTCTGAACGCCTGGTTACGCCCTTGTCAATTACCCCGAAATTTAGGCATAAATTTATTAGATCTAGATCTAGCTATCCCAGAAATCTATTGTCTCAAAATGTATTCTAGATCTGTCCCATCAAATTCAAATCACGCTAGATCTATTTGAGTTTTCTAAAGATTTTGAAATTTATTTGTTGTCAGCAACTGCTTTCAATTCAAACTGGCCAAGACTAAAATCTTGTTATTTAGATCTAGTAAAGAGTTAACTATATTGCTTGAAAATGTGACTAGATCTAATGTGGGTAAAAAAAATCAAAGAAATGGATCTAACGGCATATGGAACATCTATCATGTTTCATGTAAATACTTCAGATTTTGTTCAGACTATCTTTGCAGGTAACTAGACTACAGTTTTAGATAATTTATACAAGTGTCTTTTTTGTAAACAGTTTTCTAGATCTAAATCTGTCTAGTCGCAAGTTACACAAACACTTTCCTTAAGTAGGCATTTATCACAAAATTGCCAGCTGAATTTCAACATAAAACATAGTCTAGAATAAGTTCTCTTTCATACAGTGAAATACTGAAAGTCAATTAAGTTTTTGATACAACTTGTCAAGTAAACAATAGCAGTTCTGATTAACTTTTGGGAAATGGAAATTTGGTATCAAGTCCAATGTACAGTTTGTTTTGCTGCCTTGTTATTTTAAAGATAGGTTTACATCCTTACAGCCAGTGAAGAGAAATTGCTGTAAAAATTTGTTAGACTGTAGAATGGTTAAAAATTCAGTCAGCTGTGTAAACATCTATGGATAAATTACCGATATATCCTGTGTAAGGAATAACATTTAATGCATATATATCGGAAATCTGAAACATCGCAACAGTGATTTCTTTGATGACCACAAGAAAATGAAATGCATTTTCTATCGGTTGATCCCTGAAACCGTCAGGGACAATATTATGCATAAAGATACAAGAATGATTATAGTTTAATAAAATAAAGATGAAATGGGTTAAAAACTGGCTGAAAATTAGTATAGAGGTATCTTTAATAGTCCATTTACCGTCCATTTTAACAAAAACTGAAAAAAAAATTTACATCGGCATAGATCTAACAATTATCTCTTTACCCCACTATCCCAAGTTTGAACAACCCTCAGGAAAAGCTTTTTGAAGACATTGTGGGAAAAGGAGTAAATGCTGTTAACCAGCATTTTATCCTTTTTGCACAAATGTTTTCACCCTTTCCAAGACAGTCTCATCATTGGAGGGAAAATTGAGCCACACTGAATTTATCGTTTGCAAGTCAAGTAAACAATAGCAATTTTGATTTACTTTTGAGAAACGGAATTTTGGTATCATGTCCTATGCCAAGAACATTTCGAATTGCTGCCTTGTGTTTTTAAAGATACATCCTTACAGCTTGGGAGAAAAACACTGTAAAAATTTGATAGACTGTGGAATGGTTAAAAATTAGTCAGCTGTGTAAACATCTATATATAAATTAGTGACATATATTGTGTAAGGGATAAATACATACACATGTATATCTGAATTCTTCAATTTAAAACCTGAAATCTCTCAACAGTGATTTCTTTGATGGCCCCAAGAAAATGAAATGCATTTTTTGTCGGTTGTAATCTCTGCAACCTTGTAACTGTCAGGGGCTACAGTTTGCATGAAGATACAAGAATGATAATAGTTTAGTAAAATAAAAATGAAATGGATTAAAAACTGAATGAAAACGAGGTATCTTTAACAGTCCATTTACCATCTATTTTCATAAAAACTGAAAAAACAGTATAACATCAGAATAGATTACCAATTAATCTGCGATCCCTGATCCTTGAATTTAACTACATCTCAATCTTTTGTATTTCTTGATCTTTGAAATTGTTAAGACACTGTTTTTGTCCTATTGTAGTGTGAATACTAACCTGAAAAAGTATTAGAGTTTAGGCTTGTCAGGGAGGATTATACAGCAGATGATAGCACTAGCAGATGACTCTACCAAACAACAAAATTTTAGACTGGTACAAATTGAAAGCATTTGCAGATAACAATTTAAATTTGGCTCAGACGATAGAATTTGTTTTTGATTGGGTAGAAAACATAGTGAGAAAAAGGAGAAAATGCTGGTTACCAGCAATTTCTCCTTTTCCCACTATGTTTTCAAAAGTCTTCTTTGTTAGGGTCGTTAGGATTGTGTGGTAAAGAGTTAACTTTACCTTTGACATCGAAATTTTAGATTTGCCAATAACGAATGCATCTGCAGATGAAAATTGAACCTTAAGATAAAAGGATTGTTTGGTAAAGGGTTAACTCATCACGTCAGCAGGTGACTTTAGAAGTATCCATGTAGAATATAGAAATGATCAGTAATGCATGGGAAAACATTGTGGAAGAAAAGGAAGTTACCCAATTTCTATCTTTGCCACAATTATCATATAAACAAGAGGGCCATGATGGCCCTGGGTCGCTCACCTTAGTACAGTGCCGTCAAGGTTTTTCTTTAATTTGACCATGTGACCTAGTTTTTGACCGCAGGTGACCCAATTTCAAACTCATATTTCATGAAGACCAACATTCTGACCAATTTTCAAGTCAACTGAGCAAAAAATGTGGCCTCGAGTACCCTAAAGATATTTCTTTAATTTGACCTAGTGATCTAGATTATGACCCCAGATGACCCAAATTTGAACTGGTCTTTGACTATATCAAAAGAAACATTTTAACCAATTTTTCAAATCAAATGAATAATAAATGTGGCCTCTAGAGTGCCCACTAGCTATTTCTTAATTTGACCAAGTGACCTAGTTTATGACCCCAGTTGACCCAAATTCAGACTCATGTGAGATTTTACAAAGACAAACATTCTGACCAATTTTCAAGGCAATTAAGCAAAGAATGTGGCCTCTAGAGTGCCCACAAGGTATTTCTTTATTTTGACCTAGTGACCTAGTTTATGGTTCCAGGTGATCCAAATCCAAACTCATCTGGTATTTCATCAAGACAAACATTCTAGCCAAATTTCAGGTCATTTGAGCAATAAATGTGGCCTCCAGAGTGTAAACAAGGTATTTCTTTAATTTGACCCAGTGAAATAGTTTATGACCCATGATGACCCAAATTAATCTTATGTGAGACTTTATAAAGACAAACTTTCTAACTAATTTTCAAGGCAATTGAGCAAATAATGTGGCCTCAAGAGTGCCAACAAGGTATTTAATTTGACCTAGTGACCTAGTTTATTACCCAAGATGACCCAATTTTGAACTCAATGAACTTGTTGCGCTTAGATGGGCAAGCAAACTTAGAAGAGAATCACTACATACGAAATATCAAAGCTCTACGCCTTCCAGTTTTAAAGAAGAATTTTAAAGTTTTCTGTCTTTGTTCCTATGTTCGAACTTGTGACCCTCTGGGCTGGGCCAGTTTTGACTCAGGGGCATCATATGAACAAAATGGTAGAGGTCCACTAGGAAATGCTACATACCAAATATCAAAGCTCTACACCTTCCTGTTTAAGAGAAAAGGAAATTTAAAGTTTTCCTTCTTCGTTCCTATCTTCGAACTTGTGACCCCCGGGGCGGGGCCAGTTTTGACCCAGGGGCATCATATGAACAAACTTGGTAGAGGTCCACTCTGAGATGCAACATACCAAATATTAAAGCTCCACACCTTTCGGTTTCAGAAAAGAAGAATTTTAAAGTTTTCCTTCTTTGTTCCTATGTTCAAACTTGTGACCCCAGGGGCTGGTCCAGTTTTGACCCAAGCTGCATCCTTGGAACAAACTTGGTAGAAGTCCACTAGGAGATGCTACATACCAAATATCAAAGCTCTATGCCTTCCCATTTAAGAGAAAAAAAAAATTTAAGTTTTCCTTCTTTGTTCCTATGTTTGAACTTGTAACCCCCGGGGCAGGGCCAATTTTGACCCCAAGGGCATCATATGAACAAACTTAGTAGAGGTCTACTAGGCGATGCTACATACCAAATATTAAAGCTCTATGCCTTCTAGTTTTACAGAAGAAGATTTTAAAGTTTTCCTTCTTTGTTCCTATGTTGGAAATTGTGACCCCTGGGGCGGGGCCAGTTTTGACCCCAGGGGCATCATATGAACAAACTTGGTAGAGGTCCACAAGGAGATGCTACATGCCAAATATCAAAGCTCTACGCCTTCCAGTTTCAGAGAAGAAGATTTTTAAAGTTTTCCTTCTTTGTTACTATGCTCAAACTTGTGACCCCCGGGGTGGGGCCAGTTTTGACCCCAGGGGCATCATATGAACAAACTTGGTAGAGGTCCACTAGGCAATGCTACATACCAAATATCAAAGCTATACGCCTTCCAGTTTCAGAGAAGATGATTTTTAAAGTTTCCCCTCTTTGTTCCTATGTTCGAACTTGTGACCCCCGGGGCAGGGCCAGTTTTGACCCCAAGGGCATCATATGAACAAACTTGGTAGAGGTCCACTAGGAGATGCTTCATGCCAAATATCAAAGCTCTATGGCTTCTAGTTTTACAGAAGAAGATTTTTAAAGTTTTCCTCCTTTGTTCCTATGTTGGAAATTGTGACCCCTGGGGCGGGGCCAGTTTTGACCCCAGGGGCATCATATGAACAAACTTGGTAGAGGTCCACTAGGAGATGCTACATGCCAAATATCAAAGCTCTACACCTTCAACTTTCAGAGAAGAAGATTTTTAAAGTTTTCCTTCTTTGTTACTATGCTCAAACTTGTGACCCCCGGGGCGGGGCCAGTTTTGACCCTAGGGACATCAAATGAACAAACTTGGTAGAGGTCCACTAGGAGATGCTACACACCAAATATCAAAGCTCTGCGCCTTCTAGTTTCAGAGAAGAAGATTTTCAAAGATTTTGCTTTTTTTTCCTTTTTGTTGCCATGGCAACCAGAGTTGGGGGTGGAATTCAATTCTTTGAACAATTTTGGTAGCGCTTCACCCAAGGAACATCCCTGCCAAGTTTCATCAAGATTGGCCCAGTGGTTTAGGAGAAGAAGATGTTTAAAGAAATTGTTGACGGACGACAGACGACGGATGCCGGACATAGGGCGATCACAATAGCTCACCTTTAGCACGTTGTGCTAAGGTGAGCTAACTAGTGGTAGAACCCAAAATAGAAAACATGGTCTACAGGCAGTAATGAGTTATAAAACTTGTCTCTAACTATTGTCTATCACAGGTTATGAAAGGCATAGATGCATCCTAGGATTTAGTCTGGATTTAAAGGCAAGGGTGAGTTGGAAGAGCTCTTACTTTCTGTTGAGAGATTTGTTTGTATGAATGGTGTTTTGTTAGCACCACTGGCCAAAGGCCAGCAACCTGATGCCATGGCCCTATATCTGTCTTGCATTGGTACATGTGTTAATGTTTTTCAAACATCTTCATCTCTGAAACTACCCATCAAATTTTGACCAAAGTTCACAGAAATAATCCTGCTATGGTCCTCTTCAAATTTTCTTCAAAGAATCTAATTCTGAAAGAATTCCTGGTTACCATGGCAACAAAACTGAAAAATATTGAAAATATTTAAGAATCTTCCTGTCCACAATGATAAGGCCCAGGGCTAACAAATTTGGCATTTAGCTACATCTGATAGACCTATACCAAATCTTCAAATTACAGACCTGGGGTCAAGAAGAGAACTGCAATGCTTGGCATGTAGTACTCCTTCCAAGATTGTTCAATGGGTCAAAAAATCAGTCCCACCTGAGGAGGTGGGGAATCAAATTATACTCTGTTGAGCAATTAAGGGCAGTTCATACCTTTTTGTTCAAAATCTTCTTGTAGAAATACATATACTCTCTGTTAGAGTTCATTGCTATGTGGTATGAATGATACTGGATTAGACTTGCCTGTATTCATTAAAACCATTTTGGTTGGATGGTAAAGAGACTTGACTTTTTTTGACACTATTGCAATACATATTTATGTTTGATAAGTGTCTATGAGGGCTTGCTCAACATTTCTGTCCATTTTCACCTATTACAGCTCTTTATAATGCCCTGAGCCAAGAGGATACCAACCCACACCCACAAAAAATAATTGCACATTTAACTCTTTCATTACCAGTGATGGCTTAAGTAACTTTTGTGGATGTTGTAGACCAAGATCACACTGCACAGAATGGGCAGTCTGATCTACACTGCCTGCTTCATGGCACTTATCTCTGGCAGTAGTCATCTTCAATACTCCTGCTTGACTCTTAGAAAAAAAGCCTTTTTAAACATTGTGGGGACATCAAAAATGAAGGTGACCAGGGCTTTCTTTTTTTCCTAAAGTTTCTTCTGATATTTCAAAGAAAAATCACATTATTTGAGTCTTATAAAGTTGTCTGCGAATGCTTCAGTGATTATGTCCAGGACTAAAATTTTGTCATCCTGGACAGGTTTAAAGTCAATGGTAAAGTGGTAGCAGTGAGAAGAAAAATTCATAGAACAATCATAAGTTTTTATTTTTCCAATGTCATGTGTGTACCATTATTTCTTTATAATCTTCATGTTATTTCCATATAAATTTCATGTTATTTAACTCTTTACCAATTGGTTAATTTTTTGACTGGTCCAAATTCAAAGTATTTGCAGGTCTCCAACAAATTTAATGCAGCTAAAATAGAGGAGTTTGTCTTCAAACATATTTATTTTGTATTGATTGAGAAACAAGTTCTTGCAACTTGTATTAATCTCTCTCAATTCTGCTTCCTGGAAGCTACACCAGTACCTGCACTGAATGTGTGGGCCAATGAACAGTCCCAGAGTTGACATCCGCTCCCAGGTATTGAATTTGGGACCTTATGGTTATGAGGCCAACACTCTACCTCACAGTCACAGTCTTTGGAAGGGTAGCAAACATTGTGGGAAAAGGAGAAAATGCTGGTTACCACCATTTTCTCCTTTTCCCACAATGTTACCAGAGCTCTTTTTATAAGGGTTTGTGTGGTAAAAGGTTAATAGGGAATCCATTATCTCCTTACCAAACAACAATATAAGCTGCATAAAGACCAATGACATAATAAATAGACATATTTTTCAAATTTATAATGGTCACCAAAAATTAAGTTTTTACCAAATGACAAAATTTTAGACTTGAAACAATTTGCATACACAGATAAATAGGTCTCTTTTGATTGGACTGTCTGGTTTGGAAGGGTCGAAAACATTGCAAAAAGAGGAAAATATGCTGGTTACCAGCATTTTTTCGTTTAACCACAATGGTTTCAATGCCTTCTTTACATGAATGATAAAACTCCGGATTGTTTAAAAGGGTTAAGGCATCAACATGAATTTTTTCTCATAGTTGCTATTTTTTTCCATGAAAGGTACTTCATCAATTATGAAACTTACATACACAAACATTTTATATTAAAATCAACCACTGGTAATTGATAGACTGTTTAAAAAAAAATTACATGTATCGAAGTAAAAGATATGGATTTGTGAGACATAAATATAAATGATATTGCACTTTTTCTAAAAGAGGGTAAAGGTGTATATCAAGTAAATAAAACAAACCCCTTTTTTCACTCAAGGTTGCCTCTTTCATGAATTATTTGGTCTTGACCACTTCCATTATTTCCCTCATTTTTCCAATCAAACCATTTTTAGGTTAACCCTTTCCCAAATGACAAATTTTTGACTGGTCCAAATTGAAAGAGTTTGCAGACAACAATTTTAAATTTGATGAAAATGGCTGAAAGTTCTCAAAAAGAGTAGAAAACACTGTGGGAAAAGGAGAAAGTGCTTGTTACGAGCAATTTCTCCTTTTCCCACAGTGTTTTCAAAAGACTTGTACTGCAGACACGTGAAAACCAGAACTTGTTTGGGAAAGGGCTAATCGAGAATTAAAAACAAGAGTGCCATGGTGGCCCTGTACTGCTCCACTTCCTAGTAAATGTATAATTCATGTAATTGTCATTGACAGTAATTATGTAAGTTATATCTTTTTCACATGCAAAGATGATGGTAATGAATACAAAAAGGTATAACAAAGTATCATATCAATAAACTCTGACAAAAAGTATTTTGACAAGATGGCTTGAAGATTTTCAAAGTTTTCCCTATAAAAGCCCATATGAAAGTTGTAATCCCCAGGGTTGTGCTATTTATTACCAAAGATCTATAATTAGTTGAATCACCTTGGAGGTCCACAAGATGAAACAACAATTCAAATAATACAGGTCTTGGCCAAATGGTTAGAAACAAGAAACAACAAGCATTCTGATAGTATTGCATAGCAATACCCAGTCCCCTACTGGCCGTATGTATCGCTGGCATGTCAGTGAAATTTTTTAAGTCCAAGGCCCGTAAATGCGTCAAAAAGCAGTAGAGCGGGACAAAACTCGAACTTGATGTGTAAGTCATGGTGGTTGATGTACACACCAAAAATCAGCTCTATATGTAGCAGCGTTTAGAAAACAAGAGGGCCATGATGGCCCTGGGTCGCTCACCTTAGTAGAGTGCCTTAAAGGTTTTTCTTTAATTTGACCATGTGACCTAGTTTTTGACCGCAGGTGACCCAATTTCAAACTCATATTTCATGAAGACAAACATTCTGACCAATTTTCAAGTCAATTGAGCAAAAAATGTGGCCTCGAGTGCCCTAAAGATATTTCTTTAATTTGACGTAGTGACCTAGATTATGACCCCAGGTGACCCAAATTTGAACTGGTCTTTGACTATATCAAAAGAAACATTTTAACCAATTTTCAAATCAAATGAATGATAAATGTGGCCTCTAGAGTGCCCACTAGCTATTTCTTTAATTTGACCAAGTGAACTAGTTTATGACCCCAGTTGACCCAAATTCAGACTCATGTGAGATTTTACAGACAAACATTCTGACCAATTTTCAAGGCAATTAAGCAAATAATGTGGCCTCTAGAGTGCCCACAAGGTATTTCTTTATTTTGACCTAGTGACCTAGTTTATGGTTCCAGGTGACCCAAATCCAAACTCATCTGGTATTTCATCAAGACAAACATTCTGGCCAAATTTCAGTCATTTGAGCAATAAATGTGGCCTCCAGAGTGCAAACAAGGTATTTCTTTAATTTGACCCAGTGAACTAATTTATGACCCAAGTTAATCTTATGTCAGACTTTATAAAGACAAACTTTCTGACTAACTTTCAAGGCAACTGAGCAAATAATGTGGCCTTGAGAGTGCCAACAAGGTATTTCTTTAATTTGACCTAGTGACCTAGTTTATGACCCAAGATGACCCAATTTTGAACTCAATGAACTTGTTGCGCTTAGATGGGCAAACAAACTTAGAAGAGAATCACTACATACCAAATATCAAAGCTCTACGCCTTCCAGTTTTAAAGAAGAATTTTAAAGTTTTCCTTCTCTGTTCCTATGTTCGAACTTGTGACCCCCGGGGCTGGGCCAGTTTTGACCCAGGGGCATCATATGAACAAACTTGGTAGAGGTCCACTAGGAAATGCTACATACCAAATATCAAAGCTCTACACCTTCCATTTAAGAGAAAAAGAAATTTAAAGTTTTCCTTCTTTGTTCCTATCTTTGAACTTGTGACCCCTGGGGCGGGTCCAGTTTTGACCCAGGGGCATCACATGAACAAACTTGGTAGAGGTCCACTCTGAGATGCAACATACCAAATATCAAAGCTCCACACCTTTCGGTTTCAGAAAAGAAGAATTTTAAAGTTTTCCTTCTTTGTTCCTATGTTCGAACTTATGACCCCAGGGGCTGGGCCAGTTTTGACCCAAGCAGCATCCTTGGAACAAACTTGGTAGAAGTCCACTAGGAGATGCTACATACCAAATATCAAAGCTCTATGCCTTCCAATTTAAGAGAAAAAAATATTAAAGTTTTCCTTCTTTGTTCCTATGTTTGAATTTGTGACCCCTGGGGCAGGGCCAATTTTGACCCCAAGGGCATCATATGGACAAACTTAGTAGAGGTCTACTAGGCGATGCTACATGCCAAATATCAAAGCTCTACGCCTTCCAGTTTCAGAGAAGATGATTCTTAAAGTTTTCCTTCTCTGTTCCTATGTTCGAACTTGTGACCCCCGGGGCAGGGCCAACTTTTGCCCTAAGGGCATCATATGCACAAACTTGGTAGAGATCCACTAGAAGATGCTACATACCAAATATTAAAGCTCCATGCCTTCCTGTTTCAGAGAAGAAGATTTTTAAAGTTTTCCCTCTTTGTTCCTATGTTGGAAATTGTGACCCCCAGGGCGTGGCCAGTTTTGATCCCAGGGGCATCATATGAACTAACTTGGTAGAGGTCCACTAGACAATGCTACATACCAAATATCAAAGCTCTACGCCTTCCAGTTTCAGAGAAGATGATTTTTAAAGTTTCCCCTCTTTGTTCCTATGTTCGAACTTGTGACCCCTGGGGCAGAGCCAGTTTTGACCCCAAGGGCATCATATGAACAAATTTGGTAGAGGTCCACTAGGAGATGTTACATGCCAAATATCAAAGCTCTACGCCTTCAAGTTTCAGAGAAGAAGATTTTTAAAGTTTTCCTTCTTTGTTACTATGCTCAAACTTGTGAACCCCGGAGCAGGGCCAGTTTTGACCCCAGGGGCATCATATGAACAAACTTGGTAGAGGTCCACTAGGCAATGCTACATACCAAATATCAAAGCTCTACGCCTTCCAGTTTCAGAGAAGATGATTTTTAAAGTTTCCCCTCTTTGTTCCTATGTTCGAACTTGTGACCCCCTTGGCAGGGCCAGTTTTGACCCCAAGGGCATCATATGAACAAACTTGGTAGAGATCAACTAGGAGATACTTCATGCCAAATATCAAAGCTCTATGCCTTCTAGTTTTAGAGAAGAAGATTTTTAAAGTTTTCCTTCTTTGTTCCTATGTTGGAAATTGTGATCCCCGGGGCGGGGCCAGTTTTGACCCCAGGGGCATCATATGAACAAACTTGGTAGAGGTCCACTAGGAGATGCTACATGCCAAATATCAAAGCTCTACGCCTTCAAGTTTTAGAGAAGAAGATTTTTAAAGTTTTCCTTCTTTATGACTATGCTCAAACTTGTGACCCCCGGGGAGGGGCCAGTTTTGACCCCAGGGGCATCAAATGAACAAACTTGGTAGAAGTCCACTAGGAGATGCTACATACCAAATATCAAAGCTCTGCACCTTGTACTTTCAGAGAAGAAGATTTTCAAAGATTTTGCTTTTTTTTCCTTTTTGTTGCCATGGCAACCAGAGTTGTGGGTGGAATTCAATTCTTTGAACAATTTTGGTAGAGCTTCACCCAAGGAACATCCCTGCCAAGTTTCATCAAGATTGGCCCAGTGGTTTAGGAGAAGAAGATGTTTAAAGAAATTGTTGACAGATGACGGACGACAGACAACAGACGCCGGACATAGGGCGATCACAATAGCTCACCTTTAGCACGTTGTGCTAAGGTGAGCTAAAAAGTGTGGAAAAATGTTTTATCAGTGAAATTTTGTAAGTCCAAGGCCCGTAAATGCGTCAAAAATCAGTGGAGCAGGACGAAACTCGAACTTGATGTGTAAGTCATGGTGGTTGATGTACACACCAAAAATCAGCTCTATATGTAGCAGTGTTTAGAAAAAAAGTGCGGAAACATGTTTTATCAGTGAAATTTTGTAAGTCCAAGGCCCGTAAATGCGTGAAAAAGCAGTGGAGCTGGACGAAACTCGAACTTGATCTGTAAGTCATGGTGGTTGACTTACACAGCAAAAGTCAGGTGAATATCTACCAGTATTTAGAAAAAAAAGTCCAGAAAACTGATTTATCAGTGAAATTTTGTAAGTCCAAGGCCCGTAAATCCGTGAAAAACCAGTGAACTGAAACGAAAGTCGAACTTGATCTGTAAGTCATGGTGGTTGAGTTACACAGCAAATCTGAGATCAATACCTACCAGCGTTTAGGAAAAAAGTCCGGAAAACTGATTTATCAGTGAAATTTTGTAACTCCACGGCCAGTAAATCAGTGAAAAACGAGTGGACCGGAACAAAACTCGAACTTGATCTGTAAGTGATGGTGGGTGACTTACACACCAAAACTCAGCTCAATATGTACCAGCGTTTAGAAAAAAAGTCCGGAAAACTGAATTGACAGACAGACGGACAGATGGACAGACAGAGTGCAAACCTAAAGTCCCCTTCGGCTTCGCCAGTAGGGGACTAATAAAGCCCCTGTTAAAGGTGTGACTCCCAGGGTAGGGCAAATTTTGACCCTCATAGCAAAATTTTAAACAAACTTGGTAGGGATCCACTAGATGAAGCTACATGCTAAATGTGGTAGCACTAGGATTTATGGTTACTTAGGAAAAACAAGAATTTTTTTTCTTAAAGTTCTCACTATATAAGCATACGTTAATTTGTGACCTTAAGGGTGGGGCCAAATTTGAACCCAGGGCAATCATTTAAACAATTTTAGTACAGGTCTACTTAATGATAACTCCTTCAAAATACTACAGGTGTAGCTTTAATACAAGGGAATTAGAATACTTTTAAAGTTTTCATTATATAAGGAATTAGAACATTTTCAAAGTTTTCATTATATAAGCCTTTGTAAAACTTGTGACCCCCAGGGCTGGGCCAGTTCTGATACAAGGGCTATAATCTTAGTAGTGGTCCACTAGATGAAGCTACAGGCAAAATTTGGAAGCCCTTGGCCTAGTGGATAGGCACAAGATGATTTTTTCAGATTTTAGTTTATAAGCCTATGTAAAACTTGTGACCTATGAGGCAGGGTCAGTTTTGACCCCAGGAACAATCTTAAAAGAAGTCCATTAGATGAAGCTACATGTAAAATTTAGTAGCTCTATGCCTAATGGTCAGGAACAAGGATTTGTATTTTTTCACTGTGTATGCCCCATGTAAAACTTGTGACCTCTGAAGCATAGCCAATTATGACCCAAGGGTCATAATTTGACCAATCTTGTTAAAGGTGCTAGATAAAGCTACATGCAAAGCTTGGTAGTCCTAGGCCTAATGGTTAGATACAAGTTTTTTAATTTAGAACCAGAAGATTTTTAAAGTTTTCACAATTACAAGCCCATGTAAATCTTGTGACCCCCCCGCCCTCCCCTGGTGTGGTCATTTTGACCCCAGGGCTATAATTTGAACAATCTTGGTAGAAGTCCAGTAGATGAAGCTACATGCCAAATTTGGTAGCCCTAGGACTTATTGTTTTGGACATATTGTAAAAGATTTTCAATTATGTTCAGTTTTGATGCTATGGCAACAAGGGTTCTCCTTTGAAGAGGACCATCAGGGCAGGATCATTTCTGTTTAGTAAAAACTGCCTAATTTAGTAGGCCTAGGACTTATTGTTTTGGATAAGAAGATTGTAAAAGATTTTCAATTATGTTCAGTTTTGATGCTATGGCAACAAGGGTTCTTCTTTGAAGAGGACCATCAGGGCAGGATCATTTCTGTTGAGTGTAGTAAAAACTGCCTAATCTGGTAGGCCTAGGACTTATTGTTCTGGATAAGAAGATTGTAAAAGATTTTCAATATTGTTCAGTTTTGATGCTTTGGCATGTAGGGTTCTTCTTTGAAGAGGACAAGATCATTTCTGTGAAGTTTGGTAAAAACTGGATGAGCAATTTCAGAGATGTTTAACAGACAGACGGATGGGCCATGACATAAGCTTGGTGGCCTTCCGCCAGTAGAGCTATTAACAATCCAAAATAACTTTCTCAGCATGTAATGTTTTCTACCTATGCATTGCATTCTTGCAGCTATTACACCATACTGTCAACTTTCCTGCTGTTACATCCTAGTGTCCATGATTGATGATAGTCGTTGCGACAGGATTCATTCCTCTCTCACCGCTGACCATTGTTTAGACGATGGTTATGTGGGAAAGCAGCCAGTGGCTTGGAAAGAATATTATGCGGAGTACTGGTATAAGAAACTCCAGGAAAGCATGGATAGGTGCACTGGCCGCTGTGATATAACTGAAATAATGTTGAAAATGGCATTAAACACCACACAATCAATCAATCAATCTAGTGTCCATGTTGGATTTTTACCTTTCTTTCCAACCAATGGCAGCAATAATCTTATGAACATGAAAGTTTGCAAAAAATGCATAGCTCAAATATAAACTGCTCCCGCTGCGATTCGAACACGTGGAGCAAAGTTCCTCGTTTATCAAGGTTTAAAAGACCAATACACTAACCACTGAGCTAAAGAGAATTCTCCCTCACGCAGTTGTAAGGTATTGATTTTATACAAGAGCTATGCTGTAAGGAAGGAATGATCTCTCGTAACAATAAACATACATCTGAAGAAATTACAGAGTTAAGACAACATGGCCTCGATCGGCACTGAATGGACTCAACAGTGAAGCAGCAAAAATTTCAATATAAATGCTTCAACCCCAACTGTACATTTACATCTAAATACTCTCAACACTGTGAACCAAATAATTGCCTAGCAACAGAATGCTGACAAAAGAATAAGGCATCCAACATTTGGAAATAAATGCTTCAATTTTAGATGCATGTTTACATGCAAATACTCTAACACTGTTTAACAGCTGATAAAAACTGCTCATATGCTTATACATATACATATATGCAGGAGGTAGGAGCATGGCCCTAAACTATTTACCGGTACTAAATAATACAGGAACCATGTATTTATGGCCCTTAGAAAGGCAGTATTTAAAGCATTCTGGGAAAAGGAGAAAAAGCAAATAACTAATGTTTTCTACCCTTTCAAAGAATAATACAGTTTGAACCTTTAGTTTGTAGTATTGAAATGCTTTAAATTTTGACAAGTTTGAATCCTTGTTGTCTGCAAATAGTTATCTTTATATCAGACAACATTCTGCTCCACAGTATTGAAAATATTTGCAGAAGACAAATCAAATGTGGCTAAAATGATAAAATTTCACCTTGAAAGGGCACTAAACATTGTGGGTATAAGTGAAAAGCTTACCAGCTTTTTTACCTTTCCCAAAATGTACTAACCCTTTATCACATGACAAAATTTAACAGCATTTTCAGATGACAAATTCAACTTTGGTACAAATGAGCTTAAGCTCTCTGGTAGAGCAGAAAACATGGCAAGAAAAGGAGAAAATGCTGGTAACCAGCATTTTCTCTTTTTCCAACAATGTTTTCAAAAGCCTTCTTTTCCAGGGTTGTGAAAACCCCAGATTGTGTGGTAAAGGGTTAAGAGGCCTTTTTCCTCAGGTTCATAAAACACAGAGCTGAATGGTATGGGGTAAATAATCTCAAAATAATGTTGACAAAATAGCAAAAAAACCTTCATAAACATGATTATCAGAAATGATTACAGTAAAATTTAACTTGCAACACTCAATTCATGGTTACTAAAAATAACATTAAAAACTGTGCCTGACTCATTAAAACATTCCGTAAAAACCACATATTACAGCAGGAATTAAACATTTTACACAACACTTTGGAAAGCACTTAATGACATAGTTAGCCAAGATACCATCTATGGTATCTAGTAAACTTAGGGGGAAAAAACTCTGCAGCTTGAAGATAATAAGAAAAACAACTGTCTCTTTTTGGTAATATGGTATTCATTGGTGGAAAAATAGCAAGCAAATGCTCCTTTTCACACAATTAATCCCAAATCAGCCAACTGTATGGGCACAAGGAAAAAGTATTAGAATAGTACTCAGAATCTAAATGTCTTTTTTTCCAGGATGGCATACTACCATGTGACTACTTGGCACAGTTCAAGAATCATGTCAGGTAAGGTTTTACTCTTAATATCTACAGTATTACTGAACAGATTCAAACAAGTTATAGTGCTTGGTGATCAAAGTGCTTCTGATTTTTATTTAAACTCTTTGACACACAATGCCGCCTTTTAACAACCCTAATGCAGAAGGCTTTTGAAAACATCATGGGAAAAGGAGAAAATGCTGGTAACCAGCATTTTCTCCTGTTACCGCAATGTTTTCTATCCTTCCAAAAAAAATTATCAATTTTTGAGTAATATTCATTTTGTCATCTGCAAATGCTTAAAATTCAGAAATGTCTAATATATTGCCTTGTGGTAAAGGGTTAATGATGTTTTCCCATAATTATTTAGTTCTCTAGAAGTGCTTTCTCAAAAAGGTCGTTATAAACTGATGTTAATATGTTATATAACCACTGAGCTACCCAAGTGGTCATCTACCAGTTTAAGGGTGAATAGGAAGTGTCACATGTATGTCAAAATAAACTAGGTATCTTTAAACCCTGCATAAAATCCAAGCTTAACATTATTACACCAGTTCAGATCTAAGGCAAAAATCAAAAACGATTAAAACAAAAAATCCTGATCATTTGTCGGTGGGAGAGGTCAGAATTTCCAGATTTCCTGATTCATCTTGTAGAGAGGTGATAACTGCTTTACAGAAGAAACACTCCTTCTTAATCAGCAGCTGATGATGTATACATGATCTGTGAAAAAATGAAACCCAACAGAGTTTGATTGATTGTATGGTGTTTGCACCATTTGCAATCATTTATTTAAAAGAACAGTTTGGTGCAGGAACTGAAATTTTACTATTATGCTAATTAAAAAAGGGGAAACAGACAGCACATAGACGTGCTAATTACAGTTTACACTCATAGCTCTTGAAGAAATACTTGAAAAGCTCTGCAACATATATATTTCTCACAAGGATTAAACACAAATTTCATAGTAATATGTACAGCAGAAATCAAAGGTGATTTACTTTTTTTATTGATAACTGCACATGTTCATTTAACAACAAGCCTTGAGACAAATGTGGTAAAAACGAGCATCCTGCTAAAAAGAGTAAGAGAGGGACAGACATACTGCATGATAGGTGCACGCACACATGGACAGAAAGTAGAGTTATAAACACAGAGAGGGCCACAGAGAAAGACCATGAGAGAGAGAGCGAGAGGGAGATTTAGTCTGCAAAGTTTTTCCAATACTGACAAGTCTAAATTTTTGTTGTCTAGTAGACCTAACTCATACCACATTATTTTCAATGCCCCAGTGGTTGAGAATAAGGCTAAACATCTCATATATATTATGTAAGGGTTGATCTCGGATCAAACCGCTATTTTTTGGCAGTCTGATCCTAATCTACTTTACCCAAAAAGGTTACAGAAGTTTTGTCTTGCAGCTTCTAGTATGCATATCAGACTCTATTTCAATCTCACTTGCAGTGAACTCTTTATTGACATCAAGATGTTAGACTTGTTTATATCAAAACCACTTGAAGATAATAAAATATATTATCAAATTTGTCTTTGAAAGGGTAGAAAATGTGAGAAAAGGAGAAGATGCTTCTTACAAGCATTTTCTCTTATTTCCACAATGTTTTCAGGAGCATTTTTACCTCAGAGTTATTACAAAAAAGGTTCTTTTCATAAATTGCTTTGGACAAAAGAAAACCTAAAGTTTTGCTTGTGGGGATTATCAAACTGGTTGAGTGAAATACCTGCATGATTTATGACCACAAGGCTTGAAGGTAGTCGTTTGCTGATTTGCATAGCATATGTTGCATAGTTCATCCTCCTTGATATGGTGTTCCTGTCGAACAAAGGTTGCTTTCTTGCTCTTCATATGATCAATTAAATCTTCAAGGTTCTTCACCTCCTCTGTAGAGATTTCTTTGTCTGTTGATGTAAATGATGAAAATCATCCAATAGCCTGTTCCAACTAATACTAGATCACAGATTAGGTGAGTGGGAGACAGTGGTAGTGGTGAAGAGTGGAGTGTAAGCCTCTCACATCAAAGGTTCTAGGTTCGAATCCTGTGATGAGCTCGGTCAACCTTTGGAACTACCAACAACACGGCTGAGGACAAGTTTCCAGGAAGCAGTCATCAAGACCATTGATGTAAGTTTTAAAAACTTGATTTACAATAGATGTCCTATAAATAGGTTTAAAGTAAACTAGTTTATGTCATGTCCAACAAGAGGGATCCATGCAAATGCCAAAGCTTTGCTGCACCTGCTTTTTTCAGTGAAAATTTTAATAGTAAAAAAAGGTACATAACTGTGTCAAAAAGTATTTTAAGGATTACTTGCCCTTCTGGTATGAGTTCCCCTTTGATAGTTAACAACTAGCCTGAGTTTGAAGTAAGTATTATCAGTAATGATGGAGAAATGTAAAAGTTATCCACCATGACAATGATGAAGATGACAACGCGACTGTTACAATGTCACAATGTTTTCTCAAAAAAACAGCCTAACTATATGTACAAATATCTTTTATAAGTGGAACAAAAAAACAGCTTTTCTTGTATTGATATAAAAAGCATTGTTAAAAAACATCTATTTTCAATTGTAAAACAAACTAACCCAAATCCCTTAGAAATAACTTTGTTAAAGACAGCCGCTCCCTTTCAAAGCTTTTTTACTTAGCTCTGTTTTAACTCGGTCTTACTGTCCTGAAAAAGTCTTTATAATTCAAACTAATCTCTTTGTTCAACCCATCCAGATCCGAATTCAATCTGCAGAGGTTAGATTGCCAGTGTTGTGTATAATTTCACTTCTAACTTTTAATCAGTTATATCATGGCAACATATTATCATTTACTCATGTAGGATTCTTGGGTTTCACTAGCACTAGACTGGGTCTCTGTAGTACCTTACCCAAGTACCCTTCCTAGGAAAACTAGTTGTGCAAGTGAGAACTGCACCTAGGATGTCTGGGTTATAAATCCGTCCTAACCACTTGGCTATGAAGGACAGCAACGCAGATTGTTGCTGCAAACAAAACAAATAATCAGATTTTACAAGAAACAGAATGATTACTTACAATTCCTGAAGTCAAACTGATTTTCCTTTCTAGTTTGATATGCAGCAGCAGTAGCACCATTGTTGTTACCATTGCCTAACATAAACTCCAGAGATTCAATCTTGAAACCCGCATCTGACAGCAGTATATGAGTGACAAGATTTTGACTGAAGTTAAAAAAGATGAATTGTGAGTTCTTCTGTATGGGAAAGGAAGTATAAACAAGAGGGCCATGATGGCCCTGTATTGCTCCACTGGCTAATAAGTACAAACTATACATACCAACATAAGAATTATAGGCCAGATATTGAATTTATGAACCATGGGATGGGGCCGATTTTGACACCAGGGCTTAAATTTGAACAATTTTAAAACAGGCCTGCTAGATGATAACACGGACAAAATATTACAGCTGTATCTGAAGATAAGGAACAAGAAGAATTTAAAAGTTTTCACTATGTAAGCCTATGTAAAACTTGTGACTTGCCAATTTAGGCCCCAATGCTGTAATTTGAACAATCTTGGTAGAGGTCCATTAGATAAATATACATGCAAAATTTGGTAGCCCTAGGTCTTATGGTTAGGAGCGAACAGATTTTTAGAGTTTTCAGTCCATGTAAAAATAGTGGCTGCCAGGGCAGGGCCAAATTTGTCCCCAGGGCTATAATTTGGACAATCTTAGTAGAGGTCCACCAGATAAAGCTATATACAAAATTTGGTAGCCCTAGGCCCTATGATTTAGAATCAGAAGATTTTTTAAGTCTTCACTATATAAGCCCATGTAAAATTTGTGACCCTTGGGGGCAGGGCCAAGGCTATAATTTGAAGAATCTTGGTAGAAGTTCATTAGATGATGCTACATGCCAAATTTGGTAGCCCTATGCCTTATGATTCAGAACAAGAAGATTTTTAAAGTTTTAACTTGGTAGAGGCCCATCAGATGAAGCTACATGCCAAATTTGGTAGCAATGTGTTTTTTGGTAAGATTTTTAAAGATTTTCAAAATTTTTCAGTTTTGTTGCCATGGCAACCAGAGTTTTAAAAGGAATCAAATTCTTTTAAAAAATTCTAAAGAGGACCATGGCAGGATCATTTCATATGAAGTTTGGTCGAAATTGGATGGGTAGTTTGAGAGAAGAAGATCTTTGGCCAGTGGAGCTAAAAAGAAAACACAAACCAAATTTCTACAATAGGTATATATATAATTAGTTCTAAATTGATAAATAAGGTAATGTTAACCCATTACAAACGATCATGTGTTCAGTGAACTTGTAATGGAAGTCTCTGTAGGAAGAGAAAATGCCGGTAACCAGAAATTTCTCCTTTTTCCTCCAAACTTTTTTCCCCTTTCAAAAACAAAATTCCATCCCTTCAGCCACATTTAAATTGTCGTCTGCATATGCTTGTAATAAAGACAAATCAAAATTTTGTCACCTGGTAAACAAGTAAAGAACAAAAGTAAAAATGAAAAGGACAATAACTTCATTTAATTTTTGTGCCAGTAAGTTATACTACTTAACCCTTTACCAGACAACAAAATTTTAGCCTTGTCCAAATTGAAAGCATTTGCAGAGGACAATTTCAATGTGGCTCAAATGGTGCAAGTTTTCTTTGATAGGGTGGAAAACATTGTGGGAAAAGGAGAAAATGCCAGCATTTTCTCCTTTTCCCACAATGTTTTCATAAGGCCTCTTTCCCAGGGGCGTTAAAAGGCGTCATTGTACAGGAAAGGGTTAAAAGATTGAATATACCTTGGGTCTTACTTAACCAACAATTCTACATTGTACATATTTCAAGTTAAAAGACTAGCTGATTAATTGGCTGCAAGAAAACATGGCAGCCAACATTGTGACAAGTTTTGTGAATTTTGGATTGCATTAAGAATGGTTGATGAATGCAGGCCTTTAACTTTTCTCTGTACACAGCCTTTAACTCTTTACGAAACGACAAAGGTTTTTAGACTTGTCCAAATTCAAAGCATTTGCAGACGAACAATGAAATCTTGGTACAATGATGATTTCGCCTTTGATATGGTAGAAAACATTGTGGAAAAAGGAGAAAATGATGGTTATCAGTATTTTCTACTCTTTCACAAGCAAATTCCGCTGTCTGAGCCACTTTTTTTTTTTGTCATTCGCAAGGGGATCTAAAGTTTTATCTTTTGGTAAAGGGTTAATATACAACAGCTCAAATAAGGTTTATTTGGAATTTGGAACAGGATCTGTATCTGCTTAATCAAAAATGAAACTCAAAGTCGGAAGCTATGTTGTTTGACCTAGCATGGATGCCCCCTACAGAATGAGCCTTTGTAAAAAGCTTTAAAATGAAGTTTTTATCCTTTCAAAAAGAAAATTTACTTGGCGACAATCAAATGTGTTATTGGAAATTACTACAGGGGACAAGAAGAAAGAAAAGGGTACCAGTACATCTCTGTTTTCAAAATTAGCTTGACTAGAATACCACCAATCACAGCTAAGATAGGAAAGTGGGTGACACTCTCAAGTCCTGTAATCAGAAATAACAAACAATAGAAAAAGTATAGGTACACTGTTTTTTAATAGTGTGTACAATGGGTTTGATATGGAATAATAATTGTGCAAATCTGGTCCAGATAGACCCATTAGGGCCTCGATTGGTCCAGCTATTTGTTTGCGAGAGCATTTAATGAAAACGGAATGTTATTAGCAATCACACATTTAATAATTTGTTGAAATAATATTTATCGGAGTATCAACAGCTTCAATCAATCTATGGAAATCCTCGTACAGTATAGTCTAAATAACCGTAACACACAGTTTGTGACTAGATAATGGGTCCAATAATTTCTTACATACATCACCAGCATATCCTTGAAATAACTACTCTGGCTTCTTCTACAGAATCAATATTCCCATCAATTTTCATCTATTTAGCACTGTGAGGCTTTAGTCTAGGGGTATAATCCAATACTTCATTTGCACATGGGGTACAATAACATCAGAACTTGTGATGGCATTTAATCCTTTATTATATACCTGTAAGTTTTCCGGGTTAAATACATGCGTCGCACGTGGCTAAAATCACACACGACGGAAAAAAAATTTGTATTCCACTCAGTGGAATACGGTTCCAAATATGGTATGATGACGTCACACTGTATCCACGTGAACACGGCAGCCATTTTGATTGTTTTATATGTTAACACAATGGGCGTGGTGGAAATAATACTAAATAAAATTCATCCGCCATTCATGAAAAAAAGATGTTAACGCCTACTAAACCAATTTTTCTTATAACTATGCTTCATTTTCGAATAAAACTGTCACTAAATGCATATATTTTGGTTTTTGGTAGTTTAGGTATATAATAAATGGAATATTATGTTGTAGTGTGTTTCCTGGGGCTTGTATTTACTTCTCGCTGCGTGGGAAAATTTTGATATCGCGCTCGACCGACCTTCGGTCTCGCGTGATATCAAATTTTCCCACGCAGCGAGAAGTAAATACAAGCCCCAGGAAACACACTACAACATAATATTCCGTATTTACCAAATACATGTAATCCAACATTTTAACTCTTTACCAAACTACAAAATTTAGACTGGTCCAAATTGAAAGCATTTGCAGACAACAAAATAAACGTGATTGAAAAATTAAAATTTGTTTTGGTAAGGGTAGAAAACATTGAGGGAAAAGGAGAAAATGCTTGTAATAAAACACTGGGAAAACAAGAAATTGTTCATAATAAACAATTTCTCCTTTTTCCACAATATCACACTATTTCAACCCTATCTTCAGCTTCTTCAGCTTATCAAACGTTTGTACCATTTTGTCTATCTGCATAAAATTTCAATTTGTCACTTGGGATAGGGTTGACTTGTTCTCAGTTTTGACTATGCCATGTTATCTGACATATTCCACCCTTTCACAAACATAGGCTACATTAGTAGTATTTGATGATAGTAGTCTGTTTGATTCTGAACCCAGACCAGTAACTTTTTCATCTGCTGTGGAAATCTAGTTTTAGCCCTTAAAAAAGAAAATATACTAGATGCGAATCACTAAATAAGGAAAATTATTATCAATAAGTCAATTTTACCCGTTATGTACAATGAAACAACATTTTCAAACATTCCATCATGCTGTGTAACTCTGTTTAATACTAGGCATATCAACTGAAAATAAATCACAACAGTGGTCAATAAAAAAGTTTAAAATGGAAATAAAACTTCATTCACCTGCAGGAGATACTAGTAGCTTTTGAAAACATTGTGTGGAAAGCAGCACCTGCACAGGCTGATTGATAAGTTATGAGTCTTGTATTGAAGAAGTTAAGCAGGGATGTCCCTTTTCAGCCCTGCTATTGCCTGACTATATAAGGCTGTGTATCCAAAAAAATGGTGTTGTTTGGCCAGTTTATGTCAAAGAGGTGCACTCTTAACTCTACCAAACAACAAAATTTTAGACCAGTCCAAATTGAAAGCTTTTGCAGACAATAAAATAAATGTGAATCAAAAATTGAAATTTGTTTTTGGATGAGTAGAAAAAATTGTGGGAAAAAGAGAAAATGCTGGTTACCTGCATTTTCTCCTTTTGCCACAATATTTTCAAAGGCTTCTTCCTCAGGGTCGTTAAAAGTCAGGATTGTGTGGTAAAGGGTTAAGAAAATAAGGCAAGTGGCTTTTGTAAAATAAGAGCAAGTCTGTCATTGCCATGGCTGCCATTAAATACTGTGGCTTTGAATTGACTGAGCATCAGCCGTATTTGCCGGATCTCATTCCATCAGACTTTCATCCATTTCCAAAATGAAAAAGGCCATTTTGGTCAGATGATGACATCATACATGCAGTGGAGGACTCTCTGAATGACTAAAAAATACTTTTTAAAGTGGCATTAACCTTTTACCACACAATCCTGACTTTTAACCACCCTGAGGAAAAAGCCTATTGAAAACATTGTGGGAAAAGGAGAAAATGCTGGAAACCTTTTCCCACAATGTTTTCTACCCCCCCCCCCCCCCCAAAAAAAAAAAAAAAAAAAAACAAATTTCAATTTTTGAGTCACAATTATTTTGTCATCTGCAAATGGTTTGAATTTGGACCAGTATATAATTGTGTCATTTGGTAAAGAGTTAAGGCTCTTAAACATTGCTTACAAAAGTCTAGATACTGAAGAGGATTATGTTGAAAAATAATGCAATATATCCGCCAAATGTGAAATCCTTACATATGGGGCTCACAACTTATCAATCAGCCCTCGTACTTGTAACAGTGTAACAAGCAATTGCTTCTTTTCAACAGTGGTTTGTTTTTTGGACAACATGGTCTGCAAAAGTGACTATTGTAGTGTGTGTGTGTGGGGGGGGGTGTGGACCGAAATCATTCTCCAGTGTACGCTGAACATCTCCTTATTGCAGTTACACTGATGAACGAAGAAACTATCTAAATTAAAAGATTGGCCAAGTTAAATCATTTTACTCAAACACCTTTGGTGTCCAACACTGTTTTCAATGTTATTTCAGTCATCTCACAATGGCCAGTGCACCTATCTATGGATTCCAGAAGTATCTTTCAACAGCACTTCCCATAACACTCTGTCAAAGCCACTGGCTACCTTACCACATAAACTATACTGAAACAATGTTCAGCTGTCAGATAGGAAAGAATCATCAACACTGGCAAATGGTTCAGTTGAGCCAGGCGATGATCTCACAACCCCTGGATTACCAGCTCTCTATGTTACTGACCCAATCAGGTGGATATTAAATATACTGCCTTATTAGATCTGAGCAGTTATCTGGCAAACAGGGGTTTAATGGATCTCTGTAATGCATTATACCAAGTAAGTCATCACATAATTGTGGATCCATAAAAGTTCATTTGATCTAACAACCGACTGAATCATGAGGTAAAATGGTCCTTAGACATTCAGAATATTTACCAAGGTCAAAAACTTTCGACCAAAGTAAGCTTGTGCAGAGGCTGACCTGGGTTGATACTGCTTGTAAGCACATTAAACCCCATTTCACAGAGCATGACTCATTCATTGACTGGGAAGTAATGCCTTTGGAAAATATATATCTCATTCAGATAAGGACAACAACTACAAACCCAACTATTATCTGGAGTAATAACATGAAAGCATATTGACCCTTAAATCTGCAATATAAATTCCTTGCACATTTCATGTGGCAAAGACCTAAATGTGGTGATTTGAAAGCTGTTTTCAATGTACAAAAAACGAAATATCTCAAAGATCAGACTGAACTTTTTGTGTAGGCTGACTTTGATATTTACTGTCTGAAAAATGTCCAGATGATGCACTTTGCAGTCTATAGTTGAAGTTTTCAGAAATTACTTCAAGTTCTCAGTCCCTCACATTATTCAAACATTCAAGGCTTTCACCTTATAATTCCAAGTTTTTTCTTCTTTTCCCACAATGTTTTCTACCCTATCAAAAACAGAAATCATCATTTGAGCTACATTTACTTTGTCGTTAGCAAATGCTTTTAATTTGATCAAGTCCTAAATTTTGTTGATTTGTAAAGAATTGATTAAAAATGTATTACAAAACATATACCTGAATGAGACGATTCATCAATAGTTCAGCTGAAGGTTTTGAATAATCACAGAGTAAGTCTGGAGAAATGTTAACTACCATTTCAATGACTCGAAACAAGCAAACGGAAATCTCAAAACAAGTTCCACATATCTTGAGCTGCCGACTTTCTAATAGCAATTTTCTTTCTGACCTATTGATCAATTGTTGAATCTGTTGATATAAAAAGTACATTTAAAGATACATCTACACTTGTTTTCTGCCACTTTTTAACCCATTTCATTTTTACTTTATAAAACTGTAATCATTCTTGCATCTTCATGCCTAATGCTGCTCCAGATGGATGCAAGGTTGCATAGATTATGACCAACAGAAAATGCATTTGATTTTCTCCAGGCCATCAAAGAAATCATTGGTATGACACTTCTGGTTTTAAAAGGAAGATTTCTGTAATATGTATCTATTCCTTACACCATATATATTGGTAATTTATCTATGTTTACCTATGTGACTAAATTCTGAACCATTCTACGGTTGTTTTTTCTCTCTGGCTGTAAGGTTGTATCTTTAAGCAATTTACTTTCTGTAAATAGCTTTTTGTGTTTTGCAGATCTAGTTTAAGAACATTAGGGCAACAGAAAAAATTGCTCTTTAAGCCTACTTTCTCCTTGTCCCAGACTTTTTTCACTGGTACTCATGCATCAAACATTAATTCATGTTGATAATCCATAATTTACAAGGATGTTTTAAAGGTACTCTGCTTAATTTTGTGACACTATGCAATCAGTTGACTGTCATATGTCCAACCATAGAAGAAAATCTGTTCTTGGTTGCAGTTACTTTCAGAAAAAAGATTGATTTTTCAGTGGAAATTCTAAGTTGAAAAACAGGCATAACTCTCAAAAATATTTTGGTGGTTACCTACCCCCGTTGTCTTGGCTCCCCTTTTGGTAGTTAACAACTAGTTCGAGATTGAAGTAAATATCTGCAGTAATGACAGAGATATTATAAAATACCAAAGTTTTTGCATGACAATCACACAAATGACCCTTTATAGAAAAAATATTCACCTTTAATCTGTTGAATCCATCCAAATGAAAATTTGATACTAATTGTAAATTTCCAAGTGTTGAGTTTTCATAATCCTTTTCATCTGAACAACCTCACTGTATGTATAGTAGACCATCCTAAATAAAAACAATGAGCTACAAATTGCAGCCGAACGGTAAAAACAGAGGAGTAGCCATTAGTTCACAGAAACTACTCGTAGCTTACCTCCTGTATCATTCCAATAAATTCTGAGAAAGACCAATTCAGCTGATTGAGTAGAGAATCCAAAAACTTGGTAGCAGCCTCTGAGTCTTTCTCTAGCAATTCAACCAACTGACTTTGAAACAGCAAGGAAGGGTATGGCTCTGAAATATATTAAACAGTGTTGGCACGTTAGATCATAGACAGACCTAATCTGAGAAGAAAACAGAACTTTAAGTATTAAAAAAAAAAAAAGGAGCTGGTGCACTGTATTAACATTGATTGATTCATGTTCTACACCATATTCACAATCATTTCAGTTCACAACACAGCCACAGCTCACTTCTGTAAGTCCTTGGTTTCACCAGTGCCAGGCTGGGGCTCTGAAGATCTGAAGACTGTTCTAAGAGGTAACAAGTTAAATAAAACAGAATTAAACCTTTACCAGATGGCAGTACTAGGATTGTTTTGGCACAGGGGGTAAACATCACAGTCTTTTACTCACATTCTTAAGCAACTTTATATTAGGTCTTTAATGAGCGGTACAGAACAAGATCAAACTGCACTGCACATAAAGAGCTGTCTAATCTTGAATGTAAACCATGTAACATCTAATAACATTTAAACATATTCTACCAAAATAAAGTAATAGCAATTTTTTATAGAAGTAATCAAATATAAAACAAAACTGGAAATTTACTTTGTAAGCTAGCTGTGCCAAACTCTGTCAGCTGGATTTTGGACGGAACCAAATGTGGTAGATGTGAATAGCGAAATCCAAACCCACAACCCTGTGTAAAATGAAATATTCAAAGTCCATAAATAAAGTAAACTGGCTATGAAGTTTGTTTTCCACGGGATAACATTTTTCATTTACAACCACCATGACTCATCATCTCCTTTAGGAAACTTTTTAAGTCTTTCAGTGGACTACTCTTGAAGGAACTATGACGAAAGACATATTCATGCTCTAACTCTTCACCAAACAGTTACATTTAAGACTGGTCCAAAATGAAGGCATTTACAAACCTCACCTTCCATGTGACTCAAATGGTGGAATTTGTCTCTGAAATGGTAGAAAACATTTTGGAAAAGGAGAAAATGCTGGTAAATAGCATTTTCTCCTTTTCCAAAATGTTTTCAAACACTTTCCTCCTCAGGGTAAATTAAACATGTGTTTGCTTGTTACAGGATTAAACATTTATTCATGCCGATTATGGCATCTATAATTGAGCCATGCTCTGGCAAAAGGGGTCTTAATGCATCTCCGTGATGCATTATGTCAAGCAAGGTACTACACAATTATTGATCCATAAAATCCATTTTGTCTAACAACTGACTAAATCATGAGGCAGACCTGTCCTTGGACATACAGACAAGAGGGCCATGATGGCCCTGTATCGCTCCACTGGCTTATAAATATAAACCACAAAGAAAAGTCTTCACTATATAAGGCCTTATAAAACTTTGACCTCATGGCTACAGTCTGACTAAATGGGGAAAATTGTATTAGAAGAATAACATGCCAAATGTGGGAGTTCTTGGCCTTATGGCTGGTAACAAGATGGTTTCTGAACTTTTCACTCCATAAACCCATGTAAAACTTGTGATCCCTGGTGCAGGGCCAAACTTGATCCTAGAGCTGTAACTTGGGCCCACTTTGTAACTGTCCACTAAATAATGCTATAATTATATGCAAAATTTGGTAGCCTAAGCCTTATGGCTATGTACACCAAGATTTAAAAGTTTTCCCTATGTAAGCCTATGTAAATCTTGTGAACCCCCCCCTCCAAGTATGAGGCCAAATTGACCCCAGGACTATACTTTGGACACTTTTGGTAGACTCCAACTAGATCAAGCTAAATGCCAAATTTGGTAGCTCTAGGCCTTATGGTTTCAGACAAGAAGATATTTAAAGTTTTCTCTATATAAGCCTATGTATAAAACTTGTGACCCCTGGGGAAGAGCCAATTTTGACCCCAGGGCTATAATTTCAAGAGACATGATAGAGGTCTACTACATAAAGCTACATGCCAAATTTGGTAGCCCTATGCCTTATGGTTTCAGACAAGAAGATTTTTAAAGTTTTCTCTATATAAGCCTATGTAAAACTTGTGACCCCTGGGGAAGAGCCAATTTTGACCCCAGGGCTATAATTTCAAGAAACATGATAGAGGTCTACTACATAAAGCTACATGCCAAATTTGGTAGCCCTATGCCTTATGGTTTCAGACAAGAAGATTTTTAAAGTTTTCTCTATATAAGCCTATGTAAAACTTGTGACCCCTGGGGCAGAGCCAATTTTGACCCCAGGGCTATAATTTGAAGAAACTTGATAGAGGTCTACTACATAAAGCTACATGCCAAATTTGGTAGCCCTATGCCTTATGGTTTCAGACAAGAAGATTTTTAAAGATTTCCAATATTTTTCAGTTTTGTTGCCATGGCAACCAGAGTTTTTGAAGGAATCAAATTCTTTCAAGAAATTCTGAAGAGGACCATGTCAGGATCATTTCTGTGAAGTTTCGTGAAAATCGGATGGGTAGTTTCAGAGAAGAAGATGTTTGAAATAAAAGTTAACGGACGGACGGACGGACGGACGGACGACCGGACGGACGGACGCACGACGGACACCGGGCCATGACATAAGCCCACTGGCCTTCGGCCAGTGGAGCTACAAACTGACCGATAGCGAAAAGTTTCATCCCAGGTCAGCCTGCGCAGTCCGCGCAGGCTGACCTGGGCTGAAACTTTTCGCAGATGCATTAAGCCCCCTTTCCACAGAGCAGGGTTCAATTCATTACATTGCTTCAAAGTCATCTGCTGCAATTTTGTTCATGCAAGTATTGAGCAGGAGAAATTACCATGCATGCCATTCCTAGACCCAACAAAACCAGTTCAAATCACAATTATATTTTATGTAGGAGAAATGATTGTAAAATAAGAAATAACTTTTAGCCTTAATGGTTTACCTTCCATATCCGGACCAAAATCCAATTTGTCTGTACCCAAGATCTGTCTTGATAGGGAGCAATTAAACATTTCAGAAAATGATTTCGACTGAAATAAAAGAATGAACATATACAGAAGCAACAAAAGTCAATTTATCTACATCTTGAAAAATACAAAAAAAAAACTTTCTTGCACTCTTTCTAATGCTTTCAACAGAATTCATATATATGGGCAATAAAAAGAAAGAAAACGAAAGCTTCTGTGAACTAAACTGATAAAGATCAGACAATATCTGTACATTTGTATTTTGTCCTCCAATCTCCACAAAGCAGCGATTCGGAAAGTCTGCATTTTTGCATTTTTGACACACAAAATGAAAGCCTGACACAACAAAATTAATACATCGCATCTTCCTTGACGCAACATAAATCAGGATAAAAAAGGAACATAAAGGATTGATTCAATGAATATATCTTACAAAATCGTCAAGTTTTTAACTGCAAAATCATATAGAACCCGCTTTCTAACACTCAATTATTTGTTTCCGGTTTACACTGAATCAATCTAAAACGCGACAGTATTCCGTGTGACATCGCTGTCATCTCGTCTATATTACTGTATGGAATCCGTACTTAAACTTTTTGTCCGTGTTTTAGACCCTGCTTGGTAGTGGTGACCAACTTGCTGGAGTAATCGGGATGACAGATGACCACTTCTACGAGGTCATTGTTTTCTACTTTTACCTTTGATACCACACTGTCATTTAAATCTCTAAGCATTATGGGACATCTACAAACTGGCAAAGGCAAACAACATGTGAACAAAAAAAGGGTTATAGATCATGCCGCGTAAAATTTCTGAATGACCACCGAAATTCCAAACAGCAAGTCACAGATGACCCCCAAAATTTATGAGCTAGCAGAAACACTGACAAAGGAATCAATGTTATGCTCATGTAAAGTGTATTATGCTTAGTAAACCTTTGGACAGCAACAGAAAACTAGAAATTCCTATAGACAATGGAAAATAATGAAAGTTGAACCCAAGACTATTTCAGCATAAATATCTCGTAAAATATTAGGGTAAATCACAGATCATGTAGTTCATTCTGTGCAGTCTGATTATGGGCTACACTATAAAAGTACCTGGCATAACCTTTCATGTCTTAAGAGCTCAGAATTTGTTCCGCTAGACTGTTACTTGATTTTACCACAATAAGAATTCTAAATATGTATATCAAAGATATAAAAAAATGAGGTAAATGGGGTTGGTCTATCAGAGGTTTGGACAAAACTATGGACGGAAGTTTGCCTAAATGCAAGCAACAGAGTACATGCACATTATGGTTCTTTCCAAATCAGCACAAAGTGAATTTCTGAAAGACATACACTTCTAAGTCCAAGTTTTCAAGGGCACTCAGTGAATATTTGTAGCATGTGAAACATGCCAAGGCTTGAGTGATGTTGTCTCTAGAATCTGAAAAAAAGAATTTCATTGTTAAGTCTTTCCACCACCACCACAGAATTTTAGGCTTGACGAAATGCAAAGCATTTAAATTTACAGAAGGCAAATGAAAACATTGTTAAAATGATAATTTCTGTCCTTGAAAAGGTATGAAACATTTTGGGAAAAGGTGAAAATGCTGATACATGTACCAACACTTTCTCCTTTTCCCATAATGATTCATAAAGCCTTTTCCCTCAGGGTGGTAAAGCAAAGGAATGTTTAGTACAGAGTTAATAAAAAAATTTTTACTTCATCAAAACAAGCAACATTAAACACTCTTTCAACAACAGGAATCACATACATACTTTTTTTAAATCCTTGCAAGAAATAGTAGTAATGGTGCCAAAGTGTCGGCCTATCATTAAAGAGGTTTTGGGTTTGAATTCTATGAATTTACCACGGTGTTGCATTAGTTACATTTCCAGAGAGCACTCTGAGAGTAAATGAAATTTTAAGTTGTAGTGAAATATACCTTATGCTTTATTTACATCATTTCCTGTATGCACATCTGTAAATATAGGCAAAACAAAAGTCTGTGCACTTGAATATCTGTTGCTCTCTTGAGACTATTTAATTCCATCACTGCCAACAGAAACTTAATAGCTTTTGCAGATGGTGAAGATCAAGATCAGACTGCACAGAATATGCAATCTTATCTTTGATCTACAGCATTTGCTACTAGATGCAAAACTACAATCAAAGTCACGTTCAGATGGAGAAGAAATCTACTTCAAGAACCAGGGAAAAACACTGAATTTTTAGCAAATGAATAACGTTGTTGCCTGTTTCCTGAACTGCAACCTCAATAAATGTGGTTGCATCAAAAAATGATAGCAAGAATGGAAAGAAAAAAAGCTACCATGGTCCTTACCTGTCATGATAATCCTAGTATCAGCAAAATGGGATACTAAAAATAGCGCAAAAGACTTCACTATTTCATGATAATCTGTATAGAGAAAACAAAAGAAAATGTGACATTTCACACACAAATATAATAATTATCATGTATTTGAACTGCTTTGCACCATGGGGTAACAATTTACTGCATCAAACAAATCTGCAGCAGAAGACTTCACGAACATCAATGTAAAATAAGGACATCAAGTGAATCAATGTTTAACCCTTTACCACACAATACTGAGTTTTGACGACCCTAAAAAGGACAGCTTTTGAAAACATTGTGGGAAGAGACAATGCTGGTTATACCAGCATTTTCTCCTTTTTCCACAATGTTTTCTACCCTATTAAAGACAGAAGTCATCATTTGGGCTACATTTAATTTGTCATCTGCAAATCCTTTCTATTTGGTCCAGTTCAAAATTTTGTCATTTGGTAAAAAGTTGATGCACAAATACATGTGAAAAGATTGTGGAAAAAGATGATTTTCCTCACTACAATTTTCTTAATTTGCTGACATTTTCAAAAGTAGTCTGTTGCAAAAAATTTAAAGTCCATAGGTGGTAAAGTGTTGATTTCTGTATATCTATTTCCCTAACTGCAATCTTATGTAGAGAAGTTCTTAAAACTGAGACAAAAGTGCAGAGATAACTCAAAACTGCTGATTTTATTTATTGCCAAATGGTATTCCTGCATCATTTGTTTTGTTTTTTCTCCTAATGTAACTAGAACTGGTGCAGGGTGACATATACTCCCTCAAGCTGCCTTGTCACTGGCTCAGGGAAAAAAATTCAAGAGCCATAACTCTTATAATACTTGACCAATCATACTGAGAACTGCAGGTGCATACGTTCCCATGATAGAAAGGTTTCCATTAAAGTTTTACCCAAATTAGTTGAAATCTCTAGGAGGAGAAAGGATACAAAAATGTGTATGAGGACAGACAAATGGACAACCTTTATTCCTGCCCTAACCTCCTTGGTTGAGGGGGGGGGGGGGGGGGGTATACTGATAATGGCACAAAGACTGACCTGGAAGACTATCAAAAGGCACTGTAGGATGAAAGTAGTTCTTCAAGGCATTATAAGAGTGCATACAAATATCCAGATAGAACTCTGGCATATACTGAAACAACATCCGAAAACTGGATGCCTTCTCCACAGTTCTCATGGCAGTTCTAAGAACCCAAGCTACATCTCGCTGCTTTTGCTGCAAAATACCAAAGATATCTGTAAAAGCCTTTGCGAAATTATCTATTGTTTTAAACATTCTGGGTTGGATGACTTTTGAAAACATCATGAGAAAATGCTGGTAACCAGAATTTCCTCCTTCTCGCATTAAATTTTAACCTCTTTCAAATGCATATCCTAACACTTGAGCCACATTTCGATGGGTGAGTGCAACACTATCCTAAGTGCCTATACAAAGTATAGGCACTTATGATAGTGTTGCACTCACCCATCGATCTGTCATCTGCAAGAACATGTACTTTCAATATACATGAATCTAACATTTGGCAAAGAGCTATAACCCTCAAAAGGCAATTTTCTGCATCTGTACAGTTTAGAGCTTTTGAAACCAATGTGGGAAACCAATGTGGGTAAAGGAGCAAATGCTTGTTACAAGCAATTTATTTTTTTCCTCTATCACTTTCCATGCAATTTAAAAAAGCTATTTTACATTTTTTTTTTTTTTTCAAAATTTTCTCTCTTGTGTCTTTTGTACTAGTTTCTGGTTGGTCTGAAATACATGTACATAAATAGATTGGACTTTTAACTGATTAAGATTCCCTAGATTTCATCTGCAAGACGAATTACTGCAGATTCGACAACGCACGGATACATGCTACATAATCATACTGGTTTGGTTTTCCATATGTTTAATGCTCTTTCTCAACTGTTAACTACTGCATCTATTCATGTGCTCCTTAAGTTTCTTTACCAGTGCTATACACAACACTTTCTCAGCCACTGGTTACTCTCCCACATAAACAAAGTCCATAAAATGTTCAACAGCATGAGACAAAGGTATCATGTCATAGCCTGTAACCTGTAATTGCCTGAATGGTGGACTTTCAGCCACGGGTGTTGCCACTGAATAAAAAAAGCCTGGCAAATCTCTTTACTGATACTTCTTCCATATTTCTTACAACTGCATTCTTTGTGTGCATTGGCCTGTATCTTTATGTCAATATATGCTCATAAAAGGAAAAAAAATGGAGTCCTCTTATCCAAATGCAACATACCTTTGAGTATACAGCTGCCCTAACCCAGCTCATCTGTCTTGCCTGCTCTGTTATCTTGTCTAAAAACACAGACTTGGCTCTAACAAGCTCATCTCTCACTTCGGACATCTATATATCAAAGGAAAGAAAACCTACTACACTGTCAATATAACATTCCTCTTTTTGATATAATTTTATGTATATAAAGTTACAACTGAAGAAAATATTGGGGCACATATAGAAACTGTTTATCATGAGCATCTTGTCTGTTTGTCACAAGGTTTTCCATGTTGTCTCTCTTACTATTCATTAGATATTTCTTATAACATGAATTTGACACGAGTACATTTCAGTCCTGTGTCCAGTATTAAAGCAATGCTCTGTGAAAAGGGTTTTAATGCCTCTGCAAAAAGTAGCAACCCAGGTCAGCCTGCAAAGTTTCTGGTATAGGCCAATTTTCTGCATATCAAAAGACATGTCTACCCCATGGCTCAGTTCGTTTTTAGACAAAACTTATTTTATGAATCCATAAAATAACGACTTGCTTTGTATAATGGGCCACGCAAATACATTAACCAATTACCACACAATCCCGAATTTTAACGACCCCAACAACGAAGCCTTTTGAAAACATTGTGGGAAAAGGAGAAAATGCTGGTAACCAGCATTTTCTGCTTTTCCCACAATGTTTTCTATTCAATCAAGGACAAATTTTGTCATTTGAGCCACCTTTAATTTGTCGTCTTCAAATGCTTTCAATTTGGACCAGTCTAAAATTTTGTCGTTTGGTAAAGAGTTAAACCCCTAATACCCTGAGCACAGCTCATTCTTCATTCAAATGTTTGCTTGTTTAACATTTGATCAGATGTAAATGTCTAGGCATTTAGTGCACCCATTTGCATTACTTTTTCTTCATTATCTCTTTACAGCACAACATAATCAAAGAATTGTCCAAATTGAAAGAATTTGCAGACAACAAATAAACATGGCTCAAGTGATAAAATTTGTTTTAGAGATGACAGAAATCATTGTGGGAAACGGAGAAAATGTTGGTTACTCCAGCATTTTCTTTTTTCTCACGAATTTTTCAAAAGCCATCTTCCTCTGGGCTGTTAAAACACAGGATTGTGTAGAAATGGGTTAACCAGTTCTCTTTTTTCCAAACAACTACATGCAGCTGCTTCTTCCCACATTAAGCCAATTTAACAGTTAGATCTGAAAGAAATAAATCCAGCTATAACAACCTTCATTTATCCTTCAAATTCAAGATTTTGGTCCAGCTAGAATTGGAACTGGTACCCCTGTACTACATTTGCTCAACTGCTGCACACTGCCATTGACTAATTTTGTTTTTAATGTCATTCCATCATTATCTGCTTGCTACAAACCAAATAACCTTTTGTACGAATATCCTTTTTCGTGGCTCTAAAGTTACCCACCATGGAAAACAATGATGAACAAGGAGCAAAAAATTTCTAGGAGAAAGCAACTGCTACATTTCCAACAACATTTTCCATACCTTCAATAAATGATATTTTCCCCATCTGAAAAATGTTTATCTATAATGCAATATCTTATTGTATTTGATAGGTGACGGGTCTATTAGCCAATTGCACAGTATTCGAATTATTCATATTTAAGCCTTTAAACACAATTTCAAGTTTTAACGACCAACAGAAGAAGGCCTTTTGAAAACATTGTGGGAAAAGGAGAAAATGCTGGTAACCAGCATTTCCTCCTTTTTCCCCCACAATGTTTTCTCCAGTTTCAAATGAAAATTCAATCATTGTAATGGCATTTGTCATCTGCAAATGCTTTCAATTTGGACAAGTCCATAGTATTGTCGTATGGTTAAAGGTTAAAAGATTTCAAATAAAGCAGAGCTTGGAAACCTTGCCTTGCCCATTCACAACCAAACCAAAGCATAAAAATGTACCTTTTCATATCAACTTACCTCAATGGGACAGGATTCCAGTTTCTTCTCTGTATCTTTGTAGCACTGTACAAACTCCTGCATGTTGTCTCTTAAACTGTTCATCTGAAATATGAGTCAAACTTGTACTAGAACTTATTTGTGTGAAGGCAGCCATCTGCATTAACTCTTTACCAAACGAGAAAATTTTAGACTGGTTGAAATTGAAAGCACTTGCAGACAACAAAATAAATGTGACTCTAAAATTGAAATTTGTTTTGGGAAGGGTAGAAAACATTGTGGGAAAAGGTGAAAATGCTGGTTACCAGCATTTTCTCCTTTTCCCATAATGTTTTCAAAAGGCTTCTTTCTGACGGTCGTTAAAAGTCTGGATTGTGTGGTAAAGGGTTAAACAATCGCCATGTCAAATCCCAAAGCCCAAGTTGCTACTACAAATGTGTCTTTCTTACATTATCACTTATCTTGAAAGGCTGCTTTAGTTTGTTCCCCTAGATGGCTTGGTTTAGCACTTTACTAGACAAAATAGGCAGCATTTGCAGACGATAAAATTTTGTGACCCAAACAATAGGATTGTCTTACGAAGGTTGCTTGTTTCCAGTTGTTTTCGAAATCTTCCTTCATCTGGGTTGTTAAAATTTGGAATTGTCTCAGAAAAGGTGAAGACAGGTTTGACTGGATAAATCAAACTCCTTAATCTTAAAAGCATATTGGACAAAACATTAGGTGCTGTTTGCGGACATCATCAATCTAAGATCAGACTGCATAGTCTGATCCTAAATCTATGATGTTCGATATTTTGCAATATGTTGCCTTCAATTAACTCTTTACCAAACAGCAAAATTTTGGACTGGTCCAAATTGAAAGCATTTGCAGACAAGAAATTAAAGTCGGCCTAAATGAGGAAATTTCTACCTGATAGATTAGAAAACATTGTGGGAAAAGGAGAAAATGCTGGTTACCAGCATTTTCTCCTTTTCCCACAATGTTTTCAAAAAGCTTCTTCCTCAGGGTCGTTAAAAGTCGGGATTGTGTGGTAAACAGTTAACAATATTTTGTCTTTCTTTATGACTGCAATCGATTGATTGTATGGTGTTTAACACTGTTGTCAACATTATTTCAGGTATATTGCTGCGGAGAGCACCTATCCATGCTTTCCTGGAGTTTCTTTTACCAGTACTACGCACAATATTCTTTCCGAGCCACTGGCTGCTTTCCCACATAACCATCGTCAAAACAATGGTCAATGGTGAGAGAGGAATGAATCCCGTTACAATGACTATCATCAATCCTCGGAAAGAAATTGGCCAAGCCGGGGATCAAACCAGTGACCTCCTGTTCTCAAGTCCTGTATGCTACTGACTGAGCCACTGGGTCTCGACTTTTGACTGCAAGCATTTCACTCAGCACTCTTCAAAGGAAAAGCAGTTTTTCCCTCCATTTCATTATCTCCAAAACCAAATCGCAGCAGAAAACTTTTAAAATATCCCAGTAAAACAGGGATAAATGGCATGACCTAAGGTTTAAAATAAGAATACATCTGAAAAATTCTTGACAAAAATGGACGTATCTAGTTCAAGCAATCTATCCTTGTATCTTATTTAACCCTTTACCACACAATCCCAGCTTCTAAGAACCCTGAGAAAGAAGTCTTCTGAAAACATTGCGGGAAAGTGAGAAAATACCAGTAATCAGAACTTTCTCCTTTTCCACACTTTCTAACCTTCTAAGCACAACTTTCTATTTTTCAGTCACAATCATTTTGTCATTTGCAAATTTTTTTAATTAGGACAGGTCTAGAATTTTGTTGTTTGGTAGCGAGTTAAAGTGTTTTCAGATGTTTGAAGGAAGAAGAAAAATCTGCAAGTGGTAATGAAGTAAAGCTGCCAACCTTGCCCAGCTGTTTGTGGGCTGCTGTATGGTATAACAGCATAACTCCATCTAAAATGTCCATAAGGGAGTTACCACTTGGCATTTCTGTGCGTGGATATCCATCTCCTGGAAAATAAAACTGACTAGTTTAGTCATAATGTACTCATAAGAGCAAATGCCTGTACATCAGCCTGTACTCACAAGCAGACATCGTGATAGTTAGTCTTGTATATCTACAGTTTAAGTTTAAAATGTTTCAATACAATGACAGCTAGGGAGACACAAAAATACCTACCTGCATGCCAAGAGACAAACAATAGGACATCCTGATCTCATTATAACCATAAAAACTTTTATTTTGCAGAGGTTTTCAGATTTCTGTTTCCTTTATCATGTAAGCTTTTCTCATCATGTGATAATTTCTACATATACTTTTAAAGCAGCAACAGATCTCCAGGTTCACAATCAATTAAAGTACGATCAAAATCTGCATTGTTAACAGATACATCTGATACAAACCTGAGGTTTCATCGACTTTAAAAATACCCCCATCATCTGCTACTTTCAAACCCTGAGCCTTGTTTACTTCAGCTGAAAATATAGACAAACAAATCATGCATGATGTATTTAAAAAAAAAAAAAAAAAAAAAACTAAATGACAGACATTCAAATTTCATTTTCCTTTACCCTCTACCAAATGATCACATGTTTTCTGACTTGGGTAGAAGGCAGCATTTTCTCCTTTTCCCAAACTGTCTTTTTGCTCTTTCAATTTTATTACATCTCAATTTTTTTACATGTATTGGAGTGTTTTCTAAAAGGTCTATTGCATTTTATTGCATAAAGTAGTGGGAAAAAGAAATGTAAGATAAATCCAAGCTTTCTCTTTGTTTCTCTCACAGAACTGAGGAAAAGCTCTTACGAAGCATATATGAAATATCAACTAAATCTATATGAGCCATCCTCTGTGAAAAGGGGGCTTAATGCATCTGCGAAAAATAGCAACCCTGGTCAGCCTGCGCAGCCTAACCTGGGCCTAAACTTTTCGCTATTGGTCAAGTTTTCTGTATGTTCAAGGACCAGTCTACCTCATGATAAAGTTGGTTGTTAAAATAAGTGGCTATTATGGATCCATAAGTATGTGATGGGTTGTTTGGTATCATGGATCACGGAGATGCATTAAACCCCTTTTTGGCAGAGCATGGCTCATATACAATGTACAGTGACTTTCATAATATTTCAATCATAGTTTTTTGGAGCTGAAGGATTTAACTCTTTACTAAATGACTAAATTTAAGACTTGTTCAAAATAAAAGCATTTGCAGACTGCAGATAAAATGATGACATTTGTCCTGGAAAGGTCAGAAATATAGTGGGAAAAGGGGGAAATACTGGTAACAAACATATTCCTCCTCTTCCCAAGATGTTTTCAAAAACCTTATTTTTCAGTCATTAAAACTTGTGGGGTTTTTTGCTAAAGGGTTATACTCTCAGTCCTTGTGCTATATGCTGAATGTCTTGTTAAATGTTTGGCATGACAATTTGGTTTTCAAAGCCATTTTAACCCTTAAAGCTCCTTTCACAACTATAATTGCATTTGCAGCCAGTGTAGATCAAGATCAGGCTGCACAAAACATGCAGCCTGATCTTTGATCTACACTGTCCGCTTAGATGAATCACTATAGACAAAAGCAACCATGAAATTGCGATTATTTGGGTCATATTTCTACGATGAAAATGTCTGGCAGGTTTATCCGGCACTCTAAGGGTTAACAGAACTTCAGTTATATCAAGTCAGCAAAGCACATTCTTGGGTTTCTTTTTCTGTACTTTGAATATAACTCCTTCAATACCACATGTTGCTTTCCTACATAAAGCAGGAATTTTCCTATCCTAAAATGGGGCAGGAAATGAGTCCTGTAATTACATGTACCACCTTTTCTCTGGATATTTCAAAAGCTTTCTCAGATTCAGTAAAACCTGGGATTTTGTGGTAAGGGGTTAAGGAACAAGGGTTTGATTTTTGATACAACAGGTTAAAAAGAGAATGAAATCTAGATGCAATTACTTACGACCAAGCACTTTATTGAGGTGTGACATCTGTCCACCACATCTTGAAAACAGAAAGTAGTCCCTGGAGTCAGACCAAAACTCTTGTATAGGCATAAATGCCTCTAACAAAATGAAAAGAACTTCTTGTTACCATTAGCATCTCTTAACTCTTTACCAAACAATCATGTGTTCTAACCTTTTGAAAACATTGTGGGAAAACAAGAAAGTGCTTGTAACCAGCATTTTCTCCTTTTTCCCACAATACTTTTTACACTATCATAGATCTTTGGCAAGATTGTACCAATTTTAAATTTGTCATCAACAGATGTTCTCAATGACGAAGAATTAAAACATATTTGGTAAACATTAACACAAACTGTTAGAGCACTAAGCAAATGCAGTCAGATATTTTCAGCTAGAAGAAACCCAGTCATTTAGATTTAGACCATGTTATCTTGTATAATCTTGTTGATCCAAGATCAGTCTGCCCATACTTTATCAACATTAGTCTTCAAAAACACCCCATGTTAATCTAACCCTTTAATGGGCTAAAGACTTCATGCAAAAATTATACAAATTGACAATGGAAAATACCCTTGTTTTGACTTCCATAACTTATCTGTCTCAATGATCTGATGATAGATGTACCTATCTTGTTCTACAAAGCAAATGTTTTGACAGCTGGTTTTAGACACTGTTTTCCACAGAGTATAAGTCAAATAGATCTAACTGGCCAAAACATCTTTCAATGCAGGTATCCAGCATTTTCTTACTTTTCATACTAATATTTTCAATTATTTTAACCCTTAACCACACGGCAAAATTTTGAACTCCATATTTAAAGAATTTACAGATGACAGTTCAACTATTTTTTCAAATGACAACATTCTTTTGTCTTTGAATAGGTAAAAAACATTGTGGGAAAAGGAGGTTACCAGCATTTTCTCCTTTTCCCACAATGTTTTCAAATGACCTCTTCCTCGGGGTTGTTAAAAGTTAGGACTGTGTGGCAAACAGTTAAAGACAGAACCTAATCATCTGAAGGATATTTAACTTGTCATCAGGAAATATGTTCATTATTGACAAGTCTAAAATTGTTTTGTCTGGTAAAAGGTTCACAAACACTTCACAGATACAATTTACAAGATCAGACAAACATCTTTCAATTCCTAATAAGATGCATACCTTCACTCATAACAAAGCGACTGGGATCTTCTTTCTGAAAGTTGTCCCAATAGTAGCGAAGTGCTGTAACCATACGATGGAAGAAGCATAGGCAGACGTGGTGTGGCCAGATATTTAACCTAGGGGACTGTTAAGACACATGATAAACAAGAGGGCCATGATGGTCCTGTATTGCTCCACTGGCTAGTAAGTACACACCATACACACCAAACATTAACATTCTTCGCAAAATGGTTTAGAACAAGAACACTTATAAAGTTTTCTCTATAAAAGCAAATGTGAAACTTATGAGGCCAGGGAGAAGCCATTTTTGACCACAGTACTACAATTACTTTAATCTTGGTAGAGGTCTACAAGATAAAACCACATACCAAATAATACAGGTCTAGGCCATGTGGTTATAAACAAGATTTTCAAAGTTTCTTCAACATAAAGCCCCTGTAAAACACAAGACCCCTGTGGTGGGGCTAATTTCAATTCCAGGGCTAATCTTTGATAAAATTCAGAAGTGATCAACAAGATGAATCTATGTGCCAAATTTGGTAGCCCTAGGATTTATGGTTAGGAGTAAGAAGATTTTTAAAGTTTTTAATCTGTAAAAATGTGATTTGTTGGGCTGGGCCAATTTTGATCCCAGGGCTGTAATTTGAACTTTCTTGGTAGAAGCTCACAAGATAAAGCTACATGCAAAATTTGGTAGCCCTAGGCCTTATGATTAGAAACAAGAATATTTTCCTTATCTGAAAAAAGACGACTTTTAAAAATATCCGCGATAAAAGCCCAGGTTAAACTTGCAACCCCTGAGGCAGGGCCAGTATTGACCCAAGGGCTTTAATTTGAAGAATCTTGGTAGAGGTCCATTAGATAAAGCTACATGCCAAATTTGGTAGTCCTGGGCCTTGTGGTTAGGAATGAGATGATTTTTAAAGTTTTCACTGTATAGGCCCTTGTTAAAACTTGCGACCCTGGGGTTGGGCCAACTTTGACCCCAGTGCTAAAATTTGAAGAATCTTGGTAAAAGTACATTAAATGAAGCTACATGTCAAATTTGGTAACCCTAGGCCATGTGGTTTCAGACAATAAGATTTTCAGTATTTTTTAGTTTAGTTGCCATGGAAACTGAGTTTAGCAAGAATCAAATTCTTTCAAGAAAATCTGAAGAGGACGTGGCAGAACCATTTCTGTGAAGTTTGATCAAAACTGAATGGGTAGTTTCAGAGAAGATGTTTGAAATAAAATTCAGAGCACAGATGGATGGACAGACAGACAGATGCATGACACTGACACGGGGCCGTGACAAAAGCTCGCTGGCCTTCGGCCATTGGACCTAAAAGCCTGTCTTAATGGCCACCCCTATTAAGCAAGCACCCTGTATTAAGCAAGCATGTTTTGAGTTCCCAAAGAAGGTAAATACATCTATGTTAAGATGAACCTGTACTAAGCAATACTTGTCTTAAACATATAGATTTTGAGTTTCCCTCATGTGTGTACTTAACCCTTTATAAAACAATCTCATGTTTTAACAACCTTGTATATACATGCTTTTTGAAAACATTGTGGAAAAAGGAGAAAATGCTGGTAACCACCATTTCCTCCTTTTCTCACAATGTTTTCTACACCTTAAAAGCCAAGCTGCACCATTTGAAAGACATCTAATTTGTCGGCTGTAAATGCTTTCAATCTTGTCGTCTCCAATTTTTACCTTTGGTATAGAGTTCATAAAGGTATAATTGTATGTGGCAGTGTTTGCTACCTTGATAACATATAAATGCTTAAATAAGAATGGAAATCTTGGTCGCTAGCTTTTTCTCCTTTACTTACAATGTTTTCAAAACCTTCTTTCTTCAGGGTAATGAAAACCAGGGATCCCTTGGTAAAGGGTATTCCTTCCTCAATGAAATGCTCCATTTTATGAGCCATGCTCTGCTAAAAGGGGGTTTAATGCATCTCAGTGAAGCATGGTACCAAGCAAGTCATCATATAATTTTGGATCCATAAAATCCGTTTTGTATAACAACCAACTGGATCATGAGATACACAGGTCCTTTCTCATGCAGAAAATTGACAGAAAGCAAAACATTTCAGCCAGAAAATTGACCAATAGCAAGAAGTGTCAATGCAGGTCAGCCTGTGTAGAGTGACCTTGGTCTATACTTTTTGCAGATGCATCAAGCCCCCTTTTCACAAAGCATGGCTCATTTACTTAGCACAATGATGGGTTAGTAGAATGACAAGCCTATCAAACTGATCACAATTATGTCTTTCTCTACATGTGTGATCTGAAAGAAAATAATGTTATCTTTCTACAACATTGAAAGTTGTTCTTGCTAGATGCAAACAGAAAAGTCCTTTGTAGGAAGGAATGGATTTATTGAAAAGAGTAACTGAATCAATCATCAAGAAAAGTAAACAACCTACCAGATTTTCCTTTATAAACTTCCGAAACTGTTCGATAAACAAAATTCTTGAGGTTTTCCCCTGTAAATAGGAAAATAGAACTCATAACAGCCAAGGAAAAATTGTTTTGAAATGATACAAAATTTCATGACAACATTATGCAGAAGTACGCAAAATGACATTAGTACTTGCCTCCTTTAAATCTTTGTGATACATCAATACTTTCAGTATTTCCACTTGTAAAGACTCCAATTCTGAAACGAAACAAAATTTTGGCAATATTCACAAACGGTTCTAGATACAGCCATGTAGTTGGGAGAGACAGACCATCTCAACCCATCATATTGCTGGTCTCTAAATTCAGAATACCAACAATAACCTGTAGGCTGCTATGCATGTCCAAATTTACTTTTACCAACAGTACAGGTCAAGATCAGACTGCAAAGAAAATAGTCTGATCTTGGATCTGCACAGTCTAATGACGTCAGATTTTTCCAGAAAAAAACTACTTTGAAATCACAACATTGGGATTATAACTATTGACAGGAAAATTAATCTCATTTATATATCAGCCTCTTTACCAAGCAATGCAGAAACTTCTGTTCCATTTATCTATCAGTTTAACTCTTTACCACACAATCCCATATTTTAACAAACCTGTGAGAAAAGGTTTTTGAAAATATTGTAGGAAAAGGAGAAAATGCTGACTGCCAGCATTTTCTCTTTTTCCCACAATTTTTTCAACTGTATCAAAAAGAAATGCCTTGATCTGAGCCACCGATATATGGTGCAAGGAATAAATACATACATGTACATCTGAAATCTTCAATTTAAAACTGGAAACATCACAACAGTGATTTCTTTCAAGGCCTCCAGGAAATGAAATGCATTTTCTATCCAATGTAATCTATGCAACCTGCAACTGTCAGGGGCACAATTTGACATGAAGATACAAGAATGATTATAGTTTGATAAAATACAGATGAAATGGTTTAAAAACTGGCTGATAATGAGTATAGATGTATCTTCTCTCCTTTTAACCATTTACCAAACAATTATGTTGTTTTACAACACCCAGGAAGATGGTGTTTGAGAACTTTGTTGGACAGTGAAAAAAAATGGTAACCATCATTTTCTTCTTTTCCAACAATGTTTTCTACTCTTTCAAAGACAACTCCTACCATTTGAGCCACATTCAATATTTACAAAGTCTAAAATTTCGTTGTCTAGCAGACTCTATATTGTGGTTTTAACCATAAACTAATTTCTTAATCGTTCACTTGAAGAACTACTGAAATTTACTGTGCATATTTTTTCTAAAAATCTTAATCTAATGTCATAGAAAAATCTTTCCGAGACATATTCAGAAACACTAATCTAAATACAATAGCAATCACATTATTTGTGCCTGGCCGACTAGCTCAGTAATTAGCCGCCTTGTGACCTGGTGGATGCAGGTTCCATACATGGATGAGGCAAACTTTCTTTCCTGCTATTTTTCGCCGCTCACCTTTAATGCATGTGAGAAAAGAAGTCAGTGGCTTGGAAAGAAAGTCGTGTCAGTAACTTTGTGCAAAAGCCAGGAAATACATACATAGGTGCACTGACCGCCATGATATAACTAAGGCTGTTAAAACCATGTTAAACTCAAATACAAACAAACAAACACATCATGTTATTTGTCTGATATCAAATACCTTCTATCTTCACTCGGAGTTGCTCACAAGCCTGAATGTAAATGTCCTTCCTATTTTGTTCTTCTGCAGATAATTTGTGAGATGGAAAATCCTGCAATGAAGCACACTATATAAAGGATGTTAAAAGTACCACATACCAAAGTTGCATAATATTCATAAATGTAACAAATATTTGTGCCAGGTTTGCGATACATGTAAGTAAGGTGGTTTTGTTGCATCATGGGCAGTTACATCCAGTCACTGATGTTTTAATAAAAGCTCTTACAAAATTCTGGATTAAATTGGTAAGGAAGCCATAGTTAAAATTCAAGACAGGCTTCTGTGCTTATTAAAATTGCTTTTGATTCTTCCAATAAGTGGCAATCATTGTAAGCACATGCTGAATTTATGACCCATGGGGTTGGGGCCAATTTTGACACCTGGGCTTTAATTTGAACAATTTTTGGAAGAGGCCTTCTAGATGATAACAGTCACAAGATATTACAGTTGTATCTCAATGTCGGGAACAAGAAGATCTTTAAAATTTTCATGATATAAGTCTATGTAAAGGTTTTGACTTGTAGAGTGGAACCAATTTAGACCCCAAGGCTACATTTTGAACAACCTTGGTAGTGATCCATTAGATAAATATAAATGCTAAATTTGGTAGCCCTAGGTCTAATGGTTAGGAATGATAAGATTTTTTTAAAGTTTTCACAATACAAGCAAATATAAAACTTGTGAATACCAAGGTGGGGTTAAATTTGACCCTGAGGCTATAATTTGGATTCTCTTGGTAGAGGCCCATTTGACAAAGCTACATGCAAAATTGGGTAGCCTTAGGCCTTATGATTAGGAACAAGATTATTGAAAGTTTTCAATACATAAGCCTAAGTAAAACTTGTAACCCCAGGACGGGGCCAATGTTGACCCCTGGGTTATAATTTGAAGAACATTAGAAGAGGCCCATTAGATAAAGATATATGCAAATTTCGTAGCCCTAGGTCTAATGGTTTGACACCAGAAGATTTTTCAAGTTTCACTACATAAGCCCATGTAAAACTTGTGACCTCTAGGGCGGGGCCAATTTTGATCCCAGGGCTATAATTCTAAGAGATTCTGTAGAGGTCCATTAGATGAAGCAACATGGTTTCAGACAAGTACATTTTCAAAGATTTTCAATATCTTTCAATTTTGTTGCCATGGCAACCACAGTTTTTTACAGAATCAAATTCTTTCAAAAAATTCTGAAGAGGACCATGGCAAGATCATATTTGTGAACTTTGGTCAAAATTGGATGGGTAGTTTCATACCTCTCCAAAATTAGGCAGAAGATTAGAATCCATATCCCACCACACTGTTGGTGTAAATTCTTCCAATCTGGCATCATCAAGTGGCTTTATATGCAGAAACATCGGAAACCTTATCTTCTCAAATGTGAAACTTGTTAAGGGAATACTCAAAATAATTAACCCTTTACCACACAATCCCTGAAAAAGAAGGCTTATGAAAACATTGTGAGAAAAAGAGACAATGCTGGTAACCACATTTTCCCACACTGTTTTCTACCCTATCAAAGACAGAAATCATCATGTGAGCAACATTTAATTTGTCATCTGCAAACGCTTTGAATTTGGTCAAAACCACAATTTTATCATTCAGTAGAGTGTCAGAAGACATTCCAAAGACATTTAAAATGTATATCATTTACAGCAATTTCTACAACCATAAGCTCTTTGTCTAGGGTTTCTATTCACCAACCATTCTTTAGAACATTCCTAGTCTTAGTCTAGATTTAGAAAGTAAAAAACATTCTGATTGGCTGAACCATTTCAAATTTAAAAATCCTTGAGAATGAGACTAACCAGTAGCTTTCCAACAAACACAGTCAAAGCTATGATCAGGGATGACTATCATTAAACCTTGGAAACAATTTGACACCTGGGTCCATATTCACCAGCCATTCTTAATTTCATTCTAAATCTACTACATGAATAAGAAATGTAACACATTTCCTAATTTGGTAAACCATTCGGTATGAATCAGAAGTTGTGTTACTTTCAAGTGTAGAAAATTCTGAAGAATAAGACCAAGAATGCTCTTAAGAATGGGTGGTGAATACGGATCCTAGATTACAAGCCCTGTACTTTACCAACTTAGGTAATGTTCCATAGTGATGTACAGACAGTTCATATCAAACCATAACCTTAATTTTGCTATGGCAGGTAGCAGTTTTAAAATAAAATGAGCCATGCTCTGTGAAAAGGGGGCTTAATGCATCTGCGAAAAGTATCAACCCAAGTCAGCCTGCAGAGTCCGCGCAGGCTGACCTGGGCCGAAACTTTTCGCAACTGGTCAATTTTCTGTATGTCCAAGGACCATTCTACCTCATGATTAAGTCTGTTGTTAAAAAGTGACTATTATGGATCCATAAACATGTGATAGCTTGATAAGTATAATGCATTGCAGAGATGCATTTAAGTCCCATTCTGCCAGACCATGGCTCAATTTAATGCTAGGACAACCTGTTCTTGGTTTATGTCTTTGTATTGCTCCTTTATAATTTGACACCATTTGAAGAGTACAACTCTAGCATGTCTCAATTGAATGCATTTGTATTTGAATGGGTAAATGATTCAAAAGTGTTTTTAAAAGCCATATTTCTCACTGATGTTAAAACAGAGATGAGCCATGCTCTGGCAAAAAGTGGCTTAATGCATCTCTGTGGTGCCTTATACCAAGCAAGTCATCACGCAATTATGAATCCATGAATTCGTGAAACCAGTATACCCCCACTCTACTTCGTAGGTGGGGGGTATAATCAGTATCAACATCAACATAGCTATTCAGTGAGTATCCCTGTATACTCTATACTATCTAGTTACTGATCTATAAAATCACTACACAGCATTAATTAAAGGATATAACTCATGTTCTAACAGGTACTTCCTGGTTTGGGTGTGTCTTAGTATGGCAAGTACAAGTGTTAGGTACATCCTCTGCAATGATAATTACAAGATAGTAAATCCTGCAGTAGAAAGCTTTTGAATAACATTGTGGGAAACGGAGATATGCTTGTTACAATTAATGCCCCCTTTCCCACTATGTATGCCATGTTATAATTTCTTTCATGGTTATTAAAACATGTATAGAGTTAAATGTATTTTTCTAATAAGTCAAATAAGTGGTATGTCTAAATACTGCCTGTATAGAAGGTGTGTAACAGATTTAATTATGTGATACTTTGTACATGTATTATAGGCAAAAATTAACCTGAAAAGTGAAAACTACAAATGAGACATGCTCTGGCAAAAGGGGGCTTAACCCTTTCCCAAACAACAAATTTTGGACTGGTCCAAATTGAAAGAGTTTGCAGACGACAATTTCAAATTTGATGAAAATGGCAGAAAGTTATCAAAAAGGGAAGAAAACACTGTGGGAAAAGGAGAAATTGCTCGTTACGAGCAATTTCTCCTTTTCCCACAGTGTTTTCAAAAGACTTGTACTGCAGACACGTGAAAACCAGGGCTTGTTTGGGAAAGGGTTAATGCATCTCCGTGATGCATGATACCCAATAAGTCATCACATACTTATAGATCCATCATAGCAACCTTTTTTAACCCTTTCCCAAACGACAAATTTTGGACTGGTCCAAATTGAAAGAGTTTGCAGACGACAATTTTAAATTTGATGAAAATGGCAGAAAGGTCTCAAAAAGGGTAGAAAACACTGTGGGAAAAGGAGAAATTGCTCGTTATGAGCAATTTCTCCTTTTCCCACAGTGATTTCAAAAGACTTGTACTGCAGGCAGGTGAAAACCAAGGCTTGTTTGGGAAAGGGTTAATAACCCACTTAATCATGCAGTAGAATGGTCCTCTGACATACAGAAAATCGACCAATAGTGAAGTTTCGGCCCAGATCAGCCAATGCAGGCTGATCTGTGTCGATACTTTTTGCAGATGCATTAAGCCCCTTTTTGCCAGAGCATGGCCTTTACTCTTTATATGTGGGCAAAGTTTAAGACTACTACAAACTTTGATAGAATGTATGAGGATGACAAATTACATCTGACGGATTTGGCTTTGAAATGGTGTAACAAAACATGGTGGGAAAAGTAGAAAATGCTGGTTAGAGCATTTTCTCCTTTTCCTCCATAATGTTTCCAACAGCCTTCTTCCTCAGGGTTGTTAAAACATGGCATGTTTGGGATTAGTCTTTACCACGCAACAAAAGTTTAGACTTGTCCAAATTCAAAGAATATGCAGATGACAAATATAGGGTAGCTCAAACTTGCCTTTAACCGAGTTGAAAACATTGTAGGAAAAGGAGAAAATGCTAGTTACCAGCATTTTCTTCTCTTCCCACAGTGTTTTCAAAAGCTTTCTCTCTCAGGGTGGTTAAATCCTGGGATTGAGTGCTAAAGGGTTAAAGGGTTAAAATCCAAATTACATAATATTAAAGAAAAAAAAAAAAAAAAAAAAAGAAACATGTCAATCCCTCACATACTGGATGCTGAAAATTTGTGGTGGAAGGAGAAAATCTATACGAGGACAGCAGGGATATCATCAAGTTGTCAAGGCAACCTTTAATCTCAAAAGTCTGAAAAATAGCAAGGTCGCAGTATCTAGTTAATATCTTTAACTACGCTTTTTTATAGCTATGGATACAAGACAGTAACCTAAAATTAAATGGAATGTAATATCTTTTTTCTGTGATGCTTTAATCCTTTACCACACAATCCTGAGTTTTAACTCTGACGAAGAAACTTTTTTAAAACATTGTGGGAGAAGGAGAAAATGCTGGTTACCAGCATTTTCTCCTTTTCCCACAATGTTTTCTACCCTTCCAAACACCATTTTTTTTTTATTTTTGAGTCACAATTATTTTTGTTGTCTGCCAAAAAATTCATTTTGGGTAAGTCTAAAATTTTGTTGGTGGTAAACAGTTAAAATCCTCAAACATTACTAATGAACAATTCCTTCAGATATTGCTGATTACAGTAACTCCGGTATTGATCAAAATGTTACAACTTTGTGGCATCTGAATTTTCCTCTGGACTATTTTGTCCTTTATCACTCACATGAGACCTTTATATTAACCCTTTACCAAGCGACAAAATTTTGGACTCGACCAAATTGAAAGAAATTTCAGAGGACAAATTAAATGTAGTTCAAATGATGATTTGTCTTTGATTGGGTAAAAAAACATTGTGAGAAAAGGAGAAAATGCTGGTAACCAGCATTTTCTCCTTTTCTGACAATGTTTTCAAAAGCCTTCCTTTTCAGGGTCATTAAAACTCGGGACTGTGTGGTAAAGGGTTAAGATCGCTGTTCTTTGTCCTAAATTGTGGAAAAGTACATAGAAACAAAATTTCTTCGAAGACAACAACAGGAGGGCTAGGTTGAACATTATTCTACAAAAGTTTTCTTTAAATTGACAAAACAACCTTTATTTTGACATCACATGGCTTCGTTTTAACCCTTTACTGCAAAATGACGCCTTTTGAGGCCCCTGGGAAAGAAGCCTTTTGAAAACATTGTGGGAAAAAGAGAAAATGCTGGTAACCAGCATTTTCTCCTTTTCCCACAATGTTTTCTACCCTATCAAAGAAAAGTTGTACCATTTGAGCCACACTGAAATTGTCATCTGCAAATGCTTTCAATTTGGACAAGGCTATAATTTTGTCGTGTGGTAAAGGGTTAAAATTGGCCTACAATTCATATACTATACAGTAGCATGTAAAACAGTTTCAACATACTTTGATCTTGTATAATTCTTCTTCATAAACAAAAAACTACCAGCCCTTTTTTCTTTTTGAGTCAAGAGACAACTCTGATAGAAACATTGACACTTCTATCAAGACAATAATTTTTTACATGAAATATTTCTAATAAAATTAACTCTTTACCAAACGACAAAATTTTAGACTTGTCCAAATTGAAAGCATTTGCAGACGACAAAATAAATGTGACTGAAAAACTGAAATTTGTTTTGGGAAGGTTAGAAAACATTGTGGGAAAAGGAGAAAATGCTGGTTACCAGCATTTTCTCCTTTTCCCACAATGTTTTCAAAAGGCTTCTTTTTCAGGGTCGTTAAAAGTCGAGATTGTGTGGTAAAGGGTTAATATACTACAACTACAAACATAAATGTGTACTTAATATATTTCATATACATGATTTTGAATACTGAACAGACTACGAAACTGAGACTTTTCTAACACTTTTTGCCTAATATTAGTTACCTTACATTCATTATATACGAGCCATGCTCTGGCAAAATGGGGGGGGGGGGGGGGGGGGGGGGGGTTAACTCATCTCCGTGATGCATTATACCAAGCAAACTATTACATACTTACGGATCCATAAAATCCGTTTTATTAAACAACTGACTGAATCATGAGGTATAATAGTTCTTTGACAGGTAAAAAATTTAAAAGATAGCAAAAAGTTTCGGCCCATGTCAGCCTGTGCGGACTGCGCAGGCTGATATGTGTTGATATTTTTTGGCAGATGTATTAAGCCCCCTTTTCACAGACCATGGCTCATATATAAACAACAACAACTCACTTGCATAAATGCCCACATATAGTTGAGAAGCTCTATAATGGACTCCTGTTCTTCATGAACAATACCTGTGTCATTCAGCTTTATAAACAATGGCATCAGACAAGATTCTATCACATATGTGTTCTTCTGTCAAAAGAACAAGAAAAATCATCATACAGAAACTGCCTTCTACTTGTGAGCAATATCTGTAATACTTGCTAACTAAATGGTTTCTTTGAAATTAATTAGCCCATTACCACAAAATCCTGAGTTTTAACAACTAAACCATGGGAAACTAGAATTTAGAAAACATTGTGGGAAAAGGAGAAACTGCTGGTAACCAGCATTTTCTCCTTTACCCACAATGTTTTCTAACCTTTCAGGAACAAATCCAATCACTGAGCCACATTTGTTTTTTTTTTTTCCTTGGTAAAGACTTAACATCACACTATAATTATCTATGCCCTTGCAGACTTAACCTATTTTTATAAAAGGCATTGTCAAACCAAACAAACTCTTTAACTCTTTGCCAAACAGCAAAATTTAAGACTTGTCCAAATAGAAAGCATTAGCCGACAACAAATCAAATGAAGCTCAAATCAGAAGATTTGTCTTTGACAGGATAGAAAACATACTGGGAAAAGAAGAAAATGCTGTTTACCAGCCTTTTCTTATTTTCCCACAATGTTTTCAAGTCTTTTTCCTCAAGATCATTAAACTTTGGGGATTGTGTGGCAAGGGGTAAAGAAGTGACACATAGGAAAAATATTTAAAGGTAAAGACTACTTTCCATGAAGAGTGTAAGCAACAGATAAGCAATTATTCTAAAGTACTTGTATTCAACACTTTATCAGACGACAAACTTCAAAGTCATCAAAGTTGAAAGCATTCCCAGATCACATATTAAATGTGTCAAAAAATAATGGAATTTGCCTTTGTAGAAGTCGAAAACACTGCAGGAAAAGAAGAAAATGTTTGTTTCCAGCATTTTCTCCTTTTCTTACGTTTTTAAAAGTACTCTTCTCCAGTATCTATCAAACTCAGGATTGTTTTGCAAACAGTTAAAGAGCTCAAATATTGCATGTGAATTAACTGTTTTATGGTCTCAAAAACTTTAACCCTTTACCACACAATCCCGAGTTTTAATGACCCTGAGGAAGAAAGCCTGTTGAAAACATCATGGAAAAAGAAGAAAATGCTGGTAACCAGCATTTTCTCCTTTCCCCACCATGTTTTCTGCCCAGCCAAAAGCAAATTTAAATTTTGTAGTCACACTGACTTTGTTGTCTGCAAATGCTTTCAGTTTGGCAAAGTCTAAAATTTTGTAGTTTGGTAAAGAGTTAATCCATTCACTTACCAGCAGAGGGGCTAGTTTATCAAAAATATGGGAAATAATCAGCAGTATAGAGCTCTGTTTGGTGCGGTTTTCTGACCACTGAGCTGGAGCACTGCCTATGCCTAAAATACATGCCTCTTCTTTTGACTCCTGCAATTTTTGAGCACAAGTTTTAGAAAATTCTGTAGTTATGAAATATAAGATAAGTTAGCCCTGCACCATACACAAAACAGAGTTTCAACAACCCTGACAGAAACGGCTCTTGAAAACATTGTGGTTAAAGAAGAAGATGCTGGTTACCAGCATTTTCTTCTTTTCTCACAATGTTCTCTACCATTTCAAAGGAAAAGGAAAAAAAAAAAAGAAAAGAACAGTATGAGAGCTATACTTAATTTGTTGTCTTCAAATGGTTCTGATATGGACAAGTCGAAGTTTTGTTGTTTGGTACTGGTTTAAGTCAAACCTTTAATAATCTTGAATGTATGTGAGCAATGCTCAGTGAAAAGGGGGGCTAAATGCATCTGCAAAAGCATCAGTCCAGGTCAGCCTGAACAGTCCGACCTTGGCTAAAACTTTTCGCTATTAATCAATTTTCTGTATGTCCAAGGACCTAATGATTGAGTCCGTCGTTTAAAAAAAAAATGGCTATTATGAATCTATAATTATGTGATGGCTTGATCCCTATCATGCATTATGGAGATGCATTAAGCCCCCTTTCCCACAGCATGGCTCATGTGCTTGTAATATTTCTTTTCTTTCAATCAAACAAACATTCAGATGTGTCTTTAGAATGAAAACAAGAGAGAAAAGTGGTCTATTATGTCAGGCCATCTTTTTCTGCAAATTCAAATAAGTTATCTTTCACCATTACCACACAATCGCAAGTTTAAACTATCCTGAGTTAGCAGATTTTTTTTAAAAATGTTGTGAGAAAAGGAGAAAATGCAGGTACACAGCATTTTTCCCTTTTCCCACAACATTTTTTACCTGTTCAAAGATGAATCCCATCATGTGAGTCATAATTGGTTTGTCCTCTGCAAATGCTTTCAAAATGGACAAGTCTAAAATTCTTTTGTCTGCTAAAGATGTTATAATGGGATGCAGAATCCAAATACTGGTCGCCTAAAACATTTGGTCGCTTAATACAGGTTTATATCTAGAAAACATTTGCCTGCATATTGCCTATATCAATGGAGTCTTTTAAATTTTTTTTTGCTCTTCTAGTAAGTAGTTGTCTCTCATTAATTTCTATAATCAAAAGATATTTCATTAACCCTTTACCGCACGATGCCACCTTTTAACACCCCTGTTAAAGAATTCTCTTGAAAACATTGTGGGAAAAGGAGAAAGTGCTGATAACCAGTATTTTCTCCTTTTCCCACAATCTTTTCTACCCTATCAAAGAGAAATTGCATCATTTGAGCCACACTGAAAATGTCTTCTGCAAATGCTTTCAATATGGACAAGAATAAAATTTTGTTGTCTGGTTAAGGGCTTACTTGTTCAATTTGTTTAACGCTTCACCAAAAAAAAAAAAAAAAAAAAAAATTTTAGACGCCTCCATGTTGAAAACATTTAAAAACAGCAAACAAGACATGGCCAAAATGAAGAGATGTTAAGATATATGTTGTAAGCATTTGCAGAAAAAAAATTGAATATGGCTCAAGCAAACAGATGTGTCTCTGAAAAGGCAGAAAACATGGTGGTAAAAGGAGACAATGCTGGATACCAGCATTTCATCCTACCACTATGTTTTCAAACACATTATTCCACAGCATTGTCCAAACACAACATTATTTGGTAAAGGGTTAATTTGCATGATAAGAAAAAAAAAACTGTAAAAGAGATACAGAAAAACAAAGAGAGAGAGAACACCTTGACTAATCCATTTTAACCCCTAACCTGCTGAATAAGTCAAATGAAACTTTCAAGCCAATAGTGAAAAACCAAATGTTGCTTTTTCAAAGGTATTTTTTGGAGGAAAATATTTCCTTGTTCGACAATATAGATAAAAAAAATAGGTGGCACAAGTCTGATCTTGATCTACATTGTCTGCAAAAGATCCTCGATTCGCCCTTAGCAGCCTTAGGGTCAAGAACACACTTGAGACTATATTTACCATATCTGTTTCGATGCTGACTGGCAGAATTTTCTCGACATATCCTAGTAGCACTTTTGCTTTAATTATATCAGCAGTTGGAGGGCATTGCAGCGGATAAAATCCTTCAACTGGGTACCTGAAGACAGAAGTATAAAGCTTATTGATACATTCTATTATGATCTAACTTCTTTTTTCTTATCACTGTAAAACCGTAAATGTTTGTGTTGTTGAAATCTCTGCAAATTTTTGTGTTGATTAAAATCTCAAAGATATCTGCCTGCAAAAATTTAAGCTACATTAAGGAATATTTTACACAGACATCAAGCAATGAGGGAGTGACTGACTTGGAACCTAGTTGAAATCGATGAGTGCCTTTTTTTCATCAATGTTGACCAGAATACCAGTATAGTGGCTCTTAATACTGCCAATTAAACACATTTAATTGAAGTAAAAATGGAGATTTATTAAATTTTATAATCATGCAAGATATTCTGTTGCAGTTTTTGCAGAAATTAAAACACATATAAGGTCTGGTCAGTATTTGGTAGTCTGCAAAATTTTAGACCCACAATAATATCGGCTTTTACACAAATCTTTAGCAAATGCCTTTTAAAACATGCAGGGAAAAATATTTGCACTTGCCCACTCGCCCATGGCGACCAGAAATTCTGCTGGGTGAGCCGAAAATGCCAGTCAGGGGTCCAGGTGGTGATCACAAAAAATAGGATGAGTTTTCATACTTATAAAATTTTTGGACAGAATAGTGAGCAGTCAGGTTTCTGTCTCGTGTACTATTGAAATCCGACCAGATTCTAGTATTTCTGTGCCTAATATTGTGTCCTTTACGGTATTCCTACCATTCCGACCATTCTTATCTTTACCAGATGTTTACTCGCATTTGGCTGGTTCTCGATTACTGCGTGCATCGGTAAATATTTCAAGACTTTTGTCTCCACTTATCGCTAACCCACTCTCGCTCCGATAAGCTGGGCCCCTACATTTATGGCTGGGCCCCTGGATTTTTAAGTTAAGGGGCCCAGCTGGCCCCTACAGGAAAAAGGTTAGTCTTTTTTCCTGACATGTATGTAAAATATGGAATATCATCATCGATTAACTTTTCACTGCACCACAAAATTTTAGCCTGTCCAAATTGAAAGCATTTGTGGACAAAATAAATGTGACTCAGAACTTTAGATTTCTGTTCTGGAGAGGTACAAAACAATGTGGAAAAAGGAGCTGGTTACCAGCAATTTCTCGTTTTCCCACAATGTTTTTAAAATCCTTCTTTCTCTGTGATGTAAAACACAGAATGTTTCGTAAACAGTTAGGGACATACCTGAGAGGTGTAGCACCAAAATTGACACGAAGGTTTTCATTTAATGACAAACTGACAGCAGGAAAATAAGCATAGCCTTTGCCAAGCTTCACAGTATCAAATGCTGTACCAAGAAATTTACCGTTCCTGAAATTACAGATCAATGCCAAACATGTACACTTAAGTCTATGATCTCATTGCTTCATGAAACAAAGTTACAGCACACAATTTTCTTTCTAAATTATGATAATGCAATCAAATAGGCTTGAAAAGGTTTAATACGTAAATCTGTGAAAAGGGGGCTTAATGCATCTGCAAAAAAAGTATCAATCCCTTTTGCCAGAGCATGCCTCATATTTATGTGCAAAATAACTTGTTGGAAATCGAGAAATTGCTTGTTAAATTTAGTGCTTTTTGCTACCATGTTTTTGAAAGCTGCCTGCTTCAGGACTAAAAACAAGGCAATGTATGATGATATCACTTGGGTGCAGTTGTTTTTCAACTTTTTACCAAACCACAAAATTTTAGATTTAACGAAACTGAAAGTATTTGCAGACGACAAATGTTACTTAAACTTAACAGTTGTCTTATAAAGAGTAGAAAACATTGTGAAAATAGGAAAAATGCTAGTTACCAGCATTTTTTCTTTTTTCCACTATGTTTACAAAAGCCTAGGTTCTTGTGTTCATTAAAAGTTGGTATTGTCTGGTAAAGTGTTCGGTGAAAAAGTAAAAAAAAAAACAAGAGGGCCATGATGGCCCTGGGTCACTCACCTTAGTAGAGTGCCTTAAAGGTTTTTCTTTAATTTGACCATGTGACCTAGGTTTTGACTGCAGGTGACCCAATTTCAAACTCACATTTCATGAAGACAAACATTCTGACCAATTTTCAAGTCAATTAGAAATACGGCCTCGAGTGCACTAAAGATATTTCTTTAATTTGACCTAGTGACCTAGATTATGACCCCAGGTGACCCAAATTTGAACTGGTCTTTGACTATATTAAAAGAAACATTTTAACCAATTTTCAAATCAAATGAATAATAAATGTGGCCTCTAGAGTGCCCACTAGCTATTTCTTTAATTTGACCAAGTGACCTAGTTTATGACCCCAGTTGACCCAAATTCAGACTCATGTGAGATTTTACAAAGACAAACATTCTGACCAATTTTCAAGGCAATTAAGCAAAGAATGTGGCCTCTAGAGTGCCCACAAGGTATTTCTTTATTTTGACCTAGTGACCTAGTTTATGGTTCCAGGTGACCCAAATCCAAACTCATCTGGTATTTCATCAAGACAAACATTCTGGCCAAATTTCAGGTCATTTGAGCAATAAATGTGGCCTCCAGAGTGCAAACAAGGTATTTCTTTACTTTGACCCAGTGAACTAGTTTATGACCCAAGTTGACCCAAATTAATCTTATGTGAGACTTTTTAAGACAAACTTTCTAACTAATTTTCAAGGCAATTGAGCAAATAATTTGGCCTCGAGAGTGCCAACAAGGTATTTCTTTAATTTGACCTAGTGACCTGGTTTATGATCCAAGATGACCCAATTTTGAACTCAATGAACTTGTTGCGCTTAGATGGGCAAACAAACTTAGAAGAGAATCACTACATACCAAATATCAAAGCTCTATGCCTTCCAGTTTTAAAGAAGAATTTTAAAGTTTTCCTTCTTTGTTCCTTTGTTCGAACTTGTGACCCCCAGGGCTGGGCCGGTTTTGACCCAGGGGCATCATATGATCAAACTTGGTAGAGGTCCACTAGGAAATGCTACATACCAAATATCAAAGCTCTACACCTTGCCGTTTAAGAGAAAAAGAAATTTAAAGTTTTCCTTCTTTGTTCCTATCTTCGAACTTGAGACCCCCGGGGCGGGGCCAGTTTTGAACCAGGGGCATCATATGAACAAACTTGGTAGAGGTCCACTCTGAGATGCAACATACCAAATATCAAAGCTCCACATCCTTCGGTTTCAGAAAAGAAGAATTTTAAAGTTTTCCTTCTTTGTTCCTATGTTCGAACTTGTGACCCCAGGGGCTGGCCCAGTTTTGACCCAAGCAGCATCCTTGGAACAAACTTGGTAGAAGTCCACTAGGAGATGCTACATACCAAATATCAAAGCTCTATGCCTTCCCATTTAAGAGAAAAAACAAATTAAAGTTTTCCTTCTTTGTTCCTATGTTTGAACTTGTGACCCCCGGGGCAGGGCCAATTTTGAACCCAAGGGCATCATATGAACAAACTTAGTAGAGGTCAACTAGGCGATGCTACATACCAAATATCAAAGCTATACGCCTTCCAGTTTCAGAGAAGATGATTCTTAAAGTTTTCCTTCTCTGTTCCTATGTTCGAACTTGTGACCCCCGGGGCAGGGCCAACTTTTGCCCCAAGGGCATCATATGAACAAACTTGGTAGAGATCCACTAGAAGATGCTACATACCAAATATCAAAGCTCCATGCCTTCCTGTTTCAGAGAAGAAGATTTTTAAAGTTTTCCTTCTTTGTTCCTATGTTGGAAATTGTGACCCCCGGGGCGGGGCCAGTTTTGACCCCAGGGGCATCATATGAACAAACTTGGTAGAGGTCCACTAGGCGATGCTACATACCAAATATCAAAGCTCTACGCCTTCCAGTTTCAGAGAAGATGATTTTTAAAGTTTTACCTCTTTGTTCCTATGTTCGAACTTGTGACCCCCAGGGCAGGGCCAGTTTTGACCCCAAGGGCATCATATGAACAAATTTGGTAGAGGTCCACTAGGAGATGCTTCATGCCAAATATCAAAGCTCTATGCCTTCTAGTTTTAGAGAAGATGATTCTTAAAGTTTTCCTTCTTTGTTCCTATGTTGGAAATTGTGACCCCCGGGGCGGGGCCAGTTTTGACCCCAGGGGCATCATATGAACAAACTTGGTAGAGGTCCACTAGGAGATGCTACATGCCAAATGTCAAAGCTCTACGCCTTCAAGTTTCAGAGAAGAAGATTTTTAAAGTTTTCCTTCTTTGTTACTATGCTCAAACTTGTGACCCCCGGGGCAGGGGCCAGTTTTGACCCCAGGGGCATCATATGAACAAACTTGGTAGAGGTCCACTAGGCAATGCTACATACCAAATATCAAAGCTCTATGCCTTCCAGTTTCAGAGAAGATGATTTTTAAAGTTTTACCTCTTTGTTCCTATGTTCGAACTTGTGAACCGCGGGGCAGGGCCAGTTTTGACCCCAAGGGCATCATATGAACAAACTTGGTAGAAGTCCACTAGGAGATGCTTCATGCCAAATATCAAAGCTCTATGCCTTCTAGTTTTACAGAAGATTTTTAAAGTTTTCCTTCTTTGTTCCTATGTTGGAAATTGTGACCCCTGGGGCGGGGCCAGTTTTGACCCCAGGGGCATCATATGAACAAACTTGGTAGAGGTCCACTAGGAGATGCTACATGCCAAATATCAAAGCCAAAAGCTCTACGCCTTCAAGTTTTAGAGAAGAAGATTCTTAAAGTTTTCCTTCTTTGTGACTATGCTCAAACTTGTGACCCCTGGGGCGGGGCCAGTTTTGACCCCTGGGGCATCAAATGAACAAACTTGGTAGAGGTCCACTAGGAGATGCTACATACCAAATATCAAAGCTCTGCGCCTTCTAGTTTCAGAGAAGATTTTCAAAGATTTTGCTTTTTTTTCCTTTTTGTTGCCATGGCAACCAGAGTTGTGGGTGGAATTCAATTCTTTGAACACTTTTGGTAGAGCTTCACCCAAGGAACATCCCTGCCAAGTTTCATCAAGATTGGCCCAGTGGTGTAGGAGAAGAAGATGTTTAAAGAAATTGTTGACGGACGACAGACATAGGGCAATTACAATAGCTCACCTTTAGCACGTTGTGCTAAGGTGAGCTAAAAACAGGGCTACCCTTGCAGAATATAGTAATGAAAGAGATATTGGAGAATGCCACAGATTTTGCATCACAATGACATCACAGACAATATGGCCATGACAGTACCTTAGCACTTTTTTTAGAAAACAGCAAAGTCAAAAAGTTGTATTCAGTAAATCGTATCTTGGTATTTCATGGGTAACTGTAACCCCTTACCAAACATCCCTGTGTTTCAGCTATCCTATGGATTAAAACTTTTGAAAACATTGCGAGAAGAGGAGTATATATTGGTCACAAGAATTTTCTCCTTTAGCATAATATTTTCTACCATTTCAAGGATATATTTGATTATTTGAACGACAATTTAATTTGCCATCTGCAATTTTTTCAAAAGGAACAAGCCTGAAGTTCTACTGTCAGGTAAAAGGTTAATCATTGTCACAGCAGACTGAGGTCAACTATGTAGTTTGAGCTAGGGTTATCCACATTTTTCTTATAGACTCCGCAAAGAAGTAAAATTTCTACCCATTCCATATATAAGCCATGCTCTAGCAATAGGGGACTTAATGCATCTCCATGATTCATGATACCGGTAAAGTCATCACATATTATGGATCAATAAAATCCATTTTGTATAACAACTGAGGTACACTGGTTCTTTGACATGCACAAAATTGACCAATAGCAAAAAGAAACGACCCAGGTCAGCCTGCACAGTCTGCGCAGGGTGACCTTGGTTGATACTTTTCACAGATGTATTAAGCCCCCTTTTTACAGAGCATGACTCATTTATGAAACAATGAGAATATCACCTGTAAAACCCAATAGTGCCCATATCACAGTCTATGGTACAAGTTATCACATCTCCAGTATACCAACTCTGAAATAATAAAGGGTAACTCATACGAGAACAGAACAATTTTTAAAACACACATTTAGAGATACATCTATACTCAATTTCAGCCAGTTTTTAACAAAATTTCATCTTTATTTTATCAAAATGTTATCATTCTTGTATCTTCATACCAAATGTTGCCCCTGACAGTTGCAAGGTTGCATAGATTATGATGGATAGAAAATGGATTTCATTTTCTGGAGGCCTTTTTAAGAAATCGAACTGTGACATTTCTGGTTTTAAATCGAAGATTTCCATTGTATGTATTTATCCCTTACACAATATTTATTGGTAATTATTCTAAGTTTACATAGCTTACTGATTCTGAACAATTCTACAGTAAATCAAATTTTAACAGCGTTTTTTTTTCTCTCAAGCTGTAAGGATGTATCTTTAAACCTTTACCAATTCATCTTGTGTTTAAGTGACTCTTGGAAAACAGTTTTTGAAAACATAGCGGTAAAAGGAGAAAATGCTGCTTACCAGCATTTTCTACTTTTCTCGCAATGTTTTTAACCTTCTCAACAATAATATTTTCGAAAGCCTCATTCCCAAGATTCGTTGAAAAATGGGATTGTTTGGTGAAAGGTTGAAACCTGAATATATGAACTTCTTAATGACCTAAGAACATCCTAAAAACAGACGCTAAGTTAACCCTAATCCAATTCTGTTTAAGGCTGCCCGGCTGGGTGGCTCAGTGGATAGCGTATCTGACTTGGGACCTGGAAGTTGTAGGTTCGATATATGGTTGAGGCAAACATTCTTTTTGGCCATTTTTTGCCTCTCACCTCCGATGCATGTGGAAATAGTAGTCAGTGGCTTAGAAAGTAAGTTGTGTCTGCACTGGTGTGAGAAAGCCAGGAAACACATGACCTAAGCTGTTAAAATGGTGTTAAACTCGAGTAAAAACTGTTTAAGGCATATCCACCTGCAGACATCTTTCTTTTTTCTTGAAGAACACCACTTTAGAAAACATGACAGTATAAGATGATACTGCTCATACAGGAAAAGAAGGCTTTGGAAAACATTGTGGTAACAGGAGAAAATGCTGGTCACCAGCATTTTCTTCTTTTATCACAATCGTTTTTTTACCCCTTCTGATTCAAGTCTCATCATTTGCAACACATTCAATTTGTTGTCTTCAAATGCCTTGAGTTTGGACAAGTGTAAAACGATTTTTTTGGTAGAGTAAAAAGAGACAATAAATTCTTACCTCCCCATATTTTTGTGTGGTACCATTCCATTTTCTCTGCCTGCTTCCATCATATGCATAGGAATCTTTAGAATCTCCCACACCCTCCTGTAAACAAAGCATGTATACATGTAGTCAGATTGAAAAAACAAAGGAAAAAGAATAAAACTTGCCAACTTATCTTAAGATTCATGTTTCTACCAGCAACTGGAATTTTGATGACCATAATTGTAACACATTTTTGTCACACTCCGAAAAATATTCATACTTTTAAAGGTATATATAAAATCTACCTGCAATTTAACCCATAAATTGTTTTCTTTTGGCTTCTGTTGGGCCTTTCATGAAAAACAGGAACAGAGTAATGAATAATATTAACAATGAATCATTTTTCAAAAGCAATAATGACCACATTTAAACAAGCAAGAACTACATCCATTTTCTTTCCTTTGATTTCTCTCCATCCAGATGTTTTTCTATATTTATACTATCAATAGTATAATGAAATCAAATGATTTTTTTTTTCCTTTAATGCATATACTTGTGTACAAGGGTTCTCCAAGTAAATCATTGACTAGTTTATAATTTCTTTATCTGGAGTTCAATCTTCATAATATTCTAAAAAATATTCATAATAGCACCTAAAAATATCACCTGCATAAAATTACATAATCATGTGTGTATCACAGACGATTTTGTAAGTCAGCTTTTTCTGATTTTAGTTCTAGAATGAACCCTGGGTTACTTTTTTGACAAAAAGCTCAGTCCATGATTTACTGGGACAACCCTTGTATATTTCAATTTGTTTAACTTGATGTTAAACCACCTCCATTACCTCCTGCGAGAATTTACAGTTAATGGTGCACCATCCTAGTTGCATAACACCTTTGGATCCTAACATCACTTCATATGCCCATTTACCTGGTCAAAACATTAATAACAGTGAAATCTTGGTTCAGGTTATATCAACATGCAATCATTGTGAATATATTTGAGCCATGCTCTGTGAAAAGGGGGCTTAATGCATCTGCGAAAAGTATCGACCCAGGTCAGCCTGTGCAGTCCGCACAGGCTGACCTGGGCCGAAACTTTTCACTATTGGTCAATTTTCTGTATGTCCAAGGACCAGTCTACCTCATGATTAAGTCAGATGTTAAAAAAAGTGGCTTTTATGGATCCACAATTATGTGATGGCTTCCTAGGTATAATGCAATACGGAGATGCATTAAGCCCCCTTTTGCCAGAGCGTGGCTCCTTTACTCTTTACCAACCAACAAATTTTAGACCGGTCCAAATTGAAAGCATTTGCAGACAACAAATTTAATGTGACGCTAAGGCTTAAGCTTTTATCAGAAATAGTCACAAACATTGAGGAAAGAGGAGAAAAGGCTGGTTACTAAAATTTTCTCCTTTTTCCACACTGCTTTCAAATGCCATCTTACTCAAGGTTGTAAATCTCAGGATTGTGTGAAAAAACAACTGCAGCGGTGGGTTGGCACTGTCCTCTTGTTTTCTCAAAAAATAATTCAGTGGCAGTCCTGTTTGTGGAAGTACTAAGAGCTACTGCTATGCTAAATTCTGAAGACAGGTGCATTCAAGCATATTTATGCCATTCCACATGTAAACATGGTATTGGAATTAGAAACATGCTTTTAAGGCTGTCTTCATGCCACATTGTTCTCAAATAACAGAAGTTGTAGTTGATAGTCCATATTTTAACTCTTTACCAAACGACAAAATTAGACTGGTCCAAGTCTTTTTTCCAACAATGTTTTCAAAACCTTGGGGTCATTACAACTCGGAATTGTGTGGTAAAGGGTTAAAGTTGTCTGCTACAAATTTGTTTCAGAAGCAGTGAGTTAACCTTTTACCACATCATCCAGAGTTTAAGGATCTTGACAGGCAAGGCTTTTGAAAACATCGTAGGAAAAGGAGGTTGCAGGTTACCAACATTTTTCTCCTTTTCCCACAATGTCTACTACCCTTTGAAAGACAAAACCCACCACTTTAGCCACATTACCACATGACAAAATTTTAGACCTGTCCAAACTGGAAGCATTTGCAGACGACAATTTTTGTATGGCTTAAATGATGTGTTTTTTCTTTGATAGGGGTGAAAACATTGTTGAAAACATTGTGGAAAATGGAGAAAATGCTGGTTTCCAGCATTTTCTCCTTTTCCCATAATGTTTTCAAAAGGCTTCTTCCTGAGGGTCGTTAACAGTCGGCATTGTGTGGTAAAGGGTTAAAGGTGGTATCTGCAAATACTTTCAGCATGTATGATTTGTGGTTTGCAAATGCTTCCAAAGTTGACAAGCCTAAATTTTTTTGTCATCTAGCAAAGTTATAATCACCAGTCCTAAATTGGAGGTGGGTTTCAATTAACTCTTCACCACATAATATTTTAAGACTGAGCAAACTGAAAACGATGATAGGCATCTCTGAAAGGGTTAAAGACAATGTAAGATAGGAACAAAATGCTGGGTACCAGCACTGTCTGCTTTTCCTACAATGTTTTCAAAAGGCATTTTTCTTTGTTCCTCAAATCACAGGATTGTTTCAGAAAGGGTTAATACAGTCGAATGTCCATTGCTCGAACATCTACTCCTCGAAGTTCTCTATACGTCAAAGTAAATTTAAAGTCCAGATTGAATTGCTCTATTTCTCTATATAAAGTATTATCCGTACGTCGAAGTCCATATCTCGAAGTTTCTCCATACGTCGAACCTAATTTCAGGTCCGAACTTCAATGATCCGGTTAATTTACACATCTTTACTTCGGACACAGTACAAAATTTTCACACATTTTAAGTGACTTTAATTATAAACTTAGGTGTTATACATAATTAATAGAAATGCTGGATACAACGACGGTATGTTTTTCGCACATTTTCAATCGTTGACTTTTGTCAGCTCGGGTGTTAATGTGCCACTCATCTTGACTTGCAGATAATTATCAGTAATTAGTTCGGTTAGAAATGTTTGGACTGAGATTTTACGTACCATACAGTGTGATTCTAGCCGTGGCTATAGAAAGACTGGGCATTTCGTTGTCGGCCGAAAATACAAATATCCTTGAGGATGCCACTACTAAGGACTTGCCTGGTGAAAGAAACCTGGTAAAGTCCGGGAGATAGCCAGCAACTTCGGCTGACGAAATGCTTTTTTAATTTCACAATTTTCAGTATCATTCTTACAGGCAGAATTTAAAAAAAAAAAAAATGTTAATAAAAGAAAATAAACAGTATGCATCCTTTACTCTTTAATTTTCAAAACAACAATGGGTTAACTATAGAGGGAACAATGTAATGTAGGGCCTGTGAACGAAGTATGCTTTGGTTACCTACTTCCGGTACCTGACACACTCATCTGAAGAATCTCTGCACGTCGAACTTTCTATACCTCGAACTTTTTTTGGTAGTCCCCTGAACTTCGAGGTATGGATATTCGACTGTACCATGGTAAGTTAAAGATCGTTTTTATACGCTTACCTTTATACACACAGACATTTGCTCGCATGCTACTGAAATTGCTTTGGCTAGAAAGCTGAAATAATACAAGAATCCCATGAGAGTCTAAATCACTCTCCTGGCAGTAATAACTTGTACATTTCAATTTGAAGAAATCTAGTTTTCATTAACTATGTCAAAAGTTAAATATGAATACAAATTCAATAGGGCTGTGATACTTATTGCAATATGCAATCCAGAAGATTTAACACTTTACCAACAAAATTTTAGACTTGTCCTAATTAAAAGCATTTGCAGATGACTGATAAAAGGTGGCTTGAATCATGAAATTTGTCCATGAAAGGATAGAAAACTTTGTGGGAAAAGGAGAAAATGCTGGTTACCAGATTTTCTCCTTTTCCCACAAAGTTTTCAAAAGCTGTCTTTGTAAGGTTCATTAAAACTTGGGATTGTGAGGTAAAGGGTTAAACAACCAGAGACAAATAATGTGGAATTTGTTGCCTAAACAAGAATAGGCTTCCAGTGGCTTCTCTTCTTTACCATTAGCTGGATTTCCTTCATTTTCACTGGAATTCGACCCCTTGATGACGAAAATAATCTGTGCAAGTTTCAAAATATTCAAAACAAAATTGAGGACTTGATCATGTAAATAAGAAATGTAAAATCTAAAATATTACAGTTATTTTCATTCATCCATGGCCAAAATTTCCCCCATATTTTATAAGTTTCAAAATGTTGATGATAAAAACAAAATGAGTAGGTATCACTGCAGATGAGGACTTTATCACCTAAACAAGTAAAATTCTGACAGGCTGATGCAAAATGGATGACACAAACTACACCATGATATAAGCTTTAATATCCTTTTACCAGTAGAGCTACAACTGAAACCTTTTGTATACGTAGATATATATGTGTGTCCAAAAACTTGCGAATTACAGATCACAGACATTTTGCATATGGAAATGTTTGCAAATTCACTACACTCATTATTTGTTGGTATACTTGTGGTAAAATAGAGAACAGACAAGTTTGAAAACTTTAAAAAATTTTCGAAGTGGGAAAAATTTCCATGTCACAAAAATTTCCACTCATACAGTAAAACAATAATGTCACTACATGTATTTACAGTAAAAATAGATTAACCCTCTACCCACAATCGTGACTTTTAACAACCCTGAAATGAAGACTTTTGAAAACATTGTGGTAAAAGGAGAAAATGCTGGTACCGAGCATTTTCTCCTTTTCTGGCAATGTTTTCTACCCGATCAATAGGTAAAATCACCATTTTAGCAACATTTAATTTGTCCTCTGCAAATGCTTTCAATTTGGTACATTCCAAAATTTTGTCGTTTGGTAAAGAGTTGAATTGTACTTTCATTCATTTTTTCATTCAAAGCTCAAAAGGCAAGCTAGTTTTCAACTAAAGGTAACGGGAAACTTTATCATCTTTTTCAGATTATTACTGCACTGATTACAGCAAAAAAAGTTACCCCTAGTCTGTCCGAATCCACAATTAGTGTACCAACATTCGTTTTGATATCAAAGCAAAATCCACATTCTTTTGGACCAAGTCTTCCTTCCCTGTTTTCTTCAATATCTGCAATCAAAAGTAACTTTTTACTGTATGACAAAATTTTGTTCTTGTCCAAATTAAAAGCATTTGCAGACAACAAATAAAATATAGAATTTAGAAAACATTGTGGGAAAAGGAGAAAATGCTGGTTATCAGCAATTTGTCCTTATCCCATAATGTTTTCAAAAGTCCTCTTCTTTGGGTCATTAAAACAAGGAATTGTGTGGTAAAGGGTTAAGAGGTGTGTGTGTGTGTGTGGGGGGGGGGGGGGGGGTCAGGACATTTCACTACTAAAAAGCAAAACCTGAAACTTATGTACTTATGTAGTGGGTATTCATAAGAATTGTCTCATGACACTTCAGATAAGTACCAACAACATAGATTAAGTGAAGAAATAATGGTTTTTAGAGTTTGATAACAACCTTTCCCCCCCCCACTTTTCTCGGCTGCAGGGCTCAAATAATGAAAATGGTATTCAGAAAATGTAGAAACATTGTGGGAAAAGGAGAGATTACTCATAACCAATATTACCTAGTTTTCCAAGAATGTTTTTTAAACCTTACTTCCTTAGGGTCCTTTAATAAAAAAAGAAAAGAAAAAAGAATAACTGGATGTGGGTTGAAAATTTTAACTCATCATCTTCTGAAACAAATGAGTCAAAAGGGGACTTAATGCATCTCCGTAATGCATTGTTCCAAGCAAGTCAAAAGATGACCATGGATCCATAAAATACATTTTGTCTAAAAACTGGCTGAACCATGAGTAAAGTGGTCCTTGGACTTGCAGAAAATTGACTAACAGCGAATAGTTTCAGCCCAGGTAAGCATGCGCAGTCCGCACAGGCTGACCTGGGTCAATACTTTTAGCAAATGCATGAAGCCCCCTTTTCACAAAGCATAACTCAAATTGTTGCAAATAACTCTAAAACTGTTCTTGAAGAATATGGAGGATCAACAGATCATTTGACATTCATGTGAAACCTTCCTGGAACCAAGGAGAATAAAAATGCCACATCTTAACCCTTTACCACATAATCCCAACTTTTAACGACACTGAAGAAGAAAGCCTTTTGAAAACATTGTGGGAATAGGAGAAAATGCTGGTAACCAGCATTTTCTCCTTTTCTCACAATGTTTTCTACCCTTCCCAAAACAAATTTTAATTTTTGAGTCACATTTTGTCGTCTGCAAATGCTTTCAATTTGGACAAGTCTAAAATTTTGTTGTTTGGTAAACAGTTAACCCTTTACTAAACGAGAAAGCTTAGGAATCAGACAAAATTAAAAAAAAATTGCAGACAAGTTAATCTTAGAGCACTGAGTAAACACAAAAATATAAACATGACCTGATGAATTGAAATTTCAAAGTTGCTTCTGTGTAGAATGTTGCAGCAAAGTGGACAGTGTAGATCACAGATCAGATCTACGCTAGCCGCAAAAGCAACAATAGTTGTGAAAGGCGGTTTAAGGGTTTATGTGGTAAACAAAAGGATTTGTGTATGAAAGAGTAGAAAAGGATTTGTGTATGAAAGGGTAGAAAACGTGGGAATAGGAGAAAATGCTGGTAACCGCCATTTCTCCTTTTCCCATGTTTTCAAAAGCAATCCTCCTCAGGCTTGTTAAAACTTTTGATTGTTTGGTAAAGGGCTATAACCCTATGTAAGTGTACTCTAGTAGTAGAAGTTGCGGCCCTGATTAATCCAGGAGTGCTTCACAAAATTATGCACTCACTATAGGCTGAAGTTGTGAGGGCTTTAACTTACTACAAGCTGGTGTGAGAAAGAAAAATGTAGCTGTTGCATACCAACAAATATCTCCCACCAGTTGCCTTGCCAGTGGACATGAAAAAATTCAAAGGACCATAATTCCTAAAACAGTCAGCCAATCATACTGAAAATTACTGGTGCACAAGTTCCCATGGTACATTGGCTTTCAATAAAATTGCAGCCAAGGTGAGTACCCGGTAAATCCTGTATGAGGAGAAGAGCATACAAAATTTCATCTACAGACTGATGAACTGATCAACAGCCTGATCTCAGAATATCCCCCTATTCCTCACTGTCAGATATATATAAGAATAACAATGTTTAAATAAAGATTACCAGCTGCATCAGCATTGATCCTGAGTTCTTCTTGCATCCAAAGGTCCAAATTACAATCAAGACTTGATAAAGATACTGCCTTGCTACATATCAAAGATAGAGGCAAAATTATGATCAGGTTTCATGAAAAAAATGAAGTTTCTTATTTTGTTAAAATCCACCAACAGATTCATTTTCCGACTTAAGTCGAAACGGTTATTTGAAATACATTTCACTAACATAAACAGACTAAAGTTATATTCTCAAATTCTGAGTTGACACAACAGTTCAGACTCAACTCAGCAAACTATACAGACTTAAATAAGTTAACAGATGCAAGTCCACCATTGTGCTGAGTTGAGTCTGGAACACTGTGTCAACTCAGGATTTGAAAAGGCTACTGAAGTCTGTTAATGTTAGCGAAATGATACTCAGATAATAATTCAATTTAAGTCAGAAAATAAGAGACAGTTTTATCATTAACCCTTTCCCAAACAAGCCCTGGTTTTCACGTGTCTGCAGTACAAGTCTTTTGAAAACACTGTGGGAAAAGGAGAAATTGCTCGTAACGAGCAATTTCTCCTTTTCCCACAGTGTTTTCTACCCTTTTTGAGAACTTTCTGCCATTTTCATCAAATTTAAAATTGTCGTCTGCAAACTCTTTCAATTTGGACCAGTCCAAAATTTGTCGTTTGGGAAAGGGTTAAACCAGGTCCAGGCCTTCTATTTCAGTGAATAAAAAAAAAGAATAAACAGATAGTACTCATTAGACAATAACTTACTTTGTCAACCCATCTCCAAAAAAGCAGCTTGTGCTTAGACCTCTCTGAAGAAAAGCATTTTGAAAACATTACTGGAAAAGTGAAAATGCTGCTATCCAGCATTTTCCTCTTTTCCAAAAATGTTTTCTACCCTTTAACTCTTTACCAAACCACAAAATTTTAAGCTGGTCCAAATTGCAAGCTTTTGCAGATGACAAAATAAATGTGACTCAAATACTGAAATTTGTTTTGGAAAGAATAGAAAACATTGTGGGAAAAGGAGAAATTGCTGGTCACCAGCATTTTCTCCTTTTCCCACAATGTTTTCAAAAGGCTTCTTCCTCAGGGTCATTAAAAGTCGGGATTGTGTGGTAAAGGGTTAAAAGACAAATCGTTATCACTTGAATCACATTTAATATGTCATTTGCAAATGCTTTCAATTTGGGTAAGTCTGGTACAGAATTCAGACCCTTCTTTTCTATGTCTATCTGTTTCTTTCTTTCCTTCTCCCTCTATTTCCGTTTAACCCTTTACCGCACAATGCCGCCTTTTGACGCCCCTGGGAAAGAAGCCTTTTGAAAACATTGTGGGAAAAGGAGAAAATGCTGGTAACCAGCATTTTCTCCTTTTCCCACAATGTTTTCTACCCTATCAAAGAAAAGTTGCACCATTTGAGCCACATTGAAATTGACGTCTGCAAATGCTTTCAATTTGGACTGGTCTATAATTTTGTCGTCTGGTAAAGAGTTAAAGTTTCCACAAGCTCTTTTCTTTCCCTCCCCCCATATTTCTGTTGTATTTCAAATATCTTTAATTCCTATTCCTTCTCCTTGTGAATAATAATGAGAATTTCATCACAAAGACAATTGTGATGAGTACCTAAAACAATTTTTTCAAAGTACACCTAAAGAAAAAATACTTTTCAAATTTGCAATTGACCCTTAACTCTTTACCACATAATCCTGAGTTTTAACAACCCTGAAGAAGAAGGCTTCTGGGAACATTGTGGGAAAAGAATAAAATGCTGGTAACCAGCATTTTCTTCTTTTCCCACAATGTTTTCATATTTCAAAGACAGATACTGTCATTTGTGCCCCATTTTATAGTTTGTCTGCAAACGCTGTCAATTTGGACTGGTCTAAAACTTTGCTGTGTGGTAAAGAGTTAAGCTGCTAACATGCTTTTGTCAATAGTGCAGATAAAGATCAGACTTTGCAGAACTTGGATCTACACATTCAAAAATAAACCTCATGATCTGAGCCGTATTCAATATGTCATTTGCAAATGCTTTCAATTTGGACTAGTTGAATCACTGATAGATTGTGGAGAGCAGTGCACCTATCCCTGCTTTCCTGAATTTTTTATCGCCATTACTTTGCTCCCCAAGCCACTGGCAGCTTTCCCACATAACCATAGTCGAAAAAATGATCAGCAGTGAGTCAGGAATGCTTCCCATTGCAATGACTATCATTAAATCTTTGAAAGAAATTGACTGAGTAGGGGATTCAGACCAGTGACTCCCGTGGTCTCAAGTCCTGTATACTACTGGGACCAGTCTAAAATTTTGTCTCACGGTAAAGACCTAACTCTTTACAACAAAAATGGAGACAACAATTTAAATTTGACTTTGATGATCTTTGATAGAGTAGAAAATATTGTGGGAAAAAGGAGAAAATGCTGGTTACCAGCATTTTCTCCTTTTCTCACAATGTTTTCAAAACGCTTCTTCCAAAGGGTTGTTAAAACTCAGGATTGTGAGGTAAAGAGTTTAGAGTAAATGAACAAGGAATTACATATAGTCTAAAACTACTCACTGCACCCCATCAGAGCTGGCTTCTGAAGATAGACCCTCTGTTGGAAAAACCTCTGATATCAAATGACTCGTAAAAGAATCTTTTGTGGAAAAAAAAAAGAGAGAAAATGGCTTACCATGATAAAGCAAGGATAATAAATATGCCCGTATGGCAATGCTGTTTAAAACTACATTACCTGCATTCTCTATGAATCTATAGATAGCATAGAGTTAGAAATCACAGAGTTAGTGGAATAATTCAAATAAAAAATATCCAGTTAATTACGAATAAGATATATCCTGATTATACAAATACATATGTTCTTTGTTCGTATTAGAGTTTAATTAACCCTTTACCAGACAACAAAGTTTGAGCCTTGTCCAAATTGAAAGCATTTACAGACAACAACTTCTGGCTGAAATGGTGCAATTTTTCTTTGATAGGGTAGAAAACATTGTGGGAAAAGGAGAAAATGCTGGTATCCAGCATTTTCTCCTTTTCCTACAATGTTTTCAAAAAGGTCCTTTCCCAGGGTCATCAAAAGGCGTCATTGTGCTGTAAAGGGTTAATACTGTTTCAAAGGCTTAGGCCATACCACAGCAGTCAGTGCACCCATGCATGTGTTTCCTGGCTTTCTCAAACTGGTGTTGACACAATTTTCTTTCTAAGCTACGGACTACTTTTCTCACATGCATCAGAGGTGAAAGGCGAAAAATAGCCGTGAAGAAAGTTTACCTAAACCTAGACAAATGGGTTTTAATCTACCCCAAGTTCAAGAGGATCTCAAGTAATCTTGATGCTACACTGTGTTCCTGTGAGAGCACGTTCTTGTTTCTCATTCCTGTTATACAGAGCTCCAAGATGAAAGGACAACTATTCTTCTGAAAGGGTAATGGGTGAACACCATTTTCAATTTCATTTTAGTTATATCACAGTGGCCAGTGCACCTATCCAGGCTTTCTTGGAGTTTCCTTTACCAGTACTAAGCACAATATTCTTTCCAAGCCACTGGCTGCTTCCCCACAAAATCATCATCAAACAATGTTCAGCTGTGAGAGAGGTATGAATCCTCTTGCTGAGCCGGGGATCAACCCAGCCACCTGTTCTCAAGTCCTACTTTCCCTGTGGGCTACCTGTAGGCTACTGACTGAGCTACCAGGGCATGGGAAATTGTGAAAAGAGAAAATAAGGCATTAGTTACCCTCAGTTTTTGACATTGCAATGATCTGGATTGGATCTACTCCTTTTCCTGGTCTGTGCTCGGTCGAGGTTTTAGAAGACATTCTTGTTCCTTCTCTTTTCTCCCTAAATGAAATAGAAAAAGAAATTGTAAGTAACTGATTTAGGGATAACTAACATTTGCTGTGACTTAAAGGTCATCCCTTGTGGAGAGAAGTGAGTAGACCAAGATTAGCCTGCACATCTGTTGATGCTGATCCTAGTTATCTCTCTTCTATACTAAGTTACTACTTGCAGGGGTGTTATTAACCCTTTACCACACAATTCAAACTTTTAACGACCCTAAGAAAAAAAGTATTGTGGGAAAAGGAGATAATGTTGGGAACCAGCATATTCTCCTTTTCCTACAGTGTTTTCAGCCCTACCAGAGATAACTTTCATGTTCTGTGTAACATTTCATTTGTCGTCTGCAAATACTTTCAATTTGGACGAGGCTAAAATCTGTCATTTGGTAGAGTTAATGGAATAAGAGAGGGGAGGCAAAGGCTCTGACCCTTTTACATTCTATAGCAAGCAGACTATTGCTTAGCAGATCCTTCTGAGCTGGGGCAGTTTTGAATTTTTAGTTTTGGTATCAAAGGATGGAAATCCGGTCTCTGATATAAAAATCGAGATGTGGATCCTTTAAAGTAGTTAGTTCTGTGGATTGCAAAACAAATAATAGATCTGCAGAGAAGTACATAGCCATGGAAATATCAAACTTTAAGTCTTGAAAAGTTCAATAGCAACCCTTTACCAGACAATCCCTATTCCTTATGACACTGTGGGAGAAAGCTTTTGAAAACATGGTGGGAAAAGGAGAAAATGCTGATAACCAGCATTTTCTCCTTTTCCCATAATGTTTTCTATCCTATCAGAGAACTTTAGCTCATTTGTACCATTTTTGTATTTGTCGTCTGCAGAGGTTTTGAATTCGAAAGAACGTAAGATTTGTCATGTGGTAAAGGGAAAATAACAAGTTCTATTTTAACTCTATACCTGATGACAAAAAAATAGACAATGCCATATCAAAAGCATTTGCAGACAACAAAATATGGCTGAAAATTTTTGAATTTGTTTCTCCAAGGGTAGATAAAATTGTGAAAAAGGGTTAGCAATTATTTTTTTCTCCTCTCCCAAAAAGGTCTTGAAAAGCCTTCTTCCACAGGCTTGCAAAAACACAGGATTGTTTGGTAAAGATTTGACCCTTTCACTGCCATGGGCAGCATGGCAGGTTTGGCAGCTGGTGTAGGTCAAGACCAGACTGCACAGAGTATGCAGTCTGATGTATTATCTAGATCATCTGCTAGTACATGAATTATTGTGATCAAAATACCTCCATGTGGGGTGGTGGTGTATATTTTCTTCAGTAAACAAGAGGGCCATTGGCCCTAAAGTGCTCACCTGAATAAAAGCATCTACGGTTGATAAAGCTGAAGAAATCTTGATTTTGATGATGTAAAACACATGAGTGTAACTTAAGTAAGTGACCTACTTTTTGACCCACTTGACCTATTTTTGAACTTATGAATGAATGGTATTTTATGGCACATTGACAGCTTTTTTGAACTTATGAGAGATATCATCCAGACAAACATTCTCATGACATTTCATGCGTATCAGACTGAAAATGTGGCCTTTAGAGTGCATGCAAGGTTTTCCTCAGATTGTCCAAATGACCTGCTTTTTCACCCGACATGATCTAAGTTCCAATTTGTCCAAAATTTCATCAAGACAAACATTGTGACCAAGTTTCATGAGTATCAAGCTGTAAATGTGGATGCTATGGTGCACACAATGTTCTTGAAGATTGAGCCCAGTGACCTACTTTTCGACTAGACATTACCAAATTTCCACCTAGTCCAAGATATCTTCAAGACATATCAACATTCTGACCAAGTTTCAGGGACATCAGGCTGAGAATGTGGCCTTTACGGTACAAACAAGGTTTTTTGAAGATTTGGCCCCATAACCTACTTTTTGACCTGACAGGACCCATTTTCATACTAGTCCGAGATATCATCAAGACAAACAGTCTGATCTAGTTTCATGAGTATCAGGCTGAAAATATGGCCTCTAGAGAGCACACAACGTTTTTCGAAGATTTAGCCCAGTGACCTACTTTTTTACCTGACATCACCCAATTTCCAGCTTGTCCGACATTGCATCAAGACAAATATTCTGACCATGTTTCTAGAGTATCCAATTGAAAATGGGGCCTCTACAGTGCACATAAGGCTTTTCTAAGATTTGGCCCAGTGACCTATATTTTGACCCCACATGATCCAATTTCGAACTTGTCCAAGATTTTATCAAGACGAACATTCTGACCAAGTTTCATTAGTTTCCAGCTCGTAATATGGCTTCTAGAGTGTACACATGCTGTTTTTTTTCAAAGATTTGTCCCAGTGACCTACTTTTTGACCTGACATAAAGCAGATTTGAACTTGTCCAAGACATCATCAAGAAAAACAATCTGACCAGGTTTCATAAGTATCAGACTAAAAAATGTGGCCTCTAGAGTGCACACAAGGTTTTTCTAAAATTTGACCCGGTGACCTACTTTTTGACCCCACATGACCCAATTTCCAACTTGTCCAAGATTTTATCAAGACAATCATTCTGACCAAGTTTCATACATTTCGGGCTGAAAATATGGCCTCTAGAGTGCATACATGGTTTTTCTAAGATTTGTCCCAATGACCTACTTTTTCACCCAACATGACCCAGATTCCAACTTGTCTGAGACATCATCAAGACAAACAATTTGACTTGGTTTCATAAGTATTAGACTAAAAATGTGGCCTCTAGTGTGCACGCAAGGTTTTTCTAAAATTTGACCCAATGACCTACTTTTAGACACGATATGACCCACTTTCACATTTGTCTGAGATATTACCAAGACAAACATTCTTACTAAGTTTCATAAGTAGTGGACTAAAAATGTGGCCTTTAGAGTGCAGTACACAAAGTTTTTCTAAGATTTGACCTGGTGACCTACTTTTTGACCCTACATGACCCAATTTTAAACTTGTCTGTGATATTATCAAGACAAACATTCTGACCAAGTTTCATGAGTGTTTGGCTGAAAATGTGGCCTCTAGAGTGCACACAAGGTAATTGTTGAAGCTGGACAACGGACACAGCACCATTGCAAAAACTCACCTTGAGTCCTTCGTGCTCAGGTGAGCTAAAAAAGTAGGATTCATCTACTAGTATTTGGCAGTTAAAATAAAATACATATAGGTTAGCAATTTATCAATGTTTAACCCTATACCACTGAAGAAAATCTTAGACTTTTCCAGATTGAAAGCATTTGCAAATGTTGCTCATTGATGGAATTTGTCTTTGAATGGGTAGATAGATGAATGCACAGGTGCAAACACAACAGACAAGGGCTATGACATGAACTCCCTTGTGTTTGATCAGTAGAACTAAACATGGGCAAGCATTGCTAGGAAGCAAAACAGTTTTGCTATTTAGCATTTATGATCATTTACATTATATGTATAATATATGCACATGCTAATAACAATCTGCTATTTCTATGGAATCAATAAACATAAGAACCACTGCAGATGGCAAAGTTGGATTAAAATGGCATGTTGCTGTTTACCGAGTGCCCAACCATCATTGATTTGCATCTGCTACCCTAATACCCTTTTTTATGGCACGTGAAGGCCAAATTTTCATTCCAAAAGTCTAATTTCAAATGTAAAAATGTTGCCAATAAAATTGAGAAGGGTACAATTGATGCATGTGTTTTGAAATACATTGTAACAAGAGGCCCTTGAATTGCTCTACTGGCAGTGATTTTGCAAAATCGCAAGCATACATCATGAATTCATGATGCAAATAGGAAAAAGACAACATACACACAAATAAAACGGGGGTGTGTGTGTTTGTTTTGTTGCAACTGGGCTTGAACCCCCTAAGGAATCATGGTAAGTCGGCACTAATCGATTGAATGGTGTTTTATGCCGCTTTCAACATTATTTCAGTTAAATCCAGGCAACAGCTCACATATTCATGTATTCTCACTAGTACTAGGCTAGGGCTCTGAAGTGTCTTGCTCAAGGACACTCACATGAAAAACCCACTGGATCCGGTGAGGCTTGAACCCTGGGCCTCTAGGTTACGAGTCCTACACTTTACCACCGAGTCATGCTTGAGCCCTTGATAAGTAGGCATGGTGACTTGAACAAAGTTCAATTATCTAAAGGCCTCCATTGGAATCCACCCATATTTAACTCTTTACCACACGACAAAATTTAAGACCAGTCCAAACTGAAAGCTTCAGCAGATGAAAAAATACATGTTACTCAAAAATTGAAATTTGTATTGGGAAGAGTAGAAAATATTGTGGGGAAAGGAGAAAATGCTGGCTCCTTTTCCCACAATGTCTTCAAAAGGCTTTTTCCTCAGGGTAAAAGTCGGGATTGTGTGATAAAGGGTTAATAGAATTTTAGTACTCATTGTATTACATAATCCCTGAAAATTTCAAAGAAATAGGACCAATAATGTTGACTTTGTTGAGTAAAAAAAAACACTTAGTCATCAAATGGCTGCTTTTTAAAAACTGATCGCTGAATTTTCCTCATTTTCAACAGGGTTCAATCATTTGATAATAAAAATTATCTATACAAGTTTCAACAGAACTGGATATAGAATGCAGACTTTATCAAGTAAACAAAAAATGCAAATTTCAATTTTGAAAGGCTACTTTTCCATAACTATTGTCAGATTATTTTCCAAGTCAATAGGCTTCAAGCAATTCATGATATAAAGAAATTGTGCAAGTTTCACGCAAATCCAACCACAAATGCAGACTTTATCATGTAAACAAACTAGAGGCCCTTGATGGCCTACTGGTACATCGCTCTACTAGCAGTGATACTGCTTATTTTCTTTGTTTGTATTGGAGTTTCATGCCATTTTAGTAGCTTAGGTCGTATCACAGTGGTCATTGTGCCTAGACATGTGTTTCTTGGCTTTCTCATACCAGTACTGACACAACTTTCTTTCCAAGTCAACGACTACTTTTCTCTGGTGCAACAGAGGTGCGAGATGAAAAAAAGAAAGTCTGCCTCAAATGGGTATCAAACCAATAACCACCTGGTCACAAATCAGTTATGCTAACCACTGAGCTACCCAGCTGGGCTGCTTATTTTCTAGGTTTTATCATTAATTCATGATACAAAAAGAAAAAAGACAAACACGCAAACAGAAATGGAGAGGGGGGGTGTTGTTGCAACTGGGCTTGAACCTTCTAAGACAGCATAGCTAGGCACAGTAAATTGGAAAAAATTTAGAAAAAATTGAGGTATAATGTCTCAAAATTGACTGTTGCGAATCCACCTAAATGAAGTAAATCAGAGGAGAAAAGAATGTGCCCGAAGTGGGACTCGAACCCACGACCCCCGGAACACTAGTACCGCAGCTCTACCAACTGACCAAGCTGGGCAACTGGTCGTGAGTCTACCCAACGCCGATTACTACACTCCTCCCCCTCTTGATTTCTTGGGAGTCAGCAACTCCCCCTTCGGTCCCCACGGACTGCCGGTGCCGCATACCCGCGCTCACCAATTGACCTCGTCGCCAATGAAGTAAATTAGAGGAGAAAAGAATGTGCTCGACGTGGTACTCAAACCCACGACCCCCAGAACACTAGTACCGCAGCTCTACCAACTGAGCTAGCCGGGCAACTGGTCGTGAGTCTACCCAACGCCGATTACTACACTCCTCCCTCCCGATTTCTTGGGAGTCAGCAACTCCCCTTTCAGTCCCCAGGGACCGCCAGTGCCGCATACCCACGCTCACCAATTGACCTCGTCGCCAATGAAGTAAATCAGAGGAGAAAAGAATGTGCCCGACGTGGGACTCGAACCCACGATCCCCGGAACACTAGTACCGCAGCTCTACCAACTGAGCTAGCCGGGCAACTGGTCGTGAGTCTACCCAACGCCGATTACTACATAAATTTGATAGAGTTTCAGTGCTCTATGCATTATACAATCCCTACAAATTAAAAAGAAATGTGACTAATAATGTGGACTGTGTTGAGTAAACAATGCTAAGTCACCAAATGGCTGCTTTTCTGAGACAGACTGCTGGATTTTCTTAATTTTTAATAGGGTCCATTCCCTTAATGATACAAATGACCTGTGTAAGTCTCAAAAGAACTGGATAAAAAATGCAGACATAATTGCATAAATAAGAAATGTAAATTTATCAATGACTGGTGCATGCATCTATGGGTTATATGCTACTTTACCATGGCTTCATAGAGTAAAGGTATATTTTATCTTTAAATTAGCTGCATGGATTGCCATCCCAAAAGGCAGTCTGGTACCCAAAATACCCAAATCAGATTGTATTTGAAAAGTGCCACAGTGGAAAATAACGACTCCGATGTCATGTCAGTTTCCAAACTAGGTTGTTCTACAACTGAGAAAAGTAAAAACAGAAAAAAGGATTGTATATATGCATATTGATTATGGATAATTTATATGGGCAAGATTTCCAAAAAAAATTGTAACAGGGGACGATTTCTCTGGAGATATCGTCCCTGATCAGTTTCGGGGCGATATCTCCAGGGGACGATTTTCCAGCTTCGTTGAAAGCAATCCTTTTGTTCAAATAGCATGATACTTTGCCATCTACAAGCATTTGTACCACTTCACTTTATCGCAACTCGCAGGATCTCGTGTGCATTTAAATATTATTCAGGTCATCGTTTCCAGAACTACGAATGATCGAGACGATTCTATCTTGTTCGAAAGATGGGAAGTGCCGAGGGACATCCAACAGTAAGAGCGGAAAAAGTAGATCTTGGGACTCCCTAGTCAGTTCAGTTTTGTTTCTGGTTGTAGTAGGTATTACTGTATTCGATATTTAAATTGACAACTACTCTAAAGTATTATACAAAGGATAGAAGAACAGCATATTTTGAATTAAAAAAGAAAAGAAAAAAAAATGTGATTCCCCTCCCGTACAGAGAAGCTGTCTATAAATCCGTCACCGGAAATGTTGAACACTGATCTATTTAGAAAAAAAAATGTAAAAAATAAACTGGGAATTCCTATTAAAAACATGGAAATCATATAAAGGAAAACGTTGTCAAAAATTAATTCCAGATGAAAAACACCCGTCTCTAAGGAATCAACAATTTATCATACGTGTCGACTTTTTACTCATAATTCATTTGTCATTACCGACTAATAAACGAGTTATCCTTTTCACCTTTAGAAACGATTGATCATACAAAACTGTTAACAAACAACTTTATTACTTTGTAACTCATATAAAAATTGTTCAAATTAATTAACCACTACAACATTTACCAGTAGTTTATATGAAGAATTTATGGTATCTTTTTAGCTAAGGCGGGCATATCTTATGTGACATTGCTTTAATTAAAGATTATTTGCTTTATTTCCCTGATTAAGATTTCCACGGCAAATAGTGCACTAACTCATTGCCTGACAAGTACGGCTTAGAACCTCTCTGCACTAGCCTCTACAGTATTGAAGTAAGGAAGAAAGAACAAAATATGTATCAAACTTGAACACACACAAACAAATGTTAAAAAGAAAGGTCTTAACCCTTTACTACCCTTTATCACATTTTTACACCCTTAGTAAGAGGACGTTTGAAAATACCAAGGGAAAAGGAGAAAACGCCAGTAACCAGCATTTCCTCCATTTTCCACAATCTTTTCTATCCTGTCAAAAAATAAATAAATTTTAGTCACATTTATTTTGTCGCCCGCAAATGCTTTGAATTTAGACGACCGTTCGAGAATTTTGTCCTTTGGTAAAGGCAGAGACATACAATACACATCTATGTCTCTGGTAAAGGGTTAATTAAGCATTTCAGATACATAGGTAAAAAAGTGTTGACAAGATTTCGAATCTACCTACATTCTCATTAGCTAATCTTACAATTGCATAATACCCTTTCTTTCCAATTCTGGACCAAACTGCAAAGGTTTAGTTAAGACTCTTCCAGGGAGCATTTCAGTTTGCAGACGGAAAATTAACACTATTACATAAACGGTAAAATTTGTCTCTTGAATGGTGGAAACTATTGTTGACAAAGAACACGGCAGGTTTCCAGCATATTCCGTCTTTCCTACATTGTTTTCAAAAAAATTCCTCCCTAGAGTCGTTAACACGTGGCATTGTTTAATTAACCCTTTACCACACAATCACGTAGTCCCGTTAAAACCAATCGAGCCCAGCGATATCATATACTATATAGATGACACTGATCTGAGATTCTCACTCTGTCCAATATTCCTACTTTGTGCACGAACAAATTCTAGAATGGTACTGCGCAGTGGAAATTCCTACTTTGCGCAAATAGCTGGACTTATGTTTCTTAGTTTTTGGTTCTCATTCTTGCGTCAGGGATGCTTTGTTCTCTGGTTCAATTCCGGTCGTACGATTGTGATCTTGTTCATTAGTTCGATCTCCGTACTGAAAGTGCTTACTTATAAGATCCCAAGATTCTGTATAAGTAACCATTTTCTAGACGATTCCATGTTCAAAGGAACATTATTGAAAACAATGACTGAAAAGGCAACTTACCCACACTTTTTCTGTCTTTGTAAACTAGAATTTCCAAATAATGTTTTCTAGAAATATTGAAAACGTCACTGAAAAAGTGAGGAATGTACATGCTTAACCAGAGCTTTCTCCGCTTTCAACATTTTTTTCCTACCGTTCATTAGGTGTTATCATATATCCACTTTAGCCACATCGATATCTGATATCTGTAAAATGATTCCTGCTACGAAAACAAGTTTCTTTGACGTCATGCTACATGCATTAATTTCTCAGTGGTTTGTACGTGTCTATTGGTTACTTTAAAAGTTATGCCACTGTTGAAACATATAATTACTCGTAAATTGTTAATTCTAATTGTATAAAATAATCTCTTATAAATTGATGACTGAATTTAGTACATACAACCGTTGAATAACAAAGGGAATTACATCGGAAGTTTTGAATGATTGATTCAATTTGCGTTTATTTATCGTCACCACCCGCATGGCCTACCCCCCGTCCCCCCAAGGCTGTTAGTTTATGTTACGGGGAATAGTGCAAGATACAAGGCAAAACCCCATCCTAAGTTATGCCTGCTCTTCAAATAACATGCTCCGTGTATATCTATATCACCGTCACACGGGACCTCGGTTTAACGCCTCATCCGAAAGACTATTCGTAATTTTAGATGGCTAGCCATGGGGTTCGAACCAACACCTTCAAGTGACCCCAAACTTGATGTTTACAAGTCATATTTTCTACCACCTTCAGGAGCTATGCGGACTGTAGTCTGGTACCCCGCCGTACAACAAGAGTACGTCAGGCAAAGCGCAATAATGGCGGCCCCCGTGGTACTATATGCAGAGGAGACGGGATATTGTTATGTCACATGATCAAATCCGATCATAGGCTAAATTCGAAATAGATTGCTTGCAATAAAGTCATGGCAGTGAGTTTTTCTACTGCTGTTCTTACTTGGCGGGAAAAAAATACATATCCGAAATGTCAATAGACCTATATAACGTCCGAAAACAGGGCTGCTTTTAAAATGATTCATACTCGAATTTTTATTGAAACCATACCCCAACAGCACGTTTTAGATTCGGTAATGTATTTTTTGTACAAAAAAGATCTCAGTTTACTAACTGATCAAACGGGATCACATGAAAATGGGGAAAATGGGGAAGCATGTAGTGGTACGCTTGAGGACACCTAGGAGGCCGCCATTATTGCGCTGACCCGATAACGTAGTGGTAGGGGTAGGTAATCCAGACTATGCGGACTGGTCGAACAGGAAGGTTTGATCGGCAACCAAAATGGTCATTAACATTAAGAGTCTTTATTATCATTGCTGTCATAACTGACAACAAAGAACATTATCAATAATCAACTCAAGATATGTTTGATTGAGAGAAATTTTCGGAAAGGCATTCTCATCTAAAAGTGCTACTTGTATTGTATTTGTAACAGGAACCTTTGTATGAAGATTATATTTCAGGTCCAGGTATGACTTTTTTTTTGGTGTCAGGAGAAATCGTCCCCTGGAGAAATTGTCCCCACATTCAAAATCTATATAGTTGTTAAAGCTGTGTTTGAAAAATATATTTACGTTTAATAGCATGTACCTTGTGTCACTTTTGATGTATATTGCATTGTTAGAAAAAAAAAAAAATTTTTTTTTTTGGCTTTTTTATTTACGTTGTGTAACTTTTGACGTATATTTATTTGTAAGGTAAAATGTTGAACTTTTTGCTTTAATCAAACTAGTATTTACATTGCGTGTGTTATGTATATTTCATAGTTAGAAAAAAAAAGTTGGAATTCTTTTTGCTTTTGTATTCACATTGCGTATGTCTTGATGTTTATTTCATTGTATCAAAATGTACACAGGCCAGTTACTTTGTAATATTATGTGTTTGTATGTGACACGTGACATAAGTGGGAGGAGCGATCTATCGTCTGTCGTTTGGTTAATTGTTAATGAAACTTTAATAGTTATATTTTGTATCTGCTCGTAGTAGATAAGGAAGATAAAATGCGGAATTACTCACAATACGCAAAAATATCGAAAGCCGATATTGATAAAACTGAAGTTTGACAAATACTCATGAGAATGTCTTGAGTCTTGAGTCCAGTTCTTGAGTATTGCTTACAAAAACGTAACTTAATTTCAATGAGGAAAAAAGTCATATTTTTCATAAAGAGGTTCCTGTTAAAAAAAAAAAAAAAAACACACACACACACACACACACCAAGAAAAAAACGACGTGTTTCCGAAAATTCAGCCTAATCAAACACATTTTGAGTTGATGATTGACTGGCTATGGTACTAAAGTCGCTTGACCCTTCACCAAAAGACAAAATTTTAGACATATCAAAATTGAGAGCAATTGTAGACGACATGTTCGTTGTGGCTTACATTATAGGATTTGTACTAAAAGAGGTAGAAAACATCATGGGAAAAGGAGAAAATGATAGTGCAAGCATTTTCTCCTTATCCCACAATGTTTTGAAAAGCCTTCCTTTTCAGGGTCGTTAAAACTCGGGATTGTGTGGTAAAGCGTTAATAACCACTTTAGTTGTCAATCAAACTATTTAGGTAATCCCCTTTACTGTTCCGCGGGGGAGTGTACTGAATTCAGTCATCAAATTAATTTGAGATTATTATATATAATGAGGATAACCAATTTACAAGTAATACTATTCAAAGCTGTTGTATAAGTAACGATATGACTGTGGCTAAATTGGAAATAAAAATTCACCTCATTTTTACAGTAGAAAAAAGCATTGGAGGGAAAGGAGAGAGTCCTATTAAATGTATTTCCTTCTTTTCAGAAACGTTTTTAATATTTCTAGAAAACATTGTTGGCAAATTTACGTTTACAAGGGGTGAAAAAAATGTTGAATAGGTTGCAATTAAATCAACATTTTCAGTCCATGTTTTCAACATGGAATCGTCCAGAAAATGTTTTCTTATACAAAATGTAGGGATCTGATTGAATTAACACCCTCCGAGGGATCGAATAAATGAACACAATCACGATCGAGCGGTCGGAATCGAACCAAAGAACAAGCCAGACAGACGGAGAAAGAGAGATCTACGGACGGCAACCATTATAATACATAAAAGTCATTTATTGAGTGAGAGGGAGAAGAAAAAAATGAGAGAGAGAGAGGGAGAGATGCAGGCTCATTATGACAACATAAAAATACATTTTACGATCGATTGACTTCTGACACATTTTACGAACGTATAAATTGTATATTTGGATTTAAAACAAATTCAAACAAAATAAAAATCTTACAGGTGTAAGCTACCTGTAACAGCCGTGGGAGCTGTTAACAACAAGCTGTTAGCGTGAAATTTGCCGTATATACAATGACAGTGTAAAAAAAAAAAACACCTGAAATGCGAAAACCATCGCAAAATGAAACTACTAAAACAAACAAAAAAAAAAAAAAAAACTTCAAAGTTTTATTTTCAAGGACAACTTTAACAACTATATTTATGAATTTTGAATATGGGGACGATTTCTCCAAAATTTAATTTGGGGACGATTTCAGCAGAGAATTCGTCCCCAGGGGACGATTTCTCCAGAGAAATCGTCCCCAAGCAGTTTGGGGTCGATTTCTCCAGGGAACGATTTCTCCAGGGGACGATTTCTCCAGCATACCTTTTTTCTTTTTTTCTTTGTTAATAAAATTATATATCTTGATACCAATATCTAAGTGTATGAATAATTTTCAAAGACATTCTCATTGAATTTTGTTTAACTTTTTCAATATTGGCCGTTGATATTTTTGCGAATTGAGAGCAATTATTCAATTTCATCTGCCTAATCTGCTACAAGCAGATACAAAGTATAAAGTTTCTGTAACAATTCACACAAATACATAATATTACATATTGACAGCACCTTTGTGCCCTAATGGTCAGTGTACATTTGAATATAATGAAATATACGTCAGAACATGTACAGTGCAAATACTGAAAAAAAAAATCTAACAATGAATTATACATCAAAACATTCAAAGGGTAAAAACTTAGCACAAATATTAAAAAAAAAAAATTCAAGGACAAGTTTAAAGCAATTTATATGAATTTTGATAAAGGGAAGATTCCTACACATTTTAATTTGCCGACGAGTTCATAGGAGAAATAGTCCTCAGGGAAAGATTTCTCTTCAGAAACTCGACTATTTTTGGGGGGACGATTACACCAGGGGACGATTTGTCCTACAGGAAGTTTTTTTTTTGACGTAGTTATAGACAAGGGAGGGGAAATGACGTCACTAATTTATTACTGCGCTATTGAATATACAGCCTCTTACGTCTTCACAGCAAGCTACCAAACATTGATTCATACTGAAAATGGATGAAAAGTACGATGTTATCATCCTTGGAACTGGACTCACGGTATGATAGATGTTTCATTTTCTGAAAGAGCGCTGCAATTTAATGCTAGATAATGGTTGGTCAATGTAATTCAATAATTTCCTGCCTTCCCCACCCCTTTTCCTGAAGTTAAAAATCAATACAGTGTAGGATAACAAATAGCGGCCTCACCAGTGATACCATGACAGGGTCATTTCAAGTGATTTTTGCCGAAAACGTTCCTTCGTCTCTTGCCAGTAGCTTTCAGTATCTTATCGTTACGTGAAAGAACCGGCTTTCTAATACAAGCTAACTTCTAAGTCTTAGTTCAGCCGTGGATGTGTAAATCCAAGATCAGACTGCACATTCTGTTTAGCCTGATGTTCATGTACAGCGTCTGCCAATGCTTTGAAAACAGCCATCAATAGAGTAAAATAGAAACTGAATATAGCAAGCCATCCGTCGGCAAGATTTCAAGCCTGTCACGGATACATAAACAGTGTTCCCACTCACATGTCTTTTTGGGAGTGCATGTGCTCCCTGGAATACAAGTATGGGAGTGTAAGAGAAATTCTAGGAGTGCACTTTATATTGACGATTACAGAGCATCTATGGAGGACAGTAAGGGTCTGTTGTATTGAAAATTTGTTTTGATGAGTCTAACTCTGCCATCAGCTGCTCTTGGAAACAATATGGGTAATTTGAAAAAAAAGAAGATGCTTGTTATAACTTGCTTACTCACGGGACCAGTTTCAGAGGGACAACTTACAGCCTGACGGCCAGTAGAATTTTCCATCTCACTGTCAATTTTAGACACTAATTAGCTTTCACTTATAGTTTTATAGAGATATTTATGTAAATTTACTGTTCAAAGTCATTGATAAAGCTGAATAGACAGTTTGAAATGCCTATGATAGGACGATGTCAAACCAATTTTTGTTCTGTCGTGGGTTTTCGTGTTTCTTGCAGCGATCTTTTCTTCATGCTTGTTAAATTTTGGAGTAGTATTTCCGCATGATGTGATATAGATTTGTCAATAAGAATAGCATGTATATTCAAAACCTTTAATTTTGCACCAGAAAAGCGGATTGATACCAAGTTTGTTTAGCGGTGATAAGCAGTGACTTTCACACTTGATAATTTGTCCCAACTGGTGCCACTGGTGATCGACAATGGGAGCCCTGAAACCTGTGTGTGCGTGCATGTTTCACTCATACTTCTGTGCGTGATTATTCAATTCAGTGCCTGAATCACACACATATGTACGTGAATGGGAACCCTGATAAATATTCGCAGCAGAATATGGACTTTGGGTATGATGTGATGTGCGAATCATTCAAAACAAGAGGGTTGTTATGCAAGCATATGTTTTACATATTTATAACAGTTACTGTTCTGCACCAAGAAATTTGTACCAGTTAACATGCCAGTCAACACAAAATGATCTCGCAGTAAGTTACCTTAGCTGATAGTGCCTTTTTGCATTTACTGATGGTTGTTTCTGGAACACCTGGGCAGTTGTATCACATGTTTTGTGTTGTCAGCAGAAAAATTAGTTTGACTACATTACCCTGGAAAAAAAAAGCTTTGCAACCAAAACAAAAAAGAGTGTATATGATAATTAATGCATTAGTTTAAAATATAAATGGATTACCAATAAATAAAGAAAAGAAACAAAAAGGTCTAGCATTTATGGATTATTTAACAGATCTATTGTTTATCGAAGGACAATGTTTTATGGTTTAAACCATTTGTGTCACATGTATGACTTTTCACGCTTCTGCAGGTTACTAATATTATTGAAAACATTTCAATAAAGGAAAAACTTCTTGTATAACATCAAAAAGCCAGGAAAGATTAAACCCTTCTGAAAGCGTCCCTTAAAACTTAAGTTGCTTTGGCGGCCTGCGTAGTTCGATCTTGAAGATCAGAGTGTTTGGTCTGATCTTTGAACTAAATTTAGACTGTTTGATTTGGTGAGAATTTTTGAACTAAAACATTTTTGTTGTTGCAATTATTTTGGTCTAATTTTATAGCTTAACCCTTTCCCAGACGACAACTTTTGGACTGGTCCAAATTGAAAGAGTTTGCAGACGACAATTTCACATTTGATGAAAATGGCAGAAAGGTCTCAAAAAGGGTAGAAAACAATGTGGTAAAAGGAGAAATTGCTCGTTAGGAGCAATTTCTCCTTTTACCACAGTGTTTTCAAAAGACTTGTACTGCAGACACGTGAAAACAAGGGCTTGTTTGGGAAAGGGTTAAAGTTACCGCTTAGTCACTCGGCTCTCGAAGAATTTATATTTACATTATGGTGTAGAGGAGCACATGCAGCAGATAATGATCAAAAATGTTTTCTAAAACATTGACTGTCAGATATTTTAGAAAATCAATGTTACAGACTGTCTGAATATTTATGAAAATTATTTTTTGGACTGTCCGGAGTAAGGACCAAAAATAAATTATTTTTGAAAATAATTTAGTTTGTCCAAACATTTGGCATGTCTGAATTCATGGGCAAATATTGCAATTTAGGAAAAGAAACCATTCTCATATGAGCAACAAGTTCTCTTTCTACGATGTTCAAGTGGTAGCCTTTAAATCTATATAACTTTATACCAGTAGAATTACACTTATTCTACCCAGGAGCAAAATTTTATACAGGGAAGCGTGAAAAACGCACCAGAAGTCTACCTGTCAAACTGAAAACAATCAGTCACATCTGTGCAAATTTGGCTTGAAAGTTTGATTGACCCTTTACCGCACAATGCTGCCTTTTAACGACCCTTGGAAAGAGGCCTTTTAAAAACATTGTGGGAAAAGGAGAAAATGCTGGTAACCAGCATTTTCTCCTTTTCCCACCATGTTTTCTTCCCTGTCAATGAAAAAATGCACCATTTGAGCTGCATTGAAATTGTCATCTGCAAAATGCTTTCAGTTTGGACAAGGTTAGAATTTTGTCGTGTGGTTAAAGGTTAATATACTTGTCACTTTATTGTGTAGGTATTTCTATATTTGGGTTAATTTTTTGTGGATTTTAATTTTACGGTGCTGTCCCTGACCACAGAAATAGCAGAAATAAAGTCCTGCAGAAAAAAGTGCTTATACGATAACTTGCAGTTTAATCTATGATTCAAACCATCTGCTACTTTAACCCTTTACCAGACGACAAAATTATAGCCTTGTCCAAATTGAAAGCATTTGCAGACGACAATTTCATTGTGGCTTAAATGGTGCAACTTTTCTTTGATAAGGTAGAAACATTGTGGGAAAAGGAGAAAATGCTGGTTACCAGCATTTTCTCCTTTTCCCACAATGTTTTCAAAAGGCTTCTTTCCCAGGGGCGTCAAAAGGCGTCATTGAGCAGTAAAGGGTTAATTAAGCACATTTATGTATTCCTTGCTGAAAGTAAATGTAGATTTAAATTATGAAATGGACTTAGTGCTATTCTGTTCAGCTCAAAAGACAATGATATATTTTTTTGTCTCACTGATGTGCCTTTCTATATCCTAATGTTCCATCCAGCATTATTTGACTAACATATCCCACTGTTGTCTGCTTTTTTGTAATGTTTTTCTTGTAGCCTCAGTTTGACTACTTATTCCTGCCTGCTGATAGTATGTCCATTATTGTCACTTTCTCTTTCCCCCCACAATGCTACTCTCCGTTAGACCACCATTTTAGAGTGAGTGCTCTGAAAAAAAATCAGTAGTTCTCTTTTCTTTTTGTTTGCTTCCTATCTCTGTGTTTTTTCTGGAGCTTCATTACTTTTGCTTTACAACCCTATTTGTATTATTTCCCCATATTGTATAGTATAATACTTGGGTGAAATAAAGAGATATTATGTTAAATCAACTTTTGGCTTGGCCATTTTTAAGTGAATTATCGCATTTTCCACTTTAAATGGTGTGTCTGATAGAATGTGTGTTTGACTGCAAACAACATTGCCGCTGTAATCAACTTGACCACCCACTGTTTTCAGTATATCATAAGATAACGCAAACTACTGTAGATGATATTAATAAGTTTGTTAATTGACAGCACACTTTACGTATTAAAAATCATCAGGCAACCATTTTCCTGTAACTTGTGATTGAAACTTTTTTTAGGGTTACACCTTTCTGTTGAATCAGACAATCTGTAAATATTTCAAAATGCTTGTAATTCAGTGTAATTTACTATCAAATAGGATGTTGAGACAACTTAACTAGCCTGATGAAAACATTAAGCACCTTTGATTTTGTTATTCTTAGGCAAACCTGAGGTTTATGAGGTGTTTCATTCTTTCTCATTGAAGTTCAAAACTTTGCTGACACAGGTATTAGTATTACATTGTCTGTAGCCCTCAAATTCACACTTTTTGTACATATCCTGGTGTAAATTAGTTCAAGTGTCCATAAATTTCTTGCCAAGAATTCATCATGGTCAGAAGAATATGCATAGTAATATTTTTTTGGAATTCTGTCGAGAGAAACAGTCATGACAGCATGACTTAAGTAGCCTATCTGCAATACTATATGTATTTACTGCAGTTATTTTATATCGGCACAGATCCATGTATAATTGTATTAATGCTACATGCAATTTAAATTCTGAATGAATCAAGATCAGTGGTAAAATTGATATTCTGCATTAAATACAGCAGGTTTCTCAAATGGCATCGCTCCACAGTTGGCTCTGACTAAAACACGGACAGTAATGTTATCGTCATCCTTTGAAAATTCTATGTGGTTTTATCTCTATCAATCGCCCCTCCCCTTTCGAAAAATGTAAGGCCCCTAGACTAGAGGCATTTAAAAGAGACAATACGGTATGTTCACCAGGGTTCATTTTAGAGCTCGCCCTTGCACCACGGGTGTGTATTTTCATCTTTGTGGCACCAGAAATCTTACCTTGGGGCAGAGCACATTTTTTTGTAAGGTATTAATTTGATAATGAGAATTCTTTCTCAAGTTCACTCTAATTGAATAATCAAGTGCAGCAAACATATGACCACTGAATAATTGTTATGAGGGCTCTTACTGGTTATTTCTGTGGGTGTGTCACCCATATCATCCAACCAAAAAAGGCATACATACCGTACTTGAAAACCTAAAAAAACTCCATGTTGCTTCCATCATACAGCAGATGTCCAAGCTGATATTTTTTACATTTTTGAGCCCAAATAACCAAAGAAATAATGTCAAGATAACACTGACAGCCAATTTCTTTGCTAGGAGCAATACCAGTGACAGGTAGAAATTTATCTGTTAATTCAGCCAGTATTTTAATGATTATTTGGTTGTTGTCATGAAACGGTTCAAACTAGTAAAAAAATATACAGTATTTCAAATGACCCCCAAAATAAATAACAGTGTGCCATCAGTGACACAACTTCCCTTAATCTAAATCATCTATGAAATTGAATAAATTGTCATTAATCCAAGTCTGTACTAGCTACACACTGTGTCCTTATCAGACAAACATGTTCTTTTTTTTTTTCACTATAGGGTTTATTTTAGATAAAAGTGGTTTCCCAGTAATTTATTTGTAGAATAAAAATGATTCACACATTATTGGAGTAAATCACTGCCAACAGTTGTCATAAATACGGGTTCCGTCAAGTTCGTAGTCGGGGTCTCTGTATTTTGCACCAAAGTCAACACTGCTTCCGGTAGATAAAAGTACACATTACCAGTTTGTTCTATTTGCGGAAAAAATGTCTGGACAGAGTAAACTGCAGTATTTTTAGTGTCTGCTTTGAGCAGCACTGCTGATCACGCCACATCAAGCAGTAATTCGAACGAGAATGTACCGTCTGCCATTGCAAGAAGTCAAGCTTTCCATCAGAAATGGCTTAACCCTTTACCGCACAATGACGCCTTTAAACGAGTCTGGGAAAGAAGCCTTTTGAAAACACTGTGGGAAAAGGAGAAAATGCTGGTAACCAGCATTTTCTCCTCTTCCCACAATGTTTTCTACCCTATCAAAGAAAATTTGCACGATTTGAGCCACTTTAATATTGTTGTCCGCAAATGCCTTCAATTTGGACAAGGCTAAAATTTTGTCGTATGGTAAATGGTTAAAGACTTTACTTAGTAAGAGTTTAAAGAAGGTGAAATGAACTGAAGACGAAAAAACTGAACCTCATTTCAAGTGTTTGTGCGAACTTTGGCTTGTCTTCTTTAGAATGTTAATAAAACATGAGAGCCACATGGAAGGAACAATAGATATTGTATTTGCCTTTTATTTACAAAACATGGTTCATGCAAACTCATTTATTTTGACTTTCAGATTTAAAGAAATGACCCTCAACTTCGGAGGCAAGGGGTCACAATGACCCCCAATTTTTAATGCTGAGGGAAAACCGTGAACAGATCACTATAGGTTTGACAACTGGTCTAGTTGCAACTTAAAAACTGAACAAACTTCAACATGGTTGAATAAAAACCATGTTTTAAGTTTTCAAACGATAAAATAGGATGTGCCAATTGTTATCACTGGTATCTTGTTTTCTACTATAGACTGTAAAAAAGATCCAGCCTTTTTTGTTTTTAATTTCAGGAATGTGTAATGAGTGGATTGATGTCTGTTAGTGGGAAAAAAGTGCTGCACATGGATAGAAATGCATACTATGGAGGTGAAAGTACTTCTCTCTGTCCAATTGATTTAGTAAGTTACGTAATTATACATTTAGTTTGTATTTCTTACCAAATACGCATAAATTGATGCATTTTTATTAGCTCACTGGAGTGGCTTTTGGAATAGCTTGCTGTCCCATATGCTACTGGTGCCTTGCCCTTGAAATCAAGTTTTGGAAAAACAAAGGTTTATGGGTATTGCTAAGTGCCTCAGGAAATCTTGAAAATCAGGGTTTTCATTACGGTTATTTGGGGAAATTAATAAGAAGTACTTTGTAGCATTTTTTAACTCACTGGAGCACAAAGTGTGAGCCTGTGTGACCTCCAGATGTTCGGCATCTGTAGTCAAGAATTTCTACATATTTTCCTCCTAAACCTGAAGGCCAGTTGCATCCAAGCTTCACAGGAATGTTGCTTGGTTTAAGGTCTTTAACTCTTTATCAAACGACAAAATTTTAGACTAGTCCAAATCGAAAGCATCTGCAGACGACAAATAAATGTGACTGAAAAATAGAAATATATTTTGGGAAGGGTGGAAAACATTGTGAGAAAAGGAGAAAATACTAGTTACCAGCATTTTCTCCTTTTCCCACAATGTTTTCAAAAGGCTTCTTCCTCAAGGTCGTTAAAAGTTGGGATTGTGTGGTAAAGGGTTAATATGTGTTTGAAGAATAGGGTCTTGAGTGGAAGTCTGCCAAGTTCATTCAAATGATACGCATAGTGTCAAAATTGGCCCAACCTCCTTGGTGTTACAGGTTTTACATGGGCCTGTATACTGAAAATCTTGAAAATCTTCTAGTTCCAAACTGAAAGGCTTAGAGCTGTAATATTTGGCAGCATGCCCATGGATTTTCAATTTGGGGGTACATGTACCCTCCAGGTTTTGAATTGGGGGTACAAAGAAAAAATTGGGACACTAATTAGCTTTCACTTATTGTTTTATAGACACTAATTAGCTTTCACTTATTGTTTTATAGATATATTTATGTAAATTTACTCTTTAACGTCATTGATAAAACTGAATAGACAGTTTGAAATGCCTATGATTGGACGATGTCAAACCAATTTTTGTTGTGTTGTGGGTTTTTGCGTTTCTTGCAGTGATCTTTTTTTTCATGCCTGTTAAATTTTGGAGTAGTATTTCCGCATGATTTGACATAGATTTGTCAATAAGAATAGCATGTAACTTCAAAACCTTTAATTTTACACTAGAAAAGTGGATTGATACCAAGTTTTATTAGTGGTGATAAACAGTGACTTTCACACTTGCTAACTTGTCCCAACTGGCGCCACTGGTGATCGACAATGGTAGCCCTGAAATCTGTGCATGCATGCACGTTTCACTTCATATTTTTGTGCGTGATTATTCAATTCAGTGCCTGAATCACGCACATACGTACGTGAATGGGAACCCTGTGACACCTTTAAAAAATCGCAGCAAAAATTATTCAGACAGACGAGGGAGCCGCAAAATATATATGGTGAAAATATTTGGTTACCGGTTCTATTTTGAGGACAAAGCGTGGTACCCACTTATGAGGAAAACCACTTTCGTTTTGTTTGTTTGGCATGCAATACGAAATGGTATCTAATTTGTACGTGCAGTTTACATAATTACTTTCCTTTTTGTACAAGCATACTTTCAACAGTACGTGCATGCACGTAAGCACAAAAAATTTGTACGTGCAGAGTAGAATTTATACGTGAATTACATACTGCAGTACGTGATTGGGCACCCTGATTTGGTATGTAGCATAACTAGTAGACCTCTACCAAGTTTTGTGCAAATGATACCTGGGATCAAAATTGGCCCCATCCTTAGGCAATGTTCCCACTCACATCTTTTTTTTGGGAGTGCATGCGCTCCCTGGGTTACAAGTTTGGGAGTGCAAGAGTGGTCCGACGAATCACCGAAATACCGAAATGCCACCGAAACACCGAAATACCCCTATTTTTTTTCAATATTAAGTTCAGACAACTGATATTAGTTTGCAGTATTTTTCTTTCTTTCTTTTCTCTTTAACTGAAAATGCGCTCAATGAAAGTACCAGTCATTAATGAGAAGAATGATGTTGTTAATATATTCGTCATTAATTTACGTGGAGAACAATCACCGTAACACTTGCGTGTCTGGTCTGTTACACACCGAAATACCCGATCTTGATTACGCCAATCTAGACCCGAAGAATTATCAGTATCATATGATCACATGAATTTATTATTTCTTTGAATGATAAACAAACATACAAAATCATTTACGGACGAAGTAGACCCAAATCAGAATGTAGGTCTCTGATCCATCGAAACGCACAAATAGCTCGGTTCTGTTCTGTTCTGTTAAAATGATGCAATCGTAATTGAAGGCATTCGGCTGATATGATCAAACTTATTTTGTGTAAGTTTGTCATTGTGATTTTTAAAATGGCATTGTTATCATTAATGATCTTATCGGTGGAATTATACTTGTCTTATCAATTTACGCCTGGTAACGTGTTAACCACAGATTTAAAATGGCTGCCAATTTTCCGATTTGGTGATTTTTAATTTCATCTACATCCAACATAAAAGTGAAAACTATTTTTGCCAGCATAGTTATGGATAAAAATCAGACACATCAACCTTGTGCACAAGCACACTACTGTAGTTAGATTGCGGATGTAGAATTCCTGAATCGACAAATTTTACTACGCCGGGGAGGTATTTCGGTGAACATTTACAGTACCGGTGGGATATTTCGGTGCACATTCTTCATGTTGGGCTTCAATGGCATGTTGTTATTTTGTCATTAGGTTTTAAACTAGCCCTCCTTCATCAGTATGATTACAATTTGTGTCAAACACCACAACTTCAGTTGTTTGAAATCAAAAATAAACAAAAAATCTGGGGTATTTCGGTGTTTCGGTGGCATTTTGGTATTTCAGTGATTTGTCGAACCCGTGCAAGAGAAATCCTAGAAGTGCACTTAATATTATTAACAATTTTAGAGTTTCTATGGAGGAAAGTAAGGGTCTGTTTTATTGAAAATTTGTTTAGATGAATCTCACTCTGCTGTCATATACTCTTGAAAACAATATGGGTAATTTAAAATAGAAGTTAATGAACTTAATCATAAAGTTTCCTTAATGATACTCACTGCACTATGTTAAGAGGGAAAACTTTCAACCTGATGGCCAGTAGAATTTTCCATTTCACTTTCAATTTCAGACACTAATTAGCTTTCACATATTTTTTTATAGAGAGATTTATGTAAATTCACTGTTTAAAGTCATTATTTGAGCTGTATAGACAGTTTGAAATGCCTATGGTCGGATGTGGAGACTGATTTTTGTTGTGTCATGGGATTTCACGTTTTTTGCAGTGATCTTTTTTTCATGCGATATAATTTTTGGAAAAATATTTGTGCATGATTGGATATAAATTTGTCAAATAGGGTAGCATGTAACTTCAAAACCTGTAAATTTACACTAGAAATGCAGATATTGTAAATACTTTTGAATTCACCAGTGCTTCAGTTTTGGAGACATTTTTTCTAACTTGTCCCAATTGGCGCAACTGGCGTTCGACAGCGGGAGCCCTGTGCCTGCATGGGCTTTTGAATTAACATTTTTGTGCGTGATTATTCAATTTAGAGCGTGAATTTTTGCATATATGTACACAAATGGGAACAGTTCTTAAGTCTTAGCCAGTCCAATTTTATCTTTCAACGAATCTGAGGTTTTTTTTAGGGTTATTTGGTTCTGGAGATGAATGAAAGAAACTAGCCAAAGGTTTCTGTGTTTTCCTTGACATTTTCGAAGTGTGAACCATTCATTCGGAACATACATGTACATAATATGATTATCCGCTGGTCCCACGCTGTAATCAATAAAATCTTGACTGAAGCTGTGATGCAGGGTCCAGTTCTGGTCCGAGCCGATTTTATTTTTTTTATTTTTTTTTTTTAACGGAAAAAATTTGGAAAATCGAGCGGCAATCCAGAAATTATCCAAATGTTTGAAAGAGTAAGCACCCTTCCATTGTGCACAGATTCTTACCCTATATTTTATGTACGCGGAAAAACATTCCGTATCGAGTATTGAATTTTGTTAAGAAAGATGTGTAATATCAGATCGTCATCTGTCAGTTACATGATTACGGGCCTTAACTGGAGCACTGGGCTTATAGAGTGAAAACTTTAAAGATCTCCTTGTGCCTGACTGTGAGCTACAGCTGTAATATTTTATGAGTGTTATCATCAAGTGGGCCTCTTACAGAATTTTTTAAATTAAAGCCCCGGTGTCAAAATTTGCCCCACTTCATGGGTCATAATTTTAACATGTGCTTATTGAGTAAAAAACATTTGAAAAGTATTCTTGCTCCTAACCATTAATCCTAGGGCTACCAAAATTGGCACAGTTATAGATCTTGTGGATCACTTCCGAATTTGTTGAAAATTTAGCCTTGGGATTGAATTTAGCCCTCCCTCAAATGTCTCATGAATTACATTGGCTTTATTATATTGAGGAAACTTTGAACATCTTCTTGTTTATAACCGTATGGCATAGACCTGTATTATTTGGTTGTTGCTTTATCTTGTGAACCTCGGCCATGATTCAAGTCTTCTTGTTCAAAACCATCTGGCCTAGAAATATAATGTTTGGTATGTATGGCTTGTACTTTTTGTACAAGCGATACAGGGCCATCATGGCACTCTTGTTCCATTTGTAACAAAATTTACAAGAGGGAACTATTTACATTTTGAAATATACTGAAATTTTAATGTAAGAAACCAAACAAGTCAACTACATCCAAATGTGAAAACATGATTACAAAAAGAAAAATTGCTCATTCAGAGCAACTTCTCTTTTTGTAACAATGTTTAAAAAAAGTCTCTCTAAGCTTTAGTAACACTACTATCCAAAGAGTCAAGTGAACATTTAGAAGCCATTATAGGGCCATGAGGTCTATCCCCATTTTCGCAATTTTATACTCCACCTTGCAGATTAAATCATCCTTTGATTTACATTCAATGTTTTGTAAATATGAGTATATCTATATCATTAGTATTACAAATTAATTGTAATCTACCTGCCTGTATAAAAAATAGAGAACAAACTTAGCAGCTGTGAAAGGAATAATTGATTAAGACAACTGCAGTATGTAAACATAAAAAGCAAGCTGATAAATCAATTATCGTAAGGTCCCTTCTTCTTTAATTGTCGTGTTAATTTATAGAGTTCACATGTGTAATATACAATGACAAACAGTTATTCCTATCACATGCTTTGACACGACGGGTCTCTCGGTATTGACACACTGGTTATCAATTTTTTGTGCATAGATGTGCATTCGTGTGTTGTGATGAAGGGGACCAGTATTAAAATACCCTGATATGAAAAATACTGGCACCAGTCATTTTCAGCCCGCCAGGGTAGCTCAGTGGTCAGCGTATCTGACACATGACCTGGTGGTTGGGAGTTTGATACCCAGTTGAGGCAAACTTTCTTTCCGGCAATTTTTTGCCTCTCACCTCTGATGCATGTGAGAAAAGTAGTCAGTGGCTTTGGAAAGAAAGTAGTGTCAGTACTGGTGTGAGAAAGCCAGGAAACACATGGATGTGTCACTGACCGCCATGATATGACCTGAGCTCTTAAAATGGCATTAAACTCCAATACAAACCAAACCAAGCCAGTCATTTTCACCAAATGGCCTTTTCTTGCACCACATTGTTAAATCTATCTAAAATGGCTCCAAATACAAAGCGCAGCGGGGAACATGTTATTTAAGCATTAGTGTTTTAATTTCAGGTTTTCAAGCATTTTGAAGAACCATGTCCTGAGGGTCCTGCCCTGGAAGAATATGGAAGAGGCCGTGACTGGAATGTGGATCTCATTCCAAAGTTTTTGATGGCATCTGGTGAGAATGAGTTGATACAGTACACAAATGACACATAAAATCAGAAATAAACGTCAGATATTGATTTAGTCTTCCATTGTCCAGATTTCAGGCCAACTTCCGGTAGCGCAGTTGATAGTGTACAGGACTTAAGAACAGTTGGTTGCTGGTTTGAATTCTCAGCTCTGCCAGTTTCCGTCCATGGATTGATGATAGTCATTGCAACAGTCATTGCAACAGGATTCATTGCTCTCTTGCCGCTGATCATCGCCAATGGTTATGTTGGAAAGCATTCAGTGGCTTGGGAAGAATTTTTGTGTGAAGCACTGGTAACAGAAACTCTAGGAAAACCTGGACAGGTGTACTGGCTGCTGTGATATTACTGAAAGTAGTGAGATTGGTGTATACTAGGGATTGGAACGAATACAAATACTAGTATTTGAATATTTGGTTTTTAGTATTCGAATTTATTAGAATATTCAATTGTAGAATTTCAGAATTATTTAATGGCCTAGTGTCCTAAATTTAAATGTTCGAATACTGATACACTTTTAGCAACACATGCATCTAACAAGAACAAACTAAATATTTGCATCTGATACTTTCACTAGCTAGTTCACTAACCTAGAGAAAGGTCATCAATGAATGCAAAATCAGTCAGATGCCTTGCATAATTTACTTTTCTTATGGTGTTAACTTTTACTTCTGCCGGTATGAAAATGAAAGAGCTAAATCAAAATATGCTAAGTAACGCAAGTTCAGTTGTCTCATTTGTCATAAAAATTTCACTCGCCTTGAAAATTAAGGACAATAAACTCGAAATAAATAATTCATGTTGAACAGTTACAGGTTTTGATTCTAGGGTTGATAAACCATTAAACTGCTTTGTGTAAAGAGTAGTTAAATTATTATACAACAACAGCGACGGTGACAAAAACAACAACAGCAGACGCTAGCCTTATGCATATATTGTGTACAAAGTTGAGGCAAATATAATGGCGTAAAGTACAACCGATTAAGACAGGACAAAGACAGGCTTAATAGAGGATAAAAATGGGAAGTCCAATCAAAGGTGTTATGTAAATTAATAGGTGTTAAAAACAGCTTGACACATTAAGCAACACATCGACAGATACACAGTTTAGTGACAGAGCACGGGATCCTATCGTTGTTTGAAACAGTTATTTTCTTTTTCATTTGACGGACAATTTATTTAGCACTGTAAAAGAATAACAAAAAGACCATTTGAATAGGAAATGCATATTGGAACATTCGGCTGTTTTTAGAATATTTGACTATTCGACTATTCGGTCCCATCCCTAGTGTATACAATACAATCAATTAACCAGATTTCAGATATTGACTACCATATTCGCTTTATGCCACCACTAACAACTAGAGCAGTTACCTTTTAAATTATGTCCCTGTAGTAGATGCCTGAAAAATATGTGCTGAGATGCATGTCTAAATGAACTGGTTTAAACATAGGCACTTGTGTCTTAACAATCATCGTACAAAATGTACTATGTAAGACAGGGTCAGTATTCACCAACCATTCTGAAGAACATTCTTAGTCTTAATATCCAAGACCTTCTACGTTTGAACATAACACAACTTCTGATTGGCTAAACCAAATTCTGATTGGCTAAACCATTTAGTTTAGCCAATCAGAAGTACCGGTAGCGTTACTCTCAAATTTAGAAAATTCTTGGAGAATAAGACTGAGAATTTCTTAAGAATGGTTTGTGAAAACGGGCCCAGGTGTCCAACTCTATTCCCTACCAAACACTACCAGCCCTCATTCTTGGGTATTTTTTCCACTTACTAAATTGATACCAAAGGAGTGCATATTTTTATGTGGTTGAAGTAACTAAGGTCAAGGTCGAAGATTTCAATATTTTACATCAAAGTATTGAGTTTATTATTTAAGAGCTCACGTTTTCAAAACCGCGTGATGGATTTGGTTCATATTTGGTATGATGATAGATACAGGGTTCAGTCTAGAAATCAAATCTATGGGGCAGACCAGCCCCTCATTAGAATAAGTAGAGTCCATCAGAGAAATTTATGGGGCCAAGGGAAAGTTACCTTAACCAGTTGATTTTAATTTTATCCTTGCAAAAAATGTAAATTTTCTTTCATTATTGCCCAAATGACCTTTTCCCACTGAATGCTTCACACATGTGCATGTGAGAAATTGTGTAAGATTCTGTCAGCATATCTGTCTTTTGTGCTTAGAGCACAAAAAAATGTATATTTGTGTCTTGTTAGAACAATTTAATGATAACAGAATAATCTCTAGTATACTGACTGAATTTAGTGAATTATTAGATATTTAGCATTAGATTTTTAGAATGCTCCAGCTAACATAAATATGTTACTATGGAGATGAACATTTAAGTCTTTACCAAGACTAATCCAAATTGAAAGCTTTTGCAGACGACAAAATAAATGAGAATAAAAAATCAGAATTTGTTTTTGGAAGGGTAGAAAACATTGTGGGAAAAAGGAGAAAATGCTGGTAACCACCATTTTCTCTTTTTTCTGCAATGTATTCAAAAGGCTTCTTTCTAGGGTCATTAAAAGTTGGGATTATGCGGTATAGGGTTAAGTCAGTGTTCCATTTATAACAAAATTAAATCATTTATTATGAGCAAAAAGGTTTCAACTGTAGCCAAAAACTTATTAACCCTTTCCCAAACAATCCCTGGTTTTCACGTGTCTGCAGTACAAGTCTTTTGAAAAGACTGTGGGAAAAGGAGAAATTGCTCGTAACGAGCAATTTCTCCTTTTCCCACAGTGTTTTCTACCCTTTTTGAGAACTTTCTGCCATTTTCATCAAATTTAAAATTGTCGTCTGCAAACTCTTTCAATTTGGACCAGTCCAAAATTTGTCATTTGGGAAAGGGTTAAAATGCTTGGGCACAATTCTGCAAACTTCTAAGGCAGCCCTTGTATTTGCAGTGGTACATGACTAAGAGTAATCTAATCAGGGTTATATAAAATGACAAAACTTAGTCATTATTACGGCCTGGTTCTGGCAAACTTTTTTGTTGTCTGACAACTGCTGTATTCAGAAAAAATACACAAACATATAAAAGATTGTTTTACTACTAGGTAAACTTGTGAAACTGTTGATACATACTGGGGTAACAAGATATTTGGAGTTCAAGTCTATAGAAGGAAGTTATGTACTGAAAGACCTACACAAAAAACCGGAGAAGGTACCATCATCGGAAGCAGAAGCTCTTACATCAGGTATAGTTAACTCTTTACCACACATTCACGGGTTTTAACTACCCTGAACAAAAAGCCTTTTGAAAACATTGTGGGAAAAGGAGACCAGCATTTTCTCCTATTCCCACAATGTTTTCTTGCCTCCTTGGCTCAAAAAATTATCTGGGGTTCTGTAAATGCCTGTCAAAAATATGAGAGGATTCCAATACATTGGTTTTTAAAATTTTACTCTGACTGATTATTTTACTATTTCTTGATTTTACCATGCCTACTTGTTATGCTGTCTTAATCTCTGTCGGGCCCAGTTGAAACAGCTCCAGCCCCTTAACAAACAACAAAATTTGGACCAGACCAAATTTAATGCATTTGCAGACGACAATTCAACAGGGTTCAAATGGTGATTTCTGTCTTTGATAGGGAAAACATGGTTGGAAAAGGAGAAAATTCTGGTAACCAGCATTGTTTTCTTTTCCCACAAATGTTTTCAAAAGGCCTCTTTCTCAGGGCCATTAAACTCTTGATTGGATGGTAAAGGGTTAAAATCATTCATGTGAATGATTGTGTTTACTGTTTAGTTATTGAATTGTTTTTATTATTAATCCTTTACCATATAAATCTTACAACCCTGAAGCAAAAGGCTGTTGAAAACATCATGGAAAAAGGAGAAAATGCTGGTAACAGTGTTTCTCCTCTTCCTGTAATAGTTTATATCTTTCCCTAGACATTTCATCCTATTGGCAACATTTGATTTACTTTTCAAATGTTTTTGGGGAGGCAGAGTCTAACATTTTGTTGTTTGGAATTAACCCTTATCCTGCTAAGCAGGATTCAATGACCTTTTGCGGACAGTGTAGATCAAGATCAGACTGCACAGGATGTGTAGTCTGATCTTGGATCTGCCCCTATCCGATAAGGAGATATTTCACCTCCAAAGTTCACCTTAAAATAGCCAAAATTGGGTTTTTACTATCGACTTGAAAGTTTGCATTTAACCCTTTACCATACAATCCCGAGTTTTCACGACCCTGGGAAAGAAGCCTTCTGAAAACGTGGGGAAAGGAGAAAATGCTGGTAACCAGCATTTTCTCCTTTTCCCACCATGTTTTTTACTCTTTCCAAAACAAATTTCAATTTTTGAGTCACATTTAAGTTCTCATCTGCTAAAGCTTTCAATTTGGACTGGTCTACAATTTTGTCGTTTGGTAAAGGTTTAACTTATTCAGAAGGATGAGGGTCAAAGAAATGGTCATGAATACATGTAGCTTAGGCCTTCTTCTCCCCAAAGCTAGAAACCTATAATTTGAAGAAAAGTTAAACCCTTCACCGTACAGTCCCAAGTTTTAACTCTTTACCAAACGACAAAATTTAAGACTGGTCCAAATTGAAACCACTTGCAGATGATAAATGAACTGCAGCTCAAAAATTGAAATTTGATTTGGAAAGTGTAGAAAAAATTGTGGGAAAAGGAGAAAATGCTGGTTACCAGCATTTTCTCCTTTTCCTACAATGTTTTCAAAAGGCTTTTTCTTCAGTGTCGTTAAAAGTCAGGATTGTGTGGTAAAGGGTTAAATGACCCTGGCAAATTAGACCTTTGGAAACATTGTGGGAAAAGGAGAAAATGGTAGTTACCAGCATATTCTCCTATTACCACAATGTTTTCTAACCTTTCAGAAACAAGTCCGATCATTCGAGCCATATTGGATTTGTTGTCTGCAAATGGTTTCAAGTTGGACCAGTCTAAAATATTGTCTTGTTAATGACTGTTTTTTAGGCCTTGTGGGAATTTTTGAGAAGAGACGTTTGAGGAATTTCCTGTCATATGTTAATGGTTTTAATAACGATAACCCAAGCACTTGGGGAAAGTTAAATCCTAACAGTACTGTACAGGAATTATATGACCAAAATTCACTTAGTCCAAATGTGCAAGGAGTGTGTGGACATGCTTTAGCCTTATATCGAGATGAAGAGTAAGTAATAGTCAATATTTATTTCATGCTTTTTATGTTCTCATGTTTATGGAGAAATAATGGTGGATTATAGTTTGATATTTCGTGGTTACAACCAGTGAAATCTAGCGATTTCATATTTTCTAACTCTATAATTTAAAGCAGAAACAGTACTTCCTGCGCACTATTTACCTAGGTAAAGGTTCTCCTTTTCCCACAATGTTTGTAAAAGGCCTCTTTCTCAGGGTTGTTAAAAGTTGGGATTGTGTGGTAAAAGGTCAATCTAAGCATACAGTTTATATGATTGCAAAGAAAGTATATCTAGGAATAGTTATGTGCTCTTTTACAAGAAATTTGGGATTCGACATAAAAACTAAATAGCCCCTTTCAATGTCATTGTAAGGGGTCCAGCGTGCATGCAATGTGTGCTTCAGGTTGTTACATATTTATTTCACTATCTCCAAAACCATTGAACCAAGTTTACTCCATCTCACTCTGCTCACAATTAATCCAAGGGTGGTTTTCTTTATATTTTCAACTCGCCTTAGCTCATTAGAGCATTTAGGACAGAAAATGAGCAAGCATCAAGCACTGAAGATTAGCTCTGGTGATCATGCAGTGTCATGCATAGTCAGTTGTTCACCTTGTGTGCACATAGAATTATTCTATGATACCTAGTATGAGCCCCAAAAGGAGTCTGTTATTTGGTCAAATTTTAGAAAAGCTCATGCCTTTTACAGACTCTTTTCAACTTGGCCAGAATATTTTTGAAGAGAATGAGAATTGGAAACCGAGTGTGAAAAAGTTGCAGAGCTTTTGGGAATTTTCAGGATGTTTATTACATCTACATGCGCTTAACTCTTTACCAAAGGACAAAAATGTAGACTAGTCCAAATTGAAAGCATTTGCAGACGACAAAATGATTGTGACTGGAAAAAATGAAATTTGTTCTGGGAAGGATAGAAAACATTGTGGGAAAAGGAGAAAATGCTGGTTACCAGCATTTTCTCCTTTTCCCACAATGTTTTCAAAAGGCTTCTTTCTCGAGGTCATTAAAAGTCGGGATTGTGTGGTAAAGAGTTAATGAAAGCACTTGGTTTTTAACTTTCCATTCCCTGTATTTTCTGTGAGTTACCTGACCAGTTATCTTGGCTTTGCCCGGAATCTTTTCAAGTGATTATCTGTGTATTTTTATAGCTACAAAAAACTGCCAATGAAGGAGTTCATTCAGAGATGTCAACTCTATAGTGACTCCCTAGGAAAGTATGGAAAGTCACCTTACCTCTATCCCTTGTATGGATTAGGTGAGCTTCCCCAAGGATTTGCCAGGTAAGTGTCCAGGGCAGAGGCCCAATTTTAGTGTGACTTTTTAACACTAAGATTGAATATGACATCTTTTCCAAATTATCAAACTATCCAGTGTTAAACAAAGCTCTTGAAAAACATCACAGGAAAAGGAAACAAGCATTTTACCTTTTCCAACAGTTTTCTTTTGTTAGAGGACAAATTTCATTATGTGATCCACTTTCATTGTGTTGGCTGCAATTCCTTTTACAATGATATGTCTGAAATTTGGTTGCCTGGCACATGATTAAAGAGCCATCGACACAAACGGGGGCATTTTCTGATGACATCTGTAGATCAGACTGAACAGAAATGTGCAGTGTATTCTATGATCTATAGGGTCTGCTTGTATAGGCAAGCTTACAAAATAGAAATCTGAGTTTCATGGATTGTATTTTGATTAACTCTTACCTGACTACCAACTTCTCCAAATTTTTGGCATATGCAGTTGATGAAATAAACGTGTAAAGGGTAAATGAAATGAAAAATTTCAGTCAGATGATTGGTCATTCATATGAAACACTCTTTCGGCAAGAAAGCTTCAAGTATTACAAATTAAATACTTTCGTGGTCAGAATATTAGCTAAGTATTGAACAGTTTAATTCCAGAATCAAACTGCATGGTTTGGGTAATCTGATCATAATCTGTGGGCATAATCAGCCAAATCTGTGCTTTGCATTTCAAGGGTTAAGTGATTACTAGTTCTGCAATCTAAGACAAGGGCCAAACAAGGCTGGTCTTAGTCTAAGTGTACAACCTTATTACATAGAAGAGGGAGTTTGCCATGGAACACTGGGGTTCACAAGCTTTACATGGGCTTATATACTGAAAACTATATAAGTTGTCTTGCTCCTTACCGTGAGAGGTAAAGCTGCCATATTTTGCATGTGTTATCATCTAGGAGCCCTGTACCAAGATCGTTTAATTATTGCTCTGGGGTCAAAATTGGCCCCCACCCCAGGGGTCACAAGTTCAGCATGTGCTTATATAGTGATCTTTCAAAAAAGAAATCTTCTTGTTCCTAATCATAGATCCTAGTGCTTCCAATTTTTGTATTAACTTTTTTTTCCCTAACACCTTCTCTGAAACTACCCATCCATTTTTGATGGAACTTCACAGAAATAATCCTGCCATTGCCCTCTTCAGAATTCCTTCAAAGAATTTGATTCCAGTGAAAACTCTGGTTGTCATGGCAGCATCTTGTCAGAAACCATAAGGTCTAGGGCTACCAAATTTGGCATGTAGCTTCATCTAATTGACTTCTACCAAATTCCTTGAAATTAAGCCCTGGGGTCAAAATTGGCCTGCCTTGGGGGGGGGGGGGGGTGGCAAGTTTCACTTGGGCTCATATAATGAAAATTTAAAAAGTCTTTTTTTTTCGAAACCATATAGCATAGGGCTACCAAATTTTGCATGTACCGTCATCTGGTGGACTCCTACTAACGTTATTCAAATTACAGCTCTGGAGTCAAAATTTGCCGCATCCCAATGGTCACAATTTTTACATGGGCTTTATATAATGAAAACTTTATACAGTGAAAATTTGTTGAACCTAAGTGTAAGAGTCTAAGGCTACCAAATTTGGCATGCTGCTTCATATAGTAGATTTCTACCACGATTGTCCCAATTATAGCTCTGGTGTCAAAATAGGCCCCACCTCTGAGGGTTCACATGTTTTATATATGCTTACAAACTGAAAACTGAAAGAATGGTCTGTTTCCTTCCTAGGTGTAAAGTTTAGACTTAGAGAATTTTGCATGTAGCTTCATCTATGGGACATGTAGCAAGACTGTTAAACCTATAGCCCTGGGTCACTAAGGCTTAAATAGTGAAAACTTTGAAAATATTCTTTTACTATTATGAAGTCACTATTTAAACTTTTGTGAACTGAACAAGGGGAATAACTCCTGTTATAACAGATATATAGTTTGTTACCATTTACCTCCCTTGATTATCACACTGTACAAATACATGTTTGGTGTTGGGTATTAAAGTTTTTCGCAAAGAATAAAATGTTCAGTTTTCAGTGAGAGTGATTTATTTTGATGTTTGTATCTGTGTTCAGATGAGTAATACTTCCTGTAAGATAAGGTTCTGAGGTTTCTATCATTCATTGCTTTCTGCTTCTAAGATCTGGAAGTCTTCTTGTTAAAGTACTAATACTTAGTATGAATGGGACTTGATTAGAGCTGCTTGTCTTCATTGAAATCATCTTCGCATTTGAAAAAAAATACAACTTTTTTGTTGTTGTTGTGGGGGATGGAGGTAGGCTATTTTCTTCAGTGCATGTTTTAACTCTTTACCACATAGCAAAATTTTAGACGAATCAAATTTGTAAAGTATTTGCACAGACAACAAAATAAATGCAGTTCAAAAATTGAAATATGTTTTGGGAAAGGTAGATAACATTGTGGGAAACTTAGGAAATGCTGGTTACTTCCATTTTCTCCTTTTGCCATGATGTTTGTAAAAGCTTTCTAAGGGTAGTTAAAATTCTGGATTGTGTTGTAAAGGATGAAAAGCCAGTGGAGCGATGCAGGACCATCATGGTCCTCTTTGATTATTGTTGTTCTTTCAGGTTAAGTGCAATCCATGGCGGAACATACATGCTGGACAAAAAAAATCCAGAGATTGTGATTGAAAATGGAGTAGCAGTTGGCGTCAAATCAGATGGTGAGACTGCTAAGTGTGACCTTGTTATTTGTGATCCAAGCTATGCTCTGGAGTATGTGCAAAGGCCCAAAACAGGAAGCAAGGTAAATAAATCAGTGGATCCATAGGGACAGAAAATTTTTCCCAAATTTTCCTTAATACAGGGAAATTTTGAATACTTATTGTACAGGGAATCCTAATTTTCATATGAGCCATATGGGCTCACTGACTGTAAAAAATGACTGTGTTTCTGTATATTTGGTGATTCCTGAGTTGATACAATAGATGTATTAATGAACAATATTAGTTGTACAGTCAGGTGACAGGGTGCACAAATTTGTTATACAATAGATTCTGCTTATTCGCAACTCCTTATTGTCATAGAAAATATTGCGATAAAGCAGTTGTGCCAATAAACCGATGCTTCTTTTCAGACTGGAAGTCAGACAAGAGATGCGGACAGTTGTTTCCTCCTGATAAAAGACGTTCAGCACTGACGTCACGATCATTTAATTAATTCATAATTTTGTTAAATATGTGTATTCTAAAATAAACCAGTTTAAAAACTTCGTCTCTTTAATTTCCTATTTACTAATCAATTGCATATAGCACCCAAAAACAATCCTTGCTGTTGACCATGGTAATCCTTCTTTTTGCATGAAATCAAAAACAAGGTCATTGAAAATACAAGTTTAGACAGTTTCCGGTTGTCCAACAATTGCTACATATGTATGTTGTATTCTTAACACAACATGAACATGTGGACTGGTGTTATGCACCTGTACACCACACCTCCCCCTCTTCCCACTCTCCACTTGCCACCCGCCACTTGCCACCTGTGCGGTTGAATGGGTGGGTAAATTCTGTGTGATGTCATAGACTGATTACCATACAGACGATTCCATATTATCATACCAATTTGAGCCATGCCATTCAAACCAGACCTATGTTCGAAACTATTTTCTTTGTTTTTCCTACATAAATTTCAAGCCAGTATACATTCAAGCCTGTTGTCAAATTGTTTGTCACAAATTGGTTTATCAACGAACCACAAACAGAGACAAACAGTTTCATTTCTTTTTCATAGTTTGTAATGATCTGACAAGTAAAATGCTATTACGATCAGCCTTTTTCTTTAATAGGTGAAATCGGCTACACTTGCTTTTGCGGAAAGTGTAGATCAAAAACAGACTGCACAGAATTTCAGTCTGATCTTGGATCTACTCAGGATCTTATATGCAGCCAAAACAACATTGAAATAGATACATTTCAGCCATTTTTTCTTCTTGAAAATTATGCTTTTATTTAATCAGTGCTCTTGGGGTTAAGTGCGCAATCTGGTACCCGTTGTCTCGCATAACTGTCCTGTTTTTAGTTGATACGAAGATCGACAACATGGTGTAGTTAACTGCATAGCAAATTACCGCTGCAATGCTGTCAAACAGCCACTGATTAAACAAGATCCTGTTTCAAAATGTCGACAAACTGGAGACATTTTGCAACCGTCATTATGCTTTACGCATGTGTTTCGTGGCTTTCTTGTTACTATTTTTCTCACATGCACCAGATGTGAGAGGCAAAAAATTGCTAGACAGTAAGTTTGCCTCAACTGGGTATTGAATCCCCAACCACCTGGTCACAAGTCGGTAACCACTAAGCTACATGGCCGGACAATGATTAAGTGAATACATAGCCTTGAAACTATGCAAACAGAAAACGAGATGTTACACATACTTTTTTAGAACAAGATAATTTAAGCAATAAAATGATTGCCATTTGAAAGATTATAATTTGCATGACCTTTACATTGAATAACATCATAATGACCAGAAAAGGAACAGTACGCATAATGGCCTTCATTTCCAAGTTAACAAAAAAAAGGGGGAAAAAAGGATAAAAATGGATAAAAGAATGGGAAAAAAACCAGGGCTCTTCATTGCATATTTTAAGACTTTGTGAGTTTATATATTAGAACCCAAGCATCTCATTTCCAACCTTTATACATAACCTTTTTTTACAACCATGACATGATGCCTCTTAGTTTCATGATGCCAAAGAGTTTTTCTTACTTATTCTAAATAGGTAACAATTGAAAAACAACAACCTTTGTTTTCATAACAAACCTGAGCAGTCACAAATATGGCTGGCATGCATGAGAATGATGATGATGATAATTTTACTGAGCAAATATGATCTCTCATTCCCTATGTCACAATGACCCTCTGTTACTAAATACTGACCAACAAATGTGCTATAGCAGGTACATCTGCCTTTTGAAATATCAAATCCAAAGGGGGAACCCATCTTGGTAACATACATAGCTAGTAAATCATTGGATTACTAAACTGATGTGTCCAAAAAGTGGAGTGTAACACAAGATTAACTAGAAATGATAAAATATATGTCTGACTTTCGACAGTTATAGCCATGCATATGTATCATGCATTTAGTAAAAAAAGTAAATACGGCTGTAGGTCATGCCTTTCGTACTTTGCCAAGTTGAATATTTAGTACTATGACTGATAGACTAAAATGATAGTGCATTGACTGATAGAACTAAAATGGTAGATAAACAAGAGGAGGCACTGTAACATATGAAATGTCTTCTTTGTGAAAAAGATCCAAATATATTGTGTTTTTAAACATTATTGTCCGGTTTTTTAGACGCAAGAGTTTAATGGTAAATAATTATCAGTAACTTCAGTGCTTTGATTTACACAAAAAGTTTATGTTTATTGTAACATATAAGACCATGAAAATAGGCATACCAATAAAACTTAGATCATTTTCAATCCAAAATAAGAAATGAACCAGATAATAGTTGAATTCACGGCAACTGATAAATAACATTCAAAAGTATATTTGATGAACTTTTGTTATTAGTGCTTCCGTTTTATTTATGGATATGAAAAATTGGTTAAATGTGAGTCTGAAAATGCCATGTAGATTGCTTCTAGGATGCATTCAAAGCATCTTTCATCAAGAAAATGTGTTCTGTCTGAACCACATAATTTCACATAATATAATTTTTTAAAAGCTTAAACTGTAAAAATTCAGTACTTTCAGTGCTTTGATTTGCACTTAATACTCTTTGTTCTTTTAACAAATGCAAAAAAATAGTTTAATATAAATTATTTCATTACCTTAGATCATTTGGGACTTACAAAAGGACTAAGATTACCAAAACACTGTTGCCAAGCCCCCTTAGCTCAGTCGGTAGCGCACAGGACTTGAGAACAGGAGGTCGCTGGTTCGATCCCCGGCTTGGCCATTTTCTTTCCAAGGATTGATGATAGTCATTGCGACAGGATTGATTCCTCTCTCACTGCTGACCATTGTTTGGACGATGGTTATGTGGGAAAGCAGCCAGTGGCTTGGACAGAATATTGTGCGGAGTACTGGTAAAAGAAACTCCAGGAAAGCATGGATAGGTGCACTGGTCGCCGTGATATAACTGAAATAATGTTGAAAACAGCGTTAAACACCATACAATCAATCAACCAAAACACTGTTAATTACTGATCAACTGATAGATGCAGTCAGAGGTGCACTTGATGACCTTTGACCTCTATAACTTACAAAAGCCCCACTTGCCAGGTGGCAGACTTTGGAAATGTGCTCAGGAGACATTGGGGTGTAAGAAAATAATAGTCCTGAAAATTCCCCTGGCAGGGCAGTGGGCGGAGGGGAGAGGAAACCCCCTGCAAGCTCACAGTCTAGATTGAGTTAACTGCGAGGTGTAAAGTTTATGTCTGTTCAGCTGTATAAACCATTGTAATGCTAGATTGATAGCGTGTGCAGGTAAAAATAAAGTTGATTCGGATATGCATGACCATGCATAAGAAATGTATATTTTTCTTGGCAAATCGTAATTTTGATTGTTTGATATGATCCTTGATAGAAAAAGTGTACATGATGTAAAGTAAAAAATTGGCGACATGTCTCATTGTCACAATTATCCTTATTGACTGTAACAGTTGGTCAACATAAAAGAACTGGTTAATTAAAAGACCAAGAATCTGTGTGTATTGGGATAGGGGTTCAAATAAAACAACAAAATGATTTATAGTTGCTAAAAAAAAATAAACTGTTCATGCAGATTAATGTGATAGACAGTGTATTTTGTGTTATACATCTATTTCAAGTATATGTTTTAGGTCATTCAGTAATTTAATATCCTCCACTGGCATATTAAGGATGATCCTACATTGATCTTAAAAAAATTCAAGTACACGTCGCAAAGTTCAACCCTGCAATAAGAGACCACCTGCTGCAAGAGACCACTTTACAGTTTTCTGTTGGGTGGTCTTTTAAACCAGGTTCGACTGTAATTTAGGGGCCATGTTTTCAGTCCAATATAACCATCATTTTCTGTATTCCCACAATGTTTTCTACCCTTTCAGGGACAAATTCTATGTTTTTGTTAACATTTGATTTGTTTTCTGCAAATGCTATCAGTTTGGGTTTGGGCTGGTGTTAAATTTTGTCTTCTGGTAAAGAGCTAAACCTTAAAATAGTAACAAATAGATTTTTTCACCTAGTATGACTGTGTTTGTGTAACCTAAAGTTATCTCGTACAAATATTATAATTTCAGGTGGTGAGAGCAATCTGTATACTAAAGCATCCAATACCAAATACAAACGATGCGCTTTCCTGCCAAATTATTATTCCTCAAACAGTAGCCAACAGACAAAGTGGCAAGTAAATTATTATGTAGCCCTGTTTTCAGCTCATCAGGACACAAAGTGCTTAGGGTGAGCTTAATTGCTGTGTCTGTTGTGCAGGCATCAACAATTACCCTAACCCAGTACCACACAATCAGGAGTTTTAACCACCCAGGGGAAGAAGCCTTTTGAAAACATTATGGGAAAAGAAGAAAATGCTGGTAACCAGCAGTTTCTCCTATTTCCACAATGTTTTCTACCCTGTCAAAGACAAAGTCCATCATTTGATCCATATTTAAATTGTTATCCGCAAGTGCTTTCAGTTTGGAAAAGTCTAAAATTTTGTTGTGTGGTAGAGTTAACCCTTTACCGCACAATTTTATGTTTTAACAACCCCCTACAACAAGGACTTGTCCCACAATGTTTTCTTCTCTTTTAAAGATAATTTGAAAATTTGTGCAACATTTAATTTGTTGTCTGCAGCTGCTTGCAAGTTGGACCAGACTGAAATTTTGTCATTTGGTAAAGAGACAAGTGCTTTCTAGAGGCCACGTTTTCAGTCCAATACTCACGAAAGTTGGTCTGAATGTTCGTCTTTAGATTGCCTCAGCAGATTATGAAATCAGGCCTCATTTTCAGTCACATACTCATGAAAGTTATCCAGATGATATAGGATATAGGTTAGAAATTCAGTACCATTTGGTTTCATAGTAGGTCACTGGTACAGATCTTTGAAAACCCTTGTGTGCACTCTGGGGAACCCATTTTCAGTTCAGTACTCACAAAAGTTTGTCGGAATGGTTGTCTTGATGGTATGTCGGATGAGTTTGAAAATGGGTCACATTGGGTGAAAGAGTAGGCCATTTGGACAAACCTCAATGAAACCATGAGTGTACTGTCTAGGGGCCATGTTTTCTCTCCAATACTCATGTCCATAGGTCAGACTGTTGCCTTGATATGACTGAAAAATTGTTGAAAGCGGCATAAAACACCATTCAATTCAATCACCATTGGTCAGAATGTTTGCTTTGATGATATCTCAATGGAGTTGAAAATCGGTGATGTTAACTCTTTACCACACAATCCCGACTTTTAACGACCCTGAAAAAGAAAGCTTTTGAAAACATTGTGGGAAAAGGAGAAAGTGCTGGTACCTAGTATTTTCTCCTTTTCCCACAATGTTTTCTTCCCTTCCCAAAACAAATTTCAATTTTTGGGTTACATTTATTTTGTCGTCTGCAAATGCTTTCAATTTCGGCCAGAAACAGTCCAAACAGTCCTCTGTTTTAACAACCCTGATGTAAAGGGTTTTGAAAGCATTGTTGCAAATGGAGGAAATACTGGTCAATAGCATTTTCTCTGTTTTCGACTATGTTTTCTAACATTTCAAACACAGAAATAATATTTTTAGCTTCATTTAATATGTCGTCTGCAAGTGCCTTCAATTTGGTTGAGTGTAAAATTTTGTTTGGTAGAGAGTTTATAGCTCTCTCTCCTTGAAACTAGACATTTTATTTGCGTAATGGCCCTGGCATAGTTAACTCTTTACCACATTACAAACTTTTAGACGCATCCATATTTAAAGCATTTGCAGACGACAAACCAAATGCTATTTTGAATGATTATATCTTCCTTGGAAAGGGTAGAAAGCATTGAGGGAAAAGGAGAAAATGTTGGTTACCACAATGCTTTCAAGTGTCTTTTTTTTATCAGGGTCGTTAAAACTTGGGGTTTTGTGTTAAATGGGTAAGTTACTTTTTGTGTTGATATTAACTCTTTTTACCACACAGTCCCAACTTTTAATGACCCTAAGACAGAAGCCTTTTTGTAAACAGCATTTTCTCATTTTCCTGCAATGTTTTCTACCCTCTCAAAGACCAATTCCATCATTTGAGCCATATTTAAATTGCCATCTGCAAATGCTTTCAATTTGGACAAGTCTGCATTTTTGTGATATGGTAAAGAGTAAATTTTGCCAGTGTAAATCCTTTTGGAGGCAGTTTTGTTGGATAAACAATGATAACCCTCAATTACACAGATGATGGGTGGTCTAAAGCTGACCTCGGTCCGTATTAAGAATATTCTTAGTCTTGTTCTGCAAGATTTTCTACATCTGAAAATAACACAACTTCTGATTTGCTAAACCATTTCTGATTGGCTAAACCAAATGGTTTAGCCAATCAGAAGTTGTGTTACTTTCAGATGTAGAAAATCTTGGAGAATAAGACCAAGAACGTTTTTAAGAATGGTTGGTGAATACGGATCCAGCTGAGACTTTCCTCATAATAACAGGGACATGACAATCATTGTGATGCTTTTTTTTATCCACAGACATATATGTGAGTATGGTGTCTTACACCCATTCCATTGCCCCAAAGGGCTTCTTCATTGCTCTTGTCAGTACAACTGTTGAGACAGATAAGCCAGAGAAGGAGTTAGAGCCTGGACTTAATCTTCTTGGAGAAATACATCATAAGTAAGCTTCATGCTCTTTTACGCTCTCCATCTTTTAGCCATTCGAGTACCAGACAAATTTATCCCATTATCACACAATGACAATTTTTAATGACCTTGAGAAAGAAGACTTTCGAAAACATCAAGGGAAAGAAGAAAATGCTGGTAACCAGCATTTTGTCCTTTTCTCACAATATTACTACTGTATGAAAGACAAAGATTGTGCTTTAATTTTCATTTAGTTTGTCGTCTGAAAAGGCTCTCAGTTTTGACAAATCTTAAATTTTGTTGTTTGGTAAAGATTTAAGATGCTTTTCTGGACACTGTTGATCTAGGGCAAACTGCACAGAAATTTTCACAGAAATCACAAAGGTCTGTACTTTACCAAACACTGTTTTATTATAACAACCCTAAGGAAGAAGGCTTTGTAGAACATTGTAGAAAAAGGAGAAAATGCTGGTAAAAAGCAATAATTTCCTCTTCATAGATTGTCTTACGAACATAAATGTTAGCAACAAATGCTAAATAGCTCCAGCTGGGATTCAAACCATGCTGCAAATACCCTCGTTTATCAAGGTTTAAAAGACCAGTACACTAACTACTGAGCTAAAGAGAATTATTCCTAATGCAGTTGTCAGGTATTGATTTCACTCGGGAAGACGCTATGCAGTAAGGAAGGAGTGATCTCCCATTACACACCCCCTCTTAAGAGAAGTCATCATTTTTTTTTTTTTTTTTTTGATGACGGAAAACCTTATTAGGCAGTAAGTCTTATTACTTAGACAACAAATGGCTCAATGGCCAATAACAGGCAGACAACAGATGGCTCAAAGGCTGATCCCGGACGAGCCCCCATCTTGGGAACATAAAAGTTGGCAACAAATGCATAGCTAAAATATAAACTGCTCCGACTTGGATTCGAACCTGTGAGGCAAATATTCTTGTTTATCGAGGTTTAAAAGACCAATACGCTAACCACTAATCTCAAGAGAATTCTCCCTAATGCAGTTGTCAGGTATTGATTTTTATACGGGAAGAAGCTATGCTGTAAGGAAGGAGTGATCCCCTGTAACAGTTGTTTTCTGCCTTTTTCAAATATAAATTCAGTTCTTGGAGCAGCATTTAAATTGTTCCCTGTATATGCTTTTAATTTGGATGAGTCTTTTGTTAACTAGGAAAGTAATTCAATTGGCTTTCTGAGGTTAAGCTCTATACCAAACGACAAAATTCTGGACTCGACCAAAGTGAAAGCATTTGCAGATGACTGAATAAATGTAGCTCAAATGATGATTTCTGTCTTTAAAAGGGTAGAAAACATTGTGGGAAAAGGAGAAAATGCTGGTTACCAGTATTTTCTCCTTTTCCCACTGTTTTCAAAAGGCATTTTTTTTCCTTAGTGTCGTTAAAAGTCAGCATTGTATGGTAAAGGGTTAAAAGAACATACTGTAAGAACACAGTTAAATAGGTCCTAATGTAATAGGTCCTAATGTTACAGCTGATTTGGTCAATTAATGTATGATTAATGGGTAGAGTAAATAGATAAGGGTCAAACTCATTGTAATTTATTTTTATGTGTAGGTTATGCTCAGTAGTGTTGAATATTAAACATGATGTAAGGTTGGTATCATCAGCTCCAAAACTTATCATTTAGGCCAAAGGAAAAAAATGATTGTCAGCAACACAATGTGTGGAAATCTTCTTGTCAAGAACCTGTCAAAGTTTCCTGGTATGGATGATCCTTGAGAAGACTCCCTTTGTATACAATGATGTCATTTTGGCAGGTCACTAAATTGACATTTGTTTCAGCAAGACTTATAATAACCCTGCCCCCTCCCCACCCCTTACAAAGTAGAGGGGAGTATACTGGTTTCACCCTGTCTGTCTGTCCACCTGTCAGTAGACTTTTTCCTTTCCTTGCTGTAATTCTAAAATTGTTAGCACCCTGAAACTTTATACAAGGGTTGCAAATGACACAAGGAGGTGCCCTATTGTTTTTTGGGTCACATAGGTCAAAGGTCAGGATCACAGGTGAACTTTGAAAATCATGCTGTAACTCAATAGCTATTTGGCCTAGGACCCTAAACTTAATACAGTATTGCTCATGACCCAAGGTGCCGTATATTGTTTTGTGGGGTCACATGGGTCAAAGGTCAAGGTCACTGGTGATCTTTGTTTTGAAAATCATTTACTTTCTCTGATTGTGCTGCTTCAGTGACATGGTGCTAGTGGGGGGTATTTGTCCGCTTTGTGGCAGTTCTAGTTTCCTCTGTGAAATTTTATTGACAAAGGCCGCTAACAGTATCATGTCTCTGTCTATGCCAGTTATTATACCCCACCTACATAGTTGAGGGAAGTATACTGGTTTCACCAGGTCTGACTGCCCGGCCGTTCTTTTGTCTGCCTGTCCATCAATCCAGCCATGTTTTCGTTTCCAGGCTCTAATTCAAAAGCGGTTTTACGTAGAACCCATAAACTTTATACAAGTGTTCCTCATGACCCAAGGAGGTGCCCTATTGTTTTTGGGTCACATGGGTCAAAGGTCAAGGTCACAGGTGAACTTTGTTTTCTCTGATTGTGCTGCTTCAGTGATAAGGTGCCAGTGGGGGGTATTTTTGTCCCCATTGCGACAGTTCTAGTTTGTATTGCTCAGTTATCTAGCAGGCAGTGGAAGGACACAGAACTAATATTCCCTTTCATAAAACAAGCTTTCTATTACTGTTTAACCATTTACCAAACAGCAAAGTTTTAGACCATTTCTTAATGAAAGCTATTGCATACAAGAAATTAATTGTAGCTCAAATAATGGGAATTTAGTAAAAGGTTAGAAAAAAATTGTGGAAAAAAGGAGAAAATGCTGATTGCAAGCATTTTCTTCTTTTCCCACAATTTTTTTTTAACAGCCTTCTTTTTCAGGGTCTTTAAAACTTGGGGTTGTTTGGTAAAGGGTTAAGAGGTACAAGTCTCAGGTGAATGATCCAGGGCAAAAGTCATCCTCCTGTTCTCTTACAGATTTGTAAAGGTGTATGATACCTATGAACCAATGGATAGTGCTCCAAGCAATGTAAGTAAAAGCCTTAACACTTAAGCTGCTGAATAAATTGAATGCAAATTTCTACTCAATACTAAAAGCCCAAACATTGTGGTTTCAAAGTTAATTTCACCAGAAAGAAAATACCGTATCAGACAGTGTAGATCAAAGGTCAGACTGCACGTTCTGTGCAGTCTGATCTTGATCTACACTGTCCGCAGAAGGTCAGTGGGTCGTGATTAGCAGCCTAAGGGTTAAGCTCACAGGCTGTGTGAGCATATTTGATAAGCACACATAGTTTGTTATTACAGAATAAAACATGAGCCATGCGCTGGCAAAAGGGGTTCAATGCATCTCCGTGATACATCATACCAATCAAGCCATCACATATAGTGGATCTATGATAGCCACTTTTTTCAACAACCTACTGAATCACAAAGAGTTTGTTATTACAGAATAAAACATTTGAGCCAAGCTCTGGCAAAAGGGGTTCAATCCATCACCATGATGCATCCTACCAATCAAGCCATCATGTAGTTATGGATCCATAATAGCCACTTTTTTCCCCAACAACCTACTGAATCATGAAGTAGACTGGTCCATGGACATACAGAAAATTGACCAATAGCTGAAAGTTTTGGCCCAGGTCAGCCTGCACAGTCTTCACAGCTTGACATGGGTCAACTCTTCTTGCTACTTGTTCAATTTTCCGCATATATCCTATGATTTACATATCCGAGGACCAGTGTACCTCATGATTTAGTCAGTCGTTAGACAAACAGTTGGTTTATGGATCCATACTTATATGATGACTTTCTTGGTATAATGCATCACGGAGATTCATTTAACTCTTTCCCAAACAATAAATTTTAGACTGGTCCAAATTGAAAGAGTTTGCAGACGACAATTTTAAATTTGATGAAAATGACAGAAAGTTCTCCAAAAGGGTAGAAAACACTGTGGGAAAAGGAGAAATTGCTCGTTACGAGCAATTTCTCCTTTTCCCACAGTGTTTTCAAAAGACTTGTACTGCAGACACGTGGAAACCAGGGATTGTTTGGGAAATGGTTAACCCACTTTAGTTAGAGCACCACTCAAATGCTTTTTTGTTGAGAAAGAGTTCGATTGATTGATTGAATAGCGTTTAACGCCATTTTCAACATTATTTCAGTTATATCGCAGTGGCCAGTGCACCTATCCATGCTTTCCTGGAGTTTCTTTTACCAGTACTCTGCACAATATTCTTTCCAAGCCACTGGCTGCTTTCCCACATAGCCATCGCCGAACAATGGTCAGCAGTGAGAGGAAAAGAGTTGAGAACTATAATAATTATGTGAGGATCTAGCGTGTGGAAGGAGCGTCCTGCTACTATAGGTTCACTTTCTTCACCACAAAGCAACCATTTACCAAACGACAAAATTTTAGACTTGTCCGAATTGAAAGCATGTGCAGAAGACAAATCTAATATTGTTCAGATGATGTAATTTGCCTTTAGGAGGATAGAAAACATTGTGGGAAAAGGAGAAAATTATGGTAAGTAGCATTTTCTCCTTTTCCCACCCTGTTTACCAAAGCTTTCTTTCTAAGGTTCTTGCCCGGGCGGTGTAGCGCAGTGGTTAGCCTATCTGACTTGTGATGTGGTGGTTGTGAGTTTGATACCCATTTGAGGCAAACTTTCTTTCCAGTGATTTTTTGCCTCTCACCTCTGACGCATGTGAAAGTAGTCAGTGGTATGGAAGAAAGTTGTGTTAGTACTGGTGAGAAAACCAGGAAACACGTGCACTGACGTTGGTGAAATGACCTAAGCTGTTAAAACGGCGTTAAACTCTAATACAAAAAATATCGCCATCTGAACTTTTTTAGCTCACCCAAGCACAAAGTGCTCAAGTTGAGCTATTGTGATCGTGCTGACACCGTCGTGCATCGTGCCACATCAACATTTTACCTTGTTTGCACTCTAGAGGCCACATTTTCTGTCGGATATGCTTGAAACATGGTCAGAATGTTTGTCTTGCTAAAATCTCAGACAAGTTAGAAATTGGGTCATGTCGGGTCAAAAGGTAGGTCACTGGGCTAAATCTAAGAAAAACCGTGTGTGCACTCTAGAGGCCATATTTTCAGCCTGATACTCTTGAAACTTGGTCAGAATCTTTGTCTTGATAATATCTTGGACAAGTTCTAAAAAGGGTCATGTCAGATCAAAAAGTAGGTCACTGGGCTAAATATTGGAAAAACCTTGTGTGCACTCTAGAGGCCACATTTTCAGCCTGAAACTCAATGAAAGTTAAGTAGAATGTTTGTCTTGATGATATCTCGGACAAGTTGGAAATTGGGTTATGTCAGGTCAAAAACTAGGTCACTGGGCTAAATCTTGGAAAAACTTTGTGTGCGCTTTAGAGGCCACATTTTCAGCCTGAAATTCATGAAAGTTAAGTAGAATGTATGTCTTGATGATATCTCAGACAAGTTCGAAATTGGGTCATGTTGGGTCAAAAAATAGGTCACTGGGTTAGATCTTAGAAAAACCTTATGACAAGCTCGAAATTAGGTCATGTTTGGTCAAAAAGTAGGTCACTGGGCCAGATCTTAGAAAAACCTTGTGTGCACTCAAGAGGCCACATTTTCAGTCAGATTTCTGTGAATTTTGGTCAGTGTTTATCTTTTAGTCAGTGTCTCAGACACATTCGAAATTGGGTCATGTTGGGTCAGAAAGTAGGTCACTGGGCAAAATCTAAGAAAAACTCTGTGTGCAGTTAAGAGGCCATAATTTCAGCCGGATACTCTTGAAACTTGGTCAGAATATTTGTCTTGATAACATCTTGGACAAGTTCAAAATTGGGTCATGTCGAGTCAAAAAAGTAGGTCACTGGGCCAAATCTTAGAAAAACTCTAGCGGCCACATTTTCAGCCTGATACTGTTGAAACTTGGTTAGAATGTTTGTCTTGATAATATCTTTGACAAGTTCGAAATTGGGTCATGTTAGGTTAAAAGGTAGGTCACTGGACTAAATCTTAGAAAAAAACTTGCATGCACTCTGGAGGCCACAATTTTTGTGGGATACTCATGAAATTAGGTCAGAGTGTCTGTCTTGATGATATCTCAGACAAGTTCGAAATTCGGTCATGTCAAGTAGGTCAATGGGCTAAATCTTAGGAAAACCGTGGGTGCTGAATAGAGGCCACATTTTCAGCCTTATGCCAATAAATATTGGTCAAAATGTTTATCTTGTTGATATCTCAGACAGGTGTGAATTTGAGGCATGTCAGGGCAAAAAGTAGGTCACATGGTCAGATCTTAGATAAAGCTTGTGTGCACTTTAGAGGCCACATTTACAGCCGGATACTCATGAAACTTAGAATGTCTGTCTCAATGATACTTTCAACAGGATTCAAATTTGGTCATGTTGGGTCAAAAAGGAGGTCACTTGGCAAAATCATAGAAAAACCTTGTGTACACTCTAGAGGTCACATTTTCAGCCTGAAACACCTTGGGTGCACTGTAGAGGCCACATTTTCAGCGGGATTCTCATGAAACTTGGTCAGAACGTTTGTCTTGATGATATCTTTGACAAGTTTCAAAGTGGGTCACATCTAGTCAAAAAGTAGGTCACTCAACCAAATCTTAGAAAAACATTGTGTGCACCGTTGAGGCCACATTTTCAGTCCGATACTCTTGAAGCTTGGTCAGAATGTTTGTTTTAATGATATCTTGGACAAGTTTGGAATTTGGTCACATCGGTTCAGAAAGCAGGTCACTTACACTCACGTGTTTTACATCATTAAAGCCAGGATTTCTCCAACTTTATCAACTCTAGATCAGCTTTACTCAGGTGAGCACTTTAGGGCCCATGGCCGTCTTGTTTTTCATTTGGTAATGAGTATGGAAAAGAAGCTTAAATTGTTCTAGACACTGCAACTTACTTTTTGTATGATCCTTTTCAGGTGTTCATATCCAAGTCCTATGATGCTACATCCCACTTTGAAACAACATGCGACGACATACTGGATTTATACAAGAGAGTGATGGGACAGGATTTTGATTTTAGCTCTGTAACATTTGGATTAGACGATGATCAGCAATGTCAGTAGAACTGGTAGACAGACTGCAATATGTACAAATACTTTTTTTATGTTGTCAACAACTTGATGATCGTAGAATATGGTTTTAGTAAATATTAAAATCATGACTCTTTGGTGAAAATTTTGTAATGAGTGGGCAGTTCATCTATACCAAATGAATCCTATTGTCCTTGTTGTTCCGCTGTTGCTTGAGTGTCCTTTACCTCATAGGACAGCATTGTATACACCCCTTTTAAAGTGAATTGAGTAGAAAATGGAAACTAGAAAAAGAATAGTTGTTTAAGTTTTGCCAGCCAACAAAAGTTTAAGACTTGTCCAAATTGAAAGTATTTGCAGAAAACATGGTAGATGCTGCTCAGATTATCAGATTTATCTTTGAAACATCGTGCAAATAGGAGAAAATGCTGGTTACGAGCTTTTATCTTTTCCCATAAAAGCCATCTTCCAAAGGTTTGTTAAAACACAGGATTGTTTGGTTAACTCTTTACCAAATGACAAAATGTTGGCTCTGTCTAAATTGAAAGCAATGGCAGACGACAAATGTAACTCAAAACATGAAATTTGTATTTCCTAGACTAGAAAATATTGTCGGAAAAGGAGAAAATGCTGGTTACCACATAATCAGCACTTTTCCCCATCATAGCTATGTTTGGAAAATTTGTCATCATATATACCAATATTGTGTCAACCTAGGGGAACTTATTGTTTACCATTTTCTAAACAGAGTTTTAAAGACCCTGAGAATGAAAGCATTTGAAAACATTATAGAAAAAGGAGAAAATGCTAGTAACCAGCATTTTGTCCTTTTCCCTCATTGTTTTCTACCCTTTTTAACACGTTGCATCATTAGAGCCACACTTGAGTTATCATCTGCCAGGTCTTTCAATTAGGACAAGTCTAAAATTTTGTTGTCTAGTAAAGAGTTAACCCTTAACCAAACAGTTTAAATATCCGTGAGGAAAACATTGTAGGTAAAGGAGGAAATGCTGGTAACCAGTATTTTCTTTTTTCCAAAAATATTTTCATCACTTTCAAAGACAAATTTCATCATTTCGGAGGCAGATCTAAATTGTCATTCGCTTATGGTTTTGATTTGGATCAGCCTATGGTATTTCATTGGACATCCCACATTGTCATTTTCAAAATACTGTTCTGAAATTTTTGTATAAATTCATTACAAAGTGTCTACTTATTTTGGTTGTTTTGAAATCTTTTGAAACTTTAAGCTTCAAGTGTTATAGGTTAATCTTTTGCCAAACTGATTTTGAGAAAACAGGCTTTTGAAAATGTGAAGAATGGAGAAAATGCTGTTAACTAACATTTTCTGCTTTAGCCACAATATTTTCTACCCTCTCATAGACAAATCCTATAAATTTAGCCACATATTAAGTAATCTGCAAATCCTTTGAAGTAAATCTAAGATTTCATTGTCTTGTAAAGAGTTGAGGGGTTTATGTCATGGCCCAGTGTCTCTTGTTGGTCTGAATAAAGTTGGACTTCCCTCTCGAAATTCAAATGGCAGGAGTTTTAGGAAGAGAAACGGCTTCAAGCAAATCAGTAAACCACTAGCCTATTCTTGGTTGTTTACAAGAGATGTGGGAAATACAGTGGATTCGAGTTCAGTGTATCAATATTAGTTAGAAATCTTGCACTTTCTTTGTAGACTTTTGTCCAAAAAGCCGCTGTAAACATTGTAGTTTGACAGAATGGAGGATGTATTTCTGTATTTACTGAATTTCAAATCGAAGTTGGGCTCATTGAAAGTGGACAAGGAAATTTGGCGGGTCCTGCTTCTGTATTTCTGTGTCAGAGATGTAGAAAATGAGTATCTGTGAAAATCCTGGTTTAACCCTTATCCTGCTAAATAAAAGAATGAAATTTTCAAAACTGATAGTATAAGCCCATATTTTTCTATTTCAAAGGTATTTTTGGAGGAAAGATAACTCCTCATCAAACAGTGTAGATCAAGATCAGACTGCACGTTCTGTGCAGTCTGATCTTGATCTATGCTGTCCGCTAAAGGTCAAATAGTTAGCAGCCTAAGGGTTAAAAACCCTGGAAAAGAAGCCTTTTGAAAACGTGGGAAAAGGAGAAGTTGTTGGTAACCAGTTTTCTCCTTTTCCCACAATGTTTTCTACCCTGTCAAAGAAAAATTGCACCATTTGAGCCACATTGAAATTGTCATCTGCAAATGCTTTGAATTTGGATAAGGCTAAAATTTTGCCATCAGATAAAGGGTTAAGTATGATTAGTGTTTAGGGGTGGACTTCTTTCAGTTTTCTTGATGGAACCTTGACTTCTCTTAAAATGATGGTGATGCTTGATATGGGTTAATTAGGGCTAGTGCAATCTTGTTGTTGAAAACTGTCGGTCGGAAATCATTCAAATATGTTACGAATGATCTCTTGGTTGATCTTTTTGTTGAGTGTGAGATTGAACCTTGAGCTCTCTAAACGGGTCACTGCCTTTGGTGTGGTTTCTAAAATCACAACAGTGATTTGGGGATGCCATTACACTATACATTGTATTATGAACAAAAATACACAGGTGTTGGAATTCCTAATAATGTTAGTACTACCATAAAATGCTACATAGATTACGAATTTTGTGTTTGCCTATGCAAGTTGGAGGTCGTTATATTTGCCAGTGGAGCAATATAGATATAGATCATTCTGTCATACATGTTTACATGTTTCAACCTTTTTGCTTTACTCTTTGCTGGACAGCTTCATTTTTTAACAGACAACATAATTTTGGACCTTTCCATCTTGAAAGCATTTGCAGATTACAAATAAGACGTGACTCAAGTAAAGAGATTAGATTTTGAAGGAAATGCTGGCCACAAGCATTTTCTTCTTTTCCCAACTTGCTCTCAAAAGCATTCTTCCGAAGGGTCATTAAATCATGGGATTATGTAGTGAAGGTTGATACAGTGACCATACATGGTTTTTTTCAGACTGACGACTATTTGATTTGAGTGACACAATGGAGAAACATTGAAGGAAAGGAAACTTTTTTTAATCCTTTCCCAGACGACAAAGTTTGGACTCTTAGAAATTAAAAGCACATGCATACGACAAATTTAGAATTAGTATGAATGAGCTTAAGTTCTCTGGTTTGTTAGTAAACGTTGTGAGGGAAGGAGGAATTGCTTGTTAAAAGCAATTTCTTTTCCGACAGTGTTTTCAAAATCTTTGTTCTTCAGGGTTGTTAAAACTTGGTAAAGGGTATATTGTTTGTTAAGGGGTTAAATGACATGGAAAACAATTTAGGGAAAGGAGCGATTGAATTTTACGAGTAATTGCTCCTTTTCTCATAGTGGTTTCTCTGGATGTTCTCTGCTGTAGGGGTGTAAAAAGTCATGTTTGAACAATGCTTGCGATAACCTTTTTAACCCTTAAAGCGCCTTTCACCACTATAGTTGCCTTTGTGGCCAGTGTGGATCAATATCAGACTGCACAAAACATGCAGTCTGATCTGCGAGTTAGACTGTTGTCTTTGCGGAGACATTCTGGACAAAAGCAACCTTGACATTGCTCTTACTGGGCTCGCTTTTCTCCAGTTGGGTTTATTCGGCGCTCTAAGGGTTAAAGTTGTTGTGAATAGCTCATTCTGTGTGCTTCTAATTGGGGAAAAAAGTGTGTTATGTGGACCCTTATAGTGCTAAGCTCAGCATAAATTGCTTTTGTGGTTGATTGAATGTATGGTGTTTTATTCTGCTTTCAACATTAATTTAGTTGTATCATTGCCTTGGTGTTTTTCTCTGGGCTGGGTTCTGAAGCTGTTGTGCCCAAGGGTACCCCCACAAAAATTGCAGAGTCAGGTGAGAGTCAAACCTGGCACATCGTGAGTAAGAATCCTACATCGTTAACACAAAGCCAGGCAGGACATTGTGCTTGTATGGAGAGTGTAGACATAGATGATCTATACTGGTAAGTGTATGTCATTTTCTAAGTTATAATGGCAAAAAACACCAGCAAAATAGTAATATTGTGTCCATTTTATTTATTTGGTGCAAATAAGGGTTTTATGATTGATCAAATGTGTAACATATTGTATGAGTAAGTGTATGTATTTTCATGACATATGAAAAATGTGAAACAGTTATACTCATATGAAATTTCTGTTAACTGATTGGAGATGTTTGATTTTTCACATGCTTCATATTAATGTGATTAAATGTATTATTATCTTATATTTGATTAATATTGTCTGTATTTTTCTTCTTTGTAACAATAAGGAGCTTGTTTTCAAATGCAAGACTAAATTTGAGCCATGCTGTGTGAAAAGGGGGCTTAATGCATCTGTGCATAATATTGATCCAGGTTAGCCTGTGCAATCCGCACAGGCTGACCTGGGTCGATACTTTTCGCTGTTGGTCTATTTTCTGTATGTCCAAGGATCAGTCTACCTCCTGATTCAGTCAGTTTTTAAAAAAGTGGCTGTTATGGATCCGTCAATATGTGATGACTTCGTTGGTACAAAGCATCACAGAGATGCATTAAGCCCCCTTTTCACAGAGCAAGGTTAATTTATATCTGACACTTTAGTGCCACTTTGGCTGACACTCTCCAAGAAGGCTACATCTTTTAGGATTCTAAATTCAAGATAAGGGGACATTTTCACCAACGCTTCTCTGTAATGTTTTGATTCTACATTCAAAGACTAAGCATCTGATTGGCTTAGACTTGTTGTCTTTACCAGACAGATGGTTAGTCTAGGAAAATAGTGGAATTAAATTCAAAATGGTTGGAAACCATGGCCCTAAAGAAGTTTTTGGCCAATTACAAATCTTGTTATTAGTTCTTTGATAAGAATAATATGTATCACTGAGTCTTTTGTTCCCTCCTCCGGTAGCATTCATTTCTAAAAAACACTTGAATATGTTATCATGAAAAGCAGATTTTGAATATTAGATGGTTGCCAATAAAATTGAGGGGGAGGGGGGGGATAGGGAGGCTTTTTTATGTACGCCATAATTGTTGACCAAATCGCTTGCATGCATTAAGCTACATTGATGATAATGTCATAGGGAACAACAAAAGCACAGTGGCAGAAGGAAAAATTTCCAGCAATTTCCGCTTTCACCTCCATATTTTCCTTCGTATTTCTTTTCAGTTTCAGGAGGTAAAGATTTAACTCTGTACCACACAATCCCAACTTTTAATGACCCTGAGAAAGAAGCCTTTTGAAAACATTTTGGGAAGAGAAGAAAATGCTGGAAACCAGCATTTTCTGCTGGTAACCAGCATTTTCTCCTTTCCCCACAATGTTTTCTACCTTTCGCAAAACAAATTTCAATTTTTGAGTCGCATTTAATTTGTTGTCTGCAATTGTTTTCAGTTTGGACTGGTCTAAAATTTTGTCATTTGGTAAAGAGTTAACCAGTGGATGTTACAAGGGCATGAAATAGGTGTAGGGATTGTGATTAACCCTAAGAGCACCGAATAAAATCCACGAGACATTTTCAGCCTGGAGATAAGACTAAAACAACTGAGCCATGCTTTGGCAAAAGGGTGCTTAATGCATTTTCATGATGCATAGCACGATGCAAGTCATTACATACCGTAATTATGGATCCATGAAATCCATTTTGCCTAACAACCATCTGAATCATGAGGTACACTGGTCCTTTTACATGCCGAAAATTTACCAAAAGCAAAAAGTTTCTGCCCAGTCAGCCTGTGCAGGCCGAGCCCGGTCAAAACTTTTTGCAAATGCATTAAGCCCTCCTTTCACAGAGCATGGCTCAAATACAGTTTCAAAGTTGCTTTTGACTAGTGTTTAAGCTAAGTGGACAGTGTAGTAAGTTTTGTGCAGTCTGATCTTGATCCACTCTAGCTGTAAAGGCAACTATAGTTGTGAAAGGTGCTTTAAGGGTTAATCTGCTTTTTATGACTATTATCAATTTGACCAATTAATGACATGTATGAATAAAAAATTGAAGCATGAAGGTATTTTTATAGCTAATTTCCTCTCTCTCTCTCGTTAAAAGCAAACAAAATTTCAGACTTGTCCATAGTGCTTTAGCATTTTGTATCTGGGTAAAAGATGGAATTTGTCTTCAGTGTGTAGGAATCATTGTGAAGATGAGAAAATGCTAGTATAAACCAGTATTTTCTCCTTTTCATAAAACAGTTTCAAAGGCCTTTTTAGCTCGCCTGGGCATAAAAGGGCTCAAGGTGCTGTGTTTGCCATCTGTGGTCAGTTTTTCCTCGTTTACCCTTGAGCGGCTAAAATTTCAGTCAGTGCTCATGCAACAAAGTCAGAACTTTTGTATTTATGATATCTCAAATGCTTTCGAAAATGGGTCATGTAAGGTCAAAAAGTATGTCACCAGGCCAAATCTCGAGTAGACTATGTGTACCCTCTGGAAGCCACATTTTTTGTCCAATACTGATGATTTTTTGTCCAATACTGATGAACATTGGTCAGAATATTTGTCTTCATAATATCTCAGACACATTAGAAAATGGGTCACTGTGGGTCAAGAAGTAAGTCACAGGGGCAACTCTTAGGAAAAGCTTGTGTAGGCTCTAGAAGCCACATTTTCAGTCCATTACTTTTGAAAGTTGGTCAGAATGATTGTCCTGATGATATCTCCGATGAGATCCAAAATTAAGTCACATGGTCTTAAAAAGCTATTGATGAGATGAACAGACCATGCAAGTTTCATGAAATCGGACCAACGTGCAGATTTTATCATGTATACAAGAAATTGAAATGTTGAATTTTAAATGACTACTTCCCCACACTAATTGTCAGAATTTGTTCAAAATCAATAGGGTTCAAGCTATTGACGAGATAAACAAACTGCGCAAGTTCCACAAACATCCAACCACAACTGCAGACTTTATGGCATAAACAAGAAATTAAAATTTTGAACTTTAAATGGCTTCTTTTCCAATGCTGATTGTCAGCTTTTTTCAAAATCAACAGGGTTCAAGTTATTGATCAGATAAACAGACTGTGCAAGTCTCACGAAAATCCAACCAAAACTGTAGACTAAAATGCATAAACAAGAAAGGGAAATTATGAACTTCAAATGGCTACTTTTCCCATACTGATTGTCAGAATTTTTATCAAATAAATAGGCTTCAAGCTATTGATGAGATAAACAAACTGCAAGTTTCACAAAAATCTGACCACAAATGCAGACTTTATCGAGTAAACAAGAAAGTGAAATTTTGAACTTTAAATGGCTACTTTTTCCACACTGATTGTCTGATTTTTTTCAAAATCAATAGGGTTCAAGCTATTGATGAGATAAACAAACTGTGCAAGTTCCACGAAAATTCGACAACAATTGCGGACTTTATTGAGTAAACAAGAAAAAGACTAACAGACAGGCGGACGATGGAAACCACTCCATGACATAAGCTCTGCTGGCTTACAGCCAGTGGAGCTAAAAACTGCAACATTTGTGCCACATTGAAATTGCCGTCTGCAAATGCTTTCAATTTCAACAAGGCTAAAATTTTGTCGTCTTGTAAAGGGTTGATGAATATTCTGTTTTTTTACTTTAATTATTTATAGATCTCCGATAGATTTTCGATTTTAATAGGTTGTTAACTTTAGAGAAGTATTTTACCTCTACACCATAGGCATAGTCATAACATAAGTTTATTATACAAACATTAAACATTTGAACTCGTTCAGAACACGGGAAATATCAGGAAACTGAACACGGGTCACGGATATAAAGTAGTGACAAGTAATAGCGGTTTCACAATAAGTCCTGTCAGAAGAAAATACTGACCACACTTCATATCATGTTACCAAAGATACATAGGCTCAGGTGAGACATTCAGGGCCATCAATGCCCTTGTGTTCATTAGGGTCACTGATTCTAGGGATTGTTTTGTAATGATTTAAATACTATAAGCACCTTTTCGTCCTTCACGGAGATGTGAGGTGAGCTGGCCGTGCAAACGCGATAGTTTCTGACAGCACAGACCCTGCCATGTCTAACGGTATCTAGAGTTCCCATCTCGTACTATAATATTACACCTATCTTTAACAACAAGCGGGATATAATAACCCTGTATAACTCTTCTTGATATAAGAGCCTGGGACTGTCTACACTAAATGTTTGAAATTCTCTTTTAGTTCAGCTGTTTGAAGAAAACAAGTTAGAGTCATAGCCCTTTTGTTGTCTACGTCGGCGAGCAAAAACTTCAACATTTTATAGCATCTCTTTTATTACTGAGGATATTTACTCTAAACTTTGACAAGTTGTTAACTATCAAAAGGGGAACCTATAAAACAAAAGCAGTAACCATTAAAGTACTTTTCACAAAGTTATGCTCCTTTTTCAATTTAGAATTTTCACTGCAAATCAAGCAACTGCAGCCAAGTGTTTGCATCGGCTTGCATTGTTCTTGTTCATTCTTATTCCATGACTAGCCAACTGATTTGATTAGACAGGATGTCTCAGCCAATCAGATGCCTTGGTTTTGAATTCAGAATTTGCACTGGATTTAAGGTTTTGCACTGGATTTGGAACATTTGGTAAGAAAGGTCATAAACTGCACTAAATGTGTACTAAAGAACTTTAGGCTATCACAAAGGCTTGGCAGTTCAAAAATACTTGAACCCTTAGAGTGCCAAGTAAACCAGTTGAACACCTTCAGTCTAGAAATAAGACCTAAAACCTAAATAACTGCAATTTCACGGCTGTTCTGATCCAGAATGCCTCGGCAAAGCGGACTGCGTAAATCGAAGATGAGACTGCAGATTTTACTTTCAGTCTAGAAATAAGACCTAAAACCTACATTTTGTTTCAAACATCTTCCTAATTTTGACCAAACTTCACAGAAATGATCCTGTCATGGTCCTCTTCAAAATTTCTTCACAGAATTTGATTCCTATAAAAGCTCTGGTTGCCATGGCAACAAAACTGAAAAATATTGAAAATCTTCATGCTATAAGGGCAAGGGCCACCAAATTTGACAATTTGACATGAACCTTCATCTTCTGGACCTCTACAAAGATTCTCTGAATCATAGCCTGGAGTCAAAATTGGTTCCCCCCCCTCTCCGGGTGACAAGTTTCACATGGGCTTATTTGGTGAAAACGTTTTAAAAATCTTCATCTTCCTAACCATAAGGCTACCAAATTTGGCATGAAACTTTATCTAGTTGAGTGTGACAATACATTTCAAATTATGGCCTGGAGTCAAATTTTGCCCCGCCCCTTTATCACAAGTTCTACATGGGCTTACACAGTGAAAACCAAGTCTTCTTGTTCCTAACCAGAAGGCCTAAGGCTACAAAATTTGCCAGTAACAGATAGTCATTGAAAGACAGATCCAGTTCTTCAGATACCATGCCATGTCTGAAAACATTATGACAAAGCAGAAACTGTCCATAATGCACAATTTCTCAATTGGCTACAATGTTTTGACAATTCACGCTTAATCTTAATGCTTATCCTGCTGAATAAGTCGTATAAACTTTTCAAATCGATAGTGAAAAGTTAAAGACCCAAATTTTGCTATTACAAACTTACTTTTTGGGGAGACATATTTCCTTATCAGCATAGATCCAAAATCAGACTGCAGTCTAATTCTGACATACACTGCCAGCAAAAGGTCACAGAGTTGTGTGTTGCAGACTAAGGGTTGACTCGCATCAATTTATCCATACAATATACTTAACTCTTTACCAAACAACAAAATTTTAGACTGGTCCAAACTGAAAGCATTTGCAGACGACAAATTAAAGGTGGCCCAAATGATGAAATTTGTCATTGATAGGTTAGAAAACATTGTGGGAAAAGGAGAAAATGCTGGTTACCAGCATTTTCTCCTTTTCCCACAATGTTTTAAAAAGGCCTCTTTCTCAGGGTCATTAGAAGTCGGAATTATGTGGTAAAGGGTTAAATAGGATGTTTCCCAAGTTGTATGCTGTGTATTGTTTGGAAAGTAATGCGTTAAGATACTTGAATAGGTGATCTCAAAGTTTTCTACGTAATTTTAATCTGCATAACATACACGGTAACTTCTTTTAATCTCAAAGGAGAAGACATACGAAAACAATGTGGGGAAAAGGGGAAAATACTGGTAACCAGCATTTTCTCCTTTTCACACGATGTTTTCTGCTCTTTTATACACAAATTGCATCATTTGAGCCATATTTAATCCTTTTCCCAATATGTTTTCTACCCTTTCATAGCGAAATTGCACCAAATGAGCCATATTTAAATTATCGTCTGCAAATGCTTTCAACTTTGACAAGTCTAAAATTTTGTCTAATAAAAGACTTAACCCTTCACCATACAATCCCAATTCTTAATGACCCTGCAGAAAAAGTCTACTGAAAACATTGTGGGAAAAAGGTGAAAATGCTGTTACCAGCATTTTCCTTTTCCCAGAATGTTTTCTACCCTTCAAAAAACAAATTAAAATTTTTTTGTTAACTTTTATTTTGTTGTCTGCAAATGCTTTGAATATGGACTGGTCTAAAACTGTCATTTGGTTAAGAGTTACATAAACTTTTTCTTAAACATTGATTTTTTTTTCAAATCCTTGATTTGCAAAAGAGTTCATGAACAAAATTTTCAATACAACATGGCAATATAGACTACATGATCATTATAAACCACCAACTACAGTATTACAGCTATGCTATTACCTTGTACATTACTTTTGGGCGACTTTAATCTTCTTTCCGCAGACCATTTTCAAAACAGAGTGGTAAAAGGAATCATTTTTCATTATGAGCAGTTGAACATTTTGCTACAATGCTTTCACACAGATCATTTATGATTGACTGAATGGTGTTTTACGCCGCTTTCAGCATTATTTCAGTCATATCGCGGCAACAGCTCACATATTCATGTATATGTATTTCCTGGATTCCACCAGCACTAGGCTAGGGCTCTGAAGTGTCTTGCCAAAGTATCCATTTATTAAACCTTGATATTATGTTGGTCTGAAGCATTTTACAAGGCTGTTTTCAATCTGCAACTTATTTAACCCTTTACCACAAAATCCAGACTTTTAACGACCTCAAAGAAGGCTTTTGAAAACGTGGGAAAAGGAAAAAATGCTGGTAACCAGCATTTTTTCCTTTTCCAACAATGTTTTCTACCCTTTCATAGGTAAAGCTCTTCATTTTATCCACATTACTATGTCGCCTGCAAACCATTTCAATTTGGACTAGTCCAAACTTTTGTCATGTGGTAAATGGTTAAGGTGGTAACAAGCTTACAGGTTACACAATACATATTTCTGTGTAACAAAACAAAATAAACCCATATACCATATTATCATCCATTGAAAGGAGGCTTTTGAAACTTGTGAAAAATGGAAAAAATAATGGTTACCAGTATTTTCTCTTTTTCCTTCATTGTTTTTAAATGCTTTCAAGGTCGGCCCCTAATTTTTGAGCCTGCAATTTGACAAAATTTTAAACTTATCTAAAATGAAAGAATTTGCAGATGACAAATGCAATGTGGCTCAAATGACTGGATTTGTCTCTGAAAGGTAAGACAAAATTGTGGGAAAAAGAGAACATACTAGTAACCAACATTTTTATCATTTCCCACTGTGCTTTCAGAAGCTTAGGGTTGTTAAAACTTGGGATTGTGTGCTAAATGAAGTTGGACACATCTAAAATTTTGTAAAGAAATTTTCTATTCAGATGTTGGGCTTTTAAGGACAGTGTACATCAAGATGTCTTTATGGATGTGCGATGCCAATCTTTGATCTACACCATCACATGTGTTCATGGATGAGCAGTCTGATCTCTTATCTACACTAATCGGTGTCACTATGGATAGTGGTCTAACCTTTGATCTACACTATTCACTGTTCTGCATGGATAGCAATCTAGACTTGATCTACACCAATCAATGTCTGCAGAGAAAGCAGTCTGGTCTTGATTACACCATTCAGTGTCTGCATGGATATGCAGTCTTAATTTCTAACCTATCTATCCAATTTTCTTAACCCTTTACCACACAATCCCAAGTTTTAATGACCTGAGAAAGAAGCCTTTTCCCACAATGTTTTCTACCCGAAAAATTGCACCATGTGAGCCACAATGAAATTGTTGTCCGCAAATGCTTTCCATTTGGACTTCTTTGAAATTTTGTCATTTTTTAAAGAGTTAATGAAATACTGGCTAAATCAAAGTAAATACTCAAGAAAATGTACTTGGGTCTTTCTTTCTAGTTTTGACGTTCAATGGCAACCGGCATTTTGTCCCTTTTGCGCAAAGCTTTCTGCTCTTTCAAAGACAAATCCTATCATTTGAGCCACATTTCATTTGTCATTTTAATTTGTACAAGTCTGAATTTTGTCATCTGATAAAGAGTTAAAAGCGGTCAACTACAAGAGGCAAAAGGTGCTCTGTGTGAGGTTAACCCTTTACCACATGACAAAATTTTACATTCGTCCAAACTGAAAGCACTTGCAGACAACAAATTAGATACAGCTCATATGGTGAGACTTGTCCCTAAAAGGACAGAAAACATTGTGGGAAAAGGAGAAAATGCTGGTTACCAGCATTTTCTCCTTTTCCCACAATGTTTTTAAAAGGCCTCTATCTCTGGCTCATTAAGACTCGGGATTGTGTGGTAAACCATTGATAATTAGCGGTTATGTCTAAAAATAGCATGTTTGGTAAATGGGTTACTGTTCAACAATCAGTAGGTCTAAACCTTCATCCTGGTGTTTTTCCTTCCATTGACTCTGCAGTAACATGGTAAATTTTTTCACCTCTCTCTCACTCTGTATACACAATCGTAGAGTAATCAGAGGTGGTGTTGCCCTACTTTCACTTTTGTCTAAGCTGTAATGATCTGAAACAAGAAAAATGTCTTCTTTTTCATCTGAGAAAACCAGTGTGATATCTCTCTTACAATCAGCCGACTGCCGTATATATTTTAAATACTCAATCTTCTTCACATCTAATACTTTTTGACGAGGGGTACTGGGTAAGCCTCGAACAAAGTCTGGTAGAGGGTAGCTAACAAGATCTTCTGTTATAAGACAGAGAAATTCATTGGTCAGTATGATGCTTACAGACTCTAGGGTAAAAGCTGCTATTGTAGGTGATGCTGCGGATGTTTTATACCCTAGTAAGTACTGTAACATGTTCTCTCGTCCCACTCTCTGCTTTCTCTCCTTCAAGTGTTCATTAATGATAAAAAGAAGATCTGCAACTGCTTCCTCTCCTGGGTACAAAAATTTCACCATACTTGGATGAATATATTCCATTCCTTCAATGGTCGTTTTCGTTCTCTCTGCCTTGTAGAAATCTTGTTCCACATCATTTAAGCTCTTCTCTAACATTGGAGAAGATATTGAAAGTGACAACATGGTGGAGAAGTTCTTCATGAACAGGTTGGTCATTTCCGAATTTCGTGTGACGAGTGTGAAAACGGTTTCTGGTTTGCTGCCAGTCAGCCGGACACATTGGTCAAACAGCCCAACATGGATCTGACTGATCTCTGTAAAGTCTAAGATGCAGTATGGTTTTACAAGTTCTCCATCATGATCAGAACTGTACAGAATGCCTGAGGAATGATGCTTATCTGATATCTTTGACTGGTAAGTCATAAAAGAATCGGAAACATGGCGTCCATGTGTCATCCAAGATGGCCGCCCAGATGATTTTAGTCTAATATGACGATCTGATAAAAAGTACACAGCTTTGTTGCTGAGCATAACACATGTGACAATCTGTTCTTGTGGGTGAGTATATGGGATTATATTTGTCCAAGTTACAAAATGGAGTTCTTCCCCTTCACTTCCAACAGGCACAATGTTATTGTGAAAAAATTGAGCAAGCTTCTCTCCATTCATCTCTGTTAAAGCCTGAAGTTTGTGTGATAAGGGTTGAAACAGATCATAATTCTTCACACCTGACTCTAGATGATCTATAAGTTCAGGACTGAGGTAATGCCATGTATAACTAGGAAGATTTCTCTCCTCTGTCCCATAACTGGATCTACTACTAACAATTTCCGTTTTTGATCTATTTTTTCTGACTGATTTAACTTGTTCATTTATAGAAAGTCCAATGGTATCATCTTCTTCAATTTCTTCTTTTGTATCTTCTTCATTCAGTATTTCAATATCAGAGTCTTCTGCAGCCTTACCACCATCCATTTCATCCCGAGGTTTTTCAGTTTTAACTTCAAGATTCTTGTCATCTTTAGAGCTATCAGATGACTCATTCCCACCTTCAGGTTCTTCACGAGTTGTGGGTGACATCCTATTCACATGTTCTGATCGCAAATTTGACAGACGGTCCAGGAACATGTCCCTAGTCTTGCTGGAAAGAAATGCGAAATCTAATTTATGTGCTCCCAGTCGTTCATGAAACACCATTGACAAACCAAACTTCTGACAGGCAATATTGGATGTGGGAGTTACTGGAGGAAATTTGGTTTTGATCTCTTTTTCTTCTGTTATCACCGAGGTATGAATGTCACCAAGTTGACCTTCAATGCTAAACTGCTCAGCAATTTCAAATTTTCTCACTATTTCAAGCTTGTTACTATCAAATGTTGGTTTCGGCCAAAACAAAATATCTGACTTGAACATGTAAACTTGATTTTCTGACAGAACCAAGTACAATAACTCATCAGATTCTTTCACATTTCCATGACAGGCAAATGCAATTCTCCCAGAGCTTTCCCCACTTTCCTCTTCCAACTCAAAGATCTGTTTAGACAGATCACAACTCTGAGAACAATCAACAATACTTATTGTTCCCGCATCATGAGTGTTTGTGAAAGCTGATTGCAGCATCTCACAGAAACTTTTCCCAATGTCTAAACTACTAAACACTACGGCAAAGGTTCCTGTAGCACCAACAAAGGACTCTTCAATTCTAACATAACTATAGCACAGTCCAATGACTACTGCTTGTATATTGCACAAGGGAAGGATATAAAATGTATCCATTTCAGGCACATTTTCAAATAAGGAGTCCATATTCTTCAATTGAAGAATAAAAATTCTCCTCTCCGTCAAAACAACGCAACATAGTATCACAGTCTTTGGGTTCCTATACTGAACAACAGGGCTCCACAATATAAATCTAATCTTTTCAAGTGCTTGAGAGGAATTTTCATCGGCACCAAACAGTCTGGAATGTAACCAAGAGCAGAAAGATTCATCTTGATGGTCCAGCATGGAAGCAATATTTACAAGGCGTGTAGAGAATGGCTGGGTGAAATAGGAGTCTGTCGAATAAGATGATGATGACCTGAAATAGATATTAATCCTTTACCAAACGACAAACTTTTGAACTGGACCAAATTGAAAGCATTTGCAGACAACAGATTAAATGTAGCTCAAATAATGATTTCTGTCTTTGATAGGGTAGAAAACATTGTGGGAACAGGAGAAAATGCTGTTACCAGCATTTTCTCCTTTTTCCACAATGTTTTCAAAAGCCTTCTCGTTCAGGGTCGTTAACACTTGGGATTGTGTGGTAATGAGTTACGTCTAACTCTTCAACAAACAACAAAATTTAAGACTCATCCATATTGAAAGCATTTGAAGATGGCAAAGTCAATTTGGCTCAAGTAATGGGATTTGTGTGTAAAAGGGTAGAAAACACGGTGAGCAAAGGAGAAATTGTCATTTTCTCACAATGGTTTAACCCTTTCCCAAACGACAAATTTTGGATTGGTCCAAATTGAAAGAGTTTGCAGACGACAATTTTAAATTTGATGAAAATGGTAGAAAGGTCTCAAAAAGGGTAGAAAACACTGTGGGAAAAGGAGAAATTGCTCCTTACGAGCAATTTCTACTTTTCCCACAGTGTTTTCAAAAGACTTGTACTGCAGACACGTGAAAACCAGGGCTTGTTTGGGAAAGGGTTAAAAGCCTTCTCTGTCAGTCATAAAAACTCAGGATTGTGTAGCAAATGGTTGAAATGTTATTGTCGATGTCATAACCTTATGTTCCAACATATACTACTGGCTTATTTTAGATACACCACAAATTAGAAAAGAGGTTGCCGACAAAACATAGTAAATGTAAGATAGAGTGACTTTGCAACTTTTTATCCAGTTTTAAAATTAGTTTTTCTGACAGCGAATTACACTTGGATTGACCACACAAAATCAGATTGTCAAATCAACAATAATTTCAATGCTTTCAAAAGGTACGATTTAAAATTAAATGTATTCTAATACCTCCATCGGTTACTTCTAGCTGCCACTGGGCCTTTAATTTTGTTACCTAATAAAGAGTAAACAAGAGGGCCATGATGGCCCTGGGTCGCTCACCTTAGTAGAGTGCCTTAAAGGTTTTTCTTTAATTTGACCATGTGACCTAGTTTTTGACCGCAGGTGACCCAACTTCAAACTCATATTTCATGAAGACAAACATTCTGACCAATTTTCAAGTCAACTGAGCAAAAAGTGTGGCCTTGAGTGCCCTAAAGATATTTCTTTAATTTGACCAAGTGACCTAGTTTATGACCCCAGTTGACCCAAATTCAGACTCATGTGAGATTTTACAAAGACAAATACTCTGACCAATTTTCAAGGCAATTAAGCAAATAATGTGGCCTCTAGAGTGCCTACAAGGTATTTCTTTATTCTGACCTAGTGACATAGTTTATGGTTCCAGGTGACCCAAATCCAAACTCATCTAGTATTTCATCAAGACAAACATTCTGGCCAAATTTCAGGTCATTTGAGCAATAAATGTGGCCTCCAGAGTGCAAACAAGGTATTTCTTTAATTTGACCCAGTGAACTAGTTTATGACCCAAGTTGACCCAAATTAATCTTATGTGAGACTTTATAAAGACAAACTTTCTAACTAATTTTCAAGGCAATTGAGCAAATAATGAGAGTGCCAACAAGGTATTTCTTTAATTAGACCTAGTGACCTAGTTTATGACCCAAGATGACCCAATTTTGAACTCAATGAACTTGTTGCGCTTAGATGGGCAAACAAACTTAGAAGAGAATCACTACATACCAAATATCAAAGCTCTACACCTTCCAGTATTAAAGAAGAATTTTAAAGTTTTCCTTCTTTGTTCCTATGTTCGAACTTGTGACCCCCGGGGCTGGGCCAGTTTTGACCCTGGGGCATCATATGAACAAACTTGGTAGAGGTCCACTAGGAAATGCTACATACCAAATATCAAAGCTCTACACCTTCCCGTTTAAGAGAAAAAGAAATTTAAAGTTTTCCTTCTTTGTTCCTATCTTCGAACTTGTGACCCCCCAGGCGGGGCCAGTTTTGACCCAGGGGCATCATATGAACAAACTTGGTAGAGGTCCACTCTGAGATGCAACATACCAAATATCAAAGCTCCACACCTTTCGGTTTCAGAAAAGAAGAATTTTAAAGTTTTCCTTCTTTGTTCCTATGTTTGAACTTGTGACCCCAGGGGCTGGGCCATTTTTGATCCAAGCAGCATCCTTGGAACAAACTTGGTAGAAGTCCACTAGGAGATGCTACATACCAAATATCAAAGCTCTATGCCTTCCCATTTAAGAGAAAAAAAAAATTAAAGTTTTCCTTCTTTGTTCCTATGTTTGAACTTTTGACCCCAAGGGCATCATATGAACAAACTTAGTAGAGGTATACTAGGCGATGCTACATACCAAATATCAAAACTCTACGCCTTCCAGTTTCAGAGAAGATGATTCTTAAAGTTTTCCTTCTCTGTTCCTATGTTCGAACTTGTGACCCCGGGGCAGGGCCAACTTTTGCCCCAAGGGCATCATATGCATGAACTTGGTAGAGATCCACTAGAAGATGCTACATACCAAATATCAAAGCTCGATGCCTTATAATTTCAGAGAAGAAGATTTTTAAAGTTTTCCTTCTTTGTTCCTATGTTGGAAATTGTGACCCCCGGGGCGGGGCAAGTTTTGACCCCAGGGGCATCATATGAACAAACTTGGTAGAGGTCCACTAGAAGATGCTACATACCAAATATCAAAGCTCTACGCCTTCCAGTTTCAGAGAAGGTGATTTTTTAAGGTTTTACCTCTTTGTTCCTATGTTCGAACTTGTGACCCCTGGGGCAGGGCCAGTTTTGACACCAAGGGAATCATATGAACAAATTTTGTAGAGGTCCACTAGGAGATGCTTTATGCCAAATTACAAAGCTCTATGCCTTCTAGTTTTAGAGAAGAAAATTTTTAAAGTTTTCCTTCTCTGTTCCTATGTTGGAAATTGTGACCCCTGGGGCGGGGCCAGTTTTGACCCCAGGGGCATCATATGAACAAACTTGGTAGAGGTCCACTAGGAGATATTACATGCCAAACATCAAAGCTCTACACCTTCAAGTTTCAGAGAAGAAGATTTTTAAAGTTTTCCTTATTTGATACTATGCTCAAACTTGTGACCCCCGGGGCGGGGCCAGTTTTGACCCAAGGGGCATCATATGAACAAACTTGGTGGAGGTCCACTAGGCAATGTTACATACCAAATATCAAAGCTCTACACCTTCCAGTTTCAGAGAAGATGATTTTTAAAGTTTCCCCTCTTTGTTCCTATGTTCAAACTTGTGACCCCCAGGGCAGGGCCAGTTTTGACCCCAAGGACATCATATAAACAAACTTGGTAGAGGTCCACTAGGAGATGCTTCATGCCAAATATCAAAGCTCTCCTTTTCCCTCGATGTTTTCAATAGGCTTTTCTTTCAGGGTCGTTAAGTCGGGATTGTGTGGTAATGGGTTAAAGAACTTCTTCGAGTTTGCAGGGACAAAAGAAGTCCCCCAAAAATGGCCAGGGATCAATCCAGTCAAGTTTGGTTGGATTTTGTTTCAAAGAAGAAAATTCTTAAAGAATTTTTTCTAAACTGAAACAGAAACTGATTAATTTGATATAAAGCATATTCACTGGTGTTGTACAACATAATGTGAACACATAGTGGAAATACATCACGCCCAGTTGTGCCATGTTTTTTCACAAAATCAAAATTTCACTAGAGTCTACTAATTTTTCAAGAGGGCCATCCAGAAATCAATCCACCCAAATTTGATTGAAATTACTCCAGTGTTTTCAGAAAAGATTTTCAATGGATTTCTTCTAGCACCCATAGTGAAAATAAGATCCGCCCATTACAGCCATGTTTTTTTATGAATCAAAATTTTACACACAATTCGCGAACAAATTTTGAAAAGGGTCATTCAAGGAACATTGCTGTGAAATTATTCTGAAATCTGACCAGCGGTTTCAGAGAAGAAGAATTTTCAAGAATTCCTTCATTTCCATATAGTGCAAATAGCCCCCATTCACCAGAGCCATGTTTCTAGACGGATCAAAATTTCACGAACAGTTCTTGAAAAGGGTCACCCAAGGAATATCTCTGTGAAATTATTTTAAAATCTGAACAGCCGTTTCAGAGAAGAAGAATTTTCAAGAATTCCTTCATTTCTGTATAGTGCAAGTAGCCCCCATTCACCAGAGCCATGTTTCTTGACATATCAAAATTTCATGAACAATTTTTTAAAAGGGTCGCCCAAAGAACATCCCTGAGAAATTATTTCAAAATCTGATCAGTGTTTTCAGAGAAGAGGAATCTTCAATAATTTCTTCATTTCTGTATAGTGCAAGTAGCCCCCATTCACCAGAGCCATGTTTCTTGACGGATCAAAATTTCGCAAACAGTTTTTGAAAAGGGTCACCAAAGGAACATCTCTGTGAAATTATTTTAAAATCTGGCCAGCAGTTTCAGAGAAGAAGAATTTTTAAGAATTCCTTCATTTCTGTATAGTGCAAGAAGCCCCCATTCACCAGAGCCATGTTTCTTGACGGATCAAAATTTCGCGAACAATTTTTGAAAAGGGTCACCCAAGGAACATCTCTGTGAAATTATTTTAAAATCTGGCCAGCGGTTTCAGAGAAGAAGATTTTTAAAGAATTTCCTAAAAAATTCCATTTTGTTGCCATGGCAACCAGAGTTTTTGACGGAATCAAATTCTGCGAACAATTTTTAAAGAGGACCTCCCAAGGAACATTCCAGCCAAGTTTGGTCCAAATTGGCCCAGTGGTTTAGGAGGAGTTGATGTTTAAAGAATTGTTGACGACGCACGACGACCGACGGACGACGGACACTGGGTGACCCTAAAAGCTCCCCTTGAGCACGTTGTGCTCAGGTGAGTTAAAAAGGGAAAGTGAAATCTCTACTTGGAAAAAATAAGAGAGATCTAAGACAAGCATAGTATGGAACCTTTCAGTAATTTCACAGAGACAGCTCACTAATACATGTGTTTCCTAGGTTTCACCATGTTTTTACATGGCAATGGGATAATGGCTGGAGTTCTAGCATGTCCTGTAAGTTCATCAGCTTTGAAAACTCATGATAAGAGATATTCTCCCACAGACTAAGGTTACATACCTGCGATGACCTCGGCCAGCTTCAATTTCAGCTGTAGTCATTGATGAAGGAATGTGAGAATTACCAATGCTCTGCAAGATAAAAAAAATTTCCTTCATCTTACCAAAAAATATACTTGCTTGAACTAAATTTTAGACAGAACTGGCACAAAAAGTGACATACACCTTGACAAAACAATCCCATGTTTTACTGACTCTAAAGAAGAAGGTTTATGAAAACAGCGTGGCAAAAGGGGTACCAGCATTTTTTCACAAGTTTGTGTACCCTTACCAACATTTGAGGCACATTTAAGTTGTCTTCTACAAATGCTTTCAATTTGGCCAAGTCTTAAACTTTGTAGCATGGTAAAGAATTAGTACCCTTATGAAGAGCTACGAAAGATAAGCTAGAAGGCAAACCTAATACAAATTACAAACAAAAATGTTCAACATGGCCAAGTCAGGTAGCTCAGTCAGCACAGTACAGGACTTGAAACCAGGGGGTCCCTGGTTGGAATCAACAGTTCAGCCAAGTTATTATGGCAGGATTCAATCCTGTCTCACCACAAATTGTTATTTCCATGATGATTATGTGGAAAAGCAGCCAGTAGCTTAGGTAAAATATTGTGCACAATACTGGTAAAAAGAACTGCAGGACAGCATCAATAGGTGCACAGGCTGCCATGGTATAACTGAAATAATGTTGAAAATAGCGTTAAACAACATACAAACATACAAACCAACCAATTCTTCAACAAGTACAGGTATCTCAAAAGTTGCCTCTTGTACACCTTTAGTTTTTGGTTGATAGTTGTAAAAGTCTCAATACAATGAAAGCAAAACTGATGCAAATATATGAGCCTAGCTCTGGCAAAAGTGGGCTTAATGCATCTCCGTGATGCGTTATATCAATTAAGCCATCACATAACTATGCATATGGAAGAGCCACTTTTTTTAATAATTGACTAAATCATGAGGTAAACTGGTCCTTAGACATAGAGAAAATTGACTGATAGCAAAACGTTAAGGCCAAGGTCAGCCTACAAGGACTGCATAGGCTGACCGGGGTTGATACTTTTAACAAATGCATTAAGTTCCCTTTTCACAGAGTATGGCTCCTATCTTTGTACACGCAAGGTCAGGTAGACAACAAGATAGCTATTTTCCCCCCACCTAAACATTCATTTTGCACATCTTTAATTGGGCCATGCTCTCTGAAAAGGGGGCTTGATGCTGTTGCAAAAAATATTGACCCAGGTCAGCCTGCGCAGTGGGCGCAAGCTGACCTGGGCCAAAACTTTTTGCTATTGGTCAATAATCTGTGTGCCCAAGAACCAGTCTAGGTCATTATTCAGTAGGTTGTTTAAAAAAGTTGGTATTATGGATCCATAATTATGTGATGGCTTAATTGGTACAGTGCATCGCGGAGATGCATTAAGCCCCCTTCTGCCAGAGCATGGCTCAATTACAGTACAGTGGAGCCCCGTTTTAACGAACTTCGTTAATTTGCTGATTCCGTTAGAACGCGGGTGTCCTATGGCTCCCAAAATTTGGGGGGGTTGACCATTTTGCGTCCGATCAGGATCTAGGATACGCTGATCTGGATGCTCAATGTAAAAAAAAAACAACCTACTAATCAATTGCTCAAAATCGATACGCGTGCACATAATCAGACAGTCTTTCACACCTTTTTTGGTTGTTACCTGTATGACCGCTGGCAATCGTTAATTGGTTGTTTGACATTGTTTGACAAATACACGCTCAGTTGATTACGATAGGACTTCAGTCTTCAGCCAAACTGTGTGACACTTGAGTGAATAAAGAATGGTCAAACACAAGCTTACACAAGCCATTTTCTGTATAAAAACTGGGCTACTTGGTTCGAATGGATACACTACGTTGTATTCTAGATAGCGATAGCAATCGATCATACAGCGATTCATACAGCGATTTCTCACTCATTTATTGACTCTTTTTAATCCAAAGCAAAGCACTTTTACCTAACCTTGTTTTACAATGTCTCAGAAGAGGAAAGCATACACAATTGCAGAAAAACTACATATCATCGACAGGATCAAGAAAGGAGAAACACAGGCCAGCGTAAGTAGAGAGACGGGAATTCGGGACTCAACGATAAGAGGATGGATCAAAGACGAAGACAAATTGAGAAATTCCAGCAGCAGCTCACGAGTGACTCTCACCTTGATGTGGTTCGTGGGCTTAATCTGATCCAAGTCTTAGACATGCATCAGAGAACAAAGAAGAGTCTTTAGGTCGTTTGGAAGAGTCTTTAGGTTCACTGTTGTGTATGTACATGTATGTAGTGTATGTAGTATACGTTCATAAATGAGAACGTGAATACAGGCCATCCGCGGAAGGGGGGGTGAAACAGCGTTATATCCTTCATCCCGGATATAACGCGGGTCGAATCCATGGACCCCGTGGACTTCGTTATAACGGGGCTCCACTGTATCAGTTACTAACAGGTCCAAGGAAATAAACTACATGTATCTACAGCACAAGACTTGAGAATCGGTTTCCAAAAATGCAAATACACAGCGTCCAGCACAGGGCTTTATGTGAAAGGTTTACTTGCAGCGAACTGGTAGATAATGGCGATTCAAAAGGAGATGCAAGTTACAACAGGAATTTGGACTAGAACATCTACGGTGGTATATCAAAGGGTTTGTAGGTCACATTTTTTTTCTGACTTCTTCACAGTCTCCAGCAGACAACATCTTTTGTCTTGAAGTAGACTACTTATTAAGATATTGTACGAAATAAAGAAACTGTATATACAGCATTGCACATATGTTCTTCATAGTCTGGTCATGATCTTAATGGTTTGCAAAAGCCTTTTGTGTCATGTTTAGCAGTCCAAGGGTTAGGGGTTAAAAACATGCCAATGCTGACAAAAACCTACCTGTGAGCTATTTCTAGGATGAGGCTGTTGCAATGGGGATCCATATGTAGATGTAGAACCTTCAGTGTTCTTCTTATCTAAATAACTAAATGACTGTGCACTTCCATATGTTGCTAAAACTGCAATTAGAAACATACATCTCTCTGTGACATTTACCCTTTACCAATTGCCCCATGTTTTATAACACCCTCCCCCACAAAAAAGGTTTTGAAAACATAAATTGAGTGAAAAGGAGAAAATGTGGGTAACTAGCTATATTTTGTAGCCCTTCAAAGGCAGTTCTCAATATATGAGTCATATTTAACCCTTTACCACACAATCAGGACTTTTAACGACCCTGATGAAGGACACTTTTGAAAACGTTGTGGGAAAAGGAAAAAATGCTGGTCACCAGCATTTTCTCCTTTTCCTGCAAGGTTTTCTACCCTATCAAAGACAAATTCCATCATTTATGTCACATTAAAATTGTTCTCTTCAAATGCTCTCACTCTTTTGTGTGTTTAAGAGTTAATTTGGCAAATGCTCTAAATTTGGACTAGCTTTATAACTTTGAGTCTACTAGATACTTTAACTTTTAACCAAACAACAAAATTTTATACTTGTCCAAATTGGAAGCATGTACAGACAACCTAATATATGTGACTAAATGCTGTTTACCAGCATTTTCTGCATTCCAAACAATGTCTTCAAAAGCTTTCTTTCTCAGGGTCATTAAAGTCAGGATTGTGTGGTAAAGGATTAAATTACAGAATAGATCTGTCCTCTAAACAGAAAGTATTGAATAAACATGCAACAGAAAGCTCTGAATATATGGGTTAATTCTTTACCACAATACAATGCCTTTCAACGACCCTGAGAAAGAAGACTTTTAAAAAACAAATTTTCTACCGCATCAAAGACAGCATCCAAAATTTTGCGACACTTTATTTGGCGTCTGCATAAATTATGCTTTGGGTTACCACACAGTCCCAACTTTTAACGATCCTGAAGAAGAAGGCTTTTGAAAATATTGTGGGAAAAGAAGAAAATGCTGGTAACCATTATTTTCTCCATTTCCCACAATCTTTTCTTTCATCTCACAGACAAAGTGCAAGTATTTGTGCCTTATTTACTATGTCGTCTTCATGTGTTTTCATCTTGAACTAGTCCAAAATTTTGTTGTGTGGTACAGAATTAAAGCCCATTTCACAACTAAGGTTGCCTTTGCCATCAGTGTAGATCTTCATTAGACTGCACAACATGTGTAGTCATATCCTTAATCTATACTGTTTGCTCTCTGGAAACAAACAACCTTAAAATTGTATCTTTTTTCTTTGTATATCAAGATTGGAGATGTCTTCATGGGTTATTTTGCACTCAAAGGGTAAATGAATTTTCTCTTCGAAAAAAAAAAACCAAAACCTGGCAACATGGTTTTGGATGAGTATTGAGGCAACAACTCTTATTTGCTTTGCATTCAATTCCTAGTAAACAGAAAAACAGAATTAAAAAAAAAAAGCACTGTTTGACACTGTTTCAGTGAGCTGATTTTCTTACATGTATACCACTGCTTAGAACTCTTGTCTTGAGTATCTATTCTTACCCTTTACATACAGAAAATGAATCTTAGGTATCTTTGAGTTTTCATACATCTTCCTCAGAATAGTACAATTGTATAACAAAGTCAAGAACCACCAACATATGTGATGACCTAACTCTTCACCACATGACAAAATCTTATACTTGTCCAAACTGAAATCATTTCCAGATGACAACATAATTATGTAACTAACAAGAGGGCCATGATGGCCCTGTATTGCTCCACTGGCTTATAAATATAAACCATAAATACTAAACATTTCAATTCTGAGTCAAATGGTTTCAAAATGAAGACTTACAAAGTTTTCTCTGTAAAAGCCCATGTGAAAGTTGACACCCACAGGGCAAAGCCATTTTTGATCCCAGAGCTATAATTACTTGAACCCTGGTAGAGGTCCACAAGATAAAGCCACATGCCAAAATAATACAAGTCTATGCTGTATGGTTAAAAATAAGGTGATTTTCAAGTTTTGTCCATATGAAGCCTCTGTAAAACATAAGACCCCTGATGCAAGGCTAATTTCAAAAAAAAAAAATCGAAACAGGAAGATTTCTTAAGTTGTCACTATGTAAGCCCACGTAAAACTTGTGACCCCTGCGGCGGGGCCAATTTTGACCCCAGGGCTAAAGTTTTGGCCCGCTTGGTAGAGGCCCACTAGATATAGCTACATGCAAAATTTGGTAGCTCTAGGCCTTATGGCTAGGTACAGGAAGATTTTTAAAGTTTTCTCTATATAAGCCTATGTAAAACTTATGACCCCTGGGGCAGAGCCAATTTTGACCCCAGGGCTATAATTTGAAGAAACTTGGAAGAGGTCTACTGCATAAAGCTACATGCCAAATTTGATACCCCTATGCCTTATGGTTTCAGACAAGAAGATTTTTAAAGATTTCCAATATTTTTCAGTTTTGTTGCCATGGCAACCAGAGTTTTTGAAGGAATCAAATTCTTTCAAGAATTCTGAAGAGGACCACGGCAGGATCATTTCTGTGAAGTTTCATGAAAATTGGATGGATAGTTTCAGAGAAGAAGATGTTTGAAATAAAAGTTAACGGACGGACGCACGCACAACGGACACCAGGCCATGACATAAGCCCACTGGCCTTTGGCCAGTGGAGCTAAAAACTTGAAAATTGTTTGTGGAAGGGCTGAGAACATTTTTGGAAAATGAGAAAATGCTGGTTACCAGCATTTCCCCGTAACCAGCAATTCCTCCTTTTCCCACAATACTTTGAAAAGGCTTCTTCCTCACTTTTTTTTTTTTTTTTGAACTCAGGATTGTGCGATAAAGGGTTAAAAACCTTACAAGATGACAAAATTTTAGACTCAAACATATTGTATGTCTTTGATGACAACAAATCTTTGAATAGGATTGAAACATTTGGGGAAAAGAAGGAAATACTGGATTCCTGCATTTTCTCTTTTTCCCAAAATGTTTTCAAGAGCATTCTTTTTCAAAGAGCATTTTGTCCTCTGCCCACAATTTTTTCTACTTTTTCAATGGCAATTTCTGTCATTTGAGCCACATTTAATGAATATGTTATCAGCAAATACATGTGCTTTCAAAAATGAAAAAGTCTAAAATTTCATCCTCTGGTAACGAGTTAAAAGCCTGCCATGTAATAAATTAACTCCTTACCAAATGACAAAAGTTTAGACTTGCACATTTTGCAAGCCTTTGCAGATGACAAATTAAATATGGCCCCATCGATGGGATTAACTTTGAAATGTAAAAAAAACACTGCAGGAACAGGATAATATGCTGATTGCTAGCATTTTCTCCTTTTTCTCATGATGTTTTCAAAAGGCATCCTCTCCAGGGTCAAAACACACCCAAATGTAAGGAAGAGGGATAAAACACTAGAGGAAAGTTCTAGACATAATAATCACCACATTGTAACATTAGATTGCAATATCAATATTTCAAATCTATCTAAGTCATCTTCAAACATCCTTTGCTTTTTATCACTCACACGAAGGTTTCCTTTCACTCTTCATCAAATAATCCTGTGTTTAATTAATGATTCCAATTGGAGGGCTTTTGCATAAATTGTGGAAAAAAGATAAAATCCTTGTAATCAGCATTTTCTCCTTTTCCCGCAATGCTATCCAACTTATCAAAGATATATGCCATAATTTGATACTCATTTCATTTTTCAGCTGCAAATGCCTTCAATATGAACCAGTCTAGAATTTTGACATCTGGCAAAGAGTTTTAAAAGTGACAGGCAGTGAAATATAAAGAGGGGCTACAAATAGGAGGTTACATATAGGTATAACAAAAACATTACATCTATTCTAACTTCAAGATTTTACTCTATACAAATTATTTAACCCTTTACCACACAATCCCGACTCTTAACATCCCTGATAAGGAAGCCTTTTGAAAACATTGTGTGAAAAGGAGAAAATGCTGGTTACCAGCATTTTCTGCTTTTCCCACAAGGTTTTCACCCCTTCCCAAAACAAATTTCAATTTTTCAGTCACATTTAATTTGTCATCGGTAATGGCTAAAATTCTGTGATTTGGTAAAGAGTTAAAATCACAAATGTTACAAGATCTGGATTCAAGCAATGTGTAATCTTTGTTAATTTCTTTCCCTTTGGCACCTTTAACCAGCCAGGTTCATGCGTATGCATTTTTCTCCTTTTTTTTATTAGCTTAGCACTAACTATCTTCCAATCTGCCAACACTTTACCATACAACAAAATTTTAGACTTATCCAAATTGTAATAATTTGCAGACAACAAAATAAATGTGGCTCAAAAGATGGGATTTTTTCTTTGACAGGGGAGACAACATTGTGGGGAAAAAATGAAAATACTGGTTACCATCACTTTTTTCTTTTCCCACTATGTTTTCAAATGCTATCTTCCTCCGGGTTGTTAAAACATGGAATTGTTTGGTAAAGAGTTAAAGAAGTATACATGATTCATGTGATGATTTTCTGTTCTGTTAATGATTTCACTGACTTCTTTAATATGCGATAATGACATCCAAAACAATTTGAAATGTAAGTGAAAGGTGAAAGCTCCTCTCCCCATATGAACAGCATATATTAAAGCAAAGAGTACATACTTTTAAGCTTGTTATTTATTTGACTGGCAACTAGATTTTGACACAGAATCTAAATAAGAGCTCTGCATGTGGGTGCCAATGCTTGGCTGTGATTGATCTGTCAGTGAAGTTTTAAGATGAACATAGGACACAGCCTTGCCAATATGTGTGGAGAATTACCTGCCCATACAGTATGGTTCCCCTTTTGATAGTAAAGAACTAGCTCAGTCTTGAAATATTTACAGTAATGACAGAGATAAGAGAAAATGTCACAGTTTTCATATGACAATGACAAAGATGTAAAAAGGGCTATGGCATTACCACAACGTCACCTTTGAAATCAGTGGTGCCAGAAATGAAACATGAAAAAGGATCTTTCCTCACGCCCACCCACAACTAATAAGACATTATTTCACTCTGTTATTGCACTATGTGATAGCTGGACATGTTTTAATAGTATTGATCATTTTTCCCATGACAGCAGCAAAATGTATTTTTTCTGTCTGTATTATCTGTTAATACCTACGGTGAAAGGAAAATTTGGAATCTAAAACAGGCTGTTTGAAAACCTTTTTAGCAGCTCTACACTTCATTGAACAGTACATCACTAGTCACTTCAACTGCTTGCTTATTCTTCACTAGTGTATAGCATGGCCTCCTGAATGCATTGTCCAACGACACATCTACATGACCAACAGTGCCAGCAGAGATTGAGATAAAATTTACAATTACAAATCGAATACCTAAACCACTGAGCCACAATGCTGCTGGTGAAGATATATTTGAGCCATACTCTGGCAAAAGCGGGCTTAATGCATCGCTGTAATGCATTATAACAAGCAATCATCACATGATTATGGGTCCATAAAAGCCAATTTCTTTTTAAATGATTGACTTAATCATGAGGTAAACTGGTCCTTGAACACAGAAAATTGACCAGTAGTGAAAAGTTTCTGCCCAGGTCAGCCTGCGCAGACTGTGGAGGCTGACCTGGGTCGATACTTTTCGCAGATGCATTAAGTCCCCTTTTCACAGAGCATGGCTCCTTCTATAAACTTTAGTAAAGCTTTTTTTATCACTTGCCAAACCAAAATCTAGTTACCTGATGTCTTAGAAAAGCCCCTTAACCCTTTCCCAAACGACAAATTTTAGACTGGTCCAAATTGAAAGTGTTTGCAGACGACAATTTTAAATGTGGTGAAAATGGCAGAAAGGTCTCAAAAAGGGTAGAAAACACTGTGGGAAAAGGAGAAATTGCTCGTTACGAGCAATTTCTCCTTTTCCCACAGTGTTTTCAAAAGCCTTGTACTGCAGACACATGAAAACCAGGGCTTGTTTGGGAAAGGGTTAACTACAAATACATTGTATCACCCATCAATATATATTCAACCCCATAGTATCATGTATACTAGCCAGTTTTTGTCTCTTCCATACTGAAGACGCTTGCAGCGGACATAATGTTCGTTAGAGATATAAATAACATTTTGTAGAAGCACAGAAAATTGCCATAAACATGATACATGTATGAATATATATGAATAAGCTTAAATAAATTAAAAGAACAATGACAAATAAAGGAAATTACTCAACTGTAGCAATGTCCCTATTTATCACTATGTTTTCAGAATTTTATAGTCATGTATATTAAAGTACATCTTCACTAGGACTCTGACTATATATTACCTTTAGCCCTACTGGGCATCACATCCTCGTGTTTGAAAAGATTATATTTCTGCATCAGTGAAGCTTTCTCCTTTCCCTGTAATTTACCCAAACAATTCATAAATACTTCTGATTCCTTCCCAGACTTTGAGATCAGTACAATATTGAGTAAATCACCTGACACAGCTCTTACAGTAAGTACCTTTAATATCAAGAGATTATTTTTTACTAGAAATACTAGTATTTACTGAAACACAAAAATGTTCAATAAGAGATTTGGGAAACAGATGGGGCTTTTCCAGGTTGAAACAGATGGGGCTTTTCCAGGTTGCGACAAGAATACAGTTTTAACCCTTCACCTAACAATCTCTGATTTTCACAATACAGAAGAAATACATAGAAAACATTGTGAAAAAAAGGATAAAATGCTGGTATCCAGCATTATCTCATTTTCATGAAATGTTTTCTACCTTTTCAAACACAAATCCTATCATCTGATTCACATATAAGGGATCTGGTGCAAACTATAAACCTAACTTGATTTTGTGAGAAGGTACAGGTTGACTGGCACTGCAAAGACTGGATGGGGAATCAAGATACTTAAATGTGACTGTGGTAACTCAAACAAATCAATTCAAAGTACGTGTACTAATGTGAACAGGCAGGCCTTTGGAAAATAGTGTAGCAACAGTTCTGATTGTCCATATGAGGAATGAACTGTAATTAACCCTTAGAGTGCGTAATAAACTTAATGGACTTTTTCAGACTAGAAATGAAATAAAAAAAAGTTTAATTTCAAGGTTGCTTTGCTCAGAATGTCTTAGCAAAGTGGAAGTTGTAAATCAAAGATTAGACTGCACATTTTGTGCAGTCTGTTCTTGATCTGCATTTGTTACAAATGCAACTGTACTTGTGAAAGGGTTAAAACTGGTCCAGGTTGTAAGAATTGCAAACAGAAAGTAAGAAAAATCTTTTACAAGTGGGCATCTTTTAATGCACTTGGCCATTACGATTATTTGACCCTTTGCAAAAAAATCCAAAGTTTAAACAACCCTGAGGAGAAGGCCTTTGAAAACATTCTGGGAAAAGGAAAATTTGCTGGTAACCAGTGTTTTTCCCCCCAGAATGTTTACCTTCTATCAGTGTCAATTCCCACCACTGAAGACACATTTTATTTACTGTCTACAGATGCTTTCTATTTGGAAGAACCTAAATTTGTTCTTTGGAAAAGGGTTAATTAAGGATGTGGAATGAAATCAGTGGTCTCTTCTAACAGTGGGATGCTTCAGAGAGGAGGTCGCCTAGGCGGGTTGAACTATATCTTGGACAAGTTGAGCCGTAACTTAACCCCTTACCACACAATCCCGACTTTTAACGACCCTAAAAAAAGCCTTTTGAAAACATTGTGAGAAAAAGAGAAAATGCTGGTAACCAGCATTTTCTCCTTTTCCCACAATGTTTTCTATCCTTCCCAAAACAAATTACAGTTGTTCAGTCGAATTTATTTTGTCGTCTGCAAATGCTTTCAATTTGGACTAGTCTGAGAAAGAGTTAAATATCATGGTCAATTTGACATGCCAATTATCAAGACTCAACGGTCATAAATATTATTAATGCATAAGGACTGAAATAGTGCTGGGAGATACATACTTGATTACCTGAAGATTGACTGTTTCCATGGTTACGTGTGAAACTAGTAGATGGAGATGACATGTCTGTCAATGAAGCAGTACTTGATACCTGAAAAAAAAAAAATACAATAAAAGATTAATCCATAGAGCTTCTGGAGATATTGTAGATCAAGATCAGACTGGATACAATGTGCAGACTGATCTTGGCTTTACAAATTTCACTATTTTGCGGGACAGCCTTAAAACTGCAATATCACACTTTTTTCAGACTGAAAATGTCATTTCATTCATTAAACACTTTAACCCTTTACCACACAATCCCAACTTTTAATGACCCTGATGCAGAAGCTTTCTGACAACATTGTAGGAAAAGGAGAAAATGCTGGTAACCAGCATTTTCTCCTTTTCCAACAATTTTTCTATCTTTACAAAGATGAATTTCGTCATTTGAGCCACATTTAACATATCAGCTGCAAATGCTTTCAATTTTATTGTTAGGTAACGAGTTAAGTGATGACATTAAATGATTTCAAATAAGTATCAAAGCCTTTGAAGTAACCCACTGAATTGCAAACATTCATTTAACTTTTTACCTTAAAAACAAATGGATTGTAAAATTGCCCTTGCTAAATAGATATAATCCACATGAACAAAAGTCCAGATTGTTTTGCTCTTAACAAGCTGTTTCACCTTTTGCTACAATTATTCTTTAAAAGTGGTCTGCAAGACAAAAGCAAGGTAGCAGTGGTAGAAATCTGAAGAGAAGTCCAGAGCTAATTTGTTAAAGCTGTAGAATTACATCTGGTTATGTAACACCATCACAGAGTAAAACCAAGCTTAAAGTAGAAAGAAAAAAGATCCTTAGAAAAGACTTCACAGAAAATCCATAAAAATTTTATGTTCTATTATTTGATAACAGAACTAGAGGCGCTTGAGCGCCTGTATTGCTCCACAGGCCTGATATTTCTATAATGGCGAAAAGAAGTTTTTAACAATTACCATTCAATCCTGCATTTTAGCTCACTAAAGAAAAAAGGTATGGAAAAAACTTGTGAGAAAAGAAGAAAAAAATGGTAACCAGCATTTTCTTAGTTTCCCACAATAATTTCTATCCTTTTTTATATATGTCTTACTAATTTGAAGATATGTTGTCTGCAACAGGTCCTTTCACAAACCATTTTGGGTGGGGAAACATCAAAATATAGAAAATATGTCTTTCTCAGGGTCGTTAAAAGTTGTGATTGTGTGGTAAAGGGGTAATCTAAAAGAACAGCTAGGAGGGCAAATGAATGAATGTTATAGCAATATAGATCAACTTACATCAATACACCAGATAGAATGAAATATGCTGGCATACAATGAACACCTAATCCCTAATAATCAACTTTTCACAGTTAGAATGTCTTCTGTGGCAAACAACACAAAATGGTCTACAAATGCATTTACATAAATCAAATATCCTGCTCCAGGGCACAGATTAATTCTGGTGTACTGAAGTTGCGGGATCAGTTTGACTGGGTAACATTAATGCCTTATCACAAATGTAAAGCCCTGTCCCACTGTGTACCAGGTCACCAGGATTTACACCCCTTCTCTGTCCACTCTGCATTTACTCATTAGTAGGTCAACAAACCTTTACCAGAACTAATAAAAGTGCAGAGGTTCTCTTGTTCTATATCAAAAGGACTATAAAGTACCTACAACATGGGGGTTTTGTTATTAAAATACTTTTTCTTTTTTATCTTGGCATGGTTACTCAGGCTTAGTAATAAGGCAAAATTGAAAAGCTCAAGTTGTGAAAGGTGCTCAAGCTTTTATCTTATTTATGGCCAGTGATATTTCATTACTAGTACTAACTAATAGCATATCATTGGAGTAAATTGTGATCTTAATACCAAGGAAAATGTGTGGGCTTAAATAGGACAGCCCTGACTAGGTCAAGTCAATCCAATTTTCTTCCTTTTTCTTTGTTAGTCGATAAAACTAACACAATAAATAGTTTTGGAGAAGAACATTTTTTTGAAATATAAGCCTTGTCTATAAAAAAATGTGTTTTTAGGTGTATCATTTTTTTAAAAGGAATTTGGTATACAACCACCATAGAAACAATTTGGCAGACAACCACCATAGGAACTTACCTGCAAAACAACAATGAAATCCAATGAATAGTTTTAGAGAAGAAATTTTTCAAAGATTTTACTTTATACCATAAAAGGAAAATGAGTCTCCCATAAAAGCCATGTTTTTTGACAGATCATTTTTTTTTAAAGGAATTCTGTAAACCTGTATCTAAGGAACATTCCTGCAAAATAATAATGCTATCCAAATAGCGGTTTGGGAGGAGAAGATTTTTAAAGGTTTTTTACTTTGGTTGCCATGGCAACCAGAATTCTTCATGGAACACAATTATTTGAAGGAATTTGAAAGAGGACCACCAAAGGAACATTCCTGTGAAATTTGGTAAAAATCCAGTCAATAGTTTCTAAGGAGAAGTTTTTTAAAGAAAAAGTTTACGGACGCACGCACGGACGAACGGATGAACGGACGGACGGACGGACGCACGACGGACACAACACCATGACAATAGCTCGCTGGCCTTCGCCCAGTGGAGCTAAAAAGTGGTTTGAAGATCACTTAAGAGCTCTCCTACCAAAATTCTATGGATCCTTTTTTCTCTCCTTTGTTAGTGTGGTTTTTCGAAGAAACCCCAAGATATTATAATAGTCCTGTTGTCTGCATGGTTATTGTGGAATGTTTTAACAATATCTCATATCTCTGTTATTTATAGAGATATCTACTTCAAACTTGACCAGGTTATTCATGATCAAAAGTGCAGATAACCCTGAAATAACTGCAACACAGTTATGCCCCTTTTATCAACTTACATTATTCAGTGGAAAACAACTGCATGCAAAGGTTGGTGCCCCAGGGCAGTGCTCTTTTTTAAGTATTCTCTCAAACAAAATTGTGCCAATGAATGTTTATATATGTATAACAATTATCATCTCTATTTTTTTTCATGACAAAAGAAATGTTGCATTGTAATTATAAATGTTAGTTGGCATTAGATTACACAACTTTTTTACACAAAATGCTCAGGGTGAGCTTTTCTGATGGTGCTGTGTATGGTGTGCGTCATGCAGTGTCTGGCTTCAATCATCAACTTTTACCTCTGTGTATGGTCTACAGGCTACATTTTCAGTCTGATACTTGTGAATCTTGGTCAGAATGTTTGCCTTGATAATATCTCGCCAGTTTGAAACTGGGTCACTTTGGGTCAAAAACTAGGTCACCAGATTGAATATTAGAAAAACCTTGTGTACACTATAGGGGTAACATTTTCTGTCCAATACTCTAGTAAGTTGCTAAGAATGTTTGTCTCCATGACATCTTGGAAGAGTTCAAACATGGGTCACACTGGGTCCAAAAGTAGGTCACAGAGACAAATCCTAGAATAAGCTTGTGTACACCTATCTGCTGCTACCCTTTGCTATCTGCCGCTACCTTCTTTTTTCTAGCAGACTACTTTTGAAAAACAATTGTAGTAAAAGGTGAATCAGCTTCTAGACTTTTGTTCATGTGGATTATCTCTATTTTACATGGGCAAATATGCTTTTAGCATAAATACCACCAGTTACCTTTCTCACATTTATTTCTTTGGCTTTATCTTTAGATTTCTGTATTGCTTGTAACACTGCAACTGTGTCCAGTTCTTTTTGACTTGCCTCTTCTTTATCTAAACATAGCTATAAAAAATAAAATGTATATATCTTCACTGTCAGTTTGAATTTGTCAACATCAACAATAACAAGGGAACCACATGCAAGTGTGGATGCTTGATTTCCAGTAAAAATTCTACGTTGAAAAGGGGGCATGGCTCTGTCAAAAATACTTTGATAGTTACCTGCCCTTGTTGTAGAGGTTACCCTTTTGATGATTAACAACTTGTCCAAGTTTGAAACAAATATCTTCAGTAAAACAGAGATATTATAACATGTCAACGCAGTTACTGACAACAATGCTGGGGCTACAACAATACCTTGACGCCGGCTTTGAAAACAGCCCAGATAAAAATATATCATTTATTTCATGCTTTCCAGTAGGATATCGAGAAATAGTGGTGAAAATATTTTTCGATATTACACAGGTACGACCAGTGAGAATACCAATTTCCTGACGAAGCATGAAAGCGCCACGAGTGAAAATATTACCGATGATGTTCACGAGATGAAATAAATTTCGATCTTTCACCGAAAAAAAACAAATATCCTCTATTTCTTTGATGAAAGAAATTAAATTCATCAGCTACTGCTGTTTATTATCTAGTTATGTAATGCCATCAAGCAGTAGAAACAAAGATATGAAACAATTAAGTTCAGGCAATTTCTAACCTCTCACTCTTCTTAAGTTAACATCATGACAAAATACCATAACCACAATATTCCAAGAAATCAAATCAAATAATAAATATGCAAGCACTCCTTACCCTGTTGAGCAAAGTTTGCAGAGAAAAAAAAAATCTCAGAGACACATTCATTGTGATACTGAACATTAAAATGTGTCAATACATCAAAGAACATGCATCAAGTCAAAATTCAGTTCACTCTTTACCGCACAAAACTATTTTGGACTTGACCAAATTGAAAGCATATGCAGATGACAACAGGAATGTAGCTAAAACGATGATTTCTGTCTTTGATAGGGTAAAAAAAACATCGTGAGAAAAGGAGAAAATGCTGGTCACCAGCATTTTCTCCTTTTTCCACTATGTTTTTCAAAGCCTTCTCTGTCAGGATCATTAAAGGTTGGGATTTTGTGGTAAAGAGTTAAACATTACTTTGACCCCTTTGAACACCAAAAACAAACGCAAAAGTCAAGGAAAAGAACCAAAGTACTGTATTTGACAAGACTTTTTTGTTCAGTCTGATCCAGATCTACAATGACCACAGAAGCAACCACACTTGTGAAAATTGGGCTAAGAATAAAATGCTTTACCCCTTACCATACCACAAAATTTTAGACTTGTCCAAATCCAAAGCATATGCAGAAGCCAAATTACATGTGGCTAAAATTGTCTTTGATAGTGAAAAAGATTGTGGGGAAAAGGAGGGAATGCTGGTTTTCTCCTTTTCCGACGATGTTTTCGAAAGTTGTTTTACTCAAGGTCGTCAAAAGTCGACACTGTGTGGTAAAGGGTTGATAGTCAATCAATCATGCTACCCACCTCTCTAACTCTGTCTCCAAACATAGCCAAAGTTTTAGTTCGGTAATCCAAAGTTATTGTCACAGGATTACCTTCTAATAAGAGATTCTCCAGACAAGGCAGGGAACATACTGGCCTGATATCTTCGACCTGTACCCAGACGAAAATATAATTGAGTCATTCTCAGCGACAAGGGGGCGTAATGCATCTGCAAAAAAGTATCCACCAAGGTCAGCCTGCAAAGTCAGAACAGACTGACCTGGGCCGAAATATTTTGCTTTTGGTCAATTTTCTGCATGTCAAATGACCAGTGTACCTCATGATCTGGTCGGTTCTTAGACAAAATGGATTTTATGGATCCATAATTATGTGATGACTTGCTTGGTATCATAGATCACAGAGATGCATTAAGCCCCCTTTTGCCAGAACATGGCTCATATGCAGAGACTGAAGCTTAATGTCAACCATTCTATACTTTACTCATCAACTCCAGATGGTTTGTAAGCTGTTACTACAAAGGCCATTTTTATGCAGCTCTCAAAGGCATTGTTAGGGGAATAATACCTCATTTATCAGCTATGTTTCATATCATATTTTTCTAAAAGGCACCACAACTCAATTCCTCCTCCCTCTGAACCATTTCTAGTGATATAAAGCCTTCATGGTAATGTGTTTGAGAAGTCTGTTAAAAGTTGTAGAGTGTTTAAGCTGTTTCAACATTATTTCATTTATATTGTAGTGGCCAGTGTACCCATCCATACTTTCCTGGAGTTTCTATTACAGTGCAAATTATTCTTCCCAAGCCACTAGTGCTTTTCCACATAACCATCTTCGAAACAATGGTCAGTGGTGAGAGAGGAATGAAACCTTTTGCAGTAATTATCATTAATCCTCAGAGAGAAATTGGCCTAGCTGGGGATTCAAACAAATAACCTTCTGGTTTCAAGCCTTGTGCATTACCAACTGAGCTACAGAGCTTGGTCCTGTTTTTAGAAAAATTCAGTCCAACTTTCTAAACAACAAATAGAGTTTTAGGAAAGATTCTGTGCAATGTAATTATTCTAAAGCCAATAAAAGCCTTTCTGAAATTTCTGCTCGTTCAATGTTTGTGATCACTTAATTTCCTCAACAGGCCATTTTTCGATTTGGATGGATCACACAATGGTAAAACATGTAAGGATAAGGAAACTGCCTTAAGACTTTGCACAGAACAAATTATAATGCTCAAATGATGAGATTTGTTTTTGAATGAACTGATCGAAATCATTGTGGAGAAAAAGAGAAAATGCTTATTACCACTATTTTCTCCATTTCCCTACACATTTTCAAAAGTTTTTGTCTTGTGGGTCTTTAAAAAAATAGGACTGAATATTGACAAGTAAAACTTTAGGAAAAAATAAATTTCCAGAAATAAACTAAATTCCAGTTACAGGCAATTGCTCCTTTGCCAACAAAGTTTTCAGTAAGTGCCTACAGAGTATAGGGAAAAAAAGAACTAATTGGTAAGAATTAACTTCAGTCCAGAAAAATGTAAAACACTAAAATTAGAAATGACTTCTCTTCATACAAACCTGTCGAATATTGTTGTAACTTAAGTCTAAATTTTGTAAGCTGAATAACTTGGACAGACCTGAAAATAGTGATAAAGAAACAAGATTAGAAACATTAGCAAAGTAAGCATACAAATTTGAATATTACTGTTCGGATTTGAGAAATCAATATTTGATCAAACTGTTCAACCCTTTACCGAACAATCCTGGGAAAAAACCCTTTTGAAAACATTGTGGGAAATGGAAAAAACGGTGGCAACAAATTCTGCCATTTGAGCCAGCTTTGTCGTCTGTAAATACTTTCAACTTGGACAAGATTTGGTCATTGGGTAGGGAGTTAATTCATATTGAAGTATAACCTAATCTCTGTCATTGCAAACTCATAAGGAAAACACATCATTCTCTCTGACAGAACAAAATTCCTCATGCACACTAACCTCCCCTAAACCTAAATTCTCCTTTGAAAAAACAAACTACAGTAAATGAAACATTCTTACATCAAGAGCCATATAGAGAATTATAACTAAGAGGGTCACAGTGACCATGCATTGCTCTGTTACCTCAGAAAAAGAGCTGTAATCAAATGAGACAGTGACATTTATCTCTCAGAGGCCTGTCACTCATGTTATTTTTCATATAGAAATTACACCAAGTGTAAGATCAGGTACATAAATTTTAGTCTGCAACTGAACTGCAGTTTCGGTAGTTCGTCGTGCAAGGGACCGGAATATTTCATTCGAGCTAAGCGTAGAACAAACCAAAAAGTATGACTGTGTTCGGGTATTTTCGGTGCCGTATATATACGGAAATAGACAATCTGATTTACGCAGCATATCTTGCAGTACCCTAAACTAGTACCAATTATACATGTATATCTCCCGTTCCTCTAACTTGAAGGCTTGATTCAATGTTATTTTTGTGATTGTTTCTTCGCTCACCTAGCGAAGACACATTTAAAAAACAAACATAGGAGCAAGCTTCTGAATCGGGAGTAATCTCACGTGACCATTGGAAACAAGAAAGTTTACTTATCTTTATTTTTCATCCATCTATAAATACATATTTATCGTAATAAACACATGAATCAAATTCATCCACTGTTTTTGTGTTTGTTGAATTCCGTCAGAGTGATTTCCCCTTCTAGAATTCAAATCACTCCGAGGACTTCAGACCGGGTCACAAGTAGAAACACCGGAAACACCTAGTTGTGTTTTCTGGAATATTTAGGTGGTTAAGGTGAGGAAAAGGTAATATCCTGCCGCCATATTCCTATTGACCAGATAACCCTAATAAACGAAACACCTCCACCAATATGATTTCCTTTTTTTCCGAATTTTTGGGGCTACATGGTGATTTTCAGCCATAAAAATGGAACAGGATGAGGAAATATCAATGGTATTTTTCAAAGAGTATAGGTTGATAACTTCTTTCCCCAATACCCCTATTTAACATAAAAGCCTACCCTTTCGACCCACCTCCACTTTTCGATATGTATTTTGCTATATTTTGGGTGTTTTCCGACGTTTTTCTGCAATTTCCTGCATTTTCCGGTCATAAAGTGTTTTCCAGTCTTTCTGGTAACAGCTTCAGACCATTATCCGTTTATGCCTTGATGAATGTTTTAAGGAATTTCGGCATTGTTAATTGTTGTTTTGACCGATTAATTGATGTGACAAACCAAATAACCCCTTTAATTACATTTGCTTGCTGGTAACGAATGAATGATACCAGTCGACATCGTCAATCAAGAGGAGTGAAAATCAAGGTTGGTTACGGGTTTTCACACCTTCGCAAGTTGGCAAGGGGATTAATTACATACCAATTAAAGGTGGGAGTTTGTGTTCAAAAACTACTTTTGGGGCATGAAATACACTACAAACTACGGACCACCGATATTCGAAGTATTCCGAGGAATTTAACAATGACAAAGAAGGACAAATTTCAGGACTGGAGATGGCATATGAACCAACACTTAGCTTTGAACAAGCGACATGCGAACAAACGAAATTCTACTGTAGGAGGTTATGCACATATACCAGAGGCACCATACCACATAATGAACTGACTTTTGGCCAATGAGCTAAAAATCTGACAAAAAAGTATGTATAAGTTGATGAAAAAAGGGTCTTACTGATCATATTCGACAAAAGAAAAAGGGTTAGGACTTGAACATTACCATAATTTTTTCTTTCTAACTAGAAACTACATACCTTGCAATGTCTCCAATTTATTTCCTGCCAGTTTTAGGGTTTTCAAATTGCCTAACTTGGAATGTAGAGACTCTAACTGCTGTATAGAATTATGGGATAGATCTAAATGAGTCATGTGACTCAACCACTGAAGGTTTTCTATCCTCTGTATGGTGTTATGGCTGAGATTTAGTTCTGTAACACGAGGCACCAGTTGCTGCAGAGTAAAACAATATTTCACAATGAAATTTCCCAAATATCAACATAATGATATAAACAAAGAAATAAAATCATACTTGACGGGTTCTTGACACTATATTCACCAGTATTTTGGTTCTTCTATCATGATCTGAGTTCACTTATTCATCTGTTTTCTTGCTTTAAGTGCTAAGCTTAGGCTATGTACAGCTTAGCCAAAGGACATCCCGACAAAAAAAAAAAAACATGCATGCTGTTGGTGAGGATCCAACCAAAATCTCTGGGTTACACAACTTTACACCCCTTTAACCCTTTCAGGACCATAGGTGAAAACAGGGGCTGTGCTGGTGGCGAAGATCAAGATCACACTGCATCATTACTAACCCATCACACATGGACAAAAATGAAGAACTTATTTTAATAATCAGCAATACCATGCCAGAAAAAGAGGAATTGCTTGTTTCAAGCCATTCCTTTTTCCACATTTATTTCCAATAGCACTGTGCTGCATGGTAAACCAAGAGCAACACATCTGGGTGCTAATGCTGAAGTTGCCTTTAGTGAAAACTCTAAGTCAAAAAAGGGGCATAACCGAGTCAAAAATTTGATGGTTACCTACTCCTGCTGTATGGTTCTCTTCACAAATGATCCAAGTGTGAAGTAAATATCTTCGGTAATGACAGAGATATTATAAAATGTCAACATTTTTGACAACACCAGGGCTATGACTATACCTTGATGTTTTCTCAAAAAAGCAGCCAAGCTAAAGATCAAATTTACACTGTAATACATATTCACTTACTACACTATCATCTATGACAGTTATGGAATTATGACTAAAGTCAAGAGTTGTAATAAGATCCCAGTATGACACAAGTAGAGTCCCATCTTCTGCTTTCCAATGCGGAAGATCTTGGAGCAAGATTTCCTGTAGAAACAAAATAGACAATATAAATTGTATAAAGAAAAGCATTTCCTTCACATTCAACTCTTGATCATTTATTACGGGATCTGTTTATTCAACTCAGTCTCATAAACATATGCATGGGATTTGACAAAAGTATATAAATGAAGACAAGACCTACATCATAGAGCATCTCATTACAGTAAAAAAAAAACTTTTTAAGCCACCTCACTTACATTTTATTTAAAACACATTGTGGGTAAAGGAGCAATTGTTACTTGCAATTATTGCATTTTTCACTGCAATTTTATTTCATATGAATTAACCCTTTCCCAAACAAGCCCTGGTTTTCACATGTCTGCAGTAAAAGTCTTTTGAAAACACTGTGGGAAAAGGAGAAATTGCTCGTAATGAGCAATTTTTCCTTTTCCCACAGTGTTTTCTACCCTTTTGGAGAACTTTCTGTCATTTTCATTAAATTTAAAATTGTCGTCTGCAAACTCTCTCAATTTGGACCAGTCTAAAATTCATCGTTTGGGAAAGGGTTAAGGCTTTCTTTACTTCAAATGTGTCAGTAGCAGTCTGTAGAAGTAAGATCCAAAATCCGAACAGATTACAATCTATGCAGATTGGAAAATCAAACTGTTCTCTGCCTCTTAACTCTTTACCAGATGACAAATTGTATAAATTGTTCAAAATGAAAGCAATTTGCAGACATCACATTAAACCTTTACCAAACAACAATATTTTAGACCTGTCCAAACCGAAAGCATATGCAGACAACATATGGCCCACAACATGCGAAATGAGACCTTCGGACATTTGCGTAAAGTGTCGTCTCGGATTACCCTGCGCAGTCTGCGCAGGCTGATTCGAGACGGCACTTTACAACTACATAATGTTTTTTCATTCAGTAGACTTTCCTGAAACAGAATATCGCACAAAAATAGGAAATGTTGTCTCGGATTGGTCACATACTGCACAGGCTGATCTGGGACAACAAACTTTTACGCATATGTCCGAAGGTCCCTTTTCGTGTGTTGCACGCCATATTTAATTTTGTTCAAATAACAAGATTTGTTGATGGAGAAAATTGCCAGCATTTTCGTCATTTACCACACAATGTTTTCAAAAGCTTAATAACCCAGCATCACAAAATCAACAGTCTGGTTACAACTCAGTTCCAACAAAGTTTAACATAAAGTGAATACATTGATCACATACCTTTATGGATTTGAGAGAATAATTGACAGTGAGGGTAGTAACTGTCTGTTTGATAGTATCTAGGCCGCCAACTAATCCTATATCACAGGACAATATCTGTAATACATGTATATAAATTATGAATTATTCAAGTGGCTCAGACAATACTCCTATCCAGTCCCGCCATCTCCTTTTCTAGTTTCCGGTCAATCAATTTGTTGATATGACTGAGGAAATGTCAATTTTTGCCACACGAAAAAATTTCAGACTTGTCTGAATTGAAAGTGTTTACAGGGTGACAAATCATATGAATTTGTCTCTGGGAGGGTAGAAAACATTCAGGGCAAAGGAGAAAATGTTGCTGTCAAGTGTTTTCTCCATGCCCAATGACATTTCAAAAGCCTTTCTTAGCACAGAAATGTTCAATAAAGTCATAATCCTTCATCTAATAAGCTATGCACTACAAAAGTCCTGCTGAGATAAAAATTTAAGGAAAACAGCAGAATTGCTCGAAAAATCATTCTTTTCTTTGATGACTACTGGAACCTAAAAAACTACTTCTATTTCCATTATATCTTGCTGTAGTTTGCATTTTTTTATCACTCCATATGCATATTTTAACAGACACAGAAAAAAAGTTTCTTTAAATCTGTTCTTCAGTATGATATATATATCCAGCAACCGTTACATGTCATTTCTAGCTAGAATTATGATGTGTATCTAAAAGTAGAGTATCAATTTTAAACCTACCTCCAATTTTTGAAGAGATTTAAAAAGGGTCAGATCAAAGGGCAGCTGATTCATATCTATGTTACTGGTCCCCACAGACTGACCACCATGAACCTGTCGACAGAAACAGGGAAATTCCTCAGGATGAACAATAGATATGATCAATTATTCTCTCTATAACTTCCTTTAACTAGTTACCTCCTTAACTCTTTACCACCCAATAAAGAGTTTTAACAACCCTTACATAGAACAGCTTAAGAAAACCTTGTGGGAAAAGTAGAAAATACTGGTAACCAGCATTTTCCTCTTTTCTCATAATGTTTTCTACCATTTCAAAGATAAATCATGTGAGCCACATCTACTGTGTCATGTGCAACTTGCTGCAATTTGGATGAGTCTAAAATATGTGTCCGACAAAAAGTTATAAAACAAATTTGTGGCAGAAAACTTTGATTACCGTAAATCCTTTGTTTGCAATATCATTCTAGGTTAAAATACATGAACATATGTACACATTAAGGAATGAGGAGAAATAAGTTGTTACAAGCTGCATTTTGCCTTAAATGTTAGAGTTTGAAATATTCTGCAGCAAGACAAACTGTGTTATCTGTGGATGGAAAATGAGCAACACTAACAACACAGCTTCAGCTCTATATAGAGCCAAGGTTGAACCTTATCTGCATGGAATTAGATATTCCTTCTCTTACTGCTATGCATGTATTTGATACATTCCAACAGTCTTCTCATCAAGTTTGACAATTTGATTGACTAAAATATTTTCTCTGAAAGGATGTGCTTTGTTGATGCTTCACACAATCCTATGTGTTCTGTAAGCCTTTTACCACACATTGCCAAGTTTTAACAACCCTGAGAAAGAAGGCTTTTGAAAACATAGTGGGAAAAGGAGAAAATATGCTGGTAACAATCATTTTCTCCCTTTCCAACAATGTATTCTACTTACTCAAAGACAACAATTATTATTTGAAAAACAGTGGAATTGTCGCCTGTATATTCTTTCAAAATGAACGAGTCTAAAATTTTGCTGTGTGGTAAAGAGTTAAATAAGAGCGAAGGCCGAGATACTTTTTCATGAAGATTCTTTACAAATACAGACCCACAATCTTGTTATTCTATCCCCTAAAACCTGAGCGCCCTTGACCAAAGTCCTTGCTACTATTGTTTCATGGTCTTCCCTGGAAGGTATGTGTTTAAGGCAAAATATACAGGATATTACAACTAACCTGTAAACATTTTAACCTTGTAATGAAATCTAAAATATGTCCTATATCTCTTTTCACATCACCACTATCTGAAAATAAAATATATACACTATTAGTGTGATCAAGACTAGTCTGGATCATACTGAAGACGGTGTAGATCAAGGTCAGAATACCTATCTGCTTCACTTAACTCTTTACCAGACAACAAAATTTTAGCCTTTGAAAGCATTTGCAGACAACAGTTTCAATGTAACTCAAATGGTGTAATTTTTCTTTAATAGGGCAGAACACATTGTGAGAAAAGGAGAAAATGCTGGTTACCAGCATTTTCTCCTTCTCCCACAATGTTTTCAAAAGGCTTCTTTCCCAGCGCTGTTAAAAGGCATCACTGTGCGGAATAAGGTTAACACTCTACCACACAATTGCAACGACTCTCAGGAAGGAGGCTTTTGAAAACATTTTGGGAGGAAATGCTGGTATCTACCCTATCAAGGACAAACTTCACCATTTAGGCCACCTTTATCATCTGCAAATGCTTTTAATTTGGACAAGTCTAAAATTTTGTCATTTGGTGTACAGAGTAAAAAACAATGAACCCATTACACAAGACAGCTGTGTGTAATTTCTTTCCATATGATTTTATACATTATGTAAGATTATGGTTACTTTATTCTTTACCAACTAATCCTGAGTTTGAAAGACCCTGAATAAGACTGCTTTTGAGACTTCTTGGGAAAAGAAAAAAATGTTAGTAGCTAGCATTTTCTCCATTTCCAACAATGTTTTTCATCCTATCAAAGACAAATGTAATCATTTAAGTAACTTTTAATTTGTCAAAAAAGGTCCTTTCGATATAGACAAGTCTAAAATTTTGTTGTGTGGTAAAAAGTTAACAGAAATTCTGGGAGCCACGTACATTAACTAATCCAATTTTTGCTCCAAAATCTCTACTTCTAATGAATATCCATCTGATTGACTAGGACAGAATGCCTCAGCCAATCATATGATAAATCTTAGAATTCATAATTTAGAATGTTTAAATGACTATATGGGGACCCAAAACACTGTAAGAATTGACTTACCACAGGTTGGCTCTGGCAGTTTAAGTCTCTCTGTAAGCGCATATAAACACAATGGAGAAGTTCTGTAGTTCTGTTTGGTCTGTAGAATTATGTCACCTGGAAATGACGATGGAGAAAAATAGTTGAGCTATGCTCTGTTAAAATGGGCTTTTAACTCTTTATCACACAATCCCGAGTTTTAACAACCCTGAGGAAGAAGCGTTTTGAAAACATTTTGGGAAAAGGAGAAAATGCTGGTAACCAGCATTTTCTCCTTTTCCCACAATGTTTTCTAACCTATTAAAGACAAATTCCACCACTAGAGCCACATTTAAATTGTCGTCTGCAAATGCTTTCAATTTAGACGTCTACATTTTTGTCGTGTGGTAAAGAGTTAATGCATCTCTGTGATGCCTTATACCAAGCAAGTCCTCGCATAATTGTGGATCCATAAAATCTATTTTGTTGAGCAACCATCTGTATTGCGAGATAGAATTGTTCTTGGACATACAGAAAATTTACCAAAATCAAAAACTTTGCACCCATGTCAGCTGATGCAGACTGGGCAGGCTGACATGAGTCGACATCTTTTGCAGATACATTCAACTCTTTTTTTTTTTCTACAAAGCATGTCTCATATATGTATCAGATAAACAATAATTTTGGGAAACAAGGGTACATGTTTGAAGGTTTAAATGGACAGTTGTCTTTGAAAGGGTGGAAAACCTTATCAGAAGAAAATACCCCAAGTGTTGGTAACCAAGATTTCCCCTTTGCCTGCAATGTTTTCAAAAGCCTTTCACCCCAAAGTCTTTATAACATAGATTTGTTTGGTAAAGGGTGTTACCCATACACATGTATACGAAGATATACCAGGATCAAAGCTTCTTTAACTTTTAAATTTTAAAAGCATTAATTCAACTCTTAACTTTTATTAAAATAGTAAGAACAGGGAGTGGAATACTTTACAGTATGGTTTCTAGTTTGAAGCTGTTACAGAAACAATAAAACATTTACCCCTATTGTACAACTCTTCTGCCATAACTTGAGTAATTCCATGAATTTCCTGCAAGAAATTATGCTAGTTAAGTCTTCTATTTTTTAATTATATGTATCTGGAGACAGCAGGTTTTAAAATGGCAAATAATAATGCTTTTATTATTGAACCTTTTTAAACCTTACGACACATATTTCATTTTGTATGAAAATATTTTGCTGATCTTCCCGACAAACTTATGGTTCTGAATAACCAGTAAAATAATGTCTACATCAAGTACACTAAATACAATTATATGTGAGTCATGCTCTCTGAAAAGGGATTTCAATGCATCTGCAAAAAGTATCGACCCAGGTCAATCTGCGCAGTCCGCATAGGCTGACATTGGGCTGACACTTTTTGGTAGTAGTCAATTTTCTGCATGTTAACTCTTCACTAAATTACAAAATTTTGGACTAGACAAAATTCAAACAATTTGCAGACGACAAATTAAATGTAGCTCAAATGACGATTTCTGTTTTTTTATATGGTAGAAAACATTGCGGGAAAAGGAGAAAATGCTGGTTACCAGCATTTTCTCCTTTTCCCACAATGTTTTCAAAGGCCCTCTCTTTCCGGGTCGTTAGAACCCAGGATTGTGTGGTAAAGCGTTAAAGGACCATTCTACCTAATGATTCAGTCAGATGTACAAAATGGATTTTATGGATAAAAAATCATGATATGACTTGCTTGGTATAAAGCATCGTGCAGATGCATTAACCCTTTACCACACAATCCTGACTTTTAACGACCCTGAGAAAGAAGCCCTTTGAAAACATTGTGGGAAGGAGAAAATGCTGGTCACCAGCATTTTCTCCTTTTCCCACAAAGTTTTCTAGCCTTCCCAAAACAAATTTCAATTTTTGAGTTACATTTATTTTGTCGCCTTCACATGCTTTCAATTTGGACTAGTCTAAGAATTTGTCGTTTGGTAAAGAGTTAAGCCCTGTTTTGCCAGTGCATGGCTCATGTATAAATTACAATACTTCCTACATTCAATATGTAACCATGACAGAAAAATTACTGTGGTGAGTGGCAATAGAAGAAATTACTTGAATACAAAAGCATTCTGCTGCACGATGAAAAATGTAATCTGCAGGAAGAAAAGAGTAAGTAAAATTACGCAAAATAAAATATGCATACATAAATCTGAAAATCAAGAAAGGCTGCCAAACAGTTGGGTATTTTTGAGGCTGAGCAGTACAGTACAGTTTGTAGATAAACCTCCAGATCATGCTGCCTCTTCTTGATAAAGTTTTCTGACTGGTTCCCGAATAGCTTCTTAGGAGGAAGTAAATTTCTGTCGATTCTGGATGAGGAACATAGCTAGAAAATAGAGAGATTCAGATAAATGAACACATCTAAAACTTCCGACCTTTAATTCTGCAGGTTAATTTTTTGCAACTACTTTGAAAAAATTGTAAAAGGAGAAATTGGTCATTTTTAGCATTTTATACTTTTGCAATAATGTTTGCAATATGGACAGGTCTAAAATTTTATCGTGTGGTAAATGGTTAACCCTTTACCACACAATCCTGACTTTTAAGGACCCTGAGAAAGAAAGCCTTTGTAACCAGCATTTTCTCCTTTTCAAACAGTTTTTTCTACCCTTCCCAACACAAATGTCAATTTTATAGTCACATTTATTTCATCATCTGCAAATGCTTTCAATTTGGTCTAGTCCAAAATTTTGTAGTTTGGTAAAGAATTAAGTAGCATTATGCTTATATTGACAATTCTGTCATTGCTGACAAATGATTACACAATTTCAAAATTGAAACGCTCCTGTTTTCGTAAATTTTTGTTTTCATATACTATCTTGACTCTTATGTAAGCCTTTATTACATGTACCTACTATAGCCATGCTTGGGCAAAAGAATGAATTTTAATTTAAGTAATCTTCAGCTCTTCACAGCAAATAAGTACCTTCTCATGTAAGTCATGAAAATCACTGTATCTGTGTTTCACTGTCCATTTGTATGGTCCCAGAGTAACTTCAATGTGATAAACCTGAAATCAATAGGTTAAAGCCATACATAATTACGTTTTGATATTATTTGATGAATGAATTTCACCGACATGATGACTGCTAACCCTTTACTACACAATTCTGACATTTAATGGCTCTAAAGAAGACCTTTAAAAACATTGTGGTTACGAGCATTTTCTCCTTTTCCCACTATTTTTTCTTCCCTTTCAAAAACAATTCTTATTTTTGAGTCACTTTTATTTTGTTGTCTGCAAATGCTTCCAATTTCCTCATTGGTAAGGGCTTTCGGCATACCTCGAGTGATCTCGTGATCAAATCCCTCAGCTGTATCACATAGCTTGATATGCACCTACACGGTACATTTCGCACTTCTTCGGAAGCACACCATTTTACCGTTATTGAAATTGTAAGGCTCCTCTTAAAAAAGAAAACATGAGTTACAATTTCCTATTCATCTTTCTACAAATATTTCAGTCGGCAAACGGTTTGTACATTCAAGTTTTAGCGTGGTTTATTGATTCCGTTGGGAGTTTTTAATCGACAGATCAACAGATGTGAATAACTTCAATGTGGTTGTTCATGTCGTTGCTAAGCGATTTACTGGGCCACCGCCATGTTTAACTCTTTACCAAACGACAAAATTTCAGACTCTTCCAAATTGAAAGATTCTGCAGATGACAAAATTAATGCGACTCAAATACTGAAATATGTTATGGGAAGGGTTGAAAACATTGTGGGAAAAGGAGAAAATGCTGGATACCAGCACTTTCTCTTTTTCCAACAAAGTTTTCAAAAGGCTTCTTTCTCAGGGTCATGAAAACCCGGGATTGTTTGGTAAAGGGTTAAGATCATGTGATACGCAGTTCAAAATGGAAGCTTCCGTTATACAGACGAGGTTAGACGTAGGTATGGATTCCGCCAAGTTGTGACGAGTGTGGTAAAGGGTTAAATGAGTAGAAAAATGATTAAATCACAACCACTGCCTTCAGTAAATTTAACCCAGGTTTTCAAATGATGGTAAAATCTTTTGATAGAACCTAACTTTGTGTAAAGGTAAAAAAGCAAAATGTGGCATTCAAATAGGTAATAGGTAAGTTCTAAAAGTGTTATCCATTTTCAGCTTTGCAGCCTTAAAAATGGTCATGCTCTGGCAACAGGGGGCTTAATGCATCTCCATGATGCATGATATCAATCAAGCCATTACATAATTATGGATCCATAAAAGTCACTTTTTTTCAACACTCGACTTAATCATGAGATAAACTTTGGGTAGGACTGCCCTAGCATACCAGGACTGATGATAGACAAACCTTTTATCAACTTGTAACTTGTTAAAAGCGAAAAGTTCTGGCCCAGGTCAGCCTGCATAGTCTGCACAGGCTGACCCTGGCCAATACTTTTCACAGATGCATTAAGCCCCCTTTTCACAGAGCACAGCTCAATATGTGGGACTAAAGGGTAGGACTGCCCTAGCATACCAGGACTGATGATAAACAAACCTTTTATCAATATGTTAAAATCCTTATTAATGCCTATTCTAAAATGTACAGTGTTGTAACCTAGAACGCATAATATTTCTTACTCTGTCCCTGAAGACTGATGACAGCACGGGCATATGGGCACAATTTTCCTTTTCACTGATTTATCTATTGTCATAGTCCATACATGAGTGCTATTTTATTTCCTTTCTGCCAATTTGTCATTATAAGGACTGTTCACGCATATTAGAGCAAAAGCTGTACAATAACCTAGGTTTTTGATGACTAAAAATCGATAACCAGAGCTACTGAAACTCTATTCAAAATGGCTATGCGACAATTACACATGTCTGAAGTTAGTGTAAAAAAACTGATGTTTAGAAAATGAAGCAGATGATTTGTGAAACATCATCGTATCTGAACCAGAGTGTGAATTTGATCCATCAACAAGCACACAACAGTCCTTGGAAGGGCAAACGTGGGGAAAGTCATGAAAGAAACTAACATTATTTAACATTTAACGTCCCTTTCAAAAGTAATGGTTGTCATGATTTCCATGGTTGATTCATTTGCATTGGGGTTTAACGCCGTTTTAACAGCTTAGGTCATGTCACTGCGGTCAAAGCACCTCTGTATGTGTTTCCCTGCTTTCTCGCACCAGAAGTGACACAACTTTATTTCCATTGAAGAAAATTTTACTGAGTCTGTGGGACCCAGTGCAACTGCAAAAGTTGTGTTCTGAGTCCCATTTTTGCATGCATAAATCATCAGTTTATTAAGGCAAAATTATGTTAGTGGATAAAAAGAAGAAGCTATTTCAAATGACTTCTTTATGGAACCTTTCGCAGATATAATGTACTGTGCACGTCCGGGACCGTCACTTTAAGTAGTATGAATCTTACGTGATGATGGAACTTCTATAAAAGTCCATGCAACCTGTTGTAAAATCCGTATTTCTGCTTAGCTTCATAACAAATCAAACATATTTACACGAACAGAGGGATATAGATAAATTTCTCCTAGCATCCAATCTTGGAAGGCAGGATCTTTCAGCCATTGGTCTTGGAAAGATCGCAAATGCTTTTTCTTTTTGGCCCGGGAAGCCATCTTCAGGGAAGAAATGCTAAACAACTGCCTCCGATCAGTTTGCCGGAAAAGACAGTATGAGCAAAACATGGGTAACAAGTCGAAGTCGACGACAAAGATACCTATTTTTATCTTTCTCTATTACTCATGTATCTTGGCATACCTAGATCTATCTACAGACACTTTGGAATTCTGATGGGTCAATTTGTACAATAAATGTTAAATCTTTGTATCGGTATTTTGCATTGTTTTCGTTATTGATGTAGATCTAGTTAAATCATGGTTTTGACTCATTTTTGATGGCGTTAAACTCCAAGGAACGTAATCATATTTTGATATTTTGGGTCCAAGCTGATTTTCATGTGTATATAGATAATTTTCCTTCATAAATAGAAACCCTGCATGTCACCGACTACTTTTCCCACATGAATGCGAGGCTTGAGACAAAAAAATCGCTGGAAAGGAAGTTTGCCTCAACCGGGTACCAAACAACCACCAGGTCATGTGTCAGATACACTAACCACTGAGCTACCCAGGCAGGCTTATGGTGGTTGAATTTTAAAGACGGTAAAATGACACATAAAGCATGGGGAAAATATGAGGCCTCTACAGGACTTGAACCTGGGACCCCTCACATACAGGGCAAGGGCTCAAACCACTGAGCCACCCAGACTGCTCGACATCCATAATACTGATTTTTGGGAGCTATCCAAATTTCCCGGTTCGTACGACCTTTCAAGTTTATGCAAACACTACCTACATGTTTGAGGTAAGTTCCAATGGGGGAAAGTACTTTGTCCTTTTCACAATTATCAAATCTGATTCTGTGAATTACTGCAATTAGCCTAGTGACACTAGTAGTGTGTGAAATTGTCTCATTTATACAAATATCTCCTAATTTTTGCAAGGTTACGAAGCAGTTGTACAGTCTCTATAATCCTGGGCTGAACACTGTGAGGAAAAAAGAATGAAAAATTAACCTTTATGACAAGCCGGATTCTCCTGACAGAAGTTCAAGTGTGCGAAGACAGATGGTCATGAAACAATGCACAAGACTATACAGAGACAGAACAAGAGTGTACGATATCCATAATGTGGGTTTCGGTTTCAGTATGACTCATTCTACTACCTTATACGTCTGTCTTGTAAATAAAAGGATAATGTTGAAAACTAAGGAGATCTTTAAGATCACGGAACAATGACAACACCCATCCGACACCGGATACTACAGTAGTGATTACCGTGTAGTTTTCCACCGTTTCCGTCGACGGCACCTTAATTGATGAACTGGAATTGAAGTTATCTAAATCCTTGCCAAACTGTGCCATTCTATAACACAACTTTAAAGCTCAGACTTCCTCATTCTACGATGTTTTGGTTTCGATATTTTGTGTTTTCTTTCACGAGACGACTCACAGCGCTACCTACGTTGTGTTACAGTTACGGCCCTTGTTCAGTGATCAAAGTACAATAGACCCTTGAAGTACCGTATATCATCTGGTATTCATCAAATGTTCACAAAGTACTGCATACAACCGCCAAGAAAGTTTCCCTTTTACATATGAAAGAACATACTTTCTTTCTACCGTACATGATGCAGACGCATTTTAGTTTATCTAATCCTTTACCTAAAACCCCATGTGTTTTAACGATCCGAGGAAACAGACAGTTTAAAGTATTGTGGGAGAAAATCACGCTGTCCAGAAACCACTATGCTTTCCACCCTTTCATTTAATTCAATATGTAGTTTACCTATGCTTTCTGCTTGGACAAGAGTAAAACTTTGTAATCTGGCAAAGTGTAGTTACCCTGGTCACACCGATAATCGCGATATTAAGCCTCAGTTTTTGCTAAAACTTAAATTAGAGGGGAAAATGTGAAACTCCACTGAACTATATGCGTTAATTATTTTTCTGTAAGTATACAAGACACGGCCAAGTTTTTTTTTTTTTATATTCACAAAACTATCTCTGTAAGCATGACACATTAAACAAAGAGCCAGTCATTTAATATGCACGTATATTTGCGGGGATTGAGAACAGAAATGCATTTAAAAAATAGACAGAACTTAAACTGCCCTCGCAGGGATGGTAATGTGACGGCCATTAACAGCTAAACCTGGTAGATCTAGATTTTCAAGCGCGGTTTTGTCTTAAAATAATCTGTTGTTTCTGTGGGAAGGATTTTTTTTTATGTTAGCTAGTGAAATCAAGTGTTTTAAACATGAGCTTTTAATATTTGCCGATTAACCTATTTAAAACCATTTTTCCGCGATTCTTGCAGACGAAATATAGTAAACAAATCGTATGACATCATCAGCTTCGATTTCGATAAATAATTGCGTAATTATAGAAACACAAAATGGCCGCGAAATGCAATCAATCGCGACTTTAGAAGTTTCGACGATAATAATGACTTTAATGTAAAAAGAGAACTTTGACGAATGTTTTCCTACATCCTTTTCGGATAAAAGAAGGCTGCCAACTCATTCCAAAGTAGGTCTGACTGTCTGTCCGTCCGTCCGTCTATTTGCCTGTCTATCTGTCAGTCTGTCTGTCTCATTGTAAACATAATAGGCCTAGTCAAGTGTAGAAAATAAACGAATAAGGTCAGAGAACATAGAATTAATCTTTCAAGAAAATTCAGTATCTTATGGCAGCTTGTCAATAGAAGACATTTATTTTCTGTGATATGAAAACAGATTTTATCTGCGAGTTGCCATCAGTAATCGTCTAGCCAGTTTCGCTATTTCTAAGTCCCAGAACTGAAAATTCTCAATTTGAAAGCAAGGCAGTCTTAAAACGATTTTGCACAGTCACTGTGACAGAGACAGGCAAACTAGAATTTCCTGAACTCTCATAGGCTGCTTAAGCACGATTCAATGTTCTTTTTTCGGACAGCAAAATTCAAGATCAGACTGCACAGAAAGTGCAGTCTAATCCTGAATCGACGACGTGCGAAACGAAACAATTTTGCGACCAAAGGTAGATTGAAATCGCAATATAGTAGAGTTTTACTATTAACTAAAAATTTTCATTTGAGCCATGCTCTGGCTAAAGCAGGTTTAATGCATCTCCGTGATACATTATACTAATCAAGCCATCAAGCATTATGGATCCATAATAGCCACTTCTTTAACCATTTCCCAAACAAGCCCTGGTTTTCACGTGTCTGTAGTACAAGTCTTTTGAAAACACCGTGGGAAAAGGAGAAATTGCTCGTAACGAGCAATTTCTCCTTTTCCCACAGTGTTTTCTACCCATTTTGAGACCTTTCTGCCATTTTCATCAAATTTAAAATTGTCGTCTGCAAACTCTTTCAATTTGGACCAGTCCAAAATTTGTCGTTTGGGAAAGGGTTAACAACCGAGTTTTTTTTTTTTTTATAACAAACGACTGAATCATGAGGTAGACTGGTCCTTCGATATACAGAAAATTGACCATTAGCCAAAGGTTTCGGTTCAGGTCATCCGGCGCGGACTGCGCAGGCTGACCTGGGTAGAAACTTTTCGCAGATGCATTAAACCCCCTTTTCACCCAACTTGGCTCATTTGATTAAGACTATTTCAGTGGTTTAAGTGTTAACAGCCTTTTCGCAATATTTCAGACCGTCATCTCGCATTGACAGTATACCTACCCATGTTTCTGTGGTCGACTACCAGTTAGGCGAGACCAAAATGCCCTGCCCGAGGGAATTTTCGCATTAACCATTCCAGGGTAAATTTATCTCGTGTCTGCTAAAATCAAAGGGACCCAGTTGTTCTATACAAACTTCCCCACCAAAATTGCTTCATTTCGTCAAGTATCGTGGCTGGTTTCCCACAAAATTACGTTGAGCACGCGAACGTTAACTCTTTACCAACCGACAAAATTTTAGACTTGTCCAAATTGAAAGTATTTGCAGACTACAAATTGAATGTAGGTGAAACGCTAAGATTTCATTTGCAAGAGGAGAAAACATTGTGGGTAAAGCAGAGATTGCCCGTTACTATTTTTTGACTAGCGAAGATAGTCTATAGGCATCAAGACTGACCTAGATTCAAAACCCCACAGTTGCCAAATACTGCCACACAGAAAATACTTCTTTCCGTTAGAAGTCTTAATTCTGTTATACATGACGATTTAGACATAAACCACTAAATCTCTACCTCTCCGATTTGAACATGTCGTCTTACAAAGTAATAAACTGAACAAGATGTCATTTATAAGGTACAAGATCTTTGCTTATATGTAAATTGAGTGACCTATGCAAAGCAGAGAATCAATTATTCCTACACAACTGTAACATTATGAATGAATCTATTAATAGGTACACCTAGGCTAACTTGTAGCAAATCCCAGCTATATCAACCCCCACTGGACAGGGAACCCTTGTCATTCCTTCAGTCATTCATTATTTAGATCATTGTGTACAGTTGAACTATCATGTCAAACTGTTATTCTATTAACCTTTTACCAAACAAACCCAAGTTTTAACGATACTGGGGAAGGGTCCCTTTGTAAACATTGTGGGAAAAGGAGAAAATGCTGGTAACCATCATTTTCTCCTTTTCCCACATTGTTTTCTGCCCTTCTGGAATCATGTATCATCAGTTCAGCCACATTTAATTCATGGTCTGCTACAGGTTTGAATTTGGACTGGCGTAAAATTTTTCGTTTTGTAAGGAGAGTTAAATAGTTAACTACATCTTGTGCTATTAGATACTGACTAATTGACTGCATGGTGTTTAACACCGTTTTCAACATTTTTTTTCAGTGATATTGCGGCGGCCAGAGCTCCTGTCCATGCTTTCCTCGAGTTTCTTTTACCAGCACTACCGTGACTCAATGACCTTTTGCAGACAGTATGTGCAGTCTGATCTTGATCTGCATTGTCCGAGGAGAAGATAGATTTTCTCCAGGGTGTAACTGTGAAATAGCAGTAGCAATATTCAGGTGTTGAAAGTTTCATTTAAAATTTTTGGCAGGTTAAAGGTTAAACTTAAACTGGATTATAGTTAACCAGTCGCACATATAGCCCCGGCAGTTCAGTCGGTAGCATACAGGACTTGAGAACAGGAGGTCGCTGGTTTGATCCTCAGCAAATTTCTTTCCGAGGATTGATGATAGTCATTGCGACCGGATTCATTTCTCGCTCACGTTTCGAATATGGTTATGTGGAAAAGGAGCCAGTGGCTGGGAAAGAATATTGTGCAGAGTACTGGTAAAAGAAACTCCAGGAAAGCATGGATATGTGCACTGTCCACCACTACATAAATGAAATAATGTTGAAAACAGGGTTAATAAAACCATACAATCAATCAATCAATCAATCAATAAATCAGTCAATTTCGCTAGTCTCGCAGTACTTTCAGTACTTTGATTTTTCTTTTCTCACAATATTTTCATAGGGCTTTTTCCTCAAGATTCTTTGACACAGGATCGTGTGGTCAAGAGTTAAGAGTAAATGTCGATGCTCTTGCAGACACTAGAGATTAAGATCAGCCTGCACGAAAAGTTTAGCCTGATCTTCATCTTCACTTTTTGAGATTTTGTAAAATTTCTGGCCAGAAATAACCCGAAAATCAAAATATTTCAGATTTCATTTGACCGAAAGAAAATCCAAATTTATATGAGCCACTCTCTGGGAAAAGGAGGAGTAATACTTCTGCAAAAAGTTTCGATTCATGTCAGCATGTTCAGTCCGTGAAGGCAGACCTGGGTCGAAACCTTTTGCTATTGGTCGATTTTTCTGCATGTCCAAGGACGATTCTACCTCAGAATACAGTCAGTTGTGAGACAAAATGGATTTTATGGGTCCATGATAGGGGCGTAGCCGCCTGTACGCTAAAACGCAGAACTTTGCGTACACTTTTCAAGAAAAACGAAAGCAAATTTTGCCAAAAAAGGTCATAAAAGGCCATCAAATAGCTTAGAATTACAATTCAAAATTTGTCTGGGGCTAGACCCTCCAGCACCCTCGTTAACCCAGGTGTGAAGTATTACCATTCAGCATGATAAATGTAGTCTACGGAATACATCGGAACTGGGTCAACGAAGATGACCCTCCAGACCCTCCTGGAAAATTTCCCTCCCCTCTCTTGGCACTTCGCGCCTTCTTTACTACTGTTTATCACACGTTAAAAGTTAAGACTGATCTAAATTGAAAGCGTTTGCATACGACAAACTAAATGTCACAGAAATTAGGCAATTTTTCTTTGAAATGGTAAAAAGCATTGTGGGAAAAGTAGAAAATGTTGGTTACGAGCATTTTCTCCTTTTCCCACAATTTTTTCAAAAAGTCCTTTTCCCTGGGGTCCTCAAAATCGGTAATTACGTGGTAAAGGGTTAACCTTTAAGCTGCTAAGAGCGACTCGCCGACCCCTTGCGGACATTGTAGATCAAGATCAGACTGCACAGAACGTGCAGTCTGATCTTGGGTCTACACTGTCCGATAAGGAGATATTTTTATCCTAGAGATAAGTTTGAAATAGCATTATTCCAGTTTTTACGATCGGCTTGAAATGTTCATTTAACTTATTTAGCAGGATAGGAGTTAATCCCTTCGGAATTGCTTTTGCGTATACTTCATTTTTAGATAGCCACGCCCCTGCATAATTGTGTGATGACTTGCTTGCTACTTTACCCTTTACCGCACAATGCCGCCTTTTGACGACCCTGGGAAAGAAGATTTTGAAAACATTGTGGGAAAAGGAGAAAATGCTGGTAACCAGCATTTTCCCCTTTTCCCACAATGTTTACTACCTTATCAAAGACAACTTTCATCATTTGATTCATATTTCAATTGTCGTCTGCAAATGCTTTCAATTTGGGCCAGTCTACATTCTTGTCGTCTGGTAAAGAGTTAATGCAGCGCGGAGATGCATTTAATCCTCTTTTGACAGAGAATGGCTCATAAATAGATCGACAATGTTAACCCTTGTAAAGCTAAGCCTGAATTTCATTGCTAATGCGGACAGTGTAGATCAAGATTAGGCTGCACAGAACGTGCAGTCTGATCTTAGATCAATACTGTTCGCTTCTTTGCCAGATATCCTTCAATATCTTCATCTTTATTACGTACGAAGAATGTCCATTTCAGTTAACTCTTTTAGTGACAAAATTTTAGACTTGTCAAAATTCAAAGCATTTGCAGACGACAAGAGATATTATCTTCGATAGGATAGAATATATTGTGAAAAGAGGAGAAAATGCATTTTCTCCATTTTCTGTGATGTTTTCAAAAGCATTCTTCTGTCAGTGTCGCTAAAACGCTGGACTGTGGATTGTGTGGTAAAGCAGAACACCGCAGGGGTTAACGGTTAGCGTAAGCTGAAATTCCGATAAGAGAACGAGAAATGGAACATACCGCACATTGTTTTCTCGATCATGACGTAGTATACACGCGCAAGACTTTTCTTAGAACAAAAATCCAATACTGTTAGAACTGCGTTTTATGCTGAAAAATACTGGACTAGAAAATTATTGGCAGTCCTCCGCAACACACAGAGATCTTTATGAACCATTTATATTTAGAATAGATTTCTCCATGTGAGTACAGCGTTTATCGTTATGCGATCTTTTAGCTTGTTCACCGTAAGACTTGGATATAAGACTTTATTCTAGAGTGTGGTTTAGCTGAAATGAAATGAACGAGAATTGCAGTAGCATGGCCTTATTTACATGGATTAACGCGGTTTGAATGTCATAAGTAGGCAGACGAAGTGGAAAAAAATTCTGGGTTTTTCCAAACTCAACTTTTTGGATATGGCACACTATAGGTCAACAGCGGCTGTTCTACAGTTCGTACTCCTGCCAGCAATATGGAATAAAGGTATGTTATGTAAACCAGTCACTCAGACTGGTCTTTGGCAGTTTGATTTCAATAATAATCTTAATGTTACGAACTATTTCTCAATTCTCCTATGCAATTAGGGGCTGATATCTAAATCAGTAATTCTAGTTTTTCGCACTTTGATTTCAACATTAATTTCTTCATGAGCCGTTTCTCGATTCTCACCTGAAGACGAAGACTGGGGAACCATGGATAAAGGTTAGTGAGTGATCTACTGGTAGAGGCAGTACTTTTGTCATATAGCACTGGTCAGATGCGCTTCTCTATATAATATAGTGCCAAAGGCCCTGCCACGTGGCTCATCGGTTAAGCCGTTAGATTTGTCATCAGTCTTTTAATGACCCAAAAGCTACAATAACAACAACAACAACTACTACTACTTTATTTTCACTAAGGTACAAAGTTTTGTACAACATTAGCAAAGGAACAAAACTAAATGAAAAGGTGTGAGAAAAGATCGACCTCAAAAATCTGGATTCTTCATTAGTACATGTATATAATAAAAAACAGCAGATATTAGCATACAGTAGGTTCTGTTCGTGATTATTGATCATTAAAGATTGGTAAATATACGTATGTATGTGCCGGGAAAATCCCTGGTCCAAGAGTAATTTTTGACGAAGTTGAAAACATTGTGGGAAAAGAAGAAAATGCTGGTGATCAGCATTTCGTCCTTTTCCCACAACATTTTCTAAACGTTCAAAGATAATTCTCACCACTTGAACCACATTTAATTTGTCGTCTGCAAACGCTTTGAATTTGGAACAGTCTAAAATTTTATCGTCTGATAAAGATTCCAATGAAGATTTATGCCACCTATTCCGAAGTGAGAACTAATTCAGTGGTTTGACAGAAGGGTACTAGTGCCTTGTACTATCAGAATGTTTGACGAGTAGGCCTGTGGGATAAGGCTACAATATTTTAAATCGTTGATTGGTTGGAAGGTTGGTCGGTTCAGTTAGTGCGATAAGAAGGATGGTAGGAAGTTACACTGAGTATATGTGGGACGGTTTAAATGTTGGTGTACAGACAGACACACAGACCGACAGACGTAACAAGCATTTTCTCCTTTCCCCACCATATTTTCTGACCTCTTTGATACAATTTTCATCAATTAAGCCACATTTAGTTTCTTGTCTGCAAAAGCCTTGAATTTTAACTAGTCTAAAATTTAGTTGTTTGGTAAAGAGTTAAACCGTTTTACCTTTTTATGGACCAATTCAGTCATTTGAGACATATAACGATTTTCCGTTTGCAAATGCTTTCAACATTGACGGGTCTAAAATTTCCGCAGATGTCTGGTAATACATTAACTAATAGCAGAGGCGTCGTTAACTCTTTACTAAACGACAAACTTTGATTTTAGACCAGTCCAAATTGAAATTATTTGCAGACGACAAAGTAAATGTGACTCGAAAATCGAAATTTGTCTTGGGAAGAGTAGAAAACATTGTGGGAAAAGGAGAAAATGCTGGTTACCAGCATTTTCTCCTTTTCCCATAATGTTTTCAAAAGACTTCTTCCTCAAAAGTCTGGATTGTCTGGTAAAGACTTAAGTGACCGCCGTGATAGTGGAAACCGCTTGGAGCGAAGTATTGAGCCGTGGATGTGATGACAGTAATTCCGTCATTACTACTTTATGTAACTCTTTACAAAACGACAAAATTTCACACTTGTTCAAATTCAAAGCATTTGCAGACGAGGAATCCGAGTTTTACTCAAAAAGTGCGCTTTGCCTAAAGTTTGAAAAGTAGAAAAGATTGTGGGAAAAGGAGAAAGATTGTGGGAAAAGGAGTCATATCACACCAACAGTTCACTTATGAATTTTCATCTCACTGATTTATTTAAGGCTTGATTTTTAACCTATTACAATGTTTTCTACTTATTCCTAGACAAATTGTCGGCAAATGCGTCCAGATAAACAAGTCTAAAATTGGTAAAGAGTCAAAACAAATTGATGCAGCTGTCGAAACGAGGTCTGTCCATTAATTGTGTAATTATTTTTGTCGAAACAAATGATTTAATTCTCTAAAACTCTTAATCAATTCTAAAAGCTCAGTTTCCCCAATTTACGTTTTTTTTTTTACACGAAAATTTCAATAATTATTCTAAAAAATATACTCGGTAACGGTCGGACGAACCACTTTGTATTGTGAAATGCCTGGTAGCATTCAAAAGTAAACAATACGGGTATTAAAATGCGTTTAGGTTTAAATCTTACCATTTAACCCTTTCAGCGCCATAGGCGAAAACAGGAACTTTTGCGGATGGCATAGATCAAGATCAGACTGCACAGAACGTGCAGTCTGATCTTTGATCTATACTACCCGCTTGTTTAGTCAAGCCTATACGATAAAAATCTTTCTGAGTTAAGTGGATTGTATTTTCAGCTGTCAAAAGAAGTCGGGTTTATTTATTTGGCGCCGAAAGAGTTAAAAGTATGGAAATTATTGTGAAGATGACAACCTCTTATTCGGTTCAAGTGTTGATTGCAGGTAAAAAGGGGAATTTCAAAGCCAGGTAAAAAAGTAAACAAAAGATAGAACGAGTTGGCAACTTTTAACCTAGTTTTTAACATTCACTTTTCTGCCAGCGACAAACACGTGGACCTACCTTACAATAACAGAGTGTCATCTCCACAATAGTTTCCATACTTTTAAATGTGATTTAACAACTACACTTAACCTCGATCGTATCAAGGATCTATTTTGAAGTATTGTCAGTCACATGACCTCAAACATGGCGACGCACATGTAAATCGATTAGCAACGACATCAACAACCACGGTGAAGTATTTCATATCTATCAACCAACAGGTGAAATCTGCCAACGGAATCGATAGACCACGTTAAAGGTTGACTGCAGAAAACTGTTTGTCAACGAAAATATATTTAGAAAAATTTCGATAAACAGTGTGACACGTGTTTTCTTTTTTTAAGCCTTGGTAAAGCCTTTTAGTTCTAGGAACGGTAAAAACGGTATATTTCCGGCGAAGAAATGTAGGCCACCGTGTAGGTGCACACCACCAGTCGTAATACAGCTGAGAGATTAAATCAATGGATCACCAGATGTTTGCCGAATGATCAAGGAGGTTGCCATTGAACATATTCATTTTCAGTCAGATGATCTTAAACATGGCGCCGCCCTTGAGGTTATTCTGATAAGCGACAACAACAACAATAGCTAAGTTATCTACATTTATCAATATGTCAGCAAAACTTCACAATCGACATTGATAAATAAAGTTAAACAAATGAACGAACTTTTTGTCAACAGAGATGTATTCAATAATTATTTCGATTAAAAACTATTTTTTTAGTGGAGTCTTATGATTCTTAAGAGCAGTACAGCGGTCTATTTCCCTGCGAAGAAATGTAAGGTGTAGGGTCGTAATATAGACGAGGGATTTGATTAACGGTTGCCGAATTACTGGCCGTGAAACTGGTCGTTAGACGCATTTCAAATGCATTATCTGTAGCCGTCTGTCGCAAAATTATTCCAGGGAGAAATGATAGAACATCCCTTAGAGCGAAGTACGGTACAGTATATTATTGGAAAAGATGACAATACCCCCTGTAATTATTGATATATATGTGTTGTATTTTTCTAAATGGACCATTTGAGCGTGTATATATATATTGATGAATGCCCGTTTATTCATTCAGGAATATTGTTCTGCAAGAATGAAATGTCAATATTTCCAAGATCGATACGATCCAGAGGGGTTTTAAATGTTTTTTTTTTTGTTGTTGTTGTTTGTTTGTTCAAAGCGTTTAACTCTACTAAAAGACCATGTTTTAGACTTGCCCATTTTAAAAGTAAACTCATTTGAGGACGACAAATTAAAACTTGGCTCAAACAATTAGATCTGTCTTTGAAAGGGTAGAAAACATTCTGGGAAAAAAGGACAAAATGTTGTTTGCCATCATTTTCTCATTTTCCTACAATGTTTTCAAAGGTCTTCTATCCTGGGATCGTAAAAACTTAGGAATGTGTACTGAGCGGTTAAGCAATACGACGCAAAACACTCTTTCAGGGCCATTGACTGCTTTCTTATTTAAATTAGCAATGCTCTGTGAAAATGGGCTTAATGCATCTACAAAAGTATCGACTCAGGTCAGCCTACGCAGTCCGCTCAGGCTGACCTGGGTCGATACTTTTTTGCTATTGGTAGATTTTCTGTATGTCAAAGGACCGGTGTACCTCACGATTAATTCAGTATTACATAAAATAGATTTTATGGATCCATAATTATGTGAAGACCTGCACGGTATAATGCATCACGGAGACGCATTAAGCCCCCTTTTGCCAGAGCATGGCTCTAATCGATTCGAAGCTGTACAGGGAGCAGAGAGGAAAGAAACTTGTCGCAATCACCGTCACCAGTCCTTGGAGGGAATAGCAGATAGCCTTAAGGAGTACAAACTCCCAATCTCTGGATTAATCCTTTACTACACAAAACCGGGTTTCAAAGACCCTGAGGAAGAAGCCCTTTGAAACATTGAGTAAAAAGGACCAGCATTTTCTCCTTTTCTCCTTTTCCCACAATATATCTGCCCTATCACAGACAGAAATCGTCATTTAAGCTACATTTATTTTGTCGTCTGCAAATGCTTTCAATTTGGTTGATTCCAAAATTTTGTCGTTTGGTAAAGAGTTAAATGCTATGCACGCGACCAGTGCGCCATCCAGCTGATGCCCAGCGAAGAATTGATCACTTTTCTATGATAATGTCATGTGATTTATTGTGTACGCTCTGTTATGTTAGAGGGTTCGTTTACCTGCAGAAGAAAGGTCGATCTTAACAAAGATTAGTTAGGCCATTTGAAATGCGAAGCTGGTAATAGTATAAAGTATACCGTAGTATTGAAGGTACTCAGGCAGTCAAAACTAATTCGGGAGTCAAAATACAGACAATTTTAATTCACACCATTCAAAAGTACGGGTTTTGTTTTGAGTCTGAGAATATATTATGTGTATGTGATCTGTCAAAGTTCAAGTCGCTGAAACTAGAATGGCGACTTTTGTTCTAGAATTACGAGACATTTCAAACGTGAGTAACAGCCGTGTTTTCCAACATTTCGGCCATACCTCGTATTTGAAGTAATTCTGATTGCTCTGGCGACCATTTGGAATCGCTCCTGCACTATAAAAGTGGGGTGTGGGGGGCGGTTTAATGCATCTCTGTGATACATGATACCTATCAAGCCATCACAATTATAATTATGGATCTATAATAGCCACCTTTTTAAAGCAATCGACTTAAACATGAGGTAGAATGGTCCTTGGACATACAGAAAATTGACCATTAGCGGAAAGTTTCGACCCAGGTCAGCCTGCGCGGACTGCGCAGGCTGACCTGAGTCGAAACTTTTCGCAAATGCATTAAGCCCCCTTTTCATAGAGCATGACTCATATATAATTGGCACAGGGGTAGTTTTGCATATTTACCAACTCCCACAGAAATTTCTTGATACGCATACACCTGTTGATGTGAAACGGACCAGTAACGGAGGAAAGGGACCTTTAAGAAGGATATCATTAAAGCAAAGAGAATTAATTTTCATGGCTGCTCCGTGCTAGTTGCAACCGATGAAGAAAGCAAGGGCTTTTCACCAACCATTCTTTAATTCAATCCTAATTCTTAATTCCAAGACAATCCATCTGATTGGCCGAGACTTTCTGTCTGAGCCAGTCATATAGTTAGCTTGGCATTAAGGATCAGAACAAAGCTGAGAATCATTGGTTAATCCTTAGCCTGCTAAATCAGTGAAATGAAATTTTCAAGCCGATAGTGAAAAACAAAAAAGAAACCCCAAATGTTCATTTTCAAAGGTTTTTTTTTTTTTGGGGGGGGGGGGGGGGGGGCAGGGATCATAGATGATCATACGTTTATATGACCGGGGGGATGTAAAATATCTCTCTATCGGACAGTGTAGATCCAAGATCAGACTGCATGTTCTGTGCAGTCTGATCTTGGATCTACATTGTTCGCGAAAGGTCTTCGAGTCGCTCTTACCAGCCTAGGGTTTAATACAAATCCATATTTTCCCGGTTTCATCGTAAGGACAGACATTTTCTCTCAGATATCTTGGCACCACCAGATCCCTTGCATCTCTGTACGAAACTAATTTCCACGTGCCAAAATTTTTCATTTTCTTCTCACTGATTTATTGACTCTGACGTTATTTGGAAAATGAAAAATTAACAATAGCACTCAAGATGTCGGAGATAAATTGTAAACTTGTCAGAAAATAATCGATTTTACCAGCTACCTCCACGGCTACAATATCACAGCACCGAGCTGTAAATTAACGTAAATTGACTTGTACGAGCCATAAACTGTCTCCTACACGTAGGCTCACGCGGCGATAAAATTATTTTTAACACCTGTTATCTCTACTCTGATTGATTGATGGATGGATGGATGGATGTACAGACAGACAGACGGACGGACGGATGGACTTTGTAGCTGTTTTGAAAGGATATGAAAGTACAGACTTTCAGACTACAACGCACACTACATGTAATAATCCCTCCCTCCATCTCTCTCTCTCTCTCTGTGTCACTCTCTGTCCGTGTCTCTCTCCCTCTGTCCGTCTCTCTCTCTCTCTCTCTCTGTCCGTCTCTCTCTCTCTCTCTGTCCGTCTCGTTCTCTCCCTCTGTGAAAGTAGGCTGTTTAAAACAATGATGGAGTAACTAGTATGCTGGTAACTAGTATTTTCTTCCTTTTAGACCCACCCATATTAAAAGTATTCGCAGACGTCATATTAAACCTGGGATAAATGATGGGATTTGCTTTTGATATGATGGGAAAAATTGAGGAAAAAGGAGAAAATGGTGGTTACCAGCATTTTCTCCTTTTTCCACAATGTTTTCAAAGGCCTTCTTCCTCTCGGTCGTCAAAACACGGGATTGTTGATAAAGCGTTAAAACTATTCTTATTGCCTAGATCTGCCAGATTGAAGGATTGTCTTGAATTTCGGATCGCTTAACCCTTTGCTAGACTTTTTAACGACCCTGGGGAAAATGCCTTTGAAAACATTGTGGGAAAAGGAGAAAATGCTGGAAACCAGCATTTTCTCCTTTTCCCCACAACGTTTTCTTCCCCGTTTGAAGATAGTTATCAATAACCTAAGCCACATTTAAATTGTCGTCTGCAAATGCCTTCAATTTGGACACGTCTAAAATTTTGTCGTCTGGTAAAGAGATAATTGATACTGGCCAGTCATCTTTATTTTCACATTTCTTTCGTCACCTCTGCACCTAACGACAAAATTATATCTCCAGGCTCGACCAACTTGAATGCCTTTGTAGGACAGAAGTGGTGGGATTGGTCTGTAAATGGCTGGAAAACACTGTCGAAAATGGAGAAAATGCTGGTGACCTTTTTCCCTAACCACAAAATTACAGGCTTGACCAAATTGCATGCCTTCGTAGGCGAATTCGGCGAAAACAGTGGGATTTCGCTTTGTATAAGTGGAGCACACTGTGGGGGGAAAACGAGAACATGTTGATTACCATCATTTTCTCATTTTCCCACATTTTTTTTTTTTTTTCTTTTTCTTCTTCAGGGTCGTTAAAGCACGGGATTTTTTGTGAAAGGTTAATTATTTTTTCTTAAGTTTAGAAGTAAGCTGTCTGGATTATTAATGCTCTTGGCATCCCTGTTTGCAATAAGCTCCAAAATTAAAAGAGGAAAAAAATAAAAATGCCAATACAGGGTACGATAAATCTTTTAGAAAAGATAGACGGCGTGAGAGGAACTGGAAAATGAATATTCATAATTTATCATTATGGCTCAAAATGAAGAAAAATAGTGGGGAAAAAAAAAAAAACTCGACAGCAATTGCCTCTTTTTCCTCATAGTTTTTCCGTTTGTTGAAAGGAGGAAATTTTAACTAGATGCACAATTCAAGATACTTTTCAAAATTATATGTTAATCCAAAACATCGTTGAAAAAGAAAATAAAAAAAAAAAAGTTAAAAAACTGCAAGGACACACTTCGTTATCACATCAAGATTTGGTCATTCATCCAAGCACTAACCTTAGTGTGCGTTGCTTAACTTCATCGAGGAGCCGCGCATCATACCGTACTACTGTTACAGCTTCTCAAATATTTGCTGCGCAGAGTCCCGCCGAATAAACATGCGCACATTTTTTACCAATAACATATCACCATCTGTTCATTCAGTTTCATTAAACCAAGAAGTAGGTCAAAAACCAGCGCATTCAGCTACGCCGAAAAATTTCTCGGCCTCGACAACTTCGGAATACCCAGGCCTGAATGAAAAGTTGGCTACACGTGTATTTACTTTTCAATATAATCTCCCTTCGCCTTGATGCATTTTGTCCATCGCTGTTCTCGTTTGCTTATCCTTTCAAAACAAAATAGAAATCTTATCCTGGTCCCCAAGTACACATTTACTGCATCTATGACACCTTCACTGCTTCCGAATTGTCTACCACGAAGGTTATTTTTGTGGCATTTGTCGAAGACAATGCCACTATGAGTTCATTACGGCATTTTGTAAATCATGTATCGTAATTTGTGCAAAACCGAAGGAAGTAAACCCAATTAAAATCAAATTTTCTAAGACAAATAAGTGTTTCGATCGCACTCAGATATGAAATTGAAAATGGCGAATTTCAATAAATAGGATTAGGCCATCGATCGTGGAAATACTTCCTTTTTATCGAAATAGCTTGATCCGCAATGGCCTTCTATAGTGACGTAATGATACACACATACCGTATTTGCTCCTCCCCAAAACCAGTTCGTTCCTGGGCTTATTCGTCCCAGGACTTGTTCTCGCTGACTTGTTCGTCCCACAAGATTGCACCCTTCTCTATCGGATTTTGCATGACTATGTAGTAGGTTGGCTTTCAGGCAAATATTTTGAAACTATTTCTGTTGTTTATTTTTCAAATTATCAATTCCACGCAATGGCTTCCTTGACAAATGCCACACCAGTGTTTTCAACGCTTTGATTCAGCTTTGGGAACAGAAAGAAGTCAGAAGGGGCTAAATGAGGAGAATATTTGGGGGGGGGGTGGGGGGGGGAGAGGTTGAGGAAGGACTTTGAAACCCCGTTCAGTTCCAGAAGCCATGGCAACTTTCGACTTGTGAGCAGGGGCATTGTTCTGCAAGAGCAGAACGCCCCGAGTCGATTCTGTCAGTTTGACACACCCTCCTCTTCTTTACCTGACTTCCTGGTATAAACAAAAGCTTCGGAACCTTATTCTCTCAACCTATAACTTTCAATAAGTTTAAATTATCGACTGGCAGGGATTTTGTGTCAATGTATTGAATCTAAGTAAATTGGGCCGAGAACTTTTTAATAATTTATATGAAAAGCCTGAGATCTACCAAGACATAAATGCTGACCGACAAACTAAATCCTTAGTCATGACACAGGTATGATTAACCCCTTACCAGATGACAAAATTGCAGTCTCATATTCTCAGACGACAAATGAAATGTGGTTCAAAAGATGGAATTGTCACGAAAGCGGAAGAAAATATTATGGGCAAAGGAGAAAATGCTGGTAAAAAGAATTTTCTTTTCCCACATTTTTTTCATAAGCCTTCTACCTCAGTGATTGTTAAACTCGGGATGATTTGATAAAAGGTTAACTCTTTACCAAACGACAAAATTTTAGACTGGTCCAAATTGAAAGCATTTGCAGACGACAAAATAAATGTGGCTGAAAAATTGATGTTTGTTTTGGAAAGGGTAGAAGACATTGCGGGGAAAGGAGAAAATGCTGGTTACCAGCATTTTCTCCTTTTCCCACAATGTTTCCAAAAGGCTTCTTTCCCAGGGTCGTTAAAAGTCGGGATTGTGTGGTAAAGGGTTAAAGGGTGGCAGTGGTGTTTAGAAATAGGAAAAAGAGGTTGCCATGACAACCGTGATGTACAATTTCTATTGGATTAGCGACAAGGCCACATTTGACTAATTACAAAATTTGTTGTAAGGTAAGTATACAGTGATCAATAGTAAAACATAGCACGCACACAATTTAATCATCCTTTCTCAGGTAATGGTGTGAAACCCTTTACAAAGCGACAAAGTTGCAGAATGGCATTGTAAGTACTTGGAGACGCCAAACCAAATCTCGTAAAAATTGGTTGTTTACTTTTTTATAAGGTAGAAAATGTTGTGGGAGAAAAAATGCTGTGTTACCAGCGTTTTCTCCTTTCCCCAGAATATTTTGAATATCCGTCATTGGGACCGAAAGAAAACAGGATCACTCAGCAATGGCGTTAGCTAAAACACAGCAATTTCCAATCGGCCTTTTCATGCGAAAGAGCTTTTCTAACTTTCAAAGAAAATTTGCAATCAGAGCACGTTCTAGAAAAAACTGGTCCGTCGATGCAAATTTCTGTGCATGTGTCAAATTAACCCTTTACCGCACAACGCCGCCCTTTAACGACCCTGGGAAAGACGCATATTGAAAACATTGTGGGAAAAGGAGAAAATGCTGGTAATCAGCATTTTCTCCTTTTCCCACAATGTTTTCTACCCTATCAAGAAAACTTGCACCATTTGAGCCACATTGAAATTGTCGTCTGCAAATGCTCTCAATTTGGACGAGGCTAAAATTCTGTCATCTGGTAAAGGATTAACTGGATAAAGATGAGGATTATTCGCATAAACAAGACAAGTAGTTTTCAACTTCAAATGGCTAGTTTTCAGTACTTACTGGTGACTTGATTTCCTTTATTTTCAGTCGGTTTCTCCAAGCTATTGGGTTCTAGTAGCCATTGATGATATACATGTAAACAAACTGTGCAGGTTCCCAAAAATCGAATCACAAACTTTGGACTTAATCGCGCAAACGAGAAAAAGACTAACAGACGGACGGATGATGGACGATAAAACCAGGCCATGACATAATCTCTTGTGGCCTTCGACCATTGGAGCGAAAGTTATTATTAAACCTTATCCTGATAGATGAGTTGAATAAAACTTTCAAGTCGATAGTAAAACCCCGAATTATGTCATTTCAAACATATTTTTCGGAGAAAAAATATATCTCTTTATCGGACAGTGTAGATTCAAGATCAGACTGCGCGTTCTGTGCAGTCTGATCTTGATCTACACTGTCCGCAAAAGGTCAGTGAGTCGAGCTTAGCAGCTTTAGGGTCAATAATAATAATAAAAAAAAAAGAATTGTGCGCTAGAGGGACAAACTAAAACATGTCTGAATGTCTGTAAGGGTTTGTAGTCCGGCGCCGTTTTTTTAGAATTTCTTTGGTCCCGCGCCTTGACCCACAAGTTTTAAGGAAGAAATATCGTGACAATTAAGACCACATATTAAATGTCTATTAAATATTTAAGAGATGAGGTAAATTATTTAATTCTTTTATTGGAATACTTAGACATATCTTTCACACGTGCCTTTTAAATCCGATGCATAAGATGAGAAATTAGCCCTACTCCTTTTCCACATTTATTTCTTGAGCTTCCCTATAATATTTTTATACTCATTGATGGACTGTTTTCCTGTATCTATTTATTTTTTTGAATTATACATTATATGTAAAAGTCTGAACCAAATTTTTATAGTCAATAGTTGAAGATGTATTCATACGTTTATTTGTTAAATGTACATCTTAAATCGGCACGTCATTTGGCTATTTTTTTTTCCTCAGAACGACAATTTCACATATCTGTGTAGAGGTTATTGCATAGATCATCGCACATATCCGTGAAAAAAAAAATCTTTGCAGATATCATTTCAAATATCAATGCAATCATCATCACAAAAATCAAAGTACATGTAATTACTCGTATTACTTAAAATACCAGCAAATATTGTCGCAAATATCTGCATTACAAATTAGTACAAGTGAAAATAAACGTGTAGAAAATTATTGCAACGATTATTTCAAGTACCGATACAAATATCGTCGGAAATATCCGAGTAAAAATTGTGTATCTACCATTTTAAATACCAGTGCAAATGTCATCGCAAATACATGTACCTATATAGAAATCAGGGCAACTTTTATTTCAAATACCAGCGTGAATATCATGAAAAATATCATTGTAAAAATTTCTTTTCAAAATCAGTGCAAATATCACTGCAAATATCTGTGTTAAACGCTGTGCATCTTCCATATCAAATGCCAGTACAAACATTACAGAGAGCGGTGTAAAAATCAGTGCAAGTATCATTTCAAATACTAGTATCAGGGAGAAAAATCGATATAAAAACAGTGCAACTGCTATTTGAAATACGAGTGCAAAGAATTATTTGAAGTACCGGTGCAAACATCCCCGCAAATATCCGTGTAAAAATCAGCCGAACTATCGTTTAAAATACCACACAAATACCAGCGCAAATATTCGTGTGAAAAAATCAATAAAACTATAATTTGAAATACTAGTGTAAATATAAATTAAAAAAAATTGTAGTAAAAATCAGTGCGAATTTTATTCTAAATATTTCTTCTTCTCCCACAATGTTTTTTACCCTTTCTTGGACAAATTCCATCATTTCACCCACATTTTATTTGTCGTCTACAATTCTTGCAATATTGACAAGTCTAAGATTTTGTTGTCTGGTTACGAGTTTAAGTAAAGCAATATGATAAAGAGTGTACATGTACATGTATATAGAATAAAAAAGAATGCCCAGGAATTGCAATAAAAACAAGGGATGAAAACTGCTCATCTGCCCCCTTCAGCACCAAATATATGATCCATGCTCTGGCAAAAGGGGGCTTAATGCACCTCCGTGATGTATGATATCTATCAAACCATCGCATGATTATGGGTCCATAATATCCACTCTTTTTAAAAACTTAGACTTATGGTAGAATGGTCCTTTGACATACAGAAATTTGACCAATAGCGAAAAGTTTCGGCTAAGGTCAGCCTGCGCGGACTGACCTGATTCGATACTTTTCGCAGATGCATTAAGCCCCCTTTTCATAGAGCATGGCTCATACAAAATCGACCTATATCGACTGCTGGAAATACAATTCATTGAAACACGAAAAAGATTTTTGTACTAAGACCTTGACTTAACAAGGGGATGGTGTAGTTTCAGGATCAGACTGCATGATCTGTATCGTCTGATCTTATTCTTAGCAGTCTATAATAAGCCCCCGTTTCAACCGATTGAGGGTTAAATTTAACGACTACATTTTTCAAGTAGAATTTCAGGTTTTGTATGTCTGGATTTCTTTAGGATAATTATTGGCTTCGATTTAGCTCTTTCCAAAACAGTCCTTGGCATGTTTAAACGACACTGGGAAATAGACTTTTGAAAACATTGTCGGAAAAGGAGAAAATGCTGGTAAACAGCATTTTCTCCTTTTCCTACAATGCTTTCAATTATTTCCACTGATAAAAACCATCATTAGAACCACATATACTTTGTTGTCTGCAAATGCTTTCAGTTTGGATGAATCTGAAATTTTGTCGTCTGGTAAAGAGTGGGACTACATTCGTTTGTAAATATCTGGTGTTTTGTCTTTCCAGTATTCGCTATAGACTGCTTCGAGTGTTTCTCTTTCAACAAAAGCAATGTACATTGTGGGGACCCTTTCCACCCGGCCTATGGAACACTGACACGTGATTGTACCCAGACGAAAGATGGAAGGATTGGCGATTTTCCCGCTAAATTTTGCATTAAACTCATCGGGAAAACAGGTAAGTTTAAAGTAACAATAGCTGCCCAAACGTAAACAAGGCGGGTTTTAAAATACATTTGAATTAAAATCATACCATTTAAAAGCATGGAAATTATTGTGAAGATGACAATCTGTTATTGTACAGTCGGTCCAAGCCTCAAGTCTTAGTCGCTGGCAGCGAAAGTAATTTCAAAACTGGCTTAAAAGTTGCCCGGTCAATCTATCTTTCGTTTACTTTTTGCCTGACTTTAGAATTCATTTTTCTACCGGCAACTAACACTTGGACCGACCACAAAAACAGATTGTCATTTTCCCATTATTTTCCGTACTCTTAAGTGGTGTGATTTAAATGTAAATGCATTTTAACCCTTTACCGAACAATCCCGTGTTTTCACGTCCCCAAGGAAGAGGCCTTTTGAAAACACTGTGGGAAAAGGAGAAAATGCTGGTAACCAGCATTTTCTCCTTTTCCCACAATGTTTTCTACCCTATCAAAGAAAGATTGCACAATTTGAGCCACATTGAAATTGTCGTCTGCAAATGCTTTCAAATTGGATAAGGCTAAAATTTTGTCGTCTGGTAAAAGGTTAAGACAAAATAGATTTTAGGGACCCATAATAAGTGAAGGTTAGCCTGGTATAATGTATCAGAGAGATGCATCAAACCCCCCTTTTTCCCAGAGCATGTACAGACGTATAGGCCTAAATACATATACATGTATAGTTTACGATCCCTGCCTTAATTCTTTACCAAACGACAAAATTTTAGCCTTGTCCAAATTGAGATCATTTGCAGACGACAAAATAAATGTAAGCCAAAAATTGAGATTTGTTTTGGGAAGGATAGAAAATATTGTGGGAAAAGGAGAAAATGCTGGTTACTAGCATTTTCTCCTTTTCCCACAGTGTTTTCAAAAGGCCTCTTTCTCAGGGTCATTAAAAGTCGGGATTGTGTAGTAAAGGGTTAAAGTACTCACTTCCTATAACCATCCTATAACCATGTTAACCAGGAGGCAAATTATGAGTACAGAAAAACGACGCGACCACCTAAGCCCCATCTCTATGCTTTATCCCTTTTCTAAGTGCCTGGATTAATCTTAAACTTTTATCAAACAATCCCGAGTTTTTACGAACTTGAAAAAAAAAAGACTTTTTTTTTTTTCACACATTGTGGGAAAAAGAAGAAAATGCTGGAAACCAACATTTTCTCCTTTTACCCACAATATTCTCTATCCTTTCAAAGACAGAACCGATCACATCAGTCACATTTAATTTATCGCCTGCAAAATGCTTTCAGTTTGGACTAGTCTACGACTTTGTCGTCTGGTAGAGAGTTAATCTTCCTCAGAATGAGGGATCAATGAGAGCCATTCTTCAGTTATTTCCCTTGATTCCTCTCTAATACTACATTGGTCCTGATCAGGGGATTACTTGGATTTTATCCTTGATTTTCTTGCACTACACAAATATATTCTTGAGATAATATCTCGGGAAAATTGGGCTAGATTGTTTTACAAGTCGAGATATATGCATTTCTCTAATAATTGAGAACATAATTTGCTTTGAAATTACATGGGGACCTTACATAATGTCATAAATCAAATTATTTTTATCGCAACATCCCCCAAAAGAATCAAGGATAAAAACAACGGAATACAGGTAAAAGGACCAATCTGTTATTTGGTTACCTTTAGTCTTTATGTGGCAAGGGAGATAATTTTATCTACAAGAATGGCCCTCATTACTCTGTACACTATGCCACCATAGAAGACCTCTCAACACGCCCACCATATCGATAAATGCTGATTTGAATACTATAATTCCTTGATTATTTGTATTATCTGGTCAAGAGGTCAGATGTAAGACACGAAATATACAAATCCAATCATTTTTCCTGGTGAGTGAGTAGATCTATATGGCCCACAACATGGGAAATGAGACCGTCGGACATTTGCGTAAAATGTCGTCCCGGATTAGCCTGCGCAGTCCGCGCAGGCTAATCCGAGACGGCACTTTACGACTATATAAGATTTTTCATACAGTAGACTTTCGTGAAACAAAAAAAATCACACAAAAACGGGATGTGTCGTCTCGAATTAGTCACAGACTGCACAGGCTGATCTGGGACGACACACTTTTACGCATATGTCCGAAGGGCCCTTTTCTTGTGTTGCACGCCATATGTAGTTACATGTATTGCTTATCCAACAGAAATAATGGGAACCTTGAGGGCGTACTAGCGGCCAAAAGTAGATTATTCGGGGGCCAAAATGCAGGGAAATTTAATTAATACTATTTAAAAGTTATAATCGAGTCCCTGGACAGTCAGTGTAGCGGTTTTTCTTTCGAAAATGTCAGATACTATGGTTGCGTCATGTCCTGCCAAGATGACGGCTGCAATAACAGCACGCATGCGCAGACGAGTGTATCCTCATTGGCGATAGCATTGATTGTTGCTCTTCTAAAGAAGTGTTACAGTACGATCTTTCAAAGTTCAGTCACTGGCAGAAAAATGAATCTTAAAATTAAAGTTGTTGTAAAGCAACAAGAGAGGTAACTATATTGTAAAACCATAGTATAAGAGTAGAGTTCGTCGTCGATCCCCCGATAAGTTCTTAAAATATTATCTCTTTTATCAAAAACTCATCACAATATTATCACGAAGGAATTCATTGTGCTGAGTACCGCTACATAGATTCTAGGAAAGAACTAAGGCTATTTTACTCTTGGAAACCCAAGATGTCCCATCTGTCTACATCTGTTTCTTAAAGCGTCGTAGGTAAAAGTCAGTTTCGGCCACGGTGCATTTCGACCCTGAAAAATCCCAGTCATGTTCGCGTTGACACATTTTACGTGTTTTACAGCTTGCAAGAAATATATTTGAAAACAAAAAATATATGAGCCATGCTCTGTGAAAAAGGGACTTAATACTTCTGCGAAAAGTATCGACCCACGTCAGCCTGTGCAGTTCGCACAGGCTGATCTGGGCAGAAACTTTTCGCTATCGGTCAATTTTCTACATGTCAAAGGACCATTCAACCCTGTTATTCAGTTGGTTGTTAAAAAAAGTGGCTATTATGGATTCATAGTTAATGTGATGATTTGCTTGGTATCATGCATCACGGAGATGCATTAAGCCCCCTTTTCACAGAGCATGACTCATATAAATATGACGGTGTAAGAGGTATTGGAATGTGAATGTTGAAACTTTTGTGGTTCAATCTGAAAAGAAATGATGAAAAGCACCGACCCAAGCAATTGCTTTTTTTTCTCCTTTTCACATTTAGTTGTTTGGTATTTATCACCGTTTTCAACAGTAATTCCATTGATGTCGCGGCGACTCTTGCACCTATGCATTTTTCCTGGAATGTCTTCTCCCAGTGCTTCGCAGAACATTCTTCACAAGCCACTGGCTTCTTCCCCACGTAGAAAAGGTGAAAGAATGTTCTACGGTGAGAGAGGAATGAAATTCGTCACAATGACAATCGGAAAGAAATTTGCCGGACTGGGAAACGAGCCAGCAACCTCTGTTCCCCCCCCCCCCCCCGCCGTCCACCCCAGGCCATGGGGCTCGGTCAAACTGTCACAGAGAGACCTGTGGTATGAAGTGTTCTGATATTAGTATGCTGTACTTGTGGGCTAGATTGTTCAGGGTTGCAGCGGAGTGCTTTACGTCGGTTGAAGTTAATTAACTTGCTATGTTTCTTTTACTAGTATGGTTCACCCGTAATAGGAGGTGGGAGCCGTGGTGAGACGATGTCAATTTCCGGGCTGGAATTGTCTTACCTCATGTTCTTTCCCAGATTTAGTTGAATTATGTCTCGCGGTCGACACTTTTCCAAGAGGGTGGGTGGATGTTTGTTACGAAGTGCTTGATTAAACTTAATATTCCGCGATCCGGTTTTGTGTTGCATTCAGAACTCATTGACAATTCTTACGCAAGCCTTGGATATAGACCGATGAAATGAAAAACAAAGAATGGTATTTTAAACCGGACGCACTGTCCATAAAAAGAAATTCTTTGTGTAAACGATTTTGGCTGTTTTTTTGGGTCATGTCTTAATCAATTTCTTAGTCGATGAGTGAATGTTAAAATTGTGATGAGGTCGCTTCTACTATACTTGTTGTTATTATTGTCACCTTTGAAAATACATGTAGTCCGAAGGCACACAACCAAGATCAGGGCTCGTATTCACCAACTATTCTTAAGAACATTCTTAGTCTTATTCTCCAGAATTTCCTAAATGTGGAAGTAACACAACTTCTGATTGGCTAAACCAAATGGTTGAATAAGAATGGTCGGTGAATACAAGCCCTGATCTCGGTCTACATGTATTTTCAAAGGTGACAAAAAATGGTTTAGCCAGTCAGAAGTTGTGTTACTTCCACATTTAGAAAATTCTGAAGAATAAGACTAAGAATTTTCTTAAGAATGGTTGGTGAATACGGGCCCTGGTTTCGTTCATTTGGCTGAATTGTTCCGAATATTGGTGCTAATGTTTAGAGCCGGGATGGTTTACCTCCGCAGAATAGTACCTTATGCGGCGAAATGTTATTGTTACAGGGTGAAAGCAGACAATAAAAAAAACGCGAGAAATGCTTCCGCTGTGTTGTATGATATGGCGTGCAACACACGAAAAGGGGCATTCGGACAATTGCGTAACGTGTTGTCCCGGATTAGCCTGCGCAGTCCGCGCAGGCTAATCCGGGACAACACTTTACGACTACATAAGATTTTCTCATACAGTAGACTTTCGTGAAACAGAAAATGCAGAAAAACGGGAAGTGTCGTCTGGGATTAGTCACAGACTGCACAGGCTGATTTCGGACGACACACTTTTACGCACATGTCCGAAGGCCCCTTTTCGTATGTTGCACGCCATATACCGTTTACGCTCAGCACACGAATACTTACAGCCGGCCAGTTTTGAAACTTCCTTTAACCAAAAGGTGAAATTGCCTACAACGAAACATTTCTCCTTGGGTCACAACGTTTTACTAGTATTCGTGTATTAACCATTAGTTACTGTTGAATATGAGCCATGCTCTGAAAAAGGGGCTTAATGCATCTGCAAAAATTTCGGACCTATATCAATCTGTGCAGTCCGCGCAGGTTGACATGAATCGAAACTTTTTTTCTATCGGTCAATTTTCTGTATGTCCAAGGACCATTCAACCTCATGTGGTGTCCGTGGTTGTGAAGTAGAGCGTCGGCCTCGTAATCAAAAGGTCCTGAGTTCGATACCCGGGAGCGGATGTCAACTTTGGGACTGTTCTCTGGCCCACACATTCGGCGCGAGTACTGGTGTAGTTTCCAGGAAGCAGAATCGAGAGAGATTAGTATAAGTTGTAAGAACTTGTTTCTCAATCGATGTAAAATAAATATGTTTAACCTCATGATTCAGTCGGTTTTTAGTCAAAATGGATTTTATGCATCCATAACTATGTGATGACTTGTTTGGTATAATGCTTTACTGAGATGCATTAAACCCCCTTTTTGCCAGAGAGCGGCTCATATCTATAATGGACAAGGATTTTTTGAAAGCTATCTGCTGCAAGTTCTCTCGAGAGGTTATGATTCAAACTTGATCAGCAGTTGTTTCATCAGCTGATATCTTACTGTCTGATTTGTGTATGTTTCAGCTAAAGATGACATTGAGATGGTGTACCGAGGCTGCTCAATCGAGTCCCTGGACAGTCAGTGTAGCGATTTTACCTTCGAAAATGTCAGATACTATGGCTGCGTCATGTCCTGCCAAGATGACGGCTGCAATAAAAGCACGCATGCGCAGACGAGTATATCCTCATTGGTGTTAGCATTGATTGTTGCTCTTCTAAAGAACATGACATTCATCTTCGATATGGTATAGTGTATCTAAATAAACAGTCTTCATTGTCCATTATATCAGACCGGAGGTGCTGTTGACATCGTTACTTGTAAGAATGGGAGCGAATGTGTCGTGGAATTTGATACTAACGATTTTATTCCAAATAACATATCTATTGAAAGTTCGAAACCTCAGCGTTTCAGCCTAGAACCATGATCCAAATACTTTTCTTATCTTGGCTGCAGTAGATAGGTTTCTTGTTCAAATGAAACAAGGGTGGTACCTCGTATATACGGTTCCTGGGTCAGGATTCATCAACCATTCTTAAGAATTTTCTACATTTGAAAGTAACACAGCTCCTGATTGGCTAAACCATTTGGTTTAGCCAATCAGGAGCTGTGTTACTTTCAAATGTAGAAAATCTTGGAGAATAAGACAAAGAATATTCTTAAGAATGGTTGGTGAATACGGACCCTGATCCCAAACTTTTATTGACTTTATCGAAAGTGGCGAAGTGATATTTACATTGGCGAAATGAAATTTGGCTGGTATTACCCGTTCAATGAGGAAATGAAAACATAACATTATACATGTAGTCGAGCGATGAAGTGTGCAAATATCTCAGCCTCGAATACAGTCGGAACTTAGCAAAACATTGTTTGCTTTTGCGTCCACTGTAGATTTACGACGCATCTTGGATATAATGTATATCGATGAATCGCATGTTGAGGCTACATCCTAAGTTTAATTCTTAGAGAGTCACATCGATGGAAATAATGGACAGTGCATATCCAATAATATCAGATATCAGACTGCACGTTTTGTGCAGTCTGATTTTGATCTACACTGTCCGCAAAATCAAGATAAATTGAGTCCAGCATCTTATGGTTTAACATGTAATCTGACCACACACTGTCCGATACACTGGTGTTTTCGCGGACTTAATCCTGTATTAAACAATCCTCAATGTTTCAACGACTCTGACGAAGAGCTTGTGAATACATCGTGGTAATAAGAAAATGCTGGTAAGCAACATTTTCTTCTTATCTGAGAATGTTTCCTATCTGTTCAAAAACAAATTCTGTCACTTTACACATTTTCCATCAGTCGTCTGCAAACACATTTGAAATGGACAGGTCTAAAAGTTTACTTTATTTTGATTTTTGCTCATTAGTCAATAACCAAATTGTTTCTATCACAAAATCAGTCAGTAATTTCCTCCTTTTAGAGGACATTTACAAACACACTAGAATAAAACTATGTATCGAAACAAACATTCATCGGTTGAAATAAGCACAACTAGCATCTATTCATTGCTTTATTTCTGTTCATTAATTTAACTCAATCAAATACACATACACATGTGTTTTTTTGTCAAAACTGTGCTAGAAGCATAAGCCGTGTAATAACCTAAGTCTTTACCTGACGAGAACAATTTAAACTTGTCCAAATTGAAAGCATTTGCAAATTGCAGACGACCAATGAAATGGCACATGAAATATGAAGTTTCTCTTTTAAAGGGTAGAAAACATTGTTGGAAGAGGAGAAAACGCTGGTTACCAAAAGTCTTCTTCCCAGAGTACGTTAAACTCGGGATTGTTTTGTAAAGGGTTTAGTCAGCTGTCGACGCGCAAGGGTAAATGGATGTCTGTGAGAGGGATATTTTAAAAGAGATCATGTCTATATCAAGTTAAGTTCTGCTTCATTTCTTTTTTTAAAAGAGATCATGTCTATATCATGTTATGTTCTACTACATCTCTTTTTTAATAGAGATCATGTCTATATCATATTAAGTTTTGTTTCATCTCTTTTTGAAAAGAGATCATGTCTATATCATGTTATGTTCTACTAAATAGCTTCTTTAATAGAGATTATGTCTATATCTTATTAAGTTTTGTTTCATCTCTTTTTTAAAAGAGATCATGTCTATTTCATGTTAAGTTCTACTTCATCTCTTTTTTGAAAATAAGTTACAACATTTTTTTTTCCTGAGAGAGAACTTGTTATTAATGAAAACCTCAGTATCATTATTGTTAGCAGAATTTCATTGCATAATTTCTTGGAAAACTTAAATAGTTGATAGCATATCCAAGTTTTATGTCTTCATTTTAAGGTTCGTTATGACATATCACCAAGTTTTGATTAAAAAATCAATCTTTCAAACATTTTAATTGCCTCTCTCCAAAAACAGCCTGCTGTAATGTCTCAGAGATATTTTGTCAGAGATAAAAGGAAAGTTTATGTTCAACTGAATATGTCCAGACTTAACAGTTCAAACAGTTATCGTACACATACGGTTCGTTACTTAGATTAGTCTTCAAATAGAAAATTTCACCAAGAAAAGTTAGTAAGAAGACTTCAGTTTCAGACAGAGAGAGAGAGAGAGAGAGAGGATGTGAATTTACCAGTAACATGAAAACGTGTATTTCTGAAAGGGAGGTAACTGTAACAATGGAAGAAATATTCCAGCGATGTTTGATGCCTTTACTTATTCTAGTATTCCTTTTATTCGTCATTTCTCGTTTATAACAGTGACCTATCTTGGTGTTGCGGTGTTTACCACGAGAAATAACTATTTCTTAACGTATGAATGTTTTGTCGTTTATGTTCCAAATGTTGTAGTATTGTATGTATACTGTTTAAAAATGCAATAAAATCAAAGACAGAACTATTATCCTATGACTGAATTTCCTTTTTCTTCATTTCAAGAAATTTAACATATACGGTACCTATGAGTCTTGCGTTGTGAAAAGATGGATTAATGCATCTGCAAAAAGTAGTGACCCATGTCAGACTGCCAGTGCGGGCAGGTTGACATGGATCGAAACTTTTTGCTATTGGTATTTTTTTTTTTCCGCATCTTAATGGACTATTCTACCTCATGATTCAGTCCGTTTAAAGACGAAATGAATCTGCGACGACTTGCTTGGTATGATGCATTACGAAGACGAATCAACATTGAAACAAACAACCTCGTGTTTTCACGACCCTGGATAAGAAAGATGTTTGAAAACTAGCATTTCCTCTTTTCCCACAATGTTTTCCACTCTTTTCTACTCTTTCAAAGACAACTTCTATTATTTGTGCCACATTGAATAGCTGTTATGTGTGCAGTTGGATAGCATAATGGTTCCATAAGTGCACGCACAGTCTTCAGAAGGCTACGGGAACGCGTCATCATCAGTGTACGTTGAAAGTTTTCGTCGCTACCAAAGACACCCAATACTGTTGTGCAGCTTCAACAGACTCTGGTCTAAGAGTAGAATAACCTGCCCCTAAATGTTATCCGGCGATACCTTAGGTCCTTGTGTCGGAGACTCATGGCTTTGATAATGGTGCAGAAGGACACACCCAATACTGACACTGGTGTTCGGGAGTAGATGTATAAAAGGGGGTTCTTGCTTATTTTTCTTAACCCCCCCCAATCCCCCCGCATACCCAGAAATATTTTTACCACAACCAACCACACAACGGCTAACCCACCCACCAATTAACGCCCTTATCAAATCCTACCACGCTTAACCAATCAACCCACGTTTAAGTTTATGGCTAGCCCTTATACAATGACTGTACAATTAACAATTTTATGTAACATTAACATGCTCATAAAATTAACATATAACCGCTTAACATAAATACTATATGAAGGTCAGCAATCAACTAGCATAACCTTTTTTATAAACATTTTTAACTTAAATCAATTTTTTAAAAAAAATTTGTTTTATAAATATTTATGTTGAGAGTAAGGGTTGAGGGTTTTTTATTTAAAAAAATTACTTAAATTAAATTAGTATTTTTTTTATAAAAATACATAAATAGTTACTTTTTGTTAAGTAAATATTTATATAAATATGGAAATTAAAAATACACAAATACAAATCTAAAACCATTAGCCCCAGATGTTTAAGTTAGGCTAACCCAGATGTTGAGAGTAAGGGTTATCTGTTTTTTAAAAGAAAAAAATTTAAATTCAATTTTTAAAAAAATTTAAAAAAAAAATAAAAAAATTTAAAATTTTTAAAAATAAAATATGAATTTTTGTTTGTTAAGTTTAAACAATAATATAGTAAGATGTCAGTGTTGAATAAACTTTCTAAAAAAGAAAAAAAGACTCTAGTAAGATGTCTTGAAGATAGACCATTTTTATTTAATATGATGTATCAAAAGCTAAATGATAAAGTAGCGGTGTTAATTTTTAATGAAGCAAATTTTATAGGTATTGATAGAATGTATAAAAGACTAAAATCAGGAATATACTTTTGTTTAAGTAGAGAACTATATAGAAATACAACACCATTTAATTATCATATGGTATTTAGATATGGTATAGATTTTAATTGTAATTTTATAGGTTATTCATTTCCTTTTTCTATCAATCAAAGTTCAGATAAAAAAATAATGATGATTATATTAATGTTAGCAATGGCAACAAAAACAACCACTCAAGCCATATTAATTCTTTTTACAGGTGGATATTTTGAAGAGGATGAACGAAAAAAAATTAATGAAGATAAAATATTTACATCAGATAAATGTGTAATATGTTTAGATAATGATACAAGTGTTTATTATGTTGATTGTGGCCATAAATGTATTTGTGAAGAGTGTTATACTTCATCTAAATTTACTAATTGCTGTCCTGTTTGTAGAACACAAAACAATATTGTTTATAGATAATCTTAAATATTTAACCTTTTTTACCAGGTTAAATATTTTAATATTTTTTTAGTCTTGCTCCTTGTTTTTCATATTTCATTTTATCTTCTTCAGTCAATTTTTCAATCCTATGATGACCCCAAGCTAAAGTGTTTATCCCATCCTTTAATATGTACCTTTTATCATCAGCAAAACTTAACGCTTTTTTGTTTATCTCTTCAGTATATATTTTATGTCCTCGACTTCTTAACACACCCATGGTTCTATAATGGTCTTCCCTTGTATTTAAACAATTTATATAATTTTTTAAATTTAGTTCAGTTTTAACAACAGACCTTTTTACACCCTTACATCTTCTATCTTCGGTATTCTTATCTTTACCATTATCTTCCCGTATTAATTTTCTATTTTCATCTAAAATTGGTTTTGGATTTAGATTTTCTTCAGTTTTTTCTTCTCTTTTTATAGGTAATTTTTTATAAGCGTATGTTTTTGCACCTAAACCAACCATCTCAGTCATTATATCACCATTTAATTCATCTTTAAACATACCTAGCACTTTTTTGTTTTTTGGGTTATACAACTTATGTTCTACAGGGTAACCACTCATATCATACATTTTTTCAGCATCATTAGAAATATCTTCATACAAATCATCAGTTTCTATTTCAAGAATAAAACTATCTGTATCAGTATAACACATCTTTACTTTTTCACCATACTTTGCTTTAAAATAATTATAATAAGTTTTTTGCATATGTGTTTTGCTAATATCTGATATACTCATACCTAAATAAACAGGTTTATTATATGTTATACTTGTTTTTTTCATATGAACAGCAACTAAATTGTCATCGAATATTGTAGTATGGTGATAGTTTGGTTTAGCAACAAGTTTTTTATAACGATAGCTAACCGCATCATTAACCAATTGAATATCAACTCTATTTCTTAAGTTTTCCATAGTCTTACCAAAAACTCCATTCATCATTAACTTAAAAAAAAATCTTTTTCAAAATCATTTTTTGCATTTTTTCTTAACTCAATATTTAAATCGATATATTTTTTAATATCAGTAGTTTCTTCAAACTCAATTCCACGATGTAATTTTTTAAATTTTTAAACCTAATTCTAAGTATGTTTTTAAAACCTCATGATGTATAACATAATTTTCTTTATCGTTTAAATTAGGAATAAGTTTTTCTACCTTTTCTATTTTTAGTTGTTCAGGTGCAAGAGGAAAATCGTTGTGTAAATCATGTAACTCTTTAGGATACTCTAAATCAACCTCTAAAAAGCACGGAAAGTGTTTCCATTCTTCTAATTCCTCTTTATCCATCCATCTAAAACCGTAAGTAGGCAATGGTTGGCTCATAGCCCATGGATAAAGACTGTTTGCATCTACGTAAAATAGATATTTTGGTGGTTTATTTTCATCGTATTTTTTCATATATTTGTTGTTTGCTTCTGCATGTCTTTTACTACACATAGATACACCACCTCGGATCCCCCTTTCAACCATTAAAAGCATATCAGGGTCTGTTAAAAGTTCAAGCTCTACTTTAGATGTTTTAAGCATAGCATCTAAAGCCAACCCTGGAATAGTATAATACCAGCAAGGGTCTAATTCATAATACTTAAGACAAATATCCCTAAAGTTTTCAAAAACATCTGCTAAAAGCAAAACGTCTATTTTGTTATAAAGCTCTAAATAATCCTTAAACGTTTTTATTTTAAAAGTTTCCCAAACATTTAATGCATGTTTATAATCTTTATCTTTAATATGTTCCTTGTTTAAACTTGAATAAAATTTTTCTTTAGGTGGTAGTTGTGTTTCTTCTAACTTTTCAAAAGAATCTAAATATTCATAAGGAAAAACTCCTTTTCTTTTTAGTAGAGGTAAATATTTTTTGGGGTAAAATTTTGATAAAATATTTAATTGCTCTTCATTTAAATTTTTTGAAAGTTCATCCAAACTTGAACCCATAAACTTAAAGCTATCAAGAAACCTAATTTTATGAGTTATGTTTTTTCCCACCTTAATATACTTACTAAAGCTAATATATTTTTCCTCGTTGTTAGGGATACAATCAATGTTTCCTTCAGTTTTACCAAGTTTTTTATAAAAAGATGACTATCATAACCACTTAAATTATGAAAATAAACAGGTGTAAAGTCAGGAATTTTTGCTTTAAGATTACATTCAGTATGAGCGGCACCTCTATATTTACCAGTAAAATGGCAATGGTCTCTTACTTTATAATTTTTACGGGTAAATTTTTTATTACAAATCCAACAAAGTTTTTCACTTTCATATTTTTTTTCTTCATCTTTTCTTATCTTAATTGGTGTTGGTTTTTGATAATATTTTTGATGAATTTCTCTGATATCCTCAGTTATCATATCTACAAAAACTTGTTCTGCATTTTCTCCGGTATATTTTCTTTCTATAGGCTGAAACACATCATCAAAACATTTTATGATATAGTAAAAGCTACAGGGGATATGGTTTTGAGATTTTACAGTATAACTTTCTTCTTTGCTTGGTTGGCAAGTTTCTATAGGCATCAATATACTTTCAAAATCAGCAAACACAGCAATCGGAACCTTAATTTTTCTATCATGATTTATAAATTGTAATGTACTTCCATCTTTAGGCATATTTAAAGCAATAGGTTTATGCTTACCACAATATTTTTTATGCTTTTCTAAAAGGTCCTCCCTTCCAAATGAATTTATACATCTTTTACAAAAATACTTTTTACCATGATGTTTTGATATTTGGCTAGAAACTAAACGGCTAAAATTTTTTATGAGAACATAGTGGTTATTTTCTTCATTTGTTAAGTAAAGTAGATCTACATGGTTACTTTTTTCTTCATTAGTAATTCTTAATGGATAAAATTTTTTATTATCATCATAACTAAAAACATTAACGCTAATTTCAGGATTTTGTTTTTCAAATTTATCAATATCATGTAATGTAACGGGATACTCGATTCCTTTCATATTTAAGATATTTTCCCTTGGTCTTAAATCACCAAAAACTTTTTCTGAATTTTTTTCTCTTGGAATTAATGCTCTTAATATAGACCACTTAAAACATTGGTTGTCATTATTTTTCTATTAATACATGCTTTTTTATCAGCTATCCATTTTGGAAGAGGTATATATCCTGAAGCTTTTAAGGGGTCATAAATAGCTGTATGTAGCTTTAAATGTAATACACTATGAAAAGTCCATCCGCTACCCCTTCTTAAAAAGGTACGATAATTTTCTAAAATTTCTTCAGCCATAATATCATATAATTCATTTACATCGGTCCCCCTTAAATTAATTAAATTTTAACCAGAAGAAAACTGTGTTTGTACCGGGTGGTCAAAATCTTCAAATCTATACATTAAACATTTAAGAACCATCTTTACTTTAACATTACGTTTATTTCTCAAAATATTTACCATAGATTGCATTGTTAGCTCTAAAAACTCCTCAGGAGATTCAACGGGAAACCCCCCTATTTTGTATTGTCTTGCCCAATTTTGTAATGAAGAACGACTTTCTGTTACACCAATAACTTCAGGTCTCCTTGGTAAGCGTTCTTCTACATTTCTAACAACTTCATTTAAAACTTGTGGAATCTGCTCTTCTTCAACATTACCGGTTAGCCAATTAGTAAAGTTAGATACCCTTCTTCTAACGCTTTCAGGGATTACTGCTGTGGCAACCCTTTGAGCACCACTATAAATATTAGATGCAAGCCTTTGACTAGCATCAGAGATTCGAGTAAAAATTGATCTCATTATAATTTTTTATATAAAATAAAATTTCCTTAAGTCAATTTTTAAATTTATTATTTTCTTAAAAAATAATAAAATTATTGAATATCAATTCTATATTTACCATTCCAAACTCTCCCATTCCAATTTTCAATTGTTTGAGGGCAACGGTCTATAAATTACTTGCCTTGTAAATTGATGGAAAGGTTGTTGTTTCTCCTGTTTTAACATCCTTTAAGGTAACTTTTTTTGGATTACTAGCAATATTTTTTAATCTATCATAATTAGGAATTTTTTTAAAATGTTTTTTAATTTCTTCCTCAGGGTATAGTCCGTGCTCTTTTACTGTATCGATAAATTTCTTTTTATTCCAATAGGAATAAAACTTAATATCATTTTCTTTTAAAAATTTTTTTAAATCTGCAATCTTTAGCATTTTTATATAACATAAAAAATTACTTAATACACTACACTCATCTTATTGCCATCACTTTGGAAGTTAATTAACCTATCACTAAGTAAAATCGCAAATGCTTCAGTATTTGCAGGAGGATTTGCAGTAAATGTTACCTTAATATGAATATCAGTTACAGAATACTTTAACCTTTCACTTTGCTTTGATACGTCAAACAAAAACAAAGGAAAGAGAGTTTTATAATCTAAAGTAGTAATATTAGGGTTTGATACTAATTCATCCATGTTAAAAAACTTTTTTCTAAACAAAGCAGCTTCACCATATATTCTACTAAATTGATTAGCAGTAAAGTTTTCAAATATAGCCGGGTTTTGTTCTTGGTCACCACTTTTACCAGTTTGAAAACCAACAATTAAAAAACGTGGCACCTCAGGAGATGATTTAGCTGATAGCCTCCAAGTAAAGCCCGTTGCCGCCTGTGGAACCGCAGTGGAGTCGCTTTGTATCATTCTATACCCAACTGGGAATTTTTCTTTCTTTTCAATAAATTTTAAAAGTTCAAACTTATTACCATCCTCAGGTGTCACATGAGGCATAAACCAAGATACTTTCAGTAAATTAACTCTACCAACATCGGTACCACCAGCTCTAAAAATTGCGTCATTGTCATCATTTCTTGTTAAGGTTAAAGTTTGTTTCATACCATATAAAACTTTGTTGTAATCTTCACAAAAACCAAATATATGTTTTAAAGGCACCCTAAAACTAAAGGTTCCAACGGGATTTGAACTAAAAATATACTGTCTTCTTACTGAAAAACCAGCATTAGTAGCACTGGCTGCATTGACTCCGGTATCCTTATACCATAATTGGTTTAACCCTTGTGATTTAGAAAAGTCATCTGGGTATTTTAACAGTCCTAGCATTGTTGTAGCCTGACCAGGGTAATTAATGGATTCTATCTCTTGCCCACTAAGTTGATATCTGATATTTTTAAACAGATATAAAAGACCATTATTTGTTATGGTAACCTCATTAGCTGCCCAAAAACGGTACCATCATTTTTTACTAATTCACCTATAATTTGTAAATATGACTCGGAAGGGTGATAAAAAATATCTTGAGTTTCGATATCAATCCTAATATTTCCTCCAGAGTTGTTAAGATTAGTTCCTGTAATAGGTTCATACTCATGATATTCATATTCATCAGTACTATCATCTTTTAAAATCGGTGCTTTAATGTTTAAAATGTCCATTTTATTATATGCAATTAAAATTTTTAAGTCAAAACTATAATTGAGTTGAGTTTTTAATATTCTAGCCATAGTTGAGGGAATGATTTGTTTTCATCATTAACATAAACACCTTTAAGTTTAATATTTTTAAGTTTTCTGCATAAAGGTTTTTTCTCATTTTAAGGTAAATTTTATTTCCGTAAAGAATTGTTACTTTTGGTATATTGTTTTCTTCTAAAAAATCATTTACTTCATCTTCAAAACCCTTCATGATATCAGCTTTTTCAGGAGACAATTTTACAACAACCTTTTTATAATCATAACTTGTATTATTTACTTCAAGAATCTCACAGTCTTCACCAATTTTAAAGTTAGCATAAAGGATACCAACTCTTTTTGTATTGTATTTTTCATATTCTGTTATCCTAAATTTTAGCTTTGACATTCTTTTTTATTTAATGTATATAATTTACTTAACTTAAATTCATTTTTTTCATAATACTTTAACTCCGGAACCCTTACTATTTAATTTCTTAACTAAATCTTGTATAGCAATGGCACTACCATCTATTAAGGTATTAATATTTTGTGTTGCAGGTTGTGTTGTTGTAGGCTTTGGGGCATACTTTTCTAAAATCTTTTTAGATTTTGGTGTTAAAGCCTTTTCAACTAACTTTTTACCTGCATCAACCGCGGCACTCTTTCCAACCTCTAACGCTTTCTTTGCTCCTTCCTTAGCAACACTCTTACCAACATCAACTGCTGAAGATGCAATTTGTTTAGCTGCGCTGCTTGTAAAGAGCCTTGTAAGAAAATTAGCAAAGCTATCAAATATACCTGCACCACCGTAAGAATAATTTTTTTAAATCCTCTCTTTTGTGATGTAATCATTTTATAGTATAGACATTAAATTTTTATAACTCTTTGAATTTAATACACGTTGTCTTTTTAATTCATCACAAATACTTACCAACTCATTTCTTACACCTGTATTACCAGCTTTTTTACTCGCCATTAAAAGGTCAAGTCTTTTTAATAGTGCGTTGGGGTCAGATGGGATAATGGTAATTCCTTTTCCAAGGACTGTATCATTCCAAATGTGTCTAAGCATGTTATTCCATTTGTTTGCTTTACTGCTTTTTGGAAAATTACTTTTCGGGTCATTATTGCGATGGAGGGTGTTGGATTTTATTATTATCTCCTTGTAATTATCAAAATCCTCGTCAGTATATTTTTCTCTGTCCGGTTCTTTAGCTACAATAAGTTCCCACAAACCAGGCGTACCTTTATAGGTTTTATTTGCAACTAAAATATCATCTCCTAAAATTTCAGCTTCCTCATTGCCGATATAAAATTTACCTTCTTTGTCATATAACCCATACGTTGTATCAGCTTCATTCTTATTGGTAAATCTTCTTTGTTGCTTTTGCGCAAGTGGTCCAATAAGCAATAATGCTTCTCTATTTTTTTCCATCTCTTCCAGCTCTTCCATAAGCCTTAATATATCTTCAGTATCATCTCCTTCCGATTTCTCATAGGCTGTGATAGAAGGAAAGGCTGGAAATGTAATAGCATTAGGCAATTGTTCGATACCCTCTTTAATAGGTTTAAGCCCTTCTGTAATCTCCTTTGTTGCAGCTTTTAGTGTTTCTGTAATAGGTTTAAAAAACTTAGAAAGGTCTGTTTGTAATTCAATTTCACCTGTTCTCTCTGCAAGTTGGCTATCACGAATTCTTTTTCTCGTTGCAAGATATTCTTTTACAATTTGGTCCCTTTTTACAGGGTCTTTTATCTTTAAAAATGACATATTCTTTTAAGTAAAAAAATTTTTTTATCTTATTTTTTTAATCAGTATTACCTATCTCACATGCACAAGAACATTTAAACTTAGGACATTTAAAACGTAGTGGTGCCACGATCCTTTTCAACGAGCTTCCGAAAGGACTCCCTCGCTTCTTGTCTTCCTCTTTCAATTAAACTTTCTTGTTCTTCTGTCATAATCTTTTTCTTTGACTTACTTCTGATTTCTTCCTTCATAGCCTTATATTTTTCTAATTCACCTAAAATTAGGTTAAACTCTGAATGTTCTATTTTGTTATCACTAATTGCTTTAGATATATGAGTATAAAGGGTGTTTAGCTTTGAATCAGCTAACATTTTAATCTTAAGATGTTTTTCTGATTTTGTTCTGGTTCTTCTAACCAGAAACTTACCTACTAATGCTGCAAATCCAACAGCTAAAGCACAACCTTCCAAAGCTATCGTTGCAGGTATCGCTACCACGGTACTTAGTAAAGCGATACCCCCAGCTCCAGCACCTAATGCTAGAGCGGTTAAACCAGCTTCCACGTTATCTACTGTCTTGCTAATATTTAAATACTTTTTACGCTAACCCTAACTTCATTTTCAAGAAATGTTTGAATTTCTGATATTTTTTGTAGTCTAAAGGATTGACCATTGTCTCCTGCTGATAGTATTGGTTCTAATGATGGTGCATTTGGTATATTTCGTGCTTCTGGTAAGTTTGGATAAATCTTTTCTGAAAGTTCCATTTTATTAATTACAACTATTTTTTTTAAATAGAATAGTAAAGACGACACAAAAAATCATTTTCTTTAATTTTTGCTGTTTCGTTTGAGTTGTTAGTAATTGTAATGATAGCATCTACGGTATCCTCAAGAATAACTTCATTTGATAAACTTAAACGCTTAAATTTTAAGTTGTATGACAATGAGGTAAAAACAACTCCTATACTCATTAAAAAACCAAAACCTAATACTATTGATTTTGTTTCACCTGTTTTTAATTTTAAGGGTTGTTGAGTAAAAACATCCCAAAGAACAGGATTAACCTTTTTAGGTGGATAATTAACTTTTAAAGGTTTCCAAAAAAATAGTTTTTGGTTGTACTATTTTAGGCTTAACTCCAAATTTATGCACATTCATATTTTTAATTTTATAATATTGCTCCCAATATAGGAATATTTCCAAATGGGCTATTAGGTCCTAAAAGAAGACCTTTTCCATCATAAATTCTGGCACCCCTTTTTAAATATAATCCATCACCAACAGAACCTAATCCTTTACCTTTAGCCGGTCCAAGATATAAACCTTCACCATCAGTTTCTACTTGACATACACAACCACCTTTTTTAAGGTAAAGACCGTTACCCATTGCTTTTTGAACGCCTGAAGAGGCTAACCCAGATAGGGCACCAACTCCTATAGCAGGTAAAACAGTCCTTGCTAATGTAGGTAGAACTGATGAAGCTAATCCTGCTAACAAAGGTAAAAATCCACCTTCTACTTTCATGTTATGTTTAAGTTGCTTAATTGTCATTCTAATCGTGGTTCCCTTACCAGCTTCATAAGCTTTTGCTATTTTCTTTGCTTGTGATTTGGCCACTGCAATTATATCATTATCTTGTAAGTCATCAAAATTTAAACGAATACTTACCGGACAACTAGCTTTAACAGCATGATTTAGCTTTTGCTTTTGCCCCTCTGATATATTTACTTTAACAGTAATGTAGTTTGTCATTTTATATTAATATATTTTTTTTATTTATCTTGCCTCTCTAATATGAAATCTGATTGTTAATGTTTCACCTCTAAGATTTAGTAACGTTCCATCTTGGTCAGTAATTGACACATTGAGGTTATGTATTTCATTTAATGTTAGCGGAAGATACACTAAATTAACTGGCGACTCTATTATTTTATAACCAGGTGACACATTAGGAAAAAAACTATAAATTGTGTTTCTTTGCGAACCATTAACATAACTACCAGAAATTAAATCAATATTAACAAGTAAGCTATTAATACTTAAAATATTTACTACTTTTTCAGATTCGTGAAATCCTTGTAGATATTTTGCTTTATTAAATATTAGTACCTTTCCGATACCCCTACTTTGGTTAAAATCTACCTGATAACCATTTTCTACGATAAGAACTGATTTTAAAGTATTAGAGTTTGTGGAGATATTAATAATATTCTTCATTAATTGCGTCATAATGACCTTTTTTCCTCATTTCTTGTTGTATTACATCATTAATATCAACTAAATCATAGGAACCTTCAGGTATTTTTAGTTTTACCCATGTTGCACCATTGTCTGGAGAATAAACAAAAGTATTATTACTTTTATCAATATTAGGAAATGAATAATAAGTTTCAAGATTAACCAATGCTATTTCATATTCTTTATCTTTTTCTAATTGAAGTGGTGGAGTAAATCTTGTTTTAAACTCTGTTTTGTTGTCACTTACTATAATTTGAAATGATGTTTTATGGTCGGTGTTTTTTACGATTTTTTTAAGCAATTCTTCCATTTTTATATTACTAAAAAAGGTTGTTTATATGTGTAAAAATATATCTTTTTTGCTTAAGATATATTTTTAAAAAATTTGATCATGTTTTCTTGGATAATTACAATGATAATTGTCAGTAGCTTTTCTTAAGGTATAACTAAACAACTCATGTATTTTTATAATTTTATATGAATACTCTCTTACTTTTTTAAGATGTCTTATATGTTTTTTATTAGTTCTATCTTCCTTTTCCGTTTTAAAAATCATTGCCCACCGATTTAAATTAAAAAGTAGTTCAGAAATATGTGATTCTATAAAAGAAAAAAAAACACATATTCTTTTTTCATCCATACCTATAAAACTTTTAGCATAAGAAATAAACTTTTTTCTTAAATTTGATATGTTAATTATTTTTTTTTAAATATCTTGCGGTGGAACCTTCTATTTCTTCTACTAACACATATTCTGCTAAGTTTTTAGTATTAGTTATAAGTTCGTCTGTGCTATTATTAATAAAAAAATAATCGTTCTTTAAATTAAAAACTTTTAAGATACTTGTTGCGGCCATTTTTTTTAATTATACTTAAAAATCTTCTTAAGTTATTTTCAATTTTTAATAATAATCTTTATAATTTTTAGGTATATAAAAGTTGTCAAATCATCTCTGTATTTACCGTTATATTTATCATTGGTTAAATCAATGATAACAAAACCATGAGGTCTTTCCCAACAATTTTTACAAAAATTAATAAACTCCGTCTTAATCATATCATCTCCTACATGATCACTAAAAATTGATTAAGATTTTTTAAGTCTTGTCTAAACAAACATATAAAATTTGCATTCTCTCTAATAGTTTGACGGGGTAATCTAAAATAATTTTGTGATAGATAAAAACAATCAGCATTACTATGCCTTCCACGTACATAGTAACTTTCACATTTGTTTTGTCTTTCTAAAAGTAAATCGTCAAAAATCATTAAATTTTTGTTTTGCGCGTTTAAATCTCTTGGGTCAGGTACATCACTAGCATTTTCAAAAAATTCACAGTTAATATCAGATTTTTCTTTAATTGTTTTGCTCCATTCTTCAACTAATGCTGTAGGTGAAACATCATAGTTTTGAACTTCATTTTTAAAACAACCTTAATATATATTCTTTTGGTATTTTTTCTTCAAAAGCTTTTTTTAATATGCGATATTCTGGTTGAAACAAACTTTTACCAAAAACGCATAAGTTGTTATAATCTAACCAATCAGGTCTTAACAAAAGGTTAAGTAAAAGTGTAGTTTTACCACATCCTGATTTACCTACTATCAAACCTCTAATACTTCTTGGTAAAAGGGAATGGTTAAATCTTTTTGCTAACGCTTCATTCCATGATAAATTAACAATATCCATTTTATATTAAAAAATTTAATTTAATATAAAAAAATGTATTGTGTTAAGTGTAAAAAACAAACTGATACAACCGATTTTGAATGTGCGGTAAGTAAAAATGGTAGAAATATGAAACGGGGTAAGTGTGTTGAATGTGGAACAACTAAAACTCAGTTTATTAAAATAGATGGTGGTTCGTTGTTAAACAAGGTTATCAATAACTTACCTGTTGAAATGCACTTACCAGGTCATAATTTTACTGGTCCTGGTACCAAATTAAAGCAAAGATTAAATCCTGATTTAACACCTAAAGAATGGTCAAAGCCTGTAAATCGTGTTGATAAAGCAGCATATCATCACCGTAAAAAGAAAATTTAAGAAAAGGAGAGTTAGAGTAAATGGTATTGATAGGATATGGGCTGCAGATTTAGTAGATATGCAAGCATTTTCTAAATTTAATCATGGTGTAAAATATCTTCTTGCTGTCATTGACATCTTTTCAAAATACGGGTGGCTGATACCATTAAAAGATAAAACAGGAAAATCTGTTTCTGTTGCATTAAAGATTATTTTTAAGGAAAGAAAACCTGAAAAAATGTGGGTGGATAAAGGTAAAGAGTTTTATAACAAAGAAGTTAAAGATTTGGTTGAATTATATTCTAGTGAAAACGAGGAAAAATCAAGCGTTGTTGAGAGATGGATTAGAACAATGAAAGAAAAAATGTGGAAGTATTTCTCTGCTCACTCAACAAATGTTTATATTGATATATTACCAAACCTTGTTAAAGAATATAATAACACGAGGCATTCTTCTATTAAGATGACGCCAACTGAAGCAAGTAAGAAGAAGAATGAAAATAAAGTTTGGAGAACATTGTATCCTGATTATAATCAAGTAAAAGAAGATATAAAACCAAAGTTTTCTGTTGGAGACAAAGTAAGGATAAGTAAAAAGAAAAAGACTTTTGAAAAAGGTTATACCACAAGATGGACTGAAGAGGTTTTTACAGTTTCAGAAGTAAAACATACATCACCTGTAACATATAAAATTGAAGATTTAAATGGAGAAGAAATAAAAGGTACCTTTTATGAACCTGAACTACAAAAAACAAGACAAGAGTTGTATAGGATAGAAAAGGTTATTAAAAAGGGAAAAAAGAAATCTCTTGTAAAGTGGAAAGGTTATTCTGATGAGTTTAATTCATGGGTTGATAATAGTGCTATTATAAATATTTAAATATATAAAAAATGCAAGATATCTTAATTGATAATATAATTTTACCAAATAAACCTTTAAGTAATTTTGAACTTGAGGATGCCGCAAAAAAATTAAAAATAAAAAATTTTAGAGGAATATTTTTACGTAACACTTTACCGAAAAATAATTAAAAAAAAAAAAGGAATGTGGTATATTAAACCTTGATGACTCTAGCGGCCCTGGTACTCATTGGGTTGCTTGGTTTAAAGATGATAAAAAAAAATTAATTTTGATAGTTATGGTATTCAACCACCTATTGAAATTATAGATTATTTAAAAAGACCAATACACTACAATACTGACCAATTACAACATGCAGGGGAAGTATTTTGTGGTCATTTATGTTTGTACATTCTTAAAGAACTGGGTTTAGGTAATAAATTTCAAAATGTTTTAAATAAACTTTTTTAGTAATATATAACTATGCCCGTTGATAAATTTAGAAGAATGGATTATGTTAAAACAAGTAGTGATGGTGTGTCACTCGCTTACATAAGTAAGAATTTTTTACGTAAAGATGGAACAACCACCGCTACCGGTTCTATAAATATGGCTGGTAATACATTAACAAGGGTTAGTAATCCAGTAAATCCTCAAGATGTTGCGACAAAGGATTATGTTGATAATACAGCAAAAAGTAATGTTGAATCACCTCTATTGAAAGAAAATGGTAGTTTCATTGCTACAGCTCCAATCAATATGGGTTTTAAAAAAATATATAATCTTTTTAATCCTGAAGAATCACATGATGCTGCTACTAAAACTTATGTAGATAAAAATACGATACCTTTTACCTATACTTCTTTTAACCATGACCAATTTGGACAGGTTAAAAACTATGCAGTAGGAGGTTTTCTAGATGTTTTAACTCCTATATTGAGTAGGCATGTTGCAAACAAGTTCTATGTAGATGCTATTGTTCAAGATGTTAAAAATCAAATTGAAGATAGCAAAACACCTAAAGAAAATGGAGTATATGTCTTTGACTCCACCATCAATATGAGAAACAACCAAATTATAAAATTACCAAATCCTGAAGATCGGTATGCTGCTGCTAATAAAAATTATGTTGATAATGGTGGAGCTATTATAAAAAATCCAGATGGAAGTTTCTCAGCAGTATCTGATGTAAATCTCAAAGGTTTTTCTTTTAAAAATGCGGCAACTCCGAAAAGTGAGAGAGATTTAGTAACAAAATCATATGTGGATGAAAAAGTATTACCAATCCCTTCTCTTTTAGAACGAAAACCTATTATAAGCGTGTGTGCCGAAGAAAATGGTTCAATAGAAGATGGTAATTACGAGTTTTCATTTGGTAATGGTAATTCAGGTGTTAATCATGGTTTGGGTGGTTACTGTATGAATGTGTCGGGTAGAATTATAAGAGGTAGTTTAATGATTGTAAAAGATGACAAAAACATATCAAAAGAGGTAAAAGTTAATATTGTGGTAGATGGAATAGAGCATGTTGATTACTCTATTATTAAAAAGAAAGATGAGAGTTGTAGTTGTGTAGTTTTTCCTAAACCACTCGAAATAAAGCAATGCGGTGTCATAAACTTTATCTCAAGAACAAACAACACTAACGTGCGTCACTCTTACATAACTATTTTGATAGAGTTAGACTTGTAAAAAAATATTTAACCAAGTAAAGGGTTAAATATTTAAAAAAGGTTTATCGACACCCACACCAAGATCACGTGGTATAGTATTTCACAACTTTTTCCGATATTTTGCAATGTGAATACACACTTTAGACTGGACTTTTGAGGGAGATGGTAGTATGTTATGATATTTACTTAACAAAAAGTAAATATTTATTAAAGTCTTAAGCCAATCACAAACACATAAGCCTGATGCATGAGTAACTGGTTAGCTTACGCGTGGGTTAATGGGGGGGATCAGAAGGGTTAAGTGGTTAGCCGATGCGTTGGTTAGTTGGCTGATTGGTTGGATGCTTTTTAGATAAGTAATTTTGGAAAAATAAAATTTTAAAAAAATAAAAATTTAAAAATTGATTTAAGTAAAAAAAGTTTATAAAAAAGGTTATGTCATTTTGTTCGATGACCTTTATATGTTAATTTTATGAGCATGTTAATGTTACATAAAATTGTTAATTGTACAGTCATTGTATAAGGGCTAGCCATAAACTTAAACGTGGGTTGATTGGTTAAGAGTGGTGGGATTTGATAAGGGCGTTAATTGGTGGGTGGGTTAGCCGTTGTGTGGTTGGTTGTGGTAAAAATATTTCTGGGTATGCGGGGGGATGGGGGGGGGGGGTTTAAGAAAAATAAGCAAGAACCCCCTTTTATACATCTACTTTCGGGCATAGGCAGATCGGTCTTATCGTGTTTGACGGGAAAATGTAGTGTTATCTTTTTCAAAGATAATGGTTCTGTCCAGTTTTGAGATTTTGTTACAGTCGATGAAACAATAAAATGAATAATGAAAAATATAAAGTAAAACCTTATTTTGCGTTGGAAGTGAGGGTCAGTATAGTTTAGCCTGTATGTAAACCGAACTCCACCAAAATAACAAAGAATGGGTAGAAGACACTTCGGAATACATGTATTTGAACCATGCTTCGGCAAAAGGGGGCTTAATGCATCTTCGTGATCCATGCTACCAAGAAAGCCATCACATACTTATAGATACATAATAGCCACTCTTTTAAACAACCGACCGGACTGAATCTTGAGGTAAACTGGTCCTTGGACATACAGAAAATTGACCAATAGCGAAATGTTTCGGCCGAGGTCAGCCTGCGCGGACTGCGCAGGCTGACCTGGATCTATACTTTTCGCAAATGCGTTAAGCCTCCTTTCCACAGAGCATGGCTCATTTGTACATAACCACATCGGAATGTAATAATGTGTGACAGCTCAACCAGAAATAAAGAAAACATTTCCAAAACGGGAATCAGATCTGCACTTCATGATATCGAGCATCTATTTTCTATAAACCTGAGAGTGCTCAGTTCACGAAACTAATATTAACAATACTACAAAGGATTAAAAACTGGTTGTACTGAAAAAAAAAATTTTTTTCAGCGTATTTCGAAATGGGGTTCGTTGCGGTCTGACCTTGATCTACAATGTCAGCAAATGCATTGTATAATGCCATTGGCATGCTCAGAGTTAACATTTCTGGTGATCCGACCTAGGCCTGTATTCACCAGCCGTTCTCAACTCTTTACCAAACGATAGAATTTTATACTCGACTTACTTGAAAGCGTGTACAGACAATATGGAATGTAGTTCAAATATGATTTCTGTCTGTGATAACGTAGAAAACATTGTGGGAAGAGAAGAAAATGCTAGTTATCAGCATTTTCTCCTTTCCCATAACGTTTTCAAAACCCTTTTTTCTTCGAGGTCGTTAAAAGTCGGGATTGTTTGGTGAGGGGTTCAAAGTAATTCATAGTCTAATATTAACATGAAGTTTTTATATATCAAAGTGAGGCAATTTCTGATTGGCTAACAAAAATAATTTTGCCAATCAAATATTGGCTTACTCCCTAAATAAAGAACAAGAATGCAATTAAGAATGGTTGGTGAATACGGACACTGTAGTTTCGTAAGTAAGGGCCCTCCTTCACACTGTCTGTTAATAATAAAGTATGGACAGCAAGTGGAGCAGTGCTTGTTTGAAGTAAGGTGTCACCTAACAATCTTATCAAACAAAGTATTATATTTATACAAATACGCTATCATAAAGGTCATCTGGATGACTTACTGTTCGTTCAGGTACTCAAAGTGTGAAATTTCAGAAAATGTGAAAAAGGGAGGAGGTAATCTAAAATCATGATGCTGAACTCGTTTGCAGTTTTTGTCTGTTTTGCGTCTGTTGTTTTGTCAGACACTGAAACGTTTATCACTTCAGAGCTCGGAACAATAAACGGAAAAATATTATCGCTAAGGATAAAAGGCGTTGAATATTCTGTAGGACATTTCTTGGTGTACCATACGCTAAACCTCCTGTGAATGAGAAAAGGTTTAAACAGACAGAACTTTTGACGTCGATTCCAAATCCATATCACGCCACAAATTTCGGTCCGGCATGTCCTCAGCTAACGGCTAGGTTTCTAGCCCATGATTACAGGTGGCAATCAGAGGACTGTCTCTATTTAAATATCTACGTGCCTGATCGGAATCCACGTGACTCAAGAGGATATGCCGTCATGGTTTTTGTGCATGGTGGTGGTTTTATGTATGATGCGGCCGAAACGTACAGTGGTGACGTCATATCCGCCCTTCATGAAGTCATCGTCGTGACAATCAACTACCGACTAGGAGTATTTGGCTTTCTCAGTCTTGGTGTTCCAGAAGGTCGTGGAAATCTTGGATTTTGGGACCAGCATATTGCCTTTAAATGGGTACATAGGTATATAAAAGGATTTGGTGGCGATAGTAGTAGAGTGACAATATTTGGGAAATCAGCAGGCGGCCAGAGTACAGTATACCAAGCATTTTTCTCGCAAAATTCTGGATTATTCCAAAGATTTATCTCCGAGAGCGGTAACCCCCCAATAATACCTCATTCAAAGCTTTCAGTCAACTTCGAGCCCATGGCTCAGTTAGATTATGTCTCTAAAATTTTTGGATGCCAGAGGGTTTCCCGAAATGAAACTATAACATGTTTACAATCTGATATTTTGAATACAAGCACAATCATGGATAAATTACAGGAACAGACCTCCAACGTCCTGAACCAACCGCTACTGCAGTTTACCCCAACAATCGACGGTGAAATCATTAAAACAGACCCTGCACACCTACGGAACATGCCGAACACTCAAAATATCGACGATTTCAACTTTTACCGGTCCTTAGATATGATGACAGGATTTAATAACAGGGAAGGAGCATTGTTTGCAGAGTTATTTCTCCCGAACCCAGACCAGTTTCGTCCAACTCTCGAAGAATTCTACAATATTTACATCCCTATGAGTCTACAAGCTTTTTCTCTTTCACCCTCACCCGCGATTATTAATATCATACGGTCTGAATACACGGACTGGAGTGCGAACGGCACAAGTGTTGCTGCAGTGCAAGATCAGTATCTTAATCTCTGGCTTGACCTCGCATATTCTATCGGAACTATATCATATGCCCAACTCCATGATGATGTTTCAGCTACAGGTTCCAGTTACGTGTACAGATTTAGTGTCTCGCCGACTAATCATGTGGTACCGGTTCCAAGTTGGGTTCAGGGCGCTAACCATGGTGATGAACTTCCGTTTGTTCTTGGCTTTAGTAAATCGATGGAGAAAACGTTGTTTAATGATAGTTTCCAGACTCCGGAAGAATGGGAAAGGAATTTGTCGCATAGAATAATGACCTACTGGACAAACTTTGCTAAATCTGGGTAAAACATCTTATAATCTTCAGGAACCGTATTCACCAACCATTCTCAATAGCATTCTTAGTCTGATCTTAATTATAGAAAGTAGCACAGTTTCTCGTCGGTTAACCAACTGATAAAGCAACTCAGAAATTGTGCTACTTTGAAATTTAGAGAATCCTTGAGAATAAGAATTAGAAGGCAATTTAGAAGGGCTTATGACTACGGTATCAGATTGTTTCTAAACTTAAGGAAGCACTTGCTTTTTTGACACTTTATCAGGCTCAAGTCAGCTGAGCATGAAATCTTAAAAAAAAAAAACAAGATAATTTTATACACTTCATAGAACAACTTTTTAACCATAAGAACTGTCCCTTCTCTCCTCTCATTAGCTGTTTCGCTGCTAACTAATGAATTCGACAGTTTTTCAAAGTCTATCAGAAGATTTCCATTAATCTACAGATGATTTGGATCATAGTTTAGCATCACGTGGCGTGCGATGTTGTTAAAAAACCAGTCTGCACGTTCTGTCCGGTCTGTTTCATTATCTAGACCATCCCCAAAATCCAGTCGTCAGTGAAGAATTTAAAGTAATGATAAATTTCTGACAATCTGAGGCATTGGAGACCTTAAACTTTGATTCCAAATTAGCATTAAGTTTTATAAGCACAGTAAATTGTTAAACAGATAGATTGTTTTCAAAAATCAGGTAAACATACTTCTGAACTTTCAGATTGTTTGGCAAAATCACGGTAACACGTTTCTGAACCACCGGAATGTTCGCAAAATCATGGAAACACATTTCCGAACCTTTCGGCTGTTGGAAAGATCATGGAAACATATTTCTGAACGTAAAGAGTGTTGGCAAAATCATGGCAGCGCATTTCTGAACCATCAGATAGTTGGCAAAATCATGAAAACGGATTTCTTTACCATCAGATTGTTTTCAAAATTATGCAAACAGATTTTCGAACCTTGCAATTGTTGGCAAAATCAGGAGAACCTTCAGACTGTAGGCAAACTCACATTTCTGAACCATCGGATTGTTGGCAAAATCAGGGAACGCTTTTCTGGGCCTTTGCCTTGTTTGCAAAAACATGGTAACACTTCCTGTACCACCTAATTGTTTGCAAAATTGAGAAAAGGAAAGAAAATATAAAAGATTTCTAAACATTGAAATTGATTAAAAAATCATGGACAAATTCATGGTAACACATTTTGTAAGATCAGATTGTTTGCCAAATCAAAGCAATCAAAGAAACGGATTTCTGAACACTGAAATTGTTTAAAAGAAAGGGAAACACATTTCTGAAGATTCAGAGATGGTGGCAAAATCAGGGAATCACTTTTCTGAATCTTCAGATTGTTGGCAAAATCGGGTAAATACACTTCTCAATGTTCAGATTGTTTGCAAAATCAGGGAAATACATTTTTGAACCTCCAGATTGTTTGCAACATCGAGGTAAATCTTCAGATGCTTGCAAAATCAAGGAAACACATTTCTGATTATTCAGATTGTTTGCAACATAGAGGATACCAATTTCTAGAGTGTCAGATGATTTGCAATGTTTTTGGAAACACATACCTGAACCTTCAGATTTTTGAAAAATTATAGAAACACTTCTGAATCTTTAGATTGTTGCACCGTCAGGGCAACATTTTCCTAAACCTTCAGGTTGTTGCAAAGTCATGGAAACTCATTTCTGAACCCCAGATTGTTAACAAATTAGAGAAACCTAAATTTCTTTCAGGATTTTTGTAAAATCAGTGTAATGCATTTCTGACTTCGGATTGTTTGAAAAATCAGGAAAACAAATTTCTTAACATCCAACTTTTAGATTGTTTGCAACATCGAGTTAGCACATTTCTAAACATACAGATGATTTGCAACCTTTTTGGAAACACACCTCTTAATTTTCATATTGTTTGCAAAATCACGGAAACACTTTTGAATCTTTAGATTGTTGCTTAGTTAGGTTTTTACATATTTTTAAACCTTCAGATTCTTGCAAAATTATGGGTACGCTTTTTTGAAGCTTCAGATTGGGCGCAAAATCAGGGAAACAAATTTCAAATTTCATTTTTATTTATTTATTTTTTTTTTTCCGAAACCAGAGTGACCGTCAGATTCTTAGCAAATCAGGGAAACACAGAAGTCGTTAGCTTGTTTGCGAAATCAGGGTAACATATTTTTGAATCTAAGATTGTTTGGAAAATCTGGAAAACACATATCTTAACTTCCAGATTGTTTGCAGCATCAAGGAAACACATTTCTGAACTTTAGGATTGTTTGCAAAATCAGGGTCACATATTTCTGAACCTTTGGATTGTTTGCAAAATCAGACTAACTCGTTTCTGAATCTAATGATCATTTGCAAAATCAGTGAAAGACATTTCTAAACCACCAGATTGTTTGCAAATGTATGATAACATATTTTCTGAACCTTAAGATGATTTTAACATTAGGGAAACACATTTTTTAAATCTTCATTTAGTCTGCAAAATTATGGAAACACAATTCTGAATCTATAGACTGTTGTAATGTCAGGAAAACACATTTCTAAACCTTTAGATTTGTGGTAAATCAGGGAAACACATTTTTAAACCTTCAGATTGGGTGCAAACCAGGGAAACATATTCCAAATTTCTTTTTTACGTGTTTTTCTTTTTTCCGAAATCAGAGTAACATTATATAGATTAACCTTCATATTACCGAATAAATCACTTATGTGCTTCAAGTTACGAACTGCTTGACAGTTATCGTACGATGCTTTCTTCCTTTTCAAAGACAAATACCATCTTTCGGACGCATTCAATTGTCGTCTGCAAATGCTTTCATGATGGAACAGTCTAAAACTGGCTAAAAAATTGAATTAATGTGGCTGTTTATCGCAACTGGTGGATGACATAGGGTTGACTGTAATTTACATGACTAGTTTACATATGAGCCATGCTTTATGAAATGGATGCTTAATGCATCTTCCAAAAGTATCGACCCAGGCTGAAGTAGACAGAAACTGTTTGTTATCGGCCAATTTTCTGCTTGCCAAAGGGCCAGTCTACCTCATGATTCAGTCGGTTGTCAGACATAACGGATTATATGGATCCCTGATTATGTGATGTCTTCTTGGTAAAATGCATCACGGAGATGCATTAAGCCCACTTTTGTTAGAGCATGGCACATATACTCTTTCAGCGCAAAATGTTCAAACTCGACATATTTCGACGGCTGTAAAGACAACTCACTGAAGTTCTGAAAGCTTTTATTTATCTTGTACGGTTGACGGATGGTATACATTACAAGATCTGACGGCACTTTCTGTGCAGTCACTTTCTTGCTTGATCTTTGCCGTCGGCAAAAGCTCCTGTTTATCGCATGTGGCGCTTCGAGGGTTGAATTCCCATGAACCTCCTCTAGAATTACCATATTTCTAAAATATTTTGTACCGTTTTGTTTTTAGAGATCCGAACAAGCCAGTTTCTGTGTCTCCAACCTGGCCGAGATACGACAAACTCCAACAAGGGTACATAGAATTAGAACAGGCTATGACCAACAGCTCAGCCAAACAGTATTTATTGAGCGGCAAAGTGGACTTCTGGTTAAGAGTGTATCCCGCCTTAGCAAAATCACTGCAAAATGGGAACCAGGGATGCGCTTCCTAATATCAAGCATGTACCAAATCTAACCAAAATGAAACGCTAATAAAAGAGGAAAGTGATATGAGCCATGCTCTGTGAAAAAGAGCCTTAATGGATCTGCAAAAAGTATCACAGTACGCGCAGGCTGATCTGAGCCGATACTTTCTGCTATTGGTCAATTTTCTGCAAGTCCAAGGACTAGTTTACCGCATGATTTAGTCGGTTGTTAGACAAACTGGACTTTATGGTTCCATGATCATGTAATGACTTGCTTGGTGTCATGCATCACGGAGATGCATAGAGCCCCCTTTTTGCCAGAGCATGGCTCATAGTAATGTCAAAATAGTACAAATTGGAGTATCGAACAGTGTAGATCGAAGACTATATTACACAGAAAGCAAAATTTGGTCCTGACTTCAACCGTCAACAAAGTCACATAGAGCTGACGTAAGCCGTCAACAAAGTCACACAGAACTGATTTAACCTCTTGAGCATTAACCAGTCAAGAGCACATTTTTTCTGCATCACAAGCAAAATGTTTATCTCGAAGATCTAATATGAAAGATTTGTATGAGCCAAATGAAATAACATGTACTTATATGTCTCTGATTATGTCCTTATCACCGTCGTTGTATATTCAGGTTTAATGATATTCCTACCCATAATTGTAACGTTTTTAACCACATACACGACAGGAAACTTACATTAAGATTTTTTTTTTTATCATCTTCGTTCTAACAACTTTAAAGAAGATAATCGAAATGAACTCGGTAGACGGCGATTGCAAGCTGTTTTACAACGTACCGTCGAAGGCATTGTTCTTTTGGGCTAAAGGAACATTGGTGACATAGCCTGGGGATGTAGTCTGCTTCTTGCAGGCAAGTCCAACGATGATAAAGAGCTCCAGAACGACCAAGAAAACGAGAACGGCAAAAACAACCCAGAATACTTTAATCTGAATTGTTTCTTGATAACCTGAATCGTCATTGTTGTCGTCTCCTACAAGGCAAGAAAGAGGGGACACATTATACAAAGTTGAGTGGTACTCTACAATTTCGCATTTTCGGACAAAAGTTTATTTTTTTTTAAATCCTCTAGCAAACAATCCTCAGCTTTTACGACCCTGTGGAAAAAGGAGAAATTCTGGTAACCAACATTTTCTCCTTTATCCACAATGTTTTTTCCCTTTCAAAAACAAATACCATTTCTAGAGCCATATTTAATTTTTCGCCTGCAAATACTTCCAGTTTGGACCAGTCTGAAATTGTGTCGTCCAGTAAAGTGTTAAACGCTCGGGTTGAAAATAGGACTAATAATTTGATCTTGAAAAGTTCTTAAGTTCATTATCCTAGAACTATATGATAAATCATCAGCTAATCTGGACGTTTTGGCGTTTTGCTGACAATTCTTATAAATATTTAAGCACTCACTGAGATTCGAAGGATGTCCTGAAAGCTTATAGTATCATAAAATCATTACCAGACAAGTTGTCCAAATTGAAAGCACTTGCAGCCGACAGAATCGGCTCAAATGATAGGATTTGTCATTGATGGTGTAAAAACATTTTGGGAAAAAGATGAAATTGCTTCTATCCAGCATTTTTCATTTTCCTACGGTGTTTTCAAGAGCTTGATTGATAAATTGAAAGTTAATAAGATTTCATATAATAAGATAAAAGGCAGTTTTAGCAAAACCTTTAAGAGCTTAATCTTAGCAAAATACTTATTGTAAAACTATTTGTGCCAACGCCAGTTTGTTCACAATACCCATAGCTGCTCACTAGCATTATTCATGCAAAGACTTACCTTTATTGTTAGAATGTTCATCGTCTGATAAAATGTAATCCATTCTGTAAGGATGGGGCGGATATGAGTGGCATTCGGGGAAGCCTTTTGGTGGCTTTGGTATTTCGCTGAATGATTCGTTCAATAACATCTGCATTCCATCCAAGTTATGTAACTCAATATGGCAGTGCATATTCCATAGACCCGGGTTGTCCGCGCGTATCCTAACAACCACATAGCCGCCAGATGGAACAATTATCGTATCCTTTCGCGGTGGTCTGGCAAGTTCTACGTCCGGTACATTTCCTTGCAGCCATGTTTGGTTTGCCCAAGTCGCATTGTTACAAAAATTTAGGTCTGGATCCCCGCGACAATCAATATCCGCGTTATCTTTTCCAATAGCAGCCGTCACAGAGTCATACTGACCATATCCCATCTTGATAACGTAAAAGGAATGACCGTGCATGTGAATTGGATGCGCCCATCCTCTACCACGACCAACATTCATAAAAACCATTTGGATGGTGTCTCCATTGCCAATAGAGAGAGCGTATGTACATTTACAGTGTTTACCTTCTCCACATGCCGGGGCTTCACATGGGGAATCCCATTCTTTAGGTTGTGTCAGTGGATTTACGCTTGGTGTATCGAAAACTCTCCCGTTAACCGAACCAGGATAGGTCGTTATACCCGGGAAAGCAAAGTTAAGAAAATGTTCCTGGAATCTCCCAGGCCGATAAGGTGGAGCTGAATCGTCTGTACTAAGACTTTTCAAATCATCAAATGTTCTGCAAACAGTATGTTCAAGAGGGTAGTACGTAAACGGACAGTTGACAACAATACATGGGTTGCCAGCCGTGCACGTCCGCCGAGAGGTAGTTGGCTCTTCCAAGTTTGCTCCCTCGTATCTAAGTATTGCCTCAACACGATGATAGTCATCTTTTTCTATAGTAATGGCTCTTACCCAGTAATTATCGACGGGTCGGTCGGCAATGATTTCGAAGTCGAACCTCTCACCTGGATTAATAACGAAAGACTCCGCCATGACAGGTTCAAGGTCGTAGCCATCTGATGCTATTATTTTTAGAGGATGACCATCTACTGAAATACGGAAGGGATACAAGGATCCAGTCCCGATAACCCGGAACCTGTACTTTTGATCTTTTTTCACTCTGTACACAGTAAGGGGTGCCATATTGCTGGTTCCTGTATTTGGATCGTAATATCTTCCTCTACCATTAATGAGACCAGAGTGTATCTGAAATATACTGAAGAAGCTGCCATCTAGGGATTCTTTTCCCTTTACCTTTGATCTCCCTTCATAAGCACCGTAGACCATTTTCATATGAACTGTATCTGATATAACATCATGATTCCAATCTTGAATCTGCATGATATGCTCCTCTACTTTGGTTTCAACTCGACTCTTGATTATGAACGCTCCAAAGACTCCCATCGATCTCTCTGCACCACTGTGTGAGTGCCACCAAAACGTTCCTCTCGGTTTTGCAATAAATTCGTATTTAAAAGTCTGTCCCGGATGTATAGGACATTGTGTTACCCAGGGTACACCGTCCATCCATGGCGTACCTGGTTGGTGGAGACCGTGCCAGTGGATCGATGCTGTACCACTGTTAAGTTTGTTTGTAACATAGACTATGACCTTTTGACCTTCATAAACAACAACATCCGGTCCAGGAAGACGCCCATTTACAACGGCTACTAACCTTGGATCCTCCCACCCATCACCACTTATCACGTCTTCACTCGGAACCGGCTCCGCAGCGCTTGTATTTGTTACGTCGTATTTGTACAGCCGTCCGTTTTCCGCAAAGACGAGATCCTTGTTTCGCATCATTGTTAAGCGATGCTCTATTTCGAAATGAAAAACACATACAGTATCGTGGAGACCACATTCTGCGTCAATCACCATTGAAATAGCCCAGAGAATGCCCAGAATAAGAAACACAGAAGCCGCCATGTCTTGGTATATTACTTAACACTTTAGGTAATGAGGCGTATTCAAGAGACACTATCAACAACAATAACAAAACTAGACTGTCATTTACACGTTGGCGCATGGACCGTGACATTTATATTGTTACTTAATTAGTCGTTAACTTATCTATACTTGTAAAACAGCGATCTGAACACTGCTGTAAGACAGATGTAACCTTAGGAGAACACCAGAACATGATAAATTACTCATGGAGGTTGAAGTTTTGAAAACAGAAAGAATCATGTGGAAGGATACTTCAGAGGATTGAACTGACATCAAATTCCCTAATGGACGTGTGGCAGAGTCTAGCCAAAATGCATATTTTACCTTTAACCTGTTAAATAAGTTAAATGAAACTTTCCAGGCAATAGTAACAAACCCAAATATAGCAATTTTAAAGTTATTTTTTGGAAAAAATATCTCCTTATCGGACAGTGTAGATCCAAGATCAGAGTACACAGAACGTGAAGTCTGATCTACACCAGCCGCAAAGCACATTCAGTCGCGATTAGCAGCCGAAGGGTTAAAATGCTCTTCCGAACGGCCCTGAGTTTTTATAACAACGCTAAGCCTTTATAGCCTTTGACAGCTTCTGAAACCTTAGTAAGACAGGAACAAAAATGCTGATGACCAGCATTTTCTCCTGTCTCAACAATATTTTCATTTATCGACATCCTCAAATGCAAGTTCTATCATTTGAAGCGCATCCTACTGGCTGTATTGAAGTGTGTGAACGTTTTTAAATTATGGTCCAATAAAATTTTGTAGTCTGGTACCGGGAAACTTGAATAGTTCTGCCTATATTGATGATTCAGGGATTTGACAAGATTTAATGATTGTTTGGGGTTGTGTAAACTCGAGATCAACAAGGTTCTTGCAAGAGTTTCCACTGGCAAAGCACTGCAGAGCTCCTTGCAGAACTGATGACACCAATGAAACATACTAATATGTGGGCTGTCGCCGTGTTATGACTGAAATGTTTTTGAACCGATCGTACAACGGATCGCGATTCAACCAATCAGTCAATAACCAATCAAATTCCAGCAACGATTCATGCTATCCGCAGTCTCGTTAGCTTAACTTAGTTATCTGGTGTAGTGTCCGTGGGTCGTGAGGTAGAGCGTCGGCCTCGCAACCATAAGGTCCTGAGTTCGATTCCCGGGAGCGGGTGTCGAAATTGGGACTATTCATTGGCTGACGCAATTGGCGCGAGTACTGGTGTGGTTTACAAGAAGCAGAATCGAGAGAGAATGGTATAAGTAACAAGAACTTGTTTCTCAATCGATGAGAAATTAATATGTTCAAACTGATATGTTCAAATTACAATAATACATAATCCCTATACATAATATTTATACCTATACACAATTAGCTGTATCAGGGGAGGTAACCAATATCTAGTAATACAAACAAGATACCGTCCAAACCAATGGTTATGTCCCTGCTTTTCCATATTTACAATGTTCGTATAAGATTCATAATTACGTTTATAAATGCTATTAACCCTTCACTACACAGCCCCAAGCTTTAGTGATCTTAAGAAGGAACTCTTTTGAAAACATTGTGTGAAAAGGAAAATATGTTGGTAACCAGCATTTTCTCCTTTTCCCACAGTGTTTTCTACCCTTTCCTAGGCGAATTTCTCATTTTGAGTCATAATTATTTTGTCGCCTGCAAGAGCTTTCAATTTGGATCAGCCTTAAATATTGTCGTTTGGTACAGAATTAAATGAAAGAAAGGTTGAGATCCGGCTTTCCTTCTCAGTCATTTACAGTTAACCCTTTCCAAGCATATCCCGTGTTTTTTTAGGCCCTGGAGAAAGGGGCTTTTGAAAATACCGTAGGAAAAGGAGAAATGGTGTTGACTAGCTTTTTTCTCCTTTGCCAACAATGCTTTCTACACTCATAAAGACAAACACCATCGTTGTAGTCAATTACAGTATATACATGTACCGGTATTGTCTTCTGCAAGTACTTTCAATACGGACAAGTCTAAAATTTTGTCGTCTGGTTAAGAGTAATGATTTCAGATTTACCACAATCGATATAAATCAGCAATGTTTATCTCTTTATCAGACAACAAAAATTGACACTTGTCCAAATTCAAAGGATTTGCAGACGGCAAATCAAACGCCGCTTAAATCATCGCATTTGTTTTTGATACGGTAGAAAACATTGTCGGAAAAGGAGAATATGTTGGTTGCCAACATTTCTCTGTTTTCAGCGATACTTTTATTAGTTTTCTTTTTCAGAGTTGTTGAAATACGGGATCGCTTAGTGAATGGTTAACCCTTAACGTTTTACCAAACGACAAAATTTTGCACTGGTCCAAATTGAAAGCATTTGCAGACGACAATTTAAACGTGGCTCAGATGATGAAATTTGTTTTTTGATAGGATAGAAAACATAGTGGGAAAAGGAGAAAATGCTGGTAACCAGCATTTTCTCCTATTCCCACAATGTTTTCAAAAGGCCTCTTTCTCAGGGTCGTTAAAAGTCGTAATTGTGTGGTAAAGGGTTTAAGTATTTGAAAGAAGTAAATGAAAATATCCATTCAATAGTGTAAACCCAAATATTTGAGGCATGCTCTGGAAAAAGGGGTTCATAATACATCTCCGTGATGCATTATACAAACCATTTTTTTAAAAACCGACTGTATATCATGAGGTAGAATGGTCCTTGGACATGTAGAAAATTAACAAAGAAGAAGAAGAAGAAGAACAACAACAACAACAAAGAAGGGAAAAAAAAAAAAAAAAACGACAAAAGAAAGCCCATGCAGATTGTGCAGGCTGACCTGGGTCGGTACCTTTTGCTGATGCTTTAACCCTTAGAGCGCTGAATTTGTGAAATAAACCTTTTCAGTGAAGAAAAACATCCGAAATATTGTCATTTCAAGGTTGTTTTAGCCAGGTGTATTGAAGTAGCTGACAGTGTAGATCAAAGATCAGACTGAACGTTCTGTGCAGTCTGATCTTGATCTACACTGTCAGCAAAAACAAGTAAAGTTGGTTCCAGAGCTTTAAGGGTTAAACTTTCATTTCACAGAGCATGGCTCATTTGATTTGAAGTTAACTTTTTTCATACAGAAAGATCTCAGAGTACTGTAGATAGAAGATCAGATTGCATGTTCTGTGCCGTCTGATCTTTGATCTTCATTGCTCTCAAAGGTTTATGGTAAGAAATTTAAATAGCAATATTTCATTTTTTATCATCGGCTTGAAATTGCCATTTACCCTTTACCAAACAATTCCGAGCTTTAACGAACCTGAGACAGGAGGCTTTTGAAAAAAACTGAGGGGAAAGGGAGAAAGTGTTGATAACCAGCTTTTTCTCCTTTTCCCACAATGTTTTTACCCTTACAAAGGCAAATTCCATTGTTTCAGCCACGACGAGTTTGTCGTCTGCAAATACTTTCGATTCGAACAAGTCTAAAATTTTGACGTCTGGTAGTGTTAAACCTGAGAACGCCGAATAAACCCAACAGATATTTTCAGTCTAAAAATAAAACAAAATTAATTTCAATTTCAAAGTTGCTTTCGTTTTGTGGTGTCTAAGCAAATCAGCTTTTGTGCAGTCTGATCTAGATCTTCACTCATAGCAAAGGCAACTATATTTGTGAAAGGCGTTTTAACCTTTATCTCTTAACCACACAATCACGAGTTTTAACGACCTTGAGAAAGAGGCCTTTTGAAAACATGGTGGGAAAAGGAGAAAATGCTGGTAACCAGCATTTTCTCCTTTTCCCACAATGTTTTCTACCTTTTTCAAGACAGTAACTATCTTTTGAGCGACATTAAAATTGACGTCTGCAAATGCTTTCAATTTGGATAAGGCTACAATTTTGTCGTTTGGTAAAGAGTTAAGCTGCTAAATAAATGAAACGAAAATTTCCTTTCAATAGTAAAAACCTAAATATTGCGATTTCAAAGTCGATTTCAACGTGGAAAAATACTGTATCGGACAGTGTAGATTCAAGATCAGACCGCACGCTCTGTGCAGTCTGATCTTGATCTTCAGTGTTCGCAAAAGGGCTCCGAGGCGCGGTTAGCAGCCGAAAGGTTAAAGGTTAACTTATGTCAGCATTTTAAGGCTGAACACCTTTACCACACACTCCCATGTTTAAATGACCCCTTGGAAGACAGCTTTTGAAAACATTGTGGGAAAAGGAGAAAATTCTGGTAACCAGGGTTTTCTCCTTTCCCACGTTTCCTACCTATTCAAGGAAAAATACAAATGTACTATCATTTGACATAAACATTTAAATTGTCGTCTGTAAGGTGCTACAATATGGGCAAGTCTAAAATTTTGCCGTGTGGTAAAGGTTTAAGGTAAAGTTATATAAGATATTATTTCATGCTTTCCGGTAGGATATCGAGAAATAGCGGTGAAATTTTTTTTCGATATTACACGGGTACGACCAGTGAGAATACCGACCACGGGAAGTTTGTACTGATTTTTATGGAAGTCTCGACAAAAAAGGCGTTAGAAGCATGAAATAAATAGAATATTTTGTTTTTTTTTTCGGTGAAAGATCGAAATTTATTTCATCTCGTGAACATCATTGGTAATATTTTCACTCGTGGCTGCGTCACTCGTGAAAATATTACTGATGATGTTCACTCGATGAAATAAATTTCGATCTTTCACCGAAATAAACAAATATCCTCTATGTATTTAACCCATAGGCTGCTAAGCGCGACTCGCAGACCTTTTGCGGACAGTGTAGATCAAGATCAGACTGCACGGAACGTGCAGTCTGATCTTGAATCTACACTGTCCGATCAGGAGATATCCCCCATATAATAATAAAAAAAAAAAACCTTTGACATAGCAATGTTTAGGTTTATTTTTTTGCTCACGCGATAAAACCTGTAGGTAGAATGATCAAAAATGTCTTTATCTCATTAAGGGCGACTCGTTTCTGAACTTTTCAAGATCAACTGTATAAATTCGACCTCTGGGGAAGGCTGAAAATACAATGCAGTGAAACTTCAGAGACGTCTTTATCATATAGGCTTGATTTTTACAAAAAGTGGACGGTGTAGACCAAAGATCAGACTGCAAGTTTTGTATGCTGTCCGCCAAAGCCCCTGTCATCGCCCTGGGACCGATCGTGTTAACTATTAGTGAACCCGATGAACTATTTGCACGTTCTGTGCAGTCTGATCTTGATCTATGCTGTCCGCCAATGGCCCTTTTATTGCCCGTGACGCCGATAGGATTAATTGTAAGGGCCTAGGTGAACCATTTGGATATTTCAGGGTAGAAAAAAGACGCAAGTAAGTTTAATATCAGTGTTACTTTTCGTCAGAATGTCTCAGTGTAGCGAACAAGGTAGATTCAAGATCAGATTAAACGTTATATTGTTGTCTGATCTTCTCTGGTCGCGAAAATCAAGTATAGAGTAGTTTTGATAGGAAATCGAAAGGTTGAACTTGGCAGTGTAGGAGAAAATGTAATAGAAATCATTTATTTCAATAGAACGACAATACAAAAACTATACGTAAATGATTTTATTATGAAAAAATAAACACAGCAAAACTTCAGATCTAATGTAGATAATCAAATGAAATATCTGAATACAAATGATAAAAGAAAATAAAAGATAAAGTTACATTTTCCCTGAATTTCATCAGTCATGAACTTTTCCTATCTCTAGATGTCATACCCCTAAATTATTTAGGTCTTTAACCCTTTCCCAAACAAGCCCTGGTTTTCACGTGTCTGCAGTACAAGTCTTTTGTAAACACTGTGGGAAAAGGAGAAATTGCTCGTAACGAGCAATTTCTCCTTTTCCCACAGTGTTTTCTACCCTTTATGAGACCTTTCTACCATTTTCATTAAATTTGAAATTGTCGTCTGCAAACTCTTTCAATTTGGACCAGTCCAAAATTTGTCGTTTGGGAAAGGGTTAAATGACGATTAAATTTTAGACTTGCCCAAATTAAAAGAATTTGCAGACGACAAAGGTGTATCTTTTAAAATTGTCTATCTACTTTCTTTGTGGCAATAAAATGACCCGTTACATGCGAAATGAGACCTTCGGACATTTGCGTAAAGTGTCGTCTCGGATTAGCCTGCGCAGTCCGCGCAGGCTAATCCGAGATTGCACTTTACGACTACATAAGATTTTTTCATACAGTAGACTTTCGTGAAACAGAAAATCGTACAAAAATGGGAAGTGTCGACTCGGATTAGTCACAGACTGCACAGGCTGATGTGGGACGACACACTTTTACGCATATAATGTGCGAAGGCCCCTTTTCGTGTGTTGCACGCCATTAATGGTTTGAAAGTTGTATCAGCGCTCTAAGTTATGCTATGGCTTGAAGTCAAACATTCTTTCACAGATGAATGACGATACAACATGAAACTGTTAATGTAAAGCATGCCACACCTATTGCAATGTTGTAGATGCGCTTTCTAGTTTTGTTCTGTCCCCTGAAATTGCATGATCTCGATCTACACCTTCCATGGACGCAACCATTGTTGTGATATGATATGAATACTGTCAGGGTTAACTATTTACCAGATGAAAAAAATTTACACTTACTTAACCCTTTCCCAAACGACAAATTTTGGACTGGTCCAAATTGAAAGAGTTTGCAGACGACAATTTTAAATTTGATGAAAATGGCAGAAAGTTATCAAAAAGGGTAGAAAACACTGTGGGAAAAGGAGAAATTGCTCGTTTCTCCTTTTCCCACAGTGTTTTCAAAAGACTTGTGCTGCAGACACGTGAAAACCAGGGCTTGTTTGGGAAAGGGTTAAATTGATATGATATTTGCAGACGACAATTTTTTGTGGTTCAAGTAGTAGGAATCGTCATAGGAAGAACCGAAAACATTTTGGGAAAAGGAGAAAATGCTGGTTATCAGCATTTTCTCTTTTTCCCAAAATGTTTTCAAAAAGCCATCTTCCTACAGGATCGTTAAAAGGTTGGATTGTTTGGTAAAATGTTAAAGATGTCGTACTTCTTACGAGCTTTCATCAAAGCCGTCATTTGTCTCACTGGGTTCGTGTGTGTTTGAGCCGCAAATTCTAATAGTTGGACAGTGTAGATTCGTGCACATGTTGTGCAGTCTGATTTTAATCTACTCTGTCCACAAAGGGAACTTGCATTATAGTTGTGATATACACTGTCAAGGTTTTAACTATTTATAGGCTACTTCTAGAATAACCTAGTAGATCTAGTTCAATCAATCGACGGTGTAATTTCAAGACCAGTCTGCACGTTTTGTGCCGTCCGATCTTTATCTTTACTGTCTATCTATGCAGCTGTAGTTGTGATAGGGACTGTCAGGGTCTTAAGGATGTATGTTTTTTACAATCTTCCATCAAAACCGCCATTTGTCTTGCTGGACTGTTGTATGTTTAAATCATAGTGAGATGACGAACTCTGTTTTCTACAGACGATTCCAACGATGATAAACATCTGCAAGACGACCATGACCGCGAGTACAGCAAAGACCACCCAGAATACTTTAAGTTCTATTGTTTCGTCGTCATTCGACTTTTCATGAACTGTTTCTGAAATAATAATAATAATAAATCATTGATTATGACACAGGAACATTTTTTTTTTTTTACAAAACGTCGCCCTCTAAAACCTTATATTCTTATATATAAAGGTAGCGTATCAACTTAAAGAAGCTGAGTATATTTAGATAGAGACAGAGAGAGAGAGAGAGAGAGAGAGGTCGATGAGTGGGGCGAAGTCAGTGAGTTTAAGTGAAGTCAAGGTTAAGTACAAATGAGCCATGCTCTGAGAAAAACAGGCTTAATGCATCTGCAATAAGTAAAGTATCGACCCAGGTCAGCCTGCAATCCGCGCAGGCTGACATGAGTCGATACATTTCGCTATTTGTCAATTTCATGCATGTCCAAGGACCACTCTCCCTCAACATTCAGTGGACCGTTAGACAAAATGGATTACTTGGTATAATGCATCACGGAGATGCAGTAAACCCCCTTTTACCAGAGCGTGGCTCAAATCTATATCATCAAGCTCTTAAACTTACGCAAGTCAGTTTGACAGGCCGTAAGCTGACATATTTTACTCTCTGTTGTGTCCTCGTGGCAGGTGTAGCCTGATGCACAGATTCGAACCCTGAACATGACACCAGATCCACAAGAAACAGAACAGGCGGTCCAGTCAGACCATTCTCCCAGAGCAGGGACTGCAATTACACAAAAATGCCACAATTAAAGTAACAATAGCTGCCAAAATATAAAAAAGGAGGTGTGAAAATGCATTTTATCATTAGAAGTATGGAAATTATCGTGAACATGACAATGTGTTATTGTACGGTCGGTCCAAGTGTTAGTGGCTGGCTGAAAAAAATAATTTCAAAATTTAGGTTAAAAATTGGCAAGTCACTCTATCTTTTGTTTATTTTTTGTCTCAGTTTAAAATTCTTTTTTTCTGCTTTTTTTTCCGCTATAGGTCCTTTAAACCAATCATCGTTGTTATAAATATTACGGCAGTCGACAAATGTGTTGTTATTTAATACAAACATATATTTTAACATTTGCTAGAAATAAAAAAAAAATGTGAAAAAAAGTGAAATTACGTAATTTCACATTTTGACACAATGTTTTCAAAACCTTTATGCAGTAAAAGCCTCTGCATGTAAAAAAAGTGAATTAATTTAGTGGCAGATAAATTACGGCCGGTATGTGAACTTCCTTAGTAATGTCGAACTGAAGCAATCCAACTGTAAATGAAAGGCATTTTGTGTCAGTGAACATGGCCAATGTATTCAAATTCCAGTGCTGTTTTTTGTCAAAACATCCCATGAAATATTGGAGAGTTAAGACCCTAATCCACAACCAACGTTCTGTTCAGACTTACCTTGGTTTACATTGTCCGTAGAAGTGTTTCTGAACTTTGTGTGCGCAGTCAGTCGATGGCTTCATACATTATACAAAAGTTGACAAAGTTTCATGTATAACAACCATAAAATATTCACAAACATTGTTCTTAACGTCCCGCGTGTACAACTTAACCTTTAACTAAACTCGTCAATATTTTCACGGTCAGAGTTATTATTATTATTATTATTTTTTTTTTTTGGACGTTCTGTGCAGTCTGATCTTGAAAAAGGTCCTTGAGTCGCACCTAGTAGCCCAATGGTTAAATTTGCATCACGTCATTTGACCCACATTTGTCGTCTTCAGATGTTTTCGATATGGAGGAGTCTAAAATTTGTTGTCTTGCATAGAGTTAATGTAAAATATGTGTGATGGTGAATAAATCTAATGAAATTTTCTAAGTCTTTATAAGACGACTAAATTCCAAGCACTTCAGGGCATACCGGTATGTCGCATGGTTTTTCCTGACAGACAGAATTTTTTTCATTTTCTCTCAGATGATAAAATAATGAATGCGGAGTAAAAAATTGAAAAGAAAATCGTAAGTTACAGCCACAGGTGTTCGTTGTGTGACTAATTTCGCCATCTATATACTGTAATATATAATAAATGGCCAAGTTCGTCACAAAAAGAACGCCTGTGGTTGCGTTGCAAAATATAAAGATAGTGTTCTTCGAAGGAGATAACTCTTGTCTTAATTACAGAAAATAGACTTCAATTTCAAACCTAAAAAAAGGTTCTTAAGTTAAATACTGCTCAGAAAGATTATTTTTCTTTAAAATGTGATGTTTGCCAATAGTTAAATGGACTAATCGAAAGAATTTAGGCACTGGACAGATGAAAGTAACAATTAGAAATGTTCATACGTGTCAACAAAAACTTATTATTCATATTTTTTCTGCAATAAAAAGAATTTTCGGCGGGCATTTTTTTTTAAATTGTGCACAGAATAGTACTTTCTAGTATACTGTTTTAAAAAAAAGTATATCAAGGGGTGCATTTTTAGAGATGCGCGCGTTTTTAAGAGTTATTGACAAACTGAATTACCTCCCTGTATGATAAACGTCTTTTTTGGAGTGATTTGGCATCCTGATTATTTATAAGTCTCCCATTTTTCTTCTTCTTCTGTGTTTTCCACATTTTTGAAAGGCAGCTTATATTTTACCGACAAAAATATACTATCTCACTATCAAAGTAACCGAATGGAATGCAATCATGTATGATAAAGTTACAAAAGTTAACGGAGAGAAAGCATGCTCAAAATTGATGCATTCTCGTAAATGAAAGTGTGGCATATGCCCTTAACTTAATTTATCGGTCAACCCGTCACCTCAGTCTAGCTAATTCATGCGTCTTGCAGCGGATTGTAATATTTGTTCGTATATGTAGTAGACCTTATTACGTACTGAGATTTCTTATAACAAAGATTTTTTTAATGTCGTTTGCATCTGATTTGGTGTAAGGGTCTAGTACTAATATGTTGACAAGACTTTAAGACAAAAAGACAAAACTTTAGAATGCGTCGTAGACGTATAGCTTTAAAAAACGTGTTCCAAAAGAAACAATGCGCTGCGATGAACTTATATCCACGGCCGAATGGACGGTGCGGACGGACGGGTGGATAGATTGATGGACAGACAGAAAACGCCATAGCATTATCCATTCGCCTTTCGGCAGGAGATAACCAAAACTTACTTGGCTGTGGCATTGGGTCGTCGTATAAAACATCTGTTCTATATGAATGTGGAGGGTAGGAGTGGCATTCCGGAAATCCTCTTGGCGGACTCGGTACTTCAGTGAAAGATTCGTTGAGTAACATCTGCATCCCGTCTAAGTTATGTAACTCAATATGACAATGCATGTTCCAAAGCCCAGGGTTATTGGCACGGATTCTTATAACTACGTAACCACCAGTTGGAACGATTATTGTATCCTTTCGCGGTGGCCTTGAAAGTTCGACATTCGGTACATTTCCATTCAACCAAGCTTGGTTCGTCCACGTGGCATTATTACAAAAATTTAGCACTGGATCCCCTCGGCAATCAATATCTGCATTGTCGTCGCCAATGGCTGCAGTCACAGGGTCATACTGGCCATAGCCCATCTTGATGACGTAAAAAGAGTGGCCGTGCATGTGAATAGGGTGAGACCAACCTCTGCCACGACCTACATTCATGAATACCATCTGGATTGTGTCTCCATTACCGATAGACAGTGCAAACGTACATTTACAATGTCTACCGTCTCCACATGCTGGAGCCTCACATGGGGAATACCATTCTTTAGGCTGGGTTAATGGATTTACAGTTGGGGTATCGAAAGTTCGCCCGTTCACCGAACCTGGATAAGAGGTTATGCCAGGAAACGCAAAATTAAGGAAATATTCTTGAAACCGTCCAGCCTGATATGGTGGTGCAGGATCGTCCATAGACAGTGCCTTCAGCTCATCAAATGTTCTACAATCAGTGTGATCAGCAGGATAGTAAGTAAATGGACAATTGATGACAAGGCAAGGCTCAGCAGCCGTGCATGTCCGACGAGCGGTCATTGGATCACTAGGGGGTGCCCCGTCGTATCGTAGTATAGCTTCTGCACGATGAGGGTTGTCTTTCTCAAGAGTTATCCCCCTTACCCAGTAGTTGCCAATGGGTTGATTTGCGGTGATTTCGAAATCGAATCTCTCGCCAGGGTTAATTACAAAGGATTCCGCAGTGATAGGTTCAAGGTCGTATCCATCTGATGCTATTATAGTGAGAGGGTGATTGTCTATTGATACGCGGAAAGGGTATAGCGCTCCAGTACCAATAACTCTAAATCTGTATTTCTGATCCTTCTTCACATTGTATACAGTCAAAGGTGCCATGTTGCTGACCCCTGTACCGGGATCATAGAACCGCCCGCGTCCATTAATGAGGCCTGATTGAATACTGAATAAACTAAAGAAACTCCCGTCTAACGACTCGGCACCTCCCCATTTTTCACGACCATTATAAACTCCATATAACATTTTCATGTGTCCGGTGTTGGAATCCCAATCATGATTCCAATCTTGAATCTGCATGATATGCTCCTCTATTTTAGTTTCAACTCGACTCTTGATTATGAACGCTCCAAAGACTCCCATCGATCTCTCTGCACCACTGTGTGAGTGCCACCAAAACGTTCCTCTCGGTTTTGCAATAAATTCGTATTTAAAAGTCTGTCCCGGATGTATGGGGCACTGTGTCACCCAGGGCACGCCGTCCATCCATGGCGTTCCTTGCTGGTGGAGACCATGCCAGTGGATTGTGGAGGTGACACTAGTTAGTTTATTCTTAACATAGACTATGACCTTTTGACCTTCATAAACGATAACATCCGGTCCAGGAAGTTTTCCGTTTACAACAGCAACCAACCGAGGATCTTCCCATCCATCACCGGATATCACTTCATCAACTGGGATTGGCTCAGCAGCGCTTGTATTTGTGACGTCATACTTATATAAATGTCCGTTCGCTGGATAAACCAGGTCCTTTTTACGCATCATTGTTAATGCATGTTCTATTTCGAAATGGAAAACACATTCGCTGTCATGGATGTGGCAATCTGCATCGACATTAACTTGCAGACAGGCGATCACCAGAAGTATCACAACTATACCATTCGCCATTTTACTGAAATTTCAACGTGTAATAGGGTTATTTGGTTATAAAGACCAGCGGATCACTATGTATGAGTGACAACTAGCATATATGTACAGTGATGTACCTAAAGACTCTGACATGATACTAGTATTGAAGAAAAAAGTTTGATATGCAAATCCTACGTGTAATAGGAATGGTATCCTAAATCATTAAAGTATGGAAATTAAAAAAAAAAAAAAACGTTGCGGGGATCGTTTACATTTTAATTTTGGTCATGCTCTGGGAAAATGGGATTTAGTGCATCTGCAAAAATTATCGACCAAGGCTGATCTGAATCAAAACTTTTTTCTACAGGTCAATTTTCTGCATGTCCAAGGACCAGTCTACCTCACGATTCAGTCGGTTGTCAAACAAAATGTATTTTATGGATACATAATTGTATGATGACTTGCTTGCTAAAACGCATAATGGAGATGCATTAAACTCCCTTTTGCCAGAGCATGGCTCATTTGCAAAGCGGTGGTAGATACATGAAGTATGAATAGCGTGAACATGATTAGGTATAAGTCATTAACATAGGTCATTCAACAAAATGTGCCAGGCAATCAGCTTTACGAGACAAAGGTGGACTTTAGTACAAAGCAGATGATACCTTATATACGACTTTTTACATCCCTATACCTGTTATATTTTGAAAACAGTTTGGGAAAAGCAGCACCTGCTTGTAACGTGCAATTGCTTCTTTCCTACAACGTTTTCCACAATATTTCGTTTCCTTTAACTACCAGTTCTTTGTGTACTTTGTAACAGTTTTTGATCGATATAAATGGAACTTGTACAGTAAATGGGCTATTGTCATTCTGAGAGTTGTCGCAGTTCATCTGTTCAATCAATTTTGTGCACATAATGATTTCCTTTTTAATTGTTCACCACTTCTTCGAAATAAGAATATTGAAATTCGCGAATTTCTATGGGGGCCTAACATGTTAGCACAAGCAATGTTTCGTCGCATTAACCCTTAGACTGCTTGGTTCGACTTAGTGCGCTTTTGCGGACGGTATAGATCAAGATCAGAATGCCCAGAACGAGCTATCTGATCTTTGGTCGCACTGTCAGATACGGTCGGATTTTACGAGAGAATAAAACTTTAAAATCACAATATGTGTGTTTTTTTTATTACTTAAATTTCATTATCTATCTGAAAGTTTAACCATTTTCCAAACAATTCCTTATGGTGAAGACCCGAGGAGGAAGCCTCTTGAAAACATGGTGGAAAATGGAGAAAATGCTGATAAGCAGCATTTTCTTATTTTCACTCAATGTTTTGTACCCTTTCTGAAATCTTGTTGTGTGGAAAAGTACTAAAACTCAATGTGTTCGACTATTTTTGGTAATTATCCTGTAACTGTCTTTCACTGTAGTTTATAACAAATAATTCTAAACCTCTCGGCGAAAAACCAACGACAGAAGTGAAATAAAAAGTGTTTTTGTACTGCTGACAACAAAATTATAAGAGATCCAGAGCTCCAGATAGAGGGAGTGATTTTGATTTCAAAATTGCAAATATTAATTATTCTCAACTAAACACTATGTTATGGGTACTCATTAGAATCGTTTCATCGAGACGATTACCAATGAGTACCCACAACATAGGGTTTGGAGGAGAAATAATGGATTTAGAATACCATCACTCCCTCTTATCTGTAGCTCTTGAGATCTGTCTTTCTCTCACAAAGCTGTTGATTGATGTAATGAAGATACACCAATATTGCATTAACCCTTAGACGGCTAAATATGTAAAATAAAACTTTCAAAACCGATAGTAATCCACACTAATGCTATTTCATACTTGTTTTTGGAGAAAAATGTTTCCTTATAGGACAGTGTAGATCCAAGATCAGACTGTACGTTCTGTGCAGTCTGATCTTGATCTACGCTGTCTGCAAAAGGTCAGTGAGTCGGGCTTAGCAGCCTTAAGGTTAATTAAAGCATGCAATGCGCGTGTTTATACTCGTTTTCGATTGCTGTAGTAAATGGTGCTAGATCTAACTGAAACTTGCAATCACAACCTTAACTTTCATCACAATTCATCATCAAAATGAAGAAAAAATGTTTAAACTTCATTAAATCATCATCAACATCATCATCGTCGTCGTTATCATCATCATCGTCATCATCATCATCATCATCCAATATTGAATAAGCAGTTAGATCTAACACAAAACTTAATCTTTAAGAACTTATTAAATCCTTTCACAGTTTTATTTCATTATTTTTTTCTTTATTTAATGGCAAAAAAAACCCAACACTAATATCGTACCTTAGGATATTCCAGTATGTCGAATCAAGCGACCAACGATCCGGAATTGTTTAAACATAAACCAATCGATTGACAGTATTTATTTGTCACTTAGAGGCCTTTTAAATAGAGAGGGGCGTTCAATAAAACCTGACATACTTCTAGATTTTAGAGTGGGATTTTTTTTTTAAAGGGGAGAAGAGGAAAGGGGCAGCGTTGGTCAAGGTCATACTGTACAGTGCATGCAGCCTGATCATGCATGCACTCTTTCGTATATCTTTGAAAAGTATCATTACACAAATGTTTGTTGAAGTGACCTTGACTTTGAAAACAATTTGTTTGTACACAATGACCATGTTACCTATCTAGTTTCAGCCCTTTCACAAATCATCTCCGGTTCTTACGTCCTTGGGAAAGAATACATTTGAAAACATCGTGGGAAAAAAGCGAAAATGCTGGTAACCGGTATTTTCTCCCTTTTCCACAAAGTTTTTCACACCCTTATCCATGCAGAGACCACACAACAGTTTTTTTTTTGTCAAAGGCGAGTCTAAAGCTTTATCGCCTGGTAGGGATTGATTGACTGAATGGTTTTTATACCGCTTTCAACATTATTTTAGTCATATCGCGACGACAACTAACATATTCATCTATGTCCTGGGTTTCACCGGTACCAGGCTGGGGCTCGGAGTTGTCTTCCTCAATGATACTCCCAGGGGCTTGAACCAGGGGCCTCCATCCAGGGTTCGAGTGCTACACTTTACCATTGAGCCACGCAGGACCCCCGTCTGGTAAAGAGCTAAAGCCCTACGGGATAATTCTAGGGTGTTCCGATTTCAAATTTCTTCCAGCTGATAAAAAGTCTACATTCACATATTATTATCAATGACTGCAGACCACTTTTTACAACTGACGACTTTAGAAAACGTTGTGACACAAGTATGAAATACGAGCGATTTCCCATTTTGCCACAAGATTTTCGCGTGGTTTTTTCTCTGTTTGAAACCTTTGTACAGGTTGATCATATTTGATCATTTACAATATTTTACAAGGATATATTTTAAAATTGTCTGCTTCTTATTCGTCCCTTGAGGTGAAGAGTCAAAGAAAAAAGGAATGCAATTTCCCACAGGGCCTGTAGTATACTTCAGTTATGCTGTGTCGAATGGGGGCATTAATATATCTCCGTGTAACATTATAACAAGCAAGTCAGAACATAATTATGGGTCTATAAAATCCATTTTGTCTAACAACCAACTGAATTATGAGGTAGAATGGTCCTTGGGCATGCAGAAAATTTACCAAAAGCAAAAGGTTATTGATTGTCACCTGTTGTCCATAATGGCGACCCCCCCCCCCCACCCCAGAAGGCTGTTAGTTATGTTATGGGGGATAGTGCCAGATACAGGACGAAAGTCATCCTAGGTAACATCTGGTTCTTTAACATGCTCGGTTCATAGCACCGTCACACGACCTCGATCTAACGTCTCAATCAAAAGACTATAAGTAATTTTAGTTGGCAAGCCGTTGGAATAGAACCCACACCCTCAAGTGGCCAAAGACTTGTCTTACACAAGTCGTATGTTCTACCACATGAGCTATTCGGGCAGGCCAGGATAAGAAGTAAGACCATACCACATATTCCCAGGTTTTAACGACCCAGAAAATTAAAAAAGAAAACATTGCGGAAAAAGGAGAAAATGCCGGTGACCAGCATTTACTCCTTTTCCAATAATGTTTTCTACCTTTCAAAAGACAAGTTCCATTTTTTGAGTAATAATAATAAAATAATAAATTCTTTATTTTCAGAAGGTAAATCATTAATATTACACATCAATGTAAAAATGATACATTAATTACGGCAATATTATTTCCAATGATGCCTTCTTTAACAATATTCATATAATTAATCAGTATAAAACAAATAATGTAATTACATGTAATAAAAGTTATACCTCAAAGACAGACATAAACGGAAGTGGGTATCTGCAATCTGTTCGAACATCTATAGATATTTTTGCTTCAAACTTTAGCAATTTTCAAAAAGAAATGATTTGAATTTACTTTTGAATGTGTTGATATTTTGAGAGTTTCTAATTTCTGTCGGTACTCGATTCCACATTTCCATACCGGAATAGCTAAAAGTCTTTTTGAGATAGTTTGTATTGGGTTTATTATGTGAAATATCCCTTTTAGCTATTGACCGTAAAACATATGTATTATTTGATGAGAATGTTATAAGGTCAGAAATATAGGAAGGTGTTAGGTTATTAATGGCTTTAAAAATTAATAAGCCTATAAAATATTTACATCGGACTGGAAATGCTAACCAATTCAGAGTTCTGAGCATTTCGTATGAAGATTTATCCCTGTGTTCATTTAACATGATTCTAGCTGCTCGTGTTTGTAATTTGGTAATTCTATGAATATCAACCGTGTTTGCTTTACTCCATATTACACAACCGTAGTCAAATATTGGTGTAATGTATACGTTGTAGAACAACTGCTTAACATCAGGTGTAAGAAAATACTGAATCCTTTTCAAAAGAAATAACTTTGAAACAAGTCGTTTTCGATTTGTCGCCTGCAATTCTTTCAATTCGGACAATTCATAAATTCTGTCGTTTGGTACAGAGTTAAGAGGGTGTGACGAGACATATTGAAGGTAGATAGTTCAAAATAGGTGAAAAGAAGATAATTAAACATACAGGTGCGAATTTTTGATGGGGCGAATTGTGTTAAAAATCTTTTATCGGGTTCGATCAGGGGTCAACTGTAAAATAGTAGTCAGATTCCGAAATTGAATTAACACAAAGCTGTTTAGCCGCTATAAAGATTCATAGATTCATTTTACCATTTCAGCGACGTAAGCGAAAATAAGAGCCTTTGCGAACAGCATAGATCAAGATCAGACTGCACAGAGGGTGCAGTCTAGCCTTAGATCTATGCCGTCCGCTTAAGTCATGGCAGCCAAACCCCCGTAGCTCAGTCGGTAGCGTACAGGACTTGAGAACAGGAGGTCGCTGGTTCGATCTCCGGCTTGGCCAATTTCTTTCCGAGGATTGATGATAGTCATTGCAACAGGATTCATTCCTCTCTCACCGCTGACCTTTGTTTCGACGATGGTTATGTGGGAATCAGCCAGTGGCTTGGAAAGAATATTGTGCGGAGTATTGGTAAAAGAAACTCCAGGAAAGCGTGGATAGGTGCACTGGCCGCCGCGATATAACTGAAATAATGTTGAAAACGGCGTTAAACACCATACGATCAATCAACCATTAAGTCATGGCAATAAGATGAAAAAAATCATGCATTTCCAGCAATTGCAAGAGGTCGCGTTTATGAAATTCGTGTTGTAAGAGTGTATTAGAGAAAAGTTTAAACAACACTTGAGACCACAATTATAGATCGTAACCTTTGCCGACACTGCTTTAACCCTTCGGCTGTTAAGCGTGACTTAAGGACCTGTAGCGGACTGTACAGATCAAGATCAGACTGCACAGAGCGTGCAGTCTGATCTTGGATCTACACTTCCCGATAAGGAGAAATTTTCCACAAAAAAGATATATCTGAAGCAGCAAAAGTTGGATTTTTACTATCGGCTTGAAAATTTCATTTTACTTATTTTTTGCAAATTAAGGCTTAAGGGTTAAGGGCAGAGGTTAAGGACCTTTAGCAGACAGTGTAGACGAAGATCGGAAAAATATCTCCTTATCGGACAGTGTAGATTCAGGATCAGACTGCACTTTTTGTGCAGTCTGATCTTAATCTAGACTGTCCGCAAAAGGTCCTTGAGTCGCGCTTGGCAGCCTAAGGGTTAATGACCTGAATAGATTAAGTAAACCTACTAAAATCCTCACCGGAAGATGCATAACACATCAATGCGCAGCTTACCGGACATACATGTATGCAATCTTAAATGAGTAAATGAGTACATGTACATGAGTAAATGAGTACACACAAACTTTAAACTTACTGTCAGATCAGCAAAAAAACATTAGGGCATTTCCCGGTGATCCCGATAAGTAAGATCCTATTCTCTGTAATTGGCGTGCACAACTGACTTAAAGGATCTTGGCAAAAAAATGTGTTTATACGGATAATATTTGACAACTAAAAATAAACCCTTCAGTAAACTGCTTCTTATTTTTAACGGTTACAAACGTCTATAGATCGATAGAAAAGACGAGCATTCACAGAAATAAGTTTAAAGCTGTAGAATATGTACAACTAAAATCTCCCATGAGACAGTATTTATAAACCTGCTTAAAATCTTTGTGAGAGGTCTTTACGTAATCGAACGAAAAATTTTTAGACTTGTCCAATTTGAAAGCGTTTGCAGAAGACATACTTAAAGTATCCCAAATGGTACTTTATAGATTTGAAAGCGTAGAAAATGTTGTTGGGGAAAAAAAAAAAACGCTGGTAACCAGCATTTCCTCCTTTTACCCCAATGTTTTAAGAAGGTTTCTTCTTCATGGTTGTTAAAACACAGTATTCTTTGGTGAAGGACCTCTGTTGAAAAGAAGGCTTTGCGACGTATTCAAACTTGCCAGAGTGCTTCGGTAAATAGATTGAATTTCTTTTTTTCTCAAATATTTGCGATTCATTTTAAGCTTTCATAAGAAATCTAGTCGCCAAAGGTCAGGGTCATTTCTATTCACCGTCACCGAGGGAGAGCCGGTACGTGATCTGCATGTATATCTCCATACCTGACGACTACATTTTAGAGGTGTACAACGGAAAAAAAAAATGCACACGACAAATTAAATATGTCCCTAATGACGGCAGTTGTCTTTGAAATGACAGAAAATATTGTGGGAAAAGGAGAAAATGCTGGTTACCAGCATTTTCTCCTTTTCCCACGATGTTTTCAAGAGCCTTGAACTTGAGGGTCATTAACAATTTTGGCTGTTTGTTTAACCCTTTTCCAAACGACAAATTTTGGACTGGTCCAAATTGAAAGAGTTTGCAGACGACAATTTTAAATTTGATGAAAATGGCAGAAAGTTATCAAAAAGGGTAGAAAACACTGTGGGAAAAGGAGAAATTGCTAGTTACGAGCAATTTCTCCTTTTCCCACAGTGTTTTCAAAAGACTTGTACTGCAGACACGTGAAAACCAGGGCTTGTTTGGGAAAGGGTTAAAGGTTTCAGACTAGGAGTTCACTAGACTGTAAAAGCTTTAGGCAAAACAGACAGTTTTTAATCTTCATGTGATGTTACAACATTTGTATTTATTCGCTTGCACAGCTTTGAAATAATTTAAATGATTTACGGCCAGACATAATTGTCATAGCGGTGTATTTGTTGGAAAAATAATAGAAAAAGTACAGGTGAAAGACGGGGAGAGAATGAGAGAAAAAAAAAAAACATGAAAGAGAGAAGAGATTGATTGATTGATTGATTGATTGGTGTTTTATGCCGCTTTAAACATTTTTTTTCCAGTCATTTCATTGCGATAGCTCACTCATTCATGATAGTCGGGATTTCACCAGTATTAGGCTGGGGCTCAGAAGCCAAGGTCATGTAGATCGGATCCGGGACCTCCGAATCCTGTGGTTATATCCAACAGTCACGAAAAAGTCGTACAAAAATCGGAAATTCATGGCTGCTTTCAAGGCTACCTCCTGTCAAAAACGTTTATAGTCCTGCAACGACATTTTTCGAGTATGCGCAAAACATTAATGTAGATATGAGCCATGCTCTGGCAAAAGGGGGTTTTATGCATCTCCGTGATGTATTATACCAAGCAAGCCATCACATAATCATTGATCCATAACATCCATTTTGTCTAAGAACCGACTGAATCCTGAGGTACACCGGTCCTGGTACACTGGTCCTTTGACATGCAGAAAATTGACCAAAAGCAAAAAGTTTCGACTAATGTCAGCCTGCGCGGACTGCGCAGGCTGACATGGATCGTTACTTTTTGCAGATGTATTAAGCCCCTTTTTCACAGAGCATGACTCATATACACTATCCGTACTCAGAAGGGTGTTTTTAAGGCGGTCGTTTTGTTCTAACTTCTTCGGTATGAAATTGGACAAACACTAGTATTTGACAGAAACAAACAGCAGGGCTCTAGGTTTCGCAATAAAGTACAATAGGATGCCAAAGATACCGAACATCACAATATGAAAAACACTGGTGTGATACCATTATCAGGCTGCCCCTCCGTCCCACCCAGTTCATGCTTCACTGGTACTGAAGCGAAGGACTTATAATCCAGAAGATGCTGGCAGAGAAATGAATTTCAAAACTAGGTTAAACGTTGCCATGTCACTCTATCTGTTAACTTTTTGCCTGATTTTAAAATCCTTTTTTTTTTCTGGCAGCGACTACCACTTAGACCGACCGCACAATAACAGGTTGTCATCTTCACAAAATTTTTCCATACTTTTGAATGGTTAGATTTAAATCTAAATGCATTTCAACACCTGCATTTTCTTTTTGGTCGCTATTGGTCCTTTAAAGTATATTCGTGTCTCAGTCTTTGCGGTTTATCTATATAACAGTTTAAAGGTTTGAATTGAAATGAAAACATACGGGAATTAACCTATTGTCTTTCAAGTATTGTATGATACCTTACAAGGAACGGGAAAGGTTTCGTTTCGTAATCGGTCATCCTCGGATTAAATCTTCAAGGGCAAATCCAAAGATTCTTTGACTTAGCTCTTTTTTCCCTTCAATCATCTGTAAATAATATCAGTAAACGTCTGTGCGTCATTTTCCGCAATTACTACCCGGTAGCATACCATAAACGTAAACTGGTCCCCGTTGTATCTCCCGTAGCCGTCCGATAGACAACAGGCAACACCCAATTTATCGACGGCAGGTATTGGTTTTCATATCTACCAAATCCACCAGTCAGACTGCTCGTAGCAGAATGCCTTATTTTGTTTTAAAATAACCGAGCAATATTCTATCTTTGGCTAAGATTTTCATGATAGACAAAGATTTTTCTGACCACAATCAATTTATCAAAATCATTCAAGAATTTAATCTTTATCGACAATGTCTATTTCTGTGCATAAATAAGATCATGATTTAAATTTCCAAGTCTCGCGTTATCTCATGAAATCTCGAACCGGGCAGAAACTCGACTTGTAAGCATTGGGTGTTACCTGTTGTTGATATGAAGATCGATAACAGGCTGCCAGTTTAACCATAAACCACGATTCAATTGTCACGATGAATTACGGCCCGAAAATGGTGCATCGCTTACTTCCCCTGATTTGCTTATCTCCCGTCCTCGTGTGACGTCATAGCAGCACTTAGTCTTCTACCTTTAAATAGGGATGCTGATATTCGGACGAGTTTATCCAAGTGTGAAACGGAAATTTACGCCGAAAAAATGACAATTTGTGCAGCCTTTGGCTGTAACGTCAATTCGGGAATTCATAGAATTAGTATGTTCAAATTTTCAAGAAAATTAAAAAGGAGAAAGCTATGGATTCAACGTTTAAACCGGGGTCGGACAGCATTTCGTGCCAACGAATAATTCTTAACTGTGTCTAAAACACTTTGAGGGCAGTCAGTTTTTTTAATAAGTCCAAATCTAGCAAAGACAGTTAGTTATAGCAATTTAAGGCTACGATTGAAACCTCACGCTGTGCCAACATTATTCGAAACTCCAGATCGGAGAGAGGAAAAACCCAGACACTCCGGAAGAGCCATTTCCAAAAAGAAACTTCAGCATGAGGTAAAAATCTTTTTTCTTCAAATGAAGATATTTTGAACTGGTATTTGTACTCTTTTACCGTTTTCTGCATGATCTCCTAAAAATGCTCCTAACTGGATCTAACTGCTTTTTTTTCGAAATGTTTTCAAATTCATGTTGTGGCGTATTTTTTTGTGACCTGTTTTTAAAAGCATTATTCCTCAAGGTTGGGCTTGGGTTATGTGCTAAAGCGTAACTCTTTACTAGAAAACGAAATTTTAGATTCATCTGATTTCAAAATTTCGCTGACAACAAATTCAATTTTGATCATATGATTTATGGTAAGTCTTTTCCAGACCACAAATTATTAGACTTGCCTAAATTGAAAGCATTTGCAGACGACAAAATGAAAGTGACTAAAATGATGGTTTTTAACGTTGGATGTATAGAAAACATTGCGAAAAAAAGAGAAAATGCTGGTTACCAACATTTTCTCGATTGCCCACTATGTTTTCAAAAGCACTATTCCTAAGGGCAGTTAAAAGTCGGGGTTGTGTGGTTAAGAGTTAATTGTCTTTCAGAAGATAACGATCATTGTTGGAAAAGCAGAAAATGCTGGTTACGTTTTTGAAGGGTTTTTGCCTCGCCTGCCAGGTTCCTTGAATTTGGACCCCCATTTTTTCTTAATTCTTTACCAAACGACAATATTTTAGACCTGTCCAAATTGAAAGAATTTGCAGATGACATATTAAATGTGGCTCAAAAGATAAAATTTGTCTTTCAAAAGGGTAGAAAACATTGTGGGAAAAGCAGAAAATTCTGGTAACCAGCATTTTCTTCTTTTCCCACTATTTTTTCAAAAGGCCTCTTTCTCAGGGTCGTTAAAAGTCAGGATTGTGTGGTAAAGTGTTAATGGCCTCCCAAAATTCAAATTCAAATGATTTGCTTTCTGTTATTCATTTGAAGGAAGGCCAAAAAACCCCATAATAGACAATGAAGGGAAAACCCAGCACATTTGGTATCGTTTTCTCCCCACAATGATTTCCAAATACTTGCTTTTTAAGGACACATGTAGTCAAAACTATGTTTGGTAAAGCATGAACTCAGGCCCTTGCTTCAACTGGTCATGGTCATAAGAGTGTAGGTCAAAAGCCCCATGGGTGAAAAGCCCCATAGGTCAAAAGCCCCATACCCTTAACTGAAAAGTGGACAAAAGCCCCATGGTATCAAAAACACTAATATTTTATGTTTAAATGATTTTTTCTTAATACTATTATTAATAATAAGATATCATGAATATGCTTCTATTATTATTATTATTTCTTTTTTCAATAAAAGGATTTTTTAACCATTTTTAAGATGAATAGAATTTAATCATTTTAACACTTATATAGAAAAGAAATGATATCTTCAAACTGAGTCATTCTACTTTGGCTGTAACGTCAATTCGGGAATTCATAGAATTAGTATGTTCAAATTTTCAAGAAAATTAAAAAGGAGAAAGCTATGGATTCAACGTTTAAACCGGGGTCGGGCAGCATTTCGTGCCAACGAATAATTCTTAACTGTGTCTAAAACACTTTGAGGACAGTCAGTTTTTAATAAGTCCAAATCTAGCAAAGACAGTTAGTTACAGCAATTTAAGGCTACGATTGAAACCTCACGCTGTGCCAACATTATTCGAAACTCCAGATCGGAGAGAGGAAAAACCCAGACACTCCGGAAGAGCCATTTCCAAAAAGAAACTTCAGCATGAGGTAAAAATCTTTTTTCTTCAAATGAAGATATTTTGAACTGGTATTTGTACTCTTTTACCGTTTTCTGCATGATCTCCTAAAAATGCTCCTAACTGGATCTAACTGCTTTTTTTTCGAAATGTTTTCAAATTCATGTTGTGGCGTATTTTTTTGTGACCTGTTTTTAAAAGCATTATTCCTCAAGGTTGGGCTTGGGTTATGTGCTGAAGCGTAACTCTTTACTAGAAAACGAAATTTTAGATTCATCTGATTTCAAAATTTCGCTGACAACAAATTCAATTTTGATCATATGATTTATGGTAAGTCTTTTCCAGACCACAAATTATTAGACTTGCCTAAATTGAAAGCATTTGCAGACGACAAAATGAAAGTGACTAAAATGATGGTTTTTAACGTTGGATGTATAGAAAACATTGCGAAAAAAAGAGAAAATGCTGGTTACCAACATTTTCTCGATTGCCCACTATGTTTTCAAAAGCACTATTCCTAAGGGCAGTTAAAAGTCGGGGTTGTGTGGTTAAGAGTTAATTGTCTTTCAGAAGATAACGATCATTGTTGGAAAAGCAGAAAATGCTGGTTACGTTTTTGAAGAGTTTTTGCCTCGCCTGCCAGGTTCCTTGAATTTGGACCCCCAATTTTTCTTAATTCTTTACCAAACGACAATACTTTAGACCTGACCAAATTGAAAGCATTTGCAGATGACATATTAAATGTGGCTCAAAACATAAAATTTGTCTTTCAAAAGGGTAGAAAACATTGTGGGAAAAGAAGAAAATTCTGATAACCAGCATTTTCTTCTTTTCCCACTATTTTTTCAAAAGGCCTCTTTCTCAGGGTCGTTAAAAGTCAGGATTGTGTGGTAAAGTGTTAATGGCCTCCCAAAATTCAAATTCAAATGATTTGCCTTCTTTTATTCATTTGAAGGAAGGCCAATAAACCCCATATTAGAAAATGAAGGGAAAACCCAGTACATTTGGTATCGTTTTCTCCCCACAATGATTTCTAAATTTCTTTTTAAGGACACATGTAGTCAAAACTATATTTGGTAAAGCATGAAGTCAGGCCCTTGCTTCAACTGGTCATGGTCATAAGAGTGTAGGTCAAAAGCCCCATGGATGAAAAGCCCCATAGGTCAAAAGCCCCATGGACAAAAGCCCCATAGGTCAAAAGCCCCATACCCTTAACTGAAAAGTGGACAAAAACCCCATGGTATCAAAAACACTAATATTTTATGTTTAAATTAATTTTTCTTAATACTATTATTAATAATAAGATATCATGAATATGCCTCTATTATTATTATTATTATTTTTCAATAAAAGGATTTTTTAACCATTTTTTAGATGAATAAAATTTAATCATTTTAACACTTATATGGAACAGAAATGATATCTTCAAATTGAGTCTACCCCCAGCTGGGCGGGGGGATAGAAATAGCTCAGCTGTCGCACTACAGTAGGGGTAAGACCCCCCCCCCCCCAACTGTGCCTGCCTGTTTGCCGTGGGCTGCAACTCGTGTCGTTCGATGACAGGATCCTGGTGGTTGAGTGGATTCAGAGCTCGGCCCTTTGATGGCTCTGTTTTCGCAACACACCACTTTGGCCTTGAATTGAATTAAACGAGGGGTCAGGAAGGCCCGTTCTGATCAATCGGCTGGTCACGCCGAGCCCTAGGGTGTTTCTCTGACTTTGTTTTCTTTAATCATACTCAGATACATCATTTCTCTATCATCAGTTGCTGTATGTCAATACCCTAGAAGGCGGTGGCTCATGGGCTAATCGGGTGAAGGTTGGTGTTTGATTGACACTTGTAACCGCCCAAAGTTAGTCTATGCTTGGTAGGACATTCTGCGGGCCTACATTTGTCCGATCTAGCCCTTTCACTTCGAGTATATTACCGATGTATCCTTGTCATGATCGGAGTTGGATTTCCCCAGATCATGTCCCCTTGTTGGACTCCGAGGCGGGTGGGGAACATCGGTGATGACTGTACAACAACAATTATGGCTTCTCAAAAAAAGGCCAAGCGTGTACTTTCTGACTCTGATTCAGAGTCTGAATATTCAGCACCTTCATCATTTGCACGTTTTTTAGTTATAGAATCTGTAGACTCTACCAAACCAGTTACAAAACTATCTCCTTTTATTATCGAAAAATCCATTTCGGCAATCCTTGGCACACCCAAATCTGTTCAAAAACTTAAAAATGAAACCTTGCTTGTTGAGTGCTTCTCGCAACAACAGGTTAGAAACCTGCTTGGACACAAGAAACTTTTCAATCTTGATGTCAAAATATTTCCTCACAAGACCCTTAATACCTCCAAGGGGATCATTAGATGCAAAGAATTAAGCTTCTGTGACTCTTTGGAGGAAATCAAGTCAAACCTAAAAAGCCAGGCTGTGTCTGATGTGAAAAGAATTTCAGTCCTCAGAAATGGCATTCGTAGAGATACACATACATACATCTTAACATTCTCTACGCCAACTCTCCCTACTTCAGTTAAAATTGGATTTCAATCGGTCAAGGTCGATGTTTATGTGCCTAATCCGTTGCGCTGTTATAAATGCCAGCGGTACGGCCATCATGAAAGTAACTGCAGAAGCACACCTGTTTGTCCCAAATGTGCTTTTGAAGGGGAAAACCATGACCAAAAGACTTGCAATAACCCTCTTCTCTGTGTCAATTGCAAGTCTTCTCATCCTACCTATTCCAAAGAATGTTCAGTTTGGAAAGATGAGAAAGAAATCCTGTCAATCAAGTTTAAGGAGAATGTTACCTTTTTGGAAGCCAGGAAAACAGTTGAAAAACGCAGGTCTGATCAGGCATTGTTGAGCAAAAGCACAACATATGCAAATGTTGCATCTCCTTTGCTTGCAAATGGACATTGTCCAACCTGCGAACTGTTGGCTAAAAAACTTCTCCAAAAGTTTCCTGAAATGACTAGTGAACTGAAAGCTCTCATTCCCAATGTCGAGGTTACAACACCTTCCACTCAGACTCAGCCTGTGTCTGAAACAAACAAACCCTCTTCTGCACCCCCAAAACCCACAGACTCTCAAAGTATTCCTTCACAAAAAACCCCAAAGCCCTCTTCCTCTTCGCAAAATATTTCTTCAAAAAAAGCTTCAAAGCCATCTGCCCCTTCAAAACAGCCTCCTAAGAAACCCCAACCTCCATCTTCACAGTCTACAAATAAATCTAACGCTCCACCTAAAGATAACAAATCTTATCATGTACCCCGATCACCAAAAAGATCTTCCTCGAAATCTAAACCACAGTCCAGAGATAACCATGGATCTTGTGAAGTAGCAGTCACAGTAGATGATCCGGTCCCTACCTCCAACAGATTTTCGGAGTTAGAGGACATGGATGCAGATACTGAAAATCTGGACGAACTTTCCCTTTTAATCAATGATCACAAACCAGTTGCTGTTTGTCTGCAAGAAACCTTCCTTAAGCAGGAGGATGATATTTCTGTCAAATATCATTCCATTTACAATAAAGTCTTTACCGAAGGCGAGAAAGCTGGAGGTGGTGTTTCTATTATTGTCAATAACAACATTCCTCATAAAGTTGTGTCTCTTAATACAAACTTGCAAGCTGTTGCCATCTGGTTATCTTTACACAGTGCTTTTACACTGTGTTCTTTATATCTCCCCCCAAGCACACCTATCAATGAGAACAATCTGAATGATCTCATTTCCCAATTGCCATCCCCCTATATTCTTACTGGGGACTTTAATGGTCACAATGTTATGTGGGGTTGTAATGGCACTAACCAGAGAGGTTTACAGTTGGAGAACTTCATTTCGAATAACTCTTTATCTTTCATGAATGATAACAAATCCAAAACCTACTTGCATCCAGCAACTGGATCTTACTCGTCTATTGATTTAACCTTATGCAGTCCAGTCTTACTTCCCGATTTCACCTGGAAAGTGACTGAGGATTTGTGTGGAAGTGATCACTTCCCTATTATCTTTTCATCTACACAACCATCTAGCAGTGTAAGACGGCAGAAATGGAAGCTCTCTAAAGCCAATTGGAACAGATTTGAAACCCTCTGTGAACAGATCATTACAGATGACAAGTTTAGAGATTGCAATGATCCAGCAAAACTTTTTACTTCGCTGTTAATTGATGCAGCTAAACAGTCTGTCCCTCAGACCTCGACAAATCCAAGACGTCCTGACAAGCCTTGGTACAATGAAGATTGTAAACAGGCTATCAGAGACAGAAAACAAGCCCTTAGAAAGTTTAACCTCAGACCTACCAAAGAAAATCATAACTTATTCCGTATTTCCAGGGCAAAGGCTCGTCGTACCATTAGAGAAAGTAAGCGCAAGGCTTGGAGACAATATGTCTCTAAATTAAATAGTAGAACTACTACTAAAAAAACCTGGGACATGATTAGAAAGATCAATGGCAAAGGCCAACCCCCTCTCAGTCACCTTGAAGTTAACAATACTTCGTTGGAAACACCCCAGGATATAGCTGATGCTCTTGCCGACACCTTTTGCAAAAAGTCTTCCTCTGCAAACTATTCTGAAAAGTTTCAGAGGAATAAAGCCAGAGAAGAAAAGAAAAAACTTAATTTCAATTCTTCTAATTCAGAGCACTATAATAAACTCTTCACCTTTAAAGAATTAAAATCTGCACTGAATAAAGCTCACGATTCTTCTCCTGGCCAAGATAAAGTTCATTACCAGTTTTTAAAACACTTACCTTTTACTCCTCTCTCTGTTTTACCTGATATTTTTAATGATATCTGGCAGTCCGGTGATTTTCCTTCGTCCTGGCGAGAGGCACTAGTCATTCCTATCCCAAAACCTGGCAAGGATGCTAATGACCCAGCCAACTATCGTCCAATAGCTCTTACTAGTTGTCTCTGCAAGACTCTAGAACGTATGGTCAACGACAGGCTTGTCTGGTTTTTAGAAAAAAACAACCTCATCGTTGATGTACAGAGTGGATTTCGTCGTCAACGTGGCACCATCGATCATCTTGTCCGCTTTGAAACCTTTGTCAGAGAAGCCTTTATCAATAGACAACATGCAGTATCTGTCTTTTTCGACCTTGAAAGCGCTTATGATACGACTTGGAAATACGGAATTCTTAAAGACTTGCATGACTTTGGTCTTCGAGGCCGTCTTCCTCTTTTTATCTCAGCCTTCTTGGATGAACGTCTTTTCCGCGTCCGAGTTGGTAATACTGTCTCGGGAGCCCGTGAACAGGAGATGGGTGTGCCCCAAGGATGTATTCTCTCTGTTACACTTTTTAGTGTAAAAATAAACAGTATAGTTAAAGCTATCTGTCCTGGTGTAGACTGTTCTCTTTATGTTGATGACTTTGTTATATGCTTCAAATCCCGAAATATGAATATTATTGAGAGACAACTTCAACAGTGTCTCAACAAACTCCAAACGTGGTCTGATGAAAATGGCTTCAAATTTTCAAAGTCCAAAACTAAGTGCATGCACCTATGTAATCTACGTGGTGTTCATCCAGACCCTGAACTGTATTTGGACAAAACTAAAATTGAAGTCGTTTCTGAATTTAAATTTCTCGGAGTCATCTTTGACAGAAAGCTTTCCTTCCTTCCTCACATCACTGCACTTAAAAAGAAATGCAAGAAGGCTCTTAATCTTCTAAAGGTTGTGGCCCATTCTGAATGGGGAGCAGACCGTAAAGTCCTCTTGCGGCTTTATCGGTCTTTAGTTCGCTCCAAATTAGACTATGGATCTATCGTATACGGATCAGCCAGTAAATCTTGCCTTAAAATTCTCGATCCTATACACCACGAAGGCCTGCGTCTTGTTCTTGGAGCTTTCAGAACTTCTCCCGTCAATAGTCTCTATGTTGAGGCTAATGAACCTTCTCTTTCTTACAGGAGGGAAAAACTCTCACTTCAATATCTTTTAAAACTGAAGTCAAATCGTTTTAACCCAACTCATAAAGTTGTTTTTAAACCTCAATATAAACGTCTTTTTGAAAGGAAACCAAATGTTATTCCCCCATTTGGTATCCGCATGGAGCCCATAGTAGATAACCTTGGCATAGACATTGAGTCTATTGCCGACTATAAAATCTCTGAAATCCCTCCATGGACACTAAACAGTGCAGAATTCAGATTTGACCTTGCATCCGACAAAAAGTCAGTCACGGATAGAACTGTGTTTCATGCTAGATACAATGAGATAAAGGAGCATTATTTTTCCTTCAAACCAATCTATACAGATGGATCTAAAGAGGGAAATTCTGTAGCAGCTGCCGCTATTTATGGAGAAAGGAGCTTAAAGTGCCGCCTTCCAAACAATTCCTCTATCTTCTCTGCAGAAATTAAAGCTATTGATCTTGCCCTTAATCTAGCTGAACATTCTAATTTCAACCGTTTCATTATCTTTTCGGACTCTTTGTCAACATTACAGGCTCTTTCAAATCAACGACTTGAGAACCCCTTAATCTGTAGTTTACTTGAAAGGATCTCACAAATTTCTTCTATGAATAGATTGGTGTTCTGCTGGCTTCCAAGTCATGTAGGCATCAAAGGCAATGAAAATGCCGATAGGTCTGCCAAATCTGCACTTAACCTTCCCATTTCAGATTTTAAAGTTCCACACACTGATTTTAAATCCTCTGTTTTAACACATATTCAGTCTTCTTGGCAATCCCAGTGGGATGCTGATGTTTTCAATAAACTGCATTCAGTAAAACCTTCCCTTGGTGAATGGTACCCCGTTTACAGGTCTATTCGTCGAGAAGAAGTGATAATTGCACGACTTCGAATTGGCCATTCACGCATCACACATTCCTGGCTCTTGACCAGAGATGATGCCCCTGAATGTATTCCATGCAATGCATCCTTTTCTATAAAACATATCCTACTAGATTGCATTGACTTTCAACCAATTCGTTCAAAATATTTCAGCGTCGATAGTTTAAAAAATCTTTTTGATTCTGTCAGCGTTGAATCTATTATCGCTTTCATGAAGGAGATTGGTATTTACAATAAACTGTGATATTTGCTTTTTGAGTTTCTTACCCATCTTTTTACATTCTTTACACACTTTTCTCAGTGTTAAGCTCTCATTTCCTTTAAGCTACTATTCACATTCTTAACCTTTCCATTTAAAACTTTTGATTTATCCTGCCACTCAGTATCATATTTTATGCACATTAAAAAATGACACTCTTCTTAATTTAACACTTCTACTATCAATCCAACTTTTTGTTCAAATTCTTTTATCACATTCTAAACTGTGATTTAAAACTTTGTGACTAAATAGGGATTGCCCTCTCACTCAATTATTTCCATTATACATATGAAGGTCACACATAACACTTCTTAATCCAACTCTTTTATCATTATTAATGTATTCAAACTTTTTTCAGTTTAAACAATTTCACTTTTATTATCTTTTAACACAGATATGCGCGCTAAATGACCAAAGCTGTCGATGCGCCATAAAACAACATTCATTCATTCATTCAAATTGAGTCATTCTACTAATATATATGTTTTAAGAAGTATGCTTTGTAGGCAAAATTTTATCGTGTAAATAATCAATACTTATTTATTTATCTTTTATCTTTTTTTTTTTTTTTTTTTTGTAAAAATTACTTTTGTATAATTTTGTTCTTTATGTAATTATATTATTAGACAAAATAGATCAAAAGTATCAAGGGTACAAGAGATTAAGAAGATCTTAGAATGGAATAATGCAATAATTAAAATCAGTATTTGTTATTAATTAGATTATGAAGATAATTTTACTGCTTTTTTCTTTTTAAGTTTTATATATACAAATACAGTGTTTGCAAACTCTAGTGACTGCTTTCAAACCAAGAAAGTGTAACCCAATTAATGGCTCCCCAATTAAAGGTTAAAGATATAACTTTCTTTTATGTTTGATCAATTCTTTAAATCAAAGGGAATTGATTGGAACATTTTAGAATTGTTTGCATATTATATGTACTTTCTTTGATTTTGAGTGATACCAACTGGGATTCTTTGGGTATAAAATATAATTTCTACAAAATGCTTATAATACAACATAGTTAACTTTGTGGTAACAAGACAGTTTTGCTTTAATTTTGGATATACTATTCTGACTGGATTTAAGTATCTTGATTTACTGTACTTAACTGTGATAATTTGGAAATAATTTTGTTAGTATAACAAAGTATCTGGAATTTATATGGTGACTAGTGTGAACTATGGAGTTTATTTCGAACAATAAAGGTGGACTTAAACTGTGCTATGACGGATACATGTACACCAAGAAGAGCTCCAACAAATCCAGAACCCGTTGGGAATGTACCAGCAGAAAAGTACTCACTTGTCGAAGCTCTGTAACCACCAACCTAGCCAACACAGAAGTACTTTCCTCGTCTCCACATACTCATGAGAGAGTAACTGGTAAAGTCGAAGCAGTGTCAGCTGTGTCAGCCATGAAAGAGAACATTCCAATAGACAGGGGTTACCCAGGTCAAATTCTTGCTGATACACTATATTCCTGCTCCGCTGAGGCTCGTGCAGCCATAGGCAACACAGACACACTGAAGAGAAGAATAGGACGCCTTAAGCACAAGAACAGACCGAAAGGGCCTACACTCCTAAGAGACCTTCATCTACCCGAAGAATGGACTACCACTGGTGAAACAGTTCCTCTCCCTTTCCTTATTCATGACAGTGGAAAAGACTCTCCTTGTAGAATGCTGGTGTTTGCGACAGAAAGTGGACTTCGTCACCTATGTAGAGCTGATACTCCGCACCTAGAATCTTCAAACAACTATATGTCATCCGTGCTGCTCTTGGAGAAACAGCCGTCACCTGTGTGTATGCCTTCCTATCCGGCAAAACCCAAGAAACTTACGAAGAACTATTTGGTTCCATAGTTACGAAGTGTGAAGACCTTGGTTTCTCTCCTGACCCATCTACAGTTATCTGTGACTTTGAACAGTCAGTTATACGAGCTTGAGGAATAACGTTAGGTGACCAGGTCCGCTGTCAAGGATGTTTCTCCCATCTCACACAGAGCACATGGAGAAGAATCCAGCAACTGGGCCTCACTGAATTGTACAGAACAGACGAGAATATCAAACTGTTTTGTGGTATGTTGGATGGGTTGGCTTTCCTTCCTATAGACGAGGTGTACAACGGAATGGACTTCTTGAAAGCCAACACGCATGAAGGACTCGAAGACCTTGTGCATTACTTTGACAGTACATATGTGTCCAGGTCCTATAGAAGAATACAGCCCCCACCTGCACAACCTGATGGACCACTACCAGCTATACGTATGCGTCGTGTCCCTCCCCTGTTCCCACCAACAGTATGGAATGTCCACGAGGCCATAATTACTGACAATGCGAGAACAAACAACATATGTGAAAGTTGGAGGTGGAACTTTGGCTTCCAGAAACTTATTGGTCACCACAACCCATCCATATGGACAGCCATTGACAGCATTCGAAGGGACCAAGCTTCAGTGTCAACATACATGGAACAATACACAAATGGTGAACCACCAAGAAAAAGAGTGAAAAAAGTAACCAAGGATCTACAGACAAGACTTAGAAACATCTGCCTGGACTTTAGTTTGGGAAGAAAGACTTTAGAAGAACATCTCCGGGGTTTGGGTCGAACCATTCGGTGGAAAACTCATGACTAAGTGAAATAACTGAGAGTGAATAAAACATGGAGTTAAATGTGCGACAATATTCTAGAAATACTCAATGAAAAGTTAGCTATGTGACGAACCATTCGGTGGAAAACTCGTGACTAAGTGAAATAACTGAGAGTGAATAAAATATGGAGTTAAATGTGCTAGAATGCTAGAAATACCCAATGAAAAAATGAGCGCTATCCTTTTTTAACCCATTACCATACGACAAAATTTTATACTGGTCCAAATTCAAAGAGGTTGCAAACGACATATAATATATGGTATAGCCAAATCAGCAAATTTTGTATTAGAAATAGTAGAAAATATTGTTAAAAAAAAAAAAGAAAAAGAAAATGCTGGTTGCCAGCATCATCTCCTTCTCCTACATTGTTTTCCATAGCTATATTTACTCGGCGTGTCAAAACAAGGCATTGTGTGGTAATGGCTTAAACAATCACTGATTTCTTGATCAAGAAATATACAGAAAATCATTAAGGGAAAAGGAGACATTGTTTGTAACAAGCAATTTCTTGTTTTCTCATAATATTTTCTACCACGTAAAGTACTTTGTGTTCCATTTACTCTCACTTTACAATGTCGTCTGCAATTTCTTTTGAATGTGACAAGTCTAAAATTTTATGTGATGGTAATGGGTGAAAGGACGCCTTTTTCAAATGTCATCCTGTTGTCTGCAACTTCCTTCAATTTCGACCAGTCTGAAATTTTGTTATCTAGTAAATTTCTGGTTCTTAGAGTGTAAATAGTAGCATGGTATACTTTTTTTTTTTTCTGAAATTCATAGTGTACTTTATTTTAGTTGAGCTTCATTTGCATTATATTAAATTCTTAAAATCTGACCTATTTTGTCCTAATTTCCTTAGCCGTGCATACTCAACTATTTCAATAATATGTCCAATAAAGACCTCCTTATAGCAAGGAAAACAGTGTGAGAAAAGAAAAAAGATGCTTGTCAAAAGCAAGGATTTCTTCTTTTCCCACAATGTTTCCATCAAACATTATTTAGGTTTTTCAAATAACATTCAAATTTTGTTGTTGTCCGCAACTTCTTTCAATTTGGCATCTAAAAGTTTGTCATTTGCTGGGGTTAAAAATCTTTAGCATGAATCTGCAATTCAAACTCTGGACCAAGGTCACATAATCAACACTCTACCCCAAGACCACAGTAATAACCTGCAACATTAGAATATTGTAGTACATTGTGATTAACCCTTTCCAAACAACAAATTTTGGATTGGTCCAAATTGAAAGAGTTTGAAGATGACAATTTTAAATTTGATGAAAATGGCAGAAAGTTCTCCAAAAGGGTAGAAAACAGTGTGGGAAAAGAGAAATTGCTCGTTACGAGCAATTTCTCCTTTTCCCACAGTGTTTTCAAAAGACTTGTACTGCAGACACGTGAAAACCAGGGCTTGTTTGGGAAAGGGTTAAAGGAGAAAATTCCGATTTCACTACGATAAAATGTGAACATAGCGAATTGACTGAGTCCCAGATGAAAATGAAAAAAATGTGTCAAGAACACATTTAGTGAAAAAGGAAATATTGTCTGTTACAAGCAATTTCTCCTTTTACCACTATGTTTTCCTTACATCTACCAAAGGGACAAGATAACAAGTGGTTGTATGTGAAAGGGTCAAAATGGTATAAAGATTTGTCATTTTGGTAATGATTAAATGAACTTAAATTAGAAAAACATCGAGGAGAGAAAATTAAAGAATGTGTCACGAATAACCCCTTTTCCCAAAGGGAAAAGTTTTCTATCCCTAGATGTACTCACTTTCCCGATTACAAGTACAATGAAATGCTTTCTATAACTTCTCGATTCAGACCTGTCTAGAATTTTGTCGTATTAGGCTATGTGGTAATGCGAAGAAATATTTTTAAGAAAAATGATAATGAAAACAATGTGTGAAAGGGAAGAATATCTGCTGTATAGCATAACCTCCTTTTCTCACAAAGTTTTCTCCACTTAAGATACTTTCTTCAATGTGTGAACGGGAAAAATATCTGCTGTATAGCATAACCTCCTTTTCTCACAAAGTTTTCTCCACTTAAGATACTTTCTTCTTTATTCATAGAAAAAAAATGACATGTATTTATATAGGATGGGGCTTTTGTCCTATGGGGCTTTTTTCCTAGGGAGCTTTTGTCCTATGGGGCTTTTGTCCATGGGGCTTTTCACCTGGGGGCTTTTCACCTATGGGGCTTTTGTCCGTACCCCGGTCATAAATGTCAATTATCGCAACCAGTTAAAACAATACAGGAAATGATTACATAACACTTGCATATCTCACCCTTTACACTGTTATGTTTGTTTGTGACAGTGTCACTGTCTTCACTTTGTTTGAAAATTGATTTGTAAACTCATTTCAAAAAACCTCTGTATGTAATTCTGGTTTTTGCAAAGTATTCCCTTCTTCGCATCCATATGATATCTTCCAAACTATTGAGGCTAATCTTTTTAATTCATGTGTCAATATGAAAACTGTGAAATTTGAACCTTTGATACAAGTCATGCTCTCTGATAATCAGAAAAAAAAAAAATGTGCAAATGGAAAAAAATACAAATCTGCATTTTGTTGAAATTACACTTCATCACACAATCCTGCGGTTTAACAACCCTAGGAAAGAAAGCCTTTGAAAAACATTGTGGGAAGAGGAGAAAATGATGGTAAAAAGCATATTCTCTTTTTCTCATGATGTTTCCACTCTTTTCAAGGCAAACTTCATCATTTGAAACACAGTAAAATTGTTGTTTGCAAATGCTTTCAACTTGGACAATTTATATGTTGTAAAGTGGAAAAAAAAGTTAATAGGAATCAGAATGTTCCTGACCAGCTTCACAAATCAATGCTGTTACTCTTTACCTCACAGTCCGGACTTTTAATCACGCTTACGGAGACGGCTTTTGAGAACATGGTTGGAAAAAGAGAAATTCCTGGAAACCAGCATTTTTTCCTACATTGATTTCTACACTTTTTTCAGACCCTTCCCATTGTCAAAGCCACATTTGTCGTCTGCAGATACTTTCAGTGTGGACAAGTCTAAAATTCTACCGCTTAGTAAAAAGAGTAAAGGGTTAACCCGTTACCACATTGTAAGATTTTAGAACTGTGCAATTTTCAAAGCACTGGAATATAACAAATAAAATATGGATCGCAATTTGTCTTTGAAAGGTCAGAAAATATTGTGAATAAAGTTATGAAGCTTTTTCAAATGTTTGAAAAGCGTTTTTCCTTGGGTTGTTGATACTGGGGAATTTGTGTTCAGTGTTAAAATTGGCTTTTGCTGTCTGTGCAGAGAAGTTTGTTTTTTATAAATGTAATGCAGTGGTCAGTCTATTTGTCTGCTTGTGCATCTGTCTGCATTTCTTTGTGAATTACTTATGTCACAGTTTCAGGCTGTTGAAAAGACTCCCACTAGCTTATTAGAATCTGAACTTGGGAATACTTCATTTTCTTCTACCCTTTCTTAACTCTTTCCCAAACGACAAAATTTTGGACTCAACCAGATTGAAAGCGTTTGCAAAGGATTGTGTGGTAAAGGGTTAATTAATAGCTATACAAATCTCATTGTAAGGAAATTCACGTATATATATCTCCGTCGACGTATAATTAGATGAAACAATTGTTCCAAATATCGAAACAAATTAACAATCCAGAAATTATGAAAGTACATTAAAAATGTTTCACAAGTTTTTTTCTCCTAATTCCGCCCGTCGACCGACAGAAACTTCTTCAAATGAAACAAATTTTATGCAATAGATTTAATTCTATCACGTATAAATCATTTTTTCAATAAGCAATATCCGCCTAATCGTATCCAAATTTACCGATGCGCGATACTCACCATGTTGAAACGTCCGCCACAAAATCGTAAATTTCATAGTCTTCACCATACGAAGAATTACTCTCATCCTCATCCTCTAAAACTACATTATTTTCTTTACGAATTGGTTCGTACATGTACGGCCTTACGGGACCAGAATCGTCTATTTCTTCGTCTTCAGTACTGTTCAAATCGCTATCAAACACAACGTCAATTTTGAAACAAGTACACCTATAACGTCACAAATCAAGGGACGCAACAATATGTAAGGGAGATAAGCCATGTCGTAAACAGTAATAAGCAGAAATACAAATTGGAATAAAGTACTTTTTCCGATTTTTAAAAAAAATTTTTTTATTTTTTTTATTTTTTTTATTTACAACATTACCAGGTTACCAACTGATAAATGTAGTTTTGAAAATTAACATTTTCTGAAACCTGTTGATTTGCCCTTTAAGCAGAAAACAAAAGTTTAGACTTGTCTAAATTGAAAGCATTTGTAGACGACAAAATAAATTCGGTTTAAATAATTGGAGTTGTCTTTGTAAGGGTTGAAAATATTGTGGAAAGAGGAGAAAATGCTGGTAACCAGCATTTTCTCCTTTTCCCACAATGTTTACAATAGTTTTTTTTTCTCCCTAAGGGTCGTTACAGTACGGGAATATTTGATAAAAGCTTAACCATTTAACCCCCCTCCCCCTCCGACCCAGCAAACTTTTAGCAGATGACTTTGAAAACATCCTTTCTAACCCTTAGGCTGCTAAGAGCGACTTAAGAACCTTCTGCGGTCAGGGTAGATCAAGGTCAGACTGTAAAGAACGTGCAGTCTGATCTTGGATCTACAATGTCCGATTAGGAGATATTTTTTCCCAAATAGTCACCTTTGAAATAGCAAAATTTGGGTTTTTACTGTCACCTCGAGACTTTCATTTCACTTATATAGCAGGTTAAGGGTTAAATATTAACTGTAAAGGTGAACTATAATTAAACCCATGAATATAATAGAAAATACTGTACCAAATGCAGAGATTGCTCGTATCGGGTAATTTCTCCTTTTGCAACGATGTTTTCAGAGGTGAGTCTGTTGCAACGCGAGCAGGTTGTCTGCCGAAGCCTGTATGTGCTAACAAGTCAGTTTACATATGGACGCTTTACCATACAATCCCGAGTTTTAACCACCTTAACCCTTTACCAGACGACAAAATTTTAGCCTTGTCCAAATTGAAAGCATTTGCAGACGACAATTTCAATGTGGCTCAAATGGTGCAATTTTTCTTTGATAGGGTAGAAAACATAGTGGCTACCAGCATTTTCTCCATTTCCCACAATGTTTTCAAATGGCTTATTTCCCAGGGGTGTCAAAAGGCGGCATTGTGCGGTAAAGGGTCAATAGAGAAGGCTTTAGAAAACATTGTGCGAAAATGGAGAAAATGCTGGTAACCAGCATTTTCTCCTTTTTCCCCACAATGTCTTTTGTCCTTTCATTCACAACTTCCATCATATGAGCCACATATAATTTGTCGTCTGCAAATGATTTGAAATTGTGCCAGTCTAAAATTTTGTCGGTTGGTAAAGAGTTAGAGAAAATAAAGACGTAATTAGGTTGAATCTAGAAGGAAAAGAAGTTCAAGGTCATTAAAGCTTGAATACCCGGACCTAAAACAGGAAAGACCTTTTTTTGTAAACCCCTTCCCTTTTTTGTTCAAACCCTTTCCTTCTAAATAAGTGAAACGACGAAACTTTTTAAGCCGATAGTAAAACCCATAAATTTGCTATATAATTTTTTTTTTTTTTTGGGGGGGGGGGGGGGGGGGGGGAGGGGAGATCTCCTTATCGGAAAGTGTAGATCCAAGGTCAAACTGCCTGTTATGTTCAGTCTGATCTTGATCTGTCCACAAAAGGTCCTTGAGTCGCGCTTATCAGCCTAAATGTTAAGATAGACAGCGTGAAAGATATTGGAATATGAAAATTGAAACTTTTTTTGTGCAATATTGAAGAGAAATAATGAAGAGTAACCACGCAAATAATTGTCCCTTTTTCATCAATATGTTGCATATTATTGAAAAGTGAAACTTTAAATTAAATATGAGCCATGCTCTGTGAAAAGGGGCCTTAAAGCATCTGCGAAAAGTATCGACCCAGGTCAGCCTGCGCGGTCCGTGCAGGCTGACCTGGGCCGAAACTCTTCGCTTTTGGTCAATTTCCTGTATGTCAAAGGACCAGTCTACCTCATGATTCAGTCGGTTGTTAGACAAAATGGACTTTATTAATCCATGATCATGTGATGACTTGCCTGGTATCATGGACCACGGAAATGGATTAAGCCCCTTTTGCCAGAGCGTGGCTCACATATTTTTTCGAGATAAGATGTTGATCCATCTCATCGTTGAAAAAGGAGCAGTTGCTGCTGAAAATGGTGTGTCTGAAAATACACGTAAACTGTAATGGGTTATAGAACTATATATGATTTTTATTTCCTTCTTAAATGACGAGTGGGGAAAAAATCATGCACTGAACAAATAAACAGAACATATAGGGTATAGGTTAACGATAGCAACATTTTTATACTGGGTGGCTTAAATAATCACGCTAAAAGTCCTGCAGAGACCCGCAGAATATACATGTCCATGTTTTTAGCCAATCGCAGAATACTATTTATTCATTCGAGACTAATTAATACATTGTCTGATATACACTGCACGTTCTGTGCAGTCTAGGGGTCCTACGTGGCTCAGTGGTAAAGTCACAACCTGGAGAGCACGTGTTCGAGCCTCACTGGACGCACTGGGCTCTTCATGGGAGTGTCCTCGGACATGACACTTCAGAGCCCTAACCTAGTACTGGTGAAACCCTGCACATAGATGAATATGTGAGCTGTCGCGTAAAAAAAATATTCAGTTTATGCTGTCTGACCGTGATCTACATTATTTGCATCAGGTAAACACACATGACACACATGACACAATCTGAAAGTTAATCTTTACCTGTCGTCATAATTTTAGACTGGTTCTGTTCGAGAGTTTTTGCAGACTACAAGCTATTATGTATAAACTGACAGGTCTATTTTTGAAAGAGCAAATGTTCTGGTAAAAAGGGGAAAATGCTGGTAACCTGAGGGAGACTATACTTTGTTTTGTTAAGACATGACTGCGCATAAAAACTTCTTTATCCGTTTACCAGATGACAAAATTTAGACTTGTCCATATTGAAAGTATTTGCAGGTGACAAAATAGAGGGAACTCAAACGATGGGATTTATCTTTAAGACCTTGAAAACATTGTGGAAAAGGGAGAAAATGCTGTTTAGCAGCATTTTCTCCTTTTTCCGCAATGTTTTCGAAAGGTTGTTTCCTGAAGGTCGTGAAGATCCTAGATTGTGTGTTAAAGGGTTAGAGTATTTTATTTTCATTCGGATAACGACCGAAAGTTCAACAGGTTGGAGTTCTTCTTTAGTGTTTTTCAACTGTTCTGTTACAAAACTCTAATTCTTACTTGTTTAGTCAGGCCGGACAAAAACTTGGTCAACCATAAATTGAGACGCACTCTGGAAAAAGGTGATCTAATTCATCCCCATGATACACATATACCAACTAAGTCATCACATAATCATGGATCCATAAAATCCATTTTTCTCTAACAACCAACTGAAGCATGAAGTAGAATGGCCCTTGGACATGCAGAAAATTGACAAACAGTAAAACGTTTTGACCCAAGTCAGCCTACTCAGTCAGTCAGGCTGACCTTGGTCGATATTTTTTGCAGATGCATAAAAGATCATTTCCATTTGCATTTTGTTCATTTAAATGTAAATGTCTACACGTCCTTTATTTTCTTTGTCTACTATTTATCTTCTATGTACTTTTCCATTCTACCGTTCTAACAAACTACCCCGTGTTTTGACGACCATGAGGAAGATATCCTTTGAAAAAAAACCGTGGGAAAGGGATTTGAATGTTCATTTTTTTTTTATGTAGTGTTTAACGCCGTTTTCAACAATATTTCATTTACATGTATGTTGCAGCGGCTTGAGCACCTGTCAACACTTACTCATCGTCAAAGCCATGTCCAGCGAAGAGAGAGCAATGAATGCCATTACATTTATGTCGCGGAGGCTAGTACACCGATCAACACTTTCCAAGGGATTCTTTCATAAGTAATATTCTTTCCATGCCAATGGCCGCTATCCAACATAACCATCATCGAAATCATGTTAAGAGATGAGAGAGCAATGAATGCCGTCGGAATGACGACTATTAATCCATGGAAAGAGATTGGCCAGGCGGAGATTCGAACCAGTGACTTCCCTGGTCTCAAGCCATGTTCGTTATGGCCCGAGCTACCGGGCTCGGCTCGTGGGAAAGGGGATAAAAAGCTGATGATTGGCATACTTTCATTTTTCCACGATCTATGCAAACCAAAATAGATACTGTACAATATTGAAATTACGACCCACATGCGAATATGACCTAGATATGCTAAGAAGCTCACGTGGTCAATCTCTGATTACTCAGAATCAGAATATTTTATTGACTTAAACTACAGAGTTTTTCGTCATCAACCACAAAAATTGACATAAATCTATTTCGGTATAGGTCAGTGTCACATATAGAGACTTTTAGCGTAAACAACATTGCTGCTCTAGACATTTTTACAATGTTAGAGGAGAAGGAAAAGGGAAAAAAATGAATACATGGTGAAAAGTAAGGTAAAGACATGGGAAAAAGTAGGGTAAAGCCAACAGAAAATAGGGCAATAGGAGGAAGAACAGAATGTCATTTGAAAAAAATAATGAAAATATTAAGTGCGAGATTTCCTTAACTTAAAGGACTCATCCCATATCGACCTGGTTTCTTCTGGACAAGAGTATTAGCACTGCTCATCAGACAAACAAACTTGTAAACGCTTGGCCTGACGAAATAGAATTTGTTAATACACTTTTTTCTAATATCTGTATAAATTAGACAAATAAGTAAAAAATGATATTCATCTTCCAAATCTTGAGAATTACATAATTAACATTTCCTTAGGGATCTTTCAATTCTTACTGTAGATTGTGCACAATGTATAAGGTCAAGATCACCTGCAAGTAGTTTAGTTCGTATATACAAGGCTCCCGACCTACAATACAGAATAAAACATGAACCGTGCTTTGTGAAAAGGGGTTAAAAGCATCTGTTAAAAAGTATTGGCCCAGTTCAGCCAGCACAGTCGGCACAGGCTGCCATGGGTCGACCCTTTTTGCCTTTGTTAAATTTTCTACATATCAAAGGACCATTCTACCTCCAGGTTCTGTCATTTGAAAGGCATATTTGGATATTTAGGATCCGTTATATGTATTATGTGATGACTTGGTGTGTACAATACATCACGGAGATGGGTTAACTCTTTACCAGACGACAAAATTTTAGACTGGTCCAAATTGAAAGCAATTGCAGACGACAAATTAAATGTGACTCAAAAATTGAAATTTGTTTTGGGAAAGGTAGAAAACATTGTGGGAAAAGGAGAAAATGCTGGTTACCTGCATTTTCTCCTTTTCCCTCAATGTTTTTAAAAGGCTTCTTTCTCAGGGTCGTTAAAAGTCGGGATTGTGTGGTAGAGTTACCACTTAGGCTGCTAAGCGCGACTCGTGGCACTTTTTTGGACAGTGTATATCAAAATCAGACTGCACAAAACGTGCAGTCTGATTTTTGATCTACACTGTCCGATACGGTATTTTCTCCGGTGAAATCAACTTTGAAATCGAAGTATTTTGGTATTTTCTATTTAGTGAAAATTTTCGTTCCATTTAGTAAACAGCTTAAGAGTTGAATCCCCTTTTGCCAGAGTATTGCTCATACAGTCTATTTCTTTTATATGGTTTTCTAGGTATCTCCTCCAGTACTCCTGTATGCAAAACAGCATAAGCTTTGGCGGATCAGGTGGCGCGATCTAGGCCGAAATTTTACGGGCTAATGATGTATCCGAGTTAGTCATTCGTATCGACCCACAAGTGAGATGAGCACGGGTTCATTTATGAATTGGTGTATTTGCATATACTCTTATATATCTCATTTGCATTTTCATATATATATATCTCATTTGCATTTTTATATAAACCGTTTATTTGGCTAGAGTTATAAAACCTGTTTACCTCGCTACTATTTGTGAAATAGCTCACGGAATATCACAAGGGGCGTCCCATAACTTTTAGTAAAACGCTGTGATAAGCAACACTCTATCGTTCGATATTTCGGCTATTGCCTTTTTCAAAAGTTCGAAACACATTTTCCTCTAGAATATTTTTAGCGTGAATTACTGCAGCCATACTGTTGTAAAAATATTCGAGAGGAAAAAGTGTTTCGAACTCTTGAAAAAGGCAATAGCCGAAATATCGGACGATAAGAAAGTGTTGTTTTTCATAGTGTTTCATTCATTCCCGTAGGAATTCATAGTGTCATTTAGTAATACGATCTCAGATTTAACAATTAAATCTCCTTCCACGTTGTCTTTGCTGTCGATGTAGATCAAAATCGGAAGGAAAAAACGTGCAGCCTGATCTTTGATATGCATCGTACGCTCTGCTTAGATATTCCGGTCAAAAGCGACCTCAAAATTGCAATTATTTTGTCTTTTTCATAAATTAAAAATGTAGGTTGGGTTTATTTGGTGCTGTATGGGTTTGTATTAACCCTCAGAGCAATGAAATGGATGAACCGAGCTCTGGCAAAAGGGGGCTTAATGCATCTCCGTAATGCATCATACCAAGAAAGTCATCGCTTAACTGCCAAGCCCAGTAGCTCAGTCGGTAGCGTACAGGACTTGAAAACAGGAGGTCGCTGGTTCGATCCCCGGCTTGGCCAATTTCTTTCCGAGGATTGATGATAGTCATTGCGACAGGATTCATTCCTCTCTCACTGCTGACCATTCTTTCGACGATGATTATGTGGAAAAGCAGCCAGTGGCTTGGAAAGAATATTGTGCGGAGTACTGGTAAAAGAAACTCCAGGAAAGCATGGATAGGTGCACTGGCCGCCGCGATATCACTGAATTAATGTTGAAAACGGCCTTAGACACCATACAATCAATACAATCAATCAATCATCGCGTAACTATAGATCCACTAAATCCATCTTGTCTAACAATCGGCAAGATCTGGAGGAAGAATTGTCCTTAGCCATGTAGAAAAACTGACCAACGGCAAAAAGTTTCGACCCATGTCAGCCTGCGCGGACAGCGCAGGCTGACATGAGTCGATACTTTTTGCATTACACTCCCTTTTCACAGAGCATGCCTAAGATAAATGGAGTGGACGTTCATTGGTCAAAAATGCCCACTAGAAAGCTATTTTATCTTTAAAAAAAATACACGGAAAGTGTATATTGCGACCAGACCCTGTATTAAGTCAGATCGTTATTTACTCTATCCGCAATGGTAACAAAAATCTTGATCAGCAACATAGGGACATACCTCAAACCTGCAAACCTAACCTAGTAAGCCATTGTTTGGGATCCACTCACTTACATCGGTATATTTTGCACGGGATAACTTTGAACAATAGGCACTTGGACTTTGAAGGCACTAGCCTCGCATTCTGTAAAATAATACGTAAGTCTTAATTATCAGGTTATGGAGGGTGACATTTGGCAAACCTCGGATGATTCGCTGTTCAAATACCTCGGCTGCATTACGATGTATGATATGCACCTTAACGGTACATTTCTTCGCTGGAAATTCCCGCTCGGGTAGCTCAGTGGTTAGCGTATCTGACTTGGTGGTTGCGACCTCGATACCCGGTTGAGGCAAACTTTCTTTCCGGTGATTTTTCCCCTCTCACCTCTGATGCATGTGAGAAAAGTAGTCAGTGGCTTTGTAAAGGAAGTTGTGTCAGTACTGGTGTGAGTAAGTCAGGAAACACATGGGTTTGTCACTGCCCGCCAGGATATGATCTGAGCTGTTAAATGGCGTTAAACTCCAATACAAACAAACAAATCTTCGCTGGAAATAGACCGCTTTAAATAGTTTTCTTAAAATTGCAAGACTCAAGATAATAAAAAGGAAAACACGAGTCACAATTTTCTGTCGAAATCTTTCTGAATACATTTCCGTTGACAACCAGTTTGTACAGTCATTCTTTAACGTGGTTTATCAATTTCGCTGGCATTTCATCAACGACAAATTGATAGATGAAAATACCTTCACAGTGGTTGTTAATCTTGCTTATCAATTTTCAGGGGCGCCGCCATGTTTGCGATCATGTGAGATTTAATCAAAATAGAAAACCTCATCATAAGAATTTTCTGTATGTGAAAGTACCGTACTAGTTTATAATGCAGTCGGTTTTAACATTTTACCAGACAACAAAATTTTAGACTTGGCCAAACTCAAAGCAATTGCAGACAACAAATTCGGTGTTACTCAAAACATGGAATTTGTCTTTCATAGGGTAGAAAAAATTGTGGGAAAAAGGAGAAAATGCTGGTTACCATTGTTTCCATGGGGTCGTTAAAAGTCGGGATTGTGTCGTAAAGGGTTAGAACAAATTGTATCAATGTTATGAGACGACTAACTTGTTTATTTCATGCTTTTCGGTAGTTTATCGAGAAATAATGATGGATAATGGTTTTATATTTTATGCTTACGACCAGTTAAAATACCGATTTCATATTTTCTAACTCTTCAATTGAAGGCGAAAACAGTAGTTCCCGCGCACTAGTTATACCCATTCGGCATATCTCGGCTGTATCACGTAGCTTGATATGCACCTACACGGTACATTTCGCACATCTCCGGAAGCACATCGCTTTACCGTTATTGAAATTGTAAGGCTCCTCTTAAAAAAGAAAAGATGAATAAATTTTCTACCGTTATCTTTCTAAGCATATTTCAGTCGGCAAACAGTTTGTACATTCAATTTTTAGCGTGTTTTATCAATTCCGTTGGGAGCTTTCATCGACAGATCGATAGAAGTGAATAACTTCACCGCGGTTGTTCAATGTCGTTGCTAAGCGATTTACAGGGGCGCCGCCATGTTTAAGATCATGTGATTGGTAGTTCACCTTTATACAGACGAGGTTAGATGTAGGTACGGAATCGGCCGAGTTGTGACGAGTGTAGTTATACCTAGGTAACTGGCGCGTGCCATTCAACCAGAGGGAAATATGACGTAATTTACTATATATTTCTCGCGCTTTACGTAATATTGTAATGCGTTGTTTTGTGTGTCTGTGTGTGTGTGTGGGGGGGGGGGGGAAATAGGCCACGAGTAATTACCGAAGACAACTGTACTGGATTTTGATGAAAGTCCCAACAAAAAAAATGCATGAAATAAATAGAATATTTGTTTCCTAGTCTAAATTGTTTTAAATTGCTTTCAGCTGTACTTCAGTATATCACGGCTACAACTCATTTATTAACCTTTAGGCTGCTAAGCGCGACTCACAGACCTTTTGCGGACAGTTTAGATCAAGATCAGACTGCACGAAACGTGCAGTCTGATCTTGGATCTGGACTGTCCGATAAGGAGATTTTTTTTTCTCTAAAAAAAGTTGGAAATAGCATTATTCTGTTTTTTATGTACTATTGACTTGAAAGTTTCATTTAACTTATTCAGCAGGATAAGGATTAAAGCTCTCATCGACGAACATATAAGCCCCGCCTTTTTCGACGGCTGAATTTACAAGCCACTGGATCTTAGAAAGATTTCCATCAGATAGACTTTACTAACCTAGCGGACGATATAGATCCAAGATCAGACTGCACGTTCTGTGCAGTCTGATCGTGATCTATACCATCCGCAAAAGCCTCTGTTTTCGGCTACGGCGCTGAAAGGATGAATGCCCTTTCTTAGTTTATATCAGTACTGGGCTTGGGTTCTGCAGTACCGTGCCAAAGGAAATTCCTTCAAGCTGACCTGAGCTGAACTGAACACGGAGTCTCTTGTCAAAAGTTCGTTGCCACTTTAGGCTCTTCGGCAAGGTAAAGGTTGACAATGACATGAGTATGGAAGTGTGTAGACCAGGATTCTATCATAATGGCAAGCAGGACGATCCTCTTAGAAAAATACAAAAAGAAGTGTAATCTTTCCATTGTGAACAAACTGACAACATTTATTAAGCAATTTTACACAAGCAGTGGCAAAGAAAAAGTAAAAAAATCAGCTAAATAAAAATATTCAAAGAATATACATCAATTTTAGTTAATTAAAAAATTTAAGTTAATGTAAAGTCAGATAAAAAAAAAACCGTGTTTTGCATAGGTTTTGCATAGATTTCTTCTTATCTTAGATTATCAAACGAGCCCTGGGTCCGTGATTCACCAACCATTCTTAATTTCATTCTAAGTGTAATTCTAGACTTAGAAAGTAACACAAGTTCTGATTGGCTAAGCCATTTGGTTTAGCCAACCAGAAGTTGTGTTACTTTTAAATTTAGTGCTGTAGAAAAAGACAAAGACTGTTCCTAAGAATGGTTGGTGAAAATGGGCGCTAATCAAATATACCGTTCTAAAACAGTTATCTGTGTCGTTTTTGTCTATATGAGAGATTTAACGCTTTTTTTTTTTCAGCAGTACATGAAATATATCCAAGCGACAGCTCTTTCAGTCACGTGTTTCCTTGGTTTCAACGGTACCAGGCTCAGAATTTGAAATGCCCTGCCCAAGGACAATCCCATGAGTCAATCTACAACACGAGAAATGTGTCAACGAGGTTACGCTGAACCGCCGAAAAAGTGTGACATATGTCATGTATAGTGGGCCCCCCACCGTTTTGACACTTTGATTTACACAACATAGTCCGATTTGTTTAATACTGCCAAATAAGTGCTATAAGTAAAATGTTATTTATGGGGTGGTATAAAAATCTGTTGTTTTTGTCGTAAATTATACTTGAGCGGTGCTCTGGGAAAAAGGGTTTTATGCACCTTCGTAACACATTTTACAAAATACATGTAAGTCGATTCATGATATGGGTCCCATTTGTTTAACAACAACTTAAATCAAGAACGAGAATGGTCATGTAAAAATGAAATTTGAGTAATGCTCTGGCAAAAGGGGGCTAAATGCATCTCCGTGATGCATTGTACAAATCAAGCGATCACATAATTATGCATCCACGATAGACATTTTTTTAAATAACCGACTGACATACAGGACATATGGAAAATAGTCCGATAGCGAAAAGTTTCGGCCCAGGTCAGGCTGCGCGGACTGCGCAGGCTGACCTGAATCGGTACTTTTCCCAAATGCATTAAGTTCCCTTTTCACAGAACATGGCCCATTTAGAAAAAGCAAGAAGTATCGACCCGGGTCAGCTTGCGTGGATTGCGCAGGCTGACCCGCGTCGATACTTTTTGCAGACGTATTAAACCTCCTCTTCACAGAACATAACTCATTTGTATCGGGCTATGAAAAAATTTCGAACTTCATTAGCATGAAATGTATCATAAAGCACTATTGCACGTAAACTATATACTAATTGGGGATAAATGTCAGACTGTCATAAAGTCTCACAGTCTGAAAATAGAAAGGTCTTACAAGATTATTTCGTGTAAGACTCATTCCCGTCTCAGCGCTAATCATGGTTTCGACGATGGTATGGGAAGGCAGCCAGTGACTTGGAAAGAATATTGTAAGAGATAATGATACAAGAAACTTAAGGAAAGCATGAACAGGTGCACTGGCCGCCACTTTCTAACTGAACTAATGTTGAAAACGACGTCAAACACAATACAAACAAACTAACTAGGAAATTTCACCTTTTTGACTGATTCCATAGCCCAGGGTGATTTTTTTTTTTTTCGATGTCGCTATTTCATTATTGAAAGAATCTTGTTTCAAATGATAAAAACTTAATATTTACATGTATCACAAATACACAAACATCACTTTTCAATAATTGCATAAACCAATACATCTATGATGGTTAAAAACTATCAACACTCAAATTCACCACTGATGTAACAAAATAGGAAGTACCAATAAGAAAGACTTCTACTTCAGTAAGGGAGATAACCGTAATAACGGTTAATAATCATTATCTCCCGTTACCCTGCAAAAAGGAAACCAGTCATTACGTCTAAGAATAGAATATACCGTATAAACTATGTTTAATCCAAAGTTATTCTTCGTTCATTTTTTTTCCAATCTCAAATCCAGCCTACGTATCGTGCCTGTATACAAGCGATACGCGGCCCACGTTATTAGACATAGGGCAACGGGGCAGGTACTATGTCCCCCACCCCCCATTTGAATTAAGGCTACTTTTTTTGTTTCCTTTTACATTAAAATGATCCCCCTACGCGCGCTAACATAACATTTTTGACTTATCCATATCTGAAAGGCTTAGTATTTGCTAAGGACGAATTATATGTTGGGAGTTATCTATGACAGAGTAGACACCATTGTGGGAATTTGAAAAAAAATGCTAGTCACTAGTATTTTTCTCTTTACCCACGTTGTGTCCTTCCTCCCTCTTCTTCCCCGAAAAAGTACAGGATATACTTCGGCAAACGTTTAGCCCTTAGGCTGCTAAGCGCGACTCACGGACCTATTGCGGACAGTGTAGATCAAGACCAGACTGCACAGAACGTCCAGTCTGATCTTGCATCTACACTGTCCGATTAGGAGATATTTCCCCAACCCACGTAGCTTCGAAATATTAACAGTTTGGTTTTAACCATCGGCTTGAAAATTTCATTTAAGTTATTTAGCAGGATAAGGGCTACAACCGTTGCCCCTCCCCTCCCCCAACCCAATATGGCAAACCTACCTGAACCTTTATTAGGGGACACTTTTGGTAAGTTTTGAATTCTTTCGCAGCCTTATTTATGTAAACAAATGAGCGGCGCCCTGGCAATAGGAGGTTTAATGCATCTTCGTGATACATGATAACAAGCAAGTTATCACATAATTATGGATCCATAAAATCTATTTTGTCTGAATCTTGAGGAAGAATGGTCCTTTGCAGAAAACATACAAATAGCAAAAAGTTTCGACCCAGGTCAGCCTACCTGGACTGCACAGACTGACATGGATCAATACATTTTGCAATTTCCACAAAAAAAAATGAAGAGAGGTTTTGGTCATGTTTAGGAACCAATCAGCGGTCTGTGTTCGTAGGTTAAAAAACAAAACAAAACACCAGATTGCACATTTAGTCCGATGAGTACGATGCTTGATTGTCATTAGATGCAATTACTTAAATTCTTGCATCAAAACCAGCGTTCGTATGGCCCCCATTAATGGCGGGTCGATACGCGGAAGTATCCAGACCAGAACTTCCGGTGTTCTTTTTGCACACGATTCCGACGATCACCAGTATCTGGATGATGATGACAGCTATAAGTAGGGCAAAGACAACAAAGAAAACATTAATCTTGATCTTATCGTCAGGGTCTTCATCTTTGAAACTTGTCACTGATGCTGTGGTGGTTACACTACCTATAATATAAATATAATAATTATTTTATTGCCAAAGAATAAAGATGATTCCAATGATAGAATTTGTCTCTGAAGAAGGTGAAACCGGGAGAGGAGAAAACGCTTTTTAACAGCATTATGTCATTTTGCTCAACGCTTTCAAAAGCCTCCCTCCCCAGGGATGTCAAAACGCGGGAGTGTTTAATATAGGATAGACCTTTAATAAAACGACATATCCATATAGAAACAGCTGCGAATATATGAGGATATATGAGTCATGCTCTGGCAAAAGGGGGTTTAATGCATCTCCATGATGCATTGTACCAATCAAACGATCACATGATTATGGATCCATAATAGCTACCTTTTGAACAACGGACTGAATCATGAGGTAGACTGGTCCTTGAACATACAAAAAATTGACCAATAACTAAAAGTTTCGGCTCAGGTCAGCCTGCGCGGACTGCGCAGGCTGACCTGAATCGATACGTTTCGCAAATGCATTAAGCCCCCTTTTCACAGAGCTCGGTTCATATGTAAATGCGGCTCGTTGTATTAGAAAGGGAAGAAAACGTTGTAGGTAAAGAAGAAAATGGTGGTTACACGTTTTTCTCCTTTTCCCATCATATTTTCAAGAAGCATCGTTCTTCGGGATCGCAGAGACACGAGATTGTGTGCTAAAGTTTTAAGTAGACATCTCTCCATAATAGAAAAACCTTTCTGAAATATTTTATGTCATCAAATTTTCAAATGCTGCCAGATCAACAGCTTTGAACTGACACAGTGATATGAATAAACTAAACTGTGACATAAAACAAAGTACAGTCGAATATTCTTCATACAGCACCTGTATTAAGCAACTACTTATTATGGTTCTAAATCCTTTATTAAATTAACTTATTGATCTTGCATAAAAATATCTTTGAAAAAAACTAGACGGCGTAAATTTGCCAGCAAATAGGCAGGGGTCCTTAGAATAAACATGTCTACATTTTTGACCAATCACAAAGTTCTATTTATTCATTTTTTATCAGTACCAAAAAGTAGGTCAAAAGCCAGCACATACAGCAACGCCGAAAAAAAAACATATACATACTTCATTGAGTGCTCTTTGAATACAGTCTGACTGTATTTATTACTGGCTTAAAGACTGAAAGGGGACCTTGTTGGGTTATCTCTACTTACTTTGATCTCTGTCGCATTCCTGTAACTGACAGAGGCTGCTTTCTGTAGTTGCTTCGGTGCAGGTACTTCCGGTAGAACAAGTTCGAACTCTAAACCTTTGACCCAAACCACACGTAGCAGAGCAGTCGGTCCAGGAAGTCCACGGTCCAATACCTTGAAAATAAAATCAGATTTCTTGGAAAAAAAAGATTATCAATGTATGGACAATGGTTATCTCTCTTTGGAGACGACTAGAAAAAAATTCAGATGAGTTTTTTTTTTGATGATTTTTTTCCATCTACAATTAAAAATATAAGAATGTATGAGGTTAGTTCAATATGAGAGACTCTTTTTTGCGTTATAAGTTGTTTAACCCTTTGCCACACAATCTCGACTTTTAACGACCCTGAGAAAGAATCGCTTGAGAACAACGTGAGAAAAGGAGAAAATGCTTGTAACCAGCATTTTCTCCTTTTCCCATAACCCTTTCCAGAAATAATTCCGAAGTTCTAGCCACGTTTAATTTAACGTCTGCTATGTTTTCAATTTGGGCCATGAATTAAAAAGAAACTTTGGGTAACAAAAACGTACCTGATGGAATTGAGGCAGTATCATCTGATAGGATATAGTCCATTCTGTAAGGATGTGGGGGGTATGAGTGGCATTCTGGAAAACCTTTCGGTGGATTTGGAACTTCCGTAAAAGATTCATTGATCAGCATTTGCATCCCGTCTAAATTATGTAACTCAATATGACAATGCATGTTCCACAGTCCCGGATTATTTGCCCGTATTCTGACAACCACATAACCTCCTGTTGGAACGATGATTGTATCCTTTCGCGGTGGTTTTTCGAGTTGTACATCCGGTACATTCCCATTCAGCCAAGTCTGATTTGTCCACGTTGCATTATTGCAAAAACTGTAACTTGGATCTCCCCGGCAATCGACATCTATATTGTCTTGATCAATGGCTGCGGTCACTGGGTCATACTGACCATAACCCATCTTAATGACATAAAACGAGTGACCATGCATGTGAACTGGATGAGACCAGCCCTTACCCTTTCCCATGTTCGTGAATACTATCTGAACAGTATCTCCGTTTCCAATCGATATCGCATGGGTGCATTTACAATGTTTAGCATCACCACATGCCGGAGCTTCGCAAGGAGAATACCATTCCTTTGGCTGAGTTAGTGCACTGACAGACGGTTGGTGGAAGGTCCTTCCATTAACAGAGCTTGGGAATGTTTTGTTGCCTGGAAAAGCAAAGTTGAGAAAAAACTCCTTAAATCTTCCTGGCTCGTAGGATGGTGCAGGATCTTCATTAGATAAAGCTTTCAGGTCATCAAATAATCTACAAGTTGTGTAGGGCTCAGGATAGTAGCTAAAGGGACAGTTGATGACAAGACACGGGTCGATGGCACTGCAGTTCTGTCGCTTCGTCAAGGGCTCTTCATCCGGCGCCCCATCGTATCTCAAAATAGCTTCTGCAATATGATGATTCACTTCCTTCTCAAGAGTAATCCCTCTTACCCAATAGTTACCTATATCCTGGGTAGCATCGATTTCGAAGTCAAACCTTTCCCCTGGGTTGATTATGAAAGATTCTGCAACAACTGGCTCCAAATCGTATCCATCCGAAGCAATAATCTTTAGCTTATGATTATCGATTGAAATTCGAAATGGATATAAATTTCCAGTTCCAATTACGCGGAATCTGTATTTCTGTCCAGGTTTGACTCTGTACACAGTTAGAGGCGTCTCATTTCCGATACCGGTATCTGGATCATAGTATCTTCCCTTTCCGTTTATAAGCCCTGACTGGATTCTGAACAAACTGAAGGAACTACTGTCAAGAGATTTTGCTCCCTGCCATTTTTCACGACCGTCATATATACCAGTTAACATCTTATAATGAGTAGTGTCCGAGTCCCAGTCATGGTTCCAGTCTTGTATTTGCATAATGTGCTCTTCTACCTTAGTTTCTGTCCGGCTTCGGACCACCAAGGCTCCATATACACCCATTGTTCGTTCCCCGCCACTGTGAGAATGCCACCAAAATGTCCCCTTTGGCTTAGCGATGAACTCGTATTTGAATGTCTGGCCTGAGAGAATAGGGCACTGTGTCACCCATGGTACCCCATCCATCCATGGTGTACCAACCTGATGGAGTCCATGCCAATGAATTGTAGCCGTCACGCTTCGCATTTTGTTTGTGACATAAATTATAACCTTTTGACCTTCATAGACTATAATGTCAGGTCCCGGAAGCTGTCCATTCACGACGGATACTAGTCGGGGGTCTTCCCAGCCGTCCCCAATTATAACGTCGTCTTCAGGGATTGCCTGTGCTGTGCTTGTGTTTGTGACGTTATATCTAAAAAGTATTTGCACACGAAGAGAAATTTGACATTAACTGTAATCCATTATACAACAAGTTTGGAGACGAACAAGTTGTATAAAAAAGCAGGCAGGAGAGGTCAGCATCAACGTTTTCAAATAGTTTATTGGCTTTTGATTTCAATTTTGGTAAATGTAAACACACAGGTACGGCCTTAAATGATTACCCTTGCGTAGAAACCTCTTGCGCATTACGTGACAGTCACATGAAATTCTTCCTGCGTTTTCAAGTCGCGTGTTCTTTTCCCGTGGTGTTCTTTCTCTTCTTTAACGCATTTTTTTTCTTTTTGCTTAGATTTATTTATTCAATGAAAAATTACAATTATTAGAGAGGTAATTTGTAATTAAATCAAAATAACAAATCTTTTTTGAAATCCGTCATACAAAAACAAACCACGTGTATTTCCTATGTCAGTTTTTGATTTCGTTTTTTTTTTTATAAAACCATGACGAAGCAGACTGTGTATGTGAACAATTTCGCAAAAAACAAAATGGATTTAGATATCAATTTCTGTGCAGTCTGCCTTTTAAACTCTCCACTGTTGGAGAGGTCTGGTGACCTCTCCAATAAGCAGCTCTAAGAAAGCTGATTGATTTAATAGTGTTTTACGCCACTTCTAACATTATTTCAGTCATATCGTGCTGGCTCTAAACAGGTGAAATGGCCATGTTCATTCAGTAAAAAAGACGGAGATATTCTTAAACTTTTCAGCCTTTTTGAGTTGGGATGTCGAGTATAGTTCAAAGCTATTTGTTTTACATAGATTGAGACACAAGTTCTTACAACTTATATTAATCTCTTTCGATGATTGATTCCTGGAAACCTTAAGCAGTATTCCTACTGTCATGTAGGTGGTTCCAAAGGTTGTCCTCGGTCATCACGGGATTCGAACCCAGAACCTTTGGTATGATAGGCTGACCCTCTACCGATACATCACTATCTCCCATATTGGAATGTCTCACAAAACATTTCACAGTGGTACTGTGTAGACTAAATGGCATGTATCTAATGGGTCCTGCGTGGCTCAGTGATGGAGCGTAGGACTCGTAACCTGGAGGTCCCGGGTTCGATCCTCCCTCGACGCACTGGGCTCTTTCGTGGGAGTGTCCTTCAGAGCCCTAGCAAGACACTTCAGAGCCCTAGCCTATTTTCCCACAATATTTCCTACCCTTTCAGATTCTGAGGCAAATCTTACCATCCCAGGCGTCTGCATCTGCTTTGAATTTAGACTGGTCTAGAATTTTGTCACCTGGTTAGGACTTAAGTAACGGTAATCGAATGCCTGCATACACACCTGGTACCTTTGGTCAAAAGACGAGGACTCTGATAGTAAATGTTTACCATTTACCGAAATAGTTACCGTTGAAGCCATATGTGTCATTGAATGATGTCGTTTTAACCCTTTCCAAAATTAGCGAAAAAAGGGGCCTTTGCTCGCTGTTTAGATCAAGGTCAGACAGCACAGAACGTGCAGTCTGATCTTGGATCTATACCTTCCGCTTGTATAATCAACTTTATGGATAAAATGAGCCATTCTCTGGCAAAAAGGGGCTTAATGCGTCTCTGTGATGCATGATACCATGCAAGACATCACATGATCGTGGCTCCATAAAGTCCATTGAGTCTTACAACAGACTGAACCATGAGGTAAACTGGTCCTTGGACATGCAGAAAATTGACCATTAGAGGACTGCACATGCTGACCTGGGTCGATACATTTTGCAGATGCATTAAGCCCCCTTTTCACAGAGCATGGCACATATCTTTCTGAGTACCAGTGGATTATACTTTAAGCCGTTAGAAGAGGTGGAGTTTGTCATATGTAGTTCTAAAAGACTTATAGCTGACCACTTTAAAAACTGAGAGAGGATGAAACAGGACGTTGACGAAATATGTCGATAAATTACATGAGCCATGCTCTGGCAAAAGGGGGCTTAATGCATCTCCGTAGTGCATGATACCAATCAAGACATCACATAATCGTGGATCAATAATAGCCACTTTTTTTAACAACCGACTAAATCATGAGGTAGACTGGTCCTTTGTCGTACAGAAAGTTAAGCAATAGCGAAAAGTTTCGGCCCAGGTCCGCCTGCGCGGACTGCGCAGGCTGACCTGGGTCGAAACTTTTCGCAGATGCATTAAGCCCCCTTTTCACAGAGCATGGCTCATATCTATTTTAGCAGACTAAAACTGATACCTGTAAAGTTTTCCGTTGCTTGGATAGACTAGATCTCTGCCACGCATCATTGTCAGAGCGTGCTCTATTTCGAAATGAAAAACACATTCGCTGTCGTGAAGGTGACATTCGCCCGCTACTAGAACCTGGATGCAGCAGATGGCCAAAATTTGAAGGAAGATAGTTATTCCCATTGTTAAGCTGGAGTAGAAAGTAGTTACAGAGTGAACAGAGTTTGCCATACGTGAAAAAAAGATAAAAAAAAAAACGGACCAATAACTGCACTCATTATATAATTGCACTCATCGTAAAAATTGTTTTTTGATTGGTCGAAATTTGAAGGAAGACAGTTATTCCCATGGTAAAGATAGAATAGAAAGTAGTTTTCAAGTTTGCCATACGTGAAATAAAATGAAAAAAAAAAACGGATAAATAATTCGTTCTCTAAACTACAAAATGCGATAATAAGATTATTAATTAATCCTAATCTTGCCAAACAAGTGAAACGAAACTTTCAAGCCCAGAGCAAAAACTGGAAGTCTTCTATTTTAATATAATTCTGGGAGAAAGACGTCTCCTTATCGGACAGTATAGATCCAAGATCAGACTGCATGTGCAGTCTGATCTTGATCTACACCGTCCGCTACAGGTCTTTGAGTCGCGCTGATCAGCCTAAAGGTTAACTAATAAATCATTGCTATTACATGAGAGAGCCAATCCTAATTCTAGTCTAATCTATAGCTTTTTTTGCTTCCTGAAATTTCTTTACGTCATAGTGGAAAAACCCAATGGTAATCAAAGTACAGATCTGAATAGATAACCTGTGGGTTAAAATGAATAATTATATAATTTCGCATTTTAGTTGTATTTAGATCTGTTCATTCCAAGCGATCATGTTACATAGACATATATAGATTAGTAAGGACAAAAACCTTGTATAAAAAACAAAGGAACGAGTTATATCTTTTCCCGTCTAAATGGCAACTACTAACAATGGTACCCGTTGTGATCTTTGAGGGATCAGAAAAGTCGTCGATTTATGCTATTTATGCCAAATCAAAAGTCCAAAGTTTTATCCTCAAATTCAAATTGAAGAGCATTCTTTCTTTTTTTCAACTGCAATGCCTACCCTGGGGGTCAAAAAAGTCAATATGTGACATGCTCTGTGAAAAGGGGGCTTAATGCATATGCGAAAACTATCGGCACAGGTCAGCCTGCGCAGTTCGCGCAGGCTGACCTGGGCCGAAACTTTTCGCTATTGGCCAATTTTCTGTATGTCCAAAAACCAGTCTACCTCATGAGTAAGTCGGTTGTTTAAATGAAGTGGCCATTATGGATCCATAATTTTGTGATGGCTTGATTTGTATTATGGATCACGGAGATGCATTAAGTTCCCTTTTGCCAGAGAATGGCCCATTTGTTTTTGTAATTACACACTTAATTTCAGAAGCTGAAAAGGGGACTCATTTGCAAAAGGCACACGTTAGTGTAGTGCCAGAGTAACTCTTTACCACACAATCCCGAGTTTTAACGACCCTGAGAAAAAGGACTTTTTGAAAACATTGTGGGAGAGGAAAAAGTTGCTTACAGCATTTTTCCATTTTCCCACAATGTTTTGTGTCCTTCTACAGACAAATCTCACCATATGAACCATATCTAATTTGTCGTCTGCAAATGCTTTGAATTTGGACATGTGTAAAATTTTGTCGTATGGTAAACGAGTGAAGTCTGTTTAGTAACTGGTTTATAGACCTTCAAAGAAGCGATAAATAAGGTAAACCTTTCCAAAAAGTATGTTTCCAATTTCCAAAAATATTCCTTGAATCTTTTTTTGCATGTTTGTAAATTTCATTCTTCACGCATTTTGGCGACTTTTCGAGAGACTTATGTAGAAAAATATTTTTTAAAGAAATTGATTAAATGTAATTTTTACGATAAAAATTCCATTCCTGACAAAATTTTCATCATTTTTATTGCAATCGAAAATAAAAAATTTAAAATAGAATAATATACATACAAACCTGTAAGTGTCTATTTTAAAAATGCACTCTTTCCATCAAATCAAGCAGTAAGTTTACCTTTAGGCAGCTAAGCGCGACTCGGAGCGCTTTTGCGGACAGTGTATATCAAGATCAGACTGCCGATCTTAATCATTTTTATTGCAATCGAAAATGAAAAATTTTAAAATAGAATAATATACATACAAACCTGTAAGTGTCTATTTTAAAAATGTACTCTTTCCATCAAATCAAGCAGGAAGTTTACCTTTAGGCTGCTAAGCACGACTCGGGGCGCTTTTGCGGACAGTGTATATCAAGATCAGACTGCCGATCTTAATCTGCACTATCCGCTATGGTATTTATTTTTCCGATAAAATCAATTTTAAATTCACAATATTTGTTTTTACTAGTGAGTTGAAATTTTCGTTTCATTTATTTAGCAGCTTTAGTGTTAAAAAATTCATGTGACTTACCTAAGTCAACTTACCTAGGCAAATCTTTCACGCTGTCTGTTCTTTGTAACCGAACTGCACTCTCTTATCTTTGCGACAGAACAGGAAGTGGTTCGATTCCATGCAGTCACGTGATATTCACACCCAGTTTAGAGTTCAGCCTCGCTTCCTCATTTTGTGATCCGATCACGTTTTCTCCGCATACCTGTCTTACCTATCGTTGTGCGGCACATACGACCAATCAAATAACCTGACAAATGCTGTAATCTAATTTAGGTATCCACTTTCTTTACTTACACTTGGATGATTGATTGACACCATCTTTCAATGCCTTGCCATATTAACTCGTAACAAAATTTTAAAGATTTCACGACTGAAAGCATATAAGGACAACAAATTAAGTGTGACTCAAATGATTAATGTCCCTGAGAGGGTAGAAAACGTTGTGGGAAAAGGACTGACACTGTTTTCTCAAGCTTGTTTCCCAAGGTCGTTAACACACGAGAGCAGAGCGTAACCAGTTTTTTTTTTTTTTTTGTTAAGGATTAATATATATTTTTTCAATATTATTTTGAAACAGTAGGGTATATTTATATGTAGATTTGTCAAAAACAGTGTAATAAAATATTAACCCTCAAGCTGCTAAGCGCGACTCGAAAACCTTTACGGACAGTTTAGATCAAGATCAGACTGCACAGAAAGTGCAATCTGATCTTGGATCTACTCTGTCCGACAAAATGATATTTTCTCCAAAAAATAAAATTGAAATAACATTATTCGGGTTTTTACTATCTGCTTGAAAGTTTCATTTGACGTATTTAGCAGGATAAGGGTTAAATCGTTTCAATATTACACAGTGATCTGCCTCCAGTTTTCGTCGCCTTACCTTCTATAGCATGCCACTGAGCTGGGTAATTCAATCGGTAACGCACAGAGCATGAAACCCAGGAGTCGTGGTATCACCTTCTAGCATGCCACCGAGCTGGATAGTTCAATTGGTAACGCAAAGGTTATGAAATCTAGAGCTCGTGACCTTACCTACTATCTTCTTATCCATACTTTCCACGAGTTTCCTTTACCAGTAAAATACTTCGCACAATATTCTTTCCAAGCCACTGGCTTATTTTCCACATAAAAATTGTCGAAACGCTGTTAAGCGGTGAGAGAGGAATGAACCTGTCACACAGAATACCGATATCATCAATCCTTGGAAAGAATTCGGCCGAGCTCGGGAATCGAACCAGCCACCTCTTAGATTCAAGCAATTTGCGCTGCGGGCTGAGCTGGCGGGTTCGCTGACTTGCTAGACACCACAAAACATCTTTTTAGGCCAATGACAATCTAGATTTGGTTTATTTGGTGTTTAACGCCATTTTCAACATTATTTCAGCTATGTTGCGGCGGTAGAAAATGGCATTAAACACCATACAAACCAAATCTAGATTGTCATTAGCTTAATAAGATATTTTGTGGTGTGTATAAAATGAGGTTCCAGGCGTGATCAAGGCCGGATCTTTTGCAGACCATGTGGGAAAGCAGCAAATTGTTTGAAAAAAGTGGCAAGGATATTGCTGAAAAAGGAAATCCCAGGTAAAGCATGTATAGGTGCACTGACCGCCGTGTTATAGATGATAACTATCAAATCTTACTTAGGAAAATAATCCCGGGTTTTAACGACCCAAAGGACGAGGGCTTTTTGAAAGCATGGCGGGAGAAAGGAGAAAATGCTGGTAACCAGGATTTTCTCTTTTTCCCCCACCATGTTTTCAGAGGCGTTCCAAAGACAAACTTCATCATTTGAACTAAATCGAATATGTCGTCTGCAAGTGCTTTGAATTTTGGTGAGTATAAAATATTGTCGTCTGATAAAGGGTAAAGCAGTGAGCCGTTACCCATTTTAGTCAAATATTCAAACTATAGCTTTGTTTTTCCATACTACCAAAACTTCCTTACTGCACCCACCAATCATTACAAATCTTTCGCTGCCGACCAAGTATACTGGACAAAAAAAGTTAAGGATCATTATTTTGTTACAAGCTATTTCTTAGAAAAAAAAAATGTATTTATGGTTATAAATGCCATCTGTACATTCTTCAATTCACTATCAATAAAATGAGCTTGTTAATTTGTCCTTGCATTTTATGGTTTGGTGACCACATGAAAGAAAAGCATGACAGTGTCAAAAACAAAATGTACCAGCACATGCAGCGGTTTAAGAAAACCATCCTATGGATCTTTCTAGTGGCTGATTTGAGTGTTTGAGTAAAATTTTGCCTTTTTGATGAAGGGTCTGTGATGAGGCATCAATCGTGGATATGGTGTAAGCAGATCAGGTTTAGAGGGCAATTACAGAAAAAATTAAATGTGTCACAGAGTGTCATCTCAAGACTGCGGAATCATTTCCTTTATGCTGGCAATGTTACTGAAAGACCCTTAATTAGGTCGCCCACGGCCTACTTTCGCCCGTCAGGACCATTATTTTGCGACTACGGCGCGCAGACAGAGGTTTAAGTTAGCTGTAAGGCTCAATGATGACTTTCGTTTAGCAACTGAAGTGCACAGACCGTTAGAAGCAGACTTCATTCTGCAATTCTTCGTGCTTACTGGTCGGTTGTTTGACCAATTTTGACAAGACTATTCAAGAATGGCGTGGTCAGACTTTGCGCGAAAACACTTCAGCTGGCAATTCCTTCGTTGGACGCTAGTTCTCATCGCAGATAGGTCTCGCGTCTGTGTTGACTTTCATGATGGCCATAGGCAAGTTTGGGTACAACTGGGGACTGATTCACTCAATGTTGTGATAAAGAACATGAGCTCTTTTGTATAGCCACAATGAAATCTATACCGTTAGTAACGGTATAGTCGTTATTGCATAACAGGGATGAATTCATTTTAAACACGTAATGGGCAATTTATCCACTAACGACAATATTTTGAACATTTATGTTTTACACAAGTATTTCCATTTGCGTTTTAATCTTTACTCTTTTTTAAGGCTTTCTAAATGATTTGCCAAACGAAATCTGGTTTCATGCCGCTTTAATCTTTAAATCGTATTTATAATCCCCTTTTTAAAACAATTGTTTTTAAAATCGTCTGTTTTTTAACCCTTTACCACACAATGACGCCTTTTAACGACCCAGGGAAAGGAGCCTTTTGAAAACATTGTGGGAAAAGGAGAAAATGTTGGTAACCAGCATTTTCTCCTTTTCCCACAATGTTTTCTACTATATCAAGAAAAAATTGCACCTTTTGAGCCACAATGAAATTGTCATCTGCAAATGCTTTCGATTCGGACAAGGCTAAAATTTTGTCGTCTGGTAAAGGGTTAAGAGACATTTGAGTTTATATTGTCCCGTTACCGCATGTGTAAATTTGACTCTAATGTAAAATGTAAAAAGTTTGTATTAATAAAACTCAAAATTAGAAATAATCTTAATTCTAGTAAAGAAATAGACTAAAATGAATAAGCCATGCTCTGTGAAAAGGGGGTTTAAAATATGGACCCAGGTCAGCCTGCGTGGACTGCACAGGCTGACCTGGCTCGACACTTTTTCCTTCTGGTAAATTATCGGCATGTCCAAGGACCATTCTACGTTTGGATTCAGACAAAATGAATTTTATGGATTCATAATTATGTGATGATTTGCTTGGTATAATGCATTACAAAGATCAATTAAACCCCCTTTTGCCAGAGCATGGCTCAAATGAACAAATAAATAGACAAAAGGAAAACAAAAAACCCGGAAAGTAGAGATGTTTCTCGAGTTGTTAAACCACATATTTTCACGTTTACGTTTTTTGGCGCGTAGGTAAGCCCTTACTTTAACTCAACCAAACAATCCCCTGCTTTGACGACCCTAAGGAAGGAAGCTTTAGAAAACATTGTGGGTAAAGGAGAAAGCGCTGGTTACCAGCACCTTGTCCTTTTTCCACAATGTTATCTTCTCTTTCAAACACGAATCCAATCACTTCAGTCATATCTAATTCGTTGTCTGAAATGTTTTGAATTCGGGAAGAGATTATAATTTGGTTGTTTGAAAAAGTATTAACCCTTAGGCTGGTCAAGGACTTTTGCGGACGATGTAGATCAAGATCAGACCGCACAGAACGTGCGGTCTAATTTTGGATCTACACCGTCCGATAAGGAGATAGTTTTTCACCAAAAAATACTTTGAAATAAAAACTTTTGGCTTTTTACAATCGGCTTGAAAATTTCATTTAATTCATCAAGGGTTAAACTGCAGACACACGTGACGGAAGGAATGCACGTCAGTGCATATTGAAAGTGCCCTTGACAGTGTTGGCCAAGTACGCATTGATTTTTTTTTTCACAATACACTTTTTTTGAAGTAAATATTTATCTAAGATAGCATACTTAAAAGCCCTATAGTGGCCAAAACTAAATGTTGTAAAATGCATTAAAATTAAAACATACCATTTAAAAGTATGGAAATTATTGTGAAGACGACAATCCATTATTACGCGGTCGGTCTAAGTGTTAGCCACTGAATTTTAAAACTACCGGGTTGGCCAAAAGTTGCCAGGTCGATCTGTCCTTTGTTTACTTTTTACTTGGTTTTGATAGTCCTCTCCCCCTCAGCGACTAACACTTGAACTGACTCTACAATAACAGGGTCCGTATTCACCAACCATTCTTAAGAATATTCTTGGTCTTGTTCTCCAAAATTTTCCAAATTTGAAAGTAACACACATTCTGATTGGCTAAACCATTTGGTTTAGCCAATCAGAAGTTGTGTTACTTTCAAACTTGGAAAATCTGGAAGAATAAGTCTAAGAACGTTCTTAAGAATGGTTGGTGAATACGGACCCAGATTGTCATCTTCACAATAATTTCCATTCTTTTAAATGGTGTTATTTAACTTTAGATGCATTTTAACACCACCATTGTTTACTTTTGGCTGCTATTGTGACTTTAACAACCTCTTGTATTGCCTAAATTTAAAAAGGATTTACAGGCATGCGTTGTTTCTTTATGTAAATTTTCATTTAAAACTTTACGCGCGACTTAAAACACTTTTGCAGGCAGTGCAGATTAAAATCAGACTGCACAGAACGTGCAGTCGATCTTAGATCTAAACTATGAAATGTGATGAGAATTTCACGACCTAATAGAACTTTGAAACCGAATTGTGTACGTTTTTGTTTAACCCAAACGACAAATTTTGGACTGGTCCAAATTGAAAGAGTTTGCAGACGACAATTTTAAATTTAATGAAAATGGCAGAAAGTTATCAAAAAGGGTAGAAAACAATGTGGGAAAAGGAGAAATTGCTCGTTACGAGCAATTTCTCCTTTTCCCACAGTGTTTTCAAAAGACTTGTACTGCAGACACGTGAAAACCAGGGCTTGTTTGGGAAAGGGTTAATATATTTATTCTTGGCCATACAATCCCAAGTTTTACTGACGCTGACATAAAAGGCTCCGGAAAATATGGGAAACGGTAACCAGCATTTTCCCCTTTTCCTACAATGTTTTCTACCAAATACCAACACAAATCTGTCTAATACAAATTACAACATTTAAACAACATTGAATTTGTCGTCTGCAAATGATTTTAATTTGGACACGTCTAAAATTTTGTGGTCTGGTAAAGAGTTAAGGGTTAAATAGGTCGAGATAGGTACGCGCTAGCAAAATCTAATAATGTTATTTCTTTCCTGAAATTTATGTTGTGGGTACTCTCTCAATGAGACCATTCTAATAAGGACCCACAAAATAGGTTTTAGAGAAAAACTAGATAAGTAATTTATCCGTTTTTTCGGGGAAAACTCAAGTGCACAAAACTTCCTCCGACGAAGCAACCGACCTTTTATTTCAGTATATTTGCGGAAAACACCCATTTTTATTAGTCAGGCCTTATCGAAAAAATTCCCGAAATTTGAGAACTTGTGAATACAACAACTGATCTCTTCAACTGTAAATGAGTCATACTCCTCGCAAAGGTGGTTAAGTGCATCTGCAAAAAAGCAGGGACCATGTCAGCTAGTCAGGTACCCCGCCGTACTTTAAAAGTACGTCAGGCAAAGCGCAATAATGGCGGCCCCCATTTGTAATATGCAGAAGTAACGGATTATTGTTATTTCACTTGATCAAATCCTACTATAGTCTGAATTAAAAACAGATCTGTTGCAAAAAAGTAATGACAGTTAGTTTTTTTTTGGTTTTAATTGTCGTTCTTATTTAGTGAGAAAATGCTTTAAGTATCCGAAATTTCAATGGACTGACATAACGTACGAAAACAGGGCTACTTTTAAAATGATTCATAGTCAAAGTTATATTTAAACCATATCCCAAAAGCACGTTCTAGATTCGGTAATGTATATTTCGTACAAAATTGATCTCATTTTATTCACTGATCAAACTGGATCACCTGAAATTAAGAAAAACGGGAAAGCATTCAGTGCTAAGCTTAGGGTCGCCATGGAGGCCGCCATTATTGCCCTTTGCCTGACCCTATAACGTAGTGGTAGGGGCAGGTAATCCAGACTACATGTCAGGCTGCACGGGCTGACCTGAGTCGAACCATTTTGCTACTAGAAAATCCTCTGCATGTCAAAGAACCATTCTACTTCATGACTTATTGTTGTTGTTGTTGTTGTATGGTGTTTAACGCCGTTTTCAACATTATTTCAGTTATATCGCGGCGGCAAGTACACCTATCCATGCTTTCCTGGAGTTTCTTTCACCAGTACTCCGTACAATGTACTTCATGACTTAAGCTGTCGTTAGACAAAATGGATCCAAATATCCGATGGCATGCTTAGTACAATGCAAGAAACACGTTTTTCCCAGAGGGCCACTTATTCATGTATTCTTTATCATTATTTGCCTAAGATAACTTTATTTAAACAAAAATTGTGAGGGAGCGTTTAAAATCAGTAATTTAGAAACAGGTACTGTTTACTAATATTTAACTCTTTAACACCCAGTCCTGAGTTTTAACGACCCGAATAGAGAAGACTTTGGAAAACATTGTAGGAAAAGGAGAAAATGCTGGTAACCAGCATTTTCTCCTTTTTCCACAATGTTTTCTACCCTATCGAAGAGAGAAATCATCATTTTAGCAACATTTAATTTGTCGTCTGCAAATGCTTTCACTTTGGATATATCTAGCGTTTTGTCGTTTGGTAAAGAGTTAAAGTAGCCAATGAAAACTCGTGGGAAAAATATATCTCGTAAGGAGTAATTTCTCATTTTGTCTCTATGTTTTCAAGGGTGGTATGTGAAACGGAAATAGCCATTTGCGGTTGGCAATGTGGTCGTTAACAGATGTTTCTAATATTGTCATTCAACCCTCAACCCGCTAAGTAAGTTAAATGAAGCTTTCAAAGCCGATAGTACAAAACCTAAATATTGCTATTTCAAAGATGTTTTTAAGGAAATTATCTCCTCGTCAGACAGTGTAGATCCAAGATCAGACTGCACGTTCTGTGCAGTCTGATCTTAATCTACACGGTCTTAAAAATTTCCTTGAGTCGCACTTTGCAGCCTCAGTAAACTGAATCATGACAAGTCCCATTGTATCATCATACCATGATTTCCCAGGTTCATCTTGTTAAATTATATAAATGAGCAGCGGTCTAGCAAAAGGTCTGCGCAGGTCGATACTTTTTGCACATGCATTAAATACACTTTTCACGGAGCATATCTCATGTAAATGAGCAGAACGTGCAGTCTGATCTTGGATCTACACTGTCCGATAAGGAGATTTTTTCTCCCAAATGAAAAAAAGTAAATTTTAAATAGCATTTTTTTTCCACTGTCCGCACGAAAGTTTCATTCAAGTTATTTAGCAGGATAAGAGTTAAAATTGACTGTACTCTACGGTTTATCATTACCATGAACAATGGCACGTAATCGTGAGACAAACAAGATACCATTACACTGTCATTAGACTAATGAGAAAACATGCTTAGACCCATAAAGTGAAGGGTCGTCCACGTTTGGGACGTCCTCCTGTGACGTCACAACGCAAAAACGGGGCACTCATATGGCTGGCCAGACGCTTGCCTTTTACATCCGGTACAGTCCTGGCTGCCAAATCGCCAGGCCTTTGTTCATGGATGACAACGTCAGGCCCCACCGTTCCATCACAGTGAACCACTTTATCAACCAGATTGCTGTAGAGGTGTGACTGGCGCGCTAGGAGTCCTGATCTCAACCCTATTGACCACATTTGGAACATCATCGGTCTTCGTGTGCAGGTGCGAGACCCTCCGATACAGAACTTGGATGAAATGGAGCCAGCGCTGCACGAGAAATGGTAGAAAATAACCATGATTCAATTTCAGTGTCTTGTCGGGGGTTGGAGACGAAAGGCTGGCGTTGTTAACCGGGCAACTGGAGGGAGTACTCGTTACTGACAGTACTCTGTTTGAACACCCTGTGTGAGCTCCTGGAGGATATATGTCATCAACCCGTGTTCACCGATAGACTTACCTGCTCAGTAGTTTCATACCGTCTTCATTTTCATGCAAATTTTCCCTTTACATGCTAGCGTGTAAAGTAATAAAAATTACTGTGAATTAGACATTTCTGGTGTTCTTGTATTCCCAAAAATATGTTCCTTGATAACCTCAATTGCTTAACTCTACAAAGTCTGACCATAGTCCGTCAATCTATCGACGACCAAAACCATTCGGGGCGCTTAACTTTTTTTCTGTGTATATTTATGTTTGGGAAAACATTAACAAAATAAGCCGTCCGTTCTGGTTACTGATAAAGTTAAATTTCACTACAGGCCAAAACCATTCGGGGCGCTTAACTATTTTTTCTGTGTATATTTATGTTTGGGAAAACATTAACAAAATAAGCCGTCCGTTCTGGTTACTGATAAAGTTAAATTTCACTACAGGCCTAAAAGATCTACAAAGCATATCAAATTTTGATAGTCCTTTTTGTTCAGGACACATCATAAATCGGTTGCACAGTATTTCGTACATTCCACCAATTAGCTTGCCACCGCACTAAATTAGTTATACGTTATTTTATGTATAAGAAGAAAGGGACTTTCTATGGTATTCAAAATGACCCAGTTTTGGCATTAAAGCAAATTACTAAAATTATCAGATGAACTTTGAATACCCACTTGTTGTCGAATACAACTGAAGCATAAGAATATCGATCAGAAGAATTTTCTATAACACACATTACGTCATGAGACAAAATTGGAGCAGAATTTAATCAAAGTACTGAAAGTACTGTTGGAAGGCGAGTTTAGAATAGGCTTAATATACAATGTATTTCAAATGTAGTACATATCCCTATAACAAGAGGGCCATGATGGCCCTGAAGTTGTTCACCTGAGCTTGTTGACCAAACATGACTTATTTCCAATCGTTTCCCAGATAACATAATCATTCTAACAAACTTTAATGAGTACTGGACTGAAAATGTGGCTTTTAGAGGGTACACAAGGTTTTTTTCAAAGATTTGTCTCCATGACCTAATTTTTGACTCAGTGTGAGCCATTTTCAAACTCATCAAAGAAATCATCTAGGCAAACATTCTAATTTTCATGAGGAATGGACTGAAAATATGGACTCTACAGCATATACAAGGTTTTTTTTAAAGATTAAGCCCAGTGACCTACTTTTTGACCCATTTTCAAACTTGTCCTGAAAATCATCAGACTTCTCTGACCAACTTTCATGAGCATTGGACTAAAAATGAGGCCTCCACAGTGTACGCAAGGTTTTTCTATGATTAGACCAGGTGACATACTTTTTGACCAGAAATGACCCATTTTCACACTCATCTAAAAAGAAGCGTAAGAAAGGTTTTTCAAAAATTTGATCCAGTGACCTAGTTTTTGACCCAATAAGACCCATTTTCAAAAACATCACAGAAATCATCAAGATAAACATTCTGACTACTTTTCATGAGTATTTGATTGAAAGTTTGCCTCTAGAGCGAACACGAGGTTTTCCAAATATTTGACCTAGTGACCTATCTTTTGACCCAGTATGAACCATTTTCAAACTCATCCAGGATATCACCAAGACAAACAATCTGACCAATTTTCAAGAGTATTGGACTAAAAATGTGGTCTGTTGAACAGAAGGGTTTTTTCAAAAGATTTTATCTGGTTTCCCAGTTTTTGGCCAGACAGGATTTTTGTTCTAAATTATCAAAGAAATCATCACGACAAACATTCTGACCACTTTCCATGAGTATTAAATTTGGCCTCTAGAGGAAATATAAGGTTTTCCAAAGATTTGACCTGGTGACTTGGTTTTTGACCCGGTATTACCTATTTTTAAAACACGTCTGAGATATCAAGAAAACCATTCTGACCAGCTTTCAAGAGATTGGACTGAAAATGTGGCCTCTAGATCATAAACAAGGTTTTTCAAAGATATGACCTGGTGACCTTGTTCTTGACCCGACATAACCCACTTTTATACTCATGTGAAATATTATCAAGCCATAAATTCTGACGAAGTTTTATAACTATTGACTAGAAATGTGGCCTCTTGAGCACACACAAGGTTTTGCTAAGATTTGGTTTAGCGACCCAGATTTCGACCCAACATGACCAGTTTTCAGTCTGGACTGAGATATCATAAAGACAAACATTCTGACAAAGTTTCATCAGTATCAGACTTAAAATGTGGCCTCTATCTAGAGCATACACAAGGTTTTTCTAAGGTTTGATATAGTGACCTAGTTTTTGACCCAACATAAATCATTTTCAAACTCGTCCGACAAATATTATCAAGACAAACATTCTGACTTACTTTCAAGAGTATTGGACTAAAAATGTGGCCTCTAGAGCATACACAATATTTTAAAAAGATTTTAAAAGTTTTTCAGTCGACGTGACCCATTTTCAAATTTGTCTGAAATATCATCAAGACAAATATTCTGACCAAGTTTCATGAGTATCTGACGAAAAATGTGGCCTCTAGATCGTGCACAAGCTTTTTCAAAGATTTGACCTAGGAACCTAGTTTTTGACCTGATGTGACCCATTTTTAAACTCGTTCAAGATATCAGCAAGACAAATATTCTAACAAAGTTTCATGAGTACCCCGCTGAAAATGTGGCCTCCAGAGCGTACACAAGGATTTGATGTTGTGACCTTGTTTTTGACCCAACATGACCTATTTTCAAACTTGTCCAAGATATCATCAGGATAAATTTTGACCACTTTTCACGAGTATCGGACTGAAAATGGGGCCTCTAGAGTGAACACAAGGTTTTTTTAAGATTTGATCTGGTGACCTAGTTTTTGACCAGACATGACCCATTTACGAACTCATTTGAGATGTCATCAAAACAAACATTCTGACCAAGATTCATGAGTATCAGACAGAAAATGTAGCCTCTAGACCGTACACAATGCTTTTCTAAGATTTGACCTGGTGACCTAGTTTTTGACCTGATGTGACCTACTTTCAAACTTATCTGAGATATCAAGACAAACATTCTGACAAACTTTAGTGTGTATCTGACGAAAAATGTGGCCTCTAGAGTGTACATGTGTTTTCTTAGATTTGACCTAGTGACCTAGTTTTTGACCCGACATGCCCCATTTGTGTACTTGCCCGAGATAGCATCAAGACAAATATTCTGACCAAGTTTCATAGGTATCCAACGGAAAATGTGGTATCTAGAGTGTACACAAGGTTTTTCTAAGGTTTTACCTAATGACCTATTTTTTGACCAGACGTGACCCTTTTTAGTTTAGTTTAAACATATTTTATTTCAACAAGTAGAAATGGGGTTGGACCACAAGTTCTTCCAACTTAGAAACGGTCCTTCCCCTACAAAACATTCAGTACAAATTTTACAATGGCATATACAAAAAAAAAAAACCACACACACACACACACACACACACTCATTACACAAACACATGCAGAGACGAGAGAGAGAGAGGGAGAGAAAGAGGGAGGGAGAGAGAGAGAGACAGAATTTATAGGAAACAAGATGGTGATCTCTGTAGGATGCTGATGCTCCAATAGGCAGTAAAAAGTAAAACTGCTACAAAAAAAAAACAGCTACACAAAACGCTTGGTATCTTTAATGTATGAGTGAACTGCCTCAAAAAGTAAACAGTTTTGGTTGTAGCTCAAACTGGCAATTCCAAACAATAATTTATGAACACTCAAAGGATGAAAAGTCCTAGTTGCCCTGAAAAGCGAGGATCTGATATCTATATAGCGGGAACACTTAAAGAAATAATGTTCTGCATTTTCGATTTCGTTACCACATTCACACATAGGGTCCAATCTCAAGTGATTTTGGTAAAGGTCTTCATTTAAATTACTACAATTATTTCTTATTCGTGCATGTAAAACCGAAATATTTCTATTTCCAATGCAATAGATGTTTGGAATGTTTGTAGATTTCGTCTTTTTACTTATTTTGCATTTAAAGGAATTGATCGAAGTACTGTTTCTTATTTCTTGTTCGAGATTATTCCAAAGACAAATAGAAGAAGGGATACATGACTTTTGTAATAAACTTGTTCTGGCATATAAGTTACCAAAATTTTGGCTGTCTCTAAGCTCATATTGCGTTCTATTACCAACTAAAGGAGGGATCAGTTCTTCTATGTAATGTGGGACAAGATTATTAGATACTTTGAACATAAAATGTAATTTAAAACTTTTTCTTCTGGACTCTAATGTTTCCCAGCCACATTCTTTGTAAAGTTTTTCTAGAGAAACTGATCTCGTAAGGCCTGTTACAATGCGTGCAGCTTCATTTTGTAATTTTTCAATGGAATCTGAAGATGCTTTAGAACAACCATCCCAAACTATTGATGCATACTCCAAAATGGGTCTTACATAAGACAAATAAATTTGATTTAGAGCAACACGAGTAAGGATAAACTGAAGTCTACGCATGATGTGTATTACCTTAGAAGCAGCCTCTAAACTATTATTTATATGGTCATTCCATTGGGCTGAGCTACTTAATGTCAAACCAAGATGTTTATGTTGATCTACGATTTTGATCTTAGTATTTTCAAAAATTAACTCTGGTTCCCCTAAATCTCTTTTCGTAGAAAAAATAACCGCTTCAGTCTTGTTTGGGTTGAAATCAACCAACCACTGCTTTGCCCATTTAGAAACAATAGTTAAATCGTGGTTAAGTATACCCTCTATATCTTGTAATGAGGTTGCAGAACAAAACAAAGAACTGTCGTCTGCATATAGTCGAGTTAAACTTAATAAGGATTGGGTAATATCATTGACATAAATAATGAATAGAAGAGGCCCAAGAACAGAACCTTGGGGCACACCTGCTTTTAAGGGTAAAAGAGTGGATTCGGATGCTTGGATAACCACTTTTTGTTTTCTATTGTTCAGATAACTTGTCAGCCAAGTGAGTAGATGATCACCAATTCCATGTTCCTTAAGCTTAAATAAAAGACCTTTATGCCACACTCTATCGAAAGCTTTGGAAATATCGCAGAAAACAATACATGAGAGTTGGCCGTGATCAATGGCTTGACATATTTGGTGATAAATATCTATGAGTTGATACGTTGTAGAGTGTTGAGGTAAAAAGCCGGACTGGTATTTATAAATAAGATCATTTGCGATGAAGAAATTGTATAAATATTTAAAAATAATTCTCTCAAAGATTTTACCGCAACAGCTTAAAAGAGAAACCGGTCTATAATTAGATGGTAAAGATTTGTCGCCTTTTTTATATATTGGTGTAACAACTGCATTCTTCCATATTTCCGGAAAGACTCCTTCCTTAAGCGAACGATTAAATAATATACAAAGTGGCTTACAAATGGTACTGATGCATCCTTTCAGCATCCTATGACTGATATTGTCTGGACCACTCGCCTTATTTATATCTAAAGAATGAATAATGTCTTTTATTTCGGATATGGTGATTTCATTAATGTTTAGTTTGTTGAGGGTTTTGTATTGACATTGAGGAAGTACAGTGTTACTATCATTAACGGCTGATATTTCTGCAAAGTAACTATTCAAGCAATTCGCCTTTTCTTTTGGAGAGGTATGCCAAATTTTGTCCCCATTTGGAAGTGTCTCATTCAAAGGTGGAAAACAAGAAACAGAATTGTGTTTTTTGACAAAGTGTTTAATAATTTTCCAAAACCCCTTTTTATCATTGCAATTAAGTTCCGTTAAATTATTTTCTAAATTTTTAAAAAAGTTTTCTTTGGCGTATTTTTTCATATTGTTAACTGTATTTCTTATGTTTTTGTATTTTAACCAGAGAGCGGGTTTTCCTGTAGCTTTAGCTAAGCTTTTCGTTCGATCTCTTTTGCGGGAAAGTCTTCTAATTGCACTGTCATACCATGGCTGTTCGTCCGGTCGAACACATACTTTTTTACAGGGAATACATTGTTTAACTATTTCAATAAAGGTATCAGTAAAAATTTCACATGATTCGTCAACAGAACCATTATGCAAAATATTCCAATCATAATTAAAAATCTTTTGATTTAACGTTTCAAAATTAGCTTTTTTGTACAGCCAAATAGTTCTTTCATAGCTTTGTTGAACTTCATAGGAAAAAGGTATTGACACGTAAGTAGCGGAATGGTCACTTATTTCTTGTGGTAATATAATAATACCCGAATCTGAAAATTCCATATCGTTTGGGACTAAAATGGGGTCGAGAATAGCATTTTGTCTAGTTGGGTTGTTAATAACATTAATCATTGAATTTAGAATCAGAGTATCTCTTAGGTTATGGAAGTTGGCATTCAGCAAGTCTTCGTTTAAATCACCTAGAATAATAACATTTTTCGAGATATTAAATGCTGCTTCAATATTAAGATTGAGATTTCTAAAAAAATCAACATCGGCCGTTCTGGGACTGTAAAAGGTACCAATTAAAAATAGCTCAGTATTTATGATAACTTTCACCCAAACTGACTCATTGCAATACACCTCGAGATCAGCAGCTCTCGAATGAACAAGATCCTTATTTAGGTAGACGAGAATCCCACCTCCATAGCTGGTTCTGTCTTTTCTATAGGGTTTGTCAAATGAGTCTGACAAACATAAGAAATCATCTTTAATAACATTATTAAGATGGGTTTCTGTAAAGCACAATATGTTAAAATCTAAAAACTCATCTCTGATAAAGTTTAACTTATTTCTTACACTCCTTATGTTGCAATGCAATATTGATAATAAAAAAAGATTTTCCAGAAGATACAGGACCAGGGTTTCGCTCAACATCCCCAGATTGTAAAACGAGAAGTAAAATGAGAAGAAAAAATAGGACTGAGTTCTCTTTCAAATTCTTTTTTCCTATGGATAAAAACGAACCAATACATAGTAATAATCTTTTTAACATAAATGAGAGACAACGGGTGTTACCAAGTTGTTTGCAAGGCTGAAATATCATGCAACAGTTATAGAACCTACCATGGAACAAACCGATGGATACCCTCCATGCAGACAGGTCACTACCCATTAGGAGGCAAAATGACCTGTCCACCCAGAGCATCCATCAAGAATGCACCATTCAAAGCATAATCCCCAGAGGCACCACCATACGCAGAAAGAGAAGGGAAAGATAAAGAATACATAACATATATACAACAGTAACTTAATCTGTATAGCAACATCTAATTTGGAAAGGTGAGAATGTGAGATCACTAGTCGTGTATTTTAAGTAATATTTTATTATTACAGTAAGAGAAACCATATAAAAAATAGAGGTATCATACCGGAGTCTACTTACTAGTATATTAGATGAGTAATACCCGCTTAACTCTCTGTCGAAACGAAACACAGAGCAGTTATTAAGGTATTTTAAATTTCATAGACATTATTAAAAAGTAACATGAAACGAATGGTCACTTGATTTATACAATAAAAATTCGTCGTGAGGCGAGGAGAAATTGTTCACTACAGGCAGCCTCTTCTAATTTCAAATGAGTTCGAAATAAAAAAAAAAGAAAAACCTATCAAACATATTAGCCCTTTAAAAAGGAAAACTATATGAAGGTAAGAAATGGATTATAAGAAGCAACTCCATTTCTCCATTTTCACAATGTTTTCTTAAAGGAGAAAGAGAGAGAAAAGGAAACACTTTGATAAAGAAAAACAAAGGAAGAAGAAATGTCGGTTGTAAAGGAACTGGTTAAAAAAAAAAAAAAGAGAGAGGGAGAGAGAGAGAAAGGAAACTAAATATCGATGAGAAAGACAGACGGCGTAACTTTGAGATAGATTACTTTTCAAAGGTAAAAATAAAGGCCATGATAGTTCGATTAGCGGAAGCAGCACTTGTAAATAATGTCTTCAAAAATGTGCAAGCTAATATGGCAGTAGGGGACGGCCGAATAAACGTGCGAATACTTTTAATCAATCACAAATTACCCTCAATTCATTTTGAATCAGGACCAAGAAGTAGGTCAAAAGCCAGCACATGCAGCAACGCCGAGAAAGAAGAACTGCAACCACTGTAGGAAGGCAAGAAACAGCTCTTAGTCAACAAATTAACCATATTCTCTCGATGGTCTCCACTCACAATAACTTACTCTAAAAGCCTATAAATTTATAGTGTTGGAAGTATAACATATTTTGCTTTGGCTTGTTAGGTAAAAAAAAAAATACTCTGAATATGGGCCACAATAGTTGGAAGTTATCCTTTCTATTTGAAAAAAATGATTTATCCTTACATTTCAAATATAGATAACTATGTCTAACTCAGTTCACCAATTTTCTTTACAAATTCTAGAGATAGAAGGTAGAAACAGCTTATAAAAGCTACATCTTCCCTAACCACAAATGCTTTCACAGTTAAACAATGCATCTTATTACAAAACAAATAAACCAGTAGCATGAAATACAAAATGTATACATTACTATACAGCGGATTTCCATTTCTAAAAACAACAACAACAACAAATTCTCGAAAAATGTAGATGGCTTCGGCCTACAAACAAGAAAAAATATGACAGTAATATCAAACAATACAAAAGAATCACATAAAAACAATTAAACGACTAGACGTATTAAAGACCTCAATAAATGAAAGGGAACCAAATGAATAATTACAAGTACCAATTGGGTGTAATATACAAGACATCAACGGATGTTTACAAACCTCTCCGAATGAATGCAACAGCATTAAGTAACCAACTAACGCGTATAAATTTAATTAACAGGACTAAAAGATACAAGCGGAAAGCATAGCGTCAGGAAACGACTCTGCGTTATGCATTGTTCGATCCTGATCGTGACCCTTTTTCAAACTCGTCGGACATGTCATCATGAGAAACATTCTGACAAACTTTCATGAGTATCTGAAAACATACGGCACCAGAGATATTACCAGATACCTACACTTTCTCCACATCCCACAATGTTTTCTGTATTTTCAAAAGCAAATTCGATTTATAGAGCATAATACGTGTTCCAACGGCAAGCTAACGAGCAGAGATTGAAAAGCTTTTTGTAAAACACATCAGTGGCTCGTAAAAAGTGATTGCTCTTTTTCCCTATTTGCTCTCAACAGGAAAACATACTTTTTCGTAAAACATTGTTGGAAAATATTAAAATTCTGATTACCCGCATTTTATCCTTTTCTTATGGTGTTAAGAAGATTGTTCTTTCTCTTGGTCATTTGGACAGGATTGTGCCGAGCCCCGTAGCTCAGTCGGTAGCATACAGGACTTGAGAACAAGAGGTCGCTGGTTCAGTCCCTGGCTTGGCCAATTTCTTTCTGAGGACTGATTCTAGTCATTGCGACAGGATTCATTCCTCTCTCACTGCTGACCATTGTTTCCACGATGGTTATGTGGGAAAGCAGCCAGTGGCTTGGAAAGAATATTGTGCGGAGTACTGGTAAAAGAAACTCCAGGGAAGCATGGATAGGTGCACTGGCTGCCGCAATTTAATTGAAACAATGTTGAAAACGGCGTTAAACACCATACAATCAATCAATCAATCATTAGACAGGATTGTTTGGATAAGGCTAAAATGGAGACTTTACACACTAAAAAATCTTTACCATGCTCAATTCATATACTTTTTGGATAAAAACATTATGGAAAGAGAAAGCATTACTTGTTTGAGTAATGGTTTCTCCTAACACATTTTTTTCTTAATCTTCCAAGCACCATTATTTCCAAAACCCTAGACAGAGTTTTTAGCTAAAAGTCATTCTCTTTACCAGGGAAGAAAATTTCTGACTGTCAAATTAAAAGCATTTGCAGCAAACAAACAGATAATGGCTCAAAGGCTGTAAATAATGTTAAAGAGTTATGAAAATATTTTGTCAAAAGGAGAAAAGCTTACTACCAGCATTTTCTCCTGTTGCCACAATGTTTTAAACTTTCTCATGGTAAAAAAAACTAAGTTTCAAGGAAATTTAAGTACACATGTAATAAGACTTGTCCAAATTGAAATTTTGCATCACTCATTGCAATAGTCTTCAAAGGGCTAGAAAATATTGTGAGAAGGGAGAAATGCTAGCAACCACCATTTTCTCCTTTCGCCACAATATATTCAACTTTCTTATGTTATGTAAACCTCAGTTCAGGAAATTTAAGACTTGTCGCAACACAGTTTACAACGATACTTTCCATCGATCTTAGTATATGCGACTATTCAAGTCAAACCATTTGGTTCAGTTTTTTGAGAGAACTTGCAACCTTTTGCAGGGCTGGCCAATACAATGAATATCACTGTCTCTATCAACTTTGACAACTTGCAAGATTTTGGACTCAACTCATCATTTAGTATCAGTTTTGCTGCAATAACTTTCATTACCACAATACTCTATCAAACAATGAAGAGTATTTTGACAACAATTGCTCTACAGAACCAACTTGGCAAGTCCAATTAATTTTCTTCTAATCAAGCTTGAGTTCCATTAACTCTTTACTGCACAAGTCCGCCTTGTAATGACCCTGGGAAAGAAGCCTTTTGAAAACATTGTGGGAAGGTAGAAAATGCTGGTAACCAGCATTTTCTCCTCTTCCCACAATGTTTTCTACCCTATCAAAGAAAATTTGCACCATTTGAGCCACATTAAAATTGTCGTCTGCAAATGCTTTCAATTTGGACAAGGCTAAAATTTTGTCAACTAGTAAAGAGTTATCCAGTTTCTTCCAAATAGAGAAGGACTGGGCATCTCCACTCACAACAATTAATGGTAGACTTTCTTTTGATGACCATATTTGGGAGTTACTTTACCTTGTCTAGAACTCTATATATTGTGTAAGTTTTCAGCAACACAGTTGCTCAAGTTTCACATGACTCAAAGTACTTCAGGGTTCTCACTAAGATTTTGCAAGTTGGATTCCAAAAATCCAAAGCAGGAAAAAGTTGGATTCCATGCTGAAAAATTGGATTTCAGCCCGATCGAAGAAGTTGGATTCCCCTGGAGTCGGGATGAATTTTCATACACAAGCAATATGCATCTAAAACCTGTAAATTTAGATTTGTGCATCATGGAGACATAATGTCTGTAATGGACAAGTCTAAATTTACATTCATTAGAAATTACTAGCTCAGACTTTATTTGTAAAATTTTTGCGCAAAGGATATAAGAACTTTTCACTTTATCTTTTATTTAGATGAATGTAAATAATTCAACATGATAATACATATTTTAAATATTCATGATAATAATGGACTGAGCCCCGTTAGCTCAGTGGACAGCATACAGGACTTGAGAACAGGGGGTCAATGGTTTGATCCCCGGCTCAGCCAATTTCTTTCCGGGGACTGATGATAGCCATTGCAACATTGCTCTCTCACCGCTGCCCATTGTTTCAATGATGGAAGTGTGGGAAAGTAGCCAGTGGCTTAAAAAGAATACAGTACTGGTAAAAGAAACTCTAGGAAAGCATAAATAGGTGCATTGGCTGCCCCAACATAACTGAAATAATGTTGAAAACTGTGTTAAACACTACACTGTCACTATCAATCAATCAATAATAATGATGGAAACAATTCTTGACCCATCTTCACAAACATTTGTAAATTCAATTCTACTACCATTTTAATTTGTAATTAGAATTTAGAATTATCTGTCCATGTGGACCATGATGTCAGTTAAATTTTTTCAATGACAATGTCTTAGACCTGTCCAAATTTAAAGCTTGCATAAATTTGCAGATGACAAGATAAAGATGGTTTGAACAATCTATTTGGTCTTTAAAATGTTGAAAACTATGTGGAAAAGAAGAAATTGCTTCTTTATTTACAATGTTGTCTGAAGTTTTCTTTCTCAAGATTGTTAAATTCTGGACAATGGATTGTTTGGTAAAGGATTAACCCTTTACCACACAATCACGACTTTTAACCACCCTGTAAAAGAATCCTTTTGAAAACATTGTGGGAAAAGGAGAAAATGCTGGTAACCAGCATTTTCTCCTTTTCCCACAATGTTTTCTACCATCACAATAACAAATTTCAATTTTTCAGTCCCATTTATTTTGTCGTCTACAAATGCTTTCAACTTGGACCAGTCTAAAATTTTGTCGTTTGGTAAAGAGTTAATTAGCTTTATGTTCGTTTTTTTTTTTTAAACTTTCACACTTGTCTGATCACTAGGCTGATCTGGAAATTCTTCATTTTGAAATTTGTTCTCCAATCATATCAAGCACGTATCAAGCACATGTAAAAAGAGAAAAGTTTCATGGAACATTGTTCTCAATTCGAAAGATCGATTAAAATTCAGCTGAAAGTTGATGGGTCATGGACAATACTCAATTATTTATTACCAGTGCTTCCTGTTGATTGCATCATAAGATGCTCACCGCCTTTCTTTAATCGAGTACATAGATCAACATTATCTCTGTAAAATAGTCTGTAATCTGTTGACTGATTCATAATTTGCAATTAATTGTCAACATGCGGGTAATTAGGGTGTCAGCTACTGGTCATCCACAGTTTAACAGGTACTGGACGGGTAATAAAGAATGACGCATGGAATTTTTCCAAAACACAGTGTTCCCACTGAAAATTTTATTTGGGGGTTTTGTACCCCCTACAATTGAAAAATGGGGGTATAAGAAAAAAAATGGGGGTACAAATTAAAAGAGAAAAATTAATATGCCCACAACTCTAAATTGTTTACTTAATGCCTCATTTTCGATCAGATGCAGAACAATCATATAGATCTACTATGTAAATATACATTTTTAAACGTAACTGACACTTAAAGAATTGTTTGTCAAAGTGTTAACTAGTAGTCTTTATGCTCATCTTTTCACATGCCTTATCTACATTAAACATTGTAGAAGTCTAACTGAAGACTGCTGTATTCAATATGCAGTGTTCCCACTAGCTTTTTATTTCAGGAGTACACACTTACCCCTTGAGTTGTGGGGGGGGGGGGGGGGTCTAGATTTCATATTTGATTTTGAGATTATGACAGTAATGATTCTCAAAGCAATCGATACAGATGATTTGCACCAAAAAAGTTCGTTATATCAAGATATTTGTGGAAATTTACAGCTTACACCTATTAAAAGCTGAAAAGACAGTAGAAAGTGACTGTGATCGGACAATGTAAAATGGAGCATTTTGTTGTGTCATGGGTTTCCGCGTTTTATGGACCGATCAATCTTTCATGTCCGTTCATTTATGGATAAGTCTTTCTGCATGAATTGAATTCCTTTTTCTACATTTTGAATGGTTCTACAACTAGTGTACCTTGCTCGCCTACGGGAACCCGAATTCTGAATTCCGAAAGCGTCTAAAGTAGGCCTATATTTCTGAGATATTCCAAATACAGGTTTTCAGACGAAAGACGTTGACATCGACAAAACGCTTTTTTATCGACTGCGTTAAACAAAGGAGAGCTGAAATAAGGATTTATTTGGAAACAAACGAGTCCCAGTCTGCAATATTATTGATCGCGATAATAAATACCGAGTACGCCGATCATGTAAATATTCTATAAATAGAAAGCTGGAAATCCAAAATGTTTCTGATGATTTATATTTTCTGCAAATCGCACTTGCGTGAACTGTTCTATGCAGGTGTTTCCTACTTTTTTTTGTGTGATCTTCTGTATTTTTTGTGCGTGATTTCACGTGTAGGTTTGTAATTTTGTACGTGTTTTATTTCATTTATACGTGTTTCACGCACGATTTTGCGTGATCGGGAACTCTGAAAACAATAGTCATCGAGGCCCCTGCATCTAATCCCATATCATAATCTGTACTCTAAATCTGCACTAAAACATTGCCCTCTGAGCTTGATGGTGATCTTAGGTTCAAAAGTGGCTATTCTCCCTCATTTTCATTTTCAGACTGACTGAAAATTCGATGTTCATTCAGCAAATGAATTTTGGACTTTTCCTTATTTTTCTTGTCCCTTGTGGCCTTAGGCTGTGAACGTATTTCAGTCTTTAATAGTTTTTTTCGGACACATCTTGCTTATATGTCCTGACCTTTACAGCTAACACACTGTGCATTCTTGTAGAAACATGTCTGTCATGATTAGTTTTACCATACCTAAACCACTGCGTAAAGATTTTTGTAATCATGGGCCCTTGGTTTCTGACGCCTTATTGTCCACCAGTTCCAAACTAACAGACACACTAACTGCCTTTTTCACAGTTAATTCTACTTCTGACAATAACATTCTTCGAGTAAGTGTTCTGTAACCCACAGACAAACCAATCTCTCAGCTCATCTAGAAATGTCCCAAACTCACAAGACTCACTTAGCCACATCAATTATAGTCTGTCAAATATATGGTTACAGTTTCATTTTCACTTTGCATCTTACAATGAAACTTAAACCGTTCTCCAATAATGAGCGTTTTCAGTTGCAGGTAATTTTGAATAAAGGTTTTCAACTCTGTCAAAAGTCTTATCACTTGGATTTTGAGGTGTAACAAAATTACAGAGCAGGCTGTAAGTCTTAGATCAGACTGCAAGTCGTAGAAACAAAATTAGCTCTTTTCTGATCATTATCAACGATGCTATTTGCATGGAAAAGCGCTGTTCCCCGTTCTCCACCCAGCTGTCAATTTACAGTCGAAAGTGAAACTGCTTACCAAATATTTCAGGTTATATTTACTGCATAGGGAGAGTGCGAAACATTCTTGGCGCCACTGTAATGTTTTTTTAGGTCCGGACAACAGCCATGAGCAGCATAAATGTAGCTTTTTAACTTTTTGGTAATGGAAATTCTTTACTCTCGGAACACATGTTTAACTACGACTAATCAAAGTACATTAAATACTTCCACCTAATGCGGATCAAAGTACTAAAATATGTAGTTACAATTGATAGCGTTAATCAATGACTTATTTAAAACAAAAAATAAAATCGTGTATCTAAGCGTTTTGCGTACAGATATTGTTGTAAGGAAAGTGTTTTTGGGTGTAATGACAGTAGTTTTAGGTGATTTTCGAGTGGTTTTGGGTGTTTCCATACTTATTCACCCGCGATAAACTAGGCCATGTCAACGCTGCGGAAGGAGACTAATTTCAAATTTAGAGCGAATTCTATGACACTTAACTCTGAAATTCACTGATTGTGTTATTGTCATACACAGATTTTTTACCCGCATGTTAATTTCACACATCAAATGAAACAGACGCGTATGTTTGTTGATCTACGAGGACCTATTTTTCTTGAAATAGAGTAAATCGTCTTCAGTCACCTTCCAAAAAGCTATCCGATTGGTTTAATTATTTATGCATTGTGGAGAAAAGTAGGTCATTTTTGCTGCTTTCGATTGGCTTATTACAACTACAATCTATTTGTTGCTGCGGCAACACGATCATAACAATAAACTGATCCAAAATATTTTGCATTTACCTGAAAGTATGTTTTTCAAGAATTTGATTTCATTCTTTTTGTAAATTTGAAGTTTCTCCTTGTTGTTCTGATTCAATTTACAATGATCTGGAACTGTTTTTGTCCTTTTGTACGCGAGATGTATCGAACTATTTGAAAGGTGGTTGGATAAAACTGTTCAGAGGCATTTGCAGCAAGCTGCGGAGTGATTACATATGAAGGCCCTCGCCTTCCAAAAACGAAATTGTAACATATGAATAAGCAACGTGAATCAAGTTTTATTACGAGAATGCATATTCCGGGCGTATTAAACCAGATTTTGACCCATTTTTTTTTTGGGGGGGGGGTTAAAGTTGATATTTGTAAGGAAAGATCAAAAGAACGTCATTGTTTACCCCTAGTTTGGGGGGGGGGGGGTGTATGCTGGAAAAATAATCGGCCATGCTCATGCAAAGGGGGCTTAATGCATCTGCGAAAGTATCGGTCCAGGTCAGCCTGCGCAGTGCACGCAGGCTGACCTGGGCCGAAACTTTCTGCTATTGGTCAATTTTTTGTATATCCAAGGACCATTCTACCTCATAAAGTCGGTTGTTTAAAAAGTGGCTATTATGGATCCGTAATTATGCGATGGCTTGATAGATACAATGCATCACGGAGAATCACGGAGATGCATTTAGCTCCCTTTTGCCAGAGCGTGACTCAAATGTATCTGGAAAGTGTCGAACGCACGACGTTATTTCCCGTACACGGCAGCTTTACCAACTGCGCTATAGGAACAACCAACAGCTCGTCTTGTTAAAAAATGTACTTGTCCCTTGTTATGCAATGACGACTGGATCGATACCATTACTAATGCTAAAGTCACATAAAAATCGGCGGTGCCGACATGTCGGCGGTTCCCCAATTTTTTTGGCCGATCGGTAGTAAATAGCGACAGACCGACGTCGGTGTTTGTTAGGGGGATCTATTTGTCTAGCGGTCACATAAAAGCGACGCCCCGGCGGAGGCTATTTCCTTTGATCGGCATTTAGGCAGCACTTGTATGACCGAACAATCGGTGATGAAACGTTGATATGCCGCTGATACGCCGGCGTGTTGTTGCCGACGTCTGGCCGATTGTTGCCGGCGCCCGGCCGATCAAAGAAACGTCGGCGTAGCATCAAAGAGTAGTAGGCAATTGTACACCGAGCAAGGCCGGGCTACTGCCGATCACATGTTTGTCCAGGCCCGCCCAAAGTTAATACAAAGGGGGCAGACTCCGGGATATTTTCGCAGAGTTTGGAAGTACATGGATGATGGCACCCAAGACGACTCCCAAAAAGAGGGCAAAACAAGGGGAAAAGAAGGCTAAGAAGCGGATGAAGGCATGATGACTTGAGCTTCTACACTAGAATGCAGTCGGACAACTTTTCAGACATTACCATGGCTACCAGTATATATTCCCACGGAAAACACTGCCGATGTCGGAATTAGTTGTCGGCTACTCAACGATACGTCGTGAAGTAATCAGCGAGTAATCTGCGAGAGATCAATGATTAGTCGATGGGAACACGCCGATACGCATGCCATCGGCCGGGACCTGGCCGGGCGCCTGCAGTGCATCGAAATAGGCCTGGCGAAATGTCAACGACAAGTCTCCGCTAATTGACGGCGGAGAAAAAGTCGGAAAAAGGTCAGAAACGTCGGCGATGTGTACAAAGTCGGCCGTAGTCCGTCAGATAGTCGGCAGTGTCCTGGACGATCGCCGGCGATTAGTCACCGAGGCTTTACCGACTTCTCCAAAACCCAAAAATTCCACCGATTGATCGGGAGATTTTAACTTGGAGGTAAATTCGGCCGACACCTCGCCGATCATAAAAAAATCGCTGTTTTTGTCGGCCGAGGCGCCGATCAATCGGCGACGTATCTCCGATTAATCTCCGAAATTATCCCCTATACCACCAAAAACCCGTCGGTACTCCATCGCCGGCGCATCGGAGCGGTTATGTGACTTTAGCTTAACCGAGTAAGAAATTTTGCAATAAAAATACAAAAAAAAAAACCTCGGTTATTCCCCGTGTTACCTAAATGTATTTTTTATTAGGTTTTAGATTTAACCGCTTACCAGACGACAAAATTTTAGACTGGTCCAAACTGAAAGCATTTGGCGTCGAATATTAAAGGTGGCTCACATGAGAAAATTAACTTTGTTCTTGATAGGGTAGAAAACATTGTGGGAAAAGGAGAAAATGCTGGTTACCAGTATTTTCTCCTTTTCCCATAATGTTTTCAAAAAGCCTTATTCCTCAGAGTCGTCAAAAGTCGGGATTGTGTGGTAAATGGTTAAAGCCATCTTTCTATGGGAAAGGAAGTTAGCAATCTTTGTTAAGAAATTTCTAATTTTGAAAAAAAAGCTTCAAAAGTGAACCATTGCGAGACGAGATTTCACGACCCAGAGGAAGAGGGCTTTTGTAAACATTTTGGGAAAAAGAGAAAATGTTGGTAACCAGAATTTTTTTTCATTTTCCCACAATGTTTTCTACCCAACTAAAGGCAACTCCTATCATTTCAGCATTTCACACTGAATTTGTCGTCTGCAACTGCTTCGAATATGAGTAAGTCCAAATGTTATCGTGTGGTAAAGAGTTCCGGGTTTATGGCCTTGGTTAGTCATATCATTTACGATTTGGTAATAAAAGAAGAAATCAAAGGGATTTGGTAATAAAAGAAGAAATCAAAGGGAGGAAAAGACTTTTTTGCAATGAACTAATGTTTATTTTTGCAAATACATAGACACTTATACCTTCAGGCCGCCCTTTTCATAATTCTTCTTGCAGCAGACCTCCTGGCCGAATACATTGTCTCAAAACCAGACATATATTAGCCATGTTTTGGCAAACGAGGGCTTAATGCATGACCGTGATGCACTGTACTAATCAAGCCATCACATGATTATGGAAGAAAGTCCCGAGTTCGATACCCGGGGTTAACTTTTGGACTGTTCATTGGCCCACACATTCGGCGCGAGTACTGGTGTAGTTCCTAGGAAGCAGAATCGAGAGAGTTTAGTATAAGCTGTAAGAACTTGTTTCTCAGTCGATGTAAAATAAACACGTTTAAACTTAATTATGCATCCATAATAGTCTTTTAAAACAACCGACTCAATCATGAAGTAGACTGGTCCTTTGACATACAAAATTGACCAATAGCGAAAAGTTTCGGCCAAGGTCAGCCTACGCGGACTGCGCAGGCTGACCTGGCTCAATACTTTTCGCAGATGCATTAAGCTCCCTTTTCACAGAGCATGGCTTATATTTTTGTTTCACATTTATTACTATTATTTTTCATTAGTTTCTAAGGACAAATGCAACATTTGAAAAATATTTCAATTGTCTACTGTAAATTCCTTCAACATAGACGAGTCTAAAATTTTGCTGTGTGGTAAAAGGAGGGTTAACACTTTACCTGCAGATAACAAAATGTTAGACTTGTCCAAATTAAAATAATTGGAAAACCACAATTTGAATGTGGCACAAAAGATAAGATTTGTCTAAAAATATATAAGTAATTATTTTTTTTTTATTACATTGCATTGTGTTATACTATTACATGAGAGTTCGACAAGTATTTAAATATAAAATTTCAACAGCCGGCCCCATGGGCCTATATGTCGCCTAAGTAATAATAAGAACATTAATTGAAAATGAATGGTGGATTACCGGTTCATATTGATAGACCGAAGCACATGTGAGAAACGAACGAACGAATTAATGGATGAATGGGAGAGTGAGTGGATGAATGAATGAATAAGCCAATTTTTTTTCTTATTTATAGTGAATGAATGAATGAATTAATTAATTAATTAATTAAAATAAGAAAAGAAATTGGCTAAAAATCGAAATTGATTAATTAATTAGAGCGAGAATGAATGAATGAATGAATGAATGAATTTTCTCCGAAAACAGCCGAGCTAAAACTTCGACCTCTTTTAACGGTTGGTAATACAAACCACTGAAAACTCAGAAAGAATTTTTCATCTTATGGACTTGACAAGCGGACATTTTAGATTCATGTTGCCAAGCCCTCGTAGCTCTGTCGTTAGCGTACAGGACTTGAGAACAGGACGTCCCTGGTTCGATCCCCGGCTTGGCCGATTTCTTTCCGAGGACTGATGATAGTCATCGCGACAGGATTCATTCATCTCTCACCGCTGACCATTGTTTCGACGATGGTTATGTGGGAAAGCAGCCAGTGGCTTGGAAAGAATATTGTGCGGAGTACTGGTAAAAGAAACTCCAGGAAAGCATGGATAGGTGCACTGGCCGCCGTGATATAAATGAAATAATGTTGAAAACGGCGTTAAACACCATAAAATCATACAATTAGATTCAAGGTCAAACTGCATGGTCTGTTCCGTCCGATCCTGATCAATGTCATCCGCAAGAGCACCTTCGCGTTTGGCGCTTCATGGTTTAAATGTCCCGCAACATGCAAAATGAGACCTTCGGATATTTGCGTAAAGTATCGTCCCGGTTAACCCGCACAGTCCGCGCAGGCTAATCCGAGACGGCACTTTACAACTACATTAGATTTTTTATACAGTAGACTTTCGTGAAACAGTAAATCGCACAAAAACGGGAAGTGTCGTCTCGTAATAGTCACAGTCTGCACAAGCTGATCTGGGACGACACATTTTTACGCATATGTCCGAAGGCTCCTTTTCGTGTGTTGCATGCCAAATATAAGAGGAAAGCAAAAATTAGTAATCCGCCTGAAAAAACCTATAACCGGACTTAACTTTGACAAAAAATGACGTTTTTGAAAAGGTTACGTCAGAATGTATAAAAAGGAAAAATGATCGGACTGAAACCTAGGCTAGAAGAAACCGGATGTCGAAATAAATGAGCCCCGCTCAGACAAAAGGGGGCTTAATGCATCTCCGTGATCCATTACACCATGCGAGTCATCACATAATTTTGGATCCATAAAACATCCGTTTTTTATCCCCTAACAATCGACTGGATCTGAAGGTATAATAGTCCTTTGGCATGCAGAAAACTAACCGATAGCCAAACATTTCGATTCATGTCAACCTGCGTGGACTGCGCATGCTGACATTGGTACATACTTCTTGCAGATGCATTCAACCCTTTACCACACAATGCCGACTTTTAACGACCTTGAGGAAGAAGCCTTTTGAAAACATTGTGGGAAAAGAAGAAAATGCTGTTAACCAGCATTTTCTACTTTTCCCACAATGTTTTCTATCCTATCAAAGAAAAATCTCATCATCTGAGCCACATTGAAATTGTCGTCTGCAAATGCTTTCAATTTGGACGTTTGGTAAAGGGTTAAGCCGCTTTTCACAGAGCATGGTTCAAATGAATAAAAACACACAAAAGAATGCACATATATAATATCAAAATGCGAAATCACCATATAATGTCAAAATGCGAAATCACTATATCCAACTGGTACACTAAACGTGGTATTCTTTTTTTTTGTAACAACTATCAAAATTATTATCGATCTGTTTACAACACAATCCCGAATTTTAACGACCCTGAGAAAGAAAGACTTTGAAAACATTGTGAAAAACGGAGAAGATGTTGGTAACCAGCATTTTCTCCTTTTCCCACAATGCTTTCATTTGTTCAAAGGCAAATTCCGTTATTCCAGCAAAAGTGAAATTGTAGTCTGAAAACGCTTTCAATAAAGCCTAGTTTGTCGTTGAGTGAAAAAGTTAACCCTTTCCCAAACGACAAATTTTGGACTAGTCCAAATTGAAAGAGTTTGCAGACGACAATTTTAAATTTGATGAAAAATGGCAGAAAGGTCTCAAAGCGGGTAGAAAACACTGTGGGAAAAGGAGAAATTGCTCGTTACGAGCAATTTCTCCTTTTCCCACATTTTCTCGAAAGACTTGTACTGCAGACACGTAAAAACCAGGGCTTGTTTGGGAAAGGGTTAATCTTTATCAGACGACCAATTATAGGAAATGTCCAAATTGAAAGCATTAGAAGACAGTAATTGAATGTGGCTCGAATTGCATAGCCTGTCTTAATTCTTTACCAAACTACATTTTTTTGACTGAACGAAAGTGAGAGCATCTGCAGACGACAAGCTCAGAATTGCTACAAATTCACCAAAAATCTCAGATGGGGTTGAAAACATTGTAGGAAAAGGAGAAAATGCTGGTTACCAGCATTTTCTCCTTGTCCCGCAACGTTTTCAAAAGCTTTTTTCTTCAGGGTCGTTAAATCTAGGAATTGTATGGTAAAGGGTTAAAAGGATAGAAAGTATTGTGGGAAAAGGAGATGCTAACGTGACTAGAATGACAAGACTTTTCTCAGAAAGAATAGAAAGCATTGTAAGAAAAAGAATAATTGCCTGTTACCAGCATTTTCTCCTCTTCCGGAATGTTTAAAAAGCATTCTTCCTCGTTTCAAGTCGAACAAAGCGTTTCGTCCATGTCGAATCGTCGACATTTTCTGTCGATCAGACATTATCTAATTAACATGCAAGGGGTAGTTTAGTGGGAAAAAAAGGAAGGGGTAGCATTCAAAGACTTTGATTGATTGAATCTGCGTTTATTTATCGTCGCCACCGGTTGCCCATATAGGCGACAGCTCCTGACGACTGTTAGTTTTGTTACGGGGGATACTGCAAGATACAGGACGAAACCCATCTCAAAAGTTACGCCTGGTTCTTTAAGGTGCTCGGAGTATAGCACCGTCACACGGGACCTCGGCTTAGCGCCTCATCCGAAAGACTATTAGTAATTTTAGATGGCCACCTACACCCTTAAGTGACCAAAGACTTGATGTTTACAAGTCCTACGCTCTACCGCCTGACCTATGCGGGTTGGTCTTTACAAACTGAGTTCTTTATACTTATTATATACTTCAATTATGCTTTCCGAAGGGCTGGGACATGTCCCTGACATCCTATCAGAGGATAGACTTTGTTAATCCTCAACCTGCTAAATAAGTTAAATGAAACTTTTAAGCCGATAGTAAAAAAAAAACCTAAATGTTGCTAGTTCTTCTTGTGTGTGTGTGTGTGTGTGTGTGTTTGTTTGTGTGTGAGTGTGTGAGAAAAAATATCTCCTTATCGGACAGTGTTGATCGAAGATCAGACTGCACGTTCTGTGCAGTCTGATCTTGATCTAAACTCTCCTCAAAAGGTCCTTGAATCGAGCATTGAAGCTTAAGGAATAATTTGAAACTATTTTACAGTGTCAGTTATCTTGATTTGTGATTATGTAACGATGTAATTCGTTTACCTTAGTTTAAACATATTTTATGGTACATATAAACATACAAATGGATTGGGACGAAAGCTAATAAAAGCTTATAGAGTCCCTTTCCTAAGTAACAACATATGGCAAGATCAAATGAAGAAAATTACAAAAATCAACATTGTAATGTTAAAAGAGACATGTGGTAAACAGAGAGAGAGAGAGAGAGAGAGGATGGACCCTTTGGAAATCATTCATGAAATCGTTTGCTTTCCTTTATATACAACTGAACATTCAGAAAGATTTCTTCATTTTCCTGAAAAGTAAGGAAATCATTTCCAAAGAGGAGTGTTTGAAGGTCTATAGTTATTATTATTTATTAAATATAGATGGTGCTTTAGAGAACTACACTTATTTCGTAACCTTGTACGTAAAATTTGAAGACGTCTTTGTCCTATGAAAAAGAATTTATTTGGATACGGCCTATTAATGTCCAAATACCTTTTAAAACATGACAAGGAATCCAAATTTCTGATATCTTGAGGGATTAAGTTCCACTCTTCCACAACAGATGGGAGAAAGGATTTTTTATAGAGATTTGTTCTACAAGCAATGGTTCGTATATTATTAGAGTTGCGCAAGTTGTAATCGTTAAGGTTGCTATTTAAATCAGGGACAAGATCACTCAGGTAAGAAGGAACAAGGCCTTTAGTCATTTTAAAGAACAATATAAGTTTATGTTTACGCCTGCGATCGCCAAGTGACTCCCAACCACATTCATTTTTTAGTTCATCCAAGGAAACCAGTTTACTACAACCTGTTACTATTCTGGCAGCTTCATTTTGGATTTTGTCTAGATCGTTTTTCAGATAATGAGGGATATTGTCCCAAACGGCGTCTCCATACTCTAAAATAGGTCTAATGAACGTGAAATATATAACTTGAAGAGATTTCCTATCAAGACATATCTTAAGACGACGCATTATGTTTATCCTTTTCCATACTTTTTCAACAGAATTTTTAATGTGGAGATACCATAATCCGTCATTTGAAAGGTGAAAACCTAAATGTTTATGTGACTGGTCGTTTTCAATATTTATATTTGACATACACAGATCAGGGTGAGTATTTTGAGCATTTTTACGTGTGATGATAAGTGATTCAGATTTTCAAGGATTGAATTTGATCAACCAAGTTTTTGCCCAGTTATTAATTTTTTCAATATCTCTTTGAAGAATTTGTCCTGCATCGTTCGGGTTACGGGTGATTAATGATAGACTAGTATCGTCTACAAATAGGTTGATACCCGATTCAATATTTTCAACAATATCGTTAATAAATACAAGAAAAAGAAGCGGGCCGAGTATCGATCCTTGTGGGACACCAGCATTTATGTATTGGGCATGAGATTGGCCACCAGGCAGGATAACTTTTTGACGCCTATTAGAAAGGTAATTAGAAAGCCAGTCGAGTAATTTGCCATTTATTCATGCAAGACTTAGTTTGAATATCAAACCCATGTGCCATACTTTATCAAAAGCTATACTTATATCAAAAAATGTAAATCTAATTTCAAGACCTTCGTCTAAAGCATTGCATATTTTATTATAAAGGAATGTTACTTGGTTAACTGTAGAATCGCCAGGCAGAAACCCTGATTGATACGGTGTAAAAAATCGATTTTCGTTTAAATAACAGAAGATATGTTTAAAAAGTATCCTTTCAAAAACCCTTTCCATAGTATTAAGAAGAGAAATCGGTCTATAGTTGGACGGCAGAGAAGGATCACCATTCTTAAAAACAGGACAGACGTTAGACATCTTCCATGATAGGGGTAGCTTACAAATCTCTAGACTAAAGTTAAAGAACTGACATAGAGGGTTGGCCAACTGGTTCGCAGACTCGCGTAAAATAATGTTATTGATACCGTCAGGTCCTGGAGCTTTACCAACATTTAGATTTGTAAGCACGTCCCTGACTTCCATAGAATCAATGAGTATTGAAGTTAAAGAATTCTGATCATTTCCTGAGTGTTTGGTTGGTAGGGCGTGATCGGTTTCATTTAATCTAGTTTGAGTAACAAAGAATGAATTAAGTAAGCTTGCTTTGTCATTAACATCAGTGACCATTGTATCATTGTCAGTGTCATAGAGTGGTGGTAAGCATTCTGAATAAGAAGGTTTGATAAAACTTTTTAGCACCTTCCACCAATCGCGTGAGGATAAAGAACCATTACATAATTTGTTTGACAAACGATCAATGTAATCATGTTTACTTTTTCGTATTAAATTAATTACTTCGTTTCTGACCATTTTAAATCTCAGCCAATTGTTTGGATTATTTGACTTTCTTGCTTTTTTATACAACCGCTTCCGTTGTCTGATTTTACGTTTTATCAAACTAGTTATCCAGGGAGGTTCGTGAGTTTTTACATTGACTGTTTTGTGTGGAATGGTAATGTCTCTTCCCCCTTTAATCACATCAGTAATATTTTGTGCATAAATGTCAATATCATTCGATTTAAGTTCATCCCAATTAATATTGTTGAAATAATTTTTTAATGCATTGTAATCCCCAAGATCATATTTCCAAATAGTGCGTCTAGATGAGTTATGTTTTGGTTTTAGAAAATTTAAAACACTGAATATGGGACAATGGTAGCGGATACTATTATCAAGAACAGGTTCACCTACACCAGAAGTTAATATGGATTCTTTGTTGGTGACAAACATAAGATCGATCAAAGAATGTGAATGTTCTGTAAAATGTGTTGGTTCTTCGATAAGCTGAGACATATTATACTGGCTACAGAGCATGTTAATCTTTCTACATGATGCAACGTTAAAATAGTGTAAGTTAAAGTCACCAGTAATAACTACATCAGTAATATTTGAGTCAATAGCGAGACTAATCGAGTCTTCTATTAGGGAAGTATAGTGTAAGTTAGAGTTATGTGGTCTATAAAATGTTTCGTATAAGATATTCTTGTTATTACACAATTTAATTTGGATCCAGATACATTCAACATCATTCATTTCTAAATCATTTCTTCGAACATAAGATAATGAATCTTTAAGGTAAACAAGAACACCTCCATATGCATTCGAGATTCGATCTTTCCTCTCTGGTGGGTAAAAAGATTTAAAAAATAATTCGCTGGTAGGAAATGTTTCCTCTAACCACGTCTCGGTAAAGGAGATGATGTCAAATTGAGAAAATTCAGAGAATAATAGATCAATTTTATGCCTAATACTTTGAACGTTGTAGTGAACAGTTGATAAGTGGTTTGGGAAATTAAGAAAATTATATATGTCGTAGGGATATGTAGAGATTGACGAGGTATCAGGACTTTCTTCGTATTCAGCGGGACCAGGATTGGGATGCACATCACCTGATAGGATTATAACAAATATTATCCAAATAACTAAGCTTGTAGTTAATATAGAAAATGATAATAAGGAAAAATAAGTAAATACAATATTAGACTGGTGAATATTACTGACTTTAAATTTACGTTTTAGGTTGGAAGTCATTGAAAATCTATTTTTTCTAGACATTAAGTACAATTAAAATGAAAATGAGTTTGAACCCTTCAGAAAGCATATAAATAAAGTTGTTAAAAGAAAACGAAAGCGGAATTTCAAAAACGAGTTATATTTTGGCTCTATTTCATAGAACATTTTTAAACTTTTTGCCATTTGTACGAGAGACACAACATAAGATGACTTTGGAGATAGAGCCAGGTAACATTTGAATTAATCTGCAACCAGAGATCATTAGAAAATATACATCCAAGATTACCAAAAAAGTCCATAAGAGAAAGGGAAGAGAAAGATGAAGAGAAATATTTGGTGAACAGTATTATCATACAAACAAATACAACATTTTTGACAGCATACATTTGTAGAGTGAAGATTATTCATTGATGGCACAAGGTTAAGGTGAAAAACCTGGCTGCTAAATGTTCTTGATATAGAAAGAACATGAAAGAGAATCTTAATAATCTTGTAGCTGTTCTAATTACAGTAATGTATCGCAAGATACTAATGAACAACATTTCCTGCAAAATATCAAGTGCTACAAATATGTATTGTCTCACATATAAACTTTTGACACAATACCAAAAATATGAAGATAACGAAATATTACTGCCAAGATTTTGTTAAGTTATATTAAACACTGTATATAAATTTGTGACTTTGGGGGGTCAGGATCAGACATCACATAATGTAATGTCTGATCCTGGCCCACACAAATCACTATCATTTTAACTACACTGTCTGTTCAAGTTTTGAAATCTCAATTGCACCTTTTCATATATTTAGTTGAACTTCATTCAGACCTCGTGTATACATATAGACGAAATTAAATTCAACCTCTTGACAAAAAACCAAGTTAAACCTCTTGACAAAAAACCAAAGGTATGAGGTTAACAAAATATTTCTGCCTAAATTTCGTTACGTTATATTAAATTAAACCCCATGTATAAATTTGTGACCCTGGGAGCCAGGATCAGACACCACTCAATGCAATGTCCGATCCTGACCCACACAAATCACTACCTTTGTAACTACATTGTTAACTGTTCAGGTTTTGAAATCTCAAGTGCACCTTTTCATGCGTTTAGTTGAATTTCATTCAAACCTCGTGTATACCTCGTGTGTACATTTGAATGAAATTCAACCAAACCCCATACATAAGATTGAGACGGTGGGGGGGCGCAAGATCAGGCATCACACAACTTGATGTCCGATCTCGACCCACACTCATCACAAACTGTTCATTCAATGGATGTGACATGTACTTTTATATCAATATTTATGTTTGATTAAACATAACATTTGTAGATTTGTAAATTGAGGGGACCTAACAAATACAACATACGCAAGATCAGGCATCACACAACTTGATGTCCGATCTCGACCCACACTCATCACAAACTGTTCATTCAATGGATGTGACATGTACTTTTATATCAATACCTTTGTTTGATTAAAAATAACATTTGTAGATTTGTAATTTGAGGGGACCAACATAACATGTATAGATTGGTGATTTGAGGGGGCCAAGATCAAGATTCGTTTACCTTTACTTGCCTTTTGATATTACTTGGTAAGTCGTCGATATCCTGACACTAAAGAGTCATTTATATCTTTAACCCTTGGGCTGCTAAGCACGACTCAAGGACCTTTGCGGACAGTGTAGATTAAGATCAGACTGCACAGAACGTGCAGTCTGATCTCAAATCTTCACTGTCCGATACATTGAGATTTCTCCAGCGACCATTTTTTAAATCATAAACTACGGGTTTTCAGTGTTGGCTGGAAGTCTTCAGTTTAATTTATTTAGCAGCTTAAAAGTTAAACGGTGTTATATAACAAAACGAAATAGGGTTCTATTACGTATTTATGCTATTGTGACACAAGAAATTGTATACTTTAAGTGTAACGAAATACTGTCAAGTGTTTAAGATAAGTGAAACCCATATCATGAGACGCATAATTCAGCCCTAGCTTACTTCAAAGCAAGAATCATACATACACATGTGTGTATAAGATCCCTGTTCGAAGCATTCGGCATACTTCGGGTGATCCGGTGATCAAATCCCTCGGCTATATCACGTAGCTTGATATGCACCTACACGGTACTTTTCTTACGTCGCCGGAAGCACACTGTTTTACCGTTATTGAAATTGTGAGGCTCCTCTTAAAAAAGTAAAAACATGAGTCGCAATTTTCTATTGATCTTTCTAGGAATATTTCAGTCGGCAAACAGTTTGTACATTCAATTTTTAGCGTGGTTTATCAATTCCATTGGGAGCTTTCAGATATGAATAACTTCACTGTGGTTATTCATGTTGTTGTTAAGCGATTTACAGGGGCGCCGCCATTTTAAGATCATGTGATTGGTAGTTCAAAATGGAAGCCTCCCTTTATATGGACGAGATTAGATGTAGGTAAGGAATCGGCCGATTTGTGACGAGTGCTGTTCAAAGGTAACGTTAGGAGTGTGCAACACTTGTTTGGTGTAGCTGGATGATCTCACTTTTGACCGACCTTTAGTAAAAGAATAAAATGAATCGTTACTCTTTTTATGATTGGTTAATTATTTGTGAACTCTGCTCATAGGTTACAATAAGTGAAATCTTCGACAGTGAAGGGCAATTTTTCGGCCATTTTGAATTTCCCCACATGGAGAAAAAGTTGGACTGTATCTATAATTCCACTTCCTTGACAACGAGAATATTGGTTACGCAATATGTTTTCTCTTCTTTCTTTCTTTCTTTCCTATTTTCTTTCTCTTTTTCTTTCTTTCGTTCATTTTCTTATTTGAAAATATGTGGTGAAATTTGCAACGGTTTACTGTCCAGGATACCAGTATTTTACCCTTTTAAAGACAAATATCGACATTTGAGAACAAATGCGTAGCTCAGAAAGAATAACAAAATGCCTGACAAGAAAGTCATATGAGTGACAAATATTTGGTTAAATAAAAAAAAAAAATGTCGCACTGGTTGTCATATTGTTCTTTGTTGGGACAAGAAAATCTGTGCTATCACAGGTGAAACGCATACGTCGCCGACGCATTATTAAAGGTACTCTTTACTTTATATAAACATTTCCCTTATAAGCCATTTTTGGCTCTTCAAATAATGAAAGAAATGACAAATGTGAGTGAATTTTCCTGTTAGAGCAGAAAATTTTGTTGAAAAAGAAATAATTGCTCAGAATGTGGAAAAGGGAGAAACTGCTCATTCTGAGCAACTTCTTTCAAAAGCCTATTGCTGCAGAGGTGTCCAAAGGCGTCTTTATGAGGTATAGTGTTAACTTGCCAATCTATGATTCACTTTTACTTATCTCCTTTTCTTCGATATGATTGCACAGTTCTCCACGATATCACATTGTCAACTGTTTTTGATGATTGCATTTCAAGTATCAGTGGTAAGATACGGACAATGCAAAATAAGTTCTTACATAAGATGGCCGCCCTTACAAGAGTGGTCGGCTGTGCGAGGTATCTGGGAGAAGATTCCGTCCACAGTCGGAGCTGTAAATGGAACATCTCATAGAATCAACAGACCGAAAACTGAACCACAAGAGCAGTGTTTTTCTGGTCCTCGACATTGTCATGTGATCCATACAGAGATACTCATTCATAACAATTTTACATGTTGAAAGTGGCTTTCAAGGACATATAAATGATGCTCAACAACTTAATTTTGTGACCAAAATTGGACCTAATCTAGAACTTTCATTTCCAGAAAATTGCCATTTACGTGCAGATAAAATGTATTCAAAGAGATTTCCCCTTCTCACAGAATGTAAAAGTATAACTTTAATCTGTTCTCACTATCGTCTTATGTAAAGGTAGTTTGAGGTTCATAGGGACCCCTGAATTTTGAAATATTTAAAAAAAATGCTGTAGCTATTGTACTGAAAATTTACATAATAATAATATTACCATTACCAAATCTGGGTGAAATTTTCAGAATTTTTGATAACTTAGTTTGACTTTTTTTGAATTCCATGCAATGTTAAAATGTATGAACAAAACAGCTTAAAAACGATGGAAGGGTTGAAGTCTATTATGAGTAAAGGGTTTGCCTGTTTACGAAAACATGCAACTACAGAAAATGTGGTCGTCTATTTTTTTAACAGAAAAAACTTCACTTTTTAGGCCCTTATGTCGTTTCTTATTTGGGTTTTATTTCAGTGTTTCAATTTCAGTTTACACTTGTTTACAATTTGTACTCTTTTCCTCGCCTGACCGTCATTTTGCTTAAAAAGGTCAAGGTCATTTGATATTACAGAATCCCAAAATTTAACTTTTTCCAATATTACAGAATCCCAAAATTTAACTTTTTCCAATATCACAAAATCCCAAAATTTTAACTTTTTCCGATATTACAGAATCCCAAAATTTTAACTTTTCCAAGGATTGTGTTATCGATAAATTATCATCTTTATAAAATTCTATCCCGCGGAAAATCGCGAAGATAACGAAGATAACAACCTCGCAAAGATAAAAAATTTTGCACTCGGCGAAAAAAAATCTTACTATCATCACGAGATAAAAATCTTACTATCATCGCGAGATAAAAATCTTTCCGGTCATTGCGAGATAAAAATCTTACTATCATCGCGAAAAAAAAATCTTACTATCATCACGAGATAAAATTCTTACTATCATCGCGAGATAAAAATCTTTCAGGTCATTGCGAGATAAAAATCTTACTATCATCGTGAGATAAAAATCTTTCCGGTCATCATGCGAGATAAAAATCTTACTATCATCGCGAGATGAAAATCTTTCCGGACATTGTGAGATAAAAATCTTACTATCATCGCGAGATAAAAGTCTCGATGGACCTATTGATAAAAAATTTTATAATGAACAAATATATATTTTTCTTAAAAAACATATATTTTTTAAACATTTAAAAAGCTATGATATTCCTAAGCATCTATTTATAGTCTCTTTGGCTTCTTGTAACGCCTGTAGATTTTTCTCGTCTGACTGACATTTTTCCTTTTCTAAACGTTTGTTTTCCATCTTTAAATTCCTTAACATAACGTAGTTTAAATTTCTTTTTCTAGCATTGGCTACGATATCTCTATAAACTTCATTCTTCCTTAAAATATCATATTCATTAATCTTCTGCCGCAAATTTTTGTTTTCCTCTTTAAGCGTCTCAATATGTTTTTTGTTTTCCGAGATTTTTTTTTGCTATATTCTCTGTAGTATTTTGTATTACATGTAACAATCTTTCATGATCTTCTTTTAATTTATTACGTAAACTGTTCATTTTGTTAAGTAATATTTTTCTTTAAAAAATATTACTTCTAACCATCTCTACCTGAAAATGGCTTTTTCCCATGTCTCTTCTGTATCCGTCACATTCCTATAATACCCCAAAGACCTTGTGTTTATTCTATCACCTATTATATATCTTTTATCATCATCATAAGCTAATGCTTTCTTGTTTATCTCCTCAGTATGTATTTCGTGTTTATAACTTCTCAGCGTAGGCATAGTTCTGTACTGATCCACACCACTAAACAAACACTCTTTGTAATCCTCAAAGTGTAAGTCGCAGTCAATCACACACTTTTTAATTCCTTTACATCTTTTAAGTTCCGTACCTTCTATAGTTTTAAAAGCGTAATTTTTTGCTCTTAAACCTACAAACTCCGTCATAATCCTTCCACCCATTTCGTCTTTAAACTTCCCAACTACTCTTTTATTACTATTATTTTTTAGAAAATGATCATCGGGATAATTGCTTGTATCAAATATTGCGGTCTTATCTGGCTCGATATCCTTATACAAATCATTAGTTTCTATCTCGAGAATAAAAGTATCTGTATCGGTATAACACAATCTAACTTTTTCACCATACTTTGCTTTGAAGTAATTATAATAAGTGTCATACATATGAGTCTTACTAATATCTAAAATACTCATCCCTAAGTAAACGGGTTTGTTGTATTTTATATTAGTCTTCTTCATATGTACGGTTGTTAAGTTCTCATCGAATATTGTTGTATGATCATAGTTTGGTTTGGCAACAAGCTTTTTATACCGGTAACAGACTTCGTCAGAAACCAATTCTATATTTACTCTATTTCGTACGTTTTCCATGGTCTTACCAAAAACAGAATTCATCATTAACTTAAAAAATTCTTCTTCGAATTTATTCTCAGCCTTTTTTCTTAGTTCGACGTTTAAGTCAATATATGGTTTCATCCAAGGGCTTTTCACAAATTTAATTCCTCGATGTATCTTTTTAATTTTTAAACCTAAATCGAGATACGTTTTTAAAGCTTCGTAGTGTATGGTGTGATTTTCCTTACTATATAAATTAGGTATGAGCATTTTTTACCTTTTTAATCTCTAAATGCTCCGGTGCTAGGGGATAATCATTATGCGGGTCATGTAACTGTTGATGATAATCTAAATCCACTTCTAAGAACATACCTTGCCCTTTTTTATTACAATATTTTCTCCATTCTTTTAATTCTTCTTCAGTTGCCCACTCAAACCCATGAGTAGGAAGAGGTTTACTCATTGCCCAAGGGTAAAGACTATTTGCGTCAATATATATTAAATATTTTGAGGGTTTACTAGGATCATATAGGTCACCCATATATTTATTATTAGCTTTAGAATACCTTTTGCTACACATGCTAATACCACCTCTAATACCACGTTCTACCATTAAAAGCATGTCAGGATCTGATAAAAGTTCAAGATTTACCTCCGTTTTCTTAAGCATAGCATCCATACCTAACCCCGGAGCTGTATAATACCAACTAGGATCTAGTTCATAGTATTTGCGGCAAACATCCCTAAAGTTCTCAAAAACATCAGCTAAAAGCAATACATCTATTTTATTGTAAAGTTCTAGGTAATCCCTAAAAGTTTTTGCGTCAAAGGTTTCCCAAACCTTTGTTGCGTGAGCATAGTCTTCATTACTAATATGTTTTCTGTTTAAACGGGAGTAAAATGCTTCTTTAGGTGGTAAACTAGGTTCTTCAAGTTTTTCGAAAGAGTCTAAGTACTCATAGGGGAAAACTCCTTTCCTCCTAACTAACGGCAACTGTTCTTTCGTAAAGAATTTAGTCAAGGTTCTTAATTGGCTTTCATTTAAATAACTCGAAAGAGAATCTAAACTAGTTTGCATAAATTTCATACTATCAAGAAATCTAATTGTGTGATATTTATAACTTTCAACGGAAACATTTTTTACTAAATTAGTATATTTTTCAACCACAATCTTTTTACTAAAGCTAATATATCTTTCCTCATTATTTGGAATACAATCAATCCTCCCTTTGGTTTTACCGAGGATTTTAATAAAAAGATGAGCATCATATCCACTTAAATTATGAAAGTACACCGGAGTAAAGTTAGGGATTTTAGCCTTTAGGTTACATTCATTATGCGCGGCACCTCTATATTTACCTGTAAAATGGCAATGATCTCTTACCTTATAATTTTTTTCGTCAGTAAACCCATCGTTACAAATCCAGCATTTTTTCTCTCGCTCGTGTCTTGCCTCCTCCTGTTCCGTTATTTTAATAGGTTTAGGTTTTTGGTAGCAATTGTAGTAAATTTCTCTTATATCATGCGTTAAAAATTCTGTAAACTTTTCTTCCGCATTTTCTCCAGTATATTCTCTTAATATAGGAGCGCACACATCATCATCAAAACATTTTATAAGATAGAAGAAACTGCAAGGTATATGTTTCTGAGTTTTTGTTGTGTAACTATTTTTGGGATTCGGTTGACAAGTTTTTATAGGCGATAACACGCTTTCAAAATCGGCGTATACAACAAAAGGAACCGTAAGTTTTCTACCATGATTTATAAACTTTATTGCGCTACCCTTTTCTGGCATTTCTAAAGTAACAGGTTCATGCTCATTGCAGTATTTCATATGCTTTTCTAAAAGTTTTTTACTGCCAAAATGATTTAAACAAAGCATACAATATTCGATGCTGCCACTATCGGATATTTGTTCTCTCATTAAACCTCTAAAATTTTTTATCAAAGTATAGTGGTTTCTTTCTCCTTCTTCAATATAAAGCAGGTTTACATGTTTACTACCCAATTTTTTAACAGCCCTAATACGGTTAATCTTCTTATTTTCCGTGTACTCAAACACATTAACGCTAATTTCCGGATTTTGTTTTTCAAACTTATCTATATCCTTAAATGTGACGGGATATTTTATTCCATCTATCTTTAAACTATTTTCCTTTTCTTTTAAAAACTCTATACGCATGCTTGTTTACAGGATTCAACGATCTCAAAATGCACCACAGAAAGCATTTATCATTCTTCATGTTAATAACTACTTTCTTGTTCTCAATCCATTTTGGTAAAGGTATGTAACTTCCAGCTTTTAAAGGATCATAGACAGCTGTATACAGCACTATTTCACTTATATTCCGTAATAACCAACCGCTTCTCGTATGTACGAATTTATGTAAATTTTCTAAAATCCTGCTTACCATTCTATCGTATAACTCATATAAATCAGTTTCCTTTAAATTAATCTCATTTATTTCAGAATGGAAACGAGCTGGTACTGCTTCATCAGGATTCGTATCCATATAATACATATAAGCCTCAATATTAATTTTTACTTTTCTATCACGATTAACTAATAAAATTTTTATTACATTTTCTTTTGCAAGTAGCAGAAACGCGTTCGCTGTTGCCATAGATTTCATAGCTGAATTATTAAAAATTTGTCTTTCATCATATGGTGGTCCTTCTCCTCTATATTTTCTCACTTGCCCATTATGCGCGGTTTCCCCTTGCTTAATATCTATTTGATTTTGCTTCCTATGTATTTTTGCTATTTCTTCTTTAAGAGCTTTTAGCTTGGGTGAAATACTTTTAGGAGCCTTTTTTACGTTCTCTAAACTTTTTAATATCTCCTCAACTGAAGCAGCAGGAGGAGTTGTTTTAGGAACCTTTTTTACGTTCTCTGAACCTTTTAATATCTCCTCAACTGAAACAGCAGGTGGAGTCTTTTTAGGAACATAAGGCGTCGGAGTTAATATTGGAGCTCTTATATTATCATTATCCCTATCTAATATTGGCGCTTCTTGTCTACTCAAACGTGTAATCAATTGATCTTTTCTAAGCTGAGAGTAACCTCTTATACCTCTACTCTTAGCTATATTACGAAGATCTCTCATTGTTTGTCTTCTAAGCTCGTTATCCGGTTGTCTTATATTGCCAATATTACCAGTATCTAATACTGGTCTTTGATTCCTTAAACGCTCAATTAATTGAGCTTTGCTAAGCCGCGAATATCCTCTGAGACCCCTATTCTTAGCTACATGTATATTATAAAGGCTTCTTATTGTAAAATGTTGATAATCAATCTCCACTTTTTATATAATAGTATTTTTTTCTTAAACTATCATATAAAACTTAGGATTGTTTTATTACGTAGAAATTCTTTATTACCTGTCTGCAAATAGCGCATTCGTTTCTCCCCACGTTTTTAGTATTACACCCCGTACACATGCAAACATGTCCGTAAGGGATATTAAATATAGTAGGCTTCTCCTCTAGACATACGCAACATTTATTATGCATGAAGAAAGTTTTTTCTTTAGGTTCTTTGTCATGCCGGGTTACATTATTTTCGTCATCAGAAATATCTTCATCAGAATAACCAGAACCTCCAGAAATATCTTCATCAGAATCTTCAGAAATATATTCATAGTTTGGTTCTTCTCCATTAATTTCTCGAAGTATTCTAGTATGTTGTCTTTTTAAATCTTCCCCCTCCATAATTAGAGCTGTTTTTTTTTTTTTTTTTTGCTTCAAAATTTTCTATATTTCTTGTCATTTTTTCTTGATAAGTATCATTACTTAATATTTCTTCTTTCCTTTTTAAACGTTTTGTTTCGTTAATTATTTCATCTATTTCTTTAATCATTATTCCTATTCCTCTTATTTTTACTTCTATATCACGTAATTGCCTTTCTTGTCCCATATCTGTTTTGGGGTTTGCATTTATATTATTATTCTCTGTCATTTTTTATATATGATAATAATTACTTAAGCCATTTATTTAATTTTTTTCAAAAATGATAAATCTTATATTTATTTTTCCAAACTTTCCCTTCCCAATTTAAAATCGTTTGAGGGCAGCGTTTAATAAATTTACCAGCTTTAAAGATCGATGGGAAAGTATGTATTTCTCCAGTTTCAACATCCTCTAAAGTAACTTTTCTAGGATTTTTCATAATAGTTTTTAATCTATAATACTTAGGATTAATTATCTTTTCTTGTTTAGGCTCTCGTTTTATTACTATTTCTGATTTAGGTATCTCCTCAGGCATTAATCCGTGTTCTTTCAATTTCTCAATCAAATCTTTCTTATCCCAAAAAGAGAAATATTGTATATTATTCTCACTAAGAATTCTTTTTAAATCTTTCATTGTTAACATTTTTTTTTATATGGAAAAAAACGTTTAAATTAAATTACTACGCTCATTTTATTTCCGTCAGACTGGAAGGATAATAACCTGTCACTAATAATAACGCCGTATGCCTCTGTTCTTGCAGGTGCATTGCGACCGTCAAAAAATACCTTTACTCGGATATCAGTAGAAGAATATTTTAACTTTTCATTCTGCTTAGAAACATCAAACACAAACAAAGGATAAAGGGTTTTATAATCCGCGGGGGAAATGTTAGGATTTGATACTAACTCATCCATGTTATAAAACTTAGATCTGAACAAAGCGGCATCGCCATATGCTCAACTAAATTGATGAGCGTCGAAAGACAAATTATAGTCAGCCGCGGGATATCTAGTGGAATTTAACATAACATAAATATTTTTAACTCTTACGTGGTCAAATATGGCGGGATTTTGCAATTGACTATTTTGTTTGTCTGTCTGAAAGCCGATAATAATAAAACGTGGCACCTCAGGAGATGATTTAACGGAAAGTCTCCAATTAAATGTTAATGCCTCAGGAACCGCAATAGAGTCGCATTGTATCATTCTATATCCGACTGGGAATTTTTGTTTTTTCTCGATAAGTTTATAAAGTTCCATCTTATCCTTATCCGCGGGCATAACGTGGGGCATATACCACGATATTTTTAATTAAATCAACTCGACCGTCAACAACAACAGGATTACCTGCACCATCTGCAGCACCGGTTTTAAAGATCACATCATTATTATCATTTCTTGTCAAGGTAAGAGTTTGTTTCATTCCATAAAGAACTTTATTATAATCTTCGCAAAACCCAAATATATGCTTTAACGGAACTTTAAAACTGAACGTACCACGAGGTGCCGGATCTCGTATAATATACCGTCTTCTTGCTTCGAAACCTGTATTGTTATTGTCTGCAGTAAGTGCGGTGTCCTTATACCACAATTGGTTTAATCCCTGCGATTTAGAAAAATCATCCGGATATTTTAATAACCCGAGCATTGTAGTAGCCTGACCAGGTTGTGTTATGGATTCAATCTCCTGGCCGCTAAGCTGATACTTAATATTTTTAAATAGATACATCATGCCGTTATTTATTAGCGAAATGTTATTACCAGCGTCATATTGCTCGCCATTATCATTTTTTACTAATTTACCTATAAAAATTAAATAAGACTCAGAGGGATGCGTAAAAAGATCTTGAGTTTCGACCTTAATCCTGATATCTGTTCCAGGGTTGTTTAGATTGGTGCCAGTGATAGGCTCATACTCGTGGTGTTCATACTCATCAATACTAGTATCTTCTGGAATTTCTTCTGTAATGTTTAAAATACCCATTTTTATTATATATTCTAATAATTTAAATTATTATAATATTTTTTACGTCGTTTTAATACCTGATCCCCTACTTAATTTCTTAATTAATTTTTCTATATCAATTGCATCGTTACCACTAACATCTATTAACACGCTAATATCTTGCGTTGCAGGTAACGCGGCATACTTTTGCAAAATTTTTTTGGATTTAGGGGTTAAAGCCTTTTTAACTAATCTGGTTCCCGCATCTACCGCGGCACTCTTTCGAGCCTCCAAAGCTTTTTTTGCACCTTCCTTAGCAACACTTTTTCCTACATCAAAGGCAGAAGAAGCAATTTGTTTAGCGGCGTTACTAGTAAAAAGTCTCGTAAAAAAGCTAGTTAAGCTGTCAAAAATTCCGGAGCCACCGTATGCGTACGTTTTTTTAAATCCTCTTTGTTTTATTTCCAACCAAATAGGTCTAAGTAATCTTTTCCATTTTTCCCCTTTATTAGAATTAGGGCGTCTAGAAGTCGAATCGTAATTTTGATAAAGAGCGTTGCTTTTTATCATTAAATCTTTATAATTATCAAAATCATTATCCGTATAATTTTCTGGGTTTTTAGAAGTAATTAACTCCCAGAAACCTTCTGTTCCTTCGTATTCTGTATTACCAACTATAATATCATTATCATCAATTATTGCTAATTTATTACCAATATAAAATTTACCATTTTTTTAGAATATAACCCGTATGTTCTATCAATATTAGCAGCTTTAGTTTTTTCACCTAATTTTATTAAATACTTATGTGCAATTGGTCCAATAATTTGCATTTCATCACCTTCCCCCATAGTTATCTTTCCTTCCTTCTTCATTGGTATTTAATTCTATTCCTGGGTAATTTGCTAATTTAATAGATTGTTGTAATCCTTCTATACCCTCTTTAATAGGTATAAGACCCTCCGTAATTTCCTTTGTTGTAGCTTTTTGCGTTTTCGTAATAGGTTTAAAAAACTTTGAAAGATCATATTGTAATTCTATTTCACCCGTTCTTTCTGCTATCTGGTTGCCCCGAATATTCTTCTTTGTCTCGAGATAGTCTTTTACAATTAAGTCCCTTTTAGCAGGATCATCGATTTTTAAGAAAGACATTTTTTATTAGGATTATTTTATTATTTTTTTAAGGTAGTTTTTAACGTAGTTTTTAACCCCTTTCGTAACTAAAACTACACGAAAATTTAATTTTAGGTTTTTTAATATTCCAACGGCCCACCATGATGTTTTTCAACCAACCTCCGAAAGGATTCACGCTGTTCTCTTCTCCCTCTTTCTATTAACGATTCTTCCGTTTCGCTCGTGATTTTTTTCTTGGATTTAGACCTAATTTCTTCCTTCATCTTCTTATATTTCTCTAATTCCTCCATAATCAGTTGAAACTCTTCATCCGTGACTTTATTATCCGATAAAGCTTTCGAGACATGGGAAGATATAGTATTTAATTTAGTATTAGCGATGATTTTAATCTTCTCGTGTTTTTCCGCTTTAGTTGTTGAATTTCTAACGGCATATTTCCCGACTAAACTTAAAATACCGCAAACACCTGCGCCAATTTCTAACACTGTTACCGCGGGTATCAAAACTACCGTTGATAACAAAACTACTCCTCCACCCCCGCTAGCTAAGGTAACCGTAATTAAAGCAGTATCAACGTTGTCTACTATTCTCGCAGCCCTAAAATATTTCTTACTTAAAGCTTCTCTTTTCGTCACATCACCTTCTAAAAAGTTTTGTATTTCGTTAATTTTCTGAAGACGATAACCCTGTCCGTCATCAGCTGGAGGAGCCGTGGGTAATATAGGATATTTATTCTCTTTCATCTCCATTTTTTATAACGAAATATTTTTTAAAGATGGTAATAAACGTGGCATAAAAGTTCGTTTTCTTTTATTTTTACTGAATCCTTCGAATTGTTAGTAACAGTAACTAAAATATTCTCAGCATCTCCGATGCTAATCTCATTTTGCAAACTGCATTTTTTAAATCTTAGAGAATAAGCTAATGAGGTAAAAATTAAACCTTTAGTTGTTATAAAACCTAAACCTAATTGCATCGTAAATACTTGCCCCGGAGTTAATGTAATTTCTTTTTGACTAAAGATTTTCCAAGTTACCGGATTTACTATTATCGGAGGATGTTTTAAATTAGGAGCGGGTCTCCAATGGATCGTTTTTGGTTGAGAAATTCTCGATTTTACGTTAAATTTGTGAACATTCATCTTTTTTTATATTATAATATTAATTTATAATATAGCTCCTAAAATAGGTATATTAGCAAAAGGACTATTAGGGCCTAGAATAAGACCTTTTCCGTCATAAAAATTTCCACCCTGTTTTAAATATAAACCATTACCAACAGACCCTAATTTTACCCTTATAAGGACTTAAATAAAGACCTTTACCATCAGTTTCTACTTGGCAAACGCAACCTCCTTTTTTAAGATAAAGACCCGATCCCATTGCCTTTTGTACACCCGATGATGCTAATCCTGAAAGAGCACCAACGCCTAATGCTGGCAAAACGGTTTTGGCTATCGCTGGCAAAGCACTCGCAGCTAATCCGGCTAACGTTCCGAGAAAACCTCCCTTTATTTCCTTATTGTGTTCAAGTTGTCTGGCAGACATTCTAATTGTTACACCAGTACCATTTTCAAAGGCTCTAGCTATTTTTCTCGCTTGTGTTTGGGTAACTGCTAAAACATCATTGCCATGTAAATCTTTATGTCCTAAACGAATACCTATTTTGCAGTCTCCTTTTTTAATAGCGGACACGAGTTTTTTCTTTTGTCCCTCCGATATGTTAACTTTGATATTCACGTAACTTGTCATTTTTTATACGTTTTTTATTTTTTATGCCTCTCTAATATGAAACCTAATTGTAATGTTTTCTCCTCTTAGATTTAGTAAAGTTCCATTTTGATCCGTAATTTTTACCTCTAGATGGTGTATTTCATCTAATGTTATTGGTAAATATACTAAATTAACCGGCGACTCTATTATCTTATATCCTGGGGCAACATTAGGGAAAAAAGAGTAAATTGTGTTTTGCGTTGAACCATTAAGGTAGCTTCCCGAGATAATATCGATGTTAACGAACACGGAATTTATACTGAGAATGTTTACTACATTCTCCGACTCGTAAAATCCCGTTTTATAATTTGCGCGAGTAAATCCTAATACTTTAGAAATAGAGTTTTGATGGTTAAAATCTACTTGATAATTGATCTCAATGGAAAGAACAGATTTTAGCGTATTTGTGTTTGCAGAAAAGTTAATAGAATATTCATCATCGACTAAATCAAAATGACCATTTTTTCTCATTTCCTGGTGAATGGTATCATTAATGTTTATAAGATCATAACTTCCTTCCGGTATTTCTATTTTAAACCATGAAATTCCATTGTCAGGAGAATAAATAAAAATGTTATTTGACGCGTCAATGTTTGGAAAAGAGTAGTAAGTTTCGAGGTTTATTAAAGCTATTTCGTATTTTCTATCCTTTTCCAATTCTATTGGTGGATTAAACCTAGTTCTAAAGCGTGTCTCGTTGTTGCTTACTATAATTTGTGAGGAGGTTTTTTGTTGCGTATTTTTAGCTATCCGTTCTAAAAGATCTTCCATTTTTTATAGTAAAGAAAATATTTAATTAATCATCTTTTTCATTTTTTCCTATTGGTTTAGGTATATAAAATTTGTCAAAGCCGTGCCTATACTTTCCTTTATCTTTTTTGCTAGATAAATCAATGACAACAAAACCATAAGGTTTTTCCCATGCCTTGTAGCAAAATTTTCTAAACTCTTCTTTGGGCATATCTTCGCTTACATGATCGCTATAAATATGATTAATGTTTTTAAGGTCTTGACGAAAAAGACAAATAAAATTTGCGTTTTCTCTAATAGTTTGCCTCGGTAACTTAAAATAGTTTTGTGAGAGGTAAAAACAGTCAACATTACTATGCCTTCCACGAATATAGTAACACTCACACTTATTTTGCCTTTCTAAAAATAAATCGTCAAATATCATTAAATTTTTGTCTTCCGTTTCCAACTCTCTCGGATCAGGCACATCCTCAGCATTTTCAAAGAAACTACACGTTATATCCGATTTATTATCTTCTATTTTTTCAGCCCATTTTTCGATTATATCTTCAGTATTAAAATTAGAATCCTGTATTTCATCACGATTGTTAAACAACCCTAAAATGCACTTTTTCGGTAGTCTTTCTTCGAAAGCTTTTTTATGTATGCGATATTCGGGTTGGAAAAAACTTTTTCCAAAAACGCATAAATTATCATAGTCAAGCCACTCCGGTTTTAGCAAAAGGTTTAGTAAAAGTGTAGTCTTACCACATCCCGATTTACCCACGATTAGACCCCTAATGCTTTTAGGTAAAAGAGGGCTATTAAATCTACTCGGTACTACTTCGTTCCATGATAAATCTTCAACATCCATTTTATATATATTAAAAAAAAATTTAACATATATATAAAAAGATGTATTGCGTTAAATGTAGAAAAGCTACTGAGACAAGCAACATAAATAATGTTGTTTGTAAAAATGGAAGAAATATGGCACATGGAAAATGTGTGGTGTGTGGAACAACTAAAACACAGTTTGTTAAAACACCGAGTGCCAAACCAAAGAGTGGCAAACCAAAGAGTGCTAAGCCAAAGAGTGTTAAACCAAAGAGTGTTAAAAAAAAAAAAAAAAAAAGAAAAAATAGGCGGATCAATACTTAATAGGATTATAAATAATTTGCCCGTTGAAATGCATCTCCCTGGTCATAACTTTACTGGACCCGGTACTAAATTAAATAAAAGACTCAACCCCGATTTAACACCTAAGGAATGGAGTAAACCGATAAACCACGTTGATAAAGCCGCATACCATCACGATATTTGTTATTTAAAAAATCCTACGACGGAAGTTAGAAACAATGTGTGTGACGCGAATATGTTAACAGAGCTAAAGGGGATCTATAATCCGACAATTAGGGAAAAAATGGAGCGATCCGTCGTTAGTAATCTGATTGGAACAAAGAAAAAATTTGGAATGGGGTCTAAAAAAAAAAAAAAAAAAAAAAAAAAATTGCGGTTTTAGGGGAAGAGTTGCACAAACCCGTAAAAAGAAAATTTAAAAAAAGAAGAGTTAGAGTAAACGGTATTGATAGAATATGGGCAGCTGATTTAGTAGACATGCAGGCATTTTCTAAATTTAATCGGGGCATAAAATATCTTCTCGCCGTCATTGATATCTTTTCCAAATACGGTTGGCTGATTCCATTAAAAGATAAAACGGGAAAATCTGTCGCTGCAGCATTATTTTTAAGGAGAGAAAGCCGGAAAAAATGTGGGTGGATAAGGGTAAAGAGTTTTATAACGAGGATGTTAAAGACTTGATAGAGTTGTATTCCACCGAAAATGAGGAAAAATCTTGCGTCGTTGATAGATGGATTAGAACGATGAAAGAAAAAATGTGGAAATATTTTACCGCTAATTCCACGAGGGTTTACATTAATGAGTTACCGAATCTCGTTAAAGAATATATAATAACGCGAAACATTCTTCTATTAAAATGACCCCGGTATCCGCTAGTAAGAAGGTTGATGAAATCAAAGTTTGGAAAACTCTTTATCCCGATCAACTCGAAGTAAGAGATATAAATCCCAAGTTTTCCGTCGGTGATAAAGTAAGGATATCTAAAAAGAAAAAACCTTTGAAAAGGGATATACCACAAGATGGACTGAAGAGGTTTTTACAGTTAGCGAGGTAAAACATACATCGCCCGTAACGTATAAAATTGTGGATCTTAACGGAGAAGAAATACGAGGTAGCTTTTATGAACCAGACCTACAAAAAACTAGTCAGGAGTTGTTTAGGATAGAAAAGGTTATTAAGAAGGGGAAAAATAAATCTCTGTTAAAATGGAAAGGTTATTCCGACGAGTTTAATTCTTGGGTCGATAATAAAGATATTAAAAATATTTCGACGTAAAAAAAAAATGATGGATATTGCAATTAAAAACGTAATTTTACCTAACAAACCATTAAGCAACTTCGAACTAGAAGATGCCACGAAAAGATTAAAGATTCCTTCTTTTAGGGGAGTATTTTTACGAAACACTCTACCGAGAAAGTGTAGAAAAAAGGAATGTGGTGTGTTAAATCTTGATGACACGAGTGGACCTGGTACACATTGGGTCGCTTGGTATAAAAATGGTAAGCTAAAAATTTATTTTGACAGTTACGGTGTGCAACCACCTCTTGAACTAGAAGAGTATCTGACGAATCCAATATTTTACAATACAGATCAATTACAACGAGCCGGACAAGTATTTTGCGGTCATTTATGTTTGTACGTTCTTAAAGACCTAACCTCGGGAAATAAATTTCAACGAGTTTTAAATAAACTTTTTTAGCGATATAAAAAAATGCCTGTTGATAAATTCGGAGGAATGGATAATGTTAAATCGAGCGGCGATGGAGCGTCACTCGCTTACATAAATAATAATTTTTTGTGTAAAGATGGAACGACGGAAGTTACCGGTTCTATAAATATGAACGGTAACACCTTAACGAGGATTTGTAATCCGGCGAATCCGCAAGACGTTGCGACTAAGGATTATGTAGATAACGTTGCTGATACTCCTCTATTAAAAGAAAATGGAAGATACATTTCAACGACGCCAATCAATATGGCCTTCAAATCAATACACAACCTCCCTACAACTGAAGAGAGAAATGATGCGCTAACTAAAAATTATGTAGATACACTTATATCAGATATTAACACTTTACCGAATAAACCCGTAACAAAAGCGCAGTTAGATGAGAAAATAGAACTTATTCGTAACTTGTTGCCTTTCGTTAAATCCGGAAATATTTATGAATGGTTCGGCGAAATTAATATGAACAATCAAAGAATTTTTAATTTACCTTCACCTATAAATGGTGCTGAAGTAGCAACTAAAGAATACGTAGATGTTAGTGTGAAAAAACCGGCAACTACAATATTAGCCGAATCAAGAGGTGGATTGCTAAAAGGTTCAAGGCCATTTACTTTTGGTGGCGGTAGTGACAACCCAATTGGTTATGTTATGCCTTCAAACGGGCAAGTATTAAAAGGGTGTATCCGCATATCAAATCTTACAAATACTAGGTTTGAAATAGAAATTTTAATAAATGGGGTTGGAACAGGTAAAGAACTCATGCATATTGGATCAGAATATTCAAGCACCACTTATTTTCCCAACAGCAGGTCCCTGGTATTAGACGAAGAAGATGCAATAGGATTCGAAGTAAAAACTAGTAATCCTAATGTTTTCTTTACAAATGTTTCATTGTTGATAGAATTAGACTTTTAAAAAAAATATTTGTATGAAAAAGATGCCCGTTGATAAATTCCGAGGAATGGATAATGTTAAATCGAGCGGCGATGGAGCGTCACTCGCTTACATAAATAATAATTTTTTGCGTAAAGATGGAACGACGGAAGTTACCGGTTCTATGAATATGAATGGTAATACATTAACGAGGGTTAGTAATCCCGCGAATCTGCAAGACGTTGCGACTAAGGATTATGTTGACTCTAATGCGGGGTTATTTAAAGAAAATGGTGGCTATCACATAACAGGATATTTAAACATGAAATTTAATAAAATAAAAAACTTATTTGACCCTACGGAACCGAATGAAGCCGCTACTAAAAAATATGTGGATGATAGCAGTAGAGCAATTGTACAACGGCATGATGGCACCTTTTATGCTATTGCGGATATAAATATGGAGGGGTATCAGTTGACTAACGTTTTGGAACCTGCGGAACCGCAAGATGTTGCGACTAAAAATTATGTGGATGGTGCCAATCGAGCTTTCATTTTTGGACCTGGGGGGTATATAGCGAGTAATGACGTCTCCATGGGTGGTCGAAGAATTAACAACCTCGGAACACCTTTAGATAATCAACAGGCTGCAAATAAGTTTTACGTAGATACCGTCGTTGCTGTGGCTACCGCGGGAGAAAAAACTTTAACGAAAAACCCGGACGGTTCTTTTTCTGCGGATGGTGTAATAGATATGAAAGGAAATAGAATTAAAAACTTGCCTGAACCTGCCGCTTGGGATGACCCTGTGACAAGGTCTTTTCTTTCCACGCAGTTGTTAGCTCTATCCGAGCGAGAGAAAAAATTCGTAATAAGCGTTCACGCTGAGGAGCAAGGAAGTTTATTAAACGGAAATTACGAGTTTTCTTTCGGTAATGGTAGCAGTGGACGATCACATGGATTAGGAGGTTATTGCATGCCAGCTCTGGGTAGAATTATAAGAGGTTTTTTATTGGTTTTAAAAGGAAATAGGACTTTAGATGAGGAGGTAAAAATTAACATAGTCGTAAACGGTATCGAAAAAGTCGACTACTCCTTAATTAAAAAAAGAGACGACCATTGCAGTTGCGTAGTTTTTCAGCAGCCTCTAGAAATAAAACAATGCGACATCATAAACTTTATAACGAGAACGAACAACCCCAACACAAAAAACGCTTATTTGACGATACTTATAGAACTCGATTTATAAAAGATATATTAATTTAAATAATTAATTTAATATATTAAAATGGAAGAGAGACTAAATGAGATTAATGGAACCGATAATTTTTATAAAGATCCTTTAGAAGATATATTGTCGAGTATAAATGCATACTGTGCAGAACTTATTATTAGATACAAACCTTTGTTTACGGAAGGATATTCTCGTGAAAATTACGAAGGTAAAATTTGTTGGATACAAGACATTTTAATAAAGCAGTGTAGAGATTTTTTTTAGGGAATATTATGCGGGGAAGCTTAGTAATGTTGATTCTAAAGCGGATGAATTTCTAATTAAAACGGGGGTGTCGGTGGTGGAAACAGTGTCAGTTGAGAAAACAGAGGAAGAGTCTTAAACAAAAAATTTATAACTTTTTTTAAAAGTTATAAATTTATTCTTCATCATCAGAACCTAACTCTACTTTAGAAGGAATAGAAGAAGAGTTTTCAACCATTGTTTTAATAGGTTGAACATTCTTATTAATTATAGCAACGTCAGAAACTCATACGTACTTTTAGTGTGGATAAATTAATAAAAATATCCGTTAAATCTATATAAGCAACTACTTTACATTTCATTTTTTCGAGAGAATAAGGATCTTTTACTTTTTTAAGCTTACCTGTTTCCGATTTTTCATAAAAATTAGTACTTATAACACACTTTGCAAGGTTATTACAGTTATCATAAGTTTTATCTTGGTTTAGTTTTGGGAAAAAGATATTATCTTTAATAATTTCTAATTCTTTAAAATTAATATTATGATTCTTCTTTTTTATATACTTTTTTGACGCTTCTTCTTGTAAAAACTTCAAAATGATATCTCATACTTCTTTAAACTCAACTTCTTTTTCAGTTGGGTTTTCTTCATCATGAAAAGATAACATAGCCATAAAGTAATCTCGTGATTTGGTTTTATAGGCTTGCACTTCGCAAGAAAACAAAGCAGGTGAACGTAACCGTAAACCTCTTACTTTCCCATCGAGATACTCATATTCAATCTTCATTCATTGGTAATTGTAATTTTTATTTATTACACTATCACAAAGTCTTAGATTACTTATATTAAAGTTTTGGAATTTTACATAATTATCTTCTACCATTATGCGTTTTTTATATAAGAATTTTTTTCTTTAAGTCAAAATTTTTTATTAATAGACCCATCGAGATTTTTATCGTATAACGATAATAAGATTTTTATCTCGCGATGATAGTAAGATTTTTATCTCCCAATGTCCGGAAAGATTTTTATCTCGTGATGATAGTAAGATTTTTATCTCGCATGATGACCGGAAAGATTTTTATCTCGTGATGATAGTAAGATTTTTATCTCGCAATGACCGGAAAGATTTTTATCTCACGATGATAGTAAGATTTTTATCTCGTGATGATAGTAAGATTTTTTTTTCGCGATGATAGTAAGATTTTTATCTCGCAATGACTGGAAAGATTTTTATCTCGCGATGATAGTAAGATTTTTGTCTCGTAATGATAGTAAGATTTTTTTTTGCCGAGTGCAAATTTTTTTATCTTTGCGAGATTGTTATTTTCGTTATCTTCGCGATTTTCCGCGGGATAGAATTTTATAAAGATGATAATTTATCAATAACACAATCCTTGGAAAAGTTAAAATTTTGGGATTCTGTAATATTGGAAAAAGTTAAAATTTGGGGATTTTGTGATATTGGAAAAAGTTAAATTTTGGGATTCTGTAATATTGGAAAAAGTTAAATTTTGGGATTCTGTAATATCAAATGACCTTGACCTTTTTAAGCAAAATGACCTTGACCCTTAGCCCTTATAACTCAGTGACCTTGAATAGTTAGCAATTTCCCAATTCTAGTCCGTGTAAAATTCGTAAAATTCGTATGAAATACACAAAAATTTTTAGTGGGCTAGTCCGGGAGCTTACCAGTCTACTGTTGCCAATTAAAATATGTTTGTATGTGTTTGAGAGTACAAATATGTACAGATGCACATAAGGTTCTTTCTCACAATGCAAACAGTAGAAAATCTAACAGAATCCAGACTGTTAAAAGTGGCTTATTAACCCCAAGGCTGCTACGCGCGACTCACTGCTTTTATACAGACAGTGTAGGTCAAGATCAGACTGCACAGAACCTGCAGTCTGATCCTATACCTACAATGTTCGATTAGGAGATATTTTCTCCAATAAAATAAGTCTGCCATACACTCAAACGGATTTATACCATCGGCTCAACAGCTTCAATTGACTTATTTGGCTTGATAACGGTTAAATATTAAACCTTGTGGAGATGTAATTCACATCTTAACGTTACACCGTTTCATATCGTCCGTTCACTTCAAAAATCCAACAATCGCAGCTAACTAAGCCGCGGTTACGGCGTTTAGGTAAAGATACGAAAAAAAAAAAATTGTCTTACAAATAAATCGGAAATAGAAGCATAGTATCGATCTCATCTCTACTAATTATACCATGTCGATTACAAAAATAAACTCAAAGTACTTTGGTTTTAACTCGGGAAATACTGATGGTTTAACGCAACAACTAAATTTCAGACATCTCCCGTTGTAAAACTTTGTGAATAAAAATAGCAACATTTCTTATGACAAAATTATTAGTGCTAGACATTAGATGGTAAAGATCTTGTCTTGTAGGATTTCCACCAAACCAGTTATATAAGTATTTTGTCTGGAGCTCGGAGAATCGTGGGCATTGGAAGAAAACATGAAATTCGTCCTCAATACAATTAACATGAAACATATCCAAGCAAAATATACAAATTCGATCATCTCTATCAATACCCAAATGCCGCCCTACTTCTATGTTTAATGTATGGCTACTACATCGAAAGCGAGCAAGTGTTTTTCTTAGCTGATATGACAAACCCATAGTTAAATATTTTTCGGGCGTGAGTAATGACTTAAAATTTTTATAGAAGGAACACCGGTTAGAAGTGTTTACCATGTCTCTCCAGTTTTGTGTTGCACAGTCTTTGAGACGTTGAGAGAAAACAGAAAGAAACAAGTCGGTATCTCCAATTTCTTGTGTCACCCAAACTATTCCAAACCCATATAAATATAACAACTGCTTGACTGACGATGCCCAAGTTTCACGGCCAATATCATCTAAACTTTTAATCATTTTATAACAATTACCGGGATATCGGTGTATCGGCATATGTATAAGTTTTGTCCAGTATTTTACAGCTTTATAATGATATTCTACATATAAAGGTAATCTACCACACTCACCGAGAACCATAGTCATTTACTGATTTATTAATGCCTAAGAATTCTTTACAATATGAAATTTGTACTTTTTCTAGTTGTTCCGAAATTTCGGTTCCAAAAATTTCCGAACCGTATAAAAGAATAGGTTTAATCATAGTGATAAATAGTTTGAAATAATCATGGTAATCAGAACTTCCAAATTTATGTTTGAATGACTTTATGGCGAAAATTGTCTTTTTTGCTTGACTAGCTAAGTTGTTTTTTGCTTTGGACCATGACAGTTTAGGTGTAAAAAGTAAACCCATATATCTGTAGAACGATGTTACTCTGATTGGATTTTCGCCAAATTTCCATTTCTCATAATACCTTAGTGGGCCCCCATTTCTGAAAACCATTACTTCAGTCTTGTTCTGATTGATCGACATCCCAGTTTGATTGCAAAATTCGTGGATAGAATTGAGTTGTTGTTGTAAATTTATTGCGGTTTCAGCACAGTTCGCTACGTCATCGGCAAATAAGATGCACAAGATATTTGGAATATCGTCCGATACAAAAAATTCCGCTATGCCCTTTATCTCGTAACAAGGTACATAAATCATTGATGTACAGATTAAAAATTATGTTGCTTGTTATGTCCCCTTGTCGGGTACCTACGTTACATGTTAACCGATCAGATAATTTATCATTAATGCGGACATAACTATTCATTTCGGAATACATATATACTAAAATTTGCAGAATTTTGCCATTTAAACCCTTATGTTTCAAACTTGTAAATAGGTTGAAATGATTGATAGAGTCAAATGCTTTCTGGAAGTCAATAAATAGTACGTAAAATCTACCCCCCGGTTTACTAATATATTTTTGAATGAGACATTGCAAAATGAACATATTGTCTACAGTAGAGTAGCCTGGCCTAAATCCGGCTTGCGCTTCGTCTAATTTATTGTATGTTTTAGCCCATGTACATAATCTTTTGTGTATAATGTTTGAAAAAAAAATTGTATGATACATTGATTAAAGAAATCCCTCTGTAATTTGATGGATCGTCCTTTGGCCCTGATTTGTGGACAGGTACTATTATACTATCCCGCTACATATCTGGAAATATACCAGTATTGAATATTTCATTAAAAAGGGAGCATAGATATGGCGTAATTAATTCACAAGTATACTTATAAAATTCGGACCCTATACCATCAGTACTTTGTGCTTTTCCATTTTTTAGGGATTTGATACTTAATGTTATTTCTTCAATACTTATTGGTTTATTCAGAATTTGGTTTTGATTAATATCTAAAATATTTTCAGACGGAAATGTTGCTATTGGAGGTTGGTTATCTTTATGCAGTAGATTTTGGAAATAGGCTCTCCATTTATCAGTATCGTCATAGCTGATCATATAAGGTTTAGATCCACTTTGTTTTAAAATTGACCAAAATAATTTTGGGTCTTTTATGGAATCAACCAATTTACGTTTATTGATATTTTGGAATTCTAACTTTTTTTGCTTACATGTCAGTTTAAATGATCTTTGTGTCTTAAGGTAGATATATAAATCAGCAGGATTATTAGTATATCTGAAACGTCTCAATGCAAGAAACTTTGCGTACTTTGATTTTTAGCACTGAGTGTCCCACCACTGCTGATTGGTGGTTTCGCCCCGTTTAGGTCTTGTTATTTTCATACGTTCGGCAGAACTATGATACAACTCTACGATTGATTCCACAGCCCTGTTGATGTCAAATGTAATAAGATTTCTTAATTTTGAAGACATATTTGCAATGTTGTTTCTGAACAGAATCATAAAACTATTCAAATGTAACTCATTCCATTTAAATTTTACAAGGTTGCGTAGACTATTCTGTTTGTCTATAGAATTAACAGTGTAACGCCACTGTCTATGTTTAAAACTAAATCGGGTATGAAGCGGTAAATGGTCGGACTCAGTCCGCTCGACTACATTGAAGTATGAAATAAAAGGAAAGAGTGAAGTTGATGCTATATGGTAGTCTACAACACTACAACCATTACTTGTAAAGCAAGTAAAATTTCCATTTTCATCGTCAAGTAGTCTTCCATTTAGGAAATGTAGATTATGTGTACAGCAAAGATCGACTAAAGTATTGCCAAATAAATTATATCTCTCCGAATCTTTGTTATTCCTTGGCATGTCAAAACTGTCATTGTTATATATAACATCCGTGTTAAAAACAAATTGTAAATTGTCATCAGGGATGAAATCAATAAAATTCTTTGTACGGGCATTAAGATCGCCGGCCAAAAATATAGAACATGCTGGATACTCGCTTCTAATTGTACAAATATTATTTTCAAGAGATGAAATTCCATTTTTCTCATCAAAATTATCGTAAATTTTTTAACCCTCTGGCGACACATATGTTACATACAAAGTCACATCAGACATGCCCTGGAAAATGCTTGTTCTTAAGTACAATATTATACAATCTTGAAAATCATTGTACATCTGAGATATAAATTGATTAATCAATAGATTTTTCTTGACAAATACCGTTATTCCCCCATTGTTTCTAACACTATTTTTCTTTTTCTTTCTGACTGCATCAAACGTTGAATAGTTAACCAAAAGGTCTTTGAATTCACCGGAGTAATCACTCCATGTTTCTATTAGGCCAAAAATATCATATTCTTTCAAAAATTGTTTCAAATCAGAATCGTTGATGAATTTTTTGAGTCCACAAATATTCCACGTGGCAATGTTTATGTTTATTTCTGGGCCTTGACCGCAGTCCTATTCGTCACCGCCCACCGCACCCATGCTTGCCGTTGATTGGTCAGTATTCATTTCGAGGTTGTCCGGCGTATGCTGGCTATTTTGTATTGGCTGTTGCTGACCTCTTGACCCGCCTAATCTCACGATGTTGTTTGATAATTGGTCAAACGTGTACGTCACTCCTTCTATAATTAGTTTATCATATTTTAGGCGTGCATTTTCACCCTTAGCTCTGGCGCGAACTAACCACTTACTCAGTTCTCGTCTTTGTTTTTGTACCCTTTCTGTAAAGTCCTTTTTGACGAAATACTTGGATTTCCTGTCAAGGACTGATTTAGCTCTTTCAAAAACGGCTTCCCTGTCCTTGAATTTATTAGATTTAACAATTATGGGACAGTTTTTTGTCTTTCTAGAGCCAACGCGATGTGCCCTTTCTATTTCAATTTCATCTTGTCTCGGTAGATTTAAATCGTCCTTCATAAATGTGCGCACCCTTTCTTCCGTATCTGACCAAGACTCACTTGACTGACCTTCAATACCCAGAATAATAAGATTATTTCGTCTCGAATGGCCTTCAACCTTATCCAGCTTGTCTGATAATTTAGATATTTCTTCTCTCAAGGCTACATTTTCATTTTTTAATAGTTTATTTTCTGATGTAAGTGTCTGAATCGAATTTTCTATGCCGTTCATTTTGTTGTTTACTTGGGATAAGAATGCGTCCATATCGGATTTCATCTTCTTCAAAAAGTCCATTATATCTGCACTAGAGACTTCTGACTCCTAGTTCTACTCGATCTTAAATCCGGCTGACTCAAACTAGGCGACATAGCCCCTTCATTAAAGGAAAGAGTCTTTTGTTTTTGAGGTCGTGGGGGGCCTGGATTTGTTTCGACATCTCCGCTCAAGGTCAAAAGTATCGCTAAGAAAACGGCCAGGCGGATAATCGTACTCACGGTCGTCCTAGATACCCGTAATACTTCCATTCGTGTCTTGCATTTGCTTGGCATCGAAAATAACCCTATCCTATTGGTTGTTTCGCTGGATTCAAATATGCGCCATTTTCCAAGGGCAGGCAACTACATCTTATGAGGTAAGGTATAGAATTATATTATTTGTTCAAAAACCAATTTCAGGGTCTCATATTTAACTGAAGTGAGGTACATGTACTTAAATCATGCACTTGTTCAGTTATATTTGCTGTTCTGCTCACTGCGAAACCATCGGAGAAAGTTATGCTTCAGAACAAAAAATGAACACTACTGGAATGGACAAAATGCTCTTCCTTGCAAATGAAAAGTTGTCATTTTGGCTTTTAGAGTTGGTAGGGTCATTTTGAAAGACTTTGCAAAGTTTCATAAAAATCGATACGGGATTTTTCAAGATATTTCAAAGTTCAGGGGGTCAAACTACCTATACAGATATTTAGAGAAAATCCTTAGTTAAAGTCGGTAGTCCGTAGTTTGCAGTCGGTAGCGATATACGTTGCAAAAGTCTAATATTATATTTATACAAATAAACTATCGTAAAGGTCATCTGGATGATTTACTGTTCATTCAAATATTTAAAGTATGGAATTCTAATAAAAAAAAAATGCGGAAAGGGGAGGAGGTAATATAAAATCATGATGCTGAACTCGTTTGTAGTTTTTGTCTGTTTTGCGTCTGTTGTTTAGTCAGACACTGAAACGTTTATCACCTCAGAGCACGGAACAATAAACGGTAAAATATTATCGCTAAGGATAAAAGGCGTCGAATATTCTGTAAGGACATTTCTTGGTGTACCATATGCTAAACCTCCTCTGACTGAGAGAAAGTTTAAACAGACAGAACTTTTGACGTCGATTCCAATCCATATAACGCCACAGATTTCGGCCCGGCATGTCCTCAGCTACCGGATAGGTTTCTAGCCAACGATTACAAGTCGCAATCAGAGGACTGTCTCTATTTAAATATCTACGTGCCTGATCGGAACCCACGTGACTCCAGAGGATATGCCGTCATGGTTTTTGTGCATGGTGGTAGTTTAATGTATGATGCAGCCGAAACGTACAGTGGTGACGTCATATCCGCCCTTCATGAAGTCATCGTCGTGACAATCAACTACAAACTAGGGGTATTTGGCTTTCTCAGTCTTGGTGTTCCAGAAGGCCGTGGGAATCTTGGATTTTGGGACCAGCATATTGCCCTTAAATGGGTAACTAAGTATATAAAAGGATTTGGTGCAGGTAGTAGTAGAATGACAATATTTGGGGAATCAACAGGCGGCCAGAGTACAGTACACCAAGCATTTTTCTCGCAAAATTCTGTATTATTCCAACGCTTTATCTCCGAGAGCGGTAAGCCTCCCCCCGCCCCCCGCCCAATATTACCTCATTCAAAGCTTTCAGTCAACTTCGAGCCAGTGGCTCAGTTAGATTATATCTCTAAAATTCTTGGATGCCAGAGGGTTTCCCGAAATGATACCATGACATGTTTACAATCTGATCTTTTGAATACAAGTACATTCATGGATAAATTACAGGAACAGACTTCCGACGCCCTGAACCAAGCATTACTGCAGTTTAACCCAACAATCGCCGGTGAAATCATTAAAACAGATAATGCAGACTTAAGGAACATGCTGAACACTCAAAATATGGACGACTTCAAATTTTACCGCTCCTTAGATTTGATGACAGGGTTAAATAATCGGGAAGGCGCGTTGTTTGCAGAGTTATTTCTCCGTAACCCACACCAGTTTCGTCCAACTCTCGAAGAATTCTACGATATCTACATCCCTATGAGTCAACAAGCTTTTTCTCTTTCACCCTCACCCGCTATTATTAATATCATACGGTCTGAATACACGGACTGGAGTGCGAACGGCACAAGTGTTGCTGCAGTGCAAGATCAGTATCTCGATCTCTGGCTTGACCTCGCATATTCTATCGGAACTATATCATATGCCCAACTCCATGATGATGTTTCAGCTACAGGTTCCACTTACGTGTACAGATTTAGTGTCTCGCTGACTAATCATGTGGTACTGATTCCAAGTTGGGTTCAGGGCGCTAACCATGGTGATGAACTTCCGTTTGTTTTTGGCTTTAATAAACCGATGGAGAAAACGTTGTTTAATGATAGATTCCAGACTCCGGAAGAATGGGAAAGAAATCTGTTGGAGAGAATCATGACCTACTGAACAAACTTTGCAAAATCTGGATAAAACATCTTTTAATCATCATGACCCGTATTCATCAACCATTCTTAGGAATATTCTTAGTCTTATGCTGAAGAATTTTCTAGATTTGAAAGTACCACAACTTCTGATTGGCTAAACCATTTGGTGTTACTTTCAAATTTAGAAAATTCTTGAGAATTAGACAAAGAATGTTCTAAAGAATGGTTGGTGAATACGGTCCCAGGATCCGTATTCACCAACCATTCTAAATAGCATTCTTTGTCTGATCCGAAATGCAGAAAGTAGCACAATTTCTCATTGGTTAAACCAACTGTTTAAACCATTTAGAAACTGTGCTACTTTAAAATTTAGAAAACTCTTGAGAATAAGAATTAGAATGCAATTTAGAAGGTCTGGTGACTACTGTCTAAGATTGTTTCTAAATTAGGGGACCTCGATGGCCCTTGCTTTTATCACACTTTTTCAAATTCAAGTCATCTGAGCATAAAATTTTAAAGTTACATACTTTGATACACTTTACTGAACAACTTCTTCACCGTAAAAGCTGTCCTTTCTCTCTTCTTAACAACTGTTTCGCTGCTTACTTATAAATAAATTCGACAGTTTCTCAAAGTCTAACAGAAGATTTCCATTGCATTTAAAGAATATTTTGATCATAGTTTTGCATCAGATTGTTTGCGAAATCATAGAAACGGAATTCTGAACATTGGAATTGTTTAAAAAAATAGGAAACACATTTCTGAACCTTCAGATTGTTGGCAAAATCAGGGAAACACACTTCTCAATCTTCGGATTGTTTGCAAAAATCAGGGAAACACACTTCTCAATCTTCGGATTGTTTGCAAAATCAGGGAAATACATTTTTGAACCTCCACCTTGTTTGTAACATTGAGGTAAAACATTTCTGAATCTTCAGATGCTTGGAAAATCAAGGAAACACATTTCTGATTATTCAGATTGTTTGCAACATCGAGGATACAAAATTTTTAAACATTCAGATGACTTGCAACTTTTCTGGAAACACAATTCTGAACCTTCAGATTGTTTGCAAAATCACGGGAACATTTGTGAATCTTTGGATTGTTGCATAGTCAGGGAAACATTTTTCTAAACCGTCAGATTGTTGCAAACTCATGGAAACACATTTCCTAATGTCAGCAAATTAGAGAAACCTAGTTCTAACTTTCAGACTGTAAAATTTCTGAACCTTCGGGCTGTTTTCAAAAATCGGGAAAACACCCTTTTGAACATTAAACTTTCAGATTGTTTACAATTTTTGTCGAGGTACCACATTTCTAAACTTTCAGATTATTCTCAGCCTTTTTGAAAACACATATCTGAACCTTCAGATTGTTTTCAAAATTACGTATTCATTTCTAAATTACTCTCGAAATCAGAATAACCGACAGATTCTCAACAAAGCAGGGAAATATTTCCGAACCTTTGAACTGTTTGCAAAATCAGACTAACTCCTTCCTGAATCTTTAAATTATTTGTAAAATTAGTGAAAGATATTTCTAAACCTCCAGATCGTTTGCAATTTCAGGGTATAATAATTATTTCTGGATATAACAATGAAGACATTTCTAAACCTCAAGATCGTTTGCAATTTCCGGGTATAATAATTATTTCTGGATATAACAATGAAGATATTTCTAAACCTCCAGATCGTTTGCAATTTCAGGGTATAATAATTATTTCTGGATAAAACAATGAAGATATTTCTAAACCTCCAGATCGTTTGCAATTTCAGGGTGTAATGAGTATTTCTGGATATAAACAATAAAGATATTTCTAAACCTCCAGATCGTTTGCAATTTCAGGGTATAATAATTATTTCTGGATATAACAATGAAGATATTTCTAAACCTCCAGATCGTTTGCAATTTCAGGGTGTAATGATTATTTCTGGATATAAACAATAAAGATATTTCTAAACCTCCAGATCGTTTGCAATTTCAGGGAATAATAATTATACCTCCGCAAACGAAGTTTGTGGGGGTATACTGGAATCAGCCTGTCGGTCGGTGGTCGGTCGGTCATGCAGTCGGTCGGGCGGTCGGTCTGTCCGCAAAATCTTGTCCGGAGAACTCCTCCTACAGTTTCTGTCTGATTCACTTTAAACTTGGCAGAAGTGTTCATTAGGAGCTGTAGATGTGCAAGACACACATTTTGTAAAAATTCCATCAAGAATTACTGAGTTATTGCCCCTGATTTGACTTAAAAATGCTTGTCTGGACAACTCCTCCTACAGTTTCTGTCTGATTCACTTTAAACTTGGCGGAAGTGTTCATTAGGAGCTGTAGATGTGCAAGACACACATTTTGTAAAAATTCCATCAAGAATTACTGAGTTATTGCCCCTGATTTGACTTAAAAATGCTTGTCTGGACAACTCCTCCTACAGTTTCTGTCTGATTCACTTTAAACTTGGCAGAAGTGTTCATTAGGAGCTGTAGATGTGCAAGACACACATTTTGTAAAAATTCCATCAAGAATTACTGAGTTATTGCCCCTGATTTGACTTAAAAATGCTTGTCCGGACAACTCCTCCTACAGTTTCTGTCTGATTCACTTTAAACTTGGCATTAGTGTTCATTAGGAGTTGTAGATGTGCAAGACGCAACTTTCGTGAAAATTCTATGAAGAATTAATGAGTTATTGCCCCTGATTCACATTTAAAATGCTTGTCCGGACAACTCCTCCTACAATTTCAGTCCGATTCGCTTTATACTTGGCAGATGTGTCCATTTGGAGTTGTAGATGTGCAAGACGCAAATTTTGTGAAAATTCCATCAGGAATTACTGAGTTATTGCCCCTGATTTGACTTAAAAATGCTTGTCCGAACAACTCCTCCTACAGTTTCTGTCTGATTCACTTTAAACTTGGCAGAAGTGTTCATTAGGAGCTGTAGATGTGCAAGACACACATTTTGTAAAAATTCCATCAAGAATTACTGAGTTATTGCCCCTGATTTGACTTAAAAATGCTTGTCCGGACAACTCCTCCTACAGTTTCTGTCTGATTCACTTTAAACTTGGCAGAAGTGTTCATTAGGAGCTGTAGATGTGCAAGACACACATTTTGTAAAAATTCCATCAAGAATTACTGAGTTATTGCCCCTGATTTGACTTAAAAATGCTTGTCCGGACAACTCCTCCTACAGTTTCTGTCTGATTCACTTTAAACTTGGCATAAGTGTTCATTAGGAGTTGTAGATGTGCAAGACGCAACTTTCGTGAAAATTCTATGAAGAATTAATGAGTTATTGCCCCTGATTCACATTTAAAATGCTTGTCCGGACAACAACTCCTACAATTTCAGTCCGATTCGCTTTATACTTGGCAGAAGTGTCCATTTGGAGTTGTAGATGTGCAAGACACATATTTTGTAAAAATTCCATCAAGAATTACTGAGTTATTGCCCCTGATTTGACTTAAAAATGCTTGTCCAGACAACTTCTCCTACAGTTTCTGTCTGATTCACTTTAAGGAGGTCTTTTCTGTCATATGTATAGTTGGCCAACATTATGCGAAAAGGCACCTTTGGACATTTGCAACAGGCGTGGATCCAGACCAGCCGCTGTGTCTCAGACATATTGTCAGATCATGGTCTACACTTTTTTACACTCATTTAGTTTTGTGTCCAATTAAATTGATACTTTGCATAAATATTCACCAGGAGCAGTAGAGGTTCAAGATGCATTTTTCTCAAATGTTTGCCAAATTAATTATCCCTGAATTTACTCAAAACTTCTTGTCCAGAGAACTATTCCTTCAGTTTAAGTCTTATTCACTTGATATTTGTCATGATATTCACCAGGAGCAGTAGATGTGCAAAGCACAAATTTCATGAGTGTTGGCCTAATGATTACGGAGTTATTGCCCCTAAATTGACATTGCAGAGTTATTGCCCCTGTGACATGAAATATAGGGGCGGGGGTATTTATCATCTTTAGTGATAGTTATTCTAGTTATTTCTGGATAAAACAATGAAGATATTTCTAAACCTCCAGATCGTTTGCAATTTCAGGGTATAATGATTACTTCGGGATATAACAATGAAGATATTTCTAAACCTCCAGGTCGTTTGCAATTTCAGGGTATAATAATTATTTCTGGATATAACAATGAAGATATTTCTAAACCTCAAGATCGTTTGCAATTTCAGGGTGTAATGGTTATTTCTGGATATAAACAATAAAGATATTTCTAAACCTTCAGATCGTTTGCAATTTCAGGGTATAATAATTATTTCTGGATATAACAATGAAGACACTTCTAAACCTCAAGATCGTTTGCAATTTCAGGGTGTAATGGTTATTTCTGGATATAAACAATAAAGATATTTCTAAACCTTCAGATCGTTTGCAATTTCAGGGTATAATAATTATTTCTGGATATAACAATGAAGATATTTCTAAACCTCCAGATCGTTTGCAAATTCAGGGTGTAATGATTATTTCTGGATATAAACAATAAAGATATTTCTAAACCTCCAGATCGTTTGCAATTTAAGGGTATAATAATTATTTCTAGATATAACAATGAAGATATTTCTAAACCTCCAGATCGTTTGCAAATTTCAGGGTGTAATGATTGTTTCTGGATATTAACAATAAAGATATTTCTAAACCTCCAGATCGTTTGCGGGTTGACTGTAATTTATATCACTAGTTTACATATGAACCATGCTTTATGAAAAGGATGCTTAACTCTTTACCACACTATCCCGAGTTTTAACGACCCTGGGGAAGAAAACTTTTGAAAACATTGTGGGAAAAGGAGAAAATGCTGGAAACCAGCATTTTCTCCTTTTCCCACAATGTTTTCTACCCTTCCCAAAACAAGTTTTTCAGATTTTCATTCGCATTCATTTTGTCGTCTGCAAATGCTTTCAATTCGAACCAGTCTAATATTTTGTCGTTTAGTAAAGAGTTAATGCGTGTTCAAAAATTATCGACCCAGGCTGACCTAGACAGAAACTTTTTGCTATCGGTAAATATTCTGCTTGCCAAAGGGCCAGTCTACCTCATGATTCAGTCGGTTGTTAGACAAAATAGATATTATGGATCCCTGATTATGTGATGACTTGCTTGGTACAATGCATCACGGAGATGCATTAAGCCCACTTTTGTTAGAGCATGGCACATATACTCTTTGAGCGCAAAATGTTCAAACTTTACGTCTTTCGACGGCTGAAAAGACAACACACTGAAGTTCTGAAAGCTTTTATTTATCTTGTACGGTTAACTAAACAAGCGGACAGTATACATAACAAGATTTGGCTGCACCTTTTGTGCAGTCTGACCTTGATCTATGCCATCCGCAAAAGCTCCTGTTTTCGCCTATGGCGCTGTATAAGGGTTTAATTACAATGAACTCCTACTAGAATTACCATATCTCAAGTACACGTATTTTGTATCCTTTCATGTTTACAGAGATCCGAACGAGCCAGTTGCTCTGTCCCCAACCTGGCCGAGATACGACAAACTCCAACAAGTGTACATAGAATTAGAACAGGCTATGACCAACAGCTCGGCCAAACAGTATTTATTGAGCGGCAAAGTGAACTTTTGGTTAACAGTGTATCCTGCATTAGCAAAATCACTGCAAAATGGGAACCAGGGATGCGCTTCCTAACATCAAGCATGTACTAAATCTAACCTAGTGAAAACGCTGGCAAAGTGGAAAATGATATGAGCCATGCTCTGTGAAAAGGGGATGCAATGCATCCACAAAAAGTATCGACTCAGGTCAGCTTGCGCAGTCCGCGCAGGCTGACCTGAGTCGATACTTTTTGCTATTGGTTAATTTTCTGCAATTTCAAGGACCAGTTTAGTTTACCACATGATTCAGTCGGTTGTTAGACAAAATGGACGTCATGGTTTCATGATCATGTAATGACTTGCTTGGTGTCATGCATCAAGGGGATGCTAAAGCCCCCTTTTTGCCAGAGCATGGCTCATAGTAATGTCGAACTAGTACAAATTGGAGTATCGAACAGTGTAGATCGAAGACTAAATTACACAGAATGCAAATTTTGGTCTAGACTTTAACCATCGACAAAGCAAAACAGGGTTAACCTCTGGAGTATTTATCAATCTATAGCACATTTCTGAATGTTTGTCTTGGAGACCAGGGTCCGTATTCACCAACCGTTCCTAAGAGCGTTCGAAGTCTCATTCTCCAGAATTTTCTAAATTTGAAAGTAACACAACTTCTGACTGGCTAAACCAACTTGTTTATCCAATCAGAAATTGTGTTACTTTTAAATTTAGAAAATCTTGGGGAATAAGTCTAAGAATTGTCTTGAGAATGGTTGGTGAATACGGACCCAGGTATAAAAGGTTTATTTTTTTTATGAGCTGAATGAAATTTATAATGTATTTATAATACTCTGGATTATGTTTTTCAACCCTCTATTTGGTCCATACCTCCGTCTTTATATTCAAGTTTGATAACATGCCTACTTATAATTGAGCTGTGCTCTGGCAAAAGGGGGCTTAATGCATCTCTGTGATGGATGATACCAAACAAATCGTCACCATATTGCGGATCCCAAAAATCCTTTTTGTCCAACAACTGTCTAAATCATGTGGCACACTGGTCCTTTGACATACAGAAAATTGACAAATATCGCAAAGTTTCGACCCAGGTCAGCCTGCGCGGACTGCGCAGGCTGAAAAGGGTCGATACTTTTCGCATATGCATTAAGCCCCCTTATCACAGAGCACGGCTCACTTGTAACGTTTTAACCATACACACGACAGGAAAATTACATTGTGATCATTTTTATCAGCTATGTTCTACCAACTTTGAAAAACGCACTCGAAATGATCGAGGCACACTGCGATTGTAACCTGTTTTGTAGAATAGAACAGAACAGAATGTACCGTGGAAGGCATTGTTCTTTTGGGCTACTGGAACATTGGTGACATAGCCTGGGGATGCAGCCTGTTTCCTGCAGGCGCGTCCAACGATGATAAAGAGCAGAACGACCAACGGTCAGAACAACCCAGAATACTTTAATCTGTGTTGTTTCTTGATAACGGTTTTTTTTTTTTTTTTTTTTTCTTTTTTTTTTAAAGATTTCATCACATGCTCTGAATAGATCTATATGCATGATTCATTAATGCAAATAGAATAAGCGATATATCATGAAACATCGCGGAAACCTTGCCTAAAATGTAGGAGCACCACTATTCCGCGATGTCTCAGAATATATCGTTTATTCTATTTTTATTGGCATGGGCTTGGCTTGCAGGCCATAGCAATCGTATACCAAAATTTCAACCTCATCCAAGCATTTACAGAAAAACCCGAGTAAAAGTGAAGAGTACCGCCTGCAATCCATCTCACTACGCTGAAGGAAACGACCCCTTAAATGATAAAATATTTCGATTTGAACATCACAGTAAGGTTTAATTTCACAATAAACTTTGATAGATGTGCGATTTTAATTATACGAAACTGTTGACTGAGAATTTGGGGCCCTCGTGATGTTATTCATAACTGCAAATTCGTGCGCTTAACAGTGAAAGAAACAATTGGCAAACATCGGGTGATCGTTGATCAAATGTTTTGATGTAGGTACGCAATCGACCGAGTTGTGACGAGTGCTGTTGCCGAGTACTAATCGGGATCGTTCGTTTATCCTTTTTCTACACACCATGTGAATGACAAATAATAATAGCGTATTTTACGCAGACGATGTGCTCTTTCTCTGAAAAAGGTGTCTTAAAACCTCGGCAAGATTTTGATTTTCGTAAAATTACTGTGCACCTCGTGTCTGAAGTTATAAGTATGTATTTGATTGGTATATATGCCTTATTTCTTCCTGTCAGATTTGTCCAGATATGACATCTCGGCCCATAACCATTTCGACCCATAGCAAACTCGGAGCATACAGTACCAAATACGTATTAAAGTTTGTAACATGAGCCATTGAAAACCAGTTAATCTATAAAAGACGATGAAATTTTAGACTTGTCTAAATTGAAAACATTTGCGAACGGCAAGTTAGATTTAGCTGAAATGTTGGTTATTGGCTGTGAAAGTGCAGAAAACCTTGTAGGAAAAAAGAGAGCATTTTTTTTTTCCCCAAAAGGTTTTCATGAGGCTATATCCTTGGAGTCCATAAAACTCGAGAATGTGTGGTCAAGAGTTAAGTAACTGGTGGGCGTTTTATATCGAAGATCAGACTTGACATTCAGTGTAATCTGATCTTGATCTCTATAGGTATTTAGGCTGACCTGGGTTGAAACTTTTTGCAAATTTTCTGCATGTCAAAGGACCAGTGTACCTCATGATTCAGTCGGTTGCTCCACAAAATGGATTTTATGGATCCATTAATATATGATGGCTCGTTTCGATTGATGGATCACGGAGATGCATTAAACCCCCTTTTCCTGAGCATGGCTCATTTGTGTTTTCCATAAAGCACAACCAAGAGCTCTTCAAATTTATCAATACTAGATGACTTTATTCAGATGAGGCTTTAGGTCTAACGGCCCTCTTGTTCATGAAAATCTGCTTTCCAACTTGGTTGATCATGGCAACTTAGAGATTCCATAGACTTTCAATGCGAAAGTTGAAAAGTGGCATTTAAAGTAGATATTTTGACAAAACTTTTATAGAAATGTACCTTGAGCAGTCTTGTATCATCCATATGATTTTATTCAACTGGTAGTCTTTAGCTCATCTGTATACGAATAAAGCGTCATGCTATTGTCAAAGCCTATGCGTCATTGTTGTCGTGCAAAAGCTTCGACATTTTTTAATATCTCTGTTATTCCTAAAGATATTTACTTCAAACTTGTACAAGTTATTTACTGTCAAAAGGGGTACCCATATAATAGGGCAGGTAACCATCAAAATATTTTCGACACAGTTACGCCCTTTTTTTATTGCTTTAAATTTTCAGAACCTTTGACATTTTATCGTATCTGTCATTAATGAAGATACTTACTTCAAGTTTGAACTTTTCGATAACTATTAAATGGGGAATTTATATCAGTACAACAGAGGTAGGTAACCACCAAAATATTTTTGGCAAAGTAATTAGTTATGCCCATTTTTCGACTGAGAACTTTTAGCTCAGCTGTTTTTAGAGACATGGTATTTTCATAGCCCTACTGTCATCATCCTCATCGTTTGTGTCGTCGTCATGCAAAATATTTGACATTTTACATTATCTTTATTATTATTGAAAATGTTTACTTAAAACTTAGACAACTTGTTAACAATCAAAAGGGAAACATAAACAATATGGGTAAATAACTATCAATCTATGCCCCTTTTTCAACTTTATGTTTTCACTGAAAATCAACCGAGCATTGGCGCCCGAATGCGGACGTCTTTTATTTGTTGCCATAGAAACCAAAACTTAAAAATAAAAAGAACGTAAAAGATTGTCTTCTCAGACACCAAATCGTGCTCTGTGATATTAGCCTTTAAAAACTTTGTGTTTTCCTTGTCATTGCTCAAAGGTCATGGTTACTATTTCAACCTTTAGACTGAGTGTGGTAAAATGAAAGAAAACTGTGATTCATTGCTTGGCCATTGTGGATTTTTGTACTTTCCAGAAATATTCCCTGCTGTTGCACGCTGCTAATTTTAGTTTGTTACCATAATTTTTTACCAAAGCAACGTAAAGAAAATAGGAAGCAGAAAATCCTTTGAAAATTATCTCATTTCAGTCCATAAAGACCACGAGGCGTAGACTATACAAAAATACTCGTTATATTGGCCTTTACAAATTTATGTTTTTCCATTCTGTTGTCAACTCCACAGACTGTCAGTGTGAGACATGTAGATATTTTTTTATGAGTCTGTACAAATGTGATAGCAGTTTTTAAGCCTGTACAAATGTGATAGCAACTTTGAGCTTCTGAGGCTCATTTTCCTACCTCTTCACTAGTTCTGATGCCCAGGTCTTCAGCGCCTTCAGCGCTTTGATTAATGAATCATGCATAAATATAGGCCTAATCAGGACCACATGATGAAATCTTTTAAAAAAAAAGAAAGCAAGGTAGATCTGCACGTTTTCTTTTTATAAAAATGACGAACTTTCCAACATCAATTTTCAGTCAGGCAAAAGAATGAGAAAGCACTTTGAATTAGCGCTAATGAGTAATACTTCCTCTTACATCTTGGGTGCCGATATTCCGCCGTGTTTCATGATATATGGCCCGCGACATGTGAAATGAGACTTTGTGAAATTTGCGTAAAGTTTCGTCTCGGATTAGCCTGCGCAGTCCGCGCAGGCTAATCCGAGACGGCTATTTACGACTACATAAGATTTTGTCATACAGTCGACTTGCGTGAAACAGAAAATCACTGTGACATAAGAACGGAAAGTGTCTTCTGGGATTAGTCAATACGGACTGCACAGGCTGATCTGAAACGACACACTTACGCATATATCCGAAGGCCCCTTTTCGTGTGATGCACTCCATATCTTTTACTCTAATTTTTATTGATGAATCATGCATAATAAAGGGGGAATTAGGAGAAAGTATTGCTCAGTAGTGCTTCTTACATTTAGTTTCTTGTTATATCTAACCGAAAATTTCGCCTGTCAACAATATGCAAAACAATGAGGAAAACGAGGCAATTCCTGACTACGTTACATTCTTCATCAATTCTCTTCATACTGGACTAAAAACGGATTTAAATATTCATATCCCAGTGCCTCTTACGCCCTTCTAGCCTTTTTTTGAACAGTGATTTTGGCCTTGAGAAAGAAGATAGTAGAAAGCATATCATATCCTGGGCTCGTATTCACCAACCATTCTTGGTTTCATTCTTAGACTAATTCTAGATTTAGAGAGTAACCCAATTGTTTTAGCCAATCAGAAGTTGTGCTACTTTCAAATTTAGAATATCCTTGAGAATGTTCCGAAGAATGTTGATGAATATGGACCCAGAGTCCTTATATTTACTACTACGAACAGAAAATAACGAAGAAAATGATACAGAAAGGTATCGCATAGACAAATAGGTCTACATGAAACTCCTCACGTGTTTGTAAAATATTGCAATAGATTTACTCCTTTTTAACAGACTTGCGTTTATACGTATGTCATGTGCTAGAGGGGTGGACAAGTATAGATAAACAAATAATACAATTCACAAGGAGTTTTGGTTTAAATCGAATGGATATTGCCAACCTGGTTTTCCTCCTTGCAGGTTTTTACTGTCCCTCAAGTGTAAAAAAAAAATCAATGACCATCGGGTAACTGTTGTAATAGCATATTTAGCACAGTCAGAGTTACCGGACATTCGAGTCTACAAATCTTGCGATCTTTACTCTTAGGCTGCTAAGGGCGACTCGGGACACTTTTGCAGACAATTTAGATCAAGATCAGACTGCACAAAACTTGCAGTCTGATCTTGGATCTACACTGTCCTATATGGTATTTTTCTCCCTGTGGATTAAATTTTGAAGCATTTTTCACTCCACAACTGTTTACTTTTGGTCGCTATTGTGCCTTTAAAGAGGCACCTAATTTATAAACACACAAAATGGGCAAACCAATGAGTGTCAACGAGGCATTCGTGCAAGAAAAAGATGGATAAATATAAAGTAAGGACTCGAAAAATATTGTTACAAATAGTGAAGATATCTCCATTTATTTCCATATTGTATTCAAATTTGTACGACTGAAGCTGAGGTTTTAAAGAAAAATTACCTCGGAAAAGAGGGTGAAGGGTCGGTTGATCGCCTGTACCCTTTTGGTACCGAAACCAATTTTAATTGTTTCTGCTGACACTGTAGAATATGTTCAGACTGCATAAACCTTGCAATCCGACATCGAATCTATGCAGTCCGATATACCGAAGACTATTTGCAACAAAAATTGCACGAAATTTTTAATTTCTATTTCAATTTTACCAGTAGAAATGTCGGTTTTACTTATCTTGGCGCTGAATGGATGATTAACTCTTCACCAGACGACAGAATAATTACACTTCCGCCAAATTCAAAGCATTAGTAGAAAAAAAAATCCAATGTAGTTAAAGTGATGGAATTCATCTTTCAAAGGGTAGAAAACATTGTGGGAAAAGGAGAAAATGCTGGTTACCAGCATTTTCTCCCTTTCCCACAATGTTTTCAAAAAGCTTTCTCCTTCGGGGTCGTAAACCATTACCCTGCTAAATAAGTGAAATGAAACTTTCAATTCTATAGTAAGAAACCAAATATTACTATTTCAAAGTTACTTTTTGGGGAAAAAATACCTCCTTATCGGACAGTGTAGATCTAAGATCAGACTGCACGTTCTGTGCAGTCTGATCTTGATCTACTCTGTCCGTAAAAGGTCTATGAGTCGCGCTTAGCAGCCTAAGGGTTAAAATACAGGATTATTTGATAAAGGGCTAAGTCAATATTTGATTATTTAACTCTTTACCACACAATCCCTACTTTTAACGACCCTGAGATAGAGGCCTTTTGAAAACATTGTGGAAAAAAGGAGAAAATGCTGGTAACCAGCATTTTCTCCCTTTCCCACAGTGTTTTCTATCCTTCCCAAATTAAATTTCAACATTTTGAGTCACATTTATTTTGTCGTCTGCAAATGCTTTGACTATGAACAAGTCTAAAATTTTGTCGTTTGGTAAAGAGTTAACAATGATAACACAGTGCAGAGTACCAGGATCCGTTGATTCACTGATGCACTCGTCACAACTCGGCCGATTCCGTACCTACATATAACCTCGTCTGTATAAAGGCGGCTTCCATTTTGAATTACCAATCACATAATCTTAAACATGGCGGCGCCCCTGTAGATCGCTCAGCAACGACATGAACAACCACGATGGAGTTATTCACATCTATGGATCTGTCGATGAAAGCTCCCAAAGGAATTGATAAACCACACTAAAAATTGAATGTACAAACTGTATGCCCACTGAAATATTCTTAGAAAGATAACGATAGAAAATTGACTCATGTTTTCTTTTTTTAAGAGGAGCCTTACAATTTCAATAACGGTAAAACGGTGTGCTTCGGAAAACGTGCGAAATGTACCGATTAGGTGCATATCAAGCTACGTGATACAGCCGAGGTATATACATCATGTATGATACAATATAGTGCTTATATGGCGAACTTAATATTATACTATAAGAAGTGATATAGTTATAATTCCCCGTCCTTCCACCAGCGTCCACCTTGCTCGAAACGAAAAGACAAGATAGACAAATGAACTGACGAGGGATAAACCCTACTGAAAAAAAAAAATAGTAAGACTTCAGATAGAAAACTGGGATGCTTAATACAGAACTCTTAGGCAGACAACAAAGTTACAGACTTCTTCAAATTCAAGACATTTGCAGACGACAAAATAAATATCATTCAATATCTTTTTTTTTTCCGGGTGGTAGGAAGCCTTGTAGGAAAAGGAGAAAACGCTGGTTGCAAGCATTTTTCTTCTTTTCTCACAATGTCTTAAAATTGTTCTCCCTAATATCGTCAACACCCGGGAATGTGTGGAAAAAAGGTAAATAATAAACTTAATAGCCTGTACCAGAAGACAAAATTAAACACTTAGTTAACACTGAAAATGCCTCGCACTTGCATTACCTCTTTACCAAATGACAAAATTTTCGACTGGCCCAAATTGAAAGCATCTGCAGACGACAAATTAAATATAACTCAGATAATGATATTTGTCTTTGAAAAGGTGGAAAACATTTTGGGAAGAGGAGAAAATGCTGGTTACCAGCATTTTCTCCTTTTCCCAAAATGTTTTCAAAAGGCCTCTCTGTCAGGGTCGTTAAAGCCAAGCCCCCGTAGCTCAGTCGGTAGCGTACAGGACTTGAGAACAGGAGGTCGCTGGTTCGAACCCCGGCTTGGCCAATTTCTTTCCGAGGAATGATGATAGTCATCGCGACAGGATTCATTCCTCTCTCACCGCTGACCATTGTTTCGACCATTGGTTATGTGGGAAAGCAGCCAGTGGCTTGGAAAGAATATTGTGCGGAGTACTGGTAAAAGAAACTCCAGGAAAGCATGGATAGGTGCACTGGCCACCGAGATATAACTGAAATAATGTTGAAAACGGCGTTAAACACCATACAATAAATCAATCAATCAGGTTCGTTAAAACTTAGGACTGTGTGGTAAAGAGTTAATTAAGTCCTTTCTACTATGTCAATCCTGTACCACACAATCCTGAGTTGCAACGCTTTGCTTTTGAAAAAAATGTGGGAATAGAAGAAAATGCTGGTATCCCTGTACCACACACTCCTGAGTTACAACACCTTGCTTTTGAAAACATTGTGGGTAAATGAGAAAATGCTGATAACCAGCATTTTCTCCTGTTCCCCACAATGCTTTCTACCCGTTTAAAGGCAATTTTTACTATTTGAGCCCGATTCAATATCTTCCACAAATGCTTTGAATTTTGACAAGTCCAAAATTTTGTCGTTTGGTAAAGGGAGCTTGTAAGATATTTATAATCACGCCAACCATGAAAACGAAAAAAAAAAAAGGTTTATTCCTGAATACTGAAAGGCAATAGTAAACCATTAAGATACATCAGATAGTGATGTGTCAGAAAAAAACAATCAAAAGAGAATTTTATTTCATGTTTCCAGTAGTTTATAGGAAAATAATGGTGGATTTTTGTTTGGTAATTTCACCGTTTCGACCAGTGAATTTACTGGTACGGAAATACCTAGAGCTTCCCTGTACTTCGCAGATTCCTACAAAAAGGGATTAGAGGCATGGAATAAATAGAATATATGTTTTTCTTTTCGGTGAAAGATCAAATTTATTCATCTCTTGAACATCATAGGTAATATTTTCGCTGCGCCACTCGTGAAAATATTACCGATGATGTTCACTCGATGAAATAAATTTCGATTTTTCACCGAAAAAAAAAAACTGCCTTCTGTATATTTCCTGAATGGAATATATTGTCTCCTTTTTTTTTTGTTCAAGATTTCAGCGGCCCATAAAGGCCTTTTGGAATGTCACGCAACAAATACATAGCTCAAATATAAACCGCCCTGGCTGGGATTTGAACCCGTGCGGCAAATATCCTCGTTTATTGAGGTTTAAAAGACCAAATCATTAACCCCCGAGCTAAAGAAAATTCTTCCCAACGCAGTTGTAAGGTATTGATTTTATACGGGAAGAAGCTATGCTGTAAGGAAGGGGTGATCTCCCGTAACACACACCCTCTTTAGAGAAGTCAGCATTTTTGATGACGGAAAGCCTTACTGGGCAGGAAGTCTGTTATTTAGACAACAAATGGCACAATGGCCAATAACGGGCAATTTTATAGACAACAAATGGCTCAAAGGCCAATCCCGGACAAGCCCCCCCTCTTACGAACATGAAAGTTCGCAATAAATGCAACGAATAACAGAGTTGCGTCCCTTGGAAAACGGTGTGTACGAAAAAATCACGTGCAGAAAAAATCAAAATGAATGAAAATGGGCATTAGTTTGACAATTTATAGAATGAGAATTCGGTGCTTTATGGTGCCTAGAAGGTGTCGAAGTACAATAAAGATACTCCGGGTCAGCAGAGTAGCTGTAAGCACAACAGTTCGAGCAGCCCGTTTTCTCTCCGTGCTGATTATACTGGGTGGGGATGTAGAGGTTAACCCAGGTCCACCAAAAGGTCAGAGGCAGAAGACATTGAGCTTTGCAGATGTCTCCGCGACTGATGTAGCATCCCCTCGGCTATCATCCCAGGCCTCCAACAATCCTGTTTTATCATCTATGACAACTAGAAAAACTCATAACCAAAATGATGAACTTGTGATATTTTTGCGAGATATGAAAACTGAGTTAAGGTCTGATTTATCATCATTGAATGTCAAAATGGATGAGTTGAGTAGTTCTGTTCAAGGATTGAAAAAAGAAAACGAAGCACTTAAGAGGGAGAATTGTGAAATTAAAAGCCAGCTAAGGCAAATGTTGGAGAAAATGGACAAATTGGAAGGTCATTCCAGGACAAACAATTTAAGAATTGTCGGGATAAAGGGTCGTTACGATGAAAGTTGGGATCAGACTGAGCTAAGGGTGAGAGAGTTTCTAGACGATAAACTACAGATGACGAATCATAACGACATAGAAATTGAAAGAGCACATCGTTTGAGAGGCAGGGACAAGGATACGTGTCCGATCATTGTGAAATTTCCACGTTATAAAGATCGTTGTGCTATTCTGCAACGAGCAAGGGAATGTCTCAGTAAAGGGTCGTTTGTATTAGTGCACGAAGATTTTTCGGACAGGGTGAGAATGTGTAGGCGGGAACTAGGAAAACGATTGGTGGAAGCCAGAAACAACGGCACTTATACTATTATTAGCTATGACAGACTAATGATAGAAAATGAGGTATTTGCGTTTGACAATTCAACCAATCAAATTGTTCGGGCTGGGGATTCGAGAAAAAACAGAGATCAGCTGATGTAAACGAACAGGCACAAAGAGAATTAAACCAATCAAATGACGAGATTCTTCGAGACAGCATAGGTTATAGGTTAAGGCCCATGGACTGATGTAACATTAGGTTATTATCTTGGAATGTTCGGAACATTTCAGCAACTGCAGTAACATAAACAAAAGGGCCATTATGGCCCTGTATCGCTCCACTGGCTAAACCATACAAACAAAAGGTTACAATTATGATTTCTAACATGAAGACTTATAAAGTTTTCTCTGTAAAATCCCATGAGAAAGTTGTGGCCCCAAGGCGAGTCCATTTTTGACCTATAATTAAGATTTCTAGCTATAACCATATGCTATAATTACTTGAATCCTTGCAGAGGCTAACACGATACAGCCACATACCAAATAATTCAGGGTCCGTATTCACCAACCATTCTTAAGAACGTTCTTAGTCTTATTCTTCAAAATTTTCTACATTTGAAAGTAACACAACTTCTGATTGGCTAAACCATTTGGTTTAGCCAATCAGAAGTTGTGTTACTTTCAAATGTAGAAAATCTTGGAGAACAAGACTAAGAATATTCTTAAGAATGGTTGGTGAATACGGACCCAGGTCTAGGCCATGTGGTAATAAACAAGAAGATTTTCAGAGTTTCCTCAATAAAATATGAGAGTCGGGACTTATTTCTGTTCAACCACTAAATTTTGAACTAATTCAGAAGAAATCTACTAGATTGAATATATGCCAGCTCAGTAGCCCTAGGCCTTACGGTTAGAAACAAGAATTTTTTTTAAAGTTTTCACAATAAAAGCCCATGTAAAACTTGTTTCTAACTGGGACAGGGCCTATTGTGACCCAAGGGCTTTAAGTTGAAGAATCTTAGTAGAAGTGAAGCCACATACCGAATCTGGTATCCCTATGCCATATGGTTTAGAACCAGAAGATTTTTACAGTTTTCACTATATAAGCCCATGTAAAACTTGTTATCCCCCCAGGGCAGGGCCAATTTTGGCCCTAGGGCTATGATTTGAAGAATCTTAGTTAAGGTCTACCAGATGAAGCTACAAGCCAATTTTGGTAGCCCTAGGCCATATGGTTCAAAACTAGAAGATTTTTAGAATTTTCACTGAATAAGCCAATGTAAAACTTCTGATCCCCGGGGCAAGGTCAAATTTGGCCCCAGGGATATAATTTGAAGATTCTTGGTAGAGGTCCATTACATAAAGTTACGTGCAAACTTTGGTAGTCCTACGCCTAATGGTTTCAGACAAGAATATTTCCAAAAATGTCCAATATTTTTCAGTTTTGTTGCCATGGCAACCAGAGTTATTACAGGAATCAAATTCTTTCAAGAAATTCTAAAGAGGACCATAGCAAGATTATTTCTGTGAAGTTTGGTCTAAATTGGATGCGTAGTTTCAGAGATGTTTGAAAAAAAAGTTAACGAACGCACGCACGCACGACGGACACAGGACCATGACATAAGCTCGCTGGCCTTTGGCTTTCCGCCATTTCCATCCCAAGCTTTTTCTCGTTACTAGTCGCATCTTTTTCTCTGGCCTAAAACAAAAAAAGACTTTTCTATCTCCTGGGCTGATAAGCAGGAATACACTGTGTCAGAAAGTCCGTGTTTTTGTGTCTTTGACATGAAAAATGAAAGTCTGATGCAACAGAATTAATACATCGTGTCTTCCATGACGCAACATAAATCAGAACCAAATAGTAACATAAAAAATTGATTCAATTAATATATCCTACAAAATCATCAAGTCATACTACAGACGGGGGGGGGGGGGGGGGGGGGGCTTTTTGACCCTGAAGCTATAATATGAAGGATTTTTCTTGAAGTCCATTAGATGAAGTTACATGCTAAATTTGGTAGCTCTGGGCCGTATGGTTTAGAACAAGAAGATATTTAAAATGTTCACTATATAAACCTATGTAAAACTTGTGACCCCAGGGCAGGGCCAATTTTGACCCCGAGGCTATAATTTGAAGACTTTTTGTAGAGGTTCATTAGATGAAGGTACATGCCAAATCTGGTAACTCTAGGCCTTATGGTTTTGGACAAGAAGATTTTTAAAGATTTCCAATATTTTTCAGTTTTGTTGCTATGGTAACCACAGTTTTGATAGGAATCAAATTCTTTGAAGAGTTTCTGAAGAGGGCCATGCCAGGATCATTTCTGTGAAGTTTCGTTAAAATCCGATGGGTAGTTCCAGAGAAGATGTTTGAAATAAAAGTTAACGCACCCACGCACGCACGCACGACGGACACAAGGTCATAACATAAGCTCGCTGGCCTTCGGCCAGTGGAGCTAAAATGATCTTTCTTCCTTTGACATCATCGGGCTAGTTGAAACATGGTGTGATTATCCTGGTGAACTGTCAACATTTATTGATAATTATACTGTTTTTTTTTTTATTTTACACGAAATAAATCTCGCTATTCAATTAGAAGCAGCAGTGGGGTCAGCGTGTTTGCTATGGAAGATCTCTTGAAGAATAACTATGTTAGGCGCGTTTGATTGTGTTGTACTGTATATTAATTGTAGTATTTTTTATTGTATGAAAGACGTATTACTTATTGTGACATACGTGTCACCTGAAGGGTCCTCTATTTTTAAGGCCGGTCAAAGCAAAGGCATTTTACTTCTTGGTCAAACTATTTAGTCTTTGAGATGTTTTCCCAAACTGTTATTTGTATGTAATGGGCGATTTAAACGCCAGAACTAAATATTTTCTAGACTATATTCCCGATGATACTTTGAGCAATGTTTTTAATGTTGATACTGATTATAATATGGACAATTTCAAAGTTCCACGAAATAACAAAGATAACACTGTTTACAATTCATGTGGTAAACATTTAGTAGAGCTGTGCTGTGTACATGATATCCATTTACTAAATGGGCGTCTACAGGATGATGATTCTGGTAACTTTACATGTACAGTAAATAATGGCAAAAGTGTTGTAGACTATCATATAGGCTCGACGGAACTGTCCCCATTCATAACCTTTTTCAATGTTCTGGATCGAGATGAGTCGGATCATTTTCCGTTACAAAGCTGTCTGTCTATCGTTTGTGTGGTCTTATAGGGGAGGTTACTCAAACATCTTATGCAGAAGAGTCGATTGAGTTATTTCCCATGGAAAGATTGAAATGGAAAAATGAACTCTGTGAACAATTTTTAATTTGTTTTAACGACAATTTTTCTGATTATTTAAACGAAATAGAGCACTTAGTCACCACTGATATAAACATGGCTATTGAAAAGTTAACTTATGTCTATAAAATTTCTGCAGAAATGATTCGCGCGCAAACATATAGTATAACGGCAAGTACTGCGGATCCAGCGTGGTGGGATGGCAGTTAATTGTCATGAGGCAAAAACTTTGAAATACTATTTATTAAGTAAATTTAGGAACACAAACCATTATTTAGACTTTCGAAGATACATAGAAGCTCGTAATCATTTTAAATCCATATGCTCACGGAACTCACGGAAAAAAGACCATATTTCAATTTGACAAACGCCAAACGTTAATAAATAGTAGTAATGATCCGACTGCTTTCTGGCGGTTTCTTAAAACGAAAAGTGAAAATAGAATTAACGTTACTTCATGTACTGTGGGCGAGGGTAATATCGATAGATGGTTAAATTACTTTAAAAACTTATTGCCTTATAGTGAGCACGTTGAACTTACTGAGAGACAATGGGAAGCAGGCGATGTATTAGATGATCACAATGTGATGCTGAACTCCCCAATTACTGATATTGAAGTCAGATAGAGCATTAAAAATGGTAAAGCGTCTGGTAAAGATGGCCTATCAGCTGAATTCTACAAACATACTTGTCGTATTGGAACTGCAATTCTTGTCATGATTTTCAATGAAATTTTTAATTCTGGTAGATTTCCAAAGTCCTGGAATGAAAGCATTTTAGTACCCGTATATAAATCCAGTTCGCAAGATGATCCGTCAAACTACAGAGGAATCTCCGAAATAAATGTATTGTACAAGATCTTTTCAAGTATTCTTAATGATAGAATATATCAATGGGCGGACAGGTTTGAATTGATAGATGAAAATCAACCGGGATTTTGAGCAGGTTATTCAGTTATCGATAATTTATTTACATTACAAAGCATGATACAAAAATATACGGGAAAAGCGGGGGGCGTTTCTATGTTTTTTTTAATGTAGATTTTAAAAAAAAGTTTTTGACTCGCTAGTGCATGAGAAGCTGTTTAGCATTTTACTTAAAAGAGGCCTAAAAGGGAAAATGTTTTATTTACTTTTGGACATGTACTCAAGTTTAAAATCAATGTTTTCTCTGGTTACCAGCATTTTCTCCTTTTCCCACCATGTTTTCAAAAGGCTTCTTCTTTAGGGTCGTTAAAATCCGTGATTGTGTGGTAGAGAGTTAAGGCACATGCCGATCGTGGTAGCGTCAATTGGGTTACACGAGTTAAAAATCTTCTTTGTACTTGTAATTGGTTTTGCCTATGCGTGGCTTTCGCAAGATATAGGAGATGTTGCTTACTTTGTTAAGCTGTTTAACCCTTTCCCAAACAAGCCCTGGTTTTCACGTGTCTGCCGTACAAGTCTTTTGAAAACACTGTGGGAAAAGGAGAAATTGCTCGTAACGAGCAATTTCTCCTTTTCCCACGGTGTTTTCTACCCTTTTTGAGACCTTTCTGCCATTTTCATCAAATTTAAAATTGTCGTCTGCAAACTCTTTGAATTTGGACCAGTCTAAAATTTATCGTTTGCGAAAGGGTTAAGCGAAGAATTTCCGATTGTTCGCTGCAATATATTTAAATGAGTCAGTTCAAACCTCACATCGGTGTGATTTGTACAAACACATATTTTCCTTGTTAAATCCGGAGAAATATCTATCTGTGGATATTTCTCCGAGTTTAACCCTTTGCCACACAATACCGACTTTTAACGACCCTCTGAAAGAAACCCTTTGAAAACCTTGTGGGAAAAGGAGAAAATGCTGGTAACCAGCATTTTCTCCTTTTCCCACAATGTTTTCTACCCTTCCCAAAACAAATTTTAATTTTTCAGTCACATTTATTTTGTCGTCTGCAAATGCTTTCAATTTGGACCAATCTAAAATTTTGTCGTTTGGTAAAGAGTTAAGAAGAGCTTTTGCGAGATTCAGGTGTTCTAGCCATAAAATCAATACAGAACTAGGTAGACACTTTAACATAGAAAGAGATGATAGGGTGTGCCACCATTGTTTGTTAAACCATGACATTTTACTCGAAGAAACTGAATACCACTCTTTTTTTAATTGTTCTCTATTCAGTGCAGAAAAACAAACATTATTGTTCACTTGGTATCGAGGTAGAAAAGATATAAGGTCATTTTATAATCTAATGAAAAGTAAAAATATTGTAACTATTAGAAAGGTAGCAAAGTATATTATATCAATTCTAACATTAAAGAATTCTTATTAATAGTGACTATTTTCTGAATGTAAATGCTATTTGCAACTCTTCACTGTAACGACTGTATTTAAAATTTCGTACTATGGGCCAGTGGCCTTCATTTACAGATAAAAATATTTGGATTGTATTGCATCGCTCAAATATAAACCGCTCCAGCTGGGATTCGAACCCGTGCGGCACATATCCTTGTGTATTGAGGTTTAAAAGACCAATACACTAACCCCTGAGCTAAAGAGAATTCTCCCCAATGCAATTGATTTTATACGGGAAGAAGCTATGCTGTAAGGTAGGGGTGATCGACCGTAACAACCTGGAACGATACTTTTTGCAGATGCATCAAGCCCCCTTTTCACAGAGCATTGCTCATATTGAGGTACATGTACATTCTAGAGTTTTACAAGAAATTTTGATTTATGGTAAAAATCGAACGATACCTGATTTAACATGTCATTCTCACTGATTTAGCAGTTATCAACGTAAAACTTTGAGTTTCTCACAAAGAAAATAAAGTAATTGATTAAAAAAATGCAAATGCTGATCTTGATACTATCTCTAGCTAACAGGAAAGGGTAGAAATCGTTGTGGATAAAGAAGTAAATGTGGGCATAACCGGCGTTTCCTCCTTTTCTCGCAGTGTTATTATAACCCTTCATAGTACGGGGAATTCTTTAAAGGTGTGCGAAAGTGGGACACTAGATGCGACACGAGGGGTAGACAAGTAACTCATGTTCTAGTTATTGTCCTAGGTCGCTTTAGACACTCAAGGTCAATATTAGATCTGATAACCCTTTACCATACAATCGTGTGTTTATTTCAGTCTGCAGAAGGTTTTTGAAAACAATGTAGGAAAAGGAGAAAATGCTGCTAACTAGCATTTTTCTCCTTTTCCAAAACACATTTTGAGACAAGTAGCACCAATTTCGCCTCACGTTCGGAATTTCATCATTGGTAAATAGTTAAGAAATCTCTAATCCCTTTTATAGTAGATCTACATGTATATAGCAAGTTAACCTTTATAATTCTAAAGATAAAGTTGGCCCTGCAATGATCGTCCATCCAGTGGCAATGCTTGAAGAGAAAAACTTTGGTATTGCAACATCGTATTTGAATGCTTTACAACATTTAATTCGATGCTCCGTGTTTCTTTCCGTCACTGTTTTCAGAAAATCGATATTTTCAAAGGTATACGCATGTACGTATGAGCGAATATTTGGGCGCGCCCTTGGAATTTGAAAATGGCAAGGCATTGATGAGAATCGGCTTAACATTGGAAGGGAAAAATTTCTCAAATGCTCAATCTTTCCCAAAAGAGTGACTCTCAAAAGTGAAATGTTAAGTCCACTTTCAAGTTGTAGAATCACAATACTTATCTTATGTCTTTCTTCCGTACCAAAGTGTTTTCAGCCATTTACAGAAAAACTCACTCTTTTTACGACTACGAAAAAAAAAAAAAACCCGTTTAAAAACACTGTGGGAAAAGGAGAAATTGCTGGAACCAGCATTTTCTTCTTTTCTATTACAGACCATGTGTTACTTGTCTAACCCTCGTGTCGTACCTGGTGTCCCACTTTCTATTACAAACCCAATCAGTAAGCCATATTAACATCGTCGTCTGCCAATGCTTTGAAATTGGACAAGTCTAAGCTTTCGTCGTCTGCAGCAGAGTTCATCCTTTAGCAAATAATTTCTTGGGAAGAAGGCTTTTAAAAACATAGTGGGAAAAGGATAACCTTTTCCAGCAATGTTTTTCACTCTTACTAAGAAAGACAAAAATTTCCATCAGTATTTTGAGAATGATTTATTTTATCGTCTGCAAATGCTTTGAATTTGGACGAGCCCAAACTATTTGTCGTCTGGTAAGGATTTAACTCATTACCCCCAGGAAAAAAAAACTGCAGCAGACAAATTTGAAATCATCGTAATCATCATCAATTAAGACTTAAAATGTTTATACAAGAGAAAACATTCTGGCAAATGCAGAGAAAAATTTCATTCGAGCATTAGTACTTACAAAAGTGTTCTACTACAAGACGGAAAAAAAATCATCTGCAGGTATAATTGAGCCATACTCTGACAAAATGTGATTTATTGCATCTCCGTGATGTTTTATACCAAGCAAGTCATCACATAATGATGTATCCGTAAAATCTATTTTATCTTACAACTGGCGGAATCATGAGGTAGAATGGTCCTTTGACATATAGAAAATTTACAAATAGCAAAAAGTTTCGACCCATGTCAACCTGCTGCGCAGGCTGACATGAGTCGATACTTTTTGCAGATACATTCAGCCACGTTTTTACAGAGCAATGATGAAATGCATGAACTCTTAACCAAGCGATGGAATTTTAGACCTGTCCAAATTGATAGCATTTGCAGACGACAAAGTAAATGTGACTCCAAATCGAAATGTGTTTCTTTGGAAGAGTAGAAAATACTGTTGAAAAAGGAGAAAATGATGGTCACCAGGATTTTTTCCTTTTTCAAAAATGTTTATCAAACGTTTGTGTGTGTGTGTGTGTGTGTGTGTGTGTGTGTGTGTGTGTGTCCGATTAGGGTCAAAAAGCAACCATGAGCTTGGGAAGAATATTGTGCAAAGTACTAGTAAAAGAAACTCCAAGAGGGCATGGATACGTGCACTGGCAGCCGCGATATAACTGATATAATGTAAACACCATACAAACACCATAGGGTCGTTAAAATTCGGGATTGCATGGTAAAATGTTAACCCTTAAGCTGCTAATCGCGAATCGCTGACCTTTTGCGGACAGTGTAGACCAAGATCAGACTGCACAGAACGTGCTTTGATCTACACTGCCCGATATGGTATTTTCTTTCCGGTGAAATCAACTTGGAAATCGTAGTCTTTGGGCTTTTACTATTGAGTGGAAAATTTTGTTTCATTTTTTCAGCAGCTTAAGTGTTAAAGGGGGGGGGGGCTTACTTTGTTCTCATAAAAATTACTTGTTCTTCCATTCATATGACGAAGCCAAGTTGGATATATGCAAAAGTTTAACAATTACGGAATGGCTTGGCAAAGTCAAGGGGGTCAAGTATATTGACCGTGGGGTCAATATTGTTTGCGAACAAAATTACTTGTTTGGGTGAAATAATCCAGCCAACCAGCCAATGAACCAAATGTCCAAGAGTAAAATCAAACAAACTTAGCTTTAATTTCTCCCGGCTTAGTTCTTGTTGGAACCTATACTACGGGTATCAACGCTAAATCGCTTTACAGGTAACTTTTAAACTCAGCAGTAGTAGTAGTAGAAATAGTTGTAGTAGTAGAAATAGCTGTAGAAGTAGTAGGTGGTGGTAGAAGTAGTAGTGGTAGTAGTAATAGTAAAAGTAGTAGCAGTAGTAGTAGTACCTGCTGCTTTTTAAGTTTTTACCACGTATCCCGAGTTTAACGACGCTGAAAAGGAAGGCTTTTGAAAACATAATGGAAAAAAAAGGAGAAAATGCTGGTAACCAGCATTTTCTCCTTTTCCTACAATGCTTATCACCATCTCAAAGAAAAATTCCATCATTTGAGCCACATTCAATTTGTCGTCTGCAAACTCTTTGAATTTGGACAAGTCTACATTTTTGTCGTTTGGTAAAGAGTTAAGTTCTTGTTTTTGACGATTTCAAAATGAGTCTACTAGTATTCGAAAAAAAAAAAGCACATTTCTGTTTTTACTATGAGTGCTGTTGTCTTGTAGATATAGAAATATACTGAATTTTTAATGCTTTTCTGAAAGAGGTCCGATGGATTTTTGTAAAATTCAAAGTTTTCGCTATGAACATGATTTGACATGAATTAAGATCGTGTTAGGTAAAAAAGAATAAGTAAACGTGATGAATTGGCAAATTCAATGTTATGTCACTTTTACTAAGGTTATGTTATGTTTTGGCAAAGTATATTTGGACAGGTCCGTTGGCAAATATGAGCCTCGCTCTGGGAAAAGATGGTTTGATGCATCTCCGTGATGTATAATACTAAGTGATTCATCACATAATTATGGATCCACGAAATCCATTTTGTCTAACAACCGACTGAATCATGAGGCAGACTGGTCCTTTGACATGCTGACAATTGATCGACAGCAAAAAGTTTCGATCCAGGTCAGCCTGCGCGCACAGCGCAGGCTGACCTGAATCGAAACTTTTTGCAGGTGTTTTTAAACTCCCATTTCACATAGTATGGCTTATATGTATTTTGTCGGGGCATGCCGATTGGAGAGAACCAATGATTCTGATAAATTAAAACCAAATTGCAGCAGAACAAAGTGTAGCTTGTAGAATTATGCGAAAACATTGCTGCAAAAGGAGAAAATAATTGTCACGAACATTTTCTTTTTATTTTTGCTACGTTGTTTTCATAATGGTCTGCAGAAGCAATGAGCTGATAACGAAGGTATTAGTAAAACAAAACGGTAATAAAGAACCGTACTCTATGAAAAAGGGGGTTGAATGTTTTTGCAAACAGTATTGACCCATGTCAGCCTAAGCAGTCCGCGCAGACTTATCAGTGTTAACCCTTCCCCAAACAAGCCCTGGTTTTCACGTGTCTACAGTACAAGTCTTTTGAAAACACTGTGGGAAAAGGAGAAATTGCTCGTAACGAGCAATTTCTCCTTTTCCCACAGTGTTTTCTACGCTTTTTGAGACCTCTCTGCCATTTTCATCAAATTTAAAATTGTCGTCTGCAAACTCTTTCAATTTGGCCCAGTCCAAAATTTTTCATTTGGGAAAGGGTTAAAACAGTTTCCATTTAGTTTAAACATATTTATTTGTAATAATTAATTACAAAAGGATTGGGACGAAAGCTAACGAAAGCTTATAAAGTCCCTCTCCGAAGTACAAATGGCACATACAATAAGTCCATGAATACAATAAAACACACACACACACACACACACACACCTACACAGTCTACAGTCTAACAGAGAGAGAGAGAGAGAGAGAGAATGGAGGTTTAATGAACTAATTAATCAAATCTTTTACTTTCCTTTATGTAAAAATGAACTTGAAGAAATAATTCCTTGTTGTCCCAAAAAGTTAGAGTATCACTTCCAAAGAGGAGTGTATTTAGATCTACCACACATGAAAGATTTGAAAGAGAACGAAGTAAAAAATTACTTTCATTTCGATACAATGGACATTCAAAAAAGTAATGTTGATTTGTTTCTAATGCACCACAGATACAGAGAGGCGACTCAACTATATTTCGCATGAATAAATGATGCTTGAGAGAACTACATTCATTTCTTAACCTGGCATGAATAATTTGGAACCTTCTTTTACCGACAAAGAATAACTTATTCGGGATTGGTTTATCAATATTTAAATAATTCTTAAAACTAGAAACAGACTCTAAATTTCTAATATCTTGTGGAATTGAATTCCATTCATCAACGACAGATGGAATGAATGAATTTTTGTACAGGTTTGTCCTACATGCAATGCTATAAAGGTTATTAGAATTACGAAGATTATAATTACTAATGCTACTATTTAGTTGAGGGACAAGAGAACTTAAATATGTTGGTGCAAAGCCTTTGACCATTTTAAAGAAAAGTATAAGTTTATGCTTATGCCTACGCTCACTAAGTGTTTCCCAACCACACTCCTTTCGTAGATCAGACAAAGAGACTAGTTTACTACAACCTGTAACTATCCTAGCAGCTTCATTTTGTATTTTATCCAAATCATCTTTCAAATATTGGGGCATATTATTCCATACCACATCGCCATATTCTAGAATTGGTCGAACAAATGAGAAGTATATCACTTGGAGAGACTTTCTATCAAGACGATTTTTTAGTTCGCGCATAACATGTATTCTTTTCCAAGCCTTTTGTGCTATACTATTAATATGATAATCCCATAATCCATCACTAGAAAGGTGTATTCCTAAATGTTTATGTGTTTGTACATTTGGAATAAGAATATTAGACATGTTTAGATCCGGATGAGTAGCCTTTGTACTTTTGCGTGAGATGACAAGAGATTCAGATTTTGTTGGATTAAATTTAACAAGCCACGATTCTGCCCAAGAATTGATTTTATTGACATCATCTTGAAGAGTTTTCCCCGCGTCAGCAGGATTTCTAACAACCAATGACAAGCTAGTGTCGTCAGCAAAGAGATTGATACCTGATTCAATGTTTTCGACAATATCATTGATGTAAACAAGAAATAGAAGCGGACCAAGTATCGAGCCCTGAGGGACACCGGCATTTAAGTGTTTAGTATTTGACTGACAGCCAGGCAATACAACTCTTTGGCATCTATTAGAAAGATAGTCAGAGAACCATGCCAAAAGTTTTCCTTTTATTCCTGCTCGTTTTAATTTAAAAATAAGGCCTTTATGCCATACCTTGTCAAAGGCTTTACTTATATCAAAAAATATGAATCTTATTTCTAAACCTTCATCCAAAGCTTTACATATTTTGTTATAAAGAAAAATTAGCTGATTAACGGTAGAGTCACCTGGTAGGAAACCTGACTGGCATGGCGTGAAGAAACGTATTTCTATTAAGTAGTTAAAGACATGCTTATAGATTAATTTTTCGAAAACCTTTTCCATAGTGTTAAGAAGTGACACCGGTCTGTAATTGGATGGTATCGAGGGATCGCCTCTCTTAAAAATTGGACAAACGTTAGATATTTTCCACGAAGAAGGTAAGCTGCATGATTCCAAAGAAAAATTGAAAAAGTGACATAAGGGAGTTGCCAACTCATTTGCAGCTTGACGCAAGACAATGTTGTTAATACCGTCTGGACCAGAAGCTTTCCCAGCTTTAAGAGTTTTTAGAATGTCCTTGACCTCGGACGGATGGATTCTAATTGAACTTAAAGATTCGCCATTTCTCATACATTCATTCGGTAACAAATGTGCAGTATCATCTAGTGATGATTGCGAAACAAAGAATGAATTTAACAAATTTGCTTTCTCAATTTCATCAACAACTATAGTATCATTATTAATATCATACAGTGGTGGTATAGAACTTGAAGAGGAAGGCGAAATAAAACCTTTCAATGTTTTCCACCAATCACGTGACGATAAAGATCCAGAACGTAGCTTATTAGATAGACAATCAATATATTTCTGTTTACTTTTTCTTATTAAATCAATAACCTCGTTTCTAGCCTTTTTAAATCTTGACCAGTGATTCGAACTGTTTGATTTTTTTGCTTTTTTATATAGTCTTTTACGCTGTCTAATTTTTCGTTTAATGAGATTAGTAATCCAAGGTGGTTCCTGTAAGTTAATAGTAACCAATTTATGGGGAATCGTGCTATTTATCCCTTCTTTAATAACACTGGTTATATTTTCAACGTAGTTGTCAATATCGTTAGTTTTCAACTCTGTCCAATTAATACCATTAAAGTAATTTTTCATTGTATTGTAATCACCCAGGTCATATTTCCAGATGACTCTCCTGACAGAAGTGCGTTTTGCTTTTAAAAAATTAAAAAACCCAAAGATAGGACAGTGATAGCGTTTACTGTTGTCTAAACAAGGCTCTCCTACTCCAGAAGTCAACACGGATTCTTTGTTAGTCACAAATAAAAGATCAATTATAGAAGAAGAAGTTTCCGTATAATGTGTTGGCTCTTCAATAAGCTGAAACAAATTAAATTGACTACAAAGCGAGTTAATTTTTCTATTTGAATTAGAATTCAGTTGATTAATATTGAAGTCGCCTGAAATTATTATATTCGAAATATTGGAATCCATAGCAAGTCCAATAGAATCTTCAATTAATGAATAATATGCAGAATCTGAATTTGGCGGCCTATAAAAGACGCCGAATAAGATGTTTGTTTTGTTACACAGTTTAATCTGAATCCAAATACATTCAACTCCAGTAATTTCTAAATCATTCCTTCTGACATAAGAGATGGAATCTTTAACATACACCATTACACCCCCATATCTATCTGAAATGCGGTCCTTCCTCTCCGGGGCGTAAAAAGATGGAAATAATAAGTCACTTGTAGGACAGTTATCACTCAACCATGTTTCCGTAAAAGATATTATATCAAACTGTGAGAACTCTGTCAATAAAATATCTGTTTTAAACCTTATACTTTGCACATTATAGTGTACAGTATATAGATGGTTAGGAACATTTGAAAAGTTGTACAAGTCATATGAAGTTGAGCTGGTAGTTGTATGATTGGATAAGACATCAAAATCTGAAGGACCAGGATTAGGATGAACATCACCCGAACTGAGTAAAAGAGTAATTAGCCATATGATACAAATTAGAGTAAGTGCGCGAGATAAACTCGTTAATAGACGATGGGTATATATCACGTTCGACCACGCATCAACGCTTATAATATATTTACATCTGCAATCGGAACGTATTGAAATCTTATTTTTCTTCACTGCTAGCCATATGGAAAATGAAAACACAAGGGAAACATGTGTAAACAGAATACTTAACATAATTACAAGAAAACGATATCGAAATTTGAAACAGAAGTTGGGTCCTATCACATAATTCAATTTAATTCTCTTAGTTTCCATTTAGTCAACTTACAGCACGTAAAAGGACCGTTCTACCTTCAGATTCCGTCGGTTGTGAGACAAAATGCTTATTTCATGCTTTCCGGTAGGATATCGAGAAATAGCGGTGAAAATATTTTTCGATATTACACGGGTACGACCAGTTAGAATACCGATTTCATTTTTTTTTTTATGGAAGTCTCGACAAAAAAGGCGTTAGAAGCATGAAATAAATAGAATATTTGTTTTTTTCGGTGAAAGATCGAAATTTATTTCATCTCGTGAACATCATTGGTAATATTTTCACTCGTGGTTGCGCCACCCGTGAAAATATTACCGATGATGTTCACTCGATGAAATAAATTTAGATCTTTCACCGAAAAAAACAAATATCCTCTATATCCTATGGATCCATAATTAACCCTTTCAGCGCCAGAGGCGAAAACAGGGACTTTTGCGGACGGCATAGACCAAGATCAGACTGCACAGAACGTGCAGTCTGATCTTTGATCCATGCCCTCCGCTTGTTTGGTCATGCCTATATGATAAAAGTCTTCTTGAGACTCAGTGGTTTGTATTTACAGCCATCAAAAGAAGCCAAGTTTGTTTATTTGGCGCCGAAAGAGTTAAGTGAAATGCTTGGTATAATGCATCAAGGAGATGTATTAAACCCCCTTTTGCTAGAGCATGCCTCATATTTATATACCATCTTTTTACAGGCACTTATCCTTCTTTCTCTTATTTCTTGAGCCAAGCCCCCGTAGCTCAGTCGATAGCGTACAGGACTTGAGAATAGGAGGTCGCTGGTTCGATCCCCGGCTTGGCCAATTTCTTTCCGAGGATTGATGATAGTCATCGCGACAGGATTCATTCCTCTCTCACCGCTGACCATTGGATTGATGATACTCATTGCGACAGAATTGGTTCCTCTCTCAGCGCTGACCATTGTTTCGATGATGGTTATGTGGGAAAGCAGCCAGTGGCTTGGAAAGAATATCGTGCGGAGTACCGGTAAAAAGAAACTCCAGGAAAGCATGGATAGGTGCACTGGCCGCCGCGATATAACTGAAATAATGTTGAAAACGGCGTTAAACACCATGCAATCAATCAGTCAATCAATCTTATTTCTTGCAGGGCACACCAAATATGCCATCCTATAAACTTACATATTTTGACGGACGTAGCCGTGGAGAGCTGGCCAGGTGTGTTTTTGGTCTGGCAGGCGTGCCATTTGAAGACGTGAGGCTTACCAGCGCAGAATGGCAGGCCCAAAAAGCCGGTAAGAATGGGGTTTGAACTTGGGTACCAGTCTACACTGTCCGCTACTTTGTAAAATATATCGGTAGAATAAAACTTGATATTGTGATGTCTGTGACGTTTTTTCTGGGTAACAAGTTCATTTGATGTTATCTAGAGCTTTAAGTGGTAAATAACAAAGATAAATGGTCTGTATGTTTCTTGATATAGTGTTTCACGCCTTTTTCAACACTTATTTCAGTTACATCGCGGCGGCCATGCTTTATCCATGCTTTCCTGGAGTTTCTTTTACCAGTACTTCGCATGATATTCTTCCGAAACCACCGACTACTTTTCCACGGAACCATCACCGAAACAATGGTCAGCGATGAGAGAGGAACCAATTCTGTCGCAAGGAGTATCATGAATCCTCGGAAAGAAATTGGTCGAGCTGGAGATCCCGTGGTCTCAAGTTCTGTACGCTACCGACTGCGTTACCGTGGCTCGGTGATATTGCTAATGATACCAAACTGCCAAACAAAATGGTGTTTCCCTTTTGAAAGCATTTGCAAATGAATGAGGTTTGTTTTTAAAAGGATAAGAAAACTTTGAGGGAAAAGAAGAAAATGCTGGTTACCAGCTTTCTTGTCCAGGATCGTTAAAATGCTGGATTGTTCCACCATTAATAGTTTTATTTTACAAAAATGCCAAAAGTATTGCGAGAAAAAAACCCACCTTACGTCATTGACCGCTATCTTGCAAGTGTATTTTCAGACTCTGCCTATGGTCAGTTACCAGAACTAAGTGTTGGCGGGAAGGTTCTGTGTCAGAGTTCTGCCATTGCAAGATTCCTCGCTAAGGAATTCAGTATGTAGATGGTAGCAAATCTGTTTGTCAGCCACTCTTTTGTCTGTCTTTATGTCTGTATCTACTATCTTTCTTCGCTCATACGGCAAATTATCCAGTCCATCCTTTCATATCTAAAATCTGTCAAAAACTGAAACATAAGAGTATATTCGAAAATTGAGTAAAAAGAGAGTCAACAATATATGAGCTTTGCTTTGTGAAAAGGGGGTTAAAGCCACATGCAAAAAGTGTCAACCCAGGTCAGTGTGCGAAGTCAGCGCTGGTTGACCAGCCTGAGTTCCAGTCTGATCTTTTTTATTTGTTTTTTTTTTAATATATTTTCGGGAAAAGATAATAATTACGGACACATTAACAGTTTTGCCCCAGATCTGAAGAAACCATGAAAGGAGACCGCGATAGGACTGATTAAAAGATTGTTGCCGCCTTGACCCATGCTAAGGCTGAACCTTGTCGAAACTTTTTGCTTTTGATAAATTTTCTGCATGTCAAACGACCAAGGTAAATTTTCTGCCCGCCTAAGGACCGTTCTACATCAGGATTATTTTATGTTATGTTATTTATTTATTTATTCTAAATTAACCCTTATCCTGCTAAAAAAGCGAAATGAAACTTTCAAACCGATAATAAAAACCCAAACTTTGCTGTTTCAAAGGGTTTTTTTTTTTTTTTTTTTTGAAAAGGTATTTCCTCATCCATTGGACAGTGTAGATCCAAGATCAGACTGCACGTTCTGTGCAGTCTGATCTTGATCTACACTGTCCGCAAAGGTCGTTGTGTTGCGCTCATTAGCCAAAGGGTTAAGTATAACTATAGTTCGAATGAAATATTTCAGACCTTGCCGGTGCCAACAACTGGGAAGCAGCCATGATCGATCAGTATGTAGAAATGACCGGAGATTTGTTCGGACAATGTATAAAGGCGTTTTCTGAAAAAGACGAGGATAAGAGGGTAAAAAATGTTTGAAAATGTTTAACCCTTTACCAAATAATCACGTATTTTAATGATTGAGTGGGAGATGGCTTTTGAAAACATCGTGTGGAAAGGAAAAAAATGCTGGTGAACAGCTTTTTCTCCTTTTCCCACTATGTTTGCTTACCCTTTAAAAGAAAAATTCATCAGTTGGCCCCAATTTAATGTGTTGTCTGCAAACGCTTTCAATTTAGACAAATTTGAAATTTGGTCGTCGTGTAAAGAATAAATGATCCTCTACGAAGACATGCATGCTTCTTGACTGACAGTAATACTAGTAAAGCACTGAATCGTGGCCAGAATCATCTGGAAATTAAGAAAATATCTCCCAAACACTTCTACTTCTTGTTTAACAAACGTCACCCGCTATAACCTAAATGTAAGGCAAGTTGTCCAACTGTTTTACTTACCGAGCACGACCCTAATAAGTCATTTGTCAATGTCAACAAACTGATCTATTATCAGGAATCTTGACCGAAAAAGTATAACTTAGGAGTATATTATTTTTTCATGAATGGTAAAACCAGTTCTGCTTCATCAGTTCTTATGGATTAAGATCAGACTGCTCATGACAGGTAGTCTGATCTGACCTTAAAATGGCGCTATTGGTTTTGATGCAATATATTGCGAGTATCTTAAATCGTACATGGCTTTTATGTCAGACTTCTCAGATGATAATAATCTATACTGTAAGCTATAAACCATTCAAGTGCAGTTTTATGCTGAATAAATGTTATGTTATTTTATCTGTCGGTATTTTTCACACTATATTGAGACTTGAATGGCAAAAGTCTTTATTTTAATCGTGTTCTGCGATTATTTATCTACGATCTGGTACATAGAATTGAATACAAATGGATAAATATTAAAACAAAGTTAAAAAAGGAAAAATTTAAAGGCGGCAAATTTTTCTCTTCTCATCGTGAAAGGGGCCACCAATACAGTGATGGCTATATTGCCCCCTATCCTGCTAAAGAAGTAAAATGAAACTTTCAAGCCGTCAAGATGTCCTTGTGTGGTGGATAGCAACCTAAGGGTTAAAGGAACCTGACTGGTTAACAAAACTTAGCCATTGGCTTTCGAGAAAAAAAACTGCGAGCAGTTGAAATATTATTGACCAATCAGGTTCGTTCAGTATATTCACTATAGATCTGCAAGAGGGAAGAAGACGTCTGAAGATAATGTCATAAACTTATCATTTCTTCAGATAAGTTTAACCTTTTACCGCACAATGCCGCCTTTTAACGAGCCTGGTGTAAAAGCCTTTTGAAAACATTGTTGGAAAAGGAGAAAATGCTGGTAACCAGCATTTTCTCCTTTTCCCACAATGTTTTCCACGCTATTAAAGAAAAATTGCACCATTTGAGCCACACTGAAAGTGTCGTCTGCAAATGCTTTAAATTTGGACAAGGCTAAAACTTTGTCGTTTGGTAAAGGGTTAAGGAATCATGCGATTTCCCCCCCCCCCCCCCCCCCCCCCCACACACACACCTTTATAGACCATACCATAGTTTCACGGTCGTCCTGGGACAACTATACATTTATGATATAAGTTATGCTCTGGCAGAAGAGGCTTAATGCATCTCCGTGATCCATTTTGCCAAGCAAGTCATCACATTATCATGGGTCTATAAAATCCATTTTGTATGACGACAGATCGAGGGGTCTGTTGGTCCTTTGACATGCAGAAATTTTACCCAAATCAAAAAGTTTCGACCCAGGTCAGCCTGCGCGGACTGCACAGGCTGACCTGGGTCGATACTTTTTGCAATTTCATTAACCCCCTTTCCACAGAGCATGACTCATATACATATGTCACTCATTAAAATACATTTTCTTTTTATCAACAGAAAGAGTTATTGAAAAAAATCAACGAAGAAGTGGTTCCAAAATTCATGGGATTTTTTCAAAACGATTTGGAAGCGAATGGTGGACAAGTCATGGTTGGAAAATCGGTAGGTTTATTTTAAGTCAAGCTCTGTGAAAATATGGAAAGATGGTTTAATGCATATGCAAAAGGTATCGACCCATGTCAGCCTGCGCAGTCTGCGCAGGCTGACATGGGTCGATAATTTTTGCAAGTGGCAAAGGACCATTCTATCTCATGATTAAGTCGGTTGTTAGACAAAACGCATCAATATAATGCAACAACTTGCTTGGTATAATGCATAACAAACATGCATTAAACCCCCCTTTTTCCAGAGCACCGCTCATATATATACTTTTATATAAGTTTAGCTTTATCAATCTTTTTTGCGAAATTTTAGCAAAATTCCGCTTAATGTAAACAGTCAATCTGACCGGAAGGAAATACCCTAGTGATGCGCACGCATTTTGAAATGTTTTGCTTTTGGTGTAGAATGATCTCTGACAAAGAGTATTTCAATCTAGAAGATTTGCGAAGAGTACCCTTTGACCACTCTCCAGAGAACAATCGTTGTGACACCACAACTCCTCTGGTAAAGAAATTTTTAACCTCATGGCAATAATTTGAATAATCTTCAAGGGCGTAGCGTCCATTACACACAATACGCAAGTGCGTATTTGTAGAAAAAAATTGGAACGGGCGAAACATTCTTTTATCACTTTACAGAGCAACTCCATCTTCATAAATGAGACTAAAACCGGACGGAAAAATAAATTGAAAATTCCCAACCGATTCTGCAGAGGGAAATACGTATTTTGATTTCATCCTACCTCTTTTCTATGGGAAATCGACTTCAAACTGTCTTGGACACTGTAGATCAAGATTAGACTGCACCTTCTGTGCAGTCTGATCTCGATTTACACTGTCCACAAAAGCGCTCTGTGTCACGCTTAGCAGCCCTTGGGTGAAACAGCACTCTCGAGTCGGAGTGCGTAATGATTCTGAACGTCTGGTTACACCATTGATCTTGGTAGAGGTCCCCGATATCATGCTACATATCAAACACTACAATTTTTTTTTTGGCCAAATGGTTTTGAACGAAAACATTTAGCTAAGTAGCCCAGAGAAGTTTACGAAAAGCAACCATAGTGTTTTCAACCCTTTCGACGTCAAATTTTACCATTAAGGTCACGCTGAAAGTGTCGTCTGCAAATACTTTCAATTTGGACTAGTCTAACATTTTGTCGTCTTTAAAAGGGTTATAAATGTTCAACGGTATACATAATCCGGAGATCAAGTCGACCAAAGTATGTCGTAAACGTTATGTCCAGCGAAATAATTCCCGTCGACGTCGTTCCCGACGACGTCATAAAACGTTACATCAAAAATACTTACGTTGATCCTTCGCACGAGAAGGCAACAACAGAAACTGATTGTTACCAGAAAAAATATCCCTAGACAAACAAACAGTAATAAAACATTATCAAATCTGCAACAATTATTACGTGATTCATACGTAAAATGATTTTTTTTTTTTTGTTATCAAACTTCAATAACAAATAAAACATCGTATAACCTATACATTTTTTATATCAAACTTGCCTATATTTTGCTTCTTTTCATTCTAATTGTGTGCATAATTTCTTTTATGTGTGAGTATACATATAACGGAGGACTGTATTATTATTATTATTATCATCATCATCATCATTTTCATTATTATTATTATCATTAGTATTATTATTATCATCATCATCATCACCATCATTAGTATTATTATTATTATGATCATCATCATCATTATTGTTACTATTGACTTATCATGCCTATTCTAGGAATTCGGACCGGAACAACTTTTAAAATAGTTGATAATATAGGTGCAGATAGTATTATGGACGTGCAATTTGATCTTTGTCTTCACTTTTGGCAAATCATCGAATCATAAATTTGTTGGGTGCGTCACAGATCAAGATTAGAATGAAACACTCCCACGATAAAACTGTTGAGTGAGGCTCTAACCCGATGCCTCCAGGTTGCGAGTCCTACACTCTACCACTGAGCCATACAGGACCCCAGTCAAAAGAGGTCGAGTTTTACCCCTTAACCTGCTAAAAATGTGAAATAAAACTTTCAAGTTGATAGTAAAAATCCAAATGTTGCTATTTCAAAGGCTTTTTTGGGGGTGGGGGGGGATAACATCCACTTATCGGACAATGTAGACCCAAGATCAGACTGCACGTTCTGTGCAGTCTGATCTTGATCTATTCTTTCTGCAAAAGGTCCTTGAGTCGCGCTAAGCAGTCTGAGGGTTAATATTTGGCGCTGAATGAGTTAGGTTCGTATCCACCAATCATTCAACGTTCTCTATCGTATTCTCCAGAATTCTCTAAACTTGAAAGTAACTCAACTTCTGATTGGCTAAACCAAATGGTTTAGCCAATCAGAGGTTGTGTCACTTTCAAATGTTGAAGATCTTCGGGAATAAGACAAAAAATGTTCTTAAAACTTGTAAGTGAATACTGACGCAGATATGACGTTGCCTTTATTGCCTTTTTCTTTCATTTCCAGTTAACACTCGCCGATCTCGCGGTCCAGAACGTATTCGACAGTTTACTCATGAAAGAGCCCAGCGCCATGGATAAATTCCCGACACTGAAGGCACATCGTCAGCGTCTTTTAACGGCCCCCAACATCGGGAATTACTTGAAAAATCGCAAGAAGACTGATATATAAGCTTGTAGTTCTTCTGTAATATTGAAATATTGCTGCTCTCTTCTTGTCTATCGTTTGTTTAAAGATATGTCCTCGCAGCCAGAAAAAAAAAAAAAACGCTGTAGAAATTTGAGATTGTAGAACGACTCAAAATTTAATCAGCTGTGTAAACATAGATAAATTACCGATATTTCTTGTGTAAGGGATAAATACATATGAGCCAAACTCTGGCAAAAGGAGACTTAATGCATCTCCGTGAAGCATGATACCAAGCAAGTCATCACATAATTATGGATCTTTAAAACTCAGTTTTTTTCTAACAACCGACTGAATCATGGGGTAGACTGTTCCTTTGCCATAGAGAAAATTGTCAAATAGCGAAAAGTTTCAGCCCAGGTCAGCCTGAGCGGACTGAGCAGACTGACCTGGGTCGATACTTTTCGCAAATGCATTCAGCCCCCTTTTCACAAAGCATGGTTCATATATGGGGAATCTTCAATTTAAAAGCGAAAATGTCACAACAGTGATTTCTTTGATGGGCTCCAGAAATGAAATGCATTTTCTATCGGTCGTAATCTATGCAACCTTGCAACCGTCAAGGTCAACACTTGGCATGAAGATACAAAAATAATTACAGTTTGATAAAAATACAGATGAAATGGGTTAAAAACTGCCTGAAAACGAATATAAATGTATCTTTAAATCTTTTAGTGCTAGATATACAAAATCGACCTCTTTCGACGGTTGAAAATACAAACCATTTAATCTTAGCCCTTAAACTGCTAAGCGCCACTCACTGACCATTTGCGGACAGTGTAGATCAAGATCAGACTGCACAGAACGTGCAGTCTGATCTTGGATCTACACTGTCCGATATCGAGATATTTTTTTCTTCAAAGCATGAGTTTGAAATAACATTATTCGGGTTTTTACTATCGGCTTGAAAGTTTTATTTAACTTACTTAGCAGGATAAGGGTTAAAAAGATTTTTAACTCGTTACCAAACGACAAAATTTTAGACGGGTTCATACTGAAGGAATTTACAGACGGCAATTAATTCTTTTTTCAGTTGACAGTTTTTGTCCTTGAATAGGCAGAAAACATTCTGGGGAAAGGGAGAAAATGCTGGTAACCAGCATTTTCTCCTTTTTCCCACAATGTTTTCAAATGCCTTCTTCCCCAGAGTCGTTAAAATTCGGAACTGTGAGGTAAAGGTTTTATTTACAGACTTGGCTAAACATATGGACGGTATAAATAGAATATCAGAATGCACGTTCTATGCAGTCTGACCTTGATCTTTGCCGTCCACAAAAGCCCCTGTCTTCGCCTATGGCACTGAAAGAATTAAAAGGTGTCTTTAGTGCCACTTTCAACTATATTTCCGTCATGTGACATCTCCCTTATTCATGTCTCCCTTTAGATTCAATAATCCTATGCTAGGATTCTGTAGTGCCTTGCTCAAGGCTAATTATCCCCATCAGGAGAAGATCTTACGAATCCTTCGTCTTAAAGATACATCCTTTTGGCCAGAGAGGGAAAAAAAACGCTGCTACAATTTGATAGACTGTAGAATGGTTCAGAATTTAGCCAGCTGTGTAAAACATAGATAATTCACCGATGTATATATGGTGTAAGGGACAAATACATATATCGGAAATCTTCGATTTAAAAGCGGAAATGTCACAACAGTGATTTCTTTGATGGCCTTCAGAAATGAAATACATTTTCTATCGGTCGTAATCTAGGCAACCTTGCAACCGCCAGGGGTAACATTTGGCATGAATATACAAAAATGACTATAGTTTGAGAAAATAAATGAAGGAAGTTGTGAGTGGAAGGACAGAAAACATTGTGGGAAAAGAAGGAAAAGAAGAAAATGTTGGTTATCAGCATTTTCCTCGTTTTCCACAATGTTTTTCAAAGCCTTCTCCATTAGGGTGGTTATAACTCGGAATTTTGTGGTAAAACGTAAAGCACGTAGACTGTTACATGGGTTTTAAACTCTAGTCTGCGAAGCATTTAGATAAATACCACTAGTAATCGAGACTTTCAGGTAAAGAACACAAACTGAGAGACATTTAGATAAAGAACACTACTAAGCGAGACGTTCATGTAACGAACACTAGTATGGGAGACATTTAGATAAAGAACGCTATTCCACAAGAAAATAACGCTAGTCTGCCAGACATTTAGCCAAAGGACACTTGTCTTGTGAGATATTTAAGTAAAGAACACAAGTCTGCGAGACATCCAGCCAAAGAACACTGGTCTGCAAGACATACAGGTAAAGAACACCAGTCTGCGAGGCATTCAGGTACATAATACTAGTCTGCGAGACATTCAGGTAACGAACATTTAGATAAAGAATACTAGTCTGCAAGACATCCAGGTAAAGAACTCTAGTCTGTGAGATATTCAAAACACCAGTCTGCGAGACATTCAGGTAAAGAATATTAGTCTGTGAGACATTTAGGTAAACAACACTAGTCTGCAAGACATTAAGGTAAAGAATTCTGGTCTGCGTGACATTCAGGTAAAGAACACTAATCTGCGAGACATTCAGGTAAAGAATACTAGTCTGCGAGACATTCAGGTAAAGAACACTAGGCTGCCAGACATACAGGTAAAGAGTAAAGGTCTGTGAGACATTCAGGTCAAGGACACTAGTCTGCGAGTATTTAGTTAAAGAACACTAGTCTGCGAGACATTCAGGTAAAGAATACTACATTGTACTCTACGAGAAATTTAGGTAAGGAACACTAGTCTGCGAGACATTTAGGTAAAGAACAATAGTCTGCGAGACATTCAGATAGGGAAAACTAGTCTGCGAGATAATCATGCAAAGAATACTAGTCTGCGAGACATTCAGGTAAAGAACACTAGTCTGTGAGACATTCAGGTAAAGAATAACAGTCTGTGAGATATTTCGGTTAAGATTACTAATCTGCCAGACATTCGGGTAAAGAACACTAGTTTGCAAGACATTTCGATAAATACGTATTTTAGGTCTAAGACCCCGCTGACGGAGGTGGCAAAAAATCAAAGCGTAAGCTTTTGGACAGCGCAATAGTCTGTAAGAACACTAGTCTGCGAGACATTCAGGTGAAAAACACATGTCTGCGAAACATTTAGGTAAAGAATAATAGTCTGTGAGATATTTCCGTTAAGATCACTAGTCTGCCAGACATTCAGGTAAACAACACTAGTTTGCAAGACATTTTGATAAATAAGTATTTCAAGCCTAAGACCGCGCTGACGGAGGTGGCAGAAAATCAAAGCGTAAGCTTTTGGACAGCGAAGACATGAAACATAAGCCCACCTGGCATTTCAAAATGCGATAGTTGCAGTGGTTGGTGTAGTGCTGAAGGTGGCATACCAGTCGTGTTTTCTCCATACTGAATAAAGAGTAAAAAAAAATCACCGTAGCATCTTTGGCCTTGTGCTGCTCTTTATTGGCAACCAGAGCTTTGCTGTTTGTTTTCATGAATTGCATGTTCAACTGCCTATTAAGAAATATAGAATTGTACCCCAAAAATACATGTATGCACATTTTCCTTTCCCACTTCAAACACAACTACCCTTGAAAAGGGGTCCTGCGTGGCTCATTGGTTAAGCGTAGGACTCGTAACCTGGAAGCAGTGGAAGCACTGAGTTTTTCGTGGGAGTGTCCTTGGGAAGACGCTTCACAGCCCCAGTCTAGTACTGGTAAATCCCAGGAAATACATGAATATGTGAGTTGTCGCCGTGATATAACTAAAATAACGTTGAAAGCGTTTCAATTCAATCAATTAATAAACCCTGAAAAATCACTGAAAAAGGACCATTACTTACGGCGTTTCTCCATGTGGTCACAGGCATATAAAAGTTTCACAATAAATATCAAGCTTGCACTCAATTTCAAGAGAAACCAGGAAATTTCCAGACGAAGCATATTACCCCTTTACCACACAGTCCCGACTTTTAACGACCCTGAAATAGAAGCCTTTTGAAAACATTGTAGCATGATACATGGTAACCAGCATTTTCTCCTTTTCCCACAATGTTTTCTACCCTATCGAAGACAGACATCATCATTTAAGCTACATTTGATTTGTCGTCTGCAAATGCTTTCAGTTTGGTCCTGCCCAAAATTTTTTTCGTTTGGTAAAGGGTTAAAGACAAGTCCTTTTATTTTCATTAATTGTACAGTGCAGCAGAAAAGCTGGATGTTAAATTCATAGTTAGGGCTTCTTTGACTACTACGACCTGGCCCCGTCCTGTATTCACCAACCATTCTAAACTGTATTTTTAGTCTAATTCTAGATTTTGAAAGTAACGCAATTTATAATTGGCTAAACTTTTTTTTGCGTTGCTTGTATTGGCAACTGTATCAGTCTGAGCCCGAGTGGTCGTACCAATGCCGTCTTCGCTTGTTTTACTCGTCCGAAGACAACTGTTGAAAATAAAGGAACCGCTGGAGATGACATACATATACCCATCCGGAAAATGTTGATCCACCGCTAGGTGGCCCTACGTTCATGGAGCGGTCGCCTTGGGATTGCCGAATGACGGCTGCACAATATCCGTGCGATATCAGGTACCGTGCACTGCACAGGTACCTTGCGGCAACCTCTGGATTGCTGCACAAGGACCATACGATTATCCCACGATTTCCCTCCCAAAAAATGATCATTTACAGGATCAAGACTAGACCGAAAGCTGTTTCCTTTATCTATGGCAGTGAAAACGTTAAAACAAACAACACACAACCGAACAATGATCAGCAGTTTTGTCACAGGTGTACATAGTATATTTACTCTCTCTCAAATAATTGATTTCGATTAAACTCTTACCTCTTGCCGCAAAGGATTGAAACACTGGACGCAACCCTCCCCGACATAGACTTCATACATATGTGAAAACGGGGCTTAATGCATCTGCAAAAAGTATCGATTCAGGTCAGCCTGCGCAATCCGCGCAGGCTGACCTGAACCGAAACTTTTTGCTATCGGTCAATTTTCTGCATGTCGAAGGACCAGTTTACCTCATGATTCACTCCCTTGTTAGACAGATAAATGGATTTTTGTGGATCCACGATTATGTGATAACTTGCTTGGTATAATGGATCACGGAGATGCATTAAACCCCCCTCTTCACAGGACATTATGATGAATGCCAAGAAATGGTCCAAAAAATCAAAGGGAACATCGTGAACATCGTGAAAAAGGCAGCGTTACCTTGTTTGCGGCATCTTTCGGGCAGACGCGTCTCCAGACATCTTTAACAGATATTTGCAGGATTTCTCGAACCCTCCGCCAAAGGATCACGTGTTTTTGTGCCTCTGATGAACAAAGCTTTTAGTTTAAACATATTTATTTTACACTGATTAAAAACAAGTTCTTACAAACTTATACTAATCTCTCTCGATTCTGCTTACTGGAAACTACACCAGTCCTCAAGCCGAACGCGTGGGCCAATAAACAGTCTAGAAGTTGATACCCGCTCCCGGGTATCGGACTCGGGACCTTACGATTAGGAGGCCGACGCTCTACGTCACAACCACGGACACAACCACGGACACCAACCTAACAAAGCTTTTGATAGCACCATGTGGTATTTAGAAGAGAATGTCCTGCTTACCAGCATTTTCTTTTAAAAATTGTCTACTCTTTCAAATACAAATTTAATTTCTTTAGCCAATTTAATTTGTCGTATATAAATTCTTTAAAACCCTTTACTACACAATCCCGGCTTTTAACGACCCTAAGGAAGAAACCCTTCAAAAACATTGTGGGAAAAGGAGAAAATGCTAGTAACCAGGAGAAAATACTGGTAACCAGCATTTTCTCCTTTTCCCACATTGTTTCCTAACCTATCACAGACAGAAATCATCATTTTAGCATCATTTAATTTGTCGTCTGCAAATGTTTTCAATTTGGTCCATTCCAAAATTTTGTCGTTTGGCAAAGAGTTAAATATGGATGAGGCTAAAATCCTGTCATCTGGTAAACAGACCTATACGGTAAAAACTAGAAGACTTGCCCAGGGAGAGAAAATGAGTAAATAAAGCGTGGGTCAAGCGCTGGGCATTGGGGAATGTCGTATTGTAAATGGATTAATTTGTATTTGTATAAAATACCTCGACCTCGCTGTTGTAACCGTATAAATAGAAAAGGCGTAGTGCCCGGGGTGGGAATTTCAGTTCCAAGGTCGAACCCAAAAGATAAACCATCAACACAGGTAAGTCTTTATACATATGTTTTTTCCATTCTTTTTCTTTATAAAATTACTTCAACCTCTACGGAGTTTTCCAGTTTGGCGCTAAAGTGATGGCAAATTTTATGGCATACGCTATTTCCAACATTGATTTTTTCTTTTGATTTTTTTTCTTTCCCTTATTACTAATTCATTATCATTGCTAGTGATGTAGATCCAGACATGTAGATGAAGATCAGACCATACAGAAGGTGCAGTTTGATCTTGGATCTATAATATCCAATTTCTGCGAGTTTTTTTTTTTTTGCGAAAAGAAGTTTGTTTAACTGTTTACCAAAAGATAACATTTTAGACTGGTCCAATTGAAAGCATTTGCAGACGAGAAAATAAATGTAATTGAAAAATTGAAATTTGTTTTGGGAAGGGCAGAAAACATTGTGGGGAAATGAGAAAATGCTGGTTACCAGCATTTTCTTGTTTTCCCACAATGTTTTCAAGAGGCTTCTTTTTTTAGGGTCGTTAAAAGTCGGGATTGTGTGATATAGAGCTAAACAAAATCTTAATATTTTGGCCAATGGCCTACCACTGGAAACTTTCATTGAATTCATTAACACTTTAGCACACAATCAACCGAGCTACTCGGCTGGGCTTGTCGTCTTAAATGCTTTAAGCCCGCCCGGGAAGCTTAGTGGTGAGCGTATCTGACTCCTGACCTGGTGGTTGCCAGTTCAATACCCGGTTGAGGCAAACTTTCTTTCTGACGATTTTTCGCCTCTCACCTGTGAGGCATGTGAGAAAAATAGTCAGTGGCTTTTGAAAGAAAGTTGTGTCGGTACTGGCGTGAGAAAGCCAGGAAACACATGGGTGCGTCACTGACCGTGACTTGTCCAAATTCAAAGCATATGCAGACGACAATTCAAATGTGTCACAAATGATGATTTCTGTCTTTGATATGGTAGAAAACATCGTGGGAAAAGGAGAAAATGCTGGTTACCATGTTACGATGTTTTCAAAAGCCTTCTATTTCAGGGTCGTTAAAACTCGGGATTGTGTGGTAAAGGGTTAATTTGTCGTCTGCAAATACCCTCTATTTGGTTCACTTTAAATTTTTGTCGTTTGGTAAAGATTTAAACAAACAAGAAGCGTCAGCATAATTTCGATGGCGACGAGTCGAATCAAATCATTTTTTGTTTGAATGGTATTTTGCAACAGCTGAATTTAGTGCCGAACGATAAAAGTGCTGAATTAACGAAATCGACCTTTTAAGTAAGGAAAAAACAGCAGAAATATGGCTATTTCAAGGTTTCTTTGACTAGAATATGTAAAAATGTGGCGAGCAATGTAGAGTTAAAGTCAGCCTGCACATTCTCTGCAGTCTGATCCTGATCTACACTGTCCGTAAAGGCAATTATGAATGGGTTCAGCATTTTAAGGGTTAACCCTTTAGCAAACGACAAAATTTTAGACTGAACGAAATTGAAAGCATTTGCATATGACAAATCAAATGTGACTCAAATGATGATTTCTTTCTTTGATAGGGTAGAAAACATCGTGGGAAAAGGAGAAAATGCTGGTTACCAGCATTTTCTCCTTTTCCTTCGATGTTTTCAAAAGCCTTCTATTTCAGGGTCGTTAAAACTCGGGATTGTGTGGTAAAAAGTTAAACAAATATTTGATTAACTATGAAAACAGACAATGAAAGATTTTACCCTTTCAAAGCGAAGGGCGGTAATTCTGTTATTCAGGCTCATTATTGCCTTTTTCCACCACAGAAATATACGGTAGTATTAAAGAAGACATAGATCAAGGAAAGAATCTTGGATTCACATCGCCCGGGTGTAGCAAACAAATGTCCTTTAAAGCTTTTTTAAGCCCCATAGGCAAAAAGCGACCGATTAACCCTTTACCGCACAATGCCGCCTGTTAACGACCCTGGGAAAGAGGTCTTTTGAAAACATTGCGGGAAAAGGAGAAAATGCTGGTAACCAGCATTTTCTCCTTTTCCCACAATGTTTTCTACCCTATCAAAGAAAAATTGCAACATTATAGCCACACTGAAATTGTCGTCTGCAAATGCTTTCAGTTTGGACAAGGCTAAAATTTTGTCGTCTGGTAAAGGGTTAAGCGTGCAGTCTGATCTTGGATCTATGTTGTCCGCTTGCTCAGTCAAGATTTAAAGATAAAAAAAAAAAACCCCTTCTCTCCGAGCTCCAGTGGATTGTATTTCCAACTGTAAGAGAAGTTCGCGTTTATAATAATTGGCTCTGAAATAGTTCTGAAATGGCCCTTGAAAATTTATTTAAACATTTTTAACGAGCAAAGAGGGCAAACCGAACTGTTTAACTTATACAAGATATCAGAATTAAGCAATGTTTTCAACTATTTTTCTCTTTTTTTTGTTAGTCTCGGCTCGCTCACAATCACCATGCCATCCTACAAACTCACATACTTCGACATCAGAGGGCGCGCAGAACTGTCCCGTTGTGTGTTTGCCGCGGCAGGTGTAAAGTTCGAAGATGCCCGGGTTACCGACTGGGCAAACGACAAAGCTAGTAAGTTTCTTTAATATTTATGCTTATTCCCCGCAGAGTTTAACGGTTATATATATATGTATAATCGTTAAACTTTGTGTATATATATAATATGTAAAAAGCAGTATGTTGGTGAAACTAGACAGGCATTGAATAAGCGGATGAATCTGCACCGCTCAGACTGGAAGACCCGTAAATTTAACAGATCTCCTGTGGCAGAACACTTTAGCGCAGCAGGACACTCTTTTGAGGACGTAGAACTATGCGTAATTGAGGCCAAAGAGACATGGTCTGACTCACAGCGAAAGGAACGTGAAACCTATTGGATAAGAAGACTATGCACAGTTCAACCGTCGGGAATCAACAAAAACGATGTTTAATACAACAAATATTAGATCCCTATCATAACTTCAACCAATTTTCGAAATTTATGAAGAAAAATATTTTTTCTGACAAAACGCTACATTTTCAGAACACTGTAGCATATCCGATAAATAAAATCAGCTGTCTATCCTATTTTTAAACAAAGCTATTCTTAGATAAATACGCTTACATGCTAACGCCATTTTGGCTTATCATTATATTCCAAACCCCTGATGAAGGCAGTATGCCGAAAGCGCTCGGGTAAAATTATTATTTCAACTGTTGAAGCACATTATATTTCTCATTTATATATAATATATATATATATATTTTTTTTTTTTTAAAGTCCGACGATGAACAATTTTGAAAACATTTTTGGAGTAGACGAAAATGGTGATACCCAGCATTTTCGCGGCTTCCCTCAGTGCTTTCCACCTTAACTGTTTGCCAAACGACAAAATGTTAGACTCGTCTAAATTGAAAGCAGTTGCAGAAGGCAAAATAATTGTGACTCAAAAATTTAAATTTGTTATGGGAAGGGTAGAAAACATTATGGGAAAAGGAGAAAATGCTGATTACCAGCATTTTCTCCTTTTCTTTTCCCACAATGTTTTCAAAAGGATTTTTCTTAGGGTTGTTAAAACTCGGGATTATGTGGTAAAGGGTTAAAACTATGGACTGTGTGGTAAAAGGTTTTAACGACCTTAAAGGAAAACATTGTGGGAAAAGTAGAAAATGCGGAAACAAATCCCCATACTTTGACCAACTCTTGACTTTGTCGTCTGCAATTGCTTTTAATGACCCCGAGGACGAAAGCTTTTGAAACATTGTGGGGAAATGAGAAAATGAAACATTGTGGGGAAATGAGAAAATGCTGGTAACCAACATTTTTATTTTACCTTTTCCCAATTTTTTTTTTCTTCCCCTTTCAAAGAAAAATTTCTTTTTGTCATCGTCACAATTGATTTAACGTCTAATAATGCTTTCAAGTTGGGATTGTCTAAAAATAATTGTCGCCTGGTAAAAAATTAATGGATATGAAAGGCTGAAGTCTGGTTTTCATGCCATTTAACCTATTTCTCTTGCATCTCTCTCCAGAAACCAGATACGGTCAGTTACCAGAGCTGTCTGTGGATGGAAAAGTGTTGGCCCAGAGTAATAGCATTGCTAGGTATCTTGCAAGAGAATTTAGTAAGTATACAGTTTGTATGAGCTATGCTCTGGCAAAAGCGGGCTTAAAGTCTCAACGCAAGTCATTACATGATCATAGGTCCATAAAAATCCATTTTTTTTAAAAAACCGACTGAATCATTCGGTAAACTGGTCCTTGGACATGCAGAAAATTAATAATTTGCAAAATGTTTCGGCCCAGGTCAACCTTCGCGGACTGCGCAGACTGACCTCAGTCGATACTTTTTGCAGATACATTAAGCCCCCTTATCACAGAGCATGCCTCGTATATATTTGCCCCTCTATCTGTCCGCATGTTTACCAGTCATCCAATTTGTCTCTCTGTCCGTCCGTCCGTCTGTCCGTTCATCCAATCTCTTCCCTTTGCCTTGTACATATAGGCAACGCTTTGGAAAAAAATCAGTTTAATGTATCTACGTGATGCATCACACCAAGCACGTCATCACATAATTATGGATCCATAAAATCCATTTAAGTCTGTTTGTCTGTCTGTTAGTCTATCCGTTTGTCCACCTCCTTTCTTTTTTCTTGCACATGCATTTTCAGTGTTCGAGGAGAGTGTTATTTCATGTTTAACCCTTTACCACACAGTTTTAATGACCTGAAAGAGAATACTTTTAAAAACATTGTGGGAAAAGGAGAAAATGCTAGTAACCAGCATTTTCTCCTTTTTCCCACAATGTTTTTTTTTTTTTTATCCTTCCAAAAACAAATTTCAAATTTTGTGGTTTTTTTATCGTCTGCAAATGATTTCAATATGGACGAATCTAAAATTTTGTCGTTTTGTAGAGGGTTAAGAAATACATGTATTTTTTTTACTACTTAGATTTCCTACATGAAACATTCAACCTTTCAGTACCATAAGCAAAACCAGGGGCTTTTGTTGACTGCATTAATCAAGCTCAAACTGCACCATATTTGTCGTCTGCAAGTTCTTTCAGTATGAACGAGTCTAAAATGATGTCGCCTGGTAATATATAAGTGTTCAAACTTATTTTCTCCTAAAAACATAGAATACGTGAAACAAAGGAGAAAAAATGATCGAAACAAAATAATTAAAAAAAATGGAATTGTATGATACATGGCAAGCCCTGGTTTTCACGTGTCTGCAGCACAAGTCTTTTGAAAACACTGTGGGAAAAGGAGAAATTGCTCGTAACGAGCAATTTCTCCTTTTCCCACAGCGTTTTCTACCCTTTTTGATACCCTTCTGCAATTTTCATCAAATTTAAAATTGTCCTCTGCAAACTCTTTCAATTTGGACCAGTCCAAAATTTGTTGTTTGGGAAAGGGTTAATACAACATCGTTATGAAATAATTACGTCGATTTTTTTTCTCTTGCAAGAGTAGTCATGACTTGCATATGGTTGAAGTGATTGGGTATGTCTACAAAGGGTTACAATATATTCTGGGAAAAGGAGAAAATGCTGATACCAGTATTTACTCCCTTTTCCACAATGTTTTCATTACTCGTCTTCTCCATGGTCGTTAAACAAGCGTTGAAGGTACAGAAGTTTACAAACTTTCCCACAAAAGAAAACAAGAGACAACCACTGCAATAGATAACTGAGCCATTCTCTGGCAAAAGGGGGATTCGTCCATCTCCTTGATGCATTGTACCCAGCAAGTCATCACATAACTATGGATCCATAATAGCCACTTTTTTTAACAAACCGAGTGAATCATGAGGTAGACTGGTCCTTGACATACAGTAAAATTGACTAATGGCGAAAAGTTTCGTCCCAGGTCAGGCTGCACGAACTGTGCAGGCTGACCTGGGTCGATACTTTTCGCAGATGCATTAAGCCCCCTTTTCACAGAGCATGCCTCATTTTATAAACTTTGGTAAAGATTTTTAATCACAGAGCATGGCCCATCAGTATTTTGTACCTTTCTTTCGTAGAACTTGCGGGCAAAGACAACTGGGAGCAAGGACAGGTCGACCAGTATGTTGAAATGGCCAACGACTTATTCGAACAACTCGTCAAAGTGATCTTCGAGAAAGACGAAGCTAAAAAGGTTCCTATTGTTGCATTAATCTTGTGTTGCTAATGCTCGGAGAGAGAGAGAGACAGACAGACAGACAGACAGACACATAGACAGACAGACAGACAGACACATAGACAGACAGATAGACAGACGAGAAACAGAAAAAAAGTCTGAGAGAGAAAGTGGGACAGACAGAGCATGGTATGCATGTATTTCCATATTTAGTTATAATTATAAACAGTTTACGTTTTAAACTAAAGTTTAAATCCAATGTGTTATAAATGAACAAAAATGGTCTTTTGCGGCCCAGAGCATGCAATCTGACCGTACATCTATATCGTCCGCTTGTTTAGTCAAGCCTATAACATATACAGAGGATATTTTTTTTTCGGTGAAAGATCGAAATTTATTCCATCGAGTGAACATCATCGGTAATATTTTCATGAGTGGCGCAGCCACGAGTGAAAATATTACCGATGATGTTCACTCAAAGAAATAAATAGAGTATACTTTTTGTTCTTTTAATTCTATCGTCTGCAAATTCTTTCAATTTGGAAAAGTCTAGAATTTTGTCGTTTGGTAAAGAGTTAACAAGCACTCGTTCGGAAAACGTGTTCAACGAAATTTTACTGGCATTGCCATGCATTTGATTAGTCTTTTTCGTTTCTTGCAGAAAGAACTCGAGAAGACGCTATATGAAGAAACTCTGCCTAAGTTTTTGGGATATTTTGAAAAGGATCTTGGAAATAGTGGAGACTTTTTGGTCGGCAGCTCGGTAAAATACTACTTTGTTACAGCCTCAAGCAATCAGTATTTTCAGTTTCAGTAAGATCAGGATGTTGATCCTTCACCCGAGTACTTTGTGTTAGATATTACTGCACATAAAGACAAGTCACTGTAGTGAAGAAAAACTGAACTGAAAAACTGAAATGAGAAGCATCCTCTGCCTGCCTGCCTGTCTGTCTGTGTTTCTGTCTGTCTGTCTGTCTCTCTCTCTCCTGTCCTCCTTCTTTCCCTGCTTCCTTCCTTCCTCCCCTCCCTCCCTCTTTTCTTTCTTTCTTTCTTTCTTTTTCAATCTTATTTGCATGTCTTTAACATTTCTACTTTCAGCTCACACTCGCAGATTTGGCGGTGCAGAACGCCTTCGATAATTTCTTGCAAAAAGACCCGGCTGCGTTGGACAAATTTCCAAAACTGAAAGCCCATCGTGCAAAAGTACATGGTTCTCCAAAGCTCTGCGACTACATCAAGACCCGCAAGAAGGCTGATATCTAAACGAAGCGATCAGGAGGCCACATTCACCAAAAACTTTGAATATTTTGCAAATACTATATTCCAAAACGAACCATTTGATTGGCAGAGACAGAACGTCTCGGCCAATCAAATAGCTAGTTTTTTAGTGCATAATTAGAATTAAATTCATAATGATAGGTGAATATAAATCCAGCTGAAAACAGCAATGTTTCAATGTATCGAAAAGTCTGATAGGAAAAAAGAAAAGACAATTACATAACGGAAAATAAGAATTGAAATGAAAATGTGGTGAAATGTATGAGGCTGTTTGTCTAATAACAGTTGAGGAAAGATATGGTTAAAAAAAATGCATGATATTTATATTATACGAAAGACAGCAACTAGGTAATTTGAAGAATGGAATTATGATACAGGGTGACACAATAAAAATGCCACACATAAAAATTTTAATAAAAGTAACAATGCTACAGCAAACAACAAAATTTTTATTGTAGATAAACCTCACTTTATGCACAAACTTTGCACAAAATTTCAGGCTTGAATTCCACACAGTTTTTTAGTCAATGTCTTTCTATTGACCATCCCTCTCAAAGTCTCTTCGTCGTCCCAATAGTGAAACTTTTATGAATGATTATATGGGTGGCATTTTTTTTGTGTGTGTGTGTGTCACCCTATACAAAATGAAGGCACGTTATATCAGAACGTTTGCATTTTGAATCATTATCAACACAAGAATTGCAAGTAATAATTGAGTTTAATGATTGTAACTATGTTGTAAAATAAAATTGGATTTAAAAACAGTGGGACTTCAAAGCACTTTCCACTATTCATACTCGCTATAAAAATTGTCAATTTCTGTCCAAAAAATAGTAAGTACACATTGGCCGTTACGCGGGCGCAAATGATATGAACCATGCTCTGTGAAAAAGGGGGGCTTAATGCATTTGCAAAAGGTATCGACCCAGGTCAGCCTGCGCAATCCGCGCAGGCTGACCTGGGCCGAAACCTTTTGCTTTTCGTAAACTTTCTGCGCTTAAAAGGACCAGTGTACCACATGATTCATTCGGTTGTTATACAAAATTGATTTTTATAAGTCTATAATACTGTGCTGAGTTGCTTGGTATGATGCATCAAGGAAATGTACTAAGACCCCTTTTCACATAGCATGGCTCGTATATTTTAAGAAACTGAGACATCGGCAAAACAAACGAACATGTGCTGATACGAAGCTAGCAATATACCGTTTGCAAAAGAATACTCTTTCAATCCATATCCTGCTGAAATAAAAGAAACGAAACTTTCAAGCCGATAGTAAAATCCAAAATTTTCCCATTTCAAAGATATTTTTGGAGCAGGGGACATCTCCTTATCGGACAGTTTAGATCCAAGATCAGACTGCACGTTCCGTGCAGTCTGATCTTGATCTACGCTGTCTGCAAAAGGTCTGTGAGCCGCCCTTAGCAGCCTAAAGGTTAAAGTCTAACGGCTTTATGCGGATGGCATAGATAAAGATAAGACTGCACAGAACGAGCAGTCTGATCTTAGATCTATACCGTCCGCTTGTTTAATCAAGCCTACATGATAATCAAAGCGTTGAAAGCACTGGTGTGGCATTTGTCAAGGCAGCCGTCGTATGGAATTACTAATTTGAAAAATAAACCATATAGTTTAACAATATTCGCTTAAAAGTCAACCTACTATATACAAGGGTTGATCCAGAAATTCGTACAATGGGCCTATTACTTCCGTATTACTAGCTTGTTCAGTGTATAATTTGGTAATATTGTAGTTCAGTATCTACAAACTGCATAAAAGTTAAAATTTTTACCAAATTATCTCTAGCGGCCTTAAACTGCGTTACCATAGTAACATATGTACGCTTAAGCGGGGGAGCGTCAAAAAAATTAAATATCTGTTAAATAAATCAAGTTTTCTTAAATTTTAGCTTGAATTTTTTGGCGCAAATTAGTATGACGCTAGTATGACATCATGACGTCATATTGTATACGTTGTTGTGAAAGTTTTTATGATGAGACAGCATTTTTCATAAGATATAAAAATCCAAGGGAATAGTGACATGACACCAACACCAAAATTAGAATGCCGGTCAGTTATAAAATTCTGCCATGATCTTGGTCATACACCAACGCAGACATTTCAGATGATGGAGAAAACGGGAATAAAGTGCAGTAGAGAACGTGTGTTTAAGTGGCACCGGAGATTCAAGGAGGGTCGGACTTCAATAGTGGATGATGAACACCAAGGTAGGCCTGCAATGCGTCACAACCTGACTGACGAAGTCAGAACTGTGGTAAACAGTGATAGACGCATGACAGTAGGTGAAATGGCTGATAAAATAGGGGCATCTTATGGAACTGTTGAACGAATTTTGACACAGGATTTGAAAATGAGAAAAGTCAGTGCACGTTGGGTTCCGCGGCTGTTAAGTGTACATGACATGGAGCAACGGGTTAGCTGTTCGCGAGAGTTCCTGAAACGCTACAAAAGGGAAGGTACCGAATTCCTTGACAGAGTTATTACGCTCGACGAGACTTGGCTCCACCATTTTGAGCCCGAGTCAAAACGCCAGTCATCAGTATGGAAGACGCCTGCATCTCCTCCACCTAAGAAGGCAAAAGTCGTCAGTTCCATGAAAAAACACATGTTCGTGTTTGTTATGGATCGGAAAGGAATGCTGCTTATCCACCAGGTGCCGGATGGTCAGACAGTGAGGCAGACTATTTTTCGAAGGTAAAAATCTTTCCTTTTCTATCTAATCAATATTTAGATCTCTTTTAAAAAAAAATATATATATATATACTGTTACATATCTTTAAAAAGTTTGTTATTTACAAATTAAGTCCAAAACATTTCCTAAGGTGTGAAAATAATTAAATAGTATTTTTATGAAATTTCAGTTTCTCCGGGAATATCTTGTACGTGCGCTGGCAAGGAAGAGGCCGGGAATTCCGCTCAATGAGTTTGTGCTGCACCAGGACAACGCCCCTGGACACACCGCCGCATCCACGCAACTGGAAATTGATCTTCTGGGATTTCAACGACTGGCCCATGCTCCCTATTCACCGGACCTCGCCCCGATGGACTTCCGCGTTTTTCCTGTACTAAAGGACCAGCTTCGGGGACTCCGCTTTGATAGTAGGGACGAACTTAAAACAGCCACACAGAGAATTGTTCAACAGTTCGATTCCAAATGGTATGAGGACACTTTCAGCATGTGGGTACGTCGGGCACAGAAGTGTGTGAGAGTAAATGGGGACTATGTAGAGGAGAGTTAATGATGACGTCAAGTTGACGTCGCGTTTGACGTTCTTGCTCCCCCGCCCAGGTGCGTGGCCTATGTCTTAAATTTGTCACTGGACAATCACTGCTGTATGTACACATTTAAAAATGTCCATGTTTATTGCACAGATGTCACATTTAATGACTGTATAATTTTTGTTTAGATAGTCAACACTCCTAAAGTTTTATTAACCCATTGTATGAATTTCTGGATCAACCCTCGTAGCCATGCACTATCCAATAAAGTAGCGTGCAATTGTGTCGGACGATCAAATCCGGGCGAACATGCCCAGGGGCGAATAAGCCCAGGAACGAACTGTTTTTGGGACGAACAAGCAGGGAATCGAGCGGTCAGGAGGTGTCACACCACTGGTTTTTTGCAATATTGAAAATAGAGTAAAATTGACCATCTTTGAACCTTCAAAAATCGCTTAATGGTAAAACTTTGCTTTACCGTCTCTTGCTCTCAAAAGTACAGTCATAGTCCTTCAAAAAATGCATAAAAAACAACATGTCAACCGATGGCGTTTTTCGCTAAATCCCAATCAATACAGGCACCCTAAAAAATTGTCCTCTCCAAAACACCTGTTCACGACCATGATCCCAATTTTGTTCCTCCACTGACACAAAATAGTCCAATCAATATATTATAAAATCACATCTAAATAGTCCCCCACTACCTAAATTTGAAGCAAATCTAAATTATATACCACCAAGCCCTCTCAGCTCCACGAAACAGTGCTACAAAAGTGCCCCTGCAAAATTTCACATCGGACTACTACGACGCGGAAGCAATCTCGCAGTTGTGAGACACTAGGAGACAAAGATTGTGTGTATCATTACGCCTATAGACGGTCAGGGCGGATCAAGCTATTTTCGATACAAAAGAAGTATTTCCACGATCAATGGATTAATCCAATTTATTCTAATACACCATTTTCAATTTTATATCTGAGTGCAACAGAAACACTTATTTTTCTTAGAACATTTGAGTTTTATTGGGTTTACTTCCTTCGGTTTTGCACAAACTACGATACATGATTTTCAAAATTTGAACTCATAGTGGCTATGTCTTCGACAAATGCAACAAAAATCTGTCTGAGTGTCAGTGGTCTGTATTTACAGCCGCTGAAAGAGATACAGTATGTCATATATTATGTGTTGAAAGAGTTAAGACATTAATTTTATGCGATTGTGTCAGCCAATCAAAATTTGTATGAGATTTGTGCCTGGTGATTGTGAGATCGTCATTTCATTGGTCGACTGTCTGTAAACGGTTGGGAAAATAGTAGCCATGCTCTGTGAGAAGGGGGCTAATTGCATCTGCTAAAATTAGTACAGCAGGCCGAGCTGGGTCGAAACTTTTTTGCTTTTGGTCAATTTTCTGCATATCAAAGGACCAGTCTGTATAATTATTCATTTGCTTGTTATACAAACTTGAATTTATGGATCCATAATTATGTTATGATTTACTTTCTACGATGCTTCACGGAGATGCATTAAATGCTCTTTTGTTAGAGCACGACTCGTATACATGTACATTGCTCCAGCGACCATAAATTACTCTGTATCGACGATTAGTAAGAGTGCGCCGCGGTCTGACCAATTTATGTCGGCCGCTTTGCTGCACCATCTCACTGACTCTTAACAACTGACAGGTCGACTGAATTTTAAGTAAGTCGAAGGTTTATATAGAGTTAAGCTGATATAAAGTTCGTCCCATCTTTTATGCAAAGGCATGCCCATGTAACCATATGACCATATAAACTCTCCCACATGGGACCTATTCTGACTGTATGCCCCAGCAAGTTGTAGTCATGATAAAAACTACATTCTACACGCCTAATACTGAACATTTTCCTTTAGAGTCCGAATTCCTTAAAAAGAAATGTCATTTAACTTTTTAAACTACCTTTTAAATCGAAAAATTGTAAGATAACATGAACTTGCAGGGCAATGTGACCACCACACTACCTGAGTATGTGAACAGGCAAGCTCTAACAGAACCTGATCCGGATATTAGCAATTTATCAGTACGCTACATAGTCTGGATTACCTGCCCCTACCACTACGTTATCGGGTCAGGCAAAGCACAATAATGTCGGCCTCCTAGGTGTCCTCAAGTGTGCCCTTATATGCTTCCCCGTTTTCCCCAGTTTCATGTGATCCAGTTTGATCAGTTAATAAAATGAAATCAATTTTGTACAAAAATATAAATTCGACTATGAATCATTTTAAAAGTAGCCCTGTTTTCGGACGTTATATTGGTTCTTTGACATTTCGGATACTTAAAGCATTTCTGATGTTTTTTTTTTCGCTAAATAAGAACGATGTAGAAAAACTCACTGCCATGACTTTATTGCTAATGATCTGTTTTGAATTCAGCTTATGATCCGATTTGATCATGTGAAATAACAATATCCCGTCTCCTCTGCATACTACCAACGGGGGCCGCCATTATTGCGCTTTGCCTGACATACTTTTGTAGTACGGCGGGGAACCAGACTAATTGATACAGATATCCTCAAAGTGCTTACATGCGTACGCTCTTGGTGTAACAGGATGGTATACCAGAATACGTAGTTATTGTCAGTAATTCTTTACCACATAACAAAATTTTAGATCCGTCTAGATTGAATACATTGGCAGACGACAAATTCAAATTAAACTTTTACCAAACAATCCCTGGTTTTCACGACCCTGGGAAAGAAGCCCTTTGAAAACATTGTTTTCTACTCTTCCCAGAACAAATTTCAATGTTTAAGTCACATTTATTTTGTCGGCTGCAAATGCTTTCAATTTGGACGAATCTAAAATTTTGTCGTTTGGTAAAGAGTTAAGCGAAGAGAGTTATCGATTCATGGTAGCAAACCCTTGTACACTGGTGTGATAAATGGGAACACAAAATAGATCTGCAGAATAAACATGTCCACAAATTTCGGCGTAGCTGAATGTGCTGGCTTTTGACCTACTTTTTGGTACTGAGAAAAACTGAATAAATAGAAATTTGTGATTGGTAGAAAATGTAGACATGTTTATTGTAAGGGCCCCTGCCTATTTGCAGGCAAATTTATGCCGTATATCCCTTTTAAAGATATTTCTTATTTACCCATCGCTAGTAAACTTATAAGTGTCTATGCAAAGTATTAACAAATTGAAATTATAAGTAATAGACATTGAAATTATACTAACAGACATGAGCTATGCTCTGTGAAAAGGGGGTTTAATGCATCTACAAAAAGTATCGACCCTAGCCAGCCTGCATATTCAGCGCTGTCTGAACTGTGTCGAAACTTTTCGCCATTGCTTGTAAATGTTATGCATGTTCTGCAAGGACCATCCTACCCCATAGTTCAGTCGACTGTTAGACAAAATGGATCAATGGTTATATGATGAGTTGGTTGGTATAATGTATCACGAAAATGCCTTAAACCTCCGTTTACCAGAGCATGGCCCCAATATTCCATAAGTTGCATTAGATCTATATACCGTATGACCGTTGTCGTCAAGTTGGTGGCGCACATTGTAGCGTTGATAAGAAGTTAGAGGACAGGCAGATAAGTGAAGGTCATTATCAGGGTGACAAGCTGCAGTCGTTTGGTAGATATTACAGTATAGTGTGGCCAGACCTCGTGGACTAGATAGACCTGTAAGTAGCAATGTTTCTTAACCCTTTACCATACAACAAAATTTTAGCCTTGTCCAAATTGAAAGCATTTGCAGACGACAATGTCAATGTGGCTCAGATGGTGCAATTTTTCTTTGATCAGGTAGAAAACATTGTGGGAAAAGGAGAAAATGCTGGTTACCAGCATTTTCTCCTTTTCCCACAATGTTTTCAAAAGGCTTCTTTCCCAGGGGTGTCAAAAGGCGTCAATGTGCAGTAAAGGGTTAATCAGTTACAGACTAGGTATTTTCTTTCAATTTGAACAAACCTTAAGCTGCTAATTGATTTAAACGAAAATTTCCACTCAATATTAAAACCCGTAATACTGCAATTTCAAAACCTAATTGACCGGGAAAAAATATGGTTGTGGACAATGTAGATCTAAGATCAGACTGCACATTTTGTGCAGTATGATCGTGATCTAGACTGTCCGAGTCGCGCCTAGCGACCGGAGGGTTAACTCTTTACCAGACGACAAAATTCTAGAATGGTCCAAATTCAAAGTTATTGCGGATAGCAAATTAAATTTGTCTCAAGGAGTGGGTATGTTAGTTAAAAAGATTGTTTTTAATTGTGAGAAAAGGAGAAAATGCTGGTTACCACAATGTTTTTAAAAGCCTTCTTTAGAATTGTTGAAAATTGTTTGGTAAAACGTAAATCTTATACAATGCATAAGATCTGCACTTATGTCTAAATAGGCCGGCTTAGTTAGCAAGTATTTTTGTGGCATTTGCTGAAGACAATGCCACAGTGAGTTTGGTACAGTATTTTGAAAATCAAGTATCGTAGTTTTTGCAAAACCGAAGGAAGTAAACCCAATTAAACTCAATTTTTCTAAGACAAATAAGTGTTTCGATAGCACTCAGATATTAACAATGGCGTATTAAAATAATCTGGATTAGGCCATCGACCATGGGAATACTTCTTTTCTAATATTGAAAATATCTATACTCGCAATCGCAATGGCCTTCTGTTGGAGCAATGATACACACAACCTTTGTCTCCTGACCGTGTTCGTCCCAAAATCAGTTCGTCCACGTGCTTGTTCGTCCATTGGCGTGCTCGTCCGAGCTTGTTCGTCCCACATTATTGTTTGTTTACTTTTCAAATTATGAATTCTACACAATGGCTCCCTTGACAAATGCCACACCAATGCGTTCAACGCTTTGATTATTTTCCAGAAACAATGCCGAGAGACATAATGTAACTCATTGCTTGTTACCAAGAATTGTGTATGATTCTCTCGGTTATCAGGAGAAAAAAAAAGACATTTGTCTTACCTTAACCTTTAGGCTGCCAAGCGCGACACAAGGAACTTTTGCGGACAATGTAGATCAAGATCAGACTGCACAGATCGTGCAGTCTGATCTATACCGTCCGCTTCTTTAGCCAAGCCTTTTAGATAAGTCTTTCCGGGTTTCAGTAGATCGTATTTTCAGCCGTCTATAGAGGTCAAGTTTATATAATGCCGCTCTATTGGAGAAAGGTATCTCCTTATCGGACAGTGTAGATACTGAAACCCGGAAAGGCTCACCTAAAAGGCTTGACTAAATAAGCGGACGGTATAGATCAAAGATCAGACTGCACGTTCTGTGCAGTCTGATCTTGATCTATGCCGTCCGCTAAAGCGGACTAACACACAGAAAGACTTTTTATCTAACTAAACAAGCGGACGGTATAGATTCAAGATCAGGCTGCACGTTCTATCCAGTCTGATTTTGGATCTACACCGTTGGCAAAAACGCAAGCCTTCGCCTATGGCGCTGATAGGGTTAAAAGTTGGTGTCATGTCATAAAACAGTCTTTGTGATCATCGGTTAGAAATCGGGTTTTTCCAAGAAGAAAAATAAAGAGTCTTCGTTCCTTCAATATTGTTTCCGAAGAAGGTGTCCCTAAAAGAGGCGTGCATAACAGGCTTTTGAGGAACTAGAATTTTAAATTCAGGCAAACCTGTTTATCATTTTTTTGGTATGAAATCAAAATACTGTCAATCAATTAACCTTTAATTTATTATTACTAGTTCAACCTGCATAAATGAAACACCTAGTGGACACTCACAGTGTGCTTGCTTAGCGCAAATACATTTCAAGATATTAGCCTCCCCAGGGAAAAGAATAATGTAGTTTTCCAAACAAGCCCTGGTTTTCACGTGTCTGCAGTACAAGTCTTTTGAAAACACTGTGGGAAAAGGAGAAATTGCTCGGAACGAGCAATTTCTCCTTTTTCCACAGTGTTTTCTACCCTTTTTGAGAACTTTCTGCCTTTTTCATCAAATTTAAAATTGTCGTCTGTAAACTCTTTCAATTTGGACCAGTCTTAAATTTATCGTTTGGGAAAGGGTTAAACAGGTTGCTTCGTGAATAGTGGTTGCCAATAAAACAGGCCCTTTTTTATTCTAAACCTACCAAAAACTGTTAAAAGTTACACAAAAAATAGCGAGTTGAATGAAAGAATAATATCATTTTTCACCTGTATTATAAACATTTTTGGAAAAAGAAGCAATTGCTTGTAACAACCATTTTGGTCCTTCTGCTGCACTGTTTTCCAAAGCTTTTAGTTGCAGGAGCATAAGGATAGACGAAAATCCGACAAATGTACGGGAATACATAAATCGAGGTAAACCCAAAGAGCTGGTCAAAACAGACAGACCAATAGCGGAAAAAATATTTTTAGCTGTTCAAAGGGTTTTTGAGCAGCCAGACTTTGTCAAATTGTTTTCATATGAGGACAGCTGCAAGAAGAAAGAAACAGTCTGCGGGTTAATAGTCAGTCAAAGACACCATAAATTTAACCTACAAACTGGCATACAAGCTTCAAAGATAAACTGGTATTTGACTGTTGGTTATCGCACAGATAATGAACTTTGGACACTTACTGATAAACTTAATGTTGAACCCTTAAGCTGCTAACCCTCGGAGCGTTTTGCGGACGGTATAGATTAAGATTAGACTGCACAGAACGTGCAGTCTGATCTTGGATCTAGACTGTCCGATAAGGAGTTACTTTTTCCCCCGAAAAATAAATGTGGAAATAGCAATATTCGCGTTTTTAACTATCGGCTTGAAAGTTTCATGTAACTTATTTAGCAGGACAACGGTTTACATTCTCAATACCTGACTTCTCTCACTTTCGGCGTATGTCCAGACGACAAAGTTTTAGAATCCTGCTAATTGAAACATTTCCAGACGACAAATTTAACTCTTAACTCTTTACCAAATGACAAAATTTTAGACTTGCCGAAATTGAAAGCTTTTGCAGACGACAAATTATCTTTGGCTCAAATTGTGAAATGTGTCTCTGAAAGGGTAGAAAACATTGTGGGAAAAGGAGAAAATGCTGGTTACCAGCATTTTCTTCTTTTCCCACAATGTTTTCAAAAGGCTTCTTTCTCAGGGTCGTTAAAAGTCGGGATTGTGTGGTAAAGGGTTGATCTGCTAAATAAATTAAACGTAAATTCACACTCAATTATAAAAACAAATATCGCGGCTTCAAGTTGATTTCGTGGGAAAGAAACTACCGTATCGGGCAGTGTAGATCATAGATAAGACTGCATCTTTTGTACAGTCTGATCTTGATATTGTGAGCAAAAGTGCTCCGAGTCGCACGAAACAGCATAGGGGTTAATATGGCTCAAATGATGAGGGTTTAAAGATTGTGAAAAAAAGATATCAACATTCTCTACTTTTCAAATAGTGTTGTTAAAACTCCGAATTATTTGGTACAGGGTTAGACGAAAGAAAACGATGTCGTTTTAAAATGATAAAGAAACCAATATAGTTGATAATGAACCACTTACTTGTAAGGAGCTATTGTACCCCCTCCACATTGTTTTCAAAAGGTGTTTACTGTAGGGGAATAAGGAGTCGTGCGATGGTGGTTAGAGACGCTCTCATTCTGGCCGTGCCCCCCATGGTGCGGTCGGTAGCATACAGGACTTGAGAACTGGGGTCGCTGGTTTGAATCCCCAGCTCGGTCATTTTCTCTTCAAGGATTGATGATAGTCATTGCGACGGGATTCATTACTCTCTCAGTGTTAATCATTGTTTCGGCGTTGGTTGTGTGGAAACGCAGCCAGTGGTTTGGGAAGAACATTTTGCGAGGTATTGATAACAGAAAATCCAGGAAAGCGCGAATAGGTGCCCTGATCGCCGCTATAAAACTGAAACAATGTTGAAAACGGCGTTAAACACCACGCAGTCCATCAGCCATTCTATTTTTTCATGGTTTCGTCAGAACTAGAAATGGTTCCTCATAGCTCCAGATAAGAGGGAGTGATGGTATTCTAAATCCATTATTTCTCTTCCAAACCCTATATTGTGGATTCTCGATGAGACGATTCTAATGAGTACCCATAACATAGGGTTTAGCAGAGAATAATCAATATTTTCAATTTTGAAATAAAAATCTCTCCCTCTATCTGGAGCTCTGGTTCCTTATCTGCACTGATATTGCAACTGCCACATATTTTCGTGTTTCAAAGTTCTATGAGGAAAAGAGCTTTTGAACACATCATGGTAAGAGGAAAAAATGCTGACATTCTAAAATCCGTCCAAATTTTCTTCTTCATGTTAGCAGTGAATTCTCATTCGGACCAAAAAGATAAAATTTCAAACTTGCATATTTCGACGTAAATGCGCGAGTTTAGTTGCCACACTTGGTGTTTCACAGCATGAGCTTAGCTCCGCCCGTTTGGTGTTTCACAGCGCGAGCTTAGTTACCCTGTTTGGTGTTTCATGTCGCCGAGAGAGACTTTGAGGAGATCAGTACTTTGAATGGACAAGTTTTGTGTGTGTGTGTGTGTGTGTGTGTGTGTGTGTACCTTTTAACGTTAACAATTTTCCAGTTTCCCATAATCGTCATTTCAGATCAAACGCCTGGTTTCAAACATATATTTCAACATGAGAGCTCGAGCTGAGGTCTCCCGTTTGATATTTAATTCCACTTGGAGAGACGTTGAGAACACCAGTATTTAAGGGCAAAAAAGAAAGGCATTTTATTTTCTTAAATCGTCTTTAAAAGCATTAAGAATCTTTTTGCCATACCTGTAATTTCAGATCACAATGCCAAGTTACAAGCTTACATATTTCGACGTGAGAGCGCGAGCTGAGCTCTCCCGTTTGGTGTTTCACGCTGCTGGGAGAGACTTCGAAGACGTCAGAATTAAACGGGAGGAATGGCCAGTTATGAAACCAAGTAAGCAGCATCTTGTCGAGATATATAGCTGTTGATGTTTCAGGGAAGTTGTTGGTCTGCTTGTGTAATTGTCGAGGAGATGGTCTGGCAATTTTTGTCTTTATGTCTGGCCGGTTGATGAGCTGCCAGCCGGTTAGCTGTTTACCAAACGACAGAATTTAAGTCTTGTCCATCTTGAAATCATTTGCAGGCGGCAAATTTATTTTGGCTCAAATGAATGGACTTTTCTTTGATAAAGTAGAAAACATTGTGGGAAATGGAGAAAATGCTAATTATCAGCCTTTTCCCTCGCAGTCGTTAATACACAGGATCGACTGTTTGTCAGAGGGCAAGATAACAGTTATGGAACGCTCACCTACTTGTTCAGACCTCTGGAAGTAAATGAGCAACATAAATGTGTCTCGTAAGTCAGATATTCTAAGGCCCTTTCAACAGGGCTGACACTACGAATGCATGGTTATGCATATCTTATTATCGTTAAGCCTCAGTCTCATCCAATGATTATGCTTTCAAGTCATCGGCTGAAGCTAGATGTAGTTGACAGTCTTCTTTCTAAGCGTAAAAGACTTAGATACAAAGTTTTGAACTCCAGCATTTTTTATGGCTACAGTTTAGATGTAAACCATTCTGTAACACAAGTGTGCAAAGAGTGAGGAGGTCGAATTTATTCATGTCTGACAGAATTGAATTCATTACTATTTTTTATCATTGTATCAGGGCACTTCTAAAAATGCCGCTACAAGAAAAAAAATGCTTATTGTGAGAAATTTCTCCTTTTGTCATAATAAAGAGTTAAACCCGTAGAGCGCTGAATAAACCCAACCGACTTTTTATGTTCAGAAATAAGATCCAAATAATTGCAATATCATGGTTGCTTTTGTTTATAGTGTCTCAGGATAGCAGACAGTATAGATCAAAGATCAGACTGCACGTTTTGTGCAATTTGATCTTGATCTACACTGGCTGCAAATGCAACTTAAGTTATGAAAGACACTTTAACCCCTTTGACGACCCTGGGAAAAAAGCCTTTTGAAAACATTGTGGGAAAAGGAGAAAATGCTGGTAACCAGCATTTTCTCCTTTTCCCACAATGTCTTCTACCCTATTAAAGAAACATTGCACCATTTGAGCCACAATGAAATTGTCGTCTGCAAATGCTTTCAATTTGGACAAGGCTAAAATTTTGTCGTCTGGTAAAGGGTTAAGGATAAACCCTTTGTAGTGCTAAATAAATAAAATGGACATTCTCAGTCAGTGCTAAAAAAGCAGATATTGCAGTTTCAAAGCTGATTTTTTTCTGAATATTCGACAAAAAAGCAGACAGTGTAGATCAATGATCAGACTGCACGTTCTGTGCAGTCTGATTTTGATCTACACCGTCCGCATAGGCAATTAAATCTAAGTTCAGCGCTACATGGGTTAATATATGCATACACATGTATATTTTTTTATTGACAGCCACCGCATTCGGTCAGTTACCCCAACTAGAGATTGACGGAAAAGTGCTTGCTCAAAGTAACTCTATCGCAAGATTTCTGGCCAGAGAATTCAGTGAGTAAAAAAGTCATTTTTTTCGGTGTAGCTGACTGCGCTGGCTTTTGACCTACTTTTTGGTACCATATGCGAATGAATAAATAAAAGTTTGCGATTGGTCAAAAATAGGGACATGTTTATTGTGCGCGCCTCTACAGACCTTTTGGCGGACAATACGCTGCGTTTGTTTGTTTTTTTAAGATACTTCTTGTTTTAGTTACTGTTCACAGTTTTTTTGCCATGACAGGTCGTCTGACCACAGATATACATCCGAAGTTATGGCATGACAATGAAAATATTGAGAGGAGAATAGAGAATAGTTTGTCATTTTTTTCTGTATCAGGAAATCTGCAACACTGGCATGAAAACTAAATGCCCAACCAGTTGAAATGTTTTGGCACATTCTGTCACCGATTCTCAAATATAATTGTCAAATCACAATTACAGTCGGTCCTACAATACCTCAAAGTAACAATAGCTGCCAATAGTAAAGCGGATTTTAAAATGCACTCATATTTAAATCATTTAAAAGTTTTTGAAAATTACAATCTGTTATTGTATGGTCGGTCCAAGCGTTGGTCGCTGGTAGAGAAATTAAGTTCAAAACTAGGTTAAAAGTTGCCAGATCCCCTTTCCTTTGTTTACTGTTTGCCTGATTTTGAAATTCTTTTTCTGTCAGCGACTAACACTTGGACCGACTACACAATAACAGATTGTCATCTTCACAATGTTTTCCATACTATTAAATGTTATGATTTAAATTTAGATGCATTTTAACACCTGCATTGGTTTTTTTGGCCACTAGTGGGCCTTTAACGTTCGAGACTGATTTACTTACCGAAGGACCAACCGGCCGCCCACTCGAGTGACTGAGCGATAGCCTGAGCAGCTAAATGCATAAATTAATAAAACAAAGTTTTAAGTGAGCATAGGCCACTGAAACTCCATTTGTCTATTACCGGAAAGTTTCCTTATCGGACACCGTTACTATAAATAGCACAGAGGCAGTTGCTAATGTGCTATTTATAGTAACGGTGTCCGATAAGGAAAATTTCGTTGTCCGGTAATAGATCAATGGAGTTTCAGTGGCCTATGGATCGACCAAGGAAAATTTTGGTGTTCCGTGATAGACAAACAGAGTTTCAAAGGCCTGTGAAGTGAGACAGAACGTCTCAGACTGCTGGTAAAACCAAACTGAAGTACTTACTCATACTAACGGACTCAGAGGTCTGATAGTTGTGCTCCATTAGGGGATTTTGTTTAGATTGTTTGAAATGTTGGACGGTTTTATTCCCGCTCACGTTTCATGGCAGACCTTTTGGTGCTGCCATGAAACCCAAATTTTTCTATTTCAAAGGTTTTTTTGCGGGGGGGTGAGGGGAAAGATATCTCTTAACGGACAGTGTAGATCCAAGATCAGACTGCACTTTTTTGCAGTCTGATCTTGATCTACACTGTCCGCGAAAGGTCTTTCAGTCGCGCTTAGATACCTAAGGGTTAAACAAACAAATACTACAGAGTAAAAATGGGCCACGCTCTGTGAAAAGAGGGCTTAATGCATCTGCGAAAAGTTTCGACCAAGGTCAGCCTGCCCAGTCCGCGCAGGCTGATCTGGACCGAAACTTCTCGCTATTTGTCAATTTTCTGCGTGTCAAAGGACCTCATGATTCAGTCGGTTGTTAGACAAAATGGACCTTATGGATCCATGATCATGTGATGACTTGCTTGATATCACGGATCACGGAGATGCATTAAGCCCCCTTTCGCCACAGCATGGCTTAAACATTTTCCCCATTTCAGATCTGGCAGGTGCTGACAGCTGGGAACAAGCTAAAGTTGATCAATACGTCGAGCTATGTGAGGATATGTTTAAAGAATTTGTAAAAATGTTCTTTGAACAAGATGAAAACAAAAAGGTACATTCCTTCACTAACGTGCAGTCAGTGACTAACATGAGAATGTTTCACATTTTTAGGATACATCTGAACTCGTTTTCAACCAGTTTTGATCCCAATTCATCTTTATTTTATCAAACTATAATCATTCTTGTATCTTCATGCCAAATGTTGCCCCTGACGTTTGCAAAGGGGCAACATTTGGCATGAATGCATTTCATTTTCTGGAGACCTTCAAAGAAATCATTGTTGTGATGTTTCCGGTTTAAAAGCTAAGATTTCCGATATATATATTTATCCCTTACTCCATAGATATCGCTAATTTATCTATGTTTACACAGCTGACTAAATTCTGAACCATTCTACAGACTATCAAATTTTAAAAGCGTTTTTTATCTCTCTGGCTGTAAAGGTGTATCTTTAATTTTTGCATTGGTTTAATCAACAGAGAAACATCTCGATCGACGCTTTCCGCAAAATCAAAGATTCGGGCTTAGCAACTTAGGGGTTAGAAGTATAGAGGCATGCGCTCATATCTTTGAAAAGATCATGTATGAATGTGTTTGTGAAATTGAGACTGCCACAATTAACGTTTCCACTGCCAGCGTAATGCATGCATATTTTTTAGGCCCAAAAGTAGATTTCCGTCGAAACTGAGGATTACTTTGTTTAAAGATTATTTTCAGGTAGCGGACGGTCTAGATACAAGATCAGACTGCACGTTCTGTACAGTCTGATCTTGATCTATGCCGTCCGCAAAAGCTATTTCAGTCGCCATTGGTAGTGAAAGGGTAGAAAGGCCTGTGTGCACACAAAATTTAATAATTAATTTTATCAAACGAGAGCTGACTGGGAAATATAGTTGTTCGGTTTTGACATATATGCATTGGCCGTATTCACCAACCATTCTCAATTCAATACCAATTCCGTGTTTCAAAACTAACCATTTGGTTAACAGAGACAGAACGTCAATCGGCTCAGCCAATCAGATGCCGACTCTTGGATTATAGAATCTGGCCAATAGTTACAATTGTTGGTCAATAGGACCCCTCTTGTCAAAGTAAGATGACGTAAAAAAAAAACGCAATTGACGCAATTGGCTTATCATAGCCGTAATACGTCTTACCCACTTTCTTTTCGTTTTCGAATTGACGGCATTTTGAAACATTGGCATTTTTCTTTCAATTACATACTTATCTTTTGCAGAAAGAAATGGGTAAAAACCTAAGCGAAGTCATACTTCCTAAATTCATGGGCTTGTTTGAAAAGGGACTTGAACAAAATGGTGGCACATACTTGGTGGGATCTGGCGTATGTAGAATAGTTTCATTTAACTGTGCACTATTCTTTTTACTCATTCGTAACACCCCCGTCTCTGTCTCTCTATCTCTCTGTCTCTCTCTCTCTCTCTCTCTTCGATGTTTCAAATGAAACTGCGAAATGTCCGTAATTTACTATGTTGACGAGGCACAATACAGGTTCCATTTCCTTAAAGATAACATTTTATCATCTGAGTGAGTGAGTGAGTGAGTGAGGGAGGGAGGGAGGGAGGGAGGGAGGGAGTGAGTGAGTTTGTTTGTTCGTTTGTTTGTTTGTTTGTAAGTTAGTCTAATTGTTTTAATGGCGTTTAACGCCGTTTCAACATTATTTCAGTTATATCGCTAGGACCAGTGCACTTACCCATGCTTTCCTGGAGTTTCTTTTACCAGTACTTCGCACAATGGCCCTTCTAAACCACATCGTAAGGTTATTATCTCGTATAACATTGACACGAATGATTTCTTTACGTTCCCATCATTGCAGTTGACCTTGGCAGACCTTGCTGCTCAGAACGCTTTCGACATGCAAGTTTCAAAGGACCCGTCGTGCATGGACAAGTTTCCGAAACTGAAAGCCCTCCGAGCCCGGGTAGAAGCTCTACCAAAGCTGAGCGAATATCTCAAAAACAGAAAACCCTCGGAAATTTAACGAAACATTAGAGATTATTAATAATTTTTCAAATGCATTGATAGCATGAGAACAAATTTTACCTTGATTTAACATTCCCTTGACCCTTTACCACACAATCCCGAATTTTAACGACCCTGAGGAAAAGGCCTTTTGAAAACATTGTGAGAAAAGGAGAAAATGCTGATAACCAACATTTTCTCCTTTTCCCACATCGTTTTCAACCCGTTCAAAGACAAAAATACATCATTTTAGTCACATTCAATTTGTAGTCTGCAGAGGCGTTCAAGTTGTAAACGGTCTAAAATCTTGTCGTCGGGTAAAGGGTTAATCCATCCAGGGAGAAGTTGAAATGCATAGTTGCCCTTTTTTTTTAAATAGCAATATAAATAAAGAAAGAATTTGCACCTTCAACCCGACGTTTACGACTAACGTTCAGAGACCTATGTTTATATTTACTACATGCTTGTTTCGACAAGACCATTTTAACTCCTTTGTACATGAGCCATGTTCTGTGAAAAGGGGGCTTAATGCATCTGCGAAAAGAATCGACCCAGGTCAGCCTGCGCAGTCCGCGCAGGCTGACCTGGGCCGAAACTTTTCGCTCAGTATTGGTCAGTTTTCTGTATATCAAAGGACCAGTCTACCTCATGATTAAGTCGGTTACCAGACAAAACGTTTCTAATGGATCCATAATTATATGATGACTTGCTTGGTATAATGCATTATGAAGAATTATTAAGCACCCCTTCTCCAGAGCTCATATTGGTGAGAGTCAAGAGTCGTTTTTTGTGCATCGGGGCAGCATTAAGCAGAAATGAATAGCGCTCTGGGTAAATGGGGTTTAATGTATCTATATTCACACAGCGTTACACCAAGCAAGTCGTGGCATAGTATGGATTTATTTTGTCCAAAAGCGGCTGAATCATGAGGCGATATGGTCCACTGATAGGCAGAAAATTTACCAGTAGCAAAAAGTTTCGACAAAAGTCAGCGCCGACTGACATAGTTCGATGCTTTTTGCGCATGCATTAAACCACCTTTTCATAGAGCTTGACCTTTGATTTAACCCTTTACCGCACAATGCCGCCTTTTGACGCCCCTGGGAAAGAAGCCTTTTGAAAACATTGTGGGAACAGGAGAAAATGCTGGTAACCAGCATTTTCTCCTTTTCCCACAATGTTTTCTACCCTATCAAAGAAAAAATGCACCATTTGAGCCACATTGAAATTGTCTTCTGCAAATGCTTTCAATTTGGACAAGGCTAAAATTTTGTCGTCTGGTAAAGGGGTTATGTATCCATATACAATGTTAACCTTTTCCGTTTTGAGTACGAGACCTGTATTAGGTGTATACGGACATTATGAGATAATTACTGTGTACATTGTATTTTTAATTCTTAAAAGCCATATAGATCTATATTTGATGGCCACATTTGTACTAAATTTATTATACAGTACTCATAGGTTGGAATAAACAGTAAAGCCACATGTAACTTTTGTACTGTTGCCACTGTTGTTGATGAAGTGACCATGACCTATTAGTATCATTCGAACATAATCAGAGACCTGTGTTTAGATACAGTAACTTTAACTCTTTACCAAATGACAAAATTTTAGACTGGTCCAAATTGAAAGCATTTGCATACGACAAAATAAATGCGATTGAAAAATTGAAATCTGTTTGGGGAAGGGTAGAAAACATTGTGGGAAAAGGAGAAAATGCTGGTTACCAGCATTTTCTCCTTTTCTCACAATGTTTTCAAAAGGTTTCTTTCTAAGGGTCGTTAAAAGTCGGGATTGTGTGGTGAAGAGTTAAGTATAGATACCTTGGATATCTAAAGACTTAATCCTTTACCTAACAATCCCGTGTTTTAACGATCCCAAGGAGAAAGACTTTTGTATATAATGTGGGAAAAGTAGAAAATGTTGGTTACCAAATTTGCATTAAAAAAAAAAACATGCAAATATCTGCCGTTTCTAGGCTGGGACGAGCCATAATGTCTCAGCGTAGTTAACAGTGCAGATCAAAATAAGACTGCACTCTGACCGCAAAAGCAACAATACTGTTGAAATGCCCTTTAACCCTGTACAAAACAGTCCCAAGGTCTATCGAACCTCAGAATTGATTGATTGATTGATTGATTGATTGATTTGGAGTTTAAAGCTGTCTTAACAGCTTGGGTCATATCACGGCGGCCGGTGCACCTAAGCATGTGTTTCCTGGCCTGCTCACACCACAACTTTCTTTCCAAGCCACTGGCTACTTTTCTCACATGCATCAGAGGTGAGAGGTGAAATATCGCTGGAAAGAAAGTTTGCCTCAACTGAATATCGAACCCACAACTACTAGGTCATCAGTCAAATACACTAACCACTGAGCTACCCGGCCGGGCAATGTACCCGAGAAAGAAGGCTTTTGTGAACATGGCGGGAAAAGAAGAAAAATGCTGATAACTAGTCCCAAAGATGGTTTCTACATGACTTTCACACACACACACACACACACACACACACACACAAAGACACCATTTGAACCACATTTGATTTGTCTTCTACAAATGCTTTGAATTTGGATAAATATGAGCAATGTTCTGTGAAAATGGGGCTTAATGCCTTTGCAAAAAGTATCGACTCAGGTCAACCTGGCTATATAACCAGGATTTATTTCGTGAAGGGTCGATTGATATGCACGAGCCAGTTTCTTGTCTTATTAAATGTATATAATTATTGTCTTATATAATCATAATTATTGTTACATGTATATTGCATTTTATTATTTAGATTATAAAATTTTATTATTTAGATTATAAAATATTGATCTTGTTCAAATTGAAAGTATTTGCAGATGAAAAATCAATAGCAATTGAAACGATGGGAATGGTTCTTGTGGAAAACATTGTGAAAAACGCTCTCCACTCTACAATGCTACTTAACCAGGATTTATTTGGTAAAGGGTCGAGGAATGTGTACATTAAATGTTTGGTTAAATGTTAATTGAAATCAATTGTACATATTTATACGGGTATAGTGCTTTAAACTGTTTACAAGACCAATACTACTGATCTGACCCAAATTGAAAGTATTTGCAGACGACAAATAATTGACTAACATTATAGGAATTTATCATGTAGAAAACATTGTAGGAAAAGTAAAATACTCAGTTAAAGCATTGCCTGCTTTCCACATTTCATGGTCATATAACTAGGGTCTATTTGGTTAAAGGTCGAGGGATATATGCATTTATTATTATTATCATTTTCTCCTTCTTCTTCTCCTTCTTCTTCAGCTTCCTCCTTTCTTTCCCATCATATGTGAATTTATTTTGACTATATCATTGAGAAATGTATATACTGATTTAGACTATGACACTAAAATATTGATCTGGTCCAGATTGAAAGTATTTGCAGTCGACAAATTAATTGTGGCTGAAACGAAGGGAAATAATCCTGTAGAAAACATTCATGTAGGAAAAGCTAAATGATCAGAAACAACACTCAGGGCCATACAGTCAGGGTTTATTTGGTAAATAGGAGATTTGTGTATATTTTCCATGTAAAATGTAAGTCTGCATATGTAACGATAACTATGTTTACATATTGTACACTTTGTATATATGTATAATGGGCCGGTGGCCTGAACATACTAATAAATCTATCTACCTGCGCAATCCGAGCAGGCTGACCTGGGCCGAAACTTTTTGCTTTTGGTCAATTTTTTGTATGTCCAGGGACTATTTTAGCTTAGGATTCAGTGGATTGTTATACAAAACGGATTTTAGGGATATATATAACAATGTGGTAACTTACATGGTGTCATGCATCGCGGAGATTCATTAAGCCCCCAGAGCATGGCTCATTGGAGAGGTCATCAGACCTCTCCAACAGTGGTGAGTTTAAAAGGCAGACTGCCTCAGAAATTGCTGCCTAACTCCATGCTTTTTTGCGAAATTGTTCTGATACACAGTCTGTTTCATCATGGTTTTATAAATAAACCGAAATAAAAAAACTGAAATAGGAAATAGATGTGTTTTTTTTTTTTATTCGACGGATTTCAAAAAGGATTTGTTTCGTTGGTTTGATTGCAAATAACCTTTCCAGTAGTTGTAATTTTTCATTAAAAAAATAAAGCTACACACACAAAAAAAAGAATTTCGTTAAAAAAGAGAACAACGCGGGAAAAGATCACTTGAAAACGTGGGAAGAAGGTCACGTGTCTGTCATGTAATGCATAAGAGGTTTCTCCTTTTTACACTGCGGCAATCATATAATGCCTTACTTATTTGTTTACATGTACCAAAATATATTGAAATTAAAAGCAATAAGCTATTTGAAAACATGGATGCTGACCTCTCCTGGCTTCTTTTTTAAAGAAGCCAACTTGTATGGAACTTTGTTGTCTGGTAGAGAGTTCATAGTAAATATCGCCTATTACATAGAGCAAGACGTTTTTGTCTGCACAAAATTATCCCGTTGTCAATCTTAATCCTTAGGCTGCTAAGCACGATTCGGGGTGCTTTTGCGGACAATGTAGATCAATATCAGACTGCACAAAATGTGCAGTCTAATCTTGGATCTACATTGTCCGATACGGTATTTTTGCCCGGTGATATAAACTTTTAAATCTCAATATTTTGGTTTTTACTACTGAGTTGAAACTTTCGTGTTAATTATTTAGCAGCTTAACTCTATACCACACAATCCCAAGTTTTAAGGACCCTGAAAGAAAAGGCTTTTGAAAACATTGTGGGAAAAGGAGAAAATGCTGGTAACCAGCATTTTCCCACAATGTTTTCTACCCTATTAAAGACAGAAATCATCCTTTGAGCCACATTTAATTTGCTGTCTGCAAATGCTTTCAGTTTCATCCAGTCTAAAATTCTGTCGTTTGGTAAAGGGTTAAGGGTTTACATGTATCGGGTAGGTCATGATATAAAAGATCCTTCAGTGTTCTGAAAAAAAGGGCCAAACCTTGGTGATTGATAGCACATGTTACAACATGTATTACCCTAGTAATGTATGACTTTACATACCCCCTTTGGTAGATCTAGACAACTTTTGAAAACAATGTGAGAAAAGGGTCATTTTGCTTCGTTCCTAGCAACGTCAACAACTTTTCCTACATGTAGGTCCTACTTGTACAAGTTTGTCAGCTAACAGCTTTGATTTATTTTTACTAGACCATAAAATTTTAGACTTCCCCATTTAGAAAGCATTTGCTAACGTCGAATTAAATGTGGCTCATATGTTAGAACTTGTCTTTGAAAGGATAGGAAACATTTAGGGGGCAGGAGAAAATTTTGCTCATCAGCGTTTTCTCCTTTTCCCATAATATGGTTTTCAACGGGCTTTTGTTCCACGATCTTATATTCTGAAACTCAGGATTCTGTCCAAAATTTGCAAAACATGAAGCCAGATCAGTAAGCAGCAAAAGTGTTTGAATACCAAGATAATGCGACACAATAAACTTTATTTCATAATACTTGGTCACCGACCCGACAAATTTTGTTACTTTTCGAAAATGCCCCACACTGGTATAATCTACAATGACGGAAAAAGAAGAACGTGATAAACCGATTCACTTTTATTAGCCTTCAAAAAGTGTCTATCCCCTAACGTTGTGTAAACTGTTTCTGTCAAAGACTTGTGTTGCAAAGTGAGACCTTTTCCTCAGTCAGACTTCTCCTTAACGCCTTACTCTTGTAAGAAATGTTCTGTTTGGTGAAGAATATATTGCTCTAGTACCATATTGAAGTTAATAAGATAGTTACTAAGACATCTACATGTGCTCTATTTCCGAACAAGAAAAAGCCTATAAGTGAAAGTCTTCCTCTATCAACGCTACTCACATTATGAGAGTTTTGAGTTTGTCAAATCCTAGACAATTAAAAGACACTGCTGTTACAATTCAGAAAAATAAAACGCACCCGAGAAAAACACCTCGTTGGTGCATTGAAATAGTATATGTATACCAGTAGCGAAATGACATTGGTACGTTACGAAGGCAGACGATTTGTTAAAACAAAGTTCACTACAATACATCCGGGGCATTTCGTTGCGAATGAAAACAAACCAAACTGAAATGCAGATGGTTTAGATTATATCTTCTTGTATTAACACAATATTTATACCAACATGGCAGCTTCTATGAAAGGAATAGATCCTTCTTTAAAGAGATATCTTAGGATCAATAAACTTCCCGATGTTTATGAGGTAAATTGTCCGAATGCTAAAATACTTTTTATCGTTCAACAGTTCGGACAGCTTAGATTCCGGACACAAGAAGACTGCTTGCAATTGCCTCGCGCACTAACCGGTTTTAGTAACCATAGGCACATGTTTTATCTCATCATTTAACGACTGAATTTTCTACCATTTAACCCTTTACCAAACAATTCCAAATTCTTTTGAAAACAATGTGGGAAAAGAAGAAAGCACTGGTAACTAGCATTGAAAGTGTCGTCTGCAAATGCTTTCAAATTTGGACCAGTCTAAGATTTCTCATTTAGTAAAGAGTTGATTCTTAGACAAACCTATTTCTAAATACTGTGGACAGATTGAAAACTGTGGAATCTTATGATATATAGTGAAAATATTGCCTAAAAATTTTAATATAGTTTGTTTGAATGGTGTTAAATGTATCTATCCATGACTTTTCTTTACCAGTACTTTGTGCAACATTATTTCCTATCCACTGGCTGCTTTCCCATGTAACCATATTGGAAACAAGCAGTGAGAGAATGATGAATCCTGTCACAATTACTATCATAGACCCTCGGAATGAAACTTGCCATGCTGCGGATTCAAACTTAGAGACAGGGTGATCTAAAGCCCTGTGTCTCTCACTGACTGTTCTCATGTTTTCAACATGTTTTATCTGTATATTTATTGACAATTTTAGCTTTATTTTATTTCATGAACAGATGAAACTGTTGAAGTACATCAATGAATAACAGGATCAAGTGTCACTGAAATAGCTTATTATATTCCCTGAGACAAGGATATCTGTGATAGGACCAAAAGATATAGTTTTGAAGAGATGTTCCTTGTAAACCACTTTTGTTGTATTTGTGGAATCTTTTTTATTAGCATTATTTCAACTTGAGCTCTATATATGGTTAAATTCCTTTTCTTTAGAACCTGTAGTATAATTTAAATATTGAAAAAAAAAAAAAAAAGAGAGAAAAAAAAAAAAAAACCATGCAAACACATGTGTTCACATGTTAGTAAAATAGATCGGCCTTTTTTAACAAGATTAGGATTGATTATGTTACTGAGAAATATAAAAAAAGAAAAAGCTGTTAATGCGGCGTAAATTTTTCATACACTGCAACTTACAACTATAGGTTAGGGTTATACCCAAAAGCTTTTATTGGCATATTTTTGTTTTATAGGCACTGATAACTGGACTCGCCATCATGTGTCCTGATGATCCTCACCAATTTATTATTGATAAACTTAGTTATCTGCTAGAGTTTGGTCTAGATAAATTGGAATGGTAAGTATCCTCCAATACAGTAAGTATGATACTTTAGCATAACAAGTTCTTGATAAAAGATTTGAGCCATGCTCTGTGAAAAGGGGGCTTAATGCATCTGCAAAAAGTATCGACCAAAGTCAGCCTGTGCAGTCAGCACAGGCTGACCTTGGCCGAAACTTTCCGCTATTGGTCAATTTTCTGCATGTCCAAGGACCAGTGTACCTCATGATTAAGTTGATTAGAAAAAAAGTGGCTTTTATGGATCCATAATTATGAGATAACTTGCTTGGTGTAACGCATTACAGAGATACATTAAGCCCCCTTTTGCCAGTGCATGGCTTATTTGAATTGTTTTTTGACTCTACAGTATTAAGCATTTTAGAATTTTTATTATAAAATATCCAAAAAGAAAAAATATTACAGGTGCCACAATGTTTTCTTTATCATCTAAACATCATAGTTTTATGAAACTTTCAATCAAGCAGGGGCCATTTTTCCATCTAAAGTTTGTAATGACCCCCATATGCAGCATAGTATGCAGGGTTTCCTGGACTTTCTCATATGGAGGTCATTTGAGCCCCTTTAAATGAATAACAGAAGGAAGACATGTTTTTTTGGGGGGACATGCAGAAAATTTAGGGGTCAAAATTCAAAGAAAGAAGCGGTCAGGGAAAACCCTGTCGTATGGGTCAAAAGTACTGTAGAAGGTGCTTATATGGGTCTCTCTAATGGCCCTAATAGGACTTGTACACACTGTATGACAACTAACTTTATTTTTTTTTCCAGATGCCTTCAAAATTTTGGTGAAGTAGTCCATATTTATTATGTCTAAAGAGGTTATACCAGTAACTTAAGTTGATATATTTTTCTTGATTGATTCTTAATGTTTTTCAGGGATTTGTTTGTTGAAGAATTCATGAAGCCGGTCAACAAGATTGTATCAGAGAGTAACCTTGAATTTATATTCAACATGGATGATGAAAGCTTGATGGTAATTTTCTTTTACACTCCTGGATTTAGTTTTGCTGCTTGCATTCATTAAATCCTGAATCAAACTTTGCTGCAGATGGCTTTGAAAATGCCATTTAACAGTTTTCCGAATGACAAATTTTACACTCTTTCAAATTCAAAACATCTGCAGACAACAAATTCAAAATTGGTACAAATGAGCTTCATGTCTGTGATAGCGTAGAAAACATTGTGGAAATAGGAGAAAATTCTGGTTACTAGCATTTTCTCCTTTTCCCACAATGTTTTCAAAAGCCTTAATTCCAAGGGTTGTGAAAATCTGGGATTGTTTGGTAAAAATTTTAGCCTTGTCGAAATTGAAAGCATTTGCAGACAACATTGTAAATGTTACTGAAAACATAAAATCTGTCTTTCATTTAGTAGAAAACATTGTGGGAAAAAGGAGAAAATGCTGGTTATTAGCATTTTCTCCTTTTTCCCACAATGTTTTCAAAAGCCTTTTTTCTCCAGGTCATTTAAAGTCTGGATTGTGCGGTAAAGGGTTAGGTGTTCTTAGTCATCAAAAAATAGGTTTGATGATACCTAAATAAATGTGAAAACACTGCAGCAGGACGAGAAGCTCATCACAAGTATTCTCTTTTTGCCACAGTGTGTTCAAATTTTATCTGCTATTAGATGAAAAATAGGCTCCTGCATGTGGGAATATGTGAACTGTTAACCCTTTACTGCACAATGATGCCTTTTGATGCCCCTGGTAACCAGCATTTTCTCCTTTTCCCACAATGTTTTCTACCGTATCAAAGAAAAATTGCACCATTTTAGCCACATTGAAATTGTCGTCTGCAAATGCTTTCAATTTGGAGAAGGCTAAAATTTTGTCATCTGGTAAAGAGTTAATATGATGCTGACATACTTTTGCACGGGGGTGGGGGTAGGGGTGGGGGGGGATGGTTCATGTATCTTCGATTGCTTTTGGAAAAAAAAAAATGAAGAAAATGTCAAAAGTCAAGATCCTGATGTAAAGGGTGAAACAAGAAATGGTTTGTACAGAGTAGAGTAGTTTCTTCTTTGTTACTGAGCCCCAGTAGCTCAGTTGGAAGCATACAGGATTGAGAACAGGAGGTCGCTGGTTCGATCCCCGGCTCAGCGAATTTCTTTCTGAGGATAGATGATAATCATTCTTTTCTGTGACTGCTGACCATTGTTTCAATCATGGTTATGTGGGAAAGCAGCCAGTGGCTTGGAAAGAATATTGTGATAGTACTGATAAAAGTCCAGGAAAGCATGGATAGGGCAATGGCCGCAGAAATATAACTGAAATAATGTTGAAAACAGTGTTAAACATCATACAATCAATCAATTAATCAATCTTCTTTTTTATAACTCTAAACGAAAAAGAGAGATTTGTCCATATTGTAAGTACTTGCAGATGACAAGTTAAATCTTCTCATATTGTGAAATTTGTCTGTGAAAGAGTAGAAAGCATTGAGGGAAAAGGAGGAAATACTGTTTACCTGTTTTTTCCCCATTTCCCACAATGTTTCTGAAGCCCTTTTCTCCAGGGTCCAGGGTTAATAAGTTCAAATGCATTTTGTGGTAGGATCATCAAACTATATGTAAACAAAATGAATATCTTATCCATGACAACATATTTTCAATCTAAATTTTATTAACCTTGATTAAAAGCTAATGCAGAATCTTGCATTTAAAAGATATTGTAACTTTTATTTTTCTGGGAAGTACTTTTCGATTCTTTCATACTTGATCACTAAGACCTGTAGACTACAGACCGCAAAGTACAATCATAGTCATGTATGAAAGAATAAAGCCTTAACCCTTTACCAAACAGCAAAATTTTAGCCTTGTCCATATTGAAAGCATTTGCAGACAACAATTTCTGTGTGGCTCAAAAGGTGCAATTTTTCTTTGATAGGGCAGAAAACATTTTGGGAAAAGGAGAAAATGCTGGTTACCAGCATTTTCTCCTTTTCCCACAATGTTTTCAAAAGCCTTTTATCCCAGGGTCGTTAAAAGGCAGCATTGTGCGGTAAAGGGTTAAAATCTCAAAGGCTAGGTAAATTACCACTTGAAAATGTCCATTTTTATCTGTACAGCAGTAAAATTTTTCGAATGTTTAACAGGTAACAGGTATAGACATCATTCTATGACAAGTACATCTATTGTGCATTCTTGCACTTTATTGCATTTCTTGAAAATGATTAATGTCATTTTATTATTATTTTTATTTCTTTCTTGACAACAGAGGGTAGGTATTTGTGTATATCCACCTTTGTAAGTAAACTGCTCAATGTGTGCTTTTTAATGATGCCATCACAGTCAGGATTTAGGGTAGCATTATTCATTATTGTTTTAACTCTTTACCACACAACAAAATATTAGACTAGTACAAATTGAAAGCATTTGCAGATGACAAAATGATTGTGACTGAAAAAAATGAACTTTGTTCTGGGCAGGGTAGAAAACATTGCGGGAAAAGGAGAAAATGCTGGTAACCAGCATTTTCTCCTTTTCCCACAATGTTTTCAAAAGGCTTCTTTCTCAGCGTCGTTAAAAGCTGGGATGGTGTGGCAAAGGGTTAAGTCCTATACATTATAATTAATACATTTATATACATAGTTTATCGTTTAACCCTTTACCAAACAATCCTGTGTTTTACAGACCAAGGAGAAAAAAGACTTTTGGGATCATTTTGAGAAAAGGAGAAAATGCTGGTAACCAGCATTTTCTTCCTTTCCCATAATGATTATACCCTTTCAAAGACAAATCCAATCATCTGAGTAAAATCATTTTTGCCTTTGATAAATGCTCTCAATTTGGACCAGTCCAAAATTTTACCAAACAAAAAAAAGTTGGACTAGACCAAATTTAAAGCAATTGCAAAAGATAAAATAAATGTAGGTCAAGTGATGATGTCTGTCTTTAATGTAGTAAAAAACATGGTGCGAAAAGAAGAAAATGCTGGTTACCAGCATTTTCTCCTTTTCCCATCATGTTTTCAACAGTCTTCTCCTTCAGGGTCGTTAAAACTTGGGATTATGTGGTAAAAGGTTAATCTATTTACTTTACATCAGTTGAGAAAAAACACACAACCATGTAGGTAATTATAGTTGTACAGCTATATGTTTAATGTTTTAAGCCTTGCCAAGTTTCGTTCTTGCAACCAACACAGTTGAAAACATGGTGGCAAAAGAGCTTGGGGCAGGCAGTTTTTCCTTTTGAAACAATGTTTCCGCACATATAAATGAGCCATGCTCAGGCAAAATTGGGTTTGGCGCATCTCGATAATGTGCTATACTGTACAAGTCATCACATATGGATCAGTAAAATCCATTTTGTCTAACAACAGGCTGAATCGAGAGGTAGAATGGTCCTTTGACATGCAGAAAATTTAAAAATAGCCAAAAGTTTCAACCCAGGTCAGTTTGTGCAGTCCTCGCAGGCTGACCTGGGTCAATACTTTTTGCAGATGCACTAAACATCTTTTCACAGTGCATGGCTCAAAGATGTATAACACTGATTTATGTTGGTTATCCCCTTTTCACAAGAATGCTTACAGAGTTATCTGCATGAAGTACTGAGTCAACCAAATCCTTTTATGATAGATTTAGAAAGCATATGAGTTATGCTCTGGCAAAAGGGGACTTGATACCTCATCGTGATGCATTATACCAAGCAAGTCATCACATTGTTATGGATCCATAAATGCTGTTTTGTCTAACAATCGATTGAATCTTGAAGTACACTGGCCCTTTGACATGCAGAAAATTGACCAATAGCAAAAGGTGTCAGCCCAGGTCAGCCTGTGTGGACTGTGCAGGCTGACCTGGGTCGATACATTTTGCAGATGCATTAGGACCCCTTTTCACAGAGCATGGCTCATATACATTTTTGCTGGAGTCATATTTGAATAATTTTACGGATGGTGTATATCAAGATCAGACTTCACAAAGCATGCAGTCTGATCTTTGATCTACACTCTCTGATATTTTGTGAGATATCCTTGCCAGACCTACCTTGCCATGGTCATGTTTTGTTTTTATGAGCTCTCTGAAAATGTCCATTTCATTTATTTAGCAGTCCAAAGGTCTAAAAAAAAAAGAATTTAAGATTTAAGATACTGAGGCAAAAAAGAAGAAAAAAATAGGGGTATTATCTTTGGAAATTTCCAATGTGAATTTTGGAGTGAAAAATGTTAACATGAACACTTTTGGTTGAATTGTGCACAGTTTGTAATTAAGTCCAAGTGTTTTCATATGTCTTGTCCCAGGTTGCCCTGTATCACAATTTGAAAACCTAATATTTTGTTTGCAGCTGAAGCCAATTTTTTTTTTTCATTGACAAATTATTCTGATGTTTGTTAGTCATATTTGCTTTGCCTTAACTGTTCACCAGACTCTTGTCCAGTTGTGAGCATTTGCAAAAGACCAATTAACTCTTTACCACACGACAAAAATGTAAACTTGTCTAAATTCAAAGCATTTGCAGACGACAATTTAAATGTGGCTCAAATCATGGAATTTGTCTTTGATAGGGTAGAAAACATTATGGGAAAAGGAGAAAATGCTAGTTACCAGTATTTTCTCCTTTTCCCACAATGTTTTCAAAAGCCTTTCCTTTCAGGGTCGTTAAAAGTTGGGATTATGTGGTAAAGGGTTAAATGTGATTGAAATGATAGGATTTGTCTGGGAAAGTGCATAAAAAATTGTATGAAAAGGAGATGTTACTAGCATCTTTCCTTTTCATACATTCAAAGGTAAAGAGTTATTCAAATTTCCATACTTTTGTTTCTACCATGAGCAACCTTTCTTATAGATGGCATCTTAGGCATTTGGTAGACAGTTATAGGTTAGAGCTTGTAAGACCTAGATTCAGTTTAGACTTGCTAATTAATTATTTACCAAACTACAAAATTTTGGACTTTCCCAAATTGAAAGCAGTGTCAGATGACAACCTGAATTTGGCTCTAATTTTGAGATTTGTTCATGAAAAGATAGAAAAAAATTGCAGGAAAAGGAGAAAATATAGGTTAACAGCGTTTTTTCCTTGTCCTGCAATACTTTCAAAAGCCTCCCTCCTTAGGAACATTTAAACACAGGACTGTTTGGTAAAGGGTTGAAGATTAGAGATGAGCGTCATTATACCTCCACCTATGAAGTAGAGGGGGGTAAACTGGTTTCACTATGTCTATCCATCCATCAGTCCGTCTGTTTGTAGACTTCTGTGCTCTAAGTCAAAAGCTGTTTGACCTAGGACCCTGAAACTTTACACAAGTGTTGCTCACGACCCAAGGAGGTGCCCTGTTGTTTTTGGGTTACATGGGTCAAAGGCTAAGGTCACAGATGAACTTTGTTTATAAATCATTTCCATGCTCTAACTCAATAGATGTTTGAGTTAGGTCCTGAAACTTTATACAAGTGTTGCTCATAACCCAAGGAGGTGCCCTGTTGTTTTTGTGTCACATGGTCAAGGGTCAAGGTCACTGGTGATCTTTGTCGCGAAAATCATTTCCATTCTCTGATTGTGCTGCTTCAGTGACAAGGTGCTGGTGCATGGTATTTGTCCGCTTTGTGCCAATTCTCTCTGCTCACTGCTCATTTTTTTTCAAGAAAATGACTAGTCTCTTTAAAATCAAAAAGGTATGTGATGTCTCATGTTCAAGGGTGTGTGTGAGTATATGTGAAACAAAACTCAAGCTATATCTTTCCAAGAAATAACATTCAGCTATTGGTTGGCTATTTCACTGCTGAATAAATAACATAGTAATGTTGCTCTGACAGGTTCTTTTACCCTGCTTCCAACAGTATTTCAGTCACATTGTAATGGCAGCCCTTTCCATGATTTCAACTGTACTGGATTGGGCTGTGCTAGGATTTCCTGACTGCAAATCTAACACATTAACCACTAAGCTAATGAGCCATGGACACCCCCAACCATATGTTGCTAAGTGTGCTGACCAGTAGTTGTCAGTAAATTGTACTTTTGTTTTCACTTTTGTTTGTCATATTGCACATCTGACTTTACCTTTTGGCCTGGCCGGGTAGCATAGAGGACTTGTGACCTGGGGGTTCAATACCCAGTTGCTGTAAACTTTCTTTTTGGCGATTTTTCGCCTCTCACCTCTGGTGTTATGATGTGAGAAAAGCAGTCAGTGGCTTGGAAAGAAAGTTATGTCAGTACTGGTGTGAGTAAGCAAGGAAATACAAGTATAGGTGCACTGGCTGCCGTGATACGATCTTAGCTGTTAAAACGGCATTAAACTCCAATGCAAACAAAACATACAAATAACTTTACCTTTTATTGAAATTTATATTCTTGAACCTTGTGGCATATAAGAAAAAAAGACTTATGATTACATTTATGATTGATTATGTTTATTGGTATTCTATATTGACAAAGTAATTCTGGTAACTATGTTTGGATCACAATTTATATTTTTTTTGGTACAATTAGCTGCCTTGCTATCTGCAAAATACACAAAGATAATTTAACTTCCATAGATTTCAGAGATCTAACCTTTTACTGAGGAAGAAGGATTCTAAAAATATCGTAGAGGTAAAGAGGTAACCCTTTACCACCGACCTTTAATGACCTTTAGAAAAAGGCCTTTTGAAAATATTGTGGGAAATGGAGAAAATGCTAGTAACCAGCATTTTCTCCTTTTTCCACAATATTTTCTACCCTATCGTAGACAGCTTCCACATTTAATTTTGAGTCTGCATATGCTTTTAGTTTGGACAAGTCTAAAATTTTTTGGTAAACAGTTAAGAATGAAATTAGCCACAGTTTTTCAGAGATACCTAGTTAAGATAAAAGATGTCACATGCATGTAGAAATAAGTTAATTGATGAGCCAGTTGGAATTTGCCATTATGTACTGCTGCTATAGGAAGGATTTTGCATTATTTTGGTTTCAAATATCATGCACAGTCTGTCCTTCTGGGTGCTTTATAGGATCTCACTTGATCTGCTTTATTTACCAATGTCTCCTTTTTACAGTGGCATTTCAACACAGTTGTAGCTGACCACATTGGCTGGGAGGTTGCTATAATGAAGCAATAGGAAGCACTAATGATGAATGAAATAAATTGTTTGTAAAAGTGTGATCATGTAAACACTCATGTTGATGTTGACCAAGGATCTGACCATAAGAGTGATAGTAAGATAGGATGCTGAGCGCAGCTCAAGGCACTTTTGCTGCCATTGTAGATCAAGATCAGACTGCACATTCTGTGCAGTCTGATCTTGGCTCCACACTGTCAGACAAGGAGATATTTTTAAAAGAAAAAAACTTTGACATTGCAATACTTGGGTGTTTTACTATTGGCTGGAAAGTTTTATTCAACTTATTTATTAGGTTAACTCTATACCAAACAACAAAGTTTCAGACTTGTCCAAATTGAAAGCATTTGCAAACAACAAGTAAATGTGACTGAAAGATTGAAATTTGTTTTGGGAAGGGTAGAAAACATTGTGGGAAATGGAGGAAATGCTGGTTACCAGCATTTCCTCCTTTTCCCCACAATGTTTTCAAAAGGATTTTTCTTTAGGGTTGTTAAAACTTGTGATTGTGTAGTACAGAGTTAAGGTTTAACTTGCACCTGATTTGTACTTTTTTTTCCATGCAGCCAACTGCTGAGATGTTAGAGAAGGCCTATGAACATTACAACCACAAACTGCAACATCTTTGTTTTAGGTATGGTTCTGTTTTGATTTAACCCTGTAATGAACAACACCTGTGTTTCAACAACTCTAGTTAACCCTTTCCCAATCGGCAAATTTTGGACTGGTCCAAATTGAAAGAGTTTGCAGACGACAATTTTAAATTTGATGAAAATGGCAGAAAGTTATCAAAAAGGGTAGAAAACACTGTGGGAAAAGGAGAAATTGCTCGTTACGAGCAATTTCTCCTTTTCCCACAGTGTTTTCAAAAGACTTGTACTGCAGACACGTGAAAACCAGGGCTTGTTTGGGAAAGGGTTAAGGAGGCTTTTGAAAATATTGTGGGAAATGGAGGAAATGATCTCAGGATTGTGTTGTAGAAGGTTAAATACTGAGAATACTGTTTACTGAATAAGGGTTTATATAGAATAAGACAGATGTCGAAACATTGCGGCAAAAGGAGAAATTACTGGTGTCATTTTCTAAAGTGGACCACTCCAAATGAAAGCTAGAAAAGGAAAAAAAAAATTGTTATCTGCAAGTGATAATGAGTTGAATTTGAAGAATGAAAATTAAAGAAAGGAATTTACTCCATTTTAACTGCTATTTTGGAAGAGAAAGACGAAAATATAATGACAATGACAATATTTTATTTTTAGTATAAAGGCCTCTGGCCCATAATACTGATGACATACATATGAATATAGACACATCTATAGAGTGATTTACTTTTTAATTTTTAATAAGCATGTGAGCATAATATATAATAGTAGTACTTTAATTCATCATGCTTTGCTTAGTAGCAGAAAGATTAGATCAAAATCAGACTGCACATGTTGAGCAGTCTGATCTTGATTTAATCTGCTTGCAGAAGCAGGTAAAGCAGGTCTTGGATACCCCAACGATACAAGTGTTTTAATATTTCCAAGTCCACACATATACACAGACAGACAGATGAAGCTATATGAATTACTTACTGCAGTGCCTGCCAAGTCCCCCGTAGCTCAGTCGGTAGCGTACAGGACTTGAGAACAGGAGGTCGCTGGTTCGATCCCTGGCTTGACCAATTTCTTTCTGAGGATTGATGATAGTCATTGCGACAGGATTCATTTCTGTCTCACAGCTGACCATTTTTTCTATGATGGTTATGTGGGAAAGCAGCCAGTGACTTGGAAAGAATATTGTGCGGAGTACTGGTAAAAGATACTCCAGGAAAGCATGGATAGGTGCACTGGCCGCCGCAATATAAAAAAATGTTGAAAAAGGCGTAATACCCCATACAAACAATCAATGAATTGCAGTGCCTGGATGCAGTATTACCTACACAAGAAAAGAAAAAAGATGGAGTTAAACAGAAAGCTGGCTGTGGCATCTAAACACCATGCTCATCGGATGATGAAAAAGAATCTGACAGAATGGATTGTGAGTGACTTATAATTTTTGTGTTCTTTATCCCAACCATTACCAAACTATCCCATGTTTTAACCCTTTTCCAAACAGTCCAGAATTTTAATGACCCTGGGTAAAAAAAGGCATTTGAAAACATTGTGGGAAAAGGAGAAAATGCTGGTAACCAGCAATGTTTTCTATCCCATCACAAACAAATGGGATAATTTTAGCAATATTTAATTTATTGTCTGCAAATGCTTCCAATTTGGACCAGCTTATAATTTTGTCGTTTGGTAAAGAGTTAACAATCCCAGGGAAGAAGGCTTTTGAAAACATTGTGGGAAAAGGAGAAAAGGCAGGTAACTATTTTCCATAGGATTCTTAACCCTTTACCAGTCAATCCCGTGTTTTTACAACCCCGACAGAGACGGCATCTGAAAACACTGTGGGAAAAGAAGAAACACTGTGGATAAAAGAGAAAATGCTCACCATTTTCCTCATGGCTGTTAACCCTTTACCAGTCATTACCATGATTTTTACAACTCTGACAGAGACAGCATCTGAAAACATTCTGGGAATAGAAGAAAATGCTGGTTTTCTACCATACCAGTGATCTTCAGCTAATTTTTTAAAATTTTGAAATTGTCATCTGCAGATGCTTTCAATTTGGTAAGGGTAAAAAAAAAAGTTTGGCTAAGAGTTAACACATATGATTGTCTGAGAAAGGGATCTCACACTAGCATATGCAGGAAAGAAGAATATTTTTAATGAATATTCCAAAATATACTGCAGGTAAATGAGCATTTGTTGATTGTTTTAAGTTTGAAAGTTTTCTTGAAGAACTATCAAAAAATTGAAAATCAAAAGAAGTCTGTCAGGTTCAACGATCAATGCTAATTTTGGATTTTGGTCTGTTTCTGTTGGCAGGAATGGGTGAAATACAGAAAGGGAAGACAAGCTAGTAAGTAGAAACAGATATTGGGATTGATTAACTCTGTACCAAACAATCTTGACTTTTAATGCCCTTAAAGAAGAAACCTTTTGAAAACATTGTGGGAAAGAAAATAATTGTTTTAGTAACATTGAATATGTCTTCTGCAAATGCTTGGAATTTGACCATGGCTGAAATTTTGTTGTTTGGTAAAGGGTTAAGTCAAAGAGTGCCAAATTAACCTAACAGACACTTTCAGTCAAGAAATAAAATCTGTATAGTTGCAATGTCAAGGTTGCTTTTGTCCAGAATGTCTTTTTGACCCTTTACTGTACAATGCCGCCTTTTAAGGACCCTGGGAAAGAAGCCTTTTGAAAACATTGTGGGAAAAGGAGAAAATGCTTGTAACTAGCATTTTCTCCTTTTCCCACAACGTTTTCTACCCTATCAAGAGAAAATTACACCATTTGAGCCACATTGAAATTGTTGTCTGCAAATGCTTTCAATTTGGACAAGGCTGAAATTTTGTCATCTGGTAAAGGGTTAAAGCAGACAGCATAGATCAAAGATCAGACTGCACATTTTGTGCGGTCTGATCTCTGATCTTTACTGGCTGCAAAGGCAGCTATAGTTGTGAGAGGCACTTCAAGGGGTTAATTCCTCACTGTTTGGGCCAAGTTTGCAACAGACTTCTCAGGAAACATCCTTATAAATAAAGAAAAAATTGTGGAATAGAGATACTGATGTTTTTGAACTGTTTTGCTCTATTGTCAGTCATTAACCCTTTCCCAAACAAGCCCTGGTTTTCACGTGTCTGCGGTACAAGTCTTTCGAAAACACTGTGGGAAAAGGAGAAATTGCTCGTAACGAGCAATTTCTCCTTTTCCCACAGTGTTTTCTACCCGTTTTGAGACCTTTCTGCCATTTTCATCAAATTTAAAATTGTCGTCTGCAAACTCTTTCAATTTGGACAAATCCAAAATTTGTTGTTTGGGAAAGGGTTAATGATGGATAGGGCAGTTGGTAGGGTATAGGACTTGAGATCAGGGGGCTGTTGGTTCAAATCCCTAACTCAGCTTTCTGAGAACAAATGAAAGACAATAAAATTGGATTCTTTTCCCTGCTTCAATTGATCTTGGTTTTGATGATGGTTATGTAGAAAAGCAGCCAGTGGCTTTGGAAGAATATTGTGCAAAGTACTGTACATGAAGTATTGTGCAAAGTTTTTTTTTAAGTTGATTAATGTTGAATGTAGAAAAACATCATTAAAAACCATACAAACAAAGTATGATGGACTTATTTGATAGTAAACATGGGAAAGAATTTTTCACTGAAATTATATTTGGACTCATTAATTGCAAAGTCATTTAAATTAGAACTTCAGAAACTTTGAATTCGATACGATTTATTGTGTCATATTGCATGTAGATATGAAATTTATTTTTCTGCACTTATTTTACTATATGAATATTTTTCTAGTGAGCTTCCAGAAGATTCAGCATGTTTTAAATGTTTCTATTGGTCGAGTGATATTTGAGGCGTGGCATACACACACTTTAGATGCCAGAAGACAGAGGGAATATTTTGAGGTATGTAGAATTTCTTGTCATCTGATAGTTTCAGAAAATAAGACAATATTAATTTATTCTATTAAACAGTAGTAGATGTTGAATTCATACTCTGGAATGATAAAAATTGAGTACTTCTTCAAACAGCTGTTACATGAAAACTGACTATTGTAAGCCTGTCTTTTCTGTAGGTTGCATTAGTAATCAGACAATTTTTTTTTAACCACAGTTTTGTTTTCCCTTTTGGTGACTGTACTAGTATTTTTTATCTCTTTATTTCTTCCTGTCATTTTTACTTTGTAACAGTTATTAACACATGCTATTGATTGACTTTTATCATACAGTCCAGTTTAACCCTTTACCAAACAACAAGATCTTAGACTTGCCCACATTGAAAGCATTTGCAGACGACATATGAAATGTGGCCTAAATGATGGGATTTATCAGTGAAAAGGTAGAAAACATTGTGGGAAAAGGAGAAAATGCTGGTTACCAGCATTTTCTCCTTTTCCCACAATGTTTTCAAAACCTTTTTCCATGGGGATCATTTAAACTTGTGATTGTTTGACAAAGGATTAAGACTTGCTGCTAACTAGTACAAGTTAAACAAGGGAAAAATATATGAAGTAAAAAGAAATAATTTGTTGGAGTGAAATACTGTTGGAAAATAACTAATTGCTTGGTCACAAGCATATGTGTTTTTGAACATAATGTTTTCCAGAGATCTTTACTGTATAGAAGTAAAAAGCCTTATCTGTATGCATTGAAGAATTCAGATTTGATGCCTAATAGACATATATTTCAGTTTGTGTTCCATATGTATCTTTCTTACCAAACAGACATGTTTTGAAGTATCTGTAGCAGAGGAGTAAAAATATTGTGACAAAATGAGAAACTAGGGGAAAAATCTGTTGAAGAAAAAAACAGAAGAAAACATTTGAGCCATGGTCTGCGAAAAGGGGGCTTAATGCATCTGCAAAAAGTTAGCCTGTGCAGTTGGTGCAGGCTGACCTTGGCCGAAACTGTTTACTATTGGTCAGTTTTCTGTATGTCTAAGGACCAGTCTAGCTCATGATTAAGTGGGTTGTTAAAAAAAAAAGCTCCATAAATATGTGATGGCTTGCTTGGTATGGTGCATCTTGGAGATGCATTAAGCCCCCCTTTTACAAGAGCATGGCTTGTTTGGACTGTTCAATGTCCATTTTATTTTCTTGATGTGAAATCAAGAATTTGCTCCATGTAAGCATTAGCTCTTTCATGTTGTTTTAAGTTTTTCTGACACTGGCTGCTGTGGAAACATGTACAACAAAACATGTCTGTGTAACTAAGGTTATAGGTCATAGGTTTTAAAGTGTTCTACGAGCAGTTGGTATGATAACATCAATCTTATATTTTACAGGGGGTAATGTTGACAGACATTTCTACATTGTTTAAAGTAATCCAAAAAGTTCAGAAACAGGTCCTCATATTGTCAATTGCTGCTTTTATCATTGAGACATTGTTTTATTGGGTTGAAGTCTTCACTCTATATATCTCTCTTTTAACTCTTTATGGCACAGTCCCGAGTTTTAATGACTTTGAGGTAATAGCCTATTGAAAACTTTGTTGAAAAAGGAGAAAATATTGGTTACCAGCATTTTCTCCTTTTTCCCACAAGGTTTTCTACATTTTCACAGACAATTACCATCATTTCAGCTAAATTTAGTATATTGCCTACATATGCTTTCGATCTGGACCAGTCTAAAATTTTGATGTTCGGTAAAGAGTTAAATTGGTGAAGCCTTTTATCAAATGGGTCGCTTTACAGTGTCTTTAATAATTATTATTTGTCAATTTACAGTGCCTTTAATAATTATTATGGGTCAATGTACAGTGCCTTTAATAATCATTATGGGTCAATGTACAGTGCATTTAGTAATTATTATGGGTCAATGTACAGTGCCTTTAGTAATTATTATGGGTCAATGTACAGTGCCTTTAATAATTATTATGGGTCAGTGTACAGAGCCTTTAATAAATGTATCAAATTACAAAAAAAAAACCAGAACAGAAAAGTGTCTATCTGATCATGATATTAATAGAGGACTTTATGTAGACCTGTTTTGAATGCTTTAACCCTTAAAGTATTTCGCACAGAATTAAATACCTTTATTGACAGTGTTGATGAAGATCAGACTGTACAAAATGAGCAGTTGTTTATTGAGATATTCTTGCTAAAACAGCCTTAACCCTTTACCACACAATCCTGAGAGTTATCAACCCTAAGATAGAAGGATTTTAAAAACATTGTGGGAAAGGAGAAAATGCTGTTAACCAGCATTTTCTCCTTTTTCAACATTTTTTTCTATCCTTCCCAAAAGGAGTTATAATTTTTGGGTCATGTTTATTTTGTTGTCTGCAAATGCTTTCAGTTTGGACATGTCTTACATTTTTTTGTTTGTTAAAGAGTTAAGTAATGGAGATTTGATCTTTTTAACTATATTTAGAACTTTAAGGGTTAAATTTTCTGAGAGGAGGCACTTTTAGTAGTAGTTTAAATTCTTTACTTTGTTTTAAACAGCTTGATATGACTGTCTGAACTGATTCAACAAGACTTTTTAGGATCATTATAGCATGGTGTTGAAAATAAGTGTGGATGCACTTAAAAATGAATGAGACATGAATTAAGGTTTGATACAAGATTCTACGTAAAAACATTATGACAAATGGAGAGCAATATTTCCTTTGCCATGATGTCAGATGTACTGTAGTCTGTTTCAGGGCACTAAAAAGTTGTCAGTTTTTGGTCTTCAGATTTTATCAGTTGTAAAACAGAGTAAAGAATTTTTTTAGATTATAGTACAGTACTTTGAATTGTTGGTACATGTTTGATTTCATTTATGAGCACTTAAATTGGTCATTTAAACCATAGATTGGATGTAACTATTTTTCACCACAGGTTTTTATTATTTTACTCATTGCAGTTTTTTATGTTCATGAACACTTTTGAGTGATTTCTTGTTAATCTATTATGAAAAAATCAGCATTTGAAGAAAATTTATAATCAGCAAAAATAAGTGTAAATAGCCTACCTTACTCCTGTAACAAATGAGAAAATTAGATGAGTGCATATTTAAAGCATTTGCAGAGGACACATGTTACTCATATGATGCAATTTGTATATGAACGGGTAGAAAACATTGTGGGGAAAAAGGAGAAAATGCTGGTTACCAGCATTTTCTCCTTTTCCCACAATGTTTTCATAAGCTTCATCTTCATTAAGACCCATGATTATTTGGCAAAGTGTTAATCATTCTAGGAATTTGCCAAGCTGGCTTGCAAATCTTGTCTTTGAATCTTTCAGGTATTTTTTTTAACATTCTGACTAAATTGCTTCAAATACAATGTCTGTGTACTTTTCTTAACCCTTTCCCAAACAAGACCTGGTTTTCACGTGTCTACAATACAAGTCTTTTGAAAACACTGTGGGAAAAGGAGAAATTGCTCGTAATGAGCAATTTCTCCTTTTCCCACAGTGTTTTCTACCCTTTTTGAGAACTTCCTGCCATTTACATCAAATTTAAAATTGTCGTCTGCAAACTCTTTCAATCTGGACCAGTCCAATATTTGTCGTTTGGGAAAGGGTTAATAAGTGTCATTTGGCATTGTAAAATTGAATGTATGGTATTGTAATATAGTTATGGTGATTTTGTAGAGAATGATGAAATACTTTTGCAAACAAGTCCTATTTCTCAATATGTAACATTTGAAATGAAGAACGTAAAATCTAACACTGATTGATGAAAAGTGCAGGTGATGGGTAGGAATTTTCTTTCACACTTTGACTGGGTATTTGTGCACGTTTTTTGTTCATTATGATTAATTTTAATTGCTTATATTACCAGTTCCTATCTACATTATATTCTAAGTGAAAAGCTTTCAATGAAGTAGTGACAACTCAAAAACATTGCAATCCAATAATAACAATTCATCCTTTTACAAAAAATATATACATTTTTGTTTTCAAGTACAAAATTAATGTTGCTCATGATGGAGATAATAAATGGTTCAGTATTCATATTTTGAAGAATAAAAAAACTGCATAGCAAGACTATGGTATAGCTTTTTTTCATTTTATTTTCTTTCTCATTACCTAATGCATACAGGCTGGTTTACATGTGGGTATCTTGATATTGTGACTCTTATAATCCTTAAAGCCCTGGAACTGACTTAAATTGTTTTTGCAGACTGTGTAGATCTAGATCAGACTGCACAGAACATGCAGTCTGATCTTAGATCTACACTGTCTGTTCCTGTGTTACATATTCTTAGGAAAACAACATTGAAACAGAAATAATTTGGGCTACTTTTCATTATTATACAGGTCCAAATCATTAATTCAGCGCTTTAAGGGTAAAACCATATATTATTGTACATGACTATGTGCAATTTGAGAACAATTTAGATCAAGTTTACTCTGAAAGATGTTCAGTCTGACTTTGGATGCGGACTATTAAGATATAATATATTTTGTCCAAGATGGTCCAAAAAAATTAAGAAATGTAGATCTTTTCTCACCATCTGTTTCATTTATTCATCAGTTTTTGATTTATATAATTTTGTGTAGAAATAATATAGAAATGGACATTTCAAATTTCAAAGAAGTAGTCCAGTTATTGTAACTTCCCATGAGCCACAAAACTACAAAATTGCGTATAACTAGTTTAGTAACTTTTATGTTACTTAACCCTTTACCGCACAATGCCGCCTTTTAACGCCCCTGGAAAAGAAGCCTTTTGAAAACGTTGTGGGAAAAGGAGAAAATGCTGGTAACCAGCATTTTCTCCTTTTCCCACAATGTTTTCTACCCTATCAAAGAAAAATTGCACCATTTGAGCCACATTGAAATTATTGTCTGCAAATGCTTTCAAATTGGATAAGGCTAAAATTTTGTCATCTGGTAAAGGGTTAAGTGGAAATACTGCTATATTATGGGTACTCTTTAATTTCTCACATACATGTATTGACAATTTTACAAGGATGTTTTGGAGGCCTTATGCTGCAAATTTAACCCATTACCGCACAATGCTGCCTTTTAACGACCCTGAGAAAGAAGCCTTTTGAAAACATTGTGGGAAAAGGAGAAAATGCTGGTGACCAGTATTTTCTCCTTTTCCCACAATCTTTTCTACCCTGTCAAATTGCACCATTTGAGCTGCATTGAAATTGTCATCTGCAAATGCTTTCAATTTGGACACGGCTAAAATTTTGTCATCTGGTAAAGGGTTGAATGAAGAGATAGGGAGAAAAAAAAAAGTAAGCTGGCTGTAGGAAACAATGATCTGACAAAAAAGTTGAAATGATGCTTGAAATATTCATAATTAGACAGTGATAGAAAAAAGTCAGCTTTGTGGCATTTTCTTATTTAATGTAATTTCTCTGTGAATATTTTAGATTTTTTTTCTTTGTAGAATGTAGGCCTAGTATATGTTCATTTGATGATTATTTTTAATTCATTTGCTTTATTTGGTTCCTTTCTTTTTTGTAATCTTTTATTCCCCTATGATGATTCTTTCATGGTAGGAATTTATTAGTACCCATACCTGAAGACGTGTATTACATTCTTTTTAAATTTAAGAAATGGAGGTTTGAAAGGATCAGTGTAATATAACATTTAATCCAACAGAAATTGTTTGCATTGTTTCAAAATCAAAAAATGAAATGTACCATTTATGTTTGTGAGCTGGATTGCAGTTATGTAATCCTTTGAAACTTTTAACTTGATCTATGTACTTTGATGAAATTTGTGGCATGTATCAATGATATAACAAGCGATACATCACCAAATTTTGGTATGAAAATGATCATAAATAATTTAGATACACTGTATAAGTAAAGTCTACATGAGGTACAGACCTTGTAAATGTTCAGACTGATGATTCTACATTGCTAACAAAAGGCATGGCATGCTTTTAATGCAGTAGATCAGAACCTAGGGGCTCTGGGTTCCATTTCTTAATGGTGTTGCAGATCCCAAAGGGTTTACATTTGGCATGATGCTTTTGCCTAGTGTTACTTAACCCTTTACCACACAGTCCGGACTTTTAATGACCTTTAGGAAAAAGGCCTTTGAAAACATTGTGGGAAAAGGAGAAAATGCTGGTAACCAGTATTTTGTCCTTTTCCCATGTTTTCTACCTTTCTATAGGCAAATTTCAGTTTTTGAGTCACCTTTAATTTGTCGTCTGCAAATGCTTTCAGTTTGGACAATTCTAAATTTTATCGTTTGGTAAAGAGTTCAGCCCTGGTGGAACCAAAGAAACACATGAATATTGTAATCTAGCACAAGGATATAACTTAACTTTTTACCAAATGACAAAATTTAAAATGATCCAAATTGAAAGGATTTGCAGACGACAAATCAATTTTTACTCATATTGTGAGATTTTTCCTTGATAGGATAAAAAACATTGTGGAAAAAGGAGAAAAGTGCTGGTTACCAGCATTTTCTCCTTTTCCCACTATGTTTTCAAAAGGCTTCTTCCTCATGGTCATTTAAACAGGGGATTGTGTGGTAAAGAAATAAAAGATACTTTTAAAAAATGACATAAAACCCCACAATCAACCAATTCTAAAGGTATATTGATTCAAAGATTTGATATTAAGGATGATTTTCATTTTTACAGATGACGCTGGTTAGTTCATGTACTAAAAATATTGGGTATAAGAAGCTGTATCTAACCATTCTGCTTATATTGTAGCTTATAAGTAGCTATCCTTTAATCAGGGATAATCATTCACTTGAAATATGGTTGAAACAATACAAAAGCCGTGGTACAAAATTGAATCAAAAAGATTCTTTCATTGTGAAATTCAATACTACCTGAAACAGATTTACAGCAAACAACTATGAAAACAAACCTGATGAAATAGAGATGGGCCATGCTCTTGAACAGGGGGTGTAATGCATTTCTGTGATACATTATACCAAGTAAGTCATCACATAATTATGGATTTATGAAATCCATTTAGTCTAACAATTGACTGAATCCAGATGTAGAATGGTCCTTGGACATGCAGAAAATTTACAAATAGAAAAAAGTTTCGACCCATGTCAATTTGACATGGATTGATACTTTTTGCAGATGCATTAAGCCCCCATTTCACAGGGTATGAATCAGATACACATAGTTATCATGAATTCAGACATAATTAGTCTACAGAATACACAAGAAAATGTGGCAGAAGAAGAGATGGCTTTTTATGAGCAGTTTTCAAACGTGGTTTGCTGCACAAGGCACAAAGTTGTCATATGGGGGTAATAAGTTAATCGAAAGTCAGAAATTTCTAAAATTTCATGCATGATCAGTAAAAGTAAAAAGGGAATAAAATAGAAAAAAAAAGATTTTTGAATATAATCTTATGCATAAAATGCATATTTAACCTTGAAATCATGTTAGATGGTTTGTTTTGTGAACTTTGAACTTTCATACTTTTTTGTGTTGGCTATTTTCAAAGTAAAACAAGTGCATGAACTGATATGAGGGTAGCAATTTAAAATTGCTGTGATGGGGAATGTCAGACTTGGTTGTATATAACCTGAAATCATATACTTGTTTGAGTTTTCTTTCTGTTTCTATTGGATTAACATTCTTTTTATGTTTTGTATCTTTTTCTGTAGAAACTTTAGTCCAGTTTTCCAATGGCTCATAATACTCTGGAACACTATTGTTATACTTGTACCCGAATTCATAAATTTCATTGTTTTATTTAAGATTGCAGGTATTATTATTTGGTAAACCCTTTGCCAAAAGATCCCATGCTTTAACCACCTTGCCGAGGATAGGTTTTGAAAACATTGTAAGAACTATTTTTTCTACCCTTTCAAAGAAAAATGCAATTCAATGAGCCAGCCAAGTTTATCATGTTGTCTCCAAAAACTTTCAATGTAGACATGTCTAAAATTTTGTCATTCTGTAAAGACTTAGGACTTTTTTAAAAAAAAAAAGGGAGGAGGAAACATTAAGAGATGTTAGAAGACATAATTCATTTTTGCATTCTCATCAAGTAGATACATGTATAAGATGTAACAGCTAGACCAAGAGTACACAAAATAATGTCAAAAATATAAATTGTGAAGATTAAATTACGGTTCCTCTCACCTTTTGTTTTTTTTTAATTAATTCGTGTATGTTTTGTTTCAGGTCATTTGTAGACCCTTTTCAATGTTCATGTGATAAAAACATAAAAAGGATTCAAGAAACTTGAAATAGATATTAAAATATATATTTATTTCCTAATTACTTTTCTTTCTTTGACCAGATCAATTTACGGGTAACTGTATCATTGATTGCGATGATTCAAATTTTTGGATAGCTTTAATTTTTTCATGTATCACATTCATGCATTTATAGCCCATAACATCTTATTTTAAAGTTGCGCAATAGAATATGCTACTGTATTGGATTTGTTATGGTACAGAGCTGGATATGTTCTTTAACCCATATCTTGTTAAATAAGTTAGATAATAAATCAAACTTACTTTTTTGAGAAAAATACCTCCTTATGGACAGTGTAGATCCAAGATCAGACTGCATGTTCTGTGTACTCTGATCTTGATCTACACCTTCTGCTAAAGATCAGTTTAGCAGCCTGAAGGTTAAAGGAAAAATCAAAGTATCATGAACATTAGGCTCATGTGAATGTTAACCCTTTACCAAAGGAGGAAATTTACGACTGATCCAAATTGAAAACATTAGCAGACGACAAATGGAATGTAACCTAAATGATGATTTCTGTGTTCAATAGGGTAGAAAACAGTGTGGGATAAGGAGAAAATGCTGGTTACCAGCATTTTCTCCTTTTCACACAATGTTTTCAAAAGCCTTCTTCTCTCAGGGTCGTTAAAACTCGGGATTGTGTGGTAAAGGGTTGATTAATGCTTGTTCCATTGAAAACGTCCTTAGGAATTGTGAAACAAATTAAATGGAACAGATTCAGTAATTTCAAGACAGATTTCTTTTCATAATTTTGGTTTGAAAACGGTTGAAAACCTAGTGACCCACCAAAAAAGTGTATACATTCCAGCTGTTTACCATTAGTATACAATGCTATATTATGATATCACAAAAAATAGCTATTCTCAAATACTTCACCGTTAAACATAGCTCACATGAGCACATAGTGATAAATTTTAAAAGTATTATGATACTGCTATTGGCAACATATACCTTGAATTCACCTTAGAGAATATATTTTACCCCAATCTTGATGAAATGTGCAGAAGTTTTTGCAGACAGATTTGGAGATGTTATTTGAGGTTAGAAATTTAAGCACTGTCAGGTTTAAAAAGATTGTGCACGCTCTTGTAAGGCCATTGTTTTTTTTTTAACCAGACATAATGAAATGTAGTCTGACTAGTAATCTGTATGGTATTGTAGACATGCTAAAGTATTGCAAACCCACGGTCAAAAATATCTAGTCAAAAGGTCATTTACAGAATATTTGTAAAACTTTATGATACAGGTTGTAAAAAAAAAATAATTTTAGGACAGTGCCTCACTATCTTGATTATCCTTGGACCCAATTAAAAATGGATCATGTCAGGTCATAAATAGATTTACTAGGTCAGATCTTTCAACCCTTTCAGCACCATAGGCGAAAACAGGGACGTTTGCAGATGGCATAGATCAAGATCAGACTGCACAGAACGTGCAGTCTGATCTTTGATCTATACCTTCCGCTTGTTTGGTCAAGCCTACATGATAAAAATCTTTTGGAGACTCAGTGGATTCTATTTACAGCCATCAAAAGAAGCCGAGTTTGTTTATTTGGCACTGAAAGAGTTAAAAATATTAAGTGCAATTTAGAGGCCATATTTATTTCCTTATAGTTGGCCATATTCTTATTCTTATAGTTGGTTACAGTTGGTCAGAAAGTAGATCTCCGATTTAAATCTTAGAAAACCTTTTCTTAATTCTAGATTAAACCCCCAGTTTTGATGAAACTTGGTCAAGCTGTTTTTCTTGATGAAGTATGACTTACTGAAGATCCAGACTCAGGTCACTCTTAGAAAAGCATTTTGTTCACTCTTCATGCCTCATTTAAACCTCAGCCCTTTTGTGCAAATATTTGTCTCAGCAACATCTCATGCTGTGTGAATGTATGTTATCCTTTTGAAGAATCTAGATCACTAGTTCAAATACCAGACAAGAAAACCTTTATACCAGAAGGCCACATTTTGTTTCCCATCTCTGTGAATATTTGGCATGACAGTGTTCCTAATGAATGTGGATTTTGGTCAAACTTTGGTCTCAAACAAGGTTACCCCTAAAATTACAATTAAACCTGGAGTTCCGTTGGGATTTTGAGGGGAGGGGCAACATTTTTGTCCTTTCACATTTAACTTTTAACTTAGCTGTAACATCTTAATAAACAATATTCAGTAAGAACCAATTCATGCTTATTCAGTGTGATGCTTTTTGTCCTCAAATTGCATGCAGACTTATATAAATACCTCGGATAATGGCATACCTTTGAGATACTTCGAAAAAATCATAATCTGAATGTTTATACAAGCCATGCTGTGTGAGAAGGGGGCTTAGGGCATCTGCAAAAAGTATCGACCCGGGTCAACCTGGTCTGACCTGGGCCAAAACTTTTTGCTTTTGGTAAATTTTCTACAAGTCAAAGGACCAGTGTACCTCATGAGTCAGTTATTAGGCAAAATGGATTTTATGGAACCATAATAATATTGGGTATCATGGATCACAGAGATGCATTAAGCCCCCTTTTGCCAGGGCATGGCTCATATTTTTTAAGTAATTTATGGCATGCATTATCTTATACTATCCACAGCATAATCCTTTGTCAAATTTGAATGCATTGTAAAAATCTGTAGTATATAAATCTTAGAATTGCCTATCACATTTAAAATTATGCTTTTGCTCATAATGAACAAATTTTCAAAAGAACATGGCAATCTGGCCGTTGATTGACAAAGTCCATTATTTTATGACTTCTTGTCACCAAATTACCTATAGTTCTTAATAAATTATTAGGGTCTGTCACTCTGAGGTTTCTGCTTGGCTCAGTAGTAAACTGTAAGACTTGTAACCTGGAGGCCTCTGGTGCAGTCCTCATTGGAAGCTCTGAGTTTTCCATAGGAGTGTCCTTTGGCAAGACACTTCAGAGCCCTAGCCTAGAACAGATGAAACCCAGGCAATACATAGATTAATATGTGAACTGTTGCCATGATATGACTGAATAATTTTGAAAGCAGCGTAAAAGACCATTCATTTAATCATTCAATCTGTCACTCTGACTGAAAAAGTCAGTCTTATTCATTTAATCCTTTTCAGCCTGTAAAAGAAGGATTTTTTTTAAGTCCTTTAACCCTGTACCACACAATCCTGAGTTTTAACAACCCTGTGGAAGAGGCCTTTTGAAAACATTGTGGGAAAAGGAGAAAATGCTGGTAAACAGCATTTTCTCGTTTTCCCATAATGTTTTCTATCCTATCAAAAACAAATTCCATGATCTGAGCCACATGAAAATTGTCCTCTGCAAATACTTTCAATTTGGGCAAGTCTAAAATTTTGTTGTTTGGTAAAGAGTTAAGTCATTATTACATGATTTTCTTTCCTTTACTGCCAGTAGTCATGGTGTAACTCTGTACCACATAATCCTGACTTTTAATGGCCCTGATGGAGAAGGCATTTAATTGAAAACATTGTTGGAAAAGGAGAAAATGCTGGTAACTAGCATTTTCTCCTTTTCCCCCAATGTTTTCTTCCCTATCAAAGACATAAATCATCATTTTAGCAACATTTAATTTGTCGTCTGCAAACGCTTTCAATTTGGTCAAGTCCAAAGTTGTGTCATTAGGTAAAGAGTTAAATATGGACCAGTCTAAAATTTTATCATCTTGGAAAGACTCGGCTGTCTAGGGTTCGATAATGGTGTAGAAGTTCCATGAAATGTACAGTATTTAGAAATTAGATCATAAGTTGGCTCATTTGCATGTCAGTTGCTTTTAGAAAGGGAATAACACGACTCAATCTAAACACCGTTGTGACTTGTGAGTCCATCCTGGTGAACATATAGGGTTGGTAATCCAGCAGCATGGGGTTGGATAATAGCCAAGGCAGTGAAAAATATTAGCGCTTGCCCACTCGCTGATGGCAGGTGGAAATTCGGCTGGGCGAGCCGGAAATGCCTGTCAGGGACCCAGGTGGGGACCCCAAAAATAGGACAAGTTTTTATATTTATTAAATGTTCAGACAGAATAGTGACCAATGTCAGATTTCTGTCTAGTGTATTAATGAAATCGGACCAGATTTGCTTATTTCTGTGCCTATTATTGTGTCCTTTGTGGTATTCTGACCATTCTGACTGTCCTTATATCAACCAGATGTTTACTTACATTTGGCTAGTTCTGGATTACTGCACGCCGGTAAAAATTTCGAGACTTTTCATCCTCGTTGGGCTCCTAGATTTTGGGCTGGTTCCCTGGTTTTTTAAGGGGGGGGGGGGGCCAAGTGGCCCCTATAGGAAAAAAGTTAGTCTTTTTCCCTGCAAGGGCCCTTGCTATTTGACAGTATTATCTTGGCCAGACATGTTAGGGTTTCATGGTAACAACAGGACATTTTGATCCGTTTTAGACGATAAACTGGCTTTTTGTCACAGCTTATCACTGTAGTTTCATTATGGAGCAAAGTTTTTAACTCTTAGAGCGCCATATGATTCTAACATTTTTAGCATAGAAATATAGACCCAAGTAAGTGCGTTTCAGTGACTGCTTTTGTTTGAAATCCTTGAGCAAAGAGGAAAATGTAGATCAAAGATCTGGCTGCAGGTTTTGTGCAGTCTAATTGTGGTCTACACTGGCCATATAATTAATACTATAATTATCTGCTTTGAAATTTTGGGAAAATTGTAGAAAAAGTACAGATTGAGTCAGAACCCAAAGAGAAAACTACATAAATTGTGTATTGTGAACAGCTGGAAATGTTACTAGAAAGGGCAATCATCTTAGTCTCGATGTTTTGAATCCTTAAAGTATGCAAATAACCTATAGTTGATGTTGCAGATGTTGAAAATTAATATCGGACTGCACAAAATGAGCAGTCTGAACTTTGATCTATACTGTCAGCAATGCAAATGTATGCAGGTAAAGTAGCAGCCTTGAAAAATTGCCTGCACTTGGGTTTTTAATTATCAGATTTGAAGTATCTGTTTGGCTCTATGGGTTATAGCTATTGATGTTCTTTAGCCATCTAAATGGTGGGAAAAATTGGCTAATTTCATATGAAGTTATACCTGCTGTGTGACTTTTTTTTTTGTAGATGGCAGTGGTACTGAAACAGTTCAAGATTTCTTTATTTTCATGTTTACATGTTGTGTGTTTAAACTGGGACAGGCATGTTGTTGAGATACTGGAATTATCTCCCCTGCATTACTTTTCTAAGACCATGACATGTCTCACCAACAAAATATTATTGTTACGTCATATTTTAGTAAACAAAATTCAACTTGCCCTTCATTTACTTTTGTAACTGTTATCAGCCACAATAACAACAGTGTATGGAAATAACCAAATATGCACCAAGGGGACGTCCAACCTTGTCTCATAATACCTTTGATATGCCTTTGGTTTTGTTCTTTCTCTGTGTTTAGTTGATTTGATAAGAAAAGGGTTAAGTATTAAGAAAAGAATATCAAAACTGTTATTTTCAATTGCACAAATTGCACAAGGCATCAGTGTCAGGTTTGGTCTTATAAAAGCAAATAGATAATGTATAACAGTATTTTGTGGAACATGGGATCTATTCACCAACAGTTCTAAACCCAAATTTATTTCAGAATTCCAGGACTAGCATACTAGTAAGCTGAAATGAAATGTCTCAGCCAGTCAGATGCTTAGTTTGGGTTAGGAACTGAGAAATTTGAATAAATATAGAATGGTTGGTAGTACAGTGTATATAAATAACAGAGATGTTGGTAAAGGGATCTTGGGGTTTACATAGTAAACTCAGTGTTTGACCCTGACTACCTTACATGAAAGCTTTAATTTAACCCTTTACCAGACAAAGTTTTAGCCCTGTCCAAACTGAAAGCGTTTGCAGATGACAATTTCAGTGTGGCTCAAATGGTGGAATTTTCCTTTGATAGGGTAGGAAACATTGTGGGAAAAGGAGAAAATACTGGTTACCAGCATTTTCTCCTTTTCCCACAGTGTTTTCAAAAGGCTTCTTTTTCAGGGTTGTTACCGTGTAAGGCAGCATTGTGCAGTAAAGGCTTAACTTCTTTGATCACACAGATATATGTTGCCAGTAAGGAAAATTGCTTTCTATGAATTTCTCAAGGGCTCTTAACTCTAAGGCTGCAAGTGACTCAGTGTGCATTTGCTAACAGTGTAGATCAAGATCAGACCACATGGTCCATGCAGTCTGATCTTGAAACAACACTGGCCAATACAGTGACATCATCTGTCTATCCTACCCAAAGATTTGAAGAGGTTTATTTCATAAATTCAGAGCTGTAACCCTTTAACTCTTTACCAACGGCAAAAGTTTAGACTGGCCCAAATTGAAAGCATTTGCAGATGACAAATTGTGCACAAATTATGAAATATGTCTTTGAAAGGGTAGAAAACATTGTGGGAAAAGGAGGAAATGCTGGTTTCTAGCATTTTCTGCTTTTCCCACAATGTTTTCAAAAGTCCTTTTCCTTGGGGTCATTAAAACTCTGGATTGTGTGGTAAAGAGTTAAACAGTTTAGTGATACTTAAACTCTGAGGAAAAATATTTATGAAAAATTGTGGGAGAGGGACAAAATGATGCTGTTTACCAGCATTTTCACCCTCCCCACAATGTTTTCTACACTCTCAAAGACAAACCCAATTGTGTTAGGCACATCATATGTTTCAAATACTTTCAATTTTGACAAGTCTAAAATTTTCTCATATGGTAAAGAGCTTTAAAACATCAGGCAGCTTTATAGTGCAACTGTTTCTCAATTTCCTGGATTTTCAGAGAATGTGAGCTTGTATTTAGAACTAATAGGATTGTGAAATTTACACGTTAATCCTTGACCAGACAATCCAAGGTTTTAACTACCACTTTGGGAGAAAGCTTTGGAAAGCATTGTAGGAAAAGGAGAAAATGTTTTCTATCCTTTCAAAGGTAGATACCATCATTTGAGTCACATTTGATCTGTCGTTTGCAAATGCTCTCAGTTTGGACCATTCTAAAATTTTGTCCTCTGGTAAAGAGTTAATTTACTGATTATATCTTTTATGTTGGGAATTAGTTGTGTTTTTATTGTTCTTTTGATGCCCTCTATGTTCAGATGCATGCTGGTTTTAACAGTTTCTAATTTTGTCTTCTTTATTTTTTTTTTCATAAAAAATAGTGCTTTTTTTTTAACTCTGAATGCATGTGCATGTGTGTGATTTTACTCTTTACTGAACTACTGAATTTAAGACTTGCTCGAATTGAATGCATTTGCAGATGATAAGTTAACCCTTAGATTGCTAAATAAATGAAACAAAAATTTCCACGCAATAGTAAAAACCCAAATATTGCAATTTCAAACTTGATTTCTATGGAAAGGAAAAAAACATATTGGACAGTGTAGATCAGAGATCAGACTGCATGTTCTGTGCAGTCTGATCTTGATCTACACTGTCCGCTAAAGGTCAGTGAGTCGGCTTAGCAGCTTATGGGTTAAATGTGGCTAGTATGACAGGATTTTTCTCTTAGATAAAAGAACCATTCTGGTAGAAGAGAAAATGATGGTTTCCAGCATTTTCTACTTTTGCAACAATAATTTTAATAGCATTTTTAGACTAGCGAAGCTAGTCTATAGGCATCATGATTGACCCAGATTCAAAGTAAACAAAAAACCCCACAGTTGCCAAATACTGCCTCACAAAAAATACTTCTTTCTGTTAGAAATCTTAATTCTGTTATATATGACAGTTTTGACAAAAACCACTAAATCTCTACCACTCCACTTTGAACATGTCCTCTTACAAAGTAATAGACTGAACAAGATGTCATTTATAAGGTACAAGATCTTTGCTTATATGTAAATTAAGTGACCTATGCAAAGCAGGCTATTATCACATTCCTACACCACTGTAACATTATGAATGAATCTAAAAATAGATACACCTAGGTAACCTGTAGCAAATCCCAGCTGCATTAACCCTCACTGGATAGGGAACCCTTGTCATTCCTTCAGTCACTCATTCTTTAGACCATTGTGAACATGGTGTTTTAAATTGTTATGTTAAACTGTTATTTTACATCTTGAATATTAACCCTTTACCATACAATCCCAAGTTTTAATGCCACTGGGGAAGAATCTCTGGTAACCATCATTTTCTCCTTTTTCCACATTGTTTTCTGCCCTTTTGGAATCTGGTTTCATTAATTCAGCAACATTTAATTTGTGGTCTGCAACAGCTTTGAATTTAATTTTGTATAGAGTTAAATAGTTAACTATATCTTGTGCTATTAGTTATTGACTTACTGATTGTATGGTGTTTAACGCCATTTTCAACATTATTTTAGTGATATCATGGTGGCCAGTGCACCTATCCATGCTTTCCTGGAGTTTCTTTCACCAGCACCACCGCGACTCAGTGACCTTTTGTGGACAGTGCGGATTAAGATCAGCCTGCATAGAATGTGCAGTCTGTTCTTGGATCTACACTGTCCGATAAGAGAATATATTTTCTCCAAAATGCAACTTTGAAATAGCAATATTCAGGTGTTTACAATGGCTTGAAAGTTTCATTTAATTTTTTCTAGCAGTTTAAGTGTTAAACTTAAACTGGATTATAGTTAATCAATGGCATGCATAGCCCCGGCAGCTCAGTCGGTAGTGTACAGGACTTGAGAACAGGAGGCTGCTGGTTCGATCCCTGGCTTGGCCAATTTCTTTCCAAGGATTGATGATAGTCATTGCGACAGGATTCATTCCTCTCTCAAGTTTTGACGATGGTTATGTGGGAAAGCTGCCAGTGGCTTGGAAAGAATAGTGTGCAGAGTACTGGTAAAAGAAACTCCAGGAAAGCATAGATATGTGCACTGGCTACTGCTGCATAACTGAAATAATGTTGAAAATAGGGTTAAACACCATACAATCAATCAATCAAATTTGCTAGTCTGTCAGTACTTTCAGTACTTTGATTTTCTCAGAGTCATCAAAACTTGGGATTGTTTGGTAAGGGGTTAAAACTTATTTGTGGATGGCTAGACCAACTTGTATGTATTTATCTATATTCAGCATTGGATGCATGTTACATTATGTTTTAATTTTTTGCATTCAAAGAATATCGATATTTATAGACAGCAACATAAGGATGAAGATAATTTAGCTATGTGATTTACTCAAACATGGAATAATCTGAAATATTAATGAATAAATTTAACTATGTTTATTACATTATAGCCTGTACAGTAAGATTAGCTCTTTACCAAATCGCAAAACTGAAAGCATTTGCAGACGACAAAGTAAATGGGTCTCAAAAATTGAAATTTGTTTTGGGAAGGATACAAAACATTGTAGAAAAAGAAGAAAATTCTGGTTACCAGCAGTTTTTGCTTTTCCAACCATGTTTTTAAAAGGGTCGTTTCTCAGGGTCGTTAGAAGTCTGGATTGTGTGGTATAGGGTTAACCCTTTACCAATAATCTCAAGTTTTCAGGACGCTAAAGAAGAAGGCTTTTGGAGACACTGTAGGAAAAGCATAAAAAGCTGGTAACCAGCACTTCTACCTTTTTCCACAATATTTTCTAGCCTGTCACAAACAGTCCATCATTTGAGCCATATTTGATTTGATGTCTGCAAATGCTATCAAACTGAACTTGTTATTTGGTAAAGAGTTAAGGCTCTTGACTAGAAGCTGAGAAAGATACTTTACTAACATAAGAAATTATTTTTTTTTTTTATACAGGACAGTTTCAGTTTGTCTTTCTTAAGCTATGTTTATTTTTATTTGATTATTTTTAATTGTATTCAATTCTGGGTGACTGTTTTCCTTTAAAATTCCATAATACTCATACAAAATACAAATACTTCTCTAGCTATTTTGCAATCTTCCTTTATTTCAATAGGAGATTTATTGAACTTTTTATTACTAAGGTTTAGAAAGTTTGGTTTCACTTATCATTTTGAATACTACTTGTATTATTTGATTTCTCTGTAGGCGTAGAAGTGCTGAATCCTTTGTTCATGTTTTGTTAATTGCATAATTTTTTTTTAATTCATGGATAGAGACTGGAACGAGGAGAAAACATGGAGGATGATGATGCCTTTGGACAAGGAACAGGGGAAGCAAGAGATAGCCTATCAACTTTACCAAGAAAAATTGCTATTCAGGTAAGCAAGTAAAAGATAGGAAGGTTCACTCTTCACTATGTTACAGAAAACATTGTGGGAAAAGGAGAAAATGCTTGTTACTAGCATTTTGTCCTTTTCCCACAATGTTTTCAAAGACCACCTCATTCAGGATTGTAAAATGTTGTGTGGTAAAGAGTTAACTCTTCATCAGACAGCAGAAGTTTGGACTGGTTTATTTCAAAAACACGTGCAGAATACAATTTAAATGTGGCTGAAATGATTGAATTTGTATTTGAAAGTGTTGAAAACAGTGTGGAAAAGATATAAAATACTGGTATAGTACCGGTATTTGATGTGGTAGTTGATGAGAACCTTGAGTCATACTAAATACTTCTCTATTTTTCCTTAGATCTTCAAATATGTGGATGTAGCAGACCTGGCAAGATGTGCATGTGTGTGTCGGTCCTGGAAGGTCATTACTCAGGCTAATGCATTGTGGAACAGGGTAAGACTTTAAAATTATGATTACCATTATACTCCAGTGAAACATTTTTTTTGGCAGCACACAGGAATAATTTTTTATCACATACTTTCCCTTGTTTTTATTGTAATACAGCCATTACAAATTTTCTTGTCTCACACATATTTGAGATAAGAAAATAGTGCTGTATTTGGTCAATACACTGTAAGTATATGCCTCATTTCTTAAACATTGCTGAACTAGATTCCTGTGTGAAATTAACTGTCAAAATTGGTAATTATGATACAGTAACATATTTAATCACTTTTAGATTCAAAACAAAATCAATATTTGTAAGTTTCTTTGGAACCACCAGGTATTTTTTGTTTGTGATGTACCTGTCAAAGAAATGAATAGGCTCCATGTAAATTTCATGACACATTGTACATGTATGCCTATGTTTTAACACATCTTGGACTATAATTCTTGTTATACAGTTATGTGATAAGATAAAGAGAATCTGGCATTCATTGGCTTTTGAGGAAAAATTTATTAAACTCTTCCACAAAAAATGTTACTAAGCGAGCCTCTGGCAAGCTTAATAACATTTTGTGTAAACTTGCCAGATCCTATATGCCCAACAGTCCAGATCCTATATGCCCAACAGTTTACTTGTGTCTGTCTGTCTGTGCTCATGCACATAGGTATATATTTGCTATGCAAACTCCTTCCTCAGTTTGGGTGTCAATGTATTGAAACTTTCAAAAAGTATTCCCAACAAATAGTACATGTGCAGGATGCAGTTCTCAGTGTTCTGCTTTGAACTGTTGAAGAATATCTCCCCTTGAACCTATCTCTTTACCAGACAACAAAATTTTTGACTTGTCTGAATCCAAAGCATTTGCAGACAACAAATTGAATGTAACTGAAATGATGAGGTTTGTCTTTGAAAGGCTAGAATATGCTTCTAAGAAAAGGAGAAATGCTGGTTATTGAAAATTAAGTGAAAAGATGTAAGTTTGGTATTGATTTGGAATAGAAGCTTTGAAAACTACTGGTATGTAATGATTTTTTTCTGAGTATTATTTTGAAAAATGAAGACTTCGTGTATTTTCAGCTGGACTTCTACAAAGTGAGAAACAAGTGAGTAAAAGTATAACCCCATACTTTGATACAGATGACTTTGAATATAGTGTACCTTCCCATGTATTCTCCTCCTTCCCATATAACTAGCTAATCTTATGTATAAAATACCAGAAATGATCTTTTGTATAAAATACCAGAAATGCAGCTGTCTTTGTTATTATTGCTCAAAAGAAATATACAAACAAACTGGAAAGGAAAGTGTTCCATCTTTATTTGTGTGCTCTAAAATGGAATAGATAGGAAAGGAATGCTAGAACACTTTTAGAAGAAGTACTTCATTAAACATTTCACATGATGGAAACAAGATGGATGGATTTTGTGCTTCTCTCTAACAAAATTCAGGGAGAATGCCATTTGTCTATTTGTCTTTATTCAAATGACTGTTTAAATCTCAACCTCAGATACATAAACCTGGGCCCAAATTCACCAACCATTCCTAAGAATGTTCTTTGTCTTATTCTCCAGAATTTTCTGAATTCGAAAGTAACACAACTTCTGATTGGCTAAACCATGTGATTTAGCCAATCAGAAGTTGTGTTACTTTCAAATCTAGAAAATCTTTAAGAATATGACCAAAAATGTCCTTAAGAATGGTTGCTGAATATGGACCCTGACCATTTTTGACAGAAAGATTTCTGTCTTACATGCTTGACTAAACAAGCAGATGGCTGTTGCTAAGAAATAATCATTTTGATTATTGAATATGACTTCAAAAACTGGACACAAGTATCTTACTTGCTTATAAACTTAGTTGCTTGTAATGTAATTTTCAGTCTTTGCTAATTTTGTTCACCCCGATTTTCAAATCTAGAAATTCTGTTAAGAAGGTTGATTTTAGAGTTAAATTAGTGATAAAAGTTATGCAAAGTGTCATGTGTACAATATTCTGCCATAGGCTTATAGATGGCCATGCCAGTAAGCTTGAAAAAAAACTGGGTAGCACCTTGATAGTACCAAAAACAAATTTCGAGAAGCTGAGTGATTTTCAAAGATCAGAGGTGGAGCGGTGAGAAGAGCAGTTTGACAATGTTGTTGTTCTTAATTTTGGACTGATGTATATAACATATTAACAAAATTGTTATAAGTAAAATTTGTATGTAAAAAGTAAGCCTCCAGGTAGGATAAATTTTACATGGACTTATTCTTTTGAGAAAGTTTTATGTTTCATCAATAATATAGATTTCTCTACGAGCAGTGTAGAAAAAAGTGGCATCACATGCTTTTCAAACATTCAGCTGTCAGATAAAATAAAAAAGATCTTAGACCAAGATAAAGATAAAGATACCAGGGCATTATGAATTAGGCTTCAGAAATTTCTTCCTGGTCCCATAACTGAAGTCTGAATTTCTTATTACCGGTAGATTTGTTCATCATTCATTTCTTCATTTTCAATGTGTTTTGTGATTTGAAGTCACCTGTTTCATTGTGTTCTAATACTTTTTTGCTAATTTCCTTTTTTATTTTAATGTTATTCAAAACTAAGAAATACAAAGTCCCAAAAGAAATGATACATAACTATGAAAAAGAAACTTACCATTGATACTGTAATACATAAGATGCATAATTATCTCATATCCTTAAAATGTAACAGTTTGGAGTAAATTTCCTTGCAATACTTAAACTTTTATATGCATAAGCTGACACCATACAGCTCACAGAGGGTTGCCACAAAAAGTCATTATTGCCTGTTGTCTCCATTTGTATCTCTTACAGTAGTATTGAAGAAACCTTGTTTCCTCACTAAACAGTTTAGTCCAACACATGTGCTGATGTGCTCACTGTGTGTTGTTGTGTTGGTAAGCTTTTGTCTGTTGGACTTCAGGCTTAAATCCCACTCAGCCAGGTTATTCCAAAGAGCTTGTGCATTACTTCTGTTTTATTATGCATAAACATCATGGTACTAGTTGCTAGAACCATACTGAACCAATTGCTTAACTCTTTACCAAACGACAAAATTATAGACTTGACCAAATTCAAAGCATTTGCAGACGACAAAGTAAAGTGACTCAAAAATTGAAATGTATTTCGGGAAGGATAGAAAACATTGTGGGAAAAGGAGAAAATGCTGGTTACCAGCATTTTCTCCTTTTCCCACAATGTTTTCAAAAGGCCCCTATCTCAGGGTCGTTTAAAGTCAGGATTGTGTGGGAAAGGGTCAAATGTTATATCGTTTTGTTTTGGTCCTGAGTTTGGGTTGCCCTATGGAAACAGCTTGTGAGGGATCATTCAGGAAGTAATTCTATTCTGTAGCAACCTGTTGATTGTTTGACAGTATAGGCAACGCACCAGAATGAGCTTCAACTTCAATGTGACCTCTGCCAGATTCAAGCATTTGTTTTGCTCATAGCCACTGACATTGTTTTAGCTGTAGCATTCCTATTGCACATAACATTTTTCAGTTCATTGTTTTTCTTTCATTTGGGTACAAGACCCATTGACACACAAGGCACTTTACATCTTCATAAAGAGGTCAAACTTTTTTTTTTAACATTTGAATCAAGAAACTTGACGGAAGAGAGAATTGGTCCATCTGATATGTTTCAAAACAGGCTTGCATAAAAACTTCACGCAAGAATAGTTGATTCAGTCTATTCAAAAAAATAACCAATTTTGAAATTTTAAGATTTTTGAAAGTAATGTAAGGTATCATTTCTTTTGGGAGTCAGTATACTTTCACCTTAGGATAACACTGAATTTTTGTTAATTCTTGTGCCTTTTCTAAAAATAGATGCAAAATAAATGAAGGAATGACATAAACAGAAAATGATTTTGAAGAAATTCATAGCCCTCTGTGACACACAACACCACCATTTTTATGTAAATTTAAATTTTTGAAGTGTGTAAACGATTATGATTCTACTTTGAGATTGCATAATTCATTACAAGTTAACAATTTTTAGACTCTTTCAGTTTTAAAACATTCACAGAAAAGAAATTGAAAAGAGTGAAAAAAGCAAATATTAGATATGCATATAGTTGCTGTCAAGTACTTAACTTTTCTGATGAAGAAAATATTTGTTTGAATCTGTTTTCTCAGTGTTTTGTTGTGCAGTATTCTCCCTTTATGTTTTATGAAAGGGATCTAATCCAACCAGTAATAGGTGATTCCCTCAAGTCTGTACAAGACAACAAAGTTTTAGACAAGTCCAAATTCAAAGCATTTGCAGATGACAAAATAAACGAGACTCAAAAAATCAAAATTCATTTGGGAAGTATAGAAAACATGGGAAAAGGAGAAAATGCTGGCTACCAGCATTTTCTCCTTTGCCCACAATGTTTTCAAAAGGCTTTTCTTCAGGGTCATTAAAACTTGTGATTGTGTGAAAAAGGGTTAATTTTTTACAGGTTAGAAATTGCTTTATTTATTCATTGCCAGTGGAACATGAACTACAGCAAGCTATTTAAGACATTGAGGGGAGTAGAAGCAATTTATGAACAACACTGGCTGCAAAAGCAACAATCAATTCATTGTGAATGGTACTTTAACCCTTTTTTATAAAATTTTGAGTTTTAAAAAACACTGAAGTTGAAACATTGTGGTAAAAGGGGAAATTGCTGGAAGCCAGCATTTTCTCCTTTTAACAAGATGTTTTTTTATTCATTCATAGACAAATTTCATCACTTGAGCCACACTGAATTTGCCATCTGCAAATGGTTTCAATATGGATAGGTCTAAAAATTCGACATCTGGTAAAGAATTAAGGGTTAAGCAGCAATGAAAATCCATATCATAATACTTACAGGGTGACAGATAAGGTTGTAACCAAACTGTTATATAAGTGTCGACCTTATCTGATCCATCTCAACATGCGAGGATGTCGATATCTGTCCGAGCCCTCATTTGTCAGTATAAGCGAGTGTAGCAATCTACAGGATCTGAACTTTTCTGAATGTGTTGGAATCAATGTGAGTATATCTCTATAAGTGTCTGAATTATTCTCTCACCCATCTCTGTACAAGTTACTAGTATTTTCAGCCATAACAAAAACATAACAGTGTGACTAGCAGCATAATACGGAAACACTGAAAGAAAATGAAAAAAACTCTTATGATTGTTACGGAAAACTTCATAGGAAACAGGGGCAGTAACTTGTTATAAGCAAATGCTCCTCTTCAAACAGTGTTTTCAAAGTGTTGCACTACACAGGTAGTAACATGACGTAACTTGAACAGGTTAGGCTGGTGTGCTTGTTTGCAATTTTATTGAAATATTGAAGCTTTGGTTCATTAGTTTTTTTACTGTCTATAGTGGTAAATGCTGGTGTTAGACTGAAAGAAAATGATTGCAAAATTTGTTACAAATTTCTTTCAACATTCAATGCACTTCTAGGATTTATTAGGCTTTGAAGTACCTTCCATGGCTGTAGTTGCTTTTGTGACTTGTGTAGCAAAAGATCAAACTACACAAAATGGATCTACACTGTCTGCCATGTTGGTGCATTCTGGCCAAAAGCACATTAAAGTAACAGTAGCTGCCAAAAGTAAACAAAGCAGGTGTTAAAATGCATTAAATTTAAATCATACCATTTAAAAGTATGGACATTATTGTAAAAATGACAAGTTGTTATTGTACAGTCAATCCAGTTGTTTCAAATGGTATGATTTGAATGCTCTTTAAGACCTACATTGTTATTTTGGCCACTATTGAGCCTTTAACCTTTGCCGCACACTGCTGACTTTTAACAACCCTGAGAAGGAAGGCTTTTGAAAACATTGTGCAGAATGGGGAAAATGTTGGTAATCCTATGACAGACAAATTTTACATTATAAGTATCATTTAATTTGCCGTCTGAACATGTGTTCAGTTTGATTAAGGCTAGAATTTTTTCCTCTGGTAAAGAGTTAAAGTGGCATTGTTTTTGTGCTTTTTCCTGAGTAAACTTTTGTTTTTTTGTTTATTTGATGCTTTAAGGGTTAAAATGTTCTTAATCTTCTTTTAAGGATGAGATGCTAAAACTAGTGGCCAAAGGATGTAAGATACTTCTCTACCTGAATCTGTCCCACACAACAATTACAGATGCTTCACTGCGGACGATTGCAAAGTATGAAACATGCTGTATGAAAAAAATCTGTTTAAAAAACAAATCAGATAAATAAATACCAAGTTGTCTTAAAACAGAGCAAGATACTGCCACACAAACATGAGTTTTTTTATCTCGTAGTTGCAGACAGCTTTTGAAACATCACTAGACATAATCTCAAGTTTTCAAACATCATAATTAACCCTTAGGCTGCTAAGTGCAGCTGAGAGAACTTTTGCAGACAGTGTAGATCAAGATCAGACTGATTTTGGATCTACACTGTCCAATGATGAGATATCTTTTCCCAAAAATACCTTTGAAATAGCAAAATTTTTGTTTTTACTGTCGGCTTGAGAGTTTCAATTCACTTATCTGGCAGGATAAGGGTTAACACACATTGACCTGTCATATTTTAACGCTCTACCAATCAATCCATTACAGAAGCCTTTAAAAAACAATACTGGAAAATAAGGACAGCTCTTGGTATTAGAACTACATTAGATTTTTCCTCTACAAATGCTTTCAATTTGAGCAAGTCCAGAATTTGGTCATTTGTAAAGAGTTAAATTAACTTATTACCGGTACTTCTTGAAACAAATTTAGAGTGGATAACCTTGAAAATAGCCTTGTAAAATTTCGAAAGAATTTGGAATGAGTGTTTGGTACATGAATACAAATGTAATGAGCCATGCTCTGTTAAAAAAGGGGTTTAATCTGTCCACAAAAAGTTTCAACCAATGTCAGCCTGCATTTTCTGTGCATGCTAACATCTGTCAAAACCTTTTTGCTATCAGTCATTTTCTGTTGGTCAAAGGAATTGACATTCTACCTGACGATTCAGTCTTTTGTTTGACAAAATGAATCTTATGGATCCATGATCATATGACAACTTGCTTGGTATGATATGGTATGGAGATATATTAAACCCCCTTTTGTCAGAGCATGGCTCAAATATGATAGCAAAAGGAGCAAATTATCAGTATGGGACGAGTTCTCTTTGAGCCACATTTTCTTCAAAAGAAGTCTGCTGTCAACATGATGCTAGGTTTAAAGCTTTACCACACAGTCCCGAGCTTTAACATTCCTTAGGAAATTACCTTTTGAAAACCATGTGGGAATAGGAGAAAATGCTGGTATCCAGCAAATGCTGGTAACCAGCATTTTCTCCTTTTCCCACAAGGTTTTCTACACTTTCACATATAGTGACAATCATTTCAGCCACATTTAATTTGTGGTCTGCCAATGCTTTCAATTTGGACAATTGTAAAATTTCATTATTTGATAAAGAGTTAAGTCTTGAATACATCGTAACATGCAAAACATGAGGGCAAGCGGACTTCCTCTTTCTAAATTTCATGACTTACTATTGGATTGGATTGAGATGTTCAGTCTCAAGCCAATGGGAAGGATGGCTGGTCAAGGTATTTAGAATTAGGATACAAATCAGAATGGATGGTGATTTTGATCTTTTGTTTATTTCAGGTATTGTAACAATCTGCAGTATTTGTCATTGGCTCACTGTAAGAAGTTTACAGACAGAGGTTTACTGTACCTTGCTTCTGGTAAAAACAGTAAAAAGCTGGATTACTTAGATCTTTCTGGCTGTCTACAGGTTAATCTTGTTGCATATACATTTAAACCTGTATTAACCCTTTCCCAAACGACAAATTGTGGACTGGTCCAAATTTGGACATAATATATGCTTGCTTAATACAGGCTGCATGCTGAACCCTTTACCAGATGACAAAATTTCAGCATCATCTAAATTGAAAGCATTTGCAGACGACAATTTCAGTGTGGCTCAATGGTGCATTTTTTCTTTGATAGGGCAGAAAACATTGTGGGAAAAGGAGAAAATGCTGGTTACCAGCATTTTCTCCTTTTCCCACAATGTTTTCAAAAGCCTTCTTCATCAGGGTCGTTAAAACTCTAGATTGTGTGGTAAAGGGTGAAAAGATACATCTATATTGGTTTCATCTTTATATATCTTTATTTCATGAAACTATAATCATTCTTGTATCTTCATGCCAAATGCTACCCTCCACAGCTGCAAGGTTGCACAGATTAGGACCGATAGAAGATGCATTTCATTTTTCGGCAGCCTTCAAAGAAATCACTGCTGTTGTTTCCAGTTTTAAATAATAAATCCCTTGAGTTTCTCTATCCCTTTTACCATATAATTATATTGGTAATTTATCTATGTTTACACAGCTGACCTAATTCTGAGCCATTCTACATGCCTTCCAATTTTACCTGTGTATTTTTCTCTCTGGCTGTATGGATGTATCTTTAACTCCTTACCACACAATCCCGAATTTTAACGACCCTGAAGCAGAAGCCTTTTGAAAACATTATGGGAAAAGGAGAAAATGCTGGTAACCAGCATTTTCTCCTTTTCTGAAAATGTTTTCTACCCTTCTCAAAACAAATTTCAATTTTTCAATCACATTTATTTTGTTGTCTGCAAATGCTTTTAATTTGGACCAGTCTAAAATTCTGTCATTTGGTAACCATCAAGACAGGGTTTACTGTAAAGCATTAAGAGACTCACATTTAACTCCTTTGTTTTATCTCTTTCACGGCCAACGTGCATTGGAAAGCTTTTGCGGACAGCATAGATCAAGATCATACAGCTCAGAATGAGCACTCTGATCTTGGATCTACACTGTCCGCTACCTGATGCTAAATGTTGACCAATTTTTTCTTCAGTTTCAACGAAAATATACTTTTAGACATACAAGAAGACTCAACTTTATGCACTAATAGTTGGCAGTGAAAGAGTTAATGACCCTGCTCAAGAAGGCCCTTGAAAACATTGTGGGAAAAGGAGGAAATGCTGATGAAAATCATTTTCTCTGTTGCCTATTATTTTGCCAACAATAAAAGTCTAAAGAAACTGAAAGTAGAAGGTATTGTGAATACATGTGTAATATTTTCTAACTCTTTTGTATTTAATTTTGCTCAAAAGGAAACAGTGAACCTTTTACCAAACAATCCAATGTTTAAATGAACCTGAGAGAAAAGGCTATTATGAAAAAATGTTGGAAATAGGCAATTTCTCCATTTAATCCATTACCACACAATCCTGACTTTTAACGACCCTGTAAGAGAAGGCTTTTGAAAACATTGTGGGAAAAGGAGAAAATGCTGGTAACCAGCATTTTCTCCTTTTCCCACAATGTTTTCTACCTTATCCAAAACAGAAATCATTATTTGAGCTACATTTAATATGTTGTCTGCAAATGCTTTCAGTTTGGACCAGTCTAGAATTTTGTCGTTTGGTAAAGAGTTAAAACAATGTCTTCCTCATATTTGCTGTCTGAAAATGCTTTCAATTTGGACCAGTCTGGAATTTTGTCATCAGATAAAGTTAACCCTTCACCGCACAATGCTGCTTTTTAACGACCCTGAGAAAGAAGCCTTTTAAAAACATTCTGGGAAAAGGAGAAAATGCTGGTAACCAGCATTTTCTCCTTTTCCCACAATGTTTTCTACCCTATCAAAGAAAAATTGCACCATTTGAGCCACAATGAAATTGTTGTCTGCAAATGCTATCAATTCGGACAAGTCTGGAATTTTGTTGTCAGAGTTAAACCTTGAAAATACAACACACTTTGATACAGCGTAGGTTTGTTCAGGAACTAAATTTGTCAGTGGATGAAGACTTAGACTGACAACAAAAGAAATTACTTCTTTTTCATCAAAATGAGTCTTAAACGGTGTGTGTCATTGTATTTGGTTGAAAAAACTTTAAGATAACAAAAGATGAAATCAGTCAGGGTGTGTGTGTCATCCTTTGTTATGATTTTGCAAAACCTATCAGCTACCAAAGGACTGGTAAATGAACTTTCTGGTGTCATGACTGTGAGTTAACCCTTTACCACACAATGACGCCTTTTGACGCCCCTGGGAAAGAAGCCTTTTGAAAACATTTTCCTACAATGTTTTCTGCCCTATCAAAGAAAAATTGCACCATTTTAGCCACATTGAAATTGTCGTCTGCAAATGCTTTCAATTTGGAGAAGGCTAAAATTTTGTTGTCTGGTAAAGAGTTAACTGTATTTTGAAGCAATGATATGAGTCATGCTCTGTGAAAAAAGGGTTTAATTTTTCATCTGCAAAAAGTATCGACCCATGCCAGCCTGAGATAGGTTAAAACTTTTTGCTATTGGTCAATTTTCTGTATGTCCAACGAGCATTCTACCTCATAATTCAGTGGGTTGTTAGACAAAATGGATTTTATGGATCCATAATTATGTGTAATGACTTCCTTGGGGCAATGCATCGCAGGTTTGATCCCCAGCTTGGCTAATTTCTTTTCAAAGATTGGTGATAGTCATTAAGACAGGATTCATTCTTCTCTTACCACTGACAATTGTTTTGATGATGGTTATGTGGGAAAGCAGCCTGTGGCTTGGCAAGAATATTGTGTGGAGTACTGGTGAAAGAAACTCCAGGAAAGCATGGATAGGCGCACTGGCTGCTGAAATACAACTAAAATAATGTTTAAAATGGCATTAAACACCATACAAACAAACAAACCATTATGTGAAAACCATATAATGTGCAAGTGAGTTCCACAAGGGTACACTACTGATATGTGGGCATAAGCTGAGGTTGAAGCATTTTGTTCAAAAAGGTCGGATACCTCTGTCTGTAACCTACATTTAGAACTCATGATGGTATTGTCTTGTTTTTTTTCTTGAGCATTTTTTGTGCGTTTGTCAGTTGCCTATTGTCTAATTTCAGGGAACCAACGCATATCTGATGTAAGTCTACGAGCTATTGGAATTAACTGTGCCAACCTGGAACATCTATATATAGCTGACTGCCAAAGACTCACAGACCTAGCTCTCAAATCACTGTCTCTGTGTAAAAACCTTGCTGTGGCCAATTTTGCTGACTGTGTTAGGTATGGTAATTATTTGGAACTATGGTAACAGCTACATTTGCGTGATTATTTACAAAGACTTAATGTGTTTGCAAAGATATTGTTAAGTGTACCATTACTTTACTTTTCTGACCGTATTTATACATCATCTGAATTCATACTTAGAGTAATAAGGTTGGTTTCTTGTAAGCTAAGCACAATGACTTTAAATTATGCTTTCTGTACAAAGTCTGTGTGACAAAAAAATCTATCATAGAATTTCAACAGCAAAGTTTTGAAAAGCCTGTTACAAAGACAGAAGGTAGTTTTGTTAACCCTTTACCCCACAGTCCCAAGTTTTAACAACCCTGAGAGAGAGGCCTTCTGAAAACATTATGGAAAAAGGAGAAAGTGCTGGTAACCAGCATTTTCTCCTTTTCCAACAATGTTTTCTACCCTGTCAAAGACAGAAATCATCATTTTAGCTACATTCAATTTGTTGTCTGCAAATCATGCCCAGGTTTCAAGTCTAAAGTATTGTCATTTGGTAAAAAGTTAAATAAATTCATTATCTGCTGCTTTCTTCTGTTTCCACATGGATAATCCAGCTTGAATTGATTTTTTTATTGTTCCTTTTATCCATTTCTATTTCTTCCAGAAAGAAAAAAAGGTACATGGTTCCAATGTTTACTCTATAGATTATTTCTATGTCCATCAAATTCTATTAAACGTTCACCATACAAAAAATTTTTCGACTAGTCCAAATTGAGAGGACTTGCAGATGACAAATTAAAGGTGGCTCAATTGATAGAAGTTGTCTTTGATAGGGTGGAAAACAATGTGGGAAAAGGAGAAAATGTTGTTTACCAGCATTTTCTCCATTTCCCGCAATGTTTTCAAAAGCTTTATTCTTTAGGGTTATTAAAATTTGGGATTGCGTGGTAAAGGGTTGAATAATTTATGTAGATGAATATTGAAGGAGAGGAAATAATCATTTTTTCACCAGTTTGAAAATATTGTTGAAAAGGGAGCAATTGTTTGTTACAAGTGATTGCATCTTTCCACAGTGTTTCCCAAAAGCTGTCAGTTACAAAGGTTTAACCTGTTACCAGACAACAAAATTTTAGCCTTGTCCAAATTGAAAGCATTTGCAGATGACAATTTCAGTGTGACTCAAATGATGCGATTTTCTCTTGATAGAGTAGAAAACATGGTGGGAAAAGGAGAAAATGCTGGTTACCATCTTTCCTTTTCGTTAAAAGACGACATTATGCATTAAAGGGTTAAGAAGTCATATTTGTGCAGTAATTGGTTAGTATGATAGATGGAAATTTTGTATGTTCCCATATCCTTTCAGAATTAGTGACAAAGGTGTTCGTCAGTTGGTAGAAGGCCCCTGTGGGCCCAGATTACGTGAACTGAACCTTACCAACTGTATAAGGGTAGGAGACATGGGAATGGTGAATATTCATAAAAGGTAAGGGAGATTTTTATCTTTACTGTTGGTATATATTACTTTGTCATATACCTGAAAATTTTCTGCTTCAGGTAAATGCTTCGCACGCGGATAAAATAACACACACAACAGAAAAAAAAATACGTTTCTACACACAATGAAGTATGGTTCCAAATACGGTATGATGACTTACCTCATGGGCAGAAAACATGCATATTGGTTTGATTTGATTGGTCAAAATGTTACTCTATAATATTCATCTATCATTCATAAAAACGAAGTTACTAGCTACTTTACCATTATTTCTTTTATTCTGTTTAATGCTATCAAATGGAATGTCAGTACCTGCAAAATTTTGTCTTTGAAAGTCCTTCAGTCTTGTGCGATATCAAATTTTCTCATGCTGCTCGAATTTAATACAAGCACCAGGAAAGTTACTACAGCATGATATTCCGTATTTATTTCATTCTATGCTTGTTTGCCCACTTGTATTACATTTCCATTCTACATTTGTTTTAGCTCACTTTTTTGTTTTCTTCATTTTTTATTGCCTTTTAATCTTTTAGTAAACAATCCCAAGCTTTAAGAATCCTGATCATGAAGGTCTAGAAAATGTCTGGTAAACAGCATTTTCTCCTTTTCTACCCTATCAGAAACAAAACCTATTATTTGAGTCACATTTAACTTTTTTTTCTACAAAATATAATGCTTTCAAAATGGACAAGTCTGAAGTTGTATGGTCTAGTAAAAAAGTTAGCATAGCTTTTGTTTTACACTTTATTCACTGATGCTGTATGCAATACCCATTTTACCAAGCCACTGGCAACTTTTCCATTAACCCATTGCCACAAAATCCCGATTTTTAACGACCCTGTTGGAGCAGACTTTTGGTAACTGGTAACCAGCATTTTCACCTTTTCCCACAATGTTTTCCATCCTGTCAAAGAACTTTAATTTATTTCTATCACTTTTGAAATTGTCCTCTGCAGAAGCTTTCAATTTGGATGAGTCTAGAAATTGTCATTTGGTAAAGAGTTAACTATAAAATCAGAACAACATTGAGGGATGAGAGAGGAATTATCTTGTCACAGAAACATAAATGAAGATTCTTTAACACTTTGAAGAGCGAAGAGATTGTAACTGACTTTAAAGATTTTTTTTGTAAGCATCTTTTAGATCACATCGTTAAAGTTCTTTTTTTAATGAGATATTTTATTTGAGCTATGCTCTATGAAAAGGGGGCCTAGTGCATGTGCAAAAAGTATCAACCCAGTGCAGTTCGCGCAGGCTAACTTGGGTCAAAACTTTTTGATTTAGGTCAATTTTCTGCAAGTCAGAGGACTAGTCTAACTCATGATTCTGTTGGTTTTTATACAAAATTGATTTTATTGATCCATGATTATATCACGACTTGCTCGGTGTGATGTATTACGGAGATGCATTAAGCTCCCCTTTGCTAGAGCACTGCTCATTTGTAAGTTGTGAATTATATTTGTAAAGTATGAGAGTATCTTTTCAGATGCCACAACCTGGCCTATTTAAGCGTGTGCTACTGTGAACACATCAGTGAGGCAGGGATTGAACTCCTTGGACAAACTCACAGTCTAACATCTCTAGACATATCAGGCTGCAACTGTGGGGACCATGGGCTCACTGCCCTGGGTAACAACACCCGGTTAAGGGATGTGACCCTGTCAGAGTGTACCAGTATAACAGATCTTGGTTTACAGAAGTTTTCCCAGCAGTGTAAAAATATTGAACGCCTGGATTTGTCCCATTGTATGGTATGTATCAAGTATGATTGCTGTAGCTTTTTATTATGTGTTGTACAAGTCACTTGAGATTGTTCTTTGGAAATTAAGCCTGAAGTCTTTACCGAATGATGATATTATACACTTATCCCATTTTAAAGCATGTGCAGATGACAAATTAAATCTGGCTAAAATGATGGAATTTGTTTCTGACATGGTAGAAAACATTGTGAGAAAAGGAGAAAATGCTGTCTTCTCTCTCAGAGTCATTAAAACTCAGGGTTGTTTTGTAAGGGGATAACCAAATAACTCTGTGCTTTGTGACCCTGAGAAAGGACCTCTTTAACCCTTTCCCAAATGAAAAATTTTGGACTGGTCAAAATTGAAAGAGTTTGCAGATGACAATTTTAGATTTGATGAAAATGGCAGAAAGGTCTCAAAAAGGGTAGAAAACACTGTGGGAAAAGGAGAAATTGCTCGTTATGAGCAATTTCTCCTTTTCCCACAGTGTTTTCAAAAGACTTGTACTGCAGACACGTGAAAACCACGGCTTGTTTGGGAAAGGGTTAAAATTACTTACAGAACCTTGACCTACAGTAATTATGGCTTCTATGGGGATGTCTTAATTTCCCTGTATAATGAAACTCTACTATGGTCAAAGGAAACAGCTCATTTTTTTTTTTACATATTTTGTTACCATTTAATCCCATGTTGATATTATACCTATCTGTCAAGGAAAAATAAAACAAGGTCAAGGCTGGCATTTTGGAGCATGTGGCACATCCTTAAGTGTTGAAAGATAAGCATTTCCTGGAGTTTGTGTAAGCCTTTTTGTACGATACAGTTTTACATTGATCACAGACTTGTGATGGTTAAGTGCCATCATTTATACCTTATATTGCTGATGTGCTTTAGTAACCAGTTTGGGGTCCTGTGTGGCTCAGTTGTAAAGTGTAGGACTCATAACATAGAGGCGCTGATTGCTAGCCTCACTGGAAGCACTGTGTTGTTATGAGAGTGTCCTCGGGCAAGATGCTCTAGAGCCCTAGCCAAGACTGGCAAAACCCAGGACATACATGAATATGTGAGCTGTCGCCATGATCTGACTGAAATAATGTTGAAAGCTGTGTGAAACAAAATTCAATCAATCAACTAGCCAGTGTAGCAATACAGGGCCATGATGATCCTCTTACCCTCTTACCCTTTGTTAACTCTGTACCCCACAACTTTTGAAAACACTGCAGGAAAAAGGAGAAAATGCTGGCTACCATTCCAGTTTTGAATTTCTACTTTTGAGTTACAATTATTTTGTCCTCTGCAAAAGCTTTTGATTTGAGCAAATCTAAACTTTTGTTGTCTGGTAAAGGGTTAAATACATCATATATGCATTTTTATACATGATCTGCAGCAGATAAATTTTCAAAACAAGTCACAAATAGAGAACCTGCACAAAGTTTCAATAAAATCTGTCCCTCTGTCAATAATTATCTTTAATTAATAGATGTCCTTTTCAAGTTTTATTTAAAGATTGAGTCAGAATTTTACATTTTGAGATGCTAAATTGTATAATAGTTATGGGCTTATGATGCACCTTAGTTTATCTGAGCGGAGATGGGTGTAAAATTCTTTCATGTTTCTAAAAGCAATATTGAAAACATGCCAAAATAACCTCTGTGACATTGTATTTTCAGCAAATCACAGATGGTGCAATAAAAAACCTAGCCTTCTGTTGTAGGATGTTGAATGTGCTTAATCTGGCTGGCTGTAAATTGGTAAGCTTATCTTTATCATTTGCTCAGTTTTACTGTTTAACAGGAGTTGTCTTGTTTTGAATCATCTTTCATGTTTCTCATTATTTATTACCCAAATGTGTATGGCAGTCTCAAAAAAGCTATTGTATATCTCATGAACATTCCAGTCCAAAAAGTGATTGTAGATTATTATTTTCATATCGTCGCTTCTTTCTCTTGTCAGTTTTTGCATGATGATACTGTTTCTCATGCATATCTCATACAACCAGGGTAGGTAACCATCAACATATTTTTGACAGAATTATGCCCCTATTTTGACCTAGAATTTATACTGAAAATCAAGCATCTGCAGCTGAGCGTTGGCACTTGCATGAGGTGCTCTTGTTTCCTTTTCCCACAGTATTTTCAAAAGCCTTCTTCCTAACAGGATTGTTTGGTAAAGGGTTAATTGAGTTTTTCATGGCATTTTCAGTTTGGTATCTTCTGTTGCAGGTAACGGATCTAAGCATACAGTATCTATCAGGCGTCTGTCATTACCTTGTACAGTTAGATGTCAGTGGATGCTTGTTGATTACGTAAGTACTTTTTTTCTTCAACTCTGTACACTCTTTTACTCTGTACTTTAATTCTGTTTCATTTAATTTTGAACAATCTAAAGATTAGATCTCTTCTCTCTTAGATATAAGCTGAATTTTTACTGGCCCGCATATTTGACTCTTTACCCGGTTGAGGCAAACTTTCTTTCTGGCAATTTTCCGCCTCTTACCTCTGATGCAACTGAAAAAAAAGTAGTCAGTGACTTGGAAAGAGAGTTGTGTCAGTACTGGCGTGAGAAAGCCAGGAAGCACATGCATAGGTGCACTGACTGCCGTGATATGACCTAAGCTGTTAAAACATAGTTTAACTCCACTACAAACAAAATGTATTTTTACCATGCAACATTAAATTAACCCTTTACCACATGACAAAAGTTTGTACCTGTCCAAATTGAAAGCATTTGCAGACGACAATTTCAGTGGGGCTCAAATGATGTGACTTTTGTTTGATAGGCTAGAAAACATTGTGGGAAAAGGAGAAAATGCTGGTTACCAGCATTTTCTCCTTTTCCTACAATGTTTTCTAAAGGCTTCTCTTCAGGGTTGTTAAAAGTCGGTATTGTGTGGTAAAGGGTTAACTCAACACCATCAGGCAACAAAATTTCAGACAAGTTAAAATTTGAAGTATCAGCAAACAATAATGAAATGTGCCTCAAATGATGTGGTTTGTCTCTAAAAGGGTAGAAAATGTCATGGGAAATTGGGAAAATGGTGATAACCAGCATTTTCCCATGATATGTTCAAAAAGCCTCCTTTCTCAGGGTTGTTAAAACAAGAATGTGTGGTAGAGTGTCACAGTAATGAAAAGAACATGGATCAACCATTCTTAACAAGAATCGAAGTCTGATTCTCAATAATATTCTAAATATTCTAAATATTATGTTACACAATTTCTGATTGTCTCACACAAAGAAATTTGTTTTCTTACCGCCCTAACTCTTTACCAAACAAAAAAAATTTTAGACTTGTACAAATTGAAAGAATTTGCAGACCACAGATTAAATGCAGTTCAAATGATGAAAGTTGTGTGAGAAGGGATAGAAAACATCGTGGGAAAAGGAGAAAATGCTGGTTACCATGTTACTACGTTTTCAAAAGCCTTCTCAGTAAGGGTCATTTAACCCATTACCACACAATCACGAGTTTTAACGACCCTGAGAAAGAGGCCTTTTGAAAACATTGTGGGAAAAGGAGAAAATGCTAGTAACCAGCATTTTCTCCTTTTCCCACAATGTTTTCTACCCTTCCCAAATAAAATTTCAATTCTTTATTCACATCTGTTTTGTCGTCTGCAAATGCTTTCAATTTGGACCAGTCTAAAATTTTGTTGTGTGGCAAAGAGTTAAAAAAAAAAAAAAGGATTGTGGGGTAAAGCATTAAACAAGATTACAACAAACAACTTTGAAAACAGTCATGTAAAATATGGATAGTCACCATAAATAAATGTTTAATCCTTTACCAGATGACAAAACTTTAGACTTGCCCAAATTGAAAGCATTTGCAGATGACAGAGATGCTTCCAACAACATTTTGGGGAAGGGAGAAAATGCTGGTATCCAGCATTTTCTCCTCTTGCCTCAATGTTTCATAGAGAAATCCCATCGTAATATTCTTTCAAGCCATATTTAATGTCTGGTCTACAAAATGCTTTCAATATAGTGTTGAAGATGCGTCTATACTCATTTTCTGCCAGTTTTTAACCCATACCATCTTTATTTTCAACCAGTTTTTAACCCATTTCATCTCTATTATATGAAACTGTAATCATTCTAGTATCTTTATGCCAAATGTAGACCCTGACTGCTGCAAGGTTGTACAGATTAGGAGGGATAGAAAATTCATTTAATTTTTTGGCAGCCTTCTAAGAAATCACAGGGGTCCTGAGTGGCTCAGTGGTAGAGCGTGTAACCTGAATGTCCCAAGTTCGAGCCCCACCTGACCCACTGGTTTTTTGGTGGGGGTGTCAATAGGCAAGACACTTCAGAGCACTAGCCTAGTACTGGTGAAACCCAGGACATACATGAATTTGTGAGCTGTCGCCGTGATATGACTGAAATAATGTTGAAAGCAGCATTAAATACCATGAAATCAATCAGTCAATCATTCATTCAATCAATGAATCAATCAATCAATCAATCAATCAATCAATCAATCAATCAGTCAGTCAATCAATCAGTCAAGGAAATCACTTGACGTTTCTGGTTTTAAATGAGGACAAGCCTCTTGTGTTTCTCTATTCCTTACACCGTAATTATATATTGGTAATTTATCTATGTATACACAGCTGACCAAATTCTGAGCCACACTGTAAAGCTTTAACATGCTTTATGTCTTTGGCTGTAAGATGTATCTTTATATGTTTTTATTTCAGTGACAAGGCTTTGAAATACCTTAGAAAGGGGTGCAAGAAGTTGAAGCTGTTAGTGCTGATGTACTGCAAAGGAGTAACCAAGTAAGTTCTGTGTCATTATCCTGTCTGCTAACTCTTGTCCGTCACAAATAGCTGTTTGCAAGCATTTCTCACATACAAAATAACTTTGGTCATTGTAGAGAACATCATGAAAATTTGAAGTGTTTAGAAGTACTCTAGACTTTAACACTTTACTGCACAACAAAATTTTGGACTTGCCCATATCGATAGCATTGCGGACAGCAAATGAAATGCGATCCATATGATGGAAGTTTCATGTGAAAGAGTAGAAAACTTTGTGAGAAAAGGACAAAATGCTAGTTACCAGCATTTTCTCCTTTTCCAAAAATGTTTTCAAGGGCATTCTTTTTGAGAGTTGTTAAAACAATAGGATTATTTGGTAAAGGGTTGAGTCGTAACCTTACCAAACTCACACTGTGAATGGCATCAAATAGTCACATGGTTTTTATTTTTCACTCTTTACATGTACGTTTTTGAAATCATCTATTGCAAATTTATGTCAGGAGTCAATAATATGGTGGACTTGTTTCTTTCAGACATTCTGCTCAGAAGATGATGAGGCATGTAGAGGTGATTCAGTACAGTAATGATGAAGTGCCCTCTTATTTTGGTTACAAATAAGATGTTTTGGACCTAGTCTTTTGCTCATCCAATAGCATGCTCTGCATTGACTTTTGTAATGGCATGTATAGCTTTCACTTACCTCCTTCAGCGCCCAATATATAATGTCAACCTGTCTCTACAGCTGAAAATACAATCCACAAACCCTCAAAAAGATGTTTTATCTTACAGGCTTTGTTTATCTTTACCTGACAAAACTGTGTTGTAATGATACTGAAGAAGAAGGCTCTTGAAAACATGGTGGGAAAAGGAGTAAATGCTGATAACTAGCATTTTCTCTTTTTCCGACAATATTTTCTATCCTTTCACAGACAAATCCCATCATTTGTGTCACAATGAATTTGTCGTCTGCAGATGCTTTCACTTTAGGCAAGTCTAAACCATTGTCATGTGGTAAAGAATTGAACAAGTGGATGGTGTAGATTGATGATGGAACTGCAAGTTCTGTGCAGTCCAATCTTGATCTATTTTTTCCAAAGGAACCCCCATTTTTGCCTCGTGGGCTGAAATATATGACGGAGAAGCAATGATAAAGTGCCTTTTTCTTTTGGCTAAGACAATAAAAAAATGACAAAGTGCCTTCTACCTTTGGTTAAAGACAATACAATAATCATAAAGTGGTTTTTTCCTTTGGTTAAAGATAAGATGTTAATGACTTATCTTGTCTTTTGCTTTATGATCTGACAAAAACACATTATACATTGAACGGCTTTTAAAAAATATAATGGCTTACCTAGCTACTGCTTAACTTTTTCCCAAACGGCAAAATTTTAGACTAGTCCAAATTTAAAGCATTTGCAGACGACAACTTATATGCGACTTAAAAACTGGAATTTGTTATGGGACAGGTAGAAAACATTGTGGTAAAAGGAGAAAATGCTGGTTACCAGCATTTTCTCCTTTTTCCACAATGTTTTCAAAAGGCTTCCTTTTTAGGGTCTTGTAAAGTCGGGATTGTGTGGTAAAGAGTTAAATGAAGAGACTGTATAGCACATATAGATGTGATTCAATAATGATAAAGTGCCTTCTTATTTTCATGATAAAGTGCCAACAATTTGGAAATATATGGCATATGTAGCTATTGCTTAAATGAGGAGTCTGTATAGTTCAAGCAGACATGATTCAATTGTTAATAATAAAGTGCCTTCTCACCTTGGTTACACAGAGATGTTTGGGATAAAGTCTTCTGCTCTTTGCTCCTCCAATAATACTTTTCATTGACTATTTTGAAATGCATGTATAGCTATTACTTTTAGGAGAAGTCTTTATAGTACAAGTACATGCGATTCAATAGTTAATGATAAAGTGCCTTCTTACTTTGGTTACAGATGAGATGTTTATGAGTTTAATATCTTGTATTCTTCTCTCTGTTCTTCCAAAAATATGCATGGCATTGACATTTGAAAAACATATTGGCATATGTAGTTTATGCTTAAATGATATGTCTGTGTAGTACTGGTAGAAGTTATCCAATAATATAACGATACAGTGCCTTCTTTCTTTTGTTATTTATGAGATGTCTGGAACTTCTTCTCCTTGCTCTTCTTTCAGTGCCTTCTATTTTGGCTTTTTAAAATGATCCACACTGTGTGAAAAGAGGGTGTGATGAATTTGCAAAAAGTATCAACCCACATCAGCCTGTGCAGTCTGTGCAGGCTAACACTGATCAAAATGTTTTGTTATTGGTCAATTTTCTGTATGTCAAAGGATCAGTCTACTACAGTTGATTGTTAGACAAAATGGATTTTTATGGATCCACAATTATGTGATGACTCGCTTAGTATCATGATGCATTAATCCCCCTTTTTGCCAGAGCACTGCTCAAATAAAATTGAGCCATACTGTGTGAAAAGTAGGCTTAATGCATCTGCTAGACACGCAGGCTGACATGGTCGAAACTTTTTGCTATTGGCCAATTTTCTGTATGTCCAAGGACCAGTTTACCTCATGATTAAATTGGTTGTTTAACCCTTTCCCAAACAACAAATTTTGGACTGGTCCAAATTGAAAGAGTTTGCAGATGACAATTTTAAATTTGATGAAAATGGCAGAAAGGTGTCAAAAAGGGTAGAAAACACTGTGGGAAAAGGAGAAATTGCTCATTATGAGCAATTTCTCCTTTTCCCGCAGTGTTTTCAAAAGACTTGTACTGCAGACACGTGAAAACCAGGTCTTGTTTGGGAAAGGGTTAAAAAAGTGGCTATTATGGATGTATAATCATGTGATGGCTTGCCTGGTATCATGCATCACAGGGATGCATTAAGCTTCCTTTTGCCAAAGCATGGCTCAATTGCATATGTAGCTGCAGGTATTGCTTAACCCTTCCCCAAACGACAAATTTTGGACAGGTCCAAATTGAAAGAGTTTGCAGACGACTATTTTAAATTTGATGAAAATGGCAGAAAGGTCTCAAAAAGGGTAGAAAACACTGTAGGAAAAGGAGAAATTGCTCGTTATGAGCAATTTCTCCTTTCCCCACAGTGTTTTCAAAAGACTTGTACTGCAGACACGTGAAAACCAGGGCTTGTTTGGGAAAGGGTTAACTCTTTACTGGACAACAGATTTTCAGACATGTCCATTCTAAAAGCATTTGTAGAAGAGAACAAGTACATTGTTGCTCAAATGATGGGTGTTGGTTTTGAAAGGATAGAAACATTGTTGGAGGAGAAAATGCTGGTAACCAATGTTTCTCTTTTTCTCATAATCTTTTCTACTCCATTCAATTCATTATTTGCAAAAGCCTTCAGTGTGGGTAAGTCTAAAATTATGTTGCCTAGTAAAGAGGTGAATAGACACATTGTTACATTGTGATTCATATTTCTACACATTTGTGATAAACTATGTCATCTCATTCAACATTATAACAATCTGTGATTAAATATTTACAAAAAGGTTCAGTTTTTCCTTGTAGTGCTGTTCTCCTGCTCAACTGGAACATTTAAAACAAGAGGGCCATGATGGCCCTGTATCGCTCCACTGGCTTATAAATATAAACCATGAAGAGAAGTCTTCACTATATAAGCCCTTATAAAACTTTGACCCCAGGGCTACAGTTGGACTAAATGGGGAATATGTGTATTAGAAGAATAACATGCCAAATTTGGGAGTTCTTGGCCTTATGGCTAGTAACAAGACAGTTTCTGAACTTTTCACTCCATAAACCCATGTAAAACTTGTGACCCCTGGTGCAGGGCCAAACTTGATCCTAGGGCTGTAACTTGGGCCCTCTTTGTAGTTGTCCACCAGATAATGCTATAATTATGCAAAATTTGGTAGCCTAAGCCTTATGGCTATGTACACCAAGATTTAAAAGTTTTTCCCTATGTAAGCCTATGTAAATCTTGTGAACCCCTCCCCCCCAGCATGAGGCCAAATTGATCCCAGGACTATAATTTGGGCACTTTTGGTAGACCCCAACTAGATCAAGCTAAATGCAAAATTTGGTAGCTCTAGGCCTTATGGCTAGGTACAGGAAGATTTTTTAAAGTTTTCTCTATTTAAGCCTATGTAAAACTTGTGACCCCTGGGGCAGAGCCAATTTTGACCCCAGGGCTATAATTTCAAGAAACATGATAGAGGTTTACTACATAAAGCTACATGCCAAATTTGGTAGCCCTATGCCTTATGGTTTCAGACAAGAAGATTTTTAAAGTTTTCTCTATATAAGCCTATGTAAAACTTGTGACCCCTGGGGCAGAGCCAATTTTGACCCCAGGGCTATAATTTCAAGAAACATGATAGAGGTTTACTACATAAAGCTAAATGCCAAATTTGGTAGCCCTATGCCTTATGGTTTCAGACGAAGATTTTTAAAGTTTTCTCTATATAAGCCTATGTAAAACTTGTGACCCCTGGGGCAGAGCCAATTTTGACCCCAGGGCTATAATTTCAAGAAACACGATAGAGGTCTACTACATAAAGCTACATGCCAAATTTGGTAGCCCTATGCCTTATGGTTTCAGACAAGAAGATTTTTTAAAGATTTCCAATATTTTTCAGTTTTGTTGCCATGGCAACCAGAGTTTTTGAAGGAATCAAATTCTTTCAAGAAATTCTGAAGAGGACCATGGCAGGATCATTTCTGTGAAGTTTCATGAAAATTGGATGGGTAGTTTCAGAGAAGAAGATGTTTGAAATAAAAGTTAACGCACGGACGGACGGACGGACGAATGGACGGACGGACGCACGACGGACACCGGGCCATGACATAAGCCCGCTGGCCTTCGGCCAGTGGAGCTAACAAGAGCACCACATGCGAGTACCAAAGCTAAGGTGCAGCTGCTTGATTTCAGTGAAAAGTTGAAAAAGGGGCATAACTTGTCAAAAATATTTTTGATGGTTACCTGCCCTAGTTGTATGGATTCCCTTTTGATTTTTAACAAGCAGTCCTAGTTTGAAGTAAATACAAATGTATCTTCAATAATGACAGAGATACGAGATCGTATTACAAAATGTCAAAATTTTTGCTCAGCGACTCAACAGCATACGACAAGGCTAGGATAATAACTCAGCATTTTCTTCCAAAACAGCAGAGCTAAAAATTGCTGTAGAATAAAAGTGCACATGCAAGGTAAAACTTTTTCCTACAAAAGCATTTTGGGTTGTACAGCAAGTGATACATGTATTTGACTCATAAAAAATGTGGCAAATGGGTTTGTGTAGAGACCTGGTACCGTGCCTACAATGATACTTGTAGAGGGGAAAAAATCTTTGTACATACCTAACAAACACAAAAAAATTTAACCCAATGACTTTATTTCCCTCAGTGATGTAAATATCTCATTCTCCAAAAAAACGAACAAAATGAAAACACAGAATCATATGGAACAGTAATGATATTCCCTGGTTACCCTTTACCACACAATCCCGACTTTTAACGACCCTCAGAAAGAAGCCTTTTGAAAACATTGTGGGAAAAGGAGAAAATGCTGGTAACCAGCATTTTCTCCTTTTCCCGCAATGTTTTCTACCCTTCCCAAAACGAATTTCGATTGTTCAATCATATTTATTTTGGCATCTGCAAATGCTGTCAATTTGGACCAGTCAAAAATTTTGTCGTTTGGTAAAGAGTTAAGAAAAAGATGCCATATTAATGAAATGGCCCTATACTTTGAGCAAAACAAGGTGCTAGACATTTCTTGAAGGCTTCAACCTGTAATCCTACAACCTACTCTTAGACATAACATCATATGACAGGATTTATCTCTAAAAGAGTTGAAAACATTGGGGGAAAAAGAAGAAAATCCTGTTTACAAGCATTTTTCTTCCCCTTTTTCCACAATTTTTTTTTTCAAAAGAACTCTGCCTCAAAGTAGTTTAACCCTTTCCCAAACAATCCCATGTTTTCACGACCCTGAAGAATAACGCTTTTGAAAACATTGTAGGAAAAGGAGAGGATGCTGGTAACCAGTATTTCCTTCTTTTCCCCCAAAATTTTCTACCCTTTCCAGGATGAATCTTAACATTTAAATTGTTGTCTGTAAGTGCTTTCAAGTTCGACAAGCCTGAAATTTTGCTGTCTGGTAAGGAGTTAACTCTTTACCAAACGACAAAATTTTGGACTGGACCAAAATGAAAGCATTTGCAGACGGCAAATTAAATGTAGCTTAAATGGTAACTTATGTACTGGATAGGGTAGAAAACATTGTGGGAAAAGGAGAAAATGCTGGTTACCAGCATTTTCTCCTTTTCCCACAATGTTTTCAAAAGGCTTCTTTCTCAGGGTCATTAAAAGTCGGGATTGTGTGTTAACCTTTTCCCAAACAAACCCTGGTTTTCACGTGTCTGCAGTACAAGTCTTTTGAAAACACTGTGGGAAAAGGAGAAATTGCTCGTAACGAGCAATTTCTCCTTTTCCCACAGTGTTTTCTACCCTTTTGGAGAACTTTCTGCCATTTTCATCAAATTTAAAATTGTCGTCTGCAAACTCTTTGAATTTGGACCAGTCTAAAATTTGTCATTTGGGAAAGGGTTAAAGAGTTAAACATGGGATTGTATGATGAAGGGTTAATGCTTGAGTGCTGAATTAATGAAACGGATATTTCAACAATCAGCTGGAGCCAAAATATTGTAATTTCCAAGTTCTTTTAGCCAAAATATGTAACAAAGTAGCAGGCACAGTAGATCCAAGATCAGATTACATGCCCTGAGTTGTCTGACCTTGATCTAAATTGTAAGCAAACGCAACTTTAATCATACAAATCCCTTAAAGGTTTGATACAGATGTAGTTGATACGAAAAGGGAAAATGCCTTTTTTGAAAGATTGTTGCGAAGAGGGCAGATGTTTTCAGCATTATCTCCTTTTCCCACGATGTATTCAATAGTCTTCTTCCACAGGGTTGTTAAAATACAAGATTTTTTCTGTAAAATGTTAGGGAGTTAGGCCTGTATTCAAATAAAAACTTAAAATGAATTCAGAAAATAAATTAAAACAATGGACCTGATATTAAAATGAACACATCATTGTGTTATAAAGTCACTGTGATTGTTTTACATGTAAAAATCATATAAACAATAAATTTATTTCATTTTCCAATTAAATGAAAGGAAAATTAAACTCATAACCTTCTGATTATAATGTAACAAAAGCATGTAAATCCTTTCAGCACCGACAGTAAAAACAGGCTTTATGCCATTGAAAAAGATGATACTGAACAGAATGTGCAGTCTGATCTTGAATCTATACTATTGGCTTCTTTCACCCTTTACCACACAATCCCAACTTTCAACGACCCTGAAAAAAATGCCTTCTGAAAACATTGAAGGAAAAGGAGAAAATGCTGGTTACCAGCATTTTCTCCTTTTCCCACACTGCTTTCCACCCTTCCCAAATCAAATTTCAATTTTTGAGCAACATTTCATTTGTCGTCTGCAAAATGCTTTCAATTTGGACCAGTATAAAATTTTGTCGTTCAGTAAAGAGTTAATCTTTCTGAATTGCGGTAGATTATATTTTCAGCCTGTATATATAGGTCGAGTTTACATAATTTTGTGCTGAAAGAGTTAACAAGTTCAAATAAATATGAAGGAAAATCTGTCGTCCCCTGTGATACTAAAAATGACTGCATAAAACAAATGACAACAAAAAATAACCATTATTCTTTTTAACATTATTTTGTGTGAATGCTTCTGTAACTCTTTACTGAGCTCCAGTAGCTCAGTCTGTAGCGTACAGGACCTGAGAACAGGAGGTCGCTGGTTCAATCCCCGGCTCAGCCAATTTCTTTCCAAGGATTGATGATAGTCATTGCGACTGGATTCATTCTTCTCTCACCGATGATCATTGTTTTGATGATGGTTATGTGGGAAAGAAGCCAGTGGCTTGGAAAGAATATTGTGAGTAGTACTGGTAAAAGAAACTCCAGGAAAGCATGGATAGGTGCACTGGCTGCGGCGATATAACTGAAATAATGTTGAAAACGGCGTTAAACATCATACAATCAATCAATCAATCAATCCTTAACTCTTTACCAAACCACAAAATTTTAGACAAACTGAAAGCATTTGCAGATGAAAAATTAAATGTCGCTCAAATGACAAAATTTATCCTTGATAGTACAGAAAACATTGTGGAAAAAGAAGAAAATGCTGGTTACCAGCATTTTCTTCTTTTCCCAGAATGTTTTCAAAAGTCTTCTCTTTCAAGGTTGTTAAAAACCGGGATTGTGTGGCAAAGAGTCAAATAAATATGAAAAAAAAAATCTCTCCTCACCGTGATACTAAAAATGACCACATAAAACAAATAACAACCAAAAAACAACTATTATTCCTTCCGACATTATGGATGCTTCCGTCACCCTTTCCCACATGATCCCGGGTTTTAATGACCCTGAGAAAGAAGCCTCTTGAAAACATTGTGGGAAAAGGAGAAAATGCTGGTAACCAGCATTTTCTCCTTTTCCCACAATGTTTTCTGCCCTTCCTAAAAACAAATTTCAATTTTTGAGTTACATTTGTCGTCTGCAAATGCTTTCAATTTGGACTGGTCCAAATTTTGTCGTTTGGTAAAGAGTTAATAAATACAGTCAGCACTGGAAATCACTGTGAATCAAGAAGCAGTATGACACTGATGGTGTTATAGAATGAACATTTTTTTTTCAGTACAACTACAATTATTTTATGAACCCTTGTAGTGTGTTGGCAGACACTGTAGATCAAGATCAGACTTCACAGAATGTGCAGTCTGATTTTTAATCTACATGGTTTGCTTCTTTGCCAGACATTCTGACAAAAATTTTTAATCTACATGGTTTGCTTCTTTGCCAGACATTCTGACAAAAACAGCTGGTCCAAACTGAAAGCATCTGCAGATGACAAATTTAATGTTGCTCAAATGATGGAATTTGTTTCTGAAAGAGTAGAGAACATTGTGGGAAAACAAGAAAATGCTGGTTACCGGCATTTTCTCCTTTTCCCAGAATGTTTTAATTTTCAGGCTCGTTCAAAGTCAGGATTGTGTGGTATAGGGTTAAGTATATCAGATAATAAAAACATTTAATTTCGTTGAGGAAATGTCACAACCATTTCTAAGATTAGATCTGTCAGCAAGCTAGAATTGTCACAAGCCAATGATTCAAGGAATACACCCCCTCCCCATCCCTTTCTGACTATCAATGGATCAGGAGAAATGTTCAAAGGGCCATAATCCATGTGGCCTGAGTTCCAGTCCCTTAATTTTTTCCTATTAGGAATTTGGACTTTACTTTGTCAAAAATGGTAAAAACTAAAAAACTGGTTAACAGTTTTGCCACATATCTGTACAGACCATGAAAAGAGACCACAACAACCAGTGATAAAAAGATTATTACTGTGTGTATCATGTAATAGTCAACTAATGATAATGAACATTTTTAAGCACACAGGTTACAATGATAGGAAATCTTCCATTATTGTTTCAGCAAAATTGGGTGCAAAACTGTTGAAAACATTACTACTGTGTCTGCAGGTGGATATACAACCTGATTCCAGTTTAACACTCTCCCCCTGCAACTTCATTGAGGAAAGAATAAAATAAGACATTAATGAAAGAGCAACAATGACTCAATATAATTGAGTCATGCTCTGTGATAAAGAGGCTTACTGCATCTGCAAAAAGTAATGACCCAAGTAAGCCTGTGCAGTCGGCGCAGGCTGGCACTGTTCGAAACTTTTTGCTACTTGTAATTTTTCTGTATGTCAGAAGACCATTCTAGATGCAGATCCAGTCAATTTTTAGGATCCAGAATCACATGACAACATGCTTGGTATTATGCATCACAGAAATGCATCAAACCCCCTTTTGCCAGAGCATGGCTCAAGTATGTCTTAATTTCTTATCAGAAAACAGAATTTAATCATGTTCAAATTGAAAGCTTTTCAACTTTTCAAGACAATAAATTTGTTGTGGCCTAAATGATAAGCCTTGGTTTTGAAAGGGTAGAAAATGTTGCAGAAATAGGCGAAAAAGCTAATTATGAAGAACTTTCTCTTCCGACAGTGTTTTCAAAAAACTTCTTCAGGGTCATGAAAACATGGCATTGCTTTGTATAGGGCTAAAGCAAAATTACTTAACCCTTTCCCAAACAAGCCCTGGTTTTCACGTGTCTGCAGTACAAGTCTTTTGAAAACACTGTGGGAAAAGGAGAAATTGCTTGTAACGAGCAATTTCTCCTTTTCCCACAGTGTTTTCTACCCTTTTGGAGAACTTTCTGTCATTGTCATCAAATTTAAAATTGTCGTCTGCAAAGTCTTTGAATTTGGACCAGTCTAAAATTTATTGTTTGGTAAAGGGTTATATGATATTACAGCCTGAAAAACTTGTAAAAAGTTCTCCATCAACATTATTACAACTTGTGCTTTCTGACATCATATTGAAATGTCAGGGATATGCTTCGACCACAGTATTTTTCCAAAGATATGTAAAAATTTATTTTTTCATTTGTCTTTTGTTTCATGTTTAGACCCTGCTTTACAAATATGACCAATAATCTCTGAAAGACCCTGAAGAAGAAACCCATTGAAACAGTGGAAAAAGGAGAAAATACTGGTAACCAGCATTTTCTCCTTTTCCCACAATGTTTTCTGACATTCTGACAACAAATCCTGTCATCTGAGAAACAATGAATTAGTAGTCTCAATTTTTACAAATATGAAATTCTGTTGACTGAGAGTTAACCCTTTACCACACAATCCCGACTTTTAACGACCCTGAGGAAGAAGCCTTTCGAAAACTTTGTGGGAAAAGGAGAAAATGCTGTTAACCAGCATTTTCTCCTTTTCCCACAATGTTTTCTACTCTTCCCAAAACAAATTCAATTTTTGAGTCACATTTATTTTGTCGTCTGCAAATGCTTTCAATTTGGACTGATATGAAATTTTGTCGTTTGGTAAAGAGTTAAAGTGTTGATCTTCAGTACATTTTTTTTATTTCTATAGTTGTCAACTGCAGCTCAGTAAAAGTCACTGTAGTTGGCGATAAGTTTCACATTCTAGTTCCTTTTCTGGATTTAAAACTTGAAACCTCCGTGAACAATGTCAAACAAGTAGACAGTTGGCTTTTCAGATCTGAACACTTATGTGATAGCGTTTTGGCTGATTCATGATAAATAAGAGGGCCACGATGACCCTTTATCACTCCCCTTGCTAAAAACTTTGTCAGTGAGCTGTTGTTTGCATAGGCTATAATAATTATCCATTAGAAGCTATGCCCATGGTGGCCACATTTTTTTGATGGATTAATTTTCTACCCACAATCCTGAGTTTTAACGACCCTGAGAAAGAGTCCTACTGAAAACATTGTGCGGAAAGGAGAAAATGCTGGTAACCAGCACTTTCTCCTTTTCCCACAATGTTTTCTGTTCTTTTACAGACAAATATGAGCCATTTCTAATTTGTTGCAACTACTTTCAACCTACACAAGTATAAAATTTTGTCAAGTGGAAATGGGTTAACTCTTTACCAAATAACAAAATTCTAAACTTGTCCAAAGTGAAAGCATCAATTTTGCAGATGACAAATTAAATGCAGATACAAAGATGAAATTACCTATAGAAAATGGAGAAAACATCATGGAAAAGGGAGAAAATTCTGATTTGGAGAAGTATATTTTTATGTTCTTCAAAACTTTTTGCAGTAGCAACCATACTTCTTACCAGCATTTCCTCCTTTTCCCACAATGTTTTTGACAGGCTTTTTCCTTAAGGTCGTTAAAACTCTGGATTGTGTTGTAAAGGGTTAAAATAAAGCTCACATACAAGGATGCATGCAGAGAAGACACTGGGTCATGATATAAACTCACTTGCCTTTGGCCAGTAGAGTCATCAAAAATCACATTCAATGTAAACATTGCAACAAACATAATGCTGATCCCGTTCTCCATAGTAGTTTGAGTAAAGCTATGACAATGATAGTCATCACTTATAAATCCCCTATATACAATGCAAATCCCTAGAAGTATTTGAGCCATGCTCTGTGAAAAGGGGCTTAATGCATCTGCAAAAAGTGTCAACCCAGGTCAGCCTGCGCAGGCTGACCTGGGCTGAAACTTTATGCCGATCAATTTTCTGCACTTCCAAGGACCAGTTTACCTTATGATTCAATTGGTTGTTAGATATAATGGATTTTGTGGAACTGTGATCACTGCGATGAATTGCTTGGTATCATGCATCACAGAGTTGCATTAGGTCCCTCTTTTGCCAAAGCATTACTCATTTTCTCTTGTAATATAATTTCTATTCCATAAAGAAGAATGCTAACCCCTTCAAGTGGATTACCTGGCTTTTTTTTTTGTGTAGATCAAGCACAAACTAAACAGAAAGGGCAGTCTGATCTTCGATCTAAACCATCTGGTTCAATGTAACATAATTTAAAAAAAAAACACCCTCAAAATAGCAATACTTCAGCTCCTTTTTTCCTATTTTAAAAGCCCATTTCAATAATACAACTCTTCACCAAACACTAAAATTTAGATTCGTCCAATTTGAAAGCATTCGCAGACAACAAATAAAATGTGGCTCAAATTATGAAATACAGTCGAGCCTCGTTTATCCGGCCACTTCTGTTTCCTATGAATGTTTCCGGATCAGCCGTATTTCCGGATCGACAAACAGTGACTGCTGGCATTGCATCCAAGTTAAGCTAGGTCAATAACCTCCATGTTGATATGGGACACCGTGTATCGTAAGAATTACAACAGCGTATGTTTTACACAAGCACTTGTATACATGTCATTATTGCTCCTACGATTGTTCAGGTTTATAAAATAAAGGGTGTCATAAATTTGCATTTTGCCTTTTTGTTATTTGTCTGTTTTTGTACATGTCTTTTTACTTGTACCTAATTATATGCACATGCATACCTATTGTGCAAACAGGTGCGCTTGTAAAGCTCGGCACATTTATTACTTTTGAAAACACCATGAAAAGGGCGAAACAAAAGGAAAACACGATATGCACAGTATTTTAAATGTACATGACATGTTGTCGAATTCCTGCAAAAGTGTTTTTTTGGATGGTCTTCTTTGTACTGACAAATGTCTTTTTTCACGGAAGTCGAAACTTCAACTCGTCTTTTGCTGGTGGTATAGACATTCTGTTTGGCTTCTGATAGTCGTACTTTCAAAGTGGTAAAATGGCAAAGACTAATTGAGATTGATTGCCAATTGATTCGATATCGAAGACAGGCATATTTTCAATCATCTTTACAGTCTGTTAGGAGTAAAATATTTTCGAAAAACCTAACGAAATTTATCGTGTTTGGCGGCCATTTTGTCTGTCCTTTGGGGAACATAAACATCTCGAGTTAACACATGAATCAAACTGTTTTTTTTTTTCCTATGGTTTACCATTTAAATTGAAAATATTTGTTTTTGAAACGAAGGATTATGTTCATATTTCAGTTTTGCGTTTAGTTTTGAAAGATAAGTTTAAACATGCCCACAAAATCTTTGCGGACATTTCAGTTATTTTTTTAGCGATTGTTACTGTAATCAAGTAGATCCAGTAATAATTAAAAAACAAAAGCGTAGAATTGTCACTTCAGTACTATGTGTATGGATAATCTGTCAAATTGACAATTATCGATGGCACGAGAACGTCATTTAACGGTTTTCGAAAACAGTACTAATTAACACGCGTGTTTTCAAAACGTGTGAAAATCGTCTGCAACAACTGACACTATTTAGACTGATACCCGTGTTATTCACGACGAACCAGTCCGAAATCGCTCGAAGTAGACTGTATTAATGATATTTATGATAACCAGTCTATGGTCCCGTGGAAAATAACAAGTCTAAAAGTAAATTGTGTGTAAACTTGTAGCCTGTTATCGACTTTTGTATTTATCGGACGGTTACCGGAGATACAACGGGTACCAGTTTAAATTGTGTGATACACAGTCAGGCCACGTCCGGTTTCTTGGATAAGGTTTGTACTAGTTTTTAACCCTTCGTTCCCGATTTTTTCATTCCGGTTCCGGAACGCGGATTTCCGGAATAAAAAGTAAAATTTGTACAGAAAATATCCGTTCCCTGATGTTTTTGTCCGGATCCTGAAATTTCCGGAATTATGGAGCCCGGATAAACGCGGTTCGACTGTATATGTTTTTTATAGGATAGAAAATGCTGTTAACCAGCATTTTCTCCTTTTCCCACAATGTTTTCAAAAGCCCTCTATCTCAGGGTTATTAAAACTCAAGATTGTGTGGTATTGAGTTAAGAGCTTTAAGGATTGATAATGAGATAAAGAATTGAGATCTTAACCCTTGACTCTTTACCAGACAACAAAATTTTAGACTTGTCCCAGTTGAAAGCATTTGCAGACGGCATGTTATATGTAGCTCATAAGACTGGATTGGTCTTTGCGAGGTTAGAAAACACTGTAGATAAAGGAGAAAATGCTGGTTAGATCGACCACCATTTTGTCCTTTCTCAGTAATGGTTTCAAAGCCCTTCTTTCTCAGGACTGTCAAAATGCGGAATTGCATGGTAAAAGGATAAACTCCTAGACATGGCTTCTGCTACTTTTATATAGAAATCAAACTCAGCCTTGCAAAGAATGTGCAGTCTGACCTCTAAATCTATACCATCAAATAGTTTCTAAGAATCAGATACTGAGGCCCTTTTCCTGAATGGAAATGTCTGTTCATTTTTTTTAGGCAAAGTATGATGCTAACTTTTTTCATTTTGTTCTCTTTTGCATTTATGACATTTGCAAAAACAGAAATAAAAATATGTGCATATCAAAGCACCTAAATAAATGTCCATTACAGCAAATGAGGAAATATGGTAGATCTACTTCAAAAGGTATGTTTCTTAGTCAAAATGTTTTTGTAATATAATCATGGGTTGTACAGGCACCAGTCCAACAAAAATGTCACCAATAACAAATGGAGGACAGATGGTGAATCTATTCCAAAAGGTAAGTTTTTAGTAAACATCCAACTATTGCAGTAGCACAGCAACTTACAAAATATTTAACAATGTAGATCTACGGTTAGACCAGAAACATTGTGCAGTATAATCTTGATCTACACTCTCAAGAACAGCATGTATAGACATACTTGAAAAGGGTTATGAAAAATATGAAATTGCTGGAACAAGTCAAATTTATCAATTTAACCCTTTCCCACACAATCCTGACTTTTAAGAACTTTTGGGAAGAAGCCTTTTGAAAACATTGTGGGAAAAAGAAGAAAATGCTGGTAACCAGCATTTTCTCCTTTTCCTCACCATGTTTTCTAACCTTTCAAGTATAAATTTTCAATTTTTGAGTCACATTTATTTTATTGTCTGCAAAAGCTTTCAATTTGGATAAATCAAAATTTTGTCTTAACTCTGTACCAAACAACAAAATTTTACACTTGTCCAAATTGAAAGCATTTGCAGACAAAAAAATAAATTTGACTTAACAATTGAAGTTTGTTTTTTGGAAGGATAGAAAACTTTGTGGGAAAAGGACAAAATGGTGGCCACATCATTTTCTCCTTTTCCTACAACCTTTTCAAAAGCCTCCTCCTCCATGGTCGTTAACACTCGGTATTGTGTGGTAAAGAGTTTCAGGAGGTTTTTTTTTTTTCTAAAAAGAAAGCTATGTTTTCTTATCTATCTCACTATCAAAATTTCAGTTTTGTGCATTTTAACTCTCTACAAAACAACACAATTTTAGACTTATCCAAATTGAAAGCATTACATACAACAAATTGAAGTGGGCTCTGTCTTTGAAGGGGTGGAAAACATTGTGAGGACTGGAGAGGAGAAAATGCTAGTTACCAGCATTTTCTCCTTTTCCCACAAAGTTTTCAAAAGCCACCTTTCTCAAGGGTGTTAAAAATCAATCCGACCAGTGAAAAAAATTATGTCTGAAAAATCAAAGAAAACTCAAGTAGAACTCATTTCAGGTGTAGAAATATTCATTCTGGAATAGAGGGTCTACTGTCAGTAACTAATCGTTCACCAAACGACAAAATTTTAGACTGGTCCAAATTCAAAGCATTTGTAGACAAAAATTTAAATTGGGTTTAACCCTTTCCCAAACGACAAATTTTAGACTGGTCCAAATTGAAAGAGTTTGCAGACGACAATTTTCAATTAGATGAAAAAGGCAGAAAGTTCTCAAAAAGGATAGAAAACACTGTGGGAAAAGGAGAAATTGCTCGTTACGAGCAATTTCTCCTTTTCCCACAGTGTTTTCAAAAGACTTGTACTGCAGACACGTGAAAACCAGGGCTTGTTTGGGAAAGGGTTAAATGATGGAGTTTGTTTTTGTTGGGGAAGAAAACATAGTGGGAAAAGAAGAAAATGCTTCTCCTTTTCCCACCATGTTTTCAAAAGCCGTCTTTGTAAAGATTGTTTAAACTCGGCATCGTGTGATAAAAACTTTAAAGTAAACAAAACAATGATAATGTATAAATAGCAACCTATAAACTTTAAATACTATCTATCTAATCCCCAAAAATGTTTATTTATTGCCCGTACCAACTTTTCTCTCATTTTTGACTTAAAACTTTCATACCATAACAAAATATTTCTCCTTCTTTTAACTTTATCACTATGCCTCAAATTTTTCTCTTTAGCAAAAATATCTGACAATTCCATCCAATCTTTGATATATATCACTGGTGCTTCAAGTTCTTTTAACAATCGTAGAGGAAACACGCTTGAGGACTGAGATTTCCCACAATTCCCTGGGGTCATCACATCTTCTATCACAGGTACTGACCCGTATGATATTGCTTCATATATTCGATAACATTCTGTATTTTGACCCACAGGGTTTAATGTCAGATCGCTTTGAGACAGAGCTTGGATATACTGTTCGCTGGTTTCTGGAGTTTCTTCTGGTAACCAGCTGAAATGATAAAGTAACCTAGAAGTAAAACGAAATTTTAGACTGGTGCAAATTGAGAGCATTTCCAGAGGACCATTGGAATGTGGCTTAAATGATTGGATTTGCCCTTGAAAGGTTAGAAAACATTGTGTTAAAAGAAGTAAATGCTGGTTACCTGCACTTTCTCCTTTTCCTCAATATTTCAAAAGCTTTGAATCTCAGGATCGTTTAAACTCAGAACTGTGTGGGGAAGGGTTAACACATTTTCCTCCCAGTAGAGGACATTGGAAAACATCGTACCAAACAGATTAATCAAAACAAGCAATTGATCCTTCTGATACATTTTCACACATATTCATGTATTGAATCTAAATCTTTGTTGAGTATTTTTACAAAGATGTATCACAGCTGTCAACTCCATATTTGTTTCAGAACAGGCCTTTGAAGCTCTTTTTGTCTATCATTGAACAACAAAATTTTCGTTTGTCAATCATCGAACACTGTTACTAAAAATATCACATTTGCACATCACCTCTGTATCGTATATAGTTTTACTATATATGATACAGAGGTGATGCACCAATTTACTTTTCTTTGTAACAGTGGTCAATGATCGACAAATGAAAATTCGGTTTTCTGTGACAGACCAATGGAGATCAAAGGCCTATAGTGGTTTAACCCTTTCCCAAACAAGCCCTGGTTTTCACGTGTCTGCAGTACAAGTCTTTTGAAAACACTTTGGGGAAAGGAGAAAAGCTCGTAACGAGCAATTTCTACTTTTCCCACAATGTTTTCTACCCTTTTTGATAACTTTCTGCCATTTTCAGCAAATTTAAAATTGTCGTCTGCAAACTCCTTCAATTTGGACCAGTCCAAAATTTGTCGTTTGGGAAAGGGTTAAGGAGGTAACTTTAGACTTACTAACAGGCTCACTTTAGACTTATCAATTACCAAATTGTACTACTGTTATGGCCGGATTAGTTAGCTCCTTTACCCTTTACCAGACGTCAAAATTCTCGCCTTGTCCAAATTGAAAACAATTGCAGACGACAAATTAAATGTTACTTAAAACATGAAATTTGTCATCCAAAGGGCAGAAAACATTGTAGGAAAAGGAGAAAATGCTGGTTACCAGCATTTTCTCCTTTTCCCACAATGATTTCAAGAGGCTTCTCCCTCAGGGTCGTTAAAAGCCGGGATTGTGTGGTAAAGGGTTAAATTTATGCAAATGGCAAAGGCAAAAGGTTAGGGTGCTTGTGTAGGAATATCAGCTAAGGCTGACACTTGTCTTTTGGAATAACTCAATCTGTTTGTCTGCTTTGGGTGCTTCAGCTAAGTGCATTGGACATGTTTGTCAGGCTTGTCTTCTTTGCTCTTTGTTGCAACTGTGATGTTTACAGCAATAGTATTAACAACACAGATGACTAGCAATATTTAAAGGGAAGAAAGAAGTCTATTTTGATAGTAAGCAATACAACAGTACCGCATGCCGGTGGCAATGCTGGGCTGTAGTTGCTTGATTTTCAGTGAAATTCTAAGTAGACAAAGGGACATTAACTGTATAAAAAATATTGTGAAGGTTGCTTGCCCCTGTTGTATGGATTCTCTTTCTGATAGTTAACAACTTGTCCGAGTTTGAAGTAAATATCTTCAGTAATAACAGAGATATCATAAAATGTCAAAGTTTTGAGAGAGAGAGAGAGAAAGAGAAAGTTTTGAGAGAGTGAGAGAGAGGGGGGGGTAGAGGGAGGTAGAAAGAATGGGGGAAAGAGATTCTCCTTTTGATAGTTAACAACTTGTCCGAGTTTGAAGTAAATATCTTCAGTAATAACAGAGATATCAAAAAATGTCAAAGTTTTGAGAGAGAGAAAGAGAAAGTTTTGAGAGGGAGGGGGGGGTAGAGGGAGGGAGAAAGAATGGGGGAAAGAGGAAGTCATAATGTTCATAAAATTACATTTCCATTACCAGCTAATCTTACATGAACAGAAAAGGCACATAACATGAACAGAACATAGGTTAACTATGTAGATACAACAATATCGTGTCAACCCTTTACCAGACGACAAAATATTAGACTTATCGAAATTGAAAGCATTTTCATATGACGAATCTTGTTCAAATGTTGGCATTTATTCTTTAACGGGCAGAAAGCATTGTGGGAAAAGGAGAAAATGCTGGTCACCAGCATTTTCTCTTTTTCCCACAATGTTTTCCAAAAGCTTTCCTCCTGAGGGTCTTTAAAGTATAGGATAGTTTGGTAAAGGTTAATATGTAATACTTAAATGAATACGTGTAAAACACATTTTTACACAGCATCTCCTTGCCTACTGTAGACTGTCCACTTCTTGTAGCAGACATTTTTTGAAAACTGTGACAAAAGAAGAAATAGGTCACAATGAATAATTTTCCTTTTGCCAAATTGTTTTAACATGTGTTTAATCGTGATTCATGTCGTGATTCCTACTTGTAAAGTTTGCTTTCAAACTTGTCAGCTCCAAGTTTGTTTGACCACGTTGTAAGTTCATTACATGTAACATAGTCTCTAGTCTCTTTTTAATAATGCTGGGGGGGGGGGGGTTATAACATAGAATTTTCCAAGGACGATGATAACATGACTGCCTGGGTTTTAGTCAGTGCCGACTGCGAAGCAATCCCCATTTGAGAAACCCACTGCATTTAAAGCAGAATATCAATTTTACTGCCAATCATGACTCATGTTGGACACTTGACTTCGATTCTTTCACTTTCTTAAAATTTTTCCAAGTTACTTGACAAATTTTGCGAAGCCAGAAGTTTATAATGTCTTCGGAAGTGTATGTATTTCGGATGATCAGGTGTTAAGGACATCAATTTGAGAAGAAATTAGGATTATGTCAATGCCGTAAGTTTATTCCAGCTGATATATTCAAACAATACCAATGGGTTGGCCATATAGTAAGCCCAATCTTAGTTTAAAAAGAGCTGGGGGTGTTATTTACAGGGGAAGCGTCAGTAAGGGACATTACCATATATGAGAAAAGAATAAAATTTTATACCTCATTCTAGGTTTAACTAGACAATCATTTTTAAATGGATCCTTCTCGAGGATTGTTAAAAGTTGTTCCCTGCTGGAATTTCTGTATATTGTTCCCAAAAAATTACAGACAAACTTTCGTTGCAGATAAACTGGTAGTTGGGAACTGTCCACTTTAGGAAAATTTCTGTATCTGAAATAAAAGTATAAAACATTTGGACAAATGTATTATATGGAATGTTTTTTCAACCTTATCTCTTACCAAAAGACAAAAGTTTTAGACTGGTCGAAATTGAAAGCATTTGCAAACAACAAAAAAAATGTCACCTAACATTTTAAAACTGTTTTAGGAAGGGTAGAAAACATTGCGGGAAAAGGAGAAAATGCTGGTTACCAGCATTTTCTCCTTTTCCCACAATGTTTTCAGAAGTCCTTTTCCCTAGGGTCGTTAAAACTCGGGATTGTGTGGTAAAGAGTTATCAAAATTTAATGACAAAATTTACAATCATCCAAACTGAAAGCATTTGCACATGACAAATAAAATATTACTCTAATGATGGCCTTTGTCTTTGATTGGTTTCCATCAATTTTTGCCTTTTTCCCAAAATCTTTTGAAAGCCATTTTTCATAGGGACATAAAAATGACTGATAGCTTAATAAACCCTTTACCACTCAATCCCAACTTTTAGCAACCCTTAGAAAGAAGCCTTTGAAAACACTGTGGAAAAAAAGGAAAAAATGCCGGTTACCAGCATTTTCTCCTTTTCCCACAATGTTTTCTACCCTTCTAAAAACATTTTCAATTTTTTAGTCACATTTGTTTAGTCGTCTGCAAATGTCTTCAATTTGGACAAGTCTAGAATTTTGCTGTTTGGTAAAGAGTTAACCCTTAAAGAGCCGAATAAACCCAACTGACATTTTCCGTCTAAAAATAAGACCACCACACATCTGTGAGCAATTTAAGGTAGCTTTTGTCAATAGTGTTACAGCAAAGTGTAGGTCAAAAATCAGACTGCACCTTTTATGCCATCTGATCTTGATCTACATTGGCCACAGCGGCAACTAGAGTTGTGAAAGGTGCTTTAACCCTTCACCGCACAATGCCGCCTTTTCACAACCCTGGGAAAGAAGTCTTTTGAAAACGTTGTGGGAAATGGAGAAAATGCTGGTTACCAGCATTTTCTCCTTTTCCCACATTGTTTTCTGCCCTATCAAAGAAAAATTGCACCATATGAGCCACACTGAAATTGTTGTCTGCAAATGCTTTCAATTTGGACAATGCTAAAATTTTGTTATCTGGTAAAGTTAAGTGTAAAACAGACCAAAATTTCTATCTCTAACCTTTAGAGTAAAAGTTTATGAAATATAAATGGACATTCCTTATTATAGTCTAGAAAAAAGACCAAAATTTTGCATTTAACCCTTTTAGCATTACAGGCAAAATCATGGGCTTTTGTGGAAAGTAGAGATTGAGATCAGACTTCACAGATCAGGCAGCCTGATCTTTGATCTACAACTTCCGCTTGTTTAGTTAAGTCTGTAAGATATAACTGTTTTGAAATTTTACTAAATTGTATTTTCCGCCATTTAAAGAGGTCAAGTTTATACTTTTGGCACAGCTTAGACCTAATATCAGGCTGAAAATTGTATGTTATTCAGTTTGATCTTGGTCTTCACTGTCTACAAATTACTTAATACTTAAATTGTGCTTAGCACTCAAATGGTTAACCCTTCACTACACAACCCCACATTTTTCCCTTTCCCCACAATGTTCTGTGCCCTTTTTAAAACAAATTTCATCATTTGAGTAGCATATATATTGTCATATGTAAATGCTTTCAATTTGAAGAAGTCTAAAATTCTGTCGTTTGGCAAAGAGTTAAGGTTATACGCAACAGAATATCTTGAAACAACAATGGACAGTACAAAATCAGGGTCCACATTCAGCAACCATTCTTAAGAATGTTCTCAGTCTTATTCTCCAGAATTTTCTGAATGTGAAAGTAACACAACTTCTGATTGGCTAAACCATTTGGTTTTGCCAATCGGAAAGTGTGTTGCTTTCAAATTTTGAAAATCATGGAGAACAAGACAAAGAATATTCCTAAGAATGGTTGGTGATTGGTGAATACAGACCCAGGATCAGACTGCATGTTGTGAGACAGAGCAGCATGTTCTTGACTAACACTGTCAACAAATACACCTCATGTTGCCCTCACCTCCTTGACAAATGACAAAATTTTAGATTGTCCAAATTGAAAGCATCTGCAGAGACAAATTAAGTGCGACTCAAAACATGAAATATGTCTTCTAAAGAGTAGAAAGCATTGCGGGAAAAGGAAAAAATGCTGGTTACCACCATTTTCTTCTTTTCCCGCAATGTTTTCAAAAGCCTTCTTCTTCACCATCGTGAAAACTTGCAATTGTGCGGTAAAGGGTTAACTCTTTACCAAACGACAAAATTTTGGTCTCAACCAAATTGAAAGCATTTGCAGACAACATATTAAGTGTAACTCAAATTGTGATTTATGTCTTTGATTGGACAGAAAACATTGTGGGAAAAGGAGAAAATGCTGGTTACCAGCATTTTCTCCTTTTCCCACAATGTTTTCAATAGCCTTTTCTTTCAGGGTCGTTAAAACTTGGGATTGTGCAGTAAAGGATCAAGACAGATTTGATGTCAATAAGATCCCATTCAATTGATATACATCACATTGTCCTACTGAGATGATGATCTTAAACCCCAGCAGGAATGTCAGAAGGGGACAGAGGAAATGAGTAAATGTAAACAAATCAACACAATTTCTTTACTACCGGTAAATGTCAAAGTTTCAGACTTGTCCAAATAATAAACATTTCCAAACAACAGATTGAATGTGGCCTTACCCTTTACCACACAATCTGGAATTTCAATCACCCCAAAGAAGACAGCTTTTGAACACAATGTCAACAAATTTGATATTGATATAAATGAGCCTAAATTCTATGACAGGGTAGAAAACAATGTGGAAAAAATGCTGGTTACCAGCTTTTGTCCTTTTCCTACAATTACACTTTAACTCTTTACCAGACAACAAATTTTTTACCTTGTCCAAAATGAAAGCATTTGCAGACAACAAATTAAATGCAGCTTAAACGTTTCTGAAAGAGCAGAAAATATTGTGGGAAAAGGAGAAAATGCTGGTTACCAGCATTTTCTCCCTTTCCCACAATGTTTTCAATAGCCTTCTTCTTCAAGGTCATTAAAGGATTGTGTGGTTAGGAGTTAAAAAGCCTAATCTACCTCAGGGTTGTTATAACACTGGATTGTCTGGTACACTGTTTATGAAATAAAATTGTTACAATGACAAACAAGTATTCTTTATACTTACGTAGCGACCCCTAGTGGCCACTGGTAAAAGTTAAGATTGTCAATATCTGGACTGTCATAAATAAGGAATACAAATTTGACTGGTCCACCATTATAATGCATATAGGGATACACCCATGAATTATTGCACTGCTCATAGCCAAGCAAAAGCAAAGCAACATTTTTAAGTTGAGACAGGGTATCCAGCGAATCAAGCCAAGTCTTTGCAAAGTCCACTTTGTCTGGTTTTCTGCCGTTTAAAACAAGAAGCAAGTTCTCTGTATCTTTTGGCACCTGGTCTGGAACAACCCCTGGACCAGTCCGGAATCTAGAAATAGAAGATAAAAAAAGTTTGTTTTTTTTTTTGTTAAGCACATCCAAACTAAAAGTTTTTGAAGAAAGTTCATTAACCCTTTCCCAAACGGCAAATTTTGGTCTGGTCCAAATTGAAAGAGTTTGCAGACGACAATTTTAAATTTGATGAAAATGGCAGAAAGTTCTCAGAAAGGGTAGAAAACACTGTGGGAAAAGGAGAAATTGCTCATTATGAGCAATTTCTCCTTTTCCCACAGTGTTTTCAATAGACATGTACTGCAGACACGTGAAAACCAGGGCTTGTTTGGGAAAGGGTTAAATTAATATGTACCTGTACATGTATTTGAGTCTTTGATTGTGTAATACGAAATTTTTTCACGCAGCTTGAAGCAAATACAAGCACCGGGAAATGTACAAAAACACCTTGATATTTCATAATGATATTGTCTTAATTTTTGGCTAGATATCCACACAGTTCATTTTTTTTCCCAAAAATTTCGTAGTTAGTATCTTATCTATTTTTTAGTTAGCAGTTTGTAGTATTTAGTATCTTAACTTACAGAAACATATCAAGATGAAAGATTTCAGAAGGAAAATTAATAGATACAACTTATCTCTTTACAAACGGCAAACGACTAGTCCAATTTGAAAGCATTTGCAGACAACAAAATAAATGTGACTCAAAAATTTATACTTGTTTTGGGAAGGGTAGAAAACATTGTGGAAAAAGGAGAAAATGCTGGTTGCCAGCATTTTCTCCTTTTCCCACAATGTTTTCAAAGGGCTCCTATCTCAGGGTCGTTAAAAGTCAGGATAGTGTGGTAAAGGGTTAAAGAGGAAAACTAGTCAAAAATATAGAAAAAGAGTGATTCATGAAGTATTCGGAACAGGAGAACTGCAAAACAAGACCATAATGGAAGCTCTGTCATGCCATAAATAATTCTTTCTTCCCAACAATAACCAAATTAAGTCTTTACCACACCATGAAATTCTAGACTTGCCTATACTGAAAGCAATGGACATTATTCAAATGTGGCTCAAATAATTGGATTTGGTTTTGAAAGGGTAAAAAACATTATGGGAAAAGGAGAAAATGCTTGTTACCAAGATTTTCTCCTTTTCCCCTTATGTTTTCAAAAGCCTTCTTCCTCAGGATTGTGTGGTAAGGGGTTAATGCAGTTAGGCTTCAAAATGGGCCCATAAAGTATCCCCACTGACAGGAGACATTATGAGTAAGCTTGTTCGATCTAAATGTCTGAACTGAATTTGCAGCAAACAATTTTGAAAACATCCTTGTAAAATGTGGATTATCAACAGGAAATAGGAGAAGCTACATTGAGCCTTTACCAAATTACAAAATTTTACACTGATCCAAATTGAAACCAGCTGCAGAAGACAAATTACATATTGACCGAATGGTAAGATTTTTCTGTGATAGGATAGAAAACATTGTGGGAAATGGAGAAAATGCTGGTAACCAGCAGTTTCTCCTTTTTCCCACAATGTTTTCAAATGCCTTTTTTCCCATGGTCTTATAAAGTCAGAAGTGTTTGTACAGGGTTAAAATATATAAAAGCATTGCATCAGGAGAGGAAACTTCTTGTTACAAGTAACTTTCACCTCAACGTTTTCAACAAGATCTGCTGAAATACAAACTCCTCCAGAAAATGTTCATGTTAGAAACCTTACACTTACATTAACTCTTTACCACACAATCCCGACTTTTAACGACCCTGAGAAAGAAGCCTTTTGAAAACAACCAGCATTTTCTCCTTTTCCCACAATGTTTTCTACCCTTCCCAACACACAGTTTAATTTTTGAGTTACACTGAATTTGTTGTCTGCAAATGCTTTCAATTTGGATGACTCTTTCATTTTGTCGTTTGGTAAAGGGTTAAAAACTTGCATTGGTATTATCTCGTGTCTGAAGTGTCTGATGTCCAAGATATTGAAGAACATGGAGAAACTGCACTTAACCCTTTACCAGACAACAAAATTTTAGCCCTGTCCAAATTCAAAGCATTTGTAGATGACAATTCCAGTGTGGCTCAAATGGTGCAACTTTTGTCTGATAGGGTTGAAAACATTGTAGGAAAAGGAGAAAATGCTGGTAACCAGCATTTTCTCCTTTTCCCACAATGTTTTCAAAAGGCTTCTTTCCCAGGGGCGTCAAAATGCGGCATTGTGCGGTAAAGGGTTAACACAGCAACTACTCCATAGAGGATATTTGTTTTTTAGGTGAAAGATTGATATTTATTTCACTGAGTGAACACAATCAGTAATATTTCATGAGTGGCACAGCCACAAGTAAAAATAATACTGTATAATTTTCACGAGATGAAAACAGATTTCGATCTTTCACTGCAAAAGACAAATTTCTCCTTATTTCATGCTTCTAACCCCTTTTTTGTTGGGACTTGTGAAGTACAGGGGAGCTCTCAGTCATCTCCATACCAGTCAGTTTATCAATCAGTAAATTCACTGGTTGAAACGGTGAAATTATCAAACCATAATCCACTGTTATTTCCGGATAAACCACCAAAAAGCAAGAAATAATGTGTTTTTATTACAGCCTCAACAAATGAATTCCTGTTGCCTTGATTTTTATCATCTTATCTTCAAATACTCAATCTGATACAGTTGGAAAACAATGTATTGGGTAAGGGGTTTACCAGACAACAAAGTTATAGACTTGTTCATATTCAAAGCTGCATAAATTATAACAAAATCTTATGTGGCTCGATGGATTGGGCACTTACGCTGACAATGCAGATATCTATATAGAATATTGCTAGAAAAAGGAGAAAAGGCTGATTACCAGTATTTTCCCATTTTTCCACAATGTTTTAAACGGTTCATCCTGCATATCTCTAAAGCACAGAATTGCTTTGTCAAGGATTAATCAATAATATAAATTGTGAGGGGAATATTAACCCTTATCCTACTAAATAAGTGAAATGAAATTTTCAAATCTATAGTAAAACCAAATAATGCTATTTCAAACTTATTTTATTCGCAAAAAATATCTCCTTATCAGACAGAGTAGATCCAAGATCAGACTGCATACTCTGTGCAGTCTGATGTTGATCTACACTGTCCACAAAACATCAGTGAGTCGGGCTTAGCAGCTTAAGGGTCACACCCTTTCCTGAACAACAAGAGCTGTCGGAATGAGAGCAATGCCCCCCGAAAGCCCTATTTCCAGAAACTGTGACCTTAAACCTGTTGTTGGGATCAGATGACCCTGATTATTGTAATTTCAAAATGGTCTCCAGCTGGCCACCTTGTATCCAATCCAAGGAAAAAAGAGATGTCTGTAAAACATGTATGCCCCCCTAATGGCATCCAATTCTAAATATAACATGTGATTATAAACTGTTAAGTTCAAAATGTAAAAACGAACAAAGGGTAATTACTCAAAAATTATTAATGATAAATTAACAATTCTTGGGCACTGCACTTCCCATTTATGTGAACTATCAACTTATAAGGTTTCATGATTTTACCTCACATACTTTTTGAGTTATGCTCCAGAAAAAAATTAAGTACGAAAATCAACAAAGGGCAATAACTGCAAAAATATAATGGGCAGAGTTATGGTTCTTGTGCAATGCACTTCTCCTGAATAAGATCTATCCACATGTAAAGTTTCAAGATGATATCTGAAAAACCATTTGAGTTATGCTCCGGACAAAATTTAAGTATGAAAATCAACAAAGGGCAATAACTCCAAAAATATGATGGGCAGAGTTATGGTTCTTGTGCACTGCACTTCTCCTTAATAAGATTAATCCACCTATGAGGTTTCAAGGTGATATCTGAAATACTTTTTGAGTTATGCTCCAGACAAAAATTAAGTATGAAAATCAACAAAGGGCAATAACTCCAAAAATATGATGGGCAGAGTTATGGTACTTGTGCACTGCACTTCTCCTTAATGAGATCTATCCACCTATGAGGTTTCAAGATGATACCTGAAATACTTTTAGAGTTATGCTCCGGACAAAAATTAAGTATGAAAATCAACAAAGGGCAATAACTCCATAAATATGATGGGCAGAGTTATGATTCTTGTGCACTGCACTTCTCCTTAATGAGATCTATCCACCTATGTAGTTTCAAGATGATACCTGAAATACTTTTTGAGTTATGCTCCAGACAAAAATGTGGTCGACGGACCAACGGACAAGTGCAAAGCAATATACCCCCGCTTCTTCGAAGGGGGGCATAATAAATTACTGACTCTTCCAAATTGAAATTACCGTAACTGCAAACAACAAATCGGAAATTTATAAAAATGAATAATGTGTATTTCTCTTGTAAAGTAGAGAATATTGTAGGAAAAGGGGAAAATGCTGGTTTACCAGCATTTTCTCCTTATTCCCCAACAATGTTTTCAAAAGTCTTCTTCCTAAAACTCACCATTATGTGGTATGAGCCAAAACAATACTAATTTCACACAAAAGGGCATTTAAATGGTGAAGCTGGAAATTATTTTTCACAGCTGGCCAATATTTTCCCAGCTACATCCAAAGAAGGCCACCCTTTTCATCCTTATCCACCCTTTCCCATACATAGATCTTTGAGTTACTCAGCTATAGAAGATTTTTGAAAACATTTTTGTGATGAAAAGAATTGTGAGAAAAAATAAGAGAATTTCCAGTAAGTAATTCCTGCAGATGGCTTTTCTTGGTTTTGAAGCAAACTGCTTTTGAAAATGTGATTTGCCAGCAAATTTTCTGCGAGTCACAATGCTTAGACACTATATTCATGTCTGCAACCCTGACCTTACCACCTGACAAAATTTTAGACTGTCTGAATTTGGAGACAGCAATTAAATTGTGGTTCTAATGGTAAATTTTTGGGGTTTTTTTTTGTAAAAATGACACCGAGAAAAAGACCTTTTGAAAATACTGTGCGAAGAGGAGATAATGCTGGTAACCAGCATTTTCTCCTTTTCCCACAATGTCTTCTATCATATCAACGACAGATATCATCATCTGAGATATATTTATATTGTCGTCTGCAAATGCTTTCACTTTGGTCCATTGTTCGGTAAAGAGTAAAAAGTCTTCTTCTATAGGGTCTTTCAAATGCTGAGATTGTTTGTAGGTTAACTCTTTACCAAACGACAAGATTTTAGACTGGTCCAAATTGAAAGCATTTGCAGACGACAAAATAAATGTGATTTAAAAATTGAAATTTGTTTTGGGAAGGATAGAAAACATTGTAGGAAAAGGAGAAAATGCTGGTTACCAGCATTTTCTCCTTTTCCCACAAGGTTTTCAAAAGGCTTCTCTCACAGGGTCGTTAAAAGTCGGGATTGTGTAGTAAAGGGTTAAACTCTAGATTGTTTGGTGTTGATTTTCTTGGTTTTACAAAGAACTATGCAAGGCTATCTCAACTGAGAACTTTTGTTTCATGAGGTTGTGACCTACTCTAGAGCAATTTTAGCATTTCAGACTATCCTATTGACCTATTTTCATTTGCTCTCCTTTTTATGGTTTCTGAAGTCTATACTCATTTAACCTGTTACCACACAATCCCAACTTTTAACAACGCTGGGGAACTGGACTTTTGAAAACCTTGTGGGAAAAGGAGAAAATGCTGGTAACCAACATTTTCTCCTTTTCCCACAATGTTTTCTACCCTATGAAAGAAAAATTTCATGGTTAAAGTTACATTTTCATTTGTTGTCTGGAAATGCATTCAGTTTGGGCAAGGCCAACATTTTGTCAAGTGGTATAGAGTTAACATCAAAAAAGTTCCATTCTAGCTGTATGGCTTCTAACAAGTCAAACAGAACAAATTCAGTAAGGGGAGGGGGGGGGGGGATAGTTAAAAAAGCATTTAACTTTTCGCCAAACAAAAATTTTCAGACTTATTGACCATATTCAAAGCATTTGTAATATGACAAACTGAATTTGGCTAGATGATGAAATTTGTCTTAATATGGGTAGAAAACATTGTGGAATAAGGAGAAAATGCTGGTTACAAGCATTTTCTCCTTTTCCCTCAATGTTTTCAAAAGCCTTTATTGTTGGGAGTTATTTGGCTAAATGAAGGAATTTGTCTTAAAAAGGAAAGAGAACATTGTTGGAAAAGGAGAAAATGCTGGTTAGCATTTTCTCCTTTTCCCACAATGTTTTCAAATTTACTTACTATACTCTCCTTGATGTCGTTAAAACTCAGAATTGTGTGTTAAAAGGTTAAGAGGGCTCCATATCAGCCTTTTATTATGCCCCAGCTCATTTGATTCCATTTTGTCTGCATCCAGACCTTGTAAATACATATTTTAGAAGGTTCAATCCATAAATTTCCCATTTAGAGAGACCAAAAAATGCATTAAACCAGTATTCTGAGAACAGATGATGGCACAATTTGCCCTAGTTATCATACAAATACATACCCTGAATCTCACCCCATCACAAATATTTTTAGGAACTAACAAAGGCGTTGTTTAACCCTTTACCACACAATCCCGAGTTTTAACGACCCTGAAGAAACACGGCTTTTGAAAAACATTGTGGGAAAAGGAGAAAATGCTGGTAACCAGCATTTTCTCCTATTCCCACCATGTTTTCTACCCTATCAAAGACAGAATTAATCATTTGAGCAACATTTATATTGTCGCCTGCAGTTGCTTTCAATTTGGTTGAGCCCAAATTTTTGTCATGTGGTAAAGAGTTAATGCTTCACAAGATGACAGTTTGTTTTGGCCTTGTCCAAATTGAAAGTGTTCGCAGATGACAAGTAAGAAGTTACTCAAAGCATGAAATTGGTCTTTTAAAAGAGTTACGAAACATTATAGGATAAGGTTGAGTTTGTTTGTACTGGAGTTTAACGTTGTTTTAACAGTTTATGTCTCATCACGGCCACCAGTCCATCTACACGTGAGTTTCCTGGCTCTTTCTCACACTAGAAATGACACAACTTTCTTTCCAAGCCACTGACTACTGTTCTCACATGCATCAGAGGTGAGAGGCGAAAAATCATCGGAAAGAAAGTTAGCCTAAACTGGGAATCAAACCCGCAACCTGGGCCAAAAGTAAACAATCCTGTTGTTAAAATGCATTTGAATTTAAAATATACCATTTAAAATTATGAAAATTATTGTTAAGATGACAATGTATTATTATACGGTCGGTCTAAGTGTTTAGTCCCTGACAGAAAAATTAAATTTAGAACCAGGTAAAAAGTAAGGAAAAGATAGAGCAACCTGGCAACTTTAACCTAGTTTTGAAATTCATTTTTCTGCAAGTGGCTTACACTGGGCTGATCGTACAATAACACATTGTCATCTTCACAATAATTTCCATACTTTTAAATGGTATGATCGAAATTCAAATGCATTTTAAGAGTCTCATTGTTTATTTTTGGCCACTACTGGGCCTTTAAGAGAGAAACTCAGGATAGTTCAATTAAACAGTGATCTTAATCATTATTTCTATTTTTTTCTATCAGTTTATTCAATAACATTTAACAACAAAATTCTACTATAAGTTTTTAGGTACCCTGCGCTGGCAACTTTCCATACCTAGGAAAAGTTGTGGTTATTGTGGCAAGCACCATTTTCTCCTTTTCTTATTATATCATTTCTACCCTTTTAAAGGCATATTCTGTTGAGACACTAAATTTGTGGTCTGCAAAACATTCCATTTTGCCATGTATAAAATTTGGTGGTCTGATAATTTTAAGAATTAATCCTTTACCTGATGACAAAATAGTGGACTAGGTGTAAATTGAAAGCATGTGCACATTACAATTATAATGATTTGTTGCTCAAATGTAACCAGCATTTTCTCCTTTTCCCATTATGTTTTCAAAAGCCTTCCCCTTCTGCATAGTTAAAACTTGGAATTATAATGATCCCTAGATGCTTTCTATAGTAGTCTCAATAATGAAACATTTGCGGTGCTTCTTTTTACATTTGGACATTTACTGTGCACCGCAACGTCTCAAGTCGATCGTGAATTTTCTGGTAGCAAAACTACAGTGCTGTACTAACTTTCTGTTTCGTCGGTTAATCTGCATTTCAGCAAAATGCAATAATTTTTAATAACACAATGACCAAGGACAAAATATTAAACGTTTCATTACCAAGAGTCCTTGTACAGAGTGGTTTATAACGTGTTATCACAAACAAGAGGGCCATGATGGCCCTGGAGTCGCTCACCTGAACCTTTTGACCAAGCACAACCAATTTCCAACATCTTGTGAGATATATGTATTACTAAACAATAAAATTTTAGACTCATCAAAGTTTGAACCTTTTACATAAAGCAAATAATATGTGGATCAAGCTGTGGGATTGGTCTCTCAAAGGGGTAGAAAACATTGTGAAAAAGGGAAAAAATGCTGGTTACCAGCAGTGTTCCAAAAGGTTTCTTTCTGAGAGTCATTCGTACACTAGGTTTTTCTAAGATTTGACCTAGTGAACTAGTTTTTCAGCCAATATGACACATTTTCGAACTAGTCAAAGATATCATCAGGACAAACATTCTGACCAAATTTCAAGAGTATTGGACTGAAAATGTGGCCTCTACAGCGTACACAAGGTTTTTTTAAGATCTGACCTAGTGACCTAGTTTTTGACCCAACATGACCCATTTTCGAACTCTTCCAAGATATTACCAAGGCAAACATTCTGAGCAACTTTAAAAGAGTATTGGACAAAAAATGTGGCCACAACAGTGTACACATGGTTTTTCTAAGATTTGACCTAGTGACCTAGTTTTTGACCTGACATGACCCATTTTCAGATTCTTCTGAGATATCATCGAGACAAACATTCTGACCAACTTTCAAGAGTATCAGACATAAAATGTGGCTTCTGGAGCTTACACAAGGTTTTTCTAAGATTTGACCTAGTGACCTAGTTTTTCACCCGACATGACCCATTTTCAAACTAGTCAGAGATATCATCAAGGCAAACATTCTGACCAACTTTCAAGAGTACTGGACAGAAAATATGGCCTCTAGAGCATACACGACGTTTTTCTTATATTTGACCTGGTAACCTAGTTTTTGACCCAACATGGCATATTTTCGTACTATTTCAAGATATAATCAAGACAAACATTCTGACCATTTTTCAAGAGTATTAGTTTGACAAGTATCTGACTGAAAATGTGGCTTCTAGAGCGCACAAAAGGTTTTTCTAAGATTTGACCTAGTGACCTAGTGTTTGACCCCACATTACCCAATTTCGAACTCGTCAGATATTTTATCAAGAAAAACATTCTGACCCAGTTTCACAAGTATCTGACTGAAAATGTGGCCTCTAGAGCGCACACAAGGTTTTTCTAAGATTTGACCTAGTTTTTGACCCCACATGACCCAATTTTGAACTCGTCAGATATTTTATCAAGACAAACATTCTGCCCAAATTTCACAAGTATCTGACTGAAAATGTGGCCTCTAGAGCGTACACTAGGTTTTTCTAAGATTTGACCTAGTGACCTATTTTTTGACCCCACATGACCCAATTTTGAACTCGTCCGAGATTTTAACAAGACAAACATTCTGACCCAGTTTCACAAGTATCTGACTGAAAATGTGGCCTCTAGAGCGCACACAAGGTTTTTCTAAGATTTGACCTAGTGACCTAGTTTTTCACCCCACATGATCCAATTTTGAACTTGTCCGAGATTTTATCAAGACAAACATTCTGCCCAAATTTCATAAGTATCTGACCGAAAATGTGGCCTCTAGAGCGTACACAAGGTTTTCTAAGATTTGACCTAGTGACCTAGTTTTTGACCCCACATGACCCAATTTCGAACTTGTTCGAGATTTTATCAAGACAAACATTCTGCCCAAATTTCACAAGTATCTGACTGAAAATGTGGCCTCTAGAGCGTACACAAGGTTTTACTAAGATTTGACCTAGTGACCTAGTTTTTCACCCCACATGATCCAATTTTAAACTCGTCCGAGATTTTATCAAGACAAACATTCTGACCAGGTTTCATAAGAATCAGACAGAAAATGTGGCCTCTAGAGCTTACACAAGGTTTTACTAAGATTTGACCTAGTGACCTAGTTTTTGACCCCACATGACCTAATTTCAAACTCGTGCGAGATTTAATCAAGACAAACATTCTGACCAAGTTTCATGAGGATCAGACTGAAAATGTGGCCTCTAGAGCGTACACAAGGTAAAAAGTTGACGATGGACGACGCACGATGCACACCGCACGACGGACGCCAGACACAGCACGATCACAATAGCTCACCATGAGCACTTTGTGCTCAGGTGAGCTAAAAAAAACTTCGAAAATTTATCATGCTTGGCAGCCATTTTGTCTCTATCAAGGTGAACGTAAACATCTCCGGTGACAGATGAATTAAACTGTTTTTTCACTGTGTAGCGTTTAAATTGGAAACATTTGTGTTTGAAACGAAGGCCTTACTGAATATGTAAGCAACATCTTTGTTCAAAGTCTAGTTTTGTACTCTGTTCGTGAAAATAGGACAGTTGCAAAGTGCGCACAAAATCTGCGCGCAGATTTCAACAGTTTTTTTTCTCGTCTCTCTACCTGGAGGCGACCAGTCAAAAATTAACATCGCCTTCAGGGACAGTTATCTGTACTACTTTCTACAGAGAAGCAAACACTCTTACACACATCTAGTATTGCCAGGATACCTTATGTCTGGTTGCTTCTTAGAAACAAGTTTTATAATTCTCCTGAAGATTTTAATCCAATTATACACTCAAGCACTGAAATTACCAGTACCACTTTTTTTTCTGCCATACTTTTCAACTCTTTACCACATGACAAAATTTTAGACTATTCCAAATCAAAAGCATTTGCAGGTGACATAATAAATGTGACTGAAAAATTGAAGTTTGTTCAGGGAAGGTTAGAAAACATTGTGGTAAAAGCAGAAAATGCTAGTTACCAGCATTTTCTCCTTTTCCCACAATGTTTTCAAAAGGCGTCTTTCTCAGGGGTCATTAAAAGTCGGGATTGTGTGATAAAGGGTTAAGACAAGATGATTGATCTTGGATTCTAAAATATCCTCAGAAGCTTAAAAATTACGCCAAAAACTTTCTTACTGGAAGACTTCATGAACACATAAATAATTTAAGTGTATTTATGCACATTATTGTTTAACTCTTTACCACACAACCCTGTGAAAGAAGCCTTTTGAAAACATTGTGGGAAAAGGAGAAAATGCTGGTAACCAGCATTTTCTCCTTTTCCAACAATAATTTCTATCCTTCCTAAAATAAATTTCAAATTTTCAATCACACAATTTTGTCGTCTGCAAATGCTTTCAATCTGGACCAGTCTGAAAATTTTTGCGTGTGGTAAAGAGTTAGTTTCAAAGCCACATTGCTTAACTCTTTACAAAAGTTAAACAATAAAATTTTATACCAGTCCAAAAATGAAAGCACTTGCAGATGACAAATGTAGCTGAAATGATGGTAATTGTCTGCAACAGACTAGAAAACCCTGTGGGAAAAGGAGAAAATGCTGGTTACCAGCATTTTCTTTTTTTCCCACAAGGTTTTCAAAAGCCTATTTACTCAGGGTCGTTAAAACTAAGGATTGTGTAGTAAAAGGAAAAAAGAAACATATTCACAGGCTATGATTTGAAAGCTAGTTTCCACCTTTACGTAAATATGAAAATAGTCAAAAATAAAATGAGCCATGCCCTGTGAAAAGTGGACTAACTGATGCATCTGTAAAAAGTATCAATCGGGATGAGCCTGCAGAATCTGCGCAGACTGACCTGGTTTGAAACTTTTTGCTGCTGGAAAATTTTCTGCTTGTCCAAAGACCAGATTACCATATGATTCAGTCCGTTGTTAGACAAAAAATGGACTTTTTAGATCCATAATCATGTGATGACTGCTTGTGTATCATGGAGAGGTATTAAACCCCCTTTTGTCAGAGCATGGCTCAAATTAAACTTTCCTAAACCTATATCACACAATCCTGACTTTCAACAGCGCTGGAAAAAAAAGCTTTTGAAAACATTGTGGGAAAAGGAGAAAATGCTGGTAATCAGCATTTTCTCCTTTTCCCACTATGTTTTCTAGTCCCTTCCCAAAATGAAGTTCAATTTGTGAGTCACACCTATTTTATTGTCTGCAAATGCTTTCAATTTGGACAAATCTAAAATTGAGTTGTTTGGTAAAGCATTAACTAGGAAGAGATCACTACAGGCTTAAAAGTCTGTCAACACCTTGATGAGCATGATCTTTCTTTAGTTCATTTGAAATATTGTCCATGATGCAGATATTGCAAGGAAAACTCCAGATAGACAGACACAAACATGCCAGATGTCTCGCTCATCACTAGTCAGGCTTGACAAAAATGTTTTTCATTGTTTTTATGATATCCATAGATAAATACAGATATTTATAAACAAAGTTTTCCCCGAGGTTATTACATTATCTTTCTGTTATACTTTTCCATTTATCTGTTTCAATGTTAATGTTCTTTTGAACAGTTATAACAATAGACTAATCACACAAAAGACAAGAAAAGATCACCATGGGAACCCAGGGAATTGGTTGATAAATGAACAGCCTCCTTCTGTTGACACTTGCTGCCTCCCCTATGGACTTAGACTTGCACATTTTTGTCACCATTTATTCGAGGTGTGATAATTCGAGTGTCAATGTGATATATGGAAGATCAGGCTGTCAAACATCAGACAGAGACAGATTTCTTTATCCAACTCCACTATACAACCTTTCCATACAATTTCTTAACAAAATGTCTCCATCAGAATCTGATGTAAGTCTAAAAACTTGAACTAGAACAATGCTCTGGCAAAAAGGGAGGGGGGGGTGTGTGTGAAAGCTTAACCCTTTCCCAAACAAGCCCTGGTTTTCACATGTCTGCAGTACAAGTCTTTTGAAAACACTGTGGGAAAAGGAGAAATTGCTCGTTACGAGCAATTTCTCCTTTTCCCACAGTGTTTTCTACCCATTTTGAGACCTTTCTGCCATTTTTCATCAAATTTAAAATTGTCGTCTGCATACTCTTTCAATTTGGACTAGTCCAAAATTTGTCGTTTGGGAAAGGGTTAATACATCTCTGCAATGCATTGTACCAAGCAAGATGCAGTACATAAAATCCATTCCATTGAATCATGGGGTAGACTGGTCGTTTGCCATGCAGAAAATTGACCAATAGCAAAGAGTTTCAAGCCATGTTAGCCTGTGTGGACTGAGCAGGCTGACATGGGTCAATACTTTTTGCAGATTAGGGCCATAATAAAAGAGTTAACTCTTTACCACATGCCAAATTTTTTGGACTCTTTCAAAGTATTATGAAAGCATTTGTAGACAAATATAGTATATGTTGGTCAAATCAAGCTTTCTTCTTTGATAGGGTAGAAAACATTGTGGGAAAAGGAGATAATACTGGTTACCAGCATTTTCTCCTTTTCCCACAATGCTTTCAAAAAACTTCTCCCGCAGGCTCATTAAAACGCGGACTTGTGTGGTAAAGGGTTAAATCATGCAGATAATAAATTAAATGTGACTCCAATGGGTTTGTGTTATACAGAGTGGAAAACATTTTGGTAATAGGAGAAACGGCTGGTTGCAGTATCTTTTCCTTTTCAAACAGTGTTTTAGAAAGCATTCTTCAACAGGGTTGTAAAAATAATGGAATTTTTCACTAAAGACTGAATCTTAGGATGCTTAAATCAGCACTGTAGGTAAAACTGGGGGCTTTTGAGCACACAGAACAGGCAGTCTAGTCTGGATCTATACCATTTGCTTATTGAGTCAAGCTTGTGCTGTATGATAAAAATCTGCCTAGGTTTTAGTGGTTTGCACTTTCAGCTGTCCAAAGAGATGTCAGTTCATATATTTGGCACTGACAGACCCAATAAATCAAATGGCCATTTTAAAGGCTGGAAGACCTAGAAATTCCAATCTCAGGGCTTTTATAGCCAGAAATCTTACAAAATATTGGACAGTGTAGACCAAAGATCAGATCTCAAGTTCTGTTCAGTCTGATATTGATCTAGCCTGTCCAAATGTGACAAGTACCTTTAATTTTAACCCTCAAGTAGAGCAAGATCAGACAGCATAAAATGTGCATTCTGATATATGGTCTAGACTGTCCCCATATCTTGGACTTTCTGGACAAAATCAAACTTTGAAATGTCAACTTGTGTAGTCCTGTGCACAGGCCAACAAAGGATGAAATATTTAGTTTACTGATAAATTTTCTGAAAGTCAAACAACAATTCTACCTCGTGATTCAGCTGGTATTTAGACAAAATTAATAAATATTATATGACAACTTATTTGCAATGATGCACCGCATTAGGAAAATGCACTAAACCCCCTTTTCCAAGAGTGTCCCTCACCCTATTTACACGCACAATGTATTGTTGGAGTAGAAGTCTGCAACAGAAGTTCGACTAAACTATCTGTCAGATAGATAATGACCAAAATTACGTTTCCAATACATCATGGACTTAAGTCGACTGAATGACCAGTGTTTTGTCATGGTGACATATTTTCCATTCACATTTTATCCAATCATGGTCCTGGAAACATAATGTAACTGTTTTTCTGTAAAGCAAGTATTAGGAAAGGTCAAAGCTCTTTCTGATTACCAATATTAACTCTATGTCTAGATAATTCTGAAAAATTCTATTTAACTCTTTACCAGACGACAAAATTTTAGCCTTGTCCAAATTGAAAGCATTTGCAGACGACAATTTCAGTGTAGCTCAAATGGTGCAATTTTTCTTTGAAAGGGTAGAAAACATTGTGGGAAAAGGAGAAAATGCTGGTTACCACAATGTCTGATCCAAGATTTGAAAATTGAGGGGGAAAATCCCCCATTACTTTGAAAAAGATGGGGGATTTCTCAAAAGTATGAGGGAAAGGAAAAAAGTAGATAGGAAAACAACCCCACTTATAAAATCGGCTTTTGAAAAAACTGACGAAAAAATTAATTTACGTTTTTCCTCCCTCCTTTTATATTATTGTCGATAAAATAAATTCATATTCAGAAAAAAACATCAGAAATACTAACATTTCTGTAAATACGACGAAATTATTTTTTACCAGGCTTACTTAGATAAAAATGCAGTTTAATTTTTAATTTAAGAAAAAAATCTGCTAAGCTAAATTTGTAACTCTACCGTAAACAAAAAGGGAAGCTACTCTATGCAACAGTGATGTGCTTGATCTATCTATCTTTCTTCATAAACACATAAATCGTTGAAAAATAGGTAGGAAATTTGACTATTCTCTCCAAAATTTGAATGCAGGATTATCCTGCAGTTGGTTTGAAAATATGTGTGATTCACAAAAAGTATCGGGGATTCCCGCAATCGTGTGCTCTAGATCAGACACTGTTACCAGCATTTTCTCCTTTTCCCACAATGTTTTTCCAAGGCCTCTTTCCCAGGTTTCGTTACAAGGTGGTATTGTGTGGTAAAGAGTTAAGGGTGCAGGTTCACCCTTTACCTGACGACAAAATTTTAGACTTGTACAAACTCAAAGCACTTGCAGATGACAAAATGAATGTGGCTCAAGTTTTAAAATTTGCCTTTGACAGCACAGAAAACATTGAGGGAAAAGGAGTAAATGCTGGTTACCAGCATTTTCTCCTTTTCCGAAAATATTCTTAAAACTCCTTTTTTTCTCAGTCGTTAAAACTTGGAACCATCTAGTGAAGGTTAATCCTTAAGAACCCCATGAAAAAGAGCCCCAGTCTTTCATTAGCTTGATAAATTACTAGACGAACATAATCCGAGTGTCATTTGCATCAGGAAAAAACACAAGTAACAAGATGTGTGACATTGTCTCACTGCCTTACTGTTGCCACATGGTTATTGTGACTCTTAGCACATATTGTTATAGGCAGCCTAATGTATGGGTAGCAGGATATGCAATCTATGCTAATATTCACTGCCAGTTCTTTAAACATTCTAAAAGACATACACCACAGCTTTACTTGCTCACTGCCAGTGTGAATGTTTCTTTTTTGTACCCTCTATTATATTCCACTGGCTTAGTATGACAACGAGATAGTACATATATTTTCATCTGTAATATTGTACTATACTGCTCTATTCCACAGATAGATGTAAATGTATAGCATGTGTTTGTATAAGGGGACACATGTACTGCCTTGCTATAGAGCTAGCTTTTGTGGCTACATGACAGAGCTTTCGCCTTGGGACCTAGAGGTCCTGGGTTCAATCCCCACCTTTCGAGGTTACTGTCAGAACTGTTACAATGTCGGTTGCCTTTTAAATATCTGGAAATCACAGACATGGAAGAAAAATGGAAGACTTATAAATGATGCGGATGCAAAATCACAACAAAATACACATTTACTATAAAGGGAGGTAATTCATTATATCAATAACTTTTAAAAATGCACTGTATCTCATACAAATGCTCTGCTTGATATACTTTCTTAAATCTTTTTACAAGATATTAGAAAGCACTATTTCTGTGCAGAATTTAGAAAAAAAAAAACATTGTCCACTAATCTTTTTTTTTTAAGCTGAAAATCTATAAGATAATAAGTCTTTGTAGAGCATTTCTGATTCCAACTGTGATCTGTCTAGTGCCTTTGGATTTATCCTTTTAACTATCGGCAAACATCAATGATTTCTAAGAATAATCATTTATTTGAGCAGTCTTTTGACTTTAAGAACCTTTTTTTAGATTTGAAATTAAAGCCTTTTTTTCTGTAATTTTGACAAGAAGAGTTATCTCCTTAGAAGAAAATATGATGTTCCTTTCATTTTTCTCACTACGCATAAATTACACTGTCATCTGAGCCAAAATGAAAAAAATCTGTCAATTGGAAAAAACTGTGGCATGTTTCTTTATTAGCATTCCTAGTTTTAGACTCTAATTCTCAAGAGTTTTCTAAATTTGAAAGAAACTCAATGTCTGATTGGCTAGACCAAATAGTGAAGGGTTATATTATTAACTCTTTACCAAACCATAGAATTTTGAACTCGACAAAATTGAAAGCAATTTGCAGATGACAAAATAAATATAGTTGAAAGGGTGATTTCTGTCTTTGATAGAGTAGAAAACATTGTGCAAAAAGGAGAAAATGCTGGTTACCAGCAAGTTCTCCTTTTCCCACAATGTTTTCAAAAGGCTTCTTTCTCAGGGTCGTTAAAACTCATGATTGTGTGGTAAAGGGTTAATACTATGGAGTACTCATCGTAACTGATTCAAGATAAATCTAAAGAGTACATACAATATAGGTTTTAGTGAAGAGCTAAAATATTTAGTATGATATTGGCCCCTTTTATTTTGATCTGAAGAACAGCCATCATCTGATCATGAACTGAAGAACAGGGTTATTGCTCCCTCAATTATGCTAAATTAAGACGTGAGGAGTTAATTAAAGAAACTACAATGAAATTACAGTACAGCGTTTCTCCATCACAATGAATTCTTTATTGCATCACTGCTGCATGTTGAAAATTTTACCACTTGTTCAGAATAAATAATTAAATTGCCTGTATCCCCTTTTTTTCAACTCTACTGGAATTTAGAAACTTGCAGCTTTTTTGTGTCTGCTTTTTACATACACATAAGCTATTCTGAGGTCAGTTTTAGTGGGTACCAATACTGGCTTTTTCCAGAACAGCCAATAACACTACAGGCTGTTTTCAGATATACCAATTACAGTACTTGCTATTTTTACAGGGATGTGCCAATGCTGAAATCTCATTCAAAATCTCCAAGCGTGTGAAAAAATTGCATCCAAAATATAAGAAATCGATGATCTCAAAAGACATTCTTACTTTCATTTCCATACTCAAGGAAGGACATATAACCCAGACTGATGTACATGTGTTAATAAAACGATATCATGTAGACACTTGAATCTAGACTGCATTATGAGCATTTGATAATCTTTTTGGACAATCGCTTGTTTCTATTCCATAAAGCCATTTTCTTGTTGCAAGTTTGCAGACAGTTTTCAACCGAAAAATGCCACTGAAAAAGAAGTTGAAGCCGATTGAGGGCAATGAAAGAATTCTCCAAATAAATAGGCCAAACTCTGAGGCTCGGAGCAATGATTCACTTGCACAACCAAAATCCGATTTGCAAGATCAGCCAAAATTTCAGCAAAAATGGCTGTCGAGAATTGCGCTGTTCTAACACCCTACAGGACTGATCAGTACAAACAAATTTAAGACATCAACAAGTCAAACACATCATTAAAATAAGGATTGTAAACACACTGTGGCTACCCCTAAATCGTGCTCGGATTTTGAAACTGCTGTCAAAAAGTTGACTGTAGGGAATTGGCAGGAATATTAGCATGCATCAAATGTGCATTTTGGTGGTTTAAAGAGGAGACTGCTTTGAGCAAGTATGAAAGTCTGCTTGAGTTTTTTTCTGATCCCCAAAGTTTATGTATGTGTCATAGGCTATGATAGATCTTAGATGTAGACGAATATGTTAGAACTTTATAGTAGAATTGGGAGAAAACTTTATTTTCACTTCAGTTCAGTTGTTAAACCAGTTTTTATCCCTTTTGATAAAAGTACTTCGGCATTTATAACAACTATCTTATAATTTATTAAAAAAACTTATCAAAAAAATCTTTATGAGATTTTTCTCTCTTAGCTTTAGTCTGACAGCCATATCCCTGTAACTAATTATGCAACAGGCTATTTTCAGATATACCAATTATGCTGCTGGCTATTTTTAGACATACTAATTATGCTACTGGCTATTTTCAGACATACTAATTATGACAAAGACTATTTTTAGCCATGCCTCCATTCTAATGGAGGTGAGATTGTTTCACTAATTGTTTAAAGCCATTTTAAATTAAATATGGCAGTCAGCACACCTCGCCATGCATTCAATGAGACTTGTCACCAGTACCATGCACATAACTCTGATTCCATGACACAAGCTGCTTTCCAAAAAAATCCTGTTTAAGTCTTAACCAAACAACAAAATCTTCCATTGGTCCAATTTGAAAGCAATTGCAGAAGACATATTGAATGTGACTTAATCATTAAGATTTGTCTTGGAAAGGGTAGAAAACATTGTTGGAAAAGAAGAAAATGCTGGTTACCAGAATTTTCTCCTTTTCCCAGAATGTTTTCAAAAGCTTTGGTCTTTAGGGTTGTCAAAACTAGGGATTGTGTGGTAATGGGTTAAAACAAGAGCATCACATCCGGATGCAAACACTCTGCTGCTGTTGCCTTTAAAAATAAAGTTTAGTGAAAACTCCAAGTTGAAAAAGGTGCGTAACTGTGTAAAAAATATATTGATGGTTGCCTGCCCCCGTTGTATAGGTTTCCCTTTTGATAGTTGACAACTAGTCCGATTTGGAAGTAAATGTCTTCAGTAATGACACAGATATAAAATGTCAAAAATTTTTGCACGATGACGACCACAACAACAATAATACAGATGCTGACGTCATTGTTTTTAAAAGCCTAACCTAATCAAAGTACTGAGAGTACTGACGGACTAGCAAATTTGATTGACTGATTGCTTGTATGGTGTTTGACCCTGTTTTCAACGTTAGTTCAGTTATGTAGCGGTGGACAGTGCACATATCCATGCTTTCCTTGAGTTTCTCCTACCAGTACTCCGCACAATATTCTTTCCAAGCCACTGGCTGCTTCCCACATAACCATTGTCGAAATGTGAGAGAGAAATGAATCCTGTCGCAATGACTATCATCAATCCTCAGAAGGAAATTTGCAGAGTCGGGGATCGAACCAGCAGCCACCTGTCCTGTACGCTACCGACTGAACTGCCGGGGCTATGCGTGATATTGTTTAACTATAGTCCAGTTTAAGTTTAACCCTTAACATGCTAAAAATGTTAAACTTTCAAGCCGATGGTAAACACCTGAATATTGCTCTTTCAAAGTTACATTTTGGGAAAAAAATCCTCTTATCTGACAATGTAGATCCAAAATCAGACTGCACGCTCTGTGCCATCTGATCTTAATCCACACTGTCCACAAAAGGTCATTGATTTGCGGTAGTGCTGGTAAAAGAAACTCTAGGAAAGCATTGATAGGTGCTCTGGCTGCCGCAATATCACTGAAATAATGTTGAAAATGGCGTTAAACACCATACAATCAATTAGTCAATATCCAATAACACAAGATGTAGTTAACCATTTAACTCTCTTTACAAAACCAAAAATTTTACACTCCTCCAAATTCAAAGCTGTTGTAGACCATAAATATTAAATGTGGTTGAACTGATGAAACGTGATTCCGAAAGGGCAGAAAACAATGTGAGAAAAGGAGAAAATGATGGTTATCAGCATTTTCTCATTTTCCCGCAATATTTTCAAAGGGATTCTTCCCCAGTGTCATTAAAACTTGGAACTGTTTGGTAACGGGTTAATATTCAAGGGGTAGAATAACAGTTCAGCATAACAGTTTAACTGTGCAAAATGATCTAAATAATGAATGACAAGGGTTCTCTGTCCAGTGAGGGTTGATATAGCCTGGCATTTGCTACAAGTTAATACCTAGGTGTATCTATTAATAGATTCATTCATAATGTTACAGTGGTGTGGGAATGAGTGATTCTCTGCTTTGCATAGGTCACTTAATTTACATATAAGCAAAGATCTTGTACCTTATAAATGACATCTTGTTCACTTTATTACTTTGTAAGCCAACATGTTCACCTTGGAGTGGTAGAGATTTAGTGGTTTTTGTCAAAAATGTCATATATAACAGAATTAAGACTTCTAACAGAAAGAAGTATTTTCTGTGAGGCAGTATTTGGCAACTGTGGGGTTTTTTGTTTACTTTGAATCTAGGTCAGTCTTGATGCCTATAGACTAGCTTTGCTAGTCAAAAATGATGCCTAACATGAGGGCCACGAAGGCCTAATATTACTCCACTTACAACTGACACTTGTCAGTCAGCTGTAATTTGCCCTCCAAAAGGATTCAAGAGAAGAAAAGGAAAATAAAGATAATACACGAAAATGGCTGTAACAAAAACAGTCTCTTACTAAACAAGTATTTCAACATTTGTAAAATTCTTACGTAAATTTGATATTGTTGATTGTTTTGGCACCATAACTCCATACTCCACCCATCTTTTCCTCTAGTGGCCCCTCTAGTATATGTTCCCATAGGTAATGACCTGTAGTGAAAAAGAAAAAGTAAAACCTGAGATAGCTGCCGGCAAGAGGAAACAGGGCTGTTTAAGTTGGATTACATGGTAAAAGGTTAAATACTTTCCAAAATGGTCTGTTACAAGACAAAAAGTCTGAATGTGAACAATGTGACAATTGAGCAACAACAGACTATTAGATATGAGCCATGCTCTGTGAAAAGGGGGCTTAATGCATTTGCGAAAAGTATCGACCACGTGAGCCTGCGCAGTCCACGCAGTTAAATTTTCTGCATGTAAAGGGATAATTCTACCCCATGATTCAGTTAGTTGTTTGACAAAATGGATTTTTATGGATCCATAATTAGGTGATGCCTTGCTTGGTATAATGCATTATGGAGATGCATTAAGCACCCTTTTGTCAGAGCACAGCTCATATGTATTATAATTAATAAAATTCACACATCACATTTATACGGGCACACTACATTTCAGAACGGTTCCTATTAAAAGCATTTGCAGAAGAAAATGTTTAAAATGGTACGTCTTCAATTACGTTTGAAAAGGTAGAAAACACTGGGGGAAATTTTCTGGTTATCATCATTTTCTCCAGTTCCCTCAATGTTTTCAATAACTGTATTCTTCAGGATTGTTTGGTAAAAGGTTCAGTAAATAGAGTCTGACACAGCAGAAGGAAAGTAACAGGAGCTAGATAGAAACAATTAGATCGGCATGATTGCCCTCATACCGGTAGATCTATTTGTCTTCTAGCGAGTAGACGACAGACATCCAATCAAGCATAATTTACGTTTGAATAACTCTCCTAACATAACAAGGAATAATCAACACGACTTGTCATCCAGACAGTGACAAGAAATTTTATTGACTCAAGAAAAAAAACACAGTGTGCCAACCTAGAAAAAAAGTGCCGCCTGCTAACAAACACAATTTCCGAAGAAATATACACCCTAAGAAACCTATTGAGTAGACTGACAGATGTATACTTAACAAACCAATCAAAATTTCTCTTTCAGTCACTGGATACACCATTAGTTATATAAGAATGCTACAGACATTGTGATATTCAGTCTGCTAAGCTTGCAGTACAAAAATCTTTGTGTTCTTAGACTTCCATAACATCTACTAAACAATCCCAACTTTTACCAACCCTTAAGAAGTGGGCTTTTGAAAAAAAAATGTGGGAAAAGGAAAAAATGCTGGTAAAAAGCATTTTTTCCTTTCCTGATAATATTTTCTATTCAATCAAAGACAAATTTTATCCACTCTGCACTTGTCATCTGCAAAATGCTTTCAACCCAACAGGTCTAGAATTTGGTTAGGTGGTAAACATTTAAAAAAGATCAACAAAATTTACATTTTCGGCAAGTTCCTACTGTAACCGAAACAGCTGCTTTACCAAGAATCTTTCACAAACCGACCGAAAATTGCTTTGGTCTATTCAACCAATGAACAGTTTCCATTCATTCATCTCAGCCGTCATCAAACTTATAAACCAGGGTCCATATCCACCAACCATTCTTACGAATGTACTTTGTCTTTTTCTCTAGAATTTTCTAAACGTGAAAGTAACACAACTTCTGACTGGCTAAACCATTTGAATTAGCAAATCAGAAGTTATGTTACTTTCACATTTCACGGTATAAAAGGAAGGCCTCCAAAGCAGTAATTACCACTGTAGTCTAAGATTTCAATTTGTCACTATGACATGCAAAGATGATACAATCTTTGTCTCAGAAAGATAGAGAATTCAGCAGCAACAGAATGCCATATTGTAGCGGGCAAGAGGAAAGAGAAGAAGGAGGCCGAGAAAACCAAGATCCATGTGGGTGCACGAATGGCAGAGTAAGCTTGAATCAAATTATAAAGGAAAAAAGCCAAGGGTCATGTCATTAGAATTGCTAACGCATTTATCCATGGCAGCAGGAAAAAGATTGTAGCTCAATTTTACAATAATGACTCAATTAAGGCTCTGACTGATTCATTTAAAAATACAGCCTTAAATCTAATGAACAGTGTTATTTTTTTCTCTCCCTCAAAATTGAACCTGAAAGTTAGGAAGACATGGCGGCACTATTGAAATATCAAGCAAGGATGAAAGCCTCTAATACATCTAACTTTGCTCTTTACCAAATGACAAAACTATGGACTTGTCTAAATTCAAAGCATTTGCAGACAAGAAATAACTCTACCAAATGACAAAATTTTAGACTTGTCCAAACTGAGCCACTTGCAGACAATGGGACTCAAAAATTGAAATTTTGCTTTTGGAAAGATAGAAAAGACTGTATAAAAAGGAGAAAATGCTGGTTACCAGCAATCATCATAAGTCGGGATTCTGTGGTAAGGAGTTAATGTTGCTCAAATCTGGGGATTTGTCTTCGAAAAAAAAAAAATATTGCAGGTACAGAGGAAAATTCTGGTTACCAGCATTTTCTGCTCTTCCCATGACATTTTCAAAAGTCTTATAAAATATGGGATTGCATTGCACAGGGCTGCTGTAAATAAATCTGATAGGTTTACAAAATATACATTTAGATAATATTGTGGCATGCAGGGAAATTGCTAGAATAAAATGATTCCTGTATTAGCCAAATAAATTATTTTTCTTTATGTCTTTCCCACATCAAATCGTAATCAAGATTAATCTTGCTACTTTTCTTTTTTCAGTTCTTTATTTGCAGCAGGAGACTCCAATCTTTCCATGATTATCTTATACATCAAAGTTATTGCAAAGAAAATAACAAAATGTTATCTTGTTTGAAACGTGACTATCTACCTTCTTTTATGGACTTATACTGTTTTTATGCTCATGAGACTTTATTCAAAGCTTGTTCGAAGGGGACAAAAGGTCCAAAACGCCTATGTTTGCTATTTGCCCTTAGAAGAACAGTAGATAAATTTAAGAGAACATGACAAGACACAATTTCTGCTATCTCCATGCTGTTCCACTAGATACAGGTTTTTTTTTAAGACATACTGGACAGCATGGATGCGAGATTTATAGCATCTGACATGGGTTGGCATGAGATAAGTTCTTTTTCAAATGTGTCTAAAAAATGTTATTAAAAGAGCTTTGGCAAGCTTGATAACATTTTTTGTCAAAGAGTTTAACTCTTTACCACACTACAAAAATTTAGACATTATTATTATCCAAACTGAGAGCATCTGCGGACGACAATTTAAGTAAGGTCATGATAATGATGAATTTGTCTTTGATGGATTTGAAAATATTGTGGGAACAGGAGAAAAAGCTGGTTACCAGCATTTTCTCCTTTTCCCACATTTTTTTCAAAAGGCCTCAACATCAGGGTCATTAAAAGTCGGGTTTGTGTGGTAGAGAGTCTAAGGAAATAATTATTAACTACAAAGCTAACAAGAGGGCCATGATGGCCCTGGGTCACTCACCTGAGTCAATAGGCGAAATTCACTCAACGTGCATAATCCAATTTCTGACCAATTGTCAGGTCAGTTGAGCTTAAAATGTGGCATCCACAAGGAATTTCCGTAAGTTGACCTAGTGACCTAATTTATCACCCCATGTGACCAAATTTAGAACTCATCAAAAAATTTATCAAGACAAACATTCTGAACAGTTTTCAAGTTAATTGAGCAATAAATGTGGCCTCTAGAGTACCCACAAAGTGTTTCTTAAATTTGACCCAGTAACCTAGTTTATGACCCCAGCTGACCCAATCTCAAACTCACCCCATATTTCATCAAGACAAATGTTCTGACCAACTTTCAAGTCAATTGTGCATGAAATGTGACCTCTAGAGTGCCCTAAAGGTATTTCTTTAATTTGACCTAGTGACCTAGATTATGAGCCCAGGTGACCCAATTTTGAACTCATCCTAGATTTCATCAAGACAAACATTTTAAGCAATTTTCAAATCAATTGAACAATAAATGTAGCCTCTAAAGTGCCCACAAGGTATTTCTTTAATTTGACCTAGTGACCTAATTTAAGATGCCACATGACCCAAATCCAGACTCATGTAGGGTTTATCAAGACAAACATTTGGACCAATTTTTAAATCAATTGAGAAATAAATGTGGGCTCTAGAGTGCCCACAAGGTATTTCTTTATTTTGACCAAGTGACCTAGTTTATGACCCCAGGTGACCCAATTTCAAACTCATCCGATATTTCATCAAGACAAACATTCCGCCCAATTTTCAAGTCAGTCGAGCAAGATATGTGGCTTCAAGAGTGACCACAAGGTATTTCGTTAATTTGATGTAGGTGCCAAAATTATGACCCAGGTGACCCAATTTTAAACTCATCCTAGATTTTTTCAAGAGATTTTATCAAGACAAGCATTCTGAACAATTTTCAAGTCAATTGAGCAATAAATGTGGCCTCTAGAGTACCCACAAAGTGTTTCTTAAATTTGACCCAGTAACCTAGTTTATGACCCCAGCTGACCCAATCTCAAACTCACCCCATACTTCATCCAGACAAATGTTCTGACCAACTTTCAAGTCAATTGTGCATGAAATGTGACCTCTAGAGTGCCCTAAAGGTATTTCTTTAATTTGACCTAGTGACCTAGATTATGAGCCCAGGTGACCCAATTTTGAACTCATCCTAGATTTCATCAAGACAAACATTTTAAGCAATTTTCAAATCAATTGAACGATAAATGTAGCCTCTAAAGTGCCCACAAGGTATTTCTTTAATTTGACCTAGTGACCTAATTTAAGATGCCACATGACCCAAATTCAGACTCATGTAGGGTTTATCAAGACAAACATTTGGACCAATTTTTAAATCAATTGAGAAATAAATGTGGGCTCTAGAGTGCCCACAAGGTATTTCTTTATTTTGACCAAGTGACCTAGTTTATGACCCCAGGTGACCCAATTTCAAACTCATCCGATATTTCATCAAGACAAACATTCCGCCCAATTTTCAAGTCAGTCGAGCAAGATATGTGGCTTCAAGAGTGACCACATGGTATTTCGTTAATTTGACCTAGTGACCAAGATTATGACCCAGGTGACCCAATTTTAAACTCATCCTAGATTTTTTCAAGAGATTTTATCAAGACAAGCATTCTGAACAATTTTCAAGTCAATTGAGCAATAAATGTGGCCTCCAGAGTGCCCAAAGGGTATTTCTTTAATTTGACCTAATGAGCTAGTTTATGATCCACGTTGACCCAAATTCGGACTCATGTGAGATTTTATCAAGACAAACATTCTGACCAATTTTCAAGTCAATTGAGCAAAAAATTTGGCCTCTAGAGTGCCCACAAGGTATTTCTTTAATTTGACGTAGTGACCTAGTTTATGATCCCAGGTGACTTAAATCCAAACTCATCTGAGATTTTATCAAGACAAACATTCTGACCAAATTTCAGGTCATTTGAGCAATAAATGTGGCCTCTAGAGTGCCTACAAGGTATTTCTTTAATTTGACCAAATGACCTGGTTTATGACCCCAGGTGATCCAATATCAAACTCATCTGATATTTCATCAAGACAAACATTCTGACCAATTTTCAAGTCAATTGAGCAAGAAATGTAGCCTCTAGAGTGCCCTTAAGGTATTTCTTTAATTTGACCTAGTGACCTAGATTATGACCCCAGGTGACGCACTTTTGAACTCATCATAGATTTCCTCAAGAGAAACATTTTACCCAATTTTCAAATCAATTGAACAATAAATGCGGCCTCTAGAGTGCACACAAGGTATTTCTTTAATTTCACCTAGTGACCTAATTTAAGACCCCACATGACCCAAATTCAAACTCATGTGAGATTTTATCAAGACAAATATTCTGACCAATTTTCAAGTCATTTGAGCCAAAAATGTGGCCTCTAGAGTGCCCACAAGGAATTACTTTAATTTGAACTAGTGACCTAGTTTATGATCCCAGGTGACTTAAATCCAAACTCATCCGAGATTTTATAAAGACAAACACTCTGACCAAATTTCAGGTCATTTGAGTGCCCACAAGGTATCTATTTAATTTGACCTAGTGACCTAGTTTATGACCCCAGGTGACCCAATTTCAAACTGACTGAACATGTTGTGCTCAGGTGGGCTAACAAACTTAGAACAGGTTCACTACATACCAAATAACAAAGCTCTATGCCTTCAAGGTTTAGAAAAGAAGAATTTTAAAGTTTTCCTTCTTTGTTCCTATGTTAGAACTAGTGGCCCCCGGGGCAGGGCCAGTTTTGACCCAAGGAGCATTGTATGAAAAAACTTGGTAGAGGTCCGCTAGGAGATGCTAGATGCCAAATATCAAAGCTCTACGCCTTCCAGTTTCAGAGAAAAGAATTTTAAAGTTTTCCTTCTTTGTTCCTATGTTCGAAACTTGTGACCCCTGGGGTGGGGCCAGTTTTGACCCCAGGGACATCATATGAACAAACTTGGTAGATGTCCACTAGGAGATGCTACATGCAAAACATCAAAGCTCCAGGCCTTCCAGTTTCAGAGAAGAAGAACTTTAAAGTTTTCATTCTTTGTTCCTATGTTCGAAACTTGTGACCCCCGGGGCGGGGCCAGTTTTGACCCCAGGGACATCATATGAACAAACTTGGTAGAGGTCCACTAGGAGATGCTACATACGACATATCAAAGTTCTACGCCTTCCAGTTTCAGAGAAGAAGAATTTTAAAGTTTTCCTTTTTGTTCCTATGTTTGAAACTTGTGACCCCCGGGGCGGGGCCAGTTTTGACCCCAGGGATGTCATATGAACAAACTTGGTAGAGGTCCACTAGGAGATGCTACATGCCAAATATCAAAGCTCCACGCTTTCCAGTTCCAGAGAAGAAGAATTTTAAACTTTTCATTCTTTGTTCCTATGTTTGAAACTTGTGACCCCCGGGGTGGGGCCAGTTTTGACCCCAGGGACATCATATGAACAAATTTGGTAGAGGTCCGCTAGGAGATGCTACATGCCAAATATCAAAGCTCCACGCCTTCCAGTTTCAGAGAAGAAGAATTTTAAAGTTTTCATTCTTTGTTCCTATGTTCGAAACTTGTGACCCCCGGGGCGGGGCCAGTTTTGACCCCAGGGACGTCATATGAACAAACTTGGCAGAAGTCCACTAGGAGATGCTACATGCCAAATATCAAAGCTCCACACCTTCCAGTTTCAGGGAAGAAGAATTTTGAAGTTTTCATTCTTTGTTCCTATGTTCGAAACTTGTGACCCCCAGGGCGGGGCCAGTTTTGACCCCAGGGGTGTCATATGAACAAACTTGGTAGAAGTCCACTAGGAGATGCTACATGCCAAATATTAAAGTTTCACGCCTTCCAATTTCAGAGAAGAAGAATTTTTAAGTTTTCCTTCTTTGTTCCTATGTTCGAAACTTGTGACCCCCGGGGCAGGGCCAGTTTTGACCCCAGGGGTGTCATATGAACAAACTTGGTAGAGGTCCACTAGGAGATGCTACATGCCAAATATCAAAGCTCCACGCCTTCCAGTTTCAGAGAAGAAGAATTTTAAAGTTTTCTTTCTTTGTTCCTATGTTTGAACTTGTGACCCCCAGGGCGGGGCAAGTTTTGACCCCAGGGACATCATATGAACAAACTAAGTAGAGGTCCACTAGAAGATGCTACATACCAAATATCAAAGCTCTACGCCTTCTAGTTTCAGAGAAGAAGATTTTTAAAGATTTTGCTATTTTTTTCCTTTTGGTTGCCATGGCAACCAGAGTTATGGGTGGAATTCAATTTCTTGAACAACTTTGGTAGAGCTTCACCTGAGGAACATCCCTGCCAAGTTTCATCGAGATTGGCCCAGTGGTTTAGGAGGAGAAGATGTTTAAAGAAATTGTGGACGACTGACGACGGACATTGGGCGATCACAAAAGCTCACCTTGAGCACATTGTGCTCAGGTGAGCTAACAAAACTGTATCTCAAGAATTAAAGTTCTTGATGAGTTAAATTATAGTTCCAAAGAAACTTAATGATTTTGTTTTGAATCAAAATCTGAAAATATCTGCAGCTTCCTCATGGTCATCAATTTTAACATTTAACTCTTCACCAAACGACAAAATTTAAGAGTCGTCCAAACTGAAAGCATTTGCAGACGACAAATACAATGTAACTCAAAAATTGACATGTGTGTTGGGAAGGGTAGAAAACATTTTGGGAAAGGGTGAAAATGCTGGTTACCAGCATTTTCTCCTTTTCCCACAATGTTTTCAAAAGGCTTCTTTCTCAGTGTCTTTAAAAGTCAGGATTGTGTGGTAAAGAGATAACAGATAATTAAATCTCAGTCAGTTATATTTTAGAAATAAAATGTATGATTACAGGGCTCTGGAATAAAGCACTATTTGCTTCTCTCTAATTTATGTACGATAAAAAAATTTACAATTGGCTGTATTACACTAGAAATATGGTTAACCCGTAACTCTACCACATGACAAAATTTTAGACCAATCCAAATTGAAAGCATTTTCAGACAACAAATGAAATGCAACTTAAGAATTGAAATTTGTTTTGGAAAGGGTAGAAAACATTGTGGGAAAAGGAGAAAATGCTGGTTACCAGCATTTTCTCCTTTTCCCACAATGTTTTTAAAAGGCTTCTTTCTCAGGGTCGTTAAAACTCGGGACTGTGTGGTAAAGAGTTAACCCTTTCCCAAACGACAAATTTTTTGACTGGTCCAAATTGAAAGAGTTTGCAGATGACAATTTTAAATTTGATGAAAATGGCAGAAAGTTATCAGATGGGGAGAAGACACTGTGGGAAAAGGAGCAATTGCTCGTTACGAGCAATTTCTCCTTTTGCCACAGTGTTTTCAAAAGACTTGTACTGCAGACACGTGAAAACCAGGGCTTGTTTGGGAAAGGGTTAAAGCACCTAATAAACCAAACAGACACCTTGAGTAGAGAAATAAGAATCAAATAGTTGCAATTTCAAGTTTGCTATCGTCAAGAATGTCTCAGCAAAGAGGACAGTACAGATCAAAGATTAGACTGCACGTTTTGTGCTGTCTGATCTTGACCTACACTGGCTGCAAAGGCAACTTTGGTCGTGAAAGGCGCTTTAAGGGTTAATAGTTAGAAGATATTAGCAATAGGAGACATCAATTATTTCTACAACCAAATCTTGATCTACACTCTCCCAAAAAGCACAAAAGGTTGTCTAAGACTTCATATTTCTGCAATCAAATCTTGATCTCTACTCTCCAAAGTTGTCTATACACCATAACACCAGTTAACTCTTTACCAAATGACAAAATTCTAGACTGGTCCAAATTGAAAGCATTTGCAGACAACAAAATAAAGGTGACTCAAATATTAAAATTTGTCTTGGGAAAGGTAGAAAACATTGTGGAAAAAGGAGAAAATGCTGGTTACCAGCATTTTCTCCTTTTCCCACAATGTTTTCAAAGGCCTTCTTTCCTAGGGTTGTTAAAAGTCAGGAATGTGTGGTAGAGTTAACTGCAGTAAGGGTGTAAATTGACTGTCTGAGATGCACTCATTTAAACTTGGTAAGAACTAATTAATTAGCTGTATTAATTCCTCTCTTCCATGATTATCTCTCTTATTCATTAACATCAACAGCTAACAGATCTTAACCCTTATCCTGCTAAATCAGTTAATAAACCTTTCCAGGTGATAGTTAAAACCTGAATAATGTTATTCCAAACTTATTGTTTTAGAAAACAATATCTCCTCAATGGACAGTGTGGATCCAAGATCAAACTGCACATTCTGTACAGTCTGATCTTGATCAACACTGTCCGTAAAAGGTCAGTGAGTCGCACTTAGCAGACTAAGGGTTAAAACTTCTTCACCCTTTCTTTCACATAGTTACATCAAATGCTGTTTGACCCTTTACCAGATGAAAAAATTTTAGCCTGCTCCAAATTGAAAGCATTTGCAGACAACAATTTCAGCGTGGCTCAAATTGTGCAACTTTTCATTGATAGGGTAGAAAACATTGTGGGAAAAGGAGAAAATGCTGGTTACCAGCATTTCCTCCTTTTCTCACCATGTTTTCAAAAGCCTTCTTTCCCATGGGCGTCAAAAGGCGGCATTGTGCGGTAAAGGTTTAACCCATAACTCTTTACCACACAATAGTGAATTTTAACCCTGAGAAAAAATCTTTTGAAAACATTGTGGGAAATGGAGAAAACCTGGTAACTAGCATTTTCTCCTTTTTACACGTTTTCTTCCTTTCCAAATACAAATTTCAATTTTTTGGTCACATTTATATTGTCGTCTGCAAATGCTTTCAATTTGGATTAGTCCAAAATTGTTCGTTTGGTAAAGAGATAAATCATTCCATGGAAAATTAGGCTTTTGTAACCACAGAGGAAAAAGGAGAAAATGCTAATTTTCGGCATTAATCCTTTTTCTCCAACCATGTCTTCTAACACAATTATGAGAAAAAGAAACCATCATTGGAACTAAATTTACATTTGTCATCTGCAAATTTGATGCTTTCACTATGGACAAGTGTAAAAGTTACAGCTGTCTGGTAAAGAATTAAGCCTTTGCCAAAAGACAAACCTTAAGACTTGTATTGAAAGAATTTGCAGATAACATAATAATGTGATTAAAAAATTGAAATTTGTTGTTGGATGGCCAGAAAACATTGCAGGAATAGGAGAAAATGCTGGTCACCAGCATTTTTTTCTTTTTCCACAATGTTTTCATAAGCCTTCTTGGAATCCTCAGGGCCGTTAAAGTTTGGATTGTGTGGTAAAGGGTTAACTCCGTTACCTTGTAAAGCAGACTGCAGCATGGTACTTTGAAAACCTTGTAGAAAAACGAATTATTGTCATCCTTTACCAAACAACAGAATTTTAGACTGGTCCAAATCAAAGGCATTAGCAGATGCGAAATTAGACATTGCTCAAAGAATGGGATTTTGCTTTCCTCCTTTTCCCACAATTTCAAAAGCCTTTCTCTTTAGGGCTGTTTAAACTCAAGACTGTGTGGTAAAGGCCTAATACATTGGCTAAGTCATGTGAAAACACTGTAGCAAAATGAGAATTTGCTTGATACATGTAATTTCTCTATTAGCCACAATGTTTCAAAAAGCTAACCTGCTTGGAGGAAAGAAAGATGTGAGCAGGTGTTAATCTTTTACCAAACAATCCGGAATTTTAAAGACCCCTGAGAAAGAATGCTGAATTTTAAAGACCCCTGAGAAAGAACTCTTTTAAAAACATGGTGAGAAAGGAAGAAAATGCTGGTACCCAGCATTTTGTCCATTTCCCACGTTTTTTACTACCATTGAAACAGATCCTAGTCAATTGAGCCTTATTTAACTCTTTACCACACAATCAGACTTTTAACAACCCTGAGACTGAGGCCTTTTGAAAACATTGTGGGAACAGGAGAAAATGCTGGTAACCAGCATTTTCTCCATTTCCCACAATGTTTTCTACCCGTCCCAGAACAAATTTCTTTTTTTGAGTCACATTTATTTTGTCGTGTGCAAATGCTTTGAATTTGGACTAGTCTAAAATTCTGGCAGAGTTAACTTGTAGTCTGCAAATGTTTTTTATTTTGGAAAGAGCATAGTATTTTTTCATTTGGCAAAGAATTTAATGAGTTCCACATTTTTGCAGCTGGTGGCTTTTGAAATGGGAAAAAATTGGAAGATGGAGACATTTCTTGAAATGCAGACTTAATGTTCAATGCAGCAGGAATCTTTTCTTTCACTGCTGAAGCCAAGCTTGGTAGCTTAACAGTCGGTAACGTATGACGCTTGAAACCCAGGAGTCCCTCAGGTTTGAGTCCCAGCTTTCCTGAATCCAAGGATTGATGATAGTCATTGCAACAGGAATTCCTCTATCATCAATGAATATTTTTTTGATGAGGTTATAAGTGGGACAGCAACCTGTGGCTTTGAAAAAAAGTTGTGCGGAGTACTGGTAAAAGAACCTCCAGGAATGCAAGGATAGGTGCACTGGAACTGGCAATTAGAGGATATTACAGAACCCAAACCCCGCCCCTGGGAGGAGGCTTTCCCTCCACAGAAAATTTGCCATAATTGTTGCCTTTGGTTTAACTCTAATACCACACAATCCTGCATTTTGAAAGCATTGTGGGAAAAGGGGGAAATGCTGCAGGTAACCAGCATTTTCTCCTTTTCCCACAATGTTTTCTACTCTTTCACAGCCAAATCTCATAATTCAAGTCACATTTGAATTGTCGTCTGCAAATGCTCTCCGTTTGGACCACTCCAAATTTTTATTGTTTGGTAAAGAGCTAACAAAATAAAATATGTTTGCAAGATGCCTCACGCTCCCTCAAAACACAACAATAGAATTTAAGGATAACTTGAGAGACAGTTTTATCTGAAGCTGTTTATCATCTTTAAGTGTATCTGTCATTAAAGAAATTATAAGCACTTCAAAACTACCCAAGATTAATTCAAACAGACCCCCTATACAGATAACATTTTCTTCTTGAGTACTGCTTTTTTGTCATAAATCACTACGGAAACTAGAAACTGGGATAATAATTATGGTAACAAACATGTACTGTTAACTCTTTACCAAACGATAAAATTTGTGACTGGTCCAAATTGAAAGCATTTGCAGACGACAAAATAAATGTGACTCAAAAATTTAAATTTGTTTTGGGAAGGGTAGAAAACATTGTGGGAAAAGGAGAAAATGCTGGTAACCAGCATTTTTTCCTTTTCCCACAATGTTTTCTACCCTATCAAAGAAAAATTGCACCATGTGAGCCACATAGAAATTGTCGTCTGCAAATGCTTTCAATTTGGACAAGGCTAAAATTTTGTCGTCTGGTAAAGGGTTAAGGTAAAGCTGTCTGACTGTCTAAATCTAGAAAAAGACTTAGACTTATTAAACTTCTAAGCATGGCTCACAAAAAACCAACCAGGCAGTCAGACATCCAAAAGTAATATCCTAGGCTCTCTGGAAACATTTGTCAGTCATGAATTGGCATTTTGTGAAAGTTTTCACTAAAATCAATGTTAAAATAAATGCCCTTGGGACAAACAGTTAAATTGCAGACAACAAAATGACAAGTACTTTCTACGACTGCCTACCCCAGTTTTTATCAAATGGCTCTCAAATTTATAGCACAATCATAACTGCTTGATGAAGCAAAATATCTTTTGGTTTTTGGTCAAAAAGCAGATTTTTATCTGCAGCACTAGCTGTTTTAAAACACAGGCACTGAACTGACTTCTGAATTTTGATAACTCTGCAATAGAAGGCCTTTGAAACTTTGTGGAAAAAGGAGAAAATGCTGGTAACCAGCATTTTCTCCTTTTCCCACAATGTTTTCTACCTTTTCAAAGGCAGAAATCAATCATTTGAGCTACATTTAATTTGTTGACTGCAAATGGTTTCGACTTGGTCCAGTCAAAAATTCTGTCACATTGTAAAGGCATAATTCTTACCAAATGACAAAATTCTAGACTAGTCCAAATTGAAAGCATTTGCAAATGACAAATTAAATGTGACTTAAAATTGAAATTTGTTATGGGACAGGCAGAAAACATTGTGGGAAAAGGAGAAAATGCTGCTTACCAGCATTCTCATTTTCCCACAATGTTTTCAAAAGGCCTCTTTCTCAGGGTCGTTAAAAGTCAGGATTGTGTGGTAAAGAGTTAATTCTAATAGTGATACAAGTAGATGTAATAACTCATTAACTCTTTACCACACAAACCTGACTTTTAAAGACCCTGCAGAAGAAAGTTTTTTAAAACATTGTGAGAAAAGGAGAAAATGCTGCTAAAAAGCTTTTCTCCTTTTCCAACGACGTTTTCAACCCTTCCCAAAACAAATTTCAATTTTTGGGGCATATTTATGTTGTTGTCTGCAAATACTTTCAGTTTGGACAAGTCTCAAATTGTGTCTTTTGGCAGATCTGAACACACATTCTCCGTCAGTACATAAGATGTATGTATCACAATTCATTTAGGCTTACAGGTATTATTTAGTAAGAATATCTAACAAAGCAGTGGACAGTGTAGATCTAAGATCAGACTGTATGTTCAATGCAATCTACATTGTCTGCAAAAGTAATTTAAGCAAGGCTCAGCACTTTAGGGATCCAGTATAAACAGTAACAACACAGAAGAGGTTTAGAACATGTTTTTTTTTTTTTATAACTTGAGAAAACACTGTAGGAAATGGAACAATTGCTTGTGACCTTGTCTTTACCAGCCCACTGTGAGCAACTGATCTAAAATATGAACATTTCACTCTGTACCACACAATCCAAAGTTTTAAAGAAAATAAAAGGCTTTTGAAAATATTGGGGGAAAACGAGAAAATGCTGCTTATCAGCAGTTTCTCCTTTGGACCCACAATGTTTTCTACCCTATCAAAGAAAGAAATTGTCACTTGAAGTACATTTGTCATCTGCGAGTGCTTTCATTTTGACAAAACCAGTTCAAAGTTTTGTTGTGTCACAGGAAAGGGCTAAATCAGGTAAAAAAAAAAAATGAAAATATATAAAACATTAGAGACATTTCAGCCTGACTAACTGGTAAGCAAATGTAATTACTGCAATTTTTGTTGTTTCGTCTTCAACTTAGTTTCATTTTCTTCTATTATCATCTATCAAGATTAAGTCTTTACCACACTGAAAAAAATTGTACATGCCTAAATTGAAGCATTTGCAGACGACAATTTAAATTTGACTAAAATGTTTTTGATAGCGTAGAAAACATTGTGGAAAAAGGAGAAAATGCTGGTTACCAGCATTTTCTCCTTTTCCCACAATGTTTTCAAAAGGCCTCTTCCTCAGGGTCGTTAAAACTCGGCACTATGTGGTAAAGGGTTAATGGTATAAGAGGTTATGGTTTATGCTGAATAAACGAAGAACATAATCAGAAAATGATTAGTACAATAATTGTTGTTCCCTAGATGTTTCTGAAAACAGACACACAACCTCCACAAGAATACAGAAAACTTGGAAATTCCCTTTTATTACCTAATAAGGTATTTATTACATTGACACATCTATTCCCCTGTGATATCAGTCTTGGGTCTTAATTCTGATTTATATGCAGAAGCATTCAGTAATTTCTATGAAGACAATAAGGTATTTACTAAACATTCAGAATGCCAATCACAATTTGTAATTTGGGGACAAATTGTAGATCAAGATCAGACTGTCTGGTATTATATGAGAATGATTCTTGAAACTGCAAATGTCACTTCCTTGAAAACTTACTGCCTTATCTGACCCTTTACCACACAATCCCGACTTTTAAAGACTGATTGATTGAATGGTGTTAAACACCACTTTCAACAATATTTCAGTCATATCATGGCCAACATATCCATGTATTTCCTGGGTTTCACCTGTACTGGATTAGGGCTCTGAAGTGTCTTGCCCAAGGACACTCCCATGAAAAACCCAGTGGATCCAGTGAGGCTCGAACCCGGAAACTCCAAGTCATGAATCCTACACTTCACCACCAGGTCACCCATGACCCCCCGACTTTTAAAGACCGTGAGGAAGGATCGGGGCTTTTGAAAACACTTAGGGAAAAGGAGAAAATGCTGGTAACCAGCATTTTCTCCTTTTCCCAAAATGTTTTCTACCCTTTCAGAAACAAATTTCATCATTTGAACCAATGTTCAGTTTCTCCTCTATGTAGGCATATAGGTAAGTCAAGAAATTTTTTTGTGTGGTAAAGGGTTAAAACCAAGTTTCCTAGGTGACAAAATTTTGGACTCATCCATACTGAAAGCATTTGCAGAGACAAATGATGCTCTGATGATGAAATTTGAAAATGAAGAACAGAAAACATTCTGGGAAAAGTAAAGAATGCTGGTCACCCATAATGGTTTCAAAAGCCTTCTTTCTCGGCGGTTGTTAAAATTCAAGATTATTTGGTGAAGCATTAAAATGTCCATTCAATTCATAAATTTTGCAGGCAAAGGGTTAAAAATCCTATCAAAGCTTATGAGCTTCAAACAAAGACATCAATATGCTATAGATAATAACTTTCTCTGCTTGACCACTTTCCCATTTTATTTGTTGCCATAGCAATGAAATTTCTTCTCCTACAAAAGGATAATGCAATTTTTCTTATCGATAGATGGATTATCCTCCTATAGGTATATTGGTAATTTTGTCAGCGGTAATTGCGTTTCACGAACCAGGGGAGTCTTCCACTTTAGTCTCAGAGAAAATTGTAATAATTCTCTCGCACCAAAGTAGACCTTTTCATGCTAGGCTGTCAAGAGAAACAATCTATAGATTACAACAATATACAAAAACTTTTGGTCTTTCAAGAAAAGCAAAAAAATTAACTAGATCTATACATAATAAAATTTTCATCTTTTCCAACCCTCCTTAACCCTTTCCCAAACAAGCCCTGGTTTTCACGTGTCTGCAGTACAGGTCTTTTGAAAACACTGTGGGAAAAGGAGAAATTGCTCGTAACGAGCAATTTCTCCTTTTCCCACAGTGTTTTCTACCCTTTTTGATAACTTTCTGCCATTTTCATCAAATTTGAAATTGTCGTCTGCAAACTCTTTCAATTTGGACCAGTCCAAAATTTGTCGTTTGGGAAAGGGTTAAAAAAAGGATTAGCTAAAGAACAACAATAAGAGATTAAACAAAAGATTTTCAAAAACTGCATGAGAAAGCATATATTGGAGATATTTTCCAATGTACAGAGATACAGATTCATTTCTTTTGCCTGTTGAATTATCATAATTTTTGTTACTGAACCTATCAGACAAAGAAACTCTTGTCCCGTTTACTGATTGATTCACTGAATGTGGCTTTCAACATTATTTCCTCATCATCTCACGGAAACAGCTCACATATTATTCATATATAGTTCACAAGTACAGGCTCTAAAACGCTATGCTTCTAACCTATGCTTCTATTGAGGCTCGAACCTGCGGCCTACACTTTACCGCTGAGCCATGCTGGACCCCTACCCCTTTAATGAACACAGCCTGGCTTAAGAATACATTGTGGGGAAAAAATAAAATGCTGGTTACCAGCATTTTCTCCTTCTCTTACATTGTTTTCTACTTTAACACAAGACAAATCCCAGCACTTGTACCTTAAATTTTTTGTCTGCACATTTGCTAAATTTGGAAGAGTCTGAAAGTCTCAAATTCCCTTTTTTTGCAATGTTTTCTACCTTTTTCAAAAACAAAATCTCATCATTGGAGCCATGTTTCAATCTGCCATCTACAATTTTATGCTTTCAAAGTTGATAAATTTTTTCCATCTAGTAAAGAGCAATATAACTATTTACTGAACAACAAGACTTGTCCAAATTAAAACCGTATTAGTAGCATACCATGAATTAAATATGAGCCAAATAACAATTTTTGTTAATGAAAGAACAGACTTACCAGCTTTTTCTCCTTTTCTCACCATGTTCTCAAAAGCCTTTTTTAACCTTTTACCGAACAAGCCCTGGTTTTCACGACCCTGGAAAGGAAGGTTTTTGAAAACATTGTGGGAAAAGGAGAAAATGCTGGTAACCAGCATTTTCTCCTTTTCCCACAATGTTTTCTACCCTATAAGCGACAGAGATCATCATTTGAGCTATTCTTAATTTGTCGTCTGCAAATGCTTTCAATCTGGTATAGTCCAAAATTTTGTCGTTTGGTAAGGAGTTAAAGGTTCTTTAATTAAAGGATTGTGTTGTGTTAAGGGGTTAATCCCTGAGCGAGTAAGAGCCCTGAACTTGATTCATAAAATATATAAGTATTTTCACTGTAAAATACTTTATAATTAATGGTCTAATTAATCATAGGTAATTGAACAGTAAAGGAAAACCAGTTACATAAAATCACAATGTGTCTTGTTGTATGGTAAAAGGTAAACCCATTACCAAACAAACCCATGTTTGTAACGGCCCCAAGGAACAAAACGTTAGAAAACATTGTGGGAAAAGAAGGAAATACTAGTAACCAGCATTTTCTCCTTTACCAACATTGTTTTCTACCCTCCCAGAGACAATTTCCTTCATTTGAGCTGCATTTGTTTGTCATCTGGAAAAACTTTCAATTAAGACAAGTCTACAAATTTGTTGCCTGTTGTTGAACTTACTTTGAGGTACTGCTATGAGTTGTCCGGTTGAAGGAGACTGAAAATCTACATCAGTATCTTCTTTTGTATCAAATTCATTTATTTTCTGCCACAAGCTCTATTCTTAGCTAACAACAATAAAAGAAAATTGTTCTGTAAGCAGTCGGCTTTGAATAAATATGTCTATGCAATTCTTTGGAAATGAAACTTAATACTTGGAAGATCCAAGAATTCTGGAATTTGAAAGTGATCTAAGTCTTAAATATTAACCCGGATTTAATGACTTATGCTGACAGTGTAGATCAAAATCAGGACTGTACTACATCAGATGTAAAGTATGATCTTGGATAATTACCCTGTCCCCTTCTTTGCCAGATAATTAAAAGACAAAATTTTAGACTGGTCCAAATTGAAAGCAATTGCAGACGACAAATTAAATGTGACTCAAAAATTGAAATTTGTTTTGGGAAAGGTAGAAAACATTGTGAGAAAAGGAGAAAATGCTGGTTACCAGCATTTTCTCCTTTTCCCACAATGTTTTCAAAACGCCTCTTTCTCAGGGTCGTTAAAAGTCGGAATTGTGTGGTAAACGAGATAACCTGACAAAAACAGTTTTGAAACTGCAGTATCTACATCTTTAACATTGACTGAGAGTGTCCATTTAACTCAGTTAGCATTGCAAGAGCGCGGAGTAAATATCAAAGCACTGAAATTACTGAGGACAATGGTAGTGAAATGTGAGCACTTGCAGAACAGAAATAGAATGACTGTCAATCTATGAATTCATGTATATGGGAATGCTGAAAATGGAAGGTTCAGGCATAGGAAAAACTGTGCAGATCATCTAATTAATGTGGGAAATTAATTAAAAAAATATCTGTACATGTTCTGTACATGAATACATATTCAGTTATTGAAAATGCATGTTGCAGCTTGGACTTTCCTAAATGCTTAAGGTATTAAAGGCAAAAAACTCTTTTGTGGTCATCATGCCTAAATTCCCAGCATGTATCGTATTTGCTATTGACCTGCCCATGAAGTTCTCCTTAACCCCTGAATTTTTAGGATTTTTAGGATCAGATAAATGTGTACATGCATCAAAGCTGAAAGCCTAATCACTCCTAGAACTCAGAGACTAAGATGCTATTGACTTCAACTTAAAAGTTGGATTTTTTTTTTTTATTTCATAAGGGTTAAAGCTTTTGATGATTCAAATAATCCAACTACCTGGTAATCTATACAAGTTTTTATAAAAAAGCAGATGAAAAAAGAAAGATTTTACTGCATGAACAAGAAAAGATTCAAAGACTGCTGAGAAATCACACCATGATATAAGTGATTTTTGGCATTTGCACAGCAGCCCTAAAACTACTAAAAACTATCATGTTGGGACAAAAAGGTTACAAATATGTTATTCTCCCCAAATAAATTGATAAAAGAGTCTGCCAAAAAGTCCAAAAGTCAGGGCTTTTGTTCATCATTTTCACAAGTCTTTCCTGCTTTTGTCAGTCATTACATCAGAAGATGGAATTGGTCTTGTCACTCTGATGTACAAAATAAACAGGAATTTGATGGTATAGACAGGAAATGTTGATTTCTGCCGGATGTTTTTGATGAGAAATGTCAATATCACTGAAATATGGCTGAATGGTCATGTCAGTCAATTCAACAAAGCATTATCATTATGCCATACATTAGGAATATTGTGGCACCCTTGTGTTTGCATCATTTATTTCTAATTTCTTTTCATGTGTCTTAAGGATATTTATGGCTTAAATGTTAGAAGTGTGTTTTGCTCCACTTTCAACAATATTCCAGTGACTGTACAAGTCAATTAATTTATGAGATTTATAGATTCTTTCCTATGCACAAAGCCATTCTTGAAATACATTATTATTTAATTTTTTTTTAAACAAAAAACAAGAACCTAAGAGCATTGTACAATTTTACAGAATGTAGCAATGGTAACTATTCTCAAGTAAGAAATTATCATTTAAATTTTTCTTAAACAAAATACAAGAACTTAAGAGCATTGTACAATTTTACAGAATGTAGCAAAGGTAACTATTCTCAAGTAAGTTGATAAAGTCACGGTGACAGTTTAATTAGAACACATTCCAACTTTCAACCACATTCAACTATAAACAGTGAAAATGCAGGATTAAACAAGAGGACCATTGGCCGTAAAGCGTTCACCTGAGTAAAGTCATCTACAGTTGATAAAGCTGAAGAGATCCTAGTTTTAATGATGAAAAACACACTTTGAAAGTTGTCCAAGATATCATCGAGGCAAACTTTCTGACCAAGATTCATGAGAATCAGGCTGAAAATGTGGCCTCTAGACTGTACACAAGGTTTATCTAAGATTTGACTATGTGATCTACTTTTTGCCTCGACATGACCCACTTTCAAACTTACCTGAGATATCAACAAGATAAACATTCTGACCAATCTTTATCAGTATAAGATAGAAAATGTGGTCTCTTTGGAGCACCCAAGGTTTTCCTAAGATTTGGCCCAATGACCTACTTTTTCACCCGACATGACCCAATTTCAAACTTGTCTGAGATATCATCAAGACAGACAATCTGACAAAGTTTCATGAGTATCCAACTACAAATGTAGCCTCTAGAATGGACACAAGGTTTTTCTAAGATTCAGCCCAGTGACCTCAGGAAGCCGGGTAATTGGGCCTGCATTTTTCATAGCGATACATCAGTATGGCCTTGGAGGTCCACCAGATCCTTTGCCAATTATCTGGCATGAAAGTGAAAGAACATTAATTCTAGAACACCACTAGTTCCTGAACTGATCTGGAAGTTCATGAATATTCACGAACCTTTCATGAACCTTAAGACCTGTTCTTGAACTAATAAAACAGTTCCTGAACTGAGGTTTTAGAAGCCAAATGGTTCTTGAACACTGGTTCTAAAAGCACAAAAGTGAAAGAACATTAATTCTAGAACACCACCAGTTCCTGAACTGATCTGAAAGTTCTTGAATAGTTGGCCTAAAATACAAATGGTTCTAGAACATTGGTTTTAATACACTGACCAAATTCCACAAACCCTGGTTCTAAAACTGTACCAGTTCGTGACCTACTTTTTGTCCTGGCATGACCCAATTTCGACCTTGTCCAAGATATATAAAGACAAACATTCTGACCAAGTTTCATGAGTATATGACTGAAAGTGTAGCCTCTAGAGTGCACACAAGGTAATTGTTGATGCCTGGACGACGGATGATTGACAATGGACGCCGGACACAGCACGATAATAAAAGCTCACCTGAAGCACTTCGTGATCAGGTGAGCTAAAAGGTATAAAAGGTTAGTTTTGGACTTCTTTGGTCATAAGGTATCTCACAAAATATTAAAAGAATGTTACAAAGGTACAGCTGTGCACTCTGAGGAGTCTGATCTTGATGTACACTTTGAAAAAGTTGAAAAGCGGACATTACTGTGTCAAAAATATTTTTGAGGGTTATCCGTTTAGGCTGAGCTTTTGATCATAAACAACAGACCTGAGTTTAAAGATAATATCTTGAACAGTCATGCCAGAAATACAAGAAAATGTCAATACCTTGATGCTTTCTTTGATATAAGCAAAGCTAAAAAATATGCAGCAGCCAAAATAAATTGGAAAAGGTGTAAGAGACACTTCAGGGACTAAGGAACATCATTTTCTTTAGATCGATTAGTTTTCCTGTGAATTCATCAATTATGCTGAAGGGAGATATACTGAGTTTGGTCATAATTGGCTCAATTATGGCTGAAAATGGAATTCTCTGCAGGCATTAAGTTGCCTCTAACATGCTGCTTCAGCCATCAATCCTTCAAAGTGTTACCCTTTCTGTCATCTAAATGGTGTTTAATAGAGCTTGACAATTCCACTATAGATTCAAGATCGGACTGCAAAGAATGGAGCAGGTGATTCAGTTGGACCTAATCTTTGCTTTTCTGAAGACATTATGGCTAACATTTTTTTCTTTTTAATTTACTTGAAATTGCAGTTATTTGGGTGCTTCATTCATACTGACAATGTCCATTTTAGAATTCCAAAGGATACAGTAGAGATAGATCAATCCAACAGAGACCTAAATAAATGAAATGGATATTGGCAGACAGAAGATAGGCTAATTGGCATGGCCCTTTTTCTTAAATGTCTCCTGTCCTGTCTGATCTGAATCTATTCCAACTTCAAAAACAACTTCAGCTATACCTAGCAGGCCTATAGTTGTCAACCCTCCTAGACCAAAAAAATTAGACTTGTCCATTTTACAAGCATTTGAGGAGGACAGATAGGACACTTTCCCAAACAAGCCCTGGTTTTCAGGTGTCTGCAGTACAAGCCTTTTGAAAACACTGTGGGAAAAGGAGAAATTGCTCATAATGAGCAATTTCTCCTTTTCCCACAGTGTTTTCTACCCGTTTTGAGACCTTTCTGCCATTTTCATCAAATTTAAAATTGTTGTCTGCAAACTCTTTCAATTTGGACTAGTCCAAAATTTGTCATTTCGGAAAGGGTTAATACCCTTAAAGCGCCAAATAAACCCAATGGACATTTTCCTTCTGGAATAAGATCAAGATGATAGCAAATTCATGGCTTCCTTTTGTGTGAAGTGCTTTTGCAACCCGCATCGTTTGTGCAGTCTGATCTTGATCTACACTGTCCGCAAATGCAACTTTATTCTTAAAGGCACTTTAAGGGTTAAATGTGGCTCGTATAATAGGAGTTCTGAGCCTTAGAAAGGGTAAAGAACAATATGTTTGAAATGAAGAAACCAGTGACCTTCTCCTTTTCCCACAATATTTTCAAAGCCTTGTTTCTCAGGTCTGTTAAAAAACAAGATTGTTTGGTAAAGCATTTAATTAGTACATGTACTTCTAAAAAAAGTTAGAATTGGCAACATTATCATGATGTCATGGATAATTTCTCCTGCTGCCACAATGTTACCAACTCTGGTCTTCTGCATGACTGGTCTTCTAATGCTACATAGTAAAGTGCTAATGTTTGGGATTGCAAAAGTTTCTGCACTCTGATAATTCCATAAAATTCAGTTTTATAACTAGATAAATGTGAGGCACTGGGTAGAGGTAACATAATCTGTCAGATCTGTACAAATTCTAATGCATCAAAATGATCTATCACATACAAAACCTACAAATTGCTTTTCCTACATGTCATGTTATCCCACTCATCTCCCAGATGATTAATCTATTAGTTCTGTTATTGATGCCATGTTAAAACATTAACCATTTACCATACAATCCCTTGTATACCACCTCAATGAAGATTGCTTTTAAAAACACTGCAGGAAAAGGAGAAAACGCTGGTAACCAGCATTTTCTCCATTTCCCACAAAGTTTTTTGCCCTTTCAGAGACAAATCCGATCATTTTAGCCACATGTAATTTGTCATCTGCAAATGCCTTTAATTTGGACAATTCTATTGTTGGTAAAGAGTTAACCCTTTACCACACAATCCTGACTTTTAACAACCCTGAGAAAGAAGCATTTTGAAAACATTGTGGGAAAAGGATAAAATGCTGGTAACCAGCATTTTCTCCTTTTCCCACAATGTTTTCTACCCCATCAAAGACAATTTACATCATTTGATTCATATTTCAATTGTCATCTGCAAATGCTTTCAATTTGGACCAGTCTACATTTTTGTTGTTTGGTAGAGAGTTAAAGCCTTTCCCTGTAGTATGCTGCAAAAATGAATGGCCAATCGAATGTGACATCAATGCCATAATTTGTCTGTGAAAAGTAGAAACATTGTGGGAATGGGAGGAAATGCCATAATGTATATTCAGAGCCTTAACCCTTCACCACAGTATCCACAGTTTTAAACACAGAAAAGGCTTCCGAAAGCTTGATTGATTGATTGGTGTTTAACGCTGTTTTCAACATTATTTCAGTTATATCGCGGTGGCCAGTGCACCTATCCATGCTTTCCTCGAGTTTCTTTTTACCAGTACTCCGCACAATATTTTTTCCAAGCCACCGGCTGCTTTCCCACATAACCAAACAATGGTCAGCAGTGAGAGAGGAATGAATCCTGTCGCAATGACTATCATCAGTCCTCAGAAAGAAATTGGCCAAGCCGGGGATCAAACCAATAACCTCCTGTTCTCAAGTCCTGTACGCTACCGACTGAGCTACGGGGCTTGGCTCTTCCAAAAGCATTGTGGGAAAACAATTCTAACTACAGAAAAGGCTTCTGAAAGCATTGTGGAAAACAGAGAAAATGCTGGTAACCAGCATTTTCTCCTTTTCCCACCATGTTTTCTTCCCATTCAAAGACAAAGCGAACCATTCGAGTCATATCTGATTTGTCATCTGAAAATGCTTTGAATTTGAAGGAGTGTAAAGTTTAGCTGTTTGGTAAAAAGTTAAACAAGGGGTTGTCGGTAGACACAAGCATGCTCTAAGTATGCCAAAATTTGAGGGAATGAGAATAATTTCAATTTTGTATTACACAGAAGTGATGATATCTGATGGCATTAGATAGTCAGATATCCCCAAAATGGTTACTTAAAGAGGTCTAGGGCTTTCTTTTCACAGAAAAGGAGTCCTAACTTTAGCCTCCTCAGCAGTATCTTGGTTAACCCTTTCCCAAACGACAAATTTTGGACAGGTCCAAACTGAAAGAGTTTGCAGACGACAATTTTAAATTTGATGAAAATGGCAGAAAGTTATCAGAAAGGATAGAAAACACTGTGGGAAAAGGAGAAATTGCTCGTTACGAGCAATTTCTCCTTTTCCCACAGTGTTTTCAAAAGACTTGTACTGCAGACACGTGAAAACCAGGGCTTGTTTGGGAAAGGGTTAACAAGCCTTATCTATGCATAATCCTACACAACTATTCAAGAGCAGGTTATAAAATTTAATAGTTGGAGGCTTACTTCATGATGCAGTAGGTGGCCTCTTAATTCAACAGGCCACTTTTTTGTCAAGCAGCAAACTGCATTTGCAGCAATATTTTCACATGCATTCACTTTTTTGGGGGGTAGGGGGGGGGGTTAACCCTTTTCCACACAGCCCAATGTTTTAACAACTCTGACAAAGAAGGCTACTGAAAATGTTGTGGGAAAAGGAGAAAATGCTGGTAACCAGTATTTTCTCCTTTTCCCACAATGTTTTCTACCCTTTCTAAAAATATTGCGACTAATTTGAGCTACATTTTACCGTATGTGTCCTCTGCAAATGCTTTGAGTTAAGAAAAGTCCAAAATTCTGTTGTATGGTAAAGGGTTAATAAATAATTAATCATCATCATACCTAGAGATTATCATTAACTCTTTACCAAATGAAAAGATTTGAGACTAGTCTGAATTAAAAGCATCTGCAGATGACAATTTAAATTCCTCTTCAGGTTCATGGTTTGTGTGGAAAAGCAGCCAGTGGCTTGGAAAAAATATTAGTATCAGTGAAAGAAACTCCAAGAAAGCATGGATAAGTGCACAGGCCGCAGCCTGATCATGACTGAAATAATGCTGAAAACGGCACTAAACATCATAAAATTAATCAATCTTCTTCGGGTTGTTAAACAAGAGGGCCATGATGGCCCTGTATCGCTCCACTGGCTTATAAATATGAACCATAAATACTAAACATTTCAATTCTGAGCCAAATGGTTTCAAAATGAAGACTTACAAAGTTTTCTCTGTAAAAGCCCATGTGAAAGTTGAGACCCACAGGGCAAAACCATTTTTGATCCCAGAGCTATAATTACTTGAACCCTGGTAGAGGTCCACAAGATAAAGCCACATGCCAAAATAATATAAGTCTATGCTGTATGGTTATAAATAAGGTGATTTTCAAGTTTTGTCCATATGAAGCCTCTGTAAAACATAAGACCCCTGATGCAAGGCTAATTTCAAAAAAAAAAATCAAAACAGGAAGATTTCTTATGTTGTCACTATGTAAGCCCATGTAAAACTTGTGACCCCTGTGGCGGGGCCAATTTTGACCCCAGGGCTAAAATTTTGGCCCACTTGGTTAGAGGCCCACTAGATATAGCTAAATGCAAAATTTGGTAGCTCCAGGCCTTATGGCTAGGTACAGGAAGATTTTTAAAGTTTTCTCTATATAAGCCTATGTAAAACTTGTGACCCCTGGGGCAGAGCCAATTTTGACCCCAGGGCTATAATTTGAAGAAACTTGATAGAGGTCTACTACATAAAGCTACATGCCAAATTTGGTAGCCCTATACCTTATGGTTTCAGACAAGAAGATTTTTAAAGATTTCCAATATTTTTCGGTTTTGTTGCCAAGGCAACCAGAGTTTTTGAAGGAATCAAATTCTTTCAAGAAATTCTGAAGAGGACCATGGCAGGATCATTTCTGTGATGTTTCATGAAAATTGGATGGGTAGTTTCAGAGAAGAAGATGTTTGAAATAAAAGTTAACGCACGGACGGATGCACGCACGACGGACACCGGGCCATGACGTAAGCCCGCTGGCCTTCGGCCAGTGGAGCTAAAAACAGGATTAATTAGTTCAGTGTTTAACTCTTTACCACACAATCCCAAGTTTTAACAACCCTGAAGAAGAAGCCTTTTAAAAATAATGTGGGAAAAGAGAAGATGCTGGTAACTAAGGACTTTCTCCTTTTCCTACACTGTTTCTACCCTTATAAAGAAAAGTTCCATCATTTGAGTCACATCTTAATTGTCGTCTGCAGATGCTTTCAATTTGGACCAGACTACATTTTTGTCATGTGGTAAAGAGTTTACTTTTCCAGTGCTAAATAAGTCGACCTCTTTCGACAGCTGTAAATACAACTGAGCCATGCTATGTGAAAAGGGGGCTTAATGCATCTCTGTAATGCATGATACCAAGCCAAGACATCACCTAATTATGGATCCATAAAATCAATTTTGACAAACAACCGACTGAGTCATGATGTAGAATTATCCTTTGGCATGTGGAAAAGTTAAAGATTGGGAAAAGTTTCGACCCATGTCAGCCTGCAGGGACTGCGCAGGCTGACATGAGTCGATACTTTTTTGCAAATGCATTAAGCTCCCTTTTCACAGAGCATGGCTCAATTGAGACACAGAAAGATTTTTGTCTAGTTGGCTTGACTACACAAGCGGATGGTATTGATCAAAGATCAGACTGCATGTTCTGTGCAGTCTGATCTTGATCTATGCCGACTGCAAAAGTCCTTGTTTTCGCCCATGGCGCTGAAAGGGTTAACCGAGGGAACAAGTATTTCACCTGTAGCAACCAGAAATTGGTGGGCGTACCACAAAAGTCATTGACATTCAACCTTTAGAATGTTGACAACAGTTTTAGGAGCAGCTTTCACCCTTTACTAAACAATCTTGTGATTTCAGAACCCCAAGGAAGAAGGATTTTGATGCTGCGTGAAAAGGCCAAAATACTGGTAGCCAGCATTCTCTCTTTTTTCTCCAATGTTTTCTTTTTCATTCTGTCATCTTTGTCAAAGCTTTTTTCTATGGGTCCATTTTTTGCATGTCAAAAGACCAGTCTGCCTCCAGATTCATGGAGATGCATTAACCCTTTACCGCACTATGCCGCCTTTTGACGCCCGTGGGAAAGAAGCCTTTTGAAAACATTGTGGGAAAAGGGGAAAATGGTGGTAACCAGCATTTTCCCCTTTTCCCACAATGTTTTCTACCCTATCAAAGAAAAATTGCAACATTTGAGCCACATTGAAATTGTCGTCCACAAATGCTTTCTATTTGGACAAGGCTAAATTTTTGTCGTCTGGTAAAGGGTTAACTCTTTACCAAACTACGAAATTTTAGACTGGCCCAAATTTCAAGCATTTGCAGATGACAAACTAAATGTGGCTCAAATGATAGGATTTGTTTCTGAAAGGTAAGAAAACATTGTGGAAAAAGAAGAAAATGCTGGTTACCAGCATTTTCTCCTTTTCCCATGATGTTTTCTAAAGTCTTAACTTCCCAGAGGCATTAAAACTTGTCATTGTGTGGCAAAGAGTTAACTTTTACCAAACGACAAAAATGTAGACTGGTCCAAATTGAAAGCATTTGCAGACGACAATTGAAATGTGAATCAGACGATGTAAATTGTCTTTGACAGAGTAGAAAACATTGTGGGAAAATGAGAAAATGCTGGTTATCAGCATTTTCTCCTTTTCCTACAATGTTTTCAAAAGGCTTCTTCCTTGGGGTCGTTAAAACTCGAGATTGTGTGGTAAAGGGTTAAATCCCCCTTTTGCCAGATCGCAGCTCACAATTGTGGATGTTAGAATGAAAGGGTCATCAGGATTTACATAATATAACCTATACACTGAATGAAATGTCATGTGATTTTTATTCATATTAAGTTACATGGATAAATTTTATGCTCCAATTAAGCTAAGAGTATCATCAGATTTTTTTTGCGATTTTAACTCTACCAAACAACAAAATTTTAGACCAGTTCAAATTGAGGGTTTTGCAGATGACAAAATAAATGTGACTCAAAAATTGAGATTTGCTTTGGGCAGAGTAGAAAACATTGTGGGTAAAGGAGAAAATGCTGGTTACCAGCATTTCCTCCTTTTCCCACAATGTTTTCAAATGGCTTCTCCCTCAGGGTCATTAAAAGTCAGGATTGTGTGGTAAAGGGTTAATACTATGGTGCCTTTTAGTGTAATTAAACTATGACAACAATCTGTAAAAGCCTTATCAATCATTCTGGACCAACATTACAACTCTTTACCAAATGACAAACTTTTTATGTTGGTCCAAATTGAAAAAAATGATGATCAACTTTTTATACTGGTTCAAATTTGAAAAAAAAATGCAGATAATAAAATGAAATGTGACTTGAAAACTGAACCATATCTCTAAAAAGAGTAGAAAACAATGTGGAGAAAGGAGAAAATGCTGGTAACCAATATTTTCTCTTTTCCCACAATCTTCAAATTCAAAGGCTTTTCCCCCAAAGTTGTTAAAAACTCAGGATTGTGTGGTAAAAGGATAAACCCTTCACACGACACAGTGATTGCAGCTGTAGCTCTTTACCAGACCTCACAACAGTGATTAATTTGATGGTCTCCAGAAAATGAAATGCATTTTCTATCGGTCATAGTCTATGCAACCTTGCAACCATCGCGGTCAACATTTGGCATGAAGATACTAGAATGATTGTAGTATGATAAATTAAAGATGAAATGGGTTAAAAACTGGCTGAAAATGAGAATAGCTGTATCTTTAATATGAGAAAATGATTTAGTCAACAATATTTTTCAACCTCAATATACAGCTCAAACACTGGTCTATCATCAGTTATAAATGCTATAATAGAAAACTCAGAAACTTCATGCATTTAACCCTTTCCCAAACAAGCCCTGGTTTTCACGTGTTTGCAGTACAAGTCTTTTGAAAACACTGTGGGAAAAGGAGAAATTGCTCGTAACGAGCAATTTCTCCTTTTCCCACAGTGTTTTCTATCCTTTCTCATAACTTTCTGCCATTTTCATCAAATTTAAAATTGTCGTCTGCAAAGTCTTTCAATTTGGACCAGTCGAAGATTTGTCGTTTGGGAAAGGGTTAAATAAGCTGGTTGTCTGGTATAAGTGGCAATGAAAGCCACAAATGTACAATAATGACCACTTGTAGTGATAGAATTTCTATATTGGATACATTATTACAGTGAATCCTGACAGCCATGACAACAACTTGATGCCTTCAGCAGACAGTGTTGACCAATATCAGCCAGTCAGGACTGAATTGAAATAAGCTGGTTGTCTAGTACTAGAGTCATTAGAGCAACAAAACGTAATTGGTAATGACCAATCTAGTGATGGAATTTCATACAGGGAACATTATGCAGAGCTCCAGATAGAGGGAGTTATTTTGATTTTAACCCTTAAAGTGCCTTTCACTACTATAGTTGCCTTTGCGGCCAGTGTAGATCAAGATCAGACTGCACAAAATGTGCAATCTGATCTATGATCTACACTGTCCACTTTGCTGAACCACTACAGATTAAATGCATCCACTAAACTGCTTTTATATGGGACTTGTTCTAGAATGAAGGGTTTATTCAGCACTTTAAGAGTTAAAATTGAAAATAATCACTCTCCACTAAACCCGATGCTATGGGTACTGATTAGAATCATCTCATCAAGACGATTCTAATGAGTACACACAACAATGGGTTTGGAAGAGAAATAATGGAGTTACAATACTATTACTCCCTCTTATCCGAGGTCTGATTATGATGGTGAACTCTGATAGCCATGAAGATAACTTTATGTGTTAGGTAGACAGTTCTGACCAGGGTCAGCCAGTCTCAAGATCAGACTGCACAGAACGTGCAGTCTGATCTTGGATCAACATTGTCCGATAAGGAGATATCTTTACTCCAAAAATAAGTTTGAAATGACTTTATTTGGGTTTTTTTCCTAACAGCTTGAAAGTTTTATTTAACTTATTTAGCAGGAGGATAAGGGTTGAAATAAGCTGGTGGTACATTAGTGTCACTTGCAGATGGAATTTTATACTGAAAACATTATTGCGGTGAACCCTGGTAACCATGAGGACAACCATTTTTTGTTTTAGAAAGACACTGTATAGACCAACATTAGTCACAGTAGACCAGGTATCTGGATAAGGTGGTTGTGTAGGTCAAGTGTCAATGAGTGCAACAAACATTCAGTAATTACAATTTGGATAGATGGATTTTTTATACTGAACAAAGTATTACTGTTAACCCTTTACCACACAATCCCAACTTTTAACGACCCTGAAGAATAAGCCTTTTGAAAACATTGTGGGAAAAGGACAAAATGCTGGTTACCAGCATTTTCTCCTTTTCCCACAATGTTTTCTACCCTTCCCAAATCAAATTTCAATTCTTGAGCCACAGTTCATTTGTAGTCTGCAAATCCTTTCAATTTGGACCAGTCTAAAATTTTGTCGTATGGTAAAGAGTTCGTCAGAAAAGTCGTTAGGAGAACTTATTCTGTTTTGGATAACAATGATCATTATCATTAAAAACAGCATTTAGTGTGGTCGTTGGTTGAACTGTCTCATATTTCATATGTATTGTTACAACACAGACTTGAATCTGCAAAAAATATTTGTCTTCTTCATGTGTTACATTTGGGCAAGAAGCATGCTATAAAAACTGTTGAAAGTGCCATGAAGAAAAGGACTTTTTAGCTGAATTTAACTCATTTTGTTTTAACATCTTAAGACAGCATACATCCTCATCAAGAAGAACATTAATAATGTCAATCTTTTTAAAAGTGGCAACTTAGCAACAGCTTAACAATACATCTTTACAGCCAGAGAGAAAAAAAAAAATGCTGTTAAAATTTAATAGACTGTAGAATGGTTCAGAATTTAGTCAGCTGTGTAAACATTGATAAATTACCTGGTGTAAGGGATAAATACATTTATCAGAAATCTTCATTTTAAACCCAGAAACCTCACAGTTTTTTCTTTGACGGCCTCCAGAAAAAGAAATGCTCTTTCTATCTTTCGTAATCTTTGCAATTTTTCAACCATCAAGGACAACATTTGGCATGAAGATACAAGAATGATTATAGTTTGATAAAATAAAGATGACATGAGTTAAAGACTGGCCGAAAACATTTTTTGTATAGACGTATCTTTAAGTTCTAAAACCCATTTTAATGACCCTTGACTCTTTGTATGTCCTTGACCAATTACACTCTTACACGCAACAGACCTTCTCATGCAGAAAACTAATGCATATGCCATTTCTATTTTTTTTTTTAATTTGGTTGATTGTATACCAACATACACCACTAATATTAATCTTGACATACATATGCACAAGTAACAATCAACATCAAAAGGAGCTAAATACAATGGTAGATCTAAAGCATGTAGGATTATGTCTTATTCATCTACTGTTTAATGTATGTAAATATCAAGCTGTTACAACCTTAACTCTTTACCAAATGTACGAAATTTTATACTTTTCCAAAATGAAAGCATTTGCAGAAAAATAAATGTGACTCTTTCAAGTTGAAATTTGTCTTTTAAGAACACTGTGGGAATGGAAGAAAATGCTGGTTACCAGCATTTTCTCTTTTTTCCAAAACATTTTCCAGTCTTCTTTAAGATACTTACAACTCGTGATTATTTGGTAAAGGATTAAGTGATAAGATTGTAAACAAGCATCAGTGAATTTTTTTCCCTGCCAGTAATAATCTTTTATTTTGCTAAAGGCAATATTATGTGCAAATGCCAACAATATAAGTTTAACTCTTTCCTGTACAATGCCGCCTTTTGACGCCCCTGCGAAAGAAGCCTTTTGAAAACATTGTGGAAAAAGGGGAAAATGCTGATAACCAGCATTTTCTCCTTTTCCCACAATGTTTTCTACCCTATTAACGAAAACTTGCACCAATTGAGCCATATTGAAATTGTCGTCTGCAAATGCTTTCAGTTTTGACAGGTCTAAAATTTTGTCGTCTGGTAAAGGGTTAAAAGATTAGACCACCAACACAAGCAATCTCATCTTTGATGATTCTCTTTTGCTAGTTATTCCAGTCAATTCAGGCTTGCGGCTTCAATTGCAATACATGACTGACATGTCTTTTTGGTAATTCAATTTTGGTATCAACCTGTTTCATTTATCTATCAGTCTCATTGGGTTACCCCATCACAGGCTTCCAAAGCACTATTAACCCTTTCCCAAACAAGCCCTGATTTTCACGTGTCTGCAGTACAAGTCTTTTGAAAACACTGTGGGAAAAGGAGAAATTGCCCGTAACGAGCAATTTCTCCTTTTCCCACAGTGTTTTCTACCCTTTTTGATAACTTTCTGCCATTTTCATCAAATTTAAAATTGTCGTCTGCAAACTCTTTCAATTTGGACCAGTCCAAAATTTGTCGTTTGGGAAAGGGTTAAATAGAACATAAGTATTTTGGACAAACCTTTAAAGAAAAAGCAAAATATTTTTCTTAGCTCTTTACCACCAATTCCGACTTTTAACAACCCTGAAAGAAAAGGCTTTTGAAAACATTGTAGGAAAAGGAGAAAATGCTGGTAACCAGCATTTTCTCCTTTTCCCACAATGTTTTCAACCCTATCAAGAAATGAAATCATCAAATTAGGAACACTTAATTTGCCCTCTGCAGCTAACAAACATTTTCTCCTCTTCCCACAGTGTTTTCTACCCATTCAGAGACAAGTCTCATCATTTAGGCCAAATTTCATTCATTGCTTACAACCGCTTTGGATTTGGACATTCAGTCTGAATTTTTTTTTTATGGTGAAGAAGTAACCTTTGAAGCACCTGCAAACAGTGTACATAAAGATCAGACTGCACAAAATGTGCTGTCTGATCTATGATCTACACTCTCCACTTGGCTTAGACATTCTGGAAAAAAGCAACCTTGAAATTGCAATTATTTGGATCTTATTTCTAGAATTAAAGTGCCTGTTTGTTATATTTGGTGCTATAACTCTTCACCACATGAGGAAATTTTAGACTGGTCCCAATTCAAACCATTTGCAGACGACAAAATAAACTTGACTGAAAAACTGAAATTTGTTTTGGAAAGGGTAGAAAACATTGTGGGAAAAGGAGAAAATGCTGGTTACCAGCATTTTCTCCTTTTCACACAATGTTTTCAAAAGGCCTCTTTCACAGGGTCATTAAAAGTCGGGATTGTGTGGTAAAGGGTTGAACTCTTTCCCACACAATCCCAAGTTTCAACGACCCTAAACGAAAAGGCTTTTGAAAACAATGGTAGCCAGCATTTTCTCCTTTTCACACGTTTTCTGCCCTGTCAAAGACAAAAATCACCATCTGATGTACATTTATTTTGTCATCTGCAGATGCTTTCGATTTGGACGGACAAGTTTAAAATTTTGTCATTTGGTAGAGTTTAAGGATAAAACATTTTGTAACAGATCAGACAAAAGGTAGGCTGATACAGTAGACAGCAAAACATAGCCAACATTTATAAACAAGGAAGACGCAATAAATTACCACTGAAACTTATAAACGATATAATTACAGCACCCAATGGAATACATTTTCTATTCTGTAATGGATTTTAAAGCTCAAATGACAGCCACAAAGTAGCCAACTCTGTACCAGTAAAGAATTTAAAACATTCTTCCTAATGTAAACATGAAGGAATCTGTTGTTCCATTACAATGAAGTTTAAGTTTTAACGACCCTGAACAAAATGCCTTTTGAAAACACTGTGGGAAAAGGAGAAAAAGCTGGTAACCCGCATTTTCTCCTTTTCCCACAATGTTTTCTACCCTTTCATGGACAAATTTTGCCATTTGGGCCACTTTTTATTTGTCGTCTGCAAATACTTTCAATTTGAACCAGTCTGAAATTCTGTTGTTTGGTAAAGAGTTAAAATATTTCTCCTAGTGCCTTTGCAGTTGATGGCTTTTTAAAAGCATTGTACAAAAAGGCATAATTGCTCCTTTTTAAATGTTGTCCATTTCATTCATGAAAATTGTTACATAAATGCTGCAAAATATTTCTCCCTATCAGCATCACCTGAACCAATAAATACTTGAACCAGTAGACAGTGTGGTCAATTGGATTAACTCTTTACCAAACGACAAATTTTTAGACTACACCAAAATCGAAAGCATTTGCAGACGACAAAATAAATGTAACTCAAAAATTGAAATGTGTTTTGGGAAGGCTAGAAAACATTGTGGGAAAAGGAGAAAATGCTGGACACCAGCATTTTCTCCTTTTCCCACAATGTTTTCAGAAGGATTCTTTCTCAGGGTCGTTAAAAGTCGGGATTGTGTGGTAACTCTTTATTACCAAATGACAAAATTTTGGGCTTGACCAAATTGAAAGCATGTGCAGATGACAAAATAAAAAGTAGTTCAAATGATGTCTTCGATAGCATAAAAAAACATTGTGGGAAAAGGAGAAAATTTTTTCAAAATGTGTCTACTTCTGGATCGTTAAAACTTGTAATTGTGTGGTAAAGGATTAACCCTTTACCAAACGACAAAATTTTAGACCAGTCCAAGTTGAAAGCATTTGCAGACAACAAAGTAAATGGGACAGAAAAATTGAAATTTGTCTTGGAAAGAGTAGAAAACATTGTGGGAAAAGGAAAAAATGCTAGTTACCAGCATTTTCTCCTTTTCCCACAATGTTTTCAAAAGGCTTCTTCTTCAGGGTCGTTAAAAGTCGGGATTGTGTGGTAAAGGATTAAAAGCAATACAAACACCAGCTTTTGAAATGCACTGACAATGAACACTTCAAACTTGAGTCTCAACAAGAGATTAGTTTTTCTGTAGTATAACAGCAAACCTAATCTGCTTATACTGAAGTTTTTCACTATTTTTCAACAAGGATAAATGATTGAGCCATGCTCTGGCAAAAAGGGGCTTAATGTATCTCCTTGATCCATGATACCAAGCAAGTCATCACATAATGAATGGATAATAATGGATCCATAAATTTTAATTTTGTCTAACAACCGACTGAATCATGAGGTACACTGCTTCCTTGACAGGCAAAAAATTATTAAAATTACCAAAAGCTAAAAGTTTTCGGCCTAGTTCAGCCTGCATGGACTGCGCAGGCTGACCTGACTCATTTTGCAAAAGCATTAAGCCCCCTTTTTAGAGAGCATGGATCATCTTAACCCTTTACCACACAATCCCGACTTTTAACGACCCTGTGGAAGGAGCCTTTTGAAAACATTGTGGGAAAAGGAGAAAATACTGGTAACCAGCATTTTCTCCTTTTCCCACTATGTTTTCTACTCTTCCCAAAAGAAATCTCAATTTTTGAGTCACATTTATTTTGTCGTCTGCAAAGCTTTCAATTTGGACTGGTCTAAAATTTTGTAGTTTGGTAAAGAGTTAAGAGTCCAACCTTGGAACTAACCCTTTGCCATTAACAACAAAAGTTCAGATATGCCAAATTTGAAAGGAATGTTCAAATGACATATTAAATGTGGCACAGAGCAGACCATTGAGTTTATCTTTGAAAGGGTAGAAAAAATTTTTTGGGAAAAGGAGAAAATGCTAGATACCAGCATTTTCTCCATTTCCCACAATTTTTTGTAAGGGCCCTTTCCTTGGGTCAGTAAAAAATGTCAGATGGTGCAAGTGTGGTGAAGGTCGAAACAGACATAACTCATCTTATCTAATGTCTTGATAAGCAAATCTGGACTGAATGATCAACACAAACTGGGATCAATGTACAAATACATCTCCTTTTGGCATGAAGTTTTCAAAAGTGATATGATGCCAGACAACAAAGCTATCCACAGGTAGTCATGTGAATTCAACAACAGCAAAATAGCTCCAGAGTCCATGACTGGAAGCCAGGTAATTGGGCCTACATGTTTCATAGCGATACATCAGTATGGCCTTGGAGGTCCACCAGATCCTTTACCAGTGATCTGGGCAGCAACCAGGAGTTGCTGATTATTGCCATCGAGATGATAAATCTGCGAGACATTCCATCATTGAGCACAAAAGAGGTGAAATATGTCTCTACCATTGGATCCTTGTTCTGTCCAAAGGGGGATGTCCCCCTCTAATGAAGCTATCCACTACCCTAGAAAATAAACCTGCAGGACAATATATTCATGCATACACATCAATTGTTACAATATATCATTACAATACATCATAAGCCATCTGTCCAAAAGTTAACAGTCCCTCTCCCCCCTCTCCAGGAACTTATTGCCTTTGAGATTATATAACTCTATGCAAAACTATTCGCTGTGCTTGTTCTGATCTTAGATAGCTGCAGTGTGCTAAGCTGCAATCTATTTGCAAGTCATACAAAGGTATCAATCTTACATACTTGTATTCTACAAGCTTATTAACATATACTTGAAATTGGTGCAAGTGACAGTAATGAGAGAAATCTAAAAAGGAATACATAACATCTTGAGATGTATTAAAAAAAAATTGCGAAAGGAAGCAAAGTTGCTTGACACAAATAATTGCTCCATTTCCAAAAAAGTTTTTTCAATTGGGAAAAAATCTGTTGACCACTGGGATGTACATTTAGCCCTTAACTCTTTACCACATGACAAAAATGTAGACTTGTCCAAATTCAAAGCATTTGCAGATGACAAAGTAAATGTGACAGAAAAATTGAAATTTGTCTTGGAAAGAGTAGAAAACATTGTGAGAAAAGGAGAAAATGCTGGTTACCAGCATTTTCTCCTTTTCCCACAATGTTTTCAAAAGGCTTCTTTCTTAGGGTCGTTAAAAGTCGGGATTGTGTGGTAAAGAGTTAAGCTGCTAAGCATGACTCACTGACCTTTTGTGGACAGTGTAGATCAAGATCTTGGATCTACAATGTCCAATAAGGAGATATTTTTCTCTAAAAAAAATAGTTCTGAAATAATATTATTCAGGTTTTTACAATCTGCTTGAATGTTCTCTTCAACTTATTCAGCAGGATACGGGTTAAGCTATATTTGAACTAACTTGGTAGCATGTCAATCTGCAATGCAGGAAATTCACTGCAATACAGCAATGCTTATTCCCAAAAGCACATGCCTAAGACAGAATTCAAACAAGAATAGACATTCTTGACAAGTTCCAACACATTTTCACCTCCTGCAATAAACCTAATACATCAAAACTCTCTACTGACACCTATCAGAATATCATCTATCAAATAGAGGCTTTTCCCCTGTAGATATAGAAGTAACAAAAATTGAAGACTTCAAAGACAAAAAATATACCATCATATGTACTGGCTTGTTAGATCTTGCATGATATAGCATATTTTATGACAAATCCTATCACTTGTGACTTAACTAATTACCACACAATCCCAAGTTTTAACGACCCTGAGCAAGAAGCCTTTTGAAAACATTGTGGGAAAAGGAGAAAATGCTGGTAACTAGCATTTTCTCCTTTTCCCACAATGTTTTCTACCCTATAAAGGACAAATTCTATTATTTGAACAATATTTAAATTGTCATCTGCAAATGCTTTCAATTTGGACAAGTCTACATTTTTGTCCTGTGATAAAGAGTTAACCCTTTATCAGAAAATGCCAAGTTTTTTTTAAACTTTGAAAACATTGCAAAGACAAATTCCATCATTTGATCCAAATTCAAATTGTTGTCTGCAGTTGCTTTCAATTTGGACAGTGGCTTGGAAAGAAGCCAGTGGTTTGGAAAGAATGTTAATTGTGTGATGTGCTTGTTAAAGAAACATACTGCATGGATAGGGACACATGTTGAAAAGGAAATTATGTTGAAAAGGGCATTCAAAGCCAAACAAGCATGTAGACGCTGCAGATCAAGATCGGAATGTGCAGTTCAATCTTGGATCTATGCCATGTGACCAACAATATTTAGGTTTCTATCATTTGCTAGAAATTTCCATTTACTTCATAAAATTTTAGCAGTCAAAAGTACTCAATAGAACTGAGGCAATTTCAAGCATTGAGGCACTTTACCACATAACTCTGCGTTTCATTGACCCTGAGGGTGAAGCGTTTGAAAATGTCTTGGGGAAAAGCAGAAAATGGTAGTAACCAGCACTTTCGCCTTTTCCCCAAATGTGTGTTCTACTTTTTTGCAGCCCAAATCGCATCAATTGAGCCACATTTAATCCGTCATCTGCAAAGGCTTTCAATTTGGACTAGCGTAACATTTTATCGTCTGGTACAGAGTTAAATCCCTGAGATAATGGTCTAATAATACACAGCTTTGAAGAACATACAGTAATAGAGAAGATGAAATGTAAATCATAAACTCTGTACTAAGCGAAAACATTTCAGTCCAAATTGAAAGCATTAGCAGACACCAAATCAAATGTGGGCTAAATAATGGGATCTGTCTATGAAAGGGTAGAAATCAATGTAAGAAAAGGAGTAAATACTGGTCACCACAATTTCTTAAAAGCCCTTTTTGTCAGGGTGAATAAAACTCGGGATTGTTGGGAAAAGGCAGAGTTACTAATTAACAGACTTGTTTGATGCTCATGATTAATATCCAAGTGAAATTATTAGATGATGTTCAGTTGGTTAATCACCACTATTGCATAAATGCATTGCATGTAAGCACACAATAACAGCTATGTGCAATCATGTATTTCAATATGGCGTAAAACAATTTGCAGGGGCTATGTACATTGTGCATTAGTAATTGATGATTTGGGAGTTTATTTCGCTTTGTGCATTAATTAACGCTTTACATTCAAAGTCAGTTAAAACAGCATTTTCATGCTAGAAAATGATCGAAAATGAAAGTCAAGTTGCGACGTTTTTATTTCAACATTCACCAACCTCAATTTCAATGGAAAACGTAAATGGGGTCATTTTACAACTTGCTGTTTTCACAGTACAATCATTCTTCATGTACCTGACCATCAAATCCAAAGAAGAAAAACAGGTACAAGTAGACCTTGAGAGAACTTATGCATGTGAAAACTAAAACTACTAAATATTTAGCAAGGTTTATGCAAGAAAGCACCTTCAACAGATATACAACTTTTTCCTGTTTGGTTTTGAGATGAGTTAACGTACTTGACATAACATTTCCTCATGAAGTTTCTGCTTGATAGGAAAGGTGTACCAGTAGAACCTATACTGGGGCCAGTACTCATTGGTCAATAATATGGACAGTGACACATCCAAATGTAGACTCAGGCAAGAAAACCCCCAAAACCACTCTGATTCAGTGCACGTACCTGACTTCAACGTTCTTGACTGCATTTATCATTACTGAGTTTCTACAGCAAACATATGAAGTCTGTGAAACGCTGTATTATTTTAAACAGGAACAGGGTTTATAGAGTTGGCAAGGAAACCTTGTGTCTTGACCATCAAAATCAGTTGTGCGTGTTTTCCTAAGCAGAATGTTTCACATACTTGACTATTCTGAACATCCCACTTTTGAATATTATGAATATTGCCCAGTTGTTGTTTCATGTTTATGCCAAAGCATGTGTTGCTTGCAGTTGTTCAAATCCACATATTCACATCCAAATATGTATTGTGATTAATTTCACTGTAAAAGTGTTTGTTTTTATGTACTTTCTGGTATGTTTGTGTGAGACAAAAATGTGTTGACGTTCTTGACTTGAATGTTTGCAACAATGATTAAATAGCTCTCCACAATTTGATTTGGAAATTAACATGTGGGTAAGTAATTTTCTAAAATCAAATATCATCTTAGCTTTAAAAAATTTACAAAGTGTATGGTAATGTGCAAAATTTATCTTACGAGAAATGGTCAATTTTTTCCAATCCACTTTGTCACAGGTAAGTTTTTGCCATTTTCAGGTGATCATAGGTATTTTGTGACCATCTAAGTCCATCTTCCCATTCAGATATTGGTCAAATCTGGTTTGCCATGAAATAAGGCTGTTTGGTAACGATTAAAATCATGGTGTTTTAGAAAGAAGACCCAGAAAAACAACTGCAACACAGAAAAAAATGAAAATGCCTATTTAACTGACTTTGAGTGTTTACCAAAGAATCACAAGTTTTGATTACCCCAGGAAAAATCATTGTGGGGGAAGAAGACAATGCTGGTAGCCAGCATTTTCTCCTTATCCCACCATGTTTTCTATCCTTTCTTAGACAACTTCCAACATTTTGGCCACATTTCATTTGTATCTGCAAATGCTTTCAATTCAGACAGGACTAAATGTTTGTCGTTTGGCAAAGCCTTGTCGTCAGGGTTACTTTTCACAATCTGAAGTTCAAGCTCCTGCCTTTATAGTCAAGCCCCGTAGCTCAGTCGATAGCATACAGGACTTGAGAACAGGTGGTCGCTGGTTCAATCCCCGGCTTGACCAATTTCTTTTAGAGGATTGATGATTATAGTCATTGCAACAGGATTCATTCCTCTCTCACCCCTGACCATTGTTTCGACAATGGTTATGTGGGATTAAGCAGGCAATGGCTTGGAAAGAATATTGTGTGGAGTACTGGTAAAAAGAAACTCTAGGAAAGCATGGATTCTAAGGTGCACTGGCCGCCACAATATAACTAAAATAATGTTGAAAACGGCGTTAAACACCATACAATCAATCAATCAATCAATCCTGCCTTTATATGCATGGATTGTTCTGTAAACCCTTATAGCCCCAAACCTAGATTAACCCTTACCCATACAATGCTGCCTTTTAACGCCCCTGGGAAAGAAGCCTTTTGAAAACAATGTGGGAAAAGGAGAAAATGCTGGTAATCAGCATTCTTCTCTTTTCCCACAATATTTTCTACCCTATCAAAGAAAAATAGCACCATTTGAGCCACACTGAAATTGTCATCTGCAAATGCTTTCAATTTGGACAAGGCTAAAATTTTGTCGTCTAGTAAAGGGTTAAACAGCTTATGTGGACAGAGTAGATATAACAATTTGGTAAAGGGTTTACTTGAAGAGTCAAAACTGGGCATGAAATATTTTCACTCAGTGAATTTCGCGGGGGCGACATACTCAAACTTTTATTGCACAATTTCATATTGGGTTTTTACAAACAGATGACCCCATTGACGACAGTACATGTAAATGAGTGACAGGTCAATTTTGTTGAGTAATACTAAAAGAGATTTAATTAATAGAAATAATACCTAATATATAAGCCAGATAACCCAGAACCGAGAGCCAACAACCTTACCAGAGTAGCTATTTGTCACCTGTACTGTTGGAAAGGTGTAAGTTTTTGTAAGTTATCATTTGAAAACCTTTATTTAGAAAGTTTGAGTAATTAGGATCAAAAGGAATATTAATGATCAACAGGTTAATTCTGTTGAGTAATATCTCTGATGTTATTTTTGTGATAATTTCTCTAGTCGGAGAAGCAAATGAGAAACAATCACAAAAATAACATCGCAAGTAAAGTCCCTCCAAACTGGGGGTAGGATTATTTGATGCTCAGTTTAACCCTTTACCAAACAACAAAATTTCAGACAAGTCCAAATTGAAAGCATTTGCAGACGACAAAATATACGTGACTGAAAAATTTAAATTTCTTTTGGGAAGGGTAGAAAACATTGAGGGAAAAAGAGAAAATGCTTGTTACCAGCATTTTCTCCTTTTCCCATGATGTTTTCAAAAGGCTTCTTTCTTAGGGACGTTAAAAGTCTGGATTGTGTGGTAAACGGTTAACCCTTTCCCAAACAAGCCCTGGTTTTCACGTGTCTGCAGTACAAGTCTTTTGAAACACTGTGGGAAAAGGAGAAATTGCTTGTAACGAGCAATTTCTCCTTTTCCCACAGTGTTTTCTACCCTTTTTGATAACCTTCTGCCATTTTCATCAAATTTAAAATTGTCGTCTGCAAACTCTTTCAATTTGGACCAGTCCAAAATTTGTTGTTTGGGAAAGGGTTAAAGCAGCAGAATATTTTCTGCTTCTAGTGTTTGTAAGTTTTTTTCCAGCCAATTTGATGAATCAGCAGCAGACAGAAAAGATGGAATTATTTTTGAGATGCCGGAGAGACTGTACAAATAGTTTGCTTATCTGTCTTCGGATCCAGCGTTTATTTGCTATTGCCTTATCATTTGTCACATTGGAGTGCATAATAAATGAAAGGAACATTTTCAGTTTATGGAAAAGAAAATGTAGAACCTAGATATTGCATTGATTGATCCTTTAACTAGCCATCTTGTTTTGCAACATCCCTGAGGAATAAGGCTTTTTAAAATATTGAGGGAAAAGGAGAAAAATGCTGGTAGCCTGTATTTTCTCTCTTCACCTGCGTTTTCCAAGGTTTACAAGACAACTGTCGTCATGTGAGTCAAAACTGAGAATTTATGACCCTGAAGAGGAAGGCTTTTGGAAACATTGTGAGAAAAATAGACAATGCTGGTTACCAGCATTTTCTCTTTTGCCTACAATATTTTCAAAGAAACAATGCCCATCATTATTAGAGTTACATGTAATTCATTGTCTGCAGAATGCTTTCACTGAAGGTAAGTCTATAATTTTGTTGTCTTGTTGCTCGTAAAGAGTTACCTTTTTACCACACAACAAAGTTTTTGACTCACCTATAACTTAAAAGCATTCTGTAGAGGAGAAACTAAACATGGTTCAGATGATGAGAGTTGTTTCTGAAAGGGTAGAAAACATTTTGGGAAAAGGAGAAAATGCTGGTTACCAGCATTTTCTCCTTTTCCCTAAATGTTTTCAAAAACCTCCGTCCTTGGGGTCCTGAAAAGTCGGGATTGTGTGGTAAAGGGTAAAGGTATTACATACATATAAGGTAATGGACGGTGCATGTGACCCAATGTCACGACTGTCTCTACAGACGGGAGGTTTTAATCAGCTAAAGTTATTTCCATGCCTGAGTATCAACAGGGAAATATTTTCTTATCGCATAATCTGTCAATTACAGAGATTTTCCCTGTTTATTCCTAGACTATCGGCCTTTTTCAAGAAATAGATCACCTCATACATACCGGTAGATATTTTATTCTCTTTTTGGGCTAATTTCAATTTTGTCACACGAAAAAGATCTCTTTCTTGCCCATTTTTTCACGGGAAATACAGTCTGATCTTGGATTTCATTTTTCCTCTATTTTCTTGGAAAGTAAAGTGTGGGACTCGTGACCTGGAGGCACTGGGTTCAGCCCCATCTGATCTGCTGGGCCCTTTGTGGGTGTGTCCTTGGGCAAGACACTTCAGAGCCCTAGCCTAGTACTGGTTAAACCCAGGAAATACATGAATATGTGAGCTGTCGCCATGATACGACTGAATTACTGTTGAAAGCGGCATAAAACACCATTCAATTTTTTGGACAAATTCAGGGGGAAACCCTTTGAAAATTGCAAAGTTCTGCTTGTTTTTCAATGTTGAAAGAGTTCATTTCATTTATTTAGCACTCAATACGCCCAATGCCACCCAATCATGTGTTTCAGGTACCCTGATGAAAAGGACTTTTGAATACACTGTAAGAAAAGGACAAGATGCTTATAACGTGCATTTTCTGCTTTTTCTACAATGTTCTTTGCCACACAATCGTGTGTTTCAACAACCCTGATGAAAAGGGCTTTTGATTACAAAAAGGACAAAATGCATGTAACCAGCATTTTCTGCCATTTCTACAATGTTTTCTATCCTTTCAACGACAAAAACCATCAGTAAATGAGCTACATTAAATTTGTTGTCTGCCAATTCTTTAACTCTTTACCAAATGACAAAATTTTTGACATGTCCAAACTGAAAGCATTTGCAGACAACAAGATGAATGTGACTAAAAAATTATTTTTTGGTAGGGTAGAAAACATTGTGGGAAACGGAGAAAATGCTGGTTACCAGCATTTTCTCCTTTTCCTACAATGTTTTCAAAAGGCTTCTTCCTAAGGGTTGGTAAAACCTTGGGTCCAGCAAAGGTTAAAAGCTTAATTTGGGTGGGTCTAAACTTTTTACATAATGATTCAATTTTAAGAGATTAATGTCTGCAGATAGAACCTCTTTTTCATAGGCTGACAAAGAAATCCAACAAGAAAAACGTCACAATACCATTACAGAATCTGCATAATGATGGTCGATTACTGTAAACACTGTTCCAGCCCTAAAATGACGATTATTAGCACATCGTATTTACACTGTGTGATATATTACAGGAGGCGACATGAGAGGTAATTAACTTTATCCTTAACTGCCAAACACAAATTCACTCGCTTTCCCTACAGTGTGGATTAACTCTTTACCAGACAACAAAATTTTAGCCTGGTCCATATTGAAAGCACTTGCAGACAACAAATTAAATGTTATTCAAAACATAAACTTTATCTATCATAGGGTAAAAAACATTGTGGGAAAAGGAGAAAATATTGGTTAACAGCATTTTCTCCTTTTCCCACAATGTTTTCAAACTCAGGGTTGTTAAAACCCGGGATTGTGCTGTAAAGGGTTAACCCTTATAGTTGTTTTAGCTGCTGGTGTAGATCTGAGATTAACTCTTTCGCTGCCAACTAAAGAGAGCCGACTTTTCATGTGGTCTATAAGTATCCTTCTCATTTGAATTGAATCTGCTTTTGGTTGGAGACTAACACAAGACAGCGGACGGTGTAGATCAGAGATTAGACTGCACATTTTGTGCAGTCTGATCTTGATCTGCACCATCCGCACAGTCCTTCCAATGTGACATTGGCAGTGAAAGAGTTAAACTGCAAAAAATTTGCAGTCTTGTGAAACTACACTGTAAATTATCTTGAGACATTGTGGCTAGAAGCAACTGAATGAAACTGCTCTAAAGTTTACATGTTTTTTTACCAACTAATAGCTCTTTACCGAGCGACAAACTTGTCCAAATTGAAAGCACATGCAGACGACAAAATAAATGTGACTCAAAAACTGAAATTTGTTTTTGAAAGGGTAGAAAACATTGTGGGAAAAGGAGAAAATGCTGGTTACCAGCATTTTCTTTTTCCACAATGTTTTCAAAAGGGTCGATAAAAGTCAGGATTGTCTGGTAAACGGTTTAAAGGTGGCAGGTGAAACTGCTCCTAAACAATCTCATTTTCCTTTAACATTTTCACTGTACCGGTATTCATGCATTAATTAACTCTTTACAAAATGGCAAAATTGTCGACTCGACCAAATTGAAAACATTCGCAGACGATAAATTAAATGTAGTTGAAATTATGATTTTTGTCTTTGATAGGGTAGAAAACATTGAGAGAAAAGGAGAAAATGCAGGTAACCAGCATTTTCTCCATTTCCCACAATGTGTTTAACTCTTTACCATAAAATCCCGACTTTTAAGGACCCTGTGAAAGAAGCCTTTTGAAAACATTGTGGGAAAGGAGAAAATGCTGGTAACCAGCATTTTCTCCTTTTCCCACAATGTTTTCTACCCTTCCCAAAACAAATTTCAATTTTTCAGCAACATTTATTTTGTCGTCTGCAAATGCTCTCAATTTGGATCAGCCTGAAATTTTGTCCTTTGGTAAAGGGTTAAAAGCCTTCATTGTCAGGGTCATTAAAACCTGGGAATGTGTGGTAAAGGGTTAAAGCCCAATTCATGATGACTATCAGTATTTAGCAAGGAAGTTCTAACTGTAATTTGCTTCAAATTTATCTCACAAGGTAGTAAGGTCATCTCTTTTCCGGATGACAAAATTTTAGACTTGTCCAAACTAAATGCATTTGCAGACCACAAATCAAATGTATCTAAAGTGGCGGGATTAGTTTTTGAAAGAGTTAAAAACATTATAGGAAAAGGAAACAAGCACACCACATGTGGATGCAAATGCTCAGCTGCAGTTGCTGTTAGAAATAGATTGATTTTCAGTGAAGGTCAAAAAAGGGGCATAACTGTGTCAAAAAATGCCTGCTCGATTTGTATAGGCCTCTTCTGATACTAAACAACTAGTGGAAGTTTGAAGTAAATATCTTCAGTAAAGACACTGATATTATAAGATGTCAGTTTTTGCACAACAATGCAGTCAACGTCACGTAGACGACAGGGCTCTGATAATACATCGATTTTTCTTTCAAAGACAGCCAAGCCTAAAACGCTGGTTGGCAACATTCTCTCATTTTCCCTAAGTGTCTTTAAGTTAGGGCCTCTTCCTCAGCACTGTTAACCCTTCAACAAACAATCCGACTTTTAACGACCCTGAGGAAGAGGCCTTTTGAAAAAATTGTAGGAAAAGGTAACTGGTAACCAGCATTTTCTCCCTTTCCCACAATGTTTTCTACTCTTCCCAAGACAAATTTCAATTTTTGGGTCACAACTTTGTTGTTTGCAAAAGCTTTCAAGTTCAGGTCTAAAATTTTGCTGTTTGGTAAAGAGTTAAAAGACTGGATTAGTATAGAGGAAAGGGCTAACTGGTCCTACTTCCCAGTTACACAATATTGATTATGGCCTGTGTGCAGAGGTGACCATGTCTGGAAGACATCCTTTGAGAAAACTTAATTTTGGATTATTGACAAAGACTTATCTTAACTCCCAAATAATTTTATGTAATATTGAGCCCTTGGGAGTAATAGCAACATCCAGTCCAAATATCAACTGTTGTATTTTTCCTTAATTTTGGTAGTATTTGCATGAATCAATGTAGATGTAGCAGCATTAAATTTTGTTTGTTTGTCTGTCAATCTGCCTATTTCTTTCTACTCTGAAACTATGGAAAATATCATCTATAATTATGCCCCTACTGTTGACAGATATTGACAACAATGTGTGAAAACTGACACCGAATGTTTCGGTGAGAAAAAACCTTTTTCTTGCAAACTTTTCTGTACTACTGAAAAACAATATTATCCTTTCTTTTAACCCTTTCCCGCACAATCTCAATTTTGAAGGAAGAAGATTTTAGAAAACACTGTGGGATAAGGGGAAAATGCTGGTAATCCGCATTTCCTCCATTTCCCACATTTTACATTCGATACTCTTTCACAGATAATTTTCAACATTTGAGCCACATATCATTTTTCATCTATAAATAATTTGGATTTGGATGTCCATAATTTTGTCGTTTGGTGAAGGATCCAAATGTTTGATTATTATTTGATCTGTACAAATATTTTTTCTAGAGAAAGCATGTACAGTGTTGGGTTAAATTTGGAACATTTAAAAGGAAAATATTTCAAAAGTAAACTGCACAGATGCCTCAAAATTTATCTTTAACCCTCAAAACTCCTTTCACACCTACAGTTGCTAGCCAGGGTGGATAAAGACCGGACTAGGCAAAACATGTAGTCTGATCTTGGATTGATGCTATTAACTTTGCTGATACACCACAGAAAAAAAGCAAAGTTGAAATGGCAATTATTTGAAAGGTCTTATTTTCTAGATTGAGCATGTCCTTTTGGTTTATTTGGCACTCTAAGGGTTTACCCATTACTCCACGTTTTAACTCTACCAAATGACAAATTGTAGACTTGGACAGATTGAAAACATTTACAGACGACAAAAAAAAAAAAATCTGGGTCCATATTCACCAACCATTCTTAAGAATATCCTTTGTCTTATTCTACAAGATTTTCTACATTTGAAAGTAACACAACTCCTGATTGGCTAAACCAATTGGTTTAGCCAATCAGGAGTTGTGTTACTTTCAAATGTAGAAATTCTGGAGAACAAGACAAAGAACATGCTTAAGAATGGTTGGTGAATACAGACCCTGACTGAAAAATTGAAATTTGTTTTGGGAAGAGTACAAAACATTGTGTGGAAAACGAGAAAATAGTGACAAGCATTTTCCCCTTTTCCCACAATGTTTTCAAAAAACTTCTTTCTCAGCATCATTAAAAAGTTGCTATTGTGTGGTAACAGGTTTAGGAACCTGACGATTTAGGAAGCCTTTTGAAAACATAGTGGGAAATTGAGAAAATGCTGGTAACTTGCATAATTTTCTCCTTTTCCCAAAAAATGTTTTAACTTACCTGTACTCTCTCAGAAAAATCCCACATTTCTTTTCTCATTTGCAAATGCTGTCATTTTGGTCAAGTCTAAGTAAAGTTTTGTCACCTGGTAAAGGGTAATATACCAGGAAAAAGGCTTGCTTTCTGAAGGAAATTGTCTGATAATTAACTGCTTCCTGCATGACTATAGAGATTAATGCAGCTGTGCGTTTTCCGTGAGTTCTTCGGGAAAAATTAATGGGAAGTGTCAGTTTGTAGGAATTCCATAAATGGCATCATTATAGACTGTAAGATACTCTCCTTAGTTGCTCATCGATAAATAGATATGGGCTGTGCTCTGGCAAAAGGGGGCATAATGCATCTCAATGATGCATTATACCAAGCAAGGCATCATATAGGTGTAGATGAATAGAACCTGTTTTAACTCTTTACCAAACGACAAAATTAAAGACTACTCCAAATTGAAAGCAGTTGCAGACGACAAAATAAATGTGACTCAAAAATTGAAATTTGTTTTGGAAAATATAGAAAACATTGTGGGAAAAGGAGAAAATGCTGGTTACCATCATTTTCTCCTTTTCCCACAATGTTTTCAAATGGCCTCTTTCTTAGGGTCGTTAAAGGTCGGGATTGTGTGGTAAAGAGTTAAAAACCAACTGAATCACGAGTTAGAGTGGTCCCTTGACGTGCAGAAAATTGACCAATGTCAAAAACTTTCGACCCAAGTCAGCCTGCACAGGCTGACCTGGGTCGATACTGTTTGCAGATGAATTAAGCCCCCTTTTCACAGAGCATGGCCCATATTATACACTTCTCTATTTTTGAATATATTAGATTCTTTATCAAGATGTTAAACCTTAGGGTAATAATAATCTCAAAGATTCCATTCAGTCTTGAAAAAAGACCTAACTTTTTACCAGAGGATAAAAGTGAGGACTTGTCAATATTGAAAGCAATATCAATCCAAGATCAGACAGCACATGCCATACAATTCTGATCTTTATCTAAACTATTCTCATAAGCAGTTAAATCTGGGTTCAGCACTTTACAAAGGTTAAATTCCAGCTGTCAAGATCTAAGGAACAATCCTTCAGTCATACCAATCTTTTTTTTACCTCTTCATTAGGACAGTCATTTAAAGTGTACTTGTCACAATTTGACCAACTCCGTAACTACATCTAACCTCATCCATACCTGGCGGGTTTCCCATTTTGAACTGCAAATTTTGAACTGCAAATGACATGATCTTAACCCTTTACCACACAATGTTGCCTTTTAATGACCCTGGGAAAGGAGCCTTCTGAAAACTTTGTTGGAAAAGGAGAAAATGCTGGTAACCATCATTTTCTCCTTTTCCCACAATGTTTTCTGTCCTATCAAAGAAAAATTGCACCATTTAAGCCACAATGAAACTGTCGTCTGCAAATGCTTTCAATTTGGACAAGGCTAAAATTTTGTGGTCTGGGAAAGGGTTAAACATGGTGGCGCCCATTTAATAAGCCGTGAAGTTATTCACATTTATCAATCCCAGTGAAAACTTCCTACGGAATCAGAAAACCAAGTTAAAAATTGGATGTACAAACTGTTTGTCAACGGAAATGTATTTAAAAAGATTTCAATAGAAATCAACAGAAAATTGTGACTCATGTTTTCTTTTTTAAGAGGAGCCTAACTTTGCCATGAACAGTAAACAAGCTTATTTCTTGCGTAGAAATGTACGGTGTAGGTGCATATCAAGGTACATTATACAGCCGACTGGTACTTCATCAATGGACCGCCCCAGGTTTGCTGAATGCTAAAAGTGCAGTCACTGGATAGGACTAAAACATAACAATAATCTTTCAAAACATCTCCACTGGGTCATAATTCTTGCAAAACTTTCCTTTTAATTGTTGATAACTAAATATTTCAAGAGTAATCACCAATTCTAAATGACAACAGATCGAAGGTTTTTGGTGCCCTGCAGAAATGTGACTTGTAAATCTGAAGTAAAGCAATGCTTTTGATGGTCATAGCACAAACGGTGGATTACTACAATATTGAAGAAAATGGATTAACACTTTACCAGATCATAAAGTTCAGAATCATTCATACTGAAAGCCTTTGTGGATGGCATGCTAATCATGGCTCAAATTATGGGGGTTGTTTCAGAAAGGTAAGAAAACATTGTGGAAAAAACTAGCATTTTCTCATTTTTCCAAAATGTTTTCAAATGCCTTTAACCTCAAGGTTGTTAAAACTCTAGACTGTATTGTAAAGAATAAAGTCACTGTGATAACATACCAATAGCTGCCTTTCCCCATATCTCGACGTTGAAGATACCAAATGTAGAGTTCATTTTCCTTGGGACATCTTTGCCATCATGTTTGTTAGTCTCCAGGTTCCACAGTATTTTGGGAGGTTCGTGATGCGAGATGACGATTCGTTCATTTTCAAATTCCTCTCCCCAGGGATTCCAGTCGAGATCTTCTTCAGCAAGTTCTGAAATGACAGTAACAATTCATATATTTTCTGAACAAGATTGATAAGTTTTTGCCACGTTTCAATTTTCTCTGAAATCTGCAAATACAAAAAAATTGTTACCCAGAAAATGAAAGAAGTTTAGAGAGAATATAATAATTGCAATTTCATGTTTGCTAGAGTCTACAGTGTTGATTAACAATCAGGCTGCATGTTTTGTGCAGCCTGATCTTGATCTACACCGGCCGCAGATGCAACTATAGTCGTGAAAGGCGCTTTAAGGGTTAAATTTAAGATTTCCAATATGTCTTTATCCCTTGTACCATTATATATTGGTAATTTATCTGTTTTGTTTACACAGCTGAGTAAATTCTGAACAATTCTCTCTGACCGTAAGGATGTATCTTTAGCTACAGTGTGGGTACCCATTAAAGCTGTCCAGATGAGACAATTCAATGAGAGTAATAAGAAAAGACTGCATTTTCTGTGCTGTCTCACCTTGATCTTCACTGCCTGCAAAGCAACCACAGCTAAGTTCCGCATGATCTCCTTTTTTCTGATTTTTTAACCCTTTACCACACAATCCCAACTTTTAATGACCCTGAAATAAAAGCCTTTTGAAAACATTGTGGGAAAAGGAGAAAATGCTGGTAACCAACATTTTCTCCTTTTTCCACAATTGTTTTCTAACCTATCACAGGCAGAAATCATCATTTTAGCATCATTTGTCGTCTGCAAATGCTTTTAATTTGGTCCATTCCAAAATTCTGTCGTTTGGTAATGAGTTAAAGCCCTTTTCCTACAAGGTTGTCAATTAACCCTTTTGATAATGTACATGCTTGTAACCAGCATTTTTTCCTTTTTCCCACAATGTTTTCTACTCAATCTAAGGCAAATTCCATTTTTTGAGTCACATTTAAATTATCGTCTGCAAATGCTTTCAATTTGGACCAGTCAAAATTTTTCTTGTGTGGTAAAGAGTTGAACAAACTGACAGAGATAATATTATTGTACATTATTATAGGTAATCAATTTCTAACCAATAATGCAGAGTTGTAGCAGCCCTCTCTCTCCCTCCTTCTAAAGTCATGATCGCAGACCTCTGAATCACGCCCAAACTTTTGAATCAAGGCCTAATGACAGAACTTCTGAATCACTGTTACAGAACACCGAATCAAGCATGAAGCCCCCACTTCTGACTTGTCCAAATGAAAGTTTTTTTTTTTTTGGCAGAGGGCAATTTAAATCCAGCTTATATGACAGAATTTACCTTTGATAGGGTAGAAAACATTACAGGAAAAGGTTACCAACATTTTCTCCTTTTCCTACAATGTTTTCAATAGCCACCTCTTTTAGGGTCATTAAAACTCGGGATTATGCGGTAAAGGGTGACGGATAGTTAGTGAATACAGACCCTAGGTCAGACACAGGCCAAGGCTAATCATCACTGGTAGTGTAGAATCAAGTGGTGAACAGTAGATCCAAGATTAGACTGCTCATAATTTTTGTGCACACAAGAGCTCCTTGTGTTGCTTATAGCCCTTTACCACAAAATCCCGACTTTTAACAACCCTGAGAAAGAAGCCCATTGAAAACATTGTGGGAAAAGGAGAAAATGCTGGTAACCAGCATTTCCTCCTTTTCCCACAATGTTTTCTACCTGATCCAACACAAATATTAATTTTTGGGTCACACTTGTCATCTACAAATGCTTTCAATTTGGACTGGTCTAAAATTTTGTCATTTGGTAAAGAGATAACTGTGAAAAGGTTCAAGTATCTTATACCAAGTTTTGGCTCAGGTTAGCCTGCGTAGACTGACATATTTTGTAAATGCATTAACCCTTTACCACACAATCCCGAGTTTTAGGGACCCTGAAGAAGGCTTTTAAAAAAACTGTAGGGAAAGGAGAAACTGCTGGTAACTTGCATTTTTTCCTTTTCCTACAGTATTTTCTACCCTATCAAAGTACTTCGGTTCCTACGTATTACTTTTGAATTGTCGTCTGCAAAAGCTGTCAATTTGGAAAAGTACCAGAGTTTGTCATTTGGTAAGGAGTTAGCCCAGCCCCGGTAGCTCAGTCGGTAGCGTACAGGACTTGAGAACAGGAGGTTGCTGGTTCGGCCAATTTTTGTCCGAGGATTGATGATAGTCATTGCTACAGGATTTATTCCTCCCTCACCACTGACCATTGTTTCGACGATGGTTATGTGGGAAAGTAGCCAGTGGCTTGGAAAGAACACTGTGCGGAGTAATGGGAAAAGAAACTCCAGGAAAGCATGGATAGGTGCACTGGCCACCGCGATATAACTGAAATAATGTTGAAAATGGCGTTAAACAACATACAATCATACAGTGGTAAGGAGTTAACCACCCCTTTTCAGAGAGCATGACTCAAATGAATTCTGAAGGGCTTTTCTTATGATGACTTCAATATGGGCTGTTCCAATGATCTGTCAATAGCACTGAAGTACTGAGCGTAAAATATTGCACAAGGGCATTGTTTCAGAGTATATTCCATTATATTGGTTATCTAATTATCAAGCCAGATCTATAATGTAGGAAGGGTTCCTCCTAATAAACTGCAATTTTCTTCCTGGAAATAGAAAGTTTCCAAATACAGACTTTTCATCAAGCACATGACTTAATCAATTATGCCATCATTAATTTATCATTTTTTTCCCCCCCCCCTTTTTTTTTTAACCCTTGAAGTGCTAAACCCATACTTAATTGCTGCACAATATATGTACATCAAGATCAGACTGCTTTGAAGATGCAGTCAGATCTCAGATCTAAACTGTACCATTCTTTGCCAGATATTCTGACAAGCAGTCAGCTCTGAACCTGCAATTCTTGTCTTGTCTTTGATCTGATTACAAATGTCCACTTCTTCATTTAGCACCACAATGACTAAGTTTCTTTCTTTTATGCTTTTCAGTTTATAGAAATCTGACAGTAGATATCCTTATAATTCACCAGTAAATGTTATAATTCATCGGTGAATGTCTTAACTTTTATTTTTGACATATCTCAGATATTTATAGAACATGAATGAAATTTTAGTGAGTGAATGTCACATTTTATGACATAGTCAACATCACTCCTGTCGTCATTATTACACCTAGTCCACAGCTGACTGGATTGAATAGATCTATTTCTCTGGAAAAATGCACATATTTTTCACGATGAGCAAAAATGGAACATGGAAAGAAAGGTTAAAGTGAAGAGCATAAAAGAAATAGGATGATTGTTTGTTTCCATGTATGATAAAAATTTCTTGCATCTCGTGAAAAGCAAAGGCCATATTTTAACTCGTGGCTTTGCCACTCGTGAAAATATAGCCTTTGCTTTTCACTTGATGAAAGAAATTTCGATCATACACCAAAACAGACAATTATCCTCCATCACTTCTTTATTTAGCACTACAATGATTAAGTTTCTATAATCTTCAATTTTAGCCCATACAATACTATATAGTTCATTAAATTATTGTTCTGAAGGACACTGTGCATGAAGATCTGACTCAACAAATTTTTAGCCTTGTTGAAATTGAAAGCATCTGCAGACGACAAAATCAACATGATTAAAAAATTGAAATTTGCTTTGAGAAGGGTAGAAAACATTGTGGGAAAAGGAGAAAATGCTGGATACCAGCATTTTCTCCTTTTCCCACAATGTTTTTAAAAGGCTTTTTCTTCAAGGTCATTAAAACTCAGGATTGTGTGGTAAAGGGTTAATCCATTAGTTTACAACACATTTTAATGACCCTGAAGTTGAAACAGCTTATGAGAATGTTGTGCAAAAATAAGAAAATGCTAGTAACTAACATTTTTTTCTTTTCACACCATGTTTTCTACCCTTTCAAAGACAAGTCCAATCATATGAGTCACATTCACCTTATTGTCTTCAAATGCTTCCAATATGGACAGGTCTAAAATTTTGCTGTGTGGTGTGAAGCATTTATTCCTCACAAAACAATCTCATATTTAAACCATGTAGTCAGGCCATGATTTTGTTACTGGTAAAGATTTAACCCCTTACCACACAATCCCAACTTTTAACAACCCTGAGAAAGAAGCCTTCTGAAAAGACTGGGGGAAAAGGAGAAAAAGCTGGTTACCAGCATTTTCTCCTTTTCCCACAGTGTTTTCTAAACTTTCAGAAACAAAGGCCATCATTTTAGCCACATTTAATTTGTTGTTTGCAAAATGCTTTCATTTGGACCATTCCGAAATATTGTCATGGTAAAGAGTTAAGAGTTGTACACAGCAGAAGCAGCAAAATTTGTAGATCTACTTAACTTTACCAAATGACAGAAATGTCGACTTGTCCAAATTTAAAGCATTTGCAGATGACAATTTAAATGTGGCTTAAATGACAGATTTTGCCTTTGATAGGGTAGAAAACATTGTGGAAAAAGCATTTTCTCCTCTTCTCACAAATTCAAAAGGCTTTTTCTTCGGGGTCGTTAAAACCCCAGGATTGTGTGGTAAAGGGTTAACTATATACGTGTACATAAAAGAACTTAAGGTTTAACAGAAAAACATCATCCAGAATGTCAAACAGCTAGTGAAGTCTATCTTGTTTCCCCTTTTAAGGTGTCATCATTGGTTTTCAGCTGGTTTTTGGATGTGGTTTTTTTTTGGGCCATTAAAATCACCAATCGTAAAACTTGCTTTCACTGGTGGTGAAAAGAATTTGCAATATGTACTTAAACAAGACCACAGCATGTGGGTGCAAGTGCTTAGTTGCATTTGCTTTTAGAAGTAGATTGATATTTAGTGAATATTCTAGGTTGAAAAGGGGGTGTAACTGTGTCAAAAATATTTTTATGGTTATGATTATCTGCCCCTATTTTATGGATTCCCCTTTTGAGAATTAACAACTAGTTTAAGTTTGAAGTAAATATCTACAGTAATGAAAGAGAATCTCAAAGTTTTTGCACGATGCAGACTGGGTTATGACAATACCTTGGCTTTCAAAAACCCTGGGAAAGAGGCCTTTTGAAAACATTATGGGAACAGCAGGAAATGCTGGTGATCAGCAGTTTCTCCTTTTCCCACAATGGCTTCTACCCAATCAAAGGAAAATTGCACCATTTGAGCCACAGTGAAATTGTCATCTGCAAATGCTTTCAATTTGGACAAAGCTGAAATGTTGTCATCTGGTAAAGGGTTAAATCAATATGAAGTGTGATAATAATTATGCCCCAACTGTTACAGTTATAAGAATGATTACTTTTTATCCCTTAACCCTTTCCCAAACAAACCCTGGTTTTCACGTGTCTGCAGTACAAGTCTTTTGAAAACACTGTGGGAAAAGGAGAAATTGCTCGTAACGAGCAATTTCTCCTTTTCCCACAGTGTTTTCTATCCTTTTTGATAACTTTCTGCCATTTTCATCAAATTTAAAATTGTCGTCTGCAAACTCCTTGAATTTGGACCAGTCCAAAATTTGTCGTTTGGGAAAGGGTTAAGTCAAAAATGTTACACAGATGTGGGCTTGTGTCTGAATCATGACACCATTAACCCTTTACCAAATGCCAAATTTTAGACTTGTCCAAATTGAAAGCATTTTGCAGACAACAAATTAAAAGTCACAAAAATCATGATTTCAATCTATGAAAGGATAGAAATCATTGTGGGAAAAAGAGAAAATGCTGGTTACCAGCATTTTCTCCTTTTCCCACAATGTTTTCAAAGGGCTTTTTCCTCAGGGTCGTTAAAACTCGGGATTGTGTGGTAAAGGGTTAAGAAAGAGTTTACAAGACATTCCTGAGACATAATAAGAAAGAAGGCTTACGAGAAATTTGTGCGAAAAGGAGAAAATGCATGCATTTCCTTTGTGTCTCACTATATTTTCTACATTTTAAAAACAAGTTTTGTTTTATATGAAATGGAATCATACTTTATTTGTCATCTGCGAATACTCTCAGTTTTGGTAAGTCTAAAATACTATCGTCCAGTAAAGGTTTAACGAAAGTACAGCTTTATTTATAAAAGTGCCTAACTTTATCTGTTGTTTTTATTAGTCAGCAAACACTCCATAATGAACAATTTTGATTTTAGATAAAGTAACACAAAGAAATGCAGAACTTTCAAGAGGTATAGACAGAAGTTGTTTTCTGTAATGATTATGCTGTGAATTGTACCAGGTATTAACTTCCATTTGAATTTCATGTTAATCCTTTACCACACAATCCAGAGTTTTAACAACCCTGAGAAAGAAGCCTTTTGAAAACACTGTAGGAAAAGGAGAAAATGCTGGTAACCAGCATTTTCTCCTTTTCCCACAATGTTTTTTAACTATTCAATTACAAAAACTATCATCTGACAAAAAAACTGGGTTGTCACCTGTAAATAACTTCAATATGGTCCAGTCTAAAATTTTGTCATGTGGTAAAGGGTTAAACTGTGGCTGGTTATTCCATGACCATTTACCGGTAGTTCTTTACCACAACTCTTTTCAACAGAATTTTGAATTGGTCTGAATCCTAAGCAACTGCAGACGACAAATAAACTTTGTCTCAAATGATTAGACTTTTTTTTCATAGGGTAGAAACATTGTGGGAAAAGGAGAAAATGCTGGTAACCACCACTTTCTCCCTTTCCCACAATCTTTTAGAAGGCTTCTTCTCCTGGGTCCTTAAAACCAGGAATAGTCTGGCGAAGGGTTATACAATGGGATTTGTCTTTCAAAGGGAAGAAAAGATAGTGGGATACGGAGAAAATTGCTGGTAACCCAGCATTTTCTCCTTCTTCAAAACTTGTTTTTGATTTTTAAACAAGGGTTTGTTGGGTAATATTCAGACTGCAAGGTATAAGCTATAAGATAGCAAATATATTGAGCCTCGATGTCTTTTTTTTTGGGGGGGAAAAGCCTTAAAATGCAGTATTTTGATATTTCCTGCTGTAACACTGACAATGATCATCTCATTATATAACAGTTTAGAATTTTATGGTCAACTTTTTATTCTATTTTCAGAATAGCATGACCTCATCACTGCCAATCTGGAATCAATGAATTGGAAAAGCGTCACCTCATGATGGACATAGAGGAACTCTGTTGTTTCAAATTTATTTGAGAAGTAATCTTGAGTGTATTTGTCTCAGTAATTTTAAAGTGTCCCAAGTGTAACGACCATGAGAAAGACGCCTTTTGAAAACAATGTGGGAAAAGGAGAAAATGCTGGTAACCAGCATTTTCTCCTTTTCCCACAATGTTTTCTGTCCTTTTGCTGACAAATCTCATCATATGAGTCATATCTAATTTGTCATCAGCAAATGCTTTTAATTTGGACAAAAGTAAAATTTTGTCAAATGGTAAAGGATTAACCCTTTACCACACAATCATGGCTTTTAACAACCCTGAAGAAAAAGCCTTTTGAAAACATTGTGGGAAGAGGAGAAAATGCTGGTAACCGGCATTTTCTCCTTTTCCCACAATGTTTTCCACCCTTCTTTATACAAATTTCAATTTTTCAATCACATTTAACGTGCGTCTGCAAGTGCTTTCAATCTGGACCAGTCTAAAATTTTGTTGTTAGGTAAAGAGTTAATCAGTAGCACAACACTGCTTCATACAGATTCATGTTAACCTTCAACCTACTAAATAAGTTAAATACACTTCTCAGCTGATAGTATAAACACAAAATGTTGCTACCGATATTTCAAAGTTATTCTTGGGGGGAAAAATATCTCCTCACTGGACAGTGTAGATCGCCCAAAATCAGACTGCATGTTCTGTGCAGTCTGAACTTGATCTACACAGTCCGTAAAAGGTCCTTGTGTTGCGCTTAGCAGCCTATGGGTTAAGAGAGTCTATTAACCCTTTCCCAAACAACAAATTTTGGACTGGTCCAAATTGAAAGAGTTTGCAGACGACAATTTTAAATTTGATGAAAATGGCAGAAAGTTATCAAAAAGGGTAGAAAACACTGTGGGAAAAGGAGAAATTGCTCGTTACGATCAATTTCTCCTTTTCCCACAGTGTTTTCAAAAGACTTGTACTGCAGACACGTGAAAACCAGGGCTTGTTTGGGAAAGGGTTAAGCTAAATGTTGCAGCTGTATCACTGAATATTCATTCACTCTTTGTCGGCTGAAGATAATTTGTCAGTTTTTGACGTCTGACAATACAATTCAGCTGCAAACAAAGTGGCCATTTTGGAACCAAGATGCAGACTGTATAGATCTAAGATCAAACTGTATATTCTGTGTAGACTGATCTTGGTCTCTCCATCAAAAATTGCTGCATATATTGCCCATGGTACTGTGAAAGGGCTACAAGATATGCACAATTTACTTTTTACGCCATCCCAAGTTTTAATGACTTCATGGAAACGGAATTCTGAAAACATTGGGTGAAAAGGAGAAATTCATAGTCTGAGCAACATTTAATTTGTGGTCTTCAAAATTAATGCTTTCAATCTGGATAAGTCCAAAATTTTGTCTTCTTGTATAAAGTTAATCCTTAACCAAATAATAGAAAAGTTGAGCTGACTTGCTGAAAGCATTTCGCAAACAAGAAATTAAATGTCATTCAAATGATGTAATCTCCTTTTAAAAGAGTAGAAAAGATTGTGGGAAAAGGAGAAAATGCTGGTAACTAGCATTTTCTGACCTTTTCCACAATGTTCTTGAAAACCTTTTCTTTAAAGGGTTTTTAAAACACAGGATTGTTTTGGTTAGGGGTTAAGCTTCAGGGATTAGCCAGCCAGCCATAAATGAAATGGACATAATCATTCACAATTAACCTTTAAGTTTCAGACTCATATATACAATTAAATGGATAAATTCAACTAGAACTTTTGGCAAAAATATTTCATTAAGAACTGGACAGTGAACACCTAAGATCAGACTGCACAAAGTGTACATCCTAGTGATCTTGATCTATATTGCAATACTAAGCACATCATAATGGTCAGAGCATGCAAAGACAAATTAGTAGCCTTCATTACTAGATTAGATAACAGATTATCAATACACCTATAATGGGCATGTCCCCTTGGAATTTGCAGACCCTATACCATACCAAATTTTAGACTGGTCCATACTGCTAGCATTTGCAGGCAAAAATCTTAATGCTGCTCAATTTATGAGATTTGTCTTTCAAAAGGGTAGAAAACATTTTAAGAAGAGGAAGACGCTAGTTTCCACCATTTTCTCCTTTTCCACAATGATTTCAAAATCCTCATTCCTCTGGGTGCTTAACCCTTTACCACACAATCCGTCACTTTTAACGACCCTAAAGGGGTTGACTTTTGAAAACATTGTGGGAAAAAGAGAAAATGCTGGTAATCAGCATTTTTTCCTTTTCCTACAATGCTTTCTACCCTTTTAAAACAAATTTTAATTTTTGAGTCACATTTATTTTGTCGTCTGCAAATGCCATTGAATTGGACAAGCCCAAACTTTTGCCGTCTGGTAAAGAGTTAAAACATGGAATTAGTTGACTCTTTACCAGACGACAAAATATCAGACAAGTCCAAATTGAAACCAGCTTCTGACAACAAAATAAATGTGACTCAAAAATTGAAATTTATTGTGGAAAGGGTAGAAAACATTGTGGGAAAAGGAGAAAATGCTGGTTACCAGCATTTTCTTCTTTTTCCCCATAATGTGTTCTAAAGGCTTTAACTTTCACAGGATAGTCAAAAGTCGGGATTGCATGGTAAGGGAATCTTGAAGAATTTCCTTTGTACCAGTCTTATCTTGTCCTTCCAGGGTCCGTATTCACCAACCGTTCTTAAGAATATTCTTAGTCTTATTCTTCAAGATTTTCTACATTTGAAAGTAACACAACTACTGATTGGCTAAACAAAATGGTTTAGCCAATCAGGAGGTGTGTTACTTTCAAATGTAGAAAATTCTGGAGAACAAGACAAAGAACGTTCTTAAGAATGGTTGGTGAATACGGACCCAGGTCTTATCCTACGCTATGAGCTCATGATCTGCATCAGACTGGTAGCCTACTGGTATCTGGTTAGAAACAGTGATGGCAAGAAGCAAAGGGAGAACAATTCATGCATACATTTTCCAGCCATTACCATATTAATGTGTTTAGTAATTTCACCTCAGGCTAAACTGATATGCAAGTTGCAGCAACATTTCACTTAACTCTTTACCGCACAATGCCGACTTTTAATGACCCTGAGGAAGAAGCCTTTTGAAAACATTGTGGGAAAAGGAGAAAATGCTGGTAACCAGCATTTTCTCCTTTTCCCACAATGTTTTCTATCCTTCCCAAACCAAATTTCAATTTTTCAGTCACATTTATTTTGTGCTCTGCAAATGCTTTCAATTTGGACCCGTCTAAAATTTTGTTGTTTGGTAAAGGGTTAATTTAACCAAATGCACCCATTACCTGCTGCACATATTAACTCTTTACCAAATGACAAAAGACTGGTCCAAATTGAAAGCATTTGCAAATGACAAATAAATGTGACTCAAAAATTGTCAACTGTTTTGGGAAAAGTAGAAAACATTGTGGGAAAAAGGGAGAAAATGCTGGTCACCAGCATTTTCTCCTTTTCCCACAATGTTTTTAAAAGCTCTCTTTCTCAGGATCACTAAAAGTCAGGATAGCATGATAAAGGGTTAATCTCAGACTTACAGGGTGATCCGAAAATTCTGGTACACTTTAACTCATTACAAAAAAAAAATCCTAGGTTTTCATGACCCTAGAAACAAAGCCTTTTGAAAACATGGTTGGAAAAGGAGAAAATGCTGGTTACCAGCATTTTCTCCTCTTCCCACAATGTTTTCTACCCTATTAGAATCAGGTTTCATCACTTGAGCCACATTTACTTTGTTGTCTGCAACAGCTTTGAATTTGGATGAGTGTAAAATTATGTCTTTTGGTAAAGAGGTAACTCTCTACGAAATAAGCCATTGCAAACGATGTCTTAGATGTATCTCAAATGATAGGATTTGTTTTTGATAGGGTAGAAAACATTTTGGGAAGAGGAGAAAATGCTAGTTACCAAGTGAGATATACTTGCAACTGTTACACTTCTACCTTCAAAATGTAATTATCCTTGTTAGGCATTAAGGGCTTTCCCATTACTAACAGATTTCTTTTTACTTTCCCATTACTGACAGATTAGATCGAGGAAACTTTACTGTAAAAAAAACACTGGGTAACTCCTTGTATTTTCTATAATACTAGTATGCATTTCTGTCTACATTTTACAGCCATCTTTATACACATATGAAAATGAAGAGTCTTTGTTAAGTTTTCTAAAAAAAATCTTGCTGAAAGAAATCTGGCTTGATGCCACTATACTGATTACTCTGCAGACCAGTTCCAGGTTTTAACCCTAAATTACCACACAATCCCAGGTTTTAACAACCCTAATGAAGAAGACTTTAAAAAACATGGTGGGAAAAGGAGAAAATGCTGGTAACCAGCATTTTCTCCTTTTCCCTGAATGTTTTCTACCTTTCAAAAGACAAATTTAAGTTTTTTCACCATTTTTGATTTATCGTCTCCAATTGCTTTCATTTAGACCAATCTAAAATTTTGTCGTCTGGTAAAGGGTTAAAGACCTTATAATTGGTGGAAGACTTTTGAAAGCAGTGTGAGAAAAGTAGAAAATGCTAGGAACCACAAATTTTTCTCCCCTCTCAGAGCTAAGTTTATCATTTCAGACACATTCAATTTATCATCTTTAACGCTGTTCCAGCCTTAGTACTTAATGGCTTCACCCTTTCCCAAACAAGCCCTGGTTTTCACGTGTCTGCAGTACAAGTCTTTTGAAAACACTGTGGGAAAAGGAGAAATTGCTCGTAACGAGCAATTTCTCCTTTTCCCACAGTGTTTTCTACCCTTTTTGAGAACTTCCTGCCATTTTCATCAAATTTAAAATTATCATCTGCAAACTCCTTCAATTTGGACCAGTCCAAAATCTGTCGTTTGGGAAAGGGTTAAATCAACTGAAATACGTAGAGATTGGACAAAAAAATAAAGCGGCAGCAAAAATTCCTGTCAAATTATAAGGAAATTACTTAATGAAATCCAAATCAACAGAGAAACACCATTAGACAGCAGAGTACAGTGGGTTAGCTTGTTCTGCAGCATTAGAATTCTGGAAAAAATGTTAGGATGCAAGTATTTTACAGAATCATACAAAGATTGAAGACCGAAAAAATATACCGTATCATGACCCCATTATAAGGATAAGTGAAAAATCTTCAGGGGAAGGCCAAGTGGTTTCACAAACTACTGATCTGAATGATCAAAAGGATGAAAAAGTTAATAGTAATGTTAATCACTTATTAAACAAAATCAATTTTTAACAACCCTAGAAGACTATTGAAAACATACGAAAAGGAAATAATGCTGGTAACCAGCATTTCCTCCTTTTCTCACAATGTTTTCTACTCTCCAAAAAATAACTTTCAATTTTTGAGGCACATTTAATTTGTCATCTGCAAATGCTTGCAATTTAAATCGGTCTAAAATTTCGTTGTTTGGTAAAGTGTTCAGCCCTGCCTAAGCAACCTTCTCAAACAAGCCACTTTTGTTTTGGGACAACCAAAAATTGTCACTGTTGCTTTCGTCATATCCTTTCATTGCCTTGCCGCTAACTCTGTACCAAAGACAAAAGTTTAGACTTGTCAAATGTGAAAGAAACATGAAATTCAGTGTAGCTCATATAATGTGGTTTGTCTCTAAAAATGTTGAAAACATTGTTGGAAAAAGAGAAAATGCAGGTTACCAGCATCTTTTTCCCCTTTTTTCAAATTTTTTTCAAAGCTTTCTTCTTCTTAACAGTCAGGATTATATGGTTAACTCTTTACCAAACGACAAATTTTTAGACAGGTCCAAATTGAAAGCATTTGCAGATGACAAAATAAATGTGACTCAAAAATTAAAATTTGTTCTGGGAAGGGTAGAAAACATTGTGGGAAAAGGGGAAAAGGCTGGTTACCAGCATTTTCTCATTTTCCAACAATGTTTTCAAAAGGCTTCTTTCACATGGTCGTTAAAAGTCGGGATTGTGTGGTAAAGGGTTAAGAGGGTTAAGTCTGTACCAGATGGTGAAATTTTAGACTCATCCATACTGAAAGCATTAATTTTGCAGATGAAAAATTTAACATTGAATGATTTGTCTTGAATGGGGTGGAAAATTTTGTAGGAAAAGGATAAAATGCAAGTTACCAGCATTTTCTCCTTATCACACGCTGTTTTCAGAAGCCTTCTTCCTTAACTCTTTACCTATGACAAAATTTTAGACTGGTCCAAATTGAAAGCATTTGCAGACGACAAAATAAATGTGACTGAAAAAATGAAACTTATTTTGGGAAGGGTAGAAAACATTGTTGGAAAAGGAGAAAATGCTGGTTACCTGTGATTGTGTGGTGAAGAGTTAAGGTTGTTAAAGCACAGATTGTTTGGTAAATGATTAGTGGGACAAAAAGGGGGCAACCAAAGAATCAAAAGACTAAACAAAGCTTCCAGATAAGATTAGCATTCCTTCAGTTTACTTCTTTACCATAGCTATGTAACTCATACTTGTAACAAGATTGCCTGCTCCAGACAATTCATTTGAAAGCCAAAAACATGTCAGTCATGCTCTGGCAAAAGGGGGCTTAATGTATCCCCGTAATGCAGAATACCAAGCAAGGCATCAATTATTTAGGGATCCATAAAATTCATTATGTCTAACAGCCGACTGTATCATAAGGTAGAATGGTCCTTTGACATACAGAACAAGAGGACCATGATGGTCCTATATCGCTCACCTGAGTACTAAGCAGTACAGGTTAACAATGAAGATAAATACCAAATACTGAAGTTCAAGGCCAAATGATTATGAAAGAGAGACAACTCACAACTTTAACAGAGGTCTAGGCCTTTGGTTACCCAGAAAATTTTCTTATAATTGCACAAAAGATACCTAAGTACAAACGTCTAAGCCCCGCGGCTGGACCTGTAATGATCCCAGGGGCATCTTGTGTGCAAATTTCTTGAGGTCCACAAGGTGATGCTTCATGCAAAGTATCATAGCTCTAGGCATTTTGGGTTTAAACATAAAGATTTTTCAGTTTGCATTATATATACATGTAGATGCTACAGAGTAAACCAAGTCAAATACAGCAACTCTAATTGAAGGGCAAATAACTCATGTTGTTTGGGTCTAATAAGACCAATAATCAAAACCCATCCAAGATCTTATCGTCATATAAATTTTTACCAAGTTTGGTACTGATTGGTATATATTTGTAGATGCTAGAGTGTAAACAAAGTCAAATATGGAAATTTTGTCCAATTCAAGGGCAAATAACTCTGGATGTCCTGGTTCAATTTGACCCATAACTGAACTCTTCCGAGACCTTATGGGAATATATATTTTGACCAAGTTTGGTACTGATTGGTCAATATTTGCAGATGCTAGAGTGTAAACAAAGTCAAATATGGCAAATTTTCTAATTCAAGGGCAGACAACTCAGTCAGTTCTGGTCCGATTAGATCCATAATTGAACTAATCTGACATCTTATGATCACACACACTTTGACAATGTTTGGTGCTGATTGAGTCATATTTGTAGATGCTAGAGTGTAAACAAAGCCAGATTCAGTAATTTTTGCAAATTCAAGGGCAAATAACTCCTAGTGTTCTGATTGGATTTGATCCAAAATCGAACTCATCCGAGACCTTATAGGCATATACATTGTGGCCAAGTTTGGTACTGATTGGTCAATATTTGTAGATGCTAGAGTGTAAACAAGAAGATTTTTAAAGATTTCCCTCTTTATCTCTATGCAAAATCCGAGAACCCACAACATTGGGCCAATTTCAACAACAGCGCCATAATTTGAAGTATTTTGGTAGAGGGCTATTAGATGACGCTACATGCCAAATATGAAAGCTCTAGCCCTTACGGTTTGGGACAAGAAGATTTTTAAAGTTTTTTCTCTCGGTTGCCATGGCAACCAGAGTTCTTCATGGAATTCAAATCTTTGAAGTATTCTGAAAGTGCATCACCTAAGGATAATTTCTGTGAAGTTTCATTGAAATCTGTTGGGCGGTTTCAGAGGAGAAGATTTTTTAAGTAATTGTTCACAGACGGACGGACACCGGACAACGATCGATCACAATAGCTCACCCTGAGCACTATGTGCTCAGGTGAGCTAAAAAAGCTAAACTAATAATATTGGCGGACTATCATATGGAACACATGTATGAAGTTTCACAAATTTTTGTGCAGGATTTTGAGTTGAAGATACATGTATATTGATCCTTAACAGAAATATACATGAAGCCCCTTTTTCCTATGAGACAGTATTTGATATCAAAAAGGAAAAAAAAAAAAAAAACAATAAATATCAGCAGACATCATTAGGAACACCTGCATGAATTTCTATTAATTTTTGTCACAGATTTTAGAAGATATCTGTCCTGAAAGATGGACAAACAGATGGTCATTGGTCCATGACGAAATTAAACATTTAGCCCCCTTTTTTCATGACATGGTGTTTCATGAAATAAAAACAAATAACTGTTGTCTGTGGCTTGGAATAAACAATAAGAAGATGAAGTTTCATGACATTTTGTCCTTAGTTAAAGAGATATTGGTCCACAATGAAAATATACGTCAAGCCCCCTTTTTCCATGACACAGCAATAACTGGTCCTATTAGACCTACAATCAAACTCATTCGAGATCTTACGGTCATATATATTTAGACCAAGTTTGGTGCTGATTGGTTATTATTTGTAGATGCTAGAGTGTAAACAATGTCAAATATAGCAATTTTTCTAATTCAAGGGCAAATAACTCCAGTCATTCTGGTCCGATTACACCCATAATCGAACTCATCCGAGATCTTATGGTCATATACATTTTGACCAAGTTTGGTGCTGATTGGTTATTATTTGTAGATGCTAGAGTGTAAACAAAGTCAAACATAGCAATTTTTCTAATTCAAGGGCAAATAACTCCAGTTGTTCTGGTCCGATTACACCCATAATTGAACTCATCCCAGATCTTATGGTCATATATATTTTGACCAAGTTTGGTGCTGATTGGTTATTATTTGTAGATGCTAGAGTGTAAACAAAGTCAAACATAGCAATTTTTCTAATTCAAGGGCAAATAACTCCAGGCGTTCTGGTCCGATTAAACCCATAATCGAACTCATCCGAGATCTTATGGTCATATACATTTTGACCAAGTTTGGTACTGATTGGTTATTATTTGTAGATGCTAGAGTGTAAACAAAGTCAAACATAGCAATTTTTCTAATTCAAGGGCAAATAACTCCAGTCGTTCTGGTCCGATTACACCCATAATCGAACTCATCCGAGATCTTATGGTCATATACATTTTGACCAAGTTTGGTGCTGATTGGTTAATATTTGTAGATGCTAGAGCGTAAACAAAAAAATGTGGACGGATGGACGACGGACGGACGGACGGACGGACGGACGACGGACGCCGACAGACGGTGAGTGATCACAATAGCTCATCCTGAGCACTTTGTGCTCAGGTGAGCTAAAAATGACCAATTAAGCACAAAGCTTCGGTCCAGGTCAGCCTGCACAGACTGACCTGGGTCGATACTTTTCGCAAATGTACTAAGCCCCCTTCTCACACAGCATGGCTCATGTGTTTCGATATAAAAACCGAAGTAGAACTATTTCTCTTATGTAATAATATGAAGACATTTTGCAGTCTAAACTTTTTTGTCTGGTTAAGTGTTAAACCTTTACCAGTAGAAACATTTGCAGACATTTTAAATGTGGCTGAAATGATCATACTTGTCTTAGAAAGGTTAGAAAATATTGTGGGAAAAGGAGAAAATGCTGGTTACCAGCATTTTCTCCTTTTCCTACAATGTTTTCAAAAGCTTTCTTCTTCACAATTAATCAAAACTTGGGATTGGTTGGTAAAGGGAAAGAAAACTATCTTGACCCTTTACCACACAATCTGGACTTTTAACGACCCTGTGAAAGAAGCCTTTTGAAAACATTGAGGGAAAAGGAGAAAATGCTGGTAACCAGCATTTTCTCCTTTTCCCACAATGTTTTCTACCCTTTCCAAAACAATTTCATTTTTTTCAGTCACATTTATGCGTTCAAATTGGACCAGTGTAAAATTTTGTCGTTTGGTAATGGGTTATCTAGAGATGACTTAGTGACAAAAATGGTGGATGAACCAGCAAATCCTTGGCTCCGATAAGGCTTTGGGGCAAGAAACAAGACAAAGGACTTTGCACCCTAAATAAACAGTCTGGGCTTCCAGTTGTTGAGATCTTGCCAGCTGTGGCCTAACATCCACTATAGGTGTAGATCTATCATTAACTCTTTACCAAACGACAAAAATTTAGACTGATCCAAATTCAAAGCATTTGCAGACGACAAAATAATTGTGACTCAAAAATTGAAATTTGTTTTCGAAAGGGTAGAAAACATTGTGGGAAAAGGAAAAAATGCTGGTTACCAGCATTTTCTCCTCTTCCCACAATGTTTTCAAAAGGCTTTTTCTATAGGGTCGTTAAAACCCGGGATTGTGTGGTAAAGGGTTAGGTATACAAACGGTAAATTCACTTGTTGATTAAAAAATTGAAATTTATGTTTTGAAGGGAAGGAAACATTGTGTGAAAAGGAGAAAGAACTGGTTAAAAGCATTTTCTCCTTTATCCTTATTAAACCTTTACCACACAGTCCCGAACTTTAAGGCAGCTTGGCAGAAGAAGCTTCCAAACACATTGTGGGAATAGGAGAAAATGTGGCTTACCACCATTTTCCCTATTTCCACAAGGTTTTCTACCCTTTCATAGAAAAGTCCCATCATTTGAAAGACATTTCATTTGTCATCTGCAAATACTTTCAATTTGGATAGGTCCAAAATTTCGTCATCTGGTAGAGATTTAACTCTTTGCCAAATGACAAAATTTTATACTCGTCCAAATTCAGAGCTGCTGTAGCTCAATTGATGAATCCTGTAGGAACTGTGGGAAAATGACATAATGCTGGTTACCAGCATTTTCTTCTTTTCCCATATTTTCAAAAGCTTCTTCCCCAGGATTGTTAAAACTTGGGATTGCGTGGTAAAGGGACAGGCTCTCTTCCCCAGGGTCATACAAAACACTGCATTGTGCCATAAAGAATTAAAGGTATTAACAACTGACCAAGAGAATAGTCAAAGAATTCTATACATAAGATATAGTACATTTTAACTCTACCAAACAACAAAATTTTAGACTTGTCCTATTTGAAGGCAACTGCAGACGACAAAATAAATGTGACTCAAAAATTGAAATTTGTTTTGGGAAGGATAGAAAACATAGTGGGAAAAGGAGAAAATGCTGGTAACCAGCATTTTCTCCTTTTCACACAATGTTTTCTAAAGGCTTCCTTCTCAGGGTCATTAAAAGTCGGGATTGTATGGTAAATGGTTAATGGGCTTCTACAAATGAACTGATCACAGGCAAATAATGGCCAGTTAGCATTTTGATGTACAGGCAGTCAAGAACTGTCATAATGAGTAATTTCGCTTTATGTAATTTTTTCCCCCAAGTGGTTAACAGTGTCCCCCAAAAGATGCACCAATTCAGAACCTGCTGCATACAACTATAGCTATCTCTGTCTTGCTGCAGACCACACCGGAAAAGGTCAAAAGATGTAGTAACAAGAGGGCCATTGGCCCTAAAGCGCTCACCTGGGTAAAGTCATCTCTATCTTGCTGCAGACCACACCGGAAAAGGGCAAAAGATGTAGTAACAAGACGGCCATTGGCCCTGAAGCGCTCACCTGGGTAAAGTCATCTATGGTTGATAGAGCTGTAGAGATCTTGGTTTTAATAGTGTAAACCCAATGACTGTCAGTGACCTAGTTTCTGACCCGACATGACCCAATTTAAAATTTTTCCAAGTTTTTATCAATGACAAACATTCTGACAGAGTTTCATGAGTAACAGGCTGAAAATGTAGCCTCTACAGTGCACAAAAGGTTCAAAGAACTGGCACTGTGACCTACCTTTTGACCCCATGTGACCCAACTTCTAACATCTCCAAGACATAATCAAGACAAACGTTGTGACCAAATTTCATGAATATCAGGCTGAAAAATGTGGCCTCTACAGTTTTTTCAAAGAAATGGCCTAGTGACCTACTTTTTGACCCAACATGACCCAATTTTAACTCGTCCAAGATATCATCAGGACAAACCAAGTTCAGTGAGCATCTGACTGAAAATGTGGCCTCTAGAGTCCATACAAGGTAACTGTTGAAGACGTTTGACAGACGACGCAAGAAACACACAGCACAATCACAATAGCTTACCTCAGGTGAGCTAAAAAGGAGAAATTGCTTACTGGAAGCAATTTCTTATTCTACCTCTATCTATTCATATTTGTGCTAACCCTTAAATTTCCTTTCATGACTATAGTTGCTTTTGCAGCCACTGTAAATAATGATCAGGATGCACAAAATGCGCAGCCTGATCTTTGATCTACACTGTCTGCTTAGCTGAAACACTGCAGAAACAAGTGACCACGAAATTGAAATTATTCAGGTAATATCTTTAGGATGAAAATTTCTGTTGGGTTTATGCAGTGTTTTAATGGTGAGTATAACTACATCATAGTTCATGTTGGTTACATGTATTGACCCGAATGACAATAGTTTAGAATCAACAAACTTCAGGGCATCTGTCTAACACCATAAAAAGTCAAAACTGGTACACATTAGCTGAAGATTGCTGGGTAGAAAACTTTGCGGGAACAGGAGAAAATGCTGGTTGCTAGCATTTTCTCCTTTTCCCACACTGTTTTCAAAAGCTTTCTTCCTCTGGGATGTTAAAAATCAGGATTGTGTGGAAAAGAGTTAACAAGCGTGTTTTAAAAATTGCTGTGAACAAATTGATTTCAGGAGGTAATGTGTTAACTCTTTCCCAAACAAGCCCTGGTTTTCACGTGTCTGCAGTACAAGTCTTTTGAAAACTCTGTGGGAAAAGGAGAAATTGCTCGAAACGAGCAGTTTCTCCTTTTCCCACAGTGTTTTCTACCCTATTTGAGAGCTTTCTGTCTTTTTCATCAAATTTAAAATTGTCGTCTGCAAACTCTTTGAATTTGGACCAGTCCAAAATTTGTCATTTGGGAAAGGGTTAACTCTTTACCACACGACAAAATTTTGGACTGGTCCAAATTGAAAGCATTTGCAGACAACAAAGGTGGCCTAAATGACGTAATTTGTCTTTGATAGATTAGAAAACATTGTGGGAAAAGGAGAAAATGCTGGTTATCTTTTTCCCACAATGTTTTCAAAAGCCATTCTTCTTCGGGGTCATTAAAAGTTGGGATTGTGTGGTAAAGGGTTAAACCTTTATCAGACAACAAAATCTTACTTAGTCCAAATTGAAAGCATTTGCAGACGACAAACTGAATGTGACTAAAAACTGAAATCTGTTTTGGAGAGGGTAGAAAACATTGTGGGAAAAGGAGAAAATGCTGGTTACCAGCATTTTCTCCTTTTCCCACAATGTTTTCAAAAGGCTTCTTTCTCAGGGTCATTAAAAGTCAGGATCGTGTGGTAAAAGGTTAAAGTGAGATTTCCATTAGAACTGTAGAAAAAACATGTGGGCTCAATAAAAAGAAGTTGGCTACCTGCATTTAATCCTTTTCCTATAGTGTTTTCTCCAACTGTTATTCCATTAGACTCAGTAATTCATAGGACTGTTTTGTAAATGAGTAAAATATTTTTGTACAAAGTAAAGGATCAAATGGGTGACAACAATTTTCTAAAGAAGAGCACTTAAGAAAGGCTCAAGATCCCATCTGTTCCCTTTCACCATTTACCAAAACACAAAATTTTAGACCAGGCCTGATTGAAACATTTGCAGACCACAAAATTTGATGTGGCTTAACCCTTTCCCAAACAACCCCTGGTTTTCACGTGTCTGCAGTACAAGTCTTTTGAAAACACTGTGGGAAAAAGGAGAAATTGCTCGTAACGAGCAATTTCTCCTTTTCCCACAGTGTTTTCTACCCTTTTTGAGAACTTTCTGCCATTTTCATCAAATTTAAAATTGTCGTCTGCAAACTCTTTCAATTTGGACCAGTCCAAAATTTGTCGTTTGGGAAAGGGTTAAATGATTACATTTATATTGAATAGGGTAGAAAACGTTGGTAAAGGAGAAAATGCTGGTTACTGGTATTTTCTCCTTTTCCCACAATGTTTTCAAAAGCTTTCTTTTCTAAGGGTCGTTAAAACCAAGAATTGTGTGGTAAAGGGTTAATAGAAAGGGATTCCTCCTAATTACCCCTCTTCCATACTGTGAAACTGCAACACTAAGGTACAGATCTTATTGAAAAGAACTGACTGCACCAAATGCCAATTTTCGACTTGTCCAAACTGAAAGCATTTACAGATATCAAGGTAAATGTGGCTTGAATAATGGTGGTTGTTTTGGAAAGGGACCATATAAAACATTGTCTTCTTTTTCCCACAATGTTTTATCTAATTTTTAAAAAGTAACAGATTATTTGGTAAAGAGTTAACCCTAACACTGCTACATAAACGGAATGAAACTTCCAACTTCCAAGCCGATAGTAACAACCCAAATATTGGTATTTCAAAGATGTTTTTTGGGGAAAGATATCTCCTAATCGGACAGTTTAGATCCAAGATCAAATTGCATGTCCTGTGCAGTCTAATCTTGATTTACACTGTCCGCAAAAGGTCATTGAGTTGTACATGTACTTAACATCCTAAGGGTTTATAATGTCTTTGTTTTAGGTACCGGTATGTCTTAAGCTTGTATGGTGATGGGCTTGAATTTCATTTCAGAAGTTTTCACCGACTACTAGTTACAAGCATTTTCTCCTTTCCCCACAATTTTTTCAAAAGGCTTCTCTTTGAGGGTCGTTCAAATTGGACCGGTGTTCAAAGTCCGGATTGTGTGGTAAGGTTTAAAAGAAATACAATTAAACTGAATGGCCATTGAGAAAAACAGATATCAGTTCTATAGAAAAGGGTGGGGTTTAACAGGCTTTGCCTAATCAGGCTTCACTGAACAAGCATGAGTAAATGGAGCCTAAACAATCAGATCTCTTCTTTCCGGTACCCAATTACTTCATGTATGTTTTTTTCTTTCAGTTCTTTAATAATTAAAAACTTTTTTGTAAGGAAAGCACATTTTATACATCTTTAAACCCTTTACCACACAATCCTGACTTTTTACAACCCTGAGGAAGAAAGCTTTTGAAAGCATAGTGGGAAAAGGAGAAAATGCTGGTAACCAGCATTTTCTCCTTTTCCCACAATGTTTTCTAGCCTCCCCAAAACAAATTTTAGTTTTTAGTTACATTTATTTTGTCATCTGCAAATGCTTTCAATTTGGACTAGTTTAAAAAATTGTTGTTTAGTAAAGACTTAACAATTTAAAACTTTGTGTAGTTGAGAACATGAAGAAAAAAGTCATTGTGGACATTTGCTCAAGTCTAAAAACTTTATTGTTTGGTAAAGAATGAAATGTTTAAAAAAATAACGTGGATTACATAGATAGCTAAATAACAGAAAACAGAGATCAAGATCTCATCCCTGAAGTCTGTAGTAACCCTTTCTGTTACTCCAATAACTGACATACTTAACCCTTTACCAAACGACAAAATTTTAGACTGGTCCAAATTGAAAACATTTGCAGATGACAAATGTAAATGAAAAATAGAAATTTGTTTTGGAAAGGACAGAAAACATTGTGGGAAAAGGAGAAAATGCTGGTATCAGCATTTTCTCCCTTTCCTACAATGTTTTCAACAGCCTTTTCTCCTTCAAGGTTGTTAAAACTCTGGATTGTGTGGTAAAGGATTAACTATGGCTAAACAGCCTCTTGATTCGCTGTCAAATTTTATGATTACCTTTCAACATGTCAAAATTTCTTGTCAGAACAAGAGTAAAATGCACTGATTATCAAGTACTGGGTAGGTCAAATAGATCTACTTAACCCTTTCCCAAACGACAAATTTTGGACTGGTCCAAATTGAAAGATTTTGCAGACGACAGTTTTAAATTTGATGAAAATAGCAGAAAGTTATCAAAAAGGGTAGAAAACACTGTGGGAAAAGGAGAAATTGCTCGTTACGAGCAATTTCTCCTTTTCCCACAGTGTTTTCAAAAGACTTGTACTGCAGACACGTGAAAACCAGGGCTTGTTTGGGAAAGGGTTAAAATGTATCTTCTTGCCTTCCTCTATAAATTTAAACTGTAAAGGTTACTTAATGCAACTCAAAGCCCTTTTGCTGACGGTATAGACTAAGATCAGTCACTGCACAGAATTGTGCAATCTGATCACAAGCGTTCGTTTTGTGACGAACTTTGCCATCTATATACCGTATATTACATTATATAGATGGCAAAGTTTGTCACAAAACGAATGCCTGTGAGTCTGATATTGGATCTACACATCCCAATTGATGAATTTTTTTTACTGCAAAAAGAACTGCAACACTTGAGTGTTTTACTGTCTGCTTGAAAGTCTATTCATTTCATGTTTTAGTTCAAAGTTTCATTTTGGAAAAGCCCAAAAGACAATCTATTTGGATATTTGTAAAATTACCATACCAATATCTGGCTGTCTGTGTCAATTGATTTTTTGATGGCCACAGGATAAAATTCATTAAAAATATTGCCAGAGGTCCTGAAAGTGTTACCTATAAAAAGGAGAGATCTAGATCCATTTTAATGGTACCTGTTTAAAAATATGTATTGATTTTAAATACAGAAATATAAAATGAATAGATAAAGAGAAAATACAAGAAACCTTCAATACTTGGCACAATGTGAAATTTAACCCTTTACAAAGCATCTCGAGTTTTAACGACCCTAGAGAATACAGCTTTTGAAACCATTGGGGAAAGGAAAGACATGCTGGTAGCTGGCATTTTCTCCTTTTCTCAATGTTTTCTACCATGGCTTGTAGTTGCTGGCTAAAAAATAGAGCTAACTGGAAACTTTTTACCTAGTTTTAAAATTCACTTTTCTGCTGCCAACTTACACATGGACAGACTGCACAATAACAGATTATCATCTTCACAATAATTTCCATACTTTCATAAGGTATGATTTAAATTCCAATGCATTTTAACACCTGCATTGTTTACTTCTGGCAGGTAAGTTCAACTGACTTAATATCCAACCAGCAACTACCCCCTACCCCCCATGTACAGTGCAACCTGCATTAAACAGGCACCTAAGGGACAGTGAAGATCTTTGTGCTTTACCACATAATCCCCTGTTTTAATGACCTTGAAAACAAAGCCTTTTGAAAACAATGTGTGGAAAGGAATAATTTGCTGGTTACCAGCATTTTCTCCTTTTCCCACAATGTTTTCTACTCATTTACTGCCAAATCTCATGATTTCAGCCAGATTCAAATTGTTGTCTGCAAATGCTTTCAATTTGGACAGGTCCAAAAGTTCATCATTTGGCAAATAGGTAAGACAGGTGCTTGCTTAATACAGTTACATTCTAACAAACTTGCTTTATTTTGGGAAATCAATATATTAACATGATAATATGCTTGCCTACTACAGGTTGCTTGCTTAATAGAGGTGGCCATTAAGGTAGGTTTTACTGTATTCAAAAGCCATTTAATGGTAGAGTTCTATTCACATAGAAATGGAAATAACCTACAGTAGGTTTAGAGATTTGTCGTTTAACTCTTTGTAACACAATCCAAGGTTTTAACAATCCTTAGAAAGAAAGCTTTTGCAAAAGTTGTGAGAAACTGATAAAATGCTGCTTACCTTTCTCCTTTTCCCACAATGGTTTCTTTTCTTTCTTTAACAAATTTCATCAATTAATCCTCATTTATTTTGTTGTCAGTTTGTACAAGTACTGGTATGAAATTTCAGTACTTTGTTAAAGATTTACCCATGTAAACACTAGATGTACTAAATGTAAAAAAGCTCATCTCTCCATAGTAACGAAGATACAATGTCCCAGAAACTGTTCAAATTTTGCAAATTTATATTCACTTTGGGTCAAGCCATTAACCCTTTCCCAAACAAGCCCTGGTTTTCATGTGTCTGCAGTACAAGTCTTTTGAAAACACTGTGGGAAAAGGAGAAATCGCTCATAACGAGCAATTTCTCCTTTTCCCACGGTGTTTTCTACCTGTTTTGAGACCTTTCTGCAAGTTTCATCAAATTTAAAATTGTCGTCTGCAAACTCTTTCAATTTGGACTAGTCTAAAATTTGTCGTTTGGGAAAGTGTTAAAGGATAAATTTTAGTCTCAACCATGTAGAAAGTATGTGCACTTCTAGTTCAAGACCAATGAAATGATGCAATACATCCATGACAGAGTAGAAAAAACATTGTGGAAAAATGAGAAAATGCTGGTTACCAGCAATTTCTCCTTTTCAAACAATGTCTTCAAAAGCCTTCTTCCTCAGGGTCCTGAAAACACTGGACTGTTTGATACAAAGTTGCTGAGCCCCGGCAGCGCAGTCTGTAGCATACAGGACTTGAGAACAACCATTGCTGGTTCAAATGATTCCCCAGCTCGGCTAATTTTCTTTCTGAGGACTGATGATAGTCATAACGACAGCATTCATTCCTCTCTCACCACTGATATTTGTTTCCAGGATGGTCATGTTGGAAAGCAGCCAGTGGCTTGAGAAGAACATTATGTGTGATATTGGTAAAAGGAGCTCTTGGAGAGCATGGATACATGCACAGGCTGCTGTGATATAAATGAAATAATGTTGAAATTGGTGTTAAGCAATAGTCAATCAATCAATCAATTCAATGGTAAAAGGTTAAAGAGAGTGTTTAACCCTTTACCACACAATCCCGACTTTTAACGACCCTGGGAAAGAAGCCTTTTGAAAATGGTTACTAGCATTTTCTCCTTTTCCCACAATGTTTTCTATCCTTCCCATAAAAAAAATTTGATTTTTCAGTCACATTTATTGTGTCATCTGCTAATGCTTTCAATTTGGATTGGTCTAAAATTTTATCGTGTGTTAAAGAGTTAAATTTCTGACAAGATATCAGGTTAAAGGGTAGCAGACAATTACTGTCTGTAAATCATCAGATGGGTTAAAAAGATACAATCTATTCAGTATTTAACTCTTTACCAAATGACAAATTTTTGGACTGGACCAAATTCAAAGCATTTGCAGACGACAAATTAAATGTTGCCAAAATGATAATTTTGTATCTCATAGGATAGAAAACATTGTGGGAAAAGGAGAAAATGCTGGTTACCAGCATTTTCTCCTTTTCCGACAATGTTTTCAAAAGCCTTCTCTTTTAGGGTCATAACAAAAGTAGAGATTTTGTGGTAAAGAGTTAAGAGGTCACTTAACAGTGATTGCCTATTTGTTAATGGTAAAAGACATTTTTTCACATGAATAATGACAAAAAACCTTTTAAACCTCTTCCTTCATACACCTTTTGATCCCCCCACTTTTGAAAGCACTATGACAAATTGAAGTTTTTTTTAAACTCATTACCACACAATAAAAATGTAGCCTTGTCCAAATTGAAAGTATTTGCAGACAACAATTTCGATGTGGCTAAAATGGTGGAATTTGCCTTTGATAGGGAAGAGAACATTGTGAGAAAAGGAGAAAATGCTGGTTACCAGCATTTTCTCCTTTTCCCACAATGTTTTCAAAAGGTTTTTTCCTTATGGTCGTTAAAAGTCGGGATTGTATGGTAAAGAGTTAAAATAGCTTGTGTTTTCATTTGTTACCATGTTTTCTTGATTGTTTCTTCCTCAATAATGAAGGGTCATAATCCTTTTGAATTCTTTCTCATCTAACACTCAGAACAAATTAATGTGACTTTCAAAACACTTGTGATGGACATCGTTATAAAACACTTTTGGAGAAGAAGCAACAATTGCTTGCTATTCATAGCAATTGCTTTCTTTCAATCTGTTTTCTGTTTTGTCTGGAAAGGAGATATTTTTTCCATTTCTATGGATCTATGTTTTCTTCGTGTCAATTGATCTAACCTGGTAAGTTCAAAGTTATAGGTTTTATGGTAATAGTTCAACCGTTTAACCCTTTACCACACACTCCCAAGTCTTTACAACCTTGAGGAAAAAGGCTTTTGAAAATATGGGAAAAGGGGAAAATCCTGGTTACCAGCATTTTCTCTTTATTCCCACAATGTTTTCAAAAGGTTTCTTACATAGGGTCGTTAAAACTCGTGACTGTGTGGTAAAGGGTTAACCTTTACCTGAGGAAAATTTATTTACACAAAATAGGTGTCCTTTGTAGACAACACTAATAACTGTGACTCAAAAATAGAAATTCACATTTGGACGGGTAGAGAACATTGTGGGAAATGGAACAAATGCTGGTTGCCAGCTTTAATCATTTTTCACCAATGTTTTCATAAGACCTTCTTATTCAAAATTGTTAAAACATGCGATTGTGTGGTAACAGGTTAACAAACAATCCAAGCTTTAAGGATAACGAGGGAGAAAGCTTTTGAAAAAATTCAGGAAAGAGGAGAAAATGTTGGTAACAAGCATTTGGCTTTTATCCCACAATTTTTCTACCTTTATGGAGATAAGCCCTGTCATCTAACCTCATTTATCATAGATGCAAAATGCTTTCAAATTGGACAAGTCTTAAATTTTGTGGCCTGGCAGAGACTTAACCCTTTACCACACAATCCCAACTATTAACAACCCTAAGAAAGAAGCCTTTTGAAAACATTGTGGGAAAAGGAGAAAATGCTGGTAACAAGAATTTTCTCCTTTTCCCACAATGTTTTCTATCCTTCCTAAAACAAATTTCAATTTTTAAGTCGCATTTATTTTGTTGTCTGCAAATGCTTTCAATTTGGACCAGTCTAGAAATTTTTTCGTTTGGTAAAGAGTTAAGAGTGATAAAAAATTCAATATGTTGTACAGTTGTAGTGCTGTCAGTAAATTCCTTCAATTTGAAAGCATTTGCATGCGACAAAATAAATGTAGCTCAAATGATGATTTCTGTATTTGATAGGATAGGAAACACTGTGGGAAAAGGAGAAAATGCTGGTTACCTAACTTACCAGCATTTTCTCCTTTTCCCACAATGTTTTCAAAAGCCTTCATTAACAGGATTGTTAAAACTTGTGATTATGTAGTGAAAGGTTAACCCTTTACCACACAATCCTGTGCTTTAATGATCCTGAGGAATGAGGATTTTGAAAACATTATGGTGAATGGAGACTATGCCTGTAACCAGCATTTTAACCTTTTCCCACAATGTTTTCAACCTTCTTTTAAAGATAAATCTCATCATTTGAGCCACACTTAATTTGTCACCTGCAAGTACATGTACTTTTAACTCTTTACCACACAATCCTGACTTTTAACGACCCTGAAGAAACAGCCTTTTGAAAACATTGCGGGAAAAGGAGAAAATGCTGGTAACCAGCATTTTTCTCCTTTTCCTGCAATGTTTTTTACCCTTCCCAAAACAAATTTCAATTTTTGAGCCACATTTGATTTGTTGTCTGTAAAAGCTTTCAATTTGGACTAGTCTAAAATTCTGTTATTAAGTAAAGGGTTAAGTTAGATTTGTTGTTTGTTGGTGAGTCAACGTTACTGGTAACTTTTGGCCATTTCCATCATGATGACATCAAGAACAAAAAATAAAATATGAACTATGAAGGATTAACTCTATACCAAATGACAAAAGCTTGACCTTTACCGTATTGAAAGCATTTGCAGACGACAAATTAATTCTTTACCAAAACGACAAATTTTTTGGACTGGGCCAAATTAAAAGCATTTGCAGACAGCAAACAGAAGAGTAGCTTAACCCTTTACCACATGACAAAATTTTGCACCGGCCCAAATTGAAAGCATTTTCAGATGACATATTCAATATGGCTCATACGTTGAGATTTGTCTGTAAAAGGACAGAAAACATTGTGGGAAAAGAAGAAAATGCTGGTTACCAGCATTTTCTCCCTATCCCACAATGTTTTCAAAAGGCTTCTTCCTCAGGGTCATGAAAACACAGGGTTGTTTGGTAAAGGGTTAAATGGTGATTTATGTATTAAATAATGGTAGAAAACACTGTGGGAAAAGGAGAAAATGCTGGTTACCAGCAATATCTCTTTTTCCTACATTTTCAAAAGCCTTTTATTACAGGGTCGTTAAAACTTGCAATTGTGTGGTAAAGAGTTAAATGTTACTTAACTCTTTACCACACAATCCCGACTTTTAACGACCTTGAGGAAAAAGCCTTTTGAAAACATTGTGGGAAAAGGAGAAAACGCTGGTAACCAGCATTTTCTCCTTTTCCCACAATATTTTCTGGCCTATGAAAGACGAATTTCATGTTATGAGTTACATTTGATTTGCCATCTGTAAATGCTTCGAATTTAGACAAGGCCAATATTGTGTCGTTCGGTAAAGAGTTAATTAATGGTCTTAACCCCTAAAGCGCCTTTCACCACTATAGTTGCCTTTGCAGCCAGTGTAGATCGAAATCAGACTATACAAAACATGCATTGTGATCTTTGATCTATAGTGTCCACTTTGCTAAAACATTCTGGACAAAAAGGTTGAGTTAACCCTTTCCCAAACAAGCCCTGGTTTTCACGTGTCTGCAGTACAAGTCTTTTGAAAACACTGTGGGAAAAGGAGAAATTGCTCATAACGAGCAATTTCTCCTTTTCCCACGGTGTTTTCTACCCTTTTTGAGAACTTTCTGCCATTTTCATCAAATTTAAAATTGTCCTCTGCAAACTCTTTGAATTTGGACCAGTCCAAAATTTGTCATCTGGGAAAGGGTTAAATAAGTGCAATTTCAAACAGTTTGATCATCCAATAGATATAAAAGCTATTTTCTCTCAGGTAATTCATCCTGAAATAAACTTCAGTGCTCTTTCAACACAGCCTTGTAAAATATCTATAATCAACATATATAAAAGTTGGACAAATAAAGTCATCAGAAAACACTGTGACAAATGGATAAATTACTCATTATGAGCTACCCTTTCCAAACCAGATTCCCCCCAGTTTAATTCATTTGTCCTCTTCCTCTTCAAACGTTTTCATGTCTTGTCTAAAACTTTGTCGTCTGTTAACTCTTCATCAAACGAGAAAATTTTAGACTTGTCCAAATTGAAAGATTTGCAGACGACAAATTAAATGTAACTTTTGTCTGTGATAGAGTAAAAAACATTGTGGAAAAAGGAGAAATGCTGGTAACTAGCATTTTCTCTTTTTCCCAGAAGGTTTTCAAAAGCTTTTTTCTCAATGGTCGTTTTAAAGTCGGGATTTTGTGGTAAAGAGTTAAAGATTTATGGAATCTTTACACTAATACAGGGAATAAACAATTTGCAAAAAACTGATCTGACAGCAATGACATGCCTCATCAGTACTGACCAGTTTGCCCTAAATTCATCATTCACATTTTCAGCTATGCTTTACTGGTTGGGTTTCAACTCATTTGGATTACACATGTACATTGTTGGCAAGTTACTCTTTACTATACCATAAAATTTTGGACTTGTCCAAACCCAAAGCATTTGCAGATCAAAAATTCAATGTGGCTAAAAGGTTGGGATTTTTCTATTGAAGAGTAGAAAACAACTTGGGAAAAACCCTTTACCACACAATCCCATGTTTTAACGACCATGAAGAAAAGGCCTTTTGAAAACAAAGTGGGAAAAGGAGAAAATACTGGTAACCTGCATTTTCCCCTTTTCCCACAATGTTTTCTATCCTTCCAAAGGCAAATTTCTATTTGAATGACCATCTAGTACAGATAAGTGTCCCCAAAGGCAATTTCAATTTTTGACTGGTTTTCCGGAGGTGCACAGTAAATGTCCAAATGTGAAAAGAAGCACTGCAAACGTCTCATAATTGAGACTAAATGGCTATCATATTGTTGGCTGCAAAAGCTTTCAGTTAGGGCAAGTTTAAAATTTTGTTGTTTGGGAAAGGGTTAAATATTTTCTTTTCGTTCCTTCATCAGATGGATTATGAGCTTGCAATAATTTCCAAAACATCATTTTGACCATTTTTCAAACAGCCCCATATTTTGAGAATCATATGGGAAAACGACTTGTAAACCTGCAAAGGAGAAAAAAAAAAACAGCACTCACTCTTCCTCCCACAGACTTCTTACTCAGTTACAAATACTGGTATTTTAGCCACATTTGTCGTCTGCAAGTGCTTTCAATATGGATGAATCCACAGTTTTCTCATCTGGTTAACCCTTTATCAAATAATCCTGAGTTTTAACAACCCTGTAGAAGAAATAATTTGAAATCATTATCAGAAAAGGAGAAAATGCTGGTTACCAGCATTTTATCCTTTAACCACAATAATTTCTCTGACAGATGGGTCCCATCATTTGAGCCACATTGGATTTGTCATCTGCAAATTCATTCAATTTGGATATACATAAAATTTTGTTGTATTTTCAAGGGTTAATCTGTTACCACACAATCCCAACTTTTAACAATCCTGAAGAAGAAGGCTTCCGAAAACATTGTAGGAAAAGGAGAAAATGCTGGAACCAGCATTTTCTCCTTTTCCTGCAATGTTTTCAACCTTATCAAAGACAGAGATCGTAATTTGAGCTACATTTAATTTGTCGTCTGCCAATGCTTTCAATTTGCTTGCGTCCAAAGTTTTTTTGTTTGGTAGAACAATTGAGTTTAATAATTGGGCTAACTGAGTGTTTAGTATATTCAGATTGAGTCTTTATCTAAATGGAAATCTGGATCTACAAAAAAATTACCTGAAAGTCAAAGATCAGAAGAAACAGTACATTTACTTTCAATTACCTGTAAGTTGGTTAAACTTTTCATGGTGAAAGTTTGAATTCCATCCCGTATTTCTTATCCAAACGTAACCACTAAAGCAGGCTATTATCAAGTAAACAAGAAGAATAGAATAGGCAACTTTGCTAAAACTAATCCGCATTCTGAATTACATTCAAACTAAGTATCTAATCAACATAGGTAAAGAAACTTTAATAAAATCCCGAATACGTCCATTGAAATCAAATGTTTGATTGGCAATGTTTCATCCATTTTTCAGACGGATTTTTATCAATGACACATGTTCAATTGCTAAACTGAAAGTGAACTGAACATTCCAACCAAACACCTTACACATTGAAGATCACGTGACTCTGTTGATACACAAGTGATGGCGGCGCCCATGACAAACGTGTCTGAAATGTCGACTGATGAGAAATTTCGTATTGAAGTGACTGTCGTGACAGGTTTTGAAGATTTGGCTAGAGAAGAAGCAGAAGAAAAACTTGAGACAACAGTGTTTCAAAAGCAAGGGCGGATTAGTTGTGATATTCCGATTAGACATGTAGCTAAGGTAAGTTTTCACTGTGGACGATGATTCGACCCCAGGGATATTCGGCCCACATAGACGATTCGGCCCACAGAAGAAGATTCATCCCCAATTTTAGAATCTGTTCATTAGATTGACATCGATTTTGTGTGTGTGTGTGTGTTTTTAGTCATTGCCAACTTACCTTCGATCGATATTAAAAATTAAGGTTTTTATTGGCAAGTTTCACAGTTCAAATGTAATTATTCATTCTTGGTCATTAAAAACTTTAAAAAGTTCTAATTATTCCTCCTTCAGCTAAGGTTTATGTCCAAGGTGACAGGGGCTTTGGTGAAAACAATTTTGATATAAAGGATTGACAGAGTAAATTGACCTGAGGTTTCGGTGAGAAGCTAAATAAAATGGAAATAATGGGGTGATTATCACAAATTGGGTGACAGATGTTTCGGTAACAGACAAGTTCGGTAAATTGGACTTATACAGTAAATCGATTGGATGTTTCGGTAACAAGGTAATTATGTAATGGTAATGCACCGTGACATTTTTCACACCAAATGATAAAGTCTTTGTTCTGATTCCTTCAATTTTTCTTTTTTTTTTCCACACATTTTTACTCGGACATAATATTTTTGTTATGTTGCTACTGTCGTGCTATACATAAAATAATGCCTACAGTCACTTTGTCTTATTTTCAATCATTTCAACCATAGCTACGGTAATGAATAATACCCTATCTGAAACTTGAAACCCATTGTATCTCCTTTTAAATCAATGTTTTATTAACATTTGAACAATGTGAAAGTATTTTCATACTGAAAGACTTCCAAACCAACCATTAACCCTAAGAGCGTCTGTCATTACTTTCGTTACCATTGCGGCCAGTGAGATCGAGATCAGACTACGCCAAACATGGAGTCCAATCTTTGATCTTCACTTGTCACTTTTTTAAGACATTCATAACAACAAAATCCTTAGCATTGCTAAAATTAGGGGTTTTATTTCAAGAATGAAAATGGCCATTGGGTTTATTCGACACTCTTAGATTTAAAAATAATGGACAATTAAATTGAGTTCAGAAACACCGGTAATACAGGTGAAAATATTACGGCAAATGAAGAGAGTGAGCCCGAGAGATAGATAGTAAGAAATACTTTTTTTTTGACAAATACTTTTTTTCCAGACTGCAGGAGTAGCATGTGATCTGAACATGCCCTATCCCCTCAACTTTTACGTGTGCTTTGATCTGCACGTTTCTTCTTGTCCATTAGTGTTTCAGGTTTTTCATAAACCGAGGTAAATCTTTAACATCTATGTGAAACTTCTCTATCTTGCTGGAAATGGGAGGTGTGACAACAGGCTGTAAACGCATCTATATACAATATACATTGCTCCGCCTTCGCTCTCACACAGTATGTAGATGATTTGCAGTGTTGTATTGATGATCGCACTGTAAAACCAGCAGACGACCATTTGTGTGCACCAGACCAGATTTGAAAACATTGAAAAAAAAGGAGAGGAACAAAACAGAACAGATATCTATCTTTATAGATGAGCACATGGTACATGGGTGCCATGTGCATGGTCAAAATCACAACAAGTATGAACCAAACCATTGTCATCATCTCTCTCTCTCAATCTCTCACTCCCTCTCTTCATTTGCCACAATGTTTCAAATGTATTATCTATATTTCTGAATTCACGTTAATTATCCATAACTTTAACCCTTAGAGCATCGAATAAACCAAAGGCTATTTTCATTTAGAAACAGAACATCTAATATTAGCTATTTCAAGGTTGTCTGTGTTCATAATATACTAGAAAACCTGGCAGTGTAAATCAACGGTCAGACTCTGTGTTTTGTGCAGTTTGATCTTGGTCTGAATTGACCACAAGGGCAACAAGAGTGAAAGGTGCTCTAAGGGTAAATGGCTGGTTTGGAAGTCGGCCAATTTGTTTCCGAAAGAAATTATTTTCACAGAGAAAGCTTTAACAAGAATAGTGTCATTTTTGATAAAACATTTTTTTTTTTTTTTTATAAAACTTCAGGATTGGCTTCAAGTTGGAGCCTGTTATCTGTAGGACGACAATTACAGGACGGGGTACAAGCTTAGGATTGGGTATTATTCATCAACTATGGGTGAAAACCGAAAATAAGAAATAGCGATCGAAATTTATTAATTTCAGGTATTTATGTATACAGCATGGAAGGAACAACATAACAAAATATAATTGTCTGAAAACAAGGGGCAATTGCGAATTATAAAAAAAAAAACAACAAACGTTTGTTTGCACAGACATGTATGCGGTGTGAAAAACGTCATGGCACTATATTACTGCCTTGTTACCGAAACATCCAATCGATTTACTCTTTATGTCCAATTTACTGAACTCCTCTGTTACTGAAACATCCGTAAATCTACAAATTCATCCAACTTCCATTGTGGCCATCACCTGTTTTCATCCATCAGAACAAAAAAAAAAGCACACAGTTAATGACAACAGTAATTTTGGCAGACCTACATAGAAAAGGTTGAAAAAATATGAAAGCATTCCAGGTAAATAATAGTAGGATTAAAAGTTAATCAAATTTTAAGAGTAGGTAACTATCTCTTTATTGACCTCCAACTGACCCTTTTCCAAACAATGAAATTTTGTACTCATCCAAATTCAAAGCATTTTAAGACCACAAAGTAAATGTATCTCCAAGGATTTGACTCCAATAGGTTAGAGAACATTGTGGAAAAAGGAAAAAAAAGAAAATGCTGGTTCCCAGCATTTTCTCGTTTTCCCACATTGTTTACAAATGGCTACTTTTTTAGGGTAGTTAAAACTCCGGGTTGTGTGGCAAAAGGTTCACTGGCTTTTCATATGGATCATGTCATTTACTGACACTGCCATAAGTCATGTCAAGTAATCACACAGGGAAAACATAACAATGCACATGAAAAACTAAAAAACTAAATCCAAACAAAAACATCAAATTAACATCACTACAACATGAGAAGCAAATTGTCTTAGTATTAAGAGTTGTATCTATTCAGAAATTGGGTTAAAACCAACACAGCTTGATACTGATGGATACAGACAGAAAAAAAAGAACTAGGCAAAGGTTATCACCTACAAATTAACTGTACAGGATAAAAATAACCTAATACATATTATATTTTATAAATACATGTTCCTTCTGTGGAATTATTCTGCTTATAATATAACAAAACAACTGGGGCAGAATCTTCCCACCTTCTGGTCTTCTAGAAAATTGTTTGGTCAGGTAAGGGCAACAATTATTTTTTAATTGGATAGTGAAGCCCAAGCTGTTCAATTTCACCTTGGAAGGACATCAAAGATCTCAATCACACTGAATGCTGTCTTCCAACTGTAACAGTTTGACTGGACCAACAGAGACTTGGACAGATCAGTCAGAAATGTCTGAAATCTTAACCACACAATCTTGAGTTTTAACAACCCTGAGGTAGAAAGCTTTTGAAAACATCGTGGAAAATCCCTGGTAGAAAGTGTGTGAAAACATTGTGGAAAAAGGAGAAAATGCTGGTAAGCAGCATTTTGTCCGTATCCCACAATGTCTTCTACCCTTTCCAAGACAAATTCTATCACATGGGCCACATTCAATTTGTTGTCTGTAAACACTTTGAATATGGATAAGTCTAAAATTTTGCTGTGTGATAAAAGATTAAGTGAAGCGTGTCATGAAATTGGAGTCTAGAGATGCAGCTCAAAACAACTGCCAAAAATTAAACAGTGAGCCGGAAACTAAAGGTACATCTATACTCAGCCAGTTTGTAATCTGTTTTAGCTTTATTTTGTCAAACTATAAAGTATACTAATTCTTGTATCTTCATGCCAAATGTTGCCTCTGATGGTTGCAAGGTTGCATAGATTACAACAGACAAAAAATGCGTTTCATATTCTGGAAGCCATCACAGAAATCATTGTTGTGAAGATTCCGGCTTGAAGTCAAAGATTTCCAATATATGTATTTACCCATTACTCCATATGTATCGGTCATTTATCTAGGTTTACACAGCTGACTAAATGCTGAACCATTCTACAGTCTATCAAGTTTTAACAGGGTTTTATCCGTCTGGCTATAAGGATGTATCTTTAATATTTCAGGAGAGACAAATTTGCAGCAGATGACTTTAAAGTGGCATTTCTCTGTTTGCTAAAATGGCTTCTTCTCCTAGGCAGACACTGTAAAACCAAGATCAGACTTAATATTTTGTTCACATTCTTTGCATCTGATCATCACATACACTGTCTGCAAAAGCATTTTGTAGTTATCCAAAGCACCCTTAGGCATTCATATGAAATCTTTGACACAATAAAACATGTTGCATTGCTTTTGTATTTGCAGATACTGGAACTTGGGTTTGCTAATCACTGCATGGTTGTAATCAAACACATAGATGATTTTGAGTTTACTGACACTGAGGTATTTATAACTAGCAGTTATCTTCAGTTTGTAGTTAACCCTTTACCAAACGATCCCGGGTTTTAACGACCCTGAGGAGGAGGTCTTTTGAAAACATTGTGAGAAAAGGAGAAAATGCTGGTATCCAGCATTTTCTCCTTTTCCCACAATGTTTTCTACCTTTTGAAGACATAAATAATCAATTGAGCTACATTTAATTTGTCATCTGCAAATGCTTTCAGTTTGGTTGAGTCCAGAATTTTGTCATTGGTAAAGAATTACACTATTTACCAAGCAACAAAATTTTATACTTGTCCAAATTTAAAGCAGTAGCAGACAACAGACTGTATGGTAATCATTTAGTAAGAGTTGTCTGAGCCATTTACCACACATTCCCCAAAAAACGACCCTGAAAAAGAAGGCTTTTGAAAACATTGTAGGAAAAAGAGAAAATGCTGGTTTCCAGCATTTTCTCCTTTTCCCACAAATGTTTTCAAAAGGCCTCTCCCTTTGGGTTGTTAAAACTTGGGATTGTGTGGTAAAGGATTAAAGGCAGAAGTACAACTGGTGTATTGTGATAGTCGAAAGGTAGAGTTACTAGTAAAGTATTAATGAAAAACCTCGAACCATTTACAAAACAATCCTGATTTTTAACATACCAGAGAAAGAGGGCTTTTGAAAAAAATTGTTGAAACTGGAAACCATCATTTTCTCCTTTTCCCACAATATTTTCTACCCATTTTAAGACCATTGCAGTCATTTGAGCCACAATCAATTTGTCGTCTGCAAATGCTTTCAATTTGGACTCGTGGAAACTTTGTTGTCTCGTAAAGAGTACATCCATAGGTGTTTATGTAAGCAGCATTGAGCTATTGATCAAGCACAGATTGTGCAGTGTGATCATTACAGATTTTATATCTTTCCCAGAGAACAAAATTTTAGCCTTGTCCAAATTGAAAGCATTTGCAGACGACAAATGTTACTCAAAACATAGAATGTGTCTTTCAATGTGTAGAGAACTTTGTGGGAAAAGCAGAAAATGGTGGTTACCAGCATTTTCTCCTTTTCCTGCAATGTTTTCTAAAGCCTTATTTCTCAGATACGTTAAAGGATGGCATTGTGCGGGAAAGAGTTATTGCAGTATGATCTTTGATCTGCGTATTGCCTGATACTTTATGAGGTAATATAGTGGCAAAAATAGACATGAAGGGTTTATATTGGTAACTCTAAGTGTCTGTGTACTTTCATATGGCTCTTTTAGTAGCATCTTTACCCCTTACCATAAAATTGAATGCTTTTTTGGAGAGGAAGGCTTTTGAAAAAATCATTGGAAAAGGAGAAAATGCAGATAACAAATATTTTCTCATTTGCAATAAGCTTTTAGCTAACTTGGGCCTCATTCCTCAAGGTGAGCATTTGTGAAAGTGCTATGTCTCGGTTGTTTGTTTTGCATTGTCAACTTTAACCTTGTCTAGAGGCCAGGTTTCTGGTACTCTTGAAACTTGGACTTGTCTGGATAATATCTAGGACAAGTTTGAAGATTGGTCATGGTGGGTCAGAAAGTAGGTCACTGGGACAAATCCCAGATAAAGCTTGTATTCACTCTAAAGGCCACATTTTCAGTCCACGATTCATGAAAGTGGGTCAGAATTGTTTTCATGATATCTCGGACTAGTTTGAAAATGGTTCATGTTAGGTAAAAAAGTAGGTCTCTGAGACAAATCCTAGGAAAAGCTTATGTACACTGTAGAGGCCACAGCTTTAGTCCAGCACTCATGAAAGTTTGTTAGAATGTTTGTTTTGAAATTTCTGGAGTATTTGGAAATGGATCATGCAGGATCAAAAAGGCTCAGGTGAGGGACTCATGGCCAACATGGCCCTCTTGTTTACCTCTCAAAGACTCCAATCAATTAACCCTTTCCCAAACAAGCCCTGGTTTTCACGTGTCTGCAGTACAAGTCTTTTGAAAACACTGTGGGAAAAGGAGAAATTGCTCGTAACGAGCAATTTCTCCTTTTTCCACAGTGTTTTCTACCCTTTTTGAGACCTTTCTGCCATTTTCATCAAAATTAAAATTGTCGTCTGCAAACTCTTTCAATTTGGACCAGTCCAAAATTTGTTGTTTGTGAAAGGGTTAAATATCATTTAATTTGTTGTCTGCAAATGCATCAATTTGGACAAGTTTGAGGTTATGTCCTACAGAAAAGTTATGTTTCTTTCAGCATGAAAATTTAAACAGAATGAGGAAACTGGCTGGAGATTTAGACTGGCCCTCAGGTCTGAAGGTTTGGTCGGAATTCTTCTCTTTTGAACATCCAATAAAAGATATACCTGACGTTATTCCCACAGACTATGGTGAGGTAACAGTGCTCAGTAAATTACCACAAAGAACAGAAACCAAAAGCCAGAAACGGAAAAGGAAAATGAAGATGCTAAAAAGAAAGTTTAGAAGAAAAGAAAATCCTAAGAATGAAACTACCGTTGACTCACCTGACATTGCCAACCAAGGTGAAGAGTGTTCAAAAGACTCTGAAGAATTAATCAAAGATATTGACAATGACATAGACAACCTAGAAGAGAAGGAAACCCATACTTTAGATAAGGAATCTTCTCATGTCTCAAATCAGAGCAAAAATGTATTAAATGCAGAAAATAATGGCACTAATGATGCTGTCAGCAAAGCTGATGTATTAGAGGAAGATAAAGTAGCAACTGATTTAAAAACACAGCCAGAAAAACAAAGGACTAGACTTAATCCGTGGAATCCGTTGATGCCTTCATTCCGGGTTACATGCAATAGGTCAGGTGAAGGTCACAATTTTACCTCCATGGCAGCTGCAGCAAATCTTGGGGGAGGAATATATAATTATTTTGGATGGAATGTGAAAATGACAGAAATGGATATTGAAGTGATTATGAACATTTCAAACCAGGAAGTAACAGTCGGTATTGCTCTAACTAGAGAAGCTTTACATAAAGGTAACATCAAAGAATTTGGAATGACAACATTAAGGCCGTCTATATGTTATGGTTTACTCAGGTATTCTGCTATTTTCTGCACTCTCTACTTATTTCGTAAGCTTGGGTTAATTGCCTGAATATTCAATGAAAAATAACTTAATGTTTTGAATTTTAAGTTTGCATTATAGGATCAAACATCTCATTGGTTAACATGCACAGTGCTAAGTAAATACCAGTACATTTTTAGCCAATATCAAAGATGCACATGTTCCAATCTCATGGATGAATATCTCTTAAATTAGTGGACAGTGTAGATGAAAGATCAGACTTAACCCTTTCCCAAACGACAAATTTTGGACTGGTCCAAATTGAAAGAGTTCGCAGACGACAACTTTAAATTTGATGAAAATGGCACAAAGTTACCAAAAAGGGTAGAAAACACTGTGGGAAAAGGAGAAATTGCTCGTTACGAGCAATTTCTCCTTTTCTCACAGTGTTTTCAAAAGACTTGTTCTGCAGACACATGAAAACCAGGGCTTGTTTGGGAAAGGGTTAACATTCTGTGCAGTCTGCAATTTAATTAAAGCCTTAACCCTTTACCACACAATCCCAAGTTTCAACAACCCTAGTGAAAAAAAGCTTTTGAAAATATTGTGAGAAAAGGAGAAAATGCTGGTAACCAGCATTCTCTTCTTTTCCCACAGTGTTTTCAACCCTGTCAAAGAATTTCAGTTCATTTGTTTCACTTTCAAATATGTTGTCTGCAGAACCTTTTAATTGGGAAAAGTGTAGAACTTGTTGTTTGGTAAAAAGTTAATATTGTTGAAAATGACTGGAAACACTATTCAGGCAAACAAGGTTATGGTTCTTTGGTCCATATTCTAAATGAATCTGTAAACTTTTTAATAGTCCTAGAGTTGAATTTCTTGCATGTAAATCAGTAGTTGTATCTTCAATTTACAGGTTATGTGATATACAACCAGGAGACATTGTTTGTGACCCAATGTGTGGAGTGGGCAGTTTACCCATACAGGTTAGCTTTAATTTTTTCCCACTTGCAGGCTCAAAATACTTTGATTTATTATATACCTATAAATTTTCTGACTAAAATATGTACATGAAACACACATAAAACTGACACAAAGAAAAGTATTGGTATTTACACTTATGGTTCCAAATATGATGCCATGATGTAACCCATATGTGAACTACTATAAGCCTGGTTTCTGATTTAGTTAGTCAAAATGTTACCTTATAATGTTCATTTGCCATTTATAAAGAAGGTTTTGAGCCACTAAAGAGAATTTTCTCCTTTTTCTACAATGTTTTCTATCCTTTCAAAGGAAAATCCAGTTATTGGAGTCATATTTCATTTTTTGTCTGCAAATGCTTTTGATTTGGACAGGTCCAGAACTTTGTTGTTTTTGACAGTTATTAAAGCTCTTGTATGGCATGTGACAATTCTTATTTTCACCATGCCATATTTATGTTACCCATCTTTGGCAAGCCGGAATTAAGTCATTGTATTGTACTTTAAGAAAAAAGACAAAGCATGTGACAAACTTGGTTGTGGCATCAATGAATTGCCAAATCAGTCACCAGCTATCAGTGAACTTCAAACAAACTGCCTTGATCCAAGAATGGAACAAAATGTCAGAAGATACTCTCAGATATATTATTTTCAGCATATGATCACAGTGTGGCCTGCACATAAGCAAGGAAAAGTCACACACTTGTCATACATTTCTTTGCTTTCCTTTCTCTTCTGTAATACAGCCCAAATACTGTATTTGACATGAGGCTATGAGCATCACTTATAACTGTCTCTGCTTTTCAGAAAATATACATCAAGATCAAACTGCACAAAAAGGCCATACGATACTCAGTGCGATAGTCCAACAAGTCTCATAAACTTACTATATATGAAATGAGCCACACTCTGTGAAAAGGGGCCTTAATGCATCTGCGAAACGTCTCAACCCAGGGCAGCCTGCACCGTCAGTGCAGGCTGACCTGGGCCGAAACTGTTTGCTATCAGTCAATTTCCTGCATGTCCAAGGACCAGTGTACCTCATGACACAGTTGGTTGTTAGACGAAATGGACTTTATGGATCCATGTTCATGTGATGAGTTGCTTGGTATCATGGATCACAGAGATGCATTATGCCCCCTTTTGCCAGAGCATGGCTCAAATTTATATACTTTGGGTCTTTGAGTACTGAATTAATGAAACGAGCCTTTTAAATTTGGAAGAACAATTACTACGTCAAGGTTGATTTGAAAAGAATATAATTGGGGGAGGTTGCAGTGTAGATCAAAGATCAGACCATACATTTTGTGCGGTCTGATCTTGATCAAAGTGTCCACTATAGCAGCAAAAGCGGGGTTCATCTTTGTAACTGTTAATACTGAAAATTTCCTTTTTATTCATTTATCATTCTAAAGGTTACCCCTTTACCGCATAATGCCGCCTTTTGACGCCCGTGGGAAAGAAGCCTTTTGAAAACATTGTGGGAAAAGGAGAAAATGCTGGTAACCAGCACTTTCTCCTTTTCCCACAATGTTTTCTACCCAATCAAAGAAAAGTTGCACTATTTGAGCCACATTGAAATTGTCGTCTGCAAATGCTTTCAATTTGGACAAGGCTAAAATTTTGTAGTCTGGTAAAGGGTTAATCTGTAGTCTATTTTGTCTTCTAGGGTGCTATTCGCTGGCCACAAAGCTTCCATTTTGGTGGTGATATTGTTGGTAATGCTATGAAAAGATGCAGGGCAAACATGGACTTTGTCAACCAACAGAAAGTGGAGGAAAACAAGTTAGAAATCTATCCATCCATTTCAAAATTAGTACAATACCAACAGCATACAACCCCTTTTTGTCTAGCCGTGGGCAACTTATGAAAACATTGTGGTAAAGAAGAAATTGCTTTTAACTCTTTACCACACAGTCCAGAGTTTTAACAACCCCGGAGAAGAAGCCTTTTCCCACAATGTTTTCTTCTTACCATATGAGCCATATTTAATTTGTTGTCTGCAACTGCTTTCAATTTGGACATGTAAAATTTTTTTGTGTGGTAAAGGGTTAATTCATTATCACATAGCAAAATTCTAGACTGGTCCAAATTGAAAACACATGTAGACAACAAATTAAATGTGAATCAAATGAGCGTTTTTGTTTGTGAGAGGGTAGAAAACGTGGAAAAAAGAGAAAATGGTGGTTACCAGTATTTTCTCTTTTTTCCACAGTGTTTTCTTCCCTGTCAAAGATGGAAATCTTCATTTGAGCTTCAGTTGACATCTGCAAATGCGTTCAAGTTGGTAGAGTACAAAATGTTGTCGTTTGGTAAAGAATTAACTCTTGACTCTTTACCAAACGACAAATTTTTGGACTGGACCAAATTCAAAGCCCTTGAAGACGACAAATTGAATATGGCTAAAATGATTATTTCTGTCTCTGATAAGGTAGAAAACATTGTGGGTAAAGGAGAAAATGCTGGTAATCAGCATTTTCATCTTTTCTCATGATGTTTTCAAAAGCCTTCTCTTTCATGGTAGTAAAAAGTCGTGATTGTGTGGTAAAGGGTTAAAAAGGAAGTTTTCAATGTTGTATTATGCAAAAACATACCAGGGGTATGTAGTTGAAAAGAAATGAAAAGCAGAATGAAATTTACATCTTTAAACACTTAAGGCATTCTGCCAAAGAATGGGGCATCTCATAGGAATTAAATTTTATGAAAAAGAAGTTGTAATTTTTTGAGCAAGCAGTTTCAAAATACATGTAGTTTCTTGTGTTATCCTCTTTTTTTCCAGAAATACTGTTAATACTATTGCAAGAAAACCATTTCTGCCATTGTTTTTGATTAAAATTTTTTGTACATGTTTTATTTTTGCTCAGATTCAATTTGCCTACAGATTCGGTGAGATGGAATGCATGCAACATGCCATTAAGAAATCAGTCTGTTGATGTGTTTGTTTCTGATCTTGTAAGTACAGTGTTTTCTTTCTTTTCATTTAGGGCCCATATTTACAAACCATTCTTAAGAACATTCATAGTCTTATTCTCCAGAATTTTCTAAATTTGAAAGTAACACAACTTCTGATTGCCTAAACCATTTGGTATAGCCTGGCTAAACCAAATAGCCAGGATAAACCATTTGGTTTAAGCCAGGCTAAACCATTTGGTTCAGCCAATCAGAACTTGTGTTACTTTCTTGAAGAGTAAGACTTAAGATTATTGTTAACCCTTTCCCAAATGACAAATTTTGGATTGCAGACGACAATTTTAAATTTGATGAAAATGGCAGAAAGGTCTCAAAAAGGGTAGAAAAAACTGTGGGAAAAGGAGAAATTGCTCGCTAAGAGCAATTTCTCCTTTTCCCACAGTGTTTTCAAAAGACTTGTACTGCAGACACGTGAAAACCAGGGCTTGTTTGGGAAAGGGTTAAGAATGGTTGGTGAATATGGACCCAGATTATCAACTTTCTGTTTAAGAAAATGTATCGTGCTGAGGAAAGTTGTTGTGCTTGATGCCCTGGTATTCAATATCAAAGATTTATCTATGATAGGGTACAAACATTTCAGAAAAGAAAATATTGCTAGTTAACCCCAGTACAAAACGACAAAATATTAGACTTGACCACTCTGAAAACATTTGCTGACAAGAAAATTAGTTTGACTCAAAAATTGAAATTTCATTGTGGAAGGGTAGAAAAAATTTTGAGAAAAGGAGGAAATGCTCATTACCAGCATTTTCTCCTTTTACTCCTCAAAGTTGTTGAAACATGATGGGATGGTTTTTCAAAGTGTGTTTTGAATGTTAGGAAAAAGGAAAGAAAAATGTTGAATTTTGTTTAACTTGGACACTGAACCAATTTTGTAGAACTAAATACCAAACAATCCCATACTGAACTGACCCTCAAGAAAGAGGTTTTTGAAAACATCCTCGAAAAAGGAGAAAATGCTGGTAACCACCACTATTTTTCTTTTTCCACAATGTTTTCTAATATGGCCAAATGGGACTCGAATCATTTGAACCACATCAATTTTGACTTTTGGCCGAAAAATTGAATGTTTTCAGTTCCGTAAGGACTTGCATAAATTGTTGTCATCCAGTAGAGTTAAACCATAACCAAACAACAGAATTTGGACTAGAATAAATTGAAAGTATGTGCAGATGACATTAAGTCATGGCGATTTCTATTTAAAGTGTAGAACTTAAAACCTGGAGGCACCAGGTTCGAGCCTCACTGGAAGCACTGGATTCTGTGTGGGTCCTTGAGTAAAACACTTCAAAGCCCTAGCCTAGTACTGATGAAACCCCTGGGGAAACCCAGGAAATACATAAAATACATGTATGTGGGCTGTTGCCATGATGTGACTGAAATAATGTTGAATTAATTAATCAAAAGTCTGGTTGTTAAAACTCAGGAATGTGTGTTAGAAAGTTTGGCCCCTTTATGTAACAGTTCTAGTTTTGGTCAATGGGTTTCTATTTATTTTCTTGTGTAACAGCCATTTGGGATCAGGATTGGGGCCAAAAGGGACAATTGGAAACTTTACTGTGAATCACTATCAGAGATGGCCAGATGCTCTAAACCTCTACAGACCAGAGCATGCCTACTCACAGAGGACAAAAACTGTATGATAAAGGTACATTCCTTAGGAAATTCTTTCTGAGTCCATTTGGAAACTTTTGAAAACATTGAGGGAAAAGGAACAAGATAGTAACAGATAATTGCTAAGTTTCCCATGATGTTTTTTTTTGTGTGTATGCTATCATGATTGGATAGAAAAAATACTTTCCCTAACATTATGAATTTTGTATGATCTTTTAACCCTTTACCAGACGACAAAATTTTAGCCTTGTCCAAATTGAAAGCATTTGCAGACGATAATTTCAATGAGGCTCAAATGGTGCAATTTTTCTTTGATAGGGTAGAAAACATTGTGGGAAAAGGAGAAAATGCTGGTTACGAGCATTTTCTCCTTTTCTCACAATGTTTTCAAAAGGCCTCTTTCCCAGGGGTGTCAAAAGGCGGCATTGTGCGGTAAAGGGTTAACTTGGATGTTTTGCTTTGATCTATTTTGCAGCAGCAGCAAGATTTCTAAATGATGAAATGATAAATTAACCCTTTACCGCACAGTGCTGCCTTTCGACGCTTCTGGGAAAGAAGCCTTTCAAAAACATTGTGGGAAAAGGAGAAAATGCTGGTAACCAGCATTTTCTCCTTTTTCCCACAATGTTTTCTACCCTATCAAAGAAAAATTGCACCATTTGAGCAACATTGAAATTGTCGTCTGCAAATGCTTTCGATTTGGACAAGGCTAAAATTTTGTCGTCTGGTAAAGGGTTAACCCTGTACCAAACAATCTGGAGTTTTGATAACAGCCCCATGCAAAAAGAGACTGAAGACATGGTGGGAAAAGAAAATGCTGGTAACCAGCATTTTTTCATTTTTCTACAATGTTTTCTACCCTTTTGAAGGCAAATCCTATCAATTGACCGGTAGACAGGCAACTCGACGCTCAGCCCCATCACATAACCCCACCCTTAGACATTTATTTTGTACACAATATGGTAGAAACACTATGCTTAACCCTTTACTATACGACAAAATTTTAGACTATTCCAATTTGAAAGCAATTGCAGACGACAAAATAAATGTTACTAAAATGATGATTTCTGCCTTTGATAGGGTAGAAAACATTGTGGAAAAAGGAGAAAAAGCTGGTTACCAGCATTTTCTCCTTTTCCCTCAATGTTTTCAAAAGGCTTCTTTCTCAGGGGCGTCAAAAGGCACCATTGTATGGTAAAGGGTTAAATGTATTACCATATTCATTTTATGCCTGATAAAACAACATTTCGACAACAAATTTGGAATTTGAAAAAAGAAATGTGAGTATGTTGGAATACAATTACTTTACCGATGAATACTATCTGAATATCAGAAGTGATTGTAAATAGACACAATTAAGCATTATCAAATGTTCAACTCCTTTACTTGACAACAAAATTTCAACTTGAGTATATTGAAAGCAATTGCAAACAAAGCATTAAACATAGCTCAAATGGTGACTTCTGTCTTTGATACGGTAGAAAACATTGTGTAAAAAGGAGAAAATTCTGGTTACCAACATATTGCTCCCTTTTCCACAGTGTTTTCAAAAATGTTCTCTTTCAGGGTTGTAAAGGGACAAATTTTAGGTTTTACCGTGTTACTTTAAACCCATAGAGCAAGACAGTGTTGAGACACTGTTTCATAGTTTATATAACACTAATACTGTAGCAAACAAACAAATATATCTCCCTGCACCAGTTGTCTTGTCTCTGGAACAGGAAAACAAGAGCAATGCATGTGGATGCCAATGCTCAGTTACAGTTGCTTGATTTTCAGTGAAAATTCTGTCAAAGAAGGGGCATAACTGTCAGAAATACTTTGATGGTTACCTGCCCATATTGTATGGTTTCCCCTTTTGATAGTAAACAACTTTCCCAGTAATGACAGAGATATTATAAAATGTCAAAGTTTTGGCACTACAACGCAGATGACAACAATGACACACACAATGTCCCCAGGGCTATGACAATAACTTGATTTTTTAGCCGAGCAAAAAATTTAAAAGCGCTGTTACTGATGTAATAGTCTATTAATTATAATGAAAATTGCAAGTGCAGAAGTTACCGTAGTAGACAGGCTACCATTAAAATTTCATTTAAATTAATCGTAAACTGTAAGGGAAGAAGAGGACACAAAATTGTATCTATTGACAGAGAGATGGAAATTCTGATTCTAGTATACCCCCCCCCAACTGTTCCAAATTGAAATATTTGAAAATGACAAATGTGACCTGTGACAGAGCTCCAGATAGAGGGAGTGATTTTGATTTCAAAATTGAAAATACAAATAACTCTCCACTAAACCCTATGTTATCAGTACTCATTAGAATCGTCTCATCGAGACGATTCTAATGAGTACCCACAATATAGGGTTTGGAAGAGAAATAATGGAGTTGAAATGCTTTCACTCCCTCTTATCTGGAGGTCTGTGACCAAATTTACATCCAGGTGTTTTCGTTAGACAGAGTTCAGGCAGTTCTACAGCTTTACCTTTAGAATATATCTACAATCATTTGCTGTTTGTGAGATAAAAATGCATCTGAAATGATTCAATGATGTCAGTTAGGTTTTTTGTAACAGTAGCAACTGTAGCCCTGTTCAGTGCTTTGTGGGCCATATGCCTATATTTTTATATTTCAGACACTACAGAAGGTTGCCAAGTACTGGAGCAGGGTTAAAACACTGACCATAAACATAGGTGGCCTGTCAGCAGGGGTGTATCTTCTGCAGAGAACTGGGACAGCATTTGAACAGAAGAAAGAGGAAGAAAAGACATCTTGAGTCATGTTTTGGTTTTAACTCAGAAAAATTCTGCAGATGAATTGAGCTATTACAAAACAATCATTTTGTACCACCCTGATAGAGTAGGCTTTTCAAAACATTGTGGGAAAAGGAGAAAATGCTGGTGACCAGCATTTTCACCTTTTCCCACAATATTTTCAACCTTTACAGAGATAAGTTCCACCCATCTGCAAGTAACTGAGGGATGAATGCAAAACTACTAGTATTCCATCTGCGTTTTGGAAAATTTTATAGGGGGGGGGCACTGTCTTATTTATGCGAAAAACATTGTTAGGTCACATTGTGTAGATAGGTTTTGTTGCTTTGTGTGAATGAATTCAACACAACATATCTAAACAAGATGATCTAACAATGCTTTTCATAGAAAAGAGGGTTTTTTTTTTCCCCTCTCCCTGTGAAATTTTTCAAATTGCAGATGGAATAGTTTCACATTCACCCCTCGCAATTGCTTTCAATTATATGGAAGAGTCGAAACTTTTGTTTTCTGGTTAAGAGTTAGTGGCTTATCAGCAGTGATGTTTCTTCTACAGAGGAAATGAGAGGGACATTTGAGCAGAAGAAAGTTGAAGAAAAGAAATCTTGACCTCATTCTAGTTCTAAATTTCGAAGTCTAGGCCTATGATTGGCAGAGGTGTTTGAGCCATGCTCTGTGAAAAGGGGCTGAACTCTTTATCACACAATCATGGGTTTTAACAACCCCTTAACAAAATGCCTTTTAAAAACATTGTGGGAAAAGGAGAAAATATTGGTAACCAGCATTTTCTCCTTTTCCCACAATGTTTTCTAACTTTCCCCAAACAAATTTCAATGTTTGAGTCACATTGATTTTGTTGTCTGCAAATGCTTTCAATTTGGACTGGTCTAAAATTTTGTTGTTTGGTAAAGAGTTAAGCCATCTTTGTGACGCATTATACCAAGCAAGACATCACATAACTGGGGATCTGTAAAATCCACTTTGTATGAAACCAACTGAATCATGGGGTAGACTGGTTCTTTGACATGCAAAACTGACCAATAGCAAAAAGTTTCGGCTCAGGTCAGCCTGCCCGAACTGCCCAGGCTGACCTGGGTCGATACTTTTTGCAGATACATTAAGCACCTTTTCACAGAGCATGGCTAATTTGATTTCATAATGAGAAAGCCAGAGTAAGGATCAAGTTCAGAATGGAAGTTTGTCTTCAAAGAAGAGAAGTGTAGGAAAAGATTGAAAGGCTGGGTACCAGCATTTTTACTTTTTCCCATAATATTTTTGTAAAGCCTTCTTCTAGGATGTAAAAACAGATTCTCCACTAGTTTAAGGCATTTTCTCTAAATTCACATCTACCTAAGTCATCAAAGTCCGCATTTTGATGGGTTGAATTTCCGACATCTTCATCACCTGGCAACCAGATATTTTTCACACATTTGTCTGCTGGTGAGTGAAATTTGATGCCAGTGAGAACCCCCTATGATGAATATTGGAAAAACCTGTCAATGAAAAACCCTTAACTCTCTACCTGAAAAAAAAAATAAAAATGTAGACATGTCCAAATTCAAAGCATTTGCAGATAACAAATTATATTGTGAGATTTGCTGCCAAAAGGGTAGAAGACATTGTAGCGAGGGAGAAAATGATGGTTACAAGCATTTTCTCATTTTCCACAATATTTTCAAAAGCCTTCTTCCAAAAGGTCATTAAAACAGTAGATTTTTGTAAAACTCCAAATAGGGTCTTTACAAGCCCCTTCTAGTATGAGGCATTTGAAACGATCTCATGACCAGAAATACAGGCAAATTTATGCATTTGCCAAACTGTATTTATGACTATCTCTGCATCCAATCTTAAGTTGTGCTGTGGTCATGATATGAGTGAAATAATGTTGAAAGTGGCCTAAAACACCATTCAGTCTATTAATTTCTTCAGTCTTAAAAATAGCCTAATTAAGATAATAAAACAAATCCCTTTCATATCTTGAGTAGATTTTTAATGCATTAGTACTGCCCTTGAACCCTTTACCACACGACTGAAATTTAGACACATCCAAATTGAGAGCATTTGCAGATAACAATTTCAGTGTGGCTCAAATAATGTGATTTTTGTTTGATCGAGTAGAAATCATTGTGGGAAAAGGAGAAAATGCTGGTAACCAGCATTTTCTCCTTTTCCCTCAATGTTTTCAAAAGGCTTCTTCATAAGGGTCGTTAAAAGTCGGGATTGTGATGTAAATGGTTAAGGACTAGTATTCCATCAATAATCAAAGTACTGACTGTTGGGAATATGGAATTAGTGGCCATGGTTAAGATAAAATTTGGTTGGTCCATACAAAATTGAAGAAAAATGGTCCAATTCAGGTATTAAGTCTTTCCTGGTTCAATGCATTCCAAACCAGTTATTAAGTCCCATCTGGTTTTGATCTGATGACTTTACCAACCACTCATAGCTAGTTACTTGTCACAAAAGGGGATACCATGTGAAAAAATTGTGCTTGATCTTGTATTGATTAAAGCAAATAAATAACATACCAAGTTGATGATTTGGTATTTGAATATTTTCAAGAGTTCATTTTTAGATGAACTTTCCATCCTTTTTTACTCTTTTATCTGTTGGGCAACACCCACTTAACATGAGGATAAGAAAAGGTTGCCTTGGGATAAGTAAAGATGAGCTTGATTTGCATCAGGTCCTTGACTTAATTTACATATAAGTAAACACTTAGTATGGTGTTGATGACATCTTGCTCAGTCTATGACTTTGTAAGTAGAGATTTTGTAGTTCATGTCAACATTGTCATATTTAACCCTTTACCAAACAGTCCCGTGTTTTCATGTCCCTGAGGAAGAGGCCTTTTGAAAAGATTGTGGGAAAAGGAGAAAATGCTGGTAACCAGCATTTTCTCCTTTTCCCACAATGTTTTCTACCCTATCAAAGAACCTTAAGTTCATTTGTACCACTTACAAATTTGTCGTCTGCAGATGCTTTCAATTTGGAAGAGGCTAAAATTTGCCGTTTGGTAAAGGCTTAACAGAATTTATTTTCCATGAGACAGCATTTGGCAACTGTGGGTTTTTTTTTTTTAATGTTTACAATTGAATCTGGCAATAGACAAGCGACCTTTTGATCACTAGTTACAAAAACAACAATATGTACCTTTTCATAATTTATTCATGTTGTACAAATATAGTTTACAACTAAAAGCATCATTGAAAACAACAACAACAGCATATGAGTTTATTGTACAGCCTAATTTTAGACCTAACAAAAAAGTAATCGAATGGAATTAAGCTTTTTTGAACTGTGAGAAAACACTGTGTTAAATCTTACGATTTCTTTAACAATTTTTTTCAAAAGCTGACATCTGCCTGGCACTTGTATTTGTATAATCATGAGTTAACTCTTTACCAGACAACAAAAATTTGGAATGGACTAAATTGAAAGCATTTGCAGCCGACAAATTAATTGTTGCTTTAATGATGATTTCTCTTTTTGATAGGGTAGAAAACATTGTGGGAAAAGGAGAAATGCTGGTTACCAGCATTTTCTCCTTTTCCCTTAATGTTTTCAAAAGCCTTTTCTTTCAGGGTTGTTAAAAGTCATGATTGTGTGGTAAAAGGTTAACACTTACAGTCAGTGTACTCTTTGTACCAGACAATCCTGTGATTTTATAAACCATAGGGAGCAGGCTTTTAAAAATATTGTGAAAAAAGGAGAAAAAAGCTGGTAACCAGAATCTTCTTTTTCACAATGCATTTTAACTCTTTTAAACCTTTACCACACAATCCTGACTTTTAACAACCCTGAGAAAGAAAGCTTTTGAAAACATTGCGGGGAAAATGCTGGTAACCAGCATTTTCTCCTTTTCCCACAATTTTTTTTTTCTGTTTCCAAAAACAAATTTCAGTCTTTGATTCGCATTTATTTTGTTGTCTGCAAATTCTTTCAATCTGGACTGCTCTAAAATTTTGTCGTTTGGTAAAGAGTTAAAGACAAATATATATCACTGGTGCCAAGTTTAACCCTTCCCCAAACAAGCCCTGGTTTTCACATGTCTGCAGTACAAGTCTTCTGAAAACAATGCGAAAAGGAGAAATTGCTAGTAACGAACAATTTCTCCTTTTCCCACAGTGTTTTCTACCCTTTTGGAGAACTTTCTGTCATTTTCTTAAAATTTAAAATTGTCGTCTGCAAACTCTTTCAAATTGGACCAGTCTAAAATTTATTGTTTGGGAAAGGGTTAAAATGCCTGCAAATGCTTTCAGTTTGGACAAGTCCACAATTTTGTTGTCTGGTAAGGAGGTAAACAGTTTCTATTTACATAAATTATACAAAGCAAAAAAAAAAACCACACTAAATGCTTTTGATGGAATTTAAAATACTATGAAAAGATACCTGATATTTGAAGCATGTGTGTAAGTAATTTAATTTTTAGATATTACATCTATAATGAGAAATTTATAAATGGGAACTTACATGTTGATGTATGGGTGTAAATGTTAATTATTTTCAAAATTTCTAGCAAATATACTGAATGAGTAGGTACACTTCACTAATCCTTTTACTGCTGTACCTGGATTTTATTGCTTATGTGAAGAGCCTAGATCAAGATCAGACTGCATATTCACTGCAGTCTGATATTGGATACACTCATTCGGCTTCTTTGCCAGTTTTTTGACAGAAACAACTTTTAAATTGCAACATACACATGTACATCTGTAGCACTGACTGAGAGTGTGCATTACATTTATTTAGCAGTACAAGGGTTTAGAAATTTTCATGTTTCTGACATCTAATTTATCTATGACAGTTCAACTATACAATAGCACTTATTCCTGTTTTAAAACAGACTAAAAATGAAATATGAGAATACTTAACTCGATACCACACAGTCCCATGTTTTAAAGGCCCTGAGGAGGAAGCCTTTTAAAACATTGCGGGAAAAGGAGAAAATGCTGATAACCAGAATTTTCTCCTTTTCCCACAATGTTTTCTGTCCTATCAAAGACAAATTCTACCACTAGAGCAAAATTCAAATTATTGTCTGCAAATGCTTCCGATTTTGACAAGTCTAAATGTTTCTCATGTGGTAAAGAGTTAACACATAGATGTAGACAATGTCCTAAAAACACTGCAGTAATAAGAAAGATTACTCAAGTTGCCATTCTCGCAACTTAGTGGCTATATGTAGAAAATGGTCAAAAGTAATTCTTTACCCCATAGAAAGTAAGTTTTTTTCTTTCTTTAACCCTATACCAAACAGCCCCGTGTTGTAAAGATGCCAAAAAAGAATGCTTTTGAAAACATTGTGGTAAAAAAAGAAAATGCTGGATACCAGCATTTTCCTCTTTTCCCACAATGTTTTCTACTTTATCCAAGGAAAATTCCATCATTTAAGCCACATTTCACTTGTTGTCTGCAGATGCTTTCAATTTGGAAAAGTCTACATTTTTGGTGTCTGGTAGGGAGTTAACTCTTTACCAAACAGTAAAATTCTAGACTGGACCAAATTGAAAGCATTTGCAGACGACAATTTAAATGAAGCTTAAATGGTGATTTATGTATTTGATAGGATAGAAAACATTGTGGAAAAAGGAGAAAATGCTGGTTACCAGCATTTTCTCCTTTTCCCACTATGTTTTCAAAAGCTTTCCCTTACAAGGCCGTTAAAAGTCGAGATGGTGTGTGGTAAAGAGTTAATTAAAGATTTTTGAAAACTGTGATAAAATGTATGGCCAAAGCTTAAATGATGTATGAGTCCATGTCATGATAGAAGACAATAAAATAATGGGGCAGTTGGAGGAATGGCTCACTTATAAGCCCACTTGCTACACTGTTTTTAAAAGTCTCTTAGTGCAGATATCTACATCAAAATATTTTGACATGGTCACAGTAATACTGTTGAGTTGGTGATTAAATATGATACTGAAAACTGAATAAAATGAGTAGTATAGATTTTTTACTGTGCTTATTAGCACAATTTTTGTTGCTATGGCAATGGTTCCCATCTCTTCACTAGACAATAAAGTTTTTGACTCGTCCAAACTGACAGTATTTTATGGAAAACAAATTTTATATGGCTTGAGAGTGAAAAACATTGCTGGAAAAGAGAAAATGCTGCTTACCACCATTTTCTCTTTTTATCACCTTGTTATCAAAAACCTCTTTCTTTAGGGTTGTTTGAATATTGGGTTGTTTGGTATAGGATTTAATCCTTTACCGCACAATACCGCCTTTTGAAGACCCTTGGAAAGAAGCCTTTTGAAAATATTGTGGGAAAAGGAGAAAATGCTGGTAAGCAGCATTTTCTCCTTTTCCCACAATGTTTTCTGTCTTATTAAAGAAAACTTGCACCATTTGAGCCACATTGAAATTGTCAACTGCAAATGCATTCAATTTGGACAAGGCTAAAATTTTGTTGTCTTGTATCGGGTTAATTAACACAATTTATGTTGCTATAACTACCGTAGTAAATACAGTAAAATATCTGATGGCCTTTTGTACTTATCCCAATCAGTTCGCAGGAAAAATAGTTTATTTCTATTTTTGAACTATATTACAGCCATTCACCAGCCTGCTACCTCATTTACCAAATGACGTAATATCAGATTTGTTCAGATTCAAAGCATTTACAGACAAAAAAATAAGTATGACCCAAAAATTGACTTTTTTTCTCGGATTGGTAGAAAACATTCTGAGAAAGGGAGAGTATGTTATTACCAGCATTTTTTGCTTTTCCTTTATTGTTTCAAAAACCCTCATCTTACAGGGTTGTTAAATTTCGGGATTGTGTGGTAAAGTGCAATGATAATGATGTCTTGCCAACAAAAAGAATTATTTTTAGAATGTTCAGTGAATAATGCCAAAGATTGAATATTCAATGACTGTTAACCCTTTTCCAACAACCCCAAGTTTTAACAACCCTGAGGGAGAACGCTTTTGAAAACATTGCAAGAAAAGGAGAAAATGCTGGTAACTGGCATTTTTCTACTTTTTCCACAGTGTTTATGCCTTTTCAGGGACAAATCATTTCATTAGAACAACATGATTTATTGTTTGGAAATGCATTGAAACTGGACCAGTCTAGAATTTTGTCATTCGGTAAATAGTTGATCATCATTTTGACTGGCCTCTCTATTACTCAACCCTTTAACTCGCAATCCCGACTTTTAATGACCCTGAGAAAGAGGCTTTTTGAAAACATTGTGGAAAATGGAGAAAATGCTGGTAACCAGCATTTTCTCCATTTCCCTTAATGTTTTCTACCGTTCCCAACACAAATTTCAATTTTTGGGTCACATACATTTTGTTGTCTGCAAATGCTTTTTGTTTGGATCAGTCTACAATTTTGTCGTTTGGTAAAGAGTTAAAGTGCCAAACAAAATTTGGATTTAATTTGTGGACATTTGAGAACTGTTTCTCAAAATGATTTGTTTTTTTTGCCTCAGTATTTTGTCTGTTTACTTTTTCCACAGTAAGGTGATGAAAACCTTTTCATTTGAATAATTTTTTGTTTAATATGTAAAAATTGTTAAAAACATAGCATAAATACTGACAGAAAATGCTCGCAATAACCAATGATTTTACATTCATTCATACACACAAGCAAAATAACTTTATAGCATAACTTTAATACAAACTAAAACAGGTCGCAAAACGGACAAATACCCCCCAACAGCACCTTGTCACTGAAGCAGTACAGTCTGAGAATGGAAATGATTTTCAAAACAAATATCACCAGTGACCTTGACCTTCGACCCATGTGATCAAGATCAAACAGCTATTGAGTTAGAGCATGGAAACGAAAAATTCTACAGACCGACAGACTGATGGACGGACAGACATGGTGAAACCATTATAGCCTCTCTACTTTGTAGGTTGGGGGTATAATAATACATTTTTAAAAAAATGAGATTCTATACATAAAAACATAGTAACCATTTAGCACAAAATCACCTTAACCCTTTACCAGACGACAAAATTTTAGCCTTGTCCAAATTGAAAGCATTTGCAGACGACAGTTTTGATGTGGCTCAGATGGTGCAACTTTTCTTAGATAGGGTAGAAAACATTGTGGGAAAAGGAGAAAATGCTGGTTACCAGTATTTTCTCCTTTTCCCACTATGTTTTCAAAAGGCTTCTTTCCCAGGGGTGTCAAAAGGTGGCATTGTACGGTAAAGGGTTTAATATTTTTCGTCAGTATCTACTTAAATAAATGGTCACCTACAACCTCCAGTCAAGGCCAATAACTCTTGTAAAGGATATGATTTAACTCTTTACCAAAAGATGAAATTCTAGACTTGTCCAAATTGAAAGCATTTTTTTAGAGGACAAAATGAATGTGAAAAAAAAATTGAATATGTTTTGGGAAAGGTGAAAAACAATGTGGGAAAAGGAGAAAATGCTGGTTACCAGCATTTTCTCCTCTTCTCACAATGTGTTCAAAAGCGTTGTTTTTCAGGGTGGTTAAAAGTCAGGACTGAGTAGTAAAGGGTTAAATGAATAGTCACCTACAACCTCCAGTCAAGGTCAATAACTCTTGTAAAGGATACCGGTACAAATTACCTCCTAACGACAAAACTTTAGACTTGTGCAAATTGAAAGCATTTTCAGACAACAAAATGAATGTGAAGAAAAACTTGTTTTGGGAAAGGTAGAAAAAATTGTCGGAAAAGGAGAAAATGCAGGTTACCAGCATTTTCTTCTTTTCCCACAATGTTTTCAAAAGCAGCCCTGTTCAGCATAATAAAAACTCGGGATGGGGTGTTAAAGGGTTAATGACCCTGAGAAAAAAGGTTTTTGAAGACACTGTCAGGGAAAAACAAATAATGCTCGTAACCAGCGTTAAATATTCTCCTGTTCCCAAAATGTTTCGGCATTTTCACAAAAAAAGTTCCATCAGGGTCTGCAAATGCTTTCAATATGGAAGAGTCCAAAATTTCTGTCATCTCCTAAGGAGTTGAATATGCACCAGATGAAAAAAAAAGTTGACTTTTCCAAATTGAAAGCATTTTGCAGACAACAAATTAAATGTGGCCCAAATGATGGAATTTGTTTCTGAAAGAGTAGGAAGTATCATGGATGAAGGAGAATATGATGGTTACCAGTATTTTCTCCTTTTCCGCAATATTTTCTAAAGCTTTCTTCCCCAGTGTTTTAAATGGTCTGGATTGTGCCTTAACCCATTACCAAACAATTCGAGTTTTAAAAACCGGTAGGAAAAGGGCCCTTGAAAACATTGTGGGAAAAGGAGAAAATGCTTTTCCCACAATATTTTCTTCCCCTCTAAAGGCAGATTTCAGCATTTGAGTCATGTTTGATTTGTCGTCTGCAAATGCTTTCAATTTGGACCAATCTAACTCTGTACCAAACGACAAAATTATAGACCAGTCCAAATTGAAAGCCTTTGCAGATGACAAAATAAGTGTAAATCAAAAACTGAAATATGTTTTTGGAAGGTTAGAAAACATTGTGGGAAAAGGAGAAAATGCTGGATACCAGGGTTAAAAGGGTTAAAAGTCTGTGATTTGGTTAAGAGTTTACTCTTTAATAAATAACAAAACTTGAGACTGGCCCAAATTGAAAGTAATTGCAGACCACAATTTATCTTTAGCTCAAATGCTGATTTCTGTCTTTGATATGGGAGAAAACATTGTGAAAAAAGGAGAAAATACTGGTTACCAGCATTTTCTCCTTTTCCTACAATGTTTTCAAAATGCTTCTTTCTCAGGGCCGTGAAAATTCAGAATTGTGTGGGAAAGGGTCGAAGGGTTAATTTGTTCATTAACTTTAAACTTATATTCATAAAGCATGGTTAGACATGAAAAACAAAAACATAATCAAAACAAAATAGTGACATATTTTCAAGACACTGATCAATTTAAGTGATTTATCAATTTGTCAAATTGTTATCCAAAGCCTCGTTTGGCAAATATGCCTGGAGGTGGCAGTGTTGGGGAAGGGAGTAGAACATCTCCCTACCACACAATCCCAGAGTTTTAACGACCCCGAGAAAGAAAGCTTCTGAAAACTTTGTGGGAAAAGGAGAAACTGCTGGTTACCAGCATTTTTCTCCTTTTCCCACAATGTTTTCTACATTTCCAAAAAACAAATTTCAGTTTTTGACTCACATTTACTTTGCTGTCTGCAAGTGCTTTCAGTTTGGACTAGTCTACAACTGTTACTCTGTAATATAAAGAGAATATTGAATGTCAACACATTACCAAACAAGAGGGCCATGATGGCCCTGGATCGCTCACCTGAGTCATTAGGCGAAATTCCACTCCAGGGTCATAATGACCCAATTTAAAACTCATCTGATATATTATTAAGACAAACATTCTGACCAATTGTCAGGTCAATTGAGCTGAAAATGTGACCTCCGGAGTGTCCAAAATGTCTTCCTTTAATTTGACCTAGTGACCTACTTTATGACCCTATGTGACCATATTTCAAACTCATCCGAGACATAAAAACAAACTTGTTGACCAAGGTTCAGGTGAATTGGGCAAGAACTGTCACCTCCAGAGTGCCCACAAGGTATTTCTGTAATTTGACCTAGTGACCTAGATTATGACCCTATGTGACCCAATTTCAAATCCATTTAAGATATCAAGTCAAACATGCTGACAAATTTTCAGGTGAGTTAAGCAAAAACTGTGGCCCCTACAGCTAGAAATGCGGCCTCTAGAGTGCCCACAAGGTATTTCTTCAATGTGACCCAGTGACATTGTTTATGACCCTATGTGACCCAATTTTGAACTCCTCTGAGATATAATCAAGACAAAAAAATGTGGCCTCTAGAGTGCCCACGAGGTATTTCTTTAATTTGACCTAATGACCTACTTTATGACCCCAGATGACCCAATTTCAATCTCATCCAAGATTTAATTAAGGCAAACATTCTGATAAATTTTCAAGTCAATTGAGCAAAAAATGTGGCCTCTAGAATGCCCACAAGGTATTGCTTTAATTTGACCCCAGTCACCACAGCCATGTTTCTTGATGGATCAAAATTTCGCAAACAATTTTTGAAAAGGGTCGCCCACGGAACATCTCTGTGAAATTATTTTAAAATCTGACCAGCCGTTTCAGAGAAGAAGAATTTTTAAGAATTTCTTCATTTCCGTATAGTGCAAGTAGCCCCCATTCACCAGAGCCATGTTTCTTGACGGATCAAAATTTCGCGAACAATTTTTGAAAAGGGTCACCCAAGGAACATCTCTGTGAAATTATTTCAAAATCTGACCAGCGGTTTCAGAGGAGAAGAATTTTTAAGAATTTCTTCATATCTGTATAGTGCAAGTAGCCCCCAGTCACCAGAGCCATGTTTCTCGACGGATCAAAATTTCACGAATAATTTTTGAAAAGGGTCACCCAAGGAACATTCCTGTGAAATTATTTCAAAATCTGACCAGCGGTTCCAGAGAAGAAGAATTTTTAAGAATTTCTTCATGGCCATATAGTGCAAGTAGCCCCCAGTCACCAGAGCCATGTTTCTTGACGGATCAAAATTTCGCGAACAATTTTTGAAAAGGGTCACCCAAAGAACATCTCTGTGAAATTATTTCAAAATCTGACCAGCCGTTTCAGAGAAGAATTTTTAAGAATTTCTTCATTTCCGTATAGTGCAAGTAGCCCCCATTCACCAGAGCCATGTTTCTTGATGGATCTAAATTTCTTGAACACTTTTTGAGAAGGGTCACCCAAGAAATATCTCTGTGAAATTATTTTAAAATCTGACCAGCAGTTTCTGAGAAGAAGAATTTTTAAGAATTTCTTCATATCCATATAGTGCAAGTAGCCCCCATTCACCAGATTCATGTTTTTTGTCATATCAAAATTTCGCGAACAATTTTGAAAAGGGTCACCCAAGGAACATTCCTGTGAAATTGTTTCAAAATCTGACCAGCGGTTTCAGATGAGAAGATTTTTAAAGAATTTCTTAAAAAATTCCATTTCGTTGCTATGGCAACCAGAGTTTTTGATGGAATCAAATTTTGTGAACAGTTTTTAAAGAGGACCTCCCAAAGAACATTCCTGCCAAGTTTGGTCCAAATTGGCCCAGTGGTTTAGGAGGAGATGATGTTTAAAGAATTGTTGACGACGGACACCGGGTGATCCTAAAAGCTCCCCTTGAGCACGTTGTGCTCAGGTGAGCTAAAAACAAATTTAAAGAAAGACCTAATATGAATGTAGCCAAAACAACAGGATTTGTCTTTAAACAGGTAGTAAACACTGTGAGAAAGGGAGAAAATTCCGTTTACCAGCATTTTTTCCCATTCCCACAATGTTTTTTAAAGGCTTCTTCCTCGGGTTCATTAAAAACTGGGATTATTTGGTATAGGGTTAAAATTCGTCTGCTGTCAATTTGTATCAAGCGGTAATGAGTCAATCCTTTTCCAAAATATCCCACATTTGGATGACTCTGTGGAAAAAGGCTTTTGAAAACAGTGTGAGAAAAGGAGAAGATGCATTTCCTAATTTTCCCTTAATGCTGTCTACTCTTAAAAAGACAAATCCTATCACTTCAGCCATACTTTGGTTTGTCATCTGCAAATCCTCTCAGTTTGGACAAGTCTAAAATATTCTTTCCTTGTGAAGGATTAACTCTTTACCAAACGACACAATTTCTGGCAAGTCTTAATTGAAAGCATTTGCAGACAACAACAAAAAAAATTGGACTCAAAAACCTAGTTTTGTGTTTGGAAGGGTAGAAAACATTGTGGGAAAAGAAGAAAATGCTGGTTACCAGCATTTTCTCCTTTCCCCACAATGTTTTCAAAAGGCTTTGTCCTCGGGGTTGTTAAAACTCATGATTGTGTGGTAAAGGATTAATGAAGGGGAAATTATGCATGCGAAAAGGAGTGTTTATGTTCTTTCTATACAAGGACAGTAAAAAACATCAGAGGAAAGGTGCGGGAATTTACACCTCAGCGAGCTATTCATGATCATTAGCTCGACACTTCCTGAAACAAATTTGCAGCAGACAAGTTTAAAATTTCTTTATAAGATTTAACTCTAGACTGGTCCAAATTGAAAGCACTTGCAGACGACAAATCAAAAGTGAATTATGTGGTGGGATTTGTCTAAGATAGAAAAAATATTGGGAAAAGCAGAAAATGCTGGTTACCAGCATTTTCTCCATTTCCCACAATGTTTTCAAAAGGCTTCTTTCTGAAGGTCGTTAAAAGTCGTGATTGTGTGTTAAAGGGTTCAGTCTTTACCAAACAACTAAATTTTTTACTAGTTCAAACCAAAAGCATTTGCAGATGACATACTAAATTTAGCTGAAAAGATGGTAATTTTGTGTAAAAGTGTAGAAAAACTTGAGGGAAGAGGAGAAAATGCTGGTTACCAGCATTTTCTCCTTTTCTCACAAAGTTTTCAAAAGACTGTTTTCCTCAGGGTCGTTAAAACTTGGGACTGTGGGATAAAGACTTAAATGATCAAAATTAATATGGATATATGTAAAAATATTCTGGCACAAAAGGAAACTAGCCATACTGAGCAATTTTTCCTTTTGCCACAATGTTTTCAAATGTGATCTACTTATAGACAAAAAATCTGAAGTAAGTTAAATGTTAACTCCATAAAATACAATACTGTAATGTGTTTTTCAACAAATGGAATAAAGTGGCTTTCAAAAACATTGTTAGGAAAAAGCAACTATTGGCAACCAGCATTTTCTTCTTTTCTCACACTAATTTTTAGTCTTTAAAGACAACTTCCATTTTTTCGGCCATTTTTTATTTGTTGTCTGCAAATGCTTTCAAATTTGGACAAGGCTTTAAGTTCTGTTGTCTGGTATAGAATTATCGGCCTTGCTACTAGTAACAATGAATGCTTTGTTATACGGCAATACATGCGTTATTGAAATGTTTCACTCTTCACCAAACAATCCCATGTTCTAAGGACCCTGATTAAAAAGCCCTTTAAAAACATTGTGCGAAAAGGAGAAAATGCCCGTAATCTGCATTTTATCTTTTTCCTGAAATGTTTTCTACACTGTCAAAGACAGATTTCATCAATTGAGCCACATTTTAATTGTTGTCTGCAAATGCTTTCAATATGGACTAGTCCACATTTTTGCAGTGTGGTAAAGACTATTCTTTACCAGATGACAAAATTTTAGATTAGTCCATATTGAAAGCATTTTGCTGATTACAAAATGTGGCTCAAATGAAGGAGTTCAAACTGGGTTGGAAAAATTTTTTTGGAAAAGGAGGAAATACCAGTTATCAACATTTCCCAAGAATTGTTTTTAAAAGCCTTCAAAAACGAAGGATTTTGAAGTAAAGGGTAAACACTGCACCCTAATTTGCAGTCTTTGAAGCTTTGCATGCAAAATACACCAGTGGAAAAAATACAGACCAAATGATCGCATGAAACATTGTAACTTGATGTTGGTAGAGGCTTTAACTCTTTACCACAAAATCCCGACTTTTAACGACCCTGAGAACGAAGCCTTTTGAAAACAATGTGGGAAAAGGAGAAAATGCTGGTAACCAACATTTTCTCCTTTTCCCACAATGTTTTCAAAACCTTCCCAAAACAAATTTCAGTTTTTCAGTCACATTTGTTTTGTCGTGTGCAAATGCTTTCAATTTGAACTAGTCTAAAATTTTGTCGTTTGGTAAAGTGTTAACTCTTTACCACATGAAAAAATGTAGACTTGTCCAAATTCAAAGCATTTGCAGACGACAATTCAAATGTGGCTCAAATGATGAAATCTGTCTTTGACAGGTTAGAAAACATTGTGGGAAAAGGAGAAAATGCTGGTCACCAGCATTTTCTCCTTTTCCCACAATGTTTTCAAAAGGCATCCTTTCCAGAGTCGTTAAAAGGCGGCATTGTGCGGTAAAGGGTTAAACTGACACTTTATCAGAGGACTACATTTGGGCCATGCTCTGGCAAAAGGGGGTTTAATGCATCTCGGTGATGCATCATACCAAGCAAGACATCACATAACAGTAATTACTGATACATAAAAACTATTTCATGTAACGACCGACAGAATTTGAGGAAGAATGGTCCTTGGACATGCAGAAACTTTACTGACATGCAGAAACTTTACTGACATGCAGAAACTTTACTGACAGCAAAAAGTTTAAACTCAAGTCAGCCTGTGCTAAGTGGGCAGGTTGACATGTGTTTATACCTTTTAGAGATGCATTAAGCCCACTTTTCAAAGAGCATAGTCCATTGGCAGGTGACACAAACTAGATGTGGCTCAAATGACATTTTTCTTTTATTCTGTGGTTCCAAAAAAGATACAAAATATCTTGAGAAAAGGAGAAAAAGCTGGTTGCCAGATTTTTATCCTTTTCTGCAATGTTTTTTAATGCACTCTCTCTCAGAGTTATTAAACAATGGGAGTATGAAAATGTGAAAATAACCCTTGTTCAAATGTTTCTGTGCTGTAATGACCTTTACAAAAGTGGCTGCTGAAAACACTGAGGGAAAAGTAGAAAATGTAGTTAAAGACCCGTATTGTTTTCTATCCTTTCAAAGACAAATATTTTTATTTGAACCACACTTGATTGCAGTCTGCAACTACCGTACTTTCAATTTGGACAGGATTAAAATTTTGTCATCGATAAATAGATAAAGACACTGCTCAGTTTAACTCGTTACCAAGCAACAAAATATCAGACTTGTACACATTGAAAACATTTGCAGATAGCATATTAAATGTGACTCAAATGACTGAATTTGTCTCTGAAAATATAACATTGCGAGAAAAGGACAAAATGCCGGTTACCAGCATTTTCCCTTTTTCCCGTGATGTTTTCAAAAGCATTCTCATTCAGGGTCCTTAAAACTCAGGACTGTGTGGTAAAGGGTATATCCATTTCCACTTTAACCCTTTACCACACAATCCCCAATTTTAATGACTCTTAGAAAGAAGGCTTTTGAAGTCATTGTGGGAAAAGGAGAAAATGCTGGTAACCAGCATTTTCTTCTTTTCCCCACAAAAAATCCTATCCTTTTAATGAATAATCACATTATTCAATTTTTCATCTTCAAATGCTATGAGTTCAGATAAGCCTATAATTTTGTGGTCTGGTAAAGAGTTATGCAAAACCTAAAACTGTTACATGGTACACAAATCAGAAACTTTTGAACGAGAAGAAAATTATCTGTTTAGAATTAACCCTGTACCAAACAACAAATTTTAGACTAGTCGAAATTGAAAGCAGTGGCAGACAACAAAATAAATGTGACTGAAAAATTGAAACTGATTTTGGGAAGGGTAGAAACATTCTGTGAAAAGGAGAAAACGCTGGTTACCACCGTTTTCTCCTTTTCCCACAATGTTTTCATGAGGCTTTGCTCTCATGGTTGTTATAAGTTGGGATTGTGTGGTAAAGGGTTACACAAAGAATAAAACAATGTGCGAAAAGAAGATAGTATTTCTTACAAGCACTTACTCCTTTTCCAACTACACTTTCAACAGTAATTAAGTTTGTTTTAAAGAAAACAGAAAAAGTAAAAATCTGCTAAGCACAAAAAAAAGGAGAATACATGTATTGAGATCATGAGTAACCTTTACCAAACAGTCGCGGGTTTTACCGACTCTGGTGAAGAAACCTTTTGAAAACATTGTGGAAAATGGAGAAAAAGCTGGTAACCAGCATTTTCTCCTTTTCCCACAATGTTTTCTACCTTATAGCATAGAAACCCCATTATTTAAGCCAAATTTCATTTGTCGTCTGCAACAGCTTTCAATCTGGAATGGTCCAAAATCTTGTCATATGGTACAGAGTTAAAATTGTATCGTTATCATCAAGCCCAGGTTGTAATCTCGTTCTCTGAACAATGAAGTGATTTGAGTAGATAGACATTTTACTTCTAAAATCTCGGGGATCTCCTCAAAAATAGCTAGACAGCTGGGCTAGACAAGGTCATTTATTTTCTACTGTGGGTGATATGGTTGCGATGTGTTGAGCCCAGTCTTGAAGGTATCCTAGCTTGCCTGACTGTAGTTTGTTAACGCCTACCAAACAGTCCCAATTTTTTAACAACCCTGAAGAAAAGGCTTCTGAAAAAAATGTGGGAAAAGGAGAAAATGCTGGTAACCAGCATTTTCTCCTTTTCCCACAATGTTTTCTACGCGTCCTAAGACAAATTACAGCATTCAAACAATATTTGTCATCTGCAAATGCTTTCAATTTGGGCAAGTCTAAAAGTTTGTCATCTGGTAAAGAGGTAACATACTCCGACAACCACCTGCAGACTGTTTGAAAATACTGCGGCAAAAGGATAAATGTCTCGTGACAAGCAAATTTTCCTTTGCCACATCATGTAAAAACATACATGTACTAATGTAAACCTTGACTGAAGTTGATTGTCAGTATTTTACAAGTATGTTTTCAATATTTGTCGCAGGGCATAACAAGTAAAGGGTACAACTTTACTCCACAGCATTGCTGATAAGCAGGCACCTGTAATGAAAAAAAAAAGAAAAATTTAATTTCATATGAGCCATGCTCTGGCAAAAGGGGGTTTAATGAGATGCATTATACCACGCAAGTCATCACATTGTAGGGATCCATATAATCCATTTTGTCTAACAACCAAGTGAATCATGAGGTAACCTGATCCTTTGATATGTAGAAAATTTACCAAAAGCAGAAAGTTTTGACCCAGGTTAGCCTATGTGAAATGTGCATGCTGACACGGGTTGATACTTTTTGCAGATGCACTAAACTGCCTCTTCATAGAACATAGCTCATATATTTTCACATGATCAAAATATCAAGTAGATGACTTTTTGCCTCATGCAGCAGAACACTTTTGAAAACAATGCAGACAAAGGAGAAATTGCTCATAATGAGCAATTTATCTATTTTCAATAATGTTTTCACATTGTTTCTAGATTAAATCTATGTTGACTGATCATTATTTACAAGGATGTTTTCGAGGTCCTTTTGTGCCAATTTGTCTTTGCAGACAATGAATTAAAACTTCTTGCATGTTTTAATCCCTTTACAATTAATGTCTAGTTTTAGCAACCCTCAAATTAGATTTGAAAACATCATGGGAAAATGAGAAAATGCAAACAACCAGCATTTTCTTCGTTTCCCACACTGTATTTTACCCTTTCAGAGTCAAATCCAATATCTAAGCCATATTCAGTTTGTCAGCAGATACTTCTGACAGTCTTGTTTGTTTGGTATATTCAATTATGATATGATTCTCTTTGCCTTTTTTATTGTCAATTGATAATGTCAACATATTAAAAGTATTAAGGTGCAGCACAGAAACTGGGCTGAACTAGAAAGGCAGATCAAATCAAAGGGAGTCATCCAGGTTGTGTGTTCGAAGTTAAAAACATTTGCCTTCTGTCACCCTGTTCTGTCACCCTGTTCTGTCACCTTATAAAGAGTTTTACTCTTCACCAAATGACAAAATGTTGGCCTTGTCTAAGCATTTGTGATGACAAAAAACAATGAGACTTGAAAATTGAAATTTGTTTTAGGAAGGGTTGAAAACATTGTGGGAAAAGGAGAAAATGCTGGTTACCAGCAGTTTCTCCTTTTCCCACAATGTTTTCAAAAGGCCTCTTTCTCAGGGTCGTTAAAAGTCGGAATTGTGTGGGAAAGAGTTGCGTGAATGAAATTCAATTTCCTTCAATGGTAGTATGGCCTTGTCCCACATTGAATTTTTTCAATAATTTTTGCCTGATTGGATTCACAATTTTCTTTGAGTTGGCTCATTTTTACTTAGCCTGGAGAAGGTTTTCAAGAATTGTAGTGCAAATGGAGAAATTGCGATCTTTGGTGATGATCGGAGCAAAATGGTGTTACTGTTATTTGTCCCGAAGGACATTTTCATTCTAGAAAAAAAAAATCTTTAAGTGCAATTTATGAAAGTGGGTTTTGTTCAAGATGTCTCACAGTCCATTTTTTTTTTGAACCTCAGAGATTTTATGCAAGCTACATTAGATCTATTTACCCTCTTGGGACAATCACATGGTATTTGGTTTGATACAATGTATAGCAAAATGGTGCAGTTTTGACAAAAAGCTAAGGTAAAGGGATTTTTCTGTCTTCTGTGCTTAATTCTATTAATCTATCTAGGAACTGTCATATTCTAGCCAACTTATATTTGGGTTTACATGTACCTTGGCATTTCGTCAACACTATTTTTCAGTACATTTTATCAAACCAAAAACCACGTGACTGTCACTCATTATACATGTACATACCAAAATAGATAACATGGACACTAACAAACAGCTCTATATTATGCTATAATATGACACATTTCTTCTTTTTTGAACACTGACATCTGTCTTCTTCTGCTATGCCACGAAGAACAAGTTCTATATGTCTTCCGCAACCTGTATAAAATATGATGTGAACACATTACCTCCTGCCAAGGGCTTCTTACATTTTGCTGCAGAGTATATCTGATTACTGTATTGATTTCTCCTGCTGCTGTAATATTTTCATTGATTGATTGATTGATTTAATGGTGTTTTACACCGTTTTCAACATTATTTCAGTCATATCATGAGGACTGCTCACATATTAATGTATGTCCTGGGTTTCACCAGTACTAGGTTAGGGCTCTGTGGTGTCTTGCCCAAGGACTCTCCCATGAAAAGCCCATTACTTCCTGTGAGGCTTGAACCCCGGACCTCCAGGTTATAAGTCCGACACTATACCATTGAGCCACGCAGGATGCAGGACCCAACTATAATATTTTCAACATGCATTCATGTATATGAATTCTTTGCCACGTGTACAATCCTGTGTTTTTATGACCCCAAGGAAGAATGCTTTTAAAAACATTGAAAGAAATGCTGTTAACCCTTTACCAAAAAATCCCAGGTTTTAACAATCCTGGAAAAGAAGCCTTTTCCCACAACGTTTTCTGCTCTATTATGGACAAGTTCTGCCATTTGAGCTGTCTTTGTCATCTACAAATGCTTTCAGTTTGGACTAGGCTTTAATTTTGTCGTTAGTTAAAGAGTTAACCAGCATTTTCTTCCATTCCCACAATGTTTTCTACCCTTTGAGATGCAATTATTCTGTTGTCTGTGAGTAGTTTCAAAATGCCTAAGTCTAATATTTTGTCATTCATTAATGAGTTAAGCTTAAATTGACATTGATTATCTGTATTGGGAAATTATCTGCTGCAAAACAGATTTGATTTCACAATATTCATGCTTTTACTTGTGGACTGAAAATATTTGTACATAATCTATAACAATAGCTTGCTTCTGTATAGTTGGAAATTTGTTAAGCCTTTACCAAACGACAAAATTTTAGCCTTGTCCAGATTGAAAGCATTAGCAGACGACAATTTCAATCTGGCTCAAACTGTGCAATTTTCCTTTGACAGGATAGAAAACACTGTGGGAAAAGGAGAAAATGCTGGTTACCAGCATTTTCTCCTTTTTCCAACAATGTCTTCAAAAAGCTTCTTTATCAGGGTCATTAAAAGCCGGTATTGTGTGGAAAAGGGTCAATGCTTAGGTGTGCAAGATGAAATTGATACAGTATGCCTTTAACCTTTCACCAGACGACAAAAACCTTCACCTAACCACAAAAATGTAGACTGGTCCTTACTGAAAGCATTTGCAGACAACAAATTAAAGTGTGACTCAAATGATGGAGCTTGTCTTTAAAAGGGTAGAAAACATCGTGGGAAAAGGAGTAAATGCTGGTAACCAGCATTTTCTCATTTTCCCACAATTTTTTCAAAGGGCTTCTTCCTCAGTCGTTAAAACCCGGGATTTGGTGGTAAAGGGTTAAACCTTCACTAAACAATCCCAACTTTTAACGACCATGAGGGTACAGACTTTTGAAAACATTGTGGGAAAAGGAGAAAATGCTGGTAACCAGCATCTTCTCCTTTCCTTTTTAAGCCTTAAAAGTGACAATTTATTTTGTCATCTGCAAATGCTTTCAATTTGGACATGTCTAAACTTCTGTCGTTCTGTAAGTGAGTTAATCAGCTGTACATGTATGGTATTTTATGCCTGATGGGAAAGAATGAACATGGTATGGGGAAAAAAGGTGAAACTCAATCACTTTTCCATTTTCACTTAAACACCAAAAAAGAATGTAAATAAATTAAGCCTGAATTTTAAACACACAAGGCTTCATTGTATTTTAACTGTTTACCAAATGACTTAAGTTTAGACTTCCATTTGCAGACAACAAAAAAATTATGTGGCTGAAATGACCAAATTTTTCTATGAGAGGTTAGAAACCAGCATTTTCTCTGCACTCACACAATGTTTACAATACACTTCTATGCAAAGGATCGTTAAAACTCAGGATTGCATGGTAAAGAGTTGACTCTTTACCAGATGACAAAATTTTAAACTCTTCCAGATCAAAAGCATATGCAGACATAGTCTGGTACCCCGCCATACTACAAGAGTATGTCAGGCAAAGCGCAATAATGGCGGCCCCCGTGGTAATATGCAGAGGTGATGGGATATTGTTATTATTTCAAATCGGATCATAGGCTAAATTTGAAACAGATCACTTGCAATAAAGTCATGGCAGTGAGTTTTTCTACATGCTGTTCTTACTTGGCGGGAAAAAACTACATATCAGAAATGCTTTAAGTATCCGAAATGTCAATAGACCTATATAACGTCCGAAAACAGGGCTACTTTTAAAATAATTCATACTCAAATTTTTAACCATACCCCAACAGCACGTTTTAGATTTGGTAATGTATTTTTTGTACAAAAATGATCTCAGTTTGCCAACTGATCAAATGGGATCACATGAAAACGGGGAAGCATGTAGTAATATGCTTGAGGACACCTAAGAGGCCGCCATTATTGCGCTTTGCCTGACCTGATAACAGGTAATCCAGACTAATGCAGACAACAAAAGTGGCTCAAACGATGGACTCTGTCATTAAGAGTACAAAACAGTGTGGATAAAGGAGAAATTGCTAAAAAGGTTAACTTGTTCATCGTTAAATAAAATTTAAAAAAAAGTCTTTTTCATGGGTAAAGATATAAAATTTGATTGCAAATGAAGGGATCTTTTTGTCATGTTAGAATCAAGCTGAGTGTAAATTGGCCTGGGTTCCTGATTGATCATTTTTTCCTTGTACATGTATATATTTGGACGTCATTCTGTCAAAAATGACGATAATCAAGTAATCAGTTAACAATTTCGCCACAGAACTGTATAGGCTGTGAAAGGTGTAGGTCTGTACAATCTGATCCGAAGCTACACTTTCCTCAAAGGTTAGAACTATATGTATTGAATTTGGCAGTAAATAGGTCAATAAGTTGGTCAACCTTTTACCAAACAATCCCTTGTTTTAACCATTTGGAGGAAAGCTTTCGAAAACACTGTGGGAAAGGAGAAAATGCTGGTAACCAGCATTTTCTCCCTAACCTGCAATGTTTTCAAACCCTTTCATTTTCAAATTCCACCATTTGAGCTACATTTTATTAGTTGTCTGCAAATGCTTTCGATTTTGGAAAAGTCGGAAGCTTTGGCATCTGGTAAAAAGTTAACTCTTTCCCAGATCACAAAATATTTTACTTGTCCATATTGAAACATTAGCAGATGATATAGGTACATAAAAAGGAATCTGTCTTCAAAAGTTTGCAGAGAGTGTCACTGTCCAAAAACTGAAGAATTTGTTGTATTCAAAAGCTGCCTTTCTCTGATTTGTCTGAACACCTGAGAGTTTGGCAAGGGATACACCAAACAATCCCGAAATTTTATAACCCTCAGGATGAAGGCTTGAAAAAATGTTTTAGGAAATGGGCAAAATGTTTGTGACTGGTATTTTGTCTTTGTCCTACCTTTTTCTAACCTTTGGAGAGAAAAACAAATCCCATCATTTGAGACACATTTAATTTGCTGCCTGTAAGTCTTTTAATTTTGATGAAACTAAAATTTTGTCAATTGGTAAGGAGTTTGGGGATTTTTCCATTCTAATTATTAAACATACATGAATATTTGTATACTTTATTGCTGTACAAACAGAGTTTTCACACCCTTATGCAGGCAGCGTTGAAACACTTTCCGTCAAACAGAAAAATAACTGGTAACAAGCAACTCGTGTTTTTCCCACAATGTTTCATACACCATTAGCGAGAAGATTTCCTTCTCTATCAAATGTTTATCCTTTTTGTGTCTTGTATTTGTAAGTACATGTAGTAGATCTAAAAATAGCCTTTGTGGGTAAACCCTTTACCAAACAACCCCAAGCTTTAATGACTAACATAAAAGAAAGCTTTTGAAAACATTGTGGGAAAAGAGAAAATGCTGGTAACCAGCATTTTCTCCTTTTCCCACAATGTTTTCTACCCTTTTTGCCGCCAAAAAGCATAATGCCTCCCACTTCTAAATTGTCGTCTGCAAATGCTTTCAATATGGAGGACCCCAATTTTTTGTCATTTGGTTACGAGTTAAAAAGTGCAAGGACATTGAATCAGTGACATGTATACCTATTCTATATAATGCCCTGTACTGTATTATCTGATTAGAAAATAAATGAACTTAATACAGTTTTTTTTTATGTTTTAACCCTTTACCAAACAATCCCGGGTTTTCAGACCCTGAGAAAGAAGCCTTTTGAAAACATTGTGGGAAAAGGAGAAAATGCTGGTTTTTGAAAACATTGTGGGAAAAGGAGAAAATGCTGGTAACCAGCATTTTCTCCTTTTCCCACAATGTTTTCTACCCTTCCAAAAACAAATTTCAATTTTTTAGTACCATTTATTTTGTCGTCTGCAAATGCTTTCAATTTGGACGAGCCTAAAATTTTGTCATTTGGTAAAGAGCTAAATACTTCTGTAACTTGAAAAATAAATTATACAGTTAGCCGTCTTAAGGAACTTGTAAAATATTTGGCAAATGCAACTTAGATGAGTAACTATACTTAAGAAATCATTTTGAGAAAGAGATCTACATTATGAGCCATGCTCTGTGATAAAGGAGGCTAAATGCAACTGCAAAAAGTTTCGACCAAGATCAGCCTGTGCAGTCAGCTCTGGCTGACCTTTGTCGAAACTTTTTGCTATTGGTCAGTTTTCTGCAAGTCAAAGGACCAGTGCACCGCATGATTCAGTCAGTTATTGTACAAAATGGATTCTTAGGACCTATGATTATATGATGACTAGCTTGGTATCATGCATCAGAGAGATGCATTAAGCCCCCTTTTCACAGAGTATGGCTCACATATAACAGAAATTAATTTAAGCATTTTATACACAGCCATGAACGATTCTATGTTTATGTTTCTTCAATTTGAAAATTATAAAATCACTCTAGATTTGCATAACTGTCATCATGTTGTATGTATAGTAAACCTACTTGCATGAACTGGTCTTGAAAGTTTTTTACCATTCTATTTTATTAAATTGGTTACCTCCCATGATACAGAAAGTGTATAGGGATCAGTACTGGCGACAAAAAAAAAAAGGGCAGAATTCTGCCTGTCTATTTTTAGAACAGCTATGTCGCGAGACTAATAGAGATTCAGGAGAGGTTACTCTCACTTCCTGAGCACTAGCTTTTCCGATATTATTGACCTCACGAATAAGTGAATTGTATTTTTTGTATCACCTTTTAATATTTATTTCTGCTATTAATTAATATTCTTTTTTGTTTTGATTACCAATTTCAAATTGTGCAAAAAGTTGCCACGGCTATTCTGTGATATACATGTAGCCCAGCGAAAAGCAACAACACAATAGCCTGTACCAGTTGTAATATGTAAATCTGCAACAGGGACCAGTTTATGCTAAAGTGTGAATGCTGTCAGTACTTTGATTTTACCTTTTCAATGGTTTGATATTCACTAATATATATATTGGTAAATAGCGGATAGTTTCTTTATGTTTAGAAATAGCATAAATTTCTTTAACTGTTGCTAAAATGAACAAGGACAAAATCAGGTTCCTTTATTTAGATAAAAGTCTACTTCAAGATTTGGTTGCACAAATTTTGCAATCTCATCTTGTATCCATGATAATTCACTTAGATGACACCGAAACTGTTTTAAGTCTTTACCAGACGACAAAATTTTTGCCTCATCCAAATTGATAGCATTTGCAGACGACAAATTAAATGAAACTCAAAACATGAAATATGTCTTTCATAGAGTAGAAAACATTATGGGAAAAGGAGAAAATGCTGGTTACCAGCATTTTCTCCTTCTCCCACAATGTTTTCAAAAGGTTTTTTCCTCAGGGCCGTTAAAGGTCGGAATGATATGGCAATGGGTTAAGCAAGTAGCTAAGGGATACCAATTGAAAAGTGCTCGCTAAAGGTAGGTATTATACACAGGTGATTCTAATCTTATGTTGTAGGTTGGCCTCTCAAGACAGGCTGTTTGCTTAACAGAGATGGCCTGTAAGACAGGGTTGACTGTTACTTTATCAGGGTCTCTTTTGCTAACTAGAAAATATTTTTTTATGGACCAACAGTGGATTGATTTAGACATAATTTGAAGATAATTTTCTTTTTGTATAACCTTTATCTAAAATTTGAAGATAATTTTCTATTTGTATTACCTTTCCCTAAAATTTGAAGATAATTTTCTTTTTGTATTACATTTACCTCTTCCATAACATCTATGTTGTGGGCAATAAGTACCTACAACATTGGTGTGTCATGAAGAATGACGGTGAATGATTTTTGTTGTACTTTTTGCAAACAATCCCCATATACATAGATCTATCACAACTAATTAATGTACAATTCAAAAGAAAGTTAGAGCCAAAGTTGGAAGATAAAACCTAAACTTCAATAAATCACTCCCGAGAATGTCAGTGAGTGAAAACATATTCAATGAATCACTAATGAATCATGAAGTCTTTACCACACAATCCCAAGTTTTAACAACCCTTAGGAGAAGAGCTTTGAAAAACTTCCTAGGATAAGGAGAAAATGCTGGTAACCAGCATTCTTCTCTTTTACTAAAATGGTTTCTACCACTGAAAAAAACAAATTACATGTTTAAAGTCAAGTTAACCCCTTACCACATGACAATATCTCAGACATTTACAAATTGAAAGCATTTGCAGATGACATAATAAATATGACTCAAAAGTTGAAAATTGTCTTGGGTTGGATAGAAAACTTTGTTGGAAAAGGAGAAAATGCTGGTTACCAGCATTTTCTCCTTTTCCCACAATGTTTTCAAAAGCCTTCTTTATTAGGGTTGTTAAGATGCAGAAATTTGTGATAGAGGGTCAATTTTTTGTCTACAAAATTTAAAGTTTATACTTTCAATTTGGACAAGTCTAATATTTTGTTGTTTGGCAAGAGTAAACAAGCTAAATGTGGCTCCATTATGGAATTTGTCATTGAGAGGTAGAAAACTTTTTTTGGAAAGGATAAAATGCCGGCAACCAGCAATTCTCCTTTTCCCTCTATGTTTTCAAAAGCATGCTTCTTCAGGCCCTTAATGGTGCTCAAAATTTATATTACTGTATACCCCCCCCCCACCTTTTCCTTTGAAGATAGAACTTCAGGGCTATCCTCTATCACTCTGGTAAGCCCCAGTGTGAAAGCGTCATTTGTCACAGATTGATACTTGATTACCCCAACACTGTACTTCTAGGATGTGATACCAGTAACCTTTTCTGCCTTTGCAAACAGTGCAGATTAAGATCAGACTGATCAGTCTTTTTTTGATTTTGTCTTCTTATTTGTTGGATAATTTGTTAACCCTTTCAGCGCCATAAGCAAAAACAGGAACTTTTGCGGATGGCATAGATCAAGATCAGACTGCACAGAACGTGCAGTCTGATCTTTGATCTATACCATCCGCTTGTTTAGTCAAGCCTATACGATAAAAATCTCTCTGGGTTTAAGTGGATTGTATTTTCAGCTGTCAAAAGATGTCGAGTTAATTTATTTGGCACTGAAAGAGTTGAGCACAGTCATGTCTTTACAATCTATGGATTGGAAAAGCACAAAATTATTCATTACAAAATAAACTTTTTATGCAGAAAACCTTGAGTTTTAATGTCTTTGATACTGCTTGTTGAAAACATTGTGGGAGAAGGAGAAAATACCATTGACCAGCAATGTTCTCAAATTTGCTATCTGCAAATGCTTTTGCCTTAGACAAGACTAAGGTTTTGTCATATATTGCGTTGATTTTGTCGTCTGCAATTGCTTTCAATTTGGACAATTCTAAAATTTTGTCGTTTGGTAGAGTTCAAAGAGTAATAGATGCCTGCAGCCATGTTTTAACTCTTTACCAGACAACAGAATTTAGACTTGTCCAAATTGAAAGCATTTGCAGACGACAAAATAAATGTGACTGAAAAATGAAAGTTTTGTTTTGAGATGGGCAGAAAACATTGTGGGAAAAGGAGAATATGCTGGTTACCATATTTTCAAAAGCCCTTTTTCTCAGAGTCATTAAAACTCAGGATTGTGTGGAAAAGGGTTAAACTGAAAAAGTATACAAGACTGAATAACAGCTCATCTCTTCAGTTTGAAACATCATTTACACTTCACAGAGAGATAACATGACTTTATGATCCTGAGGAAAAAGGCTTTTGAAAATTTTATTGAATACAAACCAAATACTAATAACCAGTGTTTTCTCCATTTTCCATATTGTTTGCTACAGTTTCAAAGACAGTTCAAATCAAATCTTTTTACCCGAAGATGCTTTCAAGATGGACAAGCCTTCCATTTTGTCATCAAATGACAAAATTTTAGACTGGTCCAAATAGAAAGCCTTTGCAGATGACAGATTCAGTGTAGCTCAAATGATGGCATTTGTCCTAAGAAGGTTTGAAAACATTGTGGAAAAAGGAGAAAATGCTGTTTACCATCACTTTCTCTTTTTTCTACAATGTTTTCCATAGTTCCCTTGCACAGGGTCATTCAAACCCAGGATTATGTGGTAAATGGTTAGAGAGTTATTAGAGAGGTAAAGGTGTTGGATCTGATGATCTGCTGGTTACCGACATTTTCTCCTTTTCCAACAGTGTTTTCAAATGCTTTGTTCCAAAGGGACATCAAAACCTGGGATTGATTGGTGAAGAGTTAAGCTTGTCTACCATTTATCTGACCCTCTCTTGGTCTGCAGAGTTCTGACTCGCCTCAAGTTCAAGTTCAAACTTATCCAAAACTGTACAGCTTGTTATTGTAGACATACTAAAAATTGTTGCAAAACAAGAATGAAAATTTTACCGAAAGAAAAATATCCAATGGAATGATATGGAAAAGATTGTGGAAAAAGAAGCAATTGCTCATTAGATCCTTTTAGAACAATGTTTTTAAATATGTAGTAGTTTAAAGCAAGGGTGTGAAAAGTTATTTATAATGTAATCAATTAAATCTTCATTAAACCAAAGGATTGACAGTTGTTAACTCTTTACCACACAATCCCGAGTTCAAACGACACTGAAGAAAGAAGGCTTTTGAAAACATTGTGGGAAAACAATGTTTTCTACCCTTTTGAAAACAAGTTCCAATTTTCCAGTCACATTTATGTTGTCGTCTGCAAATGTTTTCAATTTCAACAAGTCTGAAATTTTGTCGTTTGGTAACGTGTTAACTCAAAAGAGCCTTTACAACAAATGTAATTGCTCATGCAGCCAATGTAGATTTAGATCAAACACCACACAATATGCAGTCTGATCTTCAATCTACTCTGTCCACTAAGTTGACACAATCAGAACAAAAACAATGTTGACATTTGACAAGATAAAAGGTTAAGCCTTTACCACACAATCCCAAGTTACAACTCGAGGTAGAAGTATTTTGAAAGCATTGTGGGAAAAAGAGAAAATGCTGGTAACCAGCATTTTCTCCTTTTTCCACAGTGGTTTCTACCCTATCAAGTACAAATACCTTCATTTTAGCCATTTGTAATTTGTTGTCTACAAATGCTTTCAATTTAGACGAGTCTAAAATTCTGTCATTTGGTACATAGTTCAAATATCACCCCATGATGGTTTCTTGTCTATCCGCCCATATTTTTGACAATACTGAGTAATTTTTGTACTTGTTATTTCAGCTCATAACATTTATTGAAAAGCTAAAACAGCAGGCCCTTTTTTGTTTAACTCAACTTGTCCAAACTGACAGTATTAATTCTGCTGTCAAAAAATAAAATGTGGCTCATATGATCGAGTACTAGCATTTTATTCTTTTTTCACAATGTTTTTAAAAGCCTTCTTCTTCAGGGTTGTTAAAACTCAGGATTGTGTGATAAAGGGCTAAAGAATTTTAGACCTGTCCAACATGAAAGCATTTGCAGACAACAAATCAAATGTGGCACAAGCAATAGGACTTTCTGTTCAAGGCTACCAGCATTTTCTCATTTTCCCACAATGTGTTCAAAAGCCTTTTTCCCAGAGTCATTAAACCTCAGGATTGTTTGGTAAAAGGGTCAAGAATAAAAGCTACCCCTTTTAACCCTTTACTAAATAATCCAGTTTTTTTTGTAAACAACTTTAGGGAAAAAAAGCCTCTTGAAAACATCGTGTGAAAAGGAGACCATCATTTTCTCATTTTAACTCTTTACCACACAATCCCAACTTTTAACAACCCTAAGGAAGAAGGCTTTTGAAAACATTGTGGGAAAAGGAGAAAATGCTGGTAACCAGCATTTTCTACTTTTCCCACAATGTTTTCTACTCTGTCAAAGGGAGAAATCATCATTTTAGCAACATTTAATTTGTCATCTGCAAACGCTTTCAATTTGGACTGGTCCTTGATTTTGTCGTTTGGTAAAGAGTTAACTCTTTCACTGCCAAATAAATGGATTTGACATTTCTCGAGGTCTTAAAGAATGGGCCGTATTCTGGCAAAAGGGGGCTTAACCCTTTCCCAAACGACAAATTTTGGACTGGTCCAAATTCAAAGAGTTTGCAGACGACAATTTTAAATTTGATGAAAATGGCAGAAAGTTGTCAAAAAGGGTAGAAAACACTGTGGGAAAAGGAGAAATTGCTCGTTACGAGCAATTTCTCCTTTTCCCACAGTGTTTTCAAAAGACTTGTACTGCAGACACGTGAAAACCAGGGCTTGTTTGGGAAAGGGTTAATGCATCTCCGTGATGCATGATATCAAGCAACCATCACATGGTTATGGATCAGTAAAGTCCATTTCGTCTAACAAACGAATGAACCATGTGGTAAACTGGTCCTTGGGCATGCGGAAAATTGACCAATAGCAAAAGGTTTTCAGGTCAGGTCAGCCTGCGCAGACTGCACAGGCTGACCTGGATCGATACTTTTTGCAGATGCATTAAACCCCCTTTTCACAGAGCATTACTCATATGTTTACGTAGCATTTACAGCTGATCCTGGTTAATGATTAGTATCAGGTAACTGATGGTCAGTTTCATGCAGTCTGATATTGATCTACACCATCAGCAAAAGATGTCCAATGTGACACTGGCAATGAGAGAGTCAATGTTTTCTACTTTTAGACAAACAAGTTCCCTAATTTTAACTACCCTTGGAAATTAGAGTATTGAAAACACCGTGGGAAAAGGAGAAAATGCTGGTAACCTGCATTTTCTCCTTTTCCCTCAATGTTTTCTACCATTTCAGAAACAAATCCAACGATACGGGCCACATTTATTTTGCCGTCTGGCGTCTGCGAATGCTTTCAATTTGGACCAATCTGAAATATTGTCATGTGGTAAAGAGTTCAGCAACATGTGACTTGTCATCTGCAGATGTTTTCAATATGGATTAGTTTAAAGTTCTGTTGTCTGGTAAAGAGTTAAGTTTGTCTGTCTGAAATGTGTTTAACACCGTTTTGAACATTCTTTTAGTTAAATTGCTGAAACTAATACACCTGTCCATGCTTTCCTGAAGTTTCTTTTATCAGTACTTCATACAATTTTTTTCCCAAGCCACTGGCTGCTTTCCCATTTAACCATCTTTGAAACAATGATCAGTGGTGGGAGAGGAATGAATCATGTTGCCATGACAACCATCAATCATCAATCCTCTTAAAGAAATTGGCTGAGCTAGGGATTTAAACCAGCCACCCCCTGGTATCAATTCCAGTACACTACCGACTGCACTACCAGGCTTGGCAGCTGGATACAAGATAAACAGATCTTGAGAAGTGCTAATTCTCCTCTTGCCATAATGTTTGCATATGAAATTCAATCCTTAGGCTGCTAAGCGCAACTCACTGACCTTTTGAGGACAGCATAGATCAAGATCAGACTGCACAGAACATGCAGTCTGATCTTAGATCTACACTGTCAGATAAGGAGATATTTTTCTCCTAGGTAACAATACCTTTGAAATAGGAAAATTTGGGTTTTTACTGTTGGCTTGAAAGTTTTGTTTTTCTTTTATTTAACAGGATAAGGGTTAACCAGATTTTAAGGTGATTATCACTATACCATTATCACAAGAGTTCTTGTTTTGCAGTTGTCTTTTGCTAATTTCTGTCAAAAGGTAATAAACCTTTCCCAAACAATCTAGTGTATTAAGGATACCAAGGGAGAAGTCTCAAACATTGAGACAAAATGAGAAAATGCTGGTAACCATCATTTAAGCCTTAGAGCACAGGGTACAATTTTAGTTGCTTTTTTTGTGGATTGTGTACATCAAGATCAGACAGCACAAAACTTTAGATATTCTAGATCTAGCCTAAGCAGTCTTAAAGGGTATTTCTACAGGCCTTTTTCTTGTCAAAAAATGTCACTTTCAACTATTTTGAGCCATCATATTGCTTTTGGTTTCAGGACACTCCCTACCCCATTGCAGACGAAAAGATTGTTTATTGAGTTAGGAGGGGAAATTTTAGAAGACGAATATTCAAAATTAAACATGAAACACAAAGCTCTCATTGTGCGTTTAAAGATTTGTCGTTAACTGCAATGTGACAAACTAGAACACCGTTCGACTTTTTCATCCGTTCGGTTAAATCCGAGATCGTACTAAACAAATGGTCATAGGTAAAAATATATGAATTATCAATATAAATTTATGATGGTTTACCTGCCCAGGTGGGTTTTCCACATTTTTTACAATCCACTTTTTGACACATTCCAGTTTACTTTATAACTCTAACATTGGCATAGGTCATCCAACGCCTGTCACTTTTCCTCACTGAACATGTCATCAAATGTACCTGTTGATATTTACTTTATCCTACCTCTTATGAAGCATGACTGAAATGAAAGTTTGAAAAGGTGTACGCGTGTGATTAAGTGACACGAGTTCAAATATCCCCCACGCCCTCTCCTTCCTCTTATTATCGAAACTAAGCCAATAAATACTCACTCATGAATGCCATTATTTGATACGATCAAGATTCCCCGTTACCGTAATGGCACAGTCACGGCACTGATCTTTAACGTGTCACAGGGAATTTTTAAATATACCAACGCCCTCCTAGGCTACATGAAATGGAGGGGGGTGGTGGTGGTAGGTTTCTCAATAGATCTGCTTTGCTAAATAGAGCATCTCACTCGATTATGTGCATAGCTCCTTTTATCACCGAGTTTGAAAAAGTTATCTGCAAAAAGTTGTATTCATGTTGATGGTAATGGGACCAGGGTTATTGTTATTTAAAGCTCTTCACAGGAATCGTTTACATGCACGTGAGCCATGCTGTTGGTCAATTTTCTGCATGTCCAAGGACCAGTTTACCTCATGATTCAGTCAGTTGTTAGACAAAATGGGCTTTATGGATCCATAACTATGTGATGTCTTGCTTGGTATCATGCATTACGGAGGTGCTTTGAGCCCCCTTTTGCCAGAACATGGCTTATGTATACCGTAATTTACGACCCCTGCTCTACACAAGAAAAATGGCATTAATGCGACAGGTTCACTTCGACAATGTTAGAATCTTTAAGTTCGACGCACTAAATACTTAGGCTGCTATGGCCCACTACACTTGCTTTTGTGGACAGTGCATGTAGATCAAGGTAAGGCTGTAGATAAAATGCGGTCTGAGCTTGAGCTACATTGTCCGATACGATTAGAGTTACCGGCAAAAACAGCGTTGAAATTTAAATAAACAATGGTATTAGTATGGGCATGACTAAATTTTATTTTCATATTTTCTACAAGAACTAAGATCGCTTATCTGTAATTCGGTTGATGAGTGCGGAATCCACTTTGCTTATTTTACGTGTACAATGTACATTCCCACCTGCGGACGCATCTCTTTCATTTTGAAAAAGACTTCTGTTACAAATCATTGTCAGTGTGAGAAAGGGAATTAAATTGCTCTTAAAGGGTATATTTTCTGTTTCTTCCATTTTTTCCCCCGGTATTTCATCCTATGAAGACTTTACTTTCAAGAGTGGTTGAACATTCATCACCTACAAAAATGTTCAAATGGGTGAACTCTTAGGATGTTAAGCGCGACTCACTGGCCTTTTGTGAACCGTATAGATCAAGATCAGACGGCACAGAACGTGCAGTCTGATCTTCGTTCTACACTGTCCGATAAGGAGATGTTTTTTCTCCAAACAATAAGTTTAAAATAGTATTATTGGGGTTTTTGCCATCGGGTTGAAAGTTTCATTTAACTTTTATAGCGGGATTAGGGTTAAGAGGGGATGGGTAGTCCCATGCTTGACGTGATGAAAGGGTAACTCTATTTATCCGAACTTACATTTGTCGTATTTTGGTGTACTAATCACCCAAATTTTAAAGTTATTACATTTTACTCAGTAATTCAAGATCGCCCAATGATTTTTTTTTTTTTTTTTTTTTGAAAACATTCATTTCAGCTATTTTTCCCGCAATCATTTTGATTGATTTCTATCAGTCAGTCTGTCCAACAATGAATAAAGTGATTGCCACCTCCTTCGCATTTTCAATCGTGCACACAAAAACAAAAGCCAATATGAGCCATGCTCCGACAAAAGTTGGTTCAATACATCTCCGTAAAACATTATACAAAGCAAGTCATCACATAATTACGGATCCATAAAATCCATTTTGTCTAACAAACGACTGAAACATGAAATACAATGATCCCTAGCCGAAAACAAGAAGTAGGCCCATCGACTCAGGTCTAATTGCGATGACAAATTAAATGTGGCTCATAAGATGACTTCTGTCGCTGATCGGGTAGAAACATCGTGGGAAAAGGAGAAAATTCTGTTTACTGTCTTTGTCAAGGTTGTTTATAGTCGGCATTGTGTGGTAAAGCGTTCAGCCACCTTTTCACAGAGCATGGATCATAGATAAGGAAGAACTCCGGATGGACCACTCCGATCGTTTTATGGTCAAAGGGAGGTAACTATTATAAGTTCTCATGTTTGTTGTAGTAGCCTCCCTTACCGTACTGCTGCACGGCACCGATGGTCTCAGTAATGATCTGCTTTTTATGTATTGTCAAGTTAGTTTGATATCAATTTCACAGCTGTTAAATAAATAAATAAATACTTTTTTATCAGAGATGGTTTTTTTTATTTGATTCGACTTTGGAACTAGTGAATGGATTCTATTCAAAATTTGCTCGTTGCCGTCTTCAAGTGATTTCTGACGTTTGAAGAAGATCTCTCTCTCTCTTATATTATAAACATTGTCGCAGAAGGAGAAGTTGCTCTTTACTGGCAAAATTTCTTTTGCCACTATACACATTGTATATGAGCCATGCTCTGTGGAAAGCCAGTTGAATAAGACTGAGAAAAGTATTGATCCATGCAGTACGTGCGAGTTGACACGAGTCGGAACTTTTTGCCTTTGATAATGAATTTTCTGCATGTCAAAGAACAGTTCCGTCTCATGACTCATTCGGATTTTAGATAAAATGGTACCATAATGTGAGCCGACTTGCTTTGTATAATGCATTACCGAGATGCATTATTAACCCTTTACTAGTCGATCCCAAGTTTTAACGACCCTTACATAGAATGCTAGTGACCAACACTTGCTTCTTTTTTGACAATGTTTTTACCCTGCAGTGACAAATCTCAACGTTTGAGTCACATTTTTTTAAAACTTGTCTGCAAATGCTTTCAGTTTGAACAAGTCTAAAATTTACACAGAATTACCCAGAAACCCCGATTCACGCATAATAAGTATCCATTACGTACAAGACTTTTCCTTTTTTTCAAATAGTCTGCTCTAAGTGTGTTTTGAGATGTAACGAATTTGAGCCATGCTCTGTGAAAAAGGGGCTTAGTGTATCTGCGAAAAGTATCGATTCAGATCAGCCTATGAAGTCTGTGATGGCTGACATGGGCCGAAACTTTTCGCCATTGGTTACTTTTCTGTATGTCCAAGGACCATTCTACCTCATGATTCAGTCAGTTGTTTAACCCTTTACCAAACGACACTATTTTAGATTGGTCCAAATTGGAAGCATTTGCAGATGACAAATTAAATGTGACCCAAATTATTGAATTTGTTTCTGAAAGGTAAGAAAACATTGCGGGAAAAGGAGAAAATGCTGGTTCAGCATTTTCTCCTTTTCCCACAATGTTTTCAAAAGGCCTCTTTCTCAGGGTCGTTAAAAGTTGGGATTGTGTGGTGAAGGGTTAAAAAAAAAAGGGGGGGGGGGCTGCTATGAATCCATAATTATGTGATGACTTTCTTGGTAAAATGCATCACAGACATGCATTAAGCCCCCTTTTGCCAGAACATGGCTTATTATCATTATTATCCCCCCCCCCTTATTGCAAGGTGTATTGTTTCTGACAGATATAAGCTTATATTTAATGAAACATTGTGGAAATGGGAGGTAAATCTTGTGAAAAGCATTTTTTACTTTCATTTTCCTTTTACGTGTTCAAAATCAGATCTGCCTTAAGAAAGGAGAAAATGCTAGTTATCAGCATTTTCTCCTTTTCACATGATGTTTTTAAATGCCTTCTTATGGGTCGTTGGAACACAGGATTGTATGGTAAAGGGTCAACTCATAAATGCCCGAAAAAAAAAACAAAAACAGTCTAGTAAAATAAGGATTAACATTATAAAGGATCAAAAGATGATAAAACTCGAAAACATTATAAGCTTGTGAAAGGTATTTTTTCTTTTGCCACAATATTTAAGAAGTGGGTGGTGCCACAGCCAAACATTTTGCCTGCAGAAGGTACTGATTTAACTCTTTTAACAGAATTTTAGACAAGTCCAAATTGAAAACCTTTGAACAGGACAAATTCAATGTAAGGGTAGAAGACACTGGGGGGAAAAGGAGGAAATGCTAGTTACAAACGTTTTCTCCTTTTCCCACAATGTTTTAAAAAAGGCATTTCCTTTAGGGTTAAAACTCGTGATTGTTTGGTAATGATTTAAGTGCATTAATTATTCGTGTCGTCAAGAAATGCAGGTATATCAGGGTCTGCCTATAAGGGAAGGTTGTGTTCGTTTGATGACCTGTCAGACCCTTTTTTCCATGGAGAGGCCAATACATTTTTAGCTCCACTGGCCGAAGGCCAGCGGGCTTATGTCATGGCCCGGTGTCCGTCCGTCCGTCCGTCCGGTCGTCCGTCCGTCCGTCCGTGCGTTAACTTTTATTTCAAACATCTTCTTCTCTGAAACTACCCATCCGATTTTCACGAAACTTCACAGAAATGATCCTGACATGGTCCTCTTCAGAATTTCTTGAAAGAATTTGATTCCTTTAAAAACTCTGGTTGCCATGGCAACAAAACTGAAAAATATTGGAAATCTTTAAAAATCTTCTTGTCTGAAACCATAAGGTATAGGGCTACCAAATTTAGCATGTAGCTTTATGTAGTAGACCTCTATCAAGTTTCTTCAAATTATAGCCCTGGGGTCAAAATTGGCTCTGCCCCAGGGGTCACAAGTTTTACATAGGCTTATATAGAGAAAACTTTAAAAATCTTCTTGTCTGAAACCATAAGGCATAGGGGTACCAAATTTGGCATGTAGCTTTATGTAGTAGACCTCTATCATGTTTCTTGAAATTATAGCCCTGGGGTCAAAATTGGCTCTTCCCCAGGGGTCACAAGTTTTACATAGGCTTATATAGAGAAAACTTTAAAAATCTTCTTGTCTGAAACCATAAGGCATAGGGCTACCAAATTTGGCATGTAGCTTTATGTAGTAGACCTCTATCATGTTTCTTGAAATTATAGCCCTGGGGTCAAAATTGGCTCTTCCCCAGGGGTCACAAGTTTTATACATAGGCTTATATAGAGAAAACTTTAAATATCTTCTTGTCTGAAACCATAAGGCCTAGAGCTACCAAATTTGGCATTTAGCTTGATCTAGTTGGAGTCTACCAAAAGTGTCCAAAGTATAGTCCTGGGGTCAATTTGGCCTCATACTTGGAGGGGGGGGTTCACAAGATTTACATAGGCTTACATAGGGAAAACTTTTAAATCTTGGGTAAGGCTTAGGCTACCAAATTTTGCATATAATTATAGCATTATTTAGTGGACAGTTACAAAGAGGGCCCAAGTTACAGCTCTAGGATCAAGTTTGGCCCTGCACCAGGGATCACAAGTTTTACATGGGTTTATGGAGTGAAAAGTTCAGAAACCATCTTGTTACCAGCCATAAGGCCAAGAACTCCCACATTTGGCATGTTATTCTTCTAATACAATATTCCCCATTTAGTCAGACTGTAGCCATGAGGTCAAAGTTTTATAAGGGCTTATATAGTGAAGACTTTTCTTCATGGTTTATATTTATAAGCCAGTGGAGCGATACAGGGCCATCATGGCCCTCTTGTTTGTTTTTAATTAAGTGTATCTATTTACTACAAGTTTTCCTTGCAACTCGGAATATGCAATGGACCTCCAAAGTCCTGGCACACAGACAAGATTTCTATTATATGTGCAAAGGAAAGCATGCTCCGTTAAGCTTATGGTCAAAGGGAAGTAACTCTTAAACGTACAATTAATCGGTTGTACTAGAATAGGCTCCCTTTGAGTGTAGTGTGAAAGTAAGAGGGAAAAGGGGGTAGAGGGGTGAATTTAGTTTTCATGATCTCTTATGTTTTGAGTGAACAGATGATTAATACTGCAATGTCTGAACAATTTAATATTTTTTCAAAAAGAAATTCGTAGAAAAAATTTGTTCTTTGAACATCGTTATCAACATCCTTCGTCCATATGTGATCCATCTTGGCTTTCTCATGCGTTTTTATTACATCTGAGTTTCATGCTGGTAAGTCTGATAAGTGATTTGTTAATGGCATAAAAATCACTGACCAATCTTATCAACAGTTAAGGTTATGTTCCGAAAGTGATCCATAAATTCGGAAGGGTACATGTATATTCTGCTTGGTTTAGTATTTTATTCGTATCATATAATTTTAGTCCTTTTGATTATACTGTTTTTTCGCTCTGATCTCTAAAAAGATCTGAATCCATCAATTTAAAGTTAGAGTTCGAAAACAGATTTACAACAATACGTTTATATTCCGTTGCAAACAGATGCTCAAATACAGAACCATGGAACAATCCTTCTCCCAGTTTACGATTGATGAAATCAGAAACTCCATGTTTAACCTTTAGCCTGATAAATAAGTGAAACTATTAAGCCTGTAGACTCATCATAGTAAAAACTCAAATTTTTGCTTTGTCAGAGGTATTTTTGGGGAGAAATATCTTCTAATCGGACAGTGTAGATCCAAGATCAAACTGCACGTTCTGTGCAGTCTGATCTTGATCTACACCATCCGGAAAGAGTCTTTGAGTTGCACTCAGCAGCTAAAGGGTTAAAGGGATTTGTACAAATAAATTTCTTAGTGAAGTCGAGGAAGAACCAAGAATATGGACAAACACGTAGAAAAGGAGCGGAAAAGGGCTGTTGTCAGGTGATAATGACTCAATATATTATTGCGCATCTGCAGTTTTATTCCGTACATGATTAGTTTGTCGTCTGATGTCATGGCATGAACCCTTAACCTGCTTAACCCTTTACCAGACGACAAAATTTTAGCCTTCTCCAAATTGAAAGAATTTGCAGATGACAAATTCAGTTTGGCTAAAATGGTGCTATTTTTCTTTGATAGGATAGAAAACATTTTGGGAAAAGGAGAAAATGCTGGTGACAAGCATTTTCTCCTTTTCCCACAATGTTTTCAAAAGGCTTCTTTCCCAGGGGCGTCAAAAGGCGTCATTGTGCGGTAAAGGGTAAATAAGTTAAAAGAAACTTTCAAACCGATAGTAAAAACCCGATTTTTGCTATTTCAAACTTATTTTTTGGTAAAATATATTTCCTTATTGGACAGTATAGATCCAAGATTAGACTGCATGTTCTGTGTCGCATGTCTGATCTTGATCTACACTGTCCGCAAAAGGTCATTGATCTGAGCTTAGCAGAAGATGGGTTAATGTGTAGCCTACTGGCTTCTAGTGGTACGTATACTGTAGGAATGTATGACAGCACCTTCGAAAGATAGGCCCCACTCAAAACCTTGCATTCACTGCTAAGTTTAGTCTGGAATACCTGCCCCTAACGCTATGTTATCTTGAAGTATGGCGGGGTACAAGACTATCACTGCTTCTGGTAAGAGATATTCATATTCATGAATAACAGAGACATAGAACCTTTCTCTAGTCCTCAACGCTTTTCCACACAATCTCGACTTTTATCAAACCTAAGGAAGGAAGCTTTTGAAAACATTGTGGAAAAAAGAGAAAATGCTAGTAAACAGCATTTACTCCTTTTCCCACAATGTTTTCTTCCTCATCAAAGATGACAAGTCAAAAATTTTGCTGTGTGGTAAAAAGTTCAATACCTCTACACTTGACCCTAGACGTGTGTACCAGGAGAAAAATTCAACGGTCCATGGGAGATAACTCGTATAGTCTTTCTAACCAGTACATTTTGAGTTACTTCCCTTACACCGTAGGTGGTATTTGATATTAAGAGGATGTCAAATACGCTCTCAGTTAGTTAGCTCAGGGATCGTATGTCGACAAATAAACGATACCTGGCTATTGTTTGAATTTAAATCAATGAATAAATTCAGAAATATTGGCTCAAAAGACCTTTTGTATGTGACCATTGAAATCTCCTCTTTTCTTAGGTAAAAGTTTCCCATTTAGTCAAATCTGAATTGACATGGAATGTAGTGAAATTGTCCAACGCTAGTAAACACTTTTGCAACATCTCTCTCTGAATTCTCTCTTTCTGTTCAAAAGATGTTTAAAGAGTAATGTGCTTTTACTCTCTACTGTTTTAATGTAGGGTACGTTATTATACTGGGGCGAATGATAGAACCTCATTGTTCAGGTGGGCGAAAAAACTGTGAAAGCACTTTCGATAGATCATAAATTTCTAAGTGTAAAACATGTGTATCAGTGAATGATCTCTGTGAATTATGAAAGCCTTCTGATAAGAGATGGAAAGTAAAATGTCATCAAAATTTGGACAGGTTGGAATAAATCCAATTTGCTTTATAAATTTAAAATTTAACCGCTGAAATTTTGAAACGGTGTCTCATATTTCGCCACCTCGTCCAATAAATCCCATCAATATACTTTTGAAAGCTTACAAAGCTGCTTTTGTTACAGCATATAAGTTGACTTTTTTAGGCAGAAGATATCATGGATTATTTTAGAGAACTGTAGAATTACTTTACAAAGTGTTTCATTCTTTTTTATTGAGGGCGATTGCACTTATTTTTGTATTCACCATTAAAGTTTTGAATTGACAATATTTTTTGCTATTCTCAAACAATAATATAGCTATTACATTTTATTTGAAAAATTAAATATCAAACCATTGTTTTATCTTCCCTCGCCTAGAAGTAATGAGATTTTAATGAGATGTGGTTGCAACAGGTGTGCCTTCACTGGTGACAGATGTTTCTGTAACAGACGTGTGGTCAAATGGACAAGTTTAGAGCAGTGCGAGGTTTTGTTAGCCTGGGTTCAGTTTCGTTCATTTTTTCTTTTTCTATCACTTGGACATTACTTTGTCAAACACGAAGTAATAACAAAAGTGATTAACAGATAGCTGCCAAAGATGTATAGTGGACCCACGATTTACCCTGTACCAGTCCCCAGTTTTAACGACCCTGAGACAGAAGCCTTTAACATGCAGGGAAAAGGAGAAAATGCTTGTAGCATTTTCTTCTTTTGCCACAATGTTTTCTACTCTTCCCAAAACAAATTTCAATTTTTGAATAAACTTTATTCTGTCGTCTGCAAATGCTTTGAATTTGGGTTGATGCAGCATGAAGTTTTTTCGCAACGAATACCTGGCTTCCATTTTTTTTTCTTATGATTAAAACTCAAGTCCTAAAACGCAGAAACCATTTCTAATACATGTACTGTTTTCAGTGCTCAGAAAATTAGAGAGATAAATGATGAATGAATCGGATCCAGATACTGAATATGAAAAATGTTTTGGTGCAAATAACACTTTATAATTTACATCATCGCTGAAACCTACTGTCAATTTACTACATAAATCCTAGTTTCTAAACTTGTCAGTTATGAACTACAGATTTTTAAAAGCTCAGGAATATTTTTGTAAAACTTGAAAAGTCACACTTTAGGCTGACCTTAAAAAATTCTGTGTTTGGAGTTACCCGACCGACTCACGAAAATCGCCGCGACTCAACTTTTTTTTTTGCTTGTAGGCGCCCGAAATTTTTTTTTTTTTTCGGCAAAATGCCTTCACGCAGTTATTTTCCTTTCCTGTATTCAAAGTCCTTTCCGCTAATTCTTTTCGATAGTTTTTTTTTTTGTATCGTATTTATCGCTGTAAGAATATGGCCGACGGAAAGAGTTTCGTAGACTCGCAAGTTACGTTTTGTGTTACTGTAAATTTAAGAGGCAGTGACACCAAAAAAATTGTTATCAACAATTCGATCAGGAAGTTTGATGTTTTTGACATTGCTAAAGAAGATGTGCTTGACGACTTGATTCCGAAAAGTTGTTTTGACTACTTCGAGAAAATTTCTACAATTACGGTGTCGTCTAGACCGTCGTCGTCTGCTGTGGAGCAGTTCACACCGAATTCTTATGATAAAATTTCCGTTTTGACCGACTTTGATAAATCTTTGAGATATGTAACCATTGACATGGATGTGGAAGGTATTTGCAGTAAAAATGAACAGTCGTGCAGCACTACTGCTTCTCAAAATGCATTTTCCATTCCGATGCATACCACCCAGAAGAAACGGCCACCTAGCAAAATTTCTGTTGACAAGGAATACTTCACAGGTTAGTTTAAGCTTTTGGATAATTTAATATTCCATTTATAAAATTTATGAAACAAAAATGACAACTCGGTCTATAATTTCATTTTATTGTTTGATGTCAGTCTGCTGTAGTAAAAACACGCTTTGTTTAACATGTGCAGAGATGGTTACAAATGATTGTGCAACAAAATGTCGTAAAGCATTCACCATCGGATGTAGGGAATTACATAGACCAGTACGAGCATTTTCTACCTGCAGGCTTTTCTGTGTTGCACAGTATTATTAAAGGCTATCATTTTTTATTTTCCTAGTGGTCATAACTTGCATGCAACTTTATGACACATTCAGCTGTCACTACAATATTATTCCAAAATATACTGATCCATTTCTTTTTAATGTAGCAAAAGACAGAATGTTCAATGATGTTGTTGATCATATGACTGAGGCTCAAGCCGGTTTTCCTATGTCCATGTCAAAGTGTGATGAGAAGCGGCATCTGTCAGTTATTGTTGATTGCCTATGGTACATAGACGGAAGTCAACATAAGCTAGAGAAAGCGGGCATGACCATTCCAAAAAGGTTTGTAAACTGCAAAATTCTGAATGTTTGTGACATGAATTTTGCTGTTTATGGCTTTTATTAAAATAAATTAATCACACAACAAAATTAGAACTGTCCAAAATTCAGAAGAGTGTTCAGAAGACAATATATTTTGTGTAATGGAATAAGGCTTTATTGAAAACACTGTCAGATAGCAGGGTTCTCCCCAGGAAAGTCAGAAGCTGTGGTAGTATTGCTGATGTGGATTTGAAAAACATCATTGGAAAAGAAGAAACTGCTTGTTACAAGCAACATTTCTTTTTCCCACAAGGTTATTAACCCTTTCCCAAATGACAAATTTTGGACTGGTCCAAATTGAAAGAGTTTGCAGCCAAGAATTTTGAATTTGATAAAAATGGCAGAAAGGTCTCAAAAAGGGTAGAAAACACTGTGGGAAAAGGAGAAATTGCTCGTTATGAGCAATTTCTCCTTTTCCCACAGTGTTTTCAAAAGACTTGTACTGCAGACACGTGAAAACCAGGGCTTGTTTGGGAAAGGGTTAAACATTTTTAGATGTTTTTTACACAGATTTTTTTTTTGGCCATGTTTCTAGTTTGAGTGGTTTTTTGAAATGAAATTTGCAAGAAAAGTGTCAAATCCATGAGATATGAATTTGTTCGGTGTTGAATATTTTATAATTCGGTGTTGAATATAATTTATAATTTTGTTGCATGCTATGTAGGGCATTCACTCCTAGAACTTCTATTCATTGAAAGTAACTTTTCATGTTCATGTTAGTAAACAGCAAGACAGATGTTAAAAATTTTTCATTTCAATTTTTTTTTGTAGGTGATCCATTGCAAGGGAAAGTGTTTGTTAGGCTACAGCTTGGTTGTACATCCCCCATTGAGAAGACATTCTACTCTTCAACGCATGTGCCTTTAAACAAAGACTTGTGCTACTACTGTGGGACAAATGAAAACACATCCCGTGATGAGGAGGCACTATCTGCCTACCGTGTGGTATTTCCCATCTGTGAAACCTGCAAGGCTCAAGGAAAAGTCATTGTTAAAAGACTCCCTAAAAAATAGTGATCTATATTGTGTCTCTGACAGTGGTGCTTGGATGTATAGATACTTTCTGTGTACTACTGACATGCTGGCTGATGATGCTACATTAACTCTTTACCAGATAGCAAAGTTTTAGTCATGTCCATATTGAAAGCATTTGCAGACAAGAAATTAATTGTAGCTCAAATGATTGGATTTGTCTCTGTATTAACCCTTTCCCAAACAACAAATTTAAGGTCCTTCCAAATTGAAAGCATCTGCAGCCAACAAATTTGAAAGTGGTACAAATGAATTAAACACTGTGGGAAAAGGAGCATTTTCTTCTTTTCCCATGATGTTTTCAAAAGGCCTCTACCTCTGGATCTTAAAAACCTGTGATTGTTTGGTGAAGGGTTAAAAGGCAGACAATAATGAAGGAAAAGGAGAAAATTCTCATGTCAGAGCAATTCTCCTTTTTTCCCCAATGTTTTCAGATGTCTCCTACTTCTTACAGGGCTTTAAACTCAAGGCTTTGTCTGGTAAATGGTCAATGTAGTATGCTTGATATAAAATGTGACATTCACATGGGAGTGTTTATCCATAACATTATGTCAGGGTTAGAATATTAAATGTTCATTTCATGTCAGAATGTTTTATCTTTTATTTATTTACAGACTATTATTTGGGATATACCAAGTATTTGATTTATCATGGGGTATTTTCTATTCAGCAGTATCATTCTCCACATGGTGTTGTAAAAAAAAAATTAAAAAAAAAAAAAATTACCTACCTACCTACCCACCTAAAGAAATGTGGGTCGGGTAACTCCAAACATAGAATTTTTTAAGGTCAGCCTTATCTTGCCTCATTTCTGGCATACATTATTATCTTTTATTATTATCAACCCTCTTTCCTGCTAAATAAGTTACATAAAATTTTCAAGGCTGTATTAAAAAGCTGAATAATGTTATTTCAAACATATTTTCTGGAGAACAATATCTTCTTATCAGACAGTGTAGATCCAAGACCAGACTACATGCTTGTGCAAATCAAAAGCATTCACAGAGAAATGAAAGCGACTCAAATGGTGGGATTTGTTTTTAAAAGGGTAGAAGACATTCTGGGGTAAGGAGAAAATGTGGGTTAACCGTTTAACAGGATTTTTTCTCCTTTTCCTACAATGTTTACTTATGTAAGCCTTCTCCCTCAGGGCATTAAAACTCTGGATTGTTTGGTAAATGGTTAACCCTTTACCATACAGTCCCATGTTTTAACGACCCTATGAAAGAAGCCTTTTGAAAACATAGTGGGAAAAGGAGAAAATGCTAGTAACCAGCATTTTCTCCTTTTCCCACAATGTTTTCTATCCTATCCAAAACAGAAATCATCATTTGAGCTACATTTAATTTGTCGTCTGCAAATTCCTTCAATTTTGACCAGTCTAAAATTTTGTTGTTTGGTAAAGAGTTAATATACTTCATTATTTGTCATTGTTATATCATTCAGACTGACTTCAGTGCAGATGAGCATGAAGCAATTCAGAAAGCTTTACGACAAAGACTTGGACCAGAATTCATCAGTCAGAGGGCAGGAGCAGGGGGACAAAAGGTGAACTGATCTTTTTGTTGGTAATAGTTTTAAGTTTTTAAGTCTTGGAGCACACAGCATGACCTGAGTTGTTCATGCAGACTGTGTAGTTCAAGATTGGAAGATCAGAGTGCACAGAATGTGAGGTCAGATCTTAGTCTACATTGTCTACAAACTTTGGAACATTCTGGCCATTTAACTCTTTACCAGAAGCCTTTTGAAAACATTGTAGGAAAAGGAGAAAATGCCGATAACTAGCACTTTTTCCTTTTCCCAAAATGTTTTCCATCTTACAAAAGGCAAATTCCATCATTTGAGGAACATTTAGATTGTCATCTGCAGATTGTCATCTGCAGATGCTTTCAAGTTGGACAAGTCTAACATTCTTTCGTTTGGTAAAGAGTTATCTGACCTAAAATTGCAGTAAACTGGTTTGAAGTACCAGCAGAGTTATTTCAACCTTTGCAGTGCTAAGCACAAATTTGGATACTTTAGCTGTCAGTGTAGATCAAGATCAGTCTGGATGGAATATATACAGTCTTATTTTGGATTTTAACTGTCTAACATATTTTAAGAGGTTCAAATCAAAACTAACATTTAACTCTTTACTAAACAACAAAATTTTAGACACGACCAAATTGAAAGCATTTGCAGATGACATATTAATTGTAACTCAGATGGTGACTTCTGTCTTTGACAAGGTAGAAAACATTGTGGGACAGAAAGAAAATACTGGTTACCAGAAGAAAATACTGGTTACCAGTATTTCTCCTTTTCCCACCATGTTTTCAAAAGCCTTCTTCATCAGGGACATTAAAACTTGAGATTGTGTGGTAAAGGGTTAAAGTGAAATTACTTTCTATTATGGGCCCAGCTGGGTAGCTAAGTGATGGGGTATCTTAGTTGTGACCTGTTGGTTGCAAGTTCAATACCTGATTTTTTTGCCTCTCACCTCTGTTGCATGTGAGAAAAGTAGTCAGTAGCTTGAAAAGAAAGTTGTGTCAGTACTGGTGTTAGAAAGCCAGGAAACACATGTGTAGGTGCACTGACCAGCGTGATATGACATAGCTGTTAAAATGGTGTTGAACTCCAAACAAACAAACACACTTTTTGTTATGGACTGAAAATAACCTGTTTGTTGAACTTTTGGAATCTCAGTTGTCCAACTTTTCTTTAGAGATTGTGACAAAAACAAGTTTTCAAATTGTCATACCTTTCTTTTTACAGACTGAAAAATATACAATTGCTGTACATCTTTCTTTTTATTATTTCAGCTTGCTTACATTGAAGGATGGCGGTTAGTGAATCTAGCCAATGAGATGTTTGGATTCAATGGTTGGTCTCACTCTGTCACACATCAGACAATAGGTAGGATTTGTCAATCAGTGGTGATTGAAATCTTTGTATTATTGGTCATCTTTTGTTTTTTTAGTGTGAAGATCCAATATTATATGAGTTATGCTCAGACAAAAGGGAGCTTAATGCCTCTTCGTGATCCATGATACCAAGCAAATCATCACATAATTGTGGATCCAAAAAATCCATATTATCTAAAAACCTATTGAATCATGAGGTATACTGGTCCATGTGAAAATGGACCAAAAGCAAAAAGTTATGGGCCAGGTCAGCCTGCACGGACTGCACATTCTGACCTGGATTGGTACATTTTGCAAATGCATTAAGCCCCTTTTTGCCAGAACATGTGTCATATATATTCTGCACAGGTTAATCTGGTAAGCTATCTACAAGCACATTTAAAATTGTCCATAATATCCTAGGGATTAACCCTTAACCACACAATCCCGATTTTTAACGACCCTGGAAAGAAGCCTTTTGAAAACATTGTGGGAAAAGGAGAAAATGCTGGTAACCAGCATTTTCTCCTTTTCCCGTAATGTTTTCTACCCTTTCCAAAACAAAATTTCACTTTTTAGCCACATTTATTTTTTCGTCTGCAAATGCTTTCAATTTGGGCTAGTCTAAAATTTTGTCATTTGGTAAAGAGTTAATTGTGATAAATTTTCATGGCACAGTTCAACCAAATTGATCTGGCCTTTAACCCTTTACCACACAATCCTGACTTTTAATGACCCTGAGAAGAAGAACTTTATATTGTAGGAAAAGGAGAAAATGCTTGTAGCCAGCATTTTCTCCTTTTCCTACAAGGCTTTCTACCCTTCCTAAATCTATTTTTAATTTTAACTTTTGAATCAAATTTGTCGTCTGCAAAATGCTTTTAATTTGGGCAAGTCTAAAATTTTGTTGTCTGGTAAACGGTTAAAGGCAAGAGATGGCTTACTGCAGGTTACCCCTTTACGTAACAACAATCCCTTGTTGTTTAAAAATCTGAAGAAAGAGGGCTTATGAAAACGTGGTTGGAGAAAGGAAACAATATTACTTTAAAAAGAGAAAACAAAGTTAGCAATGTTTTCTACCCATTCAAAGAGTAATCAAGTGGTTTTAGGCACATCCAAATTGTGGTCTGCAAACTGTTTTCAATATAGACGGATCTAAAATTTTATTTATATATGCTAACCAGGCAATCCCAAGACGTAATAACCCCAACATCTTTTGAAAATATTGTGGGAAAAGGAGAAAATGCTGGCAATCAGCATTTTCTCCTTTTCCCATAATGTTTTCTAATTTCTACTCTTCCTAAGACAAATTTCATAATTTATGCTATTTGTAATTTGTCATCTGCAAAATGCTTTCAATTTGGACAAGGCTAAAATTTTGTCATTTTGTAAAGAGCAACTCTTTAAAAGACAACAGAAATTTAGACTTGTCTACATCGCAAGCATTTGCAGACGACAAGCCAAATGTGGCTCAAATAGTTAAATCGACATGGAAAGGGTAGAAAACATCATGGGACAAGGAGAAAATGCTGGTTACCAGTATTTTCTCCTGTTCCCCTGATATTTTCAAAAGCCTTCAATATAAGGGTTGTTGAAAATCGTGATATTGTGAAGAAGGGTTATGCAGGTTTGACATATTAGTGACACATTTTAGGGTAGATTAAATAGAGGATGGTTTTGGTTTTTTTTTTGGTGAAAGATTGAAATCTATTTCATCAAGTGAACGTCATGATAATTATGGTAATGTTTTCACTCATGGCACGCAGCCATGAGTGAAACTATTACGGTATGATGTTCACTCGATGAAATAAGTTTCGATCTTTCACTGAAAAAAACAAATATTCTATTTATTTCATGCTTCTAACCCCTTTTTTGTTGGGACTTGTGAAGTACAGGGAAGCTCTCGGTAGTTCCGTACCAGTGAGTTTATCTGTCAGTAAATTCACAGATTGACATGGTGAAATGATCAAAACATAATCCACCATTATTTCCCGATAAACTACCAGAAAGCATGAAATAACTGTCTTTTTTTTTTTTTTTTTTCAGACTTTGTAGATCACTATAATGGCAGATACTATGTTGGTGTGAGTGCTTTCGTCAAAGTTACTCTGAAGGTATGAAGTAAACTGGACAGAGTTTCTTGGCCTTTTTTTGACCCTGAGGATAGGGCTTTTGAAAGCATTGTGGGGAAAGGAGAAAATGCTGGTAATCAGCATTTTCTACTCTTCCCACAATGTTTTCTATCCTTTCAAAAAAAAAAATCCCTCAATTTTAGTCACATTTAATATGTCTTTTGCAAAAGCTTTGAATTTAGACAGGTCGAAAATTTTGTTGTTTAGGAGAGACTAAATGCATTGAGCTTGTCTGAGTCATTACTCTCTATTTTTATGCAGTTATTTCAAAATTAATTAATGATTCTTTCCTTCTGTATGAAGAGGCGTGTGATATGAATCACATAAAGGGTATTTATTTTTTGGGGGAAAGATCAAAATATATTTCATTAAGTGAACATTATCAGTAATATTTTCATGAGTGGTGCATTTATTTCATGCTTCTAACCCCTTTTTTGTTGGGACTTGCAAAATACAGGGGAGCTCCCAGTATTTCCATACCATTGAGTTTATCAATGGGTAAATTCACTGGTTGAAATGGTGAAATTATCCTACCATAATCCACCATTATATCCCAATAATTACCGAAAAGCATGACATAAATATTCAGATTGTAAACTTCTTACTTGTCATGGACAGTTTTTAAGAACATGCTGAGGAAAGAAATCAATGATTATCAATAGAGATTAACACATGATTCTAAGTCAAGTGAAAATAGTGTTGTTGTGAGAGAAATTGCCTGTTACCGTCACCCTTTTGCCACAGTGTTAATCTGTGGCAAGGTGAAATAGTAGCTTTGAGGTGGTAATGTGTAAATGGTTTACATGAATACCAGCCATGCTCTGGCAAAAGGTTGTTTAACCTTTTCCCAAACAATCCCTGGTTTTCACGTGTCTGCAGTACAAGTCTTTTGAAAACACTGTGGGAAAAGGAGAAATTGCTCGTAACGAGCAATTTCTCCTTTTCCCACAGTGTTTTCTACCCTTTTTGAGACCTTTCTGCCATTTTCATCAAATTTAAAATTGTCGTCTGCAAACTCTTTCAATTTGGACCAGTCCAAAATTTGTCGTTTGGGAAAGAGTTAATATATCTCCATGATGCATTATACTAAGGAATGACATACATAATTATGGATTGATAAAATCCATTTAGTCTAACAGTTGATTGTATCTAGAGGTTGAATGACTCTTGGACACACAGAAAATTTACAAACAGCAAAAAGTTTTGACCCATGTCAGCCTGCGCATTCAGCGCAGGCTGACATGGGTCGATACTTTTTGCGGATGCATTTAGCTCCCTTTTCACAGAGCATGGCTCATACTTTTTTGACAGGATGGGATACACCATGAGGATGTAGGCTATGGAGTGAGTGAAGGGATGAAATCAAAGGCTTTATCGTTGGAGAAGGCAAGAAAAGAAGCTGTAACAGATGGGTTAAAAAGGGCATTGAAGTAATATTGACTTGTCATTAGATTTGAATGTCCAAAGTATGTTTTCAGTATATAATTATGTGGAGAATGCCCCTGCTTAACCCTTTCCCAAACAAGCCCTGGTTTTCACATGTCTGCAGTACAAGTCTTTTGAAGACCCTGTGGGAAAAGGAGAAATTGCTCACAACGAGCAATTTCTCCTTTTCCCACAGTGTTTTCTACCCGTTTTTGAGACCTTTCTGCCATTTTCATTAAATTTAAAATTGTCGTCTGCAGACTCTTTCAATTTGGACTAGTCCAAAATTTGTGGTTTGGGAAAGGGTTAACTCTTTACCACACGCCAAAAATGTAGACTTGTCTAAATTGAAAGCATTTGCAGATGACCATTTAAATGTGGCTCAGTGATGAAATTTGTCTGATAGGGTAGAAAACATTATGGGAAAAGGAAAAAATACTGGTTACCAGCATTTTCTCCTTTTCCCACAATGTTTTCAAAGGGCTTCTTTTTCAGGGTCATTGAAACTGAGGATTGTGTGGTAAATGGTTTAAACATGATCAGCACTCAATAAAGGGGAGGGGGAAGGTTTATGCATCTCTGTAACTTAGTAACACATTATGATTTTAGCCTTTCCTAAACAACAAATTTTTTAGACTCGTAGAAATTGAAAGCATTAGCAGACGAAAAGATCAGAATTTATACAGAAAAGCTTAACCCATTCAATGGAGTAGAAATGTGTGGAAAAAGAAGAAATTGCTGGTTACAAGGATTTCTCCTATTCCCACAATGTTTTCTGAAGGTTTCTTCCACGGGATTTTTAAAACTGGAATTGTCTGTTTTCAGCCAGTTTTTAATCCATTTCATCTTTATTTTATCAAAGTGTAATCATTCTTATATCTTCTTGCCAAATGTTGCCCCTGACATTTGCAAGGTTGCACAGATTACGGCGGAAAGAAAATGTGTTTCATTTTCTAGAGGCCTTCAAAGAAATCCCTGTTTTGACATTTCTGGTATTAAATCGGAGATTTTGGATATATGTACTCATCCCTTACACCATATATCGGTAATTTTTCTACATTTATACAGCTGACTAATTCTGAACCATTCTAAAGTCTATCAAATTTTGACAGCATTTTTTTCTCTCTAGCTGTGAGGATGTATCTTTAAGGCATAAAGCAAGTTCAGGCATAGTATTGATCCTTTTCGTTTAAATACAGTCTGTATCATGATCGGTCCTCTGACAGAGAAAATGTATAGATACTAAATATCTTTGACACATGTCAGCCTGCATGGACTGCCATGGCTGACATGGGTTTATACTTTTTGCAGATGCATTAACTCTTTACAAAACAATCCCAGGTTTTAACAACCCTAGGAAAAAAAAGCCTTTTGAAAACATTGTTGGGAAAGGAGGAAATGCTGGTTATCAGCACTTTTTCCTTTTCCCACAATTTTTTCAAAGGCCTTTTTCCTAAAGGTCGTTAACACTTGGGATTGTATGGTGAAAGGTTAAAGGTTCAGCTATACAGGGTTTATGCAAAACATATCGACAGATGGACACGAGAAAATGCCAATTTATCTTTTTTACAGAAGTTTTGGTAATGCCATGGGTAACTGCCTGGGTGACAAGGACTACTTAAAGTGTGTAAGCCGAGGACCAAAACCAGTAAGTATGGTGGCACAAAATTTTAATTCTCTGTTTTATCTTTTGATTCTGTGTTGTATCTTTATTAATTTTCCAATTCATTGTTGTTTGATGAAGTATATAAGTTCGTGACATGCAATGAATGAGTTTAAAGACAGCAGTGGAATATGATTTAAGCCATGCTCTGTGAAAAGGGGGCATAATGCATCTGTAAAAAGTATCGACCTAGGTCAGCCTGCGCAGTCCGCGCAGGCTGACCTGGGCCGAAACTTTTTCCTATTGGTCAGTTTTCTGCATGTCCAAGGACCAGTCTACCTCATGATTCAACCAGTTGTTACACAAAGTGGACTTACGGATCCATTAGTATGTGATGACTTGCTGAGAATCATGTATCTCAGAGATGCATTAAGTCCCCCTTTTGCCAGAGAATGGCTCATTTTTATGGATGAATCAGTGTTCCCACTCACATCTCTTTTTGGGAGTGCATGCGCTCCCTGGAATACAAGTTTGGGAGTGCAAGAGAAATTCTAGGGGTGCACTTAATATTGACATTTATAGAGTATCTATAGAGGACAGTAAGGGTCTGTTGTATTGAAAATTTGTTTTGATGAGTCTAACTCTGCAGTCAGCTGCTCTTGAAAACAATATGGGTAATTTTAAAAAAAGAAGATGCTTGTTATAATTTCCTTACTCATGGGACAAGTTTCAGAGGGACAACTTACAGCCTGACGGCCAGTAGAATTTTCCATTTCACTGTCAATTTCAGACACTAATTATCTTTTCACTTATTGTTTTATAGAGATATTTATGTAAATTTACTGTTCAAAGTCATTGATAAAGCTGAACAGACAGTTTGAAATGCCTATGATCGGATGATGTAAAACCAATTTTTGTTGTGTCATGGGTTTTTGCGTTTCTTGCAGCAATCTTTTTTTTCATGCCTGTTAAGTTTTGGAGTAGTATTTCTGCATAATTTGATATAGATGTGTCAATAAGAATAGCATGTAACTTCAAAACCTTTAATTTTACACTAGAAAAGTGGATTGATACCAAGTTTGATTAGCAGTGATAAACAGTGACTTTCACACTTGATAACTTGTCCCAACTGGCACTGGTGATTGATAATGGGAGCCCTGAAACCTGTGCATGCATGCACGTTTCACTTCATATTTTTGTGCGTGATTATTCAATTCAGTGCTTGAATCACACACATATGTGTGTGAATGGGAACCCTGTGAATTACTCTAGATTTTGCAAACCATCTTACATACTTGTATGTACAGATATTAAAATGGCAGATAGGAGATTATGAAGATAACCTTCAGTGTCTGTAAGTTGCACTTTTTCTTTTCAGGCTGCAGAACAATACAATATTGCAGACATGAAGAGAGAAGAGTCTGATCCAAGTATAGATCGAGCAAGAAAATCTGGTTTAATACAAGCTGACGAGAACAGAAAAAGTATGGTCTCAAGTGAACAAATTATCAATATATTGCAGCAGAATTGTGTTAATGGGACAGGCACTGTGCCAAACTGTGATAATATACAAAAGGATTCTGGGAATACACAACTTCCTGTTGCAGACTGTGACTCAAGCAAAACAGTTACAAAGAATTCTAGGACAACAACAGACTGTGACACAGGGTCAAATTTTGTCAGAAAGCCAGGACAAAGTAGTCTCCCCAGAACCTCTGTTAGACATATGGCTCAAAAATCAAGAAGTATGACATCAATGCCAAATGGACAGAATAAGGAAAATCAAACAGATACATGTAGTAATGTAAACAGAAATTCTCCAGGTATGAGGGAAGGCTTGAAGAGATCTTTTTCAACAGCTGATCAACAGAAATTAGAAACAAGGTATGAGCACCATTTGTTTTATGGTTTAACCCTTTATCAAACCTTCCTACCTGAGCCCAGGTAGGAAGGTTTTTGAAAACCTTGTGGGAAAAGGAGAAAATGCGGGTAAATAGCATTTTCTCCCTTTATGACAGTATTTTGTATCACTCCAAAGACCAATGCTATCATTTGAGTCATATTTAGTTTTGTCATGTGCAAATGCTTACAGTTTAGGCAAATAGAAAATTCTGTCATTTCATAAAGCGATTTATTTTACATAGTTTGGTGACCCTGTACCACACTATCCTGAGTGTTACCAACCCTGAAGGAGACAGCTTTTGAAAATACTGTTGGAAGAGGAGAGATACTGGTAACCAGCATTTTCTCCTTTTCCCACAATATTTTCTATCCTTTCAGAAACAGATATCAACATTTGAGCCACATGCTTTGTCACCTACAAATGCTTTCAAAATGGATCAGTCTAAAATTTATTGTCTGGTAAAGGGTTGAATGAGTTGTACACCATTCATCAGTTACTCAGTGGTGCTACTTAGAATCTTAGCATATTCTTGGATCATGATGAGGAGAGGCCAAAAGGTTGAACTTGCACATCTCACAAGAGGCTGATTTTAAGCTTGGCTGTTGTCAAAGAAACAGTCAAGGTACTGTCATAGCCCAGTCATGGTCTGCATTGTTCAAAAACTTAGACATTTTTTGTTTATATCACTATTATCACTGAAGATATTTACTTTAAACTTGGCCAAGTTTACCGTCAAAAGGGGAAACAATGCCAGAAGGGTAGGTAACTCTCAACACATTTTTGACATGGTTAGGCCCCTTTTTTTGACTTTGAATTTTCACTAAACAAGCACTTGCAGCATTTTCACTGAACAAGCACTGGCAGTAGAGTGTCGGTACTCCTGTCGGTACTCCTGTTTAATCCTTTACCACACAATCCTGACTTTTAATGACCCTGTGAAAGAAACCTTTTGAAAACATTGTGGGAAAAGGAGAAAATGCTGGTAACCAGCATTTTCTTCTTTTCCCACAATGTTTTCTACCCTTCCCAGAACAAATTTCAATTTTTCAATCACATTTATTTGGTCGTCTGCAAATGCTTTCAATTGGGACAAGTCTAAAATTTTGTCGTTTGGTAAAGGGTTAATGTTTTTATTGACATGAAAGATGGAAGCACCATTGTATTCATTTCATTCTTTCAATGCTACTTGATAAGGAAAAAAAGTTTTTTTAGAATAGTGATAGAATATTTGACAAATTCTGGAGAGGCAAACCTATGTACATGTATTTCTTACTTTGTGTTGTTGTAGTGGACCTTCAGACCCAGCCAAGCAGGAAAGACTGATGAGACAGAACTTGAAAAAACAAGAATTTTTGAAAACTTTAGAGAAGCAAAAACAAGGGGAAATGTTTGGTATTTGTATTTAAATAATCACCTTTTATAGACAAATTTATTTGAGCTGCACCCTGGCAAATGGGGGTTTATTGCATCTCCACAATGGCAAGTCATCATATAATATATATAGCAAAGAGTTTTGACCCACGTCAGCCTGCGAATCATGGGTCGATACTTTTTGCTGATGCATTAAACCCCCTTTTCACAGATAATGACTCGTTTATTTTGAAGCTAACTGCTTTTGAAAAAATTAAAATTGATTTGTTCCTTTGCCAAAATGTTTTTGCTTGTATAATGTGGATTATCCATATTTTCAATGTGATCTTCTGCAAATTTGTTTCAGGATATCATAACCATTAACCCTTTACCGCACAATGACGCCTTTTAACGACCCTGGGAAAGAAGCCTTTTGAAAACATTGTGGGAAAAGGAGAAAATGCTGGTAACCAGCATTTTCTCCTTTTCCCACAATGTTTTCTGCTCTATCAAAGAACAATTGCTGCATTTGAGCCACACTGAAATTGTCATCTGCAAATGCTTTCAATTTGGACAAGGCTAAAATTTTGTTGTCTGGTGAAGGGTTAACTTTATCGAATACATGTATTTCATCATACATGGTCCCTCCCTAACTTACCCCGATGTTTTTGTGACTTTTGAAAAGCATTATCTTTTTCATTTAAAGACTAATCTGTATAAAGGAAGCACCCAAATGACATTACTGACCGATTTTCATTTATCTATGATTGCCACAAGTTAAGGGACACCCCTCCAGAAGGGTGGTAGTTGTAGTTATGTTGTGGGGGGATAGTACAAGACACAGGATGAAGCCCATCTTAAGTTATACCTGGCTCTTTGACATGCTTATTGTATGGGGCTATTACACTGGACTTAGAGACTTATCCATAAGGGTAAAGCCTATTGGTAATTTTAATTTTAGATGGCCAGCCGTGGAAATCAAATCCACACCCACAAGTGGTCCAAGATCTGTCATTTACAAGTCCCATGCTCTACCACTTAACCCTTTACCAAATGACAAAATTTTAGCCTTGTCCAAATTGAAAGCATTTGCAGACCACAATTTTAATGTGGCTCAAATGGAGAAATTGTTCTTTGATAGAGCAGAAAACATTGTGGGAAAAGGAGAAAATGCTGGTTACTAGAATTTTCTCCTTTTCCAACAATGTTTTCAAAATGCTTCTTTCCCAGGGTCAGGAAAAGGCGGCATTGTGCAGTAAAGGATTAAGCTATCAGGGCTGGTTGACCTAATTGACATTCAAAGTGTGCTTGTTTGTGACAGGTGTATGTCTGATAGATACATTTTAACATATTTGCTGTCTCAATCCAGAGATTTAACAATCCTAACAAAAGAGGCTTTTGAAAACATTGTGGGAAAAGTAGAAAATGCTGGTTACAAGCATTTTCTCCTTTTCCCACATTGTTTTCTATTCCTATGAATAGGAATTCAAACCTTTTAGCAGTTTTTTGTTGTCATCTGCAGATGCTTTCTGAATTTTTGCCATCTGGCAAAGGGTGAAGATAGGTCCTTTGCTCAATATAGTTGACCAGTGGGAGAGCTTTTACTGATTTTGAACTCACTTTGTGAAACAATTTTGGAATGATTAAAATGGCAGACATGCATTCAGTTATTTTCCATCCCTTCAGGTTTGCCAGTTGCCACCTCTACACCTGCTTTCCAGGTACCAGCTGGTAATAAATGTGAAGAGAACAGGGTACCAGACAGTAATGGACAAGTTCTTCAAAGTGAAGATAATTTTGGTACATTGTGTTCTATTAGCCCTTTACCACACATTCTCGAGTTTTAACAATGCTAATCAAGGTGGTTTTTGAAAACATGGCAGGAAAAGGAGAAAATGCTGGTTACTACTTTCATTTGTTTCATTTGTAAATGCTTTCAATTTGGAATAGTCTAAAATTTTGTTATATGGTAGAGTTAATACATTTACACAATATAACTGAACTAATATTGAAAGTAGTGGTAAACACCTTACAAATAAACAAACCCAACTTTTGACAATTGAGGAAAAAGGTCTTTGAAACCATTGTGGTGTAAATAAAGGGGAAAAAAATTCTTGTAACCAACTTTTTCTCCTTTTCCCAAAATGCATTCTATCCTTTCCAAAATACAAATCCCATTATTTGGATTGTGTAATTCGTCGTAATTCGTCGTCTGCAATTTAAAAAAGCCTGTTTTGCTCTTCGGTAAATAGTTAACTGCGATACCACAGTTGCAAATCTGTTTGATGCATGTACATTCTTTAACCCTTTACCAAACGTTAAAATATTGGACTCAACCCAACTCAAAGCATTTGCAGACGACAAATAAAATGTAACTCAAATGATAATTTGTTTTTGATTGGGTAGAAAATATTGTGGTTACCATTATTTTCTTCTAATCCCACAAAGTTTTCAAGAAACTTCTTCCTTACAGCTGTTAAAACTTGGAATTGTGTAGTATAGGGTTAAAAGCTACTTTAACTCTTTACCAAACGACAAAAATGTAGACTTGTCCAAATTGAAAGCATTTGCAGACGACAGTTTAAATGTGGCCCAAATTGTTGAAGTTGTCTTTGATGGAGTAGAAAACATTGTGGGAAAAGGAGAAAATGCTGGTTACCAGCATTTTCTCCTTTCCCACAATGTTTTCAGAAGGCTTCTTTCTCGGGGTCATTAAAAGTTGGGATTGTGTGATAAAGGGTTAACTGGATCAGGCCATTTTGATGCTCTAGATTGAAAAAGTAATTCCTTTTGTTCCCATACTGAATTAACTGTGTACCACACGAAAAAAAAATGTTAGACTCATCTATATCGGTTGAGAGCATCTGTACAAGAAAATTTGGGCTTAAATGATACTTGCACTTTGTTGTTTTTACCACAATGTTTTTAAAAGCTATCTTCCTCTGTGTTATAAAATCAATGGATTATTTGACAAAGTGTTAACCCTTTACCAGACAACAAAGTTTTGGAGTTGTCCAAATTAAAAGCTTTAGCAAGCAACAATTTAGATGTGGCTTGATTAATGCCTTTTGGCTGTGATAGGGTCAAAAACATTGTCGAAAAGGAGAAAATGCTGGTTACAGCATTTTCTCTTTTTCCAAACAGTGTTGTCAAAAGCTTGCTTTCTCAGGGTCATTGTGTGGTGATGGGTTAGAATGTTGTCCTGTATAAAACACTGGATCTGTCATTTTTAGAGGATGATATGTCTATATGGAATCAGACTCTAGATGTTGAACCAGACATGGAAATTAGTAACAAGCAACAAGTACCCAGTAATCAAAGAAGTGAAAGTAATTTTACAGGTATGAAATGTATTTATTTCATAATTCTTATAATAACAAGATAACTAAAAGATCTTAATGTGTGTATGTGGATTTACATTCAAATGAGTTCAAACTTCATTTTAAATAAAGGCACATAATCTATTCATGTAAAATGCTATTTAAAAAATATAATAATAAAAAATTTTAAGGAAACTTATATGTGTTATAGATTTATTTCCATGTAAAATGCTCTGATATAGACTTGCATGAATCTGAATTCATTGACCCTGTCAGTGCCAAAAGGAGCCTTTGCAGGTAGAATAGGTCAAGATCAGACTGCACAGAACATGCAGATCTACACCACTGGCTTTGAGTCAAGCCTGAAAGATGTCAGGAGCACCATATGCAGATGCCATTGCTTGATTTTCAGTAAAAATTTTAAGTTGAAGAGGGACATAACTGTGTCAAAAATACTTTGTTACCTGCCCTTGTTGTATGGATTCCCCGTTTGAAAGTCAAAACATAGCCCAAGGTTGAAGTAAATATCTTCAGTAATGACAGAGATATTATAAAATATCAAAAGTTTTTGCACCGTGATGCAGCAGACGCTGACTACAACAGGGCTATGACAATATCGTGACATTTTCTTTGAAAACAGCCAAGCTAACATTGTCATTTCCAATAAAGTGTATTTTCGACTGTTGTTCCTCACTAAAGCTGAAGTTGTAATTACTGTCACCCACAATGTAGGTTTAGCAAAAAAATATTGATTTAATAATGTAATTGAGTTTGAACCTTACATGTAGTGTGTTTTGTTTTCTTTTAAGGCAGCAGTTACTGTGGAAAAAGGAGAAGAACAGATACCTGAGAACTAAAATGACCCAACATTGCTGTACAGGTGATTTTTAGAATGACTACAAACTATAACAAATCACAGAAAAACATTTGAAGGAAAAGAAAATGTGACTAGTCACTACATTTCCAAAGCTGTCAGCTCCAGGGGCTTAAAGAGCAGTTTTTGCATGGCAGGGAACTAGTTTATATGCAATCATGTGCTACAGAATTGCTCAATCAGTTAATGCATTTTGTTGTCGTTTCTCTAAGCTAATGCAATCCTTAAGACTTTACCACGCAATCCTGATGGGAAAGAAAGCTTTTACAAACATTGTGGATAAAGGAGAAAATGCTGGTAACATGTTTACTACCATCACAGCCAAATCTTATAATTTCACAATAAATTTGTTAGAAATTCTAAAAAAGTTTAACATTTTGTTGTCTGGTAAAAAGTTAACGCATTCCCTCCTGCAGATGACTTTAGCTCATCTGAGCATGAAGAGCTTAAGCTGAGCTATAGTTGTGATTGTGTGGCATCTGTAGGCTTGTGCTGGTGTGTGCCATATGTCAACAGCTCCTTTAACCCTTTACCGCAAAATGCAGCCTTTTAATGACCCTGGGAAAGAAGCCTTTTGAAAACATTGAGGGAAAAAGAGAAAATGCTGGTAACCAGCATTTCCTCCTTTTCCCACAATGTTTCTACCCTATCAAAGAAAAATTGCACCATTTGAGCCACATTGAAATTGTCATCTGCAAATGCTTTTAATTTGGACAAAGCTAAAATTTTGTTGTCTTGTAAAGAGTTAAACATCTCCATAACTACATGGTCGATTGCTATCAAACCTCACAGGAATGTTTCTTGGGCCAAACTCTTTCAAAAATTATTAAAAGAATTTATACTGATGGAGAACACTGGTTGCCATGGTAACAAAAAAGGGAAAACTAGGCAAATATTTAAAAATCTTTTTGTTCATACCTATAAGGCCAAGAGCTACTAAATTTTGCTGGTAGCTACATCAAGTGAAGCTTTACCAAGGTTTTTCAGCTTTTAGATCTGGAGTCAAAAGTTGGCCCCACCAAAGGGGTCACATGTTTTTCATGGGCTTATACAGTGAAAACTTAAAAAAAAACAAAAAACTTCTTGATCCTAACCCTAAAGTCTGAAGCATCCAATTTTTGTATGTAGCATTATCTTGTAAACCTCTGCCAAGAGTGTTGAAATAGCAGCCCTGGGGTGGGAATTGGACTTGCTTCATGGATCACAAGTTTTTTACAGAGTAAAAATCTTCTTCCTAATCCTGAAAGCTTCAGGTTTAATATAAAATTTTTGTATGTAACATCATCTACCAAACCTCCACCAAAACTGTTCAAACTGTCACCCTGGGGCCATAATTGCACCTTGGCCTGCCCGAAGGGTTACAAACTTTAGGAGGACTAATATTTTGAAAAGTGTAAGAAATATTAATCTTCTCAACAATTTTGCCTAGATCTGCAATATTTGGTATTTACTATTATATGAAGGACCTCTACCAAGAATGTTCAAATTATCATCCTGGGGGCGAAATTAGTCCTGCCCTGAGGGTCACAGTGTTACTTGGGCTGAATGTATTGAAACTTTAAAATTCTTCCTGTTCCGAAAGCTTACTTTTTAAGGTGAGCAATTAAAGCCCATTCTGCTCTCTTGTATAAACTTACAGCAGATCAATTGTTTTAAACTTATTGACACAGTGGAAGAAATTTGAAACAAGCAAGTTTTCATTTTGGCAAATTGTGATTTTACATGTGTGCATGAACATGCTGATTATCAATATTTTTCAATTTTGTTTTTCTTTACAAATTTGTTTCAGGGGGAAATGAGTTAATGAATTTAATTTTTATCCTGCCAGTTAGTTTTTGGGCAGAAGTTTTGGTAATGTTATAGACACAGTCAAAATAAGGGAGTAAATTTTTATACGATTCATCCATCTGATCTTTGAAACATATTGAGTTTGAAAACTTGCTCATATCACTGGAGATTCAATACTAGTTTTACATTTATATGTAATAAAACATTTAGCAGCAATATTGTTATCTTTCATTTGGTTCGATAAAAACTAATCCAGCCATGCTCTGTGAAAAGAGTGTTCAATGCATCTGCAAAAAGTATCGACCCATGTCAGCCAAAATTTTTTGGCGTTTTAAAATTCTATGCATGTTAAAGGACCATTGTACCTCATGATCCAGTCATTGTTAACTCTTTCCCAAACGACAATCCATAATTATGTATGTCATTCCTAGCTTAGTATAATGCATCATGGAGATATATTAACTCTTTCCCAAACGACAAATTTTGGACTGGTCCAAATTGAAAGAGTTTGCAGACGACAATTTTAAATTTGATGAAAATGGCAGAAAGGTCTCAAAAAGGGTAGAAAAACACTGTGGGAAAAGGAGAAATTGCTCGTTATGAGCAATTTCTCCTTTTCCCACAGTGTTTTCAAAAGACTTGTATTGCAGACACGTGAAAACCAGGGCTTGTTTGGGAAAGGGTTAAACAAAATAGGTTTTGGGGATCCATAATTATGTGATGACTTGCTTGGTATAATGCATTACAGAGATGCATTAAACCCCCTTTTGCCAGAGCATGGCTTAATTCAGGATGCACCGCCTGTTGAAACAAATTTACAGCCAGTAACTTTGAAATATTTTTTAGAATTGGGACAACCATGATGACTGAACGCCTATAAATTTGGTTAGTAGAGCTAAATATGAAACTTGGATGTTGGCTCTATCAAGAAAATAATGTGATTTTTACTGATTTCCCCACAGGTGGTTTGGTGTTTTAATGCTGTTTTCAACACTTTTTCAATTATAATGCTGTGGCCAGTGCACCAATCCATACTTTCCTGGAGTTTGTTCTACTAGTCTTTCGCACTATATTCCTCCCAAGCCATCGGCTGCTTTCTTACATAACCATTGTCAAAACTGATCACCAGTGAGGAAGGGATGAATCTTGTTGCAATGACTATCATCACTTCTCAGAAAGAAATATGCCAAGCTGGGGATTTGAACAAATAACCCCCTGATTTCAGGTCTTGGATTCTTCCATGGCAAGGCTGCAGGCATTTTAAGCCCCTCACTACTGCAGTTTCAGGCTCTTTAATTAGAACAGTTAAAAAAATGACATACAGTGCACATGATATTATCAGATAGGACAGAACTGATTTCTCATTCTGATCTTCATGTAATTATAATTATGCCTATACAAAGGACGTAAGTTATTCATATACAAAGGACTTAAGTTATGCCCAGGACTTAAGTTATACACAGAGAACGAACAAATTCCTTTACTTTGAGTTCCTAGGATTACAGATCATTACTCCATATTTTACATTCTGAACTCTTTACCACACGACAATATTTTTCACTGGTTTAGATTCAAAGCATGTGCAGACAACAAATTAAATGTGGCTAAAATGAATGGATTTGTTTCTGAAAGGTTAGAAAACATTGTGGGAAAAGGAGAAAAACCAGCGTTTTCTTCATTTCCCACTATGTTTTCAAAAGCATTTTCTTTCAGAGTCGTTAAAAGTCGGGATTGTGTGGGTTAACTCTTTACAAATTGACAAAATTTTAGACTTTTCCAAACTGAAAGCATCTGCAGACGAGCAATTAAGTGTGACTCAAAAATTGAAATTTGTTTTTGGAAGGGTAGAAAAAATTGTGGGAAATGGAGAAAATGCTGGTTACAAGCATTTTCTCTATTTCCCACAATGTTCTCAGAAGGCTTCTTCCTCAGGTTCATTAAGACTGGATTGTGCGGCAAAGGGTTATCTTTTATTTTTTTTGTCTTCATGTATTTTTCCATTTCTTCTTTTTGTTCTTCTTTGTCTTGTTCTCATTTGGTTTCAGTTGTTTTACTGTAATAGATCTATAACCATCAGTCAGTGATTCAAGTTCACGTTTTATCCCTCTTTGTGACTCTTCCCATGACCCCTCAATGATGCCAGGTTTTATACCAGAGCTTTCCTTATCACGGTCTAATGCATGTGATAATTTTGATACCATTTTTCCTATACTTGATATGTTATTACTTTTATCAGTCACTGATTTATGACCACTATTTATCTCTCTCTGTAACCCTGTGCTTGATTTTACAAGTGCAGGTTTTATTCCATAACATTCTTTCTCTCTATGCAACTCATCTGTCACTCTTTTTCCATTCTGAAACACAATAATTTCATCAGTATCCTCGGCCAGAGAGATAAAATTCTCTCCACCAAATGTTTTTTCTTGTTGCTGTGGCTGCATCCTTTCTATGTAATATTTTGTGAAATCAACTGAAGGTCTAACATGAACTGTAGTTGGTATTTTCTGTCCTTGTTCCACACTTTTATCTGTCTCTGAGGTTCTTGATTCTTGTATATCAATGGCTGTGCTTTGTTTACTAGTGGAAGGTTTCGAGCCAATGGAGGTTAGAGGCTGTTGCAGCGATAGCTTTTCTGTTATAAAATTTACAAGCTTGTCAAATTCATTATGGCCCTCTGTTTTCTGTGAATAAAAAAAATACTGAATGATACATTGCTTTCAACATAAAATGGTATGCAGTCTATAAGCCTTTATCATACAATTCTGTGTTTGCACGACCCTGAAAAAGGCTTTTCCGTCATCTGAGTCAAACTCAATTTATTGTCTGTAGTCGCCTCTAATATGGACAAGTTTAAAGTTTTGTCCTCTGGTAAAGAATGAACATCAGTATGTAATTACACACGTTTTCAAAGTCAAGACAAACATTTTGATGATACAATAATGACAAGAAAATGTTCACTTGTCGCAACAATGCAGTGCCCATGTGAATCAATTAACATAAACAACCACGGTGAAGTGATTCACATTTGTCCATCTGCCGGTGAAAACTTCTACCAAAATTGATAAACCATGTTAAAAATTGAATATAGAAACTGTTTGTCAATGGAAATGCATTTAGAAAGATTTTGATCAAAAATTGTGACTCATTCTTTTCTTTTTTAAGAGGAGCCTTACAATTTTAAAAACGACTATTTCCGGTGAAGAAATGCACTGTGTAGGTGCATATCAAACTACACGATACAGCCAAGGGACTTGATCATCTGAGGTTTGCCGAAGGTAAAATGTATTGTCCATTAAACTCCTTTAAAAATGCTCTGTAAAATGGGCGCTTAATGCATCTGCGAAAGGTATCGACCAAGGGCCGAAACTTTTCGCTATTGGTCAATTTTCTGTATGTTCAAGGACAAGTCTACCTCGTGATTTAGTTGCTTGTTCAAAAAGTGGCTATTGTGGATCCATAATTATGTGATGACTTGACTGGTACAATGCATCATGGAGATGCATTCAGCACCCTTTTGCCAGAGCATGACTCATTATGTTTTGCTACAAGATTTTTTTTGTATGTGTTGATATTTATAGGAAATCGTTTCAAAGCTATGTATGTATCACATAAAGGTACCTTATACATGTTAAAAAACTTTGACAGGCACAATAATACTTCAAGTGAAGTTAGTAGATAATTGTTTATGACATGCAGACACACTTGATGCAAAAGAATAGAAACAACTAAGAATATTGCTATAGAAGGTTTGGGCCAAAAATCTCAAGACATGTATGTCCCTCTAGTCCTTTTTGCCAAAATCCAGTTTTAATAAGGCCAATTAAACAAGGCCTTTGAAAAACATAGTGGGAAAAGGAGAAAATGTTGGTAACCATCATTTTCTCCATTTCCCGCAATGTTTTCTACCCTTTCCAGGACAAATTCCATCCATGGAGCTAGTTATCATCTTCAAAGGCATTCAACAGTCCTAACATCTTGTAAAGTGTCAAAGTATGCTCTATCTCAGCAGATCAGATGCCTTGTTTTAGAATTTCAAATTAGAGTAACATTTAGAAATTAAAATAACTTGCGAACTTTGATGCTTAACCCTTTCCCAAACGACAAATTTTAAACCCTTCCAAACTGAAAGCGTTTGCAGACGACAATTTTAAATTTGATGAAAATGGCGGAAAGTTCTCCAAAAGGGTAGAAAACACGGTGGGAAAAGGAGAAATTGCTCGTTACGAGCAATTTCTCCTTTTCCCACAGTGTTTTCAAAAGACTTGTACTGCAGACACGTGAAAACCAGGGCTTGTTTGGGAAATGCTTAAACTATAACTCCAAGATACAACACTAACTTTATGATTTGGCCTGAAACATGAAAGGGACACATCAGATCTGGGATTATTTTCCCCTATACTCTGTTTAGAACAATGGCCAACAAGTACCACTGCCACCCCCACCCCCACCCATAAGTTGCCATGTCCGTAGATAGGGCAATAACTCCTGTAAAGTTAACAATTTTCAACATAATTTTTCAACATAATTTCAGTTATATTGTGGCGGCCAGTGTACCTGCCTATGCTTTCCCGGAGTTTCACCAGTTCGGAGCGCAATATTTCTCCAAGTTGCTGGCAGCTTTCCCACATAACCATCATCAAAAGAATGATCAGCAGTGAGAGAGGAATGAATCCTGTTGCAATGACTATCATTAACTCTTTACCACACGAAAAAAATGTAGACTTGTCCAAATTTAAAGTATTTTCAGATGACAATTTAAACTTGTCTTTGATAGGGTAGAAAACACTGTGGGAAAAGGAGAAAATGCTGGTTGCCAGCATTTTCTCTTTTTCCCACTATGTTTTTCAAAAGGCTTCTTCCTCAGGGTCGTTAAAACTCGGGATTGAGTGGTAAAGAGTTAATCCTTGGAAAGAAATTGGCTGAGCTTTGGAATTGAACCAGCAAACCACTGGTCTCAAGTCCAGTATGCTACTGACTACACCACAGGGGTAATAAACATCATGGGAAAAGGAGAAAATACTGGTTACCAGCATTTGCGCTCCTTTTTCATTGTTTCACAGGGCTTCTTCCAAAGCACTGTAAAAACACAGGATTTTATGGTGAAGCTTAAGAAGAACTGAACACAAATGCTTTCTTTAAATTTACCATAACTCCAAGGCATGTCACTGACTTCATTGCTTTCCATGATGTTTGGATAGGAGATAGCAGATCTGATATGCTAACAGCCAGACATCCTTGCTCTTTGGCTAGTGACAGCACAGCTTTCTTTAACACCGGAGGAAATGTTGACTTGTTCATCAACACAAGCCTTAACTGATCCTTCTCCAGTCTCCGGATGATGGCGTTAAACCCAAGAACAAAGGTAGATCTGTAAAAGGCAGACTAAAATTGTAACTGTAAATTTATTTTGCAAAAAGCTGAGTAACGATTTTCCAAACTACAAGATTTTAGACTGGTCCATTTTGAAAGCATTTGCAGGCGACAAATTAAAATTTAATGTGGCTCAATTGTTTAGACTTGTTTTAGAAAAATAAGAAAACATTGTGGGAAAAGGAGAAAATGCTGGTTACCAGCATTTTCTCCTTTTCCCACAATGTTTTGAAAAGCCCTTTTTCAGGGTATTCAAAACTCGGGATTGTGTGGTTAAGGGTTTACTTCAAGCATGCCAAACCCTAGTGGCTTAATATGATGCACACGCCTCATAATTCAAGGGGTTGTGAGTTCAAGCTAGGGCTTGCACAACACTTTTCACCAGGGCTGCGGACAGTCATCGTGAGGGTATTCACTGCTCTCACCCTGTCAAAAGCAGCTAGTGGCTTTCCGACAAGAAGACTATTATAGTACTGGTAAAAGAAACTCGAGCAATGCATGACTACTCTAACATAAATGGAATACTGTTTAAAACAAGAGGGCCATGATGGCCCTGGGTCGCTCACCTTAGTTGAGTGCCTTAAAGGTTTTTCTTTAATTTGACCATGTGACCTAGTTTTTGACCGCAGGTGACCCAATTTCAAACTCATATTTCATGAAGACAAACATTCTGACCAATTTTCAAGTCAATTGAGCAAAAAATGTGGCCTCGAGTGCCCTAAAGATATTTCTTTAATTTGACCTAGTGACCTAGATTATGACCCCAGGTGACCCAAATTTGAACTGGTCTTTGACTATATCAAAAGAAACATTTTAACCAATTTTCAAATCAAATGAATAATAAATGTGGCCTCTAGAGTGCCCACTAGCTATTTCTTTAATTTGACCAAGTGACCTAGTTTATGACCCCAGTTGGCCCAAATTCAGACTCATGTGAGATTTTACAAAGACAAACATTCTGACCAATTTTCAAGGCAATTAAGCAAAGAATGTGGCCTCTAGAGTGCCCACAAGGTATTTCTTTATTTTGACCTAGTGACCTAGTTTATGGTTCCAGGTGACCCAAATCCAAACTCATCTTGCATTTCATCAAGACAAACATTCTGGCCAAATTTCAGGTCATTTGACAAATAAATGTGGCCTCCACAGTGCAAACAAGGTATTTCTTTAATTTGACCCAGTGAACTAGTTTATGACCCAAGTTGACCCAAATTAATCTTATGTGAGACTTTATAAAGACAAACTTTCTAACTAATTTTCAAGGCAATTGAGCAAATAATGTGGCCTCGAGAGTGCCAACAAGGTATTTCTTTAATCTGACCTAGTGACCTAGTTTATGACCCAAGATGACCCAATTTTGAACTCAATGAAATTGTTGCGCTTAGATGGGCAAACAAACTTAGAAGAGAATCACTACATACCAAATATCAAAGCTCTACGCCTTCCAGTTTTAAAGAAGAATTTTAAAGTTTTCCTTCTTTGTTCCTATGTTCGAACTTGTGACCCCCGGGGCTGGGCCAGTTTTGACCCAGAGGCATGATATGAAAAACTTGGTAGAGGTCCACTAGGAAATGCTACATACCAAATATCAAAGCTCTACACCTTCCCGGTTAAGAGAAAAAGAAATTTAGTTTTCCTTCTTTGTTCCTATCTTCGAACTTGTGACTCCCGGGGTGGGGCCAGTTTTGACCCAGGGGCATCATATGAACAAACTTGGTAGAGGTCCACTCTGAGATGCAACATACCAAATATCAAAGCTCCACACCTTTCGGTTTCAGAAAAGAAGAATTTTAAAGTTTTCCTTCTTTGTTCCTATGTTCGAACTTGTGACCCCAGGGGCTGGGCCAATTTTGACCCGAGCAGCATCCTTGGAACAAACTTGGCAGAAGTCCACTAGGAGATGCTACATACCAAATATCAAAGCTCTATGCCTTCCCATTTAAGAGAAAAAAAAAATTAAAGTTTTCCTTCTTTGTTCCTATGTTTGAACTTGTGACCCCCGGGGCAGGGCCAATTTTGACCCCAAGGGCATCATATGAACAAACTTAGTAGAGGTCTACTAGGCGATGCTACATACCAAATATCAAAGCTCTACGCCTTCCAGTTTCAGAGAAGATGATTCTTAAAGTTTTCCTTCTCTGTTCCTATGTTCGAACTTGTGACCCCTGGGGCAGGGCCAACTTTTGCCCCAAGGGCATTATATGCACAAACTTGGGAGAGATCCACTAGAAGATGCTACATACCAAATATCAAAGCTCCATGCCTTCCTGTTTCACAGAAGAAGATTTTTTCCTATGTTGGAAATTGTGACCCCTGGGACGAAATACGAAATATCAAAGCTCTACACCTACCAGTTTCAGAGAAGATGATTTTTAAAGTTTCCCCTCTTTGTTCCTATGTTCGAACTTGTGACCCCCCAGGGCAAGGCCAGTTTTGACCCCAGGGGCATCATATGAACAAATTTGGTAGAGGTCCACTAGGCAATGCTACATACCAAATATCAAAGCTCTACACCTTCAAGTTTTAGAGAAGAAGATTTTTAAAGTTTTCCTTCTTTGTTACTATGCTCGAACTTGTGACCCCCAGGGCAGGGCCAGTTTTGACCCCAGGGGCATCATATGAACAAACTTGGTAGAGGTCCACTAGGCAATGCTACATACCAAATATCTAAGCTCTATGCCTTCCAGTTTTAGAGAAGATGATTTTTAAAGTTTCCCCTCTTTGTTCCTATGTTCGAACTTGTAACCCTAAGGGCATGATATGAACAAACTTGGTAGAGGTCCACTAGGAGATGCTTCATGCCAAATATCAAAGCTCTATGCCTTCTAGTTTTAGAGAAGAAGATTTTTAAAGTTTTCCTTCTTTGTTCCTATGTTGGAAATTGTGACCCCCCGGCACAGGGCCAGTTTTGACCCCAGGGGCATCATATGAACAAACTTGGTAGAGGTCCACCAGGAGATGCTACACGCCAAATATCAAAGCTCTACACCTTCAAGTTTCAGAGAAGAAGATTTTTAAAGTTTTCCTTCTTTGTTACTATGCTCAAACTTGTGACCCCCATGTTGAGGCCAGTTTTGACCCCAGGGGCATCACATGAACAAACTTGGTAGAGATCCACTAGAAGATGCTACATACCAAATATCAAAGCTCTACGCCTTCCAGTTTCAGAGAAGATGATTTTTAAAGTTTCCCCTCTTTGTTCCTATGTTCGAACTTGTGACCCCCGGGGCAGGGCCAGTTTTCACCCCAAGGGCATGATATGAACAAACTTGGTAGAGGTCCACCAGGAGATGCTTCATGCCAAATATCAAAGCTCTATGCCTTCTAGTTTTAGAGAAGAAGATTTTTAAAGTTTTCCTTCTTTGTTCCTATGTTGGAAATTGTGACCCCCAGGGCGGGGCCAGTTTTGACCCCAGGGGCATCATATGAACAAACTTGGTAGAGGTCCACCTGGAGATGCTACATGCCAAATATCATAACTCTACGCCTTCAAGTTTTAGAGAAGAAGATTTTTAAAGTTTTCCTTCTTTGTGACTATGCTCAAACTTGTGACCCCCTGGGCGGGGCCAGTTTTGACCTTAGGGGCATCAAATGAACAAACTTGGTAAAGGTCCACTAGGAGTACTACATACCAAATATCAAAGCTCTGCGCCTTCTAGTTTCAGAGAAGAAGATTTTCAAAGATTTTGCTTTTTTTTCCTTTTTGTTGCCATGGCAACCAGAGTTGTAGGTGGAATTCAATTCTTTGAACAATTTTGGTAGAGCTTCACCCAAGGAACATCCCTGCCAAGTTTCATCAAGATTGGCCCAGTGGTTTAGGAGAAGAAGATGTTTAAAGAAATTGTTGACGGACGCCGGACATAGGGCGATCACAATAGCTCACCTTTAGCATGTTGTGCTAAGGTGAGCTAAAAAGGTGATCAACACCAAAACACTGACTTGTACTAAAGGAAGTCACATATAAATGAGCCATGCTCTGGTAAAAGGGGGCTTAATGCATCTCCTTGATCCATGATACCAAGCAAGTCATTATCTAACTGTGGATCCATAAAATCAATTTTCTCTAACAACCGACTTAATCTTGAGATAGAATGGTCCTTTGACATGCAGAAAATTGACCAAAAGCAAAAAGTTTCAGCCCAGGTCAGCCTGTGCAGATTGCTCAGGCTAACGTGGGTCGATCCTTTTTGCAGATGCATCAAGCCCCCTTTTCAAAGAGCATGGCTCAAATCCTTAGAGAGGTCCTACACTGCCCAGAGGTGAAAGGTATAGGATTCACAAGCCTACAACCCCCAGTTTAATCCTCAATTGAACTGCTAGGTTTTTCCCAGGATTGTCATTGGGCAATACGTTTCAGAGCTATGGCCTTGTAGTAGTGAAACCCTGGACACACATGAATGACCATACACAAAATTATTGTTGCTTTTGAACAAAGTGGAGGTCATGATCAGACAGCATTGAACATATTTTGGATCTACAAAATTGGATACTTTTTTTTTGATAAGAACAGACCTGAATGGAATATTTAATCTTTTTTCCCCATGCTCTGTTACGTTTCATGTATTTTGTATTCCATGGATTTCTTCATTGCAACATAGACTAATCCTGACTTATTACCAGCATTTTCTCCTTTTCCAACAATGTTTTCAAACAGTTTTTTCCACCGAGTTGTTAAAATTTGGGAATGTATGGTGAAGGTTTAAGCAGTTTTTTAGCTTTTAACCTTTCACCATACAATTCTGACTTTGAATAAACTTGAGAAAGAAGCCTTTTGAAAACGTTGTGGGAGAAGGAGACAATGCTGGTAACCAGCATTTTCTCTTTTCCCCACAATGTTTTCTACCCTTCCCAAACCAAATTTCAATTTTTCAGTCGCATTTATTTTGTCGTCTGCAAATGCTTTCAAATTTGACTGGTCTAAAAATTTGTCATTTGGTAAAGAGTTAACAGTAACTGTTGTAATCTGCATCATATGCCAAGATAACATGTACATACACATTGCGCAAATACTTGCCTGAACATTTTCTTCTCTTTCTTCTGGTTCTCAGTAAGATGATTGGTGTTTCCATCTTTTTTGCTGTTTTGCTTTGAAACAGTCACCATACAAGCTTTATGCTTTTGAAATATCCTGGAAATCAATGAAAGACGGATCATTTTGAAATTTTATATGATTTATGAAATGAGATCTGTGTGTTGAAAGATTGATTTCTGCCTGCTATGTTTCATTCTTAAAGATTTTACTTCATGGCTACAAATAAACCTTTAACCCTTAAAGCACCTTTAACAACAATAGTTGCCCTTGCAGTCAGTGTAGATCAAGATCAGACTGCACAAAACATGCAGTCTGATCTTTGATCTTCATTGTCTGCCTTGCTGAGGCACTCTGGACAAAAGCAACCCTGAAACTTCCATTATTTGGGTCTTCTTTCTAGACTGAAAATCTCAGTTTGGTTTATTCAGCACTCTAAGGGTTAAAAACCTTTCTGAGATTTTTGGACCTATACTTCTCATAATATCAGTTTTTGAATTAGTAATTATTTCATAATGATACCATTAGTTCAGCTCCATACCTTTCTATCATCTCTTTCACAGCATCATCCTCATCATCTTTAATTGTAGGCCTGGAAAATAAAACAAGTATTGTATTAAAACATTCCAAATGAAGGATTTATCAAATTTTAAAATCAAACCACGAGTGGATATTCATAAGATGATTTCAAGAAAGTATAATATAATTCAGGATCAATCAAAATGACAGTGACTTTCCTGACAGATGACCTTCAATCTTTCATGACACAAGTATGGCATTTCATTTCCACTGCACTGTGAGACTGAGGATAGCTCTTATATTTTCTAATCTTTAAAACATTGTATTTGTCATGTTTACTTTTGTAAAATCGCCTTCAGAGCCAGTTATCTGTACTAACCTGGAGGCAGGCCCAGTAGGTCTGGCTCTGGGTATGGCAGGTAAGTTATCAAGTATTTGTATTGGACTTAACTTTCAGCAAATTAAATATTTTTCAGTACAAGCTTCCATAATTAAATTCACCATTTTTATCTTGAAAAGTTAACTTTTGGGTATATTACAGTGTATGCTAAAAGGTGCAGATATTATAAATGCTGTAATCCTGGATTGGCAATACCAAATACAAGGGTAAGAGAGTTTCAGTCAAACACAAGCTCAGTGAAATGGACTTACAGAGCAAATTGATTGGATTTTTTGATAAAGTTATAATTAAAAATAGATTATGCGATGTAATGCTTATCATATCTTTTTAAAAGTTGAAATTCAGATACAGAAAATTGTATGGATATATAATTTACTGGGAATTAGTCACATGTATACAAGAAACTTGATAACTTATTTGCAATATCTGCAGCCTAAGGCTATCTCAAGGAGTAGTACCGTATCCCTATCCCTCAAGTCTCAGAGTGTGGTACCATATCCCTAGTATAGAAAACTGTCCCTGAAGGTGATTTCAGTTTTTGACTAATGTGGTGCATAGTAAATCTCCAAATGTGGAAAGAAGCACCGAAAACATCTCATTATTGAGTCTACCATATCCCTTGCCTCAGAGGCGAGCTCCGATGTTATTTTTTTTATTGTTTCTCCAATCCCCTTAGGAGCGGAGAAACAATAAAAAATCATATTGGAGCTCGCCTTCGGATCGAAGGTACCTTAGGGAGCAGAGAAATAATAAAAAAATAACATCAGAGCTCTCCTTTGGATCAAAGGTACCGGTGACTGTATCACAATATAGTAATAATGGTTCAGCATTAACAACCAGTTACTTTAATTACAATTATTTAGGTGGCGGCAACCTCACGTTAACTCTTTATCAAACGACAAAATTTTACACTGGTTTAAATTGAAAGCATTTGCAGACGACAATATAAATGTGACTGAAAAATTGAAATTTGTTTTGGGAAGGGTAGAAAACATTATGGGAAAAGGAGAAAATGCTGGTCACCAGCATTTTCTCCTTTTTCCACAATGTTCTCAAAAGGCTTCTTTCACAGGGTCGTTAAAAGTCGGGATTGTGTGATAAAGAGTTAAATAGGCATTTCCTATTCATTGTGTAAAAAAAAATGTATGAGTATGGAAGTTAAATGGGCGAAAACGTAAGAGTGCGAAAATTGTATGGGCGAATATGTTGGACAAATTTGACGCATGTCGTCCTAAGCTTGCCAACACATTTCTTTCAAACTGATATCAAAAGTATAATTTACCAAACCAAGGGCTTTGGGTCGCAAATTTTGCGTCGACTAAGGATACTTCTTCTCGAAAGTGTTGTATCCATTACTGTAACATTTTCGATATTACACAGCCTTCACACATGTGTGTAACTCATGGCACCGGTTAAGGCCCCGTAACACGTGTAATCAAAATTCATCAAATCAAACGAGGCCAAGTAAAACAGGGGTTTACGTACCTGGGTTACACTGATTGGTTTGTCGCAGGAGCGTGGGCCAATTTCATTGGTTATTCAGTCTGACGTAGGGAATTCCCATCATAACTTGAAGATCAACTAAGGAAGGAACCTCGTCTCTTACTTTATTCACTTTTCTGGTTTAATTTTGCATGCTGCATCGTTGACAACTCACAGAATGAAGAAATCTCTCTTGGTTTTGGGGATTATAGGATTACTGTGTCTATCCTGTAAGTACTTTAATTAGTTCTGGCAACTTACCTAGTGGAAAATGAAAACCTATGCACTGAAGTTTGAATGGTTGTTGAAAAGCCGGTTTTCTAGATGTCAAGTTTTGTAGCAATGTTATTTACAGGTGACACTCGATCAACATGCTTCCTCACATGTCGCGTTTGTTAATTAATCCTAATCTGAATGCAACAGCTTTTGTAAGGTAACTTTGATGATGTCGCGTAGTAGGTCTTTTCTTGCTTCTTACAGGGCTTTCTTACAAATTTCCAGGGAAGAGGAATCTGTGTACTCTGCACTTATGACCCTTTTGATTGAAAGTGCCTTTTTTTCCCTCAAGATAAATTGATGGTGCTTACATATACCCATTTAACACTGGTCAAGTGTCCTGATTGCAACCACAACAGTTTTTGGAAGTGGTCAGTTGTTAAGACAACCAATATATTAAGCTTGGCTTTTTAATCAAAGAAAAGGTCAAGTTAATTTCGTAGCCGTGTCGTCTGCTTCGTCATCAGCGTGCCGAAACTTTGACATTTTACACTATCTCTGTCATTAGTGAAGATATTTACTTCAAAGTTGGTGTTGTCTGCGCATGTCATATTCTTCGAAGATTTGAATTAAGACAACCAATATATTTAGCTTGGCTTTTTAATCAAAGAAAAGGTCAAGTTAATTCCGTAGCCGTGTCATCTGCTTCGTCATCAGCGTGCCGAAACTTCGACATTTTACACTATCTCTGTCATTAGTGAAGATATTTACTTCAAAGTTGGTGTTGTCTGCACATGTTATATTCTTCGAAGATTTGACCTGTCTGCTATTACACATCACAAATAAAGAACAAATATTAATATGTGATGTGTAGATTGCTGGTTGAAAAGTGCAGGCAGAAAATGGCAATAAATAATACATCTGTGGAAAAATCAAGTCGGTTTTTCACTACAAATTTCTAAAAATAATAAACTCATTTCAGAAAGGGAAAATATTTTTTCAAAATACCACATGTTCACTGCAAATCTTTGTAGACCGTTTTTAAATACAGACATAGGGAAAACCGGGATTTGTGCAACAGACTAATAACAAAAATTATGCCCCCACCTTGCTGGGCTTATACCTGGGCTTTTTCCCAAGCTTATATGGGCTAAAGTTTATAAATGGCTGGTGATAAGGTTAAATGCTAGCTAACCATGGCTGGATGAAATGTACAAGGTAGGTTTTAACAAGTAAACATATATTTAATTTTGAAATTCGTTGCATTGATTGCCACCTTGAAAAATAGTCCAGTTCTGTACCCAGAATGCACATATCAGGTAGGTTGTGTATTTGAAAAATGCCACCTAGCAGAAGATAATGCAAAGTTGGACAGGTTGTTAGCTATCAAAGGGGAACCCACACAATAAGGGCAAAGAACCATCAAAATATTTTTTACACACTTTTTCGACTCCGAAATTACACTTAAAATCAAACGCCTGCAACTGAGCATTGGCACCCACATGCAGTGCTCTATTTATAAATTCCAAATTTCACTTATCCATCACAATGGGGTCCATTTACCCCTGATTAGGATGTTAGCTCCGATGTTATTTTTGTGATTGTGACTCCCGCTCAGTCCCTGCAGGAGCCATTCTTTTCATGCCTCTGGAAGAAATTTGAGTCGGGATTGTGTAGTAAAGGGTTAATGATTCATCAAACCACCAAAATAATAGCAGATTGCAGCTGTTAATTTCTTGCAATTTCAGTTTTTAAAATATAACCATTGACCTACTTGCAAGGAAAGCAAAACTAGCTTGACGTTTACTGTGCAGGTTATGGAAGTCAATTTAGTCACAGTGAAGTCAGTTCATCAGCTCACTTTTTTATCAAGTTCTGCATAAAGGGGAAAACTGAAAAATATGTATTTGATTTAAATGGAGTCATAGTAAACAAAATTGCTGATCACACTGTGCTATTTTTGATACCAAGTTGAAAGCACAGTCAACTGAACTAATAATAAAGTGTTTATAAATTATCCAGAAGTGCTTATGTCAGAAAAAGCTAAATTACACCAAGATCTATGAGAACATTCTAAACTGGGTGTCAACTGTCCGTGTTATTTAGTAATAGATAGATGTCCATTTTCATAGCTGACAGAATTGTAGACTTGCCCATATTGAAGCTGTAATGATGCAGACGGCCAATGAAATGCAGATAAAATGATGGGAAGTGGCTTTGAAAGTGCTGAAAACATTGGGGAAATTCGAGAAAATGCTGTGTAACTGCATTTTATCCTTTTCCTATTAAAATTTCAACAACTTTCAACATGCTTATTTAGTATAGAGCTGAAAAATTTTTGTTTAGAAATTGTGGAACATATTTACCACTTTACCTCAGCCCCAGGCCAGACATGTAGACCTGTCCAAATCGAAAGCATTTGCAGACAAAAACTTGAATGTACATGTACCTTAGATGATGGAATTTGTGTTTAATAGGGTAGAAAACGTGGGAAAAGGAGAAAATGCTGGTTACCAGCATTTTCTCGTTTGCCCAACATGTTTTCAAAAGGCTTAGGTATTCCTTAAGCTGGAAGTCCATGGATATTTTGCCTCTGAGCAGCCCCTGGTTTTGCTCTAAATATGGGTTGGACTTGATCTGTTATTTTTAGAGTACTCTGACTGCACCGGAGCAGCACGCTAAATCAAGTGAAAGTGAGCAAATGGCATACTCTGGAGATAAATTGTGAGAGGAAAAACTAAAGATGGCCAACAATGATTGCAATATTGTTGTTACAGCTCTATTTCAATTAATGACTTGAAAATTACCAGCTTGCAATATACATGGATGTCTTACGAAGACTTCCATATCAAAAGATATCTTCACTTTGGAACACTGTTTGCCTTTCAGCCATTTTGTTTTTATTAGGTCACATGACTTCTCTGACAAATCTGCATGCTTGGAGTAAAAAGAGTGCTTGGATCAGGTAAATCAAGTCCACCAATGGTAACTAGATGAGTGCAGAAAATAGTGCATGACATTGCAGTCATTATGACCAAGGAAGTAGAGTGTCCTGAAAGGCAAAAAGTAAAAGTAGTCAATGGAATTGGTAGAGCACTCACATTTCTATCATGAGGTCCTAGGTTTGAGACCAGCGCAGTCAGACTTTTTGCTACAGAGAACGTTTTGAATATTTGATCTTAGTACATGTATTTACATGAATTCAAAGAGCTTGACTCTTGAATAAAATTAAGGGAAAGAAAATGCTCTAGAAATGTCTAAATTACTTCAGGAAAACCTGCTGCCACTATATATGTCAGCCTCCATGAATGAATTCAATTATTGGTCACTGGTATTCTCATCTTGATCATCCGGAGATACAGAAATGAGGTTGGGAGACTTTGAAAGATTTATCTGTATCAGATAAAACTATTTAGGTAGAGAATTCTGTGGCTATTCTCAAAATACTGTCTACAATGTATTTATTTAGAGAACAAAAAAAAAGTGAGATCTCTGGATGAATGTTTGGCAAAATGCCCGAGGGCTTTATAGTCTAAATATTACTTCACACAAACAAGATGTGGAAAATTCAAAATATCAAAAGAAATCTGCAGAAAGTTATCAACACTATACCACACAGTCCCGAGTTATAATGAACTCTGAAGAAGAAGCTTTTTGAAAACATTGTGGGAAAAGGAGAAAATGCTGGTTCCCAGCATTTTCTCCTTTTCCCACAATGTTTTCCACTCCGTCAAGGACGAATCTCATTATGTGAGCCGCATTTAAGTTGTCGTCTGCAAGTGCTTTCAATGTAGACATGTCTACTTTTTTGTTGTGTGGTAAAGAGTTAAACCCCAGTACAACAGAAGCCCAGGATTTGATGACCATGATTCTTTTGAAGGAGGTTTATAAAATGTTGTGGGAAAAAGAAAATACTGAGTACTCCTTTTTTGCATATCTACCCATTCGAGCCACTATAATTTTAATTTGTTGTCTGCAAATACTTTGGATTTCAAAAACTTGTTTGGAGGAATATGCAAAGTACTTAATATAGTACATGTATTTAACCCTTTCCCAAACGACAAATTTTAGACTGGTCCAAATTGAAAGAGTTTGCAGACGACAATTTTAAATTTGATGAAAATGGCAGAAAGTTATCAAAAAGGGTAGTAAACACTGTGGGAAAAGGAGAAATTGCTCGTTATGAGCAATTTCTCCTTTTCCCACAGTGTTTTCAAAAGACTTGTACTGCAGACACGTGAAAACCAGGGCTTGTTTGGGAAAGGGTTTGAACTCTACTACACAAGAAAAATTCAGACTGCTCCAAATTGAAAGCATAATAATTATGCAGAAGACAGTATAAAAGAGACTCAAAAATTCAAATTTGTTGTGGGACGGGTAGAAAACTTTGTTGGAAAAGGAGAAAATGCTGGTTACCAGCATTTTTTCCTTTTCCCACAATATTTTTTAAAGCTTTCTTTCTCAGGGTTGTCAACAGTCACGATTGTGTGGTAAAGGGTTAAAGACATACCGGAATCTATACAAAGGGAGAAAGGAGAAACCCATGAAGGAAAGTGAAAAAAAATCTTTTGATTGATATGGAAAACATTGTGGGAAAAGGAGCGATTGCTCGTAACAAGCAATTGCTCCTTTTTTCCCACACTGTTTTCAACAGTTACAGGTATACTCTGTGGAGGTGTCAGAAACCAATATTTGTGGGAAAATGGGTCCACTAGATGCAGATATTGGCGTATTCATACTAATATTTCCCCTATGTTTCTCTTCTCAGGTAGAACTTGTATAAGTATACATTCTATTAATGATGCCTGTACTATATACATGAAATCATAATGTCTTGCAGAAACTGAGTTCAGTTCAACCCTTTCCCAAATGACAAATTTTGGACTGGTCCAAATTGAAACAGTTTGCAGATGACAATTTTAAATTTGATGAAAATAGCAGAAAGTTCTCAAAAAGGGTAGAAAACGCTGTGGGAAAAGGAGAAATTGCTTGTTACGAGCAATTTCTCCTTTTCCCACAGTGTTTTCAAAAGACTTGCACTGCAGACACATGAAAACCAGGGCTTGTTTAGGAAAGGGTTAAGCTGTGAAACCAAGTACACAGGACAAATATCCATTTTAGAAAATGTAGATCAAGATCAGATTGCGCTTCTTGTACAGTCTGATCGTGAATTTGCCCCATAAAGTATTTTCAACGATTTGGTAGCCAGACTAGGTAAGCTGCAATATTTCAGTTGTAACCTGCAGGGCAAGAAGTCTGTTGGTTGCAACATGAATCTTCATAGAGCCAGAACTCCTTCAAGTATCTAGGAAAGTCATTAGGAAAGGATTTATTCTTCTGTAACCACTGAACTTAGCATCAATGTTATATAGGAAAGAAGCCAGTAGTTAGGAAAGAGTGCATGGGGAAAGGCCTTTTCCTGAAGGGAGGAGCCGGTTGCTTAGAAAGAGCGATGTGCAGTTTTGGTCCAGGAAACACCAGGAAGGCAGGGATAGGTGGATCATTGAACTTGGTCTTAAGTCTTTCACCACACAATCCCGATTTTTAACAACCCTGAGGAAGAAGCCTTTTGAAAATATTGTGGGAAAAGGAGAAAATGCTGCATTTTCTCCTTTTCCCACAATGTTTTCTACACTACTAAAGGCAAATTTCATCATCCACATTTAAATTGTTGTCTGCAAATGTTTTGAATTTGGACAGGTCTACAGTTTTGTTGTTTGGTAAAGAATTAATTAAACAACTCTGCCCATACCACTTATAAAATCAGAAAGGTTCACTTTCTTTTTACTGACTAAAACTGTAGAGTGCCTCATTAAGAAGTCTTTACTCTTTACGGAACAGCAAAAATTAGACCTGTGCCAGTGAAAGCATTTGCAAATGACAACTTTGATATTACTGAGGTGTTTGGATTTGGCTCTTTAGAAAACATTGTGGGAGAAGGGAAAACACTGGTTACCAGCATTATTTCCTTTCGACGTAATTTTTGGCAGCCTTCAGCTTCAGGGCCATTAACCCTTTCCCAAACGACAAATTTTTGACTGGTCCAAATTGAAACAGTTTGCAGACGACAATTTTAAATTTGATGAAAATGGCAGAAAGTTCTCAAAAAGGGTAGAAAACACTGTGGGAAAAGGAGAAATTGCTCGTTACGAGCAATTTCTCCTTTTCCCACAGTGTTTTCAAAAGACTTGTACTGCAGACACGTGAAAACCAGGGCTTGTTTGGGAAAGGGTTAAAACTCAGGATTGTATGGTAAAGGGTTAAGTACATGTATGCTTGTAGTGTCTGTTGTACTGTATACAATCTGTGACAGTTTCCTGCCAACACATTATCTTTCGGTAGGTGGCATTTTTCAGATACAAAACCTATCTGATGTGGGCATTCTGGGTAGAGAATCGATCCCGGTTTTGCCCATGTCTATATTTAGAAACTGTCTACATGGATCTACAGTAAACAATGGTATTTTATAAAATTATTTTCCCAGTTTGAAATCATTTTAATTTCAAGAAATCTGTATTGAAAAACTGGCTTGATTTTTCCAAAGACATAATATTATTTATAGCAATTTTCCGCTTGCTATTTCCCGTATTAGTTTCTCCTGTATGGGGTATAGTGATGCGTCACAGCAGGCAGATCAAATCTTCGAAGAATATTGACACGCACAGTCAACGGCCAAATACCTCCTCCTCCAGAACCAGAAGTCAAATTTCAACTTTTGCTCCCCTACTCCTGGGAGCGGGGGGGGGGGGGGGGGGTTGCAAATTTTAGGTTCCTTTAGTCCTCAATATCATAGAATGCATAGTTTGTATAGGGTAATCTTGATCTACACGGGCCACAGAAGCAACTTGAGAAAAGCAATGTAGGGTTGAAAACTGATGGTAGTGGTTAGTTGTATCTTAGTCCCCTTATTTTAATTTTATCAAATAGCAAAAGACAAATTAATCCTTCACCACACAATCTTGACTTTTAATGAACCTGAGAAAAAGGCCTTTTGAAAACATTGTAGGTAAAGGAGAAAACGCTGGTAACTAGCATTTGCCCCTTTTTCTCACAATGTTTTCTACCCTTCCTTAAACAAATTTCCATTTTAGAGTTACATTTATTCTGTTGTCTTCAAATGCTATCTATGTGGACAAGTCTAAAATTTTGTCGTTTAGTAAAGAGTTAAAACATTTATTGTACAAACTTGTGTACTGCAGCCCCACAAGGGATGACATGAAGTTGGCTGCTGTACACAGGTTGGCTGATAAAGATCTTGTGAGATGTTTTGGCACAAACGGTTGTAAAATGCTATAATTAGGTCCCTTTTCATTCAGTTGTTTTGCACTCCATAGGTTTATATAAACAGTTTTATACAGCTCAGGTAATTTGTTTGAATTTGAATGCCAAGCCATGTGATTCAGTTGGTAATGTACAGGTCTTGAAATCAGTAGGTCGCCAGTTTGAATCCAGAGGTTGGCCAATTTCTGTCAGAGGATTGATGATCCTGATAGTGACAGGAATCATTCCTCTCTTTCTGCTGAACATGGATTTGACTGTGTTTACCTTGGAAAGCAGCCAGTGGCTTGGAAAGAAAACTCTGTAATGTACTGGTAACAAACTCCAGAGGAGCAGGAACAGGTGCATTGGGCTCTGAGATATAACAGAAATTGCATTGAAAATGGTGTACAATCCCATACATACACACAAACAAACATACAAACAAACAGTCTGACAAATGAAGAAATTTTTGAGAATGAACCGAGTAGTGGTGAAACGGTTTACCGATTAACCGATTAACCGCGGTCTATTCAAAGAAAAAACCGAAACCGGTTCGAATTTTACTGTATCGGTATTTCTGCAATATGTCAACTTCTCTTAATTGCATCAGAAAGTCCGGTTTTCCCAAAAATTCTGTCAGAAATCGATCGTTTTTCAACTTACAGTTCTAAAGATTTCCGAAAGCGAAAGTTGTTTATTTTTTTCCACAGGCGGTGTCACCGGTGTTTAGGTAAAACTATGACCACATAAAATTCACGACACGAACTCCAAATAAACGTCGAGCTTTAATGCTTTTGGATCAATGGAGTTTGTATGTTATTCATTTCTTATAACTTTGCTCACACTTATTTTTGCGTTTTCCAGTAGTTAAGCTGCAAAGTATTAGTGTTAGTGCAGTAAGCAACTGAGTAAGTTAGTGCATCGCACTGTCTACTCTGTTGAGCCATGTCCCGAAGTTCGGTATAGTAGCGCTGGTTTTTATATAAACAAGTACGCTCTTGAAGAAAAAAAATGGCAGACGAAAATCGTCAAGATAGCGAGTGTTAAAGACTAGTCAATTTTAGTTTGTTTTTATTTGTTCATGCGAAACAATTGATTTTTAGTTCATTATCTTGAAAGAATGGAAGAGTTCCAAGCACATGTACTAGTTTTCTTTATCACCTTTTGAGCATATGCTACCCTAACAGTGACTACAAGTGGTCAGATATGCTAAATGTCAGCATATACAGCATATTGCAATACGTATTGCAATACGGGTCAGCCGTATTGCAATATATTGCAATACGCTTTTTACCGTATTGTTTCACCCCTAGAACCGAGTATTAACTCTGAATGCCTAATATATGAAGTCTGCCTTTCTAAATGCTGAAAAGCCAATTTACTGAAATGGGTCAACAGTATAGATCCAGGATGAGACTGCACTTTCTGTGCAGTCTGATCTTGAGCTATACTGTCCAAGAAAGCTCTTGGTTTTACCTATGGTGCTGAAAAGGTTAAAAAGTGCATTTAACTTTTGAAAATTTTGATAACTTAAGCTGTTGAAGATGCACATCTTGGCAACAGCTTGAAATGTATTATAACCAATTATCTGAATCCTCCTTGATGTTGTTTGCAAAAGTGTATTCATTCAAAGTTATACAAAATTTCTGAAAAGCGGTGATTAAAACTGTTCCTCCTCTAACTACAGTTGAACCTGAGCTAACCTGTCAGCTGCAAACGGTAATTAACCTGTTTATCCCCTCCCACACAGCAACTTGTAGACTCTTCCAAATTCAAAATATCTGCAAATGACAAGTTTAAAATTGGTATAAATTAGCTCAACCTCTCTGACAAAGTAGAAAACATTGTGGGAAAATGCTGGTTAGCATTTTCTCCTTTACCCACTATGTTTTCAGAAGGCTTCGATCCTAGGGTCGTCAAAACTCAGGATTTTGTGGTAAAGGTTGTACTCTGTACCAAATGACAAAATTTCATACTAGTCCAAATCCAAATCATTTGCAGACATTTTAAATGTGGCTTGAGTGGCGAAAATTGTCTTTGAAGGGCAGTAAACGTTAGGAATAAAACATAATTAAAATTCCATACATTTGACTTGCCAGAATATCTCGAGACAATTGTCACTGAATGCAGATTCCAAGTTAAACATGCACACTCTGTAGAGTGTCTTGTACTCAGAAATTCTACTGATTGAAGGGTTAGAACTTGAAATGATAGTATAATAGACTCCAGTTAAACTTTTATTTTTTGCAGGCACGAAAAACATGCAAAATGCTAAAAAGGGTAGCAAGAGAATAAAATACTTCATCAAAAAATCAGTGAAGTTGACAAAAAACGAAAAACTTGCTCTTACACGCATGTAAACTCTCACCCAAACAGGCACAAGATGACCAGTAAAGGAAAAGAAGCATAAACATCAAAAGGGAAAAGAACTGCAGCTAACTTTCATGTTGTTTATCAAATAGTGGAGTTGCATAACTAATTTCATGATCTAACCCTTTACCAAACAATCTCAAGTTTTTAACCACATTTAGGTAGAAGCCTTTTGGAAACACCTTTGGAAAAGTAGAAAATGCTGGTAACCAACATTTTCTACTTTTCCAACACTGTTTTCTACCCTGCCAAAGAACTTGTATTCACTTGTACCACTGTCAGATTGATTGTCTACAGACACTTTCAATTTGGAAGAGTCGTAAATTTGTCATTTGGGAAAGGGTTAAACAAAAAATGAATTTGAGAGGGTTAAAAACCAATATAAGTTACAGGTTAGAGGAGAGGGCTATTTAAGTTAGTGGAAGGGGATTATATCTCAGTCTTGTCTGTTTTTGTTACAGTTAATTGAGTTTCCAGAAGTATTATGTAGAGGAAATGATCAAAGACCTGTCAGTACTGTACAAGAAAGTACTTGTTCATCTTTTACTGGTTACATGAAACAATCTAACTTTTGCTGAAACAATTCCTTCTCGCTCAATGGCTTTATGCCACACAGTGAGGGTAAATAAAGTTTTGAAAGGAAGAATATAACTATTACCGTCTTGTATAATTGTCTGGACACTGTACTTGCTTCTGTACTTGCTGAAAAGTTAGTGGAATGTCTTTTTTTGTTTGTTGCCATTCATTTTCTTGTCCAAGGGATTTTCACTTTCATACATGTGACTCTGTGTAGTATTGATCCATCTACACATTACCACCTAAAGGAGGTCATTTCTTCCTCTTATTGCAGGCTGCTTCAGGAGCAACTTCTTATTTTGACTCATCTGTGAAATCTCAATGTGACGGAGCAATTTCTATTAGTCACCAAATGGCATGGGCAACAGTTGTTTTCTCCTTTATATTTTGTTCAGTCCAAGCTGCATGGGCCAGGCCTGCAGGCTCAGTGGTTAGCATATATAACTTGTGACCTAGTGGTTGCTAATTTGATACCATGTTGAGGCAAACGTTCTTTCTGGTGTTTTTTTATCTCTCACTTCTGATGCATGTGAGAAAAACAGTCAGTGCAGGGTTTGCGTTTATGCCGTAAACATTACTAATTTTTTTCAAATCCGGCTTCTAAGAATAGCTCCAGTTACATGAGTGGCAACCTCTTATCCAAATTATTGCAATTTCATCGCATAGCAATCACATCTGTTGCCGTTCAATATGGCTACCCTGGCAGAGAGGAAAAAAACATACTCGCTCTTTTCAAGAATCCTGGCTGAAAGATCCCAAATTTAAGCCATCACTAATAAAAGAAACAACATCGGAAAGCAACATTGTTACGAAAAACATGTTTACTGATGGATGCACAGACTTTTAAAAAATCGACACTAACTTGGCACGCTTCTTTGGGCGGACATCGCCGTGCAGTTGAAATTTAAAAAAAAAAAAGAAAAAAAATCCAAAGAATCGTTACTAAAATCCTTACAACATGCAGAAGAATGGGACTCAACTGAGAGCTAGATGGGACTCAGTTTTCTGATAGGCACTGCGTCCATGGGACTCGGTGAAAAAATAAAGAAATGCCAACACTGCAGTGGCTTGGAAAGAAAGTTGTGTCAGTGCATGCATGGGTGCACTGACTGCTATTAAAGCTGTGAAAACTGCGTTAAACTCCAATACAAGCAAACACTCCATGTTTCATGGGTAAACCCCACCCTGGATATCTGTACTTTCAGTATTTTGATTTTTGTACAGCATTGTTCTGTGCAGTCTTATCTTGATCTACATTGTCTACATAAGGAATCATTTCAGATTCAACATTACAAAAGTTAACATGACAAGCTTTCCTTTATCTTTCAGATGTCCGTGCCGAGGATGAGGCAGAAGCCACAGTTGAAGAAGACATTGGTAAAAGTAGAGATGGCTCAAAAACAGATGATGAAGTTGTACAAAGGTAAGGTTTTTTTTTCATTGTCTTAGAACTGAACTACAGTTGCAGGAGACAAAGCTAGATAGATATCTTTAATCCTCTACCAAATGACTGAATTTTACTTTCAACCAAATTGAAAGCAGTTGAAGACAACAAATAAAATGAAGCTAATGGTACAAAATATTGTGGCTAAAGGAAAAAAAGCTGTTTTCCAGCATTTTCTCCTTTTCCCAGTGTTTTCAAAAGCTTTCTTCTTTTAGAGTGTTAAAACCGGTTTCTTTTGTAAAGGGTGAAATGTTGACAAACCACATCAATTTACCCTCTTAGAAACAACCCTGAATTTTCAAAACATGGAACAGGGTAGTGTTTGAAAACATTGTGGGAAAAGGAGAAAATAGTTTTGATTAGCATTTTCTCCTTTTCCCACTATATTTTTTATGCCTTCCAAGAAAACTCCTATGATTTTACCCAGATTTACTCTGCCACCTGCAACAGCATTGAATATATCTGTAATACTGTCTTCCGGTAAACTGTTAACCTTGTAGCTAAATATGTAAGACACAGGAGTTATGCAAACTTGTAAGTCTGCAAATGCCTTCAATCTGTACAAGCCTAAAAAAAAATGTGTTTGATAAATAGTCAAGCATTTCAAGAATTATCTGTTTAACCAGACACAACAATTTTTGACTTCTCCAAATTGAAAGCATTTGTAGACGACAAATCAATAGCTTAACCCTTTACGAGACGACAAAGTTTTAACCTTGTCCAAATTGAAACCGTTTGCAGACGCCAGTTTCGATCTGGCTAAAATGGTGCAACTTTTCTTTAAAGGGGTAGAAAACATGGTGGGAACAGGAGAAAATGCTGGTTACCAGCATTTACTCTTTTTCCCACTATGTTTTCAAAAGTCTTCTTTCCCAGGGGCATCAAAAGGCGGCATTGTGCGGTAAAGGGTTAAATGGTGGAATTTGTCTTGGGAAGGGTAAAGAACATAGTGGGAAAAGGAGAAAACACTTGTAATGCAGTGTTTTCAAAAGGATGCTAGTTTTTCCTCAGGTTTGTTAAAACTTGGGATTGCATGGTCTGGGGTTAAGTTGTGCATGGCAGTTGGCACTCTGAGAGGTATGCTGTCGTTGTAAGCTGTAACATGTCTATTGTTGTGGATCTTTCTCCCACCTGTGAGCTGCCTGTCAAAATACATACCTGTTTGTGTGTCTGTGGGCGTCCTCATCTATATATGAACCATGCTCTGTGAAAGGGTGGCTTAATGCATCTGAAAGAGAGGCTTAATGCATCTGCAAAAAGTTTTGACCCAGGTCAGCCTGCGCAGGCTGACCTAGGCCAAAAAATGTTGATTTTGGTAATTTTTTTGTATGTCCAAGGACCTGTGTACCTCATGATTCAGTCAGTTGCTAGACAAAATGAATTTTATAGATCCATAACTATGTAATGGCTTGCTTGGTATCATGGATCACAGGGACACATTAAGCCCCCTTTTGCCAGAGCATTGCTCATATATATAAGTAAACTGTCTTGAAGGTGCAGAATAAGCCGGACATTTTCAGTCTAGAACTAAGACTGAATGATAGCAGTTTCAAGGTTGCACTTGTAGGCTTTTGAAGAGATTGTGGAACCAGCATGTTCTCCTTTTTTCCCACAAGCTTTTCTACCCTTTTACAGAGGCAGGGTCTTCTCCAGAGCGTGTTTTTTGTGTCTTTGATACGTTTTTTACTCACTTGTCCCATAGAAATATTACAGTTTTGTCTTTTCTGACACTCTTAAATGGAAATCCATGTTTTCGAGTATATGAATGAAAAATATTGGTGACGAATCTGAATATCAAATTTCACTGGTTCCATAGTAATGCTATTCCCCCTGTGCTCCACTGTATAAGTGGGGACCAGTCATATTGGTGTCCGATTCAAAACACAAATGCTGTACCAGAAGCAATAAACTGGGAACCAGTTTAATCTCTTTTCAAGCGTTGAAGAAACTTTGACTATTCCTCGGGGTAAAATGGCGGCAGCACGAAAGAAAAAGCGACTTTTGACTGTGTTATTAGCACCAAAAACAAACAAGCTGATCTCAGTAGTAAATCTAACAAAAATTGTATCCTATCTACATTGCCATGTACTGATTCTTGATTTTTACTTGTCATAAGCTGTCTTCCGCTTCGAACACTCGACACTTTTGGCAGCATTTTAATGAATCCTGTCATTTTCCACAGTAAGTTACAAAATTCATTGTATGACCAAACATATTTTTTTTGGTGAAGTCAGTGAAACACAAGCAAAAGAATATTGAAAACTTGTTTATTCATCATTCATTTGAAAATCACACAAAGAAATTTTACCCCCAGTTTCGACTTTTGACCCCCAAATTTCTGGATAGGGGGTCAAAAAGACCTGCAAAATTGTACATCTGGTGAAAACGCTGCAGAGGAATTCCATTTTTTTAGCAAATTTTAAAATGTCGTCTGCAAGTGCTCTCAATTTGGATGGGTCTGCAATTTAGTTGTCAGGTAAAGAGTTAAATATTTAAATTTACAAGAAGTATTAGGTTGACCAGGTACTTTCTTCATAAAATAAGACAGAACAAAGACTTTTAACTCTTTACCAGACAAAATTTTAGCCTGGCCCAAATTGAAAGCATTTGCAGACGACAAATTAAATGTTACTAAAAACATAAAATTGGTCTGTCATAGAGTAGAAAACATTGTGGGAAAAGGAGAAAATGCTGGTTACCAGCATTTTCTCCTTTTCCCACAATGTTTTCAAAAGTCTTATTTCCAAGGGTCATTAAAACTTCGTGATTTTGTGGTAAAGGGTTAAGTAAACATCATAATAAGCGGCCAGTATTTTTTCTTTGAAAACAGCTGATATGCAGGACCTGGATGTTATCACCAACCATTCTAAAGAACATTTTTAGCCTTATTCTTCAAGATTTTCAAGATTTGAAAGCTACACAACATCTGATTGGCTAAACTAAATGGTTTAGCCATCAGAACTTGTGTTACGTTAAAATTTAGAAACTTCTGGAGAATAAACCCGAGAATATTCTCAAGAATGGTTGGTGAATACGGACCCTGGTGTATAATAGGGACAGGATAAAAGCGCAGAATTAAATAAGCATGAAAATATTGGTGTTGGAATGTGCTTTGCGGCATTTTTGTAAGTAATAAGATAGGAATGCATTTTTATGTAATTATCAACTACTAACTTTATCATAGATGTATTCGCTGATGAGTCTTAGTTTTACAGTGATAAAACTGGAAAGATGAAAACATGAACAACCTCTTAACCCTTACCACACAATCCCGAGTTTTAACGACCCTGAGGATGAAGCCTTTTGAAAACATTGTGGGAAAAGGAGAAAATGCTTGTAACCAGCATTTTCTCCTTTTCCCACAATGTTTTCTAACCCATCAAAGAAATATGTTATTTGAGCCACATTGACATTGTCGTCTGCAAGTGCTTTCAATTTGGACGAGTCTAACATTTTTTCATGTGGTAAAGGGTTAGCTCTTTACCAGTTGACAAAATTTTAGACTTATCCATAATGAAACCATTTGCAGATAACAACTTTAAGGTGGCTGAAATAGGAGAATATTGTGCGGAGTACTGGTAAAAGAAACTCCAGGAAAGCATGGATAAGTGCTCTGGCCGCCGCGATATAACTGAAATAATGTTGAAAATGGCGTTAAACACCATACAATCAATGGATCATACAAACCAAATGCTTTCAATGTGGTCATGTCTAATCACTGGCAAAGAGTTAGCTGAGATGGAAGTATTTGCAGGCAACAAATTAAATAGGTCTCAAATGATGGGATTTCTCTTTGAAATGGTTAAAAACTATTGTGGGGAGAGAAGAAAATGTTGGTAACAGCATTTTCTCCTTTTACAACTCTGTTGTCAAAAGCTTACTCTTTCAAGGTCATTGACTCCTTATCAGATGACCCAATTTTACGCTTGTTCAAATTCAAAGCATTTGCAGACTACAAATTCATCATTGTTTAAACAAAGGGATTTGACTTTGATAGGATGGAAAACAATGTGGAAAAAGGAGAAAGTGCTGGTTACCAGCATTTTCTCCTTTTTCCACAATGTTTGCTAAAGCTTTGTTCATTAGAGGCGTGAAAGTTCGTGATTGTATGGTAAAAAATTAAAACTTGTGATTGTGTGGTAAGAGGTGAAATAGGCATGAAAATATCGGTTTTGGAATGTACTTTTTTGCATTTTTTGTAACAATATAAAAAGGGGTTACATCTGTATATAATTATCAATTGCTCATGATGTTTATCATAGATGCATGTGAAGACAAACCTCACTTGCCAGGTTTTTCAAGCTGGAAAGAACAAAACACAAACAGTCTCTTTGCAAAAGACAATTACTTCAAATCTGGACCAAACGATAAAATGTTGGACTCGTCTGTATTCAAAGCCTTTGAAGATGACCATTTAACCCTTTACCACACAACAAAATTTTAGACTGGTCCAAATTCAAAGCATTTGCAGACAACAAAATAAACTTGAATGAAAAATTGAAAGTTTTTTTGGAAAGGATAGAAAACATGGTGCGAAAAGGAGAAAATGCTGGTTACCAGCATTTTCTCCTTTTCCCACAATGTTTTCAAATGGCTTCTTTCTCAGGGTCGTTAAAAGTCGGGATTGTGTGGTAAAAAGTTAACCCTTTACCATACAATCCCGAGTTTTAAGGATCTTGGCAAAGAAGCTTTTTGAAAACAAATTTGGGAAAAGGAGAAAATGCTAGTAACCAGCATTTTCTCCTTTTCCCACAATGTTTTCTACTCTATCATGGACAAAACCTGCCATTTGAGCCACCTTGAAGTTGTCGTCTGCAAATACTTTCAATTTGGACAAGTCTAAAATTTGTCATTTGGTAAAGACTTTAAATGTGGTACAAATGAACCAATTTGTCTTCGATCAGATAGAAAGATAGAAGGCCTTCTTGCTAGTGGCACATAGCATTTAGTTATCTATGGATTTGACCTTCATGGGGGGGGGGGGGGGGTTCATTAAGGTTTACCAGATAACAAAATTTTTAGACTAGTCCATGTTCAAAGCCTTTGCAGATGACAATCAAATGTGGCACAAATGAATTGGGATGTCTTCGATTTTTACTCGAAAAAATTGCGGGCGGAAAATGAAAAAAGTGCTGGTTATAAGCATTTTCTCTGTTTCCCACAGTGTTTTCAAAAACCTTCTTCCTCCAGGTGGTCAAATTTGAGGATTGTTTGGTAAGGGATGAAGCCTGTTTTCTACAAATTGAAAATTATCTATGTAGTCATACAAAAAAAAAAGGTTATATATAAAACAAGAATTCTGGAAAAGATTCACATTACTGGCATGTGGGTGACGTCACTTTGCTGCAAATGGGACCCAACAAAAATGTTTATTACTCTGTTTCTATCTATCAGCTTCTTATCTTGTCTGTGATATTCTCAGGTAACCCCTTTGCGAAACTATCTCATGTTTTAATGACCTTGAAAAAGGCTTTTGAAAACATTGTGGGAAAAGGAGAAAATGCTGCTAAGCAGCATTTTCTCCTTTTGTCACAATGTTTTCTTCATTTGAATGACAAATTCCTTGATTTGAGCTAAATTTAATTTGTTGTCTGCAACTAGTTTCAGTATGAGAGTATGAAATTGGTTTTATGGTACAGAATTAAAAAATAACTAGGTCATCCTAGTATTTTCAGCTCCACTGGCCGAAGGCCAGCAGGCTTATGTCATGGCCCGGTGTCCGTCGTTCGTCCGTCCGTTAACTTTTATTTCAAACATCTTCTTCTCTGAAACTACCCATCCAATTTTCATGAAACTTCACAGAAATGATCCTGCCATGGTCCTCTTCAGAATTTCTTGAAAGAATTTGATTCCTTCAAAAAACTCTGGTTGCCATGGCAACAAAACTGAAAAATATTGGAAATCTTTAAAAATCTTCTTGTCTGAAACCATGAGGCATAGGGCTACCAAATTTGGCATGTAGCTTTATGTAGTAGACCTCTATCAAGTTTCTTCAAATTATAGCCCTGGGGTCAAAATTGGCTCTGCCCCAGGGGTCACAAGTTTTACATAGGCTTATATAGAGAAAACTTTAAAAATCTTCCTGTACCTAGCTATAAGGCCTAGAGCTACCAAATTTTGCATCTAGCTATATCTAGTGGGCCTCTACCAAGCTGGCCAAAATTTTAGCCCTGGAGTCAAAATTGGCCCCACCGCAGGGGTCACAAGTTTTACATGGGCTTACATGGTGACAACTTAAGAAATCTTCCTGTTTTGTTTTTTTGTTTTTTTTGAAATTAGCCTTGCATCAGGGGTCTTATGTTTTACAGAGGCTTCATATGGGCAAAAATTGAAAATCACCTTATTTATAACCATACAGCATAGACTTGTATTATTTTGGCATGTGGCTTTATCTTGTGGACCTCTACCAGGGGCCAAGTAATTATAGCTTTGGGATCAAAAATGGCTTTGCCCTGCGGGTCTCAACTTTCACATGGGCTTTTACAGAGAAACTTTGTAAGTCTTCATTTTGAAACATTTGGCTCAGAATTGAAATGTTTAGTATTTATGGTTTATATTTATAAGCCAGTGGAGCGATACAGGGCCATCATGGCCCTCTTGTTTTTTTTAAGCTCAAGACTTGAGACCAGGGGTTCACTAGTTTGATTCCCCAGCTTGGCCAATTTCTTTCCGAGGATTGATGATAGTTATTGTGACAGGAATAATTCCTTTCTTACCACTGATATTGTTTTGACAATTGTTAGGCTGGAAAGCAGCCAGTGGCTTGGGAAGAATATTGTGCAATATTGTGCAAAGCACTAGTAAAAGAAACGCAGCCAAGCATGGATATGTGCTCTGGCCAACACAATACTGTTATATCTTGAATAACGTTGAAAAAGGCGTTAAAGGCCATACAACCAACCAACTACTTTTTTCAAAGCTCAGCTACCAGTTATTATCCAAAGTTTGTGAACTGTTTCACCTTTTAGTGCTAATGTTCACATCCATCCGCATTTGAACTCTTTACCACACGACAAAATTTTAGACCTGTCAAAATTCAAAGTATATGCGGACGACAGATTACAGTTAGGTTGTAAGATATAACCTGCCTTGGATTGAGCAGAAATAATTGTGGAAAAAGGAGAAAATGCTTGTAACAGCGTTTTATCCTTTTCCCACAATGTTGTCTACCCTTCCTAAATCAAATTTCAGTTTTTGAGCCACCTTTTATTTTCGTCTGCAAATGCTTTCAATTTTGACTAGTGTAAAATTTTGTTGTTTGGTAAAGAGTTAAATTTGGATTGTGCAGTAAAGTCTTTATTCATGTTGATCATCATTCTGTATTTCAGGAGGTTATTTTCAAAGTCGTCTGCTGTAAGTTAGTGTCCTCATTACCAAACGACAAAAACTTAGACCCATCCACCCATCCATGCTGAACGCATTAATTTGCAGACGACAAATCAAATGTTGATAATATCAGCATGCCCACTGGGTTTTCAATTTGGGGGTACAAAGAAAAAATTGGGGGTACACTGTACCCCCTAGGTTTTTAATTGGGGGTATAAAGAAAAATTAGGGGGTACAGAGTAACTTTGGGCTGTCTCAGTTTTATCAATGAATTTCAACACCCTAGGTCCTTTACCATAATGAATGGGATCTTAATTAAGTTAGTAAATTGTGCATTTGGTGATTATATGGGTGTACCACATGTCTCCAGGGCATGCACATACTTAGATATAATCGCAACAACGGTCAGGGTTTAAAAGTCGAACACGGTCATGAGTTTTGACAATCAACCACCTTCATGCAAGATATTTCACCTTTATTCCTTTCTCAGACTTGCGAAGTACATTTGAACTACTTAAAAAAGGGAGCGTAGACAGATTGATGCTTGTTGTCCAAGATGATGTGTGTAGATCTGGCTATTTTAAAATCACAGAGGAGCAGGCCGATTGGCTCATTGTAAGCTCAGACTCTGTAAAATAAAGGCCATGCCGTATTAGGGCAAACTAAAACAAAATGTGTAATGGTAGAATCACTTGTGTAAACCTACCTTTCTCAGATCTTCACGCTGTACAATATATTTTAACAGCTTTTGTTGTGATGACATTTTTTCCTCAGCAGACGCCATACATACGAAAATTACATGTTTAATTTGCGGCTCGATTTTTCAGCTTTCATATATCAAAAAATGTGTTTTTAACAATCACTAGGCATCGTAATATTATTATTTTAATTTCTCATTGAAAATTAATTACTAGATTTCCTGTACACGTGGTAGATTCTGACACCTTAAAAAATCGTAGCGAAAATTATTCAGACAGACGAGGGAGCCACAAAATATACATAGTGAAACATTTGGTAACCCGCGCTCAATGTTGAAGACAAAGCGTGGTACTCACTTACGAGGAAAACTACTTTCGTTTTGTTTGTTTGGCATGCAATACGAAATGGTATCTAATTTGTACGTGCAGTTTACGTAATTACTTTCCTTTTTGAACGTGCATTCATTTGACAGTGCGTGCATGCACGTAAGCACAAAATATTTGTACGCGCGGAGCAGAATTTATACCTGAATTAAGTACTGCAGTACGTGATAAAAACTGATTGGACACTCTGAATATGATATATATTGACCATGTATTGGCAATAAACTTTGCAAGAAAAGGGGAAAATGCCGGTACCAGCATTTTCTCCTTTTCCCGCAATGCTTTGAAAAGCTTCCTTCAGGGTTGTTAAAACTCAGGGTTAACCCTTTTCCAAACAACAAAATTTGGACTGGTCCAAATTGAAAGAGTTTGCAGACGACAATATTAAATTTAATGAAAATGGTAGATAGTTCTCAATATAGGTAGAAAACACTGTGGGAAAAGGAGAAATTGCTTGTAATGAGCAATTTCTCCTTTTCCCACAGTGTTTTCAAAAGACTTGTGCTGCAGCCACGTAAAAACCAGGGCTTGTTTGGGAAGGGGTTAATATGAAATAAAATAATGCTGAAAAGGTAAGTATTTGTTTTTAAAAGCTGGAAAAAATAAATCCACAGGTACCTGATTGGTAAACCATATGAGTGGGCTATAAACTAAGAAACACTTCATCATGTACTTTCTGCATTGTCTAGATATTTTCCAAAGTATCTGCACCAGTTCACCCCTGGAATACTACCATTATTTCAAACTGAGAAAATGTAATGGTCAAAGTGTATACTATTTTCTATGTTCAGACTTTGTCTTTGAAGGGGTTGAAACTTAGAGCCAGTGATTTCATGTTTGTTTCTTTTGACTTTCATTGGAGCCATGCTCTTTGAAAAGGGGGCTTAATGCATCTGTGAAAAGTATCGACCCAGGTCAGCCTGGGCCGAAACCTTTTGCTATTGGTCAATTTTCTGTATGTTCAAGGACCAGTTGGTTGTTAAAATAGTGGCTGTTATGGATCCATAATTATGTGATGGCTTGATAGGTGTCATGCATCACAGAGATGCAGCCCCCTTTTGCTAGAGCATGGCTCATTTCATTTTGCTTTGCTTCGTCCATGAAACAAATGTTGCAAATGAAGAAAATTAATGATGAAGTGCAAATGAAGAAATGATGAATTGCAAATGAAGAAATGATGACGCACGATGGTACTGGTATATTTTCTGTATCTCTTTACCAGACAACAGCATTGTGAACTAATCCAAATTTAAAGCATTTTCAGAGGATATTTTAGACTTATTTCAAACTATGGAATTTGTCTTTGAAAGGGTAAAAATGTTATGGGGGTGGGGGGGCGCAAAATGCTTGCTACCAACATTTCCTCCTTTGGCCACATGGTTTTTTATAAAGCCTTCCTCGTTGGGATAGTTAATCCTTTACTGCACAGTGCCACCTTTTAATGACCCTGGGAGAGAAGCCTTTTGAAAACATTGTGGGAAAAGGAGAAAATACTGGTAACCAGCATTTTCTCCTTTTCCCACAATGTTTTCTGCTCTATCAAAGAAAAATTGCACTATTTGAGCCACACTGAAATTGTCGTTTGCAAATGCTTTCAGTTTGGACGAAGCTAAAATTTTGTTGTCTGGTAAGGGGTTACCGGTAAACTTTAGAATTATTTTGTAAAGGTTTAGATAAGAAATAGAAGCACTTTCCCTCACTCAATGTTTTTCAAAAGCAGTCCATTGCAGAAATATTTGGTTAGAGTAGGTTTGGGTGCATATGGTCAAGTGAATGATGACTGCACTAAAGATGCTGTTGGATCATCTTTGGTTTGAACAGTCAAATATTGAGTAAGAATTATATTTCTAAAATACATGTATCTCCAATTTTGCAACAACTAGGCTTTAACCCTTTCCCAAACAAGCCCTGGTTTTCACGTGTCTGCAGTACAAGTCTTATTGAAAACACTGTGGGAAAAGGAGAAATTGCTCATAACGAGCAATTTCTCCTTTTCCCACAGTGTTTTCTACCCTTTTTGAGAACTTTCTGCCATTTTCACCAAATCTGAAATTGTCGTCTGCAAACTCTTTCAATTTGAACCAGTCCAAAATTTGTCGTTTGGGAAAGAGTTAACTACATACAGAAAATACTTTTATAAACCAGTTATCACGCATTCTTGAGTTTGAAAGATCCTGAGAAAGAAGCCTCTTGAAAACATCGTGGGAAAAGGAGAAAATACTGGTAACCAGCGTTTTCTCATTTTCCCACAATGTTTTCTACCCTATCAAAGACAGCAACCATCACTTGAGCTACATTTAATATGTCGTCTGCAAATGCTTTCGATTTGGACTAGACTTTAATTTTGTCCTTCGGTAAAGAGTTAAATATATTTTGTCATCTGCAAATGCTTTTAATTTGGACCAGTCTAAAATTTTGCTGTATGGTAGGTATACAGTTAAATTCAAGGGATTGAATTTGTTTGAATTAGTTGAACTCTTTACCATACGACAGAATTTTAGACTGGTCTTAATTGAAAGCATTTGCAGACAACAAAATAATGTGACTGAAAAATTTAAATTTGTTTTGGAAATGGCAGAAAACATTGTGTGAGAAGGGGAGAAAATGCTGGTAACCAGCATTTTCTCCTTTTCCCACAACGTTTTCAAAAGGTCTCATTTACAGGGTTGTTAAAAGTCAGGATTGTGTGGTAAAGGGGTTAAAGATGATGGCAACTCTGAGGGAGTCTATAAAAATTCAACAAGAAAAACTGGTTAGGTGATTAGCAGTAATGTTAATGAACCTCTGAATCATTACCGATTCAACAATTTACTTCATTTTCATATTTGTTAACTCTTTACCACAAAATCCCAAGTTTTATTGACCCCGAGGAAATAGCCTTTTGAAAACCTTGAGGGAAAAGGAGAAAATGCTGTAACCAGCATTTTCTCCTTTTTCCACAAGGTTTTCTACACTTTCACTGACAAATACGACCATTTCAGCTAAATTTAATATGTCGTCTGCAAATGCTTTCAATTTGAACAAGTCAAAAATTTTGTTGTTTGGTAAAGAGTTAAACAGCGTTTACACAATTCAGTTTTCAAACAGAAGTTTTATGCCTGGCTAGGTAGTTTAGTAGTTAGTGTATCTGACTTGTGACCCATCGGTTGAAGGCGTGATACCCTGTTGAGGAAACTTACTTTTTATGGCGATTTTTGCCGCTCACTTATGATGCATATGAGAAAAGTAGTCAGTTGCTTGGAAAGAAAGTTGTGTCAGTATTGGTGTGAGAAAGCCAGGAAATGTGTGTGTAGGTGCTCTGACCGCCCTGATAGGACCCAAGTTGTTAAACTCTAATTGCAACCACAAAAAAAAGTGTTTACAATGTTACGAGGGGTTTGTTTTGGGATCAAGTAACAAACAGCAATAATTACATTTTCAAAAGTTAACTATCTTCATGATGCATCCATGGGAGCGCTCTAGTGCCAAGTGTTCTTGGATTTTGCCCTCTGCTTTTTCAATTTGGATAGGATATCTTTAATTCCAGAGACATATCTTTAAGATAAGCAATTCATCCTTTTTGTCTCAATACTGCTTTCTAGTTTATACTTCCACGTAGGTTCCCTGAAATATATTTGCGCAGATTACATCTGAAATTGAAAATGTCTTTATAAGATATTGTATATCAACAGACATACAAGATGTTATGCAATAACTCTGTACAGCACAATCCAGAGTTTAAACTAATGTGATGGAAAGGGCTTTTGAAAACATTGTGGGAAAAGGAGAAAATGCTGGTAACCAGCATTTTCTCCTTTTTACACAACATTTTCTACCCTTTCACAAACAAAAACTTTATATGATTAATGCCCAATTTGTTGTCTGCATATGATTTCAATTTGGACGGGTCTAAAATTTTGCCATGTGGTATAGAGTAAATACTTGTGAAAGCACTGTAACAAATGGAGAAATTGTGTATTATGAGCAATTTCTTCTTTCGCAACTATGCTCTCAAAAACTGGTCTGTTGCAAGATCACAATATTTGTCTGCAGGTGGTGGTATCATGTAGAAATGGGAATTGTCCAAAAAGTGGGTATAAGATAAAGGTTGGAACAGGAGAAACCTGACTACATGTTACCTGTAAAATGGTTACATTTATTTGCCTATCTGTACACTGATCTGAGTATTGTATGCCGCTAGAATCTTCTCTATGGCTGCCAAGATCTCTGGTACCAGGTAAATAGATCTGACAGCTGTGCAGTGTGAATTATGATGTATGGGAAATACCTCTACTTTGCTGATTATATCCTGTTAATCTCCAAGCATTTCTATGTAACTACTTGTAAATAATCTCCAAACCAAAACCTTCTAGCTGTGATGTTCAAGGTCATACTTGACAATTTTACAATTTAGTCTTTAAAGCTGGCCAAACAGGTGAACAAATGACAAATTTTTATGCTTCTCCATGCTAAGAGCATTGCAGACAACAAATAAACTCCATACTAGACTATAAAATTTCAGACTTGACCAAATTGAAAGCATTTCCAGATGACCAATTTATGATGACTCCAATGATTGGATTTGTCTTTTAGAGGTTAGAAAACATTGCTGAAAAAGGAGAAAATGCTGGTGACAAGCATTTTCTCAGTATGTTTTAGAAAACCTGGATTTGTGTCGTAAATATAGCAACAACGATAGAATATGTATTTAAAAGGGTTGAAAACAATGTGGCAAAGGGGAGAAAATGCTTGCTGCCAGCATTTTCTGCTTTTTTCCAATAATGTTTTTAACAGCCTTTTTCCTCAGAGATTGTTTTTTGATGTAGGGTTAATTCTAAGAGTGCAGTTTGCCAATAGAAAATAGGCATTTTCAGTCAGCAAGAATAGGCCAATTGTTGCATTTTTAATCCTTTAGCCCTCAATCCCAAGTTTTGACGACCCCCAAGGAAGGTAGCTTTTGAAAAGAAAAGGATAAAATGCTGGTAACCACAATTTTCTCCTTTTCCACAATGTTTTCTACTCTGTCAGTCAGATTCCATCATTTAAGTCAAATTTGAATTGTCATAGATCTGCAAGTGCTTTCAATTTGGACAGGTCTACATTTTTGTTGTGTGGTAAAGAGTTCAGGCCTTTGCATTTGGCATATCTCGCTAATAGTTCATTTAGTTGTCCGATATGTCTGATCATCTGATGGTGGTATTTTGCCATGATCTTTTCCAAAGCAGTCTCTGCAAGATACAAATGGTTTCTGCAGGTGCTGTTTTGAAAATAAAGTTGGAATCAATTTTCGTCAGTTTGATTTGAAACCAGTAAATCTAGTCTACCGGTCTTTGCCATTATATTTGTTAACAAGAGGTTGTAATTTATTCAATGTAATATCAGGTCAATAGACTGCTTTGCTGGACTTGAATTACCATAATTATACATTCTATTTTAGACATAACCACTATATCAGAAAATTGTTACTTTCAAATTTGGAAAATCTTGGAGAATAAGACAAAGATAGTTATTAAGAATGGTTGGTGAATATGGACTCTGATTTATCTGTAAATGCAGTATGAAACAACATTTAAAGAAAGCAAGGAGTAACATCTGTTTTCAGTTCATGAAAAAATTATGTCTTCTGTTGGCTGTGTTGAGATATTCCAGTTATAGAAAGTCCTTAACCCTTTACCACTTAATGCCAACTCCTAATGACCCTGAGGAAGAAGCCTTTTGAAAACATTATGGGAAAAGGAGGAAATGCTGGTAATGGTAACCAACATTTTCTCCTTTTCCCATAATGTTTTCTATCCTATCAAAGAAAAATTGTACCATTTGCGCCATGTTGAAATTATTGTCATCTGCAAATGCTTTCAATCTGGAGGGGTCTGAAGTTTTGTCATGTGGTAAAGGGTTAAACTTTAATATGTGTGACTTTTCCTTACTAAAATTCCCATGTTGTTTGTTTGGTGCTAAATCCTGTATATGTAGATATTCACATGTCGAAAAATTTGTGAATTACCTATTACAGACATTCTGCACCTATTACAGACGTTTTGCATATGGAAACGTTTGTGAATTCAAGACACTTATTTGTTGGCATATTTGTGGTAAAATATGCGAACAGAAAAGTTTGCAAATTTTTAAATTTGCAAAATCCCAAAGTGCAAAAAATTTCCACTTGTACAGTATACTGTATTGTATTTTTTCAGGGAAGAGGAGGCAATTAAGTTGGATGGTCTGAACGTTGCTCAGATGAAAGAATTACGTGATAAAGCAGAGAAACATGTATTCCAGGCGGAAGTGGATAGAATGATGAAACTCATTATTAATTCTCTCTACAAAAATAAAGAGGTAAATTGACTCTTTTCCAGAAAAACCTTTTGAAGAAAGCTTTTAAAAACATTGTGAGAAAAGGAGAAAATGATCGAAACAAGTATTTTCTTCTATTTTAACAATGTTTTCTTAACTCTTTACCACACAACGAAATATCAGACTTGTCCAAATTGAAAGCATTTGCAGATGACAAAATAAATGTGACTCAAATACTGAAATTTGTGTTGGAAAGGGTAGAAAATATTGTGGGAAAAAGGAGAAAATGCTGGTTTCCAGCATTTTCTCCTTTTCCCACAATGTTTTCAAAAGGCTTTTTGTTCAGGGTCATTAAAACCTGTGATTGTGTAGTAAAGAGTTAAGCTTTATTCCTCAGGGTCATTAAATCGTTGGATTGTTTCATGCAGGGTTAAACTAATCTACGCTAAACTCAATACTCAAATTGTAGTATATACTAATGCTTCAAACAGGGAAAATCCAAAATACATTTGTTGCCAATCTGAGGCTGTTTTTACTGAATAACTTGGAAATATTGAAGAATGTTTGTTCCAGATTAGATTGCATCTTACCTGTACTCTGATATACTTATCTACCCTTTACATTAACCCTTTCCCAAACGACAAATTTTGGACTGGTCCAAATGGAAAGAGTTTGCAGACGACAATTTTAAATTTGATGAAAATGGCAGAAAGGTCTCAAAAAGGGTAGAAAACACTGTGGGAAAAGGAGAAATTGCTTGTTACGAGCAATTTCTCCTTTTCCCACAGTGTTTTCATAAGACTTGTACTGCAGACACGTGAAAACCAGGGCTTGTTTGGGAAAGGGTTAAAATAGGCTCATGTTACTGTCAGTGTTCAATCCAGCTTTACATGTAAAGTGGCCCTTCGGGCACACAGACATTAAGATAGGGGCCATGTTGGAAAACTGGGGGCAAGCATAAAAAATAAAATTTTATTAGTCACATGTTTGCCTTTTTATTAGCTCACCTGAGCACGAAGTGCTCATGGTGAGCTATTGTGATCGTGCTGTGTCCGTCGTGCGTCGTCCGTCGTCAACTTTTTACCTTGTGTACGCTCTAGAGGCCACATTTTCTGTCCGATCCTCATGAAACTTGGTCAGAATGTTTGTCTTGATAAAATCTCGGACGAGTTTGAAATTGGGTCATGTGGGATCAAAAACTAGGTCACTAGGTCAAATCTTAGAAAAACCTTGTGTACGCTCTAGAGGTCACATTTTCAGTCCAATCCTCATGAAACTTGGTCAGAATGTTTGTCTTGATAAAATCTGGGATGAGTTCGAAATTGGGTTATGTGGGGTCAAAAACTAGGTCACTAGGTCAAATCTTTGAAAAACCTTGTGTACGCTCTAGAGGCCGCATTTTCAGTCCAATCCTCATGAAACATGGTCAGAATGTTTGTCTTGATAAAATCTTGGACGAGTTCGAAATTGGGTCATGTGGGGTCAAAAACTAGGTCACTAGGTCAAATCTTAGAAAAACCTTGTGTACGCTCTTGAGGCCACATTTTCAGTCCGATCCTCATGAAACTTGGTCAGAATGTTTGTCTTGATAAAATCTCGGACGAGTTTGAAATTGGGTCATGTGGGGTCAAAAACTAGGTCACTAGGTCAAATCTTAGAAAAACCTTGTGTACGCTCTAGAGGCCACATTTTCAGTCTGATCCTCATGAAACTTGGTCAGAATGTTTATTTTGATAAAATCTCGGAGGAGTTTGAAATTGGGTCATGTGGGGTCAAAAACTAGGTCACTTGGTCAAATCTTTGGAAAACCTTATGTACGCTCTAGAGGCCACATTTTCAGTCAGATACTTGTGAAATTTGGTCAGAATGTTTATCTTGATAAAATTTCGGACGAGTTTGAAATTGGGTCATGTGGGATCAAAAACTAGGTCACTAGGTCAAATCTTGGAAAAACCTTGTGTACGCTATAGAGGCCACATTTTCAGTCAGATACTTGTGAAATTTGGTCAGAATGTTTGTCTTGATAAAATCTGAGATGAGTTCGAGATTGGGTCATGTGGGGTCAAAAACTAGGTCACTAGGTCAAATCTTAGAAAAACCTTGTTTATGCTCTAGAGGCCACATTTTCAGTCCAATCCTCATGAAACTTGGTCAGAATGTTTGTCTTGATAAAATCTGGGATGAGTTCGAAATTAGGTCTTGTGGAGTCAAAAACTAGGTCACTAGGTCAAATCTTCGAAAAACCTTGTGTGTGCTCTAGAGGCCACATTTTTAGTCAGATACTTGTCAAATTTGGTCAGAATGTTTGTCTTGATAAAATCTCAGAAGAGTTTGAAATTGGGTCATGCGGGGTCAAAAACTAGGTCACTAGGTCAGATCTTCAAAAAACCTTGTGTACGCTCTAGAGGCCACATTTTCAGTCCGATCCTCATGAAACTTGGTCAGAATGTTTGTCTTGATAAAATCTCGGACGAGTTTGAAATTGGGTCATGTGGGGTCAAAAACTAGGTCACTAGGTCAAATCTTAGAAAAACCTTGTGTACGCTCTAGAGGCCACATTTTCAGTCTGATCCTCATGAAACTTGGTCACAATGTTTGGCCTATTGACTCAGGTGAGCGATCCAGGGCCATCATGGCCCTCTTGTTTAAACAAGTGTGTTCTTATTCAATCATCTGTAAATATTATGCTGATAAAACTGCAACACTGCCAAAATTATCATTGTTTGTCATTGACACAACCTTTTTTCAGCCATTAACTAAACCCTTTGAAAAAATGGCGAAATATGTCAATTGTAGACTTTGGAAAATTCTGACTTTCCCATCGATCACTCAAACTACAATTTATAAGTTTAATTTTCTAGTGATAAACCAACCAACATTTGAACCGATTTCCCAAAAGCTACTTTGGTTGAAACTTGTGTTTTGAGCTTTCTGAAGTACATTGTATGTAGTACTTCAACAGGTTTTTGCCAATTTTGCCCCATTTAAGCTTCCAGAATACACAGAAATCTTTTTCATTGCAATGTTGAATGATCAGTAGAAACTGAAAGAATCTGAACCATAACTACTGTCAGGTTATGGATTAATGCTTACTGTAAAATGCAGTACTATATTTAGCAAGTGGAAAGAGCAGAAATTGACAAAAAGGGTCCTAATGCACAGAATTGAACTTCTGCAGTTGAAGTCGCCCAGCAGGCCCAAGATTGCTTTAGAACTGCACCATTTGGGAATTTAGGGGGCGTAGGGCACAATGGCATGCTCTGGATTGAACACTGTGGCTTCGGTATAAAATGAGTGAAAACAAACTGAGGAGCTAAAAAGTTTTAACTTATTTTTTGGTGAAGTTAATATTACATAAGTCTTTTTCTTGATTGATTTCAGATTTTCTTGAGAGAGTTGATCTCTAATGCTTCAGATGCTCTGGACAAGATTCGATTCCTGTCATTAACAGATAAAGCTGCCCTGGCTGCTACAGAGGAACTGAGTGTGAAAATTAAAGTAAGTTTTTTCTCCATTTCCCTGAATGTTTTCTACCTTTTTTAAACTAAACCCCATGATTTGAGCCATTTTTGATTTGTCTAAGGGTTGTGAAAACTCATGATTTTGTGGTAAATGGTTAAACAGATTTTTGATGTACTTGGTATTGAGTGCATGATAAAAGGGTGTTTTAACTCTCCCAAATCAAAAAAATTTTAGACTAGTCAAAATTGAGAGTTTTGTAGCTGGCAATTTGGGCTTGATGAGATGGTGTTTTAACTCTTTACAAAAGGACAAAATTTTAAACTAGTCCATTCTGAGAGGTTTTGCTAATGAAAAACATGACTACTTGGTTGAATTTTTGTAAGATAGGGTAGAAAAGGAGAGAATGTTAGTAATCAGCATTTTCTTCTTTTTCCCCACAATAGTTTTAAATGCTTATTTCCTAAAGGTTGTTAGAACTCTGGATAAATTGGTAAGGGGTAAAGAAATTAAATTTAGGAAAGATGCGGATGAATTGAAAAGGAAAAAAATAAAGTATTGGAAAAAATAGAAAAAGTGATTGCTAGTGGAACTAGTGACATGAGAGAGTTGTTTAGCAAGGCCCAGCAGAGTCCCAGCCTAGTGCTGGTAAACCTGTAAATGATTAGAGATTTGAATAAGCGAACTGTCATCGTGAAAGGACAGAAAATCAGAAATACTGGTGAGAGTTGCAAACAAAAACAACAAACAAAATGTAAGGAAGATGTCTGTAGGTGATGCCAGCTTTGTGTCAGTGGTAATTAATTACTGCTTCCCTCAACATGCATATAGAAATGTGTTATCAATTAGTGTGATAGTGTGTGATATGTAGTTCAAGAACAGATTCACCTGCCAATAATAACGGTTAAGCCTTTCCCAAACGACAAATTTTGGACTGGTCCAAATTGAAAGAGTTTGCAGACGATAATTTTAAATTTGATGAAAATGGCAGAAAGGTCTCAAAAAGGGTAGAAAACACTGTGGGAAAAGGAGAAATTGCTCGTTACAAGCAATTTGTCCTTTTCCCACAGTGTTTTCAAAAGACTTGTACTGCAGACAGGTGAAAACCAGGGCTTGTTTGGGAAAGGGTTAAGCTATTGTTGTGGTTTTAACCCCTCACCACACTGTCCAAACTTTTAACAACCCTGTGTAAGAAGGCTTTAAAAAAACATCGTGAGAAAAGGAGAAAATGCATTTTCTCGTTTTCTCACAATGCTTTTTACCCTTTCTAAGACAAAGTCCATCTCTTGAGCCACATTTGATTTGGTGTCTACAAATGCTTTCAATATGGACCAGTCGAAAATTTTGTTGTCTGGTAAAAAGTTGACTGTTGGAGGGCCAAGTAAACTGGTAAGGTTTTGGATTACAGTGCAGATCAAGATTAGAAAGCAGAGACTGCACAGCATGCAGTCTGATCTTGATCCACAGTTTTGATTTTTAGCCTGCCCGCTTTCAAAGAAAACATGGATGTATTGTAATGCTCTTGTTGACATATTTTTTTTTTTTGTGCAAAAACTTTTGATATTTTCTGTCATTATTGAAGATACATCTGTTCTTGCTTTCAGCCATTTTTTTAACTCAATTCATCTTTATTTTATCAAACTTTAATCATTCTTGTATCTTCATGCCGAATGCTGCCCGGGAGGTTGCAAGGTTGCATAGATTACAATGGATAGAAAATGCATTTCATTTTCTGGAAGCCATCAAAGAAATCACTGTTGTGACATTTCTGGTTTTGAATTGAAAACTTGCAATGTATTTATCCCTCACACTTTATTGGTAATTTTTCTGTTTTACTCGGCTAATTCATAACCATTCTACAGTCTATCAAATTTTAACAGTGTTTTTTTTTTCTTTCTGGCTGTAAGGATGTATCTTTAACTCTTTACCAAACTACATAATTTTTGACTGAACCAAATTGAAAGCATTTGCAGACAACAAATTATATGTTGCTAAAATGATGATTTCTGTCGTTGATAGGGTAGAAAACATTGTAGGAAAAGGAGAAAATGCTGGTTACCAGCATTTTCTCCTTTTCCTACAATGTTTTCAGAAGGCTGTCATGTCAGGGTCATTAAAAGTTGGGATTGTGTGGTCAAGAGTTAACACTTAGGCTAGTTGTTTACTCAAACTATCCAAAGGGAAACCACACCAGAAGGGAAGGTAATCCTCGAAATATTTTTGACAGATTTATGCCCCTTTGTGGTTTAGAAGTTTTACAGAAAGTTCAGCTGTAGCCAAACTTTGGTACCAGCATGCAGTGCTTTTGTTGTGTACCTTTTAGTGATATATTAATTTTATCTATATTTCAGGCAGATAAAGACAACCATGTATTACATGTAACAGATACAGGTATTGGCATGACCAAAAACGATCTTGTTAACAACTTGGGTACCATTGCTAAGTCAGGAACCAGTGAATTCCTTACAAAATTGGGTGAAGCCTCATCACAAGTGGAAATGAATGACTTGATTGGTCAGTTTGGTGTGGGTTTCTACTCATCATTTTTAGGTATGTATTGATTGTTATTTTCTTGGCTGTTTTCAAAGAAAATATTAAACCCTTTCCCAAACAAGCCCTGGTTTTCACGTGTCTGCAGTACAAGTCTTTTGAAAACACTGTGGGAAAAGGAGAAATTGCTCGTAACGAGCAATTTCTCCTTTTACCATAGTGTTTTCTACCCTTTTTGAGACCTTTCTGCCATTTTCATCAAATTTAAAATTGTCGTCTGCAAACTCTTTCAATTTGGACCAGTCCAAAATTTGTTGTTTGGGAAAGGGTTAAGGTATCGTTGAAGCCTAGGCATTGTTGTTATTGTCTCTGTTAGATGCAGAGGTCCAAATAAGTAGGAAGGTTATCAAATTCTTGGAGCATCATTTCATTGTCACTTTAACCTATCTTGTGGGTACTCATGAACTTCATCTCGAAGATATATTTTAGTGAACAACTAACAAATTCTTCTCATGGACCTCAAAATACTTCCCCTATATTTGTAGTACTATTGTGCATGTAAATTTTGTTTGACAACATTTTGAACATTTTCCATTTTGTCACAAGCCATCTTTTTTCTGATGAATAATTGCTTCTTTATCTCCCAGCTGGGTAGCTCAGTGATTAGCATATCTGACTTGTGACCTGCAGGGGATTTTCTTCCTATACTAAGGGGCCGAATTTCGGCCCCATTCCCAATCGCAAAAAGTGTATTTTTTTCCCAATTCCATAAAATAGAATTCCCAATTAGACGCTAGTAAAAGAAAACAAGTCTGATGTATCAGCCAGGGTTTTCCCTGACACACAAATTTGCAGGCATTGACCACAGTTCAAGCAGGAAATCGACAATCGTCGTATTGTAGGTAAGAAACTATTCGGGGGCGAATGAACTATAGACTGCGTCCGTATATTTTCAATCGATTCATGCATAGACTCAATTGTCTGGCTGTAAACCGTTATTGGTTTACACGTCGTAAAAATAGCATGTTAACTTCTTAGCAACCGCCTCGCGTATATGCAGCGAAGCGGAGTTTTGTAAAGCAAAAACAAAGAACCCAGCTCCTATAATAACAAGCTCCTATAATAATAGTCCTGAAACAGGAACATGTTATGAAAAATATCCAACCTAATCTAGACCACGAGTTTTTTCCTCTCAAATTTCGAGCGGTTGTGCTTCCTCTTTGTCTTAGCAAAGTGATCGTCTGATTAATTTGTGAGCAGAGCTTGTCGTCGGCCGAAATGGATAATCAAATAAAAAACAAGCTAATTCATTTTTGGACTTTTAAAGTCATCAGTTATGGGTTATAAATTCAAGATGTTAATTAAAGAGCCGGTATCAGTATGGCTGTGGGACTATCGACACACCCGAAGTCATATAACGCAATAATCTAGTGTGAAGTATCCTTTTCACAATTAATTTTTAACAGTTTTTTTTTTGCAATACTGTACTAGATCTACCTCAGAAAAGGACGATTTATCAGTCTTTCTTTATATGTCAAAACACACAAAAAATCATTTTCAAAGATTAATCATCATGGAAAAAAAACCACGAAAACACATGACAAAACATTGCCAAAAAGACCTCAACCGATCAGAGGCTCTTCAATCTGTCTTGTTTAGCCTTGATAATGACTTCTATTAGCTGACTTGCATTGAAAATAAAACATGAAATAATTGCTCTGTTCATTCACCAGAAAAAACAGATATCTTAATAAGAGAATTAAAAAATCATACTTAACGGGGTTGGGGGTGTTGTCTTACAGCTTAGAGACTGGAACTAGTATGAAAGACTACAGAGAAACATCCAAAAAGAAAGAAGTTTGGAGGAAGAAAAAAAAAAAAAAAAACAGTTTTGATTTAGTAGTTTATTGTAAGGTTAAATATGTTTCAAACTTTTTATGTTTTGTCAATATTTTTTTCCCAATTTTGACATTTTGTCGATGATTTTTTTCCCAATTTGGCCAGGGGCCTTTTCCCAAAACGCCTGGATAAAGCCCTGACCTGGTGGTTTCGGTTAGATACCCTGTTGAGGCAAACTTTCTCTCCAGCAATTTTTCGCCTCTTACTTGATGCATGTGAGAAAGTAGTCAATGGCTTGAAAAGAAAGTTTGTCAGTAATGGTGTGAGAAATCGAGGAAACACATGCGTAGGTGCTCTGACTGCCGTGCTATGACCTAAGCTGTTAAAATGGTGTTAAAATCCAATACAAACAAATCTGTACCAGTGGTCAAACTTTGCTTAGGTAAATCATTACAATGTCATCTATATCTCACACATTAAATTACAGTGGCTGACAGAGTGATCGTGACATCCAAACACAACGATGATGAGCAGCATGTATGGGAGTCTGACTCCGCCTCTTTCAGCGTGTCTAAAGATCCAAGAGGAAATACTCTCGGTCGCGGAACTACTATCAGGTTAGATCAGTTTTCCCTTGTTTAACACTTTACTACACAATGACAAGTTTTAATGACACTGACAAAGAAAGCATTTGAAAACATTGTGAGAAAAAGAGAAAATGCTGATAACCAGCATTTTCTCCTTTTCCCAGAATGTTTCTAGCATATCAGAGACAGAAACCATCATTTGAACTACATTTAATTTGTCGTCTGCAAATGCTCTCAGTTTTGACAATTCTAAAACTTTATAGTATAGGAAAGGAATAAATCATTAGACAGAAACAGAAAGTTACTGGAATGAAAGTAGAAATTTAAAGACATAATTTTAGTAGATTATGACTGAAACATACTTGTTACAAACATACTTATTTTAGTCGGTATATTTTAAGAATTATTAACTTTTTACTATACAAATACTACTTTTATCTCTTTACCACACAATCCTGACTTTTAACAACCCTAAAAAAGAAGCCTTTTGAAAACATTGTGTGAAAAGGAGAATATGCTGGTTACCAGCATTTTCTCCTTTTCCCACAATGTTTTCTAACTTTTCAGAAACAAATGCAATCATTTGAGCCACATTTAATTTGTCATCTGCAAATGCTTTCAATTTGGACCAGTCCAAAATATTGTCATTTGGTAAAGAATTAAAGCCACTGCAGTGTACAGTTATGGAAAACATGGGAAAAGGAGCAGTTGCTTGTAGCAAGCAATTACACTTGTTTTCCCACATTGTTTTCCTTATAATAACTCAATAAAAGAGACTTCATGTCTGATACACATTTCTCACAACTGTTAATTAAAAGGATCTTTGAACTTCTATTCTGTATTTTCCAACAGTCTTCACCTGAAGGAAGAAGCCCATGATTTCCTGGAAGAGAACACACTGAAGAACCTGGTCCAGAAGTACAGTCAGTTTATCACATTTAACATCTACCTCTGGGAAAGCAAGGTAATGTCGTCTCTGTCTCTCATATCTCTCAAATCTGATGCTGAAAACAGTCTGAATATTTATGCAGAGCTCCAGATAGAGGGAGTGATTTTGATTTCAAAATTGAAAATATTAATTATTCTCCACTAAACCCTGTGTTATGGGTATTCATTAGAATTGTCTCATTAAGACGATTCTGATGAGTGCCAATAACATAGGGGTTGGAAGACAAATAATGGATTTAGAATACCATCACTCCCTCTTATCTGGAGCTCTGTTTATGGGCTAATTTAGAAATTGCATCCAGATAATGGCACTGTACTGCTTGTGCTTCTACTTTCTGTTATATGCAAATGAGATTATGAGGTTCAAATGGTTTGTGCATCTGTTTATAGGCTAAAATTCAACTTTTTTTTTTTTTTTCATGAAAAAATAGCTTAGGAGGTAGTGTAGGACTTGTAAACGTCAAGTTTTGGGCCACTTGAGGGTGTGGGTTCGAGCCCCATGGCTGGCCATCTAAGATTACTAATTGTCTTTTAACCCTTTCCCAAACAAGCCCTGGTTTTCACGTGTCTGCAGTACAAGTCGTTTGAAAACACTGTGGGAAAAGGGGAAATTGCTCGTAATGAGCAATTTCTCCTTTTCCCACAGTGTTTTCTACCCTTTTTGATAACTTTCTGCCATTTCCATCAAATTTGAAATCGTCGTCTGCAAACTCTTTCAATTTGGACCAGTCCAAAATTTGTCGTTTGGGAAAGGGTTAAATGAGACGTTGAACCGATGTCCCATGTGGCTATACTATACATCAGGCATGTTAAAGAACCAGGCGTAACTTAGGATGGGTTTCATCCTGTATCTTGCACTATCCCCTGTAACACAACTAACAGCCTTCATGTGTTGTCCATATGGGCAACCAGTGGCAACCATAAATAAACAGAAAATCAATCAATCATTTTTGTGTGTGTAATTGTGGTTACGTCAGTTTTTCTGCTTTTAACACCACCTGCTAGGCAGTTTAACCCTTTCCCAAACAACAAATTGTAGCCCCCTTCCAAATTGAAAGCATCTGCAGACGACAAATTTGAAAGTGGTGCAAATGAACTTAGGTTTTTTCACAGGGTAGAAACCATTGTGGGAAAAGGAGAAAATGCTGGTTACCAGCATTTTCTCCTGTTCCCACAACGTCTTCAAAAGGCCTCTTCCTCAGGGACCTGAAAACACGGGATTGTTTGGTAAAGGGTCAAATCTATTTAACAGGCTGGTGTCTGGAGTCCTCAATGGCTCATAAAAACTGATGTTTGATTTGCAATCACTTCACATATTCACCAACCATTCTAAATTTCATTCTTAGTCTCATTCTTGATTTCGAAAGTAACAGAATTTCTGATCAGCAAAACCATTTTGGTTAGACAATTAGAAATTTTGAAGTTTCAGATTTAGAAGATTCTTGAGAATTAGACCAGGAATAGAACGATCGTCAAATACCGGCCCTGGAAACTTTGGTTTGATATTATGGTTTTTATGATTGCCAGGACATTTCCATGTATTTAGTGGTATAAGTGATAAGTTCTGTTCTTTGTAGCTATTTGTCATAAGAGTATGTGGCCTGAATACCTCTGACTGTTTAGGAACCAGTAACAATTTGCCTGGTTGTTTCGAAAAATGGCCAGCTGTAAGATGGAAACAAATGTCTTGAAATGTACTGGTAAGCTCTTTACCAACCGTCAAAATTTTGGACTCAACCAAATTGAAAGCATTTGCAGACGACTAATTAAAATGTTGTTCAAATAATGATTTTTGTCTTTGATAGGGTAGAAAACATTGGGGTAAAAGGAGAAAATGCTGCCTGCCAGCATTTTCTCCTTTTCCCACAATGTTTTCAAAAGCCTTCTTCTTCAAGGTCGTTAAAACTTGGGATTGAGTAGTAAAGATTTAAACAAGTTTCTCTTGGAAGATAGAGAATAAAGACGTGCATGGTGACAAATATGAAATGTTTCTATCAGACTGAAGAGGTTGAAGAACCAATCGATGAGGAAGAAGATGAAGCACAGAAAGATGAAGAGAAAGAGGAGAAAGAAGATGATGATGAAGCTGATGTGGAGGAAGAGAAGGACGAGGATAAACCAAAAACTAAGAAAGTCACCAAAACTGTCTGGGATTGGGTTCTTGTCAATGATATGAAACCACTGTGGACAAGAAAGTAAGTTGTACTTAACAGCAATTCTAAATCTTGACTTTATTCTAAATTCCAAGACTTTCCATTAAATTGGCTTAGACTTTCTGTTGCAGCCAATCAGTTGATTAGTCTTGGAATTTAAAATTAGAATTGTCTCTCTACGGGGGTGTGATTATTACCACTGGCCTAAGATAAGAAATCACAATGGACAAAAAAGTAAGTCCACCCATTGCCTTCTGTTGCAGTGATAACTGACAGGGCTAGAAATCTAAAGGTTGCATGACTTTGTGCAAATTTTCAGCACAGCCAAAATTCTTTCTGAGGTATGGGTTACTATTGTTACAGGACTGGTTCTTCCCTTTCCATTTATAATATCCCAGGAAAGCAACCACTTTCTCAGCAAGAAGGTTGTTCGTTGTGTTAGTGATGAACCTTGTGGAACAAAGGACTAGTGGACAAACTGGAATGCTTTTTGATACAGTGTAAAAAAAAACAAAGCAGTTAAATCACACATTGTAATCTTAAGAACTTTATATCTGAATTATTGAAATACAGAGTTGGATACTAAGTTGCTGGGGTACCTATTGCTATATAGCTATTACTTTTCACTCTCCTACAGTTGATATTTTTAGAATGTTGTACATTTATGAACTTTCAGGCTTCTTCTGTTGTTGGAAAAGGAGCAGTTACTAGGATTAGGAATTACGAATTTCTTTCTTGTGGAACTTATTTGAGGAATAGTGATATATCTCTCTCCTTGAAATGTATTTTTGCCGAGCCCCGTAGCTCAGTCGGTAGCGTACAGGACTTGAGAACAGGAGTTCGCTGGTTCTATCCCCGGCTCGGCCAATTTCTTTCCAAGGATTGATGATAGTCATTGTGACAGGATTCATTCCTCTCCCACCGCCGACCATTGTTTCGACAATGGCTATGTGGGAAAGCAGCCAGTGGCTTGGAAAGAATATTGTGCGGAGTACTGGTAAAAGAAATTCCTGGAAAGCATGGATAGGTGCACTGGCCGCCGCAATATAACCGAAATAATGTTGAAAACGGCGTTAAACATCATACAATCAATCAATCAATTGAAATGTACTTCCTTTACCACACAATCCCAAGTTTTAACGACCCTGAGGAAGAAGCCTTTGGAAAACATTGTGGGAAAAGAAGAAGATGCTGGTAACCAGCATTTTCTCCTTTACCCACAATGTTTTCTACCCTTTGAATGAAAACTTTTCTAAAATATGCAACATTCAATTTGTGGTCTGCGAATGCTTTGAATTTGGACGAGTCTAAAACTTTGTCGTTTGGTAAAGGGTTAATTTATGTGGTATTTGGTAGATCTTATATTAGCCTTAGAACCTCGCTGACATTATCATTCCAGGCCTGCTGAAGTTGAAGAGAAAGAATATGATGAATTCTTCAAGTCATTAACCAAACAGTCTGATGATCCTCTAGCCAAGATACATTTCACCGCAGAGGGAGAAGTCACTTTCAAATCTATCCTTTTTGTCCCCAAATCGTCCCCACATGACATGTTCCAGAACTATGGGAAGAAAGTTGATGGTATCAAGGTATTGGGACTTTTTGATCATTACTTCATTTAGCTAAATCAACGAAGTTTCCGATTAGTTTAACTGTTTGTACTCCATCTTTTTGCCTTTAAATCCATCTGTCTGTCCTCTACAAAAGTCCAGAACATTTGATAGGCTGCCTTCATTGAACTGCTCTTTACCCTTCACCACACAGGCCCGGACTTTTAATGACCCTAAAGAAGAAGACATTTGAAAACATTGTGGGAAAAGGAGAAAATGCTGATAACCGGCAGTTTCTCCTTTTCCCACTATGTTTCCTACAATGTTTTAAATTTCTTTTTAAGTGACATATATCTTGCCATCTGCAAACACTTTTAATATGGGCAAGTCTGGAGTTTTGTAATATGGTAAAGATTGAGAAACAGACTGGATAGTAAACATATTACTTAAACTTTAGATACATAATGGTGCTTAAATACATAAGGATGCTTTCAGTAACTCTTCAATGTTCCTGAAATTTGAATACCAAAAGTGGTTAATTGATTACTTCCTGTAATGAATTTGTTGAGGATGACTTGGAAAATACCCTCATTAAATATGGATAATCTGTACCAATATCAAAATTATAGTTTTTTACTCTTTACCAGATGACATGATAGTGGACTGGTTCACGCTGAAAATGTTCATAAATGCCAAAATATTTTTTTGGTTGCCAGCATTTGCTCCTTTTCCCACAATATTTTCAAAAGGCTCTTTCCTCAGGTCAATAAAACTTAGGATTGTGTGGTAAAGGGTAAGCACAAAATGTTTTCTGCTATACAGTATAAAAATGTGGTCTGCTGGTGGTTATTTGTTCATATAAGGGTAATGGGATCAATTCCAGATGTATGTGAGAAGGGTTTTCATCACAGAAGACTTTGAGGATATGATGCCAAAATATTTGTCGTTTATCCGAGGTGTTGTTGACTCTGATGACCTCCCACTTAATGTATCCAGAGAAACATTGCAGCAGCATAAACTTCTGAAGGTTATCAAGAAAAAGCTTGTTAGGAAAACATTGGATATGATCAAAAAGATTGAAAAGGATGACTTCGACAAGTTCTGGAAAGAATACAGCACTAAGTAAGTGGTTGGTTTTGAAGTCTGAGTTTAGGAAATCTCTCTCCCACTCCCTCTCTCTCTCTCTTAGCATGTCCTCTTTGCAATGTTTTTAAGATATATTTTACATACAATTAAATCAGTGTGAAGATGTTTTTAAGATAAAATGTTAATGCAATTAAATCAATGTGAAGGAATGTTAATAAATACATGAATTCAATATTCAGCAGCATTTAATCATTTTGGGAAAAAGAGCAAAAATTGGATTTAAGCAAACTTTTCGTTTCCCTTTTTTTTTTTTTTTTTTGAGATTTTATTGTCCCTGTATATTGGTGTGTGAGGGCCAGGGAGCCATCCCTCTCCACATCTTAAAAAATTTATCACAAAGTATGATTATGTACAGTTAAGGACAATAAAACAAGAGCTTAGGATAAACATGTGAAGATAAGTATTAAATAATAGAAAAACAAGGAAGAAAAAGGTGTAAATGAAAAGGCCGAATCTTCCCAGGTTTACAAAAATGAAAGTATTAATTATGCAAAGCATTGATAAAACAAAAAAGTCTTCCCTATCTTCAGTAAAACATTCTAAATTATTGTTTTCCTGGCTGTTTTCTTTAGAATTGTGAACTTAAAGGATATAAAATTCCTGACACAGGCTTCTGTAGGTGTTTGTTTTCTAAATCTACATTTAAAAAAGTACATTTTAAACAATTCTTTTCCTGTAGGTTAATAAATAAAATATTGTTGTTAAAAATTTTGCCGGTAATGTCATGGGTATATAGTTAAGTTTTATACTCCATAGTTCTTCTAACCTATGATTTGATGTCTCATTTCAGTATCAAACTTGGAGTAATTGAAGACCACTCCAACAGAACCAGACTGGCCAAATTGCTGAAATTTTACTCTTCAAACTCTGACACAGAACAGACATCTCTAGCTGATTATGTTGAAAGAATGAAAGAAAAGCAGGAACATATCTACTTTATTGCCGGCACTAGCAGATCTGAGGTGAGGAGGGGGACATATTTTTTAACTGGCTCTAGGGTTTCTGCATGGCTTAGTGGTAAAGGTGTAATATTTTCAACCTGAAAGGCATAGGTTTGATCCTCAGTTGAGACCCTAAGTCTTTCAAAACAGCGTCCTTTGCCAAGACTGCTAAAAATCAGGACTTTTTACTGCGGAAACAGAGGACACACTTGAATAAGTGGGCTGTCATTTTATATGACTGAATTATTGTTGAAAGTTGAGTAAAACATACAATCAATCAATTAATTATTAATTGACTTGAATGAGTGTTAGAGATCCTCTTTCATTGTACAATGCCCTATCAAGGATACATTGACTGCTATGGTGCCAGGCTAGAATCCCATGAAAGCCATCAACCGTAGGGTCAATAAAACTTACACAAGATATTATTTGCTAAAGGATCAACCTTGTACCATACAACAAAAAGTGTAGACTCATCTATATTTAAGGAATTTACAGACAACAATTCAAATGTTTTTCAAATGATAGTATTGTCCTTGAATAGGCAGAAAACATTTTGTGCGAAAAGAAGAAAATGCTGTTGACCAGCATTTTCTCCTTTTCTCATAATGTTTTCAAATGTCTTCTTTTTCATGGTGGTTAAAATTCAGGGTTGTGTGGTAAAAGGTTAAAGTGACTAATTGGCCCAAGCTGCAGGATAAAACTTGGTATGAAGGTAGCAAATAGTGATACATGTAACTTCAATTTTATTCATTTCAGTGTGATAAGACTTATGATTCCTTATTTACAGGTTGAGAACTCACCATTTGTTGAGAGACTCTTAAAGAAAGGCTTTGAAGTTTTATACCTCACTGAAGCCGTAGATGAATACTGCATCCAATCATTGCCAGAGTTTGATGGCAAGAAATTCCAGAATGTTGCCAAAGAAGGACTCAAAATTGACCAATCAGAGAAAGCCAAAGAATACAAGGAACAGCTTGAGAAGGACTATGAACCTTTGTTGAAATGGTTTAAAGACACCGCATTGGCAGATAAAGTAAGTTGTTTTCTGTTTCTTTTAGGTGAATTAACTCTTTACCAGACAACAAAACTTTAGACTAGTCCAAATTCAAAGCATATACAGAGGACAAAAAAAAAAAAGTGACTTAAAAATTGAAATTTGTTTTGTGAAGGACAGAAAATATTGTGGGGAAAGGAGAAAATACAGGTTACCAGCATTTTCTCCATTCCCCACTATGTTTTCAATAGGCTTTCTTTCTCAGGGTCATCAAAAGGATCGGGTGGATTAATCAGTAAAAAAGCACCAAGAACTAGTTTTTGTTAACTTGAAGTGTTACCCCCTCCAACCAGCTTTATAGCTGGTCTGTTTCAGAGCATTTTCTCCTTTTCCTGCCATGTTTTTTTACCTTCAAAAGACAATTTCAATCATTTGTGCCACATTTAGGTTGTCATTTGCGAATGCTTTCAATTTGGAAAAGTCTACATTTTTTTCGAGGGCTAAAGCAGCCTCTGGAAGATGGTTTTTGAAAATGCTGTGTACTCGTAGCCAGCATTTTTTCACCCTTTCATTAATCCTTTACCAAACGACAAAATTTTCTCCTTTTCCCATATGTTTTCAAAAGACATCTTTCACAGGGTCATTAAAACTCAGGACTAGCTGGAAAGGGGTTAAGCCACCAATACCATTGCATTTTCAGATTGAGAAGGCTACCATTTCTGAGAGATTGACGGAGTCACCCTGTGCATTAGTTGCCAGTCAGTTTGGCTGGTCAGGAAACATGGAGAGGATCATGAAATCTCAGGCCTACGCCAAATCTGGAGATGCATCACAAAAGTGAGTAGCTTCCTATTATTCTTGATATTTTCTGCTTTTTTTTTTGTGGATCTAACAGGGAATTTTATTTCATCAATTTCTCTCTTGTCTAGTTATACTATTTTTCAAGAAAACCTGAGTTTATTTCTTAGCCCCATTGTCATCTGCATCAGCATTGCTTTCTGCATTGCCAAAAACTTCAAATATTTCTCATGAATTATGTCTGTCATGTCATGCGCTTGTTTCAGTTTGCCAAATGTCATGATGATTTTTCAACTGATTGTTTTCATTAGACTATTTTGTGTTTTTCAGCTCTTAAAACGAAAAAAAAAAAAAATAGGCTTGAAAAACAAAATCAGTTATGTGGTCAGCCAAATGTGTTTGTAAAACTGCTTGTATGATTAAATGCTTTGTTGGTGTATGCAGAGGTAGCTTGCATGAATTATCTATGTTCTTGAGTGGCAGAACATGATATTAGTTGTTTAACCTTTTACAATCCATAGTTTGAAAGACTCTAGACTATGGAATAAGGCTTTTGAAAATATTGTGGGCAAAGGAGAAAATGCTGGAAAACAGCATTTTCTTCTTTTCCCACAATATTTTCAATCCTCTCAGAGAATATCAGCTCATTTGTACCAATTTCGAATTTGTCATCTGTAGTTACTGTCAGTTTGGAAATGTCAACAATTTGTTGTTTGTCAGAGGGTTAAACATTGATATTTTATGTTACAGTTATTATGCTTCCCAAAAGAAAACATTAGAAGTTAACCCCAGACATCCACTCATTAAAGAACTAAAGAGCAAAGTAGATGTAAGTAGCAGTTTTAGCTGTCAGTCTTAACCCTTTACCACACAATCCTTAATTTTAATGACCCTGAGAAATAAGCCTTTTGAAAACATTTTTAGGGGAAAATGCTTGTAACCAGCATTTTCTTCTTTTTCCCACAATGTTTTCTAGCCGGCGTGAAACAAATTTCAAGTTTTGACTCGCATTCATTTTTGTGTCTGCAAATACTTTCAATTTGGCCTGGTCTTAAATTTTGTCGTTCTGTAAAGAGTTAAGGTACAGCCTTTGATGCTTTTGATCATCCAGTGAAGCTGACTTAAAAGTTTTATTTTGTTGTAAAAGAACTATCCAGAGGTCCTGCTTGGCTCCATGGTAAAGTGTTTAATTGGTAACATTCAGCCCAACCAAAACCTGAAAAGTAGTCACCGATTGCGATTGCATATCAAAACCAGTTCATGCGTAAGATTCACCCTTAAATTGCCTTTCACAACTATGGTGACCTTTGCGGCCAGTATTGAGCAAGATCAAACTGTACAATAGGTGCTTCTTTAATCTACAATGTCTGACTTGCTGAGACATTTTTTAAATTGCTATTATTTTGGTCTTATTTCTATTCTGAAACTGTCCGTTGTTTCATTTTTTGATGCTCTAAGTGTTAACATGTTATTATGGAGGTCAATATCATTCATAAAGGGATTCCAACCTAGAGGAGCAGAGATAAGCAATCGCTGTAAAATAAATAGGTATAAAATTAACTTTTTCTCTTTCAACAGGCAAATGCCAATGATGAAACTGCCAAAGACCTAGCCATTGTCGTGTTTGAAACTGCCACATTACGCTCAGGATTCACTGTCCCGGATTCAGCTGCTTTTGCAGGAAGAATTGAACGAATGCTTCGTCATGCTATGGATATTGATCTCAATGCAAAGGTATTTAAGAATACTTCCTCTTTTACATGCGTTGAATTTTCAGAGCAACGTAAAGTACTTTTGTGGAAAGTGAAGAACAAGATCATACTGCTCAGGGTACGAAATTTGATCATTACATTGTACAGTTTTGGGAGATGTTCTTGCCAAAACTGGGGTCCTGCGTGGCTCTGTTGTAAAGTGTGGGACTAGTAATCTGGAGGTCCCAGGTTAGAGCCCACTGGATCCGCTGCGTTTTTCATGGGAGTGTCCTTGGGCAAGACACTTCAGAGTCCTAACTTAGTACTGGTGATACCCAGGAAATACATGAATTTGTGAGCTGTCGCCATGATTTGACAGAAATAACGTTGAAAGTGGCATAAAACACCATTCAATCAATTAGTCTCGTCAAAACTGCCTTGGAATTGCTACTGTTAGGTTTTGTCATCTAACTTATCTTTCTTTTTCTGTTTTTCTGTCTCTCCTCCGCCCCACTTCCCAACACACACCCATTTACTTGGCCTTTTAAGATTTAAGTTTTGAAGTGCTGAACCAACTTCAGTTTCGTATGTGGACAGTGTAGGCTGCAGTCTGATCTTGCACTGTCTACTACTTTTCCAGATATTGTTTGGTAAAGGGTTAAAAATGTGCACAGCACAGCTCATCCCTAGCCTGGTACTTGGCCATTCAAGGGCCAGTGTTCACCAGTCATTTGTAATTGCATTCTTTGTATCTCAATTATTTCCTAAATTCCAAGGTTACACAATTCCTGATTGGCTAAACCCTTCACCACACAACAAAATTTTATACTTTTCCAAACTAAAAAAATTTTCAGGCAAGAAAATAAATGTGACCCGGAAGTTCAAATTTGTTTTTGGAAGTTTAGAAAACACTGTTTGATAAGGAGAAAATGTTCCTTTTCCCACAATGTTTTCAAAAGCTGTCTTTCTCGGGGTTGTTAAAATTTGTGTTTGGTAAAGGGTTAACCAAATGTTTAACCAATCAGTATTATTGTGTTTCATCGTAAATTTAGAATTAGATGAAGCATGCAATCTAGAATGGTTGGTAAATACAGGTGCTGATGTTATCAAGGAAACAAAAATTGGCTGTTGCTCTGATATGACTGAAATACTGTTGAAAGTGGTGGAAAACTGATCTTTCATTCAAAAAAACTAACAAGTGTACCTATTTTGATTGTTCAGGTTGAGGAAGAGCCAGTGTTTGATGATGAGGAAGCTACAGACGAGGAGGAAGGCGAGGAAGAGGTGAATGCTGACGAGGACGAGACCACGGACGAAGCTACAGATGATAAAGAAGAAGATAAGGTAAGCTTTCTGTGCAAGTCATACACTGTTTAGATGTTCATATGGACAGCCCATTACCTCCTACGAATAACTTTGTTAATTGCAGGAGACCTTTTTCGAAAAAATTGTGACAAAAGGGTGATTGGTTGTAAGAAATAAATTCTCCCTCTGTCACAATTATTTGACTTTTTGATCATTGTACTGGTCTGTTTATGTTGATTATCCATATATGAGCCATGCAGTGTGGAAAGGGGAACGATGCATATGCAAAAAGTATCGACTCATGTTATCCTGCACAGTCCACGCAGGCTGACATGGATAGAAATTTTTTGCTTTTTGTTAATTTTTTGCATGTCCAAGGACCAGTCTACCTCATGATTCAGTCAGATATTAAACAAAATGGATTTATTTAACCCTTTCCCAAACAAGCCCTGGTTTTCACGTGTCTGCAGTACAAGTCTTTTGAAAACACTGTGGGGAAAAGGAGAAATTGCTCGTAACGAGCAATTTCTCCTTTTCCCACAGAGTTTTCTACCCTTTTGGAGAACTTTCTGCCATTTTCATCAAATTTAAAACTGTCGTCTGCAAACTTTTTCAGTTTGGACCAGTCCAAAATTTGTTGTTTGGGAAAGGGTTAATGGATCCATGGTTATGTGATGACTTGCCTGGTATAATGATTTATGGAGATGCATTAAGCCCCCTTGTGCCAGAAGACGGCTCATTATTATATGAGTCATACTGTAGCAAAAGGGGGCTTAATACATCTCCGCAATGCACTGAACCAAGCAAGCCATCACATACTTATGGATCTGTGATAGTCAGTTTTTAGCTCCACTGGCCGAAGGCCAGCGGGCTTATGTCATGGCCCGGTGTCCGTCGTGCGTCCATCTGTCCGTCCATGCATCCGTGCGTGCGTTAACTTTTATTTCAAACATCTTCTTCTCTGATTTTCATGAAACTTCACAGAAATGATCCTGCCATGGTCCTCTTCAAAGTTTCTTGAAAGAATTTGATTCCTTCAAAAACTCTGGTTGCCATGGCAACAAAACTGAAAAATATTGGAAATCTTTAAAAATCTTCTTGTCTGAAACCATAAGGCATAGGGCTACCAAATTTGGCATGTAGCTTTATGTAGTAGACCTCTATCAAGTTTCTTCAAATTATAGCCCTGGGGTCAAAATTGGCTCTGCGCCAGGGGTCACAAGTTTTACATAGGCTTATATAGAGAAAACTTTAAAAATCTTCCTGTACCTAGCCATAAGGCCTAGAGCTACCAAATTTCGCATGTTGCTATATCTAGTGGGCCTCTACCAAGCAGGCCAAAATTTTAGCCCTGGGGTCAAAATCGGGCCCGCCGCAGGGGTCACAAGTTTTACATGGGCTTACATAGTGACAACTTAAGAAATCTTCCTGTTTTGATATTTTTTTTTTTTTTAATTAGCCTTGCATCAGGGGTCTTACGTTTTACAGAGGCTTCATATGGACAAAACTTGAAAATCACCTTATTTACAACCATACAGCATAGACTTGTATTATTTTGGCATGTGGCTTTATCTTGTGGACCTCTACCAGGGTTCAAGTAATTATAGCTCTGGCATCAAAAATGGCTTTGCCTTGCGGGTCTCAACTTTCACATGGGCTTTTACAGAGAAAACTTTGTACATCTTCATTTTGAAACCATTTGGCTCAGAATTGAAATGTTTAGTTTTTATGGTTTATATATATAAACCAGTGGAGTGATACAGGGCCATCATGGCCCTCTTGTTTTAACAACCGACTCAATCACGACGTAGACGGGTCCTTGGATATACAGAAAATTGGCCAATAGCAAAAAGTTTCGGCCCAGGTCAGCCTGCGCAGAATACGCAGGCTGACCTGGGTCGTTACTTTTCGAAGATGCATTAAGCCCCCTTTTCACAGAGTATGGCTGATATTTATTAGTCTGCAAAGTTGTGACAAGGTGGTAATGAGGTCATAAATGATTCAAACTGTCAGTAGTAACCAATTACTTTGTGCTGTTGTCATTAGACTTGTTGAAATGTAAAAACTGGGAAAAAGTTAATTTGTATATCTGAACAAATAGCATTTTATACCATTGCAGTGGACAGTATTTGTAAACATTTTTGGAAAACAGCATATATGCTTCAAAAGTAACATTTTGGATGTGTCTGTATGTTACTAGTAAGGCATCTGCTCTCCTGAACTCTTTACCATGCAACAAAATTTTAGACCAGCCCAAATTGAAAGCATTTGCAGACGACAAATAAAATGTCTTTGAGATCGTTGAAAACATTGTGGGAAAAGAAGAAAATGCTGGTTACCAGCATTTTCTTCTTTTCCCACAATGTTTTCATAAGCTGCCTTCTTCAGGGTCATAAAAACCTGGGATTGTGGGTAGAGTTAATTGCTGATATATCTGGATCATGTACAGACAAATCTTTCTTACTGGTTTTGCAAATAATATGGACAAGGAAAAGATGCAACATTATGTGGCATTTGAAATGGACCTACAGCAGTGTTTACCAATACTGTCTTTTATATTCATTATAGGCATTTATGGGTGTAATGTTGAACTCTAGTCTTTGTCGAATCAATTTATGTGTTATTATCAGCTAAAATTTGGAGCATTTTACTCCTTCAAAACATCCGTTATTCATGAAATTGAATTTTTGCCTTAATTTTAATTCCAATGTGGACTACGCTTGTGCAGACCTTAGTTGTAGATCAAGATGAGACTGCACAGAATGTACATGTGCCGTCTGATTTTGGATCTATGGCATCCGCTACCAGTAGCTAACATATTGCCAAAATCATATTAAATCGCATTGGAAAATTACTTTTAGGCCATGTATAAACTTGAATTTACTTTGTTGGCAACAAAAGCCTCTGAAGTGAAAAGTTAATTTGAACTGTAATATTTGCATGATTTATATGCCTAGGACCTGTTTGGTTGTTGCTTTCAAGATTTCCTTAAGCATTTGAAGTATTGTTATTACCCTTAATGTTAGTCACTGGATCTTGAAGGGAAAGTTGAAACATTGTGGTAAAAAGATGAGTTTCAAGCTGTTCACTTGGACAGTTTTTAAGTTATGAGGGTAGTTTTGTTTATACAAACTACAAGTATATGTGTCTATGTAACAAAATTCATAGGAAATCATTGTGCAACTGTAGTATAAATTCTTCATGCACTGTACATGCAGTATGAAGGACCCAACCCTTTATCAAACAACCCAGAGTTTTAATGACTCTGAGGAAGATGGCTTTTGAATACATTGAGGGAAAAGAAGAAAATGCTGGTAACCAGCATTTTCTCCTTTTCCCACAATGTTTGCTACTCTCTCAGAGACTAATTCCATTGTTTGAGCCATATTTAATATGTTGTCTGCAATTGCTCTGAGTATGGACAAGTCTGAAGTTGTTTTGTAAAGAGTGGAATTTTTCTTCTTATCTGTACATTAGGATGGTGCATAATGTGTTCTACACATGAGAAAATTTCTAAATTATGCAAGCTCTGTTGAGGATTGAAGTAGTGTCAGAATTGAATTTTAGTATTTTATGTATTAACATTGTTCATAATTAATAACTGTTGAATTCATTCATACCCCTTGTACCAGAGCTTTTGCCTGTGTGTGTTTTAGTTATGCTCACTTTAAGGATAAGGGCCATTTTTTCGTAGTTTGGGCCTGTAAAAAACAGAAAATTGTTTATAAAAGAGAACATGTATTTAACCGTAGATGAAATATTTATATCTGATAACCATTTGTACACATATATCATGGTCCATAGAGGGACACATGGGAGGATTTAGATTTACAGAGACTAGTTGAGTATTTGGAAAGGATGTGAGGATATAGATCTTATTTGATTAAACCCACAAATGCAATAGATTCTCTTTGATTAAACCCACAGATTGCATCTGAGTGAAATTAGATGGAACACAAATACAAGATCCTGGTATTTCCAAAGAGGTTTAGATCTTGGTAAATGCTTATCTTGACCTGGGAAAATAATGATATAAATCCTGTGAAGAAAATTTTCATAAATGAACAACATGGACTTTTATACTGATACAAGTCAATGAATTGCTTTGGCCACATACTGTTAAAAAGAAGTTTTTAACATGCCACACTTGGTATGTACAAAAAATAAAAAAAAAAAAAATAGAATTCATCACTGCAGAAAAGACATTGCAGTTTAATTTGTCTTCATTGCAAGATAATGATTAATGCATGGTTTGTGGCATAAAGGTAGAACTGAAGGTCAAAGTTTGAGTTTTACAAGTGTTTATTTCCAGTTATGTGTGAAGCATCTTGATAAATATGGTTCACTTTTATGTTGCAAAAGTTTGAAGCATGGTTTTATCCCACCATCTTTTTTTTTTTTCATCCATGAAATTGCGCTGGCGTGCCATAAGTTTAAAAAAATGCACTTAACAAATAAGGTACCATATTAGAAGAATTGGCCTTGCAGTGAAGTTTAAATCAAATATTTCCCAAAGTACGATATAACAACTACACAGGCAAAGAGACACTCTGCAGTACAAGGGGAGATAATTATGTATTTTGATGTTCCAAACATCAGTGCTTGTTATCTCCTCTTTTTATCATTGCAGAAAGAAGAACAGCATGACGAGTTGTAACATCAGACAGATTTAGAGCTCTTCTAATTCTTTTAATATTTATATCATAACAGTTGCTTCTCATATCACGAGGGACTGTAATGCAATTTTGTTTGTTTCTTTCATTTTCATTTTTAAATCATGTTCAATTGGTTTTGTAGAATCTCAACATTATGTTTAACAATTTGAGACTCTGCAAAAACCACTTAATACTTTCACAGGTTGATTTGAAAGAAAGAAATCAAAAAAGGAAACAGTTAAACGTCATTTATCATCAAAATACTTACTGGTAAGACTCCAGCCATGTGAGTCAGCTTTAAAGTAACATTTTACCATGTAGAAAAAAAGGTTGACCAAAAGTTGTTTTGAATGGACCAATTGTCGTTACAGCAGTCAGCTTTAAGTTTTACATGTTATTGATAGGTGTTAACTCTTTACAAGACAATTCCAGGTTTTAAGAACCCTGAAGAAGGCCTCAGAAAAAATTGTTGAAAAAGTAGAAAAAATGGTTACCATTTTTTTCCCTTTTTTCATGATTTCAAAGGCAAAAATCATCTTTTCAGCTATATTAATTCGTAGCTTTTAATTTGGTAACGGCTGAAATTTTGTCGTTTGGTAAAGAGGTAACAAGATTTAAGTGGAATGATATTATGCCTTGGTATAATAAATGACATTCCATTTTGTAAAAAAAACTCAGTGTGATAGTTATTACAGCAGTTCATTATAGAGGGAAATAGTGCTAAGCATGATAAGTTGTGCTACTATATTTTCATATTTTTGGATGTTTCTAATATCCACAAGTTTACCCATTAACTTCTTTCGACGTGGAGATGTTTTATTGAGAAGTTGTCTTGTAATATTTTTAGTAGCCATCAGATTAACTCTTTACCTCACAATCTCGACTTTTAACGGCCCTAAGAAAACGTCTTTGGAAAACGTGAAAAAGGAGAAAATGCTGGTAACCAGCATTTTCTCCTTTTCCCACAATGTTTTCAACCCTTTCCAAAACAAATTTTAATTTTTCAGCCACATTTGATTTGTCATCTGCAACTGCTTTGAATTTGGACATGTCAAAAAAAATGTTGTTTGGTAAAGGGTTAAGTCTTAAGTCATCAAATAAATGAAATGAACATATAAAAAGAAATTTAAAAAAAGAAAACAAACCCCAAGATACTTCATATAAAACGATTACCCTTGTTGGTAGAATATCCCAGAAACTGTCAAGATGTGTCAAGACTAGATCTGACTCCACATTCCTTGAGGTCTGATCTCGATTTACACTTTGCAAAAGCAATGGAGGCTTTGGTTGGTATTGTAAGAGCTAATTAACTCTTTACCACACAAGAAAAATTTAGTCTTGTCCAAATTGAAAGCATTTGCAGACGACAATTTAAATGTGACTCAAATAAAGGAATTTGTCTTAGATAGGCTGGTTACCAGCATTTTCTCCTTTTCCCACAATGTTTTCAAAAGGCTTTTTCCTCAGGGTCGTTTAAAGTCGGGATTGTGTGGTAAAGGGTTAAGAAGGAAACAGCCATGAATATTCTTTTTTTTATATGCACATGACTGTCTACATTATACTGTTTGCAGAATGTGACACTGTGTATAGTTTTTCGGGCACTAATTCAAGTATTATAAAGGGGTTGTATTGTTTTTGTCATGTCACACTTTTCTTCTGGGTATTTCAGTCATCAAAATTATAATACTTACATTAACATTGGGTTTATTTTTCACTTATATCAGTTAACTCTTTACCACCTGACAAAAATGTAGACTAGTCCAAATTGAAAGCATTTGAAGATGACATTTTCAGTGTAGCTCAAAACATAACATTTGTCTCATAAAGGGTAGAAAACATTGTGGGAAAAGAACAAAGTGCTGGTTACCAGCATTTTCTTCTTTTCCTACAATGTTTTCAAAAGGCTTCTTTCTCAGGGCCTTAAAAGTCGGGATTGTGTGGTAAAGGGTTAATACACTTTAGTCGTTCTCCAGAGAATCCTGTGTTTTCATGTCCCAAAGAAAAAAACGCTTTTGAAAACATTGTGGGAAAAAGAGAAAATACTGTTAACCATACTTTCTCATTTTCCCACAATGCTTTTTAAACATTCAATGACAAATTCCATTAATTAAGCTACATTTAATTTGTTGTCTGCAAATGCTTTTGATAGGAACTAGCCTGAATTTTCGTAGTCTGGTTAAGAGTAATTGGTATACATAGTATTTGAGCCATATTCTGACAAAAGGGGGCTTAGTACATCTTTGTGCTGCATGATACCAAGCAAGTCATCACAGTATTATGGGTCAATAAAATCCATTTTGTCTTACAACCAACTGAAGTATGAGGTATACTAGTCATTTGAGCTGCAGAAAATGGACCAGTAGTAACAGGTTTCGGTCTAGGTAAGCCTAAGCAGACTGTGCAGGCTGACCTGGGTCGATATGTTTTGCAAAAAAATTAAGCCTCCTTTTGACAGAGCATGGTTCATATACACTGTGTTTCTGGTAAAAAATGCTTGTAAACTTAGGACATTCATTCATTGTTTCGGTAAAAATCAGTGGAAAGACTTCCAAATTGATGTCATGGCAACTTTTTTTGTCATTATAATTAGGTTGAAAGGCTCATCAGATTTGATCTTATGTCATAGATCATTGTTGATCCATCATTGTACATACATGTTTCATATTGTCACATTCATTACATGTGTTTTTTTTTAGCGTGCAACACACGAAAAGGGGCCTTCAGACATATGCGTAAAAGTGTGTCGGCACAGATCAGCCTGTGCAGTCTGTGAATAATCCGAGACAACACTTCCCGTTTTTGTGTGATTATCTGTTTCAGGGAAGTCTACTGTATGAAAAAATATTATATAGTGTTAAAGTGCCGTCTCGGATTAGCCTGCGAGGCCTGCGCAGGCTAATCCGAGACGACACTTTACACAAATGTCTGAAGGCCCCTTTTCCTGTATTGCACACCATATAGGTATAATCTTTCCCCCCTTTTTTACCCATGTAAGCAAATTTTGGCTGCATATTTAATCATCATGACATAAATGAAAAAACAAAAAACAATACACAAGAAGTAAAGAAGTGCTTTTCTGTGCAAAAGTTAAAGTATTGATCTCTAATTTTCTGCCTAGATAATTTTCAGGTTTAAAGATGATTTTCAAAAATAGGCACTAGTTTGCAATAAAAGTGCCATGTCATGATGATATTTTTTCATTCTTTAACGTCAATATTTGACCAAGGGGATGTGATTTATCCGGCACAAAATTGATTTATTTGTGATCTTACAGCTTTTGATTTCACCTTGCACCACATTGTTTGTATATTTGATCATAGATAAATTTAGTCCGTAGAATGCAAAGCACAACTTTGGTTGCCTTTTTGGACAATACAGATCAAGATCTGACTGCACAGAAGATACAGTCTGATTTTGAACCTATACTGTCAGATATTCTGAAAGCAATATATATGTATATTAATCCTTTCCCACACAATACTGCTATGAACCCAATGAAAAGGCCTTTTGAAAACATTGTGGGAAAAGGAGAAAATGCTGGAAACCAGCATTTTCTTTTTGTCCCACAATGTTTTCTACCCTCTCAAAGAAAATTACCTACTTCATGCAACATTAAGTGTGTCATTTACAAATGCTTTAAAGTTGGACCCATCTAAAATTTTGTCATTTGGTAAAGAGTTAAAGAATGTGTCTTTAACCATTAGAGCACCATAATAAATCAAGATCAGACTGCCTTAAATGGACAGTGTAAATCAAGATCAGACTGCATGGAAGATGCAGTCTGGTCTTGGATCTACACTGTCTGCTAATTTGCAAAATATTCTGGTCAAAAAACCTAGAAATTTCAATGCTTTGGTCTGTTTTCTTGACTGAGAAAATCCATTTCATTTATCTAGGGATTAAAGGTTAACTTTTTTGTGTTATATACATTTCTTTGACTCTTTACCAAACAACAAAATTTTGGACAAGACCAAACTGAAAGCATTTGCAGATGACAAATTACCGTAAATGTTACTAAAAGGATGATTTCTGTCTTTGATAGGGTAGAAAACATCATGGTAAAAAGAAAAAAGGCTGGCTTCCAGCATTTTCTCCTTTTCCCACAGTGGTTTGAAAGGCCTTCTGCATTAAGGTTGCTAAAAGTCAGGATTGTGTGGTAAAGGATGAACCTGGCACGCTAAGATTTTAATTCATATGGGCATATTTCTATGATGCTTTGTTGCGTAATACCAGTTGGTTACTTATCGTTAAGAATCGAAACCATTTCTAGATCTACTGTAGAAATGCCAGTTTTTGAACTTTTTTCATTTTGAAGAAAACTAAAGCATGTTAATTTCCATGTCACTATAGGTTTGAAGTCAAAACATACACATGGATACACATATTTGCCCCAGTAACAAAATTACAATGCTCTTTGACAAGGGAGCTTAATGCATCTGCAAAAAGTATCAACTCGTGTCAGCCTGCACAGTCCATGTAAGATGACATGAATCAAACCTTTTGGCTATAGGTCAATTTTCTGCATGTCAAAGGACCAGTCTTCCTCCAGATCCAGTTGGTCATTAGACAAAATGGATTTTATGGATCTTTAGTTACGTGATGATCTGCAAGGTATAATGCATCACAAAGATGCATGAAGCCACCTTTTTCTAGAGCATGGCTCATAAAAGTGCAGGTTTGGGTTGTCATTTTGATATAACTTTTGATTTGGATGTGCTACTGGTCATAATATTGGAAGGGAAACATACTTTATTTTGCTTTTTCATTGAAATGGCTCAATGTAGAGAGCCAAGAAAAGAAGGCAAGAGATTGCTATCTCTGAAAATTTTTTCTACTGACCACAATGGTATGAAATGCTATCAGTGGTAGGAGATCAAACTATGTCTACAAAAAGTCAAGATTTAATTTCATGTAAAAATATTGTGGTATAAAGAAAAATAAAAGTGGAAAAACATGGAAGCATGCCTATGGTTTATAGTTGTGTAAATGAAAACTAATGGGTAAATGTTTGAGAGAAGTGTCAGATGTTTGTAAATGTTTAGACAAAAAAAAGGTAATAAATTCTATCGTTTATACATTATTAGTGTTCCTGCTATTCCTTTTTTGCCAACTTTGAACTGAATTGATTGGTCATAACTCGTTACCAAACAACAAAATTGTGGATAAGTCCAAATTTAAAGATTTGCAGAGGACAAATTGTGGCTCAAATGATTGAATTTGTCTTTGATGGGATAGAAAAGATTGTGGGAAAAGGAGAAAATGCTGATAATTGGCATTTTTTGCTTATCCTGCAATGTTTTCAAAAGGCTTCTTTCTGAGGGTTGTTAAAACTCAGGATTGTGTGGTAAAGAGTTAAGTCCTTTGCAACAAGAATTCATTTGCCTCACAACACATATGTAGGTCATAGACTGCTATATAATAGAATAGAATGTGCTCTGTGGCATTCTGGCTTGTAGACTGAAAGAGAAATAAAAAAAATGATAACCAGGAAATAAGAAATTGCAACTAAACTGAATCCTCCATCAATCCACCTCTATTTTAGGGGCTGCAGAAGAAAAATGTGTAAATGATGGATTAAAGAGTCCATAAAATAAAGGTAAAAATCCCAGTTTTACTCACTGTAAGTTTAAGAAAAAGTGAGAAGCTGTATATGTTGGAAGTTGTCTTGGTCAAAATTTGTAGAAGGCTACAGTAGAGAAGATAGAGTTGAATCTTTATTTTTTGACCATACAGTAATTCCATTATACTGATACATTTGTCCTTTCAAGTGCTGGCTGGAATAGTGCAGCAGCAACAGTTCTGATTGCACATACAAACAATGTGAACTCTTGCTGCAAGATATAAATGTCATAGTTTGAGCCACTATTTAATTTCACCTTCAAATAATGACAATTTGGACATAGCCATTTTTTTTTTTTTTCATCTGGTATAGGATTGACTCATTACATAATGAAACAAATGCCCAGCAGTCGTCTTTGAAAATAACTTGTATATGGATATTCAAGGTGAATTAACTCTTTACCACACAATCCTGATAAACAACCCTGGGAAAGAAGCCTTCTGAAAACATTGTGGGAAAAGGAGAAAATGCTGGTAACCAGCATCTTCTCCTTTTCCCAACAATGTTTTCTACCCTTCCCAGCACAAATTTCATTTTTCAGTCACAATCATTTTGTCGTCTGCAAATGCTTTCAGTTTGGACTAGTCTAAATATTTGTCGTTTAGTAAAGAGTTAAACATTTACCAAACAATCGAGTGTCTTAACAACCCTTTGCGATACAGCTTTAAAAACGTTACTGGATAAGCAGGAAATGCTGGAAACCAGCATTTTCTCCTTCCCCACAAAGTTTTCTGTCCTGCTGAAGATAAAGTGCTTCATTGTGGCCACGTTAAATTTGTAATCTGCTAATCCTTTCAGTATGGAAAAGTCTGAACTTGTGTAGTCTGGCAAAGGTTTAAGACATACGACATGAATATATGTGCAGGTTGACAACTTGCAGTTAAAACAAAAAAGAAATAGCTTTTAAAAGAAGTTTTCAAAATTGGTCTGCTGGAAGACAATACATAGAGAAAAAGTCGTCTGCTTGTAGTAATATATTTAGTTGTCAAAATAATAAATATCGACAAAAAAGGTGGTGATAATCTTCAAAAATGTGAGCAGAAGACGGCGGAAACTGGGAAACTTTTTTTTATCTAAACCTTAGTCATAATTATATCATAGGGTACTTATTAATGAAAACAATATGTAACGTGACACATTTGTCTTTAAGGCAGTGGAGCAACATAGGGCTGCTATGGCCACTTATTGAAAACTTTGCCTCTTTAACCATTTACCATACAATGCCGCCTTTTAACGACCCTGGGAAAGAAGCCTTTTGAAAACATTTTGGGAAAAGGAGAAAATGCTGGTAACCAGCATTTTCTCCTTTTTCCACAATTTTTACTACCCTATCAAAGAAAAATTGCACCATTTGAGCCACATTGAAATTGTTGTCTGCAAATGTTTTCAAATTGGACAAGGCTAAAATTTTGTCATCTGGTAAAGGGTTAACTTAATATATAAATACTATGCCATAGAGGACAAAGTTTTTGCAAAATTCATAGTGTCATGTAATGAATTTTTTAAATTATACCAGACTTTTTACCACTAAATACAAGAAAATAAGTGAATTGAATAAGCAGAAAAGAAACAGAGACACTGTGATTTTATACCATTATTCGACCAGAATGCCCACAAAATGCCTAACATTGCAGATCCAAGATCAGACTGCTAGTTTTGTGCAGTGAACTCCAAAGTGTGCAAAAGGATTTAGCTAATTACGCCTTTTGATTTAATTTGTCGCCTCCAATTGTTCGATTTATGGGCCAGTGTAAAATTCCTTTTTCTGCCGCTTCATGAGGTATGAAAAGTTGCTTACATGCAGGAATGGTCAGGTGTCTACATAGGCCTTACAAAAATTTCCACCGCCATTTACGGAAAATGTTGAGGGATATTGTTTGAGTCGAGCAGTTAGTATATTTGCTTGAACAAACAAAGCAACTGGACAAGTAAGTATATTTTTTCTCTTATCCTATTGAAACACTGCATAATTTATACTGTAATGTCTGCCATCTTTCAAGTCTAAGTAGAAGTTCATAAACAGATTATTACATGTAGATTAATTGTGACAAGTAGACCTAACCTGATAACCGTAACCAGAAACGTTATTCTTTCATTAAGGCACCTCTGAACTATGACGAATTTGGCAAACATAACGAGCACAAATCGAAAAAAAGACCGAAGCTTAAATAAGTACAAATAAACATGCGGCATGCAAGTTGTGCCTTGAAATGTGTCGAAAACCTGTGCAATCACAAACAATTTCAACCCAGTGATTGAACAACAATATTTGCATTTAGCGAACTTGAAAAAAATTAAACATGGAAAGATTACAAAATTCGGTGTATACCAAAATATTTCCGTATGCTGACATACACTTTTGAAAATTCACCATTTTGTAACTTTAGGCAGCTTTAAGGTTGTCAAGATATCACAATGCCGAATAATTAACTATTGGATTTCTGCTAATTTAATTGAGGCTCTTGAATTGGCAAAAAAGGCAAAAAGACAGTATTTTTCTATTCCTTCACATGCTCTCACAATTCAGCGTGGACTTTGTACCAAATACTATTTTAAGTTACTGATAAAACATTCTCTTATACTCGTATCATAGCTGTTATTTTGAATAATAAACGTACTTTAATGCAGTATTTAAACCAATTAACGATAAAGATAACAAATATGGTTCTGAGGTCTACAAGATGCTTATATCGAAATCCCATGTGATTGTTGAAGAAAGAAACAAACTTTCGTTTTGTATGAAAATCTTCAACTTACGTAAATTGCACTTTAGGCGTCCATTACTCTCAACTAAAAGACACAACGTCCCGAATATTTAATGTACTAACTCTATGTTACAGTACAAATGTCACAGTTGTGGCCGCAAACTGCTTTGGTTCGGGATGGTCCAAAACGACGGGATGGCAAAAAGGAGGGATGCAGACAGCGACAGTATTCCTAACCGTCATGGTGATGACAATGATAATGTTGGTATTCCAGTTCAATCATATGATGATCATGATTTTGCCCGTATTATAAACAAACACAGTCGAGACCAAGACAGGGATGGGATACCAGATGATAGTGATGATGATAATGACGGCATTCTCGATAAATATGAAAAAGATACTTACAGAGAGTGCATTCCCGATGATTTCGGGGATGATGATAATGTTAACAATGGTATACCAGACCAAGATTATGCAGATGACAATGATAACATGATTGATGATAAAGATGAACCTGATCGGGACAAAGACGGTGTACCGGACAAAAGAGATAATGACACTGACAATGACAATGACGGTATACGTGACTATCTTGAACCTGACACTGATGGCGATGGTCAGCCTGATGACATTGACCACGACGACGATAATGATTGTGTCCTTGATATTCATGATAAGGATGATGATAATGATGGTATTGCTGATGAAGACGAACCAGACAGAGATAGTGATATGATACCAGACGATCGAGACTTCGATGATGACAATGACGGGGTTCTAGACTCCTTGGATAGGAAAACGACTGATGACAGATACATAAAAAAATATGGAAGAAAATGTAAAGATCATGATAATGATTTTGATAATGATGGTTTGCTTGACAACATAGATCCAGATGACGATAATGACGGTGTTCCAGATCATTTAGAAAGAGACACTGACGCGGACGGGATACCTGACGATATGGACAATGATGACGACAATGATGGTATTATAGATTCTTTAGATCATAATGACAACAATGACGGTGTTGCAGATGTCCACGAACAAGATTCTGACAACGACGGCATTATAGATGATCACGACATAGACGATGATAATGATGGCATCCTTGATATTTTAGAAAAAGATACTGATAAAGATGGGATGCCTGATGCTGTAGACGACGACGATGATAATGATGGAATTAAAGACGCAGATGACAACAATCGTATTCCTTATGACCACTTCAATGATAATGATAATGACGGAATTCCACATTACCTCGAAAAAGACACGGACGGGGATGACAATATAGATGATATTGACTTTGATGATGACAATGATGGCGTACCTCTTGCTATAGACAACGATGATGATAATGATAGAATTCCAGATCTGTTAGAAAGAGACACAGATGGTGATGGTATAAATGACGATATTGACGATGATAATGATGGTATTTCTGACAATAAAGACAACGATGATGACAATGATGGAATTCCAGATTTCTTAGAAAGAGATGCAGATGGTGATGGTATAATCGACGATATTGACATTGACGATGATAATGATGGTATTTCTGATGTTAGAGACAACGATGATGACAACGATGGAATTCCAGGTCTGTTAGAAAGAGACACGGATGGTGATGGTATAATTCACGATATTGACATTGATGATGATAATGATGGTATTTCTGATCTCAGAGATGACGGTGATGATAACGATGAAATTCCTGATCGCCTAGAAACCGATACAGACTGTGATGGTATTACTGATGATGTGGATCCTGATGATGATAATGATGGTTTACCTGATAACAAAGATGATGATGACGATAACGATGGAATTCCAGATCTGTTGGAAAGAGACACGGATGGTGATGGTATAATCGACGATATTGACATTGATGATGATAATGATGGTATTTCTGATCTTAGAGATGACGATGATGATAACGATGGAATTCCTGATTGCCTAGAAACCGATACAGATGGTGATGGTATTATTGATGATGTGGATCCTGATGATGATAATGATGGTATACCTGATAACAAAGATGATGATGACGATAATGATGGAATTCTGGATGATAAAGAGGTATCAAGAATATTGGTGAAAACATATCCTCTCTACATATAAGTTTCTTAACAATGAAGAATCAATTCCTGTTGTCAGTAATGATACTTGTACACACATGAAACAGTTATAACAAATAGGATGTAAAGGCCTAGGTTATTATTCACGCTCAGAAATAAGTTCAAATATTTCTGATTCAAATTAAATTGTATCATTTATGGTTTCAACGGTAGTAGATCATTCTAAATGTACATCAAAAACGCACGCATGAGCCTTTGAAGACACTGCATCAGAGTCGTTTAATTTGCGGGTTATTTATTTTTTTTTTTTTTGGTGTTAATTTATCAATAATAAAATGAATTAGTAATAAATACATAAATACATGTTTATAAATCAGTTCTTACTGATTTTCACAGATGGACGATAAATCGAAGGATGAACTATGAAAACAGAAACATGTAGATAGCGCAGTGGAACGAGCATGAAGAGGTTTTTCTGCGTGACTACAACTCTCTGGCTATCATGGAAAGAGTATATCACAACTTCATTCCGCTGAAGTAGAATCATCAACAGAATCAAGCATTGTTTGTACCTACCAACTGAACCTAAATGGGTACAGTAAAGCTTACAAAATTAATTGAGCATCGAGAAGTGCAGACCAAAATTAGACTGCACACATTTGCAGTCTGCTCTTGGTTAACACTGTTCACAAAGGACATCAACGGTAGCAACTGGCACAAAATTAATGATGCATTGGGTAAGAAGAACTTAGATTGCTTTTGAGGGACATTGTGTATCAAATCCAAGTTCCGTAGTACTCACTAATCATTCTTCATTGCTTTTTGAAAGGTTTTTGAAAGACAGACGGTTTAGCCTATCAGAAATTGTGCTTTTTTCTTAAATGTAGAATAAGACGAATGCAATTTGATGCAATTTGAAATGCTAAGTGGTTATGGGCGCTAGTAAATGTTTTGTGAGATATTCTTGTACATACTGAGTTGAAATATTGCGATATTTGAATAGTTTTTTTTTTAATTCTTTGTTAATTCATCGTCCTAAGTACTATGATATTACTTTGATCATTTAGTACATTAATTCCTGCAGACTTTGGTTTATGTCTCGCCACACACTAATTTCTAGAAACATTAAGATAACAAAATCGCTCAGAACAAGTTCCCTTTCTGTCCGATTTTTTTTTTCTCAATTCAAACACTAAACGAATCTTAATTTGCCTTTGCTATCCATAATTTGCAAGAATGTTTTCAAAGCCGTGGCTGCAATATTGTTTCAGGAGGTGATAACTTAAAGTAACAATAGCTGCCAAAAGTAAACAAAGCTGGTGTTAAAATACATTTAAATTTAAATCATACATTTTAAAAGTATGGAAATTATTGTGAAGATGACAATCTGTTATTGTACAGTAGGTCCAAGTGTTAGTCCCTGGCAGAGAAATTAATTTAAAAACTAGGTTAAAAGTTGCCAGGTTACAATCTTTTGTTTACTTGTTACCTTATTTTAAGATTCATTTTTCTGCCAGCGACTAACACTTGGACCGACCACACTATAACAGACTGTCATCTTCTCGATATTTTCCATACTTTTCAATGGTATAATTTATAAATTGAATGCATTTTAACTCCTTGCATTGATTTTTTTTACCGCTTTCGGGTCTTTAACCCTTTACCACACAACTCCTAGTTTTAACTACCCTGGAAAAGAAGCCTTTTGAAAACATTGTAGGAAAAGGAGAAAATGCTGGTTACCAGCATTTCCTCCTTTTCCCACAATGTTTTCTACTCTATGAAAGACACATTCCATCATTTGCGCCACATTTAAATTGTCGTCTGCCGGCTTTCAATTTGGACAAGTCTACGTTTTTTGTTGTGTGGTAAAGAGTTAAACGGTGTCAGTAATATAAGTATACATATTCGGAGAGAAAGACGGAGACTTACCTTTTTACCAGACGACAAAATTTAAGACTGGTCCAAATTGAAAGCATTTGCAGACGACAAAATAAATGTGACCGAAAAACTGAAACTTGTTTTAGACAAGGTAGAAAACATTGTGGGAAAAGGAGAAAATGCTGGTTACCAGCATTTTCTCCTTTTTCCCACAATGTTTTTTAAACGCTTTTTTCACAGGGTCGTTAAAATGCGGGATTGTGTGGTAAAGGGTTAAACGAAGCGTCTGTTTTTATTATCAAAGATGTCATTGACTTTTTTCTTTATTTTAATTTTTGTTATGCCACATTTTAGTAAGGAACTAACTGCATGTGTGATTTGCATTTTGACAGCATACTCTTACATGTTTAATCAGAGGTAGTTTCTTTTATTTTGATGTAAAATTGTTTTAAAGAATGCCATGTTTTGTTCAGTGTATTATTATACTTCACTTGACAGTTTTGTTGTGGAAACATATACAAAGCCCCCAAAAAAGAGAACCCAGTTACTTGTTTCTTCTGACATGATTTGACAGGGTGACTTTACCTCTCAATATTTCAGCAGATTCCAAGAGCAACGATTCACCTTCTCATCTCCAGTATGCCCCCTAGGTGTATGTTTTAGGTAAAAAAAAGAATTACCTCAAGATGAAATATATGATACCCTTATTTTTTATTCTACGTATACCTTTGAATTCCTTACTAAGATATACGTGCACCGGTACCCATGTACTTGTGTATATACATTCTGTTCTTTAGTTCATGCGTACGACTTCTTGAAAATTTTGAATGTGTGACAGCGGAAAAGAAAACTCATGTTTTTCTCCTTTTGTGGCAATGTTTCGATACGCCATTATGTTTTAAATCTTTCATCATATTGTTCATCCCTAGGATTTTTTACCCATTTACCAAATATTAACCCTTATCCTGCTAAATAAATGAAACGAAACTTTCAAGCTGACAGTAAAAACCTAAATTCTACTTCTACTATTTCAAAGGTTTTTTTCTTTTTTTTTTTTGAAGGGGGGGGGGAGATATCTCCTTTTCGGTCAGTGTAGATCCAAGATCAGACTGCACATTCTGTGCGGTCTGATCTTGATCTACTCTTTCCGCAAAAGGTCAGCGTGTCGCGTTTAGCAGCCTAAAGATTAACAATCCTGAGTTTTGACGACCCGGAGGAAGAAAGCTTTTGAAAGTATTGTGGTAAAAGGAAGGAGAAAATGCTGGTAACAAGCATTTTTCCTTTTCCCACAATGTTTTCTACCTATCCTAAGGCAAATCCCATCTTTTGAGTAACACCAAATATTTCGTGAGCTAAAGCTTTCAAAGTGGACCGGCTTAAAATATTGTCGTGATACGGTTAGAAGTTTAAGTGATGCAAATTTTTGAGTGTTTAAAAAGATGCCTTTTATACTGTAGTCGTTTGAACCATGCTCTTTGAAAAAGGGGCTTTAATGCATCTGTTAAAAAGTATTGATCCAGGTCAGCCTGCGCAGTCCGCGCAGGCTGACCTGGGTCGACACTTTTTGCCTTTTGGTAACTTTTCTGCATGTCAAAGTACTAATTTTCCTCGCGATATATTCGGTTGTTAAACAAATAACATTTTATAGGTCCACAATTATGTGATGACTTGCTTGGTACAATGCATTACGGAGATGCATTCAACCCCCTTTTGCCAGAGCGTGACGCATTTGTATAATTCTTTGAATGTCTGTGTACACATGTACGTTAGTAAGAGACATAGAGGGAAAATAAGTGTATTTTGAATTATCTACACTACCGTAGAAACCTTTCGACTATTCTGTTGAATTTTCATTATCACATGTTATACAGTTGAAAATTACGTCCTACTTAAGTGAGGAACCACGCCCAAAATTCTAGTATACTTTTACTTAGGATTGGCATATATCTTATTCATTTTAACTGTAAACTTTTACATATTTAACCAGAGAAGTCCATTATACTTTTGACAGGGAAAAAAATTATACCTTCAGAGTTTGTTCAGTCTTTTATTTCAATTGACAACACATTTGCAAAAACACACCACTAAATCCTATCTAGGTTCACCAAATCAAAAGTACTTATGTACTGCCTATGTTTGAGAGAGTGAGAGAGAGCTATCCGTGACACAGATTTGTCAAATTGTTTCGGGGGATTAATTTCATTTACATGTAAATGAGATATGAATTTACGGACATTGCAGATCAAGATCAGAATGCACAAAAAGTGTAGTCTGATCTTGGATCTACTTTGCCCTATATTACGAGATTTGTCAGGCGAAATCACATTATTTGGGTATATACTATTGGCTGAATTTTTTTCCACGCTTACCCCCCCCCCCTTTTTGTTTTCGTAAACTAAATCCCCCGTTTATGTTGATTATGTCTCTCTAAAAAGTATTGTTTCATATTCGTCCGCTGCAAATTTGTTCCAGGAGATCCCTTTGTTTAGAAAATGGTAGAAAACAATGTGGCAAAAGGACAAAATGCTGGTTACCAGCTCTTTCTCCTTTTCCCACAATGTTTTCAAAAGCCCGTTTCCCACAGGGTCATTAAAACTTGGGATTGTTTACTAACGGGTTAAAGAAAGAGTTCATAAAACTTATGTGATATGCAATGCAGGCAATGAATGAGAAATGGAAACCAATATGGACTCGTAGATATAAAGTCCAGCACCTAGCATGTTCGCAAGCCAAGGTGATGATCACTATGTGAATCTTACCGGTAAGATCCACGTAGTGATCGTCACCTTGACTTGCAAAGATGCGCACCTAGGTGTAGGAAGGCATAAAATATGGGAGATGGCAACTCAGAATACTGAAAGGGGGATAACAACCTAACTCACCACAATTACCGTCGTATTACCACAAAAAGATTTCTTGCCAAGGTTGACGCTCTGGACACAACGCTGCACACTATGATAAGAGACGTGAAGCAAAGAGCCTCCCTTTGGTTGCATAAATATACCAAGCTGTGTAATGCCCGAACTTTTAGATATAACAACAGGTAATTGATATATCATTCCATTGTTATGGATGTTAACTCTACTATTCATTCCTGGGTTTTTAAGAAACCAAATGGAGGAAGTTTTGAAAACATTGTGGGCAATAGAGAAAATGCTGGTAACCAGCATATATTCGTTTTCCCACACTGTTTTCAACCCTTCCAAAGACGATTCCATCATGTGAGTCACATTTGATTTGTCTCCTGGAAATGCTTTCAGTTTGAATGAATGTAAAATTGTGTCATTTAGTAAAGAGTGAACAATTTTCGGTCTTATAAGCGCTATCTTGGAGCAGGGACAAACTCCCTTTACCGTATGAAATAAAAGTAATTTACCTCCTTAATGTATTTCAAAGCATGTCACCAAAACATACACCCATTTTGAATAAGCATGCGCATCGATATCCGTCATTAGAAATCGTTTCCGGAATGAAGTGTGGGCATGAAGTTTTAAATGTTGGAACGTGCCAGAAAGAGTTTGATAACTTAAGTGTAACAAAGTAAAGAATCGTGGATTCATTTGAAAATAGCAGTTTGGTTTTGAGTTTTTATGTTATCATTTTACCGTACACTAACAAATATTTTGCTTTTTATATTATTCCAGGTGATTAATTGTAGTTTATGTCCTGTTTAATGAATTTATATTGTAGGAGACGTGTACATTCTGCAAAAGAAAGACCCTCAGTTTCTGGGGAAGTGACACGGGAGGCATCGATAAGACAAGGGATACAGATGGTGATGGAATCCCAGATTACCTTGACGACGATGATGATAATGATGGGATACCTGACGATCAAGATGACGATGATGATGGGGATGGAATACCGGATATATATGAGAAAGATACTGATGGTGATGGCATTCCAGATGATCTTGATGATGATGATGACGGCGACGGCATTCTTGATAGTTCAGATGACGACGATGATGGTGATGGTATTCCTGACTCAGAAGAGCCAAATCAGTGTTTAGGAGATAAATGTAAGTTTAAAGATTCAGACGGAGATGGAATCCCTGATCATTTAGATAGTGATGATGATGGTGATGGGATTCCAGATCACCTTGATAAAGACGATGACAGTGACGGTATTCCAGACTACTTAGAGAAAGATTCTGACGGTGATGGTATTCCAGACCATTTAGACGATGATGATGATAATGATGGAATACCAGATAAAGATGATGATGATGTAGATGGTGATGGGCGAGAAGAAGACAAAACAAAAGATACAGATGGTGATGGAATTCCAGATTACCTTGATGATGACGACGACAATGACGGTATACCTGACGAACTTGATGACGACGATGACGGAGATGGAAAACCAGATTGGTATCGTCTTGATACCGATGGTGACGGAATTCCAGACTATCTCGACGAAGATGATGATAATGATGGAATACCCGATGATTTAGATGATGACGATGATGGCGATGGAATTCCGGATAATTTGGAAGACTCTGATGGGGATGGCATACCTGATGCAATTGACGATGATGACGACAATGATGGAATACCTGATTATAAAGAAATAGATTCTGATGGTGATGGTATACCAGATTATCTTGACGACGATGATGATAATGATGGAATTCCAGACAGTGAAGATGACGATGACGATGGAGACGGGATTCCAGACGACCAGGAGCGGGATACAGACGGGGACGGCATACCCGATTATCTAGATGACGATGATGATGGAGATGGCATTCCAGATTTTAAAGAAAAAGATACTGATGGGGATGGAATACCCGATTACTTAGACGACGATATTGATGGCGATGGAGTTCCAAATGATGAAGATGATGATGTTGACGGCGACGGAATTCCAAATGATAAGGACAACGACGATGATGGTGATGGTATTCCAGACAATTTAGATAAAGACACGGACGGAGACGGAATACCTGATTATTTAGATGATGATATTGATGGTGATGGTATACCGAACAGTAAAGATGATGATATCGACGGAGATGGCATTCCGAATGACCAAGACGATGATGACGACGGTGATGGTAGGTAGTTCTCTAGATTGCTTTGTTAGCTTATCTGAGCACTCACCCTCGAGATGGGCTGTTTTTCTGGTGCTTGTCCCTTGTGTGTCGTCTGTTGGGCGTTGTCGACTACAACCTTTTGTGTGGGCTGTTTGTCGATACTTTAGTGTAATATCTCAGAAGAGTTTTAAAATTGGGTCATTTGGGGTCAGAAATAGGTCACAACGTTAAATCTTAAAAGAAGCTTGTGTACGCTCTTTAGGCCATTTTTTCGGTCTAATCCCCATGACACTAGGTCAAAATATCTTTGCTCGTATTATCTGGAACACCTTTGAAAATTGGTCACCTGAGATAAAAAAGTAGGTTACAGGGTCAAATCTAAGAAACTTTGTTTTGCACATTAGACGCTACATTTTCAATCATTCGATCGTGGAACCAGGACGATTCTTTAGAAATAATCCCTTGTTTGCATTCTGGAGACCGCATGTTTTAAATAAATGCTCATGAAACTTGGTCAGAATGGTTGTCTTGATAATATCTCAGATTTGGAAAGTGAATTACATCAGGTCACAGGTACATGTATGTCAAATCTTATACATTAATAAGCACTGTGTGCTTTTCAAATGCCATTATTTCTAATTGCAGTTCATGAAACATCGTCAAAAGGTTTTGATAATATTTCGGTCAAATTTGAAAATTGGTCCCTCGAATCAAAATACAGAGTCCGTGTCAATTGAAAATTTTCAGTGTGCTTCACATGCCACAATTCTTGTCCAATTTTAATGAAATCCGGTTGAGTTAATTGCCTTTAATTTACCTCGAATAGACTTGAATATAGATCCTCTTGGGTATAAAAAAGTCACCAGGTCAAATGTTGGAACAGCGTTGCATTCAGGCCACATTTGATGTCTAATATCTATGAAATGTGATCAGAATGTTAGTCTTGATAATGCCTCTGACCAGTTTTAGTTCGGGCCATCCCAAACTATCGTGGATTGAAAATGGGTCAGTTGGTCAAACAGAAGGAAAATGTTGTGTTCCATTTAAAAGTATTATTCTGAACAATATTCATGAATTGTATTCCGGATATGTGTTTCAATAATTTCTTGTTTCGAAACGATTTTATTATTTTCTCAACGGTACAAAGACTAAGGTGAGCAATCTAGGGCCGTCATCGTCCCCTTGCTTTCCTACTGTTCTTTTCTGTGAAAAAATACAATGAAAGACAGAAGATGCTAATTCTGTAAAATATACAAATGAGATAACTATAAAAGGAGAGCTGGATAGAAAGATTGATCACACCTTCCCCCCCCCACCACAGACACACACTCATACGAGGGCGGTTAACTCTTTACCAAACGACAAAATCCAAAGCTGTCGCAGACGATAAATTAAAAGTGGCTCAAATGATGTATTAGTTTCTGAAAGAGCAGAATACTTTTTGGGGAAAGGAGAAAATGCTGATTACCAGCATTTTCTCCTTTTCCCACATTGTTATCGAAAGACTTCTAACTCAGAGTTGTTAAAACACGGGATTGATTGGTAAAGGATAAAACGCTTGACTTTTTCCTCTGCTGAAAATTAGAGAAAGAAGTTACATGAAAATAAAAAAAAAAAAAAAAGATATCATGATCTCTGCTTTTTAGCTTACCTTAGCACAAAGTGCTCAAGGTGAGGTTTTGTGATAGTGCTGTGTGCGTCGTCCGTCGAGCGTCGTCCAGGCGTCAACAATTACCTTGTGTGCATTCTAGAGACCACATTTTCAGGCAAATACTCATGAAACTTGGTCAGATTGTTTGTCTTGATAATATCTCGGACAAGTTTAAAATTGGGTCATCTTGGGTCAAAAAAGTAGGTCAACAGGTCAAAATGTAGAAAAACTTTGTGTGCACTCTAGAGGCCACATTTTTGGCTCGAGACCACGACTCGAGAAACGAACATTTTCTCATTTTGCGACAACAATTTCTACTCTCTGAAAGACGAATTTCATGTTTAGAGTATCATTTAATTTGTCGTCTGCAAATGCTTTCATTTTGGACACGGCTGTAATTTTGTTATCTGATTAATTTTGCAGACAGTGTAGATTCAGATCGGACTGCACAAAACGTTCTGTATGATCTTTGATCTACTCTGTACGATACAGTATTTTCTATCTGGTGAAATCAACCTTGAAATCGGAATATTTGGGTTTTTACTATGAAGTGGAAATTTTCGTTTCATTTATTTGACAGTTTAAGGGTTAAGACACAATACGTATATTGATACAAAGCCTATGATTTTTTTCCTTTTAAAAAATCACTGTAAAAAAATATGTGAGCCACGCTCTGGCAAAAGGAGGCTTAATGCATCCCCGTGATCCATGATACCATGCAAGTCATCACATAATTATGGATTAATAGATTGTCAAACAATCAACTGAATCATGAGGTACACTGGTCCTTGGACAAACAGAAAATTGACCAATTGCGAAAAGTTTCGGCCCAAGTCAGCCTGCGTGGACTGCGCATGCTGACCTGGGTCGAACCTTTTCACAGACGCATTAAGCCTTCTATTTATAGAGCATGCTCCATGTGTAAGTGCCTACATGTACTGACTTTAGACACTACTTATCATTTTTCCCCTGATTTACATAGATCACAAGCCAACAAACTGAAAGACCAGAAATTTATATTGTGACCAAAAATTTGAAAATCTTCAAGTTCTGATAGCCTATAAATCTGCCATTAGAGGCCTTTGAAAATTTCCTCTTTTTCGTCTGTTTTCTGACTTCTTGGTAAAACCAAAAAAAAAAAAAAAAAGTATGTAAATAAAGTAAAAGGGGAAAAAATTGCCGCATTGCTTCTGATCTGTTAATTTGTGTGTATGTCTCCAATCAGTGACATTAACCGATCTGCACATATGCTGCTTCGATATTTTTCTTTTTACATTCTCAATTAGATCGAAGATATTTCCTTATACAAGTTCTTTATTGCTCATTTAGGAATACCAGACAGCAAAGAAAAAGATACAGACGGAGATGGTATCCCCGACTACTTAGATGACGATATAGATGGTGACGGTATTTCAAATGCAAACGATGAAGACGATGATGGAGATGGTGTGCCTGACAACGAAGAAAAAGATACTGATGGGGACGGAATCCCTGATTATATGGACGACGATATTGATGGTGATGGAATTCCAAATGACCAAGATGAAGATGACGATGGTGACGGAATTTCAGATAGTAAAGAAAAAGATACAGATGGTGATGGTATACCTGATGATCTTGATGACGACATAGATGGAGACGGTATCCCTAATTATAAAGATACCGACGACGATGGTGATGGAATTCCTGATGACAAAGAAAAAGATACAGATGGTGACGGGATACCAGACTATCTGGATGATGATATCGATGGTGACGGAATTCCCAACGACAAAGATTCTGATGACGACGGAGATGGAATTCCTGATAACCAAGAAAAGGACACAGACGGTGATGGTATTCCTGACTACCTTGACGATGACGATGACGGTGATGGAATTCCAGATGATAAAGACAACGATGATGACGGTGATGGAATTCCAGATGTTAAAGAGCAAGATACGGATGGTGATGGAATACCTGATTATCTCGATGATGACATCGATGGAGATGGTATCCCAAATTATAAAGATAACGACGACGATGGTGATGGAATTCCCGATGACAAAGAGAAAGACACAGATGGTGACGGGATACCTGATTATCTGGATGACGATATTGATGGTGATGGGATTCCCAACGACAAAGATTTAGATGATGATGGAGATGGAATTCCTGATAACACAGAAAAAGACACAGACGGTGATGGCATTCCGGACGATCTTGATGATGATGATGATGGTGATGGTATTCCTGATGATAAGGACAACGACGATGACGGTGATGGAATCCCCGACGATAAAGATAAAGACACAGATGGTGATGGTATTCCTGATTACCTTGATGATGATATAGATGGGGATGGTATACCAAACAATGAGGATAATGATGATGATGGGGATGGGATTCCGGATGACAAAGAAATTGATACCGATGGTGATGGGATTCCCGATTATCTTGACGATGATATTGATGGCGACGGAATCCCAAATGAACAAGATGGCGATGATGATGGTGATGGGATACCTGACGACAAAGAGAAAGATACTGATGGTGATGGCATACCTGACTACTTGGACACTGATATAGATGGAGATGGAATTCCCAACGATGAAGACAGTGATGATGACGGAGATGGAATTCCGGATGAAAAAGAAAAAGATACAGATGGCGATGGAATTCCAGATTATTTAGATGATGACATTGATGGTGATGGAATTCCGAACGAAAAGGATTCCGATGATGATGGGGATGGAATATCTGATGATTATGAGAGAGACACAGACGGAGATGGCATTCCTGATTATCTTGACGATGACATTGATGGAGATGGCATACCAAATGCACAAGACGATGATGACGACGGTGACGGGGTCTTGGACATTGAAGAGCTTGATTCCGATGGCGATGGCATTCCGGATTATCTTGATGAAGATGATGACAATGATGGCATACCTGATCACTTAGATGACGATGCTGATGGCAACGGTATTCCAGACTATCAAGAGACTGACTCCGATGGTGATGGCATTCCAGACTATATAGATGATGATGACGATAATGACGGTATACCAGACAGCGAGGATTCTGATGCCAATGGAAATGGTATACCAGATTTTCTTGAGAAGGATACAGACGGCGATGGCATTCCTGATTATCTTGATGACGACGATGACAATGACGGGATACCAGATGATCTTGACGATGACGATGACGGTGATGGTATTCCGGATAACCAAGAAGATGCCGACGGGGATGGAATTCCTGATTACTTGGATACAGATGCTGATGGTGATGGCGTACCAGATAACTTGCCAGATTCGGATGGCGATGGCATTCCAGATCATCTAGACAATGACGATGATAATGATGGCATTCCAGATAAAGAGGACGATTCTCCAAGGTCAAAAAGTAATCAGAATACCTCAAAAGATGATGACGATGAGGAAGAGGAAAATGAAAATGGGAGTGAAAAGAATAGTCTATTTAGAAAAGTTTTAAGTACTGTTAAAAGTATGTTCGTAAGTGATGAAGATGAAGAAGATGATAATCAGAAGAAAGTAAACAAAAACATTCCAAAATCGCCTCATGTAAAGCAACAAAATAAAAAGAACGTGAAGATAAAGACTCCTAGTAAAAGTAAAATAGAAAATAGTGATGAAAATGATGAAGATATAGATCTTTTAGATTTAGTAAAAAGTTCCATATTTGGGGAAGATGATGGTAACGACTCCAAACAGAAAGACAATACTGGTCAGTCTAGAAAAACGAGAAATCAAGGTTGAGTTAGATTTAAATGTTTAGTTTAACAAATTTCCCCTTAAATGATAAACCGAGAGTTTCTTTCTTATCAAGGACGTATTTTTTTTCCGATTAGTTTTATCGAAACCTTTTGGAAACTCGATGGTCCTTAGTGCTGCAAGTATTTGGACAGATACACGTACATAAAAATGATGTGAGATAATAAAACGCAAAGTCGATGAAGCGCTGGATCTTAAGCTTAGTATCCCCTAAAATTCATCGATACTTTTGGAAGACGACTTCTTTAAAAGCATAAAGATACACCAAGATATTGCTATTTCATGATTGGGTCGTAGTACATGACGAAATAATGGAATATAATCATAAATCCAAGAAAGATTTATGTTTCTTACGGTCGGATAAACTTTCAATTTACTGTCTACTAAAGTACTGCAGCACTCTATTTGAGCCATGATCTGGGAAAAGGGGCTTAATGCATCTCAGTGATGTATTATACCCATGCAGCAAGGCATCACATAATCATGGATACGTAATAGCAACTTTTTTTTTAACAACTGACTTAATCACGAGTAGGAATGGTCAATGGACAGACAGAAAATTGACCTATAGTGAAAAGTTTCGGCCCAGGTCAGCCTGCAAGGACTGCGCAGGCTGACCTGGGTCGATATATTTCGCAGATGCATTAAGCCCTCTTTACACAGAGCTTGAGTCATTCATATGATATCAATCGCACTACTCTTGTACAAAACATCTTCAAGATTTTTATAAGTAAAGGTCAGTGCTATACAACAGTTTGAAATTATAATTGTTCTTAATGATTGGTCAGATAAAATCAAATCAGGGTCCGTAATCACCAACCATTCTTAAGAACATTCTTCGTCCAAATTATAGATCTAGAAAGTAACACAACTTCTGATTGTCTGAACCATTTGGTTTAGCCAATAAGAAGATGTGTCACTTTCAAAATCTGAAAATGCTTGAGAATACGACTAAGAATGTTCTTGAGAATGGCTGATTAATACCGACCCTGGAGAGAATGGCAATGGTGCAGAGGCTAACATTTGTTACACGTGTTTCATTATTTGAGCCATGCCTCGTGAATATGGGGTTTAATGCATCTGCGAAAAGTATCGACCCAGGTCAGCCTGCGCAGTCCGCGCAGGCTGACCTGGGCCGTAACTTTTCGCCATCGGTCAATTTTCTGTATGTCAAAAGACCGGTTACTTTATGACACAGTCGGTGGTTAGACATACTGGATTTTATGGGTCCCAAATTATGTGATGTCTTATTTGGTATGATGCATCAAGCCCCATTTTGCCAGGGCATGGCTCATTTCCTTTTCTGCTTTCCACCAAAAGAAGATGCTTGTTCATTTTTGTTTTAAAGAAAATTCTCACCTGTCAATACACACCTAGACTTAAGTTCGTTTTTTTTTTTTTTTTTCTTTTCTTTTATGTTAACCTGCTTAACCCTTTTTAAATTTGATGAAAATGGCAGAAAGTTCTCAAAAAGGGTAGAAAACACTGCGGGAAAAGGAGATATTGCTCGTTACGAGCAATTTCTCCTTTTCCCACAGTGTTTTCAAAAGACTTGTACTGCAGACACGTGAAAACCAGGGCTTGTTTGGGAAAGGGTTAAGTGTATATGTACAGCTGCCATCATTCTTTTAACCCCTTTCATTTTGTTAACTTTTCACCAGACGACAATATTTTGGACTTATCTAAACTGAAAGAATTTGCAGACGATTGGTTAGATGTAGCTCAACTGATGCGGTTTGTCTTTGAAATGGTAGAAAACATTGTTGGAAAAGTAGAAAATGCTGCTTACCAGCATTTTCTACTTTTTCAACGATGTTCTCGAAAGTCTTCTCAAGGTCGATAAAAGTCGATATTTTTTGGTAAAAGGTTACAGACATTCAGTTTGAGAGTGAAAGAAAATCCATTCGGTTCGGTTGTAAATCTGGTTCATTTAACTATAGAACGTATTTCATCCTCGATATCGTTTATGTGTTGAACGTATTCATAAAGTAGAATTTTGGACAAGTCATTTTCTATTACTTTATTCCTCGCTGATAGGCTGAGGCTTTAACTTTCACAATTTCTCCAACTTAGTGAATCAAAAATCTTTGAAAGCTTTTTTTTTTTTAAAAAAAAAAAAATCCCCCCCGACGTCATCTTATCCATCTTCGCAAGCCAAGGATACTAACTCCATTATGTTCGTTACGTACCCTTGGCCGCTCGCCTCTTTAAAAATCGAAACTGCCGCTGCGCCACCTATCGAATATCACGAGTTGCCTAACCTTTGCTGATGTTATTTCTGACCAATCAAAATGCTCGTAATAAAATTTGTTAGGCTATGCATCAAATATGCCTGCGTTTTCGGATTCATCACAATTTTCTGAAATTAATCAGACATACGATGATTCGCAATCATTTGGCTGTGGAACCCGTCCTAACATTTCACATAATTGATCATGAACTATAAAAAACTCATTAAATATCGATCGTCTACTCTTTCTTGGCAAATTTTCGTCACAGACACGACAACTTTCGTTTTTGACGGGCGAAGCCATTATTGTTTTCTGTTTCACGGAAGATTTCTTGTTACGGATGGTTTGATTGGACGCGATGGGTTTTGATCGCATCCAATGAAATGGCGCAGCGGGAGTTTCGATTTTTAAAGAGGCGAGCGGCCAAGGGTACTACCTTAGTATCCTTGGCTTGCGAAGATGCATCTTATCTAAACAAAGCAAAGTATTTCTGAAGAAGTTAACTGATAGATGGATATACATATCGCAGTCATTTTATTGTTCTTTTCGAGTTTTAGTCACACAGTCATGATATATGCAGCCTCAAAGATCAGACTGCACAAACCATGCTGTCTGATCTTTAGTATACGCTGTCCGTTTCGTTGAGACGTTCTAGACAAAACAATCTCGAAATTTCAGTGATTTGGGTTCTATCCCGTTATACTGCACGATCCCGAATTTTAACGATCTTGAGGAAGAAGGCTTTTAAAACATTGTGGAAAAAGGAAAAATACTGGTAACGAGCACTTGTCTTGTTCCCACAGTGTTTTCTAACCTTTCAAAGACAATTCTAGCATTTGAGCCACACTTAATTCGTCGACATCAAAATGCTTTGGATTGTGACAAGTCCAAAATTTTGTCGTTTGGCAGAGTATTAACTGATTGTGTCTGTTGAGTTTATTCGGCGCTCTGCGAGTTAGGTCTTTACCAAACGACAAAGAGCTGTGCTCTACCAAAGTGAAAGCGTTGCAGATGACAAATTAAATGTAGCTAACATGATGATTTCTGTCTTTGATAGGATAGAAAACATTGTGGAAAAAGGAGAAAATGCTGGTAACCAGCATTTTCTCCTTTTCCCACAATGTTTTCATAAGCCTTTTACTTCGGGGTCGTTAGAACTCGGGATGGTATGGTTAAAGGGCCAAACAGTAAAATAAAAAAAAAAAAATGCTAGATTCATTTACAGACCAGCTTTGTAAGGTTAAGAAATAAATGAATCATGCTCCGGGAAAAGGGGGTTTAATGCATCTCTGTGATGCATTGTAGTTGACAAACAAGTCAGTCATCACATAATTATGGATCCAGAGAATGTGATTTGCCTTACAACCGATTGAATCATGAGATAGACTAGTCATTGGAAATGCAGAAAAAATTAAGCCAAAGTAGAAAGTTTCGACTGGGGTCAGCCTGCGCGGACTGCTCAGGCTGACCTGTGTCGATATTTTTTTTCCCGGATGCGTTAAACACCCTTTTCACGGAGTATGGCTCAAATCATGTCGATTTTATGTAATTCAGTCTGGTAGGAAAAAGTGTTCCTTTCCTTTCATTCCTCGCACTTCATTTGTCGTTTCCTTTCATTCCTCGCACTTAATTTGTCGTTTCTTTTCATTCCTCGCACTTCATTTGTCGTTTCCTTTCATTCCTCGCATTTAATTTGTCGTTATCAAAATGCTTTGGATTGTGACAAGTCCAAAATTTTGTCGTTTGGTAGAATATTGATTGATATATAGTGTCTGTTGAGTTTATTCGGCGCTTTACGGGATAAACAGTAAAATTTGAAATTTGCTAGATTCATCAATACTTGCCATGCTCTGGCAAAAGGGTATTCAACGCATCTGAGATGTAATATACAAAGCAAGTCATCACATAACACATCACATAATTATGGGTTCATAGAATGTAATTTGTCTTACAACCGATCGAATAATGAGGTAGACTGGTCCTTCGAAATGCAGAAAAGTTACGAAAGGCAAAAAGTGTCGACTCAGGTCAGCCTGCGCGGACTGCGCAGGCTGACCTGTGTCGATACTTTTTGCAGATGCATTAAACTCCCTTATCACAGAGCGTGGCTCAAATAATTTATGTTCCATGTGATTCAGTCCGGTAGGAAGCAGAGCGTTTTTCCTTTCATACCTCCATCTTCATGTGTTTATGATTCATTTATTTCTTTGTGTATCATTTTTAAGGATTGTGTGTTCGTTTTCGTCAAAACATGTTTGCATCTGGTTGATTTCTTTTTGTGAGAAATGAAGAAAGATGTCATAAACTTTTCCAAAACCTCCTTTTGTTCTCTTTGTTATTTCGCCCATACTTCGTTATTTAAAGATGCATCCTTACAGCCAGAGAGAAAAAACGATACTAGAAATTTGAAAGTGTGTAGAATGGCTTAGCACTTGGTCAGCTGTGTAAACATAGATAAATTATTAAAATATAATTTGTATAAGAGAGAGTAACTAAAGGGATTTGTCAACATTTAAAACCGGAAACGACAAAAGTGATTTATCTGAAGGCTGCAAAAAAAATGCATTTTTCGTAACCCGTGCAACCTTGTAGCCGTCAGGGGTAACATTTGACATGAAGATACAAAAAAAATTATAGTTTCATAACTTAGGATGAAATGGGTTCTTGAAAACTGGCTGAAAACGAGTATAGATGTATCTATAAAGGTAATATTGACTGTGCAGAGGTTAGAGCCTTTTCTGACATCTAATTTGTTTAATATTATCTTCACTCGACTTTACTTGTACCACTTACCAAAGGCCTGGGGTAGGGAGATGGGGCAGCCCCCACCCGATGAACTTGGAAATTGGGAGAAAGAAGGTTTTTTTTTTCCGCCCCAGCCCCCTCTCAATTATAATACCCTCCACCTAGATGGGGGTGTACTGGCTTCACCATGTCTGTCAGTCTGTCTGTCCGTCCGTCCGTCCGTCCGTCAATCCGTCCGTCTTGTATTCGTTTCCGTGCTCTAACTCAAAAGCCGTTTGACCTAGGACCCCAAAACTTTATGCAAGTGCTGCTCATGACCCAAGGAGGTGCCATATTGTTTTGGGGTCACACGAGTCAAAGGTCAAGGTCACTTGTGAACTTTGTTGTGAAAATCATTTCCGTTCTCTAATTGTGCTGCTTAAGTGACAAGGTGGGGGTGTATTTGTCCGCTTTGCGACAGTTCTAGTTTTAACTACTTTTTCAGTTTCCTTGCCACTAACCATGTCCTTTTTAGCACATGAAAAATGAAAATAAGTCTGGTCCACTTTCCAAATGACGACTTTGTCAAATTGAAAGCTTCTGCAGACGATAAAGTCAAAAAAGGTACAAAGTAACAGAATTTTTCTCAAATGATAGAAAATAATAGAGAAAAAGGAGAAATTGCCGACAACAAGCAGTTTCTCCTTCTCCTTCAATGTTTCCAACAAACTTTTCTCTGTAAACACATGAAACAAGAAAATGTTTGTAAGGGTTTTAGAACAAATTTACCCCCCCCCCCCCACCCCATTACAAACCTTCCTTTGCTATATTTGAAATTGAATGATAGGTATATGGCGTTTAACACATGAAAAGGGGCCTTCGGACATATGCGTAAAAGTGTGTCGTTCCAGAACAGCCTGTGCAGTCAGAATTGACTAATCCGAGACGACACTTTCCGTTCTTATGTGATTTTCTGTTTCACGAAAGTCTACTGTATGACAAAATCTTACGAAGTCGTAAAGTGCCGCCCCGGATTAGCCTGCGCGCACTGCGCAGGCTAATCCGGGACGACACTTTACGCAAATGTCTGACGGCCTCATTTCGCATGTTGCGGGCCTTATAAAAACATGGATAAAGGAGCTATCTACCCTATCTAAGACCAGTCCTGCCATTTAGACCATGGTTAGTTTGTCGTCAGCAATTGCTTTCAATTTAGAAAAGTCTAAACATTTGTCGTGTAGTAAAGAGTCAAACACAGGATTGCCTGGTGAAGCGGTCACCCTTTCGCTGCAAAATGAATTAGCTTCGCTCTAGCAAAAAGGGGTTTAATGCATCTCCGTGATACATTATACCAAAGACCAAGCGAGCCATCAAATAATCACGGATGTGAAAAACCTATTTTGTCTAGCAACCGACTCTGTCACTGGACATTTGAAATGCGAAGAAAATCACAAATAGCAAAAAGTTTCGACCCAGGTCAGCCTGAGCGGACTGCGCATGCTGATCTGGGTCGACACTTTTTTGCAGATGCATTAAGCCCCATTTTCACAGAGCTGGGCTCAAGTGAATCATACTCCTTTTACGGCTGTAAACACTATTCTATCTCGATTGAAGAGCCATTTTGACAATTGGTTTAGAAGCAGTAGCGGACGGTATAGATCAAAGATCAGACTGCACGTTCTGTGCAGTCTGATCTTTGATCTACACTATCAGCAAAAGCTATTCATTTTCCCCCATAGGAAAGTGAAGGGGTAAATAGGGTCAACTGGCGACAAGGATATACATGGGTTTTAAAGGAAATCGTCCATCGATAGCAAAATCAAAAACACTTGCAAGTAAACACGAATCCTCGATGACACCCTTCGTCTCTTTAAGTGTGGAACGTTGATAACCGCTAGAGGCAAAAAGGAACGGGTTCTTTCATTTTACAGCGTTTAATCTGTTTTTATTAAATCGAGAAATTCTTCCTCGATCCTACCTAGTTGTGGCGATCGTCCTTCGGGACTGGCCTTGGACAAGGCACTGCAGAGCCTGAGCCTAGTACTTGTAAAACCCGGGATTTACATGAAATTGTGATACTTCTCTTTATGCTGGAAGCATGAACATTTTAGTTCAATCAGTAGATAAGGCCTAACAAATGTCATTTCAAGGCTATTTTGCTCGTACTGATCGGGCAATGCGAAACACTGTAAGGTTGGGACCAGTACACGTTCTAGACAATCCCATCTTGGTCTCCACTGCCCGCAAGAGTGTCTTCCATGATTTTTGTTTTTTTTTGTAACGTAGCAATAAGCGAATTGCATATATCAATTATTTCACATCCCTAACACGTTCTAATTATTTCCGCCCACTCAGTTATCACAAATTACAAGTATCAATGATAGAGAAATGTCTTATAATAATTATATAATATATGAGCCATGCTCTGTGAAAAAGGGGCTTAATGCACCTGCAAAAAGTATCGACACGGGTCAGCCTGCGCGGACTGCGCAGACTGACCTGGGTCGAAACTTTTTGCTATCGGTGAGCTTTCTTCGTGCCAAAGGTCCAGTGTACCTCATGATCGGCTGCTATACATAGTAAATTTCATAGCTCCATAACTGGATCCATAATTGTGTGTCGGCTTGCTTGATATCATGCATCACGGAGATGCATTACGCTCCCTTTTGCGAGAGCATGACTGATATCTATTTAACCTTTTCTATACAGGCTATTTTTAGACCAACAAAAACTCGCACTAACGAAATAAAGAATAGTAATCTGAGGGAAAGGAAAGAAAAAAAAATGTCAAAGTAAAATACTTATTAACAAATAAATAAATAAATAAATAAATGGTGAGCCCATGTTCAAGTCCATAGGCTACCGCACGATAAGACTTGTCTAAATTAAAACCATTTGCAGACAACGTAATTATTTAGTATGGCTCAAATGATGGAACTTGCTCTTGATGGGTAGAAAATATTGTGTGAAAAGGAGAAAATGCTGGTAACCAGCATTTTCTCCCTTTTCTCACAATATTTTCCAAAGCCTTCTTCCTCAGGATCGTCAAAACTCGACTCTGTTTGATAAAGGGTTATAAAGAGCAAGTCGTGTCCGTCTCGGTCTTCGTGCTTTCCAAAATGTGTGACGAAAGACGTGGGATGAGGCGCAAAAAAAGACAATTTATTAATGAGCCATGCTCTAGGAAAAGGGGGCTTAATAAATCTTCGTGATGCATTAATCCAATCAAGCCATCATAAAAAATTACGGATCCGTAATAGCCACTTTTTTTTAACAATCGACTGAATCATGAGGTAGACTGGTCCTTGGACATACAGAAAATTGGCCAAAATCGAAAAGTTTCGACACAGGTCAGCCTGCGCGGACTGTGCAGGCTGACGTGGATCGATACTTTTCGCAGATGCGTTAAACCCCCTTTTCACAGAGCATTGCTCAATTATTCAAGACGTTGCAGCAGCCCAGAGTCCTGTCGCCTTGTAGACATCTTAGTGATCTAGTTATCCAGCGGTATTGAGTTCGAATACTAGCCCTTCAAAAGTCTTTCGAGGACAGAGACAACTGCTGTTTAGGGACCAAGCCTTAACGGGCAAATCCGAAAATTTCTTGATTTAGCTGTTTTTTTTTTTTTTCTTCTTTAGTCATCTGCAAATGATGTCAGTAAAACATCTATACGTCATTTTCCACAATTAGCACGCGCTAACATGCCATTAATCACCGTTGAATTGTCACGATGTTTCGCAGTCCTAATTATGGTGCATCGCTTGCTTCCCCTGATTCGCTTACCTCCCGTCTTTGTGTGACGTCATATGGGAAGTAGTCTATCTTCCGGTACATAGGGATTCTGTTGATCGAACTCAGTTATCTAAGGGTAGGCAAACGTACAGAACTTCTAATCCAGGGAGTCACCCCGAGTGTAAGTTCAAATCCCAGCTTTGCCTGGGTGTGTTCGAGGATTAATGATCTTCATTGCGACAGGATTCATCCCTCTCTCATCGACGATTTTCTTTTTTTTTTTTTTGATTTCGTTCAAGTGGGAAAGCAGCAAACGGCTTGGAAAGTGTGATGTGCAAAGTAGAGGTGAAGTGTAGTTTCAGGAATACATGGGAGGTGCACTTGCCGAAATGATATAACTGCAAATAATATTGAAACTTCGAAAGTTCTTTGGTCCTTTGCCAAACAATCCCGAGTTTCAATGACCCCGCGGAAGAAAGGCTTCTTAAAACATTGTGGGAAAAGGAGAAAATGCTAGTAACCAGCATTTTCTCCTTTTCTCACAATGTTTTCTATCTTTTCTAGGACGAATTTCAAGACAGTGGTCATATTTGATATGTCGTCTGCGAATACTTTCAAATTGGACAAGTCTATATATATCGTACGTTTTGTAAAGAAGTATGTATTAAAACAAATGATTTGATTTCGAAAGTGACGAGCATTTTCTCTTTTCCCCACAATTCCAGACAAATTGCATCATTTGAGCCACATTTGACTGAAGTTGTCGTCTAGAAAATGCTTTCAATGTGAACTAGTCTCCATTTTGTCGTCTGGTATAGAGTTATGGCCGTTTTCAACATTATTTAAAGGCCCAGTAGCAGCCAAGAGTAAACAATGCAGGTGATAAAATACATTTGATTAAATTTAGATCATACCATTTAAAACTATGGAAAGTATTCTGAATATGACATTCTGTTATTGTAGTGTCGGTCCAGGTGTTAGTCTCTGGTAGAAAAATGAGCTTTAAATCTAGGCTAAAAGTTGCAAGGTCGCTTTATCTTTTGTTTACTTTTCACCTAGTTTTAAAATTCATTTTTCTGCAAGCGACTAAAACATGGACTGACCATGAAATAACAGATGTAATCTTCACAGTAATTTCTCTACTTTCAAATGGTATGATTTCAATTAAAGTGCATTTCATCACCCGCATTGTTTACGTTTGGCCACTATTGTGCCTTTAAGTCACATCACGACAGGCCAGAGTACCTATCCATCTGTTCCCAGAATTTTCGTTATCTGGTCTTTGCATGACCCCTTTTCCAAGCCACTGGCTACTTTCCAAGATAAACATAGTCTAAACAATGTTCACTGATTGATTTTATGGTGTTTAACGCCATTTTCAACATTATTTCATTCATATCGCGGCGGCTAATGCACCTATCCACGCTTCCCTGGAGTTTCTTCTTCCAGTACTACGCACAATATTCTTTCCAAGCCACTGGCTGCTTTTCCACATAACCATCAAATACACAATGGTCAGTGATGAGATAGGAATGAATCCTGTCGCGATGAATATCATCAGTCCTCAGAAAGAAATTGGCCGAGCCGGGGGTCGAACCAGCGACCTCCTGTTCTCAAGTCCTGTACGCTACCGACTAGGCTACCTGAGCTCGGCAAACAATGTTCAACGATCCAGTCACAATGACAATCACTAATCCGCGAAAGGTTTTGCCGGGCTGAACCCTGAACACACGACCCCTGGATTATTAGGTCCTTACGTTACTGACTGAGCTACCGAATCCACATTTTCCAACTATTTTTGATAACATAGATGGTCTCAAGACGTCTCAAGAATTTTCCATATGTCTGAACAATGCAATTTCTGTTTTTTTTTGGCCAACCAGAAATTGCGTTGCTTTTCAAATTTAGAATAAGACTTACAATAGAATTAACCTTAAGGCTGCTAAGCGCGACTCAAGGACCTTTCTGCGGACAGTGTAGATCAAGATCAGACTGCAAGTTCTGTGCAGTCTGATCTTGATCTACACTGTCCGATTACGAGATGTCTTTTCAAAAGAACTATCATTGATTGATTGATTGTATGGGTTTAACGCTGTTTTCAACATTATTTTAGATATATCGCGGGGGCCAGTGCACCTATCCATGCTTTCCTGGAGTTTCTTTTACCAGTACTACGCACAATATTCTTTCCAAGCCACTGGCTGCTTTCCCACATAACCGTCGTCGAAACAATGGTCAGCGGTGAGAGAGGAATGAATCCTGTCGCAATGACTATTATCAATCCTCGGAAAGAAATTGGCCGAGTCGGGGATCGAACCAGCGACCTCCTGTTCTCAAGTCCTGTACTCTACCGACTGAGCTACCGGAGCTCTGCGAACTATCTTTGAAATAGCAAAATTTCTTTTTTACCGGCGGCTTGAAAGTTTCATTTCACTTATTCAACAGGAAAAGGGTTAAGAATGCTGGGTGAACAAAGGGCCCGAGCTTGGCAAAAATTACCCTCTCGAGGTTATTACTGAAGTCGTTGAATACTTAAAAAGAGAGAGGTTGTGTGTGCAATCACGGAAGAAATTTGTGAAAATTTCACAAAAACGGAAATATAGAAATAAAATGACTCGCCTAGATATAGTGAAACTGTTGACCCCTCTCTACTTAATGCGTATCATGAATTGTTCGATTTCTGAGTGACATTGTTGTCATCAAATTGGAAAATGCATGTGTCAATCCACTATGGCTGTATCACCATTTGGATATACTGTATCGCAGGTATGATTGATTGATTGATTGATTGATTGACTGTCTGACTGACTGACTGACTGACTGATTGATTGATTGTTTGATTGATTGATCAATCGACTTTTCTTTGTTTTTTTCTTTCTTCTTTCCCTGTTTCCTTGTCTGTTTCTTTCTTTGTTTCTTTTTTCCTTGTTTCTTTCTTTTTTTCTTGTTTGTTTGTTTGTTTATGGTGTTTATTTGTTTGTTTGTTTCTTTCTTTCTTTCCTTCATTCCTTACTTTCATTGTAGATTCATATACATGTATATAACGACCAAGGAGGTAAAAGCTCAGATCCCTAATTCCAAAAAAGAAAAAAAACTGAAACTCAATGATTTTTTGACAGGAGTCCATGGTTTGTACTAGCCAGCCCATATATATTCAAATCTAATGATTAAGTCTTAACCACACAACTCGAGTTTTAACGACTCTTAAACAGAAGGCTTTTGAAAACACCGTGGGAAAAGGATAAAATGCTGGTAACCAGCATGTTATCCTTTTCCCGAAATGTTTTCTACCCTATAAAAAAAAATCTTCATTTGAGCCATTTTTAATTTGTCGTCTGCAAATGCTTTCAGTTTGGACAAGTGTAAAAATTCGTCTTGTGGTGAAGGGTAAGCTCCAAAACTAGCCAGTCGATTGGTTGAGATCGACTGTGTCAGCCAATGAGATAGCTAGTTTCAGAATATTAAACAAGAACAATATAAGAATCATCGGTTAATACGAACGTTGTTCGCATGTTTCGTCTCAGAGACTATCTGTCAACCTGCTGAAACCCTTAGGCTGCTCAGCGCGACTCAAGGACCTTTTACGCACGGTGTAGATCAAGATCAGACTGCACAGAACGTGCAGTCTGATCTTGGATCTACAGTGTCCAATAAGGAAATATCTTTCCTACAAAAATAGCTGTAAAATAGCGAAAGCTTGGTTTTTACCACAGGATTGAAAGTTTTATTTCACTTACCTAGCAGAACAAGGTTTGATTCACTTTTTCCTCTTCTAAGTGCGACTCAGTTACCCTTTTGCAGGCAGTTTAGATCAAGATCAGAGTGCAAAGAACTTGCAGTTTGATCTTGGATCTACACTGCCTGTCACTTTGTCACGTATCCCCGTCAGAATAACCTTCGAAATTATAATATTTCAGCTACTTTTCCTTATTGACAAAATCTGTCTCTTTACCAAACGACAAAATCATAGACTGGCCTAAACTGAAAGCATTTGCAGACAACAACATAAATGTGACCCATGAATTGAAATATGTTTGTAAAAAGGTAGAGAGCTTTGTGGGAAAAGAAGAAAATGTTGGTTATCAGCATTTTCTCCTTTTCCCACATCTTTTTTTTAAAGACTTCTTTCTCAGGGTCGTTAAAACTCGCGATTGTGTGGTAAAGGGATACTTAATTCTGCTCTGGAACGGTGAAAACAGACGAAGTTATTTCTTTCGCGGGTAATTGTCTGTCAGTCAAAAAAACTTTGGCCACGAACTGTCAGCTTTAGTTTTTGAAAATTCACCTTTCTTCATACAATAGCAAGGGAATATGACTTTTCTGGTCTGACAGCGAATCACCTTTGAAATTGTTGTGGCAAAAGGAAATAAAAAGTTGCTCTTAAAGCATTAATTTCTTCTTCCCCTAATCACTTCACATGTATTCCACTTCTAATTTTGCCGATTCACTCTTAACCCGCTAAAGGAATTAAATGAAACTTTCTAGCTAATAATGATAAAAAACCCCGAAGTATTGCAATTTTTCTAAATTATTTTTGGGAGAAAAGTATCTTCTTATCGGTCAGTGTAGATCCAAGATCAGACTGCACGTTCTGTGCAGTCTGATATTGATCTGCGCCGGCCGCAAGAGCACTTTGAGTCGCGCTAGGCAGCCAAAGGGTTGATAAGGATGTTTTGAAAGTTTTCAGCGACAAATTTCTTCCGAGAATTCAATAGCGTGTTAGTTTTTAAGTTTCATGTCAACTTTCGATTGGTTTGTAAATAATGCTGTCACAATAAGCTTGATTGATTGAGCGGCATTTTACACCGCTTTCAAAGTTATTACAGTCATTTCACGGCGACATATCACACATTCACAACAGACTCATGCCCTGGCAAAAGGAGGCTTAATGCACTTCCGAAATGCGTATATACCTGTCTCACATAAGTATGGATCAACAATAGCCACATTTTTTAAACAGCCGACTTAATGATGAGATAGACTGTTCCTTAAAAATATACAGCAAATTGACCATTGACCAAATAATTATCTCCAACAGATATACAAAGTTTCAGTCTCTGGCCGAATGCGGTAGATTGGTCCTTTGACATACAGAAAATTGACTAGAATTCATTTTCCGTCAACTCTATTTCAACGTGTGTAAACCATCAGTTTCAGTCATTGTCTTTTGTACGAGGTGCGAGACTTTCTGAAGCAGGAAAAAGTCGTTGTGCTCCCCCACGCTCCGTTTTCACCTGACCTTGACCCTTGTGATTTCTTTTTGTTTCCAAAGTTAAAAAAAATACCTTTCAGATCGAAAATTTATTCAGCACAAACACCTCAGTTCTGCAATATTTCAATGTCTTTGTAGTATAGGCCTACCTAAAAAGATCATGAAAATGCCTTCAAAGATTAGATCTGGGTCCGTATTCACCAACCATTCTTAAGAACGTTCTTAGACTTATTCTTCAAGATTTTCCAAGTTTGAAAGTAACACAACTTCTGATTGGTTAAACCATATGGTGTGTTACTTTCAAATTTGGAAAATTTTGAAGAACAAGACCAAGAATGTTCTTAAGAATGGTTGGTGAATACGGACCCCGGAGACTGAAACTTTATATACCAGTTGGAGGTGAATAATTTGGGGGAGCAAAATAAAAAATCCAGTGAACCCTGGATGACGAATCAAATTTTAGGTGCTTAGATGCACTCATATTTGAACACTCCTCGCATCGACTTGAAAGTTCTATATTAGTCCTACAGCAGGTCAAAGGTTAATGCAATTTATTCAGGGACAAATCACACAACAATCCAACCGAAGCAAGATGAGGGTAGTTTATCAGTGTTACCGGCAACTGCAAAGTCGAGACAGAAACAACATACGGGTACACCGGCCTATGACTTTACTGTTGTGGATACTTCACGTTCAAATGATTCTTACGGTACCCAGAAGCCTCTACCGAATAATACTTGCATACTCCTTCAAAATGGCGAGTTCGTGATTTGCGGCTCACACCATTACTGCTGTGGAAAAGGAGTCCTGGAAAGAAAATGTTGCCCGAAATTGTATGTACATTCGATTTTACTTAACTCTTTACCACAGAATCCCGAGTTTAACGACCCTGATGAAGAAGGCTTTTGAAGACATTGCGGGAAAAGGTGAAAATGCTGGTAACCAGCATTTTCTCCTTTTCCCACATTGTTTTTATCCTATCAAAGACAGAAATCATTATTTACACTACATTTAATTGTCGTCTGCAAATGCTTTCAATTTGGTCGAGTCCTAAATTTTGTTGTGTGCTCTTTACCAAACGATAAATATTTAGACAGGTCCAAATTGAAAGAATTTCCTGACGAAAAATTAAAGGTTGGCGAAGTGACATAATTTGTCCTTGATAGGGTAGAAAAGCAGAAAATGATGGTTACCAGCATTTTCTCCTTTTCCCACAATTTTTCAACAAAAGCATTCTTCCTCAGGGTCGTTAGAAGTCAGGATAGTATTCACGAATAGGTTAAAGTCCCAATAAAGTCCAAATGTAAACAATGCGGGGTGAAAAATGAAGTTAAATTTTAATCATACCATTTAAAACTATGTAAATTAATATAACGATGACACTCTCCAAATGTGCGATTGGTCAAAGTTCCATTCGCTGGCAAAAGAATTACTTTCAAAACTACAAGAAATACTACCAGGTATCTCTAACTTTTGTTTACATCAATAACGATGACGTAGTTACACCACGTGATACCTTGGAGCTAAGGTAAACGAAAAACAAAATGGAGGACGGTGTGACGGTCGTGAGAATCATATTCGACAGAAAACCAAGTTCGTTTACCGATTTTGCCGAAGAGCGACACAGAAAGAACAAACGGGCGTGTATTTTAGGATTTGTTTCTTTTGTTTTGAACAAGAAGCTCGTGTAAACATACAGAATGAGCGAACTGTCTGAAAACTGATGCGGATTTCAGTTCGCATTCTCGAATCAGTAAGTCGCCTTACGTTCATCTTATATTTATTGTGTTAAAAACAGATTTATCGCTATATCTGTATTGATTTCCGCATTTACTGTTGGATCAGGATACGTAAGTACTTTCTGATTAATGAATATCGGCTAGTAAGATGAAACACAGGTGAACGGCGAGCGACAGTATGATTCATATATTACACACTAATTTGCTATTACTTAGTGTGTAATACATGAATTATACTGTCGCTCGCCGGGCACCTGTGAGATGAAAGTGATCTTTCATTTTTGCGCAGCACCCGATTGACCCATTTTCTTCGCAGAGAATGCAGATAATGATTAAATTTGCATGAATGTAATCTGAACCTCGGATATACGCGACGCATATTTATTCGGAGATTGGCCATTTACCTAGCAATCCCTAGTTTTTACGATGTTGAAAAAATGCTTTTGAAAACATGGTGGAAATATGAGAAAAAGTTGGTAGCCGACATTTTCTCCTATTTCCACAATATTTTTCTTGTATCACAGACAAATTTCATTATTTGAGAAATATTTGTTTTTCCGCAAATGCCTTAGTGTTGGACAAGGCTAAGTATTGGGGGGGGGGGGGAGGGGGGGGGGGGTGTATAACACTTTAGAAATGCAATTGAAACTCAATGTGTTGAATTAAATCTGCACCATTTTTTAAAAAAAATTGGCTGAATTTCTTGGGTGACACAAATTTGAACGTAGAACCCAATTATCTTTCCCTAATCTGGTCAGTGCACATATCAATGGAATCTTGGTGTTTTTTTTTTTTTAGCAGATGACAAAATTTTGGACTTGTCTAGATTGAAGCCATTTGCAGACGACATAGCTTGTATTGGATCTACATGATCTGTATTTGAAACAGGAGAAACAATTGTTGAATTAAAGGTAAATACTAGTCACCAGCAGCATCATTTTCTCCTTTTCCTACAATGTTCTGAAAAGGTTTATGCCTCTGGGTCATTACAGCACTGGATTGTATGTTAACCCTTTACTACACAATCTCGAGATTTTACGACCCTGAGAAATAAGCCTTTTGAAAACACTGTAGGAAAAGGAGAAAATGTTGGTAACCAGCATTTTCACCTTTTCCCACAATATTTTCTCCCCAATCAAAGACATATTCTATCGTTTGGCCCACATTAAATTGTCGTCTGCAAATGCTTTCAATTTTGACAAGTCTAAATTTTTGTCGTTTGGTAAAGAGTAAAAGATGAATTTGCACATCATTAGGTCTGGGGTTCGATCTGCTGGTTTTTTCATGGGAGTGTCTTTGGGCAAGACACTTCAGAGCCCTAGCCTAGTACTGGTGAATCCCAGGAAATACATGAATTTGTGTGATGCTGCCATGATATGACTGAAATACTGTTGAAAGCAGAGTAAAACACCATTAAATTTCTAGCACAGAATGTTAAATGATATGTAAATGATATTCCAGAGTATGGAGATAATTACTTTACACATCTCTGGCCAATGTGAATGGATCCTCCTACATGATGATACACATACTGAATTATACTGACTGTGCAGATGCAGATGAGCCTTGGTTTCTAACTCTGTCATGATTGTGATTCCATTCCAGTAGATTCAGAATTTGGCGACCACTTTTCAGGTACATGTGTCTCAATCAGATAAAACAAATTTTATTTTCAATAGCCAAATTCACAAAATTTACATGACTGGTAAAGTAATGAAAATTCAAAACAATGTATTGCAGTTTCAGGGATTCACCTCAACCCACCACATGGGCTATACCTTTAAAGAAGCAGTGTAGATTCAAGATTACTGGTATACTGCAAGAAGTTTTTGCTGTCTCATTTTGCTAGATCTTGAATGAAACCCTTATTATAGGCCAGGATGAAAATGGAGCAGAATTCTTGAAAATATGCTGTTGGACAAAATACCGGTAGACCGCTGACTAAGCTACTACTGTGCTTATGCGACTGAATTTTGTTTTGTCACTTAGGGCTTCACAGTTCTCCTCTATTACTTGAGCTGACCCTTGTGATACTAGTAATGCCACAAGTTTTATTCAACTGAACAGATGTAAAGGGCTCAAGGATTATTTCATGTCTCAGTGGTAAATGCATAATATAAGTAATCCATGACTCAGATTCAATTCTCACTGGGTTTTGTTGGGATGTCCATGGGCAAGTTACTTCAGATATTGTTAAAACTCAGGAAACATATGAATTAACGATCTATCAAAATGGTATGACTGATATAATGTTGAAAGCTACATGTATGTATCACTCAGTCAATCAAACTGGGCTTCATTTGCAAAAGTGCTGATTATTGAGTAAAAGATACTGCATTACACTGTTCTAGAATTTACATGTATCATACATGTAAACAGAATGATTGTCAGAAATTGAAAGGCTAAAAACTACATTCATTTGTTTGATGTATAGCCCATACCCATGATTGTATGTGCTACTGTTTAAAGGCCCAGCAGCCACCAAAAGTAAACAAAGTGGGTGTTAAAATGCATTTTGATTTTAGTCACACCTTTTGAAAGTACGAAATTGTTGGGAAGATGATAATCTGTTGTTGTACAGTTGATCCAAGTGTAAGTCAATGGCAAAAAAAAAAAAAAATTGAAATCAAGTAAAAAGTTAACAAAAGATAGAGCAGCATAGCAACTGCTGACCTACTTTTTGTGTATTTTTTGCTACTATTCGGGCTTTGAGACATATGCCATACTAGAGTAAAGAACATGTAAAGAAAATTAGTGAAAGGTTGGAAATGCAGCAGCAGTCAATTTTGATCCATATGGAAAAGTAACATTGTGGAAGATGGAACACATGTTTTCTTCCCTACAAATGATAAGTAATTACCAATGCTGTTTCGAAACAGGTTTGTTAAAAGCTGTATTTGTACAGTTATGACTTCATACATGTACAGTTTTCAACATTATTTAAGTTCAACCACATGCTGGACAAATGCTGCAATCAATTCTGTTATCAAATGGAATGAAGTTGGAGTAAACCTACACCTATTACTATACTGCTGTCTTTGTTTTTTTTACAGTTTCAGATTTAGATAAATTAAAAAAGAGAATGCGTCTTTTTTTTATTTTTCAGATATACAGCAGAATAATCAGATTTCCAAAGACATATTCTGTGGTGTTGCTGAAGAATATGTAGCATGTGAATACTTGGCCTTCAGTACTACGATATAAAACTGGCTGGTTCAGATCACAGCTCTTACAAAGACAGATATGTTTTATGCAACAATCAAGGCAATATAATGTAATATTATTTTATTATTTTAAATACATGTACATCACAACAGTCTTACAAGAAGAATTTGTGGACAAAAAATGAAAAAATATATTCATACATACAGAGCAATGTTAGAAGCTACTGCTTTCCCTCAACCCTTAACTCTTTACCAAACAACAATATTTTGGACATTTCCAAAATGAAAGCATTTGCAGAAATTTGTTTTGGGAAAGGTAGAAAACATTGTGGGAAAGGGAGAAAATGCTGGTTACCAGCATTTTCTCCTTTTCCCACAATGTTTTCAAAAGGCTTCTTTCCCAGGGTCTTTAAAAGTTGGGATTGTCAGGTAAAGGGTTAACCAAAACATCCAAGTTATTATGTAACGCACTATTTAATCACTTTAACAAAGAAAAATACTTTTGAAACATTATGGAAATAGCAGAATTGCTGGTTACCTGTATTTTTTCCTCCATAATACTATTCTTCTTGAAGCAAATCTTTTCATTTGAGCTAATATGTCCAATTTTTCATCTGCAATTGTTTCCAGTTTGAACAATTGAACTAAAATTTTACCAACTGGTAAAGGGTTGGAAAGTAAGAAAATGGTAGTCGTCTTGCTTTATTTTGACAAAACTTGTTTCATAGTAGCAGACAGTATAGATCTAAAATCAGACTACATATTATGTGCAGTCTGATCTTTATCTACACTGTCTGCAAAAACAACTTTTGTCTGCAAAAACAACTTAAGTTGGTTCCAGGGCTTTAAGCTGCACCCTGTAGCTCAGTCTGTAGCGTAAGGGACTTGAGAACAGGAGGTCGCTGGTTCAAACCCTGGCTCGGCCAATTTCTTTCCTCTCTCAACGCTGACCTTTGTTTTGACAATGGCTATGTGGGAAAAGCAGCCAGTGGCTTGGAAAGAATACTGTGCGAAGCACTGCTAAAAGAAACGCTAGGAAAGCATGGATAGGTGCACTGGCCGCCACGATATAACTGAAATAATGTTGAAAATGACATTAAACACCATAGAATCAATCAATCCAGGGCTTTAAGGGTTAAGGAATGTCCTTAGGCAAGACATTGCAGAGCCCCAGCTTTGTGCTGGTGAAATACAGAAAAGACAGTAATGAGTTGTCACACTGACATGAATAAAAATCTGAAATAATGTTTAAAGTGGTGCAAAATGCTCCAACAAATAAACACCCAATCTTTACAAGAGAAGAACATTTTAGTCTCGTCTAAATTGAAACTATTTGCAGATGAAAAAGTACATATAACTCAACACAATAAATGTCTCTCTGGAAGGGTAGAAAACAGTGTGGGGGAAAAAAGAAAAAAATGCAGGCTACCAATATTTTCTGCTTTTTCTACAGGCTATATTGTACCAAAATTTTCTCTTTATCCCACAATATTTGGAGAGGCTGTCTTACTAGAGTTGTTAAAACTTGGATTGTTTGAAAAAGGTTTAAATTTAATAATGTGCCTTTTACCTCTATTTCATATACTAGTAATTCTCAGCAAATTCTCTAAAATTCACTGGCTGTTTCCCCCATGAGCAAACCCAAATCATGTTCAGGAGTTTGACAGGATCAAATCCAGTTGCAATGACACTTAACTCTTTACCACACAGCACTATTTTAGATTGGTCCAAATTAAAAGCATTTACAGACAACAAAATAAATGTGACTCAAAATTTAAATTTGTTTCTGGTAGGGTAGAAAAGACAGTGGGAAAAGGAGAAAATGCTGGTAACGAGCATTTTCTCCTTTTCCCGGAATGTTTTCAGAAGGCATCTTCCATAGGTTCGTTTAAACCCGGAATTGTGTGGTTAAGGGTTAATAAACAAGGATGTGAAGATGCTTGCAAGCCCACCATGGCCTTTTGGTTGATATGATTTGTAAAACATGTGTTCATAATTCAACTGTAGCTGGAGCTTGATAGGTAGTTTCCTACAAAAAGTAACCTCCCCCAGCTTTATTGCCAGTAATATCTCTTTACCAAACAACAAAACAGACTGGTCAAAATTGAAAGCAGTTGCAGACAACAAAATAAATGTGACTGAAAAATTGAAATTTGTTTTGGGAAGGGTAGAAAACACTGTGGGAAAAGGAGAAAATGCTGGTTACCACCATTTCCTCCTTTTCCCACAATGTTTTCAAAAGGCTTCTTTCTCAGGGTCGTTAAAAGTCGGGACTGTGTGGTAAAGGGATATCAGTTATTGACCCAGTGAACATGAGTAAGTGTACAGCTACTGCTATACAGTTGAAATGCTGTTGAAAATAGATTTATTGCATTGTGACATATATCAGTCAAATACATTTACTTGTTTCTGTTTCTCTTCCTACCTTAGGTGCTCTATGATGGAAAGTTTTACGTGAACAGTATTTTTACCCAAGATACAGATAGCCAGTATTAAGTTTTTACAACAGTCATGAAGAATATTGAATTAAGATTACCAATATGATTAACTCTTTACCAAATGACAAAATTTTAGACTGGTCCAAATTGAAGGCACTTGCAGACGACAAAATAAATATGATTGAAAAATTGAAATTTGTTTTGGGAAGGATAGAAAACATTGTGGGAAAAGGAGAAAATGCTGGTTACCAGCATTTTCTCCTTTTCCCACAATGTTTTCAAAAGCCCTCTTCTTCAGGGGTCATTAAAACCAGGGATTGTGTGGTAAAGAGTTGAGTGTGATATTTTTGTGACCATTGTTTTTTATTACTAAAAGGAAAATTATTGAAAGATACTAAACTCTATTTCCAGTTTAAGCCTTTACCACACACTCAGGGCTTTTAACAGCCCTGAGAGAGAAGCCCTTTGAAAACATTGTAGGAAAAGGAGAAAATGCTGGTAACCAGCATTTTCTCCTTTTCCCACAGTGTTTTCTTCCCTTCCCAAATAGAATCTTAACTTTTGAGTCACATTTATTTTGTCAACTGCAAATGCTTTCAATATGGACTAGCATAAAATTTTGTCATTTGGTAAAGGGTTACAGTTTTAATTTATGTTTATGAATTTTAAAACAAAACCATATCTTACAAAGTTCGAGACCAATAAAAAGTACATTTGAGCAAACTGCAATTGTTTTCACTATCTACATATTTTCAAGCTTTTAAATCAAGTATACAATGGTCCTTTAGCAAACAATCTCGTCTTTTAATGACCCCCAGGGAGATAGCTTTAGAAACTTCGTGGGTGAAGGAGAAAATGTTAGTAACCAGCATTTTCTTCTATTCCCTCAATGATTTCTACCATTTCAAAGACAAATCTAATCCTTTACGCCACACTGAATTACAGTAGTTGTCAAAAAACACTTCCAGTTTGGACTTGTCCAAAATCTGTCATCTGGTAAACGGTTAACCCATTTCTGCACATAGTTTTTAACTCTTGACAAACAACAAAATTTTAGACTTGAAAGTATTTGCAGATGATAAATGGGACCCAAGTATTGAAATTTGTTTTTGGAAGGGTAGAAAATATGGGAAAATGAAAAAAAGTGCTGGTAACCAGAGAATTTCAACAATGTTTTCGAAAGTCTTCATCTCTAGGGTCGTGAAAACACAAGATTGTTTAGTAAAGGGTTAAACCGACAAAAACCCTTTTTAAAGTACCTCACACAATAATCTTTCCAAGCCACTGGCTGCTTTCCCACATGTCACAATGAATATCATCAATTCTAAGAAATTGGAAAAGCCAGGAATCAAACCACTGACCCCCTGTTCTCAAGTCCTTGACTGAGCTCCAAAAGAAACCTCCAAAATCCACAATTTTGATCCAAAATTTCTAATATTACGATCACCAATCACTGCAGAAGTCCATTCCGATGTTACTGGTATACTGTTAAGTTAGTAGATGCACTAATATTGTCCATATCTGTCTATAAACTGAGAGTGATTTTTTCCCTGTCCACACTGTTCAAATGTCACGTCACTCTGTTCAAAATGAGACACTGAAATGACAAGAATATAAATTTCTTTTTAACTCTTTACCACACAATCCCGACTTTTAACAACCCTGAAAGAAAAGGCTTTTGAAAACATTGTGGGAAAAGGAGAAAATGCTGGTAACCAGCATTTTCTCCTTTTCCCACAATGTTTACTACCCTATCAAAAAGAGAAATCATCAGTTTAGCAACACTTAATTTGTCGTCTGCAAAATTAATGCTTTCAGTTTGGTTCAATCTAAAATTTTGTCTTTTGGTAAAGAGTTAAATAATGCAAAGTATGTATGGGCCACACTCTGGCAAAAGGGGGCTTAATGCATCTCCAGGTGTTTTGAAAACATTATGAGAAAAGGAGAAAATGCAGGTAACCAGCATTTTCTTGATTCCACACTATGTTTTCTACCCTATTAAATACAAATTCCATCATTTGAGCCACAGTTAAATTTTTGGCTGCAAATACTTTGAATTTGGACTAGTCCAAAACTTTGTTGTTTGGCAGAGTTAAATGAAATCCTAAAGAGGCCATTTAACAACTATGTCCTTGTATCTTACACTGCCATTGAGACTGTATTCGCATTTTGAGTCTGAAATACAAATTTATTTAAGGTCTCCCTGGCTCAGTGGTAAAGTGTAGCACTCATAACCTGGAGGTCCGAGCTTTGAGCCTCACTGGAAGCAATGGGTTTTTCATAAGAGTGTTCTTGGGCATGACACTACAGAGCCATATATTAAAACCCAGGGTATACATGAATAAGCAAACTGAGGCAATGAAATGACTGATATAATGTTGAATGCCGCATTAAACACCATTCAATCAATCAAGTAAATTTAGATTGAAAAACACATGTATTTTTAATCTACTAGTCTCAGATTGTATCTCTAGAACTATTTTACAAGATATGCTCATTTCTTTATACAGTAAACCCTGCCCTTGTGGCCACCTTTATACTAATTCTTTTCAAGCTGATAAAATTTCTAACTTGTCCAAATTGAAAGCATTTGTAGACAACAAATTGAACGTGGCTCAAATGACCGAACTTGTTTAAAAAGCTAAAATCACTTTTGGAAATAGAAAATGTTGGTTTTCACCTTTTTTCATTATGTTTCAAAAGCCTTCTTTTTCAAGGTAAAAAAAAACCCCACAATTTGAGAGTCTCTTTGGTGCTGGCTTAATACAAAGCAGCTTTTGAGTGTACCTTTTGTGCTTGCTTACTAAAAGTTGGACTTTAATTTGTTTTAGCCCCAAGGCATGCCTTTTTCTCTCTCAAGAGTACATTACTTTTACGAAATACTACTGCAAAGCCCTAGTGGTGCAGCTAGTCGCATACAGGGCTTGAGATTGGGGGATTGCTGCTTCAAATCCCTAGCTCAGCCAATTTCTTTCCCAGGACTGATGATAGTCATTGCAACAGGATACATTCCTCTCTCAATGTTAATCATTGTATTGACAATGATTACGTGGAAAAGCAGCCAGTGGGAAATTATGCAAAGTACTAGAAACAGAAACTCTTGATAAGCATGGACAGGTGCACTGGCTGCCGTGATAAAACTGAAATAATGTTGAAAATGGTGTTAAACAACCGACAACTGGGGAATGTTCACACACACAAAAAAAAAATCAACTAAATGGAGGAATGTGAGAAAGGAGCAGTTGCTTGTAGCAAACAATTGCTCCTTTCAAAAATTTATGGCAAGGGTGTAAAAAAGTTGTATTTGATCAATTATCCCTTCAGAAGCTGATCCTTTCTAAGCTTGAAATATACCGGTAATAGACTTCAAAGTTCTAACATTAATGTGTAATAGATGTAGATCTAAATATCATTCAGATACCTGTTGACATGGACTGTGCTAAAATCTGTGAAAAAAAAATTGTCGTACAGCAGAGATATAACACCAGACTGGGATATCTATTTGGCGGTTAACAAACATCTTGGTCTCTCTGTATCACACCCTAAAAAAATACACTGTTTTTAGGTTGGAAAGAAAAGAGATCAGTAAAAAATGACATAAAAAATTATTTTTCTTAATCACAATGTGGTAGATAAATATTACTTGAGTACTAGTAAACTTCTACTTTTGTCTTCAATTGTCTTGCACTCCAACAACTTGAAGTACATGTATTTATCAGCTTTGGAATATGTATCTATAATTTTTAAAAGTATGGTTCATCTGCATGCAATAACTTGATTGATGAAGTAACATCAACTCTGTCTTCAAAAACTAGCAGTAAAAATATCAATAAGCAATGTGTTTTACTAAACTCTTGAAAGTTGAGAAATATTCTTTGTTGACAGCATAGATCGAGATCAGATTGCACCTAGTAAGAAGTCTGACCTTTGATATAAAACGTCCACCACCTGATGCTAAACTCAGGTCAAAATTCGCTAGTAATTACAGACCCGAAACCCCCCCCCCCCCCACAAAATTCTTAACTTTTTCATTACCTAGAAGATCAAGATCAGATCGCACATAATATAAAGTCTGATCTTCGTTATAAAACGTCCGCATTTTGTTTGACTTATTCCTCATGGCTCATATTACAAACCTTTATACCTTGTGTAGACATTCGATTTTGTATGCGCCGAATTTCTTACTAGTCGAAATTGTAATAGGCCGAAAGTGTTATAGGCCGAGATGTCATTCGATGTTTGGACGACTCTTGACAAGAAGAAATAGGCATATCATGATCGAAATAAATATAACACAACTCCGATTTACCAATCAAATGCATACAAATAAATTAGATACGATGAGCGCAGGTAATTTAACGAAAATTAAAGACTTACCGAAGTTTCGCAACGTTTTCTAAGGAGAGAAAGCACATCGTTTGTGTAATACGTCATCGGTCACATGGTGTCTACAAATAGGACACCAGAATGATTCCGAATAGTGCGTGGTAACGTCAGTTGGGAGAATTGATTAAAAAAAATTAGGATTTTTGTATGGTTCTGTGACATGAACCGATGCTGCTATGAACGCCCCTATCCCCTTGGCGACAAAATAAGAGTAAATCTAACAGATTCATGCCTTTTTTCAAGCATAAAAAAATTCAAATTTTGGACTTTATTGGGACTTTAACCCCCCCATTACCTTTTTCTCTTGACCAGACGACACCGGTTTGGACTCATCGATATTTAAAGCATTTGCAGACGACAAGTTAATTAAATGTTACTCAAATGCTTAGATTCGTATCAAGAAGTGGAGAAACCATTGTGGGAAAATGAGAAAGTAACGTTTTTTTGGCTCATCAACCAGCTTAATCGTGAATGGTTCAGCGTTTCAAATAGCATCCATTAGTTTAAACAATTTCGATTGGACAACATAGATTTAGATCGAAAACAGTTTTGAGCAAAAAGATAGAGCCGTGCTCTGTGAACAGGGGGCTTAATGCATTTGCAAAAGAAATCGATCCAGGTCCGAAACTCTTTGCTTTTGGTCAATTTTCTGCTTGTCAAAGGACCAGTGTACCTTATGATTCTGTTAGCTATTATAGAAAACGGATTTTAGGGATGTATACTACTGTGATGACTTGCTTAGTCCGATGCATCACGAATATGCATTCAGCCCCCTTTTGCCAGAGCATGGCTCTTAAATATTTACCAGTTTTGATTCTAGCAGCATTCTTGAAAAACAGAAAACATCTAGAAGTACTGGTCAAACTTTTCACAAAACGATAAAAAGTTTAGATTTGTCCAAATTGATAGCATCTGCAGAGAACAAATTTGATGTAACTCGAACGATAAGATTTGTGTATGACAAAAAAAAAATGGGAAAAGGAGAAAATGCTGGTGACCAGCATTTTCTCTTTTTCCCACAATGTTTTCAAAAGTCTCATGCCTTGGGATCGTTAAGCACAAACTTGTTTGATTAAAGGTTCAATGGTTTTTGCAGACCGTCTGGGGCTATATTCGGAATAGTCTCTAGTGCTACGATTATAAGCATATTTACTGTCTGCTGTTTGGTGGCCTGCTGCACATGGTGTGATATATGTCCATACCGCAGAGCGCGTCTCGCCGCCAAGAAGACACGTAAACAGTCTGACTTTAACAATCCGAGCAAGACTCAAGGAGCAGGTTTGGAGACTCGTTGGCTTTTGTCACGATTTGTATATACTCTGAACGGAAATGATTACATTTTCTCAAAGAACAGGGCATAACTCTGTCAAACTTGTGCTCGGATATTTACCTACCTTTGTGGTATAGGATCCCCTTTTGATCGTATACAACCAGCCCAAGTGTTAAGTAAATATGAGTCATGTTCTGCGAAAAGGGGGTTTTATGCATATGTAAAAAAGTATCGACCCAGGTCAGCCTATGTAGTCTGCACAGGCTGGTCTGGTTCGAAACTTTTTGCTTTTACAAGTTTTGGTAAATTTTCCACACGTCCTAGGACAATTCTATCTCATGATTCAGTTGGTTGTCCTAGACAAACGGATTTTATGGATCCATGATTATGTGATGACCTGCCTGTCACGGAGATATATAAAGTAATAATTCTAAGAGAGATTTACATGTAGTTTAACCCTTTCCCAAACGACAAATTTTGGAGTGGTTCAAATTGAAAGAGTTTGCAGACAACAATTTTAAATTTGATGAAAATGGCAGAAAGTTCTCCAAAAGGGTAGAAAACACTGTGGGAAAAGGAGAAATTGCTCATTATGAGCAATTTCTCCTTTTCCCACAGTGTATTCAAAAGACTAGTACTGTAGACACGTGAAAACCAGGGCTTGTTTGGGAAAGGGTTAATTTAAACATATTTATTTTACATCGATTGAGAAACAAGTTCTTACAACTTATACTAATCTCTCTCGATTCTGCTTCCTGGAAACTACACCGGCACTCGCGGCGAATGTGTGGGCCAGTGAACGGTCCCATAGTTGACATCCGCTCCCGGGTATCGAACTCAGGACCTTTTGATTACGAGGCCGATGCTCTACCTCACATCCACGGACACCACAAAGAGATATATCTCTAAGAGAGATATGAGAAGATGTCAAATTTTTCAAACGATGACAACTACAACGACAAAAACGACAACAGGGTCAATCCTTATAAAACTTTTTTCGCGCTCAACTCGGCTTAGCATGAAAATTCAAAGTATGAATGTAATTTTTCAAACCTATGGACTAACTTCTGGGCTTTAGAGCTTTACTTTGTTTCTGCCCATTACATTAAAGCTTTCGTTTCAAAGTTTTATTCTGTCTTAAGTCTTTACAAAACGATAAGATTTTAGACTGGCCCAACTTGAAAGCATCTGCAGACGACAAATTAAGCGAGACTAAAAAAAAATGAAATATGTCTTATGAAGTGTAGAAAACATTTTGGGAAAATGAGAAAATGCTGGTTACCAGCATTTTCTCCTTTTCCCATGATGTTTTCAAAAGCCTTCTTACTTAGAGTCGTGAGAACTCGGGGTTGTGTGGTAAAGGGTTAACCATATAAACGAGACTTTAATTGAGCATGAACTCATTTGAGCACTGATTCAATTTTTATAAGCACGGGCAAACGACTAGAGCAAATACCTAGAGGTTTTCTTCGAAAACTATGGTGGCATATTTCTGCCACCAGATGCCAGATAACTATCGGGATAATTTTAGAAAACTATCGCGATAAATCAAAGTTTACTGGAAATTTTATCTAAATAGTGAAAAGTTTTCTGAAAAAAACTACCACGATAAACTTTGTTATCTAGAAAAATTTGTACATGTAAATTTCTCATTCGTGCACGAAGCTGACATTTGAGATAAATTATCGAGATATTTGTACCCGTTTCTCGATATCTATAAATAGAAAACCCACTCTCTGGATGAACTCGGTAGTTTTTTTTTTCTTTTCAAGATGGCCGTAAGTTAAAATTAGTACTATTTCCAGCTGTAGCTTAGTTGATAAATTTTGGTGACACATGAAATAAAATGAAGTCTGCTAAACACAAAGACGACTCGAAATGCCTCTTACGAACGACTTTTCACACGATTTAAAAACCATCTGCTCGTACTATGAGCATGCAGTTGGAGATGAAGATGTTCCGAAACCGTATCTATTTATAGATACCGTGAATGTCAGTTGTGGGCACGAACGCAAAATAGATATTGTGATAAAAGTGAGAATTATCGCGATATTTTTATCTTGAAACTTTGTATTATCTAGATAATATTATGCAGGAAAGTTTGTTTTATCGCGATAGTTTTCTGAAATTATTTCGAATCTCGTGGTAGAAATATGCCACCACAGACTGAAGAAAGTAAATATCGCTGTTTTTAATCATTCCAGAGTATGCTGTCGAAGACGAAACGGGAAAGTTTTGTGAAGAGAAAAACCACGGCCATGTAAATTATGCAAAACCAGACTCGTGTAACGAGGACACTGAAAAGATCAACTCACAACCAGATCAACAGGAGGAAAATGACCACGCGCTCATGGAAATCCCGTTGGACAACGAATCTTTGCTCTGAATATAGGGGAGATAATTCAGATTTACGCAGATCTTTGTTCTGAAAACCTGTTAAAAATAAACAACGAATGGATAAACAAATGAAGGGAAATATTCATATACACTCATATACACAAGGAAAAGTCCCTCCGAAACAGCGAGACTCGCTTAACCCTTAAGCTGCTAAGCGCGACTCACTGAACGTGCAGCCTGATCTTGATTTTACACTGTCCGATAAGGAGATACTTATTCCGCTAAAATAAGTTTTAAATGATATTAATCGGTTTTTTACTACCAATTTGAAAAATTTTATTTCAATTATTTAGGAGAATGATGATTAAACTTAGAAGAGGGGATTCATTTACATAGACTTTTTTTTTTTATTTCTATCAAAACCTATTTTAATGTGTAAAATGAATAAATGAGAAATATAAAGAACTGATCCAATTCACAACTGGTAACTATATAGCAATGTCATTATGAATTCCACATAGAATGAATGAAACACTATGAAAAACAACACTCTATCGTTCGATATTTCGGCTATTGCCATTTTTAAGAGTTCGAAACACTTTTTCCTCCAGAACATTTTTTTTTATTTGATAAACTTCCACTTTTCAATAGAACACCATTCAAGTTCCGACCTAAAATTTCACAACCCTGAAAAAGATGTACTCCGCGGACAAAACAGAACGTCAAATACATGAATCAGCATGGATTAAAAAGCTGCAGGCACTGGGTTGTAACATCAAAGACTCGCAGTTTCATATAACGTTGACTGATATTTGACAGAGAGCGGGAACGTCGACGTTGCGTAACGGAGTTGACGTCACTTCATTCTTGTAAAACAATATGGCTGCAGTAATTCACGCTAAAAGATGTTCTAGAGGAAAACGTGTTTCGAACTCTTGAAAAAGGAAATAGCCGAAATATCGAACGATGGAGTGATGTTTTTCATAGGGTAAATTTATATGTTACTCAGAAAGCACTATATCATAGCAAGCTATCCCAAAATAGTTTTCTCCAAAATCTATGCATTTCTGATTACCTTCTATCCGCTGTTAATTCGTCTGAAGTCAACTTGCATTATCGGTACGCAGGATTATCCATCAACTGCATGGATAAAAAAAATGTTCTCATTCTAAATTTCAAGGTAGGCGATCTGACTGGCTAAAATATTATATCGCAGCCAATCAAAGGGCTTGTCTTAGAATTTAGCAAAAGAACAGTGTACGGAATGGTCTTTGATTATTGCCCTTAGACTAGTGACAAGATTCTGTGCAAAGCAAGAAAGTTCAATTCGTTTGTTCGCTCGAACTTTGAATATGTATCATCGCATTCAGTTTTATTTAAGTCATTTCATTGTTCCAGCTCACTAATGAATGTCTTACTTTGTTTTCACCAGTACTGGGCTGGGGCTTTGCAGTTCCTTGCCCACTGACACTCCCATATGAACGGCGATGATTTACTATTTGCTCAAATGGTTGAAAGTTCGCTGAGCTATATAAACTTTCGTGCGGTATGCAGTTTTGAATTGCGGTCAACAATTTTTCTGTCTATATATGAGCTATGCTCTAGCAAAAGGGGGCTTACTGAATCGTCGCAATGCATATTATCAACCAAGCAATTATATAATCATAGATCAATAACAGCCTCTTTTTGTTAACAACCGACTATATCATAAGGTAGACTTGTCCTAGAGTATACAGAAAACTGACCAATAGCGAAAAGTTTCGACCCAGGTCATTCTGCGCGGACTACGCAGGCTGACATGGGTCGATACTTTTTGAAATTGCAAGAAGCCCCTTTTCACAGAGCATGATTCATATATATTTTTCTACTCAACAAAAACCTGTGAATGCAATGTGTATTGTCTTTTGGAATAAACGTTTTACACATGATGAGTTATTTTTTGCTCTCTCTCTCTTTTTTCCAAACATAAATGGGCAGCATCCTACCAAAAGGGGGTTTGATACATGTTCATAATGCATTAACCCTTTACCAGACGACAAAAATTAAGCCATGTCCAAATTGAAAGCATTTGCAGACGACAATTTCAATGTGGCTCATATGGTGCAATTTTCCTTTGATAGGTAAGAAAACATTGTGGGAAAAGGAGAAAATGCTGGTTACCAGCATTTTCTCCTTTTCCCACAATGTTTTCAAAAGGCTTCTTTCCCAGGGGCGTTAAAAGGCGGCATTGTGCAGTAAAGGGTTGAATCAGGCAAGTCGTCCCGTGGTGCATTTCAATGTCGTTTTGTCAAATACCGCATAGACCGAATCATGAGGTGGAATGGTCCCTTGATTAGCGGACAATTTCGATTCCGGTCAGTCTGCGGGGACTGTGTAGGCTGACAGAGGTCGACACTTTTTTGCTGTTGCATTTGAGCACCTTTTCACAGAGCATAACTCGTTTATTCACGAAGTTAAGTACTACCATAGGCCACTGAAACTCCATTGGTCTACTACCGGACAACGAAATTTTCCCTATTGGACACCGTTACTATAAATAGCACATTGGCAACTGTCTCTATATTGTATATAATGAGATATATACAATATAGAGGCAGTTGCCAATGTGCTATTTATAGTAACGGTGTCCGATAAGGAAAATTTCGTTGTCCGGTAAAAGACCAATGGAGTTTCAGTGGCCTATGGTACTACTAATACTACTGATACGAAGGATCTAGTCATTCATAAGTAGGGTATGTCTTTACCAAACAACAAAATTTCAGACTTGTCCAAATTGAAAGCTTTTACAGACAACAAAATGAATGTGACTCAAAACTTGAAATTTGTGTTGGGAAGGGTAGAAAACATTGTGGGAAAAGGAGAAAATGCTGGTAACCAGCATTTTCTCCTTTTCCCACAATGTTTTCAAGAGGCTTCTCTCTCAGGGTCGTTAAACGTCGGGATTGTGTGGTAAAGGGGTATGGGTGGCTTAGAGTTGTGTAGAAAACTAATGGTGAATTAAATAATTGAGCCATGCTCTGTGAAAAGGGGGCGTAGTGCATTTGCGAAAAGTATCGACCCATGTCAACCGGGGCAGTCCGGGCAGGCTGACATGGGCTGAAACTTTTCTGTATGTCAAGGGATAATTCTACTTCGTGATTCAGTCGGTTGTTTGACAAAATGGATTTTATGAATCCATAATTAGGCGATGTCTTGTTTGGTAAAATACATCATTACGGAGATGTATTAACCCCCTTTTTTCCAGAGCATGGTTCAAATAATAATTGGCGAAGGGTTTGAAAGATAGCCATTCTCTTAAGGACCCAATAGCGGCAAAAAAAACCCCCCGAAAACCAGTGCAGGTGTTAAAATCCACTTTAATTTAAATTATACCATTCAAAAGTATGGAAAATACTCTGAAGATGACAATCTGTTATTGTCTGTTCGGTCCAAGGGTGAGTCGCTGTAAAAAAACAACGAAGTTTAAAATGAGGCGAAAAGTAAACAAAAGATAGAGAGACCTGGTACTTTTTAACCTAGTTTTGAAATTATTTTCTCTGCAGCGACCAATACTTGGACCGACTGTACAATAATAGATTGCCATCTTCACAATAATTTCCATACTTTTAAATGATATGATTTAAATTTAAATGCATTTTAACACCTGCCTTGTTTACTTTTGGCTGCTATTTTTACTTTAACTTTTTGGCAGCTAACTAAACAAATCCGACTGGTTTTTTCTGAGGATTGGATTTCAAAAAGTCAATGTTTTTGCATACGGTCACACCTGTTATTCTAAGACCAAACACACGGTTTGTGCAGTCTGATCTAGAGTCTACGCCGTCCCAGTATTTTGCCCGGTTGATTCATTGACTGATTGAATGATGCTGCACACTGTTTTCAACATTATTTCAGTCATATCCGACGACATCTCGCTGTTTCATGTATGCCCTGGATAGCACCAGGAACACTCCCACGAAAGGCCCAGCGTGCTTCCAGTGAGCCTGGGGCCTCCAGATATACGAGTCCCATTACCCTTGAGCCATACATGACCCTCATTTTAACCTTTAGGCTGCTAAGCGCGACTCACTGACCTTTTGCGGACAGTGTAGATCAGGATCAGACTGCACGTTCTGTACAGTCTGATCTTGATCTACACTGTCCGCAAAAGGAACAGACGTGCATTCTGATCTTGGATCTATACACTGTCCGTCCAGGAGATATTGTTCTCAAAAAAAAAAAAACTTAGAAAGAACATTATTCGGACTTTTGCTATCGTCTTGAAAGTTTTATTTAAGTTATTTAGCGGGATAAGAGTTACGGCAGATTCAACGAAATATAAGTTTTTTTTGTGTGTTCAACGGTTTTGACAGATAAACAAGTTTCGTCTTTGTCCTAATGGATAAAGTCCCTCAAAAATATCGGGCGGAATAGATCTAACTAAACGTCTCAGTCTGATCACAGGCCTTTGAAACTCTATTTGTCTATCACCAAAATTTTCCTTAGTCGATCATTGCAGATTGGTGCATCGCCTGTATATCACTGATTTCTCAAATTTTCTTTACACTGTTACTATAAATAGTACATTGGCGACTGTCTCTATATTGTATATAATAAGACTTCTATGTACGATACAGAAGCAGTCGCCAATGTGCTATTTATAGTAACGGTGTCCGCTCAGGAAAATTTTGTCATCCTGTCACTCCCGTGATAGATCAATGGAATTTCAGTGGCCTATGGTCTGATCATGATCTTTACCCGCAAATGGGTCTAAAACTCGTGTTTGGCACAAATAAGGCCAATGCAGGACTTCTTCCAGGTCCTTCCGAATATTGCTGCCCTTGCAGCTTTTTAATCATCTTGCCATGGGATTGTTACTATTTTAAGGTTGCTGTTACTAACTTTTCGGCGTACCTGAATGCGCTGGCTTTTGATCATCTTCTTGGCACTGATAAAGAATGAGTAGATGGTATTTTGCGATTGGTAAAAAATGTGCACATGTTTATTCGGTAGGCCCCTGCTGGCACATTTATGAAACCACTATTAACACACGTTGCTACTGCTAATCGATACTCTGGGGCCTTGAGCAAAATAATGTGGTAGAGAATAATTGTTTTCTTGTACTGTTTGGAAAATCAATATTTTCATAAGCGTTACCCAATAACCCAATAGGCCTACTACTTTCCAATAAAATGAAAAACAGTGAGGAAAAAGATCCAGTTACTCGTGAGGTTACTATTCATTATTTTACTTCATATTGAACCACAAAAGAGTTACAATATTCACATTCCAGTATCTCTTACGCCGTCTATCTTTTTTGAAAGATACTGCTGTTCTTCCGCTCCGTTTTCGCCCCGTTGTTTCTGCCAAGATACTGTTTCCATCTTTGATAAAATAAGCAGAGTTTATCTCATTTGCAAGTTATTTTATTTTAATCTACATGAAGGGCGAAAGAAATATTTCTGTGGTTCTGTAATGTGCTTAAAGAATGATAAGGAAAAAAAAAAGAACCGTTCGCTCTATGCGTCAAAGTTCGGGCAAGATTTACGATGTTCTCTTTTGTAGTGACATTCGGCAAACATCAAGTGATCTGTTGATCACAAGTTAGATGTACTTACGGAATCAGCCGAGTTATGACGAATGTTGTTGTAGTGACATTCGGCATACTTCGGGTGATCCGGTGATCGGGGTCCACCATGTCGAGAAGTTCATTAAATTATAAGACAATATGTGGTCATCCCTAATGCCGCATACCTGCATGGCCGCCCCGTCCATGCGATCAAACCGCTTCCATTTACCAATTGTAGGTAACTTCACATTCGGAGCCAATGGCTCCGACGAGAAAATGTTGTGTTGGTCTTCCGGTCTTCCGGTTCCGAAAGTGTCGGCTTAAAAACAATTGAAAAACAGATAGGCCTAAGCTCGCCATTCTTTTAACTACGTGTTCTTATGTATTTGAAAATCCAAAAACGGAGAATGCCACGCAATTCTCAGGTCTTTCAAGGTGTTTTCTACACTAGGGAAAGCTGTAGGATGTGTACAGTATTGTCTGAATCATTTGTGCCGTGGGTTGACCGTAGTGGAAATCACAGGCCTTTGAAGCTCCATTGATCTATCACGAAACACTAAAATTTTCCACTGTCGATCATGGAACACTTTTGGTGCATCGCCTGTTGGCGTATATCACGGAATACTCAAATTTTCATTTACACCGTTACTATAAATAGCACATTGGTGACTTCCTCTATATTGTATATAATAAGACTTCTATATATACGATATAGAGGCAGTCGCCATTGTGCTATTTATAGTAACGGTGTCGGATAAGGAAGTGGTGTTTCAGCGGCCTATGCGGAAATAATACGTCAAGAACCTAGATTCAGTTTGTTTTATGCCATTAAAATAGCAAATAAGAGAGAGGTTTGCTGTCCTAAAAGCGTGAATTAGTATTTTGAACCGTTATAATCGCTGCTGGTAAGAATTGAAAAGAAATAGCGCAAAAATGATAAAAATAAATAAGGGCTCCGATTATGTGAACCGGCTCTGAATATGTGAGTCGGCACCGATTGACGAGGGCTTCCTTTAAAAAATTTAGTTTTCTGTGAGAAATTGCTGAATACATAAGCCCTGTTTTCTCGGAAATACCCTTCACTTCAAAATTTGGTACATTCGTTCTATGGAACGTGACCGAATTTATGAAAATACAAAGGGCTAATATTGTCACAATCAAAATACTGTCTGACATTAGTCTATCTAAATTTTGAAAATACTTTTGTGTAGCTTTTGATTAACCGAATGGTGCATATGTTACATTTTAAATGCTTTCATCGTTCATAAAGCCCACACATAAACTCTATGATGAAAAATATTTGGCATTTTCGGAATGCTACGTGGTCCTCCAATAGTCACGCAAAAGGTAAATAGAAAATGGATCTATCGTAGCAGAGATATTGAATAAAAAATTGAGTCTGCATAGAATATTTGATTTTCTTGAGAAACAAAATTTTACCCAACTACACATGCATATTACAGAAGCCCGATTTCTCTGGGAATAAATACCGTTCTTTTACAAGTAAGAGAAGAGAAGAAAATGATACACGCAACACATGTTTGAATGGTCTACATACCTACATGTATTTGCATTATACAATTTATTATGCATTTATCAACATAATAAATGTAAACTGAAAAGGGAGTAAGTGCAAAAATTATGTATCAAACTTAAGTTGTCAAATTTATTCAGTTAATTAATTCAAGCGTCCGTGCATTCATTCAGTCATAGTTCAATGCCCATTTGTATATCTTTTGTTCTCTATCTCTCTTATCTTGAAAATGGGCGTGAGTGAGTGGGTGGGTGGATGGGTGAGTGATCACCTAATAATACAATACAATTATGCAATACATTTTATTGCTTAAGGCCACCGGCCCAAAATACATAACACTCTGAATGAAATATCCAAACGAACATCATTACTCTGCCCTTGATATATTATCAATAATTAACAAATATAACAGGTCTGTCTGACTCAAGCATCTAGAAAACCAACATTTATAGTAAAAACGTTTTATAAGACAAATCTAATCTTCACAGATCGATACGACCTAAACTGTATCAGTTCAGCCCATACAGCTGACATTTAAAAGATAAATGCTAGGATAAGTATTCACATGAGAACTTTTACATTATATCTCCCAGGCATAGGAAAGAAAATAACTACTAGACTACTAATTGAAAGTGTCTCAAATGAAAAATACTGTCTCTGTAGGAAAAAAAAAAAAAAAAAGGGAAGAGACTGATGTGGTAAAACTGAAACGTAATGTGTTAGACATAAACATTTTGGGTAACATATTTTTTATTTAGAGATAGGATAGGCCTACAATAAAAGAACAACACATTCAAACTGTGCAAGCAAACTAACGATATACGTATTGTAAATGTTACATGACATGACATCATTTTCCAACCAATGCTATATGAATTTTTAAAAAAGCAATCAAATCTGCAATGGTTGGAAAAATGATGTCGTATCACATTTATAATGCGTAAGTCATTAGTTTGCTTACACACAATCAATTACACCGCAATAATAAACTTCCCGACCCTTAACCCTTAGCTTCTTTGGTGAGATATGTGGGCAACAAATATTGACTGATTTGAGGTCCAAATTACAACTTTACCGCACGTACCAGATATCGTGAAGAAGACCATGTTGTTCTTTTTTGAGCGTAATTTATGCCTAAACATAAAAATTATTATCCGAAATGTTTATGTGTGAGAGATCACGTTTCAGTTTAACCACGTCAGCATGTTCTCCTTATATATAAGTTTATCACTCACCCACCCACTCACTCACTCGTCCAAGCCAATCCATGCCACTCAAGATAGGGGAGATAGAGAACAAAAGATTTACAAATGGACAATGAACTAACGACCGAATGAATGCACGGATGCTTGAATGAATGAATGAATTAATTAATAGTAATAACCTAAGTTCGATACATATTGTTACACTTACTTTCTTTTCACGTTACATTATGAAGTGTAAAAAATTATGTTGACGAATGCATAATAAATTACACAATGCAAATGAGCCGCGCTCCGTGAAAAGAGGCTTAATGCATCCGCGAAAAGTATCGACTCAGGTCAGCTTGCGCAGTCTATTGATCAATTTTCTGCATGTCCAAGGACTAGTGTACCTCATGATTCAGTCAAATGTTGAAAAACGTGACTATTATGGATCCATAATTATGTGATGGCTTGCTTGGTGTCATGGATCACGGAGATGCATTAAGCTCTTTTGCCGGAGCTTGGCTCAAATGTATGTAAACCATTCAAATATATGTTGCGTGTATCATTTCATTTTCTTCTCTTCTCTCACTTGTTTGCTCACTCGGTGCTTATTGCTAGAGTAATCGAGCTTCTGTACTATGCATGTGTAGTTGGGTAAAATTTTGTTTCGCGAAAAAAAAAAAAGAAAATATTCTATGTAAACTCATTTTATTTTATTCAATATATATTTTTGCTACGATGGGTACATCACATTTTCTATTTAGCTTTTGAATAACTAGGCCTACATGAAGACCACACAGCGTTCCGAAGATGCCAAATATTTTTCATTATATGCGCTTATGTGCTGGCTACACCTGCGACGAATGCATTACAAATGGAACATATAGACCGTTCGGTTAATCAAAGCTACACAAAAGTATAAGTTGTAAGCCCTCAAACCCCAAACTTCGCTGTGTATGGAGAACTTGGAAGATATCCAATGTCACTTTTGGCACTCGAAAAGTCAATTAAATATTATTTAAAAATCAAAAGTAATAGAATGTCACTTATTCATACAATATTTAATGAAAATTGCAATATTCAAATTGCTAGTAGAAATGCTTTTAACTGGTCTAAAAAAATCAAGGAAAATTTAGATAAAACTGGATATTCATATATTTGGACAAGATATAACATAGACAATTTTAATTTTGTATTCAAAAATATTCAAAGAAGACTTCGTGATAATTTCATACAGGAATGGCAAAATTCGACCCGCACTTGTGTAAAATTAGACTATTATTGTAATTACAAAACTAATTTCGAATTTGAAAATTATTTAACAAACATCAGGGATGAAACACTAAGAAAAACGCTGACACGCTTTAGACTTGCCTCGCATAAGCTTGCAATAGAAACTGGGAGAATCCAAAATATTGATAGACAAAATCGAGTTTGTAGACTATGCAACATTAATAGAATAGAATCAGAATATCACTTTTTATGTGTTTGTCCAAAATATTGTGAATTAAGATCAAAACACTTAAATATACACTGGTTTACAATTGCTAAATTTAATAGAATTATGTCATCTAAAAAACGAAAAATCCAATTAAATACTGCAAAATTCATCAAAAGAGCATTTGATTTACGAAATATCTTTTTAAATAACGTTTGACATTATTGATCCTTATCTTGCTGATTATATTAAAATAAAGGTAAGTTTCAAACCATAGTACAAACCCTAATGATACTATCTCTTTATTATATCTTTTATTATTATTATTATTTTTTTCTTTTTGAAGATAAATACTTCTAATCGGACAATGTAGATCTCAGATCAGACTACATGCTCAATTTCTTAAGGGTTAATCCTACTATAGTTGTGATTATTATTTTTTCAGATTTATATATATTGTATTTGTAAATATTTATTCTATATTTCATGCTATATTTCTGTAAAATGGTCAATGGCAAAATTCTTTTGCCGAATACCAAATAAAGTCATTTTGAGTTGAGTTTGAGTTTGAGTATTTTCAAAATTTAGATAGACTAATGTTAGACAGTATTTTTCAATTGTGACAATATCAGTATTTTGAATTTTCATAAATTAGGTCACGTTCTATCGAACAAATGTATCAAATTTTGGACTGAAGGGTATTTCCGGGAAAACAGAGCTTATGTACCAAGCAATTCCTCACAGAAAACTAAATTTTTAAAGGGAAGCCCTCATCAATCGGTGCCGACTCATATATTCAGAGCCAGTTCACATAATCGGAGCCTTTATTTATTTTTATCATTTTTACGCTATTTCTTTTTAACTCTTTACCAGCAGCGATTATAACTAATTATATACTAATTCACGCGTGTAGGACAGCAAACCTCTTTCTTATTTGCTATTTTAATGACATAAAACAGACTGAATCTAGGTTCTTGATTTCCCTCAACGGTCAACCCACGACAGTAGTATAGGAGGGTAGACCTCGGACAAAACGCGTTTTGTCCGAGGTCTACCCTCCCTGAGTGCCATTTTGTCCGAGGTCTACCCTCCCTGAGTGCCATTTTTGTCCGAGGTCTACCCTCCCGAGCAGAAAAAATGCCGCATCACTGCAATTTTGGCGTGATTCGGTTTCCGCGACATATGAATACAATAATAAATAGTCCGTTACTAGTCTCGGGAGGGTAGACCTCGGACAAAAGTAGTTCCGGCAGTTGGTTCAGGTAGAAACCCTCGTTGGACTTAGTCTTTTTTGGAGGGTTGATCTTTCTCTCTCTATTACCGTCGGACTTAGTCTTTTTTTCCACAATTGGATTAAAAAGTAGTTCCGACTGATGTAAACAAGTAGTTCCGACTGATGTAAACAAACGTAAACAAACGTTTTGATTGGTCGAGACGTTTTCCCGCCAAAATTCGATGGGTTATTTCCCTTTTCAGCTTGGATCAAGGCAAAGACCCTTGTTGGACTTAGTCTTTTTCACAATTGTATTAAAAAAGTAGTTCCGCCTAATGTAAACAAACAGGTTGGTTCAGGCAGAGCCTATTGTTGGACTTAGTCTTTTTTCACCACGATATGGACTATATTCTCTACTTACGCTGGGTCAGGCAGAGAGCATCGTTGGACTTAGTCTTTTTTTCCGTCTTTATTCGCCTCAATCTTTCTCTATCACCGTGTTGGACTTAGGCTTTTTTCTCTGTCATCGTTGGACTTAGTCTTTTTTCTCCGTCTTTGTTCGTCTTATCCTTTCTCTATCAACGTTGGACTTAGTCTTTTTTCACCACGATATGGATTATTTTCCCCTCCTCAGCTTGGTTCAGCCAGAGATCATCGTTGAACTTAGACTTTTTCCGTCTTTGTTCGTCTATCTTTCTCTACCACCGTTGGACTTAGTCTTTTCTTTGGCTCCTAGCAATATGATCTTTAGACATTACCTAACTATATGATCTGAGTGTGGATTTTTCCGACATTTCCCGGAAACCACTTCGTCTAGACTTACCCAATCTTAGGTTTTATTCGTCCCTAGTTTTAATCTGCAGAACTTTTTTAAAATTGTAAAAATTTTTATCCGAAAATTTTTATCCGAAATTTTTAAGCGTAAAAATTTTTTCTTTCGGTAAAATTTTCTCTAAGATTTTTTGAAAAAATTTTTCTCTACAAGATTTTTTATTTGAAAATTTTTTCTATCGATAAAAAAGTTTTTCAATCTCTGCAAGATTTTTTAATCTAAAAGTTTTTCTCTCTGCAAAAAGTACAACAACACATCTACAAAATTGACAATTGTTAAAGATAGATTTTAAAGGTTTTGGTTAGTCCTGAAAAGGACTGTTTTTTGGAGATTAGACTGCCTTTTTTCCTCGTCTAATGACAGCAACCAAAATTTGCATGACAGATGGGACAACTTCCAGTTCTTCTTGTGATTGTCATTGTACCATCCTTCGTGGTGATCTTTCTCCCGAGTTCAACGTCAACTAATATGAGCTCTGGAGTTGTTGTCTGCATAAACAGCTCAAGTAATTTTTCTCCGAGCTCTCTGTATGGTTGTGTTATCTGCTCTAGATGTCTTTGAACTGCTATGAGTTGTCTTCTTAATACCAACAGATCTTCACCAGCATTTAAATAGTCTTGGAGAGCATCAATTATTTGATGGTTTATCTGTTCCATATTTTGAATTCTTTTTTCGCTTTGGTTACTTTATGATTTATTCGTCTTACTCGAGAGAACGAGAGTCGAATGACTATAGAAGAAGTTCACTGATTTTATAGCTTGGTAGAGGGATTGACCTACTTTGACTTGGAATTAACGTTAACCAATCGTTAGTTTCGTTACATTTTTTGGAACTGATACTCTTAGACATTGTAGATAGATCATATAGTACATTATGTTCTATCTACATGCTCTCGCCCACGTTCGCGCTTTTAATTCTAACGCGAAGTAGGTCAATCCCCCTGTCAAGCTATAAAAGAGGCAGCATTTTTTATTCTTGTATTAACTCATTTCACAATGAAGTTATCGAAATTCTGCTGTGGGTTGTTTGGTAGTAAGAAGAAGAATAAGAAAGAAATGAAAGAGAAATGGGAGCAAGAGGCCATGGAAAAGAAAGAAGACGAGGCAGAAGAAAGAAAGAGACTAAAGCATAAAGCTCTTCGCGAGTTCTTTGCAAGACGAGGGTATGAGTTTTATACTCGTACCCCAATCGTTAAGATGGGTAATATTTACCCAGACTTATCAGAACTGATACCGCCAACAGAGCATCGCGGTTGGCAGAATAAATTAATGAGAATGTATCCTTCATTGAAATGGTGAAGAATACGTTCTCTTTAATTTTAAAAACAGCCCTTTTCAGGGCTACCCAATACCAAGAAAGTTTTTACTTTCTTCAAATTGTCAAAAACAAAAAAAGTCAAGTCCTATATGTTTTTATATCTTTTATTTAAAACTTTTTATTTAAAACTTTTGTACAATAATCATTACAATGAAATTTTTATTTAAAACAATAAACTGGTAAAATATATACAATGAAACATTGAACTGTAGAAATATTTGAATCGTTTTTTGAAAACAGTTCTTTGAAACAGTTCTTTGAAAATGTTTTTCTGTTAAAAATTACAGACACGTTTTTCTTTTTTTCTTCGGAATGTCAGGCTCACATTCACTCTTGCGTTTCTTTTCATTATTTTTCAACACAATATCTGGACAGATTTTTGCGCCATGTTTTTTTGTTTTGCAGAAGAAACAGTTCTTCTTTTTCTTTTCTCTTTTCTCGTTGATTTTCTTTTCTTCAGATCCTGAAGATTTCTGAGATATCTGTTCGTTGTTTTGCTCCTCTCCAGACAGCGAAGAGGGTTCATTGTTTTGATCGAGTATAAGAGTATCCTCTGAAGAAAGTTTATTTTTTTGCGAACTTTGTTGCGGCTTATCATGTATTTCTACTTGAATTCTACAGATTTCTGTGTCGTTGATTTCTGTGTTATCATGCTCCATATTTTCGATCTCCTGCTCGATCTGATTTCCTGGCAATGAAGTTGTAGTCTGTGACGATCTTGTCTTCCATTTATTCTCGTCTACTTTATAGGATAATAGAGCCCCAACGTATTTCATATGTTGGAATTCTCTCCCGGTTTCCATTGTTGGCGAAATTTTAACATCGTGACTGTAGGGGTCCACGAAGACAGAGACGAATCTCCACATCATTTTTTCTTTTTCTGGACATTGTCTAGCCCAATGTCCTGATCTGTTGCATGTAAAACAGATATTCGTTGTCATATCACTCACTCCATGGCGCTTGTCGAATGTTGCTTGATCCAGGACTCTGGTGATACGATAGGCATCTTTTTCTGCAAAATGTTGGTGGGATAGAAATGATCCCACGTAGTTCCCAGTATGGTAGACTTGATATCTTGACGGTATATTGGTGATCTCATAGTCGTGAGTGTATGGGTTAACATACAGGTACATTCTCTTTGGTGTTGTACTTTGTAGCTTGAACCCACTCATTTTTCTACCAGTTGTCCTGTTTGAAATCTTTCCGAAGAATGATGAAGATTTCAGTCGTAACGCCTCTTTTTATACACTCTTGGTCTGAAAAAAGATATAAAAAGCTAGGATTTTTTGAGTTCTGGGACATTACTTGACTCGCAATCAGTCATAAAACCATGTCTAAAAGGTTAGTACCGTATTCAGACAGTACAAGTGACGATGAGACAATTCAGCCGATGTCGAAGAAGAGAAAAAAATTACTACCGGCAAAGAAAAGAAAAAGAATCCTAGTCTATCCAGATAGTAGCAGTAATGATGAAAGCGATGATGAGAAATTTTCACCGTCAACCAAAAAGAGAAAAAGTTTACCATTGAAAAAAGAAAACGACGGTGAAGTCAAAAAATCTTTGAAAGAAGAAAACGATGAGAAATTTCCACCGTCAACCAAAAAGAGAAAAAATTTGAAAGAAGATAAAAAATCTTTGAAAGAAGAAAGTCATGCTGGGCTATTTTTACCCAAGAAAGAAGAAAGTGGAGACAAAAAATCTTTGGATATGAAAAGTCTATACGCCTTAAAAGAAGTGGGAAAAAAGAAGTCAAGAAAATTCAATACAGATTCCCGTGTGCTGGCGGCGTGCTTTAAGAAATTCGATGAGTTACAACCCCAGCAACTGACTGCCTTATTCGACGATGTTATCCAACAAATCGTTCAAAAGTTAAAGGCTGAATCGAGGGATATGATCAGAATTACCATCAATCACCGTTCATTGGATATGGGGATTCATATACCCTTTCTATATGTGGAGGAGTTGGAGAGTCATACTATATTGGACGAGATTGAAAAAGTTCTACAGTCGAATGAGAAATTCGTCTTGAACGATGGTCACATGACATTCGATATCACACATACGGTACCCCCAAGTGGAAGTGGTAAAAGAGTTAGGGGTACAGAAATATTGGATTCAAAAGTTTTCGCAAAGAAGAAACAATCGATTATTGAAATTAATAATGAAGATCATCTATGTTTTGCAAGAGCTGTTGTTGTGGGGATTTATCACCATGAACGTGAAAACACCCAAGAATGGAATCGAAGATGGGATATCATCAAAAGATCAAACAGACCACTTCAAAAGATTGAAGCCGAGAAATTGATGAATGAAGCTGGAGTTTCGTCAACACAACCTGTAGGACCTGAAGAATACAAAAAAATTCAAGATTTCTTGTATGAAAAAGACTATGTTATTAAAGTCCATCAACAGCAATCGAGAATGGAGAAAGTGTTTGAACATCCAAAAGTGAAAGATAATAGTAAAATCATACATTTGTACTTTCATCAAAAACACTATGACTACATCAAATCCATTACATCATTTCTTGATTGTGGTTATTATTGTGAGTTCTGTGATATACGTTACAGGAATCGGGAAGACCATGTTTGCTCAAAGATCTGTAAAGGTTGCTTTCGTACTGGAAAATGTCCATCGAAATCAAAAGAGTATGTCTGCTCCAAGTGTCATAGATGTTTTTTCAGTGCAGAATGCTTGGAAAAACACAAAACACTTCAAGGTAAAGAGAAGAAGACCATTTGTGAATTAGTGAAACTCTGTTCAAAATGTGGAGGCCAGTTTTTTGTCAGAAAGAAAAATCATGTCTGTAAGGGAAAGAAAAAGTGTCATCTCTGCAAGAAAATAGTTGACTTCTCTCATCGCTGTTTTATTCAACCTTACCAGAGTAAGATGAAGCATGACAGTGACGATGAGACGAGTTCTTCTGTAGTCAAAAAACCTTTGTTCATTTTCTTTGATTTTGAATGTCAGCAAGATACAGGGATACATATTCCTAATTACTGTATTGCACACCGAGCCTGTGCTGAATGTATCGATAAACCACTTGATTTTCATTGTTCCACATGTAGTGAATTCGAAGAAGGAAGAGAAGTTATTTTTCAAGGAAAAGAAACTTTGAGTCAATTCTGTAGCTGGCTCTTTACAAAGCATCATAAAGGAATCATAGCTATTGCCCATAATCTCAAAGGTTATGATGGTCAATTTATTCTCAATCATATTATCAATGTTGGGATGAAAGAACCAGAACTGACTATGAATGGGAATAATATTTTGAAGTTAGAATTGAATGGTGTGTGTTTGATTGACTCCTTCAGTTTTATGAACTTTGGTCTGGCAAAATTTCCGACTACATTTGGACTTCAAGAAATGAAAAAAGGCTACTTTCCTCACTGGGCAAATACAGACGAATTCTGGGATTACGTTGGGCCATACTTGGATATGTCTTATTACAAACCCGATTCAATGTCTGAAGAGGCTCGATCGAAATTCATAGTCTGGTATAATGACAAAGTTCAAAATGGTGAGGAATTCAATTTTCAAAAAGAGATGGAGATGTACTGTCGATCGGATGTTGATATCCTAAGACGAGGATGTGGTGAATTCAGAAAGTTGTTCATCGAACAGAGTGGAATTTGTCCATTCACAGAGGCGTTTACTATCGCCGGCGCCTGTAACAAGATTTGGCGAAAAGATTATTTACCAAAAAATCAAATAGCCATCATTTCAAGCAAAGACCCAGTCAGACGTCGGTTTTCTATGAAAGCAATACGATGGATTCAAAGTATTGCTAGGGAAAAAGGGATTCATATTCAACACGGTAAAAATGGTGGTGAATTTCAAATAGGAAGATATACTGTAGACGGTTTTCACCGTCAATCAAACACCGTCTATGAATTCCTCGGGGATTTATTTCATGGCTGCCAGACATGTTTCAAGGATCGAAAATATATCAATCCCATCAATGGAAAAACAATGGATGAATTGTACAACAATACCATTGAACGATTAGAAACCATCAAAAGAATGGGATATAACATCGTGACCATATGGGAGCATGAATTCGATACCAAGATGAAGAAGGACAAAGAGTACAAAAAAACCATTGAAAGTCTATATCCGAACTGTGACCCCATCGAACCAAGAGAGGGTCTGGCTGGAGGCAGATGCAATGCAATAAAAATTGCTTATGATGTTGAGGAAAGCAGTGAGAAGGAAATCAAGTATATCGATATCTGCTCTCTGTATCCTTACGTCTGCAAACATAAATTCTATCCTGTAGGTCATCCCACAATCTTGACTGCTGAGAGTATTGATATGAAGAATATTCGTCAGTATGAAGGGCTCATTAAATGCAAAGTTCTACCCCCAATTGATTTGTTTCATCCTGTTCTTCCAGTTCACTGTAACAACAAGATGATGTTTCCACTCTGTATGAAATGTGCACAAGAAAGCTCAAACGTTTGTAACCATAAAAAAGAAGAGAGATCCTTGGTTGGAACTTGGGTTACATTTGAACTGTTCAAAGCTCTCGACTGTGGTTATCAGCTAATGCAAGTGTATGAAATCTGGCATTTCCACTCTGTTTCGGATCAATTCTTTAAAGGCTATGTGGATAATTTCTTGAAAATTAAGCAAGAAGCCAGTGGATATCCCAGTTGGTGTCAGACAGACTCGGAAAAGAATCAATTCATTCGCGAGTATGAGAAAGCTGAAGGGATTCGTCTCGACCCCAAATGTATTCAAAAAAATCCTGGTAAAAGATCGTTTGCTAAGATTATGCTGAACTGTCTTTGGGGGAAATTAGCACAGCGTGAAAACATGAGCAAGACGAAATACATCAGAGAACCATCTAAATATTTTGACTTGATTACCGACCCGAAATATACGGTAAAGCATGTGGAAATTTTTGACAATGAGTGTCCATTCATTTTAGTCAACTATGAAGAAAAGATGGACTTTGTCGAAACACATGCAACAGCCAATGTTATTGTAGCATCCTACGTAACAGCTTATGCAAGGTTGGAACTGTACAGCGTTCTTGAAAGATTGGGGGATAGAGTTCTATATTTCGATACAGATAGTTGTATGTACATTCATGATCCTGAATTGTGGAACCCTCCCATCATTAACAGTAGGCTAGGAAAATGGACCGATGAAGAGCCTGATTGTAGAATAACTCATTTCAGAGGATTAGGCCCCAAGAATTACGCTTACAAAATGAGAACAAAAGATGGAAAAGAAAAAAGCAAATGTAAAGTCAAGGGAATTACTTTGGATTACAATACAAATCAGATGGTAAATTTCGGCACCTATTCAAAATGTGCTTTGGATCGTACAATAGAAATCAAAGTTCAGTATGACTGTAGAATCAAAAGGCATAAAGACAGAACAGTGACCAGTGAACCACAGACAAAAACCTTTCGCTCTGTATACACCAAAAGAGTGATTGTAAACGATACTGATACTGTTCCCTATGGTCATAAAAGTTTGAGGGTATAAATATCTGTAAGAAACAATATCGTGTTACACTGTTTTGAAGTGAACGATCGAAGTAAGACGCTTTTTTAAAAACAGTGAAAACTATCAAAAAGTGAGAAATCATGTCAAGCGAAAAAGTTTATAGAGATTTTATCCAGCAGCACACGCTCGATAAACAAGTACAGTTGGATATTAAATTCGCCTGTGTGAAACTTTGGATAAACAAATTGCATAAGGGAGTTGCAAAAGGAGAAAGATCGTGCAAGTTGTATAGAATGCACAGCTTTATTGTAATGATAGGGGATGATACAGATTTTGATTTTCCTCTCAAAGCTTATTTAGCATTTTGTTTGTTGAAAGACAACTATATTGCTAAACAGATGGATTCCACAACTCGGTGGCAATTCATTATCGTAGGAAGAACAGAAGAAAGTTTTCTGAACGTCCTGAAAATGAAATCAGTTCTGTTTAACTTTTACTTACGCTACAAAAAAGGATCCATTCAAGATGGTGAGGAAATAGTGGATACCATGGAAGGGTATATTCTTTTTGATAGAGATGTCACAGAAGAAATCGTATATTCAACTCTTTCGACAAAAGATATTTCAAAACATGTTTTTCCATTTAGTGGAGTACGTGAATATAGTGAAATGGATAGCAAATTTCCATTGTTTTTGGGTAATGATCAGTTGCACAAAGTTATTGTGGAACATGAAGACAAGTGGAAAAATCGAGGTATCTGTGAATTTGCATTGTAACGATACTGCACTCTATGACCTATAAGATTTGAGGGTATAAATAACTGTAAGGGACAACACCATATTACACTGGCTTGAAGTGAACAATCAAAGTAAGACGGTTCTATCAAAAAGTGAAAATCATGTCAAGTGGAATGCTACCTTTGCCAATAGAGCTACGTGAAAAAGTTTATAGAGATTTCATCCATCTGCACACACTCGATGAAGGAACACAATTCAACCTTAAATTCAGATGTGTGAAATTTTGGATAGATAAATTGCACAATGGAGTTGCAAAAGGAGAGACATCCTGCAAAATGTATAGCATGCACGACTTTATTGCAATGTTGGTGACTGAGTCAGACTTCGATACCACCATCAAAGGCTATTTGACAGCTTGTTTGTGGAAAAGTGACTATTTCGCTAAGAAGTTGCAAGCCACAAGCCGATGGCGATTCATTATCATAGGAAGACCAGAAGAAAGTTATCTGATCATGCTGAAAATGAAATCACTCCTGTTTAACTTTTACTTACGGTATACAAAATCAAGAGATAATGCAGAAGGAGTGGATATCATGGAAGGCTATCTCCTATTTGATAGAGATGTCACAGAAAAAATCGTACTTTCAACTCTTTCGGCAAAAGCAGTATTCAAAAACGTCTTTGAAATTAGAGGAACGTGTGAATATAGTGGATTGGACAGTGTATATAGTTTGTTTTTGGGCAATGAACAATTGCACAAAACTGTTGTGGAACATGAAGACAAGTGGAAAAATCGAGGTATCTGTGAATTTGCATTGTAAAAATGTTCTGTCATTGTTGTAAATACGAACTGCATTGTCAATGCTTTGTATATAAAAATGTACCTTCATTGTTTTTTGTATATAAATTGTCTTTGTATATATAAAATATAGTGTTAGAACATTTGGTTTGTTTTAAACGTTACTGTTTTTCATGATATTGTTAAGAACTTTTGAATGAATAAAGAAATGGTTTTTAAAAAAGGTCGTCTGTTTTGATTTCTTCCCAAAACTTGAATAAAGAAAAGTTCAGACTTAGAAAAATGTAGCTAGATCATTACATTCTATGTGAGATCATATAGTACGTTATGTTCTATCTACATGCTCTCGCCCCCGTTCGTGCTCTTAATTCTGTATCAAAGTAGGTCAATCCCCCTACCAAGCTATAAAATGTTGGCAAAAATTTTCCTATCTTTTATTCTTTCTCTATCTTTTTTATCCTAGCGATATGTCCGTGAGACAGGGTTTTGGCACTCCGCCTCAATCTTATTATAGCGGGCAATATTTACGCTATAAGAAGTACTTCAATCATGAGCATTTCATTAGAAAGCATTATTTTGATGCAGAACGATACTTGGATGAATCTCAGCCTAGTTTGTTCTCTAGAAGATTTTCCGTTTCAGAAATTTATGAAATGGTAAAATCTACTGTAGAACATAGCGATAGTATTAAATTGCAAGGTTTCAACAAGATAATTTTTGAAATGAAATTTCCTGTTGAAATCGGAAAAGATGCAGACGGTAAAGAGGCGTATGTTTGTAAAGTCGTCGCCTGCTATGATGGATTTGAGTTGCCGGATGTAGTCAAGTATAAAGATCTTTCTGTCATCACGGCATATCCTGTATAATGGATAAAAACAATGGTTCTTTTTAAGAACCACTCTCTCCTTCTTTTAGGATTGAGGGCTCTTTTCAGAGCCAACCAATACCCAGGAAGTCTGCTTCTTCAAATTGTCAAAACCAAACGTATTTCTCAGATCGAAAGATTGATTGCATCAGACTCAAAAAAAGACTAAGCCCTATCCGAAGAGTCGTCGTTTTTTCCCACCCGCCAAGATCAACCGTTTTTCCCACTCCCGCCATCCCTTTTCTACAAAAGAATATAACAAGTCTGACGATTGGTCTACGTTAATTCTGAGTCAGAAAAAAGTAGGTCAATCCCTCCACTAAGTTATAAAAATTCAGTGAACTTTTCCTATAACCATTCGACTCTCGTTTCTCTCGAGTAGCACGAATAAGAAATCGTAAAAGTATACCAAGACGAGAAAAATGCTTATATTTTTTCCTTATTGTCCACAGTGTGATAGACCATGTGCAATAGAGTGTGGAAAATGCTTTCATATCCTACAACATCTTGGAGAAAAGCACAATTGTCCAGAACCAGATGAGGGATTCTATGACTATGATGAAGACTATGGTGTAGTGATTTGGTGTTATCATTGCTGTCAAGCTTTCATCGTGGTCCAGTTTGAAGAAGAAGAAGAACATCTCGATCGCAACCAGTGAAGAATGAAGCTTCATAAAACAGCCCTTTTCAGGGCTAACATGCAACAAGAAAGTTTTCTACTTTTCTTCAAATTGTCACTTCAACTCAATTCTGAATTAAGAAATATAACGAAACTAACGATTGGATAACATTAATTCCGAGTCAAAGTAGGTCAATTCCTCTACCATCCTATAAAAGACGGGGCTCTTTTTCTTTTTAATCAGTTTTTCCCTCTCAGAACTCAAAAATGAAGACCCTCGACAAACGGATCAAATTGATTGAAGCAGAGCGACGATTTAGAAAGGGATGCAAACAGATCGAATTGCTTAGAAAAACGATATGATAAGTGTAAAAGCAGAGCTGTGCAATATAATCTGAAAATTCAACTTTGTTCAATCAAAGGAGTACTCATTATGTATAATGAGTATGTCCAAGGCAAAGTTGAAGAAATCAATGAACTTCGGCGTGAGCTATTCCCCGAAGATTCAGATGAGGAGGTTTAGAGTCCTCGATCTTTTCTCTAGTTTTGAAATTAAGTTAACCGATAGTTAAATTAATTTCATTACAGAGAATAGTGAAAAACAGCCCTTTTCAGGGCTAACATACACCAAGAAAGTTTTATCTCTCTTCAAATTGTCAGGCCAAATCAATTCTGATTTTAAGAAAAGGTTAATTTTTACTTCAACTTATCAAAAAAAGACTAAGTTTATCAGAAAACCTTATTCCCTACCACAACGTATAGACTTGTTTTCATCTATCTTTTTACTTATTCAAAAGAGAATATAACAAAACTAACGATTGGCTAACGTTAATTCATAGTCGAGGTAGGTCAATTCATCTGTAAAACGTATAAAGAAAGCCGGTCAAGTTCTCATTTAATCATTTTTTACCTCTCAATACTCGAGAATAAAAAATGTTTTGCATGTTCATGTTTGGATCAGTGGCATATTATTCGATACTGAACTGGTTAGAAGATTGGTTTCGTCGACGGCAGATACGTCATAACCTAGCACTACTTATTATGTTACTTGATGAGTTAGAGGCTGCGAGAGATAGACGAAGAGGTTAAAAAATACAAATCTTCGAAAAACAGTCCTTTTCAGGACTATCAAACGTTAAGAAAAGTTCTATCTTTTCAAATTTTGTCAAGCAAAATTCTGCATAACTCTTAAGAAAAATCTCATCCCAAATAATATTTTCTAATATAGTATAGTTCATTCTTTTTGCAAGTAAGCAGTATAACTATGTAAAAACCGAAAGATTATCATTTCTGCTTGACTAGAATTCAGTTGTTTTCGTTCAATCATAGGATATGTTACATTCGCAATAGAGCTCAGATCAATCGGTTAGCCAGTACCCCAGATTTCTATCATTTCTCTCTGTAAGTGTTATAATCATTCGTGGCTGCTTCCGACCGGGTCCGCGCTCTTAATTCTGTATCAAAGTAGGTCAATCCCCCTACCAACCTATAAAACGTTGACGATATTTCTCTACAATCATTCGACTCTCGATCTTCGAGTAGTACGAGTAAAAACACACTGTTAACGGGAAAGATGAATCTCAACTTAGCCGATTACAACTTAGCCGACTACATCTTAGACAACTCCTTACCACAGAGTGGAAACAGTGGAGATATTCTAGCGTCAGCCATGAATTCGACATTCATTGAGCCAATGGCAGCACTAGTTAACAAATTCGAGGAAGAGATGCGACAGATGATCTCAAAACAAGATGCTACAATAACTCAGATTTTAGAGGAGTTGAAAACATTGAACAGAAACATCGAGATAATATGTCAGCAAAGACAGTCAACTACACCTGTTATTGTGAAGATTCCGGTGGAGTTCGACTTTGATAAAACCAGCCTTCGAAGACTAACAGACTCCCTTGTATCAGTTGTAAAAAAGAAAGATCAGAAGTCAAAGGAAAATCAGTCGAAGGAAAACCAACACTCAAAGGAAACACAATCAGAGAAAGATCATCAGCCAAAGGAAGAGAAGATAAAAAATAAAAAACGAAAAATAGAGAAAGACGATGATGAACAACTTCACAAAAAACAACGATACGATCCCACCTATGTATCACCGTCAAAAATAGGACTGGGAAAACATGGGAAAAATATCGACAACTTCAAAGACTTCAAGATCCCAAAGATTCCAAAACTCAAACTCAAAAAGATACCCAAAGAAACAAAGAAAAGTTCTCAATAGAGAAAAAAGACAAAAAAAGACAGTTCAATTTCCAAAAACAGTCCTTTTCAGGACTAACCATTCCCCAAGAAAAATCTATCTTCAACAATTGTCAATAAGTAAGTCAAGCCGCCTCCAAGCGTATAAAAGACGATGATATTTCCAGTACATTAATCATTCGGTTCCCGAATAGATGACAGCTAAAGAAATGGTGATGGACTATAGTGTACAATTTCTACTTCTCTCGATGACAAAATGGTATCTGACAACCTTTCTACTGGCCATGATGCATGACTCCACTTTGCCTATGCATAAAATAAACAAAATAAGAAGGTTAATAGCAGATCGAAGAAGAGTCGTGGAGTGTCCTATCTGTCAGACAAATTTTGGATACTGTCATTAGAGGAGGAGGAGAAAAAACAAACTCCAAAACAGCCCTTTTCAGGGCTAACCATTCCCCAAGAAAAGTCTATCTTTCTCAAATTGTCAATATCGCTAAGACCAATAGAAGAGTCTTTTATCTTGGGAACCATATCGTGGTGAAAAAAGACTAAGTCCAACAATAGGCTCTGCCTGAACCAACCTGTTTGTTTACATTAGGCGGAACTACTTTTTTAATACAATTGTGAAAAAGACTAAGTCCAACAAGGGTCTTTGCCTTGATCCAAGCTGAAAAGGGAAATAACCCATCGAATTTTGGCGGGAAAACGTCTCGACCAATCAAAACGTTTGTTTACGTTTGTTTACATCAGTCGGAACTACTTGTTTACATCAGTCGGAACTACTTTTTAATCCAATTGTGGAAAAAAAGACTAAGTCCGACGGTAATAGAGAGAGAAAGATCAACCCTCCAAAAAAGACTAAGTCCAACGAGGGTTTCTACCTGAACCAACTGCCGGAACTACTTTTGTCCGAGGTCTACCCTCCCGAGACTAGTAACGGACTATTTATTATTGTATTCATATGTCGCGGAAACCGAATCACGCCAAAATTGCAGTGATGCGGCATTTTTTCTGCTCGGGAGGGTAGACCTCGGACAAAAATGGCACTCAGGGAGGGTAGACCTCGGACAAAATGGCACTCAGGGAGGGTAGACCTCGGACAAAACGCGTTTTGTCCGAGGTCTACCCTCCTATACTACTCACGACACAACTGAAATGATTCAGACAATACTGTAAACATTCTACCGCTTTCCCTAGTATAGAAAATACGTTAAAAGGCCTGAACATTGTGTGAAATTCTCCTTTATTGGAATTTCAAAGACATAAGATCACATACTTACAAAAAATGACAAGCTTACCTGTTTTTCAGTTGTTTTTGAGCCGACACTTTCGAAACCGGAAGACCAATACAACATTTTCTCTCCGGAGCCATTGGCTCCGAATATGAACTTTCCTACCTGTGTTACTGTGTCTCTCTTCGAAAAAGCAGTAGGCCTATAAATAGCAAATATGTGCAATGTGCCCACACAGATTGCTGACAGAAATGAGGTATCGTATAAAAGTATAATAAAGTACCTAGACAGACTGATTAAAGTCCCAATAAAGTCCAAAATTTGAATTTTTTTATGCTTGAAAAAAGGCATGAATCTGTTAGATTTACTCTTATTTTGTCGCCAAGGGGATAGGGGCGTTCATAGCAGCATCGGTTCATGTCACAGAACCATACAAAAATCCTAATTTTTTTTAATCAATTCTCCCAACTGACGTTACCACGCACTATTCGGAATCATTCTGGTGTCCTATTTGTAGACACCATGTGACCGATGACGTATTACACAAACGATGTGCTTTCTCTCCTTAGAAAACGTTGCGAAACTTCGGTAAGTCTTTAATTTTCGTTAAATTACCTGCGCTCATCGTATCTAATTTATTTGTATGCATTTGATTGGTAAATCGGAGTTGTGTTATATTTATTTCGATCATGATATGCCTATTTCTTCTTGTCAAGAGTCGTCCAAACATCGAATGACATCTCGGCCTATAACACTTTCGGCCTATTACAATTTCGACTAGTAAGAAATTCGGCGCATACAAAATCGAATGTCTACACAAGGTATAAAGGTTTGTAATATGAGCCATGAGGAATAAGTCAAACAAAATGCGGACGTTTTATAACGAAGATCAGACTTTATATTATGTGCGATCTGATCTTGATCTTCTAGGTAATGAAAAAGTTAAGAATTTTGTGGGGGGGGGGGTTTCGGGTCTGTAATTACTAGCGAATTTTGACCTGAGTTTAGCATCAGGTGGTGGACGTTTTATATCAAAGGTCAGACTTCTTACTAGGTGCAATCTGATCTCGATCTATGCTGTCAACAAAGAATATTTCTCAACTTTCAAGAGTTTAGTAAAACACATTGCTTATTGATATTTTTACTGCTAGTTTTTGAAGACAGAGTTGATGTTACTTCATCAATCAAGTTATTGCATGCAGATGAACCATACTTTTAAAAATTATAGATACATATTCCAAAGCTGATAAATACATGTACTTCAAGTTGTTGGAGTGCAAGACAATTGAAGACAAAAGTAGAAGTTTACTAGTACTCAAGTAATATTTATCTACCACATTGTGATTAAGAAAAATAATTTTTTATGTCATTTTTTACTGATCTCTTTTCTTTCCAACCTAAAAACAGTGTATTTTTTTAGGGTGTGATACAGAGAGACCAAGATGTTTGTTAACCGCCAAATAGATATCCCAGTCTGGTGTTATATCTCTGCTGTACGACAATTTTTTTTTCACAGATTTTAGCACAGTCCATGTCAACAGGTATCTGAATGATATTTAGATCTACATCTATTACACATTAATGTTAGAACTTTGAAGTCTATTACCGGTATATTTCAAGCTTAGAAAGGATCAGCTTCTGAAGGGATAATTGATCAAATACAACTTTTTTACACCCTTGCCATAAATTTTTGAAAGGAGCAATTGTTTGCTACAAGCAACTGCTCCTTTCTCACATTCCTCCATTTAGTTGATTTTTTTTTTGTGTGTGTGAACATTCCCCAGTTGTCGGTTGTTTAACACCATTTTCAACATTATTTCAGTTTTATCACGGCAGCCAGTGCACCTGTCCATGCTTATCAAGAGTTTCTGTTTCTAGTACTTTGCATAATTTCCCACTGGCTGCTTTTCCACGTAATCATTGTCAATACAATGATTAACATTGAGAGAGGAATGTATCCTGTTGCAATGACTATCATCAGTCCTGGGAAAGAAATTGGCTGAGCTAGGGATTTGAAGCAGCAATCCCCCAATCTCAAGCCCTGTATGCGACTAGCTGCACCACTAGGGCTTTGCAGTAGTATTTCGTAAAAGTAATGTACTCTTGAGAGAGAAAAAGGCATGCCTTGGGGCTAAAACAAATTAAAGTCCAACTTTTAGTAAGCAAGCACAAAAGGTACACTCAAAAGCTGCTTTGTATTAAGCCAGCACCAAAGAGACTCTCAAATTGTGGGTTTTTTTTTTACCTTGAAAAAGAAGGCTTTTGAAACATAATGAAAAAAGGTGAAAACCAACATTTTCTATTTCCAAAAGTGATTTTAGCTTTTTAAACAAGTTCGGTCATTTGAGCCACGTTCAATTTGTTGTCTACAAATGCTTTCAATTTGGACAAGTTAGAAATTTTATCAGCTTGAAAAGAATTAGTATAAAGGTGGCCACAAGGGCAGGGTTTACTGTATAAAGAAATGAGCATATCTTGTAAAATAGTTCTAGAGATACAATCTGAGACTAGTAGATTAAAAATACATGTGTTTTTCAATCTAAATTTACTTGATTGATTGAATGGTGTTTAATGCGGCATTCAACATTATATCAGTCATTTCATTGCCTCAGTTTGCTTATTCATGTATACCCTGGGTTTTAATATATGGCTCTGTAGTGTCATGCCCAAGAACACTCTTATGAAAAACCCATTGCTTCCAGTGAGGCTCAAAGCTCGGACCTCCAGGTTATGAGTGCTACACTTTACCACTGAGCCAGGGAGACCTTAAATAAATTTGTATTTCAGACTCAAAATGCGAATACAGTCTCAATGGCAGTGTAAGATACAAGGACATAGTTGTTAAATGGCCTCTTTAGGATTTCATTTAACTCTGCCAAACAACAAAGTTTTGGACTAGTCCAAATTCAAAGTATTTGCAGCCAAAAATTTAACTGTGGCTCAAATGATGGAATTTGTATTTAATAGGGTAGAAAACATAGTGTGGAATCAAGAAAATGCTGGTTACCTGCATTTTCTCCTTTTCTCATGTTTTCAAAACACCTGGAGATGCATTAAGCCCCCTTTTGCCAGAGTGTGGCCCATACATACTTTGCATTATTTAACTCTTTACCAAAAGACAAAATTTTAGATTGAACCAAACTGAAAGCATTAATTTTGCAGACGACAAATTAAGTGTTGCTAAACTGATGATTTCTCTTTTTGATAGGGTAGTAAACATTGTGGGAAAAGGAGAAAATGCTGGTTACCAGCATTTTCTCCTTTTCCCACAATGTTTTCAAAAGCCTTTTCTTTCAGGGTTGTTAAAAGTCGGGATTGTGTGGTAAAGAGTTAAAAAGAAATTTATATTCTTGTCATTTCAGTGTCTCATTTTGAACAGAGTGACGTGACATTTGAACAGTGTGGACAGGGAAAAAATCACTCTCAGTTTATAGACAGATATGGACAATATTAGTGCATCTACTAACTTAACAGTATACCAGTAACATCGGAATGGACTTCTGCAGTGATTGGTGATCGTAATATTAGAAATTTTGGATCAAAATTGTGGATTTTGGAGGTTTCTTTTGGAGCTCAGTCAAGGACTTGAGAACAGGGGGTCAGTGGTTTGATTCCTGGCTTTTCCAATTTCTTAGAATTGATGATATTCATTGTGACATGTGGGAAAGCAGCCAGTGGCTTGGAAAGATTATTGTGTGAGGTACTTTAAAAAGGGTTTTTGTCGGTTTAACCCTTTACTAAACAATCTTGAGTTTTCACGACCCTAGAGATGAAGACTTTCGAAAACATTGTTGAAATTCTCTGGTTACCAGCACTTTTTTTCATTTTCCCATATTTTCTACCCTTCCAAAAACAAATTTCAATACTTGGGTCCCATTTATCATCTGCAAATACTTTCAAGTCTAAAATTTTGTTGTTTGTCAAGAGTTAAAAACTATGTGCAGAAATGGGTTAACCGTTTACCAGATGACAGATTTTGGACAAGTCCAAATTGGAAGTGTTTTTTGACAACTACTGTAATTCATTGTGGCGTAAAGGATTAGATTTGTCTTTGAAATGGTAGAAATCATTGAGGGAATAGAAGAAAATGCTGGTTACTAACATTTTCTCCTTCACCCACGAAGTTTCTAAAGCTATCTCCCTGGGGGTCATTAAAAGACGAGATTGTTTGCTAAAGGACCATTGTATACTTGATTTAAAAGCTTGAAAATATGTAGATAGTGAAAACAATTGCAGTTTGCTCAAATGTACTTTTTATTGGTCTCGAACTTTGTAAGATATGGTTTTGTTTTAAAATTCATAAACATAAATTAAAACTGTAACCCTTTACCAAATGACAAAATTTTATGCTAGTCCATATTGAAAGCATTTGCAGTTGACAAAATAAATGTGACTCAAAAGTTAAGATTCTATTTGGGAAGGGAAGAAAACACTGTGGGAAAAGGAGAAAATGCTGGTTACCAGCATTTTCTCCTTTTCCTACAATGTTTTCAAAGGGCTTCTCTCTCAGGGCTGTTAAAAGCCGTGAGTGTGTGGTAAAGGCTTAAACTGGAAATAGAGTTTAGTATCTTTCAATAATTTTCCTTTTAGTAATAAAAAACAATGGTCACAAAAATATCACACTCAACTCTTTACCACACAATCCCTGGTTTTAATGACCCCTGAAGAAGAGGGCTTTTGAAAACATTGTGGGAAAAGGAGAAAATGCTGGTAACCAGCATTTTCTCCTTTTCCCACAATGTTTTCTATCCTTCCCAAAACAAATTTCAATTTTTCAATCATATTTATTTTGTCGTCTGCAAGTGCCTTCAATTTGGACCAGTCTAAAATTTTGTCGTTTGGTAAAGAGTTAATCATATTGGTAATCTTAATTCAATATTCTTCATGACTGTTGTAAAAACTTAATACTGGCTATCTGTATCTTGGGTAAAAATACTGTTCACGTAAAACTTTCCATCATAGAGCACCTAAGGTAGGAAGAGAAACAGAAACAAGTAAATGTATTTGACTGATATATGTCACAATGCAATAAATCTATTTTCAACAGCATTTCAACTGTATAGCAGTAGCTGTACACTTACTCATGTTCACTGGGTCAATAACTGATATCCCTTTACCACACAGTCCCGACTTTTAACGACCCTGAGAAAGAAGCCTTTTGAAAACATTGTGGGAAAAGGAGGAAATGGTGGTAACCAGCATTTTCTCCTTTTCCCACAGTGTTTTCTACCCTTCCCAAAACAAATTTCAATTTTTCAGTCACATTTATTTTGTTGTCTGCAACTGCTTTCAATTTTGACCAGTCTGTTTTGTTGTTTGGTAAAGAGATATTACTGGCAATAAAGCTGGGGGAGGTTACTTTTTGTAGGAAACTACCTATCAAGCTCCAGCTACAGTTGAATTATGAACACATGTTTTACAAATCATATCAACCAAAAGGCCATGGTGGGCTTGCAAGCATCTTCACATCCTTGTTTATTAACCCTTAACCACACAATTCCGGGTTTAAACGAACCTATGGAAGATGCCTTCTGAAAACATTCCGGGAAAAGGAGAAAATGCTCGTTACCAGCATTTTCTCCTTTTCCCACTGTCTTTTCTACCCTACCAGAAACAAATTTAAATTTTGAGTCACATTTATTTTGTTGTCTGTAAATGCTTTTAATTTGGACCAATCTAAAATAGTGCTGTGTGGTAAAGAGTTAAGTGTCATTGCAACTGGATTTGATCCTGTCAAACTCCTGAACATGATTTGGGTTTGCTCATGGGGGAAACAGCCAGTGAATTTTAGAGAATTTGCTGAGAATTACTAGTATATGAAATAGAGGTAAAAGGCACATTATTAAATTTAAACCTTTTTCAAACAATCCAAGTTTTAACAACTCTAGTAAGACAGCCTCTCCAAATATTGTGGGATAAAGAGAAAATTTTGGTACAATATAGCCTGTAGAAAAAGCAGAAAATATTGGTAGCCTGCATTTTTTTCTTTTTTCCCCCACACTGTTTTCTACCCTTCCAGAGAGACATTTATTGTGTTGAGTTATATGTACTTTTTCATCTGCAAATAGTTTCAATTTAGACGAGACTAAAATGTTCTTCTCTTGTAAAGATTGGGTGTTTATTTGTTGGAGCATTTTGCACCACTTTAAACATTATTTCAGATTTTTATTCATGTCAGTGTGACAACTCATTACTGTCTTTTCTGTATTTCACCAGCACAAAGCTGGGGCTCTGCAATGTCTTGCCTAAGGACATTCCTTAACCCTTAAAGCCCTGGATTGATTGATTCTATGGTGTTTAATGTCATTTTCAACATTATTTCAGTTATATCGTGGCGGCCAGTGCACCTATCCATGCTTTCCTAGCGTTTCTTTTAGCAGTGCTTCGCACAGTATTCTTTCCAAGCCACTGGCTGCTTTTCCCACATAGCCATTGTCAAAACAAAGGTCAGCGTTGAGAGAGGAAAGAAATTGGCCGAGCCAGGGTTTGAACCAGCGACCTCCTGTTCTCAAGTCCCTTACGCTACAGACTGAGCTACAGGGTGCAGCTTAAAGCCCTGGAACCAACTTAAGTTGTTTTTGCAGACAAAAGTTGTTTTTGCAGACAGTGTAGATAAAGATCAGACTGCACATAATATGTAGTCTGATTTTAGATCTATACTGTCTGCTACTATGAAACAAGTTTTGTCAAAATAAAGCAAGACGACTACCATTTTCTTACTTTCCAACCCTTTACCAGTTGGTAAAATTTTAGTTCAATTGTTCAAACTGGAAACAATTGCAGATGAAAAATTGGACATATTAGCTCAAATGAAAAGATTTGCTTCAAGAAGAATAGTATTATGGAGGAAAAAATACAGGTAACCAGCAATTCTGCTATTTCCATAATGTTTCAAAAGTATTTTTCTTTGTTAAAGTGATTAAATAGTGCGTTACATAATAACTTGGATGTTTTGGTTAACCCTTTACCTGACAATCCCAACTTTTAAAGACCCTGGGAAAGAAGCCTTTTGAAAACATTGTGGGAAAAGGAGAAAATGCTGGTAACCAGCATTTTCTCCCTTTCCCACAATGTTTTCTACCTTTCCCAAAACAAATTTCTGCAAATGCTTTCATTTTGGAAATGTCCAAAATATTGTTGTTTGGTAAAGAGTTAAGGGTTGAGGGAAAGCAGTAGCTTCTAACATTGCTCTGTATGTATGAATATATTTTTTCATTTTTTGTCCACAAATTCTTCTTGTAAGACTGTTGTGATGTACATGTATTTAAAATAATAAAATAATATTACATTATATTGCCTTGATTGTTGCATAAAACATATCTGTCTTTGTAAGAGCTGTGATCTGAACCAGCCAGTTTTATATCGTAGTACTGAAGGCCAAGTATTCACATGCTACATATTCTTCAGCAACACCACAGAATATGTCTTTGGAAATCTGATTATTCTGCTGTATATCTGAAAAATAAAAAAAAGACGCATTCTCTTTTTTAATTTATCTAAATCTGAAACTGTAAAAAAAACAAAGACAGCAGTATAGTAATAGGTGTAGGTTTACTCCAACTTCATTCCATTTGATAACAGAATTGATTGCAGCATTTGTCCAGCATGTGGTTGAACTTAAATAATGTTGAAAACTGTACATGTATGAAGTCATAACTGTACAAATACAGCTTTTAACAAACCTGTTTCGAAACAGCATTGGTAATTACTTATCATTTGTAGGGAAGAAAACATGTGTTCCATCTTCCACAATGTTACTTTTCCATATGGATCAAAATTGACTGCTGCTGCATTTCCAACCTTTCACTAATTTTCTTTACATGTTCTTTACTCTAGTATGGCATATGTCTCAAAGCCCGAATAGTAGCAAAAAATACACAAAAAGTAGGTCAGCAGTTGCTATGCTGCTCTATCTTTTGTTAACTTTTTACTTGATTTCAATTTTTTTTTTTTTTGCCATTGACTTACACTTGGATCAACTGTACAACAACAGATTATCATCTTCCCAACAATTTCGTACTTTCAAAAGGTGTGACTAAAATCAAAATGCATTTTAACACCCACTTTGTTTACTTTTGGTGGCTGCTGGGCCTTTAAACAGTAGCACATACAATCATGGGTATGGGCTATACATCAAACAAATGAATGTAGTTTTTAGCCTTTCAATTTCTGACAATCATTCTGTTTACATGTATGATACATGTAAATTCTAGAACAGTGTAATGCAGTATCTTTTACTCAATAATCAGCACTTTTGCAAATGAAGCCCAGTTTGATTGACTGAGTGATACATACATGTAGCTTTCAACATTATATCAGTCATACCATTTTGATAGATCGTTAATTCATATGTTTCCTGAGTTTTAACAATATCTGAAGTAACTTGCCCATGGACATCCCAACAAAACCCAGTGAGAATTGAATCTGAGTCATGGATTACTTATATTATGCATTTACCACTGAGACATGAAATAATCCTTGAGCCCTTTACATCTGTTCAGTTGAATAAAACTTGTGGCATTACTAGTATCACAAGGGTCAGCTCAAGTAATAGAGGAGAACTGTGAAGCCCTAAGTGACAAAACAAAATTCAGTCGCATAAGCACAGTAGTAGCTTAGTCAGCGGTCTACCGGTATTTTGTCCAACAGCATATTTTCAAGAATTCTGCTCCATTTTCATCCTGGCCTATAATAAGGGTTTCATTCAAGATCTAGCAAAATGAGACAGCAAAAACTTCTTGCAGTATACCAGTAATCTTGAATCTACACTGCTTCTTTAAAGGTATAGCCCATGTGGTGGGTTGAGGTGAATCCCTGAAACTGCAATACATTGTTTTGAATTTTCATTACTTTACCAGTCATGTAAATTTTGTGAATTTGGCTATTGAAAATAAAATTTGTTTTATCTGATTGAGACACATGTACCTGAAAAGTGGTCGCCAAATTCTGAATCTACTGGAATGGAATCACAATCATGACAGAGTTAGAAACCAAGGCTCATCTGCATCTGCACAGTCAGTATAATTCAGTATGTGTATCATCATGTAGGAGGATCCATTCACATTGGCCAGAGATGTGTAAAGTAATTATCTCCATACTCTGGAATATCATTTACATATCATTTAACATTCTGTGCTAGAAATTTAATGGTGTTTTACTCTGCTTTCAACAGTATTTCAGTCATATCATGGCAGCATCACACAAATTCATGTATTTCCTGGGATTCACCAGTACTAGGCTAGGGCTCTGAAGTGTCTTGCCCAAAGACACTCCCATGAAAAAACCAGCAGATCGAACCCCAGACCTAATGATGTGCAAATTCATCTTTTACTCTTTACCAAACGACAAAAATTTAGACTTGTCAAAATTGAAAGCATTTGCAGACGACAATTTAATGTGGGCCAAACGATAGAATATGTCTTTGATTGGGGAGAAAATATTGTGGGAAAAGGTGAAAATGCTGGTTACCAACATTTTCTCCTTTTCCTAAAGTGTTTTCAAAAGGCTTATTTCTCAGGGTCGTAAAATCTCGAGATTGTGTAGTAAAGGGTTAACATACAATCCAGTGCTGTAATGACCCAGAGGCATAAACCTTTTCAGAACATTGTAGGAAAAGGAGAAAATGATGCTGCTGGTGACTAGTATTTACCTTTAATTCAACAATTGTTTCTCCTGTTTCAAATACAGATCATGTAGATCCAATACAAGCTATGTCGTCTGCAAATGGCTTCAATCTAGACAAGTCCAAAATTTTGTCATCTGCTAAAAAAAAAAAAAACACCAAGATTCCATTGATATGTGCACTGACCAGATTAGGGAAAGATAATTGGGTTCTACGTTCAAATTTGTGTCACCCAAGAAATTCAGCCAATTTTTTTTAAAAAATGGTGCAGATTTAATTCAACACATTGAGTTTCAATTGCATTTCTAAAGTGTTATACACCCCCCCCCCCCCTCCCCCCAAATACTTAGCCTTGTCCAACACTAAGGCATTTGCGGAAAAACAAATATTTCTCAAATAATGAAATTTGTCTGTGATACAAGAAAAATATTGTGGAAATAGGAGAAAATGTCGGCTACCAACTTTTTCTCATATTTCCACCATGTTTTCAAAAGCATTTTTTCAACATCGTAAAAACTAGGGATTGCTAGGTAAATGGCCAATCTCCGAATAAATATGCGTCGCGTATATCCGAGGTTCAGATTACATTCATGCAAATTTAATCATTATCTGCATTCTCTGCGAAGAAAATGGGTCAATCGGGTGCTGCGCAAAAATGAAAGATCACTTTCATCTCACAGGTGCCCGGCGAGCGACAGTATAATTCATGTATTACACACTAAGTAATAGCAAATTAGTGTGTAATATATGAATCATACTGTCGCTCGCCGTTCACCTGTGTTTCATCTTACTAGCCGATATTCATTAATCAGAAAGTACTTACGTATCCTGATCCAACAGTAAATGCGGAAATCAATACAGATATAGCGATAAATCTGTTTTTAACACAATAAATATAAGATGAACGTAAGGCGACTTACTGATTCGAGAATGCGAACTGAAATCCGCATCAGTTTTCAGACAGTTCGCTCATTCTGTATGTTTACACGAGCTTCTTGTTCAAAACAAAAGAAACAAATCCTAAAATACACGCCCGTTTGTTCTTTCTGTGTCGCTCTTCGGCAAAATCGGTAAACGAACTTGGTTTTCTGTCGAATATGATTCTCACGACCGTCACACCGTCCTCCATTTTGTTTTTCGTTTACCTTAGCTCCAAGGTATCACGTGGTGTAACTACGTCATCGTTATTGATGTAAACAAAAGTTAGAGATACCTGGTAGTATTTCTTGTAGTTTTGAAAGTAATTCTTTTGCCAGCGAATGGAACTTTGACCAATCGCACATTTGGAGAGTGTCATCGTTATATTAATTTACATAGTTTTAAATGGTATGATTAAAATTTAACTTCATTTTTCACCCCGCATTGTTTACATTTGGACTTTATTGGGACTTTAAGGAGTAGATGGTCCAACGGTTACCCTAACAGTGGACACAATCTAAGTGCCAAGAATTTTTTTGTGGCGGAATGAATTAAAAATATATGACCTTCATCATTGCTGAAAAATTCACACAAAGTTGAAACGACACTTTAAAGTTATGACTGCTATTAAAGAATGCCGATTTTTTAAAAAGAAAATAATGTTGCAATATCATGCCTTTAAGTACAGATATTGCCCTTTTTAAAAAATAAGGCTATCTGCCATATCAAGAAAGACATTACTGAACTAGTTTTGCTGAAGAAGGTTCGGGTAAAGAAAACACGAGAAAAGCAGGTTAGTGCCAAGCTGACGTGTATTTTCCACAAATATACAATTAACACGATAACGCCGTCATCTCCATGATAAACAACATGGCGGATTTCTAATGAGTATAGTAAACAAGGACTAAGTATCATTGCAAGAATCAAGCATAAATTTAACAGTTATCGCAGGCATTGACTTAAGTTGAAAAGGTAAACTAAAAAGTTGCATAGAAAATGTTTTTGTCTTCTAAAATTGGCAAATAGAGATGTTACTTTTATTCTTTAAAAGTCACCCCGGAAAATTTAGCTACCAGAGTAACATTAAGGGGAAACCTCGTATCTAGAAATATTTTAAAGTTTATGTTGAGCCACATGTGTTATCGTCTATCTTTATTTCCGGTTAAATTAAAGACTGACGTGGAGCTGCTCGCAGACAGGTTTTTAATCGAGTTTCAGTTGCAGACAACTCTGGCCATCATAGTTTTTTTTTTTTTCAGAAATCAATTCTCACATATTTTTATAGCTGAAGGCTAGATCTGATTCCTTTAACTTTTTGCCCGACAATGGAATCTTGGACTTGTCCAAATTGAGAGCATTTGCAAATGACAGGGTAATGTGACTCAAAAACTGGAAGGACAGGTTACTAGTATTTTCTCCTTTTCCCATGGTGTTTTCAAAAGCTTTCTTTCTCAGGGTTATTAAAACTCAGGATTGTGTGGTAACAGCTTAATTTAAGTCATAATCTCATTGTGTACCTCTATTTTAATCCACTCATCGAAAACTGCTGCATATGAGTTTGAATATCATTCACAATTTCAAACTCCTACAAAAATCTATATTTCTTTTTTACCCCTTTCTGTTTATTATGATAAAATCAGAGTAGAAGAAAATCATTTTAACTCATGAAGTATTCCAGATTTACTGGAGTATGATGATACATACAACATTTTCTTAATGAGACTCCTCCTCTCTCTGATTAACCCTTTACCAAACAATCCCAGGTTTTCAAGACCCTGGGAAAGAAGCCTTTTGAAAATATTATGGAAAAAGGAGAAAATGCTGGTAACCAGCATTTTCTTCTTTTCCCACAATGTTTCCCAAAACAAAAGAAATTTCAATTTTTGAGTCACGTTTATTTTCTCGTCTACAAAAGCTTTCAGTTTGGACTGGTCTACAATTTTGTCATTTGGTCAAGGGTTAAGAGTCCCAGATATTTTTATCTAGTCCATGGATGATGTTATAATAAATCATTGTAAATAAATCAAATGCCTGGTAGCGGCCAAAAGTAAACAGTGCAGTTGTTAAGATGCATTTAAATTTTAAAAGTATGGAAATTTATTGTAAAGATGACGGTTCGTTATTATATGGTCAGTCCAAGTGTAAGTCGCTGGCAGGAAAATGAAATTTAAAACTAGGTAAAAAGTTGCCAAGTCGTTCTATCTTTTGTGTACTTTTTACTTGGATTTGACATTCAATTTTCTGCCAGTGACTAACACTTGAAGCTACCGTACAACAACAGATTGTCATCTTCGCAATAATTTCCATATCTTTTAATGATATGAGTTACACTCAAATGCACTTTAACACTCACATTGTTTACTTTTTGCCTACTGGGCGTTCAATGACATTTAGATCACCCTAATGATATCATAAATTGATGTCTTTTTTATATTGACTATCCGAATGTGCATAGACTTTCAATAACATATACTTCTGGTAACATCAATCCTTTACCATACAATCCTGAGTTTTATGACCAATAGAAAGACAGCTTTTGAAAATGCAGATGCTTGTAATCTTGAAGTGTCCAAAATTTGTCGTTTGGGAAAAGTTTGAGAAACAAAAAATAATAAAGAGTAGTTTCCCTGATCAAATGCAAATACTAATCATGCCAAAAACTATTATTATCATTGGAATAGTTACAGCTTTTCTCTCACACGGCAATTATCATTAGTTCACCAACATTTAGCAGACAGCAATGTTATAGTGTCATCCTCAGAAAATTCTATGTGGCTTTACCCTATTAATGGCCCCTTTTTTGGAAAGTGTAGTGATAAAATGTAGATAAGTGATATTTGTTATGCTAAACAAGTTTGTAGTTGAGATGAAAAGTACAATTGCTTTACATTATTCTGTGTTTTTTAAAATGTAGGACAAGAGAAAAATGGGGAGTTACAGTTCAAAAAACAAGTCCTGGTTTCCCAAAGCTTTGGACAATAACCCAGAACAGGTGAAAAGGCTGACAGATTTACTGAAAGTGAAATCTAAACATGAACAGAAAGTTGCCTTGCGTGGTTGGGACAGTCATCAGAGAGAGTTGGTAATGAATATTTTTTCATATATATACACATTTATGGAAACAGGATTACACTCAAAGTCTGCCAGACACTCACATATGAATGAAAGTCTGTCAATCATAAGTTTTCTACTGAGGATTGTTCATAGAGGAGACAATTGTCCCATCTGTATCATTCATAATCAGGGAGAATGTTGTTTGTTTCAAATTTAAGAAATACCACAAAATTTCTCCTTTCTGATTCTAGTAACTTTGATGAAATTATTTATGTGAGAATCTATGACAACATGTAATTTACTGAAAGCGGTTAATATTTTGCCTGTTAACTAGGTTTTTATTTTGGTTGTTGAAAAATTAAACAGAGAATTAATACCATGAAAAGCAAATTGCTTTTAGTTTTTCAGCTTTTACAAAAACTAACTCTTTTAACATCAAATGTGAACAAATTCTTCAGTAACTGTTTATCAGTCTAGAAATAGAGGATCTTACATGAGTGTTTATGTATTTTCATTTCTATCAAACAAGTTGACTAAAAATGTATGATGCGAGCCTTGGCGAGCGTCAAATACATTTTAGTCAACAAGTTTGATAAAAATGATAATACATGAACACAAATATGAGATTCTATTTATCGCATAAAACGAATGACAGACAAACAAGTATCCTGCATCCTAACCTTCAGGTTATATACCGTTCACAGGTCCATGTTTACAAATGTATTTCGGTTTGAATTGTGCACGTACATTAGAGGATAAATCTGACATGTACATCGAAAATTGAATGACACAGTCTATAAAGAGCGAGTAAATTGGAAGATTTACACAATTTAATGGATTTAGATATGTTTTTCTGCATTTTCCTGTTGTTATTAAACATGAAAACCATAAAGCTGTTCACGCGTATATGCCTTAGCAACAATGACGTCATTTTCCCACGAAATGGTGAAGTGGTACAAATTCTGGCACATGCGGTGGTTGGCTTCACTGGCTCCACGCGCTCATATCTACAGATTTTCCAGAACCGGGACCCAAAAATCGATAATATTTATAAGAAACTTATAAGCTATTTATAAGAAAAGGAATATAGACAAAACAAGTAAATTTTGCCTTTAACTCTTCACCAGATGTCAAAATTTTAGCTTCATGCAAATTGTAAGTATTTGCAGATGACAAATATAAAGTTACTCAAAACATAACATTTGTCTTTCATAGGGTAGAAAACATTGTGGGAAAAGGAGAAAATGCTGGTTACCAGCATTTTATCCTTTTTCCATAATGTTTTCCAAAGCCTTTTTTCTCAGGGTTGTTTAAAGTCGACATTGTGTGGTAAAGGGTTAAAAGGCAAAATATTTACCATTCTCAGTGAATCATTTATTGTCACAGATTCTCGTATGAATGAGCCATGCTTTGGCAAAAGGGGGCTTCATGCATCTCCGTGATCCATGATACCAAGCATGTCATCACATAATTATGGATCCCTAAAATCCATTTGTATAATAAGCCACTGATTCATGAATTAGATTGGTCCTTTGACGCGCAGATAATTTACCAAAATCATAAAGTTCTGGCCCAGGTCAGCCTGTGCAGAGTGTGTAGGCTGACCTGAGTTAATACTTTTTCCCAGATGCATTAAGCCCCCTTTTCATAGAGCATGGCTCAAATTATTTCATCACAACAGTAGTAAAGATGACAAATAATGATTTTAGAATCATAAGACTCCTGCCTTTACCATATGATATTGAATTTTGATACTGAATTTTGTCAACTTTTTGAAGAACCATTTTGATAATATTTTGGGAAGAGGAGAAAATGCTGGTTGTATATGTGATACGATAGTGATTATCGGGAACAGAAATAGTATCAGATCTGTCTGTTCAGTGCAAGGGAATGGAATCACATAATCACTATCTTATCTCACATGCAGCACATTTAACCCCTTACCACACAATCCCGAGTTTTAATGACCCTGAAGAAGAAGCTTTTGAAAATATTGTAGGAAAAGAAAATGCTGGTAACCAGAGACAGCATTTCCTCCTTTTCCCACAATGTTTTCTACCCTATCAAAGACAATTTACATCATTTGATTCATGTTTCAGTTTTCCTCTGTAAATCCTTTGAATTTAGACCAGTCTACATTTTTGTCATTTGGTAAAAAGTTAAACTGACAGGAGGGACTTTACAAATGTCTAACTCATTTTCACCAAACAATCCAGGAAAATGGTGTTTGAAAACATTTTGGGAAAAGGAGAAAATGCCAGTAACCAGCACTTTCTCCTTTTCCCAAGATGTTTTCTTGCCTACCAAAGATGATTCCTGTTTTTCGGAGCCATATTAACTCTTCAACGACAAAATTTTGGACTTATCCAAATCCAAAGCATTTGCAGACAACAAATTAAATGAGGTTCAGATTGTTTTTTGTGCCTTTGGAAGGGTAGTTGGGAAAAGGAGAAAATGCTGGTTACCAAAAATTTTCAAAAGCTATATTTTTCAGGGTCATTAAAACTTGGGGGGTTGTGTGGTAATGTGTTAAATATGTTGCATATAAATGCCTTTAATTGGGTGAGCCTCTTGTCTGGTAAAGGATTAAAACGACACAATTCTTTATTTTATTCAACAGCAAAACAACCAGATGCTGAAAGGGCTGTTCAGAAAGCTAGATCCAACAGTGATGAAACCAGTTGGCAGTGTGCGAGGGGAAATTCAGCTTTCATTCAAATACGATTTTGATGCTCAGATGCTGTTGGTAAAGGTCATCAAGTGTCGTGACCTTGTGAATGAGGACGTCAGAGCTAAACTGTCAGACTTTTATGTGAAGGCATGGCGTTGTTTGCACACAATAAATCAAATATGGCTCAAAGTTTGGAATTTGTCTGTGAAAGGGTAAACAACATTGTTGGAAAAGGAGAAAATGATGGTTACCAGTATTTCTCATTTTTCCTGCAATGCTTCAGCATTCTTCCTGAGTTCGTTGTTTGGTGAAGGGTTGTCTCATTTTTTTTGAAAACATTATGTCAAAAGGAGAAATTGCATGTAATGCACAATTTCTCCTCTTGCTACAATGTTTTCACCATTATTCATGTATGAAACTTTAATCATATGTTTTTTTTTACCAATTTTTACATCAATGTTTTCAAACTTTGCCATTTGTTTCAGAAGGTATTATTAGACAAATTTCAAGTCATGTTTAGCACAAAACTTCAGTTTGTCTTTTTGTTGAATGATCAGAGAGAAGTTTTAGATGATTCAGCTGAAAAACTATTAGATCTGGAATATGAATTTGCAACTATATGTATTGACTCTGGAAGATCTTTTTTTTTTTTTTTTTTTTAAAATGATCATCAGGTCCTTAGACATATGATTTGATAACCATTACCAAACAGTCCTGACTTTTAAAGACCCACAGGGAGAAGGCTTTTAAAAAATATTTGGTAAAGGAGAAAATAAGATTTAATTTGTTGTCTGCCAATACTTTTAATTCAGACGTGATTAAGATTTTGTCATCTGGTAAAGATGTGAAAGCAGTAAAGGGGTGGGGAGGGAAAGCTGATATTTAAGAATTAATACATATTACAGAAAGGTTATGCATATTGACTTTAAAGTTTTATAAGTGAGGACAGACTATCTGTGAATACATATGAGCCATGTTCTGGCAAAAGGGGGTTTAATACATCTCTGTGATGCATTAACCCTTTCCCAAGCGACAAATTTTGGACTGGTCCAAATTGAAAGAGTTTGCAGACGACAATTTTAAATTTGATGAAAATGGCAGAAAGTTCTCAAAAAAGATAGAAAACACTGTGGGAAAAGGAGAAATTGCTCATTACGAGCAATTTCTCCTTTTCCCACAGTGTTTTCAAAAGACTTGTACTGGAGACACATGAAAACCAGGGTCCGTATTCACCAACCATTCTTAAGAACATTCTTGGTCTTGTTCTTCAAAATTTTCCAAGTTTGAAAGTAACACACTTTCTGATTGGCTAAACCGTACGGTTTAGCCAATCAGAAGGTGTGTTACTTTCAAAATTGGAAAATCTTGAAGAATAAGTCTAAGAACGTTCTTAAGAATGGTTGGTGAATACGGACCCAGGGCTTGTTTGGGAAAGGGTTAATAAAATTATACCATGAAAGTCATCACAGTCATAATTGTGGATCCATAAAACCCATGTTGTCTTACATCCAGCTGACTGCTGAGGTAGAATGATCCTTAGACGTGCAGAAAATTATCCAAAAGCAAAAAAAGTTTTGACCCAGCCTGCTCAGGCTGACCCAGGGTTGATACTCTTTGCAGATGCATTAAACCCCCTATTTACAGAGCATGACTCATATTATGTGTAATAGAATTCACTCAGAGTTACGGTTCGAGGACATAACTGAGGGAATGGTAAACTGTTTCAGTGTTTGCTGAACTTTTTGGCTTTATTTATGTGACAAAAAGTGGGCATTTGCATAGAAAGAGTGTTGTAGATAGGACCAGTAAAAAGAAATATCAGGAACACATGGACAGGTGCACTGTCAGCAATGATGTAACTGAAATATTGTTGAAAGTAGTGTACAACACCAGACAAATTTTTTAAATGTTCTTTTTTTGTTTCTTGCTTTTGCAACCACAGCTTGAACTGGTTCCTGACAATTATAGTTTAGGGGAAAGAAAAACCCAGGTGGTTTACCAGACAAGTCATCCCAGGTTTGATGAAATCTTTAACTACAGACTTCCTGAATGTGGACTAGGTAAAGTATATTGAAATTACCATTATTTAACTCTTTAACTCTTTACCACACAAGAAAATTTTAGACTGGTCCAAATTGAAAGCATTTGCAGACGACAAAATAAAGGTGACTAAAAACTAGAACTTTGTTCTGGAAAGGGTAGAAAACACTGTGGGAAAAGGAGAAAATGCTGGTTACCAGCATTTTCTCCTTTTCCCACAGTGTTTTCAAAAGGTTTCTTTCTCAGGGGCGTCAAAAGTAGGGATTGAGTGGTAATGGGTTAACAAATAATCCCATGTTTTAATGACCCCGAGCAAACAACAAAATTTTAGACCTTTTCTAAATTCAAGGCATTTGAGGTCAAGAAACTAAAAGTTGCTCTATAGATGGGATCTCCTTTTGAAAGGGTAGAAAACATTGTAGGAAAAGGAGAAAATGCTGGTTTAACCAGCATTTTCTCCTTCTCCCACAATGTTTTCAAAAGCCTTCTCTGTCAGGGTCATTAAAAGTCAGGATTGTTTGCTAAAGGTTTGAGTCCCAAAATATCTCCCCACTTTTTCTGTTCTGATTATGATTCTGAAATCAAATAAAACAAATAAATTATTAATATTGTCCATTTTAGGGGAAGGAAAGCTGGTTGTTCATGTCTGTGAACACATGGTGGTTGAGGACGAGGTCAGAGGGGAAGTTATGATTGATTTAAACTCCTTTTCATTTCACAGTGAACCTACCCTTACAGCTTGGTATGCTCTTGGATGTGAGGTATAAATGTCACATACATGTTTACAGTGTTTATTCCAGCCTGCGTTTTTGCGTTTTTCAGGACAACAAAATTACAAATGACACACTAAAATGTGCAGTAGGAGCCTTTTTGGGGTGCATTTAAATGCCTCACCCAAAATCGTAAGAGCCATGCTTTGAAATTCCTGGGGAAGCCGATTTGGATGTTATTTTTAACTTTGACCTTATTGTAAATAGGAAATCAAGACTCATTTTAGTCTAGAAGTTTTACACATTACATATATACAATTACGTGGAAGTGTAACACATTCCTTCCAGTCTACAAAATAAAGACTGGATTATTCTTTATTCAGGTGCTTATCTATTTCTATGCTCATTTGAAGGGGTCTCAAAGATATAGGCTGGGTACAGTATAAAATTCTGCTTTAAGCACTTAACAGGTTAGAAGAGTAGGATAATTACTCTTTGGTAAAATACTTGACAGTAATACATCCCATTGTATAAAATTTTATTAAGGACCACTGTACGAAAGAAAAAATAATGCGTAACAGCAAAATTGGTGCATTTTCGATCATACACTGAGATGAAGAGTGCAGAGCGCACACAGTGATTTAGCCATTGACCTTACTGATTCGCCGATATCATTCGTTGTCTGTATCTGACGTAAAAATGAAAAGGATCCATGAATATTTTCAAGAGTCCCAGTTCTTGTAAGTTTAAGTGGGATTTAGTTTTTTTATTTGGTATTCCTCAATAGTGTCCATTTTTCTTAGTGGCCCATTAATTTCATAAAGGGACCACTAACTTTTACCACACAGCAACATTTTAGACTTGTCCATATTGAAAGCATTTGAGACAACAACTTAACCCTTTCTCAAACGATAAATTTTGGACTGGTCCAAATTGAAAGAGCTTGCAGACGACAATTTTAAATTTGATGAAAATGGCAGAAAGGTCTCAAAAAGGGTAGAAAACACTGTGGGAAAAGGAGAAATTGCTCATTACGAGCAATTTCTCCTTTTCCCACAGTGTTTTCAAAAGACTTGTACTGCAGACACGTGAAAACAAGGGCTTGTTTGGGAAAGGGTTAAATAATGCTGAAATGATTGGATTGTAAAAGGATAGAAAACATTGTGTGAAAAGGAGAAATGGGGGGGGGGGGGTTACCAGCATTTTCTAATTTTCACGTAATGTTTTCTAAAGTCTTCTTCCATAGAAACTAGTACAGCAGAATTTTGGATTGCTGTGATTCTGTTTTACGAATCAATGTGTGTTCCAGCTAGGATTTCAAATTAGTCAATGTAATCAAACTATACGCATGAGCATTAATCAAACACCACCTAAAACAATTGACATGTTGCCTTGGCCTACAGGAAGCCCAGATCTCAACCTGATTGAGTTTTTGTGGGACCATCTGGTATGTCAAGTTCAAGCAAGGAATCCACCCACTCAGAATCCCAATGATGCAAAATTGTATATTCAGTGTTTGATTTCCAGCATGCGTAGATGGGTTGCTGCAGTTATCCCTGTGAGGGGAGAATATACCACATACTGATGTCACTGTTGCTGTTGGCTCAGGCATGAACAATGAAAGTTTTTTGAGGAGTTGGTGTATGTCAGCCCATTGACCTAGTCTCTGTAACCGTAGTTTTGAGCATGATCATTTTTTAATGTTTTCAGTGTTCCTATCTGACTGTCAATAAACTACAGCTAAAGGTAGAAGCAATGTTGTTAGTTGATGGATTGACACCTTGGAGTGTTCCCTTAAAAAATTTATAACCAAGTCTTAGGTTTCCATATAATGAATGACAACTGTATTGTGTTGAACACAGCCTGATAACATGAAAATGGGTGGTGCTTAATTAATGCTCATGTGTATATGTAATGCTGGAAACTCAAAGATTTAACTGTAATTAGAAGGTATGATTTTGATCAACAAAGCGTTTTACTAGTGTAGCTTCTCACAAACACATTCACTTTAGGAAAACTGTGGTTGTGGATATAGTCCATAGATAAATGTATATAATTACAATTTGGTAATATCTAATTTGTGCACATGACTTTAAATGGTTGAAAAAATGCAATGTGATAGAAGTAATTTCAAAACATTTAAACATTTAACTCTTTACCAACCAAAAAAATTTTAGACTTTTTCAAAAATTTAAGACAATCAAAGAAAACAAAATAAAAGAAACTAAAATGCTGAGATATGTCTTAAAAAAGAAAGAAAACATTGTGGAAAAAGAAGAAATGCTGCATTTTAGCATTTTGTCCTTTTCTCATAATGCTTTCACATTCCTTTTCCTTAGGGTAGTTAAAAATAGAGATTGGTAAAGGGTTTTGGCTTTTTTTCAGACCGATCTGAGTATTTCTGGCACACTGGATGTTAGTATAGCATTTCAACCACCCAATACCCTTTTGGTGACTGTGCATGGGGCCAATAACCTGGCAGCAAAGGATATGGGTGGGACCTCGGACCCCTTTGTCAAGGTAGCTGTACCGGGATGTGATCAGGTCTATCAGACGAAGGTAAAGATCATTATCTTCCCTTTCTTTTATCTGATCCAAATACATTTGAATACCTTCATTTCCATTTTACTTTCATTTAACCCTTTACCACACAATCCCGAGTTTTAATGACTGTGAGAAAGAAGCCTTTTGAAAACATTGTGGGAAAAGGAGAAAATGCTGGTAGCCAGCATTTTCTCCTTTTCCCACAATGTTTTCTACCTTTCCCAAAACAAATTTCAATTTTTCAGTCACATTTATTTTGTTATCTGCAGATGCTTCCAGTTTGGACTAGTATAACAGGCCTCTGCCAACTCTCAGATTTGGGGAGAAGTGACTTCTCCCTAGTCAGAGAATTGGGAGAAGTTTTTCAAAATGGGGAGAAGTGGTCAGACTTTGAGGAGAAGTTTAGACGTACATTAAAATGCGGACGTGGTTGGACTTATAGAAGGAAATAACAATATTTTAACAATTCAACAGTTTGATTGGATAGAAAACCATGTAAAATTAAATGAAAATATTTAATACCAAATATTAATATTAATTATTAATATATTTATTCCTATTAGAAACTACTTAAAACATATTTAATCATTGTTTACCATGCTCAATTCATACACTTTTTTGATAAAAACATTATGGAAAGAGAAGAAAAATACTTGTTGTGAGCAATGTTTCCTCCAAGCACATATTTTTTTTTCCAAAACCTTTGAAGCACTAATTTTTTTTCCCGAAATCCTGGGCAAAAATTTTTGCTGAAAATCATTATCTTTACCAGGGATCATGTATATTACAATCCCTGTCCCTGACCAGGTAATAAAAAATTCTAAATCTAAAATCAAAAGCATTTACTGCAGGCAAATAGATAATTACTCAAAGGATGTAAGTAATGTTAAAAAGAAACGCAAATATTGTGTCAACGGAAGGAAAGTTTGCTACCAGCATTTTCTCCTGTTGGCACCATGTTTTCAACTTCCTCATGGTAATTAAAGCCCAGCTTCAGGCAGCGAGAGAAATCAAAGATAAGTTTGTTTGAATACTGTTTGTCTTTTGCTGATGCAGATAAATCGTCAATGAAAACATCGCTACATACATTTCCAACTTAAATACCTGTTTTAACCTCGTAGATCGTTCGTTTGCGGTAGATATGGTCCGATCAAGAAAAATGTCAAAATTTTGACAGAGCATAGAATCAATGATAGTGTATGCATATTTTTTTAATTTCATCTTTTTGTTCGCGTCAAAGAAAAATATACAATTTCACCCAAATTTTTGAAAGAAAACCGCCCTTGAGCTAATGTGAACGTCACAATTCCTAGCAGCCATTTTGAAATTGAATCATGTGACTTGCTGGAATTCGTCCAAAAATCAGTTGTAACGTGACAGTTGGTGCCAATTTGTAGTCACATGATTTGAAGGTACCGCCACATGATTTTAGCAGATTATCTCGTTAGTAAAAGTGCGAATAATAAAGGATGGGGTAAATGGTGGTTTAAAAGCAAGGTGCCGATCTCAATTCAATTCCGGGACATCAAATAAACGTTGATATCTGAGTCAGGGTTTTACACTGAAAAAAAGAGTCCAGACAAGCCGCTAGACGGCACCGATGTTAGTTATGACTGGCGAAAAATATTGGTTAAACTTCGCAAGAATTTTACTGACTTGACGGGGCAAAGGGGTGAATATCGTCGGTTAAGGTTATACCTACCAATTAAGAAGGAGGATTTGGTACCCGAGAAACTAATTAACAACTGCTTGTCAAATCCGACAGTTGAAAACAGTATAATTTCACTGATTGGACACCAGCTGTGAATCGGGTATAACACATGCTGATTGTGTATCGAGTACCCGATGAGTGGTCAATATACGCGAGGCAACTTCCCGATTTTTTCAGGCGACTTCGATTTCGCTTTGCTCGGCAAAATGGGCGAGGTTTTCTTAAATCATGCGACTTTTTTGCTTAAGTCACCCACTCGGCCAAGGCCTGTATAAAATTTTATTGTTTGGTAGAGAGTTAAAGGTTAAGGGGTCTTGTGTGGCTCAAGGGCTAAGATGTCAGATTTGTAATCAGGAAACCCTGTTTTCAAATTTTGTTTGTTGTGCTAAGGGAGTATCCTTGTGCTAGGTACAGTAAGGCTAAATCTCTGCAATAAAAGAGCTGAAAACTTATATTTTGATATTTGACTTTGATATCGGGGAAAAATATTAACGCTTGCCCACTCGCCCATGGCACTAGAAACTTGGCTTGGCAAGCTGAAAATGCCTGTCAGGGGCCCAGGTGGCAATCCCAAAAAATAGGTCAAGTTTTCATATCTTTTAAATTTTAGGACAAAATGTTGACCAAAGTCAGGTTTCTGTCTAGTGTATTATTCCAGTGTATTATTCAAATCCAACCAGATTTGTGTATTTCTGTGCCTCATTTTGTGTCCTCTATGGTATTCCCACCATTTTGACCATTCCGACAGTCCATATCTCTACCGGATGTTTACTTGTATTTGGCTGGTTCTTAATTACTGAATTTTCACACCTTTTGTCTCCACCAATCGCTAATCCATTCTTGCTTCGATAAGCTGGACCCTTAGATTTTGGGCTGGGCCCCTGGATTTTTTAAGTTGGAGGCCCAGTTAGTCTTTTTTCCTGGATATTCAAGAAGATACTGAACCAAAGGATGAAATGCACTTTACACAGAGACATCAAAACCTTTTTACATGTAGGGAAGGTTTAACTTTTTGGTACATGGCAAATATTTAGAGTTATCCAAATTGAAAGCATTTGCAGATGTCAAATTAAATGTTGATACATGTAAAACAATGGGATAAGTCTTTAAAGCAGTAAAAAGAATTGTGGGAAAAGTCAAATTAAATACTGATAAAATGATGGGATAATTCTTTGAAACAGTCAAAAGCATTGTGCGAAAAGGAGACAATGCTGGTTACCATAATTTTCTCCTTTTCTGACACTGTCTTCAAAAATGTTTCCTTCTCACAGTTGTTAAAATTCAGGATTGTTTGGTAAAGGTTTAATCCTTTACCACACAATTGTGAGTTTTAGAGACCCTGAGAAGAAAAGCTTTTGAAAACATTGTGGGAAAAGGAGAAAATGCAGGAAACCTTTTTCTCCTTTTTCCACAATGTTTTCTAACTTTCCAAAAGCAGTATTCATGTTTTGAGTTACATTTACTTTGTCGTCAGAATATGCTTTTAATTTGGAAAGGTCCGAAATTTGTCTTTTGGTAAAGGTTTAACCCTTTCCCAAACGAAAAAATTTAGCCACTTCCAAATTAAAAGCATCTGCAGATGACAAATTTGAAAGTGGTACAAATGAACTTAAGTTTTTCTTACAGGGTAGAAAACATTGTGGGAAAAGGAGAAAATGCTGGTTACATTTTCCCACAATGTTTTCAAAAGGCCTCTTCCTCAGGGACGTGAAAACACAGGATTGTTTGGTAAAGGGTTAAATTACAGATGTGATCAGCTTTGATACTAGTGTAACACCTATGAAAATATAACTTGCCATTTATTCAAACCAATTTTTTTCTGTGCTTTACAGAGGATTGACAAAACGCTGAATCCAGTTTGGTCAGAAACTTTTGAATTTGAGCTCCATGAGGAGGAACTTGGGGACAAGTATGTTATAACATATTTACCGTCTGCCAGAGAGCTTTACTTTACCTTGCAGCAGACAACTTTTGATTGAATTATGGCAAAAAGAGAGTTTGTTCATAAGAATTTCTCCTTTGGCCATAATGTATGTCTTTTATCGCTTTACCAAACTACAAAATTTTGGACTTGCCTAAATTGACTGATTGATTGATTGATCGTATGGTGTTTAACGCCGTTTTCAACATTATTTCAGTTATATTGCGGCAGCCAGTGCACCTATCCATGCTTTCCTGGAGTTTCTTGTACCAGTACTACGCACAATATTCTTTCCAAGCCACTGGCTGCTTTCTCACATAGCCTTCGTCGAAACAAAGGTCAGCAGTGATAGAGGAATGAATCCTGTCACTATGACTATCATCAGTCCTCAGAAAGAAATTGGCCGAGCCGTGGATCGAACCAGTGACCTTTTGTTCTCAAGTCCTGTATGCTACCAACTGAGCTAAGGGGGCTTGGTGCCTAAATTGAAGACATTTGCAGATAACAGATAAAATGTTAATTGGAAATTGAACTTTGTTTTGGAAAGGGCAGAAAACATTGTGGGTAAGGAGAAAATGCTAAGATTGTCTGGTAAAAGGTCAAACATTGATTCATATTTATTAATTTTCCATATTTCACTTAGGTGTTTTCAGAGACAAAGCGTAATGGAATTATAAGAAATTAGTATGATGAGATTGCTTCTACCTTCACTCACTGGACAAAGTGTAAAGGAATTATAAGAAATTAGTATGATGAGATTGCTTCTACCATTACTCACTGCAGTACTTTGATTTTTATTCCTTTCAAAGGTATATCATTTTCCATGTGATAGACCATGACATGTTTACAAGTAATGACTCCCTGGGACAATGTATTGTGGAACTGAAGAATCTGGAACCTGAATTTGGTATCAATGGAAGCTTCCCTCTCGCAGACTTGGTGTGTATTATACCCTTTACCTTATAAATATGACTTGTTAGACCGCTGCTGTTAACCCTTAACTATTTACCATACAGTCCCGAGTTTTAATGACCCTTAGGAAATACCCTTTTGGAAACCTTGTGGGAAAAGGAGAAAATGCTGGTAACCAGCATTTTCTCCTTTTCCCACAAGGTTTTCTATACTTTCACAGACAGTTACCATCATTTCAGCCACATTTAATTTGCTGTCTACAAAAACTTTCAGTTTGAACAAGTCTAAAATTCTATTGTTTGGTAAAGGGTTGAAGTGCCCTTCATGACTGTAGTTCCTTTCATGGCCGGTGTAGATCAAGATCAGACCGCACAATATGCTTTTTTAGCTCACCTGAGCACAAAGTGCTCAGGGTGAGCTTTTGTGATCGGGCTGTGTCCATTGACCGTCGTGCAGTCGTCAACAATTACCTTGTGTGCACTCTAGAGGCTACATTTTCTGCCAGATCCTCATGAAACTTTGTCAGAATATTTGTTTTGATAAAGTCTATGACAAGCTTGAAATTGGGTCTTGTTGGGTCAAAAACTAGGTCACAGGGCCAAATCGTAGAAAAAACTTGTTAGCACTCTAGTGGCAACATTTTCAGCCAGATATTCATGAAATACTGTCAGAATGTTTGTCATACTGATATATCAGAAAAGTTTGATGTTGGGTCACATTGGGTAAAAAAGTAGGTCACTGGGCCAAATCTTAGAAAAACCTTATGTGCACTGTAGAGGCTACATTTTCAGCTAGATTCAAAATTAAGAGATGGGTGTAGTTGGCCCAAAAGTAAGTCACAATCATGTGTTTTACATTATCAAAACCAGGATCTTTTCATCTTTATCCATCCTAGACAACCTTACTCAGGTAAGCGCTTTAGAGCCAGTGGCCCTCTTATTTCAATTTAGATTCTATTTTTCTTGTATTTTTCTTTTGAATTATAATAGATTAGGAAATTAGGAAGAGTAGTCCAGAGTAGAAAATTACAGACAAGAATAAATATGCCTATTTCAGAGAAACAGTGAACGCATGAGGACCAAAATTCACCAGAACAGAATTGCGCAAGAGTTTAAAGAGGCCTTGATTGCTCATTCAGTTGCAAGAGCCCCAAACTGTCTGTTCCAGAAACATTCCAGGGGGGAAAAGGTAAGTATACTGGTTTGATAACAATGAAGAAAAAGGAGAAAAGGTTATGGGCAGATTATCTAAACATCTCTCACTACACTTTGCATGAAAAATAAAACAAATGCTAAAACTGTAAAAGCATGCATTTCTTGATAAAGGTTTTGAAAACATTGTGGGAAAGTGAGAGACTGCTGCAACTTCCAGGAGTGGGAATAATATTACACACCTCCTCCCTGTGTGCTTTGATAGCTCAAGTTAAACTTTTACTAAATCATTTGGTATTTCTGTAGCTCTGAGGAAAGAGACTTGGAAACATTACAGGAAAAGGAGAAAATGCTGATTACCAGCAGATTATCTTGAAATATTATTCACAACGTCATCTTTCATGAGGGGAAAAGGTAAGTACGCTGGTTTGATAACAATGAAGAAAAAGGAGAAAAGGTTATGGGCAGATTATCTAAACATCTCTCATTACACTTTGCATGAAAAATAAAACAAATGCTAAAACTGTAAAAACATACATTTCTTGATAAAGGTTTTGAAAACATTGTGGGAAAGTGAGAGACTGCTGTAAGTTTCAGGAGTGAGAATAATATTATGCACCTCCTCCTTGTGTGCTTTGATAGCCCAAGTTAACCCTTTCCCAAATGATGAATTTTAGACTGGTCCAAATTGAAAGAGTTTGCAGACGACAATTTTAAATTTGATGAAAATGACAGAAAGTTCTCCAAAAGGGTAGAAAACACTGTGGGAAAAGGAGAAATTGCTCGTTACAAGCAATTTCTCCTTTTCCCACAGTGTTTTCAAAAGACTTGTACTACAGACACGTGAAAACCAGGCTTGTTTGGGAAAGGGTTAAACCTTTACTAAATCATTGGGTATTTCTGTGGCTCTGAGGAAAGAGACTTGGAAACATTACAGGAAAAGGAGAAAATGCTGATTACCAGCGGATTATCTTGAAATATTATTCACAATGTCATCTTTCATGAGACAAAAACAAACAAATTGTGAAGTTGTAAAAAAGACCTGTTTCTAAATAATTTTTTTTTAAAAAACATTGTGGGGGAAAAAGGGAACTGCTGATTTCTGAAATTTTCTCATTTTCCTAGTTTTTACTCTTTGACAGACAAATCCTGTCACTTGACCCAACGTTTTAACCCTTTACCAAACATCAACAATTTAGACTTGACCAAATCGAAAGCATTTGCAGATGACAAAATAAATGTGACTGAAATATTGAACTTTGTTGTGGGAAGGGTAGAAAACATTGTGGGAAAAGGAGAAAATTCTGGTTAACAGCATTTTCTCCTTTTTCCACAGTGTTTTCAAAAGGCTTCTCTTTCAGGGTCGTTAAAACTCAGGATTGTGTGGTAAAGGGTTAATTTGTCATATGTAGTTGCCTTTAACTCTTTACCTCACAACAAAAGCGATGACCTGTCAAAATTTAAAGCATTTGCAGACGACAATTTACATGTGTATCAAATGATGAAATTTGCTTTTGATAGGGTAGAAAACATTGTGGGGAAAGAAGAAAATGATGGTTACCAGCATTTTCTCTTTTTTCTTACAATGTTTTCAAAAGCCCCCGCTTTTAGGGTTGTTAAGTTTTTGGACTGTTTCTCCCTTTTCTACAATGTTTTCAGGGTCGTTAAATTTTTGGGCTGTGTGGTAAAGGGTTAATATTAACAAGTCTACAACTTTAATCCTCATGTGGTCTCAAAGAGGATTCTTTACCAAATGAAACAGTTACAAACTTTTCCATATTGAAAGCATCTGCAAAAAAACCTCAAATGTGACTTAACTTTTTCCCACACAATCCCGACCTTTAACGACCCTGTGAAAGAAGACCTTTTGAAAACCTTTTGGGGAAAGGAGAAAATGCTTGTAACCAGCATTTTCTTCTTTTCCCACAATGTTTTCTACCCTTCCAAAAACAAATTTCAATTTTTCAATCACATTTATTTTGTTGTTTGCAAATGCGCTCAATTTGGACCAGTCTAAAATTTTGTCATTCGGTAAAGAGTTAATTGATAAGATGTTTGTATGAATTGGTAGAAAGCATTATGGGACAAGGACAAAGTGCTGGTTACCAGCATTTTCTCCTTTCCCCACAATACTTTCAAAAACCTTCCTCCTTGGGGTCATTGACACACTAGGTTGCTACGGTAAAGAGTTTAAAAAAGCTCAGGGGTAATGCACTGGGCTGGTAATGCATGGATTGTTAGTGTAAATCCTGGTTTAGAAAAATTCTTTACAAGAAATAAAGAAATTTTCTATGACAGGAAGATTTTTAGCTCCACTGGCTTATGTCTTGACCTGTGTCCATTGTTGGTCTGTGCATCTGTGCGTTCGTGCATTAACTTCTATTTCAAACCTCTTCTTCTCGGAAACTACCACTCCAATTTTGATTAAACTTCACAGAAATGTTCCTGCCAAAGCCCTCTTTAGATCTATTTCAAAGAAATTGTTTCTAGTAAAAACTCTGGTTGCTATTGCAACAAAACTGAAAATTACTGAAAATATTTAAAAATCTTCTTGTCTGAAATTTGGTTTGTAGCTTCATCCAATAGACGTCTCCCAGTTTTCTTCAGATTATAGGCTTGGGGGTCAAAACTGGCCCAGCCTCAGGGGTCAAAAGTTTTACATGGTCCTATATAGTGAAAACTTCAAAAATCCTCTTGTTCCTAACAATAAGACTTAGGGCTATCCAATTTGGCATGGAGCTTCATCTAGTAGACCTCTAACAATAGTGTCTCAATTTTAGTACTAGAGTCAAAAATTGTCTCTGCCCTGAGGGTCAAAAGTTTTACATGGTAGTACATGAAGTCAATATGACTTAAGCTTGTATAAAACTGGTCAAGAGAAATAACTCCTAATCACTCATAACGGATATATCTTAGTTCGTTTCCATTTACCTCCCTTGATAATCAAACTGCATTATTACATGATATGTATTGGGTACTCATTTTTTGGGATAGAAAATGTTCAGTTTTCAGTGAGAGTGATTTTCTTTGATGTTTAATTGTTATGCTCAGATGAGCTGAATATTTAATATGAAGTGAGGTTTGTATCATTCATTTTTGTTCTAGAACATTACCATTCATGCCACTGAAAAAATGGTTTCTGCTACTAAAAGCTTGGAAATCTTCTTGTCAAAGCATTCTTTGTTAGAATGCGCTGATACTTGGTATACACAATTAGATGATTAGACCTGCTTATATTTATTGACATTATCTTTGCATTTGGAAAAAAAAAAACTTTGGGGTGGGGGTGGGGGCGGAGGAGGGCTAGGTTTTCTCTATAAAAGTTCATTGCCGTACAAACTTCTGTTGATTCATGCCTCTGTCAATGCCAGTTGATCACATTATACATTTATTTAACAGGCAATGGAACAATGCAGGGCCATCATGGCCCTCTTTTTTATTTCCTTATGCCACCAGATTTTCAAAAGTAGTCCACTTCATGATGTGACAATTTTCTGTTGGTTGAAACATGTTAGCTTTTGTGAAAGAAAAGAAATGTTGCTCAAACCATGGAGTTTGATTTTGAAAGGGTAGAAGATATTGTCAGAAAAGGAGAAAATGCTGTTTTCTCCTTTTCTCTCAATGTTTTCAAAAGTTTGTATCCACAGGTACTAGAAAAAAACTGTTTGGTAAAGGGTTAAGAGAATAAATGGTTAATACAATACTAAATGGAAAAAGAAATGCAGGGTAAATATTTCACACTCTAAAATGGTAAATATTTAACCCTTTACCACACAATCCCGTGTTTTAACGACCCTGAAGGAGAAGCCTTTTGAAAACATTGTGGAAAAAGGAGAAAATGCTGGTAACCAGCATTTTCTCCTTTTCCCACAGTGTTTTCTACTATTCCAACAACATGTTTCAGTTTTTCAGTCACATTTATTTTGTCGTCTGCAAATGCTTTCAATTTGGACTAAGATGAAATTTTGTTGTTTGGTAAAGGGTTAATTGTTTCATTCAATATTTTGTCTGTTGGTAGACATACCTTTTTTCAACAAATGGCCAAATGTCATTACAATGTGACTACATACTGGACAATGTGGAGGTAGATAGGGCTGCTACTGTTTTGATTTCTCTGATTAATCTTCTGACCAAACAATCCTGTGTTTTAACAACCTTGAAAGATTGATTTTCAAAACATTGTTGGAAAAAAGAAAAAATGCTGGTAACCAGTGTTTTCTCCATTCTCTACAATGTGTCCTACCTTTTCAAAGACAAATCAGTTTGTTCTGGCCATATTTAATTATCTGCTGTTGCTTCCAATTTTGATAAGTTTAGAGTTTTATCTTTTGGTAAAGAATTAAAAATCCAGACTACTTTTATGTTGTTCTCTTGAAATGTTTCTGTTCAAACCAAGGATTCAAATTGTTTAACCCTTTTTAACGACAAATTGTGGACTGGTCCAAATTGAAAGAGTTTGCAGACGACAATTTTAAATTTGATGAAAATGGCAGAAAGTTATCAAAAAGGGTAGAAAACACTGTGGGGAAAGGAGAAATTGCTCGTTACGCGCAATTTCTCCTTTTCCCACAGTGTTTTCAAAAGACTTGTACTGCAGACACGTTTTGGAAAGGGTTAACATTTACAATACCATTTATTGCTCATAAAAGAAATTGTGATTTCATAATCATTAGTGTAGGATGAAAAAGAAACCTAAAAAATTTGTTGTAGAAAACTTTGCCGTCCTCTCTGTGCACACCACTAAGCACAACTTACATGGCATTTTTGAACAGTTAGGTCTGAATCAGACTACACAGAATCTGCAATCTGATCTTGGATCTACAATGTGTGCTATTTTATGAGATACCTGGTTAACTCTTTACTACACAATCCCGGGTTTTAACGACCCTACAGAAAAAGCCTTTTGAAAACATGGTGGGAAAAGGAGAAATGCTGGTAACCAGTATTTTCTCCTTTTCCTACAATGTTTTCTACCCTTTCGAAAACAGATTTCAATATTTTAGCCACATTTATTTTGTCGTCTGCCAATTCTTTGAATTTGGTCAAGTTTAAAATTTTGTCGTCTGGTAAAGGGTTAAGACAATCATTAATTCTACTATTTCTGCCAGTTTTCTTGAGTGAAAGTGTCTATTTCATTAACTCTGTACGAAACAGTTGTGTGACCCTGGGAAGATGGCTTTTGGATACATCGTTGAAAAAGGAAAAAATGCTGGTAACTAGCATTCTCTCTTTTTCCCAGCTTTTTGTTTACCCTTTTCAAGACAAAACCAATCATTTAACCCTTTCCCAAACAAGCCCTGCTTTTCACGTGTCTGCAGTACAAGTCTTTTGAAAACACTGTGGGAAAAGGAGAAATTGCTCGTAACGAGCAATTTCTCCTTTTCCCACAGTGTTTTCTACCCTTTTTGTTAACTTTCTGCCATTTTCATCAAATTTAAAATTGTCGTCTGCAAACTCTTTCAATTTGGACCAGTCCAAAATTTGTCGTTTGGGAAAGGGTTAAACTACATCAGATGTGTCATTTTCAGATTCTTTCAATTTTGACAGGTAAAAAAGTTTGACAAATAGTATATTTAGTGTTGTAAGTGATTTATGCTTTATTGGATGAACTTGTGGTACTACCACTTGGAAGAGAAAGGTTTTTGAAAAAAAAAAAAAATGTGGGAAAAGTGTATTTTTCCAGAATTTTTCAATTTTTGCAAGATGTTTTCTACCTTTTTAAAGAAAAATGCTATCAGATGAGCCACTTTAGAATGGTTTTGTCTGCTAATGAACAAGTCAAAGTTTTTTGTTTCCTGGTAAAAGTAATATAATGTGTGTAGGCACAACAAAAAAGACTGGTTTTGCTGCTTAATCCTTTACTGCACAATGACACATTTTAATGACCCTGGGAAAGAAGCCTTTTGAAAACATTGTGGGAAAAGGAGAAAATGCTGGTAACCAGCATTTTCTCCTTTTCCCACAATGTTTTCAAAAGCTTTCTCCTTCAGGGATATGAAATCTCAGTATTGTGTAGTAAATGGTTAACTCATTACCTCTTGAAACAAACTTGCAGCAGACACTCTTTAACCCTTACCAAGCATTCAGGAGTTTTAACAACACTAAAGAAGAAGTCTACCGGGAAAAAAAAAAATGAAAAGTAGACAATGCATATGACCAACATTTTCTTCTGTTCCCACAATGCTATCTTGTCTTTCTGAAACAGATCCAATCACTACAGCCATGTTGAATTTGTAGTCTATGAACATTTTCATATTTGGACTAAACTAAAACTCTTGTCTTCTGGTAAAGGTTTAACTGTCTGTGTTAAATATGAATAATCAACAAGAATTTGTACATGAACACACGTAAAGTGATTTCTCCCACAATGTTTTAAAATGGGTCTGTTGCAAGACAAACCAAGATTTCTGTGGTTGGTGACATGTTGAAATAGAAGACATCGGTGTGGTTAGAGATCACTAGAAAAAGAAAAAAATAAGAGGGGTAACTCTAGAAATTACATGAAATTAGTGGTTTGATTTGAGTTATCTCCCTTCTATAAAAAAAAATAGTGCAGGCTACTTCTCACTTCACCATATGAAAGATTGATATCCAAATTTTAAATTTGAAGATCATGCTAGAGTTGTCAAATCAAGTTTAAATATTATTTCAGTAGTTAAGAATCTTGGTTCCATTGTGTGATGTATAATATGTATTTTCTCTTAAATGAAATCATGCTTCTCAGAGGCATCAGGAGTATAAATACTATGATATGTACCAATAAAGTCTACAAATATTTGTCATCTAATTGAAAGGGTTCTCTGTGCTACTTTTAGCAAATCTTTTTTTTTTTTATATATATATTTTATCAAGCTAGACTTAAACTACTGAAACAATGTGTCAACTGATTCCTTGTTCTCATTTTCACATTTTTTCAATGATGATACAGAGTTATTTGAAGTTTAGTTGCACAAGACCAATGTTGTCTGAGGATCTTATCTGATTGAATTCTTTTGCATCATTAATTTCTTGTGAGTGAAAGATAATCTTTTGCTTACTGGATAGAGAAAAAGACTCATAAATAGAGGGAATGCAATGTCATCATATTTCCCATCTGCACATGTAAATTTTTTACTTCTCTTTAACTCCTCTGTCAGTAGTGAACTAATTCAGGGGCAACTGTTTGTTAGACAGAGAGAGGCTTTGTACTGATGTTTACTGCAACAATTTTAGTGTTAATTGAAACTGTACAAGTGTTTGAATCAGATAAAACTTATCAAGTTGTAGCATACAATGGCAGAATTCTTTTGCTAGATTTTTTAAAGATATTTTGAACATAACACAAGCCTTTTCTGAATATGATATAAGTGGAAAATAGATTCAATTTCTTGTTTTTGAGGGGCCTAGCTTATCTTAATTGTTCATATTTCCTCCAACTTATACTGAAATACGTCAGAGGAAAAGTGAAGATGGTCTTCATGAACTCTGTAGTTGAATTTTGGTATTTGTGAGACCCCAAAACACTGAATAAATGTTTGTTTAAGGGCTTAAAAATCTTAACAAAGTCAACAAAAGCTGTCAGCATATAACGGTCTCTATCACATAGTCATAGTAAAAGTGAAAAAATGCCAAAAAACTGAGTAAAAATCCATTTTTTATCAAATTTTTGGTGAATTTTTTACATATTACATTTCATTTTATGAATAATTAATGAGAGAGTGTTTGAATCAGCCTATCGTAAACAAGTATAAAATAATGACTACACAACAGATGTTTTCTATTTGCTGTTATTTAAAGATCCACTTTGGTCAAAGTGCAATTACTTAAAACCCACCTCCCACACAGTGTTCTTGTTCATCATTATATATTTTAAAATCTCAAGTACTTTTATAGTCCAATTGTTTACTCAAACCAATTATGAACTTTGCAGTAAAGGTTGTTCATAATTTTGTCATGACTTCAGTTTTTAATGACAAGCAAAACGAAAGATTTGTTTTGAATGATTTTGCACTTTGTGATTTGCAGGATCGTTATGCTAATGAATTACATGAAAACTAGTAAAGCAATTTTTTTCAGATTTGTAACTTTTTATATTTGAACCATGCTCTGGCAAAAGGGAGCTTAATGCATCTCTGTGATGCATAATACCAGTCAAGCTATCACATGATTATGGATCCATTATAGACACTTTTTTTAACAACCGACTCAATCATGAGGTAGACAGGTCCTTTGACATACAGAAAATTTACCAATCGCAAAAAGCATTTTCTCCTTGTCTTACAATGTTTTCAAAAGCCTTCTTTTTAGGGTGGTGAAGACTTAGGATTGTGTGGTAAAGGGTTAAATACAGCTGATGCCATGGCCAATTTCATAATCTGTTTTCGAGATCTGGATAGTTTTAAACACAAGTATTACCATATATAATGATAAAGATAATAAGTGAGATAGGTCTGTCTACTCTACGGATTTTTCTGTTCACAGATGAGTTTCGTAGATTGTCATTACAAATGTCGCGGTATCAAATATCGTTCAGAAGTCGCTAACCATCTCAAGATGACGATCAGAAGAATATCAAATTTTAAAGCCGATACATTGAATGTGTCTTTTTTAACTCTTTACCACACAATTCCGACTTTTAACAACCCTGAAGAAGAAGACTTTTGAAAACATTGTGGGAAAAGAAGAAAATGCTGCTAAGCAGCATTTTTTCCTTTTCCCACAATTTTTTCTATCCCATCAGAGACACAAATCATCATTTCAACTGCATTTAATTTGTCATCTGCAAATGCTTTCAATTTAGTTGAGTCCAGAATTTGTCATTTGGTAAAGAGTTAACTCTGTACCTCCTACCAACATTTTTTTTTCATTTTCAGCTGACCAGTCTTGAAAACGTTGTGGCAAACTGGCATATTACTTATAAACAAGCAGTTTATCCTTTTGCAACAATGTTTTCAACTACATTCATATATTTGACCTTCATTCATGAGATTATCCATACTTGACAAGAATATTTTCAAAGTCGTTTTCTGATAGTTTGTTTCAAAAGGTAACGAATTAGAATGGGTATACATTCCATCGTTAGCCTCTTGGAACGGTAATTAATATCGACTTACATCTAAAACAAAGCTTCTGATTGTCGAGAGAATCATAATTGGGTATGCCACAAACTGACTAAATGACTTCATATTCTTTTGGATGTCATGCAATCAGCATATTATTCCCCCCATTTCAACAAAACGGTAAATAATAACAATAACAAGTTAACAGTGTGTTGAGGAAGATAACAAAAGAGCTCTTTAGTGATTGAGGAAATATTTCTTTTGTTCGATCAAACATTACAGTTGCTAGTTTGTCACAATTAGCGTTGGTTTCACAGTTCTTAACCTTTAGGCTGCTAAGCGCAAATCACTGACCTTTTGCAGACAGTGCTGATCAAGATCAGACTGCACAGAACGTGCAGTCTGATCTTGGATCTACACTTTCTGTTATCGAGATATTTTTCCTCAAAAAAATAAGTTTGAAACAGAATTATTCTTGTTTTTACTATTGACTTGAAAGTTTCATTTAAGTTATTTAGCATGATATGGGTTAAAACCTTAATATTTTACTGAACACTCCGATGTTCTTAATTCGTTCTAAAGATCTTGAGGAAAAAGGCTTTTGAAAGCATCGTTTGAAAAGGGGAAAATGCTTATTAACACTTTAACTGTTTCTCTACTGATGACGACATCAGTAGCTTTTGCGGATGGTGTAGATCAAGATCAGACTGCACAGAACATGCAGTCTGATCTTTGATCTACACCATCTGCTACCCGATGCTAGGATATGACGCACTTCATATTCAGTAGAAGTAGGAATCTTCTTTTAGGCCTCGAAAAAAAGTGGAGTTTCTTGAGTCAGTAATGAAAGAGTTAACAGACGACAAGATTTTAGATGTGTCTAAATTGAAAGCATTTACAGACAACAAACTAAAGGTGGCTCAGATAATGTGATTTGTCTTTGATGGGGTCAAAAACATTGTGGGAAATAGAAAAAATGCTGGTTACAAGCATGTTCTCCTTTTCCGACAATGTTCTTAAATGCTTTCCTTGTTGGGGTTATTTAACCCTGTACCACACAATCCCGAGTTTAAAGAAGCTTTGAAATTGGACATTTGAAATTATTGTGGGAAATGGAGAAAATGCTGGTAACCAGCATTTTCTCCTTTTTCCACAACAGTTTCTTGCCTTTCAAAAACAAATCCAAACATTTGGGTCACATTTAAATTGTCATCAGCAAATGCTTTCGATTTTGACCTGTCTAAAATATTGTCGTTTGGTAAAGAGTTAAACTTGGGATTATTTGGAAAGGGTTAATTGCATTTTCTCCTTTTCTCACTGTATTTTCTACCCTTTGAAAGATATACCCCGATCAATTGAGCCACATATACTTTTAATTTTGAAAATGTTTTCAGTTTGAACCAGTCTTAATTTTATATTTCAGAAAAGAATGAATGGTTACAGTGTTTACCCTTTACCACACTTTCAATGACCCAGAGAAAGGAGCCTTTTGACAACATTGTGAGACATTGACAACATCGTGAGAAAAGGAGAAAATGCTGGTAACCAACATTTCCTCCTTTTCCCACAATGTTTTCTACCCATCCCAAAACAAATTTCAATTTTTAAGTCACGTTCATTTTGTCGTCTGCAACTGCTTTCAGTTTGGACAAGTTTAAAATTTTGTCTTTTGGTAAAGAGTTAAGCATAACTTAAGTTACCATTGTAGATGGTGTAGACCATGATCACATGGCACAGAAAGTGCAGTCTCATCTTGGATCCACTCCGTCTTACATTTTTTTGGCACAAATCAGTCTTGCTATTGCAATATATACCTGTAGGTCATATTTCTTGATTAAAAATATATTTTATTCATAAAGCTTTTTAGGAAAATAGAATAAAAAGGTCTCTGATTCGCTTATGATATATAGCCTTTTTTTTTGCAGTCTGATCTTGGGCAAAATTGTGGAAAAAAGGGGTTTATCAGACTTAGTGCACAGAATTTAGTGAGGAAATTAAAAACAAAAATCTTATAACCACTGGAATGCTTACCTCTTTACCAAATGACAAAATTTTAGACTTGTTGAAATTGAAAGTATTTGTAGATGACAAATTAACTATTTACCACACAATCCCAAATTTTAATGAACCTAAGAAAGAAGCCTTTTGAAAACATTGTGGGAAAAGGAGAAAATGCTGGTAACCAGCAGTTTCTCCTTTTCCCACAATGTTTTCTATCTTTCCCAAAACAAATTTCATTTTCGGGTCACATTTATTTTGTTGTCTGCAAATTTTGACTGGTCTAAAATTTTGTCGTATGGTAAAGAGTCAAATATAGCTCAAATAATGGGTTTGTCTTTGAAGGGTAGAAAACATTATGGGAAAAGGAGAAAATGCTGATTTACCAGCATTTTCTCCTTTTCCCAAAATGTTTTCAGAAGACATCATAAAAACTGGGGATTGTTTGGTAAAGGGTTAAGGAATAAAATGGAATTTTGCCATCAAAAGAAAAAAAAGCAGCCTGTTTGTTAGACCCGAGTTCCTCACAAAATGCAACCTTGCAGATCGAAGATCAGATTACATATTCTGTGCGATCCCATCTTGATCCTCATTGTCTGCAAAATCACTTATAGTTTTCCTCAAAACCTTCCTTGTTTCCTTGTTTAAACCAATAAAACCCCCTTTCCATTAATGATTTATACTGAGCAGATCAATATCAGACTTCATTTGTATCAAACTGCTAAGAAAATGTAGTCTAATCCTTATCATTTTGCTGTTGGTTATAACATTTATGCAAAACTTGCACTGTGTTGGTCTCTCTTTCTGACTGAAAGTATACAATTAGTGATTTAAAGTAGCATGCAACTAGACTTTGTTTCTGAAAGATTTTTTTTAGTAAGGGTATATTGTTTTTGTTTGGTCTGTCCGTCTGTCCATCCATTTGTCTGTCAGTGACGTTTTCATGCACGAGCCATAACTTTTTTAGTTATTACTCAATTTCAAGATAACTTTGCACAAATGCTAACCACACTGTGTGTAACACAGTGTGTCATGAGCAGGAGTCATGTCAGTAGGTCAAAGGTCAAGGTCACAGCAAGGTCAAATGTGTGTGTGTGTGTGTGTGTTTGTTTGTGTTTTTTTTTTGGGGGGGGGGGGGAGGGGGAGGTTTTTTTTGTTCTTTTCAGGCCTGTAACATTTTTAATAATGCGTGTGAACTTCAGTATAACTGCAGAATTGTCAATTGTCAACCACATACAAATTATGTGTTGTGCGCAAGAACAGTTAATGTCAAAAGTCAAGATCATGGTAAGGTAAAATATATTTCAAAAAGGGAAATTTTGGGAGGTTATGTTTGATCTGGACTTCTTAGCTCACCTGAGCATGAAGTGGTTTAGGTGAGGTTTTATGATTGCGCTGTGTCTGTCGTCACTCATGTGTCTTCAACTTTTACCTTGTGTACACTCTAAGGGTACATTTTCAGTCCAGTACTCATGAAACTTGGTCAGAATGTTTGTTTTGATGATATCTTGGATGTGTTTGAAAATGGGTTACGTCAGGTCACACTTTGTCACCAGGTAAAATCTTTGAAAGACCTTGTGTACGCTCTAGGGGCCATATTTTTAGGCCAATACTCATGAAAGTTGGTCAGAATGTTTGTCATGATGATATCTGTACATTTTGAAATGGGTCATCTTGGGTCAAAGGCAGGTCACCAAGATACGCCATGGAAAATGCTTGTGTACACTCTCAGACATTTTCTGTCCAGTTCTCATGAAATTTTGTTAGTATGTTTGTCATGATATCTTGGAGGAGATAGAAAATGGGTTGTGTAGGGTAGAAAAGGCACAGGTGAGTGACCCAGGACCCTCTTGGTTTAATTTCTAAGGAATTTCAGTATAACTTAGCAGAACTGTCAAACACATTAGAATGATGTGTTGCGGGCAAGAATATATCTGTCGGTCAATGGTCAAGGTCACAGCAAAGTCAAATGTACTTTTTGGGCATAGTGTTCTTGTAAGGCCTGCAACACTGCTAAATATGCATGTGAACTTTGCAGAGTTGTCAACCACATACAGGTGATGTGTAATGTGCAAGAACAATGTCAGTAGGTCAGAGGTCATTGTCATGGTAAGGTCATATATGTTTGAAAAAAGGAAATCTCGGAGGTTATGTTTGTGTCTGGTCTGTAACTTTCTAAAAAAATTTCGAATGAACTTCAGTATAACTTTGCAAAATTGTAAAAAACATCAAGATGATGTGACTTGAGTGAGAACACATGGGTCAGTCAAATGTCAAGGTCACAGCAAGGTCAAATGGGTAGTGTTCTTGTCAGGCCTGTACCATTTTTAATTACACATGCATATTGCAGAATTATCAACCATATACAGATGATGACTGTAATATGCAAAAATGATGTCAGTAGGTCAAAGGTCATTGTCATGGTAAGGTGAAACATGTCTAAAAAAGGGGAATTTTTAGAGGTTATGTTCATGTCTGGACTGTTACTTCTTTTAAATTTTGATTGAATTTCAATATAACTGTAGAATTGTCAAAAAAAAAAGTACAATGTGTAGAGGACATGAACATGTCGGTAGGTCATAGGTCAAGATCATGGAAAGGTCAAATGTGTTAAAAAAATTGCCTTTTTTGAGGGGGGTTGTCATGTCCGGACTGTTACTTTTTTTTTTAATTAAAATTAATTTTAACATAACTGTGCAGAAGGGGAGAATGTATAATTTTGAATGAATTTTGGTGTAACTAAGCAGAATTGTCATTCGTATAGAGACAATGTATGGCGTGTAAGAATCAGGCTAGGTCAAATACAGTTGAATATCCATACCTCGGAAGTTCAGGGGACCACCGAAAAAAGTTTGAGGTATAGAAAGTTTAACATGCAGAGATTCTTCAGATGAGTGTGTCAGGTACCAGAAGTAGGTAACCGAAGCATACTTCGTTCACAGGCCGTACATTACATTGTTCCCTCTATAGTTAACTGATCGTTGTTTTGAAAATTAAAGAGTAAAGGATGCATAGAGTTTTTTTTTTTATTAACATTTTTATTTCATTTTTTAGTCCCCTACCAGAGAAGCCGGAGGGGACTTTAGGTTTGCATTCCGTCCGTCTGTCTGTCTGTCTGTCTGTCCGTCTGTCCGTCAGTCCGGCAATTCAGTTTTCCGGACTTTTTTTCCAAACACTGGTACATATTGAGCTGAGTTTTGGTGTGTAAGTCACCCACCATCACTTACAGATCAAGTTCGACTTTCGTTCCGGTCCACTGGTTTTTCACGGATTTACGGGCCTTGGACTTACAAAATTTCACTGATAAATCAGTTTTCCGGACTTTTTTCCTAAACGCTGGTAGGTATTGATCTCAGATTTGCTGTGTAACTCAACCACCATGACTTACAGATCAAGTTTGACTTTTGTTCCGGTCCACAGGTTTTTCACGGATTTATGGGCCTTGGACTTACAAAATTTCACTGATAAATCAGTTTTCCGGACTTTTTTCCTAAACGCTGGTAGGTATTGATCTCAGATTTGCTGTGTAAGTCAACCACCATTACTTACAGATCAAGTTTGGCTTTTGTTCCGGTCCACTGGTTTTTCACGGATTTACGGGCCTTGGACTTACAAAATTTCACTGATAAATCAGTTTTCCGGACTTTTTTCCTAAATGCTGGTAGGTATTGATCTCAGATTTGCTGTGTAAGTCAACCACCATTACTTACAGATCAAGTTCAACTTTTGTTCTGGTCCACTGGTTTTTCACGGATTTATGGGTCTTGGACTTACAAAATTTCACTGATAAATCAGTTTTCCGGACTTTTTTTCTAAATGCTGGTAGATATTCACCTGACTTTTGCTGTGTAAGTCAACCACCGTTACTTACAGATCAAGTTCAAGTTCCGTCCCGCTCCACTGCTTTTTCACGCATTTACGGGCCTTGGACTTACAAAATTTCACTGATAAATCAGTTTTCCGGACTTTTTTTCTAAATGCTGGTAGATATTCACCTGACTTTTGCTGTGTAAGGGCCTTGGACTTACAAAATTTCACTGATAAATCAGTTTTCCGGACTTTTTTCCTAAACGCTGGTAGGTATTGATCTCAGATTTGCTCTGTAACTCAACCACCATGACTTACAGATCAAGTTCGACTTTCGTTCCGGTCCACTGGTTTTTCACGGATTTATGGGTCTTGGACTTACAGAATTTCACTGATAAATCAGTTTTCCGGACTTTTTTTCTAAATGCTGGTAGATATTCACCTGACTTTTGCTGTGTAAGTCAACCACCGTTACTTACAGATCAAGTTCGAGTTTTGACCCACTCCTCTGCTTTTTCACGCATTTACGGGCCTTGGACTTACAAAATTTCACTGATAAATCAGTTTTCCGGACTTTTTTTCTAAATGCTGGTATATATTCACCTGACTTTTGCTGTGTAAGTCAACCACCATTACTTACAGATCAAGTTCGAGTTCCGTCATGCTCCACTGCTTTTTCACACATGTACGGGTTTGACTTACAAAATTTAACTGATAAATCAGTTTCCGGACTTTTTTTTCTAAATGCTGGTAGATATTCACCTGACTTTTGCTGTGTAAGTCAACCACCATTACTTACAGATCAAGTTTGAGTTTCATCCTGCTCCACTGCTTTTTCACGCATTTACGGGTCTTGGACTTACAAAATTTCACTGATAAAACATTTTTCCGCACTTTTTTTCTAAACGCTGCTACATTTAGAGCTGATTTTTGGTGTGTACATCAACCACCATGACTTACACATCAAGTTCGAGTTTCGTCCTGCTCCACTGCTTTTTGACGCATTTACGGGCCTTGGACTTTAAAAATTTCACTGACATGCCAGCGATACATACGGCCGGTAGGGGACTGTGTATTGCTATGCAATACTATCAGAATGTTTGTTTAAAATCTTTTTATAAGAACAATACTGAAAATTGTGAAATTTAAAAGCATTTCGTCAGTGGAAGTTGCTGGCTTTCTCCCTGACTTTACTGGGTTTCTTTCACCAGACAAGTCCAAAGAAACAGTATCCTCAAGGATATTTGTATTTTCGGCCGACCACGAAATGCCAAATGCCTAGTCTTTCTGTAGCCGGGTCCAAAATCACAGTGTATGGTACGAAAATCTCAGTCCAAACATTTCTAACTGAATAAATTATCGATAATTATCTGCAACTCAAGATGACTGGCATGTTAACACCCGAGTTGACAAAAGTCAGTGATCGAAAATGTGCAAAAAACATGCCGTCGTTGTATCCGGCATTTCTATTAATTATGTATAACACCTAAATTTATAATAAAGGTCGATTAAAATGTGTGAAAATTTTGTACTGTGTTCGAAGTAAAGATGTGTAAATTAACTGGATCATTGAAGTTCAGACCTGAAATTAGGTTTGATGTATAGAGAAACTTCGAGATATGGACTTCGACGTGCGGATAGTACTTTATATAGAAAAATAGAGAATTCAATCCGGACTTTTAATTTACTTTGACGTATAGAGAACTTTGAGGAGTAGATGTTTGAGCAATGGACACTCGACTGTATGTTTGAAAACAGATGGAATTTTTTGGCAGTTATGTTTGTATTTGGCTTGCAACTTTTTATTGTTAGCCAAAAATATAAGTGTAACTGCAGAGAGTCAACCACATAAAGATGATGTGTGACCTTTAAGAATGATGTATGTACGCCAAAGGTCAAGGTTACAGCAAGGTCAAAAATGTTAAGAAAATGGATGTTTTTTGGGGGTTATGTTTGTGCCCAACCGCTAACATTTTGTTTTAATTGAAAAAAAAAAAATTAATTGAAAAAAAAAATTCAATATTACCCTTTACCACATAATCCAGAATTTTAATGCCCCGTTTGAAAACATTGTGGGAAAAGGAGAAAATTCTGGTAACCAGCCTTTTCTGGTTTTCTCACAGTGTTTCCTATCCTTCTAAAGATCAATTCTTCTATCTGAGCTACGTTAAATTTGTGGTCTGCAAATACTTTGAATTAGGACATTTCTAACATTCATTCATTTTGATAAAGAGATTTCTGTGCAGAAATGTCGACCACATCAAGTTGATGTATCATGTGCAAGAATTACTTTTTCCAAAAACATGTGTTAACTTTTTACCATACAATCCTGTGTTTTAACCTTCCTAGGGAAAAAAAAACATTTGAAAACATTTTGGGAAAGGGAGAAAACAACAAAATTTAGGACCTGACCAAATTGAAAGCATTTGCACAAAACAAATGTAGTGCAAATGATAATTTCTGTCTCTGATTGTGTAGAAAACATTGTGAGAAAAGGAGAAAATGCTAGTTACAAGCATTTTCTCCATTACCCACAATGTTTTCAAAAGCCTTCTTTTTCAAGGTCGATATCAGTCGGGATTGTGTGGTAAAGGGTTAAAGACAAATCACATTATTTCAGTTTCATTAGATTTATTGTCTGCAAATGCTTTCAATTTAGAGTGAAAGAGTACATGTCTTTTAAAAAACTTAGTCAACAACAATGTTCATGTAGCTTTCAGGTTTGAAAAAACCAAGTAAATTTTTACACACCCTGGCTTTTCATAACTTTTTAGAAGGAGATAACCTTTCAGGTCTCACTATCTCATGTCAACCGTCCAACTGAAATCCCGCTAGGACCAATCAGTTCTCTGTTTCAAGAAAAATAGGTCCTCCTAAATCGATGAACAGATGCGCCAGAGTCATTAGATATGTGAGAATACCTTGCAGTTTGAAAAACTGTGCAAGCCAATTGCACAAACAAAGAACTTCAGACCGAAATGCCATAGAATAAGCTCTAAAATTTAAAATTGGCATCATTTCACAGCTTTGACATGACCTAGTTAATAAAATCTACAAGTAAGAGAAACACCCCAAAACACCCAAAACCACTTGAAAACACTGCAGACCACTGTCATTACACCCCAGACCACTTTCCTAATACCTGAAACTGCATGCAAAATGCTTTAGATGCATGATGAAATAATGCTATCATTCTCAGAAAAAAAAAAAGTCAGCCATCGGATGAAAGAATTCTCATTGAAATGCTCCACTGTTAAAACCTATTTGCTAGCAAATTTCTACTGTCACCTACTATCAGTACTTTCAGTACTTTGATTTAACTTGTAGGCAGTTTAAACTGGTTCCTGTTGTAAATATACATATTACAACTGGCACAGGCTATTGTGTAGATGCTTTTCATTGGGTGCATGAATATCTTTGAATAGCCAATCGGAGCATTTTACACATTTCCAGTTTGGCAATAATAGGTAACACGGCGATTTTTTGCACAATTTGAATTTCGTAATCGAAACTAAATCAATATTAGCAGAAATTAACATTAAAAGGTGATACCATAATATACAATTTGTGTATTTGTGAGGTCAAAATTATCAGAAATTCTACTGCTCATGACGCAAGAGTGACTTCCCCTGAATTTCGCGATATCGCTGTTCTAAAAATAGACGGGCAGTATTCTGCCCGTTTTCAGTAGCCTGTACCGAACCCTATACACTTGCTGTATCAGGGGAGGTAACCAATCTATAGGCTGCTATGCACAATTTATTGCCCCTTTTTGACAGTGCAGATGAAGATCAGAAAATTTTAATCATTTACTAAACAAATAGGACTTTTTACATCTTGTAGTAGACAGTCTTTGAAAATAGTAAGGGGAAAAAGAGCAATTGCAGGTAATAGGCATTTGAACCTTTTTCCAGAATATTTTATTTCTTATCAGGAAAATTTCTGATTTCCCCGAATCTTTTCCTTTATTTAACCCTTTACCACACAATCCCAACTTTTAACGACCCTGAGAAAGGGCTTTTGAAAACATTGTGGGAAAAGGAGAAAATGCTGGTAACCAGCATTTTCTCCTTTTCCCACAATGTATTCTACCCTGTTAAAAAACTTTAGTTCATTTGTACCACTTTTAAATTTGTTGTCTGCTGATGCTTTCAATTTGGAAGGGTCTAAAATTTGTTGTTTGGGAAAGGGTTAATCTGTTTGTCCTTAGATTACTTTTTACTAGATGACAAAATTTCAGACTTTTTAAACATGAAAACATTTTAAGATGACAAACATTTTTTGAATGATGTGATTTGAAAAAGTGGATCCATTGTGGGAAAAGGAGAAAATGTTGGTTACCAGCATTTCCTCCTCTCCTCACAATGTTTTCAAAAGCCTTTTTTTTTTCAATAGGTTTGTTTAGTTAAGGAGTAATCTGCAATAGTTTTGTCAAAAATTAGCCGGAACAGTAATGGGCCCTAACTCTTTATCAATTGACAAAAATGTAGACTTGTACAGATTGAAAGCATTTGCAGACGACAGTTTAAGTGTAGCTGAAATGACTGAATTTGTCTTCGATAGGGCAGAAAACATTGTGGGAAGAGAAGAAAATGCTGGTTACCAGCATTTTCTCCTCTTCCCACAATGTTTTAAAAAAGCTTCTTTGTCAGGGTCATTTAAACTCGGGATTATGTGGTAGACTGGGTTAATGAGTAATCTGCAACAGTCTTGTGTGTCTAAAACTAGCTGGTACAGCAATAGGCTTTATCATTATTTTTCAAAACACTCTTCTTCTCATTATCAGTTTCCTAGCCACATAATGTCCTTAAAACTTGAAAAGCCTTAAGCCTTTCCCAAACAAGCCCTGGTTTTCAAGTGCCTGCAGTACAAGTCTTTTGAAAACACTGTGGGAAAAGGAGAAATTGCTCATAACGAGCAATTTCTCCTTTTCCTACAGTGTTTTCTACCTGTTTTGAGACCTTTCTGCCATTTTCATCAAATTTAAAATTGTCGTCTGCAAACTCTTTCAATTTGGACCAGTCCAAAATTTGTCATTTGGGAAAGGGTTATAAGCATGGAAACTGTACCTAAAAAATCCAGGACGTGCGATGAACTTGAGCGGGTCTGTCCCTGTATTATGTAGGTTGGGACCCACTTGTAACTACTTTATATGTTGACGTCATCGCAAAACACTTATTGGGACAACTGACTCTGTTCTTCATCTTCATTGTTACTTATGACTCTTTTACCTTGAGCAGAGATTTTTCTTCGTTTGTTGAAATGTTCATAGATGAACCAATGAAAAGGAAAATATTCTGGAAAATTATATTTGCTTGAAAGTTCACATATTGGGCCTGGTTTTTTTTTGCTTTTATATATTTGAAGATGACTTTTGCAGCTTGTATAATCTTTCTGTTTGGCTTGGAGTTTTATGTTATAAATTGATTTGGAAATATCATCTTGATATAAAAGGATACTTTCAAAATAAACTCATGATTTGATCAATAATAAATTACTCACCGATTATTTATAAAACAAGGGCATGAGTCAGCACTTTTTTTAGGTACAAAAATCAATCAGGAAATATGATTGGTCGAACTTATTATATTGTTTTCTTACGTAGTATTTTGAAAATGATACCTTTTAATTGCCTGATGAGCAACAGGACATGCGGTACAGTATCACTGAAAGTGTTGCCTTAATTTTGGTTGACCTTCCAAAAATGGGGGCTGGGTGCAAAAAGTCAAAGATACATCTGTACTTGTTTTCAGTCAGTTTTTAATCCATTTCAATTTTATTTTATCAAACTAAAATTATTTTTGTATCTTCCTGCTAAATGTTGCCCCTGACAGTTGCAAGGTTGTATAGCTTAGGACCAAAAGAAAATGTATTTTATTTTCTTGTGGTCATCAAAGGTATCACTATTGTGACTTAATTCCGGTTTCAAATCAAAGATTTCCAATATATGTATTAATGTTATCCCTTACACCAAATATATGGGTAATTTATCTATGGTTACACAGATGACTAAACTTTGAACCATTCTACAGTCTATCAAGTTTTTACAGTGTTTTCTCTCTCTGGCTATATTAGGGTGTACATGTATCTTTAACCCTTTACCACACAATCCCGACTTTTTACGACCCTGAGAAAGAAGCCTTTTGAAAACATTGTGGGAAAAGGAGAAAATGCTGGTAACCAGCATTTTCTCCTTTTCCCACAAAGTTTTCTGCCCTTCCCAAAACAAATTACAATTTTTCAGTCATGTTTAATTTGTTGTCTGCAAATGCTTTCAACTTGGACTAGTCTGAGATTTTGTTGTTTGGTAAAGAGTTAAAGGATGTCTTGATTCCTGTATGTTACCGTAATTGGGTGGGGCTGAACCCTGATTGAATTGCTTATGCATGCAATGTAGATCAAGATTAGACTGCACAGAACATGCACTCTGATCCTAGATCTTCACTGTCTACTTCTTTGCCAGATATTCTGTCAAAATACAGCTTTGAAAATGTAATATCTGCATCTCAAGTACAGACTGGGAATGTCCACATAACTTATTTGACACTAGAAGGTTAAACTTTTACCGCACAATGCTGCCATTTGACTACCCTTGGAAAGAAGCCTTTTGAAAACATTGTAGGAAAAGGAGAAAATGCTGGTAACCAGCATTTTCTCATTTTCCCACAATGTTTTCTACCCTATCATTGGAGCCACATTGAAATTGTCGTCTGCAGATGCTTTCAATTTGGACAAGGCTAAAATTTTGTCGTCTGGTAAAGGGTTTTAACAAAATGTCCTTGGTTAGTTAACTCTTGTCCATGCAACAAAATTGTAGACATGTCCAAATTGAAAGCATTTGCAGACTACAATTTAATTGTAGCTCAAGTGATGGAAAATGTCTTTGATAGGGTAGAAAACATTGTGGAAAAAGGAGAAAATGCTGATTACCAGTATTTTCTCCTTTTCCCACAATGTTTTCAAAAGGTGTTTTTCTCAGATCATTAAAACTCAGGACTGTGTGGTAAAGGGTTAATGAATATTAACCCTTATCCTGCTGTATAAGTTAACTCTTTCCCAAATGACAAATTTTGGACTGGTCCAAATTGAAAGAGTTTGCAGACAACAATTTTAAATTGGATGAAAATGGCAAAAAGTTCTCAAAAATGGTAGAAAACACTGTAGGAAAAGGAGAAATTGCTCGTTACAAGCAATTTCTCCTTTTCCCACAGTGTTTTCAAAAGACTTGTACCTCAGACACATGAAAACCAGGGCTTGTTTGGGAAAGGGTTAAGTCAAACTGTCAAGCCGATAGTAAAGACCCAAACAATGTTACTTCAAACTTATTTTTGAAGAAAAATATCTCCTTATTTGTTAGATCCAAGATCAGATAGCACATTCTTTGCATTCTGATCTTGATCTACACTGTCTGCAAAAGTTCCATGAGTCACGCTTAGCAGCCTAAGGGTCAAATATATTTTCACTCGTTAGCAAACAACAAATTTTAGACTCAACCAAAATTGAAAGTACTTGCAGAAGGCAAGTTGTCCAAATTCATAAGGTGATTTCTGTCTTTGAATTGGTAGAAAACAGCATGGGAAAAGGAGAAAATGCTGGTTAACAGCATTTTATCCTTTTTCCCACGATGTTTTCAAAAGTTCTCTTTCTCGGAGCTGTTAAAATTTGAGATTTTGTAGTAAAAGAATAATAGATTTATTTTAATAATAACTACCCCCTTTACATTTTAAATGCATAGTTCTTCTTTTGGCTAAACCCTTTACCATACAATCCCTAGTTTTAACGACCCCGAGAAAGAAGCCCTCTTAAAACATTGTGGGAAAAGGAGAAAATGCTGGTAACAGCATTTTCTCCTGTTCCAATAATGTTTTCTTTTGGATCAAAGACAAATTCCATCATTTGAGCCACATTTAATCTGTTGTCTGCAAATACTTTCAACTTCGACCAGTCTGAAACTTCTTGGTTTGGTGAAGAGTTATAACTCTTTACGAAACGACAAAATTTTAGACTTGTCCAAATTGAAAGTATTTGCAGACGACAAAATAAATGTAATCGAAAAATTTAAGTTTGTTTTGGGAGGGTCAGAAAACATTGTGGGGAATGGAGAAAATGCTGGTTACCAGCATTTTTTCCTTTTCTCACAATGTTTTCGAAAGGGTTCTTTCTCAGGGTCGTTAAAAGTCGGGATTGTGTGGTAAAGACTTAACTCATCTTCTTGCATCACAGGCTATTTTTAACGTACAACAATCGATTGCAAAAAAGGGCACTGGAAAAAACAGTTCAAGTAAAGGGAAAAATATGCATAATGTTGAGTAAATGATACTGAAAATTTGTTCGAAAACTAGCATTTTTATACCCCCCACAACAAAGTGGAATCGCCATGGCTGTCCGTCTGTCTGTCCATCTGTCCGTCCGTCCATCCGTCTGTAGACACAATTTTGTCTGGAGCTTTTTTCCTACAGTCTTTCAAATATTGCACTGAAATTTACACATAATGTTTGGGTACATATGAAATTGTGCATGTGCAATTTTCACGACCTTGCTGTCATTGGTTGCCGAATTATCTCCCCTTAAGCTTGTTGCCCTTTGTAAATTTTAACTGGATTTTTGTCCAGGGCATAACTTCCAAAGTATATAAGCTAGGAACTTCAAACTTCACACAAAGTTAGATCACATTAAGGAGAAGTGCAGTGTACAAGAACAGTAACTCCATTTCATTTATTTTTTGAGTTATTGCCCTATGTAAATTTTAACTTTGGATTTTTGTCCAGGGCATAACTTCCAAAGTATAGAAGCTTATGACTTCAAACTTCACACACAGATAGATCACTATAAAGCGAAGTGCAGTGTACAAGAACCATAAATCTATTCCATTTATTTTTCGAGTTATTGCCCTTTGTAAGTTTTAACTTTGGATATTTGTCCGGGGCATAACTTCTGAATCATTTAAGCTAGTGACATCAAACTTCATATACAGATAGACCACATTAATGAAAAGTGCAGTTTACAAGTACCATGACTCTTTTTCCACTCTTATTTTTTTATGAAACCATTCTGCATTCTGTGACAAAGAGCTGTTTTGTGACAAGGAGCTGGTGGGGAGTATGATCACTTTTAGTGATAGCTCTAGTCTCCATCTAGCAATAATCATTTCTTTTCCCATGATGTTTGTTGAAGCCGGTGGACTGCCAGTTCATAACATTTCAATGTTAATGAGCTGAGAGCTTCCGATTGTAAAAATGGGATGGTCAGGCTTATCAATGAAAATTGTAAAGTTGAATTTTATCAAGTCAATCTTTAAATTTAACTCAAGTACCAGTCAAAAATTTTTTAGACTTACCTATACTGGTGTGATAAAAACTATTGGATCTGTCTTTGAAAGGGTTGAAAACATGGCTGGAAGAAAGAAATGTCATTACATGTAGCGGCAGTTTCTCCTGTTCAAGCAATGTTCAAAAGCCTTCAATCTCAAGGCCGTAAGATTGGAATGTTTGGTTAAGAGTCGCCCATTTATAAATTTAAAGCGGTAGGAAATTCAAGATTAGGACTGTTACTTTAAATAGATTTATCAGAACATCTTCATCTTGATGAAAATTGAAACACTTTCTCACTGGCAATTCTTTTTAACCTTTACCAACCAATCCCAAGTTTTAAACACGGTGAAGAAAAAAAAAAGCTTTTGAAAACACTCTGGGAAAAGGAGAAAATGCTGGTAGCCAGCATTTTCTCCTTTTCCCAGAGTGTTTTTTATCCCCATCAAAGACAACTCCTATGATAAGAGCCACTTTAGTCCTCGCAAGTTTAATAACCCTGAGGAAGAAGGCTTTTGAAAACATTGCGGGAAAAGGAGAAAATATTAATGCTGGTTTCTACCCTATCAAAGACACTCTGAAATCATCATTTTAACTTCACTTAAAATTTTGTCTGCACATACCTAACCCTTTGCCAGACGACAGAATTTTCGCCTTGTCTAAATTGAAAGCATTTGCAGACGACAATTTCATTGTGGCTCAAATGGTGGAATTTTTAGACTTTAGGTTTGCACTTCGTCCATCTGTCCGTCTGTCCATCAGTCCGTCTGTCTGTCTGTCTGTCTGTCTGTCTGTCTGTCTATCTATCTGCCTGTCTGTCCGTCAGTCCAGCAATTCAGTTTTCCGGACTTTTTTTCTAAACGCTGGTACATATTGAGCTGAGTTTTGGTGTGTAAGTCACCCACCATCACTTACAGATCAAGTTCGACTTTCGTTCCGGTCAACTGGTTTTTCACAGATTTACGGGCCTTGGACTTACAAAATTTCACTGATAAATCAGTTTTCCAGACTTTTTTCCTAAACGCTGGTAGGTATTGATCTCAGATTTGCTGTGTAACTCTACCACCATGACTTACAGATCAAGTTCGACTTTCGTTCTGGTCCACTGGTTTTTCACGGATTTACGGGCCTTGGACTTACAAAATTCACTGATAAATCAGTTTTCCGGACTTTTTTTTCTAAATGCTGGTAGATATTCACCTGACTTTTGCTGTGTAAGTCAACCACCATGACTTACAGATCAAGTTCGAGTTTCGTCCAGGTCCACTGCTTTTTCACGCATTTACAGGCCTTGGACTTACAAAATTTCACTGATAAAACATTTTTCCACACTTTTTTTCTAAACGCTGCTACATATAGAGCTGATTTTTGGTGTGTACATCAACCACCATGACTTACACATCAAGTTCGAGTTTTGTCCCACTCCACTGCTTTTTCACGCATTTACGGGCCTTGGACTTACAAAATTTCACTGATAAAACATTTTTCCGCACTTTTTTTCTAAACGCTGCTACATATAGGGCTGATTTTTGGTGTGTACATCAACCACCATGACTTACACATCAAGTTTGAGTTTTGTCCCGCTCCACTGCTTTTTGACGCATTTACGGGCCTTGGACTCAAAAAATTTCACTGACATGCCAGCGATACATACGGCCGATAGGGGACTGTATATATTGCTATGCAATACTATCAGAATGCTAGTTCTTTGATAGGGTAGAAAACATTGTGGGAAAAAGAGAAAATACTTGTTACCAGCATTTTCTCCTTTTCCCACAATGTTTTCAAAAGGCTTCTGTTCCAGGGTCGTTAAAAGGTGGCATTGTGCGGTAAAGGGTTAAAATTTGGACGAGTGTAAAATTTTTTCGTTTGGTAAAGAGTTAAACTTGTCATTTGCAAAGGCTTTCACGTTGGACTAGTCTGAATTTTTGCTGCCTGGTACAGGAGCAAACCCCAAGCACCCAAAGTTCAAATTATGGTGTTTTTGCTGACAGTGTAAATCGAGATCAGACTGTATGGATCATATATCCATATTATCAGCTACTTTTTAACCCTTATCAAACAATCCATATAGTTTTAACAACCCCAATAAAAAGGATATTTTGAAAACATAGTTGGAAAAGGAGAAAATGCTGGTAACCAGCATTTTCTCCTTTTCCCACAATGTTTTCTATGAACAAAAACAAATTTTAGTTTTTTAGTGTAATTTCTTTTGTTGACTGCAAATGTTTTTTTCAATAATGGGCCTGAAATTTTGTTGTTTGCTTAACCCTTTACCACACAATCCCGACTTTTAACGACCCTAAGAAAGAAGGCCTTTGAAAACATTGTGGGAAAAGGAGAAAATGCTGGTAACCAGCATTTTCTCCTTTTCCCACGATGTTTTCTACATTTTCTAAGACAATTTTCAAAATTTGAGCAATGTCTAAATTGTCGTCTGCAAATGCTTTCAATTTGGACCAGTCTAACATTTTGTTGTGTGGTAAAGAGTTAACCCTTTATCGTACAATGCCGCCTTTTAACACCCCTAGGAAAGAAGCCTTTTGAAAACATTGTGGGAAAAGGAGAAAATGCTGGTAACCAGCATTTTCTCCTTTTCCCACAATGTTTTCTACCCTATCAATAGAAAACTGCACAATTTGAACCACATTGAAATTTCGTCTGCAAATGCTTTCAGTTTGGACCAGTCTAAGATTTTGTTGTGTGGTAAAGAGTTAAGAGTTAATAATTCTGGTTGACAAAACTCTGAAATCCAAATACATGTAATTATAGTGGCTAATTTTTCCAAACTTGGAAGTTCTATTTCATTGATTGAGCACTCTAAGGGTTAACCCTTTACCAAATGACAAAATTTTAGACTTGTCCAAATTGAAAGAGTTTGCAGACGACAATTTTAAATTTGATGAAAATGACAGAAAGTTCTCCAAAAGGGTAGAAAACACTGAGGGAAAAGGAGAAATTGCTCGTAATGAGCAATTTCTCCTTTTCCCACAGTGTTTTCAAAAGACTTGTACTGCAAACATGTGAAAACCAGGGCTTGTTTGGGAAAGGGTTAACCTGAATCTACACTGTTTGCTACTTTATAACTTATTCTGGTCTAACTATGGAACTGAAATATATAGCTGCTTTTTCCTAATTGAGAAAGTCCAGTAACATTGAAATGGAAATATTTGGCTGTTTTTTTTTCCAAAATGGAGATAGTCAAACTTATTTACTTTTGACTTCACCTTAACTGTTTACCAGAAGACAAAAATTTAGACTTGTCCAATTTAAAAGCATTTGCAGACGACAAATAAGCTATAGCTCAAATACTGGAATTCGTTTATTAACTCTTTACCGAACAATCATGAAATTTGACAACTTCAGGGGAAAGTTACTTAACATTGCAACAAAAGGAGAAAATGGTGGTAAGTAGCTTTTTCTCCTTAGTACAATGTTTTCTAACTTTCAAAAGCAAATCCTACAATTTTAACCTGATTTGATTTATTGTCTACAAGTGCTTTGGATTTGGAGGACTATGAAATTGTGTTGTATAGTAAAGAGTTAAAGGTTAGAAAACATTGTGGGAAAAGGAGAAAATGCTACTAACCAGCATTTTCTCCTTTTCCCATAATGTTTTTTCCATTTTCAGAAAGCAGATCATACATTTTGAGCACCATTAAAATTGTCGTCTGCAAATGCTTTGGATTTGGACCAGTCAAAAATTTTGTCATGTGGCAAAGAGTTAGAGCTCAGCAATATAAACTTAGATTTCATGCAAAAACTTCTTTTTAACTCATCACCAAATGAGATGCTTTTACACTCATCCAAATTGAAAGGATTTGCAGGTGACAAATCAAAATGCGATTTGAATGATGGAACTATTTTCATTTTTTTTTTTTTGAAAGGGTAGAAATCATTGTGGGAAAAGGAAAAAATACTGCTTACCCTATGATGAAAGGGATAAGAAAATTCACAGAAAAACTATTAAGAAATTGGACATTTCTTCTGTTATCAGCATGATTGTATTTCTGTTTGTATCTTGGTTTTAAAGCCATCTTTGCAGGCATATAAAAGTTAATAGTTTTTGAACAATTTTTCCTTCAGTCTAAATGATCGAAATTTCGAACTCTAAAATGAAAAAAAAATAATGGTCTCATGGAAAACAGATGCAAAACAGCACAAGCAGTGAATTTATAACCACAGAATTTCATTGCAAAAATTAATATTTCATAATTTATAACCTTTGCAGCAAAATTTATAAGGTTATGATTTGCAGGGAATTTTCTGTAATCCATGGCATAGCATGAAAGAACTTTATACATTTCTTTCATTATGCAACTACCAAATGACAAACTTTTAGACTTGGCCAAATCTAAAGTATTCACAGAATCGAAATTCACAGCTATCGCTTTTGTAAAGGGCAGGTATACCAGCTTTTCTCCTTTTGCCATGATGTTTTGAAAGGCCTTTCTTCCTAGGTTCATTTAAAGTTGGAATTATTTGGTAATTCTTCCTAGGTTTGTTTAAATTTGGAATCATTCAGTAAAGGGTTAACTCTTTACCAGATGACAAAAATTTACACTTATCCAAATAGAAAGCTAAATTTGGAGACCACTAATTTCATTTCGTTCAAATGAGGTGATTTATCTTATAAAGGGTGGAAAATGTTATGGGAAAAGGAGAAAATGATTGTTACCCTTTACCGACCGGAGTTTTAACGACCCTGAGAAAGAAAACTTTTGAAAACATTGTGGGAAAAGGAGAAAATGCTGGTAACCACATGCTTCCCAACTTTTTTGAACATCAAAGGGGGTTTTTGAGAGCTTCAAAGGGGGAGATTTGGGGTTTCAAGGGGGAGACTTTTTGAGCCGTACCGGAAGGTCTGTCTAAGGATCATTCAATTTAAACCATTCTAGGCCAAATATCTTTAATAATTAAACAAAAGTCTGGTTTATGATTAATTTCTTTTTATTCTTTATTAAATATTATTGTTTATCAAAATGTATGTGAATATTTAGAGCAAAAACAAATCAATCGTTACAGTCATAAATATATAGAAAGCAGCGGCTATGGTAAAAAAGCACTGTAACGTTTTTTATCAAATGCTACTTTGTCCATTGTGTTTCCAGTTTTGTAAGTACATCATATAATTTTGACTTGTTTTCAAAAGATATTCTGGCATTTTATATTGTATCCCTAATATTTAGCTTTAAATATAGACTACAGAGTACCACATTTTATCCTGACATTATTCATTCTCTTGGTACTCAATAACAGCAAATAGGTGTCTCGAATAAACACCTTATAATCTGGCTGGTAAAGCTCTATCTAAAAGACAAGCTGTCATCTATACTGTTTGAGGAAAAAAAAGTTGAGTCCCATTGAGTTCCTTTTGAGTATCATTTTTGTCTGCATAAATCATCAGTAAAAATATCTCAAAAGCATAAAAAAATGCACTTTTCAAAAAAAAAAAAAATCTGGAGGCAATCTTCACACGATAAAAATTCTGGAAGCAAACGTCAGCATCGGTAATGCTGGGCAACAGTAGGTGCCTCCGATCAGTGCACTCTAGATTACTATATATTACTCTATCGCCGGTAACCAGTCGAATATTGCTACATCATTGATTTAAATAAAACTATGATCATGTTCGGGTCGATCTGTTTTTACATAAGTTGGAAATCCAGTGGTCAATTTGTGCAGTAAGAGTTTAAAACATCATATTTTTTCATTGTTTTTGTTACTGATTAACTTAATGTTTTCACTCATTTTCATCTGCGTCTCGGGGACACAATGAGAAATGGTGTTTTGTGTTTATAGATCTAGACTCTTACAACGTTAAACATGTTAACATCCAATCTCCGAGCAGAGTTGTCGTTCATTACTCTCACCATACATCTCTGCAACGGGCTAAATGACAAGAATCTTGTCAAACTGAGGAAAACATGTTTTGTTACTGTTTAACTGTTTCATGTGTAACATAATAAAGTAGACAAAGGAAATATGATTCCGGATACATTATAGGTGCATTCAAACTGATGAATTTACCTGTATACAATGGAACTATTTTTTCAAACTTCTTTATTGATCAGAATCTTACGCCAGTTGTAAAAAAAAATGGCTGCGCCCATGAATGATGACAATATAAACAAAATTTAAAAAAACAAGTTATCGTCGTTTAAAAGACATTTAAGCTTTTCAGAAAAGCCCTCTTTTTCACATTTCCTACCATTAAGTCTGATTGGCCGTATGCTGTTTGAACAGCACACAAAACAATCGATTGGTCTTTCTTTCACTGGTGTTTGTGTCGCCATTTTGAGTTATGGTCATGTGACGAAAGTATCACGTGATGGCAGACTACTTTCTGAGCCAACTACAGAGGTGAATGGGAATGATCCATAGTGCAAGAGAGTGGTTAACGTCGGGTGAACGACGTTTTAATTTTTGCTCTGAAAAGTACCTCGGCCTGTTCTCAAATTTGATTGGTTCACGATCATCGATCGATAAATCTCAGTATTTTGTTCCGTATTTATAGACAACGGACCCGATTGACCGTGAAATACATACACGTGTCACCTTCTTGTAAACTTCGGATATACATGTACCTAGGGTACAAATTTGTCACACCCTTTTTACCCTTATGTCGGATTTTTTCCGAATCAGGGTTTTTTAATTGTCTGTAGGGGTGATCGGGTATTTTGTCTTGAATCAGGACACTCCCGATGAAATCGGGAGAGTTGGGAAGCATGGTTAAACCAGCATTTTCTCCTCTTTGTATGTTTTCTACCCGAACAAAGACAGAAATCATCATTTTGGTAACATTTAATTTGTCGCCTGCAAAAATGCTTTCAAGTTGCCCCAGTGAAAAATTTTGTGGTTTGGTAGAGTGCTAAAGAACATTCTGTCTCAAGGGGGTGGGGGGGCATTCCTGCAAGTCAAATTATCTCCCTTGCCAGATAAAGACCGAAGGTAACCAAATAACATATTGGTCCTTTTACCTGTGTTCCTTTGTTTTTATCCTTGATTCTCATGGGGATGTTGCAATAAATATAATATGATTTGTGATTATGTGTAAAGTCCACATGTAATTTTAAATCAAATTCTGTTCCCAATCATTAGAAAGTATGTATGCATCGATTAGTAAAACAATCTAAGTAAATTTAGGTGAGATATTAAATCAAGAACCCGGTTGTGTAGTGCAAGGAAATCAAAGATAAAATCCAAGTCACAGTCCCACTTATCAGAACCAATGTAGTACTGGAGAAGAGTCAAGGGAAAAAAAAAATGAAGAATGGCCCTCATTGATCAGAGTAATACCGGTAGATTGCCTTGGTAATTTAGAATGGATAGTGAATATAATCCAATAATATAAGTCCCGTATACTTATTTCAAAATAAAAGCGGTAACATTTTAAGCTTTCTATTTGGTAATAATTTAGAAAAATAACCTTGAATTTGACGTGGTAATTTCCATCAAGATTAATGGCAGGTATGCGTGTTAAGCTGTGATGATTCATATTTAAGTGAAATTAAACTGCTTCCCTTTTAACACTTTATAAAACTGCCTCTATAAAAGATTATCGGGTTATTCCTTCAGGCATAAATAACAACATTCAGTGTTTATTTTATGATCAGTGTGTGCAGATCAGACTAAGTAAAGTGTGCAGTCTTATCTTGGATATACACTGTCAGAAATCTTGTGAGATGTTTTGACCAAAACAGCATGAAAGTTTTTGTTGGCAAATGCTTTCAAGAGGACAAGTCTAAAATGTTGTCCAGTGAAAAGTTAACCCTTTACCACACACTTATGACTTAATGATCTTAAAGAAGAAGAATTTTGAAAACATTGAGGAAATAGGAGAAAATGCTGCTAACCATCATTTTCTCCTTTTCCTACAATGTTATCTGTCCTTGGAAAGAAAATCCCAAACATATGTGTTATATTTATGTTGTTATCTGGAGATGCTTTCAATTTGGACAAATCTAAAATTTTTTTTATAAATTAAAGAATTAACTCGTTACCACACACGCCACATATTTAGACCTACAAGAGGCACTTACTTTCAAGTGCAAAATTTTGTTGTGTGGTATTTTAACTCTTTACCAAACGACAAAATTTTAGTATGGCCCAAATTGAAAGGAACTGCAGACGACAAATTAAATGTAACTCAAATAATGATTTCTGTTTTGGATAGGGTAGAAAACATTGTGGGGAAAAGGAGAAAATGCTGGTTATTAGCATTTTCTCCTTTTCCCACAATGTTTTCAAAAGCCTTCTCTTACAGAGTTGTTAAAACTCGGGATTGTGGGGTAAATGTTTAAAAGGATTAAAATATGGAAACGCATGTAAAAACACAAAGGCAAAGGGAGAAACCATGATGGCAAAGGGAAGAATTTTCCTTGTGCCACAATTTATTTTCAAAATCAAGTCGGCTTCAAGATGAAAAAAATCAGACTGTGCAAGGCCACTGTGTTTAATTCTTTACCAAACAACAAAATTTTAGACTTGTCCAGGTTGAAAGCATTTGCAGAAAATAAAGTGAATATGGGTCAAGTGATGGTATCTTTCTTTAAAAGAGTTGAAAACATAATGGGAAAAGGAGAAAATGCTGGTTACCAGCATTTTCTCCTTTTCCCATCATGTTTTCAAAGGCTTTCTAAAACATGGGATCGTTTAGTTAACCCTTTTCCACACAATCCAAAGTTTTAACTGCCCTGAGGGAGAAGGCTTAAAATTGAAAACATGGTGGGAAAAGGAGAAAATGCTGGTAACCAGCATTTTCTCCTTTTCCCACCATGTTTCTACCCTTTCATAAAAAAATCCCATTTTATTTGTTGTCTGCAAAAGCTTTCAATTTGGACAGGTCTAAAATTTTGTCTTTTGGCAAAGAGTTAACTCTTTACCAAATGATGAAATTCCAGACTGACCCAAATTTAAAGCAATTTCAGACGACAATTTATATGTAGCTCAAATGATGAATTCTGTCTTTGATAGGGTAGAAAACATTGTGGGAAAAGGAGAAAATGCTGGTTACCAGCATTTTCTCCTTTTCCCATAATATTTTCAAAAGGTTTCTTTCTCAGGGTCGTTAAAACTCGGGATTGAGTGGGAAAGGGTTAAGATTTGACTTGATACATGGGGGAAAGGATGTAATTATGGGGCAATTTTGTTAATTGTAGAAGTGTATTTTATAATGATTGTCTGTGTTATTTATACGTTCCATGAAACTTTACAATCTGACATTGAGAAAGAAAGACACAAACTGTGGCTTTTGTGGTATCGATTTGTGTAATTTTATTGTCGTCTTGGACTTTAGAAATTTCTTCATGAGTCATAGTGAAAGCTTAGGCGGGAAGCCTAATATTCATCCCGACCCACAGGGCATGGAATAAACCCAACAGACATTAACTCTTTACCAAACGATAAAATTTTAGACTGGTCCAAATTGAAAGCATTTGCAGACAGCAAATTACAGGTGGCCCAAATGATGAAATTTGTCATTGATAGGTTAGAAAACATTGTGGGAAAAGGAGAAAATGCTGGTTACCAGCATTTTCTCCTTTTCCCACAATGTTTTCAAAAGGCCTCTTTCTCAGGGTTTTTTAAAGTCGAGATTGTGTGGTAAAGGGTTAATTAAATATTTCAGTCTAGAAATCAGACACAAATAATTGCAATTTCAAGGTTGCTCAAGGTTGCATGTCATAATTTTTTTGATGATTTTTTTATTGTTACCCCAGAAAGACATAATTCCTGTTTTTAAACACATGTTTTCTGTCAGTATCTAATTTGCATAGAAATCTAAATTGTCAATACTAGTAGTTTTTTTGAATATGCCCTAAAAAAGTTTTAGACTTGTCCAAATTGGATGCATTTGCAGACGACAAAATAATTGTGACTCAAAGATCGAAGTTTGTATTTGGTTGGGTAGAAAGCATTGTGGAAAAAAGGAGACAATGCTGGTCACCAGCATTGTCTCCTTTTTCCACAATGTTTTTAAAAGCCTTTTTTCTCAGAGTCATTAAAACTCAGGATTGTATGTTAACAGGTTAAAAGAAATCTAATGGCTGTAAATGGAATCACCACTTTAGTCTTATTCTTATGTCTATTTATAGGCTATAACAGTCACATGTCGCAAGGCTGGTGCCCAGGGCAAATTGCGGCTTGTTGATGGGATACCAGTCTACACGTAAACAGAATGCATCTTTAAGTTGCATACAGACTAACACAGAGACATACAAGCCTTCAAAATAGACTTACTTATACAGCAAAGAATATTGTTGCAATGACATTTTTTTTCTCAGTTTAGCATTAACCCTTAGGCTGCTAAGTGCGACTCAGTGACCTTTTGTGGACAGTGTGTATCAAGATCAGACTGCACAGAATGTGCAGTCTGATATTGGATCTACACTGTCCGATAAGGAGATATCTTTCCCAAAAGATTACCTTTGAAATAGTAAAATCTTGGTTTTTACTATCGGCTGGAGGATTTAATTTCATTTATTTAGCAGAATAAGGGTTAAGTTATGGGAATATGCATTTTCACATGAATTTCACACATAGTTGGATTTAATTTTTATTGCTAATTGAGGCGAGGTTTTGTGAGAGATTGCAGTTTTTTGCATTTTTCTGTTTATTAATTTTTTTTGTGTTTCACCCTTTACAAAACAATTCACGTTCCTGAGACAAACAGGCATTTAAAAGTATCATGGGAAAAAAGAAATGCTGGGAACAAACATTTTGGCCTACTCTCTAAATGTTACTTTTCTTTTCTAAAAGAAATCCAATCAATTGATCCTCATTTAATTTGTTGTCTACAAATGCTTTCAAACATTTGTCAGACAGGTGTGAAATTTTGTCATCTGGTTAAGAGTAACACTGGGAGCATTAACCCTTTACTGCACAATGACGCCTTTTGACGCCCCTGGAAAAGAAGTCTTTTGGAAACATTGTGGGAAAAGGAGAAAATGCTGGTAACCAGCATTTTCTCCTTTTCCCGCAATGTTTTCTACCCTATCAAAGAAAAGTTGCACCATTTGAGCCACATTGAAATTGTCTTCTGCAAATGCTTTCGATTTGGACAAGGCTAAAACTTTGTCGTCTGGTAAAGGGTTAAGCACAAGTACCCTAAAAGTGCCAGAGAACCCTAACATGCCGGTACATTCTCAGTCAAGAAAATAAGTTATGATTGCAATTTGGTCTTTTCTCGGGTCTTTATTGCTTCCGCAAAGCAGATAGTGTAGATTAAAGATCAGACGGCAGTTTCTGTGCAGTCTGTTCTTGATCTACAATGGCTGCAAAAGCAACTGTAGTTGAGAAAGTTGCTTCAAGGGTTAAGCTGGTTTTGCCACTGTTAACTCTTTACCAAACGACAAAATTTCAGTCTGTTCCAAATTTAAAGCATTGGCAGACGACAAAATAAATGTGACTGAAAAATTGAAATTCTTTTGGGAAAGGGTAGAAAAGATTGCGGGAAAAGGAGAAAATGCTGGTTACCAGCATTTTCTCCTTTTCCCACAATGTTTTCAAAAGGCTTCTTTCTCAGGGTCGTTAAAAGTCAGGATTGTGTGGTAAAGGGTTAATATCTTGCTTATAACTGTCCTATTCTGGTCCAAAGTAGCATTTAATTATTGCAATATATAGCTTTTGTTCTAACAGAATATAATGTTCAATTTGTCTATGCCTTTACAGAATGATAGAGCGTTTTTTAACTACCTTGTAGAAAAAGGTTGTTGAACACTATTGAGAAAAGAAGAAAATGCCTTCCCCCTTAACCCACCGTGTTTTCTATCTTTCGAAAGACAAATTCCATTATTTGTCTTCTGTTAATTATTTCAATTTAAACAAGTCTATAAAATTCTATGGTATTGAGTCAATTACCACTTTAACGCTTTACCAAACAACAACATTTTGGATGTTTCCAAATTAAAAGCATTTGCAGACGACAAAATGAATGTAAATCAAAATTTGAAATTTGTTTTTGGAAGAGTAGAAAACAATGTGGGAAAAGGAGAAAATGCTGGTTACCAGCATTTTCTCCTTTTCCCACAATGTTTTCTAAAGGCTTCTTCCTCAGGGTCGTTAAAAGTCGGGATTGTGTTGTAAAGAGTTAAGTGGTAACACCCGTATTTTATTTTTCTATGTTAGAATTTATGTGTTTGAATGGTAATGCAATTTACCTTGCCTCATGCAATTATTTCAATCCGATAACTGAGTGCTAAATTTTTTTTTTCTGTTATCCGTCAGTTCGTCATGTGACTGTAGAAGTGCGCACCTGCAAACTGGGACTTCTTTCAAATGAGCATTTCAATGATTAAATGAAAGTATCAACAACGAAAATTGTCAATGAATTTAAACTTCTGTAAATAGTTTCAACATGTTAATTTGCTCTATCCATCCAGGAACAAATTCACATCTGTTTTACCTACATCTAATCTGTCACCTGCAGATGATTTACATGGACTTTGAGAAAAGTTTTGTTGTCTTCTAAATAGTTAGATCTTTTTTTGTTGCAAAGATTGAGAGAAGATTGGTAATGTTATCAGTCTCTTTGAGAGGTAAAAAAGAAGAAAAAAGGCTTTTACGAAACAAAAAGGGTCAATGAGGCATTTACACAAGCATACAAAGAAGGATATTTAACCCTTATCCTGCTAAAAAAGTTAAATAAAACTTTCAAGCAGAGAGTCAAAACCTGAATAAAATTATTTCAAACTTACTTTTTGGAAAAAAAAAATCTCCTTATCGCACAGTGTAGATCTAAGATCAGACTGCACGTTCTGTGCAGTCTGACCTTGATCTACACTGTCCGCAAAAGGTCAGTGAGTTGCGCCTAGCGGCCTAAGGGTTAAAAAACCCAAACTGATACCCTATCAGTTACATGGTTACATGCTTGGGCTCTGGCTCATCTTTTTTTCTTCATGTTTGTCTTTTTGTATTAGATGACTTTTAAAAATGATGAGGGTAAATAAGGAATGAATTGTGTAATGAAAAAACATATGGTTTAGAATAAGTTATCTGTTTATTTTCAAAATCACTTTTTTTTGTTATGTTGACTAGCTATTTAGTAACTTTGTTAAAATTTAGTTATATCTAGAACTAAAAATTAACCCATAGAGCGTTGAATACACCCATTTCACATTTTCTATCAAGAAATAAGACCCAAATAGCTGCGGTCTCAATGTTACTTTTTTCAAGAATGTTTTAGCAAAGCAGTCAGTGCAGATCAAAGATCAGACTGCACATTTTGTGCAGTCTGGTCTTGATCTACACTGGCTGCTGAGGTATCTATAGTTGTGAATGGCACTTCTAAGTGTTAAATCTTCACACTTACCACTTTTTCACTCTGGGTCTTTTAGCCTTTATGGAAATCTCACTTGAAGCCTTTCAGCACAGAACTTCTTGGTCTCTTAATTTATTTATAATCCCTTTTTCTGTCGCTACATTTTCTCCTTTTCTGGCAATGTTTTCCATCCTTTTCAAAATAATTTTCAAACTCTGAGTCTCATTTGTTTTGTCATTAGCAAATGCTTTGAATTTGGACTAGACTAAAATACTGTCTTTTGATAAAGAGTTAATAGATTGAAGCCAAGAATATGCCTACAAAGATTAAGAATAAGGTATAAGCAAAAGGTAAAAAGGAAAAAAAGTCTTCCCAGGGTAAGTCATTAAATAATGACACACAGAATAGCTTGTGAAAGGACCTCCCTGTTTCGACATCGTCACTCGCCCAGGGAACAAAGGTCACAGCCTTGTCATCATCGAACTAATCAGGCGGCAGTATTTTTGTTAGGTAGCACGCTATTCTACAGTTTGCTTAACTCTTCACAAAATGACAAAATTTTCGACTTGCCCAAATCGAAAACATTGGCATATAACAGTAAATGTGGGTCAAATAATGTTTTTTGTTTTCAACTGGTTAGAAAAAATTGTGGGAAAAGAAGAAAATGCTGGTTACCAGCATTTTCTTCTTTCTCCAGAATGTTTCCGAAAGACCTCTTCCTGAGCAGGTCATTAAAACTCATAACTGTGTGGTAAAGAGTTAACCCAGCTCCTTGAAATTGAAGTGTTGAACTCTTCTGATTCACAAATATTGGAAAAAGGATATACAGTGTGTAGATGTGTTAAAATGGTATGAATATACAATTTAGTTAAAGAAATGTGACTCAGAACTTGCTTGTTCCAAGCAGACTGTACATTTGTCTAAAAATTTTCAAAAGTCACCTTTTATAATGTGATTTAAATAGTGGCTGTGTGTTTGGGGAATAGGCTAAAGTGTGACATGCCTCAGTGCTGTGTGGATGAAACAATGGACTGTGTTGTTGACACGTTTTGTTCAGATTGTTTCAGAATCTTTTATTTCTTCTTTTCTTGATTTAGATTAGATAAGATAGGGGAAGTTAAAGCTTTCATGAGAATTTTGGTTTTAGTGTTTGATTACCAAAAAAATTCAGCATCTTTCTCAATGTTTTTAACATTAACTTATTTTATGCAGTTTAACTTGAATCTAATTAACGACTTTGAATGTACAGTAATTTGCATCATGCTACTTAACCCATTACCACACAGTCCTGACTTTTAACAACCCAAAAGGAAACATCTTTTGAAAACATTGTGGGAAAAGGAGAAAAATGCTGGTTACCAGCATTTTCTCATTTTCCAACAATGTTTTCTGTCCTTCCCATGATAAATTTCAAATTTTCAGTCACATTTAATTTGTCGTCTGCAACTGCTTTCAATTTGGACCAGTCTAAAATTTTGTTATTTGGTAAAGAGTTAATAGTGAACATGAATATGAACCATGCTCTGGCAAAAGCAGGTTTAACTCTTTACCAAACGGCAAAATATTTAGATCAGTCCAAATTGAAAGCATTTGCAGACGACAAAATAAATGTGACCTAAAAATTGAAGTTTGTTTTGGGAAGGATAGAAAACACTGTGGGAAAAGGAGCAGCATTTTCTCCTTTTCCCACAATGTTTTCTAAAGGCTTCTTTCTCAGGGTTGTTAAAAGTTGGGATTGTGTGGTAAAGTCCATGCATCTCCTCTTATATCAAGCAAATCATCTCATAATTTTTGACCCTTGAAATCCATTCTGTCTAACAACCTGTTGAATTGTGAGGCAGTATGTTTCTTGGACATGCAGAAAATTGACCAAAGACAAAAGTTTTGACACAGATCAGCCTGCACCAAACTGCTGACCTGGGTCAGTACTTTTTGCAGATCCATTAAATCCCCTTTTCACAGAGCATCGCTCATATATTTTTTGAGGTCTATTTGAAGGTTTCATATATTTAGTGAGGCAGACTGAAAATTTTTATCTTCTTAATTTGAAGTCTAGATACACTTGTACTTAAAGTTAATTCGAAGTTGTTTATTTTTTTACCACACAATCCTGAGTTTCAACGACCCTGAAGAAAAAGCCTGTTGAAAACATTGTGGGAAAAGGAGAAAATGCTGGTAACCAGCATTTTCTTCTTTTCCCACAATGTTTTCTACCCTTTTAAAGATGAATTTCATCTTTTGAGACACATTTAAATTGTTGTCTGCAAATGCTTTCAATTTGGACAGCAACACATTTTTCTTGTGTGGTAGAGAGTGAAATTAATTTATGCATTAATAGGTGGAAATTAAAAAGAAAAAGAATGCCATATTAGGATATTTCAAAAACGCTATTATGACTTAAAAGTTTTATCTTGGACTTTATCAGAAGGTTTTATTGTGACAGCAAGTGAGCTTTTTGTGTTTAGGAAAAGTGACTATTTATAAAAAGTGAAAGCTAACACAATGTCAGAGAAATGAGTAAATTGATTCAATTTAATTCTTATTAGAATCACTTAGGGTCATAAGTAGAATATTATCAATGTGTCACCCCTATACAAGTTTTAACAAAATCTTTCATATTTTTGTAATTAGTCAAAGTTGTGCTGATAATTGTTTGATTAGAACAAACTTTTACTTTTGAACACTTTGCAGTCTTTGGGAGGAATTTGGTAGACTTAATTAACTCTTTACCAAACAACAAAATTTTAGACGTGTCCAAATTGAAAGCATTTGCAGAGGACAAAATAAATGTGACTCAAAAATTGAAATTTGTTTTGGGAAGGTTAGAAAACATTGTGGGAAAAGGAGAAAATGCTGTTACCAGCATTTTCTCCTTTTCCCACAATGTTTTCCAAAGGCTTTTTCTTCGGGCTCGTTAAAACCCGTGATTGTGTGGTAAAGAGTTAAGCTTCAGGATGGTGCATAAATGCGACCGGGAATTTTCAGTCAGGAAATACACATGAGTAATGCAGTTTCCAGGTGCTTTTTGGTCAGAATATCTGACACATTATTGGACAGTATAGATCCTAAATAATACTGCATTATTTTCCAGTGTTTCGGTTCTGTAGATTGAGAAAAGAAATTCTCAGTACAAGGTAGTTATTGCTTGCTTTGTTTTATGTAAATGAGAGTATTTTATGTCTGTATTTTTAAATGTAAAAAAAGAGAAACTAAAAAAAAAAAGGCAAGCAGTTATCCCTTTATCAAACAACAAAATTTGTCCAAAATTGAAAGCATTTGCAGATGACAAATTAAATGTGGCTCAAAACTTGAAATTTATTTTTGGAAGGGTAAACAACATTATGGGAAACAAAGAAAATACTGGTGCCAGCATTTTCCTAGTTTTCCAACAATGTTTTCAAGAGGTTTCTTTCTCTTAGTCGTTAAAAGTCATGGTTGTGTGGTAAAGGATCATAAGAAAAATTAATCTTTTTGCTGGTTACCAGAATTTTCTCCTTTTCGGACAATGTTTTCAAAAGGTTCTTTTCCCGGAATTAATGAATCACGGGATTGTTTAGTAATGGGTAAACCCTTTACCACACAATCCTGAGTTTTAACAACCCTGGGAAAGAAGCCTTTTGAAAACATTGTGGGAAAAAGAGAAAATGCTGGTAACCAGCATTTTCTCCTTTTCCAACAATGTTTTCTACCCTATCAAAGAAAAATTGAACCATTTGAGCCGCATTGAAATTGTCGTCTGCAAATGCTTTCAAGTTAGACAAGGCTAAAATTTTGTCGTCTGGTAAAGGGTTAAAAAAAAAACGTCAGAGACAACTGAATGTGACTGTTGAGGGGAAAGAGACTCAAAACTTAGGAGTTGGTTTTATACACTATAGGAAGAGCATAGATAAAGTAAATGACTTTTTGTCAATGTATTGAAATGAGACTAGTTCTACATGCACATGAGGGGAATGGATTCAATACTATGAAAAATGTCAGGTGTAAAAGATGTGAAATAGATCTTCTGTGGTCAACGCAGACTACTGTCTCCATGGGATGGTGGTCAGTGTTTTTGATAATTGACCCTAGGTCTTAAAAACTGTCATGAAATAAATATCATCTATGCCTCAGCATAAAAACATTCGAATTTTTATCAGTACATATAGATCTGATGGGATTTGACCTGGGGTCACCTTGAACCCTATTTAACAAAAAAATGGTCATTATCATATTCATGGGTGTTGATATATCCCCATTACCATCATGAGTTTTTTTTTTATCCCACCTTTACCACAGAAAGACTAAAAAAAAAAAGAAGAGGAAAAAATAGCTTTGGCTTATGTTTAAATAAGTATTAAAAAAATCAATTTATAACAATCCTAAACTTGTTATATAATCCTCTGTTCAAATTTGTGTAATCTTTGGAGGCTTTACTGAAGTTGGCATTTTTAAATGTTGTTGTTCAAATTTGGAATTTAGAAAACAACTGATTTTTTTTGTAACATCATCAAACAGTATTTGTTGTCAGTTGGTTTGAAATCTTATTGAAGTCACCTGACTAGTTTTGACAGAATGTTTTTCAGCCAACCAAAAAGCTTATACTGAAACCCAAAATGAGGTAATGTTGTGTATATGCATGTACATATTTACTGAAAGCTTCGGTGGATACTTGGTATATACACGTATACATGTATATTTCATACACATTACTAAAGGAGGGAGAAATACAGCCACATCCGAGGTATATTGGTAGTTCTGAACTGACATGTGCATGTCAATTTAGTAAGATTTCAGATCTTTTATTTTCATTTTTTTTTTCTGATATCAATAAACTATTGAAAACTCAGTTCATATATTTTTTTATAAAATGATTTAAAGAAAAAAGCTAGTACACATGAAAATGCTTTTATCAGTAAAAGCTTTGTTTAAAATATTTTTTATATCAGTTTAAGAAATGTTTAGAGGAAGAAATTCCTTGCTTACCTGTTACTAGTAGGCTGTGGTATTTTAACCTTTCCATAAACTTTGACAGTAATACATTAACCCTTAGGCTACTTATCGCAACTCACTGACCTTTTGCAGACAGCGCAGATCAAGATCAGACTGCACAGAATGTGCAGTCTGATCTTTGATCTACACTGTCTGATAAGGAGATATCTTCCCTCCAAAAATCCCATTGAAACAGGAAAGTTTTGGGCTTATACTATCGGCTTGAAAGTTTCATTTCTTTTATTCAGCAGGAAAAGGGTTAATACATTTTGAGCAGTAAATGTTTATATATTTTGTTAACTAATATAGAATTTAGTTTTTTGGGGATAATTGTTCTTTACCAGTTAAGAGGAAATTATATTAAATTGTTTTCTTTCTTTTATAATAAGAAATGAAATATGAAGAAAAATAAACGTATGGATGTTTCATTCTAATTCCAGTTGAATAATTTCTAATAATTAGAAATGCAGTACATGTAGTTGTTTTGGTAAGTTAATGTGCACTAACCTATGTACGAGTATTTATGTACTACTATGTTTTTTTTTCCCATAGATTTTAATTCCTGTAGATCGTATGTTGACGATTATTGCTGGACAATAATAAAATAAATTAGTTTGTTATATTTTTAACTGTTTTTCTATACTATTGTTTTTTGAGAGACATTTAAGAGAGAGAGAGGGGGAAGGAGGGAGGGGATTGTGAAAATTCTTTAACCCCAATAGGTAACATAATTTCAGGGAATGTCGCAGATCATCAAAAGACTGCACAAAATACGCGCTATAATTTTGGATATCTGGAATAGCCACCTAATTCACCAGAAGTTTTCTTCTTTTGCTCTACTGAACAGTTTTAAGAACTCCGATGTATTGAATGAAACGGCACTGGACTACTTCAACCTAAGACGGGTGACCAATAATTTGTTGTTTAATCCATTACCACATATACACTACTTTTTACGCCCTTGATGCGCAGACTGCTTTTTATTACCTTCTGTGAAAAAGGACAATTACTTACAACAAACAATGACTCATCTCCAACAATATTTCTATATTAAAAGAAATTTTTGTGTTTCCCCCATCCTCTTTATTGCACTGAGTGTAAAATCACATTCCAAATGAACGTGTTGGCCATACCAGAATGAACTTTGGCAAAACAGGACAGCCTTATGCTGTTGAAACCCAGGAAATACATGGAAATGTGATACGTCCGCGAGACAAACTGAATTACATCTTAAAGCGGTGTAAAACCCCTTTTCGAACAAATGAATAGTACTTCCTTACCTTCACTCAAGTTCAGATCTATGTACCCATCTCCTTTGAATCGCTTTACTAGATAATGATAATGGTATGTCCTTGAATTAACTATTATAGCAATGAACTGAAAAAAAAAAAGAAACATATATTATCCATTTAAAGACAGTGTATGTTCTGAGTGCAATTATTCCTTTTCTTAAGCCATTTATCGCTTTTCCCTGTGAACCTTTTCGGTGACGAACACACCTTAAGTTGCTTTCAGCAACAGTGAGGATCAAGATATCCCTAAGCAAATCAGTTTTTTAGATTTACCCAGTCTGATATTGATGAGAATTCCCGATCGATCGTCTTGAAATTATAGCACTTTTCTTCATTGACTGAAAACCTCCGTTCCACGTTCTAGCTCCCCGAGGGATGACACAACCAAAAGAACGTTTCGAGGTGAAAGAAATACTATTTATCAGTGGCTGATCTTTCCTCGAACTTAGCGGGAATTGTTTCCTAAGGCTGGGTTTAAGCTAACTTCCACATAAAGTCAAGGTGTCCAAACCTTTAATGACTGAGTAAAGATGACACTAGTCAGCTCGATTCTGTAAGTTTTCAAGTCTTTAGAGTGTAGTGCATCACATTCATCAGCTTTAAGGTTTTTGTGTATACATTTCTGTACGTAATTTTTGTATGTTTCCATTAAAAAAAAAAAAAAAAAACTCGGGGAACAGTTCATTGAAATCTTATTGTATTTCGGTTTACTTTTTACTTACGCAAAATGACCGAGAACACGCTTACTTTTTGCGACAACTAATATCTGTAACAATTTCTAGCAAATCTGGATCCTAGATATTAGATTTTAAATGAGAGATTAACCCCACGTAAAGAAACTGTGAAAGTATTTTTCGTTTGGGCTTCCGTGTGAACTTAGGTATACCACTAGGCAGTTTTTCCTCTTTTTTTTAATTTATTAATTTCTATTTTTGCCAGTCGCACATATATAAAAAGAAATAAAAATCAAAGAGAGGAATGTTATTCTATTGCAACTTTCAAGTTGTGGTAAAGTACACATTTCAACCTTGTCAGCGCGTGTACAAGTATCTGTTGTTTTATTTAATCAGTACTCTCAGTGCTTTGATTAGCCATTATACTTGGCACCGGGTCATACTTATAACTCATCATTGTAGTTAAGTAGGGTGATAAGTAAACGGTTCACGGCTAAGATCTGATTCTTCTGATTTCCATCTGAGTTTGCGTCATAATTTGGGTTTTAGATTGACAGGCAGGCTATAATCATCGGGCAAAAATTGTCAAGATAACGCTGATCAAGATAAGGCATTCAATCAAGACCAGAATTTATAGATTTCCAGCTCGCATCTAAGATGCATATCGGGTGATGAAAATAACATTTCCTTAATAACGCTCACCGAATAGAAATCTCGCCATTTCCCGTTCTTTTTTTTTTGTCACGTTCTCACAAAGTCTCACGAATTCACGCGTTATCCACACTCGCACTTTCTTTTGTCTTGCTTCCTAATTGATGGCATACATGTTTTGGTTTGTGCCTTTCAAAACGGTTTGTTGCAGAGATGTAGTTCAGCTGTTATTTTATATTACAGCCTTCCATAGAATAGAGAATAGGAGAAAAGGTCTACCTGTCTCTCGTTCCCGATCAGCCGGAAGTACGGCCTAAAATAGCTCTGGTTCCGCGAACACTATGAAATAAAATATGGTACATAGACAGAACATTTCTAAAATTTATTTTACTTTAACAAAATTTTCCTTGGAAAAATAGAGTAGCTGTAGGAAAAACTGATTCGGTCGGGCAAAATAAAGGAAAACGGAGAGCTTTGTAGTGTTTGTTACAATCATAAACGATACCCGAATCCCAGTGCTCAGAAACGGACAGCCCGGTTACAGGAGGCATAGAAAATATTTGAGACATGCTCTAAGACGCATCTTTAATACATCTGCGAAATGTATCGATCCAGGTCAGCCTTCGCAGGCTGATCTGGGCCGAAACTTTTCGCTATTGGTCCATTTTCCATGTGTCAAAGGACCAGTCTACCTCAGTTGGTAATTTAAAATAAAGTGTTTTTTATGGATTCATAATTATATGTTGGCTTGCTTGGTATTATGGATCACGGAGATACATTAAGCACCCTTTTTCCAGAGCATGGCTCATTTTTTGTGAAAGATCGAAATTTGTATCATTGAGTGAACATCATCGGTGCAGCCACGAGTGAAAATATGACCGCGCAATATTCACGAGATGAAATAAATTTCGATCTTTCAACGAAAAAAAGAAAACCAAAAATATTCTATTTATTTCATGCTTCTAACCCCCTTTTTGTTGGGACTTGCTAAGTAGGGGGATCTCTCGGTATTTCCGTACCAGTGAATTTATCAATCCGGGTAAATTCACTTGTTGAAACGTTGAAATTATCAAACCATTATCCACCATTATTTTTCCTATAAACTACCGAAAAGCATGAACTAACAGTTATTTTTTAAGGCCGATAGATTGTACAAAAAGCAAAAACATCTTAGTTGAACAAAGGAAATTACGCATATATATGAATGTATTTCACTGGTAGCAGATCACAGCAATGGTATGATGGTTGTCTTTTCTAATAAACTTAGTAAACTTGGCCGAAACATTAATATACACACCGAATTCCGGCTTATATATGAAACATTTATTAAAACTTTAAATGTGAGTATTTAATATTTACAAAATATGAACAAACGGCAGCCTCTGAGTGAGAGAGAAAGAGTACGTTCCTGTTTTTGTAGCATCTTATTGAAAAGGGTTTGATTTTTAAAAATAAAACCGATAAAACTATACAATTCTTAAATTGCTTTTTAAGTGCTGGACACTTTTCAGACGTCATGAACATTACAAATGATAAAGATAATAGATAAATATGTTTTAACTTCTCCCGCTTCAAATGTCGGTACGCCCATTTCGGTTGTTTTGAAACAAGATGCTGATGCTTTAACCAATCAAATTCAAGGATTTATTCCACCAACTGGTTTACGTCACGCATAATGTTGTCATTGTTTGAAATAACGGACGGTCGGTTTGTTTGCTATTTTCAAGTGAGATTATTATAAACATCTAGATAAAGGTCTGCAAGCGTATGCCAAATTCAAATTTCTGTCAACTCTGCATCTTACGGAGGGGTACTTAAAACCTCTTTGAGAAAAATCAGATAAAGTATGATTAGAAATCTGAAAATCAGATAGCGCTCGTAAAAACAAGGTTTTGATAAGGCAGATTTTCCAGATAACTAACAGAAAAAGTCTCGGAAGGCGTTCCTAGAAGCATGCTATATGTTCTGTTTTATATGAGACATGTTTCAGAGACGATCAGAGCTCCAGATAAGAGGGAGTGATGGTATTCTAAATCCATTATTTCTCTTCCAAACCCTATGTTGTGGGTACTCATTAGAATCGTCTCGATGAGACAATTCTAATGATTGCCCATAACATAGGGTTTAGTGGTGAATAATTAATATTTTTAATTTTGGAATCAAAATCATTGCCTCAATCTGGAGCTCTGGTGACGATTATGAAATATTTAGGCAAATTTGTACATGGAATCCTGCGGTGAGCTGGGTCCACATGTGCGGCTAGCTATGACCTTGGTGCAAATACTAGAGAGCTTTCCAGAGAACTTTCCAGAAAACAATAATCGAGAGGTTCAACATCTGTGTTTTGACTTGTTCTTCAAAACAGCCATACTAAGGATAGCGACCAAGTAATAAGAGACTGACTCTTTAAAAACAGACGACAAAATGTTGGGCTTGGTCTAATTGAAAGCATTTGCAGACTACAACTAAATGTGACTCAAAATGTTGAGATTTGTCTTGGAAAGGATAATAAACATTGCGAAAAAAAGGAAAAAAATGCTGGTTACCAGAATTTAAAATGACCAATCAGAGTATGGTCACGGTCACAATTTGTTTATGTCGTAATCATGGCCGCCTTTTTCCAGAGAGCATGGTTATTATGACAGTTGTGGATTGCAGGCAAGTGATATTCGTCTGTGAATAAACCACAGAAAACTGAACAAGCATGCAAGATTAAACAAGTTGAACAGGTACGGTATTTCTTAAATTACCTATGCGGGAATCGAACTAAGTTCTACGACATGAAATGTTTCAAACTTTCAGTCTTTCTATGCAATTGAGGTAGTGAGAAGAAACAATGTATTTGTAGTTAGATTGAAAATTCTGCATTCGGTGATACTAGTATATCTTGTGCTAAACTACGCCCTTTCATGTTAGACGAGTCAATTTGTTTAAAGTACATTCGTGTTTCAAAACACAAATGTACTTTAACCCTTAGGCTACTAAGCGCGACTCACTGACTTTTTGCGGATAGTGTAGATCTAGATCAGACTGCACCGAACACTGATCTTGGATCTACACTGTCCGATAAGGAGATATTTTCCCCAAAAAATACCTTTGAAATAGCAAAATTTGGGTTTTTACTATCGGTTTGAAAGTTTCATTTCTCTCATTTAGCAGGATATGGGTTAAACAATTGACTCGTCCACAGTGTACCTCCATAATTGATATACGACTACCACTGTGCCGTATCTATGGAGGTACAAACCTATAAACTTCTTATAAGTGCAAGTTCGAAAATTCTTGATATATTTTCTGTTTATGAAGAGTAGGAACTCCTGCTGTTCTGTTTCTGTAATATGTCTGGTAGAAGACTTTAATCTGTAACTCGATTAAAGCCTTTGTCTATCAAGGGACAGTTAGGCCTTTTATTTCATTCCCTACTCGCCCGAAACGTCCGGGACACGAATAGATCGTCCGAAACTAATTTTCTTTCCACGTTATTGTGGTTAGAATTATTGCCTCCCTGCAGAGTACTTTCTTTCTTTCGTCATGCAGTAGATTACTTACGAAACACTGTGGTAAAAGGAGAAACTTCAAGTTGCAGAGTAGTTTCTCCTTTTACTATGTGAAACGTGTTTACGTATACTTGTATCTATGTACGATTGTTAGACGAAACCTAACCGATGTTGATTACGTAGAGTGTTCAAATATGAATGCATCTAAGCACCTAAAATTTGGTTCTTCATAGGTTTCACTGAAATTTTTATTTTGTTCCCTCAAATTATTCACTTCCAACAGATATACAAAGTATCAATCTCCGGATCCAATCTTTGAAGGCATTTTCGTAGTCTTTTTTAGGTATACTATGAAGACATTGGAATATTGCAGAACCGAGGTGTTTGCGCCGAACACATTTGGGGGGCATAACTTTTTCTTGCTTCAGAAAGTCTTGCACCTCGTACAAAAGACAATGACTGCAACTGATGGTTTACACACGTTGAAATAGAGCTGACAGAAAATGAATTCCAGTGTCTTAATAATTTAAGAATTTGCAGATGACCAATTCGTTGTAGCTGAAATGATAGTTTCTTTCTCTGAAGAGTTAAAAAAAAAAAAAAAAAACATTGTGGGAAAAGGAGAAAATGCTGGTTACCAGCATTTTCTCCTTTTCCCACAATGTTTTCAAAAGCTTTTTCTATCAGGGTCGTTAAAGATCGGGATAGCGTGCTTAGGGGTTAAATGATTTTTTTTGTTCATAATTCATTTACACTGAAAATACAAGTAGCTGGCTCACGAATAATCAACGATTCCAATGAACGTCTCGAGCTACTATGGGGTTCTAATTGACTCATTCGTAAACCCTTCACCAAAAAGTCCTATATTTTAAGGAACCCAAGGATGAAGACTTTTGAAACATTTTGGGGAAAAAAGGAGGCAAATGCTGGTGACCAACATTTGTTTCCCTATCTGACAGTGCTATCCTTTTAAACTGGAAATTCCATTTTTTCAGACACACGTAATTTGTCGTCTTCAAGTTCTTTTAAATCAAGCAAGTCGAAAATTTTGTCTTTCAGTTAGGATTTAAGATAATAAGGGGCTGAAGTTTTGGTTAAATTCCGCTGTTTGTTTGAGAATGTTCTTGGTCAAGACAATTGCGCAGCCGCAGTCCTATTACTGACGAAATCCAGAAAAGGCATACATGTAATTAGGCGAACTGTCTCCGCTAGAAAACTGATATTTCGTCGCAAGCGGCTTAAAACGCCATTTCAACAAACCAATGAACAAACAAGCAAACCGAGAAATGATATCAGGGATATTCAGGCTTCAACATTAATGATACCACGTGATCTTCAGACGCATGCGCGGTTCACATGGGAAGTACGCGGGCTGTAGCCAGTTAATGAAGCGCGATATTAGTTTTGGGCGATAAGTATAATGGATTTAGAATTGTAATTACACCTTCGAGAGCAGCATCAAAAATACGTTATTTGATTAACTTTTTACCAAACGACAAAACTCGTCCAAACTGAAAGCACTTACAGACGACAAATTAACTGTTGCTCAAGGGAACACCCTTGAGACCCTCTGGGGAAAGGAGAAAATGCTGGTCAACAGCATTTTATCCTTTTTCAACACTGTTTTCAACAGCTTTCTTTCTCAAAGTCGTTGAAATTCGGGATTGTTTGATAAGGTTAAATGTTTACATCTCGAAAAAATTCGCTGTAGAGGATTCTGAAAACACCCTTTGTTAGCTCATTTGGCTGCTAGGCGCGACTCACTGACCTTTTGCGGACAGCTTAGATCAAGATCAGACTGCACAGAACGTGCAGTCTGATCTTGGATCTACACTGTCCGATATGGAGATATCTTTCCTCCAAAAATATCTTTGAAATATGAAAATATTTGGGTTGATGCTATCAGTTGAAAAGTTTCATGTCCTTTATTTCGCAGGATAAGGGTTAAAATAGGGATAAAATAAGGATGATTTATACGAGTTACTGTTTTTACATCATTACACATGACAACATTGTGACAAAAGTTACGGTCACTTTCTCCTTTCGCCACACTGTTTTTTTCTAAAAACGCTTTGTTGCAAGACGAAAAAAGGAATATTAAGGAGGCTAAATACTAGGGTAAGGGTCTGTCAATAACTTTATGAAATTGCCCTTATCAGTAAATGGCTTACCAGCAACTCTAGTGTTGTTGTTGCTGGTGTTCAGATTTTCGCCTTGGCTTGAAGCATCAGACATAAACTTAACTCGAATTTTTTTCAGCAGTTTTATAAAACGCTCTTTGAGGAAGTTAAGAGTCTATCGCTGCCAAGGATTTATGGATTTTGTTGTTGTTGTTTTTGATGTTGTTGTTTAACCCTTTACCAAACGACAAAATTAAAGAGTCATCCAAATTGAAAGCATTTGCAGACGGAAAAATTCAATGTAAGTCAAAAATTAAACTGTGTGTTGGGAAGGGTAGAAAACATTGTGGGAAAAGGAGAAAATGCTGGTTACCAGCATTTTCTCCTTTTCCCACAATGTTTTCAAAAGGCTTCTTTCTCAGGGTCGTTAAAAGTCGGGATTGTGTGGTAAAGAGTTAAATTTTGCTTTAGCGTAATGCAGCAGACATAAACTCGGTTTTTTTTTTAACATTATCTAATTAGATTAAGATTCTATCACTACCAAAATCTTATGGATTTTGTTGTAGTTGTTGTAAAAAAAATGCTTCTGTATGACGCAGGAGACATAACTTTGCCAGACTTTGTGGGCAGCTTCCTAAAAAAAAAAAAAATCAGTAACTTTAGGATCAATCCTAAATCATGGCAAAAATAGCAAATAGTTAATAAACTAAATATGTAAAGATGTTTTCGAGACACGAAACATACGTGTAAATCCGGGTTCACACTCGTATGCACTTTTAAAAGAACCCAAGGGCACACATTACGCCGTGCGTTGGCTTTTTGCTATGACTTTCGTACCTAGCAGGCAAACCATTGAATACATTTAAAAACAATAAACCAGTCCCCCAGGTTTTTACTTATTATAAAAATCATTCATTCGAATATCTTTTTAAAAAATAAGTCATAATAGCCATGTATATAGAATTCCTTATCCCTCCTATTCCTTTATTTTTTTTTTACTTTATTGTCCACGTCTTTATGGTACTTGAGGGTCGTGGCCATCCCTCAATGCACCTTACAGATCGTTGTTAGTATTCTGTGTTAGTAATTTAACTTTAAAATACAAACAAAAGTCGTAATTACAGATTCCAGATTTTTTTACAGCTACTATTGTACTACTACATTGATATGGCTACTAAAATATGTAGATTTTAACAATAATGACTAATAACAGGTTTACTTTTCTTACTTGTTACAGTTTTTTTTTCTTTAAATATGTGGACGAAAAAGCTTATTTTTATATATAACTGTGTAAAAAAAAAACAAATTCTGTGAGAGTTGCGTGAGTGTGAAAGTGACTGTGTTGATAAAGTGTTACTTTGATCTTGGTTCAATGTACAGTATTGAAACGTCAAAAGCAAAAAAGCAAACGTAACATAAGGTAGGTACTCTTTTGAGGCTTCAGCACTGCAGCATTGTTCGTGTGTTTAGAAAAAGAAAAAAGCTTTTGGTTTATGGGAGGTTTTGACTGATGTATTCTCCTATTCCTCACTCGTCACAACTCGGCCGATTCCGTAACTACATCGAACTTCATCAATGGATTACCCGAGGTTTGCCGAATGCCCTTTTCCTGTATGTCTGTTTATCTCATTTCTGGACATGACACGCCATTAACCCTTAAGCTGCTAAGCGCGACTCTCTGACCTTTTGCGGACAGTGTAGATCAAGATCAGGCCGCACAGAACGTGCAGTCTGATCTTGGATCTACATTGTCCGATAAGGAGATATATTTTCTCGAAAAAATAAGTTTGAAATAACATTATTCGGGTTTTTACTATGGGCTTGAAAGTTTCACCAACATCAGCCGGGCAGTAAAAAGGGAGTTTTATGCATCTGCAAAGAGTATTGACTCAGGTTAGTCTGCGGAGTCTGCGCAGGCCTATCTTGGGCGAAACTGTTTGGTACTGGTCAATTTTCTGCATGTCCAAGGACCATTCTACCTCGTTATTCAGCCGAGTGGTAGACAAAATTGACTCAACATGATGGTCCATGATTATGACATGATTAGCTCGGCTAGCTTGGTATAATGCATTACGGAGATGTTTTAACCCTTTACCGTACAATGACGCCTTTTGACGCCCCAGGGAAAGAAGCCTTTTGAAAACATTGTGGGAAAAGGAGAAAATGCTGGTAACCAGCATTTTCTCCTTTTCCCACAATGTTTTCTACCCTATCCAAGAAAAATTGCACCATTTGAGCCACATTGAAATTGTCGTCTGCAAATGCTTTCAATTTGGACAAGGCTAAAATTTTGTCGTCTGGTAAAGGGTTAAATCTTTAACTCTTTACCAAACGACAAAATTTTAGACTCATCCAAATTCAAAGCATTTGCAGACGACAAAGTAAGTGTGGCTTGAAAATTAAATTTGTTTTTTAGAAGGGTAGAAAACATTATGGGAAAAGGAGAAAATGCTGGTTACCAGCATTTTCTCCTTTTCCCACAATGTTTTCAAGAGTCTTTCTCTCTAGGGTCGTTAAAAGTCGGGATTGTGTGGTAAAGGGTTAACCAGTGCGTGGCTCATATTTCTACTATATGTTGGGACCCTGTGTGGCTCAGTGGTAAAGGGCATAGGATTGGCAATCCGGAGGTCAAGGGTTCGAGCCTCAATCAAGGCCCCGAGTTTTTGGTGGGAGTGTCGCCGGATTAGACACTATATTTAGCCCTAGCCTAGCGCTGGTGAAACCCAGGATACACATAAATATGTGAGCTGTCGCCGTGACTGAACTGAAATAATCACGCTTAAAAGCAACGTAAAAACACCATTCAGTGTAGTTTTCATGAGTCATCTGTTACAGTGACTGGTTGGCTTTAAAGATATATTCTTACAGCTAGAGAGAGAAAAAAAAAACACAGTTAGAACTTGAAAGTTTGTAGAATGGTTCTGAATTTGATCAGCTATATAAACATGGATAAAATACTGATTTGTACGGTGTAAGGGATGGAGTAACTCGAAGGATTTGTCGTCATTTAAAACCGGAATCGCCGACAGTGATTTCTTTGAAGGCTGCCAAAAATGAAATACATTTTCTATCCGTTGTAATCTGTGCAACCTTGCAGCCGTCAGAGGCAACGTTTGGCATGAAGATATAAGAATGATAATTGTTTCATAAAATAAAGATTAAATGGGTTAAAAACTGGCTGAAAATAAAGATGAAATGGGTTAAAACTGGCTGAAAACGACTATAGACGTACCTTTAAAACCGGCTTAATGGTTATGTGTTGAAAACAATATATTTCCTCTTTACCAGACGACAAAATTTTGGACTTATCTAAATTCAAAGCATTTGCAGACGACAGTTTAACTTTTTCACATCCAATGACGACTTAAATAGCTTTTGCGGATGGTATGGATCCAAGATCAGACTGCACGGAACGTGAATTCTGATCTTGGATCTACAAAATCCGCTAAAAATTTAAATCGATTCGTGAAATGTACTTATTTTCTTGGTTTAAGCTTAACACTAGCAGGGAAAACTTCCATCGCCTATTTCAGAGTGAGAATCTAGGAAAAATCAAAAGATTAGCTCTATATGTAACAAAATTAATGGAATGTATATAGAAGTTGGCACATTACTATTTGTTAAAATGTGAAAACAGTAATATTTGTATTGTGGGCCAGAGGCCCTTTTGCACTAATAAATATATTGTATTGTATTTTATTGTATTGTATTGTATTGCTACCTGATGCTATTTTATGACAACTTCTATAGCAGTGGAAATCTACTTTTAGACACTGGAAAAAAATCGAATTTCTTGAGTTTGAAGTGGGAGAGTTAAGTGTGGCTCAAAATTGTGGTATTTGTCTTTGTAATAGAAGAAAAGATTGTGGGAAAAGGAGAAAATGCTGGTTACCATTATTTTCTCCTTTTCCCATAATGTTTTCAAAAGCCTCCCGGCTGAAAATCGTGAAAACTAAAAACTCGAGGTTGTTTGATAACGGGGTAAAATCAATAAAGATATTTTAACCCTTTACCACATAATCCCATGTGAAAGACAGCTTTTGAAAACAATGTGGGAAAAGGAGAAAATGCTGGTTACCAGCATTTTCTCCTTTTCCCACAATGTTTTCTTACCTTTCAGAGAAAAATTCAATCATTTAATCCACATGTAATTTATCATCTGAAAATGCTTTCAATTTGGACAAGTCAAAAATTTTACTGTGTGGTAAAAGGTTAAAAGCGTCAGAAGCAAATAAAAAAGTTAAGTCACTGGTGTGAAGAGGTTCAAGGCACATCTTGATACTGGCGGCAAACATGACAATATCATTAGACCATGATTTTACCCCATCACCGTTTGTGATTTTATTGAATCTATCAAAAAACTAATATCAGTATAAGTAAACAGAAAGGTTGGAAAAAAAAAACATTGTGAAGGAAGGTAAAAAGTACCTGGATTTAGATAGTATGGTAAACATTGTGAGAAAAGAAGGAGGCAGTTGCTTGTTACAAGCATTTGCTTCCTTTTCCAATAACGTTTTGATTCGCTGTCTCGTATAAGGGGTGTTAAAACTAAATGTGCTGTAATGGATTTCAATCAATAAAATTACACGTGATAACTGAAGAACATCCATAGCAGTATAAAAAGAGCGCTTTTAGGGTCTTGATAGTTCTTTTTTTCTTTTCTGGTAATGCTATGGTACTAAAATATACAAAAAATAGCGACAAAAGTCGGAACTTCACGTTAAATGATAGACATTGCTGATTTTTTTAAAAAAAAAATATGAATTTTCGAATAATAGTAAAATATGCTATAATGTTTGTCTTACTCCCCCGATTTTATCAATCTGTCAACATATATTCTGTAAAATTGGATCAGTCTAAAATAATATAATATGCTGAGAGATTAAACCCTAGAGTACAAGCTCATTGAAAAAAAGACACTTTCAGTCCGTACATTATAATAAAAAAAAATAATAAAAAAGGCAAAGATATTAAAAACTCAATGCTATTTTCGACAGTATAACTCTAACAAATATAATGCAGTGTACATCCAAGATCAGATTGCGCATTCTGTGCAGTGTGATCTTGGATCTACACTGGCCGCGAAAGAAACTTTGAGTGTTCTTTAACCCTTAGGCTGCTAAGCGCGACTCAAGGACCCTTTGCGGACAGTGCAGATCAAGATCAGATTGCACGGAACGTGCAGTCTGATCTTGGATCTAAACTGTCCGATCAGGAGATATTTTTCCCTCAAAAATACCTATGAAATAGCATAATGTTGTCTGTTACTGTCGGCTTGAAAATCTCATTTCATTAATTCGGCAGGATAAGGATTAAAATGTAAGGGTTAAAACTGAACCAGCGGGCTGATCAGGCGAGATGATTAGCTTATAGATAGCCCATCTCGGTTTATTGAGAGACAAAGCGGCGTCTAAAACATTAAAATTGAACAGTGGTTTATATTTTTTCGATATTTTTTGTAAGTTTCAATTTTATAACAATTTTGCTGCATCCCTATTCCCGCCAAAGCCTGCATCTGCAGTCGATTAGTTTATGATTTTTCAATATAACCAGCTTGCTTGAAACTACGAGATTACTGTTATCATTGTGTTTGTTTATCGTTAGCTTTACTTACCATCATCATTGTTATCGTGAATATTTTTATTATGATCATAGTTTTATTTTCAGTTTTTAATTGCCATTCATTCATTCATTCGTTCGTTCGTTCGTTTATTCATTCCTGCGGCCTGTCAGTCAACAAATAAGCCAGAAAGTCAGTCGGTCAACCAACAAGCCAGAGAGTCAGTCAGCCAGCCGGCAAGTCCGTTATTAGGTCGGTCGGTCGGTCCGTCAGTCAGTCAGTGGGTCGGTCGGTCGGTGGGTCAGTCAGTCATTCAGTCAGTTCTCCAGCCAGTCAGCCAGCAAGCCAGGCAGGAAGTCAGTAAGTCGCTCAGTCAGGAAGCCAGCGAGTCAGTCTTTAAGGCAGCAAGCAAGCCAGTCAGCCAGCCAGTCAGTCAGTCAGACGGCAATGCAGTCAATTAGCATGTCAACCAGACAGTCAGCCAGCCAGCGAGCAAGCCAGTCAGTTACTCAGTCAGCCCGCCATCCAGATAGGCTGCATGTCTTCATTCATTAAATCAGCCTTCCTGTTCACCAGTAACTCAGACAATCAGTTATTCAGTTAAAAACACATAATAATTCAATCGGCTAGCCTGTCAGTTATTCAGACAGTCAGCCAATCCGTCAGTAATTCAGTCAGTTTGTCACTTAGTAAGAAAGTCGGGCAGTCATCAAGTTAGTCATTCAGCCAGTCATACAGTCCGTCAGTCTCAGCCAGCCACTGATTCAATCGGTCAGACAACCAGCCGAACAACCAACCAACTAGCCAGTCAGTCAGACGATAAGTTGGCATGTCTGTCAGTCCAGATGATTTAGTTTTTTTTCTGTTTCAGTGTATAATCGAAATTTCTTTTCTTTTCACAGGCTATAGTTTCACGAGTGTCGATTTCGTCGAGTGAAAAGTAAAGGCTATATTTTTCCGAGTGGCGAAGGCACTCGTGAAAATATAGCCTTTCCTTTTAACTCGATGAAAGAAATTTCGATCATACACTGAAACAAACAATTATTATCCCATTTCTTTTATGCTATTCACTAAGAATATTAAATAGCCCATCAAAAGATAAATTTTCCTAATAATCAACAATTTTGGAGAGGACACTGGAAGCAGACTTATATTTTTTCAAAGGGATTTAATCATGTTCACATTATTGAGAGAGATAAGCAATGGGGGAAAAAGTAGTTCCGGGTAAAAAAATTAACTGGTGATAATGAAATTCACCATTGATTTTATAACCGTATAATTCAGTGTTATATTTCTTTAAACCACTGAAACGCATAAAAGAACATAGGTCTTTGCGTTTTCGAGGATGTCATTAGATATATACTACTGTAGTAAACATCAAAGATACCGCTTCGATCGAAAAAGAGCAGCAGATGGTCGAATGTAGTGATTCGTCTCAACTTTTTCATGTACATGTACTTTAAAGTTTGCGTCATAACATCAATATCATATATGGCGTTGAAATGGTTAATATATTACCAAACGATAAAATTTTAGACCTTTCCGAATTGAAAGCATTGCAGACGACAAATCAAACGAGGCTCATGTGATTGGATTTCCTTATGAGAGATTAGAAAACATTGTCAGGAAAGGAGAAAATGCTGGTTACCAGCATTTTCTCCTTTTCACACAATGTTTTCAAGAGGGGCTGTTTCGTAAAACGTTAAAACAGCATTTAATAATTTTCAGTTTTGGTTTAAAGAACTGTCAAATAGTCGACAGATCAGCCACCTAGTTATCTGCCCTAACTCTAATCTCCGTTCTCTGAAAGCTCGGAAAGGCGGTAATATAGTGTGGTAATATGATTTATTGTGTTGCAAAACTTTGTTTATCATTTAAATGCACGATTCCATACTGGTCTGTCAGTCTGAGACAAAAAGCAGTTGTATGAACCCGGCGCGCTGGAAATAAAAAAATCAAAGTACCGAGAGTACTGAAAACCACGCGCCGTTTATTTGTGCACATTATGACTTAGTTTCCTCACAAGTGATGAATATCGATGCTTAACCATTGACCTTCCAGTCCAGAGTTTTAACCACTCTGAGAAAAAAAGCTTTTTGAAACAGTGTTGGAAAATGAGAAAATCCTGCTAACCAGCATTTTCTCCTTTTCCAACAACGTTTTGTAGACTTTTGAAGACAAACCCATCATGTGAGTCAGATTTAACTTGTCGTCTGCAAAATGATTTGGACAAGTCTGCACCTATGTCGTTTTGTAAAGAGTTAAATTAAAATGTTTTAGGTTCAATTGATGGTGAAAGTCTAGTTAACATTGATATGTCGTTGCCCTACCATTCAAAGCAGCGATTTATTCTTCCACTCCCCAAAACATAAGAATTTTACTGCGGCGAGTTGAAACTTTTACTATTAATAGCCTACTTAAAGCGTGTGACCTATCTCTTTCATCTAGACGTAAATTATTTGTAGGCAATCGTGCAAACGATTTGAAAGATTGACAAGTTAAAACGGGTAATTTTGAGCAATTTTCAAAATGCCACACCTAGTATCTTGAACTACAGAATTATCCAAATGTGTATGAGTAATCACTCCCCCCCCCCCCAAAAAAAAAAAAAAAAAACCGTTGATCCTAATCGCCTTCCGTGCATCAGAAAGCAGTTGCCTTTACTAGATTTTAAACACATCATACCTGTCAATTGACTTAAACCGTCTTTCATTCACAGAAACACGTTATTCTATAGCATTTCCAACTGAAAACAGAATAAAAATTATACGTGCGACACAAAGAAGAAGCGTGACAATGAAAGGAAAACTTTTCTTACCAAATAAAAAGTTAAAAAAAAAACATCACTGGAAAAAGAAGTAAACGGATGTAACAATACCCGTCCCTGAATATCATAAACTTTCAATTGCAAGGGCGTGAAAAATCGTATTTATGAAATTGTGGGCTAAACGACTCTCCCCACCCACCCATTATAAAGTGCCACGGCATCAGCATGTAAGATGCAATTTAACTTTCGTAATAACGTCGGCCATTAAGACAAGAACATTAAGAGCGATAAGATATGGATTTATATCTTTGATTATCTGATTTTGATATCTACGTACTGATAGACTCCACAAGTCTTTTTGAAATATATATAAAACAGAAAGATTACATAACCCTTCGAGCGCATTTCGCAACCTTAGTATCTTTTGCGGCCAGTGTAGATCTAAGATCAGACTGCACAAAACGTGCAGTCTGATCTTAGATCTACACTGTCCACTAAATAGAGACATTCTAGCCAAAAGCAGCCTTGGGCTATTAATAATTTGGTGTTTTTTCGAGACTAAATATGTTCGGTTTGTTTATTTGCGCTCGAAAGATTAAACCTTTACCGTACAATGCCGCCTTTTGACGCCCCTGGGAAAGAAGCCTTTTGAAAACATTGTGGGAAAAGGAGAAAATGCTGGTAACCAGCATTTTCTCCTTTTCCCACAATGTTTTCTACCCTATCTAAGAAAAGTTGCACCATTTGAGCCACATTGAAATTGTCGTCTGCAAATGCTTTCAATTTGGACAAGGCTAACATTTTGTCGTCTGGTAAAGGATTAAACCTTTATCCCTCCAAAACAAAGTAATAAATGGACACCAAGCATCTTTCAAGGGCCTTTGGCATACACTTACTTTAGACGAGTATACCACAGCTGTAACTAATTCATAGTACGATTGTGTAGAGCAGGATCAGACTGCATGGAAAATCTGATCTTAAGCTACACTGTCCATGAAAGCAATTAAAAATGCCCTTGAGTCGAAATGGTTACTCCTTCTCGTTCTAAATTCAAATAATTAACAAACTGACATATCGAGTAGGATTTACGTATTGTTTTGAAGTCCTTGTAATAAATAGCAGCAGAAGGGTAATAAAGTTCCACAGAGAAAAGATCAGAATCAGACTGCAGGGACGAACTTGCTGATCTTGGTCTTTTCTTTTAGCATGGAACATCGGTTCTCGGTTCCAGCGTTTACAAAACGAAGGAGACCAGTTTTACGCCCAAACTCTTATTATGCCAGTTTCGAAATCTTCATGCTTTAGATATCTGAATAAATGTGCAAACAAGTAAATGATTTGATGACATTTAGATGCATAGATTATCAAAGAAATATTGTCACAAATGAAGAAATTATTCAACATAGTTGTACGCAGTTTCTCTGTTCCATTATAATATTCAACCTATATCCGTCTAAATAAGTTAAATAAAACTTTCAAGCCGATAGCAAAACCCCGAATAATGTTATTTCAAACTTATTTTTGGGGAGAAAAATATCTCCTTATCGGACAGTGTAGGTCCAAGATCAGACTGCACGTTCTGTGCAGTCTGATCTTGATCTACACTGTCCGTAAGAGGTCAGTGAGTCGCGCTTAGCAGCATAAGGTTTGAAAAACAAACTGTAGAAAAGGCGCCAAAATGTGCTTTTATGACTTGATGTAAAGGGTTAAATCCCCAAACTTCCATGATAAATGGTTCAAAAGAATTCCTTTTAATATTTTTCTCTCTTCTTTGTCGGCTTTTCTTTAAAGTGTTTCAGTATGTTCATGTTGGCTAGACCTCCCGAATTCGTCATTTAATCGTGGCAGGATTTACTTTTTATTTCCTTAAAATTTTGAGCCAACGCCTTATAGCCAGTTCTTAACCCCAAACATCTAAATAACATGCTACGTCTGATTCCAGCGTCTAAATAACATGGTTAGTCTGATGCCAACATCTAAATAACATGCCTTGTCTAACCCTACATTTAAAAAGTAAGATAATTTCTAATTGGCTAAACTAATTTCCGATAGCCAATCCTAAACATAGAACATCTATCACGTGCTTAGTCTAATTCTAAATTTAGAAAGTCAGAAAACTATTTGGATTTGCCAGTAAAAAATGTGTTCCTTTGAAACATCTAAATATCATGCCTAGTCTCAGTCTTAATCTAGAAAGTAACACAATTTCTGACTGGATAATCCATTTAGGTTAGCCAATCAGAAATTGCGTCTGTAGCTTTCAGACAGTCTATGAGAATTATAATTGAGCCATGTTCTGGCAAAAGGGGGCTTAACTCATCTCTGCGACGCAGTGTACCAAACAAGACATCACATAACAAGGGATCCATAAAATCCACTTTGTCTATAACAACCGACTGAATCATGAGGTAAACAGGTCCCTGGAGATGGAGAAAACTGGAAAACAGAAAAAAAGTTTCGGCCCAGGTCAGCCTACGTGGGTCGATACTTTTTACAGACGCATTGAGCGATGAATGGTTTCTGACAAGGAATTACTGATTATATTTGTACCTCGAGTATTTAACCCTTTACCAGACAATCCTGTCACTTAACCCTTAGGGCGCTGAATTTATGAAATAAACCTTTACAGTGAAGAAAAACATCCGAAATATTGTCATTTCAAGGTTGTTTTAGCCAGAAGGTGTATTGAAGTAGCTGACAGTGCAGATCAAAGATCAGACTGCACGTTCTGTGCAGTCTGATCTTGATCTACACTGTCAGCAAAAAACAAGTTAAGTTGGTTCCAGCGCTTTAAGGGTTAACGATCTTATGGGAAAGGAGTTTTGAAAACATTGTGGGAAATTGAGAACATGCTGATAACCAGAATATTCCCCTTTTACTACAATGTTTTCTACACTTTTAAAATCAAATCCATCATTTGAGTCAAACTGAATTCGTCGTCTGCAGATGATTTCCATATGGTCAAATCTAATCTTTTATCGTTTGGTAGAGAAATAATCTATTACATTTAGGTATACTTCAAGTAGAGGCAGCGTCTTGGAGAAACATCTACCAAAAGCAAAGTGATATGATATGGAAAACATTATGGGAAAAGGAGCAAATGCTCGTACAAAGCAAGAGTTCCTTTCCTCACTTTGTTCTTAAATGTTGTTTACTGTAGGGACTAAAAATGGGCTGGTTAAAGATACATCCTTACAGCCAGAGAGAAAAAAAAAAATGCTGTAAAATTGGATAGTATGTAGAATGGTTCAGAATTAGCTGTGTAAGCATAGAAAAATGACGATATATTCATATAGCATAAGGGATAAATATATAAACAGCAATTTTTTTTTTTATTAAAACTAGAAATTTCACAACAGCGATTTCTTTGAAGGCCTCCAGAAAATAGAATGTATTTTCTATCCGTCGTAATCTATGCAACCGTCAGGGGCAACAATTAGCATGAAGACACAACAATGACTATAGTTTGATAAAATAAAGATAAAATGGGTTAAAAAGTGGCTGAAAACGAGTATAGATGTATCTTTAAAGAAGCACTAATATGGGTGCCTAGGTGCACTGGCTGTCGCGATATAACTGAAATACTCTTCTAACATCATAAAACACCAACTCAAAGTACACGTATTCCAACACTACCAATGGCATTTTACAGATTAAACTAATCTTCAACTTCCCAGAGCATTAAAATAAGTGCACCGCCCCCTCCCCCTAAAACATGAAAAATGAAACAAGCATAACAGTTGCGTCCATTTTTTTTTCTCCGTCGTCAATTTTTTTTAATATTTACGTTGAGGCTTAGTCGACTGGATGTTGTCAGTGTCGGATCTTGGATGGAATTTTGATAAGATTTGATATGAGAATTACGGGGCTTATCAGTAGAAAACACACGCCGATTCCAATCTTGATTGATATTCAGAACCGCGCTCTATTGACGGAGGGAATATAATGGAAAAGCGGGACGTCTAAAGCGGTTCTAGGTTTTCTTGCTTTTTTTTTTCTGTTACTTTCGGTGGTTATATTTGAGCCATGCTCTGTGAATAGGGGCTTAATGCATCTGTAAAAAAGTATCGACCCAGTTCAGCCTGCGCAGTCTGCGCAGGCTGACCTGGGTCGAAACTTTTTGCTACCGGCGAAATTTCTGCATGTCAAAGGTACAGTCTACCTTCTCATTCAGTCGGTTGTTTGATAAAGTGAATTTTATGTATCCCTAATTATGTGATGTCTTGCTTGGTACAATGCATTACAGAAGTGCATTAAGTCCTTTTTTGCCAGAGCATGGCTGATTTCTTTAAGTGTTTTCTTCTTTCTTTTTATTTTTCTCTCCGTGTTTCTTGTTTGTTTGCTTGGTCCTGCGTCTGTTGTAATACTTAAGCGAATAGCTGTGTATATAACAGAAAAAAAAAAGAAAGTATTCCCAGAGTTGGCCTACCTTTGCCATTACATAATCTAACACCGGACTCGTAACATGGAGGTCCGGGTTTGAGTCTGAAAGCACAGTGTTTTTCGCGAGAGTGTCATTGAGGGAGACACCAGAGCCCTAGCCTAGTACTGGCGAAAGCCCAGGACAAACGTAAATATGTGAGATGTCGCCGTGATATGACTGAGACAATGCTGAAAGTGGCGTAAAGTAATTCAATCAACCAATCAATCAGTCTAACCCTATTGCAAACAATCTTGTGTTTTTGCAGCCCTAAGAAAGGTGCGTTTGAAAACATTGTGGAAAAAAGGAGAAAATACTGATAACCAGCAAATTTCCTCCTTTCCCCACAATATTTTCCACTCTTTCAAAGAGCAAATTTCATCATTTGATCCATACTCATTTTGTCGTGTGCAAATGCTTTCAATTTGGATAATTCTAAAATTTTGTCGTCTGGTAAAGAGTTATGGGTTTTAATCAGCTAAGATAATTCAAAAGCCCTTACAACAGAAAAACGAGGTTCTTCAAAATTCCAACAACAGTTTTTGAGTAGTAAAGAAATCCAAAACTTTGCTGTTAACCTTTGATCACAAAATCCACACTTTTAACAACCATGAGAAAGAAGCCTTTTGAAAACATTGCGGGAATAGGAGAAAATGCTGGTCACCAGCATTTTCTCCTTTTCCCACAATGTTTTCTACCCTTCCCAAAACAAATTTCAATTTTCAGTCACATTTATGTTGTCGTCTGCTAATGCTTTCAGTTTGGACCAGTCTACGATTTTGCCGTTTGGTCGAGGGTTAAAAATTTCTACAATGCAACTGCGTTTATTCGCTTTCACTTAGTAGACGCACCTTTACTCCTCTGCGCCAAGTATCATTTATGTCCGTAAAGTTCGAGGACAATTCCTATAGATTAAATACAAAATAAACGATATCATTTTCTGAAATGGTTATCTTAATATAATATCATTTACATGTACTTATATTCAGCCACAAAATCAAGCGTCTCTGTGCATAAGAATTTACTTTTGAATGATAGGTATTTCATGTGCTAGGCATACGCCCTACCGGGACAGGTCGAGCAAAGTAGGTAATCTGACTATACATATATTGTTAAGAAATCTTTCCTCAAATTTTGGCGTGAAAAGGTTTAAATAATCATTAGATGCCATTTTGAGGAAAAATTACTCTGTCCACGAACTGTACGGACATACTTCGTATATAGAATTCGACCTATTCCGACGACAGAAAATACAAATCCATTGAAACTGAGAAAACGTTTGTGTATCTTAGAGGCTTGACTAAACGAGCGGACTGTACAGATCACAGATCAGACTGCAAGTTTTGTGCAGTATGATCTTAATCTATGACATTCATAAAAGCTTCTGCAGTCGCCTATGGCCCTTGAAGGATCAACAAATCCGAGATGGACGTCTCTTGAAAACGTTCTAAAAGATAGACAAAATTTTCAAATTGAATACTAAATTAGTTCTACATATATTAATCACCCATGCTCTGTGAAAGGGCTTAACTCTTTACCACACGACAAAAATGTAGACTTGTCTAAATTCAAAGCATTTGCAGACGACAATTTAAACGTGGCTCAAATCATGGAATTTGTCTTTGATAGGGTAGAAAACATTGTGGGAAAAGGAGAAAACCATGGTCCTACATTCTTTTTTTTTTTCATTTATGAAAAACCCCCAAAAAAGTTGCATATGACATCATGGGGGTTAATTAATTGTCGGTACAGAGGCTTTTAAATTTTACGATATTCGACTATAAATTAGTTGACGCTAATATTTGTGCAACTTGCCATAAATTTAGGCCACGTGTTCTCCGTTTAGCAAAGTATCTTTTTTCCCAAAAGTACTGACATTTTATTCTATGACACCGTTTGCTTTCTTCTAACTTTGAATCAATCTGGACTTTTATTATTTGTATGGAAGAATTTGAAAACCTGACATATCTCAAAGAGCTGTCTAAGTCAGTCTAATTCCACCCATCCCAAGCCTACCACCGAGGTCAGTATCAACGTTCATATATGAATGACTGGAATCGAAAGTTAACATGTCTTCAGCAGCTGTTTAAGGCAGCCCGATACCAATCTACCCAACCATACCATGAAAGGGCCACCTTGCCAACCAACCTCTGTCTGTCTGCCTGTCTGTTTTTCTATCTGTTTTTCTGTCTGTCTGTCTCTAACAATATTTCGTTATACCATTTAGCAATGAATCCCTTGCTGTAACAATCTGTAAGGGAAAAAAGCAAGACTTTTGAAAACAATGTAGGAAAGTGGGTACAGGAGAAAAAGCTGGTAATCATTTTCTCCCTTTACCACAGTGTTTTCTCCCCATTTAAGGACAAATACCATTAGTTGTGCCACATATATTTTGTCGTCTGCAAATGCTTTCAATTTGGGCCTGTCACAAACTTTGTCGTCTGGTAACGATTTATGATCGGCACGTATTCTTGGTAGCAAAAGACCCCCTTATCATGTCATAGCATAAAAGTCATTTCAAAGCACATTATATTAGTCAATGGGGGATGCCAAAATAGACAATGCCCAGAAATACGAGTTTTCACGCTCCCATAGAGGGCTGTGTTTGAAAAATTGTTGCAAACAGTGGAAAATCAAATTGCAACTACATCGAACGTTCATATGCCTATCAAAAGACCCGTACAGTCCTAATGTAGCCGGTTGCTGTAAAAATACTTGCAAATGTTGTGTTGTGCGTCTAAATACGAGCCGTGCTCTGGCAAAAGAGGGCTTAATGCATCTCCGTAATGCATTATAGCGAGCAAGACATCACCTAATTATGGATCCATAAAATCAATTTTGACAAACAACCGACTGAATCATGAGGTGGAATCGTCCTTTGGCATGCAGAAAATTCAGATGGCGAAAAGTTTCGGCCCATGTCAGCCTGCGCGGACTGCGCAGGCTGACATGGTCGATACTTTTCGCAAATGCATTAAGCCCCCCTTTTCACAGAGCATGGGTCATATATTATTATATAAATGTCAGTATAATAACATTATCGCTGGTTTGATGGTTAGAACATTTGGACCAAAGATATCTTTGAAAAGTTTAGTTTTTCTTCTTCCTTCTCTGTTTACCTCAAGTAGCAACTTATGGGTTTCGGCGTGGGAAAACGTTCATTAACTCTTCACCAGACGACAAAATTTTAGACCGTTCCATATTGAAAGAACTTGCAGACGACAAAATCAGTGTGGGTAAAGCTACGGAATTTGTCTTTGATAGGATAGAAAACATCGGTTACAAACATTTTCTCCGTTATCCACAATGCTTTTAAAAGCCTTCTTACTAAAGGACGTGAAAACATGGCACTGTTTGTTAACGCTTTCCCAAACAAGCCCTGGTTTTCACGTGTCTGCAGTACAAGTCTTTTGAAAACACTGTGGGAAAAGGAGAAATTGCTCATAACGAGCAATTTCTCCTTTTCCCACAGTGTTTTCTACCCTTTTTGAGAACTTTCTGCCATTTTCATCAAATTTAAAATTGTCGCCTGCAAACTCTTTCAATTTGGACCAGTCCAAAATTTGTCGTTTGGGAAAGGGTTAAAGAGGTAAGCAAAATGGCTCAAAGTAGTCGTACTAGATCACCCCTCTGTCATGTTTTGAAGATCGAAAGTTGCCCCGTCTAAAATACAGATTCACATAACCTACCAATGACTTTGGTCCGCTTTTCGAGATAATCAGAGAAAAAGAAATAATAATTCTAAACAGACCCTTCGGAACTTATTTTCGCAAGCACTCCATGACCCTGACTTTTGCGTTCTTAGTGATGTCTGAGGGACAGTTATGATTTATTTCTTTATTTCTCATATTTTATTTTTTGTAAATTACCTGTTTTTTCTCCAGTTTTTTTTTTAAATGAATTTGTAGGTGAGTTAGTATATTTCAATGTGTAGTATAATGTAATAATCATTATTTCGTAAATGTGAGAATTTATACCAGAGAAGACGTGTCTATGTTTAAAATGAACGGTGAAAAGGGGGCTTAACGCATTTGCAAAAAGTATCGACTCAGGTCAGCCTGCGCAGTCCGCGCAGGCTGACCTGAGACGAAACTTTTTGCTGTATATCAATTCCCTGCATGTCCAATATCAATTTACGGCCAGATCCAGTAGATTGTTAGACTAAATGGATTTTATGGATCCATAATTATATGACTTGCTTATTATAATGCATCACGGATATGCATTAAGCCCCCTTTTGTCAGACCATGGCTCAACTTAAACTTTTATAAACACGTAGCAACTGTATTGTCTTTACAATGGTTTCCATTTGTCTCGATTTTCCAGAGCAACATCAGACATGTTAAACCAGAGGCGAAAATAAGGGCTTTGTGGACGGTGTAGACCAAGATCAGACTCCACACGACGCACAGTCTGATCTTAGGTCTAAACCATTTGCTTGTGTAGTCAAGCTTATATGACAAAAATCTTTGAGAGTGTAAGTGGATTGTAATTCAGCCATCTATAGAGGTCGATTTTATATATCTGGCACTAAAAGACATAAATATAACTGAGCAATGCTCTGTAAAAAGAGGGCTTAATGCATCTGCCTAAGTATCGACCCAAGTCAGCCTGCACGCACTTGACCTAAATCGAAACTTTTAGCTTTTGGTAAATTTTTCTGCATGTCAAAGAACTAGTGTACCTGATGATTCAGTCGGTTGTCAGAGAAAACTGGATTTTATGGATCCATAATTATTTGATGACTTGCTCGGTGTCATTGATCACGAAGATGCATTAGGCCCCCTTTTGCCAGAGCAGTAAACAGAAAACAAAAATGCCAAGCTAACTTTTCCAACCGCCGAAAGAAATACAAACTTGGAGTATTACAAATAGGTTTAACCCTTAAGCTAATAAGCGCGACTCACTGATCTTTTGCGGATAGTGTAGATCAAGATCAGACTGCACAGAACGTGCAGTCTGATCTTGGATCTACACTGTCCGATATGGAGATATTTTTTCTTCAAAGAACAAGTTTAAAGTAACTTTATTCGGGATTTTACTATCGATTTGAAAGTTTTATTCAACTTATTTAGCAGGATAAGAGTTAAAGCTGGGGAGAGTTCTAAGATATAAAGCTTGTATCCAACGAAAGCCAAGAAACATTTTTTTTTTCATTGTCCACGTACTTTTCTTGTTCGGACATGGAGATGAAAATGCGGAAATGTACTTGTTATGCGCACTTGCCGAAGGTAAAGGGTTACGTCATTTTTAGTAGAAAAGGGAAAAGATACAAACGAGCTGAGACAGCCTCAACGTTGAGGCATAGCGTGTCGCAATCATATTCTAGAATGGCGTGAAATTCGCAGATAAAAGCGGTGAACTTTGCTGTTCTTGTAATGGTGTGTGAAGTAATAAAATGTTATACATGGGATACAAATCTCGGCTTTTTTATCCCGGTAATATAACGGCTCACATAATAGCAACATAAGTTGCAAAAAACAATACTCATCGGTCAAACGTGAATTCCCTTTGAAGAATTGTCTCCAGAATTCTGCAAAAACGAATGCCAAAAGGCGGGATTTGACGTTTATGTTCGTATAAAAATAGTTTCTATATCGTTTGTAATATTGCAAAAACAATAAAATTCCAGAAAAAGAGAAGCTATGTAACACTTGTGTTCAAAACCCTGCGGGACGCGAAAATAAATGACAAATGAACACGGATCATTTGCGGTGCCGTGCGAATAGCACCTAGCATAAAATCGACATGACCTGTTTCCCATTCGACAGTTTCGAGATCTTAATTTAGCCATTAAGAGTTTTTGTTCCTTTTCGGGTGGTTTTAACCTAGATAAGACTGTAAAGGACGTGCTCTCTGATCCTGAATCCACCCCATATAATATTTCGACACATATATTGGCCAGCACTGTAACTGGACACTTTCTCATACTTTCTGAAACTGTAAATTCCTTATTTTCCGACATGAAGATAAGTAATTTAATAATGTCTTTATCAATCCATAGGCTGCTAAGCTCGACTCAAGGACCTTGTGCGGACAGTGTTGATCAAGATCAGACTGCAAAGAACGTGCAGTCTGATCTTGGATTTACACTGTCCGATAAGGAGATACCCTGCTCCCCGCCCCCCCCCCCCCAAAAAAAAAAAAACCTTTGAACAGCAAAATTTGGAGATTACTATCAGCTTTAAAGTTTCAATTCACTATAAGGGTTAATACACAATAAACCAGAAGGACACTTTCCTTGTACAAACTTGTACAAATAAAACCCTAATAAAGGAAACTTCAAGGTTGCCCTTATCCAGTATGTCTCAGTCTACTGCAGATACTATCCCTGGTCTAGCCGACAGCGCTGATCGAACATCATACTGCATGTATTGTGACATGATGAGAAAAAATGGCTTCCTTGCTAACACGAAAGAGAAGGATAATAATAATAACAATAATAATACAGAGCTCCAGATAAGAGGGAGTGATGGTATTCTAAATCCATTATTCCTCTTCCAAACCCTATGTTGTGGGTACTCATTAGAATCGTCTCGCTGAGACGATTCTAATGAGTACACATAACATAGGGTTTAATGGAAAAAAAAAATAATATTTTTAATTTTGACCTAAAAATCACTCTCCCTGTTTGCAGCTCTGGCAATAATAATGATAATAATAATAATGATAATAATGGGAATAGTATTAGTAGATCTGATACTTTTTGTTGTTGTTGTCGTAGTAATGAAATGGTCCATGTTTTGCCAGGTGACTGACGTGCTGACTGACTGACCGGATACTTGAGATGATGCCTGACTGGCATGTCAAAAAAGAGCGACCCAAGTGGACAGTAAAAAGGAAAGGAGAATTTTATGCATCTTAGATCATCAATCGATTGATTTAGGAGAATGACTTTATCTGATTGGTTAGAAGGAGGGAGACATTATTATTGTAAATTCTCGGATTTCGTTTCGATGGCGGTAGTCTCGTTGCGATTATAAACATGTCCAAACTCCACGAACAAAACCATGTCTCGAGTTGCTGGGAGGGAGATAAGGAATCTAAATCAAATAGAATCTCCCCAAATCTTTCAAACTCTGTGTCATTATTCATGTTATTGTAGGCTATATATTTGAAATATATCGTGCGCTCTCGCCGATTTTGTGTTTTCGTGCTCGCTCTTATCTAACACTGACTAGACGTGAAGACGTCGGAAAACATGGCTATATGTATTTGGAAGGAATAAATAATAAACGTTATCCTCCCCTCTTCCTCTTTTTTTTTTACTTGAAGATTATGGGCTAGGCCCTTTTTATCGCGAAGATTTCCGTTCCTGAACATTGGTAATAGCTACCGACATTCAATTACAGGGGAAAAAAAAACGAGTCTGAAAAATCTGTAACCTCTGTTTGCTTTCTTAAACTAGCAGTTTCTAAACTGCTAAAGAAATGAAAAGAAAATTTCCACTAATAGTAAAAGCCCAAATATTGCGTTTTTCAAAGTTAATTTCATCGAAAAGGAAAATTCCGTATCGGATAGTGTAGATCACAGATCAGACTGCACGTTCTGTGCAGTCTGATCTTGATCTACACTGGCCGCAAAAGCGCCTAGAGTCGCGTTTAGCAGCTTAAGGGTTAAGTGGATTTATAAGCCACTTTATACAGTATTTCAGTCTTATATCACGGCGACAGTTCGCTTATTCGGGTATTTCCCTTGTTTTACCTCTACTAGACCTGGACTTTGGAGTGGAGGAAACTCCCTCGAGGCCGGTGGCACAAGCGAAATCGAACCCAGAACCTCTATAACTAACCCAACGACTTACATCTAAGACACATCTAAGAATCAACCAGTAAACTGTTCGAGAAATTAAATAAGTATTTTTTTTTTTTCGCCAACTTGCTCGGGAAATCGAGCTTGGGTACCCGGGGTTAGCTTGGGTACCCGGGGTTACGAATCTCTAAGCTTGGCAGTAAGGCAGACAGGGAGGGTGTACGCAAAATCATCTACAGAAACTGTACTTTTCAAATATCATAAGAACTTATTGCTGACTTACAAAAGTGTGAAAACAAGTTTTCTAAAGGTGAATAATTGAAAGGAAAAATAGCAGTTGGATTTTTTTTTGTCAGATAAGGTTTTCATCATATCAGATAAAAGTGGATTTATTTGCTGATAAGCCTATGTTGTACCCGTGCTAATATTCGTTTCCCTTAAAGGTTTCCTCAGTCTTAATGTTTGTTGCGTCCGTGCCAGTGAGGTAGAGTGTCGGCCTTGTAACCATAAGGTCCCAAGTTCAAAATCCGGGAGCGGGTGTCAACTTTGGGACTGCTTTGGCCCGCACATTCGGCGCGAGTACTGGTGTAGTTTCCAGGAAGCACAATCGAGACGGATTAGAATAAGTTGCGTTAAGTTGTTTCTCAATCGATGTAAAAGAAATATGCTTAAACTAAACTAACGTTTCTAATGTTTCTCCATTGCGTTACTTGTGCTAAATTTTGGTAGGTCTTGTAAAATTCTCTGCGGCAATGGGTCAAGTCTTTACTTGACCAAAATGAAAGCATTTGCAGACGACAAATGAACTATGGCTAAAATGATGGGATTTAACTTTGACAGGGTAGAAAACATTGTAGGAAAAGGAGAAAATGCTGGTTATTATCATTTTTTTCCTTTTCCCCCAATGATTTCAAAAGCTGTCTTAATACTCGGGCTGTTTGGAAAAAAAAAACTTATAACCCAGTGAGAAGGCAAACGGCCCCGACAACGCCGCTTTAAAATGCGATATGTTGAGCACAAGTTAGGACATGTTAAGATAAAAAAGATCGAAACAAAAATTTACCAAGCAAGTCATCACATATTCTTGATCTATTAAAACCATTCTGTCAAACAACCGACCGGGTCATGAGGTAAACTGGTCCCTTGGCACGCAGGAAACGGACATATAGCAAAATGTTTCGACAGAGGTAAGCCTGCTCGGACTGCGCTAAATGACATGAATCGATACATTTTGCAGATGCATTAAACCCCATTTTCATAGGACACTGCTAAAATGTACCACTATGAGCATGCTTTCAAAAGTAACCCCTCCTCCTACATATGAACGGCTTTGTGATAATCAAATAAGATAAACAGTGTGACAGTGTTGTATGTATGTATTTGCACATAGGGGTCGATAAAACCTTGGCACGAAGCATTTCTTTCTTTTGAAATGCTTGTTTGTTGCCCTACATTTGTTTTCCGCATTTAGTTGTATCTGGCTGTTTTGGTTCTCGTGCCGAGCCCCGGTACCTCAGTCGGTAGCGTACAGGACTTGAGAACAGGGGTCGCTGGTTCGATCCCCGGCTCGGCCAATTTCTTTCCTAGGATTGATGATAGTCATTGCAACAGGATTCATTCTTCTCTCACCGCTGACCATTGTTTCGACGATGTTATGTGGGAAAGCAGCCAGTGGCTTGGAAAGAATACAGTGCGTAGAACTGGTAAAAAGAATCTCCAGGAAAGCATGGATAGGTGCATTGTCCGCCTCAATATAACTGAAATAATGTTGTAAACGGCGTTAAACATCAATCAATCAATCAATCAATCAATCCTCGCGCAATGTAATCGATAGGACCCGTGGGACTGTCGTAAGAATATTCTGTATCAAATACAAATTTTCAGCGGGCGCTCAAGGGCACAAAGACAACTAGCCCTCTAGGACAAATGGCTGTTACACAGAGAACATCTTATACTTGAAGCTATTTTCGGAACTTTGTGATTCCTCAAAACAAGTAAGGCGGTTGCCGAACACAGCCTAAAACAGGCGTTTCATCTTGTCAACATAACAGCTTGAAAATGTACATATGAGCTATGCTCTGTGAAAAGGGGACTTAATGCATCTGCGAAAAGTATCGACCCATTTCAGCCTGCGCACTCCGCGCAGGCTGACCTGGGCCGAAACTTTTCGCTATTGGTCAATTTCCTGTATGTACGTGGACCAGTCTACCTTATGACGTCATTTGTTAGACAAAAGGCATTTTATGGATCCCTAATTATGTGATGACGTGCTTGGTATCATGCATTACGGAGATGCATTAAATCTCCTTTTGCCCGAGCATGGCTCATATATTTTTATCTCATGTTAAATATTGTTTTCGATCCATTATAATCGAATTATTATAATTTTGGTTAATGAATGATTAATGACTGGTGACCCGAGTGAGCTTACCGAAGGTGACATGGCATCAGATAAGTATACAGAAAATTTGTTCGGGGGCTTCAACAAAACGAGCCCCTATCTATCCCAGTGTACATATCTATTTTGGTTTGACATTCAGTTTATCCACTTCTCAGACAGAATCACCAATACCTATCTAACAATCCTTCTCTCGAATGACTAGGCGTATACTAAGTTGGAAATAAATTACAGTGCTATATGCAAGCCCTGATGTGAATTTCGGAGGAAAAATTTTAGATCAAACTGCAGGAAACTTGGTCTGACTTTGTATATACGCTGTTAGCATTAGAGAAGAAAGCAGTCAACGATTCGGTAAATAAGGTAATGGGTACTGAAAAAAGGAAACTTATGAAGTCCAAAACAAGCCGAAGACAAGCCTATTTCGCCTACATCGCGATAAGAACCCGTATATACCGCGGTAATCACCCCGCGAGGTCAGCCATTATTACCACAGCGCTGTAGCGAGGTTACGTGAAATAAAATGAATAAATGAGTTATTGAAATGGGAAGTCAAGGGGCTAACGTAGCACTTGGAAACTCTCCGCTTTTCGAATTATCCGTCTTCATCCGTTTGTCACATTTCCAATGATGGAAAATATAGATAAGGCGCATCAATTCTTATTTCCCCCATCTCTCGTGGCCGAATCGAAGGAACTAAGCACCGAAACCGAAGAACGCCGAATATTGAATACAAATCCAAATCGCTCCGTTTCGGAGATCGTATCAAGATAAGAGGCCGTTCAATTTAGCCAGATAAACTGCGCATTTGCCAAAACTTTCATTTGATGTGTTTTTGCGACTTCTGACGAGAAACGGATTTTCCCGAGGGATTTAATGGTGTCATTCCGCCGTGATGGAAATATAATGTTCGCTATCACGTTAAGTGTCGGGGAATATTGCATATCTTTTTCTCCCTCTCTCTCGAGTTATTTCCACATGTTTGTTTGTCACATGTAAACCCTTCGTTTTTTTTTTTTTATGTTTTATGGAATTTATCTCTTAGATTGCAAAGTAAATGAGTGACGCTCTCGGAAAAGGGGTTTAATTCATCATTGTAATCCATTATACCGAGCAAGTCATCACATAATTATGGATCCATTTTGTCTGACAACCGACTGAAATCATGAGAAAAAACAGGTCCTTTGACATACAGAAAATTGACCAATAGCAAAAAGTTTCAACCCATGTCAGCCTGCGCGGACTGCGCAGGCTGACATGGGTTGATACTTTTTGCAGGTGCATTAAGCCCCTATTTCACAGAGCATGGCTCAAATGAAAAGAAAAGATATTGCTATTAACAAGAAAATACTTCAACGCGGCTTCTCTTTCCTAGACACCGAAATTTTGGACTTGACCATAATGAAATCAACCAATGGCGAGAATTCAAATGGGGCTAAAATCCAGGTTTTGTATAAAAGAGGGTAGAAAACATTGTGGCAGGCGAAGAAAATGTTGGTTACCGGTATTTTTTTCTTTTTCCCATAATGGTTTTAGAAGCCTTCTTCTACCGGGTCCTTAAAATACGGGATTGTGTGGTAAAGAAACATGGCTGCGTTACACAGACAAGTTAGTACCTATAGTTTTAACACACCTTAACACAACACAACACAACACAACACAACACAACTCAACTCAACTCAACTCAACTCAACACAACACAACACAACACAACACAACACAACACAACACAACTCAACTCAACACAACACAACACAACATAACAACATATTATAACATTTTTGCAAGCATAAAAGAAAACGTGCATGTTTATAGCTTACAATATGAAAAACAAATCCATGTCCACATGCGCAGGAAACAAACACCCACATAGATTGTCACTATCTTTGAAGTATGAAAAAATAGGCATTCACCTAGTAATCGTTGGCCCGTATTCAGATTCACCAACCATTCTACAGTGCAGTGTTATTCGTATTCTATTAAGGAAGTACCCCAATTTGTGATTGGCTAGACCACTTCGCAATTAAGTTACCTCTTTACTACAATGTTTTAGCAACCGTCAGCCATATTTAACGTGAATGCTTTTCAGGTTGTCTGGTGCAAAAATTCTTTAACCCTTTACCAAAGAATCCCGTGTTTTAACAACCTTGATGAAAACAGCTTTTGAAAGCATTATGGGAAAAGGAGAAAATGCTGGTAACCAGCATTTTCTCCTTTTCCCATAATGCTTTCTACAGCACCTTTTCAAAAACATATCCCGCCATTTTAGACACAATGAAGTTGTCGTCTGCAAATGCATCCACTTTGTACGAATCCAAAATTTTAAGGTTTGGTGCAGAGTTACAGGAGTCAATGAGTTAACTATTAATTGGCTAAAGTAGAATTTAATTTTGCATTAATAATCCGGAAAGAATCGTGCATGCAGTCTACTATAGGAAGATTATGGACACATGCTATGACGGCGTGCTTATTTCTTGTTACCCCTTTTGTGACTGTGGTGCTTGCAGTTCGAAGCAAAATCGAATCGATTATTAACTTTTTTCATGGATGGCAATTCCTTATAAATTATTCTATCTCAAAAATATTTAAAGAAAAAAAAAAAAACGTACTTCGATTTTGTATCCGTTTGTGCTTAACGCCGTTTTCAAATGTATTTCATAAATATCATTCTTATACCATCTTTTCCAAAGCAGCGCACGATTACTGTCATTCCAAGTCACTAGATCCTGCCTCGCCTAACCCTTTTCCTGCTAAATAAGTAAAATGAAAATTTCAAGCCGACGGTAAAAACCCAAATTTTGCTATTTCAAAGGTATTTTGTTGGAGAAGGATATCTCCTAATCGGACAGTGTAGATCCAAGATCAGACTGCACGATCTGTGCAGTCTGATCTTGATTTACACTGTCCGCAAAGGGCCCTTGAGTCACGCATAGCAGCCTAGGCGTTAGCCAAAACAGTAGCAGTGTTTGGCTGTAGGACAATGAATTATACGGTCACACTGACTGTCATATATACCTGGGGAGAATATGGCAGCACCGGTGTTCCAACACGAAACCTTTTGATTACTGTCGATACATATTATCACTTAGTGTCCATGACCCAGATCAAACATGGCTTGGACTTGTTGTATATTTCTTAATTAGTTTATCAAGATGTGTTTTTTTTTTTTCCCAAAAAGGTATTCATATCAAAACTGTGAGACAATCTATAAGACTAATCTGAAGCTAAACTAGGAAAAACCGCTATTGCAGTTTAGGTTTACGTATTCAAACCGAACATGGGAGCCTGACTCTGGCAAAAGCTGGTTTAACTCTTTACCAAACGACAAAATTCTAGACTGGTCCAAATTGAAAGCATTTGCAGACGACAAATTAAAGGTGTACCAAATGATGAAATTTGTCATTGATAGGTTAGAAAACATTGTGGGAAAAGGAGAAAATGCTGGTCAACTCGGAATTGTGTGGTATAGGGTTGATGCATCTCCGTAATGCATGATACCAGCCAAGTCATTACATAATTATGGATTCAAAATGGCCACTTTTTTCAACAACCGACTTATTCATGAAGTAGACTGGTTCTTGGACATACAGAAAAGTTGAGCAATAGCGAAAAGTTTCGGCCCAGGTCAGCCTGCGCGGATTGCGCAGGCTGACCTGGTCCGATACTTTTCGCAGATGCATTAAACCCCGTTTTCACAGAGCATGTATCTTTGTCAAAAGACACCCATGCAGAATGACATATATGTATGGTGCTCAAGCCTAAAAACAGTTATATTCTTGCATTGTGTGGTGATACAAATTACATTTAATTATCAATACATTTTCTGTATATATTTTTAAAATGTTTTGTCTTTGTGAAGGTGGAAGATTATTTAAAGATACATCTTTACTCGTTTTCAGCCGGTTTTAACACATTTTATCTTTATTTTATCAAACTATAATTTTTCTTATAATCATGATGCCAAATGTTGCCCCTGATGGTTGCAAGGTTGGATGGATTACGACAGATAGAAAATGCATTTCATTTTCTGGAGGCCATCAAAGAAATCACTTTTGTGATGTTTCCGGTTTTAAATCGAAGATTTATGGTAATTGTATTCATCCCTTACACCATACATATTGATAATTTATCTATGTTTACATAGCTGACTTATTCTGAACCATTCTACAGTCTATCAAATTTTTACGGCATTTTTTTCTCTCTGCCTGTAAAGATCTATCTTTAAGACTCGTGGCTTAATATTAAGGATATACTATCAACAAGAATTAGAATGTTCGATCATTAAAATGAGAAGTCCAAAGATGCTTAAACCAGGACAAAGCATTTTTTTTAAAGAAAAGCCTCACTAACTATTTTCATGGGTCCAGTTATAAGCGGCTGTTTTTGTTTTGCGGAGGTATTTTAATATGCACCCCATCATGCGCCAGTGTCAATACGATGGCAGTAACGGTGCGCATTAATACCAATCAGATCGGGCACATGTTTGGTTTGACCCCTGACGCGCATGCTCATTTGTCTCATTTTAAGTTAATCCGTGAGTGCACTTGAATCCTTTATACATTTTGTCACGGTCCACGCTCGATTTAACAAATCGGAGCCCACAAAAGATATAACACTCGAGGTCACGCTTTAACAAAATATTAAACTTTCTTAAGAAACTTCAAAACTTAACTTGTAACGGATATTGGATTATAGCCACGTGATGGTCACGTGTCTCACGTCATAGCTCATTTGCATATATAGATATTGCTTTTGGTATTAGCAGGAGCTTAGATCTGAAGTGTGATGCATTGAAGAAATCCCGATGAATAATTTTTACAATGACGACTAAAATTCATGCTATTAACTTCAGTGCTTCGAGCGTTCGTCTGCAACAAAATGACGCAGACAAATAGCAGAATTATGACCTTTTTTTTTTCTTCTGTTGTTTTTGTTAATGAGCCAATCACACATTGCACTGTGACATTATTTAGACATTCGTGTCTGGAAAGGCGAGTGGTACTGATTGAAAAATGTCTTAATGATAGCTTCAAAGCAGACGACTACTGTCATTTGGAAGACAAATCGTCTGACATCAACATGAATATGTTTACATAAGTGATCAGAACGGACTTTTAACCCTCATCCTGCTAGATAAATGAAACTTTTATACCGATAGTTTAATCCCAAGTTTTGCTCTTTCAAAAGCATTTTTGGAGGAAGTATGTCTCCTTATCGGACAGTGTAGATCAAAGATCAGACTGCATGTTCTGCACTGCACGAACAAAACAGAACAGAACAGAATAGAAACTAAAAATGCTACTTCAAAGTTATTTTTTGGAGCAGAAATATCTCCTTATCGGACAGTGTAGATCAAAGATCAGACTGCACGTTTTGTACAGTCTGATTTTGATCTACACTGTCTGCAAAAGGTCCTTGAGTCGAGCGTATCAGCATAAGGGTTTAAAGTAAAGATCAACACCGTTTAAAAAAAATCTGTAAAACAATTAAAAATAATAACAAGGATAACAAAAATGCCAAACACTCGTAACTTTCACCAGATTTATCTAAGAATCCCTAATCTTGCACTTCACACTTGTATTAACTTCATTATGACAAATATTAATGTCATTTTGTGTCGACAATCAAGTATTATTCCCGAAATATTGTTTTTGTTTATCTCATACAGTAACTGCACATTTCGAAATTCCTGGTTTAAGTATAATATTTCTTTACTGCATCATGACTAGAAAATAATATTTGAACCATGCTCTGTGAAAAGTGGATTTAATGCATCTACAAAAATAGTATCGATTCAGGTCAGTTTGCGCGCTCTGCAGAGGCTGACCTGGGTCGAAACCTTTTGCTGTTTGTATATTGTCTGCATGTCAAAGGACGTTTTTACCTCAGGATACAGCCGGTTGTTAGACAAAATGGACTCTATGGTTCCATAATTACGTGATGACTTGTTTGAAAGAGAGCAACACGATTAAACCACCTTTGCCAGATCATGGCTCATTTGTGGTTTTGGTTGTTAATGTGCCGAAGATGACAGGTATTATTCTGTTTATCCCTTTACCAGACAACAAAATTTTAGCCTTGTCCAAATTGAAAGCATTTGCAGACGACAATTTCAATGTGGCTCAAATGGTGCAATTTTTGTTTGATAGCGGGTAGAAAGCATTGTGGGAAAAGGAGAAAATGCTGGTTACCAGCATTTTCTCCTTTTCCCACAATGTTTTCAAAAGGCTTCTTTCCCAGGGGCGTTAAAAGGGGGCATCGTGCGGTAAAGGGTTATTACTGCTTCATCAATAAAACAATACTTTCGAAAGAGGGTGTAACAAATCCGACATTATTAATTTGTTTACAGAATCGAGAGGGATTGGTATAAGTTGTAAGAACTTGTTTCTCGATGGATGTAAAAATAAATATGAACCATGCTCTGTGAAAAGGGGGCTTAATACATCTGCGAAAAGTATCGACCCAAGTCAGCCTGCGCAGTCCGCGCAGGCTGACCTGGGCCGAAACTTTTCGGTACTGGTCAATTTTCTGTATGTCAAAGGACCAGTCTACCTCATGATTCAGTCGGTTGTTAGACAAAATGGATTTTATGGATCCATAATTATACATGATAACTTGCTTGTTATCATGGATCACGGATAAACGTTAAGCCCCCCTTTTCACAGAGCATGGCTCATAATGTTTAAACTAACATGTTTACAATCACTGTGACGCATATAGGCGTTTCAGCAAGAAATGGATAGCGAATGATAGGAGTAGAAGCTTTTCCACTTGCCACGATTTAGTTTGATTTCTTTTCATAGGTAAAATTTTCCACGATCCATTAGCAATCTTTTCTGTTTTATTTTTCATATTTTTAGAGATCACCTACCATGATTCAGCGTACAAGCTAAGCACTGGTCTGATTCTCGGAGCAAAGACCGACGTTACAAATGACCATGACCAAAGGAAAGGCTAGTCTTTGTAATAATGAAAAATACCTTATGACGGTTGATTAAACAATATTAATACAAGATTCATTATTTTCTTATTCATATTTAAAAAGAAACCAAATCTCGGTGCTTTGCATTTTATCCCTATTAAACACTTGACTTGATTGTGAAGCAAGGGAAAAGGAAAGCAGGAATAAGGTAACGAAAAGTCCATCAAGAAATGCGTTAATCAAACCTACAACGATCTACGACGCCAACAAATGCAATTTAGCACATAGGGTACGATCAATCGTGGAGCGAATTCAATATATTCCGTCCACAAGACATTTAGAGGTTTTCCCCCAATCTAATCCAATCAGATCGAGATGTAAAATCGATGGGATCTAATCAGGTTCGTAGAGTGAATTTACGATCTTTTTACAGAAGTCGGAGACTGGGAAAACAAGATAAGGGGATTATACTATTTAGCATGCCGATAGCGTGATAACAAGCGGCCATTTTGGGATTACAAGTGGAAGCCATTTTGCAGCGGAAGTAGACATTGACTGTACCGGAAATGAAATAGCTCTCGCGCATGCCTGCTCCTTCCTTTTCAGTATACAGGCAAAGAGATTTCTTTGCTTAATTTGTTCCTAACCGGGAAAGTATTATTTCTTAAATAAATGATTATTTTCTTTCATTAACTCGTCTATACATTTTTTTCTTACAGCTTTTACAAGATTTTTACAGAACACCAAGAGATGCAATAAAATAGTTCTGATGCTCATTTGCCGCCTAGGACAACTTTGCAGCTTTTGACTCCGATCAGAGCTTTTTACTAACACAAATTTAGGCCCAACCCTGAACCTGCTAAGTAAGTAAAATGGAACTTTCAAACCGATAGTAAAAGCCCAAATGTTGCTATTTCAAAGTTATTTTTTGGGGGAAAGAAAAATATCTCTTTATCGGATAGTCTAGATCCAAGATCACGTTCTGCACGTTCTGTGCAGTCTGACCCTGATCTACACTGTCCGCAAAAGATCCTTGAGTCACGCTTAGCAGCCTAAGAGTTGAAACATGCGTGTCAAAAACTGTGGCTAAAGGAGAAATTTCTACAAAAAGAGAAAGCGGCCTTGGAACAAAAATGACAGTGACAACACTTTCACTCGAGCATTCGTCAGAACCTGTAAAATATCATGTAAAAAATCTTACAAACAACTGTTCCTAGGGTTTGGATGATGACTTTCGCAAGGTATGTGAATTTTTTCAGCAAGCTCTCCGCTGGGTATACATTGTGCAATCTCACCATCTTATCGTCCATCGCTTTTCTATCGCTTGTATCAAGGAAAAGGGCATTATGACAGGTGACCCTTATCCTCTTCGTAACATTCGTGGAGCCATTTTGCTGCAGTTTTTAGACACTCAGTCTGCCCTCCTCCCTGCTTAGCATTCGTGACAAATTCCGACGCCGTTGAGCTCTCTTACAGCCCTTTACCACACAGTTTCGAGTTCTAACGACCTTGAGGAAGGAACCTTTAGAAAGCATTGTGGGAAAAGGAGAAAATGCTGGTTTCCAGCATTTTCTTCTTCTCCTACAATGTTTTCTCCTTTCTACCTACACTCCAAATTATTTAAGGCATGTTTAATTCGTCGCCTTCAAAAGCTTTTAAAACTGACAAGTCTAAACTCTGTGGTCTGATAAAAGAATAAGTATATGCATCCGGGGTCTGCATTCTTAGTTTCATTCTTAGTCTTATTCTTGAATTAGAAAAGTAACACAATTTTTAATTGGCTAAACCATTTGGTTTAGCCAATCAGAAATTGTGTTTCTTTCGAATTTAGAAAATTCTTGAGAATTGAACGAAGAATGCTCTTAAGAATGGCTAGTGAATATGGACCCTGTAGGAGTCGGTCAAGACTCACAGAACTTACAGTCTGAACTTGCATAGACTCCGTCCTCTACTAGGCTCTAAACTATGACAATAAAAAAAATACAAAAATAAACTCTGTCATTGACACCCGATTGCTTTGTTTACTATATTGTAATTGTCGAACGATAAAAAACAATTCATCATAGAATTCCTGAAAATGTTTGTAGGAAAGAAGTCATAGCTAGAAACGACCAATTACTTCTTTTCCCTTAATGTTTTCCTTTAACTATCTACCAAAAGTGCCACATTTGACTTGTCCATATTGAAAGAATTAGAAGAAAAGAAATCGAATAAAAAAATGGGAATCGTCTTTGAAAAAACGGAAAACATTGTGGAGAATAGGAGAAATTGCTGGTTTCCAGCTTTTTCTTCTTTTCTCACAATGGTTCCAAGCGGTCTCCTTTCTCAGAGTCGTTAAAACTCGGGATTATGGGGTAAATATCGAGGGGGAAAACCCGACTGCTTCTTGGGACACGGACATCATTTCTAAATGGAAGCAAAAGGGTTCGGGCTCTCTCGAGGGACCCGGCGCTTAACTGAAATATACGACCCAAGAGCTTGATAATATTTAATTACATTTAATTCCATCATTATATACTCTTCATCTACAATTTGATTCAAATCACAGAAAACCTGAATGAATTTACAGATCGCGACTTGAAGTCAACCCTCGTTTCTCATCGAAACTTTCTCTCCAGCTTGCAGGTCTTACCCATTACTGTACATGCTAGTCTGTGTTTTAGGAAGTAAAGAACAAACTATACGAGCCTCGCTCTGGCAAAAAGGGTTTTAGTGCCTCTCCCTGATGTAATATACCATGAAAGTAATCTTATAATTATAGATCCATGAAATCCATTTTGTTTAGCAGCCTACTGTATCATTACGTAGACGGGTTCTTTGACATGCAGAAAATTGACCACTAGCAAAAAGTGTCGACCAATGTCAGCCTGCGCGGACTGCGCATGCTGACCTGGGTCGATACTTTTTGCAGATGCATGGAAACACCTTTTCGGAGAGCTTGACTCATAAAAAGCTTTAGCCCTTTCCCAAACAAGCCCTGGTTTTCACGTGTCTGCAGTACAAGTCTTTTGAAAACACTGTGGGAAAAGGAGAAATTGCTCGTTACGAGCAATTTCTCCTTTTCCCACAGTGTTTTCTATCCGGTTTGAGACCTTTCTGCCATTTTCATCAAATTTAAAACTGTCGTCTGCAAACTCTTTCAATTTGGACTAGTCCAAAATTTGTTGTTTGGGAAAGGGTTAAAGAATACGTATATAACATATTACAACACAGCCAATCTCAGCTCTTTATCATACAATAAAATCCCATTACCTCCCGCTAGATGGCATTCTACAAATACACATCTATCTAATTTGGGCATCCTGGGTACAGAAGCGGAGTAATTTTTCAAAACAACAACCGTGACTTTGAATTTCAAATGAAATAAACGTTTACTCAATAAAACGCTACCTGGTGCCATTTATTCAGCTATAATCGGCTAGCATGTAACTTATGCACCGACCATTTATTAAAACAGCCCCTACATGCTTTCGTAATAGGCTAATAGCTTCGATATAAGCCCTGCTTTTCCCCGGTATACGGGGGATGGGTGATGCGTCATAGCAGACAGGTCGAATCTTCGAAGAATATGACATGCGCAGACAACGAATAAAATCCTAGACTCGTCCATAAAAGCATTTGCAGACGACAAGTCAGATTCGGTTCAGTTGTTGAGATATGACTTTGAAAAGCTAAAAAACATCGTGGGAAAAGCTGGAACATGCTGATGACCAAGTTCCAAAGGTTGACCCCGCTTGCCAAGGGATTCGAACCCGGTCCTTATGTACCAACCATTCATGAGAACATTCTTTGTCTTCTTTTCAGAATTTTCTAAATTTGAAAGTAACACAACTTCTGATTGGCTTAACCATTTCGTTTAGCCTATCAGAAGTTGATTTAGTTTCAAATTTAGAAAATCTTAGAAAATAAGACGTTCTTAAGAATGGGTGAATACGGACCAGAGATCTTTGCACTGACAAGCCTTTTCCCACAATGTTTTCAAAGGCCTTCTTCGTCTCGGTCGTTAAGACACGGGACTGTTTGGTAAAATTTTAAGTAAGCGCCAGAGATAAACAAAATTTGCTTCCATTAGACTCGGTTTAGATGCATTTCCCTGTCTTCTTTGAGAACTCGATTATGATTGCTTAAAGGGACTTTAAATAAAACATTCGTTTTCAAGTTTTTTTTTTTTTTCTTAGAGAATTTTAACAAAGTCTCTTGATTCTAATTCGTGTACAATGATGGCTTTAGAATTAAGTATGCATAGAAACGACAAATAAATGTGAAAATAGATGGAATTACCGGTTTTTTTTTTTTTTGTTTCCGATTTTCTTTACAAGATATCAACTTTCTCCTTTCTCATCCCCCTCCCGCCATTTTTTCTTTTTTAAATCAAAATTTGGCTTAATGGGAGCTTTTCAGATTTTTTATAATCTCACCAAACTTTTAAAAAAAGGTTTATCTCGGAATTAAGTTGGGCGATAGCTGGCAGTTCATCGGTAATGAAGACAGTATTTCTTTAATGTGCTACGTAGGCTCTTAAAGAACATTTTAGCCATGCTCTGGCAAAAGGGGGCTTGATGCATCTCCGTGATGCACTGTACCAGTCAAGCCATCACATAATTATGGATCCATAATAGCCACCTTTTGTGGTAACTGACTTAATCACGAGGCATTCTGGTTCTTAGACATACAGAAAATTGACCAAAAGGGAAAGGTTTCGGCCAAGGTCAGCCTGCGAGGACTGGGCAGGCTGAAATGGGTAAATACTTTTCGCAAATGCATTAAGCCCCCTTTGCACAGAGCATTGCTCGGTTACATTTCGCTCCAGAGTTTGTTAAAGACTTGTGAGAATGTCACATGATCAATAACACGCGTCTATTACGAGAATTCGTATTCAAATTAGCATGATGACGTCATATCTGATTTAATGTGTTTTTACGTTTGACTTTTTTACACAACAATCCAATGTTTTAACGACATATGTCACAGCTTTTTCTGCTCATGTTTCTTTTATGTAATCTTTATTATATTCCACTAGGTTATTATGACAGAGAGATAGCATATGTAATATGTTGGTTGTTTTTTTAAATATCTGGAAATCACAGACGCGTAAGAAAAATGTGAGTTTTTAAATGATCGGGATGCCAAATCACGCCAAAATAGAAGTTTATTATAAAGGGAGGTAATTCCTTATGTCAATAACTTTTAAAAATGCGCCGTATCTCTTAGAAATGTCCCAATTGATTACCCTAAAAAAAATACAAGATATTAGAAAGCACCATTTCTGTACTAAAATTAAAAATGAAAAAATGTCCATTGAATTTTATTTTTTATTGCAGAAAAAAGATCAGAAAATAAGTCTTTGTTGACACTTAAGAACATTCTAATTGCTTCTGTGATCTGTCTAGTGTCTTAATTGTTTCGATTAATCCTTTTTGCTATTGACTAACACCGCATTTCTAAGAAAATTCTATTTCAGCATTATTTTTACTTTAAGGACCATTTTTTTGAGGTTTGAAATTAAAGCCTATTTTCTGTAATTTTAACAAGAGTTATCCCCTTAGAAGAACTGTATCTTTTTGTTTTGCTCCGCAACATTTGGTTTTTCTTTTCTTCTTTTTTTACTTTGCATACATTATATTATCATCCGAGCGAAATTGAAAAAAAAAAAGAAATCCGTCCGTAGGAAAAGAATAAACCGTGGCATATGTCCTTAACGATCTTGGAGGGAGGGACGGGGGCTTCGGAAAACATTTTTGTGGCCAGAATTTTCTCCTTTTCCCACAGTGTTTTCTTCACTCTCACAGACAATTTTTCCATTTCAACGACATTTGATTTGTCGTCTGCAATTACCTTCAAATTTGGAAAAGTCTAAAAGTTGAGGAAGTTTTTATTTCACTTTGAACAACGAAAATGAAAATCATTAAAATCTCCAAAATTCAGAAAATGCATACAAACGTATATGTCGGAAAATTCGTGTAAATTTTGCTAGAGCGGCATGCTTTGAGAGAGCGAAAAAATGGATTTTACGTTTAACTCTTTCCCAAACAAGCCCTGGTTTTCACGCGTCTGCAGTACAAGTCTTTTGAAAACACTGTGGGAAAAGGAGAAATTGCTCGTTACGAGCAATTTCTCCTTTTCCCACAGTGTTTTCTACCCTATTTGAGAACTTTCTGCCATTTTTCACCAAATTTAAAATTGCCGTCTGCAAACCTTTTCAATTTGGACCAGTCCAAAATTTGTCGTTTGGGAAAGGGTTAAAATTACCTTTAAAGATACATCTATACTCGTTTTCAGCAAGTGTTTAACCCATATCATGTTCATTTTATGAAACTATACTTTTTCTTGTATCCTCATGCTAAATGTCGCCCCTGGCGGCTGCACAGATTACGACGGATAGAAAAATGCATTTCATTTTTTGGCGGCCTTCAAAGAAATCACTGTTGTCGTTTTCGGTTTTAAACGGGGACAAATCTCTTGAGTTTCTCCATCCCGTACACCATATATATTGGCAATTTATCTACGTTTACACAGCTGGCCAAATTCTGAGCCACACTACACACTTTCAAGTTTTAACAGCTTTTTTTTTCTCTGGCTGTATCGTTAAGGCACATGCATACATGAGTGTCCTTGGTTTCTGTAGTACTAAACTTCTAGAACAGTCAAAGGGGTGTAGAAAGAAAGTCGGATTACTAGGTTTCTAAAGACCCACCCACAATAGAATCTGGGAAAAAAATGACATAGAAATGGGCGCGAAAATGATCATAACAGTTCAAACGCGTCCTCAGGTTCACGACTGCTGAACCTTTTACCACACCATCCCAAGTTTTAACGTCCCTAAGGGAGAAGACTTTTGAAAACATTGAGGGAAAATGGTAACCGGCATTTTCTCCTTTTCCCACAATGTTTTCTACCCTTTGACTGATAATTTTCATGTTTTAAGTAATATTTAATTTGTCGTCGGCAAATGCTTTCAATTTGGACAAAGCTAAAATTTTGTCGTCTGGTAAAGGTTTAACTGTTTACCTCACAATCCCTAGTTTTCACGACCTCAAAGAGAAGGCTTTTTGAAAACAACGTGGGAAAAGGAGGAAATGCTGGTAACCAGCATTTTCTGCTTTTCCCACAATGTTTTCTACCCATTCAAAGACAGAAATCATTATTTCAGTTACATTTAATTTGTCGTCTGCACATGCTTTGAATTTGGACAAGGCTAAAATTTTGTCGTCTGGCAAAGAGTGAATTACTTCTTTCAGCGCCACAATTATTAATAGACTCGACCTCTTTCCGCGCCTGAAAGTACAATACGCCGAGACCCACAAACATATGGGCCATTCTCTGGGAAAAAGGCCTTTAATCTCTGTGATGCATGATACCAAACTAGTCATGACATAATTATTGATCCATAAAATCCATTTTGTATAACAACCGACTGACTCATGACATTCAGAAAATTGACCGATAGCAAAGAGTTTCGACCCAGGTCAGCCTGCGCGGACTGCGCAGGCTGACTTGGTTCTACACTTCTTGCAGGCGCATTAAGCCCCCTTTTCACAGGGCATGACTCCTTTTTATCTTGTAGGTTTGACTAAACAGTCGAACGGTATAGATCCAAGATCAGACAGCGCGTTTTGTGCAGTCTGATCTTAATCTATGCCGTTGTTTTCACATACACAACGATGACAGTGACACTGAACACTGTAAGCCTCTTTTGAAGACTCGGAATATCCCAAGTACAAGATTACTCGTATTTATTATGGCATAAAATATCTCAATGAATATCAAACTATATCGATCACAGATCAGATGGCACATGGTGTATAGTCTGATCTTGATATACACAGTCTGTAAAATAATGTAAAATTGTGGTAAGCATGCTAAAGGTACAAGAATATTAACCCATTTCCCCTCGAAACAAATTTTAGGGAAATAAATCACGTTTCAATAATCTTTCTCTAATGCGGAGACACCAGTTGAGGTTTAGTGCATGAATGCAAGAGAAAAACATTGTAACAATAGGAGAAATTACTAACAACGTTTTGTATTTGAATTTAACGCCGTTTTTAAAGCTTTCGTTAGCTTTCGTCCCAATCCTTTTGTAATTAACTATTACAAATAAATATGTTTAAATTAAAAGCTTCGGTCATATCACTGCGGTCATTGCACCTACGCATGTGTTTCCTGGCTTCCTCACAGCAGTACTGACATAAATTTTTTCCAAGCCATTTACTACTTTTTTTTTTTCCACATGCATCAGAGGTGAGAGGCGAAAATCGCCGGAAAGAAAGTTTGCCTCAACCGGATACCGAACTCGCAACCACAAGGCCACATGCTAAGAACAAACAGTTTCTCATTTTACGACAACGCTTTCTGCATTGGTTTACGACAAGACGTAAAAAGTCGTCTGTATAGGGCTATGAGTTAACTTTCGTCTGCTTCCCAGGAATTACGTGTATCCGCCCTCGTCATAAACTATAAAGACGGGGAAATCCTACAAGTGGTTTTTCCACACTGTCAGACGACATTCCTGGAATCGTCGTCATAGTTTATCAGCAGACGACGATACGGCCACAATGATTTTCGCGGGAACGATAAACGGCGCTCTAACTCTGATCTGAACCAGCACTGCTTCAGACTCCAGACGGGGTTTCTTTTTTGAAGTGGTAACTGCCAGTGGAATCGAGACGCCTTTGGAAAGCATTGTGGGAAAAGGAGAAAATGCTGGTAACCAGCATTTTCTCCTTTTCTCACGATGTTTTCAACCCTTTCAGAGAAAAAAAAAACTATCATTCGAGCCACATCCAATTTTATGTTTACAAATGTTTTCAATTCGCAAAAGTCTAAGATTTTGTGGTTTGGCAAAGAGTTTAAGATATTACGTCATTGTTTGAATTAAAATGTCATATAGAAAGGAAGCCTTTTGCAACTATGATTTTTCTCTCGCAGCCCCCTTTCCTTTTTTGAAGCGAAGTTTGCAAGTAAACTTTCGGAACAGTGATTTTGACTTGTGATAGAACTGTTTACTGTTTAAAAGTAATAGTGAAATAAGCTAGTAATCGAGTAATTCTTTTGACTGCAGTTTTTTGTTTTGTAACAATTTGTATACCGAGACAGGCGAATACAGAACTAAATCTTTTATCAATCCGCAAAATTTTGGACTCGGCAAGATTGAAAGCATTTGCAGACGACAAAATAAATGTTACTCAAATGTTTTGATTTGTTTTTGAGGAGGTAGAAAAAATTGCCACCAGCATTTTCTCCATTTCCCATAATTTTATTCAAAAGGTTTCTTCCCCAGGATTGTTAAAACCCGGGATTTATTGATAATGGGCTAAAGTCTTGGTGCTTGGTGTGTAGGTAAAATGGCTGGCGTTTCAAACATTGCTGACGGAAATCTGTGTGTGCATTTGATATAAAAAGAAAACAAAACTCTTGCAGTCCCTACGTCAATATTTGTCTTATCAACAATTATCAGATTATTGTGGTAGATCTATATTGCCTCCCATTTCTCAGAAATAAAGTTGTACTTAATTGTATCTTTTGCAATAATGGGCTCTTTTCATGACGCACCGGAGCAATTACAATCGTAAGAGGTTTTAATACATAATACTGCATATGTCGCATAGTTGTATGACACAAACCAGCGAATATGAAAGATGCCTATTTGATGTAAGCCGAAGATTAGCGCTATGTCGGCTAATTCAAAATGTATTTTATATTCTATACGAGATTCTCCGAATTCTCCATTAAATGGAGGTCAGAAAATCGCCTTTTTTCCTGTGTGAAATTTACAAGGCAACATATGGTTTACCGGTTCACCTCTTGTGTGACGGGTCCTTTTCGAATTTCGAAATGGTAGGGTTTTTTTTAAGCGTTTGGGAAACATTGAGGGAAAGGAAAACAATGAAGCCGAAAACAGACAAAAAAAAAAAATACAAAAGAAGACGCAAACCTTCCTACAGGTTTTAGTTATTATGCTGATCTGATTTCTCCATTTGCCATAATGTTTTTCATTTGTAAGCAACCAATACGTCAGTAAAAAGAATCTAACTAATTCTTTCAAAATGGAGCAGCCTAAGAGCAAATATCATTTCTACACCATTTTAGTCATATCACGGACACAGCTCATTTATTCATGGATTTCCTGTGCACTAGGCCAGGGCTGTCAAGAGTCTTGCCAAAGGACACTCCCACTGAAAAAAAAAACAGTGCTTTCCTACACTTTACCACTCAGCCACGCAGGACCCTTCAGCCAATATCAGGTCTTAATAAAAAGGTATTTTAAGTCACGAAACTAATATCATTCAAATCTCCCAGACCCATACATTTATAAACACGAGTTGTCCCCTATGTCGTTCCATGATTTTCTGAACTTTGACTTGTTTATCTTGTAGTTCAATAAAGGCATTGCCATTGAATATCTCTCGTTTTGTCCTCTTCGTTATGTTTTTTGCCTTGGCTTGGCTTGCCAAGCCCAAGGCCATAGGAATAGTATACCAGAATTTCAACCCCATCCAAGCATTTACAGAAAAACCCGAGCAAAAGTGAAAAGTACTGCCTGCAATCCATCTAACTACGCTAGAAACGACCCTTAAAATAATAAAAATAAGTCGATTTGAACATCATAGTAAGATTTAATTTCACAACAAACTTTGATAGATGTGCGATTTTAATCGTACGAAAGTGTTGACTAAGAATTTTGGGCCCAGATGAACTTATCCATAACTGCAAATTCGTGCGCTTAACAGTGAAAGAAACAATTGGCAAACCTCGGGTGATCGTTGATCAAATGTTTAGATTTAGGTACGCATTCGAGCGAGTTGTGACGAGCGCTGTTGCCGAGCACTAATCGGGATCGTTCGTTTGTCCTTTTTTCTAAACACCATGTGAATGACAAATAATGAATGTGTGCTCTTTCTCTGAAAAAGGTGTCTCAAAACCTCGGTAAGATTTTAATTTTCGTAAAATTACTGTGCACCTCGTGTCTGAAGTTATAACTATGTATTTGATTTGTATATATGCCTTATTTCTTCTTGTCAGAGTTGTCCAGATATGTCATCTCGGCCCATAACCATTTCGACCCATAGCAAACTCGGCGCATACAATATCAAATATGTATTAAAGTTTGTAACATGAGCCATTGAAAACCAGTTAATCTTTATAAAACGATGAAATTTTAAACTTGTCTAAATTGAAAACATTTGCAGACGGCAAGTTAGATTTAGCTGAAATGTTCTTTATTGGCTGTGAAAGTGCAGAAAACCTTCATGAGGCTATATCCCTAGAGCCCTTAAAACTCGGGATTGTGTGGTAAAGAGTTAAGTAGCTGATAGGCGTTTTATATCGAAGATCGGACTTGACATTCAGCGCACTCTGATCTTGATCTCCATAGGTACTTAGGCCGACCTGGGTCGAAACTTTTTGACTTTGACAAATTTTCTGGATGTCAAAGGACCAGCGTACCTCATGATTCATTCGGTTGTTCAACAAAGTGGATTTCATGGTTCCGTAAATATAAGACAATTCGTTTTGAAATGATGTATCACGGACAGGCATTAAACCCCCTTTTGACAGAGCATGGCTCATTTGTGTTTTCCGTACTCACAACCAGGAGCTCTTCAAATTTATCAATCCTAGATGTCTTTACTCAGATGAGGGCTTTAGGTCCTCTTGTTTATGAAAATCGGCTTTCCAACTTGGTTGATCATGGCAATTTAGAGATTCCATAGACTTTCAATAGGGAAAACTGAAAAGTGGCATTTACAGCTGATTTTTTGACACAACTTTTACAGAAATGTTCCTTGAGCAGCCTAGTATCATCCATATGATTTTATTCAACTTGTAGTCTTTAGCTCATCTGTTTACGATGAAAATGTCAAGCTATTGTCAAAGCCTATGCGTCATTGTCGTCGTGCAAAAACTTTGACATTTTATAATATCTCTATTCTTCCTGAAAATATTTAATTCAAACTTGCACAAGTTATTTACTGTCAAAAGGGGTACTCATATAACAGGGGCAGGTAACCATCAAATTATTTTGACACAGTTACGCTCATTTTTACTACTTTGAATTTTCAGAACCTTTGACATTTTATTGTATCTCTCATTACTTTCTTCAAACTTGGACATTTTGTTGACTGTTAAAAGGGGATTTTTTATCAGTACAACAGAGGCAGGTAACCACTATAATATTTTTAGAAAAGTAATTAGTGATGCCCCTTTTTCGACGAAGAACTTTTAGCTCAGTTGTCTTTAGAGACATGGTATTTTCATAGCTTTAGTGTCATCATCTTCGTCGTTTGTGTCGTCGTCATGCAAACTCTTTGACATTTTACAATATCTTTGTAATTACTGAAGATGTTTACTTCAAACTTGGCCAAGTTGTTAACTCTCAAAAGGAAACATAATAAAGGTAAATAAATATCTAGTTATGCCCCTTTTTCAACGTTGTGTTTTCACTGAAAATCAAGCGACTGCAGCCAAGTGTTGGCACCCGCATATGGTGCTCTTGTTACCAAACACAACTGTTGCCGAGCAGTGGCGCCCTGTTTATTTGTTGCCATAGAAACCAAAATGCAAAAATAAAAAGAAATTGTTTTCTCAGACACCAAATCATGCTGTGTGATATTAGCCTTCAAAGACTTTGCGTTTTTCCTTGTCATTGCTCAAAGGACATGGTTACTATTTCAAAATGAAAGAAAAATATGATTCATTGCTTGGCCATTGAGGATTTTTTTGCACTTTCCAGAAATATTCCCTGGACTTGTCCTCTATCAGCAATTTTTTGCACGCTGCTCATTTTGGTTTGTTACCATTTTGATTTGTTGCCAAAGCAACGTGAAGGAAGAAAATAGGAAACAGAAAATACTTTGAAAATTATCTCCTTTCAATCCATAAAGACCATGGGGCCAAGGCTATACAAAAATACTCATTGTATTGACCTTTACAAATTTATGTTTTTCCATTCTATAGTCAACTCCACAGACTGTCAGTGTGAGACATGCAGATATCGTTTTATTATTAGTCTGTACAAATGTGATAGCAGTTTTTAAGCCTGTACAAATGTGATAGCAACTTTAAGCTTCTGGGCCTCATCTTCCTACATCTCCCGTTCTGATGCCCGGGCCTTCAGCGCCTACAGCGCTTTGATTTTTTTAAGCGCATACAAGCGTTTTAACCCTTTACCACACAACCCAAGTTTTAACGACCCTGAGGAAGAAGCCTTTTGAAAACATTGTGGGAAAAGGAGAAAATAATGGTAATCAGCACTTTCTCTTTTTCCCACAAGGCTTTCTATTCTCTCACAGACAAATTTTATCATCTGGTCAATATCTAATTTGTCAAATGCTTTCAATTTGGACCAGTCCAAACATTTGTCGTTTGGTAAAGTGTTAAACTGGAGTATGTGTTAAATGTAATAAAGTTGAAAATGGCTCTCTAAAACTGCGTTATGAAGAAGCGTGCAAATTCGGTAAAAAATGGTGCAGTGTAGCTACATATAACAACTTGTATCATAAAACAAGACAAGCAGGCACTTTCATGGAATGTTTGTCCGGTGTTAACGCTGGTCTCAACACTGTTTAATTATATCAAGGCGGATAGTTCACCTATCCATGCGTTCCTGATGTTTCTTACATGCTGCCGCTTGGACATGACACTGAGGGGCCCCAACCTGGTACTTGTGGAATCAAAGGAAGACATGTATGACCCTTTACCACACGTTTCAATGATCCTTTGGGAGAAAGATTTTGAAAGACTTTGAAAACATTGTGGGAAAATTATTACAAAGAAGGTTTTTGAAAACATTGTGGAAAAAGGAAACAATGCTGGTAACCAGTATTTTCTCCATTCTCCCCATAATGTTTTCTACCCTTTTCAAAAATAATTTTCAGTTTTTGAGTTACTTATATTTAATCGTCTGCAAATGCTTTAAATTTAGACCAGTCTAAAATTTTGTTGCCTGGCAAGCTGTCATCGCCAAAGGGAATAAATATTGTTTCAAGAGGGTTTAGACTACTACCAGGCCGATTGACTAACCAAAGAACAAATTGCCTCATATACAAAACATCTCACGCCACCTCTAGAGAGTGGCTGAGAGAAGGAACGGTGCGCGTTATCTTTTAGTCGATATTTGAAGTCAGTAAGCAACAAGAAGAACTTTTTTTTTGCAGATTGAGCTTATTATGTAGTTCCACGACTCCAATACTGTTAGACCAAACACCATAATAGCGAATGACCCACGCTCTGGCAAAAGGCTGTTTGATTCATCTCCTTAATCAATTATACCAAGCAAGTCATCACATAATTACGGATCCTTAAAGTCTATTTTGTCTTATAACCGACTGAAGCTGGGAGAAAATGGTCCAATGACGAGCAGAAAATTGACCAATAGCAAAAAGTTTCGACTCAGGTCAGCCTACGCGGACTGCGCAGGCTGACCTAGGTCAATGCTTCTTTGTGAATGCATTAAACCCGTTTTTCGCAGAGCCCGGCTCGAATGTATACCTACATCCGGGGGTTCTTTTGTTTGCGAATTTTGTTCTACTTTGTACTTTGAGCAATTTATTCACCGAGTGTACGAACAGTGGTGCGTATTCACCAACCATTCTTCACTTCATTCTTAGTCTAATTCTAAAATTAGAAAGTAATACAACTCCTGATTGGCTAAACCATATTAGCCAATGAGAAAGTGTGTTACTTTCAAATTTAGAAAATCTTTGAGGATAAGACGAAGAATGTTTGTTAAGGATGGTTGTTGAATGCAGCTCAGCACAGATTTATTTCCAAAAATGCAACAGATATGACGAATGCTTCGGCAAACGGTATATTTTTTTTTTTAGTGGCGTGACATGTAATTTTGAACTCCACTTTTATATGTGGCGATTAGCTTGTTCGTCACATAATATAGCATAATGAGAGACATCTAACTCTTTACCGCACAATACTGACTTTTAAACGACCTAAAAGAGATGGCTTTTGAAAACATTGTGGGAAAAGAAGAAAATGCTGGTACCCAGCATTTTCTCCTTTTCCCACAATGTTTTCTAATCTCTCTTATACGAATTTCATCAATTATTCCGCATTTGGTTTCTCGTCTGTATTTGCTTTGAATTTTAACCGGTCTAAAATATTGTCGTTTGGTAAAGCGTTAAAACAAAAAGCAAAGTCTCTTTTAGTAACGCGAGATGAGAGGTTGGGAAAAAAATTGATATAACGAGGCTCGTTAGTGGTCGCCATATTGATTAAAATGACATTTTCAGATCTGATGGCATCGATACCGCATCCATCCGGTGTTTAAAGGCAGAATTTTTTTCCAAACATCGTTTAGATCTCTATTTTAATCGTTATCAAATTTCTCGTAATGGAATTAAGATTCCGCTTGGGTTTTCCGGAAACGGTATTCGCCCATTTTCATCTTGATACGTCGGCCATTGTCAGAGACCTACTTTATAATTTTCAAAATTTTCATCGGTTTTCGTGTTATCTGATCGATTACGCGTACCAGACATTTTTCGAATCTTTGCTGTCTTGTTGTCCTAGTAATTTATTCGTGTGTCTTCCGGTTAGGGTGAGTCCAATAGAATAAAAGATGATTTACGGGTTTTGTCTGTGAAATAAATATCATCCCGCGGCACTTGTGTCAATCCTCGGCACGTGGGCGAATGTTGGCAAATCTCTAAAATCTTAAACATTTTTTTTTAATGCCCACTTGTTTTACTAAAGGCGCTGTCTAGAAATTATCACACAAGATCATACAAGAGAGCTATAGAAAGATCGCTTGCTTTTACTTGTTTTTTTTTTCGTTGCTGAATACGCCGGCTGTAGATCTTGTTCTTTGTTTTGATACGAGTATATATGAGTCTGTACTCCAGTGAATAAATAGTGACTTGCGATTGGTTAAAAATGGACATGTTTATTCGGGCGAGCCTCCTTCAGACCTTTTTACGGGCACATATAAGATATCTACAAATAAGCGTTGCGACCGCTAATCGATACCCTGGGGTTCCTATTTATACGAAAGCAAATGGATATGAGCCATGCTCTGGCAAAATGGGGCTTTATGCATCTCCGTAATATATCGTACCAATCAAGCCATCACATAATTATGGATCCATAACAGCCACTAGTTTTTAACAACCGACTGAATCATGAAGTAGAATGGTTCTTGGATATGCAGAAAATTTAACAATAGCAAAAAGTTTCAACCCATATCAGCCTGTGCGGATACTTTTCGCAGATGCATTAAGCCCCCTTTTTCAGAGAGCATGACTCATTTTTTTTGTGAAGATTAGATGCCAGTCCAAATCACCGTTGATTGGTCGGTTGTTGGAAAACATGGATCTTATATATCCATGATACTATGATGACGTGCTTTGTATAACCCTTTCCAAAACAAGCCCTGGTTTTCACGTGTCTGCAGTACAAGTCTTTTGAAAACACTGTGGGAAAAGGAGAATTTGCTCGTAACGAGCAATTTCTCCTTTTCCCACAGTGTTTTCTACCCTTTTTGAGAACTTTCTGCCATTTTCATCAAATTTAAAATTGTCATCTGCAAACTCTTTCAATTTGGACCGGTCCAAAATTTGTCGTTTGGGAAAGGGTTAAACATCACGGAGATGCATTAACTCTTTACCAAACGACAAAAATTTAGATTAGCCCAAATTGAAAGCATTTGCAGACGGCAAAATAAATGCCATTGAAAAATTGAAATTTGTTTTGGAAAGGGTAGAAAACATTGTGGGAAAAGGAGAAAATGCTGGTTACCAGCATTTTCTCCTTTTCCAACAGTGTTTTCAAAAGGCCTCTTTCTCAGGGTCGTTAAAAGTCGGGATTGTGTGGTAAAGGGTGAAGCCCTCATTAAGCCCAGAGCGTGGCTTATATCCATTTGAAATTTCACTTCGCATTCAATATGCAAAATAATGTAGCAAAGGGACAAATACTGATGAAGTTTTTTTTTTTTTCATTTATGTCTTTTCATATTGAACCAAGATTTCCAATATTCATCTCCCAGTGCCTCTTACGCCGTCACACTATCTTTTAAAAGTAACAATATTTGCCAAAAGTAAACAAAGCGGGTATTAAAATGCATTTAAATTTAAATTATACTATTTAAAAGTATGGAAATTATTGTGAAGATGACAATATATTATTGTGCGGTCGGTCTTAGTGTTAGTCACTGGCTAAGAAATTAATTCCAAAACTAGGTTAAATGCTGCCAGATCACTGTATCTTTTGTTTACTTTTTGCCATATTTTTCTGGCTGCGAATAACACTTAGACTGACCATACAATAACAGATTGTCATCTTCACAATATTTTCCATACTTTTAAATGGTATGAGTTATGGCCGCTATTGGGCCTTTAATTTAGACCGATATTTCTTGTTTATGTTTGTGTGTGTTAACAGAGACAAAAGGAACACAGTAAATACATGATAAAAGTCTCAGTTTTTGTTAATATTATTAATGTTTATTAGTTTATATACCGTGACCAAACCCTTAATGAGCGAAGTTCTGTTTGCGGTCATAAAGGCACATGTAAACAGTTCCTTTCGAACTGGCGACGGTCAAAATTAGAAGTAATGGAGAAAGGTATGTTTTCAATGCAATGTTGATAAGAAGAGCAGTTATTACACCCATGAGTTGTGTAAGATTATTGAAAAGAAGCATTCAGTTTGTCTTTGAAACCTTTCCTTCTTTGTTCCATTAGTTTTGACCCAAATACGAAACTGAGGGGTCATGGAGTTAGTGGCTAGCTTTAGCCGTAAAAACAATGGCGGGGTAATGCCATGAAAGATTGCGAAAAAATGACATGGTAACGTGCTATTTTTTATTTTATCCCCAAATTATGTATTGTTTCGAGTTTCAATTTAGCTTGGCATTTTCAGGCTAGCCTCCTGGGTTTGCATTTTGTGAATTTTGGAATAAAGGCTAAAATAGCTTATTTTGTCAATTTTTTTCCGACCATGCCTGTTGCCTGTATCGGTCAGTAATTTCACTATTTCACTAGGTTAACATGATTTCTTGATGAAATCTAAAAAAATTGGGGTTATGCTGTCGCATTTAAGTGCTCTTTATCATTTCAGGCTGATTCTATAGACGTTTTGTGGAAGAAGTTCTGTTTGGCGAGTTGACAATCGACACACGTTTCACCGAAAACCGTGGTCTGGGGCCAAAGCGAAGCGTTTCCGGTAACTTGTATGAAAATACTTGAATATGGATAAAGGTCTGTCCCCCTTTTTTTTTCTCTGACCTATTTCAAATCTAGAAGAATCAAGTCCTTGTTTATGATTAATAAAATCTGATAAGATGAAGATTTAATCTATCACGCACCAATTATTATCCGAGTGCTTTCTTTCCACAGTGTTTCCCAATATTAGGAATTCCTACGCCAGTGTGATTCTAACGTGGGGACCGTTCGCCACAAATTTTGTATATTTTCAACAGGTTGTAACGATTTATTCGTCATTAAACATCACCGTTGGTCGCAAAGTTTCTCTCCATTTTATTACGTTGAATTCTGAAGGGGGCCGGGCCGTGGTGATCTAACACCGAGATCCCCGGGGTGATGTAAGGTGGCTTCGAACAGAAAGATCGAACGGAATTCAAAGAAACACGCCCTACTCTGTACCAAACACAACGTTTTCCGTGCGAAAGTTTGGATATGTTACACAGTGGTATTCCTAATTGCCTAATCTAGCAAATAGATAAAAAATAAATAGGGTATATAATTATCTAAACAGAACAAAATCTTATAATTAGAACATTTTAATGTAACTTTCGAGACCTCAAATTGGTATACACAAGATTAATGTCAGAAGTAACATTTTCAATATGACAGAAATGTAACTTTACACTCACTTGGTATGCTCTCATGATCATCAATTTTTTAACTCTTTGCCAGAAGACATATCCAAATTGAAAGCATTTGCCGACGACAAATTAAACGTCGTTATTATGAAAGGACTTGTCATTGCTAGGATTAAAAACATTGTGGGAAAAGGAGAAAATGCTGGTTTCCAGCATTTTCTCCTTTTCCCACAATGTTTTCATAGGCCCTTCTCCTAAGGGTCGTAAAAACAAGGGATTGCTTGGTATACGTTTTTATTGTACATTCCATTTTGTTAGCATTTAAGCCAAAAGACCTTACAAAAATGAGAACTATGACCCACCTCTTGCGCCCTGGATTATGAGTATTGTAAGCTCCAAGGCTCATCCTTCCACTTGCTATTATAGCCATAAACTCGGATAGGATATTAAAATTCACTCTGTGAAAAGGAAGTGCAATGCCTCTGCAAAAAGTATAGAAAGAAATGTCGAAACTTTTTGCTTTTGGTTAATGCTCTGAATGCCTAAGGATCACTCAACCTCGTGATTCAATCGGTTGTTTGACAAGGTTGAATTTATAGCTCCATAACTATCTGATGAAATGCTTGCTGTAATGCATCACAGAGGTGCATTTAAACCTCCTTTTGCCAAAGCATGTCAAAGGTTTTTTTTCTTTTCAATCTGAAAAGTTTAAAAACTTGAATATTGTTGATTGATTTGATTAATTTGATTTGGCTGACGGACCGACGAACCGATCGACCGACCGACCGACTGACCCATCGTACGACCGACAGTCCGACCGTACGACCGACAGTCCGACCGTACGACCGACAGTCCGACCGTACGATCGACAGTACAACCAACCGAGCGACTAACTGCTTGACTGGTCGGTCGATCAGTCGGTCGGTCGGTGGGTTGGTTGATTGATTGATCGATCGATCGATTGTCCGTTCCTCCCAGGCAGCCATCCAGCAAGCAGACAACCAGTCGGTCAGCCAGCCAGCCAGCCAGTCAATTCATCAATCAAACAAATGATGAAAACTATCCATCAAATATCTGCGATTTTTTTTTTTTGCGTCACGCTACAAAATGCTGTTCTCAAAGTTGATTTATTGTGGCACAATAAGCCATAGAGAAGCCTCATGTGGGCTCTTTATCAAGAAATGTACATGATTGTATTGGTGCCAGGGTCAGAAAGGTTTGTCGCGCCTGTGGCATATTGAAGGTAGTTTATGGTATTAAAGCAGACAGTTTAGATCAAGGTCAGGCTTCCACCGTATCTAACCATGTTGTACTTGTCTTTCTCGAACCAGGGGTTCGTACAACATCCAGCCATCAGTACACACACAATTTCAAAATAAGCTGTGCTCTGGCAAAAGAGGGCTTAATGAACCGCCGTGATCCATAATACCAAGCAAATCATCACATAATTATGGATCAATAAAATCCATTTTGTATAACAACCGACTGATTCATGACGTACACTGGTCCTCTGACATGCAGAAAATTGGCCGATAGCGAAAAGTTTCGGCACAGGTCAGCCTGCGCGGACTGCGCAGGCTGATCTGGGTCAATACTTTTTGCAGATGCATTAAGCCCTCTTTTCACAGAGCGCGGCTGAAATGATTTTCAGCTCGAAAATGTAAATGGCCTGTCTCGGTGACATAGAGCAAAACTTAACCTGGGTTCCAGTCCGACCATTTTTTCTTTTTTTTTTTATATATTCCGACCGCACTTTGTCAGTCAAAGTGTTGAAAACACTGGTGTGGCATTTGTCAAGGAAGCCATTGTATGGAATTAATAATTTTAAAAATAAACAACAGAAATAGTTTCAAAATATTCGCTTGAAAATCAACCCACTATATAGTCATGCAAAATCCGGTAAAGAAAGGTGCAATCTTGTGGGACGAACAAGTCCGGGCGAAGAAGCCCTGGGACGAATTAGCCTAGGAACGAACTGGTTTTTGGACGAACAAGCAAGGTATGTGTGTATCATTACGCCACTATAGAAGGCCATAGCGGATCAAGCTATTTTCGATAAAAATGAAGTATTTCCACGATCGATGGCCTAATCCAGTTTATCGTAATACGCCATTTTCAATTTCATATCTGAGCGCAATCGAAACACTTATTTGTATCAGAAAAAAAAAAATTTAATTGGGTTTGCTTTCTTCGGTTTTGCACAAACTACGATACATGATTTTCAAAATGCCGTATTAAACTCATAGTGGCATTGTCTTCGACAAATGCCACAAAAATCGCATTTATGACAAAGTAAAGTCCGAATATATAAAAGGAAAGAAAGATCGGACTGGAACCCAGGCTAGGTAAAACTCGGAAAGAAATTCTTGTCCCATTATGATACTATAATGGTCTTTTTTGTGTGTGCGTTACGTGCGGTTTTCAGCTATATCTCAGTTATACATGGCGGCAAGTGTACCCATCCATGAGTCCTTGGGTCTTCCTTTACCTGTAATTCAAACAGTACCCAAGTCTTTGATTCTAAACCATGCTAAACGGGTGAGAGATGAATAGTTCTTATAGCGGTGAACGCTTCTTAATCCTTACCCTGCTATATAAGTTAAATGAAACTTTCAAGCTTTTAGTAAAAACCAGAGTAATGCTATTTTAAACTTATTTTTTTGAAGAAAAATATCTCCTTATCGGACGGTGTAGATCCAAGATCAGACTGTACATTTTGTGCAGTCTGATCTTGATCTACACTGTCCGCAAAAGGCCAGTGAATAGCGTTTAGCAGCCTAAGTATTAAAGAATACATCATGACAAAAGGTTTATCTCTTTACCAAACAGCAAAATTTGAGACTAGTCCATCTGAAAGCATTTGCAGAGGGCAAAATAAATGTGGCTGAAAACTGAAATTTGTTTTGGGAATGGTAGAAAACATTGTGGGAAAAGGAGAAAATGCTGGTTACCAGCATTTTCTCCTTTTCCCACAATGTTTTCAAAAGGCTTCTTTCCCAGGGTCGTTAAAAGTCGGGATTGTGTGGTAAAGAGTTAAGCCCGATACGAGCAATTTCTCCGTGTTCGTTCTACATTTTTTTTTCAAAAGTGATCTGTAGCAAGGCGGGGAGAAAGTCGTCTGCGTAAATTAATAAGTTGAGGGACGTTTTATTTTTCCCCACTATAGAAATGATATGCGATGTTTATCAGCTAAACCAGCTTTGTTGAAATGTATCAAATTAACTCTCGAGCAGACGATAAAGTTTTAGCCCCGTCCAAAATTGAAAGCATTTGCAGACGACAAATTTAAAGTTCCACGAGACATAAACTTTGTCTTCTAAAGGCAGAAAACATTGTGAGAAAAGGAGGAAATGCTGGTTACCAGCATTTTCTCCTTGTCTCACAATGTTTTCAACAGCTTTCATCGTGAAGGTCATGAAAACTCTGGACTGTTTGGGAAAGGGTTAATTTGCAAATGTTCGCGACTGGGGTCAGTCCAGGGTCCAACCATTAGTGGTCAGTAAAAATATGGCGTGGTGGTCAGCCCCCTTGTCATCGGCCCTGCTAATTTCGACCAAAGAATGAAAACACCAAAATAATTATAAAAACACTCTCGTATCATATTATAGCCCGTTTGACGCCGCAGAAAGTGTCGTTAGCCCGTCTATTATATATTATGTCCTTAGACACTTCCACAGAGTACCCTTGAGCAAGGCGCTGCAGTGCCCCAGTCTAGTACCAGTAAAACGTAGGAAACGCGTAATTGAGTGTGCTGTCGTGTCGTGATATAACTGAAATACTGTTGAAAGCAGTATAAAACAAATTTCAAATATCTAATGCATGACTTTACAGACTTGCTAATATCCGTCATTAGTCGGATGACCTTTTTTGTCCCCTAAACCCGAGACCCGGTAACGCGATCGGTAGCGCGCTGGACTTGAGGCAAGGGGCTAGCTGGTACGAATCCCCTGCTCGACTAATTTCTTTCCAAGGATTTGTGATCGTCATTGCCACAGGAATCTTTCCACTCTCACCGCTGATCATTGCTCCGACAATGGTTTCGCAGGAAGAATATTGTGTTAAGTCCAGGTGAAGGAACTCCAGGAAAGCACGAAGGTTGCACTGGCCGCAGCGATATAACTGTAATAATGTTAAAAAGCGTTAAACACCATGAAAAAGAAACAAACAAAACCTCTAAAACGATGTTATATTTTGAACAAGTCTCTGACTAAAGTCTTAATTTGTAGGTCCATCATCAACCCTTTACTAAACGACAAAATTTTAGACTTGTCCAAATTGAAAGCATTTGCAGACGACAATTTAAATGTGGCTCAAATGATGCAAATTTTCTTTGACATGGCAGAAAACATTGTGGAAAAAGGAGAAAATACTGGTTACCAGCATTTTCTCCTTTTCCCACAATGTTTTCAAAAGGCTTCTTTCCCAAGGTCGTTAAAAGGCGGCATTGTGTGGTAAAGGGTTAAGACGTTACCATGCTTCAGAGTAAATTCAAATCTTAACTTTTTAACTGCCGGTAACAAGTTAAATAGCTTTTGAGGACGACATAGTTTAAGATCAGACTGCACAGAACGTGCAGTCTGATCTTGGATCTATAACGTCCGTCACCTGATGTAATAATACATGTATAATTAAAATAAGCTTTAACTCTTTACCAAACGACAAAATTCTAGACCGGACCAAACTGAAAGCATCTGCACACGCCAAATTATATGTAGCTAAAATGTTGATTTCTGTCTATAATAGGGTAGAAAACATTGTGGGAAAAGGAGAAAATGCTGGTTACCAGCATTTTCTCCTTTTCCCACAATGTTTTCAAAAGCCTTCTCTTTCAGGGTCGTTAAAACTTGGGATTGTGTGGTAAAGGGTTAAATAAGGAGGGAATCTGGATTCAGACCTAAAAAAGAAATAGATTTATTTAGTTAACAGAAAATGTGTTATCCTTTAACCGAGCAATCCATTATTCTAACGACCATAAAAAATGCTTTTGAAACAGCATTTTCTCCTTTTCTCACAATGTTTTCAATTTTTTTTCTACGAGGGACAGATATCTGCCTTTTGGCTGCATTAGATTTGTCGTCAGCCAATACTTTTAATCTGGTCCAGTCTAAAATTTTGTCGGTTGATAAATAAACTGGATGAAAATTTCAAGCCAGTAGAAAACTCGTCAAATCGGAAAGCGTAGATCGAGGATCAGACGGCGCGTTCTTTGTCGTCTGATCTTCATCGACATTGGGCGCAAAACTGCATTGAGTAATACATTGCAGCCTTATGGTTAGTTTGAAAACCAAACTCATCCGAAATTTATAAGAGCTCGTATAGTAGAATCGAATATTACCGACGCAATGATATTTACATAAATTATAAGTTCGTCACGTGACAGGATTGTTTGACTCCGCCCACCAACTGCATATTCAATTCAAGTGGCGGTTTGGCGATGGTAACAAAGTAACTGATAGTGGTCATTAACGATCCGGCGCCCTGATATTAAACTGTATCGAGTTAAATCAACATATTAATGGGACAAAACACCGCAAAAGGGGGCGAAATGTAACTTCAGCATTTTTTTACGTAAATTTCACGGATGTTTTTCTCCTTCACCTACAGTGTTTTCAAATGCGGTTCAAAAAAAAAAAAGAAGATGACACCACCTTCAAAGAGTGGTGTTGGGAGATGCCATATCTAAGGTATTTGAGCAGTGCTCTGGGAAATGGACGTTTAACGCATCTCCAAGATGCATTGTACCAAGCAAATCATCACATGATTATGGATCCATAAAATCCATTTTGTCTAACAACTGCTTGAATCATGAGGTAGAATGATCCTTGGCCATACAGAAATTTACAAAAAGAGCAAAAAGTTTCGACTCATGTCAGCCTGCGCGGACTGCGCAGGCTGACATGATTCGATACTTTTTGCAGATGTATTAAACCCTCTTTTCAGGCTCATTCGAGTTAGGTTTTTATGATCGTAAACAACAATGGAGAAAAAGGTTTACAGAGCAAGATTAGATTGGGCGTAAATACTGACTGATCCTGAAAATAATTTCTTTGCAAAATGTGTTTATCGTCGTGAAAAGAAGAGTTCAACAAAATGGAAATAATCTCGTCTGCGGCAAGGACGAGGCATGTGAAGTGCGCCATGTCCATATTTCACGGCGAACGCTAATGGTGCGTTGATCGGCCCCTCTGATACGGCTGATGATCCATTTACGAAAAACAAACCGCCATCATTCGGACCGTAAATCATTCGAGCCCGCTGGCCTTTCTCTCCAGTGACTTTCCAAATAATTAAACAGTTTACTCAGTCTCTCTTTTAGGAAAAATAAAAAGAGAACTATTTGGACCAAGTTCAAAGAAAGATTTTTCGAGACAAACAGTAAATATGGCATCCTGAAGAGAAGAGGCCCCCGAAACACAAAATTAATGTTGTGTATTTTCTCTTTCTTGTATACCGATCTTTCCTGTTAAAAAAAAGAAGTCTTATTTGGCAACAATAAGCTATTTCCTTATATATTTACTTTTTTTCAGCTACATCACGTTGACAATACATTGTTTATCTTCATGTTAATAATGACTATAAAACTGCAAAGTTTTTGTCAATAAAATAATTCGTTCGTTCGTTCGTTCGTTCGTTCGTTGTAACAACACACCCGTGTGTTTGGTCTATCATCTATTTTTCGACGTAGCTGAATGCGCTGGCTTTTGACCTACTTTAGGTATATTGAAATCGAGTGAATAGACGGTAATTTGCGATTGGTCAAAAATGTGCACATGTTTATTCGGCGGGCCCCTGCTGCCATATATGCTCGCACATTTATGAACCCACTATTTACACCGCTGATCGATACCACGGGGCGAGAACTACTTTTCCACAAAATGGAAAACGGTGAGGAAAAAGAGGCAGTTGGTCGTGGAGTTATTTTTCATTATTTTACTTCATACTCAGCGACAAAAGAGTTCCAATATTCTTATTTCAGTATCTCTTACGCCGTCTATCTTTTTTAAAAGATAATTCTTGTTACTAATTACCTCCAACAAAAAATATGCACCTCCCTCCATTTTAAACGCATTTTTATAGAAATTAGGATGTTACAGACTTGAATTAACTGTGGACACGGAAGGATGAAAACGTTCGAGAGAGAAAAAAAAAAGAAAATTTCTCGTGACCAGCACTTTATCATTTTGCCACAAGGTTCTGAAAAATGGTCTGCTGCGAAGTCTTGAAGGCATGTTATGTGTTAATAAAGACATGTCATCATCTAGCCGACATCTTCCGTATCTGTTCCGAGTCATTCGCAACTTCTCCTTTTTGTTACAGTTCATTTGGAATCTCTGGGTGTCATTTGTAGACACCCAGCTTTTTTTCAACTCTGCACACACAGATTCTCCGCAAAAACGATTGAATGCCATGACAGGGTTGCTTAACCCTGTACCACACAATCCCAAGTTTTAACGACCCTGATGAAAAAGCCTTTTGAAAACATTGTGGGAAAAGGAGAAAATGCTGGTAACCAGCATTTTCTCCTTTTCCCACAATGTTTTGTTCTCTATCAAAGACGAATACCGTCATTTGAACCACCAGTAATTTGTAGTCTGCAAATGCGTTCAGTTTGGGCAGGTCTTAAATTTTTGTCGTTTGGTAAAGAGTTAATGAGCAAAACATTTGTCTATTCAGTTCTCTATGTTTTAACTTATTTGCTCATCACTAACAAATACATGTACAAGTATGTGAGACAATGAAGAACTATTAGACCTGAACTATGCACTGTGAAAAGGGGGCTTAATGCATCTGCTGCGAAAAGTATCGACCCGGGTCAGCCTGTGCTGTCCGCGGATGCTGACCTGGGCCGAAACCTTTTGCTATTGGTCAATTTTCTGTATGTTCAAGGACCAGTCTAGCCCATGATTCAGTTGGTTGTTAAAAAAAAGTGGCTTTTATGGATCCATAATTATGCGATGGCTTTATTAGTATCTTGGATCACGGAGATGCATTAAGACCCCTTTTGCCAGAGCATGGCTCACCTATTTGAAATATTTCATTCTCAGTGTTAAATGATAAGGGACTCTTTGAATAGGGACAGGAGCACTTACTGCATTCACTGTTTGCTAATCTTTTCATGTAACATTGTTTTTATTTCGCTGTTTCAGGAGTCATCGACATCAGGAAACACATAAATACATGGAGAGACAAGAAATATCTTTAAAAAAGGTAGACGGCGCCAGAGATACTAGAATATGAATATTGAAAGTCTTTTGTGACTCAATATGAAGTAAAATAATGAAAAGTAACCTCACCAGCAATGGTCTCTTTTCCTTTATTGTCTTTCATTTTGTTGAAAAGTAGGATTGGGTTATTGGGTAACGCTTATGAAAATATTAAATTTCCAAAGAGCACAAGCAAAGAATCATTCTCTGCTACGTTATTTTTGCTGTGGTATGAATCAAGGGTATCGATTAGCGGTAGCAACGCTTGTTAATAGTGGTTTCATTAATGTGCGAGCAAATATGTCAGCAAGGGCCAGCCGAATAAACATGTGTACTTTTTTGACCAATCGCAACTTACCATCTATTCATTCTTTATCAGTACAAAAGAAGTAGGTCAAAAGCAAGCTCATTCAGCTTCGCCGAAAAAATGTTTGATCTGTATTTTTTCCATGGTATACAATATATTTCGCTGTCCTCGGGGCTGAATCTATAATTGGCGTGCAACACACGAAAAGGGGCCTTCGGACATATGCGTAAAAGTGTGTCGTCCCGGATCAGCCTGTGCAGTCTGTGACTTATCTGAGACACTTCCCGTTTTTGTGCGATTTTGTATTTCACGAAAGTCTACTGTATGAAAAAACCTTATGTAGTCGTAAAGCGCTGTCCCGGATTAGCCTGCGCGGACTGCGCAGGCTAATCCGGGACAACACTTTACGCAATTGTCCGTAGGCCCCTTTTCGTGTGTTGCACGCCTTATAGTTTTACTTTTGAGCCTTATTCTGCTACAAAAGTTAAATAAAACTTTCAAGTCGATAGTAAAAACCTGAATAATGTTATTTCAAACTTATTTTTTGGAGGAAAATTTCTCCTTATCGGACATTGTAGATCCAAAATCAGACAGCAAGTTCTGTACAGTCTGATCTTGATCTACACTGTCCGCAAAAGGTCAGTGAGTCGCGCTTCGCAGCTAAAGGGTTAAACACGTTCATTTTCAAATGTTTACTGTTAAAATCATGACTATTAGCTTTCGCAGGCGACTATTATTCGTAGTTCAATAGACTCGGTTTGGAAACATTGAAGTAAAGGAAGACTTTACGAGCGGTTTCTCCTTCTACCACAATGTTTCCAGTTAAACCTATCCCACGTTTATTATCCCCAAATTCTACATGGATATTTTGAATGGTGTCTACAGTAAAAATATTTTTACCGAAACAACTGAAGTTTATGAACTTCATCTTTGATATATACAAAAATATCACTTAATTAATCTTAAATTATAGCTCGTAAAATGTCATTGTAGCGATGTAACATATTTCAAAAACAAATTATTGAACATCATAATTGCCATGGAAACAATAGGCTAATTATTTTGTCAAATATTTCAAGTTTTCTTATCACTTATATCGGATCGTTACGATCAGAGATGGAATTTCGATAACGTAAAAAAAATGACACACTTGTAAATATTGCAACATGTTACGCTTTACCGAAGAATTTATAATTATTTATATTAGAGCTATGCTCTGTGAAAAGGGGGCTTAATGCATCTGCAAAAAGTTTCGGCCCAGGTCAGCCTGCGTGGATTGCGTAGGCTGACCTGGGCCGAAACTTTTTGCTATGGGTCAATTTTCTGCATATTCAAGGACCGGTGTAAAACATATCTCATTCGTTCGTTAGACAAACTGGATTTTATGGATCCATAAATTATGAGAGGACTTGCTTGGTATCATGAATCAGAGATGCATTAAGCCCCCTTTTGCCAGAGCATGGCTCTTTTCATTTCTAAGTGTGGTTTTTTTTCCCCAAAATTCATACTGGCTTGTTTATTTTTTTTTCTGTCTCTGTCTTTCATGAAAATTTCAAAGTGAATGTAGATGTTTTGATACTCTTAATCAGTTTTTTTTTTTTTCTAAAAAAAGGTTTATATACTGAAAGCTTTTGAAGAAGAACGGTGCTGAAAATCAATCGTTTTTGAGGCAGAGAGAGAGAGAGAGAGAGAGAGGGGGGGAGGGACAAACAGACAGACGGACGGATGGACGGACGGACGGACGGACAGACAGACAGACAGAGAAGAGAGATGTTCATAGCGAAACTGTTACTCATAAGATCTCTTACACTCCTATAATTCAAACAACCGTAACTAATTTATAAGAACTGAGTTATTTGAGAAAATCTGACAAGACACACCGGCCAAAATTTAACTGAATTGGCCCAGACTTGTTCCTATTTTTATTGAAAACAATACAATGCACATACAGAATACTCTTTCAGACAGTCAAGCTGTTTCCTGGAAAAAAAATCCCGGTGTAAAGGTTTGTTGTGGAGTGGTTGGTGATTCAACCCTTTACCCAATAATCCTGAGTTTTAGCGACCCGGCGCAAGAACGCTTTTGAAAACATAGTGGGAAAAGGAGAAAATGCTGGTAACCAGCATTTTCTCCTTTTCCCACAATGTTTTTAACCGATGTAAGACATATCCTAGAATTTGAGCCCCATTCAATTTGTCATCCGCAAATATTTTCAGTTTGGAGAATAAGCTATCTTATCTGATAATAAAGGGTTAAGGGCTGATTTATTATCAAAATGGAAATATGTACCTAAAAACAAGACAGCAGCACATTCCAACAAATTTTACTGGAATTTGTAAATAAATTCTTGAGCGACAAATACATGCGTCAAGCAGTGAGATCTGTTAGTGCTTAATTCACCGTCAATCTGTCAGGTGGATTTCTTTCCGATGATTATAGATATGAAAGTATGATTTATTGTCATTTACAAAAAATATCATTTGATGACAATCAGCAGTGAAGGATGACAGCGCATGTAACGGTTATTTTTTGTTGTGCCAAGATACCACACAAGTAAGTGAAATAAAGCTGGATGGACAGACGGACTGACAGGAAGGCAGATGGATGGATGGGTGGATGGATGGATAGACAGACAGGTAGGTAGGTAGGTAGGTAGGTAGATAGATATTTTCCGTAGTAATCATAGTAAAAAAAGGGTTTGGCGTTTGTACCTGGCAGAACGATGCCCGACCCTGCGTAACAGACATATAAGCATGTCGCAGATTGATAGTGTTTGCAGGTGAGTGGGAGGTTTTATGAAATGTTGCGGGTTTCCCAGATTTTCCAGAATATCTCCATGGTTTATCTTCAGTAAAATTTAACCCTTTACCGAACAATGCTGCCTTTTAACAACCCTGGAAAAGAAGCCTTTTGAAAACATCGTAGGGAAAGGAGAAAACGCTGATAACCAGCATTTTCTCCTTTTCCCACAATGTTTTCTGCCCTATCAAAGAAAAAATGCACCATTTGAGCCACGCTGAAATTGTCGTCTGTAAATGTTTTCAATTTCGACAAGGCTAAAATTTTGTCGTCTGGTAAAGGGTTAAAGACCCACTAGCAACCAAAGGTAAACAATTCGGATGTTTATTTAAATCATACCATTCAAAAGTATTGTTACGATGCTCGCCAACAGTTTGGCGGAAAAACAATAAAATAATAATAATAATCTAAAGATGTAGGGTGTAAAAATACAGTCCTAGATTTCGTTTTAGGTATTCTTTTAGACTTGAGGCATTCCTTTTAATTTGTTTTGCTTCTTTCCTTAGCACGCCATTCGTCATAGCTCTAAAGATGAGAGGGCTAAAGATCAGTCCCTAACTCTTTACCAAACGGTAAAATTTTGAACTTGTCCAAATTGAAAGCATTTGCATACGACAATTTAAATGTGGCTCAGATAATGGAATTTGTCTTTGATAGGGTAGAAAACATTCTGGGAAAAGGAGAAAATGCTGGTTACCAGCATTTTCTCCTTTTCCCACAATGTTTTCAAAAGGTTTCTTTCTCAGTGTCATTAAAAGTCGGGATTGGGTGGTAAAGGGTTAAACGCGGTATAAGATCTCGTTTTAAGTATTCTTTTCTGTGTCATATATTCTATTTTGATTCATTCGTTAACTCGCCGTTTATTATACCTGCACAGATATTATGAGTGAAAAATTAGTTTACTGTATTCTATTCTGTCCCAGGTATTTTAGTCCATTCTGTTCTAATTCTTTCGAAACCACGTCTTATATCATACATCTAAAGGCGTAAGAAGTAAAACTTGGTATTAGAGCATGTTTCGAGTGTTTTTTTTTTTTCTGTTCCATGTGTCCTCTTTTGTTCTGATTCCCTCGTATCTATGTCATTTATCATTGATCTAAACATGTAAAGGGTTTCAAAGAGTAATTCTTGTTAATTAACCCTTTCCCGAACGAAAAATTTTGGACTAGTCTAAATTGAAAGAGTTTGCAGACGACAATTTTAAATTTGATGAAGATGGCAGAAAGCTCTCAAAACGGGTAGAAAACACTGTGGGAAAAGGAGAAATTGCTCGTTACGAGCAATTTCTCCTTTTCCCACAGTGTTTTCAAAAGACTTGTACTGCAGACACGTGAAAACCAGGGCTTGTTTGGGAAAGGGTTAAGATATTCTATTCTGCGCTTTTCCATGTATTCTATTCTGTTCTAGGTATTGTATTCTGTTCTAAGTATTCTATTCTGTTCTGATAATTTCTTTCGCAGTGTTGCACGTCTATTTTATCGTATGTTAGATCTTTCCTTACACAAAACCACGTCTGTTGTTGCGATATCATAAAGTGATTTGACGTTTCGATTAAAATCTTATCGAAATTTAACTTTCAATAAATAATAAGAATAATAAAAGAGGGAATTGATACCAGAATAAGATTGAGATTGCATCGGTAAAGAAAAAAAATCACAATTTTATCTTAATTGTTAGAAAGGTTGTACCGTACAATATTGACCCTTGGGCTGCTAAGCGCGACTCACTGTCCTTTTGCGAACAGTGTAAATCAAGATCAGACTGCACAGAACGTGCAGTCCGTTCTTTGGTCTGCACTCTTCGATAGAGAGATTTCTTTCTCCCCAAAAATATCTTCGAAATAGTAAAATTTTGTTTTTTACTGTCTTCGTAAGTTTCATTTCACTTATTCAGCTTGACAAGGGTTAACTCTTTCAGCGCCATGGGCGAAATCTTGAGGCTCTTCCGGACAGTATAGATCAAGATCAGACTGCACAGAACGTGCAGTCTGATCTTGAATCTAAACCGTCCGCTGGTTTAGTCAGTCCGTTATGATAAAAAAATCTTTCTGAGTTTTGGTGGATTGTATCGTCAGTCATCAAAAGAGATAGTTTATATACTTAGTGCTAAAAAAGTTAACAAACCTTACAGATACTAACACAAGTCATAGAAATGTCATCTTTGACACAGTATCCCTTTCAGTATCACCTTGCGATAGATTGTTTTTTGAAACCATCGTGGCAAAAGGTGCACTCTGCGCGGGCTGACCTGGGTCGAAACTTTTTGCTATTGGTAATTATTCTGCATGTCCAAAGACCAGTCTTCCTCCGGATATTAGTCATTTATTAGACTAACTGGATTTTATGGATTCCTAATTATGTGATGTTTTGCTGGGTACAATGCATTACGGAGATGTATGTCCTTCGACCGAATGGCTCAATATACGCCTTGCTTTGTGAAAAGGGGGCTTAATACATCTGCGAAAAGTATCGACCCAGGTCAGCCTGCGCAGTCCGCGCAGGCTGACCTGGGCCGAAACTTTTCGCTATTGGTCAATTTTCTGCATATCAAAGGAGCATTCTACCTCATGATTAGGTTGGTTGCTGGAAAAAAGCGTCTATTATGGATCCATAATTATGTGATGGCTTGAACGGTAGAATGCATTACGGGGATGCATTAAGTCCCCTTTTCCCAGAGCATGGCTCATTTTTGTGTTTTTTTTTACAAAAACTACGATTATTGGCAGATCCATCAATGGTAGCCTAGTTATGACACATAAATAAATCACGTACTAACTATCTACCACAAGCTGGGCCGATAATCGACTTAATCTGACCACTCGATGTCAGTTCTAAGTGGTCACTTTTGACCATCGGTGGTCAATTAACGACAGAAGCATAAACATTGAAGATATCTATCTATTTGTGTCAAGAAGAGTATGATAAACACCTCTTAACTCCTTTACCAAACGACAAAATTTTTGACTCGTTCAAATTCAAAGTTGCTGCAGACGACAAAATCAGTATGACTCAAATATCAATTTGTTTTGGGAGACGAAGAGAAAACACAGTGGGAAAAGGAGAAAATGCTGTTTACCAGCATTTTTCTCCTTTTTCCACAATGTTTTCAATAGGCTCCTTTCTCAGGGTCGTTAATACAAGGGATTGTGTGGTAAAGAGTAAACCAAAGAATCCCGAGGTTTAACGACCCCGAGGAAGCTTTTGGAAACATTGTGGGAAAAGGAGAAAATGCTGGTAACCAGCATTTTCTCCTTTTCCCACGATGTTTTCTATCCTTTCAAGGGCAAATTCCATCGTTTGAATAACATTTAGTTTTTGTATCTTTAAATGCTTTCAATGCATTGGTGCAAGTCGAAAAATTTTGTTCTCGTATAAATTCTTTACCAGATGACAAAATTCTAGACTTGTCCTAATTGAAAGCATTTGCAGACGACAAATTAAATGGGGTCATATGGCAAGATTTGTCTCCAAACGTATACAAAATATTGAAGGAATGGTAGAAAATGCTAGTTATCCGCATTGTGTGAAAATAAGAAAATGCTGGTCACATTTTCTCCTTTTCCGACAGTGGTTTCAAAAGTTCTTTTTCTTGGGGTCGTTAAATGGCGAAATTGTGTAATAAAGGGTTTTGATAAGTGAAGTCAATATTTTCACTTTGTGTCTTTGTTTTTCTTTCAATTATAGTCATTTGAAGTCGAACACTCCTCCCCCACAAATACGTATCGGACGAGATAGAATCGAAATCAGTCTGTCTGTGATGTTTTGTCTTGTTCAGTCTACACTGTTAATACTGTTAAGAACACCTTTCGGCCATACTAATCCAAACGTAGAAATAGAGGATATTTGTTTCTTTCGGTGGAAGATCGAAATTTATTTCATCGAGTGAACATCATCGGTAATATTTTCACGAGTGGCGCAGCCACGAGCCACGAGTGAAAATATTACCGATGATGTTCACTCGATGAAATAAATTTCGATCTTTCACCGAAAAAAACAAATATTTTATTTATTTCATGCTTCTAACGCTTTTTGTTTTTTTGTCGAGACTTGAGGGGAAAAAGTAGTTCCGTCATGAAATCGGTATTCTCACTGGTCGTACCCGTGTAATATCGGACAATATTTTCACCGCTATTTCTCGATATCCTACCGGAAAGCATGAAATAAAGACAAATATTTAAACCGTGCTCTGGCAAAAGGGATTTAATGCATATCGGTGGTGTATTAGACCAAGCAAGTATCACATAATTATGGATCCATAAAATCCATTTTGTCTCACAACCGGTTGAATTCTGAGGTCGAATGGTCCTTGGATATGCAGAAAATTCACCAAAAGCAAAAGAGTTTCGATTCAGGTCAGCCTGCGCAGACCTCGCAGGCTGACCTGAGTCGATACTTTTTGCAGAGGCATTAAACCTCCTTTTAACAGAGCATAGCTCATATTTTTTTATTATTCCGCTAGCAGTCTGAAGGAAACCTCAGGTGTAGATCAGTATCTGGCTGCAAAGAACGAGAGCAGATCAAAATTGTTGAAGGTAATTAGGTCGACCGACCGACCGACCATTTTCAACCATTCAACCCTTTACCAAACGATAAAATTCTAGACTGGTCCAATTTGAAAGCCTTTGTAGACGACAAACTAAATGTTGCTAAAATGATGATTTCTGTCTGTAATAGGGTAGAAAACATTGTGGGAAAAGGAGAAAATGCTGGTTACCAATATCAATATTTTCAAAAGGCTTCTTCCTTAGGGTCTTTAAAAGTCTGGATTGTGTGGTACAGGGTTAAGCCTATTCGTCATCTGTAAGTGCTTTGGATTTGATCAAGTCTATTATTTTCTCGTTTGGTAAAGGGTTAAATAGAATGGAAAAAGAGAAAAAAAAGGTGGGGCGTTTATCATTGATTTATGTAACGTACATATCAGTTTAACCCATTACATAAAATGTACTTTTTTCTGAAACTTTCAAAAGGACCTCATATTTTAAATAGAGTGGACAAAGATATAAAAACCTTTTGTGTATAAAAAAAAAAGTAGAGAATAATAGAAAAAGAAGTGACAAGGAAGAGTATTTCTCCATTTGCCACAATATTTCAAACAGCGACATTATAACTTGCATCAAAATCTATCCAAAAGAGTGAAGAAAGTAAATGGAAGCTATGATAAACTGCATACTTAGTAATGGAGTGAAAAATCGCGAATTTTTGACAATTCTACAGGGGGGTTCGTGACAAAACGTGATAATGACTTATCATCACGTCACAAACATAGATAATTATGTCACACGTGGCCCAGCACGCGCCAAATCTTGATCTTGAAATTTGTCATGTTTATATGTACCAAGTAAAATGATACGGATTTCTTCCCCTCTTTCTTTTTTCTTGTTGTTGTTTGTCTATTTTTCTCGTGCGCGACATTTTTCCTTCTTTCTCTTAAGCCTTTGCCAGACGACAAAATTCTAGCCTTTTCCAAATTGAAAGCGTTTCCAAGGGGACAAATCAATTGTTACTTAAAACATGAATTTGTCCTTCAAAGGGTACAAAACATTGTGGGAAAAGGGGAAAGTGCTTGTTACCACTGGTTTAGCCAATCGGAACTTACGTTACTCAGAAACATAGAAATATTCTTTAAAGTAAGGTTAAGAATGTAATTTAGAATGGTTGGTAAATACGAACCCAGTTTACCAGCTTTTTCTCCTTTCCCACAATGTTTTCACTTTGAAAAGCATTCTTCCTAGGGGTTGTTTAGAGAAGAGATTGTTTGTAATTGGTTGGTGGAAATTTGATGGTAAAATTTTAGCAAGGTTTTAACTCTTTCACTACCAGTTGCGTCATGCAAGCAGCGTAGATCAAGGTCAGACTGCACAAAACGTGCAGTCTGATCTTGGATCTTAACCGTCTGCTATATGATGCTTATTACTTAAATCATTTTCAATGACAGCAATCTATATTTAGAGCGCGACAAGGGACGACTATCAAGTTGGCAGCGAAAGAGTTTTCCTGCATCTATGATATGGTTCCACCGGATATACAGACCGCATCAACGTTCAATAAAGGTGTCACACCACCGGTTTTTTGCCATTTTGAAAATAGAGTGAAATTGACCATCTTTGAAGCTTCACAAATCGCTTAATGGCAAAACTTTGGCTTTACCATCTCTTGCTCTCAAAAGCACAGTCGTAGTCCTTAAAAAATGCATAAAAAACACGTCAACCGATTGCGTTTTTCGCTACATCCCAATCAATACAGGCACCCTAGAAATTGTCCTCTCAAAAACGCCTGTTCACCGCCATGACCCCATTTTTTTATTTTTTGTTCCTCCACTGACATGAAATAGTCCTATCAATATATGATAAAATCACATCTAAATTGTCCCCCACTACCTAAATTTGAAGCAAATCTAAATTATATACCACCAAGCCCTCTCAGCTCCGCGAAACAGTGCAACAAAAGTGCTACTGCAAAATTTCACATCGGACTACTTTTGGTACTACGACCCGGAAGCAATCTCGCAGTAGTGCGATACCTAAAGTGTTGTGTTGCGATAAAAAGTAAATTTACCATGCCATTCGTCAACCTAGATAATTTTCCATATGAGCCATGCTCTGCGAAAAGGGGACTTAATGCATCTGTGAAAAGTATCGACCCAGGTCAGCCTGCGTAGTCTGAAACTTTTCGATATTGGTCAATTTTCTGTATATCCAAGGACCAGTCTACCTCATGATTCAGTCGGTTGTTAAAAAAACAATGGCTATATTATGGATTCATAATTATGTGATGGCTTGATTGGTACAATGCATCACGGAGATGCATTAGCCCCCATTTGTCAGACCATGGCTCATACGTATGAAAACAGCTGCAGAATGTTCACCTTTTGTCACGGTGGATTGATTTTTTATTTCAAAATTTTACTGTGATTTTAACCCAGTTATAGTTCATCGAATGTGAAACAAATCCTCATATGGCTACTTTTATTTTCCATTTCACTGTTTGAGCCAGACTCTGGCAAAAGGGGGCTAAATGCATCTCCATGGTACCAAGCAAGTCATCACATAATTATGGATCTATGAAACCCATTTTGTCGAACGACCGACTGAATAGTGAAGTACACTGGTTCTTTGACATGAATTTTCACAAACTAAAAGCAATAAAGTTTCGAACCAGGTCAGCCTGCGCCAACTGCGCAGGCTGACCTGGGTCGATACTTTTTGCGGATGCATTAAGCCCCCTTTTCACAGAGCACGGCTCTTTTTCTTTGTCTTGTAAGTTATCGTTCCTGTGTGTTTTAATACTTTGCACTCTTTGACGAATGACAGTTCATAATTATATTTAAATTCAAATCTAACCAAATTCTTGAATATAAAATTTTATTGTTTATAAACTTTATACTGCTTAGTTACTTTTACTAACAGTATGGACTAGGATCAGACTACACAAAATTGACGCTGGACCAGACTGGTCTTGAACTGGCACTGTCCAGTATAGCAGAATTCGAACACAGCCTCGTAATAAAACATTTAGTGTTTTCGTGGTTTGATTGAAGGCATTGGGTTGCTTCGGTTATTTATGAAATATTTTCTATCCGATGGAAAAATTTTACACTTGTCAAAAATAAAAACGTTCGCAGTCGAGAGAATCAGTTTACTTCGAACGCTGGGATTTTTCGTTCATAGTATGGAAAAAAAAAAAAATGTGGGAAAAGGAGAAAATGATGGTAACCACAATTTTTCTCTTACCCCTTAAATCTTTCAAAAGGTGTCCTCGTCAGGATCGTTAAACACGGGATTGTTTGGTAAAGGATTAGAAAATAAATAAAACACAGGAGTCAGTTTTGACAAAACGCAGAGATGCCGAGTATGGGGATTTAAAAAAAAACAACTAAACTATGCATATTCCTCAGGCTCGAGATAATAAGTATCACATTACGCCATTATCAAACGATCATCGCCGTTTTGCGATCAAACAAAATATGCTAATTTCATTCAAATAAGGTTGTCGCCGTTCAGTGACGTATACAAGCAATAGGACCACCCATCTAATTTGCATATTAATGAGCTTGTCACGCGGAAAGACTGTATCATTGTAAAATTTTAATCTCTGTGTGAAACATTGCTAATGTTTGTTACAAAGGTTAAATCGCTCCACTTGTACAGATGACTTTTCAGGGCACTTATCTAAAAGGGGTGTTGCGTTGATTCATACATGCCCTATATGGCTTGGGGTTTTACCCGTACCGTCTAATGTTATCTGGGAGCTTGATCATATCTAGATAAAGCTTCTACATGAGAAAAATCTTCATCATCTGTAACGATAATTGGAAAAAAAAACCCAAAAATTGAAAGATTATTTTTTTTTCAATTTTATTTTTGACAGAATAGCTTTAACGCGATCTAAAAAAATCCTATGGATAGTGTCACTGAAAAGGTAAGTTCTTTTCGTTTTTTAATTCCCTTGCGAAATAAGTTCGACTTAACCCTTTCCCAAACGACAAATTTTGGACTGGTCCAAATTGAAAGAGTTTGCAGACGACAATTTTAAATTTGATGAAAATGGCAGAAAGTTCTCAAAAAGGGTAGAAAACACTGTGGGAAAAGGAGAAATTGCTCGTTACGAGCAATTTCTCCTTTTCCCACAGTGTTTTCAAAAGACTTGTACTGCAGACACGTGAAAACCAGGGCTTGTTTGGGAAAGGGTTAAGAAATAATACTTATTGATATACTTTTTTCTGTGATAGAGAAGAGAACAATGTAGATGCCAGATCAGACTGTATATCCTGAACTACGCTGGAAGAATAAGCTATATGTAAATAAGCCATTGCTCTGTGAAAAGGGGGGGGGTTTGATGCTTCTGCAAAAAGTGTCGACCAAGGTCAGTCCGCGCAGGCTGACCTGAGCCGAAACTTTACGCTTTTGGTCAATTTTCTGCATGCCAAAAGACCAGTGTACATCATGAATCAGTCGGTCGTTGGACAAAATGGATTTTATGGATCCATAATTATGTGATGACTCGCTTGGTATCAATGATCACGGAGATGCACTAAGCCCTTATTTGCTAAAGCATGGCTCATGTTATTCTCGTTTATGGAAGATAATTGTAAAAATAGTCTTCTGCTTTCAAAGATGGGTGGATGGATTGGCGGATGAGTGGGTGGTTGTTGGATACATACATACATACATACATGAAAACATACATACATACATACATACATACATACATACATACATACATACATACATACATACACACACACACATACATGAAAACATACATACATACATACATACATACATACATACATACATACATACATACATACATACATGAAAACAACATACATACATACATACATACATACATACATACATACATACATACATACATACATGAAAACATGAAAACATACATACATACATATATACATACATACATGTATACATGAAAACATACATACATACATACATACATACATACATACATACATCAAAACATACATACATACATACACTTAATTACATGAGACAGAGACAGACGGGAGGAGGGCCGCCTGAGCAATTTTTGCTTTTTTTTTTACATCGACTCTCTCTTCTACGTTTATGCAATCTGTTTATTATATTTGTTTTAATTGGTCCCTCTCATTATCAACATGACTTTTTTTTTTTCATGGAATAAATGGCATGCACTGTGACATGCAATTATTTACATATTTTTCGAAATTGTCAGGAATTTAAAATTCACATAAATGATTATTATTACACTAACTGAGCATAGCTGATTAAGGAACGATTTCTCAGGGATTTTCTACGAAAGATTTTCCCGCCAATTTCGCGGAAAAAATCTTACTTATTTCCGCTCATTCACCCAAGAGTGCTTAATATATAATACGAACATCTCCTATTCCAAGTTCAAAAATTCCCATTTTTTCTTTTACATTTCCAAAGCTATTTTTGGCAAAATTATCTCAGAAATAATTGAACAGTGTAGATGCAAGATCAGACTGCACATTTGGTGCAGTCTAATCTTAATCTACACTGTCTACTAAAACATGTGATGTTGTGCCTTTAAGTCTAATTGGTAAGCTTATCGCCTACAATAATGTATTAGGTATTCAAGCAATGCTTTGGAAGCCTCTATGAAAATTAAGAGAAATATTTTTATGTCCTATTTTACACTTTTCTGGTCAATCTCCCGCTTTCCTTTGCAGACAAGTTTCTTGAGTCAGAAAAATTCTTGGCGTTATGGATTTTGTCGCAGTACTCTTCTTTGTTAATGTTTATTGAAGGCGGGAAAATGTAGCATCTATGTTTATAATTGTGTTTAACCCTTTATCACATAGTCCCAAGTTTTGACGACCACGAGAGAGAAAGTTTTATGGAAACTTTGTGGGAAAAGGAGAAAATCCTGGTAACCAGCATTTTCTTCTTTTCCCACAATCTTTTTCTTCATATCAGAAGAAAATCCAGTCATCTGAGTCGCATTTACTTTGTCGCCTGCGAGTGCTTTCAGTTTTGACATGTTTCAAATCAAAGTTTGTCTTTTGTTAAAGAGTTAACCCTTAACCACACAATCCCGACTTTTAACGACCCTGTGGAAGAAGCCTTTTTAAAACATTCACGGTGGGAAAAACGAGGAGACGCTGGTAACCAGCATTTCCGCTTTTCCAACAGTGTTTTCTACCCTACCAAAGACAGGAATCGTCATCTGAGTTACATTCATTGGGTCGTCTGCACATGCTTTTAATTTGGTCGAGTCAAAAATTGGTGCCCCTTCGCCTTTCAAAGAAAAAAAGCTTCAAAATTTTTATTTTATACGGTGAATGTTATCACTTGTCTATAAGTATCATATTTAATCCTTTACCAGACGACAAAATTTTAGCCTTGTCCAAATTGAAAGAATTTGCAGACGACAATTTCAGCATGGCTCAAATGGTGTAACTTTTCTTTGATAGTGTAGAAAACATTGTGGAAAAGGAGAAAATGCTGGTTACCAGCATTTTCTCCTTTTCCTACAATTTTTTCAAAAGGCTCCTTTCTCAGGGTCGTTAAAAGTCGGGATTGTACGGTAAAAGGTTAAACTTACCTTTTACTCAACTTCCGGTTGGGCACATTCCAGATTCGATTCATATTATCTCGTTATTTTGGACACAGAAGCGGTTAAGAAAATTACATGATGGTAAATTCGAGAACAGATTCACCTCCGGAAACAATTTCTACATTTTCAACAATGGTTTCTATGGAGATGCATAGATGCATTATATACATGTGCGGGGGGGGGGAATATAAATATTTTCAAAACGGTGAAGGACACCGGCATCGAAACGGTCCAAATGTTTTAAACGTCAAGGATTTGAAATGAACTTCCTAAATCAAGAAAACGGACAAATTGTGAAAAAGGTGTTTAATGCATCTGCAAAAAGTGTCGACCCAGCTCAGCCTGCGTAGTCCGCACAGGCTGACCTAGGTCGAAACTTTTTGCTTTTGGTAAATTTACTGCATGTCGAAGGACCATTCTACCTCAGCATTTAGCGAACTGTTAAGCCTTTCCCAAACGACAAATTTTGGACTGGTCCAAATTGAAAGAGTTTGCAGACGACAATTTTAAATTTTATGAAAATGGCAGAAAGGTCTCAAAAAGGGTAGAAAACACTGTGGGAAAAGGAGAAATTGCTCGTTACGAGCAATTTCTCCTTTTCCCACAGTGTTTTCAAAAGACTTGTACTGCAGACACTTGAAAACCAGGGCTTGTTTGGGAAAGGGTTAAGTACATTGTATTATTCTATATGGCGTGCAACACACGAAAAGGGGGCCTTCGGACATATGCGTAAAAGTATGTTGTCCCAGATCAGCCTGTGCAGTTTGTGACTAATCCGAGACGACTCTTCCCGTTTTTGTGCGATTTTCTGTTTCATGAAAGTCTACTGTATGAAAAAAATCGTATGTAGTCGTAAAGTGTCGCCCCGGATTAGCCTGCGCAGTCCGCGCAGGCTAATCCGAGACGGCACTTTACGCAAATGTCCGAAGGTCTCATTTCGCATGTTGCGGGCCATATCATCTTCACTATGAGCCATGCTCTGGAAAAAGGGGGTTTAATGTTTCTCCGTGATGCATTATAACTACCGATTCATCATTATATACATAGTAAAATTAGTGTTGCACCCCCCTGTGTTTTTTACCGGGTTTGATTTTCTGACGTGAATGAGATAAAATTGGGTCGAAATTAGAACTCGGCTGCTGCATACACCAACAGACTCGTCTTTTGCCCATAAAATGAACTGAACTGAGGTATCCCTTAACCTCATGGTAAGTGGGAATCTTTTGCCTAGATGTTGCTTTCAAATTTAAGAAAAACGAGAAGCGTTTAAGTTTGGTTAAAACAGGGAATTTAATGTCGAAACAAAACTTACGACAGGTTGAAAGTGACCTGCAGAGAATGGACATACAAAATCAGGCAATATTGCGTACTTCCGCCCGGGGCATGCAAAACACCTTTCGGTCTTTGTCTCACACCTCTCACGAGAGGTTGAAACAGCTCGATCAGTAGCTGCTGCCATGAGGTTAAGGGATACCTCAGTTCATTCCATTTCAGAGAAAAACAGACTTGTTTGTTCTTGTATACAGCAGCCAGATTATAATTTCCAACCCATTTCATATCATTCACGCCAGAAAATTAAACACGTTAAAAACACAGGGGGTGCAACACTAATTTTACTATGTATATATGTAATTATGGATCCATAAAATCCATTTTGTCCAACAAACAGCCGTGAACCATGAGGTAGTATGGTCCTTGGGCATGCAGAACATTTAAAAAGAGCAAAAAGTTTCGACCCATGTCAGCCTGCGCGGACTGCGCAGGCTGACATGGATCGATACTTTTTGCGAATGCACTAAACCCTCTTTTCGCAGAGCATGGTTCATACGAAAATAGCCAAGACCCGTAGCTCAGTCGGTAGCGTACAGGACAAGTTGGGAACAGGAGGTCGATGGTTGGCTTGGCCAATTTCTTTCCGAGGATTGATGATAGTCATTGCGATAGGATGCATTCCTCTCTCACCGCTGACCATTGTTTCGACGATGGTTATGTGGGAAAGCAGCCAGTGGCTTGGAAAGAATATTGTGCGGAGTCCTGGTAAAAAGAAACTCCAGGACAGCATGGATAGGTGCACTGGCCGGCGCGATATAACTGAAATAATGTTGAAAACGGCGTTAACCACCAAACAGTCAATCATTCATATATCATCTAGCCATACAAGTGACTTACAAAATAAGAATTACTACACTCATCACTGTCGACTAGATAAACGGTGTAAACGTTAATATGGCAGCAGTATACAAAATACATAGACAAGAATATATCTCATAAAACACTTGATAAGGAACAGTATGTGATTGGCTTGTTACTTTTAGTATAATTAATCCTTAGTTTTCCCAGCACAGCTTTAGATTTTTTTTTAGCATGGTGTAGATCAAAACCAGACTGAAAAGAAGGTGCCCTCTGATTTTGTCACTACTTTGTCGAGAAATTTTGTAAGATTTTTTTTACCCGTACCCCCCGCCCCCCCCCCCCCCCCCCCCGAAAGAAACGGCCTTGAAATTACCATTTAGTGGCCAGTTTCACTGACTTACAACCCTGGAAAGCTAAGTAAATGAAACTGATATTTTTGGTCTGATCTACAGATACAGATATTGCAATCCCACAGCTGTTTTTGTTAAAATGTCTGGCAAAACGCGGACAGTGTAGATCCAAGATAAGACTGCAAGTTCTGTGTAGTCTGATCTTGATCTACCCTGTCCGGGTTCAGCACAACAAGGGTTGAAATGTGTCCACTTCATTCGGGCCATGCCCTGGCAAAAGGGGGCTGAATGCATCTCCGCGATGCATGATACCAAGTAAGCCATCACATAATTATGGATCCATAATAGCCACTGTTTTTAACAACCGATTCAATCACGAGGAAGACTGGTCCATGGACACACAGAAAACTGATAAACAGCGAAAAGTTTCGGTCCAGGTCAGCCTGCGCGGAATGCGCAGGCTGACCTGGGTCGATACTTTTCGCAGATGTATCAAGCCCCTCTTTTCACAAAGCATAGCTCATTTATTTGTTAAAAAAGATTTATAACAGCTTTTTCTGTACTGTATTAATTACGACGTGTAAATCTAATACCAATATTAGTAACGCAATTATCATTATCCCCATTATGTTTTCCATATCATCTTCATCTTTCTCTCTGTCCCAGATATACACTAATGAAGACATTGTCGAATATTTTGAACCTTTATCTATCGTAAGCTTCATTTCACACACACACACACACACACACACACACACACACACACACATATATATACACCATGCTCTGGCAAAAGGGGGCTTAATGCATCTCCGTGATGCATTATACCAAGCAAGACATCACCTGATTAAGGGTCCATAAAATCCACTTTGTCTATCAAATGACAGAATCATGATGTAAACTGGTTCTTGGACATACAGAAACAGAACGATAGCAAAATGTTTTGGCCCAGGTCAGCTTGCGCGGACTGCGAAGGCTGACCTGGGTCGATACCCATTTTCACAGGGCATGCTCATAATTTTTTTTTCATTTGTTGTTCAGCTGTATATTTAGACCTCGAAAAAGGTTGGAATGATTCATTTAGTGGCGAAAGAGTTAACGGACGTAGCGATATCTTTATAGCTTACAAATTAGTTTTTATTTTTTACCCCGTCTATATTATCCCCCCCCCCCCCCCCATCCCCTTGTCATTTTCGAATGAAGTATGCGCCTATATAAAGGTACATGTACGGTATTCTTCTATCTAGGCATTTTGTTCAGTCGTTTCATTCAACCCTTATATACACACCAAAGAATCCCGTGTTTTAACCCGCGACTCACTGACCTTCTGCGGACAGTATAGATCAAGATCAGACTGCACAGAATGTGCAGTCTGATCTTGGATCTACACTGTCCGATTAAGAGATATTTTTCTCTAAAAAATAAGCTTGAAGTCGCATTATTCGGGTTTTTCACCATCGGCTTGAAAGTTAAATCTAACTTGTTTAGCAGGATAAAGATTAATGACCCAGAGGAAGAGGGTTTCCGATAATATTGTAGGAGAAGGAGCAGATGGTGTTAACCAGCATTTTTTTTCAGCTTTACAAAAAAGTTTTCTAGCCTCTCCTAGACACATACTAGTACCATCTTCAGCTCAAATGCTCTCAATTCAGAAAGGTCAAAAAGTTTGTTGTCTGGTAAAGGCTTAGACAGAGTACCAAATAAAACTCTCTTTTTCCCTCCCTCTCTCTCTCTCTCTCTCTCTCTCTAGCTAAAAAGGAAACTTTGTGGACATTATATACTCAAGATCAGACTGTACACAATGTATAGTCGGCTGGTCAAAAATGAACCCGTTTAACAACAAAAAGAAAAATTAAACTCGTCCAAATAAAAAGCATTTACATATTACAAATGAAATGTTGCTGTTCAAATGGTGAAATCTGACTGTGAAAGGGAAGAAAACATTGTGGGGAAAGGAAAAAATGTCTTCTTTTCCCTCGATGTTTGTAAAAGAATCCCCCAGGGTCGTTAAAACTCGGGATTATTTGGCACAGGGTTAGGGAAAATTTTCACGTGGAAAAAGCTAAGATACTATTGTAATTTTTTAAAACCAATTTTTTTCCTATTTTTTTTTTAGATTTCTTTTCGGAATGGAAAAGACTATTTCATTTACTCATTAGCCAAGTATGAAAGTAAACAAAGCACACCCCTAATGTATTTTTACCTATTTGATTTTCTTGGGAAAACCAGTTAAGACTTTCTCACAAAAAGGGAATAGCGCTCTGCGAGAAACAGGCGTTTCTTTATTAATTATGATGACTTTTCTCCCCCGCCTCCTTTTTATGTCTTATTAAATTAATTACGTTTGATTTATTTTTAACCTTTCTCCCGCCATTCTCGACCTTACATGTATTTCTCTTTTTCTACAGTGTGTGTATACCGAGATCAAACTGCACATTCTTGCAGTCTGATTGAGATTAAAACTGTTTGCTTCCGTCTGAAGATTCCGTCTGAAACTCTATCCCTATCATATGCCAATGATCAAGACAAAATTTACTTTTGTGAGTCCCAACATTCAAAAATATAAAGTGGACAAGTAAAAGGTTCACTCTTTACCAAAAGACGACATTTACCTCATCCATATTCAAATTATTTGCATACGACAGATCAAAAGTGATACAAATGATTAAATTTGTTTGTAAGATAGTTAAAAAAAACATCGTGGGAAAAGGAGAAAATGCTGGTTACCAGCATTTTCTCCTTTTCCCGCAATGTTTTTCAAACGTATTCTACCTCAGGAACCTAAGGAAAGGGAAGTTTTAGAAAAAAAGCTAAAAAGGGGTACGTAGCCTTTGAGGTGTGTGAATCAATGACCCTTAAATTAGCAGCAGTTTCCTCAACCCCGTTACCTCATATACAACCTTCGGCTAGTTAGAAGTTGAAGACATGAGAGGAAAAAATTGAAATAGATGAGAATATCGGCATATGAAAGATCTTATTTAGAGAAAAACTGATCATTTTTGGCATATAAACTTTTTCATTGGCAACAAGGATACTTACGACCATTTCCAGACAATCCCTCGATGCTTGTAAACCGAATTCATTTCTAAATAACCCCTAATTTTAACTAACCAGTGGGGTAAAGCTTTTTGAAAAACATTGTGGAAAAAAGAAAAATGCTGGTAACCAGCATTTTCTCCTTTTTTCCACAATGTTTTTTTTTTTTCAAATTTCAATTCAAATTCATGAATGTAAGCTATGTTTCACTTGACGTCTGCATATCCTTTGAATTTGGACGAGTGTAAAATTTTGTCGTGTAGTAAAGCGTTAAGGCGAAATGCTGAGCGTTTGGTCATTTAATTTTTTTGCTTAACGGTGGGAGTTAATTCAGTTTACTTTAGAGGCGTAATGAGATTCTAGCTAAGTGCAAATTAACTATATGGGCCATTCTCTCTGAAAAGGGAGTTTAATATATTTGCAAAGAAGTATCGACAGGGTGGAAACTTTTTGCTCTCGGTCAGTCTTCTGCTTGTCAACGAACCAGTCTATCTCATGATTTAGTCAGTTGTTGGACGAACTGGATTTTATGGATCCATAATTATATGATGGCTAGCTTGGTGCGACTCATTACGGAGATGTATTACATTCCTGTAGTTCGAGCATAGCCGCTATCTACATGTATTAGCCCGTTACCATAAAGACACATGTTCAATCTTTTACTTTCATGTAGCAGACACCCTTGTTTAACCCTTTCCCAAACAAGCCCTGGTTTTCACCTGTCTGCAGTACAAGTCTTTTCAAAACACTGTGGGAAAAGGAGAAATTGCTCGTAACAAGCAATTTCTCCTTTTCCTACAGCGTTTTCTACCCTTTCTGAGACCTTTCTGCCATTTTCATCAAATTTAAAATTGTCGTCTGCAAACTCTTTCAATTTGGACCAGTGCAAAATTTGTCGTTTGGGAAAGGCTTAAGACTGTGTGAGAAAAGCAAACGTTGCTTGTGATGTGCAATAGAATGTATTTGAGCCATGCAGTGTGAAAAGGGGGCTTAACTCTTTACCAAACGACAAAATTTTAGACTGGTCCAAATTGAAAGCATATGCAGACGACAATTTCAATGTGGCTCAAATGATGGAATTTGTTTTAGATGTGGTAGAAGCCATAGTGGGAAAAGGAGAAAATGCTGGTTACCAGCATTTTCTCTTTTTCCCACAATGTTTTCAAAAGCCTTCTTTGTTAGGGTCGTCAAAACTCGGGATTGTGTGGTAAAGGGTTAATGCATCTTCAAAAAGTATCGACCGAGGTCAGCCTGCGCAGTCCGCGCAGGCTGACCTGGGCCGAAACTTTTTGCTATTGGTCAGTTTTCGGCATGTCCAAAGACAATTCTGCCCCATGATTTAGTCGGTTGTTAACTAACATGGATTTTATGTATACATGATTATGTCTTGACTCGCTTGGTATCATGCATCAGAGAGATGCATTAAGCCAGAGCATAGCTTATTTGTATGAATGAATAAGAATTGAGATGGGCTTCTTAGTGCTGCCCAACCGAATAAAGAAAAACAATGAATGCCTTGATTCGTAAACCAAGGATTCCTTTCTTTATTTTTTAAAACCCTTTTCCACATAATCTCGAGCTTTAGCGAACTGGCTGAGAGGGAAATTGCAAATACCGTGCGGGAGAGAAAATAGACAAATGCTGCTTTCCAGGCGGCGTATATAAAGATCAGACTGCACAGAACGCCCAACCTGATCTTGAATGTATGCCGTCCGCATGTTTAGTAAAGACTGTAAACATTTTTTTTCTATTTTGCATAGAATGCTAGGGACTGTTTCCAACCACGTTCTTAATTCAATCATCCAGTAAAACTCGGCTTAGTGACTATCTTTCATAAGGAAGCAACTTTTATACAGCAAGTTTATATGAGTAGCGCTCTGGCAAAAGAGGATTTGATGCATCTCGTTGAGACAGCCATTTGATATGCAGAAAGCTTACATACTGCAAAAGGTTTCACGTGGACTGCGCAGGGAGACATCGATACTTTTTGCAGATGCATTTAGCCCTCTTTTCAAAAAGCATGGCTCATAGATAGATCCCACAGAAAGCAAAGATATATTGAAATGTACAAGTTTTAACTCCTTTTTAGACGACAAAATTTCAGACTTGTCCAAATTCAAAGCGTTTGCAGACGACAAATGAAAGGTGATTCAGAAACTAAGATTTGCTCTTGGAAGGGTAGAAAACATTGTGGGAAAAGGAGAAAATGCTGGTAACCAGCATTTTCTCCTTTTCTCCCAATGTTTACAAAAGCCTTCTTCTTCAGTGTCTTTAACCCTTTCCCAAACGAAAAATTTTGGACTGGTCCAAATTGAAAGAGTTTGCAGACGACAATTTTAAATTTGATGAAAATGGCAGAAAGGTCTCAAAAAGGGTAGAAAACACTTTGGGAAAAGGAGAAATTGCTCGTTACGAGCAATTTCTCCTTTTCCCACAGTGTTTTCAAAAGACTTGTACTGCAGACACGTCACATCATGAAAACCAGGGCTTGTTTGGGAAAGGGTTAAAACATGGGATCGTGTGGTACAGCGTTAAGAAGGCATATTTACGTCCCTTAGGCGTTGCTTTATACAGATCAGACTGCTTTTCTTAACTCTGTACCAAACAACAAAATTTTGGACCAAATCAAATTGAAAGCATTTGCAGTTGACATATTGAATGTGGCTAAAATGATGCTTTCTGCCATTGATAGAGTAGAAAATATTGTGGGAAAAGGAAAAAAATGCTGGTTACAAGCATTTTCTCCTTTTCCCTCAATGTTTTCAAAAGGCTTCATCCTCAGGGTCGTTAAAACTCGGGATTGTGTGTAATTCCAGGACAAGCAATCTGATTGGCTGAGCCGTTTAGACTAAACCCTTTCCCAAACGACGCATTTTAGATACTTCCAAACTGAAAGCAGCTGCAGGCGACAAATTTGAAATTAGAGTAAGTGAGCGTAAGTTCTCGGATATGGTAGAAACCGCGAATGATTGCGGAAAAAGAGAAAGTACTGTTTACCAGCATTGTCTCCCTTTTCCACACTGTATTCAAAGCCCGTCCTCCTTAGTGTCGTTGAAACACGGGGCTGTCTGGTAAAACGGCAAGAACAGGTAAAAGAGTAAGAAACTAAATGTCTTGTCTTGAAACATGAGAGTTAGAAATGAATTTAATTCAGAAAATCTCAATCAGCCAATCACAGGTCAGTCTTTGAACTTACAATTACAAAGGTGAGTTCGTATTTCAAATACATGTAGTTGGTGCATACGGGCCACAAGTTCGAAATGATATTTGTCAGTGCCCGGCCTGGTAGCTCAGTGGTTAGCGCATCTGACTCGTGACCTGATGATTTTGGGTTCGATACCCTGTTGAAGCCAACTTTCTTTTCGGCGATTTTCGCTTCTCGCCTCTGATGCAAGTGAGAAAAGTAGTCAGTGACTTTGAAAGAAAGTTGTGTCAATACTGGTGTGATAAAGCCAGGAATACATGCGTAGGTGCACTGACCGCCGTGATATGACCTAAGCTGTTAAAACGTCCTTAAAGTAAACTTCCAACACAAACAAATTTTGGCCAGTTGAAAGACCGTCGGGTCAGTCTTGTACTATAAAGCGGAGAAAATATGGCGGCTATAGATATTTGAAATAGACAAAAATCATAGGATAACAAGTGCGTCATATTATGTATTCTTACGCTCGATTATGTGCTGTCAAAACCTATTTTAGAGAAATATACCAGTCCCTATAAAAGGTCGGAGACAGATAAAGATCAGAAAATCGGCCCTGTCGTTTGTTCTTTACTTACTTATGTAAAAAGGGAGATCTGTAATCGTATGCAATGTTACGGGATTGTCCGTATATAATGTTTGTATATTATACCTCTCTGCTGGATGATAAAATTTTAGAATTTTCCATATGTCTAACATTTGCAAACCTGAGTACGTCAAATGAAATTTTCTCTTGAAAAATAGGAATCTTTCTTTTAAAGATTAAGAAAACATGGTGAGAAAAGAAGAAAATGCTGGTTACCAGCATTTTCTTCTTTTCCCGCCATGTTTCCAAAGCCTTATTCCTGAGGGTTATAAACTGACCATGAAATCGGTTGGTGACGATTTACATGTAATGCACATAAAGATATAAGGATAACTTTCGTCAAGTTAGTTTACAGGAAGCTAAAATCAAAGTACCAACATGACTGATGAAATGGGTGCTTTATCTTACTGTAAAAACCTAAGTCTTCGAACACAGTCATACTAGTATACAAAACAAAATATACATCTTACTTTAGACAAGCACAGAGTATTTATTCCATTGACAAATATTCAACATGCATAAGATAATTGAAAAAAAAAAAAAAGCATAAAAAGGAGAAATAACACAGGATAAAATATAGAGGACGTACGTGATAGGTTAAAAATAGCATCACAAAAAATGAAAGAGGAAAATATATAGGAAGTAACGTAGAGGATGATCAGAAATCTTAAAAAAAAATTAATTGTTAAGTAGCAGGTTTCTTTTAGCCATCGATAATTTCATAAAGTTGCAGCCTTATTTAATAATTGTTCCTTGATCTGTAGATGACTGGAGATTAAGATGCATTCCTGGACGTATAAATGGACATAAAGACATGGTGCATTATCTTCTGCCATTTTTCCAGATGAAAAATCTTACAATGGTACATTAGGGCGGGCCAGGTTCTACGTACGTTTAGAAATATTCTGAAAATTATTGCATTGAGTACCAAAGGAACCTGACATTATTTTTAAAAAATAACCTGTTTATTTTCAGTTACTTTATTCTGCAGTTTGTTTCTTCTTTTGCAAATAATGTTAGGTATAATACTTGTTGTTGTTGTTGTATTCATTGACTTGGAAAAACATGCTACGATGTTCATTCTGGGGGGTACACTTTACTGGAGCAGAACTGATTTGTATTTTGAATGTACTTAACGAATAAGATAATTATCATTGAGAGCAGGCAAAGATTAGACTTTTCTGAATTCAAACAATTTGCAGACGACAAATTAAATGTTACTCAGAACATGAAATCTGTCTCTCCTGGGGTAGAGAACATTAAGGAAAAGGATAAAATGCTGGTTACCAGCATTTTCTCCTTTTCCCACAATCTTTTAAAAAGCCCTTTTCCTTAGGGTCGTTAAAAGTCGGGATTGTGTAGTAAAGGGTTACACATTTTATTATAATGAGCCATTCGATATAAAATGAACTTCTTAACTTTTTTTATTGCCAATGATGACTTTGTAACTTTTGCGGACGGTGTAGATCAAGATCAGACTGCACAGAACGTACAATCTGATCTTCAATCTACAAGGGCCAGCTACAATGTGTTAAGCTATGACGAATATGAAATTTCATTATGATAAAAATTTACTCTTAGAGCTTGGAATCAAAAGTCGAGTCTATTTAGTTGGCTGTGGCAGAAGTAGATAAGCAGTCTTCTAATTAACCCTGAAAGCGCCTTTCACTAATATTGTTGCCTTTGCGGCCAGTGTAGATCAAGATCAGACTGCACAAAACGTGCAGTCTGATCTTCGATCTACACTGTCCGCTTTGTTTTAACACTACAGACAAAAGGAAGCCATGAATTTGCAATCATCTTGGGCTTATTCGAGAAAGAAAATGTCCACTGGGTATATTCGGCGCTTTAAGGGTTAAATTCAAAATAATTCGAAACCTAGATACGAGCCATGCTCTGTGAAAATGGGGTTTAATGCATCAGCCAAAAAGTATAGACCCATGTCAGCCTGCACTGTCTGCGTAGGCTGACCTGTGTTGAAACATGTTTGCTTTTAGTGAATTTTCCTTATGTCCAAGGACCATTCTACCGCAGGATTCAGCCGGTTGTTGGACAAAATAGAATTTATGGATCCTTAACTATGTGGCGACTTGCTTGGTACAGTGCATCTCGGAGATACGTTAAACCTCCTTTTGTCATAGCATGGCTCTTATCAAAAGCAGCGAGAGAAAGAGTGAGAGGCTCTCAGTCTCAAATTGTTGATCGTATCTTACCGCCATACTTAGTTCTTGGAGTAATAAACAAATGAAAGGGACAGCTTAAAACGGTCCCAAACGATAAAATTTTGGACCGGACCAAAATTCAAAGCATTTGCAGAAGACAAATTAAATGTGGATCAAATAGTGATTTCTGTTTTTGATTGGGTAGAAAACATTGTGGGAAAAGGAGAAAATGCTGGTTACCAGCATTTTCTTCTTTTTTCCACGATGTTTTAAAAAGTCTTCTTCCTCAGAAACTCGGAATTGTGTGGTAAAGGGTTGAAACGGTATCAAAAACCAACACATTTTGTCCGTTTTTATCCAGTATAATTAGAAAAAACGGATAATATATCCCAAAAACCTGACTGTGCGTTCTGTGCAGTTTAATCTTGATCTACACTGGTCACGAAAACATCCCTAAATAAGTACTTCAATGGTAAACCTTTACTGTACCCCTCAAAATGGAAAATGGAAAATTTCATGCAGTAGAAAAAGCCAAATTTGAGCAGTTAATATCATTTTGACCAGAATAGATTATATATTATATCGGACAGTGTGGACCAAAGATCAGACTGCATGTTCTCTTCAGTCTGATCTTGGTCTAAACTGTCCTAAAAGTCATTCAAGTCGTTTCTATATCCCGAAGGGATAGTATGGGGTGAGGGGGGTAGCTTTATTTTCCTTTTATCCATTTTCTCGATGTTATCACAATTATCTTAAATCTATCTTAAAAATTAACACGTGGGTACTCCAGTTCCAATTTAAATGGAAAATATCATACAAGATGATAAAAATCTTAGCAACAAGTTTAAAGCCCGAGCGAAATTAACCAATCAAAAACGCTGGAAGACTATGGCGACTGTCTCGGTAAATAGCACGAACAATGTTCAAATAAAACATGGTGCGTATCCCTGCAGTACAAACACCAATAATTTTCTTCCTTTGTCACACCATTTTCATGGTAACTATCCTAATGTCATAAGGATAATTTCAAATCTTCAAAATTATTTATTATCATACGTGTAAAAATATTGTGTGAAAAGGAGAATTTTTTTTTTACAAGCCATCCCATCCTTTGTTCTAAGACAATTCAAATAAGACCCCCACAACATAGGTGTTCGGCGAAGAAGTTATCGAACTTTGTGAAATAACATTCAAGTTATCGGCAGATCGCTCTGACACATATGAGTCGTGCTCTGTGAAAAGGGGATTTAATGCATTTGCAAACAATATAGACCCAAGTCAGCCTGCGCAGTCCACGCAGGCTGACATGGGTCTATACTGTTTGCTTTTGTTAAATTTTCTTTATGTCCAAGGACAATTGTACCTGGTGATTCAGCTGGTTGTTTGAGAAAATGGATTTTATGGATCCATAAATTATGTGATGACTTGCTCAGTATAATACCGGTACATCACGGAGATGTTTTAAACCCCCTTTTGCCAGAGCACTGTTAACACTTTCCCAAACGATAAAGTTTAGACTGGTCCAAATTGAAAGAGTTTGCAGACGACAATTTTAAATTTGATGAAAATGACAGAAAGCTCTCCAAAAGGGTAGAAAACACTGTGGGAAAAGGAGAAATTGCTCGTTACGAGCAATTTCTCCTTTTCCCACGGCGTTTTCAAAAGACTTGTACTGCATAAAAAACGTGATTTAACCCTTTACTACACAATCCGAGTTTTAACGACCTTTCCAAAGAAGGCTTTGAAAAACATTGCGGGACTTGAAAGGAAAAAAATGCGGGTGACCAGCATTTTCTCCTTTTCCCACAATGTTTTCTATCCTTCTAGAAGCAAATTTCAGCTTTTGAGCCACGTTTGATTGGCCGTCTGCAAATGTCTCAATCTGGACCAGTCTGAAATTTTGGTAAAGATTTTTTTATTTGTCTCAAAAAGGAAATTAACTCATACCAAGATGCAGACGACTTTTGCATCTTCCTGGAGCCCACTTTTGTCACAATATTTTGTCACAATATTTGCAAGTGAACCCAGTCATTAAACTTTACTGTTCATTTTGAATTTCTTTTTTTTTTCACGGATATTTTTTTTTTTTTCAAAGTTCGCACGCTACAAAACTGTTTCGGAGAGTGTATAAGTTAATACGAACTGATGGCTCGAACAGAAGTGGTTAGAGAGATTATAATTTGCTTACGTGAAACCGTCGGTAATGCTACTATAATAATTTCCAAGGAGAAAAAAAAACCAACCATAATAATTAAGTTGAAACCTTAAATGAGTAAAACGAGTACATGAAAATGAGTCATGCTCTGTGAAAAGGGGGCTTAATGCATTTGCGAAAAGTATCGACTCATGTCAGCCTGCGCTGTCCGCGCAGGCTGACATGAGCCGAAACTTTTCGCCATCTTTAAATTTCCCTGCATGTCAAAGGATAATTCTACCTCATAATTCAGTCGGCCGTTCGACAGAACGGAATTTATGAATCCATAATTAGGTGATGTCTTGCTTGGTATAATGCATTGAGGAGATGCATTAAGCCCCCTTTTGCCAGAGCACGGCTCAAATGTAATTTGCTTACGTGAACCGTTAGTAATATTACTATGGTAATTCCGAGTAAAAAAAAAAAATACACACACAACCTGTAAACATTTACATAATAACTAAATGTAAAGACTTAACCCTTTACCAGACAACAAAATTTTAGCCTTGTCCAAATTGAAAGCATTTGCAGACGACAACTTCAATGTGGCTGAAATGGTGCATTTTTCTTTGATAGGGTAGAAAACATTGTGGGAAAAGGAGAAAATGCTGGTTACCAGCATTTTCTCCTTTTCCCACAAAGTTTTCAAAAGGCTTCTTTCCCAGGGCCGTCAAAAGGCGGCATTGTGTGGTAAAGGGTTAAAATCAGTAAATAAGTACATGGAAATGTATCTATCATGACGCAGAGGCATAAAAAAGATTCCGAAACCATTTCATTGTTCATATTATACGAACATACTGATAACTAGCGTGTCCATAATTCTTACAAAACCTAAGTGGGAAAAAATATCTTAAAAACGTCGTGGGAAAAGTAAGAAATTCTGGAAACCAGTATTTTATCCTTTCCTCACAATATTTTCTACTACCCGTTTGAAGACAAATTTCGTCATTTAAACCCATATTTGATTTGTCGTCTGCTTAGGGTTTCAGTATGGGAGAATTTAAAATATATGTATTGTCGTCTGGTAGACAATTAATTTTCTCTCATATTCAAATTCTGATGGTTTAACCCTAAGGCTGATAAGTGCGACTCACTGACCTTTTGTGGATAGTGTAGATCAAGATCAGACTGCACAAAACGTGCAGTCTGATCTTGGATCTACACTTTCCGTTCTGGAGATATCTTTCCTCCAAAAGTACCTTTGAAATAGGAAAATTTGGGTTTCTAATAGTATCGCTTTGAAAATTCATTTCTTTTCTTAGCAGGATAAGGGGTTAACAGTACATGTAGGAAACATTCTTGTTGCCAAAAGTTGTCAGATTATTGCGCAACTTCCATGTCACTTTGACTTGACGTTGTTCAAGATATTTATCAAATTTCGATCACGAGGGTCTACATTCTCTCGCGCATTCACCTTTCAAACATTTGATATTTATATCCCCCGTCAACTATGGAAAGTTTGTGATAAATATCATCATTAGAAAATTGTAAATATTTTTTTTTTCCGAATGGCAAATACTTTCAACATTTCCTTTTCAACATCTACCAGAAAAAAATACTGTTTTTTATACTAAAACAAAATTCTTCTGAATTTTTTCCTCCTGACATGGACAGAAATTGGATCGGTCAAAAATAACCAAAGAAGGCGAAAATTGATATACATAAAATTGTATAGCTATATATTTTTTTTCTATCGATCCCTCATAACAGATTATGCTGTATGGACGATGTTTAAAGATCAAGATTAGACTGTAGAGAAAGTGCAGGCTGGTATATAAAAAATAACACTGTCTCATAGTATTCTAATATTTTGGCCTCAATTGCATCTGGAAAATTTTCATTTCATTTAGTTCGTCATTCAAGGTCCGTATTCACCAACAATCATTCTCAAGAACATTCTTAGTTTTTTTTTTGCTCAAGAATTTTCTAAGTTTGAAATTAACACAACTTCTGATTGGCTAAACCAACTGGTTTAGCCAATCAGAAATTGTGATACTTTCTAAATCTAGAATAAGACAAAGAATATTCTTTAGAATTGTTGGTGAATACGGACCCGAGTCTTTTTCTACTTTAGGTTGAACATCGAGAAAGGAATTTGGACTGCCTGTTTGTACGTGAAAAGCATTTTCTGTTTTCTGACTATAGTTTGGTGACCGTTGTTTTTGTGTCTCTAACTGCCGAGCAATATCATTTTTACTGAGCTCGAAATTCTTGTACAGAGCTGGACCGAAAATGAATAAGGTCCACACAGTTCCAATAAGCTATCGTTTCTATTGTACAGAGGAGGCAAAAAAGTAGGAAAAACGCGTCAAATTCGCTATTGACGGACATGTTAAATTGTATTCCTCCGCGAATCGATGAGATCACGCGCTAAACCACGCCCCTTGACCAATCAGCGCCGCGATTGTCCTTCACTACAACGGATATCGACTCGACAGGGAACTAGTTGTATGTAGATCTCTACCAATATTTCAATAGCAGTAGCATTATGTAGAGAGGGTCCGGTGATGATCACGTACCGATCAAGGGGGCGGGTCATAGATTATTATCTGCGTAATGTCAAAATCAACAAAGCATTTCTGTGTATGATTGGTTGCTTATTTTCTTGTCGCGTCAATTTGGTGGGATAAAGACTACACCAGTGGCGCCACAGAAAAGATCATGTAGAACTTGTTTTATGAAACAAATGTACATTTGTTCCGATTCGTCATAAACAGTGTATCTGTTGTGTTTGAAAAGCCTGGTTTAAATATTTTACTTTGCTATACGGTTAAACTCGGATATTGCCGTTGTTTTAACTTTAATGAACTCCGCGTGTTATACGGAACTATAAAGTGCATATCTGACGTTTTCCCAACTGTCGGACTGTATTTAAAAGCGAAAACGCCTCCGAAGAGAAAAAGCTCCTGGATTTCTTTTCGTCTGCGAAATTTAAATGGATATCTTGAGATTAGCATCGCATCAGCCGACATCGAGCTGACTTCGAAGGAGGTTCCGAATTATCTTCAAGCATCACGTGATCGCAATCAACGAAAAGGAGTTAAAAGTTAAGAAACGATGTGAGAGCAATGATAAGCATTCTTGCATTGTAAGTTCACTATTTGTTGTGGATTCTAATCGGACTCGAGTTTAGATTATCTTGGTGGATATTTGGAGGTGATAATCTAACCCGAAAGTGATACCAAGAAAATGGTTGCAGTATCGAACTGATCCCATCAGTTGATATGACATTTTTTTGGGGGGACGATGTTGTAATGATAGCATACGTTGATTCTTAAATAGATAATCTTTTAACCCGTTACCACACAAGGCTAATTTGAGACCATTGACAAAAAAAAAAAAACTTTTACAGGTGACAAATATGAAGAACAAACTGAAGAACTAAGAATGACTCTGTTTTGGCGGCTTGGAAAATATTGTGGGAGAAAGGAACAGTTGCTTGTAACAAGCAGCTGCTTCTTTTCTCACATTGTTTTTCTTTTCTCCAAAAAAGTTGCCTGTTACAGGACTGTTACAATTCAGGCAAATGTGGTAATGGATGATAAACGTGATTCAGGATAACATGTGCTATAATATTCATATTTTAACAAATACGTGTATTACATTTCTTTCTCTGATATCAATTCTCATAGACATTAATACATAAAGAAAAATAAATTGTAAGATCTAAAGAAATACTTTGACAATTTCTTCACAGCTGATTTTATCTACAATAGGCAGACATATTTTTTCAATTTATTCCCCTTTTAACAAACTTTACAAGTGATAACAAATTTTGTCTCATCTGATAAAGACAACAACATTGGTTTCGGCCAGACAATAATTTCACTTGTGAACACGAAGCAGCACCTTCTTGCATGTTTTCTAGCAAATCAGTGACTATATGATAATTTTCTTTTATACAACAAAATATGACGTTTTCAGTGTTTTTCTTCTCTATGTTGCCAGTTAACCTGCTATATCAGAGAAATGCAACTTTCAAGCCGAAAGTATGAAGCCAAATTTTGCTATTTCAGAGTTATCTTTTGGGTAAAATATCTCTGTATCGGACAGTGTAGATCCAAGATCAGACTGCACGTTCTGTGCAGTCTGATCTTGATCTACACTGCCCGCAAAGGGTATTTTAGTTGCTTTTAGCAGCCTAAGTTTAAGTCGCAGACGACAATGTCAGAGATATGAAACACAAAAAAATCTCATTTCTATGTGTTCTTTTATTTACATTCTAAAACAGTGAAAAATCAATACAGTTCAAAACAAACAAAATGGTGGCTTTTTTCATGATGTTCTGTTAATTTATGTTAGACTTACCCCCCAAAAAATGCAGAGTCTTAATGACTCTGAGGATAAAGGCTTACAAAAACATTGAGGGAAAAGGAGAAAGTGCTAGTAAACAGCATTTTCTCTTTTCATATAATGTTTTCTACTCTTTCAACGGACAAAGACTGTAAAAAAAAAGCAAATGCTTTTCAATTTGGACATGTCTGAAATTTTGTACTTTTGCAAAGAAAAAACCAAAATAATAAAAAAACAAGCTGATAATTCTGAAAACACAGAAAATGTCACATTTTCATATTCTAGTATATTTCAGTTCATTTAGTCCCCGCACGGCGTAATTAGATATTCTTAATGATTTGTGTAGCAGGAATATTAACGTATAAGTTAAGGTCTTTTGGCAGTGCCTGTATGGGCATATTTTACCTAATTCGTAACTTTTTTTCTTTAAGTCTACTTTGCGGACATTTTAGCTTCACGATCGGGTAGAAAAAGAATACTTATTCTGATCTTGTTTTGACTCTAGTCTGTCTGTATTAGTCCCTTTGAGCGCCATAGGTGAAAACAGAGGGCTTTTGCTGACGGCATAGATCACGGTACGTGCAGTCTGATCTTGGATCTATACCGTCCGCTTGTTTAGGCAAGCCTGTAAAATGAAAATAAAAATCTTTTTTGGTTTCAGTGGATTGTATTTTAAGCCGTGGAAAGGGGTCGAGCTTAGCAATGAGAGAGTTGAGACAGTCTGGTCCCTATAAGTTACAATAGTTTTGTCTGTATTTTTTACTTGATAAACCTGTCTTCTAATTAACTTATCATCTTCTGAGACTAATTTGCAGTATACGTCTTAACCCATATTCTGCTTAAAAAATGTTAAACGAAACTTTCAAGCCGAGAGTAAAAACCCGAATAGTGCTATCTCAAACTTATTTTTCGGAGAAAAAAATACTTATCGGTAGGCGTAGTTTCAAGATCAGACTGCACGTTCTGTGCAGTCTGATCTTGATCTACACTGTCCACAAAAGGTCAGTGAGTCGCGGTTAGCAGCCTAGGGGTTGAGAAACAAACATCCCTGTAAAATAGGAATATAACTCTCTACCAAACGGCAAATTTCAAGACAGGTCCAAATTGAAAGCGTTTGCAGACAACAAATTAAACATAGCTCAGATAAAGGAATTTATTTTGAAAGGGTAGAAAACATTGTGCGAAAAGGAGAAAATGCTGGTTACCAGCATTTTCTCCTTTTCCCACAGTGTTTTCAAAAGTTTTCTTCCCGAGTGTCATTAAAACCTGGAATTATTTAACAAGGTGTTAACAGTCTACAAGAGGTTATGTATTAAATAGCTGTATGAGTGTTTAGCAGGCACCACTAAAATGTCTTATATCTCGTTTTTGTTTTTGTTTTTTCCAGATATATTTTGTTGGATAAACTTTGATGAAGGAAGAAAGGACTTCAAGAACAGTGTGACGTTGGATGACAGATTCTAAATCAGAGAAAATAGTGTTTTTCATGATTAGTATATTGCTGAATACTTAAAGAAATAAAATAGTTATATTTAGTTTTTAATTTTCAATGCTTGAGCTATGGTGAACATACATTAATATATTATAATTATCCTAAAAGAGGTGGTATGTCTAAAGTCTAGTAGCGACAGATAGGGAGCAGGCATACAGCCAGAACGCTCGGATTATTTGCTACTGTTACAACTTACCAATGTCGAATGACAAATAAAAGTGTTATTAAGTAGCTTGTTCCTACATATTTAACAAAATATAGATACGACTAGATATTTGATATTACAAAAATAGTGTGGAACAATTTGAAAATGGAATCACTGACAGACCAACAACATACTCCGTGGCTAAGACCAGACGCTTCGCGTTTAGGTAACGGGTATGAACCTCCGGTTGGCATTCCCTCGGAAGATATTAGCGACATGTTCACATTTCCACACAGCTTTGAAAGCAACTCTTCACATATGAACCGGGCAGCGAACTACTACTCGAACTCGGCACGTGCGATGGCAGGTTATGGGGCATCACACGGTAAGTTTTAAGAATACGTACAATATATTTTTCTGTTATATGTTTTTTTTTTCATTCTCTCTATCTAAAATCATCCTAAATAGGCACCATACAACGCAAGACAATGAAACTTGCTTTGCATTAAATTGTGGATTTTTGAAGGGAAAAAAAAATCGAAATGAACGCAAAAATTTTACAGCAGAAAATGTCACTATTTATGTAAAATTGTATATATATTTTCTGCTAAGAGTGTTGTCAGCTTATTTCTTTCAGTTGGCTTGTAAATAAATTCCACTCCTCCAGCTGTTCTTATTAACTTTTTGACAGAATGAGGACATGATTTGAGTCACTGACTTTAGTGCTTATAATCTCCTCAAAAATATCAAGAAGCAGACGACTTTTGTAACATTATTGTAGTGTATGGATAATAAACATGGATGGCTTTACTCTTTACCAAACGAAAATTTTTTACACGTGTCCAAATTCAAAGCTGTCGCAGACGACAAATTAAAGGTGGCTCGAATGATGAAATTTTGTCCTTGATAGGATAGAAAACACTGTGGGAAAAGAGAAAATGCTGTTTACCAGCATTTTCTCTTTTTCTCCACAATGTTTTCAAAAGGGCCATTAAAACTCGGGATTGAGTGGTAAAGAATAAATACACGTATACGAATGAGAAATTGCTAGTAACGAGCATTTTTTCCTTTTGCCATATTCTTTTCAAATGTAGTTTACTGCAAGACGCAAAGCACAGTCTGTAAAAAAAAAACAATCTGTTAATCTGTTAACAGGAACATTAAAATAAACATTTCTGGTAGTTAACATACATTTAAAACTCGACAACTGAACTTCAAGGGGTCCTAGAATGAAGTTCGAATTACCAATATGTACGAGTTATTGAGATAAAAAATCAGTTGAAACTTCATTGTTCGTTATAATGGTGCATGCACACATTAAACTACAGTCTTTATATTATATATATACTTATACGCACAACACGTACGTTTCTTTTTTTTTCTTGGAAACTATCTACACCAGCGTTTGTGACAGCAACCCAAACTGCTTTTACAGTATTTTCCCATGTCACAGTCTATAATTCGAAATGACAGATTTATTCGAGTTCTGTTCGGAAAATATGAATTTCAACTTATCCACATGTCTAACGCGAGGTGAAATAAGTCAATGCCATTTTGTCTAATGGAACTACCGTACATAATTATCTATCCGAATATCAAATTACAAACAAACGTTAACATGTTCTAACATAGCCGTGTTGATAAATCCTGTAAGCGACTTTCACAAGTTTAGTTGCCTTTGCGGCCAGTGTAGATCAAGATCAGACTGCACAAAACGTGCAGTCTGATCTTTGATCTACACTGTCCGTTTCCTTGAGACTATATGGTCAAAAGCAATGTTAAAAATATAACAATTTAGCGGTTTTTTTTTTTTTTAAGACTAAAAATACTGTAATGTTTATTCGGCAATCTGAGGGGTAAATAAAAAATACCACTTACAATCGATATCTAATACTAATGCACTAAGAATACTGTAAATAACTATTCCACAAATATTTATTAGAGAGTTTGTAAGCAGAGAGAAAACAGAAACTCTGATCTAACTTTTGGTCAAATATAGCAATTGCTAAGACAAAAAAAAAACCCTTAAATGTTATTCTCTCTGAGAACGTTTAACTCTTTACCAGACGACAAAAGTTTAACCTTGTTCAAATTGAAAGCATTTGCAGACGACAATTTCAGTGTGGCTCAAATGGTGCAGTTTTTCTTTGATAGGGTAGAAAACATTGTGGGAAAAGGAGAAAATGCTGGTACCAGCATCTTCTCCTTTTCCCACAATGTTTTCAGAAGGCTTTTTTCTCAGGGTGGTCAAAAGGCGGCATCGTGTGGTAAAGAGTTAAACCCTTCTCCAAACAACCCTGTGATGTAACACCCTTCAAGAAAAACGTATTTGAAAAAAATAAGGGAAAAGGAGAAAATTCTGGTTATAGGCATTGTCTTCTTTCCCCACAATGTTTTCTGCCCTTTGCTAGAAAAGTCCTATCATTTTGGCCGCATTTGATTTGCCCTCTGCAAATGCTTTCAATTTGGGGGAGCCTACATTTTTGTCTTTTGATAAAGATTTAAGGCAAACAAATTTCTAAGTTACACGAAGGGACCCGAAACTATTATTTGGAAATAAACAGGGTATAATTAGAACAGTTCAATAGACTGAATTTGTTTTTGGTCATCTGGAATTAACATTAAGTTAAATAAAAAGAAAAGAAAATCAATGAATTAACCTTTAGGCTGCCAAGCGCGACTCTTGGGCCTTTTGCTGACAGCGTAGATCAAGATCAGACTGCACAGAGCGTGCAGTCTGATATCTGATCTACACTGTCCGATAAGGAGATATTTCTCCCCCCCCCCCCCCCCCCCCCCCAAAAAAAAAAAAAACCCTTCGAAATAGCAACATTTAAGTTTTTACTATCGACTTGAAAGTTTCACTTTAGTTATTTAGCAAGATAAATAAAGACAGAAAAAAGGGGGAAAGAGAACTGAATGTGTGGGTTTCCGAGAAGCTTGGAATAAACATTGAAACAAACATGAAATTAACATGAAATAAACATAATGAGGCAAATAGTAGGAAAACGAGCATATCTATGACTCGCTACTCAAAATCTCAAGCACAACATGTAATTAATGTACATCCACATGTCAAAACGGTTGTAAATTTCATCTAATAGAAACTATCTTTTTTACTCCATAAGTTATCTTAAGAAGTTGAAATTTAATCGCACTTCTAATATAGACTTGAAACAACCTGAAGAATGTGGATTAGCAATGCTTGGGCTGAAGTTTTTATTCACCCGATGTAAAATGTACATTGTCCTAAACCATTAACACGTGTTTTAAAGATTTTTCAGTGTTTACAGTGCCAATAGTTTAAGACATTTTTTGTGTGTTTGTGGAAGAAACATACTATGGACAGAATTACGGACAGAAGCTATTGTCCTTTTCTACAGAATGCTATGTTTTGTTTTAACGACCTAGAGGAAACAGGTTTTTTAAAACATTGTTGGAAAAGAAGAAAATGCTGGCAACCAGCATTTTCTCCTTTTACCACAATGTTTTCTACCCTTTCAAAAATAAATTACACCATTTTAGTCACAGTAAACTTGCTGTCTGCTTAGGCTTTCAATCTGGACTAGTGTAACATTTTATTGTCTAGTATAGGGTTAATATATATATATAAAAAAAAAAAGCCTATCACAAAAAAACGTTGTTTTTGCGAACAGTATAGATCATGATTAGGCTGCACAGAACATACAGTGTGGTCTTGGATCTCCATTGTCCGTTACTTTACGAGAAGCCCTGACAAAAACAACCTTGATCATAAATCATTTGGACCGCTTTCACTGGCTGAAAAACACCCATTCCTAATATCTGGCATTCGAAACGGATTAATCTATTTCTTCTGTAAATTTTACCGGATTTCGAATTCAAAATTTTTAACTTGAAAATGTATCTATTTGAACAAAACAAAAATAAAGCGTCAGTCGCTGAAACATGTTTCGATTTTCTGCTTTAAAAATGAAAGAAAAGCAATCTCAAAACAGAGGCTAAATTCACGGTAAGCAATACAATTTGTGACATGATCATATATTAATTGTTGTGTTAACAATTTATTGCATTTTAAACATGTTTGCGTGGAGAAAATATGAATGTATCGAACTATAAAAATAATACTACATCGAAATTTTGTAAAATGCTGTCGAATCAACCAGCAACACGTAAAAAAGTAAGGAGCTTAACTCAGGTATGAGACAGGGAGAAAGAGAGATGGGGGCGGACGGACGGAGAGAGAGAGAGAGGGTGGGAAGAAAAATAAGTCTCAACACGTTTTCATGAAATCAGTACCAATTTTGCAACTATTCAATTTCACAGGCCACAAAATTCTCTGATTCAGTCTGAACAACTCGACAGCTAAACACTTCTCAAGTAATTTCTGCATTCTTTCAGTTTTAAAACGTCAAAAAAATAGAGGTACACGTAATTGCCGTGTTGGATGAGCATAAAAATTACGTGGACATGATTTAAGAGAGATATTGTCTCTAGTGGGGGAAATGAATTCTACTTAGAAACTCCTTCATGTGTCACGCTGTTTTTAGTAACTGCATGTTTCAGAAACCGTGATGATAACAACATTAAATGATAAGGGAAAAGCATTCACATAAAAACGGGCGCTTAAGCAATTTTGTAATTATTTCGTAACATTGGGTTGTTTTCACTCCTTTCAATCTTGTTTCACTTCTTCCAAGATCCAAATAATTTATATTTTACAGATATTGCCTTATTCCTTCACACAAATCTTTGCATAAGAAGTAAATACAAATCATGCCTGTTGCTACTAAATATAAGTTTATGAGCTTTAATTAACTCTTTACCAGATAATCCCGCGTTTTAACGACCCTGAGAAAGAATCCTTTTTGAAAACATTGTGGGAAAAGGAGAAAATGCTGGTCACCAGCATTTTCCCCTTTTCCCACAATGTTTTCTACTCAATCACCGACAAATTCCATCATTTGGGTCACATTTAATTTCTCTTCTGCACATGCCTCCAATCTGGAAAAATCTAAAATATTTTTGTTTGGTAAAGAGTTAAGTTTCAAATATACAACCAGTCTTGATTAAAACTACAAAATTTTACACATATCCAAATTGACTATAAATTTGCCGACTATAAATTAGATATGACTGAAACAAGGGGATCTGTCCTTTAAATGGTAGAAAACATTGTGGGAAAAGGAGAAAATGCTGGTTATCAGCATTTTCTCCTTTTCCCACAATGTTTTCAAAAGGCTTCTTTCTCAGTGTCATTCAAACACGAAATTGTATGGTAAAGGGTGTGCAAAAGCTTTATTAGGGATATGAAACTATCCTGATTGAAAATTGGTTTAAAGAATGAGAATTAGCACGAAAGATTTTCGAACCGTCGAGAATTCTGTGAAATTTTGCCCATTATAATACTGAAGGAAAATGGGATGTTTTGTGGGGGAACAGTGTAGATTGGAATCAGGTTGCACATTAGTATATTTTTTGAGATATTGTCTTGAAATTATAACATTGTGTGTGTTTTTTTTTTATTTGACAGGCCAACAGGCTGGAATCATTCGTTTCAGTTACAATTTTGAATCTTAAGAGTTTGGGTGCTCTTGCGGGCAGAATAAATCAAGATCAGGTTGTACATAGCGTGTGGTCTGATCTTGGTTCTACTATAACGTGCGATAATGTTCGATTAATTCTTACCAAAATGGTCACATGAATTTACAACAATTGATTTTTAAAAGTAACTGTAAATATATGTATTCTTATCAATTTCGTCAGCTGTCCATACTCTCTGACACAAAACTATTTTGACAATTTCTGAAGTAATTTTCATTTCTGGCGTCGATTACTTTTTATTTTTTACCAGTTTTTTTTTTATTCTCATTTCTTTATTTCTTTTCAACTGGGTCCATTTCTTGGCATATCATTAATAGCAGATTGAAATTAAGCTTTGAGAGATTGACCAATATAAATTGCGGGTACTAATTTTACTGCATTTACATGAATAATATTTTCCCTATGTTACAAATTGCATAATCCTTCAGTTTGCCAAGCGCAAATCAGTGCGCTTTTGCAGACAGTGTAGATTAAAATCAGACTGCACAGAACGTGCAGGATGATCTTGACTGTACACGTTCGACATGGCGAGATTTTGTTTTCTTGCTGAGAAAATGTTAGAAATGTAATATTTAGGTGTGTAGCATTAAATGGAGATTGTATTTAATCTATATAGCATTGAAAGAATTAACCCTTAGGCTGCTAAGCGAGACTCAAAGACCTTTTGCGGACAGTGTAGATCAAGATCAGACTGCATAGAACGTGCAGTCTGATCTTGATCTACACTGTCCGATTAGGTGATATTCCCCCAAATACCTTTGAAATGGCAACATTTGGGTTTTTACTATCGACTTGAAAGTTTCATTTCACTTACTTAGCATTTATGGGTTAAAAAGTATAAGCGTTTACAGAAATCCCACACTCAATTTGCGTGAGGTTCTCACGTTATCTTATCAAGTTTATTCTCCTGACACGGGTTCATGCATGCCTGATAAGCCCCGAAAAGAATTTGAATTAAAGATCACCGACACAAAAGTGAAACCATAGTGTTGGAATGAAAATTGTTTGTGTGTGTGTGTGGGGGGGGGGGGGGGGGGGTTTGCCAGGTACTAACAAATTGAACCAAATAGACATCATGTACATGTATTCTGTCGCGTCCTTCACGACGATAATTATACACGTATAAAATGTATAATGCATCCTTTAAATGTACCATTATAATTACAGTTATAGCGCGATGTAAACGAATTAGATACAATCAGTCAGTTAATATAGACCTAATTATTAAATTATTATATTAGCAATGCCGTATTTATCAAAATATCTACATGTATTTGAACAGCGGATGGCGTAGATTTATGGCCAGACAGCAGACTGTGCAGTCTAACCTTGATCTACGTTTTCGCAAAAGCAACTCAAAGAAAGGATTAAAGGTACATCTATACTCGTTTTCAGCCAGTTTTAACCCATTTCATCTTTATCTTATGAAAATAAAAATCATTCTTGTATCTTCATGCCAAATGTTGCCCCTGCTGGCTGCAAGGTTGCACAGATTAAAACGGATAAAAAATGCATTTCTTTTTTGGCAGCCTTTAAAGGAATCACTGCTGTCGCTTCCGGTTTTAAATGAGGACAAATCCCTTGAGTTTCTCTATCCTTTACACCATGTATAGCGGTAGTTTATCTATGTTTACACAGCTGACCAATTCTTGGCCGTTCTACATACTTTCAATGTTAACAGCGTTTTTTCTCTCAGGCTGTAACGATGTATCTTTAGGAAGACGATTTGTTTAGATATTCGTTTCAACACTTCAGTGCGTGACTCGAATAATGGCATAATTATAACAAATTCCATCGGCAATTTTTGAACAACTGAACTTTTTTTTTTTCAAATGCGGCGAATATCCGAATAATTCTAATTATTGGAACATACCTGTAAATTCGAAGCCGTGGCAGGATCCAACGTAAAAGGGGGGGGGGGTTGTTAAACTTAAACATGACATGCAATTGTTACTGGTCACATTCAGTTTAGCAATGTGACAGCATCTATGAATTTGCAAAATCCATTCTATTTAAGCTATTCGTCTTGAAAAGATACAACGATCACTTTGATTAGAGTAAATCACGAGATTTTATTATAGATACATGAAATTCAACATCACGATGACTGTGCGGTTTCTAAAGGCAATTGTTACATTGTAGCATCGTGTCTGGCATTACAAGAGCGTTAATTTGGTAAACCCATTCTATGTGAAATTTCCGCTTTAAAAACTGTTAAAGTAATTATGAATCTAAGTAAAAATGGAAATTAACAAACAAGAAAAAATCTAGTGAATATTGGGCCACTGACAATGCAGTTTTAAAATCTTTGTACAAGTTTAGCGAAGGAAAATATTGCGAAAAATGAAGAAATTTCACATCATTAGCATTTTCTTCATTTATCGCAATGTTTTCAAAATTTTCAGGGCCTTGGTTTCGTCGGAAATACGTCGTCGTGAAGGCAAGGGGTGTTTAAGTAAAGTAGGAAGGTTGCCGAATACACATGGTAGCTTAGGAGGCCGGAAATCTGCTCTTTTCGGACCATACAAAACTACACTTCTCCACTCGAAATTTGGAAACTTTTTTTTATCCTTATAGCAGCTTAGTCGAGAACAAAGTCTTTTACGGATGGTAAGGATCCAAGATCAGACTGCACAGAACGTGCAGTCTGATCTTGGATCTATACCATCCGCTTATTAAGATAACCCTTTAAGATAAAAAAAAAAGTCTTTTTTAGTTTCAGTGGATTTTATTTTCAGCTGTCGAAAGTGGTTGACTTTTCTATATTTAGGGCCGAAAGTGTGACTCCTTATACGGTTAACATTAGGCCACGTCTCTCAACGAGAAGCTTTTTATAAATGATATTATTTTTAGAAAAATAAATACTAATAAAAACTGAAAACCCGTTTTCTTTAAATAATGAAGGTACTACCAACAATTAACCGGCTCTTAAAAAATTATACCCCCTTTAAATAAAAATAATTCATATTTATTTCTGTTTAGCAGAGTCCATTTCGAAATGATGAGGGAAAGCATAAGGTCGGTAGTTATTACAATAAACAGACCTTATAGATGTCCAATTATTGTTTGGATGATGACAAAATTTTGAAAGTTCATCGTAGTCAAGTGGCAGAAACTAGACACTGTGTCTCGCTGCTTAAACGCTTTTTAACCAGACGACAAAGTTTCAGCCTTGTCCAAAATGAAAGCATTTGCAGACGACAAATTAAATGATAATCAAATGATGGGATTTTTGTCAGGAAGGGTAGAAAACATTGTGGGAAAAGGCAAAAATGCTGGTTACCGGCATTTTAGCATTTTCTCCTTTTCCTACAATTTTTTTCAAATGCTTTTTCCTTCAGGGTCGCTAAAACTCGTGATTGTGTGGTAAATGGTTATACGCTTTACCAGACGACAAACTTTTAGCCTTGTCCAAATTGAAAGTATTTGCAGACGACAAATAAAAACGTTGCTTAAATATTATGGGATTTATCTTTTGAAGAGAAGAAAACATTGTTTCTGGTTACCAGCATTTTCTCCTTTTTCCACGTTTTTAAAAAAGCCTTCTTGTCCAGGTCTCTTAAAACAAGGAAGTGTGTCTCTCTGGTTCAAGCGCTGTCTACTAATGAAGTCGAATTTTCTGTCGCAGTCTAAAAGCAGTTCCATCGCAGACTGAGGAAATTTGGGTTATACATTAGAATCTAGTAACTGATTGTGTAGATCAAACATCAGATTGCGAATTGAAGATGATTTGAGTCATAGCTTGGCAAATGGTAGGGGAGGGTGCAGATCAAGATCTGGCTGCACTTTCAGTGTGGTCTGGTCTTAATCTACGCTGTACACATCTTTGGCGACAGGAGAAATTTTATCGTTACGAGCAATTTCTCTTTTCACCAAAATTCTCGCAAACGTATTGATTCGTCGGGCCTTAATCGAAGATGAATATCGACCACCACAGAAAACTGAGAATATTTTAGATACATCCAAGTTTCAATAAATATAGGCAACTTTCCCCTCCCCCTTTCTTTCCCTTTTGCCTGCATATTCTTAACCCATAAAGTGCCTTTCACGATTCTAGTTGCCTTTGCGGCCAGTATAGATCAAGATCAGACTGCACAAAACATGAAGTCTGATCTTTAATCTACACTATACCATAAAATAACAATTATTTCCCTCTTATTCTAGCCTGAAATGTTCCCTGGGTTTATTCGGAGCTTAAAGGGATGATACGATACGATACAATACAATGCAGAAGGATGCTTTGACTAGTCTTATTTTGGTTTACTCTTTACCAAACGACAAAATTTTAGACTTGTCCAAACTGAAAGTATTTGCAGACGACAAAATTAATGCCGCTCAAAAATTGAAATTTGTTTTGGGATCGGTAGAAAACATTGTGGGAAAAGGAGAAAATGCTGGTTACCAGCATTTTCTCCTTTTCTCACAATGTTTTCAAAAGGTTTCTTTCTCAAGGTCGTTAAAACCTGGGATTGTTTGGTAAAGGGTTAACTCTTTACAAGATGACACAGTCATATATATATGTCCAAATTGAAAGCTTCTGCAGGCGACAATTTAAACGTGGATCAAAGGATAGGTTACCAGCATTTTGTCCTTTTTCCACAGTGTTTTCAAACGGCATCTTCCTCCGGAGGATCGTTAAAACTCGGAGTTGTGTGGTTACGGGTTACATTGCGTTCTATCCGTTGAGATTTTCTTCAATAAGGTGCATGTTGTTTTCGTGTTCAGTAATTTAGATTATACTGAGATCGACACGAAAAATTCAAGGAACGGATCAACAAAATCTTTCGACAGCCTTATTTCTGAAATAAATGAAAAATCTTTTTCTAGAAACGCAAGACTGATTTTTACCAAAACATGAACACTTGTGTTATAACAGTATATAAGTAGTTACAATGGCGTTGTATTTTGGGGGCTTGGTAGATCCGTTTTGGTACGAGGGAATATATATTTTATGATCACTTTAACGACCAGTTTGACTCTTAGCTGAAAGACAAATTATTCAATTTTTGTGAACAGTAATAAAAACCAGAAGAAAATTATCGATTCTTTTAACCTCTGTTTACCTTTACCGCTCGCCACATATTTTAACCTTTGCGGCGCGATAGGTGAAAAGCCGAAAATGTTGGGATTTTGCGGATGGCTCAGATCAAGTTAGAAAAGAGATCAGGATCCGCATGCATGCTCGTACAGGCCAATCTTTTTCTGATCTTTTAAATGATTAACCCATAGGCTGCTAAGCACGACTCACTGACATTTTGCGGACAGTGTAGATCAAGATCAGACTGCACAGAACGTGGACCTACAATGTCCGATAAGGAGATATTTTTCTCCAAAAAATAAGTTTGAAATGACATTATTCGGGGTTTTACTATCAACCTGAAAGTTTTATTTTAATTTAATTAGCAGGATACGGGTTAACTGTTTGGTTTCCCATACACGTTCGAAATGAATCCTCGGAACCTATTTGGTGGTAAAATCACAGTGACATATATACTGTCTAGCATATGACCACGTTTGAAAATACTGTGGCAAAGGGAGAATTTGTTTGATAGGGGCATACATTGAATCTTACTTCATTTTGACTCGATTATTCCCGCTTTCCAACTATTTTTCTTAAAAACCCTATACCACACAATCCCGAGTTTTAACGACTCTAAATTATTCGGCTTTTGAAAACATTGTAGGAAAAGGAGAAAATGCTGTTAACCAGCATTTTCTCCTTTTCCTACAATTTTTGTTACCCTTCAATAGGCAAATACCATCCTTTAAACTACAATCAATTTTTCGTCTGCAAATGCTTTGAATTTGGACAGGTTCTATAACTTTGTCGTTTGGTAAAGATACGTCTGCTTCTAACTCTTTCGGCGCCAAATAAATAAACTCGACCTCAACGGACAGCTGCAAAGACAACCAAGTGGAAGTCAGACCGATTTTTATAGCATAGGCTTGACTACACAAGCGGACAGCATAGATCCAAGATCAGACTGTACGTTCTGTGCAGTCTGATCTGGATCTGTGCCGCCCGCAAAAGCCCATGTTTTCGCCTATGGCGCTGAAAGGGCTAACTGTTCAGCAGGAGAACTGTTAAGTACATGAAATTATTTCAAATAAGAAGTTTTTAAGGAGGAGAAATGAAATCTATCAGTTTTAAAAATTCTGTTTCAGCTCCGGATTACCGCCTCTGGAAATAATCTCGCTTTTACAAAAACACAATCCGCGGAAAATCATTCATTTGTCCTGGGTTTTAAAATTGCAGTTTTGATCTCCTGCACGGCTTATTTAACGTTAAAATTGTAGGCAGTATGTGAAACACTGTTGTAACTCCCTGGCAAACGATAAAATTTCAGACTTGTTCAAATTTAAAACATTTGCGGACGACTATTTCAATCAAGCTCAAGTGATTGGATTCTTTTCTCTGAAAGTGTTGAAAACATTGTGGGAAAAGGAGAAAATGCTGGTTACCAGCATTTTCCCCCTTTCCCATAATGATTTAGAAGTATTATTCCCCAGGGTCTTTAAAACGTTTGTTTGGTTAAGGGTGTAAAAAACTCATCTTTTGGAGGTAAAAAAAAAATCAGGTGGTTTGGTCTAAAACTATATGAACATACTAGCATATCGCTCTCGTCCTAGTTTGAGACGATGATTAAAAAGAAATATACAAAAAAAAACCATAATAGTGAACGAATTGAGACAAATATAATTCTGATAACTATTCGCGTTAACGAGGCTTTTAGGATTTCATTTTTTTTTTTACCCACATGTCTATAAAATACACACAAAGTTCTCCAAAATGCTTGTTTCACAAGAGGAAAAGGCTGGAAAACGCCATTAATGTTTCATACGGGCTCTTGAAAAAAGCACCGTTTCGTGTCAGAAACGAACACGTTAATTTGTAAATTATTAAAACTGAATCATTCGAGAAATAACGTTAGAATAGCCTCTTCATAATTCTGACTCCCATCTTGTAGTTTTTACGCTAGTTAATTAAAAGCCTCTCAAATTAGATGTCAATTTTGCTTAACTTGTTTGAGTGTTGGGTTGTTTAGCCTGAATGAAACTCGACGGTTACAAGAGGTTTCTTGTGGGGTATGGATGTGAGAGAGGGGATGGATGGTGGGGGGTGCAAAACTTACGCAGAAACTGAGAAGGGATTAAAAAGGCTCTCTCTCTTTCTCTCTGTCTCTCTCTCTCTATATATATATATTTTTTTTTTGAGCCATGCTCCGGCAAAATGGGGCTGATTGCATCTCTGTGATGCATCGTACCAAACAAGTCATCACATAATTATGGACCCCTATCACTTATTTTGTCAAACAACCGACTGAAGCATGAGATAGAATGCTCATTTCACATACAGAAAATAGCAAAAAGCGTCTGCCCACGTCAGCTTGGGCAGTCCGCGGACTGCGCAGGCTTGCCTGGATCGATACTTCCCCCCCCCATGCATTAAGCCCCCTTTTCACAGAGAATGTCTCATTTATATTTGGGAAGCAACCCTCTCTTTTTCATTACAACAATATATTGACATAGCGGTGGCAGAAAACGTTCGAAAACGTTGTGACAATTACCAAAACTGGTCTTTACGAGCAAAGTCTCTGTTTGCCACAAATTTTCTTGAATTTAATAAAAATATACACGTCTTATTTCTCTCTTCTTTTCCCCATTCAAGCGTCCCATTCGGCATACCTCGGGTGACCCGGTGATCAAGATGTAGGTACGGATTCGGCCGAGTTGTGGCGAGTGTCAAGTGTCCATGAAATGTTAGGGTCCAAAATGTTGCGAATGTGATAAAACGAAAAAAAAAAACCAAATGGTTTATATACGAGAATCACCCGTTTCTCATGTCAAGAAGTTCGAGGGGCAACTTTTGTCAGCCACAGCCTGATTTTTTTTTCTTTCTCTCCTCGATCTTCTTTCCTGTCCGAGACCCACACATGCAAAAAAAAACCCAGTGGTTTCCACGAATACACTTGAGAAGGTGCTTCTAAAAATTTATTTTAGTGTCAACATCAAAGTACGGTGATTGTTTATGCAATTCCTGGACCCATATCGAGTGCTTAATCTTTAGGCTGCTAAGCGCGACTCGCTGACTTTTTGCGGACAGCGTAGATCAAGGTCAGACTGCACAGAACGTGCATTCTGATCTTGGATCTACACTGTCCGATAAGGAGAAAATCTGTCCAGCAAAGTGTTTTTAGAAATAGAAAAATTTGGATTTTTGCTATCGGCTTGAAAATTTCATTTCTTTTATTTAGCCGAGGATAATGGTTCGTCACAAGCCTGTTTAGCATGACTAGATGCCCTTTTGCGGACAATGTGGATCAAGATCAGATTACACAGAACGTGCAGTCTGATCTTAGAACTGCAATGTTAGCTATGATGGGATTTTTCCATCTTAACAGACTTTGAAAACGCAATACAGGAATTTGGGCTTTTACCACTGATTTGAAATTCTATTTATTTCATTTAGCAGATCAAAGGTGAGAAAAGGAAATATTAAAAGCTTTAACAAACAATCTCATTATTCAACCCTGTGGAGGAGTGTCTCAAAAACATTGTGGAAAAAAAAGAAAATGCTGGTAACCAGCATTTTCTTCTTTTTCCACAATGTTTCCTCCCTATGAGAGACAGAATAATTTTTTTAAGCTTGTCTGCAAATGCTTCCAACTTGGTTGAGTCTAAAATGCTTATGTTTGGTAAAGATTAAAATTCATACCTCGGTCCTAAAGTTTTGGTGGTTCTAAGAGAGCGAGAGAGACAGCGAGGCAGTGTTGTTTGGCTGTTCAGTTTCCAGTTACAGTCGGTCTAGATAAATGTACTGGAAAATTATGTCAAATTACCCATGCAATGTACTCTTGGCCCCTAAACTGGGGTAAAAAATATTGTTGTTCCATGGAAGATAATTGGCCCCTAATTTAGTTCCTACGGGGAATTTTCGGTACGTGTACTCTATTAGGTCTGGGAGCCCGTAAGGCTTTCCCGTGCATACATTTAACCCTTTCCCAAACAACAAATTTTGGACTGATCCAAATTGAAAGAGTTTGCAGAAGACAATTTTAAATTTGATGAAAATGGCAGAAAGGTATCAAAAAGGGTAGAAAACACTGTGGGAAAAGGAGAAATTGCTCGTTACGAGCAATTTCTCCTTTTCCCACAGTGTTTTCAAAAGACTTGTACTGCAGACACGTGAAAACCAGGGCTTGTTTGGGAAAGGGTTAACCCTTAAACTATTACATACATTTTAAATTAACTCTTTAGAAGATGATTAAGTATACAGCGGGTCCAAACTGACGCCATATTGAATATGTCTTTAAATTAAGGGGCTTGTCTTATATAGGATAGGGAACATTGTGCAAAAAGGAGGAAATACTGGTTACCAGAATATTCTCCTTTTCCCACAATGTTTTTGCAGGCCTTTTTCCCAGAGGTCGTCAAAACATACGGCACTGAGTTGTAAAAAGTGGATTGAAAATTTACAGCCGATAGTAAAATCTAAAACATTGCGATTTTAGAGTCGTTTTTCATCGTTGAAAAATCTCACATTATCGGACAGTGTAGATTCAGGATAAGACTTCAAGTTTTGTGCGGTCTGATCTTGATTTATACCGTTCCTAAAAGCGCATCGAGTCACGCTTATCATCAGCTCCAAACAGTTTTCCCGGACATTATCTATCTTTTAACTCTCTCAATACAAAAGGCTACATAAGTAACTTAAAGAGACATTGAGATCAAAATCAGACGGCGTAGAATACCTTTTCGATTCTTAATTCAAAACTCTCACCAAAGTGCCTTCATTTTAAATGAAACAACATTTTAGGCGTCCTTAAAATTGAATCGATTTTCTTTTGCAGCAAAAGCCCGAAAAATTGAATGGATCACAAAATTATTCATGTACTTGTTTGGCTTTAAATATTAGCCATGTTCTGTTAAAAGAGGACTTTATGCATCTGCGAAAAGTATCGACCCAGGTCAGCCTGCGCAATCCGCGCAGGCTGACCCGGGCCGAAACTTTTCGCTGTTGGTCAATTCTCTATACGTCCAAGGGCAAGTCTGCCTCATTATCCACTCGATTGTTTAAAAAAAAAAAAAAGTGGCTGTTACGGATCCATAATTATGTGATAGTGTGATTATTAGAATGCATCACGGAGATGCATTAAGCCCCCTTTTGCCAGAGCCTGGCTTGTTTCTATTTGTTTGGCGTTAGAGCCGTTTTCAGATATTCTTTAAATCATTCACGGTGGCCTCTTCACTCATATAATACGCCCATAACTTTCTTCGCACCGAGTTTCTGTCACCAGTGCACTGCACGCCTCTTTCAGAGGAGTTAAAAACTGTATTTACGACACAGATGAGGAAGAAGGGAAATATATATCGTACCAAAAATATGCGCCATTAATTTATCTGTTTTTTGTATGTGCGCATACATTTTTAACCATCAGACTAGAGAACACACACCCGTTGTCGTTTATTGTCGGTTATAGCCCTTTTAATTCGAAAACATTTAATATTTACATTTAATCGAAAAAAAAAACAGGCCAAATTATAGTAACACAAATACTCTTCTGGTCAAAATATCTCACAGCAAAATCGGACACTGTAAATCCAAAGTCAGACTGCACCTTCTGTGCAGTCTGAGCTTGGATCTACGCTGTTTTGCATGTAATCGTGCGCAGCATTTGAAAAGGGTTTGAAACAGTGTTTGTATTCTTTCCATGAAGAAGGCGAAATAGTACCCCTAATATCATATAGCATTATCAATTTTACAAATACACTCTGGATACCCTTTGGAACATAAGGCGCGAGATTTGTTGCTATTGCGGACAGGCGTAAATTCAAGATCAGACTGCACGGAACGTGCAGTCTGATCTTGAATCTACACTGTCCGATATTTTGCTAAGATAGTTTTACAAAAGCAGGCTTAAAATTAACAATATTTTCGTGTTTGTTTATCGATTGGAAATGTAAATTTCACGTACGAGGCACACGGAGGGTTAATGAATTCAGGTACAAAATCATAATTTGTGGTGTATATTCTGAAATACTGCATGTTTCGCTCGTATTTTATTTTCTTCTGAACGGTTACCAGATACCCCAACAACATAATGTACAATTTATTAACAGCTAGTCGCAGTGTTTGCAACTGTATGTAGCCTGGTATTAAATTCATCCCCTTGAGAAAATTGAATAAAATAGTTTCATTATGTTCGCCTAACGGAGCCAGCATAATTTTTTATGTCAACACCGGTTTTCGAGGGAAATCAGAACCGTTGCACAGTATTTGTTTCAATGTAGTCTAAGCTTAAACTGGGTTAATTAACTCAAATGAGTAACAATATATCGTGATTAAGGGGAATTATTTGAGGAAATCTGGAGCAGAAGGTATGCAAACTTCGCGTCAACGTGAATTCTCTCTCCCAGTTTTCATCTAGTTGATAGATTTGTACCAGATGCTCCGTATTTCGCTCCTATAGCACGCTTTATTAACCTTAGGGTCTGTGGAAACAAACGTTTTGTAACTCTTGAACTCTTTACCAAATGACAAAATATAAGACCAGTCTAAATTGAAAGCATTTGCAGAGGAGAAAATAAAATGTTACCTCCAAAATTGTTGTTTCTTCTTGGAAGGATAGAAAACATTGTGGGAAAAAAAAAAAGAGAAAATGCTGGTTACCAGAATTTTCACCTTCTCCCCACAATGTTTTCAAAAGCCTTCTTTCTCAAGGTCGTTAAAAGTCGTGATTGTGTGGGAAAGGATTTTAAACTCTTTACCAAACGACAAAATTTTAGACTCCTCCAAATTGAAAGCTTTTGCAGACGACAAATTAAATGTTATTCAAAAATTGAAATTTGTTTTAGGAAGGGTAGAAAACATTGTGGGAAAAGGAGAAAATGCTGGTTACCAGCATTTTCTCCTTTTCCCTCAATGTTTTCAAAAGTGCTCCTTTCTCAGGGTTGTTAAAAGTCGGGATTGTGTTGTAAAGGGTTAAACGACCCTGAGAAACAAGGTTTGTGAAAACATTGTTGGAAAAATATTGCAGACCTACATATTTTCTTTTTCGCACTGTGTTTTCTATCCTTTCCAAGACATAATCATTTTATCAAAACAGCCACTTCTGGGTTGTAGTTTGCGAAAGCTTTCAATTTCGTCAGGTCTAAAATTTTGTGGTCAGGTAAAGTGTTAACTGCTTTCAGGAATCTTTTGACGCTTCCAGCATGGATTGTTTTTGACAACCTTGTGGCGAATGCACAAACTGCTCTGAATGAGTAAATTTTTTATTTGCCATAATGATATTTAGATCATCACAAAACTAAGGTCTCGAAAATCAACGTCCGCAATGTTCTAGTCTTCAAAAGACTTGAGCCATGCTCTGGGAAAAGGGGGCTTAACCTTTTACCACACAATGCCGCCTTTTAACGCCCTCTGGGAAAGAAGCCTTTTGAAAACATTGTGGGAAAAGGAGAAAATGCTGGTAACCAGCATTTTCTCCTTTTTCCACAATGTTTTCTACTCAGTCAAAGAAAAACTGCAACATTTGAGCTACGCTGAAATTGTCGTCTGCAAATGCTTTCAATTTGGACAAGGCTAAAATTTTGTCGTCTGGTAAAGGGTTAATGCACATCTGTGATGCATGATACCACGTAGGCTGTCAAAGAATTATGGTTACATAACATTCGTTCTGTATAACCACCGACTCATGCAGAAAATTTACGAAAAGCAAAAAGTTTCGACGCAGGTCAGCCTGCGCGGACTGCGCAGGCTGACCTGTGGCGATATTTTTTTGCAGATACACTAAGCATGCTCCCTTTTCACAAAGCATGGCTCACTCATATGTGGACGACGGTTGGATTAGTTGAATTGCTGAGGTCATCAGAGCTCCAGATAGAGGGAGTGATTTTGATTTCAAAATTGAAAATATCGATTATTCTCCACTAATCCCTATGTTATGGGTACTCATTAAAATCGTCTCGATGAGACGATTCTAATGAGTACCCATAACATAGGGTTTGGAAGAGAAATAATGGATTTAAAATATCATCACGGCCTCTTACCTGGAGCTCTGGGTCATATTTAGAACAGTAATTTGATTACAATATTCAACAACTAATGGCCATTGAAAAAAAAAACTTCAACTGAAAAAAAAAATGAATTCCAAGTGGAGAAATTGCTTTAACCCTTTACCACACAATCCCGACTTTTAACGACCCTGAGAAAGAGGCCTTTTGAAAACATTGTGGGAAAAGGAGAAAATGCTGGTAACCAGCATTTTCTCCTTTTCCCATAATGTTTTCTAACCTATCAATGACAAATTTCATCATTTGGACCACCTTTGTCGTCTGCAAATGCTTTCAAATTCGGACCAGTCTAAAATTTTGTCGTTTGGTAAAGAGTTAAGAATGATAAATTTCTGTGCTGACCAAAAGCTTTTCTCTGCTGCCTCTTTACTCGAATTCTACTGGTCTCTTGTTAACCACTCTTCATTAAAAATAAAAATCCCCTAAAAATGTGCAAAACTGCAGTAGGGTTCATGAAGGGACTACACTGTATTTTCAAATGGGGGTTTCACGTCGCTTCAACAACGCTTTTTAAAAAAAAAAATCACGGCCTAATCAGAAGTAAGCTGGAATTCTGCAGTACCTTGCCGAAGAGCACTTTCTGGAGAGCACCGCCCCACTAGGATTCGAATCAAACTTTTTTTGATAATTATCCAGCCCAGTAAACTAAACAACAGCCGGGGACCCTAAACTGCACCAGGTAAAGGGGGCTGCGAGCAAATAGTTTAACAAAAATAAATGAACAAACGTCAAAACTAATAGATTGTGCATATTTAGAATACTTCTCTGCGCTTTAGAGAACAAAATAATGCAACTCGATATTCTGTTTACTAACAAATAACCGAAATGTCTAAAATATGCTTATTTTCTAGAGGCTGCTATGCCGTAACGATCGTATAGGCAACATGAGCCCGCAATATAAACTATTACTCAGCGAACAATTTTGTCGACGCTTGCACAATGCAAGCGTTTCCAGAAAAAAGAGTAAAATATACTGAGAATGTTTTGCTTTCAGATTTTTTAATCCCCTAGCTGTTGTGCGGGACTGTGCAGACCAAGATCAGACTGCACAGTACAGTCTGATCTTGGATCTACATTGGTTCTGGGGTTGTATTTACCACTCGAGATTTAGAAGTTAACAATTAGGATTATTTTTTGTTACTTTCAAATTTTGAAAAAATTTCAGACTAAGAATGTTCTTAACCCTTAAAGGGCCGAATAAACCCAATGGAAATTTTCAGTCTAGAATAAAACCAAGATAATTGCAATTTTGTGGTCACTTTTTATGTCTAGTATCTCAGCAAAGCGGACAGTGTAGATCAAAGATCAGGCTGCACGTTTTGTGCAGCCTGATCTTGATCTACACTGGCCGCAAAGGCAACTATAGTCGTGAAAGGCGCTTTAAGGGTTAAGAATGGTTGTTGAAGCCTAAAGAAGACTTTTAAAAGCATTGTGGAAAAAGGAGAAAATGCTGGTCACCACATTGTTTCTTACCCTTTCATAAATTCCATCTGAGACACATTTGGTTTGTCGTCTGCAAACACTTTCAATATAGACGAGTCACTAGGCTTGAATTTTGTCGTCTGGAAAAAAAGTTAAGCCAGCACAGTTTTGATATCCGCTGCATGTTTTCATAATCCTTTGCCAAACAACAATATACATGTATTAGATTGGTCCAAATTGAAAGCATTTTCAAAAGACATCTAAATGTCGCTCAAATTATGTAAGTTTGCCTCTTAAAGGGTAGAAAACATTGTTGGGGAAAAAAAAGAGAAAATACTGGTTACCAGCATTTTCTCCAATTCCAACAATGTTTTCAAAAGGTTCCTGCCTCACGGTCGGTAAAACTCGGTTATTTGTTAACCCTTGTTAATCCTTAAGCTGCTGAACGCTACTCAAGGAGCTTTTGCGGACAGTGTAGATTAAGATCAAACTGCACAGAACGTGCAGTCTGATCTTGGATCTACACTGTCCGATAAGGAGATATCTTTCTCTCAAAAATACCTTTCAACAGAAACATTTTGGTTTTTACTATCGGCTTGAAAGTTTCGGTTTTTTTTAGCAGAATAAGGGTCACTGCGGATTTAGCTTATGTTTAGGTATGTATTCTTTAAATATGTACTCTGAAGAATAGCTCAAGAATGTGAAAGATGATTAATTTCCTGTTCTCATGTTTTTCAGGAGGAAGCAATATCTACAGACCAAATTTCCACCACCCTTTAAATCACTGGGCTCTGGACAGCAAGCCCGTGGTGCCCGCCCATACGGGTTGGGGCCTTTACAACAACAAATCTCTCAGCGCCACGACGCCCTTGTCAGTCCACCCGGCTTCATCCATCTCGACGTCAAGCTCATTCAACTTTCCCCCGACCCCACCGAAAGATGGCACACCGGACAACGTAAACTCAAATAACGCTTCGGCCGTCGTGTCGGCTGCAAATTCGGACTACAGTTCAGAGAAATCTGTTCCTAAACTCGAGGATTCGGATACAAACGGACTCTCATCATTTTTGCCGCCAAATAGTGGAAGCCATACAGCTCACCCTGTTCCCACATATCCGTCATATGTCGGGGCGGAATACGGAGCAGGACTCGGGTTCCCACATCCGGGTATGTTAAAATCGTCGGTGACGTCACCAAGTCTGTCATCACGACCAAGAAACAAGACGAGATCGAGCGCAGGTACGTCTGTTTTGCTACTCACTCTCGTCACGTTTTTAATTAACTTTGTAAAGTTTTTTTGACAGCTCTTAATTAATATTTGTTCTCCTATGTCCCCTCGAACATGATGCAGGCGTCTTTTGCTATTCGAAGATTCCCGCGAACAGCCGATTGATTAGGTGTTGTTTCGTCTGCAACATTTCACAATGACATTGACAAGCACGAATATTTTCATACAAAACGAGATAAACAATGCCAGTCATGAATTTAAGTCTCAATGCAACCATGCGAAATTAACTTATTCGCTTCCAATTACATTAAAACCTTTTTCGAAAAAAAAAATCACGCGTTTTAATTATCCTAGGGAAAAAGCCGTTTGAAAACATTGTGAAAAAAGGAGGAAATGCTGGATACCAGCATTTTCTTCTTTTTCCACAATGTTTTCTACTATTTCGAAGACAAATTCTATCGTTCGAGTTACATTAATTTTAACCCTTTACCAAACGACTCCGAAAAAGAAAGCTTTTGAAAACATTGTGCGAAAAGGAGACAATGTTGGTAGCCAGCATTTACTCATTTTCCCACAATGTCTTCCAATTTCTCAAAGACTAACCCAATCACGTGAATCACATTGAATCTGTCGCCTGTAAATGCTTTCAGTTTTCCCGAAGTCTAAAACTTTTATTGGTGACTTATCAATTTTTTGCAGACCGTGTAGATCAAGATCAGACTGCACAAAACGTGCAGTCTGATCTTTGATCTACACTGTCCGGTACGCTATTTTCTTTCCGATGAAATCAACTTTGAAATATCAATATTTGGGTTTTTCATTATTGAGTGGAAATTTTCGTTTCATTTATTTAGCATTTTAGGGTTAGATGGTTGTCTGCAAATGCTTTCAATATACTGAAGAAGTGGACATTTTGTCGTCTGCAGAAAGTTTTATATGACTTATGTCGGGGTCTCGAAATAGATTTCTAGATATGCAATACGAATGATGATGATTTTGGTTATGTTTTAGAATAAGAAAGCAGACGACGTAGATCCAAGATCAGACTGCACATTCTGTGCAGTCTGATCTTGATCTACGCTGTCTGCAGAAGCTGTTTAGACCTTCATTGGAAGTGAAAGAGGTTTTTTTTAAATCATAGTTTGACTCATTTTGCGAGTTCATTATTTTCTGTGTGGCTTTCTTTTTGTGCTACTCATTAACATATTTTAAAAATCAATTTAGTTTACGGAATACTGTAATGGTCTCTTGATTGACAGCATGTATTGTGGAGCTACTTTACATTTCCGGTCATGTGACGTGATTCGTTTATTTTTGTCGTCTGCTTTAGACGCATCCATTTATTACTCGTAAAAAATTGTCGTTTGCTGAATTTATAGTTCTTGCTTCCAATTTTTAACTCTTTACCAGACGACAAACATTTTTGACCGGTCGAAATTCAATAAATCTGCAGACGACAAATTAAATTATGCTCAAATGATATTGATTTGTTTGTGAAAGGGATTTCATTCCGTCGAGTTAACCTTTTACCAAAAAAGTTCCGAGTTTTCACGGCCATATGAAATTGGCCCTTTTGAAAATATTGTGATTGAAATGCTGGTAAAAAAAAAACAGTATTTCTTCTTTTTCCTCTACAATATTTTTTGCCCTTTCTTGGACACGGTTCAACATCTGAGCCGGATTTAATTTGTCGTCTGCAAATGCTTTCATATTCGACAAGTTTAAAGTTTCATGGCCTTGTAAATAGTTAAACTATGGCTTTTCAATTATAAGAAGGTTACACTGAATATGACCAGCTTAATAACTACAATATATAACAAAACCGATACATTCACATTAGGGACAAATTCGTTTCTGCGAAAAGTGTCGGATCGGATCAGTCTGCGCTTCAAGCAGATCCTGACTAAATTCTTCAATTTTCGTGCAAGACCGTTTTACTGTTTCAATAAGAATCACTCTAGATTTCTGGTCTTCTGTTGCCATACAAAACGACTTATACAGGCTTCAATAAATCGCCACGACTGATCCAGGTCGACAATTTACGCCAATGCGTCAAGGCCCCTTTTTCTCATAGAATGGCCTATATATGAAGTATTTTCCGTTTTGCACAAGTACACAGATGTCAGTGGCTCTTCCGCTCGCTATCCTCTATAAGTTTGATACTTATTGTATTTGTCACAATGATTGTCCGACAAACGACCCTTTTCCTTCCTCCATACACCAAAAAACAATGGACTCGTCCAATATCGAAAAATACGTTGGCTACATCACTTCATTACCAGACGACAAAATCTAAGACTAGTCCAAATTGAAAGCATTTGCATGCGATATATTCAACATGGCTCAATTGACGGGATTTATCTCTGAAAGGGTAAAAAAAAGGTAAAAAAATCATTGTGGGAAAAGGAGAAAATGCTGGTTACCAGCATTTTCTCCTTTTCCCGCAATGATTTCAAAAGCTCTCTCTCAGGGCCGGTAAACCTTGGGATTGTTTGTTAAAGGGTCACTCAGGAAAAGTTACAGACTTAAGAAAAAAAAATCTTTGTCAACAGACAACGTTTTTATCAGTTTCCTTTTCAATAGCAGAACTTTATGACCGTTGTAAATCAAACACACAACATTTCAAAATTATTGTCTGTGCAAATAGTTTATTTTAAAAATTCTGAAGAGACTTTGTAAATATCATTGTAAAACATGGATAATCAACGAGAATAGAGATTTCATATATGAGTACCTTTAAAGACGTTGTGGCACGAGGAGAAACAGCATGTTATTGATATTTTTGCCGCAATGCTTTTGTTTTCAAAGACGGTCTGATACAAGAGGAAAGTGTCGTCCTCGGGGTGTTTAAAAGTTATTCTCTGGGTTACTAATAAACTTTTCAGGACAGTATCGATCAAGATCAGACAGCACAGAACGTGCAATTTGAACTTGCATCTTCACCATCCGATACAGTGAAATCGTTATCGGTAGAAATACTTCGGAAATTGCAATAATTGTGGCTTTTTTTTTTACCACTGGCTGATAATTTACATATAATTCATTTGTCAGTTTAAGCCTTTATCGAATTCTGGGTTTCGACGACCTTGTGAAAAGAAGATTTTTAAAAACATTGTGAGAAAAGGAGAAAATGCCGGTTATCAGCATTTTGTCCTTTTCCCACAATGTTTTCTACCTTTTTACAGAATCATCATATCATTTGACCCACACTTAACTCTTTACCAAACGACAAAATTTTAGACTGGTCCAAATTGAAAGCATTTGCAGACGACAAATCTGCTGTGGCTCAAAAACTGAAATTTGATCAGGGAAGGTTAAAAAACATTGTCAAAAAAGGAGAAAATGCTGGTTACCAGCATTTTCTCCTTTTCCCACAATATTTTCATTGGGCTTTTTCTTCAGGGTCGTTAAGAGTCGGGTTTATGTGGTGGTAAAGAGTTAATTTCTCGAATTTCAGTGCCCTCGATTTGTGCAAGTCTCCATTTTTCTCCGTTCGTAAAGAATCGATGCTAAAGGAAAAGGCCAAAAAATGAAATAATCTCTACTTGAACCAAATACTTCTGACCATAAGCTGGTAAACAATCTTCCACGTGCTTGTCTGTCAAAGCGACAGTGCACTTGTTAAGGTTATGTCATATTTCCTAGTGTAGATTTCACGTGTCAAAAATGACAACATTCAAAGCAGAGATATTTGATAAAGACATTTAAATTTATCATTGACAGATCGATTTCAAAAATAAATTCAACTGTGTCGGTGATTACATTCTATGATAATAATCTATCGATTTATAATAACAAAAAATATTTGAATGGAAAATGGACTCAAAAATCTTTTTTGTATGCTTTACTCTATACCGGACGACTGAGTTTTTAGCTTTGTCGAAACTGAAAGCAATTGCAGACGACAAAATAAATGTAGCTCAAATGATGATTTTTGTCATCGACATGTTAGAAAACATTGTGGGAAAAGGAGAAGATGCTGGTTTACTAACATTTTCTTCTTTTCCCTCAATGAGTTTTTTTTCCTCTGGGTATTTAAAACACAGGATTGTTTGGTAAATATTTAACTCACTGTCGTTCAAATAAAAAAATCGTTTTACGCTCATTCAGTAAACAGCTTTTTTAAGCAATGTGGGAAAAGTAGCGAACTCCAGTGACAAGTACTTGCTCCTTTTCCCCATAATGTTTCCCAAAATATCAAAATTAAAAAAAAAAATGCTTCTTTTCCTTTAAGATGAGTTCTGCCTAGATTCTCATTCGATCGAAAATTAGCGCGTACGGTAATGGTTGAGGGATTAGTCTCAAGAAACGGTGCTATGATTAGAAGGTTTTTACTCTAGACGGAAACTTTCCAAAATAAACTGTGGTCAATTTAAGACTAATCAAGCGTTAAAGTCAGAAGATTTTGCGGGCAGAAAATCCCATTTGTCTTATCGTCTGCCACGGTTTTGTTCCTACCACAAGGTGGTCTTCGTTTAAGATTTTACGACATTAAAAAGTGTAGATTTTATGACATCAAAAATCGGTTTACGATAAGTAGCAGAACCACGGGGTACATGTAGTAGTATTTTCTGAATTAGTACTTATGAATGGCGAAACGCGGCTTGGTCACTGCTGTCCGGCATTATTTGACCAAGGATTTACAAGGGATTAGACTAAAGTCAATGGAGTCATTAACCGTATAGAGACTAGCTGTCGTCTGTATTTTAATTATCGCTTTACTTAACTTCTGTTTGTTTGTTTTTGGTCTTTGATCTACACTGTGATGATTTGTTATTTTATTTTTTTCGCGGATCATTTGTAAAAATGGAAACAAAATATAACCTTATAGTCGCCTGATCTTTACCAGACGGCAAAATTTTAGATTTGTCCAAATTGAAAGCATTTGCAGACGACAAATTAAATATGGCTAAAATGATCGGATTTGTCTGGGAAAGTGTTGAAAACATTTTGGGAAAGCCAGCATTTTCTTATTTTTCCATAGTGTTTTCAAACATTCTCAGGGTCGTTTAAACACGAGATTGTTTGGCGAAGAGTTATGGTAGACTGTATGTGTAATTATAATTTACATTGCAATTTTACAAAGAATCCCTGATATTTTGCTTCAATGTAATTTATTTTTCCTTTTAGTTGACAAAGAAAATGTTTTCATGTCAAAAAATGTTTTTCATTCTGGTTTATTGTAAGAGGAACGTAAAATCATTCACAAGAAAAAAAGAAAAGAACTTGTCCCTATAAAAACCCTTTACCACACAATACCGAGCTTTAACGACCTTAAGGACAGAGGCTTTTGAAAACATTGTGCAAAAAGGAGAAAATGCTGGTAACCAGCATTTTCTCCTTTTTCCGCAATGTTTTCTAACCTTCTAAAGACAATTTTGACCTGTGGAACATAATTTAATTTGTCGTCTGCAAATGCTTTGGACTTGGACGAGTCTAAAACTTTGTCGTCTGGTAAAGTTTTAAAAGAATGTAGACAAATAGATAAAAATGTGGTTATCGAAACAAAAAAATCGGCAACAAATTAGATAAACAATAACTTGAAGATGTGAAAAAACAATCTTACATCAATATTCTTTTCCTACAAATTTTCGACATTCCTTAGAAAAAAATCTGAATAAATTATAGTAGCGTGTTTAAATGTCACGCTAAAATTTGCAATTAGAGAGACGCTACTGCCGTAAATAATAATAATTATTATTCATATAAAAAACATAAAATAAACTATTTTTCACGACAACGCCATTCACATTATATTTGATTTTACCCTTACCAAAGCTAACCGCCATTTTAGTTATTTTCTTCTTTGTTTAAAATGAATCTTGAAAAGATAAACACTAGACAATAAACGACAGCTTTCAAAATTTTGTTTTGAAAAATCTTAATTGATGATTTCATAAAAATGTAGTTATGACAATATTTTTTTTTGGTGGAGAATTAGTTTTTTTTTCTCAGGAAAAAAAGAGATCTCTCTGAACGTCATTAAGCCTATAACAAATATTATAAAATCAACTTTTTCACAAATGATTTCCTTATTTGCGATTTTATAGAAAACGAAAAGAAAAAAAATGTCTTTTATTAATGGACACCTAGGGTACCATATTCAGTTATTAAAATCTCATTGGTATTCTGCAAACTTCAGCCTGCGCAGTTTGCCTTGGGATTACCCGTGTCGAAATGTTTTGCTATGGGTCAATTTTCTGTATGTCCAAGGACCATTCTACCGCATGATTCAGTCGGTTGGGAGACAAAGGGGATTTTATGGATCCAAAATTATGTGATGACTTGATGGGTACAATACATCACGGCGATGCATCAAACCTCTTTTTGCCAGAGCATAGCTCATAATATTTAGTAATCGATTTATACAGTTTAACCAACCCCCAAAGGCTGATAAGCAAGACTGGGTGCGTTATGACGGACATGGTGGGAAATCAATAAAATAAATAAATGTAGGAACGAATCGATTTCTCCTTTTTCCTGCAAAGCTTTCACATTTACAGACCCAGTTTTAATTCATCGTTTCCAATCTGTCGTATGAAAATTCTTTCGGTGGTAAATGAATCGAAAAGCTTACTCGTATTTCCAAAAATCGAAATTCTGCTGTATTATTAGTCCTTTACCACAAAGATCCCGAGGTTAAAGGCTTTTAAAAAAACATTGTGGGAAAAGGAGAAAATGCTGGTAACCAGCATTTTCTCCTTTTCCCACAATGTTTTCTTAACCTTTCTAAGAGAAATTCCACCCTTTAAGCTACATTTATTTTATCGTCTGCAAATGCTTTCATTATGGATCAGTCTAAAATTTTGTCGTTTGGTAGAGAGGTGTATAAGACACAAGAAGCCGCAATGTCACAGATGGCTATCTAATGAGAGCAATAGATGACGGCTTATATCACTTCATTATAATTCCTGTTCGACCCAGGTTTTTGTTTAGCTGTAACATCCTATAGTTTTGTTTCATTCGACCCATGGTTTTTATCTTGCCGAAAGATCTCATCGTTTCAATTCATTCTCAAACTGTGTTAGCCCTTAAACTGCTGAATAAGCCAACAGTAAAAACCCAAATATTGCTATTTTTTAGTTATTTTATAGGGGCAATATTTCCTTATCGGACAGTGTAGATCCAAGATCAGACTGCACAGAACGTGCAGTCTGATCATGGATCTACACTGTCCGTAAAAGGTCTTCCAGTCGCGCTTAGCAGCAGGGTTAATTCTACCCGACAACAAAATTTGAGACTTGTCCAAAATTCATAGCATTTGCAGACGCCAAATTCAATGGGGCTGATTGTTGGGATTTTCAAGGGGAGAAAACATTATAGGAAAAGGAGAAAATGCTAGTTAACTGGCTTTTTCTCCTTTCCCCACAATGTTTTCAAAATCCCTCATCCCCGGGGTCGTGGTGTATGAACACATTCTGACTTCTCGCACTTGAACGTTTGGGTCCGTAGGTGGACATAATAAATTTCAGTATTCTTGGGGTTAAATAAATAATTTGCACTGCATGTTACTTCAAACATTCTGTAGGACATAGTCCAAAATAATGCGGTTGCAGTCCAAACGGTTGGGAGTGCTTTATTTGAAAATTGGATGCCTCGGTTCTGATGCTGTCATAGCTTCCTGAAATTGGTGACTTTTTTTAACCCATAGCACAGAATCGTCCAAAATGATGCGGCTGCGATGCATAGAAACAGTAATGTTTTTGAAGTTCGGGTGACTCTCATTCTCATCGATACGGGTGACATTTGTTCATGACAGAGACAATGGTGACAGATGGGCGGTGTTTTCTATCCTAATAAAATGTAAATGTTCAGAAACAACATTGCGACCCGTCTAATCATCTATTTTACTTGTGCCTACACAATGTGTACATGTGCTTCAAATAAATGAGCCATTCTCTGGCAAAAGGGGGCTTAATGCATGTCCGTGATGCATAATACCAAGCAAGACATTACACAGTTAGGGATCCATGCAATCCATTTCGTCTATTAACCGACTGTATCATAAGGTAGACTGGTCCTTTGACATACAGAAAATTGACCGATAGCGCAAAGTTTCGGCCCAGGTCAGCCTGCGCGGACTGCGCCGGCTGACCTGGGTCGATACTTTTCGCAGATGCATTAAGCCCCTATTCACAGAGCATGTCTGAAATGTAGAAGCATTTCATAACGATTAATAACGATTTTCTACTGAGTAATTTCTCATCTCTCATTCCTCTTCTTTTATCGTTCTGTTAAATATATCGATATCTATTTTTCAGATATATTCAGTAGCCGCTTTCTATCTTTTTCTGTATCTTTGTCACGTTTACCGTGTCCATCTGTCTGTTTCTGTCTGCCATCGCTGTCTGTCTCTCATTGTCATCCTCTATTTGTTCAAGTCTGTATGTCTCGCCCTACCTCTGTCTGCGTACCTGTCTGCCCGCCCGCCCGATCGTCCGTCCGCCCGATCGTCCGTCCGTCCGCTCGTCCGTCAGCCCGCCGCCCGCTCACCTTCCTGCCTGCCTGTCTGCCTGTCCCAGGGTCTCTCTAAGGGTCTCTCTTCGAATCTCTCTCCCTCTGTAGATGTTTCATTGAACTATACTCGGCCGCCATTCGTTGTCATTATCATCAGCCGTGTTTATAGGGACAGACTAGTGCGTAAATAAGTAAACGGTGTTGGAGAGATCGTTATGTTAAATACTATTTCCATATACAGTAGTATGCATACATGTACATGTATTCAGCTACAATGCTTACAGCTTCAAACTCAACAATACATTGTAGGCGACATCAGTCTAGGATACATGTATTGATGAGCCATACTCTGGCAAAAGGGGGCTTAATACATCTCCGTAATGCATTTATGATACAAGTAAGACATTACCTAGTTACGGGTCCATGAAATCCATTTTGTCAAACAACCGACTGAATCATGAGGTCGAATGGTCCCTTGACATGAAGACAATTTAAAGATAACGAAAAGTTTCGACCCATGTCAGCCTGCGCGAACCGCGAATGGCTGACCTTGGCCGAAACCTTTCGCTATTGATCAATTTTCTCTATGTCCAAGGACCAGTCTACTTCATGATGAGATTGCTTGTTAAGAAAAGGTGGCTATTATGGATCCATAATTATGTGTTGGCTTCACTGGTATCATGCATCACAGAACTGCACTAAGTCCCCTTTTGCCAGAGAATGGTTCATTTACATTGTGTAGACCTACGGGCTGTCATGTAACATCATAAAAATACTGAATACAGCGTTAAGCACCGAACAATCACAAATGTGACCTTTCTTGCTTTTGAAAAAAATTGTATTGTGAGAGGCAATAGCTCTTTTTCCCCCCACAATGTTTTCAGGATCATTAATATTATTAGTATTACTATTCCTTAGGTCACTTTCATACGGGACAAAATTATGTGCGTATGGATACACTAATTTTATGCAGGCATTATTACTGTCGTACAATTCAAAAAAGATAAATAATAAAAACGGACATTAATAAAATCCTGTTAAATACATCGTTAAAGTTCCAAACATCCAAGGCCAAATATGTCATTGGACCAGACTTGAAAAGTACAAGGTAAAAAAAATGGTGCCAGCCAGAAGTTTATGCAACGCAGAAAAGGCAGTTAACCGTTTTGATTATTACGTTGGCATTTGAAGTCTTTGACTATAAAAGAGCAGGGGAGAAATCTTGCTGGTACATTTGAAAAAATATAAACAAAATTAGATGCATGTTAACTTACACCAAACAACCCCAAGTCTTAACCCACCCTAATGAAGACGGCTTTTGAAAACATTGCGGAAAAAGGAGAAAATGCTGGTTACCAGCATTTTCTCCTTTTCCCACAATGTTTTCTTCCCACTGAAGGGCAACTTCAATCATTTAAGCCATATTTAATCTTTCGTCTGCAAGTGCTTTCAGTTTGGACAGGTCTAAAATTTTGTTGTTTGATAAAAGGGTAATCAACGCCTGCGCACCGTTTGTTTTGTCGTTTTGCAGCAAGTCATTATAGATACATTGTGGACAAAAAGCAAAATCCCCTTTTTGCATCAATGCTTTCACATATAGTTATTTTTCAAATCGCACCTAATGCTGGTTATCTGTATTTTACAAGAATATTTTCAAAGTCGACGGCTGCAAGTCTCTTTCTGGAGGCAATGGCTTATCAAGAAAATCTTCAAAAGTAAGAACTGTGTGGCACATGGAAAAATCGATCATTCTGTGGAATATTTTCCAACTACCACAATCCTGAATGCAGAATTATTCTTCAGTGCCTCTAAATGCATCCGAGATTGTTTTAGACAAAAAAAATCGGTCTTTTTTTCTATTTTGGCTCACGATTTTATATAGATTGACGTAGAACTCGACTCAACTCGAGTGGGTCAAATTGGTTTCAAGTGGCCCCCGTGTAATGACTCTATATTTGATTGTATTTTCCTGTAACCTCCGTAGCCGAGCCACCGTGAGCTTGGTGGCTTTTGGACTGGTTATCCGGTAATTCTGGGACCCGTATTCACCAACAATTCTTAAGAACATTTTTAGTCTTATTCCCCAGAGTTCTCAAAATGTGAAAGTAACACAACTTCGGCAACACAACATCTGATTGGCTAAACCAAATGGTTTAGCCAATCAGATGTTGTGTCGCCGCAGTTTCGCATTGATAAAATTTTGGAGAATAAGACAAAGAATATTCTTTAGAATGGTGGGTGAATACGGACTTTGGTCCAGTCCCCGCGGGCGGCCCTGGGTCAGAGGGAGTTTGGTTTTGATAAAGCATTGGATAGCCCCAGCTCAGCAAAACCCAGGAAAGACACAAATAACTATGATGCCTCCGTGGTATGACAGAAATATTGTTAGAAAATGCTTTAGCAACTAACCAAGAAAAATAAGAAATGAACATAAGAAAAAAAAAATCGGCAACCTTAAACCCAGTAACACATAGGTCTTGTTATGAATGACAGACCCTAGACTTCGAGTGATACAAAAGGAACAGATTCAAATAACATGGAATACGTAAATCTGGACAGATGCTCCTTTCCCTGAAATGTTTTCAAAAAAGCGATTTGCGAGGGCGTAAAACATCGTATTTGTCTAGAATGGGTAAACCCTTTACCGCATGAGAAAAAGTTTGACTGGACCAAATTGAAAGCTTTTGCAATCGACATATTGAATTTACCGGTAGCACAAATAATGATTTCTGTCTTTCATAGGACAGAAAACATTGTGAGAAAAGGAGAAAATGCTGGTGACCAGCATTTTCTCCTTTTTCCACAATGTTTTCAAAAGCCTTTTCGTTAAAACTGGAGATTGTGTTGTAAAGAGATAATTTGACAAAATCCAATTATCACCAAATTATCCCATAACTAAAGATTTGTTTCTTCTTGGGTATCGGTCCGGGGGTGTGGCAGGTCGGTATTAACACTTAAGCTGCTGAATAAATGAAACACAAATTTCTACTCAATACTAAAAGCCCAAACATTGCGTTTTCAAAGTTGATTTCACCGGAAAGAAAATACCGCATCGGACAGTGTAGATCAAAGATCAGACTGCACGTTCTGTGCAGTCTGATCTTGGTCTACACTGTCCGCAAAAGGTCAGTGGGTCGCGATTAGCAGCTTAAGGGTTAAATCTTTTAGCAAACTGCTAAATTTTGGACTTGTCCAAACTGAAAGTTTTTGAGGAGTACAAATTTAATGTGACTCAATTGATTGAATTTATCTTTGAAAGGGTAGACAAACATTATGGGTTATCAGCATTTTTCTCCTTTTCTCACATTGTTTTCACAGTATTTTCTCTCTCATGGAACCTGTAAAAACGGGACTCTAATGTAAAGGGTTAAATCGTTACCAAACGACAAAATTTTAGACTTGTTCAAACTGAAAGCATTTGCAGACGACAAAATAAATGTGTCTCAAAAATCTGGATTTTGTTTTTTGAAGAGTAGAAAACATTGTGGGAAAAGGAGAGAAAAAAAAAAAAAAAAAAAAAAATACAGGTTACCAGTATTTTCTCCTTTTCCCACAATGTTTTCAAAAGGTTTCTTCCTCAGGGTCGTTAAAACTGGAGATTGTGTGGCAAAGGGTTAAAGGGGATTAGGAAAGGGATTATCTGGTGAAAAACGGATTAAGTCACTGCCTCCTGAAACCAATTTACAGAGAGACTCTCTTGCTCACATCCTTATAAAATACGGATTATCGCCCACTAATTAAGGTTTGAAACATAACTACATATGAAAACATTGTAGCAAAAGAAGAAATTGCTCGTAACGAGCAATTTCTTCTTTTGCTGCAATGTTTTTAAAGACAGTCTGCCACAAGAGGAAAAAAAAATGTCTACAGGTGGTTCTGTTTTTTGTCAGAAATCCGATTTTTTTACAGCTTGGATTTCTTTCTCTCGAAATGCAATCTGGCTCCGTATTCATCAACCATTCTTATGAATATTTTATGTGTTATTCTCGATTTAGAAAGTAACAGAAGTTCTGATTGGCTAAAGCATTTGGTTTAGCCAATCATGGCTTCTGTTACTTTCAGATTTAGAAAATTCTTCTTCCTAACAATAGTTGGTGAATACGGACCCTGTTCTATATTCCTAATATCTCTTCACCAGACAACAAAATCATGGACTTTTCGAAATTCAAAGCTTTGGCAGACGACAAATTAAATGTGGCTACGATGATCTAATTTGTCTTTGACAAGGTCGAAAATCTTGAGAGAAAAGGAGAACATGCTGATTGCAAGCATTTTCTCCTGTTCTCTCACAATTTTTTTCACAGGCTTTTTTTTCCCCCTAGAGTCTATAAGACACCGGATTGTTGAGCAATGATTAAAAAAAAAAAAAGAACACACACATTGCAGAAAAGAAGAATATTGAGCAAATGGGAAATAAAAAATAGAAACAGATATGAAAATCAATGTGATAAATGGAGAATCGCCCATATGCGACTGCCTCTGATTTCGCCTCTATCGGACGGAAAAAGGTTGCCTCAACCCTTTCCCAAACGACAAATTTTAGACTGGTCCAAATTGAAAGAGTTTGCAGACGACAATTTTAAATTTGATGAAAATGGCAGAAAGTTCTCCAAAAGGGTAGAAAACACTGTGGGAAAAGGAGAAATTGCTCGTTACGAGCAATTTCTCCTTTTCCCACAGTGTTTTCAAAAGACTTGTACTGCAGACACGTAAAAACCAGGGCTTGTTTGGGAAAGGGTTAACTGGTTAACAGACGACCAAATTTCAGACTGATACAAATTGAAGACAGTTGCAGACATTAAGCGTTGCTCATATGACAAAAGCTGTCTTTGAATGGATAGAAAATATTGTGGGAAATGAAGAAAATGCTAGTTACTAACATTTTCTCTTTTTTTTTTCCCCCAAAAAACGTTTTCTTCATCGGCCGTCTCTGTTTGGGTCGGTAAAAGTCGGACCTGTTCGGATAAGGGTTGCCTTAATGGAGTCATGCTGAGCTGGGTCTCCTGAGTTTCTAGACGTTTTGGGATTTTTTCCCTCATGATTTGTTTATATTACGTCATTCCGTATTAAAGTTTCACTTTATTTTGTTGTTTTTTTCCTGTCCGCTGATACCCACACCCACTGAGGTCGAAGGATTTATTTCAGAAGTCTAGAACTATTTTCGATGAAAATAGTTCCAAGGAACCTAATTACGCCATTCGCAACATTTGCAGGTCGTGGTCATTGTAACTGAGTTCGGGTGGGTCGGGTGCCATTTGTATCACCCGTAAAGCGTCCGATAGAGTTGACACAAAGATCGATAACAGGCTGCCAGTTTACGTCACCTCTTTTAAGTCATCTACCTAAGCCATGCTCTGAGAAAAGGGGGCTTTTGCATCTGCGAAAAGTATCGACCCAAGTCAGCATGCGCAGGCTGACCTCGGCCAATACTTCTCGCTACTGGTCAATTTTCTGTATGTCCAAGGACCAGTCTACCTCATGATTCAATCAGTTGTTAGGCGAAGTGGATTTTGTTTATCACTGATTATGTGATGTCTTGCTTAGTACAAAGTATCACGAAGATGCATTAAGCCCCTTTTCACAGAGCATAGCCCATCTGTATTACGCAAGTATATGCAGAGCTCATACAAGCACCCGTCTTAAGCAAGCATATTTTCGGAGTCCCCTAAATGCTTGCAAAATACAGAAAAATACGATATATGAAAATTTGAAATGATTCTAAGAATTCAAAAGGGAAACTTCGCGTGAGAGAGAGAGAGAGAGAGAGCGAGAGAGCGAACGAGCTATTTGATTGTCTCCAAGTCTTGGAGATGTTTTCAAAAATCGTCAGCTGAAATACCACGCAGGAGATAATGAGTCGGAGTCGAGAATTAAAAGAACGAACTTTGCCGTGACAGTAACATATGTGCTTGGAAAATGAACATAAATCTTGTCAGCGGGAACTGAATCAAGTACATGCAACTATATATCTGTCGTTTTGAATCATACATGTTTTCGAAAGGTCTATACCTCTTGTATCTGTAATTGACTCAAGCGCCGTAAATTCATTGCTTCAAAAGCCTATTTTCAAGAAAGATGTATCTGCGACTTATAGGCGAGTTTCATTACTACAGTTTGGCATCAAGTGCTTCGAGTGCTCATTACCCACCACTTTGTCTGTACTCGGAAAATGCTTAAACTTTGACAGTTTTGTCTGCTTCGAATTAAATGAAACTCAGTAAATTTGGGTTTAAAGAGGAGCATCGCTCATCAGCTGTCAGAACTCCAGATAGAGGGGGTGATTTTGATTTCAAAATTTACAATATTAGTTATTCTCCACTAAACCCTATGTTATGGGTACTCATTAGAATCGTCTCATCTAGACAATTCTAATGAGTACCCACAACATGGGGTTTGGAAGAGAAATAATGGATTTAGAATATCATCACTCTCTCTTATCTGGAGCTCTGGCTGTTTAGGTCGTTACTGTCTAAAAACGGAAAAAGCTGCAGACGAATCTGAACACGTCATTTTTGATACGGTATTAAAGTTGTGATTCATGAGTCTAATCTTTGTCTACACTGTCTGCCAAAGCAGCTTTGGCACCAAACATCTGTTTTGTCATTTTGAATACTTTTTCTACTCATGATACAAGAAGTATTGTATAGACTGGGCATATATAAAGCCTCGACAGATTTCTCGCATTCTATAACGAAGCCATATTCTGGCAAAAGGGGGCTTAACCCTTTCCCAAACAAGCCCTGGTTTTCACGTGTCTGCAGTACAAGTCTTTTGAAAACACTGTGGGAAAAGGAGAAATTGCTCGTAACGAGCAATTTCTCCTTTTCCCACAGTGTTTTCTACCCTTTTTGAGACCTTTCTGCCATTTTCATCAAATCTAAAATTGTCGTCTGCAAACTCTTTCAATTTGGACCAGTTCAAAATTTGTCGTTTGGGAAAGGGTTAATGCACTTCCGTGACGCACTATACCAAGCCAGTCATAACATAATTATGGGTCCATAATATCCACGTTGTCTAACAACCGACTGAATCATGAGGTGGACTGGTCCTTTGACATGCAGAAAACTGACCGAAAGCAAAAAGTCTCGGCCTAGGTCAGCCTGCGCGGACTGCACAGGCTGACCTGGTAGATACTGTTTGCGGATGCTTTAAGCCCCCCTTTCACAAAGCATGGTTCAAATGTTACATAGCTGTTTATACATGTGCATATATACGTATACTGTTGTAAAGCAAATCTTCTAAAACTAATTTTGCCTCTGAGAACGAAAATATTTTATTTGCCCTTTCTTTTCCTCTATGTACATCCTCTCTTGTGTCAGCTGTGTCTGTTAATGTTATGTTTCTAAAGGTGCCTGTAAAATTGGTGAAAGATGGCTGAGACGGTACCAAGAGTAGGCCCTAGAAGCAATTATCATCAAATTAAAGCATATCGACACAAAAAAATGAGCCTCTCTTAACCTATAGAATGTCGAATGAATGCAACAGACATTTTCACTGCAGAAAATAAAACAGCAAGGCGGACAGTGTAGATCAAAGGTCAGACTGTACATCTTGTGCAGTCTGATCTTGATATATACTTGCTGCAAATGCAGCTTAAGTCGTGAAAGGCGCTTTACAGGTAAATTACGTGCTATCGTATACAAAGATTCATTATTATCAACAGTTTTCTCTTTTACACTAATGGTCCCTATTTTTCTATGCCGCGTCTCATTAAGTCGTCAAAGCTGTGGCAGATATATTGTTGTTTTCCGTGATAGGAAGAGTTACGGAGTTTGCCGATTCCTTTCGGCAAGACTGGTTCCTGATTAGATTCTCAAAAACAAGTGTCGCCGGGGTTATAATCTACAAGTGCACGCTCGTAAATTTCCGGACAATCTCATGTTAATTTCTAGTTAATTATCGCCAATAATTGACAGATGTCTGTTTGAGTGTCTATGTGGTTGGAATCGTTTAGTTTTGAAGAAACATTCTCGAACAGCCGTCAGTTTATTTGGTTTTGTCATTGTTCAAATGTACATTTTGTATCTTGTCATTTTCCAAGAACTTTATGAATCTCAGCACCTGTGATGAAATAAAATTAGCGTTATTGTACTTTCTTATGGCTGTCATTTCAAGTGTTTTGCTGTCAGTATCAGTTTAATAAGCAGCCACTAGACATCGATCATTATATTTATTGGTTTCTTAATGTACTTGTTTTTCTTTGTTAGCATTATAAAATAACTAAAGACAGACAGGTAAAATAAAATAGCTCTGACCTTGAAAAAATTACATGGTCATCACAGCTTGAGTTAATTCCTTTTTTGTATCATTTTGTAGGGAGGGGGTGGGGTGGGGGGGGGGGCATTGTTCATTAGATTTCATACATAATTTTTTAATACAAGTAGTCAACTTCTAATGTTAACTCTTCTTCCCTTCGGACAAATTTCATCTACAGACACGTCGAAATACTTAATCTGTCTAACATACTTTTATACAGCCATGAATTTTTTTGATAAGAAGAAAAGATATTGAACAATTCTTCTGATCTAGTGTACGTCAGTTTTCTTGTTCTTTTAGTTTGCTATCCTTTTCCCGATTTTAGTTTTGTTTAATCATAATTATGTTTACTTTTGTTTTGTTCAGTTCTGTTATATCTGGAGTATGAAATACTTAATCAGCTACAGAATTGTATTTCTATATAAAAAATAAATGAAGAAACTGAACTTTAAGTTGGACAAGTTGACAAAAAAGGGATATAAATTTTTGTTGCTTATATCGTAGAACTTGAAACCTTTTGCCTCGTTTAACTAAAATGCATACCACAGACAGTTTTGAAAAAAAAAAAAAAACTATACATTTACCACACAAACCTTTTCAAGACATGCAACTTACATATAACAGTTATAGATACAAAACCATTTGAAGGAAAAGATGAAGAAAATATTTTGGGAAAAGAACCGATCGCTTGCTATAATCGATTCCTAATTTTCCCACTATGTGTTCTAAAGCTATCCATCCTTGGTGTTAATACGTGTGGTAATTTGTTGTCAGCACGTTATACATGTATTTCTTGATATGAGGAAAGGTCGAGATTAGAAATACCACTCTTTGAGATTAAAAATGTGTTTTAAACTTTTTAGGATTCCCTACTCGTAGTGCATACACGGACATGATGTTGCATCGATTAGATGGGGACCCAATGGGACACCAGTCAGCAGGTTAGAAACACGTGACTGCCCCACGTGACTACCCCACGTGACTGGCAATTTTGAGTCCCTGTAGCACCTTTGGTTTTATTTTTTATCATTCTGCAATATTACTTTCTTTTGCAACTTTTGAAATTTTGAGCTTTGTTTGAACAGAATTTTCCCCACAATTTTTGTAGTAATTTTAGAAGCTTAAAACATCCTTTTTTGCACCTTTTTGTACTTCAAATTGTCGACGGGATTCACATTTTGTTGTATTGCTGTTTTAGTTTTTTTCTTAATTTTGTCAGTTTTGCTATTTTTTGCTGGTGTCGGTAATACATGTCACTTAAATGTTTTTTTTTTAAAGTATGAAGTGTCATTAAATCGGCAAGGAAAGGGACATATCATTTCAAGTTAACATGTATGTTTCTAACTGGTATATGGACCTTTTTTCGTATTAAATCGACAAGAGGAAATGTTTATAGTGAAGGTTATCTCTTCCGAAGCATTAAATTTATCTCGGTTTAAATCATGAATTAAAAGAAAGACGCTGCGTACTAGTGTTACGAGTCAGATCGACTGAGGGTGAATCTATCTTCATTGTTAGTTAAATTATGTATGGCTTTATTACAATCCACCTCCCGCGCCCCCGTCAAAAAGAAGTTAATGCAAAACATTTATCTTTTACCATTCTCTGATTTAACTCTTGCTTAAACTTTCCTTTAGTTTTTCATAATTTGTGGTAAATTCTAGTTACACTGTAAGAATTTACGTCTGTGCACATTCACACGCACTCGCACCTTTGAAGAAATGCAACCCACACATGCAACAAACAGGAAATATTATATTAATACAATGATTACTAACAAAGGTCATGCTTACTTCTAGAAATTTAGGCAGAATGGGGCTAAAAGATGAAATTTTGTAAAGGGCTCGTTTTGAACAAAATTAATTCACTGTTGCTTTAATTAACAGTAACCATATTTTATTTAGTATCGCCAGTTCCAAACAGAGGGAGTGATTTTGATTTCAAAATTAAAAAAAAAAAAGTTATTCTCCACTGAACCCTATGTTATGGGTACTCATTAGAATCGTCTCAACGAGACGATTCTATTGAGTACCCACAACATAGGGTTTGGAAGAGAAATAATGGATTTAGAATACCACCACTACTTCTTATCTGGAGCTCTGAATTATTCGCTATATACTGTTTGAGGTAGGCTTCAAAAATTTCGGAACTGTCCCATGATGTGAGAAGCAGACTGATAAGATAGGTCTATGATGACAATAATGTAAATAGTAAGAGCATTAATGATCTTCGATATACATGCAGACTACAAGTTAAATACCGTGGCAAATGGAGAGGTTGCTCATGTTGAGTAATTTTTTTTCCATTTTTCACGACGTATGATGGAAAATTTATGAGGGACAGAGATCACAAACTACTCGTTTTCGTTTAGAAAAGGTGTACAAAATCATTTGTGAATATTTATCATAGGAGCATATCAGTTGTGAAGTATTTCACAAAAGCAGTAAGGTTTCCAAAACATAATGTCCTTTCAAGCCAACATGGGCTTTGTTTATAAAACGGTTGGAATATTTCTTTGGTGATTCTAAGGTCAGTCCCTCAAAAACTTGCAGGGGACAGTTTACACATTATCTACATGAAACATACGTCTAGTTCTGGGGAAATAGACGTTTGGACTTTGGTTCAACTTCCTGATGGCACAGCCAGTGGTACAATTGATTTATTTTGCTGACAGTGTAGATCAAAGATAAGACTGCACAGAACGTGCAGTCTTATCTTTGATCTATAGTGTCAGATGGTCGGTGTGAGGTATCAGGATAACCCTTAGGTTGCTGAACGCGACTCACTGACCTTTTGCGGACAATGTAGATCAAGATCAGACTGCACAGAACGTGCAGTCTAATCCTGGATCTACAGTGTCCGATAAGGAGATATTTTTCTCCAAAATATACATTTGAAATAGCATCATTGGGGTTTTTGCTATCGGCTTGAAAGTTTCATTAAATCAAGTTATTTAGCAGGATTAGGGTTAAAACAGGATTTACACGGAATTACCTGGGCCTATTCTGTAATGAATCCTTACTTACTTATTGTAACTCTTCACCACCCCAAACAAATTTGCAGGGCGCGAGTATAAAAACACCCATGTAAAATGAGGATAATGAACACTACAGCAGATTTCTTGCAAACACAGACATCATTGCAATAGAAGAAAATGGTTACATGTATTTGCCACAATGTTTTCAGATGTCTTCTACAAAATGGTCCTGTACATGTGGTTATGGGTTAACACTTAAAGGGTTGATTCGAAATATTATCTGAGAATTCAATTAAACAGTTCATCGACACATATTCCACGTTGTAAAACATGTTTACAATATTATACCGCCGGTGCACGTAAGAAACGCACGTTGTGTGAAATTTTGCACATGTTTTTCTCCTAAATATTTGCCTTTTTTTTGGTGAAAGTAAAAAAGAAAAATTGGACGAGAGCTGACCCAGATTTGGTCGAAACCCAGCAAATTAGATTTAATTCTAGTGCACTCACTTCAACTCATGGGAATCCTAACCAATGTTTGGTTTTGTTTATTATTTTGATTCGAGAGAAAGAGCTCAAAACAGAACGTAAGTGGCTTCATGGACATTTTACATCAGAACTAGACTGCGAAGATCGCCTGTCTTAGTCTTCGTTCTACAAAGTCTTTTGTTACAACTAAAATGTTTTGAGCATGCCCTGTCTTGGTCTTTCTAACTGATGTGAAACAGCGAACTTATTTATTTGCGCATTTGAGCGACTTTGTACTCGGTTTTCGAATGTGGACTGTAACTCTTTGAAAAATTGCACTTCAAAAGGATTTACTCACCAATAGGCGATTTATTTTTGTCTTATAGAAGACCACATTGGAGGCATTTTGGCCAAATGAAAAAAATCTTGTTCCAACGATGTTTCCACAAAGATATATCTGCTGGAAGTTTATTGTTAGGGTTAAATGAGTTACAACAAATTTCAACAGGTGAATTATTTAATTCCTTATGTTATATAAATTCAGAAATGGAAGGAAAAAAAAAATGGCGAAAAAGTTAGTGAAAAACGGTGAACACGTGAAAAACGAAATGTCGTGGGAAAACAGTCAAAACAATGTAATACATATATACAATGTGGTTCATTTGGGCAGCAGGTGTTCTATTAGAGAATGTGTATGTGTAAACATGACCCCCACTTTCCGATGCTGTAAATTGACTTTTCACTGTTTATATGCAGATCACTTAGCTTGAAGATATATGAATATTTATATATGTATGATCGGCGCTCTGAGAGAAGGGGTTTTAATGCATCATCGCAATGCGTTGTACCAAGCCAGTCGTCGCATACTAATGATCCATCTTATCTAACAGCAGGCTGAATAATGAGCTGGAGTGGTTCTTTGGGATGCAGAAAATTTACCAGTAGCTGAAAGTTTCGACTCAGGTCAGCCTGCGCGGTCTGCGCCCGCTGACCTGAGTCGATACTTTTTGCAGATGCATTATACCGCCTTTACATATGAGCATGACTTGTATACTACGAATCAGCTCACGGCTACACCGAAACAACTCACGTTCTTTTTTCTTCTTTTGATGCTAAAATGACTTACCTTATTGATAATTATAGCAGTAGTTACAGTCTTTCTATCATTCTTTCAATAATTTTTAACTAACATAAATTCGTAGAAGTGGCTGTTTTTTTTTTTCTCTTTATATTACCTGACGCGAACCATAATTTGTCTATCATGCAAATCATCTTGCGTCCATTTTATGTAAAACTGTACAAAAAATCTATCAATGTGATCTCCTAAAGGTTAAAGTAAACATAGCTGATTTTATAATATTTTAAGTCTCCTAAAATTTTAATACTATTTTTATCATCTGTAAACGAGGCTAACAGTTTCCAGACAAATGGCTAAATGCATTTTCGGCACTACAGTTGAAAACTAGTGGATTACATATGTGAAAAAAAGGGCTAGATACAAGTTTTTACAAATACAGTGTACTATTTTTCCCAAAATTTTGTCCTATATCGTTCAAAGAGTCCCGGCTGAAACAAAATAAAATGCTGTTCTAGATTAAGTATTAATTGTTTGCAGTTTGACCCGCATATCTTGATCTTGATCCACCTTCTGTGCAAATACATCAGAAAGTGTAGCTGGCAGAATTCAATCAAGGGTGAGTCTGAAAAATTAGAAAAATTGCCATAAAGTGTATTCAAGCTTAAGTGTCAAAATTGCTGTTTTATTTACCAAAAGTTACATAATTAACCCCCTTGAATGAATGAATGAATGAATGAATGAATGAAAGTAGCCTGTACATTTTTGTTAAAAGTATGTCAACATGGACATACAATTAAACAAATGAGACAATAAAAATGTTCACAGAGTTATGAAGAGTCAGAACCGAAGATTCTTATCTAAAATTCAAAGGCTAGCTGTCTGACTGGCCTAGACAGAATGTTTCAGCCAATTACATGGCTATTCTTGGAGTTGTAATTGAACTAAGAATGGTTGGCCAATCATACCTGTTCCATAATATGCACTAAAGGTGAAGGGTTGATAAAGTTTGTTTTCTTTGGGAAAGGAAACGGTTAGACAACTTTTGTTGACGGTACGAAAAAACTGTACACGTTTGATGTGTGTCACTAGTACAATTGAAGGGATTCATTTTCTTTCTGTCTCTATGTAAGGTTCACTTACCATTTTTAATTGTACTTTGACTCTCAAGCATTTCCTGAATTTTAACCCTTTACCAAACGACAAGATTTTACACTTGCCTAAATTGATAGCATTTGCAGACGACAATTCAAATGTGTCTCAAGTGACGAAATTTATTTTGAGAGCGTAGGACACTGTTAAAAAAAAAGGAGGAAAGAAAATGTTGGCAACCAGAATTTTATTCCTTTCACACAAATATTTTCAAAGACCTCTATCTTTAGGGTCATTACAATATGGGATTGTGCGGTAACGGGTTAAAGGAACGCACTTCCCTGGTCGTCCAGAATCAAAAAAAGGTTTAGGCAATCAGAAATTTGTGTTACTGTCTAATTTTACAATTAGACTGAAAATTCTTTTTGTAATGTTTGGTGAATATGGGCTAAGGTCCGCCATTAATACAGGGCTTGACCATGAATGCAGGACACACACAAAATGTATTGCGGCGACAGAGAGGATTTAGGTTTTATCGTAGCAATACATATTTTTGAATGAAAACATGCTGCTCTGTACTCTCGGCACTTTGATTTTTACGCATAATTATACTGATGATGGTGTCTTTGGGAGGATGTTTCGTTCGATTTTCACGACAGGTTGAAGGGATATTTTTTGTGAAACTACGGACTAACTTGTTATTTCTTATGCAGGAAAAAGCCATGGAAAGAAGCTTGATAATAACTGACTTTATTTGTATTTTATACAACCATGTATGGTTGTCCTTTTTTTTTTTCCTGTTCTTTTTTTTTTCTAGTGACGTAAAGGTTCAGAAGTGATCTTAAAGCTACTTCTACAAACATGGTTATCTCATGTAAGATGCATTCTACTATCGTCTCGGTTATAGGCTGAAAACATTGCGAAAAATGGAGAAACAACTCAATATTTCTTTACCTGTCAAAATATTTTTATCAAAACTGTCAACCGGTCGACTGGTCCTTAGACATATAAAGAAAATTGACCAATAGCGAAAAGTTTCGGCCCAGGTCAGCCTGCGCGGACTGCGCAGGCTGACCTGGGTCGATACTTTTCGCAGATGCATTAAGCCGCATTTTCACAGAGCCTGGCTCATATGTAGCGGCCCAAAGAGTGGAAAGATAAAAAAGAAAGAGACTACCAAGAGAGTTTGATTGTCGCTTGCAGGATTACAAACTTCTGCATTTTATGTCATCATTTTGTTCAATGATCATGCACAGCAATTTCGCTTTCTCTTTATTTACTCGCTAGGTACATTGTATTCTACTTTGAATATAGTGGACTTTTTTTTTATATTACAATTCTCATTTCTTAATATTCTATGTGTACTTATAGAACGATAACTTGAAAATTATTTCTGTTCTTACTTTCGTATTTTCTGGAAATATATGTATACTTTTTTGCAATCTTCCTCAGTTATAAACATTCTAGTCACATGTTTTTCTTTCTTACAAATGCTTTGTTTACACGCTTCTGTATTCAGAATACATCTGCTTGTACATGTTTACCTGTTTTCGTTTCTCGAAAACGTTCTAAATACACGTTTTCCTTCCTCATAAACGTTCTATTTAAATGCATCTGGGTCCGTATTCACCAACCATTCTTAAGAATGTTCTCCGTCTAATTCTCCAGAATTTTCTAAATTTAAAGGTAACACAACATCTGATTGGCTAAACCTTTTGGTTTAGCCAATCAGAAGTTGTATCACTTTCAAATTTTGAAAATCTTGGGAGAATAAGACAAAGAATGGTTGGTGAATACGGACCCTGGTTTTACAATACTTCAACATAACACGTTTTCCATGAAATCTTTCAATTCAAATGTTTTTTCTCACACTTAAAGGTACTTTGATACTATTTCAGAGGGCAGAGAGTGCGTCAACTGCGGCGCAACGTCGACCCCTCTCTGGAGAAGAGACGGTACCGGACATTATCTATGTAATGCCTGTGGACTCTATCATAAGATGAACGGTTCAAATAGACCTCTTATAAAGCCAAAACGAAGACTGGTAAGTTATTCTCCCCTTTGATTTTCTTTAACCCTTCCCAAACAAGCCCTGGTTTTCACGTGTCTACAGTACAAGTCTTTTGAAAACACTGTGGGAAAAGGAGAAATTGCTCGTAACGAGCAATTTCTCCCTTTCCCACAGTGTTTTCTACCCTTTTTGAGGCGTTTCTGCCATTTTCCTCAAATTTAAAATTGTCGTCTGCAAACTCTTTCAATTTGGACCAGTCCAAAATTTGTCGTTTGGGAAAGGGTTAATTAAATGCTTTAATCAACCCTTTACCCCATCATGTGAGCCATGCTCTGGCAAAAGTGGGTTTAATGCATCCCCGTGGTCCTTGATACCCAGCAAGCCATCATGGAATTACTGATCCATAAAATCCATCTTTTCCAACAGCCTACTGAACCATGACGTACACGGGTCCTTTGACATGCGGAAAATTGACCAAAAGCAAAAAGTTTCGGTCCAGGTCAGCCTGCGCGGACTGCGCAGGCTGACCTGGGTCGATACTTTTTGCAGATACATTAAGCACCCTTTTTACAGAGCATAACTCATGAATAAAGCTATTAAAAAAAACTGTGGGAAAAAAAAGAAAATGCTGATAACCAGTATTTCTCCTTTTCCCGACATGTTTTCTATCCTCGAGGACACATTCCATCATTTGGACCAACTTAGATTCGTAGTCTGCAAATGCTCTCCGTATTGGTCAGCCTGTAAAGTTTTGTTTTTTTTTGGTAAACGTTCATCGCATTGTCTCCTACAGACGACAGTCTTCGTCACTTTTCGTAAAAATAATTTCTTCTTTTTTTCCGGCAATGTTTTCTAAAGTTGTCTGCTACATAACGGAAAAAGAGACGTCTGCAGTAGGTGATAAATTTAACAATTCAACACTGAGACAAGGGCTGAGTTGTGTATCACACTTTCTAAGAAAACACCTGTATACCTGGATACAATATTTTTAGTATGACAACACTTTTTTTGTCCTTTCACTTTGTCTTGAAGACAGTAGTAAAAAAGACATTAATTACAAGTATCCGGTTGAAATCATCTCTATATTCAGCCTTCGAGATATTTTTTCCGGCTAATAACTAAATTCAACCTGCATAAAAATGTAGGGGGAAAATGCCGACACCCTGGGGAATACCGACGTTCACAATAAAATAACGAGTAATTTTAAGTATCGCCCGCGGTGGCGGCAAACGCGTTTGTTCCTAAATGGTTTCCCTATTTAGTAACACAGCTCGAAATGTTGCATTTACGCTGTAAAATAGTTTTTCACGTCTGGCGATATTAATCGAGCCACGCTCTGGCAAAAGGGGGTTAAATATATCTCCGTGATGCACGATACTAAGCAAGTCATCAAGAGTATTATTGATCCATAAAACCCGTTTTGTATAACAATCTACTGAATCATGAGGTACACTGGTCCTTTGACATGCAGAAAATTTGCTGGAAGTAAAAAGTTTCGGCCCAGGTCAGCCTGCGCAGTCCGCGCAGGCTGACCTGGGTCGATCCTTTTTGCAAATGCATTAAGCGCCCTTTTCCGAGAACATGGCTCCATTGTTTATTGTATAACTTGGCAGGATAAAAAAAGAGACTGTAGTTCTTAAACTTAGTTGTCTTGTGATTGCTGAAGGACATCAGTTTTCGCGATTTGTGATCACCAGTATCAAATCAAGACTGAAAAGTGAAAGAATAAGAATTATATCACGTTATAATAGAAAGTCAAAATGAATTGTGACAAATAGAGAAATTGTTCATCATTTTCATCGGGAGATGCAGTTTGGTAAAAATATTTCGGTTGTATTCAAAGTTCGTGGGCAGCTTCCTCTTTAAACAGGAAAAGCTAATTTCTTACAAATGAAAGTACTTTGAGTATTAAAGCCTGCCTGTGTATTATCAATTTCTCTAACACTAAATTTTGTAAACACAGACTTTTCACTTTTTTTTCCCAAAACTGTTCCGTCCCATGAGACAGTGAACGAGCGGCAAGCGATCTCGGTCGCTGCAGATGACACATACATGCTAAATGACCACATTTCGTGAAGGTGGTAAAAGTTTGGCACCTCTCAAATGGTGTATCATTAATTCAATTTGTCAAACATGGTTTGGACATTCCAAAGGTGTTTCGATTGAGAGCCTATCGCACTACTTTCAGGTGTTTGAATGCTGTCATAGTTGATATAGATCTCCGAAATAAAATCAATAAATGCCGGGATGGTGTATTCATCCGCTATCAGAAAATAGTTCGATTTTAATCGTAATACATGTACAATGCACAGATAATTATCACAGTTTTATTTTATGTCAACTATTGTGATGACGATGACATTTCAGCTGCTTTTGGAAATTTGAAAGCACGTTATCTTGTATTTTTGAGAGGCCCAATGCTGGGGATGTCAAGTTCATTTAATATAACCCAATAAAACTTTCTATATAAGCCATATTTTGTGAAACGGGGGCTTAATGCATCTGCAAAAAGTATCGACTCAGGTCAGCCTGCGCAGTCCGCGCAGGCTGACCTGTATCGAAACTTTTTGCTTGTTGGTAAATTTTATGCATGTCAAAAGACCAGTGTACCTCATGATTCAGTCGGTTGCTATACATAATGGATTTCAGGGATCTATTATAATGTGAGGACTTGCTTGGTATCATATATCACTGAGATGCATTAACCCTTTACCAGACGACAAAATTTTAGCCTTGTCCAAATTGAGAGCATTTGCAGACGACAATTTCAATGTGGCACAAATGGTGCAATTTTTCTTTGACAGGGTAGAAAACATTGTGGGAAAAGGAGAAAATGCTGGTTACCAGCATTTTCTCCTTTTCCCACAATGTTTTCAAAAGGCTTCTTTCCCAGGGGCGTCAAAAAGCGTCATTGTGCGTGGCTCATATGTTTTTGACTATGTCATCCTGGCTTAGTCACATTAAACCGGAAATAAATTTGCAACAGAAAACTTAAAAAAAAAATAATATTCGAAAAAAAAAACTAAACATGAACTACATGTACCAGTTAATACATGAATACATGAATAAAATTAAAAAAAAAAAACCTATGACAAAAGAGAAATGCCTCCTTTTGTTACGATGTTTTCCAAAAGAGGTCAGCTGCGGTACGCAAAAAGAAAAAGAAATATCTGCCAGAGGTTATGTATGGATTACAGTATTGAAAGAAACGTTATTTGGCAGGAATGGGTTTGAGAACCCACGTTAGATTCAAAACCAGACGTTTTTGCTGTCAAACATTTTACCGCTGTATCACATTACAAAGTTATAAACTTAGAAACATGTCTATTACGGAACTCCAACCGTACGAAAACCATCTGGTTTTCTTCACCCGTTCCCTCATAAGGCTGTAAACTACGTGAATGATTTATATAGCCCCTAACGATTTCTTACAGAAAAAAAAGCAAGGTCGACATTTGCAAACAGTGTCCGATACTAAATCGAAAAAAGCAGTGAGAACGATATTATTGGTACAAAGTTATTCTCTACGTCACATATTCAGTATATTGCAAGCATGAAGCTGGGAAAAATGTACCTCATTCAGAGGAAGGGTTCGTCCCAGAACGCAAAACACGGCAATTTTTTCTCACACCTTTCGTAACTTGGACCCCCTCTAGTTGGAACTGTTGCCCTTTCGGGAACTTTGCCATTCATTCTATAGCTCTACAAAGCACGGTGGTACCATTCGCAAATTAAATGGTGCACAAATTATGGAGCCTGTCTTTGAAAGGGTAGAAAACATGGTGGGAAAAGGACAAAAATGCTGGTAACTCTCCTTTTCCTACAATGTTTTCAAAAGCCTTCTTTCTTATGGCGTTAAAGGTCGGGATTGTGTGGTTAAGGGCTTCTACGTTTGGACAAAGTTCAAAATTTTGTCGTTTAGGTAAAAGAGTTGAAACCACGAAGCCTCAATTCGCGCTAATGTCTTTCTCGTTAATCGTTAATAGTATCGAATTGGGTCAAATCGAATGGGGAGACAATGTTAAAACAATTAGCAGACTGGAATTTTGATCTAATTTCCACGATTTCATGCTAAATCCACCGAGTTAGAATCACTCCGACGTGTTAATGTTTACGACCCCCCTCCCAACGCCAAAATTTTCCTTTCGTTTTTCCAGTAACATCTCATTATAAGATGGAAAAAAAATCTTTACAATGGTGTAAATTTCACTGAAGCAGCAATCCCAATCTCGGAAAATATTTTGAAAGCATTCTTAAAACTTTGTTTTAGTTTCCGTCTTTATTACGGCGTATGAATACATTAAGGATGTTAAAATATAAATGTTTTGAAGTTTATTACGCGGCTCCTGACAAACCATTACATCTTATAAACACGTTTTAAACTAACTTAATCCTTGGAGTTTCCGAAAAAGGGATATTAAAATTGCCGAAATGATATTCTACTGCTTGATTAAGCAATTAACCCTAGGCTGCTACGCGCGACACAAGGACTTTGTGCGGACAGTGCAGATCAAGATCAGACTGCACAGAACGTGCAGTCTGATCTTGGATCTACACAGTCCGATAAGGAGATTTCTTTTCCCAAAATACCTTTGAACTAGCAGAATTTGGGTTTTTAGCCTTTTAGTTTTTACTGTTGGCTTGAAAGTGTTATTTCAGTTATGTGGCAGGATAAGGATTAAGAAAAGCATTGTGACAAATCGCAAAAATCGCTTGGAATGAGCAATTTTCCATTTTCCAGTCAGGTGGCAAGGCCAACCCGATACAGAAAAGTCAAAAGTTACCTACTTTTGGGGAATAAGCGATTAACCTTTTTCAAACGATGAATTTTAGACTGGTCCAAATTGAAAGAGTTTGCAGACGACAATTTTAGATTTGATGAAAATGGCAGAAAGTTCTGAAAAAGGGTCGAAAACACTGTGGGAAAAGGAGAAATTGCTCGTTACGAGCAATTTCTCCTTTCCCCACAGTGTTTTCAAAAGACTTGTACTGCAGACACGTGAAAACCAGGGCTTGTTTGGGAAAGGGTTTTAAGGTGGTTATGGTGGCACAAGGTGGCAAATATGTGAAAGGGTTCTGTTCGTAAAATTTTCTCGGCAGGATTGACACGGTCGGACTGGAAATGTTTCTGAATTCTCATAGACTGTTTATTTTTTCAACAGGCGTTTGTCAACGGTACACAAACAAGCTTTTTGCTCTTGGAAATCCTTTCCTTTCATTTTAATCCTCATCCTGCTAAAGAAGTGAAATGGGACTTTCAAGTTGTTAGTAAAAACCCGAAATGTTACCATTTCACAGTTATTTTTTTGGGGGAAAACTATCTCCTCATTAAACAGTATGGATCCAAGATCAGACTGCACTTTCTGTGCAGACTGATCTTGATCTACACTGTCCGCAAAAGGTCCTTTGAGTCGCGCTTAGCAGCCTAAGGGTTAAATACTTTTTGATTTTTTTTTTGTGAGGGACTTTAAGAAAAAAAAGGGGGCTGGTAAATATCACGCTAAGGGCAGAGTGGAAATTCTGTTTTAGATTATTTTGAAAATATTGTGGGAAAAGGTGAACAAACGGCTTATTTCACATTTTTGCCCTTTCCTACAATGTTATGAAAACCTATCTACAGAAGGAGGAGAGCAAAATTAATAAATGTATTTGTGCAGTAACAACTCTAGGGATATTTTTAATTGATGAACGCATGTTAAAACGTTGTTGCAAAAGGCCTTTGAAAACATTGTGGGAAATGGAGAAAAAATGCTGTTTTCTACCCCTTCTGATACAAATCGCATCATTTCTGTATTATCTAAAATGTCATGTGCAAATGCTTTCGATTTGGACCAGTCTGAATTACCTCTTGAACTCTTTACCAGACGAAAAAAATTTAGACTTGTCCAAATTGAAAGCATTTGTAGACGACATATTAAATGTGGCTTTAAAGGATAGGCTAGAAAACAAGGATGAAAAAGGAGAAAACGCTAGTCACCAGCATTTTCTCCTTTTCCAACAATGTTTTTAAAAGCTCCTATTCTCAAGGTCGTTAAAACACAGTATTATTTGGTTTAGGAATGAAGCACAAACAGTTCCTTGTGAAACTGAAAAAAAAGAAAAACAGTCCCTTTTAATAACGAGTCACGATTTGACGTCAGAGTTTCGTGAAACTTCGTGGCATTTCGGATAAACATATGGGAAAGAAATCTGGGGAGGAGAGTGATCGTGAATACTTGGAATGAATCAAATTGTTTATGTTTTTATCATATGTATGTAGTTGGAAAAATAGACAGAAGACCACTGTTTGGAAATGAGAAATAGGTTTTGCAGAAAATTTAAATATTTTAAATGTTCGTGTCACGAAAATTTGTAGTGCGCATGCGCTTGAAAGCTATGAATGTAATAGTTTGTTTCTTTTAACCCCTTTACCGCACAATGCCGACTTTTAACGACTCTGAGAAAGAAGGCTTTTGAAAACATTGTTGGAAAAGGAGAAAATGCTGGTTACCAGCATTTTCTCCTTTTCTCACAATGTTTTCTACCATATGGAAGACAAATTTTATGTCTTGGGTAACATTTAATTTTCCGTCTGCAAATGCTTTCAATTTGGACAAGGCTAAACTTTTGTCATCTGGTAAACACTTAAATGTTTACTAGACGACAAGGATTGTAGACTTGTCTTAATTGGAACCATTTGCAGACGACAAATTTAATCTGGTTCGAATAAAAGGGTAGATCCTTGAAAGGGTAGAAAACATTGTTGGAAAAAAAAACAGAAATGGTGGTTGCTAGCATTTTGTCCCACGATGTTTTCAAAAGCCTTCTTGGTCTAATTCTCGATGATTTTCTAAATTGCAAAGTAACGCAATTTCTGATTGGCTAAACCATTTTGTCCAGCCAATCAGAAGTTGCATTAACCATTGTCCTGCTAAATAACTTAAGTGAAACTTTCAAGCGATGGAAAAAAAAACCGAAATATTGGTATTTCAAAGTTACAGGGGTTGGGGGAAACATCTCCTTATCGGGCAGTGCAGATCCAAGATCAGACTGCACGTTCTGTGCAGTCTGATCTTGATCTACATTGTCCGCAAAAGGTCCGGGAGTCGCGCTTAGTAGCCTAAGTGTTAATTTCTTAACCCAGAATGCAACTTAGAATAGTCGGTGGATACTGGCCCTGCATAAAGTTCTCAGCCATAACGTATCTGCAATAAGTACAAATGCTAGATCGATAATTTCCAATCAAAGACAGAATACATATTCACGAAATCGAGGCTGGGAGACGGAATATAAAAAAACAGAGAAAGATTCCCTTCTAATTATTTATTAGATTCTACCGTGAAGAGGGTGTTAACAAGATTATGGAACTATTAACCGAAGGGCGTCCTCAGGAAATGTACCCTGGTGTGCATCTTTTGGCTGATATCCTCTCGCAGGCGACTTCTCTACCTTGTCTCTCATAACGATCAAATTCTGCTTCTGTCACAATGTTTTCGATGTGCTTAACCCTTTACCAAAAAACAAAACTTTAGACTGGTCCAAGCTGATGTACTTAAGTATTTATTTTAACTATGGCGTAATCATTCGAGCCGAATTCATCAACGTTTTGCAAAGTTGTTTTCTAAATGGTCTACCGCAAAATTGTCATGAGTGTTGAGTAATTCTTTACCACACGACAAAATTTTAGATTTGTTCAGATTGAAAGCATTGGTTTACGACAAAACAAATGTGACTTACAAATACAAATTTGTTTTCGAAAAGGCAGAGAACATTGTGGGAAAAGGAGACAGTGCTGCTTACCAGCATTTTCGTGTTTTCCCACCATGTTTTCAAACTCTCCTGCCTCGTGGACGTGTGGTAAAGGGGTAAATCGTTTATTTTGCACAATTGCACAAGTGAGTTTGTAAGGAAAGAATCTTGTTAAAAAAATAAGGGGGGGGGGGGGTGTGTAATCGACGTGAAATAAAGTTCATTACACGATTACACTGAAAAACAGTGGGGTGTATTGAGAAATTGCTGGTTACAGTCTGCGGCCTATGAAAAGCTTTCATTTCATTCCATTTCATTTTTGCGATCAGAATATTACATAGGGTGCATGGGAACCCAAATTAAACCCAAAACGTGATGTCATAAACATGAAGTTAGGGCATTGAAAAAAATTAATAGATGCCTTGATTCGTTACTTAAACCGTTATTAATTAATCCCAAGTTTGAACGATCCTCGGAAAGAAAGCTTTCTTCTTTATTTCAAAAACATTGACATAAAGGAGAAATGCTGGTAACCAGCATTGTCTCCTTATCCCACAATGTTTTCTGTCCTTTCAAAAGCAAATTCAACACTTTTAGCTTGGTAGGAAAAGTGGGCAAATTTTCTTGTCGTCTGGTTCTAAAGTTGAATTTACGCTATGCTCTAGCAAAGGGTGGTTTAATGTGCCTCCGTGATGCATGATACTAAGCAAGTCATTACATAATTATGAATCCACAGTGTCTCTTTTGTCTAACCGAATCCTGCAGTAAACCGGTCCTTGGACGTAAAGAAAATTGATCAATAGCAAAAAGTTTAGGCCCAGGTCAGCCTGCGCGGACTGCGCAGGCTGACCTGGGTCGATACTTTTTGCCGATGCATTAAGCCCCCTTTTCACAGAGCGTGACTCATATTTATATCCGTCATTCTGCGGGGCCAAAAAAAAAAAAAATGAAAAATTTATTAACTTGCGCTATAGACAAAATTACATTTTTAGTAGAGGAAAGGCGGAGGGGGAGGGGGGGTATCACTAAATTATGATTGAGCTTTTTCATCACCGATGAAGACATAAATTCTACAAACGTAAACTCAATTCGATTATCTATGCCCATCTTCCTATTTAGATCCATATCTCACTCCTTTAACCGACTTGAAAGCCAAAAAGCTTCCCTTTTAAAATGGCGTGTCTCAAGTGGGGCTTCATTTCATTGCCGTCTTACGGAGCAGGCAATGCGGAATCAAAGCGAACCTAATCACTTTAATTATGTAGATGAAGAGGTAATCCTATCAGAGATAGGGACGGATTCCGGAAAATTCTACCTCTGTCGTATTCGTTCGGATTTTTTTCTTTCTTAAATCAAAGACAGGAAGTATTTTTTTTTTCGTTGGTGTACACAGTTATATCTGTATACCTATGTCTTTTTATCAAAGTTTAATCCTGTTTCTTACCCCACCAGGATTGCAAATCGTTACTTAAACTTTAATATGAGCGTTTTTCTCTTTAAGTCTTTATCAGACGACAAGATCCAAATTCAACGCAGTTGCAGACAACAAATTAAATATTGCTCAAATTTTGGCTTTTATTATTGAAAGGTCATAAGACATTGTGGAAAGAGAAGAAAATGCTGTTTGCCAGCATTTTCTACTTTTTCCACAATATTTTATGACCCTTTCAAAGGCACATTATATCATTTGAACCACATAATAATTTGTCGTCTGCGACTCCTCTCAAGTCTTGAATTTTGTCGTTTGGTGGAGATTTAACCCTATTAGGGCCATTGGCGAAAACAGAGGGTTTTTGCATACGATTAAGATCAGACTGCGCAGAACGTTAAAGATTGTAAATCCATTTTATACATTGAAGTTCACGAACTCGTCTGCTGCGAGTTAGTTTCAGGAGGTATAATGTATGGATGTAAACCGGATTTATTTTGACAGGCTTTGCGTAAAAAATCTCGTTGCTATATCTGGTATCTGTTATTTCTGGCTCTCAAAGTCCACAGCTATATTTATTTTGAAACGATCTGTTTGTTGGTATAAACCTCCCTGTAATCTTCATATCCCAGCTTTCGCCCCCCCCCCCTTCCTATCCCATCTCCTCTGCCCTCTCCCTTACCCCGTCCCGCATCTATGTTTCAACATAATTCTTTATATACAGTACTACTCATATAAGCCTTAATCCTGCAAGACAAGATCAACGAAATCTTCAACCTGAAAGGTAAAAAATTCCATATGTAGCTATTTCAAAGTTATTCTCTGGAGGGGACCTATCTCCTTATCGGACAGTGTAGATCCAAAAGACCAGACTGCATATTCTGTGCAATCTGATCTTGGATACATAAGATTATACCATCCGCATACGTCCCCCCCCCCCTCCATTTTTCGCGCATGGCGCTTCTTTTTTGTATTTCTATGAAATGTAGATATATAAACCAGTCGATCTCTTTTTTGTCTTTTCTTCTCTTTCATCAATGCATTAGGTGTATTATATTTAACTCTTTACCAAACGACAAAATCTGAGACTGGTTGAAATCGAAAGCATTTGCAGACGACAAAATAAAAATTATTTTAAAATTGAAATTTGTTTTCGGAAGGGTTTGAAACATTGTGGGAAAAGGAGAAAATGCTGGTTACCAGCATTTTCTCCTTTTTTCCACAATGTTTTCAAAAGGCTTTTTTTCCCAGGGTCGGTAAACGGTTAAGAGAAACTGAGGCAAAAAAGCTCTTATTTGATACTGATGATAACTAGATGGTATATTTACACGATATTCTGTCATTAAGAGAGAGTTCTATCTGCAGGAGACGTTTTCTCTTTATTTATTTATAGAAAGCGCACCATGATTAAGATATTTACAAAATAGTGGAAAAATGTCCGTGCAAAAAGAATCTTGTTGGTAAATACTGGTCCGGAAATTTAATCCTGTTTTCCAGACTACACAGTTTTAGACTTGTCCAAATTCGGAGCAATTGCAGACGATAAATTTAAATATATAGTTCAAAAGTCCCTTAGAAAGAAGGCTTTTGAAAACATTGTGGGAAAAGGAGAAAATGCTGGTAACCAGCATTTTCTCCTTTTCCCACAATGTTTTCTACCCTATGGAAAACAAATTTTATGTTTTGAGTAACAGTTAATTTTTCGTCTGCAAATGCTTTGAATTTTGACAAGGCTAAAATTTTGTCGTCGGTAAAGAGTTAAATGTTCACCAGACGACAAGGATTGTAGACTTGTCTTAATTGCAACCATTTGCAGACGACAAATTAAAACTGGTTCAAATGACGGGATTTGTCTTCGAAAGGTTAGTAAACATTGTGGAAAATGAAGAAATGCTGATAATTTTAATAATTTCCCACAAAAGCCTTCGTACATGGGGTCGGAAAACGGGACTGTTCGGTAAACGGGATTGTTCGGTAAACGGGATTGTTCGGTAAACGGGATTGCTCGGTAAACGCTTCCAAAAATGGATGCTGAATTCAGGTCTTCTCTTATTATTATTGTTATTATTATTATATGCAAAAAAACTTATATATCTATAATATTATAATTGCATTTTCATGGTTCCCGGTAATGAAGTACAGGTCCAAAACGACACAGGTGTAACAAGGGGTATCAAAAATAATACAACAGTAAGTATGTAAAACAGACAAACGGGGAACCAGTGTTTTCTGAGAAAATAATCAAAGGACGTAAATTACTCGAAACCCACGGCGCTTTCATGTTTAGGTTGTAAGAGTAGAAACTGTGCACAGGCACAATAAAAACACACAGATTATTTTTTATGTTCGTAATTATGCCGAACATTGACCCGAATTAGATAGGTATTGTTTTCTGAAGTTTACACCCAATCGACCGGGATCAGCCCATTTGCATACAAATAGGTCGTGATATAAAAAGCATTTGCACACTTTTCTAACAACGTTTTTGATATCGTTCGAATAAAAAGGTTGTATAACTATGGCTGATCTTTGTATTTTTGTTTGATCTTGGGTTGAACCATAACTGCTTGCAACTGCATCTATTTAACACGTTGTAAAAGAGTTCCTAGTTTAAATGACCTTGAGGGAAAATATCTTTGAAAACATTGTAGGAAAAGGAGAAAATGCTGGATACCAGCATTTTCTCCTTTTCCTACAATGTTTTCTAACCTTTCAAGGACAAATTCCATCATTTGAGTCACTTTCAATCCTTAACTTACTAAATAAGTGAAATGAAACTTTCAAGCGAGTAGTAAAAACCCAAATTTTGCAATTTCAGTGTTTTTTTTTTTTTGTGTGTGTGTGGAAAAATATCTGGCTTATCGGACAGTGTAGATCCAACCACAGTGGATCGGTGTGTACAGCTAACCAGCATTTCCTCCTTTTCCCACATATTTTTCAAACACATTTTTCCTCGGAATCGTTTGATATAGGGTTATAAAAATATTACTTTGCCACTACACCTAACCTATGTTCCTCGGCATAGAAAAGTATAAACTACATAATTATTTGGTGTAGCAAAAACAAAATAAATAAAAACGAATTCTATTCAGTTTTCTATGCAGCATAAGATGCTTAGATTGCACTACGGATCAGACGGCCGAATAGAATGCGTGCAATAATCTGGGTCTACACCATAATTTATATCTCATTATATCGAACAAATCTTTGAAGCACAATACTCGAACCTCTTTATTCAATCAAAAAATCCACTTCATTCGTTTGAGCCATGTTCTGTGAAAAGGGGGCTTAATGCATCTTCGTGATGCATGATACCAAGCAGGCCATCACAGAATCATGGCTCCCCAATAGCTACTTTTTTTTTAACAACCAACTGAATCATGAGGTTGAATGATCCTTTGATACGTAGAAAATTGACCGATAGCGAAAAGTTTCGACCCAGGTTAGCCTGCGCGGACTGCGCAGGCTGACCTGGGTCGATACTTTTCGCAGATGCATTAAGCCCCCTTTTCACAGAGTATGGCTCATTCAGAAGTCCTAATGGTAAAGACGATAGTAAATAAACCTCGATTCCTATCTGGTCGTAAAGTTTTAATTCGGCCTCTAACGGGGTCGATCTGAGGGAAGCAGAGGGGATTTCAATAATCAAAAAACGAATTATCCAGGAATAAAAATAATGAATAATTCAACTGATACGGAGAAAAGATAACGTATCCGAAATCTCTGTCCGAACATACTTCCAGGCCTCTTAAAAGAAAAATCAAAAGATCTCGCGAAGTGTTTAAGATAAGAAAATGGCGTTGTTTCTCTACCGCAATGGCAGCAAGCATCCGTGTGTTAAAAAGATTCACAATGAAAAATTGATGCAATGGTGAAATAAACTTACGTTAATGACGTTCAACGAAAAGAAAACGTTTATTTAGCGGACCCAGAGCGCCAAATGCGATTTCTATTTCACAAAATTCAACTTATGTGTGGCGTTTTTTTTTTGAGCCAATGAGCGGAAAGTTGTAATGGTAGTTCAGGAAATTTAATTCAACGTGTGTGCAACTCAATTTCATCATTTATTATATGAATGGAAAAGATAACTGAGCAGCATTCTAGGAAAAGGTGGTTTAATGTATCTTCACACTGCATTATACCAAGTAATTCACTGCATAGTACGGATTCATTTAGTTTAAAAGCGGCCGAATCATGACGTTGAATAGTCCTTTGATATACAGAAAATTTACCTGTTGCAAAAAGTATCGATTCAGGTCAGCCTGCGCGGACTGCGCAGGCTGACCTGAGTCGATACTTTTTGCAAATGAGGTAAACTACCTTTTCACACAGCATGTCTCAATGACATTCTCGCAACATCTGCATCTTTGCAATTAGCTAATTAAGTGACATCCTGTCGTGGCAGAAAAAATGAAAACCGTGACATTTCCACATTTTCTATGAAACTGCAAAACTAGAAACGACTATCAACATTTATTTTCAAAACTATTTGTGTAAATTATCCGTTAAAAATAACTGTAACTTCTATTGTTACGGCAAAAAGTACATGCCTTCACTAAAAAAAAAAGTGATTCTTATACATACTTTAGAATGTATATATTTTTACGGTTACATGACTGGATATAAACTTTGTAAAGTTTCCGTCATGCAGTGTTGTGTCTAAAATGCGGATTCGCAGTTGGAAGAAATTAAAAGCCTGCTCCAAGCACCAAAATTGATCTTTTACCAAACAATCCCGAGTTTTAAAGACGCCGAAAAATAAGCTTTTTGAAAACATTTTAGGGAAAAAAGGAGTAAATGCTGGTAACCAGCGTTTTCTCTTTTTGTTTGTCCAAAATGTTTTGTATCCTTTCCAAGCTAAGCCCCATCAAATGAGCAGTATTTCATTGTCTGCAAATGCTTTCAAAATGGACCTATCTAAAATTTTATAGTCAGGTAAGAAGTTAAGAATATTCAAATTTCACGACCATGTTTATTCATAAAGATCGATTTTAGATTTATTATTCCTCCTTGTGAATTCTATCGTGTTTTATATCATGAATAATGGACCGTGAAAGTCAATATAAAAGATAAAAGATATTCAGAGATAAATAAATAAATAGTTATTTGCAAGATCTGCTGATGACACGCGCCTTACGTCTTCATTCTCTTTCCCTCTTTAATCCTTTACCAGACGACAAAATTTTAGTCCAAAATTCAAAGCATTTGCAGACGACAACAAAAATATTGCTAGAACGATGAAATTTGATTGGGTAGAAAAAATTGTAGGAAAAAAGAGAAAATGTTGGTCATCAGCATTTTCTCCTTTTTCGCTTATTTTTTTTAAAAACATTTTCCTCAGGTTCGTTAAAACTTAGAATTGTAGCAAATGGTTGATAAAGCTGTCAAAGCATTCTGTTATCTCAAAACATCATATATTAATGAGCCATGCTCTGGCAAAAGGGGGCTTTATGCATCTCTGTGGTCCATGATACCAAGCAAGTCATCACAGTATTACGGATCTATTAAATTCATTTTGTTTAACAACCAACTAAATCATGAGATAGACCGGTCCTTTGACATACAGAAAATTGACCAAAAGCAAAAAGTTTCGGCCAAGGTCAGCCTGCGCGGACTGCGCAGGCTGACCTTGGTCAATACTTTTTGCAGATGCATTAAGCCCCCGTTTCTCAAAGATTATGGCTTATCTTTATCAATCTGTTATCTTCAAAATTTTAAGATCGATTTCTTGATTGAGATATTATGCGAAGAATGCTGTTTTACAAAATAATACACACACACACACAAAAAAAAGGTTTTTAATGTTGTAATCACCCATGACAGAGTATATCGATAAGACCATAACATTCAAGATAAAAATCATTTTCTCACAGTTTTTCATTCAATTTAAAACTCTTCCTTTTATAACCTGGGGCAATTCGCCAGACATTTTGACAATGCTATATTTTTGTAAGGTCTCTCCCCCCTTCATCCCGTCGTTGCATTCCACTTTCCTTTTTGTATTTTTTCCCTTGTTTATCGACAACAAAATTGAAATTTTTGAGTGAACACTGGACAGACTTGTCAATTGTGAAAACTGTAAATACACCAGTGTTACAGACAGCGGACAAAACTGATTTAGATTGCAGGAAATTAGGGAAAATGAAACAAAAATGGGCGAGGCGGTAGAGTTGCAGTTTCAGGCACAATACCCCTTATTAGCAGTATTTTTATAGCTCGGTATGCGATTCAGACCAGATACCTTACATACTCTAAAAGTCAGATAAGATCACATTAGCTGTCATTGTGACATGAAAGTTTAAATCGTTCAAATACAAGTACTGATGGCAATGCGTTACGAACACTATTTCTTCTAATGTCATCGGTTTTCGCGGGAAGCATTTTTTTTTTTCTGATCGAAAATAAAATGAAAACATTTGGCATCTGCAAACATTTACTGTCCTGTTTCAAATTAGAAACTTTTATTTTCTATCGATGTAAAGCAGTTCGAAAGAACTTTCAAGCACGTGATTAGCGCCCGTAATTACCAACTTATGTTAGGAACATTCTTAGTCTTATTCTCAAGAATGTTTTTTCAAAATTTGAAAGGAAAACAACCTCTGATAGTATCGACCAGGCTGACCTGAGCTGAAATTCTCGCCAGTGGTCAATATTTTCTGCATGTCCAAGGACCATTCTACCTCATGATTCAGTCGGTTTGTTTTAAAAAAAAAAAAAAATGGCTATCATGGATCCATAATTATGTGAAGACTTGATTGTTACAATGCATTGCTGAGACGCATTAAGCCCCCTTTTGCCAGAGCATGACTTATCCGATTTTTGCCGCATGCCTTAAAAGTTTTTTTTCTTGTCTGGATTATCTATCTAACACGTTTTGTCAATGTGAAACGATATAGAAGCTATCACCTTGCATTTTAATCATCATTTTAAATTGAAATATGTTCAATTTCGCGTTAACAACCGTTCCTTTATCATGCAAAAAAAACCCCTTTAGACTCGACGATGGCTGTTCCTAAATAGAGTTTTGGTGGTGGAAAGGTAGAAAAAAGTAATATATAATTAACTTCGCAAATTTTCATTCAAGCAAAACAACATAGTTCTTTACAGCAGAAAGACATTACTTTAAAAAGAAGGCATCGTGTTTCACATTAATTAAGCTAGCACACCCTTCATGGAAACGCATTTCGGCGCCCTATTTCCCCTAAGGACGTTTTCGAAAACATGGACACAAAAACAAAAAATAACAAAAAACTACCCCATTAGTTTTGTCAGAATATTTTCTTGACCGTCCTCAAACCTGGACATTATTTGATATACTCACCTTATTTTTCATTATCCTTTTTTTTTTAAATTTTATTCTCAAACAATTTACAAATATTAGAGGTTTCTTCGCTATAAGTCAGAACCCAATAGTTGCATAATGAAGTATTTTTGGGGGTAAATAACACATTATCATGCTTTGGGTCCTCCGATCAGATAACAGAAAATTCGCAAAACTTGTCAAAAGACGCAGAAGAATACAGCGGGAGAGCGCCGCTCATTCGAATCCTTGAAACAAAAGCAGACGTTTTTGTAAAATAACAATTAACACATTTAGCATAAGCAGACGAACTTTACCTCTTACGGCAGCACAGTTTGGAAAAAAATAAGTAGAAAAAAATCATTGTAGCAATACGCAGAAATTGCTCCTAACGAGCAATTTCTGCGTATTGCCACGGTGTTTTTCCAATTTATTCATGTATTTAAACCCGGAATCATATGAATTTTTTCTTTCAGTGTCTTCTGTTGCAAACTTGTTAGAGGAGGGAACGCCTCCATTAAAAAAAAAAGAGGCACACAAGCTTGTGTGTTTCACAAATGATCGTTCGTTGTTCCACATACATAAAAAAAATGCCTCGTAATCTTTTTTGATCTGAAATATGTCGCTACGGCTGACAGTTCCATTCATGCCGGATGAAATATCTCGGCTTCGAGGAGAGATCGAAAAATTAGACGAAAGATCGCACGAAAAAGATGGTTTTGGATGATACGCTTGTTGTCTATTTGATACAGCTGACCCAATCCTTTACTTCTCCTAGAGTATTTACCAGACGACAAAATTTTAGACCGGTCCAAATTGAAAGCAGTTGCAGACGACAAATAAAATTTGGCTAAAATGACTGAATTTATCTTTTACAGCAAAGAAAAGATTGTGGGAAAGGGAGAAAATGCTGGTAACCAGCATTTTCTCCTTTTCCCACAATATTTTCGGAGGCTTCCTCTCTGGGAGCATTTGAAACACGAAAACTGTTTGGTAAAGGATTAAATGTGTACGCTTGTCCATGATATACATATGAAATAGCATTTAGCAAATTTTCATAAAATAGTTAACAGTTTCACCAAAAGTTACATTCTTCTTTCGCGAAAAATAATGATTAGCCTATCACAGTCATAAAATTATGATTTGCTCCTTTCTCAGCGCTGAATAGCATTTCGTGGAAAGCAGCCAGTGGCTTTGTTAGACAGTAGTGCATAGTACAGGTTTAAGAAGCATCGAGAATACACGAGTTTGGGCATGGCCTCTGTGATTTTGGAAAGAAATATAAAACAGAGAGGCAAGCATATATCAATTCAAAGAAAGTACTCGATCTTCTTTAAATGTTTGTCAACTGTCACAGGCAAGAACTACTTTTTGTGCGCCTAAAATATAAGAAAAGCTTAGAACCAATGAAGAGGACATAAGGGTACGGGCAATCTGATGTAGAATCTCGATAAGAACTAGAATAAAACAAAGCATATCAAAGACCATTGATATTTTTTTTAAATAGGCCTTCGTTAAACATCTAATACCTCATGTGTAATATTGGCTTAAATAACTGTTTTTATCGGTATTTATATCTTAAACACCTTTGTTCTATTGATTATTCCTTCTTAAGCTAATAACATCGACTTAAGTTCTTCTAGCGGACAGTGTAGAGGCAAGATCAGACTGCACAGAATGTGCAGTCTGATCTTGCCTCTACACTGTCCACCATTTTGTTAATTTTTTCTGATTTAGACGAATCAGAAAAAAAAAAAAAAAAAAAATAATAGCTTAGAAATTGCAAAATTCTAGATTGCCTTAGCGACTTCATACTTGTATGTCAGTTTTGTTTATTTGGCACTTCAGGGATTAATATCTGCTCATCTTTGTTCTGAAAATTAAAACATCATTTTGTGCTAGTCAAAGACAAATAAAACAATGAGGTTTTTATGTATGAGTATACTATATTTTATATACTAACTGCACGCTCGTAGGTTTTTGGGTGTCGAATTTAAATCGCTTTTGAGTAATCGCTGTTTTTATCAGTTTTGATATCCTTTTATTTACTTCGATATCTTCTACAAAATTAAACGATACTTTGAGACGAATTTTCTTTCTGGAATATCTACTTAACCCCTCCCTCGTGTCGAGCCCCTCCTTCTCTGACCCTGTCTCTCTGTCTCTCCTTGTCTCTCTCTGTCTGTCTTTCTTTCTTTCTTTCTCTCTCTGTCTCTCCCTCTCCCCTCCCGAGTTCATCTCCTCCCGCTTTCTCTCCCCTTTTAAGAATATTTTAAGGACCTAATAATTCGTAAAACGTGTCAACAAGTTTAACAGAAGAAGCCCAAAAATACCGATTGTGAAGCCCGATAAAAAAATGTTGAACAGATGCGCCGGATCAAGCCTTCACAAGTTTGCAATCTGACTAATTGGCGAGATTAGTTTTATTCCCGAGCACTAAATTTTACGATCCAGCTTCTTTAACGCTGCACCGAACTCTGTCCTTCGTCTCCAGAAATTTTCAACCCCGAAAGGGCTATTCACTACTTTTATTGCCTATGCGGCCAGTGAAGGTCAAGATTAGTGAGCCCAAACCGTCCAGTCTGATCTCTGTTTTGTGTCTTAACTTTTTACCAACGAAAAAAAAAAAAAAGATTTATTCGTCCAAATTCAAAGCTGTTACAGACGACAAATAAAATGTGGCGCAATCGATAAAACCTGACTCTAAACGGGTAGGAAAGATTATGGGAAAAAAAAAAAAGGAGAAAGTGCTGGTTACCAGCATTTTTCCTTTTCCAACAATGCTTTCAAAAAGTTTCTTCCCTAGTGTCTTTAAATTACGGGGAGTTTAGTAAAAGGTTAAATCAAGCTTTGTACTTATTAGGGTTTTTATTCTGGACTGAAAAATACGTGTTGGGTTTATTGTGCACTCTAACTCTTTACCAAACGACAAAATTTCGCACTTGTCTGAATTGAAAGCATTTGCAGACGACATATTGAATTCGGCTCAAACGATCGCACTTGTCTTTGAAAGGTTAGAAAACAGTGTTGGAAAAGAAGAAAATGCTGGTTACCAGCATTTTCTTCTTTTGCCACACTGTTTTCAAAGGCTTTCTTCCTCAGAATCGCTAAAACTCGAGCTTGTCTGGTGAAGGGTGAAAGATTTAAGCATTTTACATTTATGCCAATTTGAGACATTTCGTTATAAATGGCAGGCTGGGAAACATTGTTAGGGAAAGAAAAAACATCTTACTGATAATAAAATCCATACAGGAAGAAATACATATGATTTGGGGGTTATGAAACCATTCTAAAAAAGTATAGTTTATTTGGCCAATCTAAAACTGCCAGATTACATCGATAACACCCTAATGTAATATAGACACATCAAATGATTAAAACGAAAACCACCTTTTGGCTAACGCTTAGAAAACCGAACAAGTGAAATTACACATTGTACTTTCAGTAAAAAACACCGAAACTATTGCAATCTTGATGTTATGCTGACAGCCCATCTCAGCCAGTCGGACAGTGTAGTTCCAAGATCAGACTGCACGTTATGTGCAATCTGATCTTGATCTACACTGTCCGCAAAATTAAATGGAACTCTGCTTAGTCCTGTAAGGGTTAACCCTTAGGCTGCTAAGCGCGACTCATTAACCTTTTGCGGACATCGTACATCAAGATCAGACTGCACAGAACGTGCAGTCTAATCATAGATCTACCAGGACTGTCTGTTAAGGAGATATCTTTCCTCTAAACATACTTTTGAAATAGGAAAATCTGGGTTTTTACTATCGGCTCGAAAGTTTCATTTCTTTCATTCAGCAGGATAAGGGTTTAGCAAATATCGTAAAAATATTTTAACGAACACACTGCCCTTAGGTAAGTAACGAAGTACAGTAATGTGTTTTGTTTTTAGGCGGGGTGGACGAAAGCCATTTGCTCGCCATTTACATAATGACGATTTCGATTGCCCTCGGCAAATACCGAATTTTAAGTGGCTCTTCGATACTAACATTAAAACTTTGATTGCATGGCCGACATTGTTTCCTTTAAAAAAAAAAAAACCCTTATGCTGTCAGTCGACGAGTTTACTTTTCAAGTAACTGGAGTCAAGTGGCTTATGAGTCCCATTAGCTAAGCCTTATGTTGTATATGTATACCTGGGTGAAATGAAAATGAGCCATGCTCAGTGAAAAAAGGGGCTTAATGCATCTGCGAAAAGTATCGACTCAGGTCAGCCTGCGCAGTCCGCGCAGGCTGACCTGGGCCGAAACTTTTTGCTGTTGGTCAATTTTCTGTATGGCCAGGGACCAGTCAACCTCATGATCAAGTCGGTTAATAAAAAGGTGGCTATTAGGAATCCCTAATCATATATTGACTTGCTTGGTATAATGCATCACGGAGATGTATTAAGCCCCCTTTTGCGAGAGCACGGCTCAATTTGTTCTGTTCTGTTTTGTTCAGCTACTTGCCAGGAATTATTTAAATTGATGATTAAAATCAACTTTCTTCTGCAGACAAATAAATAGATGTGTGTGTATTTGTGCATGAGAGAGAGAGAGAGAGAGAGGAGGTTATTGATTATTGATTTTCATTATTATAATTCATCACCATCATAAAATTTGAAACAGTAGTGCTAGACTATGCAAAAAGAATTATGGGAGAAAATGAGTACATTTTGAATCGACCTCTCGTTCTTACATTATATAATTATTAGCTACATCATAGTCTCAACATAGATCGGATAAAATCAGTTAAGGATTGTGTGACTGGTGCTAATTACGTACAAGTGCATCTAACGAGCACCGCTAATTGGAGTGACGTGCCCCTGATTTAATATTACGTCACCGTATTACGACATCCTGGCACTTGTTTCAATCAGAGTAATCCGCTTATTAATCTAAGGCAGAAGTTGGCGGCCTCACCTTGCAAATAGACCCCCAAATCGACGAGTGTTTAGTCTGTGTGAATGAGATATTTTATACATCTGTTCACTTTATCTACTGATCATTTGTACAGATAAAACCGTGGTTTTTACAAATGAATGACTTACTCCGATGTTTGCACTAACTTTCTCTATGGCAGACTGGCATGGCCCGCGGTCATACATATGTGACCGGTGTATCATGGGTTTGTTGCTTCTGTGAAATCAGAGGATACCTGTCAAAACATATCGATATAAAAATCTTCCCTATCTATGGATCTACAAATATAAACAGATCGCTGCGATCTGTGATTAGTTATAGGATGTTGACTGGGTCCGTTGCTGGAAGGTTATTTCAAAACTTCTTTGTAATCCTTAGATCGCATTTCGCAACTGTAGTTATCTTTGCGGCCTGTGTAGATCAAGATCAGACTGTACAGACATGCAGTCTGATCTTTGATCTGCACTGTCCGCTTTGCTTAGATATTCTGGACAAAAAAAAAAAAAACCTTGACAATGCGCTTATTAGGTCTTATTTCTAGACTAGATAATGTCCTTGTTTTTACTTGGAGGAGAAGGAGAGAAAGAGAAAGGGAGGGTGCGGAAATAAATGAGTCAGTGTTAGTATCCAGGTTATGAGAGCTACCTGACAATTTTAATCAATGAGAGTATTTCTTTTCTACTGGAAGAGAGAGAGAGAGAGTGAGAGGGTGAATGAATCAGTGCATTTTAGTATCCTGGTTATGACAGCTACCTGACAATGTTAATCGAGGAGAATGTCCCGTAGACCGATGATATCTCTTCTAGTCGAGGAGAAAGAGAGACAGACAGACAGAGAGAGAGAGAGAGAGACAGACAGACAGAGAGATAGAGACAGAGAGACAATGAATGCGTTCATGTAAGAACCAAGGTTATGGAAGCTACCTGACAATGTTAATCAAGGAGAACGTCTTGTAGACCAATTGTTTCTCCCCTAATCGACGCCAGTGAGTCTTGCAGCCCGCAATTGAGAGTGACACATTGTGCCACACCGAAACTGGTCGGCTTGTTCCACGCTTTATCCTAACCCTTATCCTGCTAAATAACTAAAATGAGACTTTCTAGTCGATAGTAAAAACCCAAATTTTCCGTTTCCAAAGCTAATTTTGGTATCTATAGACATCTCCTTATCGGACAGTGTAGATCCAAGATCAGACTGCACGTTCTGTGCAGTCTGATCTTGATCTACACTGTCCGCAAAAGGTCAGTGAGTCGCGCTCAGCAGCTTAAGGTTAAACTTTACCAAAAGTCAGGAATACTCCAATATGCACAGTGATGTGTTATCAATTCAAATATGGATGTTGAAGATAGATACGCTTTAGATTCGAATTAGTTTTGAAACTGAGAAACCCTCTGTTACCCAATCCCTTGTTTTATCAACTCTAGGGAAGACAGTTTATGAAAATATCATGGGAACAAGAACAATGACGCGGCTGGTAACCAGCAATTTCTTCTTTTCCCACAACCTTTTCTGTCCTATCTAGGACAAATTCCTCTAGAAGGACCACATATGATTTGTCATCCTCCAAAGCTTTTCAAAATGAACGAGTTTTAAACTGTTTTGACTTCTTATGTTTGGCAGTCTGTTAGATATCACTGAACCAACGCAAGCAACGGGTCGTTGAGGGTCTACCAATTAATTTTCTGTGAGTTTAGTGATGCTCAAACAATTGGTATAATGACGAAGAGTCTGGATCAAGATCAGACTGCACAGATGTAAGGCCTGATCTTAGACCACACTCCCGGTACCAAATGAAAGGCATAACTACTATAGTGGTTGCGATGCGCCGGATATGGGTCGAATTACTTTACGGTGATTAATGCGTATTTGTATATCATCACAATAATGGAGAAATCTGATACCTTTAAAAAAAACCTCACTCCCTATATCCTACAGTCTCTCTATTGTAACAAAGAAAATATTAGTAGATTAAAAGTAGCCATTACTCATTCTGGTTGCCCTCCTCGCTTTGTCCATGTTTACAGTGGGTTTTAGCATTTTTTTTAGGATGAACACTGTGCAATTATTTTGAACATTGACCATGTTTGATGCTGACAGAGATAAGAAAATTCAGATAAGCTTTGAGGCAGAGGGAAGCATAAACATTAAGGGTTCGTGAAAAAAGGCTTTTAGTCAAGTTTTTATTATTTTTTCCTACATAAAAAAGAGAGAACATTATCTACGGGTAAGACGCAAGGGGGTCACTCGCCTGAATCCTTCTCTCTGCTTTTTTTTATCGACATAATGCGGTAGGGGGAATCACGCCATATTGCTATACGAAATCGCTGAAGCGATGTTCTGGGTACCCAATCCTTTGTGTTTCGGTTTCTCGTTTACTATCTTTTTCCTTTTAGGAAAAAAAAAAACCCGCTAATCGTAACGAAGAAGTACAATTCTACACACACTCTGCGTAAAATAAAATGTGCATTTTCCGTCTTTCAAATGTCTTTTCAGATGAATGTAGAATAGTCCCGAGTCCAAAGATAATCTTATTTGAACCATCCTCTGTGAAAAAGGGGCTTAATGCACCTGCGCTGTCCGCTACTTACAGGCCCAATAGCCGCCAAAAACCAGTGCAGGCATTTAAGTTTTAAACTATACCATTTAACCCTTTACCAGACGACAAAATTTTAACCTTGTCCAAATTGAAAGCATTTGCAGACGACAATTTCAACGTGGCTCAAATAGTGCAACTTTTCTTAGGTAGAGTAGAAAACATTGTGGGAAAAGGAGAAAATGCTGGTTACCAGCATTTTCTCCTTTTCCCACAATGTTTTCAAAAGGCTTCTTTCCAAGGGGCGTCAAAAGGCGGCATTGTACGGTAAAGGGTTAAAAGTATGGAACACATTGTGAAGTTGACAATCTGTAATTGTGTGGTCCGTGAAAGCGTTAGTCGCTGGCAGAAAAAAATGAACGTAAATATCAGATAAAAGTGAAAAAAAGATAGAGTAACCTGGCAATTTTTAACCTAGTTTTGCTATTAATTTCTCTGCCAGCCAGTTACTAGCACTTCGACCGACTTTACAATAACAAATTGTCATCATCACAATAATTTCCATTCTTTTAGATAGTATGATTTAAATTTAAATGCATTTAACATTTGCTTTGTTTAGTTTTGGCAGCTAGTGTTACTTTAAGCAAAGGTTCACTTATTCTGATTGGGCAAGGTAAGCATTTTTCCTTTGCCCACAATGTTTTTCAATATTATCCAAACCAACTAATTTCTTTTCTTCATATACCTCTCTTATTTCGCATGTGTTTGTTCGAGGTATGTCTGTATTACTGGAAGATCTAAGAATAGCCTGTTAAAACAGTAAGGATGTGCATTTAATGATTGTGCATATTAACATGTTGGCTTACCGGAAATGACAATGCAAGTCTAACATAGCTGCCAAAGGCTGTACCGGAAGACACGATGCTTAGTTGATATACCCCGAAAATACTCGTATACTGCACCAAACCACAAAATATTTCTATTATTAGACATTATAATGAGTTCAAAATCAAAGGGCCGCAGGTAACGAACGGTGGAGACAGTGTTATTTGTATACTTTATAATTGAGGTTTACCCTTTTGGTGTCACAGTCAGACATAAATAGCTTTTGCGGACGTTGTAGATCAAGATCAGACTGCACAGAACGTGCAGTCTGATCTTGGATCTACACCGTCCGCTATTCTATTTTTAAACTATGACCAAAATATTTTTCTATTTGCAAATTTAATCATACATACAATCCACTGAAACAGGAATCAATTTATTTATTTGGGACAAAAAAGAGGTAAAAATCAACCCACCTCAGGGAATTTCAGATACAGTTTTAATCATTAAGGACTAAAAAATATAATATTTTCTTTCTTTTCAATTAAATAGTTTGACGAATAGAAATTTCACGCACAGAAATTAGAGAGGGGAGTTTTTATCTGGTGTCGAATACTTTCTTTGATCCTTTTGTCTTAGTAGTTCCCCCCCCCCCCCCGCATATTGATTGAGCCGTGCTCTGGCAATAGAGGGCTTAATGCATCTCCGTGATCCATGGTACCAAGCAAGTCATCACATAGTTGTGAATGCATAAAATCCAGTTTCTCTAGCAACCGACTGAATCGAGAGACACACTGGTCCTTTGACATGCAGAAAATTGGCCAAAAGCAAAAAGTTTCGGGCCAGGTCAGCCTGCGCGGAGTGCGCAGGCTGACCTGGGTCGATACTTTTTGCAGATGCATTAAGCCCCATTTTGCCAGAGCATGGTTCAACTTTAATAAGATGTTATTTTTGTCGAAACATTTCATCAACTGAAAACCTTCTGCAGGCGACTTTTTTTCCGTCTTACAGCAGTACACGAAAACATTGCAGTGAAAGAAGAAATTGCTTTGTAACTTGAATTTTTTCCTTTTACCACAAATTTCCACCATATTTATGTATTTATTAGAAATTCATGTTGTTGAAGCAGTAATTTATAAAAGTGTTTCTGAAGTCGCTGCCTCAAATTTGTTTCAAGATGGCATGAGCATAAGTCGAGAAAATAGGATTGTCCTTATTTTATTTTGAAAACAGTTATCGTAAACAACAACAACACCAACAACACCAATAAGTAAGTAAGTAAGTAAGTAATTATTTATTATAGTGACATGTGTATACAGATACAGAAGACAATACTGAACAAAACATATAAACAAACACCCTATATGTCACTTTTAAACATGAAACAATATTATATAGACAAGTGATTGGGAGTGGAGTTATTCATTTGTAAATAGTAGGTACATGTAGGTAAAAAAAAAGTAGAAGAGGTAGTGAGATTTTTTATATCATTATGATAAATTTCTGAATTTGATCGGCAATCCTTATATAACAGCAACAACAATTAGTTCGGAAAAAAAGGGATCTGAAAACAGACCACCGTCTGACTGCAGTGCGCTGTGGCTATTTTTTTTTCCCCAAAACACTGTCAAAGATTCATTTAATTTTATTATACTGAGACCTTGGACCCCTTTTGGTAGGAAAGAAAAATTAATAAAATACTTCAAAAAAAAAAAACGACGTTTGACGTGGCCGGCGGCGAAAATTGTCATACAGTTTGCAATTTGTCTTGGAATGAAAGCAAGCTTTGTTTGAATCGTTAGATTTATTAATTCTCTTCTTTTTTAATAAAGACGCGAATTCAAGTTGACTTTGCCGGTTAAGGTTCTCTCCGTTTCATTGTCCCTTCTAGCAGCCTTTAGTTAACCCTTTACCACACAATCCCGATTTCTAGCGACCGTCAAGATAAGGGCTTTTGAAAAACATTGTGGGAAAAAGAGAAAATACTGGTAACCAGCATTCTTCCTTTTTCAGACAATGTTGTCTAACATTTCAAAGACAAATCTTACTGTTTGCGCCATATGTAAATTCTGGCATGCAAATGCTTTGGAGAAGGATAAGTCCATTTTTCCATTTTTTGTCGTTTTGATAAATAGTTTAATTGCTAAATATATGAGCCATGCTCTGTGAAAGGGAGCTTAATGCATCTGCGAACAGTATCGATCCAGGTCAGCCTGCGCAGGTCGCGCAGGCTGACCTGGGCCGAAACTTTTCGCTACTGGTCTATTTTCTGAATGTCCAAGGGCCAGTCTACCTCATGATTAGGTTGGTCGTTGAAAAATGTGGCTATTGTGGATTCATTATGTGATGGCTTGATTGGTATAATGTATTACGGAGATGCGTTAAGCCCTCTTTTGCCAGAGCATGGCTCATATTAGATAGACATTTTCAGCTACTCTGAAACAATGACGGTGTAGATTCAAGATCAAACCAAATAGAATGCGCAGTCTGATCTTGATGTAAACTGCCAGCCAAAACCAACCCTGAATTCTTTTTTTCTCTCTCCAATTGTCTTACGAACAAAGACGCCCCATTTTGGAGGTATTCAAGTTTAATTAGCAATGAATCGTTCGAAACGCCAATTCATTTGCCATCCAACCTTCTTTGTGAACAAAGACTATTGCTGTAAAAGTATTTACTTCAAAAGAAGCAGCTACTTGTATATTCTAGATAAAAAAGCTTAAAGACATTATTCCGTTGATAATGCAAGCGACATTTCATGTAATTGTTTCTTATGAAAGCATGTCGTCATTTAGATTTAGATGTAGATGCACCGAGCAACGACTATGTTTGTTTTTATTTTTTTATTCCTTTTCAGTCACAAAATCTTATTTTTCCCCATTTTTCTTTTGAAGCACACACTTTTGTTAAAGAGATATAGAAATGCTGATTTTTCTCAAAAACAGATGTCTCGTCTAGGATAGAAAAATAGTCAAATTTGAACTAATGCAAAGGAAAACAAGATTCTGATTTTTTATATTTCAAGTTATAACTGTACTCCATTTATAGTAAAATGTATTTTTTTAAGGAGAATCACAGCAAAGGGTACTGCCATGCACTTACTGTTCGCTGGTAAATACTGTGACGAACGAACAGTAAGTTCATACCCCCCCCCCCCACTCCACTCACACACACAAACACAAGATTGCAGGAAAGGGCTTGAAAACATTCTTGGGTCTTAACCCTTTTACTGCTAGATAAATGAAACGAACAATGCCACTCAATGGTAAAACCCAAATACGGCGATTTTAGAATTTGATTCTTACTGGAAAGAAAATACTTTATCGGACAGTGTAGATCCAAGATCAGACTGAATTTTGTGCATTCTGATCTTGATCTGCAGTGTAGATCAAATATCAAACAGCACGTTCTGTGCATTCTGATCTTGATCTACACTGTCCGCAAAAGCGCCCAGGGTCGCACTTAGCAGGCTAAGGGTTAAATGCATGTAAAAATATTGTAGCCAAAGGCGAAATTGCTATTCACCAGCATTTTCACCTTTTTCCAACAATATTTTCTCTCCTTCTTTTAGAAAAATCTCGTTATATCAGCCACATTTAATTTGTCGTCTGTAATTGCTTTCAATTTGGATAAGTCTAAAATTGTAGTCACCTGGTACAGAAGAATTTAACTCTTCACCAGACGACAAAATCTTGAACTTTCCCAATTTGAAAGCACGTCCAGACGACAAATCTAACGTTGCTCAATATATAAAATTTGGCTTTGAAAGAGAAGAAAACATAGTGGGAAAATGAGGAAATGCTGGTTACCAGCATTTTCTCCTTTTCCCACAATGTTTTCATAAATCCATGTGCTTAGGATCATTGAAACTCGGGTTTGTGTTGTGTAGGCTTTAACACTTCACCATACAATTGCGAGTTTTAACGACCCTGTTGAAGAAGCCTTTTTAAAACATTGTAGAAAAAGGAGAAAATGCTGGTAACCGGCATTTTCTCCTTTTCCCACAATGTTTCCTGGCCTATCAGGGACAAGTACTATCATTTGAAGTACATTTAAATTGTCGCCTGCCTAAAATTTTGTCGTTTGGTATAGAGTTACCGGCCTTCACCTCAATTGTATGTAATATTTCAAATGAGTCTGACATGGATTCTGTTTCCAAAAAGTACAGGAATTGGCTCACTCCTAATCGGAGTAGGTTTAAAACTCACGGTACACTTAATCATATGCTGTCACCGGTTCAACGTATGCTATTTGTATGTGAATGGATATGTTCATTTCCTTAACGACCCATAATCAGGCAGTCAATATGCGCGCTGGCGACGGCAAGTCGCAGTGTTTCTGACAAAAATTGGCACTAAATTGCTGGTGGATTGTGACCTATGTGAAATTCGTAAAAGTGTTAACTATGTACATTTAGGATCAATATCATTAACTTTTAACAAACGGTCGTAACTTTTGATTTGAAAGCTTTTGTAGTCAATAAACTAATAAGTCGAACATGGTTCAAGTAGTGTATTTTGTCTTTTTAGTAGAAAAAACAAATGGGGGGGGGGGGGGGGCGGGGGGAAAGGAGAAAATGCTGATTGCCAGCATTTCCCCATCCCCCATGTTTTCAAAAGCGTTGTTCGTCAATGTTGATCAAAACAGGGGATGGTTCGAAAAAAGCTTATTTGTAAATAAGCCATGCTCTGGCAAAAAGAGGGCTTAATACATTTGCGAAAAGTATCGACCCAGTTCAGCCTGCGCAGTTCGCGCAGGCTGACCTGAGTCGAAACTTTTCGCTTTAGGCCATTTTTTCTGCATGACAAAGGACCATTCTATCCCAGAATTCAACCGGTTGTTATACAAAATGGGTATTATAGTTCCATAATTATGTGATGACTTGCCTGGTATTATGTGTTATGGAGATGCATTAAGCCCTCTTTTGCCAGAGCACGACTCAAATGTACTTAGATTTCTAGCGCTTTCTAAAAACTATGAAGTCATAAATAATTCTATCATATGATACTGGTCTGTGAAATGACAGAATAAAATTATGCACTCATTTAAAAAAGAAAAAAGGGGGGCGGGGGTTTAGTTAATCAACACTTGAATGATATGTACTTAGGTTCCATTTTTTTCTAGTTCGTGATTTTCGAATTAATGCCAAATAAGTCCTCTCACTGGTCAACCCTTTACTAAACAACCCCCAGATTTAACGACCCTGAGACTGAAAGGTTTTGAAAACATTGTGGGAAAAGCAGAAAGTGCATGTAACCAGTGTTTTCTCCTCCCATTATTTCTTGTAATAATACTTTGCAGACAAAAAACAATCAAATGAGCCACATTTAGTTTTGTCGTCTGCAGATCGGCTTTCGGTTTGACCACGTGTGAAACATTTTGTCTTCTGGTAAAGAGTTAAATCTTTACCAGACGACAAAATTTTAGCCTTGTCCAGATTGAAAGCATTTGCAGACGACAATTTGAATGTGGCTCAAATGGTGGAATTTTTCTTTGATGGGGTAGAAAACATTGTGAAAAAAGGAGAAAATGCTGGTTACCAGCATTTTCTCCTTTTCCCACAATGTTTTCAAATGGCCTGTTTCTTAGGGTCGTTAAAAGGCGGCATTGTGCGGTAAATGGTTAAGTGATGGCTTCTTCCCAAATTCTTTACAAGACGACACATTTTTAGAGTGGTCCAAATTAATAACGAGCCGGAACTAAATGTTGTTTACATGGAAATATATAGTACCCGAATTTCGGTAACATAAAGTGCAAAGGCACTTTTGTTTTGCAGTGTGCCGCACGAATAGATTGAATTTGCATTTATTTATCGTCGCCACCGTTTGCCCTCTGGAGGCTGTCAATTTTGTTACGGGATGAAACCCATCCTAAGTTACGCCTGGTTCTTTAACGTGCTCGGTGTATATCACCGTCACGCGGGACCTCGGTTTAACGTCTCATCCGAAAGACTATTAGTAATTTTAGATGGCCAACCGCGGGGTTCGAACCCAGACCCTCAAGTGACCCAAGACTTGATGTTTACAAGTCCTACGCTCTACCACTTGAGCTATGTGGGCTGGTCTGTGCCGCGCGACCAGCCGGAACCGGTATATATTTTCTTTGAGATATATGGTACCCGAACTTAAATAACACATTGTACAACTTAGCTCTATTTTTTTTTTTTCAGTCTGCCGCACGACGAGCTGGAACCAGTATATAATTTTCTTTGAGATATATGGTACCCGAATTTAAATAACACGTTGTACAACTTAGCTCTATTTTTTTTTCAGTCTGCCGCACGACCAGCCGGAACCAGTATATATTTTCTTTGAGATATATGGTACCCGAATTTAAATAACACGTTGTACAACTTAGCTCTATTTTTTTTTTTCAGTCTGCCGCACGACGAGCTGGAACCAGTATATATTTTCTTTGAGATATATGGTACCCGAACTTAAATAACGCGTTGTACAACTTAGCTCTATTTTTTTTTTCAGTCTGCCGCACGACGAGCTGGAACCAGTATATATTTTCTTTGAGATATATGGTACCCGAACTTAAATAACACGTTGTACAACTTAGCTCTATTTTTTTTTCAGTCTGCCGCACGACCAACCGGAACCAGTATATATTTTCTTTGAGATATATGGTACCCGAACTTAAATAACACGTTGTACAACTTAGCTCTATTTTTTTTTTCAGTCTGCCGCACGACGAGCCGGAACCAGTTGCGCCAACTGCGGCACTACTACAACAACCTTATGGAGAAGAAACGGAAATGGTGACCCCGTTTGTAACGCCTGTGGATTATACTACAAGCTTCACAATGTAAGTTATAGTTCTTTAACCCATTCCCAAACGACAAATTTTGGACTGGTCCAAATTGAAAGAGTTTGCAGACGAATATTTTAAATTTGACGAAAATGGCAGAAAGGTCTCAAAAAGGGTAGAAAACACTGTGGGAAAAGGAGAAATTGCTCGTTACGAGCAATTTCTCCTTTTCCCACAGTGTTTTCAAAAGACTTGTACTGCAGACACGTTAAAGCCAGGGCTTGTTTGGGAAAGGGTTAATATATTTTCAGTCCTGACCCTTTACCAGACAGTCACAAGTTTTGACGACTCTGAGAAGGGAGACCCTTTTAGAACACTAATTGAAAAGGATAAAATTTCGGTTGTTATACAAAATGGATTTTATGAATATGATGACTTGCTTAATACAATGCATCATGGAGATACATTACACCCCCTTTTGTCAGAGTATAGCTCATTAATAAAACGGCCCGAAACATGCGACATGAGACCTTCGAACATCTGCGTAAAGTGTCGTCCCGGATTAGCCTGCGCAGTCCGCGCAGGCTAATCCGAGACGGCACTTTACGACTACATAAGATTTTTTTCATACAGTAGACTTTCGTGAAACAGAAAATCGCACAAAAACGGGAAGTGTCGTCTCGGATCAGTCACAGACTGCACAGGCTGATCTGGGACGGACGACACACTTTTAGGCATATGTCCGAAGGCCCCTTTTCGTGTGTAGCACGCCAAATCATGTCAAAGTATTCTGAGGGTTACCTGACTTTTTGGTATGGTGTTCCCCATTTGACAATTAACAACTAGCTCAACATCTTCGCAAGCCAAGGATACTAAGGTAGTACCCTTGGCCGCTCGCCTCTTTAAAAATCGAAACTCCCGCTGCGCCATTTCATTGGATGCGATCAAAGCCCATCGCTTCCAATCAAACCATCCGTAACAAGAAATCTTCCGCGAAACAGAAAACAATAATGGCGGCGCCCGTCAAAAACGAAAGCTGTCATGTTTGTGACGAAAATTTGCCAAAAAAGAGTAGACGATCGATATTTAATGAGTTTTTTTTTATAGTTCATGATCAATTATGTGAAATATTAGGACGGGTTCCACAGCCAAATGATTGCGAATCAACGTATGTCCGATTAATTTCAGAAAATTGTGATGAATCCGAAAGCGCAGCCATATTTGATGCATAGCCTAACAAATTTTATCACGAGCATTTTGATTGGTCAGAAATAACATCAGCAAAGGTTACGCAACTCGTGATATTCGATAGGTGGCGCAGCGGGAGTTTCGATTTTTAAAGAGGCGAGTGGCCAGGGTACGTAACGAACAAAGTGGAGTTAGTATCCTTGGCTTGCGAAGATGCTAGCTCAAGAGTGAAGTAAACATCTCCAGTAATAACAGAAATATGAGAAAATGTCAAAGTTTTCACACCACGACGATGACGACGAGATGCAGACAACGACACGGCTATGACAATACTTCGACATTTTTTTACGAAAACAGCCGAGCTATAAAGGCCATCAAAAATGCAACTGTTACCACAGATATTAGCCATGCTATGGAAAAAGGGGGTTTGATGCATTTCCGTGATGCATGATGCCAAGGAAGTCATCACCTAACTATGGATCCATAAAAATCCTTTTTTTTCTATGTGACAACCGACTGAATCATGAGGTACACCAGCCTTTGGTTATGCAGAAAACTGAACAACTTAGTAGCAAAATGTTTCGACCCAGGTCAGTCTGCGGTCTGCGCAGGTTTACCCGGGTCGGTAATTTTTTTGCAGATGCATTAAGTCCCCTTTTTAACTAGCATAGCTTATAAATCACGACACATTGCAAATACATGCACGCATTTACATTGTAATAACAGCAGATTGCAACGTGGGCACAAATTGTCTGGCTGTTTTGCATTTTCTCCTACTTTTCTCTACGCAAAATGCAATTTCAGTCAAATGTAAATCATTTTCACACGCTTTGCTATTGCGCTATAGGTCACAAATAGGTCGTTTAACTTTCAACGACGATAAAGAAACATGAAACGAAAACTTTAATTTAATTTTGAAATCTGACTGCGGACCCATAAAAGATGCTCTGATACAAATATGGACTGTCAAGATCCAAGTGCAGTTTGATATTGATATACGCTGTGTGCAGTCTCCCTTTCAGGGTCAAACATATGAGTCATGCTCTGTGAAAAGGAGGCCTAATGCATCTGCAAAAAAGGTATCGACCCAGGTCAGCCTGCGCGGACCTAGGCCAAAACCTTTTGCTTTTGGTAAATTTCATGCACGTCTAAGGACCAGTCTACGCCATGATTCAGTCTGTTGATATACAAAATGGATTTTATAGATCCATAATTAAATGATGACTTGCTCGGTATTATGGATCACGGAGATGCATTAAGCCCTCTTTTGCCAAAACGTGGCTCATATAAACTCGGCATCTTACTTCGGCTTACATACAGTCCAGTGAAGCTCAGAAGACTAGACAAGCAGGTGGTAAAGATCCATTTACAGAATACAAGTTCTGTGCAGTCTGATTTTGATCTGTACCGTCCGCAAAAAAAAAAAGCCCGAAGTTTTCATCTCTGACTCTGAAAGGGTGAATTACATTTTTGTGTAAAACTTAGCCATCACCGTATTGAAAACCTTGGTGTGTCCATGGGCAAGACATTGCAGAATCTCAGCCTGGTAATCAGAATCTCGAGAAAAATAAGATTGAGGAGTTTTCGCTGTGACTGAAAAACTGTTTAAAGCGGGGTAATGTACTGTTCGAAAGTCATCAAGCTCGATATAAACCATTGTTTTGAACCCAATTTGGGGTTTAAACCAGTATTATAAAGCTGAAATAATTACCCTGGAAGATGAAGATAATAGACAAGATCAGTCTAGAAGGATGAGCTATCTAATCTTGATCCACTCTTTTCGCGTAGGATACAGACGGTTGCGAATTTTGTGTTTTAACAGCTATTTGGACGATATTTCGCGGGGACGAATACATCAGTTTTTTTTTCCCCCTCCACATTCATGAAGAAAAGCAAGTTATTTATAGCTACACTTAAAATTACAGTAAATGTTAGGCCGTGCTCGGGTACCCACAAACGCATCGATTTCCGCTATAATTTATGAGGTATTTCAAAATTCAGGCATTAATTTGACAATTTAGGACATAAATAAGGAATGTATAGTTTTTTTTTTTCACTTTTCGTAAAACTCTTTAACTTTTTGTCAGTTACTACGTATTCATTGGCTTGGGGCTACGTATGTGTTTTTTTTTTTGTTCCCAAATACATCTATAGATCATATTAGGATACAAAACAATGATCCGTGCTCCGGCAAAAGGGGGCTTAATGCATCTCCGTGATGCATTTCTCCAAGCAAGTCATTAGGTGATTATGGATCCATGAAAACCATTTTGTCTTACAACCCGCCGTATCATGAGGTAGACTGGTCCTTTTACGTACAGAAAATTGAGGTATAGCGAAGAGTTTCGGCCCAGGTCAGCCTGCGCGGACAGCGTAGGCTGACCTTGGTCGATACTTTTCGCAGATGCATTAAGCCCCCTTTTCACAGAGCGCGGCTCAGATATTTTTTTACTATTTCACGAATGCTTCAACAATACGACGTTTTCGTAAGGCGTAAAAGAACGCTTAAACTCCCAAATTAATCTGTGAATGCATCTCTATAAGAAGTACATTAAGCAAAGTGTGACAAAAGAAATTTTCAAAATATTTCTATCATATGTATAAAAATTACTAAATCGGTTTTAGTGCATTGTTTTGATGGTTCAAAATTTCGACCGTTTCCATTTCGCCCCATCTACTGAAGAATGAATTCAGAGACTCGAAACATTTTTCTTGCAACTAAGATATCATTATGTCTGATCCTTTGATACGCCATCAAACAAGGCTACCTTTACTCTTTTCAAGTCGACAAACTATTAGATTTAGAACCAGTATTATCTCCTGTTTCCATAGTTTTTCTCCCCTTTAAAGAAAAATTCATCATGCAAGACATAGTTAATTTGTAGTCTGCAAATTCTTCAACTTCTCTAAATCTGAAAAATTAAATTTTGATGTCTCTTAAAGCGTTAATTATAATGCTTTTCCAGCAATAATTTTAACCATAGAGTACCCTGGGCACGTATTCACCAACCATTCTTAAAAACACTCTTAGTTTTATTCTTCAGGATTTCTTGATTTTGAAAGTAACACAATTTCTGATTGGCTAAACCATTTGGTTTAGCCAATCTGAAGTTGTGTTATTTTTAAATTTAGAAAATCTCAGATCCCAAGACTGTTCTAAAGAACTGTTGGTGAATACAAACCCCGGGTCTTGTGATCATTTTTTTTTTAATCTATTTAATGAAAGTCTGGCAGTAGATCTAAATCAGCAGAAGGGACGTGTTTAACTTATTTTTTCCCCTTCGGCATTAATGGTAGTAAATACCAGAATATTTTAGCTATATATCAATGCCATATATACAGAAACACTTTTAGAGCAGTAATTATCACACTAAAGCGTGAGACGTATTTACCCATTACCTTCTGGACAGATTTTGGACAGATGAGCTTGAAAATATCACTGTGAAACATCAAGTATTATAAATCAGTAAAAGTAAGGGTTCGAAACATTAAAAGAAAAATAGCAAATAGAGAATCTTATCGTTACGAATAGATCTAGATCTAATTTAATCCTCTTGCAATGTAGGCCTACAGTGTTTTCAAAATCGTCTTGCTGCAAGAGGGGAAATAAAGGCCTCTCGGACTGAAAGCATGTCAACCTACAGTTAAAAAGCCAAAGGACAACATCGGTTTTGTACGGAATCCTGTTTCCGCCATCCACTTTTCGACCTACGAGGAACTCGAAAAGTAGAAATTAGGCACACTAACTTCCACTTTTCTAGCAAAAAAGTTACCTCGAAAAGTCGAAAAGTTGAAGATTTTGACCTGACAATTGTCAAAAAACTTTCGACTTTTCGACTTCACGTTTGTCTGGAAAAGTAGAAATTAGGAAGTACTGACTTCAACTTCTACTTTTTGACCTAGCAGTTTAACGCGAAAAGTTGAAGTTAGTAACTTTTTTGCTAGAAAAGTGGAAGTTAGTGTGCCTAATTTCTACTTTTCGAGTTCCTCGTAGGTCGAAAAGTGGATGGCGGAAACAGGATTCCGTAGTTTTGTCGATTTTCTGTTCTCAACGTTATAGTTTATAGCAGATATATTAAAAAAAAAAAAAAAAAGGGGGGGGGGAGATGAATAAAGGGTGAAAATATTAAATGATCCATATTTAATGATGATGTATATTTGTGAGTGGGTAAACTAGGGCTGGTACGGATAGGTACGTAATACCCGAACCATGGAAATTAAAATTTCATGTGCAGCCGACCAAAACCCGCTGTACCAGCGATCCGGGCACGGAGACTGTAATTATCATTTATTAGGAGACATTTGCATTATTATTATCGAAATATGACTCAAGTGAGCCGTGTCATAGTGAAAAGCATGCTTTATATTGCTGAAGTAAAATAGTCAATGGGACGAACCGTTGGGTATAATTCAATTGTTTGTGTTCAAAATGGAAAAGCAAAGCTTACAACATTTACTGCAAGGGTATTAATGAGACTACACCAAAAGTAGACTGTACGAACGTGTAGTCTAATTTCGGTCTATGCTCTTAGCATAGGCATTCAGAGGTTACAATACGAAATATATTGATAAATAAATAAGGCATTAAAACGTCGCCTGGTAGCACACCACTTGATACCGTTGACAAAATACACATCAGTTTGTAGATTTCGTATAACTATAATTTGAAAGCCTTTGCCACAAAATTCAGACTTTTAACGACCCTGAAGAAGAGGCCTTTGGAAAACATTGTGGGAAAAGAAGAAAATGCTGGTAACCAGCATTTTCTCCTTTTCCCACAATGTTTTCTACTCTGTTAAGGGCAACTTTCGTCATTTGGTGCGCCTTCAATTTGTCGTATGCAAGTGCCTTCAGGTTGAACCAGTCTACAATTTTGTCGTTTGGTTTAGAGTAAAATCATCACTACATACGCAGTTTTTTCGACTACTCCGCTCTGAATAATTATCAGCTCTGTGACAGTAAAAGCCTTATATAGGGCCAAATGGGAAAACTGTGAAGAAATGGTTTTTGACCGACTGCTCCAGATTTCACAAGAAATGAAGTTACCTTATCCTACGGATAAGTGCGAAAGCTTTTAAGCAAATATTTTAATATTCAAAAAGCTAGAATTGATGTACGTGTAACTAAATAATGAATCATGCTCTGCCAAAAGGGGGTTTAATACATCTCCCTGATGCATCATTGTACCAATCAAGCCATCACATGATCATGGATCCATAAAGTCCATTTTATCTAACAACTGACTGAATCGTGGGGTAGATTGGTCATTTTACATACAGAGATTTGACCAATAGCGAAAAGTTTCGACCCAGGTCAGCCTGCGCGGATTGCGCAGGCTGACCTGGGTCGATACTTTTCGCAGATGCATTAGGTGCCCTTTTCACAGAGCATGGCTCATTTGTTTTAAGTTCACGCCTATGCGAGTCGTGTTGCGGAAAAGTACCTTTATCAACATCATATGACATCATTTTCAAATGGCTCATTCGTTAAGAAAACTAATGTGTTCAATAAATCATTCTTATCGGTGAAAAAAAGGTTTTTTTAAAATGTGGAAAAAAATATCTTTATTTGACTGTAAAAAAAAAAACATGCGTGTAACAATATTACTATTTAAGCCTCTTTGTACGTTTTTCTTTTTTGTCTCAAGATATTTAAGTATCAAAATATAAATTTATACCATAAATAACTTTTTCCACTATTTCAAACAGTAGATTATTTCAGATCTAATAGTCTAGGTGTGTTTTCTGAACCAATCCTTGAAAATAAAAGTATTTTAATATACGTATCATTACGTGAACATTTTGAGTTTATTAATGGAAATTTGCGTGTATTTTAATCCTTAAATTGTTAAATTAACGAAACAAAAATTTCCATGCAACAGTACACAAAAAAGTATTGAGATTTCAAAGTTGATTTCACCGGAAAGAAAACACGGTATCGAACAGTGTAGATCAAAGATCAGACTGCACGTTCTGTGCAGTCTGATCTTTGATCTACACTGTCCGCAAAAGGTCAGTGAGTCGCGCTTAGCAGCTTAAGGGTTAAACAACTTTCCATACATTACATTCTCCAAACCAGAGGACTGTAAATAGCCAAGTTTAGATATACGTTTTGTGTAAAAAAAAAACATTCTTGCAAGAATAAAGCTATTTCAAAGAGAAACTATGTATATATATATGTACCTGGGCACCAAATTTTCTGACATAGGCTTTGCTAGTTTTTCATGTATTCTCAAAACAAAGCAATTCATGACAATTGTTCCTGTTAATCCTAGTATTAACGATTTTTTTCACTTATAACTTGAGTATATGAAATTTCAAGTATTCACATAAGTTGTATTTTTATACGTGTAAATCTGACTGACAATACAGGTTCGAAATACAAAGATTATAAGAATTACCAAATTCATTATTTTCAAAAAGCATTTGTTTGGTTTCAAAGAAGCTAAAGTATAAATTTAAACAGATTTTCACTTGGAAAGAAAGAAAGCTAGGTTGATTTCAACCGTAAGATGGCAGCAGTCAGCTCGGATATAAGAAAACACTTCAATTTAACGGCCAATTAGCAGAGCATTACGTAGACCTTGTTAAAACACTTATTTTACTCTAATTATATTTCCATCATCCAATTATTACATAACAATTAACCGCGTTATATGCAATCCATAGCTCCCCTACATTGCTGGAAAGGGATCGATCTTCCTTTCTATCAATATCATTGACCTTTTCATTGTCCTAGGAATCACCAGTGGCTTTTGCGGACAGCGTGAATCAAGATCAGCCTGTACAGAATGTGCAAGTCTGACTTTTGATCTGCATCTTTTGCTTCTATATTCCAATTGATGAGCAACGTAATTTATTTCGTTTGAAGTAGAATTGTATTTTTAGTCTGTGAAAGAAAGGGACGACAAGAGCGTTATCTGCTTGCCTAGTTAGCCATTTTTATGCTATTGTATTAATTTCGATTTACATTTTGAAAACCAGGGTTCGTATTCACCAACCATTCTCAAGAACATTCTTTGTCTTATTCTCAAGAATTTTCTAAATTTGAAAGTCACACAACTTCTGATTGGCTAAAACAAATTGTGTAGCCAATCAGAAGTTGCGTTACTTCCTAAATCTGTAATTAGACCAAGAATGTTCTTTGGAACAGTTTGGTGAATATGGACCCAGAATTTTAGGTATATTGATGATTCGGGTTTGGTTGCAAAATATTAAATGAATTTTGGAGGTCTGTTCACCAAAAACTCTGAAGAATACATTTCTAATTTGCATTAAAGTCCCTTTTATCAGAGCACGGCTCATATACATATTCTACTTTTGAATTTAAATACAAGCCCGTCTGATTGGCTAAGACATACTCTCTCGACCAATCGGATGTCTATTCTTAGATTTCAAACTTTAGAATGAATTTAAAATGATATCTGGGTTCGGATTCTTGTTAATAGAAAAAAAATGCTTGCCCCTCGGATTGGTATAATAAATAAAAGCATCTATAACAAGTGTAATGCCATAAATGGAGCGTAAACGGCCTTTTGACACGCAGGCGCCGTTGTCAGTTAGCGGGATATTTTTACAGAACTCAGGAAACGCGAGGGAAATTTTTGTATGGAGTAAATCGCTCAAAATTGAACGTTTGTTATTCTCAGTGGATCGATTAACCTTTGGACTTGTAGATATATGGAATAGAATTTCAAAATTCATATACAGACTATAGTATTCTAGGTTTTCAAGTTGTTTAGATCAGAAGATTATAACAATTAAAAGACTATATACATGTATGTCCAAGATCGGACAGCAGCCTGATCTTAATGCACGTCTTCCAGAATCTGCTGAATGTTACCAATGAATAACGTTTAACAGTTAGCTCTTTACCCGAATATATAAACTTTTAGATCGGTCCAATCTCAAAACACTCCGGATGAAAAATTAAAAATCTTGTTCAATAGATGGAGTTCGTCTATGATAGGGTAGTAAACATTGTTGGAAAAGGAGAAAATGCTGGTTACCAGCATTTTCTCCTTTTCCAACAATGTTTACAAAGGCCTTTTTCCTCCAGGACGGTAAAACTCTGGATTGTGTTGTAAAGAGTGAAATGATCCGTGTTCGCTACAATGGGATCTTTATGCTTTCCTTTCATTTGAACTCATCATCTATAAACCAAAAAAAAAAAAATACAGTAGACGGTTTTGAAGGCTTCTTTGCAAAGGGTGGATCACAAACATAGATTAATGAAACATGTCTATGCACCATGCTCTGGCAAAAGGGGGTTTAATGCATCTCCGTAATACACATTATTATGGGTGCATAAAATCCGCTTTGTATAACAACAGGCTGAATCATGTGGTACGCTAGTCCTTTGACGTGCGGGAAATTTACCGAAAGCAAAAAGTTTCGTCCCATGTTAGCCTGCGCGGACTGCGCAGGCTGACATGGATCGATACTTTTTGCAAATGCATTTGACCCCTCTTTTCACAGAGCGTGGCCCATATGAATAATATTGAAAATAATCACGCTTGAAACTGCCCTTTTTTTTTTAAAGCTCAGCATCTTCTAGATAGGAATACCGTTTATACTGCACTTTTGTCAAAAATACATGTTAGTCATGGGTTTACAAACAATTACGAGTACATTACTTTTAACTCTTTCACTACTAACTCAAGAAATTACGTTTTTTCCGAGCTCTAAAAATAGATTTCCACTGCCATTTAAAACGACATTCATCATAGTTTAAAAATAGAGTAGCGGACAACATAGATCAAGATCAGACTGCACGTTCTGTGGCAGTCTGATCTTGATCTAAGCTGTCCGCAAAAGGTAGTCAAGTCGTCATTAGTAGTGAAAGAGTTAAATTAAATAAGCCTTATTAAAAAACTAGTCAGTCTTTACTTTTACGGAAAACGAATTTAGTTCTGTGCCTTAATTCTACAATTGTTTTTTTTCTATGAGGCTGTTTCTAGCACACCTATGTGTACTGGACAGCCGTGTGCGATATACATGGCTAAAATACTGATTATAGTAAAAAACCTGAACACAGTACGGTACAAAATGGACGTAGCCGATATCAATTACAGGAGTGTATCATTTAAATTTCTGAGTAAGTTTATTGTACACGTGTAGGGTTCAAATCGATAGTTTCCTGTGGAAAGGACCACGGGATCGCTCTCCGAGGCACGTATTTGGTATCCGTGAAATGGATACATAATTGCAAAATCGAAGGCCGGGTTGACAAGTTGTTTGTTTCATTGATGACGTTACCCAGACACTGCAAAGTGATTTATGGGAAACTGAAAATTGTCGAGTATATGTTGTGGCGGGTTCTTTGTATTCCATATTTTTTCCCCGATTTCAATTCTAGGTTTATATTTTTTGTGCGAAAGATGAATGTTTAGAATTATTTTCGCGACTGAAGACAAGCACGATTGTTTTGTGACAAACTTCAGCATCTATATAATGTAATATATATATCACAATATTTGAGCCATGCTCTGGTAAAAAGGGGCTTAATGCATGTCTGTGATGCATGGTACCAAACAAGTTAACACAGTATCATAAATCCCTTAAAACTGTTTTGTATAATGACTGACTGAATCATGGGGTACAATGGTCCTTTGACATATAGAAAATTGACCAAAATCAAAAAGTTTCGGCCCAGGTCAGCCTGCGCAGTCCGCGCAGGCTGACCTGGTCCGAAAGTTTTTGCAAATGCATTTAGCCCCCCTTTTCACAGAGCATGACTCATATTTTTTGTGCAAACGATGAATAAATGAAATTATTTTCCCGACTGAAGTTGTATATGACTGTTTTGTGACAAACTTCAGCATTCATGAATTGTTATACATATATATATTAGAAAATATTACATGGTGAGCTTTGTCATAAAACAATCGCCTGTTGTTGTATACCTACATTTCTTTTACGTAATAAATGTTGAACCTGTGGTACTGGAAAAATAACTACACGTCAATAGATCTCTATTGATGCTTTACAGCATTTTTGATTGAACAGCTCGAGTATACACTACTATCCATAGCACAAGTTTTTAAACATTTGAACAAAAACGCCGTTTAGAGAATAACGAATCCTATCTCTCATACAGGTGTAGTTCGACGTTTATGTAGCAGGAGTTTGTTAAATTACTGAGATGTACGCGGAAGAATTGCTCAAAACTAGAAATTTCTACATTTGTCTCAACGTTTTCTTGACAAAAATTCAGCTCGAACAACAATTTTTTGCTTGTAAAACTTTTTTTATTATTTTCTTCATCGTTGACATCAATTTCTAACTCAACGAACAGCAAGCCAAATCAGCTTTTACTTTACTGCTAATCGCGACTTATTGCTCTTTTGCGGACAGTGTAGATTAAGATCAGACTGTACAGAACCTGCAGTCTGATCTTGGATCTACACTGTCCGATACGGTGAGTTTATTTGCCAACAACAAGCACTTTGTAATCGCAATGTTTCGGTATATACCTATACTATTGGCTTGAAATTTTCATTCTTTTTATTTAACAATTTAAAGGTTAAAAGGGGTATGGGGCAATTGGTCAGTATACAGTATACAGGGGGAAACAAATTTCAACTTCCATATTAATGATTAATAAGACGCATGTTTGGCCGGCAGCTGGACATTCCATTGTCCGCTATTGGTCAGCCGGTTCATTGAAAGGAAAACCTGCATTGGTCAATTAAGCGTATTGACCAGAGGCTCTCTGAAGCTGTCGTTTGGTGAACTTACCAAACGGTTTCCATTCTTGTCGCCATGAAAGTTGAACTGCATCAGCCATTTGGCGAGTTTTGTACAGGACACCTCATTTGCATACATGCATAGTTGGGCATTGGTTTTTTTTGGTAAGTGGTTTACAAGGGACCGAGAAGAATTTGTCGTAAATGAGTTTAAAGCAGTCTTGTATCAGTATGAAAATGGAGTCGAATGCCCACGCTTTGTCAACTGAAAAAAAAAAGCAATACTTATCACCTTTTCATTTGGCTGTAAATTACTTTTCAAAATATCTTTACAACAGGAGAAAATGCTCATACTCTTTTCAAATTAGCACATAAGTTCATTACAACTCCATCCCGAGTTTTAACGACCCTTGAGAAAGACACCTTTGGAAAACATTGTGGGAAAAGGAGAAAATGCTGGTAACCAGCATTTTCTCCTTTTCCTACTATGTTTTCTACTTTTTCCCGAAACAAATTTCAATTTTTCGGTCGCATTTATTTTCTCGTCTGGAAATGCTTTCAGTTTGGACGAGTCTAAAATTTTGTCGTCTGGTAAAGACTTTATCATTACACTGAACTTTAACCCCTAAGCTGCTAAGCGCGACTCACTGACCTTTTGCGGATACTGAAGATCAAAATCAGACTGCATAGAATGTGCAGTCTGATCTTGGATCTACACTGTCCGATAAGGACATATCTTTGCCAAAGAAAGAATACATTTGAAATACCAACATTTGGGTTTTCACCATCGGCTTGAAAGTTTCAGTGCACTTATTTAGCAGGACAAGGGTTAATTAGCCATTTTTTAAGCTGCTGTAAAGGACGAGTTAACCCTTTACCAGACGACAAAATTTTAGCCTTGTCCAGATTGAAAGCATTTGCAGACGACAATTTCAGTGTGGCTCAAATGGCACAAGTTTTCTTTGATAGGGTAAAAAAAACATTGTGGGAAAAGGAAGAAAATGCTGGTTACCAGCATTTTCTCCTTTTTCCCACAATGTTTTCAAAAGGCTCCTTTCCCAGGGTCATTAAAAGGCAGCATTGTGCGGCAAAGGGTTAAACATTCTATTCAGTTGTATTTTGTTCTGAAATAACCGTTCCAAACGGGATATCTTATAGCAAGGTTGTTTTTTAGCCAACTCGTGTGTTATCAGAGGTTCTTATCTGCTACAGGCTTTTTGCTGCTAATCACGTGTAAGCGTTTTGATCTGCGATAGAGTTGTTGTTATTGACATTTCTCACCTTGTTGCCTCTTCCGGTATCTGTTGTTGTTGTTACTGTTGTTGTTGTTGCTGGGTTTCTGGTTTAAATGGTGTTATATTAACGGCACCGGATATTTACATGTTTATAAACAAACATTTTACGAGAGAATTTAAAGTGGGTGATTTGTGAAGCCTGTTACAATTTACCAATTTTTAATGGACGACGGTGTAACTCGTAAATAAATATGTAAACATTAATATTTTCAATCCTTACACCCACACTTTTTTTTTCGAGGAGAGGGCATGATGCTTATTGTGCGTATAATGTTATCGACCGTGTGTCTGTTTACCTATTTTCACTACACTTCACGCGTTCTTCACCTTTTAAAAAATGGGTCCAATGGGTTGAGGCGATGGATTTTTAATCTGGAAATCCTGGTTTAACCTCCTTGGGACTGTTGTAATGCACCACACTGTAAAGCCCATATCTATGGTACCGTTGATATCCAGGAAAGTAGACCGTCTCTGTGATATGACTGTTCAAAGCTGTTTAAGCTACCATTCATACCAAAAATTGTCTTTTCATTGGATGTGCTGTTAATATTTCAAAGAATTTCACCATAAAGTTAAATTGTCGAATCTGACCCAATGGTTTCATGATGATAGATAGATTACTCCGCCATATAGTGAAACCGGGCATAGGAAATATAGTTCGTGACTCAACTCTGACTGTTATACTAGTACACCAAAAATAACCAAAAGATAAAAAAAAAGTACAACCGTAAACATACACATAAAGGTTTACACTCATAACGGAACTTCCAATTTTGACTGATATTTTTTGTTTTGTAAATAATTCATCGACTCTTTCGCGCGCTATAAATAGTTATATTATTACATTATGACAACTGCATTGCGATTGGAGATACGTTTTAATCACAGTTTAGAAACGAAGAATGGAAGGATAGCGGACGGTGCAGATCTAAGATCAGACTGGACGTTCTGTGCAGTCTGATCTTGATCTGCAGCGTCCGCAAAAAAAACCACACACGGCATGTCAAGGGAAAAACAAATGCGGTCGAAAAAAATCACCATGAACAGTATTGGTTACAAAATTACTTACAGCGACCCCACAACTCCTATTGAAATTCAGGCTTCTTGGATTACGTGTTTCCAGTTTAACATTCATTGTTTTGACTCGGCCTTTCCGTTCTTTTTGCCCACAACCCCATAATGTACCCTTGAAGGGTGGGGCGCTTTCCTGTAAAAAAAAACAAACAAAGAAAACCTAAAGAAACAAGTCCATGCAACCATATATGAAGCCAAAATCGTACTTTTACTAAAAAAGAGGAAATTCATAATCAGATTTGAAGAATATCGAAAACATTGCTGGAAAAAAGGACATTTGCTTTTAAAAGATAACTGCTTTCTTCCAGGCCAGTATTTGGAAAAAAAAAAAAAACGCCTAGGAAAAACTATTCAAACATTTCACTTATAAGACAAGAAAACCCTTTTTTGGTAGCATCTAAACTGATCCTGTGCGGTAACTGATTAAAACCTTCAAAATTATATTAGTCATACATATTAACAGATGGTAGGGAGCATTCACCGCGTGGGAAGACAAATTTGTATATAAGAATATAAGACATTGACGGTCCGTGTGAAATACGCACAAAAATCCCCCTTTAAAAAGATACATATCTGCAAACTAGTGCCAAAAGTCCAAAACAAAGGAAATTATTTATTATGACATGCTGTCGATGACTTATTTTCCCATTCAATTAGGCTACCATACTCAAGCAATGAGTGTATGAAAAAAAATAATGGTAACCGCAAGTGTTGGCTGCTCTTGGGGGCTCCGTTGTTGCTTCGGTGCTTGCGAAAACCATCTTTAACTCTTCCACTGCCAGTGTCGCCTTGGATAGCTTTTGCGGACGACGTAGATCAAGATCAGACTGCACAAAACGTGCAGTCTGATCCTGGATCTACATCGTCCGTTACCGGATGCTAGACTCTGAGCAAACTTGTATTCTGTTTCTATGAAAAAAAAAAAGGTTTTAGAACCCTCAGAAATGTCGAATCCGTTTTTTGGCAGTGAAAGAGTTTTTAAAAAAATATGGTTCAAGTGTTTAGCATGAGCAAAATTGCACAATAGTTTAATTATTGCTTCTTGTGAACAGTTTTATAACAGGTCATTATACTGGAAGAATTTCAAGACTAGAAATTCCCTGTAAAATCGTTATATACATATTAGTATAACAGTACAGAATAAGACTGACAACGATAGCGAAAAGTTATTAGCAATGATGGATGTTTTCGAAAGAATACGACTTTAAGTTATGAAGAAGGTTAGGGGCTACTGGTTGCATGCAGTCAAACGAATGATTAAGCAGTTTAGAGATATGTAAAAGGTGTTTGCTTAGAGTAACTGCTTTCATATTTTTCACATATTTGAATTGAACTAACCTAAAGACAGACTAACTGCTTACTAATGCAGATTAACCCTTTCCCAAACAAGCCCTGGTTTTCACGTGTCTGCAGTACAAGTCTTTTGAAAACACTGTGGGAAAAGGAGAAATTGCTCGTAACGAGCAATTTCTCCTTTTCCCACAGCGTTTTTATACCCTTTTGGAGAACTTTCTGCCATTTTCATCAAATTTAAAATTGTCGTGTGCAAACTCTTTCAGTTTGGAAGGGTCTAAAATTTGTCTTTGGGAAAGGGTTAAACGGTAACTTTGTGACAAAATAAACATGGTGCAGTATTAAGGCGGTGAATGCCAGAATATATTTATGAACAAAAAGGGTCAAAATAGATGTATATACAGTTGTTGTAAAATGGGTCTAAATTATGGCCTTTGGAATACAGTTTATAGACGAGGTTGTCAGACAGTAAAACTGGGTTAAATTCAATACGCTTCTGGCGACACCGAACCTTTGTCATTGGCCTTTGCCATTTCTTCATGGCCAACTAAGGCTTGGCTTTAGATGTGTCTTTTGAATTCTGTGGGTATACTGCATTAAACTTGAGTTTTGTACATCGCTAGGCACGTTCATGATAAATACAAATAGTTTGATCTTAGTCTACCCTTTTGGCAAAGAACAACAAATGTCGTAGTACGCTGTTGTGGCCTGACCCGTACTTAATTAACTAGTCTTTCACGCCATTTGCTTTAACATAGCGGTGGAGAAGTCTTGCCTGAGACCGGTCAAGCCAAGGATAAATAAAATTGTGTTGTCGTTGCATAAGTGAAAACGACATAAAGTATTATTTAAATAAATAAACAGCCGCAGCTCTTTGCGGAAAAAAGAATAAAAAAAAATACCAATGTGGTCACAATACATCCCTCACGAGGACTCTTATCAAGGGGCGCCTAGCCTATTATTATTGTGCTCGTAAACCATCCTTGCGTTTTGAATAGACGGAAACATAGTAACGAGTGATACACATAATGAGAGTCAATGGGCACGCAGCCGCACGGGCACGACAGCTTTTGTTATTTATGCGTTAATTGAAAACGAAACTAGGTATTTCCAACGGCAACGAGGCAATGCTGTAATTTTAGAAATAAAACTGGAAGATGGATTTCGCGTCAATGAACGTTGCTGACAAGCTTTGCCAAACAATTGGGACGTGTTTTTAACGACCCTGGTGAAGAAGGTTTATGAAATCAACTTTTTATCCTTTTCCTATAATGGTTTCAATCTCATCAAAGACAAATTTCATTATTTTAACCACATTTAACATGTCGTCTGTAATAAATGCTTTGAAATTGGACAAGCCTAAAATTTTGTCATCTAGGAATGTGTTGAACCCCCCTTTTTTTCCCCAGAAATTACAAAAACAAAATCGCAAATCTTGAAAACATTCTTGTCAACTATGCAGAACCAAAATGAACTTTAAGGTTTGATATATGCATACAAGTGGAAACATGGTGGCAGAGGGAAAATTACCCGTACATGGAAGTTTCTCCTTTCGTCCGTCCGGGTAGCTCAGTGGTTAGCGTGTCGGACTCGTGACCTGGTGGTTGTGAGTTCGATACCCGGTTGAGGCAAACTTTCTTTCCGGCGATTTTTTCACCTCTCACCTCTGATGCATGTGAGGAAAGTAGTCAGTGGCTTTGGAAAGAAAGTTGTGTCAGTACTGGTGTGAGAAAGCCAGGAAACACATAAGTGCGTCGCTGACCGCCATGATATGACCTAAGCTGTTAAAATGGCGTTAAACTCCAATACAAACAAACCAATACAAACAAACCTTTCGTCACGGTCGTTTTAGAGGATATCTGCCGCAAGACGAAAACGTGTTAATCCTTAAGCTGCTAAGAGCGACTCACTGACCTTTTGCGGACAGTGTAGATCAAGATCAGACTGCACAGAACGTGTATTCTAGGTCCGTATTCACCAACCATTCTTAAGAATATTCTTAGTCTTATTCTTCAAGATTTAGAGAATTTGAAAGTAACACAACTTCTGATTGGCTAAACCGAATGGTTTAGCCAATCAGAAGTTGTGTTACTTTCAAATGTAGAAAATTTTGGAGAATAAGACTAAGAACGTTCTTGAGAATGGTTGGTGAATATGGACCCTGATCTTTGATCTACACTCTCCGATACAGTGTTTTCTTTCCGGTGAAATCAACTTTGAAATCGCAATATTTGGTCATTTAGCAGTTCAAGGGTTAATCTTTGCCTTCCTGAATTAAAAAAAAAAAATGGCAGTGGAATCAACCATTGTAGAGGAGGAACTTATTCATTTCAAACAGACATGAATAACGCTCCGGCAAAAGGGGGTTTAATGCATCTCTTCGAGGCATTATACCAAGCAAATCATTACATAATTATGGACCCATAATAGCCACTATTTTTAACAACCAACTTAATCAAGAGGTGGACTAGTCCTTAGACATTCGGAATATTTACCAATAGCGAAAAGTTTCGGCCTAGGTTAGCCTGCGCGGACTGCGCAGGCTGACCTAGATCGATACTTTTTCGCAGATGCAATAAGCCCCCTTTTCACAGAGCATAGCACACACTGTACTATTGGTGCTGCATGCTTCAAAACAATAAAGTCCTAATGCATGCCTCGAATTAATAAATCAGAAAGGATAATTTCTCGCAGTGAATTATTCACTAAATCGGGCCTTTCATTTCAAGCAGATCTTAGAGACAAGCTCCCTGCAGTCATATCTAGGGGGCCACTAATGTAAAACGAGGTGGAATTTTCACTTTGTACGTATTGAAAATTAGCAATCGTCATTTTACATTAATGGTTACCCTCAGTGGACCATAGCATGCGAAAAAGGCTGCTTGGGGCAAAGTCGAGGAACTACAAAGCGTGAAACCGTTCTAATTCCAAGCAACACTTCCTGTAGATCGTTTTACCCTTATTGGGTGATTATCAAGACTTTAGGTCCTGTTGCGAAAATGTGTAGATTCTGATCAGACAGCAAGGAACCTAAGATTAGGCCTCCTACTGGCAAAGGCGAAACAAACGTCTCAGCAGATTAAAAAGGCAGAGGCCTAGGAATTCAGATATGGTTCGGGTGGGTCTCGTTTTTAATGCTTAGAGCGCAAAATAAACCAAAATCGAAAATTTTTGTCTGTGTTATATAAGCAAATATCTCAGCTGTTTCATTATTGCTTTTTCACAGAATGTCTAACCATAGCCGCCAGTGTAGATTCACGATCAGACTGCACGTTTCTTGCAATCTGATCTTGATCTACACTGGCTTCAAAGGCAAATATACCTGTGAAAGGCACTCAAGTCAAAGGTTAAGCAACCCGAGGTATTGATACACAGTATTCATTACTATAACACCTTTCGAAGTAAGTTTTTCAGACTTTTCAGACAGATTTATTTCAACGGTATAAATATTGAAAAACCATTAACCTAAAAACCTTTGAAATTTATGCTTCTGTTCCAATCAATAAAACGCTGTATACGCCCGACGACAGACTCATTTTACCAGCCTTTGTTAACATAACTGCAGACATTTATGATATATGTAGATGTATAAATTCTCTTTATCATCACTGCTGAAAAAAAGCTGATGTAAACTGATTGTATAGAGTATGTATGTCTTATTTTGAAAACTGGATTTGAACTATCATAAGAATTTTACAAAAGGATTTAAGGAAAATCGTTGCAAACGTAGTACTTCCGATTATAAATCGTTCCTGCCCTGCATTTGCCATTTGTACCGCTTATTTCCCGTCCATACCAAGATTTGAAAGCAGATATTGAGAACAAAGTACATTATTTACTAATATGCTCATTTGTAACTTGGCGCACTGGCTCGGTATTCGATGATTTACGTGCTTAGCATCTACAAGGTGTGTAACCTTCCATCATTACATATCGATCTGTTAATCCTGTACCACACACTCTCGAGTTTTAACAACCTTGAGGATGAAGTTTTTGGAAAATATTGTGGGAAAAGGAGATGTTGGAAACCAGCATTTTCTCTTTTTCCCCACAGTATTTTCTACCTTTTCATAGACAAATCACGCAATTTGAGACTCATTCTATTTGTCGTCTTCAAATGCTTTGAATTTGGACAAATCTAACTGTTGTCAGGTAAAGAGTTTTAGAGTTAACTCCAGGGACAGGTTTTCGCTACAGTGACCGACTGTTATATTTAATAATTTACTGTCTCCAATTCTGCCTGGAGCTGCATGCTATTCACCAACACTCTCCGTTTCTCAGCTTTGCCAACCATAAATATACCCCGCTCTTGTCGTTTTCCGACCTTTCGTGATTCCCCGGGGAAACATTTTGTTGGGGAAGTTACGAAGGTAGTAATGAGTAACTTCACCGGTGCCTGTCAAGAAAGAACCTGTTGACGTAACTCTAATTCAACCCTGTACCAAATACATGTAATTTCGTGTTTTAACTCATTACAACACAATCATAAGTTTTAACGATCTAGAGGAAGAAAGCTTTTGGAAACATTTTGGGAAACGATCTAGAGGAAGAAAGCTTTTGAAAACATTTTGGGAAAAGGAGAAAATACTGATAACCAACATTTTCTCCTTTTTCCGAAATGTTTTCTACTCTTTCAAAGAAAAATACAATATTTAAACCCCATTTAAGTTGTCTTCTGCATTTTTTTTTTTAAATCAAAATTTCGTTGTTTGGTAAAGGGTCAACGACCCTTTAGGAAGAAGACTTTAGAAAACATTATTGGGAAAGAAAGAAAATGTTAGTATCCAGCATTTTCCCTTTTCTCAACTATTTTTTCTATCCTACTGAAGACAGTTCCTATAGTTTGAGATTTGAGCTAAATCTTTGTTGTCGTCTGCAAATACTTTCAATTTAAGGCAAGTGTGGAATTTTGTCGTCTGGTAAAGAGTTAGTCATTGGCCTTGCAGACGATTGTTTAATCATACTGCGGGCATCATGGTGCTGTGAAATATACATCTCTTGACGACACTAATTACCAATAGACCAAACTGAAAGCATCAGCAGACGATAAAGTAAACATGAATCGAATGATTTGATTTTTCTTCGAACGGATAGAAAACATTGAGTGAAAAGGAGAAAATGCTGCTTACCAGCATTTTCTCCTTTACCCTCGATGTTTTTAAAAACCGTCTTCCTCAGGATCGTTAAAACATGGAATATATCTGGTAAAGGGCTAATTAATCGGTGATCTACATAATTATTGGCATCAGATTTTCAGTAAACATGGCGGAAATGAAATAGTATCTTTGATCGTTGTACTCAGAAAACACCGATAGCAGAGCCATATATCAAGAAAAAGATAACACAAAAAGCCATGATGGCTGAATGAAAAGACAGGTACAGTTGAGAAAATCCTACGTTTAAACTGAGAGAAAAAAAATCTTGAAAAACTCGAAAACCCGTCTGTTTCAGGAACATAAAAACGTGATTAAGTGGGGGACGGAGCAAAGAGTTCCGAATGTCTAATTCAATTTGTCAGGCCAAGGTAATTTTGAAACGGCCCTTTGATTACCGGGTTGGTGACACAATAATTTTACACCATAGTGGTCTCTGCTGTCTTTTAAAGTTTGATTTGTTGAATAGAACCGCCAATGAAAGTGGTCATCGAATGGCGACAAGTAAAAATGGCCACCAGTTGTGAGCGGTCAGTACCAATTAGAGCTATAATCAGGATATGGTCATCACCTTGATGACCGGTGTCCTCGTAAACACGCCCAAGAGCAAATACCGTGTAACAACCAAATGGTTGAAAATAACATGGCTATTTTGAAAATGACCAGATAGGCTGGGCGATTTGAAAAACAGCAGCGTAAGGACCTTGTAATGATAATAGTTTATTGAATGATGGACAATAGGCACCCTTTTTCTCTTTACCCTTTACCAAATAATTCAGTCTTTCAATTCTTTAACAAACGACAAAACCTAGACGTTTCCATATTGGAAGCATCTGCAGACGACAAATTCGAAAGTGATAAAAACGAATCGAAGTTCTTTGACTGGGTAGAAAACATTGTGTTTACCAGCATTTTCTCTTATTCCCACAGTGTTTTCAAAAGCCTTCTCCTTCAGGGTATATAAACTCGGGATTGTGTGGTAAAGGGTTAACGAAGGAAAAAGGCTTTTGAAAATATTATGGGAAAAGGAGAAAATGCTGGTGACCAGCATTTTCTTTTTTTCCCACAGCGTTTTCTTCTTGCCCTCGTCCTGCTATATAAGTGAAATGAAACTTTCAAGCCGATAGTAGAAATCCAAATGTTGCTATTTCAAAGGTATTTTTGGGGGAAAATATCTCCTTATCGGACAGTGCAGATCCAAGATCAGACTGCACATTCTGTGCAGTCTGATCTTGGATCTACACTGTCCGCAAAACGCCCTTAAGTCGAGATTAGTAGCCTATGGCTTAAAGATCATTAATGAAAAAAAATGTCAAAATTTGCAGCTGTAAGGTAAAAATCAAACTAAGGGTTCGTCAGAAATGAAGAGCTATTACATTAGCCGGCTAATTTTTTCTGTCGTCTGTTTTGTTAAGACTTTTGTCGTCTGCTGTTCATTTGCCGTCTTTCGTTTCTGGACCACTGCTCGCGTCTTTAACTCTGTGATGTCACGCACAACCGCAATGAACACAGGATTACAATAGTCAGTGGAAAGCAAATCAGAGATGATGTTCAAATTTTACCCATTACACCATTGGACTGTTATAGATTCGCTTAAAAACTGAGGAGAAAAAAAAAAAACCCGGTCAACCTTTCCCACTCGACAAAATTTTGGTCTAGCCCATATTGAGAGCATTGGCAAACGACGAAAAAAAAACGTGGCTCAAATGAGGGATTTCGTCTTTGAATGGAAAGAAAGCGCTGTTGGACAAACAGGAAAAAACCGTTGGTAAACAGCATTTTCTTCTTTTCCCAAATTTTTCAAGTGCTTTTATGTTATAACCGTGTCAAAACGGGATTTTTGATAAAGGATAAATGTCAAAAATGAGACAATAGATAATATTGAGCCATGCTCTGACAAAAGGGGACTTAATGCATCCCCGTAATGCGTTATACCAAGCAAGTCATCATATAATTATGGATCCATCAAATTTGTTTTGTACAACAACCTAATGAATCATGAGGTACACTGGTCATTTGACATGCAGAACATTTTCAAAAAGCAAAAAGTTTTGGACCGGGTCAGCCTGCGCGGACTGCGCAGGCTGACCCGGGTCAATACTTTTTGCAAATCCATTAAGCTCCCTTTTTATTGCACGTATAAAACCGCCTAATCAAAGCGAAGAATAACAATTGTCCCATGAGCAACTTTTTACGTGCCGTGTAAGTGGGTTGAAATAATTCAATCGGTGAAAATGACTCAGATTTGTCTATCATAAGAGTGGTCAGTTTGGTCTTTATATCTCACAAAAACATCAAGGAGCATAGACCCCAAGATCTGTGAAGTACATGTATAACAGTTAAACCCTAGTTTGCCAAATAAATTAAACAAATGTTTCAATCCAATCAAAGAAACCGAATTATTTTAAGCTTCTTTTCGTCGGAAAACACATATCACGGTATCAGTGTAGATCAAAGGTCAGGCTGCACGTTCTACATATTCTGATCTTGATCTGTACTGTCTGCAAAAGCTCACTGAGTTGTGCCAAACAGTGAACGTCTACGTGTACATCCTCCTTGACAACGAAGAAACTATTGTAGCCTTTTCCACAATAATTGTAACACTAAGTATTGACCGAAAGGCATCGTTTGGGGAAACAGGAGATGCGAATTTCATACACCCGTTGCTTATTTACAAACTACCTCAGTTCAGTCTTGAAAATAGGGTCTGTATTTTTAACTCTTTTTTGGTGGCAAAGGCAGCTCATCATAAGATATTGAAGTTTTATAAATATATTATATAATGCACTTTACACAAGACATTCCTCCGTTATTAGCTTGCCTTTCCTTCTTCTTATAAATTGGACGTCTTCATTCCAAATTTCATGCTCTTTGGAGCAATCGTTTAGACCTACCTTACAGTTAGAGCACAAACTAAATTGAACATGAACTGAAGTTTCATAAACATTGGACCAAGCATTCTAAATTGCATTCTAAGTCTTTTTCTAGATTGAGAAAGTAACGTAGTACCTGCCTGGCTAATCCATTTGGTCCAGCCAATCAGAAATTGCGTTACAATGCAATTCAGAAAACGCATGAGAATTAGACTAAGTATGCTATTAAGAACGGCTGGTGAGTACGGCCAAGAGGTCGCCATACCAAAGTTATTAGTGAAATGCTGGACTGCCCCGAGCAATGATACCACCTTGTTTGACCTTGTTCAGTATCCAGTACTAAACTATCTAATAATTATCGGTGCTGACCCCTTTGCCACACAATCGCGTATTTTAACGACCCCACTGAAAAGGATTTATGAAAACATTGTAGGAAAAAAAAGTGAAAATGCTTCTCAGCGCCAAAATGTTTTCTACTCTGTCAAAGACAAATACGGTCATTGGAGTCACATTCAATGCGCCTGAAAATGCTTTCACTTCGGATGGGTCTATTTTTTGTCATCTGGTATAGAGTTAACAATGTTTTTCGTCGTTGGCTCATCACATTGACCTTTGTACAAGGGTTTAATTTTCTTTTACAACTGTATGGACATTTTGTCTCGTAACGTTACTAGAGCATAGTAATTTCTGTCAATCTCTGTACCACATTGTCCCGAGTTTTAATGACCCTGATGAAAAAGGCTTTTGAAAACATTGTGGGAAAAGGAGAAAATGCTGATTACCAGCATTTTCTCCTTTTCCCAATATGTTTTCTAAACTTTTAGCGACAATTTCTGTCATTTGAACCACGTTTAATTTGTTGCCTGGACATTCTTTTAACTTGGCCAAGTCTAAATTTTTCTGATCTGGTAAAGATTTAACCCTAAGGCTGCTAAGCGCAACTCAAGGACCCTTTGCGGACAATGTAGATCAAGATCAAACTGCACAGAACGTGCAGTTTGATCTTGGTCAACAATGTCCGATAAGGAGATATTTATCCTCCCCAAAAGCCTTTGAAATGGCAAAATATTAGTTTTTACAATTAGCTTGAAGGTTGAATTTCACTTATTTACCAGGTTAAGGGTTAATAGCGTAATGACAATGGGAAGGGTAATTTGACCATAAATAATTCCCATACGGTCCACATATTTGGGACATGAGTGGCTCATAGTTTGAAAAAAAAGGAAGGAAGGAAAATAAGATCAGAAATAGACACCAAATACATTTTACTGTTAGATCTAAAGCATTTCTAAAATCAGTCTTTGAAATCCAAGATTTAATGGATATCTGCCGTCACGGATAATTTTCAATAACTCTGCATACAAATACAAGAAACTATGAGAATGGAATGTTACTTTTTGCCACCACACTACGGGATTCGAAAGCGTGATAAATCATTAACTAGTAAGGGAACAGTGCAAAAAGGGTTTAACTCTTTTTCAAAAGACTTTTCCATGTTAAAAGCAGTTGCAGACGACAACTTAAATTGTGGCTTAGATAAAGGTATTTGTTATTGAAAGGTAAGAAATCATTCTTGGAAAAAGAGATACTCATGGTTACCAGCATTATAACTCTTTTGCAATATTTTCCAAAGCCTTCTTCTTCAGGGTCGTTAAAACTCTGGATTGTATTGTAAAGAGTTAAGCAACTTTGTACCAGCCATTACATGTACTTGTGCCAACAGTTTGTAAACTTTCTCCAACCTCACAATGTTGCCTTATCAAATTGCCTCATCATAAACAAAAAAAAATTGTTTGCATTGAATTATAGACTGAAATATTGATCTTTACGAGCATATCTGTGTTAAATCTTTATTGGTTGTTGCTAAATTGATTGAAACAGTCACAATTTTCACAATTTTAGGTAGAAAGCGTAAAAGGTAGCGCGAGATGTAATGGAGCCCTGTTGTACTTCGGTATCACATTACTGGGGTTAGGTAAACTGCCTCGACGGCGCCAGCAACCTTGCTAATGGCCCCCTGATCCATTGTGGGGAAGAAACCCCAAACCCCTCAACATTACACACGCTTTTAACCCTTTACCAAACAATCCCTGGTTTTCACGACCCTGGGAAAGAAGCCTTTTGAAAACATCGTGGGAAAAGGAGAAAATGCTGGTAACCAGCATTTTCTCCTTTTCCCACAATGTTTTCTACTCTTTCCAAAACAAATTTCAATTTTTGAGTCACACTTATTTTCTCGTCTGCAAAAGCTTTCAATTTGGACTGGTCTAAAATTTTGTCGTCTGGTAAAAGGGTAAATACCTCCCTACTTCGCTATGAAGACAAGTCTATGTTTAATATAAAGATGCATCAGAAAATATGGCCTGCATCAGAAAATATTGTGCACTCTGAATTCTGGACTTTGCTGGCACCCGAGATACAGGGTTCTCAACGAGCAAATAAAAGTGGTTTCTGAGTTGTAATTGTTACGCTAGTTTCAAGATACTCTTAGTGAACTGAAATCAATTACTGAAACTCATGAATGATTCATACTTGAAATTTAAACCTAGAGAGGTTATAAACACTATAACTGCACACCTCTGTAAGCATGTCTTCGGAAGGAGGTAAGGTGTTTTTTGCTTCTGTAAATAACTCACGATACCAAATACAATAAAATAAATGGTGGTTCTGTGACAAGAGAAAATTTTGATAAAGCTTTTAGAGACAGTTCCATGAGATTGATTCGATAGCTGACTCGAGAGTTTGTAGTAGTATGAACCGCGGTACCCAAATAGTCTACTCGATGGAACGTTGAAGTCATGAGAAAGAACAGTGTGATCCTCCTACAAACCAACGAAAAACATTGCAAGCGGACACAAAGCTCATAGCAAGGATTTTATTATCAAACACCATAAATAAAAGAAAAGAATCTGCAATGATCTGCATACATAAGGAAAAGAGTTAAGCCATTTTTTGACTTCATCAAAATGAGATTGAGGTCACATGATTCGAGAAAGACAAATTAACCCCATTTAAACATAGTTTTAACCACCGCGGAATAATAGTTATTAAATACCCGGTCTCAACCCCGGAATTTCGGTGCTGTCTTTTGATTTAGTACGGTTAATGGTACAATTAAAATGTTTGGAGATATTTTATAACAAACAAAACAATTTTGTCTATTTTACGAGAGTACACGATGAGTAATACGTCTACTTATGTTTAACAATCACTGAATATTTCTCTTTAAGTGAAAATGAATAACTATGATAGATCTATATAAATTGTCTTTTTAACGGGTGTTAGCCGTAACGCGGCAGCACACATCTCCTCTGTTTATAAAGTGTCGACTGATCTGCACTTACTTGTATGAAAGTTGCACCTTTTATATGATTTAACCATTAAGTATCGGAACTCGGTGACTTTGCAATACATACGAAGAAAAAATTGCATGTCATTTTCTCGCTTGAGGGCGTGTGTGAGATATAGGATCTGATATGAGGTGGCGTTTGAGAGAGAATTTTATTAAACAAGTCTAGAAAAATTGTAACTAAGCTCGCCAAAGGCTCGCTTAATAAGACTTTTTTTTCTTGACGAGTTCAATAAAATTTTATCTCAAACACCAACGAATGTCAGATTATTTTTTATCACATAACGATATTTCATAAAATATAATTCAGAGGATGCAAAACCATCTAGATCTATAAATTCACCCTCAGTAATATGTATAAAACCCCATTCACTTCCATGAATTACGTACAAACTGACGTCGACAATGACGTCACATAATTGTTATGTGTATAAGATATAGAGGATATTTGGGGGTTTTTTTTGGGTGAAAGATCGAAATTCATTTCATCGAGTGAACACCATTGGTTATATTTTCACGAGTGGCGCAGCCACGAGTGAAAATATTACCGATGATGTTCAGTCGATGAAATAAATTTCATAAATTTCGATTGCGCCCACTCGTGAAAATATTACAGATGATGTTCACTCGATGAAATAAATTATGTTCACTCGATAAAATAAATTTCGATCTTTCACCCCCGAAAAAAACCCAAATATTCTATTCATTTCATGCTTCTAAACCCTATTTTATTTGAACTTTCATCAAAAGCCAGTACAGTTGTTTTCGGTAATTCCACGTGGCGTACCCCCTCACATAACAACGCATTAAGGTATTACGATTATCAAACTATAATCCACCATTATTTCTCGATAAACTACCGAAAAGCATGAAATAAAAGAAAATTCGTAATGGGTAGATCTATATTACACTGAAAACAAGAGGTTATGTGATAAATATCCTTAAGAATAATGGTGATTCTAAGTTTTGTTTTGATGAGATTAACTCTTTGCCACAAAATCCCGACTTTTAACGACCCTGAGAAAGAAGCCTTTTGAAAAACGTTGTGGGAAAAGGAGAAAATGCTGGTAACCAGCATTTTCTCCTTTTACCACAATGTTTTCTGCCCTTCCCAAAGCAAACTTCCATTTTGCAGTAACATTTATTTTGTTGTCTGCAAATGCTTCCAATTTAGACCAGTCTAAAATTTTGTCGTTTGGTAAAGAGTTAGAAATTCTTGTCAAAAGTTTCACAAGGATGCTTAAACCTGATGTAGGCACTTCTTACAGTTGTCTCTTTCTTTATGTTAGTAGACAACATGCATGAATTGATGGTAAACGTATCAAAGAACGACAGGGAGCTAACTAAATAATAAGACAGTTAGGTTTTGCAAAGTTTTTCTCTAGATTTCTACTCAAAGTTCAGAAAACACAAGGTCTAGCCTTTGGGGAATGCACACGATTATTCCTTTACCAACCTATCCCGAGTTTTAACGACCTTAAAGAAGAAGACTTTTGAAAGCATTGTGGAAATAAGGAGGAAATGCAGGTAACCAGCATTTTCTCCTTTTTCTCACAATGCTTTCTACCCTTTCAGAGAAAAATCCCGTGGACAATTGTAGCTATATTTGATGCTTTCAGTTTTGACAAGTTTAAAACTTTGTGATCTGGTTAAGGATTATTTGGTGAAACAAATGAAGCACCCTGAATATACGAGGTTGCCTGATAGCTTCTGGCGGGAAATGATACCGTCTAATGCAGATTCCACATACCGTGACGTAGTATATGTCTCGTTTTTCCGTTACTGACAGCCATTGTTTATTTCTTGGCTGATTACTTTGTTAGCCAAAGGCGGGAAACATCCATTGACCGGCTAAATATGTTTTACACGGTCGGTTAGGTTAATGGACAGGATTTATGGGTAGGGAACTACAATGTTGTCTAAAGTATATTTCCCACTACCGATCCCCAGCTTTGCCCCTTATTTTGACCCTTTTGCCATAGTTATTAACCCTTATCCTGTCAAATAAGTAAATAAAACTCAAACTGATTGTAAAAACCTGAATAATGTTATTTCAAATATATTCTTTGAAGAAAAAGTATCTCGTTATCGGACAGTGTAGATCTAAGATCAGTCTGCACGTTCTGTGCAGTCTGATCTTGATCTATACTGTCCGCAAAAGGTCAGTGAGAGGCGCTCAGAGGCTTAAGGGTTAAACCGTTTCTCCACTTTACATGTTTTGGACTCGTATGCCCTAAAATATGTGAAAAAGATGACTGAAAAATGTATGGCAAATGAAAAAAACAAAGCATGAAAAAAGATAATGAGATAGTATGCTGCATCACCATTGGTTCATACGTATGGCATAAAGGGAGATAGGCCCTAGATCAGAATAAACGAATTTTTCTTACTTAAAACCAATCTATCTTTCACAAACTGCACAAGGAACACTACTGGAAAATAAGGAAGTATGCCTTTAAAATTGTATAGAATAACTGTTTGGAATTACAATCATTGTGATAAAGAAGCAGTTTCTTTTAAATAAAAAAAATGTCTTTTTCCCCAAATAATTTGGAAATACAAACCTGCCAACTGAAGTTGAAGGGACTTAAAAAGACGTGTCTTGTATGGAAATGGGTTCTAAAAGTATAATTCGTTTATACGAGGGTCTTTATTAAATCTTAGCATTGTACGTTGTGGGTTTTTTTTGTGGTTAAAAAATTCTCGAACGGCTAGTACGCCGGGTTGTTTTCTCAGACATTTTTTTGTCTGCGTGAAAATTACTGACAGAGACGTAGAAAATGGTTATTATTTTTTTTTCTCAGGGTTTAACAGTAAACCCATTTGTAATCGTCTGTTAAACCTTTGGATGGTCTTTACTACTTTTGTTGATTTTGGAACAATATAAATCGCTGCAGAGAACATACATCCTTGCACTGGGTCTTTAAAGCCTGATAGTGAATAAGGTATTGTTATCAAAATGGTCTTGAAATTCCAGCTGTGTCTTAGTTTTGTACAAAAACTGAAAATGTTTGTTCCATTTTATGATTGCTCTAAGGATTGACTGTACCTGGCAAACTTTAAATTTACTCGCAATCTATATACAGATGGTTCTCCTTTCCGAATTGCATGCGAAAACTGCAAATTAGAAAACCCAGGTAATCATCACTGAGTGTTCATAAGGGGGTTGGGGTTTGCAGATAAACTGTTCAACAAAAATGGTTTGTTTCGATAACAAAAAACTGCACCACTCGTGAAAATATTACCGATGATGTTCACTTGATGTAATAAATTCCGATCTTTCACCGAAAAAAAAAAAACAACAAATATCCTCTCTTTCTTTCACACATAAATAGTGGTAGTTTTGTTTTTTGTGAGTCTGAAATCTGCCTGAACAGTAATTCCATGTAGATCTAGATCTATGTAACCATTCAATTCTGTATGCATCGACTAATTATCCTTCTTATTTTATATTTCAGGTCAGTCGTCCATTGACCATGAAAAAGGACGGTATACAGACAAGAAACAGGAAGATGTCCACCAAAAGTAAGAAGAACAAGAAACTTGCCGCCATGTCAGATCTTCTCAAGAGTCCACTTGATAAATTCTCTGCTTTTCCGCCAATGAACCATGCCATGCACGCTCCAATGCCGACCTATATGACCGGCGGTTCCTCGTTTGGGGGTTCATACCTGTCTCATGGCGGCCATCACATGCAGGGATCCGCTGGTGGTATGGGAGGATTCCCGAATTCCTTCCCGTCATCGCTCCAGTCTAGTTTTTCCTCGTCGTTTTCAAATATACCAATAAACGCACCATCTGGTTATTCGTCTGGACTGAACCTTTCCACGTCATCAAACATGGTGGGTGCAGCCATGGCCTAGTGTGTTACATGGTACATTACGTCATAATGACGTTGGATTTTATTCTTACGCACAAATATTTTGCAAGACAAAGGACACGACAATGGTGCTTTGAAACGTGAAATAGAAAAAGAACAAAGTGTTTTGACAAAACCAGAACGGTTTCTTAGAAACAGGACGGAAATACTCAACTATACATTACGGTTTACGTCTCTTGAATTTAGTCATAATAAAAGAGAATCTTACAAATTATAACTGACGGGAATAAAAGTGGACTTTAAGAAACACGTTCCCCTAAAAATCTTACAGGTGTCATGCTTACAAACGGAAATCCAAATGTAAACTTAACAAACGACGGTTTTGTGCAATTTATACACCTTAAACAGTAAAAAAGACAAGAAAAACGCAACACGAAGTTTTTTTTACAATAGGGCGGTTTAACTTCCTTGCGTGAGTTACATACATTAGGCTCCTATAATTCATCATGGCAACCGAGCGATCAGGGACATGCGCAGGATCGTCATGAGCAGAAATAATACAGAAATCCATGTGAAAGCATATCAAATTACCGAAACGGATGAATTGGAGTGGAAAGGATAGAGAAGTAAAACGGGAGGACTTAGAAAGAACACAAATGTTTGCATTGTGTGTTGTGGAAAATTATACTGGATCTTCGGACACACGTATGAGCAAAGAATTGCTGTAATGGGCGAGTTAAATGACAGTTCACGCACCATTTCAACTCGGCGTAGTATCGCGCTGACTGACCTTCGTTACTATATTTATAGTTCAAACCGGGCCAACTTATGTGGAATCAGGAGTGAAACCAACACCCGACTTTAAGCCATTGTTTGCATTGATTGCTTTGTGTTTAACTTTTGGAACCGCATTTCCAGTGTGTGCTTCTTGTTCCTTTTATTTGTACTTTTTAGTGGTTCAGAGTCCTGTACAACACATGGACAATGTCAGTGATGTGCTGTGATGACAGCGACGATTTCATTTTCAAGGACAAAAGATGACACGAGTCAAGCTCTGTGAAAAGGAGGCTTAATGCATCTGCAAAAAGTATCGACCCAGGTCAGCCTGCGCAGTCCGCGCAGGCTGACCTGGGTCGAAACTTTTTGCTATTGGTCAATTTCCTGCAAGTCTCGGGATTCAGTTGAATGTGCGACAAAATGGACTTTATGGATTCATGACCATAAAATGACTTGCTTGGTATCGTGCGGAGATGCATTAAGCCCCCTTTTGCCAGATCATGGCTCAATTAGAAGATGTACATAGATCTACTTTCAAACGAATCGATAAATCAGCTAACCCTTTATGAAAAGACCCCACGTATTTACGACTCCAGGGAAGAAAGTGTTTACAAACAACGGGTACCCAGCATTTTACCCTTTTGCCGCGATGAAACACAAAAAACAATCATTCATGCATCAGTAACATATCTGATAATGCATTCTGGAAATATGGCGTAGGCTAAAATTTTGTTTTCTATTACGGAGTTAGAATTTACCTGACACTGGGAGAGCATACGGGTCCATAAAAAGGAATTAATCCTTAGGCTTCTGTGCGCAACTCAAGGACCTTTTGCGGACAGTGTAGATCAAGATCAGACTGCACAGAACGTGCAGTCTGATCTTAGATCTACACTGTCCGATAAGGAGATATTCCCCCCCCCCCCCCAAAAAAAAAAACTTTGAGGCAGCAAAATTTGGATATCTTACAATTAGCTTGAAAGTTACATTTCACTTATCTAGCAGTTTAAGGGTTAAAAATTAACGTTTTGAAGGTAAGGCGTCTTTAGAAACAGGTTCAATTTACTAACCTATTATTTCTCACATAGTCTTTGTTCTGCAATGGTCTGTATGGGTAAAACATTGCGGCAAAAGACTGAGAAATGTTCATAACGAGATGAAGGGTTTGGTGTATCCCAAATTCGTCTCCTTATTTACCCGTAGAGTACTGAGCACAACTTCTGTTGTTTTTGTATACAGTAAAGATCAAGATCGGACTACCTTTGCGGAAAGTATAGATGAAGATAGAATTGCACGGAAGGTGCAGTATGATGTTCGACCTACATTGTCCGCTTTCTGGAACAGGCTAATGTGTGACAGAAATATATGAGCAATGCTCTGGCAAAAGGGTGCTTAATGCACCTCTGTTAGGCATTATACCAATCAAGCCATAACATAATTATGGATCCATAAAAACCATTTTGTCTAACAACCGACTGTGTTATAAGGTAGACTGGTCCTTTGACATACAGAAATTGGACCAATAGCGAAAACTTTCGGCCCAGGTCAGCCTGCGCGGACTGCACAGGCTGACCTGGGTGGATACGTTTTGCAGATGCATTAAGCACCCTTTTCATAGAGCATGGTCCATATGCATTTAAAAAAAGAATGCCAGAAACCCGCTCAATATTGAAATAAAAATGTTTTATGAAATGAATGAACGCGACTAACAGAACTGTCTTGGACCATGTCAATGCTTTCCCCTCTGGAAGATTTTTTTTCCTAGTTTGAATTTAGACTGTTGCCAGATTTGCGGTGCTCTGAAGATATGAATGTAAATTTTGATTGATACCCACACACACGCACAAAAGAAAAGATTTAACGTGTGGAGAAAATAGTGTACATATTTTTTGTCTCCATTTGCCCCTTTTTAGGGGGGTGCATTATCAAAACAATGACAAATAATGAGTGCAGTATGACTGTAACTGCTGACGTAGTTACAGTGTTAATGCCATAATGATTTACTGTAACTTACATTTTTGGCTAGGCTATGTCAGAAGACCGCATCGAGGTATTGTCATAGCCCTGTTGTCGTCATCTGCACCCATTTATCAGAACTTTGATATTTTCTTATGTCTCTTTAATTACTGAAGATATTTACCTCAAACTTGCACTAATTGTGTACCATCAAAGAGGGAACCCATGACAGAAGGGTAAGTACCTAGATCTAGATCTACATGTGACACATCTTTGACACAGTTATGCCCCTTTTTCGACCTGGACTTTTCACTGAAAAAGCGCCCGTAGCCGAATGTTGGCCATAATTTGAGCCATGCTCTGGCAAAAGGGGGCTTAATGCATCTCCGTGATGCATGATACCAACCTAGTCTTCACAGTGGTATACAACCTTAGAATCCGTTTTGTATAACAGCCTACTGACTCATGAGGTACACTGGTCCTTGGGCATGCAGAAAATTGACCAAAAGCAAAAAGTTTCGGCCTGCGAAGGCTAAACTGGGTCGATACTTTTTGCAAATGCATCAAATCCCCTTTTCACAGAGCGTGCATATTGATATCCATAATTTTGTTTAAATTGTTATATGTCAATTTTTTAACGTCTGTCCGGCGTTAAAGAGCATACAATTTTAAATGCCGATTTTTTTTTTAGAAGAATAATTCTATTGTACATATTTATTTATTTAATGTTTGCTCGAGAAATTATGTATATATAACTACGAAGAATTATGTCGGTTTATAGGCTTTATAAGATGAATCTATAAGCCATATATCTTGTCTCTAGTCCCGGTATATAACATTTAGGCGTTGCGTATCACGTGATCACATGTTTGGTGACGTCATGCACATAAGTTTCAAGAAAATCCATTAACCTATAAAGCGCTTTAACAACTATGGTTACCTTTGCGGCCAGTGTAGATCAAAATCAGACCACACGGCACGTACTGTTTTGATCTTTTATCTACACTGTCCGCTGTACTGAATTACCAAAGACGAAAGCAACCATGACATTGCAATTATTTTAGTCTTATTTCTAGGCTGAAAATGTCTGTTGGATTTATTGGGCGCTTTTAGGGTAACTTATCCATTACAACCCACACCCGTGTTTTGATCGGGCAGTAATTTTACTTACTTTCATTGTCGCTTTATTTTGAAGTGCTTTATTTCTACACATTTTTTCTCATTTAAACGTGTTGAGTGAATGTAGAAAAGGATCTGTTTGAAATCCATTATTTGGCACTGCTTATGCTTGTTGTACACCGGAAGTGACGTATTTCTGTACGGCAATACTTCCGGTCACATGCATAGTAGGAGACCACATGTTTTTGTTTTAATTATCTTTTTTCTCTATGATTGTTTTGTATCGTTTTTTTCCTCATCTCTCATATAATGCAGCGGACCCATTGTTGATACATTCCGGAAAGTTGAACAACAAAATAATTTCTCCTAGACTGTGCATGAAATTTCAAGTATATATTTACCAAAATTTAAAATACAAAACAGGCAAGAAGCAAGAACATTGCCTTAATAATTACGTGACAAATAGGGTAACTATAGCAACGAGAAATTGACTGATATCACTTTTTTTTTTTAAATTTACAATATGCACACTAAAAATTCAAGTTTTTCTCTACCTAGATTGTTTGGGGTTATACCTATCTTTATCCTACAGGCAAAGTCTTTGTATTATGTGAAAGCCAAAATTTTAGAATTGATACAAAAATTGTTTTATTATTATTTGTCTCTCTTTTTGTAATCTGTAGCATCGTTATCTGATTGGATAATAGCACACTGTGTCATCTAATAAAATACAGACAGAGAAGAGATAATGTAATGTGACTGTTTGAATAGTGTCCATTGAGATTCTTGTTTAATATTACATTACATTCAGTAGACTTTCAAATACGTATATCTAGGAGTCATAAACCAGCAAAATTGTGGGTCCATATTCGTCCACCGTTCTAAATGGCATTCTTAGTCTTTAGATTAAGAAAGTAACGCAATTTCTGATTGGCTTAACCGTTTGGTTCAGCCAATCAGAAATTGTGTTACTTTCAAATTTAGAGGATTCTTGAGAATTAGACTTTGAATGCTTTGAATATCGATGTAGACGAGTTTAGAATTTTTGTCGTTGGATAAAGAATTTACCCTGCCGACCACACTTGCTTTGCGGACAGGGTAGGTCAAGGTCAGACTGCAAAGAGCGTGCAGTTTGATCTTGTATTCACACTCTAAGATTCCAAGCAACAAACTCATTAATTTACATGTACATGGGCTTCTCTGACTTGTTGAAAATCCGTTTACTGCTACATGAATTAAAAAAAAAGTTCCTTTCGATGGCAAAATCTTAGATATAGCAAGTTAAAAAATCTTTCCTAGGTAAAATCTCATTGAAACGGACAGTGCAGATTAAAGATCAGACTGCACATTTTGTACAGTCTGATCTTTATCTACACTGTCCGCAAAAGCGCACTGACCTACGCTTACCAGCCTTATGATTCTTTACCATGGAGAGCAATCACTAACGATCTCACTTGTTCGGACAGTATAGATCCAAGATGAGACTGCACGTTCTTTGCAGTCTGATCTTGATATACACTCTCCGCTAAAGCACATTCACCCGCGCCTGGCAGTCTAAAGGTTCTTTACTGTGAACAGCATGCATCGTAATGATCTTTAAATCTTTCTTCATTTTTTAATGTCGGTTTTCACTGATTTTTGTTTGTTTGTGAAAGATTCATTTTTGTCATTTCTTTTGTCATAATAGTTATGTACAAATTGTTTTTTTTTTTAAATGAATTAAACAGTTATGAAAGAAGACCATCTGTGTTAAATTGTTTATGTTGTCGTACATTAAAGCACAAAGTATTTTGCAGATTTATTTTTCCCTCGTCTCTGTCTTTCTGACTGTCCGCCCGATCGTTTGTCAATCCATCGGTCAGCAATGCCAGCAAGACCATCTATCTATCTATCTATCTATCTATCTATACCTACCTACCTACCTACCTACCTACCTACCTACCTACCTGTCTGTCTGTCTGTCTAGCTGCCTGCCTGCCTACCTGTCTGTCTGCCTGTCTGTCTGTCTGCAAAGCAACCCCACCCCATCCATCCGTACATTCATCAACACATCAAAAGATGTCCGTACACTCGTCTGTCCGTCCGTCCATCCTTCAACCTATTCGGCTGCTTTTTTTTCAGTATGTCTCATTATTAACCTTTTGACTGAGATGTAAGATAGAAGCAAGTAGCTGAAACGACACATAAACTACTAGTCAGAAGCCATATTGTCCGAGAGGTCCCGGTTATTGTGATGTTTTTGATTTTCATTGGACGATTGTTGAATGACGTTTATTTGTTTTTATAGTGCTAAAAGCGGAAGAAAATGGCCGATCATATTACGGACAGAATTCAATATGGAGCGGGTTGATTAAATAAATAATGACTGCGAAACACATTTTCTGGTGTATTATTTCAAACCCGTGGCTATTCTGTCAGTAGGAGGGTCATATAGGTGACGAGATTTGAAATTAATTACAACTTTTTTCGGGGATGGATCATAAAAAATCAGAATACCACAGGTACAGTATGTTTTTAACCCCTAAGCTGCTCACCGACCTTTTGAGGACAGTGTAGATCAAGATTAGACTGCACCAAACGTGCAGTCTGATCTTGGATCTACATTGTCCGATAATGAGATATTTCACCAATCTCCATAACTTTGAAATACCACCATTTTGTTTTTTACCGTTGGCTTGAAAGTTTCATATAAGTCATTTAGCAGGATAAGGGTTAACGGTTGGATGCTTGGCTGCCATACCTCAGTCTGCCTTTAGCTCTGTCAGACGATAAAAAAATTGTAGAGTATTCCAAATTGAAACCTTTTATGCAGACGACAAATGAATTGTGATTTAGATCACTGGATTTTTTAAATTTTTTTTTTTTCTCTGTTGATTTTGAAAATTAAAAAAAGTGGGATAGATAAATCGATTAATGATCACGTGGGTAAGTAGATGGATAAATGAAAAAGTGGAAGGATAAATAAGAGGATGGGTAAGGTGATGAATCAAATACGACAAAAATTATATTTGTCCATTTCTGGACGACAAAAGAAGTGTGACTTAAAAATTGAAATATGGTTTTGGAGGCGTAGGAAACATTGTGGAAAAAGATGAAAATGCTGGTCACCAGCAATTTCACCTTTTCCCAAAATGTTTCACAATCCTTCTCCTTGATCGTCGTTAAAACTCGGAATTGTGTGGTAAAGTTTAACACTTAAGCTGCTAAATAAATGAAACGCAAATTTCTACTCAATACTAAAAGGCTAAACATTGCGGTTTCAAAGTTGATTTCACCGGAAATAAAATACCGTATCGGACGGTGAAGGTCAAAGATCAGACTGCACGTTCTGTGCAGTCTGATCTTGATCAACACTGTCCGCAAAAGGTCAGTGGGTCGCGATTAGCAGCTTAAGGGTTAAATAAGTGGCTGGATAACCGAAAATACATGACCCATGCTCTGCGAAAAGGGAGCTTAATGCATCTGAGAAAAGTATCGACCCAGGTCAGCCGGCGCAGTCCACGCAGGCTGACCTGGGCCGAAACTTTTCGCTATTGGTCAATTTTCATTTCTGCATGTCAAAGAACCAGCCTACCTCATGATTCAGTCGGTTGTTAGACGGGAAGCGGATTTCATGGATCCATGGTCATGTGATGACTTGCTTGGTATCATGTACGAACTCTTTACCAGACGACAAAATTTTAGCCTTGTCCAAATTGAAAGCATTTGCAGACGACAATTTCAATGTGGCTCAAATGGTTCAATTTTTCTTTGATAGGGTAGAAAACATTGTGGGGAAAGGAGAAAATGCTGGTTACCAGCATTTTCTCCTTTTCCCACAAGGTTTTCAAAAGGCTTCTTTCTTAGGGGCGTCAAAAGGCGGCATTGTGCGGTAAAGGGTTAACTTAGGGAGATGCATTAAGCCCCCTTTTGCCAGGACCTGGCGCATATAATTGGGTGAATAAATTGAAAGAGGGGTGGATAAATCAGTTAAAAAAGGGGGTAGTAATATGGAAAAAATAAAAAGGGGCTTGATAAATTGATGAGTAGATAAGGCAACGAATTAGTGGATGGCTAAACGAATAGGGGAATAGATGAACGAAAGAAAAAAATATGGACGTGGACAGGCACCATCCTCTTTGAAAAGGGGACTTAATGCATTAACAAAAAGTATCGACCTAGGTCAGCCTGCGCAGTGTGCGCAGGTTGACCTGGGTCAAAGTTTTTGCTTTTGGTCAGTTTTCTGTTTGCCAAAGGACCATTCTTCTCCATGATTCGGTCGGTTGTTTGACAAAAGGAACTTTATTGATCCATAGTACTGTGATGGCTTGCCTAGCCTGTGACAACACATGACGGAGATGAATTAAGCCCCCTTTTGCCAGATCATGGCTCATGTATGAACAATGAATTCATAGTTAAAAGTGGAAAACGAGACAAATGAATGAATAAGTGGATAGAGACAGACAGACAGAGAGTAAGACAGATAAACAGACAGATTAGTTTCCTAGAATGGTGTTGTATGCCTCTTTCAACAATTTTTAAGGCATATCACGTGACCAGCTCACTTTTTAAGTATTTCATCAGTTATCAGTAAAGAGCGAAATCAGATAGAGTTTCCCACAGGTAAATTCCACGAAAATTTCCTGCCGCAAGTAAGGATTGAACTTCAGGACCTCTCGAATACAAAACAACCATCTTAACCTTTGAGTCACGATGGATGGATGGATGGATGGATGGGTAGATGGATCCATCTATCCATCCATCCATTTGTCACAGAGAGAGGTTAGATATATAAGCACTTCAAACCAGCATCGCCGTTGAGCTAGCTTTTACAGCGATACGTTTTGGTACATTTCTCTCCGTGGAAGTTAAGCAACGTGCATTAAGTTAGTACCTGGATGGGTGCCCAAGTCGTTGCACGATACATTTGGTGGCGGAGGTGGGATAATGACATCTGCCGGACCGGAGTAACCTTATCCTTGTATATTCCCCTGGATTCTTTGTATGTAGGTCTCGCGGTCGAGACTTCTCGTAGGGGAGAGTAATGTCACGGAGAGAGGTTAGATATATAAGCACTTCAAACCTACCTTGCAGTGGAGCCAGCCTTTTACAGCGATGCGGTTTGGTGCATTTCTCTCCGTGGAAGTTAAGCAGCGTGCATTAGGTTAGTACCTGGATGGGTGACCAGGCCTTTGCACGTTACACATCATCGACAGACGGACGGACGGATAAAGAAAAATAGTTGGTTTATCTGATCAATACAGTTCTATGTATAAATGGCAGTGTGTTAATTAATGTACAGAGAAAGAACGATTTTTCCCGCACAAAAGTTAAATTACCTCGACAGCTGTTGAAAGCAAGATTTAGTGATGACTTTTTTTTGGCTTGTTTGTCATTTGTGTCTTGCAAAACATTAAATTGAAGATGTTGACGTCACTATCTCTGTCGATTGTAGTCTTTTTCGTGCATTATGTACAAACCGTGCAGCAGATGACTGGCCTGGCGCCACACACACACACACATATATATATATATGTGTGTGTGTGTGTGTGTGTGTGTGAAAATGGGGCTTAACGCATCTCCTCAGGCCATCACATAATATGGATCCATACAATCCACTTTGTCTAAAAACCGACTGAATCATATGAGGTACGGTGCTCGTTTGACATGCAGAAAATTGACAGATAGCTAAAAGTTTAGACACAGGTCAGCCTGCGCAGGCTGACCTGAATCGATACTTTTCGCAAATGCATTAAGCCCCCTTTTTCACAGACCATGGCTTAAATATAGTTAAAATGAAGGAATACGTCCTAAAGAGGGCACGAAATATTGCGGGAAGAGAAGAAAGTGCTTGGCAGCAGCATTTTCTCCTTTTCCCAACATGTTTTTTAGTAGCCTTCTTTTGCATTGCTGTCAATTAACCCTTAGGCTGCTAAGCGCGACTCACTGACCTTTTGCGGACAACGTAGATCAAGATCAGACTGCACAGAACGTGCAGTCTGATCTTTGATCTACACTGTCCGATAGAGAGATGTTTCCCCAACCCATAACTTTGAAATACCAACATTTTGTTCTTTACCATGGGCTTGAAAGTTTCATTTCAATTATTTAGCAGGATAATGTTTAATTAACCCTTTACCAGACGACAAAATTTTAGCCTTGTCGAAATTGAAAGCATTTGCAGACGAAATTTCAATGTGGCTCAAATGGTGCAGTTTTCTATTGATAGGGTAGAAAACATTGTGGGAAAAGGAGAAAATGCTGGTTACCAGCATTTTCTCCTTTTCCCACAATGTTTTCAAAAGGCTTCTTTCCTAGGGACGTTAAAAGGCGTCATTGTGCGGTAAAGGGTTAATAGTAAAACGAGATAGCTTGGTAAAGGGTCTTAACTCTACCACACATCCAGCATTTTCTCCTTTTCCCACAATGTTTTCAAAAGACTTCCTTCCTAGGGACGTTAAAAGGCGGCATTGTGCTGTAAATGGTTAATAGTAAAACGGAGATTGTTTGGTAAAGGGTCTTAACTCTACCACACATCCAGTGTTTTACGACGTACTATGATAAAGTACGAGGCCTGTAACCTGTAGTCACAAAGTAATTTTTTCTCCTTTTTTCTGCAATGTTTTCTATTTTTTCTTTTAAAAAATTCTATAACTTAAATACATTTTAATTGGTTGGCTGCAAATGCTTTCAATATGAAAAAGTGTTAAAAATTTTGGTCTGGTAAAGAATTAAACGACTAGGAGATAAAAGATTCCAACCATTAATCAGAAAGGAATTGAACCATGCTCTGTGAAAAAAGGGGCTCAATGCATCTGAAAAAAGAGCATCGGACCATGTCAGCCTGCGCAGTCCGCGCAGAGTGACATGGGCCGACGCTTTTTACCATTGGTCATTTTTTTGCAGGGCAAAGGACCAATCTACCTCCAAATGCAGTCAATTGTTAGAAAAAAACATAGATGTTATGGTTTTAACTATATTTATGTGAAGACTTGATTGATATAATGCCTTATGGTGGTCCATTAAGCCCCCTTTTCACAGAGCACGGCTCGAACATTTCTCCCTTCAACAATATTTTCTACTTTTTCTACAAAGAATCATACTTTTGATGCATATTAATTTGGTCATCTGCAAATGCTTTCAATTTGCAAAAAGCCTAAAATTTTGTCTAGTAAAGAATCGAGTCTTTACCACACGACAAAAATGTAGACTTGTCTAAATTGGAAAGCAGAAGCAGACGACAATCCAAATTGTGTCCAAAATGATGGAATTTGTCTTTGTAAGGGTAGAAAACATTGTGGGAAAAGGAGAAAATGCTGGTTACCAGCATTTTCTCCTTTTCCCACAATGTTTTCAAAACAATTCTTTCTCAGGGTCGTTAAAACTTGGGATTGTATGGTAAAGGGTCAAAGGGGTTTTAACCCTTAGGCTGCAAAGCGCGACTCACTGACCTTTTGCGGGCAGCGTAGATCAAGATCAGACTGCACAAAACGTGCAGTCTGATCTTGGATCTACACTGTCCGACAAGAAAATATCTCTCCTCCAAAACTACTTTTGAAATAGGAAAATTTGGATTTTTTACTATCGGCGTGAAAGTTTCATTTCTTTTATTCAGCAGGTTATGAATGAATGAATGAATTTATTGACTTGTACATCCTGTACATAGTCAGTTACAATCAAAATAATTTTCAAAGTGTCCCACGTGATACAACTCTCTCTCTCTCTCTCTCACTCTCACATTTTCTATCACCGCCCTTTCGCTCTCAAAATTACATCATGATTGTATATTTGATCAATTTACGAATATAAAATATTCAAAGTACTCTGTCTCTCGGACAAATTTATTTATATTTAACTCTTTGCCAAGGGACATAATTTTAGACCGCTCCAAATTGAACATTTTTGCAGACGACAAATAAAGTAAGACTTTAATGGTGGGTTATATCTTTAAAAAGGTAGAAAACACGGTGGAAAAAGTAGGAAACGCCGGTTACCGGCATTTTTTCCTTTTTTCACCATGTTTTCAAAGTCTCCCATTTTAGGCTGGTTGAAAACACGTTATGTCTTAATACGGTAATTATGATTCATAATCAGTATTCAATGGGCTATTTCCAGTGCATCTAAGATTAGACGTCAGGAAACATGGTGGCTTATTAGATAAGTCTTTAACTGTGAAGGGGATCTGAATCACTTAAGATCAAAGATCAATCTAAAAGTTAACCCTTTCTGAAATGAACACGTCTTAGACTGAATCGTTGCTATTTGAAAACATTGTGACACATTATTATTAAAAAGAAAAACGCATTGCGGAAACACTGGCGAGTTTTATTAGTATTTACATAAGTCACCAATTCTAAGATGGATCTCGGCATCGTTAGATTTAAAACAAATCTTAAAGTAAACCACTTATTTTTTTTTCCCAATATTTTTACAAATGCCTTGTCATGTTGATGAAATTTGAAAACGTTTTGCCAAATGGAGAAAAATACCAGGAAACTTCGTGACTTATTAGACAAGCCATAATTTCTGAAGTATATCTGGATTACTTCTGATTAAAGATCAATCTTGGCCTCATTGCTTCCTCTGATGAAGGCGTCACATAATTAGATGCTATCTGACCCTTTGACCAAATAATATAATACATTACATTCGAGCCATGGTCTGTGAAAAGGCCCGCCCGGGTAGCTCGGTGGTTAGCGTATCTGACTCGTGACCTGGTGGTTGCAGGTTCGATACCCGATTGAAGCAAACTTTCTTTCCGGCGATTTTTCGCCCCTCATCTCTGATTCATGTGGGAAAAGTAGTAAGTGACTTGGAAAAAAAGTTGTGTCAGTACGGGTGTGAGAAAGCCAGGAAAGACATGCGTGGGTGCACTGACCACCGTGATATGACCTTAGCTGTTAAAACGGCATTAAATTCCATTTAAACAAACAATCTGGGTCCGTATTCACCAACCATTCTTAAGAACGTTCTTAGTCTTATTTTCCACGGGTTTCCAGATTTGAAAGTAACACAACTTCTGACTGGCTAAACCATTAGGTTTAGCCAATCAGAAGTTGTGTTACTTTTAAATCTGGAAACTCTTGGAGAATAAGACTAAGAACGTTCTTAAGAATGGTTGGTGAATACTGACCCTGAACTAAAAGCCTTCTAGGCCAATGACTGAAATTTCACCATAAAGCAAAATTGTACAATCGTCCATATTCTAAAAGTTGCAGACGACAATTTAAGTGTGGCTCAAACAATGAGATCTATCTCTGAAAGGGTAGAAAACATTTTTTGGGAAAAGGAGAAAATGCTTGTTACCAGTATTTTCTCCTTTTCCCATGATGTTTCAAAAGCTTTCTTCCTCAGGATCGTTGAAACACGGGGTTGTTTGGTACAGGATTAATTAAACAGGTTTTACAACTATTGTGACAAAAGAAGAAAATCACAAGGAAATCTTGTGACTTATAATATTATTATTAGATTACCCATCAACTTTGAAGTGGATCTGAAGAACCTCTGATTGAAAATCATTCTTAACCCTTTCCCAAACGACAAATTTTGGACTGGTCCAAATTCAAAGAGTTTGCAGACGACAATTTTAAATTTGATGAAAATGGCAGAAAGTTCTCAAAAAGGGTAGAAAACACTGTGGGAAAAGGAGAAATTGCTCATTACGAGCAATTTCTCCTTTTCCCACAGTGTTTTCAAAAGACTTGTACTGCAGACACGTGAAAACCAGGGCTTGTTTGGGAAAGGGTTAACACTTAACCCTTTCAGCGCCATAGGCGAAAACAGGAACTTTTGCGGATGGCATAGATCAAGATCAGACTGCACAGAACGTGCAGTCTGATCTTTGATCTATACCATCCGCTAGTTTAGTCAAGCCTATACGATAAAAATCTTTCTTGGTTTAAGTGGATTGTATTTACAGCTGTCAAAAGAAGTCGAGTTTACTTATTTGGCGCCGAAAGAGTTAAACTGTTTAATAACTGAAATGAAAATTTTCACTCAATCTGGTAAAAGCCAAAAATTGCAGTTTCAAAGTCGATTTCACCAGATAGAAAATACCGTATCGGACAGTGTAGATCCAAGATCAGACTGCACGTTTTGTGCGGTCTGATCTTGATCTACATTGTCCGCAAAAGCGCCCCGAATCGCGCTTAGCAACCTAAGAGTTAAACTTCCTCTTTCTCTTGTTCTCACCCAGGCTCCTCAGATAAAAGTATATGGAAACATTGGGAGAATAGGAGAAAGTGCACGCTGAGATTGGTTGATTGTCTTTTTATAAAAGTAGCACTTTTATATACCAATCGGATAGTTCTGTAATGTTCTCTAGATTTACAATGCTGGAAAGCTGAATTGAAGTTTTTACACAATTGCAAAGATCCGATTATTTCAAAATCTAATCATCATCATCATCATCGTCGTTGTCGTCATCATCATCATCATCATCATCATTATTATGATTATTATTATAATTATGATTATAATTTGTTTTTGCTATATTATCTGTGAAGATGTCGGCCAATGAAGATCCAAAATACAACTGCATATTTTTTTTTTGTATCCGGATCTTGATCTACACTGTCTGCCAACAGTATCTGAAGTTTTCTCCAGCGAGTCTAGATTTAACGAGACTGTCCAATAAAGTAATAACTGCGAACAAGAGAAAGGGCCTGGTATCTATCTTCTAAGTATTACATATCTCAAAAGGAACTTTATTTGATTGACAATATTTCCTATTTGACTTACCCTTTGTCAAACAGTCCTGAGTCCTTACCCTTATACTGCTATATAAATTAACCCTTTCCCAAATAAGCCCTGGTTTTCACGTGTCTGTAGTACAAGTCTTTTGAAAACACTGTGGGAAAAGGAGAAATTGCTCGTAACGAGCAATTTCTCCTTTTCCCACAGTGTTTTCTACCCTATTTGAGAACTTTCTGCCATTTTCATCAAATTTAAAATTGTCGTCTGCAAACTCTTTCAATTTGGACCAGTCCAAAATTTGTCGTTTGGGAAAGGGTTAAATGAAACTTTCAGGCCGATAGTAAAAACCCGAATGGTGCTATTTCAAACTTATTTTTTTTGAAGAAAAATACCTCCTTATCGGACAGTGTAGATCCAAGATCAGACTGCGGTCTGATCTTGATCTACACTGTCCGCAAAAGGCCCTTGAGTCGCGCTTAGTAGCTTAAGGGTTGATGACCTTAGGGAGGAAGGCATTTGAAAGACTAAGTAGGAAGGCTTTTGAAAGACTAAGTAGGAAGGCTTTTGAAAGACACGTAGGAAGGCTATTGAAAGACTAAGTAGGAAGGCTTTTGAAAGACTAAGTAGGAAGGCATTTGAAAGACTAAGTAGGAAGGCTTTTGAAAGACTAAGTAGGAAGGCTTTTGAAAGACTAAGTAGGAAGGCTTTTGAAAGACTAAGTAGGAAGGCTTTTGAAAGACAAGGACAGACAGCTTTTTGGAAATATCTTGTGAAAAGGAGGAAATGCTGGTAATCAGCATTGTTTTCTCCTTTTCCCCCACAATGTTTTCTACCTTTTGAAGGAAATATCTCATCTTTTAAACCACATTTGTTATGCGAACTGCAAATGCTTTCAATTTTATGTAGTCTAAGATGTTGACGCTTGGTATAGAGTCAGCTATTTCGCTAATAACTATATTAAAATCGATTTTTTTTCCAGGTCTAATTCTTAATTTCCGCGACATGGGCATGGTTTAAGTCAAATGTAGATCGAAGATCAGGCTGCATGTTTTGTGCAGACTGATTTTGGTCCATGACATCTGCAAAAGTTACTGACAATGTCCTCTACAGTAAAAAGCTGAAGCCCAATGAGCTACATACCCGAGGTGCTTCCATGAACCTTAATGGCTGTGCAGACCTGAAAATGTACAAAATTGATATTTCCTTCTTTAAGAAGACGGTATAGATCAAAGATCAGGCAGCAAGTTCTGTGAAGACTGATCCGTATCTGCACCATTTGCAAATGTTATTTACATTGTGCTTGACGGTGAAACGTTGAAGCCAACTAAGCTACGTATCTAGATTTTGAAATGAACTTTGAAGGTTATACAGACCTTTAATGGTAAGATACTGTATAACTTTTCCCCACTGAACGTGAACGGCATTGATCAAAGATCAGACTGAAAGTTCTGTGCAGTCTGGTCTTGATCTACACCGTCCGAAAAAGTTACTTACATGTAAATCGTCCTCTACGGTCCAACGAGCAACATACCGAGATATCGCCACGAACTCTGAAGGTTTTACAGACTTTAAATAGTAACATGCAGTTTGATCTTGATCCTCGTACACCGTCAGCAAAGGTTACCCATATCCTCCTCCACAGTGCAAGGTTGAAGCCCATGAGCCACATACCGAGGTATCGCCATGAACCTTGAAGGTCACACAAACTCTAAATCTTTACCGAATGACAAAAATTTAGACATGTCCAAATTGAAAGCAGAAGCAGATAACAGTTTAATTGTGGCTCAAATGATGGAATTCGTCATTAGAAGGATAGAAACCCTTTTGGGAAAAGGAGAAAATGCTGGTTACCTGCATTTTCTCCTTTTCCCACAATGTTTTCCAAAGGTTTCTTTACCAGGGTCGTTCCAACTCGGCATTGAGTGGTAAAGGGTTAAACGATAATAAATATTTCCTGCTAGTGGCGAACGATGCAGATAAAACATGCTGTCTGATCTTGATCTACATCGTCTGCAAACGTTATTTACATGGCCTTCGAAGGTGCAGGGTTGAGGCCCAGAGATCCACTAACCAAAGTATCACCGACAAGGTCATACAGATGAACGTTTCGATGGGAGATAAACCTCTAGACTGCTTGACACATGAATTATTAACCCTTAAAGTGCTGGAACCAACTTAACTTGATTTTGCTGACACTGTAGATCAAGATCAGACTGCACAGAACGTGCAGTCTGATCTTTGATATACACTCTCAGCTACTTCATTACATTTTCTGGCTAAAACAACCATGAAATGACAATATTTTGGTTGTTTTTCTTCAATGAAAAGGTCCATTTCATAAATTCAGCACTGTAAGGGTTAACCCTTATCTTGCTAAATAAGTTAAATGAAACTTTCAAGTCGGTAGTAAAAACACCAGTGTTGCTATCTCAAAGTAATTTTTTTGGATGAAAAACATCTCCGTGTCGGACAGAGTAGATCCAAGATCAGATAACATGTTCTATGCAGTCTGATCTTGATCTACGCTGTCCGCAAACGGTCAATGAGTCACGCTTAACAACCTAGTAGCTAAATCAGTCAGAAGATAAGATCCAGAAATATAGCTGCCAATCAACCTTTTCTAATGAAAATATCTCTCAAAATATCGGACAGCATAGATCAAAGATCAGACTGCACGTTCTGTCCAGGCTGATCTTAATCTACGCTGTCCGCAAAAGCGCCTTGGGTCAAGCCTACTAGCTAAAGGGGTTTTACCGATCCCCTGGTAAGTACGTTCATAATCACTTGTTATCATTTTGTTCCTATTGCATCGACAATTTCCTTCCTTTGCTTTAGTTATCAACAGATACCATACTGCTGCACTCCTTTGTGTAGGTGAGGCCCGTACTGCACCACTGTTGTTACATGTATCATAAAACAACTTTATCGCATTCTGTTTTGCCATTCGGCAAACCTCGGATAATCTGTTGATCGACTCCCTCAGATGAATTACGAAGGGATATACATGTATTCATACTCATTAAGTTTCGTCGCCGGAAAAAAAAAGACCGCTTTACAGCTAGTATAATTATGACTCTATTAAAAACTAAGTACATGTACATGAGTTAGAATTTTCAATCGAAATCTTTCTGAATTCATTTCAGTTGACAAACAGTTTGCAAATTCATTTCTAGTGTAATTTATCAATTTTGTTAGCAGTTTTCAACAAAAGATTGATGGAGTTGTTGTTGTTGTCGTTGATAATTGGTTTTCGTGAGTACCACCATGGTTAAGATCATGTGACTGAAAATATTTCAAAATAGAAACCTCATTGATACAAGCAAGATTAGTTGCAGTTCCGCAATCGGCCGAGTTGTGACTAATGTCTGGTTTACCTGTCGATAAAAACAAAACAATGGTTTTGAAAAAATTGAAATTCATAGCTCTCAAGCTGAACTGACCAGATCAAAAGTATTATTGTGTTGAACTTTGTTGTTTAAAGAAATGATAGTTACAATATATGACTTTATTTTTTGTATAAGCAATGGTTTAAAACAACAATATCATTTCAGATTAATTTCAAAATGGTCCTGTTGGGTTTTATTTTTTCAGTATGTAAACAGAAAGCCATCTGATTGACATATTGCTATAATGGAGCCATGCTCTGTGAAAAGAAGGCTTAATGCATCTGCCAAAAAGTATCGACCCAGGTCAGCCTGCGCAGTCCGCGCAGGCTGACCTGAGCCGAAACCTTTTACTTTTGGTAAATTTTCTGCATGTCTAAGGACCAGGGTGCCTCATGACTCAGTCGGTTATTAAACACAATGGAATTTATGGATCCATAATTATGCCATGACTTGCCTGGTATCAATGATCACGGAGATGCATTAAATCCCCTTTTACCAGCACCAACCATTGAATCCTAAAGACTTCATGAAAGACATTCATAACTGGCACCAAACGTTGTACCCGCCTACAGATACTTTATCCTTCTCCTCACTATTGACGCCATATTTGGACCCTACAGATACTTTATATTTCTCCTCAGTATTGACGTCATATTTGGACCCTACAGACACTCTATCCTTCTCCTCACTATTGACGCTATATTTGGACTCTACAGATACTTTATCCTTCTCCACACTATTGACGCCATATTTGGACCCCACAGATACTTTATCCTTCTCCTCACAATTGGGGCCGAATTTAGACCCTACAGAAACGTAATCCTCCTCCTCACTATTGGTTCCGATTTGGCCTCTACTGATACTTTTATGCTGCTCTTCAAAATTGCACCAAAATTTGAACCCTGAAGGAACCCTATCCTGCTCTTCACGACTTGCACCAAAATTTGGACCCTGAAGGTACTTTATCCTCTTCTTCACGACTTGCATCAAAATCTGGACCCTGAAGGTACTTTATCCTGCTCTTCACAGGTTGCAACAAAATTTGAACCTTGAGGGTCCTTTATCCTGCTCTTCACGGGTTGCACAAATTTTTTACCCTGAAGGTACTTTATCCTGCTCTTCAAGTTTTGCACCAAAATTTGGAACCTGGAGGTATGTTATCCTGCTCCTCACGACTTGCACCAAAATTTGGACCAAGAAGGTACTTTATCCTATTCTCCACGATTTGCACCAAAATTTGGAACAAGAAGGTACTTTATCCTGTTCTATACGACTTGCACCAAAATTGTGGAACCCGAGGGTACTTTATCCTGCTCTTCACCGTTTGAACCAAAATTTGGACCCTGAAGGTACTTTATCCTGTTCAAAACGACTTGCACCAAAGTTTGGACCATGAAGGTTCTTAATCCAGCTCTTCACGATTTGCACCAAAATTTGGACCCCGAAGGCACTTTATTCTGTTCATCACGACTTGCACCAATATCTGGAACCTAAAGGTACTTTATCTTGCCCTTCACGATTTGCACCAAAATTTGGATCCTGAAGGTACTTTATGCTGTCCTTCACAACTTACACCAAAATTTGGACCAAGAAGGTACTTTATCCTATTCTTCACGATTTGCACCAAAAGTTTGGACCCCGAAGGAACTTTATCCTGTTCTATACGACTTGCACCAAAATTTTGGAACCCGAAGGTACTTTATCCTGCTCTTCACCATTTGAACCAAAATTTGGACCCTGAAGGTACTTTATCTTGTTCTTCACGACTTGCACCAAAATTTGGAACCTGATGATACTTTATCCTGCCCTTCACGATTTGCACTAAAATTTGGACTCTGATGGTACTTTATCCTGCCCTTCACGATTTGAACCAAAATTTGAACCCTGAAGGTACTTTATCCTGTTCTTCACGACTTGCACCAAATTTGGACCCCGAAGGTACTTTATCCTGCTCTTCACGATTTGCATCAAAATTTGGACCCTGAAGGTACTTTATCCTGCCCTTCACGATTTGAACCAAAATTTGGACCCTGAAGGTACTTTATCTTGTTCTTCACGACTTGCACCAAAATTTGGAACCTGATGATACTTCATCCTGCCCTTCACGATTTGCACTAAAATTTGGACTCTGATGGTACTTTATCCTGCCCTTCACGATTTGAACCAAAATTTGAACCCTGAAGGTACTTTATCCTGTTCTTCACGACTTGCACCAAATTTGGACCCCGAAGGTACTTTATCCTGCTCTTCACGATTTGCACCAAAATTTGGACCCAGAAGGTACTTTATCCTGTTCTTCACGATTTGCACCAAATTTGGACCCGGAAGGTACCTTATCCTGCTCTTCACGATTTGCACCAAATTTGGACCCAGAAGGTACCTTACCCTGCTCTTCACGACTTGCACTAAAATTTGGACTCCGAAGGTACTTTATTCTGTTCTTCACGACTTGCACTAAAATTTGGACCCCGAAGGTACTTTATCCTGTTCTTCACGACTTGCACCAAATTTGGACCCCGAAGGTACTTTATCCTGCTCTTCACGATTTGAACCAAAATTTGGACCCGGAAGGCACCTTATCCTGCTCTTCACGACTTGCACCAAAATTTGGACCCTGAAGGTACTTTATCCTGTTCTTCACGATTTGCACCAAATTTGGACCCCGAAGGTACCTTACCCTGCTCTTCACGACTTGCACTAAAATTTGGACTCCGAAGGTACTTTATTCTGTTCTTCACGACTTGCACTAAAATTCGGACCCCGAAGGTACTTTATCCTGTTCTTCACGACTTGCTCCAAATTTGGACCCCGAAGGTACTTTATCCTGTTCTTCACGACTTGCACTAAAATTTGGACCCCGAAGGTACTTTATCCTGTTCTTCACGACTTGCTCCAGATTTGGACCCCCGAAGGTACTTTATCCTGCTCTTCACGACTTGCACCAAAATTTTGGACCCCGAAGGTACTTTATCCTGTTCTTCACAATTTGCACTAAAATTTGGACCTCGAAGGTACTTTATCCTGTACTTCACGACTTGCTCCAAATTTGGACCCCAAAGTACTTTATCGTACTCTTCACGACTTGGACCAAAATTTGAACCCTGAAGATACTTTATCCTGCTGTTCACGACTTGCACAAAAATTTGGACTATACAGATATTTTCTCCTCACTTTTTTCGACAAATTTGGACCCCGGAGGTACCTTACTCTGCACTTCATAATTGTCACCAAAATTTTGACCGGTTAAAATACAGTATCTTACCCTTCACGTTTGGTGCCAAATCTTTGACTCTAAATATACTTTACCATGACCTCCATATTTCGTACTAAACTTTAAGCCTTTCCCACACAGCAAGTTTTAGACTCTTCCAAATTAAAATCTACAGAACACAAGTTTAAAATCACAAGTTTACAAATGAGCCGAAGTTCTTTGACAAGTTAGAAAACATTGTGGGAAAAGGAGAAAATGCTGGTTACCAGCATTTTCTCCTTTTCCCACGATGTTTTCAAAAGTCTTCATTCCCGGGGTCATGAAACCCTGGGACTTTTTGGTAAAGGTTTAACCCTTTACTAAACAATCCCGAGTTTTAACGACGCTGAAAAAAAAAAAAAGCAGTTAACCAGCATTTTCTCCTTTTTCCAACAATTTTTTCCTCACTATTAGAGACCACACTTATCTTTTTAAACACATCTAATTTGTCGTCTGCAAATTCTTTCAGTTTGGTCAAGCCTAAACTTTTCTCGTCTGGTGAAGAGTTAAACACTGAAGAAAGTTTACCTTGACCTTCATGATGGAAACCAAACTTTGGAAGCTAAAATTAGTTCGTCTTGACATTGGCCCCAAACAGTGGATCTTATAGATGGGGCTTTTGACCTTCAAATTTGGCACCAAACATTGGACCCTATCCTGCCCTTCTTAATTCCCACCCCCACCTTTGCATCCCATGTATATTTCACTCTAAAGACTCTCTGACCCTAACGTAAAGTGCGCCGAACAATTGGGTTCATTTTGACTCTCACATTTGGCCCAAAACTTTGTACCTCAAAGTTATGGACCATGCTCTGTGAAAAAGGGGGCTTAGTGCATCTGCAAAAACAGTATCGACCCATGAGTCAAAACTTTTTGCAGTTGGTCAATTCTCTGCATGTCGAAGGACCATTCTACATTATGATCCAGTCGAGTGTTAGACAAAATTGGTATTATGGATCCATAATTATGTGATGACTTGCTTGGTATGATGCATCACGGAGATACGCTAACCCTTTCCCAAACGACAAATTTTGGACAGGTCCAAATTGAAAGAGTTTGCAGACGACAATTTTGAATTTGATGAAAATGGCAGAAAGTTCTCAAATAGGGTAGAAAACACTGGGGGAAAAGGAGAAATTGCTTGTTACGAGCAATTTCTCCTTTTCCCACAGTGTTTTCAAAAGACTTGTACTGCAGACACGTGAAAACCAGGGCTTGTCTGGGAAAGGGTTAAGCCCGTTTTTGCGAGAGCAAGGATCATTTTTACCTGACCATCATATAAAGCTCCAAAAATTTGACCCTTAACCCTTTACCACACAATCCCGATTTTTAACGACCCTGAGGAAGAAGCCTTTTGAAAACATTGTGGGAAAAGGAGAAAATGCTGGTAACCAGCATTTTCTCCTTTTCCCACAATGTTTTCTGCCCTATCTAAGACAAATTCCATTATTTGAGTCACATTTGAATTGTCGTCTGCAAATGCTTTCAATTTGGACCAGTCTAAAATTTTGTCGTTTGGTAAAGAGTTAAGAAATTTTATCTAGAACTTCACAAATAGAGCCGAGCTTTGGACGCTAAAAATAGAACATTTTGATCTTCATATGTGGCGCCAAGCTGTGATCATCATCATCATCATCATCATCATCTTCTTCTTCTTCATCATCATCATCATCATTATTATTATTATTATTATTATCTATAATGATTTAGTCGATCTACTATCAGTTTCGGTCAAATAAGCGTAAATATTTCAGCAGTGGAGCTTGAATCAAGGAGCCCGTATAACAAACCGACATTGCTGAAGATCAGACCACACGTTTCTTTGCAGTCTAATCTGAATCTAAGCCGTTGAGAAGGCGTATTTATGACAACGAACCTGACTGTGTTAGCCTATCACAATGTTTCCATGACAATTTGTCGAATCATTTATTGTACGGTGCGTTAAAAGGGAAATTAACGCTTAACCCTTCACCGACCAATCCCGAGTTTAAACGACCCTAAAAAGTAGGCTTTTGGAAACATTGTTGGAAAAGGAGAAAATGCTGGTAACCAGCATTTTCTCCTTTTCCCACAATGTTTTCTATTTTATCAAAGAAAGGCATCATCATGTGAACCACATTTAATTTGTCGTCTGCATATGCTTTCAATTTGGACAAGTCTAGAATTTTGTCGTTTGGTAAAGAGTTAAGTAAATGTTCGTATGCTTTTCACCATTCAGAGGAAGACGATTTAAAAAAAAAATATCATAGAAAAAGGGGAAACTGTTAGTCAACAGCATTTTCTCCTTTTTCCGCAATATTCTAACCCTTTCGGAGAAGTTTCCCACCACTTCATTTGTCGTTTAGGACTGCCTTCAAACTTAGACGAGTCTAAAGAAATTGTCGTATGGTACACAGTGAAAGACGAATCAAAGATTTCAAAGAATAGATTCGATTGTTTTCCACGTAATCACGTGACATTCAAGGAAGCAGCAAGAACCACTTGAACAATACGATTGCATCCCCTGTTTAACTCTTTACCAGACGACAAAATTTTAGTCTTGTCCAAATTGAAAGCATTAGCAGACGACAATTTTAATGTGGCTCAAATGGTGCAATTTTTCTTTGATAGGGTAGAAAACGTTGTGGGAAAAGAAGAAAATGCTGGTTACCAGCATTTTCTCCTTTTCCCGCATTGTTTTCAAAAGGCTCCTTTCCTGGGGTCATTAAAAGGCGGCATTGTGCGGTAAAGCGTTAAGGACATAAGCATAATAATTTGAGCATATCGCTTTTTTCCACACCACAATTTTTTGTTGTTTTCATCGCAAAAAGAAGGAAACAGGCTTTTTATGAATAAAAGATAAAGCAACCATAACGGATTTTTACTTCCAAGAACATTTTATTTTGCGGTCATTTTAACTAACTGACGGACACTGGTTGCAAAAATTACCGGAAATGACCGTCAGGGAAATCTTCCTTTGTGTCTTCTATCAGTTTGAAACAGCTCGCCATTTTTCTTCGAATAAAATATTACGTGATCATGCATTTAACCCTTAGGCTTCTAAGCGCGACTCGTGGACCTTTTGCGGGCAGTGCAGATCAAGATCTTGGATCTACACCGTCCGATAAGGAGATATTTCCCTACCCTGCATGTTCTGTGCAGTCTGATCTTGTATATACACTACCCGCAAAAGGACCGTAACTTTTTGGACTCTACAAAATTAAAAGCATTGGCAGACGACAAATAAAATGAAGCTCAAATGATGATCTCTGTCTCTGATAGAGTAGAGAAAAATGTGGAAAAAGGAGAAAATGCTGCTTATTGCTGGTTGTTTTCAAAAGCCTTCCTTTCCAGCATCATGAAAACCCGGGCTTGATTGGTAAAGGGTTACGTCGCTCTTAGCAGCCTGGGGTTTAACTCTTTACCACACAATCCCGACTTTTAACGACCCTAAAAAGGAAACCTTTTGAAAACATTGTGGGAAAAGGAGAAAATGCTGGTAACCAGCATTTTCTCCTTTTCCCACAATGTTTTCTACCCGTCCCATAACAAAGTTCAATTTTTTAGTCACATTTAATTTGTCATCTGCAAATGCTTTCAATTTGGACTAGTCTAACATTTTGTCACGCGGTAAAGAGTTAACCCTTTCCCAAACAAGCCCTGGTTTTCACGTGTCTGCAGTACAAGTCTTTTGAAAACACTGTGGGAAAAGGAGAAATTGCTCATAATGAGCAATTTCTCCTTTTCCCACTGTGTTTTGCTACCCTTTTCGAGAACTTTCTGCCATTTTCATCAAATTTAAAATTGTCGTCTGCAAACTCTTTCAATTTGGACCAGTCCCAAATTTGTCGTTTGGGAAAGGGTTAAGGCATGTACGTCAAATTTTGCTTCGGAAGAATTATGGGTAAAACGGACACTGACCACAAATCTATAGATAAATGAACTATTTGAATTATGGCCTTTGAGATTTAAAACATCATTGTACAAATACTATTTTTAACACCCTTTTTGTGGATTGCTTTTTGAAAATGTTCCAGGAAAAGGAGCTTGTAACAAGCAGTTCCTTAATTTCCCAAAGTTTATCAAAAAAAAAATGTGATTTAAAATTTTTTTTTTTCTTTTTCCTTTATTTGAAAATATTTGATTCGTGCTTTGGCAAAGGGGCAAAAGGGCGCTTAATGCATCTCCGTGATGCATGATACCAAGCAATTCATCACATAATTATGAATTCATAAAATTAATTTTGTCAAACACTTCATCAAATCTGGAGGTAGACTGGCCCTTAGACATGCAGAAAATTGACCAGTGGTAAAAAAAGTTTCTGCCCAGGTCAGCCTGCGCGGACGACGCAGATGCATTAGGCCCCATTTGCAGATGCATTAAGACTCCTTTTCACAGAGCATGGCTCATTTCTTTGTTTATGTCACGTGTTACAGGTTCGATGTCGTCTGAATTCAACACCCTTTGTGCGGCAAGAGGAGGTACATTCATAATGCTATAGGTTACCTTGCCTGTTTTCTTTTAACCTTCTGGCTGTTAAGCGCAACTCACTGACCTTTTGCGAACAGTGGAGATCAAGATCAGACTGCGCAGAACGCGCAGTCTGATCTTGGATCTACACTGTCCGATAAGGAGATATTTTTTCTTCCTAGAAAAAAGTTAGAAATAGCATTGTTCAGGTTTTTACTGTCAGCTTAAAAGTTTCGTTTATCTTATTTAGCTGGTCATGGGTAAATTAGCCCGCCCGAGTAGCTCAGTGGTAAGCGTATCTGACTCGTGACCTGGAGGTTGAGAGTTCGATATCCGGTTGATGCAAACTTTCTTTCCGGTGACTTTTCGCCTCCCACCTCTGATGCATGTGAGAAAAGTAGTCAGTGACTTTGGAAAGAACATTGTGTCAGTACTGGTGTGAGAAAGCCAGGAAACACATGGGTGCATCACTTACCGCCATGATTATGACCTGAGCTGTTAAAACGACGTTAAACTCCAAAATAAACCAATAAGGGCAAATCTTTTCCAGAACATATCTGTAAGGTAGTAGCTAAACATATCTCTGAAACCGATTAGAAGGAAAAAAGAATTGACAAGCGACGGAGACGACGAGAAAGAGAAAGAAAGAAAGAAAGAAAGAAAAGGACGGAGGGAGGTAAGAAAGAAAGAAAGAAAAAAAGAGGAAAGAGGACGGAGGGAGGTAAGAAAGAAAGACCGAAAGAAAGACAAAAGAGGGGAGAGGACGGAGGGGGTAACAAAGAAAGAAAGAAAGAAAGAAAGAGGGGGGATGACGACGACGATGATGATGGCTCAAAGTGTTGAAAAAGATTGCCAATCTGTTATAACATTAATGAAACGTGTACTACAGTCGGACCATTAAAGAATTCTCACCCGATAGGAAAAAAAATAATTTAAAATCTTTGGGAAAATAAATTCTAGGAACAAAGAGCTATCTATCTTCTGCAGAAAGTACATAAAAAGCGAACGAATTAAAGTTAAGGGTATGAGGGCTTATCAGCACTTTTCATGTTGAGATAGTGAGGCCACATTTCAGAGAAAACATGTCTTTCCTAAGAGGTGTAATAAACATCATGTCAAACTAGACTCAACATTTAGGATGTTTTTTTTTTAACTTTATATTTCTTAAATTCTTTTTTTAAACTGTTTTTTTTTTTACTTCCACATACGTGTATAGATTCAACTAGACGAGCAACTAAGTGGCCGAATTTATGGAATTTCCATAACGTCATGATATAACTTTCTGTATTCTTTTTGAACACTTGTCCTGCTAAATAGGTAAAATGAAACTTTCATGCCGATTGTAAAGGACCCAATTTTTGCTATTTCATAGGATTTTTTCTATGGGGGGAATACCTTATCGGACAGTGTAGATCCAAGATCAGACTGCACTTTTTGTGCAGTCTGATCTTGATCTACAGTGTCCGCAAAAGGCCTTTTAGACGCGTTTAGCAGCCTAATGGTTAAAACCCTTCACCAGACGACAAAATCTTAGTTTTGTCCAAATCCAAAGCATTTGCAGACGACAAAACAAAGTGGAGCAGATGATGGAATTTGGAATCAAACTCTGTGGAAAAAGGAGAAAATGCTGATTACCAGCATTTTCTCTATTTCCTGCATTTTTTTAGTCAATAGTCTCCTCCCCCGGGTTCAATAAAATTAGGGTGAGCGAAGGACTTAAATGTTTTACTTTTTACCAAAAATATTTAATGATTCCGTCTTTTAACGACTACGAGGAAAACGACTTTGAAAACATTGCGGGAGAGGAGAAAAATGCTAGTAACCAGCATTTCTCTTTTTCTTTTCATGTTTTCAATCCTTCAATAAGCAAATCGCGTTATTTGTGCAAAATTAAGTTAGTTGTCTGGAATCGCTTTGAATTTGGACCAGTTTATTATTTTGTCGTCTGTTCAGGAGTTTAAATGTAGAACAAATAAAAAAAACAATAACAAAGATTAATGTTTGTTTAGACTTTGTGTAGTTTGTATTTTTAAATCTTCACCAAACGACAAAACTTTTGACGAATCTAAATGAATGAATTTGCATACGATAAATCGAAATGTAGTTCAAATGAGGATTTCCGTCTTTGATGGGGTAGAAAACACTGTGGGACAAGGAGAAAATGCTTGCTACAATGTTTTAACTCTTTACCAAACGACAAAATTTTGAACATGACCAAATTGAAAGCATTTGCAGACGACAAATTAAATGCTGCTAAAATTATGATTTCTATCTTTAATAGGGCAGAAAACATTGTGGGAAAAGGAGAAAATGCTGGTTACCAGCATGTTCTCCTTTTCCCACAATGTTTTCAAAAGCTTTATTTTTCAGGTTTGTTAAAAGTCGGGATTGTGTGGTAAAGGGTTAAAAAGCCTGGGGTGGTTAAAACTCGGGATTGTATGGAAACGGTTACATTACTTCCGTTATGTCACACCAGGCAGTGCACCTATCCCTGCTTTCCATGAACTCACGTCCGTGAAATGCTTCGGTTTTATACAGGTCCAAAATGTGGTTTGCTAAAGAGTTCCTTCGGACAATGTGTTTGGGCAGTGGTCTGTCGCAAAATGGAGGGTGTATTTACCCTTAACCTGCTATGTAAAATTTGAGCTATGCTCTGCCAAAAGGGGGCTTAATACATCTCCGTGATGCGTTATACCAATCAACACATCACATAATCATAGATTCATAATAGTCACATTTTTTGCAACCGACTTAATTAGGAAGTAGAATGGCCCTTGGACTTACAGAAAATTGACCAATAACGAAAAGTTTCGGCGCTGGTCAGCGATATGTTTCGCAGATGCATTAAGCCCTGTTTCACACAGCATGGTTCGAATAAAATTAGTCTTTCGCGTCGTTAATGAGAACCCAAACTTTACTATTTCAAAGGTATTTTTTTTTCGGGAAAAAAAAAACATCTCCCGAACGGACAGTGTAGATCCAAGATCAGACTGCACGTTCTGTGCAGTCTGATCTTGATCTACGCTGTCCGCAAAAGATCCTTTAGTCGCGCTTAGCAGCCTAGGGATTTATCAGGATCGTGCAATTCAAGTATTTATAGTGCACGTTCTGTTCACAACACACTCCCAGCCATTACGTCAAGGGTATACATTACCAAGTGGGTTCTGTCAAGAACTTATCAAAGCCTGTAAGAGCCGCTAAGTATACTGCTGAAACTGTCACTCAGAAAGCGCTCTTCTATCTCACAAAAACCTAAACCTTCGTTGGTGGTAGAAAAAAATTTGTGAATTCACCCTGCGTCCTATTTTTGCGACAATAGTTTCTTAAAAGGCACGAGGGCCACTTTGAGGTCGCAGTGTTCGTCTGTTTGATGTTTATAACGGTTTTGATAGTATTACAACTAAATATCGACTGCCAGGCCACCTATGCAAGCATTCCTATACATTTTTACCATTTCAATGCAAAATTCTCATTATAAGCCAAAGCTTGATTTTCCAAATGTATAAACAGTCGCTATGAAGGGGGAGAGCACCCTGTCGATACGACTATCGTCAATCCCCTGACGGTAAGATTTTTAGTCTTCCCAGGATTCAGTCGATGAACCCCTTAATCACTAAACTTACCACTGAACAACGGAAACTCAAGCATTAGTTAACCCTATCCCAAACGACAAATTTTGGACTGGTCCAAATTTAAAAGAGTTTGCAGACAACAATTTTAAATTTGATGAAAATGGCAGAAAGGTCTCTAAAAGGGTAGAAAACAGTGTGGGAAAAGGAGAAATTGCTCTTTACGAGCCATTTCTCCTTTTCCCACAGTGTTTTCAAAAGACTTGTACTGCAGACACGTGAAAACCAGGGCTTGTTTGGGAAAGGGTTAAAGGGGTATGTTTGGATTTTTATTTTTTTTCGCCACAAATCAAATTATTTGAGCTGTGCTCTGTAAAAAGGGGCTTATTGCATCTGCGAAATGTATCGACTCAGGTCAGCTTGCGCATTCCGCAATGATTTAGTCGGTTGTTAAAAAAAAAAAGTGGCCATAATGGATGCATAATTATGTGATGACTTGATTGGTATCATGGATCATTAAATGCATTAAGCACCCTTTTGCCAGAGCACGGTTCACTTGTAAAGTAATGGTGAAAACAGCAAAAGATCATTTTTTTGGAAAGCGCAAAGAAACTAGACTATTAAAGGTGCACTTCAAAAATGCGTTTAGATAATGGAATGGTCATTTTGCAGTCGGTAAAGTTCCACCATTGTGGCGAGATCAGACATGACGTCATCGTTCTGATTTTTATAGTGCCCCATTTAAAGGCCCAACACCAGTCAAAAAACAATGCAGGTGTTGATATACATTCAATTTTTAATCATACCATTTAAAAATATGGAAACTATCTTGAGGATGACAATCTGTTATTTTATGCGTCGGTCCAAGTGTTAACCCCAGGCAAAAAATTGAATTTTAATATCAGACAAAAAGTAAACAACAGATTGAGAGACCTGGCAACTTTTAACCTACTTTTAAAATTCATATTTAGTATTTACTTTTACAGCGAATTATTATTATCAGTATTATTTTTTAATCAACACTGATAAATACTACGAAATAGATTTTTTCCTGCATACTTAAGAAACCAGGAAGTTTCATACATTAAAAATTGGAAATTAGGCATTCAGAAGAACGGGTCGGTCGCCTTGACGGTAACTCCGTCTATTTTTATGACATTAGATATGACGTCATCGCACTTATTTGAATATGATCCCGCATAATCAGCTCTCGTTAATCATCAAATGACATTCCCGCAAACCTGTGCAAAGTTCTAGTGCAAATCTATACATAAATTAATAGGCTATGTGGACCACTAAGGAATTACCACTGATTTTTTTTTTACATTTGTCTTTCTTCTTTACTGGTGGCTTTCCAACTGTCGCCTTACTTACTCCAGCAATGGATCATTTTTAGATTCTAGACGAGCGAACGCTCTAGTCTATTGCCACCGAGAGTGACTCAGATTCAAATATAAACAAAAAGCCCACAGTGGCAAAATACTGCCGCACAGACAATAATTCTTTTTGTCACAAATGATAAATCTGGTGAATATCGCAATTTTGAAATCAACTACAAAATCCGTTCCAGTCCAATTTGAAGGATGTCTTTATACAAAGTCATAGACTGAACAAGATGTCATCGTTTGTTTACATGTAAAATAAGTGGGTGACCTATGTAAATCAAGCTAATCTTTACTTATCCCGACGCAACCCTTTTCATCCTCGTGTTTTTCGCTCGTGAAGGAGGTCGTGTCTAGCTACGAGTTCGTCCAACCGAGTAGAAAGTGAAAAAACATGGAATATTCATCTAAAAGTGAACTCTAGAAAGTATTAAAATGCCAAATCATCAAATTGATTTGTTCTTTATGTGTTTTTTTTTTTTAATCTAAGATCAACACACACATTTTTTTCCATGGCATTTTCTATCGTGACAAGTAAATGGCTATGACAGGTTGGATAAGTCGCCGGAGCAAACTTGATCGAACTTACTTTGTATTAACCAGATAGGACCGGACAGAACCGGATCGGAATTAATAACCTTTTTCTTTTATCTTGTATGGACCAACTAAGTTTTATCTTTACCAATGCCCCTTATTCGACATTCGCCAGTCTCTCAGTACTTTCAGCACTTTGATTTTATTTTGGGGAGATTATAACATTCTGAATAGCCCCATTTAAGACCTTGCAAAAAGAAATGCACAAATATTTAACGAATAAGGAAAAATACTGCTTTTCTTGACTTATTAAAAAGAACTGCTCCTTTTCTCAGAATATTTCTAAAAGTTTCTAATCCTGGTACATAAAAGTCTAATTTATAGAGTAATTGTCGGGAGTAAAATGACTCCATCCCGTTATCCAATTAGAGTAAATACCCCGTGATTTAAACCGCCATAAAATTATAAACACCCATTTTAGATTTAACTCAATTACTCGAAATTCGTGATATAAAACAGCAGGGTCCGACGCCCTGGTACTGCCCTTTTTCGTGTGAAAAAAAAAACCATTTCGTCCCTGACTGCAAATTATGAACTGGTATATATCATCATTATAGAGTAGAAGGTTGCTTTATTTTACACACATATTGTATTGCATTGCATTGTATTGTATTGTATTGTATTGTATTGTATTGTATTGTACCGTATATATTTTTCATGGTCAATTTTAGGGTCCGCTACTTTAAACGTATACCTGACGACAAAATTTAGACCAATCCGTATTGAGAGCATTTCCAGACGACATATTTGACGAGGCTGGTATGGCCGGTCCTGTTTTTGAAACGATAGGAAACCATGCGAGAAAAGGAGAAAATGCTGGTTACCAGCATTTTCTCCTTTTCTCACATGGTTTTCCAAATGGTTCTTTATCGGAGTCGTGTGACAAAAAAAAGTCATCATAAGCATAGTCGTTATCATATCATTAATTATCATTATACCATGGTCATCGAAGTCGTCATCACTATTGTATCTATCATCATATTTGCCATCGTCGGAGTTCGGCAGTATCAAAATCGCCGTCGTCATTATAGTCGTCTGTAGTACAGTCGTCATTGACATAATCATCTTCGGCGTCGGTGTCATCGATTTCGTCACCATCATCATCATCGTCATCAACATCGTCATCATCATCATCATCATCATCATCATCATCAACAACAACATCGTCGTCGTCGTCATCATCATCATCGTCATCATCACCATCATCATCATCATCATCATCATCATCATCGTCGTCGTCGTCGTCGCCGCCGTTGTCGTCGTCGTCATCATCATCATCATCATCATCATCATCATCATCTTCGTCATCTTTTTCATCCTCCTTATCCTCGTCGTCATCCTCCTCCTCCTCGTCGTCGTCTAAATATGCTAAACGGGAGTAGAAATGCAGCGTAGATACCGTATGCGATAATACCTAACCGCTCAAAGCAAAATACTGTTGGTACCGTTGGAAGTCGTTTGATAACTCTACAACTATTGGTCATATTGTATTGAAATTTTGGCCATTTTTCGAAAAATGGTCTGTCGAGTAATAAACGAAACATTGTTAATATCGAACAGTCGAATATTTTTCATTGTAGCGTAAATTGTTTACCGTGCGTTTCATTTTCTGTTTAATATACACGATATTGAACGGTTTTATTTTCGGATCGTTAAACCTTAGTCTCCATATATTAGCCATGCTCTGTGAAATGGTGGTGTGTGTGTGTGGGGGGGGGGGGGGGGGGGGCTGATGATGCATCTGCATAAAGGATCGACCGAGGTCGGCCTACTTATTCCGAAACGACCGATCATTTGAACAAAAACATGTTTGAACAATGGGTTATGCCCAAATGACGTCTTTAGTGTATAGACAACATGTTTGAAAAGGGAGCGATTGCCATAACACGAACAAGCTCTTTTTTTCCAAAATATTTGAGCCATGCTCTGTGAAAAGAAGGCTTAATGCATCTGCGAAAAGTTACGACCCAGGTCAGCCTGCGCAGTCCGCGCAGGCTGACCTGGGCCGAAACGTTTCGCTATAGTTCAATTTTATGTGTGTCCAAGTACCAGTCTGCTTCATTATGAAATCGGTTATTAAAAAAGGGGGCTATAATGGATCGATAATTATGTGATGGCTTGATCGGTATCATGCATCACGGAGATGCATTAAGCCCCCTTTTGCTAGAACATGGCACGTTTTCATATTTTCTTTTTGTTTTTGTTTTTTGCTTGTGAGTAAAAGGTCCTTAGACTTGCACAGTGAAACAAATCAGTGCAGAAGAATAAAAAAAAAAAAACACGCTCCTTACGTAAAATTTCAAGAATGTTTCGTACATGGGAACCCAGACATGACCGCATTCTCGTAAATTCTCGCCAATTATGACACTCCACGAGAACAAAAAAACTTCGAGAAGGTGTCAAACATGCAAAAACGTAACTCATGTAAAGAATTTCCGCAGATCAGCAAAACAATTTATCTTTTCAAGGTTGTAAATAATGTTAAAATATTTTCCAACTTTCGATGTATTCTTTTTTTGGGACTGCTCTATCTTTTATCGTTGCTGGTTCATATATTAACCCTTTCAGTGCCATAGGCGAGTGCAAGGGCTAATGCAGATGATATAGATCAAGATCAGACACACAGAACGTTATAACATAATATTTTTTCGTCATGCTCTGTGAAAAGGGGGTTAATGCATCAAAATGTATCGACCCATGTCAGCCTCCGCAGTCTGTGCAGGCTGATCTGAGCCGAAACTTTTTGCTATTGGTCATTTTTCTGCAAGTCCGAGGACCAGTTTATGTCATGATTCAGTTGGTCGTTCGACAAAATAGACTTTGTAGATCAATGATCATGCATCACAGAGATGCATTAAGTCCCTTTTTCCAGAGCATGGCTTATTCATCTCTTTACCAAACAACAACATTTTGGACGTTTCCAAATTGAAAGCATTTGCAGACGACAAAATAAATGGGACTCAAAAACTGAAATTTGTTATGGGAAAGGTAGAAAACATTGTGGGGAAAAGGAGAAAATGCTGGTTACCAGCATTTTCTCCTTTTCCCACAATGTTTTCAAAAGGCTTCTTCCCAAGGGTCGTTAAAAGTCGGGATTGTGTGGTAAAGGGTTAAAAGTGATGGAATTATGTATAAAACGTGGGTTTTAGATTTGCACATAATGCCCCAATGCTGTACAGCGTCATAATTTGCCTTGATCCGCAACCATTTTATGCTTACAGAATAAAAGTTAACCTTTATGCAAAGGAATTAGATCTGAGTGCCATGCCATCTCGTTATATCTCTTTATCTCGTTATATCACACGACTTAGATATCCTTAGCATGGATTATTTAAAAAAAAAAAAAAAAATGAGCCATGTTCTGGCAAAAGGGGGCTTAATGCATCTCAGTGACGCACGATACCTCGCAAGCCATCACATGATCATGGATGCACAAAGTCCATTTCGTCTAACAACTGATTGAATCATGAGGTAAACTGGTCCTCGGAAATGCAGAATTTGACCAATAGCAAAAGTTTCGGTTCAGGTCAGCCTGCGTGGACGGCGCAGGCTGACCAGGAACGATACTTTCTGCAGATGCATTAAAATCCCTTTTCACAGAGCACAGCTCAAATATTTGGAACAATTGTTCTCCAGATTAAGCCAAAGTGTCATTTGAAGCATTTGTTCAGACAGGTTAAAGGTCGAGGTCACAGCTGAAGCTCGAGCGATGAAGTAGTCTTAATTTGGTTTGTCTTGACCATAACTTTTACCTTCATGCATTTATTTCCAAATACGTGAACCATGCTCTTTAAAAAGGGGGTTTAATGTTTCTGTTAAAAAAATCGACTCAGGTCAACCTACGCAGTCCACCCAGGTTGACCTGGGTCGAATCTTTTGTGCGATTGGTCAGTTTTCTGCTCGTCAAAGGGCCAGTCAACTGCATGATTTCAGTAGGTTGTCGAACAAAATGGATTTTATGACTTGCTTGGTATCACGTAGATGCATTAAATCCCCTTTTGCCAGAGCGCCGCTCAAATAATTTGGCAGTATTGCTGTTCTTCGTGAAGAGTAGATGTGCAATTATAAGCATTTATTCTTGTGGATGTATGTCAAGATCGCGCATAAAGTTCAAAGAATAAATTGTCATGAAATAAGCCTAAGCTGGTCACAATCCCTACAATTATGCATATATTTAAAAACGGTTTTATGCAGTTTAATCTATATCTCTTTATTCAAGTATTTAGGCCTCTGGCCCATATACAATTACATAATATGCATTCTTTTTTATATAATGAGTGACAAAAATTGTAATAAATAAAATTGGAGTTTAGTTTACTCTTGTTACTGCTGTTGCTTATCCTCAAACGTAATTTGAGGTCATATTTATAACTTGATTGACGGTTGAAACAGATCTAGACCAAAACAAACTGCTTTGCGGTCTTGTCCGGGTCTGTTAAAAACCGTCAATGGGAACTATGCTCCATGATTACAATCAAAGTTAACGGACAGATAACATTGCATCATAAGGTTATCATTTAAACATGATAGTAATTAGCAATCTTTATCTGTACAGCGATTAGCAAATACTTAATTTTAAGCTCCTGCAGCTTAAGACCTTGGAGAACATTGTGACAGAAGGTTGTAATAAATCAAAAGGTTATCATTGGGGAAAAAAAAACGTAATATTAATTATCATTAACCCGTATCGTGCTAAATAAGTGAAATGAAACTTGAAAGCAGATTGTGAAAAAGCAGATTTTACTTTTTTAACCCTTTCCCAAACGACAAATTTTGGACTGGTCCAAATTGAAAGAGTTTGCAGACGACAATTTTAAATTTGATGAAAATGGCAGAAAGGTCTCAAAAAGGGTAGAAAACACTGGGGAGAAAAGGAGAAATTGCTCGTTACGAGCAATTTCTCCTTTTCCCATAGTGTTTTCAAAAGACTTGTACTGCAGACACGTGAAAACCAGGGCTTGTTTGGGAAAGGGTTAAAGATACTTTTTTTTTTTGCGAAAAATTATGCGCTTATCGGACAGTGTAGATCCAAGGTCAGACTGCACGTTCTGTGCAATCTGATCTTGATCAACAGTGTCTGCAAAAGGTCCTTTGGTCGCGCTTAGCAGCCTAAGGGTTAAGAATCAGTCTAAGAAATACAGTTCAGCAGCTGTTTAGAATGTTTTTACGTGTTGCAGGTAATATATGAGCCGTGCTCTGTGAAAAGAGGCTTAACGCATCTGCGAAAAGTATCGGCCCATGTCAGCCTGCGCAGTCCGCGCAGGCTGACCTGGGCCGACACTTTTCGCTATCAGTCAATTTTCTGTATGTTCAAAGACCAGTCTACCTAATGGTTGAGTCGGTTGTTTAAAAAAGTGGCTATTATGGATCCATTATTATGTGATGGCTTGATTGGTATAATGCATCACGGAGATGCATTAAGACCCCTTTCGCCAGAGCATGGCTCATATACGTTGTCAAATTAATCTATGCATCAGTGCATGACTGGCAATCAGGGAAAAGACGGCTTAATGCATCTTTGTATTGGATTATGCCAAGCCATTCTCTTGACACACTGTGTATCCATTTTGACTCAAAACCGTATCCCAAACAAGCCCTGGTTTTCACGTGTCTGCAGTACAAGTCTTTTGAGAACACTGTGGGAAAAGGAGAAATTGCTCGTAGCAATTTCTCCTTTTCCCACAGTGTTTTCTACCCTTTTTGAGAACTTTCTGCCATTTTCATCAAATTAAAATTGCCGTCTGCAAACTCTTTCAATTTGGACCAGTCCAAAATGTGTTGTTTGGGAAAGGGTTAAAACCGTATGGATACTGAGGGAGAAGGGTCCTTTGGCATATAACAAAAATACCAATGGCAAACTCTTTCGACCCAAGTCAACCTGCGCGGACTACGAAGGCTGACATAAGTCGATACTTTTTCAAGATGTTTTAAATCATCTTTTTAATAGAGCATGATTTACATGTATTTACATGTTCGAATAATCACAATTTTATCGTATTTTATGTACTGCAAAGTCTTTCAAATGCTCTCAGAAGTACAATAGAATTACGGAAAGGTACAGTTTAAGTCTTTGAAACACAAACTATTTACAAACCCATTTAGCGTTTTTCGTTTGTAGACTGTGTTATACCCACCATCTTTTTTTTTTTGCTTAGGAAAACATTGCACCAATTGGACACAGTCAGTTTGATCAATTGCACTTACCACGATTTTTTGTCTCTACAGCCGTATATCATGAACCGATGTATTCGTTTTTTTTTTTTACTCCAAACTGCAAATTAGAATAGTGCATTGTGTATATATGTATGGAGTAATGGTTAAATCTGCTTCAAAGCCATGTAGTTATCAAGAAACAAGACCTAGCACACCGTTTTAAGGCTCATTATTTTTGTCACTCACCGTGAGAAATACCATAAACATCGGGGCTTTACAGCTCAAGTGAGAATTGACATACTAGTGCACCGTTTGTCGAACTTCCATCTGATAAGATAATAAATAGGCTTCCGTGGTCCCGGGGGTCAAATTATATTCATGTTTGCTTTTGATGCACACCCCATGCGCCCAGTAGGTCCCCAAAAATTTATATGACCTTTGGTAAATATTTACACCCACTTTGCACAAAGCGGAACATTCAATCATTCACGCCCACTGGCATGCAGAATTATGCACGTAGAACTTTAGCTCAATAAAACAAAGTGACAGAAAAATGTACACAAAGTTGACTTAATCAGACGTACTGCTTTGCACACCGTGGTTATTTCTAAGCATCTGTAATGTTTCTCATGAGAAAATTGGATCTAATTGAAAACTTAGAAATTCGTGTTATACAATCTGTCAATTTATGGCAGGAATAAATCTTACCTATTTCAGCAATTATAATTTATAATGCCTTCTGTTTTGCCCTTCCAAAAGACAAAAAGAAAGAAATTGCTTGTTACAAACAGGGATGGTACATGTATATATAAAGTATGTAAGATACTTGTTACGAAAAATGAATTTTTCTCCCGATTTTTTTTTCTCTGTCATTCAAAACAGACATTTTGATTTCCTTGAGTAATTCTGATAAAGGTATCAGTTAAACGAGTTAGCGGAAGGTCTAGAAACTAGCCTGTATTATAAAGGGTCGAGGGATGGTCCGCTAGGGGTATGGCCATAAAGTTTGACCACTAGAGCAATATAAGTTTGCTCTCTGCGAAGTAAATAAATTTTCCTGGCACCGCAGGACTTGTCAAAACCATCCTGGGTTCCCGATTTAACGAGAAACTATGACCTTTTCGTTAATTGAAAGCCCTTTTCTGTAATGAGCTTCTTTTTTCCCCCTCTCTCTTACGCAGAAAGCAAAATTTTGGATTGGCCCAAACTGAAAGCGTTTGCAATCTGTGGCAAGTCCATGTGGCTCAAATGTTAGAATTTATCTTTGACGAAAAAGAAAAAAAGAACATCGTGGGAAAAAGGAAGGAAATGCTGTTTACTGCCATGGCATTTTTTCCTGGTCCCACAATGTTTTCACAAGCATTTTACGGCAAGGTGGTTTAAAACACGGAATTGTTTAATAAAGATTTAACTCTCACTACCAACTCAAGAGATCTAAAAGTAGACTGCCAATGCCATTGGTCGCAGTACTGTATCTGGTGGCGGACGGTGTAGATCAAGGATCAGACTACGCCGAGCCCAGGTAGCGCAGTCGGTAGCGCACAGGACTTGCAAACAGGGGTTTGCTGGTTTTAATCCACAGCGGGGTTTGCTGGTTCGAATGCGAAGTTATGTCAATTTCTTTCCGAGGATTGATGATAGTCATTGCAACAGGATTCATTCCTCTCTCGCCGCTGATTATTGTTTCGACGATGGTTATTTGGGAAAGCAGTTAATGGCTTGGGAAGAATATTGCGCGAAGTCCTGGGTCCGTATTCACCAACCACTCTTATGAACATTCTTTGTCTTATTCTCCATAATTTTCAAAATTTGAAAGTAACACATCTCCTAATTGGCTAAATCAAATGGTTTAGCCAAGCAGAAGTTGTGTAGCTTTCAAATTTAGCTAGTTCTGGAGAACAAGACTGAGAACGCTCTTAAGAATGGTTGGTGAATACGGACCCTCGTAACCAGCATTTTCCCCCTTTCCCACAATCCTATCAAAGACCGAAGTCGTCTTTTTAGTTGTATCTAATTCGTCGTTTGCAAATGCTTTCAATGTAGTTGAGTCCGTTTGTTTATATTGTAGTTTAACGGCGTTTTAACATTTTATGTAACATCACAGGTTGTCAGTGCACCTAGGCATGTGCTTCCTGGCTGTACTGAAATAATTTTCGTTCCAAGTCACTGACTACTTTAATCACTCGTATCAGAGGTGAGAGGTGTAAAAATCGCCGGAATAAAAGTTCGCCTCAACCGGTTATCGAACCCACAACAACCTGGTCACAAGTCAGATATGCTAACCACTTAGCGACCCGGTTGGGCTTTACTCGAGTCCAAAATTTTGTCCTTTGGTATAGAGTTAACTCTTTACCACACAATCCCGACTTTTAATGACCCTGAGAAAGAAACCTTTTGAAAACATTGTGGGAAAAGGAGAAAATGCTGGTAACCAACATTTTCTCCTTTTCTCACAATGTTTTTCGCCCTTTCTAAAACAAATTTCAAATTTTCAGTCACATTTATTTTGTCGTCTGCAACTTCTTTCAATTTGGACTGGTCTAAAATTTTGTTGTTTGATATAGAGTTACACGACGAGGCGAAGGGTTATCACTTGATTAGATAGGTAATGATGGGAATATTTCATTGAGAAACTGCGGGGTCGGACGATCGTGGGGGTGCTAGTCCAATTTATTAATTTGTCTTTGAAATCCGTGTCTTCAAAAGCCTTGTACCATAGACTGGGTCTCACAATGTTTGGTCGAAAGTAGTCCCGTACAGAAGTCATGTTTGATTCCATTCTATACGACTTGCTGATCGAGTATGTCGTCCATGAATTCAACAAAGAACCATTACTGCAAACTTTCTTAATAATACTGAATGCCAACACTGTAAAAGGTGGGAAGAAAACACTGAAATTAATGATTATTCAAGTGGATTGTTTTGTTAAGTTTCGTAAGCGATGAAGAAAGGGTAACAATTTGGGTTATGCGCCTTTCCTCAGTTCTCACACGTCCTGGTACTATTTTAACGAGTAGATCTGTCTTGTACCCTTTACAACGCTGAGAAACAAAGTTTTAGGAAACATGGTGGGAAAACGAAAGAAAATGCGGTAACCAGCAATTTTTCGTTTTCCCACAATGTTTTCCACCCTTTCAAAGACAAATTTCATCATTTGAGCCACATTCAATGATACGTCTGCAAATGCTTTAAATTTGGACATGTCTAAAATGTTGTCGCTTGGTAAAGCGTTCAACTTGTTTTCCATGGGAACATTACTTTGAAGGGATATACTGAAATAGATTTCAATCCCTGTTGATTGAATGATGTTATAATTGACAGTATCAAAAGGCCACTTTCGTTTATCTCATTGAGCTAATTAATTTTACTACGCATGCGCAGTCATGTTCACCATTCGGAACCGTCTTGGATTCCCCGTGGCGTCATTACGCTAAGCAAAACAAACAGAGCTTTGGAAGTGAATTGCGCCATAAATAATAAGAATCGTATAAAAACAGGAGATAACAGATCGACAATATCTGCTCCTATCAGAGATTTATTTAATTACGTGTTTGTTTTATGGGGGGTGAAATATTGCCTATGTTAATGCTCTTCTGGTCAGATATCTTTATAAACCCTGGTCTCAATAACGGACAAACAGTTGCTCTCCGATAAAACAGTGCAGCAGAAGTGCTAACTGTCAAACAGGACTGCTTTTAATTACTACGACCCGGAAGCAGTTCGTAGTAGTGCGACACCTTATGTTTCAAAATCATCTAGAGCAAATTTATTAACTCTTAAGCTGCTTATCGCGACCCACTGACCTTTTGCGAACCGTGTAGATCAAGATCAGACTGCACAGAACGTGCAGTCTGATCTTTGATCTACACTGTCCGATACGGTATTTTATTTCCGGTGAAATCAACTTTGAAACCGCAATATTTGGCCTTTTAGTATTGAGTAGAAATTTGCGTTTCATTTATTCAGCAGCTTAAGTGTTAACACCACGCAATGATTTGATCCAACAAACTGTTTTTGAACCTTTGGTCGGCACAAAGCCACCATTCTTAAGAACATTTTAGTCTTATTTTCAAGAATTTTCTAAACTTGAAAGTAACGCAACTTCGACTGGCTAAACCATATGAGCCATGCTCTTGCAAAAGGGGGCTTAATGCATCTCCGTGAATCATTTATCAACCCTTTCCCAAACAAGCCCTGGTTTTCACGTGTCTGCAGTACAAGTCTTTTGAAAACACTGTGGGAAAAGGAGAAATTGCTCGTAACGAGCAATTTCTCCTTTTCCCACAGTGTTTTCTACCCTTTTTGAGACCTATCTGCCATTTTCATCAAATTTAAGATTGTCGTCTGCAAACTCTTTCAATTTGGACCTGTCCAAAATTTGTCGTTTGGCATTTCATTAAGCAAGTCATCACAAAGCCGAGTATGGATCTATAAAGTCCATTTTGTCTAACGACCCACTGAACCATGAGCTAGACTCGTCCTTTGACGTACTGAAAATTGACCAATAACAACTGAGGATTGCGCATGCTAACATGGGTCGATACTTTTTGCGGATGCATTAAGTCCTCTTTTCACAGAGCATGGCTAAATTATTGTTTAGCCAATTTGAGGTTGCGTTACTTTCTGAAACTAAGAATGACCCTAAGAATATTTAGTGGATACGGACCAAGATTGTATGAAATCGGCAATCAAATCAACAACTGATCAAAGGACTGACACTCCTGAGAGCCCCCCCCCCCCCCCCCCCCGGTTTGTAGTTTGTTAGAACTGTGAAGTTTATGCTACTTTTACGCAATTTTGAAAGTGACAAACTTCTCATGAGCTAAACCATTTGGTTAAGCCAATCAGAAGTTGTGTTACTTTCCAATTGAATAAATTCCTGAGAATAAGACCAATAATGGTCTTAAGAATGGTTGGTGAATACGGACCCTAGTTATTTCAACTACACATTGTCTCACATAACTCAAATCTGCTGTTGCGGACTATGTAGTTCAGACTGCACAAATCATGCTGACTGCTGAATTATTTTGGTGCAAAATACCTTTATACTTGAAATATTTTGGTCTGTGTTGTCCGATTTGTTGGGGGAAAAAAAATCTCTAACAACACGTATAAGTTTCATTGAAAATTCTGTATTGGCGTTTCGGCTTACACCTTCATCAGAATTTATAAACTTTTAACAGATTTTATTTTTTGCCCGATTTAAGACATCGGTTTTTATTTGAAGCGTTTAAAGGGGCAATGACGTTGGCTGCAGTATTATGCTGATAAAAATTAGACAATACAGACCAATATTGTGACAAGCATTGGCGAGGAAGCGCTATAGATAAGTGCACTGAACAATGTGATATATATTTAACTCCGAACAAATAATTCTCCTTTTGCCATAATATTTTCACGTGTATATGCATCAAACCTTATTTCAAACTTCAAATCTTTATCATTAACCCTTAGGCTGTTAAGAGCTACTCAAGGACCTTTTGCGGACAATGTAGATCAAGATCAGACTGCACAGAACGTGCAGTCTGATCTTGGATCTACACTGTCCGATAAGGAGATATCTTTCCAAAAAAAATAACTTTGAAATAGTAATATTCAGGTTTTTACTATCGACTTGACGGTATCATTTAACTTATTCAGCAGGATACTGCCATCCTGTTACCTATCTTTGTATTAAGCCTTATCCTGCTGAATAAAAGAAATGAAACTTTCAAGCCAATAGTATAAGCTCAAAATTTTCATGTTTCAAAGGTATTTTTGGAGGAAAGATATCTCCTTAGCGGACAGTGTAGATCAAAGATCAGACTGCACGTTTTGTGCAGTCTGATCTTGATCTACGCTATCCGCAAAAGGTCAGTGAGTCGCGATAAGCTGCCTAAAGGTTAACTCTATCGGACGCTAGTCGCAATAATGAGACGTTTGCGGTGCTTCTTTTCACATTTGGACATTTACAGTTCACCGCACCGTCTCAAGGCCATCGGGAATATACAGCAAAACTACAGCACTGTACTGACTCTGTTTCGTCGTTTAATCTGTATTGCAGCAAATGCAGTTAATTTTTAATAACACACACGACCATGGAAAAAATATTAAACGTTTCATTACCAAAAGCGCTTGTAGAGAGTCGCTTATAACTTGTAATCTTGAAAAAAAAAAGACTTTGGAAATCTATCACGCTTGGCGGCCATTTTTTCTTTATCTAAGTGAACGTAAACATTTCGGGTGACAGATGAATTAAACTGTTTTTTCGCTGTGTAGCGTTTAAATCGGAAACATTTGTGTTTTAAACGAAGGATTATTGAATACGTAAGCAACATGTATGTTCAAATTCTAGTTTTGTACCCCATTCGTGAAAATAAGAGAATTGCAAAGTGCGCAAATAATTTGTGCGCAGATTTCAACTGTTTTTTTTTTTTCACGATCTTCTCTGTACCCGGAGGCGACCAGTCAAAAATTAAAATCGCCTTCGGGGACAGTTATCTATCTGTACTATATCGGACGCTTACGGGAGATACAACGGGTACCAGTTTAGCAGGATACACGTTAACGGAAGCCTTCTTCAAAGTCCGTTCGCAGCAGAATTGTTACCTGGAAGGGAAAATGTTTTAATTAATAAAGAACATATATTGTCAAGCCTTTCGCCATAAACTATAAGGAAACAATAGATAGAGAGATATTTCAGCGCACCGTATAAATGGTAATGTCAGTCGGTGAGAGATAAGTCTTATCTAAGATTGTAAACTTGACTAAGATAACAATTTTTCTTTCACTCACTTTTTTGTTGCAAACCAATTTAACCCTTTACCAAACAGTTGCATGTTTTATCAGCTCTGAGGACAAGGACGTTTAAAAACATTGTGAGAAAAGGAGAAAATGCTGGTAATCAGCATTTTCTCCTTTTCCCACATTGTTTTTGTTGTTCTTACACAGCCAATTTTTGTCATGCGAGCCACATGTAATTTTGTTATCTGCCATAGCTTTCAAATTGAACGAGTTTCACATTTTATCGTTGAGTACAGAGTTAAGATCATTTTGCTGTGTTGTATGGTATTTGTTTTTTGAATGCTTTCAGTCTCTTATTCCAAATTTTCTGGAGGTAAATCGGTCAAGTTTATACAGATAAATGGTTGAGGTATTAACGACCAATAAACGTTGTGGAAATCAGAGAAAACGTCCGTTGCGACTCATTTTAATTCATGTACTTATTTTTGGTAAAAGTTTTCAGTGCTTTATTATTTTGAAAGATACGTTGTAAAAGAATAAAGAAAAAGTTAAAGGTAGCGACTAGCAAGATCACCCCGTGGAAAAAGGATAAATTGTTCCACTTTTCATGACGTTTCAGATTGCCCTACCCCGAAGGAGTGTTTGTGTTTACCAGGAGGCCTGTTTTAAGGCCATATTTAACGATCCGTTGTTTGAACGGTCCTGAATAAGAAAACTTTTGAAAACATTGTGGGAAAAGGGAAAAAAATGCTGATGATCAGCATTTATTCCTTTACCCACAATTTTTTACACGTTCGATGACACATCACGACATTTTTGAGACATTTTGAATAATCATTTCGTATACAAGTACTTTCACTGTGGTCTGAAGGGCCGTTCTCTAAAAAACAGTTTAGAAAAGGGTTGATTTATGGGTTACATGAGATTACAATACCACCCGCGCAATCCGGTATAAATAAAGAGAAATCAATCGCGTAGAGGGGTTCGATTCAAACTAAGCCCTTTACCATACAACAACATTCCAATCCCCTCTCCCTTGTAGTGAAAGCATTTGCAGACGAAATCAGACGAATCTACAATGGTGGAATTTGTCTCTTAGGGTCAGAAAACATTGTAGAAAAAAGGAGGGAATGCTGGCAACTAGTATTTTCTTTTCCAGCTATGTTTTCAAAAGCAATCTCGATCCGGGCCGTTAAAACTCGGGATTGTTTGTTAAAAGGTTAAGTGAAAACGTGTACATGTAAATGAGCCATGCTCTGTGAAAAGGGGGCTTAATGCATCTGCAAAAAGTATCGACCCGGGTCAGCCTGCGCAGTCCGCGCAGGCTGACATGGGCCGAAACTTTTTGCTACAGGTCAGTTTTCTGTATGCCAAAGGACCAGTCTACCTCTTCATTAAGTCGGTTGTTAAAAAAGGTGACTATTTTGGATTCATAATTATGTCATGGCATGATTAGTGTCATGCATCACGGAGATGCATTATGCCTCCTTTTCATGGAGCATGGCTCAAACATTGCCTTACATTGTAAAAATCTGAGCAAAGTCTCACAGGTAAGTCTTTGAAGATCCTAATCCAAAGTTTCAGTCTCCGGATCCAATCTTTGGAGGCATTTTCATAGTCTTTTTAGGTATACTATGAAGACACTGGAATTCATGTTCTGTCAACTCTATTTCAACGTGTGTAAACCATCAGTTGCAGTCATTGTCTATTGTACGAGATGCAAGACTTTCTGAAGCAGGAAAAAGTCGTTGTGCTCCCCGACCCTCTGTCTTCACCTGACCTTGCCCCTTGTGACTTCTTTTTGTTTCCAAAGCTAAAAAAATACCTTTCAGGTCGACAGTTTGTTTAGCACAAACACCTCGGTTCTGCAATATTCCAGTGTCTTCATAGTATACCTAAAAAAGACTATGAAAATGCCTTCAGAGACTGGATCCGGAGACTGAAACTTTTTACATGTATATCTGTTGTAGTTGAATAATGTGAGGGAACAAAGTAAAAATTTCAGTGAAACCTATGAAGAATCAAATTTTAGGTGCTTAGATGCATTCATATTTAAACTCTCCTCGTAAGATAGGGTCGACAGTCAATTTTTCAAAAGAATTTTTTCCTTCTTTAATATTTCAAATTAAACAGAAAAAAACTAAATTTAATCGAAAAGAGCTAAGCTACTCGGTTCAGCAACCGATTACATTTGCGAATAAAAAAAAACACTCGAAACTTCCAGTTTATCGAAATCATCAAAACATTATCGGTTCAGCAACTACAAGACCCTCCACCACTTTATCGGCGAAAGGAAAACGACGTTTTTTCAGATTTATCTTTACAACTGAAAGCCAGTTTGACCTTCTAATCTTACCATATCGTAGCCCGCGCGTGTATTTATTATTTTCCATGCCCATAAAACAGGTAACAACGTTCATTTACAAGTTATTTAATACAAGTTCTTATCTACCGTAACAAACTCCCGGTCCAGGGAACATCCCATAAAGAAAAATTTCAACAGTTACCTCTTTTTTTTTCCTTAGTCGTTAAAACTAAACTATGACGCATTTTAACGACCTTAAAAAAAGGCTTTTGAAAACATTGTGTAGAAAAGGAGAAAATGCTGGTCACCAGCATTTTCTCCTATTCTCACAAAGTTTTGACTCATTCAAACCAAAATCATTTGAGCTACATGAAATTTGTCGCCTGTATATGCTTTCAACTTGGACAAGAAAAAGATCTTGTCAAAGATTTCATCATGTGTTGAAGAATTCAGGTCCAAAGAAAATAAAGAAATCCAAGGGGAAAAAAACACCAAAAATAAAACAATCTGATTTTGGGTCTCCACAATCTTATAACATTTTTCTTGCAAAAACTTAGATTTTCGGCAAGTTTTCCTTAAAAAAAGAAAGGACGAGAGTTATAATGGTGTGTGGTATTTTAGTGTTGAAATCATTATTTTCACTTGGGATACAATACCTCATGCCGCGGAGGAAACATCATTCACTGTGCAACGTTGAAGACTTCGAGTCTACGAAGAAGAAATTTATTATTCCATAGATATACGTCAACAGGTGGCATCATCCCGTACACAGAGCGAGTGAGGGACGTAAAGAAAGTTCTACGTACTTTATTGCTTGTTAAACTCGATTTTTACGAGAAATTTTCTTAATTGCTTGGAAACTATGCCATGTAAGTAAACACAGTAAATGACATTATCTTTTGGAAAGTGTCGCGATCCTTCTGATAATCTGAAAGCTTGGAATTTTTGCCGAAGACAGATTTTACATAAAAGCAGTTTTGAAAAAGACGTTTCAAGTTAATCTTTATACTTTATCAGAACCATTAATGTAAAAGCTACTTTTTTTTAACCTACCAGAACACTTTTACTAATAATACACAAAGGACAAATATATAAAGGTATGTAAAAGATTGTGGAAAAGGAGCTATGGCTTTCAAAAAGCAATTGCTCCTTTTGCCAAAGTATTTTAACCCTTTACCAGACGAGAAAATTTTAGCCTAGTCCGAATTGAAAGCATTTGCGGACGACAATTTCTATGTGGCTCACATGGTGCAATTTTTCTTTTATAGGGTAGAAAACATTGCGGGAAAAGGAGAAAATGCTGGTTACCAGCATTTTCTCCTTTTCCCACAATGTTTTCAAAAGGTTTCTTTCCCAGGGGCGTCAAAAGGCGGCATCGTGCGGTAAAGGGTTAAAAGGCTATCGACTGAATGTAAAAGTTTATAATTGTGCTATAAGAAAGTATGGGGGAAAAGAATCAATGGAACGAACCATCATTGCTTAGAGTGCATTTATAGCGTTTAGATAGGAAGATTGGAACAAAAACACTTAAATTAGCTTTAAAAGAGAGAAGACTAGAAGTAAGGTCTGATCTTAGGCTGCCCTCTTCGCTATGGTTCTCAGAGACCACGATGTTCAGGATATTGGCTAACTTTTTCTGGTATTGCAGCGTAATCGAATGAGCCATGCTCGGGAAAAATGGGGTTTAATGTATTTCCGTAATGCATTATACCAAGCAAGACATCACATAATTAGGGATCTATCTCATCCATTTTGTCTAACAACCGCCGCTGAATCATGAGGTAGACTGGTCCTTTGACATGCAGAGAATTGACCAACTGCAAAAATCGCATGGACTGCGCAGGCTGACCTCGGTCGATACTTTTTGCAGATGCCATAAGCCCCCTTTTCACAGAGAATAGCTTAAATTTATTGGCACATATTCAAACCATTCACCAATAATTGATGCTCGATTTCAAAGACAGCAAACGAAGTACATCGTAAATGTAAAAGCCAAAGCAACTGCTTCGGGATACTATCTTTGTTATTTACTGCCATATATAACTCTAATTCGATAAACCCTTCATTTGCAGTTTATAGTATTGTTTGTTTTGGGGAATACATGTTTAAAACCACAAACCGTGACGAGATAATATAAATGTTATCGAGTTGGGTTTATAAAATATGTCGTCACGATACGTGATTTGAAGCCTGTTATCCAATACATAAACAATAATATAAACTGATAAAGAAAGGTTTATCGAGTGAGGGCTATACGTAACGTAAACCGCTTTAAAATCCAGACATCAATAGTATCAAAAATAAACAAACAAGTATTTGCAATAGTAATGTTTTCTAGGTTTTGTAGACTTCACCAGTACAAGGCTGCAGCCCTGCAGAACATAGCTAAAGACAACCTCTCACGTGACCGGCATCGCCCGTAGTATCGAACCAGGAATTCCTAGTAACAAAGCCAGCACCAAAACCTTTGAGCCACGGAGGACATACGTCAACATAGCTCCCGTTGATTTAATACTTTGCGAAAGACGTTATTGAAAACCTATCCCACTTAAAGAGCCTCTTAACCCTTTCCCAAACGACAAATTTTGGACTGGTCCAAATTGAAAGAGTTTGCAGACGACAATTTTAAATTTGATGAAAATGGCAGAAAGGTCTCAAAAAGGGTAGAAAACACGGTGGGAAAAGGAGAAATTGCTCGTTACGAGCAATTTCTCCTTTTCCCACAGTGTTTTCAAAAGACTTGTACTGCAGACACGTGAAAACCAGGGCTTGTTTGGGAAAGGGTTAATCAGTGCAGCATACCATTGCCAACAGTTGGAGCACGTTTGGTGACTTTTTACAACAAAAGGCATGCGCGTTATTATGTCTGTTTTGGGTTGAATATTTTTTTTATGGAATTAAACGTCTAGTTCTCCTGATCTTAAGATTTACACGCATTGAATGTAAAAGTAGTGTTCAGTTTGTAAGATGAATTTAACCCTTAGGCTGTTAAGCGCGACTCACTGACCTTTTACGGACAGTGTATATCAAGATCAGACTGCACAGAACGTGCAGTCTGATCTTTGATCTACACTGTCCAATAAGGAGATATTTTTCTCCAAAGAAAAAATAATAAGTTTGAAATAGCATTATCCAGATTTTTACAGTCGGCTTAAAAGTTTCATTTTATTAATTTAGCTTGATAAGAGTTAAGATGTTTTGAAGAAAAAAAAGTGACCTACTGAAGTTGTGTCGGGGGGTCAATCAATTTGTGACAAGGCCCATTTTTTGTCACACGTCACAAAAATAGTTTTTAAAAAAAATTAACGTAATTGTAGTCGACCAGATTTACATGTGAGTGTCACTCTGGCAAAAGGGGGCTTAATGCATCTCCGTGATCCATGATACGAAGCGATTCATCACATAATTATGGATCCATAAAAAATCCATTTTGTCCGACAACCGACTGTATCATAAGGTAGACTTGTTGTTTGACATACAAATACTCGACCAGTTGCGAAAAGTTTCGGCCCAGGTCAGCCTGTGCGGACTGCGCAGGCTGACCTGGGTCGATACTTTTCGCAGATGCATTAAGCCCCTTTTTCACAAAGGATGGCTTATATACATACAATCACAATGCCATATAAGTAAAATATATTTGAACAGCTCTGACAAATTGTACCGTTATTATGTATATTTCTTTACGATACCAAGTTACTTCAGATTGGAAACGAGCATCATTACAAACAAAAATGTCATTGGAAAGATTTAATCGTGATATTCAAAGATCATTTTGATTGATAAATTCCGACATGTCACATAAATTCGTGACCCACCTTATTTAAAAAAAGTGCGTATGTTTATTAGAAATCCACAATCACAGATTAACAGATTTGGTTTGAAATGGTACATTATTCAGTTAATTACCTTGTTTAGTATAACATTTCTCGGTCTGGCTTTAATTGATATGATTTTTAAAAAATTTCCTTGCTAAGTGTATACCAGTAATCGTCTTCATTAAAAGGGGATTACTATTTCTAAAGATGGATCGTTGACAGAGAGAATCTGTATACAAGAACCAGATACCAAGATATATTTACTGATTAAAGTTTAGATTAAAATTCTTTAACCCTTTCCCAAACAAGCCCTGGTTGCAGTACAAGTATTTTGAAAACACTGTGGGAAAAGGAGAAATTGCTCGTAACGAGCAATTTCTCCTTTTCCCACAGTGTTTTCTACCCTTTTTGATAACTTTCTGCCATTTTCATCAAATTTAAAATTGTCGTCTGCAAACGCTTTCAATTTGGACCAGTCCAAAATTTGTCGTTTGGGAAAGGGTTAACTAAACATCTAAAGTACCATGCATACTCTCAGCTAGTTTTCCTGACAATGTAGGTAAATACCAAACAGCACTGGCCTAAATTTTTGTGCAACATTCTGACCATTTTAGTCAAGACATGGCAATACTGGGTTCTCTTTCAGAAAATGCAAAGGTCCATGTCATTTTTTTTTTTTTTTTTTTGTGGGGGTGGGGGGGGGGGGGGTGTCCTGTAAAAGTAAAATAAGATTTGGAACAACAAATTAACCCTTTCCCAAACGACAAATTTTGGACTGGTCCAAATTCAAAGAGTTTGCAGACGACAATTTTAAATTTGATGAAAATGGCAGAAAGGTCTCAAAACGGGTAGAAAACCCTGGGGGAAAAGGAGAAATTGCTCGTTACGAGCAATTTCTCCTTTTCCCACAGTGTTTTCAAAAGACTTGTACTGCAGACACGTGAAAACCAGGGCTTGTTTGGGAAAGGGTTAAGCCGTGCTTATAGATCCGGAAAGTCCTTTTATCTAAAAACCGGCTGAATCATGAGGCAGAATGGTCCTTTGGCATGCTGAGAATTTACCAAAAGCAAATGGTTCCGACACACGTCAACCTGCGTTGACTGCACAGGCTGGCCTGGGTCGATACTTTTTTGCAGATGCATACAACTACCTTTTCACAGAGCATGGCTTAATCTTATTTGAATTCTGCATTTTTTTCCTCAGAAATGGTTCATCCGTCGCTCTTACCTTTGATACACTTTTTGAACAGAAAAGGTTATAATCACAGCCTTTGTAACCTTCCAAATTATTAATCTTCTATCAAAATTAGAAACATTACCGCTTTTGATATTTAGAAATGCAAATCAGATAGCGGGTTGAATTGACATGAGACATTGTTACCATTTTTCTAAAAAAATATTTCATACATTTTTCAAAAAGAAATTTGTGACCATAAAGGCGCCCGAAATCTTCTGTCTGGGCAAAATTAACCAAGAACACCTGCAACTAGATGGCGCTCTGTATTCAAAGTATGCAGGTTTCTTGCACTCAACCCATATTCTCCACCTCATGGTCTATATTCACTCACCATTCTTAAGTAATGAGATTCTTAGTCTACATATATATCAAGAAAGTAACACAACTTCTGATTGGCTAAACCATTTGATTTAGCCAATGAAAAGTTATGTTACTTTCAAATTTAGAAAATTCTTGAGAATAAGACTATAAGAATATTCTTAAGAATGGTTGGTGAAAACGGACCCTGATATTCTCTTGGATAAGACTGTAGCAAAACTTCCTGTCATTGTAGTCAGATTTGTGTCTGCAACCTTTTTTTGCGCACAATGACGTAAGAGTATCAAAGCCTTGGTGTATACGTTCAGAATATGTTGGTTCTGAACAATGGTAGGTTCTGTTGATAAACTCGTTACCAGACGACAAAATTTTAGACTTGTCTGTACTGAATCTGTTCGCAGTCCACAAATTAAATGTGGCTCAAATGTTAGGATGTGCCATTGACTGGATAGAAAAGGGTTTAGGAAAAGCAGAAAATGGTGGTATCCAGCATTTTCTCCGTTTCCCAATTATTTTCAAAAGCAACCCTCCCCTGGGTCGTAAAACATGTGTCTGTTTAACCCTTGAACTGCTTAGTAAATGAAACGAAAACCTCCACTCAGAGGTAAAAAGCCAAATATCGCGATTTCAAAGTTGATTTTACTGGAAAGAAAATACCATATCGGACAGTGTAGGTCAAAGGTCAGACTGCACGTTCTGTGTAGTCTGACATTGATCTACAATGTCCGCAAAACCACACAGAGTCGCGCTTAGCAGCCTAAGGGTTAAGAAATAGTTAACTCTTTTCCAAACGACAAAATTTTAGACTCATTCAAATTGAAAGCATTTGCAGACGACAAAATAAATGTGACTCAAAAATTGAAATTTGTTTTGGGAAGAATAGAAAACATATTGGGAAAAGGAGAAAATGCTGGTCACCAGCATTTTCTCCTTTTCCCACAATGTTTTCAAACGGCTTCCTACTTAGTATCGTTAAAATGGGATTGAGTGGTATAGGGTTAATTCAATGCAGCTGCATGTAAAATTAAAAAAGTTGATTCAAAGACACCTTTTTAATAAATAAAAAGGTCAACTATAATAAAAGTTTGCACGTTGTATTGAATTTTCGCTTACCATATTCTGCGCTAAAGTCAACCTTTTTTGTTTCAGGTTCTAAAGGCAAGATAATAATACAGATAAAGACAGTATCAAAATTCACTTGACATAAATGTCAAATAGCTGTCAATCTGAACACTAATGCAAGGTGCATCCAGACATCTATGGTGTCTGCACAGACAAGCATCCTATTTCATTGGAGAATGCATTTATAAAACTTAACACTTTTACAGGAGTTGTCGAAAAAAAGAAAAGATGTGGCCGTTTGTGCGAAGGGATCTTTGACAACGTAACCATTGAGAATATTTTTCAACAGTCGTGCCAAGTGACTGATTTCAAGGAAAGAAATTAATACAAAGCTACAGTGAGTAGTATTCATTGCGAGAAATGCAAAATAAAAAATAGAGAACCCATACCCATATCCATTCTAAATAAATAGTTTTGGTTCATTCCATTAAAGTGCAGTATACCACCTTTTAATAAGTGCATCTTAGTTACAATTGGAAGGAAAAGATGCAATGAAAAAAATTAAAGGGACAGAATGGACTTGGCAATATATAGTACATGTATATGGTAAAGAATGGCGTAGGTTATGAACCTAGTGCTGCCCGCTATCTTTGTTCCATCGACAACTTTTCCCGTATTTGAGCTGCCGTTTTAACCCTTATCCTGCTAAATAGGTCAAATGAAACTTTCAAGCCGATGGTAAACACCCAAATCTTGCTATTTCAAAGGTACTTTTTGGGGAAAGATATCTCCTTATCGGAGAGTGTAGATCTAAGATCTAGGATCAGACGTTCTGTGCAGTCTGATCTTGATCTACACTGTCCGCAAAAGGTCGGTGAGTCGCGCTTAGCAGCCTTAGGGTTAATGAAGCACACCGTGATTATTTAGGGTGTTCAACACAACTCGAGAACGAGTAAGAACCCAGTGGCATCAAGTGTATGCCATAGAACACTAAACAGTATGTTTTGGGATCATCTCTTATCTTTATTTACATAGATATTAGTCATCTATTCTGGAAAGGTGGCTGTATGCTTCTGCAAAAAACATCGGCCCATGTCAGCCTGCAGGCTGACCAGGATCGAAACGTTTTGCTATCTGTAAATTTTCTGCTGTCACAGGACCATTCTAACTTTTGATTCAGACGGTTTTAAATAAAATGGAGCTATCTCATGAGACGACTTCCTGACTGCAATAATATGCATTAAACTCCCCTTATCCAGAGTGCCACTCATCTGTTTGCACGAATAACCACACTGTCCCTAGGGTGTTCGTGGACAAACTTTGTTTCCAGAAAGCAGCCAGATAGACCACAACACCCAACATGATTTAGGAGGATTATCAAATTTGTTTCTGTCAAACTTTGTAACGATCGATTACCAGAGAGTAGGACCAAATAGAACATTGGCTCTCGTTTTCATGTAACACCTTACATTATGTAAAATGGATATCATTTTTCCCCTTTTCTTTGTACTTTGTAACCATCTATTACCAGAAAGCCGGATCAAATAGACAATTGACTCCCCTTGTTATGTAACACCTGACATTAGGTAAAAGGGTTATCTTTTTTCCTTTTGTTTGTTTTGTTCAAACTTTGTAACGATCAATTACCAGATAGCAGGACCAAAATAGACCACTGATTCTCATTGTAAACCAAAATTGTGTTGGAGGGCCATCATTTTTCTTTTTGTGTATAAATACTTTTACTAGTTCTAAAGGTAACAAGGGCTGTTTTGAAAAACAGAGTAGGGTAAGACTAGATTACAAAGAACGTGCACTCTGCTCCTGGACCGACCCTATATTGAATTTTGTTATAAATGAATATTCTGACCAAAATAGCTCTTAGTTTGCAATATTTGAGACTTTCGTTCTTACAGAATGTTTTTTTTTCATTTATCGAACCCTTATCCTGCCGCAGGCGGCCATAGACTTTCTTTGTGGTTAGTGTATACCAATTTCAGCCCGTATATACATGCAGTCTTATCTTTGTCTTAGGAGCTCCGCTATTAAATAATTTCAGCCATATGATCCCCATTTCATGCATGTCCAGAAACTGAACGAAATCTGTTTTACAAAGGCGAACAAGATCAACTACACAGGATATATCATCACATAATTACTGATCCATATTTTTTTTTTCATACAATCTATTGGATCTGGAGGCAGAAAATAAATCGATGGCATAAAGTTTTGACCCATGTCAGCCTGCGCGGACCGCGCAGGCTGACATGAGTCGATACTTTTTGCAGATGCATTAAGCTCCCTTTTCACAGAGCATGGCTCATTTTTTTTCCCCTAAATGACCCGTCTGGAATGATATATGTCGACTATTAATGTAAAATAAATATATCGCCTCTCTTAATGACACTCACTGTATTTTAACACTTCGAGCCGCCGGCTCGCATTTTTTGGTGGTTTACTGTTTTTAGACTCTTTACCCTATTCACTGGTGATGTTTGTTTTCTGACGAAATTATAACGGGTTTCTTTGAAAACATCGTGACAAAATGAAAGGATGTTTCAATGATGGCTTTGTTTTGTTGTATGTCCAAATTGTAGTACCCAGCTTTTCCAAAGATAACTTATTTAGAAGTGGTTGCTTCGGTCTTAAAGTCTAAGGTTCCTGGGTTTAAGTAAAATCAGACAGTGCTGATCAAGACGATACTGCGCATAACTTGTAGTATGATCTTGAATCTACACTGTCCAATATCATGTAAAAATGTTTTAGCCAACACAGCCTTAGAAGTAATGATATATTTGGTTTTCCACTTTGACTAAAAGATTTTAAATATCTTTATTATGTTTTTAGGGTTAAACAAGGGAGTCAGCTGAAAATTGATATTTTCTCTTGGGGGGAGGGGGGGGGGAAACATACCATCGCAATTTCAAAACCGTTTTGAACAAGATATCCTGCAAGAAAACGGACAGTGTAGATCCAAGATCAAAGATCAGACAGCACGTTCTTTGCAGTCTGATCTTGATCTTCACTATTCACAACCTCGCACCGAGTCACGCTCGGCAACCTTTAGAGTTAATGTTATACTCAGCATTTTCTTGAAAGGGTTTAATGGAAGGGAGTAATTTTACCTGCTTATGAATTTTTATTGACGGTAAAAAAAGTACATTTTATATTTTGATACGAAATACGAGCCTCTGGATATGAATAAGGTTGAAAGGTCGACTTACAACGACAAAAGACCACCTCTGAAACAAAACTACTGTAAACATACCCCGGCGCCATTACTGATGCTCAGGCTCGGGTCAGGATGGTAACCGTTTTCTTCTTTTTGTAATCTTTGCTTATCCTTATAGATAACCTAAAACATGTAACAAGAAGTGTCTTAACCCTTAAGCTGCTAAGCGCGACTCACTGGCCTTTTGCGGACAGTGTAGATCAAGATCAGAGTGCACAGAACGTGCAATCTGATCTTGGATCTACCCTGTCCGATAAAGAGATATTTTTCTCCAAAAAGTACGTTTGAAATACATGTATCATTTTTCGGGTTTTTACTATGGGCCTGAAAGGGTTTTTTTTTTTAACTTATTTCGCAGGATAAGGGTTAATGACAGATAGACGCCGTAAGAGGTGCAGGAATATGAGTATTTAAACTCCTTTTTGTGGTTCAATATGAGGAGAAATAATGAAAAGTAACATCGCCTGCAATGATCTCTATTTCCTCATTGTTTTGTATATTGTTGAAAAGTGAACATTTCCAGTCGATACATTTTTCAAGCTCAGGTGTTAACCCTTTCCCAAACAAGCCCTGGTTTTCACGTGTCTTCAGTACAAGTCTTTTGAAAACACTGTCGGAAAAGGAGAAATTGCTCGTAACGAGCAATTTTTCCTTTTCCCACAGTGTTTTCTACCCTTTTTGAGAACTTTCTGCCACTTTCATCAAGTTTAGAATTGTCGTCTGCAAACTCTTTCAATTTGGACCAGTCCAAAATTAGTCGTTTGGGAAAGGGTTAATCCAAATTACCGTTGGGAAAGGAACAATTGCTGCTAAAAATATGTCTGAAAATACATGAAGCTATACAGTAATTGCAGAAAAGGGTTATCCCCGACTATACTCACTTGCTATGGTGTGTATAAACGCCTTTGGGTATCGATTAGTGCTTGTATTATTTGTCATAAATTTGCCCGCATATGGGCAGTATGAACGTGTCCATATTTTTGACCAATCGCAAACTACTGTTTATTCAATCGAGTATGTCAATACCAAGGGGGTGGTGTAAAAATTCTTTATTTTTTCCTGATAGGCAGAAAGTAAAACTGAATCAGTTATATCACCCTAGCTGTCCCATTCTTGCACCTTTGAAAAAAAAGATGTTACTTTATGGTTGTTTAAATAGGACCGCTTTGCAAAATTTCTTATTATCACTTTGAGCTGGACTATGGATAGGATTTAGTCTGCATGATAATGCGTGGTCCACCGTTTTAAAATCTTAAACAGAATGGAGATACGGTCACTATTTTATTCTCTAGAATTACCGTACACCGCTACCCGTTGTTTCACACGGTACTGTTTCCTTGAAGCATTTATGCTTATTTGTATTTTTTTTTCGTGCATCCTTTGTTTTGATAATCAAAGAACAAGTTTTTGGACACGAACTCATATAGTTGACAGGTCGCCCGAGAACTTCTTAAGACCGAATTAGAAACTGAAAATACAGAAGACATACCCGGCGCAATGGATATACTTCGGCTCTCGGTCAAAATTATAGCTGTTTTTTAACCCCAATCCTGCCGAATTTGAATTGTCTTCTATTATAAAAATATATTTCGTTAAGCTTATTTGCGTTGGATTGGGTTCACATGACCAAAAGTGTTGTTAGAGAGACGGAAAGTGTAAAGCAAGATCAGCCTGCACGTATGCGCAGGCTGATCTTGTTTCCCACTCTTCGCAAAATAATTCCGTGGTAGCGAACGGCAGTAGAAGAGTTAAGATGATGAAAAGCCCCCCCCCCCCCAAAAAAAAAGGAAATTAGCTAAATATAGTATTTATGATTAAAAAACAGAGTATCCGAATTAGTCTTGCATTTAAAAAACATCGATGGCAAAAATGATATTTTTTTCATTGGACACCAGCGATTTAAACGTGGTCTACAAGTAAAGCATATGTGGAATTTGATCTGCATTGTTAGCAAAATCAGCTGAATGTGTGCTAGGCTCTCAAAGGGTTCCTTTCATTCACTTGTTTCGATGTTACCAATTATCACTGGACTCATGGCAAAAGCAATAAATTTTATACATATTTCTCATCAATGCTCGAATAAAACATGGTAGCAAGAAGGTTTGAAGACTTTGATGTTTTATAGTAACAAGTATAAATATAGCACGGCGCCTGTCGACAAAGTCCAGCCGTCGACTGATAATATCTTTGATGAGAAGTTTTATGGTCATAACGTGTTAGATTGAAGTCTACATTTCGGACTCAAGCTGGGATTTCATAGGAGTTCACGGTGCATGGGTCAAGCCCTGTCCGCTGAAATATGTAATTAATGCACTGCAGTGTAACGGTAAACCAAGGCTTTGATGATCACCAACCTTTGCGGGGATACCAATCACGCTTCAAACCTTTTTCTTCGAACAGTCCAGAGTTTCAACGATACTAGGAAGGAAGACTTTTGAAAACACATTGTGGGAAAAGGAGAAAATGCTGGTAACCAGCATTTTCTCCTTTTCCCACAATGTTTTCTACCCTGTCAAAGACGAATTTCATCGTTTGAGCAATATTTGATATGTCGGCCGCAAAGACTTTAAATTAAGACAAGTCACTCTATAATTTGTCATGGTAAAGAGTTTACTCTTTTCGTGCTGAATTTAATAAGCCTAGCCTATTTCCATGGCTGAAAAAAAAAAAATCCACTGTAACTCAGGAGAACTTTTATCTTATAGGCTCCACTCAAACGAGCGGACGGTATAGATCTAAGATAAGGCTGCACGTTCTGTGCAGTCATATCTTAATCTATGCCATCCGCAAAAGGCCCCAGATCTCACTCATGGAACCGAAAGAGTTAATGAACTTTCAAAGGGTGTTGATTCAGTAAATAAGCCGTAAAATGACTCCTCGGAGAATCACCATGATTTTGGTGTTTATTGCTCGTCAGTTGTTCTTATTCAAATCACCTGAAGGAAATATTTCCGTATGATCTACGGCGAACAAAGGTACGAGAAAGGTTATTAAACCTCGTTAACTCCAAGAGCTAGTCGTGAGCAGACAACTTTGAAAATATGCTTGTAAAAATATGGATCATAAGAGCCAAGAAAATGCGTAATATATGAAAACATTGTGACAGCATTGTGGAAACTGGGGACATTTCTCGTTACAAGTAACTTCTCCTTTAACCACAATGATTTTGTAAGTGTTTTCCTGTCTGGGGTGGTGACCTGTTTACTCCAGACGACAAAGTTTTGGACTTGTTCAAACTGAAAACATTTGCAGACGACAAATTAAATAGAGCTCAAAGGACGGTCGCTTTATCTGAAATTGCAGAAAACATTTTGGGAAAAGGAGAAAATGCTGATCACCAGCATTTTCTCTTTTCCGAAAATGTTTTCTAAACGTTTCTCTCCTAGGATAGTTGAAATACGAGGTTGTTTGGTACCAGAATAAGAAGGCTGAAAGATCCCAGGCCACATACGTAAAATAAATTTGACAACCACGATGGAGAACGGAGGTAAAAAATATGATTTCCTTGAAAATAAAACGAGTGAAGATATTTCTGAGGGTGTAAAAATTATTAAACCTTTGAGCTGTTACAATAAAACCCTGAAAGAAAACAGAATCATTTGAGTCAGATCAAGATTGCACTTCACTGAACTACGAAAGACGATTGATTGCATGGTGTTTAACGCCGTTTTCAACATTATTTCAGTTATATCACGGCGACCAGTGCACCTATCCATGCTTTCCTGGAGTTTCTTTTACCTGTACTCCGCACAATATTCTTTCCAAGCCACTGGCAGCTTTCCCACATAACCATCGCCGAAACAATCGTCAGCGATGAGAGAGGAATGAATCCTGTCGAGATGACTAACATCAATCCTTGGAAAGAAATTGTACGAAAAACGAATGAAATACAGTTTTTCCACTCTGTAATGACTCAGATCTTCCTCTTTGGTTTGATCAGCATAGATTAGCGATCTGGGCCTGTATTCACCAACCATTCTTAAGAATATTCTTATTCTTATTCGCCAAAATTTTCTACATTTGAAAGTTACAGAACTCCTGATTGGCTAAACCAAATGGTTTAGCCAATCAGGAGCTGTGTTACTTTCAAATGTAGAAAATTCTAGAGAGCAAGACAAAGAACGTTTTTAAGAACAGTTGGTGGACACAGACCCTGTTTTCTGTGCAACGAAGCCCATGTAGTGCCAGAATTAGGACACGACGAAGGCCAGGGTAGAGAATATATGCAGCCAACATTGCTGAACATGACCGCTATGGATGAGGCTTGATCACGGTCGGAGCAGAATCAGCTGGAATTGACGAACGGACCTCGTTATCCTTGACTAAGTCAAACTGTATACTCGAGTGAGATGGTAGGCTGTTGCAGGTAGGTGATGGTTTCATTGTAGATCTTGCGGGCGATAATTTCCGTCCCTATACTGCCAATGTTGTGCTAGGGTAACTGCAAAAAGAGGACACAGTATGTCTGAAATGGCTTCTAAGCTCAATTCCAAAGTACAAGAAAAATACCATTGAGTTTGGTACTATGCTTGCCAAAGTATGGAACGACATTCTATGAAGTATAATCAGGGCCCGCATTCACCAACCATACTAAATTACTTTCCCACTCTTATTTTAGACTTAGAATATAACGCACCTTCTGATTGGCTAAACCTTTTGGTTTAGCCAATCAGAAATTGTGTTACTGAAAATTATTGAGAAGAAGACTAAGGATGTTATAAGAATAATGGGTGAATACAAGCCCGGGAACACAATAAAGAGCATCAGAAAGGCAATGTGTAGCTGTCATTTACAGCAACGTACATGTATATACATACTCGATGTCAATCCTATACCAGGTTGCATCGTCATCTTTTTACACATTTTGGAAATTTCGCACTTTTTCGAAATCTTTTATTTTTGATAGCCATCACACTCGAATTAGTAACAAACATATAAAGCAGAGTTAAAAAAAAAAAGTGAAAAGCAAATTTCGACATGTCTTTCTTGGATTTCACCAAGGCTAGATCTCTACAGGGCCGTGCTCACTGAGGCCACCCCTACAATACCAACACTGGCAGCTGGCCTTAAACTTGGACCTTCTGTGTATTACAAATCCAACGAGCCTAAAATCATCCAGCTACGACAGAACATCCCAACCCCATCCCAAATTTACATCGAATTTAGTTCGATGAATCATAGATAATAGCTATCGAAAATATGACAATGATAATACATATACTCAATCCTTTACCGTAAACCCCTGTGCTTTAACGACCTAGGGGAAAAGGCTTTTGAAAAAATTGTTTGAAAGGGAGAGATTGCTGGTTACAAACATTTTCTCCTCTTCCTAAAGTGTTTTCGACACTTACAAAGACAAATTTGAGCCACATTTATCTGTGAAGAGTCTACAGTGCTCTCAGGTTAAAGGCGTCTAATTTTTTTTTGGTCAGGTAAAGGGTTATATAACCGAACAATTGAACTGTACGTAATTTACTGTCATTTTGGACATAAAAGTACCATTTTATTACGTGGCAATCACGAGGTTGAAAAGACAGTGTAATGTCAATCGGGGAAAATAAAACTCACATAAAAAATAACTATACAAGGAGCTAATAACAGAAATGATTGCATGATGAATTCATAATGGAAACATGGCATGCAAATATTTACACTGATTTTAGTTAAAATGCCGTAATTGATCCCATAAAACGGTAGATTGATTCAGCCCTTTCACCTTAATGGATGGCGTATGAGTAAGACACTTTTTTGGAGAAGCTCCTATATGCTCTGGTAAAAGGGGACTTACTGCATTCCCATGATGCTTTACACCAAGCAAGTCATCACATAATTATTGATCCATAAAAGACACCTTTTAAAAACAACCGACAAAATCCTGAGGTAGACTGGTCTTTGGACACACAGAAAATTGACCAATAGCGAAAAGTTTCGACCCAGGTCAGCCTGCGCGGACTGCGCAGGCTGACCTGGGTCGATACTTTTCGCAGATGCACGAAGCCTCCTTTTCACAGAGCATGGCTCATATATTTCTGCACGTTACATGTACACAACGTGCGGTGAGCTTCTGAATCTACACTGTCCGCTACTTGATTATAATGTATGACAAGTTCTCTTTATTTACAGTTGAAATGTTATTTTATCACTTGAGGAAAGATAGACTTATTTTATTTAGCAGCATGGACTTTTGCAGATAGATTATCACCATCAAATAAAGAGTAAATTTCGTTGGCGTCGAAATCACTGCAAAACCATGCGCATCGACAAAATAGTTCTTTGGTCAGTTGCAAATACAGCCCTCTAGCAATTGGAATGGACAGAGACACGAAATCTCTAGCGTTCTTGATGGCATTCTAATTCATTCTCGACAATTTTCCCCGTTGATCAATGTTGCGACGATGGTTATGTAGGAAAGCAGCCATTGGTTTGGGAAGAATATTGTGCAAAGCACTGATTTAAAAAAAAATCCTTGAAAGTATGAATATGTGCACTGGAGACCGCGATATATTAAGTCGAATAATGTTGAAAACGGTGTCAAATTCCATACAAACTAAACCCATGACACAGCCTTTCATTCGAATTAACCAATTGAATCTACATGCAATCTAATTATGTCATGTTTTAATGATCAATATCACACTGTAATAATCAATTCAGTTTACTCTTATGCGATATGTTGAAAGACTAGAACATTGTTTGCAGACAGTGTCAAATACCTGAGTGTCACGTGATCCAGAATCAAATAAAAACCACTTCTGCTTCTGAAATAACACTAAAGGGCACCAATTTATGAATAATGACAATAATGAGGGCTACATACGGTACATGTGCAACCCATTCCTTCATTTTGTATTCGTTATGATTCATACATTAATTCTATTCTTAGCTTCAATTGCGAGGTTTGGGGTTTTAATCAGGCTGAAAATGTAGAAAGAGTGCATAGAAAATTTTGCAAACGTATTCTTAATGTTAAAAGGTCAACAAATTCCTCTGCACTCTTAGCAGAACTTGGCAGGTTTCCTTTGATTTTAAATCGCTATACACGAATTATCAAATATTGGTTAAGACTATTTAATAAAAAGAAAAATAATTGTATTTTGCGGTCTATTATCGAACAACAAATGACAGAAATAAGTTCCAAGCCACAAATCAAAAACTAGTGTAATAAAGTTAAAAATCTCATAGCGAGTTCTGGGTTAAACGAAATTTGGTTATATCCTGAATCAGTCAATATAGATAAATTCATACCAGTGTTTAATAATCGAATGAAAGACATCCATATCACTAAATAGCAAACATGTATTAATCAAAGCACGTCTGTGTTATTATATTCTAATCTTAAATTGTACTATGAAACAGAACAATATTTTACAATACTGGAAAACAGAACACAACGATATATTCTAAGTAAAATAAGATTATCTTTCGTAAGATCTAAAAATTGAGTCGGGACGTCATAATGGCATAAATAGAAATGAAAGGTACTGTGAGTTATGCAACCTTCGAGACATCGAGGATGAATTCCATTTTACATTGATTTGCCCTTTTTACAACGATTTAAGATCAAAGTATATTCCTAAGTATTATTTTAAACATCCAAGTATGCATAAATTCATTGAATTACTTAACAGTAACAAGAAAAAAAACATTGATACAGTTGACTTCATATTATAAACATGCTTTTAAATCCAGAGCTAATACAATTCAGACGAGTAATTAATTCCAGGATAGAAAATTAACTTTTCAGCATCTCTCACTTGTGTAACTATATTTCACTATTTTGTTATCAATGTTAGTATTATACTCTTCCATGATACATGAATGTCATTTTCATGACATGCATATATGTATTTGTGACTATGAGACTTTGTGCTTTAAGTCAAAATAAAGATTCTGTTCTGTTCTATTCATACACTTATCTCCCTTTAGACACAACCCACAGTATGCAAATAAATTTAGCCGGTTCAGAGTGCCACCGTATTTTGGATGTGTTTAAAACCTGGCGCAGCAGACATGGCACTGAAGTTGATACATGCCCGAGTCTTGGTCCGCACATAGTGTTTCTTGCACATAGTGCAAGGCGATGTCACTCCATGTAACTGTTTACCTTCTATCAAGCTGCGTGTTTATTCTCTAGTGGCCGTAAGATTTTTTTATAACCCCGAACTCCTTACCAAAATGCAAAATTACAGACATGTCCAACTTAACAGCATTTCCAAACGAAAAACTTGTTATGGCTAAAGTGTTGAAAGCCGTCATGAAAAAAAGATGTAAACCAGCATTTTCTCCTTTTTCCACACTGTTTTCAAAGGGCTCTTTCCCCATTGTCTTTACAACACAGGATTGTGATTTAAAGGGTGCAAGGATTACTTCTGTTAATTTCTGTTATCATGGAGTGTATTTTGGTTCAATCTGTGTACAGTTGAAGCAAGTTTCGATTCACTTTGCAGTTTTGATTCAGTTTACTTGCAGTTTTGTTTAACATGTACTACACTTGAATCAAGTTTTGTTTCAATTTTCTTGAAATTTGGTTTAATCTGTTCTACAGTTGTACCTAGTTTTGATTCCATTTGCTTGCAGTTGGGTTTAATCTCCACTACTGTTGAACCCAGTTTAAAATCACTTTGCATGCAGTTTGGTTTAATCTGTAGCAAGTTTGAACCAAGTTTTGATTCCATTAGCTTGCAGTTTGGTTTACTCTGTAGCACAGTTGAGCCAAGTTTTGATTCCATTTCCTTGCAGTTTGGTTTAATCTGTACTACAGTTGCACCTAGTTTTGATTCCATTTGCTTGCAGTTTGGTTTAATCACAACTAGTGCTGATCCAAGTTTAAAATCACTTTGCATACAGTTTTGTTTAATCTGAACTACAGCTGAACCAAGTTTTGATTGCATTTGCTTGCAATTTGGTTTAATCTGTAGCAAATTTAAACCAAGTTTTTATTTTAATTTGCTAACAGTTTGGTTTAAACTATAGCACAATTTAGCCAAGCTTTGAGTCCATTTGCTTGGAGTTTCGTTTAATATGTACTACAGTTGAACAAAGTTTTGATTCCATTTGCTTGAAGTTCGGTTTAATCTGCACAACAGTTGAACCAAGTTTTTATTCCATTTGCTTGCAGTCTGGTCTAATCATCTGTAGCAAATTTGAACTAAGTTTTGATTCCATGTGCTTGCAGTTTGGTTCATTCTGTAGCACAGTTGAACCAAGTTTTGATTCCATTTGCTTGCAAGTTGGTTTTATCTGTACTACAGTTAAACCAAGTTTTGATTCCATTTGCTTGCAATTCGGTTTATCTGTAGCACAGTTGGACCAAGTTTTATTTCAATTTGCTTGCAGCTTGGTTCACTCTGCACTACAGTTGGTTCAATTTGATTGCCCTTGAATGCTTATGACTTTGGGAGCTATCTTTTGGGACTTTTATGGATCCGGATTCGTAATCACCCACAACTGTTTATACAAGTAAGGGATGCTCTGTGAAAAGGGGTTTAATGCATCTGCGAAACTTTTCGCTATCGATGAATTTTCTGTATCTCAAAGGAACAGACTATCCTATGACACAGTCATTTGTTAGACAAAATTGTGTCTATGGATCCATGATCATGTGATGACTTGCTTGCTATCATGCATCACAGAGACGCATCAAGCTCCTTTTTCCAGATCATGGTCCAATTCTTTTCCCGAACTCAAACTTTCAAAGCTAGCTATTTGATTGAGGCAGACAGACCGTCTAAGCCAATCAATGTCTAGTCTTTGAATTCAAAATTTGAACTTGTTGGCTGATCCAAACCCTGCAATCTACACTGACGCATGTATTTGAGCCGCGCCCTGGCCAAAAAGGGGCTTAACATATCTGTGTGATGCATTATACTAAGCAAGTCATCACATGATTATGGATCCATAAAATCCATTTGCTCTTACAACCGACTGAATCACGAGATAGGTTTGCTCCTTGACATGCAGAAAAAAAATACAAGTAGCAAAGAGTTTCGACCCATGTCAGCCTGCGCGGACTGCGCAGGCTGACATGATGATACTTTTTGCACATGCATTTAGTCCCATTTTCACAGAGCATTTTTTTTAACAGTTTGACTAAATTGCCATTAATTTTGCATTTTTTTTTTCTGGTGACTGATTGTTATTTTCTTCGGTTTTTTCACTGGACAGTACGAAAGCCTATAAGGGTCAATATGAACGATAAGAAAAAAAATAAAAACACGTTATAACGCAAAAAAAGTCGCACCAACGCGAAAATTCTCATTACAACGTGAATATAAAACACGTTATAACGCGAAAAAAGTCGCACTAACGCGAAAATTATCGTAATAACGTGAAATCAAAACACATTATAACGCGAAAAAAGTCGCACTAACGCGAAAATTCTCGTAAAAACGTGAATATAAAATACGTTATGACGCGAAAAAGTCGCACTAACGCAAAAAAAGATTTTTTGCGTTACTGCGACTTTTTTTGCGTTGTAACGTGTTTTAAAACACGTTATTACGAGAATTTTCGCGTTGGTGCGACTTTCTTTTTGCGTTATTACGTGTTTTAAAACACGTTATTACCAGAATTTTCGCGTTACTGCGACTTTTTTTTGCGTTACAACGTGTTTCAAAACACGTTATTACGAGAATTTTCGCGTTAGTGCGACTTTTTTTGCGTTATAACGTGTTTTAAATTTACGTTATAACATGTTCTTAAAAAAATATTTTACCTTCATTCTGACACCTGTAGGCTTTCGTAGGACAGCGCTTGAGCCAACTTAATCTTTTAAATTGAAATCTATAAAGTACAAATTTAGTTACATTAAAGACAGTCTTTATCAAAGTCAGACTCCATTTCCCTCAATGTTTTCTAAAGCCTTCTTTCTTAGGGTCGTTAAAAATCGTGATTGTATGGTAAAGGGATAATCAAAATAAATAAGGTCTAAAATAAAGATACATGTTAAGCATTGTGAGAACAAATATATTTTTTTAGGTCCAATATAAAGATACATGTCAAACATTGTGAGAACAAAGATAATATTTGACGTCTAATTTATCGATACATGTCAAATATTGTGAGAACAAAAATAATCTTTGAAGTCTAATTTATAGAAACTTGTTAAACGCTGTGAGAACAAAGATAATCTTTGAGGCCCAATTTATAGAAAAATGTTAAACATTGTGAGAACAAATACAATCTTTGGTGTCTCATTTAAAGAAACTTATTAAACGTTTTGAGGTACAGTTCATGGGAATTTGTTAAAACATTGTGAGTACAAAGATAATATTTGAAGTCTAATACACAGATAATAAAGATAATCTTCAAAGTCTAACATATAGATGCATGTTAAATATTGTGAGAACAAAGATAATTTTGACGTCTATTATGAAACAAAAAATTTAATCTTTGAATCTTCTAATTTATAGATACATATACTTGTTAATATTTTGAGAACAAAGATAATCCTTGAGGTCCAGTTCATAGAAATTTGTTAAAACATTGTGAGTACAAAGATGATACTTGAAGTCTAATACACAGATAATAAAGATAATCTTTAAAGTCTAACATATAGATACATGTTAAATATTGTGAGAACAAAGATAATCTTTGACGTCTATTATGAAACAAAAAAATGTAATCTTTGACGTCTAATTTAAAGATACATATACTTGTTAATATTTTGAGAACAAAGATAGTCTTTGAGGTCTGATATATGGATACATTTTAAACGTTGTTAGAACAAAAATAATCTTTGAGGTCTAATATATGAATACATGTTAACACTTAAGCTGCTGAATAAATGAAACACAAATTTCTACTCAATACTAAAAGCCCAAAACATTGAGGTTTCAAAGTTGATTTCACCGGAAAGAAAATACCGTATCGGACAGTGTAGATCAAAGATCAGACTGCACGTTCTGTGCAGTCTGATCTTGATCTACACTGTCCGCAAAAGGTCAGCGGTCGCGATTAGCAGCTTAAGGGTTAAACATTTATGAGAACAGACATAATCTTTGAGTTCTAATATATAGATACATGTTAAACATTGTGAGAGCAAATTTAATCTGTCGCGTCTAATTCATAGATAGATGTTAAACATTGTGAGAACAATAATAATCTTAGAGGTCTAATTTATAGATTCATGTTAAACACTGTTCGGAAAAGGGTAGTCTTTTAGGTCTTATAATATTATATACACACATGGTTAAACATTTATGAGAACACTCATAATCTTTGAGGTCTTATATATAGATACATGTTAAACATCGTGAGATCTAAGCTGATTTTTACGGCGATTTCTTTAAAAATTGTGTTTGGTTCAAGACACAAATGGTCGTCTGCCAGAAGTAAAAAGTTTAATACTGTGACAGACGACAAAATTCTAGCCTCTTCCATATTTGAAGCATTTGCGGATGAGGAAGTAAATAAAGGTTGCATTTATTAAAGGTAGACAATGTTGTAAGAAAAGAGAGAAAATGCAGGATAAAATCTGCGCTCTTGGATCTTGAGTTTCAGTGTCCAGAAAAGCGTATAGAGACATGCATAGCAGCCTAAGGTTTATCCCTTTACCGCACAATCCTTAGTTTTAACGATCCTATGAAGGAAAGCTTTTGAAAACATTGTTGGAGAAATTGCCTGTAGCAAGCAATTTCTCATTTTCCCACAATGCTTTTAACTTTATCAGAGAAATTCAGCTAATTTGTACCAAATTCACCATTGTCTTCTGCAGATGCTTTCAATTTGAAAGAGTTCAAAATTTGTCGTTTGGGAAAAGGTTGAGTTTTAATGCGAATCGATCTGAAACAAAGCCTTTATAAAATATTGCAACATCTTTGTGAAACAGGCGCCAATCTCTAGCATTAACAATCATGTTTAACTTTTTTTTCTGAGTAGTTTAACTCTTTACCAAATGATTCTGCATTTTACGACTATGAGAAAGAAGACATTTTGAAAACATTGTGGGAAAATTATCAAATGCTACTAACCATCGTTTTTCCCTTTTCCCAAATTGTTTTCTGTCTATGTTAACACAAAAAATCCTATGTAATTTGTCTTCTGCAAATGCTTTCAACGTTGACAAGTTTAAGGTTTTTGTCGTCTGGTACAGCGTTTAAGTGCCGATCTCGCGCAATTGTTTTTTGCCCATAACTTAAAGACAGACAGCCTAAACCCCATTTAGTTACATTTTTTGTTAAAACTATGAAAATCTGTTTATCAGTACGATCTAAGTTTTTCGCGACTGTAATAACGGGTACCATGTCTTTTCACCGACCATCACGGCGCCATAACCATCATAATGATAAACTCACACGTTTATGCAAATTACTTGTTCAGCGACCATTGCAAAAAAGAAATTTGCATATTTCTAATTATAAAGATACAGGTCGTCTTGTGACCATGTTGACTGGTTTGTTACACGCATTGTAAGCTGGGAATGATTTGTGACGTTTATAGAAAATGATAGACGGGATGGGGAGGTGGGGAGGAGGGTAAGGAAACAAAGCAATGTTAGACAGAAAATATTAACGACTTTTGAAGATAAAATTCTTAAGAGAAAACTTTAAACTGTATTATTTCAACTCTTTACCAACCACCACCGTGTTTTACCGACTCTGACAAAGGAGGGCTTTTGAAAGCATTGCAGAAAAAGGAGAAACTGCTGGGAACAAAAGATGGTAATGACCCAAGCCTGCAAATACGTTTGGCTGGTTGAAATGATACTTTAACTGCATGAGAAAACTACGGTGATACCCCCTTTAACTTTTTTCCTTTCATCTTAACCCTTATCCTGATAAATAAGTTTAATAAATCTTTCAAGCTGGTAGTAAAATCCCAAATTTTGCTATTTCAAAGTTATTTTTAGGGGGAAAAATATCTCCTTATCTGAATTTGCAGATCCAAGATCAGACTGCACGTTCTGTGCAGTCTGATCTTGATCTGCACTGTCCGCAAAAGGTAAATTAGTCGCGCATAGCAGCCTAAGGTTTATCCTTTACCAAACAATCCCGTCTTGAAACTACCCAGTCGGAGAAGGCTTTTGGAGGTATCGTGGGAAAAGGAGAAAAATGCAGGTAACCATCATTTTCTCATTTTGCCACAATGCTTTCTTCTCTTAAAAAGATGAAAAAAAAAAATCCTATAATTTGACCGACAAGTGATTTGTCGTCTGCGAATGCTTTCAATTCCGCCAAGTCTAAAAATTTTGTCGTCTGGTAAAGACGACTTAAAATTTACTGACACTAAAAGCGGAGTAATTTATCTAAATTTAACTCTTTACCAGGCAACAAAATGGTAGACCTTTTCAAATTGAAAGCATTTGTAGACGACAAATTTAGTGTAGCTCAAACGATAGGGTTGGTCTTTGAAGAGGTAGAAAACATTGTGGGAAAAGAAGAAAATGCTGGTTCCCAGCATTTTCTTCTTTTCTCGCAATGTTTTCAAATGCAATCTTCCTCAGGATCATTAAAACACGAGGTTGTTTAGTAAAAGGGGTTGATTGTGTTCAATTTTCATTGGCAATATCGAACCTCGGACAAACTGGCACGAGTACGGGCGTTCTTTTCGCAAATTGCTCCCGTAGTCAACTAGTGACTCTGCAATCAAGATCTTGTCAACTTTGCACGTTCGCTGTACCCTCTGGTACGGCTTTAAACTCGCAAATGACATTTAAATCCCTGTACCCTGGCAGCCATTTACCATACGCAAAAGTGAATTCACCACACTGAGGATAAAGGCTTTCCGAAAACACTGTGGAAAAAAGAAGAAAATTCTCGTAAAAAGCATTCTGTTTTACTTTTCCAAAAATGTTTTCAATCGTATTTTACTTGTCTTTTTTTTCCCAAATGTTTTTAATGTTGACGAGTTCTAAAATGTTCTTGTCTATAGAGCAAAGAAGTTTCAATTTGTTTGCTTCAATGTATTTCAGATTGAAAGATGACAAAATTCAAAGTGCAGTTTTCTTGGCGTCACAGATAGCTTCCTGCTGCAGTCGGCCTTGCGTTCCTAGTGAGACAGACAGTGAATATCGCCATCGAGCACCGTGGTGCTTTTAATCCAGGGCTGGCAAGTTTGAATTTTGGCGGGGCAAAAACCAGCCTTATAAGTTTCCCTGCGAAAGGAATTATTTCCTTCGCATTGCAGAACAATTTGCTTATATAGAAAAAGTGGCTTGAAGAAGAGTTGTAGAAGTGGCTTGTACCCATGTCACACCGAGCTCGTTCTCACTACGTTCCGAAAATTGTTGTCAAACGGACTCAAACTATGTTCGAACGGAGTGGATGTAGTAGTAACCTTTTACGATCTGTTTACGAACTTCATGGACGGGCTAGGACGGGAAGGGTGCTCCAGAACTTTGAGCCTGCTCAAAATTGTTTGCCGTCCATCCCTTCTGGTAGTTAGAGTGACAATGTACTTATAACGAGATGGACGTACTACAAACGGACCTGCCGTACTTCGATCCTATTAGGGACGTATAACGATGGTGCAGTGGGCATTCAATCGGCAGTAGCCTTGCGAACCGATTTAAATTACACATTCTACCCCGACTGCAACCCGTTTTACGATATTTTTAGGACAGGGCAAGACGTTCTAAGTACTAGTTCGGTGTAACAGGCGCTTTGTGCATAATTAGGCCGAACTTACACGTCCTTCCTCGACCGCAACCCGTTTTATAATTTTGTTAGGACGGGGATAAGACGTTCTTAGAACTAGTTTGGTGTGAAGGAGGTTTTAGAAAGAATGCTTCACCTTTTACGGTTCATCAAAAACCTGTACTTTTTTCCCTAGTCGTAGAACTCTTCGATGGCGCGTTTGGACTTACCACCAGGTCCACTTGTAAACAAACAAACATTGTATTGAAATGAGTTACGGTCGAAACGGAAACATCTAACGAAGATACATTTCACTGCGATGCAATGTCTAACTGGCATATTTCGACTTTTATTTCTCACTTGCTGTTTTCGTCTTTATTCGTTTACGTTTTAGTTCACCTTACATGTTACAGTGGATGTCCTGAGAATCTCGCGCTGTCTCGCGAGACAAATTCCCTTTCTCATCAAATGTTTACAAGAATGTTCAAAGAGCAATAAAAACATCTGGCTGGAGATAATAACTATTACGTACGGATAGATGCTCTGACCGAACAAATGACATGGAGAAATTTGAGGGTTTCTTTTTTGCAAATTCGCCAAGAAAAAAAAAGCGGACCTATTTTTTGGTCCTACGTGTAATCAAACCATCAAAAGGTGACAGCAATCTCTCTGTTCTTTTCTTTTTCAAAAGTGCAGTAAATTGTTTTTAAGTTTGCAATTAAATTCACTTATAGAATGTGAATCTTCATCATTGTTTTGAAATCATAAAAACAAACTAATTGTCACGGTTCAATTCAGAGCCATTTGTAGGTCTAATTTCAATCAGACTGTCTCTTACATTTTCACTCAACTCTTTACCACACAATCCCGACTTTTAACGACCCAGAGAAAGAAGCCTTCTGAAAACATTGTGGGAAAAGGAGAAAATGCTGGTAACCAGCATTTTCTCCTTTTCCCACAATGTTTCCTACTCTTCCCAAAACAAATTTCAATTTTTCAATCACATTTATTTTGTCTTCTGCAAATGCTTTCAATTTTGACCAGTCTAAAATTTTGTTGTTTGGTAGAGTTAAGTCATGTACTAGGCAATTCCGCCGTTTTACAACTCTGAAGAAGAATGCATTAAAAACACCAGCAACCTTTTCCCACAATGTTAAAGAAAAATATCCTGTTCTACGATGCATCAACCCTTAACCCTTTACGAAACAACGACGCCTTTTGACGCCCCTGGGGAAGAAGCCTTTTGAAAACATTGTGGGAAAAGGAGAAAATGCTGGTAACCAGCATTTTCTCCTTTTCCCACGATGTTTTCTACCCTATCAAAGAAAAATTGCACCATTTTAGCCAAATTGAAATTGTCGTCTGCAAATGCTTTGAATTTGGAGAAGGCTAAAATTTTGTCGTCTGGTAAAGGGTTAAGCTGCTAAATAAATGAAAGGAAAATTTCCATATAATAGTAAAAAACAAAATATTATGATTGCAAAGTTGATTTCACCAGAATAAAATACCGTATCAGACAGTGCACATTCTGTGCAGTCTTATCTTGATCCACACTGTCTACAAAATGACCTGAGCAGCGCTTAGCAGCCTAAGGGTTAGATTTTCCGTCTGCAAAGAAGATTTGGACAAGTCTGAAATGTTGTTGTCTGGTAAAGACTTAACCCTTTACCACACAGTCCAGACTTTAAACGACTCTGAGAAAGGGGCCTGTTGAAATCTTGTGGGAAAAGGAGAAAATGTTGGTAACCAGCATTTTCTCCCTTACCCACAATGTTTTCTACCCTTTCAAGGACAATTTCGGGCATTTGAGTCTAATTTCGTCGTCTGCAAAAACCTTTCACTTTGGACAGGTCTAAAATTTTGTCGTCTGGTACAGAGTTCATTTCGTCCAGTTTGGGAATCCTGTTGGAGTAGAATTCTCCATCCACACGAGTCTAGTTACTTGCCTAGGCGTCCATTTCGAAGACCAGAGACAAAAACCTGCGATTTGAGACTTTGACCTGGGACTTCAGTGTTTGCAACTCATAGACAACAAACAGTAAGGGATTAACTATTTATGAAACGACAAGATTTCTTTTTATTGTCGTAATTGAACATTTTTCCAGACGAAAAATTGAACGTGCCTCAAATGATAGAATTTGTTCATGAAATGGAAGAAACCGTCGTGGGAAAAGGGGTAAGAAAATCTGGCCACCAGCATTATATCCTTTTTCCAGCAACGTTTCCAGAAGCCTACCTCCTGAAGGTCTTTAAAACACGTGATTGTTTGGTGGAGGTTTAAGTAAATGGTTGATTATTGATCAGGGATAAAAAAAGTTCTTGTTTTTGATTGGTCAAAAATCAACATGTCGATTCATGGATTATATTATTATTGTTATATTGAACGAAGATAACGAAAAGCAAATATCGTGTTTTATTAATGGTTATTAGCTCTAAAGAGTCGGACAACGCACTGCTTTAATGATGATTAAAAATTCTCCAGAATTTCCTTGCCTCGTTACCAGACGACAAAATATCAGACTGGTCAAAACTGAAAGCATTTACAGACAACAAATAGAATGTTGCACAAATTATGAAATTCGTCTTTTAAATGGTACAAAATGCTGGTTACCAGCATTTTCTCCTTTTCCTACAATGTTTTCAAAAGTCCTTTTCCTTGAGGGTCGTTAAAACTCCGGGAACTTTCTAGTAACTGTTTAAACCTTTACCAGGCGACAAAATTCACGGCTCATCTGTACTGAAAGCAGTTGCAGACGACAATCTGACTTTGGTCCAAATAAAAGGATTTACCCTCAAAATGACAGTAACTTTGTGGAACAAGGAGATATTTCTGGTTACCAATATTTTTTCCTTTTCCCACAATGTTTTCAAACATTCTTTGATGTAGGAAAAAGCCGGGACTGTTCGGTAAAAGGTAGATGGTGTTCATGTTTAGTTCAATAGGCAAAGCCTTGGAATGCCACAATAAGAAACGTCAGCCATGTAAAAAGGAATATGTTCACGGTAAATCCTTACAGTCAGAGAGAAAAAAACGCTGTTAAAACTTGAAAGCTTGTAGAATGGCCCAGAATTTGGTCAGCTGTGTAAACGTAAATAAATAACCAATATTATATGGTGTAAGAGACAGAGAAACTCGAGGAATTTGTCATCATTTAAAACCGGAATCGACGAGAGTGATTTCTTTGAAGGCTGCCAAAAGAATGCAATGCATTTTCTATTCGTCGTAATCTGGGCAATCTTGCAGCCGTTCGGGGCAACATTTGGCGTAAAGATACAAGAATAATTATAGTTTCATAAATCAAAGATGAAATGGGTTGAAAATTAGCTGAAAAAAAAAGATGCAATGAGTTAAAAACTGGCTGAAAACGAGTATAGATGTATCTTTAGCACTGCAATTTGTAACTTAGATTTCACGACCTTTTATCGACTGTTTTTATGCTAGTTTTCAATTAACGAAACACTTTTATAGAATTTATAGAACATTTAATGCAAAGTCCTTACATCCTAAAATCTAAATGCAAAATTTCCGAAATTGTTATTGCATTTATAATTAAAAAGTCTTATCTAATATTTCTCTAAAACATTTGGAGAAAAAAAAAGTTGTAGCAATTCGTAATGCCATGTTTAATGACGTTTTATCGACTAATTTCTGATGCAATTTTGCACTTAACCCTTAGGCCGCTAAGCGCGACTCACTGACCTTTTGCGGACAGCGTAGATCAAGATCAGACTGCACAGAACGTGCAGTCTGATCTTGGATGTACACTGTCCGATAAGGAGATATATTTCTTCCAAAAGTACCTTTTAAATAAGGAAATTTGGGTTTATACTACCGGTTTGACAGTCTCATTTCTTTTATTCATCAGGATAAGGTTTAACCGTATTTTTATAGGACTTTAACAGCAGTGCATTCAAATAAAAATAAAAAAAAAAACCACACATCTAAATGCAGAATACCTTTCTAACTCATTTCGTTCTGCATTCGCTCTTATAGTCTTGATGCAGGCCCCTTTAACCCATATTCTGCGAAGTAAGTTAAATAAAACTTTCAAGCCGGTAGTAAAAACCGGAATAATGCTATTTCAAACTTTTTTGTGTGTGTGAAATATACCTCCTTATCGGACAGTGTAGATTCAAGATCAGACTGCACGTTCTGTGCAGTCTGATCTTGGTCTACACCGTCCGCAAAAGGCCAGCGAGTCGCGCTAAGCAATCTAAGGGTTAATATACATTCTTGGGCTTAGAGAAGGATGCTCGTTAGAGCAGCTTTCATTCTGTCATAATATTTTTAGGCCTATTCCTCATATAAAATATTTTTAACCAAACGACAAAATTTTGAACGCATCCAAATTGAAAGTACTTGCAGACGACTGATACGACAAACTAGATATACTTTATCCTTTACCACACGATCCCGAGTTTTGAAAACATTGTGAAAAAGAGAAACTGCATTAAACCAGCATCTCCCTTTTCCACAATGTTTTTTTTTACCCTGAAAAAGACAATTTTCAGGCTTAAATCTTATTTATTAAAGTGCACTTCTGCTGCAATTTTTTTTTTTTTTTTTTTGCATTGTTGTAAAAGGACAGGCAATTGTCGTTACAGTCTGAATCTTTTTTAAGACACAGTTATTGTATTTCATTGTAGTATTGGCGAGAATGACCCACTTGACAATGACCTACGACTACAACAGACAATGATGGTAGCCCAAGAAACCACCGGCGAAATACGACGGCGTCGATTAGCTAGGTCGTTGCTTGCCATCCCCCATCACACCTTACAAAGATTTTACATTCTGAAGCTTTATTTAAAAAAAAACTACTAGTCAATAAGAAAGGTTGACGTCTTAAATAAATAAATAAATAAATAAATAAATAAATAAATCATGTCCAGTAGATAATATAATTTGGTCCCCGTTCTACATATTCAACTATACGGTGTTACACCATAGGTATGTTTTTTTTTTTGCTACATTGAAAATAGACTGAAATTCACCATCTTTGACCGCTGCTGTACTTTTAGTAGCAAACCCAAAGCTTTGCGGTTTTTTTTCCTATCAAATATATGTCAAGTGTCACCTCATACGCAACTACCACTAAGAAAGACACTGTGAAAAAAGTCCTTCCGGGCGGTACACCACATTCCTTTATGTGGGCACATGCACAAACTAGTTCCCCAAGAACGAACAAAGCTGCACTCATGTTTCCATAGAAATCATCAAACCGACACAAGAAACAAATTTTAGACATGTCCTTCATTTTCCCTGATAAGACAATGCAGCAGAAGTGTTTACTGTCAATTTTTCAAATGGCACTACTTTTGACTATTACGACCCGTAACCAGTTCGCTGTGGTGCGTATTGTCTCCCGCTAGATGGCATTCTACAAATACACATCTATCTAATTTGGGCATCCTGGGTACAGAAGCGGAGTAATTTTTCAAAACAACAACCGTGACTTTGAATTTCAAATAAAATAAACGTTTACTCAATAAAACGCTACCTAGTGCCATTCATTCAGCTGTGATCGGCTAACATGTAACCTATGCACCGACCATTTATTAAAACAGCCCCTACATGCTTTGGCAATAGACTAATAGCTTCAGTATAAGCCCTACTTTTCCTAGGTATACGGGGGATGGGTGATGTGTCATAGCAGACAGGTCGAATCTTCGACGAATTGATATGCGCAGACAACGCTGTGGTGCGACACATTTTTTGCTGTATCACGGGAGGCAACCATTCTACAGATGATAAAGCTACGGTACTTGTATCACTGCGTCAGAGTAGTCCGTATTTCAAACATCAGAACCTATGTTTAACCGAAATGGACATGGCATTGATGAAATACGCATCCACTAAAATGATATGACATGATATGATAGGGTAGATAAGCAAAGCTATATTGTCGATTTACCCTCTTACCAAACGCCGAAATTTTAGACTCGCCGAAATTTAAAGCATTTGTAGATGCCAAGTTAAACTCGGCTCAAATGGAGGGATGCTTTTTGTAAGTCAGAAAACTTTGTGGGAAAAGAAGAAAATGCTGGTTACCAGCATTTTCTTCTTTTCGCACGATGTTTTCAAAAGTCTTTCTCATCGGTATCGTTAAAATCTGGAGATTGTTTGGTAAAGAGTTAACTCTTTAGCTACCAAACAGATGAATTAGATTGTTTTTAATATCTACAAATACAGTGAACTGTTCTGCTACAAGATGAAGAGACAAGTTGGTCATAATCTAAAATACAGTTGTGGACAGTGTAGATCAGCGATCACACTGCTCGCTCAATGCAGCCTGATCTTGATCTACACTGTCTGCAAAAGCTTCTTGTGTAGCCTATGGTAAAGAAAGATTTAACACTGTTGTAAATTGTAGCCGAACTTTTAACAGTAGGCCATATGGTTTATTTTGCGTGTGGGCAGGATTCTATTCAGTTATGAGAAAAAAACATCGAGGGTTTGTATTCATATAAACGTCTAGTTTTGTTAAAATTCTAACTAAATAGTTTCAAAGATTTTTATTCTAAATATGACATACCGTAAAATCTCAATTACTCGGACATAAGACGAACGAAGGAATTAGATTGAGTTATACATGTAGGTGTACTCGATCATTTAAAATTCACCGAAACCTTTTGAAAAAAGGCTTTTCTGATGCACAGCGCTTTTGTAAGTTCATACACGGGTCTGACTTACATTTTAAAAATCGTGAGCCCGACTCTCCACAATGGCTGTTTTTGGATTACTTTAAAAGGGGATATCGGGATTTTTTGCAAAATCTTTGACCACGCCGACAGCTCCCTTAAGCATGTCTTTCAATGATATCAACAATACTTGGCTTGAACCCTGAATAACTTTTCACTCAATAAGAGACTACCCCGTTACTAACGGGATATGCATCTTGACATAAAAATAATGAAAAAAGTGCGACATCCTTCATGCTTTCGACATTTATTTTTTTTTTATCAGTTTTCATAGTTTTAACGCCATCTTTACAGCTGAGCACAGATTATCAGTTATCGTAAGCGTTATCTTTTAAATTTATAGAAAAGGTACTGAGACTCGAGTCAGTTTAACGGTGTACCAGATAATAAAATTTTAGACTATTCTAGTTCTGTTGAAAGAACAGAACATCGTTTATTTAACAAAAACTGTACACAGTTTATAGTCACACATATTGGATATGAGCCATACTCTGTGAAAAGGGGGCTTAATGCATCTGCGAAAAGTATCGCACCAGGTCAGCCTGGACGGATTCCTGGGCCGAAACTTTTCGCTATTGATCAATTTTCTGTATGTCAAAGGACCAGTGTTCCTCATGATTTAGTCGGTTGTTACACGAAATAGATTTTTATGGGTCCGTTATTGTGTGATGATTTACTTGGTACGTTACGTTACTATGATGCATTAAGCCTCTTTTTGCCAGCGCATGGCTCATACATGTATCCTAAAATATGCACAAGTCACGTGATTACTTTAAGTATTCTATTTGCAATTCCAAATGGTCTATAATCAAATGCATGTATTAAATAAGTGAATAAGTGAATAAGTGAAATGTATATTTTCAGTAATGAAAGAATAGATATATGACGACAAAATAAATGTGATTCAAACGACGGAATTTGAATTTGACAGGGTAGAAAACATTATGGGCCCTAAAATGAAGATTTGAAAACATCAAGTGAAAAAGAGAAAATGCTGGTTACCAGCATTTTCTCCTTTTCACTTGATGTTTTAAAATCTTCATCTTCTTCAGGGTCGTTAAAATACGGGAACGTTTGGCAGAGGATCCCACACCATGGAAAGAAATATACACATTAAAAAAGGTGTTGTACCCTTCTGTGTTTTTACTGGGTTCGATTTTCTGACGCGAATAATATAAAATGGGGTAGAAATTAGAGTCCGGCTGCTGCATATACCTGCAGACTAGTCTTTTGCCTAGGAATGAACTGAACCGAGGTATTCCTTGACCTCGTGGTAAGTAGGAATTTTGTGCTTAGATAATTGCTTTCAAATTAAAGAAAAACTAGGAGCTTTAAGTTTGGTTAAAACTGGGAATTTAATGTCAAAATAAAACTTGCGTCAGGTTGAAAGTGAAAGAGAATGGGCAAACAAAATCAGTCAGTATTGCGTACTTTTGCCCAGGGCTTTGTCTCATACCTCTCACAAGAGGTTGAAACAGCTCGATCAGTAGCCGCTGCCATTAAGTCAAGGGATATCTCAGTTCAGTTCATTTCAGAGGCAACAGACTGGCAACAGACAGCCGCTGCCATTAGGTCAAGGGATATCTCAGTCCAGTTCATTTCAGAGGCAACAGACTGGCAACAGACAGCCGCTGCCATTAGGTCAAGGGATATCTCAGTTCAGTTCATTTCAGAGACAACAGACTGGCAACAGACAGCCGCTGCCATTAGGTCAAGGGATATCTCAGTTCAGTTCATTTCAGAGACAACAGACTGGCAACAGACAGCCGCTGCCATTAGGTCAAGGGATATCTCAGTTCAGTTCATTTCAGAGGCAACAGACTGGCAACAGACAGCCGCTGCCATTAGGTCAAGGGATATCTCAGTTCAGTTCATTTCAGAGACAACAGACTGGCAACAGACAGCCGCTGCCATTAGGTCAAGGGATATCTCAGTTCAGTTCATTTCAGAGACAACAGACTGGATTGTTGGTGTATGCAGCCGCCATATTCTAATTTCCACCCCATTTCATATCATTCACGACTGAATTTCAAACCCAGAGAACACTCAGGGGTGCAACACTATTTTAACTATGTATATTTTTACTCCATTTCGGTTGGGGCTGATAAGTTCTTATCTTCAGTGTGGAAAAAAAAACTCTCGGGTCACTGATATCAAATGACTGTTTTGTTGATTTTTGACGCAAGCCAGAATTTTCATATTTATGACATAAGCTATTGAAAAACACGTTTGAAATGAAGCAGACTCTAGGTGTTTTTTTTTTAAACATTTATTTAGAGATATCGTTCAGTTTGATTTTTTTCCCAGCTTTATATTTTCTTTATTTTTTTGTTCTTTTCAGCATGGAATGCACCCAGACTTTTTTCATCGTCCTTTTAGCATAGACTGCACCCAAAATCGTGCGTGTTTCAAGAAATTTAAGGGAAAGGCATAACATAATAAAATGCATTTTCTTTTTTCAATAAATGTAGGTATAACCTTGTCAAAACTATTTCTGAAATTCACATTCTAAATTAGTCGTGCACAGGCAATGGGGGCTGAATGCATCTCCGTGATGCATGATACCAAGCAGGTCACCAGATAGCTACGGTTCCATAAAATTCATTTTGTCCAACAGCCATTTAAATTATGAGGTTGACTGGTCATTTGACATACAGAAAATTTACCAATAGCAAAATGTTTCGGCCCAGGTCAGCCTGCGCAGTCCGCGCAGGCTGACCTGGATCGATACTTTTCGCAGATGCATCGAGTTTCCTATTCACAGAACATGTTATCTCTTTGCCAGACAAAAAGTTATACACTTATCCATATTGAGAGCATTCTGTAAACGACAAATCAAACATGGTTCAAATGATGGGATTTGTCTTTGAAAGGAAATAAAACATTGTGGAAAAAGGAGAAAATGCTGGTTACCGGCATTTTCTCCTTTTTCCACGATGTTTTCAAAATCAATCTTCTTCAGGTTTGTAAAAACAAAACAAAAAAAATTTGGTAAAAGATTAAGATTTCTAAAAGTGATTGACAGCGGCTCGCGAGATAATATCTTGTTGGATCGATCAGGAATTAACATTTTGACATAGACGTCTGATCGCGTCCTATGACCTCTCTTTACCCTACTGCTAACCGCGACTCAAAGAAATTTTGCCGACAATGTAGATCAAGATCAGACTACAAAACATGCAGTCTGATCTTAGATCTACACTGTCCGATAAGAAGATATTTTCTCCCCTGAAAATACCTTTGAAATAGCAACATTTGGGTTTCTACTATCGGCTTGAAAGTTTCATTTCATTTGTTTAGCAGGTTAAGGGTTAACACATTAAGTCCAGCATTCATCTTTTTTAGATCTTATCGAATATCACTTTCGAAAACATTGCAACAAAAGAAGAAAATGCCCATATCGTTCGATTAATATAACATGGTTATTACATTTATTCATGCAATTAAACCTTTATTCGTGCTTTTTGACATGTCTGTTTTCAAAAGTTGTATGCAGCAAAAATGTTTCTCAAATTACATGTAATAGTTGAACTTTTCACAACGTCATGCGACATCAGTAGCTAATATGCACAGCATAAATCAAGATAAGCTTGGGGGAAAAAAAGCATATAGTCTGATCTTGAATTTATTCTGCAAACCGGAAGTTATTCATTTAAGTTTTTTTTTCCCAAAAAATGGTCTTTTTATTGAAGAAAATTTTTATTGTCAATCTTTGCAAAAAAAACTCGAATTTATTATTTTCTACACTGAAGAGTTAAGTCTGAAAGTTGTGAAGAACATGTAAGGAAATATGTAAAAGAGGGTATAATTTGTGTCAAATTTGTGTCATATTCTAGCTGATAAGCCTACTTTGTATGCTCTATTCACGGTTAATTAGTCATGTATGGATCATGGATAAGGAATATAAGCAATTCAAAGACTTGCATAAGATAAGGGTTTGTAGAAGTCTGTCTGTCTGTCTGTCTGTATGTCTGTCTGTCTGTCCCTTCCCTCCTCTCCTCTCCTCTCTTCTCCTCTCCTCTCTCGGGATCACTTCTTCTATATGATTCTGCAATTCTACTTCTTTTTATGAAAGTGATATACTTGTTAATCGAAAAAAATGTGATAGTTTCCAATAGTAAAAAGAAAATCCTCAAATCTCGTTAAGCTGAAAAAGAAAAAGGTCTGAGGCTAACTCTTTACTGAAGACTCATCTTTTTGCGAAGCATTTGCAGACGACAAATAAATTCGAAATCAAATTATTGGATTTGTCTGTGGAACGGTAGAAAAAAAATGTGGGAAAAGGAGAAAATCTCTTTTACCCACAATATTTTCAAAGGCCTTCTCAGTCAGGGTCGCTGGAACTCCGGATTGTGTGATGGAAGGTTAATACACACAAATACCTATTAAACCTGTTAAAAAATGATAAATTGATCGTAACAAGTTTTCCTTCACCCATGTTTTTTTCATAAATTGTTTGCATCAAGACCAAACAGAGCATCTAAAAGAGAAAAAATCTTCAAGAAGCAATGCGGAGGTGGGGGATGGGTTCGACGGATTCAAAACAACAACAACAACAAGAACATGCTTTCGTCTTATTCCATCTACTTTAATCAGTCAGTCACGTGACTAAGTATGGTGGTCTTACATGTTGTAATCCAAGTCTAGGACGAAGCTTGTCATTTTTTGCAATGTTTGCTTTCATTCCAAATGTTCTTTAAATGTGGCCATTGCGTGCATTCTATCCAGTAAATTCTGTAGCAGACGACAAAACTTAACACTCGTCCGCATTGAAACTGTTTGCAGACGACAATTGAATTGTAGATCAAATCATCGAATTTGTCCGGGAAAAGGGTTAAAAATATTGTGGGAAAAGGAGAAAATGCTGGTTACCAGCATTTTCTTCTTTTCCCACAATATTTTCATTTCTTTTCTTTTCTCCTGGTCGTGAAACACAAGGGGTTGCTCAGTAAAAGGTGTAAGCCATTCTCGTCCATAATGACTTGTTCATAGATGTTTACGTTTCCGTCAATTCCTGAATGATGCATGTCAGCTTTTCATCACGCTGTTCGATCGCCCATCGTCACGTGATGCTGATCTGCAAAACATAAATTACAGTCTTGGTTACCACGCCATGTATAACGACCAACATATGAAGAGATAGAGTCGTCAAAGTACCAATGGTAGCGTCGACCAAAAGCCTAGTATCAAGAAAAACACAGGTATGCTAAAAAAGTTAACCCTTTATAGCACAATGCCGCCTTTTGACGACCCTGGGAAAGAAGCCTTTTGAAAACATTGTGGGAAAAGGAGGAAATGCTGGTAACCAACATTTTCTCCATTTCCCACAATGTTTCCTACCCTATCAAAGAAAAATTGCACCATTTGAACCACATTGAAAATGTCGTCTGCAAATGCTTTCAATTTTCGACATGGCTAAAATTTTGTCGTTTGGTAAAGGGTTAACCCTTAGCCCGCTGAATAAGTAAAATGAAACTTACAAGCCAATATTACAAAACTCAAATATTGTAATTTATTTATTTATTTATTTATTTATCTTTTTATTTATTTACTTATTATTGGGGGTATCCCCTCATCGGACAGTGTAGATAAAAAAGCAGACTGCACATTCTGTGCAGTCTGATCTTGATCTAAACTGGCCGCAAAAGCGCCTTGAGTCGCACTTAGTAGCATAAGGGTTAAACAAGTTTTTGATTTGTGCTGAAGGCAAAAACTCTGTAATCATCATCATCATCATCATCATCGTCGTCAGCATAATTATCGTCCCAACCCTTCGCAGTCATTTTCATTTATAAAGCGTCTTATTTCAACATTGCGGTCAACAAAATAGGGCGTCAGTCCTAAAAAAATAGACTTAAAAATCAATCCCTATACGTGTGCGTCAACAGCCCTGACGTAATACGGTATAATGATAACCCGGCCTTCTGAACAAATTAATTCTTTACAGAGTGTGAACTCGTCCAAAACATTTGCAGAGCTCAAATTAAATGTGGCTCAAATGATTGGAATCGTCTTTGAAATAGTAGAAAAATTATGAGAAAAGGAGAAAAATGCTTGTTACCAGTATTTTCTTGATTTGCCTTAATGTTTTTCGAAAGCCGTATTTCTCAAGGCCTGTAAAACTCATAAATGTTTGGTAAACGGTCAGCTATTTAAAATTCTTGACAAATTTTAGACTTGTCCAAATTGAAAACATTTGCAGACAACAAATTGATCATGGTTAAAATGATGGAATTTGTGTTTAACTCTTTACCACACGACAAAAATGTAGTTTTGTCCAAATTCAAAGCATTTGCAGACTACAATTCAAATGTGGCTCAAATGATGGAATTTGTCTTTGATACGGTAGAAAACATTGTGGGAAAAGGAGAAAATGCTGGTTACCAGCATTTTCTCCTTTTCCCATAATGTTTTCAAAAGGCTTCTTTCTCAGGGTCGTTAAAACTCGGGATTGTGTGGTAAAGGGTTAAAAGGAAAAAAACTAAAAAAAGGAACCAATCATTGTAGAAATAGGGAAAAATGCTGTACATGCAGTCTACACATGGATCTATAATGCCAAACATCCATGTCAAACCAGCCTTGAAATTTCATTTCTGACTGACTGTACATATACATTAGAGCAGCGCTCTGACAAAAGGAGGTTTAATGCATCTCCATTGATGCATTATACCAAGCAAGACATCACATGATAACGGATAAAAAAAAAAAATCCGACTGAATCATGAGGTAGACTGGTCCTTAGACATGCAGAATATTTACAAAAGCTAAACGTTTCGACTTGCATACTGACCTGGTTAATTAATTAATTAATTGTATAGTGTTTGACGCCGTTTTCAACATCATTTCAGTTATATCACGGCGGCCAGTGCACCTATCCATGCTTTCCTGGAGTTTCTTTTACCAGTATTCGGCACAATATTCTTTCCAAGCCACTAGCTGCTTTCCCACATAACCATCGTCGAAACAACGGTCAGTGGTCAGAGAGGAATGAATCCTGTCGCGATGACTATCATCAGTCCTTGGAAAGAAATTGGCCAAGCAGGGGATCGAACCAGCGACCTCCTGCTCTCAAGTCCTGTACGCTACCGACAGAGCTACGGGGACTTGGCGCAGGCTGACCTGGACAGATACTTTTTGCAGATGGATTAAACCCGCTTTTCACGGAGCTCATTTCACAGGACTCATTTCATCAAAGTAAAAGTCAAAGGGTAAACGCAATGTCCCGGATCAACCCGGCAAACGATAAACGATGTGGAAAGATACAGCCATGTCTAATTCATGGTTGATAGGTACTTGGGTATAGGGTGTGCTGTGTAAAATGCCATAAAGGTTTTCAAATTGTACAATCACATCGACCACATCGTCGACAGCTCCTAATGGTTGGCTACCATTTCTGTGCAAGAGCGTTCGTGAATTTATTTTTCCGAAATGGAAAACGCCCAAATTCTGTTTGGGACAAGTTCGGTTACATCTTAACGTCTTTGATTTCACTGTTTTTAATTGTTCGATATGGCTCCGCTCGTTCTCTTGTTGCTGGTGCCCGAACATGGGTCTATTTATGGATTCACAGTTTATGTTATAGATCATACTATAAGAATGAACCATGCTCTAGTAAAAGGGATTTTAATGCATTTCTGTGAGGTATCATACCTAGCAAGTCATCACATAATTATGGTTCTAAAAAAAACCCGAATGAATTCCGAGGTAGAACGGGCCTTTGACAGGAAGAAAATTTACCAATAGCAAAAAGTTTCGACCCAGGTCAGCCTACGCGGACTGCGTAGGCTGACATTGGTCGAAACTCTTTGCAGATGCATTAAACTCCCTTTTCACAGAGCGTGGCTCAAATATTTTGCTTGCTTGGCTATTTTTGACACTAATATATCTGTAAAATTAAAGAGCTAAACTAAAATTCCAATTTAATTCAGTGGTTTTCATACCAGGGCCCGTTTTCAACAGCTACATGTATTTCCGTATATATACGGCACCGAAAATACCCGAACACAGTCACTTTTTGGTACGTGCTACGTTTAGACCGAAAAGTTCCGGTCCCTTGCGCGACGAACTACCGAGATTTTACCGTGTGTATGTACCCGACTTGATGTATACTGGACAGTGTGCGTACCCGCGCAGGATGTATACTGGACAGTGTGTGTACTGGCGCAGGATGTATACTGGGCAAGGCGTAGGTCCGGCAGGATGTATGCTGGACAGTGTGTGTACTCGACAGGATATATACTGGACAGCGTGTGTACCCGATGTGATGTATACTGGACAGTGCGTGTACCCGACAGGATGTTAACTGGTTATATAGTGTGTACCCGACAGGATGTATACTGGGCAGGTGTAGGTTCGGTAGGATGTATACTGGACAGTATAATTATGTAGCCAGCAAGATGTATACTGGATAGTGTGTGTACCCGAGAGGATGTATACCTGACAGTGTGTGTACTCGACAGGATGTATACTGGGCAGGGCATAGGTCCGGCTGGATGGTGTATATTGACAGGATGTATACAGACAGGATGTATACCCGACAGAATGTGAACCCGACAAGATGCACACTCGGCTGGGCGTATGCCGACAGGATGGTCTACTCTCAACACAAATGGTAGATTATGACACAAATGAAATGGAAACCGTGCGGCAAAGGAAGAAATTCCCTGTTATGAGTGTTCGAAAGTTGTTGGCTACAACAGGGCATCTGCAAAGGATATTCAATTAAAATAAAGGAGGAAAAAAAGCCTACGGAGGTTGGTCCGAAGCGAAAGGCTTTGTCAGAAGTCAGAAGCTTGAAAGAGAAAAAAAGAAATATTCCAACCCCTCATACCGAAAAACAAACAATAGAGAAAATAGCCGGTCCCCGTTATCTCTGATACTCGTAACGAGTTAACGTATCTTTTCATCTTCAGAATGTCCGCCAAAGAAATCATTAGGGGATATCTCCTACGAAAGCATAATGTAATTTGTGAAGATTTATGATATTGAAAATGATATTAAAAAAGCGAAGATGGGGTATGATTCATTGAACACGCTTCTAATGCAATTTTATGTGGACATAACAATAATTTCTCCTCTTTCTCACAATTTCAAAAAAACAGCCCATAAAAATCGAAAACACTGAGCAAGTATTTGTACTATAAGAAGGTGGTTGTTTTAACGACCTGATTGTGGAATGGTATTCGAGAACCGCTACAGTTACGTCTGTATATGTTTCAGACATCGCCGTCTGATTGGCTTGTTAATTGCTTAGGCCTTCCAATTAAGAGTTTTAGGACTTGTAATGAAAAATTATCATTCGATATTTAATGGGTAGTAAGGGCATCAGTTTGTACAGATATAGGGGACCATCTGTGCAAGCATTAGCATGCTGTCTGACTTTGTTTATCTATTACTTCGTACTTCATGTATTTAACATAAAGAACTTGTTCTTGAATGTTGATCAAAACCTCTTTCAACAAGATTTCAATTACAAATGTTGTTTCTTGGTTTTACCAGTGTATAGCTGGGTCTCTGCAGTGACTTGGCTAAGACCATATCTGCGCGACTACTGTCGCCAGTCGGATAGATCTCAGGACCTCTGGATTACAAAATTCACTGCGTTTATCTTTGACTTCCTACGAAGGAAAATGTTATGCCAACAGTAGTTAAGTTTCGATTTTTCAACCCAAATATGTACATGTGTAATACGGCCAGGCTTCTAGTAGTCCTTATCCTATACTCGACTAACAAAATTTCCCAAAAATTCTAGTAGCCATGCTATCCGAATAACTTTTGCGCTACTCTCGTACTCTCGGCTAAATGGCGTACAACACACGAAAAAGGTCTGTTGGACATGCGTGAAAGTGTGTCGTCCCAGATGAGCCTGTGCAGTCTGTGACTAATCCGAGACGACAATTCCCGTTTTTTGTGCGATTTTCTGTTACATGAAAGTCTACTGTGTGAAAATATATTATGTAGTCGTAAAGTGCCGTCTCGAGTTAGCCTGCGCGGACTGCGCAGGCTATCCGGGATGACACTTTACGCAAATGTCCGAAAGTCTCATTTCGCATGTTGCAGGCCAAATGCAGCATTAGTGGTACTAACGAACACTGCATTTCAAAACATTTTGCTCCTCTGAAAAGAAAAACTTTCCAACAGTTTAACAAAACCCCACTAACAAGTGAAAAAACTGATACAACATTTGGTTGGTCAGTTTTGTCACAGATCAATTTGATTGGGTGCTGTATTCCTTTCCAAAAATAGTTTATTTACACACACACACATGTGGTGGCATACGTACGACGTATATAGTTCGAGCAAAGATTTCAACGGATACAGAAACTTTTGCAAAGTGCATTGATCAAGATCTTAACTTTGGTGAAAAGAACATCTTCATTTGCCATGATCCTTTACTTATGGAAAGGTGATTTATTCACTGGTGAAATGGCATACTCATTACCATACAAATACAACTTGTTTGTGCATCAACAGTACACAGCTTTGGGATCCTTGTCGAACCTGGTGTGAAATTATTTGGCCATGCCCTGTGAAAAGTTGGTTCAATGCATTTGTAAAAAGTATCGACATGGGATAAAACTTTTTGCACGCTTTAAATTTTCTACATGTTCAAGGACTGTTCCACCTCATGACTTACTCGGTTGTAAGACAAAGTGGATTTTACGGATCTATAATTATGTGGTGACTTGCTTGGTATAATGCATCGCGGAGATGCATAAAATTAAAGCCCCTTTTCCAAGACATTTTCTTTTGGGCAACGGTATTTTACGAAAATTTCCTAAAAAAACCGGAAATGTAGCATTGTCTTCCTCATCAGTATTCACCAGAAGACAAAAGTTGGGTTTGGTTTGTATTGGAGTTTAACGCCATTTTAACAGCTTAGGTCATATCGTGGCGGTCAGCGACGCACCTATGTGTTTCCTGGCTTTCTTATACTAGTACTGACACAACTTTCTTTCCAAAGCCACTGACTATTTTTTCCTCACATGCATCAGAGGTGAAAGGCGAAAAATCGCCGGAAAGAAAGTTTGCCTCAACCGGGTATCGAACCCGCAACCACCAGGTCACGGCACGCTATCCACTGAGCTACCCGGGCGGGCACAAAAGTTGGGGCGAAGGAGGCACATATAAACAATAATCGTGAAAGTAGAGGGGTGAAACATCTCATTTTACCATATCAGACTAATGACTAAGAATTCATCAATATTATTTTGCTATGGAACATAAAGACCGGCACAGATATTGCAAATATATTTGAGCCATGCTCTGTGAAAAGGGGGCTTAATGCATCTGCGAAAAGTATCGACCCAGGTCAGCCTGCGCGGAGTGCGCCGAAACTTTTCGCTATTGGTCAATTTTTTTAATGCCATAGGACCATTCTACCTCATAATTCAGTCAGTTGTGAGAGAAAATTGATCTTGTGGGTCCACAATCATATGATGAAGTACTTGGTATCATGTATCACGGAGATGCATTAAGCCCCCTTTTGCCAGAGCATGGCTCATTTACAAATATGGGTAAAAACCATTAACAATATCAATAAAATCACTCGTCACCTTTGCTGCAAAATCCAATCTCACAAAAAAATCAATGCCTTATAAGAAATAAGTGTCAGTTTTGTCTGCGCTATGAATTAAAAGTGAGATCCTATCGCTATTTTTATATGACCCCTTGATTTAAACTGCCTGTATTTTGACTGATTGATCTTTTTTCTCTCTCCTTTTTTTTTTCTTCAACTCTATCACACATACACAAATTTTACCTAAAACATTTTTAAACAGTGATTGAACGGGAAACGATTGCTTGCAGTGCTACATGTGGAGGTTCCTTTCCATACATTGTGTTTTCCTGTCTATTCTAAACACATATTTTCCTGTTTTCTAATATTTGAATATTCAGATTTCTTCAACCTATCATACAAACACAAATTTTAAACTAAAACATTTTTAAACAGTGATTGCTTGCAGTGCTACATGTGACGGTTCCTTTCCATACAATGTTTTCCTGTCTATTCTAAACACATATTTTCCTGTTTTCTAATATTTGAATATTCAGATTTCTTCAACCTATCATACAAACACAAATTTTACCTAAAACATTTTATAAACAGTGATTGGACGGGGGACACGATTGCTTGCAGTGCTACATGTGACGGTTCCTTTCCATACATTGTGTTTTCCTGTCTATTCTAAACACATATTTTCTTGTTTTCTAATATTTGAATATTCAGATTTCTTTTTTTTTTTTTGGAAAGTGATATGTCAGTAATATAATGTGATGGGCTAATAAAGACGTAAGAATCTTTCGTGGCTTTAATACTCACTGCTTCCCTAAATATGCCGTCTCATGACTTTGTATTTAACCCTTTCCCAAACGACAAATTTTGGACTGGTCCAAATTCAAAGAGTTTGCAGACGATAATTTTAAATTTGATGAAAATGGCAGAAAGTTATTAAAAAAAAAAAAAAAAAAAGGTGGAAAACACTGTGGGAAAAGGAGAAATTGCTCGTTACGAGCAATTTCTCCTTTTTCCCACAGTGTTTTCAAAAGACTTATACTTCAGACACGTGAAAACCAGGGCTTGTTTGGGAAAGGGTTAAAGCCCTTTTTTTAAAATGTACATATAAAGCAATACCCTGTTGTGCAGCTTTGTTCTTTATGTGCTTCATTTTTTAGTGAAGCCTTTTATGTATTTATTACAATTTTATTTTTTCTGACAATCGACTGACTCGTGCATTAGGCTGGTCCTTTGACAAGCAGAAAATTGGCCAGTGGCAAAAATTTTCGACCCGGATCAGCCTGCGAGGACTGCGCAGGATGATCTGGATTGATATTTTTTGCAGATGCATTCAGCCCACTTTTCACAGGACATGGCTCATATCTGTTAAAATCAGCTAATCATAATAGATACATCAAGTTCGTCAGCCAATCAGTGGATGTGTTACAAAATTATTTATGCACAATAAAACATACAATACAAATGGTGACGTCACCAATGCCAATCAAAATCCATCATTTGACACATCACTGCAGAAGACTTTTTTCTGTCGCACCAATCAAGTTTTCAAAACGTTGGTGTTAAAAGGACAACTACTCTTAACGAGCAAATTCTCCTCTACCACAATGTTTTCATGTATAGTTATTGGTAAAACCTTGTAGTCATGTTGACTTCATGTATCTTGAAGAGAATATTTTACAAATTCGACCGTTGCAAATGTTAGTGTAGGAAGGCAAATGTGTTAAAGCGGTAGAAATTGCCCCAGAAAAATATTGATATCGCAAAATTCCAGTTATTGTCGTGAAGCCCGCCATTAATTCAGACAACCCGACTGAATCCCCGTGTTATCTGATGAATAGGAAATCGTTATGTTATAAAATTCTGTGTTGATAAAGATTTAAATGTTTTATGTACGAAGATGGCGGTTTTATGATGGAACCTGGTTTTAACCCGTACCCATTATAGACACGCATGGTTCCCTGTATTCTTTTATGTATGCGATTGGTTGTTTCCCTGTCTACATTTAAAGGACAATTGATTTTTGCTTATCTCAAACCGTCAATCCCTCAAAGAAACATCAACTGATCCCCTTGTTGATGGTGGAGTTAAAGAGAAAGGTTACATTTGAGCCATGCTCTGGCATAAGGGGACTTAAAGCATCTGCAAAAAGTATCGACCCAGGTAAGCCTGCGCAGTCTGCGCAGGCTGACCTGCATCGATACTTTTTGCTTTTGGTAAATTTTCTGCGTGTCAAAGAACCAGTTTTTATCTCATGGTTTAGCTGGTTGTAATACAGAATGGATTTTATGGATCCAAAGTTATGTCAAGACTTCCAAGGTATAATGCAGCACGGAGATGCATTAAGCCCCCTTTTGCCCAGAGCACGGCTTATTTGTATATTCGATTTTTCTAGGAAATGCAGTAATATGACATTCGCCTTTATTTAATTCAACGATTTCCAGGAAAGTTTTTGTTGTTAATCTAGAACATAACAGAGTAGAACAGAATTTGTTGCTTTATCTCTTTACCACACAATCCCGACTTTCAACGACCCTGAGAAAGAAGCCTTTTGAAAACATTGTGGGAAAAGGAGAAAATGCTGGTAACCAGCATTTTCTCCTCTTCCCACAATGTTTTCTACCCTCCCAAAACCAAATTTCAAATTTTGAGCAACATTTCATTTATCATCTGCAAATGCTTTCGATTTGGACCAGTCTAAAGTTTTGTCGTTTGGTAAAGAGTTAAGTAATTAACAATACTTTTTGCAGACATATAGTGAAAATGCTGTCGTGAAGAGTTAACAGAGAGAAACTATTTCGTATATAAATGTTGTACATGTTACTGATGTTTGTAAAGAGCATTCCCTCCTCCGAAAAAAAAACATAACGAAATTTTCAGTCCAGAAACGAAAGAACACTTTGAAATGTTTGTGGTCAGAGCATCACACACTGTAGTTCAAAATATTTATTCGGTCTTTTCAGGGTGCAAATTAGTCAATTATTAAATACGTCAGAATAATTTAACGTTGAACTCTTTACCAGACGATAGAATTTGGACTTTTCCAAATTCAAAGCATTTGCAGACGACAAATGAAATATGCCTGAAATGATGAAAATTGTGGTAAAAAAATGGTAGAAAATATTGTGGAAGAAAATGTTTATTACCATCCTTTTATCCTCTTCCAACAATGTTTTCTATCCTTTCAAAGATAAACTGTTCCATTTCAGCCACATTTATCTCGTCATCTAGAAATGCTTTGGATTCGGAGCGGGTGTCAACTGTAAGATCGTTGATTGGTACACACATTCGGCGCGAGTACTGGTGTAGTTTCCAGGAAGCAGAATCGAGAGGAATTAGTATAAGTTGCAAGAACTTGTTTCTCAATCGATGTAAAAATAAATATGAGCCATGCTCTATGAAAAGGGGGCTTAATGCATTTGCGAAAAGTATCGATCCATGTCAGCCTGCGCAGGCTGACATGGGCCGAAACTTTTTGCTATCTTTAAATTTTCTGCATGTCAAAGGATAATCCTATCTCATGCATTAGTCGGTTGTTCATGAAAATGGATTTTACGGATCAATACTTAGGTGATGTCTTGATTGGTAGAATGCATTACGGAGATGCATTAAGCCCCCTTTTTCCAGAGCATGGCTTTTTTTTTTTTTTTTTTAACTATTCGAACGAGTCCAAATTTTGTCGTTCGGAAAAGAATAAACAGACACGATGCGATATTTCAGAAAACGGTTTCCAGAAAAAAAGCACGATACTCACAGTTCATTGAATCGAAATAGAGGAATGGACCAAACTACTGAAATTTCAACCTATATATCTTATTGATTTTTTTTTTTTTTTTTTCCGCTTTGATCATGAAGATAATTATTATAATAAATCATAAACTGCACAAAAGGCGTGGCTGAGATATCAAATATATTAATTAACCACATTTATAATCTCGTCAGCTGACGGGTTATTTTTATTCATGTAATTTATTCACCCAAAAAACTCTTTACAACAAAACAGAATTATAGACTGGTACGCATTTAAAATACATAGTAATTGAATACCATGTATCGAAAATTTCCCGTGTAAGGGGGTTTACCTTTTGAAATATAGAAAACATTGTGGGAAAAGGAGAAAATGCTGGTAACCAGCATTTTCTCCTATTCCCAAAAAGTTTTCTAAAGCCGTTTTATTCAGGATTATTTGGTGTAGGGATAGACAGAAAAAAAAAACGTTTAAAACTCGTAGAGTGTGATAGTAACTGTAAGAGAGGTGTTAGATAAGAACGTTTCAAGGTTTAAAGAAATAATAATTAGGACCAGTCTTTTTACACTGAATTTTTATTGGTCATGGCTGACCTAGTGACCTAATACTTACCAATCAGATTTCGAAAATTTTCCATACGGATTAAAGAATACAGACAATTTTATTCAAAGTGTAGTACCTAAATAAAATGTGAAATCATTGTGATACAAGGAAGAAAACAATCTCATATAAAAGTGTTCGGCAGCAAGTCTAAACGAAACGTCGGTGTGTGTTAAAGCTCTCAAGGTAAAGAAGTGATCATATCGAAAGCAAAGTCTATATGGTATGGATGTACGAAACCTAAATTTCAAATTTTAATCTTTAAATTTTGAGGACCCAAGCTCTGATTAGATATGAATGACCTTGTGATTTACCCTGGTAATCTATCAGGAATCGAAGATTTCCGGAGGATTCCGATAATTTATATAGTAGCCAGACAGAATTCTGATTTCAAAGTCAAACAGGAAAAGAAATGTGCAAGTTTTTATTTTCATCACAAATATGCATCTTTTTTTACTAAAGGAAATGTAGCTTTTCATAAACAGTTATTTGCAGTTTAAGTCATATCGTATTATTTGATTAAAGGTACATCTATACTCATTTTCAGCCAGTTTTTAACCCATTTTATCTTTATTTTATGAAACTATAATTGTTCTTGTATCTTCATGTTAAATGTTGCCCCTGACGGCTGCAAGGTCGCACAAGCATTTCATTTTTTGGCAGCCTCAAAGAAAGCACCATTGTCGTTTCCGGTTTTTAATGAGGACAAATCCCTTGAGTTTCTCCATCCCTTACAACCTGTATATTGGTAATTTATCTGTTTACACAGCTGACCACAGCTGAGCCATTCTACACGCTTTCAAGTTTTAAAAGCGTTCTTTTTTTTTTCTTCCTCTCTCTCTCTTTGGACATAAGGATGTATCTTTAAAGATGACAATTTGTAGGAATGATGATTTCAAGTTGGAGAAACAGTTGTACTTAATGGACAATAGTAATGGTAGTTATAAGATAGATTATCAGCGAACTAAACTTATTTTTTACTGACAATAAGAACAACCGTTTCTGCTTTTCCCACAACGTTTTCTACCCTTTCAAAAACAAACTACATCACTTGAGTCACATTTAAATTGTCGTCTGCAAATGCTTTCAATTTGGATAAGTCTACTTTTTTCTCATGTGTTAAGGCCTTAAACTTCTTGCATAAAAAACTCACCACTTCAAAAAAGTTATGAAAATTAAAACCATTGTCGTTTGGACATGAATCTCTTGCTTGGTTAAAAGTGCAAACAGCAAGTCTGTTTGTTTATCTTTAAAATTCCATCTGCTTTTAAACCTTTATTGGATGAAATTGAAATCTGGAACCATTCTACGTTGTTGTCTGATTCAGAACTGTAAGACCATTCAGGTTTTGTTTTATATTGCGGCGCCATGGAACCCAATGATAATATATTGTTTTCATTTCCTTTTTCACAAAGAAATTCGAACCGTAGTTCTATATTTATCTTATTTTACTTTTGATGAATTTTCGCTACTCTTCCTTTTTTCTGTCGAAATATTCAGTCCAGCCATGTGCCAACAGAATGATAAATACTGACATTTTATTTTCATCAACAAAAAATTCCAATTTGTTTTTCGAATCCAGTTGAAAAGTTGCACAATTGTAACCCTTAATCTGCTGAGCGAGACTCGCTGACCTTTTGCGGACAGTGTAGATCAAGATCAGACTGCACAAAACGTGCAGTCTGATCTTGGATCTACACTGCCCGATAAGGAGATATGTTTCTCAAAAATAAAATAAGTTTGAATGAACGTCAATCGGGTTTTAATCATCAGCTTCAGACTTTTATTTAGCTTATATTGCAGGATAAATTATTTAGGAGAGAACATGTTATACGATAATCAATGCTGGAAGTTTCTTATTTCGTAAATTGATAAGACTGACACACTTCGTGTGGTATCATCCTTCGAGTGCAAAGTTACGTGATGTTTACATTTTCATTTCGTGAAAATGAAATTAATGATTTCAATGTAGTTTTTATCAAAATATCTCACGCCAAATCGGACAGTCTATATCATAGATCAAACTGAACGTTTTGTGCAGTCTGATCTACGATCTTCACTGGCCGTAAATGCATCTCAAATTCACATCTGTTACTCGAAGGGTAAAACTCTCCTTATTTACCATTATTACAAACGTCCTTCTTATTCATTACACACCTTTGATCATGTTCCCGTATTTATTCATGTTGACGTTTCTCGCATTGCCCCCGCCTTCCTCCAATATGCCCCAGTGGTAATGTGACTGCTCCTTTGTGCCGAAAATTGATTCTGTCAAAATTGTTTAGCTTCTGTGCGAGTCGAAGTGAACTTTCGGGCGCCATCGTCAATATGATTTAATTGAAACAAGCATCGTTCACCATTTTTGTAATATATGATTGTTTTAAGCTGACAAAATATACACGTTTAAAGCAGTCAAGAGGCCTTCAACTTGCGAAGGTATCTCTTAAGACAAAGTTTTCCTTGCGCAATGATTATATTGACCCTTTACCACACAATCCCGACTTTTAACGACCCTGGGGAAGAAGCCTTTTGAAAACAGTGTGGGAAAAGGAGAAAATGCTGGTAACCAGCATTTTCTCCTTTTCCCACAATGATTTCTACCCTATCAGAGAAAAATCATATCATTTGAGCCACATTGAAATTGTCGTCTGCAAATGCTTTCAAATCGTTCGGGTCTAAGATTTTGTCGTTTGGTAAAAGGTCAAAGTATTTAAACCTCCAGGTGTTCAGTCAGTTTCAAAACTGTTTACCAAACGATAGAATATAAGACTTGTCGAAACTGAAAGCATTTGCAGACGACAAATCGAATGTGGTTCAAACATTGTGGAGTGTCTTTTATATGAAAAGGATAGAAAACATCGTGGAAAAATGAGAAATAGTGGCTACCACAGCATTTCTCCTCAGGATCGCTCAGGATTTTTCGGGTGAAGGCTTTAGATAAGATTGTAAGGTATTTTAACACTTGAAGGCTTAATAAATGAAATGTATATTTTCAGTGTGGAAATCAGTGAATTCATAGCATGCAGGATTAGAGTGTTGGCCCAGTATATTTGACAGCATTTTGGACTGTGTGGATCAAGATCAGACTACTTACAAGAACTAAGCTTAGCATTCAAAGTTATAAATCACTGCAAAAAAAAAGCTTCTTTTAAATCATTGTTGATCAACATAAATTTGAACCATGCTCTGTGAAAAGGGGGTTTAATGTATTTGCAAAAAGTATCGACCTAGGTCAGCCATAATTAATTGTTAATTTTTTGTACTGCATAGTATGAAGACGATGTATGTAACGTACAAGTCTGAATAAAATTATGTTCTGTTCTGTTCTGTTCTGTTCATAATTATGTGATAGCTTGCTTGGTACAATACATCACGGAGACGCATCTCATCCCCTTTTGTCAGCGCGCGGCTCATTGATGGTTGAAATCATCTGGCAACATGGAAGTCAAAGGAAATTTCCCGGTTCATTTTATTTTACCTTTCCAACAGATGCATTTATCAATATCAATTTTAAGGTACGTTTTCCTGGTAGACAAGGCTGCAAACTTTTTTCCCGTTAAACAATATAACCTTTAGCAATATTTTTGATGAAAAATAGGAATTAAAACTCAAATACATGATTGGTAACTTTGAATCGTTTCTTTTCTACTTTGTAAAATAAATAAAACTATTTTTGTGACATACAATTTCTTTTTCACAGAATGACCAAAAAAATGCTAATCGTCCTACCTTGGACAGTTAAAGCTGTAGATTTCTTGGCAATTACGAGTACATGTATTACTTGCCTGCGTATTACACGTTTTTAAAGTTATTTTCATGTCAATTATAAACATACAGGCCATTCTCTGGCAAAAGGGAGATGGTTAATGCATTTTCGTGATGCATTACAAGAAGCAAGCTATCACTTGATGATCCATAAATATCACTCTGTCTAACAACAGACTAAACCATGGGGTAGAATGGTACTTTGCCATGTAGAAAACGGGGTACGGACAAAACCCCCATAGGACAAACCCCCCCTAGGACAAAAGCCCCATGGACAAAACCCCCCTAGGACAAAACCCCCATACCCTTAACTGAAAAGTGGACAAAACCCCCATGGTTTTAAAAACATGCTTATTATGTATATAAACGAAATAAATCTTTAAACTAATGATATTAATCAAGTACAATGAAATTTTGTTCTATTTTGTCTAAACCTGTTTAAGAAATAAAGTAAAAAGGAAAACAATTTGGAAAATATGAAAAATATATGCTGTTTATATGCTGTTTATATATGATGGGGGTTTTGTCCTAGGGGGCTTTTATCCTATGGGGGTTTTGTCCTAAGGGGCTTTTGTCCATGGGGGTTTTGTCCTGGGGGGGTTTGTCCTAGGGGGGGTTTATCCTACACTCTAGAAAACTAACAGCAAAAGGTTTCGGTCCAGATCAGCCTACGAGGACTGCGCAGGCTGACATGGGTCGGTATTTTTTTGCAGATACAACAACCATTTACCACACAATCCCGACTTTTTACGGCCCCGAGAAAGAAGCTTTTGAAAACATCGTGGGAAAAGGAGAAAATGCTGGTAACCAGCATTTTCTCCTTTTCCCGCAATGTTTTCTATCCTTTCCAAAAAAAAATTCCTGTTTTTAGCCACATTCAAATTGTCGTCTGCAAATGCTTTGAATTTGGGCCAGTCTAAAATTTTGTCGTTTGGCAAAGAGTTAAACCCCGTTTTCATGACTCTTTTATGTTGATTTGTGCTTATCAAAAGGCGTTTGACTCATTTTCCTTCTATCCCGAAGATAGAATTGACAAGAATTTTGACCCTTTTTTTTTTCCATAGAAAATTTCTGGGTGTTTTCGGTTTTCATTTTTGCGGAAACAGTATATTATGCTGATTTTTAAATAGAATTAATAAATAGTTTTTTTTAAATAAAATACAAACAATATTTAGGCATTTGCACTGCAGCACGATATATTACATAGAATATTTTTTATTCAATATACATGTAGTCAAAATTTTTATGACAAAAGACAAGCAGATTGGAAAACAGGGGGGAAGAAATCATAGATTGTTTTTGAAGAGCTTGGCATTACACAAACACAAGCCTTGCTCTGTAAAAAGCTGGTATATAGCATCTGCAAAAACTATCGACCCATGTCAGTCTGCACAGTCCGCGCGGGCTGTCATGGGTTAAAATAGTTTGCCACTGGTAAATTTTCTGCATGTTACGGGACCATTCTTCTACGTGGTTCAGCCAAGTTCTAGACCCATATTATGCGATGACTTGCTTGGTAAAATGCATTAACTCTTTCCCAAACAAGCCCTGGTTTTCACGTATCTGCAGTATAAGTCTTTTGAAAACACTATGGGAAAAGGAGAAATTGCTCGTAACGAGCGTTTTCTACCCTTTTTGAGACCTTTCTGCCATTTTCATCAAATCTAAAATTGTCGTCTGCAAACTCTTTCAATTTGGACCAGTCCAAAATTTGTCGTTTGGGAAAGGGTTAAACCTTTCCCAAACGACAAATTTAAGACGCTTTCAAATTCAGAACATCTGCAGACGACACATTCAAAATTGGTATAAATGAGCTGAAACTCCCTGATAGGATAAAAAACATTGTGGGAAAAGGAGAAAATGCTGGTTACCAGCATTTTCTCCTTTTCCCACAATTTTTTCAAAAGACTTCTTTCCCGGGGTGGTGAAAACCAGGGATTGTTTGGTAAAGGGTTAAACCCACTTTTTAGAGCGTTCTCATATACAGGAAGGTAATTAGATTCAACGGAAAGAAGCTTACATCTAGAATTTAAAAAAAATGCAGCAAATTACATCTTTTACTGTCTGAGTAGCCGAGCCCCCATAGCTCAGTCGGTAACGCACAGGACTTGAGAACAGGAGGTCGCTGGTTCGCTCCCCGGCTTGGCCAATTTCTTTCCGAGGATTAATGATAGTCATTGCGACAGGATTCATTCCTCTCTCACCGCTGACCATTGTTTCGACGATGGTTATGTGGGAAAGCAGCCAGTGGCTTAGAAAGAATATTGTGCGTAGTACCGGTAAGAGAAACTCCAGGAAAGCATGGATAGGTGCACTGGCCGCTGCGATATAACTGAAATAATGTTGAAAACGGCGTTAAACACCATACAATCAATCAATCAATCAACTGTCTGAGTACCATTAGACTTCAACTTACGAGTTTAGATGCAAGAGGCTCTGCCCTAATAGACTGACCATTCAACCCTTGAAAAACGTCCACTGACTAAGGTCCAATGATTGACAAAAAGGAAAACAAAAACAAAAGAAAAACCCACTGGTTTAACCCTTTACCAAACGACAAAATTTTAGACTTGTCCAAATTCAAAGCATTTGCAGACGACAAAATAATTGTGACTCAAAAATTGAAATTTGTTTTCATAAGGGTAGAAAACATTATGGGAAAAGGAGAAAATGCTGGTTACCAGCATTTTCTCCTTTTCCCACAATGTTTTCAAAAGGCTTTTTCTGTAGGGTCGTTAAAACCCGGGATTGTGTGGTAAAGGGTTATGGCCAAAATTTCCCGGTCTTTATTCCATATGGTGCCGAACGTGATTGACCTGGCTTTTCCTGACTGTGTAGACAAAAATTAGGCCTGCGCATGATATGCAGTCTAATTCATACTCTTCTATGCTCGATATTCTGTATAGTGATTTTTGCTAAAAAAAAAAATATATATATATATATGTCACAAATGTGCAGAATTAACACTTTACGAAACAATCCGAAGTTTTAACGACCCTAAAGGTGAGGACTTTTGAAAACATTGTGGGAAAAGGAGAAAATGCTGGTAATCAGCATTTTCTCCTTTTCCTACAATGTTTTTTTTTTTAATTATTTGACAAGAAAAATCTACTTTTGAATCACATTTATTTTGCCGCCTGCACGCTGCAAATACTCTCTATTTTACAAGTCCATTTTTTTTTTTTTATTGTATGGTAACGACTTAAGACTTTTTTCCTGACTGTAAATATCCAATCCATTTGTTTGGCCTTCAGCCGCTTGTTACAATCCTCCATTTTTTTTTTCTGTAATATTCTAACTCCAGCTTTAACGTACGCGGTATCCAATAGTGTGATGTAAACTCACAGTCAGGGGGGAAAAAGAAAATTAAGTGAGAATAAAATATGCAAATATAATACATACTTTAAATGTCAATATATTGTAGCCTTTGGTTTATGATACATTTTGACGGAGCGCAGTACGCACACCTCACTACCACTCTCAACACATAAACGTGGAGATATTTACATAATATAATATCCTTTTAACATCATTTCCATTCAATTATAGCACGTAAATAATTACTCTGCGAATGTGTCCCTCAGCTATATTCGAAAATTAATGAGTTTTTATATTGCTTATAGACGCCATAGCTCTTCCGATCGTATTCAAAGTTGCTGAATTAATTTTGTTCCTCGCCTGGTATTGGGCCATGAAACCTGAGGCCGATTTCGCGTTTCTCTACTGTTTGGAAAGTTTTATTTCATTTTTATTCAGATGGCATACCGAATTACTCTTTTGTTATCAAAGCTGTATTATGGCGCTGAGATAATAGACTAGCATCCAGAGCAGAAAACGAATGTCATCCATACCGAAAAAATGTCAGTACTGCAGCAATACACGGAGAAAGAAATGTCAACGGTCTGGACAAAAAATATTTTGTAAACTTTCACAAAAAAAATAATTTTGCAAGGTTTATTTTTATGTAATTGGGATTATAATGAGTGAAAACAGTAAAAGAAAACCGGAGAGTGTAGATCAAGATCAGACTGCTAGTATGTACAGGCTGATCTTCGTAAACATTCCCTGAGTGATAAACCATTCGTAAAAGATACATGTAGATAATGTAGATAAGCCATTCGTAATTAATACTAAATATAAGAAACAACAACAACAACAAACAAACAAAAAAAAAAAACATTTTGTTATTGATCGGAGGTCGCGAAGCTTACTTTCCTTTTCTCAATACATTTAAATACTAATTCAATCAAACCTTCCAACAAACGCCGATTTTTGCGCTTACAGCCCGCTTTTTAAACGAAAAACATTTGAGTAATGCTCCGGCAAAAAGGGGGTTTAATGCATTTCCGTGATGCATGATACCATGCAAGACATCACAATATTATACAACCCTAAACTACGTTGTGTGTAATAGCTTACTGAATTATGAGTTGAACTGGTCCTTTGACATGCAGAAAATTGACCAAAAGCAAAATGTTTCGGCTCAGGTCAGCCTGCGCGGACTGCGCGGGCTGACCTGAATCGATACGTTTTGTAGATGCATTAAACCCCCTTTTCACGGAGTATGGCTCATTCCTATGTTTAACACATAGGGGTGCCCATGGAAAGGCGGTTTAGTCGTAATGCAAGTGAGTCACGAGGTAAAATGGCCCTTTTCCATGCAGAAAATTTATAACAAAAAAAAGTTTCGAACCAGTCACCCTGCCTGCTCCAGCTGACCTTGGTTGATACTTTTGCAGGTACATTAAATCACCTTTTACTCAAGAAGAATCTGAAGAGATCGCTGGATAATATCAAAGCGCTGTAGGTACTGACGCGCCTCCAAAAGTACAGTGGTTACTCACAGATTGAATAACTCAGGTGTTGTTAGTTCGATTTCCATCTCTGCGAATACTCTTTCTTATAGCTGATGGAAGCCAACGCCACAGGGCTATTTCTGTTCTCACCGCTTAACATATATGTATTTTAGACTTTAATTGCATGGAAACGCAGCCGCTAGTGGCTTGAAAAGACAGTGGTGTGCGTCTTATGTTACAGGCATCCCGGGGATGCATTGTTAAATACAGTGGGTGAAATAATTCAAGGGAAATACATTTAAAGACGAAGTTAAACATAAACCAACAAAGTTGGTTTTCACTTCTTCATATAGTCATAGGAATGACTGACAAAATTGTAAAAAATAAAATGGAAATCGAAAAAGAAAATTTCTTTACTGTTCTTTATTGGGGAAAAAAATCTTTGATAATGAAAATTATTTGGAATTTTAACGTATCTACTGCAGGTTGGTATTTTGTCTTGCTGATGGTGTTGAAAATTCTTCTCAAAGTATATATTTCGGCGAAAGAAAATAATCTTGCAACGAACAGTTTTCTTCATATATCTCAGTTTTTTTTTCTGAAAGAGGACTGCTCGAAGACGAAAGTTATACCTGTAAGTGTAGATTTGTAAATGGAAGGTTTCAGCTACCGTGTCTTTGTCTCAATATTGATAGACGATATCTAGGAGCCATGCTCTGTGAAAAGGGAGCTTAATGTATTTGCAAAAAGTATCGACCAAGGTCAGCCTGCGCAGTTCGCACAGGCTGACCTCGGCCGAAACATTTTGCTTTTGGTCAATTTTCTGCATGCCAAAGGACCATTCTACCTCCTGATTCAGTCAATTGTTTGAAAAAAAAAAAAGTTTTATAGATTCATAGATCATGTGATGACTTGCATGGTATAATGCATCAAGGAGATGCATTAAGCCCCCTTTTGCCAGAGCGTGGCTCATATATATCGAAACCCGATCAAGAAGCCTAGGATTACTACTCTGCAATAACAACAACAACAACAATCAACACTAACTACTACTACTACCATTTATTTTGATAACAATGACCTTGTTTCACAGCCACATCAACGTTTATTTCCGATAATAAGATAGCTATTTTTTAGGCAACCGGAACCAGCATCTGCACTATTAGGTTGTTTCAATATTTTTTTTTTTGCCTTGTAACAGTAATATCTTATTCTATCCTTTCACAGTGAACACAAAAAGGTACAAAGTGTGAATTGTGTCAGGGTAAAAGTTATAAAATCATGAAAATGTCGGCAAAATGTTAAAACGACAATAAATATTATATTTCTGTGCCATAAAACACGCGGATTTTTATTCTCCGATATGGATGCTATCATTATGAAATTTCTCAAAACGCCTACTTTTGTCAGTAAAATGGTATTCTGTATTGGACCTGTTTCTGCCTTAATGCTTTACCAAGGCAATCACTTGTTTCAACGACCCTAAGGAATAAAGATCTTTGAAAACATTGTGAGGAAAAAAGAAAATGTTGCAAATCAGCGATTTCTCTCTTTTTCCACTAGGTTTTTCTACCCTTCCGACAACAAATTTCAATTTTTGAGTCATATTTATTTTGTCGTCCGCAAATGCTTCCAATTTGAACAAGCCTAAAAATTTGTTGTTTGGTAAAGGGTTAATGCTTTACCAAACAGTCACTTGTTTTCACGACAGTGAAAATGAAAGACTTTTGAAAAGATTGTGAGAAAAGAAGAAAATGCTGAGCCTCGTTTTTTTTTTGTATAGACTCTTTCAATTTGGAAAAAATCCAACATTTAATGCGTAAATTACAAGGCTAGTTGTAGAATTTCACGTCAGTAGTAAAGACTTGATTATTTAGGTTTCAAAGTCCTTTTTAGCATGAGAAAACTTTACATGACGGGCAGTGGAGATCAAAGATCAGACCGCATGTTCCGCCTGATCTGATTCTGCGATCTTGATCTAAATTGTTGACAGCATTATCTTCCGCTAGGTGACATTTTTTCAAATACATACTGGTACCCGTCTGATATCGGCGTTCTTGGTACAGAACTGGACTACTTTTGACGGCGGCAATCAAAGCAGTGAATTTCAAAATAGAATATACGTTTACTCACTAAAGCCTACCTTTTATGATTCATCCAGCAATGGTTAGCTAGCATATAACCTAGCCCCTATAAGCTTCAGAAAGGGCCCCGGAATAAGCCCAGCAAGGTTGGGATGTTATCTTTGTTGTCAGTCTGTTGCACAATCCCGGTTTGACGTATGTCTATATTTAGAAACTGTCTACAGAGATTTGCAGTAAACAATGATATTTTATAAAATTATTTTCCCGTTTGAAATCATTATACTTTCAAGAAATTCGTATCGTTAAACTGGCCTGATTTTTCCACAGACGTACTATTTGTTGCAATTTCTGCTTGCTATTTCGCGTATTAATATTTATCATGTACAGGATTGTGATGCGTCATGGCAGACAGGGTAAATCTTCGAAGAATATTGACATGCGCGGACAACGCTGTTGACAAAGGAACCAAAAGTCGCGCTGAGCGTGCAATGTGATCTTTTATCCACATTGCTGCCGTTGTTGTTGTTGATACTCAGTTCAAGCAAACTAAACATTTCTATATCTTGTGTCTTCAATTTTTTTCAACTTTGCGGATTCAGTTCATTTCAATCATTTTGTCTTTACATATCAGTTTTACTGATGTTTGTTCTTAACTGCCAAGTATCTTATGACATACACGTATTTTCAACAACAACAACAACAACAATTCAAACTTGGAATCTCGTGGTCTTTTTTTTTTTTTCTGACTTAATCAATTTCTGCCATCTTAAACTCCAAGGCCCAATCACCCATCTGCACTTTACACGTCAAAAATACGTTCAGAGATTCCACATTTTCTGAGTAAAGTTGAGTATATTTTTTTCTGAAAAAAAAAATGAAGAAACATTTGAGCCATGCTCTGGCAAAAGGGGGCTTATTGCATCTCCTTGATGCATGATGCCTAGCAAGTCATCACATGATCATGGATCTATGAAGTCCATGTTTGTCTAACAGCGGACTAAATCATGCGGTAAAATGGTCCTTTGGAATGCAGAAAATTGAGTGTCGGCAGCAAAAAGTTCCGGCCCAGGTCAGCCTGCGCGGACTGCGCAGGTTGACATGGGTCGAATTTTTTGCAGATGCATTAAGTCCCCTTTTCATAGAGCATCGCTCATTTGTCAAATCAATACTTCACATTTTTGTATGTTTGTCTCTTACCGATAACCCCTCCATGCAAATGCAAGTTGATGGAGTGTGACAAGATAACGACGATAGAAGGGCCGCTGAACGCGGGCAATATGCAAAGCAGGGATCTCTCACTAATGGTACTTTATCTATGTTGGGTTTGCTCTGCATTAAGAGATTTACTGAGGGAAAAAAGGATAGTTTTGTTTTAAACCTTATAGCTGCTAAGCGCGACTCACTGACCTTTAACGGACAGTGTAGATCAAGATCAGACTGCACAGAACGTGCAGTCTGATCTTAGATCTACACTGTCCGATAAGGAGATTTTTTTTTTCTCCAAAAGATAAGTTTAAAATGACATTATTCGGGGTTTTTCTCTATCGGTTTGAAAATTTCATTTAACTTATCTAGCAATTTAGCAGGATAAGGGTTAATATTGATTAGTTTATTTAGATCTGAATATAACTTAATCTCTCACCACTGATATTTTGTTTAAACGATGGTTATGTGGGAAAGCAGCCAGTGGCTTGGAAAGAATACAGTGAGGGGTACTGGTAAAAGAAACTCCTAGGAAGCATGGGTAAGTGCGCTGGCCGTTGTGATATAAATGAAATAATGTTGAAAACGACGTTAAACACCATACAAAGAAACAAAGCATACTAAAGTCTGGATTACCTGACCCTAACACTACGTTATCGGGTCAGACAAAGCGCAATAATGGCGGCCCCCATGGGGGCCTCCATGGCGGCCTCCAGCGTATCCCTATATGCTTTCCTGTTTTTCCCAATTTTATGTCATCAAGTTTGATTAATGAATAATATGAGATCAATCTTGTATAAAATATATATTACTGAATCTAAAACTTGCTATGGGGGTATGGTTTTAATATAAATTTGACCTTGTATCAATTTTAAAAGTAGCCCTATTTTTGGACGTTATATGGGTCTATCAAAATTTCGGATACTCAAAGTATTTCTGATATGCAGTTTTTCTCTCTGAATAAGAACGATCATATCATTATAAAAAAACTGACTGTCATTACTTTATTGCAAAAAGTCTGTTCTGAATTCAGCCTAAAGTCCGATTTGACCACGAGAAATAACAATATCCAGTTTTCTCTGCATATTATCGACAGGGGCCGCCATTATTGCGCTATGCCTGACAAACATTTGAAGTATGGCGGGATACCAGACAAAGCATATTACTGTAATAATTTGATAGACCATAGGATGGTTCAGAATTTAGTTAGCTATGTAAATATAGATAAATTACCGATATAATATATTGAGAAATGGATAAATACATATATCGGAACTCTTCGATTTATGGCCTGAAACGTCACAACAGTTATTTCTTCGATAAACTCCAGAAAATGAAATGCATTTTCTATCGGTCGTAATCTTTGCAACTTTGCAGCAGTCAGGGACAACATCTGGCATGAAAATACAAGGATTATAGTTTGATAAAATAAAGATGAAACGGGTTTAAAAAATGGCTGAAAACGAGTGTAGATGTATAATTAAACACTTTTGTCACTAAATGACGGGCAATTATGGTTGTCGAAACCCTCAAACATGTTTCTCCACTTTATCCAAAACTTTCACACGGGGGTAACAAGAATTTTACTGCTACTAGAACACACACGCACCTCCCCTTCGCGGAGGTCTACAGAAAAAGCGAAAACTGATGAGCCATAGGTACAAGTAAAAATGGCGTATATTACTCCATGGTGTTTAGCGAACGTGACACAAACTGGGGGCTTTACTCGGATGTAACCCTTCACAAAACGACCCCTTGTGTTGACGACCTTACCGAGGAAGACGTCTGAAAAAAGTGTGGGAAAAGGAGAAAATGCCGGTGACCAGCATTTTCTCCCTTTTCCTCATTTTTTTTCCGACTCCTTTAAGAACAATCACATTATTTGAGTCACATTATTAGATTTGTCACCTGCAAACTCTTTCAATATGGACGAGTCTAAAATTTTGTTGTCTGGCTAATAAAGAGTTATCCGCCAAAACCATGACAGTAACGCGACGTATCCAGGAAATTAACATTAATTGCTGGTTTTGTCGTCTGTAAGTCTAGGAACGCTGTATGTTCTGTCGCTAATAGTTACGGCCGCTGCCTCTTGTTGCTTTGTTAAAACAGAAACAAATATTCAAAGGTCAGCTTAACCACTAAATGCTTCAGTGTTACTTAACATAGCTTTTGCTAATTTTTAGTGCCTTGACTTTTCCATATATATATGTCCTATGTTTGTCCTATTCGCGGCTTTTGGGACTGCTCCAATTTATGTGCACTTTTAGAAATCAAGTGTTTGCATATAGCATTTCTTGAACAAAGCAGAGGCCGATTCCAAACATGGTGCTTGTCAAAATATATTAAGACATGCTATCTGATTTGATCGAGACAGAAATAAATGAGTCATGCTCCGTGACAAGGAGGCTCAATGCATCTGCAAAAAGTATCGACCCAGGTCAGCCTGCGCAGTCCGCGCAGGCTGACCTGGGTCGAAACTTTTTGTTATTGGTGAATTTTCTTCTTATCAACGGACCATTCTATCCCATGATTCAGTCGGTTGTTAGACGAAATTGATCCCTAATTATGCAATGACTGGCATCGTATTATGCATTACCAAGCTGCAAGATGCATTAAGCCCCCTTTTCACAGAGCGTTGCTCATACAGCATTAAAATTCGTCTGAAAGAAAAAACTGGGCAATTCCAATCTTTTCCCCCTTCAGTCGGAGCAGAATAACAGCAAAGTTTTGAAATTTCGAGCCTATTTTATTGTACGCTTATATCTCAGAAAAGCTGTTCGCCCAAACAGAGTTTCTGGGAGTTTAAGAAGAAGACAGTGAAAAGGAACTCTAAGTGATAGTACAGAGTCATAAACTGTCCGTAATTAGCGTAAGTGAAGCATTTCAAATTGTTAAAACTCAAGAACGTGTGAAAACAAAAATATATGTGCCACGCTCTGTGAAAAGAGGCCTTAATGCATCTCCGTGATACATGATACCAAGCAAGCCATCACATAATTATGGATCAATAATAGCCGCTTTTTTTTTTTTTTTTTTTTTTTTATAAATGACCAATTGAATTATGAGGTAGAATAGTCCTTTGACATGTAGAAAATTGACCAAAAGCGAAAAGTTTCGGCCCAGGTCAGCCTGCGCGGACTGCGCAGGCTGACCTGGGTCGATACTTTTTCGCAGATGCATTTATCCCCGTTTTCACTGAGCATGGCTTATACTATTTGTTCATATTTCAGAAAATGGAAAGCTATTTGTACATAAATTATACACTTCCCTTTGGCTATAATGAAAAGTAAATGCTTTTAAGTAAAGGGAGGAATAATATATTTAAAGAAAAATATTTTTATAAGTGGAAAATCTACGATAAATTATGATTTTACTCGTGCATGAAAATACAGTTCACGTTTTGTGATTAAAGTGTTGTTATTTCAAAAAGAGACAGTAACCGAAAATATAGTTTTCTCCCTTGTCAAAAAAGCCAAATACAACAAATAGCACATCTTCGCAAGCCAAGAATACTAAGGTAGTACCCTTGGCCGCTCGCCTCTTTAAAAATCGAAACTCCCGCTGCGCCATTTCATTGGATGCGATCAAAACCCATCGCGTCCAATCAAACCATCCGTGACAAGAAAGCTTCCGCGAAACAGAAAACAATAATGGCGGCGCCCGTCAAAAACGCAAGTTGTCGTGTTTGTGACGAAAATTTGCCAAAAAAGAGTAGACGATCGATATTTAATGATTTTTTTCATAGTTCATGATCAATTATCTGAAATATTAGGACAGGTTCCACAGCCAAATGATTGCGAATCATCGTATGTCTGATTAATTCCAGAAAATTGTGATGAATCCGATAGCGCAGCCATATTTGATGCATAGCATAACAAATTTTATTACGAGCATTTTGATTGGTCAGAAATAACATCAGCAAAAGTTACGCGACTCGTGATATTCGATAGGTGGCGCAGCGGGAGTTTCGATTTCTAAAGAGGCGAGCGGCCAAGGGTACGTAACGAACAAAGTGGAGTTAGTGTCCTTGGCTTGCGAAGATGCAAATAGCGATGCACTCGTTACAACTCGGCCGATTCCGTTCCTACATCTTACCTCGCCAAGGAGGGTTCCATTTTGAACTACCAATCACATGATCTTAAACATGGCGGCGCTCTTGCAAATCGCTTAGCAAAGACATGAACAACCACGTCAAAGTTATTCACATCTATCGATCTGTCGATGAAAGCTCCCAACGGAATTGATTAACCACGCTAAAAATTTAATGTAGAAACTGTTTGCCGATGGAAATATTCTTAGAAAGATATCGCTATAAAATTGTGACTCATGTTTTCTTTTTTAGGGGCAGCCTTACAATTTTAAGAACTGTAAAATGGTGTACTTCCGGCGAAGGATGTACTTTGTAGGTGCATATCAAGCTAATGGATACAACCGGGGGACTTGATCAGCGGATCACCCGAGGTTTGCCGAATGATAGCAATGCATACGAGTATTATGGTGTCATACTAGCACTGGTGTTGTGCTACATCGAAAATAGATTGAAAAACGCCATTTTTGACCCCCCTGCTGTACTTTTATAGGCGGATTCACAGCTTTGCTGTTTGTTTCTATCAAATATTTGAGCCGTGCTCTATGAAAAGGGGGCTTAATGTATCTGCAAAAAGTATCGATTAAGGTCAGCCTGCGCAGTCCGCGCAGGCTGACCTGGGCCGAAACTTTTCGCTTTAAGTCGATTTTCTGCAGCCTAAAAGACCAGTATACGTCATAATTTTGTCGGTTGTTATACAAAATTGATTTTATAGTCGCATAATACTGTGATGATTTATTTGGTATCATGCATGGCGGAGATGCATTAAGCCCCCTTTAGCCAGAGCGTGACTCATATGTCTAGTGGCCTACACAAGAGGCTGACAAAAATGGCACCCCAACCGATTACGGTTTTTGCTATTCCACCTCAAACAAAGCTACCCTTGGAAAATTAATGTGAAAAAGGCCCTTTTGGTCGTATACCATGTTCTTTTATGTGGTCACAGGCTCGAAATAGTTCCCAAATAAACTTGCACTTATTTCCACAGGAATCATCAAATAAACACAAGAAAAACGATTTAGACATAAGCATCTATTTTGTCTGATAAAACAGTGCAGCAGAAGCGTTTGCTATCAAATTTTCATCGGGACTACTTTAAATACTACGCCCCGGAGGCAGTTGGTAATGGGGCGACACTATATCCCGAGTGAGGTTTAGTCTAAATTACCTCTGCCGAAATTAGAAAATCGTTTCATATTGACAAATGTGGTATTCAGCATCTTCTCCTTTTGCAGAAATGTTGGTCAGCCTTTTCCAAGACAAATTCCAGTAATAAAAAATCTGCTTTGTCGTCTGCATATTCTTTCAATTTAGTCAATATGCATTTATAAAACTCTCCACATTGCTCATGGACGTTTTTTAAAACTGTTTGATTCCAGTTTGTTCCTGGAAAAAGATTAGTCAAATTATACAGCATGAGTCAAAACTTAACCCTTAGGCTGCTAAGCGCGACTCACTGACCGTTTGCAGACAGTGTATGTCAAGATCAGACAGCACAGAACGTGCAGTCTGATCTTGGATCTACGCTGTCCGATAAGGAGATATAATTTCTTCAAAAATGATTTTGAAATATCAATATTTGGGGGTTTTACCATCGGCTTGAAAGTAGGATATGGGTTAGTAAACAGGAGAAGGGGGGCTAAATAAAGCACTTGTACTTTTAACCAAACAATCCTGGGTCCGGATTCACCAACCATTCTAAAGAATATTCTTAGTCTTATTTGAAAGTAACACAACTTCTGATTGGCTAAACCATTTGGTTTAGCCAATCAGAAGTTGTGTTACTTTCAAAGGTAGAAAATCTTGAAGAATAAGACTAAGAATATTCTTAAGAATGGTTGCTGAATACGGACCCTGTCTTTTACCGCACTCGAGGGAAATACTCTTTGGAAACTTGGTAGAGGAATGACAAAATGCTGGTCACCAGCATCTTCTCCCCTTCCCTCCATGTTTTCTATCCCTTCAAAAGCAAAATTCAAACGAATCTGATTGGTCATCAACAAATTTGGTCAGTTTGGACTATATGTATAATTCATGCTCGGTGAAAAGGGGTTTAATGCCTCTGCCAAAAAAAAGTATCGACCCGAGTCAGCCTGCAAAGTCCGTACAGGCTGACCTGAATCGAAAACGTTTGCTTTTATTAACCCTTAGAGCGCTGTATTTATGAAATAAACCTTTTCAGTGAAGAATAACATCCGAAATATTGTCATTTCAAGGTTGTTTTGGCCAGAAGGTGTATTGAAGCAGCTGACAGTGTAGATCAAAGATCAGACTGCACGTTCTGTGCAGTCTGATCTTGATCTACACTGTCAGCAAAAACAAGTTAAGTTGGTTCCAGCGCTTTAAGGGTTAAATTTTCTGCAACGACCATTCTACCTTCAGATTCGGTCGGTTGTTAGATAAAACTGAGTTGATGAATCCAAAACTATGTGATTACTTGATTCGTATAAAACATCGCGGAGAAACATCAAATCCCTTTTGCCAGAGCATGACTCATAAATGATAACAACTAGAGTCCTGTTGACTGTCCATATTGTACATGAAAGTTTTTTTTTTTTTTCAAAACCGTCGGTTGCGAACTTTTTACAAGAAACACAGGGTCAAAATATTTTACATCAGTCAAAAGAATGATGGGTGGGGGGGCTGAGTTAGGAAACTCAATGAAACACTTTAAAAGCAATTTTATCCTTCCTAGAAAAAATAGAGCACTTGTTCCGAGGTATTTTAACGACAAGATTCTTCATCAATGAAACATTAATTTACAAGTAGGCGTCTGAGACCCTTTCATCCCATGCCGAATATAAAGTTAGATCGGGCCCAACTCCCGGAGCGCTCGAGAGCGACGAACTGATAAGCATTGCATCGCGTTTATTTGATCTATAAGATAATCAAAGTAGATAAAGTAATCATCGTTCCTTTCTAAATGAACTAAACCCGCATGAAAAACAAGCCCGTTTGTAGAGTAAGCCAGGAGAAAAAAAGGCACAATTTCAGCTTCTTTTCTGGACAGTGAATAACAAGATCAGGCTACATAGAACACACTGTCTGATCTGGAATCGTCACAGCCCAAAATTTTGCACGTTTACTAGCTAAAGCAGCAATGAATTGTACTATCTAGCTTTTTTTTTTCTTTTACTAAAGTCACCCGTTTTCTTTAACGTACGTTAAAAGCATTCCTCTCTTAATTTTTCATGTTGAATAAGCATTAAATGAGCAATGCTCTGTGTAAAGGGAAACGTGGTTTACTACATCTGCAAAAAAAGTATCGCGCAGTTCGCGCAGGCTGATCTGGATCGAAACTTTTCGCCTTTAGTATATTTTCTGTATGTCCAAGGACCATTCTACCGAAGGATTTAATCGGTTGTAAGACGAAATGAATTTCTCCGATCCATAATTATGTGATGACTTGCTTGGTATCAGGCATCACGAACGTGCATTATGCCCCTTTTTGCCAGGGCGCTGCTCTTTAGTATTTTGTAGTATATACGAGACAAAGTCTACATGTTTAGAAATAAAAGATTGAGAGCTTCTCTGATTTAGTTTCAAGTACCAAGAACTCGCTGACTTACCTTTTAACTCTGCACCACACAATCCCGACTTTTAACGACACAGAAGAAGAAGCCTTTTGAAAACCCTGTGGGAAAAGGAGAAAATGCTGGTAACCAGCATTTTCTCCTTTTCCCGCAATGTTTTCTGCTCTATCAAGGACGAATTTCGACATTTGAGCCAACTTTATCTTGTCGTCTGCGAATGCATTGAATTTTGACCAGTCTAAATTATTGTCGTTTGGTAAAGAGTTAACTCTTCACAAAACAAACCCGAACTTTAACTACCCTGGGAGAATGGCTTTTGAAAAATTGGTTGGCAAAGGAGAAAATGCTGGTTTTTAGTTTTCTTTTCTTTGAAAGATAGATTTCATGTCCTGAGTAACCTGCGGCTTATCGTCAGCAAATGCTTTCACTTTCGGCAACTTTGAAATTTTGGTATACAGCTAACTTGCTGAATAGATAAAATGAGCCATGCTCTGGTAAATTGGGATTTAGTGCATTTCCGTGATACATTTAACTAAGCAAGTGATTACATAATTAAAGATCTGTAAAGTCTATTTGATCTAACAACCAGATGCATGCTGAGGCAGAATGGTCCTTTGACATGCGGGAAATTTACTAAAAACAAAACATTTCGACATAGGTCAGCCTGCGCTGACTGTGCAGGCTGAACTGTGTCAATACTTTTTGCAGATGCGTTTGATCCCGTTTTCACAGGAGCATGGCACAAACGTTTATGGGCCATGCTCTGTGAAAAGGGGGCTTAATGCATTTTACGAACAGTATCGACTCATGTCAGCTTGCACAGTCCGTGCAGGCTGACATGGGCCGAAAGTTCTGGCTATCTTTAAAGCCGTAATTACGTGATGCCTTGCTTCGCATCATGCATTACTAAGATGTATTTAGCCCTTTTTTCCGGAGCATGGCCCATATATTTCAACATAGCGACAAGTCACTTGTTTGGATTCCCTCAAATCTGGGCTTTGACTCTACGGTGCCTAGTTGCATGCAATTGCCACTATCACCACGAATGGGAATCGAACCTAGAACTTCAGACTGTATTCCTTGCAACAATAATAACAACAACAACAGCTGAAAAATACACACAATATTTGCATACATGTAACACCATATAACATTTCTGTTGAATAAAAATTCAGTTAAATGAGCCATCCTCTGGCAAAAAGGGGCTTAATGCATCTGCGTGATACATTGCACCAATCAAGCTATCAGATAATTAGGATCATAACAACAACTTATTTTAACAACCAACTGAGTCATGAGGTAAACTTGCCCTTGGCCATACAGATAATTGACCGATAGCGAAATGCTTCGGCCCAGGTCAGCCTGCGCGGACTGCGCAGGCTGACCTGGGCCTAAACTTTTCGCAGATGCATTAAGCCCCCTTTTCACAGAATATGGCTCGTTTGCATATGACACCATAAGGTCCTACTGAAACTTTTCTATTGAACTGAAATCAATTTCTTTAATCCTTTACGAAAGATTTTTTTGAATCCTTTTGAAAACGTTTTAACAAAATATTAATGGAGAAAAAGCTCTAGACAAACAAATTCCACTTTTCACAATTCCTTCTTGCTCTTCACGACATCCTGGTTTAGTTTGTATTCGGTTTACCAGCTACACTATTTCGAAACAGTAGCAAAATGGCATTTTAAGATAACCTGTTCAGGGTTGTTGGAGTGAAAAAAGATTCTCTCCATAATTTTGATAACAAGTAAAGTTCAGTTTAAGATGGTATCTATTTAAACAGAGTAAATTTCTGATTGTGCTGATAACACTATTGTGCGATTATCCTAATCGCTGATAAACATCGCCGAAAATTGATAATTGATAATTTGGTAAGGACGACCAGAATGCTTGTTCAATATTTTAACCCTTAGGCCGCTAAGTGCGACTCAAGGACCTTTAGCGGACAGTGTAGATCAAGATCAGACTGCACAGAATGTGCAGTCTGATCTTGGATCTACGCTGTCCGATAAGGAGATTATAATAATAATTTTGAAATAGCAAATTCTTGTGTGTGTTTTTCTTTTTACCATCGGCTTGAAAGTTTCATTTCACTTATTTAGCAAGATAAGTGTTAGAAATGAAAAGATAATAGCATTTTTCTTATTTTCAACCTATAGACTGCTACCGAGAGTGCTATCAACTGTTTGGTCGGAAGGCCGTTACCTAGAATTAACCCTTGTCCTGCTCAGTAAGTTAAATAATACCTTCAAGTCAATAGTAAAAAACCTAAATGTTGGTATTTCAAAGTTATTTTTTAAGGGAGAAATATCTTCTTATAGGACAGTGTAGATCCAAGATCAGACTGCACGTTCTGTGCAGTCTGATCTTGATCTACACTGTCCGCAAAAGGTCCTGGAGTTGCGTTTAGTAGCCTAAAAGTTAATAGAACTCATTTTCTTATTCATGACTGAACAATTCTTAACGTTGTTTTCAGGGGAAAGCAGCCCATTGCTTGTAGAGACTGTTGAGCTCAGTGCTGTTATAGAAACTCCAGAAAAGCATGAATAGGTGCACCAGGATGATATAAATAAAAAACAGTTGAAAAAAAAAAACGACGTCATATACCAAATGTACCTGCAAACAAACTGCAGGATTGACACAAATGATTTTACTTTTGCACTAAATGAGCCATGCTCTTGCAAAAGGGGGCTTAATGCACCTCCAGATGCATGATACCAAGCAAGTCATCACATGATCATGGATCCATACAGTCTATTTTGTCTAACAACCGACTTAATCATGAGGTAAACTGGTTCTTGGACATGCAGAAAATTGACCAACAGCAAAATGTTTAGGCCCAGGTGAGCCTGCGCGGACTGCGCCGGCTGACCTGTGTCGATACATTTTGCAGATGCACCCTTTTCTCAGAGCATGGCTCAAATGATTAGCCATTTCACTTATTTGGCTCTCACAAGTATGGATCGATCCCGACTTTTAACGACCCTGTGAAAGAGGCCTTTTGAAAGCCCTGTGGGAAAAGGAGAAAATGCTGGTAACCAGCATTTTCTCCTTTTTCCACAATGTTTTCTGCCCGTCCCGTAACAAATTTAATTTTTAAGTCACATCTAATTTGTCGTCTGCAAATGCTTTGAATTTGGACTTGTCGAAAATGTTGTCGTTTGGTAAAGAGTTAAAGCACGTGCAGACATGGAAGAGGCTCTCATGATAAACTTTGTGTATTAAAGTTAAAACATATGTAGAAAAAGGCGAAAATGATTGTTACTAGCATTTTCTCCTTTTTCCGATAATATTTTCAAGAGCCGTCTTTCCAAGTCAGGGTCAAGGGCAGTTGAAACACGGGATTCTGTGGTAAAAGATTTCATTTAAAAAAAAAAATAATAATAAAATCAACCATCCTGCCTACCTACCGACATACGGCTCGTGCGTTCGGCTTTCAAATCTGGCACTATATCTGATCATCTTTAAAGTGATCTTATCTGTGTAATAATTCGATCATACCCATTTAAGGTGGCTTTTAACAAAACAACTTGAGCAATATGCTATAATAAAAAAAAGAGATGATAAAATGTGATAAAAATCAAAGGAACATTCTGGCACATGGCACACGTACTGTTTCTCTCTTACCCTTATGTCAAATATTAACTTACACTCAGATGAATTTATAATAATTATGAGTCATGCTATTTTAAAAGGGGGCTTAATGCATCTGCGAAAAAGCATCGATCCAGGTCAGTTCGCGCAGGCTGATCTGGGCCGAGATTTTTCGCTACTGGTCAATTTTTCTGCCTGCCCAAGGACCAGTCTATCTCATGATTCAGCCGGTTGTCAGACAAAAGGCATTTTATGGATCCATGATTCTGTGATGAATAGTTTGGTATCATGCATTACGGAAATGCATTAAACCCCTTTTGCCAGAGCATGGCTCATATTGTTCACCGTTGATTATCCCAGGAGTAAGTTTTACTACTACGGAAGGGTCATTAACCCTTTCCTAAACAAGCCCTGGTTTTCACGTGTCTGCAGCACAAGCCTTTTGAAAACACTGTGGGAAAAGGAGAAATTGCTCGTAACGAGCAATTTCTCCTTTTCCCACAGTGTTTTCTACCCTTTTTGATAACTTTCTGCCATTTTCACCAAATTTAAAATTGTCGTCTGCAAACTCTTTGAATTTGGACCAGTCCAAAATTTGTCGTTTGGGAAAGGGTTAAAAAAAGTATTGATTAGTAAAGGCCAAGACTGCAGATCAAGATCAGAGATACTTATGTTTTGACAAATAACTGTGAAAATAAGTCGGACTTTGTGCAACAATTTTTGTCTACGGAATGAATTGGAAATAAATAAGAAATCGACGAATAAGAGAGAGAGAGAGAGAGAGAGAGAGAGAGAGAGATACAACTTCACACGGAAGAGGTGTTAAGTCAACGGCCACATGTATCCCTTTGAACCATTTACCACACAATCCAGACTTTTAACGACTCCGAGAAAAAAGCCTTTTGAAAACATTGTGGGTAAAAGAGAAAATGCTGGTAACCAGCATTTTCTCTTTTTCCCACAATGTTTTCTACCCTATTGTAGACAATTCAAACCTTTGAGCCAATTTTTAAAATGTTGTCTGCAAATGCTTTCAATTTGGACAAGTCTACATTTTTGTTGTGTGGGAAAGGGTTAACAGAAAGGTTTTTTTTATTATTATCATTTCTTGTCCTACCTACCCACAGCATCACGTCCAAAACTTAGAGATTAATCAAACTATTTTATACACACAGAGTAACAAGATAATGCAAGAACAATGTGATAAAACGAGGAAATCGGTATTACTGTTCGATTTGTCCAATTCTCAAGATGGTTTCAACTACATGTATATCCAAAACGCAGATGTATCTCTAACTCTTTACCACACGGTAAAACATTAGACTTGTCCAAACCGAAAGCATTTGCAGACAAGTTCAGTGTGGCTAAAAAGATGGTATACTTCTTTGAAATGGTAGGAAACATTATGGAGTCCGGCATTTTCTCCTTTTTTCCAGAATGTTTTCAGAAGCCTTCTTCTTCAGGGTTGTTAAAACTCGAGATTATGTGGTGAAGGGTTACGCAGTCAAGACAACGAAAAGGGTAGTTGGGACCATATCTCAATGATCATCTATTCTTATAGATCAAATCTAAGAGATTAGACTTTCCAACAATCTGTTTAATTCAATAATTTCAATTGTGTTTAAAAGAAGACAGAAATAACAAAATAACAGTCACCCACAAAAAAAAAAAAAAACTCGTAAAACTGTTGAAAATATGACGATAATTCATTCTAAATACGTCAAATGAGCTGGAAAGGGGAAAAAGAGAACAAAATACAACAAAAAAAAAAGACACATTTGGGGGGAGATGAATGTCCCAGGCTTATGAGATCAAAGCCAAATTCACAATGTGCAATAATTAGAGAGCTATAAAGTTTAAACTCGGCATACGACCGACAGCCAGCCAAAATACGAAACGAAAACGATCTATAACCCTTTCAGAGCCATAGGAGAAAACAACGACTTATGAGGGTGGCATAGATCAAGATCAGACTGCACAGAACGTGCAGTCTAATCTTGAATCTATACCATCCGCTTTTTTCAGTCAAGTGTATAATATAACAATTTTACAGTTCCACTAAGAAAGAACGGCCTTTAACCAGACAAGCGCCATAGATAGGCGAAAAGATGGACATTTGCTGATGGCTTAGTTTTTTATCAGACTGCACAGAAGGTGCAATATGAACTTGGATCTATACCGTCCACTTTTTTCAGTCAAGTATGTAAGATAACACAATCTAACGATTCTACGAATAGAGATCGACCTTTAACCCTTCGATCACCATGGGCGAAAACACGGACTTTTGCGGACGGTACAGATCAAGATCAGACTGCACAGAACGTGCAGTCTGATCTTGGATCTATACCATCCGCTTTTCTCAGTCAAGTGTATAAGATAACAATTTTACAGTTCTACGAATAGAGAACGACCTTTAACCTTTTGAACGCCATAGGCGAAAACATGGACTTTTACTGACGGTGTAGATCAAGATCAGACTGCTCAGAATGTGTTGTCTGTATAATAATAATACAATAACTTATACAAATCCCTATATCTGATAATACCTTCTGCACTTCTGCACTGATACTTTTACTAGATTATTTTCTAAACATTGCCAACGCTGGCGCGTAATACACCCTCTGTGTATATTGAGTGTTAATTGAATCTATATATCGGGTAATATTTGTGGCATTTCTGTATTGCTCCTTTTTCCAAATTTTTTTTTATGGAGCTTGCTGAAGCTGGAGTGCAATACGTCTTATGTGTTGTAAGAAGTTAAACATACCTTTTGTTGGGTAACAAGTATTGCACTTTTACCACAATGCTTTCAAATTTGGCTCACGCTGGGGCGTAATACGTCTTATATTTATAGAAACAAGTTAACACTTAAGCTGCTGAATAAATAAAACGCAAATTTCTACTCAATACTAAAAGCCCAAACATTGCGGTTTCAAAGTTGATTTCACCGGAAAGAAAATACCGTATCGGACAGTGTAGATCAACGATCAGACTGCACCTTCTGTGCAGTCTGATCTTGATCTACACTCTCCGCAAAAGGTCAGTGGGTCGCGATTAGCAGCTTAAGGGTTAAACAAATTTCTTAAATCAGATAATAGTATTCAACCTATTAAAATGATAACACATCACTCACGCTAACTTTGTGAAAATCACTTTATTATCTAAATTCCAAGCAATAAGTTGTATATTTGAGCCAAGCTCTGTGAAGAGGGGGCCTCATGTATCTGCGAAAAGTATCGACCCAGGTCAGCCTGCGCAGTCCGCGCAGGCTGACCTGGGCCGAAACTTTTCGCTATTGGCCAATTTTCTACGTGTCAAAGGACCATTCTACCTCATAATTCAGTTGGTTGTTAAAAAACATTAGCTATTATGGATCTATAGTTATGTGAATACTTACCTGGTATTATCCATCTAGATGATGGATTAAGCCCCCTTTTCACAGAGCATGGCTCATTTTAATGGCTTTGTAATGCTAGATCTACATAAAATCTTGATCTATCAAGCAGTTAGATTCAGTTATGTCAGTAAATAGTCCGCTTTTCTTATATAAACTCTTTATCACAGTTTAAAAAAAAAAAAATCAGACTTGTCTAAATTGAAAGCATTTGTAGACTATGAATCAGATATGGCTCAACTAATGGAATCTGTAGCAGAAAGGGTAGAAAACATTTAGGGAAAAGGATAAAATGCTAGTTACCAGCATTTTCTCATTTTCCAACGATGTTTTCGAAAGCCTCATTCCGGATGGCGTTAAAAACAGGATTGCCTGGTAAACCATTAGATTACGAAACAATTTGCAATCTTCTATTCCCACAATGTTTTTTAAAAGCCTCACTCTAAGGGGGTGAGGGTCGTTAAAAACAGGGTTGTCTGGTAAAGCATTAAATATTACGAAACAATTTGCATTCAACACACAAATAAAACAGAAATGCCGTTTTAACGATAAAGAAAAACAAGAGCACTACAAGCGGATGCTAACGCTCAGCCGCCGGTGCTTTTTCAGAGAAAAATCTTGGTCGAAAAAGGGGATATTACTGTGCAAAAAGTGTGTTGAGAGTTATCTGTCCTCCTGGTGTGGGAACCCCTATTGGGAGTAAACAACTGGCCCAAGTTTGAAGTGAATATCGTGAGTAATAACGGAGATAACTGGCTCGACAAAGACGCAGATGACGACGGCACGGCTTTGGCATAGGCCCCTGAAACTCCATTAGTCTATCACGTGATACTGAATTTTTCACTATAGGACACCGTTACTATACATAGCGCATTGACGACTGCCTCTATATCGCATATTAGTTAGACAATGTCTTATTATTGGCAGCGGGTGAAACCCGCTGTCATAGTCCCCAGGTATGAGTTACTGATTTTCAACGCTTACGATATTTATCTAGGTCGAGAATTCTTGCATCCGGCAGCTTTTTCCTGGATACGCGAGGTAAACAAAACTTGATTCCTACACTTGACTAAATAGTTCCTCCATGAATACACAAACGATCCTGTATAAATACGCGCTACTCGCGCAGACGACACCCTTTCAAAACTGCCTTACACCTTACGAGTTCATCCGTAATGTTACTGTAGAATAGAGACGGAAAGAGGGCGTCGGTATCTACATAGACCGAAAAAGTGCAAAAGAAAATATTTTCAGAGCAAAAGTTTTTATTAGTCGCCGCGCAGAAGCGCGCGACTATATTTTTAATAGTTTTTCGAGTTAGGAAATGGACAATGGGAATTTCTTTTTTATAGGGGTGTTAAGGTTAACAAGGAATCTTTCTACTTCGCCTTAAACTGGCTTTTTAATTCATTCTTAAACTACGAAGTATATACAATACGATACTATTTTTGCTCTGTTAATACTTACAACATCAAAAAATCCGCCCAAGTATTACTTTTATTTTCGCTATTCGCGAGAAATGGACTCATCCAAATAAATGCCTTGTTTCCATTGGTCAAGGCTGTACAGGTTTCCAGTCATTTCGTACCTAGTTAATTTCGTACCTAGGTCATTTCGTAGATACGATTTTGGTCATTTCGTACCTACCTATACTTTCTATTTTGGTCATTTCGTATCCAGTTGGTCATTTCGTATCCACTTTCGTCATTTCGTACACAGGTTTAATTATCATTTTGATTATTTAGTACCTAGTTTTTCCTACTATTTGTGTTTTTTGTTGAATGACCACCGCTAAAATTGTACATTGCTGAAATTGTGTTAAATTCCGCCGAAGAACGAGTATGATGGTTATGATTGTATCTAACCATTACTGGTTACTTCTTTCTAAGTTTAGTTTTTAAAACAAAGATTGTTTAGAACCCTTTTGTTTATTTCTCACCAAGTTCTAGATAAATTTACAATGTACTTTGTTGGAAAAAATCTGGAGAGAGACCAGTTTTTCGCTGTGTTGTTCATAAATCGCAATGCAAAACCAATATTCTTTATTAACAGCGTTCACCAAACAGTATAGTTTTAGACTTGTTTGAATTGAAAGCATGCCTTGCAAACTTACGTTCTCTTGAATCATACTATCCTAGGACAGCAACATTTTAGTAACTTGGCCCTGTTTTCAACACTTTCCCAAACAAACGCGGGTTATCACGTGCGCTGTCAAATTCTTTTGGAAAAACACGTTGGATAAGGAGAAATTACTCGTTATAAGCAATTTCTCCTTTAACAAATACTTTTCCCCCCACTACTAGCGAATTTTCTACCATTTTTGCAGCTTTTTAAATTGTCGTCTGTCAACTCTTTGAATTTGGAAGAGTCTGATATTTTTCGTTTGGAAAAGAGTTCAGAGAGCGCTATGCGAGGGTATTAGATACTGTAACAGAAGACAACTTTTGATATAGATTCACAGTCACATCAATTTCATAATGTGTTAAAAAATCTGCTGATGAAAACTGACATTTACTTATTTGCCCTGGCTTTCTTGAAGCATTAAATAAAAAAAATTGCGGCGACTTTGATTCTTTGCATCGACTTTTTCTTGTCGGTGTTTGTTTGCATGATGAATTTTGAGCATAGGGCATCGTAATGGGATTCGTGTAACATCGCCTTTTATCGCCAAAGTCGTACGGATTCGGCTATGACAGGCGATGTTACACGAAAAGTCACCCATTAAGCCTTTGGCAGACGGCAAAATTTCAGCTGTGTTCAAACTGAAAGCATTTGCAGACGACAATTTCATTGTGGCTCAAATGGTACAAGTTTTATTTTATAGGATAGAAAACATTGTGGATAATAGAGAAAATGCTGGTTCCCAGCATTTTCTCCTTTCCCAGACTGTTTTCACAAGGCTTTTTTCTCAAGGTTGTTAGAAGTCGGTATTGAGTGGTAAAGAGTTAAAAGTAGTTATAACTGCAAATTATATTATGCATTTACTTGTACAACACAATCCCAAGTTTTAACGACCCTTAGAACATAACTTTTTACAAACATTGTAGGAATGGGAGAAAATGCTGGTAAGCAGCATTTTCTCCTTTTCCAACAATGTTTTCTACCCTATCAAAGATGTACACTGTTTTTGAGCCATGTTTCAATTTTTGTCTGCAAATGGCTTCTTTCAGTATAATTTATTAGCAGTTAATGAAATTTAAACAGCTTGGGTCATAATAGCTGCCAGCGTACCTATGCATGCGTTTCTTGGCTATTTCCTTAAGGTCATGCACTGAATAACAACATGGCATAAATGATAAGTGGATCAGAAAGAAGACCATGCTGGAAATTTAAACCAGCGGTACCAACTTCAAGTCTTTGAGCTACAAACTCCTTAAAAGGGATCGGCAAAACTTTTATAAAGCACATTATTTGGCCTACAAGGATTTTGAGGTGTAAAACCTCAAAATTATACTAAGACTGGTTTTCAGTACTTTAAGATACCTTTCAAGAATTTCATAAATGTTACGGATTGATATAATAGAAAACATTGGTTAGAAGCACTTTCTCCATTTCCACAAATATCTTTAAAGGCCTCTTCCACAGGGTCATAAAAACTTGGGATTGTTTTGGAAAGGATTAATATCATTTATTCAAGTCTTGTTTTCTGCCTGTGCTCATGTACTAGATTTTATCTTTATTTTAGCCACAAACAAATGAGCTGTGCTTTGGCAAAAGGGGGCTTCTTGCATCCTCGTGATGGATTATACCAAGCAAGACATAAATAATTATTGATCCATAGACCGACCCTTCGATGTACAGAAAATGGACCAATGGCGAAAAGTTTCAGCCCAGGTCAGCCTGTGAAGACTGCACAGACTGACTGCCTGCACAGGCTGACCTAAGTCTATACTGTTTGCAGATCGATTAAGGCACCTTTTTACTTCAAGTCAAGTATAAAGGAAACCTGTGCAAAGAAAGTAATAAGATCTGTAGCTGGCACAAACCCGCTGCCTTCAGTGCGTCAGCGCTTTGATATACAACATAGAGGCAGCCGCCAGTGTGCTATTTATAGTAACGGTGTTAATTAATATATTCCGTTATGTATACAGGAGATGCGCCAATGTGCTTTTATAAGTGTATAAACGACCAAGGAACCGTGATAACCTAAAATGGAGCTTCAAAGGCCTGTGGCTTTGGCAACACCTTGAAATCCATATTGTCTGGCAACCGGCTGAATCCTGAGGTAGAATGGTCCTTGGACATGCAGAAAATTTACAAAAAGCAAAAATGTTCGACTCAGTGCGCAGGCAGACCTGAATGGATAGTTTTTGTAAATGCATTTAACCCGCTTTTCACAGAGTAGGGCTCTAACGAATAGAACTGTTTCAAGACGAGTTCCATGTCCACGGAGAGCTCATATAACTTTATGACACCAAATGAGAATTCATTTACTTTTGCGAACGGTTAGGTAAAAATGTGATTGCACAAATCGGACTATCTGATCTTGAACCTACCAAAAAGCAGTCGATAAGGTAAAGGGCTTGAAATCGGGGCCGCTGGCTCGAATCCCCAGCTCGACTAGTTTCTGTCCGAAGATTAATGAAAGTCCTTGCGACAGTATTTATTCTTCTCTCACCGCTAATCATTGTTACGCCGGTGGCTATGTTGGAAAGTAGCCAGCAGCTTGGCAAGAACAGTTTACTAAGTACTAGCAAAAGAAACTCGAGGTAAGTATAGATAGGTGCACTGGCTGCAGCGATATAACCGATATGATGCTGAAAATCGCATTAAGCACCATACAAACAAACTAAGTGCCTTCAAAATTTACAGAACATGTTCTTTTTTAACTTACCGGCTAACTATAAATACACTGTAATAGTCATCTTGTAGTTTTGACGCCCAAGGACTGAGCAAACCCTCCTTCCTCCCCACGGCTTATCATGAGAATTTGTAATTTATATTTTCACCACATTTTTATTGTGAAATTTTAGTTTAGATATATTGTCTGATATCTAATGAAAGAAGAAATTCTATTTTAATCCGAACAGATTAAAGCCATATAACCAAGGCACAGAATTTTCTCACACAAACAAACATAAAGTTGGAACCCCTTCTAGCGTCAAAGGCGAGAACAAGGAGCTATTGTAGACTGCATAGATCAAGATCAGACTGCACAGAACGTGCAGTCTGATCTTGGATCTATTACGTCCGCATGTTTAGACAAGCCTTTGGTACAAAAATCTATCAGAGTTTTAGTTGATCGTATTTTTCAGCCGTCGAAAACAGTTCAAGTTTATAATAGCCCCCTTTTCACAGAGCATGGCTAATATGTTTTAAGTTTCGCCAGTACTAGCCTGGGTCTCCTGAATGTCTTGCCTAAGGACACTCCAATGACAAGCCCAGTACTTCCAGCGAGGCTCGAGCCCGGAACATCGTTGTTAAGAGTTTTACACTTTATCACCGAGTCATGCAGGACCACTGTATAACAAAAAAGAAAGCGTACTTTCTTAAAAAAACAGGCAAAAATAAATGAGCCATGCTCTGTGAAAAGGGGATTCAATGCACTTGAACAATGTATCGACCAATGTTAGCGTGCACAGTTTATGCAGGCTGTCATGGGTCGAAACATGGTTGCCATTTGTAAATTATCTCAATTTCAAAAGACCGTTCTACGTCATGATTCAGTCGGTTATCGGACATATTGGATTTTATGGATCCATAATTAGGTGATGACTTGCTCGGTGTCAGGCATCACGGAGACGCATTAAACCCCCTTTTTGCCAGAGCATGGCTCAAATATAAAGAAAGAAATAACAGTGACTTAAAAGTGACGGGGTACTTGAAATTAATAATTACAAAGATCCTATCAATTCCACTACCAAGAAAAGTACCTAATGAAAGAAATGTAACCCTTTATCAAACAAACACAATTTTTGGACTCGTCCAAATTCAAAGCATTTGCATGGGACAAATTAAACGTGACTCAAGTGGCGGGATTTTTCTTCGAAAAGGTAGAAAAAACATTGTGGGAAAAGGAGAAAATGCTGGTTACCAGCATTTTCTCCTTTTCCCACAATGTTTTCAATAGCCTTCTTCCTCAAGGTCGTTTTAAAAATTCGGAATTATATGGGAAAGGGACAAGCTCTTGTGAATAGCATGCGATGGGTCGATTTCGTAAACGACTCTGAGCATAAAACCGACGGAATTTAATTTGTTTTCGGGTATTTGTGGGCTCCGAAACAGGTGCACTGGCCCATTCCGCCCTTTCGTCGTCCGTAATCTAACAAGATATCTATGGGAGATAGGGAAGCATCCAGTGAGGCTGGGTTTAATATCTACCGAAACACCGACTCCATGGCATTATGGGTTCCCTTTTGCTTTAACTCTTTTTTTTGATCCGACGACAGAATTTTCGATTTGTCCATATTGAAAGAATCTGCAGATCGCGAGTTAACCCTTCACCAAACAATCACGCTCTTAACGCCCTGAGAAAGACACCTTTTTGAAAACATTATGGGAAAGGGAGAAAATGCTGGTCACCAGCATTTTCTCCTTTTCCCACAATGTTTTCAACTCTTCCCAAAACGAATTTCAATTCTCCAGTCACATTTATTTTGTCGTCTGCAAGTGCATTCAATATGGACAGGTCTGAAATTTTGTCATTTGGTAAAGAGTGAAATGTGGCTATAACTGATTGGATCATCTTTGATAGTGAAAAAAACATTGTGGGTAAAGGAGAAAATGCTGGTTACCTGCATTTGCTCCTTTTCCTAGAATATTTCCAATGGCTTTTTTTTTTTTTTCGAAATGTTTAAGATTTTATTGGTTAAGTGTTAATCCGTTAATTCTACGTATGGCAAGCTATGTTAGAACCTCTTTTGTAATAAAACGGCTTTTTGTAATAAAATTTCAAAAGCTATGGGTTCGTATTCACCAGTCATTCTAACTTGCATTCTTAGTATAATTTAAGAAAGTAACGCAATTTCTGATTGGGTAAACCAGTTGGTCAAGCCAATCGCAAACTTCGTTACTTTCAAATTCAGAAAATTATTTAAAATTAGACATAGAATGTTATCATTTAAATACGGGGCACTAATGCCTTTTTACGGACGGAAAAGACCAAGATTAAACTTCATGTTAATGCAGTCTGATCTTTTTCTACTCACTACAATGATCCGATATTTGAGTTAGTTTTATCACGGTCAACCCTTTATCAAACCACTCCGTCTTTTAACCCTTTACCACACAATCCCGAGTTTTAACGGCACTGAGGATGAAGCCTTTTGAAAACATTGTAGGAAAAGGAGAAAATACTGGTACCCAGCATTTTTCCCCTTTTCCCACAATGTTTTCTACCCAATCAAAGAAATATATCATTTGAGCCACAATGACACTGTCGTCTGCATTTATGCTTTCAATTTGGACGAGTCTAACATTTTTTTCATGTGGTAAAGGGTTAACAACCCATAGCTTTTGAAAGCTGTGCGGGAGGATAAAGTGGGAAATTCTTTCCGAGGATTCATGATAGTCATAGAGAAGGATTCGTTCTTCTAGCATTGCCGAAAAGCCGAGCCCGGTAGCGAAGTCGGGAGCGTACAGGACTAGAAACCAGGTGGCCACGTGTTCGAATATCCGGCTCGGCCGATTTCTTTCCACGACTGGTGACAGTCATTGTGACCTGTTTCATTCCTCCCTCACCGATGATCATTGTTTCGACGATGGTTATATTGAAAAGCAGCCAGTGGCTTGGGAAGAATATTGTTCGAAATATTGGTGGAAGAATTTCTAAGAGAGCATAGATAAGTGCACTAGCCGCCGCGATATAACTGAAATAATGTTGAAAAACGGCGTTGGTAAACATAGTGTTGACGATGTATAAATAGGAAAGCAGCCAGTGGCTTTGAAAGAATGTCGTACTGTTATAAAGAAACCCCACAATATTTTTCCTTACGCTGGAAAATATTTTTGCAGACGGTATAGATCAAGATCAGTCTGCACAAAACGTGCAGTCTGATCTTGGATCTATACCGCCTATTTGTTAAGTCAAGCCTATAGGATAAAACTACTTCTCAGTTCCAGTGAATTGTATTTTCAGGCGTCTACGAAAATCGAGTTAATTTAACGCTTAAACTGCTTAGCGAGACTCAAGGACCTTTTGCGGACTGTGTAGATTCAAGATCAGACTGCACGTTTTGTGCAGTCTGATCTTGAATCTACACTGTCCGTTAAGGAGATATCTTTCCCCCAAAAAATACATGTGAAATAGTCTAGCAAACTTTGTTTTTCTTTTGTATCTGCTCGAAAGTTTCATCTCATTTCTTAAGCAGGAAATGGGTTAATTTTCTCTCAAAGAATCGAGGAGAAATCGCATTCCATCTTTACTGCATTGCTTTTACTTTTCTAGTTTTTCTATTAAAATATTTGATAAGAAGCTTTGAAATGAAATTGATACGATCATTAAGGCTGCAAATATTCTCGGATAATTTCAGGAATTCTCTCGTTTTTGAAAAATGCAAGTACAGGGGAAAGCAAAAGTATCTCACCATTTATTATTTCTTTTTATAACATTATCAACTGGAGATAAAAGAAGTAAATGAATCAATGAAATTAAAAAGAATGAATTGAGAAAGAAAGAAAGAAAGAAAGAAAGAAAGAAAGAAAAGAAAAGAAAGAAAGCTAATTTTCTTTCATTTCCTAAAGTTTTTTCTTAGGAACAATAAACAAGAAGAAAAAATTTGAATTTTTTGGATTGTTTTAATATACAAAATAAGCATAGATGCATACGAAATGAGACATCCTCATTTAAAAGTAAATTACAATCAAATTTATCAAGCATTTCAAACAGTTATCGGAAACTAAAGAAAAAGAAATACTGATTGCCCGATTAACGCGAACGAACAAGATACACAGAAAGATACAGATCATTTCAGGAAAGTCGGCGACACGTTTTTACTATATTTTAATCTGTCTTACCATTTTTCCGTTCTAGTGTCTATTCACTGAATTTCCATCATATATGTGCCAGCTCTGGAAAAAAGAGGGCTTAACCCTTTCCCAAACAAGCCCTGGTTTTCACGTGTCTGCAGTACAAGTCTTTTGAAAACACTGCGGGAAAAGGAGAAATTGCTCGTAACGAGCAATTTCTCCTTTTCCTACAGTGTTTTCTACCCTTTTTGAGAACTTTCTGCCATTTTCATCAAATTTAAAATTGTCGTCTGCAAACTCTTTCAATTTGGACCAATCCAAAATTTGTCGTATGGGAAAGGGTTAATGGATCTCCTTGATCCATGATACCAGGCAAGTCATCACATAATTATGGATCCACAAAATCTAACGACTGACTGAATCCTGAGGAAAAATGATTCTTTGACATGCAGAAAATTTACCAAAAGCAAATGGACTGCGGACTGCTCAGGCTGACCTGAATCGATACTTTTGGCATACGCATTAAGCCCCCTTTTTTACAGAGCATAAAGCATGGATTAGCTCTTTACTCCTTACCAAACAAGAACATTTTGGACTCGACCGAATAGAAAACATTTGCAGACGAAAACTTAAATGTAGCTCTGAATACGACTTTTGTCTTTGATAGGGCAGAAATTATTGGGGACAAAGAAGAAATTACCGGCTACAAGCACTTTCTCCCTTTTCAAAAATATTTTCACAAGCCCCCTTCTTCAGGGTCGTTAAAACTCGGAATTGTGTGGCAAAGGATTAACTCTTTACCGGACGAAATTTAAAGCATTTGCAAACGAGAAATTACCAAAAAAGCATGGATAGGTGCTCCGGTCGTTATGCTATAACTGAAATAATGTTGAAAACAACATTAAAATCCACACAAACAAACCAAATGACGAAGAAATAGAAAGAGAAGGTAAAAGTTTGTTGTCAAGAATCTTTAAATGGATATGACTAACATTTAGGAATATATTCCACTGTGTATTTACCTTTTGGCACACAATTCCGAAATTTAACGAACCTTATCGATATGGCTTTTGAAAACATTTTGTGAAAAGGAAAAAATGCTGGTAAGCAGAATTTTCTCCTTTTCTCACATTGTTTTCTACTCTATCAACGACAAACCCTGTCAGTAGAGCCACATTAAATTTGTCGTCTGCAAATGCATGCAATTTGGAAAAGTCTAAAATTATGTCGTTTGGCAAAGAGGCATCCGAGGGACATTTAAAAGCACAGTAGCGGCCAAACGTAAACAATGCGGCGGGTAAAATGCATTTTGATTTAACCCTTTCCTAAACGACAAATTTTGGACTGGTCCAAATTGAAAGAGTTTGCAGACGACAATTTTAAATTTGATGAAAATGGCAGAAAGTTATCAAAAAGGGGAGAAAACACTGTGGGAAAAGGAGAAATTGCTCGTTACGAGCAATTTCTCCTTTTCCCACAGTGTTTTCAAAAGACTTGTACTGCAGACACATGAAAACCAGGGCTTGTTTGGGAAAGGGTTAAATGATACCTCTTAAAAGTATGTAAAAATATGATGCCATTTGCTGGTTAAAGGGTCCCAGGAAAGCATGGATATGTCCACTGGCCACCACGTTATAACTGAACAATTGTTGAAAACGGCCTTAAACACCATACAAACAATTTAATACCTATACTCATTTGGAGATTATCGACATCCACAGCTTGTTTGACTTCCAAGAAAGCAATTATCGTATACAGATTTTTTTCTTGTTACTACATTTCATAATTGGTGTGACGAAAAGATCACATCACTTCCGGTCTTCGATTTTAAGTCAGTGTTTTCTTGTTAGATTATCATCAATTCTTAAATATCTATTTCTCTTACTATTTCAAAAATCTTGGAGTCAAAGTCAGTTATTGAATAATTTGTTAAGCAATATCTAATCTCAAAGATTATCGGAGAATCTTGAACGAGTTTGAAATCAGATCTTGCAAATAATTGAGAATCCATTGTCCTCTAAAGAGTCACGTGACTTGAAAGTAGGTCATCTAAGATATATAGCATGGATTAGTGAATTATATATTATAATTGCATTGTTTTAGTCCGTACCGAATAATTGAATTTTTATTTTTTAACAGAAATGCACGTTTTAATGACTTTTTGATAGATATCAGAAACAGCATTTTGAAGCTTGCCCGTTTATGCTACAGAGCCAATCGACTATTTTCTGTCCTGTTACAGTGGTATGCTCTAAATTTTTTGGTGTTCGAGCAAGATTCGTCGGTGGAAAGTGTTGGAGTATTTAGATGTAGAGAAGTTGAGTATGAAGCATATCTTTTAACCCTTCAGCAAAAGGCAAAATTTTAGACTAGTCCAAATTGAAAGCAGTTGCAGACAACAAAATAAATGTGACTGAAAAATTGAAATTCATTTTGGGAAAGGTAGAAAACTTTGCGGGAAAAGGAGAAAATGCTGGTTACCAGCATTTTCTCCTTTTTTTCCCACAATGTTTTCAAACGGCTTCTTTCTCAGGGTCGTTTAAAGTCGGCTTTGTGTGGTAAACGGTTGAAATATGTCGGCACGAGTCTTGAGTCCTGGGTATTTAGATCTAGATACAAAGTTCAATCTTCAAACACCTCCTCATGAAATGTGAGCCCGGCCGGGTAGCTCAATGGTTAGCGCATTTTGACTCGTGACCTAGTGGTTCCAGGTTCCATACCCGGTTGAGGCAAACGTTCTTTCCGGCAATCTTTCGCCTTTCACCTCTGATGCACGTGAGAACAGTAGTCAGTGACTTTGAAAGAAAGTTGTGTCAGTACTGGTGTGAGAAAGCCAGGAAACACATGCGTAGGTGCACTGGTCGCTGTAATAGGATCTAATCTGTTAAAACGACGTTGAACGCCAATACAAACATGAAATGAGGGCCCACGACTTCAGTCCACAATCAAGGTTCTTGATGGGTGATTTTCGTCGTATTTAGCTTGGGGTCTTGGGCTATGGGTTTGGTTGCGAGTTTCGTGGTCTTAAGATAAAAACATGTATATGAAACGAAGTTTTAGGAAATAGAAAAAAGTACAACTGTTGGAATTCAATGGCTGCTTTAACCTTTTACCAAACGACAAAAATTTAGACTCGTCCAAATTGAAAGCATTTGTAGATGACAAAATTAATTTGACTCAAAAATTGAAATTTGTTTGGGAGAGATAGAAAACATTGTGGGAAAAGGAGAAAATGCTGGTTACCAGCATTTTCTCCTTTTCACACATTGTTTTCAATAGAGACTCTTTCTCAGGGTCGTTAAAAGTCGGGATTGTGTAGTAAAGGGTTAACCCATTTACTAAACAATCTCAAGTTTCATTGGAAGCCTTGAAGTATCTTAAAAAATTGCTGGAAAAGGAAACAACGCTGCTTACCAGCAATTTCTCCTTTTCCCACAATATTTTCTTTTATCTAACGACCGAATCCATTATTTGAACCATAATTACGTTGTCTTCTGCAAAATGCTTTCAAAACATTTTGTCGTATTGTAAAAGTTAATTCTTTACTACATAATTCCGAGTTTTGGAGACATTGAGAAAGAAGGCTTTTGAAAACATTGTAGGAAAAGGGGAAAATGCTGATAACCAGCATTTTCTCCTTTTCCTACAATTCATTTTTGCTATTCCAAAAACAAATTTCAGTTTTTATGTCACATTTTCCTTGTCGTCTGTAAATGCTTCCAATTTATACGTGTCTAAAATTACGTATTCTGGTTGACAGCTAACCAGATCGCATCAAATATAAATGAGCCGTGCTCTGTGAAAAGGGGACCTAATGCATCTGCGAAAAGTATCCACCCAGGTCAGCCTGCGCAGTCCGCGCAGGCTGACCTGGGTCGAAACTTTTCGCTATTGGTCAATTTTCTGTGTGTCAAAGGACCAGTCTACCTCATGATTAAGTCAGTTGTTAAAGAAACTGGCTATTATGAAACCATAATTACGTGATTGCTTGATAGGCATCATGCAGTAAGCCTCCTTTTGCCAGAGCATGTCAAATAAAAAAAATAAAAATATAAGGAACGTTTCACACAGATCAATCTTGATCCATATAGAATCTTTTGTAGTTGGTGTTGAAGTAGAACAGAACAGAACAGAACAATTTTGTTCTGTTATCTTTAAGTATAACACTGATAACGTAAAAATTAAGCAAGTAAAAAAAACTGCCATTATGCAAATGATAGCTTCATTAAAACTGTTTGCCTATCTTTCTCTCAGCTGTTGCAGGCCTTATCAAACATTAAATCGGATATCTTTTTTCTACATTGATTATTAGAAAATATTTAGTATAACAGCCATTTATTTTAAGGGGAAAGACGTGTGGAATAGAAATACACGTGTTTGAATTGAACAGAACATTTTTTCACGACTCAAACATCAACGGTTGCATGCTTCGACCAACAACAGCAAATGAAAAGTATTGCGAAGTATTGCTTGTTCAAATAATCGATATTTCACTGTAACATCGCTGGTCTGGTCACCGAGTCTGTAACGTTCAGAACAAGGAATCCAGGGCTTGAATCCCTTTTCGGCCAAAATCTTTTCTAAGACTGATAATAGTTTGTGCGGCAGGATTCTTTTTTTTTTTTTTTTTTCCTCACCGTTAAGCATTGTTTTGGCTATGTCTGTGTACGAAAGCAGCCAGTAAACTTCGAAACTTTGGCATCTCTAAACTTTAGCAATGAAAAGAAAATCAAATCAAAATTCTACTGGACAAAACAAAAGATGATTTGAAACGGGGGGGGGGGGATGCTAGTTCGAATCCCCAGCTCAGCTAATTTCTTTCAAAGGATTGGTTATAGTCATTGTCACAGGATTCATTCCTCTCTCACCGCGGATCATTGTTTCGGCGAGGGAAAGCATCTAGTAGCTTGGGAAGAATACTGTGTGCAGAACTGATGAAAGAAACTTTAGAAAAGCATGGACAGCAGCACTGGCCGCCGCGATAAAACTTATACAGTATTAAAAACGGCGATAAATACCGTGAAAAAAGAATAATTAAGGTGTTTCAGGGAATTGATTGATTGATTGATTGATTGATTGATGGATGGATGGATGGATGGATGGATGGATGGATGGGTGGGTGGATGGATGGATGGATGGATGGATGGATCGATCGATCGATCGATCGGTCGGTCGGTATGAATAAATGAATGAATGAATTAATGAATGAATGAACGAACGAACGAACGAACGAACGGACGGACGGACGGACGAATGGATGGATGGATCGATCGGTCGGTCGGTCGGTCGGTCGGTCGGTTGATTAATTAATTGATTGACTGACTGACTGACTGACTGATTGATTGCTCAATCGATCGATTCATTCATTCATTCATTCATTCATTGAGTGATTCATGGATTAAGATATTTCAGTCATATCACGGCGCAAGTCATGTATGGCCTGGGTTTTTAATCATAGAAAAAAATATGAAATCTCTCTTATTAAAAAATAAAAAGGGAAAACAATGTGTCGCTATCAATTTTATCCAACAAGTACTTCAGCTGAGGAGCTCATCTGAGGTGTTGAGAGAGCGAGGGTGCTATCTCCCCTACTTGCCCTTTTTCAAGTGTTTTCGATTACTTCAAAGAAATTATAATACAATATAATTATTTTTCTTTCATGTTGCTATCTGGCAATCAGTACCTATCTGTTAATATCGCCTTCAAATTGCAACGCGCTTGCTGATTTTACGAAATTCGCAACAGGTGAAAACAAATTCTGATTTCGAACTACTTAAAAAATCCTTTTGATTTATTTAAGAAAAAAAAAATCACTTAATGTTTATCCATGCAGTGTGTATTTTACAACTAAGGTTGTATTTGCAGCTCGTGTAGACCATGATCATCAGGCTGTAATAATCTGTAATAATTGCGCAATCTTATCTTGGATCTGCAATGTCCGCTTTAACGAGATATTCTGGTCTAAAGAAGTGTTGGAGACACAATGTTTAGTTCCTTTTTCGAGAATGAAAAGTTCGGTTGCTTATTTGGAATTGTATGGGAGAACGATTTTAAATGAGCGATTTTTTCCCCCTCTTTTATGTAGTGAGAAACAAATTTAGATAGCGAACGAGTCAATGGGGGGTTTGTCTTTCATTTTTTTAATAAAGTTCCATGTTATTTAGGCCAAATTAAATTTACTGATAGATAGGGGGGGGGGGACAAATAAATCCAAGATCAGACATAACAGGTATGTGCAGACCGATCTTTAATCACACATGATTCACAATATACATTTAAACTACGTCTTATCGTGCTAATTTGTTACACTTTTTTTCAGATAAAAAGATGGATTGAATCGTTTCAGTGCCATCGGCGAAAAAGGGGATTTTTGCGGTAACTATAGATCAAGATCAGACTGCACGTTCCAGTGCAGTCTGATCTTTGATCTATACCGTCCGCTTGATTAGTCAAGTCGATAAGATATGAATTCACCAACCATTCCTAAGAACGTTCTTTGTCTTATTATCCAGGATTTTCTAGATTTGAAAGTAACACAACTTCTGATTGGCTAAACCAAATGGTTTAGCCAATCAGAAGATGTGTTACTTTCAAGTCAACAAAATCTTGAAGAATAAGGCTAAGAATATTCTAAAGGATGGTTGGTGAATAAGGACCCAGGTCTTTCTTGGTTTCAGTGAATTGTGGTTTCAACCGTCGAAGTCGAGTTTACATATTTGGTGCTGAAAAAATTAACTCTTTCACTACTAATGACGACTTGACTACCTTTTGCGGACAGCGTAGATCAAGATCAGACTGCACAAACGTGCAGTGTGATCTTGATCTATGCTGTCCGCTACTCTTTTTTTTAAACTATGATGAATGTCGTTTTAAATGGCAGTGGAAATCTATTTTTAGAGCTCGGAAAAAACATGTAATTTCTGGAGTTAGTAGTGAAAGAGTTAATCTCTTAGAGCATAAGCATAATTAAACATAACGGACATATTCGGCTTAGAAATAAGACCCAAATATTTGCTATTTTATGGTAGCCTTTGTTTTTAGTGTTTAAACTAGGTGATCTGTGTAGATGAAAGATCAGACTGCGCGTTTTGTGCAGTCTGATCTTGATTTACACTGGCCGCAAAAGCAACTATGGTTGTGATAAGGTGCTTTAGGGTTTTATCTTTTTATAGATGGGTATTTTAATTTTAGGTTTAAGTTAACGGTTTTGTTATAAAAAGGTGAAAAATTCCAAATGATACTCAGTTGACTTGGCAACGGTGTTTTTTTTTTTGGTCACGTGAGTAATTATACTTGTGCAATAATTTTTGGAATGGAATTTTTCGGAACACTCGCAACGAATATTTCTGATCTTGAGAAATACGCCTCTGCAGTATTTAGATACAAAAATAAATGAGTCATGCCCTGTGAAAAGGGGGCTTTATGCATCTGCGAAAAGTATCGAACCAGGTCAGCCTGCGCAGTCCGCGCAGGCTGACCTGGGTCGAAACTTTTCGCTATTGGTCAGTTTTCTGTATGTTCAACGACCAGTGTATCTCATGATTCAGTCGGTTGTTGAAAAATGTAACGATACTGGATCCATGCATAAGGCTGTGATGGCTTTCTTGGTACCATGGATCACGGGGATGCATTAAACCCCATTTTGCCAGACCGTGGCTCAAATGCATTTTGAATTACAATCCCGGTTTCGATCGGAAAATTATGACATGACCAAGAAAATCTCAGTTTCTTTCTTTTTTTTTTGAAGCCCCCACCCCCAACTGCTAAATAGCGTAATTAACTTTTTTCTGTATTCAGAATTAGAAATTCATTTACAACAAACTACTGGTTGTCTTAGGCTTTGTATGTTTGTGGTGTTTAACGCCGTTTTCAACATATATGTATTTCAGGTCAATTGCTGTGGCCAGTGCAGATATCCGTGCTTTCCTGGAGTTTCTTTTGCTAAAACGTCGCACTATATTCCTTCCAAGTCACTGGATGCTTTCCCACGAAACCATCGCCGAAACAATGATCAGCGGTGAGCGAGGAATGAATCCTGTCGCAACGATTATCATCAGTCCTCGGAAAGAAATTTGCCAAGCTGGTGATTAAACCAGCGACCTTTCGGTTTCAAGCCAACTTAAGTACCGGGCTTGGTGATTGTTTTAAGCAGAATTTGTCAAAGAAGATAGAATTCTGTATATTCATGATACAAAGAGCACGTTATGAATAAATGACGTCTGCGCCCGTATTCACCAACCGATCTAAATGGTATTTTAGTCTTATTCTAGATTTACAAAGAAACGAAATTTCTGATTGGGTATAGTTTAGCCAATCAACAATTCCGTTACTTTGAAATTTAGACAATTAATGAGAATTATATTAGCTGCTAAGCGCGACTTACCGACCTTTTGCGGACTGTGTAGATCAAGATCAGACTGCACAGAACGTGCAGTCTGATTTTTCTCCAAACAATAACTTTGACTAACATGAATGGATCCGATATTTATCTATTGAGTTACCTGGGTTACAACAGTGGTGTAAGGGACTTAAGTCTGATTAGACTGTGTGCGATGTTGACTGAACGTAGTACGCGTAAAAGTTTAACCCTTGAAGGTGTTAAGCGCGACTCAAGGATCTTTTGCGGACAGTGTAGATCAAGATCAGACTGCACAGAACGTGCAGTCTGATCTTGGATCTACACTGTCCGGTAAAAAAATAGTTATCCCCAAAAATAACTTTGAAATGGAAATATTTGTGACATTGTTCTACTGTTGGCTTGAAAGTTTCAAAGTTTAGCTTATTTAGTAGGCCGAGAATTAAAAAAGATACTGAGCTTTTTTCCATGCCGAAAACTTAATTGTTTTAATAGTTTACGGAGCCTGTAACCACAGTATTGCAGTCATATCATAACAACAGCTAACTTGTCCACGTCTTACCCTGATTTCAACGATTTTATTGAAACGAAAACAAGATAAAATCGTTTCGTTTTATTCCATGACGTCTGTCTGTCTGTCTGTCTGTCTGTCTGTCCGTCCGTCCGTCCGTTCGTTCGTTCGTTTGTATGTTTGTTTGAACGATGTTTACTCCTGCTTCAACAGTATGTCAGTTATATCACGGTGACAGCTAACGTGTTCACATCTTATCCGGTTTTGAACACTGACTAGGCTTAGTCCTTGCAATATTTTCTCCATAAATACTCCAACGTGAGAAGCGCCACAAGCCATTTTCGAACCAGAATACTCCTGGTTATTGGAGAGGTCATCAGACCTCTCCAACAGTGGTGAGTTTAAAAGGCAGACTGCCTCAGAAATTGCTGTCTAACTCCATGCTTTTCTGCGAAATCGTTCTGATACACAGTCTATTTCGTCATGGTTTTATAAATAAATCGAAATCAAAAAACTGAAATAGGAAATAGACGTGTTTTGTTTTTATTTGACGGATGTCAAAAAGGATTTGTTATATTGATTTGATTGCAAATGACCTTTCCAGTGGTTGTAAATTTTCATTAAACAAATAAAGCTACACACACAAAAAAAAAGAATTTCGTTAAAAAAGAGAACACCGCGGGAAAAGATCATGCGACTTGAAAACGTGGGAAAAAGGTCACGTGTCTGTCATGTAATGCAGAAGAGGTTTCTTCTTTTTACACAGCGGCGATCATATAATGCCTTACTTATTTGTTTATATGTACCAAAACATATTGAAATTAAAAGCAGTAAGCTATTTGAAAACATTGATGCTGACCTCTCCTGGCTTCTTTTTTAAAGAAGCCAACTTGTTCTGGTTATGGATTAAACGCACTAACCATTGAGCTAAGGAGAATCCGTACTTAAAAATGGGCCATGCTCTGGCAAAAGGGGGTTTAAATGCATCTCCGTGATACATTATACCAAACAAGTTATCACATAATTATGGATCCGTGAAATCTTTTTTGTCCAAAAAAAAAACGACTGAATCATGCTGTAGAATTGTCCTTGGATATGCAGAAAATTGACCCATAACAAGAAAATATCGACACAGATCAGCCTCTGCAGATTGCGCTAGCTGACCTGACTCGATAGTTTTACGCAATTGCATTAACCCTTAAGCTGCTAATCGCGACCTACTGACCTATAGCGGACAGTGTAGATCAAGATCAGACTGCACAGAACGTGCAGTCTGATCTTTGATCTACACTATCCGATGCGGTATTTTTCTTTCCGATGAAATGAAGTGTGAAACTGCAATGTTTGGGCTTTTAGTATTGAGTAGAAATTTGGGTTTCATTTATTCAGCAGCTTAAGTGTTAACCCCTTTTCAGAGAACATGACTAAAACAGTTTATTGCACTAGCCAATCACAACAAGTGATGAATTAGAAAAACGTTGGGACAAAAGGAAAAACAGCTTTATACATTTTGAACCGAGCGTACTGGAAAGATTTCGAGAAAAGGAGCAAATGCTTTTAACAAGTTATGGCGCCTTGTTCGACAATGTCCGAATGTTGTCTTGACTGCTGGAGCTAAAAGGTCGTACTTGAGCAGTTGCAAGGGTGCCAAATAAATGAATTTAGCATGTTTGTAGTGCATAATGTACCACCAGGTTGTAATTACAATAATATAAGCCATGCAGATGTGTCATACTCTGTGAAAAGGGGGACTTAATGCATCTGCGAAAAGTATTGACCCACGTCAGCCTGCGCAGTCCGCGGAGGTTGACCTGGGCCGAAATTGTTCGCTATTGGTCCATTTTCTGTATGTCCGAGGACCAGACTACTTCATGATTTACTCGGTCGTTTGACAAAGTGGATTTCATTGATCCCTAAATATGTGATGTCATGCTTGTAACAATGCATTACTGGGATGCATCAAGCCCCCGTTTGCCAGAGCATAGCTCATATTTATGCAGAATACACGAGACAAAATTTAGGACAGTGTGAAACAAAGTCAGATGTGCGTTATGTTATGTTCTGTTCTGTGAAACATTCTAGACAAAATAGCTTTTACCGTTTACTGCATAATCTCTTTTTCCCACAATGTTTCTATATTTCCCAAGAAAAATCCTATAATTTGTCGTAAATTTTCTTTTTCTTCTTCTTCTACCCTCCTCCTCCTCTCTTCTTTTTCTCCAGTCGTCCTCCTCGTCCTCCCTCTTCTTCTTCTTCTTCTTCTTCTTCTTCCCTCCTCCTCTCTTTTTTTTTCTCCAGTCATCCTCCTCGTCCTCCCTCTTTTTTTTCCTTCGTCTTCTTCTTCTTCTTCTTCTCCAATTCCTTCAACTACTTCTCCTCCACCATCTCTTCTTCTTCTTCTTCTTCTTCTCCTTCTCCTCGAATTTCTCCAACTCTTCCTCCTCCACCATCTCTTCTTCTTCTTCTTCTTTGTATCCTAAATATGTCTGTTCCATTAATTTAACGTGACACTGTAAGGATTAATAATTACAATGATTTTCCATCCAGATAGCGCTATGAATCGAAGCAAGCTGTCGAAAGACGAAGAGGGCTTATTAGGCTTGTGGCTACCACAAAAATCACGCCCCAAGTCTGCTTTTTTCCATCATACACGTTGTGATTCTGCTGATAAAGAAGCTTGTATGTGTCAAGTACGTCAGCCACGCTTCGCTGTTTTTCTTCAATATGAGCCTTTATCCAACTGAAGTCACATTTCAGCTGCTTAATAGATTAAATGAACATTTTCTAAGCAAAAACTGAATATTCTTTCCAATCAAAGAAAAACTACATTATTTAACCCTTAGACACACAATCCCGAGTTTTAACGACCCTGAGGGAAAATGTTGTTGAAAACATTGTGGGAAAAGGAGAAAATGCTGGTAACCACCATTTTCTTCTTTTCCCGCAATGTTTTCTACTGTTTTAAGAACATATTTTATCGTTTGAGCAACAATTGATTTTGTCGTCTGTAAATACTTTCAATTTGGACATTTGTAAAATTTTGTCGTTTGGTAAAAAATTAAGCAATGTTTAATTTGTCGTCTGCACAAGCCATTAACTTGGATGAATCCAAAATTTTGTCTTCTGGTAAAGGGTTAAAACCAAAATATTGTGGTTGCAATTCTTTTTGACTCCCCAAACAAAATCTCAATTTAAAAGAGAATGTTGATCCAAGATCAGACTGCCCGTTCTGTCCATTTTTTGCATCCTGATCTTGATCTACACTGTCCCTAAAGGCGCACTGGGTGGAGATCAGCAGGTTTATTGTTATTATAGTAACACAACCAACCACTGCTAAGTATACAAATACTATATCTATTTAAAACCCTTTACCACACAATCCCGTCTTTTAACGACCCTGAGAAAGAAGCCTTTTGAAAACATTGTGGGAAAAGGAGAAAATGCTGGTAACCAGCATTTTCTCCTTTTCCCACAATGTTTTCTAACCTTCCCAAAAACAAATTTCAATTTTTCAGTCAGATTTATGTTGTCGTCTGCAACTGCTTCCAATATGAATCAGTCTAATATTTTGTCGTTTGGTAAAGAGTTAATGAGTTGATTAAACCTTTTAGCAGACGAGAAAATTTTAGCCTTGTCCAAATTGGGATCATTCGCAGACGACAATTTCAATGTGGCTCAAATGGTGCAATTTTCTCTTGGTAGGGTAGAAAACATTGTGGGAAAAGTAGAAAATGCTGGTTACCAGCATTTTCTCCTTTTCCCACAATGTTTTCGAAAGGTTTCATTACCCGAGTCGTTAAAAGGCGGTATTGTGCGGTAAATGATTAAAGCGTGCCAATAAGATCGGCTTTGTCAAATAGAAGAGGTCATCGAACAGTGCTGGTCAAGATCAGTCTGCATAATCATTTAGGTTGATATAGGGCCTGTATTTACTTACCATTTTTAGTTTCATTTTTACTTTTATCTTCGATTTAGAAAGCAATACAACCTCTGATTGGCTAAACCGAATGGTTTAGCCAATCAGAAGTTTTGATACTTTCAAATTTAGAACATTCTTGAGGATAAGACTAAGAAGGTTCTTAAGAACAGTTCGTGAGTACGGACTCCAGGTCTTCACACTTAGCCAAGTATAACAGGACCCACGAAACGAAGGGTGGCTTAATGGAATAAAAATGCATTTTATTCATGTAACAAACACGACGGTGTATTGTTGATGTACATGTATGTTTGCCCATGTAGCTCGATATCAAGATAATTCGTACATACAGTAATTGGAAACTCATCGTTTAACTCGGAAGTATTCCCGGGAACACGTTTGTCTGTGAAAAACATTGTCATAGCAGTTTAAAACAGATACTGTAATATTTCCATAGTTGGGTTACAAAATTGGTCCAAAGATCGCATATTGTGGTAACTCGCGCTAATTTTTTAACTATTTACTCAATAATTTGAGCTAATTATATGACATAACATCACATAATTATGGATCCAAAATGGCCACTTTTTTCACAACCGACTGAATTATGGGGTAGAATGGTCGTTTAGAGCGTAGAAAATTTACCAACAGTGAAAAGTTTCGGCCCAGGTCAGCCTGCGCGGACGGAGCAGGCTGACATGAGTCGGTACTTTTCGCAGATGCATTAAACCCCCTTTTCACAGAGCATGACTCGTTAATGTATAAAAGTAGGCGAACAAACAGTGAAATATTACGTCTATATACAGCAGAACTGCATGAAAATGAGTTTTGCAGATATTTAAAACAAACTAGTATTGTACCGTTAATGTAAATTTTCAATATACCTGGAAATCTTGGCTGGGTACAAATAAAACAATTCAAACGTATCCTGAAATTTAGTTTGTGCATTCTTGTGAGAAAAAAAAACAAAACTGTTTATCAGTAGTTCGAGTTATCTGTCACAACTTGGCCGATTCCGTTACTTTACCTAGCCTCGACTGTATCCAGGAGACTCCCATTTTGAAATGATTTCACTCACATGATCTAAAAAATGGCGGCGCCCATGAAACCGATATAAATTACAACAACAACTAAAGTGAAGATTTTTTCATCCGTAATTCTGTTGAATAGGAGGTATATTTCACCAAAAGATACGTCTGAAATAGCATTATTCTGGTTGTGTACCGTCGGCTTGAAAGCTTCAATGAAGAAATTTAGCAAGATAAGAGTTAACTCTTTACCACACAATCTCGAGTTTCAACGACCCTGAGAAAGAAACCTTTTGAAAACATTGTGGGAAAAGGAGGAAATGCTGGTAACCAGCATTTTCTCCTTTTCCCACAATGTTTCCGACCATTTCCAAGACAGAAATTATTTTTTAGCTACATTAAATTTGTCGTCTGTATTATGTTTTGAATTTGGACAAGTCTACATTGTTGTCGTGTGGTGAAGAATTAAGAGAAAATCCGGCAGGAAAAATCTGATCATCGTGAAAAAGCGGTTGACTTCGATCATGCTTCTAATGTGCGTATTTACCCCCAAAATATCAAATGTCTCTTTGTCCAAAAGCTGTGATTTTTCTGTGTGTGAAGGGCCCTGTATTTTTTTTTCAAAATGAGTAGGAGAGCTAAAACAAAGGGCGAGTGTCGAATTACAAATTATATTTACAAGTTTGTTGAATTCTTTGCTTGGCTTTACGTGTTTACTGGCGTGCGACTTCCTTATCTGTAAAAACGTCAAATACTCTAGCAGGGTTAGAACGGTGTTAATGCCTGGTACCCGAAAACAAAAGGTGTGCTGGTTCCGGGTCGTTTATTTAAGCGCTTTTCAACTATACTTTGCATTATCAGTGGACAACATCACAAATATTTACAACTATAGCTAGTTATAGTGTTTCACAACTTCTTTACCTAAAATAAATTGCAAAACAAAAGTCATTGCGTGAAAACAAATTCCATCCTGACGATTAACTCTTTACCAGATGACAAATTTTTAGAGTCGGCCATATTGAAAGAGTTTGCAGGCGACAATTAAAAGTGGTCCGAGTGATGGCAACTTGCATTTGATAGGGTAGAAAACACTGTTTGAAAAGGAGAAAATGCTGTTTACTAGCAAAGTTTTCAAATGGCTTCTTCCCCAGGGTCGTTAAAACCGGGATTGTTTAGTCAAGGGTTAGCACAGAAGACGGAAAAATAACAAAAGCGCTTTTTTTTGTGTGGTCATTAAGTCCTCTGTAAATCAACGCTTTTGGAAGAAAATGGCTTAATACTTTACTAATCGACAAAATTTTAGGCTCGTCCATTTTGAAATGATTTGCAGACGACAAGTTAAATGTGGTTCAGATGACAGAATTTGTTCTTGGTTGGGTAGAAAACATTGCTGGACAAGGAGAAAATGCTGGTTATCAGCATTTTCTCCTTTTCCCAAAATGTTTTCATAAAACTTTTTAGAGTCGTAAAAACTCGGGATTGAGTGGAAAATGATTAACCTTTAACCTGCTGAGCGCGACTCACTGACCATTTGCGGACAGTGTAGATCAAGATCAGACTGCGCAAAACGTGCAATCTGATCTTTGATCTACATGTACACTGTCCGATACGGAATTTTCTTTCCGGTGAAATCAACTTTGAAATCTCAATATCTGGTTTTTTACTATCGAGTGGAAATTTTCGTCTCATTTATTTAGCAGTTAAAAAAGGGTTAAAAAACATAGGGACGGCAATTCATCAGAAATAAACTAATAAATCACTGCCAGGTTAAACAAGAATGACATCGTATACTTACAGTGTGAATGTATATAGAATAAAGATACATTTAGATAACAGATTAGATTAGTTGTTTATTAATAATCCAAGTGACCAAAGACTTTAAAGAAACATATAGATATCAAAGATATAGATAAACTAATTTCATTTTGTATACGATTTGATTGTTAAAACTGTGACTTTGTCATGTTTATTCCACAGGGCCGAGCCATGAAGCCCTGCCGGTTGCCTACAGGGTTTGAAATAAAGAGCAGTCGTCGGTTCGAATACCCTGCTCGGCCAATTTCTTTCCGGGGGTTGATGATAGTCATGGCAACAGAATTCATTCCTCTTTCGTGCTCATCATTGTTTCAAAGATGATTTTGTTGGAAATCAGCGAGTGGCTTGTGGAGAATAGTGTGTTCTCTACCCCGTCAAAGAGATTCTGTTCCATTGTATCAATTTTGAGTTTGACGTCTCAGCGGCAGATTTGTCATACTCTTTGAAAAGCTGGTTTAATGCATCTGCGAAAAGTATCGATCCAGGGCAGCCTGCGCATTCCGCGCAGGCTGACCTTGGCCGAAACTTTTCGCTATTGGTCAATTTTCTGTATGCCCACGGACCAGTCTACCTCATGATTCAGTCGGTTGTTAAAACAAGGGGCTATTATGGATCCATAGTCATGTGATGGCTTCATTGGTACCATGGATCACGGAGATGCATTAAGCCCCCTTTTGAAAGAGCATAACCCAGATTTTTTTTTATTCTGAAGAGACTCAAATTCATAGTTTGGAATAGGGCTAAACATACATGTATTTTCAAGTACAATTGTAATAATCATGTATAGAGTAAAACGTTGCCTGATTGATTGAATCGGTGTTTTACGCCGTTTTCAACATTATTTCAGTCATATCACGGCGACAGCTTACCATGATTCATGTATTACCTAGGTTTCACCAATAACAGGCTAGGGCTCTGAAGTGTCATGCCAAAGAACACTCCCACGAAAAACCCGGTGGGTCCATTGAGGCTCGAATCCAGAGTCACGAGTCCTACACTTTACCACTGGGCCAGGCAGGACCCCCAAAACATTGCATTTCATCAGCTTTTGAACTTTTCGGACACTTTTCGGTTGAACTTTTCGGGCACTTTTCGGTTATGATAAAGCAAGGCGTAAAATAAAATCAGAGTGCACAGAACATGCAGGGCCCCCAAAACACCGCATTGCATCTGTTGTTGAAATTTTCGGGCACTTTCCGATTATGATAAACTTTGCGCAAGGCTTAAAACAAAATCAGAGTATACAGAACATGCAATCTGATTTGGGTCTACATCTCAGATACAGACCTCCTGTAATAGACTATGGACAAATGTGCTTTAACCCTTTACCACACAATCCCCACTTTTAACGACCCTGAGAAAGCAGCCTTTTGGAAACATTGTGGGAAATGGAGAAAATGCTGGTAACCAGCATTTTCTCCTTTTCCCACGATGTTTTCAACCCTTTCAGAAACAAATTTCAAGTTTCAGTCACATTGATTTTGTCGTCTGCAACTGCTTTCAATTTTGGAGTAGTCTCAGATTTTGTCGTTTGGTAAAGAGCTAAAGAGGCATCAAACTTGATTTCGTTTCGCAAGTTTTTTTTTTTAAGAAAATGTTTTTTAAAAAAAGCTAGGTAATATTTATTCGCCTGTGAAGATATCTTTGAAACTAAAACATGTATAGTCAGAAATATGTAGAAAACACCACTTCATGCTTTTTTTCTTCAGTAATATCAAACGGGGTAGTAGTTATTGAAAGGCAATGGATAAATATGAGCCATGCTCTGGCAAAAGGGGGCTTGGTGCATCTCCGTGAGGCATGATACTAAGCAAGTCATCACGTGATCAATAGATCCATAACGTCCACTTTGTCAAACAACCGACTGAATCATGAGGTTGATTGATTGATTGATTGTATGGTGTTTAACGCCGTTTTCAACATTATTTCAGTTATATCGCGGCGGCCAGTGCACCTATCCATGCTTTCCTAGAGTTTCTGTTACCAGTACTCCGCACAATATTCTTTCCAAGCCACTGGCTGCTTTCCCACATAACCATCATCGAAACAATGGTCAGCGGTGAGAGAGGAATGAATCCTGTCGCAATGACTATTATCAATCCTCGGAAAGAAATTGGCCGAGCCGGGGATCGAACCTGCGACCTCCTGTTCTCAAGTCTTGTACGCTATTGACTGAGCTACGGGGCTCGGCGAATCATGAGGTAGACTGGTCTTTGGACATACACAGAAAATTGACCAATAGCGAAAAGTCTCGGCCCAGGTCAGCCTGCGCGGAATGCGCAGGCTGACCTGGGTCGATACTTTTCGCAGATGCATTGAGCGCCCTTCTCACAGGGCATGATTCATATATAAAATTGATTTCGTTTATTTTGAAGTATAAAGTTAAAACAACGAGAAACTATAGCTAGATTCAATTGGCATGCTCAATACCCAATAAATGCAAGGATCAAAGTTGTAGCGGAGGCCTGTTAGTATTGCCTTACCTTCTAATGACCGGGGCAATTTACTGTGCAGACAAATTATTTGAGCCATGCTCGGTGAAAAAGGGGCTTAATGCATGTGCAAAAAGTGTTAACCCAGATCAGCCTGCGCAGTCCGCGCTGGCTGACCTGAGCCGAAACTTTTGGCTTTTTGGTAAATTTTCTACATGTCAAACAACTATTATATACCTCATGATTAAGTCGGTTGTTAGACAAAATGGATTTTATGGATCCATAATTATGCTATGACTTGCTTGTTATAATGAATAACGGGGATGTATTAAGCCCCCTTTTGCTAGAGCGCGACTCATGTATAAATTTTCTTTCCACGTTTACAACTTTGATGTTTTGTTGATTGTGAATGATTTTCTGTAATTGAAATCACATGATATACGCTGTAGTTTGTAATGCCTTTGTTTAGCCTATACTCTGGTCTCAAGTCCTTTTGTTTACGTAATGGTTACCAAAAATGTCTTTGAAGTCGTGGGTTGCAATATCAAATTAGTTTTATTTTCAATAGGTTTCCACTCCCGGTCACTGTACATATGAGCGTACAGCTTTCATTTTCAAACGCTCAATAAATCAAAGTACGGGTTTGGTAGGAAATATCTTTTGAAAAAAAAGTCACATGTGCTCTACTAGTTGCTAATGCCGTGATCAGAACTTGTGCAGCATTTTTCAAACGGGATCATTCAAATTTGTATGACGATATTTGACACAAACATTTGGGCATTTATCTTTTATTATTAAACCTTTGCCAAAGGCTTCCGTGTAGGTTGCAAGAAGAAGGTTTTCTTTCACAAACTTTGTGGAAACAGGAGAAAACGCTGCACAAAAAAAACACATACGATCATAAACTCATTGCATGATTTAGCTGCTGTGTCCACAATGTTACAGACTGTAGAATATGCAAATGGTTAATCTGTTTTTTTTTTTTTTCAAAGGGAGTAGATCTATATATGAAATGTTTGCAGTTTAAATAAAAGAGACTCGATCATCCCGATTAGCTTAAGTGATAGAGCATGGGACTTGTAAATGACAGATCTTGAGTTTGGGTTCGATTCCCACGGATGGCCTTCTAAAATTACTAGAGAAATATTTCGAATGAGATGTTAAACCTCGGTCCCGTGTGACGATGCTACACTACAAGCACCTTAACCCTTCCCAAACGATGAATTTTAAACTGGTCCAAATTGAAAGAGTTTGCAGGCGACAATTTTAAATTTGATGAAAATGACAGAAAGTTCTCCAAAAGGGTAGAAAACACTGTGGGGAAAGGAGAAATTGCTCGTTACGAGCAATTTCTCCTTTTCCCACAGTGTTTTCAAAAGACTTGTACTGCAGACACGTGAAAACCAGGGCTTGTTTGGGAAAGGGTTAAAGAACCAGGCGTAACAAAAGATGGGTTTAGCCCACAGGATATCTTACACTACCCTTCGTAAATTAATCAGCAGCCCTATGCCCATATGGGCCACCGGTTGCGACGATAATTAACCCTTTCCCAAACAAGCCCTGGTTTTCACGTGTCTGCAGTACAAGTCTTTTGAAAACACCGTGGGAAAAGGAGAAATTGCTCGTAACGAGCAATTTCTCCTTTTCCCACAGTGTTTTCTACCCTTTTTGAGAACTTCCTGCCAATTTCATCAAATTTAAAATTGTCGTCTGCAAACTCTTTCAATTTGGACCAGTCCAAAATTTGTCGTTTGGGAAAGGGTTAAAGAACCAGGCGTAACAAAAGATGAGTTTCGCCCTCATGATGTCTTACACTACCCTTCGTAAATTAATCAGCAGCCTTATGCCCATATGGGCCACCGGTTGCAACGATAATTAAACGAAATCAATCAATGAGATTATGCATTATAAGTAGCAAACTATTACTGGAGCTCTACCATAGGGCTGCTTACCCGTTACGGGCTATACCTTACCAAGCCCGGTATATGTATCAGTCCGCGATGTACAGGGCTTGAAACCCTGAGGTCGATGGTTGATTCCCAGCATGGCCAAGTTCTTAACGATAATTGATGACAGTCATTGCGACAGGATTTATTCCTCTATCATCAAAGAACTTTTTTCGGCCTTGTCTTTGTGAGAAAAGCAGTAAGTGGCTTTAAAGAGTGTTGTGCCAAAAAAAGACTGAAAGAAACTCCTGGAAAGAATGAACTGGCCACCATAATAAAATGTACAAAATATTGAAAACGGTGTCAAACGCAATCTGTGAAAAAAAAAGTTATCCCTCTTGCCGGTGCCTTCAATGTGCCTTAAAATGTATGATTATCTGAAATTTATCGTCAAATATGTCTTTTACAAGGTTTTCTGCTTTAAAGTTACAAATTTGCCCCAGACATGTTGCTGCGAAAGCTTTCATTTAAGTGTTCAACATTCTTTTTTAGATCAGACTAGGGCTTTTAAATCCTTACCCTGCTAGATAAGTTAACCCTTTCCCAAACGACAAATTTAGGACTGGTCCAAATTGAAAGAGTTTGCAGGCGACAATTTTAAATTTGATGAAAGTGGCAGAAAGGTCTCAAAAAGGGTAGAAAACACCGTGGGAAAAGGAGAAATTGCTCGTTACGAGCAATTTCTCCTTTTCCCACAGTGTTTTCAAAAGACTTGTACTGCAGACACGTGAAAAACCAGGGCTTGTTTAGGAAAGGGTTAAATAAAACTTTCAAGCCGATAGTATAAACCCGAATAATATTATTTCAAACTTATTTTTTGGAGAAAAATACCTCCTAATCGGACAGTGTAGATCCAAGATCAGACTGCACGTTTTGTGCAGTCTGATCTTGATCTACGCTGACCGCAAAAGGTCAGTGAGTCGCGCTGAGCAGCTTAAGAGTTCATTTCTAATTGAGACATTACTAAAAGTAGATCTAGACTGAATAAAGAGAGTAAGTACAACTTGTAGCAATCTTATTTTATATCTATGTCAATCGCGATCCTTGTCCCGTTTAACTCTATACCAGACGACCAAAAATTTAGGCTGGTCCAAACTGAAAGCATTTGCAGACGACAAATTAAATGTTGTTCAAATGATTAGAGTCTTCTTTGAAAGGGTAGAAAACATTGTTGAAAAAAAGGAGAAAATGTCCTTTACCAGCATTTTCTCCTTTTCCCACAATGCTTTCAAAAGGCTTCTTGTCAATTGTCGTTAAAACACGGATTGTTGGTAAAGTTAATTTTTGTGCGTGTGTGTGTTTGAGTTTAACGCCGCTGTAACAGCTGAAGTCATATCACGGCGGTCGGTGCACCTACGCATTTGTTTCCCGGTTTTCTCACACCAGCATAGGCTCATCTTTCTCTTCGAGTTACTGACTTCTTTTCTCACATGTATCAGAGGTTAGAGGCGAAAAATCGCCCGAACGAAAGTTTGCCCCAACCGGGTATCGAACCCACAACTACCAAGTCACGAGTCAGATACGCTAACAAATGAGCTACCCGGCCGGGCTTTATTGGTAAAGGGGTAAAGTTGATTGATTGTATGGTGTTTAACGCCGTTTTCAACATTATTTCAATTATATCGCGGCGGCCAGTGCACTTATCGATGCTTTCCTGGAGTTTCTTTTACCAGTACTACGCACAATATTCTTTCCAAGCCACTGGCTGCTTTCTCACCTAACCATCGTCGAAACAATGGTCAGCGGTGAGAGAGGAATGAATGCTGTCGCAATGGCTATCATCAATCATCGGAAAGAAATTGGCCGAACCGGGGATCAAACCAGTGACCTCCTGTTCTCAAGTCCTGTACGCTACCGACTGAGCTACGGGGGCTCGGCAAAGGGGTAAAGAACATGTCAAAGAGCTGACAATTTTGTCAGTGCGATAAGCGCCTCACTTTCCACTATGATCTACCGATTATTCTTCACCTATTATGACTGGGTTCAAGACCGAGATAGTATCAGGTCAACGTTAACTAGACTTGGAGTTGTTTTACAAATATTTCTCCTATCAAACTGAGCATGTGTGAAAATGTCAAAATGATATAGACTTCAATACAAAAGGGAAGCGCTGTCTGATCCTTAGCTTGAATACTCTAGTTTTTTAAGTGGTATTTATCGTTTTTCGTTATTCGATGATACGAAACTGCGGATCGTTATTTGTGTACCTGTTTGCTTAGTTTCGTATATTTACAAAAAAAAACTTTAAATGATTGACAGAACGTATACGCCTTTTTTGTGACATTTGCCACCAAATATCTGTATTTTACAAAGCATTTTGAATTTAGGAAAAAGAAATAATAATTAAATCAAACCGACCAGTATCTGTCATTCCCATCTTGCAATAAAGCGATTTAAAGCTTCACATTCTTTGAGATAAATTTATATTTTATAAATTCTAATGGAAAGTCATAATGTATAGATCTAGATGTTTAATTCGATTCCTTCATACCGTCGATTCGAAACAAGAAAATTTAAAAAAAAAAAGTGACAATAAATGACACTTTCTATTGCAGCAACAAAATCGTCGGATCAAAGTACTAAGGGTGTCGTTCTAGAAGAGCCATATATCACGTGATATCTCCATGATCAGTTGACGATATAGACTTTCTAATTGAGCTTTTGTGCGACTGTCAAATTATGGTTTATCTAATTGGCGGGAGTAATCGGGCGAAAGGAACTAAGATATAGTTGTATTTTGTACTACTTTGCACTGTGCAATTATGCAATTCATATTTTTGTCGTTGGTGGCTACTTAAAACGTAATACATTTGTATAAACAGGCGGGCGATAAGACCTTGGTTTATTTATAATAATTTACCAACAGCGTTACAGAAAAAAGAAATATTTAATAATAGTTTCAATGTGTGTTCTTCCTTTTCTAAAGGTCTACCATGATTTATAGCTTTCCATAAATCTGCGCCTTGTATATGAGCCATGCTCTGGCAAAAAGGTGCTTAATGCATCTCCATGATGTATTGTACCAATCAAGCCATGATATCATTGTGGATCCATAATAGCTACTTTTTTTAACAACCGACTGAATCATGAGGTAAACTTGTCCGTGGACATACAGAAAATTGACCGTTTGCGAAAAGTTTCGGCTCAGGTCAGCCTGCGCGGACTGCGCAGGCTGACCTGAGTCGATACTTTTCGCAGGTACATTAAGCCTCATTTTCACAGTGCATGGCTCTATGGAGATTGTGGGTGACTTGAAATCTAATACATATTTCAGCTGTATTATGGCAGGAATACAGTTAATTTCCAACAGTTTAAGCCCTGCTCTGACAAAAGGAAGTTTTCTGCAGGTCCGTGATGCAGTATACCAGGCAAGTCATCACATGATTATGGGTCCATTTATTTTGTCTAAGAACCAACTGAATAATGAGGTAGACTTATCCCTTGGCGTGTAGTAAAATTGACCAATAGCCAAAATTTTCGATACATATCAGCCTGCGATGACTGCGCAGGCTGGCATGGGTCGATAATTTTAGCAGATGCATTAAAACCCCTTTTAATAGAGTATGGCTATTTTTTTTCTGGAACATCTATGTTTTTGTCCATATAATTAATACTTCTGGGGACTTTTTCATTTATTCTATTTCATTATTTGTATTCCCCCACCGAATTAAATTTGTTAATTACCAATATAAAACCAAACCGTAAGTTAAAAAGAATTACATTCCGTTTCGTTAATATAATAATGAACAGTAGGTTTAAGAAACGAACAATAACGGCTTTTACTCATGTAATTCTATGAGGCGAATCGCCATATCTACGTTAGAAAATCTTGTGGTCAGTTCATTTTGCCACTAGTGTTTCGTAATTATATGCATGTGTCATGAATAAACGTGTAACTTTTGAGACATGTATACATGTACTTGACATACGTATTATCTTCAACTTACACTTTATTATGGCAAAAGACTCGTTTCCTCAAGAAAGTTCTTTCATACAGGTTTCCTGTTACACATTCTGCTATCACTTTCTTGACTCAGAAATCAACATCGCCAATGTCGAGAGAAAGAAAACCGTAAAAACTTAAGTCTAAATGATATCCGGTACTGTATATGAAATTTGTTTTTCCAGGGCCCGTATTCGTCAACCACTCTTAAGAACATTTTTAGTCTTCTCAAGAATTTTTCAAACTCGGAAGTAACGTAACTTCTGATTGGCTAAACACTTGTTTTAGCCAATTAAAAGTTATGTTACTTTCTAAATGTTGAATAAGACTAAAATGAAACCAAGAATGTTTGGTGAATATGGACCCTGGTAATCGGAAACGGTGTATACTCATGATATTCGTTGAATGCCAAAGCCTGTCTTTCATCTGATATCGAATAGCACCAAATAAGCACATTTCCTTCAAAATTTGGTATTTTGTTCATTCAAAATGGTGTATGGAAGCTATCGCCGTTGGATAACTGTTATGATGTTGATATGGAACAATTCCAGGGTTTGCAATTCTGAGAAAACTAATGATCTACTACATAGCAACATGTTGAATATACAAATGATCTTAGATTATCAGTATAAACGTACGTATACATAGGAGATATTTGTTTTTTTCGGTGAAAGATCGAAATTTATTTCATCGAGTGAACATCATCGGTAATGTTTTCACGAGTGGCGCAGCCACGAGTGAAAATATTACCGATGGTGTTCACGAGATGAAATAAATTTCGATCTTTCACCGAAAAAAACAAATATTCTATTTATTTCATGCTTTTAACGCCTTTTTTTGTCAAGACTTCCATTAAAAAAAAATGAAATCGGTATTCTCACTGGTCGTACCCGTGTAATATCGAAAAATATTTTCACCGCTATTTCTCGATATCCTACCGGAAAGCATGAAATAAATAACGTCGTATTCGACATCCAGCATGGACAGGCGCCCGTGCTACCGTCAAAAAATTTACAAAAAGCTAGACGTTTCGACCCATGTGACATAGAACGGTACGTTTTAAACTCCTTTTCACAAAATATAGCTCAATGCATTTTCTAGAACCGAGAATTAGTACGTTGAGACGGAACCATTATTGTATCGAATTACGTGTGAAGTAATTAGTTAGTCACGATTTTGCTATCTGTTAGCACCTCGACAAGGTTATCAGATTTCGTCAGTAAAATACCCTATATGATTACATAATAGACCTTGTAATGTTTTTGCACCGTATCGTAAACTCAAACTTTTCAAAGGCAAACTTTTCAAAAGCAAATTTTACCCGCTGTATTTGATTTTTCGAGCGCTGTTTCACGCCGAATTAAGTATAGCCTTTGTTGATGACCCATGCTTTACAAGGATGTTTTACAAAGCCGTTTGCAGCGGATATTCTTTTAATTAAGAAGTTATGCATTCTGTAGTCCTCAGAGCCCCGAATAAACCCAACGGACATTTTATTCCAGAAATAAGACTATAATAAGAGTAATTTTCAAGGCCGCCATTGTCCAGGAAGTTTCAGCAAATCAGACTGTGTAGCCCAAAGATTAGACTCGACGTTTTGTGCTGTTTGACCTTGATCTACATTGGCCGCACACGGAACTAAAGCAGCGAGGCGCTTAAAGGGTTAAGATAAACGTTATTTAAACCTTATCTTGCTAAATAAGTTAAATGAAACTTTCAAGCATACAGTAAATACCTTAAATGTTCCTGCTTCAAACTTTTCTTGACAAAAAATATCTCATCGGACAGTGTAGATCCAAGATCAGACTGCACGTTCTGTGTAGTCTGATCTTGATCTACACTGTCCGAAAAAGGTCAATGAATCACGCTTAGCAACCTAATGGTTCAGAGGTGGGCAACAAACTGAGCCGAATCCACCAACCATTCCAAATTGCGTTCCAAGTCTGATCTCTCAGGAAATTTCTAGATTTAGATGGAAATCAATTTCTCAATGGCGGAACCATACGCTTAGCCACTCAGGTTTTACATTATATATACATAGCCCAAAAAATTAGGGAGCCCTTTCACTTGTTTCTTCTGACATGATATGACAGGGTGAATTTACCTCTCAATATTTCAGCAGATTCTTAGAGCAACAATACGCCGTATCATCTCCAGTATGCCCGCCAGGTGTCGTGCATGTGCTGCTGTGGAGTTCACACCCGATGTTGACCTGGATTCCATATCTGTTATATGTTTTAAGTAAAATAAAGAATTACCTCAAGATGAAATACAATGGTTCCCTTTTTTTTAATTCTGTGTACATTAATGATAAGTCATAGAACGGAATTTAGCATGGTTAGCTAATACATGTATTTACCTTGGAACTAGTTAAGAGCTTTCGCTTTCGCTACTTGACAGAAAATTAGGATTCATCCCAGTTGTTGCAACCAAATGATGGTATGTCTTCACCATTTCCCTTCAATACGGAAATAGAAGTCTTAATTATTTCATTTTCAGTAATCATTCTCAATCGTGACACCTAGAAAATACTTCCTCCACCAAAGACCAATTCATGGCGCCTAAACGTGAACTCGTGAACAAATGCACACTGGTTTTGTTTAGAGGAAGTCTGAGATATGGTATATGTGGCAAACTACGCCTGGGAACGTTTCCAAAAATATCCTTTCGCTTTCAAGGTCGTCTCAACTCTCATTTTTATATGTTCGCTAAAACTTTGCGCAACCCTGTTTTGCCAAGAAAAGGTTTGAAAGAATTGAATATATCAGAAATCATTGACCATTTTGAGAATATTTCCTATTTGGAAAATGGTTGTAGATTGTTAGGGATTCATTGAGCTGAGAGCAGTGAACTGGGAAACCTCCTTATAGAATGAAAGACTCGTGATGTCAGCGTTACGTCACGCGGCCATGAATTTCATGACACTTTTTGCGTCTTCTATAAGTACAATGATTTTTTGGTAATTCAGACTTTTTAACAAAAGAAATGCCAAATAAAGGAACTCTATATGTATTTTGCATATTAATTGACAATGGGCCATTGTGCTCTAGTCACGATCTGCATTTACAAATGTCTTTTTCTATTGTATATTTGTCTATTTCAAGAATTTTTTTTTAGAGAAAGCCACATACCAAAAATACAATCTGCAGTCCAAAAATAGAAGACTATGTTCTGGATTCGAGAGGTCTGAAAACTAAAATGGCCCTCTATTTCTATATTGCAATGCCAAAAATGTTATAATCCTAAAGACATATAGCGGTAATGATTGAAGTTACTACATATGTGTTAAATCTAAGAAAAAAAAAATATGTGAATGGCGTTTTAAGCCAGTTTAAACATTTCAGTCGTATCGAGGGCAAGGTTTCTTTATATAATGTCTTTCTTGAATTTCACCAGTGCTACAACATTAGTGTTTTGTTGCCTTAATTTACTTATTAACTGCAAGATTTATCCATGATAAGATTCGGGCCAAAACCTCCTACTCTGCCCTTTTTTTGGGACCAAAGCATCCGGGGCCTAACTTGCAGGCCAAAACGTCCGGGCCAAAATGTCCGGGGCCAAAACGTCCCACTTTCTGTGTAAATATGTCGTCAACTAAGGAGACGCGTGTTCATCACAATATATACAGTAAGTAACTTTGCTGGCATGTAGCCTGGCGGACATCTTGAAGTCCGGGCTTCATCATCAATTTTGGAAATATGTCTTTTCGACGGAAATGCGAAAGAAAATGTCGACTGCATCGGTTCGAGGCCTACGTCTTCCATGTCGGTTTCAACTGCAATACATTCCTGGCTACGCTCCTGGTTTGGTATACTGATGACAACTTTTGGTGCAATTTGAACAGAGTAGAAAAAAGATCAAGATAAAACTATACAAAAGCTCTAAACCAACCATGTTACAGTTTATTAACTATGCTAACCAAATAAGCCTAGAGACTGCGGCAGGTTGGTTTCTTTAACTTACTCAATTATTCACAGATCTAAACGGTTGACTTGCAAATCCAGAGTCTAAATACATTTGAGCCATGCTCTGTGAAAAGGGGGCTTAATGCATCTGCGAAAAGTATCGATCCAGGTCAGCCTGCGCAGTCCGCGCAGGCTGACCTGGGCCGAAACTTTTCGCTATCAGTCAATTTTCTGTATGTCAAAGGACTGATCTACCTTATGATACAGTCGGTTGATGGACAAATTGGATTTCTATGGATCCCTTATTATGTGATAACTCATTTGGTGTCATGGAAACGAAGATGCATTAAGCCCCCTTTTGCCAGAGCATTGCTCATTTATGTTAATTTGACAGACAAATTGAAAGTAAAAAAAAAAAACGCCTTCAATTCCAATGTCGCCTTTGATAGCTTTTGCCGACAGTATAGATCAATGCACATTTTGGGCAGTCTGATCTTGGATCTACACCGTCCGCTACATGATACTAAACGTTGATCAAAATTGTCATCAAAGAAAAGATATAGGCTTCTAGGAAGAGTCCACTTTATTTATAGTTGGCAGCGAAAGAGTTAAAGGTTCATCAAAAGGTCCAACAAAAACTGGATTAATCAAAGGCCTAAATAGATAAAGATAAAGGGAAGGCAGTGAGATGCTCAACATTTTGTTTTATAAGAATTCAAAAGGTAAAAAGAAAAACTGGAGTAATTAAAGGTCTAAATAGATAAAGATAAAGGGAAAGCAGTGAGATGCTCAACATTTTGTTTTATATAAAAATGTGAGGGGAAAAAAGTGACAAAACCCATAAAGTTTAAAGCTGAATTTTATCTACAGATGAGAAGTCGTTACCTTGATTTATCAACTTTCGATCTCTTTACTTTAAAAGCTTAAGTTTGAAAAAATTTATAAAGAGTTCCTGTGTTATATACATAGTAAAAAAAAATCTTGCAACCCTGTGTTTTTACCGGGTTCGATTTTCTAATGTGAATAATATAAAATGGGGTAGATATTAGAATCCGGCTGCTGCATACACCAACAGACCAGTCTTTTGCCTATGAAATATACTGAACTGAGGTATCCCTTGACTTCGTGGTAAGTACGAATTTTTTGCTTAGATATTGTTTTCAAATTTAAGAAAAACAATAAGCTTTTAGGACTGGTTTAAACTGGGAATTAAACGTCGAAATAAAACTTACGACAGGTTGAAAGAGACTTGCAGAGAATGGGCACACACAATCAGTCAGTATTGCGTACTTCCGCCCAGGGCTTTCAGAACAGCTTGCTGCAGTCTTCGTCTCATACCTCTCACAAGAGGGTGAAACGGCTCGATCAGTAGCCGCTGCCATGAGGTAAGGAATACCTCAGTTCAGTTCATTTAAGAGGCAACAGACTGGCTTGTTGGTGTATGCAGCAGCCAGAATCTAATTTCCGCCCCATTTCATATCATTCACGCTAGAAAATCAAGCCCGGTAAAAACAGGGGGGGGGGGGGGGGGGGGGAGCAACATTATTTTTACTATGTATATTTAAGAAGTTAAAGATGAAATCATAAGTTGCAATATTATGACTTTAAAAAAAGACGAAGGCCGATTTGCTGTAATTCTAAATGCTAGATTTGATACTTTGGACTTCGGATATGATACGTTCAGAAATTAATTATAATGAAAGGAAAAATGGATATGAGTCATGCTCTGTGAAAAGGGGGGCTAAATGCAACTGCAAAAAGTATCGACCCAGGTCAGCCTGCGCAGTCCGCGCAGGCTGACCTGGGCCGAAACTTTTTGCTGTGGGTCAATTTTTTGCAGCTCAAAGGACCATTCTACCGCATAGATCGGTCGTTTATACAAAATGGATTTTAAGGAAATATAATACTGGCGATGCATTAAGCCCCCTTTTGCCAGAGCATGGCTCATATGTTTCTAGAACAGGGTGAGGACATTTTGTCGGTGTTTTTGCTCCCGCAAATGATTTCGTGCAAGCCCGTATCAAGATTTGTAAGTGGTACTTAACGTTCTTTGATTGCAACTACATAATCATTATTCGAAAAACTTCGCACATTAAATAGGAATGAAAATTAAAAGTTTTTGAAATCATCTTGTATGCCCGCGAGGATAGTTGTACCCAAAAAAAAGGTAATTTCTCGACTTGTGTCTGAATTTTAACGACAAACAGATCGTAAAAATGACTAGTAATTGATGTAAATTAGTCTATGTAAATTTCGCCTTTAATCACGAAGAAAAGTGAATTTTTATTTCAACGGGACATGGCCATTACCTTGACCATGAAAATTAAACTTTGTCCGATAGAGCGAAGTTTTCCTAGTTTTCCTTACTTAAAAAATAGTGTGTGTGGTTTTTTTTTTTTACCTGCCGATCGAAGATAAAGAGTAAAACCCAAAATGTACCAACGAATTTGCCCACAAAACCCGTAAATGCAAACGAGCCATGCTCTGGCAAAAGGGGGGTTAATGCATCTACGTAATGCATGATACCCAGCAATTCATCAAATAATCAGGGAGCCATAAAATCCATGATTTCTAACGATAAACTGTACCGTAAGGTAGACTGGTCCTTGGACATTCAGAAAATTGACCAACAGCGAAAAGTTTCGGCCCAGGCCAGCCTGCGCGGACTGCGCAGGCTGACCTGGGTCGATATTTTTCGCAGATGCTTTAAGCTCCCCTTTCACAGAGCCTGGTTCAAACTCATTCGGGGAACTATTCGCCACAGACGTTCTCTTCACGAGTAAGCATTTTATGTTATCGGAACATAGTACCAGTCGGGGAACTATACGTCACAGAAGTTCTCTTCACGAGTAAGCATTTTATGTTATCGGAACGTAGTACCAGTCGGGGAACTATACGTCACAGACGTTCTCTTCACGAGTATGCATTTTATGTAATCGGAACGTAGTACCAGTCGGGGAACTATACGTCACAGAAGTATCTCTTAACGAGTATGCATTTTATGTTATTGGAACGTAGTACCAGTCTGGGAACTATACGTCACAGACGTTCTCTTCACGAGTAAGCATTTTATGTTATCGGAACGTAGTACCAGTCGGGGAACTATACGTCACAGAAGTTCTCTTCACGAGTAAGCATTTTATGTTATCGGAACGTAGTACCAGTCGGGAAACTATACGTCACAGACGTTCTCTTCACGAGTATGCATTTTATGTTATCGGAACGTAGTACCAGTCTGGGAACTATACGTCACAGAAGTTCTCTTCACGAGTAAGCATTTTATGTTATCGGAACGTAGTACCGGTCGGAGAACTGTACGTCACAGACGTATCTCTTAACGAGTATGCATTTTATGTTATCGGAACGTAGTACCAGTCGGGGAACTATACGCCACAGACGTTTTCTTCACGAGGAAGCATTTTATGTTATCGGAACGTAGTACCAGTCGGGGAACTATACGTCACAGACGTTCTCTTCACGAGGAAGCATTTTATGTTATCGGAACGTAGTACCAGTCGGGGAACTATACGTCACATACGTTCTCTTCACACGTAGTCATTTTATATCATCGGAACTTAATACCAGTCTAAACATTGTTTTGAAGGGGAATACTCCTTCATTCGGCGCTTGTTTGACAACAAAACTTTTTAGTATCTTCAAATTTTTATACAGGATGAGTATAACATAATCAAAACGTTATCAAAATACATGTATTTACATCATTGGTGTGGCAAAAGTTGTATGCATATGCAGATGCATTTACATGTTGGATGTAATTATGACCAAAACAAGGGGTACAAACTATGGCCCCATAGGTGATAGTAGAATTAACATTCAATTGAAAGTGATGCAAAACACAAGTGTTACAGAAGCTTTTTGCCACAGATACGGTCTCATAGGCCCAACAAGTCTTAAACATGCATATATCTATCTTTTAAATATGTGCTTTGTTAATATCGATGAGACAATTGTAATAAATATTACGAAAGAGGTTTTCTGCAATGGTACCCGTTGTATCTCCTGTAACCCACCGATAGTAAATAGGCAACACCCGATTTATCGATGGCAGCGACTGGTTGTCAGTGTTGCAATAATTACCAATCAGATAACGCGTAACAGAATGCCTTTCTTTCTGTTATAAATTAATACATTTGAGCTATGCTCTGGGAAAAGGGGGTTTAATGCATCTCCACGATACATTATACCAAGCAAGACATCACATAATTAGGGATCCATAAAATTTGCAATGTGAAACATTTAACCGACTGTATCATAAGGTAGGCCGAGCCCCCGTAACTCAGTCGGTAGCGTACAGGACTTGAGAACAGGGGATCACTGGTTCCATACCTGGCTGGCCAATTTCTTTCCGAGGATTGATGATAGTCATTGCAACAGGATTCATTCCTCTCTCGCCGTTGTCCATTGTTTCGACGATAGTTATGTGGGAAAACAGCTAGTGACTTGGGGAGAATATTGTGCGGAGTACTGGTAAAAGAAACTTCAGGGAAGCATGGATAGGTGCAGTGGCCGCCTTGATATAACTGAAATAATGTTGACACGGCCTCAAACACACCACACACAATTTATTTATCCATTAGATATGTGCTATGTTAATCTCAATGAGACAATTGTAATAGGTATTACAACACAGGTTTTGCACAATGGTACCCGTTGTATCTCCCGTAACCCGCCGATAGTAAACAGGCAACACCCGATTTATCGATGGCTGCATCTGGTTGTCAGTCTTGCCATAATCACCAATCAAACAGCGCGCAACAGAATGTCTTTCTTCCTGTTATGAAATAATACATTTGAGCCATGCTCTGGCAAAAGGGGGCTTAATGCATCTCCGTGATGCATTATACCAAGCAAGACATCACATAATTAGGGACCCATTAAGTTTGTTATGTCTAACAACGGACTGTATCATAAGGTCGACTGGTTCATTGCCATGCAGAAAATTAACCAATAACGAAAAGTTTCGGCTCAGGTCAGCCTGCGCGGATTGCGCAGGCTGACCTGGGTCGATACTTTTCGCAGATATATTGAGCCCCCTTTTCACAGAGCATAGCTCATTTATTTTATCTTTGGGTGGAATTTTCATGACCAGGATCAATTCATGCAACTCTTTAAAGAATTAGATATGCTGTGATAAGGACTATCTTCGTGCACAAATTATGTCACAGTTAAAACTTTCAAGTGTCGTGTTATCGCACGAAGTCTCGCAACAGACAGATTTCTGCCATGTATCACTGGGTGTTACCTGTTGACGAAGATCGGTAACATGCTGCTAGTTTACATAAAAAGCTCGTGTTTTCAACCACCCTGAAATGGGAGACTTTGAAAACATGGTGGAAAAAAGGAAAAAATGCCGGTAACCGGCGTTTCCTACTTTTTCCACCGTGTTTTCTACCTTTTTAAAGATATAACCCACCATTAAAGTCTTACTTTATTTGTCGTCTGCAAAAATGTTCAATTTGGAGCGGTCTAAAATTATGTCCCTTGGCAAAGAGTTAAATATAAATAAATTTGTCCGAGAGACAGAGTACTTTGAATATTTTATATTCGTAAATTGATCAAATATACAATCATGATGTAATTTTGAGAGCGAAAGGGCGGTGATAGAAAATGTGAGAGTGAGAGAGAGAGAGAGAGAGAGAGTTGTATCACGTGGGACACTTTGAAAATTATTTTGATTGTAACTGACTATGTACAGGATGTATAAGTCAATACAGTCATTCATTCATTCATTCATTCATTCATGTTTTATAGAAAGGAACTAAAGCGATTCTACTATTTGACCGCGAAAATGTGACTTCTGTTTGTACATCCGTCATATACAAGGGTATGACAAGATAATTTGCGGTTTGGGTGTCAATGTGTTGTTTAGTCTCCACCCTTACAATACCTTCAGTCTGCATTCCAGACAATTTATTACTATCATTGGAATGATACAAAGTAACTGGACAAATAAAATAGTGTCAAAATGAGACTGATTATTGTAAATTAAATACATGCCATGTTCACGACGTTACTAGCTACATAAATACTGGAGTACTATCACAAGTCGGCCATGGCTTAGGTCAAAGTCAAATGGTCACAAGTCGGAAAAGGGTCAGTAGCCCACTTCTTAAAGTGCTGTTTAAGTCAATATCTTGAACAAAATCAGACCTTTAACGCATGTTTGCTCACTGGTTTACGTCCAGGGAGAAGGACAACATTGGGTATGTATTCACCAACCATTCTTGAGAACGTTCTTAGTTTTATTCTCGAATATTTTCTAACTTTGAAAGTAACACAACTTCTAATTGGCTAAACTGAATGGTCTAGCCAAGAAGAATTTGTGTTACTTTCAAATTCAGAAAAGCTTGGAGAATAAGACTAAGGACGTTCTTAAGAATGTTTGGTGAACACGGAGCCTGTTTAACCAAAGTGTAGCTTGTAAGTGGTTACTCAACATGACCCCAACCATGACGCTATATAGGCTGAATATTGGAGAAGATGTATAACAAGTCGGCCGCTGCTTAGGTCAAAGCAAAATGGTCACAAATTTGAAAATAAGTCACAAGACCACACTTTTAATAGTAAAAAAAAAAGTTCTTTATCGCAAGTTGGCACACTAAGTTAGTTCCACAGAACGTGCAGGCTAATCTGAATCTACACTGTGCGACAAGGAGATATTTTGTCATAAAATACGTTTGAAAGAGCAAAATTTGGGTTTTTATCATGAGGCTTGACATTTTCATTTTACTTATTTAGCAGGTTAAGGGTTAAGATAAAACCAGTATTCCTGGATGTACATGGATATACAGCCATGGTATGTACAGTGCATGGATACACCAACGTTATGGAATGTTTAAATACCTACAATTAAGAATGACTAATACTGAAATTTAGCCCTTTCCCAAACGACAAATTTTGGACTGGTCCAAATTCAAAGAGTTTGCAGACGACAATTTTAAATTTGATGAAAATGGCAGAAAGTTTTCAAAAAGGGTAGAAAACACCGTGGGAAAAGGAGAAATTGCTCGTTACGAGCAATTTCTCCTTTTCCCACAGTGTTTTTAAAAGACTTGTACTGCAGACACGTGAAAACCAGGGCTTGTTTGGGAAAGGGTTAAACTATTCTTCAGTATTACATAAGGTGGTGCAGTTTTCCCATTATCATATAAAAACAAATGCTTTGCCGACCTTTTGATAAGGGCCATTAAAATTCATACGGGAGACTCCGTCCTTTGCCACCGGACATCGCCCCCGAGATGTTTGCTCTTTAAAGCCACTATTACTGTCACATCGCGTTATCCTTTTCCTTCTCGAAAGACTGACGAGTTATGTGCAGGGAAAAGAAGTTACTCATTCTACATAGTTTATTTTTTGTCTTGTGTACCGTAGGTTTATAAACAAAGCATATTTAGTAAATTGTGAGTTTTCAAAAGGTTTGCACTGTTTGCATAACAAATTGTGCTGGCAGTGATCAATTCTTTAAAAAATGTGAGGCAATAGACCCATGTAATTCGGCTCCATGTTTCAAACCTTAGACTGGACAAAAAGAGTTATTCCCTTTTAATTTCTTCTTTATTAAGCCGCGTGGAATGCGTGTAGCAAGTCTTAAAGAATTACAAGCAAAACTGATATTTCTAATTTTTTTTTTTTATTTTATTAGACAACAATGCTTTAGAACAAACAGAGAGCGGTGAACGTATCAAAGCATAAAAGAGGAAAATTAATCCTTAGGCTACTAAGAACGACTCACTGACCTTTTGCGGACAGTGTAAATCAAGATCAGACTGCACAGAACGTGCAGTCTGATCTTGGATCTACACTGTCCGATAAAGAGATATCTTTCCCTAAAAACTACCATTAAAAATAGCAGAATTTAAGTTTTAAGTATCGCCTTAAAAGTTTCGTTTCACTTATTTAACAGGATAAGGGTTAACAAAATGAACCATAAACAAGTCCCTATGGCTCCCTTTTTCGAACGTTTATCAGATGGTTGGTAGGTGTCAGACACAGCCCGGGGCCGTCAGCATACCGGACTTTTAATGTCAACACATGACCCCACCCCCTCCAGCTGTATGTAAAGGACCGTCCTGGGGACATTTTGTGTTAAATGTCAAATAAGGAATTGAAACGTCATTTTAATGCAATACATAAAAAAAGACCGGTCGTCTAAAGAGAAAACGGATAATTGCGCCATTCTCTGTGAAAAAGGGGGCTTAGTGCAATTGAAAAAGTATCGCTGGCCGATCTGTGTCGAAACTTTTTGCTATTAGTAAATTTTCTGAATGTCCTGGGACCAGTCTACCTGATGATTCCGTCTGTTGTTAAACAAAATGGATTTTGTAGATACATAATTACGTGTATGTGATGACTTGCTTGGTATAATGGATTACGGAGATGCATTAAACCCCCTTTTGCCAGAGCATGGCTTTTTTTTTTTTTTTTTTTTTTCCCAACTCATAGTGTTGCTTTTGCGGAGTGTGTAGATGTAAGGTCAGACCGCACAAACCTACAGGCTGATCGCTGGTCTACTCCGTTTACTTGACGATCATAATGGCTAATTGCAGACCTAACATACCGGTTTGTTTGTCTAAATACAATTTTTGCCTCGTTAAAATTGGTTTCATGTACATTTACCTCTTGTTTTCTGTAAAAGGAACAGAGTGAATAAAGGTATTGTATTGTATTGGTACATACATATGCATACATTTGAGCCATGCTCTTGCAAAAGGGGGATTAATGCATCTCCGTGATCCATGATACCAAGAAAGTCATCACATGATCATGGATCAATAAAGTTCATTTTGTCTAACAACCGACTGAATCATGAAGTAGAATGGTCCTTTGACATACAGAAAATTGTCCAGTAGCGAAAAGTTTCGGCCCAGGTCAGCCTGCGCGGACTGCGCAGGCTGACCTGAGTCGATACTTTTCGCAGATGCATAAGCCCCCTTTTCATAGAGCATGGCTCATTTTATTAGCACTCGACATAACGAAGCAAGATTTGGAAATTGGCAATCAATGAGATACAAAGGAGATACGTGCGGTACCACCCACTGCAAACTTAACCTGGGTTTTGTCAATGATAAAGATGTTTTCTGATAGTCATAAATACACTGTTAAGATTACATAAGCATCTCTCGAGGGTGGACTTTGCTCGAATGTCAATAAAGAAGTTATCTGATATTTCCGCTTTATGGTTCACTACAGTATTTGAATTGTATTGAAGAAATATGAAAAAAAAAATCTTGCCACGTTTAAGGAAGGGTTGCATTCAAAAATATTAAGTTATAATCAACAGGGCATTTTTTTCTCGGTTGAGAACGAATGACACTTTCGAATAAAAAGAAGGCAATATCAAGACACTTACGACTTATTCTAAATTTCTGTCAAAGTACGCAATTCTTCTACAACAAAGTTATTTAAATAGCAAGGATATCAAAAAGATAGCCTGATCTTGCATTAACACTGTCCGGTATTTTGTAATATATTTTGACCAAAAGTTTGTTCATTCTTTACAAAATAAACCGTGTTTTGACGCCCCTGATAAATAAGCCCTTTGAATATACATGTATTGTGGAAATATGATAAAATGCTGGAAACCAGCATTTGCTCCTTTTCCCACAATGTTTTCTATCCCTTCAAAGACAATACCCCCTATCTGAGCCAAATTCGATTTATCGTCTGTTTGCAAATGCTTTCGACATTGACAAGTCCAAATTGGCGTTGTTCATGGCAAGCAGATACATTCACGCTATATCTCATCGAAACAATAGAAATTGGAATCAATGTAAATTGCATTCTCTAGAACTTAAGGGAAAAAATGTAAAACTCATGGATGATCAATTAGAAGCGGCAAACATCAAAGGAGGCTATTTAGACTAGTGTAATGAGTTTATTTGATTGTCAATTAGATAAAGGAAAGATAAAGACGTATCGTAATTATTGCCGATCAGCTATGTACACTCCTTGATGACAGGTCTCATTCAATGTCGGGTAGGCGCTTGGAAAGTGCTTTATAAAACCTTTAACCCTTTCCCAAACGACAAATTTTGGACTGGTCCAAATTGAAAGAGTTTGCAGACGACAATTTTAAATTTGATGAAAATGGTAAAAAGTTGTCAAAAAGGGTAGAAAACACTGTGGGAAAAGGAGAAATTGCTCGTTATGAGCAATTTCTCCTTTTCCCACAGTGTTTTCAAAAGACTTGTACTGCAGACACGTGAAAACCAGGGCTTGTTTGGGAAAGGGTTAAACTGATTCGCCGCGTCCTTTCCCTGGAACTTTATTCGTTCATCATTTCTGTATCTAGCGCTAATTCTGAATTTCAAGCTTACTCTCTGATTAGCTGATACCTTTCTTCTCAACCAAACATAAAGCAAGTCTTGAAAAAGTGACTAGCTTTTGGACAACTTCATCTGGAATGGTTAACGAATACTGATCTTAAATGAGCCATGCTCTGTTTGAAATGGGGGCTTAATGCATTTGCGAAAATTATCCATTCGGGTCAGCCAGCGCAGTCCGCGCAGGCTGATCTGGGCCCAGGCTAATCCGGGACGAAACTTTTAGCCATCTGTCCATTTTCTGTATGCCAAAGGACCCGTCTACCTATTGATTAAGTCGCTTGTTCAAATAAAGGGTTATTATTGTAGCCGGGTACAGGTATTTGGTGATATATCGTGCAGCCGTACCGACATGTGGTTCGGTAGCTCAGTTGGTTAGAGTGCAGGAACGGTATTCCTGAGGCCCTGGGTTCGAATCCCGGTCGAGCCATGATATTTTTCACCACCTGTTACATTATGGTTTCATAATGATGCGATGTCTTAATTGGTATAATGCATCAATCCCCTTTTGCAAGAGCATAGCTCATAAAGATTTATTCTATCTCAAAGGAAATAATCTCGAAGAAAGGTCTCACTGAATTTTCCTATTACCTCTAATAGAATGTTGAAAATGTGGTTTGGTTTGGTTTGTATTGGAGTTTAACGCCATTTTAACAGCTTAGGTCATATCATGGCGGTCAGCGACGCACCTAAGTGCTTCCTGGCTTTTTCACACCAGTATTAACACATTAGCCACTGACTACTTTTCTAACATGCATCAGAGGTGAGAGGCGAAAAATCGCCGGAAAGAAAGTTTGCCTTAACCGGGTATCGAACTCGCAACCACCAGGTCATGAGTCCGACACGCTAACCACTGAGCTACCCGGGCGGGCGGTGAATATATAATATGATATAATAATAGTAATAATATAAAATTAACCGAAGGTCACTTAATTACTGATCGAAATAATACACTTCATAAAGTTCAGCAATCTATACAAATCTAGCATAAAAGGGCTGTGGACTTCTTTGTTAATTGTTGTTGTTGCTGTTGTTAGGAAACGTTAAAGATAGGAAGGTATTCAAAAGCTGGGAGAACAATTAGGAGTTAGGGTATTTACCCGAATTATAAAGAATACCTCAGGTTTCCGAGAGGCATACAGGGTTTCTTTTTTTAGTCGTCAAAGTATACAACTTCTGATTGGCTAAACCAAATGGTTTAGCCAATCAGAAGTTGTGTGCTTTGACGAGTAAATTCGAAAAAAAAAAAATACAGCAGTAGATATAAATGAAGGGCAAGGCAAGACAATGACTTTCATCTATCCTTCAAAAGTGGCCGAGTGTTAAATTATTTTTTATGAAAATCAAACTTTTTCCATAAAAAAAAAAATAATTTAAAAAGTGGAGGACATAATTTATCATTCTTGTCAGTTTTCTACCCAGCCTCGCTATCATTTCCTGTCCGGCATCGATATCAAAATCGACCGTGTCACACAAATTGGCTACCGTAACCGTTTCGGAACGAACTCGTGTTTTACCTTCCTGAGGAACTAAGGCTTTCAAAAACATCGTGGAAAAGGAGAAAATGCTGGATACCACAATGTTTTCTACCCTGTCAAAGAAATGTCAATGCTTTCGTAATCTCCAGGAGAGTGACATCATACCACGTTATGTCACGCATTATGCTTTCTATGTGTTGGTGTCTCAATGATTTTGATTTCTGGTAGATTTATTCACATATGTACATTTGAGCAATGCTCTGATAAAAGGAGGCTTGAAATTCACCTCCGTAATGCATTGAACCAAGCAAGTTATCACATAATGAGGAATCCATAAAATCCACTTTGTCAAACAACCGACGGAACCCTGAGGTAGACTGGTCCTTTGGCATGCAGAAATTTGACCGACATTAAAAAGTTTCGGCCCAGATCAGCTTGCGCGGACTGTACGGGCTGATTTATGTGGACACTTTTTGCTGGTGCATTAAGCCCCCTTTTCACAAAGCATGGCTTATTTCTAATTAGATGTATATCCTAGAGTGAACAGTACAAGAAAAGAGATTATAAATAAGTGTTTATCGGTTTGAGACTTGTAATAAATTGGAAGATGTTGCTTGTAAATTTCTTTTGAACTACGTTTAAAACACAAAGCAGCCATTATATGGATTGTGCGATTTTTTTTTTTTTACCAAGCTGAGTAAGTTCTTCCCTTATTCTACATTCAAAGCAAATCGATCTAACTGGCCGAGGACAAACGTTTCAGCCAACCAGATCTATTTGAAGTATCCAGGTCTGTATTCACCAGCCATTCTTGAGAACATTCTTTATCTAATTCCAGTCTTAAAGTAAAGTAACACAACTTCTGATTGGCTAAACCAACTGGTTTAGCCAATCAGAGGTTGTGTTACTTTCAAATCAAGAAAATTTTTGAGAAAAAGACCAAGATTGTTCTTGAAAATGAATTAAGAGTTGAAACTACATTTGGACCTGGTGAGTGAATAAGAATAGGGGTTGGTTTGGAAACTACAGAAACATAACCAAAATATTATATTAGAATGGCACTGGATCCCAAAACAAAAGCGAACACCAACCTTCTTGTTGGTGACACATTTTGGGGTCACGTGATTCTCCGTCTTGAAGAATATTTTAGACTTTTACATCTAAACATTTAAAAGGCTGTTTAAATTTATCCCTTCAGCCGCTTGACCGGACTCAACTAACTTTTGCGGAAAGTGTAGATCAAGATCAGAATGCACAGAAAGTGCTGTCTGATCTTGGATCTACACTATCCGATACTGAGAGATTTCTTTCGGCGAAAAGAACCTTAAAATTTCAAAATCTTTACTTTTTACTATTTACTCAAAATTGTCATTTTACTCATTGGGCAGTTGACCCTTTACCACACATTCGTGAGTTTTAACAACCCTGAGGAGAGGACCTTTTGAAAACATTGTGGGAAAAGGAGAAAATGCTGGTAACCAGCATTTTCTCCTCTTCCCACAATGTTTTCTACCCTTCCCAAAACAAATTTCAATTTTTGGGTCACAATTAATTTGTCGTCTGTAAATGCGTTCAATTTGGACCAGCCTAAAATTTTGTCGTTTGGTAAAGAGTTAACAGTTAAAGACCATTAAGTCGGTAAAAAGGACGCAGATGTTAAGATGTTACAATGTCAAGGTCGATTTGGTCTGAATATCCCACGATACATCGGAAAGGTCGGCCAAAGATCAGATTGCATTATAAGTATCATCCGATCTTGATCGTCCAGAGGTTACTTTTCTACTTTTCAAGATGCTACTGCCAAAAGGGGACATGACCCCTTTTTCATGCGTATGTGAACCCGACTTCCTGTTTCATCAATCTGGCGTTACAGTTGGTAACAGCAAAACCCCGGGCTTATCACGTCATCTACAAAATGATTGATTATAATAATATGCGTGATGACTACCCTACCTTTCTCAAGCGTTTACCCCCGAACCTTTTACCACACAATCCCAAATTTTAAAGACCCTGAGAGAAAAAAAAACGCATCTGAAAACATTGTGAGAAAAGAAGAAAATTCTGGTAACCAGCATTTACTCCTCTCCTCGCAAAGTTGTCTACTCTTTCACAGTCAAATCGCATGATTCCAGCCAAATTTATTTCGTCCGTTCCAAATTTTGTCGTTTGGTGAAAAGTTACACAGCTACAGTAAGCAGGTAGGCTCTGTGCCACACGGCCAAATTTTAGAACAGAACAGAATTTTATTTTGACTTGTACAAAGTACATCGTCAGTTGCACTAAAATGTACAAAAACAACGTGGTACATGGAGATACTATCAAGATGTTAGAAAAAAGACATATAGGAAAGAAATAAGTTGAAAAGTATTATGATTAGAAATAAAAAATAAACAAGAAGTAGAGAGTGAACATTTAAGATCAATTAATTACAATATTTCCAGTCGTTTTGCGATCGCAAGTTTGACGTAGACTGCAGTTTTTTTAATGATGTTTTTGTCTTGGGATTTTAACAGTTCAGTACATTTATACATAGATGGGCGATTTCGAAAATATAGACTTGTTCAAATTCGGAGCATTTGTGGAGTAGACGATGAATTAAGTGTGGCTTAACCCTTTCCCAAACGACAAAATTTTGGGCTCGACCAAATTCACAGCATTTGCAGACGACAAATTAAATCTAGCTCAAATGATGACTCCTGTCTTTGATAGGGTAGAAAACATTGTGGGAAAAGGAGAAAATGCTGGTTACCAGCATTTTCTCCTTTTCCCACAATGTTTTCAAAAGGCCTTTCTCTCAGGATCGTTAAAACTCGGGATTGTGTGGTAAAGGGTTAAATTATACATGTACCTTATAATTGACAACATTAGGCCAACAATCCTTTAAATATGAATAAACTGGTCAAAATATTGGAATGAAAAAGACAACCATTCTGCTCATACAGATGACTTTTGACATGCATGCTGCAGCTTACAACCTTAAACATTTACCAAACGACAAAATTTTGGAGTCATTCAAATTGAAAGCATCTCCAGACAAAAATATTTTTGTTGCTCATATGTTTAGATTTGAAAGGATAGAAAACATTGTGGAAAAAGGAGAAAATGCTGGTTACCAGCATTTTCTTCTTTTCCCACAATGTTTTCAAAAGCCTTCTCCTTCAGGGTCGTTAAAACTCGGGATTGTGTGGTAAAGGGTTAAACAAAGCACTGCAAATACTGCACGCCCGTTTTACTGTAAGTTACAATCATTTGGCATAATACCGGTAAACGCCCCACCATTATATCGCGAAAACACATGAAAATCAAAATTATGCGTTAAAAAATTGAAGCTTTTTTGCGGATTCATTCCACATATATCAAATACAATATTTGTCAACAGAATAAAGCTGAAAATTTCATTTATTACCTTAATTTTTTATCTTTTCTCACATGAAAACAATACCATGAAAATCTATATGCTTGTGTATTCTGGTACCAGGTAAAGTGTTTTCAATCATTTTGGAGAATTTTGGAAAAAAAATTATCGTGGTAAATTGTAAAAAAGCTCGTACAATGCCCCTGTCGCCCAAATTTATCTGCACTACTTTTTCGGCGCAGCTAAATGCGCTGTCTTTTGACCTATTTCTTTTTATTGATATATTTGATTTATTTAACTCTTTCGACGCCAAATAAACAAAATCGGCTTCTTTTGAAGGCTGTAAATAGAATCCACTGAGTCTCCGGAAGATTTTTATCATATAGGCTTGACCAAACAAGCGGAAGGTATAGATCAAAGATCAGACTGCACGTTCTGTGCAGTCTGATCTTGATCTATGCCGTCCGCAAAAGTCCCTGTTTTCGCCTATGGCGCTGAAAGGGTTAATAGCAATTTGCAATTGGTCAAACATGTGAACATGTCGATCTTTATTCTGCGGGTTCCTGCAGGCCTCTTTTCAGGCGTGGTTACTTTTCATTATCTCTCTTCATATTTAACCAAAAAAAGAAAAAGAGTTTAAATAGTAAAATTCTAGTATTTATGCCGTCTATCTTTTATATAAATATATTTGTTTGTTCCTACCCTTAACCTGCTAAGTAAGTGAAGTGAAAATTTAAGGCCGATAGTAAAACTTAAAGGTTTGATTTTAAAGAACTGGTTTTTTTTTGTTTTTTTTTTGGGGGGGGGGGGGAAGAATACCTCCCAGTCCGACAGTGTAGATTCAAGATCAGAATCCACGTTTGCACGTCTGCAAAAGGTTCATGTGTCACGCTTAGCAGCCTAAGGGTTAATTTTTCAGAGTCCATAAACGCATACGAGGAAATGAGTTAACCTATGTTACACCTTGCAAAATAATAGTTTTATGCTCTACTGCAAAATTGACGCATGAGTTTCATATGGCTTAATAAATATGATGATCAAAAGATTTATCATAATAGTCTGGAAAATAACCGACTTTCATGATAAGCATCGCCTTCATTGCCATCATCATCATTATCATTGTCATTTTCATCATTGTCATTGTCATGATCATTGTGGACGTCATCATCGCCATGGAAATGTTTATCGTCACTAAGATTATTTTGGAAAAAAAAAAGTAAAAATGAAAAGAAAATCAATCTCCTGTGTACCAGTTGAGAGTTATAAATAATTTTGAAACCTAAAACCGTCTAAATCATTAAAAAGTATTTTATATGTAAATATAGCTCTGGGATATAATATGAAGTACGCTTGAAATGATATTTAGCTGTTATCACTTCGATCTGAAATATGCGGTAGGTTTGAAATCGACTTCGTGATTTCCACTTCATTATAACGTACAATCCCATTTGTACATCACCCCTATCCGTGTACTAGTATTTCTGACGTGAAACCACTGGCTTATCGGATACTTAAGATATAAGTCATGCTCTGGCATAAGGGGGTTTAATGCATCTCCGTTTCGCATGATACCAAGCAAGTCAATCTCCGAGCAGAGTTGTCGTTCGTTACTCTCACCATACATCTCTGCAACGGGCTAAATGACAAGAATCTTGTCAAACCGAGGAAAACATGTTTTGTTACTGTTTAACTGTTTCATGTGTAACATAATAAAGTAGACAAACGAAATATGATTCCGGATACATTATAGGTGCATTCAAACTGATGAATTTACCTGTATACAATGGAACTATTTTTTCAAGCTTCTTTACTGATCAGAATCTTACGCCAATTGTAAAAAAAATGGCTGCGCCCATGAATGATGACAATTTAACCAAAATTTGAAAAAAAAAAACAAGTTATCGTCCTTTAAAAGACATTTAAGCTTTTCAGAAAATCCCTCTTTTTCACATTTCTACCACTAGATCTGATTGGCCGTATGTTGTTTGAACAGCACACAAAACAATCGATTGGTCTTTCTTTCACCGGCGTTTGTGTCGCCATTTTGAGTTATGGTCATGTGACGAAAATATCACGTGATGACGGACTACTTTCTGAGCCAACTACAGAGGTGAATGGGAATAATCCGTAGTGCAAGAGAGTGCAAGCAAGTCATAGCACTATCACGGATTCATAAAATCCATTTTGTCTAACAACTGGCTGAATAATGAGGTAACCTGTGCTTACCAACCATTCTTTATATGATTGAGCCATGCTTTGTGAAAAGGGGACTTAATGCATCTGCCAAAAGTATCGACCCAGGTCAGCCTGCGCAGTCCGCGCAGGCTGACCTAGGTCGAAACTTTTCGCTATAAGACAATTTTCTGTATGTCAAAGGACCAGTCTAGGACCAGTCTACCTTATGATACAGTCGGTTGTTGGACAAACTGGATTTTATGGATCTCTGACTAAGTAATGTTTTGCCTTGGTATGATGCACCACAGGGATGCATTAAGCCCCCTTTTGCCAGAGCATGGCTCAATTCTCAGACTTATTCTGAAGAATTTTCTAGATTTCAAAAAAATACGATTTCTGATTGGCTAAATCATTTTGTTTAGCCAATCAGAAATTGCGTAAGTTTGAAATTTAAAAAAAAAAAATCTTCAGAGTGATTGGTGAATACAGACCCTGTCATTCTTCCCCATTCCCCCAATTATGCATCGACATCATATTTGGATCACAAGTGAGAAATAATTCCGTAGGAAATCTGGTGATTAAATCACATATAAAACTTTCTTTGCAATATTTTTGCCCATGACTTTATCAAGTGAAAAAAAACAAAACTGTTTTTATCAAAGCCAATGCCAAAAAGTATTTGGCATTTTCCATTTTCGTTCTTTGATGCAAAGCTTGGCACTATGTGCGACACTAGCACCAGACCTACATCGTGCGTTTTGTTTTTCATTTTTTCATAAAAAGTCATAAAAGTCACCGACCCGAGTAATATGATATATAATATGGTGTGAAACACACGAAAATGAGCCTTGGGACATATGCGTGTGTCGTCCCAGATCAGCTTGTGCAGTCTATGACTAATCCGAGACGACACTTCCCGTTTTTGTGCGATTTTCTGTTTCACGAAAGCCTACTGTATGAAAACATTTTGTGTAGTCGCAAAGTGCCGTCTCGGATCTAATACGGGACGGCACTTTACGCAAATGTCAAAAGGCCCCTTTTCGTGTGTTGCACGCCATATGATATGAGCCTTGTTCTGTGGAAAAGAAGTCTTAATGCATTTGCAAAAAGTGTCAATCCAGGTCAGACACACAGTCCGCGTAGGCTGACCTGGGCCGAAACTTTTTGCTATTGGTCAATTTTCTGCAGGTCAAAGGACCCGTGTACCTCATGATTGAGTGGGCTGTTATACAAACTGATTTTATCTTTGTGTCATGCATCACGAAGATGCATTAAGTCCCCTTTTCACAGAGCACGGCTCATATACATATATTTGTTTGAAGGAGGTTTAGGCCGCTGTCAACAGTATTCCAATCGTATCAAGGCGACGTCTCAGATTGCTATGTCTCTCCTTAGTTTCATCCATGCCTTTCTAAAGGGCTCCCCTGAGCTGAAACTTTGGAGTGTCTTTCACATGGGCAACCCAACTTGAACAGCACCGAGATCGGGAATCAAGTCAGGACCTTCTCGTTATTAATCCAACACATCAACCACAAAGCCGTGGAAGAGCCCATATATCTACATGAGATAAAGGGTTGATCGGTTAAAGATTATGAGAAGACGATTCGATCTCTATCTCGACTCATCCTATCATCCTATCTGATATTATTATTAGAAGTTAGAATAAAGTACCGATGATTTCAATGGATATCGCCGCGCTATCTACGATTCCTATTGCCGATAGATAAAGGCAAAAGGTCAATGCGATTAATACGATAATAGAGGAGAAATATTGTAAACATTTATTTTTCATTTCGCCGTGAAATCATTTCTACCCATGCAGAAAGCTATGAATATTAATTGCCGACTCTAAAACATGAGATTTGGCTCTCTCTCATTCGGATGACTCTGCTTTCACCCCCCTTCGTATCCAGAAATCATTCCAGATATTGTTCTATATAAAATAAAATCTAGACGAGCCATACGATCGGCTGAGAGTTTTGTCTTAGCTAATCAGATGGCTAGCCTTGGAATTAAGAAATATGAGTTAAATTTATGATTGGTTGATGAAAAATCTCTTGTTCTTTGCAGATGACGTATGTCGCAAAGGTTCTTTTCTTATACGAGTGATGCATGATACCAGTCAAACCAACATGATAAGGGACCCATAAAATCCATTTTGTCTAACAACCAACTGAATCATGAGGTAAACTGGTCCTTGGACATGTAGGAAATTGACAAATAGCAAAGAGTTTCGACCCAGGTCAGCCTGCGCGGACTGCGCAGGCTGACCTGGGTCGATACTTTTTGCAGATGCATCATGACTCAGCGGAGGTTTAAACCGACAACCTCCTATCCAAAATAGTTCAGCTATACAAATATAAGAACTACTGCCGTGTCATAATTGAAACCATAATCGTTGGAAATAGTGTGACAATATATATATTGTCACACTATTTCCAACGATTATGGTTTCAATTATGACACGGCAGTAGTTCTTATATTTGTATAGCTGAACTGTTTTGGATAGGAGGCTGTCGGTTTAAACCCCCTCTAAGTCATGCAAGAGACCATCCACAAATGAGCACCTAAAACTAAGGTTCCAGTAAATCAAGGCAGTTTTATCCATAGCCTGGCATTCAGGCCCTGCATTTGAGTCATTCTAATAAACTAAGGTACACAACTACTGTAGACTCAGAAATATATGTTGTTACTTGCTCTTTATCTGAAATACAGACAAATCAGACATTTAGAATATTATATGAGTGTATTTGTTTTGCTGTTTTGTTCTTTGATTTTTTTTTAAATAAGAATACTTTATTTAATGAACTGATACCAGTCTATTTTATCCATAATGCTTATTGATATCAATGGACGACTGTGATCTAACTTGGACTGAACAAAGTCTTATCATGACTTGTTCACAAGACTTTCAAATTTGACCGTAACACAACGTCTGATTGGCTAAACTAAATCGTTTAGCCAATCAGAGATTGCGTTACTTTCAAATTTAGAAAATTCAGGAGCATAAGACTGAGAACGTTCTTATGAATGGTTGATGAATATGGACCCTGAATAGCCAGAAAAAGTTGAGCCAAGGTCTCAACCCTTAGCCTGCTAAACGTGACTCACTGACTTTTGCGAACAGTGTAGATCAAGATCAGACTGCACAAACGTGCAGTCTGATCTTGGATCTACATTGTTCGTTAAGGAAATATTTTTTGTACCTAAAAAGAATTGTAATACCTTTAGTCGGGTTTTTACTACCGATTTGAAAATTTCATCTCACTTATTTAGCAGGATTAACTCTTTCCTGTACAATGCCGCCTTTTGACGCCCCTGGGAAAGAAGCCTTTTAAAAACATTGTGGGAAAAGGAGACAATGCTGGTAACCAGCATTTTCTCCTTTTTCCACAATGTTTTCTACCATATTAACGAAAACTTGCACCATTTGAGCCATATTGAAATTGTCGTCTGCAAATGCTTTCAATTTTGACAGGTCTGAAATTTTGTCGTCTGGTAAAGGGTTACGGTTAAAGAAAATGAGAGATGTCCGAGTCTATGTCGAGCACATGCTCTGATGGATTGATTGATTGTATGGTGTTTAACGCCGTTTTCAACATTATTTCAGTTATATCGCGGCGGCCAATGCACCTATCCATGCTTTCCTGGAGTTTCTTTTACCAGTACTACGCACAATATTCTTTCCAAGCCACTGGCTGCTTTCCTACATAACCATCGTCGAAACAATGGTCAGCGGTGAGAGAGGAATGAATCCTGTCGCAATGACTTTCATCAATCCTCGGAAAGAAATTGGCCGAGCCGGGAATCGAACCAGCAACCTCCTGTTCTCAAGTCCTGTACTCTACCGACTGAGCTACGGGGGCTCGGCACACATGCTCTGAAGTGCTCGATAGTCACGTTCTTTTGTGTCATCTTTACCCATCATAGAGATCTATTCAATATTTCTAAAGACTACATGGGTAAGTATACTGGCAAATAATAACTTATATTTCCGGTATTCATATTTTGTCAAAGCATACAGTCCCGTACTCTTGGGGGAAAAATACTACGTAACGGTCACTAAGTCTGTCAAAGGTGTGTTTTGATAGCTAGAATACAGTATTTTTTCTGATCGCAAACCTCTCAAAAATGCTTTGTAAATGTCACTTGTGTCATGTGGTCAAAAACCACAAGAGAAAACATTCAACTGAGGACAAGAATGGTTCCACAGTGATCTATTCATACCAGTCTATCTTTTCTCGGACAAAACGCGATTATGATTGGATGAAATTTTCCTATACTGGTTCTCATTGTTCCATAGGAGTGTTTAGTGTCCCAGGGGAGCCATAACTAATGTTTATACCAAATTCCACTGATTGCAAATATTCTGAAACTTCATGTATTAGCCCAGTAAAACTCTCGGAGGAGTTCTCGAAAAAGGGGCGATTTTTAAGATAACTCTAAAATGTAAATCACCAAATAATGCGCGGGTCCAACCAGACGACATGGAGCGAGACTTTATCTCGATCTCGCGAGACTTCCTCTCGCAGTAATGTCTTATCGTAGTAAAGATAACAATACAGACGATAAATTTTCTTTTTATAAATTGAATCGTTGTCATGGAGTATGACAGAAACCTTTTACGGAATGGCGTTAAAACTGCATTGCTCGCACCCGCATGGCGCCCACGGTCTTTCCCCGGAATTGAAACACCGAAATTTCAAATCCATTTACTTTCCTATTTCGGTATAGTGACTTTTTTTTGCCAATGTGAAATCTATTTATCCCATTTTTTGTGAGGAGATTTGCTTCTGTTTTAGCGAGGAAAATCGAAATTCCATCGTTAACTATTTCACATACGACAAAATGTCAGCCTCGTTCATTCTGGAGCATTTGCAGACGACAAATGAAACTGCCTGAAATGATTGAATTTGTCCTAGAAAAGGTAGAAAACATTATGGGAAAAGAAGAAAACTCTGGTTACCAGCATTTTCTCCTTTTCTTCACAACGTCTTCAAAATCCTTTTTTCATCAGCGTTTTCCATCAAGATCGTATGGTTGACGGTTAAACCCGCCGTGTTGTAAATCTAGTTCGCCATGCTCTGTGAAAAGGGGGCTTAATGCAGTTGCATAAAGTATCGACCCACGTGAGCCTGCGCAGTCCGCGCAGGCTCACATGGGTCGAAACTTTTTGCTTTTCCATAAACTTTCTGCATGTCCAAGGACCTTGATACCTCATGATTCAGTTGGTTGTTAAGCGAAATGGCTTTTAGGGGGTCCATAACAACATGATGGCATGCTCGGTATTATACATTACGGGGATGCATTAAGCACCCTTTCGTCAGAGCATGACCCTAATCCATTATTACTGTATTGGTAAGCAACTTTCTATTCTTCTCTATTATCCCTCTCTTATTTACCTTTATAAGATATGAACCATGCTCTGAGAAAAGGGGGCCTAATGCATCGGCGAAAAGTATCGACCCAGGTCAACCTGCGCAGTCCGCGCAGGCTGACCTGGGCCGAAACTTTTCGCTATCGGTCAATTTTCTGTATGTCCAGGGACCAGTTTACCTCATGATTCAGTCGGTTGTTTAAAACAAAAGTGGCTATTATGAATTCATAATTATGTAATGGCGTGCTTGAGACAATAATCACTGAGATGCATTAAGCCCCCTGTTGCCAGAGCATGGCTCATACATTTCGAAAGCCTGGACATTTTCCAGAAAAAAACATTGTGGAGCAAAGACTCGATTTTCAGTCTCTTCATCGACACGAACGATTTACGAGTCCATGCTAGACGCTGGTAAAGCGAAGAGACTGATTTTGAAATTCGCTCTTCTGCCAGATAGTACTGGAGACCTCACTTGTATTCATGCCAAAAATCTCCTCATTTCTAGCAATTCTTATTCCATTTGTAAAATTAATTCATTATTCATCTGCTGCATATACTTCAAAACGCATCTACTTGTGGAAAATACTTGAGGAAGTTGTCAAAATTAAGTACCTATAAGTGAATCTTGTCTCTTTATCGTAGAGCAGGTGTCTTTAAGTGGTCGGCCAAATTTTATCACCTAATTCTTTGTCCTTAGCGCTTCCCCCTGGAATAGGTTTCATACCTCTAAATTCAGTTCAAGCACTGATAAATGTACTGGTCATTAGCATATATACTTTTTCTTAAGGAAGCACTACTAACTACATATACTAACAGAGATACAAAGAAAGAACGCTGAAAGATAAGTAAATTACTAAATTATCTCAAGGGAAGCATATGGGGAAACTGTGCTGAAAACTGAAAAAATGCTCGTTAAATGCAATTTCTTGGATCCCCGACTCTTTTTTTCAGAAGGGACCCGACACGTTACTTTTGATTGGTACTTAAGTAGCATGTCATATTTATTTTGACCCCTTACTCCATTATTGGAATGACACTTTTACTTGTAATATTTCTACTCATAATTAAGAACAGAAATCAAGATTATATCGTCTTCTGTGTGTTATAGCTTTTCTTCCAGTGATATCCATAAGTGTTGGTACTTCCAAAAATTATTTTTTTCCTTTTTCTCATGAACATAGAGTTATTTCGAGCTGTGATTTCAATTTGATTATTTGTTCTGCAATGCATGTGCAATATTGTTTTAGCTATGCTCTGTGAAAAGGGGATTTAATGCATTTGCGAAAAGTATCGACCCAGGTCAGCCTGCGCAGTCCGCGCAGGCTGACCCGGGCCGAAACTTTTTGCTTTTGGTCAATCTTATGCATGTCAGAGGACCACTGTACCTCATGATTCAGTCGGCTGTTACACAAAACGGATTTTTGGGGGTGTATAATACTGTAATGGCTTGCTTGGTGCGATACATCATTGAGATGCATTAAACCCCCTTTTGCCAGAGCATGGTTCACTTGTATTTATGAATCTATTGAATGACTTTTTGCCATTTGTCTATTTTTTTTAATCACGTTACATGTACTTATTACATCTGGAACGAAAAAAATTGTGTCCATTTTTATCACTATGTGACTTTTTTTTTCTGGTATATCTTTTTAATATCACTGTAAAATATTTAAGCTTTCTAATTGCATAAATTCTTGCCCTATTTTGTTAGTCTTGAAATATTATTTGATGTTATTTCATACACAGTTTCACTATAGTTATATCTCTTATCTCATGATAATCGAACAATATTACTTTTCCCTACTAAGATAAATTGTAGATTTAAGAATTACGCACCCCAAAATCTTCTAAAACCTAGCGTATGAAAAAACTGTCAATGCCCAATAACAACACAGTTCGGAGAAACCGTTAAACTTGAAAGCAAGGCTAGAGATGCGACGATTGGCTTCGAGATAACCACGTGGTAGCATCTTTAAAAGATAACGATCGAATGGCGCTCGTAAGTGGCATCCTTGTTCCACACCCATAATCTCGTAAGCTTCATACAGAAACAAACGTCAAAATTAGTCGCCAATTTCAAACAAAGCAACAACTAGCATTAAGGAAATGATCCAAGTTTTTTTGGTTGTTCCTTTGTTTTGTTTGGTTGTTTGTTTTTATATATAAAGAGAATGTCGAGAGACAATTTTCCGTTACGCATTATTGGAGAAGAAAAGGCGATGAGGACCACATACTGCGTCGTATAAACAGGTGCAAGAGATAGTAGGAAGCTTCGAACATTAACCATTCAGTTAATTGTAATGTCTCTCAACGCTTCAGTATGGAGGCACTTTAATGTCTTCGCTTCTCGAGGACCAAGAACCGAGTTAATAGATTGTACAAATACAAGTGATGATAGATCTACATCTAAATCATATTTCACTTTTTGCCGAAAAATACAGGTAAGGTCGAAAGATTTTTTTTTTTGGAATCGGTGGAATATATGAAAGGGTCGAACCCGCTAATTCTGAATTTTGATGATTAAAAATTAGGATAGTCGGGGGTCAGAAAAGCGGTCCGTCGGATTAGCGGAAACAGTTAGGTTTTTTTTTCTTTGCATTGGTCTGTCATTCAAATGCGATGTCAGGGGCCTTGAGCTACGATAATTCATATTCGCAAGAATGCAAAAATTATGTAATTTTCGTACCCTAATCAAGTCGTTCTCGGACAGCCAAGGTTGTTAAGAATAACATAATTACTACATTTTTGTATCGTTTTCATTTTTACCCAAAATTACAAAAGAAAGAATTCGCCCTTTACCACACAATCCCGAGTTTTAACGACCCTGAGAAAGAAGGCTTTTGAAAACATTGTAGGAAAAGGAGAAAATGCTGGTAACCAGCATTTTCTCCTGTTCCCACAATGTTTTCTCCCCTATTAAGGACAAATTTAATCATTTGGGTCACATAGAATATGTCGTCTGCAAATGCTTTCAAATTGGACCAGTGTAAAGTTTTGTCGTCTGGTAAAATGTTAACAAATAAATACGTCAATCCTTAGCAGACGACAAAATCTTACACGGGTCCATATTGAAAGCATTATAATACAACAATTGAAAAGTTGCTTATGTGATATTGTATTGTTTCTGAAGAATGTAGAAAACATTGCTGGAAAAGGAGAAAATGCTGGTTACCAGCATTTTCTCCTTTTCCCACAATGTTTTTAGAGGCCTTCGTCCTTAGGGTGACACCGGATTGTTTTGCAAATGGTAAATTCGTGACCAAGGACTAAGTGACCCCATAGGAAAGAAGCACTTATTCAACTGCAATTTTTGACAATGGCGTACGCGGGCCGAACGATTTACTAATTACCTACAACTCTTCTCGTTATCGAAAGATTGTTACGACATACGTACTGTGTGTATTTGAAATACTGCGGTAAATGAAGAAAATCCTCATCAATGCGCGGTTGACTGCGTTTTGCCATTTTTTTCTTGGCTGATTTTACTCCAGAGTTGTTGGTATTTTTTATGAACTGTTGTTCTCACATATTGTCTTATGGCGAATATGAAAATAAAGTAAAAAGTAATGAAATAAATTATAACAGGGTTTAAAAAGAGCAGAGTATTATAGATACTTCATTTTCTGTCGGTATTCGATTATTAATAAAAAATAGGCTAAATTACTCCCGTGAGCTAATGATACCCTCTTGGCTTTTCATTCGAGTCGCAAGACGTGTTTTTGAACAAAAACTGTGGAATAAAAAGCGACAATGATTAAAATGTTTGAATCATATTTATATGTAATCGGTCACTTATTTATCGCAACGAGACGTCAATCAAACGTGTCAGTTTCTGGAGGCGCGTCCTGAAAGGTAAGGTCTCTTTTACAACCAACAAAACCACACAATCCCTCTTGGTTCAGCTTGCACCTTGATGATACAGCAAGCCTTTCTATCCTCCCGATTTAACCATAAGGGTCAAAACATGTACACATAACTCGTTTTTTTATCTCGAATCTACACTGATATATACCGGTATTATATTGTTGTATATACTGTTCCGTTCGGCATTCAAATTACTGGTTGAGGACGATTTCCGCAGACAATAGATTTACATTTCATTAATCAAGGAACCATTCCGTTAAAATTGAATTCTAAGACGTTTTGTTTTTACGTTTAAGACAATTTAAAATCTTCTGCACGGTGATATTAAGAGGTAGTTTTAAAGTGACTTTTATTTCGTATAAAAATATTTTTCAACACAAACAAATAGGATGAAGGAATAGAAACCCCCCTTTAAAACTGGAAAATTCGGACAACCAAATGACTTTACGACACTGACAAAAAAGTTTTTTGGAGACATTATGGAAAAGGGAGAAAATGCCGGTTACTAGCATTTTCTCCTTTACCATGATGTTTTCTAGCCATCCAAAAACATCTCCAATTATTTGAGGCACATTTAATTTGTCGTCTTCAATCACTATTAATTTGATCACGACCAAAATTTTGTTTTTGTCTTATACACATTTTCAAATAAAAAAAATCATAATGGATTCAATCGGCGAAGAGGCTTTTTCATGCTTGACGCGCAGGCCGATTTTTTTTACTATAGTCGAAGACTGTATAAATTACAAATCATTGCACCCACGCCATGGGTGGCATAGGGTAATACAATACCAAATTGTGGTACCGAAAAATAACCCAATCGGTCTTCTGAAAGTTATGCCAATTTGAAAATAACATTTAAGTTAGAACACAAAGAAATTAATTTCTTAAAAATAGGAAGCTTCTTCTTTTTCTTCTTTTTCTTCTTCTTCTTCTCTGTTGAACTGCACAAAGTTGTTAACCTCATCAAACGTCAAATAATCTGTGAGATAATGAAAACACCCCTATTTGTGAAATGCAATTTTGCTTAAGCCTTTAGCAGACGACAAAATTTTAGCCTTGTCCAAATTTAAAGCCGCTGACTTACAGACGGCAATTTCATTGTGGCTCAAATGGTGACATTTTCAAGTCTTTGATAGGGCAGAAAACATTGTGGGAAAAGCAGAAAATGCTGGTTACCAGCATTTTCTCCTTTTCCCACAATGTTTTCAAAAGGCTCCTCTCCCAAGGTCGTTAAAGGGCGGCATTGTGAGGTAAAGGGTTCAATCACTTTTCTTAAATAAGTGGCATGTACGGAACAAATTTACCATTACCTGAGGATGATTCCAAGGTCTCCTGCTGATAGTTGTTTCAAAAGTAATGAATTGATTTTTTTCTATTTTTACAGGCTAGTTTGCTCAAATTTCTCACACAATATCGATCTACGTAAATCAAAGATCTGACTGCAATTCATTTTCAGCCCGATCTTGATCGCCGCTATCTGCAAGATCACCTAGAGTCAGACAAAGTGAGGGTTAAATCTTTACCAGATGACAAAATTCAGGACTTGTCCAATTTTAAAGCACTTGCAGACGACACATCACATGCGTTTGAAACGATAGAGAAAAATTGCGTGAAAAGAAAAAAAATGCTGGATTATTTTCTCCTTTTCTCACAATATTTCAACAAACTGTCGTCTTCAGAGTGGTTTAAACAAGGGATCTTTTGGTATAGGGTTAATGTAAACTCATTAATAACCTCTCTGACAGCCGATAAAAAAAAAACAGAGATTCTATCAAAAATATGACAACTTCCATATCATAGTCATTTATTTGGACCCATTCTCTGGCAAAAGGGGTTTTATGATGCATCTTCGTGATGCATTATATTAAGCAAGTCATCACACAATTATACATCCGCAAAATCCATTTTGACTACAACCGACTGTATCCTGAGATAGAATGGTCCTTGGACCTGCAGAAAATCAACTAATTGCAAAAAGTTTCGACTCATGTCAGCCTGCGCAGATTGCGCAGGCTGAAATGAATCGATACTTTTTGTAGATGCATTAAATCCCAGTTTCATAAAGTATAGTTCATTTATTTCTGTTTTCTTAACCATGTATAGTGCGATCTTCTTCTATACCATGTGACATCTGAAATAGTAAAATGAATTTTCCAGTGAGAAAAAAATAGTTACTTAATTTGGTGGGAATATTGCGTGAAAAAAAAAAAAAAACGGTAAAGGTCCGAGTAAGATCAGCCAACGGCTTCACATTGTGTAGTCTTGTATTGTAGTTCCACCGTCTTTAGAGCGGTTAAAATGGTATGTTTCTAATACAGACGTTCTTTGTTCGATCCTGAGCCTCATCGCTGGTTTTTTCCTATGAGTGTCCTTGCGTAATGCGCTGCAGAGCCCCAGCCTGTACTGGTGAAACCCAATGAAACACATGAAAAGCGTTCATTTAACCAATCTAATCACAGAACTCGTTCCAAGCCACTAGCTGCCTTAAACTGTGTACAGTTGTGGGAGGAAAATGAGGTCGCCAAATCTTACCACAGTAGCAACACAACCAAGTTATATGCAAGACAAAACAAATCATCACATACGCTCAGTTAACCCTTTACCACAAAATCAAAAGTTTTAATGACCCTGAGATAGAAGCCTTTTCCCACAATTTTTTTTTTTTTTTTTTTTTTAAATATCAAAGACAAATTTCCTCATTTGAGCCACATTTGAATTGTTCCCTGCAAATGTTTTCAAAATGAGCAAGTCTACAATTTTGACTTCAGTCAAGCAAACAAATCACAATTTCATTTATTCTTTACACAGACAAGCGCGCGTACACTCCCCCCCCCCCCCCCCCCCCCCCCACCACCACCACAAACACTCATTACACCAATTTTTCCACTATAATTGCCGTTCACTAGATTCAACCATCATTGGAAACATTAGCATCTAAAAACATTGTAGGAAAAGGAGAAAATGCTGGTAACCAGCATTTTCTCCTTTTCCCACAATGTTTTCTCCCCTATTAAGGACAAATTTAATCATTTGGGTCACATAGAATTTGTCGTCTGCAAATGCTTTCAAATTGGACCAGTGTAAAGTTTTGTCGTCTGGTAAAATGTTAACAGATAAATACGTCAATCCTTAGCAAACGACAAAATCTAGATTCAACCATCATTGGAAACACTGAAATTTCCCTATGTGTCTTTAAGTTTGAATGGTACAAATTCTGTTTTCTGAGAGTTCTGTTTTCTCAAAGAAAGCTAAGACAGCGTAGTCTGATCGTTGATCTTCATTTTCCGATATTTTGTCACTTTGACCAAAGTAAATTGTTAAAACTAGAATACCCTGATCTTCTATCACTGACGATATAAAATAAGTGGTAGCTGAAGAAGAGAAAAACATAGGTCAAAGGGAGACAACTACGTAATTCATTTGTAAATCGTTTAAATAATTTAAACATACATATTTTACGTCGATTGAGAATACAGTTTTCTTGCAATTTATACCACCTTCTTCCGATTCTGCTTTCTGGGAACTACACCAGTACTCGCGCCGAACGTGTGGGCCTATGAACAGTCCCAAAGCTGACACCCGCTCTCGGGTATCGAGCTCGAGACCTTATAGTTACGAGACCGACGCTCTACCTCACAACAACGGACACCACAAATTCGATTTAAATCGTTTTATTATATTACAGTGTTCAAGGAATTGTAATGTACTATCTAAGTTCTTAAAAATATCGATGAAACCAAAATAAATAATTGTCCCTTAATTTCAGTTTTGAAAAGAAAAAAAAAAAACACCAATTTGAAGAAAATGGATGATTTCATAGCAAAGGTCTGATTACATTTTTTTCTTTTTTTTTTTTAATTAAGTTTTGGGCACATTAGAAATAGACGGTAAGAATCACGTAGATTGTCCCTATTTTTTTTTTGGTCAGAATGTTTCTCAAAATATCGCTCCAAGATCAGACATCACATCTTTTCTGTGCAGCCTAATTTTGATCGAAACTCATCGCAAAGGCAAACTAACCGTTAGGCTGCTAAGCGCGAATCACTTACCTTATGCGGACTCTATAGCTCAAGATCAGACTGCAGAGAACGTGCAGTCTGATCTTTGATCTACACTGTCCGATAAAGAGATAATTTTCTCCAAAAAGTAAAATAGCAATATTCGGGTTTTGACTATCGGCTAGAAAGTTTCATTTAACTTTTTTAGCAGGATAAGGGTTAATTCGCCATTGAAACAAACAAAATTGAAAAAGAAATACACGCAGTCTGGTAAACAAGTTACCCGATTTGCTTGCCGCATGTTTCTGAAATGCATTTCTTCGTTGACTTCTCAGAAATCTCTTTTCAGTTTTCACACGTATAATTTGTTTTCTTTCTTGAACCATCCGTTCATACAAATAACTCGAATTCAAAAATATTCAATCATTCTAACAATCAAAAGCTCGAAATAAAAGAAAATTCATGGCATAACGTCACTGTAAATGCCCTCTATTCTATGAGCCATACTCTGGCAAAAGGGGGCTTAATGCATCTCCGTGATGCATGATAATAAGCAAGTCATCACATGATCATGGACCTATAAAATCCATTTTGTCAAACAACCGACTGAATCACGAGGTAGACTGTTCCCTTGACATACACAAAATTGACCAATAGCGAAAAGTTTCGGCCCAGGTCAGCCTGCGCGGACTGCGCAGGCTGACTTGGATCGATACTTTTCCCAGATGCATTAAGCCCCCTTTTCACAGAGCATGGCTCCAGTTTAAATATTCAAAGCTAAACTAAAAAAAAGAACGCACTAAACTAAAAGAAAAAAAAAAACGTACGGCTCCGAAAATTTATTTATTTCAATAGGCATAACGAAGAAATGACATGTCGGGTAATTTTTCTCGTACTAATTACAGGGTTTCTGTAAATTATGCGATTTATTATGTAATTATTTTCATAACTCATAATGTTGTAACAACATAAAGCGATCTATACCAAACAACCCTTTATGCGCTTTTCACAACTATAGTTGCCTTTGCGTTTAGTGTAAATCAGTATCAGACTGCATCAAACGTGCTGTCTCATCTTTGTTCTACACTGTCCGGTTTGCTGGGACATTCATGACAACAGCAAGCATATAACTGCAATTATATGTGTCTAATTTCTAGACTTAAAGTGTCCATTATGGTTATTTGGTGCTCTAAAGTGGATAAATTATAAAAAAAAAAATTGGAAGATGAAACGTCGGTTTTATCCTTCTTTTCAACCTTTCACTACCATAAGGTTAGTTTCGACTTTTTTCGCCGAGTTCTGCACTAGTACGGACTTCTTGGTCAAAGCATAGAAAAAGGGAGTGGACAATGTAGATCCAAGATCAGACTACACGTTCTGTGCATCCTGATCTTGAGCTACACCGTCCACTAAAAGCTATTTGAGTTTCCTGTGGTAGTAAAAGAGTCAATCGCTCAGTCTGTTGAAGACATGCAAAAATAGACTTTTTGAGTCGGCAGAAAAGAAAAAATCATTGTTATTCTAAAGGTGTTTTTTTGTATCAGTCTGTCCAAAATGGATATCAAAAATTAAATTACAAGTTCTTAGAAGCCTGATTTTGTATTTCAAAACATATGTTATCCTCAGCATTTTTCAAAAAATAAGTACATGTTTTTTGTACAACTATTTTGTCAAATGTAATAAAGGTTGAACTAATTTGGAATATCCTTGGCGCTTTCATACTCAAAGTTTGATTTAATTTTCATGGTCTTATTAATTCCGTTTTTGTTTCTGTAATAAGTGAAAAAAAGGGGATTTAATTTTATAAGCTAATTTATGCTTCTTGTCCATAAAGCAAACAGAAGGCGTGCAACATGAAAATAAGAAGAGGAAAATATGTCGACAAGACCATTATATCTAACACAAAATGAACGAAAAGGGTGAAACTACACACCAAGGTTATTTTATCAGACCACACGTTTGTATTTAACATTAACTTTTGTGATCCTAGTTAAAAACTCATTAGTCCAAACTAGAGGGAATAAACGATACGTCAAGAGCCTACCCGAATTTCTATTCAGCGAGTACTCCTAGGGGTCGAAAGTGACTGGTACCGAATGAGCAAAGAGTCATTTCTTATTACTGAAGTGAGACGGTCTGGCGGGACGAGGAATAATTCGACATGTTTCCCTCATTAATTATGGACACCTTGATTTCTATACATAATTGTCTTATTTGGCACGTGATTATTTTTTCGAAAATACGGCAATGGAAATAAACCTTATTTGCACCTTATTTTTAAACCCACTTTTCACCCCTAACCCCACATAAAAAATCGTAACATTTTAACTCATTGCAAAACTGATTTGAACAGGAAATAAGTGCTTGTTCTTCAACAAGTAAAGAAAATCTGATTTTTGCCTTATTCGAAGTATTCGAGCGAATTTTTTCGGGAATTCAATTACATTTAAGCCATGCTCTGTGAAAGGGAGGCTTAATGCATCTGCAAAAAGTATCGACCCAGGTCAGCCTGCGCAGTCCGCGCAGGCTGACCTGGGTCGAAACTTTTTGCTTTTGGTAAATTTTATGCATGTCTAAGGACCAGTGTACCTCATGATTTAGTCGGTTGTTAAAGAAAATGGATTTTATGATAGATAGATTTTATTGACTATTACAAGTACATGTATTTCGTCATATACAATAGCAATGATAAACATGAACAACCGATAATAAACAAAGGGCAATAACTGCTACATGTATATATTATAAACATGAAGAATCTACTCTGTATGTGAAGCGGTCAATTTCGTATAATCTTTTTTTTTAAATGTGATATTTCCGTCTCAATGTTTTCAAATCACCTTTTATAGATATGTTTTCCTCTGGCTTTTTCGTGTAATTTTGAACCAACTGTAGAGAGTGAATATGAATATTATTATTATCTCCTAAACTGCTAAAAAGAAGAAGAGTGAGAAAATAAATGAGTTTTCATCCAATATAAAAAAAAAAACCCAAATGTTTCACATGTTTCAGATGTTTCACATGTTTCATATGTTTCACAATAATATGATGACTTACTCGTCGAGACAATGGTAGCGGTGACAGAGGAATGAATCCTGTCATTAATCCTCGGAAAGAAATTGGCCGAGCCGGGGATCGAACCAGCAACCTCCTGTTCTCCTGATCATGGATCACGGAGATGCATTGAGCCCCAGAGTATGGCTCATATATATTTTTTTTTAAATCCGAAATAACTGCTTTTGGGTCCTCTTGTATTCGAATAACAGAGGTTTCAAAATTTTGAAACTTTTATTTTTTTTTGAAAACATAGCCATTGTAAGTTACTTCATGACTAGGATAATATTGACTGGTCTTGTTTACAGAAGAAAATAAATTTTAATTAAAAGATATGTTTTTGTAGGTAATGTAGAAGACTCTAAAATTCCTGGATGCATTTAGCTCTTTCACTAACGATTTCTCCTTGGATAGCTTTTGCGGACGGCGTAGATTAAGATCAGACGGGACAGAGCGTGTATATATATTCTGTTTGTCTGTTTTATGTACACATATGTTTTTTATTTTTCAATCTTCATTTATGGAGAAAATAAAGATCATACTGTTTACCCTTAGTTAGGGAAAAACACAAACAAACAAAAAAAAAGATGGAAAAAAAATGTTAACCTGGTAGAGCTCGAACCCACGACCTTCAAAAACCAGGGTCGACGATTTTTTCTTATTGAGCTATCGGCCAAACTGAAGAAACTTGGTTTTAAAAATGTACAGTGAGTGGCCTAACTATTTCATCAAATTCCGCATTCTTGAATTACATGTACTTTTCAGTGTTCAAGGAAATTAATTACGCTGCTTCTGGTCATTCGTTCATGGTGAAAATTATACTGGTAGAAAGCCCGGTTACTGGAGCTACTTTTATCAATATGCTTTAACCCTTTACCACACAGTCCCTAGTTTTAACGACCCTGAGAAAGAAGGCTTTTGGTAACCAGCATTTCCTCCTTTTCCCACAATGTTTTCTTCCCTATCAAAGGCAAATTCCATCATTTTAGCCACACTGAAATTGTCGTCTGCAAACGCTTTCGATTTGGACAGGTCTAAAATTTTGTCGTGTAGGAAAGAGTTAAGGTTTCGTTGCGTGACGTCAAAGTTGTAGCTCTCTGAAACATAGTGGGGCTATTTTTACGCTAAATTTTGGCGACGTCGCCATTGACGTCAATGCGCAAAACAGTTCGAAAATAATGATCACTTTTTAAACAGCTATAGTTATATAACATTACATTTTATCTAGTTTAACTCTTTACCACACAATCCCGACTTTTAACGACCCTGTGAAAGAAGTCCTTTGAAAACCTTGTGGGAAAAGGAAAAAATGCTGGTAACCAGCATTTTCTCCTTTTCCCACAATGTTTTCTATCCTACCTAAAACAATTTTCAATTTTTCAATTACATTTATTTTGTCGTCTGCAAATGCTTTCAATTTGGACCAGTCTAAATTTTTGTCGTTTGGTAAAGAGTTAAAGATATATATTTCACTGCAAATTTCATTTTGCTTTATAGATCATGTAAGTTTCATATGACTATAGCTTCGCTATTTAACCCACAATAAATTTACAAGTAAAGTGGGAAAATAAAATTATTATGTAAGTCAATGAGTACTCGGACTTTGACGAAATATTAATGACCACCTTACTGTTTTTATTCCTTTATTATGCAATAAAAGCTATATCGTTACTACTCTTTCAAGATAATTTAAATCATATTACAGCAACAGCTCATGTATTTATGTATGTCCCAGGCTTCACAAGTACAACGCTGGGGGTCTGACTTTTCTTGCCCGAGAATGCTCCTGTGAAAATCTCAGTGTCTAAAGTGAGGTTCGAACACGGGGGCCTCCAGGTTACGAGGCCTAAATTTTACCACTGAGCCATGCAGGACCCCTTACGCTCTAGAAAAAGGGAGATTAATACATCTCCCTAATACATTACACCAGGCAAATCTTCGCATAAAATTGATCCATTTTGTCTAAAAACTAGCTAAGTCAATTCATTTTTTGTCTAAAAACTGGTTGTGTCAACCCATTTTGTCTAAAAAAAAAAAGGGGGGGGGGGGAGAATCAACTCGTTTTGTCTAAAAACAGGCTATGTATATCCATTTTGTCTCAGAACTGGCCAAGTCAATCCATTTTGTCTAAAAACTGGCAAATCAATCCAATTTGTCTAAAAACTGGATAAGTCAATCCATTTTGTCTAAAGACTGGATAAGTCAATCCATTTTGTTTAAAAACTGGCTAAGTCACAAGGTTGAATAGTCACCTGACACGCAGAAATTGAACTATAGCAAAAAGCTTCGTCCCAGGTCAGCCTGCGTAGACTGCGCAGGCTGACCTGGGTCGATACTTTTTGCAGATGCATTGAACCACATTTTTACAAAACTTGACTCCTTTATAAAATCTTCCAAATTTGGAATCAGAAACTTGGACCAATAAAAATTTCTGTATTGGATATTTTTACACGTTTACACCAACTTTAAGCACACTTAATAAATGTTTTAATAAAACTCTTAAAAAAGAAAAAAGAAGTAAAAGGGTTTAACTACACGCTACTTTTAGATATTGTTTAGCAATTTTTATTAAGGTTTATACAGAATAGAATAGTACAAAACGTACGTAATGACCTGTATGCTAGATACGTCGTCAGTTGAATAAATTGACAATGAAAATAAGCCATGCAAAAAATTGCTAAATGCATCTCCGTGATGCATGATACTAAGTAGACATCACATTGTTAGGGACCCGTAAAATCCACATTGTCTAACAACCAACTGTATCATAAGGTAGACTGGTTGACATAAAGAAAATTGACAAATAGCGAAAAGTTTCGGCCTAGGTCAGCCTGCGCGGACTGCACAGGCTGACCTGGGTCCATACGTCTAAAAATTGGGTAAGTCAATCCATTTTGTCTAAAGACTGGATAAGTCAATCCATTTTATCTAAAAACTGGCTTACCTGGGTCCATATATATATATATACAAAATAGTATATTTAAGCCATGCTCTGTGAAAAGAGGGCTAAAAGCATCTGCGAAACGTATGGACCCAGGTAAGCGAAACCGGTTGGCACGTTAAAAACTATTTGTAGTGTCATTTCTCTTTTATTATATTATATATTTTCTTGTTCCGGTATTATTCTTCTTTTTGATATATATATATATATATATATATATATATATCAATCAAAGAATGAAACACACAAAAACAGAAGTGAAAGATTTGGTTTCTTAAAATTATACAACTGACAAGCTAACTGAAAAAAACATCGAATTAAAAAAGGATGTTATGAAATTTATTTTTGCAAAAAAAAAATACTCAGATCTCACTTAATGATCAAACAGGACGCGATGCCATAACGCTACGGTGGCACCATCAGGTCTGTCACGTTCCATGTTACAGCGGCATAAACGGCGTTAATAGGGACGGATTACGATAGATTGTGTGTTTTTTATTGCATTTGATGACAAATTCGATAATTAGCGAAAGTGGAGAAATATCCTCTACCGTTTTCTTGATGTCCAATGTGCTGCAAGTTGGTGCGAACGTGTAAAAATATCCATTACAGAACTCTTTATTGGTCCAAGTTTCTGATTCCAAATTTGAAAAATTGTCAACTATATAAAAATACTGCAATTTAAAGGTCTGGAAAAAATACCCATAATTCCTTTTACTATTAGAGCGCCATGCACCACCAAAGCTTTTTTCAAGCAGACATAGATTAAGACCAGATTGTCTTTTGTAGACAGTGCAGATCAAGATTTGACAGCAAGGAACGTGCAGTATGACCTTTGATCTACACTGTCCGCTATTTTCTGAAATAAAACGTTAAAACTAGAAATTCCAATGTTTTGCTATTTTTCCACTGACTTAAACAGTTTCTTTAATCCATCTAGTGCTCTTTTGGTTATGAATACTACAAAAATCACAGCTTATCGACAGACATAAAAATATTCGAATGCGGATAAGACTACAAAACTTGTTTGAATATCAAGTCTGGTTAATTTGCCAAAAACCAAACTGAAGCTATCAAGTATGCTATTAAAGTTGCATTTTTATCTAATTCTCAGTCTTCACATATGTCTGAAAATTTGTTTGTTTGTTTTGTCTTGTGTTTTTATCTTTCAAAATAGTGCATCAGTGGTCTTGATTACTCGCATAAATGTCGTTCGTATTTATGAAGTTATATTCACCGTGCGTACCTATTTTAACCCATATCCTGCTAAATAAATAAATAATCAAAAAACGTAAAAACGGCTATTTACAGTTAGCTGTAAATATCCAATTGTACGTTTTTTGGCTATTGACAGTTAACTGTAAATAGGCATTTTAACGTTTTTGGGCTATTTACAGTTAACTGTAAATAGCCACTCCGTAAATAAAATAAAACTTTCAACCTGATAATAAGACCCAAATATTGTTATTTCAAACTTATTTTTTGGAGAAAAATATCTCCTTATCGGACAGTGTAGATCCAAGATCAGACTGCACGTTCTGTGCAGTCTGATCGTGGATCTACAGTGTCCGCAAAAGGTCAGTGAATCGTGCTTAGCAGCCTAAGGGTTAATCGAAGTGAGGAATTAGAAAAAGGTTCTTCACAATTTAATCTCTTATATTATACAGAAAGAATGACAAATTATGAGTTTGCATGCTACAGTCACAATATAATCAGAGATAAATAAAGAGGAATTAATACAAAATAATTCCCGTAATGTCTACACCAAGTCCGTTGAGAATCCAAATGCCGAGACATGGAAAAGTTCCTGCAGCCAAAGGCAAATGGCAGGCGGTGATAAGGTAGATAAATCCGTGGATAAATGGTGCAATTTGATTTTGACATTTTACCCCCAGGTAAATACAATTCATTTGATCCAACTTACCGGGATTCGAATGAAATTAAGACGGAAAAAATCTGACACAAGGGCTTGCATTTTCTAAATTCCCATCAGTTGCAAATCAATCAGAAATGAAATGCATTGTCACACAATCAAATATTGCCTAAAGACAAAAAGAACTGTATTGAGAGAAAGTGATTTGCGAGAGTTTCAAACATTCGTCATTCAAATTACAGTCTGATTCTTGCAGTGAGATTTCATAGCAATAAAAAAGCCGAGCCCTGGTAGCTCAGTCGGTTGCGTACAGGACTTAAGAACAGGAGGTCGCTGGTTCGATGCCCGGCTCGGCCAATTTCTTTCCGAGTATTGATGATAGTCATTGCGACAGGATTCATTTATCTCTGCCCGCTGACCTTTTTTTTTTTTTTTTTTGACGATGGTTATGTGGGGAAGCAGCCAGTGGCTTGGAAAGAATATTGTGCGGAGCACTGGTGAAAAGAAACTCCAGGAAAGCATGGGCAGGTGCTCTGGCCGCCGCTATATAACTGAAATAATGTTGAAAATGAACACCATACAGTCAATCAATCAAAGCAATAATAAAAATAGCGATAAAATCAATGTATATGAGCCTTCTATAAATTGTGTAAGTCGATTTTATGTTTACGAGGAGTGTTCAAATATGAATGCATCTAAGCACCTAAAATTTGATTCTTCATAGGTTTCACTGAATTTTTTATTTCGTTCCCTCAAGTATTCCCCTCCTACAGATATACAAAGTTTCAGTCTCCGGATCCAATCTTTGAAGGCATTTTCATAGTCTTTTTAGGTATACTATAAAGACACTGGAATATTGCAAAATCGAGGTGTTTGCGTTGAACAAATTTTCGACCTGAAAGGTATTTTTTTAGCTTTGGAAACAAAAAAGAATCCACAAGGGTCAAGGTCAGGTGACTGCGAAAGGTGGGAGAGCAGAACGACTCTTTCAGAAAGTCTCGCACCTCGTACAAAAGACAATGACTGAAACTGATGGTTTACACACGTTGCAATAGAGTTGACAGAAAATGAATTCCAGCGTCTAATAACCGGCTGAACTAATAACCGGCTGAACTAATAACCGGCTGAACTAATAACCGGCTAAATCCAAAGGTAGAATGATCTTTTAACATTCAGAAAATTTACACATAGCAAAAAGTTTCGACCCATGTCAGCCTTCGCGGACTGCGCAGGCTGACATGAGTCGAAACTTTTTGCAGATACATTAAGTCCCCTTTTCATTGAACATTGCTCATATATGTTTGATCTGAGATTGATCCCGCCAATTAGGAGATTCGAACCTTCAACTGAGACACATTCTTGCCGAATCTAAATGCCTGTGTAGGGTAGTATTTAATCCTATACCACATAATTCCGACTTTAAACGACCCAAGAGAAGAAAACTTTTGGAAACATTATGGGAAAAGGAGAACATGCTGGTAGCTAGCATTTTGTCCCCTTTCCACAATGTTTTCAAAAGGATTCTTCCTGAGGGTCGCTAAAAAACTGCTACATGAATAAAATGAAAATTTCATCAAGCCGATAGAAAACATTCAAAATATTGCGACTTCAAAGTCCTTTTCACCGAAAAAAAAAACCTGACAGTATCGGGTAGTGTAGATCAAAGATCAGACTGCACGTTAAGTGCAGTCTGATCTTGGATCTACACTGTCTGCATAAGTCCTTGAGTTGTGCTGAGCAGACAAGGGTTTAAAAGCCCCCTTTATCTAAATCATGGAGATACGGGATTGTGTGGTCAAACGTTCATCAAGGCCAAATGTGAAACTTCCCCCATGAGAAGTACAATTGAGCCGTAGCCTGTGGAAAGGGGGCTTAAAGCATCTGCAAAAAGTTTCGATCCACGTCAGCCTGCGCACTCCGCGCAGGCTGACGTGAGCCGAAACTTTTTGCTATCTTTAAATTTTCTGGTTTTCCAAGGACCCTCGTACCTCCGGATTTAGACTAAATGGATTTTATGAATCTCTAATTATGTGATGACTTGCGTTGTATAATGCATCACGGAGATGCATTAAGCCCCCTTTTCAAAGAGCACGGTTAATATAATTATCTAGTATTCCAATTAATTCAATATGTTGGATACAATCGAGAGGGAAACATTGCAAACAAATGATAGAGAAACCTTCCGCTTTTTTTTCATTTCTACTTCCTAATACAGACAAGATAGTATATACTTGAGCCATGCTCTGTGAAAAGGGTGCTTAATGCATCTGGGAAAAGTACAGACCTATGCCAGCCTGCGCACTACGCGCCGACAAGCCAGTCCTTTGCCTATGAAATAATCTGAACTGAGATATCCCTTGACGTCATGGTGAATAGGAATGCTTTGCTTAGATATTGTATTCGAATTTAAGAAAAATTGAGGTTTTTAATTTGGTAAAAACTGGAAATCTATTGTCGACATAGAACTTGCGACAAGATTAAAGTGGCCTGCAGAGAATGGGCGCACACGATCAGTCAATATTGCATAGCCTACTTCCGCCTAGGGCATGGATAACAGTTTGCAGTCTTTGTCTCATACCTCTCAGAAGAGGTTGAAGCAGCTCGATCGGTAGCTTCTGCCATGAGGACAAGCATAACTCAGTTCATTTCATTTCAGAGGCAACAGACTGATTTGTTGGTGTATGAAGCAGCCGGATTTTAATTTCTATTCCATTTTATATTATTCGCGTCAGAAAGTCAAACCCAGTAAAAAACACTGGGGGATGCAACACTTTTTTTTTACTGTGCACGGTTATCATTAAAATCATTAATATAATTTCACTTTATTTTACATATTTCTACCATTAGCATTCGTTTCAAACATCACTGCATACAAAATACCGACAATATCGGGTCACTCTTACAGACGGCAGACAAAAATACCAGCTACAACGAACCAGCGTGCATACGTTTTCCTGATCCAGTCTAGTTCGATTATTTTTTCAGCCTTAATTTATCTTTATCACATGTAAATCTTTATTGCTAGCCACGGCCCCTGGTGGGATTAACTAACGATTAAAGACCCTTTTAGGTTTATTGCGCAATGCCTTATCCTTACCTTGTTCGGAAAAGCTTCTAGATAACTTTTTATCTCCTTACAAAAGCTCTGGGCAGACAGCTTTGAAAATATCCTTGTAAAGTATGAATAACCAACATGAATTTAAGTTTTAAGGTTTAATATATAAATAGGCGTAAAAAAAAAAACATGTGGCAAAGGAAGAAATTGCTCTGTGCGAGCAATTTCTTCCTTTTCCAAATTTTTTTTAAACCCTTAAGCTGCTAAAGTTACTCACTGACCTTTTGCGGACAGTGCAGATCAGGATCAGACTGCACAGAACGTGCAGTCTGATCTTTGATCTACACTGTCCGATATAATGTTTTCTTTTCGATGAAATCGAATTTGAAATCGCAATATTTGGGTTTTTTTTAACTATTATGTGGAAATTTTCGTTTTACTTATTTAGCAGTTTAAGGGTTAAATGGTCTACTGGAAGCCCAAAGAGACGTCCGTCGTACATGTAAGTATTGTGTTTAGAATGAATATTTAACCTTTACTTTTCCTTGGTTCAAATTAAGTATACTTATCGATAAAATGAGTACCTTTAACACTTAAGCTGCTGCATAAATGAAACGCAAATTTCTACTCAATACTAAAAGCCGAAACATTGCGGTTTCAAAGTTGATTTTACCGGAAAGAAAATACCGTATCGGACAGTGTAGATCAAAGATCAGACTGCACGTTTTGTGCCGTCTGATCTTGATCTACACTGTCCGCAAAAGGTCAGTGAGTCGCGATTAGCAGCTTAAGGGTTAAGAGGTTTTTAAATACTTATATGCACACATTTGTCCGAAAATCAGTAATGAAACAGAAACTGGCAATGGCGCCGTGGTATAAAGTGTTAATTTATTCTTTTTTCATATTCGATTCCCAACCCAGGAAATATTTACCCTGTAAAATCGCCTGTACAGTTCGATGAACATGCAAACAATGTATAAAACTTGCCATTTTCCAATTACATAATACCGACAAAATTCGGTTTGAATTAACCGTCCATTCTTATCTCGATTCTCATTCGCTGATACGACGTTTATATGTAAAACAGGCACGCGAAGTTCCTAAACAGAAAATAAAAACAAATCCAGACCCGGTCACGTGACGGTTTATCAGCATGACGAAATGGCTTTTTAGGGTATTAAGGTCAAAATGAAATCAACATTAATGAGAGTTGAATACCAGAATGGTGGTCATTAATGATTTCTAATTGTTTTTAACTCATAAAATATGAAATATGACAGTTTTAATGGGTGAACGGGTTCCATGTTTACCTTGCATGTAGCGGAGGAATTCGTTGATTCGGCACACTTGATACCGGACTATTTATCCACAGATTACAGTACGAAAGTAAGCATGTACTTTTACAGAAGGTATTTGCTTTCTTTTTAAACCTTTTCTAACCGAAAGTCTTAAATAAAAACACCAGTAAACCACGTGGAGTGTCAACAAAGCCGATGCACTTGAATGTGCTTCATGCAACTTCTCCTTGTACTGAAACTCTCAACCTAGCGCCGTATTGCAAAACAGGGGCTTTTGAGTACGTCATAAATCAAGATCACACTGCACAGAACGTACAGTCTGATATTTGGTCTTTACAGTACGCTTGTTTAGTCAAACCAAATATTATGTTCTGTTCTGTTCCTAGGAGAAATAAAGCTGAGCCATGCTCTGTGAAAAGGGGCTTAATGCATCTGCTAAAAGTATCGACCCAGGTCAGCCTGCGCGGACTGCGCCGAAACTCTGCGCTGATGGTCAATCTTCTGTATGTCCAGGGACCAGTTCACCTTATGATACGGTCGGTTGTTAGACATAATGAATTTTAAGGATACCAATTATATGATGTCCTGCTTGGTAAGATGCATTACGGAGATGCATTAAGCCTCCCTTTGCCAGAGCATGGCTCAATTCTAAGTTTCTAAGGTCGTATTTTCAGCAGTCGAAAGAGGTTGAGTGTGTATAGATGGCGCTGAGAGATCTAAGCTTGAACACGAGGTGTTTGGGCAAGGTTTTCTTTCCTTGACTCTTTACCACACGACAAAATTTTAAACTTGTCCAAATTGAAAGCATTTGCAGACGACAAAGTAAAAGTCACAGAAATGACGATTTTAATCTATGAAAGGGTAGAAAACATTGTCGGAAAAGGAGAAAATGCTGGTTACCAGCATTTTCTCCTTTTTCCACAATGTTTCAAAAGGCTACCTCCTTTGGGTTATTAAAACTCGGTGTTGTGTGGTGAAAGATTAATACATTATCTTCTGTAGACAATTTCATCTTGCAGCAGGTCTGTGCCTTTTTTTTTTTTTTTTTTTAAAGGTTGCAGCAACAAGAGAAATTCTTCGTAACAAGCAGTTTCTATAGAAATATTTTTCTTCCACTTGTATTCTTACATAAAAACCTTGATTTGTTTTCTTTTAAGGGTGTTTTCGAGACAACCTGTTCCTACCTTGCTTCTGTGGATAGTGAGTTAACCCTTAGGCTGCTAAGAGCGACTCAAGGACCTTTAGCGGACAGTGTAGATTAAGATCAGACTGCACAGAACGTGCAGTCTGATCTTGGACCTACATCCTCGGATAAGGAGATATTTTTTTCCCAAAAAATAACTTTGGAATAGCAATATTTGGGTCTTTACTATCGACTTGAAAGTCTCATTTTACTTCTATAGCAAGATAGGGTTAAATGGTTAAATCGTCACACCAGCATGATCTTGTTTTCCAGCAATATTTTTACCCTTTCAAAGACAAATGTCATCATATCCTTTACATCTAATATGTCTTCTGTAAATGCTTTCAAGTTGGACATATCCAAAGTTTTGTTGTCGAATAAAGAGTTAACCCTTTACCACACATTCCGGGTTTTATCTATCCTGAAAAATGGGCCATTTGAAGACACTGTGGAAAAGAAGAAAAATGCTGGTTACGGTGGTAACCAGCATTTTCGTCTTTTCGAACAATCTTTTCCTTTTTTTTAAGAAAAATCCCATTATTTTAGTCACACATATAATTTTGTTGTCTGCAAATGCAAGTCTTGAATTTTGTCGTTTTGTAAAGAGTTAAAAGGTGTATGACCACTAAAACATTTGAGACATGCTCTGTGAAAAGGGGGCTTAATGCATCTGCGAAAAGTATCGACCCAGGTCAGCCTGCGCAGTCCGCGCAGGCTGACCTGGGCCGAAACTTTTCGCTATCGGTCAATTTATTGCAGGTCAAAGGACATGCCTACCTTATGATACAGTCGGTTGTTAGACATACTGAATTTTATGGATCCCTATATATATGTGATGTCTTGCTTGGTGTGATGCATCACGTGGATGCATTAAGCCCCCTTTTGCCAGAGCATGGTTCATTTGAAAAGCATTCACGTACAAAACACTTGTGTTTTTTTTTTATGCTGTGGAATGCATTTATGGTGCCCATTTGGGCGATTGTATCTGTAACAAAACTGTAATAATAACTTCGTAAATTTCATTTTACAGAAATATAGCGCCTTTTCCGTTTTATTTCTCTTTGCAGAATGTTCAAAGATAGAAAAAAAAGTTTTGATCATATCACAGCGACAGCTCACATATTTATGTTCTTCCATGGTTTCGTGAATACCGGCTTTGGATCTGCAGTGCATTGGCTAAGGATGCTTACACGTGACAAGCGCCACCAGAGGGAAGTGTCCTGATTCCTGAGATTACAATTTCAACGTTTTAACCACTTGATTAAAATGAAACCTGATACAGACAGACAGAGAGACAGAAAGAAAGAAAGAAGCTGTTTCGCAACACATAAAAAACACTTTAAAGATTTATTCGTCAGTGGTATTAAAGCAAAAATTACTAAATATAAATAACGTTTAATTATATGAAGGAAAGGAAAATTACTTTTCTAGTAAAAGTAAAGTGGCGTGCAATGTGGAAAAAACAGTTCAAATCATGGTCTTTGGTGCTTTCAGCAGTTGTTCAGACATATCACTACGACAGCTCGGTGTCTTTCTTTGGCATGGTGGTGCCTGGCTCGAGTTCTGTAGTATCTTCCGATCGCTGTCAATAAAGAAGCATAGGACATCTACTGCAGATTACCAGCCCGCATAGTTCAGGTGTTAGAGCGTAGGACCTGTAGGACCAGGGTCCGTATTCACCAAGAATGTTCTTGGTCTTGTTCTCCAAGATTTTCCAAATTTGAAAGTAACACACCTTCTGATTGGCTAAACCATTTGGTGTTGTTGTATTACTTTCAAACTTGGAAAATCTTGAAGAATAAGAATAAGTGAAGAACGTTCTTAAGGTTGGTGAATACGGAGGTATTTGGTGACTTAAAGGTGTAGGTTCGAATCCCACAGCTGGCTACCTAAAATTACTAATAGTCTTTCAGATGAGACGTTAAACCGAGGTCCTGTGTGACGGTGCTATACACCGAACACTTTAAAGAACCAGGCGTAACTTAGGATGGATTTTGTACTGTATCTTGCACTATCCTCCGTAACAAAACTAACAGCCTTCAGGGTGGTGGGGCGCCGCCCATATGGGCAACCGGTGGCGACGATAGATAAACGCTAATTCAATCAATCTACTTCAGATGTTGTATAAAGTTGTATGTGCACGATGGTGGGTCTTCCACCAACAAAAATTGCTCGCCCTACTTTTATGGTTCTTCAAGAATACCGATCATATCTGGCTTTTTGTTTTATATGCGAGAGTGCCCATCAGATAAACCAGCTTTATAAACTAGAAAAACATAACAGTTAGTTTTGAGAAATACCAATGTGTGAGCCATGCTCTGTGAAAAGGGGGCTTAATGCATTTGCAAAAAAAGTATCGACCAGATCAGCCTGCACAGGCTGACCTGAGCCGAAACCTTTTGCTGTTGATAAATTTCCTGCTTGTCAAAGGACCAGTGTACCTCACGATTCAGTAGGCTGTTATACAAAACAGATTTAGGGATTTATTTCATGCTTTCCGGTAGGATATCGAGAAATAGCGGTGAAAATATTTTTCGATATTACACGGGTACGACCAGTGAGAATACCGACCAGGGGGAGTTTGTACTGATTTTTATGGAAGTCTCGACAAAAAAAAAGAAGGCGTTAGAAGCATGAAATAAATAGAATATTTGTTTTTTTCGGTGAAAGATCGAAATTTATTTCATCGAGTGAACATCATCGGTAATATTTTCACGAGTGGCTGCGCGCCACTCGTGAAAATATTACCGATGATGTTCACTCGATGAAATAAATTTCGATCTTTCACCGAAAAAAAAACAAATATCCTCTATGTATAATACTGTGATGATCTTACTTGGTATCATACATCACGGAGATGCACTAAGCCCCCCTTTTCCAGAGCATGGCTCACATAGTTTTAAAACTGCTGTGGAAATATAAACTTTTATGTATGTTGATATGCACGATGTAATTTCCACTGTTGAGATGGTGCGCGATACGGACACACACCCAACCCCTCGTACGATTTAAAAATTGCTCGACAGCAAAAAAGGAACACTTTTCCGTATCGACATTATTTGCAGACGACAAAGGCGGTGTGGGTAAAATGGTGATGTTCGTTTTTGAAAAGGTAGAAAACACTGTAAGGAAAGGACGAAAGGCTGGTAGCCTGCTTTTTTTCCTGTTCCCAAAATGTTTTCAAATGCCTTCGACTTTAAAACTTGGGATTGTTTGGTGGAGGGCTCAATACAATGGCTTATCTCAGGTAAACGTTTTGGAGCTTATGTGATTTCGCTTATCTCTGGTCAAAGATAATTTGCCTCACGTCAAATGGAAAAGGTGATCTCAGTGAATATCATTTCTTATCAGTTTGTCCTTTTTACAGCAATATTCGAAAAAAAAAGAATCTTAAAAAGTATAATTACCCATGGCTAACATTAAATAAATTTGAAAGTTTAATAACAACAGAAAATAAAAGAGTCATTTTGAATATATCTAATTATCTTTATAATGCTAATTTAAAAAGAATAAAATTCTCTTAACTCTTTACCAAACGACAAAATTTTAGTCTGGTCCAAATTGAAAGCATTTGCAGACGACAAAATAAATGTGACTCAAAAACTGAAATTTGTGTTGGGATAGGTAGAAAACATTGTGGGAAAAGGAGAAAATGCTGGTTACCAGCATTTTCTCCTTTTCCCTCAGTGTTTTCAAAGGCTTCATTTTCAGGGTCGTTAAAAGTCGGGATTGTGTGGTAAAGGGTTAAAAACAATTAATTTTGTCAAATTATTATATATACAGAGCTTCTTAACACTGTACATACTCTTTTCACCATGCGCTCTGTTTAATTTGCTTGTTATGTTACTTTTGTACTTACGTGTACATTCATGACAAATAAAGTATTGTATTATATTGTAAAATTATAATGACGAGACGTCATTTATAATAACCTCGCAATAAAGACGGTGGCGTTACGGATGTAACTGCTGGCCTCTTGAGGATATATTTAAACTGACGGTAGATGAAAAAACTGAGAAACGCGCCATTAAACTTACAAAATTTTATTCGGGAAGGCAGTGACAGATATAGACAAACATTGGGACAATAAAATCTCCCACAATTAAACAAGAAGATACTGCTGTAATTAATATTTACACGCGAGTCGATTTTTCTGCCAAAAATCGCCTCAAACCATGTACAATAGATGATAAAACAGGGAAAACGTAGATTTACTACTACTTTTGAACACGCACCGTCAAATATAACATTAAAGATGCAGCCACGATAACTGCTTTAATACTTAAAACGGCAATATTGCGAAATTATCAGACAACGAGTGCCTGGCGATACACTATCACCTGGCGCCATCATTTATGTTTTTTTTCTCAAAAATTGTAGAAAAGTGTGCGAAATTAAATAGACAACCTTCCGTTCCATATAGTCATGCATGGATGATGCTTCCGACAAAATTTTGAACAAAAAATAGATTTAATTGACATTTTTCTTTAACTCTTTACCATGTTTTAACGACCCTGTGAAAGAAGGTTTTTGAAAACATTTTGGGATGAAGAGAAAATGCTGGTAACAAGCATTTTCTCCTCTTCCCAAAATGTTTTATACTATTTCAACGACAAATTTTAACGTTTGAGTAAAACATTTTGCTGTCTGCAAAAGCTTTCAATTTGGACAAGTCTAAAATGTTGTCCCTCAGTAAAAAGTCGATGTTTATTTACAAATTTCCTCCAAAGGGAGATAATATATAACTATCTTTGTAACTTTGATATGAAAATTTTGAGGTTGTTTACGAATGAACGATTACTCAAAAGAAAAGTCATTAAAAAAAACTCATAGAAAACCAATTTCAGCAGTTTTGAAATATTATTATTATTACGTGAATTTCCTGTAATGGGAGGTAATTTCTAACTACCCGTGTAATGAAAATGTAGTGGATATTTACTTGTAGGGATAACTCGAAGAAAACTAAATTAAGAAATATTGCTCGGTTTAATTTGTGAAATTTTTTCAAATTTTAGCATCAAATTCTTGAGAATATTATGTAAACAAACACGTCTCTCCTTCGTTTGATGTTCGTAACATGTAATGTGTCTGCAACATACATAGGTGTGCAACATGAGATATGTTCGTATTTTATTTTTGATACAGGCTTTCGGTTTAACCCCTAGGCTGCTAAGTGTGACTCACTTTGCGGACAGCGTAGATCAAGATCAGACTGCACAGAAAGTGCAGTCTGATCTTGGATCTACACAGTCCGAAGAGGAGATATCATTCCTCCAAACATACTTTTGAAATAGGAAAGTTTGGGTTTATACTATTGGTTTGAAAGCTTCATTTCTTTTATTTAGAAGGATAAGAGTTAAGTTTTCTTCATTCGACGTTTTAAAAAAAATTGCAACAACCAAAGCTATAGTTTAAAATATCTTCCATGAATTTAAAAATAATGCACGAGAACATTTCAAAATTCCCAGTTATAAACTGTTGTACGCTAGACAGGAGCCTGGACCAAGTTCTAAAACTACTGTAAATCACCTTAGAAGATTGCTTCTTGAAATCTAACCTGTTCTCAAGCCATGATGCAGATACTGTGGTTTGCCCCAACTGGTGACAGAGTTCGAACCCAAAACATTTGATGTGAGAGGTCGGCTCCCTACCCCTACGTTTCTGACTATGATATAATCAGCTTAACCATCGGCGCACCCTTAAGTCAAATCAGAGCCTTGTGGCACCAGCTACACGTTTTCTATCATTTTTCTGTCCGAAGACTGCGTGTTTCTGGATTCTTACCTTAACCCTTAACCTTCCTTATAACTTCAATGAATCTTTCAATCCGATTGTAAAAATCCAAATGTTGCTATTTCAAAGTTATGGTGGGTAGGGAAATGTCTCCTTATCGGAGAGTGTAGATCCAAGATCAGACTGCACGTTCTGTGCAGTCTGATCTTGATCTACACTGTCCGCAAAAGGTCTGTGAGTCGCGCTTAGCAGTCTAAGTGTTAAAAGGAGGCTTCATACATTTATAATCGTACTGAAGTTCAAAAATGTTTTATCACAGACTTTAGTAAGGCAATGATTTTCAAGTCGACAATAAATAGCCTAAAAAGGTGCAAAGAAAATCAAATTGTATTTCCTGACTCTTAGCCTCTTGAGGAATTTTCAGATTTCCTGTCAGAGTTTCGCAAAAGCATGTGGGAATGTCATGTGATAAATTACCGGCATCGATTGTGTGGGATCGTATTCAAATAGGTACAGAGGGTCCAAAAAGAAAATTAACAGTTTTAATATATTATATCTTTACGTTCTGCTAGATCAACGAAAATTTACACATGTACAGACAGTAGCTATAAGTTTAATCATGTATAAGCTTTAAAATTTACACTCATATACTTTTCAGAAAAATGTCAGATTAATAAAATTACTTTATTTTGTCCATGGCGTCAATTCTGTGGTTTATGGCGTTTCTACATGTCTACCCTTTTGAAGCTTGCGAAACCAATTGTCAATGGACACATCTATGCTCCTCAGAAACACCAAGAGGGAAGTAAGGAAGATCATTGTGGACACCTGTTGCAGTGTAACCAACAGTTTTGAAGAGCATGTGAGAAGGCAAGCTTCAAAGGGGAAAACATCATGAAAACGTCATAAACTGGTGAATTAACACCATGGACAAAATATGGTAATATTAGTAAAATGACATTTCTCTGAAAAGTATATGAGTGTAAATATTAGAAATGGCACAGGATTAAACTTAAATCTATTGTCAATACATGGGCAAGTTTCCGTTGATCTAGCAGAGCGTATTAAGATGAAATAAATAGACAATAACACTGTTAACTTTCTTTTTGGACACCCTGTACAATGACGTCATATCTGGTCTCACGATAAAGAGAGAGTTTCCGGTTGTACACAAACAATCCCTTTATTTAACTCTTTAATAAACGACAAAATTTTCGGCTGGTATAAACTGAAAGCATTTGCAGACGACACATTGAATGTGGCTCAAACTGGAAGATTTGCCTTGGACAGGGTAGAAAACATTGTGGAAAATGGAGAAAATGCTGGTTACCAACATTTTCTCCTTTTCCCACAATGTTTTCAAAAGACCTCTTCTTCAGGGTTGTTAAAGGTCGGAATTGTGTGATATACGGTTAGGTGATAAAATTGCACCTTTTTACAGCACAATATATCCAACTGAAATGTTGATTACTATGAATACTAGTACCATATAGAAGTATTCATCATAAAATTTTGGCTCACAGCAAAAAAAATCTAAGATTGCCCCTTTAAAGGGAGCGTAAACAGCCCTGGCGGACAATGACCATCAAGGCCAGACTTCGAGTCTAACTTTTGTTAAAAACTTTTCTCGGAACGTAGGCCTACATCAGCCTTAGGGCCCACTAAGAAGAAAAAATACTGAACTTTACGCGCCACGAGAGCAATACAGTCATACTCGTATAAAGGTTCTACAAATATGCATTATATCAAGGCCTCTTTCGTCCTACATGTCAAATATTATCGGACAGCGTAGATCCAAGATCAGACTGCACGTTCTGTGCAGTCTGATCTTGATCTATGCTGTCCGAAAAAGCAAGCGGAATAACCATTGGTGCCCTAAAGGGTTCAGAGATATGGGTGTGATGCTATAAGCCGGAACGGGAACCTTGAAAAAAATGATTGATTAGCGATGGTAGCTGGTATCTATTGTGATAGCTCTCAAAGTGGAAGTTCATTAAATATGGCTTAATTCTTAGATGTTATCGACAAAGGGCCTTTTAGTATCTTTAATAATTAAATGTTGCATGTCAATTTTTGATTATGATATTAAAATGTTCTCATCTCGCCGTCTCTTTGTCTCATGATGTGACACGTACGGGACACTTAGTAAATGGGACTTTTTTTCTTTTATTTAAATATCGTAACAGAAGGTGTTAAGATTTAAATTTTTACAGACTTTTTCAATCGACTGACGACGTCATAGTAAGAAAAGCAGCCATTTATTTTTCAAATTATGGAAATAACTGATCAAGAAAAAAAATGGCTCCCCGTGCATGGTATCTTGTCAGCTGAAGAGACTGAGAAACAAATAAAGACATTCAGATGTTCAGCCACACCAACATATGAGCAATGCTCTGACAAAAGGGGGCTTAATGCATCCCCGTGATGCATTATACCAAGTAAGTCATCACATAATCTTGGATCTTTAAAATCCATTTCGTCTCGCAGTCGGCTGGATCCGGCGGTAGAATGGTCCTTCGACAATTTACAAAAATTTACAAAAAGCAGAAAAGTTCGATCCTTCTCAGGCTGACACGAGTTGAAACTTTTTGCAGGTGTATTATGCCCCCTTTTCGCAGCGCAAGGGTCAATTATAAATGTCAAACTATATACTGATGTTGCACAATATCTGAAACAGATGAACACTCTTTTATAGTTTACCAATTTCAGTCATTCACACATTTAGATTGTTCTATGGTTAAAATTTGTTGGATGAACTGGACACAATTTGCTCACATAATGTACTGGTTGTTTTGTATTTTTGGCCTGAGGCTTATTTGTACAACATAAGATTTCAGTATTCAGATTGAAACATACTCGTATTTTATGGCAAAGAATTGATCATTTTACCTGTTACTACACATTCTATATCAGATATACCACTAAATCAGCCACGATACAGCAAAAAGGGGGTTTAAGCCATCTCAAACAAGCCCTGGTTTTCACGTATCTGCATTACAAGTCTTTTCAAAACACTGTGGGAAAAGGAGAAATTGCTCGTAACGAGCAATTTCTCCTTTTCCCACAGTGTTTTCTACCCTTTTAGAGACCTTTCTGCCATTTTCATCAAATTTAAAATTGTCGTCTGCGAACTCTTTCAATTTGGACCAGTCCAAAATTTGTCGTTTGGGAAAGGGTTACGGCATCTCAATATTGAATTATACGAAGCAAGTCATCACATAATAATTGACGTAGAAAATCCATCTAGACTAACAATTGACCGGATCTGGAGGTCGAATGGTCCTTTGACACGCAGAAAATTTACAAACAGCAAAAAGCTTCGACCATGTCAGCCTGCGCTGACTGCGCAGGCTCACATGAATCGATACTTTTTGCAAATGTATCAAGCCCGCTTTTTTACAGGCCATGACTCAAATGTATGCATTTTTTTTTTCTTTTGGAAAGAGAGAAGCGGTTTATCTCTTTCGATGCAAACTAAATAAGTTCGACGTTTTCAAGATTTGAAATTAGATTTCCACTGCAAATAAAGAATATTTTGGTCCTAGTTGATATGGATTTAAAATCAGACCGACCGTTTGTGCAGCCTGATCTTGGTCTAAAATGCCTGCCAAAGATGGGGGAAGGGAAATTATTCTATTTTTTTTTTTTTTTTTAGAAATATTGAGAGGAAAGGAGAGATTGCTTTTAACAATCAAATGTTCCTTTTCGAAAACTGTTTCCATGGCACTTGTTGACGCTTTTTGACGCTATTTGGTGGACTGATTCATAAATGTGTATACCTACGCATCCCTCATGTTAGTCTGTGCTAACACTCTTTTTTTTTAAAAATTGTGTTATGATAATGGTGTATTTGTTTACATATTTATTGTCAAATGTCGTGTAAATTCCCCTATTGTTAACCTTTTAGTCATGCCTTGATGCCAAAGTGAATAAAATGCTTTCTTAATAGAACTATTTTTCCAGGTAATGATTTTGCAATGTTAGGTACTCCAGAATCAGAGTTTTTAAGTTCAGTTTCCCACATGATAAATCTGAGCTGGGATGCTTCGCACCCCACCTCAAAAATGAATTTTACAACAAAGTGAAAAGCTAACAAAAGACGGAGAGCCTAGGCAAGTTTTAACCTAGTGTTAAAATTCATTTTTTCTGCCAGCGACTAACACTTGGACTGATCGTAAAATAACAGATTGCGATCTGCACAATAATTTCCATACTTTAAATGGTATGACTTAAATTCAAATGCATTCTGATACCTGCATTGTTTACTTTTGGTCGCTACTAGGGCTTTAACTCTGTTCTATCATTTGGCACAAACGGAACGCATAGTAAACGTAACTTTTTTTTTCTCTCTCTGAATATTACAACAAGTGTTAATTGACAATGTCCTGGAATGATAACTCACTGGATAGAAATTAACCCTGTCTCTGTCTTTGCTTTTCTTTGTAAGTTATTTCGTGCGTCTAGCAGTATTATACTATTTGTACGCTGGAGGCACTTGTCATGTGGATGTGTCTTGTGGCAGGGAACTGCTTTGGTACAGCCCTTTCCTTGTAAAGTCAACAACCAGAAAACATACGATACTTGTAACCCAATGCAGGTGGATGCCATTGCGACAGGTCTTTATCAGCCTCTGTTTATGGCACCATTCGTACAACCATATACCCTTACTCTGCTTTACTCTGAACATAAGCATGTATTGAACCATGCTCTGTGAAAGGGGAGCTTAAAGCATCTGCAAAAAATTATCGACCCAAGTCAGCTTGCGCAGTCCGCGTAGGCTGACCTGGGTCCGTATTCACCGACCATTCTTAAGAACGTTCCTAGACTTATTCTTCAAGATTTTCCAAGTTTGAAAGTAACACATCTCCTGATTGGCTAAACCAAATGGTTTAGCCAATCAGAAGGTGTGTTACTTTCAAATGTAGAAAATCTTGGAGAATAAGACTAAGAATATTCTTAAGAATGGTTGGTGAATACGGACCCTGGGCCGATTCTTTTTGCTATTTGGTCAATTTTCTGCTTGTCAAAGGACCAGTCTACTTCATGATTCAGCTGGTTGTTAGGCAAAGTTGAATCTATGGATCCCTAACTACGTGATGTCTTGCTAGGTAAAATGCATCACGGAGACGCATGAAGCCCCCTTTATGGCTCATTAAATGGTTGGCTGTTTTTTATCATATATATATAGCGGACAACTGTATCAAACCTATAATACGGTTTATTTACAAAGTGCACAGACAAAAAATACAGACTCTTGTTAAAACAGCCTGCGTTTGACCGAGTTAGGAGACAATATCTGTGAAATAAACATAAATCAGAGTGTCGTAAGGCACTCTACTAATATAGTCCTGTATTTGGGTTAACCTCCATTTTGAACGTGCGATTACCAAATAATTTGAAATAAGAGTAGTAAGTGGGTCAACTGTCTACTACAAACTCATGTTCGTTAATCATTGAATAGATTGCCTTTTGTTGCATTAATTGACGGTAAAATATTTCTATTTCTGTCCTACCCGTAAATCAGTCACTTTGAATGGTGTACAGTACACACAAGGGAGCAGCCATATTGAACAAAAGCAGTCTGGATCATTCAAGCGCTTACGGTTAATTAAGCGGATCGCGTAAGAACATATCCGAAAGTTCCGCATCTCGAGAGTTTTTCAAGCGTTTTTCTGATATATTTTTGTCTGTCATGCAAAGAGAGATTATTGTTTTTAATTAAGTCAGGTATTTTGTAAATAATTCGCATTGTATTATCACGTTCCCGATCAAATGTTGTCGTTTAATCACGGAAACGATCTAGAATTCAATTCCGGCGATAATAAAAAATGATATTTTGATTATTTTCTAACCCCTACAACATCAATAATGTATTGTCTGGTCCGGCACTAGGTTCGATCGGAATGCACTGACATTTCAGAGCGAGGTCAATATTTTGTGCAATGTAAACCCTGAGTCAATTTTATGTCAATAACACACGCTTTGAATTATAAAGATTTTCTTTCAGTTCAGTTGTTTTTAGATAATCAACTTTGTCTGGGTTTTAAACATTAATTCAGATTTTTTAAAAAATCTATTTATGTCATCTTTTGTCAGAAAATTGACCAAAAGCAAAAAGTTTCGGCCCAGGTAAGCCTGCGCAGACTGCGCAGGCTGACATGGGTCGATGCTTTTTGCAGATGCATTAAGCTCCTTTTTCACAGAGCATGGCTTATTTATAAGTTTCACTCGATGTACCAAAATGTTAGCGGTCCACAATACACGTTAATGCTGTGAATTCCAAATTCTTCCTTGCTGGTTTTAAGTACATTCAAATGTATTCTGTACTGTAATGACCTGCTTTAATCGAGCGTACGAATACAAAACCGATTTCTAGTGATTCGGACCGTTCCCTCATAAACATAAAAAGGCCCGCATACAAGGCAGATGGCTACTTATGGTAAAGTAATGTCGAAAAAAGTGCCGACCTGAGCATCTAACATAATTATGCAAGAAAGTGTTTCCTGTCTAAAGTGGGATCAAAGCACTTTTATTTTAATGTGTATGTTTGCATGTATTTTGACGACTTTCAAACGTTTTTTAACACTTAGGCCGCTAAGCACGTCTTTGTGGGCTTTTGTGGACAGTGTAGATCAAGATCAGACTGCATAGAACATGTAGTCTGATCGTCGATATACACAGTCCGATACAGTGATATTTCTTCGACGAGCAAAAATTTTTAATCGTTAAGTACGGGTTTTCACTATGGGCTGGAAATCTGCAGTTTAATTTATTTGAGCCATGCACTTTGATAAGGGGGCCTAATGCATCTGCGAAAAGAATCGACTCAGGTCAGCCTGCGCAGTCTGTGCAGGCTGAAACTTTTCGCTATCGGTCAATTTTCTGTATGTCCAAGGACAGTCTACCGCGTGATTAAGTCAGTTGTTAAAAAAAACGTGGCTATAATGAATCTATGATTATGTGGTAGCTTGACTGGTATCATGGATCACAGAGATGCATAAAGCCCCCTTTTACAAGAGCATGGCTCATTTAGCAGCCTAAAGGCTAATATGGAAACCATCTGGACTTTGTTGTCCTGTTCTAGTCTTTACTAAAAGTAGTCATGATGAAAAATTTAACGTAACACAATTATTGAAGATAGTCACGGAATGATGTTACACAAGACAGCTACTTTACCGTGATTCTACATAATGCCATTTACAAAGTATAAACATCTTATAGGCTGTTCATCTAACGGCTTTACCAAACGGTAAAATTTTAGATATGTCCTTATTCAAACCATTTGCAGACCACAAATTTAAGGTGGCACAAATAATGGAATTTGTCTTTAATAGATAGAAAACATTGTGGGAAAAGGAGAAAATGCTGGTTACCAGCATTTTCTCCTTTTCCCGCAAAGTTTTCAAAACCCTTCTTTTACACAACGGGGTCGTTAAAACTCGGGATTATGTGGTAAAGAGTTAACACGTTGACTACAGAAAACTCCTCAGTGCCATAGCCGAAAGAAGAAACTTCTGCTGACGGCATCGATCAAATTAGACATTACGAGCAACTTTTTCCTTTTTGTCTCAATGTTTTAAACAAGTGGTCTTCTGGGGGACAAAAAGGCGCCATTTGAAGGTGGTAACAAATATTGATACGGCGAAAAACAAAGCTAACGTACATCGTCCCCTGGACGCAGATACATGTATAGTCATGAAAGATTGATTGATTGATTGATTGATTGATTGATCGATCGATCGATTGACTGACTGACTGTATGGTGTTTAACGCAGTTTTCAACATTTTTTTCAGTGATATCGCGGCGGCCAGTGCACCTATCCATGCTTTATTGGAGTTTATTTTACCGGTACTCTGCACAATATTCTTTCCAGGTCACTGACTGCTTCCCCACATAACCATTGTCGAAACAATGGTCAGCGGTAGAGAAGAATAATTCCTGTCGCAATGACGATCACCAGTCCTCGGAAAGAAATTGGCCTTGCCTGGGATCGAAGCAGCGACCTTCTGTTCTCAAGTCCGGACTGAGATACCGGATCTCGGCATATGAAATACATGTAAAGAACAGTTTCGAAACGAATCTTTATAACAGAAGATAAAGAATCCAAATAAGCAATTAAAACCTTTTACCACACAATTTTAGCGACCCTGATGTGAAAGGCATTTGAAAAAATTGTTGAAAAAGGAGAAAATGCTTGTAACGAGCATTTTCTCCTTTTCCCACAATATTTTCTACCCTTTCTGACATAAGTTCCATCATTTGAGTATAATTTTATTTGTCGTCTGCAAATGCTTTGAATTTGGACCAGTCTAAAATTTTGTCGTTTGGTAAAGAGTTAAGCAGATAATGAAATATCTTTTTCATGACATGAGAGTGAAAGATTAGTGCATGTCATGTTTTAGATTCAATTAGCCAAATGCACCACGTGATAACAACAAAACAAATAACAAATCGCCATAGTAGTCTGAAGAAAATAATGTATAAATAAACAAAAAAGTTCAGAGGCAAAAAAAATCATCCATCAATTGTTTCAACCAATTTGGGGTTCCCCCGAAATTTCTGGGACACTTCTATCCATGCGGCAAGGTTACTTTTCTAAAATGCATAAACGACTCGTTTAACCGAAATACAAACAAAGACTTGATTAGAATGGATATTTTGATATTGCCTTCATTATCATTCTAAATATCTTCGCCATTATGGGGGTATTAAAATGTGATGAGTCCGCCATTAATGTTCGACAGCGACATCTGACGGTAGTCTTTATTTTCGGATAGGCTCGGTCCCGGTCGCTATGAAACTCCACGAATCATCTTTTTGTTTTCCTGCAGACGTCTTTACAATGGGAATCGTATGATTAACTCATAATCAGGAATTAATTCTGTAAAATACCCCCAAATTTTGCCATAATGCCTACCAGCAAACAGTTCCGAAACCAACTTCTCAGCGAATGACAGGTTGCTAAAATCCCGCGAGAACTGAACGGGAGTTCGATAATTGTTTATTTCCTCTGAATCGTGAAATCGCTTGAAGGGTGCGCCTTAAACTTGCCCATTTGCAGAAGAAATGGCCCTGTTCACAAGTCTAATTAAGTGGAAATGTTTTCGCCTCACGTCATAACAATTCATAGAATTCCCGAAATTTCTCTCGACACCATGTATAATGATGCATGCTAAAATGAAAGATGTTGGAGAATTCTGGTATTGTTCCTTTCCGGTCTTAGACTTTCTATTTTTGGGTATTTCCGTTTTCTACCAAAGGAAGTCAAAGGAAGATTAAATTTTCATTATCAAGAAGAGCTGGAGAATTCTTCATCTAAAATCAAGTTCTCTGTCTCTGTCTCTCTGTCACACACACACACACACACACACCAATATTGTGAAACTTACAGGCAATTCAATGCATTAACCTTTTCTTAAATAATTTCTACTCTTAACTACACTCAGAAAGAAGCCTTTCGAAAACATTATGGAAAAAGGAGAAAATGCTGGTAACCAGCATTTTCTCCTTTTCCCACAATGTTTTCTGCCCTTCCCAACACAAATTTCAAATTTTTAGCCACATTTATATTGTCGTCTTCAAATGCTGTTCAATTTGGACAAGTTTAAAATTTTTGTCGTTTGGTACAGAGTTAAGTTACACCTCTACAGTCTACATGCTGTATTTCTTTTACTATTTTACCAGCATTTTCTCCCTTAACCACAATGTCTCCTAATCTTTTAAAGACAAATTCCTTCATTCTTATTTTACTGTCGTCTGCAAATGCTTTCATTACGGACAAGTCAAATATTTGTCGTCTGGAAAAGAGTTCAGATAAAACTGCAAAACGAAAACTGTCTGCTGATCAATAGAAGGAACCAAAGACAAATATGACACCATCTCGAGCAATTGTATTTGAGCTGCGCTCTGCCAAAAGAGGACTTAATGCAACTCCGTGGTGCAAGTCATCATATAATTATGGATCTATAGTAGCTAAACTCTTTTGCTGCTTAGCCGGACTCGATGATTTTTTCGGACAGCGTGGATTTGGATCAGACTGCACATAAAGTGCTTCTGGGTCTATGATCAGCATTGCCTGGTGGAGGAAATGTTTAAGACGATAAGAAATTGAAATTGAAACATTTGTGTTTTGTTTTTTTTATATTAGATGAAAACTCATTTATTTTCTTACTGTTTTTCTTTTTAGCAGTTTAGGAGATGATAATAATCTTCATATTCACTCTCTACAGTTGGTTCAAAATTATACGAAAAAGACAAAAGAAAACATATCTATAAAAGGTGATTTGAAAACATTGAGACGGAAATATCACATTTAAAAAAAAAAAAGAAAGATTATACGAAATTGACCGCTTCACATACAAAGTAGATTCTTCATGTTTATAATATATACATGTAGCAGTTATTGCCCTTGGTTTATTATCGGTTGTTCATGTTTATCATTGCTATTGTATATGACGAGATACATGTACTTGTATAAGTCAATAAAATCTATCATCTATAACAGCAACATTAAAAAAAAAAACTTCATCATGAGGTAGACAGGTCCTTGAACATACAGAATATTGACCAATAGCGAAAAGTTTCGACCCAGGTCAGCCTGCGCGGACTGCGCAAGCTGACCTGGGTCGATAGTTATCGCAGATGCATTAACCCTTTACCAAACGACAAAAATTTAGACTTTTCCAAATTAAAAGCATTTGCAGACGACAATTTATATGTGACACAAATTGTGCAACTTGTCTTTGAAAGGGTAGAAAACAATGTGGGAAAAGGAGAAAATACCGTTTACCAGCATTTTCTCCTTTTCCCACAATGTTTTCAAAAGGCTTCTTCCTCAGGGTCGTTAAAACCCGGGATTGTGTGGTAAAGGGTTAAGCCCCCTTTTCACAGAGCATGGCTCATATCTTAATAAACCTGAGAAAAAAATTGCAGCATTTTTGGAAAAGGATAAAATGCTAATAAATGCTGGTTTCCAGCATTTTCTTTATTTCCAACAATATTTTCTTCTCTTTCAGAAACAAATCCAATCATTTGAGCCACATTTAACTTGTCTGCATGTGCTTTCAATTTGGACAATTCCAAACATTTTGCCATCTAGCAAAGAGGTTTTATACCATCTCCAGCAATTCAATCAATCGTTCAGAGAACATTATGACTTTGACATGTTTTGTCATAAATGGTATCTTGGACAATTACATTCGAGCCATAAATCTTCATTTTTAACAGCTTAATTGCCTAATAAGGTATAAATATTAATTAGACCGTTATCAGAAGACGATACAGCGCATCCATAAAAACGTGAAGGTCTACATCGATTTTGAGCCATGAAAAAAAAAAACTCGCGTTTTCTTCTCGTAGCTGTAGATTATCGTTCCGCCATTGTCGTAACTAAAGATCACGTGATAGAATTGATGTCGATGAGACAGACATTTCCGTTTACCCTTATACAAACCAGTATATAATTATCCCTGCTGGGTCGGTATTCATCAACCATTCTTAAGAACGTTCTCTGTCGTATTCTCAAGAATTTCTAAATTTGAAAGTAACAGAACTTCTGATTGGCTAAACCAAATGGTTTAGCCAATCAGAAGTTATGTTACTCTCAAATTTAGAAAATCCCTGCTGGGTCGGTATTCACGAACCATTCTTAAGAACGTTCTCTGTCATATTCTCAAGAATTTTCTGAATTTGAAAGTAACACAACTTCTGATTGGCTAAACCAAATGGTTTAGCCAATCAGAAGTTGTGTTACTCTCAAATTTAGAAAATTCCTGAGAATACAAAGAACGTTCTTCGTCTTATTCTTCAAGATTTTGTAAATTTGAAAGTAACACATTTCCTGATCGGCTAAACCAAATAGTTTAGCCAATCAGAAGTTGTGTTACTTTCAGATTTAGAAAATCTTGCAAAACAAGACAAAAGAACGTTCTTAAGAATGGTTGGTGAATACGGACCCAGATGATCTTTGTAGGAGACCACTTTTATAGTCATTGTGGCTTAAAAAATTGCTCGAATTAAGCAAGTTTTATTTTTCCCCTTGTCCAGAATATCTTACAAAATTTTGTGTCAGCTAGACTACACTATTGTGGGATATAGTCTCGATTTAGGTTTCACTTTATGTGCAGTCTGAATCTTATAAACTGCTTGTGTAAGGAACCGAACTTGAAACTGTTTTGTGGATTTCAAGGCTTAATTTAGGTAGGATTGTCCGTTTAACCCTTTCCAAAACAAGCCCTGGTTTTCACGTGTCTGCAGTACAAGTCTTTTGAAAACACTGTGGGAAAAGGAGAAATTGCTCGTAACGAGCAATTTCTCCTTTTCCCACAGTATTTTCTACCCTTTTTGATAACTTTCTGCCATTTTCATCAAATTTAAAATTGTCGTCTGTAAACTCTTTCAATTTGGACCAGTCCAAAATTTGTCCTTTGGGAAAGGGTTAAATAGAATTTTCTGTTAGTACAGTATTCAAGATGAAAGATTCGAAGAAAAGTGTGCCAAAAACCTGATATAAATGATAATCCTATACAAATAAATATCTGTGCAAGCGGCTGTTTACCACGAACAATTTGTTTAAAGCCCCTTCTTCCTGTCCTCAAAAAGCACCCTAAAATCCTTTTTAGAATTCAGTCTTTCTCGAATTGATCTCTAGATATGTAGCATCAGGGCCTGTGCCAGGCGAGTGGAGGCAGCCGTCAAAATTTTGCATGTTACAAGTGACTTTTGTGAACACGTTAATATCAAAACCCGATCTGAATCTAGACGAGACGTCGAATATTCGCTGATTCATTGGTATCGAATTTGTTTAGCAGTGTTTTTATTCTTTTCAAAGAAAAGACTGGAAGCCATTTTGAGATCCAAAGGAGATTTAAGTTATTAACATCCAGGCAAATTTCTAGATTATGCCATATGATTGATTTGCCTCAACGAAGTATTTTTGAATGAATAGAGGATTTTTTTTTCTGTCGGTGAAAGATCGAAATTTATTTTATAGAGTGAAAAAAGTCAGTACGACACGAAACTTTCAAAGTATTATTATATTTATAAATAAGGCTATCAGCCCAAAATATCCAAAATGTGCTGAAGTATTGTTGCATACCACAACCAGTTTTGAACTAAAATTCCTGTAAGAAGTTAATAATGCAATCATATATATTTTTTTCCAGCTGTCAATTCGGTATACAAATAAAAATTCAGCTTAATACTCTGAAATTCTGTCATCCTAAAGTTTTGTGAATTTCGTCATTTTCAGAGATGTCTCCCTGTCTCAGAGCATACATTTTTTAACGAATGATAGAGGATTTCCATCAGAATATCAAAGAAGATATGCTTCTTTCAGAAAATTATTCCATATAATATCAAAAAGGAGGAGAAAATTAATTCATCACTTATCTGAATAATATGAAAAGACGGTCAGGGCTTAAAAAGATAACTAATAAATACATGCTTTGATATTACTGTCGTCTCGATAAAATATACGCCTAATATGACAGCTTTCAAATTCTTGTCACTGACTTCTATCTATGAGTATTAATCCTTAACCACACAACCATAAGGTTAAACGACCTTTATGAAGAAGCCTTTTCAAAACAAAGTGGGAAAAGGAGAAAATGCTGGTGACCAGCATTTTCTCCTTTTCCCACAATGTTTTCTCTCCTGTCGAAGAACGTTCCATTACTTGAGTCAGAGTAACTTTGTCGTCTGCAAATGCTTTCAAATTGGACAGGTCTAAAATATTGTCGTTTGGTAAAGGGTTACACGCCTTCGGAAGAAGGCTGTTGAAAACATAGTGGGAAACTTGATGCTGAGAAAATGCTGGTAACCAGCATTTTTCTCCAACTCCCACAATGCTTTCTTCCTTTTCAAAGATAGTTTCCACCATTTGAACCACATCTAATTTGTCGTTTGCAAATGATTTGGATTTGGAAAAGTCTAAAGTCTTGTCGTTTGGTAAAGACTGAAACTGTGAATATTTTTTCTAGGGACAAGAAATAATAATAATTATCCCGCAAAAAAAAAAAAGATAAAAGAGGTAATTAGTGAAAATCAAATAAGAAAGCCAGGGGATGAAAAAAGCGCGGGAATAATTGTCCTTGTAGAATATCCGTTATTCTTTCTATTTTAATTAGGATGCTAATCTTAATGAGATCAGCGGCATAGTAACTGATGCCGTCTGTACACTGGGCTTTAGACTAGCAACAGACACCGTTCCGGAGCCAGTGGATACATTTCCCGCCATTTTTTTTTTTTCATGGTCCTGCGTGGCTCTGTGGTAAATTGTAAGAATTGTAACATTGTTCCTTGTTAGAATATCGGTTATTCTTTCCATTTTAATTAGGATGTAAATCTTAATGAGATCAGCGGCATGTAACTGATGTCGTTTATGCAGTGGTCTTTACACTAGCAACAGATACCGTTCTGGAGTCATTTGATACATTTCCCGCCATTTTTCGACGGTCCTGCAATGCTCTGTGGTAGTGTTAGAATTGTAACCTTGTCCTTCGTAGAATATCGGTTATTCTTTCCATTTTAATTAGGATGTTAATCTTAATGAGATCAGCGGCATGATAGCTGATGCCATTCAAGCATCGGTGTTTACATTGATCTTGGACTCCATTCGGATTAATGGACATATGAGCCATGCTCTAGCAAAAGGGGGCTTAATGCATCACCTCGATGCATTATACAATGCAAGTGCCATCATGTAATTTTGGATCTATTAGATCCATTTTCCGTAACAAATGACTGAATCCTGAGGAGTAACGGTCCTTGGACATGCAGAAAATTGACCAAAAGCAAAACTTTTCGGTCGATACTATTTGCAGATGCATTAAGCCTCCTTTTCACAGAGCATGGCTCATATCTATCGTCACTTTTTAGAAGAAAACATGCCATTTCAGATTGAAAGTAGTTTTTCACATATATTAAGACATTATTTTCTTAACTGTACGGGTAGTGGCGTTGGTCAGGTTGGCACTGCAAAGTTCTAGCTCTACTACTGATGCACTAACTAAAGACATGAAAATGGCAGCTGCTGACAGTGATATCGCTAATATAGGGTAGAGAGACAACGATTACTTTTTAATTGGTACAGAGGTAATATAAGTAAAGAATGTTTCTACAGTCTCATGCAAAATTCAAAAGAATCTACTGTCAGAAAAGTAGCAATATACATAATGCAGTCATGAAGATAAAAGAAACTGAAATAAACTCTAATACTTAGTTTCAAGATCTAATTACATCAATGATCATTTTCTTCTTAACCAAACAATCGTGTGTTTTAACGACCCTAGAAAAATACCTTTCGAGAGCATCGTGGGAAAAATAGAAAACCCTGGTAGCCGGTTTTTTTTTTCCCACAATGTTTTTTCTAATGTATCAAGGACAAATTCTGCCATTTCAGCTGTCCTCAATTGGAAGTCTGCAAATGCTTTAAATTTGAAATGCAAATGCTTTAAATTTGGACAGGACTATATCTTTGTGGTTTGGTAAGGAGTTAAATCTATCCGATAACTGTAAATATTCATTTATATATTTTGTTATGTATCTTGGGCCAGCGGCCTATATGTACAATAAAGAAGAATTGAAATATACTGCTAAAAAGGCGTAAAACCCCGAGTCAAACAGAGCGTAGCCCATTTTCCGTCTTGAGCAACCGTAGAAGGAAATAAACAAAACTTAACTCATGGGATATGTTAATGAATGTTAAAAATTATAGGAAATGTTCACGAATAGTTAAAATTCAAAGGATATGTACATTAATGAAAAATCATAGGATATGTTCATTTAGTGATGAAATTTCAATATGTTCATGAATCACAAACAATCATAGGATATATTCATGCATGATGAAAAATCAAAAGATAAGTTAAAGAATAATGAAAATTACAAGACACATTAATGAATAATGAAAATCATATATTCTCATGCATGATGAAAATTTATAACATACGTTCATCAATAATGAAAATCACAGGATATGGTCCTGAAAGAAGAAAATTCATAGAATACGAGAATCGTATGTTCATAAATGATGAGAATTATAAGGATATGTTCATAATTGATAAAATTTCATAGCCTGGGATAATTTTTGCGTTCATGAATGACGAAAATTCATAGGATATGGTCATGATTGATAACAAATTCACAGAATATACCCTTGAATGATGAAAATGCATGGGAAATGTTCATGAAGGATGTCGTGAAAAGAATGATGACGTAAACAGAACAGAATACTTTACCCAATATTAAAAATATATCTTCATTCCAGGCCTGATTTTAACTCATTGTCTGCTAACCACTTATTTTCGTCTCGAGGCAAACCACTTTTAGAAAGTATTGTTGAGAAAGAACTAAATGAATTTTTAGCACGATTTCTCCTTCTCCCACAATTATTTTCATATTATAAACGGGTCAATTCATATTGACCTAACGTCTTCAGATGCTTAGACATTCAGAAGAAAAGATTTTCTGCATTCGATTCTGCAGGGACTATTTTTTACCTACAGTGAAAGATTACATCACCGAGTCGTTGAAAGGTTTTTGAAGTTTATTTTAGTCTGACAGAAATGACCCGACATCTTCCGGAAATGGATATTTAGTAAAATATCTAGTTGATTTTTTTCGCGTCTTTCAGTGGGGAAAAAATCAAAAAGGAGTATACCTAATTACACATTACGTGCGATTTTTAAATTTTCCACATTTACTTTCATACTTATTTACATATTCAGGTGAATTCATGTTGATTTTCCTTATTTAAGTTGAGCTTTCTGGTGCTTTTTTTTTTTTTAGACATGGATCAAAGAGGGGGAACATCAGGGGAAACAGTAGTATAATAGTAAAACATAATGTTGACCATTTGGTTTGCATAAAAACTAATGTTTGGATCAAATGCATTCAAATGAGACTTCTTCTTCAATATATCTTTGAGACAATGTTACTCATTTACAAAAAGCATGTAGAAGTCAAATTTTCACAACTAACCATTTTCAATTTCATGCTTTTTGCTATTAAAAACAATTGGTCTTCGCTGCCTTACCTTTAACCCTTTCCCAAACAAGCCCTGGTTTTCACGTGTCTGCAGTACAAGTCTTTTCAAAACACTGTGGGAAAAGGAGAAATTGCTCATAACGAGCAATTTCTCCTTTTCCCACAGTGTTTTCTACCCTCTTTGAGACCTTTTTGCCATTTTCATCAAATTTAAAATTTAATCTTTCAATTTGGACCAGTCCAAAATTTGTCGTTTGGGAAAGGGTTAAGGCCATAGAAATAGAATTATTTGAGTATTATTATACATGTACCTTTATTTACCAGCTAGCAATCTTATCAATCTTCCTAGCCACAAAGATGCTATACAAATTATCGGTTATTTAGAGAGCTGATAATGTTATTCCTGAAAGAAAGCCGAGCCCCCGTAGCTCAGTCGGTAGCGCACAGGACTTGAGAACAGGAGGTCGCTGGTTCGATCCCCGGCTCTGCCAATTTCTTTTCGAGGATTGATGATATTCATTGCGACAGGATTCATTCCTCTCTCACCGCTGACCATTGTTTCGACGATGGCTATGTGGGAAAGCAGCCAGTGGCTTGGAAAGAATACTGTGCGAAGTACTGGTACAAGAAACTCCAGGAAAGCACAGATATGTGCACTGGCCGCCGCGATATAACTGAAATAATGTTGAAAACGGCTTTAAACACCATACAATCAATCAATCAATCCTGAAAGAAAACGCCATGGGAAAAGAAGGTCAACTTCCTGTGAAGGTCAACTTTTTTTCCGGGAATGTTTCTTGAAAGTGGCTGTATTCAAACAACTTGAAAATATGCATGTGTACGCATAAGTTTTTATGAACCTAGTTTTTCAATATGCTTGGTCTCACATGTAGATCTAAGTGTTTTCAAACTGACCCTGGGATAGTATGCTGTTATATTTGTTGCACCCTCACCACCATTTTCAGTTGTCAAAACTAGCATTGAGTTTAATAGAAAAAATAATCAAAACAAACTTTTGAATTCTTAAAAAATTGTTTTATCTCGTGGTTTTTGTAAAATAATCAGGTAAAATAAAGAAACTGTGGAAAAAAAAATGATAATAATAAATATTTAAAGGCCCAAAAGCGGCCGAAAAAATCAAGGAGTCAAAATGCTTTTAAATTTAAATCATACCATTTAAAAGTATGGAAAATATTGTGAAGATGACAATCTGTTATTGTGTGGTTGGTCCAAGTGTTTTAAAAATGAATTTTAAAATTAGGTAAAAAGTAAAGAAAAGAAAAAGTGACCTGGCAACGTTTAACCTAGTTTTGAAATTAATTTCTATACCAGCAAGTAACACTTGGACCGACTGTACAATAACAGGTTATCATCTTCACAATAATTTCCATACTTTTAAATGGTTTGATTTAAATGTAAATGAGCCATGCTCTGTGAAAAGGGGGCTTAATGCATCTGCGAAAAGTATCGACCAGGTCAGCCTGCGCAGTCCGCGCAGGCTGACCTGGGTCGAAACCTTTCGCTATCGGTCAATTTTCTATATGTACAAAGACCACTAGACCTCGTGATTAAGTCAAGTGTTAAAAAAAAGTCGCTATTGTGGATATATGATTATGTGATGGCATCACGGAGATACATTAAGCCCCCTTTTGCCAGAGCATGGCTCAAATGCATTTTACTGCCAAAGGTTAGTTTTCATACAAACCAAATGGTCTATAACAATGCAGACTTGTAGTAGATATACGATAAGCAGTTTGACCCGGGACCATTTACATCAACAGTTCTTGATAATATTCGTCTCTATTTCCTAAGATTATTCTAAATTTCAAAAAAACACAACTTCTGATTGGCTAAACCAAATGGTTTAGCCAGTCAATTTGGTTTAGCCAATCAGAAATTGTTTTACCTTCTAAATTTAGAATGGTTGGTGAATACGTGCCTTGATCTACTCTCTCCACCGACAACAACTGAAACTGAACCATGTGATGTAGAGGTAAATACAAGTAGCAAGATGCATGAAAGCAACCTGGAATCGCGCTAAACTATTTGCGACTATTTGAGAGGACACTTATTGACTGACGCAGCTCGGCGGTGATTTTTATCAAGGCGAAGCCCGTCTCTGATTATAAATGGAAAATATTTTAATTCACCATTAGCATGGCCGTTTGATTGATTGAGAAGTTCCTCTGTCAGATTCTATTGGCTGATAAGTTAGCTGACGTTCGGCAGACTTTGGTGAATTCAAGTATTGGGAGTGAGTTGCGGCATACATTATACTGCCGGGAGATTTTATACTTTGTATGCCCTTATATGGATTTTTAAAGGTTTTTCTACGACTCTGCTATTGAAAAGCATTTTCTTTTATTTCTATCGATAGTTTGTTATGGTATTTTGTTTTAATCCTATAGTTTAACCATTACAAATGATCGTATCTTTTTTTCCTTCTTCTTGTGAGCAGAATAGATCAGTATCAAACTACACAGAACATGCTGTCTGATCTTCAATAGAGGTGGTCGAAAATGTCTGTATTCTGAGATATTTAGGTACATAACGGAATTGAAATTGCAGTAATTGTTTCTTTGATACGTAAATCGCCTTTAACTCTACTTCAACCATTTCGCTGTATTACTAAAATACTTTTTTTCCAAGACACAGAAACACCGTGGAAAAAGAGTCATTTTTTATGAGTATTTTTCCCTTTTTCACAATATTATAGGTGTTATTTTCTTTCTCTGTGTAAAAGGGTAGACATTTGTATGGTCCTATATAATACACTTTTGTTATCCTTTTTAATATTCCACATAACATCAAATTAACCCTTTCCCAAACAACAAATTTTGGACTGGTCCAAATTGAAAGAGTTTGCAGACGACAATTTTAAATTTGATGAAAATGGCAGAAAGATCTCAAAAAGGGTAGAAAATACTGTGGAAAAAGGAGAAATTGCTCGTTACGAGCAATTTCTCCTTTTCCCACAGTGTTTTCAAAAGACTTGTACTGCAGACACGTGAAAACCAGGGCTTGTTTGGGAAAGGGTTAAGGCAAACAAGGATCCGAAGTAAGACAGACCCTATGCAGACCTCGGTTCGTGTTCACCAACTGTTCTTAAAGATACATTCACACTCGTTTTCAGTCAGTTATTAACCAATATCATCTTTATTTTATGAAACTATAACCATTCTTGTATCCTTAGGCAAAATGTTGCCCTTGAGGACTGCAAGTTTGCACAGATTATTACGGATAGAAAATGCATTTTATTTTCTGGAGGCCTTTAAAGAAACCAGTGTTGTCGTTTCTGGTTTTGAATGAGGACAAATCCCTTACACCACGTATGTTGGTAATTTATCTATATTTACACAGCTGACTAAATTCTGAGCCATTATACACACTATCAAGTTTTTAACAACGTTTTTTTCCCCCCTAACTCTAAAGATATATCTTCAAGTATCTTTAAGAACATTTTTAGTCTTATTCTCAAGACTTTTCTAAATTTGAAAGTAATACAACTTCTGATTGGTTAAACCAAAAGATTTAGCCAATCAGAAGTTGTGTTACTTTCTAAATCTAGAATTAGACTTCAAAAAAAAAATAAGAATAGTTGGTGAATACGGCCCCTGTATAAACGACCTAATAACAACAGAATCGACGGAAAGGGTCACAACAATAAGTAACGAAGGGTTCACGTTCCTGTTAAAAAGCATTCACCACACATTCCTGACTTTTAACGACCCTGAGGAAGAAGCCTCTTGAAAACATTGTGGGAAAAGGAGAAAATGCTGGTAACCAGCATTTTCTCCTTTTCACACAATATTTTCAACTCTATAAAAGATAACTTTCATGTTTTGGGTTACATTTAATTTGTCGTCTGCAAATGCGGTCAGTTTGGGCAAGGCTATAATTATGTCCTTTGGACATGAAGAAGTCCCTTTCTGAAAAAAAAAAAACAGACAATTCTGAGGAACAGCTTTCAGAGAATTTCGAGAGTCTACAGTCTGATCAAGTGTCTGATATTTTGTACAATATCCTGACGACAGAGGGGTCGGTCATTTTTACTGACTGCAAAGGTTCGTATCTTTCATGCTGTACTTAACTCTTTACCAAACGACAAATTTATAGACTAGTCCAGATTGAAAGCATTTGCAGACGACAAAATAAATGTAATTAAAAAAACTGAAATTTGTTTTGGGAAAGTTAGAAAACATTGTCGGAAAAGGAGAAAATGCTGGTTACCAGCATTTTCTCCTTTTCCCACAATGTTTTTAAGAGGCTTCTTTTTTAGGGTAGTTAAAAGTCCGGATCATGTGGTAAAGGGTTAAAGTCACAATAGTGGCCAAAAGTAAACAATGGGGTTTAAAATGCATCTAAATTTAATTCATACCCTTTAAAAGTACGAAAATTATTCTGAAGATGACAATCTGTTGTTGCACAGTCAGTCCAAGTGTTATTCACTGATAGGAAAATGAATTTCAAAACCCGGTAAAAAGTCAACAAAAGGTACATTGTTCTTCTTTATTTAGTTATTTACACCATGTCTCTGTATGTTTTGTTTCCATTATCTTTCATCTGTTGTTAATTTGATTGTAGGGGAAGGGCCAAATCTAAGTTGTAAGAACTTGTGGCCCGACCCCATTCACTTCATGAATAAAATATGTTTAAACTAAACAAAAGATAGAACGACCTGGCAACTTTTGTCCTAGTTTCAAACTTCATTTTCTGCCAGCGACTAATACTTGGATCTACCGCCCAATGGAAAATTGTCAGCTTCATAATAATTTTACATACTTTTAAATGGTATGATTTGAAGTCAAACGCATTTTACCACCGTTTGTTTACTTGTGGCCACAACTGGGTCCTTAAAGGTTAACAAAGAGAATAAAGGGGTGAAATTGACAAAGGCCAAATATTCCACCCTGCTTTACTCCCCAACACATTGTCTGTGACAGGGGCAATTTTTATTGACAAGACAATATATCCCGAAACAGTGACAAATTTACCCATAATTCCCGGTTTTGAATTTCACGAGCGACGTGTGTTTATTTTCTGCCGCCCCTTTTTGTTACAAACACTGTCAACGATGGGCAGCCGGGGAGTTTTGGGTTTCCGTCTTTATTGGGTTATGAAAATGATTTGGGTCGATGCGGTCCTTTGTAACTTATCAGCGTCATTTTACGTTGAATAATTACTACACACACAAATGCTTTTTTGGCAGTTTTTTTTTTTTGCTTTTGGCTTGTTGTGACTTTTTTTACGAAAGAGGTAAGCAGTGAATGGAGTTGAATTGTTGATTTGGCTTCAGACCTTAAAATACATCACCATGCATTTCGCAAACCCAATGTTTCTAAACATCCAAGCGCTGTTAATCAATCTAACTAAATAAAAAAAAAAAAGGGTAACACACAAAAAAATATTGTTGACAAAATATATAATTGAGCCGTACTCTGGCAAGAGGGGGCTTACAGCGTGATGCTTGCTACCAAGACAGTCATCACATAATTATGGACCCATAAAATCCATTTTGCTTAACAACCGACAGAATGATGAGGCAGAGTGGACAAATGACTTGTAGAAAATTGACAAATAGCAAAAAGTTTCGGCCCAGGTCAGCCTGCGCGAACTGCGCAGGCTGACCTGGGTCGATACTTTTTAATAGCTGCATTGAGCCCCTTTTCACAGAGCATGGTTCAAATAAAGAGCAACTTTCACATTGTATTGCAACTTGTAAATTTTACTCAAAGATAATACCGGTATAAAGCTTGCCATTTATGTCCATAGCCTAAAGAGGGAAGTCCCAATGTCAGTTTCAGAAACCGGGTTGCAATTTTGTTGCAATTTTTTATGTTGTTAAATGTCTGACATTGACGTGACTCACAGGAGAGGAACTTTATAAGCTAGCAGCTTTCGTTCCAATCCTTTTCACGCAACTTTAATTTTCAGAATATTACGATGTATGTAAATATTATACTGAATAAAATATGTTTAAACTAGAAACCGGGTCATTTCTTGCTTCTCGCAAAGATTTCAAACATTCTGGTTGTACACGATAGAAAATTTGAAACACCTTGAAAAAAAAAATGATAAAAAGAGGATTATACTGAAAACTGTTTGTTATCGAACGGTGCCCTGGAACAATTTTGGAATTTTTATTGTTTAGAAAAACTTCGATTGAAGTGTCAAAATTTTAACCTTCGTGTAATTTGTAGCTGCATTTTGTTGGTCTAAAATGAGTCTTGGTCTGTCCATTCATTGTTTAACCTTTTACCACATAATGTCGACTTTTAACGACCTCGGCTAAGAAGACTTTTGAAAACATTGTGGGAAAAGGAGAAAATGCTGGTAACCAGCATTTTCTCCTTTTCCCACAATGTTTTCTACCCCGTGAAAGACAAACTTCGACAATTTAAGCCACATAGAGTTACGCGTCCGCATTATGCTTTGGAAATGGACAGGTCTAAAATTTTGTTGAGTGGGAAAAGGTTAATTGATTTTTATACCATTTCTATTTTTATTATCGTTTTTATAGTTGTTGTTGTAAAGGAATTAAAACCGTGATAAAAAAAAATCAGGGAATTCAAAAACCAATTCATCTTACCACAGCATCTCTGCATCAAACAAAGAATTTTAACCCTTTACCACACAATCCCGACTTTTAACGACCCTGAGGAAGAAGGCCTTTGAAAACGTTGTAGGAAAAGGAGAAAATGCTGGTAACCAGCATTTTCTCCTTTTCCCACAATGTTTTCTACTCTGTTCAAAACAAATTTCAATTTTTGAGTCACATTTATCTTGTCGTCTGCAAAAGCTTTCAATTTGGACTTGTGTAAAATTTTGTCGTTTGGTAAAGAGTTAAAGTGATGTATACGTATTATTATTCGTGTTTATCTTTAACCCTTTCCCAAACAAGCCCTGGTTTTCGCGTGTCTGCAGTACAAGTCTTTTGAAAACACTGTGGGAAAAGGAGAAATTGCTCGTAATGAGCAATTTCTCCTTTTCCCACAGTGTTTTCTACCCTTTTTGATAACTTTCTGCCATTTTCATCAAATTTAAAATTGTCGTCTGCAAACTGTTTCAATTTGGACCAGTCCAAAATTTGTTGTTTGGGAAAGGGTTAAGGAATATAAACAAAGTAAGGCGGTAACTCCTAGCCGGCTAAGCGCCACCCAAGGACCTTTTTCGGACAGTTATAGACAGGATTTTTCTGAAATTGTTACACGTCGTAAAATAAATTCATGGTTTTAGTAATTCATTAGAATACAGGAAATAGGGGAAACAATGCTGAAATACTGGAAATTGGAAGATAATAATTAAAGACCCGATAGCGACCCAAAAAAAAATGCAGGCGTTAAAATGCATTTAAATCATACCATTTAAAAGTATTGAAAGTATTGTGAAGATGACAGTCTTTTATTGTGTTGTCGGTCCAAGAGTTACTTGTTGGCAGAAAATTGAATTTTAAATTCAGACAAAGTGGAAAAAAAAATGATAGAGTGACCTGGCAACTTTTAACCTAGGTTTTAAATTATTTTCTCTGCCAGCGACTAACACTTGTACCGATTATACTATCGTCATCTTCACAAAAATTTCCACACTTTCCCATTTTGTTTACTTTTGGCAGTCATTGTTACTTTAAGTTTGTTTTTTTTTTTTCCGTGCCACGTCAAGACCGTTCTTGAGGGGAAGGTTTCTTTTTCTATTTGCTAAATTGTTTTGTTTTTGTCCGGAAACAGAAATCTCCTATAACATACAAAAAATCTGAAACAAAGCATTACAACTTAGAATGAAATTTCTGTTCGATATAAAATCGGTTACGATTTCTAACTCTTATCCTGCTAAAAAAGTGAAATGAAACTTTCAAGCCAATAGTAAAAATCCAAATTTTGCTATTTCAAAGTTACTTTTTTGAGAAAGAAAAATATCTCCTTATCGGACAGTGTAGATTCAAGATCAGACTGCACGTTCTGTGCAGTCTGATCTTGATCTACACTGTCCGCAATAGGTCCTAGAGTCGCGCTTAGCAGCCGAAGGGCTAATAAGCGATGAAGACGATTTCTGCTCCAGCCCACAAGGGAATCGCATCTGGTCCTTTCTGACGGACTCTCACTTTTCATTTGTTTTACTCGGAGTTTTACCTCTCAGCTATGGCACGCCCTTTTTGTTAATTAACAGTTATCAAATGATAATTTTTGTTTAATAATATTTTACTCAAAACAGACGGCTTCGGAAATCCTTTGCAGTAACGACCGTTAACCCTTAACCCTTTACCAAACGACAATATCTTAGACATGTCCAAATTGAAAGCATTTGCAGACGACAAAATAAATGTGACTCGAAAATTGAACTTTGCGCTGGGTAGGGTAGAAAGTATTGTTGGAAAAGGGGAAAATGCTGGTTACCAGCATTTTCTTCTTTTCCCGCAATGTTTTCAAAAGGCTTCTCTCTCTGGTTCATTAAAACTCAGGATTGTGTGGCAAAGATTTAAACTGCTAAAATAGATGGAAAAAAAAGATTTCCAGCCAATAGTATACACCGAAACATTGCGATTTTAAAGTGTTTATTGTTAGAGAAAAAACTAACCGTATCGGACAGTGTAGATCAAAGATCAGACTGCACTTTCTGTACAGTCTGATCTTGATCTACACTGTCCGCAAACAGAAAAAAAATATGTCAATTCATCACATTCTCGAGTTTCATCATCATCGTTCGTTGATCGTGTACACAACATTTTCACAGCTTTCCTTTTTCGCATCAAGAAATCATGAATTTGTATGATTGTTTGGTGTTTAAAACCATTTTCATCTTTATTTCAGTTATATCGCAGCGGCCAGTAAACCTTTTCATATTTCCTGGAGTTTCTTCTACCATTACTTTGCACAATATTCTTCCAAGCCACCGGCTGCTTTCCCCCATAGCTATTGTCGAAATAATTTATTGATTGGTGTTTTACGCCGCTTCCAACGTTATTTCACTCATATCACGGCGACCGCTCACACATTCATGTATACCCTACATTTCACCAGATCTAGGCTGGACCATCGTCGATTAATGATAAGCGGTGAGATAGGGATGAATCCTGTCGCAATGGCTATCAGGGAATATGAGAAAAGAATTAGAAAATTGTTTGAGAGATTAACTCTTTCACTGGATGTCGATTTGGATAGGTTTTGCGGATGGCGTAGATCAAGATCAAACTGCACAAAACGTGCAGTTTGATCTTTGCTCTACACCATTCTCTACCTGATGCTAATTTTTAAACAACAACAAATAAGAAAAGATTCAAATAAAACGAAAAGATACTTAAGAGAACTCGATAAAAGTCGAATTTGTCATTGACAGGGAAGAAAAAAAATCGTGGGAAAAGGAGAAAATGCCGATAACTAGCATTTTCTCCTTTTTCTTCAATATTTTCAGAAGTCTTCCTCCCTACACAAGGCTGTTAAAACACGGGACTGATGGGGAAAGGTTAAAAGCTTTTACGGTCGGGATATATGAAACAACAGATATCTTATAGCCGGTTCGTTTGGGCCAACGGTAGAGCTGCCAGAATTGGAGGAGATATTCCTGTGCGTTCGATTGGGCGTCTTCCGCTTTTAGAAGCTCTGCCGTCTCTTCCACTCGATATTTGGAAGAGCCGACAGAGATTCGAAACAAAATGGCGGAAGCGGCCAACGAAACGCGAGTTGAAGAATGGTTTCTTTTCAGTTGACATTTGTTTTTTTGTTGTCATGTGCAAATATTCGTGTTTTTACTTGCTGAAAAGATTGCTCTTGCTCAGTATCCAATTTGCGGTGGTAAATATACGGTAAATACTGATTAATTCCTCCGCATATCTTGAATTGCCCTCAGAATTTTTAGGGGCGAAATGTCTTGGGTTCGAAACGTTCTAATATTTCTCGAATTGGTTTAAAAAAGTATATATATTTTATCACATATTCGACTTACACTGATGAATACAAAGCTGCTATTTTGGGGATTGTACAAGGCCTGTTTAGACAGAAGAAGCTAGCGTCATTCTCATCAAATAGCCATTCTTCTACAAACAACAGCAGTTTGTTGTAAAAAGCTGCCATGTTGAATGATTCTAAATTAGTTCGATTGACTTTCTATTCTAATCGCTTCTGTGAATAGCATTCTCTTCTTAGCAGAGCCCAAACGAACCGGCTATTTATAAGGACAGACGGCGTAAATTCGCCAGCAGATAGGCACGGGACCTTGAAATAAACATGCCTAATTCTTTTTTACCAATCACAAATTTATATTCATTCATTTGTTATCAGTACCAAAAAGTAAGTCAAAATCCAGCATAATCAGCTACGCCTAAAAAATGTAAAAAAACAACAACAATGTAGATCCAAAATCGAATACATCACCTGCGCTAAATGTTTTTGGTCTAATCCATTCGCAAAATCAACTGTGAAAACCCGAGATCAAGATTTGTCATAGTCTAAGGGAGATAATTAGAAATTTTCCTATATCATTCTTCCCTGCATGATGAAACATTTATCTCCCTTGGTTTCGAAATCGCGCAAACTCGACACACAACGTTCTCATACTTGACTCTTTGACTGCCAATACAAACATAAATAGCTTTAACGGACTGCATAGATTAAGATGAGACTGCACAGAGCATGAAATCTTATCTTGATCTACACTGTCCTTTACGTATGTTTAAGTATGTCCAAAATCGTTTTCAACTACTGCAACGGAAACCTACAGACCTGGAAAAAATGTCGGATTTAATTAGTTGGCAGAGAAAGAGCGAATAGCTTATTGCCATGCTCTGGAAAAGGGGGCTTAATGCATCTCCTTGATGCATTGCTATACCAAGCTATTCATCACTTAATTATGAATCCTGAAAATCCATTTTGTATAACAACCAACCGAATTATTAGGTATACCAGTCCTTTGAGCAGCAGAAAATTTACCAATAGCAAAAAGTTTCGGCCCAGGTCAGCCTGTGCGCACTGCGCAGGCTGACCTGGGTCGATACTTTCTGCCGATGCATTATGCCCGCTTTTCACAGAGCATGGCTCATATTTTTTTCACAGTAATATTTATACGCTCTTTTCAAGAACATAATAAATATTTGAGAAAATATTTTAAGTCATCTATCCTCTACATACAAGTTCGGATTTTATTCGTGCACAGAAAACTTAATTTAGTAACAAATAAAATCTCTCTGTCCCAGTATCCTATCACTACTGTTGACTTCTCGCCAAGCTGATCCGCAGTAATTGGGTATTGAGTGATTGATGCTGTCAATATTATAGCGGAGAGTGTAGAAAAAGATCAGACTCTATGTATATGCAGTCTGATCTTGGTCAACACTCTGCACAAAATATGTCCATATCGTCGCTTTCGACCGGATAAGAGTTAAAATAAGGCGGGGACGTTCTTTTTTTTTCCAGGCAAGAATCAAGACTAAGCAAGAAATACAACTAGTTTCCATTTGCAAAGTGGCATATCCTGTGTATTGCGACTTCCTATGTTCTTTGCGATGATATTTATACCATGATCAGTTTGCAAAAACTTCGTGAGAAATGGAGAAAATGCTAGCTGCCAGCATTTTCTCCTTTTCCAGCAACGTCTCGAAAGGTTACTGCCAAGGGCCGTTAAAACACGGGGTATTTGCGTGAAAGGTGCGCCCACTTCGGTACCAGCCTGGCATAAAGGCCCTACATTTGAGTCATTCAAATAAACAAGGTACACAACTACTGTAGACTCGGAAATATGTGTTGTTACTTGCTCTTTATCTGAAATATACAGGCGTTAAATCAGACCTTGAGAACATTATATGACTGTATTTGTTTTGCTGTTTTATTTTATGATGTTTTTTACATGAAAATGCTCTATTTAACGGACTGATACCAGTCTAACTTCGGTACAAATACGACTTTTTATTCTATGCCTGAAAATTTTCCGACTAAAAAATATGCGTCGCACGCAGATGATATATAGCACACAACAGAAAAAAATCTGTAGCTACATAGTGTCAAATACGGTTCCAACTATGGTATGATTACGTAATGATTTGCGATTTGATTGGTCAAGATTTTACGCTAATTATTCACCCACCACCCATAAAAAAAGAAGTTAGGTATACTAGCCACTACACCATCATTTGTTTTATTTTGTTTACTGTTTTCGGAAAAAAATGTTAATAATTGCAAAAAAATTATCGTTGAAAGTTGTAGGTAAATGGTGTTTCATAATATCTGTCCCTAATCTTAACATAATTATTGTCTGGACGTGCGTTTAAAATAAACTAAATGGGTGTTTCGCAATATTCTGTCACTATCCTTAGTGTCAACATTGATTACATCTTCGCAAGCCAAGGATACTAACTCCACTTTGTTCGTTACGTACCCTTGGCCGCTCGCCTCTTTAAAAATCGAAACTCCCGCTGCGCCACCTATCGAATATCACGAGTTGTGTAACCTTTGCTGATGTTATTTCTGACCAATCAAAATGCTCGTAATAAAATTTGTTAGGCTATGCATCAAATATGGCTGCGCTTTCGGATTCATCACAATTTTCTGAAATTAATCAGACATACGATGATTCGCAATCATCCTGTGGAACCCGTCCTAATATTTCACATAATTGATCATGAACTATAAAAAACTTATTAAATATCGATCGTCTACTCTTTTTTGGCAAATTTTCGTCACAAACACGACAACTTTCGTTTTTGACGGGCGCCGGCATTATTGTTTTCTGTTTCGCGGAAGATTTCTTGTTACGGATTGTTTGATTGGACGCGATGGTTTTTGGTCGCATCCAATGAAATGGCGCAGCGGGAGTTTCGATTTTTAGAGGCGAGCGGCCAAGGGTACTACCTTAGTATCCTTGGCCTGCAAAGATGCATTGATTACTAACTCTACTAATTTTTACTGCTCGATTCAAATACATGTAGCAGGTTACTGCAACATAATATTCCATGTTAACGTGCCTGTGGTGTTAACTTTTGGAGAGCCTTGTACGGTAAAAAGCAACTTCTTGTAGAAGCAACTGCTCATTTTTCCGACAACGTTTTCTATACAATTTAACTCTTTACCAAACGACAAAATTTTAGGTCAGTCCAAATTGAAAGCTTTTGCAGACGACAAAATAAATTTAATCAAAAATTGAAATTTGCTTTTGGAAGAGTAGAAAACATTGTGGGAAAAGGAGAAAATGCTGGTTACCAGCATTTTCTCCTTTTCCCACAATGTTTTCAAAGGGGTTCTTCTTCAGGGTCGTTAAAAGTCGGGACTGTGTGGTAAAGAGTTAAAGACATATTTTCCTTTATTCTGAATTTTTAACTTTGAGTATTTAGAGGGGTTTTTTGGGGGGGGAGGGGGGGTTGGCCTTGAACCAAGGATCAAGTTTAACACAAAAATGGGCAGATTTTACTTTATATTTTTAACCCATTACCAAACGACAGATTGTTAGTTTTCTCAAATTGACAGCATTTGCAAACGACAAATAAAATATAACTCAGACCATGAAATTTGTCTATCAAAGGTTGGAAAACATTGTGGGAAAAGGAAAAAAGATGCTGGTAGCCAGCATTTTCTCTTTTCCCACATTGTTTCCTACTCTTTCAAAGACAACTCCCGTCAACTGTACCACACGCATGACACAATCGTTTTCACCACATTTATCGTCTACAGTTACTCTCAACCTGGAGGATCCTGAATTCTGTCGTCTGGTCAAGAGTTAACCCTTTACAAAACGACAAAATTTGAGACTTGTCCAAATTGAAAGCAGCTGCAGACGACAAAATACATGTGACTGAAAAATTGAAATTCATGTTGGGGAGAGTAGAAAACATTGTCGGAAAAGGAGAAAATGCTGCTTACTAGCATTTTCTCCTTTTCCCACAATGTTTCCAAAAGGCTCCTTTCTTAGAATCGTTAAAAGTCGTGATTGTGCGGTAAAGGGTTAATCAGTTATAGTTTATCTGAGCCGTGCCCTGGCAAAAGGGGGCTTAATGCATCTCCGTAATGCATTATACCATACAGGACATCACCTAATTATGGAGCCATAAAATCCTCCTCTGTCAAACAACCGATAAAAGTTGCTTCCCGTTGCTTCGAGTAAACAAACTGTGACGTCATTGTACATCCGGGTGTCGCAATAAAGGGAAAGAACTGCAGGTCTCGAAAATAGGTCAGTATCGAAAACACGTCAATCATGGGGTAGAATTATCCGTTGACGTGCAGAAAATTTAAGGATAGCGAAAAGTTTCGGCCCAGGTCAGCCTGCGCGGACTGCGCAGGCTGACGTGGTCGATACTTTTCGCAAATGCAATAAGCCCCCTTTTCCCCAAGAACATGGCTCATACATGGTATATAGTAACATAATAAAACGACTTACACTTTATGCAGCATCCAATCAGAAATGTTTTGTGAATATATAAGATTCAAACTCAGAACTGCAGGACACAAGTTCAAATGACAGATATAGGGGACTTCAACCATAATCTCAAGCACCGCACTAATTCGCTTTTATAGACAGTAGAGGTGAAAATCAACCCGCAGAAAAAGTGCATTCAGATCTTGGATCTACACTTACCGATTTGTCTGGTTCGATTATCCCACTATAACAGCGTTTAACCCTTTACCACATAACTCCGTGTTTTAACGATACCGAGAACTGATTGATTGATTGTATGGTATTTAACGCCGTTTTCAACATTTCTTCAGTTATATCACGGCGGCCAGTGCACCTATCCATGCTTTCCTGGAGTTTCTGTTACCAGTACTCCGCACAATATTCTTTCCAAGCCACTGGCTGCTTTCCCACATAACCATCGTCGAAACAATGGTCAGCGGTGAGAGAGGAATTAATCCTGTCGCGATGACATTCATCAATCCTTGGAAAGAAATTGGTCAAGCCGGGGATCGAACCAGCGACCTCCTGTTCTCAAGTCCTTTACGCTACCGACTAAGCTGCGGGAGCTTTGCAACGACACCGAGAAAGAAGGTTCATGAATGTGGTGTGTCGGTAACGAACATTTTATCCTCTTTTCACATTGTTTCCTATCCTTTCAAAGACAGTTTTCATCAATTGAACCACACACATGGCACGTAATTTGATTTCTGCAAAAGCTTTGATTCTGGAAGAGTCTGAATTTTTGTCATCTGGTGAAAAGTTAAATGGCACTATCACTTTGTCTGTCTGTCCATTTTATGCTCTCAAGTTTTGGCTAACCACTTTGACACAGAACTTTCGAACTAATGAAAGAGAACAAACCCGTTTTCACATACGTCAAGAACAGTTTAAGGGCTGTCATATTTTACAGTTTTATATACAATCTCATACCAGAAGCACGGGCTTTTACCTTTAACGCTTTACCAATAATCCCGACTTTTAACGACCCTGAGGAAGAAGCATTTTGAAAACATTGTGGGAAAAGGAGAAAATGCTGGTAACCAGCATTTTCTCCTTTTCCCACAATGTTTTCTACCCTGTCCAATACATAAATCGCCATTTAAGCTACACTTAATTTGTCGTCTGCAAATGCTTTCAATATGGTCCAGTCTAAAATTTTGCCGTTTGGTAAAGAGTTTAAGGGTTAACAGTCATTACCGCAAAGGATTTCCGAAACTGTCTGTGTGGAGTAAAATATTATTAAACAAAAATTATCATTCGATAACTGTTCATTAACAAAAAGGGCGTGTCCAGTCCTGAGTTGTAACTACCCTCGGGATGAAAGCACTTGAAGGAATCGTGTGAAAATGAGAAAACGCTGGTAACCAACATTTTCCCTTTTTTCCTAAAATGTTTTCTACTCTTTGAACGACAAAGTTCTCGTTTTGAGTAACATTTAATTTGTGGTCAGAGGTTGATGAATTCCATTCATACACGTCTTAAATTTTGTCCTAGTAAAGAGTTAAAATGTACTCGGTCCCCCAGTAAAAAAGAAAATAAAACAAAAAAACCATCTCACCTTTTTTCTTGCTATTTCAACAGGGCAAGAGTTATTAAGAATGAAAATTGCTGCAAGATAACACGGTGTCACTGTATAGCTTGTTGAGAAGATAAAAGAATTGCTTGCTGACTTGGACGGAGGGGGAAGGGAGGGAGGACGGACGGGCGGACGGGCGGGTTGATGGAAGAATGGATGGAAGGATCGTTTTGTGAGTGTATGGGTCTATCGATCGACTGGCAGACGGAGAGAAGAAAGAATCGACAGGCGCTTGATATTTTGTTTGATGGATGACAGGCTTTACAAAGAAACTGACGAATGAACAGGCACCCCCGTGTTTAGAACTCATCTAAGGATATCAGATGTACAGAGCAGTTTGCCCAATTTACCGTCGCTATCGTAATTACATGGGCGATAATCGTCTTCAATACAGTTTGATTATTACAAAAGGTTGTGTCCCTTCGATCACAGAAGGTGTCGCACCACTGAGAGATTGCTTCCTGGTCGTAGAATCAAAAGTAGTCCGATGTGAAATCTTGCAGTAGCACTTTTGTTGCACTGTTTCGTGGAGCTGAGAGGGCTTGGTGGTACATAATTTAGATTTGCTTCAAATTTAGGTAGTGGGGGACCATTTAGATGTGATTTTATCATATATTGATTGGACTATTTTATGTCAGTGGAGGATCAAAAAATTGGGGTCATGGTCGTGAACAGGTGTTTTTGAGAGGACAATTTCAAGGGTGCCTGTATCGATTGACATGTTTTTTATGTATTTTTTAAGTACTATGAATGTACTTTTGAGAGCAAGAGACGGTAAAGCCAAAGTTTTGCCATTATGCGATTTGTGAAGCTTCAAAGATGGTCAATTTCACTGTGTTTTCGATATGGCAAAAAACCAGTGGTGTGACACCAGAAGCACACCGTGTATAAAATGCGTTTCTGGCAAGTTCTCAAAGGAACTTTTTATAACATTTAGCACATCGAATAAACATAATCTTGTCATTGAAGTCTTTAACCCGTTACCACACAATCCCGATTTTTAACGACCTTAAGAAAGAAGGGTTTTTTTTTTTTTTTTTTAATATTGTAGGAAAAGGAGAAAATGCTGTTTATCAGCATTTTCTCATTTTCCCAAAATATTTTGCATGCTTTTGGAAGCAAATCCTACCATTTAAGCCACATTTGGTTTATCATCGAAAATGTTTTGGATTTTGATGGGTCCAAGTACTGATGAGTACTTTTGGAATACTTTGCGGCTACTGGTCAATTTTCTGCATGTCATAAGACCAGTCTACTTTCAGGCTCAGTCGCCAAGCCCCCGTAGCTCAGTCGGTAGCGTACAGGACTTGAGAACTTGAGGTCGCTGGTTCGATCCCCGGCTTGGCCAATTTCTTTCCGAGGATTGATGATAGTCATTGCGACAGGATTCATTCCTCTCTCACCGCTGACTGTTGTTTCGACGATGGTTATGTGGGAAAGCAGCCAGTGGCTTGGAAAGAATATTGTGCGAAGTACTGGTACAAGAAACTCCAGGAAAGCATGGATAGGTGTACTGGCCGCCGCGATATAACTGAAATAATGTTGAAAACGGCGTTAAACACCATACAATCAATCATTAAATCCAGACTCAGTCGGTTGTTTGACAAAACGGGCTTCATGGATCTACAATTATCTGATGGCTTACAAGGTATAATGCATCGATGAGATACATTAAACACCCTTTCCCCAGAGGCATGGATCACTTGGTATAGCTGATGAATACAGAGTATAGCCTACAATAGTAAAGCCCTTGCCTGGGATGGATGTGAACCTAGTACCCAAATCTTCGGCTTAACTCTTTATCACTTGACAAAAATTAAGACGGGTCCAAATTGAAAGCATTTGCAGATTACAATTTGAACATAGTTCAAAAGATGGAATTTGTCTTTGATAGAGTAGAAAACATTGTGGGAAAAGGAGAAAATGCTGGTTACCAGCATTTTCTCCTTATCCCACAATGTTTTCAAAAGGCTTCTTCCTCAGGGTCGTTAAAACTCGGGATTGTGTGTGGTAAGGGTTAATCTATAGTGTTTGCTGTCTCTCTCTCTCTATCTCTCTCTCTCTCTCTCTCTCTCTCAATTCCATTTGCGAAAAAGGATATACATGTATATGGAAATGATGCTGAAGCCCTGGACCCGGTTTACTCAGCTAACAGTCCAAGGTTCTGACTCAGGTGAATTTGTTATTTGAAACACATTTAAGTAACATTAACAGACTGTACTAACGTTCTTAAATCCTGAGTTGACACCACGTTTCAGACTCAACTAAGCAAAATAAATCGACTTAAGTCAATAAACAGAAATAAGTCCATTATATTGCTGAGTTGAGTCCGAAACTTTATATCAACACAGGACTTGAGAATGTTACATAAGTCTGTAAATGTTAGTGAAATGAGTCTAGAATAATAGAACATCAAGGTCAACTTAATGCAGAAACAGGGACCGTTAGTTGAGCTGAGAAAAATAAGAGACTTTTAAAGTTTTTTCGTGAAATCGGGCCCTGGATTCCAGTTTTCAGACTAGATACGTATCTGACGAATACGTACAGTATTATTCTTACTCGATAAACGTTTCATTATCAATTTATATTATTGTTTATGTTTGGGATAACAGGTTTAAAATCATATACCGTGACGAGATAATTTATAAACCCAACTCGATAATGTTCATATTATCTCATCATGGTTCGTGGTTTTAAACACGTATTTCCAGAAAACAACAATAATATTAACTGTTAATGAATGGTTTATCGAGTTGGAGTTATATCTTAAGTATGGTTGATCTAGAAACAAAGTTAAACGGAAAACAAACAAAATCATAAACACCTTTAGAAAAAAGACCAGACGAACACTCTCAGCGTTGCATTTCCTCGTTCACACCAGGAACTGTAGAGGCATAATTCATTCCAGGTAAACCCTGTCTTTACGCACATGCCAGCAATTAATCTCGTATCCATGGTGTTTGCGCATGTACGAGATTGCATAGTCTAACCACGTGGTGGTTTTCTACTATGAATGTAATAAGACTGAAGGAATTCTATTCGGAGCACTATAATACATACTTGGGATCGTGGAGTAAACTTATAACACGTTTAAAACCAGGTAAAATGTTCTCTCTTTTTTGTAATAAATGTTAATTTTTTGCTGCTGAATAAAAATAGACTTATTTCGAGCTATAAAAGTAAATTTTCCACTGCAATGGAATAAGATTTTCCGTAAAAGTTTAATATGTGGTAGCGAACAATGAAGACACAAGATCAGACTGCACTAGCTGGTAAAGTCGCGGTTGGGAGGACAAGAATTTAACCGGCAATTACTGGTTTTTTCCTGCAATGATTCTTTATGCAATCTGAGATTCTTTTTTTTTTTGTTTCCTTTGAATGTTTTCCTAGTATGTCGTTTGCACTATTTCTTACCCCTAACTGCTTAACCATTAAGCTGCTAAGTGCGGCTCACTGACCTTTTGCGGACAGTGTAAATCAAGATCAGACTGCACAGAGTGCACTCTGATCTTTGATCTACACTGTCCGATGGGGGGATATTTTTCTCCAAAAATAAGTTTGAAATAACATTGGTTGGGATTTTACTATCGGCTTGAAAGTTTCATTCAACTTATTTAGCAAGACAAGGGTTAAGATTGATTGATTGATTGATTGTATTAGAGTTTAACGCCATTTTAAAAGCTTAGGCCATATCATGGCGGTCAGTGATGCACCCATGTGTTTCCTGGCTTTCTCACACCAGTACTGACACAACTTTCTTTCCAAAGCCACTGACTACTTTCCTCACATGCATCAGAGGTGAGAGGCGAAAAATCGCCGGAAAGAAAGTTTGCCTCAACCGGGTATCGAACTCGCAACCACCAGGTCACGAGTCAGATACGCTAACCACTGAGCTACCCGGGCGGGCACAAGGGTTAAGAAGTTCAATGAAAATTTCAAGTCAGTAGTACCCAATATTGCGATGTTCAAGTTATCTTCTTCGAATAAATCTTACAGTATCGGACAGTGTTGATCAAGATTAGTCTGACCTTGATCTACAGTGTCCGCAAAAAATGCATTCGGCTAATATAGCAGGTATATCTTATAGTATAGTAAGCATTTATTGAAATACATGTAGTCTACAACAAATGTTTCGCATATCTTAGTGGCTCAGAGAGCTTTCGATTCGATATTTTTGGGGCATTTTGGGAGGGGGCGTTGTGTGCAGCGACGGATCAGATCGTTCTGGTTCTTTGAATTAAGAATTCGATTTTTAAAACAATCTTTCGAAAATATAAGCAAGATTCTTTGTTATTCAAAGACAGCAATTAATTAAGTATAAAACTATTACTTTATAACGATAAAATAAAATGTTGAAACAAAATGTATACTAATGAATAAAGTAAAACGTTAGTTATTATAAACTGATTAAACTAAGATAAGACCGCAATAACATGCAGACTAGTTCAGGCCTATTTTCTTTACAAATGACAGCAGAGATCGCAATATAAGATTTCTTAACTGAACAAGTAGGCTTAAGAAAACATGATGGGAAAAGGTAAAAATGCTGTAACCAGCATTTTCTCCTTTCCCCGCCATGATTTTTATCCGTTTAAGTCAAAATCTATCATTTAGACCACATTTAATTTGTCGTAGGCAAATGCTTACACTTTGTGCAAGACTAATATTTTGTCGTTTGGTTCAGAGTTATTATGAAGCCCGTTCCTGTTAACGGTAGTTTGACATGTTTAACATGTTTCCCATCAAGTTTCTGTTTATCCTTAGTGGAATTATTTGTTCAATTCTTGGTTGTTCAATTCTTGGACAAGGACAGCACCATGCTCCTGGATACTTCCTGAATGGACTTTACCGGCTAAAGTTCAAACCTGCAACTCATTCCGCAATGTGATACTGAAATCAGCGGCTCGGACTTATCAATCCAGACGTGCATTGTGCATTCTTTGCGGGTTCTTTTGACATGGACAGTCAGGAGACAGACATTTTCGCCCATTAGCATAAACCCAGCATCCGCTGGACAAGCATACAGTCTCACCGGGATAATGCTGGGCAGTCAATGAGCTCTGGTCAAAAACTTCGAGGTTTGTGCGTACATCCCACCTGATTCCGCCTCTAAACATAGTGGTCGTGTCCAGCAATTTTGACAGCATGGAACCTTATCTCTGGCCTTCGCCATACCCTAGCACGCCTGTCTGCGTTGACTAGTCAGGTACCTGGTCTTATGTGGAAAATGGGACAGGTCGCTTGTCTTTTCAGGTTCAACCAACATGGTCCAAGGGCCCACGTTTACAGTAGCCGGCCGTGGCTCAAAGAAAGTTGAATAGTATACGAGCATACATGGTCTCCTCGGCGGAGCAAAACTTTGTGAAGTTAGTTTGTGTGGATATACGTACCTTAATGCATTCTAAAGACAGCAAGTCATATTGGCGACCATGAATTTCTGTCGCAAAACGTTCTCTGTTCGTCTGGATGATAAAAGAAATGGTCTTCAGCTTCAGAGGTTGCCCTTTCTTTTGTACTAAGTTGCCGCCTGACGGGTGTGCAATGCATTTGGAACCTCGCCTTAGTTCTGGTGAAAACTGTATGGTGCGCGTCAAGCACCTTGTTTCCAAACGTTATGGTGGATAGCTCATTGCTCCACCATCCCAACTACCAGCCATATTTCTTACACCTGCGTAGACTATATGAACCATGCTCTGTGAAAAGAGGGCTTAAAGCATTTGCGAAAAGTGTCGGCCCAGGTCAGCATGCGCAGTCCGCGCAGGCTGACCAGGGCCGAAACTTTTCGCTATTGCTCAATTTTCTGTATGTCCAAGGACCAGTCTACCTTATGATTCAGTCGGTTATTAAAAAAGTTACTATTATGGATCCATAATTATGTGATGGCTTGACTGGTACAATGCATTACGGAGACGCATTAACCCTTTCCCAAAGAAGCTCTGCTTTTCACGTGTCTGCAGTACAAGTCTTTTGAAAACACTGTGGGAAAAGGAGAAATTGCTCGTAACGAGCAATTTCTCCTTTTCCCACAGTGTTTTCTATCCTTTTTGAGACCTTTCTGCCATTTTCATCAAATTTAAAATTGTCGTCTGCAAACTCTTTCAATTTGGACCAGTCCAAAATTTGTCGATTGGGAAAGGGTTAAACCCCCTTTTGCCAGCTCATATTCATTTAAGTTTGGCATTTCAAACTGAAGTAAAGACTGACTACCGTTCACCAGTCAGATACATTTATGCAGTGCATTAATGAAAATTATGGAGACATCATTTCCATGACTTGCAAGAAAGTTAACTCTTTACCAAACGACAAAATTTTAGACTGGTCCAAATTGAAAGCATTTGCAGACGACAAAATTAATGTGACTCAAAAATTGAAATTTGTTTTCGAAAGGGTAAAAAACATTGTGGGAAAAGGAGAAAATGCTGGTGACCAGCATTTTCTCCTTTTTCCACAATGTTTTCAAAAGGCTCCTTTTTCAGGGTCGTTAAAACTCGGGATTGTGTGGTAAAGGGTTACAGCCTTCATAAAAGCTTGTACGTACTCTGTTGACCATCTCAACATGTCCTTGACCCACATCTAAGAAATATTTCACTTATATATCAGAGCTCCAGACAGAGGGAGTTATTTTGATTTCAAAATTGAAAATATTAATCGCTCTCCACTAAACCCTATGTTATGGGTACTCATTAGAATCGTCTCGTCGAGACGATTCTTATGAGTACCCACAACATAGGGTTTGGAAGAGAAATAATGGATTTAGAATACTATCACTCCCTTTTATCTGGAGGTCTGTATATCTTAACTTCACAATATTGTGTAGCTAAGTAAACTAAGTGTAGTATATGAGAGACACTCTGGCAAAAGGGGGTTTAATTCATCTTCGCTGTGCATTATACCACTCAAGTCATCATATAATTATGGATCTATAGAATCCATTTTGTCTACCAACCGACTGAATCATGACGTAGACTAGTCCTTTCACGTGCAGAAAATTGACAAATAGCAAACAGTTTTGACGCAGGTCAGCCTGCGCGGACTGCGCATGCTGACCTGTGTCGATATTTTTTGCTGATTAATTAACCCTTTCCCAAACAACAAATTTTGTGACTGGTCCAAATTGAATGAGTTTGCAGATGACAATTTTAAATTTTATGAAAATGGCAGAAAGTTCTCAAAAGGGTAGAAAACACTGTGGGAAAAGGAGAAATTGCTCGTTACGAGCAATTTCTCCTTTTCCCACAGTGTTTTCAAAAGACTTGTACTGCAGACACGTGAAAACCAGGGCTTGTTTGGGAAAGGGTTAAACCTCCTTTTCACAGAGTATGGCTCATATATCTTGGATACTCTTGCCTTTACCATTTTCAAATGGCTAAAAAGTTTAATATTCCAGTAACTCAGCCCCTAAAGGTACATCTCTATAAGTTCCAAATAGTTCGATACATTTGCATGTATTCAGGCCATTTAGAAAAAACCGAAGACTCCAGCCTAGGACTGGTGAAACCCAGGAAAGACACGAATAAGTGAGCTACCCCCGTGATATAAATGAAAACTGTTCAGAGCGGCATAAAGCCCCGTTGAAAAACAAGAAATATATTTTAAAAAGACAGACGGCGTAAATTTGCCAGGAAATAGGCAGGGGCTCTTGGAATATACATGCCTACACGTTTTACCAACGGGGCCCTTAGAATAAACATGTCTACATTTTGACCAATCACAAATTTCTATTTATTCAATTTTTATTAGTATCCAAAAGTAGGTCAAAAGCCAGCACATCAAGCTTTCCGAATAAAACAAACTGTGTAAGGGTTATCCGATAGATTTTGGCTACGGCTGATGTAAATAAAATTGAAGTATGTTCAACTGGGCTTATTCACCTCATTACTCATTCAGCAGCATAAGTTTTACACGTTACAATTCTCTCCAGACATTGCTTTACGTAAAAGTCTGGAGTTGTTATGTAATATGTGCTTGATATTGCGCCATACTTTTTCTCTTGGGTTTTCTAGGCATTTCTTTCTCTCTCTCTCTCTCTCTCTCTCTCTCTCTCTGTCATTCTCTCTCTCTCTCTCTGTCATTCTCTCTGTTTCTTCTTCTTCTTTTCCTTCTTCTTCTCCTTTTTTCTCCACCTCCTCCCCCTTCTTCTTTTTTTTTCTGCTTCTTCTTCTTCTTCTTCACACCTTAAAGCATTTTCTATATATATAGTGACTTCATTGAAAATAGAATAGAACAGAATAGAATTTGCTTTGTAAACAAAGGCCTACGGTCAATAATACAATAGCAAATGCACACAAAAAAAGAACCATTCAACATTAAAGATGATAAAGTTTAGCACATGACATAACTGTTTTTATCATCTAATATCAATCTCAGAAGACAGTAACATCTTGAAACTTTTCATTATTTGTCGAGGATCAGCCTGGGTCCGTATTCACCAACCATTCTTAAGAACATTCTTGGTCTTGTTCTTCAAAATTTTCCAAATTTGAAAGTAACACACCTTCTGATTGGCTAAACCATATGGTTTAGCCAATCAGAAGTTGTGTTACTTTCAAACGTGGAAAATCTTGAAGAATAAGTCTAAGAACGTTCTTAAGAATGGTTGGTGAATACGGACCAAGACCAGACCTTGATTAACCCTTTACCAAACGACAAAAATTTCTACTTGTCTAAACTCAAAGCATCTGCAGACGACAAATCAAATATGACTTAGATGGCGCGATATGTCTATGATTATCTTAGAAAACATTGTGGGGAAAGGAGCAGCAATTTGTCCTTTTCCAGCAATGTTTTCAAAAGGCCTCTTACCCAGGGTCGTGAAAAGTCGGGATTGTGTGGTCAAGGGCTAACCAACATGTGGAATTAGATAAGACAAGTATCTAACGGATACCTAACCTCTCTGAGATTAAAACTGAAGCAAGGTCAAATAAGCGGACAGACTTTAGTCAAAATTAAAACAACTTAAGTTATAATGGCATTATAGAAGGGAATAGAATACGATCAGAGTAAGATTGGTCAAACCGTGAGTCAAGAGACAAAGCTTTGACTGAGACCAGAGACAATGATGCGGTAAGACAAGGACAAGACTTGCGAACCAAAGGTTATGGCTGGGGTCAACTGCGCTTAGAGAGAATCCAGACCACTCTTCATAACTCGGCCAATTCCGTAACTGTATCTAACCTTGTCCGTATCAAGGAGGTTTCCATTTTGAGCAGCAAATCACATGATCTTAAACATGGCGGCGCCCATTTAAACCGATTAGGAACGACATAAACAACCACGGTGAAGTTATTCGCATCTATCAATCTGTCAACGAAAACTTCCAACTGGACTGATAAACCACGTTAAAAATTGAATGTACAAATTGTGTGTCAACGGAAATTTATTCGGAATGATTTCGACAGAATCATGTTTTTTCTTTTCTTTTCAAAGAGTAGCCTTACAATATTAAGATTGTAAAACGGTGTATTGCCGTCGAAGAAATGTACCGTGTAGGTGCATATCAAGCTACGTGATACAGCCGAGGGATTTGATCACCGGATCACCCGAGGTTTGCCGAATGTATCCAGTTAACGCTTGATCACACAATCCCGAATTTTAACGACCCTGAGAAAGAAGGCTTTTGAAAACATTGTGGGAAAAGGAGAAAATGCTGGTAACCAGCATTTTCTCCTTTTCCCACAATGTTTTCTACTCAATTGAAGGCAATTTTCATCATTACAGCCATCTTTGATTTGTCGTCTGCAAACGCTTTGAATTTAGACAAGTCTAAAATTTTGTCGTTTGGGAAAGAGTTAAATATTATATATGAGTCATGCCCTGTGAAAAGGTGCTTTAATGCATCTGCAACAAGTATCGACCCAGGTCAGCCTGTGCAGTCCGAGAAAGCTGACCTGGGTCGACATGTTTTGCTGTTGGTAATTTTTTTGCATATCAAAGGACCACGTTACTTCATGATTCAGCCGGGTTTTTGATACAATGTATCCATTTAACCCTTTCAGCGCCATAGGCGAAAACAGGGACTTTTGCGGACGGCATAAATCAAGATCAGACTACACAGAACATGCAGTCTGATCTTTGACCCATGCCCTCCGCTTGTTCGGTCAAGCCTATAGGATATAAATCTTCCGGAGACTCAGTGGATTGTATTTACAGCCATCAAAAGAAGCCAGGTTTGCTTATTTGGCGCCGAAAGAGTTAATGCGGCAACTTACTCGGTAAAGTGGATAACGGAGACGCATAATACACCCTTTGGGGCTGCTCATATATAATTTGAACAAAGCTCTGAGAAAAGGGGGCTTAATGCATCTCCGTGATGCATGACACCAAGTAAGCGATATCATGCTCATGGATCCATAATAGCAACTTTTTATATAACAACCAACTGAATTAGGAGGTAGAATGGTCCTTTGACACGTAGAAACTTGACCAATAGCGGACTGCGCAAGCTGACCTGGGTCGATACTTTTCGCAGATACATTAAGCCCTTTTTCACAGAGCATGGCTCAATTCTAAGCATTGCAGCACGAATGAAGATCAGCTAATTGTGTGACTGATTAGGCTGATTCATCTTACTAATGCATTCCACCAAGCCTAGCTTCAGAGGACTCCGATATGATTCAGGCTTAAATTGCTAAACAAATAAAGATTTCTAGGCCATACTAAAACCCCAATATAGCGATTTCAACGTTCTGTCGGACAGTGTAGATTAAGATCAAACGGCGCGTTCTGGCTGGTTGGCTGGCTGGATGGATGGATCAATGGATCAAAGCGTTAGTGGGTGGATAAGTGGGTGGGTATTAGCTTGGTAGGTGGGTGGGTGGGTAGTAACATAACATATTTTATTGAGGTAATATAGGCCAGTGGCCCAGTTTACATAACATCCGGTAACATACATTGTTATGGCAACCTGGTTTTATACAGAAATAGATAAATATAGGTATATTTAAAACTAAATTTTGTACTTGAATATAATACAAAGACTTTTGAAAAATTATCGAATAGGACTGGTGAGTGTTGTTCGAAGATTAAAACGTCCTACATGCCATGTAGGGCAGACAGATAGACAGAGACGGACGGGCAGACAGACAGACAGACAGACATGTATGTTTTAATACAAATAACATCAACAAGGGAATTTAAAATAAGGAAATTAAAGGGAAACAATAAGAATGTTGTTGATAAGGAATATTGCCTTTTTCTAATCAAGCACCACTTGATCGAGACCGTATTATTATCGTTTCGGAATCACTTGGATGCTTTTTGCTGTTTTATAACACGAAAAAACAAAAAGTCAAGCCAAAGAGAACACAGCAATGTTAAGTGGGAAACGTTTTGAAGGAGAGGCAGGCATAACTCTGCGAAACTTCTCTGACAGATGTTCTGTATATACGTATGTTGAACTCTTTACCGACCGAAAAAAGTTTTGACTTGCCCATTTTAGAAGCATTTGCAGACGGAATGTCTGACAAATGTGTCTAAAATAATGGGTTTTCTCCTTGAAATGGTAAAAATTATTGTAATGCGAAAGGAAGAAAATGTTGGTTTCCATAATTTTCTCCTTTTCCCACACCGTTTTCAAAAGTCGTTTTCCATTGGGTCACAAAAAACCCGAGATCGTTTTGTATAGGGTTTACTCTTTACTTTTCTGCAGACATTTTATTTTCCTTACAGGAGACTACTTTTGAAACATTGTTGCAAAGCGAGAAATTGCTCGTGACGAGCAATTTCTCACTTTGCCACAAGGTTACAAGACTGAGGTAAAATACAATTCTCAGTTCATGTTTAGTATCTCTGTTTTACATCTTTGTTTGCGTAGCTGAATGTGCTGGCTTTGACCTGCTCTTTTGTACTAACAAAAATGAATAAAAAGAACTTTGTGATTGGTCAAAAATGTAGACATGTTTATTTTAAGGGCCCCTGCCTATTAGCGGGCAAATTTACACCGTTTATCTCTTTTAAAGATATTTCTTGTTCAAAGAGCGTATGCAAAGAGTGTACAGTATCTATTTCTTTGGAGTGGTGATGAGTTTCAGAAATCGCAATTTTTGGTCAAGGGCCTACTGTTTTTTTGTTTTTGTTTTTTAAATTTACAATGAAATTCAGACGTTCACTTAGAACATCATGGAAATAATGTGGCAAACAATGAAATTGCTGCATCCGAAAAAAAACTCTTCATTTATCACAATGGTTTATAACTTTCTCACAGAGAAGCAATAAGAAGTACGAACATGAGGAAAAGAAATAAAGCAGCACACCCTGAAAATATGTGCTCTATGAAGTTACTTGCCAATTTTCTCTTACATTCAGAGAGATTTTAGACACGTATTTAATTAGGGTTTCTTCCTATGATTAATACACCAAAACATACCACACTTCATTTAAAAATCTACATGTATTACCTATCTGCGCTAAATATATCTTATAATCTCAAAAACTATTACTCAATCAATTCAAAAAAAGAAATATCATAGCCATTTTTCTGTCATCATGTTTTTCTGAACTCAAACATTCTAGTATTTTGCATTGGGTGATTTCTTCGATGTAGCTATATAGCTGGCTTTTGACCCACTTCCTGGTATTGGTCTCGAATAAATAAATAGTAATTTGCGATTGGTCAGAAATGTGTACATGTTTATTCTGCAAACATTTTTGCGGGCCTGTTTATGGAGCTATTTATGAAACCTATGTACAATAGTAATTTCCATTAATCGATAGCAGAACAGAACAGAACAGAGCGCTTATTAACACCTTAGCATTTGGATATGGTTACTTTTCATTATTTCTCTTCATATTAAATCACAGAAGAGTTTCAATATTCATATTCTCAGTAGCTCTTAACCCTTTACCACACAACCCCGACTTTTAACGACCCTGAGAAAGAGGCCTTTTGAAAACATTGTGGGAAAAGGAGAAAAAGCTGGTAACCAGCATTCTCTCCTTTTCCCACAGTGTTTTCCACTTTTCCAAAAACAAATTTTAATTTTTGATTCACATTTATTTTGTCGTCTGCAAAAGCTTTCAATTTGGACTGGTCTAAAATTTTGTCGTTTGGTAAAGAGTTAAGCTGTCTTTCATTCATCAAAATATCTTTCTTGCATTTTTTCGTTTCAATGTAGCGTTTGAATACTCGTTACCATGATGCAGTTATACATGTAGAACTTATTCGTCGAGTTTTCGCGGCTTATCAATAATATCAAGGCTTGTGTGTATTTTGCGCTAACTTGTATCATTTCTTTTGTGTCTAGCACCATTTTCACTCGCTGATTATAAATAAGCGGTGAACGTAGTCCCCCCCCCCTCCCCCATGCATAAATATATGAGCCATACTCTGTGAAAAGAGGGCTTAATGCATCTACAAAAAATATCGGCCCAGGTCAGCCTGTGCCGAATGTGCAGGCTGACCTGGGTCGATACTTTTTGCTATTGGTCAATTTTCTTCATGCCAAAAGACCATTCTACCTCATGATGCAGTCGGTTGTTAGACGAAATGGACCGAAGGATTCATGACTTGATAGGTATAATACATCATGGAGATGCACTAAGCCCCCTTTTGCCAGAGCATAGCTCATATATAGATGAACAGGCCCTTAGCGAGCGAGCTATATATACATAAATACATGTAATAATAACAGGACAACAATGACAGCCATGAAAGAGAGTACGTTGTGTCCAGGATCTTTCATTTACATTCTGATATATTTATCTATTTCAGGATCAGTATGCAGCTATTATAATAATCTCTCCTCCAGACCCGTCGGACACAGTATGCAAAGATCCTTAAAACTGAAACTTCAAAATGCAATAAATCAAGCGTTTGTTGACACCGGAAGTCCGGCCATATTTGTTGGCGGAAGACGAAGAAACCGGAAGAAGAGAAAGAGCAAAAATGGTAGACATCTTGCCATTGTCGTATTATCATTAATGATGTAACATTAACACACACACACACACACACACACACACACACACAAATGAATTTAGAAATATTTTATTCTACAGAAGTACAGTATACATAAACAATACAATACAGTACAATCAGTTAACAAACTTATACCAGATGAAGCCTATTCCAGCTATTTACATTTTAATATTCTGCAGCTTATTAACCACCCCTACTCCTGGAACTTTGCGGCTGACAACTTCGAAAATATATCGTGGAAAACAATTAATCGTAGGCCACTGAAACTCTATTGGTCTATCACGGGATACGGAATTTTTCATTATCGAACGCCGGTACTATGAATAGCACATTGGCTACTGCCTCTATATCCTATATACGTATATTATATACGACATAGAGGCAGTCGTCAATGTGCTATTTATAGTAACGGTGTTAGTGACAATTTCAGTGTTCCGTCATATCTACAGGCGATGCACCAATGCCCCTATATAAGTGTTTGATGCCCGACCAAGGAAAATTTTAGTGATCCGTGATAAAACAATGGAGCTCCAAAAGCCTGTGCAATTAATCATTCTTCATAATTGTTTAACTCTTTACCAAACGACAAAATATTAGACCAGTAGAAATAGAAAGCTTTTGCAGACGACAAAATAAATGTGGCTCAAAAATTGGACTTTGTCTTAGGAACAGTAGAAAACATTGTGGGAAAAGGAGAAAATGCTGGTTACCAGCATTTTCTCCTTTTCCCACATTGTTTTTAAAAGGCTTCTTCTTCAGGGTCGTTAAAAGTCGGGATTGTGTCGTAAAGGGTTAATACATGATAAAATGCGACATAAGGATGAATTCTCAACTATGAGCATAACGAAAGTTTGTGCTACAAAACGAACAATGTCATCTATGTATGCAGCAAGCAAACAGCTGATAAATATTGTTCATGATATATCCGCAAAACGTATATCGTTGTGTTGTATCTCTCTATAGGGCAGACTAAAAAGAAAACCAAGAAGGGCGGTTTAACCCCTCAACCATTGTCAAAGACACCAGAAACTTCCTACTACGAAGGTATTTGTTACATTTGTCTGCATCGTTTCTAGCTTTCATACAAAGACTTCTACAACTTATGTCACGGTGGAGAATAAAGGAATGGTGAGAAACAGCGAGTATAGAATCGAAAAACACTTCGTTACCATTCTTAATTTAAATTACACTGCTAATATGACGCTTTTCCCATCTAAATTGTTGCCAGCTTAATTAGTGAGGATTTGTTTTATGGGGGTTTTGATATACACGATATAAGCCATGCTCTTTGGGGGTCTATTAATGCATCTGCGAAAAATATCGACCCAGGTCAGCCTATCCAGTTCGCGCAGGCTGACTTAGGCCGAAACTTTTCGTTATCTTTAAAATTTTCAGCAGGTCAATTTTCTGCATGTCAAAGGACCAGTGTACCTCATGATTCCCTACGTTATTAGAGAAAATGGATTTTTACGGATCGACAATCGTATGATGACTTGCTTGGTATCATGGATCACGGAGATGCATTAAGCCCCCTTTTGCCAGAGCATGGCTCATATTATTCATCTTTTGTCCGAAAGTCAAACTAGTATATGGATGAAACCACATTTTTTAACCTGAACCATGATTGAAGTTAAATGTTATACAATATATAACACGTAGTCATTTAACCCTTTCCCAAACGACAAATTTTGGACTGGTCCAAATTAAAAGAGTTTGCAGACGACAATTTTAAATTGGATGAAAATGGCAGAAAGGTCTCAAAAAGGGCAGAAAACACTGTGGGAAAAGGAGAAATTGCTTGTTACGAGCAATTTCTCCTTTTCCCACAGTGTTTTCAACAGACTTGTACTGCAGACACGTGTAAACCAGGGCTTGTTCGGGAAAGGGTTAAAAGTATTTACGTCTTCTACAGATGCAATCGTTCCATACGACGAACCAAAGGTATCATGCTTGGACATCAAAGAGCCGGTGTTTGCTGAGCATCCAATCAAATTACGACTTAAAGATGCTGACAGGGACTCTATGTATAACAGTAGCGATAGTCTTGTAAGTACAGAATACGTTATCATTATATTTGACCAGTGTTCTGTTAAAACGGGGGCTTAATGCATCTGCGAAAAGTATCGACCCAGATCAGCCTGCGCAGTCCGCGCAGGCTGACCTGGGCCGAAACTTTTCGCTATCGGTGAATTTTCTGTATGTTCAAGGACCGCTTGACCTCATGATTGAGTCAGTTGTTTAAAACCCTTTACCGCACAATGCCGCCTTTTGACGCCCCTGGGAAAGAATCCTTTTGAAAACATTGTGGGAAAAGGAGAAAATGCTGGTAACCAGCATTTTCTCCTTTTCCCACAATGTTTTATACCCTATCAACAAAAGTTGCACCATTTGAACCACACTGAAATTGTCGTCTTCAAATGCTTTCTATTTGGACAAGGGTGAAATTTTGTCGTCTGGTAAAAGGTTAAAAAAAAGTGGCTATTATTGATTTATAATTATTTGATGACTTGATTGGTCCTATGCATTGTGGAGATGTATTAAACCCCCTTTTGTCAGAGCATGACTCATTTGTCTGTATGAGTCTGACCGAGTGGCAATCTGGTCCTAAATGCACGGACTTAAATCAAGGGGTTGAAACGTATGTATACACAGTATGAGACAGTGTTTTGATTCGATACCTGTGGAATGATGAACAGGACTTGTGTGTTGTTAGTTGCTACGAATGAACAATCGCTCGAGGGATGTCGCAGATTCCAAATTTCCTCTCGCTCGACGTGTTATTTGCTGAAACAAAATGAAACAAATATCTCAGCCAATCAGAAGACGCGTTGATTAAGTTTAGAAATCGATATACATGTAAATGAATGATGGAAACGAGCGTAGTTAGCGTTTAATACATGCATGGAGTCAAAATATGAGAGAGAGAGAGAGAGAGAGAGAGAGAGGGAGAGGCAGACAGACAGACAGACACAGAAAGGGTGGGGGCAGGGGCACCAGAACATATCAATATCAGAGTATGGGTGTAAATCAAGGGAACTTGAAAATATTAGCTGGTCTCAGATACATGCTTTTCATCGGCATGATTTCATGTTCACTTTGACTGTCGTACGAGTGATTTTTACCGTTAAATTTTGCCGTTCACAATTATGGCTGCCATTGCAGTTTTGCTTTTAAGATCTTACGTCAGCCGTTTTGAGGGGTAACATCAGCATATAATATCTGCTGAATGCAATTTCATTTTTTATCACGGCCATGGGCGACACTGAATTAAGATTTGTGAAGGACGTAGATAAAGCACAGACGGCACAGTACTCTTACACTGAGCTGCACCATTCACAAATTGATTCTATGGTATGATGCCAAGCCCCTGTAGCTCAGTCGGTAGCGTACATGACTTGAGAACCGGAGGTCGCTGGTTCGATCCCCGGCTTGGCCAATTTCTTTCCGAGGATTGATGATAGTCATCGCGACAGGATTCATTCTTCTCTCACCGCTGACCATTGTTTCGACGATAGTTATGTGGGAAAGCAGCTAGTGGCTTGGAAAGAATATTGTGCGGAGTACTGGTAAAAGAAACTCCAGGAAAGCATGGATAGGTGCACTGGCCGCCATGATATAACTGAAATAATGTTGAAAACGGCGTTAAACACCATACAATCAATACAATCAATCTAAGGTATGATCAGAAGCTCGCCTTAACCCATAAACTGGTTGTTTAAGGAAATAGAAATTTCAAGCCAATAGAAACAAGAAATATCTTCAAAAAAGATAGACGGCGTAACTTTTCCAGCAAATAGGCAGGGATCTTTAAAATTAACGTGTAGACCTACATTTTTTACCAATCACAAATTTCCATTCATTCATTTGTTATCAGTACTAAAAAGCACGTCAAAAGCCAGCACATTCAGATACGCCGAAAAACTCAAATAATTGCGAACTCATAGAGTGTTTGGGGGTTTTTTTACCGAAAAAAAAAAACTCATCTTGTTGTACAGTGTAGATCAAAAATCAGACTGCACGTTCTGTTCAGTCTGATCTTGATCTACAATGTCCACACAAGCGCACTGAGTGGCGCTTAGTAGCTTAAAGATTAAGTTACAGTGGATGTACAGGTCTATGACCTTGAAGAAACAAATCAGTTTACACGTAGATGGCAGTGACAAGGTTTAAAGATACATGTTTACAGCCAGAGAAAAAAAAACGCTGTTGAAACTTGAAAGTGTATAGAATGACTCAGAATTTGGTCAGCTGTGTAAACATAGATAAAGTACCAATAAATATGGTGTAAGGGATATAAAAACTAAAAAGAATTTGTCCTCGTTTAAAACCGGAAACCACGAAAGCGATTTCTTTGAAGGCTGCCAAAAAATGTTGTGCATTCTATTTCTATTCGTCGAAATCTGTGCAACCTTGCAGTCGTCAGGGGCAACGTTTGGCACGAAGATACAAAAAATGATTATAGTTTCATAAAACAAAGATGAAATGGGTTGAAAACTGGCTGAAAGAAGTATCTTTAAAGCATCATATCTCATTGTTCGTGTATTTGTTTTTTACGGTATAGATGTAAATCTGACAATATCAATCTGTATTTCAGAGCAGCTTCAAGTCAGATAGAAACTCTGTATACGAGAAAGAACCAGTTCAGCAAACAACGACTCACAGTCAAGAACTTTTGAAAAACGGTAGTTTGCCAAAAAACACTTTTATCGGTGCTCTGGCAAAGGGGGTTTAATGCATCTCCGTGATGAATTAAACCAAGCAATTCATCACATAATTATGGACCTAAAAATCCAGTTTGTCTAATTGACAGAATCATGAGCTAGAATGAACCTTGGACATGCAGAAAATTTACGAATAGCAAAAAGATTCGACCCATGTCAGCCTGCGCGAAGTGCACAGGCTGACATGGGTTGACACTTTTTGCAGATGCATTATAACTCCTTTTTCACAGAGCATGGCTTATTTATTTCTGTTAAAGAGTTTGCAGTACTTATACTCTGATTGGAGTTGTAGACTGCTTTCAAACGGGGTTTAGTCATATCTCGACTAGTTCACTTGTTCCTGTATTTTCTTTGTTTCATCCGTGATGGCTTGCAGCTTTGCACTGAATTGCCGCACGTTACAAGGTCCACCAGTGGAGATTGAACCAGAGTTTTCTATATTATCACCAAAGAGTTCTAGCTATAACGAAATTAATGTATCGCTGAACTCTGTAACCCTTTACCACACAATACCGAGTTTCAACAACCCTGAAGAAGAAGACGGCTTTTCAAAACATTGTGGGAAAAGAAATACATGCTGGTAGCCAGCATTTTCTCCTTTTCCCACGATGTTTTCTACCCTGTTAAAGACAGAAATCATCTTTTGAGCCACATTTAATTTGTCGCCTGCAAGTGCTTTCACTTTGACCACGTCCAAAAGTCTATCGTTTGGCAAAAAAAAAATATAACAGCTTCATGATTGTAGAGTTGTTCAAATTTAAAGCATTTGAAGATGGCCAGTTAAATGTGGCTCATATCATCGAATTCGTCTTTGAACGGGTTAAAAAATACTGTGGGAAAATGAGAAAATGCTGGTTACCAGCATTTTCTCCTTTTCCAACAAGGTTTTCAAAATACTTTCTCTTCAGGATCTTTATAATACGCTATTTTGGTAAAATATTGATCAAAGACGCTACTGATGTTTTAGGTGGTTCATTCATTATCTCTTGAAAAAAATCCAACACACAACTGTGAAAACTAAAAGCAAATGCTCCTTTTCCTACAATTTTGCCAATACTATTGAAAGACAAAAAGCAACCAATTTTTCAATTAAAATGTTTGTCCCTCCTGCAGATTTCAAGTTAGTCTTAAAAATGCAAAGATAAATTAAATCATTTCAGCAACCCAAAAGGCTGGCCTACCACGCTTGCATAGCAAAGATTCTGGTGTTTATGACGATGATGATGTTGATGACGATGATGATATCGATGATGATGACGTCGGTTTCTATGATGATACAAAAATAGAACATGACGAAGATGTTGTTTGTGACCAGCTGAACGTCCAAGATAAACAGGTATTTTGTACATGTCATATTTCTTACACAATCGGGCCTGTATTCCGCCAACCGTTCTGAATATTATATCACTGTAATTCTCTAGAATTTTCTAAATTTCAAAGTAACGCAACTTCTGATTGGCTAAACCAAACGGTTTAGCCAATCAGAAGTTGTGTTACTTTCTTAACCTAGTATTAGGCTAAGAGTGCAGTTAAAATATTTGGCGATTACGGGGCATGATGATTTATACATGTCTAGGGTTTTACTCATTACATCCGAACTGGCAAAGGGCAATGTTCACGAAGGCAAGCTTTGTGTGTGTGTTTGGGGGCGGGGGAAACTAAATGAAGTAGCCAATTGATGATAATGCACGAGGTTGGTTTTTTTTTTTCTTACTAGTTAGACAACGTCATTTCATATTATAGTTGTATCTAATCTAATTTCTCTGTCCAAGTACAGACTCGCTGAGCATTGTTTCGACGATGAGTATGTGTAGCAGTCAATGGCTTGGGAAGAATGTTATTCGAAGTACTGGTAAAATAAACTCCAGGAAAGCATGGATAGGTGTAATGGCCGCCGCGATATAAATGAAATAATAATGAAACGTCATCAAACACCATATAAATAAAATAAAAATACCCAAATACAGGGTCCGTATTCACCAACCATTCTGAAGCACGTTCTTAGTCTTATTCTTCAAAATTTTCTACATTTGAAAGTAACACAACTTCTGATTGGCTAAACCAACTTTCAACTGTAGAAATTCTTGAAGAATAAGACTAAGAATATTCTTAAGAATGGTTGGTGAATACGGACCCAGATTATTCATTTCTACTTAACGTTCTAGTTAGAGGCAAGTGCCGATGATCACGATTTGGAAGATGAAGAAACATTTTCTCTAGTCGCTATCAACGACCTTGACCTGAATGAAGAAGCCGACAGTCTGGAAGAACAAATCACAGAAACAAGTCCGCCGATACAGGTTACTGACGAATTTGAGACAGCCATTTTGGAAGCGGTCGAGATTGAAACTCCAATTGGAAAAGACGACAACGATAATGTTGATGATAGCTTAGACGATACCGGTGTTGATGTGCTCCAAGTCAATGTAACAGAGGAGGAAGAGAATGGTCTTTCTGAAGTCAAACAATTACATGGTTTAGAAGATGCCGATCCCTTTCTCAAATTTGTATGTATCTTATTCACAAATTATATGCAGTAAAACCTTATTTTCTTGGTGGTGGGAAAATTCAAATATCTAATGTAACGTGCCTAAAAGACGTATCTTCTTATATTAACCTATTTTTTTTTTTTTTTTTTGTGGCTAACGATGGCACACTTTTTTTCCCGATATGAATTGTTCCAGTAATCGATTCACATTCGAACCAAGCTCTGCAAAAAGTATCGACTCATGTCAGCCTGTGCAGTCCGCGCAGGTGACATGGGTCGAAACTTTTTGCATAATAGTAAATTCTATCCATGCCCAAGGACCATTCTGGCTCCAGATTAAGTCGGTTGCTCGACAAAATGGATTTTGTGGATGCATAATTCTTGTGATAACTTGTAGGGTATAATACATCGTGGGGATGAATAAATCTCTCTTTTGCCAGAGCGCCGCTCAGTTTTTTTTTTTTTTTTTTTGTTCTAATATTTTGAACATGCTCTTCTTCGGAGCAACACCTTACTGTCACATACTTACGAAACGTTTCAATGAATAACCTGTTTCCTGAGGCAGGTTTGCAGCAGACGGATTTAAAAATTTCCTCGTAAAATAGGTCAGTCAACATGAATTAAAGTTTTACTCTTTACCAGACGACAAAATTTTAGACTGGTCCAAATTCAAAGCATTTGCAGACGCCAAATTAAATGTGACTCAAATGGTTGGATTTGTTTCTGAAAGGTTAGAAAACACAGTGGAAAAAGGAGAAAATGCTGGTAACAGCATTTTCTCCTTTTCCCACGATGTTTTCAAAAGTCTAATTTCCAAGAGCCGTTAAAACTCGTCATTGTGTGGGAAAGAGTTAACAGATGCATGCAGGTGAAAACATCGTGAATAAAAGGAAAATGTGCTCAGCACGAGCAAATTCTCCTTATCTCACAATGTTTTCAAAAACCGTCTGCTGCAAGACAAATAAAGTCGTCTGAAAGAATAGATGGTTTATGACGGAAGCAAATTCTAGAACTTACTATGTTTAGGTCAATGGCCCAAATGATGATGATGAAGATGAGGATGAAATCGTTTTCGATTTATCTCAACTGGAGGTCAACAATTTAGATGAGATTTCGAAGACGAACGAAGCTAACGGTATAGAGCAATTTATAAAGGATCAAAGTACGTAAAGTATCCATCTAACGATTGATATTGTAAGGTATTGAATAATTTACAAACTCGGCTAATCCACTGAAAAATATTTTGTAACAGCAGTGAACATTATCATTACCTGTTTGGTTTGGAAAAAAAGATTAAGGCTAGCAATTCTGATAAACCAAGTTAATTTGGTCATTATATAGCAAACATCATACAAAATAGGAAGTTCAGAGGAGTACTACAACTCGTGTGAGCCCGTTCAATATACCTAATACCGGTAATGTAAATATTAGTAAAATGCACATATAGCTTATACACGTACATGATAATCACCGTAAACGGCATCAAAAAGTCACGTGGTTTTTTTCCATTCGGCATACTTCGGTGATCCGGTGGTCAAATCCCACTCGTCACAACTCGGCCGATTCCGTACCTACATCTAACCTCGTCTGTATTTGGGAGGCTTCCATTTTGAACTACCAATCACATGATCTTAAACATGGCGGCGCCCCTGTAGATCGCTTAGCAACGACATGAACAACCATTGTGAAGTTATTCACTTCTATCGATCTGTCGATGAAAGCTCCCAACGGAATTGATAAACCACGCTAAAAATTGAATGTACAAACTGTTTGCCGACTCAAATACTCTTAGAAAGATAACGATAGAAAATTTACTCATGAGTTCTTTCTAAAGAGGAGCCTTACAATTTCAGTAACGGTAAAGCGGTGTGCTTCCGGAGATGTGCGAAATGTACCGTGTAGGTGCATATCAAGCTACGTGATACAGCCGAGGGATTCGATCACCGGATCACCCGAGGTATGCCGAATGGGTCAAATCCCTCAGCTGTGTCACGTAGCTTGATATGCACCTACACGGTACATTTCATCGCCGGAAGCACACCATTTTACCGTTATTGAAATTATAAGGCTCCTCTTAGGAAAAGAAAACATGAGTCACAATTTTCTATCGACAGATCGATAGATGCGAATAATTTCACCGTGGTTGTTCATGTCGTTGCAAAGCGATTTACAGGGGCGCCACCATATTTTAGATCACGTGATTGGTAGTTCAAAATGGAAGCCTCCTTGATACGGACGAGGTTAGATGTAGGTACGGAATCGGCCGAGCTGTTACGAGTGGTGTGTTTGCCTCACAGTCGGTTATCTTTTAACTTACCTTTGGACAAAAAGTTACATGATATAACATCCAGGGGCTCTATTTAACCAGACTATAAGTATCGATCTCACCATATACTATTTGTAAACAGATAGAACAAGGAAATGAAAGAAAAGAAATGAGCCATACTCTGTGAAAAGGGGGTTTAATGCGTCTCCAAAAAGTGTCGACTCAGGTCAGCCTGCGCAGTCCGCGCAGGCTGACCTGGACCGAAACCTTTTGCTGCTGGTCAATTTTCTGCATGTGCAAGTATCAGTTTACCTCATGATTCACTCGCTTGTTAAACAAAATGGATTTTGTGGATCCTTGATCATATGATGACTTACTTGGTGTAATGGGTCACGGAGATGCATTTAGCCCCCATTTGCCAGAGCATGGCTTAAATATTCAGCACACAATAACAACATTTTTTTGGTTTGGTTTATACTAGAGTTTAACGCCATTTTAACAGCTCAGGTCATATCACCAGTTCACGAGTCAGATGCGCTAACCAATGAGCTGCCCGATCGGGCAACAACGATATAATGTGAACTGTAAATAATCCTCTATATCATTTCAGAAGTTCCGACGGTGCTGGAGGATGAGATACCCCTTACTGTACCCCTGGATTTATTAATAGACGAGGACGACGACGAGGTTTTGTATGAGGCTGGAAACCGGAAGGAGCTGTCAATCACGTGCAACCCACTTTACGAATACACGGTAAAAGAGGAAGAAGACAGACTTTCGATAAAAAGTTACCAGAGTGGATTTAAAACGAATTTCGACAACGTTAATTTTGTACAGGTATTATTCATAACATTTAAGTCAGAAATGATTCCCTTTTTTTCTCAGATTTTTATAGCTGTTTCTGTGAAAGCTAAACCTGAAAGATCATTTTAAAACTTTCCACGTAGGATGATCTTAAATTTTGTTGCCATAAGGAATGAAATAAAAGAAAAGTGAATGAGTAAGAATTGGTATTTCTTCCATGACAGCAGCATTGACCGTTTAATTCGTTTTAAGAATTCTTGTTACTAAAAAAATGTCGAAAAAGAACATTAAACATATCTTACTCAATAGTAATTCAATGTACAGAAAAAAATACCAATAATACGCTTGATTTACAAAGATCATACTCACGAAGCAGGTTTATAGAGTTCTCCGAGTTCATGGTAACGTTTATTGCATGTGTAGAGTATCATGCAATGAAACTGAAAACAAACAAAAAAAAAAATGAAGGGAGAGATGGGTGTAGATTGTTGCAAAATGAATATCCATAACAGGTACTTCTTTCTCTAACATTTCAAATATCACCTTTAGGCCGTTACTCACATCACTTTGATCAATTTTAGATTCCGGTTCCGGCTTCAGACAAGGCTGCAAACAAGTCTCTCAAGGAGTCGACCCCTCTAATGAAGCGCCAACCAATCTGGGGCGATAGAGACGACGAGTTGGCGTGCTGTGTAATCCTATAGCTTCCCAGTTTTGCCTTACCCGTGAAGATTTTTATCGCCTTATAATATTTTTTGTGTATTAAAAACTTGCGACTCGACAAGAACTTGCACCTTGGCAATGGAAAGAGGTTCGTTAATCTAACAACGAAACATTTCTGTATTGCATGAAAGACGTGAAGAGGAAATACCAATCAACCGTCTCGTAAGTCAGGATACTCATCTTCGTAAATGTTCAACAGTATTACTACTCAAATGAAGACACGTACTAGCCGGGTCTGTATTCACAAACCATTTTTAAGAATATTCTTAGTCTTAATCTGAATTCTTTTTTTTAAATTTGAAAGTAACACAACTTCTGATTGGCTAAACCATTTGGTTTAGCCAATCAGATGTGTTACTTTCTAAATCTATAATTAGACCAAGAATATTCTTAAGAATGGTTGTTGAATACGGACCCTGAAACACAGGTATGATATACTCTTGCCTTGAATCTCGATTACATTGCCTCAGTCTGGGAATTCTATAACTGTGCCTTGATTAAAAATAAACTATAGAGTAAGGGCAAGGTATTGTAGGGTCACCAATGATATTTTGTGTCGTGATTGTTATATAGTTCTATTTGTCTTTATACTGTAGTGTTGCAAACTTGTACAGTTATTTCTGCTTTCAACTCAAAGTTCATTCGTAAGATTCATTTGTACTGGCATAGATTAATATATAGACTTACATAATGTTTGTTCTTTTTTATGGCAAATGTTATGTTAGTTACAGACTGCATAGCTATTCGACATTTTTTGTGGGCAAACTTGCAGAAATATTTCATAACCTTATAGCACTGTATACATTCTTTCGGCGTCAAGGATATGTAAGCGGCTTAATATATACTGTACTGTATCTTTTTTGTATCTTGTTTGCTTCATTCTCTTGTGTGTTTTCTTGTATATCTTGTAGATTTCATCTTCCGTTAGGAACGAATTCTCTTTATCGCTAAACTTAGACGCTGAATGTCTGGAGCCCCTTAAAGCATAAATAAAGATCGCCATCGAGTTAAAGAATAGTCTTGTCAAAGATTTGCATTTTAAGTCAGCATTATTTTCAATTATTTTGTGATTTAAAACTATTATGGTGTGGTTGGTCATTTTTTCAGATTATTTTATACCAACCTATTGCCGAACAATCTTGTCCTTAAACGATACTGAGAGGTTCCAAGTCGTTTGAAAACGTTACGGGAAAAAGAAAACGCTTGTTTTGTCCCAAAATATTTTCTTCTCTTTCAAAGAAATTTCCACCATTTGAGCCACATTTGATATATTGTCTGCAAATGCTTTCAATACGGAAAAGTAAAAAATTTTGTCGTCCGTTAAAACATTTAAGAAAATACACAACTTGCTAACCATTTAATATGAGACGCATCATATTTGGGATTTTATCTTGGCTCCAAAATTCTTTGCTAACTTGATCTTGGGTGAGTATTCACCAACCGTTCTCAGTTTTATTCTCTTGATTTTTCTAAATTTGAAAGTAAAACAACTTCTGATTGGCTAAACCATTTGGTTTAGCCAATCATAAGTTGTGTTACTTTCAAATTATTTCAAAATACGAATGAATACGAATCTCAAACCAACTAAACGTATATATAACAACTGGTATTCAATGGATGACAATTACAGCTAATAAAATGCACTGCAGATTTATTTATGCTTTAAATCAGACCATTCAAAAATACCAATTAACAACACAGTGAAAAGATTCGTTCACAAATTGAACTTGTTCCTAATGGACAGGAAATACAGGTCTGTTAATTTGCATGGATTTAACTAATTATCAGTCAGACTGTTATAAGACGTATATATAAGACAAGCCAGCTGGAATCTAAATTGAAGTAAGTTAACTTTTTACCAGACGATAAAATTTAGCCTTCTCCAAATTGAAAGCATTTTCAGACGACAAATTAAATGTTAATCAAAACAATATTTTTTCTAAGAAAGGACAGAAAACAGTGTGGGGGTCGTTAAAACTCGGTATTAAGTGGTAAAGGGTTAATAGAAAGGGAAAATAACGTGATGGAACGGTTAACAGAACATTGTCGGAAAAGGAGCGTTGGTCACAGAAGCCATTGCTTCGGGTCAGCAATTGTTTATTCTCCATAATTTTCTAAAACTGGGAAAAGAGTTGGTAATTGGTTATCGGGTTTTGGTTATGCGTCCGCCTGGTAATTGGTTGTCGGATTTTGGTTATGCGTCCGTCTGGTAATTGGTTATCGGATTTTGGTTATGCGTCCGCCTGGTAATTGGTTATCGGGTTTTTTTTTTATGATAATCGTATAAGATGTACTAAGCAATATCAATTTTAGAGAAATGTGCATGTTTAAAAATAAAAAGAGGATAAAACGGTAAAAAAAATCAGGGGAAAAAAGATAATATTTGTATTGCATTATTTATACAGATACATTGTACCCTATGTTGTGTTGGTAGTAATGTATTAAAAACAGTTGAAATCGCTTCCTTCAGTTTATTTGAAATACATCCCCCAAAAACAAGGGAAAAAGATGCTCAGGCCAGGCTCTCAGTAAGCCACAAAGCCATCAATCCGACTGTCGTGTTTCCGAATCTCCGCTCAGCCCAAAATCTTCTCAAGGAGTGATCGGAGTCCCTCTGTCACGTACCGTCTATTTTCACCACCACTGAGTTATGTTTCAACATACTAGTTTATGTTTTAATAGCTGCCAGTAACTTGGTAAAAGTAATTTGTGATTTCTGAGTAAAGAAACGTTAAATAATCGCGAATAGGTGCACTGATCTTCTGAACTGATAGGATATGTCGTTAGAAGGGTAGCAGACATTGTGAGAAAGAGAGAGCGTTCTGGTAACCAGCATGTTCTCATTTTCCCATAAAGATTTCAAAGCCCTCTTCCACAATGACGTAAAATGACTGGATTACCATACAATTTCGAGGTTTAACGACCCTTAGGTAGAGGCCTTTTGAAAACATTGTGGGAAAAGGAGAAACGGCTGGGTAACCAGCATTTTCTCCTTTTTCCCACAGTGTTTTCTATCGTCTTACAGACAAAATTAATCTTACCACCTGACGTCTAATATTGTCGTCTGCAAATGCTTTTATTTCGGACCAATCTAAAATTTTGTCCTTCAGAAAAGAGTCGATGCGAAAGAAGGTATAGAAAAAGTATATTTCGTGTAATATTTTTCTATGACAAGTTACCAATGAGAGCCCAACCGTTCAGTTATGACATTGGCCAGCTAGATTGATTGAATTTCCGTTCATTTATCGTCGCCACCGGTTGCCTATATGGGCGACGCCCCCTCAAGACTGTTAGTTATGTTACGGGGGATAGTGCAAACCCTTGTGTAAAGCACAAGGCGTAACCAATCCTAAGTTACGCCTTGTGCTTTAACGTGCTCGGTGAATAGCACCGTCGGTTTAATGTCTCATCCGAAAGACTATTGGTAATTTTAGATGAACAGCCGTGGGGCTCGAACCCTTAAGTGACCCAAGACTTGATGTTTACAAGTCCTACGCTCTACCACCAGAGCTATGCGGGCTGGTCTTGCCAGCTAGACCACAAAATGCAGCCGACACACCGAGGCATTCGATATTTCACAAAAAAAAAATATTCAACTTTAACTGTATGGTCACATGATCCAAATACTTCCAGCAAGTCGATCTAAACCGAACTTTAGGTAATTTTCTGGAGGAAAAAAATGGTGATTCTGTCCTGTAACAGAATAAAATTAAAGGAATACACAGAAGCACATCATGTGCGCACTATATTCTTATGATCCAAAGATGGAATAATTTTTATTCACTTGTGTAAGCATCAAATGTATTTACATGTATGAGCATCAATGAGTTTGACATACATCTAAAATCATCGATAAAATAATTCGATTGAACGAGCATTATATGTAAATATATATATATAGAGATTCGTCAACCCATGGAGTGCTAGACATGAAAACGGGTAGATTAAATCAGGTATATATACACACGTATAGACCGCCAGAGGAGCCCTATTCACAAACCATTCTTATTACTGCTCTAACGACCAAGTCCAGAGTGTCTGTAATCACCAACCTTTAAGAACATTTTAACTCTTATTCTTCGGGATTTTCTAAATTTGAAAGTAACACAACTTCTGATTGGCTAAACCAAATGGTTTAGCCAATCAGAAGCTGTGTTACTTTTCAAATTAAGAAAACACTGTGGTTTAGGCAATCCGAAGTTGTGTTACTTTCAAATTTAGAAAACCATTTGGTTTAGCCAATCAGAAGTTGTGTTACTTTCAAATTTAGAAAATCTAATGTATAAAGACTAAGAATGTTGTTAAGAAAAACTGGTGATTACATACCCAGGACTGTGATTCAGTTGGCCGACACTGTATAGTTAGAATCAAATTGGAATGGTCGGTGAATAGGATTCCCGCTACTATATTTTCAAGGTTAACAAAATGTTCAAATAATATGGAATTGTACATGCATGGTATACTATATATCCATGCTCTGTAAACAGGAGGTTTAATGCAATCATCAAAAGGTATCGACCCAGGTCAGCCTGCGCTGTCCACGCAGGCTGACCTGGGTCGAAACTATATGCTCTTGGTATAGTATCTGCATGTACTAAGGACTAGTCTAACTCATGCTTCAGTATGTGAAAAGACAAATTACATCCTATGGATCCATACTTACGTGATGAATTGCTTTGTAAAATGAATCTCGGAGATGCATTGAACCCATTTTTTCCAAAGCATGGCTCGTGTATAAATAACTATATGAGCTGTGCACTGGCAAAATGGGGCTTAATGCATCTCCGTAATCCATTACACCAAGAAAGTCATCACATCATGATTGATATATGAAATCCATTTTCTCTAACAGCCCACTGAATCATGAGGTACACTGGTCCTTTGACATGCAGAAAATTGGCCAAAAGCAAAAAGGTTTCGGCCCAGGTCAGCCTGCGCGGACTGCGCAGGCTGACCTGGGTCGATCCTTTTTGTAGATGCATTAAGCCCCCATTTTCACAGGGCATGGCTGATATGGTTTATGAGAAATCTGAAGTCTAGCCCTAGAATCTTTAGGAATTAACACATCGAATTCAATTTCGCTTTTGTCTTTATGGCTCTTGTCGAGGCAAATTCTTTTCGACAGAGGGTTGGTTATGTACAGGTGACTGTCTCTGATTATCTTCCATGTGAGCCATGCTCTGTGAAAAGGGGGCTTAATGCACCTGCGAAAAGAATCGACCCGGGTCAGCCTTCGCACCGCGCGCAGGCTGACCTGTGCCGAAACTTTTCGCTGTTGGTCAATTTTCTGTATGTCAAAGGACCAGTCTACCTCATGATTCAGTCGGTTGTTAGACAAAGTGGACTTTATGGGTCAATGATCATGTGATGACTTGCTTTGTACCATGCATTAAGCCCCCTTTTGCTAGAGCATGACTCGTGTATTTTTGGTGGTACCATCATCGTGTCTTTTCTCTCGTTGATGATTTGGACGTGTCTGACTTAACTGAAGGTCGTCGCCTTGGAGTTGAAGATTGATAACTTTTGCTACATGTCCCGTTAAAACGCTCCTGGAAAAGTCAATGTATACTTTGGTGAACAGAAATATCTTTAAACCATATCAACCATGCCCTGGCAAAAGGGGGCTTTATGCATCTCCGTAATGCATTACACCAAGAAGACATCACATAATCATGAATCTATAAAAATCCATTTGGCCTGACAAATGACTGGATATAGGGGTAGATTGGTCCTTGGATGTGCATAAAATTTACAAATAGCAAAAAGTTTCGACCCATGTCAGCCTGCGCGGACGCGCAGGCTGACATGGGTCGATACTTTTTGCAGATGCACATCCTTGTCACAGAGCATGACTCATATCTATTCAATAGCCAGGGATAAAGATGCTACTGCACAATTGTTTAAGCGGGTACAGTTTGTATATATGAGCCATGCTCTGGCAAAAAGGGGGCTTTATGCATCTCAATAATGCATTATACCAAGCAAGCAATTACATAATGTCTTATGGGTCCATTATATCCACTTTTTTTTAATAACCGACTTATCATAAGGTAGACTGGTCCTTGGACATACAGAATATTTACAAAAAGCGGAAGGCTTTGGCCCAGGTCAGTCTGCGCAGATACTTTGAAAGATGCATCAAGCCCCCTTTTCATAGAGCACGGCTCTCATATATATATATATATATATATATAGTGTGTGTGTGTGTGTGTGTGTGTGTGTGTGTGTGTCGCTTCTACGGATTCGAAGATCTAAAATTCACCTTGACAAGAAGATCATCTCATAAAGTATACCTACTACTCAACTTACATACAATATGCAAAAACTTACCTCTACAAGCTTCTTCCTATCTGGAAAATAACAGAAAGAGTAATAAATCAAAATTAATTACATAATCGAAAATACTTAACGTATTAGTAGCCTATTTACAACAAAATATTTCATTTATACGAGATAAATGTTGGTTTAGATCGAAGTAATGTTTATGGGAAAAAAACCTTTTTTGGGGTGTGGGCGTGGGGAAGGGAGGCATCAACAAAAAAGCTGAGCTACGTAATGCCTTTGCTGATAAATTAATAAAAGAATAAAGATCACGCAAGAGAAATGGTCGAGTGCAACTGACAAATTCTGAAAACTGTCTCTAAATACCGACAACAAAGAGATAAATCAACTGCACCAGTTCACAATTTCATTACTACAAACTTACCTAATGCTATTTTGAAAGTACTTGGCATCCTTGTGTCGATGGCAGCTGTAAAGACAATATGTTTCCTCTGTTAAATAAATGTGGATTCTCATTGTATCAAAATTCTAACTTTCGTGTAGTTAATATGGCCGTCATTCTTTAAGTCAAAAGATGTATACCTCATCCGCAAAAAAAGAAATCCGATTTTGAATGTATGCTTTTTAATTACTACACTGTTGCATTCTTTTTTCCTAAGGAAAAGCAACTGTACGAAGGAGTCTTTTACCCGCGTCTTCTGCTCATATGTCTTTCTGTTGGTAAAGTGCCGCACTGGCGCATAGTTTGACAGGTTTGCTTTGTACCGGTACGTGTTACATTGATTCACTACACGATGGAATATGTAAATTTCTGTTGTCGAAGGAACACCAAAGCGTGGTAGTTATACAGAGTCATTATTCCTAAGTTCGATTCTGTATTTACTGTATAAAGATGAAACATATGCATGTTATTATAATTATTGATAAGATGACAGATTCAGTTCTTTAACTAGAGCTAGAATTTGTGGAGAGCAGAATGTGTCTACCATCTGCTGTACATTTATGGCATTATGCAACGCCATCTCTCTCTCTCTCTCTCTCTCTCTAACGAATTTACGACATCATAACTTACGTTTCGCTTTCTTTAACTTTTTATCGTGAACTTTGACGTGTGTAAATGTGATCATCTGATTTATGAATTTTGTTGACGTAGGCTGCATGGCTGAAATAGATTGTAAGATAACGTTTGTTAGTGTGATTTCGGCGCCATTATTCACCATTCATTATAAATTCACTTCCTACACTGAATTGTTTGTACGTATGGAGTTGAAAGCCATTTTCAACATTTCAGATATACCCTGGCGGCCACCGCTCTTCTCGATGCTCCCTGGACATTATTTTGTAAATCCGTATTTCGAACCGTGAATATTCTTTCCAAGCCACTGGCTGCTTTCCCAAATAACCATTGTAGAAAGAATGAGGAGAGAAATGAATCCTGTTTCAATGACTACTGTCAATCCTCGGAAAGAAATTGGACTACCTTAGGATTTTAACCAGAGACCCCCTCCCCCCTTGTTTCAAGTGTTGTAAGCTACCGGCTGCGCCACCGGGCTCGGCTTTCTTTACTGTAAATTCTAAGACTAGCCACTTGATCGGCTCTGACATCTAAGTCAATCAGATGACTGAATTTTCTGATTCAAATTTAGAAGTTTTGGTGTATATTAACCGAGATAAAGGCGATTAACCCTTAGGGTGCTAAAATCCACTCAAGGACCTTTTGCACACAGTATAGATCAATATCAGACTGCACAAAATGTGCAGTCTGATCTTGAATTTACACTGTCCGATAAGGAGATCATATTTCCCTGTGAAAAAAAAAACTTTGAAATAGCAGAATTATGGAATTTACTAACGGGACTAAAGTTTCATTTCCCTTATTTAGCAGGGTAAGAGTTAAAACACCTGTACAATGATACAAGCTTGAGGAACCATGACAGTTGCAACAAAATCTGAACAAGTAAATGTATCATTCTGTCAATGAGTTTTATTTTGACCCTTATCTTACTAAATAAATTAAATAAAACATTTAAGCCGATAGTAAAAACCCGAGTAATGTTTTTTCGAACTTACTTTTTGGAGAAAAATATCCCCTTATCGGACAGTGAAGATTCAAAATCAGACTGCACGTTCTGTGCAGTCTGATCTTGGATCTACACTGCCCGCAAAAGGTCAGTGAGTCGCGAAATGCATCTTAAGGGTTAATGTGAGCTCGTTTCATGGATGATGTCTTTCGAGACGTTTTCCAAGTTCTGAGGGGGAGGATCTCAATATTGGACAGGACATTGTAGATCCAAGATCAGACTGCACGTTCTGTGCAGTCTGATCTTGATCTACACTGTCCGCAAAAGGTCACTGAGTCGCGCTTAGCAGCCTAAGGGTTAATGGCTTTGCTTACGCGTGCTTCGTATTCCCCCTTGTTGCATCGACAGGACCTTCTTGTCGCCTTGGTAACGTCTTGGACCTGTAGAATAAATATCACAGATATTTTGGGTTATATATGCAGTTCTTGCCTTAGAAAGAAATCTGTTCCGTATTCACCAACCATTGTTGAGAACAGTATTAGTCTAATTCTCCAAGATTTTCTAAATTTAAAAGTAAAACAACTTCTGATTGGCTAAACCAAATGGTTTGGCCAATCAGAAGTTTTGTTACTTTCAAATTTACAAAATTTGGAGAATAAGAGAAAGGAAATTCTTATGAATGGTTGGTGAATACGGACCCTGGTTCAATATGGCCAGATAGGACTGGTTTTTTTTTTAGCAAAACTTAGTCATTGAAATAGGTAAGACGGCGTTTTTCAGTTTCATCTATGGTCTTGTATTCTTATTAATATGGAAACTATCAGATAAAGGGCATGATGAAAATAGGGGGAAAAAATGTGTGCTGCAAATAGAAGAGTTAACATGAACAATACCGAAAACGATTTTTTTTTTTTATGGGCTAATTTATAATTTATCTATAGTGAATAGAATAGAATATTTATTGACTTAGACTGACACCTCTGAACGGTAGGATTAAATGATAACTCTTTTCAAAATTTATAAGTACCACAAGAAAACCTAAACAACAATAACGCCTGGTGGTGTGAAAAGAATTCTAAGCCAAAGGAAAACGTTCGAGAACAAACTCGAAATTACAATTGAGCCATGCTCTGTGAAAAGAGGGGCTTAATGCAACCGCAAAAAGTATCGACCGAGGTCAGACTGCGCAGTCCGCGCAGGCTGACCTGGACGATACTTTTTGCCATTGATCAATATTCTGCATGTCCACGGAGCAGTCTACATCATGACCAAATGACCTTCATGGATCCATGATCATGTGATTACTTCCTTGGTATCATGCATCACGGAGATGCATATAGCCCCCGTTTGCCAGAGCTTGGCTTATATGTGTTAGGTACAGCTCGATTCGAAACGATTTCTTTCTACATAATGATATATACCTAATTAGAAAACAATTATGTAAGATTACTGAAAAGTATTACTTACTGATCAATAAATCGAATTCATCCATTTTTTTTTTATTAATCCCTTTTCGATTATATTATTTCGATATAAATTACAAAGAGTCCCGTCGGTTTAAAGCTCAGATTAATCTCGAAGAAAGCTGAATTTCTAATCAATTTCAACTGACTTCTGACCCAAGATATATTAACCCTTTCCCAAACGACAAATTTTGGACTGGTCCAAACTGAAAGAGTTTGCAGACGATAATTTTAAATTTGATGAAAATGGCAGAAAGTTCTCAAAAAGGGTAGAAAACACTGTAGGAAAAGGAGAAATTGCTCGTTACGACCAATTTCTCCTTTTCCCACAGTGTTTTCAAAAGACTTGTACTGCAAACACGTGAAAACCAGGGCTTGTTTGGGAAAGGGTTAAGCAGCAACACAAAATTGCTTGGTTTCATTGACAAGTAAATTTGGCACCAGGTTTTAATCAAACATTAACGTGATAACGCCTCCGTTCTACTCTTGTCCGGGGAATCGATCTTTGGCCATAACGCATTTTATTCGAAGAATATATAATTCCACGGCTAGGATTTTTTTAAGACTGATGAATATACATATACGAGTATATCTAGACGTAGACATTTTAACCACTTTTTTCCTTAGTTAACCCTTTCCCAAAAGACAAATTTTGGACTGGTCCAAATTGAAAGAGTTTGCAGACGACAATTTCAAATTTGATGAAAATGGCAGAAAGTTATAAAAAAGGGTAGAAAACACTGTGGGAAAAGGAGAAATTGCTCGTTACGAGCAATCTCTCCTTTTCCCACAGTGTTTTCAAAAGACTTGTACTGCAGACACGTGAAAACCAGGGCTTGTTTGGGAAAGGGTTAACACGTTCTCAATATATTTTATATGAAATGGTTCATCAAAGGTATATATGTTTGCCCCAAGAGCACTGAATAGATGACACGGACATTTTTTGTCAGGAAAGTATCTATAACTAACAGAATTTCAAGCTTGATTCGGCCAAATTATATCCAGACATATTGGACAGTGTAGACCCAAGATCAGACTGCACGTTCTGTGCAGTCTGGTCTTGATCTACTCTGTCCCCGAACGAAGCCAAAGTTGTGCAAACGGCCCTAATAGCTACGTTTAAAACCCTGTACCACACAATGCCGAATTTTAACTATCCTCAGGAAGAAGTCTTTTGAAAACATCGTGGGAAAAGGAGAAAATACTGGTTACCAGCATTTTCTCCTTTCCCCACAATGTTTTTTACCCTTTCAAAGTAAAATCACTTTATTTGAGCCACACTGAAATTGTTGTCTGCAAATGCTTTCAATTTGGACGGTTCTAAAATTTTGTTGTGTGGTAAAGTGTTAAAAAGAGAAGGAAGTACAAAGGGTTTACTTTTGATATCAAATCAATACTGTTCGAATGAAAGGTAAATGTAACAAGTCTATGGACTCTCATTAGTCATCGATCCCGAATTATCATTGTTTGTTGAAGGTTTTATTCTGTTTTCAACAAAATTTGAGACACTGGCAAACGTGGGCTTAATACATCTCCATAATTGATTGATTGATTGAATAGTGTTTAACGCCGTTTTCAACATTATTTCAGTTATATCGCGGCGGCCAGTGCACCTATCCATGCTTTCCTGGAATTTCTTTTACCAGTACTCCGCACAATATGCTTTCCCACATAAACATCGTCGAAACAATGGTCAGCGGTGAGAGAGGAATGAATCCTGTCGCAATGACTATCATCAATCCTCGGAAAGAAATTGGCAAAGCTGGGGATCGAACCAGCGATCTCCTGTTCTCAAGTCCTACACGTTACCGACTGAGCTACGGGGACTCGGCACATCTTCATAATGAATGATACCAAGCAAGTCACCCCATCGTCATGGACCCAAAAAGCCATTTTTTTTATAGTCATGGGGTAAACTGGACATACAGAAAAATGACCAAACGCGAACAGTTTTGTCCCAGGTGAACCTGCGCGGACTGCACAGGCTGACCTGGGTCGATACTTTTCGCAGATGCATTAAGACCCCTTTTCACAGGGCATGGCTCATTTGTGTCGTACTACAATGACAGCAAACGTTTCTATGTCTTCCAGGATTTTCTATCCCCGGGTTCTAATTTTCTCCCGGACTCTTCCTTTCTGAAGCAAATGTCAAGTGCGGGATACGATCAATTTAGACACGCGGAAAATTTACATTTTTTGGTGGGGGGAATCGATTTTTCTGCGTATGAAAAATCTTATTCCATTTCTCCGTGATGAGCTGATATAAGAACACAATTTGACAAGTACATGTGAGCCGTGCTCTGGCAAAAGGGGGCTTAATGCATCTCCGTGATGCATGATACCAAGCAAGTCATCACAGGATCATGAATCTATAAAGTCCATTTTGTCAAACAAGTGACTGAATCATAAGGTCGACCGGTCCTTTGACATACAGAAAATTCACCAATAGCGAAAAGTTTCGGCTCAGGTCAGCCTGCGCGGACTGCGCAGGCTGACCTGGGTCGATATTTTTCGCAAATGCATTAAGCCTCCTTTTCACAGAGGATGACTCAATTATCATAAATCAACTTACTGCTCTGTGAACATGGGGTGCCGCGTGACCGACGACCGTCTGGGCTTGATGATGTTGGTCTATAAGACACTGTAGGCGAAATGGATACTGTTCGAGTGTTTTCGGCTGCTTGCATAGCCTCTGAACTCTTAACAGATCTAGTTCGTTCAATTTCGGTGTTAATTTCATTTGAAAATAGTTCCGGATAGTCGTCAAGTAAATCTATATCATCTTCCTCGTCGTTTATGAAGGTCACTGTCGGCTGTTCATTATATGTGACGTCATCGGAATTTGACGTCTGCTCAAACGGTGGAATGATATCAACAGCTGTGACGTCAAGATTTAAATCTAGATCTAGCATCCATTTCGGTATATGTTTACTTTCGGATATGGGTTGTTGTTTTTCAGTAGACCTCATACTTTCACGGATAGCTTCTATCGTAGATAGATCTTTCATGGCGCTAACGACGTTGCCATTTTCTTTTACGCCTTCACCTTCCGGTTGTCCCATGTACTGAGATGCCGACGTCATGCAATATGATGAGCGTACTTGTGACGTCATTAATTTTGTATTCGAAGAATGAGAAGTAGCGTCTGCGCATAAACGGCGTTTCATGGAGGAATGACGCTCTCTTGTACCCGGTCGCCGTTCTCGTCTGCAACTGTGACGAGGCTGTAGTTGGCTTGTGACATCATTTCTTACCAACTGCATCATTGTTAGTTATTCAATCCGATCACCTGTTCAGGTTTTTAGTAGAAGACATTAAAATCGGTTTATTCTTTGGTAGATCTATAAAGTGGTTTCTAGGTATATATCCTGCCCCAGGGTAGATTTTTTTTTACTCTCAGTTTTCTTCTTTTTATCTTAAAAAGAACATTTCTGTACCTGTATGATTCGAACGAAGATGCTTGTCAAGTAGCCTGTAACAGAAAGGCAAAGTTAGTAAGATAAAGCAGATCTATATGTATATGTTTTAACAGATCTAGCGTTTCACGCCTCTTTCAGCATTTCAGTCATGTTAGGGTGACAGCTCACCTAGCTCTATTCCTGTCCTACCCGGGTAAAAACGGGCTAGGTTGGGCTCTAAAAAGTGTCTACACCTAGTACACTTCAACATGGACAGCGCAGCCAGATGGGATCAAACCGCGACTGCTTGATTACGAAGACAATACCTAAACAGTTAAGCAACAGTATACCTAAATCTACCATACATATCGATTCCTCTAAGAAACCACCTTTTTGTATAGTATTCCGCCGTTTTGACACACAAATATATGAGCCATGCTCCGTGAAATGGGGGCTTAATGCATATGCGAAAAGTATCGACCCAGGTCAGCCTGCGCATTCTGCGCAGGCTGACCTGGGCCGAAACTTTTCGCTATTGGTCAATTTTTTGTATGTCCAGGGACCAGTTTACCTTATGATTAAGTCGGTTGTTTAAAAAAAGTGGTTATTATGGATCCATAATTATGTGATGGCTTAATTGGTATAATGCATCACGGAGATGCTTTAAGCCCCCTTTTGCCAGAGCATGGCTCATAATAACTTTAACTCATAGCTAAACCACACAAATACAAAACTTACAACCCTGTAACAGGCAATTTATGGGCACATGTCGGGGAAAGAGTTCGATACATTGTACCAAACAAATACTCCCTTAGATCTAGGCTACATTATTTTCCCGGCATTCGCACCAAGTTAGAACACTGACGAGAGAAGACAGGCCAAGGTATCCGACAAATAAACCTTGTCAGCACCATAGGCGAAAACAGAGGCTTTTGCCGGCGAAAAGCATTGATCAAGATCAGATTACACGGAATTTGCAGTTTGATCTTTAGTCAAGCGTGTATGATAAAAAAAACCTTTGGATTGTAATATTTTATCTGTCGAAAAAGTTGAGTGTAGATATTTGTCGCTGTAAGATTTAATTGTCTATTATTTAAAGGCCTATTAACTGTCAAAAGTGTACAATGCGGATATTAAAATGCATATAGATTTAAATCATACCTTTTAAAAGTATGGAAAATATTGTAAAGATAAGAATTTGTTATCGTGTGGTCGGTCCAAGTGCTGAAAAATTTATTTCAAAATTGGGTAAAAACTAAATAAAAGATTAACTCTTTACCACACAATCACGACTTTTAACGACCCTGAGAAAGAAGCCTTTTGAAAACATTGTGGGAAAAGGAGAAAATGCTGGTAACCAGCATTTTCTCCTTTTCCCACAATGTTTTCTACCCTATCCAAGACAAATTCCATTATTTGAGACAAATTTATTTTGTCGTCTGCAAATGCTTTCAGTTTGGACCAGTTTAATTTTTTCTCGTGTGGTAAAGGGTTAAAGCGATCTGGCAACTTTTAACCTAGTTTCAAAATTTATTTTTCTGCCAGCGACTAACATTTTGACAGACCGCACAATACCAGGTTCTCATCATCACATTAATTCTCCATACTTTGAAATGGTATGCGCCGGCGGTAAATATAAATGCATTTTAGGACAGGTATTGACCTCAAACATTCTGAACCAGCTAATCTCATTCGCACAAAGCTATGTACACAGTATTTTGTCCTGAGCACCCAGGCAGATCATCGATCGATATATATAGTGAAACAAGCTTACCGTGTTTAAGAAGTTAAGTTTCATAAAATGAAAATAATCATCCGTGTATTGAACTCGGGATTCACAATATACTCAAACCTATATTTCAATAAAATTTGCACGTATGTAGGCAAGCTACAAACGGGATAAGTAGCCTCGATATCGATTAGTGTTTAAAATTCGACTCTGCACAGTTAACAACTCAACACCATTGACGTTCCTCTTTTGCTTGTTTAACCCTTTCCCAAACAAGCCCTGGTTTTCACGTGTCTGCAGTACAAGTCTTTTGAAAACACTGTGGGAAAAGGAGAAATTGCTCGTAACGAGCAATTTCTCCTTTTCCCACAGTGTTTTCTACCCTTTTTGAGACCTTTCTGCCATTTTCATCAAATTTAAAATTGTCGTCTGCAAACTCTTTCAATTTGGACCAGTCCAAAATTTGTCGTTTGGGAAAGGCTTAACGCTTTACCAGACGACAGAACTTTGGGCTCCTCCAAATTGAAAGCGTTTGCAGACGACTTTGTAAATGCAATTAAAATGCTGAAATTTGTCTTTGAAAGGGGTAGAAAATATTGCGAGAAAAGGAGAAAATGCTGGTTACCAGTATCTTCTCCTTTTCCCACAATGTTTCAAAAGCCTTCTTGCTCTTTTGCTTGGTTTACCTCTATACCAGACGAGAAAACTTTGGACTCCTCCAAATTGAAAGCGTTTGCAGACGACTTTGTAAATGCAACAAAATTCTGAAATTTGTCTTTGAAAGGGGTAGAAAATATTGCGGGGAAAAGAGAAAATGCTGGTAACCAGCATTTCTCCTTTTCCCACAATGTTTTCAAAAGCTTTCTTGCTCTTTTGCTTGATTTAGCTTGATACCAGACGACAAAAATTTGGTCTTCTCCAAACTGAAAGCGTTTGCAGACGACAATGTAAATGCAACTAAATTGCTGAAATTTGTCGTTGAAAGGGGTAGAAAATAATGTGGGAAAAGGGGAAAATGCTGATTACCAGCATTTTCTCCTTTTCCCACAATGTTTTCAAAAGCCTTCTTCTTAATTGGTCGTTAAAACTCGGGATTTTGTGGCAAAGGATTAAGTGCATTCGGCAAACTTCGGGTGATCCGTTGATCAAGTTCGATGTAGTTGCGGTATCGGCCGAGTTGTGACGAGTGGGTTTTACTATTAACCGTTTAACCCTTTAGCACAGTCCCGTGTTGTAACGACCTTGAGGAAAAAGGCTTGAAAACATTGCGGGAAAAAGGAGAAAATACTAGTGACCAGCATTTTCTCCTTTTCCCACGATGTTTTCTACCCTGTAAAAGACGACTCCCAGCAGTTGTGCTACATTTAAATTGTCGTCTGCAAATACTTTGGTCAGGCCCAACATTTTGTCGTTTGGCTTTTAGCTCTCTTACAGTTCAATCGATTTTTTGAGTGGTTGTTTTACGTCGCTTTCAATATTTATTCAGTCATGTCACGTCGACAGTTTACATATTCGTGTGTCCTGGGTTTCATCAGTTCAAGGTCCATATTCCCCAACCATCCTTAAAATAATTCATAGTCTCATTCTCCAAGATTTTCTAAACTTGAAAATTAACACAACTTCTGATTGGCTAAACCATTTGGTTTAGCCAATCAGAAGGTGTGTTATTTTCAAATGCAGAAAATTCTGGAGAATAAGACTGAGAATTATCTTAAGAATGGTTGGTGAATACGGACCGAAGACTGGAGCTCTGAAGTGCCTTGTAAAAGATCATACGAATATATTTCACACTTATGTAAGCATTTGTTATCATTTGTAATAAATCAGCACATACATATCCAATATTACATGTATATTGGTCTTTGGAAACTGGAAGAAAATTGTTGGCGGCATTTTGTCCTTCTCTAACTATGTTTTCAAAAGCTTTTCATAATGGTTGGAATTATTTTGTTAAAGGTTTTCTCATTGTGTCCTGAGGCAAGTTTTCAAAAGATCAAACGCCCTTGTAATATACCGAAATTGAGAAGTTAGAAGCGGACTCGAGGACGAATGGACAACACTAGAACAATATCCCTCTGAGTTTTGGCGGGGATAAAAAATACAGCTACAACCAAGAGCGCCACATGCAGGTACCAACGCTTGGCTGCAATTCCTTATAGAAACAGATTGGTTTTCAGTGAAAATTCTTAGTCAAAAAAGGGGCATAACTGTGGCAAAAATAATTTGATGGCTACCTGCTCCTGTTGTATGTGTTGTAGAAAACAAATTATCCAGGTTTGAAGTGCATATCTTATTAAATGTCAGAGATATATTAGAAAAGCCCGCCCTGGTAGCTCATTGGTTAGCTTATCCGACTCGTGACCTCCTGGTTGCGAGTTTGATACCCGGTTGACGCAAACTTTCTTTCCGGCGATGCATGTGAGAAAAGTGGGTCAGTGGCTTTGGAAAGAAAGTTGTGTCAGTGCTGGTGTGAGAAAGCCAGGAAACACGACCGCCATGATATGACCTGAGCTTTTTAAATGGCGTTATACTCCGATACAAACCAATACAAGATTTTACAAAATGTCAAAAGTTTTTGCACGATGACGCTGACGACAGAGCTGTGACAATACCTCGACTTTTTCTCCGAAAGCAGCAGAGCTAATAAGCAACACACACGAAAAATCATATAGATCCTCAGAAAATCATTTAGATCACCAGTCACAGTTTACCACTTAACGTCCCAATTTCTGCTACGCCAGGTGGTCAATGTACATAAGGCCTACACGAGATCTCTTTTGTTGTTGTTACAAGTAAAAATCACAAAATTCTGTCAAAAGTCACATGCTGCTGTGTCACTTAACGATTTGTGTAAATATATGCAAAACTTTTCACCAGGTCATACCTTAGGGTGAAGCAGGGATCGTATGTGTGTATATGCAATCCCAAATTATATGCGTAAATCTACGCAGTTTATTGAGACGCAGCCCAGATACCCTGTTCCACAATTCGAGTATAGATTTTAATGTCGAGGATGACCCTTAAAAACATTTCCAGAAAGTTTGGAGCAGAAGTGGACACACAAGAACAATGAATATGATACTTTTGGACATTTGGCCATCTTACCATGAAGTTAGACATAAGAAAATTGAAATCCAACATTGCAGATAAATAGTTGGCAATCTAAACAGTGTTTATACACGTATACTGCCTGCCATTCTTGGCTGATTTTAAATGTATATTATTTTTTCATAGTGTAAACCATCCCTGTACACGTATTTGGTAAGCATTAAACATCGAAATCTGTTGACTGCTTTTTAGGTAAAATTGTCTAGCAAAGTGACGAACGGTGTCGACCGAAAATAGGATCTACTCTGTCCGCTTTAACCCTTTACCGCACAATGCCGCCTTTTGACGCCCCTTGAAGAGAAGCCTTTTGAAAACATTGTGGGAAAAGGAGAAAATGCTGGTAACCAGCATTTTCTCCTTTTCGCACAATGTTTTCTACCCTGTCAAAGAAAAATTGCACCATTTGAGCCACATTGAAATTGTCTGCAAATGCTTTCAATTTGGACAAGGCTAAAATTTTGTCGTCTGGTAAAGGGTTAACACCTAAATCTACCTTTGTCAGCTAAGGAGACTCATGGAAATCTATCCATCCTAAACCTTTGCCACACAATCCCAAGTTTCAACGACTTTGAGGACGAGTGCTTTTGTTAACAATGTGGGAAAATGAGAAAATGCTGGCAACCAGCATTTTCTCCATTCCCATAATGTTTACTACACTTTCAAAGACAATTTCTGTCATTTCAGACACGTTTAATTTTGTCGTCTGCAAGTGCTTTGGATTTGAACAAGTCCAAAATATTGTCGTCTGGTAGAGGCTTAACTCTTTACCAAACGACAAAATTTAGAAATACTCCAAATTGAAAGCGTTTGCAGACGACAAATTAAATGTTGCTAAAATGACGATTTCTCTCTTTGATAATGTAGAAAACATTGTGGGAAAAGGAGAAAATGCTGGTTACCACAATTTTCTTCTTTTCCCACAATGTTTTCAAAAACCTTCCTCCTTGGGGTCGATAAAAGTCGGGATTGTGTGGTAACGGGTTAAAAATAAGCAAATACATGTACCTTTTTGCGGATGCGATGCTGACAACTGGATTTGCACAAGAATGACTGTTCTTGTCAAGTAATGTCATTGTTTGTGGCGAGGAGGAGGTATAAAGGAAAGAAACTAGTGAAAACCGTGGAGGTATTAAAAATAATTTTATCAAATTATTATATTTTCATAATTATGTTAAGACTCATTAACCCTTTACCACACAACCCCTAGTTTTAACAACCAGGAGGAAGAAGTTTTTTGTAACACACTGATGGAAAAGGAGAAAATACTGGTAACCAGCATTTTCTCCTTTTCTCACAATGTTTTCTACCTAATGAAAGTCAAATCCAACATTTAAGTCACATTTTAAAATGTCATCTGCAAATGACTTTCAATTTGGCAAAGTCCATATCTTTGCTTTGAGGTAAAACATTAAGAAAATTGTTGCTCATTTAAGATTTTATTCCTAGAGGAAGCATGTTTTGGAAAACATTGTGAGAATCGGAGAATGCTGGTAACCAGCATTTTCTCCTTGACCCACAATGTTTTCCATAGAGGGCTTTTCTAATTTTTTTACAACATTAGCCAAAAAGTAATCAATATCAATCCACACTTCTGTTCTGATCAGAGATCAACCTTGATGGCAAATTTGGTTTCTACAATTACATGTACTTGCTTCACAGTACAATGTTGTTAATCTTCATTTAGAAGATATTAAACATACACGCCAGACCTACAGGTAAGATGGAGTGATAGTATTCTAAATCCATTATTTCTCTTCCAAACCCTATGTTGTGGGTACTCATTAGAATTGTCTCGATGAGACGATTCTAATGAGTACCCATAACATAGGGTTTAGTGGAGATGATTAATATTTCCAATTTTGAAATCAAAATTACTCCCTCTATCTGGAGCTCTGCCACGCTAGGTCAAAACAGTAAAAATAAGAGCAACTTTGGCATTACATAGAACAGCCATGCTGTGTGAAAAGGTGGTTTAATGAATCTGCAAAAATTATCAAACCACGTCAGCCAGTGCAGTCATCTGCACAGTCTGTGCAGGCTGACCTGCGTTGAAACTTTTTGCTTAACCCTTTACCAGACGACAAGATTTTAGCCTTGTCCAAACTGAAAGCACTTGCAGACGACAATTTCAATGTGGCTCAAATGGTGCAATTTTTCTTTGATGGGGTAGAAAACGTTGTGGGAAAAGGAGAAAATGCTGGTTACCATCATTTTCTCCTTTTCCCACAATGTTTTCAAAAGGCTTCTTTTCCAATTGCGTCAAAAGCGGCATTGTGCGGAAAAGGGCATTTTCGCAAGCCAAGGATACTAAGGTAGTACCCTTGGCCGCTCGCCTCTTTAAAAATCGAAACTCCCGCTGCGCCATTTCATTGGATGCGATCAAAACCCTTTGCGGCCAATCAAACCATCCGTAACAAGAAATCTTCCACGAAACAGAAAACAATAATGGCGGCGCCCGTCAAAAACGAAAGTTGTCGTGTTTGTGACGAAAATTTGCCAAAAAAGAGTAGACGATCGATATTTCATGAGTTTTTTCTAGTTCATGATCGATTATGTGAAATATTAGGCCGGGTTCCACAGCCAAATGATTGCGAATCATCGTATGTCTGATTAATTTCAGAAAATTGTGATGAATCCGAAAGCGCAGCCATATTTGATGCATAGCCTAACAAATTTTATTACGAGCATTTTGATTGGTCAGAAATAACATCAACAGAGGTTACGCAACTCGTGATATTCGATAGGTGGCGCAGCGAGAGTTTCAATTTTTAAAGAGGCGAACGGCCAAGGGTACGTAAACGAACAAAGTGGAGTTAGTATCCTTGGCTTGCGAAGATGGGTAAAGGGTTAAAGTCAGTTTTCTGCATGTCAAAGGACCAGTCTACCTCAGGATTCAGTCGATTATTAGACTAAATTGATCTAATGGATCAATAACTAGAATGATGACTTGCTAGGTTTAATACATCAGAGATGCATGAACCCTTTCCCAAACAAGCCCAGGTTTTCACGTGTCTGCAGTACAAGTCTTTTGAAAACACTGTGGGAAAAGGAGAAATTGCTCGTAACGAGCAATTTCTCCTTTTCCCACAGTGTTTTCTACCCTTTTGGAGAACTTTCTGTCATTTTCATCAAATTTAAAAATTGTCGTCTGCAAACTCTTTGAATTTGGACCAGTCTAAAATTTATCGTTTGGGAAAGGATTAAACACCATTTAGCCAGAGCACTGCTCAAATTTACTTTTTGCATAAAAGTTTGTTACATCCCAACCATTCATCTGTCCAACTTTTCCAATCTGGACAAATAACAACTTAAAAAAAACAAGAGCACCTCATATGGTGCTTGATTTTCAGTAAAAACTTTAAGTCAAAAAAGGAGCATATTTGTGCCAAAAACATTTTCATGGTTACCTGCCCTTGTTATATTGGTTCCCCTTTTGATAGTACACAAATTTGAAGCTAATATCTTGAGTAATGTAATAACAGATAGCAAAAAAATATCTCAGTTTTTGCATAATGACACACATGACAACAACGCAGACGGTAACAACGCCAGGGCTACACCAACACCTCAACATTTTCTCCGAGAACAGCCAAGATAAAAAGCAAGTAATGAGGTTTACTCTGTATTAGAGCACAAAATTTTAGATATGTCAAAATTCAAAGCATTGCTGATGACAAATGCAGCTCAAATGACAGAAGTTGTTTCTGAAGGTTAGAAAGCATAGTCAGAAAAGGAGTAAATGCTGGGCACTAGCATTTTCTACTTTTCTCACAATGTTTTCAAAAGCCCTCTACCTCAAAGTCATTAAAACTCCAGTTTGTGTGCTAAAGGGTTAAAGGCACTTTCATGGTAGTCTAATGGAAACCAATCCAGGATGATTTCCACAAAATACTAAATAAATGAAACTGCTCATGCTAGACCATTCTAAATGCAGTTTTCAAAATACAAGTCTTAAATAATTCAAGTACAATGTGCAAACTTCAACCCTGCAATAAGAAACCACCTGCTGTAAGAGACCGCTTTTAAATTTCTGTTGGGTGGTCCCTTAACCCAGGTTCGACTGTACTAACTCATGACGTGTTCAGGGGTGTTGATCTGGACCATTTAAGACTTGACTCAAAACTCTTGTTTCACATTTATTTCTTTGGCCGTGACAGAGTTGAAAACAAAAGTAGCATGATTGCAACATCAACAATTAATATATTGCTATATCTAAAAAGGCACCATTACCTATTATTAGTACACAACGATAATCAAAGTACTCTGATTACAAGTTCACCGGTCAAATTTATATAGGTCCAGTAAAAATTGATATTTTAACCTATTTTCAACCCTTTACCACACAATCCCGAGTTTTAACGAGCCCGTGGAAATAGGCTTATGAAAACATTACTGGAAAAGGAGAGAATACTGGTAATCAGCATTTTCTCCTTTTCCCACAATTTTTCTATGTTATCAGTTCAAAAATTGTCAGCTTCAAAGGCATAGATTGAGAACAGATGGTGAATGTCTTTGGTTGGAGAAGTCTGTATAGCAAAGCGTAGAAATTTTATCCAGTGAGCAAAAGCCTAATAGGTAAAATTCCAGAGCCCACCTTTATAAACATTCCAAATCCAAGACAATAACCGTCTATTCCATTAATACTCTTTCTAATTTATAATCTATAAATTGAATATCCGCTTGAAATAACACACATATATGTCAGTATCTTTTTCAGTATAAGTAAATAAGAAAAAAAAAACATGTAAAGCGTACTTAATCTGTATATGAAGCTGCAATAATGATACAAAGAATACTATTGATTACATCATAAACGTGATGTTTACTTGCAGAAAAATATTGTGTCAAAGGAAGATAAGAATTTCTCTGATTTCAGTGTTTTAACATGCAAGGAAAGGAAAAAAGGGGGACATACATGTTGATCTACAAATCATTATTTACAGATAATTATCATTCAGTGACATTACCATTCAGCGACAATTTTCATGGAGCATACTTTGATTCAATCATTGAGATGCTTATCCAAAAGTCGTTCCATTTCACAGGTGCAGACTTCTACAGATAAGCACATGAGCAACTGATGGATAACAAACACAATACTAGAACTGTTGCAGGCTGACAAATACCCAAATCTGCTGCTTTGTTACTGAATGACTGCCATTTTCAAAACCCAAAGTGTAAAATAACAAAGGGCAATCACTCCAAAAAATACTGTGGACAGATTACCAAAAAATACTGTGGACAGATTACCAAATCTTGTGCACTGCACTTATCCTCAATTTGATTGATCTGTACTTGAAGTTTGGAGCCATTAACTATAATTTGGAAGCAATGCTCCGGACAAAAAAAAATATATATAAATAAGGGCAAAAACTCCAAAATTAATGAAAAAAAAGTTATAGATCTTGTGCACTGCACTTGTCCTCAGTGTGATCTATCTCCATCTGAATTGTGAAGTCAATAGCTTTTATACTTTGGAAATTATGCTACAAAAACCCAAACTGTAAAAAAAAAAAGGGGGGGCAGTAACTCAGGAAACACTACCGACCAAGTAATCAATCATGTGCACTGCACCTGTTCTCAACAACATCTATACCTTGGAATTTATGCTCCAGACTAAATCCCAAACTGTAAAATAACTAAAGGAAATCCAAAAATAATGAAGACAAAGTTACGTATGAGCCATGCTCTGTGAAAAGGGGGCTTAATGCATCTGCGAAAAGTACTGACCCAGGTCAGCCTGCACAAACCGCGCAGACCATGAAGTTTGATTGAAATCTGTCAAGTAATTTTTGAGAAATAGCTCTGTCAAAAAAAGCTACAGGTTGACATAGTGACTCCTACACGCACCCCCCTCCCCAAACAAAGTTTGTGGGGGTATAATAAAGCAACCTATTATTGGATAAGATTATTGCAAGTGACATGATAAAATGTTCTACTTGTTTGATTGTATATTAATGGATTAAAATCTTCATGAATATAGTTACAAATCACATTGCTATGACTGTATAAACAATTTATTTCTTAATTTATTGCTTCTACATAAATAACATAAGCAAGTCAATCAAACAAATGGAAAAAAAAAATGTCACACTATTCATCTCAATTCAAGCATTCCTGTTACAATGGTTTTATATACCAACTCCAAAAAAATGTAAGAAATACTGCTTTAAAGCTTTCCCACACAATCCCGAGTTTTAACAACCCTGAGAAAGAAGCCTTTTGAAAACACTGTGGGAAAAGGAGAAAATGCTGGTAACCAGCATTTTCTCCTTTTCCCACAATGTTTTTTGTCCTTTTACAGACAAGTTTTACTATATGAGCAATATCTAATTTGTCGTCTGCAAATGATTTCAATTAGGACAAATGTAAAATTTTGTTGTGTGGTAAAGGATTAAAACTTACTATTTCTGGATGAACCTTTAGACAGATGTGTATTCTGTTCTCCAATATAAAAAGAAGTCGGTCACCATGGTCGTTAAAACATGGGATTGTTTGGTAACTGGATAAAGGTTGTTTTTATCAGAACATCTAACCAAATATGAGACAGTGTAGATCCAAGATCAGGGTCCGTATTCACCAACCATTCTTAAGAACGTTCTTAGACTTATTCTTCAAGATTTTCCAAGTTTGAAAGTAACACAACTTTTCTGATTGGCTAAACCAAATGGTTTAGCCAATCAGAAATTGTGTTACTTTTAAATTTGGAAAATTTTGGAGAACAAGATGAAGAATATTCTTAAGAATGGTTGGTGAATACGGACCCAGATAGCAATTCCTATACATCCTGATGTTGATCTACACTGACCCAAAACACAGCTATTGTAATGAAAGGCATTCTAAGGATTAATTGTATGAATGGATAAAATTAGAAAGCTATGGTGCAGTATGTCAAGAGAAGGTGTCTACACCCAAAATAGAATCTATCTGTCTTAGATAACGACTCTCCATTGGCAAGGCATACCTGCTGTTGTGTGGTAAACTATCACACTGAAAATATACAGAAAACAGAGTAAAAGAAGTTGTAAGTGATTTTCCCATCCTGTGACAGGTAGAAACATGTACAGACAGCTAAAGACGTATACAAAAAGTTGTGTACAAAAGGTTTTATTAAAAATGTTAGCCCTTGAAGAGCACTTGTACAGAATGAACATGTCATTACATAATAATTCTTTAGAGGCAAAGAATTTAATTATCATGATCATTTCCCTGCTACTATAATGGGCTTCTACCAGTGACGCCCCACAAATACATGTGCAAAAAAAAATACAAAAGAGAAACAATTACTGTGTAAATACATAGCTTACAAGCAAAGATTGTCCGTCTCAGAGAATCTTCTTTCCAATCAATAAAATTTCTACAACTTGTTGACTTTTGGTGTAAATAGCCTACATCAACAAGAACATCGTAAGTGGATGCCAACGCTCGGCTGCGGATGCTTGATTTTCAGAGAAAAATCTAAGTCAAAAAAGGCGCATAACTCTGTGAAAAATTACTTTGATGGTTACCTGCCATTGTTGTATAGGTTCCCCTTTTGATAATTAACAACTTGTCCAAGTTTGAAGCAAATATCTTCAGTAATAACAGAGGTATTATAAAATGTCAAGGTTTTCGCACGACACAGACGATGAAGCAGACAACAAAGCCAGGGCTACAGCAAATCCCTGACCATTTCTTTGAAAACAGTTGAGTTAAAACTGTGAACGAGGTTATAAATCACATCTTAATGAGGATTTTTTCTTTCTATTTATCACAGTGCTTTCAAAACTCTTTCTACAACATAATCAAAGTATTGATCAACTATGTTTTGCTTTCTTTAACTTTCTTAAATGTAGGGAAGTGCATCTGTCCATCTTTAAAGATTCTATGATCAACTCACCACCTCTTGACACAAATTTGTAGCATAACTTTGGTAACATACTTGTATAATAAAAAATTATAGAAAGTAAAATTTGAATGGTCAACATGAATTAGAATTTAGAACATAAACATATGTAAAAACATTGTGGTATTAGGAGAAATTGCCAGTTATGAGCTATTTCTCTTTTTGCTACAATATTTTCAAAACATTCACTAGCTGTACTTGATAGGGCAACTGCATGAGACAGTGAGCTTTACCACACAATTCCGAGTTTTAACGACCCTGAAGAAAAGGAATTTTGAAAACGTCGTGGGAAAAGGAGAAGATGCTGATAACCAGCATTTTCTCCTTTTCCCACAATGTTTTCTATCCTTCCCAAAACAAATTTTAATTTTTGAGTCATGTTTGTCATCTGCAAATGCTTTGAATTTGGAAAAGTCTAAAATTTGTCATTTGGTAAAGAGTTAAATACAGAACAAACTTACACTTGAAAAGGAAACATTATTTCTGACATCTACTACTGGATTTTTAACTAGTTTGTCCTGATGTGACAAAGGTTCTTGTTTAAAATCTTCCCCTGTGTCCGACCTGAATAACCTGCTTATTGGGAAGACATGACCCTCGGTGCTAAATAAATACTTGGAAGCGTGTTTGTTGATATGATTGTCTTTATCGAACAACTGAAAAGGAAAAGTTTCTGAATTCAATAAAAAGAGTATTCTTAATACTAATGTCATTACAAACATAATAACAAGTCCTCTATACAAGTTCAAATTACAAGACAGTTAAACATGTCCCCTCGTGTATTTTATACCAAGAACAGCAACATCATTTTAACTCTTCACCAGACAATCCTGTATTTTAAGGACCCAGAAGGGGCTTTTTGAAACATTATGGGAAAATGAAACAAGAGCACCACATGCCGGAACCAACACTCTGCTGCAGTTGCTTGATTTTCAGTCAAAATACAAAGTTGAAAAAGGGGCATAACTGTATCAAAAATACTTTGTTAATTACCTGCCCTTGTCGTATAGGTTCCTCTTTTGATAGTATACAACTCGCCCAAATTTGAAGTAAATATCTTCAGAAATATAAGAGATACCACAAAATGTCAGGGTTTTTGCATGATGATGCAGACAACACAGATGACAACAGGGCTACAACAATACCTCAATGTTTTTCTCCGAAATTAGCTGAGCTAGAAATTCTGGTAACTAGCATTTTCTCCTTTTCCCACCATGTTTCCTAGCCTATCAAAGACAAACTTATCATTTGAGAAAAAGTTACAGTGACTTCTGCAGATGCTTTTGATCTGGGTGAGTCTAAAATCTTGTCATCTTGAAAAGAGTTAAACCACTGACTGTTTCACTTCACCCTTTACCACACAATCCTGACTTTTAATGACCCTGAGAAGGAAAGTTTTTGAAAACATTGCTGGAAAAGGAGAAACTGCTGGTAACCAGCATTTTCTCCTTTTCCAACAATGTTTTCTACTCTTCCCAAAACAAATTTTGATGTTTCAGTCACATTTATCATGTCGTCTGCAAATGCTTTCAATTTGGACTAGTTTAAAATTGTGCTGTGTGGTAAAGAGTTAAGCAAAGGTGTGGCATTCGTTCTCCAATTTTTCCGACTTATACAGGCAGTCAGAAACTTGACTTACCAAGTACAGATATTTGCAGGTTTCACTTAAAAAGAAACTCTCCATCCTGTCTTCTAATTCTTTTGTGTTGACATCATGAATGGTTCCAAAACCACATCTATAATATTTACAGAAATAACAAAAATATAGATTTAAATTGCTAATAATGATAAAAAGATAGTCGTTGGTATGACAACAGCTGGGAATTGGACTGGCAAAAGAAAAATCCTAATATCCTTAAAAGGCTTGCATCTTACCTTTTTCCACAATAGAGATTTGTACATTGAGGTTATCAAAATCTATCATTGTGTAAAGTTTCAAAAACCCAGTTTGCACATCATTCAAATTACTACAAATTCCATCTGATTTCTAGTAACAGTGACAATGACCTTAACCTTTAAGTGAGAGGACAAGCAACATCTACATATTGTTTATTTTGCCAGGAAAAAGCCAAAGCAGCATCTACATTATTGTTTATTTTGCCAGGAAAAAGCCAAAGCAGCATCTACATATTGTTTATTTTGCCAGGTAAAAGCCAAAGCAGCATCTACATATTGTTTACTTGCCAGGTAAAAGCCAAAGCAGCATCTAGATATTGTTTATTTGCCAGGAAAAAGCCAAAGCAGCATCTACATTATTGTTTATTTTCCAGGAAAAAGCCAAAGCAGCATCTACATATTGTTTATCTTGCCAGGAAAAAGCCAAAGCAGCATCTACATATTGTTTATCTTGCCAGGAAAAAGCCAAAGCAGCATCTACATATTGTTTATTTTGCCAGGAAAAAGCCAAAGCAGCATCTACATATTGTTTATTTTTCCAGGTAAAAGCCATAGCAGCATCTACATATTGTTTATTTGCCAGGTAAAAGCCAAAGCAGCATCTACATATTGTTTATCTTGCCAGGAAAAAGCCAAAGCAGCATCTACATTATTGTTTATTTTGCCAGGTAAAAGCCATAGCAGCATCTACATATTGTTTATTTGCCAGGTAAAAGCCAAAGCAGCATCTACATATTGTTTATTTGCCAGGAAAAAGCCAAAGCAGCATCTACATTATTGTTTATTTTGCCAGGTAAAAGCCAAAGAAGTATCTACATATTGTTTATTTGCCAGGAAAAAGCCAAAGCAGCATCTACATTATTGTTTATTTTGCCAAAAAAAAAAAGCCAAAGCAGCATCTACATATTGTTTATCTTGCCAGGTAAAAGCCAAAGCAGCATCTACATATTGTTTATTTTGCCAGGTAAAAGCCAAAGCAGCATCTACATATTGTTTATTTTGCCAGGTAAAAGCCAAGGCAGCATCTACATATTGCTTATTTTTCCAGCTTCTATTAACCCATTACCAGACAATGCCGACTTTTTTAACGCCCGTGGGAAAGTAGACTTTTGAAAACGTTGTGGGAAAAGAAGAAAATGCTGGTAACCAGCATTTTCTCCTTCTCCCACAATGTTTTCTAACCTTTCAGAAACAAATCCAATCATTGGAGCCAAATTTAATTCGTCATCTGCAGATGCTTTGAATTTGGACAAGTCTAAAATTTTGTCGTCTGGTAAAGGGTTAATAGGGGCCAATACAGTTTAATCCCAGGATTCTTGTTGTGAGACAGGAAGGCGAATAAAAACAAGCAACGAATGAATAAACAATTATTCAACAGTAAGAACTTAATGATGCTTCATTTTTTCATCCATATGTAATATTCTTGTCTTTTAAAACTGAGGCTTAATATAAACAATCTAATTTTTGACACAAGCTCTGACTTTAGGAATTTTGTTTTCGGCACAAGGTAGTAAACCCTTTACCACACAATCCAGACTTTTAACAACCCAAAAAGAGAAGGCTTTTGAAAACATTGTGGGAAAAGGAGAAAATGCTGGTAACCAGCATTTTCTCCTTTTCCCACAACGTTTTTTACCCTATCAGAGACCGAAATCACCATTTTAGCAACATTTAATTTGTTGTCTGCAAATGCTTTGAATTTGGTTCAGTCCAAAAATTTATCGTTTGGTAAAGAATTAATGGAGTCAACTCTCAGAATATAAACATGAATTTTGTAACTTTACAACCATTGAAAAAAAACTATATTATCAAAATTTGAGTGTGGAAAAAAAGGGATAAAAGCTGATTTCTACATTGACATAATTACATACTACAACTGATTTAATGCAAGTCAAACATAGATTTTCAACTATGTTCACAACTTACAAAGAGAACATTGAGCATGCATTAGGCAACGCTGTGCAATTCTTTGCCATCTAAAACTGTGTACATAACATACAGTCTATGTATCTAGCAGGTGTAAGTCACATGCTAGACTTTCACTGCCCCTTATCTAATAGGAAATTCTTGCCCTGTATCATTTCAAACTGAGATGTTTGTTTTCACTTTCTAAAATCTAAAAAAAATATATTTTTTATACTGAGCTATTCAGTCAACCAAAACTTAATTAATCCTTTACAAATCAATCCCGAGTTTTAACAACCATGGAGAGAAGGCTTTCAAAAACATTGTAGAAAAAGGAGAAAATGCTTGTAAACAGCATTTTCTCCTTTTCCTACTGTTTTCCACTTTTTCAGATACAAAATGCAGTCATCTGAGTCACACTGAATTTGTCGCCTGCAACTACCTAAAATTCGGGCAACTCCACAGCTTAGTCACATGATAAAGAGTTACAATAAATTGCTGGCTTACTCAGCTCTGGCATGTGTATTTATACTGTGAAATATATCCCTGCCGACATGAAGATAAAACGGATTCTTTGTGGCTTGATAAAGGAAGTATGTGGATTCTATCAGTTCTGGTCTCAGTGGATAAAACAAAACATCTGGGGCTTTTATATTCCAGTTAAACCTCTCTGGAAGGGACTCATACTTTCTCCATATGGAGTAATAAACAGCATGAGAACAAATGGCTTCTTCTATGTCTCCATACAGCACCTGAAATTGAGGAAATGTTTATCTGTGATACTAAAGATACATCTTTACTCATTTTCTGCCAGTTTTTAATCCATATGATCTTGATTCTATCAAACTATAATCATTTTTGTATCTTCATGCCAAATGTTGCCCCTGACAATTGTACGGTTGCATAGATTAGGACCGATAGAAACTGCATTTCATTTTCTGGAGGCCATCAAAGAAATCACTGCTGCATTATCCCTATGTAAGTGACCCACCTGAACTGCAGACCAAGCAGCTTGCAATGCATCAATCCAGTAATTAGCAATATCCCCTGATCTCATATGTACGTTGACATAAATGGGCGTGTTTCCTATTCCCTTGTTACATTTTAACCTCCTGAAAAAAAAAGGCAAAACATTAAAAACTACAAGTCAAAAGAGAGAAATCACATGATTAACCCTTTACAAAACAACTGTGTGCTTCAATGACCCTGGGTGAAAAGGGTTTTGAAAACACTGTGAGACAAGGAGAAAGTGCTGGTAACCAGCATTTCCTTCTTGTCCAACAATGTATTCTAACAAATCCTATCATTCAAGCAGCATTTATTTTGTCGTCTGCCAACACTGTCACTTTGGACAAGTCTAAAATTTTGTCATCTTGAAAAAGAATAAAAAAGAGTTTGTCTCAACACATTAATTCCTAAAACATATTTAGACTTTGAACTATCCTTATGGACTGTGGAAAATCAACATAAAAAAAGATTTATGAAATCAAAAATGTGAAAACGTATTGGCAAATATGTAATTTTTCCTTTTGCTAAAACTTTTTTAAAAATTGTTGGCAGATGCTAATGCATTTAATAAAAATATTAAGTGGTCTTCGTTTTCAAAAGGCTTTACATTGTAATGATTTGCCATGTAAGTTTTCCTGGCTGGAGAACATAGTCAATTATTGATCATAAAAGCTTTCATAGCTGCAGAAAAATGAAAATTATTGAACATGGTTGTTATCATAGCTGCAGAACTTTGTCAATAATTGAACATGAAGGTTGTCATAGCTGCAGAACATTGCAGATTACTGAACATTAAAGTTTTTACAGTACCAGAATATTGCCAACTATTGAACAAGAATGTTGTTATAGCTGCATTTTCTCCTGTTCCCACAATGTTTTTCAATAACTTTCTTCCAACAGGTCCTCAAATCATTTGATTGTTTAGTAAACAGTTTAAGGGGTTAGATAAGTGGGAAAAAATATTTACCCTCTCCTCATATGAAATTTTATAGTTTCATAGGATTCTTTAAACATTCCTAGATCTTCTTTATTGCCAAACAAAATATAACTCTGAAACACAGAGAAAGGTAAGATAGATAAATGGCCATATTTACTATCTATCCTTTATCCTTTACCAAACATTTCCTATGTTTAAGTCTAACCTCTGATGCATGTGAGAAGAGTAGTCAGTGGCTTGGAAAGAAAGCTGTGTCAGCATTGGTTGAGAAAGCCAGGAAACACAAGCGTAGGTGCCCTGACCAGTGTGATAGGACCTTTGCTGTTAAAAAGGCATTAAACTCAACATACAAACAAACCATGTTAAACTCTTTACCAAATGACAAAATGTTAGACTTGTCCAAGTTGAAAGCATTTGCAGACAACAAAGTAAACATACTTCAAATGGTGAAGGGGAAGCTTCTGTTAGAGTACACCATCAAAACTGGTCGAAAACTAGGAAGAAAATATGACAGATATATTTGACACTATGAAGTAGACAGACAGATAGGCACATGGCCTACATGATTCCGACTAAGTTGTCAGGAGTATGTTAATTAAAACAATCTTTAGGCTGGTTTGTGACTCCTACTCAGGATTAAAATATTCAAAAGGTATTATAAATCTTCTAAATGTAATCCTAGTTTCTAACTGGATGATATTCTGACAACTGGTTTGCTAGTCTTTAGACGTATTAAGAAATTGCACAGATTGATATTAAAAAAAAGTAAGTTTTGTTCACAAGATCACTCACCAAAACTAATACATCAACACAAAGACAAAAACAAAACTTCAAAATATTTGCTCTGAGAAAACAGGGCTTAATGCATCTGCAAAACGTATCAACTGGACTGTGCAGGCTGACCTGGGCTGAAATTTTTTGCTCCCAGTCAATTTTCTGCATGTCAAAGGACCAGTCTACCTCATGATTTACTTGGTTGTTAGACAACATGGATTTTATGGATAAATACTTATGAGATGACCTGCTTGGTGTAATGCATCACAGAGATGTATTAAGTGCCCTTTTGCCAGAGCATGGCTCATATATTATCCGTTTGTAATTTGCGAGTGAAAATACACAAATATTTTACATAAACATTTTTTCAAGTCTATACAGAAGAAAAGAGGCAAAGGAGTTTAAACTGAAAGGCTCTTGTTGACTTACCTTGAGCAAATATTCATAGAAGGAATCTAATCCAGCCCCTAATCCACTCATAAGACCTACCCATTCTCCAGTCTGTATATTTATTACATTGCCTGCAACAAAATAAACATGTGATTAACTCTTTACCACAAGACAAAATTTAAGACCCGTCCAAATTGAAAGCATTTGCAGATGACAATTTCAATGCGGTACAAATGATGTGATTTTTCTTTGACAGGGTTAAATACATTGTGGGAAAAGGAGAACATGCTGGTTTCCAGCATTTTCTCTTTTTCCCACAATGTTTTCAAAAGCCTTCTTTCTCAGGGTCGTTAAAAGTTGGCATTGTGTGGTAAATGGTAAACTCTTGCAGATGACAAGATGAGTCTTCCATATTGAAAGTGTTTGCATACATATGATTCCAATGATTTGTGTTTGATAAGGTAGAAAACAATGTGAAAAAAGGAGAAAATGCTGGTAAGCTGCATTTTCTCCCTTTTCCATGTTTTCAACAAATTTACCACAAAAAGTAAAGTTTTGATGTTTATGCAGTAGAAACTTTTTTTTTTTTTGTAAAACAAAGAGAGAAAAGCAGCGCTTCTACAAACAATTGCTCCATTTCCCATAATTTTTCAATAAAATTCTAAAAAGAAATAATTATGTCTGTTCTTCACAGCTGGCAGCTATTGATTGCACTGTCATAAAGGGCTCATCCTTGTAACATGCTAATGTTCCTTTTCCCAGAATGTTCATTACATTTCTACAAAGCTACATCCCTCTCCTTAACATGTCTCTCTCTTGTTCTGACTACACTGGTATAAGACAGTCCACCATTAGCTTGTTGAGTAACTGGGTGACAATGATATCTAAAATTTTAACATGTCTCTCTCTTGTTCTGATTACACTGGTACAAGACAGTCCAACATTAGTCTTTTGAGTAACTGGGTGACAATGACATCCAAAATAACAAGGACACTTGCAATATGTTTCTCAAGTTCTTGACCTTTCAGATCCATAATAAGAATAAAAATACTTCTAATAGCATAAAACTAACACTTGAAATGCCAATTGCATTAATTCAGTTGCTCTGGCAGATAGTGTCAATCAAGATCAAACTGCAGTGGACATTGAGTCCAATCTTGGATTTTCCCTTTTGAAATATTCTAGCCAGATTGGCATAATGGCTTTTTTCCACTAAATGAACAATTCTGCTTCTTTTTCTGGCACATGAAGGATTATCAATACCACTCATGATCTGGAGCTAAAACTTTACCACATCAAACATGATTTAGGCCATTCATGGACAACTTATCTCAAGATCAGACAGCACTGAATAATCAGTCTGGGTCTGTATTCACCAACCATTCTGAAGAACATTCTTTGCCTTATTCTCAAATATTCTCAAAATTTGAAAGTAACACAACTTCTGATTGGCTAAACAAAATGGTTAAGCCATTTAGAAGTTGTGTTACTTTCAAATTTAGAACATTCTGGAGAACAAGACAAAGAACGTTCTAAGAATATTTGGTTAATACAGACCCTTCTCTTCTTGCGCTGAAAGATATTCATACCTAAACAGCCCTTAATTTTTGACACATGAAGCTGGCTGTTTGCTACTGACCAGAAAGGTCATAGTTCACTTATCAAGCACTTTAACTCTTTACCACATAACAAATTTTAAACTTGTCCAAATTGAAAAGCATCTGCAGCCAACAAATTGAAAGTTGATGCAACTTGCCTTTAATTGAGTAGAAAACATTGTGGGAAAAGGAGAAAATGCTGGTTAACATCATTTTCTCCTTTTCCCACAATGTTTTCAAAACATTTTTTTCTTGGGATCGTTAAAACTAAGAATTGTGTGAAGGGTCAAGAGATTAAGGTAACAATTCTTAATAAACAATTACCAAGCAGTCCTGTAACATTTGACCTGAAATCCCATAGCCTCCTGACAGTTCTCCTTGCTGCAGCTTCGTACGTGGGGTCATTCAACAATTTAGACAGAATGCCAAACTCTAACACTAAAGATCCTGCACCAGCTGTACATGTTTCGTTCATGGACTGTTTTGGCACACCATCATGCAAGTTGACCTATAACAAGACAAAAAAAGGCATTGGTATATACTGGGTGTCCCAAAATATATGTCCCAGTAATGACTAAAGTAATTTTAAGAAAAAGAATTCTTTAAGTTCTACATACCTTTTTAAAGTTGACAATCTGAATTTATTTTTGATATTTTCAATATCATAAAGAGTCATCTAGATATCTGAACATTTAGTAGCAAAACTGAACTTTGAAATTGGGACGTATATTTTGGGACTCCCAGTGGGAGTACTTATATCTTCAAACATTACTTCTTCACTGATAACCTATGGTGTGGGTACTCATAAGAAATATCTCATTCTGAATGAATTGTTTCACTGAGACAATTCAAATGTGTGCACACAATGTATGTTTTAGTGAAGGCATAAGATAATGTTACACTTTGAATACTAACCCTTTTCCTGCTAAATAAGTTAAATGAAACTTTCAAGCCAATAATAAAAACCCAAATTATGAATAATGTGATTTCAAACTTATATCTTGGAGAAAATATCTCCTTATCGGGAAGCTTAGATCCAAGATCAGACTGCACGTTCTGTGCAGTCTGATCTTGATCTACACTGTCTGCAAAAGGTCACTGAGTTGTGCATAGCAGCTCAAGGGCTAAGATACTCCTCTTATCTGTGTCTTGTTGTATCTAATCAATTTCTTTTACTCAGTATGACTCAACTCTTTAACACACGACAAAATCTTAGACTTGTCCAAATAAAAAGCATTTGCAGGCCACAATTCAAAAAAGGCTCAAATGATGGAATTTGTCTGTGATAGGGTAGAAAACACTGAGCTAAAATGATAAAATGCTGATAACCAGCATTTTCTCCTTTTCCAACAACGTTTTCAAAAAGCTTCTTCTTTTTTGGGAGTTGGAGTTTAACACCTTTTTTACAGCCTAGGTCATATCACAGCAGTCAATGCACTTACGCATGTGTTTCCTGGCTTTCTCACACCAGTGCCGACACAACTTTCTTTCCAAGTCACTGACTACTGGTACTTTTCTCATGTGCATAAGAGATAAGAGGCGAAAAATCATCAGAAAGAAAGTTTGCCTCCACTGGGATTTTATGGATCCATGATTATTTGATGACTTGCTTGGTATAATGCATTACAGAGATGCATTAAGTCCCCTTTTGACAGAGCATGGTTCATATATGAAATTATCAGTGCTGACAGTGTAATTACTTTGAATCTACAGAGACTAACTTACCCTTGGAAAAGGAATTCCTGTGGCTGTATTCTCAAACGCAGACATTAATCTAGAAGCCAGATCATGGGACAGATCAAGCAGCTCATCATTGTAGTCAGTGGGCCTAACATCACCAAATGGCTGGGCAGGGTCAGTAATCAACAAATGGGCAGATAACAGGCTTCCTAAAACTCTGCAGAAATACATGTAATATTGTAAAATCTCAAAGGTTAATTTTCGTACACAAAAAGGTCTAGTATTCATGGCCAGTGCACAGGAATCTTGTATTTAATACACTTTCATTAAAGCCAGTATGGATTAACTCATTTCAAACAAAGAGAACTTACACTCTACCAAACTGATAGTGTTTACAGGTGAGAAATTTAATACGGCTAGGAAATGGAATTTGTTTTTGACAGGATAGAAAACAATGTGGAAAAAGGAGAAAATGCTGGTTACCAGCATTTTCTCCTTTTCCCACAATGTTTTCAAAAGCCTTCTAATAAAGGTCACGTGGGATTATTTGGTAAAGGGTTTAATGACATATTAAAAAGTCCGCTCTTATAAATGAAAAATAATAAAACTAAACAAGAGGGCCATGATGGCTTTGAGGTCGCTCACCTGTGAGTCTTTTTGACCAAACATGATCCATTTGAAATCACTTCCATATACTGAGGCAAGTTCTAGCAAAATTTCAATGAGTATTGGACTGAAACTGTGGCCTCTAGAGTGTACACAAGCTTTTCTAGGATTTGTGTCAGTGACCTACTTTTTGACACAACACGACCCATTTTCAATGGATCATGTTTTGTGGTGTCCGTGATTGTGAGGTAGAGCGTTGGCCTCGTAATCAAAAGGTCCTGAGTTCGATACCCGGGAGCGGATGTCAACTTCGGGACTGTTCATTGGCCCACACATTGGGCGCGAGTACTGGTGTAGTTTCCAGGAAGCAGAATCGAGAGAGTTTAATATAAGTTGTAAGAACTTGTTTCTCAACTGATGTAAAATAAATATGTTTTAAACCCATTTTCAAACTTGTAGATATCATTAAGACGAACATTCTTACAAACTTTCATAAACTTTGGAAAATGTGGTCTTTAGCCAAAGAGTGTACAGAAGGTATTCCTAATTGTCCCAGTCACCTACTTTTAACCTAATGTAACCCATTTCACATCTGTCAGAGATATCATCAGGACAAACATTCTGACCAATTCTTATGAGTATTGGACTTAAAATGTGGCCTCTAGAGTGTACATAAGCTTTTTCTAGGATTTGTCCAAGTGACATACTTGTTGACTCAACATGACCCATTCTCTAACACATCCTAAATATCATCAAGACAAACATTCTGACTAACTTTCAAGAGTTTTTCACTAAAACTGTGGCCTCTAGAGTGTACACAAGGTTTTTCAAAGTTTTGATCTGGTGACCTTGTTTTTGATTTGACATAACCCATTTTCAAAGTCATCTGAGACATCATCAAAGCAAACATTCTGACCAACTTTCAAGAGTATTGGATTGAAAATGTGGCCTCTAGAGTGCTCATGAGATTTCTCAAAGAATTGACCTGGTGACCTACCTTTTTATCCTACATGACCCTTTTTCAAACTTGTCTGAGATATCATCAAGACAAACATTCCAACCAACTTTCATGGGTATTGCACTAAAGATGTGGCCTCTAGAGTATATACATGGTTTTTCAAAGATTTGACCTAGTGACCTACTTTCTGACTCCATGTAACCAATTTTTACACTTGTCTGAGATGTCATCAAGACAAATAACCTGACCAACTTTCATGAGTATCTAACAGAAAATGTGGCCTCTTGAATATACACAAGTTTTTTCTAAGATTTGAACTGGTGACCTAGTTTTTCGACCGGACTTGACCTATTGTCATTCTTGCCCATGATATCATCATGACAAATACTCTGACCACTTTTCATGAGTAATGGACAGAAAATGTGGCCTCCAGCATGTACACAAGGTTTTTTAAGATTTGTCCTTGTGATCTGGTTTTTGACCTGACATGACCCATTTTTTGACTTGTCCGAGATATCATCAAGACAAACATTCTGACCAAGTTTCATGAGTACTGGGCTGAAAATGTAGCCTCCACAGAGTACACATTGTGTCAAGGCAAAAATTGACAACATACGAAAGACATAGAGTGATCACAAAATCTCACCTCAAGCACTTTTTGCTCAGGTAAGCTAAAAAAGATGATACCTAATTGTGGCTTCAAAAACCTGAACTGTGGTATTCTGGAATGTTAGGTTTTCTTGAACAAGTTGAACAGCTTTGATGAACTCCGTCACATTTCCGATGATCTGGGATAAACAACAGATTTTATCAGCAAGTTCTAACAACATATACTACTCAAAATTTGCTGGGGATCACCCTATTAGATTCAGCCATTACACATGTGTGGTATGTATCAGATATGACTTTTCAATATCTTACATTGCCTTGCTGATGAAATAAATCACCAGGGGAAATGAATGTTTTTAATGGAGAACTGTATTGTAACATAATACCTGTACTGAAATGTCTAAATGATCCTTATCAATGTTTGAGTAGTACTTTTCTAACATTCAAGCATGTTTCAATAGCTTTTGTTTTATTTTAATCGAATTAATATTCTGTAATGGTCAGAGCACATACAGTACAAAAATCCCTTTTTTTTTTTAAGAAAACCATGCAAAACATGCTACATATTCTTTATACCACTGGCTGATTTCTCGTGTATAATACATGTAATTAAAGAATGCCAGCTCAAGCTGAGCTGACAACAGCTTTCAGATGTGGAAAATTCAGCTGCTACTTTCTTGATCATTTATGAGAGTTTCAAAATCCAATTAATTGTTTAATCAATAGTATCTGTAGCAGTGCAGGTTTCTTAACACTTGAAGCAGCTTTAAACACTAAAATTGCCTTAGCAGCCAGTGTAGGCCAGGATCAGACTGCACAAAACATGAAGTGTGATCATTGGTCAACACTGTCTGTTCAACTGGGGTATTCTGGACTTGAAGTGTAGTTATTTTGGTCTTATTTATAGACTGAAAATATTGGTTTTGTTTATTTGGTGATCTAGGGGTTAAAAATTGATGTGAGTTAGATGTATAGTCAGTTGATACCTCTCATGGCTTTGCAAAACAAAGTGAAAAAAAAGCTTTTTTGCATTACAACAAGAGGGGAATAATGGCCCTGGAGTCTTTCACCGAGACTTTTGACAAAACATGACCCCTTTCCAATCTGTTCTAAGATGTTAAGACAAAGATTCTAACAAGTTTTCACAAGATTTGGACTGAAAATGTGGCCTCTAGAGTCTATACAAGCTTGTTCTGTAATTTGTCTCTGTGGCATACATTCAGACCAGACATGGCCCATTTTCAAACTTGTAGATATCATCAAAGATGAACATTCTGACCAACTTTCATGAGTTTTGGATTGAAAATATGGCATTAAGAGTGTACACAAGGTTTTCCTTAGATTTGTCCTGGTGACATACTTTGTGATATGATGTGACCCAGTTTTAATCCTGTCAAAATACATGCACTGGTATTATCAAACAAACATTCTGACCAATTGCTATGTGTTATCAAACTGAAATATGGTCTCTAGAGTGTACACCAGATTTTTCAAATATTTGACCTGATGACCTAGTTTTTGACCCAACATGGCCAATTCTGACAAATTTCATACGTACTGGGCTGAAAATGTGGCCTCTAGAGTGTACACAAGATTTTCAACAATCTGAACAAGTGACCCATTTTTTGATCTTGTGTAACCCATTTTCTGATTCATCTGAGACATCATCAAGACAAAAATTTTGATTAACTTTCATGAGTTTGGGACTGAAAATGTGGACTCTAGAGAGTACAACAATTTTTTTAACGGTTTGACCTAGTGACCTAGTTTTTGACCAGACATGCCTGATTCTTCAAGCTAGTGTAACACATCATCAAGACAATGATTCTGACTACCCTTCGTGAGTATTAGACTGAAATGTGGCCTTTAGAATGTACAAAGGTTTTTCAAAGATATGACCCAGTGATCTAGTTTTTGACCCAACATGACCCATTTACCAAAACTGTCCTAGATCCAATCAAGACAAACATTCTGACCAATTTTCATGTGTATTGGACTGAAAATGTAGCCTTTACACCGTACATATTATGGTCAGAGCTAACAACCCAAAGCAGATACTGAACACAGCACAATTACAAAAGCTCACCTTGAGCACTTTGTGCTAAGGTGAGCCATAAAAAAGGCCTTGAGACTAGACCAAACTACTTACAGCTAAGGTATCTAGTGTGTCAATCAGTGTCAAGCTGTATTCACCGAGAACATCATTGATATTAATATTGGACCTGAAATCAAAGACTACCTGTTACTTTACTAGAAAATTCTAATTTTTGTAATTTAGACGTTAGACTGTTAACCCTTTACCACACAATCCTGAGTTTTAATGACCCTGAAGAAGAAGGCTTTTGAAAACATTTTGGGAAAAGGAGAAAATGCTGGTAACCAGCATTTTCTCCTTTTCTCACCATGTTTTCTATCCTATCAAAGACAGAAGTCATCTTCTGAGCTACATTTAAATACCCATCTGCTAGTGCTTTCAACTTGGACCAGTCTAAAGATTTGTCGTTTGGTAAAGAGTTAAATACAGCTCTTTGCCTTCTTTAACAACTCTGCAGCTGTTGACAATAGAAATGAGCCATGCTCTGTGAAAAGGGGGCTTAATGCATCTACGAAAAGTATCGACACAGGTCAGCCTGTGCAGTCCTTGCAAGCTGACCTGGTTTGAAACTTTTCGCTATTACTCAATTTTCTGCATGTCAAAGGACTAATCTACCTCATGATTCAGTCGGTTGTTTAAAAAATGGCTATTATGGATCCACAATTATGTGATAGCTAGATTGCACCATGGAGATGCATTTAGCCCCCTTTTGCCAGAGCATGGCTCAATATAGACAACCAAAATGAATGAATGTGGTTTTGCACTTTACCAGAGAACAAAATTTTAGACTTCTTCAAATGGAAAGCATTTGCAGATGATACGATAAATGTTTCTCAACTGGCACAGAATTTTCTCCTTTTTCCCCACAATATTTTCTACCCTATCAAAGACAGAAATCATCATTTGAGCTACAATTATAATGTCATCTGCAAATGCTTTCAATTTGGTCAAGTCCAAAGTTTTGTCATTTGGTTAACTCTTCACCACACAATTTTGAGTTTTAATGACCCTGAGACAGAGACCTGAAAACATTGTGGGAAAAGGAGAAAATGCTGGTGACCAGCATTTTCTCCTTTTCCCACAATGTTTTCTACCCTTCCCAAATCAAATTTCAGTTTCTGAGTTACAGTTATTTTGTCATTTGCCAATGCTTTCAATTTGGACACATCTTAAATTTTGTCGTTTGGTAAAGAGTTAAGAGTGAGTGGGTAAAACTATGTCAATGACAGATCTGGCCAGAATCTTTTTTTTTTCATGGTTTTGTGTGACCTTCTGTATCTGTAACTGATAGGGACTCATTTAATGTGTAAAACATAATAATTAAGGCATGTTTAAATGGTCGCTCATTTTTAAGGTAGTTTCATAAAATAATACAATCTTATGTAAAATTTGGATATCTGGAATTCATTCTTTACGTTCATTCTGTCAAAACTGCCCACTTCCAAAATGGCCACTCAGTCCAAAACAGCCTGCCTATAGGTAACAAAAAAGCCTACATTTAAAATACTATGAGATACTTCGACTTCTTTCATACTTTTCGATAGTTTATCAGGAAAAAAAATGGTGGATTATAACGTTTGATGACTCACGGTTATGACCAGTGAAGTTTACCGTAAATATATTTCCGTAACTCTTCAATTGAAAGCGGAAACATTAGTTCTCCTACACGACTTATCTAGGTAAACAGTGTGTGCCATTCAACCAGACCGAAATATGACTTAATTTACACGCATTTACCATGCCCCACTCATGAAACTATAACAGATGATGTTCACTCGATGAAATAAATTTCAATCTTTCATCGAAAAAAACAAACATCCTCTATTTAATTAGCTTTCATACCTTTCTTATTCTAATCTTTTGTTGAATGAATTTCATTACTGACGTTTAGACTTCTTGGCCCTTGTATTTGTGTGGGTTTATTTTTCATTCTTTTTTTTAAAGTTAATGTCTTTGCATGTGATCATTTGTCTGACTCTTGTTCTCTTCTTGTGATAAAAGTGACATTCTTTGAATATACATATAGATTATAGCAATAGATTTAAATCAGCCATTCTCTTCATTTTGTTGCCAATGGGTTTTTTGTGTATGTGTCTTTTTATTTTTCAAACTTTGATCACTGTTATGTACATGTACAAATTATGAATGAGGAAAATGAATAAGACAGTGTGGAGTAGCCTGGGCTCCAGACTTCCAGTGTAATCAATTTCTTTTTGTATAATTATTTGGATGTTACTTTGTCAAAAATGATGGTAATAACTGCAGAACTGATTACCAGTTTCGCCACAAATCTATACAAACCATGACAGGAGTGACTAAATGATTACTACTTCCTGAACCCAAGCTACTGTGGAGAAGAGTATAAGAATGTCTCAAAAATAGTAAAACAAGATTATCCCTCTTGATTTACAACATCGAAGTCAGATTATTAAACAGTGTTCCCACTCATGTACATATGTATGTGAATCACATACAAATCGATTAAAACATGTAAAAAGTATAAAGCAAATCAAAATCTGTTTGAGCAGTGCATATACAGGAATTAGTGCTTGCAAAAACACCCATTTATCCTTAGATTTTGGTGCCAATTCCTCTATCAGTCATTTTTCCATAGGACTTCCAAATGTATAATAACCCTTTACCACACAATCCCGACTTTTAACAACCGTGAGAAAGACGCCTTTTGAAGCAATTGTGGGAAAAGGAGAACATGCTGGTAACCAGCATTTTCTCCTTTTCCCACAATGTTTTCTACCCATCCCAAAACAAGTTTCAATTTTTCAGTTACATTTATCCTGTGGTCTGCAAATGGTTTCAATTTGGAGTAGTATAAAATTCTGTTGTTTGGTAGAGAGGTAAGGAATCCTATTTTTTTTTTCATTAAAAAGATACTGGTATCCTGCTTTTTTGTCAATACTATAGAGTTAGAGAATACTTGACTGGTTCTCACTCTGAATCATTTATAGATGCACAGATACGTTATCTTCGTAGCTAGCTTTTAATGACATCATTTTGTGTTGTCTGTCAACAACTGTAAAACAATGTCATCCCAGTCGAACCTGACAGATATGTGGAAGACGCTGGCTTCAGCAAAGCTGTCGCATGCTGCAGATAACAATGAAAATACAAGTAATGCGAAATCTATGCAAAAAGGTAGAGAGAACAGGTTTCATTCAAGTTGGCTGAATTTCTTTTCTTGGCTACAGTTTGATAATGAATCTAAAACCATGCACTACATTACTTAACATGTGTACCCCCAGTTGTTACTGTGTACCCCTTGTTTTAAGATATAGCAAGTCCAAAGGGGTGCAAAAAACACCCATGCTGAAAAATGCATGGGAACAATGTTAATCTGTAATTAAAACAACTGTATGATCAAAACAACAGCAAATGTACAACTTCAAAAAGTTTCAAAGCATTACAAAAAATGGACAGTTTTGGATAGGGCCCTTATCCTTACATTAGGGGGTGGAAGAAGATTCGATTTCAGACCCATGAAGATACAACCCAAAGGAAAAAAAATGAGATGATTCGGGCCCATGAAGTTTCTGCCCACATAGGAGAAGATTTGGCTCAATTAACAATGATGCCTTTTGACACCCCTGGGAAAGAAGCCTTTTGAAAACATTGTGGGAAAAGGAGAAAATGCTGGTAACCAGCATTTTCTCCTTTTCCCAGGTTTTCTACCCTATCAAAGAAAAGTTGTACCATTTCAGCCACATTGAAATTGTCGTCTGCAAATGCTTTCAATTTGGACAAGGCTATAATTTTGTAGTGTGGTAATGGGTTAAGAGGAAGATTTATCCCCAATTTTAGAATATGTATATTGTGTTGATGTTATTGTTTTCACTTATTGCTGCATACAGATTCACCTTCATAGAAATTCAAAATTAATGACTGAAACTGCTTTTTCTATAAATGATAAAACTTTCCAAGAGGTCTTAAACCTGATGCTTTATGTATAAATAATTCGCTAAAAATACGATAAAACTAGGTGGGCCAAATCTTCTCCACCTTTAGGCTGAATTTTCTCATCTTTGTGGTCCGACCTTCTTGAAAATCGCTGGTTGCATTAAGGCGAATCTTCTGATGGTCTTACATTGGTAAATCGAAAAAATCAGCGAACTGTTAACGCTAAAAGAGAAGAAAATTCAGCATTTTTGCATCGTTAAAGGAAAATGACAATCAAAAACAAGAAACAAACGGATTTTCGTAATCTGGTCCCCTGCCTGTACAATGAATTGGATCCAGCTCGTCTTTGGGGAACGCATGTTTCATGTAGTTGTCATATCCAAAGTAGAACATCTCTTTGATGCCCTCCAGTGTCTCGATTCGTTCGGTCTCGGAAAAATAGCCATACTTTTTACTGTAGGGATCAAAAATGTGCTGAAAATAGTTTTCATTGCTTGTTGTCTTCAACACACATACGAAAATAATCAGTAATAATTTGTACATATTTCAAGCATCATTTTCTTCACGTAACTTCCAAACTTCCGATCTGAACGTAAAACTTCAACACCGGAAGCGACCGAAGGACTTCCAAAATTAAGGATCCGCAATTAAAAAAAGTAGTTTTCGGGTGTATTAGGATCAAAAATAAATAAAGTCATTAATGAAAAAAAAAGTTAATTGTTGTTTACATGCAGTGAAATAATTTTTCAAAAGTCATATTTTTTCAGCAGTTGTAAACGGGAAATAAGTTCAGAAATATCTCCCTATCCGCCCAAGAAGTGAGAGCGATTTTGACCAATCACTCTCCTCGACGTGGGAATGTACTAGGACAACTCGCCCCCAAGTCAATTCATCCATTGTCAATTCATCCCAAGAGAGTTCGAACAACTCGCTCTACTCATAGGTGCTTGCTTCGATTTAGATCAAAAGAGGAGGAAAATCATGTTTAAATAGCACAAGTCTAATTAAAAAAAAATTGAATATTCGATAAGGGGATATATCGTTTGAAATATTCATATTTTTTTTTTTCCTTTTGCCCTTCTTAAAATGTCTTGTCTGCATCGAGACTCACTTTAGATCGAGTCGATATGCTCTATTCATTGAGGTTGCATGGCATTCATCTTAGGTATATGTTGAAGACACTGGTGGACAGCACTAAATTTACTGCTATGGTAGTCTAATCGGCGTCCTTTTAGCATTTCCGCGAATCAAGGTAGCAAGCAGAAGGCACAGAAAGAGAGGCCTTGGCTATACGGAAGATGATGACCTGGATTTTTCCTTTTATCACAGTATTCTATGTCCTTCCAATAACAAAATTCAATTTTTGAATCACCGTTATTTTATCGTCTGCAAATGCTTTCAATCTGGACTTGTTGTTTGGTCATGAAAGGGTTATAACATCTAACTCTCTGAAAAACAGTCGTTAACCCTTGTGAACTAAACCCTCAACCTCATAAGCCCATGTTTAAACGATCTGTGGAAGAAGGCTTTGACCTGAAAACATTGTGGGCAAAATAGGGAAAAAAATGCCGGTAAACAGCATTTTCTCCTTTCCTCAGTGTTTTAGAGCTAGATCTACTCTTCCACAGAAAAATCTCGTCACTAGAATCACATTTATTTTGATGTCTGCAAATACTGTCAAGTTTGACAAGTGTAAATGAGCCATGCTCTATGAAAAGGAGGCTTAATGCATCTGCGAAAAGTATCGATTCAGGTCAGCTTGCGCAGTCCGCACAGGCTGATCTGGGTCGAAACTTTTCGCTATTGATCATTTTTCTGCATGTCCATGGACCAGTGTACCTCATGATTCAGTCACCTATTAGCCATAAAGGATTTTATGGATCCACAATTATATGATGACTTGCTTGGTATGGTGCATCACAATGATGCATTAAGGCCTCTTTTGCCAGAGCATGGCTCAAATAAAAATTTTGTCAACTGACAATTCTAAACTGAACATGTGTTGATGCATTACCAAGGCATAATTTAAGTTGAGCACGCCAGTGGATGGTGTTCGTCTCAGTGGGAAAATTCTAGAATTTGTGAGAGGACGTTTTCTCTTTCAAACTTTCCAGTCATAGAATGTAAGTCTAACAGTTATTCACTGTGTATCTGTACGTCTGAAATAATATCACAAAACGTATCGCGAGACATCTAAACTGTCCGCAGTATACCGCCAAACCGGTGATACCAGATGCACCCCATCGAACTGTCCCCAGTTTACCGCCATACCGGTGATAAATGACGCGCCCGGTCTAGAGTGCACACAAAGGAAAATTTGACGACAGACGTCGGGCGCTAGACACAGCACACGCAATCACCACCTTATAAAACTTGGATCTGAAGAACATATCATTCAGCTGAAATCAGAAGCAATAAAAATTACGTGAAAAATGCGTTTCAAATGAGGTCTTAGTTCAGCGAGCAATCATCGGAGGGTCGGATATTTCGCGCTCAAAACTTTATTTATCCCTCAAAGACTGGGGACCCAGCGGGTACCTGAGAAAACCCAAGTCGTTTATGAAAAACCTTAGGAATACTGGAAGAATGAAAACCAGGAAGATCTGCTAATTCTTACGTTGTAGATCGTGCATATTTATCATATAATATTTTAACATCAAGAACATTTTTTCCGTGACGACGGAAACAGGCCTACCTCCCCTAGTGCTATTTTCAACCGAATTCCTCCCTTCTCTTAACCCTTTAGATCCCACAATGCAGACGTTAAACTACCCCGAGAAAGAATCCTTTTGAAAACATTGTGGGAAAAGGAGAAAATGCTTGAAACCAGCATTTTCTCTTTTCTCCCCCCCCCCCCCCCCCCCCCCACAATGTTTTATACCTTTTCAAAGGCATATTTTGTGATTTGTACAACATTTCATTTGTCGTCTGCAAATGCTTTCAATTCGGATCAGTCTAAAATGTTGTCGTTCGGTAAAGAGTTAAACGATGCAGCCAAGAACGCACTGTACCATAATTGAAAGCATTGCTTCTGTAAACGTTCCGCAAACCAACTTAACTTTTGATGACGGACAACCAAGCTGTGATCGAATTTGACAACAGTCCCTTTGTCCAGACGATTATTTATCTAAATGTTGATAGTGTTTATTAGCATAACTAACATGTGAGCCATGCTCTTGCACAGGGACGCTTAATGCGTTCCCGAAAATTATCGATCCAGATCTGCGCAGGCTGACCTTGGCCAAAAGTTTTCGATATTGGTCAATGTTATGCATGTCAAAGGACCAGTCTATCTCAAGATTGAGCCGGTTGTTAGACGAAACTGATTTTACGGTAAACTCAAATCAAATTAGTACTTGCTTGGTAAATGCATTACGGAGATGCATTAAGCCCCCTTTTGCCAGGGCATGATTCGTGTGTTATTCATAAAATATTTTAGCAGCTTTCACAATAATCATCTGCCTTATTTAAATGTCTACATTCTGACAATTACCGCTTGCACTACCTGCGCTGTAAGAAATGCTTTAACCTTTAGCACCCATTATACAGAGGTGTTCTAGGAACTTAAAATACGACCCTTAAATTTATAAAACAAGATAAAGGTGATAGCTTCTATAGATCGTTATTACAGAAATGTGCATAAGATCCTGATACAAACATGTAATGGCCCAAGAATCAAAACCCAACGATCGATATAAGATAAGCTGCAAACGGCACAAAATGAATTCACTACACATATATGTAGATATATGTAGATTCTAGATCGATACAGAGAAGTGTGATATGTTCATTAAATCTGTGTGGATGTTATCATTTATCTGTGCCGATATATCATTTTTCATAATATAAATGTTGGCTGTACTATATAAGCCCCCCCCCAAAAAAACTGATAAATCATCAGACATCATCTCGATTCTAGCCATCTCTAGCGTTTTAATAGTCTAAGGGAAAAAACTCATCCTATCTTTATTTCAATTAATTGAGAGTTATTTCCCTTATTTGTATTGTTACGGGAGATCACTCATTCCTTACAGCATAGCTTCTTCGTGTACAAAATCAATACCTGACAACTGTGTAAGACAGAATTCTCTTTAGCTCAGGGGTTAGTGTATTGGTCTGTTAAACCTCAACAAACGAGGACATTTGCCGCCGAGTTCGAACCCAGCCGAGGCGGTTTGTATTTGAGCTATGCATTTGTTGCGGATTTTCATACTCGTAAGAGTATCAAGACTGTTCCCCGAAGAGACAGTTCCCTGACACATGTTTTCGAGTCACTTCCCCGACTCTTTTGCAGTTCGCGTCCAAAATTGCCAGAGTCTTATCCACTTTATGAAGAGAAGCATTTTAGAAAAGTATGCGCGTCACATCGGGGCAACTTGGAAAAAAAAAAAAAAAAAAATGCAGGTACCTTATTTGAAATGGCACAGAAGCAATGTTGCTTTTTTACATATATTTCGCGATCTAAAAACCTAGCAAAATGTTGCACATGTCATAATGTCAGTTATCAAATTTTATTTCAATTTAATACGATAAACCACTGACCATATTTTGAAGTTCTCATCGGTTGATTGTTTCGAAGGAAACGTCGGGGTATTACTGTTGTCGTTTGGGTCGTCTGCGTTGTCGTGCAAAAACTTTTCTAATCATTGATCTCTATTATTACTGAAGATATTTACCTAGTTGTTAACTATCAAAAGGGGAACCCTTACGTTGTCGTGCAAAAACTTAGACATTTTTTTTTAATATCTCTGTTATTACTGAAAATATTTACCTAGTTGTTTACTATCAAAAGGTGAACCCTTACAAGGGCAAGTAACTATCAAAGTATTTTTGACACAGGTATGCCCCTTTCCAACTTAGAATTCTCACTGAAAATCAAGTGTTGGCACCAGTATGAGGTGCTCTTGTTTACACAAAGTCTTGGCTGCATTTGAAGCACGTGTAGACGGCACTTAACAATTATGCAGTTTGTTTGTGAAATGGTAGAAACCGTTGTGGGAAAAGGAGAAAATGTTGGTTACCAGCATTTTCTTGTTTTCCCACGATGATTTCAAAAGCCTTCTTTATCAGGGTCCTTAAAACTTGGGACTGTGTGGTAAAGAGTTAGAAGGCTTTTGAAACCATAGTGGAAAATGAGAAATACTGGTAACCATCATTTTCTTCTTTTCCCACAATGTTTTCAACAGCCTTCTTTATCAGGGTCGTTAAAACTCGGCATTGTGTGGCAAAGAGTTAGCCGGATCATGTGTGATCTACGGATCAAGAGATTTTATGAGAGTGCCTCAACGGAGAAGGAAGTCAAAAACTATAACATGAGAGGAAGAAGAAAACAAAATACAATTTTGAGCCATGCTATGTGAAAAGGGGGTTTAATGCATCTGCGAAAAGCATCGGCCAAGGTCAGCCTGCACAATCCGCGCAGGCTAACCTGGGCCGAAACTTTTCGCTATTCAATTTTCTGTATGTCCAAGGACCAGTCTACCTCATGATTCAGTCGACTGTTAAAGTGACCGTTAAGTACGTGATGGCTTACTTGGTATAATGCATTACGGAGATGCTTTAAGCCCCCCTTTGCCAGAGTATGGCTCATTAATAAATTGTTTGTGCGTTTTCACATTAACTCTTATCCTTCCGCTCTTGACCATGAATGTATCGTGGGAAGAATTTAAAGCAAGATCAGCCTGCACATACTCGTAGTCTGATACTGTTCTACAAGCTCCGCTGCCTTCTTAGTAGTTTCGTTCTTTAATCCAGACGGAATGGTAATGGTTAATAAAATCAAAGTACTGAAAGTACTGACAGACTAGCGAATTTGATTGTTTGATTGATTGATTGATTGTATGGTGTTTATTAACCCCGTTTTCAACATTATTTCAGTTATGTAGCGGTGACCAGTGCACATATCCATGCTTTCTGGAGTTTCTTTTACCAGTGCTCCACACAATAGTCTTTCCAAGCCACTGGCTCCTTTCCCATATAACCATCGTCGAAACGTGAGCGAGAAATGAATCCTGTCGCAATGACTATCATCTATCCTCGGAAAGAAATTTGTTGAGGATCAAACCAGCGACCTCCTGTTCCCAAGTCCTGTATGCTACCGACTGAACTGCCGGGGCTATATGTGCTATTGGTTTACTATAATCAAGTTTAACCAGCTAAGCGAGGCATCAAGATTGACCTAGATTTTGTATTAGTTACAAAGAAGCTATTTTAACGCGTAAGTTATTGTCTCGCAAGCTCTCGTTTAGCAAGAGATTTCAAAGAAGTTATTGTATTTCGCGGCAAATTTATCAAAATAATGACTATTTCTACCGAAATTCTCGGCAAGTAGTCATTCGACCATTTAACAGAAGTTTGCATATTGTTCCTTTCACTCGTCCTGGTCAAGTTGAACGCAAGATGCCAGGATATCTGAAATACATTGAAGTGGATAACTTCAAATCTTACATCGGCAAGCAAAAGATCGGTCCTTTCAAACCGTTTTCTGCCATCATAGGACCAAATGGATCGGGTACGCTTTATTTGTATATTGTTGTGGTTTAAGCATCTACCTTACAGTTTCGAGTTTTAGCGACCTTTGGAAAGAGGTTTTTGAAAACACTAGGGGAATGGGAGAAAATGCTTTTAAGTATTTTCAGTCTGAAGGTTTGCTCCTATGTTATTTTTGTGATTGTTTCTCCACTTACCTTCATCTCAGCCACTCATAGAAAGCTTCTGGAATGAAAGTTGATCATACCGGCATCTCTTCAAATGTCTGCAGAAATGCTCTTGTTGACTGCTTATGATAACGGGCACAGATCTTCAGAGAAATGATTGAATTTCACATTGACACTAAATTTAGCGCATGGTTTTCATTGATCTTTTTCTGTTTTACTATTATTTTGACATTAACGCATCTAGAGATACATGATAAAGTTGCACATTTTTGCAGGGTGATCCTAGTCAACTTTACTCAAATATTTTATTTTAGTACAAGGCCACTGGCCCATAATACAAATAATAGTATTATATTATATATTCATGACCCCAATGCAGAGTCAGTCTGTATATTGTGACTATTGTCTGCTACTCTGTAAAAGCAATCTAAGCTGTACATGGCACTGTAAGGGTTAAAATAAATGTCAAAGTTTACATTTTCAGGAAAGTCCAATTTGATGGATGCCATCAGTTTTGTATTGGGTGAAAAGACTTCCAACCTGAGAGTTAGGAGATTAAGTGTAAGTTATTGATTGTATCATGGAATACAGTAACTGTTGTCTTGAAGTTTTACATACTGTACAGTAATTGGGTCAAACACTAAGGAGTGGTTTCAGAACAGTAACATGGTAAAATATTTATGGGGTATTAATTCATAAATGTAACGTTGGAGACAAGTTTGCATGCAAAGTTGTTTTTACAGTTTTAGCTTTTATGTTGATTTATAGAAAAATGATACTCAGATTTCATTTGAAGAGTTTTCAGGGGGAAAAAAAAGCCTTGTGTTTCATCATAAGGGCATATTTGCTTCTAACTAAATATTCACTCTTTACAAAATTTTAGAATGATCCAAATTGAAAGCATTTGCAGACGATTAAATAAATGTGACTCAAATACAGAAATTTGTTTTTGGACGGGTAAAAAAAAGCATTGTTGGAATGCATTACGGAGATGCTTTAAGCCCCCTTTGCCAGAGTATGGCTCATTAATAAATTGTTTGTGCGTTTTCACATTAACTCTTATCCTTCCGAGAAATGCTGGTTACCAGCATTTCTTCTTTTCTTCTTTCTTCTTTTCCCATAATGTTTTCAAAAGGCCTTCTTCCTCAAGGTCTTTAAAACCCAGGATTGTGTGGTAAAGGGTTAAAATGAAGAGGTCTCTCTCAAGGTAATAGTATTTTGAAATTTAAAGGTGATTATAGTTATAAACACAAAACAAACAATACTGACATTTCCAGAAATGAAAGATCCATGTGTTGTTGTTTTACTTTTTGACAGAAATATTATGAAAAAGGAGATAGTGTAGGTCTAAGATCAGCCTGTGTATCTTTTGTATTCGGATCCTAAACTGCACAGGTAGCAAGTGCAACCAACATTGTGATAGGCACTCTAAGAATGCAGAAAATCTCAATCTGGAAAATGTCACCAGTGTTATTTATGGATTTTAGAGAGTAGGAAAATGCAACTGCTTGAAACAAGCAATTGCTGCTTTTCTCACAATATTTTCCACACAGTTTAGAGAGCAAGTTTTATGAATTCTGACCACAAATGAGGACATAGGAAAAATGTTCACATATTCGGCTTTTATGCCATTTTCACAGTTTTCTGGTTAATATAAAATAAGCATGAACAGAAACAGTGTGATTATCAGAATGGGTTTACATACAAATATTAGGATTGACTGTATGTTATTCCAGGATTTGATTCATGGAGCACCTGTTGGCAAGCCTGCTGCTAATAGAGCATCAGTAACGGCTGTATACGCAGATAGTGTTACAGAGAAAGAGACCATTTTTACACGAACCATCCATGGTTCAACATCAGACCATAAGATCAATGGCAAGGTAAAATTTAAGTCAGGTGCTGTGTGAAAAGGGGATTTAACTCTTTACCAAACGACAAAATTTATGACTCTTCCAAATTGAAAGCATGTGCAGACGACAAATAAATGTTGCTCAAATGAGTATGATTTTCTATGAAAGGTCAGAAAACATTGTAGGAAAAGAGGAAAATGCTGGTTACCAGCATTTTCTTTTTTTCCCACAATGTTTTAAAAAGGCTTTACCCCCAGGGTCATAAAACTCGGGATTGTGTGGTAAAGGGTTAATCCATCTCCGTAATGCTTTATAACAAGCAAGTCATTGTAAAAAATATGGTTGTTTTGTCTTAAAATGGCCGACACATATGGTATGCGGAAAATTTACATGTACCTACAACAAAATTTTGACCCAGGTCAGGCTGCAAAGGCTGACATGTAATGGGTCGGTGCTTTTGGCAGATGCATTGAACCCCTTTTTCACAGAACAAGACTCATAATTCGTAATGATAGACTGGACATTAAAAAGGTGTATATTGTATTACAAAGTATGAAACACACCAGATACTTATTTTCTTACAGGCTTCTTCTCTCTGTAGCTCAAGGGCTGCTAGTTTTATTTTTTGGACACTATAGCCAGTTCAAATGACATAGACTAGAAAGATGTGGGGAAAGGATATCTTTTTTGAAAATAATACTGGAAGTATAATAGAAAAAGGAGCAAGTGCTTTTCATGTGACAAGGAGTGACTCCATTTTTCGCTACTTTCAAAAGTTGTCATCTTCAGGGTTTTAATCTTTAGGCTACTAAGCGTGCCACAACAACCTTTTTATGGACAGTGTAGATCATGATCAGACAGCAAAGAATGTGCAGTCTGATCTTGGTTCTACAATTTCTGAAAAGGAGATATTTTTTCCCGAAAAATAACTTTGAAATAGCAGCATTTGGGGTTTTACTTTCGACTTGAAGGTATCATTTAACTTATTCAGCAGGGTAAGGGTAAAAATGCCATACTTAGACAGAGGGCTTTGATTATTTCACAGTAATTTATATATAAGAAATTTTTTTGTTTTGCAGTCCGTGTCATCAAGTGATTACAATGCTGAATTAGAAAAGATCGGTGTTCTCGTCAAGTCCAAGAATTTTCTGGTTTTCCAAGGAACAGTGGAAAGTATTGCAATGAAAAATGCCAAAGAAAGGACAGCTATGTTTGAGGAAATAAGCAGGTTTGAAATCAAAGACAACTGATTTTGTTTTTACAGTTTTCAAGAATTATTCAAACAAACCTTTTTCAGGAGCTGTATTGGCCGAAGGCCAGCAGAGCCTGTGTCATGGCATGGTTTCCTTCATCTGTCCATCCATAAGTTTTTTTCTTGTTTATGCGATAAAGTCCTCATTTATGGTCAGAATTCCTTGCACAGTTTCTCTATCAGTCATATATTTTTCTTAAAAAATCTGACTGTAAGGGAAAAGTAGCCATTTAAAGTTAAAAATTTACATGTCTTGTTTACATGATAAGGTCTGTAGTTTTGATCCAATGCTTTTGAAACTTGCACAGATTATTTATATCATTAAGGGATTGAACTCTATCAAAAATGAAGAAAATCCAGCTATCATCTTTTTTGATGACTTGTTCTTGTTTACTCAACCAAAGTCCACATTATTGGTCCTATTTCTTTGAGACTTTTAGTGATTGCAGTATAATGAGTATTAGAGCCCTATCAAGTATGGCTGGATTTCAAACAGTTAGGTTTGAGAAATTGTACTTTGATTATTTCATTATTTGTTTAATTCCCTATGCCTACTTATTTATGCTATCTTGGTTGGTTAAAGCCCAGAAGCAACATACGTCTTCCTCCTTTTTTGGTGTGTGTGTGTAATGCGCGTACCGGTAACTACACAAAATCCATGTAATATACCCTGACTAACTCTTTATTTAGATCACCTGCTGTGACAGGGTGTATTGGCGACAATTACAAACTGGTTATCAAGTTTTTGGTCATAGATACCCTTTCATGCATTGTGGTGACTAGTATCAAAAAGTATGTCACCCTGATATGAAAATATTGGTGTCAGTCATTTTTGGCCATTCTACGTTTTCTTGCGGCACATTACAAAATCTATCACAAGTGGCGCCAACTGTGAAGCCCAGCGGGAACCCTCGGCTTGTCAAACACACAAAACAAGTAAATAATGCTTGCTTTACTCAGTTAAAGTAATCAGGTTGTGTATAAAGTTTATTGAAGTTTGTGTCTTGTTCTTCAGATCAGGAGAATTGAAAGAGGAGTATGACAAAGCTAAGGCAGAAATGTCAAAGGCTGAAGAAGATACACAGTTCAATTATCATAAGAAGAAAGGAATTGCTGCAGAGAAAAAGGAGGCCAAACTAGAGAAAGATGAAGCCGAGAGATATCAAAAGCTTAAGGAACAAGTGGTAAGTTATATCGCATCTGGGGCTGCTTTTTCACATGTTTCCAGATTCAGTTCTATTTTTAATTTTTCAGACAACCCATCTGAGTGGCTGTCTTATTCGTTATGTTACTTGTAATAAATTTTTTTGTATCTATGGATGCAATAATGGGTTAGATATAACCTCAGATGTTGTTATCCCCATTTGACAAGCAAGTTTCAAAAGATTCCTTGTTTAAGTCTGTACCAAACAATCTTAGGTCTAACAACCCAATCGAAGGTCTTTTGAAAACATTGTGGGAAAAGGAGAAAATGCTGGTTAACCAGCATTTTCTCCTTTTCCCACAATGTTTTCTACCTATCATTAGTACAAATTGCAGTTTTTAGGTTACGTTTATTTTATTGTCTGATAGTGCTTCCAAGTTGGACAGTTTAATATTTTGTCTGGTAAAGAGTTAGATAAAAATTCTTAAATGTATACAGAAGATGAATGAAATGTTGTCATTGGCGTCATTTGAAAATAGGCATTATCTGTGGAGAAATCATTGTTTCAACTTGTAATGAAGAAGTGTGGAAACTCTTGACTTGTTAACTTTTATTGAAAATTGTATTTAGGTTTAAATCTCAATCCATTTTGTAGGAAGAAAAACATCTTGAGCTTTCCCTAGTGCGCCTGTATTTCAATGAAAGAGATATTGATGAAATCACAGATGAAATCAATAGGAAAAATCATCAGCTAGAGAAAGAAAACAGGAAGAAGGACAAAATTGAGGATGAAATCAAGGACAAGAAAAAGGAGCAGGGCAAACTGGCCAGAGAGCTTACAAAGATTGAATCAAGTATCAAAGAATCTGTAAGTACATCATTGATGCACTGATATAAACTGTAGCAATTTGAAACCAATTGTTCAAAGACCACTATCACATCATCACCTGCAAACAAGATACAACTCTGAACTCCAAAATACTCCCCTTTCTGTACCGCTGGCTGACCTGGGTCAAAACTTTTTGCCGTTGGATTGGTCCGTTTTCTGCATGTGATGACCTGCTTGATGTAACGCAATACATCACAGAGATGCATTAAACCCCATTTGCCAGAGCATGGCTCATATTTTATATCAGTTTTGGATTTGTTGTAACCTGTATTATGAAACATGTTCTACAAGTTTAACTCTTTACCGCACAATCCCGAGTTTTAACGACCATGAAGGACTAGGCTTTTGAAAACAGAGGGAAAAGGAGAAAATGTTAGTGACTATCATTTTTTCCTTTTCCCACAATACTTTCTACCCTTTCTGATACAAATTTCATCATCTGAGTATTGTTTTATTTGTTATCTGCAAATGCTTTCAATTTGGACCAGCCTAAAATTTTGTTGTGGGGTAAAGAGTTAAAGCAATCTCTGTGGATGTTTGCTTCTACCAACTAACAGGCACTCGTGGTAAGATATCAGTTGTTTATAGGTTGACCTTACTAATCATGACATTTGAACTCAGAACAGCAGATGTAATAGGCTGACACTTTATCCCTGCAGAGCTCCAGATAAGAGGGAGTGATGGTATTCTAAATCCATTATTTCTCTTCCAAACCCTATGTTGTACCCATTAGAATCGTCTTGACGAGACAATTATAATGAGTACCCATAACATAGGGTTTAGTGGAGAATAATTAATATTTTCAATTTTGAAATAAAATCACTCCCTCTGTCTGGAACTCTCATCCTTACTGTATTGTCCTCTAACTATTACAGGAAGTGGAACTAAACAAGAAAAGACCACTGTACATTAAAGCTAAAGAAAAGACTGCTCACATGATTAAAAAACTAGATGGAGCCAGGTAAGTGCAATTTACTATAAAACACAAACAAAATGTTAAAAGCTTATCGATTCATAATTTTATGTATATAAGTATTTAACTCATCTGATCAAGAATTGTGTCTTTACAGTTTCCTGTAGTCTTTTCTATGAATTTTAACATCTGCCGTCTTGATATTGAAGGATTGAATGAACAGTCTAACTTCTACAACTGTGAGTTTATTAAGCCATCTTGGCACCCTCAAAACTACAACAACCATGTGACAACAACAACAACCCTATCAGGGATCCTACATTATTTGAAAACCCTTACAGGGATCAATCATTATTAGTGGGTACCACATGTATGAGCATGAATTGGTTTGATTAGCATGAAAGTTACAATGGGGAAGGTTTTGATTTTTTCATTTGGTGTTTAACACCATTTTCAGCATTATTTCTCACATAGGGACATTAAAATATCTATTTTGACTAAATTGTTTTCTTCTGACACACGTCTGTTTTTTTTTTTAGATAAATGGATAGGGTTGATTCAAATACACTGTTAATGTATGTCTTTATTTAACTTCAATTGTTCTGCAGGAAATCTCTGAAGCAAGCAAAGAAGACTCATGACAACCATGAACAAGAGGTATGGGCATTTGTTTTCTTGTAGTATCTAATGTATGGGGATACATTGATAGGTTTTATTTATTGGCAGTAAGGAGAGTTTAAGAATTTAGACACATGTTAAAAGAAAATTGAAATGTATAACTTAAATTATGTGTGTGAGTATTTGAAAAAAAAAAAGCCCTTATACGGCAGTGAAAATAAAATTACTATAATATACTGTCATTTGTCCTGATATACACAGTTTAAGTTACTTGAAGGTAGAAGACAAGAGTCAATACTGTGAAACTTTTTGCGGAGGTCTATTTTTAATTTATTACTATACGGCAAAATTTTGGTAAAGGTTTAGGGCCCAAACACCCACACAAAAATGAGAATGCGGAAATATTAAAACATCTGTGTAAAAGAAATGATAATTAATTTAGAACTTATTTCTGAAGCTCAGTGTAGCATGACAGGAATAAACTAAGATTGGTTGCTGTCATTTGTTGTGATCTTTACAGATTCAGGAGCTAGAGAGGGAACTTGAAGATGTGGAGACAAAAAGGCGGGAATTTGAAGAGAGAATTGAAGAGGAATCCCAGTCACAGGGTCGAGATCTGGAGTTAGAGGAATCTCAGGTTTTGCACTTATAAATTTCTAGCAATAATAAAACATTGTCTCCTTTATGCAAAAGATTTTCTTTCTATCTACAGACGACTTTTGGAAGATTGTGGCAGTGAGTGAAATTGCTTGTAACTAGCAATCTCAAGCTATTCTACAATGTTGTCTAGTGTTTTCATGTTTTTATAAGCCCACTATGATATGTTTCAGGAGGTATGACTTGAAAGTGTATTTAGGTTAAAGAAGAATTAGGTTATGAACTGATATAAGAAAACAGTAGTTTGCCAATAGTTTTACTTTAACCAGTTACCACACATTCCCGAGTTTTAAACGACCCAGAGGAATAGGGCTTTTGAAAACATCGTGGGAAAAGGGAAAAATGCTGGTAACCAGCATTTTCTCGTTTTCCCACAATGTTTTCTACCATATCAAAGACAGCAATCATCATTTAAGCTACATTTAATTAATATTTTGTTGTCTGCAAATGCTTTCAAGTTGGACCAGTTAAAAATCTTGTCATTTAGTGTAGAGTTATTACCTACTTTAGGTCCAAGAATATCAAAGACTGAAGGAAGAGGCTGGTAAGAGGTCAGCAAGACTGTTACAAGAAATGGATTCCATTCAGAGAGAGCAGAAATCTGACCAAGATAAATATGACAATGAGATGAGGAAGAAGAATGAACTTCTGGCTAAAATTAAGCAAAAAGAACATGAAATGGAGGAAAACAAAAAACGTGTTGAGAAACTGAATGACTATATAAGGTTTGCAGTTATGATAATTGATGGAGAGAGAGAAGAGAATATGTAAAGAATATGTTTTTTTTTTTCGGTAAGAGATTGAATTTATTGATTGAGTCAACATCATTGGTAATATTGTCATTAGTGGTGCGGCCACAAGTGGAAATATTACCGTATGACATTCATGAAATGAAATAACTTATAATCTTTCACTGGAAAAAAAAGCCTAAAAAACTGTATCAGTGAGTTTCTCAGTCAGTAAATTCACTGGTTGAAAAGGTGAAATGATCAAACCGTGATCCACCATTAGTTCCCGATAAAGCACTGAAAAGCATGAAATAAAATTTTGTTAATCTTTATTGTATTCCTATATCTTCAAGAAAGCATGTCTTGTTAAGGTATATTTTGCCATTTGCATTTGCTCTAAGACTTGCCTTATAGTACTCTGTGGTCAATATAAGGTGCTTTTGCAGACTGTGCTGGTTAAGATCAGACTGCACAGAATACTCAGTCGAATCGATGACTTTCATTGTCAGGTATTTGTAGAGATTTTATGATCAACAAGACTTCAGTTAGCTATAATTTACTTTTGTCTACTATCTTAAAACATGTTTCATGTACGCTGTAGTTTATGAGTGAAAGGCTCAGATAATGAAACATAAGGATTTACTTATCAACAGGGATGTGCTTTTGTTCAGGAATTTTCCTTTTATTTAATCCTTTAACACACGGCAAAAAAATCATTTTCAGATGAACAATTACATGTGGATCAAATGATTGAATCTGTTTCTGAAAGGTTAGAAAACATTGTGGGAAATGAAGAAAATGCTGGTTTCCAGTATTTTCTCCTTTTCCCACAATGCTTTCAAAAAACTTTCTTTCTCCGGATGGTTAAAATTGGCATTGTGTGGTAGAGAGTTAAAATCTGTTGAGGAAAACAAACTGTTGATTTTTGCTGAAAGAATGCGTATAACATCTACTTTATGAATACAAGACTCAGTGATAGCCAATTTTATAGAAAAAATCAATAAAGACATTTAAATCAATAAAGACATTTTCCTTTCCTCACAGTGTTTTTCGGTTTTGTGTGTCAGGTATGTCTACAAAAGCTTGTTCAATTTTGAGTAAGTGGTTAAAGCACTGGGTTTGTCACATGGAAATATTGGTTTGACCCCCATTGGTGTTGTTGGTTGTTCTGGGGGGTCTTTGGGCAGTGTAATAAAGAGTCCAGCTTAGCACTGCTCAAACCTCGGTAAGACAATAAATGAGCTCTTGCCATGGCAAACAAGCCTAGGTTACCGATCTAATTCCTCTTCAGAACCAGCAATCAGTCCATTTCTGAACAGAGAATGGCAGAAGAGGAGCTAGCAGAGGAAGTTGCCACAGCTAATAGTCGTATTGATGAAGTTGGGACAGAACTGTCTTCTATCAATGAACAACTAGGAGAAGCCAAGGTAAGAAATCAGATACTTAACCCTTTACCACACAATCCCAACTTTTAATGACCCCGAGAAGGAGACCTTTAGAAAACATTGTGGGAAATGGAGAAAATGCTAGTAACCAGCATTTACTCCTTTTCCCACAATGTTTTCTACTCTTTCAGAGCCAAATCTCATAATTCAAGCCACAATTAAATTGTTGTATGGAATACTTTCAATTTGGATGACTCCAAGTTTTTGTTGTTTGGTGTAAAGAGTTAACTTGCTACTAGATGACAGATTTTTAGGCTTGTCCAAATTGAGAGCAAACACGCGACAAATTAAATGCAGAGCTAATAATAAGATTTGTCTTTGACATGGTAGAAAACGTAGTGGGAAAAGGAGAAAATGCTGGTCACCAGCATTTTCTCCTTTTCCCACTATGTTTTCAAGAGTCGTCTTCCTGAAGTTGGTTAAAACAGGATTGTTTGGCAAAGGGTACTAGCAACCAAATAAACTGAAAATCACTCTGATAGTTTTTCTATAAACACAATAGTACTCAGTCTGTCAGATCTTCTGTTATCAGAAAGAAAGAAGTTTCCCTATTATTTTCTTTAACTTATCTTTTGTTTTAACATTCAGGTTGACAAACATGAATCAGCAAGAGCCATGAAAAAAGCAGAACTGTTGGACAATTTGAAACGTCTGTTTCCTGGTGTGGTGAGTAGCACTGACTATTTTGTCTTTCATTTTTTTAACACAGAATTATTCATGAAAAGAAGACTTGGCATTTAGCATAACTATTTCTCTATGGTCTAGTATCATGTATGTCACAGCTTTGTCATCTACAATTTATAGAGTCGTTATCTAAATGAGCCATGCTCTGTGGAAAGGTGGATTCATGACCTCATGATGCATTTTACTAAGCAAGAAAACATAAGGGGTCTGTAAAATCCACTTTGTGTAACAACCGACTGAATCAAGAACTATACTGGCCCTTTGACATGCAGAAAATTGACCAATAGCTAAAAGTTTTGGTCCAGGTCAGCCTGTGTGGTTGACAGGGGTTGATACTTTTTGCAGATGCCCCTTTAACAGAGCCTGGCTCAAATGATAACCGGCTATAAGAGGATAGAAGTATAATTTTGGTATCATAATAGTTAAATGATTTCACCAAGCTAAGGGACTTGAAAGTGTTTCTAAAGTGAGTCTGTATAGATTAATTCAAGCTTATCAGGACACACTTTAAATGATGGAGAAATACATCAAATTGTTTTTCAATTGTAGGAATAACTAATTTTTGGGCTGATGTAAAGTGTTTCTGAGGTTGTTTATCACCAGACTTAAATGAGCAATGCTCTGGCAAAAGGGGGCTTAATGCATCTCCATGACGCATGATATCAAGCAAGACCTAACATGATCATGGATCCGTAAAGTCCATTTTGTCTAACAACCAAATGAATCATGAGGTAAACTGGCCCTTGGAGGTGCAGAAAATTGACCAATTGCAAAGGTTTCGGCCCAGGTCAGCCTGCGCAGATTGTGCAGGCTGACCCGGTTGATACATTTTGCAGATACATTACCGGTAATCCCCCTCTTCACAGAGCATGGCTCAAATCTTTTCTCAGTATATTCAAGTTTACTTAAATGCTGATTGATTGAATGAATCACCAGAATGTCTTCAGTCATGTAGTAAATAGAGATAGAAAACTCAAAAGCTTTCATTGAATGATACTCTTACATAAATGTTGGGATGAATGTTTTCAGCACGGGAGACTGATCGACCTCTGTGAGCCAAGTCATAAGAGATACCAGATTGCAATTACTAAATGTTTGGGAAAGTACATGGACGGTATAATTTGTGACACGCAGAAAACTGCCAAGGAATGTATCCAGTACATGAAAGAACAAAGGATTGAGCCAGAAACCTTCCTGCCCCTCGACTATCTTGATGTTCGACCAATTAATGAAAAATTGAGGTGAAACGATTGCTTTAGTTTTTTTTTTTCTTCTCATTTTGAAGCCATTACCATGTAGTTTCACCACCAAGTTAGAAAAGTGATATGAAGGGGAAATACTGCAGAAAAGATGACACTGTTAACCCTTTACCACATCTTCAAGAGTTCTAACGACCCTGTAGGAGAAAGCTTTTGAAAACTTTGTGGGAAAAGGAGAAAATGCTGGTAACCAGCATTTTCTCCTTTTCCCACAAATATTCTATCCTACGTCCTACCAGAGAACTTAAGCATGTACAGTTTTTGAATGTGTCATCTGCAGATGTTTTGAATTTGGAGTCGAGCCTTTGTAGCTCAGTCGGTAGCGTACAGGACTCGAGAACAGGAGGTCACTGGTTAGATCCCAGGTTTGGGCAATTTCTTTCCGAGGATTGATGATAGTCATTGTGTCAGGATTCATTCCTCTCTCACCGCTGACCATTGTTTTGACGATGGTTATGTGGGAAAGCAGCAAGTGTCTTTGAAAGAATATTGTGTGGAGTACTGGTAAAAGAAACTCCAGGAAAGCATGGATAGGTGCACTGGCCACAGCAATATAACAAATAATTTTGAAAATAGTGTCAAACACCATACAATCAACTAATCATTTGAATTTGGATGAGTCTAAAATTTGTCATTTGGGAAAGGGTTATTTGTTACTGCAGACAGTGTCGGAAAAGGATCAATTTCTTGTAACTGCTCTTTTCCCAAGTGTCGTTTCTTAAACTGTCCACTGCATGAGCCTAAAGTTTTGTTTTAAAGTATTAGGCTAAGCATTTGGTTTTGAAATTCCTTTTCCTGAAGAACTCGGAGCACATTATTTTTAACCAATAGAGCACCTTTCACAACTATAGCTGCCTTGGGGGCCAGTATAGATCAAGAGTGGACTTCACAGGACATGCAGTCTGATCTTCAATCTACACTGTCTGCTTGCTGAAACACTGTAGATGATAGCAACCTTGAATTTCAACTTAATTGTGTTTTATTTCTAGACTGAAAGTGTCTGTTTGGTTTATTAAGTGCTCTAACGGTTAACTTGTAAGAAATGTTTCGACACGAATATACTATGTGTATTAATTCAGAGTTTTCTTGTTATTTGAAAGAAGTAAATCAGAAAGATTTGCTGTTTGAAGCTTGCCAAGCAGAAATTCTTCATTTACTTCATCCAGTTCCTAGTTTGAAAAGAGTGATTATGTGTATTACTTGTGTAAACTAATTCAAATGAAAAAAAAAGCACTCAAGAGGTCAAAGGAAAATAGAGTTAACTCTTTACCAAACGACAACATTTTTGACCCGATCAAATTGAAAGCATTTGCAGATGACAAAATGAATGTAACTTAATTGACAATTTCTGTCTTTGATAGGGTACAAAACATTATGGGAAAAGGAGAATATGCTGGTTACCAGCATTTTCTCCTTTTCCCACAATGTTTTCAAAAGTCTTCTTCTCAAGGGTCATTAAAACTCAGGACTGTGTATTAAAACAAGATGAATTAATGTTATGGAAATCATTGTTTTGTGCTATTGACGGAAAAAGTAAAATGTCTTGCACTCATTCTTTCTTTCAGAGAAATAAGAGAACCGAAGAATGTGAAGTTGGTTGTAGATGTTATCAGGTATGATCCACCTTCCATCAAGAAAGCTCTCATATTTGCTTGTGGAAATGCGTTGGTGTGTGAGACAGTGGAGGATGCCAGAAAGGTGGCTTTTGGAGGAGTGGAGAGACATAAGGTAATGAAATGAGCTGTGTTCTGTGAAAAGGGGGTTTAATGCATTGCAAAATGTTTCGACCCAGGTCATCCTGGGCAGACCGCCCAGGCTGACCTGTATCCAAACTTTTTGCTTTTGGTAAATTTTCTGCGTGTCGGAGGGCCATTCTATCTTGGGATTCAGCCGGTTGTCAGACGAAATGGATTTTATGGATCCATAATTATGTGATGACTTGCTCGGTGTAATGCTTCACGGAGATGCATTAAACCCCCTTCTACCCAGAGCAAGGCTCAAATTTGGTTTTTGTATCAAAACTGTTATCTTGTGTCTTGTGTAGTGCAACATTTTGTACTGTTTGGGTATTTTGGGTATAATGAAGACTGATATCAGTTTTGTCTGGTGTCATCATTACAAAGCTTATTATCTACACTGAATCATACCCCAGAATTGTTGATAAGTAGACACTAGAGATTTGTTTCATAGATGATTTCAATACTATAGCAGGATAAAAGTATATCATTTCAATTTTAAGAACTATTTGTTACTTAGAAAAAATGGAGTGATATTTCAGTAACTCTAATCCCCTAATTCCACTTAAAACTGATAGTTACCTGCAAGTAAATTTGCAGTGGAATAAGATGATTACTATTGTTCTCCATTTCAGACTGTTTCTCTTGACGGTACCCTGTTTCAGAAGTCTGGTGTGATTTCAGGAGGTGCAAGGTGAGGGAAGGCAATGCCAGTTAATCACTTGTATATTTTGTGAACAAGCAGTAACTTAGTTTTGGGGCGTTTTGCTGAAATTGATAATCAACATGCCAGTTACATTGCAATTTTAAGAGTGTAAATGGAACAAGCAAAACTTAATTATCAGGTAACATGCTGTGCAAATATACAGTAGCTTAGAGCTGAAAAACCAATTCAGGTCAAATTTCTTATGAGGATTGGTGACAATGCAACAGAATTAATTGCTCTCTAGACGAGCATTGTCTGTAGTTTCTTTAAAGAGTGTTATGTGCAGCACTGGTAAATAAACTTCAAGAATGCTTGGATAGGTCTGCTGGCTGCCATGACCTACGGTATCTTTAGAACTGCTTAACCCTTTACCACACAATCGCATGTTTTAACAAGCCTTAGGAAGAAGCGTTTTGAAAACATTGTGGGAAAAGGAGAAATTGTTGGTAACCAGCATTTTCTCCTTTTCCCGCAATGTTTTCTACCCTGTCAAAGAACTTTGTTCATTTGTATCTCGTTTGAATTTGTTTTCAGCGTAGAATTTATTGTTTGGTAAAGGGTTAATCCTTTACGAAACAATTTTGAGTTTCAATGACTCTGAGAAAGAACACATTTGAATACGTCATGAGAAAGGGAGAACATGCCAGTAACCAGCATTTTCTCCTTTTCCCACGTTTTCTAACGCTACAGAGAGGTAAAGTTGCCATTTAAGCTACAGTTTATTTCTCCTCTGCTAGTGCTTTGTATTGAGACAAGGTTGAAATTTTTGTCCTTCAGTTGAGAGGTAAACAGCAGGGAATGCAAGCAAAAAGAACTTTTTTGCCATTGCCATTCGATATATAGAGCCATGCTCTGTGATTAGGGGGCTTGATGCATCTGAGGAAAAAAAAAAAAAAAAAAAGTATCGACCTAGGTCAATCTGTGCTGGCTGACCTGAGTTGAAGCTTTTTGCTATTGGTAGATTTTCTGCATGTCAAAGGACCAGTCTAACCCATGATTCAGACGGTTATTCGACAAAATGGACTTATGGATTCATAGCTTTGTGATTACTTGCTTGGTATGATGCATCTTGGAGAAACAGAAAACTTATGTTTATGTGTTTACCTGTTTCACATTAGTGATCTGAAAGCAAAAGCTAGAAGATGGGACGAGAAAATGCTTGGACAGTTGAAACAGAGAAAAGAGAAACTGACTATTGAGTTAAAAGACATGCAGAAGAAGAAGAGGAAGGAGTCCGAGCTGAACACTATTAGGTCTCAAATAAAAGGACTTGAAACCCGCTTGAAGTATTCTATAACTGACAGAGATAATACTGTAAGTTACTGGAACTGTTTTTAGAAACCTTTCAGGGGTCCTGTGACTCAGTGGTAAACTGTAGGACTCACGACCTGGAGGCCGCGGGTACAAGCCTCACTGTATCCACTGGGTTTTTCATGGGAGTGTCCTTGGGCAAGACACTTCAGAGCCCTAGCCTAGTACTGGTTAAATCCTACAAGTACATGAATATGTGAGCTGTCGCCTCAATATGACTGAAAAAGTGGTGAAAGTGGCGTAAAACACCATTTAGTCTATCAATCAATCATTAGAAACCTTCTTAACCCCTAACCACTCAAAGCCATGTTTTAACAACTCTGAAATAGAAAGCTTATGAAAAAATTGCGGGAAAAGGATAAAATGGCAGTAACCGGCATTTTCGTCTTTTTCCATAGTTTCTGCCCTTTGGAAGGCAAATCCCATGATTTAAGCCATATTAAATTTGTCATCTACACCTGCTTTGAATTTGGACAAGTCTAAAATTTTGACATTTTGTAAAGGGATTTAGTTGTACAAGTGGAAATTCAAACACAAGCCATCTGACTGAATCTTGCATATCAGATCTCAAATAGAGGGACATTAACTCTTTACCAAACGACATAATTTTAGACTGGCCCAAATTAGAAAGCGTTTGCAGACGACAAAACAAACATGGCTAAAAAAATGAAATTTGTTTTGGAAACGGTAGAAAACATAGCAGGAAAAGGAGAAAATGCTGTTTACCAGCATTTTCTCCTTTTCCCACAATGTTTTCAAAAGGCTTCTTTCTCAGGGTCGTTAAAAGTCGGGATTGTGTGGTAAATGGTCAAACTGGCATAAAGCATTTGAAACTCTTTACTAAACAGCAAAATTTTAGACTGGTCCAAATTGAAAGCATTTGCAAACGACAAAGTAAAAGTGGCATGAATGATGAAATTTGTTTTGGATAGGGTAAAAAACATTGTGGGAAAAGGAGAAAATGCTGGTTACTAGCATTTTCTCCTTTTCCCACAATGTTTTCAAATGCCTTCTTCCTCAGGGTAGTTATAAGTTGGGATTGTATGGTGAAGGGTAAAGTGACGGGGTAATATTGTTAACCCTTTCCCAAACAAGCCCTGGTTTTCATGTGTCTGCAGTACAAGTCTTTTGAAAACACTGTGGGAAAATGAGAAATTGCTTGTAACAAGCAATTTCTCCTTTTCCCACAGTGTTTTCTACCCTTTTTGAGACCTTTCTGCCATTTTCATCAAATTTAAAATTGTCATCTGCAAACTCTTTCAATTTGGACCAGTCCAAAATTTGTCGTTTGGGAAAGGGTTAAGAAAGGGGCCTGTATTCATCAACCATTTAATGTTTTACCACACAATCCTAAGTTTTAAAGATCTTCAGAAAGAAGGCTTTTGAAAATATTGTGGGAAAAGGAGGAAATGCTGGTAACCAGCATTTTCTCCTTTTCTCACAATGTTTTCTACTCGATTGAAGGCAATTTTCATGGTTTCAGCCATTTTTGATTTGTTGTCTGCAAATGCTTTGAATTTGGACAAGTCTAAAATTTTGTAGTGTGGTAAAGAGTTAAATTGTATTGTTTAAATTCCAAAGTCCTAGACTCCCCATCTAAATGGCAGAATAATGTCTCTGTCTGTTGCGATTCTTAAAATTACAAATTTGTTTGGATTGTTGAAAATAAAAAAGAGGAATTTTCATTAACCCTTTACCACACAACCCCAAGTTTTAATGATCTTCAGAAAGAAGGCTTTTGAAAACATTGTAGGAAAAATAGAAAATGCTGATAACCAGCATTTCCTCCTTTTACCACAATGTTTTCTATTCTTTTACAGGATGAAACCTTCATTTGCGTCGCATTTATTTGTCGTCTGCAAATGCTTTCAATGTATGTTATTAACCCTTTACCACACAATGCCGCCTTTTGATGCTCCTGGAAAGAGGCCTTTTGAAAACATTGTGGGAAAAAGAGAAAATGCTGGTAACCAGCATTTTCTCCTTTTCCCACAATGCTTTCTACCCTATCAAAGAAAAAATGCACCATTTGAGCCACGTTGAAATTGTCGTCTGCAAATACTTTCAGTTTGGACCAGGCTAAAATTTTGTCGTCTGGTAAAGGATTAAGCGAGCCTCTGGCAAGCTTTCTCCTTTCTTTTTTAAAGACAAGTTAAATTTTTTACTTCAAAAGCCAATGAATGTCAGATTTTTTTTTTTACATGTTATTTCACAATTTATAGATCAGAGTACGCAAAACCATCAATGCACACACAGTAATTTCTGTTAAAAAATACACTCCCTTCTCTTAAATAACATAAAAATTTATGTCACAAATGACATCATACAAATATGATATCAAAGGTGTATCAGATAAGAAGATCTGTAATGGTTATATTACATTGAAAACAAGGTGGCTTATGTGATAAAAGTAGTTCTAATTCATGATTTAAAATAAATAGCCTGGTAGATTAGTCGTTAGTGTACAGGACTTGAGAACAGGAGGTCGCTGGTTCGATCCCCAGCTTGGCCAATTTCTGTCTGAGGATTGATGATAGTCTTGACCATTTTTTCAACATTGCGTATGTGGGAAAGCAGCCAGTGGCTGGTAATACAAACTCCAGCAAACCATGGATAGGTTCACTGGCCACCGCGATATAACTAGAATAATGTTGAAAATGGCATTAGACACCAAACAGTCAATCAATCATTGAAATGAATAAACTCTGGCAGCAGGTCTGGTGAAATACAACTTGGAGAAATTTTATTTGCAATAAATGTATGTCATCTATATTGAGATTTTTATGGTTCAGTTGAAAGTAACTTATTGATTTTTCAGCAAAACAAGCATTTGACCCAGAATGAGAAGGACCTGAAAAATTACAAAGAACAACTTTTGCAGTTTGATGTGAGTCTTGGTTTCTATATTTACATAATTTTTGAAAGTAATTTAACTCTTAGAATGACTTTCACAACTATAGTTGCCTTTGTGGCCAGTGTAGATCAAGATCAGTCTGATCTTTGATCTACAATACCAGCTTGGCTGAAATACTACAAACAAAAGACAGTCACAGAATCGAAATTTTCTGGGTTGTATTCTAGAACGAAAATGTCAATTGGTTTTATTAGGCACTAAAAGGGTGAAGTACATTTTTATATCTTTTGTACAAGGCTACAGAAAACTCAATGACTTCTATAATAATGAACTTATCTATTATGTATGTCTGCACATCTGTTTTGTTAAACCTTTATCCTACTAAATAAGTGAAATGAAACTTTCAAGCCGATAGTGAAAACCCAAATTTTACTATTTTAAAGGTTTTTTTTTTTTTTTTTTTTTTTCTTTTGAATGACATCTCGGCATCGAATAGTGTAGATCTAAGATCAGACTACACAGTCTCTGCTGCCTGATCTTGATCTACACTGTCTGCGAAAAGTCAGTTATAGCAGCCTAAGGTTTAAGATGTTTATTAACAGTTTTCCTGATACTGCTGTGTGTTTAAGAGATGTGGAACAAACACCTGAATTTCCTTTTGCAAGTATCTGAATTGCCATTTCTTTTTCTTTTGTAGCCAAGATTACACCATTTAGAGAGACAGATGAGTGACCGCGAGGAAAACATTAAGGTTCTTAAAGATAGGACCTACAGGGTGGAGGATGAGATATTTGAAGATTTCTGCATGCAGATTGGTGTGGAGAACATTAGGTAATATACAAAGCATCCACTTACATTTTACAAATGAGCCATGCTCTGGCAAAACAGAGCTTAATGCATCTCTGTGTTGCATGATACTAAGCAAGTTATCACATGTTCATGGAACCGCTAAGTCCATTTAGTCTAAAACTGACTGAATAATGAGGGAGAATGGCCCTTTGGCATGCAGAAAATTGACCAATAGCAAACAGTTTCAGCCCAGGTCAGCCCTCTTTTGACAGCATGGCTCAAATGATTTTCCTAGAAGAACTTAAAAGTCACAATAATGGTCAAACATAAACAATGGGGGTGTTAAAATGTATTTATATATAAAATATACTATTTTGTGAAGATGACAATCTGTTATTATACCCCCCACAACGAAGTGGAGGGGGGTATACTGGAATCGCCATGGCTGTCCGTCCGTCCGTCTGTCTGCAGACACAATTTTGTCCGGAGCTTTTTTCCTAGTTTTTCAAGTACTGCACTGAAATTTACACATAATGTTTGGGTACATATGAAATTGTGCATGTGCAATTTTCACGACCTTGCTGCCATTAGTTGCCAAATTATCTCCCCTTAAGCTTGTTGCCCTTCGTAAATTTTAACTATGGATTTTTGTCCAGGACATAACTTCCAAAGTATAGAAGCTAGGAACTTCAAACTTCACACAAGGTTAGATCACATTAAGGAGAAGTGCAGTGTACAAGAACAGTAACTCTTTTACATTTATTTTTTGAGTTATTGCCCTTTGTAAATTTTAACTTTGGATTTTTGTCCAGAGCAGTTGTTGGTTACAAGCAATTGCACTTTGCCCCCACGTTTTGCATATGGTATTGACTGAATGAACCAAATAAAAATTCTAATTTTATGGATTATTTTTAAGCATGGTGAGGGCGACAAAGGCTGATCTTGCTGATGAGATAAGTCTATGCAGAAGTTGAACTCAAAATGTGCCGTGTATTCTTAGATATATATAAAAAGTTGTAGGATTTTTGTTGCCATGACAGCCTTGAAAAGTTTGTAGGATTTTTGTTGCCATGACAGCCTTTAAGTTGTAATAATTAGGCCCGTAATACGGCTACAGCATACCATTTTGTAGAGAAAAGATTATAGAAATCAAGCATGCCAGGTAGATTCACAGTCTTTCAGGGTCACTTAATCCTGCTTTTGTTTTCAAGAAAGATTTAACCCTTTCCCAAACGACAAATTTTGGACTGGTCCAAATTGAAAGAGTTTGCAGACGACAATTTTAAATTTGATGAAAACGGCAGAAAGTTATCAAAAAAGGGTAGAAAACACTGTGGGAAAAGGAGAAATTGCTCGTTACAAGCAATTTCTCCTTTTCCCACAGTGTTTTCAAAAGACTTGTACTGCAGACATGTGAAAACCAGGGCTTGTTTGGGAAAGGGTTAACAAAACATAGACATGTACAACAAGTGATTTATAAATTGGAAAAATAATTGAACTAAAAGGTTATGAAACAGGTATCATAGTTATATTATTTTGTGTCTTGCAGGCAATATGAAGAGAGAGAACTGTTGGTGCAGCAGGATAGGGCAAAGAAAAGGCTGGAATTTGAAAACCAGAAATTCAGACTGCAGAACCAGATAGAGTTTGAGCGGTCAAGGGATACCTTGGGTATTGTTTACTTTTATTTCTATAACCTTGAACCCAAAACCTGTTTAAGTTTGTTTAACTGGCAATCATTGTTGATTCAAGCTTTCAGATATGATTCTGAGCTTGAATGGTATGACTGGGATGTCAAACGTGTAATCTTTTAACCATTTATGAAACAATCTGGTGTTTGCAGGAACCAGGTGAAGAAAGATTTAAAAAACATTTTTGGGAAAAGGAGAAATTGCTTGTAATAGGCAATTTCTCTTTTTCCCACAGTATTTTTACCCTATCAGAGAATTTCAGCTGATTTGAACCTATTTTGAACTTTGCATTGCCGGATTCTTTTAATTTTGGAAGAGTTGAGAACGGGTGGTTTGGTAAAGAGTAAACACTTTGATATGTGCAGACAGCTTTTATTGTGGAGTAAGTCCAAAATGGGTTAAGGAGGAAGTTTAAGTGTTGGTAGGTTGTCATAATAGTAAATCTATATATCTGTAAGAGAAGATGATTATGCTAGATATGACTCCTTTCTAAGCCTATAGACACTGCACTTTTAATACTTGTCACACTTATTTGAAAGTTTTTTTCTCATTTTAATTATTGTATTTTGAAAATACCAGACAAAAGAATAGTGATTGACAAATTTTGGTCATCAGTTTTTAGAATCGTAAATTTCCAAAACACCTTAAATTGTTGGTTGGTTGGTTGGTTGTATGGTGATTTACACCCTTTTCAACATTATTTCAATTATATTGTGGCGGCCAGTGCACCTATCCATGATTTCCCGGAGATTCTTTTACCAGGACTCAGTACAATATTCTTTCCAAGCCACTGGCAGCTCTCCCGCATAACCATTGTTGAAACAGTGGTGAAACAGTGAGAAATGAATCCTGTCTCAATGACTATTATCAATCCTCGAAAAGAAACTGGCCAAGCATGGGATTGAACTAGCCACCTCCTGTTCTCAAGTCCTGTATACTACCAACTGAGCTACTGAGGCTCAGCACCTTGAATTGTAGGTACACAATAGAACTAAGGTGGACAAAACGTAACATTGTTCCTTTGATTACAGCTAATGTCATGAAATGGGAAAAAGCTGTTGCAGATGATGAAAAAGAATTAGATAAAGTGAAAAATGATGAAACTAGAAACATGGAGGTAAAGTGATCATTTTATACTCCTTTCCTATACAGAAAGTTTTTATTAGCTCAGCTGTTTTCAAAGAAAAGGTTGAGGTATTGTCGTAGCCCTGGCATTGTCGTCTGCATCATGCGAAAACTTTGACATTTTGTAATATCTGTTATTACTGAAGATACTTGCTTCAAACTTGGACAAGTTGTCAGCTGTTAAAAGGGGAGTCTATACAACAAGGGCAGGTAACCATCGAAGTATTTAGTTACGCTGTGCTGCTTTTTCGACTTAGAATTTTCACTGAAAGTCAAGCAAATGCAGCCGAGCATTGGCACCCGCACGTGGTGCTCTTGTTTTACCAATATAGGATTCCTCAAGTATTAATAAAAAGAATAGAAAAAGAAATTGTTTGAGTGAAAAATGAAGAAACAGATATGAAGGTATCGAAATATAGTAATTATCAGTGACTTTTTTCCATGATAAACTTTACAGGTAAAGTGAACTTTTTATGATTTCAGCATAAGATGATTTGAAATGTCTATTCATTAATAGTACCATACAGTCTGGAACTTATATTCCATGAGAAAGAAGTTTAGCAGTTCTGAGTGTTCAAACAAGCAATTGGAACTGCTGCTGCACTGTTTTCTTATCTTTTTGTGAACAAACAACTAAGTGTAAATTGTATTAAAACCACTTGCAAACAACAAATTAAAAGTGACTCAAAAGATGGGATTTGCCTATGGAAGGTCAGAAAACATTGTTTAAAAAAGAAGAAAATGCTGGTAACCAGCATTTTCTACTTCTTCAACATTGTTTTCAAAAGCCATTTTCATTGGGTCTTTAGAACTCAGGATTGTGTGGTAAAGGGTTAAAGGCAAAGAAAAAAAAATAGACCTTAGAATATGTTTGATTTACACATAATCAGTACAAATGCACTTGTTGTTTAGACAGATTATGAAGTTTCATGAGTTTTTCAGTAATCCACAATCTATACTGATAATTCTAACTAACCTGTTTTTCCCTTCTGCATTTGAGTTATTTATCAATTTTTTTATAGTGTGTGTGTATTGCATTTTGAGAGGGTCAGATATGAAGATAGAGAAAGATTTAAATACTTCATACTTAATGGTAACAAATTTATTTAACTTTCCTTTCTAACAGATGATAGACAGAGAAATGCAGAAAGCAGATAAGTGCAAACAGCAGAGACTAACAGTAAAATCTCAAGTGGATGATTTTGAAACTCAGATAAATGACATCAAAAAACGTCTTACAGCCCAAAATAAAGAAATAGCAGCTGTCCAAAAACAGGTCGCTGGGTTTGAGACTAAACTGGAACAGAAAAGGGCAGATAGACATAGTCTGTTAAAGACCTGTAAGGTAGGGAAGAATGTTTTGAGAATTTGGGTTTTAGCTCCACTGGCCGAAGGCCAGCGGGCTTATGTCATGGCCCGGTGTCCGTCGTGCGTCCGTGCGTGCATGCGTGCGTGCGTCCGTGCGTGTGTTAACTTTTATTTAAAACATCTTCTTCTCTGAAACTACCCATCCAATTTTCATGAAACTTCACAGAAATGATCCTGCCATGGTCCTCTGAAGAATTTCTTGAAAGAATTTGATTCCTTCAAAAACTCTGGTTGCCATGGCAACAAAACTGAAAAATATTGGAAATCTTTAAAAATCTTCTTGTCTGAAACCATAAGGCATAGGGCTACCAAATTTGGCATGTAGCTTTATGTAGTAGACCTCTATCATGTTTCTTGAAATTATAGCCCTGGGGTCAAAATTGACTCTGCCCCAGGGGTCACAAGTTTTACTTAGGCTTATATAAAGAAAACTTTAAAAATCTTCTTGTCTGAAACCATAAGGCATAGGGCTACCAAATTTGGCATGTAGCTTTATGTAGTAAACCTCTATCATGTGTCTTGAAATTATAGCCCTGGGGTCAAAATTCGCTCTGCCCCAGGGGTCACAAGTTTTACATAGGCTTATATAGAGAAAACTTTAAAAATCTTCCTGTACCTAGCCATAAGGCCTAGAGCTACCAAATTTTGCATTTAGCTTGATCTAGTTGGGGTCTACCAAAAGTGCCCAAATTATAGTCCTGGGGTCAATTTGGCCTCATGCTGGGGGGGGGGTTCACAAGATTTACATAGGCTTACATAGGGAAAACTTTTAAATCTTGGTGTACATAGCCATAAGGGTTAGGCTACCAAATTTTGCATAATTATAGCATTATCTAGTGGACAACTAAAAAGAGGGCCCAAGTTACAGCCCTAGGATCAAGTTTGGCCATGCACCAGGGGTCACAAGTTTTACATGGGTTTATGGAGTGAAAAGTTCAGAAACCATCTTGTTACTAGCCATAAGCCAAGAACTCCCAAATTTTGCATGTTATTCTTCTAATACACATATTCCCCATTTATTCCGACTGTAGCCCTGGGGTCAAAGTTTTATAAGGGATTATATAGTGAAGACTTCTCTTCATGGTTTATATTTATAAGCCAGTGGAGCGATACAGGGCCATCATGGCCCTCTTGTTTTTGTGTACCTCTCCAGTCGTACCATTTTGACACTGTAGATAGTACAGATCACCCAAATTGTATATACGTCCAAGGCATTATGTTAATTATTATTGATTTCAGTAAAATAATCATTATTAATTCTTAACCCTTAAATTGCTGAATAAATGAAATGAAGATTACTACTCAGTAGTAAAAACTCAAATATTGCGGTTTTAAAATTGATTTCACCAGAAAGAGAATACCGCATCAGACAGTGTAGATCAAAGATCAGACTGCTTTTTCTGTGCAGTCTGATCTTGATCCACACTGTCTGCAAAAGGTCTGTGAGTCTCGCTTAGCAGCCTGAGGATTGAAACAACTTTTTTTTTCTAACATAGAAACAATTAACATCTAGCATGAGATAATGATTTTCTTTTTGTTGAATCTGTGGCTCAAAATTATCGAATGACAGATGTGAAAAGAGGTTTCAGCTGTCTTTTAAAAAACCCATGGATAATTATATCTGAACAAAACTAGGGTATTTAGTATGGTCATACTTATAGCTTGAGTTGAGAGATGGCTCAAAGGGCTGTTATGTTTTCCTTGTTTTTGCAAGTTCTAGGCAATGACTGTGCAATGCCTTGCCCCAAAAAATGCACAGGTACCTTTTAAAGTCAGCGACAATTACAGGAATTCACCCAGAGATCTAGATGAGGGAGAGGCACCTATTCATTTCCCAAAATGATTGTGGCATTAAGGATGTGATTTGTCTTTGATAGACCAAGGTAGAAATACTGCGGAAAAAGGAGAAAATGCTGGTAACCAACATTTTTTCCTTTGCCTGCTATGTTTTCTGAAATGCTCTTCCTAAAGGTCATTACTACATTGGATCATTTGTAAAAGATTATGCAAGAAATTGTTGCTGAAATTTTTATGACTCCTTATTAGTAGCTCTGAATTTTGACAAATTATTTTTATATAGATGGACAATATCCGACTTCCAATGAGGAAAGGTAATATGGATGACATCACTCAAGAGAATGAGACTTCCAGTGCTATGGACGGTACCCAGTCAGAGACAGGCATAGACAGTATGAGTAGTCAGGGAGCCAGACAAATCTATGAGAAAGAAGCTCTTATCATTATTGATTATTCCAGTTTGGAGGATGAGATCAAAGAGGTAAGGGGTTTCGACTGGACTTTCCATGTTCAGAATCGTTAGAGCTGTGCTCTAACAGAAGGGAACTTATGCATCTCTGTGATGCATGATACCAAGCAAGTCATCACAGTTATGGATCCATAATATCCATGTTGTCTGACAACCGACGGAATCATAAGGCAGAATGGTCTTCTGACAGGCAGAAAAATGACCAATAGCAAAAAGTTTCGACCCATGCCAGTCTGCGTGAAGTTCTGTGAGTGGTATGCTTAACCCTTTACCACACGACAAAATTTTAAATTAGACCAATTTGAAAGCATTTGCAGATGACCAATTCAACTTTGATACAAATGAGCTTAAGCTCTCTGATAGAGCAGAAAACATTGTGGGAAAAGGAGAAAATGCTGGTTACCAGCATTTTCTCCTTTTCCCACAATGTTTTCAGAAGCCTTCTTTTCCTGGGCCCGGTAAACCTGGGATTGTTTGGTAAAGAGTTAAATGTTATCTGTTTGAACAGGACAAAAAAGTATACATAGTCTGTTAGATAATGGGATATTTTATTGAAAATGAATTTAAAAAAAAAACAGATTACTTAAAAAATGTTCATTTTCAAAGCAAATGACAGCAATAAAGGCATTGCTTAAGATCCAGCTTGCCAAACACAACACATAGAACTCTGAATTCAGACAAGAGACTATGGCGTCTGAAAGTTTGGCGGAGATTGTTAACTCTTTACCAAACAACAAACAAACTTGTCCAGATTCAAAGTAAATGCAGATGACAAATTCAGTGTTGCTTAAATGATGGATTTCCTTTGATGTGGTAGAAAATTTTGTGGAAAAAGGAGAAAATGCATGTAACCAGCATTTTCACCACCTCCCACGTTTTCAAAAACGTTATTCCCCAGTGTTGTTAACCCTTTACCATACAACCCGACTTTTAACGACCCTAAGAAAGAAGCCTTTTGAAAACATTGTTGGAAAAGTAGAAAATGCTGGTAACCAGCATTTTCTTCTTTTCCCACAATGTCCTCTACCCTTTAAGAGACAAATTTTATGTTTTGAGCTACATTTGAAATGTTGTCTGCAAATGCTTTCAATTTGGACTTGTTTACATTTTTGTTTTGTGGTAAAGAGTTAAACAAAAGGTTGTGTGGTGAAGAACCCAACCTCGGCTCAAATTTATATCCAAATACTTCTCAAATGTTGTACCATTAGAATTAGTTTAAATATGACATGCTAGCCTTAAAGGGAAGTAAAAGCAAAAACAGTAACACAGTTTGAAAAATTGATTTTATTCCTTTTCAAACAACAAAACTTTAAACATGTCCAAATTGAAAGCATTTTGCAGAACAACAAAATCAGTGTGACCCCAGAAAAATAGAACTTCTGCCTTTTAAAGGTTGGAAAATGTGGGGAAATGTGAGGAAAGGAGAAAATGTCGGTTGCAGCATTTTCTCCTTTTCCACAGTGTTTTCAAAAGTCTTCTTCTTTAGGGTTGTAAAAACTCAGAATTGTTGGAAAAGGGTCATACAAATATGGTTGGTTACCTTCTAATTACAGTCGAATGTCCATTGCTCGAACATCTACTCCTCGAAGTTCTCTATACGTCGCAGTAAAATTAAAGTCCGGATTGAATTGCTCTATTTTTCTATATAAAGTACTATCCGCACATTGAAGTCCATATCTCGAAGTTTCTCCATACGTCGAACCTAATTTCAGGTCCGAACTTCAATGATCCAGTTAATTTACACATCTTTACTTCGAACACAGTACAGAATTTTCACACATTTTAATTGACTTTAATTATAAACTTAGGTGTTATACATAAGACATAGAAATACCAGATACAACGATGGTATGTTTTTCGCACATTTTCAATCATTGACTTTTGTCAGCTCGGGTGTTAACGTGCCGGTGATCTTGAGTTGCAGATAATAATCTGTAATTGGTTCGATTAGAAATGTTTGGACTGAGATTTTCATACCATACACTGTGATTTTGGCCATGGCTATATAGAAAGACTGGGCATTTCGTTGTCGACCGAAAATACAAATATCCTCGCTCCTAAGGACTTGTTTGGTGAAAGAAACCCGGTAAAGTCCGGGAGATAGCCAGCAACTTCGGCTGACGAAATGCTTTTTTAATTTCACAATTTTCAGTATCGTTCATACAAACAGAATTAAAGAAAAATATGTTAATGAAAGAAAATAAACAGTATGCATCCTTTACTCTTTAATTTTCGATCGGTTAACTATTAGATGTGGCCTGTGAACGAAGTATGCTTCGGTTACCTACTTCCGGTACCTGGCACACTCATCTGAAGAATCGTTGCACGTTGAACTTTCTATACCTCGAACTTTTTTCGGTAGTCCCCTGAACTTCGAGGCATGGATATTCGACTGTATATGGTAATGTTGTTGAGAGAAATGCTTGTTTCTGGATAATTGTCGATTTATTAACCCTTTTCCCACACAATCCCGCATTTGAGAGAGAAAGAAAGAAAGCTTTAAAAACATTGTGGGAAAAGGAGAAAATGCTGGTAACCAGCATTTTCTCCTTTTCCCACAATGTTTTCTAACCTTTCAGAGACAAATCTTATCATTTGATCCACATGTAAGTTGTCATCCAAACATGCTTTCAGTTTAGACCAATCTAAAATTTTGCAGTGTGGTAAAGTGTTAAATTTTGTGTTTGAAATATAAGATAATTTTTGTTCTTTTGGATTGTAGCTTGAAGAGCCTGGTGAGATAAAGAAGGCTATCGAGCAATTAACCAAAGGTGTTTCAGACATGGTGTCGACATTGCAGAGAATTAACGCCCCAAATATGAAAGCCATGGAAAAGTAAGTTAAAGGTCCAATAGTGGCCAAAAAAGCAATGCAGGTGTTAAAAGGCATTTAAATTTAAATCATACCATTAGTATGGAAAATATTGTGAAGATGACAAACAGTTATTGTGTGACTGGTCCAAGTGTTAGTTGCTGGAAGGAAAAAGAATTGTAAAATCAGGCAAAGGGAAAACAAAAGATAAAGTGATCAGGCACTTTTAACCTTGTTTTGATATTAATTTCTCTACCATTGACTAAAACTTGGACTGACTGCACAATAAGATATTGTTATCATCACAATAATTTCCATACTTTTAAATGGTATGATTTAAATTTGAATGCATATTATCACCCTCGTTGTTTACTTTTGGCAGCTACCATTAAGTAATTGATCTCTTTTGTAATGAAATTTAACCCATGACCATATAGTGTACAAGAGACCAATTGCTGACTAATTAGAATGGAACATTGTGTATTGGTTGTATGGGGTTAAACACTGTTTCCAAATCATTCCATTTACAGTAAAACCTCTCCTCATGACCACCCTGGTAATACGAGCAACCCGCTATTACGAACAATTTTTGTCAGAACGGAATTTTTCTTTCTTCATAATCAATGACCACGACCCCGGAAATACGGGCACCATGCTATTCCAAAATTACAATCACCATTTTCATTACCAATGAGTAATTACCAATAGATTTTCACCCCGTGGAACGACTGCTAATTTTCACATTTTTTTGATGACCAGCTAAAATTCACGCGTCCATAATCGCGAACTGGAGGCCGTGCTTCATGTACGAATATTCTTGGGTCCGATGGAGTAGACAATCAATTAGCGATCTTTTGTTTATCTGTTGACTATAGTAACACAATCGTGTTAAGTGATCAAGGTGTTACCTTACATAATCAAATGACCAATGAATTGATGATAATTAATTTGGCTTTTATTCGGTAATCAGGTGTTTATCACACGTTGCTTTGAACTGATGAACACTTCAACTTTGCGATCGACGATTAGTAGGACTGTTTGAACATTCAACTCGCATCAAAATGGGGAAAAAAAAAAAAAGTCAGGCTCTTCAATAAATATTGGAAATTCTTTGTTTAAAAATGAAAATGAGCATGTGGAGTAGGAGTTCTTGAGACTACACAAGATAAAAAAAAGCAGATTAAAACAGGGAATATGACAAGTTCCATCAGTAACATTAAATTATGTAGTCTTTAAGTTCAGATTCTTAATTAATGCACTGTATCTTGCTGTAAGAGTTTAAATAGGCAATTATGAATGGACATTCACTGCGATGTGAATCTATTCATAAAATTCAAGCAACATATTAACTTTTCAATAAACATGAAAATTATCTTGTCATTTAAATGTGTGGGCATAGGCTTCCTCGACTAAAATATGTATACATTACTTGGAACATAATTTAAATCTACATAAGTCTACACATAGTCCGGGTTTGATTCAAAATCTAGGTGGGTGAAACCCGGAAATCAGACCACCCCGCTAATAAGACCAATTTTCAAAAGTACCATGGGTGGTCTTAATAGAGGGGTTTTACTGTATATCGCTGCGGCTAGTTCACTTATCCGTTTTCCTGGAGTTTCTTTTCACCTGTACTTCACACAATATTCTTCCAAAGCCACTGGCTGCTTTTCCTCATAGCCATTGTTGAGACAACAATTAGTGGTGAGAGAGGAATGAAACCAGCAGAAGTGACTATCATCAATGTTTGGAAAGAAATTTGCTGAGCTCGGTGTTTGACTCCATAACCACCTGGTTTCAACTCCTTTACACAACTGACTGATTACAGGGCTCGGCACCAGAGTGAGACACATAGATTATTTGAATGAAAGGCGAACATCTTTATAAATGAAATGGTAAACATTTGCAGGAAAAGGAGACATTCCTTGTTAAAAATGCAATTGTTCCCGTTCCCTCTGTGTTATCGGAAGATGGATACTACAGGGACATTAAAAGTCATCATCATTATAATCATTATATGTGCAGTAATGTGCCTAAGTGAGGGAGACTTTCCCTTGAAAGATTACCCATTTCCAGTGACACATGTAAATTATGAGCCATGCTCTGTGAAAAGGGGCCTTAATGCATCTGCAAAAGTATCGACCTAGGTTGGCCTGGACAGTCAACACAGGCTGAGCTGGGCCAATACATTTTGCAATTGGTCAATTTTCTGCATGTTCAAGGACCAGTTTACCTCGTGATTCAGTCGCTTGTTAGAAAAAATGAATTTTGTGGATCCATGATCATGTGATGGCTTCCTTGGTATTGTGGATCAAGGAGATGTGTTAACCCTTTCCCAAACGACAGATTTTGGACTGGTCCAAATTGAAAGAGTTTGCAGATGACAATTTTAAATTTGATGAAAATGGCAGAAAGGTCTCAAAAAGGGTAGAAAAACACTGTGGGAAAAGGAGAAATTGCTCGTTACGAGCAATTTCTCCTTTTCCCACAGTGTTTTCAAAAGACTTGTATTGCAGACTTGTGAAAACCAGGGCTTGTTTGGGAAAGGGTTAAGCCCACTTTTGCTAGAGCATGGCGCAATTTTCTTTGTGCTTTTTACTTTCTAAAGTACAAAATTAATATTGTGTTAAAATAGACAGATATTGATTAGAAGAATCGTGTCGGGAGTGTAGCTACATTTCATCTCCGGTCAATTCTAATTGGAATTCTTACTAATTCTAGTAACCTAATCTTTTACAGATTAGATGGTGTAAAAGAAAGATTACTTGAGACATCAGAAGAATTTGAAAATGCCAGAAAAAGGACCAAAAAAGCCAAACAGGCTTTTGAAAAAATACGCAAAGAGAGATATGATAGATTCATGCATTGTTTTGAGCATGTTTCAAACAAAATAGATGAGGTCTACAAGGTAATTATCTTTTTGATATACACGTCCATTGAAGTCATGCTTGGTGAAATGGTGGTTTGATGCATCTACAAAAAGTATTGACACATGTAAGCCTGCGTAGGCTGACGTGGGTTGGAACCTTTTGGTATTGTTAATTTTTCAGCATGTCAAAGGACCATTCAAGCTCATGATTAACTCTTTCCCAAACAAGCCCTGATTTTCAGGTGTCTGCAGTGCAAGTCTTTTGAAAACACTGTGGGAGGAGAAATTACTCGTAACGAGCAATTTCTCCTTTTCCCACAGTGTTTTCTACCCTTTTTGAGACCTTTTTGCCATTTTCATCAAATTTAAAATTGTCGTCTGCAAACTCTTTCAATCTGGACCAGTTCAAAATTTGTCGTTTGGGAAAGGGTTAAGTCAAACTTTAGACAAAGAGGATCCATATAACACAACCAATTCCTTGGTATAATGCAATACCAAGATGTATTAACCCTTTACCAAACGACAAAATTTTAGACTGATCCAAATTGAAAGCATTTGCAGATGACAAAATAAATGTTACCGAAAAATGGAACTTTGTTTTGGGAAGGACAGAAAACATTGTAGGGAAAAGGAGAAAATGCTGGTTACCAGCATTTTCTCCTTTTCCCACAATGTTTTCAAAAGGCTTCTTTCTCAGGGTCGTTAAAAGTTGGGATTGTGTGGTAAAGAGTTAAGCCCCATTTTCCTAGAGCACCACACAGATCTTTAATTTTTTTTCTTGAATGTTTCATGGACTCATTTACTTCTTATAGATAACTTTCTTCATCTTACAGTAGATCATTTTATAACACCCAAGAACATGAGGATATTTTGCTCATAAAGGACTGTTTATCCTTTTGCTGCATTGTTTTATTGATGCATGTATAAGCCTGTTTAATTGTCCTAGTTTTAAAGGAAGTTCAAACCTCTTTCACACAGTGCCGACTTTTAACGACCCTTGGAATTTAAGCTTTTGAAAACATTGTGGGAAAAGGAGAAAATGCTGATAACCAGCATTTTCTCCTTTTCCCACAATGTTTTCTGCCCTTTCAAAGACATCTTTGTCCAATTAGACCAGATTTAAATTGTCTGCAAATGCTTTCAGTTTACACAGGTCTAAAATTTTCTTGTTTGGTAAAGAATAAAAGCTATCTGTCACAAATTTGTTTTTGAGGGGAATGAGTGGATAGAATTTGGTAATTTTTACATCTTTTGCTGCTGTAACTGTACTCACTCATGCCTCACTGTTTCCTAATTTTTTCCCTGATAACTTGCCATATTAAAGCGGACTTGAATCATGACCTCTTTTCCCAATGAACTTCAAATTTCATGAATGATGAGCTGATTTGGTATTTCTTTACTCTTAGGCCTTCCGCTTTATTGCATAGTCTATGGCATGTCTTTCATAACTGTGAATGTCAGAGAAAATTCAGGACTGAGGTAGGTAGCAAATTGGCTATTTAACTCTTTACCAAACAACTTAGGCCAGTCAGAATTGAAAGCACTTGCAGACCACAAATTAAATGTTGCTAAAATGATGATTTCTTTAATATGGTAGAAAACATTGGGGGAAAAGGAGAAAATGCTGGTTACCAGCATTTTCTCCTTTTCCTACAATGTTTTCAAAAGCCTAATCTACCAAGGTCTTAAAAACTCAGGACTGTGTAGCAATGGGATAATGTTTTGTATGTTTTACAGGCCTTATCAAGAAATCAGAGTGCCCAAGCCTTTCTAGGGCCAGAAAACCCAGAGGAACCCTATCTTGATGGGGTGAACTATAACTGTGTGGCCCCAGGAAAGCGTTTCAGACCTATGGATAATTTATCAGGTGGAGAGAAGACTGTTGCTGCTCTTGCATTGTTGTTTGCAATACACAGGTTAGTATAGTAATGAATTGTCCATAGACAATTTCTTTTAGACAGGTTCTTCAATTACAAAGTCCATTAGCTTGGCAGTTTTCGAAGAAACTGTTGAGGTATTATCATAACCCTCGTTTTGTGAAAACTTGACATTTCACAAACTGCTATATATTTTGCGATGAAACTCGTGTTCTACAAAATTTTTAACCTTATCATGCCCACAGAAAATAATATGTTGCTGCTGTGTACACTTGTGATGCAAACTCCTCTTTTCAGTTTCGTTGTCTTTGTGTTGAAACTTTATACACTTAAATGGGTTTCAAATTTGATTTGGGTCAAATTGTATTAGATTTGCCACCACACAATCTCGAATTTTAACGACCATAAGAGAGAAAGCTTTTGAAAACATTGTGGGAAAGGAGAAAATGCTGGTAACCAACATTTTCTCCTTTTCCCACAATGTTTTCTACCCTTCCCAAATCAAATTTTAATTTCTGAGTCGCTTTTATTTGTCATCTGCGAATGCTTTCAGTTTGGACCAGTCTAAAATTTTGCCGTTTGGTAAGTAGTTAAAGAGTAGGAAACATAGTTGGAAAAGAAGAAAATGCTGGTCACCAGAATAGAAAATTAATTATTCTGGAATTATTTCCCTTTGAACTTTGACGTTTTGTGATTAATGCATATCTTTCTTTGCTATCAAAGCACTTGACAGAGGTAGGTCACCTGTTGTGACTGTATGGTGATGAAGCAGTATATGAGAAAAGTGTAAGCAGTTGATTTCTTTTTATTTATCAGCTATCAACCAGCCCCTTTCTTTGTGTTGGATGAGATTGATGCAGCCTTGGATAACACCAATATTGGAAAGGTAATGAATTTGATTGAATGTTTTTTTGTGATTGCGAAATGACAACTTACAGCAACAGAACATTTGAGATACTGGATTAGCCTGGGTTGCAGTCCAATCAGTTTTTCTTTTCCTATCATTCGGACATTACTTTGTCAAAATGACGGCCAGGGGACATTTGAAAACCAATCAGAGAAGCATCTGCTTTACCCCATCTCACAGTAGGGTAAAACAGATGTAGCTGCAATCATTTTCGAACAGAAATGACTAAAAATAGATACTGAAATTCTAAATGCCTCAGATTTATCACTTCCTATTTATGAGCCATCTTTGAAAATGTTGACAACAAAATTTCAAACGGGTTATTCACAATGATTTTGATGGATATTTTAACAAAAGCAAGCATTGTTGAAGGTCGCGATGTATTTTTGATGGCACTGACCAGTTTTGAAAAGTCACTCATGTATGAAATTACCCCCGTAGTGTTTGAGTTGGTCTAAAAAAGCATGAATCAATCATTATCAATATTGTGACGTCAAGCGACAAACAAGGCTGTAATTAGAATATCGGCATAATTGGCAATTATGGGGAGACACTTGAATGCCCCTAGGCAATAATAGTAATGGAAGCAATAAACAGATAGCTATCAATGATTAATAGCAGACCGGGATTAGGAGAGCGTCATACGGAGTAGTTAAGAAATTATTACTGCCTGGAACCAGGCTGAAACTGGATTGAAATTGTGTGAACGCAAATAAGGATAAGTTGGTTAGGAAAACAAGGTACCAGTATTATTATAGTTTGATTACTTCTGTCCTAATAGACTAAAACAGCCATGACATAGTACTTTATTAATAATATTTATCATTAACCCTTAGGCTGCTAAGCGTGACTCGAGGACCTGCAGACAGTGTAGATCAAAATCAGACTGAACAGAAAGTGCAGTCTGATCTTGGAGCTACACTGCCTAAAAAGGAGATATCTTTCCCCAAAATTCTTTGAAATAGCAGACTTTGGTCAGACATTTGGGTGTTTACTGTCAGCTTGAAAGTTTCATTTCACTTACTTAGCAGGATGAGGGTTAACACTTTACCATTTTACTGAATAGGCTGAATTAAAATTTTAGAAAGGAAACAGTTTTAAGTTATGAGCAATCGTGCTATTTTCAAAGTTTTTGACTTGGAATCTAAGTGTCATATGCATGGATTACTATAACTAGCCATGCATTTGATTTTGAAAACGGCAGTGACTCTGTCCAATATTATGTGAGATATGCTGAGTTAAAGGTATTTAGTTCTTTACAGGATTTACCTCCATGAGAAAGAAAGTTTCTGAAAACATTGCAGGAAAAGGAGAAAATACTGATAATCATTATTTTCTCCTTTCATTACAATGTTTTCTGACCTTTCGTAGACTGATCATGCGATTTGAGACACATTTAATTTGTCCTCAGTCAGTTCTTTTAGTACAGCCATGTTTTAAATTTTGAGGTCTTGTATAGGTTCAGTTTACAATAACTTGGTCCCTACAGTAACTGGGTCTCTGTTGCTGTCCGACTGAAAATGTCCATTTCATTTGAGCCATGCTGTGACAAAAGGGGGCTTAATGCACCCGGGTGATGCATGAATCTAAGCCAGTCATCATATGATTATGGATCCATAAAGTCTGTTTTGTCCAACAAGCGGCTAAATCCCGAGTTAGTCTTGTGCTTTGACATGCAGAAAATTGACCAAAGCAAAAAGTATCGGCTCAGGTCAGCCTGTGCGGACTGCAGGCTGACCGAAGTCAATATGTTTTGCAGGTGCATTAAGGCCCCTTTTCACAGAGCTCATTTATTTGGTACTCTAGAGTTAAGGTATTAAAACAGAGATGGTATTTCCTAGAAAAGAAATAGCACTGCCATGTACCTCTTCCCACATTCATTTACAGAAAAGCCTAGTTTACCTTTGTTTTCTCCTTACAGGTGGCTGCTTATATCCGAGAAGCATCACAGAGTCATTTCCAGTGTATTGTTATCTCGCTGAAAGAGGAATTTTACAACAGAGCTGATGCGTTGATTGGCATTTACCCAGAGGTATCCGTTGAAGGCTTTTTTTTTTTCCTCTCCCTACAAAATCTTAGTTAACCCTTTACCAGACAATCCCGAGTTTTAACAACCCAGAGGAAAGAAACCTTTAAAAAAATTTGAGAGAAATAGAGAAAATGCTGGTTATCAGCATTTTCTCCATTTCCCATTTGGTCCAGTCCAAAATTTTGTCATTTCCAGTTTTAAATCAAAGATGAGTCCCCCCTATAACGTTTATTCTAGAATATTTATTATTCTCTACATATCTTTTAGGTATTTCAGAACCAGATGAACTATTGTAGAGTTGAAGATGCATCTATAGTCGTTTTTTTTTTTTTTTACCCATTTCATCCTTTTTTTTATCAAACTGTAATCATTATTGTATCTTCATGCCAAATGTTGCCCCTGACAGTTGCATAGAGTACAACTGGTAGAAAATGTACTTCATTTTCTGGAGGCCTTAAAAGAAATCATTGTTATGACGTTTCCAGTTTTAAATCAAAGATTCCCGATATATGTATCTGTGACATATATTGGTAATGTTTCTGTGTTTATACAGCTGACTAATTCAGAACCATTCTACAGTCTATAAAATTTTAACAGCGTTTTTTCGCACTGGCTGTAAGGATATATCTTTAAAGATCATTGCTACAAACATGTGATTACTTGAGTATACAGTCAAACCTGCTGGGTTGACTACATGTAATAGGTGACTGACTACAAGAAACCCCCCACCCCCACAAATTTTTCAGTGTGAATATCCTTTTATGATCGACTTCCTTGTATTGCCGACAGTGACCACAAATCACTAAAACTTTAATTAACCTTTTACCACACAATCCGGAGTTTAAACGTACCTAATAAGAGGCCTTTTGAAAACATTGTGGCAAAAGGAGAAAATGCTGGTAACCAGCATTTTCTCCTTTTCCTACAGTGTCTTCTATCCCTTTATCTTTCCTTATGAGCCATATCTAATTTGAAATCTGCAAATGTTTTTAATTTTGTCATGTGGTAAAGGATTAATTAACTTCAAAAAGCTTTAACAATAACTCTTTCTCTTCCAGCAAGGAGATTGCATTATAAGTAACGTGCTGACACTGGATCTGACCCAGTATGAGGACCCCCATCAACATGAGGAAGATGAACGCAACGTCCTGCTTAACGTCAGATAAACTGGACAAAGACACCTTCTTATTCAATGTCAGACAAACTAGAGAGTAGCTGAAGATGTTTTACATATAACAACATGCAAATGACGGTCTTAGATTTCAGGAGATCAGCAGGAAAAGGAGAGAAGTTGAACAATTGTGAAAAGTGTTCCAGTAATTAATACTCCATGATCAGTTTTAATTGTCCTTGGCTCTTTTCTATAGTATTTGACATTCACTAATTCATGCTCTCATTTATGTAGTATCTATCAATAGTTCAGATTTGTTAATATTGTGAATTAAATAAATTAGAAAGACTGGCATGTGTAATTCTTGTTTATTTCCATCTTTCATTACTTACCTCTTCTGTGGCAGGTTCTTGTCTAAAGAGTCCACTTTTTATGGCACAGTACTAGGTAATGAAAAGGTGCCTTGCCCAACATCAGTTTAATTCTTTAACAAAGTTGGCAAAGTTTTAGACTGGTCCAGATTGAAAGCATTTGCAGACGGCATATCAAATGAGGCTCCAATGATAGAATTTGTGCCTGAAAGAGTATAAAACATGTGGGAAAGGAGAAAATGATAGTTACCACAATGTGTTTACCTAACCTGAGCACGAAGTGCTCAAGGTGACCTTTTGTGATAGTGCTGTGTCTGGCATCCGTCGTGCGTTGTCCACAATATCTCGGACAAGTTCGAAATTGGATCATGTCGCGTCAAAAAGCAGGTCACTGGGCTAAATCTTAGAAAAACCTTGTTTGCACTCTAGAGGCCACATTTTATTTTCAGCCTGAGACTATTGAAACTTGATCAGAATGTTTGTCTTGATGATACCTTGAGCAAGTTTAAAATTGGGTCATGTCAGGTCAAAAAGTAGGTCACTGTGCCCTTTAGAGGCAACATTTTCAGCCTGAAATTCATGAAAGTTGGGTAGAATGTTTGCTTTGATAATATCTGGGGCAAGTTTGAAATTGGGTCATGTCCGGTCAAAAAGTAGGTCACTGGGCTAAATTTTAGAAAAACCTTGTGTGCATTCTAGAGGCCACTTTTGTAGTCAGATAATCATAAAACTTGGTCAGATTGTCTGTCTTGGATGGTATCTCAGATGAGTTGGAAATTGGGTCATGTCCGGTGAAAAAGTAGGTCACTGGGCCAAATCATAGGAAAACCTTGGGTGCTCCATAGAGGCTACATTTTCAGTCTTATACTATTAAAGATTGGCCAGAATGTTTATCTTGTTGATATCTCAGACAAGTTTGAAAGTGGGTCATGTCGGGGCGAAAAGTAGGTCACATGGTCAAATCTTAGATAAACCTTGTGTGCACTCTATAGTCCACATTTTCAGCCCAATTCTCATGAAACTTGGTCAGAAAGTTTGCCTTGATGACATCTTGGACAAGTATTAGAGTGGGTCACATCTGGTCAAAAGTGGGTCACTGGACCAAATCAGAGAAAAACCTTGTGTGCACTCTAGAGGCCACATTTTCAGTGAAAATCATGAAACTTGGTCAGAATGTTCATTTTAATGATATTTTTGACAAGTCTGGAATTAAGTCACATTGGTTCAAAAACTAGGTCACTTACAATCATGTGTTTTTCATCATTAAAACCAGGATCTCTTCAGGTTTATCAACTGTAGATGACTTTACTCAGGTGAGCGCTTTAGGACCAATGGTCCTCTTGTTAAAAGTTTTACTCTTCAGTTGTTAAAACTTGGGATTGTGTGGTAAAGGGTTACTTGTGCTTATAGTGGTTGATTTTTGACCTGAAAACACATCCTACTAAACCTCAACCCTTTCCGCACTGGAATCAATCTCTCCATCTTTCTGTCTGTTCATGCTTAGAGGAATATATGTATTTGTAGTTGGACATACCTTCCCCTGTTTTTTTGTCAGTGGATTCAAATTTTGGACAACTATTGCCTTGAAGTCATAGCTGTACATTTTTGAAAATTTATCTTCCCTTGAAATTGGAAAATGTTTGTATGTACTTCATGATAGGGTTGAACATATCTTCTCTTGTCAATGCATTTGGCAGGAGTACTACATAACTGGCCTATTGTAATTGTTCTGGTTGATCATTGCCTTGTTTTCTACAAAGGGTGAATAAAAACTAGTCATTAAATAAAATTGTCAGACGAGCTGTGACAGAGCTATAATCCTGTAATGAACTGCTGGTGAGCAAAGTAATAATAGATCCATTCATGGTATTTAGCTTGTTCACTGAGCATTATCTCTGTTAACCGTCTGAGTGCCAAATAAATTATATGGGTATGAGTAATTCAGCTTGGATGAACATCTTTTCAAAAGCCTTAACTCTTTACCACACAATCCTGACTTTTAACGACCCTGAGAAAGAAGCCTTTTGAAAACATTGTGGGAAAAGGAGAAAATGCTAGTAACCAGCATTTTCTCCTTTTCCCACAGTGTTTTCTACACTTTCCGAAACAAATTTCAGTTTTTGAGCCACGTTTATTTTGTCGTTTGCAAATGCTTTCAATTCGGACAGGTCTAAAATTTTGTCGTGTGGTAAAGAGTTAATTCAGAATTGGTTGGTATTTGGCCATGATATGAATGATTCTTGAGAGCATCTCTGTCAAATGGGGAATGGCATTTTTCATCCTCCACCTATGGGGGGTGTCATTGTTAAAAAATTTAAGCTGAATTGTCTAAACTCTTCACCAAACGACAAAAATTTGGACTTGTCCAAACCCAAACTATTTGCAGATTAAAAGTCAAATGTTGTTCAACTATTGGAAATAGATTTTAAAAGGTTAGAAAACATTGTGGGAAAAGAAGAAAATGCTGGTAATCGGCATTTTGTCCTTTGACTCAATGTTTTTAAAAGCCTTCTTCCTCGGGGTCATTGAAAGTTGGGATTGTATGATAAGAGCTTAATTGTGCCACTAAAATGGTCCCAAGTCAGAGGAATCATGACAAACAATGTATGAAAAAAGAAACTGCTCAAATGCACAACTTCTTCATTTGCAACCATGTTTTCACACACCTGGCACAATTTTATGGCTGACAGGCTACAATGTGTCATGAAGTTAACCCTCAGGCTGCTAAGTGCAACTTGGGGAACTTTGGTGGACAGTGTAGATAAGATCAGAATGTGCAGTCTGATCTTGGATCAACACTATTTGACAAGGAGATATTTTTTCCTAAAAAAAAAATTACCCAAAAAATAGCAAATTGGGTTTTTACTATCGTCTTGAAAGTTTCATTTTATTCATTTAGCAGCTCAAAGGTTAATAGCTAATTTGCAGAAGGGGCATGGTTATCAGTAATATCAAAATGAAAACACTTTGTAGTCAAACAAACTTAAGTCAAATCCTCTTTTAATGATATCACAGAACTGAATTACAATACTATTGGAATGGATTTGTCAATAGTTTAAAATAAAGATATATCAATACACTATATTTTGACAAGTACTTTGAAGTACTAAAGGATAAGAAAGTGCCCTGTATCAATAGATAAGGCTGTATTACCTAGGTAAAGGTCATTATTATCCTAGCGCTGTAACACATGTAATTCTAATTTGAAGAATGTATTTGTATAGATAAATTTGGAATCTTATTCAGACTTGATGGTATGTAACTCTTCACCAGATGACAAAATTTTGGACTTACCAAAGTCCAAAGCAACTGCAAATGATAATTCGAATGTGGTTGAAATTGTGAAAATTGTCTTTTAAAGGGTAGAAAAACACTGTGCAAAAAGGAAAAAATACTGGTAACTAGCATTTTTTTTCTCCTTTTCCCACAACTTTTTCAAAAGCCTTCCTTATCAGGGTCAGTCACACTCAAGATTGTGTGGTTAATGGATAAATATTCTATAGACAAATAAATGTGATGATACAACAGAACAAAAACAATAAAAATATAAATTACTATAATTTGGACGGACTAAAACATTGCTTACCTTATAAGTCATGATAATATTATTAAGTAAGTGGAATGGCCGGATTATAAATATCACAGTTACACAAATTTTGACAAAGAAATTAAGTCTAATAACCTTTCTTTTCCACAAAATTTTCAGCAAAAAAGGATTCAGGCCAATTAAATCCAACTATAGAATACCCCAAGATAAGTATTTGCCTATCCAACTGTTTCAACAATTTAAATGTTAAACCAAACATGCATCATTAACAAATGTGATTCAATTCCACACACTTCAAATACATACAAATTAAAGATTTCGCTATTTCACAACTTTTTTATATACTCTTCTAAGCTGTCCACCTCTGCCTGTCTGTATTTAACAAAAACATGGATATGCAAACATCTTGTTTGCTGTAAAATATCACTATTTAACACAAATGCTTTAAGTATAACATAAACAAAAAAATCTGATCAGATAAGTCAACAAGGAAATAGTAAATTACAAAAACAAATCACTATTAACTGCTCAGTCTTCCAGCTGACACAACATAGCACATCCACGCTTGATCCAGTGTTGTACAGGCTTATCAGTTGGAAGTAACATAGCCAGCACAAAGTTGGTGGAGTGACCAGTAGTGGATAGCACACCTTTTCTCTCACCAGTCTTGTACACCGGACAGCGGTATCGTTTATCAGATTCATCGATTTGGTCTTTCTTGTTGGGTTTCAACCAAATTGTAGGTACAGGCTCATTTAGAATCTTGGGAAGTTGTTCACTCAAACATCCCCTGAAAAACAGAAGAACACTACAATCTGTTGAATCTTCTACATATTGGTGCAAAATCTTCATCCAGAAGCAGCATCAAAAAATTATATTTGGTCAAAATTGAACTGTTACAAAATAGGTAGTCCTCTTTGACTCTTATTTTGAGAAATCTTTTGAAAACATAGGAAAATGAGAAAATGCTGGTAACAAACATTTTCTTCTTTTACTGCAGGGTTTACCATTTCTTCAAAGAAAGCTCCCAGCTTTGGAGCAGCATTTATTATACCCCCACCTACGAAGTAGAGGGGGGGGGGTATACTGGTTTAACCGTGTCTGTCTGTCTGTCCATCAATCTGTCGATGTTTTCATTTCCGTGCACCAACTCAAAAGCCTTTTGACCTAGGACCCTGAAACTTTATACAAGTGTTGCTCATAACCCAAGGAGGTGCTGTATTGTTTTTGGGTCCAAGGTCAAGGTCACAGGTGAACTTTGTTTGAAAATAGTTTCTGTGCTCTAACTCAAAAGCTGTTTGACCTAGGACCCTGAAACTTAATACAAGACTTTAGTGTTGCTCATGACCGAACGAGGTGCCATATTGTTTTGGGGTCACATGGGTCAAAGGTCAAGGTCTCAGGTGAACTTATTTTGAAAATCATTTCTGTTCTTTGATTGTGCTGCTTCAGTAACAAGGTGTTGGTGGGGGGGGGGGGGGGTGTTTATCTGCTTTGCAACAGTCCTAGTTTTGGCCTCTGCAAATGCTTCCAATATCGATGAGTTTGAAATTATGTTGTCTGGAAAAGGCTTGAAAGGGAAAATACCGTTTATGGGCATAGCTTTTTGAAGGGACTCTCATCCTCATATACTTGGAAAAGTATTTTTTTTTTTTTTGCCTTTCTTGTAAAATGGTGCAGATGTTTTTCAGCTGTAAATACAGTACCATACTTGAAGGCAAACAGCTTGTATAAAGTATCCTGTGTAACTTACTTGTGTTTATCCCATCTTGCCCCATCCAAGAACAATCCAAAAACATAAGCTCCATCATCTGGGAAATCATCCATTTTTTCTATCTTCTGCACTTCAAAGTCAAATGCCAATGTATCTATGGGAATGGTGTATTTTCTAGCATAGTTCTGCATGACGCCAGTCAAGAAGGCTTGAGTGAAGAAGAAACCAGAGATCCAGAACATGACTGGTTTACCGTCATCATACCATTTCTGAAAACATACACAATTTCTTGGTCAGTGGAGGATGCTTCCGTGCGCGCCCGTGCATGCGTGCGTGTGTGTGTGCCATGCTCTTTGAAAAGGGGACTTAATGCACCTGCAAAAAGTATCAGCCCATGTCAGCCTGCACAGTACGTGCAGGCTGACATGGGTCGAAACTTTTTGCTGTTTGTAAATTTTCTGTATGTCCAAGGACCACTTTTCCTCCAGATTCAGTCAATCAAAGTAAATGGATTTTATGGATCCATAATTATGTGATGATTTGCTGGATATAAACCATTCCTGGGATGCATTAAGCCCCCTTTTGCCATGGCATGGCTCATAGTTGGCTTATACCAACATGTAAAAAGATTGCAGAATACTTGCAGAATACTGTATTTTTTACATAAATACCGTATTGTCTCTTAAATGCCCCCAGAGTAGTTACATTTTTCAATGGGGGGGGGGGGGGGGCAATTAACAGAGATAAAACAACATAGAATTTCCACGACAACGATAACATTACTGTCCGGATTTAGTCAGTGCCGACTCTGGAGCAACGCCATTTGAGAAACCCGCTATATTTAATGGAGAATGTCGATTTTACAGCCATTTATGATTTATTTGGAATTTAACCTGCATTCACGATTAATTTGTGACATCAGTTGTTGATATTTTCAATTTCTTAACTCTTTAGCACATGACAAAAATTTTGGACTAGTCCAAAATGAAAGCATTTGCAGACGACAAAGGTGACACAAAAATCGAAATTTGTTTTGGGATGAGTAGAAAACATTGTCGGAAAAGGAGAAAATGCTGGTTTCCAGCATTTTCTTTTTCACACAATGTTTTCAAAAGGCTTCTCCCTCGGGGTCGTTAAAAGTCGGGGTTGTGTGGTAAAGAGTTAAAGTTATTCGAAGTTAACACTTTGTGTTACCGAAAGCTTAAAATGTTACCAAAAGTTTATGTATATTCGGATAGTCAGGTGTGAATGACATTCATTGGTAAAGTAATTAGGATTATGTGGATGTCGTAATCCAGCTGATTTCTTTCAACTTTATTGATGGATTGGCAGTCTGGTAAGCTTATTTTTAGTTAGAAAAAAGCCGGGGGGAGCGTTAATTAGCGGGGGAGTGATTAAAACAGACAATACGGTAGAATCTAAAATATACTTTCCTCCGAGTCCTTTTAGACAGGCACCATTGCCTAAATAATTAAGTTTCAACATTATCAACTGCAGACGACTCAATTTTGCAGTGGATCACCTGCAAAACACCTTCCTCACAAGTAATCTCCCTTCTGGTTCAGTATTTTTACACATACCGTATTGTCTCTTTTTAACCCTTTATCTCACAATGCTGCCCTTTGACGCCCCTGGGAAAGAAGCCTTTTCAAAACATTGTGGGAATAGGAGAAAATGCTGGTAACAAGCATTTTCTCCTTTTCCCACAATATTTTCTACCCTATCAAAGAAAAGTTGTACCATTTGAGCCACACTGAAATTGTCGTCTGCAAATGCTTTCAATTCGGACACGGCTACAATTTTGTCGTCTGGTAAAGGGTTAACATCGCCAGTGGCATTGCATTTTCTGAGAGAGGGGCAATTAATAGAGGTAAAACAACCAAGAATTTTCCGAGGAAGACAGGTTTAAGTCAGTGCCAGCTGTGAAGTGACTGCCATTTTATAAACCCAATTAAATGCAGAATATTGATTTAACTGACGATCATGATTTATGATTAATGCGTGACATGGTCTTTGATATTTTCACTTCCTTCAAAATTTTCCAAGTTAGTTAAAAATCTGTGTTACTGATAGTTTAAAATGTTATTGGAAGTTTATATATTTTCTGATAGTAAGGAGTTAAAGACATCAATTTGTGAAGTTATTAGGATTATTTATTTATTTGAATTTTATCGGTGGATTTGCTGTCTGGTAAGCCCATTTTAAATTAAAAAAATGCTGTGGTTAACATTCATTTCAGGGCGAGCATCTGTAAGGGACATTGTGGCATTTATGAATCATATTGTTCATGTCAATTATCCCTAGTTTACATGTGTGTCTCTAAAGCTGACAGCAAACTCGTTTGAGAGCAATAAGCGAAAACATAATGCTCTCAAAAACTTACCTGCAGAAACTTGAGTCTTTCCAGAAGATCAGTGATGTAACTGCCCAGTGGTTTAAGTGATGGATAGGACCTTTTAGCCCACATTGCAGGTAACTTGCCAATAAGTAAACTGCCAGCTAGCTGTTCAAGTTCTGCAGACATCACCACTAGACCTTTGATGGCTTTCTGTATGTTGATCAGACTTGTTCTTACTATTGAGGTCAATCTGGATACAAAAAAAAATATTAAATCATTTCCTCATATTTTCATCAGACCATTTTGAAAACATCCTTGTAAAAAGGCTGGTATCTTGGCAAAATCCACATGTATCCAACAAAAGTTTTTTACTTTATTGTAAAATACTTTTATAAATTAACATAACCTAAATATTTAATGCTTTTATGTATTAGCCTTAATATTTAATGTGTGTGGGTATTAATCTGTAACTCCACATGCTCCACAAGTTGAAGAAGATATGCCAGCTAAAATTAATCTGTTTTCCATAGGTCAATGAAAACCAGTGCTAAAACTATATTCAAGCTTTTATAAATAAGGCTACTATTAAGTAGAATAGTATGATGTAGAAATCAAGGAAGAAACACTTCAATGACAATATTGCTCAATTGAGCTATTCGTAACTATACAGGGAAAAAAAAAAAATTCAGATCTAAATAAGGATGGAGGTATCACCTGTTGAAGCGTTCCATTTCTTGTACCAACACTGTGTTCATGCTTTCATTGTATTCCACAGGATATTTCTTTGTGGCTTCTTCAATGTCAAAATTTGGAGGTAACTGAAAATAACAATAAAATATTTTAGTATTTTCAACTGTTTATACAGGATGAGAATAACAAAATTTTATCAAAATACATGTATTTACATCATTGGTGTAAATGTTATATTTATGTGCTAGTGTGATAAAACCAAGGTGCATTTACGTGTTAGATGTCATTATGACCTAAACAAGGAGTATGAACAATAGTCCCACAGGTTATTTGTCCCATGACAATAGCTCATAGGTGATTTGTCCAATGACAATAGCCCATAGGTGATTTGTACCATGACAATAGCCCATAGGTGATTTGTCTCAAGGACACTAGCTACATAGGTGATTAACCCAATGTTTAACTCTCTAGCAGATGACAAACTTTTCAACTTGACCAAACTGAAAGCATTTGAAGACAACAAATTAAATGTAGCTCAAATGATGACATCTGCCTTTGATAGTACAGAAAACAATGTGGGAAAAGGAGAAAATGCTGTTTACTCATGTTTTCTCCTTTTCCCACAATGTTTTCAAAACCCTTCTTCTTCCGGGCTGTTAAAACTCGAGATTGTGTAGTAAAGGGTTAAACACAGAAAAAGACAAAAAACCGTATAATGTAAATACCTACAAAAATTGACTGGTAAGTTAAAAAGTGTATAATTAACATGATAATGGTGATTAACGTTTCAATTTCTGGTTATAGATTCTCTTCGGATCCAAATTTATCAGTTAACCCTTTCCCAAACAACAAATTTTGGACTGGTCCAAATTGAAAGAGTTTGCAGACGACAATTTCAAATTTGATGAAAATGGCAGAAAGTTCTCAAAAAAGGGTAGAAAACACTGTGGGAAAAGGAGAAATTGCTCGTTACGAGCAATTTCTCCTTTTCCCACAGTGTTTTCAAAAGACTTGTACTGCAGACACGTGAAAACCAGGGCTTGTTTGGGAAAGGGTTAAGCTTTCATTTCACTCCCTTACCAACTAACATTATCGAAAATAATAAAACACCATCAAACACAGTAACAGTAATCAAAGCAAATCATGTTGAATTTTATTTCATTTTGCAAGCATGTTGAGTAACTGTTTGCAATGTGTGGTTCATTTTTCAGCAGTAATTTACTTGAGTAATTGCTCATGATTTTGTTCCGCTTCATCAAGAGGTCAAAAGTACATAAGTGATAAACCAGGTAGTTGATAAGACTAAATTCATAGCTGAACATAGATGTTACTAGTTTACAAAAATGAGGATATTATGTCAATGCTTTGAATTAAGAAATTTTTAGGCATGACATATGTTAAGGAGGGGCTATTTTTGTTTATAGGGCGATTTACCCATGGAGAAAGAGATTTACTTCTCTTCCCACCCCACCCACACACTATCTATTCAACATTCAAATAATTCCAACCCTGGTGTATACATAGCTTAACTGTTTACCAAAATGACAAAATTTTAGACTAGTCCAAACTGAAAGCATTTGCAGACAACAAAATTGTTGTTACTTAAAAAAGGAAATTTGTCCTGGAAAAGGTAGAAAACATTATGGAAAAAGGAGAAAATGCTGGTTACCAGCATTTTCTTCTTTTCCCACAATGTTTTTTAAAGGCGTTTTTCTCAGGGTCATTGAAAGTCAGGATTGTGTGGTAAAGAGTTCATTACCTTAGACAGAATATCACCAGATATCGCATTCAGCTGTGCATCCGAGTCTCCACCTGAGCCGCCCCCAGAGCGACCCTGGGTCAACAGAACTGAGTCAAACAAAAGTTTTGTCTCGTGCAATTCCTTGGAAATATCTGTATTGTCATGCATTCCAAATACCTCGGGAAGCTGGGCTTGTGGTAAACTCTGTGAACATAGTAACACATAAAGTCACATAAGCAGGTAAGCAAAGTGCAAACCCAACTTCAGTACTCTTTACCAGACCTTGAAATTTTGGGCCTGCTAGGGTAGCTCAGTGGTTAGCATATCTGACTCATGACCTGGTGGTTGAGAGTTTGATATCTTGTTGAGGTAAACTTTCTTGCAGGCAATTTTTCGCCTCTCACCTCTGATGTGTGTGAGAAAAGCATTCAGTGGCTCTGGAAAGAAAACTGTGTCAGTAACAGTATGAGAAATCCAGGAAACACATGGGTGCATTGCTGACCGCCATGATATGGCCTGAGCTGTTAAAATGGCATTAAACTCCATACAAACAAATACAAATCAAAATTTTGGACTTGACCAAACTGAACACATTTGCCCATTTGCAGACAACAAACTAATTGTGGCTTAACTGAACAGATTTGTCTCTGACAGGGGAGATTATAATGGAAAAAGGAGAAAATGGTGCAAGCACTTTCTCCTTTTACCACAATAATTTAAATGCCATCTTCCACTGGGTTGTTTAAACAGGAGATTGTTTGGTAAAAGTTAAACACAAACATTTCTATATGAAAAGCATTAATTTGGGAACAAAAATTGTGGTTGCCCAATACAGGTTGCCACTGAAACAAAAGATGGCCAGCAAAGGTTCAACAGTGTACTCTGCAAGTTTTGACCTTTGATTATTACAAGAAATTGACTGATTGTACGGTGTTTAGCACCATTTTCAACATTATTTCAGTTATATCGCGTCGGCCAGTGCACCTATCCATGCTTTTCTGGAGTTTCTTATACCAATACTACGCACAATATTATTTCCAAGCCACTGGCTGCTTTCAAACATAACCATTGTTGAAAAAATGGTCAGCAGTGAGAGAGGAATGAATCCTGTCACAATGATTATCACAAATCCTTGGAAAGAAATTGGCCAAGCCGGGGATCAAACCAGAGACCCCCCTGTTCTTAAGTCCTGTACGCTACCAACTGAGCTACTAGGGCTCAACTATTAAAAAAAAGCAGAAAGCTCAATTTATCAATTATCATTTGGAATTCCATGATACTGATTCACATAACACATGTTGTATTGTAAGAAAGACGATTTACCAGTTGATGAAAAGACCCAATGAAAAAATATAACTGTTTTGACAATATATCAATGATCCGACTGCATAATGCATGTGGGTATGGATCCTATTCACCTAGACTAGCTATCTGATAGGCTGAAATAGAAAGTTCTTTTGATTAGCATGCTAGGAGCCTAACATCTTACCCTTTAGCCAACAAAATTTTATACTACCAAATCAAAAGCCTCTACATATGACATTACATGTAGCTCAAATTATGGGATTTGTCTCTAGAAGGGAAGAAAACATTGCAGTGAAAAAGGAGAAAATGCTGTTTACCAGCATTTTCTCCTTTTTCCCCGCAATGTTTTCAAAACTCTTCTCTTTTCAGGGTCTGTTAAAACTCAGGATTTTATTGTATGGAGGATAACTGTTTAAGTGTATGATCAAAATTTCTTTCAACAAGTGAAAAACGAAGGCTATATTTTCACCAGTGGCTTTGCCGCCTGTGAAAAAATTCATCGATATTCAATAAACATCCGTAGCATGTCAAAAATAAAAGTTATAACATTCACAGGTGAATTAAAAGGATATAATTCACTGTTAGTTTTCTATAAAGTACTGAAAAGCATGAAAGAAAAACTGATAGTATATTTACCCTGATAAACTCTAGATAATCCTCATATTTGCCTTTAGTTGGACAATAGTAAATACCACTAGGAGACAGCTTGTATTTCGGTTCGTTAATGATGTGCGGTGTGTAGAAGTCGCCCAACATAGTTCTCAGACAGCGTCTGTCCCAGTCATCCGTCACACGCCCTCCGTAATTACATTCACCCGTCATGTAGGTAATAGCATCAAAGGGCACTTCATCATACTCATTTATAAACATCTGAAACCAACATAAGTGAGTATAATAAAATATATTATTACTTTCAACAGCAATTTTCCAGATCACAAAAATATAGATTTGCTCATTCTGAAAGGATCTGCAGGTATGAAAGTTACCATGGCTAATTTGAAGAGATTTGTCTATGAAAGGTTGTTTTGGGAATAGAAGGAAATGCATTTTTTCTTTTTCTGACAATGTTTTTAAAAACTTTTTTCAAAGTCTTATGAACGACTTCTTGTTAAATGGTTGATCCATTTCTGTTGTCAGTTAGTCTCAATGAACTTGGTTTTCTTAGTGTTTGAATTATCAATGTTCATACTGTTAATATATGATTTCAAATTTACCTGAAGCTGTCTGACGGAGATACGTAGATCTGACTCATTGAACCCATATGGAATGTTCCATCCCAGAGGTCCAAACTTTCTCCTCTCTTGTACTAAGGCATGGAAGAAACACAGTCCAAACAGCAACCTCTCAAATGGCTGAAAATTGAAGAAAATCTATTGTAGCGATTCTAAAACAACAAAAAACTCAAATATACAGTAGAAGCTATGGTCAAAATTTGAAATTTGTTTATAAGTATGTTACAAATCTTCCCTGCAGGTTTTAATTTCAACCCTTAAAGTGCCTTTCATGACTATAGTTGCCTTTGCGGCCAGTGTAGATCAAGATCAGGCTACACAAAATATGCAGTCTGATCTTTGATCTACTCTGTCTGCTTTGCTGAAAAACTGTAGACGAAAGCAACCATGAAATTTCGATTATTTTGGTTGTATTTCTGTGATGAAAATGTATGATAGATTTATTTGGCACTCTAAGGGTTAGGATTGACTAAAAAGTACATATAACATACTAAATATACATGTATAAATTTATGAGATTGTTTGAAATAACCTTTCTTTCAACACCAGGAGAGGGCTTAATGTATCTGCGAAAAGTATCAACCCAGGTCAGCCTGCGCAGTCTAGGCTGACCTGGGCCAAAACTTTTTGCAATTGGTCAATTTTCTGTATGTCAAAGGACTATTCTACCTCATGATTCCTGTGCTTGATAGACAGCATGGATCTTACAGGTCCATGATCATGTGATCACTTGCTTGGTATCATTCATCACAGAGGTGCATTAAGCCCCCTTTTGCTAGAGCATGGCTCAATTACTTTATGTTATAAGAAACCACAAATAAGAAAATAATCTGCTCTATCTAACCTGCAGCAGCATGCATATAGGAGATAAAAGAGGAGATCTGTTTCTTTCTAAAATGGAAAAGTCTTACACAAAATCTGAATTAACACAGACACAAAGAAGTATTCATCTTTACCTGTTCTTTTCCAGGACATCCATTGAAGAATTCCGGATCTGAGATGGGGTCATTTAAATATGACTGCAACAAGTTTTGTCTCAGTCCTGTGGGGGGCTCATTTGTCATCTTGACACCATTTTGTAACACTGTGACAGGGAACTAAAGAGGAAACACGGCATGAGTAAGGGCATAATATAATGTCCACATGTCTGAGCTAAGATTTTTATAAGCGACCAAATTTTGTCTGTGATGTGATGATTCAAATTCACCTTTAAAAGCTGTTTAATGCTTTACCACATGAGCCTGACTTTTAATGACCCTGAGAAAGAAGCCTTTTGTAATACCTATCTTCAAATGTGACAGTAAATTTATACAATGTTTTCAAGTACATATTATGTGTCAACTATAGGTAAGTTTCATTATTACATAACGGGTACCTAAAAAGATTCCGGCTGAAATATGTGCATTGCACGCGCATAAAATATCACACACAACAGAAAAAAATGTAACAATGTAATGACGACGTAACTCACATGCAGACTATCTTTGTATTCATTTGCAATTTGATTGGTCAAAATTTTACGCTGTAATATTCATCTGACTACTACACTATCATTTGTTTACTGTTTTCGAATAAAATGCCTCTTATTGCAAAATTCTGTCTTTGAAAGTGGTGGGTACATGTATATAATAAAAGGAATTTTATGTTGTGACTTTCCTGGTGCTTGTATTTACTTCTCGCTGTGTAAGAAAATTTTGGCATCTTTCTCAACCCTCAGTCTCACGTGATATCAAATTTTCTCAAGCTGCTCAAATTAAATACAAGCATGAGGAAAATCACTACAGCATAGTATTCCTTATATCCTTTAATTGCTGGTCACACATCACAGTGCTTCAGTCAGTAGAGATCCTGACTCTTTAATTCTAAGGTTGCAGCTTAACCCTTTACCAGACAACAAAATTTAAACCCTGTCCAAATTGAGAGCATTTGCAGCCGACAATTTCAATGTCGTTCAAATGGTACAATTTTTCTTTGACAGGGTAGAAAACATTGTGGGAAAAGGAGAAAATGCTGGTTACCAGCATTTTCTCCTTTTCCCACAAAGTTCTCAAAAGGCTTCTTTCCCAGGGGCGTCAAAAGGCTGCATTGTACGGTAAAGGGTTAAAGTCTCTATAACAATTTTTTGGGGTGATAAATTTCATTATTTTCTCCATCAAAAGCAAAACAATCATGTCCTTGAGATACTGCCTCTGATCAATATCAATATCAATGTGAAATTTGTAAAAGGTAAAGAACAAACAAAACTTTACAGTCAAAACCATGTTGTAAATAACTTAAGCCCTTTACAACACAATCCCTAGTTTTAACGACCCTCAGAAGAGGCTTTTGAAAACATTGTTTTGAAAGCGGAGAAAATGCTGGTTACAAGCATTTTCTCCTTTTCCAACAATGTTTTCTACACTTTCAAAGAGAAATTTCACTTTTGTGTCACATTTAATTTGTCGTCTGCAAATACATTCAATTTGCAATGGCAAGATCTAAAATTTTGTAGTTTGGTAAAGAGTTAAACAATTGAAATAAATATTACCTTAGCAGACGGGTAACTTGTGAGCCACAACCTGAAGTCTGGATGGGTGTTCTCCACATTGAAGTCTTCACATATCTTCTCCAATGGGGTCATCCAGGAGACAGCCAAGTGACAGTTCTGTAACATCACCCATGTTCCATCACTTCGGGCTTTTTCTATCATCCTGGAGGCTATTGGGCCCTGAGTAAAGCATGAAAATATGAAACATTAACCCTTTACCACACAATTGTAAGTTTTAACTACCATGACAGAGAAATTCTTTGAAAACATTGTGGGAAAAGAAGAAAATGCTGGTAACCAGCATTTTTTTCCTTTTCTCACAATATTTACTACCCTTTCTAAGACAAACCCCATTATTTGTTCCACATTTTATTTGTTGTCAGCAAATGTATTTAGTTTGGACAAGTCTGGTAGAGAGTTACATATTTTCAACAAAAGCTTCAGTACAAGTTATTCTTGCCAAATACAATTATCTTTACAAAACATGCTTCCAATAACGCAAACAAGGCCCCTGGCATTAACACTGATATGTGTAATATGCAGTGTGAAATAGGACATAGGTATCAAATATTCCAACCAAAAATGATAACAAAAACAATTGCATTTTACTGATTTGGCTTTACCCAAGACAGTATAAAATGGGTCTGGAATTTGTTGATCATTCTATATGCAGTTTCATACAGTGTGATCGGTTTTTTGTTTCCATACCTCCATGATAACAAAAAGAATTCTCTTCATTCCTTATAATTCAATATCACAGATAACAAATATGCACAAATATAATAATAACTGTATTTTTTTTTTTTGTAAATCCAATATTGCAGTTCCTAATGCCCATTTCATTGGTGTTTCATTGCACGGGAAAGCCGCACGTTTATGATGTAAGAATGTGTTACTCATGACGTCATCATAGCAATTAATGAACACTGCAGATTTAGTAGATCTATAAGCAGAAGTTTAATATGCTGAAAGTAAGTTGAAAATTAGATTGATCTAATTTGTACCCAGTAAACTGACAATGAGTTTTAAGTTCTCTCTTAGACTTTATGAATTTTTTGTTGGATATATTTTTCAATTTATGATACTAAGAGAAAATACACTTAGCTAGCTTTTGAACTTTGGACTTAGTATAAAATTAGATGGAAATACATTATGAAATCTCGTATCATGTTTGTTTATATCAGTTTGACAGCAAAAGTAGTTCCAGCATTGCATGAATTTATTTTTTTCATGGAACTATGAATTCTTTTATTTAGTCAATCAAAACTCGCCAATATTCATGAAAAGAAGTAATATTGAATTATTTAGATAAGATAAGCTACATATAATTTTCCCACCTGTCCCTGACCAAGGGAAATAGAGTTGAATTTATCTCCACTGAACCCTTTATCCTCTGCAAACTTCAACAGGGCCATAGTAGGATCTGCTCCAGGGGACAAGACAAAAATCAGAGGGGCACAGCAGTTAGAGTCTGTGTAAGATTTAGCCAGATCAAACGGTGGAGGCTCAATGAACTTCTTGCCAAGCTTACTGGTGACAAAGTTTGTGATGGCCGCATTAACCTGAAAAATTCATGAAAACAACTCATATTAAATTATTTACATAAGATAAGCTACATAAAATTACCTGAAAAAGAATCAAGAGATCATTATTTCATGCTTTTCGGTAGTTTATCGAGAAATAATAGTGGATAATGTTTTGATATTTCATGGTTACGACCAGTGAAAAATACCAATTTCATATTTTTAACTCTTCAATTGAACGATGAAACAGTAGTTTCCGAGCATTAGTTACCTAGGTAAAAAGCGCATGCTATTCAGAGGTAAGGATGACATAATGTACATGCATTTACCCCAAGTTTCTTGCGCTTTATGTAATATTGTAATGTGTTCTTTATGTGGAGGTGGGTACGCCACGGGGAATTACCGAAAACGACTGTACTGGATATTGACAAAAGTCCCCCCAAAAGAGGGTGTAGAAGCATTAAATAAATAGAATATTTGTTTCTTTCAGTGAAAATTTGAAATTTATTTCATCTCGTGAACATCATCAGTAATATTTTCACAAGTGGCTGTGCCACTCGTGAAAATATTACCGATGATGTTCATGAGATGAAATAAATTTCGATCTTTCACTGAAAAAATAAAAACCTCTATGTGTAGCATACAACTGAATATGAAAGAGGACTGTACATCAACTCTGCTCTTCTGTACACTTAACCCTTTTACCAAGGCCAAGGTCAGCCTGTGGGCTGCGTGCAGGCTGACCTGGATTGATACTTTTTGCAGATGCATTAAGCCCCATCTTACAGCGCATGGTTCATACACTTGTGCACAAAAGCACATGAAGTTAAACCCAGTGTATCGATGGTTTATACCTTATCTGGTCGTATTACACGCAGTACAATCATTTTCTGGAAGTCATTCAGCTCCTCTTGGAAGGGTGCTGGTAACTCCTCATTGTGAGGTTCCTTGGAATTGTAGTAGACTGCCCATTTGTCAAGATTACTCACAAAGTGTTGTCTGAAATAGCAACAGAGAATCTCATTCCCTATGGTGATATATAACTGAATCATGAGGCAGACTGATCCTTTGCCATGCAAAAAACTGACCAATAGCAAAAACGTTTGACTCATGTCAGCCTGTACGGAATGCACAGGCTGGCATGGATCATACTTTTTGCAGATTAATTAAGCCCCATTTTTACAGAACATGATTTTATAGTCAGGAAAAAAATTCCATCATTACAACTTCATTTTTTTTCCCCCTAGAATATTTGCAGAATAGCAGACATTACTAGTGTACATCAACAATCAGATTGCAAATTCAGTGCTGTCTGACCTAGAGCTACACTGTTTGCAGCAGGCTGTTTGACCTAGAAAAAAAAAAAAAACTCTAGTTGCGCTTTGTGCTCTAAAGGTCAAACGAGTGTTAGAGTATTCAGAGAAGCCTAAAATATCATCAGGTGAAATGATGACTGATTGACTAATTGTTTGGTGTTTAATGTTGTTGCTTTCCTGGAGTTCCTGTTACAAATACCTTGCACAATATTCCTCCAGGGCCACTGGTTACTTTCCCACATAACCATCATCAGCGGTGAAAGAGCAATGAATCCTTTTGCAAAGACTATCATCAATCCATGGAAAGAATTCGCAGAGCTGGGGATTCAAACCAACAACCCCCTGTTCTCAAGTCCTGTACCCTACTGACTGCGGTACCAGGGCTCAGCAGGTGACAAAGTGAAGCTGTTTATCTAACATAACTTTTGAAATATTTTAAAATCATGAAATTTGAGTTTACTAACTCTTTACCATACAATTCCGACTTTCAATGGCCCTAAAAAGGAAGCCTTTTGAAAACACTGCGAGAAAAGGAGAAAATGCTGGTAACCGGAATTTTCTCCTTTTTTCCCACATTGTTTTCTACCCCTCCCATAACAAATTTCAATTTTCAAGTCACATCTAATTTGTTGTCTGAGAATGCTTTCAATTTGGTCTAGTCTAAAATTTTGTCGTCTGGTACAGAGTTAAATGGATATTCCCTTGTGTGACCCAACACAAGCCTTTCAGTGTTTTGTTGTGAGTGTCCTTTGAAGAAATTGAATAAGTATCTTAACCCTTTCCCAAACAACAAATTTTAGCCCCCTTCCAAATTGAAAGCATCTGCAGATGACAAATTGATTTTATCTATGAAGGGGTAGAAAATCTGGTCAAAGACTTATAAAAATAATGACCAACCTGAATTTTCTCAGACTTTTCAGATCTGATGCTCTGCAAATCTCATCCCAGCTCTTGTCTGTCAACCATGTTGGTGCTGGATTAGCCAATTTATTCTCAAGGCCAACACCACCAGTCAAGAAGAACATAAACTCTTCTCGGTCCAATTCATGCTTAGACCTACATCAATAAAGTAGACAGCAGTTAGCGGTAGGTTATACAAGAAGATATTTTTTCATGAAGAAAATAACACTTAATACATATGAGCCATGCTCTGGCAAAAGGGGGCTTAAAGCATCTCTGTGATGCATCATACAAAAAAAGTCGTCATATAATTATGGATCCATAAAATCCATTTTGTTTAACAATCGGCTGGAACTGGAGGTAGAATGGTCCTTTGACATGTAGAAAATTGACTTTAAGGTTTCAACTAAGGTCAGCAGAGCCTGACCAGGGCTGATACTTTCTGCAGATGAACTAAGTGTCCTTTTCATGAAGTATGGCCCATGTAGTGTAGATATGTAACAATAACCTAGGCTAGGAACATAGAGTATATTGAAATTAATATAGTAAGAGAATGTAGTTCAAACCTGCTAACTTATTTTTGAACATTACTAAATAAGGTACAAAATGTAAAGTATCACTGTTCAATTGTTCAAACTTCTTTATTGATTTTATTCATATCTTGGAAAAGAGTATCAAATTATCTTGGAGACTAGTTTACTAATGCAGGGTAAGAACATGAAAATTAAATTATCAAATGAAATAGTTTACGAAAATTATGACCTTAACATTAATTATTAAGGAACAGGAGGAAGCAATGTTATGTTACTATATGAATAAAACACTTACGATTTAGGAAAGATAAAGAAATTATATTAGCTAGCAAGTTTATTATGATACTAGTGGTGAACTGCACTAACAAATCTATTGGAAGATATCTCATCAAAGAGTTATGTACAAACAAGAAGCTTATAATATTCCTTTTGACAGCTAAAATAATTTCACAAAAATAACAGAATAACTGATTTCCTGCTGAACATGGTTTTCAGTATACATGGCTGCTTAACCCTTCACTTAACACTCATGTTTTAACAGTCCAAAGGAAGGGGTTACCAGCATTTTCTCCTTTTCCCACAGTGTTTTTGAAAGCCTTCTTCCCCAGGGTCATTAAAAGTCAGCATTAAAGGTTATTATTTAACTAATTACCTCCTCAAACAAATTTGCAGCAGATGACTTAAACAACATAATATATACATATACTTGTGAAATAGGAATCAATTTTGTTTAACATTTAATACATTACCCCAAGCCAAATCCTTGTACCAAGAAGAAAATGGTTGTTACAAGCAAATTGCCCTTTTCAATGATGCTTTCAAAAGTGATTTGCAGGTGGTATTGTGTATTGAAACAATCACGTTTAATCATAAAATAATTTCTTCAGTGACTTAATACAAACTGCCTATATACTTGCACAATAAAAGAAAGTATGAACATGAAGACAAATGCTTAAGTAATTTTGAAAATGTTAACCCTTTTGTCATCAAAAGATAATACAAATTCAACTGACTGACTTCATTAACTCTTTACTACACAATCCCGACTTTGAACTATCCTGAGTAAGAAGCCTTTTGAAAACATTGTGGGAAAAGGAGAAAATGCTGGTAACCAGCATTTTCTCCTTTTCCCACAATGTTTCCTACCCTATCAGGGACAGAAATCATCATTTTAGCAACACTTAATTTGTCGTCTGCAAATGCTTTGAATTTGGTCCAGTTCAAAAATTTGTCGTTTGGTAAAGACTTAAAGCATCACATTTACTACACCATTGTGCTATGACTTGTGACATCACTTACACTATAACAGTCAAAGATTTGTGCCTGGAAAAGTAAGTATGAGGAAAACCTGTACAAATTTGAAATTATAATATCCTTTCTATCCAGATGGGAACTATTAGACCATCCAATGAATGGGAAAAATTATATTACTGTTAGTTGAAAAAACCTACTTATACTGATTTGAAATGAAGAATATTTATATAAAGATAATGTCTTTGTCCTTATGTATGTTTCTCTGTTTGGTCAGAAAACATGGATTGTAAAAGTAAATAAAATCTTGCACCAATGTGAAGTGTAACTTGATATTTGACACAACCATGAGGTACATATAACAAAGTGCTTTGCTCAGAGTTACCTATAGCATGAAACATTAGATCATTATTTCATTACATAACCTTAATATTAAAATATTAATTATTAATATTTTACAGAACTATGAGATACATACAACAAAGTGCTTTGCCCCGGAGTTACCTATAGTTTGAAACATTTGATCATTATTCCATTATGTATCTTTCATTTCAGTTTGTAAGAAAGCAAATGTCCCATTTCAGTACAGAAAAAAGATAGGATAAAATTATTTTACTTGTGCTTCATCTCTCAGCTTTGCAAAGTATGTTTTCTGAATGGTATGGTCTTTTTATTGCCAATGACTATGTTAAGGTTCTTAACACTTTTAGAAATCATATAGAAGAAACTGTAAAAAATCTTGAAAACAAACACCCAGTGATGTGTTTCTTTTTTTTTTTTAATTCATAGACCTGTGATCTGTTTTTATGTTTCAACAGTATTTCAATTATAAAACCATAGTCAAAGAACTTATCCATTGGTTTCTGCAGTTTGTTCAAACAGTAGTTTACACAAAAACCTTTCCAAGCCTATGGCAGGTTTCCCACATGAACAAAGTCAAGCTTTTCAGCAGTGAGAGAGGAGTCAATTGTGTTGATGCCTTTTATAGCTCCTTAAAATGGTCTGGCTGAGCCTTTATTCAAGCTAACAACTACTGAGCCATGTAGGCTCTGCTTGAAAACTCCGACTGAAAATATGTAATAATCCAAAACAGTAACGACAATATCAATTTCCTTAAATACATAAATGCATGCAAATAGACTACAAAAGGGATGTAATTTAAAACAATACATGTTTTTCATTCATAACACATCTATGTTTTATGTTTACTTTAAGCTGTGTATATGGGGGAAAGTGACCAAAATATATGTTTCATATTTACCGATCTTTTAACGCTGACTGACTACCACTAGTTTTCTTCCACTTAACCCTTTACTGCAGAGTGCCGCCTTTTAACGACCTTGTGAGAGAAGCCTTTTGAAAACATTGTGGGGAAAAGGAGAAAATGCTGGTAACAAGCATTCTCTCCTTTTCCCACAATGTTTTCAGCTATATCAAAGAAAAATTGCACCATTTGAGCCACATTGAAATTGTCGTCTACAAATACTTTCAATTTGGACAAGGCTCAAATTCTGTCGTCTGGTAAAGGGTTAAATACAATTTAAAAGACAGACATGCCCGGACCCAAAAACTGAGACCCCAATTCAACCACACACACATGAAATATGTAGTTTCACTTATATCTAGTCCTTGTTGACTTATCTCTCTTCTGTGTGGGCAAAAAAAGGGCGATATATTGTTTGACCCAGATATTACAAAATGACCATGGATCAGTACTGCTAAGCTCTGTTTATACCATATCTAAGTACATTGTATCAACAAACTTCTAGATTCTATATCAACATTCATTTCTTGTTAATTGAAAATTTACTCTTGGTCTCCTTTGCATACCATACAAAGGATTTCTTTTCTTTACAAAGATTCATACTTCTTGCTGCACATTTTCCTTGAGGACGAATGTAAAATAAGACTATCTGTCTCAATACTTATCACAGAGTGTATTGTTCGAATGTGTACACTAAGTGACAGAAAGATCAAAGTCCATATGAAACATATCTATTACTTCCACAATGGTTTGCATGCTTTATATCATGAAAACAGACCCAGTCATGGCTAAAAAATCGAATCCTTCAATTATGAAGTTCTCTGCATCATCACCTGGCATGGGTGTGTATTTAAATCGAAAGCGTCTGGGAAATACAATACAATATACGTAACAAGAACAATTTACGGAAAATCCACATCAAATGACATTTATTGAAATTTCATGACCAAACAAAACAGTATTTTCTCTGATTAAAAATTTCTATGACTGGTGTGATACGTAACTGTCATTCTGAATTTGTGTCAGTTTCTTTTCTTACAAACCAGTATTAATAGCAATGATTTTCAGTATTGAATGTAGAAAAGTTGAAAACAGAATGTGTTGTTTTTTTTCATTTTGCTAATTTTCCTTATGTCACAATTGTTTGTCTTCTTTGTCAGAATAGCAGCTTACAAGAATGAAAATAACTATCAACATTGTACCATCTATTTTGCTGTATCAAATGTAGCTGGAGATTTTATTTTCACAAAATACATTATCTATGCAATCTGATCTTGATGCGCATCATTTTTAACAACTATCCAAGCAGTAATTGACAGCGAAAGACTTCAGAAACAAATCTAAAGCAGATGACTTTTTAACATTCATGAAAAACTAGGATAATTGATTGATTGACTGAATGGTATTTTATGCCACTTTCAACATCATTTCAGTCATATCATGGCAATAGCTCACATATTCATGTATTAACCCTTTCCCAAACAAGCCCGGGTTTTCACGTGTCTGCAGTACAAGTCTTTTGAAAACACTGTGGGAAAAGGAGAAATTGCTCGTAACGAGCAATTTCTCCTTTTCCCACAGTGTTTTCTACCCTGTTTGAGACCGTTCTACTATTTTCATTAAATTTAAAATTGTTGTCTGCAAACTCTTTCAATTTGGACCAGTCCAAAATTTGTCGTTTGGGAAAGGGTTAACTGAAATTCAGCAGTACCAAGCTAGGGCTCTCAAGTGTCTTGCCCAAGGCCACTTCCAAAAAAAAAACTAGGATAATCAACATGAAATGGTAATAATCAACATAAACAAATGTTGCACACAAGGATATAAGAGAAAACATTTTGACAAAGGGAGACATTGCTTATTTTGATCAATTTTTCGATTGTTCAAAATGTCCTGCCACTAGATGAAAAACAAAATTATCCCTTTGCCACACAATCCGGAGTTTTAACCCTTGACAAAGAAGGCTTTGGAAAACTTTGTTGGCGAAGGAGAAAATGCTGGTAACTAGCACTTTCTCCTTTTCCCACAGTGCTTTCTACCCTTCCAGAGGCAAATTTTAGTTTTTGAGCCACATTTAATTTGTCGTCTGCAAATGCTTTCAACTTGGACCAGTCTACAATATTGTTGGTGGTAAAGAGATCTGAAGGTGGTAATGGGTCAACAGGGTACAAGAGAGATAGATAAGGAAGCAATACTAACTCTTTATCAAGCCACAAAATTTAGGACTTGTCAAAACTCAAAGCGTTTACTGATGACAAATCAAATATGGCTAAAATGGTGAAATATATTTTTGGAAGGGTAGAAAACATTGTGGGAAAAGGAGGAAATGCTGGTTATCAGCATTTTCTCCTTTTCTCACAATTTTTTCAGGTGTCTTTTTCCTCAGAGAGGTTGAAACTTGGAATTGTGTGTTAACTCTTTACCACACAATCCCCAGTTTTAACCACAAAAAGGGAAAGGGCTTTTGAAAACATTGCGGGAAAAGGAGAAAATGCTGATAGCCAGCATTTTCTCCTTTTCCCACAATGTTTTCCACCCTTTCAAAGATACAATTCTTAATTCATGCAACATTTAGTTTGTCGTCTGCATATGCTTTCAATTTGGACTAGTCCAAAATTTTGTCGTTTGGTAAAGAGTTAAAGAGTTATGGGAGGTTAATAATGGCCCATTAGAATTAAATAATATTTTTCATGGTTAAGGTACTGCACTTATCATGAAATTAAACTGTGAATGCAAACTGTTATTTGCAATAATGCACACAACTCCACACAGGACAGGAAAAAATATTAGTAAGTCCACCAAATCCACACAGCAAAACACCCTGTAAATTAGTGCCAGCAATTTCCAAAACAAGCTCAAACATTTGATAAAAGAAAATGTCAGATATGAGGTGGGTCTTCTTATACTTACAACAGCATATTTGCGCACAGAATAAACGAAAACAGAAGTTTATCTTTTTCGAAGAGAGAGCGACACACATTACAGTAAAGATTGTATGTAAAGTGGTCAGACAAGTATCGTAAACGGCGTTCCAGTATCTTTGATCGGTTGCTGGAAAGATTCAACAAGAAACAAAAACATCTTTATAACATCTGATAATACCAAACACAAGGAAAAAGGTATCTAACAATAATAATCATGATCATTATGTAGGTAATGGTTTGGATGAACAACAATGAAATACTTACAATAATATGTTAGCACAAAGAATGAATGAGAAGAGAGTTTTGTCTTTCTCAAAGAGCGAACGACACACATTACTGTATAAACTATAAGTAAAGTGGTCGACAAGATATCGTAATCTCCTTTCCAAAATCTTTGAGCGATTGCTGAAAAAAAGAGAATGGAGCGAAAGATGGGGTAAACTATGCTCAAGCATGAGTACAAATCTGCAACAGACATAAAGCCTACACTTGACTTCTAGCAACTTCTAGCTAAATCTGTCTAAAGATAATAGGAATAAAATAATGAAATGAATAGGAAGGTACATGCAACAGAGAATTTACCCTTTTATCCATTTCAACAAATTTCAACATAAAAATAAGGTTGTCCTTTTGAGTTTTCTTTTTGTATCAACAAAGGCCAATATCTATTGGTACATCTATTAATCTTCAAGAACCATATTAATTGGTCATTGGCAACTAACCAATATCAAAACCGAGAAATGATGCTAAAAGTGGATAAAATGGTAAATCTGAAGAAGTGGAACCTAATAGTTTTGCAGTTATTTTCTATAGTAGCAACTTGTCCAGATCTAATCATCTATCATAATTCTTCCAAAATTACCAGCTGATATTTGAACTAACTAATACATATATGATTAAAATTAATTGTTTCATGGTTAAATGTGTATAATTTTTTTTCCCACAGAAAATCTCTATATAGGATAAGAAAATAGAGATTCAATACATGTATTTTCTATAGTTTTAAACAGTCCTCTAAAATTCCAGCAATGCAAGATGCAGCTGAGATTTCAGGTTGATCTTGCATTGGCCAGTTTCAAATAACTTGCATTAAATTAAAAATGTTTATCATATCTCTGTATAATTCATACTTATATATTAAAAAATCTATGCAAAACATACAGGATTTCACTTTGTTACAGAAAAATGAAAAACTATCAACACAGACTAACTCATCATATCCTCAGATAATCTGCAGCCGAAAAGTAATGCAACATTCGTGTAATAAATAACCACCATGAATTAACTATCCCTTGACCAAACAGTAACATGTTTCAATTACCCTGAGAAAGAAGAAACCTCACTGAGTTGTATTTGTCATCTGCAAATGCTTTTAAATTTGGACAAGGCTAAAAACTTATTGTCTGGTACAGAGTTAATATTAAATACACATACAAGCATGGGTTTATGCCTGTTAACCCTTTACCAAATGACTAGATTTTGGACTAGACCAAATTGAAAGCACTTGCAGACGACATATCCAATGTGGCTCAACAGATGATTTTTGTCTTTGATAGGGTAGAAAACATTGTGGGAAAAGGAGAAAATGCTGGTTACCAGCATTTTCTCCTTTTCTCACCATGTTTTCAAAAGGCTTCTCTCACAGGGTCGTTAAAACTTGGGATTGTGTGGTAAGGGTTAACACCATTATGTTTTAAAAATCTGTCTGCTGCAAGGTGACAAAATGTCTGCAGATTGGAATGAGTTAGAATGTTGTACACAGCTATTATAACTAAAGGTACCAGCATACACTGGAAGAAGAAACTCATCTGCCAAATTCTGTCAATTGTCTTTGACAAATTTATCATTCTAGTCTATAATTTTATTTCAAAAGTTTGTAAAAAACAAAGTAGCAATTGTGCATCTACTTAAATTCAAAAGTTATACAATCCTGACCTTTAACGACCCTAAAGAAGTAGACTTTTTAAAAACATTGTGGGAAAAGGAGAAAATGATGGTTACCAGCATTTTCTCCTTTTCCCACAATGTTTTCTACCCTTTCAAAAACAAACTTTAATATTTGAGTCATATTTATTTTGTCATCTGTAAATGCTTTCAATTTGGGCAAGTCCAAATTGTGTTGTTTCGTAAAGAGTTAAGAAACTCTGGTCTATATTGGACAGCACAGACATGAGATTCCTTCTAGTCTCTCTGATCTTAATCTTGGCAATACAAAAAAAGGACACAATGCTTTTTGAAAACATTGTCCCAAAAGAGAAAAACGCTGTTAATCACCATTTTCTCCTATTCCCACCATGTTTTCTACTCTTTCAAAGACAAATGCCACCAACAGAGTCACATTAAACTTGCCTGCAAATGCTTTGGCTTTGGAAAAGTCCAAAAAATTGTTGTTTAGTAAAAAAAGGTTGAAAATTAATTATAAATGCAACAATCTGGTTAGGCAAATGAATTTCCTTTCTCAAAATGTTCCTATATAAGATGAAAACTTTAACTCTGTCTTTAGTAAGTTTTCAGTCTTCTGTAACAGGAAAAAATCTATACATGGGAAAGGTTAACAACAAATATCTTAACCCCATACCAAACGATCATGAGTTTGGAAGACCCAGAGGATGACAATCAGCATTTTCTCCTTTTCCCACGTTTTCTACCCTTTTCAATGACAAATTCCATTGTTTGAGTAACATTCAATTTTTTGTCGTCTGCAATTGCTTTCAATTTGGACACGTCTAAAATTTAGTTGTTTGGTAAAGAGTTAAAATGACGAAAAAAAAAAATATAAACTTATGCATGCAAGGTGTGGGCTAAATGGCAGAGGTTATATATTTCTATTTTAAATTCCTATACACCTGTTACCACAGTTACTCACAATTGTAAGTTAGTACAGAGGAGGAATGAAAACACAATCTTGTGCTTTGCAAACAATGACCGAGTCACATTGTCGAATAACAAATATGTGAAATGGTCATTTAGATAGCGTAGTCGCTTGTCCAAGAGCTTCGATTTATTGCTGTAAAAACAAAAGATTCTTGTAACTTTTCAACGGAATGTTAAATTATAAACTAAAGACATGCAGGTTTGTTTGTTTATAACAGTATGTCTACCAATAAACTAAATACTGAATCAAGCAATCCTGTGTTTTTACAACCCTATTAAAGTGGCCTTCTGAAAACATCGTGGGAAAAGGAGAAAATGCTGGTAACCAGCATTTTCTCCTTTTCCCACAATGTTTACTACCCTGTCAAAGAACTTCAGTTCATTTGTACCACTTTCAAATTTGTTGCCTGCAGATGCTCTCAATTTGGAAGAGTCTAAATTTTGTCGTTTGAGAATGGGTTAAAAGCTGGTTATTTTAGATTATAACATAATTTCCCTGCATTTCTTTTTCTGTTTAATACATTACACTAATTGTTGTTTTGCGCAGAAAATCTCCCACAAAACATAAGACAGTATAGATCAAAGCTCACAATGTAGGTTTTGAGTAGTTTGAGCTTGGTCTTCTCTGTCCATAAAAGAAGCACACATAAAAAAACAACTGAAGAGATGCATTGGTCAAATTTGGTCAGTAATGAAGAAGGATATGAACCATGCTCTGGCAAAAGGGGGCTTGACGCATCTCCGTAATCCATAATACCAAGCAAGTCATCACATAATTATGGATCCATGAAATCCATTCTGTCTAACAACTGCCTGAATCATGGGGTAGAATGGTCCTTGGACATGCAGAAAATTGACCAAAAGCAAAAAGTTTCGGCCCAGGTCAGTCTGTGCAGTACTGCGCAGGCTGACCTGGGTCGATACTTTTTGCAAATGTATTAGGCCCCCTTTTCAAAAAGCATGGCTCATATGTATTCACCAACCATTCTTAAGAACATTCTTAGTCTTATTCTCCAGAATTTTCTATACTTGAAAGTAAAACAAATTCCAGTTGGCTAAACCATTTGGTTTAGCCAATTACAAGTTGTATCATTTTCAAATCTTGTTGAATAAGACTAAAAATGTTCTTAAAAATGGTTATTGAATACCAGCCCTGACTGAATTGATAGAATATCGCCTTCTATTCTCTGTATGATCTGGTCGTGATCTATGCCATCTGCAAAAAGCTGTATTTTGTTTCCAATGGTGGTGAAATCATAAATGGTTAAACTCTGCACTGGCATTCATGTTCAAAATTCTATTCTCTTCATAAAATCTATTCATCAGTACCACAGGAATCAAACATGTGTTTCTAAATTATCCTAACTCTTTACCAAACGCTGAAAATTTCACACTTGTCCAAATTGAAAGCATTTGCAGACAACAAATTTAGTTTTATTCAAATGATGTGATTTGCCTTTGGAAGGGTAGAAAACATTTTGAGAGAAGGAGAAAATACTGGACACCAGCATTTTCTCCTTTTCCCACAATGTTCCCTAAAGCTTTTTTCTTTTCGAAAGGTCGTTAAAACTCAGGTTTGTGTGGTAAAGGGTTAAAGTTACCTGTCAGTATACCAAAAGGGCCTTCTACCCCTTGTGAAACACAGCTTTTCAAAGCAATGTTGGAAAATAGAAACAAGCAATTCCTCTTTTTTCCACTATGTTTTCCATTGTATTAAAAAAAAAACTCTTTTTTTTTCCTTCTAACATTTTTCCACTGAGTCACTTGCAACTGATGGTCTAAATGTACAACAAATCCTGTATAATAATGGGCTACAAAACCCATCTGTTCATTTATAGCCGTGACAGAAAAAGATTCTGAAAACATTGTGAAAAAAGGACAGAATGCTGCTAACCAGCATATTCTCCTTTTCCCACAATGTTTTCTACCCATTCATAGATACACTCCATCACTTGAGCCACATTAAATTCCTGCAGTGTTTTCAATATCTGACAAGTCCAAAATTTGATCATCGGGTTAACACTTTACCAAACAATACCTTGTTTTAACGACCCTGAGGAAGAGGCCTTTTGAAAACATTGTGGAAAAAGGAGAAAATGCTGGTAACCAGCATTTTCTCCTTTTCCCACAATGTATTCTATCTTATCAAAGGCAGAAATCATCATTTTAGCTTCATTTAATTTGTCATCTGCAAATGCTTTCAATTTGGTCCAGTTCAAAATTGTGTCATTTGGTAAAGAGTCATGTTTTTGTATATTTTATCACCTTAATAAAAATTATCACAAAAAAAGTATGGAAAAGATAGTTTACCTGTCCTGAATGGACATGATGTAGAGGTTGACGAACCAGGTCAGAGAGTACTGGTACATAGGATCGATGTTTGGTAGATCTGCGATGGAGAAAAACAAGATGGAGGAGTGTTTTGCGATGGGCCGATATCCCATACGGCTGTTCTCTATCTTCTCCTCTGTCTCCTCGGCAATCTGAAGTATAAACAAGAGCACTGCATGCAAGTGCCAACGCTTGGCTGCAGTTGCTTGACTTTCAGTCAAAATTCAAGGTCGAAAAAGAGGCAAACTCTGTCAAAAATACTTTGATGGTTATCTGCCCCTGATGTAAAGTTCCCCTTTTGATAGTTAACAACTTGTCCATGTTTGAAGCAAAATTAATATCTTCAGTAAAAAGAGAGATATTACAAAATGTCAAAGTTTTCACATGACAATGCAGATGACAATGACAAAGACACAGACGCCGGCAACGATGCCAGGACTAAGACAATACCTCGACCTTTTCTTCCAAAACAGCTGTGCTAATAAAAAATGCAATGAAAACCCTTTACCACACAACAAAACTTCAGACTTGTCCAAATTGAAAGCATTTGCAGACAACAAAATAAATGCCGATAAATTGATGGAATTCGCTACTGTAAAACAGAGAAAATAATGTGGAAAACAGGAGAAAATGCTGGTTACCATCATTTTCTCATTTTCCCACTATGTTTTCAAAATTTTTTTTTCTCAGGGTTGTTAAACTCAGGACTGTGTGGTACAGGGATAACCTTATGTAATTATTATCCTTTCTAGAAGTTATCATTGCACAAGAAGTGCAGCTGATGCCAACTGAACTGCATATATGATGTTACAAGTCAGTTATGGAAAGTAGCAAGTCCAAGAAAGTTAAAATTTAACCCATTTCATCTTTATTTTATGAAACTATAATCCCTTTTGTATGTTCTTGCCAAATGTTGCCCCTGACGGCTGCAAGGTTGCACAGATTATGACGGATAGAAAATGCAATTCATTTTTTGGCGGCCTTGTCACAGTTGTCATATCCGGTTTTAAATGAGGACAAATTTCTTTAGTTTCTCTATCCCTTACACGATATACATTGGTAATTTATCTATGTTTACACTGCTGATAAAATTCTAAGTCATTCTTCACAGTTTCAAGTTTTAACAGGGTTTTTTTTTTCTCTCTGGCTGTGAGGATGTATCTTTAAAAAGGCAAAATAACTGTGATTTTTTCCATTTGTTGCATGGATTTTCATATGTGCCTGCATTAAGGAAAATTCTAACAAATCAGAATATACATGTATAATGTTGCAATACATTTTTACCAAAATGCTGAAACCCACCAGACATTCCATATAACTAAAATACAGTACTTACCTTCTGTTTTTTAGAGATTTCATCAGACAAAATCTTGGAGGAGTCCAGAATTTGAATGGCGGACTCATCTTCCAGAATGTTACCTTCAGAAGATGAGAGAGTGTGCAGAATCTTATCCTCAATCTCTTTCAATTGTTTTCTATTTGTAGCACTCTGAATAATCAGGGCTTGTCTTTCTTCCTCAAGTTCTGGTCTAAGATAGAACATTGTTGCATTAAAATGATGTTCATTACAAACATTAAGCATTGTACCATACAATCCCATGTTTTTATGATGTTTAGGAAGAAGGCTTTTGAAACAAGAGGGCCATGATGGCCCTGTATCGCTCCACTGGCTTATAAATATAAACCATGAAGAAAAGTCTTCACTATATAAGCCCTTATAAAACTTTGACCCCAGGGCTACAGTCGAACTAAATGGGGAATATGTGTATTAGAAGAATAACATGCCAAATTTGGGAGTTTTTGGCCTCATGGCTAGTAACAAGATGGTTTCTGAACTTTTCACTCCATAAACCCATGTAAAACTTGTGACCCCTGGTGCAGGGCCAAACTTGATCCTAGGGTTGTAACTTGGGCCCTCTTTGTAATTGTCCACTAGATAATGCTATAATTATGCAAAATTTGGTAGCCTAAGCCTTATGGCTATGTACACCAAGACTTAAAAGTTTTCCCTATGTAAGCCCATGTAAATCTTATGAACCCCCCCCCCCCCCAAAGCATGAGGCCAAATTGACCCCAGGACTATACTTTGGGCACTTTTGGTAGACCCCAACTAGATCAAGCTAAATGCAAAATTTGGTAGCTCTAGGCCTTATGGCTTGGTGCGGGAAGATTTTTAAAGTTTTCTCTATATAAGCCTATGCAAAACTTGTGACCCCTGGGGCAGAGCCAATTTTGACCCCAGGGCTATAATTTCAAGAAACATGATGGAGGTCTACTACATAAAGCTACATGCCAAATTTGGTAGCCCTATGCCTTATGGTTTCAGACAAGAAGATTTTTAAAGTTTTCTCTATATAAGCCTATGTAAAACTTGTGACCCCTGGGGCAGAGCCAATTTTGACCCCAGGGCTATAATTTCAAGAAACATGATAGAGGTCTACTACATAAAGCTACATGCCAAATTTGGTAGCCCTATGCCTTATGGTTTCAGACAAGAAGATTTTTAAAGTTTTCTCTATATAAGCCTATGTAAAACTTGTGACCCCTGGGGCAGAGCCAATTTTGACCCCAGGGCTATAATTTCAAGAAACATGATAGAGGTCTACTACATAAAGCTACATGCCAAATTTGGTAGCCCTATACCTTATGGTTTCAGACAAGAAGATTTTTAAAGATTTCCAATATTTTTCAGTTTTGTTGCCATGGCAACCAGAGTTTTTGAAGGAATCAAATTCTTTCAAGAAATTCTGAAGAGGACCATGGCAGGATCATTTCTGTGAAGTTTCATGAAAATTGGATGGGTAGTTTCAGAGAAGAAGATGTTTGAAATAAAAGTTAATGCACGGACGGACGGACGGACGCACGGACGGACGCACGCACGCATGACGGACACCGGGCCATGACATAAGCCCGCTGGCCTTCGGCCAGTGGAGCTAAAAACTGTGGGAAAAGAGGAAATGCTGGTAACCAGCATTTTCTCTTTTTCCAACAATGTTACAAAATCAAAATACAAACTAGTCTGGTGTTTAGAGCTTAAAAAAAAAAAAAAAGAAATTTAACATCTTATTCAGAGGGTGGTCTGATAATAGACCTACACTATTGTATAATTTGCCAGATATTTTAGACAAAAAAAAAAAGCATTAAAATTCAATTTTTGGGTCTCTTTTTCTCTTGCCTGAAAAAGCACACTTTATTTTCTTTGGGTTCTAAAAAATTAGAACAGAAACATTATTCACAGTATCGACTTGAACACATAAGGTTCATTGTCGAACTCATAAATCATAACAAGAGGGCCATGATGGCCCTGGATTGCTAACCTGAGTCAATAGGCGAAATTTCACTCCAGGGTCACTCTAGAGCGCATACAAGGTTTCCTAAGATTTGACCAAGTGACCTACTTTTTGACCCCACATGACCCAATTTCAAACTCGTCCCAGATTTTATCAAGACAAACATTCTGACCAAGTTTCATGAGGATCGGACCGAAAATGTGGCCTCTAGAGCGTACACAAGGTAAAAAGTTGACGACGGACGACGCACACCGCAAGACGGACGCCAGACACAGCACGATCACAATAGCTCACCATGAGCACTTTGTGCTCAAGTGAGCTAAAAAACAGAAGTCAGAAAAGAGCACCACATGCAGGTACCAACAATTGGCTGTTGTTTTTCGTTGGATAAAAATTACCCTAACAATTTTTTAAAAAGGTCATCCCAGGAACATTTCTGTGAAATTATTTCAAAATCTGACCAGCCATTCCAGAGAAGAAGAATTAAGAAATTCCTCTTCATGTCCCTTTGGTGCAAATAGCCCCCACCACCAGAGCCATGTTTCTTGACAGATCACAATTTTGCAAACAATTTTTGAAAAGAGTCACCCAAGGAACATTTCTGAGAAATTATTTCAAAATCTGACCAGCAGTTTCAGAGAAGAAAAATTTTTAAGAATTTCTTCATGTCCGTATAGTGTAAGTAGCCCACATCCATCAGAGCCATGTTTCTTGACAGATCAAAATTTTGCAAACAATTTGCGAAAAGGGTCACCCAAGGAACATTTCTGTGAAATTATTTCAAAATCTGACCAGTGGTTTCAGAGAAAAAGAACTTTTAAGAATTTCTTCATGGACATACAGTGCAAGTAGCCCCCAGTCACCAGAGCCATGTTTCTTGACGGATCATAATTTCGGGAGCATTTTTGAAAACAGTCACCCAAGGAAGATCTCTGTGAAATTATTTCAGAATCTGACCAGCTGTTTCAGAGAAGAAGAATTTTTAAGAATTTCTTCATTTCCATATAGTGCAAGTAGCCCCCATTCACCAGAGCCATGCTTCTTGATGGATCAAAATTTCGCGAACAGTTTTTGAAAACAGTCACCCAAGGAACATCTCTGTGAAATTATTTCAAAATCTGACAAGCCGTTTCAGAGAAGAAGAATTTTTAAGAATTTTTTCATATCCGTATAGTGCAAGTAGCCCCCAGTCAACAGAGCCATGTTTTTCGACAAATCAAAATTTCACGAACAAATTTTGAAAAGGGTCACCTAAGGAACATTCCTGTGAAATTATTTCAAAATCTGACCAGCGGTTCCAGAGAAGAAGAATTTTTAAGAATTTCTTCATGGTCGTATAGTGCAAGTAGCCCCCATTCACCAGAGCCATGTTTCTTGATGGATCAAAATTTCGTGAACACTTTTTGAAAAGGGTCACCCAAGGAAGATCTCTGTGAAATTATTTCAAAATCTGACCAGCCATTCCAGAGAAGAAGAATTTTTAAGAATTTCTTCATTTCCATATACTGCCAGTAGCCCCCAGTCACCAGAGCCATGTTTCTTGACGGATCAAAATTTCGCGAACACTTTTTGAAAAGGGTCACCCAAGGAACATCTCTGTGAAATCATTTTAAAATCTGACAAGCAGTTTCAGAGAAGAAGAATTTTTAAGAATTTCTTCATATCTGTATAGTGCAAGTAGTCCCCATTCACCAGAGCCATGTTTTTTGACATATCAAAATTTCGCGAACATTTTTTAAAAAGGGTCACCCAAGGAACATTCCTGTGAAATTATTTCAAAATCTTACCAGCGGTTTCAGAGGAGAAGATTTTTAAAGAATTTCTTAGAAAATTCCATTTCGTTGCCATGGCAACCAGAGTTTTTGATGGAATCAAATTTTGTGAACAATTTTTAAAGAGGGCCTCCCAAGGAACATTCCTGCCAAGTTTGGTCCAAATCGGCCCAGTGGTTTAGGAGGAGATGATGTTTAAAGAATTGTTGACGACGCACGACGGATGACGCACGGACGACGGACACCGGGTGATCCTAAAAGCTCCCCTTGAGCATGTTGTGCTCAGGTGAGCTAAAAAAAAATTAGAACAAAGCAATATTGTTACCTTTCTTTTGCCACAACAATCCCAAGAAGCTGGTCTTCAAGACCCTCAGGAGTGATCATAAAGTTCAGAAGAGACACTTTAGTGGCTACCTCTGGGAGGTAGTGAGGATTACGCAATTTTGTTGTGATGTAGAAACGGAAATCTTTGCTGTATTCAATCACATTCTCCCCAAGTCGGATCATTTCAACACCACCTGTGAATATGGACAATGAATCTTGTCAAGGTTAAATGTCGTTGTTGCTCTATGTAAAGAATATTTTATTATCATATTCTTTAACCCTTTCCCAAACGACAAATTTTGGACTGGTCCAAATTGAAAGAGTTTGCAGACGACAATTTTAAATTTGATGAAAATGGCAGAAAGGTCTCAAAAAGGGTAGAAAACACTGTGGGAAAAGGAGAAATTGCTCGTTCTCCTTTTCCCACAGTGTTTTCAAAAGATTTGTACTGCAGACACGTGAAAACCAGGGCTGGTTTGGGAAAGGGTTAAAAAATGTATTACATGTACTTCCTTTCCATAATTATAGATCAAATATAATTCTGACATTAGCATATAACATTCAATAGTAAGTAGTGATAGAGTCATAAAAAACTTCAAAGTATCAATCAGAAACGAATTCTGTGAAATGTCAAACTATACAATCCCATGTTTTGAAGAATCTGGGAAAGGAGGCTTTTGAAAACATTGTGGGAAAGGGAGAAAATGCTGGTCAAGAGCATCTTCTCCTTTTCCTACAATGTTTTTTACCTTTTTCATGAACAACTTTCATTTTTTGAGTAATGTTTGACTTGTCATCTGCAAAGGCTTTCAATACGGCTGAGTATTACGGTAAGTTTCATCCATCAGTAAAGAGTTAATTAACATTTTCTTTGTCGTTCCATTAACACATTTACAGAAAACTTAAGTTGCTACAGAAGATATTTTGTACCTCCTCTAAGTGCTTTAACCCTTTACCACCCAATGCCGATTTTTAACAACCCTGAGTAAGAAGGCCTTTGAAAACATGGTGGTAACCAGCATTTTCTCCTTTTCCAACAATGTTTCCTACCCATCAAAAGCAACATTTGTTGTCTGCAAATGCTTTGAATTTGGTGGAGTCCACACTTTCATTGTCTGGTAAAGAGTTCATAGAGAAGACAATCATGTTCAAACCTATAGTGCATAACACAAAAATGTCAAAAGTTTAAGGGGAGATATTTCTGTAATGTTTTTGCTCAAAACCCTACAAAATCACGTTTTGCACATCCACAAGTTTGTGGTTTATACTACTTCAAAGTTTCAATACAATGAATGCACAGCTAAAGGAGAAGGTTATGGCAACAAATCTTCCTGTGTGAACATCCACAGACAGATGGCCAGATGGATGGGCTGATTCCAGTACTTTTTTGTGGGGTATAAAACTTCCAGTAAGTTTCATTACTTGAAAAAATACATTTTCTAAATATTCTTTGACTGAATCATAGCAGGTATCCCACACAGGTTTTTGGTTCAGAATCTATTAATTTTGGTGTGTAAAGCCCACTGATATGTACGTAGACTTAAGTAATTTTGAGTTGCCGGCAAATCTTTGGGAATACCAGTGTTGTTTCATTTTCTTTTTAAAAATGTATAATCGAGCCATGCTCTGGCAAAATGGGGCTTAATGCATTCTGTGCTGCATTATACCAAGCAAGTAATCTCATAATTATGGATCCATAAAAACCATTTTGTTTAACAGCCGATTGTATCATAAAGTAGACTGGTCCTTTGACATACAGAAAATTGACCAATAGTGGAAAGTTTTGTCCATGGTCAGCCTACACAGACAGTCTGCACAGGCTAACCTGGGTCAACACTTTTCACAGATGCATCAAGCTCCCTTTTCACAGAGCATGGCTCACATAAAGGTTCAAAAAAGAAAATAATAGTAATCAAATTAATAGTGATCTCTATATTCTAAAAGGGTCTAACTTACATATATATAAGACTACATACATAGATTCAGTGTTTGTGCATAGCATAATAATGATCATAATGATCTAATCTAATCAACTTAAGAGTTAAAATAACCTCCAATACTTTATCTCTACACCTTTTGACCATGCTTTCTGTCTGCATTTATGCCATCAATCCATGCACAGACTCATAATTAAGATCAGGACACAACCAAATACCATTTAAAACAAGCACTGAAAAAGTGGTAAAAGTGACCACAAATTGTAAAATATGAAATGCATCAAACAGGTATCAACAGATAGAAAATGACAAAGCAAACAGTCATTTTACAACTTGCAATTCATTTACCATGCTCCATAAAAACATGCAGACTCAAAGCATGCTGCTTGCTTTCCATCATGCATTGTGTTAAGAATTTGTAACCCCTTGGGCTACTTAGTCTAGCAAATAATTTGATGTAGGAACAAAAAATAAAAATTCTGTAAATATCTTCAAGAATGCGTAAGCTGAAACATCAAGTATTTCAACTGGAACTTATATATGCTGTTAAAGACTTTTTCCATTTGTAAAGGGACCACACAAATATTACAGATTCAATTTTTTTTAAATGATTATCTCAAGAAATGTCATGATACGGTGTAGATCCTATATCCAACCCATGTTCTGTTCTGTTTGATCATGATCTATACTGTCAGCAGACGATTTATCCAGAACTAAGGTGAGGCTGGCCTATCTCATTTTCCTACACAAATATCCACTTATAGCAGAAGCACAATAAACCATTCATCAATTGCAGCATACAGAGCCATGCCAAAAGCTCTTTGTAACCAATGACTTTTGTAATAGTGCAACTGTAGTACACATAACACTGTCATTTTACCAAGATCTTTATCTTTTGAAGGCAGGGAAAATAATTTAGATAAACAATAACTGACCATTTCTTAAACTTGACACATGTATTTCATCAGATATCTCACTACTAATGTCCAAAAATAATTAAAACTGACTTCTACATACACACTTTAGACAGGCATGTGTATTTGAAGTTATGCATTACTTAAATGCCATCTATCTGTCTGGTAAATTTAAATTCTTGGACAAGCTGAGAATACTATCTGACAAGTTGCATTAAGTTCTTGCAACCTTATGCTTCAGCCATAACTGTGCTGGGTTTTTCTAAAAAAGAATCACAAGTTACACACAGGACAAACACTTGAAGGAAATAATTTTTTCCAACAACATAACATAGGAGACATTGTGGATAAAGCATTCATTACTTTTTAAAAACAAAGTGTTTGTTTTTAGTGGGTTGCTCTTCAGTAGTAATTGTTTAACTACCTGATATATATTTGTCTACTTAATTCATAGCAGTGTTGAGTCTTTTCATTTACAGTTGTTGAATCAAAAATGCTACTTCTATCTAAAACCTTATAGCATAATGATATATAAAATTTTTTGCAGGTGGCATACTAAAAAATTCGGGGTAAAACAAATGCAAGTTAACATTAAATCTAACTGGTGAAATAAATAAAATGCAAGGAATAATCAAAAACCTGTAGTTCATCTTACCATCTGTTGTTCATTGATCATTTAGAACAAAAATACAATATATTATAACATGTCACAATACAGTCAAAAAAAATTTTGATAACACAAGTGAGTACCAGTACTACTCAAACTTTAATCCTTCAACTGAAAATTATAAATAGCCATAGATCTCAGAGCGACATGACCGCTGTTGAGGACTAAAATGATTACCTTATTTGTATTCACATGTACAAATTTACTTCATTTGCAAAATTGATCTTTGATAATTTGCACTCGCATTTTTGTTCGAGTGCTAGAAAATTCAGCTTCCATTTCTGACACACATTTTGTGAATGAATATATTATGGGAATTTCGAAACCCTGGTCATGCAAAAAAATAGAACAGTATCAAAATCTGATACAAGCATTGGCATTCACGTTGAAAAACAATACTATCATAAAAATCTGCGATATCAGTGAGAGTCACTTCAAAATAGGACACTAGCATCAAAATTTCAAAAAACCATTAAAGTCATGTTAAAAAATGACACCAGTGCCAGAATTCGATGCAAACGGAAGTCATTTTAAGAAAATGACACAAGTATCAAAATTTGAAATAATCAATGCAGTCATGTTGACAAATTATAGCAGTTTCAAAACCTGAAAGTCAGAAACAGCCAATGATCAAAGTGTGTTTACAAGACTTTCCCATACAATCCCGAGTTTTAACAACCCTAATAAAAAGGACTTTTGAAAACACCGTTGGAAAAGGAGAAAATGCTTATAACCAGTATTTTCTACTTTTTCCCACAAAGTTTTCGATCCTTTTCAAGGCTAATTTCAACGCTTGATTCATATTTAATTTGTCGTCTGCAAAAGCTTTCAGTTTGGGCAAGCCTAAAATTTTGTCATTTGGTAAAGAGTTAAATAAAAGCCTATGGGCCGCTAGTTAAATAAAATGAATATTTTCACTTAATAGTAGTGTAACTTAATAATAACTAAACTCTTGGATTGCCTTTGTCAAAAAAGTTGGATGTAATAAGACCAATATATTGCACTGACAAGGCCTTTACTCCCATAGAATCTGACTTTATTTTGCACAAGGTCCTTTCAAGATCAGTCTCAATACTTTGCGATTGCAACCTTTCGTAAAAAGTTCAACAGGTTTACTTTGAAATACCCCCAAAATACTAATAGAAATAGTACAAAAACCCTACAAAAAAGACACAGTTTAATGATAAGACTCACAATAGTAATATACTTACTGCCTACAGAAAGGGGAATAACTTTAAAAGGAAACAAACATGGTATTGATGAATAAACATTTTCATATACCAGTTTGATAGCATAACTGATACATTGTCATGAGGTTACAGTATCCACTGTACTGTGGCTTTCCTTTTGATATAATATATGAAAATCAAACTACATGTATGCACATGATATGGCCTGCAACATGCGAAATGAGACCTTTGGGCATTTGCGTAAAGTGCCGTCCTGGATTAGCCTGCGCAGTGCACACAGGCTAATCCAAGATGGCACTTTACGACTACATAAGATTTTATCATACTGTAGACTTTCATGAAACAGAAAATTGCACAAAAATGGGAGTGTCATCTCAGATTAGTCACAGCCTGCACAGGCTGATCTGGGATGACACTCTTTACGCGTATGTCCAAAGGCCCCTTTTCATGTGTTAACCCTTTCCCAAACGACAAACTTTACACTCTCCCAAACTGAGAGAGTTTGCAGATGACAATTTTAAATTTGATAAAAATGGCAGAGAGTTCTCAAATAAGGAAGAAAACATTGTAGGAAAAGGAGAAATTGCTCGTTACGAGCAATTTCTCCTTTTCCTACAGTATTTTCAAAAGACTTGTACTGCAAACACGTGAAAACAAGGGCTTGTTTGGGAAAGGGTTAAACGCCATATTATGCTCTACCAGCATATCTACAGGCTTTTTTTCATACTCATACATGTGAAAAATGTCACTTTACAGATCCTGTTGTCAACAAATTTGAAGAATATATTTTCCATCTGAAACTTCTATCATAAGTTCAACATATATTTGAAAATTTTCTCTGAAAAAAAACCTTAAACAAGAGGGCCATGGTGGCCCTGTATCACTCCACTGGCTTATAAATATAAACCATGAAGAGAAGTCTTCACTATATAAGCCCTTATAAAACTTTGACCCCAAAGCTACAGTCGGACTAAATGGGGAATATGTGTATTAGAAGAATAACATGCCAAATTTGGGAGTTCTTGGCCTTATGGCTAGTAACAAGACGGTTTCTTAACTTTTCATTCCATAAACCCATGTAAAACTTGTGACCCCTGGTGCAGGGCCAAACTTGATCCTAGGGCTGTAACTTGGGCCGTCTTTGTAGTTGTCCACTAGATAATGCTATAATTATGCAAAATTTGGTAGCCTAAGCCTTATGGCTATGTACAACAAGATTTAAAAGTTTTCCCTATGTAAGCCTATGTAAATCTTGTGAACCCCCCCCCCCCCCAGCATGAGGCCAAATTGACCCCAGGACTATAATTTGGGCACTTTTGGTAGACCCCAACTAGATCAAGCTAAATGCAAAATTTGGTAGCTCTAGGCCTTATGGCTAGGTACAGGAAGATTTTTAAAGTTTTCTCTATATAAGCCTTTGTAAAACTTGTGACCCCTGGGGCAGAGCCAATTTTGACCCCAGGGCTATAATTTCAAGAAACATGACAGAGGTTTACTACATAAAGCTACATGCCAAATTTGGTAGCCCTATGCCTTATGGTTTCAGACAAGAAGATTTTTAAAGTTTTCTCTATATAAGCCTATGTAAAACTTGTGACCTCTGGGGCAGAGCCAATTTTGACCCCAGGGCTATAATTTCAAGAAACATGATAGAGGTCTACTACATAAAGCTACATGCCAAATTTGGTAGCCCTATGCCTTATGGTTTCAGACAAGAAGATTTTTAAAGATTTCCAATATTTTTCAGTTTTGTTGCCATGGCAACCAGAGTTTTTGAAGGAATCAAATTATTTCAAGAAATTCTGAAGAGGATCATGGCAGGATCATTTCTGTGAAGTTTCATGAAAATTGGATGGGTAGTTTCAGAGAAGAAGATGTTTGAAATAAAAGTTAACGCACGGACGGACGCACGCACGCACGGACGCACGACGGACACCGGGCCATGACATAAGCCCGCTGGCCTTTGGCCAGTGGAGCTAAAAATTACTTAATTGCAATAAAATCATAAATCTTCAATGTAAGAATAAAAAAATTATCAGTCTAATAGCTGCAACATCAGTGGACAACAATTGCAAATACTTTGATTGAATAAATGTATTTGAATCGTTTTGATCTAATATTAATAAACTTCTTTTATCATTCTAACTTCAGATGGTTGACATTGTGAATTACCATTTTTGTGCGATATTTAACATTTGTGTTTTACCAGGAAAGGTATAAAAGTAGTACAACAAAACTGACTGACATCAATATCTTACCTAACTCTTTCAGTTCTACAACAATTTTTTTATTGTACATAATAATGTCATGTTTAATGTACATAGATGCTGTCATGTTACTTGTGAATTTTAATATCATTAAGTTGTAACTTGTCATTGAATTAAATATCTAGTATCTTAATGCATTAAATAAGTATAACTGAGAGAACTTCATTACCACAAAGTAAAGGCTAAGGTTGTTGCCAATGACATGAAGTTAATCTAGTGAGTAAGTTATCTGCTTCAGTATGTACACCTATTCCTATGGTTCAAAAATTTGGGTATTTAGTAAAAACTGGATCAATGAAAAAATCCATACATTCTACTTTATCTTAAGAATATCCTGTGGGTTATTCTTTCTTGATATGCTCTACAAAATGAGTCAATTTTTACAATACTTTCATTACAACAAGTAACACAAATAATGTAACTGTTGGTAATAGTTTTGACTTTATTTTATTTCATTTTCATAGTGAAAACATTGATTTTTTCTGACAACAATAACCATTATAGCTTACCCTCTTCCTCTAAATCCTCTATATAGAGTAAAAATACATCAAAAGATATATGAATATCCATCAAATAGATTACAAGCTTAATGGCGTCTTACAAAAATAATGAATAATACATTTATTTTACCATCTATGCAGGTAGTGGTGAATGAATTTTTATAAAATCTTTGACTTAAAATTGCCTTTGAAATGCACAAAATTAAAATATATTTCATTAAAATGCACATTAAAATGTTGCACATGACTATACTCATATGATTCATGTATGGTATAGGATATTTCTTTTAAATCTATTGATTCCTTTCATAGAATTATACAATGCTTCCATGTGAATATCATTGGAGATGAAAATGCAGCTTTCACGGGAGTTTGACTATAAAACCCCAGCAACTTAAGATGAACTAAATTTAGGTTAATCAATGGGTAAAACATTTGTACTTTACCATCAATATGCATGCATGAAACTCATGAAGAAAGTTCTATCCTACAAGATTGGCTACAAGTATCTAACAATGTATAAATATGATTGTATCATGCATTCTAAATGGCAGGAAGAGAAACTCGAGTCATTGAGAAACATATCTACGGCTACATACCAATCTATCATGCAACAGGTTTTATTCTGTGACAGAAGATCATGACTTAAACCCTACACAACAAAAGACATTTCATTAGATTTTTATCTGGAAGAATAATGCTTCTTTTCCTAAGAATGAAAATGAAATGACACTAATATAAGATGATCAGGGATCCTAGGAATTCAAGTGTTCAGATTACATTGAAGTTCACTGCTATCATACATCAATCACAGCCTAATTTGGACACAGATTTCACAGGATACAAAAGTTGTATACATGTATCTGTAAAAAAGCAGGTATATCCAACGCACAATTGGCAATATCAAGGTGTCATTCAATTCATAATCTACCACTGCGCTGGACTTCTTGGACCATATATATATAGTGTTGTCGATTCATCTGCCACAAATTTTTCAAAATGGATCTACATGTGGGGAAGGAATTACTGAGAAAAACATATAATGATGAGGATAAAAAAAAAATTATATGTGGGAATGTGAAGATGCCTATATCAAAGTCATGTTATCTATAAGTCATGCTCTGTGAAAAGGGGCCTTAATGCATCTGCAAAAAGTATCAACCCTGGTCAGCCTGCGCAGTCAGCACAGGCTGACCTGGGTTGAAACTTTGTGCTATTGGTCAATTTTATGCCTGTCAAAGGATCAGTGTGCCTCATGATCAGCCACTTGTTAGACAGAATGGATTTTATGGATCTATAATTATGAGATGTCTTGCTTGGTATAATAAATCACGGAGATGAATTAAGCCCCCTTTTGCCAGAGCATGGCTCCTATACATTTATACATATGACTCTAGGAAGTAGGCTTCAAAGGCTTAATGTATCTACATGAATATATACAAGGGATAAAGGACTATAGGAAGAAAGCTCAACACCAGATTTTTAACGTTCGAGTGCACCTACCCATTCCAGCTGTTTAAAGATATATCATATAAAATTACCATCTGATGCTTTCATGTGTTAACATAATACTGTATACAGATGCCTTTTTTTTGTGTGTGTGTGTTGCAGTAGACCACATTTGAAAGCATTGTGTAAAGGTTGATGTGTTTGTGAGAGGCTACTTCTAGATTTGCCCATATTTTTTCAAACATAATCATGTACTGAACCTTTATTGATGTTGAATACCCCTACTTTACAATGATTGATTAATTGATATTTATATGGTGTTTAATTCCATTTTCCACATTTTTTCAGTTATGTCGCAGTGGCCTGCGCACCTATCCATGCTTTCCAGGAGTTTCTTTTACCAGTACTCCGCACAATATTCTTTCCAAGCCACTGGCTGCTTTTCCACATAACCATTGTCAAAACAATGGATGGTGGTGAGAGAGGAATGAATCCTGTCACAACAACTATCATCAATACTCTGAAAGAAATAGGCCAAGCCAGGGACTGAAACTTTAAAATGATGTTTTCAAAATCTACAATAGAAAATCTTCTTATGTATCTTTTTCCTTGCTCTTTTCTGGGTAAGACTAGCAGCAATTACTTGCATTCAAATTTACATATTTAAAACATAAAAAAAAGATACTTAAGTTAGAAAATATACATATCATTCTCATTACTTAATAATCTACATGTATATATAATATTAAGCAAACTTGATACAGGTGATTAAATATCAACATTTACACCACAGATAAACCAGACTTGGAAAATACATTACAAAATCAATGGGACTGCACAGCAACCAATATTAAACAACATAACACACAAAGTCAGTCCTGAACCCTCCAATAACATGGGCACTGTTCACAAACATTTCTGGTTATTTCTAAATGAGTCGTGCTCTATGAAAAGGGGGCTTAATGCCTCTGCGAAAAGTATCGACCCAGGCGGACTGCGCAGGCTGACCTGGTCCGAAACTTTTCGCTGTTGGTCATTTTTCTGTATGTCAAAGGACCAGTCTACCTCATGATTCAGTCGGGTGCTAGAAAAAATAGATTTTTTGGATCCATGATCATGTGATGTCTTGTTTGGGATCATGCATCACAGAGATGCATTAAGCCCCCTTTTGTCAATGCATGGCTCAAATGAATAGTATCTGTCAAAATAAGATCATGGCCCACTATTCAGCTTAGCTATATGCTGTTTTCTCTTAGCACTATTTGCACAAAATGTTAATTTTGTATGTCTCCTAGAAACATGTTCTGTAGTGCTACAAATAAAAGGCGCATTTTTGAATTGAACATGGTTTTCAGTTTGTAACTAAATCAATGTTGCAGGTGACCATAAGAAATGTCTTGACGCAACAATTCTAATGAGGTCTGGCAACAATGATTGTGGTGAAAGACAAATTACTCTGTATCTATAACAGGCACTTTAATATTCAAAACCTGAATCTTGGGTGTTAAAATGTTAGTTGCATATTACAGATGGCTGTTTGATGAAAGTGACTGCCAATACAGGTTATACTGTATATTCGTACCAGTCATATCAACAAAACCATTTCAAACTACACACTTAACCCTCTCTAGTCTATAAAACAATAACAACATTAGTTAAATAATATCAGTTAAATAAAAACATCACTATTTCCATTAGACAGACACATTTTTCAGTTTGACTCACCTTGTTTGAATGTTTGTTTAAGAAGCAGGGGCTCCAGAGATGGATCCAAATCTTCTCCAACATTCTCCAACAGTAGGGGATTACCAAAGGTAATGCAGTTCTCCAATGTCCTCATGTAGTCTGAATCAGTGAGCTTGATGACAGACAGTTTGTGCTCTTTCTCCATATTTTTTATCCATTTGTTGGCTTGACCTTGAGGGTCTATCATCAAAGGCCTGTAAGAAGAAATAAAAAATGTAACACTGAAAAACACCTATAACAAGGAACTGATGTATTGGTGAATGATTCATTGCTAAATCTAGAATTAGATATGATATTCTAACCTGACAAGCATGAAGCACAGGCTGCTATATTAGCTTAAAACAAACAAACAGTATGAGACCAGACTGGTATACTGATAATATAGAGAAACATTTTGGATGCTTCAGCAAAACAAAGTAAATGTAGATGTAGATCTAGTCATTCTCACTTATGGCAGACCTTACGTTAAAAGCGAAAATATTTTTACAGCTATGTAATCAATTCAATTTTTCCACTACCAACAATATTACTTCTGAGAGATGTTGCCAAGATGACACCCCTACCTAAACAAACCATTTATATATATATTTTGGGAGGAGGGAGGGGAGCAGCCCTGGGCTCAAGGTCAAAACAAATGCCAAACCAGGTCTGTTTTGAAAAAAAGCCAACCAAAGAAAAAGCAAGAAATCATACTATGTATCTGTAATGTCCAAAAAGTTTGCCAGCAATTCAAATTACCTCTCATAAACAAAGATCATGTGAAAAAGAAAAATTCAGTGGCTATTATGTAACTGATTATACTTCCTCTCTCTGTTGGAATTTATCAATAATTTTACTACTACTGTACATTTCAATGCCACTGACAGCCTTGTGACCAGTATTTGAAAAATACTGCTCTACTGAAAAAAAAATATGGAAAAAAGTAAGTGATGTGTTTTTTATTGCCTTAAGTGTACCTAAAATGATAAAGAAACTGAGGAACTAAATGTAATTACCATCTTCTAGAGTTGGCCACAATCACACCATTGTCAATGGAGAAGGCATCCCTGGGTAAACCATGGATGTTCCAGGCCTGTATCTTAATGGGTTCACCCATACACTTACTGAGAGAAAACTCCTTTGAGCAGGGAATGTTGGCTTCCTGAAAAGTCATGCAAATCATGAACTATTTATCATTCAGACAAGAAGCAATTCAAAAAAATTTGTGTGCACATTACACCCTGCAGACAACTTATTTCTGTCTTGCAGAAAACCCCTTAACCCTTTCCCAAACGACAAATTTTGGACTGGTCCAAACTGAAAGAGTTTGCAGACGACATTTCTAAATTTGATGAACATGGCAGAAAGTTCTCAAATAGGGTAGAAAACACTGTGGGAAAAGGAGAAATTGCTCATTACGAGCAATTTCTCCTTTTCCCACAGTGTTTTCAAAAGACTTGTACTGCAGACACGTGAAAACCAGGGCTTGTTTGGGAAAGGGTTAAAGGCCTAATAGCAGCAAAAGAAACAATGCAGGTGTTAAAATGCATTTGAATTTAAATATTACCTTTTATAAGTATGGAAAATGTTGTAAAGATGACAATCTATTATTGTGTGGTCTCTTGCAGATTACAGGATATTGTGTGGTCCAAGTGTTAGTCTCTTGCAGAAAAATGAAGTTTAAAATCAGGCAAAAAGTAAACAAGTGATAGAGTTGCCTGGCAACTTTTAACCTAGTTTTGAAATTAATTTCTCTGCCAGCGACTAACGCTGGTACCGACCAAACAATATCAGACAGTCATCTTCATAATAATCACCATACTTTTAAATGGTATGATTTAAATTCAAATGCATTTAATTCCCACTTTGTTTGCTTCTGGCAGCTAATTTACTTTAAGCAAGTATTATGACAAAATAAGAAGTTGCCTTAACCCTTTCCCAAACGACAAATTTTGGACTGGTCCAAATTGAAAGAGTTTGCAGACGACAATTTTAAATTTGATCAAAATGGCAGAAAGGTCTCAAAAAGGGTAGAAAACACAGAGGGAAAAGGAGAAATTGCTCGTTACTAGCAATTTCTCCTTTTCCCACAGTGTTTTCAAAAGACTTGTACTGCAGACACGTGAAAACCAGGGCTTGTTTGGGAAAGTGTTAACCCTTTACCACACAGTCTCTAGTTTGAAGACCCTAAAGAGGAAGGCTTATGAAAACATTTTGGGAAAAGGAGAAAATGCTAGTAACCGGCATTTTCTCCTTTTCCAAAATGTTTGCTACCTGATCAAAAAAAAGAGCTACATTTATTTTGTGATCTGCAAATGCTTTAAATTTTGTCAAGTCCAAAATTCAGTCATTTCGTAAAGAGTGAATGAACAATATCTGCTCTTGCCACAATTTGTTTTTACACATTATTCTTTATTTAACTTGCTTTTCAAATTTGGCCTTTTCAAATTCGTTTTAGAAGGCAAAAGTGATTGCATGCTATCCATTTACTGTAAAAAAAAAAAAAAATGACTTATTCTGTCTCTACAGTTGACAGCTTAACAAAACATTTTTGTAATAGGAGCTGTTTCTTTGCCTACAACACTTTTCCAAATTGTCAAGAGTCAAAATGTTCCTTCTCTAAAAATGTACATCCTTTCTGTAATTTGCAATACCTTTTGGTATGTATGCAAAACAGCCTTCTTCCTACAATTCTCCCACCATGTTTGACATTTTATTCTATCAACTATCAGCCCCTTTTAGCTGTACCTCACTCAAAGCGCTGGGTTTTTTGTGTAGGTGTCCTTGAGCAAGAAAATATAGAGCCATGGCATAGTCCTGGTGAAACTCAGAACATACATGAGTATGTTAATTGTTGCCATGACACAACTGAAATAACACTGAAAGCAGCTTAAAACACTATTAATCAGTCACTCAAGTTAGCTCAATTAACCCTGTACCACACAAGCCTGACTTTTAACAAGCCTGAAGAAGATTGCTTTTTAGAAAACATTGTGGTAAAAGGAAAAGATGCTGGTAACCAGTATTTTTCTCCTTTTCCCACATTTTTCCTACCGTTTGAAAAACACATTTTATGTTTTGAGTAACATTTCATTTGTTGTCTGCAAATGCTTTCAATTTGGACCAGGCTAAAATTAGTTGTCTGGTAAAGGGTTAATACAGTCTGTATTGAAATAAGCTGATAAAATCACTGTGTTTCCATTACGATACCTGTATTCAGACAACTTACCTGACACTTTTTCACCCATCCGGTAGTGGCTCGTTCCCTAAATGCCGATGTGAAAGGACCCAAATAGGCTATCACTCCAGCTGAAATCAAGACATCCCCAATCAAGTTGTCAAATATATTCTGTAAATGTTCTGCAGCTTTTGTCCATCTGTTCTTTTCACCACCTAAACCACCAATAAGCTTCTCAGCTCGGACAAGTTTCTTCCCACAAAGATCCACCTGGAACTCTAGTTGTTCCTTTTTGTCTGTCATTTCCTTAAATGTTGCTTTCAGGTCTGCGAGGCGTTTTTCAACAGCAGCCAATTCTGCTCTCTTAGCATTCAATGTCTTCATTGTGGCATTCAGTTCTGATTCTGCCTCTGCCAACCGAGCTTTCTTGGGTGCCACTACCTTTGCCACACGGTCATAGATCTCCATGGCAAGGATCCATTTGCACAGACCTTCAGCAGCTGAGGAAGCATTGGCTACCTTTGCAGGATCAAATTCTGGGTTGGAGATGTACTCTTTCCTGATTTTGCCCATGACTGCAGGCTGTAACATAGAAAGACAGGAGTTAGATAAGGAACTGAAAGCACTGACAGACTAGGTAATGTGGACATGGTAAAGATAAGAATTGGGTGGACCATGCAAAATTGAAGAAAAATGGTCCAATTTGGTTATTAAGTCTAATCTGGTTATTACCGGTATGTTCAATCTAGTCTGCTCCAGTGATTTAATCCATTGCTCATAGCCATTTACTTGTCACAATAGGAAATACATAGAAGAAAGCATCTTGTATCTTACTCATGATATCTTGTTCAGTCTATCACTTTGCAAGTAGACAATAATAAAAATTTTGGTCAGATTGCAGTGGTTGAGATTTTGTAGTTCATGTCAATATCGTCATATTTAACAAAATCATAATATCTAACTAAAGATAATTATTTTCTGTTGGGCAGTATTAAGCAACTGTGGGATTTTTTATTTTTATTCAAATATTGGTCACTCCCAGTGGACACAGACTATAGTTCACAAGCCTAAAAATGGAGAAATAACTGCAAGCATTAGTTTGACTCGGAAGATAATTGATTCTCATCAAGTTCTTAGTATTCAATACAAAACGTACTTTGCCTTCCAAATGAAGCAAAATAGATGCAAAGACAGCAGTTACTGCCATATGAGGATGGGTTGAACAATGTTAAATCAGATAAAGTTATTTGAAAATTACCAGCTAACAACCACCAAAGGAAATACATGTATTGATTTATTCAATACATCCTGCTGATAAGTTTCATATCTAACTAAAGCCAAGTTTTAAAGAAATTGAGGCAAAAGGACAAATTGCTAGTTATGAGAAGTGGAGTTTATATGGTAGATTAACCCTCTACCGTACAATGCCGCCTTTTAACGCCCCTGGGGAAAGAAGCCCTTTGAAAACATTGTGGGAAAAGGAGAAAATGCTGGTAATCAGCATTTTCTCCTTTTCCCACAATGTTTTCTACCCTATCAAAGAAAAATTGCACCATTTGAGCTAAACTGAAATTGTCGTCTGCAAATGCTTTCAATTTGAACAAGGCTAAAATTTTGTCGTCTGGTAAAGGGTTAAATATGGTCCTTGACATTATACTTACAGGTATGTTGTCCTTGTCATACTCTTTCAGCATTGCCAAGAAGGACATGTCACCCAACAGTTTCTTGGAAGGACCCCAGTAGTCTAGAATTTTCTGTCCGGGTTTATCTGGATCATTGATTTTATCAGGTTTAATGTCTTTCATTACGCACACAGCTGCCATCACAAGTTTAACTCCAGATGGAGGGTTTTTCATGGACTTGACGATAGTGATATCTGCAGGCTGTAAGAAAACGGATAATCACTTTCTAACTATACTTATAGAAGTACAAACAGCACAATGGATTCTTAAAAAGACTCTTTGTGAGATGAGCACAAAATTTTATGAAGCATCATACATGTACATTTATATTTTTTTTTTCTCCTTTAACTCTTTCACACATGACAAAATTCTGGGCTTATCCAAAATGAAAGCATTTGGAGACAACAAAATAAATGTGACTCAAAAGATTCTGATTTGGGAAGGATAGTAAACATTGTGGGAAAACCAGAAAATGCTGGTTACCAGTATTTTCTCTTTTTCCCAGTGTTATCAAAAGGCTTCTACATCAGGGTCGTTAAAAGTCAGGATTGTGTGGTAAAGGATTGAAATTCTTAATTATAAGTTTTCAACAAATTTCTGTGTAGAATGATATTACAGGTGTTCACTCAAGTTTTTTTCAATGAGATACATTAACTCTTTACCATACGACAAAATTTTAGACTCGTCCAAATTGAACACATTTGCAGACGACCAATTAAATGTGGTTGTAATGATGGGATTAGTCTCTGAGAGGATGAAAAACATTGTGGGAAAAGGAGAAAATGCTGCTTACCTGCATTTTTCTCTTTTTCCCAAAATGTTTTCAATAGACTTCTTCCTCAGGGTCGTTAAAGGTCAGGATTGTTTGGTAAAGGGTTAAAAACCCTGATCTGGACGGTAATGAGTTAACCCTTTACCATACATTCCCGAGTTTTAACAACCCTGAAAAAGAAGGCTTTTGAAAACATTGTGGGAAAAGGAGAAAATGCTGGTAACCAGCATTTTCTCCTTTTTCCACAATGTTTTCTACTCTGTCAAGACAAAATCTAACCATTTAGTCACAATGAATTTGTCATCTACAAAATGTTTTCTACTTGGACATGTAAAGTAGCAAAGCAGCCTCTGATTCAACAGTACAAACCAATTTTCAAGTTCTTACTTTAAGTGTGTTCAGAGCAGCAATGGCAGCTTCGAGAGCTGGAATGGCTTCCGCCAGATCTGCCTCACATTCATCCTTCAGAGCCTGGGCTTGTGCGGCTTGTTCATTGGCCACAGCTTCATCAGCCTTCACCTGTTTACTGGTCTCTTCCACCTCGCCCGACTCCTTCTCAATGACTACTAACATTTTGGAGTTTTCCTCAGCAGATACAACCAGCTGTGGCTGCAGTTCTTCTAATTCTTTCTGCATGTCAGCAACCTACGTGTACCAAATAGCAAATCATACTGTGAGATCTCAAGTCTGGAAACATTTAATCCATTACCACACAATCCCTAGGTTTAACAACCCTGAAAGATAAGGCTTTTTGAAAACAATGTGGGACAAGGAGAAAATGCTGGTAGCCAGCATTTATTCCTTTTCCCACAATGTTTTCTACCCAATCAGAGACCGAAATTGTCATATGTGCTTCATTTTATTTGTTGTCTGCAAGTGCTTTCAATTTGGTGAAGTCCAAAATTTTATTGGTTGGTGAAGACTATTTTATCTAAATCCATCAGTTCATTTCATAATTCAATGTTAATGGCTTAAGAAAACAGAATAATTGCACTGTATCATATAAACTTTACAATACTTACAACTTAGCGTCAAATAGAAGTATGAATGACATTTGAATATCACTATTCAATTTATAATTACCAGTGCATTATTTCTTAGTCCCGTTCACATTGAGGTAATCATTTTTCATATATTTAGTCTAAAACAATACATGTAATTATAAGAAAAAAAAAAAAGGCAGAACATTCAAATAACTTTCAACCACTATCCCACAGACCATCCCATTTATACTATCAATATATAGAATACATGTATAATACTGTACCAATTTTTATACTGAAGTCCAAAATATCAGTTTGTGTTTAACTCTTAACCACACAATCCCGACTTTTATCAACCCTAAAGGGGAAGGCTTTTGAAAACATTGTGGGAAAAGGTGAGAATGCTGACCAGCATTTTCTCCTTTTCCCACAATGTTTTCTACCGTTCCAACTTCAAATTTCAATTTTTGAGTCACATTCATTGAGTTGTCTGCAATTGCTTTCAGTTTGGACAAGTCTATAATTTTATTGTTTTTTAAAAAAGTAAACCCATCACAGAATAATTTTTTTCATCTAATGACACATAACCTACCTGACTTGCAGCAAAGGCAAGTTTTTCTAGACCAACTACATATCTTAAGTAAACCCATCACAGAATAATTTTTTTCATCTAATGACACATAACCTACCTGACTTGCAGCAAAGGCAAGTTTTTCTAGACCAACTACATATCTTCTCTTTGCCTTCAAGGTCTCTTCTTGTTTAGCCCCTAGCAAAGACTTGAATGAGTTGATCAGTTCCAGGTATGATGTGGGGGTCACATAGTTATGTCGACCAAGCTCGTTGAGATAGGCTGTAGATAAAATATTGGTACTTTGATGGAAATGCTTGCAGATAACCACAGTTTCTTTTCTCTGATCGTCTTCCATATCTAGATGTTCCAGGAACTTGTTGGCTACCCTCTCTAGAGCATCATCTGGCCAGGCCTAGAAAATAGAACACTTTATAATGTCAAAACCTGAGCACCGGACACAGGTGCCAACGCTCGGCTGCAGCTGTTTGATTTTTAGTGAAAACTCTACCTCAAAAAGGGGTTAACTGTGTAAAAAATATTTTGATGGTTATCTGCCCTAGCAGCACAGGTTTCCCTTTTAATAATTAACAGCTTCTGCAAGTTTGACTTAAATATCTTCAATAATAAGCAAGATATTACAAAATGTCAAAGTTTTTGCAGGACGACGACAATGCAGATGGTGACGTCTGGGCTACAATAATACCTTAACATTTTCTTCGAAAATAGCCGAGCAAAAAACTGACCCTTTGAGTATTTCATCCTTTACAAAACAATCCTGAGTTTAAACTACCCTGAAATCATTGTGAAAAAAGGAAAAAATGCCAGTTATCAGCATTTTCTCCTTTTCACAAAATGTTTTTTACCTTTAAAAAGATATCAGCAATAAAGACCGCATTTCGGTTTCTGTATCTTCAGTAAAACCAGTTTAAATTTGTGTTTTCTGGTAAAGAATTAATCAAAGGACATATAAAATGTCTCTAAAAAACCTAAGAAAGTTCAGGAATTACACTATGAGGTATAATAAATACATTAATATAATTTTTGTATATACATGTATATCCATGGTTGAAATGAGTGTCAAACAAGGTGTATGGGCCTTGGCCCAGAGCTGCACAGATAGGCTTGTTGGCTTCTTCAATACCATAGGAAAGCCCATAGAGGACTGTCAAGTGCCTTTCAAGTGCAGTTGCAAGTTGCATTTGTGGCCAGTCTAGATCAAGATCAGACTGCACAGAGCATGCAGTCTGATCTTTTATCCACACTGTGCTTTGTGGAAACACTACAAACAAAACAAGCATTCAATTGGAAATATATGGGTTTCATATCTTCACAAAAAATGTTTGCTAGATTTATTCAGCACACTCACACTTAACCCTTTACTACACAATGCCACCTTTTAACAACCTTGAAAAAGAAGACTTTTGAAAGCATTGTGGTAAAAGGACAAAATGCTGGTAACCAGCATTTTCTCCTTTTCCCACAATGTTTTCTACCTCATCAAAGACAACTTCCACAATTTTAGCCACATTTAATTCAGCATATTTTGGGTTTGGATAGGTCTAAAATGTGTGGTAAAGAGTTGAATCCAAAATAAATGTGCCATGCTCTGTGAAAAGGGGGCTTAATGCATCTGTGAAAACTATCGACCCACGTCAGCCTGTGCAGGCTTACCTGGGCCAAACTTTTTCGCCATTGGTAAATTTTCTGATTGTCCAAGGATCAGCGTACCTCATGGTTCAGTCGGTTGTAGGACAAAATAGATCCATGATTATGCAATGGCTTTCTTGGTACCACAGATCACGAGAATGCATTAAGCCCCTTTTCACAGAGCATTGCTGAAATGTACCAATTACCTGGAACCAGTCAATAGTGCAGCAGTTAATCAGGGACGGGAACTGCCTCAGTCTGTTTCTAAATGCATCACCTATAGGGCTAAAAGCAATGATAATGTGTAGATTCTCCTTCACTCGGTTCACAAAGAAAGCAAACATGGCCAGTGGACTAAAGTCATCCCCTCCTTTACCTTCTGTTTCCATGGCTGCTTGCATAGCTGGACGAATACTCTGGAAAAGTAAAACAGAAGTCACAATTTGAAATGTATGAGATGCAGTGAAGCTAACTCATTTCCTACCATGTAATATTTATATTGGAGTTTAACGCCAATTTAACAGCTTAGGTCATATCACGGCAGTCAGTGCACCTATACATGTGTTTCCTGGCTTTCACACACCAGTGCTGACAGAACTTTCTTTCCAAGTCACTGACTACTTTTCCCACATGCATCAGAGGTGAGAGCTGAAAAATTGCCGTAAAGAAAGTTTGCACTCAACCAGGTACTGAACTCACAACCACCAGGTCAAAAGTCAGATATGCTAACCACTGAGCTACCTGGGTGGGCCCACATGTAATATTATGAATTACCCTAATTAGAATATTGAACTCTGAAAAGACTATAAAACCTGTACAATTAAAACTATAATGTTAAAACAATATTAGTATATGGCATGCAACACACGAAAAGGGGCCTTTGGACATATGCGTAAAAGTGTGTCATCCAAGATCAGCCCGTGCAGTCTGTGACTAATCCAAGACGACACTTCCTGTTTTTGTGCGATTTTTTGTGTCACGAAAGTCTACTGTATGAAAAAATCTTATGTAGTCGTAAAGTGTTGTCTTGGATTAGCCTGCGCAGGCTGATCCGAGACAACACTTTACGCAAATGTCCAAAGGTCCTTTTTCGTGTGTTGCACACCATATAATCAAGACAACATAATGACAAGTGAAGAAATTGCACTGGGTAAGCCAAAAAACTTTTTTTTTCAATATTAATCTGCTCACTACATAGGGCCACACACTGGAATGCTCTGTGAAAAGGGGGATTTATACATATGCAAAAAGTATCGACCCAGGTCTGCCTGCACGGTCCGCACAGGCTGACCTGGGCCAAAACTTTTTGCTAGTGGTCATTTTTATGCATGTTGAAGGACCAGAGTGTCTCAGGATTCATTCAATTTAAAAACAAATTAGATTTTATGGATCCATAATAATGTGATGATTTGCTTAGTATAATGCATCACGGAGATGCATTAAGCCCCTTTTGCCACAGCATGGCTCGTATGTGTGGATGCTTGGTGTCTTCTTCATCCCTATTTCAGTTGTGTCATGGCAGCTAGTGCACATTTCCGCATAATTCTATTGGATCTCAACCATTACTAGCACAAGACGCCTCTTTCCAATACTGTCTGCTATCTCACAGAAAAGCAGGCAGTACAATGCTGCGTGAAAGAAACGTTTTCCTCATGTTAGCCAAGCATGGATGTAGACGAAAAACTTCTGTATCACAGTCCCTATTTGCTACCATCTAAGGAATCAGAGCTCTGTGTGGCTGAGAGGGTAACATGATCTTCAATTTATACCTCCATTATTTCAGACTTCTCATCAGCAGCAAAAATGTTGGGGACCTCTCCAGTGTTCAGCAGATTGTCAATATCTTCTAGAAAAGATTCCTCTTTGATCTGTGTGTCAGTGATTAAGAAAACCATCGTCTTTCCTGTACCCGCTGTTTTCAACAGATTCTGGAAGAAAAGACAGTAAAACTGAGCTTACTTCATTTTGCAGAGTAAATTCTTTACAGGCCCAATCGTGGCAAAAATATCAAAGCGGGTGTTTAAATGCATTTGAATTTAACTGTTTACCACAAAAGGAAAATGTGGACCTGACCAAACTGAAAGTATTTGCAGACAACAATTTAAATGTGACTGAAATGAGGAATTTTGCCAATGACATGGTAGAAAACATAGTGGGAAAGGAGAAAATGCTAGTTACCAGCATTTTCTCCTTTTCCCACCATGTTTTCAAAAGGCTTCTTCTTCAGGGTTGTTAAAAGTCAGGATTGTGTGGTAAAGGGTTAAAACATACCATTTAAAAGTACGTAAAATATTGTGAAGATAACAATCTGTTATTGTGTGATTGGTCCAAATGTTAGTCGCTGGCAGAAAATGAATTTTGGAATCAGGCAAAGAGTAAACAAAAGATAGAGTGACCTGGCAACTTTTAACCTAGTTTTGAAATTAATTCTCTGCCAGTGACTAACACTTGGACCAACTGTAGAATACCAGATTGTCATCTTTACAATATTTCCCATACTTTTAAGTGGTATGATTTATATTTAAATGAATTTTAACATCCCTTTTGTTTACTTTTGGTAGCTATTTTTACTTTAATGCTCTCTCCATATCTTGCTTATCTATAGTCTAAATTCACTCAAAATGGAACCAATGAATGTATTTCTGCAAAAACCAAGATTTCTATGAAAAATACATGCCATCCTCTTCTGGGCCTTGTCAATAAAGGTCACTTTGACCTTGACCTTTTATCAATTTATCTAAAAACTAATAGGGATCATCTCCATGTATATGTCTGTACATGCACGAAAGCTGAAGAATCTAGGTCAAAGCAGTTCCCACCTAATGTCCAGTCAATATTTGGTATACCTACTGACTGAGATGCAAACTGACCACTTGGCTGATAGTCTGAAAAGTGCATGGCAAATTACCTCCTATTCTCTGAAGCAGGTATATGATTAACTCAAGGCTACTGGTACATTTGTATTCAAGTCTTTACTAAACAACAAAAATTTTTGACTTAATCAAGTTGAAAGCATTTGCAGATGACAAATGTTGCTCAAAAATTGGAGTTTGTTTTGGGGTGGGTAGAAAACATTGTCTGAAAAGGAGAAAAATGCTAGTTACCAGCATTTTCTCCTTTTCCAACTATGTTTTCAAAAAGTTTCTCTCTCAAGGACAGTAAAAATCAGGATTGCGTGGAAAGGGTTAACTCTTTACCACACAGTCCAAAATTTTAACGACTTTTGAGGAAGGAGTCTTTTGAAAACATTGTGGAAAAAGGAGAAAATGCTGGTTACAAGCATTTTCTCCTTTTTTCACGTTTTCTATCCTCTTGAATATTAAAATCATCATTTGGGCCATATATAATTTTTTGTCATCTTGCAAATGCTTGCAATTTGGACAAGTCCAAAATTCTGTCGTTAGGTAAAAAGTGAATTGCTAATGAATCAATAATCGGTATGAATGATTGAGAACATGTTTTTTTTTTTCTTAAATGGAAACAAACACAACTTCATCTTTGAAAGAAGTTTTATCACACAGAAAAAAAAAAAAATGATTAATTCAAATTTCAAAATTAAGCTAAAACTGACAAGAGCACTACATGCGGGTGCCAACGCTCAGCTGCAGTTGCTTGATTTTTTAGTGAAAACTTCAAGTTGAAAAGGGGCATAACTCTGTCAAAAATACTTTAACGGTTACCTTCCCTTATTGTATAGCTTTCCCTTTTTGATAATTAACAACTTGTCCAAGTTTGAAGCAAATATCTTCAGTGATAACAGAGATATTATTAAATGTCGAAGTTTTCCCAAGACGATGGATGCAGACAATGCCAGAGCTATGACAATACCTTAACGTTTTCTGCGAAAACAGTCCAACAAAACTGTGCATGTATCAAGAAAGTGTACTAGTAAACAGAGAAAATATACAACATTTCCTCAAGCTGATAAGTTCCTCATGCTAAAAATTGCATGAACATGAGTGAAAAACTATTTCTACAGAGGAAAAAAAATAAGACAAAACTGGCGTCAATGCAAATGTAATGACAAATGTAATAACAAAGTCATATTGCTCACTCACTTACTTATCAAGTGAAAGCAACAACTGAATTCAGTACTTCATAGTGCTTTTTTTACCAAACTGAAATTCTATTCTTTTTAATCCATTACCCTCAATCCCCCTTTTTTAACAACCCTGAAAGAGAAGCCTTTAGAAAACACTGCGGGAAAAGGAGAAAATGCTGGTAACCAGCATTTTCTCTTTTTCCCACAATGTTTTCTATCTTTCCCAAAACAAATTTCAATTTTTGAGTCACATTCTTTTTTCCATCTTCAAATGCTTTCAATTTGGACAATTCTAAAATTTTGTCGTTTGGTATAGTGTTACACCACCTATCCCTTGCAGACTACTTTTTCATCATGCAGCAAACTTAAAAACACCGTGGCTGAAAGAGAAAATGCATGTGACACACAGTGTCTTTGCCACAATGCTTTCACATGTCTGAATGGACTTAAATTTCAATTCACACTAAGAAGATTTTTCATGGATGTTTTCAAAATTGTCTGCTGCAAAATTATTTTGGGATGCACTGAGTTTATAGAGCGTCAAGCAAAAGCCTATTGTGAGAGTGACAGAAAAACATATCAGCCATCTGATTTGTGAGAACACAACATGGCATCTTACCTCTTCAGCTCCAGCTATTCGGAGCACTTTCTGATATTTGTCAAAACATTTCTTTATGGTTTATGGTATGACTCCACAAATGATAAACATGAATACAAAATATCTTTGTTTATATCATGCTTTTTGGTAGTTTATTGAGAAATAATGGTGGATTATGGTTTGGTATTTCATGATTAAGACCAGTGAAAAATACCGATTTCATACTTTCTAACTCTTCAACTGAAGGTGGAAACAGTAGTTCCAGCACACTAGGTAAACAGCGCATGCCATTCAACCAGAGGTAAATATGACATAATTTATGCAAATTACCCTAAATCTCTCGATTTTCACGTAATATTGTTATGTGTTCTTATGTGGACAGGGGTACACCACGTGGAATTACCGAAAACAACTGTGCTGGATTATGAAAGTCCCAACAAAAAAAGGGGTCAGAGGCATGAAATAAATAGAAAATTCGTGTTTTTTTGGTGAAAGATTGAAATTTATTTCATCTTGTGAACATCATCAGTAATCTTTTCACTCGTGACTGAACCACTCATGAAAATATTACCAATGTTCACTCGAGGAAATAAATTTCGATCTTTCACTGAAAAAAACCTAATATCCACTATCATATATTGGGGATGATTACAGGTTTGGACTGTTAACTCTTTACCACGCGACAACATTTAAGACTGTTCCAAATTGAAAGCGTTTGCAGACGACAAATTAAATGTGAATGAAAAATTAAAACTTATTTAGGGAAGGGTAGAAAACATTGTAGGAAAAGGAGAAAATGCTGGTTACCAGCATATTCTCCTTTTCCCACAATATTTTCAAAAGGCTTCTTTCTCAAGGTTGTTAAAACTCGGAATTGTGTGGGAAAGAGTTAAAGAACCATCTTTCTTTGCTTCTTTTTCAATCTTTACCAAACGACAAAATTTCAGACCAGTCCAGATTGAAAGCATTTGCAGACAACAAAATAAATGTGGCTCAAAAATTGAAATTTGTTTTGGGAAGAGTAGAAAGCATTGTGGGAAAAGGAGAAAATGCTGGTTACCAGCATTTTCTACTTTTCCCACAATGTTTTCAAAAGGTCATTTCTTGAGGGTCGTTAAAACTCGGGATTGTGTGGTAGAGAGTTAAATGCATCCTATCGAGGGAGCTGCTACTGCTTCTAGTTAACTCTCTACCACACAATCACAGGTTTTAATGACCCTGAGGAAAGAGCCCTTTGAAAACATTGTGGGAAAAGGAGAAATGCTGGTAACCAGCATTTTCTCCTTTTCCCACAATGTTTTCTACCCTCTCCAAAGCAAATTTCAATTTTTGAATCACATTTATTTTGTCGTCTGCAAATGCTTTCAATTTGGACAAGTCTAAAATTTTGTTGTTTGGTAAAGAGTTCAAAACATAAAACCACATGCAGGTACTTTATTCATTTTGTGGTTGACCACTTTTGCAAACTTTGTGACAAAAGAGAAAAACACTCATTTTTCAATGAATTTCTTTTGTCCCCATTTCAGAAGGATGTTTTTAAAATAATATACTGCATATTTGTTTCACAGTTAAACTCTTTAGCACACAACAAAATTTTAAACTGGTCCAAACTGAAAGCATTTGCAGATAACAAATTCAAAGTGACTCAAATAATGAAATTTGTCCCTGAAATGGAAGAAAACTTGTGGGTAAAGAGGAAAATACTGGTTACCAGCTCCTTTTCCCACAATGTTTTCAAAAGCCCTCTCTCTCTTAGAGTCATTAAAACTTGGGATTGTGTGGTGAAGAGTTAACAAGTTAAATCTATAAAGACTATACAACAACAGCCCTTCAAAATTAACTATGACTGTAACTTAGACAAAATGACCCATGGATTTTTCCTGTTGTAGTTTTGTATCTTATGCAATTATGTGACAACTTGGTATAATGCATCAAGGAGGTGCATTAAGCCCCCTTTGGCCAGAGCATGTTTCAAAGTTCAAAGGGAGGAATACACCAATATGTAACAAAATAATCTGCAGATCTGCAGTGCATCATTCTCCTCTGAAAAATGCCATCACTCACCTTTATGTCCTCTCTCCATTCCACTTTTCCATAGTTCTTTGAGATTTCAGGTTGGAAGAGGCCATATCCAGCCATTGCAGTGGCCAGTCTAGTGAGAGACTGACGACCACTACCACCAACACCGACCAACAGTGCATTGCCACCGGGTACTCTCAACACTCGACTGATACGCGACAAGTGCTCTAGTACATATCTGCAAAGATTATGAAGAAATTAACCCTTTCCCAAACAAGAAATTTCGGACTCTTCCACACTGAGAGCATCTGCAGGAGACAAATCTCAAATTGGTACAAATGTAATGATGTTCTTTGACAGGGTAGAAAACATTTTGGGAAAAGGAGAAAATGCTGGTTACCAGCATTTTCTCCTTTTCCCACAATGTTTTCAAAAGGCCTCTTTCCCTGGGTTTGTTAAAACACTTGATTGTTTGATAAAGGGTTAACTCTGATCTGGACACACTACTGATTTACAAAAGGTTGAAAAGGATAATTTCAGTTCACTTTTAATACTCTGTGATAGTCTGAATGGTGTTTCATGCAACTATTTGTAGGTATTCAGTCGTGTCAAGGCTAAAACTCACTTATTCATGTCCTTCCTGGGTTTCAATGATACGAGGCTGGGTTTCTCCAGTGCCTTTCCCAGAGTCAACCCAATATGATAGTACTACTAGTAGAGATTAGCCCAAGATTGTATGATCAAAGTCATATACATGTATGCTAACCACTGAGCCACACAGTATCCCTTTCACCCAGAACACAACAAGATCATACTATACAGACCATGTAGTTCAGTCTTGGATCCACATCTTTCAGATACCTAGTGAGAGATTCTGACTAAAACAGTTCTGATATTGCAACAAATGAGCTTTTCTGTAAGTTAAATTTGTCAGTTTGAAATATTTAGTAGCCTCAGGTATCATGAAATATCAAATATTTAGTAGCCTCGGGTACTAGGTCATATCAGATATTTAGTAGCCTCAGGTATGTTGACATATCACATATAAAATAGCCTCAGGTTTCATGACATATCAAATATTTATTAGCCTCAGGCATCATGACAAATCAAATATTTAGTTGCCTCTGGTATCATGACATATCAAATATTTAGTAGCCTCAGATATCATGACATATAAAATATTTAGTAGCCTCAGGTATCATGACAAATCAAATATTTAGTGGCCTCAGGTATCATGACATATCAAATACTTGGTGGCCTCTGGTATCATGACATAATAAATATTTAATAGCCTAAGATATTATGACATATCCAGGGTTCCCGCTGGGCTTCGCATTTGGTGCCATTTGCGATAGATTTTGTAATGTGGCGCAAGAAAAAGCCAAATGACGAAAATGACTGGCGCCGATATTTTTCACATCGGGGTGCCGTACATTTTGATACTGGTCCCCGTCATCTCAATGCGTGAAAGCGTATCTATAACCGAAAAATCGATAAGCAGTTTGTAAATTGTCGCCTACACACCCCATCACGGCAGGTGATCTAAATAACAGTCTGTACATTACATGGGATTGTCTAGTTACACACAATACACGCATATACACCATGCAATGCTAATAATCAATCAAATGTCAATTTCGCCACGCCCCATCTGCATCCAAGGGTGTGAAAACAGAATTTTTACACAACGTGAAGTACTACGAACCAATCAGGAATCACCTACAAGATTTAGTCGCCGCCCATAATTTCTAAAGCCACGCCTTGATTCTGTGTTATATAAATGATACATGCGGGGCATTATGGTTCGTATTTAGCGACAACCACACCATTTTTAGGTGGATTATGCATAAATTCGGCAATTAACACATCAATGAAAGAAGATTGGACCTCGGGATAACTGATTTGTCGGCTCGCCGCTTATGTTTGCAAACTGGAATTTTCGCGATCGATTATTCCTTTCTCAGTTAAAGAAGTCGGTCGCCATTTTTTTTTTTAAGTAAACAGTGATCGGTAGATAACGATTATGATCTTATTGCCCAATAATGTTTTCTACCTTTCAAAAGACAAGATTTATCACTTGATCTATGAATAACTCAGTAATTTCTTGTCTGCCAAAGCTTTCAATGCGGACAAGTTAACATTTTTAGCTCGGCTGTTTTTGAAGAATACAACGTCGAGTTATATTGCCGTAGCCCTGTCGTCGTCATGCAACAAGTTTGAAACTTTTGGATACCTCTGTTATTACTTAACTCTTTACCATACAATCCTGACTTTTAACGACCCTGAGGAGCCTTTTGAAAACATTGCCAGCATTCTCTCCTTTTCCCACAATGTTTTCTACCCCTCCCAAAACAAATTTAATCTTAAAGTCGCATTTATTTTTTCGTCTGCAAGTACTTTCAATTTCAACAGATCTATAATTTTGTTGTTTGGGAAAGAGTTAAGATATTTACTTAAAACCTGGGCAAGTTAGTAAGTTCTATCAAAAGGGGAACCTGTATACAACAAGCAGGTAACAAAGCATATTGAAGCACAGCCATGCCCCTTTTTCACCTTGGGATTTTCCCTGAAAATCAAGCACCTGCTCCCTAACTGTATTCACGCAATGAATATAGATATGGGTTAAAAAACCAATCAAATGGAAAAATGTTTTCTCATTTATTTCATTGCTCACAATACAAACAAAGAAAAGATATTTTATTAACCAATTTTTTATCCTTGCTGACCCCATGTACTTTCATTTTAGAGATGGCACCAACTGGCTCAAATTATTTTAATGTGGCGCAAACTTTTCTCATTTGGCGAAAGTGGTGGCGCAAGAAAAAAAATGGCCAGGGGGAACCCTGCATATCAAATATTCAGTAGCTTTGAGTATCATGACATATGAAATATTCAGTAGCCTTGGGTATCATGACACATCAAATATTTAGTAGTCTTGGGTATCATGATATAAATATTTCATAGCCTCAGACATCATGACATATCAAATATTTAGTAGCCTCAGATATCATGACATATCAAATATTTAGTAGCCTCTGGTATCATGGCATATCAAATATTTAGTATTCTCGGGTACCATGACATAACAAATATATAGTAGCCTCAGGTATTATGACATATCAAATATTTAGTAGCCTTGAGTATCATGACATATGAAATATTTAGTAGCTTTGGGTATCATGACATATCAAATATTTACTAGCCTCAGGTATTAAGACATATCAAATATTTAGTAGCCTCAGGTATCGTGCTGTATAAAATATTTAGTAGCGTCAGGTATCATGACATATCAAAACTTGCTGCATGTAGATTTCATCATTTTTTTACCTAAAAATGACAAGGTTCATTCTGTTTTTGTGAGTGTTATTATACTCCTCTAGACACTGTTCTACAATAGTGTACATGTCATCAAGAGAGCGCACTTCATCGTAGACTCTCTCCTCAGCCTCTGCATCGGGGTTCATGTAATCTCCAAACATCAAACTGCGCAGATCTTCCTCTTGTACCTACACACAGGTTATAATGTGATTGATTGATTAATTAAATGAATGGTGTTTTACGCCGCTGTCAATACTATTTCAGTCATATCATGACAACAGCTCACATATTCATGTATTTTCTGGGTTTTACCAGTACTAGGCTAGGGCTCTGGGGTGTCTTGCCCAAGGACACACCCATGAAAAACCCAGTGGATCAGGTGGGGCTCGAACCCGGGGCCTCCAGGTTATGAGTCCCACACTTTACCACTGAGCCCACACAACCCCCCCCCCCCCCCCCCCTATTATAATGTGTAAAACATTTACAAAAAAAGAGACCCTAATACATGAACAAGCAATTAACAGAAAGGAAATTAAAATTTGAATGAGAAGAATATAAAATACTTGTTTCCACTTCTGTCAACCAGTAAGACTGTAATTATGCAAATCAAATGAGCAATGCTCTGATACATGATGTATTTAACCAAGCAAGTAATCACATAAATATGGATAGATGAAATCGATTCTGTCCAACAACTTCCTGAATTGTCAGGAAGAACAGTCCTTGGACATGCAGAAAATTTACATATAGCAAAGGTTTCTATTCATGTTAGCCTGCACGGATTGAGCATGCTGACAGGGGTCAATACCTCTTGCATATGCATTAAACCCCTCTTTTCACAGAGCATGCCTCAAATACAGTTTCCTCCAACTGCAAGAATAAGATCAAATAAAAAGCAACTGCCTCCAATATCTTGATATCAGGATCAACAATAATTTCTATTTCATTGTAGTAAGCTCTTACCTTTTGTCCGTCGCCTACAAGGTTTTCAAACAGGGAATCAAAACTTTCCTTGAAAAATTCTTTCACAGACTTTTTCACTTCCCTATGAAAACAATTAACATCAAAGATAATTTTTCAGATTCCTATCCAGTATTATTAACCCTTAAGCTGCTAAGCCTGACTAAAGGACCTTCTGTGGATGGCGTAGATCAAGATCAGACAGCACAGAATGTGCAGTCTGATCTTGGATCTACACTGTACGATAAGGTGATATTTTTCCCCCAAAAATAACTTTGAAATAGCAATAATTAGGGTTATACTATCAGCTGCAAAGTTTCATTTCACTTATTTAGCAGATTAACCCTTTCCCAAATGACAAATTTTGGACTGGTCCTAATTGAAAGAGTTTGCAGACGACAATTTTAAATTTGATGAAAATGGCAGAAAGTTCTCAAATAGGGTAGAAAACACTGTAGGAAAAGGAGAAATTGCTCATTACGAGCAATTTCTCCTTTTCCCACAGTGTTTTCAAAAGACTTGTACTGCAGACACGTGAAAACCAGGGCTTGTTTGGGAAAGAGTTAAGGGTTTAATTAACACCTGCAGACAAACAACTTTGCCTGCCTTGCAGCAAACCACTTTTGAAAACGCTACAGAAAACAGAGACATTCCTATGGAAGGGAAATTTTTCTTTTTACCACAAACATTTACCATAAAATTGTCCAGTGTATTACTGTTTTCTTTTGTCTTGCATCTATCCACTGTTGAAACTTTTTTGGCAACTGCTCATACTAAGTTATTGTTCCTTTTGTCATAATATTTTTTTACATTGTATTCATGGTTAAAGACCAAACTTATCTACATTTTCCACATCTCACAAGCATGTTTTCAAAGTTCTCTGCTACAAAATTGATTCAAGTTGGTAATAACTTGTGCTACAGCAAAATTTGGAGTAAAATGACATAAAAAACAATGAATACTTGATTTATAAAAGTGATGGGACTCTTGAAAAGTTACATATACTGCTGTATAAACAAATCAATTTCAAATTTTTGAACCTTTGTCAAAGTCAATACATCAAATCTACAAGAGAGAAACTTACTCAAAAAGCCACTTTCTGTCATTATCATCAGTGAGACGATCATAGAAGACTCGCATCACTTCATGTACCCATAATCTGCAATACAATAAAATTTAAAAACTTATCGTATGAAAAACAAAATCCCTCATAAAGATTATTTGGGTTTGATTGCTGTGGATGAAATTTCAAATTTGCTCAAAATGACAGAGAATTCCCTTTATCTGAATCGAAAATAGCTGTTGCTTATATTTTGTCTTTTTCTTAACCCTTTACCATACATTCCCGACTTTTAATTGGTCGTCTGCAAATGCTTTGAATTTGGTCAAGTCCAAAACTTTACCATTTGGTAAAGACTTAAATCATCTCAAATTTGGAAAAATAAATATAGACCTGTCAAAAACAAATGGCTTAAAGCTATTTTTCCTCGTCCTTTCTTACTTGTTGAGTTAACTAGAACTGTCTCAAACCGAACAAAAATACCCCCCACTTGCACCTTGTTACTGAAGCAGCACAATCAGAGAAAATAAAGTTCACCTGTGACCTTGACCTTTGACCCATATGACCTAAAACAACAGGGCACCTGCTTGGGTCATGTGGAACACTTATATAAAGTTTCAGGGTCATAGGTCAAACGGCTTTTGAGGTAGAGCATGGAAACGAAAAGATGGATGAATTGGCGGATGGACAGATGGAAGGACAGACAGATGGACAGACTAACAGACATGGTGAAACCAGTATACCCCCCCTGCACTACATTGGTGGGGGTATAAAAAAAAAAATCTACAAAGAAAAGAATAGTGCTTTGCAGCTTGTTGCATTACAATTGCTTTTAGATATCTTTCCAAAACATTTAATTTAGACATTTTCTTCTCTTTTGTGTTAAGTTCTGGTATGTATTAAATAGCATGTTTGGTAAGGATTAAATATTTAATTGCAGAATTGTCCAAATTTGTTAGACAACACAAGTATTCCTACCTGATCATCACTCTCTTATTTTCCACCTGTGGTTTCTTGATCAAACAAACACCAAGAATGATCCTGGAGAAATCTCTCAAGTTAAACACATAGTGAGACTTGGCTGGAGTGGGAAGCAGGTTGGCAATGGCCTCTTTGTACATGTGAGATGTTGCTGTGACAATTAGATTGCCGAGAGAGAAAAAGTCAGCAGCAAATTCCTGGCCCTGAAAAAGATTTAGACATTACAGAAATGTTATCAAGGCATGAAAATATAAGATAAGAGTCAACCCAATATCTGATAACCATATAATTGAGACATGCACTGTGAAATGATTGGTGTTTATCTTGCTTTCAACATTATTTCAGTTACATCAAAGGGACACCTAACATATTTATGTATATATTATGCTCCTTGAAAAAGGGGCTTAATGCATCTGAGAGAGAGAGAGAGAGAGAGAGAGAGAGAGAGAGAGAGAGAGAGAGAGACACAGACAGACAGACAGACAGACAGAGAGAGACAGAGACACAGAGAGAGAGATAGAGAGACAGAAAGTTTCGACCTATGTCTGCCTGTGCAGTCAGCACAAGCTGATACGGGTTGTAACTTTTTGCTATTGGTTGATTTTCTGCCTGTCAAAGGACCAGTGTACCCCACGATTGAGACGGTTGTTATACAAAATGGACATCATGAGTCCACTATTCAGTAATGACTCGCTATGTATCACACATCACAAAGATACATCACACCCTCTTTGCCTACAGCACAGCTAAATTATATGTGTTCAAAACAAACTCTCATTCCCCATATAAATGACTTTTAAAGATCAAGGGGACATTATTCTTAAATGCTTAAAAGTACACATAATTTTTTTTTTGTGATCTGACCATCAACACTTTCTAGTAAACAGTTTTACAGAGATTCAATACAATGCTGTAGATGTAGTCTGCCACACAAATATACCTATGTACATGTCAAAGACAGATTGACACACAGACAAACAGAGAGGGTTATGATTACAGAAAAACTTACTCTTAAGTAGGTGCTCATTATGGTAGAGAAAATCTTTGACATAGTGTCATCATTGAAAGGGTTCATGCCAATGATGTTAAAATGTCTAAGGAACCTTGGGGTCACATCATTTCTACCACCCCCTGGAGGACCCATGGCGGCAAAGAACTGCATATCCTGTAGCGTGATCTTAGAGGTATCCTTCAGGTCATACCTGGGAGGGAAATATCATAATACAGAGGAGTTTCATGAAGTTTTAGGGTATCTACTATCATAAGAGTTGTAATCTCACTGCAGGCTATTTTACTTGTTACCTTGATTTAGCATGAATGAATATGAGTCACGCACTGTAAAAAGGGCATTTAATGCATCTGCAAAAAGTATCAACCCATTACAGCCTGCGCAGTCTGGGTTGGATCTTCTTGCCAGTTGTAAATTTTCTGTATGCCTAAGGACCAATCTATCTCATAATTTAGTTGGTTCTTAGACAAAATGGATTTCATGGATCCACAATTATGTGATGACTTCTTTGGTATAGTTCATCACAGAGATGCATTAAACCCCCTTTTAACAGAGTATGTCTAAAATAGAATGGTATTAAAAGAAACCCAGTTTTATTCACCTAATCACCACTCACATATAAGCATCTAAAGATGCTATAATTTGTCAAACTGTGAATCTAACATGATACAAGGCATGAAAATATTAACGCTTAAAGTGCCCTTCATGACTATAGTTGTCTTTGCAGCCAGTGCAGATCAAGATCAGGCTGCACAAAACATGCAGCCTGATCTTTGATCTACACTGTCTGCTTTGCTGAAACAATTAAGACAAAAGCAACCATGAAATTGCAATTATTTGGGTGGTATTTCTAGGATGAAAATGTCTGATAGGTTTATTTGGCACTCTTAGGGATAAATGTTACTTTCTCACGATTAAAAATCTCAAAGGTTCCCCATTACATGCATGTTGACAAAATATGATTGCCCATTTAGCTATTCATACAATACCATTAATTATATTAAAGTGACACAAACAACAAAGTGTTTTCCTCTTGGTATGGAAAACATTATGGGAAAGGGAGCAATTACTTCAAAATGTGTTTACAGCCTGATCGTCAATAGTCTCACTGATAAGGTAGTAGGTTGAACAATTTCTCTGCCTGTATTCACTGACCATTCTTAAGAATGTTCCTAGTCTTATTCCTCAGAATTTTCTAAATTTAGAAGTAACACAACTTCTGATTGGCTAAACCACATGGTTTAGCCAATCAGAAGTTGTGTTACTTTCAAATTTAGAAAATCTTGGAGAAAAAAAGACTAAAAATGTTTTAGGAATGTTTGGTGAATACCGGCCCTGCTCCTGTTAACTCCTTACCACACAATCCCAACTTTTAATGACCCTGAGAAAGAAGCCTTTTGAAAACATTGTGGGAAAAGGTGAAAATGCTGGTAACCAGCATTTTTTCCTTTTTCTATAATGTTTTCTACCTTTCCCAAAACAAGTTTCAATTTTTGAGTCGCATTAATATGTTGTCTGCAATTGCTTTCAAGTCAGACCAGTCTAAAATTTTGTCGTTTGGTAAAGGGTAAAAAACTTAAAGTTATAAACCTTACCAGTTTCCATGGTCCAGATACTGTCTCAGTAGTTCAATAGGTGGTTGAGCCCCATAAACTTCCTTGGCGGGCATGTTCAAGTCATCTACAAAGATGACAGCTTTCTTTCCCATCTGAGGTCCATACACACCTTTCCGTCTTTTGTCTAGACGGGACATTATAATATTCTGAAATGAATAAACGAACAACAAAAATTGTATTTTGCTAATAATAGTCTAGTGGACAAACAAAAAAACAAAGTAGACATTTTTAAGCTGGAATCTCATAAAAATGAGCCATGCTCTGGCAAAAGCAGGCTTAATGCATCGCTGTGATACATGATACCAAGCAAGTCATCACATAATGATGGATCCATAAAAATCCATTTTCTCTAAAAAAAAAACTAAACCTTGATGTAGAATGGTCCTATGACATGCAAAAGTTGACCAAATGCAAAAAGTTCCGGCCCAGATCTGCCTCCGCAACTGTGCGGGCTGACCTTGGTTAATACTCTTTGCAGATGCATTGAGCCCCCAGGTCATGGTTCACAGATCATGGTTCAAATGTAATTTACTTGACTGGTAATAAATCATCTTTATCTCCTGTAACAATTTTTTCAGCTAAAGAATTTGAAACTTTCTTGCAAATTCTGCATAGTGGTTATCAATAAAAATTAAGGTTTGCAACATGAATACATGTGTAAACCTGGCAGAAAAAGGAGAAATCATTCAAAGGAACAATTCAACATTTTTCTTTGATGTTAACAAAAGTGCTCTGCTGCAAGACAAAGTCAGTTGGCTACATGAAGTAGTTTTTACTCATTACCAAATGAAAACATTTTCGACTTGGCCAAATTGAAAGCATTTGCAGACAACAAAATAAATTTAGCTCAAGTAAAGATTTTCGACTTTGATGGGGTAGAAAACATTTTTGGAAAAGGAAAAAAATGCTGGTTACCAGCATTTTCTCCTTTTCCAACAGTGTTTTCAAGTCTTCTTTCTCAAGGTCGTCAAAACTCGGGATTGTGTGGTAAAAGGTTTAATCTCAATTTAATGCCTGCACACAATATGAACCAAAGTGACTACAAATATAGAAATTGTACTGTTATGGAAAGGAAAGAAATAAACATATGAGCAATGCTCTGGCAAAATTGTACTTAACCCTTTCCCAAAGAAGCCCTGGTTTTCACGTGTCTGTATTACAAGTCTTTTGAAAACACTGTGGGAAAAGGAGAAATTGCTCGTAACGAGCAATTTCTCCTTTTCCCACAGTGTTTTCGATCCTTTTTGAGACCTTTCTGCCATTTTCATCAAATTTAAAATTGTCGTCTGCAAACTCTTTCAACTTGGACCAGTCCAAATTTTGTCGTTTGGGAAAGGGTTAATGCATCTCCATAATGCATGACACCAAGCAAGTCATCACATGATCATGGATCCATAAAGTCCATTTTGTCTAACAATCAACTCAATCATGGGGTACACTGGTCCTTTGACATACAGGAAATTGACTAATAGCGAAAAAGTTTCAGCCCAGGTCAGCCTGCACGAACGGCGCAGGCTAACCTGGGTCAATATTTTTTGCAGATGCATTAAGCTCCATTTTCACAGAGCATGCCTAATATACAGTGAACTGGTGAAGTATAAGTGATTTTCTGCTAATCTGAATGCAATCAATCAAATGAAATGAATTGATCATAATTAGATCTTATTTCTTTGTCTCACCGGAATTGAGGTTACAGAAACTTTGCCATATACATACAATGCAACACCAATACCCTAGCCTCCCATACCTGTGTCTGGTTAGCACTTGTCTGAGCGGAGAAGTTGACAAAAGAAGGTAGGAACTTCTCCTTGGGTAAATCATGCATCAGTTTGTCTTGTACGTAGACAGATTTGCCTGTTCCTGTGGGTCCAACAAACAGCAGTGGTCTGAAATGCACAATTTATAAATAATTATACTTCATAGTACAGTTCTGACCACCCTAGACCAACACTCATACTACTGGAAAATCGAGTTAATGACATAAACTTTCTGCAACTACAATGATTTATTACTTTTAAATATGCAGGCATTAGCCACGAAAATGTTTGAAAACTGTGAGAAAAGGTAAAATTTCTCACTTTGAGCAATTTCACCTTTAGCCACAATATTTTTTTACATGAAGTACATGTAAATGATTTTGAAGCAAAAATCTTCCAAAATGATGAGATATCAGAAAATGTCAAAGTTTTTGGATGACAATGAAAGGGCTATGCATGATAATATCTTGTCACTTTCTTTGAAAATAGCCAATCTAAAAAATGAGCTGAAATCACAGACTACCATTTTGAATTTATATCTTTTTTACCAGAAAATAACTTATAATGGTAAACTTATAGTGGTATTTAACATTTCTGAAAATAGTTATCAATTGATATAGAAAAAATAGTTGAGTACATACATACATACAGAGTATTTTACCATATTAACCTATTCCCAAACGAAAAATTTTAGACTTTTCAATTTCAAATCATCTGCAGACAACACATTCAAAATTGGTTCAAAATGGCTTAAGCTCCCTGATAGTGCAGAAACTTTTGTGGGAAAAGAAGAAAATGCTGGTTACCAGCATTTTCTCCTTTTCCCACAAAGTTTTCAAAAGTCTTCTTCTTCGGGGTCGTAAAAACCCGGGATTGTTTGGTAAAGGGTTAAAGGAACAATACATGGTAAGAAAGATTAGTTTAATCTTGACACAGATTGTACCAGTTGAGTATTTATGCTTATGATCCAATTGAATATTTCCAGTACAAAATATACAGAGTGTATCTGTAAATTTGATATGAGAATATTATAAACAAGAATAGATGTATCACTGGCATAAAGTAGCTCATATTCAAAGCTTAAGATACATCAGAAGTGTACAACAGATTACAATTTTAAATATAAGGTGAATGTATAATATATGTGTAGTGGTGCAAGTTTTACTTTCAAAAATACCTTAGGCTGCATGGTTGCAAGCAACTTATATGGTACATGTAATGGCAGTACCATGATACATACCTAACATACCAGTATATAATCCTGTTACAGGTGTTTTTACCAGTTACCAGTTCTTATTACAAATTCAAAATATCAGAGCCATGCCTAACAATGCAATGAAACTTTAACTGTCAATTTCACTTAAATTACTATAGCCATTGGCTGAGGTCAAAGCCATAGCTATCTGGGTCAAGAAGAGCATGCAACCTGATCTCTTCAACCCTTTACTACATAATCGAGTTTTAATGACCCTTAGGGGGAAGTCGTTTGAAAACACTGAAGGAAAAGAAGAAAATGCTGGTTACCAGCATTTTCTCCTTTTCCCACAATGTTATCTACTCTTTCAGAGGCAAGTTCCATCATTTGAGCCACATTTAATTTTTTGTCTGCAAATGCTTTCAAGTTGGATCAGACTAAAATTTTGTCATTTGGTAAAAAGTTAATAGAATATCTTCCATTGTACCAATGTACATTTTACTGGGTTTTTTTTGACTTAATTAAGTACCAATATGAAATATCATTTATCTCATTTTCATAGAAATAAGTTTTCCTTTCATAAAATTATTGCAAGGTGTCCAAAATAACTGGAGATCAAAATGCAATTTTACACTTGTAGTCTGTTAGGTCTTTCCATGTTTTAGACAAGGAAAATAATATTTTTACGTCCAAGTCAAACATAGAGGAGTTTCAAACCTATTCAGAATATATCATTTTTTGTCTTGCAAGACATCCATGTTTTTAGAGTACTTTTAATTGTTTACCAACAATCACAGGTTTTAACGACCCTCAGGAAGAGGCCTTTTAAAAACACTGTAGGAAAAGGAGAAAATGCAAGTAGCCCGCATTTTCTCCTTTTCACACAATGTTTTCTTCCTTTTCGTACACAGCAATCATCCTTTGTGCTATATATGAAATGACGTCTGCAAATGCTTCCAATTTGAGTGAGTCCAGTTTTTTGTCATTTGGTAAAGGGTTAAATACATCTGGAGCCATGTAACCATACAACAAAAAGTATATTACAATAGTGAAGTATTGGTCTCTTTTAACTCTTTAAGCATGCCTTTCAGTTGATGTGAAAGACCAAATGTACTGAAAACTTAACTCTCTACCGAACAACCCTGACTTTAAATGACCCTGAAAGAGAAACCTTTTCAAAACATTATGGGAAAAGAGGAAAATGCGGGTTACCAGCATTTTCTCCTTTTCCCACAATGTTTTCTACCCTATCACAGACAGAAATAATCATTTTAGCAACATTCGATTTGTCTTCTGAAAATGCTTTCAATTTGGTTGGGTCAAAAATTTTGTCGTTTGGTAAAGAGTTATTAATGCACTTATGCAGTTTTGGCCAAAATACATAACAAAATATTGAATAGTGTGGACCAAAATCAGACTGCATGCTCTCTGCAGCCTTGATCTAGTTCTACACTTTCTGAAAAAAGCATATGATACCTCCGGCATGACAAGAAGTTAAAAAAAAGCACAGTTGTGACCTCACTGACTATATATGACAGAGGTTTGACAACCTTAAGCCCATTTTTACTACAAAATAAGATACTAAAGATACAGTGAAGATAAAATTACCGTTGCAGGGAATCAAATTTACTACAAGTCAAATATAGATTTCTTTAACAAATTCATTTGTGCTCCCATAACTATGTATCTTGAAACAAAACCTGGGTAACATTTTTCTATATTCAACAGAATTTAACCCATAGAAGGCCAAATAAAACAAATGTTTTTTTTTTAGCCTTCAAAATAAGACCTAATTAATGCCACATCAAGGCTGTTTTTGTCAGAATATGTCACAAAAGATGTGGCAGTTTAGATCAAAGATCTCATTGCACATCTTCATCTACTGATCCTGATCTTTATCAGCTGTGAAAGTAAGGTACAGATGTGCAAGGTTTGATCAATACCAATAAATGAATTTCTTCTAAATACAACTTGTACAGTGTTTATCATGTATGTCTCCTGAATGGCTGCATGCTTTCTTTTGGCTTTAACTCTTTACCAAAGGACAAAATTTTAGACTAGTCCAAATTGAAAGCATTTACAGACAACAAAATAAATGTGACCCAAACATTGAAATTTGTTTTGGGAAGGGTAGAAAACATTGTGGGAAAAGGAGAAAATGCTGGTTACCAGCATTTTCTCCTTTTCCAACAATGTTTTCAGAAGCTTTCTTTTTCAAGGTCGTTAAAAGTTGGGATTGTGTAGTAAAGGGTTAATTTGTATTTTGGGGAAAGAACTTCTAACATGGGTTATGGGACAAATGAAAGGCTCCTGTTCCAGTAAGACATAGTTTCTCCACTTAGTTTTCAAACCCTGTAACTTCTGACTTGGGTTATGTGACAGTGAAATACTTCTGATCCAGTAAAGCAGAGTTTCTCCACTTCTATTTCAATCACATTTTATTTATTTAGTTTCAAAGGTTTTCATTCTTTGTCTCTTTACCATCAGACAAAATTCTAGACTCATCAATTTTGAAAGCATTTGCAATCAATGAGTTAAATGTGTTACAAATGATGGAATTTATTTGTAAAATGGTAGAAAACACGGTGGAAAAAGGGGCAAATGCTGGTTACCAGAATTTTCTCCCTTTTCCGTATTTCAAAAGCTTTTTCAGTCATGGTCTTTGAAATTTAGGATTGTGTGGTAACAAGTTAGATGCAACCAAAGAAATGTTCCTGGAGTCGATTTTGTCTTATTGAAAGGCAGGCATCTACCTATCTTTCATCAAAGCATTATCATGCGTAGCATGAGGATGAGTTATTTATGACCAAGTCTATGACCATACCTGGAATGCTCAATACACAGGTCCATGATAAACCTGTATCTGGCTGTATCCATGGTTGGGACCAGCATCTCTCGGATCTTTTTGGATTTGGGTTCAACTCCCTTGAGAAGGTCATTCCAGTGTTTCCATTGACCTCTGGCTTTTTGCTGAATATAAAGAATGGGATTTAGAACAAAATATCAGAACCATGCTCTGTGAAAAGGGGCTTAATGCATCTGCGAAAAGTATTGACTCTGGTCAGCCTGCACAGGCTGACCTGGGCTGAAATTTTTTGCTATTGGTCCATTTTCTGTATGTCAAAGGATACTCTACCTTATGACACAGTCGGTTGTTAGACATAATGAATTCTAAGGATCCCTATGTGATGTCTTGCTTGGTATAATGCATCACAGAAATGCATTAATCCCCCTTTTGCCAGAGTATGGCTCATCTATTTTGGTCTGTCAAAACAGTCAGATGACAGATCAGGCATTACAGCTTATTGTTTCGGGATGACAAAATTTCAGACTGCTCCAAACTGAAAGTATTTGCAGTCGACAAATTAGATTTTACTCAAATGATGGAATATATCTTTGAAAAGGTACAAAACATTGCAGGAAAAGGAGAAAATACTGCAACATTATTCTCCTTTTCCAATAATATGTTCAAAGGCCTTATTCCCTAAGGTCATTAACCCTTTCCCAAACGACAAAATTTAGACTGGTCCAAACTGAAAGAGTTTGCAGACGACAATTTTAAATTTGATGAAAATGACAGAAAGTTCTCCAATAGGGTAGAAAACACTGTGGGAAAAGGAGAAATTGCTCGTTACGAGCAACTTATCCTTTTCCCACAGTGTTTTCAAAAGACTTGAACTACGGACACGTGAAAACCAGGGCTTGTTTGGCAAAGGGTTAAAGCACAGGATTGTTGGGAAAGGGTAAGACTACATTTTAGATTACACAGGTAAATAGCAACAAACATAAATAACATCAAACATTTTATCTATAAGAATAGTTACGATGTTCGTATAGTTTTGAATTTTAGTTTTAAGTTGCATTAACCCTTTACCACACAATCCCAATTTTTAACAACCCTGTGAAAGAAGTCTTTTGAAAACATTGTCGGAAAAGGAGAAAATGCTGGTATCCAGCATTTTCTCCTTTTCCAAAAATGTTTTCTACCCTTTCCAAAACAAATACCAATTTTTCAGTCACATTTATTTTGTCGTCTGCAAATGGTTTGAATTTGGACCAGTCTAAAATTTTGTTGTGTGGTAAAGAGTTAAGTCAATCTTGACTTTTCACTAGTCAATAAAGGAATTCAGCATCAGATACAAATTTGGACCTTTTTTCATGCAGACATTTGTTTCTAAATTGTACCTTCAGGTCACTCACATACTACAGAGCTGGTTTTAAAAAAAACTAGCAATGAAATTATATGTAAAATTATCAAAACTTAAAAGTTATAACAACAGCAGTTTAACGCTTTAACAAATGACAAAATTTTAGACTGGTCCAAATTGAAGCATTTGCAGACGACAAATTAAACGTGGCTCAGATGACAAAATTTGTCCTTGATAGAGTAGAAAACAATGTGGGAAAAGGAGAAAATGCTGGTAATCAGCATTTTCTCCTTTTCCCACAATGTCGTCACAAGGCTTCTTCCTCAGGGTCGTTAAAAGTCGGGATTGTGTGGTAAAGGGTTAATACATATATATATGAGCTATGCTCTGGCAAAGGGGATTTAATGGATCTCCATAATGCATACCACCAAGCAAGTCATCATATAATTATGGATCCATAAAATCCTTTTTTGTCTAACATTCAACTGAATCATGACATAGACTGGTCCTTTGACATGCAGAAAAGTGACCAATAGCAAAGAGTTTTGTCCCAGGTCAACCTGTGTCCATTACTCTATGAGCATGGTTCATATATGCACATATGATTTGTTATACAAGTGATATTTAACCCTCCGCCAAACAATCCCCTGTTTTAACAATCTCAAGGAAAAGGTTTTTGAAAACATTGTGAGAAAAAGAGATAATGCTGGTAACCAGCATTTTCTCCTTTTCCCACACTGTTTTCTATGCTTTCAAAGACAATTTAAATGACAGCATCTGAGTAACAGTTAATTTTCTACCTGCAAATACCATCAATTGGGACAAGTCTAGAATTCTGCTATCTGGGAAAGGATTAAACAAAAAGGGCTATGATTTCATGTCTATATAACATAGATTTACACTGTATCAACAATATTACAACAAATCTGTTTCAAAACTAAACTACTGCCTGTTGACATAGTGTTTAAAGGATAAAGCAGATGTTTGAGTCACAGTGACTGTGCCGTTTTTTATGAAAAATGAAAACTTTCAGTAAAGCATGAAATAACAAGAGGGCCATGATGGCCCTGTGTTGCTCCACTGGCTTATAAATATAAACCATAAATACTAAACATTTCAATTCTGAGCCAAATGGTTTCAAAATGAAGACTTAAAAGTTTTCTCTGTAAAAGCCCATGTGAAAGTTGAGACCCGCAAGGCAAAGCCATTTTTGATCCCAGAGCTATAATTACTTGAACCCTGGTAGAGGTCCACAAGATAAAGCCACATGCCAAAATAGTACAAGTCTATGCTGTATGGTTATAAATAAGGTGATTTTCAAGTTTTGTCCATATGACGCCTCTGTAAAAAATAAGACCCCTGATGCAAGGCTAATTTCAAAAAAAAAATCAAAACAGGAAGATTTCTTAAGTTGTCACTATGTAAGCCCATGTAAAACTTGTTACCCCTGCGGCGGGGCCAATTTTGACCCCAGGGCTAAAATTTTGGCCCGCTTGGTAGAGGCCCACTAGATATAGCAACACACAAAATTTGGTAGCTCTAGGCCTTATGGCTAGGTACAGGAAGATTTTTAAAGTTTTCTCTATATAAGCCTATGTAAAACTTGTGAGCCCTGGGGCAGAGCCAATTTTGACCCTAGGGCTATAATTTGAAGAAACTTGATGGAGGTCTACTACATAAAGCTACATGCCAAATTTGGTAGCCCTATGCCTTATGGTTTCAGACAAGAAGATTTTTAAAGATTTCCAATATTTTTCAGTTTTGTTTCCATGGCAACCAGAGTTTTTGAAGGAATCAAATTCTTTCAAGAAATTCTGAAGAGGACCATGGCAGGATCATTTCTGTGAAGTTTCATGAAAATTGGATGGGTAGTTTCAGAGAAGAAGATGTTTGAAATAAAAGTTATTGCACGGACGGACGCACGGACGGACGCACGGAGGACACCGGGCCATGACATAAGCCCGCTGGCCTTCGGCCAGTGGAGCTAAAAATGTATGTCTGATTTTTGCTGCTGAAAATAAAAGTGCCTAAATGACAAAGCATTGTAGATGTGAAAACATCTTGCGTGTTCAATCTCTACCGTTACTTTACTTTCCTCTCCTTCAACGGCCTAAGTAATCAAATGTAAACATAACAGATCAATAGCATCCTTTCAATATTGCCGCAAATTTTATGTAGTATCTTAACCAAACTTGCCTTCCTTTAACTCTTTACCACACAATCCTGTGTTTTAACGACCCTATGATAGAAGCCTTTTGAAAACATTGTGGGAAAAGGAGAAAATGCTGGTAACCAGCATTTTCTCCTTTTCCCATAAGGTTTTCTACCCTTTCCAAAACAAATTTCAATTTTTCATTCACATTTATTTTGTCATCTGCAAATGGTTTGAATTTGGACCAGTCTAAAATTTTGTTGTTTGGTAAAGAGTTAAACAGCATTTTTTTACCTGAATAAATACAGAAACAGTTTCACTTTATTTCCTTTCAATTTATCTGGCACATGATGGGTTAGTCAGCCTGGTTTCAACCAAAGAGGTGGCTGTATCTTTAACCCTTTCCCAAATGATGAATTTTAGACTGGTCCAAATTGAAAGAGTTTGCAGACGACAATTTTAAATTTGATGAAAATGACAGAAACTTCCCCAAAAGGGTAGAAAACACTGTGGGAAAAGGAGAAATTGCTCGTTACGAGCAATTTCTCCTTTTCCCACAGTGTTTTCAAAAGACTTGTACTGCAGACATGTGAAAACCAGGGCTTGTTTGGGAAAGGGTTAAGTAGAGTTTGTTAACTGATGGATACTTAACTCTTTACCAAACGACAAAATTTTAGACTAGTCCAAATTGAAAGCACTTGCAGACGACAAATTCAATGTGACTTAAAAATTGAAATTTGTTATGGGATGGGTAGGAAACATTGTGGGAAAAGGAGAAAATGCTGGTTACCAGCATTTTCTCCTTTTCCCACAATGTTTTCAAAAGGCTTCCTTTTTAGGGTCATTAAAAGTCGGGATTGTGTGGTAAAGAGTTAGATTGCTTTTACAGTATCATCGCCACCTCTTACTTATGTTCTTATACAAATTTTGAACATCAAACAAAAGAATGACTTCATTTTACATTATTTACCTCTTTACCATGTGATGACACTTTAGACTTTTACAATTAGAAAGTATTTGGACATGCAAAATTAAATGTGGTGCATACGATATTATTTGTATTTGAAAGAGTAGAAAGCATTGCGCCGTATATAGAAAATACTGAATACCACCGTTTTTTCCTTTTGCCCATGATGTTTTCAAAGACTCCTTCCTTAGGGCCATTGAAATCCGAGATTGTATGGTAAAGAGTTATGGAAAATTACATCTTATTAAAGGAAAGAAAATATTAACATAATACTGAGATTATATATGACATAATTACATATGGCTACATTTCCTACATAACATGCAAGTACCAATCACTTTAACAATATATTTACAACAAAGTATTAAAATCTTAATATGTTCCATCTTATATATTAAGTTCCACAGCCTTTTAACTATTAAGAAAAGAAGCCATGGCCTATGATAAGCCATGACTTTTTTCCAAAATGTTTCCAACAATAATCTAGACAAGTCATTGCTCAGTTTACCGTAATATAATGGATCGGCATGGACAAACAATATCTATAGTTAACCCATAGAGTTCAAAGCATGACTTCATTTGCTTTGAGGACAGTGTAAATTCAGATCGAACAGCATGGTATGATCTAAGTTTCCACTGTACACAACTTTGTGGACAGCAAAATTTAGGTCCTTTTTACCCTGTTGGATTGAAAATGTCCATTTCATTTAGTAAAGTTCTCTGTGGATTAACAGAATTACCCTACCTTTTCATCGCCATCTAGTTTCTAATAGATGAGAAAATTCTAAATTACTGACTTATCTGAGAAATAGTCATACATTCAACAGATGTCTTCTTAATCTTTGACAAAGAATTAACCAGTAATATTTCAAACCTGAGAACTTAATGAAATACACCCCTACTTTATTTCTGAACAACTTTCTTTTTATTGCCACACATCTTCGTTAAATCTTTAATAAAATAAGCGTATATCATACAAATACATGAACATAAGGGAGAATTCATCGGAATGGCACATAAACTTGCGCATGTAATTGAAAATTTGCATGCATTGAATCAAGAACAATACGTTTGAAAAATAAAAGTTGATGGAAAAAAATATGTACCCATTAACATGATTCATTTGTGAGTGAAAACATGATAAATCAACTATCTAACAATACCTTATGATCAAATATGAGCTGTGAGATGTTAACTCTTTACCAAACGATAAAATTTTAGAATTTTTTAAATTCAAGGCATTTGCTGACAGAAAATCAAATGTTACTCTACACATGAAATTTGTCTTTCATAGAGTAGAAAACATTGTGGGAAAAGGAGAAAATGCTGGTTACCAGCATTTTCTCCTTTTTCCACAATGTTTTCTTTCCAAGGGCCATTAAAAGTTGGGATTGTGTGGTAAAGGGTTAACCCCTACTTTAATCTCCCACCCTTGGCCCCCCAGAAAATCATACCTCAAAGTAAACGTCATAAATAAGCTGGTCAGTAGGTACTGGAACATCAGATTTACCAACTGCCTTTGGAACTGGATGCTTGTCAAATTTACCGCCCAGAAGGTCCTTGTAAAAAGCGTCAAACTTGCTTCTGCCATCTACATCCACAACAGATCCAATGGACCACGGAATAGCAAAGATGACTACATTCTGCAGAAAATAAAAGCACCATGGTGTATTATCCTTTTCCGCTTATCTTTGATACCATTACCAGTGTTTTCTCTAGATGTAAAATTTTGAGGGTCATTGATGACCTGTTATCCCGAATTCTGGGGGTCAAAAGTTAACCCTTTCCCAAACGACAAATTTTGGACTGGTCCAAATTGAAAGAGTTTGCAGACGACAATTTTAAATTTGATGAAAATGGCAGAAAGTTCTCAAAATGGGTAAAAAACACTGTGGGAAAAGGAGAAATTGCTCGTTACGAGCAATTTCTCCTTTTCCCACAGTGTTTTCAAAAGACTTGTACTGCAGACACGTGAAAATCAGGGCTTGTTTGGGAAAGGGTTAAAACTGAGGATCACCATTTTTTTGTGAATATTCTTTTGTTTGTGTTTTATTTACATCACCAAATATCAGTATGGTCAGAAAAAACGAACAAAAGATCTTTGTAACTTACAAGGGAAAAGTGACAGTTTGCATGAAAATGCCGTACAAAGTTGTTGTTTCTTCAGTGTGTGCATGTTACGGAAAGGTATAGTGCAGGTATTGTACTTCAAAGTTCTTAATGTTGTATTGTCATGGATTCTGTTAGGGTAACTATCAAAATCAGCTTTTTGGCATTCTAATGCAAAAAAACGCTGTCAAATGTCTTCAGTGCCGACTACTTTTTATGCAAAGTAATAGATCTAATCAAGTTTCTTTGATGATTGAAATTACTAGTAGTCTAAATCTGTTCCCAGTTTATCGCCTGTTCACAATCAGTTCACTGTTCTATGTAGAATTGGATACCAGTTCAATTGGTTCAGGCTAATGAAAAAGGATAGAGTGGATTTCCCAATTATGAACCAGTTACATTAATCAGCAAAAGGATTCTTCACCAATATTTTTTGCTCAGAAAATGCAGTTTAAAAGTGGGTGAGAAAATATGCAATTAAAGAAAATGCAGTTTAAAAGTGGGTCAGAAAATATGCAATTACAGAAATTTAGCACAACAAAGGAGTAAAAAAGGCATCAAAATGCAGAAAACTAGCTCTGGAGAAAACATTACAGCACATGATCTTGAAATAAAAGACATATACATAAACAGGTAAGTTTTGAATTTTAAAGAGTGAACAAACTTTCATGTATTCATAATAGCAGCAGAATTGGAAAATTAGTATCACCTACATGAAAACTAGTATTATTTTGTTCATAATGTACATTTATGTTGTCAGTTACTAATATACCAATACTTCTATGTCAGTTTATGAATTTTCAACTAAATTTTTGCTCTCAGTTTAGACTTTAAAACCTAGCAGCACTTTCCTCAATGAATAGATAGAGTTAACCCTTTCCCAAACAACAAATTTTGGACTGGTCCAAATTGAATGAGTTTGCAGACGACAATTTTGAATTTTATGAAAATGGCAGAAAGTTATCAAAAAGGGTAGAAAACACTGTGGGAAAAGGAGAAATTGCTCGTTACGAGCAATTTCTCCTTTTCCCTCAGTGTTTTCAAAAGACTTGTACTGCAGACACGTGAAAACCAGGGCTTGTTTGGGAAAGGGTTAAAAGTTAAATGTATGCATGGATAACTCACAATGACCCAAGTTCGAAGGTTCTTGTTGTGTTCCACATCTTCGTGATTGAGAGCATCTGACAGCAGCATGTCAACCATGTACATCAGTGATCTCACAACATTCGATGGTTTGGATGGAATATACTCCTGCATGAAAAAAAAGGAAGAGCCATCAAGAGAATGAAAAAGCTTTTTTGTAGTTTTAATCCATCATAACCATTTTCCTTTAACTCTTTACTACACAACAAAATTTTGAAGGTGACCAAATTGAAAGCATTTGCAGACAACATATTAAATGAAGATTTCTGTTTTTGATAGGATAGAAAAAATTGTGGGAAAAGGAGAAAATGCTGGTTAACAGCATTTTCTCCTTTTCCCATAATTTTTTCGAAACGCTTCTTTGTCTGGGTCGTTAAAACTCGGGACTGTGTGGTAAATGGTAAACCAATTTTGCAGTGAATGTTAACCTTCTACACCAATAGATAAATGAAATGAAAATTCTCAGACTTTAACACAGATCAAGGAAATGCCGTTTCAAGATCGTTATGGCTACATATTTCACACCAGTTGGACTGAAAAGATCAAAGATCAGACTGCTTAGTACAGTCAGATTTTGATCTACAATGTCCACAAAAGATCAACCCATGTGTTAATCCCTTGTTCTGCAATACACGTGTGATGTATTTTCTGTCACCACTGAACAATTGAGAAGCTTGATTTTCTCAATTCAAGTTGCTAACCCTTTTGAGAAAAATCTTCTATCAAAATACAAAATACCAAATTTTTGTCTGCAAGTTATTGGACATGGATATAAGAACACAAGTAATTGTTTATTCATTCCTTAACTCTTTATTGGAAAACAAAATTTGATGCCTGTCCAAATTGAAAGCGTTTGCAGGTCTTCAACAAATTTAATACGACTAGAATGATGGGATTTGCTTTTAGAAGGGTTGAAAACATTGTTGGAAAAAAGGAGAAAATGCTGTTTAGAAATTTTTTTTTTCAAAAGCCTTAATCCTCAGTTTCTTTAAAACTTGGGATTATTGGTAAAGGGTAAAAGAAATCTGCAGACAACAATTTTGAAAACATTGTTTTTGAATATGGATAATCAGCATAACCAAGGTATGACACATGAATGATCTGTGCTCTGACAAAAGGGAGCTTAATACATCTTTGTAATGCATTATACCAAGCAAGTCATCAAATAATTAGGGATCCTTAATATCCATTTTGTTTCACAACCAACTGAATCTGGAGGTAGAATGTCATTGGACATGCAGAGAATTGACCAAATAGCAAAAAGTTTCAGCGAAAGTCAGCCTGTGCGGACTGCGCAGGTTGACCTGGGTCGATACTTTTAGAAGATGCATAAAGCCTGTTTTTCACAGAGCATGGCCCATACATACATGAAAAAAATTTTGGAGAGGAGAAGTTACCCACTGTGATGTTGATATTTGATGTTACAATGTTTTTGCAAGTGATCTGGCACAAGACAGAACAAGAGTATTGCATGTAGGTGCCAACACACAGCTGCGGTTGCTTGATTGTCAGTGATTGATTGATTGATTGTATGGTCTTTAACGCCGTTTTCAACATTATTTCAGTTATATCACGGCTATCCATGCTTTCCTGAGTTTCATTTACCTGTACTCCACACAATATTCTTCTCAAGCCACTGGCTGCTTTCCCACATAACCATCATCAAAACAATGGTCAGCAGTGAGAGAAGAATGAATCCTGTCGCGATGACTATCATCAATCCTTGGAAAGAAATTGGCCAAGCCGGGGATCAAACCAGCGACCTCCTGTTCTCAAGTCCTGTAAGCTACCGACTGAGCTATGGGGGCTTGGCGATTTTCAGTGAGAATTCTAAGTCAAAAAAGGGGGATAACTGAGTCAAAAATACTTCAATAATTACCTGCCCTTTTTGTATAGGTTTCCCTTTGGATAATAAATAACTTGTCCAAGTTTGAGACAAATATCTTCAGTAATAATAGAGATATTATAAAATGTCAGACTTTTCACATGACGATGCAGCTGCAGGTGACGGCAAGCCCAGACCTACGACAGTATCTGGACATTTTCTTTGAAAACAGCCCAGCTAAATAGTGATCTGCAGGAGGTTATTACATTGATATTCTGTCATGCACATAGTCTCTGTAACACAAACCTTGCAGTTCTTGCGGACAAAATCAAAGCATGGGTCCACAAGCCACTCAAACATTTCTTCAATGACATCACCACCCTCCCTGGCCAAGACTTCTCCGAATGCATTGATCCAGGACCTCATGATTGGTCTCCAGCCCAGTGTGGCTGGTTCCAGGTAGATCATACCACAACGGCTCACAGTAGCTGGCTGCAATGATTCAAAAGATCATAACTATTGCATACAAAAGGATCATAATTTTTTCCGATAAAAGATACTGAAGAAGTGCCCTTTACTACACAATTACCAGTCTAAATGACCCGGAGGTAAAAGACATTTGAAAACATTGTGGGAAAAGGAGAAAATGCTGGTAACCAGTATTTTCTCCTTTTCCCACAATGTTTTCTACCCTTTCTAATAAAAATACCGTCACTTGAGTATCATTTTATTTGTTATCTGCAATTGCTTTGAATTTGGACCTATCTAAATTTTGTTGTTTGGTAAAGAGTTAATTTATGTGTGGTCTCAAACAGATTCCAAGTAGGAATTCGTTTTGGAAGTTCTTATATAAATCTTTTGGATTTTTCTTGAGGGATAGTTTTCAAATTGATAAATTTCTGAAATTTTCCCTCGTTCACATTACAGGCATTTACAGGTGACAAATTGAATGTGGCTCAAATGATGTGATTTGACTTAAATTTGAAGGGGTTGAAAACATAGTGGAAAGGGGAATAAATGCTGGCTGCCTGCATTTAATCTTTTTTTCCATGCAGTTATCAGAAGTATTGAGTGCCACAAAACAAGTGACCGTTAACCCTTTACCAAACAACAAAATTTTAGACTGGTTCAAATTCAAAGTAACTGCAGACGAAAAATTACATGTGGTTCAAATGATGGAACTTGTCTTTGATAGGGTAGAAAACATTGTGAAACAAGAGGACCATGATGGTCCTATATCGCTCACCTGAGTATATTTGTAACCTATATGGTCTATTAAGGGCAGGCTATTCTTTTCACTGCAGGGCGGATATACCCCCAAATATGACCCAAAGGGAAGAATTTTAACAATTTTGGTATGGGGTCACCTAATGATGCTTCAAACAAAATATGAAAGTTCTCGGCCTTATGTTTTGTCACAAGAAGATTTTAACAGATTCAAATAGGGTGCGCCATGGCAGAGCCCAAATATGACTGCAGAGGGATAATTTTAACAATTTTGGTAGAGGATCATCAGATAATGCTACACACCAAATATGAATGCTCTAGCCATTATGGCTTTTCATCAGAAGATTTTTTAAAGATTTCCTTTTTTGTTTTTATGTAAAATAGGGTGCGCCCGGGCAAAGCCCAAATATGACCCAAGGGGAACAATTTTTACAATTTTGGTAAGGGGTCACCAAATGATGCTTCAAACAAAATATGAATGCTCTCCACCTTATGGTTTGTCACAAGAAGATTTTTAAAGATTTTAAAATTGGATGCACCCGGACAGAGCCCATGTATGACCGCACAGGAATAATTTTAATAATTTTGGTAGAAGATCATCAGATAATGCTACATACTTAATAGGAATGTTCTAGCCATTATATTTTGTTATCAGAAGAAGTTTTAAAGATTTCCTTCTTTGTTTCTACGTAAAATAGAGTGCGCCCAGGCAAAGCCCAAATATGACCCTACAGGAATGATTTTAACAATTTTGGTAAGGGGTCACCCAATGATGTTTCAAACAAAATATGAATGCTCTCAGCCTTATGTTTTGTCAGAAGAAGATTTTTAAAGATTTTAAATTAGGGTGCACCCGGGCAGAGCCCAAATATGACAGCAGAGGAATAATCTTAAGAATTTCGGTAGAGGATCATCAGATAATGCTACATACCAAATATGAATGCTCTAACCATTATTGTTTGTCATCAGAAGATTTTTTAAAGATTTCCTTCTTTGTTTCTGTGTAAAATAGAGTTCGCCCGGGCAAAGCCCAAATATGACCGTAAGGGAATAATTTCAACAATTTTGGTAAGGGGTCAAGCAATGATGCTTCAAACAATATATGAATGCTCTAGCCGTTATGGTTTGTCACAAGAACATTTTTAAAGATTTAAAAATAGGGTGCATCTGGGCAGAGCCCAAATATGACCGCAGAGGGATAATTTTAACAATTTTGGTAGAGGATTATCAGATAATGCTACATACCAAATGTAAATGCTCTAGCCATTAATGATTTGTCAGAAGAAGATTTTTTAAAGATTTCCTTCTTTGTTTCTGTGTGAAATAGGGTGTGCCCGGGCAAAGCCTAAATATGACCGTAAGGGAATAATTTCAACAATTTTGGTAAGGGGTCAAGTAATGATGCTTCAAACAATATATGAATGCTCTAGCCATTATGGTTTGTCACAAGAAGATTTTTAAAGATTTTAAAATAGGGTGCATCTGGGCAGAGCCCAAGTATGACTGCAGAGGGATAATTTTAACAATTTTGGTAGAGGATTATCAGATAATGCTACATACCAAATATAAATGCTCTAGCCATTATGATTTGTCAGAAGAAGATTTTTTAAAGATTTCCTTCTTGGTTCTATGTAAAATAGGGTGTGCCCGGGCAAAGCCCAAATATGATCCAAGGGGAATAATTTCAACAATTTTGGTAAAGGCTCACCCAATGATGCTTCAAACAAAATATGAATGCTCTCCGCCTTATGGTTTGTCACAAGAAGATTTTTAAAGATTTTAAAATAGGATGCGCCCGGGCAGAGCCCAAATATCACCGCAGAAGAATAATTTTAACAATTTTGGTAGAAGATCATCAGATAATGCTACATACTTAATAGGAATGTTCTAGCCATTATAGTTTGTCATCAGAAGAAGTTTTAAAGATTTCCTTCTTTGTTTCTATGTAAAATAGAGTGCGCCCGGGCAAAGCCCAAATATGACCCTACAGGAATGATTTTAATAATTTTGGTAAGGGGTCACCCAATGATGTTTCAAACAAAATATGAATGCTCTCAGCCTTATGTTTTGTCAGAAGAAGATTTTTAAAGATTTTAATTTAGGGTGCGCCCGGGAAGAGCCCAAAATATGACCCCAGAGGGATAATTTTAACAATTTGGGTAGAGGATCATCAGATAATGCTACACACCAAATATGAATGCTCTAGCCATTATGGTTTTTCATAAGAAGATTTTTTAAAGATTTCCTTTTTTGTTTCTATGTAAAATAGGGTGCGCCCGGGCAAAGCCCAAATATGACCCCAGGAGAATAATTTTTACAATTTTGGTAAGGGGTCACCCAATGATGTTTCAAACAAAATATGAATGCTCTCAGCCTTATGTTTTGTCAGAAGAAGATTTTTAAAGATTTTAATTTAGGGTACGCCCGGGCAGAGCCCAAATATGACCGCAGAGGGATAATTTTAACAATTTTGGTACAGGATCATCGGATAATGCTACATACCAAATATGGATGCTCTAGCCATTATGGTTTGTCATCAGAAGATTTTTTAAAGATTTCCTTCTTTGTTTCCATGTAAAATATGGTGTGCCCGGGTAAAGCCCAAATACGACCCCAGGGGAATAATTTTAACAATTTTGGTAAAGGGTCACCAAATGATGCTTCATACAAAATATGAATGCTCTCGGCCTTATGGTTTGTCACAAGAAGATTTTTAAAGATTTTTTCAATTTTCAGCCATTTTGTTGCCATGGCAACCAGAGTTTTTGATGGAATTAAATTCTTTTAACAACTTTTGTAGACCTTCACCCAAGGAACATTCCTGCCAAGTTTTATCAAGATTGGCCATCTGGTTTAGGAGGAGGAGATTTTTAAAGAAATTGTTAACGGACGGATAGACAGATGGACGGACGGACGGACGGACAGACGGACGGACGGACGGACGCCGGACGATGACCGATCACAATAGCTCCCCTTGAGCACGTTGTGCTCAGGTGAGCTAAAAAAGGAGAAAATGCTGGTTACCAGCATTTTCTCCTTTTGCCACAATGTTTTCAAAAGGCTTTACCAAACAACAAAATTTTAGACTGGTTCAAATTGAAAGTAACTGAAGACGAAAAATTACATGTGGTTCAAATGATGGAACTTGTCTTTGATGGGGTAGAAAACATTGTGAAAAAAAGGAGAAAATGCTGGTTACCAGCATTTTCTCCTTTTCCCACAATGTTGTCAAAAGGCTTCTTGCTCAGGGTCATTAAAACTTGGGATTGTGTGCTGATGAGTTAAAGTACTTACTGAAGCTTGTGACAGATCCATAGTCTCAAAGATCAAAGACATGGGTGGTGACATCTGAATGATTTCTCCACTCATGAGACAAAGTTTTTTGTTGTCATCCAACACTGTGTTCATATTCTCAATCCAGAGGGCATCAATAGGGCCATCAAATATCACCCATTTTCTGTCTGGGGTGTCTGTAGAGGCAAACTCACGGAAAGTGTTGGCAACAACTCCATCAGTCCACTGTAATAAATCAAGAACATTTATTTCATGACTTACAAGGTAATCCAGGTCAAAATGACAAATTTAAAGGCCAGTGTAATTTTCTGTCTTTGATCATGAAAATCACACTCCTATATTAGATATTAAACTACTGTTTTAACTCTTTAACTAGCAACAAAATTTTTTAGACTTGTCCAAATTGAGAGCATTTGCAGATGATAAAATAAATGTGACTCAAAAATTCAAATGTGTTTTTGGAAGGGTAGAAAAAATTATGGGAAAAGGAGAAAAGCATTTATTCCTTTTCCCACAATGTTTTCAAAAGCTTTTCTCCTAAAGGTTGTGAAAACATGGGATTATTTGGTAAAGGTTTAAATGTTAGAGTAACCACAACAATTATAGCTGCTTCTGTGACCAGTATTGCAGAAGATTAGACTGTACAAAACTGATCTTAACCCTTTCCCAATCGACAAATTTTGGACTGGTCTAAATTGAAAGAGTTTGCAGACGACAATTTTAAATTTGATGAAAATGGCAGAAAGGTCTCAAAAAGGGTAGAAAACACTGTGGGAAAAGGAGAAATTGCTCATTAAGAGCAATTTCTCCTTTTCCCCCAGTGTTTTCAAAAGACTTGTACTGCAGACACATGAAAACCAGGGCTTGTTTGGGAAAGGGTTAAAGCTGCAGTGGCTACTATGTTGAAATGTTCTATCCAACTACAACTATTTGAGAGGCTGAAAGTGTTATCTATTTGCATACTACAGGTTAATTTAAGAAATTCTGGCTGCTTTTCAAACGATGAAAATATAATATGATACCCTAAAATTAGTAAAACTAAGCATGTTAACTCTTTACGAAACAATTCCAACTTTTAACAACCTGGGGATAACAAGCTTTTGAAATCATTGTGAGAAAAGGAGAAAATGCTGGTAACCAGCATTTTCTCCTTTTCCCACAACGTTTTCTGTACTATCACAGACAAATCTCACCGTCTGAGCCATATCTAATTTGTTGTCTGCAAATGCTTTCAGTTTGGACCAGTCTAAAATTTGGTCGTTTGCTAAAAGAGTTTGATTCTTTAACCCTTTACCACACAATCCCGACTTTTAATGACCCCAAGAAAAAAGCCCTCTGAAAATATTGTGGAAAAGGAGAAAATGCTGGTAACCAGCATTTTCTCGTTTTCCGACAATGTTTTTTACCTTGTCAGAGACCTTGAGTTGATTTATACCAATTTTAAATTTGTCGTCTGCAGATATTCTAAATTTGGCAGAGTCTAAAACTTTGTGTGGGAAAGGGTTAACAATCTACACCACATTCATACCTTATCAGGGTGATACACAGGAAATATATTTTACCTCATGGGAGACTGGATCAAACTGACCAAACAGCTGACCCATGGTCACAGCTTTGGGGTTTATGATCTTGTAGTGGACCTTTTCATAGTCGTCAGTGTGTCCCTGTTCATTTAGTAGTGTCATCCCCTCACTGAGTGTCTCAATCACCATTGTTTTACATCCAAAAGGCTCGCCAACCAACATGAAACTGGAAATAAGGGGCATAAAAGGCAATCATGGTGAGTCAAACTCTGTAAAAAGGTGGTTTTATGTCTTCAAAAAGTAACAACCCATGTCAGCCTGCGCAGTCCATTCAGGTTGACCTGGGTCAAAAGGTTTTGTGATTGGTAAATTTTCTGCATGTAAAAGAACCATTTTACCTCGTACTGCTAGTTTTTAGCGAAAGTTGATCCATATTCTGTGACAACCTGCTTGGTTTAATGCACTAAAAGATGCATTAACTCTTTACTACACAATCCTGAGTTTTAATGACCCTGAAGAAAAAGCCTTTTTGAAAACATTGTGGGAAAAGGAGAAAATGCTGGTAACCAGCATTTTCTCCTTTTCCCACAATGTTTTCTACCATATCAAAGACAGATATCATCATTTGAGATACATTTATTTTGTCATCTGCAAGTGCTTTCAATTTCATCCAGTCCAAATTTTTTTCATTTGGTAAAAAGTTAAACCCCTTTTTCACAGAGCCCTGCTCATGTATAATTTCTACATAATTTTGCTAAGTGTTAATATTCCAAGGTGCATTCCATCAAGAGAAGGTACATAACATTCCTGTATGCACCAAATAAGCAAAATAATATAAAATATCAAACTGTGTAGAACCAAGACCTGAATGCATGTTCCCCACAGGATAATCTTGATGTATTTAACATTGTCTACTTTGTAAATATAATGAAGTATGTACAGTAAAACTTAATTATAACGAACTCTGATAATGCGAATTTTCGCTTAGTACGAATCGAAATCAATTCCCCGGCAAAAACCTTCTTTCGCCTTTGTAAAAATTAATTGTTTGAACAAATTTGGATATAACAAATTTTCGCATATTGCGAATCAAAAATCAGGTCCGCAGATATCCATTTCAACTGAAAATACCTTGGTTACACTGAAGTCGCATCTAAGGGTCTTTAATTACCAAGTCAGTTATTCACACTTTCCCGCTTGCCCAATTAACATGTTGACGCTAGAGGCGTTGATCTACACAACATAAACTGACTGCGTTATCGATCGATAATTACCGTGGTAAGGTATAATTTGCCACAAATAGAAAATTGTCGTTTGCAAATGCTTTCAATTCCTACCAGTATAAAATGTGTTTTGAATGATTAACATCGTTCACTCGCTTAAATAAATACGAAATCGGCTACTAGTTTTTCCTACCTGTCATAAATGTCATTGGATACTATAAATATAACACATATTTGCCGAAGTATGTTAGAAAAACATTTTTCTGGTAAATAAATGTTAGACTGCATGTGCATGTGTCCACCTGTGAGTCCCGAAATATAACGAAGTTCGTACTATCAATAAAACGAATTATGCTTATAGCGAATTAAATCTGACGGTCCCGTGAAATTCGCTATATCAGAGTTTTACTGTATAGGGAACAACAACACAAATGTCACATATGACGGTAAATATTTGTGTTCTAACAATGAATGGATGGGTCACAAATAATGGTTGTATGGTGTTTAACGCCATTTTCAACATTATTTCAGTTATATATGCCAGTGCACCTATCCATGCTTTATTGGAGTTTCTATCACCACTACTCTGCACAATATTCTTTCCAAGCCACTGGCTGCTTTCCCACATAACCATCCTTGAAAAAATGGTCAGTGGTGAGAGAGGAATGAATCCTGTTGTGATGACTATCATCAATCCTCGAAAAGAAATTGGCCGAGCTGGGGATCAAACCAGTGACCTCCTGTTCTCAAATCCTGTACGCTACCGACTGACCTATCAGGGCTTGGCAGGTCACAAATAACATATACTGATGTAATTCATAATCAAATGGTTTCAATTAACACTTAGGCTGCTAAGCACAACTAACTGACCTTTTGCGGACAGTGTATATCAAGATCAGACTGCACAGAATGTGCAGTCTGATCTTGGATCTACGCTGTCCTATAAGGAGATATTTTTCCCCTAAAAATAACTTCGAAATGAAATAGCAATATTTGAGGTTTTACTATCGACTTGGAAGATTCATTTTAGTTATACAGCAGGATAAGGGTTAACATCTTTCTCGAAGGATGCAATTTGACGTAATCAATTCAAGACATCAATTTACCCGTGTCTGACAATCATCATCTCGTAGGTCTGAACAATCTTCTCCTTAAAGAAGTCCACAAACTGCAGATTCTTCCTTTTAGCGACTGTTTCCATGGCATTCAGGAAAATTTCATAATCAGCTTCAGGTAGAGATAACCCCGGGAACAAGTCAGATATGATACCATTAAACAGTGGAATGTCATGTGACAAGAACTTTGGTAAGTTCACATCTATAATTGATCTCAACAGCTGTAAGGAGTAAAAACAGAAAAGATATTATTAAATAAGAACCTAAATGTCTCTGTAACCCTTTACCAAAAATCCTGTGTGGCAACCATGAGAGATAAGCTTTAGAAAACAATGTGGGAAAAGGAGAAAATGTTGGAAATCATTGTTTTCTCCTTTTCCAACAATATATTTCTTTAAAAAACCAAATACAAACATTCCAGCCAAGTTCAGTTTGTTCTCTGAAAATGCTTTTAAGACTGATAAGTCTATATAATTTTCTCATCTCAAAAAGAGTTAACTCTCTACCACATGACAAAGTTATTGACTTGTCCAAATTAGATGCATCTGCAGTAGACAACTTAACATATGGCTTAAATATTGGGATATATCTTATAAACAGTAGAAAATATTGTGGGAAAAGCAGAAATGCTGGTTACTAGCATTTTCTCATTTTCCAACAAAGTTTTTCAAAGCCTTCTTAAAACCTGGAATTATTTAGTAAAGAGTTTATGTCTGATAATTTAATGATAGATTTTTAAAAAAAAAAAAAAAAAAGTATGCAACATGATAACAACCTTGAAATTGCAGTATCTGCATCTTTAGTACTAACTGATTTTATCATATAACTCCCCTTGTTTTCAGTGTAATACAGCCGTTACAAATTTTCTTGTCTTACACACATGTTAGATAAGAAAAATAGTGCCATATTTGGTCAACACCTGTAACTTTACACCTCATTTCTAAAACATTGCTGACCTAGATTCCTGTGTGAAATTAACGGCCAAACTTGTTAATCATAATAAAGCTGCGAATTTAACTAAGCACTTTTTGATCAAAATGAAATAGATTTAAGCAAGTTTCTTTGGAAATGTTTTTCTTTAGTGATGTACCTGTCAAAGAAGCAAATAGGCCAGCATTTTCTCCTTTTCCCGCAACGTTTTCTACCCATCCAATAGCAAATTTCAATTTTCAAGTCTCATAAACTTTGTCATCTGGAAATGCTTTCAGTTTGGACCAGTCTAAAATTTTTTCATTTGGTAAAGAGTTAATAACATGGTTTGTAGACTTGTTTTCCAAAATTTATCTCAAACACCAACTCATGGCAGATCCTATACACATTTTGTTTATGTAGCTCTATAAATATTCAAGTACAAACATTATTGGAGCAAACAGACATGAAAAAGGATTATACGAAAGACTGACATACCAGAATGCTCTCCTCTTCATCAGGATATTTCAGTTTGAGGTTTCCTGCAGCTGACAATACAGCCTTCACTGCTCTCATACCATAATCATAGTGAAACTGAGATGAAAGCTGTTCTGAACAAAGTCGATAGACTGTCACAATCTTCACAGAAAGAGCTTTGGCATCCAGAAAACCAAAGGAGTACAGGGATATTTCAGCAATCATGGCATAGTCTGGCACCATCATAGCCACTGTTCTGAACAAGACTTTCAGATTGTCCGGTAATTCAGATCTTCCAGCATAACCTGGGTTCATGGTGATACAGACATAGCACTGAGGGTTTAGATTAAGTTCTGTCCCTTCAAACACAAATACGTCCAGTTTGGCTTGTACAGCTCTAATGATGCATAAAATCTGAAAGCAGAATTAATCAAAATCTCTCATTTATAACTCTTTACCACACTACAAAAATGTAGACTTCTCCAAATTGAGAGCATTTGCAGATGACAATTTCTTTGTGGCTCAATGGATGGAATTCTTCTTCGATAGGGTAGAAAACATTGTGGGAAAAGGAGAAAATGCTGGTTCTGATAGGGTTGAAAACATTGTGGGAAAAGGAGTTAGTTATCAGCATTTTCTCCTTTTTGGACAATGTTTTCAGAAGCTTCTTTCTAACAGTCATTAAAATTTGGGATTGTGTGGTAACGGTTTAACTTTCCTGGAGGAAAAAGCTTTTAAAAACACTGTGGGAAAATGAAAAAATGCTAGTAACTAGCATTTTCTCCTTTTCCCACAATGTTTCTACTTAAATGCCCTATTTTGAAGTTGTCTTACGCAGACATTTTGAAATTCTCAGAGCCTACAATTTGCCGTTTGTGAGAGGGCCAATCCATGTTGATTCTCCCAATTTCACAAGAGATTTACTGAAGATGGAAAATGAATGTTGCAACTACAATAAAAAGAGAGCTATGATATAAAACCTTCCATGTCTTCAAATGCTTCCAATTTGTTCTTTTTTTTTTTTTTTTTTTAACAGGTCTAAAATTTTGTTGTATGATTTAGAGTTAAAAGAGCAAGAGATTTCAATTGTCTTCCTATCAGGAGAAAAAAATTCTACTCTTAACCAGTGTTTTACTTTAAAGCAATTTTAGTCTAATAATTACCTGCTGAGCAATGACAGACAATACTTCCAGATCAATTCTGTTGAATTCATCAAAACATGCCCAGGCTCCTGCTGAGGCCAATCCTTTGAAAAACTGAAAAAGACAAAATGCTATTATTTCATTCATTACTGAAAAACAAAGTCTCAACCATAAACCAGCAGAGTGCTTTTGGCTGCTTTTGACAGTAAATTAGCATCAAACTGCACAGCTTGTGCTGTCTGATCCAAAAGCTTTCAATATCTATGTCTTTTTCTTGAACTGACAAAATTCTGTTTTATTTAGGTGGTGCTCTACTCTAAGAGTTGGCTTTTTGAGCAAAAAGATGAAAATAAATAGAACACTACAACCATGTTTCTTTCCCTTAAAAACACTAAAGTCTGCAAATTTTCCCAGCTGATTACCTCTAAAGAAACCATGCAAAAACCAGACTGTTAAAATGATGATAATCAACAGAGACTTAAATTCAATGAAAGTGTATATGCGAAACTGAATAGATCTGAGTCATGCTCTGTGAAAAGTGTGTTTAATACATCTGCAAAAAAGTATCGACCTGTCAGCCTATGCAGCATGCACAGGCAGACTTGGATCAAAACTTTTTGCTGTGTAAAATTTTCTGCTTGTCCAAGGACCATTCTATGTTATGATCTAGTTGATTATTAGATAATACTCATTATATGTATCCATAAATATGTGATGATTCGCTTGGTATAGTGCATCACAGAGATGCATTAAACTGCCCTTTCCCTGAGCAGTGCTCATTTTTTTGAAAGGAGTAAAGGCTTGTTCCCAAGAATTTCTCCCTTTCACAAATTTTTTCAGTTGCTGCAGTATGAAGACAGTCATCTGCAGGAAGTAATATGTAAGCCATGCTCTGTGAAAAGAGAGCTTAATGCATCTCCATGATGCATGATATGAATCATGCCATCACATGATTATGAATCCAAAACAGCTACTTCTTTTTTTTTAACAACTGACTTAATCAAGAGGCAAACTGGCGTCTTTGGGCATACAGAAAATTGACCAGTAGCGAAAAGTATCAACCCAGGTCAGCCTGCACAGACTGCACAGGCTGACCTGGGTCGATATTGTTCGCAGATACATTAAGACCCCTTTTCACAGAGCATGTTTAATCAAACTAGGGCAAAAAGGTAGAAGAAGTTACCTTGCCCATGGCAATATAATCCAGACCATCAGAACAGTTAAACACAACACACTGTACGGCTAGTGCTTTTGCCAAATCCTTCACTGTCTCTGTTTTTCCTGTCCCTGCAGGTCCTTCTGGGGCTCCATTCAAGTTCAAGTGAAATGCTCCAACAAGGGTACGATAACATCTGTCGGTAAGCGGAGTGATGACAAGACGAGTGGCATTGCCAAGGTATTCATATGAATATCTCACAGTAGCATTTGTGATTCTGACAATCATATTGTCATCTTCCCAGTAGTAACGTAAGTGGGCAAGCCAGCTGAAGTCATTCTCACTGGACACTCCTGTGAAAAAACATAGAGAGGAAACAGATCATGGCAAGACAGACATGAAATTCCAACAACTGCAAATCTGCAAACTATATGTCTGTTTGCTTCCATAAGAGAGCGAATTTTTCGACTTGTTGTTTCTCAGAGAAGAACAGATTTTGTTTGTTTGTATTGGAGTTTAATGCTATTTTAACAGCCCAGGTCATATCATGGTGTTCAGTGACGCACTCATGTGTTTCCTGGCTTTCTCACACTAGCACCGACACAATTTCTTTCCAAAGCCACTGACTACTTTTCTCACATACATCAGAAGTGAGAGGCAAAAAATCGCCAGAGAGAAAGTTTGCCTCAACAGGGTATCAAACTCACAACCACCAGGTCACAAGTCAGATATGCTAACCACTGAGCTACCCAGGCGGGCTGAGAAGAAAAAAAACTAACAAAACAATACAATTGTCAGTGTGATAAACCCTTTATCAAACAACAAAATTTTACACTTTTCCAAATTGAAAGCATTTCCAGGAAACAAATTTGATTCAAATGATGTGATTTGCCTTTGGAAGGGTAGAAAACATTGAAAAGTAGAAAATGCTGGTAACCAGCATTTTCTCCTTTTTCCATGATTTTTTCAAAAGCCTTTTCTTTCATGGTCGTTAAAACTTGGGCCTGTGTGATAAAGGGTTTATAATTGATTGAATCTTATATCACACCTCTTCCACAACGTTTGAGCTATGTCACCACAAAATTTCATTTATTCATGTTTCCTGGGTCTCACACAGACTAAGCTGTGACTGTATAATGACATACCCAAGGACATTAAAACATCACCAGCACTACAAATAAGTAACAAACTAGGAATCCCTGTTTCTAAAATCCACAACCATAACCATTAAGTCACAGAGGACCCATTCTTGTGAGTAGCAATATTTATAATAATTTACAATTTATCACTAACAACAAGCTATGGAATCAAATGGCATACTGGTTAAAGTCTATTTTATATTCATTCATAATAATGAAGCATTGTTTAGAGAAAAAAAAACACTGTCAGTAGTTTCTAGAATTAATAATTACACAGAATATCATTTGAAATACCTTTGTCAGCCATTTCTTGTACAGCATCTCTAGCGTGGACATCAATGACCACCAAGGCCCCAAGAGTGATACGGGCCTGCTTTGTCAGTTTACCTCTCACCAACTCTACAATGTCACCCAGCTGCTTGCACAGTTTATCCCAGTAGTCTCGCAGACCCTGAGGACCTCCACGGATAGCCTCATGTACTTCTCTTGTCCAGTAAACTTGGGAAGCACAGAGCACAACCTGACCAGGCCAGTCTATAACCCAGTTTGTTCTTGGCTCAACAGCATAAGCCTGGAAAGTGTAAAGATTAAGATCCCCTTTATGTATCACATAACTCCCCTTGTTTTCAAAGTAATACTGCCATTACGAATTTTCTTGTCTCACATATGTTTGAAATAAGAAAATAGCGCCATACTTGGTCAAAACTCTGAAATTATACACCTCATTTCTTAAACAATGCTGACCTACATTCCTGAGTGAAATTAAAGTTCAAAATTGGTAATCATGATAAAGTTGCAATTTTAATCACTTTTAGATTCAAAACAAAATCAATATATGCAATTTTCTTTGGAACTACTTTTTGTTTGTAATACACCTGTCAAACAAGCAAAAAGGCTTCATGTAAATTTCATTACACATTGTACATGATTGTATGCTTACGTTTTAAAAACACTATTATGGACTATAATTCTTTTTAAACTGTTAAATTATGGACTATAATTCTTTTTATACTGTTATGTGATAAAAAGAATCAGGCATGAGTTGGCTTTTGAGGTAAAAATGTATTAATTTCGTCCACAAACAATGTTATTAAGCTCACCGAAGGCTTGCTTAGTAAAGTTTTTTGTAGACTTGTTTAATAAAACTTTATCTCAAAAACCATCTCATGCTAGATCGTAGATCCTATTCTTTATTCAGTCTTCTCCTTTACCCGACATTTGTACCTCATAGTTACACCAACTAATGACCTTTCCTTTGTGTTGCTAATTTAAGCTCATTATTGAAGCTATAGTAATCAAAACAAATATTTCTGAGATGCCCTCTCTCTATTATGTTTAAAACAATGTCAAGCAATTTTGAAGTCGCCTTAGCTTGAAAGAATGAAGCATTGCTTACCTCTTTACCAAATAACAAATTTCAGAAACGTCCAAACTGAAAGCATTTGCAGACAACAAATCACATGTGACTGAAATGATGAAATTTGTCTGTAAAAGGGTAGAAAACATTGTGGGTAAAGAAGAAAATGCTGATTACCAGCATTTTCTCCTTTTCCCACAATGTTTTCAAGAGATTTCTTTCTCAGTCATTAAAACCCAGGATTGTGTGGTAAAGAGTTAAAATGTAAAACCGCATAAACAAAAATATAAATACACGGTAACATGCCCAACTCTTTTGCACAATTAAATCAGTTTCAAAAACTGGTCATGTATGTCAAGTCAGCTTAGACATCAAAGAAAATTTGAAAGAAAACCATTGCTTGCAAAATCTTTTAGTTGAGGAACAGCTCTGTGTAACACTTGTTACTTTCTAAATTTGACAATTTTTTTAAACCAGATTAATCTTTAATGCAACCACAATATCATCTTAAAACAGGTATACATAATATCAAATATATATTAAGTAACTTTAAATCAAGAGTAAAATTTGTTATTGATAATGCAACCTGCTTTACAAACATGCATAAACATTAAAATCATATAAGGGGTGATCAAAGAGAATGCGGAAATGGCCAATAACATTTTCTTAAATTGATTTTGTACAAAGACATGATTACAGTTTCTCAAAGAAATCTTCCTTTAATGCATTTCCTCAAATGGATTCTGATTTGTTGAACACATGCATGAACCTGTCCTTGACATACTAGCTAGCGACCCGGATATTGCTTGGTGGAGTTCTCTGCTTTTCACAACAAGTTCCACAAAGAGAATTCTTTCAAGCTGGAAACAGCCATAAATCACATGAGGCCAAATAGGACTATAAGGTGAGTTTGGCAATGTTTCTTATTGCAGCTGAGCAAAGCGTCTTTGAACAAGTTTAGCCCTATGTACTGACAGATTATCCTGGTGCAAAATATAGCCCTTCCTGATGAGATCAGGTTGTTTTTTATGAATAGCTTTTATCAGATTGGATTTGATGACCTGGGCACAGTATTCACCATTTATTGTGGTATTTCTGGAACCATCACGATTTAAAATAACTCATTACCACATAATGCCGACTTTTAACGACCCTGAGAAAGAACCCTTCTGAAAACATTGTGGGGAAAATGAGAAAATGCTGGTAACCAGCATTTTCTCCTTTTCCCACAATGTTTTCTACCCTATCAAAGAAAAATGACATCATTTAAGCCACAATGAAACTGTCGTCTGCAAATGCTTTCAATTTGGACAGGTCTAAAAGTTTGTTGTGTGGTAAAGGGATAATACCATGGCAACTAAAGATCATAATATGCATTACCTTGCCAACAGATTTAGAAGCAAGTGCTTTTATGGTTGAAGGATATGGTTGGGTGCTTCCATACACTATTTGTTTGTTTACTTTCAGGCTTATAAAAGAGCAACTGAGTTTCATTGCATGTGACAACTGTTTCAAAACAAGAGCACTGCATAAGGGAGCCAATGTCAGTTTCTTTAAGAAATAGACTGATTTTTCGTGAAATTTCCGAGTTGAATAAAGGACTGTGTTAAAAATATTTTGATGGTTACCTTCCCTTGTTGTATGGTTTCCCCTTTTGAGAATTAAAAGTCAGTCTGAGTTTGATGTAAATATCTGCAGTAATGACACAGATATTGTAAAACGACAAAGTTAATGCACAACAATGCAAACAACGACAGGGCTATGACAGAACCCCAACATTTTCTTTGAAAACAGCCAAAGTAAAATTAAAACTGGGACCTTCTGAAATAAAGCCACCAAGACTTTCATGGGATATTTGTGCACTCCTCCCCTTTACAAAGTATACAAGGTACCCACCTCGCACAAACACAAGTCATTCCTAGAGAGTTTGTTAACCTTTAAAGCTCCTTTCATGACTATAGTTGCCTTTGTGCCAGTGTAGATCAAGATCAGGCTGCACAAAACGTGCAGCCTGATCTTTGATCTACACTGTCCACTTTGCTAAAACACTGTAAACAAAAGCAACCACGAAATTACAATTATTTGGGTTATATTTCGAGGATGAAAATGTCAGATAGGTATATCGGGTGCTCTATGGGGTATAATGTCTTTTACCATAGGAAATGCCAACTGTGGCTGCTATCTCATGAATAATAATATGCCCATCATTTTTCATATATTGCTCAATTAGTCTTAGATGTACTAGGCCTACCAAACTTCAGGTCATTTCTTACATTTTCCCCACCATCTAAAAACCTCTTATACCAGGAACTTATGTTACTGTTCTTTAGGGCAGATTCCCCATAACACTGGTCAAATCTGCTTTGACTTCGGTAATAGATTTTAACGAGCTTTGCATAAAATTTATTTATAAAATGCTGCTCGTTAAAAGTATCTTGCGACATTTTGAACTGTTCTGCAAGTACATGTCATAAACAAGATGATGTCATTATGTACATTATGTCATACAGATTTTGCCTAGCTAATTTAACTTGGCATAGAATAATTTTGCTCTTGCATAAATTTTGTAGCGGTTCGAGGAAAAATTTTCAAGTTATAAGGCATTTCTGCATTCTTTTTTACTAACCCTTGTATATAACTATGTCTATTCATAAATTACTATGACAACTATGATACATGCCTATATATACATTATCCAAATAGATAACAATTTTACTGATATATGATAATTCAAAAATAGATAAAAACAATAAAAAATAACACATAATAAATTGATAAAGATCAAGTTTACTGCAATAGTATGCGCCAACGAAATGGGGTTAAAATGAATGGGTTGACAAAAATGTTCCTGGTATACAATATCAAAGAACTTTTGTTTTCTCATGAACAAAAAAAACAGTAAGTGCACTGTTACAGTCATGCATTTATGATTTTACTTTTACAATAGTATAATTTTTTGTGTTACAATTCTTATACTCATGATGCTTTTTTGTATAACTAAACATCAAATGACTATTCTTACTGCATTTAACACTTTACCACACAATCCTGAGTTTTAACAAGCCTGAGAACAAAAACTTTTGAAAATATTGTGGGAAAAGGGGAAAATGCTGGTAACCAGCACTTTCTCCTTTGCCAACAATGTTTTCTACCCTATCAAAGACAGAAATCACTATTTGAGCTAAATTTACTTTGTTTTCTGGAAATGCTTTCAATTTAGTCCTGACCAAATTTTTTTTTGTTTGGTGAAGAGTTGAAGTGTTCATTTGTAGTTTGATATCAATTATCCACAGTCATATTCCACAGAGGTAGGGGTTTACCACAATGTTTAACTAAAACAGGTGTGGGCACATGAGTACTGTTGAGACAAGGAAACATGAAACATATAGAATGTAATTATGCTCATCGTTTTACCCCTCTCCATATCTGTCATCCAAAAATCAAATTATATTGTAAAACTCATTTTGATTTGTTTAACAAGATTTAATCACTTATTCATACCCTTGTAAATTTAAAAGACAGGTTTTTGTGTCAGCATCTTTTCATGAATTCATCATTTACAGGGCAGTATTATACTGTAATGTGACAGTGATGGTTAACTGCATATGCCATTTTTGAGACAAGTTACAATGTGGTCTGCAGAAACTCTGTAAAGATTTTGAGGGTTTTTTAGAGGCCAAGGACATCAAGGAGATTTAGGACTACACAGTCTTACAAAAAGTACCAAATCAGTGTATGCTTTTAAAATCTTCGCTAACATATAAAAAAACTTACACAATACTAGAGTAATATTCCATGATGGAAAAGTGAAGAAAAAGGTAGAGTCTTACAACACTTTGTTACAAGTCAAATTGTGGCTGTAAAAACTTTTTAAGGTTTACAAGGGTTTCAAAAGGTCAAGGTCACTATAAATGGGGGTCAAGGAGGTCCAGGACTCCATATTCTTACAAAAGGATCCCAGCCAGTGTAGGCCTTAAAAATCAACATTAAATTAAGCCAAATCCATATATGATAGCTGTTAATACTCTAAAATACTCTGTTGGTCTGCTTAACCCTTTCCCTAACAACATATTTTAGACTGGTCCAAATTGAAAGAGTTTGCAGACGACAATTTTAAATTTGATGAAAATGGCAGAAAGGTCTCAAAAAGGGTAGGAAACACTGTGGGAAAAGGAGAAATTGCTCGTTACAAGCAATTTCTCCTTTTCCCACAGTGTTTTCAAAAGACTTGTACTGCAGACACGTGAAAACCAGGGCTTGTTTGGGAAAGGGTTAAATATAGATAATCAACATACTTTAGGGCAAAATAAATCACTGCATACACAAACATTGTGGCAATAGGAAAAAAAAATTTATTTCAACCCTTTACCAACCAATCCCAAGTTTAACAACCCTGAAGAAGGCTTTTGGAGACATTGTGGAAAAAGGAGAAAATGCTGATATTTTCTCCTTTTCCCACAATGTTTTCTAACCTATCAAAGACAGAAAACATCAATTGAGCTAACTTTTTTTTTTTCCTTTACAAATGCTTTCAAGTTTAGTCGAGTCCAAAATTTTGTCATTTGGTAAAGAGTTAAGCAATAATTTGAGCTGTGCTCTTGTAAAAGGGGGCTTAATGCATCTCTGTGATGCATGATACCAAGCATGACATCACATAATTAAGAATCCATAAATTCCATTTTCTCAACAACCAACTAAATCAAGATGTAGAATGCCCTTTGACATGCAGAAATTTGACCAAAAGCAAAAGTTTCAGCCCAGGTCAGCCTGTGCGGACTGCGCAGGCTGACCTGGGTTGATACTTTTTTGCAAATGCATTAAGCTCCCTTTTCATAGAGCATGACTCATTTTTTTGTCCCAATTATGTCAAAAGAGGTTTTCTATTTGACAAAAAATGCCATCTATGGGTTCTTAAGTATTCAACAATAAAACCACATTGAGAAATAGTTTGATCACACTAACTAAAATTCTACTCTAAAATCTTGATTAAAAATATATCAAGGACAAAATTTTCTAATACTTTCATGTAACTCTATTTCAACTCATGCATTTAGACTAGCTCCTACCAAATATGAATCATCCTTACCTCGTGGGCATTTCGCACAATATCCTTCACCGATATCAACATCACATCTTGTACCTGCAACAGCCATTTCTCCACGGCACCTCTAGCTTCAGATGTGGATATAACCTGGGACATCTTGACTCGTTCCCCTTCACTACTGAACATAGCATGAATGTCCAGCTGTTTGTCAAACTCTAATTTAGCAATACCTTCAAAACATTTCTTCAGATGAGGCTGTACACGAAGTGGATCTTTGGTCTCGGACAAAATCTCCAACATTTCGTCGTTGGACAGGAAAAAGAATCTCGGGAAGAAGAGACGTTTTTTCTCCAGGTAGGCATTCAAACCTTTCATGATCTTGTCTAGTAAGCCATTGCTGTCCTGAAGCTTCTCTAACAGTCCAGTCATGCTGGTTGCATTAAGCACCTGAAAAGCACGCAAGATTTTGTTAGGATTGTCCTTGAACCATCCTCAAACAGGCTACTTTAATCCTTTGCCACACAAATCCCAAGTTTTAATGACCCTAGAGGAGAAGGCTTTTAAAAACATTTCAGAAAAGGGAGAAAATGCTGGTCACCAGCATTTTCTCCTTTTCTCACCAGGTTTTTTTCACCCTTCAAAAAACAAATTTAAATTTTAGACTGACGTCTATTTTGTCATCTGTAAAAACTTTCAATTTGGTCAAGTCTAAAATTTTGTTGTTTCGTAAAGGATTAAGGCATATAACTCACAATGTAAAACTGAAAGAAGGAGAGTTATTCCAAACGAAAGAGTCTTCTTAGAATAAAATTAAAAACGTTGTGGGAGATGCAATCCATTAAGTATGAGTATATTTTCCAACATTTTTAAATGTTGTGCACAGCATGCTAAAAATACCTGCTTGTACCATTGGAAAGTTTCAAAACAAATGATCACTTTCAAAACAAAAAAAATCAGCACCAAAAACTGTTTGCAACACTTGTCATTATGACACACCATTGCTAGGCAAGTAATCCTTAACAGAAGAAAACCCTTTACCATACAATGATGACTTTTAATGACCCAGAGAAAGAAGCCTTACGAAAACATTGTGGGAAAAGGAGAAAATGCTGGTAACCAGCATTTTCTCCTTTTCCCACAGTATTTTCTTCCCATTCCCAAAACAAATTTTCAGTTTTGAGTCACATTCATTTTGTTGTCTGCAAATGCTTTGAATTTGGACTTGTCTAAAATGTTGATGTTTGGTAAAGGGTTAAATAGATCGATATTGTAATTTGTGCTCATAGGTGACTATAGTCCAATAATTTTTCTAGTTTTAACATCCTTAATTATAAATGTGTTGTCTTTCAAAAGTCCCTGCATATACATATATATGTTTATAACAAAAAAGTCTAAAAGCAACTTATATAAAAAAACAAATCAATTCAGTTAACAGAAGAAGAATGTGATTCTTTTTAGCCAGAGTTGCCTAAAAGCTATAAACTCCACCAGTGCATACCAATATTTGTCAGTAGTAATTACGATGACAGATCAATTTGATCTACTTAACATTTTTCTCTTCTATATTTTCACCTTCATTAATTCTTTGAGCACTCCAGAAATCAAACCAACTTTTCTAGTCAAACCAGGTATTCCAGTTCAAGGCTTTTTCCCACTAGAACATTGCTGAGCAGTCTGTAGTGTACAGGACTTGAGAACAAGGGGTCGTTGGTTCAATCAAGGGCTAAATCATATTCTTTCCAAGGATTGATGTTAGTCATGCTGACCATATTTGGACAATGGTTATGTGGGAAAGTAGCCAGAGGCTTGGAAACAATATCGTGCAGAGTAACGGTAAAAGAAACTCCAGAAAACGTGGATAGGTGCACTGGCCACCATGATATAACTGATATAATGTTAAAAATGACATTAAACACCATACAATCAATCGATCAACAACCAGAACATCATACAAAATGTCAGGCGGTATAGATCCAACTACAGAATACATTCCATCTGTAATGTCCTCCAATGATACTAAAGGTTTTCTTGGGATCTAATGAGTAAACTATTCCATGTTGCCCAAATTATTGGTCCACGACAAATTGCAATGAACTTTATGTGAATGTTAGCTACAACATACACGCAGTTGGACATTTGAATATGAGCCATGCTTTGGCAAAAGGGAGTTTAATGCATCTTCGTGATACATTATCTCGTTACCAAACAACAGAACTTTAGACTTGTCCAAATTGAGAGCATTTGTTGATGACAAAATAAGTGTGACTCAATAACTGAAATTTATTTTCAAAGAATAGAAAACATTGTGGGAAAAGGAGAAAATGCTGGTTAACCAGCATTTTCTCCTTTTCCAACAATTTTTTTAGAAGAGTTCTTTCTCAGGATTGTTAAAAGTCTGGATTGTGGAATAATAAGTGATACAAAGCAAGCCATCATATAATCATGGATCCATAAAATCCATTTTGTCCAACAAACGACTGAATCCTGAGGTACAATGGTCCTTGGACATACAGAAAATTGGTCAGTAGCAAAAAGTTTCGACCCATGTCAGCCTGCACAGACTGCACAGGCTGACATGGGTCAATACTTTTTTCCAGATACACAAAACCCCCTTTTTTTACAGAGCATGGCTCATATCTATTGAACATTTGACAAATATGCCAAATCTTATTGAACTTTTTTCTGCTTTTTATCTCCAAGTCAGTTTTCGTAGAATGATGCAACACAAAACAACATTCATGGTATGCCATGCCATACTCCATATATCTTAGGTCCACATTTAAAGTTGATGCCTTTTATAAATGCACCATGCTTCTGCTGAAGCTGGTTAAGCTCACAGTTGTGACAAACAACATAAACATTTAAACAATACATTCATACTACAAAGTAGTTACCCCTGCTAAAGGCATGACCTGGTGTGTTTTTAAAAGTTATACATGTATGACATAATTACTTTAACAAAACAACTTTTTTTCCTTTTGCAAGGAAAAAATCAGGGATACTTTTTAGTGAATTTCTCAATGTAGGACTCTCAAATGCACTCAACAATAACACACAACCCTATAATTTTTTCTACAGGAATAGATATATAGGATCTGACATGAGTTGGTGTTTGAGATAACATTTTATTAAACGAGCCTAGAAGAAATATTATTAACCCTTTCCCAAACGACAAATTTTGGACTTGTCCAAATTGAAAGAGTTTGCAGACGACAATTTTAAATCTGATGAAAATGGCAAAAAGGTCTCTAAATGGGTAGAAAACACTGGGAAAAGGAGAAATTGCTCGTTACGAGCAATTTCTCCTTTTCCCACAGTGTTTTCAAAAGACTTGTACTGCAGACACGTGAAAACCAGGGCTTGTTTGGGAAAGGGTTAATCAAGCCTTTGGCGAGATTAGTAACATATTTTCTTGAAAAGTTTAATAAAATTTTATCTCAAATGCCAACAAATGTCAGATTCTTTTTATCACATAACGATATTTCACAAATTAGATCTATGTAGATCAGAAGATGCAAAACCATCAATAGATGCTTATGCCCTAAGAAATCCATTCATTTCTTTCAAACATGTACAAAATGACGTCAAAAAGGACATCGCACAATTGTGATATCAAACGTGTATAAGATAAGAAAATTCGTAACCAGTATATTACACTGGAAACAAGGGAGGTATTGTGATAAAAACATGTTAAACACCAGTAAAGTGATTCTCCATAAATGGAACAACAGATTGCAGTAAATGACTTTGCTACTTATCAACAAACTCTCTCATAGCACTTAAAAACTATTTGTAAAAAAATTCCATTTTAGCTACACTCTGGGAAAAGGGAGTTTAATGTATCTCCATGATCCATTAACCCTTTCCCAAATGAAAAATTTTGGACTGGTCCAAACTGAAAGAGTTTGCAGACAACAATTTTAAATTTCATAAAAATGGCAGAAAATTATCAAAAAGGGTAGAAAACACTGTGGAAAAAGGAGAAATTGCTCGTTACGAGCAATTTCTCCTTTTCCCACAGTGTTTTCAAAAGACTTGTACTGCAGACATGTGAAAACCAGGGCTTGTTTGGGAAAGGGTTAAACCAAGCAAGTCATCACCTAATTATGGATCCAAAATCCACTTTGTCGCACAACAGGCCAAATCCTGAGGTAGAATGGGCCTTAAACATGCAGAAAATTGAACAAAAGCAAAAAGTTTCGACACAGGTTGGCCTGCGCCGACTGCATTAAACCCCTTTTCACAGAGCATGGCTCATTTGTATATAAGATATCCTATGGCACTTATATGAGTTAACCCTTTACCCCACAATGCTGCCTTTTAATGACCCTCAGAAAGAAGCCTTATTGAAAACAATGTGGGAAAAGGAGTTTTCTCCTTTTCCCACATTGTTTTCTACCCTATCAAAGAACAAGAGGGCCATGATGGCCCTGTATCACTCCACTGGCTTATAAATATAAACCATAAATACTAAACATTTAAATTCTGAGCCAAATGGTTTCAAAATGAAGACTTACAAAGTTTTCTCTGTAAAAGCCCATGTGAAAGTTGGGACCCGCAGGGCAAAGCCATTTTTGATCCCAGAGCTATAATTACTTGAACCCTGGTAGAGGTCCACAAGATAAGGCCACATGCCAAAATAATACAAGTCTATGCTGTATGGTTATAAATAAGGTGATTTTCAAGTTTTGTCCATATGAAGCCTCTGTAAAACGTAAGACCCCTGATGCAAGGCCAATTTAAAAAAAAAAAAAATCAAAACAGGAAGATTTCTTAAGTTGTCACTATGTAAGCCCATTTAAAACTTGTGACCCCTGCAGCGGGGCCAATTTTGACCCCAGGGCTAAAATTTTGGCCCACTTGGTAGAGGCCCAATTTTCTCTATATAAGCCTATGTAAAACTTGTGACCCCTGGGGCAGAGCCAATTTTGACCCCAGGGCTATAATTTGAAGAAACTTGATAGAGGTCTACTACATAAAGCTACATGCCAAATTTGGTAGCCCTATGCCTTACAGTTTCAGACAAGAAGATTTTTAAAGATTTCCAATATTTTTCAGTTTTGTTGCCATGGCAACCAGAGTTTTTGAAGGAATCAAATTCTTTCAAGAAATTCTGAAGAGGACCATGGCAGGATCATTTCTGTGAAGTTTCATGAAAATTGGATGGGTAGTTTCAGAGAAGAAGATGTTTGAAATAAAAGTTAACGCACGGACGGACGCACGGACGCACTGACGGACACACGCACGGACGCAGGACGGACACCGGGCCATGACATAAGCCCGCTGGCCTTTGGCCAGTGGAGCTAAAAATTGCACCATCTGAGCCACATTGAAATTGTCGTCTGCAAATGCTTTCAGTTTGGACCACAGTTAAAATTTTGCCATATGGTACTGTGTGAAGGTAAAACTGAAATATGAAACAAAAAAAGATCTATAGTATGATAAAAGAATATGAAATCTAAAAAAAACTTACCTTTGATAAAAGAACATGAAATCTAAAAAAACCTTACCTTTGGATCCCTAACAGTGTGTTTCATGACCTCTTTCCAGTTTCTATCTACAATCAAGAATAGACGTCCCTCTTCTGGCATCTGTTGCATGATGTCCTCCGAGGAGAAAATGGGCTCCAGGTATAGCCACTGGGCTTGAACTTTCAACCATTCATCTATGGTGTCTTGGATCCTGATCAGCCTCTCTTCCCATTCCTGTCCAAAAATGTACTTGTATCATAGTTTCTGTCAAGAATGCAGATCGCATTTTTTTTATTTTCTAATTGATTTCATTTGATAACTCTTAACAAATACAGCTCAGAATAAAATGATCTGGTCAGATCAATAAATGATGACAGGAATTTTTTACCAAAGAAGTTTCTTTCATTATTCTTCAACCCTTGTGGTACACAGAGGAATTGAAGAAAACAAACAATTCAATATGTTCAAACTATTTCTGATTTTGTTGGTACAAAACAGTAGGTCGAAATTATTGTTGACTTTGCTAGTGCATCTATTGAAACTATATTTGACTTTCGTCTCTTTGTTTGTATTGGAGTTTAACGCCGTTTTAACAGCTTAGGTCATATCGGCCATTGCATCTATGTGTATGTTTCCCGGCTTTCTCACACCAGTACTGACACAATTTTATTTCCAAATCACTGACTACTCTCTCATATGCATCAGAGGTGAGAGGCGAAAAATCGCCGGGAAAAAATTTTGCCTCAACAAGGTATCGAACCCACAACCACTAAGTCACGAGTCAGATACACTAACCACTGAGCTACCTGGCCGGGCATGTTTGACTTTGTTAGAGTATAATTATGTTAACTCATATCTTGCTGAGTAAATTGCTTACCATCCATAAAATAAATGTTGTTAAATTGATTGACAATCAATACTGATAACATTCATAGTCCCATATGGGCAGTAAATTGCTTACCATCCATAAAATAAATTTTGTTAAACTGACTGACAATCAATACTGATAACATTCATAGTCCCATATGCGAGGTAAATTGCTTACCATCCATAAAATAAATTTTGCTAAATTGATTGACAATCAATACTGATAACATTCATAGTCCCATATGGGCAGTAAATTGCTTACCATCCATAAAATAAATTTTGTTAAATTGACTGACAATCAATACTGATAACATTCATAGTCCCATATGCGAGGTAAATTGCTTACCATCCATAAAATAAATTTTGCTAAATTGATTGACAATCAATACTGATAACATTCATAGTCCCATATGGGTGGTAAATTGCTTACCATCCAAAAAATAAATTTTGTTAAATTGACTGACAATTAATACCGATAACATTCATGGTCCCATATGGGAGGATATGGGTTAACTCTTTACCAGATGACAAATGTTAAGCCTTGTTTGAATCAAAAGCATTTCCAGACAACAACTTAACCCTTAGAGTACCTAATAAACCTATCAGACATTTTCATCTTAGAAATGTGACCCAAGTAATTTCAATTTCATGACTGCTGTTGTCTACTGTGTTTCAGTAATGCAGACAGGGTAGATCAAAGATCAGAATGCACATTTTGTGCAGCCTGATCTTGATCTACACTGGCCACAAGGCACTTTAGGGGTTAAATGTTACTTGAACCATGAGTTTTTCTCTCTAAGGGTAGAAAACAATGTGTTACAAGGAGTAAATGCAGCTACCAGCTTACACTAATTTAAAAAAATCTTCTCTCCCAAGGTCATTAAAAGTCACGATTGTTTGATAATTGTCTTTATAGTTTTGAGGCAAGTTTAATACCTGTCTGATTTATTTATGGTCTCACCTTAATTTCTTTCTCAAAAGGTTTAATGAATGGAGATCCCCTCATTGTTTGCGTTTTCACAATCTGATCATCTAACTGTGTCTGTATATCATCCACAGATGAGAGAATGGAGATACCAGAGTCTCTGTAAGCTGTCAAGCTGAAATCTATCGGGTCCCAATCCTCCATCATCTTAGCCATTGCTTTCTCAAGGGAGTGTTCCTAGTCGGAATATATCACATATATCATGATCTAGGCATGGTTAACCCTTTACCTCACAATTCCGAGTTTTAACGACCCTGAGAAAGAGGCTTTTTGAAAACATTGTGGGAAAAGGAGAAAATGCTGGTAACCAGCATTTTCTCCTTTTCCCACAATATTTTCTGTCCTTTTACAGACAAATCTCATGATTTGAGCCGTATCTTATTTGTCGTCTTCAAATGCTTTCAATTTGGAAAAGTGTCAAATTTTGTCATGTGGTAAGGGGTTACCTACATCCTATTTCACTCTGACTATATATTTATCTATTACAATACAAACAAGCCATGCTCTGGCAAAAGGGGGATTAATGCATCTCCATGATCCATGACACCAAGCAAGTCATCACATAATTATGGATCCATAAAGTCCATTTTGTCTGACATGCGAGTGAATCATGAGGTAAACAGGTACTAAGACATGCAGAAAATTTATCAAAATCAAAAGGTTTCAGCCAAGGCTGCACAGGCTGACCTGTGTCGATACTTTTTGCAGATGCATTAAGCCCCCTCTAAACAGAGCATGGCTCATCATAATATAGGTACAGTTTACTACACCCTATTTCACCCTGATTACATATTTATTTATTACAATATAAAAATGGATATCATTATGTCCCTTTGTTCAAAAGTCTTTGAAAAAATAGTAAAAGGAGCAATTATGTGAAACAAGCAATTTTCCTTTCTCCATGATTTTTTTCTCTATCATTCAAAATGGATATTATTTTTTCCACCAAGTATTAGTCATTCATGACTCTTGCACCAAATGTTTATAAAAAGCCTGTGTTGTGAAGGGTGAACTTTGAACTCTGTCACTTCAGCATATCTGAGAATATAACCAATACTGAAAATCAATTCTATTTTGAAAAAAGAAAAAAAAAAAATTAAAAAAAAAAAGAAAATCTTATTGGTTATTGATAACTCTCTATTTTAAACTTTTTTTGTATTCAGAAAATACCCTTAAATTTCTAAAATTCCAACTCTTACTTAATTCTTTACCAAACAACAAAATTTTAGACTCGTCAAAATTGAAAGCATTTGCAGAAAACAAAATTAATGTGACTCAAAAATTGAAATCTGTTTTGAAAAGGGTAGAAAAGATTGTGGGAAAAGGAGAAAATGCTGGTTACCAGCATTTTCTCCCTTTCTCACAATGTTTTCAAAAGGCTGCTTTGTCAGGGCCATTATAACCCGAAATTGTGTGGTAAAGGGTTAACTAAAAATGTGCACGGTCTCATAAGCCTACCTTTGTTGCTGCAGCACTGATACCCTCAAATTCTTCCATGAATGGTTCCAGGCTCAACTTCAGCACTTTTCTGAGAGTGGTACCAGAATCTGGTGTAAGGTCAAAGCCTGCAATACTTGACATTTTCTCCCAGTGGCGAGGTCGCATACCACGGTTACACATAATGCCTATGACTGGAATGAATTGCTGGAGAGAAATACAAAACTTGATGTTAGGAATTTACCTTGAGAAATATTTTCATCTCTTAAGTTAAAAATAAGCATAAAAAATCAGCCTGTGAAAATGCTGCTAACCAGAATTTTCTCCATTTCCCACAATGTTTTCGAGAGCCTTTTTCCTCTAGGTTGCTGAAAACCCTATATAACTGGCAATGGGTTAATTGTATAAGTAAATAGCAATTGTACAAGAAATATGTACCCTCTTTTGTCCCTTCAACTCTTCATCAAACAACAAAATCTCAGACTTGTCCAAATTGAATGTATTTGCAGATGACAAATCAAATGTTACTCAAAACATGAAATTTGTCTTTCATAGGGTAAAAAACATTTTGTAAAAAGGAGAAAATGCTGGTTACCAGCATTTTCTCTTTTTCAGAGAATGTTTTCAAAAGTCTTCTTCTTAAGGGTTGTTAAAACTTGGGATTGTGTGGTAAAGAGTTAAAACACTCCAAGTCTTCCAACACAAATACAAGATCTTACAGCCTTTAAGTGGAGAGAAGTTAACAACACCAAGGAAATGATGCAACTAATGCTATGAATTACTTTTTCATTTTCTAGGCTAATTTGGCAAAATATCAAATACAATAGCATATAACCTAGATCAAATCACAGATTTCATATACTAAGCCAAACTGTTTGTAAGATCAATTAAAATTGTTGATTGACTAAATAGTTTTATGGTGTTTTATGCTGATTAAAACATTATTTCATTTATACCATATTTCACTGCTTATATATTAATCTGTGTCCTGAGTTTCTAGGCAGTACTAGGCTTTTGCTTCAGTAAGGATCGAACCTGGGGCATCTGGATTACAAATCCCAAACACACTCCACTTAGCCACGCAGGATCCAAAACTAAAATTGTAATGGGGGCACTAAGGATTCAAAGACAGCTATGCCCCGGGTCCAGACCCTCAGATAAGAGGGAGTGATGGTATTATAAATCCATTATTTCTCTTCTAAACCTCTGTTGTGGGTACTCATTAGAATTGTCTCAATGAGACAACTCTAATGAGTACCCATAACATAGGTTTTGGTAGAGAGTAATTAATATTTTCAATTTTGAAATCAAAATCACTCCCTCAGTCTGGAGGTTAGCCTATGGGATTTTACCTTGAAATCTGTCATGGAGTCTTGTACAGTGGTGCAGACTTGGACCGCTGCAGGAAGATGCAGAACCTCATCAGGCTCCACCTCACCTGCTCCACCATCTTCTTCTGCTAAACGGCGTTTCTTCTTTCTCTCTCGATTAATTTCATCTATCTCCATCTGCATCTTTTTCACCTTCTGGTTGAAGACTTTCTGAATCTTGTAAATTTCCCGCCAGTATTCATCAACCTCACCTTCAATGGCTTCAGCCTCCAGATCTAGGAAAGCCCCGTCCATCCACCTGGAGTTAGATTCAGAATATTTAGGCTGATGAACTTTTTATCTGGCAACAAAGTTTTAGACTTGTCCATAATGAAAGTACATGTAGTCACAGATGACATTTGGTAAATACCAGCATTTCTCCCTTTCATACATTAATTGTTCCAAATTGTCTTCTTTTTCAGGGTTGTAAAAACATAAAGATATTTTTTTTGGTTAAATATTTGCTAAACGTTTGTCTTTTTGATTGGTGTTATATGTCACTCTTACCCATTACTGTACATGTTGTAATAAGACCTACTAAGTTCTACTAATCCTTTACTACACAATCATGACCTTGGTTTCATAAGTGTTTAGTTTAAGTACTGTAGTGCTGATAAACTAACATAAAAACTTTTCTGTGTATCAGTCATGTCTCTTAAACTATCCATACTTTCTCCACCAAGTTTATAAATCATGTTTTTTCAAAGTCATCAATAATTTGATTTCCAATGGCAGGTCCATCCCTGTCAATATTTTGCATTTGAAAAATACAAGGGAATCATAATAAGAAGTTTATCTTTAAATCATAAAGATTTAAATGTTTAAACCTACTTTTTCTCTGCTCTCTGCCACTTCATTACTATGTTGAAGAGCTTCTGGAAAGGTTCTACAGCATTGTTAATCTCGTCTACATCTGGGTACTGTGTGACTGGATATTTGTACAGTTGTTCTTCCTAAAGGAACAAAATATGATAGTAACTTAGCTTACAACTGTACTCTAAATTGTATATAATTTAGAATGTCTCAAGAACTGAGGAAAATATATGTGGCAGTATGATATAGATTGTACATGCAGATAGAAACAATACAAGATTTACATTTACCACCAAACCTTGTAAAATTCAACTCTTATCCTAAATCCCAAAGCTAGTCATCTGACAGAGTGTCTTAGCCAGTCAGATGGTTAGTCTATGACTTCAGATTTACAACAATAATCAGAATTTTTAGAAAATATCCCCCCTCCCATTGTATTATCGGTGTATATAGACATTGTTTCTGGTAAATGTTTCTTTAAATCAGCATTTTCTCCTTTTCCAACGTTTTCTATCCTATCATAGACAATTTCCATCATTTAAGCCTCATTTAAAATTTGTCTACAAATGCTTTCAATTCGGTCAAGTCTACAGTTTTGTCACTTAGTAAAGACTATTTCTTCACCTGAAAATCTCGGGTTTTCATGACGCTTGGACAGAAGGCTTTTGAAAACACTGTGGGAAAAGAAGAAGATGCTGGTAACCAGTATTTTCTCCTTTTCCCATACTGTTTTCTATCCTGTCAGAAAAGTCTAGCTCATTTGTATCCACTCTGAATTTATTGTCTGCAGATGTTTGAATTTGAAAAAGTCTAAAATTTGTTGTTTGGGAAAGGGGTAAATAAGTTACAACATACAGATAACTGTTTTCCTGTTCTAGCAGGCCACTTTTAAAAAACAAGGGGGCAAAAAGAACAATTAATTGCATGAATTTTAAAAAACAAGGAGGAAAAAAGAGCTACTAATTGCATGAAAAAAACAATTCCTCCTTTATTCACATATTAGTGTTTTAACTCTTTACCACACAATCCCGAAATTTAACGACCCCAAAAAAGAAGCCTTTTGAAAACATTGTGAGAATAGGAGAAAATGCCGGTAACCAGCATTTTCTCCTTTTCCCACGATGTTTTCTACCTGTACAATAACAAATTTCAATTTTTTAAGTCACATTTATTTTGTCGTCTGCAAATGCTTTCAATTTGGAAACATCCAAAATCTTGTCGTTTGGTAAAGAGTTAACTCTCAACCAAACAATAAAATTTTAGACTTCTCCAAATTGACAGCTTTTGCAGACAACAAATCAAAAGTTAGATCAAATAATAGAATTTGTCTTTGAAAGGATAGAAAACACTGTGGGAAAAGGAGAAAATGCTAGTTACCAGCATTTTCTCCTTTTTCCACAACATTTTCAGAAGCTTATTTTTTTCTCAGGGTTGTTAGAACTCGGTATTGTGTGATTAAGGATTAATGTACTATACCATAATTCATGATAATGATAAAAAAAATACAATGATATTGGTAAAGTTGGAAACTTTGTTCAAGGAGGTACTGAGTGAGTAATAATTTCTGTAACTCTTTACCGAACGACAAAATTTTAGACTGGTCCAAATTGAAAGCATTTGCAGACGACAAATTAATGGTGGCCAAAATAAAGAAATTTGTCATTAATAGGTTAGAAAACATTGTGGGAAAAGGAGAAAATACCAGCATTTTCTCCTTTTCCCACAATGTTTTCAAAAGGCCTCTTTCTCAGGGTCGTTAAAAGTCGGGATTGTGTGGTAAAGGGTTAATTTAATGTTGATCAGTTTTTCATCAACAATTTCATGTATCAAACAATTACAACCAGAACTTTTTGACATTTTTTCCCCTATTACTGAGTAACTCTATGCGTACCTATTACAGCCATAGTTGCTTTTCAGAGTGCAAATCAAGATAGAACAGCAGAGAATATTAAGTCTGATCTTAGAATGGTAAAGCATTTCATTAGATATTTAATTGCAGAGGTCCGTAAATTGAAAAACCTGGGATTTTCTATGGCCTAAAGTTGTCCAATTGATTATTCTGGCACTATAAATGCTAATAAAAAAGGACTTTGGCAACAAAATTACATGTATATCCTTTAGTTAAAGATACATCTTTACTCGTTTTCAGCCTGCTTTTGACCCATTTCATCTTTATTTTATCAAACAATAATAACTCTTGTATCTTCATGTCAAATGTTGCCCCCTGGCGGCTGCAATGTTGCATAGATTACGACCAATAGAAAATGCATATCATTTTCTGGAGGCCATCAAAGTACCGTAATCACTGTTGTGACCTTTCTGGTTTTAAATTGACAACTTTCGATATATGTTTTTATCCCTTACACACTACATATCGGTAATTTATCTATGTTTACACAGCTGACTAAATTCTGAACTATTCTACAGTCTATCAAATTTCAACAGCGTTTTTTCTCTCTGGCAGTAAGGATGTATCTTTAAAGATAACTTCAAATCAATTATCTCAGAGGCTGCAGTTATATCTAGGAGTTTCCTTATAAATGATAGTATCCATGGATATTGCTAAAAAATGTAAGATTTTCTATCAAATCTGATCGTTCAATTCTATCAATAACGAAAAATCTTTTTCTCACAAATACAAAAAAACAACAATGACAACAATTTTTTTTTTACCTTACACATATTAAACCATTTGCACAGAAGCTGTTTTGCAGCAGACGACTTGAAAATGCTGTGGCAAGTGATGAAATTTTTCATTTAGCCATGGCATATTCACACCTATCCATAAATTAAGCCTTAATTCACTTTGATTTTCTCTTATTTTACAAGAGGTTTTCAAAGCTGTTTTCTGAAAATTCATTTCAAAAGTTAATGACTTAATAAAAGTATTTGTTGTTTAGCTTGTTTTGCAGAAATATTACACCCTTATTCATGCTTTTTGGTAGTTTATCAGGAAATAATGGCAGATTATGATTTGCTCATTTCACCCATTTGACCAGTGAATTTACCTATTAAAAAATTACTGGCGCCGAAATACCAACAGCTCCCCTGTACTTTGCAAGTCTCAAAAAAGAAGGGGTTAGAAGCATGAAATAAATAGAAAATTTGGGTTCTATTTCGAAATTTATTGCATCTTGTGAACATCATACGGTAATATTTCCACTTGTGGTTGTGTCACTTGTGAAAATGTTACTGATGATGTTCAGTAGATGAAACAAATTTCCATCTTTTACCGAAAAAAAACAAACATCCTCTATATATTCCTTTCCTCTTTCATATCAGCCTATGTATCTCACTTAGCAATAAAATACATTAAATTATTCTGAACCCATACATTGCATTCATCAGTCATAATCAATTTCTTAGCCAAGTGAAGAAAAGCAATGACAAAACTTTTACATGATGAACAATACAGATACAATAACACCTTATACCATATCGTCCAAACTGCCATTACTATATAGGATATATTCTTGCTAAAAACAATAATATCAAATTGAATGCAATATACAATTTATGCTTCCACCATGTCTCAAGAAGTGTCATATATTACTTCATGAACAAATCATAATAAAAGGTCAAAACAGTATAATATTTCCACATGAATAAAAAGAAAATCATTGAAATTTTAGTCCTGAAATAAATGAGCCATGCTCTCTGAAAAGCAGGCTGACATGGGTTAAACATTTTTTTATTTGTAAATTTTCTGCATGTCCAAGGACCATCTTAGCTCATGATTCAGTCGTTGTTAGACGAAATGGATTACATGGATCCATAATTATGGAATGGCTTGCTTGGTACAGTGCACCAGGGAGATGCATTTAACCTCCTTTTCCAAGAACACCACTCACATGCTTCATTTTTTGCATGGGGTTTCCACAGCTCTAAACTCTATACCACACAATCCCAAGTTTTAACAAGCCTGAAGAAGTAACCAGCATTTTCTTCTTTTCCCACATTGTTTTCAACAATTTCAAAGACAGATACTGTCATTTGTGCCATGTTTGTTTTTGTCGTCTACAAATGCTTTCAATTTTGTTTAGTGGTAAAGAGTTAACAGTATTTCTATCATGTCTTCAAATAAATCTGAGCAATATTCTTTTCATTAATAAGAGTAAAAGAAAAATTTCTAATAGGATGTTTAAGAAATTGAGACAGCTGCTACATTATTTTCCTAAGGTATGTAGATTCCTGAAATTAATTTAACTCTTTACGGAAAAAAAAAATTTTAGACCAGCCCAAATTGAAAGCTTTGCAGATGACAAAAAATTGTGACTCACAAACAGAAACTCACTATCAAAAGGGTAGAAAACATTGTGGGAAAAGGAGAAAATGCTGGTTAACAGCATTTTCTCCTTTTTCCCACAATGATTTCCAAGGTTGTTTCCATAGGGTTGTTAAAACTCAAAATTGTTTGGTAAAGGGTTAAATCAACCAATATTTTCAAATGATATGTTTCAATTAATTAAGATTTTACTGTATGATAAAAGACTATTTAACCCTTTACCAGACGACAAAATTTTAGCCTTGTCCAAATTGAAAGCATTTACAGATGACAATTTCAGTTTGACTCAAACGGTACATTTTTTCTTTGATAGCGTTGAAAACATTGTGGAAAAAGGAGAAAATGCTGGTTACCAGCATTTTCTCCTTTTCCCAGAATGTTTTCAAAAGGCTTCTTTCTCATGGGCATGAAAAGGCGGCATTGTGCAGTAAAGGGTTAATTCTTAACCAGACTACAAAATTCTAGACTGGTCCAATTTGAAAGCATTTGCAGACAGCACATTAAATTTCTCAAATGCTGGGATTTGTCTTGGAAAAAGACAGAAAACATTGTGGAAAAAGGACACGATGCTGGTTACCAGCATTTCCTCCTTTTGTCAATATGCTTTCAAATGCCTTCTTCTTCTAGGCCCAGTTTCACAAAAAAAACTTCAGTCTCTCATTTTTCTCAAATCCACTTGTGGCCTAAGTTTCTAACTTGAGTTTGTTATTTGAGACGCATTTTACTTACACTGAAATACTTAAGTAACACTCTCAAATCCTGAATTTACGCTACGTTCCTGACTCAACTCAGCCAAATAAACAGACTTAAGTCAGTTAACCCTTTACCAGACGACAAAACTTTAGCCTTGTCCAAATTGAAAGCATGAAAGGTTCCAGCTGACCAGCACAGCTGTATGACAATACCTTATTAATCCAGGAGATAGATTCCTGCACATCAGCAAGACGTTTCTGGACTGTTCTCACGTCATTGACATACTGTTGCATCATATCAAGTTCTCCATAGTCGTTAAACTCGTCAACACGCTGCCGCAGTTTCTCCAATTCTATCATCACCTTCTCTCTCTTCTCCATCAAGCCCTTTTCTCCTGCTTGTTTAGATTTCTCTATCAACTGAAAAAATAAACTAAATAATATGAGCCATGCTCTGGCAAAAGGGGGCTTAATGCATCTCTGTGATGCATTATACCAAGCAACACATCACATATTTATGGATCCATAAAATCTATTTTGTCGAACCATCGACTGTATCATTGGGTAGACTGGTCCTTTGACATACAGCAAATTGACCAACAGCGAAAAGTTTCGGCCCAGGTCTGGGATGGGTAGATACTTTTCGCAAATGCATTAAGGCCCCTTTTTACAAAGTGTGGCTCAAATACTTTAATATCTCTTTGTTTATATGATCTTTACCTTGCTGAAGGACTCTTCCTCATGACCCCATATAAGGATCAAACTTGGCCTTTATATGTACAAATCTAACACTTGACTAATAAGCCACAGATGAACAAATACAACCTTAGTTTGTTTTGGAGTTTAACACCCTTTTAATAGCTTAGGTCATATCACAGCGTTCATATTCCACCTATGCATGTGTTTCCTGACTTTCTGGCACCAGTACTGACACAACTTTCTTTCTATGCCACTGACCACTTTTTTTCACATGAATCAGAGGTAAGAGGCAAAAAATTGCCAGAAAGAAAGTTTGCCTGAACCAGGTATCTAACTAGCAACCATCAGGTCACAAGTCAGATACCCTAACCACTGAGCAACCCAGAGTGGCAAAAATAGAAGTTATTTTGGTTAATAATATTTTATAAGAACATTTTCAGAGTTGTCCAATGCAAATTGCTTAAGAAGATAAATTTGAATCATTTGCAAATAATAAACATAAATCAAATAATGCATACATGATTTGTCTGTGAAAGGGTAGAAAACTAGAGCTATCACTAAACGTGATCATACCCCCCAACAGCTCCTTGTCACAAAACAGATTAATGTCACAGGAATGCAAAATAAGTGACTGGAGAGTCAATTATACCAGAGCTATCACTGAAGGTGATGAATATCCTGCAATGGCTTCTTGCCAAAGAATTACTCTTTGTTACAGACTAAAGACTTGGAGAGAATAAAACTTACTTGATACATTTTTTTTTACCAGTTGGACAAATTGAGATTGGTTTAAATGAAAAGGTTTTGCAGACAACAAATGTCTTTTCATGCAATGTTTTTGACCAGACTCTACATCTTACTTATACAGTACGGAAACTAACGAAAGCAACCTCCGAACCGAATCGGAACCGTAATAGTAACTGAACTGAACCGAAAGTAATAAACTTAAGAAAACATTGTAAATACAGAAGCCATTGCTCACGATGTTTACAATGTTTTCCTTTTTAGTCATATAATACGGAATGCACTGAAACCGCAGCGAAGCCGAAGCGGAACCGCAAAAAATGTTGCTTTCGTTAGTTTCCGTACGGTATTGGTATCTATTTTAACACATCACAAGTTGAAGACTTGGAATAGTTGTGGAGAACGTAGTAAATGCTTGTAATCATCATTTTATTTTTTTCCAAAGTAACTGCAAAGATTAATCTTTCCAATTTTGTGTAGAAAGTAGTAAATGCTGGTAATCAGCATTTTCTCCTTTTCCAAACATATCTGAAAGATTAATCTGTCTTATATTTGAGTAAACTTCCGATGAAAAGATGAAATTGACATGACATGACATAAGTGAAGTGACATGAAAACTTACTAGTGATGGTTAGTGATGGTAAGTCTACTGTTAACTATCTACAGGTGTAGGAATCTATCATAAGAGAACGACAAAAAAGGGCTTAGCTCTTGGAAATTTTATTTAATTAACTAAGAACAATTTATGATATGCACATCTTTGCTGAGTGCAAAGTCTATCCATGAAGTTTGAAAGAAATTTGTCCAGAATCATCAAAGGGCCATAACTCCATGAAACCTATATAAACCATAACCAAAATAGGATATGCACATCTCTGCTTGATACTGAGTCTATTTGTGTAGTTTGAACCAAATCTGTCCAATAGTTGATGAGAAAAAGAGCGGACAAGAAATTTCATGAAAGGGCCATAACTCAGTGAAAAATCAATGAACCATAACCAACATTTCATATGCACATCTCTGCTTGATACTGAGTCTACCTGTGAAGTTTGAATAAGATTCGTCCAATAGTTTATGAGAAACAGAGCGGACAAAAAGCTACAGACCGACCGACTGACGGACAGCTGTGTTAAAAGTATTCTATCAAAAGTATAATTTATTTTCATCAATTCAGCAAGGGCACCGTCATAAAGAGAACGACAAAAAAGGGCTTAGCTCTTGGAAATTTTATTTAATTAACTAAGAACAATTTATGATATGCACATCTTTGCTGAGTGCAAAGTCTATCCATGAAGTTTGAAAGAAATTTGTCCAGAATCATCAAAGGGCCATAACTCCATGAAACCTGAATAAACCATACCCAAAATAGGATATGCACATCTCTGCTTGATACTGAGTCTATTTGTGTAGTTTGAACCAAATCTGTCCAAAAGTTGATGAGAAAAAGAGCGGACAAGAAATTTCATGAAAGGGCCATAACTCAGTGAAAAATCAATGAACCATAACCAACATTTCATATGCACATCTCTGCTTGATACTGAGTCTACCTGTGAAGTTTGAATAAAATTCGTCTAGTAGTTTATGAGAAATAGAGCGGACAAAAAGCTACAGACCGACCGACGGTGTCCAGAATCATCAAAGGGCCATAACTCCATGAAACCTATATAAACCATAACCAAAATAGGATATGCACATCTCTGCTTGATACTGAGTCTATTTGTGTAGTTTGAACCAAATCTGTCCAATAGTTGATGAGAAAAAGAGCGGACAAGAAATTTCATGAAAGGGCCATAACTCAGTGAAAAATCAATGAACCATAACCAACATTTCATATGCACATCTCTGCTTGATACTGAGTCTACCTGTGAAGTTTGAATAAGATTCGTCCAATAGTTTATGAGAAATAGAGCGGACAAAAAGCTACAGACCGACCGACGGACGGACAGCTGTGTTAAAAGTATTCTATCAAAAGTATAATTTATTTTCATCAATTCAGCAAGGGCACCGTCATAAAGAGAACGACAAAAAAGGGCTTAGCTCTTGGAAATTTTATTTAATTAACTAAGAACAATTTATGATATGCACATCTTTGCTGAGTGCAAAGTCTATCCATGAAGTTTGAAAGAAATTTGTCCAGAATCATCAAAGGGCCATAACTCCATGAAACCTGAATAAACCATACCCAAAATAGGATATGCACATCTCTGCTTGATACTGAGTCTATTTGTGTAGTTTGAACCAAATCTGTCCAAAAGTTGATGAGAAAAAGAGCGGACAAGAAATTTCATGAAAGGGCCATAACTCAGTGAAAAATCAATGAACCATAACCAACATTTCATATGCACATCTCTGCTTGATACTGAGTCTACCTGTGAAGTTTGAATAAAATTCGTCTAGTAGTTTATGAGAAATAGAGCGGACAAAAAGCTACAGACCGACCGACGGTGTCCAGAATCATCAAAGGGCCATAACTCCATGAAACCTAAATAAACCATAACCAAAATAGGATATGCACATCTCTGCTTTATACTGAGTCTACTTGTGTAGTTTGAACCAAATCTGTCCAATAGTTGATGAGAAAAAGAGCGGACAAGAAATTTCATGAAAGGGCCATAGCTCAGTGAAAAATCAATGAACCATAACCAACATTTCATATGCACATCTCTGCTTGATACTGAGTCTACCTGTGAAGTTTGAATAAAATTCGTCCAATAGTTTATGAGAAATAGAGCGGACAAAAAGCTACAGACCGACCGACCGACCGACCGACCGACCGACGGACGGACCGACGGACGGACCGACGGACCAACAAGCTGACTCCTATATACCCCCCCAAACAGAGTTTTGGGGGGTATAACAATGTAAGAAAAAGGAGAAAATGTTGGTTATCAGCATTTACTCCTTTTCTCACAATGTTTTCAAAAGCTTTCTTCTTAATGATCACTAAAGCAAGAGATTGTTTGGTTAGGCATTAAGTGTTTCCTCCATTCATCATTAGATTTTTTTAAGGCAGCTCTAGAGGTTTTTAGGCTACTGTGGCTTATTTTTTCAGTTCATCTTACCTCCTCATTCTTGTCAAAGACTGGGTTAATCCTTGCAGGCCAGGTAAGCACATCACAGTTCAGAGAAATATCCTCTGGTGCAAACAAGAACACATCAATGAGGTATGCTAATCTATCCTTCGATTGTGTAATTCTCTCATTCAGTTCAACCATCCCCTGAGTTCTAGCGTTCTCAACAAAGGAAATCATCTCTATCAGTTCTTCACTGGATTCTGGATCTTTTAGTGCTTTCTCCTGTATCTGTTGGAACCTGTCACAGATGCTATGAGGAAAGATAGATACAGAGTGATATAAAAGTGTAAAAGTTTTTTCATCAAGTTATTACTCCATGCAGATACTTTGCATCTTTTGAAAACTTTAAAGTGAAGGAGAAGAAACTTTTCATGAGAACAAGTTTCTCCTTTTCCCACATTGTTCACAATTGTATTGATGTATAAAACATAGTTTCATATCAATTATCAACAATTTACAAGGATATCTTGGAATTTATATACATTTGTTTCAGCAGGTAAAGAGTCAAATATGAAGGAAAACTACTCGTTCTTGCATAAAAAATTTGAATTTAATTGTATCAAACTTTATTTCTAATGAAAAAAAAAAAAAAAAAAAAACAGCCATGCTTTGGCAAAAGGGGGCTTAATGAATCTCTGTGATGCATTATACCAAGTAGGTCATCATACAGTCATGGATCAATATAATTCATTTTGTCTAACAACTGTCTGAGTGATGAGGTACACTGGTTCTTCAACATGCAGAAAATTGACCAATAGCAAAGAGTTTCGGCCCATGTCATCCTGCACAGGCTTACATGGGTCGATAACTTTTGCAAATGCATTAAGCCCCTTTTCACAGAGTATGGCCCATTTAATTTTCATATTCCTTTTTATAATATGTGATCAACCTTTTACTGTTTTGAAATATTTTCAAAGGAACCAATTTTGGCCATTTGGACTGCTTAATATAGACAGTGAATTAGTTGTATCAAGATACAACACAGAGGGTAAGTGCTAATGGTAAACTCTGCATCACACAACTGATTTGCTCAAGCAGAAGGCTTAGTTCATTATAAGCTGATATTAACTGCAGCAGAAATTTTTTGAAAATATTTTGTGAAGTTGGGGTAAAGCTTTGAAAACACAGTTACAGCAAGAAATTGCTCATTACAAGAACTTTTTTCTGCTACAATAGTTCATGAGTAGTCTGCGGAAAGAAGGAAAGAGTCAACTTAGGGAGGTATTGACTCCATCAAATTCAAGACATTAAATTCACGATGACAAGATATTGTTTACAATTTTGCTTTAAAACGACAAATGCCACCTACGCTTTGTTTTCCTTTCTATGGTCATCTGACACTCGTCTGAGGAGTTCATTGGCCAGTCCTCTAGAGGCTTCAGCCAGACCTCTTTTCAGATCCTCACAGTCTAGACGAATCATGTCAAAATGTTCAATACTTGGTAGACCCATGATTTCTTTTGCCAAGTTTCGATACTTCTCAATTTGCTGGAACAAATATATAATATTTATAAAAAGTCACATACTTAAAGTTCTCCAACTTATAAAGAAATAATAAATAAAAGAGCATGTTCTTCTGGACAACTGAAATAAATCTCCCAGTACTGACCACAAATTTAGATGCTTTTGCGTACATGGTATATTAGACATACTTAGACATGTTCAGACCAAGAGGTTTGATCTTGAATCTTCATTACCCAATTTCTCATATATATTCTGACCACGACAGGTTTAAAATTTCAATATCTTGGACTTATTTTTCTGAAATTTGCTAATACTTTATTGTTCAAGAATTTCAATTTTATTATCACAATTAACCCTTTACCAAACAATCCCTAGTTTTCATGACGCTGGGAAAGAAGACTTTTAAAAACATTGTGGGAAAAGGAGAAAATGCTGCTGCATTTTCTCCTTTTCCCACAATGATTTCTACCCCATCGGAGGATTTAAGCTCATTTGTACCCATTTTGAATTTGTCATCTACAGAAGTTTTGGATTTGAAAGAGTCTAAAATTTGCCGCTTGGGAAAGGGTTAAGAAAAAAAAAGTGTTGATGAATCACTTGCAGTTGTGTCACATACCTCTGTGTATTCAGCAAATGTGTGCTCCACTTCCATGTATTTTCTGATCTCAGCCATGGCAGTTCCATTAACTATGTAGTCATACCTTTCAACTGCGGAAGAGGAAAGGAAATTAGAAATATGAAAATTTAAAAGCAAAATTTAAAAGCAAATGCCAGAATGAAACATTACAAGAATACAAATTTGATCTGATAATATAATATTAACCCTTTACCAAACAATCCTGTGTTTCTATAAAAGAGCCAAGCTAAAAATTAGAAATATGTCCTTACTGAAAGATTGTAAATGTGCCTGTGGCTCTTCAAAGTTCAACTTGACAGCCTTCTGTAGCATCAGAATGAATTTCTTCACAATGTGATCTGCCACCGAGGCATCTGTGTGGTTCAGTGTACTTCCACCGGCAAGCCAGGACTGAACCGTGGGTACCTGCTGCATTGTTTTACAGATTTGTTTGACAACAAATAAAACTGTTTCTTCTAGATCTTGACATGGAGGGTAAAACTGCATCTTTTCATCATCAAATGTCAACTCCATCTTGAGTAGTGGGAGGCATGTCTTGTCACTGGGGTCGAATAACTGAACATAGGCATCTAGGGTCCTTTCCAGCAAGTCTCTGAGCTGAAAAGAAAGATTACTCAACCTCTGTATAAACCAACTCTCCACAAGTCTAATGATAAATTGTTGTTTTTTTTCAACAGAATAGTGCATTATGAATCATATACATGGGCCATGCTCTGGGAAAAAGGGCTTAATGCATCTGCAAAAAGTATTGATCCAGGTCAGCCTGCGCAGTCTGACCTGGGCCGAAACTTTTTGCTATTGATCAGTTTCCTGCACGTCAAAGGACCATTCTACCTCATAATTCAGTTGGTTGTTAGACAAAATAGATTTTATACATCCACAATTATGTGATGACTTGCTTGGTATCAAGTATCACAGAGATGCATTAAACCCCCTTTTGCCAGCACATAGCTCAAATTTATATATGTTACTAGGTGAATAAAGCAGTCTCTTGTACTGTGAGATCCTGTTCTCATCCATTCTTTACAATGTTTTTTGTCCAATTCATAACCCTTGTAAGAAACTTAAGGCAGATGACCTAACACAAATGAAGGTCAAATGCATGAATTCATGTTAAAACAATGCAACATAAAGATCAATTTATGATGAGAAGTTGCCCATTTTCGAATTTTTTTTTTTTTTTTCAAAATTGGTTTGTGGCAAAACAAAAGTCATCTGCAAGCAGTAATGTATTAAGAGAATATGTGAGCCATGCTCTGTGAAAAGGGGGCTTAACCCTTAAAGCGCCTTTCAAGACTATAGTTGCTTTTGCGGCCAGTGTAGATCAAGATCAGGCTGCACAAAATGTGCAGCCTGATCTTTGATCTACACTGTCCGCTTTGTTGAAACAATGTAGACAAAAGCAACAATGAAATTGCAATTATTTGGGTTGTATTTCTAGTTTGAAACAGTCTAATAGCTTTATTCGGCGCTCCAAGGGTTAATGCATCTGCAAAAAAGTATTGACCCATGTTAGCCTGTGCAGTCCACGCAGGTTGACATGGGCAGAAACTTTTTCCTATTGGTAAATTTTTTGCATGTCCAGGGACAGTACTACCTAATGATCCAACTGCTTTTCGACAAAATGGATTAAATGGATCCATAGTTATGTGATGAATTGCTTGGTACAATCCATCACGAAGATGCATTAGGTGCCCTTTTGCCAGACCATGGCTCATTTGTATTAAACCAGACATTATATTGGAATCACAGTATCCAACTACCTGGTTTGAGATCAATGTGGTGACACTGTTGTAGAAAGAGTCCAGTTTGTCAGGTTTGATATTCTTGAAGTTATTCTTGTCTCCAAATACGTTGATTACCTTTGGGTACCAACTGGAAATATTAATAATAATAAAAATAATGATACTGACATCATACTATTTTACCATGTATAAAAAAATGAAATACAATAAGCAAATGATATGGCTGTTTCTTTCTTAAATCTAAATGCAAGGAAGAGTTAAAGTAAAACGTAACAACATTTTGCCCCTTTTCCCCACATTATTCTAACTAGCTGCCTACTGAAAGGAGTTGGGGCTCATGTGGAAAGGTATAAAACCTAGGCCTGGCCAGGTAACTCAGTGGTTAGCGTATCTGACTTGTGAACTGGTGGTTGCAGGTTAGATACCTGGTTGATGCAAACTTTCCTTTTTGGTGATTTTTAACCTCTTCACCTCTGATACATGTGAGAAAAGTAGTCAGTTGCTTGGAAAGAAAGTTGTGTCAGTACTGGTATGAGAAAGCCAGGAAACGGATGCATAGATGCACTGACCACTGTGATATGTGACCTAAGCTGTAAACCCTTTACCACACAATCCCAACTTTTAACGACCTTGTAGAAGAAGACTTTTGAAAACATTGTGGCAAAAGGAGAAAATGCTGGTAACCAGCATTTTCTTCCTTTCCCTCAATGTTTTCTACCCTTTCAATCTGAAATTTTATCGTCTGGTCCACTTTAAATTTTTAGTCTGCAAATGCTTTCAATTTGGACAAGTCTAAAATTTTGTCGTTTGGTAAAGAGTTAAAATGGCTTTAAACTTCAATACAAACAAACAAAACCTAGAAAACTTCATGAAATTCTTTATCCTACTAAACAAATTACCTGTGCATGAGCTTGTCTTCTGCCTTTTCCAAGTCTAAGATGACATTATTTTTCAAGGATTCAAACTCCATAGGACCTTGTGCTCTGAAATTTGAAGAAACAGATAAAATATTGACGTTATCCTAATTTACAATTTATATATCAATTTTTTTCGCCAAAAGTTAACATAGAAGAAAACTTGCAAGAAAAGACACCTGAAAAGTGCTGAGAAAAAGTAGAGTTTACCACTGATATTAAACACTTTTTAGTAACTCATTTCTCCCTGATACAAATTTGCAACAGACCTTCAAACTTGACTAACACAAATATTTTTTGGTGGGTAAATTATTTAGCTCAATACCAGACAACAAAATTTTAGACTTGCCAAGACTGAAATCCTTCCCAGATGACAAATTTGATGTAGTTTAACCCTTTACCACACAATCTGAAGTTTTCACAACCCTGAGGAAGAGGCCATTTGAAAGCATTGTGGGAAAAGAAGAAAATGCTGGTAACCAGCATTTTCTCCTTTTCCCACAATGTTTTCTGCCCTATCAAAGACAAGTTTCATCATTTGAGCCACATTTAAATTGCCATCTGCAAATGTGTTTAAATTGGACAAGTCTACATTATTGTCGTTTGGTAAAGAGTTAAATGCTGGGGCTTGTCTTTGAGACGATAGAAAATGTTGTGGAAAAAGGAGAAAATGCTGATGACCAGCATTTTCTCCAATTTCCACAACATTTTCAACAGCTTCTTCATCTCTAGTGAAGGGTTTAAGGAAAGTAATTAATACCTGAATTTTGAGCAGTCTACAAGCACCATATTTCCAAGAGTGGTCTGACACATGTTCAAAACCGTCTGCATGGATGGATGTAGCATGTGGAGGTTCTCTCTGATCCTTTCTTTCGCTTCCACATAGCTATCATGCCATGGGCGGGAAAAGTCAAGGCCTCTGAAAAAAAAAATCCCAAGATGATATGCAGCAAAGATAAATGAGACCAATGAATTTGACATACATGTAATTGTTTGTAAGTGCTTGAATTTAAATCTTTACCAAACAGCAAAATTTTACAGCTATCCAAATTCAAAGCATATGCAGACGACAAATCAAATTTAACTTACATAACTGGTTTTGTGCTTTGAAGGGTAGAAAACATTGTGAGAAAAGAGGAAAATGCTGGTTACCAGCAAAATTAGCATGGCTCAGGTTAGAAATTTGTCGTTGCAACAGTAGGAAACAATGTGGGAAATGGAGAAAAAGCTGTTCAACAGCATTTTTTCCTTTTCCCACAATGTTTCCAAGGGCATTTTCTCCCAGGGTTGTTAAAATATGGAATTGTGTGGTAAAGGGTAAAAAGCTATGGATCTCTTTCAATAATTTTAATGATTTGACTTGTATTTTAAGGTATGACGCATGATTTGCATGTGTTTTATGCAGCTTCCACCATTTCTTCAGACATAAATGATACCAGCCAACTTTCTCAAGTATTTCATGGGTTCCACAAGTACGTGAAAAAGCCTTGACAAAGAGTATGTCAATAGTTTTAAAAACCCTGATGAAGAAGGCTTTAGAAGACATTGTTAGAAAAGCAGAAAATGCCCGTAGTCAGCATTTTCTGCTTTACCCCCAGTTTTACTCTATCCTTCAAAAGCTAACCCAACAACTTTTATCACATTTAATATTGTTACATTAAATGTAGACTTCAAATGTTTGGAAAGGAGATTAGCATAAATTTCTGTTGTTTGGTAAACTCTTGAATGACCTGTATGTGATATTTTCAACATACTTTACAAGCAATACTATTATTGAATAAAGGGGAAACACAATTTTCTTCATCATAGAACTCAACCACTTACAAGGACATGTAATTAGAGCCTGGTTGATAAATTATTCAGAGGCTTTTACAGAATTCACCATTTACAACACTATTCGATGGATCTTATCATTACGCTCACTTTTCCTCATTGCAACTGTTTTTGTATCATAACTGTGAACTTTTTGTCTTTCTGTCTTGTGGGAAACCGCTTTTGAAAACATGGTGGCAAAAGGAGACACTGCTTGAAACAAGCAGCTTCTATTTTTGCCACAATATTTCCACTTGCAATTCCTTGTCAAAACTTAATTCATGTTGATTTTCCATATTTTTCAAGGCTGTTTTCAAATTTGTCTTCCACAATCCTGCTTTTGAAGTACATGTAATGTGTTTAAACCTTTACCGAACCACAAAGTTTTACACTTGTCCCAAATTGAAGGCATATGCAGACCACCAATTGACTGTGGCTTGAATTATAGAATTGGTCTTTGAAAGGGTGGAAAACATTGTGGGAAAGGAGAAAATGCTGATTACCAGTATTTTCTCCTTTTCCATCTATGTTTTCAAGAGTTTTCTTCCTCAGAGTCATTTATCTCTTTACCAAACGACAAAATTTTGGACCAGTCCAAACTCAAAGCATTTTCAGATGACATTTTGAATGTGGCTTAAATGATAGAATTTGTTTTTGATGGGCAAGAAAACATTCTGGGAAAAGGAGAAAATGTTGGTTATTATTCTTACATTTTCTCCTTTTCCCACACTGTTTTCAAAAGACCTCTTCCTCAGGGTCATTAAACTCAAAGTTGTGTGGCAAAGACTTTAACTCAAGATCTTATGGTGAAAATATAACCCTTTACCACATAATCCAGACTTTTAACGACCCTGAAGAAGAAGCCTTTTGAAAACATAGTGGGAAAAGGAGAACATGCTGGTAACCAGCATTTTCTCCTTTTCCCACAATGTTTTCAACTCTTCAAAAAACAAATATCAATTTCTGATTCACATTTATTTTGTCGTCTGCAAAAGCTTTCAATTTGGACTGGTCTAAAATTTTGTCGTTTTGTAAAGAGTTAAGTGTAATGCTTCTCTGGTCTAATTTACTTCCAACTCTGAGAGAGGCTGTTCAAACCACATATACTTACGTGGGTTCCTCAGGCGGTGGGCCAGCTACCTCCCCATCTAAACCTTTCACATCTGGCTTAACTAGAACATGTTGTACTGGAAAACAAAAAATGGCATGTTTGCTATAATGTCTGTGAATATAATAACCATATAATTGGACTTATTTACTAGACATCAGAACTGCAGTCTCATCCATGCTGACAGTATTAAATTTCACATAAATTAAAAGTCATTGACATGAAGAGTTAAAAACACTTAGGAAAATTAAGGAAATACTTAAAGTAACCAGCATTTTCTCCTTTTCCCACAATGTTTTCAATAGCTTTCTTCCAGGTGTTTACAAATATGAGATTGTTTTGTAATGGCTATGGAGACAGTTTTGATTGGCAATGTTTGCATAATTTGACTTTGCCTCCCAACTTTTCTCACCATATTACAATGTACAAACATGATCTTTATGTGAAAAATTTGGTCATTCAATTTGGTCGTTCAAGTCAAGTATGAAACATGCTAACAGAAGTTAATAAGGAAAGTTGTATTTTACTAGTTTCAATCATTAGCCCTTTACCATACGACAAAATTCTAGACTGATCAAATTTGAAAGCATTTGCAGACGACAAAATAAATGTTACTAAAATGATGATTTCTGCCTTTGATAGGGTAGAAAACATTGTGGGAAAAGGAGAAAATGCTGGTTACCAGCATTTTCTCCTTTTCCTACAATGTTTTCAAAAGGCTTCTTTCTCAGGGGCGTCAAAAGGCGGCATTGTGCAGTAAAGGGTTAAACCATGGACCTTTGACCAATCATTGTAACAGCTTATATTCTAAACCCCCAAAATCTCCAAAAGAAAGCAAAAAACAGAATACTTGAAAGAAGGAACCTGTTCTTTTTGAAGGTATGGGAAATAAACCAAGGAGTAAAGGGGAAATACTTGTTGAATATATTTGAGCCATGCTCTGTGAAAAGGGGGCTTAATGCAAGTCCATTATGCATTGTCCCAATCAGGACACCACATGATTAGGCAGGGTCTTCCATGGACTTTTGGTGTGGGGTCATTTGACCCCCTTCAAATGAATGAAAGAGGGTACAAATATAAATTTTGGGGGTCATTTAGAGAATTTTGGGGTCCAAATTCAAAGAAACAGGGGTCAGGTAAAATCCTGATTTGGGATCCATTTTCAATTTATTTTGTTCAAAATTATAAATGACTGTAATGATACGTATAGGCGTATTTGTGATGGCTACATACCCATTGATTTCTTCATACTGGCTGTATAATCCACTTTAATCTCATCAAACAGGTCTTTCAAACAGTCCCTCAGGTCTGCTGTACCCCTCAATTTTTCTGGGATCATCCGAGTGATCCTTGAGCCCCATTCTTTCTGCATGGGTGTTATGGGACCACTTTCCACACATTTCTTCATAAACTGATAGTTTACCTGCAAATAATAATGAAGTTATGTGACTTCTAACTTGGAAGCATGTTTCTGATTGGTTGAAAATGTGTCATGTGATACAAAAGAATTGTGGTTATCTTTCAATGAATACATTTGATCATGAAACTCTCTTTATGAAATATCAATAAATGTCAAAGAAAACTATCGAATATATATATATCAAAGAAAGATTCAAAATCTGCAACAGCAAGGATTTACTGTATTTTGTGTTACATTTATCAGAAAATGAAGGCAATTTTATCATCTAACAACCATACATACTGGTGTAACACCAGAATGGAATGCTTCCAAGTCATAGTCGTCAAAAGTAGTCCCACTTGAAAATTTGATACCAAGCACTTCTGTCACCCTGTTTTATCATGAAGTGTGAAAGGATAGGTCTAAAATGTATTTGTGAAGTTGATTTGATTATTTCTTCAGAGAATGAATACATTTTTTTTTTTTTTCTTTCAGGACTATTTTATGGTATGTAACCTGGCAAAGAGGCATGGTCTATCACCAGTTAGGGCCTAGACTGACAGTGATTTTCCGAGGGTCGATGTGTTCGAAGATGAATAGCAAAAAGGTTCATTGTTCATGATGCCATTATCTGCTCCTTTTTGTGGAGGACATTGGACATATATTTGATGGAAAAAATTCTGCAAAGCTCCCGCTTCATCAGGGAATCAGCAGCAGCTAGACAAAGATAGCGATTTTCACTCTATTTTCAATTAGCCAAACAGTTACAGGTGTAACACCTACTGTTATTGCTCTTCAGACATTGTTTTTCTATAACCAAAAATACATACAACCCTTTAAACAATGTGGAAAAAGAAGAAAAAACACTCAGTGCCAGCAATTTCAGGTTGGACAATTCTGGAGACATGGTAGCAAATGGAAGCAAATTTCTCCTTTTGTAACAGTGTATTTACATGTATTTATGAATTTCTGTATTAAATTTGTAAGTCTGCATTTTACAAGGATGGTGTCAAATAAAAAAAAGAGAAAGACTTTTTGTTTCGGTTGTTACTGGTAAATCTTTACCAAACAATCCTGTGTTTTAAAGACCCTCAGGAAAAAGGTTTTAGAAAATATTGAAATAGGAGAAAATGCTGGATAAATAGCATTTTCTCCTTTTCCCACGATGTTTTCTACCATTTAAAAGACAGAAACATGAAGTTTTGTGTAGCATTTAATTGTCCTCTGCAAATACTCTCAATTCGTACTACTTTAACTCTTTACTACATGAGAAAAATGTAGACTTGTCCAAATTCAAAGCATTTGCAGACGACAATTCAAATGTGACTCAAATGATGAAAACATTACGGGAAAAGGAAAAAATGCTGGTTACCAGCATTTTCTACTTTTGCCACAATGTTTTCAATAGGCCTCTTTGCAAGGGTCGTTAAAAGTCAGCATTGTGTGTGAAAGGGTTAACTCTAACAAAAGATAAAATTTTTTACTTGTCGTGATTGAAAGCTTTTGCAGACGACAAACTCTATGAGGCTTAGATTGTGGAATTTGTCCCTGAAAGGATAGAAAAAATTGTGGGAAAAGGAGAAATGCTGGTTACCAGCATTTTCTCCTTTTCCCACAATGTTTTCAAAAGGCTCGTTCCTCTAGGTTGTTAAATCTCGGCATTGAGTGGTAAAGGGTTACAAATTCATACACTAGCTAGCAAAGAGTTCAGGTCTAACAAACTGCGTAGTAGATGCTACATGCATAAAAAAAAATAATAAGAACATAAAAGGGCTTACACAACTGATAATATATATACAAGCATAGATATGACCTGCCAAAAATCACCTGCTGGAATTCTGCCAAATAAAAACAACCTTTATAATCTACCTGACTAATTATTGGAGACTTACCAATGACATATTTTGGCCTATTCAAGTATAATATACAGCATTAATTTTATAACCAAAAATTTAAACTAGTATCAATTTTTACATTCACAAAATTATGAGATAAAATATCTTTCTTAACTCTTTACCAAACGACAAAATTTTAAACTAGTCCAAATTCAAAGCATTTGCAGACGACAAAATAAATGTGACTCAAAAATTGAAATTTGTTCTGTGATGGGTAGAAAACATTGTGGGAAATGCAGAAAATGCTGGTTACCAGCATTTTCTCCTTTTCCCACAAGGTTTTCAAAAGGCTTTTTCTTCAGGGTTGTTAAAACTCGGGATTGTGTGGTACAGGGTTAAATCACCTTATTTACATATTCCTACACTGATTTTTACCTTTTTCATACTAAATTATGTTGTTACTTCAGCAGGAAATATTTTTAACTTACCACTTTTAAAAACAATATGGATAATGGAGAAATTATCAAAAACAAATAAGATTCTCAGATTGTCGCAATGTTATCCCTTGAATATAATAATGTAATGCATTAAAAATCAATTCATGTCTTGAATTAAATTTATTTAGACCGGTCGATTTTGAAAGCATTATTTTGCAGACGACAAATAAACATATATGCGCCTTGGATGAGAGGATTTGTCTTAAACTCTTTACCAAATCACAAAATTTTAGAACAGTCCAAATTAAAAGCATTTGCAGACGACAAAAAAAATGTGACTAGAAAATTGAAAATTGTTTTTGGAAGGATAGAAAACATTGTGGGAAAAGGAGAAAATGTTGGTGACCAGTATTTTCTCCTTTTCCCACGATGTTTTCAAAAGGCTTCTTTCCCAAGGTCGTTAAAACTCAGGATTGTTTGGCAAAGGGTTAAAAGGATAGAAAATGCCATGGGAAAAGGAGAAAATGCTGCTTATTTTCAAAACCCTCTTTCTCCAGGGTTCCTAAACACAGGATTTTTGGCTAAAGGGTGAGAATAAAAGTTCTATGAAAACAGAAAGTAGACAATGATTACTGGTTCTGTAACTTTGATGAAACTCTACAAAGCTATCTTTTTATTAATGCATCTGCCAACTGGTAAGATTACCAGAATAAAGCATGCATGTTATTTAATCATTGTGATAAGCTCAAATGTTTCATAAATACCAAGTTCTTAATGTAAAGTAAATGTACTTAGAGTCATTCAACTTTTACAATATTAACCCTGATCCTGCTACATAAGTTATACAAAACTTTCGAGCCGATATTAAAAACCCGAATAATGTTATTTCGGGTTTTTTTGGGGCAAAAAATATCTCCTTATCCAACAGTGTAGATCCAAGATCAGATTGCACATTCTGTGCAATCTGATCTTGATCTACACTCTGCAAAAGGTCGGTGAGTCGCACTGAGCAGCTTAAAGATTAATAAACCATGAGAAATAAGATTACCCTTTCCCAAATGACAAATTTCGGACTGGTCCAAATTGAAAGAGTTTGCAGACGACAATTTTAAATTTGATGAAAATGGCAGAAAGGTCTCAAAAAGGGTAGAAAACACTGTGGGAAAAGGAGAAATTGCCCGTCATGAGCAATTTCTCCTTTTCCCACAGTGTTTTCAAAAGACTTGTACTGCAGACACGTGAAAACCAGTGCTTGTTTGGGAAAGGGTTAATTTCATCATCGAAGTTGTGTAACACTTTTTTCATAATTCAAACAAAATGCAAATAATGCATTCCAATTCCATACCCATGATGTTACACAATTTTCATTATTCAACACTCTTCATATTTTGACTTACACTTTACCAGTGGAAACCCTCTGAAAACATTGAGGAAAAAGAAGAAAATTCTGGTACCCAGCCCTCTACCCTTTCAAAGACAAATCCCATCACACAAGCTATATCTAACTGTTTAGATATACTATTCATTTTTTTCATGACACCCATTTGGTATTAAGGTGTACTGTTTTTTGTCCATACTCATATATGTATTTACAATTATTATGTTCGACGATGAAACTTATGTGTTCAAGTATGAATTATGATTAAAGTTTCTGTTCTGTTCTGCTCTCATTTGTTGTCAGCAAATGCTTTCAATACGGACAAGTGTAAAAATGTAGGGCATGGTTGTCCATAGACATCTTGGCCACCCTCCTTTCTTTAGAAAATTCATAGCAAATCAGTTTTGTTTTCAAACAGATAGTTTGATTACCTCTGTGTCTTCTAGTAAATAAAATTACAAAGAAGGAGAAAGTGTTAACCCTTTACCAAACGACCAAATTTTAGACGGGCCCAAATTCAAAGCATTTGCAGACGACAATTTAAATCTGGCTCAAAAATTGAAATTTGTTTTGGGTAGGGTAGAAAACATTGTGGGAAAAGGAGAAAATGCTGGTTACCAGCATTTTCTCCTTTTCCCACAATGTTTTCAAAAGGCTTCTTTCTCAGAGTCGTTAAAAGTCGGAGAGTGTGGTAAAGGGTTAAAGCAAGGGGTATTAAAAACAGACAGTTGTTTAGTAAAATAAGACCAAGCTCTCGATATCTCTGAAGAGAAAGAAAAATTATATATTACTACTTTCAGAAGCAACTAGTTGAATGCAAGATTCCTGTTTAAAATATAATCACTTGCAGTGGAAAATATAAAAAAAAATATATGTCTGGCATTATGTTCCATGGGAACATGCATGGAAAAGTTCTCAGGTCTTTTTGGTAAATGATATACAGTCTAAACTGAATTAAGCAAGCACCCAAGGTATATTCAAAATAAAACAGGTGCTTGCATTTTACAGATATATTTCAATGTATTTTGTTTTTCAATAGGAAAGTAAATATTTGCTTACTTAATACAGGTTTCGTGCTTAACCCTTTATCACAGGACAAAAATGTAGACTTGTCTAAACTGACAGCATTTGCAGACGACAATAAATTTGTGGCTCAACTGATGGAATTTTACCTTGATAGTGTAGAAAACACTCATGGAGAAAATACTGGTTACCAGCATTTTCTCCTTTTTCCACATTGTTTTCAAAAGGCTTCTTTCTCAGCTTGAAACTCTGGATTATGTGGTAAAGGGTAAATAGAGGTGGCCAGTGAATGGCCACTATGACAGGTTTTACTGTATAATACTGTTAATGGTCTGCTTTTTTCACAAGCATGTTGTTGTTTGAATTGAAAAGAGATCAAATTTACATACAGTCAGTATTTCTCTGCCACTTTCAGGAAAAGAAAAAAAACATTTTTTTTTGTCATTAATGAAGCCTATGTATATGAGTCATGGCCTGTGAAAAGGGGGCTTAATGCATCTGCGAAAAGTATCGACCCAGGTCAGCCTGCGCAGTCAGCACAGGCTGACCTGGGCCGAAACTTTTCGCTATTGGTCAATTTTCTGTATGTCAAAGGACCAGTCTACCTCATGATTAAGTCAGTTGGTAAAAAAAAAATGCACAGTACTTTGTGAGTAATTCATATTTGGTTTATTCTCTTTTAACATCTTGCATTCAACCAAAAACAAGCAAACTGGGATCTCTCTATGATTATACTTAGTTTAACCCTTTCCCATACAAGCCCTGGTTTTCACGTGTCTGTAGTACAAGTCTTTTGAAAACACTGTGGGAAAAGGAGAAATTGCTCGTAACAAGCAATTTCTCCTTTTCCCACTGTGTTTTCTACCCTTTTTGATAACTTTCTGCCATTTTCGTCAAATTTAAAATTGTCGTCTGCAAACTCTTTCAATTTGGACCAGTCCAAAATTTGTCGTTTGGGAAAGGGTTAAAGGAGGTTAGCTAAAACCAGCACCACTGCAAGAGTTTCTACAACTCACCCTTATCCTTCTATCTTTACTCATCATCTGTTTGGAAAGTTTAATACAAACTTAGTAATACAGTGACATTTCTCATCATACATCACAATGGAATAAATGAAGAAACAAGATCTAAAGCATTAAATTTTAGTGAAATATACAGTCTCACAAGCTTAGTTCGGGAATCTGATTCATAATTACCAACTGTTCTACAATTATTTCTCTAAATCTTGTATTTTGTCTTTGAAAATAAGATGGCTTGTCTTGTAAATGAGTAAGAATAGCATTACTAATAGTTGGTGAATGTGGCCCTCTGTATGGTAAAGATTCAGACACATTGAATGTAATGTCTAATTGAAAACAAATTTTTACTGTTTTTTTTTGTTGTTGTTTGTTCAAAAAACATGTTTTATAAACAATGATCACATCATGGCATGAAATAAGTCTTAAAAGCTGTAATGAAAAGTACCCATACTAGAAATAAGACTGAAAATTCCAAATGAAAAGCTTATGAAGCTGCTGAAGATACGAGACTGATGAATTATAATACAATTGTGAGTGTGTTGTAACGTGATGTAATACAACAGATTTTTACAATGTCTTAATTTGTGCAATAACATAATATTATCATTTAAGTACCCATCTATCATGCTTTCAATGAATTATTATGTTTCTGTATTGTAACTTGAATTATAAGATGCTTTGTTTCAGGCAGTGATATCAACACAACCAGTCGCTTTTTTGAAGTACAAATAATACACATCTAGATATGTTCACTGCTATAACCCTAATCTAAGGAATATTTTTCCCTTGAACTCTCAAAAGCAAAAAACGGTGTTCATTTCTAAAAAAAAGGTGTGTAGGGTACACTTATTTTATGTTGTGTATGTGATACAATATCAGAATTACCACTTTCTTCTCATCCTCTGTTAATTCTTTCTTTTTCCTTTTCTCAAAAATTGGTGGGAAATGTATCTTTGTAACAAGTAAAATAAAAACCATAACTGTAGTAAACCTGGCTTGAGCATTTTAATTGATCTGTTACCTTAAATTGGACCATTTGCCCTGCTTTTATTCTCTACTTACACTCACTGTTACTGATCCCTACTGAAATCTATTCATAAAATAATGATTTCTACAAATCCCATCGCAATTATATTGGTCCTAGCAGTTTTCTTTTTATTTTTTTCACATTATCTTTATACCCTGTGAAACTTAACAATTAAAGAAATACATCTGTAAGTTTCTAGCATTCATCCTGTAAAACAAACTACCAGTAAAAAAGTTATGAAATGTCCTTCATTGTGGTTTCAGTGTGGAAGAATCACGGTACATCATCTAATGCTTTTGAAAGAAACAAGTATTTTACAAATGAAATACCACCTTAAATTCTTCATCCTACACACATATTCTGGACTTTTCCAATCAAACAGCCAATGAGATACAGAACTGAGCATGACTTTAAAAACTTTTATGTACATACAAGTAGAAAGTCACAGTCCCTGACAGAAATACTGTACCACTTAAGTTATTTTACCATTTGACATTTGTCACAAAATGTTCACCACTCATTTGCAGCATTGACATGAGGTAAAATAGTAAAAAAAAAAAAATTCAGTATTTTAACTTTACCAAATGACAAAATTCTTGACTTGTCAAAACCCAAAGCATTTGTAGACAACAATTGAAGGTATCCCGAATGATGATCTACTGGTATCTTTGAAAGGCTATAAAACATTGTGGGAAGAGGAGAAAATGCTGGTTACCAGCATTTTCTCTTTTTTTCCACAATTTTTTCAAAAGCCCTCTTTCTCAGGGTCATTAAAACTTGGGATTGTTTGGCAAAGGCTTAAACAAATGCACCCACCTCCTCTGGATACTCTGGTCCTGGTGATGGAGCCTTCTCTCTTTCATTGCTGTCCTTTGTTTCTTCATATGCTTTCATAGCAGTGTCAGTCCTACAAGGAATTAGTGAGGTTCGTAAAAAAAGATACAAAAATATGTATTCAACATTAAAGTAATTAACATGACCTTTGCCCAAGCACACAAAAAGATAAATAGAAGAAAATATAAAATGATTATGTCAACAATATATCACTGATTTGTATCTTTTCAGTATGTAATGATACCAGTGCTTTCAAATAGGAAATTATTACTACATGTATATGTAGGCACTGAAATACAAATTGTGAATTATATTACAAAAACCGGTAAATTATTCTGTCCCTTTCTGGAGAAATATTTATTGTCTGAAATATATACATAAAATCTTTGTACTTGTGTATCTGTGGTAGTAGAGAACAATTTCATGCAAAATATCTGTTGAATCAAAACTTTAATGCTTTGTCTTTTACACAAACTGTAGCTTAAATCATTATAAATAAATTTGCAGTACATGTATCTTAAAGAAAACTTGCACATAAGATATAAGTTATATAAAAGTTTACTTACAAAACTTGCATCAACAAAGCCTGCTTGTGATTGGCAAGTCTGAAGGTCATTAACTTGCTATTTGCATATGGATCATCTCTGGGTTTCATGGGACGATTAATGGGAGGAAGTCTAGGGTAGTTATCAGGCCCAACACCATTTCTTGACCTGCCTTGGGCTTCAGACCTTGGACTTCCACCATTCAAATGGCCATTCACACCATTGACGTGGCCATTCACACCATTTATTCCATTATTATTTGTGTTTCCGTTGACTGCTGCCATCTAGTAGAAAACAGGAAAACAAAATTGATTGTAATATATTATACATGTATGTAACTTTAAAGAGTTGAAAACTTTTTTGTAGCAAAAATTAAGAACCATTTAACTCTTTCCAAAAGTATAAATACATATGTGTGGCGCTTTGACAAAAGGGGATTTTGAGGCATAATGTTTTTTGACATGCAGAAAACTAACAGCTAAAGCTTCCAACCCAAAGCAGCCTATGTGCACTGCACAGGCTGACCTGGGTCAATACTTTCTGCAGATTCATTAAACTTCCTTTTCACAGGGCATGGCTCATATCTATCTGAAGCGCAGGTTTTGAAAACATGACAAAAGGATGTTGAAATTTAAGTAAATTTAACCCTTTCCCAAACAAGCCCAGGTTTTCATGTATCTGCAGTACAAGTCTTTTGAAAACACTGTGGGAAAAGGAGAAATTGCTCGTAACGAGCAATTTCTCCTTTTCCCACAGTGTTTTCTACCCTTTTTGAAAACATTCTGCCATTTTCATCAAATTTGAAATTGTCGTCTGCAAACTCTTTCAATCTGGACCAGTCCAAAATTTGTCGTTTGGGAAAGGGTTAACTCATTTTATCCTTGACAATGAAAAACAGAAGACGAAGTTTCATATATCTATACCAGGATTATCCCTTATCATGCTAAATAAAAGAAACAAAACTTTCAAGTTGATAGTAAAAACCCAGAGATGTTTTTAGAGAAAAGATCCAAAAGTTGATCCAAGATCAGACTGCAAATCAGGGGTAGAATAAAATCCAGTCCTGAAAGGTAGAATCCAGTTTTACTATTACTATTTTTTATGCTCAGAAATTAAAGAGTTAAGTGATTAAGTAATCAAAGCCAGGAATTAGGATTGAAAAACATCACAGTGCATGATGGTAAGGGAAAAACATGACAAAATCAAGAGTTAACCCTAGAACATGAACAAGAAAGTACTTGCCTATATACAGAAATCATTTCTGATCATTCTCACGTGAAAATTATAACTTAGATATTAATTTCAATGGTATGATGCATAAAAAAAACATACATGATGTCGGCCTTCTTGAGCAAAGATGGTGTGACCTAATTCTGGTAGCTCGGCAGTAATTACAGCAGAAATAGGTTGATTTACGGATGTTTCGGTAACAGACGAGTTCGGTAAATTGGACTTATAGAGTAAATTGATTGGACTGTTACAAGGCAGTAATATAGTGCTGTGATGTTTTTCACACCCAAGGCTTCCATTTGTGTAAACATTTGTCTTTATTTTTTTTTTATTTTTTAGTTTGCAATTGCCACTCGTTTTCGGATATAATTATATTTGTTATGTTGTTCCTTTCATGCTGTATGCATAAATATTCGAAATTAATAAATTTTGATCACCATATATATTATTTTTGGTTTTCACCCATAGCTGATGTAATGAATAATACCCAACCCTAAGCTTGTACCTGTAGTGCTTAATCATCCTACAGATGACAGGCTCCAACTTTAAGCCAATCCTCAAGTTTTATATAAATGTTTTATAAAAAATGACACTATATTCATTTAAGACCATTCTTGTTAATGTTTTCTTTGTGACAATAATTCCATCCGGAAACAGTTTGGTCAACTTCCAAACCAGCCATTTACCCTCATAGCATTCTTGTTGCCCTTGTGGCCGATTCAGACAAAGATCAAACTGCACAAAATATAGAGTCTAATCGTTGATTTATGCTGCCAGCTTTTCTAAGACATTATGAACAAGGACAACCTTGAAATAGCTAATATTAGATGTTCTTTTCTGAAATGAAAATAGTGTTTAGTTTATTCGATGCTTTAAGGATTAAAATTATGGATAATTAATAGGAATTCAGAAATAAAGATAATACATTTGAAACATTGTGGCAAATGAAGCAAGGGAGTGAGAGATAGAGAGAGAGGCATTGGCAATGCTTTGGTGCATACTTCTTGTGATTTTGACCATGGGCATTTGTGTTCTGTCCCTCTCCATTTTCCACAATATTTTCAAATGCACAAAAATCATCTTCTGCTGGTTTTAAAGAGCGTTTATCAATACATAACTGCATAAAAAATCATATATGTACTATGCGAGAGCGAAGGGAGTACTGTATATTGTATATAAATGCATTTACAGTCTGTTTTCACACCTCACATTTCCGACAAGATAAAGTTTCCCATAGATCTTTAAGATTAACATTGGTTTATGAAAAACCTAATGGACAACAAGAAACTCGCAGATTAGACTACACACATAAAATTTAGGGAGATAGGGCATTTTCAGATCACACACTGCTCGTGCATTTTGAAAAAAAGTATTTGCCAAAAAAGTATTTGTTACTGTCTCTCGCACTCACTCTCTTCTTTTGCAACAATATTTTTACTTGTATTACCTGTGTTTATGAACTCAATTTACTTATCCATAGTTTTAGATCTAAGAGCCTCGAATAAACCCAACAGTCATTTTTACTCTAGAATAAACCCCTAATTTTAGCAACCCTAATTTTCTTGTCCAGAATGTCTTAAGAAAATTGACAAATGAAGATCAAAGATCAAACTCCTTGTTTGACGTAGTCTAATCTCGATCTGCACTGGCTGCAATGGTAACCAAAGTAATGACAGACGCTCTAAGGGTTAATGGCTGGTTTGGAAGTCTTTCAGTAAGAAAATATTTTCACAATGAAATGTTCATAAAACACTGATTTAAAAGGAGATACAATGGGTTTCAAGTTTAGGACTGGGTATTATTCATCACCTTACCTGTGGTTGAAATAATTGAAAATAAGCCAAAGTGATCTCAGGTATTATCTTACATACAGCACGAAAGTAGCAACGTAACAAGAAATATTACGTCCTAGAGCATGGGGAAAAAAAACATTGAATGAATAAGAAGCAAGTCTTCATTTGGTGTGAAGAACGTCACGGTGCATAACCATTATATAATTACCTTATTACCGAAACATCCAATCGATTTACTATATAAGTCCAATTTACCGAACTCGTCAGTTACCGAAACATCTGTCAACCAGAAGGTCCCTGCATTTTTTGAGAAGGAACACGACTTAGAAATAAGAAAAATAGTGTCTTTTTCTTTTTACAAATGTAATTAATTGTTTTTAACATGATTTTATCCCTCATTTGGCTGGAATTCAGGTACATGCATAATGAGATGTAAAGAAAAACCACTGGTTCAAGGATACTCATGGAATAACAACACTAGACAATATTTATTACCTAAGTACCAAATACTCCATTCCATTTATTCTTTAAGTCCAATTCATCTAAATTGTCCAATACCAAAACTACCATATATTGTGCAAGAAAACATGGAAATACTTCTAGTTTGAAAATAGGTAACCCTCAATATATGTCTGTCGCCGATTCCCAAGATAAGGTATCTTCGACAGTCCAGCTGAATTTTTTCTTTTTTTCCTGAAGGTAAGATAATCATCTAATAAGTGTCAACTGGTTTACCTAATGCTAGTAGATGCTAGCCAACACTCTGTCTGGATTAATTAGATCTATTTCTAAACTTTATTTTGGTCCGTAACATTGACTTCCAAGTTTCGTAATGTGGTCAGCATTTTGCAAATTATATTTCCAAGATAATAAGTCCTTACCTTTGATGGGCAGTGAAATAAAACCAATCCCTGTAGTTCACTCCACGTTACATAGAATGTCTGTTGGTAAATTTCACTACATCCTGTGTAAGAAAAGCTCCTGAATTAAATTCTGATCACAAGTTTATATTCTACGAGGTTCGTTGTTGTGTCCTCTGCAAAGTGCGAGACTTGCCTACACCTTTCAAAACATCTACAGCGATTGGCTGAATAAGGACAAAGAACCAATCACAAGAATTGTAACAAAGATGAATTCATGTAGCGTCTCGTTGCCATGACGTCATTTAAACATTACTTTTAATGGCTGACAAGGGATTGTAACGGTGGCTCCTGTGGTAAGAATATTGAAAGATTTGCCAAGCATTCTTATTAATTTCCCTAAATTGGTATTTTGTGACAAACCCTCGGATTCTTAAACCTATGACGTACACTACAAAACGTATGTACTGATATGTGGCGCAGTTTACCATTAAAACCGAGTTCATTCCAGTTGCAGATACCTTCCTTTGCCAGTGGCATAGTTTCATTCATTGAGGGGTTTATGATTGAATATAAACTATGATATACTTACAACAACATTAACAACAATAATAATGATATGCATAAGATCTTACGTGTTCTATAATTTAGAAATAACAAGTCTGGACATTGAAAAAGCAATCCTTTTGTGAATCATTTATCTGAATCTTGATCATTTCCACCTTTTTTTTGTTTTGTTAGAAGGTTTAAGCCATGGCAGATCAGGAAGGAGAAGGTGTTCCTGCACCTGAAGTAGAAACACAAGAGGCTTCACAAGACCAAAATACAGAACAGGGCCCAGATGATGGTAGAGATCCACCACCCAAACCAGAGGAAGACCCGCAGGAGCAAAAGCTAGAAGAGTCTGCTGATACCAATCCAGATGAAACACAGGAAGAAAAACAGGTCTCTGTTTCGTCTCAGATACTAAGCTGAGAACCTTGTAACTTTTTAACTCTTTACCAAACAGCAATATTTTAGGCTCAATTAAATAGAATGCATTTGCAGACAACAAATTACATGTGGCTCATAGAATGACTTGTGTCTTTGAAAGGATAGAAAACATTGTGGGAAAAGGAGAAAATGAATGATAGAAAATGTTTTTCCTAACAGTAGTTCATGACTTAACTCTTCACCACACAATCAGGAATTTTAACAACCCTGAAAAAGAAGGCTTCTTCATGGGGTCGTTATAACCCAGGATTGTGTGGTAAAGGGTTAATAGAAAATAAAATTTAGATTTGTCTTCGCTGAAAAGCATTTCCAGAAGACAATGTGGCTCAAAAATCCCTGTGAGTCAAGCATTTGACAATAACTAGTTGAAATTTGCTTACTGATGCTGGAAACTTAATTAGATTAGTTTTATTTCGACTGGGAAACAACAGCATCGAAACCAGGACTCATGACATTTGTCTTCAAAGAGGTTAAAAAAAGTTTGTAGAACAGTAGTGTTTGCTACCTGTAATTTGCTCCTATTACAGAACTTTATGTTAAAAAAAGACTTCCTATTTCTCAGCATCACAAAAACACAAGATCATTGGTAAGGTGCCATTAGGTAAATGGTTAAAATGAACTTTACAAGTATTCAAAATCACCAGTTTGATTAGTTGCTTTGTAGACATAGCTGTGATAACTTTTGTGAAAGACAGTATTGAGGGGATAGCTCTTGCACTGGAATTATTCTAAGAATTATTAGATCTCATTTTAGATTTAGCTAATTTTTGCATAGATCTGGTAACCACAGAGCATAATATCCATATACTGGCCATGCATATTGGTCCCAAAATTATTTTTTCAGAATTTCTATAAACACAATTATTGGCTTACTTTTTCAGCTCACCTGAGCACAAAGTGCTCGAGTTGAGCTATTGTGATCAGTCAATGTCCGTCGTCCGTCCGTCCGTCCGTCCGTTCACAATTACAAAAAAAATCTTCTCCTCCTAAACTAACGATCAGATTTCAATCAAACTTCACAGAAATGATCCTTAGGTCATGCTCTTTCAAAATACTTCAAAGAATTGAAATCAGTGAGGAATTCTGGTTGCCATGGCAACTGAAAGAAAAAACTTTAAAAATCTTCTTGTCCCAAACTGTAAGGGCTAGAGCTTTCATATATGGCATGTAGCATCATCTAGTGACCCTCTACCAAAATACTTCAAATTATGGCCCTGGTGTTAAAAATTGGCCCTATGTTGTGGGTTCTTGGATTTCACATAGAGATAAAGAAGGAAATCTTTAAAAATCTTCTTGTCCCAAACCATAAGGGCTAGAGCTATCATATTTGGCATGTAGCATCACTTAGTGGCCCTCTACCAAAATACTTCAAATTATGGCCCTAGTGTTGAAAATGGCCCTATGTTGTGGGTTCTCAGATTTCACATAGAGATAAAGAGGGAAATCTTTAAAAATCTTCATGTCCCAAACCGTAAGGGCTAGAGCTCTCATATATGGCATGTAGTATCATCTAGTGGCCCTCTACCAAAATACTTCAAATAATGGCCCTAGTGTGGAAATTGGCCCTATGTTGTGGGTTCTCGGATTTCACATAGAGATAAAGAAGGAAATCTTTAAAAATCTTCTTGTCCCAAACCGTAAGGGCTAAAGCTTTCATATATGGCATGTAGCATCATCTAGTGACCCTCTACCAAAATACTTCAAATTATGGCCCTGGTGTTAAAAATTGGCCCTATGTTGTGGGTTCTCGGATTTCACATAGAGATAAAGAAGGAAATCTTTAAAAATCTTCTTGTCCCAAACCGTAAGGGCTAAAGCTTTCATATATGGCATGTAGCATCATCTAGTGACCCTCTACCAAAATACTTCAAATTATGGCCCTGGTGTTAAAAATTGGCCCTATGTTGTGGGGTCTCAGATTTCACATAGAGATAAAGAAGGAAATCTTTAAAAATCCTCTTATCCCAAACCGTAAGGGCTAAAGCTTTCATATATGGCATGTAGTATCATCTAGTGACCCTCTACCAAAATACTTCAAATTATGGCCCTGGTGTTAAAAATTGGCCCTATGTTGTGGGGTCTCAGATTTCACATAGAGATAAAGAAGGAAATCTTTAAAAATCCTCATGTCCCAAACTGTAAGGGCTAGAGCTTTCATATTTGGCATGTAGCATCATCTAGTGACCCTCTACCAAAATACTTCAAATTATGGCCCTAGTGTGGAAATTGGGCCTATGTTGTGGGTTCTTGGATTTCACATAGAGATAAAGAGGGAAATCTTTAAAAATCTTCTTGTCCCAAACCGTAAGGGCTAGAGCTTTCATATATGGCATGTAGCATCATCTAGTGACCCTCTACCAAAATACTTCAAATTATGGCCCTAGTGTTGAAAATGGCCCTATGTTGTGGGTTCTTGGATTTCACATAGAGATAAAGAGGGAAATCTTTAAAAATCTTCTTGTCCCAAACCGTAAGGGCTAGAGCTTTCATATTTGGCATGTAGCATCATCTAGTGACCCTCTACCAAAATACTTCAAATTATGGCCCTGGTTTGAAAATTAGCCATATTTTGTTGGTCTCGGATTTCACATAGAGATAAAGAGGGAAATCTTTTTGTCCCAAACTGTAAGGGCTAGAGCTTTCATATTTGGCAAGTAGCATTATGGTGTTGAGTCTTCTTGCAAGTGGTTGTGGGAAAGAGGTTGATCACCATTATATCTTGAAAGGGGTCAACTCAATACTGATCTGCTAAAATGTTAATTAATTTCTTGAGCATCTCTGCAACAATTACAGTAAACTTTGCTTATTACTATATTGCTTAATATGATATATTGCTTATAATGACGTTAATCCCTTGGTCCCAACAGGGTCTCTTTTTATAAGAATATACATCAGTTAAAACGATATTCAGATAAAACGATATGATTTCTTCGGTCCCCTGAGTATCATTATAAGTGGAACCCTATTTTGGGCTGTCGCAGATATCAACCCGTACCAGGTATGTGCCACTATTGGGAAACATCGAGTCTTTTAACTGCTTTCTGCAATTATTGTCTAAATGTTGTCAACTTTTCATTTGCCTGTCTCTCAAAAGGTCATTGCATATCTAATTTATTTTTGGACCTACTCATAAAAAAGGTATAATCACAATATTAAGACTGAATATCAAGGCCATATCTGTGAACGATGGCTTATATGCATTTAAATTTCACAAAGACATTTTGATAATTTACAATTTATATACACCAATAGTGTTGGATTTGGGTCTTTGTATGGGTACTGACTGCGTTGTTGATGACGCTCTCAGATTATTTAACATTTTTTTTATCTTTTACAATGACTTTTGGTTCTAGAATGATTGTCAGTTTCTTTAACCTTGACTACAAGTAAAAGTGTATTTGTTTGAACAAATCATAATTCGAGCATAATCTTGATCCATCGCCCAGAATGTTTGTAAGGTTGTGAACATGAACATGAACACACTCAGCAACCACAATTCTGGCTCAGTCATACTCAAAATTTCCCTGGATGTTCATAATGACCTAAGGACAAATCTGATCAAAATGGGAACAAGCTAAAAGCATCAAAATAGGGGATCTTGATGACAATTCCATTGTTTACACTCTAGGGCCTATAATTTCGACTATCATTTTCTTACCTGCTCTGATTGTTGGTATTGTCATATGGATGGATCATTTTCAAAACTAAAACATTCCAGCAAAAAACAAGAGGCAAGTGGCCATAACAATGACAGCTGAGTTGCATTTCAGGTGAGCGATTTAGGACCATCATGGTCCTCTTGTTTTCTAAAATGATGTTAAGAATTTGAGACTTAGCAGAATTATGAATATGTTACTCAAAATAGGACGTGAAAGAAGAGGAAGCAACAGAAAAACAAGAGCCAACTACAGATGATGGTCCGCCAGTAGAGGCAGACAAGCCTGCTGAACAAACAGAAGAGGTTTGGAAGTTGTCTTCAGATTCCAATCACTATTTTGAATTCTATTCTAGTATTGAAATGTCAAGACTAACAATCTGATTCATCATATGCAAATGCTTTGAATTTGGACAGGTCTAAAATTTGATGTTTGGCAAGGGACTAAAGGGTCATCCATGGTAATGTGTAAAGTATACAACCATAAATAAACCAAGATAACAAGTGAGAAACAAAATCGAACAAAACACTGCATTACAAAGAAATGCACCTTGATTATTGTACATGTTTGCATTTGATTGTTATTTATGTCTGATTCCTTACTGTTTTTGTTTACACTCTGTCCAAATGGTAAGTCTAAATGAGCCTTTTAAACTGAAGAGTCCCATTAGGAAGTATTCTAATCAATGACCAAAAAGCATTGGAAGTTTGTTTTAAAACCTTGACATAGAAAAGGACTGATGTCCTTGGCAGTGGAAAACTTAAGAAATCAAGGCCTCTATTCACAAACCATATTAAACTGTATTCCTAGTCTTATTCTAGACTTATAATGTAACACAATTTCCGATTAGCCAAACCAGTTGGTATAATACCCAATTGATTAGACATTACATCATTTTGAAAGTTTTGGTAATTCTTGAGAATTAGACTAAGAATGGTTGGTGAATACAAGCCCATGTTGGTCTTTGGTATCATCTTTTCTCTCTTGGCCTTAACAGGCACAACAGCAGGAAGAAACACAAGAAAAGGAGGAAAAAGAGGAAGTAAAAGATGAAGGTGCTGCTGATGAAGGAAAGGAAGATGCCCCAAAAGAACAAGAGACAGTACCTACAGAAGAACCAGTTCAAAGTGAAGTACAAGAAAGTTCTAAACAAACTGAAGAAAAGGAGGATGTAAGTTTAGGTTAACCCTTTGCCAAGCAATTCATTGTTTTGTTTTGGTGAACCCTTTACCAAAAGTCAAAATTTCAGGCTGGTCCAAATTGAAAGCACTTGCAGATGACAAATTAAAGGTAACCCAAATGACAAAATTCATTCTTAATAAGGTAGAAAACATTGTGGGAAAAGAAGAAAATACTGGTTACCAGCATTTTCTCTTTTTCCCACAATGTTTTCAAAAGCCTTCTTCCTAAGGGTTGTTAAAAGTCCAGATTGTGTGGTAAAAGATTAATCCTTTACCAAACAATAAAGTGTTTTAACAGACCTTAAGAAGAAAGGCTTGGAAAACATTGTGGGAAAAGAAGAAAATGCTGGTAACCAGCATTTTCTCCTTTTCCCACAATGTTTTTTGACTTTCTCAGACAAATTATTCTTGTACGCCATATCTCTCCAAATACTATCTGCTGTCAAGCCTGGTAGCTCAATAGGTTATGCACAGAGCTTGAAACCATGGGGTCATGGGCTTGAATCTCCAGTTCAGGCAATTTCTCTCCAAGGATTGATGATAGTACTTGTGGTAGGATTCATTCCTTTCTCCCTGCTGATTATTGTCTGGACGATAGATGTGCGAGAAGTCAGTCAGTGGCTTGGAAAGAATGCTGTTCAAAGTGCATACACTTGTAGAAGAAACTCCAGGAAAACATGTATAGGTACACTGGCCATTGCTATATAATTGAAATAATGTTGAAAACGGTGTAAAACAGCAGACAAACAAACAAAAAAAAGGCAAATGGCTTTTTTTTCAAGAAGGATAGCATAAATTATTGAATGGTCCACCATTCATTAACATAATTAATTAATTATTATTTATTGAAGCATATTTTTTTGCTTGCTTTATGTAGTATCCACTTAAGCAATGCTTTAGCTTCCTTTTTAGAGAAGATTACCAAATCCTCTTTTTTTTTTTATATTTTTATTATTTATTATATCATACAACAGTATTTAGGAGTCCAATTATGGGATCCAAACTTTTGCACTTTTCTGATACACGATATTTCAGGCATCAAAAGCAGAAACCCATCCACCTCCTGCACCTACACCTGTCACAACCCATGAAACAGTTGCCTTGGAAACAGAGAAAACAAAGGACCCTGAGCCACCAGTTGATCCCCATGCAGTAACCCCAAGGTCAAAGGTTAATCTTGAAGCTACTGCCACAGGTAACTTGTTGTGCTGTAGATTGCCAAACTGTCATACAAATACAACTTTTTTAACTCTTTACCAAACAACAAAATCTAGACTGGTCCAAACTGAAAGCGTTAGCAGACAACAAAATAAATGTGACTCAAAAATTAAAATTTGTCTTGGGAAAGATAGAAAACATTGTTGGAAAAGGAGAAAATGCTGGTTACCAGCATCTTCTCCTTTTCCCACAATGTTTTCAAAGCCCGTCTTTCGTAGGGTCGTTAAAAGTCGGGATTGTGTGGTAAAGAGTTAATTCCCTGAAGTATACTGAAGTAGATACTGTTAGTTTTTAACCCTTAGACTGCTAAGCGAGCAAAATGTGTATTCTGGACTTGAATCTACACTGTCCGATAAGGAGATATCTTTCCTCCAAAAAAGTCTTTGAAATAAGTAAATTTGGCTATTTACCATCAGCTTGAAAGTTTTGGGGACTTTCATGTAAATGACTTGTATCTTTTTGCTGCTCTAAAATACAAGTAAGATGAGTGTTGTTGATCTTGATGAACAAGGAAGCAGGATTTCACAACCTGAATCATAAATAAGTTTTTCCAAGAAATACAGAAAACATACCTTTTGGATTTATACTTGAATATAAATGCCTTACCATCCTACTTGTATGTAGATTGAAAAAAGACCTATTCAGTCCTCTTGTAGCATAGAAATAATAAATGATTTCCACATCGCTGCCAGTTGCGTTGCCAAACAAAAACCTTGAAATCCTTTTTTCAATAAAGTAAACAGAATGGAAGCAATGAGTGCTTGGCACTTGCCTTTTGTATGGGCATCACACTGGTTGCAAAAGCAGTCTTTACTGATTCATTGGTTTAACCCTTAAGCTGCTAAATAAATCAAATTAAAGATTGCCAGCCAATAGTGAAAACCCATAGTTTATGATTTAACTCTTTATCAAACAATAAAACTTCAGACTTGTCCAAATTGAAAACATTTGCAGACAACAAATAATATATGGCTGAAATGATGATACATGTAATTGTCTCTGAAAGTGTAGAAAACCTTGTGGAGAAAGGAGAAAATGCTGGTTAACAGATTCTCGTTTTCCCACAAGGTTTTCAAAAGGCTATTTCCAGAGGGTTGTTAAAAGTCGGGATTGTATGGTAAAGAGTTAAATGTTTTGCTTGTCAAAGAAATCTCACTGCATCGGATGGTGTAGATCCAGGATCAGACTGCATCTTCCTGTGCAGATTGATCTTGAGCTATGCTGTCCGCAAAAGCCCTCAAAGCCACGATTAGCATCTTAAGTGTTTAAGTAACCTCACTTTTGTTTTTATTTCAGTGAAGTTTGTGTTAATGCCAAGTGGTCAAGTAGTCACACTTGCCTGTACCCTCGGACAATCATTAGATCAGCTAAAACAACATTTTAGTACAGAATTGAAAATGCCAGTCAACTTGATCATGTTGATGTTTGATGGTAAGTTCTTATAGATACGCATTTCTATCCAGGTTTTTTATTGTCTTGCAAAAAGACATGAAGAGCTACGACCATTTGGTTTAATGAAGTCCTATCCAAGGCAAAGGCCAGATATTTGAAACCATGGATCTCTGTAGTTTCAGTGTGACCATCTGCTATGGACCATCCAAGGCACTTAGTGAGTGCCAATAAGGCTAAAGTGGGAGGGAGAGCACAAGAGGCATGGCTTGGGGACCTGTTCAGAATTTTTTTTTTCATTTCAAATATATCTTGATATGAGTCTGTTGCACTTTGATACCACTTTTACTTGAAAATGATTTTTTAACATTTATTCACTGTATTTCAAAAGGAGGTACTGCCAACAATAGCATATTCGACCAAAACATTTGGCAATGGCTTTGTGACTTTGACAAATTATTTGTATAAACTGCTAGGCTGAACAGAATATAAACCTGGGTCCATATTCACCAACCATTCTTAAGAACGTTCTTTGTCTTATTCTCCAAGATTTTCCAATTTTTAAGGTAACATGACTTCTGATTGGCTAACCCATTTGGTTTAGCCAATCAGAAGGTGTGTTACTTTCAAATTTGGAAAAATCTGATGAATAAGACTAAGAATATTCTTAAGAATGGTTGGTGAATACAGACCCTGATCTGAAGCAAGACAAAGCTGTAATAATAAGTTTTTTGGCATAGCTAAATGTGCTGGCTTTTGACGTAATTTTGGGGTCTGATAACATATGAATAAACAGAAATTTGTGATTGGTGAAAAGTGTAGACATTTTTATTATCAAGACCCTGTCTATTTGCGGGCAAATTTACGCTGTCTATCTTTTTTAAAGATACATGTATTTCTTGTTTCTTATTAAGCTGACAATTAACCCTTTATCACACGATAGCTTTATAGCATTAAGGAAACAATCACAAGGAGTCCAGAGCACAACTATAAAAAGATAATCTTTTAAACCCAAGATTTTCCTCTTATCATGTGCCTCTGATTGTATCTCTTGATCTTATTTGTTCAGGCAAATCAATGACAGACACAACAACTCTGGCAGATCTGGGAGTCGGACCTAATGGTACAATACAGTTAGAACTACAGTCTGCAGACCCTGTCAACACACCCATTAAATCCTACAGACCCAGACAAGAATATCATATGCCTGATGTCATCACTGTTAGAGTGCAAACAGGTAATACAAAGTTTATTGTGTGCTTTGGTTATGTGGAGGATATTTGGGGTTTTTTTTGGTGAAAGATCAAAATTTATTTCATCGAGTGAACATCAGCGGTAATATTTCCACAAGTGGCGCAGCTGCTTGTGAAAAGTGAAAATATTACCGATGTTGTTCACTCAATGAAATAAATTTTGATCCTTTGCTGAAAAAAAAACCAAATATTCTATTTATTTCATGCTTCTAACCCCTTTTTTGCTGGGACTTTCATGGAAATCCAGTACATTGGTTTTCAGTAATTCCCCATGGCGTAACCACTTATATAACAACAAATTAGAATATTACGTGAAATGCAAGAAATATAGAATGAGAAATTTTCTTAACCCTTTACCACACTGTTGAATTTTAGACTTGCCCAAATGGAAAGCATTGTCAGGCAACAGATTTATGAAATGATGGTATTTGCCTTTTCTCCTTTTCCCACAATGTTTCAAAAGTTGGGATTGTGTGGTAAAGGATCCAAATTTACTTACCTTTAATGTTTGAGAGTATTGTGCGGGTTTCTGCCATGAATTAATTTCATGTAAGATTTATATTCTTCATCATTAGTCCTTGAAAACTTAAACAATTACAAAAGCAATTAGTTGTCAGCTTATTTTACTTGAGGATTTACTATGTGGAAAATTTTCAGATTATGTTCAATTCTCAGTCATTTATATTTCCTCCTTCATACTTTAATGACCTTCAATGATACTGTAATAAAATAATTATGAGTCATGCTTTGTGAAAAGGCCTCTGCTAAAAGTATCAACCCAGGTCAGCCTGCCCATTCCATGCAGGGTAACCTGGGTGGAAACTTTTTGCTATGGGTACGTTTTCTGTATGTCATGGGACCGTTTTACCTCATGATTCAACCAGTTTTTTGACATAATGAATCCATGTTATGTGACAACTTGCTTTATAAAGCGCATCACAAAGATGCATTTTTTTTCCTGGAGTGCGGCTAATATATTTTTCTGATGGATCAGTATGTTTTCTATATCCAGATGCTGTTTAACCCTTTCCGAAACGATAAATTTTAGACTGGTCCAAATTGAAAGAGTTTGCAGACGATAATCTTAAATTCGATGAAAGTGGCAGAAAGTTCTCAAAAAGGGTAGAAAACACTGTGGGAAAAGGAGAAATTGCTCGTTACGAGCAATTTCTCCTTTTCCCACAGTGTTTTCAAAAGACTTGTACTGCAGACACGTGAAAACCAGGGCTTGTTTGGGAAAGGGTTAAACAGGAATTAGTAATAAGGGACCAGGGACTACCTTTAGATGAAAATGTTATGGTGCTGCCATGGAAAAAAAGAAATATGAGCTGTACTCTGGCAAAGGGGGCTTAATGCATCTCCATGATGCATTGCACCAATCAAGCCAGCCCATAATTATGGATCCATAATAGCCACTTTTTTAACAAACCTATTGAATCATGAAGTAGACTGGTCCTTGGACATACAGAAAATAGAACAATGGTGAAAAGTTTCTGCCCAGGTCAGCCTGCACAGACTGCACAGGCTGACCTGGATAGACAGTTTCACAGATGCTATAAGCACCCTTTCAAAGAGCATGGCAGATATACAAGTATGCTTAATTTTTCTCTCTAATGCAGAGGACAATTCATACAAAGATGTAGTTGTGGAAATAGAGAGAACTACAAGAAAGAAGCCATATTTAGGGGGATATCGGCATAAAAAGACAACCATTGAATACCATCATGCATCTGCTCAGACCATGCAGAAGCCAAGAGCGCCATCTGGTGTGGATAAAAACTGTCGAGACACCCAGACAGTTGAGCAGCGTCATGCTCCACAGCAAACGACAAATGATACTTCAACACAAATGACGGGTATTGGTGTATATGTGTCGAATATACAGGACAAACTGATTACTCCACGCAAATATACAACAGCAGATGAGCACCATAAAATGATTTTAAGACAGGTTTGTTCCCTTAATCCTTAGACCTTCTCATAGTACAACAGAAGTCAACATAAATATAGTATATTTATTACAATGGTAACATAGTATGGAGCACTTGAGAGAGCAAGCGTATATACCTACAAGTAGGTATATTGCAATACATCACAGCCAACCATAAACACCTTGATCAATTTAGTAATAATCATCGTCTCTTAACCCTTTCCCAGACGACAAATTTTGGACTGGTCCAAATTCAAAGAGTTTGCAGACATCAATTTTAAATTTGATAAAAATGGCAGAAAGTTATCAAGAAGGGTAGAAAACACTGGGGGAAAAGGAGAAATTGCTCGTTATGAGCAATTTCTCCTTTTCCCACAGTGTTTTCAAAAGACTTGTACTGCAGACACGTGAAAACCAGGGCTTGTTTGGGAGAGGGTTAAACTTTTCCCCCTACATGTTGTCAACAAACAACATGAACAACAACATTTGTTTTGCAAACAGAGATGGCAGTATGAGCAGCGACACAAATACATGAATGTAGACGGCAAACAACATTGTTAAATTTACAGCTCAATCCAGTATATACAATAAATGACTATAACTAATTCTACATGTACTAGCAATGAAATGGTGATTTCTGTCTCTTTCAACAGTATTTTTTACCACATGAGCATCGTTCAATACATTTATCAATTATTGTATTGTATCGCCGACTCGCCCACAAAAAAATCAAAGATAAGAACTACAAGTAGATAAAAAACTCTGGAAACCTGTGCCCATTTGTCAACGTCTGGTGCCATGGAATGTTGGGCCTCATTCAACGAATTGGATTTTAACCTACCAAAAACAACCTCAGTGAATTGTTTATGACCATAACAACACTCGTGGAAATCAAGTGATTTATTTCGGAAATGGTGCGAGTGTTTTGATGGTATTCTTGCTATGAATTAGCAACAGTACTTCAGAGCTAGAGTGCTGAACTATGTACTGCTAGGTACCTCCACTTAATTTCACAAAAGAAAAAAATGTCTGTACACATTGCCCTTTCAAAGCTGATTGAACTTTATACCAGCTACTTGTACAACATGTTTATCATGAATCCTGTGCTTCATACCCTACACGTACACATCGAAGCGTCATCAAACAAGGGAAAATAATTTCCTTCTAATTCGTTCTTCAAACATAGGAAATTATATTTAACAGATTTTGACCAGATTTAAATTCAGCAGACTAAACAAACACATTATTATTTTCTGTTTAAAGTTTTCACCTAGATTTTTTTTTAACTTTTTACCATACCATTCCAAGATTTAATGACTCTGAAAACATTGTGGGCAAAAGAGAGAATGCTGATAACCAGCATTTTCTCCTTTTCCCACGATGTTTTCTTCATTTTTTAAAAGCAAGTCTTACTATTACAGCTGTGTTTAATTTGTCATCTGCAGTTGCTTTGGATTTGGACAGGTCTAAAATTTGGTTTTGTGGTAGAGGTTTAATGAATAAACTATCCACAATCTTTCTATATTCCTTTATTTGTGCCTCAAACTTTTACATCTCATCAAAATCTCATATAATGGTGCTGTATGCACGAGGAACAGATATACACATGTATATCCTAAGTAAACGGACTGGTTTAAATTGCCATATTAACTCAAGGACTGATAAAACTTGTTGACCATCTTTAATAATCATGGGAAGCAACTGCTCATTCTTTTAAGTGATTTTTATGTGATCCACAAAAGGTATTTTCCTTTTCTTCAATGTTTCTGTTTTCTTTTGTACATAATATAGATGTACATGTATTAGTTTAACCCTTTATCACACCACAAAATTTTACTATTGAAAAGTGTTTGCAGACGACAAATTAGATATGGCTCATATGGTGAGATTTGTCTGTAAAAAACATTGTGGGAAATGGAGAAAATGCTGGTTATCAGCATTTTCTCCTTTTCCCACAATATTTTCAAAAAACCTCTTTTTCAGGGTCATTAAAACTCTTGAATGTGTGGTAAGGATTAAAGTGGATTTGAATAAGCCTATCTGGATTGGGTATGGGGTGTTGCTTTCCACCATTTCAGGTTATCATCATACAAAAATACTACAGAAGATGGCTTGCCAAAAGTTATGTACAAAAATTAAAAGAAGATAAGAGAAAGAGATTAGAATGGGAAAGACAAGAAGAGATTAGGAAGAAGAAAGAAAAAGCAGACAGAATCAAGAGGGAGTTTGAGAGAAGAATGAATCCCAAAACAAAAGAAGATTTTGATCTTTTATATCATGCTTTGGAAAGTAAGTGAAAATATTATTGATACTGTTTCTTGATCTAGCCCAGGTTAACACAGAAGCTAGAAATGAAAAGAACAACATGAAATTACAATTGAGCCATGCTCTGTGAAAAGGGGGCTTAACCCTTTACCAGACGACAAAATTTCAGCCTTGTCCAAATTGAAAGCATTTGCAGACGACAATTTCAATGTGGCTCAAATGGTGCAACTTTTTTTTGATAGGGTAGAAAACATTGTGGGAAAAGGAGAAAATGCTGGTTACCAGCATTTTCTCCTTTTCCCACAATGTTTTCAAAAGGCTTCTTTCCCAGGGGCGTCAAAAGGTGGCATTGTGCGGTAAAGGGTTAATGCATCTGCGAAAAGTATCAACCCAGGTCAGCCTGCACAGTCCGCACAGGCTGACCAGGGCCAAAACTTTTCACTGTCAGTCAATTTTCTGTATGTCCAATGACCATTCTACCTTGTGTCCAGTTGGTTGTTAAAGCTCTTTTACGACTATAGTTGCCTTTGCGGCCAGTGTAAATCAAGATCGGGCTGCACAAAATGTGCAGCTTGATCTTTGATCTACCCTGTCCACTTTACTGAAACACTGTACACAAAAGCAACCATGAAATTGCAATTATTCGGGTCAGACTTCATGGTCGAAAATGTCTGATAATGATTTGGCACTCCAAAGGTAAAAAAAAAGTGGCTTTTATGGATCCATAATTATGTGATGGCTTGATTGGTATAATGCATCATGGAGATGCATTAAGCCCCCTTTTGCCAGAGCATGGCTCAATTCTATTTTACAATGATCAGGATCATAATTCTGGAATACATTCACTAGCTGTTCTGAATGATATCCTAATTCTAAAATTCCAAGAGTAGCCAGCTGTTTTCAACAGATGGCAAGACTTCGAATTGAGAATTAGAATAGTGTTTAGAACAGATGGTAAATGTGGATCCTAGACTTAGATTAGCACACTTTAAGTCCTAAGACAAAAGAAATTGTATTTTTTACTTACTGAAACTATTTTTCGTATATGAATTATGATTACTAAATAAACTGTTGCTGTAATGGTTTCAAAAACTTAAATTTGATATTCGCCCCTAAAGTGACTTTCGCAACTATAGTTGCTTTTGCAGTCAGTGAAGATTAAGATCAGACTGCACAAAATGTGCAGTCTGATCTTTGATCTACTCTGTCTGCTTCACTGAAACCCTATAGACTACAGCCATCATAATATTGCAACTATTCTGGTCTTAATTCTAAGTTAAACAATTTCTGTTAGGTTTGTTTGGCACTCTAAGGGTTAACTTTTAGTGCACCAATTACTTGTATGTGGTAATAAACTTTTTCAGTCAAAAAAAAAAATAAGACCGAAATCTTGTCAGTTTCGACTGCTGTGGTAAAATGGTTTAGCCAGTCAGAAATTTTTATTACTTTAAATTTTTGAAATTATCGAGAAGTAGACTGAAAATGTTATTAACCCTTTACCACACAATCCCGAGTTATAATGACCCCTCCAAAGAAAGAGACTTTTGAAGACATTGCAGGAAAAGGAGAAAATGTTGGTAACCAGCATTTTCTCCTTTTCCCACAATGTTTTCTACCCTTATAGGGAAAAATTTCCTAATTTGTACAACATTTATTTCGCCATCTTCAAATGTCTTCAATTTGGGCCAGTCTAAAATTCTGTCGATTGGTACAGGGTTAGGAATGATTGGTGAATATGAGCCCTGACCTTTGCTATTATTTCCCCTAAAAACCCCTAAAGATGTAAGAATTGTATTATAAAGAAAGATTTATTTTTTCAGAATGGAGACAGGAAGAACTGGAAAGAATCAACAATACCCTTCATGGTGCTGAACGTAAAGCTGCATTGTGCATGCTTCTGGACCAAGAAACACAGCTGATAGCTGCCATCGGTCGCCACAAACTGGAGGCTGAAGGAGAAAACAAGGATAAGAGAATACAGAGCTTCTTAGATAAGGTTTGTTGACCTTTTACCACACAATCCCGAGTTTTAACAACCGAAAGCCTTTTGAAAAGATTGTGAGGAAAAAGAGAAAATGCTGGTAAACTGCATTTTCTCCTTTTCTCAATGTTTTCTACCCTTTCTACGACAATTTTCTCCATTTAAGCTGCATTAAAATTGTCGTCTGCAAATGCTTTGGATTTGAACAAGTCTAAAATTTCCTAGTTTTGAAAAGGGTTAACCACAACTTGTGTTCAGCTACCTGGATTAACTCTGTACCAGACAACAAAAATTTAGACTGGTCCAAATTGAAAGATTTTGCAGACAACAACTTAAATGTGGCTCAAATAATGGTATTTGTCTTTGAAAGGGTGGAAAACATTGTGGGAAAAGGAGAAAATGCTGGTTAACCCTTTACCAGGCAATGAAATTTGAGCCTTGTCCAAATTGAAAGCATTTGCAGACGACAATTTCAGTGTGGTTCAAATGGTGCAATTTTTCTTTGATAGGGTAGAAAACATTCTGGGAAAAGGAGCAAATGCTGGTTACCAGCATTTTCTCCTTTTCCCACAGTGTTTTCAAAAGCCTTCTTTCCCAGGGGTATCAAAAGGCGGTATTGTGCGGTAAAGGGTTAAATAGCATTTTCTCCTTTTCTCACAATGTTTTCAAAGGCTTTATTTACCCACAGGTAAAATTGCTTGTGTTGAACAGCTCCTTGTCTTTAGTAATTAGTTTGATTTGTACCGTGACTTGGTAGGACAGTTTTAACTGCAGCTAGCTAAGTATCATGCTGAAACTACTTTTCTTGTTCTAGTAGTTTTAAATGAAAGGGGGGGCTAATTGATTTTCACCATTCATCATATTTTTCTTGACCTGCTCTGTCACATATTTGTATTTTGATCTGTAGTTGACATCTTCCGTAAATCACGATGGAAAAAAAGATGAAATTGCTAACGTAATAATGAATAATGAGTAATGTACGGTAGTCCATACTTTTCTAATCCATTACCATCTGCGGACAACATTTTTTAGCTCGGCTGTTTTTGTGGAAAATGTTGAGGCATTGTCATAACCCTCTTGTTGTCTGCATCACAGTGTAAAAACTTTGACATTTCATAATATCTCTGTCATTACTGAAGATATTTACTTCAAACTCAGACCAGTTGTTAACTGTCAAAAGGGGGTCCCATACAACAAGGACGGGTAACCATGAAGGTATTTTTGACTCCGTCTTGCCCTTTTTTCAACTTAGATTTTGTGCTGCAAAAACCTTGACATTTTGTAATATCTCTCTCATTATTAACCCTTTACCAGACAACAAAATTTTAGCCTTGTCCAAATTGAAAGCATTTGCAGACAACAATTACAATGTGGCTCAAATGGTGCAATTTTTCTTTGATAGGGTAGAAAACATTGTGGGAAAAGGAGAAAATGCTGGTTACCAGCATTTTCTCCTTTTCCCACAATGTTTTCAAAAGGCTTCTTTCCCAGGGAAGTCAAAAGGCGGCATTGTGCGGTAAAGGGTTAAAGATGTTTACTTCAAACTTGGACTAATTCTTAACTGTCAAAATGGGAACTCATACAACATGGGCAGGTAACCATCAAAGTACATGTATTTGACAAATTTATGCCCCCTTTTCTACTTAGAATTTTCAATAAAAATCAGTCTATTTCTAAAAGCAACTGCAACCAACTGTTGGCACCTGCATATAGTGCTCTTGTTTGTCTTGCCGCAAACCAGGTTTGAAAACATGGTGGCAAAAGAATAAATTGTTGCAACACAAACAAGTCATTTGTGGAGGCAACAAGTAAGTATGGTAAATGGTGTAATTTTTTAGGCTGCTGCCCCTAAAAAATGGAAGGGTTTTGATGGGAAAAACACAGAGATGGACACTCCCTTCACTATTAGAGCCAAAGAGTTGAGAGATATCTACAACAGTATCAACATGAAGTACTTGACTCAAGATGAACGGTTGGATGTGCTTCTTACTCTGAAACATACTGTCAAGGTATGCTAAAATCTTCAGCAAATAATCCCGTGTTTTTATGACGCTGAGAAAGTAGGCTTTTAAAAACATTGTGGGAAAAGGAGAAAATGCTGGTAACCAGCATTTTCTCCTTTTCCCACAATATTTTCTCCCATTCAGAGGTAAAGTGCATTATTTGAGCCACATATTAGTTAATTTCTGCAAATGCTTTAAATACAGACATATTTTTAGACTTGTCCAAATTGAGAAGGGTTACAGACAACAAATTGAATGTGGGAGAAGTAATAGTACCTTTCTTCAAAGGAGTAGAAAACACTGTTGGAAAAGGCGAAAATGCTGCAAAAGGAGAAAATGCAGCATTTTCTCCTTTTCCCACAATGTTTTCAAAAGGCTTATTCCTCATGGTCATTAAAACTCAGGATTGTGTCATAAAGTATTGAGCAAATTACATGTATAGATTAATTTGTGCAGTGTAGGTAATTCTTTGAACTTTTGAGTCATTTATTTGTAGAACTGATCGGAAAATAATAGACATAGGGGTTTTTTTCATCTAAAAATCTACATTTAGATGACTAAATTATAAGACTACTTATCTCATTGGCCCTGATCTCTAAATTTGGGGCTATACCTGAGAACTTTGAAAAGGATGAATATCATGCTACAAGACCACATTGTTCCACCTGTCAACTCTACAGCACTAATTTCAGATTCCAAGACTTGAAATCTGATTGGCTAAGGCAGAATGCCTCCACCAATCAGATGGCTTGTATCAGACTTAAGATGTAACTTTAGAATGGTTGAAAATAAGCTCCATTTGGACACAGGGTCACCTTGCTATTTTTAGTTTTGTAATTAAGTCCTTACCACACAATCCTGTCTCTTAAGGACCCTATAGAAGAAGCCTTTTGAAAACGTTGTGTGTGGGAAAAGGTGAAAATCCTGGTAACCAGCATTTTTTCCTTTTCTCACAATGTATTCTACCCTTTCTAAGACAAATTTCATCATTTTAGCCACATTTAAATTGTCTTCCGAAAAAGCTTCCAGGTTGGAAAAGCCTCCATTTTTGTCATGTGGTAAAGGGTTAACTCTTAACCTGCAAAATAAATAAAATAAAACTTTCAAGCTGATAGCAAAAAGCCAAATGTTGCTATTTCAAACGTATATTTTGGGGAAAAATATCTCCATATTGGACAGAAAAAATCCAATATCAGATTGCACGTTCTGTGTAGTCTGATCCTGATCTACACTGTCCGCAAAAGGTCCTTGAGTTGTGCCAAGCAGCCTAAGGATTAAAATATGCTGTGGTAAGAGCTCTTTATTGCAAAAGACAATACCTTTATACAAATTTTTTTATCTAGGAGCATGACTGCAAACTAACCCAAGAAATTATAGAATTGATAGACAGAGAAGCAGATCTACTGATGCGTGGAGTGAAAGAAAGTAACTTAGATGGTTTAAGAAAGAGAATTTCCACACTATTCTTACAGTATACTAAAACCCCAACATTCAACCCGGAGGCAGCCAAACTGCTCAAGGTAAGTTTATGTTATGTTACCTACAACAGATGTACTGATGAGTTTTTTGTACATTTGCAAGAATTATATTTTTGTTCACTAAAGCAAGAATTATATTTTTGTTCACTAAAACCTAAGTTATGAGTACTCATTACAATTGTCTCAATGAGACATTGGCCATGGTTACCAACTACATTGCCTTCAGAGACCAAAGAATTTTAGATATGATACTCCCCACCTGCTTGGCAACATTGCTGACTGAAACCTTTAAGCTTACCTCCTAGCCCACAGGATGCCATGGACAATCATAAATGTTTTTTTTATTATTTCTGTCAAGATCAAACTACATACAGACTGTGCAATCTTAGATCTATACTATCCAGTATTGTGTTAGATGCAAAGCTTACATTTTACAAACATTGGACTTTCCATTGCCAACTAAACTTACTTTCATTTCTTTGAGCTTTTGTGTGATAACAGAACTATGTTCAGTATCTTTAAAACATTGTGATAGCTCCTAATGAATGTAATTCATGTACTGTCACTGTACCAGAGTTTTCTTAAATTTTTTTTGGAAGGTTCTTATTTAAATACAATCAATTTTAAAGAATGTAATATCCAAATGCAAGTCTCAATATTCTTAATTTATTCTGATTTCACCATACTTAACCCTTCACCAAACAATCCCATATTTTAACAAGTCTATGGAGAAAGCTTTAGAAAATGCAGGAAAAGTAGAATATGCTGGTAACCAGTGTTTTCCTCTTTTCCCGCAACATTTCTACAGTCTGAGAAACAAATTCCACAGTTTCAGGCACATTTGATCTGTTGTCTGCAGAAGCTTTGAATTTGGGTGTCAAAAATTTTGTTGTTTAGTAAATGGTTAAAGAAAGAAAATTATTTGTGGTTTTCTTTGTCAGAAGATACTCAATATTAGATTTGGGCATATAGATATGAGCCATTCTCTGGCAAAAGGGGGCTGAATGCATCACCATGATCCATGATGCCAAGCAAATCATCACATAATTATGGACTCATAAAATTCATTTTGTATAACAACTGACTGAATTCTGAGGTAGAATAGTCCTTTGACATGCAGAAAATTTACCAAAGTGAAATGTTTCAGCCCAGGTCAGCTTGCGCAGACTGCGCAGGCTGACCTGGGTTGATACTTTTTGAAGACACATTAAGCCCCAGCTTTTACAGAGCATGGATTATATGTACATGCATGTCATTTCTGCCCTTTTTGTGTTTTTGTTTAACTTCAATAACAGTAACTTTAATCTATCAATTCCATCTCAAAGGAAGAGAGAAAGAAAAAGGTTCTATACTGTTGTATAGATATATTGTAAAGTTTGTCACTTCATCCAAACAATTTTCACTCTTTCATTTCAACACAGTGTGGTCAATTTTTGTTTCACTGTGACCCTTTACCAAACAGCCCTATGTTTTAACAACCCCATGGAGGAAGGCTTTTGAAAACATTGTGAGAGAAGGAGAAAATGCCAGTGACCAGCGTTTTCTCCTTTCCAACTATATTTTCAAAATCCTCCTCCCTCAGGGTTGTTTAAAGTCAGGATCATATGGTAAAGGGTTATTCAAGTAATTCAAGTACTATTTTTAGTCACAATGTTTTTATCAATATGTATCAGCAATATAAACTTCACACAGTATTGTATTGTGTCTGCTGCCTGTAAACTGGAGATGATGTAATCAGTGCCTTTCAACGAGACATGGCATAACCTGTGCATGCAATATACCATTATAAATGTGCCACAATCTTCTCCTTTTTCAAGATCTTTTTTCTACAAACTATTTCCTATAAGGTTTAAGCTAATATTTAACAGAAATACACAAAAGTTTCACTTGGTTGTGATTTATATACTGGTACTCTGACTACATTCACTAACCATTTTAAATCCACGTTCAAATTTGTTCTGAAAATTTTTATTACTGTACAATTTCAGATATGTGACAGCTATCAAGCTTCATGTAAACTATCTATCCTAAATATTGGTCAAATTCTAAATTGTAAGACTAGCCATTTGATTGGCTAAGGTAGATGTCTTAAAATTAGTACAATACATTTGTTTTGAATCATCCATGAAGACGCCCCTGGTTAGTTTAGTTTAAACATATTTATTTTACATCGATTGATAAACTAATTCTTGCAACTTACACTAATCTCTCTTGATTCTGCTGTCTGGAAACCATACCAGTACTTGTGCTGAATGTGTTGGCCAATGAACAGTCCCAAAGTTGAAACCACTTCCCCGATATTAAACTCGGAACGTTACAGTTGGAAAGCCAACGCTGTACCTCAAAACCACAGACACCCCTGCTTTACATTGACAGTTTTCTTGAAACATGATAAGATTTACTAACTTATGAATCACTTGAATTTCAGGTTCCTCAAGACCCCTCAGTCCTGCGAAAGAACATCTATTTCTGTCCAAGTTGCAACAGTTACCTCCCCTCAACAGAGTTTGCTCTCTCTTCCAACTCGCGGACAGTTGGCAAGTGTAGACGCTGCACTAAGATCGACAATGATGCCAGGATCAGACAAGATTACAGCCATTACAGATATCTCCTTAAAATGTTACGTAAGGCTGAGGAGCACTATGGAGACGGCTCAAAGATTGCGTTCTTGTTGCAGGTGGGTAAAGGCTCATGCATTTTCAACATTAGGAGTATTGTAACAGGAAATTTCTTGAAAAATTGAGTCGAAAGGAGAAAATATTCATCAAAAGAAAATTTGCCATCTTTGACTAGTTAGTTACCACACAATCCTGTGTTGTGACAACCCTGAAGAAGCCTTTTGAAAACATTGTAGGAAAAGGAGAAAATGCTGGTAACCAGCATTTTTTCTTTTTTCCACGATGTTTTTTACCCTTTCAAAGCTTGAAATCATCACTTTGGCAACAGTTATTTGTTGTCTGCAAATGCTTTCAATTTGGGTAAGTCTGGAAAATAATTAATTGAATACCTACTCAAACAAACTTTCAGCGGACCACCATGAAAACACCCTGTTAAAGTGTGGATAACCATAATGAATTAACTCTTTACCAAACAACAAAATTTTAGACCTGCCCACATTGAAAGCAATTGCAGATGACAAAATCCATGCAACACAAACACGGAAATTTGTCCTTGGATGGGTAGAAAACATTGTTCCCACAATGTTATCAAAACGCTCTACTTACAGGGCCGTTAAAACTAGGGAATGTTTGGTATAAGGTTATCCCTCTATCAAACAATACCATATTATCACCACCCTGAGGAAAAAACAAAACAGGGAAAAAAAAAAATTAAAATGATGTAGGAAAACAAGAAAATGTGGTTAAACACCAATTCTATATTCAGATTTTACTTCCATGTATTGGTATTTTATGCTTCGAGTATACAATTTACATTACCCATACTATAACGTGGTAATAATATTTTGCATCTCAATTATGTCTTATCTTTCATTGTATTGGCATTTCATGCTTCTGTATACAAATTTACATTACTGTATCACTGAAAATATTACCAATGATGTTCACTAGATCCAAGATGAAATAAATTTTGATCTTTCACCCCCCCCCCCCCCCCCCCCCCAAAAAAAATATTCTATTTATTTCTAACCCCTAGTTTGTTGGGAATTTCATGAAAATCCACTATAGTTGCTTTCGTTAATTCCCCATGGCTTACCCCCCTAACATAACAACGCATTACAATGTTACGTAAAGCGCGAGAAACATAGGGTAGCTGCACCTAAATTACGTCATATTTCCTTCTGTTTCAATGGCACACCCTGTTTACCTATGTAACTAGTGCGTGGGAACAACTATTTCCACCTTCAATTAAAGAGTTCGAAAATATGAAATCAGTATTTTCACTGGTCGTAACCATAAAATATCAAACCATAATCCACCATTATTTCTCAATCAAGTACCGAAAAAGCATGAAATAAAATGTATTTTTGATATTTGCATCTCGATTATGTCTTATCTTTAATTGCAGGAACACGACCTTCGTTACTTGGTGGACAAAGTGTGGGGTGGTCAGAGTATTCTCAGTGCCTGGGATGATCTGTTTGATCTAACTCTGGTCCGCTGGGACAAGAATGAAGAATGGTCACCATGGAACTGTATACTGCTTACTAAAGATGAGGCCGCCACCCATGAGAAACTTGTAAACCTAGAGGAGGTAGGCTTATTGTTTGAATACTGCTGTTTTGGTCTTAATACTTCTAGAGGTACAGATACATGGAGTATTTAAGCGTTTAACCCTTTACCACACAATCCCAAATGACCCTGAGAAAGAGGCCTTTTGAAAACATTGTGGGAAAAGGAGAAAATGCTGGTAACCACAATGTTTTCTGTCCTTTTACAGACAAATCTCACCATATGAGCCCAATCTAAGTTGTCGTCTGCAAATGCTTTCAATTTAGACAACTGTAAAATTTTGTCATGTGGTAAAGGGTTTAAGAGTAAGTTGACTTCTGTTTTCTCTAAAACACATTTTGCGGGTACTCATTAGAATTGTTTTGATGACAAAATTCTTACCAGTACCAATAGTTAAGGTTTAAATCTTTACTAGACAACTAAATTTTAGACTGGTCAAAATCAAAGGCATCTGGAGATGAGAAAGTAAATCTGGCCAAAATTATGTTAACCTTTATTATGTTAGGCTGCTGAGCGTGACGTAAGGACCTTTTGTGGACAACGTAGATCAAGATCAGACTGCCTCAGCAAGCATATATGTCATGAGGGAGAAACAATTGGGCAACTCCAAACGGCAAAACATAATAGTTTTAATATCATATTTTTTTGACATATAGACTGAAGAAATATTGGAAAGATAAATAAATCATAATTACAATACAGTTTTCAAAAGAATTAAAGCTTTTCAAAAGATTTTGGAAGGAGTATTTGGTTGTCACAAGAAAATTGCTACTTCTTCAACATTTTTCAACAAAGACATTTACCTTCTCTTTAAATGTGCTATTTTTAGTAACTGATGATTGACGAATAAAAATTTTGGTGTTCTGTGATAGACCGGGGCTTTTATTCACCAACCATTCTTAAGAATATTCTTAGTCTTTTCTCCAAAATTTTCTGAATTTGAAAGTAACACAACTTCCGATTGGCTAAATCAGTGGTTTAGCTAATCAGAAGTTGTGTTACTATCAAATTTAGAAAATTCTGGAGAATAAGACTAGGAACGTTCTTAAGAATAGTTGGTGAATACGGGTGCAGTAGACCTTCAAAGGCCTGTGCTTGACATTAATACAAAGTATGTTTTCACTTCAGGGCTATGGTCACGTGTTCATTCAGAAAGTACAGCAAAAACATGTTCTAGCAAGGAACTATTTCTCCCGTCTGCCTGGTATGGCAGAGCATGTGCGTGAACGTGCCAATGAAAGAGAGAACAGATCAGGACCTTCTGTACAAGGGCAGGCTGTAGTGGTACAATAGATGTAACAATATTGGGATAGTATTTGGTTGTTACAGAATAGACAAAAAAAGATAACAGTTTCTGTAACTGATCAATTTAAGACAATAAAATAATTTAATGCCTTGCAAGTTATGTTATTAAAGTAACCAAAATTCACTACTGAAAATGTCTTGACATATGCCAATGAGAGTGAATGAGTTACCGTAAAAACAAGAGACACTTGTGCTAACATTTCATCTTTATCTGCTTTTATTTCTACATGAGACCTTGATTAAAAAAAAAAGAAATTACTCAAACTAATAAATAACTGCAACTTAGTTCAAGGTGTTCTTCCTTACTTTTCATTGACCATACTATTTTGTTAACTGTACAACAAAATTAAGGTTGTCATTACTCGATTGTTTTCTGTCCAACAGTCTTAGCTTGTATTTTTTCCCCAGGAACATGCACCAGTAGTTTAAATCCAGCCTTTGAAGAAAGGAGCCAGATTTTGTCTCTGATGTTCAACATTGTTCTTGCACAATAACAAATGAAGACTAGTGGAAAAAGCAATATGATTTATTTTGTTAAACAACTCCATCCTTTTTTATAAGGATTCTATGATGAATGAAAAAACATATCATTTTTAAAAATGCAAAGTATGAAAAAAAAATAAATTCAAGTCATGTGTAACTATTGGGATTCAGTTCATAACAAAATTGTTACCACTACATCTTTGTACTGTTTGCCAGAAACACAAAGTCAAGCTCAGCAGTTTTTGGCAAAAGTATGTTTGTGAGATCATGTTAATATTGTTAACATTTCATACAGAGAATCAGGCACTGCAATCAGCAAATAGCTGTGAATTGACTTCTAATCCTGGATTCCAAGACCAGGCATCTTATTGGCTGAAACATTCTGTCTCAGCCAATCAGATAGCTTGTCTTGGAATTTTGAATTAGACTTTACTTTAGAATGGATGGTGAGTGTGGTCCAAGGCATTAGATGTTATAAATTATTGTCTGGGGAAAACGCTACTGTGATAAAAACATGTAAATACCAGCTGTTTCAAATTAATAAATGTATCATGGTTCATGAGTGTTGTGTTCAAATTTCTTGTTCTTTTCTCTTAACTCTTTACCACACAACAAAATTTTTAGACTGGTCCAAATTTAAAGCATTGCAGACATCAAAATAAATGTGACTCAAAAATTGAAATTTGTGTTGGGATGGGTGTTTTCTTAACATTTTATACTATAGTATATATTGTAGAAATTAACCCTTTACAATACAATCCAGAGTTTTAAGGCATTTGAAAAGAATGTGAGAAAAGGAGAGAATGCTGGTTACTAGCATTTCTTTCTTTTCCCACAAAGTTTTCTGCCTCTTCAAAGATAGAAATCTTCATTTGAGCTACACTGAAATTGTCATCTTTAATTGCTTTCAAATTCGTTTTGTCTAAAATTTGTTGAGTTAAATTCAACATTGCACCAAATGAAACATCAACTCTTTTAATTAACCGCTGAAACAAGTTTGCAGAGAACAACTACTATAATGATATGAAATATATATATGTGGTTAACACTTTCATTGCCATAAGGCAGGAACATGATCTTTAGCAGCTGGCATAGATCAAGATCAGACTGCACAGAAGTTGCGAAGGTTTGATACATGGATACATAAGATGAAGACATTGAAATTAACCCTTTACAACTCAATCCCATCCTATAACAACCCTGAGAAGGAAACCTTTTGAAAACATTTTGGGAAAAGGAGAAAATGCTGGTAACCAGCATTTTCTTCTTTTTCCACAATGTTTTCAACCCTATCCAAAACAAATTTCAATTTTTGGGTCACATTTATTTTGTCTTCTGCAAATGCTTTGAAGTTGGACTAGTCTCAGATTTTGTCGCTCCGTAAAGTGTTAACAAAGAAATTTATCATCAGAAGCAATTTCTCCAGCTGACAAAATGTTCTTCATTGTGGTCTGCTGCAAGAGAGAAAAAAAAGTTTGCAGTTAGTAACATGTTCAGTATCCCACAATCCTCTAGGTGCTTGATTTGTATTTTTTTTATATATATATATATCTGTGTTTGTCTTGTTTAAATTTTAGACATTTCCAAATTGGAAGCATTTGCAGAAGTCAAATGTGGCTGAAATGATGAAATTTGTCTTTTTCCCATGATATTTAATTTTTTTTTTTAAATCTTAATCAGGGTTGTAAAAACTTGGGATTTTGTGGTAAGAACTAAGGAGTTAGACTAATCCATCACTACACATATATAATCATTTGTGTTGCTCTGAAGACAGATTTTTTAATGAAAGCATTGAAATCAGATGTTGCTAAAATGCTGGAATAAGTCTCTGAAACAATTGAAAACATTGTTGGAAATGGAGAAAATGCTGGTTACCTGCATTTTTTCCTGGTCCTACAACTCCGTACCCATTGGCCAATAAAACTGCATAGAAATTCATTAGAGTATCTCAATGAATATCGAAGATTTCTCTCAAAAGTCAGTCGTGTCTGCTGCTGCAGAAAAGAGGATAAAAAGTACCGTTGCCATGTAAGGTACAACAGTCCGAAAAGTTTTTGTGGTGCAAGTAGGTAAATGTAAGGGAAACAACTCTTAATATTATTTTCGAGGCCAATACTAGTTACCTCCCTTAGACCATGAAACAGCTTTCTTATCGGATCGGATGATAAAACTTGGCGAATCTTGTAAGAAGGGTCCTGTTTTCGGTTATTAGAATGGCGATTGGAACAGCTCAGACAATTTTAATGGTCTGTAGGTGAGGTTTTCTATGTCTGAATAGAGAAAAACTTATTATTAAAACATTTCTGGGTTAATTCTTTTTTACGCACAAGTATTTTTTACGATAACGCTACAGGATGTAGATGGCGCTATTAATTTATGAATGACCCGAAGTCTGCAAAGTTCATTGAAGTGATGCTGCATGCTTCATTGGTAATTTCATAATCGAGCCGAGTTTTATACTGGAAGCTACACCCTGTAGTTAAAGAAAACCAAAGAAGCAGTTTCGTCGGATCCCACATACTGTGTCCGTAAGGTAGAAGACTGAAAGAATTCAACTGAGAGGAAAAGAAGCCGACTAGTGTAAGATCGGATGGCAGCCTGAAGTTGGACATGGAACGGGACTGTAAACCGTTCAAATGCATCGAGAACAAAAATCTTGGCTGCTCAGAAATCTGGATTATACATATGAATCTGTTGAGGAAAATATGATTTGTTTTGAATGTGAAAGTAGGAGGAGAGTTTGTTACTCTTGTGAAAGGAAGTTCTGTTTTCTTCAAGTCTGAAGTGAAGGGTGTTCACATAACATCAGAATAAATCAGCAATGGAACTTAACTTACCTCCATCAATGATGAATTTATAAAAATTGGAAAGGTTTTTAAGAAGCAAACACCATGTTCAAAAGAAAAAAGAAGTCACCCAGTGCTAAGGACATCAGTGCACTGAGTAAGAAGTCCGATGCATCAAGCCTGTCATCACAAAGTTACTCATCATTACCCAAAAGTATTTATGCCGGTAATGACAGAGGCACAGTTGGAAGTCAGGGAACTCCCACAAGGTCAATATCAGGCTCACATACTCTAAACCTTTCCAGCTCTTCAAGTACACAAGAGTTACAAGGGGGAGCCCACAGTCCATTAGACTTGCCTATGGAAACCCTTCAGTCTATCAGTGCTGCCTATAATTTAAGTAAAGGATACGCAGGGGATGTAGTTTCACCATCATCAGCCAGCAAATCTCAAAACAGAAGTCCTTTTCAAAGCCCTGTTCATTCCTATGGTACAACCAACGGCAAATCCACAAGGCACAGATCTTTGGAAAAAGGTGAATTTTCTGGTTTGTTTCCATATGACTCGTCATTTGATCAGCAGTTTGAAAGATTGCAAATGATGATGCCGGCAGAGCAGCAACCTGATATGAATACTTCCAACACAATGCCCATCTCTAGAGGAGAGCGAAGGACTGCCTCCATGAATTACGGGCGTGAAAGATCACAGGAGCGGGAACCCTACCCACATATGGGTGCTCGGTCTCTGGAAAGGGATCACTATTTTCATGTGAACAATAATAGGTCTAGATCCTCAGACAGGCAAGATTTTTCGTCTCAGCTCCATCAGACTCAGGAACAGTTTAGAAATTTAAACAGAGATTCGCTGATTTTAGAGCTCCAGTCTCAAATAACAGACCTTAATAAAGACTGTGCTAAGTTACAGCAAGAGTTAGATTCCACCAAAGATAAGTTAAGTTCAACTATGAACAGTATTAAGACATTTTGGAGCCCAGAATTAAAGAAGGAACGATCACTCAGAAAAGAGGAAAGTGCTAAATATAGTTTACTGAATGAACAATACAAGGCTACTCAAGCGGAGCTGAAGGTATTTTTTTTTTTTCTTTCATTGATTTTTAGGCAAACCACAATAATCTTCAATGCCACACATGTTGCTGGATGGAAAAAAATAGACTGACTTAAAGTCAGTGACACTTTGGTAATGACCAGATTGATTGTGATAAATTCATTAATTGAAAGAGTGCTGATAGTAAATACAGTCGAAACTGTCTTAAGCAGCCAACCAAGGGACAAGCCAAAAGTGGCTGCATACGACAGTTGGCTGCTTAACACAGATCAGTATTTTCTACCACAGAGTGGTCACAGTGTAATTAGACTGGCCGCCTAATATAAAACAAAAGAAACAATAAACAAGTGTTTTAATTAATGAAAGTTTATTTTGGGTCTCTGTTTTATTAATAAATTACAGTATAGAATCAATCAGTTGATCATGTTAACTCTTTACCAGAAGACAAAAATTTTAGCCCTGTCCAAATTGAAAGCATCTGCAGACCATATTTTCAATGTGGCTTGAATGGTGCAACTGTTTATTGATAGGTACATGTAGAAAACATTAAGGGAAAAGGAGACAGTGCAACTAGAAAACATTGGACAATTGAAAGATATCCCCTTCAGAGGTTAACATTCAATACCCAATGTTTTCTTATTCCTGACCTACTCATCTTAAAAAAAAAACATCAATCCTTGTCTGTGTTTTTGTTTACCAAAACCAACGGTGACAAAGATCGTCAATTTTGTCATAAGACACAGTACGTTTAACACGTTTAGTTTCAGGATTCCCAGTTTCATATTCATCCATGATTTCGCGCTTACGTTTTGCCACATTTTGGATTTGAGTGCGTCCGACGCCAAAGTCGGAAGCGATGACCCTAGACGAGCGACCGGAATCAAGAAGCTGAAGAACTTTGACGCGTTCCTCTAACTTTAAACACTTGCGTTTCTGAGACATGATAGCGAAGAATAGGAAGTATCGTGTGATCAATCCCATTATAAAGCACCCTATCTTCGCAGTTTTACAAACTTTCAAACCTAATTAATTATTAATTAATTTTGATTGTATTAATCAAAATACCTCGGCACTTATTGACTTTAAATCATAAAAGACAAACAATTCAATTTCTCCCGATAAAGTGTACACCTGCACTATTAAGTTTAACCGTTTATCACACATGTTGATTGGTAAAGCGACGCGATTTATGCACACGATTAGCCAGACGTGTTATTGATTTTTTACACACCACCTGCTAGCGATTAGTCGGGTCGCGTGACCGCTTTATGGGATATGCTTTAAGTGTAATTAAGTACTTCAAATGTGACCGCTGACCACATACCACAATTTACCGTTAATTAAAGGACATTAAAGAGCTAATTTCCACGGGCGGGCCTGAACTGACCGTTAATCACAGATTGGCCGCTATTCACATATGACCGCTAACTCAGATTCGACTGTACTGTATTTAATTTATTTACATCAGTTTCCAAGCCTTGCAGAGGCCAATATGTGTCCCTATTCCCTATGTTTACCATTGTCAAAATTTTAGACTCCTTCATAATGAAAGCATTTCCAGGCCACATATTAAAGATACATCTGTATGTTTTTTCAGCCAGTATTTAACACTTTTTATTTTTATTTTATCAAACTATTTTTGTATCTTCCTGCCAAATGTTGCCCCTGACAGTAACGTCAGTTGCAAGATTGCATTTATTAGGAAGGATAGAAATTACAAAATGCATTTCATTTTCTAGAGGTCATCAAAGAAATCATATATATATTTATGTATTTATCCTTTACACCATATATAGCGGTTATTCAAAATTACTGTTTTCACAGCTGACTTAATTCTGAATCATTTCACAGTCAATCAGATTTTAGCAGCACTTTTTTCTCTCTGGCTGTAAGGATGTATGATCATTAGATTATAGTAAATTGGTGGGATTTGTTTGGTAAAGGGTTAAAATAACATTGATGATAACCAGAAATAGGGCATGATAAATAAATACATGAACATGTGTAAAAATTATGGCAGAATGTGAATTTGCTTCAAATGAGCAATTTCTCCTCTTTCCAGAATGTATTTTAAAATTATCTGCCTTAGGATGAAAACAGAATGTTTGCATGCGGTACCGTAGTGTATCAATGGTGACCTGACAGGATTCAGTTAATTGAATCTTATTGGATGTGTCAGGATGGTGAATACCTTTGGGAGAATTTAGCTCCCATAGACCGAGTACTGGTTAACCCTTTACCACACAATAAAATTTTAGACTTTTTCAAATTAAGGGGATTAGAAGACCGCAAATGTAATATGGGTCAAAAGATGATTTCTGTCTTTGAAAATCAATATGGGAAAAGGAGAAAATGCTGGTTATCAGCATTTTCTCTTTTTCCCACAATATTTCAAAATTCTTATCTGTCAGGGTTATAAACTCAGGATTGTGCGGTAAAGGTTTAATTCTGTTGGACATGCAGGGACAAGTCAATGGACCTTTTGAGACCAAATTGATTTTCAAAACTATCATTTTACTTGTATTGTCAGCAGAATGTAGGTCATCATGACTTTTGGGTTTCTGACTTGACAAATGGAATTATAGTTGCTTTTTTAGCTGTTGTTTGGCCTCTTTTTTCATTCTGTCAGTTTCTCTAAATCTAGTAAACAGATTTCTGTGCTTTTCAGGAAGTTAGATATGCAAGGTACAGTGAAATGTTAACCCTTTACCATACAATCCTGTTTTAACAACCCTGAGAAAGGAGGATGTTGAAAACTTTATGGAAAAACCAGAAAATGCAAGAAACCAGCCTGATTTTGTCGGTAAATCTGGCAGAGTCTGACAGTATAGATTCAAGATCAGACAGCACAATCTATACAGTCTGATCTTGATCTACAGTGTCCACATAAACACTTGAATCCACATTCAAGGCTGCAAGGGTTAACTCTTTACCACATAACAAACGTTATTTAAACCAATCCAAATTGAAAGAGTTTGCAGAAGACAAATGGGGTACAAACGACAGTATCTGTTTTTGAGATTGTTGAAAACATCGTGGGAAAAGAAGAAAATGCTGGTTACCATAATATTTTCAAAAGCCGCCTTCTTCAGGGTTGTTAAAACTCAGGATTGTGTGGTGAAGAGTTAAAAAATTTTTGTCATCAAATATATAATCAGTAGCTGAATCCCTAGGAGCTCAAGTGGTTGATGGTAGCCAAGGGGCTTCTTATGTATAGATGCACTGATAGGTTATTTGACTTTTTTTTTTTGATCTCCAGTCCATGATTTAATCTTTTGCAAAAAAAAAAATGTTGTTTTTTTCTTACCATTAGGAAGGAAATTTTTTCAAAATATCACAGGAAAAGAAGAGAACACTGGTAACCAGCATTTCTTCTCTTCTTGCAAAAGCAAATTGCATCATATAACCCTATACCAACAACCTTATGTCTTAATGACTCCGAGGAAGAAGGCTTCAAATCATTATGGGAAAAGGAGAAAATGTTGGTAATGAGTGTTTTCTCAAAATGTTGTCTTTCATTTCACAGACTTCATGTTAAGAGTAACACAAAAATGGTCGAGAATAACATAATAATTAATTGTTGTTTGCAGATGCTTTCCATTTGAGCAAGTTTATAATTTTGTCATTTGGTGCAGAGGTAAACCATATTCAAACACTATATCACCTGCAATGCTTTCATTGTATGAACTAGTCTAACATTGTTTTTCTGGTAAAGGATTGAGGGCCTTGGGAATATAATCATTTCCGTTCAAGGGTAACCAGGGTTCTGAATTTTCCTCCTTTTGAAGTGTATACTGAGGGTCCGACGAATCACCGAAATACCGAAATGCCACCGAAACACCGAAATACCCCAGATTTTTTTTTTTTTATTTCAAACAACTGAAGTTGTGGTGTTTGACACAAATTGTAATCATACTGATGAAGGAGGGTTAGTTTAAAACCTAATGACAAAATAACAACATGCCATTGAAACCTGACGTGAAGAATGTGCACCGGAATATCCCACCGGTACTGTAAATGTTCACCGAAATACCCGCCCGTCGTAGTAAAATTTGTCGATTCAGGGATTCTACATCCGCAATCTAACTACAGTAGCTGTGCTTGTGCACAAGGTTGATGTGTCTGATTTTTATCCATAACTATGCTGGCAAAAATAGTTTTCACTTTTATGTTGGATATAGATGAAATTAAAAATCACCAAATCGGAAAACCGGCAGCCATTTTAAATCTGTGGTTAACACGTTACCAGGCGTAAATTGATAAGACAATTATAATTCCACCGATAAGATTATTAATAATAGCCATGCCATTTTAAAAATCACAATGACAAACTTACACAAAATAAGTTTGATCATATTAGCCGAACGCCTTCAATTACGATTGCATCACTTTAACAGAACAGAACCGAGCTATTTGTGCGTTTCGATGGATCAGAGACCTACATTCTGATTTGGTCTACTTCGTCCGCAAATGATTTTGTTTGTGTGTTTATCATTCAAAGAAATAATAAATTCATGTGATCATATGATATTGATAATTCTTCGGGTCTAGATTGGCGTAATCAAGATCGGGTATTTCGTTGTGTAACAGACCAGACACGCGAGTGTTTCGGTGATATTGATCTCCACGTAAATTAATGATGACTATATTAACAACATCATTCTTCTCATTAATGATTGATACTTTCATTGAGCGCATTTTCAGTTAAAGAAAAAAGAAAGAAAGAAGAATACTGCCAACTAATATCAGTTATCTGAACTTAATATTGAAATAAAAAAAGGGGGGGTATTTCGGTGTTTCGGTGGCATTTCGGTATTTCGGTGATTCGTCGGACCGTATACTGAAAAGCAAAAACTGTCCAAGCTCAAAAGGATCTGCTCAGAAATTATGTACAGTTATTTCCACTTTCCAGAAGTATTTGTGCAGTGTATTAGGGGTCATGGCACTTTCCTGGGACGGCTCCCCCTCCCCAACCCCCATAATGAATGATCTCATTAAACCTTTACTACACAATTCCGAGTCTTGATTACCCTGGGGAAAGAGGTTTTTAATAACAGTGTGCGAAAAGGAGAAAATGCTGGTAATTAGCATTTTCTCCTTTTCCCACTGTGTTTTCTTTCTTTCAGACACAATTTCCATCATTGGAGCTACAGTTCATCTGTTGTCTGCAAATGGTTTCAGTTTGGACCAGTCTAACATTTTGTTGTTTGGTAGAGTTAATCATATGTATGGGGTGACCAATTTTATTGACTTCACATTGCTGATGGAAAACAACGTAGGTGATTTAGAAAAAGGGTGCCGATACACATTTGATGGAGAAAAACCAGATATATTTTATCAACCCAGTACCAAGAGAAGAAAACTAAACTTGTCTGCATAGAAAGCACTTATACCCAACTAAGTAAATGTGGCTAATGAGGGATATCTTTAAAAGGGTAGAAAACATTGTGGGAAAAGGAGAAAATACTGGTTACCAGCATTTTCTCCTTTTTCCACAATGTTTTCAAAAGGCCTCTTCCCCAAGGTTGTTAAAACTCAAACTGTGGATTGTATGGTAAAGGATTAAACCTTTACCAAACAACAAAATTTTAGACTTGCCCAAATTGAAAGTATTTGCAGACTACAAAATAAATGTGACCCAAAAATTGAAATTTGTTTTGGGAACGTTAGAAAACATTGTGGGAAAATGCTGGTTACCAGCATTTTCCCCTTTTCCCACAATGTTTTCAAAGGGCTTCCTCTTCAGGGTCGTTAAAACCCGTGATTGTGTAGTAAAGAGTTAAATGTTACCAGAACAGAACACGAATGCTCTTTGCAAGACTAATCCAATGAATATTGTCAGGTCACTCGATTTTGGTGCAGCCCCACAAAATTCAGAACAATCTGTCTGAATTGAGGCTATGTAAGTAACCTATCACAATTGGACCAAGTTACTGAAATTCTGTAATCCTTGACCAAAATTTAATAGTCACAGTGTTATTACAACCCAAAGGAAGAACGCCTTTGAAAACATTGTGGGAAAAGGAAAAATGCAGGTAATCAGAATATTCTCCTTTTCCCACTATGTTTTCTAACACTTCAAAGATGAGTGCTATCATTTTGAGCAACATTTGAATTGTCCTCTGCAAATGCCTGGAATTCTAAAATGTAAAAGTTTTTGTTTTGTTGGTAAAAAAGTTCAGAAAAATGTTAAAAGGATTCTTATCGCAACGTCTGTACATCGTAAATGGATAGGGTCAGAGAGCCAAGTATCTGGTTTATGAATTCCTTTAAACTTTAACCATTTTCAACACAATTGGAGGTTTAACAACCCTTAGGAGGCTTTTGAAAATATTTTTGAAAATTGAGAAAATGCTGGTAGCCAGCATTTTCTCCTTTTCCCACAATGATTTTCTACCCTACTGAAGTCAAATCACATCATTCAAAATTAAATTTGTCGGCAAATGCTTTAAATTTGGACAGGTGTATTATTCTTTGGCAAAGAGTTCAGTTATTAAGGTAATGAAAATTATATAGTTCAGTTATATAGTCTGAAATATTATAATTGTATACATGTAGTCTCATTTTATCTGACAGAATAGATACAAGATCAGACTGCTTACTCTGTGCAGTCTGATCTTCCTCTACATTGTCCACTAAAGCACAACAAGTCATACAAATCAGAATCAATACAAAGTTTTACTGTCAGATTATTGACATTGTGGATTGCACATTCAGATCTCCATTATTAGGTCTCTCAGAATTACCTCAACTGTTTAACCCTTTACCACACAATCCCGAGTGTTAACGACCCCAAAGAAGAAGCCTTTTGGAAACATTGTGGGAAAAGGAGAAAATGCTGGTAACCAGCATTTTCTCCTTTTCCCACAATGTTTTCTACCCTATCAAAGATAAATTTCATCATTTGAGCCACTTTTGATGTATAGTTTTTGAAAGCTTTCAATTTGGACAAGTCTATTTTTTTGTTGTGTGGTAAAGAGTTAACCCTTTACCAAAGGACAAATTTAGACGCTTACAAATTGAAAGCATCTCCAGACAACTTGTTCCAAATTGATACAGATGAACTAAAGGTTATTGATAGTGTATGAAACATTGTCGGAAAAGGAGGAAACGCTTGTTAACAGCATTTTCTCCTTTCCCCACACTGTTTTAAAATGTGTTCTTCTCAAGGTTGGTAGAACTTGAGATTGTGTGGTAAAAGGTTTACCCTTTACCACACAATCCCAACTTTTAACGACTCTGGGAATGAAGCCTTTTGAAAACATTAAGGGAAAAGGAGAAAATGTTGGTAACCAGCATTTTCTTCTTTTCCCACATTTTCGACCCATCCTAAATTTTCAATTTTTGAGCCAGATTTAAATTGTCATCTGCAAATGCTTTGAATTTGGACCATTCTAAAATTTTGTTGTTTTGTAAAGAGTTAATGAGACTCTTTGAGGGCAAGATAAACAATTTAAACCTGTACCACACAATCCCAACTTTTACAGACCCTAAGAATGAAGCCTTTTGAAAACATTGTGGGAAAAAGAGAAAATGCTGGTAACCAGTATTTTCTCCTTTTCCCTCTATGTTTTCTACCCTTCTCAAAACAAGTTTCAATTTTTCAGTCACATTTGTTTTGTCGTCTGCAAATGCTTTCAATTTAGACTAGTCTAAAATTTTGTCGTTTGGTAATGATTTAACAAAGGAAAAGACCCAGCTGTTGCACTTCAAAAGGCCTTTTGGTCATAATTTGGTCATAATTATCATGTTAAAAGAATTATGTGAGCAGTGCTGGGGAAGGGGGGTGGAGGCCGAGGAAAAGCGGGTAATGCGTCTTTTTAATACATTATGCCGAGCAAGTTGTGGCATACCACAGTCCCGACCTTTAACAACCCTACGAAAGAAAGCTTTTAAGAACATTGTGGTAACCAGGTTTTTCTCCTTTTCCCACCATGTTTAGTACCCTTCCCAAAACAAATTTCAATCTTTGAGTCACATTTAACTTGTCGTCTACAAATGCTTTCAATTTGGACAATTTTTTGGACAAGTCTAAACTTTTGTTGTGTGGTAAACAGTAAAGTTGGTGTGGTGAATATACCTTATAAGCAAGGAACAGTTTTAGGATGAAAAAAGAGAGATGAGCTGCTTGTTACACAGTTTTCACATTAGATTTATAGGTTACTGAAACTAAGTTTGTGTTTCAGTACTTTATCCTGTAGTCTTCTTAACCCTTAACCTGCTAAATAAACACAGATTTCTAACCAATCAAAGACAAGTTCAACCATTTTAGTCACATTTAACTCTTTAGCAAACGACAGAATTTTAGACTAGTTAAATTTAAAAGCATTTGCGGACGAAAAATAAATATGACATTGAAATTGAAATTTGTTTTGGGAATGGTAGAAAACATTGTAGGAAAAGGAGAAAATGCTGGTTATCCCAAGTTTCAACGACCCCGAGGAAGAAGCCTTTGGAAAATATTGTGGGAAAAGGAGAAAACGCTGGAAACCAGCATTTTCTCCCTTTCCCACGATGTTTTGTACCTTCTCAAAACAAAGTTTAACTTTTCAGTCACTATAAAGAGTTGAGGTATAATGCAATTATTTTGGTCTAAATATCTGCTGAACTGAAAAGTTCCCTTTGCTTTGTTCTACTTTTTAACCGTTTCCCAATTGGCAAATTTTAGACTCTTCCAAATTGAGAGCATTTGCAGGTGACAAATCTGAAAGTGAAGCAAATGAGCGCAAGTTCTTTGACATTGCAGAAAACATTGTGAGAAAAAGCAGAAAATGCTGGTTATGAGCATTTTCTCCTTTTCCCACAATGTTTTCAAAAGGCCTCTTCCTCAAGGTCATGAAAACACGGGATTATTTGGTAAAGGGTTAAGTGTTAATAAAATACATATTTTATACTTTGAAAGAATAGTCTGGCTGTCTCATTATCAAGGCTTCTGTTGCAGGACTATGTAACAAATTATCGGAAAGTGTGTAACGTTGACAAGACAGGAGTCTGGTCCTGTGTCTTCTGACACTGATCTACACTGTTTGTGACAGCATTGTAAAGTTTTTCTCCAGGTCCAGAAGGGCTAAAGGGTGTAATAATGCCAGTATTAAATTCCCATCAGCTCAGAAACATCTGGTTTCTCTCTATTTCTGTTCTTCCATGATGAGTTATAGTTCTTACCGTGTACCACACAATCACTACAATCACCTGTTTTAACAACCCTGATGAAGAAGCTTTTTGAAAACATTGTGGAAAAAGGAGAAATGCTGGTAACCAGCATTTTCTCCTTTTCCTGCAACGTTTTCTTCTCTTTTAAAAACAATTTCTTTGATTTGATCCACATCTAATTTTGTTGTCTGCAAATGCTTTGGATTTGGAAAATTCCACAATTTTGTTGTGCGGTAAAGGGTTAAGGAGAGTGAGGATGAATTGCATTCCCAAATTCTGATACTAAAGAGTATTTGATGAGGTTCTTTAGTCTGTTTTTTATTTCCAGGAAAAAAAAAAACTCTGTGAACCCCTCTTTACTAGATGATCAAATTTTAGACTGGCCCAAATAGAAAGTATTTTGCAATTGAAAAGTTAACTCTTAATCCTTTACCACACAACGAAATTTCAGACTTGTCCAAATTGAAAGCATTTGCAGATGACAAAATAAATGTAACTCTAAAACTGAAATTTGTGTTGGGAAGGGTAGAAGGGTAGAAAACGTTGTGGGAAAAGGAGAAAATGCTGGTTACCAGCATTTTCTCCTTCTCCCACAACGTTTTCAGAAGGCTTTTTGTTCAGGGTCGTTAAACTCCATGCTTGTGTGGTAAAGAGTTAGATTTGCCACATGACAGTATTTTAATCTGATCTAATTTGAAAGCAATTGCAGAGGATGGATTAAATGTGTCTCACATGATTTGTTTCTGAAAGGTTAGAAAATGTTGTGGGAAAAGGAGAAAATGCTGATTACTAGCATTTCTCCTTTTTCCCATAATGTTTTCAAATGTCTTCCTGTTTGGGGTTGTTAAAACTCTGAATCGTCTGGTAAAGGTTTAAGTTTACCAATAGAAAGTTGGCCTGAGTCCCTGAAAGTTTTATGAGCGATCTGAAGCACTTCAACATTCCAGGAATAGACAGAGTCATTAGCTCATTATCTCATACTGATGTATGGTGTCATTCATGTACATGTGTTTATGAGAAATTTTAACCTGTAAAGCACTGGACTTGGCATAAGTTGCTTTTGGAGACAAATTGTATATCAAGATCAGAGTGGTTGTAAAAGACAGGTTTGCTTTGTTAAGGGTTACATAAACTGTAAAAACTATATAAAGCCTTCCTCCTCAGGGTTGTTAAAACTGGGATTGTGTGGTAAAGGGATAAATCTAGGAAGACGAGAGAAATACTGTTGAAAGCATTTTTCAGAAGACAATGTGGTAGGTCTTTGACTTATCAATTTAATATCTTGTAGAGGACTGTATAAACCCAATAGAATCTATTGTGGTCTAAAAATAAGGCCCAAGCAATTTCATTTTCAATGTGGACTTTTGTCCCGAATGTCTCAGCAAAATAGACAGTATAGATCAAAGTTCAGGCTGTTCGTTTTGTGATTTCTGATCTTTGATACACACTGGCTGCAAAGGCAACCGAGTTGTAAAAGGTGCTTTAACTCTGTACCACACGACAAAATTTTAGACCAGTCCAAATTGAAATCATTTGCAGACGACAAATTAAATACAACTCGAGAATTAAAATTTGTTTTGGGAAGAGCAGAAAACATTACAGGAAAAGGAGAAAATGCTGGTTATCAGCATTTTCTCCTTTTTCCACAATGTTTTCAAAAGCTTTCTTTCTCATGGTCGTTAAAAGTAGGGATTGTGTGGTAAAGGGTTAACTCTTTTACCACACAACAAAATTTTGGACAAGTCCGAGTCAAAGTGTTTGCAGTTAACAACTAAAATGGGTTACAACAGACAGTATCTGTCTCTGAGAATGTTGAAAACATTGTGGGAACAGAAGAAAATGCTGGTTACCAGCATTTTCTTCTTTTCCCAAAATGTTTTCGAAAGCCGCCCTCTTCTGAGGATTGTGTGGCAAAGAGTTACCATAGCCAGTTTTGAAACAAAAAAAAATTCAGGACCTGTCAAAATTCAAAAACATCTGCAGACGTCAAGTTCGAACTTTGTACAGTTAAATGAGTTCTCTGATAAGCTGAAGATCTATATTGAGAGAAAAGGAGAAAATGCTGGTCACTGACATTTTCTCCTTTTCTTGTATTGATGACCATGTTTTCAAAAGCTTTCTCCCTTAGAGTCATTTAAGCTCTGGATTGTTTGTCAACCCTTTACCACACAATCCTGAGGTTTAACGACTCTTAGAAAGAAGCCTTTTCAAAACATTGCGCGAAAAGGAGAAAATGCTGGTAACCAGCATTTTCTCTTTTTCCCACAATGCTTTCTACCATATCAAAGACAAATTCAGTCATTTAACCCTTGAACAACCCTGGAAAGGAAGGCTTTTGAAAACATTGTGAGAAAAGGAAAAAATGCAGGTAACTAGCATTTTCTCATTTTCCCACAATGTTTTCTACCTTAATGGCTTATTAAAGGTAGAAATCATCTTTGAGATTCATTTAATTTGGTGTCAGCAAAATGCTTTGAATTTGGTCCAGTCCAAAATTCTGTCATTTAGTTAAGAGTAAAGCAACATTTAAATTGTCGTCTGCAAAATTTAATGTTAGCAATTTGGAAAAGTCTGTATTTTTGTTGTGTGGTAAAGAGTTAAGGACAAAAAGTGTCCACTTCTATTACTTTGTGCTTTTAGGGTTTGTACTGCATTTCTTTTTTACCGAGATCTGCAGAAGGCAATATTGATTTCGAAAATGCAATTACCAATTACATTACCTAAGGGTCTTTCTCTCATTGAAACCAATGCTTTAAGTATGCTTGCTGGTAAGTTAGGTACTTGCTGCGGAGTAATTACTGGTATACTTATCATCAGCTGCAATTTAAACAATGTTATTAGTAGGCAGTCTCATTAACTCCTTACCAAATGACGAAATTTTTGACATAACAAAAGCACTTGTGGGAAAAACCCCTTACCACACAATCACAAGATTTAATGACCCTGAAATGGACAGCCTTTGAAGACATTGTGGGAAAAGGAGAAAATGCTGGTAATCAGCATTTTCTCCTTTTCCCACAATGTTTTCTACCCTATCAAATACAAATTCCATCATTTGAGCCCCTTCTAAATTGTTGTCTGTAAGAGCTTTCAATTTTGCCGAGTCTACTATTTTGTCATGTGGTAAAGAGATAAATGAACCAATGCTCATAGACTGGGATTTATCTTTGAAAGCAGAAAACAAGTCTGCTCAGGGTTATAAATACATAGGATTGCATGGCAAACATCAAAGGGCTTTGTAACTTTCCCTTCATTGCAGCAGTGAACATAAATTATACTGTATTTCATCTTTTCTGATCTGATTTGACACAGTTAATGCTTTCTGTGTTGGGCAAGGACCTTGGAAAAGGCCCCTACTGAAATAAGGCACCAGTGCTCCAAACATTAGGGTTATAAACATGTTTGATTTCCATATAATAATGGTAAGAGCTGTAGCGTAACTCTTTACCAAAAAACAACGTTTTAGACTACTCCAAATTGGAAGCACTTGCAGATGGCAACCAAAGGTAAATGTGACTCAAAAGTTGAAACTGTTTTTGGAAGGGCAGAAAACATTGTGGGAAAAGGAGAAAATTCTGGTTACCAGCATTTTCTCCTTTGCCCACGATTTTTTCAAAAGCTTTCTTTTTCAGGGTCGTTAAAACTTGGGATTGTGTGGTAAAGGGATAAGGAGAGACATCAGCAACAGTTGTCATCATGAGGCACATTTTGAGTTGCAAGTTTTCTGTACAGTCATGTTACAACAGTTTTGCCATCAGGCAAGGTGTGACCTGCCCGTTTGAAGATTTATCACATTTTTTGCAGTTACCTTATCAGGGATCAACTGCTCTTTTATTATCTAGTTATTGATTTGTTCATGTTGCTTAATTGTTCAAAGGGACATTGTAGATTAAGATCAGATTACAATGATTGTGCATTCTGATTTTGATCATACACTACAGATAATTTTGACCAAAACAACAATAGTTGAGATCTGTCTTGTTTCTTTGCACTCAAGTCACACTGGCAGATTCAGAAGACTGAATTTTAGAGTTGCCAAAATTAAAGGGGTTAACCCTTTACCACACAATCCCGAGTTTGAAGGACACTTGGGAAGAAGCCTTTTGAAAACATTGTGGGAAAAGGAGAGAATGCTGATAACCTTTTCCCATAATGTTTACTATCCTATTAAAGACAGAAATCACTAATTAATTGAGTTACACTTAATTTGTTGTCTGCTTTCAATTTGGTTAAGTTTCAGTTTGGTTGAGTCCAAAATTTTGTTGTGTTATAAAGAGTTAATTTTGCAGTTGGTAAATCAGATAGGGCTCAAATGATGATTATTTTTCCTCAAAAGGGTAGAAAACATTGGGGGAAAAGGAGAAAATTTTGGTTGCCATTTTCCAAAAGTTTCTTCTTCGGCATAGTAAAAACTTGAAATTGTTTGGCTAAATAGTTCAGGTATTAAAGTTGGTGGTAAAGCAGTGGGTGTAACCATATTTTTCTCCCAGTTAAAGACATAAACCAGAAATGTGGCTGATGTGGAAGATTTCGACAGTGCCAGTTTGGCAATTAGGAATATAAAAAACAGAGAATGAATTACAGCATACATAATTGCCCGTATTTTACCTCACAATTCCGTATGTTAACGATCCTGAAGAAAAAAGCCTTTTGAAAACATTGTGGGAAAAGGAGAAAATGCTGATAACCATGCATTTTCTCCTTTTCCCACAGTGTTTTCTACCCTTCCCAAAACAAATTTCCATTTTTTCAATCACATACATTAAAATTTTGTCGTCTGCAGATGCTTTCAATTTGAATGAGTCCAAAATTTTGTTGTTTGGTAAAGAGTTAACCATTAGGCTGCTAAGCGTGACTGGAGGTGCAATTGCTGACATTACAGATCAAGGTTAGACTGACCCCAGTTAAGAGACTGGTAAATTTGTTTTTAGCTCCACTGGCCGAAGGCCAGCGGGCTTATGTCATGGCCCGGTGTCCGTCGTGCGTCCGTCCGTCCGTCCGGTCGTCCGTCCGTCCGTCCGTCCGTCCGTCAGTCCGTCCGTCCGTGCGTTAACTTTTATTTCAAACATCTTCTTCTCTGAAACTACCCATCCGATTTTCACGAAACTTCACAGAAATGATCCTGACATGGTCCTCTTCAGAATTTCTTGAAAGAATTTGATTCCTTCAAAAACTCTGGTTGCCATGGCAACAAAACTGAAAAATATTGGAAATCTTTAAAAATCTTCTTGTCTGAAACCATAAGGCATAGGGCTACCAAATTTGGCATGTAGCTTTATGTAGTAGACCTCTATCAAGTATCTTCAAATTATAGCCCTGGGGTCAAAATTGGCTCTGCCCCAGGGGTCACAAGTTTTACATAGGCTTATATAGAGAAAACTTTAAAAATCTTCTTGTCTGAAACCATAAGGCATAGGGCTACCAAATTTGGCATGTAGCTTTATGTAGTAGACCTCTATCAAGTTTCTTCAAATTATAGCCCTGGGGTCAAAATTGGCTCTGCCCCAGGGGTCACAAGTTTTACATAGGCTTATATAGAGAAAACTTTAAAAATCTTCTTGTCTGAAACCATAAGGCATAGGGCTACCAAATTTGGCATGTAGCTTTATGTAGTAGACCTCTATCATGTTTCTTGAAATTATAGCCCTGGGGTCAAAATTGGCTCTTCCCCAGGGGTCACAAGTTTTATACATAGGCTCATATAGAGAAAACTTTAAATATCTTCTTGTCTGAAACCATAAGGCCTAGAGCTACCAAATTTGGCATTTAGCTTGATCTAGTTGGAGTCTACCAAAAGTGTCCAAAGTATAGTCCTGGGGTCAATTTGGCCTCATACTTGGAGGGGGGGTTCACAAGATTTACATAGGCTTACATAGGGAAAACTTTTAAATCTTGGTGTACACAGCCATAAGGCTTAGGCTACCAAATTTTGCATATAATTATAGCATTATTTAGTGGACAGTTACAAAGAGGGCCCAAGTTACAGCTCTAGGATCAAGTTTGGCCCTGCACCAGGGATCACAAGTTTTACATGGAGTGAAAAGTTCAGAAACCATCTTGTTACCAGCCATAAGGACAAGAATTCCCACATTTGGCATGTTATTCTTCTAATACAATATTCCCCATTTAGTCAGACTGTAGCCATGAGGTCAAAGTTTTATAAGGGCTTATATAGTGAAGACTTTTCTTCGTGGTTTATATTTATAAGCCAGTGGAGCGATACAGGGCCATCATGGCCCTCTTGTTTTCTTCTTTGTTAGCTCCACTGGCCAAAGGCCAGCGGGCTTATGTCATGGCCCGGTGTCCGCCGTGCGTCCGTCCGTGCGTCCGTCCGTCTGTGCGTTAACTTTTATTTCAAACATCTTCTTCTCTGAAACTATCCATCCAATTTTCATGAAACTTCACAGAAATTATCCTGCCATGGTCCTCTTCAGAATTTCTTGAAAGAATTTGATTCCTTCAAAAACTCTGGTTGCCATGGCAACAAAACTGAAAAATATTGGAAATCTTTAAAAATCTTCTTGTCTGAAACCATAAGGCATAGGGCTACCAAATTTGGCATGTAGCTTTATGTAGTAGACCTCTATCAAGTATCTTCAAATTATAGCCCTGGGGTCAAAATTGGCTCTGCCCCAGGGGTCACAAGTTTTACATAGGCTTATATAGAGAAAATTTTAGAAATCTTCCTGTACCTAGCCATAAGGCCTAGAGCTACCAAATTTTACATGTAGCTATATCTAGTGGGCCTCTACCAAGTGGGCCAAAATTTTAGCCCTGGGGTCAAAATTGGCCCCGCCGCAGGGGTCACAAGTTTTACATGGGCTTACATAGTGACAACTTAAGAAATCTTACTGTTTTGATTTTTTTTTTTTAAATTAGCCTTGCATCAGGGGTCTTACGTTTTACAGAGGCTTCATATGGACAAAACTTGAAAATCACCTTATTTATAACCATACAGCATAGACTTGTATTATTTTGGCATGTGGCTTTATCTTGTGGACCTCTACCAGGGTTCAAGTAATTATAGCTCTGGGATCAAAAATGGCTTTGCCCTGCGGGTCCCAACTTTTACATGGGCTTTTACAGAGAAAACTTTGTAAGTCTTCATTTTGAAACCATTTGGCTCAGAATTTAAATGTTTAGTATTTATGATTTATATTTATAAGCCAGTGGAGCGATACAGGGCCATCATGGCCCTCTTGTTTTTAACTTTATTTCAGTTGTATCACAGCCACCAGTGCACCTTTACATGCTTTCATGCCCCTTTACATGCTTTACATGAATTTTTTTTTCACTATTACTTTGTACAATATTTTTCCTAAAGCCCTATTCTCACTGTCATGGTGCTGGTCCCGGTACACCCCGATGGCGTGATGCCAGTGTACCGTGATGATCTGGGACTGTTTTCATAAAAAATAAATTGCATTCTCGTACTGGCTCAAGTCTAATGATTTTCTCTACATCCAGCATGAACTCTGTTCCGCCAGGCCAGTCCCTAACAAAACGAGGCTCTGCCAGCCCTAACCGTAGATGTACTGTCATTTTCTGGTTACAAGCTGGGCGTAACCAGCTGATGAACCGGCTAACACCGTCCCATTTCCTTGCACCACCAGGATGAAAGAGGGCTTTACCGGGGCTGTGCTGGGACTTACCGCGACCTACAACACCCAAAGGATGCTACGGTTTATCACAGTGGAGGGAGGGTACAGCCCAGCATCGGCCCGGAAACCCCCGGATTAAGGCGGTTGTCGGCATCCTTCCCGGTGACCCCCAGTTATATTATTCATTTTAAAACAACTGGGCTGTTAGCCGGTTTGTCAGAAACATCCCGGATGCTCACGGTGCAGCAAGGGTCTTCTCCCAGTTCTTCACAGTTCTCAAACCGGATCTCACCGGGGTCGTCAAACCGGGACAGCAAGAATGGGGCTTAAGCCACTGACTGCTTTTCCACATAACCATAATGTCATACAATGGTGAGCAATGACAAAGGAATGAATCCTGTGATCATTCTTTGAAAAGAAATTGGCTGAGCGGTGGACTCAACATCAGCAACCCCTGATTTCAAGGCTTGTATGTTACGAACTGAGCTACTGCACTTTGCCAAAGATTGGTTCACCCTTTACCACACAATCCCGAGTTGAAATGACCCTGATGAAAAAAGGTTAAGAAAACACTGACTGTGGGAAAAGGAGGAAATGCTGGTAACCAACATTTTCTCCTTTTCCCACAAAGTTTTATGCCTTTCACATACAAAATTCGTTATTTCAGTCACCTTTAATTTTTCGTCTGCAGCTGCTTTCAGTTTTGGCTAGTGATGAATTCTTCGGTTTGGTAAAGAGGTAAAGCAAGGTCAAAGATTGGTTAAAGAAAGTAAGATCAACTAAATGGAAGCATTTTTTTGTTGTTATCCTGAGCTACATGGTTGTGAAGAGGGGGGGGAAAAAACTAAGAACATTCTGTAGTCCAGGGCCTATATTCACCAACCATTCTTTGTTTCAGTCCTAGTCTTATTCTAGATTTAGAAATTAAGACAACTTCTTATTGGCTAAACCAAATGTTTTAGCTAGTCAGAAGTTGTGTTACTTTCAAATTTTGAAAATTCTGGAAAATAAGACTAAGAATGTTCTTAACTCTTTACCTCACGGCAAAAATGTAGACTTGCCCAAATTGACAGCATTTGCAGATGACACTTTGAATTTGACTCAGATGATTGAACTTGGCTTTGATTGGTTAGAAAAAATTGTGGGAATAGGAGAAAATGCTGGTTACCAGCATTTTCTCCTTTACTCACAATGTTTTCAAAAGGCCTCTTCCTCTGAGCCGTTAAAAGTTGGGATTGTATGGTAAGGGGTTAAGAATGGTTATTTAGTACGGGACATAGTGGAACTTGCAACCCCCATCTCTTCCTCAAGAAAAATTGAAGCTGATGCTACTACATGTTAAAACATTGTGGTAAGAGGAGAAAGTGCTCTTTATGGTTAAAAATTGGGTAATTTCCCCCTTTGCTCAACCATTTTCAAATCAAGTCTTTTGCCCAAAAACCAAAAATATCATGATTCATCAGCAGGTGGTGAAGTGATCCTACATAATGTTGATTGCACTTTGCACTTTGACAGAAAGTAGATCTTGCTCTCTTGCTCTGACCCTCTTATGCCTTAACCTTTTACCGAACAATCCTGACTTTAATGAGAAATCGGCTTTTGGAAATTTAGTGGGAAAAGGAGAAAATGCTGGAAATCAGCATTTTCTCCTTTTCCAACAATGTCTTCTAACCTTTTTGAGAACAATTCGTCAATTGAGTCACATTTAATTTGTCGTCTGCAGATGCTTTCAATTTGGGCAAGTCTAAAAGTTTTGATCTGGTACAGAGTGAATATTTTCTTCACAAATTAGTGTTAGACCCATCTACATCAAAGATGTCTGCTTAACTTCATACCACACAATCCAGAGTTTTTTTGACCCTGAAAACATTGTGGAAAAAGAAGAAAATGCTGTAACCAGCATTTTCTTCTTTTCCCACAATGTTTGCAATCCTTTCTGATACAAATGCCACCATGCAAAGCACATTCAATTAATCATTCTGTTAGTGCATTGAATTTTGACCAGTCTACAATGTTGTCGTTTGGTAAAGAGTTGCAAAAAAAAGGTTCAGTGAAATTGTAGATATTCAGTCAGACTCAAAGAAATTTTGTTTGTTCAGTATTTAATGCCATTTTCAACATTATTTTAGTTATAACAAGGCTGCCAGAGCACCTATTCATGCTTTCCTGGAGTTTCTTTTACCAGTACTTTGTACAATATTCTTTCCAAGCCACTGGATGCTGTACCATATAGATAGTCAAAACAAGGTTCATTGCTGAGAGAAATGAATCCTGTTGCAATGACTATCATTTAAGATCAGAAAGAAATAAGATAAGGTCAGGAATCAGAACAGCAACTCCTGGGTCTCAAGCCCTGTAATGGGATGAGCTATTTGGCGGCAGGGCTAAAACACAAGAGAGATGTTTTTGCAAACTGATTTTATTAATGCATCAGTAACATCTGCTATCATCTTTTCAGTTACAATTTTTTTAAAGTCAAAGATTTGAAATCGCTTCCATGAGAGAAGGGTTTGAAAGGGTTTGAAGGGATAACAAATTCCACCTGTTTCTGTAAACATCCCAGGAACTACTTTTGTGGAAGGTTAAATCTTCTGTAAACAGGCTTCTGGTATTATTGCTCCTCAGAGCTCTGGTCTAATTTCTACACAAAACAACTACTGTTTTTCTTTATGTTTAGCCTAGTTACCTGGGATAAGGTTGTTTAGGCAAGCGGCTGAAGGATGTTTGTGAAAACATTTTGGCAAGTCAAGAAATAACTGATCATGAGCAATTTAATTTCTCCACTGGTAGCAATGTTTTCATAATGGTTTGCCTATCCTAGCACTCTTTCGTGTGAAAAGAGCAGACTAAGACATGGATTCTATTCATTGTTGTCATTCTGATCTTGATGACATTGTGGTCTAATATTAGAACATTTATATTAGATATTAGAGTATTTTGTGGACTGCTCAATTTTTCAGCAGGGATTCTCTCTGGATTCAGTAGTCAGATCTTTACCAGACAACAAAATTTTGTATTTTAAACATTTGCAGATGACAAGTACAATGTTGCCAAAGTACCCTTTGCCATATGACTAAAATGTAGACTTGTCCAAATGGAAAGATTTGCAGACAGCAGAATGAAATTCATTGTGACTCAAAAAAAGAAACTTGAGTTGGGAAGGGTAGAAAACATTGTGGAAAAAGAAGAAAATGCTGGTTACCAGCATTTTCTCCTTTTCCCACAATGTTTTCAAAACCTTCTTTCTCAGGGTCATTAAAAGTCGGGATTGTGTAGTAAAGGGTTAAATCATGAAATTTGGCCTTGATACAGTAGAAAACCAGCATTTTCTCCTTGTCCAACAATGTTTTCAAAGGCCTTTATCTGAAAGATTTATGAAAACAGGATTGTTTGGTTTAGGTTTGAGGTGGTGAAATTGCTATTAACTCATTACCAAGCGACATATTTTTAGACAAGTCCAAATTGAAAGCATTTGCAGACGACAAAATAAATGTAACTAAAAAATTGATATTTGTTTTTGGAAGGTTAGAAAACATTGTGAGAAAAGTAGAAAATGCTGGTTACCAGTATTTTCTCCTTTTCCCACAATGTTTTCAAAAGGTGTCTTTCTCATGGTAGTTAAAAGTCGGGATTGTGTGGTAAAGAGTTAAACTGATGTTGTTGGCTGTTTGAGAGCACAGTTTTGTCAAAAAATAGGACTCTGTAGATCAAAGATGAGACTGCATTTTCTATAAAGTCTGATCTTGATCAGATTTAACCCTTTCTTGGACAAATTCTATCATAATTATGAACCACACTGAATTTGTCATCTGCAACTGCTTTGAATTTGCAGTCCTAAATGTCAGTTTGAATAGGATTAACCTTCATCCTGTAAGTGAAATGAAATTTTCAAGCTGATAGTAAAAAAAAACATTTTGCTTTTTCAAAGGTCTTTGTAGCAAAGGCATCTCCTTATCGGACAGTTTGAATCCAAGATCAGACTGCATGTCCTGTGGAACCTGATCTTGATCTAGTTTGTTCGCAAAAGGTCAGTGAGTCACACTTAGCAGCCTAAGGGTTATAAAGTCTTGGACTAAAAGCTATTTTGGCTCCTTGGAACATAGTTTAACAACCTTCTGAATTTGTTTACTGCAGTCTGTTTAACTCTTTCCCATACAAGCCCTGGTTTTCACGTGTCTGCAGTACAAGTCTTTTGAAAACACTGTTGGAAAAGGAGAAATTGCTCGTAACGAGCAATTTCTTCTTTTCCCACAGTGTTTTCTACCCTTTTTGATAACTTTCTGCCATTTTCATCAAATTTAAAATTGTCGTCTGCAAACTCTTTCAATTTGGACCAGTCCAAAATTTGTCGATTGGGAAAGGGTTAACCCTTTACAACACAATCCATAGCTTTAACGAACCCAAGGAAGAAGGCTGTTGAATACATTGTGGGAAAAGGAGAAGATGCAGGTAACCAGCATTTGGTCCTTTTCCCACAATGTTTTCTACCATGTCAGAGGCAAGTATGTTCATTTGGGTCACATCTAGATTGTCGTTTGCAAATGCTTTCAATTTGGAAAAGTCAACATTTTTGTTTGGTAAAGAGTTACCGGTAACTGACATAATTAATAAAAGTTCAGCAAAAATAACATTTTGCTGGCAGTTATTTGGTATTGGAAAGAAGTAATACACATATTGCTTTGAGTGGATTTTTCTTCTATACACTTTACTTGTAACCTGCTCAGTGCAACTCACTGACCTTTGGTGGATAGTGTGGTTTAAGCCTTTCCCAAACAAGCCCTGGTTTTCACGTGTCTGCAGTACAAGTCTTTTGAAAACACTGTGGGAAAAGGAGAAATTGCTCATAATGAGCAATTTCTCCTTTTCCCACAGTGTTTTCTACCCTTTTGGAGAACTTTCTGTCATTTTCATCAAATTTAAAATTGTCATCTGCAACCTCTTTCAATTTGGACAAGTCCAAAATTTATCGTTTGGGAAAGGGTTAAGCTGCTCTGTGCAACTCACTGACCTTTGGTGGATAGTGTGGTTTAAGATCTTGGATCTGCACTATCCAATATGAAGATATTTTTCCCCAAAAAATATCTTTGAAGTAGCAAAAATTGGGTTTTTACAATCAACTTGAAAGTTTCGTTTCATTGATATAGCACCCTAATGGTTAAAACTTGATAGTTTGTAGAATGGTTCAGAATGATGGTGTGTAGAATGGTTCAGAATTTAGTCAACTGTGTAAGCGTAGATAAATTAACATTATATTTGGTGTAAAAGATAAAGAAACCCAAGGGATATGTCTTCGATTTAAAACTGGAAATGACAACACTGATTTCTTTGATGGCCTTCAGAAAATGAAATGCATTTTCAATCTGTTGTAATCTATGCAACCTGACAACTGTCAGGGACAGCATTTTGCATGAAGATACAAGAATGATTATACATGTAGTTTTATAAAATAAAGATGAAATTGGTTAAAAACTGGCAGAAAACAAGTATGGATGTATCCCTAAAGTTACATATATTTTGTTTGACCTATCAGTTGGTTGGTCACTTGCAATTTAGCCATTATTTTGGACAGTGTAGATTCAAATCAAAATGTCAAAGATCTGCATGCAGTCTGATCTCTGATCTACACTGGATACAAGGAAAGCCCTGTTATATAGTAACTGTTCCTTTTTGATCAGTGAAAAGTCTCAATAATGAGACGTTTGAGGTGCTTCTTTTCGCATTCGGACATTTACTGTGCACTGCAGGTGAGCAGTCAAAAATTGAAATCGCCTTTGGGGACAGTTATCTGTACTTAGTGCCCGCCTGGGTGGCTCAGTGGTGAGCGTGTTGGACTCATGACCTGGTGGTTGTGAGTTCGATACCCGGTTGAGGCAAACTTTCTTTCCGGTGTATTTTCGCCTCTCACCTCTGCTGAAGCATGTGAGAGAAGTAGTCGGTGGCTTTGGAAAGAAAGTTGTGTTAGTACTGGTGTGAGAAAGCCAGGAAACACATGTGCGTCACCGACCGCCATGATATGACCTTAGCTGTTAAAGTGGCGTTAAACCCCAATACAACCAACCAACTGTACTTAGTGAAAAGTATCTTTTTGTTTTGTACACAGAGGGTAAAGCTGCAATTTACTTTGCAATGCAGTACACCTGAAATACTGTTGAAAGTTGTGTGCAACACCATAAAAATGTCGTGACTTTGTGATTGGATCAGAATTTCTGTGTCAGCCTATCAGTAGGCTTGTCTTGAAATTGATATGAAGGTTTAGCTAGATATTAAAAACTTTTGAGAGAAAAAAATCAAAATGTATCAACCAGCAATTTTTCTCCTTTTCCCACAATGTTTTCACAAGGCTTCTTCCTCAGGGTCGTAAAAATCTAGGATTGTTTGTTAAAGGGGTATTAACCCTTTACCACACAACAAAATTTTAGACCTGTCCAAATTGAAAGCATTTGCAGACGACAATTTCACTGTGGCTGAAATAGTGCAATTTTTGTTTGATAGGGTAGAAAACATTGTGGGAAAAGGAGAAAATGCTGGTTACCAGCATTTTCTCCTTTTCCCACAATGTTTTCAAAAAGCTTCTTTCCCAGGGGCGTCAAAAGGCGGCATTGTGCGGTAAAGGGTTAAGCAACTGGAAGTATTTTTGAAGTACCATATTTACCGTAGACACAGTCAGACTTCTATGTGCTAGCTGACATCTGTTTGTTCTCAGGGCAAAATATATTCATAGTGACATATGGCAGGATAAGGGTTGATCAGTAAGACCTTTCTGGTTATTGAGCTTGTTTACCGAACATTCTGGCAGACTGAGAAAAATTATTCATAATAAGTAATTTCTCATTTTGTTTTTTTGGAAGTTACCTGTTGATATGTCAAAAATGTGTCAAACAACACAGACCCATATACATAACTTCGATACCCTCAGTAATGTCTTTTTTATGGTGAAATAAGATCTGCAAACATCTCACTTATCCCTTTACCACACAATCCTGAAGTTTAACGACCCTGAGAATGAAGGCTTTTGAAAACATTGTGGGAAAAGGAGAAAATGCTGGTAACCAGCATTTTCTCCTTTTCCCACAATGTTTTCTTCCCTTCCCAAAACAAATTTTTATTTTTGAGTCACATGTATTTTGTCGTCTGCAAATGCTTTCAGTTTGGACAAGTCTAAGATTTTGTCCTTTGGTAAAGAGTTGAAATTCATCAGAGATGTCACATTGTGAATTGCTCAGTAGTGATGAGGCATTACCACTAACTTGAAAGCAAAAAAGCAGAAACCTTGGGGATAAAATGAGAATGTTATTTTCATCAGAAATTTCTATAGCATGGACTCAGATTAGCAGTTCTTTGATTTTGATGCTCTGCAAAAAAGGTTTCCTAGTACAAGCATGATAAATAAATACTTTGTAACGTTGGAGTATAAAGGGAAGGAGGTAATGTTTAACCCTTTACCACACAATCCTGGGTTAACAAGTCCAGGGGAACAAACCTTTTGAAAACATAGTGATAAAAGGAGAAAATGCTGGTGACCAGCATTTTCTCCTTTTCCCATGATGTTTTCTATCCCATCAAAGACAAATTGCACCATTTGAGCCACATTGAAATTGTCGTCTGCAAATGCTTTCAATTTGGACAATACTAAAATTTTGTCTTCTGGTAAAGGGTTAAGCTTCGATTGGGATCGAGATTTTTATGCAAAAGAAGAAAGCCATAATGTTACAATTACAACATTTGTCTTGGTTAACCCTTTACCACACGACAAAATTTTAGACGAGACCAATTTGAAAGCATTTACAGACAACAAATTCAACTTTGGTACAAATGAGCTTAAGCTCTTTGATATAGTAGAAAACATTATGGGAAAAGGAGAAAATGCTGGTAACCAGCATTTTCTCCTTTTCCCACAATGTTTTGTGGAGAAAAAGGAGAAAATGCTGGTTACCAGCATTTTCTCCTTTTCCCACAATGTTTTCAAAATCCTTCTTTCCCAGGGTCATGAAAAACCGGGATTGTTTTGTACAGGTTTAAAAATTAGAATATCAGACATTTTAAATATGAGATGATCAGGCCATTGTAGATCTATATTCTGTCTAGTCCATTTTTCTTTTTTTTTGGCTACAAATTGTTTTATATTAGAATCCTCTTCTGATTCTTTGCTGATGGCAAGATTTGTCCAATTCGAAAGCATTTCCAGATAATGAAATAGTCTTGCAAATGGTTGAAAACATGGGAAATGAAAAAAAAATACTGGTTACCAGCATTTTCTCCTTTCCCTCTCAAATGTTTTACAGAATTCTTCCTGTGGGTTGTGAAAACAGGATTAATCGAGAAAGGGTTAGATATGAGCCATGCTCTGTGAATAGGGGGCTTAATTCATCTGCGAAAAGTATCAACCCAGGTCAGCCTGCGCAGTCTGTGCAGGCTGACCTGGGCCAAAACTTTTCGCTATTGGTCAATTTTCTGTATGTCCAAGGACCATTCTACCTCATGATTAAGTTGGTTGTTGAAAAAAGTGACCATTATGGATCCATAATTATGTGATGACTTGCTTGGTATTATGTATCACGGAGATGCATTAAACCCCCTTTTGCCAGAGCACATATCATTTATAATGGCCAGGAAGGATCCAAAGTTACTAAAGAGGTAACTTGTTGGACTATCTTAGTCGCTTTCAGTTTTAGAGATAAGTGGCATGAAAATTAACCCTTTCCCAAACAAGCCCTGGTTTTCACGTGTCTGCAGTTCAAGTCTTTTGAAAACACTGTGGGAAAAGGTGAAATTGCTCGTAACAAGCAATTTCTCCTTTTCCCACAGTGTTTTCTACCCTTTTGGAGAACTTTCTGTCATTTTCATCAAATTTAAGATTGTCGTCTGCAAACTCTTTCCATTTGGACCAGTCTAAATTTTATCGTTTGGGAAAGGGTTAATGGATTTTTTTTTGATGGGAAGACATGAATAACTGGATGTTCTGATAGAATCTAAAAGGAATATTGATCACTATTTAGTGAATTTAACTAGAAATATGTAACCGTCTGTCACACTAATGGACTCTTCTGAATGCTTTTCTGATTCTCCTAGACTGGCCATATAATTAATTGGCTAAGACAGAACATCTTAACCCTTAAAGAACAGAATAAACCTATGGGGGGGGGGGGGGGAGTATCATTCATTTTCAACCTAGAAATACGTGCCATTAATAATTGCAATTTCATGGTTGCTTTTGTCTGCTGTGTTTCAGCAAAGCGGACAGTGTAGATCAAAGATCAGGCAGCACATTTTGTGCAGCCTGATCTTGATCTAAACTGGCCGCAAATTAAGGCAACTATAGTTGTGAAAGGGGCTTTAAGGTTTAAGATTTCTGAAACTGTTCGGAATTGGAATAATATGAAAATAGTTGGTTAATTTGGGCCATTGATATTAACCTTTTACCAGATAGTCTGGAGTCCATATTATTTACCAGGACCAAAAAACTTTATCATAATTTTGAAGACCCTAACAGAGAAGGCTTTTGAAAACATTGTTGAAAAAGGAGAAAATGCTTTTCGCATTTTTCCTTCATAGATAAATCCCGTAATTTTACCCACATTTTATGTGTCATACGCAAGTCCTTCCGATAATAGTCTAGAATTTTTTTGTCTGGTAAAGGGTTAAATAGAACACCATGCCATTGGGTTGCTTCAAACTTAAATATCTTCACCAGTTGGACTTTGATGTATGTTTTATGCATTATGTGGTAGAGTTATGAAGAACATTAATTACGAACTTTTTACTGAGCGACAAAATTTTAGACCGGTTCAAATTGAAAGCATTTGCAGACGACAAATTAAAAATGGCCAAAATGAGGAAATTTCTCCCTGATAGAGAAGAAAACATTGTGGGAAAAGGAGAAAATGCTGGTTACCAGCATTTTCTCCTTTTCCCACAATGTTTTCAAAAGCCTTCTTCTTGAGGGTCGTTAAAAGTCGGGATTGTGTGGTAAAGGATGTACACACACGTTTTTTTACACTCAGAGTTAGTCATGATGTTTTAGAATAATGTAATGGCATGTAGCCATCATTTGCTCAAGCCCTTTTCCAAGTTTTACCTCTCACAAAAAACCATTTCCCCTACCATTATTTCTTTATGGTTCTGTGTGGCTCAGTGGTAAATGTAAGACTTGTGATCTGGAGGCCCTGGGTTTGAGCTTCACTGGATCCTTTGGTTTTTCATGGGAGTGTCCTTGGGCAAGACACTTCAGAGCCCTAGCCTAGTACTGGTGAAACCCAGGAAATATGGTACATGAATGTGTGAGCTGATGCTGTGATACAACTGAAATAATGTTGAAAGCAGTGTAAAACACCATTCAATCAATCACTCAACCATTATTTCTTTACCAGCTACACAAAATTCCAGAGTTGTCCAAGTTGAAAGCATTTGCAGACAAGGAAGTCGAGTGTGACTCATATTATTGGATTTGTCTTTGAAAGGTCAGAAAACATAGTGAAGAAAAGGAGAAAACAAGCATTTTTTTCCTGTTTTCAAAAGGTTTTTTTCTCAGGATCGTTTAAACTTGGGATTGCGGGGTAACAGGTTAATTCAACATTGGTAACCTGTTTGATACAAGTTTTCTTGATTCTTTCTTAACCCTTATCCTGCTGTGTAATATTTTATGCACATTAAAAGTTACACATAATCCTTATTCATTTAAAGACTTTTTGACTATCAATTTAACATTTTTGTTAAGACCTTTTATCACAATCTTAACTTCATCATTTAAAACTTTTTGAGTTGATAGGGATTGCCCTCACGGTCACTCAATAATATCTTTTATGCATATCAAGATCACTCATAATCCTTCTTAATTCCAAGCTTTTTATTGTCATCATTATGTTCAAATCTTTTTGCCTCAAACATCCCGTTTTAACCATCTTTTAATACACACATGTGCACTAAATGACCAAAGCTGTCGATGCGCCATAAAACAACATTCATTCATTCATTCATTCATTCCTTTATCCTGCTGTGTAACTTAAATGAAACTTTTGAGAAGTCGATGGTAAAAACCAATATGTTGGTATTTCAAAGTTATGGGGGCTGGTAAAATATTTCCTTATTGGACAGTGTAGATCCAAGATCAGGCTGCACGTTCTGTGCAGTCTGACCTTGATCAACAATGACTGCAAAAGGTTAGTGGGTCGGGCTTGGCAGCCTAAGGGTTAATTCTTCACCAGAGACAAAATTTTAAACTTGTCTCTATTAAAAACTTTTGCAGATGACAAATAAAACTTAGCTTAACCCTTTACCAGACGACAAAATTTTAGCCTTGTCCAAATTGAAAGCATTTGCAGACAACAATTTCAGTATGGCTCAAATGGTGCAATTTTTCTTTGATAGGGTAGAAAACATTGTGGGAAAAGGAGAAAATGCTGGTTACAAGCATTTTCTTCTTTTCCCACAATGTTTTCAAAAGGCTTCTTTCCCAGGGGCGTCAAAAGGCTGCATTGTGCGGTAAAGGGTTAAACCTTTACCACACTATCCCGTGTTTTAACGACCATGAAGAAGAAAGCCTTTGAAAACATTGTGGGAAAAGGAGAAAATGCTGATAACCAGCATTTTCTCCTTTTCCCACAATGTTTTCTGCTCTGTCAAAGACAGAAGTCATGATTTGAGCAGCAATTTTTTTTGTCGTCTGCAATGCCTTTAATTTCGTCTAGTCCAAAATTTTGTTGTTTGGTAAAGAGTTAAAAGACAGGACTTGTCTTTTGGATGACAGGCTACTTTGTGGGAGAAGAAGAAAATGCTGGTTACCAGCATTTTCTCCTTTTCCCACAATGTTTTGAAAAGCCTTTTTTCTCAGGGTCGTTAAAAGACCTGTTTGTTTGGTAAAGGTTTAACTCTTTCTTTTCTAAATAAATAAGCTTCACTTTTTTCCGAGGCCACTAATATACTTTCATTACAAGATGAAGTCCCACTTTGGTCATAATCTAGAATAAAGTAGTGGACAGTGTAGATCAGAGATCAGACTGCACACTCTGTGCAGTCTGATCTTGATTTACACTGTCCACCAAAGCTTTGTGAGTTGTCTACTGTAAGGAAAGGGTTCACAGAAATACACGTAATTTTCGTAATTTTCATCACAACGATGTGTTCTACTGTGTAGATATCTGTCTCTGTTGAAGTGGATCCTGAAGAGAAAAGAGGTGAAGCTATGATAAGAGAAAATCTTGAGGGTTATGCACAAATATAAACTTCAAATTTTTGTGATTCCAGAAACAGTTGAGTACAATCCGTGACCTTGAAAATCGATCGAAAGCCTACAGTCCCGGTACCACTATCTCCAAGGAGGAACATGAGTCTCTTAAACGTGGTCTCAACGATCAGACGAAGGAGCTTAAGATTCTCCGTAAAACAGTTGATGAAATGGAGCTGCGTTTGGAAACACAGAAACAGACTTTGATGGCAAGAGATGAAAGTATTAAGAAACTGTTAGAAATGTTAAATAGTAAGGGACTACCTGCAGATAAGATAGGAGAGACTCAAAAAGAGCTGGAGAAATTTCGTATCCAGTCCGCAGAAACTGCAAAAAAGATCGAAGAACTGGAATACAGTTTAGAAAGTAAAATAAAGGAATTATCTGAAATCAAGGAGGTAAGGCATACCACGATGTTTCATTTGGTAATGTAATAGGATTTCTGGTCATGAAATCATACATCTATGGATCTTTATGTAAAGTGTCTGATTCTAAACTTCTTTCCAGTAGCTTTGTGAACATGACAAGACCCATAAATGTAAAAAGTACTCCCTTTTTCAGTGCTTCAAATTAGATATTGTTCAACCTGTTACAGCTAGTAACCAGCATTTTCACCATTCACCACAATGTTCTCTACCCTTTTAGAGAACTTCAGATCATTTGTGCCCATTTCCAATTTTACACCTGCTAAATGCTTCCAACTCTGAAGATAAAATTTGTCGTTTGAGAAAGGGTAATTTATACTGGTATATTGGCATGCAATGGGGACTATTTTACTTAACTCAGTACTGCACAATCCTGAGTTTTAACAACCCGTTTGAAAAAATGCTTTTGAAAACATTCTGGAAAATGAAGAAAATGCTGGTAGCCAGCATTTTCTGCTTGTCTTCCAGTATTTTCTATCTTTTTAAAGACAAAATTATTTGAGAAACATTTGTCATCTGCAGATGCTTTGAATTTAGACAAATCTGAAATTTTGTTGTTTGGTAAAGAGTTTAAGCATTAATAGAGAAGGGGAGAGCTCTAGACCAAGATCAGACTGCCTGTATCTGCAGGATGTGTCTATACTCTCTGCAAAATTATATAATCATGTACAGGAGGATAAGGATGAAAATTTTGGATATATACATGAAAGAAACCAGTGGCTGTAACTCTGTACCAAACAACAAAATTTTAGACTGGTCAAAACTGAAGCATTTGCATACTTCAGATTAGTTATTGCACAAATAGTTATACTTGTCTGTGATAAGATAGAAAACATTGTTGGAAAAGGAGAAAATGCTGGTTACCTTTTCCCACAGTGTCGTCTGCAAATGCTTTCAATTTGTGCCGGTCTAAAATTTTGTCGTTTGGTAAAGAGATAAAACTTTGTCTTATGGTAAAGACTTACCATATACAACCATATGGCATCAAGTGGTCAAAACAGTAGTCTCACTGTTACAGAGATAACTTAACTCTTTACCAAACAACAAAAATTTAGACTTGTCCAAATTCAAAGCATTTGCAGACGAAAAATTCAAGGTGGCTGGAATACGAAATTTGCCCTTGATAGAGTAGAAAACAGTGTGGGAAAAGGAGAAAATGCTGGTTACCAGCATTTTCTCCTTTTCCAACAATGTTTTCAACAGGCTTCTTCCTCAGAGTTGTTAAAAGTCGGGATTGTGTGGTAAAGGTTTAAAATGTATTGATATAAGAGAAGCTTTACCCTATGGTGTTGAGAACAGATTTAATGTTGAAGATGGTTTAGATGAAGATTAGGCTGAACATAAAAGTGCAGTTCATCTTAGTTTTTATCTAGTTGCCACAATCATGAAGTTACAACAAATTACCTATCTTCTTTTTCCTTTTTTGCTTCTTCTTTTGTTTGAAAATAATGCACATGTTCATAGGACTCATTTCATTTACATGAACTTGTATTAAATTTCAGCGTACTCATGTTTTATGGAATATGGTAATGATTTTTCAGCTGTTGAAAGAAAATTTGATGTTGTGTCAGAGTGGTATTCCTCCTGTTGATGCAATTATTTGTCTATCCTCTTCATCTTAAATTTATTTTCCATGTCTCTTCAAAATCTAACTCTTTACCCAGCCTAGAATTTTTAGACCCTTCAAAGTTGAAAAATTAGATATTGCTAAATTGATAGAATTTGTTTTTTGAGTGGTTGGAAAGATTTTGAAAAGGGATTAAACACTAGTAACCAGCGTTTTCTCCATTTTTTGCAATGCTTTCTAAAACCATCGTCCACTCAGGATCAATGGAATGCCATCATCCACTCAGGATCAATGGAATGCAGAATTGCTTGGAACTGCACAAATTCAATCAAGAGACATTGTTATACATTTATTGCAGAGTTATTGAAGAATTTTTGACTGCATCAAAATGATTTGAGCTATGCTCTGTGAAAAGGGGGGCTTAATGCATCTGCAAAAAAAGTACCGGCCCAGGTTAGCCGGCATAGGCTGACCTGGGCTGAAACTTTTTGCTTTTGGTCAATTTCATGCATGTCAAAAGACCATTGTGCCACATGATTCAGTCTAATGTTAGACAAAATGGATTTTATGGATCCATAGCCATATGATGACCTGCCTGGTATAATGCATCACAGAGATGCATTAAGCCCTCTTTTGCCCAAGCACAGCACATTTCCTTGTTGGCAATATTATTCCAGGCTGAAACTAAATGGAAAGACCAGTTGGAGCATGCGCAAGTCCAGTTAAAACAACAGCCGGCAAGCACACACACCATGCAGGCTATTATGGAAGCAAAGGTAAGGACAATGGCTCACCCGGCTATTAGCCATGGCTTCATGCTTTTACCCTTTATCACACAACCTCAACTTTTAACCACCCAGAGGAAGAAGCCCTTTGAAAACATTGTGGAAAAAAGGAGAAAATGCTGGTAACCAGCATTTTCTCCTTTTTATACGCCCGTCGAAGACGGGACGTATTATGGGATCACCCGTGGCGGGCGGGCGTCCAGGCGGGCGGCGTCCAGTTCTTTGTCCGGAGCATATCTCCAAAACTATACTACCTACGGTTATGAAATTTCATGCGTGGATAGATCTCATAAATGGGGAGTGCAGTGCACAGGAATCATAACTCTTGCTTCCTTAATTTTTGAGTTATTGCCCTTTCTTGTTTTTCATACTTGAATTTTGTCCGGTGAATATCTCCAATACTATACTACCTAGGGTTATGAAATTTCATGAGTGGATAGATCTCATCAAGGGGGAGTGCAGTGCACAGGAATCATAACTCTTGCTTCCTTAATTTTTGACTTATTGTCCTTTGTTGTTTTTCATACTTGAATTTTGTCCGGAGCATATCTCCAAAACTATACTACCTACGGTTATGAAATTTCATGCATGGATAGATCTCATCAAGGGGGAGTGCAGTGCACAGGAATCATAACTCTTGCTTCCTTAATTTTTCAGTTATTGCCCTTTCTTGTTTTTCATACTTGAATTTTGTCCGGTGAATATCTCCAATACTATACTACCTACGGTTATGAAATTTCATGTCTGCATACATCTCATTAAGGGGGAGTGCAGTGCACAGGAATCATAACTCTTGCTTCCTCAATTTTTCAGTTATTGCCCTTTCTTCTTTTTCATACTTGCATTTTCTCCGGTGAATATCTCCAAAACTATACTACCTAGGGTTATGAAATTTCATGCCTGCATACATCTCATTAAGGGGGAGTGCAGTGCACAGGAATCATAACTCTTCCTTCCTTAATTTTTGACTTATTTTCATACTTGAATTTTGTCTCGAGCATATCTCCAAAACTATACTACCTATGGCTATGAAATTTCATGCGTAGATAGATCTCATCAACTGGGAGTGCAGTGCACATGAACCATAACTCTTGCTTAATTTTTGACTTATTGCTCTTTCTTTATTTTGAAACTTTAATTTTGTCCAGTGCATATCTTCAGAACTATACTAGCTAAGGATATGAAATTTCATGCGTGGATACATTCCATCAACGGGAAGTGCTGTGCATATAAATTTCAACTCTTGCTTGCTTAATTTTTCAGTTATTGCCCTTTCTTGTTTTTTTTTCGAACTTGAATTTTGTATGATGCATATCTCTCAAACTATACTACCTCGGGTTATGAAATTTTAGGGCTGGATACATCTCATCAAGGGGTAGTGCAGTGCACATGAAATATAAATTGCTTATTTTTTATGCACCAGCATTTTCTCCTTTTCCCACAATGTTTTCTACCCTTTCCAAACCAAATTTCAATTTTTGAGTTACATTTAGTTTGTCAACTGCAAATGATTTCAATTTGGATTAGTCCAAACTTTTGCTGTGTGGTAAAGAGTTAATAGTAATACAATAATAAACAAGAGTTCCGTCAACACAAATACACTGCCATTATCTTCAATCAACAGTAAAAAAATTATTCTGCACTACTATTTTTCTATACCCCCCCTTTATCATTATTATGCCCCAACTTTACTACTTGGGGTAAGACGGGCGTATCTTGCGACAATTTGCCGCTCTTGTTCCACAATGTTTTCTACTCCATGGAAGACAAATTTCAGGTTTTTCAGTTACATTTTATTTTTTGTCATTAAATGCTTCCAATTTGGATCCATCTGAAATTCTGTCATTTGGTAAGGAGTTCACTCTCATCCTGCTAAATAATTTAAATGAAACTTTCAGGCTGATAGTAAAAACACAAATAATGCTATTGCAAACTGGTTTTTGAGACAAAATATCTCCTTATCGGACAGTGTAGATCCAAGTTCAGACTGCAGGTTCTGTGAAATAAATGACATTTTCAAAGCTTTTTTTGCTCAGAATTTCCCACACAATAATGTATAGCGTTGATCCAAGATCAGACTGTTTATTTTCTTTTAGTCAATTCTTGTATATTGTTTTCTAAAGCTAGCTATGGATTTGAAACACGGGGGGAATTTGGAAGAAAGTTCTTGAAGGAGTTATCTATCTTGAAGGAGTTACCAAATGACAAAATTTTAGACTGGCCCGAATTGAAAGCAGTTGCAGATGACAAAATAAATGTGACTGAAAAACTGAAATTTGTTTTGGGAAGGGTAGAAAACATTGTGGGAAAAGGAGAAAATGCTGGTTACCAGCATTTTCTCCTTTTCCAACGATGTTTTCAAAAGGCTTCTTTCTCAGGGTCGTTAAAAGTCGGGATTGTGTGGTAAAGAGTTAAATCGTGTACACAAACCGTTGTGTTTGCTCTGTGGAAGTGCATTACTAAATGATATAAATGCCAAATGTCAAAATGTCATCATTTCTGAAGGATCAATATGGTTTTTGTCCAGCTCTTTACCCATAATTCATTATGTATGTTGAGTTTTGTGGGATGTGAGGACTTTGTAGACTGTTAAAAAGGTAATCCTGTGCCAGTGACCAAATCTTTCCACACTGGAAACAGTTGCAGATGACAAAACAGATGTGGTTCAAATAATTAAAAACACAGGATTGTTTGGTAGATGGTTATTGCAGTAATTGCCTGTATATTTTGGGAAAAATGTCATAGAGTATAATCAAAGATTAGAATTATATTCTCATTGTTAATTGGTGCACTCTAATATTTAACTCTTCACTAAACAACAAAATTTTGGACTTGCCTGAATTGAAAGCATTTGAAGATGACAAAATTAATGTGACTCAAGATTAAAATTTGTAATTAGAAGGGTAGAAAACATTGCTGGAAAAGGAGAAAATGCTGGTTACCAGCATTTTCTCCTCTTCCTGCAATGTTTTTAAAAGCCCCCTTTGTTAAAACTCAGAATTGAGTGGTAAAGAGTTAAACTAGGCTGGGTTTCTCTGAGATAAATAAGTGTAATTTTGGTTTTCAATCAGGATTCAAGAATTACAGCATTGGAAAAGGAGCTACAAAATCTGGAAGATAAACTCCATAAGCTGGGAGAAGAAGGGGTGCATGATAAAGATGCAAGCCTTAAAAAGGATATGGGCCCTAGCAGAGAAGAAAGGAACCTTAGAGTTGAGGTAGGCATCTTCTGATTGGATGATTGGAATAATATTTTAACCCTTAATCCTTTATCAAATAACAAAATTTCAGACTGGTCCAAATTCAAAGAATTTGCAGATGATAAATAAAATGATACTGAAATGATGGGGTTTTCTACCAGTAAGGGTAGAAAACATTGTTGGAAAAGGAGAAAATGCTGGTTACCAGCATTTTCTCCTTTCCCCGCAATGTTTTCAGAAGGTCTTCTTTTTCAGTGTCGTTAAAACTTGGAATTGTGTGATAAAGGGTTAGAGTGCTGAATTAACGATTTTGACCGCTTTTACCAGGTAAAACAGCCTGAAATATTGCTATCTCAAGGTTTTTTCCATGACAATAAGTAACTTAGTAGCAGACAGTGTAGATCAAAGATCAGACTGCACATTCTGTGCCGTGACTCTGATGTTGATCTACCCTGTCTGCAAAAACAACTTAAGTTGTTTCCAGGGCTGTAAGGATAAATCTCTTACCAAACAATCCGGACTTTTAGCAACCCTGAGAAAAAAAAAAATTGAAAATATTGTGGGAAAAGGAGAAAATGCTGTAACCAGCATTTTCTCCATTTGCCACAATGTTTTCTACCCTATCAAAGACAGAAGTTATTTCTTCAGTTACATTTATTTCGTCTTTTGCAAAGGCTTTCAATTTGGATGAGACCGAAATTTTGTTGTTTGGTAAACAGTTTAACTGTTGAAGTATTTTTATTCTCTTCCAAACTGAAGGGATCTGCAGAAAACAAATTTGAAATTGATACAAATTAACTAAGTTCTCTCATAGGTGGAAAACATTTTGGGAAAATTAGAAACATTAGGGGAAAAGCTGGTTACCAGCATTTTCTCCTACTGCCCACAATGTTTTCCTCTATTTCACAGGTCAATCTCAAAAATTGAGCAGCAGTTGTTTTTTCATCTGCAAATGCTTTCAATTTGAACAAGTATTTTGTCATCTGATAAAGGGTTAACTCTTTACCATACAATCCAAGTTTTAACAACTTTGACGAAGAATGTTTTAAAAAATTGTGCTGGAAAAGGAGAAAATGTTGGTAACCAGCATTTTCTCCTTTTCCCACAATGTTTTCTTCTCTATCAAAGACAGAAATCATGATTTGAGGCACGTTTAATTCGGCGTCTGCAAATGCTCTCAGTTTAGGCAAGTCTACATTTTTAGCTCCACTGGCCGAAGGCCAACGGGCTTATGTCATGGCCCGGTGTCCGTCGTGCATCTGTCCGTCCGTGCGTTAACTTTTACTTCAAACATCTTTTTCGCTGAAACTACCCATCCAATTTTCATGAAACTTCAAAGAAATGATCCTGCCATGGTCCTCTTCAGAATTTCTTGAAAGAATTTGATTCCTTCTAAAACTCTGGTTGCCATGGCAACAAAACTGAAAAATATTGGAAATCTTTAAAAATCTTCTTGTCTGAAACCATAAGGCATATGGCTACCAAATTTGGCATGTAGCTTTACGTAGTAGACCTCTATCAAGTTTCTTCAAATTGTAGCCCTGGGGTCAAAATTGGCTCTGCGCCAGGGGTCACAAGTTTTACATAGGCTTATATAGAGAAAACTTTAAAAATCTTCCTGTACCTAGCTATAAGGCCTAGAGCTACCAAATTTTGCATGTAGCTATATCTAGTGGGCCTCTACCAAGCAGGCCAGAATTTCAGCTCTGGGGTCAAAATTGGCCCCACCGCAGGGGTCACAAGTTTTGCATGGGCTTACATAGTGACAGCTTAAGAAATCTTCCTGTTTTGATTTTTTTTTTTGAAATTAGCCTTGCATCAGGGGTCTTATGTTTTACAGAGGCTTCATATGGACAAAAATTGAAAATCACCTTATTTATAACCATACAACATAGACTTGTATTATTTTGGCAAGTGGCTTTATCTTGTGGACCTCAACCAGGGTTCAAGTAATTATAGCTCTGGGATCAAAAATGGATTTGCCCTGCGGGTCTCAACTTTCACATGGGCTTTTACAGAGAAAACTTTGTAAGTCTTCATTTTGAAACCATGTGGCTCAGAATTGAAATGTATAGTATTTATGGTTTATATTTATAAGCCAGTGGAGCGATACAGGGCCATCATGGCCCTCTTGTTGTTGTGTGGTACAGAGTTAAGTCACATCTTGTGCTACAGCTCTAGTTATTCTTATTATTGTATCAATGTCATTTAAATGGAAGCTGAGCACTTAACTGCTTATTTGTTTGTAGAAAAGGGAAGTAGAAAGGAGATAACTTTTCAAACTTTTGTTTTCAGGTAGAGTCCCTAAAGACTGAAGTCTCAACCAAAGACAATGAAATAATTGGATTGAAAATGAAAGTAGACACTCTGGCCAATCAGCAATCAGAACATCAACATTATATCAATGTCCTGAAAGATCAAATAAAATCCAAAGAAGAACAGTCTTCCATGTTTCAAGCAGATGTAAGTCATACTGAAAATTATCTTTAACCCATAGAGTACTTAATTTATGAAATGGACCCTTTAAGTTAAAAAAAAGCATCCAAAATATTGTCATTTCAAGGTTGTTTTAGCCAGAAGATGTAATGAAGTAGCTGACAGTGTAGATCAAAGATCAGACTGTATGTTCTGTGCAGTCTGATCTTGATCTACTCTGTCAGCAAAAACAACTTAAGTTGGTTCCAGCACTATAAGGGTTAATATCTGTGCAAAGTCAACAATAAAATTTGATATCTCCTTAACTATCTGCCACATGGAAAAAGTTCAGACTCATCTAAATCAAAGCCCAGCTGGGTAGCTCTGTGTTTAGCGTACCTGATTTGTGACCTGGTGTTTGCTGGTCTGATACCCGGTTGTGGCAAACACTCTTTTCAGTAATTTTGTCTCTCACCTCTGATGCATGTGAGAAAAGAAGTCAGTGACTTGGAGAGAACCCGGTACTTGTGTGAGAAAGCCAGGAAACACATGTTTAGGTGCACTGACCGCTGTGATATGACCTGAGCTGTTATAACAGCGTTAAAAGTCCAATACAAACAAACAGATCAAATTGAAGGCATTAGCAGCTGGCAACTTAAATGTAGTTCAAAGGATGAATTTTGTCTTTTATAGGGTAGAAAACTGTGTGGGAAAAGGAGAAAATGCTGTTTCTAAACAATTTTTCTTTTTCCCACAATGTTTTCAAAAGCCTTCTTCTTCAGGGTTGTCAATATGTGGGATGGTGTAGTGAAGGGGAAATTAAACATGAGGGGCTAAAAGTGGTCTACTGTAGGACTAACAAAGTTGCCCCTTTGAGTGAAAATAGATTGATGTTACTGGTGTTTGATGCTAAGTTCCTGAAACATCAATTCCAGTGCATTTGTATTATGTGGGCTCTGGTGGAGTTGTACTCACAATGCTTTTTACATAAAGATAGGCATGTCAAGTAGTCAGAGAGGAATTGCTTATATAGAATTTTAGACATAGGTGATTTGAAGGAGGGCACATAATGTAAAAAGAAAACTTGTGAAGTTGCGTCTCTGACTCGTGACCTGGTGGTTGCGGGTTTGATACCCGGGCGAGGCAAACTTTCTTTCCAGAGAATTTTTGCCTCTCACTACTGATGCATGTGAGAAAAGCAGTCAGTGGCTTTGAAAGAAAGTTGTGTCATTACTGGTGTGAGAAAGCCAGGAAACACAAAGTCATGTTCAAGTGCACTGACTGCCACAATATGACATAAGCAATTAAAACGCCGCTAAAGTCCAATACAAACAAACAAATTTTGAAGTAGAGGAAGGAGTCATTAGAGTTTTCAGTATACATGTAGTGCACTCTTTCATGATGCTTTTACACAAATTAAAAGTAAAATCTGAAAACATTTCTAACCATTTTGAAGCAAATTTCTTTACTTTTTTAGCTCCACTGGCCAAAGGCCAGCGGGCTCATGTCATGGCCCGGTGTCCGCCGTGCGTCCGTCCGTCCGTGCGTTAACTTTTATTTCAAAAATCTTCTTCTCTGAAACTACCCATCCAATTTTCATGAAACTTCACAGAAATGATCCTGCCATGGTCCTCTTCAGAATTTCTTGAAAGAATTTGATTCCTTCTAAAACTCTGGTTGCCATGGCAACAAAACTGAAAAATATTGGAAATCTTTAAAAATCTTCTTGTCTGAAACCATAAGGCATATGGCTACCAAATTTGGCATGTAGCTTTATGTAGTAGACCTCTATCAAGTTTCTTCAAATTATAGCCCTGGGGTCAAAATTGGCTCTGCCCCAGGGGTCACAAGTTTTACATAGGCTTATATAGAGAAAACTTCAAAAATCTTCCTGAACCTAGCCATAAGGCCTAGAGCTACCAAATTTTGCGTGTAGCTATATCTAGTGGGCCTCTACCAAGCAGGCCAAAATTTTAGCCCTGGGGTCAAAATTGGCCCCACCGCAGGGGTCACAAGTTTTGCATGGGCTTACATAGTGACAACTTAAGAAATCTTCCTGTTTCGATTTTTTTTTTGAAATTAGCCTTGCATCAGGGGTCTTATGTTTTACAGAGGCTTCATATGGACAAAAATTGAAAATCACTTTATTTATAACCATACAACATAGACTTGTATTATTTTGGCAAGTGGCTTTATCTTGTGGACCTCAACCAGGGTTCAAGTAATTATAGCTCTGGGATCAAAAATGGATTTGCCCTGCGGGTCTCAAATTTCACATGGGCTTTTACAGAGAAAAATTTGTAAGTCTTCATTTTGAAACCATGTGGCTCAGAATTGAAATGTTTAGTATTTATGGTTTATAAGCCAGTGGAGTGATACAGGGCCATCATGGCCCTCTTGTTCATTATTTCAACAGATTGATGATTTAAGAGAAAGAATTCGCGAGAAAGACAGTGGCATTGATAAGAAATCACAGCAAGTGCAAGCCTTGACTGTAGACAAACGTAAACTTGAACTTGAAACTGCAGAACTGAAGGACAATTTAGATATCAAAGAAAGGAAGATAAACGTTTTACAACGGAAGGTATATCCTTTATTTATGATTATGTTATTTCTAGATTTAACAAATACAAAATTTACTAGACTTATTGACTGCGACTAGACAGTGTTGATCATTTAATCCTGAAGTGCCCATCCCAAGTATAGTTGCCTTTGTAGCCAGTGTAGATCAAGATTAAACTGCATAAAATGTGCAGTCTGATCTTGATCTGCAGTGACCGCTTCAAACATTTGGGACAAAGACAACCATGTTATTGCAATTATTTGGGTCTTAATTTCTAGAATGAAAATGTCTGTTGTGTTTGTTCAGTGGTATAAGTTTGCAGTTATAAGAATGGAAACAATGAGCCATTCTCTGTGAAAAGGGGACTTAATGCGTTTGCGAAAATTATCGACCCAGGTCAGCCTGCGCAGTCAGCGCAGGCTTGACCTGGGCCAAAACTTTTCACTATTGGTCAATTTTCTGTATGTCAAAGGCCATTCTACCTTATGATACACTTGGTTATTTTGTAAAAATCGTACGTTAGCGGACCTCCAGATAAGAGGGAGTAATAGTATTCTAATCCATTATTTCTCTTCCAAACCCTATGTTGTGGGCATTCATTAGAATCGCCTCGGTGAGACGATTCTAGTAAGTACCAATTAACGTAGGGTTTAGTGATGGGTTATTAATATTTTCAATTTTGAAATCAAAATCACTCCCTCTATGTAGAGCTCAGCATTAGATAGGCTTTTTTGGAAGAAAACATCGAGTTGCTATTGTAGCCCTAGCGTCGTTGTCATCTGCTTTGTCGTTTGAAAAGTTTGACATTTTATAATATCTCCTGTTGTTACTGAAGATAGTTGCTTCAAACTTTGGCAAGTTGTTATTTTCAAAAGGAGAACTTATACAACAAGGGTAGGTAAACATCAAAATATTTTTGACACAGTTAAGCCCCTTTTTTGACTTAAATTTTCATGGAAAACAAAGCAACTGCAGCTGAGTGTTAGCACCTGCATGCGGTGCTCTTATTTGCAGATAACAAAATGACAAAATGTGGATCAAGTGATAAAATTTTATTCAAAAAGATAGAAAACATCATGAAAAATGCATTCAGTACTTGACAAAATTAAAAGCAGCTCACCAACATTTTCCCTTTTACTACAATCAGTTCAGAAACCCTCATTCTCAGGTTCGTTGAAGCTTGATATTCTTTTGTCAGGGTTTATCCATGTCTTATTTCTGAATCCCTTTCTGTTTATGATAATGAGCACCTGCCAACATATTTTTTAAATCCAAGATGCAGAACTGATCCCCCAAGTTATGCTGAATACGCTGAAATTATTTTATAGATTTGGATGATAGGTTTGTTTTCATTATTTTGCATTATAGATTGATAATTTGGAGGAGTTGCTGACAGAAAAAGAAGATCAGTTGTTACAGGCTAAAACACTGACTGTCACATGTACAAAGTCTTCAGATAGTGCCATATCTTTGATGGAGGAATCCATTAGTGAAAAGGAACGCCAGATTGAGAGGTAAAATAGGATTTATTGGAGCCATGCTATGGCAGAAGGGGGCTTAGTGCATCTCAGACATGCATTATACCAAGCAAAACATCACATAATCAGGATCTGAAAAATCTATTTAGTCTAACAGTCGACTGAATCAGGAGGTAAAATGGTCCTTGGATATGCATAAAATTTTCAAATAGCAAAAAGTTTTGATCCATGTCGGTCTGTCAGTACTTTTTACAAATGCATTGAGCCCCCTTTTCACAGAGCATGGCTCATTTATTTCTTGGTTATGAATCCAACTTTTTTGTGATTTATACTGGTTTCAGGTCATACAAATTATAACCTTTTGGACTTTGATTTTGCTTATCAGTGCTGAAAAAACTACACACATTTTCATTGTTTGAAAAATCCTTATAAGTAGTAATAATCAACATGATAATCAAGATGAAGACATGATAAGGTTTGCCTCTGAACCAAACGACGAATTTCAGTACTTGACAAAATTAAAAGCATAAATTGAAATTAGTTATGGCTTAAATAATGGTATTTGAAAGGACAGAAAATAATTAGGGAATGGAGAAAATGCTCATTACCACAGTATTTTCAAAATCTTTCTTGAACATGGGGTTGTTTTGACCAGTCCAAATCTTTGACTTCTGGTATTAAAGTTATAACAAATCTAATTGAACCATGCTCTGGCAAAAGAGGGCTTAATGCATCTTCATGATGCATAATACCAAATAAGTCATCATAACTATAATTAGGAATCCATAAAATCCATTTTGTCTTGACAACTGACTGAATCATAAGGTAGAATGGTCCTTGTACTTACAGAAAATTCACTAAAAGCAAAATGTTTCGGCCCAGGTCAACCTGCGCGGACTTGACGTGGGTCGATACAGTTTGCAGATGCATTAAGCCCCCTTTTCACATAGCATGGCTCAATTGGGTTTTTATATTTCAGGTTAAAAGAGGAGAGAGATCTGATGGAGCTTGAGCATCAACAAGAATATGAACATTTAAGCTCAGCCAATCAACAACTGAAATCCCAGTTAGACTCTGTGCAGTTAGAGCTCACAGATAAACAAGTAGGTAGACACAATGCATTGTGGATGTTGTGCCATAAAATGATTGATGACTAACCACTAAACCATTATGTTTGGGTTGTATTTAGACCTAGGATGAGCCCCAGTAGCTCAGTCAGTCGCATTCAGGACTTGAGAACAGGGGGTTGCTTGTTTGATCCCAGGCTTGGCAAATTTCTCTCCAAGGATTGATGATAGCCATTGTGATGGGATTCATTCCCCTCTCACCGCTGACCATTGTTTTGATGATGGTTAATGGGAAAGCAGCCAGTGGCTTGGTAAGAATATTGTGCATAGTACTGGTTAAAGAAATTCTAGGAAAGCATGGATATGCGCACTGGCTGTCACGATATCACTGAAATAATGTTGACAATGGTGTTAAACACCATACAATCAATCATTTTAAACCTACTAAAAGCTTTTAAAATTCATATTAACAACAACAAGAAAATATCTTGTTTCAAGCTTATGGTTATTATTGTGGGAAAAGAAGCAATTGCTTGTTTAAAACAAAATTGTATTCTTTTCTCGGTGTTCTCAAAAGCTCACAACTGAACAAGCTTGGGGAAAAACATAGTTTTACGGTAGTGAATCAAAGCCTTTAGGTTTATCTTAGATAATTTCATATCAAAAGATTTATTCTGCAGAAATAGTTTGTTGAAGATGATCATGAAAATGTCCTTGTAACAGCATGAACTAAGGCTTAAGACATGAATAATTAGGAAATCATGGTGAAAAGGGATTAAAAGCAATTTTCCCATAGTGTTTTCTAAAGTAGTCCATTCCAAGACAAAGATCTTTAGGTGGTAATTTCTTAACACTTATCCTGCTAAAAAAGTTAATCATTCAAGCAGATAGTAAAAATCAGAATAATGCTACTTCAAACTTATTTTTTGAAGAAAAATGTTTTCTTATCAGACAGTGTAGATCCAAGATCAGACTGCATGTTCTGTGCCATCTGATCTTGATCTAGACTAGTCTAGTCTGCAAAAGGTCAGTGAGTTGTGCTTAGCAGCTTTAGGGTTAAAAATTGAAGTAATTGTCCTCATTTGTACTCATGGTGTGAACTTAACAAATGATAATCTTCTGCTTTACCACAGACAGAGCTGTGTGAACTTAGAGAGGAAGTTTCGGAACTGAAGTCTTCTCGATTCAAATCAGAGACACGTTTACGCCAGCTGGAGTTGAGTATTTGTGATAAAGACTCTGAGATCACCAGAATAAAGGGAGAAATAGAGGAAGTGAGTGAAAAGAATATGTTTTGCTGTTGCTGTGTATACTTAATATGTTCTTATATTAATTAGCCATGCTAAGGAAAAAGAGGGCTTAATGCATCTTTGTGATCAAAGTCATCCCATAAAATCTTTTTTGTTTAACAGCTGACTGAGTCATGGAGTACACTGGTCCTTTGACATGCAGAAAATTGACCAATTGCAAAAGATTTTGGCCTAGGTCAGCCTGTGCAGGCTGACCTGGATCGATACTTTCTGTGAATGTATTAAGCCCCCTTTTCACAGAGCATGGCTCATCTTATTTTTAGAAACCTAATCCTATACCAGATGACAAAACTATAGAATTGCCACCATTGTATGCATTTGCTTTTGACAAATTGGCTCAAATGATGGGATTTGTTTATAAAAGAGAAGAAAACATTGTGGAAAAGGAGAAAATACAAGTCATTAGCATTTTCTCCATTCCCTACTCTGTTTTCATCAGCCGTCCGCTTCAGGGATGTGAAAGCAACAGGACTACTTTGGAAAGGGTTGAATGCTTTAATTTCTTAATTTAAAATCTGTCAGATTCTGCTTTTAAGTAAATACATATATTTTCCACATCTAGCCTGTCAAAATATGTGTTTCTTAGTAATGATAATCTTCAAAGATCATGATAATTTATAAATACTGTTCATTTCAGCTACGCACTTCAAAAAATAATGTGAAAACAGAGGAGCAGTTATCAGACTTGCGCAATCAGATGGAACAAAGTCAGACAGAAGTCAAGTCTGCACAGACTGAAGTTGACAGATTATTGGAGCTTCTCAAAGACACAGAGAATGAGAAGAATGAAAAAGACAATCAGTTGAAGGAGCTTCAAGAGTAAGTATATCTGTTTCATTGTAAAATCTTAAAGGCCGAGTAGCAGCCAAAAGTAAACAAAGCTGGTGTTAAAATGCATTTGAATTTTGAATTTTTAATCATATCATTTATAAGTATGGAAATAATTGTGAAGATGACAATCTGTTTAATGTACATCAGTTGAAGTATGAGTTGCTTGCAGAAAAAAATGAATTTTAAGATTATGTAAAAACTTGCCAAGTAGCTCTATCATTCATTTACTTTTAACCTGATTTTAAAATTAAATTTTCTGCCAGCGATGAACACTTGGATGCATCGCAGATTAGCTTCTTCACAATAATTTCCATACTTTTAAACTGTTTGATTTTAATTCTTTTTAACATCCACATGTTTACTTCTGGCCACTACTGGGCCTTTAACGACTCAGACATGAAATCATTTGAATATGTTTTACTCTCAACCAAATGAAACCGTTTTAGTCCCTACCATATTGAAAGCATTTGCAGACAATGCACTCGGTGTCGCTGAAGTAATGGTATTTGTCTTTAAAAGGTTAGACGCATTGTGGGAAAAGCATGAAATGCTGGTTAAAATGCTGTTTACCAGCATTTTCCATTTTTCCCACAATGTTTTTTAAAGCCACCTTTTTATTATTCCAATACAGAATTGTTTGCTAAAGGGTAAACCCAAAACCTGCTACTGACATTCTTTTTGTGTGTCAAAGCAGGCCACCTTTGAAAATATTGCTACAAAAGATAAAATGCTCAAAACAAGCAATATCTTTCTATAGAAAAAATGTTTTTCCTTGTATTTGAGCCATCCTCTAGCAAAAGGGGGTTTAATGCTTCTACACGATGCATTGTAGCAAGCAAGTCATCATATAATTACGGATTCATTTAGTCTAACAAATGACTGAAACATGAGGTAGACTGGTCCCTTGACTTGCAGAAAATTTACAAATAGCAGACGGTTTCGACCCATGTCAGCCTGTGCAGACTGAGCAGGCTGGTATGGGTTGATACTTTTATCAGATGCATTAAGGCCACCCCCCCCCACCCCCCACCCCCCCTTTTCACAGTTTGTGGCTCAGTTGTATATTTACCTTAAACCTTTACCTAAAATCCCGACTTTTAATGACCCTGATGAAGAAGCCATTTTTAAAACATTGCGGGAAAAGGAGAAAATGCTGGTAACCAGCATTTTCTCCTTTTCCCACAATGTTTTCTACCCTTCCTAAAACAAATTTCAATTTTTTAATCACATTTATTTTGTGGTCTGCAAATGCTTTCAATTTTGACCAGACTAAAATTTTGTCGTTTGGTAAAGAGTTAAGTCATATTGAATATCTATATTTTACAAGGATGTTTCCAAAGTTGTCTGCTACAAGACTGTTTCTGAATATATTGTGTTAAATTGAAGTGAGTTATGCTCTGTGAAAAGGGGGCTTTATGCATCTGCAAAAAAGTGTAGACCCAGGTTAGCCTGCCCAGTAATGATATGATGACTTGCTTGGTATAATGCATTACAGAAATGCATTAAACCCCCTTTTGCCAGAGCATGGCTCCAATATATGTTAGAATGGTTGTAACTGAAAAGCAAAAGCAGGATATCTTTTCCAACTATACTTTATTGAATTCTTTCAAACTGAGATTCCAAGACTAGCAACAGGGACAGAATTGGCAGAGATGGAATGTCTTGAGAAAGGTAGACCTTTCAAATGATGTTGAAAAAGTTTTCTTCAGTCAATTCTTTACCAAATGACAAAATTTTTGCCTCGACCCAAATCAAAGCAGTTGCAGACAATTAATTTAGTACAGCCCAAAAGATAAGTTGTATTTTTGAAATGCTGGAAAATATTGTGGGAAAAGGAGAACATGCCTTTTATCAGTATTTTCTCCTTTCCCCACAATGTTTTCTTCGAAAGCTTTCTTTCTCAAGGGCATTAAAACTCATGATTGTGTGGTAAAGAGTCAATAAGCAGTCAATATCATTGACCTTTTGATAGTAAGAAAATTCTAAAATTCTTGTCTCTCTTTTTGTCTGTTCAGTATTGTGAAAGAATACAAGCAGAAATTTGGTACACTAAAAAGACAACAACAGAAGGAGAAAACAAAGAATGCACATTTGTTAGAAGAAGCCAGAAGAAGGGAGGAAGATGTCAGTGCAGATGCATTGCAGTTAAAGGTGAATGATTTGTGTTGGTATTCTGTTTAACTTTGGGAAAGCAGCCAGTGGCTTGGATAGAGTATTCTGTTTAGTTCTACCACACAAAATTTTAGACATATCCATTTTGAAAGCATTTGCAGATGTCAATTTAAACCAGGAAAAATTAATCAGATTTGTCTTTGAAAGGATAGTAAACAATTTTGAAAAAGGAGGAAATGCTGGTTACCAGCATTTTCTCCTTTTCCCAAAATGTTTACAAAAGGCTTCTTCCAAGAGGTCATTAAAACTCAGGTTTTGTGGTAAAGGGTTAACTCTACCAAACTACAAAATTTAGACTTGTCCAAATTGAAAGCATCTGCAGATGACAAGATGAGTGTGACTCAAAAATTGAAATTTGTTTTTGATTGGGGTAGAAAACACTAGAAGAAAAGGAGAAAATGCTGGTTACCAGCTTGTTCTCCTTTTCCCACAATGTTTTCGAAAGGCTTCTTCCTAGGGGTCATTAAAAACTTGGGATTGTGTGGTAAAGGGTAAACAATAAAATTTAGACTTGTCCAAATTGAAAGTGTTTGCAGACTACAAGATGTGACGCAAAATTGAAATTTGTTTTTGATGGGTTAGAAAACATTGTGGGAAGAGGGGAAAATGCTAGTTACCGGCATTTTCTGCTCTTTCCACAATATTTTCAAAAGGCTTTTTCCTCAGGGTCGTAAAAACTCGTGATTGTGTGCTAAACAGATATGCATTTTGTGCAGGCTGACCTTAGCCAAAACTTTTGGCTATTTGTCAGTTCTCTTTATGTCAAAGGACCATTCTACCTCATGAGTAAGTTGTTTGTTAAAAAAAGTGGCTATTATGGATTCATAATTATGTGCTGGCTTGACTGGTATCATGCATCACAGAGATGCATTAAGCCCCCTTTTCAGAGAGCATGGCTCTAGTAGTTTTTTCATGTCATTCTTTTCTGTCCTTTTTATCAGGGATCTGTAAGGGAGAAAGAAGGTAGGATAGAGGAGCTAGAAGAAGCACTAAGGGAAAGTGTGAAGATAACAGCTGAGAGAGAAATGCTGCTCATGGAACAAAAGATGCAGATAGATGCCTTGCAGAACAAGGTAACTGTGGTTGGTGATGATAAAACCTGTGCTGGTTATGAAAGTTCATAGTGAACTGTCTCAAACACTCCAGTGTTATAAAGACCCTAAGAAAGAAAATTCTGAAAAAATTGTGGGAAAAGGACACTCCCATGAAAAACCAAATGTCTCTAGTAAGGCTCGAACCCGCGGCCTCTGGGTTATGAGCCTTTCACTCAGGCCTTTCCTGGTAACTAGCATTTTCTCCTTTTCCCACAATGTTTTTAAGCTTTCCACAGACAAATCCTATCCTTTAAAACATATGCGATTTGTCGACTGCAAATGCTATCTATTTGGATGTCTTGAATTTGGTCATCTGGTAAAGGTGTAATTTAGGTCATGTTATGCACTAAATAAGATACCTAAAACTTTCAAGCTGATACTAAAAACCCGAATAATGGTATTTCAAACTTATTTTTTGGAGATGAATATCTAATAATCGGACAATGTAGATCAAAGATCAAACTGCACATTCTGTGCAGTCTGATCTTGATCTACACTGTCCGCAAAAGGTCAGTCACGCTGAGCAGCTTAAGGATTAAAGCTTTTCTTTCTCTCTGTTTATCAAATAAGAGTTCTAATTATAAGTTCGCCAAGCCCCCGTAGCTCAGTCGGTAGCATACAGGACTTGAGAACAGGAGGTCGTTTGTTCGATCCCCAGCTTGGCCAATTTCTTTCCGAGGATTGATGATGGTCATCGTGACAGGATTCATTCCTCTCTCACCACTGACCATTATTTCGATGATGGTTATGTGTAAAAGCAGCCAGTGGCTTGGAAAGAATATTGTGCGGAGTACTGGTAAAAGAAACTCCAGGAAAGCATGGATAGGTGCACTGGCTGCCATGATACAACTGAAATGATGTTGAAAATGGCATTAAACACCATACAATCAGTCAATCTAATTGTAAGTTCTCTTACTTTAAAAAGCATTAATTAGATTTAAAGTTTGAGCACAGACAGAGTTAAGTATAAACTTTATAGTTTCATCAGACTAGGCCGCGCAATCTTTTCATGTCTGGCAGGAGAAACAAACCTCTCTTGGATGCTTTGATGTTAAATAAGTTTTGGATGGTTTCATCAAGTCTTGCCAAAATGATACTAGTAATTAGTTTGCGAAGGTTTAGGACATTGCTAACTCAATAACTTGTGAAATTTATTTGAACAAGACAACTTTGAACACAAACTTTAATATCCTCATAAAAGAAAAGTTAATATCCTTGTTAACCATTTACCACACAATCCCAAGCTTTAATGACCCTAATAAAAGGAGAGTTTTGAAAACATTGTGGGAAAAGGAGAAAATGCTGGTAACCAGCATTTTCTCCTTTTCCCACAATGTTTTCTACCCTATCAAGGACATATCTTGTCCTTTTAGTTCACCTTTAGTTTGTCATCTGCAAATACATGTACTTTCAATTTGGACAAGTATGAAGATTTGCTGTTTTGTAAGGAGTTAAGCAGGGAAAATCAAAGTGAATTAAGGTTTTATGCATTTATGATTTTGAAAACATTGTGACAAAAGTGAGAATTTGCTTGGTTTCAAAAAGTCTTCTTCCACAAAGACTTATGTACACTGAGGAGTGATTGAACATGAAAGATAAGTGTTAGATTTCAACTACAGGTACCAGTAATTGACATTGTAATTATACCCCCCACCTACAGAGTAGAGGGGGTTATACTGGTTTCACCATGTCTGTTTGTCTGTCTTTTTCTGTCATTCCATTCATCCATCAATCAGTCCGTATTCTTTTTGTTTCTGTGCTCTAACTCAAAAAGTGTTTGACCAAGGACCCTGAAAGTTTATACAAGTGTTCCTCCTAACCCAAGGAGGTGCCGTATTCTTTTTGGGTCACATGAGTCAAAGGTAAAGGTCACAGGTGAACTTTGTTTTGTCTTATGGTGCTGCTTCACTGACAAGGTGCTGGAGAGAGGTATTTGTCTACTTTGCAACAGTTCTAGTTGATTTTGTTTAGGTAGAGGAAGTGACGTCAGAGTTGATGAAGTCCCAAGTTGCCACCAAAGACTACACGACTAAACTGTCATCATATGTTAAACAACTAGAAGAGAAGGATAGCAAGCTGAAAAAACTGAGAGAGGAAAGACATAAACATTTAGAAGAGGTGTTTGATATGAAGTAAGAACATACTCACTATCTGTTGAAACTCTTTACCAAACATCAAAATTTTCGACTTGACCATATTGAAAGTAATTACAGACAACAAATTGAATGTAGCTAAAATTATGATTTCTGTCTTTAATGGGATGGAAAACATTGTGGAAAAAGGAGAAAATGCTGGTTACCAGCATTTTCCCCTTTTCCCACAATGTTTTCAAAAGCCCTCTTTATTAGGGTCTGGGGTCCTGCGTGGCTCAGTGATAAAGTGTAGGACTCATAATCTGGAGGCCTCAGGTTTGAGCCTCACCAGAGGCATTGGGTTTTTTAGCTCACCTGAGCACATAGTGCTCAGGGTGAGCTATTGTGATTGATCGTTGTCCGGCGTCCGTCCGTCCGTGCATCCGTCCGTCCGTGCATCCGTCCGTCCGTCCGTGAACAATTACTTAAAAAATCTTCTCCTCTGAAACCACCCAACAGATTTCAGTGAAACTTCACAGAAATGATCCTTAGGTGATGCACTTTCAGAATACTTCAAAGATTTGAATTCCATGAAGAACTCTGGTTGCCATAGCAACCGAGAGAAAAAACTTTAAAAATCTTCTTGTCCCAAACCGTAAGGGCTAGAGCTCTCATATTTGGCATGTAGGATCATCTAGTGGCCCTCTACCAAAATACTCCAAATTATGGCCCTAGTGTTGAAAATGGCCCTATGTTGTGGGTTCTCGGATTTCACATAGAGATAAAGAAGGAAATCTTTAAAAATCTTCTTGTCCCAAACCATAAGGGCTAGAGCTCTTATATATGGCATGTAGTATCATCTAGTGGCCCGCTACCAAAATACTTCAAATAATGGCCCTAGTGTGGAAATTGGCCCTATGTTGTGGGTTCTCGGATTTCACATAGAGATAAAGAAGGAAATCTGTAAAAATCTTCTTGTCCCAAACCGTAAGGGCTAGAGCTTTCATATTTGGCATGTAGCATCATCTAGTGACCCTCAGCAAAATTTTTCAAATTATGGCCCTAGTGTTGAAAATGGCCCTATGTTGTGGGTTCTCAGATTTCACATGGAGATAAGAAGGAAATCTGTAAAAATCTTCTTGTCCCAAACTTTAAGGGCTAGAGCTTTCATATTTGCCATGTAGCATCATCTAGTGACCCTCTACCAAAATACTTCAAATTATGGCCTTAGTCTTGAAAATGGCCCTATGTTGTGGGTTCTCGGATTACACATAGAGATAAAGAAGGAAATCTTTAGAAACCTTCTTGTCCCAAACCATAAGGGCTAGAGCTCTCATATATGGCATGTAGTATCATCTAGCGGCCCTCTACCAAAATATTTCAAATAATGGCCCTTGTGTGGAAATTGGCCCTATGTTGTGGGTTCTTGGATTTCACATAGAGATAAAGAAGGAAATCTGTAAAAATCTTCTTGTCCCAAACCATAAGGGCTAGAGCTTTCAGATATGGCATGTAGCATCATCTAGTGACCCCTTACCAAAATACTTCAAATTATGGCCCTAGTTTGAAAATGGCCCTATGTTGTGGGTTCTCGGATTTCACGTAGAGATAAAGAAGGAAATCTTTAAAAATCTTCTTGTCCCAAACCATAAGGGCTAGAGCTCTCATATATGGCATGTAGGATCATCTAGTGGCCCTCTACCAAAATACTTCAAATAATGGCCCTAGTGTGGAAATTGGCCCTATGTTGTGGGTTCTCAGATTTCACATAGAGATAAAGAAGGAAATCTTTAAAAATCTTCTTGTCCCAAACCGTAAGGGCTAGAGCTTTCATATTTGGCATGTAGCATCATCTAGTGGCCCTCTACCAAAATACTTCAAATTATGGCCCTAGTTTGAAAATGGCCCTATGTTGTGGGTTCTCGGATTTCACATAGAGATAAAGAAGGAAATCTTTAAAAATCTTCTTGTCCCAAACCATAAGGGCTAGAGCTCTCATATATGGCATGTAGTATCATCTAGTGGCCCTCTACCAAAATACTTCAAATAATGGCCCTAGTGTGGAAATTGGCCCTATGTTGTGGGTTCTCGGATTTCACATAGAGATAAAGAAGGAAATCTGTAAAAATCTTCTTGTCCCAAACCGTAAGGGCTAGAGCTTTCATATTTAAAATGTAGCATCATCTAGTGGCCCTCTACCAAAATACTTCAAATTATGGCCCTAGTTTGAAAATGGCCATATGTTGTGGGTTCTCGGATTTCACATAGAGATAAAGAAGGAAATCTTTAGAAATCTTCTTGTCCCAAACTATAAGGGCTAGAGCTTTCATATATGGCATGTAGCATCATCTAGTGGCCCTCTACCAAAATACTTTAAATAATGGCCCTAGTGTGGAAATTGGCCCTATGTTGTGGGTTCTCGGATTTCACATAGAGATAAAGAAGGAAATCTGTAAAAATCCTCTTGTCCCAAACCGTAAGGGCTAGAGCTTTCATATTTGGCATGTAGCATCATCTAGTGGCCCTTTACCAAAATACTTCAAATTATGGCCCTAGTGTTGAAAATGGCCCTATGTTGTGGGTTCTCGGATTTCACATAGAGATAAAGAAGGAAATCTGTAAAAATCTTCTTGTCCCAAACCATAAGGGCTAGAGCTCTCATATATGGCATGTAGTATCATCTAGTGGCCCTCTACCAAAATACTTCAAATAATGGCCCTAGTGTGGAAATTGGCCCTATGTTGTGGGTTCTCGGATTTCACATAGAGATAAAGAAGGAAATCTGTAAAAATCTTCTTGTCCCAAACCGTAAGGGCTAGAGCTTTCATATTTGGCATGTAGCATCATCTAGTGGCCCTCTACCAAAATACTTCAAATTATGGCCCTAGTGTTGAAAATGGCCCTATGTTGTGGGTTCTCAGATTTCACATAGAGATAAAGAAGGAAATCTGTAAAAATCTTCTTGTCCCAAACCATAAGGGCTAGAGCTCTCATATATGGCATGTAGTATCATCTAGTGGCCCTCTACCAAAATACTTCAAATAATGGCCCTAGTGTGGAAATTGGCCCTATGTTGTGGGTTCTCGGATTTCACATAGAGATAAAGAAGGAAATCTGTAAAAATCTTCTTGTCCCAAACCATAAGGGCTAGAGTTTTCATATTTGGCATGTAGCATCATCTAGTGGCCCTCTACCAAAATACTTCAAATTACGGCCCTAGTGTGGAAATTGGCCCTATGTTGTGGGTTCTCGGATTTCACATAGAGATAAAGAAGGAAATCTTTAAAAATCTTCTTGTCCCAAACCATAAGGGCTAGAGCTTTCATATTTGGCATGTAGCATTATGGTGTTGAGCTGAGTTGCATTTCAGGTGAGCGATTTAGGACCATCATGGTCCTCTTGTCATGGGAGTTTCTTTGGGCAAGACACTTCAGAGCCCTAGTCTAGTACTGGTGAAACCCAGGACATACATGAATATGTGAGCTGTCACCATGATATGACTGAAATAATATTGAAAGCAGCATTAAACCCCATTCAACCAATCAATCTACAAAGTAATTAAAACTCGGGATTGTGTGGTAAAGGGTTAAATATTGTTTTAATTATAAATCAAAACACTAATCATTTGATTGCCTAGGACAGAACAATAATCGGGTTACTGTTCTTAGAATTTAGAATTGGAATTGAAAATTAGAATTATTTATGAGTGCTGTTCCTGCCATAGTGTGATCCTTATGTAAGCCATCATATTTCGAACATCCCATTTTCTTTCTTTATTCATACTGCTCATTTTGTGCAGAAATTAGAAATTCTTATGTCAGTGAGTGTGAGAATGATACTGTATAAAGTGATTTAAAGACATTCCTTCGATTGCTTAACCCTTTACCGCACAATGCCGCCTTTTAACGACTTTGGAAAAGAAGCCTTTTGAAAACATCGTTGGAAAAGGAGAAAATGTTGGTAACCAGCATTTTCTCCTGTTCCCACAAGGTTTTCTCCCCTATCAAAGAGAATTGAACCAGTTGAGCCACATTGAAATTGTGGTCTGCAAATGCTTTCACATTTGGACAGGGCTAAAATGTTGTCGTCTGGTAAAGGGTTAAAAAAGTTTCAGATTTATTGCACCATCAGCATCTGTGTCTTGCAATGGAACACATTAAGTGTTTACATGTTTTAGGATGCTCTGAAGGCGTTTATGAATTTTATACAAGGCATGAATGTTAACAATTAACTCTATATCAAACGAGAAAATTTTAGACTAGTCCAGATTGAAAGCGTTTGCTGATGACGAAATAAATTTGACTGAAAAATTAAAATTTGTTTCGGAAAAGGTAGAAAACATTGTGGGAAAAGATGAAAATGCTGATTACCAGCATTTTCTCCTTTTCCCACAATGTTTTCAAAAGGCTTCTTTCACGGGGTCATCAAAAGTTGGGATTGTGTGTTAAAGGGTTCACAAATTGCTTCGTAGCAAGAAGTAAGGTTTGAAAGAAAACGCCTAAATGAAAACATCATTGCAAAACATATCAGAAATTTCTCGTTTTGTCATAGTTTTTTTCAAAGAAATGGTTTGTTGAAAAACTAAAAAACATTTTGGCAGGAGGTGATGTGTTAAGTCACTAACAAGTAGCCCAGAGTGTTAATGTCCCTGGTAAAGAAGGCAGTTCTAAAAAATTGTGGGAAATGGAGAAAATCCTGATGACTAGCATTTTCTGTTTTCTTCACAATGCCTTCTGTCCTTTCTAAGACAAATTTCTACATTTTGACTGCAAATGATTTTTATTTGGACAAGTCTAAATATTTGTCTTTTAGTAATGATATTAATGCAATATGTTATTTTTCAAACAGACAAGAGGCCTTACAAGCCGCTATATGTGAGAAGGATGCCAACATTGCCTTGTTGGAGATGACAAGCACAAAGAAACAGAGAAATGTAGAGGAGATAGATAAATTAAACAAGGAAAAAGAGAAGTTAAATCAGCAAATGAAAGAACTGGTAAAATGGCCATTGTGTACTTTTACAGTAGTCCTTTACCAGACAGTAAACGTTTAACCCTTAACCTGCTAAATAAGTCAAATGTAACTTTCAAGCCGATTGTAAAACCCCAAATATTGGTATCTCAATGTTTTTTTTTTTTTTGGGGGGGGGGGGGGGGGGGGAGGTGTTAATTTCCTTGTCAGACAATGTAGATCCAAGATCAGACCACAGGTTCTGTTCAGTCTGACCTTGATCTATGCTGTTGGCAAAAGGTCCTCAAGTCGTGCTTGGTAGCCTAAGGGCTAAGTTTGAAAGCATTGACAGACAGTGAATTAATATTGCTATTTCAAAGGGTTTTTTTTTTTTGATGGGGAGTGGGTGGGGGGATATCCCTTTTCGGACAGTGTTGATCCAAGATCAGACTGCAAATTCTGTGCATTCTGATCTTGACCTACAATGGTCGCATTGGATGAAAAAGTAAGTCACTAACACTCATGTGTTTACATTATCACAACCAGGATTTCTTCAACTTTTTCAATCTTAGATGACTTTATTCAGGTGAGCACTTCAGGGCAAATGATCCTCTTGGGTTTTTAGCTCACCTGAGCACAAAGTGCTCAGGATGAGCTATTGTGATCACTCACCGTCCGTCGGCATCCGTCGTCTGTCCGTCCGTCGTCTGTCCGTCCACATTTTTTTGTTTACACTCTAGCATCTACAAATATTACCCAATCAGCACCAAACTTGGTCAAAATGTATATGACCATAAGATCTCGGATGAGTTCGATTATGGGTGTAATCGGACCAGAAAGACTGGAGTTATTTGCCCTTGAATTAGAAAAATTGCTATATTTGACTTTGTTTACACTCTAGCATCTACAAATATTAACCAATCAGCACCAAACTTGGTCAAAATGTATATGACCATAAGATCTGGGATGAGTACGATTATGGGTGTAATCGGACCAGAACGAGTGGAGTTATTTGCCCTTGAATTAGAAAAATTGCTATATTTGACTTTGTTTACCCTCTAGCATCTACAAATATTAACCAATCAGCACTAAACTTGGTCTAAATATATATGACCATAAGATCTCGTATGGGTTCGATTATGTGTCTAATCGGACCAGAATGACTGGAGTTATTTGCCCTTGAATTAAAAAAATTGCTGCATTTGACTTTGGTTTAAATAATTTAAACCAATCAGCACCAAACTTGGTCAAAATATGTATGACCGTAAGATCTCGAATGAGTTTGATTGTAGGTCTAATAGGACCAGTTATTGCTGTGTCATGGAAAAAGGGGGCTTGACATATATTTTCATTGTGGACCAATATCTCTTTAACTACAGGACAAAATGTCATGAAATTTCATCTTTTTATTGTTTATTGCAAGCCGCAGACAACAGTTATTTGTTTTTATTTCATGAAATGCCTTGTCATGAAAAAAGGGGGCTAAATGTTTAATTTCGTCATGGACCAATGACCATCTGTTTGTCCATCTTTCAGGACAGATATCTTCTAAAATCCTTGACAAAAACTAATAGAAATTCATACAGGTGTTCCTAATGATGTCCGCTGATATTTATTGGTTTTTTTGCCTTTTTGATATCAAATACTGTCTCATAGGAAAAAGGGGTTTCATGTATATTTCTGTTAAGGATCAATACACATGTATCTTCAACTCAAAATCCTGGACAAAAATTTGTGAAACTTCATATGTATGTTCCTTATGATAGTCCGCCAATATCATTAGTTTAGCTTTTTAGCTCCCCTGAGCACAAAGTGCACAGGATGAGCTATTGTGATCACTCACCGTCCGTCGTCCGTCCGTCCGTCCGTCCGTCCGTCGTCCGTCTGTCCACATTTTTAGCTCACCTGAGCACATAGTGCTCAGGGTGAGCTATTGTGATCGATCGTTGTCCGGCGTCCGTCCGTGCATCCGTCTGTCAGTGAACAATTACTTAAAAAATCGCCCAACAGATTTCAATGAAACTTCACAGAAATGATCCGTAGGTGATGCACTTTCAGAATACTTTAAAGATTTGAATTCCATGAAGAACTCTGGTTGCCATGGCAACCGAGAGAAAAAACTTTAAAAATCTTCTTGTCCCAAACCGTAAAGGCTAGAGCTTTCATATTTGGCATATAGCATCATCTAATAGCCCTTTACCAAAATACTTCAAATTATGGCGCTGTTGTTGAAATTGGCCCTATGTTGTGGGTTCTTGGATTTCACATAGAGATAAAGAGGGAAATCTTTAAAAATCTTCTTGTTTACTCTCTAGCATCTACAAATATTGACCAATCAGTACCAAACTTGGCCACAATGTATATGCCCATAAGATCTCGGATGAGTTCGATTTTGGATCAAATCCAATCAGAACATCAGGAGTTACTTGCCCTTGAATTTGCAAAAATTACTGAATCTGACTTTGTTTACACTCTAGCATCTAGAGATATTACTCAATCAGCACCAAACATTGTCAAAGTGTGTGTGATCGTAAGATCTCAGATTAGTTCAATTATGGATCTAATCGGACCAGAACTGTGTGAGTTGTCTGCCCTTGAATTAGAAAATTTGCCATATTTGACTTTGTTTACACTCTAGCATCTGCAAATATTGACCAATCAGTACCAAACTTGGTCAAAATATATATTCCCATAAGGTCTTGGAAGAGGTCAGTTATGGGTCAAATTGAACCAGAACATCCAGAGTTATTTGCCCTTGAATTGGACAAAATTTCCATATTTGACTTTGTTTACACTCTAGCATCTACAAATATATACCAATCAGTACCAAACTTGGTAAAAATTTATATGACCATAAGATCTTGGATGGGTTTTGATTATGGGTCTTATTAGACCCAAACAACATGAGTTATTTGCCCTTCAATTAAAGTTGCTGTATTTGACTTGGTTTACTCTGTAGCATCTACATGTATATATAATGCAAACTGAAAAATCTTTATGTTTAAACCCAAAATGCCTAGAACTATGGATACTTTGCATGAAGCATCACCTTGTGGACCTCAAGAAATTTTGCACACAAGATGCCCCTGGGATCATTACAGGTCCAGCCGCGGGGCTTAGACGTTTGTACTTAGGTATCTTTCGTGCAATTATAAGAAAATTTTCTGGGTAACCAAAGGCCTAGACCTCTGTTAAAGTTGTGAGTTGTCTCTCTTTCATAATCATTTGGCCTTGAACTTCAGTATTTGGTATTTATCTTCATTGTTAACCTGTACTGCTTAGTACTCAGGTGAGCGACATAGGACCATCATGGTCCTCTTGTTTTTTTTTTTTCAGCTACATATGTGTGAAATTTGAAAGAACATTTTATGTTTTAGAATGGGACATTATTCCTTAACAATGTTGGCAAAAGACTAGTAACTAAATTTATGCCTGCAATAAGGTTCATTCTGGCTTTTGAATGGTGTTTGGAGATGCTTCAGTGTATAATTCAGTCATATCAGGGCAAAACCTCATGCCTGTTGTTCCTAGGTGTGAAGACACTCCCAAATTTCCAGCACTGCTGTTAGCAATCAAACAATGAGTTGCCACAAAACCATGCTAATTCGTACTGTAATATAGTTCAATTAACCCTTTCCCAAACAACAAATTTTAGACTCTTTCAAATTCCAAACATCTGCAGACAACAAATTCAAAATTGGTCCTAATGAGCTTAAGCACTCTGACACGGTAGAAAACATTGTGGGAAAAGGAGAAAATGCTGGTTACCAGCATTTTCTCCTTTTTCCACAATGTTTTTAAAAGCTTTCTTTCCCAGATTGTGTTTAGTGAAGGGTTGAACCTGTTTGTATTTTCCATACAGGCACAGAATAGGACCAGATATAACCAAGAGAGAAACAAGGGAACCTTGAAGAGATCGAAACCCAAGTCGTCCGACACAAAGAAAGAAGAACAAAGAGAGTCAAGTCCTAAAAAGGTAGATCAGATTGACAAATCCGAGGACGTGGTGAAGGAACAGTCAGAAAAAAGTGAGGAACAAGGACAACCTTCAATCCAGACTGAAGCGGAGAGCACTGATACAGCTGAGGGGGATGAGAAGACGTGACACGCAGCCAGTCAAATAGAGTTTTTTATACTAATATTCCTTAATGTGTTCATTTTACAAAGTTGTGGTAACATTTTATACATCCGGGAAGGTATTCACCAACCATTTCTAAATTCCCCTCCAGTTTGAACATTTCAGCGAGTCAAATGGCTGGTCTTGGAATTCAGAATAGAATGGTTAATACAGCCCTTGATCCCTTGGATGGTCTGAATAAAGGACTTGAACTCTCATTTTAAAGTCATTATTTTTCTTATTTTATACACATTAAGATGTTGTGAATACTTGAAGCATTAACCCATTACCAACAATCCTGAGTTTTAATGACCCTGAAAAAGTGGGATTTGAAAACATTGTGGGAAAAGGAGAAAATGCTGGTAACCAGCATTTTCTCCTTTTCCCACAATGTTTTCAACCCTTCCCGGAACAAATTTCAGTTTTTGAATAACATTTGTTTTGTCGTCTGAAAATGCTTTCAATTCAGACTGGTCTAAAATTTTGTTTTTTGGTAAAGAATTAAGTAAATGTTACTCCTATAAGGGTTTAATATTAAATATACTACTTATCTGTGCATCTGTCCCAATTTGAAATAGTATGAACCCTTAACCACACTGTCCCGACTTTTAACAACCCCAAAGAAGAAGCCTGTTGAAAACATTGTAGAAAAAGGAGAAAGTGCTGGTAATCAGCATTTTCTCCTTTTTCCACAATGTTTTCTACTCTATGACATTTCATGTTTTGAGTTACATTTGATTTGTTGTCTGCCAATGCTTTCAATTTGGACAAGGCAAAACTTTTGTTGTCTGGTAAAGAGTTGTTACATTTAAAGTAACAGTCATCTTGATTGTTAATAAGTAGGACCTTTTGTTACCTGTAGCTCTTTGGAAAGTCTTGGACCCGGAAGACATTGTGAAGAAAACTTCATTTATTGTTTTTTTAACGTTCATTTGGATTTTCATTCAGTGAAGAAAATGTTCTGACAAATGGAGTAATTGCTTATGAAGAGTTTTTCTCTTTTTGTTACCAAATTTACTGACACTGAAAGAGAAAAAAGGTAACCCATAGACTGCTAAGCTCGACTCACTTACCTTTTGCAGACAGCATAGGTCATGATCAGACTGTGCAGTCTGATCTTGGATCTATACTGTCCAACAAGAAGATATCTTTCCTCCAGTAATACCTTTGAAATAGAAAAATTTTGGTTTTAGTATCGGCTTGAAAGTTTCATTTATTTTATTTAGCAGGATAAGGGTTAAATTATCTTTCAATTCCGTATCCTTTTTTTTTTTTAAAATGGATTTTCAATCAAATTTTCAAGATATTTCATGATGCTTTATACTTTTGGGAACTATAAAACAACAAGATGAATTAGATCAAGGTTATGTGTAACATGTAAATAATCCAATAAACATCTAGGTTTAAAAACAATTAAAAAGTCATTGAGACAATGAGAGAAGATAACTTTCTGAGAAATTAATATGTACAGATTAATTTACGCCAGCTTCAGTTTTATAAAACAACAACAACAGTGTATGGGTTATGGGTAGTATTATGTCACAACTTTATCCAGCCATGTAAGCAATATCACTAAACCTATTAATCCATTACCACACAATCCCGACTTTTAACGACCCTGAGAAAGAAAGTTTAACCCTTAAAGTGCCTTTCACGACTATAGTTGCCTTTGCGGCCAGTGTAGATCAAGATCAGGCTGCACAAAACATGCAGCCTGATCTTTGATCTACACTGTCGCCTTTGCTGAGACACTAGGCATGAAAAGTGACCACAAAATTGCAATTATCATGGTTTTATTCTAGACTGAAAATGTCCATTCGGTTTATTCGGTGCTTTAAGGGTTAAGAAAACACCGAGGAAAAGGTAGAAAACGTCGGTAACCAGCATTTTCTCCTTTTCCCTTGGTGTTTTCTAGTCTTTCACAGCCAAATCCCACAATTTCAGCCACATTTTGACTGTCGGGTGCAATGTTTTCAATTTTGGGCATCTCCCAATTTCTGAAGTTTGGTAAAGGGTAACCCTTAGAGCGCCCAGTGAACGAACAGACATTGTCAGTCTTGAAATAACACCCAAGGAATTGCAATGGCAAGGTTGGTCATGTCCAAAATGTCTCTAACAGCAAAGCAAACTGTGTAGGTCAAAGATCAGATTGCACGTGCTGTGCAGTCTAATCTTGAACTACACCGGCAGCGAAAGGCAACCACGGTTGTGAAATGCGCCTTAACCCTTTAACCAAACAATCCCAACTTTTAATGACCCCCGGGGAAGAAGTCTTTTCAAAATGTGGGAAAGGAGAAAATGCTGGTAACCAGCATTTTCTCTTTTTCCCACAATGTTTTCTACCCTGTCATGGAAAAATTTCCTCATTTGAGTCACGTTTAAATTGTCTTCTGCAAGTTCTTTCAATTTGGACAAGTGAACATTTTTCTTGCGTGGTAAAGAATTAACTCTTTAGCGCACAAGAAAATTTTAGACTGGTCCAATTTAAAAGCATTTGTAGACGGCAAATCAAATGCTGTACAAAATATGAAATAGGTCTTCGAAAGGATAGAAAACATTGTGGGAAAATAAGAAAATGCTGGTTACCTGCATTTTCTCCTTTCCCACAATGTTTTCAAAAGCTTTTCATTAAAACTGGGGATTGTGTGGTAAATAGTTAAGGGTTTACACTGTGTAAAGGTTTCCCTCGTACAAGTTAAAAAAAGTCATTTGATGTCTTTCCATCCCATATTGTGCAATTAATTTTTACACTGTATTATTTTCTTAGTTCAGTTATATATTCACATTTTTATATCGTAATACATTGGTTACTGTATCACCTGTATAACTTTTCATAGCAATTTTGTCTTATAACTTTTATAGCTCAAAGCATCGATACAGGAAAATTTCAATCTTAGAACCGTGTAATTCTGTGTTTCAACTAGCTTGAAGAATAAGACTTCTTAAAAAATTTTGTGGGAAAAGAAAAATTGCCAGTAACAAGGGTTTTATACGTTCTCTACAATGTTTTCTACCTTTTCAAAACGAATTCCATCGTTTGAGACATGTCTGTGAATTTTGAACTACAAATGCTTTCAAATTGGGCAAGTTTAAAATTTTGCTGTCTTGTGTGAATTGTTATGAGTAAGGCATCAACTGGTTATTTTACAGATGTGGATCTGTATCCTTGATAAGTGGCATATTGTTTTTTTGGCCAACAAAGACTGATAAACTCTTTACCAGACAATAAAACTTTAGCCTTGTCCAAATTAAAAGCGCTTGCAGACAACAGATTAAATGTTATTCAAAACATACAATTTGTCTTTTGTAGGGTAAAAAACATTGTGGGAAACGGAGAAAAAGTGCAGGGTTACTAGCATTTTCTCCTTTTCCCACAATGTTTTCAAAAGCCTTCTTTCTCAGGGTGGTTGATACTTGGGATTGTGTGGTAGAGAGTTAAGTTATATTTAAACCTTTACCAAACGATCATTTTAGTCACTCTGAGGATTTTTTTTTTTTAAGAACACAGAAGAAAAAGGAAAAAATGCAGGTAAATAGCTTTTCTCACAATGTTTTCTACCATTTTAAGGACTAATCTAATCATTTGAGCAACATTTACCTATTCCTTTGCTTTCAATTTGAACATTGTATAAAATATGTTTGTCTGGTAAAGAGTTAAACTGTGAAATTGTTTGATTTGGGAAAAAATACAGCCCAAATATTGGAGTTAAAAATCTGCTATTGGGAATAATTTAAAAGCATTTTAGACATATTACATCAAATATTAGACTGCATACTCTGTGCAGTCTGATCTTTATCTAAACTGTCTGCAAATGTAATCAGTGTTTAACAAAGTACTCTTGGATTTACCTGATGTGGATTGATTTGACAGTATTGTTGTTTTGAAGATTTACTTAAGATAACTCTTTATTTTTTTTTTTAAGTTGCATTTTTCTCATGAATAGTTCACTCCAGTTTGATATTAATCAAGTTAATGTTTTAAGGCTGACTGCAAGTGGGCATTTTTCATAAATTATGCATTTTTTTCAAATACGTGTATTAGCTGACTGAAGCATTACTGTTTGAATATCAGATTGTTATACAAATATTTTAACCCTTTACCACACAATGCGGCCTTTTAACGACCTTGGGAAAGAAGCCTTTTAAAAACATTGTGGGAAAATGCTCCTAACCAGCATTTTCTCCTTTTCCCACAATGTTTTCTACCCTATTAAACAGAAACTTGCACCGTTTGAGCCACACTGAAAGTGATGTCTGCAAATGCTTTCAATTTGGACAAGGCTAATATTTTGTCATCTGGTAAAGGGTAAAAAACCCTTGCTTCATGTTGATCATCGCTTACCTTTCAAAATGCATTGAAATTTTATTCCAGTTAAGTCTTTACCAAATGACAAAAGTTTAGACAGGTCCAAATTGAAAGCATTTGCAGAGGAAAAGTAATTGTGTCTCAGAGGATTAAATTTGTCTAAAAAAGGGTAGAAGACATTGTGGGAAAGAGGAGAAAATGCTGATTATTGCATTTTCTCCTTTGCCCAAAATGTTTTCAGAGCAACTTCTCTAGGGTTGTTAAAACTCAGGGTTGTTTGGTAACGATCTATCTCATTAACCTTTTACCAGGCGACAAAATTTTAACCTTGTCCAGATTGAAAGCATTTGCAGACGACAATTTCAGTGTGGCTCAAATGGTATTAATTTTCTTTGATACGGCAGAAAACATTGTGGGAAAAGGAGAAAATGCTGATTACCAGCATTTTCTCCTTTTCCCACAATGTTTCCAAAAGGCCTTTTTCACAAGGTCGTTAAAAGGTGTCATTGTGCAGTAAAGGGTTAATCATAAATGGGTGGAAGAGAAAGTGACCTATCACATAGCTCGATGGAAGAAATTGATCTAATGGAGGTGATTTAACCCTTTACCACACAATCATGACCCTGAGAAAGAAGCCTTTTGAAAAAATTGTAGGAAAAGGAGAAAATGCTGGTAACCAGCATTTTGTCCTTTTCCTGCTACGTTTGCTGTCCTTCCCGAAAGAAATTTCAATTTTTGAGTCACATTTATATTGTCTTCTGCAAATTCTTTCAATTGGGATAATGCAAAAATTATGTTGTGTGGTATAGAGTTAACATATAATTTGTAGATTTTGTTTGCATAAAACAGTATTGTGCAATATACATTTTTATTTTCCTGAAATCATTCTTTATCATGGCTAGAGTAACATTGACATTGTATTTTTGAGACATTTTATTGAAAAATGAAAATGAGCTTGGAGCAGAACTAATAAGGAACAGGAAAAACGAAATAAACCCAAGCTTACAGACAGCATCGATTCATAATCAAAGTGCCTAGTTGGGGTTACCTCTGATTGGCCTAGACAAAAAGTTCTCGGCATGATTTGGATATCTTATTTCTTTATTCCAATTGTTTTAACCCTTTACCACATAATTCCGAATTTTAACAACCTTGAGGAAGAATGCTTTCAAAAACATTGTGGGGAAAGGAGACAATGCTGGTTACAAACTTCATCACCAGAGTCAGATTTGTCGTCTGCAAATGCTTTAAATTTGGACCATTCATAACTTTTGCCATCTGGTAAAGAGTTGACAAGTATCTTTGACAGTTTCATTGCAGCCAGTGCTTTAATTTCTCTCTGTGCATTCCTGGTGTGTTTCTTTTTTGAACCACCTTTAATCCAATACTAAATGATAGAATTTTAGGCTGGTCCAAATTAAAAGCATTCACACATGTCAAATTCAAGATGGGTTAAAAATTGAATTTTTACATGTATTTGAGAGGGTAAAAAAACAGCATTGGAAAAGCAGAAAATGTTGGTCATCAGCATTTTCTACTTTCCCACAATGTATTCGAAAGTAATCCACCTCAGGGTATTGAAAAATTCAGGATTGTTCAGTACAGGGATAAACACACTTTTTCTTACCCTTGTACTGGGCTGCTTTCCCTCTCATGGAGTTTACCAAACAATTTTGACTTTTAATGACCCTCTAAGAGAAGGATTTTGAAAACATTTTGGGAAAAGGAGAAAATGCAGGTAACCAGCATTTTCTCCATATCTCACATTGTTTTCTAGCCTTCCTGAAGCAAATTTCAGTTTTTGAGGTACATTTATTTTGTTTTGCAAATACTTTCAATTTGGACAAGTCTAAGATTTTGTTGTAAAGGATTTTAAAAATTTTCTCATTTAAAAAAAAGAAAAAAGATTGATCCATGTCACATACTGCCATCAAGCTTGGAAAATAAATTTGGATTAGGGTTTGGACTTCCCACTCCTGGCTTCTGAATAAAGTAGATTTTGTGTCAAGGAAATTGAAATATTTAAAAAAAAAAAATTCTATAAATTGAGTCTGAAAGAGGACAACTTGGGGTAGTTATGCTGGGAAATCAAAGATTCAGATTTTTAATTAACTCTGCCTTACCTCTGTGAGATTAAAGTATCTCTAGACAACCTGAAATTTGCAGGTCTTTAGGAGAAGGAGGCTGAAAATGTCTGTAAACTCTTAAAGCACTGGAACCAACATTAGTTGTTTTTGAGGACATTATAGATCAAGATCAGACTGCAAATAATGTGCAGTCTGATCTTTGATCTGCACCATCCACTACTTAGGTTACATATACTGACCAAAACTACCTTAAAATTACAGTATTTTGGATATTTTTATTGATTGAAATAGTCCATTTCACTAAGAGCTCTAGGGTTAATATTTCAGGTTTTTACATAGGGATATAGTGACTGTTCATGCAAAACTACTTTCTATTCTTGAATGTGGAATTTTTGTGATAATTTCATATTCTTAAGTCTTTTATTAGTCGTGATTTTGTTTTTTAAATTAATTGTAATTTCATTCATTGATTTAAAATTAATAAATTATTTGATACTCAAATTTGTGTTGTAGAGTGCTGGAATGATACCTTGCCCATGTTTTCATCTGTGGATATCAATCTTACCTTTAACCCTTTACCACAAAATCAAAGTACATACAGATGCCAAATTAAATGTGGCTAAAATTGTGAAAGTTGTCTCTGATAGGATAGAAAACAATGTGGGAAAATGAGAAAATGTTGGTTATCAGCATTTTCTCTTTTTACCCCCACAATGTTTTCAAGTCCTCTTTCTCAGGGTTGTTAAAAGTCGGCATTGTGTGGTATAGGGTTAATTCTTTACCAAACGACAAAATTTTAGACTGGTCCAAACTGAAAGCATTTGCAGACGACAAAATGAACGTGACTTAAATATTGAAATTTGTTTTGGGAAGGGCAGAAAACATTGTGGGAAAAGGAGAAAATGCTGGTTACCAGCATTTTCTCCTTTTCCCACTATGTTTTCAAAAGTTTTTTTCTAAGGGTCGTTAAAAGTTGGGATTGTGTGGGAAAGGGTTAACATGCACAACTCTGATTTGGTGTATTGTTCATCATAAAAATGCCTAGTTATACCCCCCCTCCCACCTACAAAGTAGAGGAGGGGTATACTGGTTTTCACCATGTCCGTCTGTCCGTCATTCTCTCCGTCTTGTTTTTGTTTCCGTGCTCTAACTCAAGTGCTGTTTGACCTTGGACCTTGAAACTGTATAAAAGTGTCCTTCATGACCCAAGGAGGTGCCCTATTGTTTTGGGGTCTCGTGGGTCAAGGACACAGGCGAACTTTAAGAATCGTTTTTGTGCTTTAAACTCAATAGCTGACCTAGGACCCTGAAACTTTAAACAAGTGTTTCTCACAACCCATGAGGTACCCTACTGTTTTTTGGCCACATGGATCAAAGGTCACCTTTATTTTGAAAATCATTTCTGTGCTTTAACTCAATAGCTGTTTGATCTAGGACCCTGAAACTTTATACAAGTGTTTCTCATGACCCAAGGAGGTGCCCTATTGTTTTTTAGTCACATGGGTCAAAGATCAAGGTCAGTGGTGTTCAGTGATTTTGAAGATCATTTCCATTCTCTGATTGTGCTGCTTCAGTGACAAGGTGCTGGTTGGGGGTATTTGTCTACTTTGTGACAGTTCTAGTCTGTCTACAAGGCCTTAAGTCTTGAATGATATATTAACTCTTCACCAACGACAAAGAGACTTGTCCAAATTGAAACTATTTGCAGACGATAAATTGATTGTGGCTCAAATGATGAGATTTGTCATTGAAATGGTTGAAAACATTGTTGGAAAAGGAGACCAGCAATTTCTCCTTTCCCAAAAATTCTCAAAAGCGTTCTTTCTCAGAGTCATTGAAACAAGTGTTTGCGTGGTGGAGGTAAAATATTGCAAAACCCTGGTCTTCTCTCTTGGCACCATAATAAGTACCTCCTGACACAAGGTTGCAGCAGAAAACTTTACCAGACGACAAAATTTTGGACTGGACCAAATTGAAAGCATTTTCAGATGACAAATTAAATGTGGCTCAAATTTCTGTCTTCGATAGGGCAGAAAATGTATGAAAAGGAGAAAATGCTGGTTACCAGCATTTTTAGCTCACCTGAGCACGAAGTGCCCATGGTGAGCTATTGTGATCGTGCTGTGTCCGTCGTCCGTCATCAACTTTTTACCTTTTGTACACTCTAGAGGCCACATTTTCAGTCCGATCCTCATGAAACTTGGTCACAACGTTTGTCTTGATAAAATCTCGGACGAGTTCAAAATTGGGTCATGTGCGGTCAAAAACTAGGTCACTAGGTCAAATCTTAGAAAAACCTTGTGTACACTCTAGAGGCAACATTTTCAATCAGATACTTGTGAAATTTGGTCAGAAAGTTTGTCTTGATAAAATCTCGGACGAGTTCGAAATTGGGTCATGTGGGGTCAAAAACTAGGTCACTAGGTTAAATCTTTGAAAAACCGTGTGTACGCTCTAGAGGCCACATTTTCCGTCAGATCCTCATGAAACTTGGTCAGAAAGTTTGTCTTGATAAAATCTCGGATGAGTTTGAAATTGGGTCATATGGGGTCAAAAACTAGGTCACTAGGTCAAATCTTAGAAAAACTTTGTGTACGCTCTAGAGGCCACATTTTCAGTCCGATCCTCATGAAACTTGGTCAGAATGTTTGTCTTGATAAAATCTCGGACGAGTTTGAAATTGGATCATGTGGGGTCAAAAACTAGGTCACTAGGTCAAATCTTCGAAAAAACCTTGTGTACGCTCTAGAGGCCACATTTTCAGTCAGATACTTGTGAAATTTGGTCAGAATGTTTGTCTTGATAAAATCTGAGACGAGTTCGAAATTGGGTCATGTGGGGTCAAAAACTAGGTCACTAGGTCAAATCTTAGAAAAACCTTGTGTACGCTCTAGAGGCCACATTTTCAGTTGGATCCTCATGAAACTTGGTCAGAATGTTTGTCTTGATAAAATCTGGGACGAGTTTGAAATTGGGTCTTGTGGGGTCAAAAACTAGGTCACTAGGTCAAATCTTCGAAAAATCTTGTGTGTGCTCTAGAGGCCACATTTTCAGTCAGATACTTGTCAAATTTGGTCAGAATGTTTGTCTTGATAAAATCTCCGACGAGTTCGAAATTGGGTCATGTGTGGTCAAAAACTAGGTCACTAGGTCAAATCTTTGAAAAACCTTGTGTACGCTGTAGAGGCCACATTTTCAGTCAGATACTTGTAAAATTTGGTCAGAATGTTTGGCGTATTGACTCAGGTGAGCAATCCAGGGCCATCATGGCCTTCTTGTCTCCTTTTCCCACAAAGTTTTCAAAAGGCTCGTTAAAAGGCGTCATTGTGCGGTAAAGAGTTAAAAGATCCTTGTAAGATATATATAGTGATATTTAAAATGAATTAAGTTTTACAATTTTAACAACTCGGAGGAAGAAGCATTCTGTAAACCATGAGAGAAAAGGAGAAAATTCTAGTAACTAGCATTTTCTCCTTTTCCCACCATGTTTTCTAGCCTTTCAGAAACAAATGTCATTATTTGAGCCCTTTTTAAATTGTCTTGGCAAATATTTTTAATTTGGACAAGTGTACATTTTTGTCATCTAGTAAAGAGTTAAAAGATTTAGACATGTAAAAACATTTTGGCAAAAGGAATTAACCCTTTCCCAAACGATAATTTTAGACTGGTTCAAACTGAAAGAGTTTGCAGACGACAATTTTAAATTGTCACTCGTTACGAGCAATTTCTCCTTTTCCCACAGTGTTTTCAAAGGATTTGTACTGCAGACACGTGAAAACCAGGGCTTGTTTGGGAAAGGGTTAAAACTGCTCTGCAGACTGTTGCAAGACAAAATAATTTGTCTGTTTCAAAATGGTATGGTTCCTCCGAACAACTACATTTTGGACACATTAGCACATTTCTTCCATTGGATTTTGTCCCCACTCTGACATTGGCCGCATTCCCCCTTCTCCAACTTGAAAGTCAACAATGAACAAAAATGCAACATATCTTCAGTTTATCTCAGTTTTGTAACAAATATTTAAAAATAATCAAAAAGTAAAAATTACGCATAACTGCCCTATTGTGAATGGTTTGATACATGTACATCGACTGATCAGTTTACTTCTACACCAAGGCATTTTTATACCCATGGACTACATGTGTAAGTACACATGTGTATCAAAGCTCCAGATAAGAGGGAGTGATGGTATTCTAAATCCATTATTTCTCTTCCAAACCCTATGCTGTGGGTACTCATTAGAATCGTCTCGATGAGACGATTCTGACTAGTACCCATAACATCGGGTTTAGTGGAGAATAAGTAATATTTTCACTTTTCAAATCAAAATCACTCCCTCTATCTGGAACTCTGAGTGTATGATCCTTTGAGCGCTTACAATGCTTAGCCCACCATACAGACCTTTTCCGGACAGTCTGATCTTGGATCTACATTGTCAAATATGGAGAGTTCATAGGGTGAAGATAGCTCTGGTAATACTCTTGTCTTTACTACTGCTTGGAAATGATGATTTACTTGGCAGTTTAACTCTTTACCATACGATAAAATTTTAGATGTGTCCAAATTGAAAGCATTTGCAGACGACAAAATGAATGCGACTCAAATATCGGAAATGATTGGGAAAGGGTAGAAAACATTATGGAAAAAGGAGTAAATGCTGGTTACCAGCATTTTCTCCTTTTCCCACCATGTTTTCAAAAGCCGCCTCTCTCAGGGTCATTAAAACATAGGATTGTGTGGTAGAGTTAATGGTTATTTTTCCTCCAGCTGGAAAATTTAAATAAATACTTGAGATTCTAGTTATGTCCATCTCCTATTTTTCCTATAGCATTCCCCCACCCCCCCCAGGTAAAATTTAGGTCACTAATACCCAACAACATGCACCTGTGAGGTTTCTTGACTCTTTCCAAATTCATTCAATAATGCAGTAATCAAGAAGTATTAAATTACAGCACCATCTTCAGCAAAATCTCAGTTATGTCCATGACAGGTGCACATTTAACCCTTAACCAAATGACAAAATCTCAGATTAGACCGAATTGAAAGCATTTGCAGACGACAAAATAAATGAAATTTGTGTTGGGAAGGATGGGTTACCAGCATTTTCTCCATTTCCCACAATGTTTTCAGAAGCCTTCTTCTTCAGGGTTGTTAAAACACGGTATTGTGTGGTAAAAGGTTAACCCTTTCCCAAACGACAAATTTTGAACTGGTCCAAATTGAAAGAGTTTGCAGACGACAATTTTAAATTTGATGAAAATGGCAGAACGGTCTCAAAAAGGGTAGAAAACACTGTGGTAAAAGGAGAAATTGCTCGTTACGAGCAATTTCTCCTTTTCCCACAGTGTTTTCAAAAGACTTGTACTGCAGACACATGAAAACCAGGGCTTGTTTGGGAAAGGGTTAAATGCCTAAAAATTGTTTCCAATTCTACACATTCTTTCTGAGCAACTGGCTGCTTTACCTGTCTACACAGAAGCAATTCTTTGTTCTGTAGTGAGAGGAATGACCAGCATTTCTTATTTCCACCATGTTTTCAGGATTGTGAAAACATCAAACCTGTGGAGGAGGAATAAATGTCCTTTCTTTTACAATATTCCTGGGAAGACCAAGATAAAAAGAAGATGGAAGCACAATGGGCAGTCAAAAAGTCTGTTAAAAGCAGGTACATGTGTTGTACATGTACAAGGGAGAATCCAACCCCTGATGAAATTTGCCAAGTTCTATCATTTCCAAGCATCTTCCATTGATTCCAGCTTTATTTTCCAGGTCGACATCCCTCTGAATGTTGGTGAGTTCTGTCATGAATGTCTGTAGTTGAAAGGTTTGTGCATGGAAGATTCCATTCCTATCACAGATATTGATCTCTCAATCCACTGAACACATTCGCTGATGTTTGCTATATCGAGGGAATGATGACATACGTACATGAAGACAATGTGTGTGGTCTATCTTTTCGACATCTTATTATAGCACTTTCTTGTAATGATTTCTTCATAAGCAAAAATGTTTTCTTTACCACCACCAATCACTCCTATGTTTTAATAATTCATAGACATTAGACTTGAAAACATTGGGAAATGGAGAAAATGCTAGTTACTAGTTTTTTCTTCTTTTCCCAGAATGTTTTCTACCCTTAACCCTTTACCATACAATCCTGAATTTTAAGGACCCTGAGGAAGATGTTTTGAAAACGGTGGGAAATGTTCTCCTTTTCCCACAATAATTTCTACCCTATTATAAATTCTATCCTTTGACTTTTGAGCCAAATTGAAATTGTTGTCTGCATATGCTTTCAATTTGAACAAGTCTACATTTTTGTCTTGAGGTAAACGTCATCTTCAACACCTTTGCAATTTAGACAAGTCTGGAATTTTACCGTTTCGTTAAGAGTCGATTAATCCGAAGAGCACTAAGAACATAGCGGTCTGATCTTAAATATGCACTGACCACTTTTTTGTCTCACACCTTGGCCTAAGTATAGGTCTTTGTTGCTTGACTGAAGATGTCCACAGCAATTATTTGGTGCTTTTATGGTTAAAAACTGTGTATTGACCAGATTTATTTCTGATGTTTTTAGCACTGTATCTTCACCAATGAAGGGAGATGCTCCACTCTGCTTTTTTTACCAAGCAGCACAGTGGAGCATCTCACCCCGCTTCAGCAAGAAAGCAACAGCCAATGAATTTTCAGAGATTGTATTCGCCAACCATTCTAAATTAACCATCTTGTGTTTTAACTCTTTACCAAACTACAAGGTAGACTTGTCCTAATTGAAATAATGTTGAAAACAGCATTAAACACCATACAATTAATCAATCAACCAAATTGAGAGCATTAAATGTGGCTCAAATAATGGAATTTGTCTTTGATAGGGTACAAAACATTGTAGGACAAGAGGGCCATGATGGCCCTGTATCACTCCACTGGCTTATAAATATAAACCATCAATACTAAACATTTCAATTCTGAGCCAAATGATTTCAAAATAAAGACTTACAAAGTTTTCTCAGTAAAAGCCCATGTGAAAGTTGAGACCCGCAGGACAAAGCCATTTTTGATCCCAGAGCTATAATTACTTGAACCCTGGTAGAGGTCCACAAGATAAAGCCACATGCCAAAATAATACAAGTCTATGCTGTATGGTTATAAATAAGGTGATTTTTCAATTTTTGTCTATATGAAGCCTCTGTAAAACATAAGACCCCTGATAAAAGGCTAATTTCAAAAAAGAAATCAAAACAGGAAGATTTCTTAAGTTGTCACTATGTAAGCCCATGTAAAACTTGTGACCCCTGCGGCGCGGCCAATTTTGACCCCAGGGCTAAAATTTTGGCCAGCTTGGTACAGGCCCACTAGATATAGCTACATGCAAAATTTGGTAGCTCTAGGCCTCATAGCTAGGTACAGGAAGATTTTTAAAGTTTTCTCTATATAAGCCTATGTAAAACTTGTGACCCCTGGGGCAGAGCCAATTTTGACCCCAGGGCTATAATTTAAAGAAATTTGATAGAGGTCTAATACATAAAGCTACATGCCAAATTTGGTAGCCCTATGCCTTATGGTTTCAGACAAGAAGATTTTTAAAGATTTCCAATATTTTTCAGTTTTGTTGCCATGGCAACCAGAGTTTTTTTGAAGGAATCAAATTCTTTCAAGAAATTCTGAAGAGGACCATGGCAGGATCATTTTTGTGAAGTTTCATGAAAATTGGATGGGTAGTTTCAAAGAAGAAGATGTTTGAAATAAAAGTTAACGCACGCACACACGGACAGACGGACGGACGGACGCACGATGGACACCAGGCCATGACATAAGCCCGTTGGCCTTCGGCCAGTGGAGCTAAAAAGGAGAAAATGCTGGTTACCAGCATGTTCTCCTTTTCCCACAATGTTTTCAAAAGGCTTCTGTTTTGTATAGGGTTAACGACCATGACTGAGAGGACTTTCAATGACAGTGTGGGAAAAGGAGAAAATACTAGTCACCAGCATTTTCTCCTTTTCCCCACATGGTTTTCTAACCTATCAACAAAATTCTCCTAATTTGAGCCACACTCAATCTGTCTTGCAAATACTTGCAATATTGGACTAGTCCAAAATGTTAATGTCTGGCAAGGAGTTTCTAATTCCAAGAGTAGTCAATGGACTGGCTGAACCAGACTGTCTCGGCCAATCATATGCATGGTCTGGAAATTTAGAATTAGAATATTACTTAGAATAGTTGGTGAATATGATAGTGCCTCACTTACAGTGGACGTTAAGCTTATGAAGAAACATTTACTGGCATTAACTGGATGGCACTTGAATATCATTTCTCAATCCAGGCAAAGCAAGTCCAAAAGATAGTACCATATATTGGAGTTAAAATACAATGTAGGTCAAAAAACATTGTTGCCTATGAAGAAATGTTTGATGTGCAGTTCCTGCGTCTCCATTTTCCTCAGGTATCAGAATTAGTCTAAAAGAGCCCAAATGTTACATATGATGATCATATATCACTAGTGTGTCCTGCCTGTTGGCTTAAAGATCATGTAAAGTTCCATACACACAAACTATTGTCAACAATTGGCATTGTATCTTCTAATGTATGACAAACTCACAAAAAATTTTAAATAATGGGGTTTTTAAATAATTCATATGTATATCTAGTTTTCTGTGGAACAACTTAAATTCTAATAGCTGCCTTGAAGAACAAATGACTAGTTTCTATAAATTCCATCACTGTTTCCTTTTTCTTTTCTCAACTTCCCCAAATACATGTATGTATATATTGTGAAAACCTTAGTAATGACAGGTGTTTATATTCTTTTCTCTTTACAATTGAACAAAACATTTTTTTGGTGCTACATGTATATCCCACTTTTTCACATACATTAGTTCTATTCAATTCCTTTTCTCAAACTACATCTGTATCCTGAAGTTCTAGTCTAAAAACATTTGACATTACTGTTGAATAGATGACATGAATTTGGTCATCGCTCACAAAAAATATAAGAGAAACAACAAATACATGTATCATTGTTCTAAGTAATATCACAGCTGGCATTAATGATTTAGTACTGAATTTCATGAACTGTTGACACACTATCATGTATCTGAGGAACACAGTAAAAGCCTCTTAAACAACAAATGTGTACTTTTGATAATATGCTGCAGAAAAAGCAAGTTGACTAGTTTCTTTGGAAACAGGAGGCACTGGCTTTCCACAAATTAACATAAACATCTGGGAAAAACCACAAAGTTCAGCAATTGAGTGCAGTATGAACCCCATGATGAGCTTTATGTCGAGGCTATGTGACGGAATTGTACATGTTCAAACAATTCCGCAAACTTTTACACAAATACTTTTTGGTTTTCTGAACATATCACAGGCTTCTTTTCCACACATTCATGAAAAAAATCAACCATACTAAAAAATGGCACTAAAATGAACACAATGTTATAACACAAATCTGAACACAATTATGAGAATATGGCACCGGAATACACAGTCGAACACATAGTTTGATTTTTTTCTAGCAGGTTTATTACATCAATCTATCTGATTTCATTCCACAGAGCAACATCACTAAATGAACAAACAAGCAGGTTTTACACAGTAAGATGTAAAGATGAAAAGTGAAACTACTGTATGATGGAATTGTATCAAATTACTAATCATTAGTGGTGAAAAGAATCATTAATTTTCACAAAATTTGACCAAAACAATAGAAACTTGAAACTGAAGGATATCTTTCTCAACTGCTCACTTTTTCCAGCGTAAAAATGAAAAGTGAAACATGTTTTACATTACACTGTAGGCACAAAATTCACCAAACTGTTGGGAAAATTTCACTATGATCACACCCCAACTAGAATTTTGCTACTCCCATTTTCCATAAAACATGTATCACTTTTTTACTAAAATGCAAATTATTCTACATCATATTGCTTCAATCAAACAAATTTAATCATATTATGGGAATTTTTCTGCTTCACTTCCAATAAAACCATGTCCTGTTCAGTAAGGACCGACCAAAATATTAACAAACACTTTGATCTCAATTGGCATACAGAAACACTAAACAACACTACACAGTTATATACACTATCATTTGATCAGAATTCCTGCTTCAGAAGCACCTGTTTTCTTTTAAAGAACCACAAAGTGTGCAAACTATCAAGATCTTTCTGCAGTAATTTTCACATGATATTCACAACAATTATAAAAACATCATTAATTACAACATTTAAAAGCATTTCTAGATCCTAAATCAAGCCTAGTCAAGTGATGTAAAAAAGACACATTATTTTTCCAAGCTCTAACTGCACGTCTTCACTGACCACCTACATGCAGCGTAAACTTTTTTTTGCATGTAAGTAAAAATATAAAATGCACAGTTTACAAGCCTTTCTTCCTTTTTTTTCTTTAAAAGTTCCACCCCACAAACAGCATGCAATAGTAAACACCTCACTACTTTAACTGAGGAACTAAATTACACAGAGCACACTTCCTGTCCACAAGTCACTTTTCCGCCTATCTAGCTCCACTGTACTTGACACTGGCATGAATTCAAAACAGAACAAGTCAATACACATTAATGACACAATGGCACATCTCTCACTGTCAACACAGCAAAAGGCAGTACTTTTCATGTACACAACTGTGAAAGTATGAAAACAGTTGAAACCACTGCACTGAATTGACCATAACATTCTGAAATGGAAACAAGAATAGATTGCCTTTTTCAGTAAAAACTGTGCATAAAAATGAGTCATGCTCTGTGAAAAGGGGGCTTAATGCATCTGCGAAAAGTATTGACCCAAGTCAGCCTGCTCAGTCTGTGCAGGCTGACCTGAGCTGAAGGAAGAAGCCTTTTAAAAACAATGTAAAAGAAGGACAAAAAGCTGGTAGCCAGCATTTTCTCCGTTTTCCACAATGTTTTCTACCTTATCAAAGAGAAACTGCACCATTTGGGCCACATTAAAATTGTCATTTGTAAATGCTTTCAGTTTCGACAAGTCTACACTTTTGTCTGGTAAAGAGTAAAGATCAGTTAAGATCAATATGTTTTAACCCTTTACCGCACAATGACGCCTTTTGATGCCCCTGGGGAAGAAGCCTTTTGAAAACATTGTGGGAAAAGGCGAAAATGCTGGTAACCAGTATTTTCTCCTTTTCCCACATTCTACCCTATCAAAGAAAAATTGCATCATTTTAGCCAAATTGAAATTGTCGTCTGCAAATGCTTCCAATTTGGAAAAGGCTAAAATTTTGTCGTCTGGTAAAGGGTTAACCCTTTACCAGGCAACAGTTTTAGACTTGTATGCATTGAAAGGATTTGCAGATGACATAGTAAACATGGTTTTAATTATGAGGTCAGTCTGTGAATGGGTAGAAAACATTGTGGAAAAAGGAGATAATGCAAGTTACCAACATTTTCTCCTTTTCCCAAAATGTTTCCAAAAGCTCTCTATGTCAGGGCCATTAAACTGGGAATTACTATAGTATGTGGCAAAAGGACAAATATCTGAAGCCTAATAGTTTCTTAACCCCTAATTTTGACTACAGTTTTGTTTTTTTTTTCTTCTAAAACAGTGAAGCAAAAACTCTGATTAATCACAATTAGAACTGTTACTACACTATTTGCCAATGGATTTTTCTTACCCTGCTGACCCTTTCAATAAAATCTTTACTAGGCCAAAAAAAAAATCACCTTGTCCACATTGAAGACATTTGCAGAAGACAAATTCAGCTCCTAAGATGGAATTTAATGTTAAAAGAACAGAAAAAAATTGTGGAAGAATTCAATTCTTTTCTCTCCCCAGAAATTCCTGACTTTTATGAAAGTGTCAAAATCTAAACCAAAAATCTTAGGTCTTATAACAAACCTCACAATGAAGTGATGCTAGTCCATCTCACTGTGCCATTAAGCCAGCCGTAATTGTCCTTGTTAGTATACCATACAGTTTTGGGTCTCCTTGTGCCATTAAGCTAGCTATGACTGTACTTGTTCTTGTACCATACAATTAAAGGTCCATCCAGCATACCATAATACAATGTACCAGTCTGTTAAAAGTGGAGCCCAGCTGGAAAAGGCTTACAACTTGCATTAAAAATAGATACAGCAAACACAAACATGTACAATAAATCTATACAATTTGCAAAAGATATCTTACAACTAACAAAACCACCATCTCATTACAGTGCTTAACATTTTACCACACAATGTCCAGTCTTAGCAACCTTGGGGAGATAGGCTTTTGTAATCATTGTCGACAAAAAGGAGAAAATCCTGGTAACCAGATTTTTTTTCCTTTTCCTACAAAGTTTTCTATCCTTTCAAAGAAAAAATTTCATTGTTTGAGCCATATTTAATTTGTTGTCTGCAAACACCTTCAAATTGGACCTGTCAAAAATATTGAGACTTGAAAAATTTGTTTATTACCCTCTAAAACAAATTTGCAACATACAAGTTTGAAAACGTCCTTGCAACATACGGATAATCAATATTTTTAACCCTTTACCACACAACAAAATTTTAGACCCATCCAAATTGAAAGCCTTTGCAGACAACAGAAATGTCCCTCAAATGATGAGATTTTCTAATGAAAGGGAAGAAAACGTTGTGGTATGAGAAAATGTTGGTTATTAGCGTTTTCTCCAATATCCATATTGTTTTAAAAATCTTTTTCCCAGACCTTGTTTAAAGTCTGAATTGTGTTGTAAAGGATTAAGTTTTAAAACATGAATTCAACACACGTCAAACAATGCTTTCAAAAGCCTACTTCCTCATGGTTGAAAAAAAAAAAGAAACGGACAGTTTTGTAGTCAAATGATCAATAAAACAGACATTTTCAGGGAGTACAAAAAAAAGTTGTTGCTGCTTAACTCTTTACCAAACGATAAAATTTTGGGCTTGACGAAATTGAAAGCATTTGCAGACGACAAAATAAATGTGCTTCAAATTTTGAAATTTGTTTTTAAATGTGTAAAAAACATTGTGGGAAAAGGAGAAAATGCTGGTTACCAGCATTTTCTCCTTTTCCCACAATGTTTTCAAAAGCCTTCTTTCTTAGGGTTGTTAAAACTCCGGATTGTGTGGTAAAGGGTTAAAAGCTACATAGCCAAAACATTTCACAACTTGTTGGACAGAGTACATGTCTGATCAGACTGCAGGTTTTGTGAAGTGACTCAGCAACTCAATTCATATTCAGCAATTTGACAAAGTAACTCTTCACCAGATGACATTTTATAACTGCCAATAATGGAAGAGTTTTCATAAAACAAAATAAAGGTGACACAAATGACGAGGGTCCGTATTCATTAACCATTTCTAATTCTGTACCAAACAACAAAATTTTAGACTATTCCAAATTGAAAACATTTGCAGACAATGAAAGAAATGTCACTAAAAGGTAGAAATTTGTTTTGGGAAGGGCAGAAAACAGTGTGGGAAAAGGAGAAAAAGCTGGTTACCAGCATTTTCTCCTTTTCCCGCAATGTTTTTAAAAGGCTTCTTTTTTTAGGGTTGTTGAAAGTCGGGATTGTGTGGTAAAGAGTTATAAATATCCTTAGTCCTTTCTTCCAGAATTTTATAAATTTGGAGGTTCAGAAGTTAGTTTACTTTCAAATTCAGAAAATCTTGGAGAATAAGACTAAGAATGATACTAAGAATGATACTAGGAATGGTTGGTGAAGAGTGACTTAGTAAATACGGGCCAAGGATTTTAAATGATAGAAAACACTGAATGGGTAAAGCAGAAAATGCCGATTACATTATTAGCAATTTCTCCTTTTCTCACAATGTTTTGAAAGTTTTCTATTTGTGAGGGCCATCAAACACAGGATCTTCTAGTAAAAGGTTTAACAATGTGCAATTAACCAGCCATTCTATGCTGAATTCATCACAATAACCTCCCCCTCCTCACAAATTTGAAAAATTCAAATGAGAATGTCAAGAGCAATATGTGTCTGACATTGGAAAGTTGAACAAAGGGAGATCCTCAAACATTTTTGTTATTTACAAGTATGACACCCTTTACCAAACAATCCTGTGTTTAAAGGAAAAAGGCCTTTTGAAAACATTGTGGAATAAGGAGGAAATGCTGGTAACCAGCATCTGCTCCTTTTTCCAACAATGTTTCCTCCTCTTTCATGGCCAGGTATAGTCATTTACACCACATTGAATTTGTTGTCTTCCGATGCGTTTTGCAAAAAGAAAAAGCAGCAAATGTGTTTGATTTTGGACAAGTCTAAAATTTACTTATCTGGGTAAAGGGTCCATGCCTAAACAAAATGATCTGCTGTCAAGTGTCTCAGCTTGAGCCGTTTCCCATGTAAATAATGATTAAAAAAAAATATCAAGTAAGATTTTAACAACCCGGTCTTATGCAATACTACAGAAATCAAGTTTAACTCTTTATCACATGACAAAATTTTAGACTGGTTCAAATTCAAAGTATTTGCAGACACCAAATGTGGCTTAAATGATTGGGTTTGTTTCTGAAAGGTTAGATAACACTGTGGAAAAAGGAGAAAATGCTGGTTATCGGCATTTTCTCCTTTTCCCAGTTTTCAAAGCTCCAATTTCTAAGCGGCGTTAAAACTCCACATTGTGTGGTAATGGGTTAACTTTACTACACCAAGATATTTCAATCTTTCACACATAAAACCTTTACCAAACAATCCTGGGCTTTAACTTCCCTGACAAAGAAGTCTTTTGAAAACATTGTGGGAAAAAGTAGACAATGCTGGTAACCAGCATTTCCTCCTTTTCCCACAATGTTTTCTATCCTATCAAAGACAGAAATGATGATTTCAACCACACTTAACTTGTCTGCAAATGCTTTTAATTTGGTCCAGTCCAAAATTTTGTCATTTGGTAACGAGTTAAGTTTTTACCAAACAAAAAACTTTAGGCTTGTCCAAAATGAAGGCATTTGAAGACGATACAGACGATAATTTGAATGTAGCTCAAATGATGAAATTTGTCTGATGGGGTAGAAAACATTGTGAGGAAAGGAGAAAATGCTGGTTACCAGTATTTTTCTCATATTCCCACAATGTTTTTACATGGCTTCTTCCCCAGGGTTGTTAAACCCCAGGATTGAGTGGTAAAGGATTAAAAGCCATAGATGGACAACAAATGAAATGTAGCTCGATTGACAGAGTTTGCCTTTTGAAAAGATACAGAACAAAACAATGTGGGAAAAAGAAAAAAAAAATGCTTACCAGTGCTTTCTCCTTTTCCCATAGTTTTCAAAGCCTTTTACTAACTCTTCGCATAAGTAATTGCTACAATCAATCCTAACTTCATCATTGTATAAGCACAATCATCGATGGCAAATATTTTAAAATTTCCTCAGAAAGTCAAAAGCAAACCAGCTCTACAGTACATGTATTTCAGTCATGTCATGGCTGCAGCTCACTCACTCCTGTGTTTCCTTGGTTTTACCAGTACTAGGCTGGGACTCTGCATTGCCCTGCCCATGGACACTCAAATTGTACCAGAGCTGTCAGCTGAGATTGTACAAAGAACCTCTGAACATAAATCCAATGCCTAACCCTCTACAGGTTTACAGCATTTTTTTCCCCCATATGTCAGAATGTTTAATTACGTATCTGCTTCAGAAGTTTTAAAATATGTAGATATGCTTATAAAGGCTAAAATGCTATCATTTGTGGATGTAAAGTGAACAAGACAAAAATTGAAAATACCCCCCTCCCTTCTTGCAAAGAAAAATAAAAATTATTAAATGAAGTTCCAATGCGAAAAGTATTCTCATTCTAAATAATTTTGGGGCTTACTTCTAATGCCTACACACAAAGTTTTCCAATTAATTTTGAATTACATTGCAAATGACAGAGCTCTTAACACATTTACAGATGACGAAATTTCAGATTTGTCTAGTATCGTAAGGAAAAAAGGCATTGTGAGAAAAACCGAGAAGACGCTGGTTACCAGCATTTTCTCCTTTTCCCAGGGTGTTTTCAAAAGCCCTCTTTTCTTAGGGGCATTAAAACATGGGTTCGTGCAGTTAACTCTTACCACCCAATCTGAAGTTATAACAATCCCGAGGAAGAAATCTTCTGAAAATGTTGTGGGGAAAGGAGAAGATGCTGGTAACCAGCCTTTTCTCCTTTTCCCACAATCTTTTCTACCCTATCAGTGACAAATTCCATTATCTGAGCTCCATTTAACTTGTTGTCTGCAAATGCTTTCAATTTGGACAAGTCTACAAATTTACTGTATGGTACAGAGTTAAATGGTCAACTTTATCTTGGTTTTAAAACTGTACAGCCAGATTAGATTTTTAAGAATTACATGATATACAATAGTTATGGAGCACTGTTTAGAACATCTTTCTCTACAGTGTTAATTTCATTGGCTTTTGAGTAAAAAATGACGATGAAAAGTCACAACAGTTTGTCTGGCTGCCTTTCTACAAAAAGTGTTCCATTTTAGATTTGACAGTATTTATCATTAAGTTTTTACCAAATGACAAAATTTTAGACCAGTCCAAATTGAAAGCTTTTGCAGATGACAAAATAAATGGAACTGAAAAATTGAAATTCGTGTTGGGATGGGAAGAAAACATTGTGGGAAAAGGAGAAAATGCTGGTTACCAGCATTTTCTCCTTTTCCCACAATGTTTTCAAAAGGCTTATTTCTCAGGGTCGTTAAAAGTCGGGATTGTGCGGTAAAGGGTTAACTTAACAAAGTTTTCTATACAAACTTATCAAAGCTGCTAACAATGGTTTTTTGTAAATTATGTCAATTAAAAAAAACTATTAAAATTTTAAAAATCAAGCTGCACCCCTGACGACTACGACAACAATATAATCATCCAGCATACAATCAGCAGGTAACTTTGGTGCTCTGTGAAGCAGAAACTCATAGCCAAACTGGCAGGGAGGGAAAGCATGCAGCAGCCCCACATTGTCTTTGTCTTTGGTTGGGTAGGGTGGCAAACTTATAACTCCAGCTGCTTCCTTCTGTTTCAAATATGATACAAGATTCTTCAATGGTCTGTTTTGGATGTTGCGTCCAGGATCATCAAAATTTTGTAAAGTGCTAGGAAGAGCTAACAAGATGCAATGATTCCTTGGACCAGCTTGATCAACACGCTTCTGAACATCATCAGTTTTACTTGGATCAAGACGCAAGCGCTGCTTGATTGTAAGAGCTGGTGTTTCGGTACTACACGGGTCACGCATCAAGGTGTCAACAATTGTAACATTACCACTTACAACATGCATCCTTGCAGGGAATGCACTAGATTTCAATATCAATGCACCATTCCAAGCAACTGGGAGACGTTTTGATAGATCTGAAAGAGACATAACATTATCTAAGGGAGATTGATCATCTGGAGATCGTGATCTGTTACGCCTATAGCCATCTCGGTCTGGAGAATACACATCTCTTGGCCTGTCCATTCCTCTATCATAGACACGACCAGGTGATCTCGACATTCTTCTAGGATCAGGTGACCTCCTAAATTCATCAAAATCACCCCTAGGACCATCAGAATGTCTAAATCCATTTCCAGCACCTTCACGTCTGTCCCATTCCTCCCGTCTTCTATCACCTCCTCCACGCTCAAAATGATCTGGAGGAGGTATCCATTCTCCACGCGGAGGTCCTTCATACCTTGGTTTATCTGGTAAATCACGTCGAGGTGGAGGTGTGTCATTGATTACTACTCCAATGTGAGCAGGATCTGCAAAATCAACTCTTATCCTCCTATCTTTTCCACCTAAAGGAAAACCACGCATTTCATTCAAAGCTGCCTGCGCTGCATCAACATTATCATACACAACATACGCATAATTTTTGCCATGAGGCCATTCTATCCTATGTATAACACCAAACCTATCAAATTCTCTTTCAAGTGTCTGATGACTAACCCATGGTCCAAGGCCACCTACCCACACACAGTTTGTAGTATTTATTTTACCATAGCCTATCTTACACTGAAAACGTCCAATATATTTACCAGACATTTCTACCTTTGCTTTGTGGGCCATATCCAAGTTAAAATACTTTAAAAAGGCATATGCATTACCCTGACCTCTTTGAGGGCGCTTGATGTCAATCTCATCTATTGGGCCAAATGCCTCAAAAATACTCCTTATTTCTGGTTCTGTTATATTGTAATCTAAATTTCCTATAAATAATGTTCTTGTTGCCTTGTCATCATCTTCTGGTGCAATGTGGTCAAGATGGTATGGAAACTTTTCACTTCCTGGTGCTCTCCTTGGAACAAATCCGCCTTCTCTTGGTTGAGGACGAAATTCAGCATGATGCGGTGGGGGTGCAAATTCACGAGGAGGAGGGGGCATTCCGACATGAAATTCTCTACCTGGAGCATGCATGGGTGGGCCTGGAGGGGGACCGGGGTAGCCTCTCCCCATACCATTTCCTGCTGGATATGCTGTATGAACTGGTGGTCCACTTACAGCATAATGTTCTCGGAAAGCAGTGCTTGGTGGTGGGGGGCTGGAACTACGAATCTTGTTGTAAACAGATTCAATTCTGACCAATCTATCAAACACCACTAACTTTCCAATTTTGTCATGCTTAGCCACTCTAGCATCCTCAGGATATTTGAAGTTGATGTAGGCAACCCTAGAATCACCATTGTATGTGACATTCACATTCATTTCACCATACTTTTCAAACTCGCGGTACATTTGATCTTTTAGAATGCGATCTGGCACTTTACTACTTACACCACTGACACACAGAGATCTATATTCTGAGCTACGATTTTCAGTACGAGGCATAGGCGCTGGTGAGTACTCTGGTTCGTATCTATCATCTCTATATTTTGCACGGGGACGATCCATTTCTTCTTCGAATTCGCGATAGGATTTCATGCGACTACTACCACGCCTTTCCATATCGGGTGAAAGCCTCAATCTATCTCGACCGCTGTCATGCTCTAGTCCAGGATATGCAGGTCGGGATCGTTTGCTTGTCGGCGAACCATCCCTGCTTTGTGATCGCTTCATAATTTGGAAAACCGCACAACAAAGAGTTATTTGCTTGTATTCAAGTGCCTTTTAGCAGTCAGTCGCCATAATTATTTGCACATTACTTCGGATTACTGCGCGTTTGACAGAAAAAGCATATCTATTCCAAATAACGTTTTAATATTAATCTTTTTGTTTCAATGAAATGATAAAATGATGAAAAACAAGAGTTTCATTGTTATTTATGATAATATTCTTCTATGAAGGTATACATAGATGAAGAACTACTTGCTCTCAAGTGACGCGATAAGAAATCGGCAAATGCAAAATTCGGTTTGAAGGGAAAAGTGTTGCCTTCAGATTGCCTAAGAAGCCTATTTATAGTATTAAGGAATGCATGTTTCCCACGACTCTAATTACACCAAATCCTTTTCAAAGTTGGTTTATATGATAATCTCGTATTTAATAACCTTTATTTGGACGAAATCACAATTTCTGTGGTAATCGTCATGGGCCTAAAAGAGCTACTTAAGAGATTTTGTTATCGGTGGTTTCGCTATCGGGAGGTTTCGCTACAAAAGAGGTTTTACTACTGTGAGGATTTGCTCCTCAAGTATATTGATATCTAATAAAAGAGAGAATATAAAGCTATCAAGGTTTTACAAATAATCGCTTCAAGCGTCTTGAAAAGCATTAAGATCGGTAGCCTGACAACAGCTCTCTCTCTCTTGAACAAATTAGTGTTTAAATGTAAAAAACAAAATATTCGCATTCTTCTGCCCTGAAGCTTCATGCTACATAACAATATCTGCGAATCAGAGCTGGAGAAAAGCGCTCTGCACTTGAAATAATTCTTTATATACAGGGTGATTCATAATATCTGATACAATTTCAATCTGTAATATTTCTTCTCTGCCGGCACATACATTGTTTATAATTTATATCACAATGATCTATAACAATTACAGTTTTGTTTGATATACAATGTTAAGTACTTTAAATACTTACATGTTAAAAAAAATACCTCAAACTTTTTCATAACATTTACATGATATGCATTATATGACGCCCATTTTGGGCCATTTCGACGTCAAGCCTATTTCGAAAGTTTGCTATCGCCGATGCACAAATTTCTGGCGTTATTTTTCGCATCTTATTTGGTTTAAGTGAATGTGCAATTTCTTTCAAGTGTCTCCGCAGGAAAAAAGTTCGAAGGACTACGGTCCGGGCAATGAGCTGGCCAAACATTGTCAGTTCTGAAGGAGATGAAGTTTCCCCAATAGTTTCATGAAGCCATGACAATACTGCACGTGCTATATTCAGTTACGATGGTGTCCATAAGTGCCCCGGGGTATCGTTTAGCGGTAGCAATCGTTGTATATTGGTATCATATAAAATATAGCTATTCAGAGGCCCACAGAATAATCATGTCCACACTTTTGACCAGTCGAAAACTGCTATTTAAGTATTTATTCATTCGACTATATCAATACCAAGAAGTAGGTCAAAAGCCAACGCATTAAGCCACGCCGAAAAAAGACCATAGCTTTTATGAAAGCAGACTATCCAATACGGCGAATTTCCGACGTTTCATTACATAAAGCACTCGTAGACCTGTGTCTTTTATAACAAGTAAATTTCGCAAAGAACGAACGAAACTTTATCGTGTTTGGTGGCCATTTTGTGTGTATTTTTGGGAGCGTAAATACCTTAAGTAACAGACGAATTTTTTTTCATATGTTTAGCATTTAAATCGAAAATATTTGTATTTGAAACAAAGGATTATTGAATACTTTAGCAACAGGTATCTTCATATTCTAGTTTTGTCGTCTATTTGTGAAAATAAGAGCGTTTCAAAGTGCGCACAAAATCTGTGCGCAGTTAAAAACTAAAATCGCCTTCGGAGACAGTTATCTGTACTAAATCATGAGGTAGAAATGATCCTTTGACACGTAGAAAATTCACCAGTAGCGTAAAGTTGCGGACTGCGCAGGCTGACCTGCTTCGATACTTTTCGCAGATGCATTAAGCCCCCTTTTCTCAGAGCATGGCTCATGCATTATGTAAATCTGAAAGGAAGAATCGCAGTTTTAGTAAACCTCCATTTTTCTTCCATCCTGACACAAGGGAAATAACTATTGTATTAATTACCATACTAATTTCCTAGTTATCTTTCTTAGTAAAATCATAAGTTGAAAGCATTTGCAGAGAACAAAACAAATGCGAATGAAATGAGGTGACTTGTCTCAAAAAGAACAGAAAACACAGCATACCAATAAATTGGTATTTAATTTCCCCTTGTTTTTTACATGTATGTCCAAAAACCCTAATTTGATTGTCTCCGATTATACCGATTACAACATTTCAATTCACGTGGTGTATCGTGAGATAAGGTAGTGTTCGGAGATAAGCGGTCCATATTGATTTGATATTGTTTTTGGCCTGGGCTTGGCTTGGCTTGCCAAGCCCGAGGCCATAGGAATCGTATACCAAAATTTCAACCCCATCCAAGCATTTACGGAAAAACCCGATGTAAGTGAAAAGTACAGCCTGCAGTCCATCTCACTACGCTGAAAGAAACAACCCCTTAAAATAATAAAAATATCTCGATTTGAACTTATAGTAAGGTTTAACTTCACAACAAAGTTTGACAGATGTGCGATTTTAATCCTACGAAAGTGTTGACTGAGAATTTTGGGCCCTGGTGAGCTTATTCATAACTGCAAATTAGTGCCTTGTAACAGTGAAAGAAACAATTGGCAAACATCGGGTGATCGTTGATCAAATGTTTAGATGTACATGTAGGTACGCAATCGACCGATTTGTGACGACTGCTGTTGCCGAGCACTAATCGGGATCGTTCGTTTTTCCTTTCTCTAGACATATGTGAATGACAAATAATGATAGCGTATTTTACGCAGACGGTGTGCTCTTTCTCTGCAAAATGTGTCTCAAAACCTCGGCAAGATTTTAATTTTCGTAAAATTACTGTGCACCTCGTGTCTGAAGTTATAACTATGTACTTTATTGGTATATATGCCTTATTCTTCCTGTCATAGTTGTCCAGATATGACACCTCGGCCCATAACCATTTCGACCCATAGCAAACTCGGCGCATACAATATCAAATATGTTTTAAAGTTTGTAACATGAGCCATTGAAAACAAGTTCATCTTTATAAAACGATGAAATTTTAGACTTGTCTAAATAGAAAAAAATTGCGGACGGCAAGTTAGATTTATCTGAAATGTTGCTTATTGGCTGTGCAAATGTAGGAAACCTTGTAGAAAAAAAGAGCGCTTTTTCTTCTTTTTCCAAAATGTTTTCATGAGACTATATCTTTAGAGTCCTGAAAACTCTGGATTGTCTTGTAAAGAGTTAAGTAACTGTTGGGCGTTTTATATCAAAGATCAGATTTGACATTCAGTGCAATCTGATCTTGAACTCCATAGGTATCCAGGCTGATTTGGGTCGAAACTTTTTGCTTTTGGCAAATTTTCTGCATGTCAAAGGACCGGTGTACCTCATGATTCAGTCGGTTGTTAAACAAAATGGATTTTATGGATTCATAAATATATGACGGCTCGTTTTGAACGATGGATCTCGGAGATGCATTAATCCCGCTTTTGCCAGAGCATGGCTCATTTGTTTTTTGCATAATCACAACCAGGAGCTCTTCAAATGTAATCAATCTTAGATGACTTTACTTCAAACTTGGACAAGTTATTTACTGTCAAAAGGGGTACCCATATAACAGGGGCAGGTAACCATCAAAATACTTTTGACACAATTACGCCCTTTTTTATTACTTTGAATTTTCAGAACCTTTGACATCTTACCATGTCTATCATCAATGACGATACTTACTTAAAACGTGGGCTTTTTGTTAACTATTAAAAGGGGAATTTATATCAGTACAACAGAGGCAGGTAACCACCAAAATATTGGCAAAGTAATTAGTTATGCCCCTTTTTCGACTTAGAACTTTTACCTCAGCTGTTTTTAGAGGCATGGTATTTTCATAGCTCTAGTGTCATCATCTTCGTCTTTTGTGTCGTCGTCATGCAATATCTTTGATATTTTGCAATATCTTTGTTATTCCTGAAGATGTTTACTTCAACCTTGGACAAGTTGTTAACTATCAAAAGAGAAACATAAACAATAAGGGTAAATAACTATCAAGTTATGCCCCTTTTTCAACTTTGTGTTTTCACTGAAAATCAACCTACTGCAGCCGAGCGTTGGCACCCGCATATGGCGCTCTTGTTACCAAACACAACTGTTGCCGAGCATTGGTGTCCGAATGCGGACGTCTGAATTTGTTGCCATTGAAACCAAAATGCAAACGCTGAAGGCCTATGCATCAGAACGGGTGAAGTGGTAGGAAAATCAGGCCCAGAAGTTGAAAGTTGCTATGACATTTGTACAGGTTTAAAAAGTGCTATCCCATTTGTACAGACTAATAAAAAAATATCTACATGTCCCACACTGACAGTCTGTGGAGCTGACAACAGAATGGAAAAAACATAAATTTGTAAAAGCCAATATAATGAGTATTTTTATATAGCCTTGGTCTCGTGGTCTTTATGGACTGAAAGGAGATAATTTTCAAAGGATTTTTTGCTTCCTATTTTCTTCCTTTACGTTGCTTTGGCAACAAATCATGGTAATAAACCAAAATGAGCAGCGTGCAACGGCAGGGAATATTTCTGGAAAGTGCAAAAATCCACAATGGCCAAGCAATGAATCATATTTTTCGTACTCAGGCTATAGGTTGAAACAATAACCATGTCCTTTGAGCTATCACAAGGAAAACCACAAAGTCTTTAAAGGCTAATATCATTCGGGCGCCAAAGCTCGGTTGATTTTCAGTGAAAACACAAAGTTTAAAAAGGGGCATAAATTGATTGTTATTTACCCTTACTGTTTATGTTTCCCTTTTGATAGTTAACAACTTGTCCAAGTTTTAAGTAAACATTTTCAGTAATAACAAAGATATTGTAAAATGTCAAATATTTTGCATGACGACGACACAAACGACAAAGATGATGACACTAGGGCTATGAAAATACCATGTCTCTAAAAACAGCTGAGCTAAAAGCTCTCAGTCGAAAAAGGGGCATAACTTATTACTTTGCCAACAATATTTTGGTGGTTACCTACCTCTGTTGTACTGATTTAAATTCCCCTTTTAATAGTTAACGAAAAGTTCAAGTTTGAAGTAAATATCTACATTAATGACAGATATGATAAAATGTCAAAGGTTCTGAAAATTTAAAGCAATAAAAAAAGGGCGTAACTGTGTCAAAAGTATTTTGATGGTTACCTGCCCTCTTATATGGGTACCCCTTTTGACCGTAAATAACTTGTACAAGTTTGAAGTAAATATCTCCAGGAATAACAGAGATATTAAAAAATGTCGAAGTTTTTGCACGACGACAATGACGCATAGGCTTTGACAATAGCATGACGCTTTCTTCGTAAACAGATGAGCTTAAGACTACCATTTGAATAAAATAATATGGATGATACAAGACTGCTCAAGGTACATTTCTATGAAAGTTTTGTCAAAATATATCAGCTGTAAATGCCACTTTTCAACTTTCGCATTGAAAGTCCATGGAATCTCTAAGTTGCCATGATCAACCAAGTTGGAAAGCCGATTTTCATGAACAAGAAGGCCGTTGGACCTAAAGCCCTCATCTGAGTAAAGTCATCTAGGATTGATAAATTTGAAGAGCCCCTGGTTGTGATTATGAAAAACACAAATGAGCCATGCTATGGCAAAAGGAGGTTTAATGCATCTCCGTGATCCATCAATCCAAACGAGCCATCATATATTAATGGATCCATGAAATCCATTTTGAGGAGCAACAGACTGAATCATGAGGTACACTGGTCCTTTGACACGCAGAAAATTTGCCAAAAGCAAAAGGTTTCGACCCAGGTCAGCCTAAATACCTATGGAGACAAGATCAGTTTGCACCGAATGTCAAATCTGATCTTCCATATAAAACGCCCACCAGTTACTTAACTCTTGACCACACACTCTCGAGTTTTAAGGACTCCAAGAATATAGTCTCATGAAAACCTTTTGGAACAAAGAAAAAAAAAAATGCTCTCTTTTTTTCCAACAAGGTTTTCTGCACTTTCACAGCCAATAACCAACATTTCAGATAAATCTAACTTGCCGTCCGCAAATGTTTTCAATTTAGACAAGTCTAAAATTTCATCGTTTTTTAAAGATTAACTGGTTTTCAATGGCTCATGTTACAGACTTTAATACATATTTGGTATTGTATGCTCCGAGTTTGCGATGGGTCGAAATGGTTATGGGCCGAGATGCCATATCTGAACAATTTTAACATGAAGAAATAAGGCATATATACCAATCAAATACATAGTTATAACTTTAGACACGAGGTGCACAGTAATTTTACGAAAATTAAAATCTTGCCGAGGTTTTGAGACACCTTTTTCAGGGAAAAAGCACATCGTCTGCGTAAAATACGCTATTATTATTTGTCATTCACATGGTGGGTAGGAAAAGGATAAACGAACGATCCCGATTAGTGCAACAGCACTCGTCACAACTCGGTCGATTGCGTACCAACATCAAAACGTTTGATCAACGATTACCCGAGATTTGCCAATTGTTTCTTTCACTGTTAAGCGCACGAATTTGCAGTTATGAATAAGCTCACAAGGGCCCAAAATTCTCAGTCAACACTTTCGTAGGATTAAAATCGCACATCTATCAAAGTTTGTTGTGAAATTAAACGTTACTGTGATGTTCAAATCGAAATATCTTACTATTCAAAGGGGTCGTTTCCTTCAGCGTAGTGAGATAGATTGCAGGCGGTACTTTTCACTTTTACTCGGGTTTTTCCGCAAATGCTTGACTCGGGTTTTTCCGTAAATGCTTGGATGGGGTTGAAATTTTGGTTACGATTCCTAGGCCAATAAAAAGAAATACCTATAAAGTTGTCTTCTCAGACACCAAATCATGCTCTGTGATATTAGCCTTCAAAGACTTTGTCATTTCCTAGTCATTGTTCAAAGGACATGGTTACTATTTCAACTTATAGACTGAGTATGGTAAAATGAAAGAAAAATATGATTCATTGCTTGGCCATTGTGGATTTTTTGCACTTTCCAGAAATGTTTTCTGGACTTGTCCTCCGTCAGCAATTTTTTGCATGCTACTCATTTTGGTTTGTTACCATTTTGATTTGTTGCCAAAGCAAGGTAAAGGAAGAAAATAGGAAACAGAAAATCCTTTGAAAATGATTTCCTTTCAATCCATAATGAACATGAGGTCAAGGCTATACAAAAATACTCATTATATTGACCTTTACAAATTTATGTTTTTCCATTCTGTTGTCAACTCCACAGACTGTCAGTGTGAGACATGTAGATATCTTTTTGTTATTAGTCTGTACAAATGTGATAGCAGTTTTAAGCCTGTACAAATGTAAGAGCAGTTTTTACGCCTGTACAAATGTGATAGCAACTTTGAGCTTCTGGGTCTAATCTTCCTATCTCTTCACCCGTTCAGATAACCAGGTCTTCGGCGCCTTCAGTGCTTTGATTTTTTTAACCGACTATCGAAATTTAGGGTTGCAGATACTCAGACATATTGATGGTTCTTGTTATGTAGATAAAATTATTTTACACTTTATTGGGCACAGCATTCTTTATAATTATTCAACCGCTGCTGATACTTTCGTAGTGTGACAGTGGTGTTATTTTCTGAAGATCGTATCTTTATTTACGAAGTGACTTTTATGAACATGCATGCTATACCTACTCTCCGTCGGTTTGCAACCACGTGAATATGAGTCATGCCCTGTAAAAAGGGAATTAAATGCATCTGCAAAAAATATCGACCCATGTCTGCCTGTGCAGTCTGTGCAGGCTGATATGAATCGAAACATTTTGCCATTTGTAAATTTTCTTCATGTTCAAGGACCATAATTAGTATCATTATTCAGCCGGTAGTTAGACGAAACAGATTTTATGGATCCATAATTATGTGATGACTTGCTTGATATAATGTATCAGAGAGACTCATTAAACCTCCTTTTCCAAGATCGCCGTTTATATGGTTTTTACAAACGTTCGTTCCAATCTCCATCAACATTTTAGAAATGCTATGAAAATCTTCTGTTCTTATATCAAAAGAAATGAAACCGACGAAGAAACTCACTCTTCCCTAAAGATCTCAAGTGACTGACACTTTGATAAGACGATTCCACATAACGAAAATCAGCCAAAACACTAATCTGTGTCAACCGCACGGTTAAATATCATATCTTTGGGCATTTGACGTATTTTTGTCTTTCCTGAAAAGCCATCTGTGATAGTTCGATATAGGCTAAGTGTATTTATTTATTTATTTATTTATTTTGTCTTTATCAGCTATGACCAAGAACATCTGCTGAATTCGCTTTCTTTTTCTTTCTTTTTCCTATTCTTTTGATAGTCCACTTTTTTCCTTTCCGTTTTTCCTTAGTCCGCAAAAGTCGTCCTCGTTTTAGCCAAGGCAATTAGAATACTCTCTAAGAAGAAGAATTTTACAGCTTCAGGTAACAATGTTGTTTCAATTTTCAGTCTGATATCAGCTGCAATATATGACGGAATAGAGAAGCAAATCATTTGTTTTCAGTAGAATGTCAACATTGTATTCGTCACACGTGGAACTAAGTTTAGATAAGGAACTCTGTTGGAAGTCCTAACTCGAGCGCACACTTAAATCTGTGTTCACACAATAACAGTGGTACGAACCGTAGTGCGAAATTGTATTTCATAGTGAAGAACACACACTTGGCGAAGGAACGGTTCCAAAGGAAAAGAAACCCTAATCAGGTAGTTTTATATTTCGGATCTTGTATACATTCTTAGTATCCAGCCATATACTTTTCATATTTTTGCGCAAGAGTGGGCAACTGTTAATCTACAAATAACTGGGTAAGTAGCTAGCTAGAAGGAGCCACCATTTTCTCAACAAGTAGTCCACATGTAACTGGAATTCTTTTGTAGATCTAAATAGCTGTTAGAAGCCCACAGCATTCCCACTCCACGACAATTTTATACGCTGACGCTTGACATCGGTCTATGCACTTAGCTGGCGTATCTTTTTAAGATCTAAGATCTACTACAGAAATCACTCTATAATCTATTATTCAACATTAGATCAATCTTTAATCCTTTACCAAACTATTCCACGTTTTAACGACCCATAGGGAAGAAGGCATTAAAAAAACCGTGTGGGAAAAGGGGAAATGCTGGTTACTAGCGTTTTCTCTTTTTTCTCGCTCACTGTTTTGTACCTTTTCAAAGACAAGTTGCACCATTTGCACCACATTTAATTTATCGTCTGTAAATCGTATGGATTTGAACCAGTTTGAAATCTTTGTCGTTTGGTAAAGAGAGTTTACAAACGCTAATGACCATTTCCAACCAAAGGGATAACCAAAAATGCGATGTTAAAGTTCTTTGAGCTTGAAGAAAATCAGTATCGGACACTGTAGATCAACGATCCGAATTCACATTTTGTGTAGTCTGATCTTTATCTACCCAATCTGCAAAAGTGCACTGAATCTCTGTTGATGACATTAGCCTTCAAATAAATTCTTTTCGTGAAGGGTAACCGTGGATACGTGACGTCATCGAGCACAAAGAGATTCCTAGATCTATTTTCGTTTGTCGACCACCTGTTTTACTTCAGTCTTCCCACTGAATTCAGATAATAAATAGCTATATTTCAACAGTCGGTGTATATAATCACATGACCGAGTTTATCTTTGAAGGGATAGAAAACATTGTGAGATAAGGAGAAAATCAGGTTACCCGCATTTTCTCATTTACTCACCATGTTTTCAAAAGCATTTGTCCCAGTTGATTGGCACGAGATTTTTCGGCGACCACTTTCAATATGAATCCGGTTCCTCCAAGAGGTCCTGCTTGGCTTTGTGGTTAAGTTGTTAAACTAGGAAAGAAAGTCCGGTCCGATCTCCACTGGTGACGGTGGTCACAGGCGAGTGTTCTAGAGATGTGCTCTGTTTTGCAAGGAATTTATATTCCGCCTATTGAGGGCAATGAAAAAGTGTACAAAAAAGCTATGCCCTGGCAAATGAGGGCTAAATGCATCTCCGTGACGCATGGTACCACTCGTCACAACTCGGCCGATTCCTTACCTACATCTAACCTCGTCTGTATTTAGGCTGCTTCCATTTTGAACTACCCGTCACATGATCTTAAACATGGCGGCGCCTCTGTAAATCGCTTAGAAACGACATGAACAACCACGATGGAGTTATTCACATGTGTCGATCTGTCGATGAAAGCTCCCAACGGAAATTGATAAACCAGGCTAAGAATTGAATGTACAAACTGTTTGCCGACTGAAATATTGTTAGAAAGATAACGATATGAAAATTGACTCATGTTTTCTTTTTAAGAGGAGCCTTACAATTTCAATAACGGTAAAACGGTGTGCTTCCGGAAACGTGCGAAATGTACCGTGTAGGTGCATATCAAGCTACGTGATACAGCCGAGGGATTTGATCACCGGATCACCCGAGGTATGCCGAATGACATGGTACCAGGCAAATCCTTTACATGGTCATAGATCCATAAAGTCCATTTTGTCCAACAACCGACCGAATCATGAGGTGGACTGATCCTTAGACTTGCAGAAAATTGACCAATAGCAAAAAGTTTCGACCCAAGTCAGCCTGCGCGGACTGCGCAGGCTGACTTGGATCGATACTTTTTGCAGATGCATTAAGCCCCTTTTTCAGAGAGCATGCCTCAAATGTTAAACGCCTTTGACTTGACTTTGACTAGTGCACTACACAGGCGATAGTGGGTGAAGCCCGAGAGAGGTAAGAACTAAGGCAGCTTTCGTCGTTGTATGGCTAACACTGTGGAAGGATACGTCCTGTTACATTTAGAATGTTATCAAAGAAGAAAATTTTAGACAATCCTAATTCGAAAGCATTTGCATGCGATAACTTAAACGTGGTTCATATAATAGAATTTGCCTTTGAAAGTGTAGAAAATGTTATGGGAAAAGGAGGAAAATGCTGGTTACCAGCATCTTCTCCTTTTCCCATAACGTTTTCAAAAGCTTTGTTCTTCAAGGGTCGTTAAAACACGAGATTGATGGCTAAAGGGTAAAATCAAACCCACTGCTGCTTCGAACGCATTCGATAACCAAATCATTGCTGAAAATCCCCAGAGTTTCGAACCATTCTCCTTTCGTGCGGATCAGTACTTTGATGCCAATCTGCTACTTTTTCGGGTTAGCTGAATGTGCTGGCTTTTGACCTACTTTTGGATACTGATAACAAATGAATAAACAGAAATTTGTGATTGGTCAAAAATGTAGACATGTTTATTCTAAGGACCCCTGTGGTAAAAAATGTAGACATGTTTATTCTAAAGACCCCTGCCTATTTGCTGGCAAATTTACACCGTCTATCTTTTTAGCTCACCTGAGCACAAAGCGCTCATGGTGAGCTATTGTGATCGTGCTGTGTCCGTCGTCCGTCGTGCGGTGTGCGTCGTGCGTCGTCCGTCGTCAACTTTTTACCTTGTGTACGCTCTAGAGGCCACATTTTCAGTCCAATCTTCATGAAACTAAGTCAGAATGTTTGTCTTGATAAAATCTCGGACGAGTTCGAAAGTGGGTCATGTGGGGTCAAAAACTAGGTCACTAGGTCAGATCTTAGAAAAACCTTGTGTACGCTCTAGAGGCCACATTTTCAGTCTGATCCTCATGAAACTTTGTCAGAATGTTTGTCTTGATGAAATCTCGGACGAGTTCGAAATTGGGTCATGTGGGGTCAAAAACTAGGTCACTAGGTCAAATCTTAGAAAAACCTTGTGTACGCTCTAGAGGCCACATTTTCGGTCAGACACTTGTGAAATTTGGTCAGAATGTTTGTCTTGATAAAATCTTGGACGAGTTCGAAATTGGATCATGTTGGGTCAAAAAATAGGTCACTAGGTCAAATCTTAGAAAAACCTTGTGTACGCTCTAGAGGCCACATTTTCAGTCCGATCCTCATGAAACTTGGTCAGAATGTTTGTCTTGATAAAATCTCGGACAAGTTCGAAATTGGGTCATGTGGGGTCAAAAACTAGGTCACTAGGTCAATTCTTAGTAAAACCTTGTGTACGCTCTAGAGGCCACATTTTCAGTCAGATACTTGTGAAACTTGGTCAGAATGTTTGTCTTGATAAAATCTCAGACAAGTTCGAAATTGGGTTATGTGGGGTCAAAAAATAGGTCACTAGGTCAAATCTTAGAAAAACCGTGTGTACGCTCTAGATGCCCCATTTTCAGTCAGATACTTGTGAAATTTGGTCAGAATGTTTGTCTTGATAAAATCTCAGACAAGTTTGAAATTGGGTCGTGTGGGGTCAAAAACTAGGTCACTAGGTAAAATCTTAGAAAAACCTTTTGTACACTATAGAGGCCACATTTTCAGTCCAATACTCTTGAAAAAATGGTCAGAATGTTTGTCTTGATTATATCTTGAAATAGTACGAAAATCTGCCATGTTGGGTCACAAACTAGGTCACCAGGTCAAATCTAAGAAAAACGTTGTGTATCCTCTAGAGGCCATATTTTCTGTCCAGTACTCTTGAAAGTTGGTCAGAATGTTTGCCTTGATAATATCTCTGACTAGTTTGAAAATGGGTCATGTCGATTGAAAAACTAGGTCACTAAGTCAAATCTTAGAAAAACCTTGTGTAAGCTCCAGAAGCCACATTTTCTGTCTGATACTCTTGAAAGTTGGTCAGAATGTTTGTCTCGATGATATCTCGGTAGAATTTGAAAATGGGTCATGTCGGGTCAAAAACTAGGTCACCTGGTCAAATCTTAGAAAAGCCATGTGTACACTGTTGTGGCCACATTTTTTGTTCAATACTCTTTTAAAGTTGCTCAGAACGTTTGCCTTGGTAATATCTTGGATGAGTTTGAAAATGGGTCATGTTGGGTCAAAATCTAGGTCACTAGGTCAGATCTTAGAAAATCTTGTGTACGCTGTAGAGGCCACATTTTCAGTCCAATACTCCTGAAATTTGGTAAGAATGTTTGTCCTGATGATATCTTGGACCAGCTTGAAAATGTGTCATGTTGGCTGAAAAACTAGGTCACTAGGTCAAATCTTAGAAAAACCTAGTGTACGAATGACTCTCAGAAAGAAGCCTTTTTAAAACACTGTTTGAAAATGAGAAAATGCTGGTATCCAGCATTTTTTCCCTTTTTCACAATGTTTTCTACCCCTTTGAGAGACCAATCCCACAGCTTGATCCACATATTATTTGTTTTATGCAGAAAGTTCGGACTGATGAGTTTAAAATTTTATTGTTTGGTAATACATATATCTCACAAGACGTTGGAAATTGGTTGTGCTTGGTCAAAAGGCTCAGGTGAGCGACTCCAGGGCCATCATGGCCCTCTTGTTTAAAGATATTCCTTGTTTGTTGCTGCTGAGGCATAATGATTGTAGGTACACTAACACATTATTACATGCAAAGTACACGCAAGTCATGTCAAGCCTCCTGGTATATCGTTGCGCATTTGTGGTTTATCTAAATTATGACGGGGGTCGGACCCGATAATAACCCCCACCCTCCAATCCACTCCTCCATTGAAAATGCCTCTATAGTATAGACAGTCACACGGTATGCTTTTCTGGGTGTAAATTGTTTGAAAACTACTTGAGTCATGCTTTGTGAAAAGTTGGTTTAACGTATCTGCAAAAAGTACCGACCCATGTCAGCCTGCGCAGTCCGCGCAGGCTGACATGGGTCGAAACTTTTTGATATTTGTAAGTTTTCTGCATGTCAGAGGTGCCATTCTATCTCATCATTCAGTTTGTTGTTTTACAAAAAAAAAAATTGAATTTCTGAATCCATTATTATTTGATGACTTGCTTGGTAATTTTATTATCGAATGCAAGGGTAATTTGCACATATATAGTAAGCCCCACAGTCCACTAGCTAATTCTCACCAGACCACAAAACCCTTCTGCATGTTTATTCTGATTTCATTTGCCGACAGCGAATTTAACCCTTTACCACACAATCCCGACTTTTAACGACCCTGAGCAAAAAGCCTTTGGAAAACATTGTGGGAAAAGGAGAAAATGCTGGTAACCAGCATTTTCTCCTTTTCCCACAATGTTTTCTACCCTATCAAAGACAAATTTCATCATTTGAGCCATATTCAATTTTTCGTCTGCAAATGCTTTCAACTTGGACAAGTCTAAAACTTTGTCTTTGGTTAATATATCTCAAATGATGTGATTTTTTTCTGTGAAATGGCAGAAAACACGGTTGTAAACAAAAAAAAAAATGCCGATTATGATCATTGTCTTCTTTTCGCACAGTGTTTTCATAAGCCTTCTTCCTCAGGGTCTCAACCTTTCGGCTACTAGTTGCGACTGTTGGACCTTCTGCAGACCGTGTAGATCAAGATCAAATTGCACAGAACGTGAACAGTCTGATCTTCGATCTACATTGTCCGATGGCGATTATTATAAGTTAAATGAGAACCTATGAGGGAAAAAAGGATTTGTAAAATGATGCGGTGAGAAGCATTTGATTTTAAAAATTACTTGCTGTCATCCTCACATTTTTTCCAAAGTCCATTGGCTTGAACAAAAGTGATATTTATGTCGTTTTGAAATAAAGTTTTAGAAAAGTGTCCAAAACAGGACCCTAGCTGTAATAATGTCCCATTGGGAAAAAAAATTGCTGGAGGACTGAAGAGTAACTGATTTCAACAAGCATTGTTAAAGATACATGTACATCCTTACAGCCAGAGAGGAAAAAAAAACCTCTATTAAAACTTTAAGTATGTAGAATGGCTCGAAATTTGGTCAGCTTTGTAAACATAGATAAATTACCAATATATATGGTGTAATGGATAGAGAAATTGGAGGAATTTAAAACCGGAAACGACAAAAGTGATTTCGTTGAAGGCTGCAAAAACATGAAATGTATTTTCTATCCGTCGTAATCTGTGTAATCTTGCAGTCGTCGGCATAAAGATACAAGAATGATGATAGTTTCATAAAATAAAGATGACATAGGGAAAAAAATATGGCTGAAAAACGAGTAAAGATGTATCTTTAAGTTAAGTACTTTTCTCACAAAGTTTTTAAAAAACTGTATCGGCTTCAGTAGTAATAATTATGCCATTTTGAATTTAGAGTTTTAGAAGAGCGTTTCAAAGCGTGGCTTAGATTATCCTATAAGAATAAAGTCGGTTCCTGACAGATCTACATATTACACAGAATTAAATGGTGGACAAGTGGCTATGCATTGCTTAGTATTCATCAATATTAATTGTTTCTTCAGCATTAAAGGACATAGAACAATTAAAACCTTTACCACACGATCGAAACTTTGGTTATAGCACCCTGAAGAAGAAGACTTTTGAAAACTTTGCGGGAAAAGGATAAAATGCTGGTAACCAGCATTTTATCCTTTTCCCACAATGTTTTCTACCCTTTCAGTAAAAATCCAATCAATCGAGCCACATTTAATATCTCGTCTGCAAATGCTTTCATTATGGACGAGTCTAAAATTTTATCTTCAGGTAAAGAGTTACATCGAAGGACCACAAACAACATAAAAAAGAATCACGTGATATTTACTTTGGGGAGCTTCGGTTTTGTTTCAACGATATGTAAGAACTTTCTAGGTGAATGGATGGATACATACTGTAAATCACAATAAAATTTCTTAGTAACATTATTTTTCGAAGTAAATTCGTATAGGTCGATCAATTTGTGTAAAAAAAATTGAATTCGGACCACAAACACACACAAAAAATAATGAAGGTATATTTATCTGTATGTATATAAATGTTGTAACAATGCTTTTTTTTTTTACTTTTTGCTACATGTATGTAAAATGCCTGCCAATAATAAATAAATAAATAAATAAATAAATAAATAAATAAATAAATAAGTAAGATTTTTTTGACCTGATGTTATGTGGTGGACAGCTTTCTGTGTGAATCCTTTATGTTAGTTAAGACGGCACTTTCCGCGCAGTATGATCTTGGATCTATGCTGTCCGCATTATCTTAGTAATTCTAGCTCAATTGTCCACGAAATCGCAAAATTTAAGTTTCTTTTTTCTACTGATTTTATTTCTTTTCTTAACGCTCTCGACGCCACAGGCGAAAACAGAGACTTTTGCAGACGACATAGATCAAGATAAGACTGCCCAAAACGTGCAGTCTGATCTATGATCCATATCGTCCACTTGTTAAGTGAAGCATGTAAGATAAAAGATCGTTCTGGATATCAGTGGATTATGTTTTTCATCCATCGAAAGAGGCTTAGTTTATCTGTTTGGCACTGACACAAATTTTGACAGGTTGCGAGTTAAAATTTATTTGCTAGTAAGAGAAGGAAACAAGGCGAATCGAACCTAGGTTAACAGTGATGGTGAATAGGCAAACACTTTATTCCTTTATTCGCAAAACACTTTCTTCTTGCGATGAAAATTCATTTCAACATGGCGGGAAACTGAGGATTCGAAAAGTATTAGCGATTCCCCTGTGGTTAGAATTTCTGCTTCAGTTGCCATATAAAAGTGCGTATGCACCATGAAAGAGTTCGCTTCTTTAGTTATAAACTTTTTAAGTAATTGAAGATGAAATTTCCTTTAAACCATAATGAGGGAGTCTAAAACAGGAAAAACCGTTCTTGCATTACAGTAAAGGTTTGTCCAACCCTTTACCGCAAAATCCCGAGTTTAAAAGCCCCGAAGGGAAGAGACTTTTTGAAAACATTGTGGGAAAAGGAGAAAATGCTGGAAACCAGCATTTTCTCCTTTTCCCACAATGTTTTCTACCCTTTCCGAAACAAATCTCATCATTTGAGCCATGTGTTAACGAGTTTCTCCACTACAAATGCTTTGATTACGAATGCGTCAAGAATTTTGTGGTGAGGTAAAGAGTTAAACTCATGAAAAAAATCTTACACAAGTAACCGAAAGGCAGAATTTAAAGGAAAAGAAAATATCTTTTTTTTTTCTTTCAACAGTATTGGAAATGTTGTTGGAAAAAGAAGCAATGGCTTGTGACAAAAATGTTGTAAATAACTGCTTTTAACAAGAAAATGCTCTTTTTTCCCACAAAGTTTTTCTCTTTCAAAGCTGCCAATGACAGATTCGTAAAAAGCTGATTTGTGCAGAAACCGGTTTATTCCGTTTGAGGAACTTGCGATTGGCTACGAAATATGGAAAACCACACACAAAAATGAAAACTTGGGTCCGTATTCACCAACCATTCTTAAGAACTTTCTTAGTCTTATTCTTCAAAATTTTCTACATTTGAAAGTAACACACCTTCTGATTGGCTAATCTATTTGGTTTAGCCAATCAGAAGATGAGTTACTTTCAAATGTAGAAAATCTTGGAGAACAAGACTAAGAATATTCTTTAGAATGGTTGGTGAATATGGACCCTGATCACGTGGAATCTCACAAAAATATTTAGAAGATCCATATATTAACTCTTTACCAAACAACAAAATTTTAGACCAGTCCAAATTGAAAGCATTTGCAGACGACAAACTAAACGTGACCCAAAAATTGAAATTTGTTTTGGGTAGAGTAGAAAACATTGTTGGAAAAGGAGAAAATGCTGGTTACCAGCATTTTCTCCTTTTCCCACAATGTTTTCAAAAGGTTTCTTCCTCAGGGTCGTTAAAAGTCGGGATTGTGTGGTAAAGGGTTAACCCATTCTCCATAAGTGAAAAAAAGGGGCTTAGGTATATGTGGTTGGTGTCGCATACACGTTAATGTCATTTAGTCTTTCCCGCGTCTTGTTAAAGTAACGATAGCTGCCAAAAGTAAATAAAGAAGGTTTTAAATACATTTAAATTTAAATCATACCATTTAAAAGAATGGAAATCATTTGAAGATGACAATCTGTTATTGTATGGTCGGTCCAAGTGTAAGTCGCTGGCAGAAAAATTAATTTCAAAAAGTTGCCAGGTCACTTTTTCTGTTGTTTTCTTTTCGCATGATTTTGAAATTCATTCATTTTTCTGTCGGCGACGTACAGCTGGACTGACCACACAATACCAAATTGTCATCATCACAGTATTTTCCATACTTTTGAATGGTAAAATTTAAATTTGAATGCATTTTAATGCCAACATTGATTTTTAGCCGCTCTTGGGCCTTTAACGTTCCCATAATTCTGTGTTGTTACATGCATGAGCGTTGTCTTGACGCTGCTTTGTGTATTAGTAACTTGTATATCATACATGTATATTCGAAATATGATTCAGTTATAAATAAAGAATCGAATCGAACACATGCAAAATACTTAAGTATTTTTTCTACAGCCAAAATAGAATTCAGATTGCACAGAACGCGCAGTCTGATCTTGGATCTATACTTTTCTCTTGTTCAGTCAAGTGAATAAAATCATAATCTTTCGAGGTTTCGGTTGACTGTAGTTTCAGCCGTCGTAAGGCCGAACTGATATGAGCCATGCTCTATGAAAAGGGGGCTTTGCGAAAAGTATCCACCCAGGTCAGCCTGCGCTGTCCGCGTAGGCGGACCTGGGTCGATATTTTTCGCTATAGGTCGACATGGGTCGATATTTTTCGCCATTGGTCAATTTTCTGTATGTCCAAGGACCAGTCTACCTCATGATTAAGTCAGTTGCAAAAAAAGTGGCTATTACGAATTCACAGCGATCTGATGACTTGCCTGGTATCATGCATCGTGGAAGATGCGTTAAACCCTCTTTTGCCAGAGAATGGCTCATATGTTTTAGGCTGAAGTTTATTCACATTTGTTTTGTTTTGATGGACCTGTTCACCCACTTGTATTTATTTCTAGAACAGAAACTTTCATCTGAATAACGACCTGAACATTGTTCGTGTAATTTCTACAGGAATACCTGACTATGGGCCGGCACATGTATACAGAGAAATATCGTTTTGCAAAATAATAACAGCGATCAGTTCGATAAAATCTACATGTAAAAATGAATCATATACATAGAAATGAACACGGGGACGCCATTATCTTTAATTAATAATATGTTATGAATACTAAATACATGGTTGTATTATAATCGTTTTGGCAAAAAAAAAAAACTTGCCCTCTGTCTCTCTCTGTCTCTCTCTCTGTCTCTCTCTCTCAGTCTCTCTCTCTCTCTCTCAACAAATTTTAATGTATTCCCCGGGAAAAAAAAAAAACATGATATTTTCCTTTCCTTTATATGTGTTGTGTGTCTTTGCTTTATTTTCGAGCCCGCTTGGGATGACCGAGACATTGTTGTCACAATGTCGATTCGGTGTATGTGCGCCCGTCTGTGCGTGCGTTCGTCCGAATTTGTCCGGACTAGAACTTCTTCATTATTGGATGGATTTCAAAATAATTAGGTATAGTTGTTCTCCTATATGAGTAGAAGTGCCATTTGCAACATTTGTCAAGGTAGGTCCAGGGTCACTGTCAAACGTGAAAGGTCAAATGATAAAATTGTCATGAATGGAACTTGTCCGAGCTACAACTTCTACATTTATGGATACACTTCCAAGTAATTTTACACAAGTGTTCTCCTTTACCAGTAGAAGTGCCATTTGAAGAATTTGTATAGATAGGTCCAAGGTCACAGTCAAACTTAAAGGTCAAATGCTGGAATTTTCATAAATAGAGCTCGTTCGAGCTACTTCTACGTTTATCAATGGAATTAAAAAAGCATCTTACACAAATGTTCTCCTTTATCAATAGAAGTGCCATTTGAATCATTTGTTCTGTTGGGGGCCAAGCTCAAGGTCACACTGAAAGGTCAAATGGTAAAATTGTCATTGATAGAGCATGTTTGTGCTACAAAGTCTACATTTTGGATAGATTTCATTTTAGTTTGGCACATTTATTCTCTTTCATGAGTAGATGTGCCATTTAAAATCCCCCATGGCGGGCTCGACATCTTACCACTGGGCAATTTTCTAGTTTGTGTTAGTTTTTGATGGGTTTAACTCTTTACCTCACCACAAAATCTTTTACTCATACATGATGAAAGCATTTGTAAAGGAGAAACTACACATGGCTCGAATGATGGGATATGTTTTTGCAAAGGGTTAAAAAAAAAAAAAAAAAAAAAAACATTGTGGGAAAAAGAGAAAATGCTGGGTACCAGCATTTTCTCCTTTTCCCACTATGTATTCAATATGTCTCCTCCCTCAGCGTCGTTAAAATTCGGGATTGGGACAGAGACTTTATATGCAAATGTGAGTAACACCAGGTTTGAAAACAAACATGAAATCTTGACTTTTTTCAATATTAAACCAAAGAGATTGTAATCATGCCATTAAGTAGGATTTTTAAAGATTTCTAATTAAGTGCAAAAGTTCGAAAAACACAATTATCTTCTTCATGACTCAAAAGTTCAATACACTCAACATCTAAATAATAATGATAATGATAATAATGATATCTTTAAAAAAGATAGACGGCGTAAGATATACTTGAATATGAATATTGAAACTCTTTTTGTCGCTCAATATGAAGTAAGTTAATGAAAAGTTAATGCAATTGCCTCTTTTCCCCCACTGTTTTTCATTTGTTGAAAAGTAGTATTGGGTTATCGGGTAACGCTTATGAAAATATTAAATGTCCAAATAGGACAAGAAAAGAATCATTATCTACTACATTATTTTGTTATGGAATGAATCAAGGCCACGGGGTATCGATTAGCAATAGCAACGCTTGTTAATAGTGGTTCCATAAACGTGTGAGCAAATATGCCAGCAGGGGCCCGCCGAATAAAACGTGTGCACATTTTTTACCAATCGCAAATTACCATCTATTCATTCTTTATCAGTACCAAGAAGTAGGTCTAAAGCCAGCACATTCAGCTACGCCGAAAAAAAAGGCTGCCAATGTAATTCACCGACTGGTCAGAGTAATTTTTACTCTCTTTCCATATGGCTAGGATTGGACGACTGGATTTTGTACGGTAGTGCCTTAACAATACTGTAGTTCGCCTCTGACCGATTTATTCGGATTTGTTCATCCATTTTTAAGATGCTTTAAATCAATGAGTAATAAAACCCATGTAACTTACATGTAAGAAAACGAACACGTAAGAAAGACAGTTACTATTGATTCGCATGGTTTGTTGTCATGGTACATAGAAACCATTGCTATAAACAAGCGTGCCACAATATACTTATGGTTTAAATGTCCTAATCTGCTTCTGTTTGATCTTTGGGTCAATTTTCAGACTTATCTTTATTGGAACTCTATACTGAACGACAAAATTTTAGAATTGTCCAAATTAACTCGCTACCACACAGTCCCGAGTATTAACGAGGAAGAAGACTTTTCAAAACATTGTGGGAAAAGGAGAAAATGCTGGTAACCAGCATTTTCGCCATTTTCCACAATATTTTCTACCCTACAGAAGACGGAAGTCATAACTTAAGCCATATTTTTTTGTCGTCTGCACAAGAGTTTCATTTGCAAGTGACACAATAATGTAGTTAAAACAGTGAAGTTCGTCTTTGAGAGGGTAGAAAACATTGCGAGAAAAAGAAGAAATGCTGGTTACCAGCATTTTCTTCTTTTCCCATTGAATTTTCAAAAGGTTTCTTTTTAAGGGTCGTTGAAACTCAGGACTGTGTGGTAAAGGATTCACGACAGATGCCCTGCGTGGCTCAGTGGTAAAGTACAGGATTCTTAACCCCGAGGCACCGGGTTTGATCCTCACTCGAAGCACTCGATTTTTTTCGCGGGAGTGTCCTTGGGGAAGCCACTGCAGAGCCCTAGTTTAGTACCAGTGAAACCTAAGACATACAGTAGATGAATAAGCGAGGTGTCACTGCGTTTACAATGTTAACCCTTCGGCTGCTCAGCGCGACTCAAGGCCCTCTTGTGGACAGCGTAGATCAAGATCAGACTGCACAGAATATGCAGTCTGAACTTGGATCTACACTTTCCGTTAAGGATATATTCCCCCCCGTCCCCCCCCAAAAAAAAGTAAGTTTGCTAAAAAGTAAGTTTGCTATAGCAGTATTTGGGTTTTTACTATCGGCTTGAAAGTTTCATTTCATTAATTTAGCTGGTTAAAAGGGTATTGAATGATTGATTGATTGTATGATGTTTAACGCCGTTTTCAACATTATTTCAGTTATATCGCGGCGGCCAGTGCACCTATCCATGCTATCCTGGAGTTTCTTTTACCAGTACCACGCACAATATTCTTTCCAAGCCACTGGCTGCTAAATGAGCGGTTCCAAGATCGATGAAAGCGAATTAAAAATGAAGAGACAGAATGCCTAGAAACGTCAAAACGGACGTCATTTGCAATACATGTAACGTTACTTGATGTAAATCGATGTATATTTTGATAGGCGCCTAGTCGCTTTTATCGTTCAATGTTACCTTAAACACTGTTCATTTCATAAAACCCTAATTCTTAAACTTATCAAATGGTATACATTTCATTGTATTACCTTTTAAACAATATACCATAATATACCATAGATATAATCCCTGCTCTATGAAAAGGGGACTTAATGCATCTGCGAAAAGTATCGACCTAGGTCAGCCTGCGCAGTCCGCGCAGGCTGACCTCGGCCGAAACTTTTCGCTGTCGGTCAATTTTTTGTATGTCAAAGGACCAGTTTACCTTATGATACAGTCGGTTGTTAGACATGATAGATTTTATGATTCCCTAATTATGTGATGACTTGCTTGGTATCATGCATCGCGGAGATGCATTTAGCCTCCTTTTGCCAGAACATGACTCATACATTTAAAAGTATAATTATATACTATGAAATACACTGTATGAATAAGTTTCTAATTGCGGCCTGGTCCGTATTCACTGACCTTTCTAAATTCGAAAGTAACACAACTTAGAATCAGATGTTTAAAAAAAAGCCTAGCAGGGCTTATTACCGGTAATACCATTCCACGAGGAAAATCACATAAAGTGCATGAGCCATGCTCTAGCAAAAAGGGGGCTTAATGCATCTCGATGATACATGATACCAAGCAGGTCATCACCTAATTGTTGAGCCATAGAATCCTTTTTCTCTAACAACCGCCGACTGAAACTTGAGGTAGAATTGTCCTCTGACATGCAGAAAATCGATCAAAAGCAAAGGGTTTCGGCCCAGGTTCCGTATTCAGCAACCATTCTTAAGAACATTTTCAGTCTTACTTTCAAATTTAGAAAATTTGAAAGTAGCGCAACTTCTGATTGGCTAAACCATTTGGTTTAGCCAATCATAAGTTGTGTTACTTTCAAATTTTGAAAATCTTGGAGAATAATACGAAGAATGTTCTTAAGAATAGTTGGTGAATATAGACCCAGGTCAGCCTGCGCGGACTGCGCTGGCTGACCTGAATCGACACTTTTCTGCAGATATAATAAGCCCCCCTTTCAAAGAGTATGGCTCATATGTATAGAGAAACTTAAGTTCAATTTTCTGTTGCGGGCGACTTATAATATGGCCCGCAACATGCGAAATGAGACCTTCGGACATTTGCGTAAAGTGTCATCTCGGATTAGCCTGCGCAGTCCGCGCAGGCTAATCCGAGACGGCACTTTACGACTATATAAGATTTTTTCATACAGTAGACTTTCATGAAACAGAAAAACGGAAAGTGTCGTCTCGGCTTAGGCACAGACAGCACAGGCTGATCTGGGACGACACACTTTTACGCATATGTCCGAAGGCCCCTTTTCGTGTGTTGCACGCCATATATATATATATGAGTCATGCTCTGTGAGAAGGGGGCATCTTTGAATTATACGCAGTAAGTCGTTCAAAAGCGGCCGAATCATGGGGTAGAATGGTCCTTAGACATGTAGAAAAATTACCTCCAACGAAGAGTTTCTACCCAGATCAGCCTGCACGGACTGCACTTGCTGACCTAGGTCGAAACTTTTTGCAGATGCATTAAACCACGTTAATACGGAGTATGACACATTTACATTGAACAGCATTATTGTGCTGAATCATTGATGTAGTTGAATCATGCATTTGTTCTTTTATTGTGTATGCAAAAGGGGTAATTGTTGGATGATGACAGAGCATATGTTTTTTCTTTCCCATAAGTAATTTCCTCTGTCTCTCTGCTTTCTAGATATTTTCAAGAGGATGTGTCACATTTTATTTGTTCACTCTGCAACAACTTTGTCCTCTTGGGATAGCGACATCTTCAACTTCGTCAACATTCTCAACTAGTACACAAGGATCTACCTCAACTACCACCCACGGACCAACTTCCAGTACAACACAAGGCCCGACCTCGACAACTACGCAAAGCCCGACCTCAACTACCACCCACGGACCAACTTCCAGTGCAACACAAGGCCCGACCTCGACAACTACACAAGGTCCGATCTCAACTACCACCCACGGACCAACCTCCAGTACAACACAAGGCCCGACCTCGACAACCACACAAGGCCCGACCTCAACTACCACCAACGGACCATCCTCCAGTACAACACTAGGCCCGACCTCGACAACAACGCAAAGCCCTACCTCAACTACCACCCACGGACCAGCCTCAACTAGCACAACAGGCCCAATCTCAACTACAACACCTGGATCTACAACAACTCTGACAACGGGATCTACAACAACAACGACACATTTGTCTACAACAATTACGGCACCACGGTCTACAACAACTACGGCAACTGGATCTACTACGACTATGACACCTGGCTCTACATCAACTACGACATCTGGATCTACAACAACTACAACACCAGGATCTGCTACCACTACGATACCTGGCTCTACAACAACTCTGACACCAGGATCTACTACGACTACGACACCTGGCTCTACAACAAGATCCTCTGGATCTACTATGACACATGGAGCTACAACAACCATGGCACCAGGATTGACAACAACTGCAACAGCAGGATCCACAACAACTACGACACTTGGATCTACTACGACACAAAGGTCTACAACAACTACGACAACTGGATCGACAACAACAACGCGGCCTGGATCTACAACAACTACGACACCTGGATCTACAACAACTACGATACCAGGGTCTACAACAGCTACGGCACCTGGGTCTACAGCAACAACAACAACAACGGCACCTGGATCTACAACAACTACGATACCAGGGTCTACAACAACTACGACACCTGGGTCTACAACAACTACGGCACCTGGGTCTACCACAACTTCGACAGCTGGATCTACAACAGCTACGACAACTGGATCTACAACAACTACAACACGGGAATCTACAACAATTTCGACACCTAGGTCTACAACAACTACGACACCGGGATCTACAACAACTTTAACACATTGGTCAACAACAACTAAGGCACCTGGCTCTACAACAACTTCGACACCTGGGTCTACAACAACTACGGCACCAGGATTCTCAACAACTACGACACCTGTATCTACAACTACGGCACTTGGGTCTACAACAACTACGACATCGGGATCTACACCACCTACGACAACTAGACCTACAACAACTACGACGTCGGGGTTAACAACAACTACGACACCGGGATCTTCAACAACTACGGCACCTGGCTCTACAACAACTTTGACACCTGGGTCTGCATCAACTACGACACCTGGATCTACAACAACTATGACACCTGGATCTACAACAATAACGGCACCTGAGTCTACAACAACTACGCCACATGGATCTACAACAACTACGACACCTGGGTCTACTACGACACAAGGATCTACAACAACTACGACAACTGGCTCTACAACAATAATGACACTAGGATCTCCTACCACTACGACACCTGCATCTACAGCAGCTATGGCATCTGGCTCTACAACAACTACGGCACCTGGATCTACAACAACTACGCCACATGGATCTACAACAACTACGACACCTGGGTCTACTACGACACAAGGATCTACAACAACTACGACACCTGGCTCTACAACAATAACGACACTAGGATCTCCTACGACTACGATACCTGCATCTACAACAACTATGGCATCTGGCTCTACAACAACTACGGCATCTGGCTCTACAACAACTACGACACCTAGCTCTACAACAACTACGGCATCTGGCTCTTCAACAACTACGACACCTGGCTCTACAACAACTACGCCACATGGATCTACAACAACTACGACACCTGGGTCTACTACGACACAAGGATCTACAACGACTACGACACCTGGCTCTACAACAATAACCACACTAGGATCTCCTACGACTGCGACACCTGCATCTACAACAACTATTGCATCTAGCTCTACAACAACATCTGGATCTACAACAACTTCGACACCTGGCTCTACAACAACTACGACACCTGGATCTACAACAACTTCGACACAAGGATCTACTACGACTACCACACCTGGCGCTACAACTCCTACGACACCTGGATCTACAACTCTGCCAACGGGATCTACAACAACAAAAACGCCTGGGTCTACAACAACAACAACACCTGGGTCTACAACAAATACGACACCGGGATCTACAATAACTTCGACACCGGGATCTACAACAACAACGACACCTGGGTCTACAACAACTACGATACCTGGGTCTACAACAACTGCGACACCGGGATCTACAACAACTACGACACCGGGATTTACAACAACGACACCTGGGTCTACAACAACAACGACACCTGGGTCTACAACAACAACGACACCTGGGTCTACAACAACAACGACACATGGGTCTACAACAACAACGACACCTGGGTCTACAACACCAACGACACCGGGATCTACAACAACTTCGTCACCGGGATCTACAACAACAACGACACCTGGATCTACAACAACTACGACACCGGGATCTAGAACAACTACAACTACGTCACCGAGATCTACAACAACAACGACACCTGGGTCTACAACAATTACGGCACTTGGATCTACATCAACTTCGACACCTGGGTCTACTACGACTTCGACGCTTAGAACAACAACAACAACGACACATTTGTCTACAACTACGGCATCTGGATCTACAACAACTACGACATCTGGATCTACTACGACACTTCGGTCTACAACACAGGGAATCACAACATCTGCAACACAGGAGCCAAGCACAACAACTACAGAAGGGTCAACCACAACAGCAACGGCACAAACCACCACAAGAACACCGGTGCCCACAACAACCACACAGACGTCAACTACAACATCAACACTAGGGCAAGCCACAACTTCTACACAGGGGCCAACCACAACTTCTACACAGGAGCCAACCACAACTACCACGCAGAAGACAACCACAGCTTCTACAAGTCAGGGGTCAACCACAACTTCAACATCGGGGTCAACAGCAACTACCGCACAGGGGACAACGACTACTACTGCTCTGGGGCCAAGCACAACTTCAACACAGGGATCAATCGCAACTACCACACAGGGACAGACCACAACTTCAACATCGCTTTCAACAACAACTACCACACAGGGGCCAACCATAACTACAACACCAAGGCTGACAACTTCTTCACAAGGACCAACCACAACTACCACGGCAGGACAGACCACAACATCCTCAACACCGGGACCAACCTCAACTACCACACAGAGAACAACCACGACTTCAACACCGGGATTAACCACAACTACGACTCAAGGGCCAACCACAACTTTAACAATGGGGTCAACCGCAACAACCGGAGCAGGGTCAACTACAACTTCAACATCGGAAACAACCACAATTACCACTCAAGGACCAACTACCACACAGGGACCAACCTCAACTTCAACATCGGGGCCAACCACAACTACCACAGTAGGACCGACCACCACATCTTCAACATCGGGACCAACCTCAACTACAACACAGGGGACAACCACGACTTCCACGGTAGGACCTACCACCACAACTTCAACACCAGAATCAACCTCAACTACCACACAGGGAATAACCACGACTTTTACACATGGGCCAACCACAACTACCACACAGGGGCAAACCACTACCACAACACCGGGGTCAACCACAACTACCACTCAAGGACCAACCACAACTACCACACAGAGACCAACCTCAACTACAACACAGGGGACAACCACAACTTCCACGGTAGGACCTACCACCACAACTTCAACACCGGAATCAACCTCAACTACCACACAGGGAATAACCACGACTTTTACACATGGGCCAACCACAACTACCACACAGGGGCAAACCACTACCACAACACCGGGGTCAACCACAACTACCACTCAAGGACCAACCACATCTACCACACAGGGACCAACCACAACTTCAACATCTGGGCAAACCACAACTACAACAGTTGGACCTACCATAACATCTTCAACACCGGGACCAACCTCAACTACCATACAGGCAACAACCACGACTTCCACACAGGGGCAAACCACAACTTCAACACCGGGATCAACCACAACTATCACTCAAGGGCCAACCACAACTTCAACACCAGGGTCAACCACAAGTATCACACAAGGGACAACCACGACTTCCACACAGGGACCAACCACATCAACGGCATCAACCACAACTACCACGCAAGGGCCAACCACAACTTCAACATCGGAGTCAACTACAACTATCACACAGAGGCCAACCACAACTTCAACATCGGGGTCAACGACAATTACCACACAGGGGCCAACCACAACTACAACACTGGGGTCAACCACGGCTACCACTCAAGGACCAACAACAACTACTGCACAGGGAACAACCACAACTTCAACATCGGAGACAACCACAGCTACTACACAGGAGCCAGCCACAACTTCAACATCGGAGTCAACCTCAACTATCACACAGGGACCAACCACAACTACCACTCAGGGGCCAACTACAACTTCTACACAGGGGCCAACCACGACTATTACAGCAGGACCGACCGACACAACTTCAACACCGGGACCAACCTCAACTACCACACAGGGGACAACCACGACTTCCACTCAGGGGACAACCACAACGACCACTACAGAGCCCACTACAGCTACCACACCAGGGTCAACAACAACTATAACACAGGGTTCAACGACATCTACCACACCGGGACCAACTTCAGCAACCACTCAGGGGCCAACCACAACAACCACAGTAGGATCCACAACCTCAGCTGGTAATATCACTTCAACACCCTAAGTATCGGGGATGTAATCAAATGGGAATGTTCGTTCCATGTCTCATTGTTCCTCCGACTTTTCCGGCATTATCGGTACAGGACCTCTAGTACTGACTACCTTTTAGGTTATTTGCCGGGGTAACTTGTTCAGAACTATCTTTTACTAAATAGATTGAAATTTGCTAGGGAGACATACGTTATCTCTAATTATGTCCCATTTACCTTAGTTTTACTATTTGACAAAAGTTTCAACTTGTCCAAATTGAAAGCATTTACAGACGAAAAACTAAATGTAGCTCAAAAAGGATGGGATTTTCCACAAGAAGTGTTCAAAACATAGTGAAAGAAAAGAAATAAAGTTTAGGTTACCATTTTATTGTTATCTTATTTCTTTTTCCACTTTTTTTTTTCAATAGCTCCCATAAAACACAAGATTGTTTAGTTAAAGTTTAAGTCTGTGGTAATGTACACCATTTATTTAACAGGTGACGTAGATGGCGGTCTGTCGCAGTGGTCAGCCTTTTCGTCTTGTTCTGTAACCTGCGGGACAGGAGTGCAGATTAGGACAAGAACATGTACCAACCCGGCTCCACAGGGCAATGGCGCGAATTGTACCGGAGATACCACGGAGACAATCGCTTGCGTTCAAGAAGACTGTCCAGGTGAGTTCATTTATGTATCAACTGAATTCATGTTTCTTTTTGTTCCCTCGATTGCAGCTTTTTAGAGCTGGTACTATTCGCTAAACCTTTTACCAAACGATCTCGAACGATCCCGAGTTTTAACGACCCTGAGAAGCCTTTGGAAAACATTGTGGGAATAGGAGAAAATACTGTTAAGCATTTTCTCCTTTTTTCCACAATGTTTTCTGTTTATTTATTTATTTATTTATTTATTTATTTATTTATAAACAGATTTCGTCAGTTAGGCCACATTGAAGATGCTGTCTGCAAATGCTCTCAGTTTGGACAAGTCTAAAAATTTTGTCGTTTAGAAAAGGGCAAAAGGGCTAAAGCACAGACCTCCATTAGCGAATAGCTGTATGAGTGTAAATTAAGATCAGACTGCAAAATTACGTGTGGTCCGATCTTTGAACTACACCGTCCTCGTTGCCGAGACATTCTGAACAAGGGAAGAAGATTGTTGACATGCGCAGACAACGCATTTCAGGCATGAAAATACCTGTTGGACTTATCCGGCGCTATAGTGATTAAAGATACCTTACAGCCAGAAAGAAAAAAAAAAAAACACTGTTAAAACTTGACAGTGTGTGGGATGGCTCAGAATTTAGTCAGCTGTGTAAACATAGATAAATTACCAATATATATGCTATAAGGGATGAAGAAGCCCGAGGGATTTGTCCTCATTTAAAAGTCAGAAACGACAACAGTGATTTCTTTGAAGGCCTAAAAAAAAAATGTATTGCATTCTCTATCCGTCGTAATCTGTGCAACCTTGCAGTCGTCAGGGGAAACATTATACATAATGATTATAGTTTCATAAAAAAAAGATTAAATGCAGTAAAAACTGGCTGAAAACGAGAATAGATGTATCTTTCATATTACTTGTCTCGTTTCAGTAACACAACAAGAGAGTGAAAATGGCGTAGAACTGTTCCTTTCTGGTATTTCTGTAACACAGGTGAGCCGTTTCAACACATTACCGCGTGCAGACGGGGTCAACTACTCGTGCAGACGGATTTCAGCGTCAGACAGAAGGCCACTGTGGGGAAAACCATTGTGAAAAAATGAGAAATTGTTCATAACGAGCAATTTCTCATTTTGCCACAAGGTTTTCATTTGCATAACTTAGTTCATGTTATTTTCATCTATATTTTCCACAAAGGTGTTTACCAGTTCATATCTGTTATAAATAATACATATGGGCCATGCTCTGGCAAAGGTGGCTTAACTCTTTACCAAATGACAATATTTTAGACCTACCCAAATTGAAAGCGTTTGCAGACTACACGCTTTTACCAAACGACAATATTTTAGACCTACCCAAATTGAAAGCGTTTGCAGACTACACGCTAAATGTAGCTCAAATGATGATTTCTGACATTGATAGAGTAGAAAACATTGTGGTAAAAAGAGAAAATGCTGGTGACCAGCATTTTCTCTTTTTCCCTCAATGTTTTCAAAAGCCTTCTTCTTCAGGGTCGTTAAAACTCGGGATTGTGTGGTAAAGGGTTAATACATCTCCGTGATGCATTATGCCAAGCTAGTCATCGCATGATTATAGATCTAAAAACCCAATCAGTCTAACAACCACCGGAATCCTCATATAGAATTGTCCTTGGCCATGCAGAAAATTCATTAAAAGAAAAAAAAAAGTTTCGCCCCGGACTGCGGAGGCTGACATGGGTCGATACTTTTCGCAGATGCATTAAGCCCTCTTTTCATAGAGCATGGCTCATATATGTATGCCATTAATGTCGCTCTTGAAATACATGTGAATAGTTTTACTTTGTATATGGGTTGGTGGCCTAAATACTTCAATAAAGTTGTTGTATTGTATTTCGAAGCAATCCGTTACAAAATTTGCTGTAGGAGTTAACGAGTTAACCTTGAAGTGCTCAAAAAGAATGTTTTAAGCGTAAATTTGCAAATTTCTCTTTTTCTTACAATGTTTACCATTTTGTAGAAACACAACAATTATTTTTCCTTCATAGTTGAATATTCAATAGTTATTTACAGTTCTAAATATAGCCTGTACAGAAATGGCTTAACCCTTTACTAAATAGTTTATTGATCCAGAGGAAAAAAAGGCTTTTTGAAAATATCGCTGAAAAAGGAGAAAATGCTGTCAACCAGTATTTTCTCCTATTCCCAAAAAGCCTTCTATTATTCAAAAGACAAGCTTTATTACTTGAGCCACATTTGTCGTCTGCAAATGCTTTGAATTTCGACTAGACTTAAATTTTTGTCATCTGGTATAGAGATGACGCCATGGTTAACTATTTTTCTCTTTCTCATTACAGTTTCAGTCCGTAGAAGCGGAGTTTCGATCGAGTGTGGCTTCCAGTGTTAATGCATTTTGTCGCCTAAATGAAGCGAACGCCAGACTGTGTTGTAATGATAACCAAAATTACAGGTTTGTCATTTCGTTAAGTTCTTTAAATAGCGGACGCAGAAGACTACAGCGGACAGCGGACAGCGGACTTTTATGTGGGGTTGTCGCAAAAAAAAAATCACAAAGCGATAATTGCTTTATTTAAAGTGAGATTGATTCGAATTTTAATCATACAGTGTGAAAAAGGGGATTGAGTACATCTGAAAAAAGTATTGACTCATGTCAGCCTGCGCAGTTTGCTCAGGCTGATGTAGGTCAAAACTTTTTGACATTTTTAGATTGCATGTCAAAGGACCATTCTACCACATGTGTCTGATAGTTGTTAGATCAAAGCGTTGAAAGCACTGGTGTGGCAAGGAAGCCATTGTGTTGAATTAATAATTTGAAAAATAAACAACAAAAATGGTTTCAAAACATTTGCTTGAAGTCAACCTACTATAAAGTCATGCACAATCCAATAGAGCAGGTGCAATCTTGTGGGACGAACAAGCCATGGCGAACAAGCCCAGGGACGAATAAGCCCAGGAACGACCTGGTTTTGGGACGGGCAAGCACGGAATCGATTGGTCAGCAGACAAAGATCGGGCGTATCATTACGCCAGTGGAAGACCATAGCAAATAAAGCTATTTTCGATAAAAAGATGTGTTTCCACGATCGATGGCCTAATTCACTTCATTTTAATACGTCATTTTCAATTTTATATTTGAGTGCAACTGAAACAGTTATTTGTCTGAGAAAAACTGCGTTTAATTGGGTTTACTCCCTTCAGTCTTGCACAAATTACGATACATGATTTTCAAAATGCCGTATAGAACTCATGGTGGCATTGTCTTCTACAAATGCCACAAAAAACTGAATATTGTGCAGAGCTCCAGACAGAGGGAGTGATTTTGATTTCAAAATTAAAAATATTAATTACTTTCCACTAAACCCAATGTTGTGGGTACTCATTAGAATCGTCTCATCGAGACGATTCTAATGAGTACCCACAACATAGGGTTTGGAGGAGAAATGATGGATTTAGAAGACTATCACTCCCTGTTATCTGGAGCTCTGATTGTGGATCCATATATATGTGATGACTTACTTGATACTATAATAAATCACGGAGATACATTAGAACCACCTTTGCCAGAGCACAGTTAATAGACATGATTTCCTTTCATCGGTTTTTCTTGCAGTCCCACCTCCAACGTAATATTTGTCGACGCGAACCAAGTGTCGCTGGTAGACGGGTATCCAACTTTGGTGGGTGACGGCAGTTTGAGAGTTCTACTTGTACTGAAATACAGTCCAACTAGCGCACTGTGCTCTTCCGGAACGTCCCGCAAGAGGAAAAAGAGGGCTTTGGTACTAACAGGGGACGAGACATTGTTTTCGCAGGCACTTTTGATATCAGTTCTGCAACAGCAGTATGTTGTGATTCATTTCTTTTTCTTGTTGTCGTCGTTGTTAGAAAACTTTTAAAAACATGGGTGCTAAGCGCGACTCACTGACCTTTTGTGGACAGCGTAGATCAAGATCAGACTGCACAGAACGTGGATCTACACTGGAACTTGGGTCTACACTGTCCGATAAGGAGATACCTTTCCTCTAAAAATAACTTTGCAACAGGAAAATTTGGATTTTTACTATCAGCTTGAAAGTTTCGTTTCTTTAATTCAGCAGGATACGGGTTAAAGCATGGATGCACTTTCGTGTGCCCATAGTGCTCTGAGCACGGCCTGAAGCGCCGTGTTTTAGTACTGAAGATCAACATTTTTAGAAAGCATAAGTCAACAAGTGAATACTTTACTTGGCAGATGTTTAGCTGGTCAGAATCATATGAGCCATGCTCCGTGAAAAAGGGGATAAATGCATCTGCAAAAAGTATCGACCCATGTCAGCCTGCACAGTCTGAACCGAAACTTTTTGCTATCTTTAAATTTTCAGCATGTCAAAAGACCAGTAATATCTCATGATTCCGTAGGTTGTTAAACAAAGTGGATTTTAGGGGGTCCGTAACAATGGAGATGCATTAAGCCCCCTTTTCACAGAGCATGACTCAACTATGGATTCTACTGTGTACCCTTTAATGGGCAATTACACACCTGTGAAATTTATAGGCACACTTCATAGATTAACCCTTACTTTTTTTTGTTAATAAGTGACATGAAACTTTTCAAGCCGACAGTAAAAACCCAAATTCTGCTATTTCAAACGGATTCTTTGGGGGAAAAGATATTTCCTTAACGAACTGTGTAGATCCAAGATCAGACTGCACATTCTGTGCTGTCTGATCTTGATCTACATTGTCCGTAAAATGTCCTTGAATCAAGCTAAGCGGCCTAAGGGCTAAGCGACTTTTAAGCCCTAAACGTCTTTCACAACTTTAATTACCTCTGCGGCCAGCGTAGACTAAGATCAGATTGCAAAAAAGGTGCATTCTGATCTGTGATTTACTCTGTCTGCTCAGCTAAAAAAATCTGGATATTAGCAGCCTTGGGATTGTACCTTCTAGGGTCTTGTTTCTATACAGAAAGTGTCTGTTGGTTTTAATCAGCATTCTAATTATAGAACCTACGACTTTTGGCCCCTGCAGTACTAAGCATTTGAAAACCTTATTGAAACAAGTAATTTATCCCTTTTCTACATTGTTTCCCACATATGTTCGCATAAATTGTAGTACTTTTTGGCTGCTCTTGAATAGCCTGGTCTGTTGATTGATTGTATGGTGTTTAACACCGTTTTCAACATTATTTCACTTATATCGCGGAGGGCAGTGCACCTATCCATGCTTTTCTGGAGTTTCTTTTACATGTACTCAGCACAATATTCTTTCCAAGCCACTGGCTGCTTTCCCGCATGACCATCGTCGAAACAATGGTCAGGGGTAGGAGGAATGAATCTTGTCGCAATGACTATCACCAATCCTCGGAAAGAAATTGGCAGAGTCGGGGATCGAAAGTCCTGTACGCTACCGACTGATCTACCGGGTCTCGACAAAATAGCCTGTGGCTTAAAAGATACATTATACAACTAAAATCTGAAAAACAGTTTGTTTTCAATTATTATTCAGACAAACAAATTTAGTGACCACTTTTGTAACCGAGGTACAAACGGCACTCGGACAAACTTTACCAATAGCTGTATCAGCTGTGATCCAGATCGGTGGCACGACCCCAAATCCGGTAGGTAGATCGTATTCTTAGAAACCTGATTTGGTTTTTTTTAAGGACTATTTAAATCTAATTCTTGTCTAGCTTCAGAATCTTCTACAGCCTTTCAAAGTCAATAGGAAGATAAGACAGTTTTTGCAAACTCCACATGTATTTCGATAAAATATTGTTTTTCTATTGTTACGTTGTTTTCATGTCGTATGCTCTTATTCCTGGTAGAAGTAAAAGTTTAATTAATTAACCCTTTCCCAAACAAGCCCTGGTTCTCACGTGTCTGCAGTACAAGTCTGTTGAAAACACTGTGGGAAAAGGAGAAATTGCTCGTAACGAGCAATTTCTCCTTTTCCCACAGTGTTTTCTACCCTTTTTGAGACCTTTCTGCCATTTTCATCAAATTTAAAATTGTCGTCTGCAAACTCTTTCAATTTGGACCAGTCCAAAATTTGTCGTTTGGGAAAGGGTTAAAAGAAGAATTATAATACGACGATAAGGGAAGATAACTTATATTCCTGTAAGATAAGGTAAGCGAACTTCTTCTTTAGTTTTTTCCTAAAAATTGTCTTCTGACGGGGCATAAAAACTTTATTTGTGCTGTAATTGGTTTTCTCTTAAACAGGCGGCATAACTTTTCATTTTTCGAAATAAAAGGCATTTGCAGACGACAATTTACAAGTAGGTCAATAATAGGGTTTGTTTTTGAAAGGGTAGAAAACAGTGTGAGAAAAGAAGAAAACGCTGTCAACCAGTATTTTCTCTTATTCCTACAATGTTAGTTTAGTTTAAACATATTTATTTTACATCGATTGAGAAACAAGTTCTTACAACCTATATTAATCTCTCTCGATTCTGCTTCCTGGAAACTACACCAGTACTCGCGCCGAATGTGTGGGCCAATGAACAGTCCCAAAGTTGACATCCGCTCCCGGGTATCGAACTCAGGACGTTTTGATTACGAGGCCGACGCTCTACCTCACAACCACGGACACCACACAATGTTTGTTACCCCTTAAAAAACCAATCCCTTTAGTTAGATTTAATCTGTCGTCTGCAAATATTTTATATATGGACAATTCCATAATTTTGTAGTCTGGTAACGAGCATTCCTCCTTTTTCCACATTCCTCCTTTTTCTGTCTTTTCGAAAACAAATACCCTAATTTCAGCTAGATTTAATTTATCGTCTGTAATCACTTTCAATTTGGACAAGTGCATAATTTTGTCGTCTGGTAACGAGTTTTAAACGTTACCTCGAATAGAAAGAGGACAGACGAGCCATTTTCGGCGACGGTTTGTGAACATGATTGTAACCATCTTCGCAAGCTAAGGATACTAAGGTAGTACCCTTGGCCGCTCGCCTTTTTAAAAATCGAAACTCCCGCTGCGCCATTTCATTGGATGCGATTAAAACCCATCGCGTCCAATCAAACCATCCGTAACAAGAAATCTTCCGCGAAACAGAAAACAGTAATGGCGGCGCCCGTCAAAAACGAAGGTTGTCGTGTTTGTGACGAAAATTTGCCAAAAAAGAGTAGACGATCGATATTTAATGAGTTTTTTATGATCAATTATGTGAAATATTAGGACGGGTTCCACAGCCAAATGATTGCGAATCATCGTATGTCTGATTAATTTCAGAAAATTGTGATGAATCCGAAAGCGCAGCCATATTTGATGCATAGCCTAACAAATTTTATTACGAGCATTTTGATTGATCAGAAATAACATCAGCAAAGGTTACGCAACTCGTGATATTCGATAGTTGGCGCAGCGGGAGTTTCGATTTTAAAGAGGCGAGCGGCCAAGGGTACGTAACGAACAAAGTGGAGTTAGTATCCTTGGCTTGCGAAGATGGATTGTAACTTTCATTAGATCTTTACCAGACGACAAAATTGTAGGCTTATCCAAACTGAAAGCATTTGCAGACAACAAATTGTATATGACTAAAATGAAAGAAATTTTCTTTGAAAAAGGAGAAAACAAAGTGGGAAAGGGAGAAAATGCTGGTTACCAGTTACATGTACGTGTTCTAACCCACGGAATGATTTTTTTCTCTATAACAGAATGCTGATGACGACGATGATGATACCCCGGCCTGGGTGATTGCTGTTGCTGTTGTGGGCGCGGTTGTCGGTGTTTTAATTATTGTTGCCATCATTTTACTGGTGTTGTACAGCATGTAAGTATTCGTGGCCACGTGGTCTTATAAATTCAAGACCAAACACTGCGCGTGCCCAGTTGTTCAGCATGTAGTACTCGTGGTCACGTGGTGTATAGATTCAAGCCCACGCACTGTGCGTTACCATTTTTTTCAGCATGTAAGTACTAATGGCCACATGATCTTATAAATTCAAGTCCACGCACTGTGCGTTCCCATTTGTTCAGCGTGTAGTATTCATGGTCACATGATCTCTTAAATTCAAGTCAACGCACTGTGCGTTCCATTTGTTCAGCATGTAGGTACTCGTAGTCACGTGATCGTATAGATTCAAGTCCCCGCACTATGCGTTCCTATTTGTTCAGCATGTAAGTACTCGTGGTCGCGTGATCTTATAAATTCAAGTCCACGCATTAGGCGTTCCCAATTGTTCAGTATGTAAGTACTCGTGGTCACGTGATCTTATTCAAGTCCGCGCACTGTGCGTTCCATTTGTTCTGGAAGTTTTCATTAGTCCATAACAGGTTTGTATTTAGTCGCTAAGCCTGTTAGCTCAGTTGATAACGTGCAGAGCCTGAAACCTGGGAGTCGCTGGTTTGAATCCCCATCTTGGCAAATTTCTTGTCGAGAGTATTATTAAGAATATTGTGTGGTGTACTGTAAGAGAAACTGAAGGAAAACATGGTTAGGTACACCGTCTGTCGCGACATAACTAAATTATTGCTGAAAACGGTTAGAGAAACTCAAGGAAAGCATTGTTATGTGCACAATCTGTCGCGATATATAATTGAAATACTGTTGAAAACGGTAAGAGAAACTCAAGGAAAGCATGGTTAGGTACATTCTCTATCGCCACATAACTGAAATATTGTTGAAAACGGCGTTAAGCACCATACAAACAAACAATGCAAATATGTGCTACGTCAATGCTTTTGGTTCCATGTCCTCGCTGAGCCCCTACCGAGTCCTGATTCGACCATATCATTGCTACGTTCTTTTGTTAATATGCTCAAATTTGGCAATTGCATTACAGCCTTCTACCGTGTTCTTCATTCATATGGCGTCTAACTGGGTTTTCTTTGACAAAGTGGGAACTTAATTAAGAGCGACTCAGATTTAACCATACCATCCAAATACGTATATCAGTTTTATCCGTAGATAAACGGGATTCTTATTGGCTAATATAAGACAACTACAGCCAATGGGACATTATTATACTTCTGTCTAATATCATATTTTTTCGCATTTTTTTTATTGCTGACTTTGCCCCGATTTTTTTTTCGAAACTTTTTCCGCTCTGTGGCATAACTCTTCACCAGATGGCAACATTTTAGCGTGGTCCAAATTAATAATCTTTGCAGGCGACATATTAAATGTGACTCGTGTAATGAAAATTGTCTGGAATAAAAAAAAAAGAAACTTTGCGGGACAGAGAAAATGCTATTTACCGTCATTTTGTCATTTTCCTGAATGTTTTCAAAAAAGCCTTTTCCTGTGTAGTAAAGGATTAAATACTTAAGAGTACTGGTTTACCCAGTTTCCCTTTTTGGGACTTTGCTGCCACAAATGTTGAATAAGTTAATTTATATTAAATGGGTCATGCTCTGTGAAAAGAGGGCTTAATGCATCTCCATGATGCATGATACGAAGCAAGTCATCACAAAATTATAGATCCATAAAATCCATTTGGTCTAAAAGCTAACTGAATCATTTGGGTAAAATGATCCATTTGACATTCAGAAAAATTTACAATAAGCAAAAAGTTTCGACCCATGTCAGCCTGCGCGGACTGCGCAGGCTGACATGGGTCGATACTTTTTGCAGATGGATTAAACCCCCATTTTTCATAGAGCATGGCTCATTTTCTTTTTCAATACTTGCTTGCAGGAAGAACAACAGGGTTGGAGATATCAATGGTTCATAGGAGAGACAGTGAAATTATCAGAAACAGCCCGTCACCTGTTACCACACAATAACTGCTCTTACCCCGTTCTCCTGTTAATATTGAGACATTGTGGGAAAAGGAGTCGGCGGCTGCTTGTGACAGACAGTTGCTCCTATTTCCACATTGTTTTCCCGATAGTTCGTTAACTCCATACATTTTGCCTTTTTTGTCATTTTTTTACAAGCAGGTTTAAGTGATTTAAATAGTCTGTTGTACAATGGTTTAAATTCAAGAATACAAACGTGCGTGTCTGAGGGTATCATCGGCAAAATCCGACACTCCACGACCACTACAGTCGGCATATATCCAGACAGATACGATCGACTTCACTCGGGATATTTCGGATATGATCGTCACTTCACGCGACAGTGTTCGGGTTATGTCGAGGAAGTCGGCGTCAAACTCGACCTAATTAAGTCCATAAGATGAAGACTGAAGAATATCCGTAATTCCTTGACCCCCTCGTTGTAAAGATGGTTTATCTGAGCTTCGACATGAACCAGTGTTACTCTGGTTTGAAATTATTTTTCTTACGTGTATTCGTTGGAAATTTTTTTTCTTCTTAAAGTGTGACGCGCATATAATGTTTGACAAACAGAAACTCAAGAGGATACATTTCGTATAAAGTAATATTGTACATTTTGAAATAATTTATTGCAGACTGATTTTAACATATCCTTTCAAATATGAATAATTGATATGAGCCATGTTCTGTGAAAAAAGGGGTTTTAATGCATCTGCAATAGGTGTCGACCCAGGTCAGCCTGTGCAGTCTGTGCAGGTTGACATGGGTCAAAATTTTTTGCTTTTGGTAAATTTTATGCATTACAAAGGACCATTCTGCCTCAGGATTCAGTTAGTTTTTAAAACAAAATAGATATCAGAGATCCACAATTATGTGATGACTTGGTTGGTATCATGCATCACGGAGATGCATTAAGTTCCCTTTTGTCAGAGCATGGCTCATATTGATTAAAGCTAAATACATGAAAATGTCGTGAAAAACAAAGAAATAACTCGTTACAAATAATGAATTCTTTTACAACAATGTTTTGATTGCTAAAAGTCATCTGAGAGTGGTAATATGTTTTGTTAACTATAAGACTGTGATATCACGTTATTATTTATTGTGTATAGGCCATTTTAACTCGTCGTTCATTGTAGTTTTTTCTTGTACATAATTACGATCGCTTTTTGAACTGTTCCATTTGGGGTGCGTAACCTAGTCTGGAAAGTTTATACATATCACGAGTAAGTTAGGATAAAATAATCGAAACATTATCTTTACTGATGATATATGTGAGCCATGGTCTGTGAGAAGAGGGCGTAATGCATCTGCGAAAAGTATCGACCCAGGTCAGCCTGCGCAATCCGCGCAGGCTGACCTGGGCCGAAACTTTTCGCTATTGGTCAATTTTCTGTATGTCAAAGGACCAGTCTACCTTCTGATACTGTCAATTGTAAGAGAAAATGGACGTTATAGATCCATGATCACGTGAAGACTTGTTTGGTATCACGGAGATGCATTAAGCCCCCTTTTTCCAGAGCATGGCTCATATGTATAGTTCTGATCTTGGAATATCGTGGAAATTGAGAGCAGACATGATATGATATTCATCTTTAATTATTGAACTGAAGCCAACAATATGAACGATTTGTTAATGGATTGTTTAATAGTACATTTCCGTTGTCATCATTTCTCATTAAATCTTTCCCAGACGACAAAATTATAGCCTTGTCCAAATTGAAAGCATTTGCAGACGACAATTCCAACGAAGCTCAAATGGTGCAATTTTTCTTTGATAGGGTAGAAAACGTTGTGGGAAGAGGAGAAAATGCTGGTTACAAGCATTTTCCCCTTTTCCCACAATGTTTTCAAATGCTTCTTTCCTAGGGTCGTTAAAAGGCAGTATTGTGCGGTAAAGGGTTAAGACATAGAAAGCACGATGCTTTGCTGCAGACTTTCTAGGTTAGTATATAGATAAACGAATTTGAAAATTTCTCCCTGTTCTAGATCAGCCTACAGGGTCTGTATTCACCAACCATTCTTAACAATATTCTTTGTCTTATTCTCCAAGATTTTCTGACTTTGAAAGTAACACAACTTCTGATTGGCTAGACCAAATGGTTTAGCCAATCAGAAGTTGTGTAACCTTCAAATTTAGAAAATTATGGAGAACAAGACTGAGTACGTTCTTAAGAATGGTTGGTGAATACGGACGCACTAGTATGGTTCCGGACAATGCACACCTAATCCTTAATCCTTTTAAGTGCTGACCTTAGCTTTAGTTCGTTTTGCGAACAGTGTAGATCTGACCTTTTGTGGACAGCGTAGATCAAGATCAGACTGCACAGAACGTGCAGTCTGATCTTTGATCTACATTGTCCGATAAGGAGATATCTTTCCTCCAAAAATACCTTTGAAATAGGGGTATCTGGGTTTACAATATTGGTTTAAAAGTTTCATTTCTCTTATTTAGCAGGATAAATAAGGGTTAAGAACGGCAACTCTGTATCAGCACCTGACTGAAGTAGGCGAGTAGCGGAACTTAATCCTCTAGGACGGTTTACTCTTTACCAAGCGACAAAATTTTAGACCGGTCCATTTGCAAACGGCAAATTAAATGTCGCCCAAAATGATGGAATTTTTGTTTGAAAGATCAGAAAAAAAAAATAAATAAATAAATAAATAAATAAAATAAAATAAAAACGCAGAGAAAGGAGAAAATGCTGGCTACCAGTATTTCTTCTTTTCCCACGATGTTTTCAAAAGCCTTTTTTCCTCATGTCTGTAAAAACTCATGGTCTTTTTAAAAAGTAATTTATTATAGTTTAGTATTCATTTCTGTCTATACAATGCTATGTAATTAAGCGCTCTGTGTACAAAAGTGTCTATATTTCTTAATAAAACTTTTCCTACACATTGAAAACTTATGTTCTGATCTTTGCTTTTGTATCTGATTGCAGGGAAAAAAGGTTCATCTTTTAAATTTTGGATATGCGCACCGAAATCTTTGCAAACATGTTCGATCAAACTACATGTTGTTATATACTTAGAATACTTCTGTTATAACCCTTAAATAAATGAAACGAAAATTTCTACCCAATAGTAAAAAAATCCAAATAAATGTATTGCGATTTCAAATTTGATTTCACCGGAAAGAAAACATCGTATCGGACAGAGTAGATCAAAGATCAGACTGTAATCTGATCTTTGATCTACACTGTCCGCAAAGGCGAACGGGCCGCTAAGCAGCTTAAGGTTAAACATCGGAGAAAACGTCGAGGTATTGTCATAGCCCTGTGGTCGATGTCGTCTGCTTCGTAGTGTCGTGCAAAAACTGAGACATTTACCAGTTTCTCTGTTATTGCTGACGATTATTTGGTTCTACTCCCGCTAGTTGTTTACTATCGGCAGAGGAACCCATACCACAGGGACAGATAATCCTCAAAACACAGTTATGTCCCTTCTTCACCCAGAATTTTCACTAACCCACAGCCAAGTGTGAGCACGCGCATCCGGTGCTCTTTTTTTTTTACTTGTCACAGAAAACAAGCCCCATTCATCTAAAAGTAAACTCCAGAAAGTATTCAACGACCAAATCTTCGATTTCATATGTGCTTTAATTGCTTTTTTTAAAATAAAGGATCAAAAAACAGATTTTTTTTTCATGGTATTTCCTATTGTTATTAGTTTGGTACCCCGCCGTACTACAAGAGTACGTCAGGCAAAGCGCAAGAATGGCGGCCCCCGTTGGTAATATGCAGAGACGGGATATTGTTATTTCACATGATCAAGTCGGATAATAGGCTGAATTCAAAACAGATCGTTCGCACTGAAGTCATGGCAGTGAGATTTTCTACATGTCGTTCTTATTTAGCGAGAAAAACTACATATCAGAAATGCTTTAAGTATCCGAAATGTCAATAGACCTATACAATGTCCGAAAACAGGGCTACTTTTAAAATGATTCATAGCCGAATTTTTATTTAAACAATATCCCAACAGCACGTTTTAGATTCGATAATGTATTTTTGTACAAAATTGGTCTCATTTTATTAACTGATAAAACTGGATCACATGAAATTGGGGAAAACGGGGAAGCATGTAGGGGTACTCTTGAGGACACCTAGGATGCCGCGATTATTGCGCTTTGCCTGACCCGATAACGTAGTGGTAGGGGCAGGTAATCCAGACTATTGTGATATAAGTAAATGACTTCGAGCGGTGGGTAGAATCACCGGATCGAACAGGATCGGACTTAATAACTGGATTAGACCGGGTCGAAACGGATAGAACTGAATAACCGGATTGGAATATTTTTCTTCAATGTTGTATGGACAAACCAAGTTTTATCCTTTCCCAGGCTGCTTATTCCACATTCGGTAGACTTTCAGTACTTTGATTAACTGTGATACACCTATATCATGACGAAAGCACCATTATCTGTGTTTCCTGTGTAAACTGAAAGGGGTGGGGTAACAATACCTTTGCCGATCATAAGCGGCCAGAGCATACATGTATTGTATATGACTTGTCTCGGGACAATGGGGACACATTTATATGGCGACAGAGCTCTACATTTCTTTAACTCTTTACCAAACGATTCAATTTTAGACTAGTCCAAATTGAAAGCAATTGCAGACGACAGATTAAAGGTGGTCCAAATGACAAAAATTTGTCTTTGATACGTTAGGAAACATTGCTGGAAAGGGAGAAAATGCTGGTTACTAGCATTTTCTCCTTTTCTAATATTGTTTTCAAAACACTTGCGCCTCAAGGTCGTTAAAAATCTTGATCGTTAGGTAAAGGGTTAATCCATTTTCATACGACTTATTTGAAATTGGTTCATACAAAAAGCATTTTCATTCGAGAAATTAAATGTGGTTTAATTGGTGGAGTTTGTCAGAGAGAGGGAAGAAAACATCAAGGGAAAAGGGAAAATGCATTTTATTATTTTCCCTTGATGTTTTAAAAAGTCCTCTTTATCAGGGTCATGGGAACACAGGAATGTTTGGTAAATTTGTAAAATGAAAATCCAAAAGCATGGCAGCAGCAGAATTAGCAACAGCAACCCTATAATACTAATAATAAAAATACTAATAATAATAACAATGAATAACCTGGGAATTTTAGTGTAATCCTGTCGCTAAGGATGAGTCATTGCGTTTTGTGGACGACGATGACAACAACAACAATAATAATGATGATAATAATACATATATCATATTTTGTGAAGGTAAAAAGTTTAAGACATAAAATTCTAAAACCCGATAAAATGATTAATTTTTCGAACTCCCCACGTGCATTAATCAGTGGCACAAATGAGGGTAGAGATCTACTTTCATTGCAGCAATACATTCCCTTGACGGTGTAGTGTCTTTAACTTCCGGTTCATTACCGTAGGTATACCTGGAAATCTCCATTGCTTTGGCGTTGAAGGAAAGGGTTGGTAATGTCACCTGAAAGTCATCAATACTCGCTCCTGGTAGTGGTCACGTGATCGGTGAGTTTGCGCAAAACTGCGCAAAGCTGCAGCCCGGTACATATGAGCAATGCATCTGCAAAAAGAATCGACCAGGTCAGCCTGCGCAGTCCGCGCAGGCTGACCTGTGTCGAAACTTTTTTGCTTTTGGTCAATTTTCTACATGTCAATGGACCAGTCTACCTCATAACTCAATTGGTTGTTCGACAAAATGGCTTTTATGGATCCATAATTATGCGAGGACTTGCTTGGTATGATGCATCACGGAGAGGCATGTAACCCCCTTTTGCCAGAACATGGCTCATATTCATAAAAGGAGATAAGAGTGTAGACGGGAACAGCGTAAAACAGCATTCAAACAAATACATAAAAAACGGAATACCAGGCTAAAGTCTTGCTACAAACCATCAATAAGTGGTGCCAAGGGTCTCACCACACGAATAGTTGATAAGCTTTCAGATCAAACAATTAACCTTTATTTTTGCTGATTTTAAAACAATCGATGAATCTAATCATTTTCACCCTTTACCACACTATTATTTCCAAGTTTTATCTACCCCCCCCCCCCCGAAAAAGGCTCCTGGAAACATTGTGCGAAATGGAGAAAATGATGGTAACTTAGACCATTATAAACACTAATTGAGTCATATTTATTTTGTCGTCTGCAAATAAGTCGTGCTCTGTGAAAAGTGGGCTTAATGCATCTGCACAAAGTATCGACCCAGGTCAGCCTGCGCAGTCCGCGCAGGCTGACCTGGACCGAAACTTTCTGCGATTGGTCATGTTTCTACGTGTCAAAGGACCAGTCTACGCCATGATTAAGTTGGTTGTGAATGAAACTGGCTATAATGGATTCATAATTATGTGATGGCTTGCTTGATATCATGCATCACGGAGCCCCCCTTTGCCAGAGCATGGCTAAAATGCTTTGAATATGGACTAATTTAAATTTCGTTGTCTGGTCAGTGAAGAGTTAATTATGGGCCAACTTATTGATTTTGTATCGTCAGATCTACAGTAAAGCTCAAATAGGTAACTGAGTACCTTCGAGGTGTCTGTTAAGATCACACAGCACGGATGCGCAGGCTAATCTTCGTTTTTTACTCCTTTTTCACAGGAAGCCACGGTAGGCAGTACCTGGGCTGCAAACGCGAAAAAAAAAAGCTTTGCCAAAGAATGAATATTTCAGTAGTTAAATTCCCATTTTGCACTACAATCATGTTTACATCACTTTTATCCTTTACAAAACAGTCCCGTGTTTTGACGTCCTTAGAGAAGAATGCTTCTAAAAACATTGTGAACAATTGAAAAAGAAAGAAAAAAAGGAAAAAGCATGGCAACCAATATTGTCTTCTTCTCATATAGCGTTTTCTAGCCTTTCAATGAAACATTCCAGCGTTTAAGGGACATTCAATTTATCGTCTGCGATTTCTTTCAATTTTGAAAAATCTAAAATTTTGTCGTCTGGTAAAGAGTTGATGGTTTTATTAGCTGGATACGTTATTGATGATAAGATAGAAAAAAGAACTGTTGCTATTAGCAACCCCGTCAAACATTACACCACATAGCGTTTAAAACACTTTACCAGACGACAAAATCTTAGGCTTGTCCAAACTGAAAGCATTTGCAGGCGACAAATCAAATATGGCTCAAAATGACGAGATAATGTTTTTAAAAAGAATAGTGAACATTGTTGGAAAAGGAGAAAATGCTGGTTACCAGCATTTTCTCCTTTTCCAACAATGTTTTTTAAAAGCCTCCTACATCAGGGTCGTTAAAACAGGGGACTGTTTAGTATAGGGTTATATGCTTTATGCAGCAGACGGTTTTGAAAATGAGCCATGCTCTGGCAAAAGGGGGCTTAATGCAACGCCGTGATGCATTGTGTCAATCAAGCCATTACATAATTGTGGATCCATAATGGCCACTTTTTTTTAACAACCGACTGAATCATGAAGTAGACTGGTCCTTGGACATACAGAAAACTGACCTATAGCGAAGAGTGTCGGCCCAGTCCGCTGCAGGCTGACCTGGGTCGATACTTTTCGCAGATGCATTAAGCTCCCTTTTCACAAAGCATGGCTCAAACATTAGTTATGAAATATAGATAATCATAATTAATTCTGGTATATTACCTAAATTCTTCTTTTCCCGCAACGGTTTTAAAAAACGAAGTCAATTGAGAGATGCAAATTATCGTCTGCAAAAGATACTGCGTTAACATGTAACAGTTGAATAAACAGACGCATTAATCTTTTACGGAACTATCCCATGTTTTTAAGAAACCCATCCACCCAGAAAGAAGTCTTTTGAAAACAATGTTGGAAAGAGAGAAAATCCTGGTAACCAGCACATTCTCCTTCTTCCATCATGTTTCCACCCTGTCAGGGACAATTTTTTATCATTTGAGCCACAATTTAATTTGTCATCTGCAACAGCTTTGAAGTTGGGTCTATTTTTTTTACGTTTGGTGAGAAGTTAACTTTTCAGTTTCTAAGAGCGGATCAATGCAGTTTTCAAGTCAGTGTAGATACGAGATCAGGCTGCTCTGAAAGTGCAGTCTTATCTTGTATCTACTGTCCAATGCACTGAGATTTTTCGAGTGAAAAGAAAATTAAAATCTCTGGAAACTTTCATTTAATTGGTCGGCCATGCTCTGGCAAATGGGGGCTCAATGATGCATTATACCACGTAAGTCATCATTTGATTACGGACGAGCAATTTCTCCTTTTCCCACAGTGTTTTCTACCCTTTTTGATAACTTTCTGCCATTTTCATCAAATTTGAAATTGTCGTCTGCAAACTCCTTCAATTTGGACCAGTCCAGAATTTGTCGTTTGGGAAAGGGTTAATCAAGAGGTAGAATGCTCCCTTTGTCATGCAGAAAATTGAACAAAGGCAAAAAGTTTCGGCCCAGGTCAGCCTGCGCGGACTGCGCAGGCTGACCTGAGTCGATACTTTTTGCAGATACGTTAAGCCCCATTTTCACAGAGTATGACTTACTTTTTAGCAGATGAAAGGATAAACTGAAGACCAATTGGCTACATCCATCTCGAATGATTTTTGTTTTCAAAACGGAAAATCATTTAAAACACAGCGATTCTAAAACCGTTTCATTCTCTATGATATATCTGCCTATCGGAAAGTGTAGCTCCAAGATCAGACTACGGGCTTTATGTGGTCTGATCTCGGAGTTGAATTGTCTGAAAAAACGTGTAAAGTTGCTCTTAACTTATCAGACATAATTTCTTACTCTTGACCATATTGAAAGTATTTGCTGACGCCAACTTAAGTCTGGCTCAAAATGACCGGATTGGTCTTTAAAAGGGTAGCAAGCATTGTGAGAAAAGGAAAAGATTCCTGGTTACCAGCGTTCTTTTTCCTTTTCCCATAATGTTTTATAACATCTATTCCTTCAGGGTTTCAGTTTAAACATATTTATTTTACATCGATCGAGATATAAGTTCTTGCAACTTACACTAATGTCCTACTCCATTCTACTTCCTTGAAACTACACCAGTACTCCCACCAAATTCGTTGGCCAATGAACAGTTCCAAAGTTGACTCCCGCTTCCGGGTATCGAACTCGGGACCTTCGTCAAGGCCGACGCTCTACCTCACAACCACGGACACCACCCTCAGGGTCATTCAAATAATGGATTGTATGGTAAAGGGTCTACCTTCATTGTGTTCCATTGTGTATTACATTGATTTAACGCTGTAATGTTCCGTTTTGACAGCAAATAACTTGTCCAAGTTTGAAGTAAATATCTTCAGGAATAACAGAGATAATGTAAAATGTCAAAGTTTTTGCACTACGACAATGAGGCATCTATACAGACTTTGACAATTAGCTATACGTTTTCTTTGTAAACTGATGAGCTAAAGACTACCAGTTGAATAAAATCATATGGATGATACAAGACTGCCCAAGGAACATTTCTATAAATGTTTTGTCAAAATATCTGCTGTAAATGCCACTTTCCAATTTTTCCCATTTAAAGTCTATGGAATCTCTATGTTGCTATATCAACCAAATTGGAAAGCCGATTTTCATAAACAAGAGGGCCGTTGAACCTAAAGCCCGCATCTAAGTAAAGTCATCTAGGATTGACAAATTTGAAGAGCTCCTGGTTGTGATCATGTAAATCACAAATGAGCCATACTCTGGCAAAGGGGAGTTTAAAGAATCTCCGTGATCCATCATTCCAAACGAGCCGTCATATATTTATGGATCCATAAAATCTATTTTGTTGAACAACCGACTGAATCATGAGGTACACTGGTCCTTTGACTAGCAGGAAATTTGCCAAAAGCAAAAAGTTTCGGCTCAGGTCAGCCTGCGCAGACTGCATAGGCTGACCTCGGTCGATACCTTTTGCAGGTGCATTAAGACCCCTTTTCACTGAGCATGGCTCAAATTATATGACCAAGTTACATGCATATCAGACAGAAAAAGGATTTGTCTCACTAACCTACTTTTTGAACTACAGGTCCTTGAGGGCCTGAATCGCTCTACTGCCAGTGATTTTGCTTTTTTTTTTTTTAGCATACATTATGACTTCCTGATGCATGATGCAAAAAGGAAAAAGCTAAACCCCCCTCCCACACACACACACAAAAAGGGGGGGGGGGTGCAACCCACAAAGACAGCACAAGTAGGCATGGTGAATTTAACAAATAGTAATAAAACTGAAGTACATTTTCTCAAAACCAGTCGTTTGAAAATCCAGGGTTTCGGTACTCATCGTGTTAAACAGTCTCTGTAAGTTTCAATGAAATGTGAATGATCTGGACTGTGTTGAGTAAACAATACTAAGTCATCAAATTGCTGTGTTTCCTAAACTGATTGCTAGATTTTCTTCATTTTTAAGAGAGTTCAATCCCTTGATGATACAAATAAACTGTGCAAGTTTCACTAAAATCTGACTACAAATGCAGACTTTATTGCATAAACAAGAAAAGGAAATGAAATTTTGAACTTTACATGGCTACTTTTCCCGCACTGATTGTCACTTTTTTTTTCAAAATCAATAGGTTTTAAGCTATTGATAAGATCAACAAACTGTGCAAGTTTCACGAAAATCCAACCACAAATGCAGACTTTATCGCATAAACAAGAAAAAGACTAATGGACGGACTGACAGACGGACGGACGACGGAAACCACGCCATGACACAAGCTCTGCTGTGTATTAGTCACAGTGCGGATTTATACAGGTGAGTACTGATATTGACGGTCTTTAATTGCCCTGCACTCCATCACCTGCTAAAAATCATTAGCTTTGAAATATGTTCCTATCAAGGAGGGGGGGGGGGGTGTTCATCTGCAAGCAGTAACTTGACATGAAATAGCACAAAATGTGTCTACAAAAACTGGCAGTAAAATTAATCCATCTGCAATGTGTTTATCTAACGCTCTCACCGCCTATTGAGACTTAAATATCCTGTATCGACTGCGTAGATCAAGATCAGATTGCACTTAGAAAGAATTCTGATCTTTGATATAAACTTTAAGTCCACCACCTGATGCTAGACTCAAAATTAGCAATTAGATCTAACACCTATGGAGATTAAGATCAGATTGCACTGAATGTCAAGTCTGATCTTCGATATAAAAGGCCTACCAGTTACTTCACTCTTTACCACACAATCCCGAGTTTTAAGGACTCTAAGGATATAGCATCATGAAATCCTTTTAGAAAAAGAACAAAATGCATTCTTTTTTCCTTCTGCACTTTGACAGCCAATAACCAACATTTCAGCTAACTCTGACTTTCTGTCCGCAAATGTTTTCAATTTAGACAAGTCTAGAATTTCATCGTTTTATTTATAAAGATTAATTGGTTCTCAATGGCTCATGTGACAAACTTTAATGCACCGTGTAACGTTATACATATTTGGCATTGTATGCGCCGAGTTTGTTATGGGTCGAAATGGTTATGGGCCGAGATGTCATATCTCGACCACTCTGACAGGAAGAAATAAGGCATTATACATACCAGTCAAATACATAGTTATAACTTCATACATGAGGTGCACAATAATTTTACGAAAATTAAAATCTTACCGAGGTTTTGAGAGAGCTTTTGTAAAGAAAGAACACACCGTCTGCGTAAAACACGCTATCATTATTTGTCACTCACATGGTGTTTAGAAAAATGACAAACGAACGAACCCGATTAGTGTTCGGCAACCGTATCGACTCAGGTCAGCCTGCGCAGTCCGCGCAAGCTGACCTGGGCCGAAACTTTTCGCTATTGGTCAGTTTCCTGTATGCCCATGGACACGTCTACCTCAAGGTAAGAGCCATGCTCTGTGAAAAGGGAAGCTTGATGCACCCGCGGAAAGTATCGACCTACGTCAGCCTGTGCAGTCCGCCCGTCCGGGTAGCTCGGTGATTAGCGTATCTGACCCGTGACCTGGTGGTTGCGAGTTCGATATCCCGTTAAAGCAAATTTTCTCTCCGGCGACTTTTCGTCACTGGTCAATTTTCTGTATGTCCAAGGACCATTCTATATTATGATTCAGTTGGTTTTTAACCCTTTCCCAAACGACAAATTTTTGACTAGTCCAAACTGAAAGAGTTTGCAGACGACAATTTTAAATTTGATCAAAAAAGCCGAAAGGTCTCAAAACAGGTAGAAAACACTGTGGGAAAAGGAGAAATTGCTCGTTACGAGCAATTTCTCCTTTTCCCGCAGTGTTTTCAAAAGACTTGTACTGCAGACACGTGAAAACCAGGGTTTGTTTGGGAAAGGGTTAAAGAAGTGGCTCTTATGGATCCATAACAATGCGATGGCTTGATAGCCATAATGCATCACGGAGATGCCTTAAGCCTCCTTTTATCAGAGCAAGGCTAATTTGATTATAATTTGTTTTGATGAGGCCGAACCATGAGGTAGAATGGTCCATTCACAAGAAGAAAATTTACCAACAGCAAAATGTTTCGACCCAGGTCAGTCTGCGCGCCTTTTCATAGAACATGGCTCTAACATTTTGATCTGTTATATGAGGCAGATTTCAGCCTGTTCCATGCTATTTGACGCCCTAAGGATAAAATAGCTAGATTGAATGGCCAAAGAGATAGCGATAGGAAGCGAGGCAAGCCGTCCAACGCCTGTTGGGGCTTTTGAGGTTGACTGCTGCCTCAAATTGCCGACCCGCATTCCTCATCAGATTAATGGCTCTTCAAGAATCGAGCACCAACAGTGGCGCATTGATAGACATTGTCAACTAGACCAGGCTGCACAGAAGTAAAAGAAAACAACCATAGTGCACGACGCTTGCTCCCATGCCCAATACATGCATATTAATGCTGGGGTCCTGCGCGGCTCAGTGGTAAAGTGTAGGACTCGTGACCTGGAAGCCCCGGGTTCGAGCCTCACCAGATCAAAAGGGTTTTTCGTGGGAGTTTCCTTGGGCAAGACACGTCAGAGCCTTAGCTTAGAACTGATGAAACCATGGAAATACATGAATATGTGAGCTGTCGCAGTGATATGACTAAGATGTTGAAAGCGGCGTAAAAAACCGTTCAATCAGTCAATCAATCAACCATATCAATCAACCATATTAATGCTAAAGGTCTTTTACCCGTTTATCAAACTCTCCCGAATTTTCACGACCTTGAGAAAGGGGGGTTTTGAAAATATTTAGCAAAAAGGACTTAATGTCGGCTATCAGATTCTCTCTGATTCTATCATTTCAATGACAAATTACACCATTTTAGAGATATTTGATTTAGTGTCTGTAAATGCTTTCAATGATTGTGGACAAGTTTAAAATTTTGTCGTCTCGTAGAGGTAGGATTCCCTTTTCCCATGTTTTTAATTTCATCGACGCTTAGCTCACTCCGGTTTATCTATTTTGAATGAGGTGACGCTAAAGGTCGTAGCTTACACAACATTCTTGGAAAATTTCTGTCTCTTGTGACATGATCTACGTCTGTTGTATGTTAGTTCAGAACCATTAGGTCTTCACAGTGAATGCTTTGCGACTTCTATAACTGAATGCTCTCGCTTACTTTCGTGATCGAACGAATTGTTAAAAACCTCCGTCACACTGATATAGTTCTAAGAACGACTTACCCCGTTCTAACTAAATCGTAAAACGGGTTGCGGTCGGGGTAGGACGTTAAATTTCGGCTTAATTATGCCTATAGCCGAAATTACACTGAACTAGTTCTTGTTCTTAGAACGTCCTAAAAAATCTTAAAACGGGTTGCGGTCTGGGTAGAGTGTGTAATTTCATTCGGTATGCAAGCGTACTGCCAACTGAATGTCCACTGCACCACGTCGTTACACGGCCCTAATAGGATCGAAGTACGACAGGTCCGTTTGTAGTACGTCAATCTCGTGTTAAGTACGTTGTCACTCCGTCTAATTACAAGACGGGATGGACGGCAATAAATTTTGAGCAGGCTCAAAGTTCTGGAGCACCCATCCCGTCCTGGCCCGTCCATGAAGTTCGTAAACAGATCATAAAAGGTTGCAGCTATGTCTACTACGTCCGAACACAGTTTGAGTCCGTTTGACAGCAATTTTCGGAATGTAGTACAAACGAGTTTGGTGTGACGGAGGTATTAGAACTAAGGTTTAGCTTTTTACCAAACATTCCCGAGATTTAACGACCCTTAGGGAGAAGGATTTGGTAAACACTTAGAGAAAAGTAGAAAATTCTGGTAACCAGCGTCTTCTCCTTTTATCACAATGTTTTCTACCCGTTTAAAGATAAATCGCACAATTTGAATCATATTTAATTCTTTGTCTGCAAATGCTTTGATTTTGAACAAGTCCATTATTTTATCGTTTGGTAAAGAGTTAACCCTTTACCAGATGATCCCGATTTTTACCAACCCAAAGGAAAATGCCTTTTGAAAACATTGTTGGAAAAGGAGAAAATGCTGATAACCAGCATGTTAACCAGCCCAAAGTTTTTTCTTTCTACCGTTCCAATGGTGAACTTCTTCTTCTTCTTTTGTTGAGTCACACTTATTTTGTCGTCCACAGAAACTTTCAATTTGGGTAATTCTAAATTTTATCGTTAAGTTAAGAGCCAAAACCATTCATTATCATTTTTGTCGAAGTTGATTTTGATTAAAAAAGATTCGAAATTCGAAATCCTTGATCTACGAATTCCACTGTCAGACGTCAAATGTTGAAAACTGGAGTTTAACATGGCTTCGAAAAATTATTTTTAAAAACATAGAACACACACACACACACACACACACACACACAGATTTCAAAGTGTCGCAGATTATTATAATAGTATCAGTGTCATTCATTTTTCAGCGTAGCTGAATGCGCTGGCTTTTGACCCAATTCTTGTCATCGATATATTTAAATGAATAACTAGAAATTTGCGATTGGTCAAAAATGTGGAGGTGTTTATTCTGCGGGCCCTTCAGGGCCTATTTAGGTGAGAACTTACGCTGTCTATCTTTTTCAAAGATATTTCTTTTTACTTTCATTTCATAGGTAAGACTGATTTTGATAAATTTTGTTTTCTTAAATTATTTTAGTGATTGACTGACTGAATGATATTTTTAGCCGCTTTCGACATTACTTTAGTGATATCACGGCGACAGCTCACATATTCATGTCTTTCCTGGCTTTCACCAGTACTAGACTATGGCTCTGAGGCGTCTTGCCCAAGGACCCTCCAACTAAAAACCCAGTGGATCAAGTGAGGCTCGAACCCGGGACCTCAAAGTCACGAGTCCTACAATTTACCACAGAGCTACGCAGGACCCTGAATTATTTTAGTGGTAAGATACTCTAGTATCTTATGGATAGATTAAACGTGCACTTAATTAGTTTCCGTGTATTGCATTCGTAAGTTCCCGTGCAATGTAGAGGTTATATCAAATCTGCCGAAGTAAGGTCATTGAACATGCAAATGTCTTGGTTTAATTTTGTCAAACAATAACATGCATAGCGCTGGGTAAAACTGTTATTTATTGTTATTTAACATGTTTTTTCATATTCGTGCAACACGATAATTTCTTGCGTTACTGACAACTTGAAGAGTCTGCGAGGTCATCGGGTCCCTACGGTGAGAGTTTCATTTCACATGCCCTCTTGTCCAAGTCCCCACAATCAGCTATGGAGGCCGTTCTTCTGAATACTACTACATCTCAAACAGAAATGTTTTTAGTCATATATAACCATGCACACTTTCCCCCTTTGTTGATTATTGTAATTATCGGTGGTTTTGCTTTCAGCGTAGATTTTAGTCCAGATGACCAGACCGCAAAGAATGCTGTACCTACCCCAGAAGGTTTGGATTGGATGTATTATAAGTAATGTATTATATGAACCGTGCAATGTGAAAAAGAGGCATGATGCATCTACAAAAAGTTTCGGCCCATGTCAGCCTCGGCAGTCCGCGCAGGCTGACCGGGGTCGATTTTTTTTTTTTTTTTTTTTTTCTATTGGTCTTTTTTTTTTTTTGCAGCTCAAAGGACCATTGTACCTCATTATTCGATTTCAAAGACATAACTCATCTTTTGGGCTTTATCGAACTTGTTATCTTCAAATCCTTTAATTAGGTCGAGTCTAAAATTTTGTTGTTTGGTAATACGTTATTGCTGTTTAAACCACACACTCAAAAAAACTTCTAAACCGACACTTTTGTTTCTCCTGCAAATTTGACGAAGTGGTAGACAGGTATATAGTAACAACTTGAAACATAATTACATGAGCCATGCTCTGGTTAATGCATCGCCGTGATGCATTGTACCAATTATGGATCCATCATAGCAGCTTTCTCTACCCACCGACTGAATCATGAGGTAGACTGGTCCTTAAACACACAGAAAATTGGCAAATAGCGAAACGTTTCGGCCCAGGTCAGCCTGCGCGGACTGCGATACTTTTCACAAGTGCATTAAGCCCCCTTTTCACAGAACATGTCTCAATTATATATATGGACGTCAGCCATAGTACTGATATGAAAAGATTCTCGATTCTGCCAGTAGCAGGCATGTCATTTTTTAAAAGGAGGGAAAATACGTAGTTTGCGCATGCGTCATGTCTATTGGCCAAAACATGTTAAAAAGAGAAGCTAAACTTTCTGAAATTTTGTTAGCAGTTAGAAATAAAAAAAACCATGAAAGTTATTTTCTACACAAACATAATATCCGAGAAAACGAGCGTACAGTTTTCAAAAATTTGATTTTTTTTTAAATTTTCTATGTTGAGTCAATGACAGTTAAATAAGCTTGTTTTAACGAGAACAAGACTTCAATAAATTGTGTCGTACTCTGGCAAAACGGGGCTTAATGCATCTCCGTAATGCATAATAGCAAGCAAGCCATCATATGATTAGGGATCAATAATATTTCACTTTTTGTTTAACAGCCGACTGTATCATGAGGTAAACTGGTCCTCGAGCATACAGAAAATGGACCAAAAGCGAAAGATTTCGGCCCAGGTCAGCCTGCGCGGACTGCGCAGGCTGACCTGGGCCGAAACCTTTCGCAAATGCATTAAGCCCTCTTTTCACAGAGCATGACTCAGTTCTTTTCAGACTTAGGCTGAGGTATGTTTTTACACTGGTAAACTATTCTGAAAAAAAAAATCAAACAAATAAAATATCTCTTTTCTAGACAATGATGCAAAACAAGGTCTACGGGGATTTACAGCATAAAAGTGGCTGTTTAGCAGTTTTGTTGACTGTATGTTAAATGCAAAGCCTGTGTGGGATTGCAATAAATAAGCTAATGAACTGATGTCACTTCATAATTTATTTCTATACACGGCAATGAACTTTTCAAAAGTCCCCGTGAAAACTCCATCGAACATTACATAGCAGCATGTAGCTATTTACAGCTGAATACATAGTTACATTAAACTTTGGGCCAGTTAACCCTTTACTGCACAATGCTGCCTTTTGACGCCCCTGGGAAAGAAGCCTTTTGAAAACATTGTGGGAAAAGGAGAAAATGCTGGTAACCAGCATTTTCTCCTTTTCCCACAATGTTTTCTACCCCATCAAAGAAAAGTTGCACCAAATGAGCCACACTGAAATTGTCGTCTGCAAATGCTTTCAATTTGGACAAGGCTAAAAGTTTGTCATCTAGTAAAGGGTTAAAAAGATGGATTCCATTTCGTAACCCATTCAACACGATCCCGAGTATTAAAGATCTTTAGAAAGAAAGCTTTTTGAAAACATTGTGGAAAAAGAAGAAAATGCTTATAACCAGCATTTTATCCTTTCCCCACAATGTTTTCTATCATTCCAAAGGCAAACGACATCATTTGAATAAATTTAAATGCAAATGCTTTCGATTTGGACAAATCTATATGTATTTGTTGTTTGGTACAGGGTTAAAATAGTAATCCTTTGTGTCACTCACAGATGAGCCATGCTCTGTGAAAAGGGGACTTAGTGCATCTGCCAAAAAGTATCGACTCATGTCAGCCTGCACGGTCCGCGCAGGCTGACAGGGCTCGACACTTTTTGCTTTTGGTAAATTTTCTGCATGTCAAAGGACCATTCTACCTCAGAATTTCAGTAGGTTAGTGGAAAAAAAATGGATTTTTATGGATCCATAATTAGGTGATGACTAACTTGGTATCATGCATCACGGGGAGATACATTAAGCCCCCTTTTGCCAGAGCATGGTTCATATGCGTGAAGGGCTTTAAAAATCTTTTAACGCCTTTGGCGACTCTACTAGTAGCTTTTTAGGACATTGTTCACAAAGTCCAGACTGTGGTGATCGTGCACCCTGCCCTTGAATTTACACTGTCCAAGCCATCTTACATTCACATAGCCTTGAAAATGCACCGTTTATGGTTTGCTTTAACCCTTTACCGCACAATGCCGCCTTTTGACGCCCCTGGGAAAGAAGCCTTTTGAAAACATTGTGGGAAAAGGAGAAAATGCTGGTAACCAGCATTTTCTCCTTTTCCCACAATGTTTTAAACCCTATCAAACAAAAGTTGCACCATTTGAGCCACACTGGAATTGTCGTCTGCAAATGCTTTCAATGTGGACAAGGCTAAAATTTGGCGTCTGGTAAAAGGTTAAAGACTGGATTCGTTCATTTTTAAGTTGGTTGTTAACAGGTAGCTTTAAGCTGTCACTGTGCAAATGAGGACCCTATGTTTAACTCTGTACCAAATGACAAAATTTTAGACTGGTCGAAATTAAAAGCATTTGCAGACGACTAAATTATTGTGCCTCAAAAACTGAAATTTGTTTTGGGAAGGATAGAAAACTTTGTGGGAAAAGGAGAAAATGCTGGTTACCAGCTTCTTTTGACTCGTCATGACAACGGTAAAAAAAAAACAGATGTGGCTCAAAATTGTATCCATCGAAGGTTATTCCAAGTAGTATCTAGGACGACAAGAGTGTTCGGTGGTTGCAGATTTAATTTTTTTTTATTTCATGCGTTTCTGTAGTTCATCGGGAAATAGTGGTGGATTATGGTTCGATAATTTCACCGTTTCGACCAGTGAGTTTACCGACTGATGAACTTACTGGTAGAGAAATAGTGAGAGCTCCTCTGTACGTTGCAAGTCCCAACAAAAAAAGGGGGTTAGGAGCACGAAATAAATAGAATATTTGTTTTTTGCAGGGTAAATCGAAATTTATTTCATCTCGTGAATATCATACGGTAACATTTTTACTAGTGGCTGCGCCACTCGTGAAAATAGTTCCGTATGATGTTCACTCGATGAAATAAATTTCGATCTTTCACCAAAAAAAAAAAAAACCCAAATACTAGTATCCTCTATATGTATTTGCTTGTTCATCCCAGTCTGTTCATTACTGTTTTTACATCCAAGCAGTTTGCAATTAAGAACAGAGCGAAACAGCTTTTATTCGTAGCTTGTTCAAATAGTTTATGATGATCTCAATGATAATTTAGTTCCGACATGTTATATTTTGGATATTCATAAAGAAAAAAGAAAAGAAATTTATCACGAAATAGAGGTAACAGCAAAAGATATAAATAATGTATGCTCTGTGAATAAGGGGTTTCCATGCATTTACAAAAATATCGAACCAGGTCAGACTGCGCAATCCGCGCAGGCTGACCTGGGTCGAAACTTTTTGTTAGAGATCAATTTTTTCTGCATTTCAGAGGACCAGTCAACCTCATGATTCAGTCGGTTGTCAGGCAAAATGGATTTTATGGATCCCTCATTTTGAGATGACTTGCTAGGTATAATGCATTACGGAGATGCTTTAGGATGCACTAAATTCCTTTTGCCAGAGAGCCAATCATATATATAAAAAAAAAAAATAACTTACTTGATCAAAACAAAAAACACTCACTTTTAAAAAAATGAGGCATGCTCTGTGAAAAGGGGGCTTAGTGCATCTGCGAAAAGTATCGACTCAGGTCAGCCTGCGCATTCCGCGCAGGCTGACCTGAGTCGAAACTTTTCGCTAATGGTCCATTTTCTGTATGTCAAAGGACTAGTCTACCTTACGATACAGTCGGTTGTTAGACATAGTAGTATATATGGGTCCCTAATTATGTGATGACTTGCTTGGTATCATGCATCACGGAGATCATTAAACACCCCTTTTGCCAGAGCATGGCTCAAATAAAAGCTTTGCAAACTGACTACAGTGTTTTCATGTAACCAGTATATTATCTAACATTCATTATTGAACAGACATGCTTGAGATAAAAATAACATGTAACAGATCAAAGTATTAATAAACCTGATCGATACTGGTGGTTGAAGCGGAGCTATCAGCCCATTTCCCAATTCAAATTTAAAAATCGTATCAGCCATTTCATTGGCTGTTGCCAGGTTGCGACGAAGTCCCGTGCTGCTAACGTACGCTTTATCACAAAACCAGTAAATGGGTCTAAACCTCGTAGAGCTTATGGAAATTGAGGCGTACATCTGTTTGTGGAAAAATAACGAAACAATATATAAATATAAGAGATTTGTGTTTCGATTTGATATCTCACTAACATGCCATTTCCACGCTTTTTTGAGGTGAGTATTTTCATGATATTTGATATCTTTTTTTTTTTCAGAAGTTTTTAAAACTGACGACCTTTGAAGAAAAATTGGCTGAGGTTTTTAACTCTTTATGAGACAAAATTTTTTTAGACATGTGCATTTTACAAGCGTTTGCAGATGACGGAATAAAATTAAGTGTGACTGACATGATAGGGATTGTCTATGATAGGATGTAAAAACACTGCGAGAAAGGGAGAAAACGCTGGTTTCCAGTGTTTTCTTTTTTATTCACAATGATTTTAAAAGCTTTCTGTTTCAGGGTCGTTGAAACTCGAAGTTGTTTTGTTAACCCTTGGACTGCTAAGCGCGACTTAAGGACCTTTGCGGACAGTGTAGATCAAGATCAGACAGCACAAAACGTGCAGTCTGATCTTTGATCTATACGGTATTTTCTTTCCGATGAAATCAGCTTTGAAACCGCAATATTTGGGTTTTTGCTATCGAGTGGAAATTTTCGTTTCTCATTTATATAGCAGTTCAAGAGTTAGAGGATTAAGTCAAAGTTTGATCTCTTGCTTTGTTAGATTGTCTTTTCCTCAGTCAGCGCTGAGTTTCCAATATTCATTCTGAATATACAACCGACCCCGGTAGTGCAGTAACGTTCGCGGGTCCGGGTATCACTGGTTCGATTGAATGCCGACTTCAGTCTGAGACCAGGGCGGTCGCTGGTTCAAATCTCCAACTCGACCAATTTCTTTGCGAGGATTGATGATAGTCATGGTAATACGATTCACTCCTCTCTCACCGCTGAACACTGTTCCGACAGTTTTTTTTTTTATGTGGGAAATCGACCTGCTGCTTGGAAAGAAAGTGTGAAAGAAATTCCAGGAAAGCATGAACTGTTGATCGGGCCCCTTACGATGTAGCTGAAGTAACGTTGAAGAAATCGTTTAACACCAAACAAACAAACATACAAATTTACATCTGCCATGTATGGCTTTGCAAACACATTTCGCAGTTTGCACAGATAAATGAGCCATGCTTTTTGAAAAGGGGGGTGTATGATACTGTGATGACTTGTTTGGTATCATGCATAACCTTTTTCACAGAGCATGGCTAAAATTTAATTTTAAAAAAAATCAACCCAATAGGTAAAAAGGGAAATACTGCGAGTTCAACGCTCATTTTGCCGGGAAAAAAAGTAACACCATACCGGACATTATCTATCCAAGATCAGACCGCTCGAACTCTCAATTTCTGGATTGCAAGCCCTGCGCATTACCATTCAGCGACCGGAAATGTTTGTTTCTGGACCGGTCATATGAAAACCATTCTACCTGCAGATTAATCAACAAACAATGATTAACCAGCTTTTCCTGGGTTTGTCGATGACGCTCCTAATGGGCACGTTAACCCCCGTTATTGGAACCACGACCACATCCACTTCTACGACCAGCACGTCTACGACTAGCACTTCTACATCCAGCACTTCCTCAACTACGACAAGTTCAACTACGACTGGTTCAACTACGACTAGCTCAACTACGACCGGCACAACCACGACAACAGCAGCGCCAACGACAACACGTACGGATTTTTTTCCTTCCGCAGAGGTCCTGCGTGGCTCAGTGTCAAAGTGCAGGACTCGTGACCTGGAGGCCCCGGGTTCGAGCCTCGCTGGATCCACTGGGCCTTTTCGTGGGATTGTCCTTGGGCAAGACACTTCAGGGCTCTAGCCTAGTACTGGTGGAAACCAGGAAATACATGAATATGTGAGCTGTCGCCGTGATATGACTGACATGATGTTGAAAGCGGCGTAAAACACCATTCAATCAATCAATCAATCAATTAAATAATTTTCCTTCCGCATTTTTAACTTTCTATGGGAAATCTAATGATAAAAGTCTTTGATGGATTAAAAAAAAAAAAAAACCCAGAACTTTGAGTTGACACATGCTCTGGCAAAAGGGGGCTTAATGCATCTCCAGTATGCAATATACCAAACAAGTCATCCCATGATTTGTGGATCCATAAAATCCTTTTTGTCCAACACCCCGCTGAACCCCGGGGGATAGACTGGTCCTTTGGATTCAGAAAATTGACCAGTAGCAAAAAGTTTCGACCCATGTCAGCCTGCGCGGACTGCGCAGGCTGACATGGGTCGATACTTTTTCGCAGATGCATTAAGCCCCCTTTTCACAGAGCATGGCTCATTTACTTGTAATCACATTTTGTAATGTATGTAATTTTCCAAATTTTACTTTTGCCCCGTCAACATGATTTGAGACGCCTCTATACTGAAGCATTTGCAGAGGGTTAATTAAATATGACTCAAATGAGAGAATTTATCCCTAAAAGAATAGAAAAAAGGTGAGAAAAGAAGAAAATACTGATCCAAAGCATAATTATGCTCTTTTTTTCCCCCACAAAGTTTTCAAAAGCTTTCTTTTTAGTGTCCTTAAAACTAGGGATTTTTTTTTTTTGTAAACCGTAAAATGATCCCGTGTTCCGGTGGCAGAGTCTGTTTCTAGCGGCCGACCATAATTTTTTGACTAGCCCAAATAGCTCAAGTGGTAGAGCGCAGGACTCGTAAACGTCAAAGTCTCGGAGCACTTGAGGGTGTTGCTTCGAACCCCAAGGCCAGCCATCTAATACTACTAATAGTCTTTCGGATGCGACTTCGAGGTCCCAAGTGACGATGCTATACACCGAGCACTTTAAAGAACAAGGCGTAACGTAGGATAGGTTTCGTCTTGTATCTTGCACCATTCCGCCGTAACATAACTAAAATCCTTCAGAGGGCGTCGTCCATATGGGCAACCGGTGGCGACGATAGATAAACAGAAAAATCAATCAATCTTAAACAGTTAACCGGAAATGTAGGACGCATTGCAGTCAATAGATATATTGCTCGATGAAATGTAGTTCCCTTACGTCTGTCGTGGAATTAAGGATGTCTTCACCCATTAATTCGAAAACAAAGTTTTAGTGAATGACTCTGGAACCGTTCTTTCAAATAAAGATAGTAAACATCAGGTTTTAAAGGTCGACATTAGATATATTCGATATTTAATCTTAAACAACACTAGGGATCTCGCTTTCACGTTCTGGATTGGACATACTTGCAGTCTGATCTAAGTTAATTACTAATTCATATAAACCCTATTCAAAGCTAATCTACTAAATGAAAGTTACTTCCTCGTTATGTAGGAAAATGAATTCGGTAGGGTAAGGGTTCGTCGACGCACTCTTGTTTTTTGTTATAAAATTACGATAACTGTGCGACACAGCTTTAACTCTTTACCAGACGACAAAGTCTTAGGACGGGCCAAATTCAACGTATTTGGAGACGTTAAAAATATTTATTCCGGCTTTTATCATTGGGTTTGTTTGTAAAAAGGTGGAAAACATTGCGGGAATGAGAAAATGCTCGTTATCGGTATGTGTTTCTTTGTACCGCAACATTTTTCAAAAGCCTTCTTCATCAGGGTTGTTAAAGATACATCCTTACAGCCCGGAAAAAAAAAACGCTATGAACACTTGATAGACTGTAGAATGGTTCAAAACTTAAACATAGATAAATAACCGATATATATAGTGTCATGGATAGAGAAACTCAAGGGATTTGTCTTCGATTTAAAACCTGACACGACAACAGTGATTTCTTTGATGGCCTCCAGAAAACGAAATGCATTTTGTATCTGTCGTAATCTGTACAACCTTGCAACCGTCAGGAGCAGCATTTGGCATGAAGATACAAGAATGATTCTTGTTTCATGAAATAAAGATGATATGGGTTAAAAACTGGCTAAAAATGAGTGTAGATGTATCTTTAAGAGTAATATCAGTACTGTTTTCCTCTCCTACATTGTAGTTTCACTAGAAATAGTGTTCACAACATACGCAATTGAAATAACCCTGTCCGGACTCACTACGACAGAGGTATGTGCTCTTGTTTATTTGTCCTATTTTTATAGAACAGGGCCATTGGTGCTTATGAAAACCTTTTATGTGCTCAACTCAATTGAACACTCAGTTTAACCCTTAGGCTGCCAAGCACAACTCACCGACCTTTTTTGGACATGTAGATCAAGATCAGACTGCACAGATTCTGAGAACGTGCAGTCTGATCTTGGATCTAGCAAACTGGTGAAGGACTGGGCTATTGAAAGAGTGGTTGTGAATTTAAATCTTAGGATTGATGAAAGGCATTGCAACAGTTTTTTTTTTCCTTTTGCAACCCTGAACATAGTTTAGGTATGAGACTGTACAGCGGAAAAACCGTCAATTGCTTGAGAAGGGTGTTGTGAGTAGGAAACTCTTTAGATACATAGATCGGTGCACTTGCTGCCTTACCTTTTCTGAAATACTGTGAACCCTTTAACCACACAATCCCAACATTTAACGGCCCTGAGGAAGGAAGCTTTTGAAAACATTGTGGGAAAAGGAGAAAATGCTGGTGACCAGCATTTTCTCCTTTTCCCACAAAGTTTTCTATCCTGTCAAGGACAAAGTTTGTCATTTTTGCTACATTTGTTGTCTGCAAATGCCTTCAATTTGAACCAGTCTGAAATTTTGTCGTCTAGTAAAGGGTTAAATAAAACCAAACGAACTTAACACTGCCCTCTGCAGCGCGAAAGAACACAAATTTATTGGTTGTGTATAAAATCTAGTTTACCACGGCCACGGACGATTTCAAGAATGCAGTGGCTAGTAGCGTGAATGGTTACTGTAATGAGAATCAGACTACAGCTCGACAGTGTTGTAACGATATGAAAAGCTACAGGTAGGTTCCTCTCCCCCCGCCCCTCTCTCTTTCTGTCTCTCTCTCTGTCCGTCCGTCCGTCCGTCCGTCATTTCTTCTGTCTGTCTGTGCCTCTGTCTGCCTCTGTCTCTGTCTCTCTCTCTCCCTCTCTGTGTCTCTCTCTATCTCTCTCACTGTCTCTGTCTTTTTCTCTCCCTGTCTCTCTGTTTGATTTTCATCTGTCTGTATCTGTCTCTCTCATTCTGTTTAATGTTTGTCTTTCTCTGTTTAGACCTCCTGTTATCTGTGCATCCACCCAGTTAACTCTTTACCAAACAAAACTATTTTAGCCTTGTCCAAATTGAAAGTACTTGCAGACAAAAAAGAAATGAACATGGGACTCTAAAATTAAGAATTTATTTTTAAGAGGGTAGAAAACATTGTGGGAAAAGGAGAAAATGCTGGTTACCAGCATTTTCTCCTTTTCCCTCAGTGTTTTCAACAGTCTTCTTCTTAGGGTCGTTAAAAATCGGGATTATGTAATAAAGGGTTAAACCAAACGTGTCTGTTTTTCTAACCTTATCATTCTGTTTGTCAGTTTAATTCTGTCTCCCTCTGTCTCTCCTTTCTTCTTGTCTCTTTTGTTTATCGCCGTCACTCTTTCTTTGGTAAGAGCTCAATATGTTAGATACATTATCCTACGGGCAAATTTAGAATAGACATTCCATAGAACGAGTTTCATATAGTAGGAAGATTTGATTACTTTCAATGGTGAAGAAATATGCCCGGAAAGTTTGTCAACATTATCAGGTACAGGGCGGTTCTAATAAACTTTACAAAAATGTAAATTATTTAAAATCTTTACATTATACCTTCACTGCAGCCCGACAGAGGAACAGTATACCATGGCATCAAAAGTGGCGACCGACGGCTATAAAGCTCTCTACGAAAATTTGATGAAAATACTTTATTTAACTATATAGAAAAGTCGTTGGAAAAGGAAAAACTGTCCTTTTGCTACAATATTTTGAAAGTCAAATGCAGGGCAATAATGAGCCATTTTGGTATAGATATACCACAAACGCCGAGGCACGAGTGTGCTTGTCAAAAGTGACAGAAATAACGCATATGATCGGTAGCAAAATCCGAGATTTTTAATCTAAGCACAATTATAAGACGAAGACTGCAAGCTGTTCTCCAAGCCCTGGGCGGAAGTACGAAATAGTAACTGATTTTGTATGCCCATTCTCTGCATGTCACTTTCAGCCTACCTTAAGATCTATTTCGACATTAAGTTTCAAGTTTTTTACCAAACTAATCCGTGATTGTGAGGTAGAGCGTCGGCCTCGTAATCAAAAGGTCCTGAGTTCGATACCCGGGAGCGGATGTCAACTTTGGGACTTTCATTGGCCCTCACATTCGGCGCGAGTACTGGTGTAGTTTCCAGGAAGCAGAATCGAGAGAGAATAGTATAAGTTGTAAGAACTTGTTTCTCAATCGATGCAAAAAAAAATATGTTTAAACTTTTACCAAACTAATAACCTTCTCGTTTATCTTAAATTCGAATGCAATATATAGGCAAAAGAATCCTACTTAACGTGAGGTCAAGGTTCAATTCATTTTAAAGGCAAAAGACTAGTTTGTTGGTTTATTCAGCAGCCATATTCTGATTTCTGCCCAATTCCACATTAATTACGTCAGGAAATCAAAACCGGTAAAAAAGACAAGGGGTGCAACACTAGTTTTTACTATGTATAAAATCTATACATATACCTTCACTTCAGCCCGACAAACGAACAGTACACGATGGCATCAAAAGTGATGATTGCGACAGGTTACCCGATGGCGGCTGCCGGAACCAGCAACATCGTAGTAAAATTTGTCCTGGAATACTACGAAGGTAACGCCCTCTGTGCATCGGGCACGATGTCCCGTCGCAAACGTTCAGTAACTGGCGGCTATGTTAGCGCAGAAACGTTCAAAGCGATCATACTGAATGTGTGAGTATTTTACCGCTTCGTCTTCAATACCGCTAACTCCTGTGTGGAACAGTGATACCTTTTGCGGACGGCGTAGATCAAGATCAGACTCCACAGAACGTGCAGTGTGATCTTGGATCTACACCGTCCACCTTTCTGGTTACCTTCTTTAAAAAAAAATGTCTCTCAGTTTAAAGTTGAAATTGTATTCGCTGTGAATAGTTTATGTCTGCACATCAGTCAATTCAGTCAATTTAACTGCTCAAATTCTCATCTGTGTCTCAGTTCTCCTATTTAATACTGTATTCTAGATAAGTTCGATTATTGCATGGCGGCTAGTACACATATCCAGGAAACCATGCTGTATCCGTAATAAGTACATGATGGTCAGTTTTCAAGAGTCAGTTATAAGCTTTCCACATCAACAAGGTGATACAAATGTTCAGCGGTTATAGAGGAACAAACTCTGTTGCAACATGTGTACTCGTAGATAAGCAAAAAAAAGTTAGCTGGGTCTTGCCCTCGTGGTATATAATTGTGCCCCATGACTCACAACCGTGGTTTATTGAAGATAAACCACGATAAAAAGAAGATTATTTCTAAAATGAATTACCAATCCAACTTCAAACATTTACCAAACAATCCCGATTTTTAACGACCCTGAGGAAGAGGCCTTTTGAAAACAATGTTGGAGAAGTAGAAATTGCTGTTTAGTTGATTTGTATCACCGTCAAATTTTTCATGTGCAGATACTTTTAAGTTGGAAGAGTCTAAAATCTTTTATTTGGAATAGAGATGGAGAAAAAATCTCGATTTTCACAGGCAGGTAACGTTCGCCTCAGAATTCAGCACCTCGGCTTCAGCAACTCTCGGTAGGTCAGTTACAGTATCAGTAGAGGGAGTGAATGTCGCCGGAAGTGGCGTAAGTATACAAATGATGGCGTTGAATCGAAGTCTTCCATAGTGGAAGGCAGAATCATATATGCTCTGAATTATGATTGTATACGTTAAAAAACGTATACATGTATGTAATCATTTATTTATGAGTATGAGATATCCTTAAGGTGGTTTATAAAAAATCACTGGCACGGTGAGTATAATTCAAGCCATTTTTGTCAAGTTATATGTCGATTAGATTTGGTTAAATGGAAAATATGCGAATGTTTGGCTAAATACAATCCTACAGACCTTAACCATTTTGCAAATTGTGTGGAATATAACAAAAACAATGACAAAAATTATCTTCATAGACAAAGTCGTTGTATATCAAGATTTTCTTTTCACATTGTAAAGGTATTGGTAACATAGCATTCGGTATACCTCGGGTGATCCGGTGAGCAAATCCCTCGGCTGTATCACGTAGCTTGATATGCACCTACACGGTACATTTCGCACGTCTCCGGAAGCACACCGTCTTACCGTTATTGAAATTGTAAGGCTCCTCTTAAGAAAGAAAACATAACTCAATTTTCTATCGTCATCTTTCTAAGAATATTTCAGTCGGCAAACAGTTTGTACACTCAACTTTTAGCGAGATTTATCAATTCCGTTTGGAGCTTTCATCGACAGATCGATAGATGTGAATAACTTCACCATGGTTGTTCATGTCGTTGCTAAGCGATTTACAGGGGCGCCGCCATGTTTAAGATCATGTGATTGGTAGTTCAAAATGGAAGCCTCCATGTGTTACTTTCAAATTTAGAAATTTCTGAGGACAAAACTAAGAATGTTCTCAAGAATGGTCGGTGAATACGGACCCTGTGTTCTCAACTGGGTTTGATTCTTTCAGTGCGATGTACGAGTTTATAAACTCTATCTATTTCGAAGACTGAAAATACAGCATTATCTTCTTTTATCAAAATGTTTTCTACCCTGTGAAAGACCTTTGGTTCATCCATAATCGAATTTGTTGTCTACAGATGCTCTCAGTATGGAAGAGTCTAAACTTTATTTGTCGCTTTGTAAAGAGTTAAAGAACGAATGACAAAACCCACTTTTCTCTATAGGGCTGCATTTCATTATTTACAGAATGCTGGGACCATTATAGTCTCCAGTTGGGCTGTGACTGTGGTGACGTTATTGTTGTCAGTGTTTATCTTACAACGGGATTTTCAGCAACTGTTTTAGGTGACAGACTTTCCATATTGTTCATTCTTTTCTTAACCCTAACAGCGCTGAGTAAACTCAACACGCACTTTCAGTCCAGAAATAAGACCTACTTAAGTGCAATTCAATGGTTGCTTTCGTCTATAGTGTCTCAGCAAAGTGGGCAGTGTAGATCAAAGATCAGACGGCACGTTTTGTGCCCCAAAGGCAACTATAATCGTGAGAGGCGCTCTTAGGGTTAAAATAATGTCGTTTTTCATGACCACGAATACAGTATGAAAATCTTAAATGAGTACATGTACATGTTGTATTCATCCTTATATCTTTATCTTTTTATCTCAGGAGATATTGCACAGGGATTGAGATTCAGTCTGTTCTTTGATAAGCTAAGATGTATCATAAGAAAAGTATAGTCTGTGGATATTCATAGAAAATACTCTGCTGCTTCTATATTGAACCCTTTGAGTGCAAATAAGTGAAACGTACAGCACTAAAGAAACATTCCACATACTCTAATTTACATAGAAAATACCCTTTTCGTTTGGTATTGAACCCTTTGAGTTCAAAATAAGTGAAATGTTCGTATGTCATTAAAGAAATATTTCAGATACTCTAATTAACATAAAAATACCATACTGGTTTGGAATGAAACCATGTGAGTGCAAAATAATAGAAATGTATGCACATGTCATTAAGGAAATATTTCGGATACTTTAACTGACATAGAAAATACCCTGCTGGTTTGGTATTGAACCCTTTGAGTTCAAAATAAGTGAAATGTATGTCATTAAAGAGATATTCCAGATACTCTGATTGAAATAGAAAATATCTTGCTGGTTTGGTATTGAACCCTTTGAGTTCAAAATAAGTGAAATGTATGTCATTAAAGAGATATTCCAGATACTCTGATTGAAATAGAAAATATCTTGCTGGTTTGGTATTGAACCCTTTGAGTTCAAAATAAGTGAAATGTATGTCATTAAAGAGATATTCCAGATACTCTGATTGAAATAGAAAATATCTTGCTGGTTTGGTATTGAACCCTTTGAGTTCAAAATAAGTGAAATGTATGTCATTAAAGAGATATTCCAGATACTCTGATTGAAATAGAAAATATCTTGCTGGTTTGGTATTGAACCCTTTGAGTTCAAAATAAGTGAAATGTATGTCATTAAAGAGATATTCCAGATACTCTGATTGAAATAGAAAATATCTTGCTGGTTTGGTATTGAACCCTTTGAGTTCAAAATAAGTGAAATGTATGTCATTAAAGAGATATTCCAGATACTCTGATTGAAATAGAAAATATCTTCCTGGTTTGGTATTGAACCCTTAAGTGCAAAATACGTGAAATGTATGTCATTATGGAAATACTCCGTATAGTCTAATTGACATAGAAAATATCCTGCTGATTTGGTATTGAACCATTTGAATGAAAAATAAGTGAAATTTATGTCATTAAAGAACTATTCCAGAAACTATGATTGACATAGAAAATATCCTGTTGGTTTTATATTGAGCTGTTTGATTTCAAAAAACGTGAAATGTATGTCATTAAAGAAATATTCCATATACTGTACTCTAATTGACAGAGAAAATACCCTGCTGGTTTGGTATTGAACCCTTTGAGTTCAAAATAAGTGAAATGTCGTTAAAGAAATATTCCAGATACTATAGTTGATCACGTCCTTTTCCTGACAAAGTATAATTCAGTGGCGACCGTCCAAGATCTGACCGCGTATTCACCAACCATTCTAAACCCTCATCCTGCTAAATAAGTGAAATGAAACTTTCAAGTCGATAGTAAAAACCCGAATATTGCTATTTCAAAGTTATACTTATTTGGAAAATATCTCCTTATCGGACTGTGTAGATCCAAGATCAGGCTGTATGTTCTGTGCAGTCTGGTCTTGAACCTCTTTGTCCGAAATATGTCCTTGAGTCACAATTAGCAGTCTAAGAGTAAGAACGTTCTAAGTCTTATTCTCCCGAATTTTCTGGATTTGAAAGTAACACAACTTATGATTGGCTAAACCAAATGGTTTAGCCAATCAGAGGTTCTGTCACTTTCAAATTTAGAAAATCTTGCAGAGTAAGACTAAAAATGTACTTAAGAATGCTTGGTGAATACTGACCAAGATCCCACGTTCTGTGTAGTCTTATCTTGATTTAATCTGTTCGAAAAAGCATCTTTTCTCCCGGTCTTGAAACCGAAAGTGATGAAAAAAAGTTTAGGTATTTTTTGCTGAACGATGTTCTGTACAATCAAGTTTTCTATATATCTACCTTTACACTGTGCAGATGCAGTAGGTCAAATATCCTTTACAAGCTGAGGGCCGTATGGACCGCTCTTTCTAAATTAAATTCTACGTCGATTCTATCACAGCCAATCAGCTGGCTAGTCCTAGAATTTAGAATTTAGAGTTGCTTTACGTTTGTGTGCATTTCAGTAAAAGCATCGACGGGGACGATCTGAGAAAAGCAATATATACCTACGTGTGGCAGCAAAGAAGCGACAAAAACTGTGTGCATTTTTTTTTTTTTTATTCAATCGTTTTTCCTGAAACATATAAGTCATGCTCTGGGAAAAAGAGGTTTGATGCATCTCCGTAACGCATTATACCAAGCAAGTAATCACATAATCACAGATCCATAAATCCATTCTGTATATCAACCGACTGGACCGTGAGGTTCAAATAGTCCTTTGACGTGCATTAACACTTAACCCTTTCCCAAGCAAGCCCTGGTTTTCACGTGTCTGCAGTACAAGTCTTTTGAAAACACGGTGGAAAAAGGAGAAATTGCTCGTAACGAGCAATTTCTCCTTTTCCCACAGCGTTTTCTACCCTTTTTGAGACCTTTCTGCCATTTTCATCAAATTTAAAATTGTCGTCTGCAAACTCTTTCAATTTGGACCAGTCCAAAATTTGTCGTTTGGGAAAGAGTTAAGCTGTTGAATAAATGAAACGCAAATTTCTACTCAATCCTAAAAGCCAAGACATTGCGGTTTCAAAATTGATTTCACCGGAAAGAAAATACCGTATCGGGCAATGTAGATCAAAGATCAGACTGCACGTTCTGTGCAGTCTGATCTTGATCTACATTGTCCGCAAAAGCTCAGTGGGTCGCGATTGGCAGCTTAAGGGTTAAATTTACAAACAGCAAAAGGTATCGAACCACACCAATCTACGCAGACTGCGCAGGCAGTCATAGGTCTTTATTTTTCGCATGTATTAAGCCCCCTTTTCTCAGAGCATGGCTCAGTTATAAGTTTGGTAGCATGCAATATACGATGTTACTTTTATTTTAATCAAAAATGTTCATTGACAAGTTTCGCGGCTAGATTTACCAATTCCTTTGTAAGTCTTATATTTTATTCTATTTTATTTATTGCCTACAGTTAATATAACAATGAAGCGAAAAAGACTACAAACTAATAAACTACAAAAAAATGGACGTATATTAGATCTAGCAGTTTTCAAATAAAATTTTGAGCCACGCTGTAGCAAAAGGGGGTAAAAATCTGAATAGCTCCCCCCCCCCCTTTGAAAATTAAAATAACCACTTTATTTCAAAATTAAGCAGTGAACTTGATCTAGAGTGTTTTTCACTCTGTATCAGTTTTGTCTTCATATATCACGATCAATGAATTTATTTCAACAAATCAACATTTGTAAATACGCAACTTCCCATACGATAAGCTTTATGTTTCATTGTTACTGTATAGTTGAAAAATCTCACATTTTATTGTGCGATAACAGGTAATAAAACAGTCGTGTTAATTTTTTAAGCACTAAATAAACCTAGACGCACGACTTATCTCCCTTTGATGACTAAACATGCGTGTCTCGCTTGTCTATCCCTAAATAATTTGCGCAACAAACTTTAAATATTCTTTTTAAATAGAGAGATAAACATGAGTCAACATTTAATATATAAATACAAGTAAACAACAGGGAAATGGACAGAAACTGCTTGTTGCGTGCTATAGCTCATTTTGTCACTCTATTAACAAAACTGATTTTCTGTGCGCAAACCGCAGATTCGTCAGCATGAAGTAAGCAGTTACACATGCATCATCAGGAATAGAATGCGCGTGAGAAGAATTCTTAAAGAGAGAAACAATGAAAAAGCGATTCTTCTGCCGTTTTCCTAGTATTTATAGATAGTATAGATATATAGAGACGACAGTTATGTAATTATTACCATAGTTATTTTATTATTAGCCTGTGTATGATTCTATTATGGTTACAATGACATATAAAGTTTATAGTTTTTATTTATCATTTTTCTGATACAGTTTTGTTTAAAACTTCGGCAAGCAAGACCGAAAACGACCTCTAGAAATATAAAGGAGCAGCGCTCTGGCAAAAAAGGGTTTAATGCATCTCCGTGATGCATTATACCAAGCAAGCCATCACATAATTAAGGATCCATAAAATCCATTTTGTCTAAAAACAGACTGAATCATGGGGTAGAGTGGTCCTTGAACATGCAGAAAATTGGCCTATAACAAAAAGTTTTGATTTAGGTCAGACTGCGCGGACTGCAAAGGCTGACCTGAGTCGATACTTTTTGCAAATGCATGAAACCCCCTTTTCGCAGAGCATAGCTCAAATATAGAAGACGAGCAAGGTCAGTTTAATTTATACCGTGCCTTTACACAGTTATAGTTTAAAAAAAAAAAGAGACGACAAAGTAGGGCCTATCAAAGGTTGTGATTCGATGACTTGGGGCGGTGACGTTACTTTCAGAATATGTCTATTTTCACGATGAGTGACAGGACTGCAGTCACGTACAAAGAATCGGTGCCCTTATTTACAAATTATTGTAAAGTCAATAGTATTCTTTGTATAATTATCAACACTTCTGTTAAAAAAAGATCTTACAGAATCGTTATTTCTAAATAGCTAAACCAAATGATATCATATTGGCAATAAATTTCTGCATGGTTAATAAAAGTCCCGCTCCTTGTACTTTCAGTGCTTTAAAACTGAATTACTCCATTGCTTCAAGTCATTCCCACCTGAAATAAAAAAAAAACCTTGGAAAACATTGATGGTAAATAGCGCTTACCAGCGTGTACCAAGTTTAAATTCATGAATGCGTAGGTAAACAATACGACAAAAGGAGAAATCGGCCATTTTTCATTCTGTCAAAGTATGTTATAGAACGTTGGCCTCTCAAATTAGAGATGTCCGTCTTTGAATCCCACCGTGAGCTGGGTCAAACTTACCGACATTATATTGTAAGTACTGGTAGCAATCATAGAGAGTAATTACTTTTAGAATTTGTTCAACAATCAGCGGAAAAAAACCTTAAACTAAACAAGAAATATCTTTAAAAAACGATAGACGGAGTAAATTTGCAGGCAAATGTGCAGGGGCCTTTAGAATAAACATGTCTTATTTTTTACCCATCACAAATTTCTGTTTATTCGTTATCAGTATCAAAAAGTAGGTCAGAAGTCAGCACATTCAGCTGCGCCGAAAAAGTAAGCTAAGGTGGTCTGCTACAACCAATAGCATACATGTATACAGGTGGTATATTGTCAATAATTCACTGGCTAACACTAATAAGAACGATAAAAACATCCTCTACTCATCTAAATCGCTATGGAGTTAATTACCTTTGATTCTTTCACATATTAACTCTTTACCAGACGATCGGCAAATTATTTGTCGCTTGAAATATTGGATTTGTCTGTGATAGTGTGTAAAACAATGTGAGAAAAGGGAAAAAAAATGCTGGTCACCAGCATTTTTTCCTTTACCGACAATGTTTTCAAAATATTGTTTTTTTTTTTTCTTTCTCCGGTTCGTTAATGAACACCATGTCATAGCTTTTTTTTTTTTAAAAAGGATTAAATTATCGTGTACATGTTGTGAATAAATATTAGCTGTGTTTACACCATTTTTTTTTTTATATATATCTACATTTACCGATGATAAAGTAAGGCCATTCACAAACAGAGATAACGGAAATACTAAATTTTAGTTGATGAAGTTGTCTCCCATTTGTGACGTCATGGTCTAATACAAGAAGGCTCCACATGTTCATTTTAATGTTCATTACCACGACCTGTCAAAGATGGACTTGTCATCTAACGACCTTAGCTATCTCAAATTAAACTTTAGATCTAAAGACTTTTTTTTTTTACTTTTTCAGTGTCATAGGCGAAAGCAAGGGCTTTTGCCAACGGCATAGATTAAGATCAGACTGCACAGAAATGGTATCAGTTTTTTTTTTTACACAAAAAAAAAAACGGTTACATTGATTTGCATAAGAATTTATTACCAGGTTTTCCGTTATAGGCTATAGGAAGATGGTATGTATAATAAATAGTCCTGAATTAATAATTCGCAATAATTTACAACTAAGTATACTTTTTCCCTATTAGGAATTAATATTTCGGATTTCAGTTTTTACTTTCTATTTAAGACACTTTTGTAGTGTTGTGGTTCAAAATATCTAAATAAATTATTGTTATTGTATTAATTGTCCTTTTTATGATTGGTTATTACATGCATGTGCAGAGGAAGAAGAGACACAGAGAGAGAGAGAGAGAGAGAGTGTGTGTGTGTTTGTGTTTGTGTGTGTGTGTGTGTGTAAATTCGGAAACAGTAAAATTATAATGAGCCATGCTTTGGCAAAATGGAACTTAATGCATCTCCTTGATGCAAGATACCAAACAAGTCATCACATGATCATGGATCCATAAAGTTCGTTTTGTCTAACAAATGACTGAATCTTGACGCAGACTAGTCCTTTGTCATGCAGAAAATTGACCAACACCAAAAAGTTTCGGCCCAGGTCACCATTTTCTCCTTTTCCCACAAGTGCGGCCGGTAGCTCAATGGTTAGCGTATCTGACTCGTGACAAGGTGGTTGCGGGCTCGATACCCGGTTGAGGCAAACTTTCTCTCCGGCGATACTTTGCCTCTCACCTCTAATGCATGTGAGAAAAGTAGTCAGTGACTTGGAAAGACAGTTCTGTTGTACCGGTGTGAAAAAGCCAGGAAGCACATGCGTAGGTGCACTGACCGCCGTGATATGACCTAAGCTGTTAAAACGGAGTTTAACTCCAATACAAACAAACAAAAAACCTTTTCCCACAACATTTCTACTAATTCAAATATAAATCTCACCACTTGAATCTCGTGTAATTTGTCGTCTGCAAATGCTTTCAATTTCGAACAGTCTAAAACTTTATCGTCTGGTATATAGGTAATGACTTTCGTCAACCCTCGGAAAGAATTTTCGTGAAGACCGAATTCAGCCTCAGCTACCATAAATCACTTGAGCCATGGTCTGGCAAAAAGGGGGATCAATGCATCCCCGTGATCCATGATAGCTAGCAAGTCATCACATAATTATGGACCCATAAAACCCATTTTGTCCATCAACGACCGAACCATGAGGTACACTGGTCCTTGTACATATGGACATACAGAAAATTGAGGTACACTGGTCCTTGGACATATGGACATACAGAAAATTGAGGTACACTGTCCTTGGACATATGGACATACAGAAAATTGAGGTACACTGGTCCTTGGACATATGGACATACAGAAAATTGAGGTACGCTGGTCCTTGGACATATGGACATACAGAAAATTGAGGTACGCTGGTCCTTGGACATATGGACATACAAAAAATTGAGGTACGCTGGTCCTTGTACATATGGACATATAGAAAATTGAGGTACATTGGTCCTTGGACATATGGACATACAGAAAATTGAGGTACACTGGTCCTTGGACATATGGACATACAGAAAATTGAGGTACACTGGTCCTTGGGCATATGGACATACAGAAAATTGAGGTACACTGGTCCTTGGACATATGGACATACAGAAAATTGAGGTACACTGGTCCTTGGGCATATGGACATACAGAAAATTGAGGTACACTGGTCCTTGGACATATGGACATACAGAAAATTGAGGTACAATGGTTCTTGGACCTATGGACATACAGAAAATTGAGGTACACTGGTCCTTGGGCATATGGGCATACATATTGAGGTTCACTGGTCCTTGGACATATGGACATACAGAAAATTGAGGTACATTAGTCCTTGGACATATGGACATACAGAAAATTGAAGTACACTGGTCCTTGGGCATATGGACATACAGAAAATTGAGGTACACTGGTCCTTGGGCATATGGACATACAGAAAATTGAGGTACGCTGGTCCTTGGGCATATGGACATACAGAAAATTGAGGTACATAGGTCCTTGGACATATGGATATACAGAAAATTGAGGTACACAGGTCCTTGGACATATGGACATACAGAAAATTGAGGTACACTGGTCCTTGGACATATGGACATACAGAAAATTGAGGTACACTGGTCCTTGTACATATGGACATACAGAAAATTGAGGTACACTGGTCCTTGGGCATATGGACATACAGAAAATTGAGGTACACAGGTCCTTGGGCATATGGACATACAGAAAATTGAGGTACACTGGTCCTTGGACATATGGACATACAGAAAATTGAGGTACACTGGTCCTTGGGCATATGGACATACAGATTGAGGTACACTGGTCTTTGGGCATATGGACATACAGAAAATTGAGGTACACTGGTCCTTGGACATATGGACATACAGATTGAGGTACACTGGTCCTTGGACATATGGACATACAGAAAATTGAGGTACACTGGTCCTTGGACATATGGACATACAGAAAATTGAGGTACACTGGTCCTTGGGCATATGGACATACAGAAAATTGAGGTACACTGGTCCTTGTACATATGGACATACAGAAAATTGAGGTACACTGGTCCTTGGGCATATGGACATACAGATTGAGGTACACTGGTCCTTGGACATATGGACATACAGAAAATTGAGGTACACTGGTCCTTGTACATATGGACATACAGAAAATTGAGGTACACTGGTCCTTGGCCATATGGACATACAGAAAATTGAGGTACACAGGTCCTTGGGCATATGGACATACAGAAAATTGAGGTACACTGGTCCTTGGACATATGGACATACAGAAAATTGAGGTACACTGGTCCTTGGGCATATGGACATACAGATTGAGGTACACTGGTCCTTGGGCATATGGACATACAGAAAATTGAGGTACACTGGTCCTTGGACATATGGACATACAGATTGAGGTACACTGGTCCTTGGACATATGGACATACAGAAAATTGAGGTACACTGGTCCTTGGACATATGGACATACAGAAAATTGAGGTACACTGGTCCTTGGGCATATGGACATACAGAAAATTGAGGTACACTGGTCCTTGTACATATGGACATACAGAAAATTGAGGTACACTGGTCCTTGGGCATATGGACATACAGAAAATTGAGGTACACTGGTCCTTGTACATATGGACATACAGAAAATTGAGGTACACTGGTCCTTGTACATATGGACATACAGAAAATTGAGGTACACTGGTCCTTGGGCATATGGACATACAGATTGAGGTACACTGGTCCTTGGGCATATGGGCATACAGAAAATTGAGGTACACTGGTCCTTGGACATATGGACATACAGATTGAGGTACACTGGTCCTTGGGCATATGGGCATACAGAAAATTGAGGTACACTGGTCCTTGGGCATATGGACATACAGAAAATTGAGGTACACTGGTCCTTGGGCATATGGACATACAGAAAATTGAGGTACACTGGTCCTTGGACATATGGACATACAGAAAATTGAGGTACACTGGTCCTTGGACATATGGACATACAGAAAATTGAGGTACACTGTCCTTGGACATATGGACATACAGAAAATTGAGGTACACTGGTCCTTGGACATATGGACATACAGAAAATTGAGGTACACTGGTCCTTGGACATATGGACATACAGAAAATTGAGGTACACTGGTCCTTGGACATATGGACATACAGAAAATTGAGGTACACTGTCCTTGGACATATGGACATACAGAAAATTGAGGTACACTGGTCCTTGGACATATGGACATACAGAAAATTGAGGTACACTGGTCCTTGGACATATGGACATACAGAAAATTGAGGTACACTGTCCTTGGACATATGGACATACAGAAAATTGAGGTACACTGGTCCTTGGACATATGGACATACAGAAAATTGAGGTACACTGGTCCTTGGACATATGGACATACAGAAAATTGAGGTACACTGGTCCTTGGACATATGGACATACAGAAAATTGAGGTACACTGGTCCTTGGGCATATGGACATACAGAAAATTGAGGTACACAGGTCCTTGGGCATATGGACATACAGAAAATTGAGGTACACTGGTCCTTGTACATATGGACATACAGAAAATTGAGGTACACTGGTCCTTGGGCATATGGACATACAGATTGAGGTACACTGGTCCTTGGGCATATGGACATACAGAAAATTGAGGTACACTGGTCCTTGGACATATGGACATACAGATTGAGGTACACTGGTCCTTGGACATATGGACATACAGAAAATTGAGGTACACTGGTCCTTGTACATATGGACATACAGAAAATTGAGGTACACTGGTCCTTGGGCATATGGACATACAGATTGAGGTACACTGGTCCTTGGGCATATGGGCATACAGAAAATTGAGGTACACTGGTCCTTGGGCATATGGACATACAGAAAATTGAGGTACACTGGTCCTTGGGCATATGGACATACAGAAAATTGAGGTACACTGGTCCTTGGACATATGGACATACAGAAAATTGCGGTACACTGGTCCTTGGACATATGGACATACAGAAAATTGAGGTACACTGTCCTTGGACATATGGACATACAGAAAATTGAGGTACACTGGTCCTTGGACATATGGACATACAGAAAATTGAGGTACACTGGTCCTTGGACATATGGACATACAGAAAATTGAGGTACACTGTCCTTGGGCATATGGACATACAGAAAATTGCGGTACACTGGTCCTTGGACATATGGACATACAGAAAATTGAGGTACACTGTCCTTGGACATATGGACATACAGAAAATTGAGGTACACTGGTCCTTGGACATATGGACATACAGAAAATTGAGGTACACTGGTCCTTGGGCATATGGACATACAGAAAATTGAGGTACGCTGGTCCTTGGGCATATGGACATACAGAAAATTGAGGTACATAGGTCCTTGGACATATGGATATACAGAAAATTGAGGTACACAGGTCCTTGGACATATGGACATACAGAAAATTGAGGTACACTGGTCCTTGGACATATGGACATACAGAAAATTGAGGTACACTGGTCCTTGTACATATGGACATACAGAAAATTGAGGTACACTGGTCCTTGGGCATATGGACATACAGAAAATTGAGGTACACAGGTCCTTGGGCATATGGACATACAGAAAATTGAGGTACACTGGTCCTTGGACATATGGACATACAGAAAATTGAGGTACACTGGTCCTTGGGCATATGGACATACAGATTGAGGTACACTGGTCTTTGGGCATATGGACATACAGAAAATTGAGGTACACTGGTCCTTGGACATATGGACATACAGATTGAGGTACACTGGTCCTTGGACATATGGACATACAGAAAATTGAGGTACACTGGTCCTTGGACATATGGACATACAGAAAATTGAGGTACACTGGTCCTTGGGCATATGGACATACAGATTGAGGTACACTGGTCCTTGGGCATATGGACATACAGAAAATTGAGGTACACTGGTCCTTGGACATATGGACATACAGATTGAGGTACACTGGTCCTTGGACATATGGACATACAGAAAATTGAGGTACACTGGTCCTTGGACATATGGACATACAGAAAATTGAGGTACACTGGTCCTTGGGCATATGGACATACAGAAAATTGAGGTACACTGGTCCTTGTACATATGGACATACAGAAAATTGAGGTACACTGGTCCTTGGGCATATGGACATACAGAAAATTGAGGTACACTGGTCCTTGTACATATGGACATACAGAAAATTGAGGTACACTGGTCCTTGTACATATGGACATACAGAAAATTGAGGTACACTGGTCCTTGGGCATATGGACATACAGATTGAGGTACACTGGTCCTTGGGCATATGGGCATACAGAAAATTGAGGTACACTGGTCCTTGGACATATGGACATACAGATTGAGGTACACTGGTCCTTGGGCATATGGGCATACAGAAAATTGAGGTACACTGGTCCTTGGGCATATGGACATACAGAAAATTGAGGTACACTGGTCCTTGGGCATATGGACATACAGAAAATTGAGGTACACTGGTCCTTGGACATATGGACATACAGAAAATTGAGGTACACTGGTCCTTGGACATATGGACATACAGAAAATTGAGGTACACTGTCCTTGGACATATGGACATACAGAAAATTGAGGTACACTGGTCCTTGGACATATGGACATACAGAAAATTGAGGTACACTGGTCCTTGGACATATGGACATACAGAAAATTGAGGTACACTGGTCCTTGGACATATGGACATACAGAAAATTGAGGTACACTGTCCTTGGACATATGGACATACAGAAAATTGAGGTACACTGGTCCTTGGACATATGGACATACAGAAAATTGAGGTACACTGGTCCTTGGACATATGGACATACAGAAAATTGAGGTACACTGGTCCTTGGACATATGGACATACAGAAAATTGAGGTACACTGGTCCTTGGGCATATGGACATACAGAAAATTGAGGTACACAGGTCCTTGGGCATATGGACATACAGAAAATTGAGGTACACTGGTCCTTGTACATATGGACATACAGAAAATTGAGGTACACTGGTCCTTGGGCATATGAGAGAGTAAGGGAGAGAGTGCAAACGCATTTTATAGAGTTTGGGGTATAGGTTAATGTAGGAATTGTTAAAATAATCGAGACCCCAAAAACATTTCATCGGAGTTCATTTCATCGGAGGTGCACCCACCACTCACTGCACACTTTCCCCTTTTTCCACCACAGCCAACCACTAACCGATGGAAAGGCAAGCCGTTGACTAAATATCCCGAATATCTCGGTTTTCTCAGTTTTTCCGGTTTTCTCAGTTTTCTCGGTTTTCTCGGTTTTCTCGGTTTAGCCGGTTTAGCCTGTTTAGCCGGTTTAGCCGGTTTAGCCTGTTTAGCCTGTTTAGCCTTAGCAATTCCCGGCAATCGTCGAAGCATTGGATATCTCACGCCGTCGGTTGGCTGGTTTGCCGGCTGACTGGTTTAAAGCAGCGTTAAAGCAGCGGATCACAGCGAATCGTGGAGAACCGGGAGCAAAAAGAAAAAAAGAAAAAAAAAAAAGGAAAAAAGGAAAAAAGGAAAAAAAAAGGAGAAAAAAAAAGGAGAAAAAAAAAGGAGAAAAAGGAAAAAGGAGCAAACTTTTAAAATTGAATTAAAAACGCAAAAAAAATATTTGATTTAAGTAATTTTTTATATATATTAAAAAGAGAGATTAGAAAATGGAAAAGAGAAATGAATGCAGTGTTAAAATCAACAAAGAAGAAAAACCTATTTCTGAATATATACATTTAAAAGATTTAGGTCTTAGGAGTTTTTCTAATTTTATGTATTATCTTGCTGTTGAAAATACATTCGAGAGTAATTTAGTAAGTGATATTAGAAATGTTTCATATATCGAAAATTCAAACGGATTAATGAAACTTAAAGGAATGCTTAATATCCCGTTTATCTATGATGATATATACATTTATTCTTACGTCTTTGAAGATGATGTTAAAGCAAGTAATCGCGGAGGCATCACACTTAAACAAGATGTTGAAAATGATGACGGGACCGTTACTAAAGGAGCATCAACAATATATTTAGACATTGCTAAAGCTGGTGTACAACAAGCTTTTAATCATGATGATTATTCAGGAAAAATTTTCACATCTGCACAATACAAAAAAAAAACTAACAGCTATTTAATACAAACTATGAGTAAGATAGATGAAGACAAAGACCTTTTAAGAAGATCTAAAATTTGGAATAGAAAAGAAGGAGAAGACCCATACGGCATTGTAGGAATTAAAATTAGTGTTTCTGATATTCCTTTTAAAGTTGTTAATGAAAATATGGAAAGATTAAATGAAATTTTAAAAATATTTGGTTTTGTAGTTGCTCAATGTGATATTACATACGATCAAGCGGGAACCCTAGATCGTAATGCTTTGTATGATGCATTTTTAAACAATGGAAACACAAGAGAACAATATGACATTAAAAGAAAAATGGAAAGAGAAGGAGAAGATGATGAAGAAGAAGAATATGATGAAGATGAAGAAGTTATTAATGCATATAGAGAAGAAGCACTATATGGAGAAAATTATGAAAAAGACATTTTAATAAATTTAAAACAAGAAGAAAAAAAATCGGGGCGTAATATTTTAAAATATATCACGTTTTACAAAGATCAAGCAATACGATGCAAGTACTACAACAAGATAGTTTCAAACTTTGAAGCTGGTAATACTCAAGAGAAAATGGGGGTTCACCTTGCAGAATATGCATACAATCATCAAAGCCCATATTTAAAAAAACTCTTTAATCATCCTGATGTTAAAGAACATGGAGCAACCCGTTTTGAACTTTCATTTTGTCCTTCCTTAAAAGAAAAGGTAAACGGGGCAAGTTTAATTAATAGAGAGTTAAAAAAGATACATGGTTTAAAAATTTTTCACAGTCAACCAAAAGCAAGACAATTTGAAAAGTTGAGAGATGCAATTACTAAAACCTGTTTAATTTGTGATAAAACAGAAAAAAAAATATGTATGGTGTGGTATGGTTCATCTCTAACACATAGGGTTGCATGTGTAAATCATGTTGTAAAAAGATTAGAAAAAAGAGAAGAAACTGAAGAACAACTTTTAAAACGTTATGAGAAAGCGAAGAAGGAAGCAATGAGTGATTTTGGTTTTAATGATTTAGTAATTAATGTTATTGAATATGAACATGATGAAAATGATAAAAAACGATTCCGCTTTTTAGAACCTAAAAGTTATGTAAGAAAGGGACCGACATTTTTAACTCCAACTAATATACCAACATTTAGTTACGGAAGAAAAGAAGATTTACCTGATATTAATGATGTTTGTCCACATTCGGAAGATATTCAATTTAAGTTTAGAGAGAAAGGAAGTAGTCATGCAATAGGGGAACGTCCAATTTTAAACAAACCTATAAAAATAGAAAGTTCTTTTATCATTTCATTGTATAGTAGAGCTAAAAGAAAGGAATACACCATCATTAAAGAAAATGAATATCTTTCTTATGAATGGTCTAAGAAAAACAAAGAAGAAAGGGAACGAATAGAAAAAGAAGAAAAGGAGAGGGACCGTCTACGTCAAAAAGAAAAGGAAAATCTTAAAGTTTTAATAGAGAAATATGAAAGAGCTAATCAAAGAAAAAGCACAATAGAAAAAGATTTTAAATTATCAAATCAGGAAGAAGTATTAAGAAAAATCAGAGAACACAGATTTATAAAATTATATGCTTTTAAAATATGTAAATACAATGCGACAAGTAATGAAAGACCTCATAGAATACTTTTTACATATGGTGATACAGATGAAAAAGGTGTTTGTTTTCCTACTTCAATTTTAAAAAAATGGTTGAAGTATGATAATGATGAAATGGTTAAACTATTTTTTAGAGAAGTTGAAACTAAAAAGAAAGATGGAAACTATTACTGTATGCCTTTACATAGTTTAATAATGGGGATAAAAAAAATTAATGGTAAATATGAACTTGTTTTTGGTGATGTACAACAAGTAGAAGTCTTTAAAACAAAATTTAAAAATGACTGGAAAAAAGTTAAGAATGCCGTTCAAAGATTTAAAGAATTAGAAGAGGAAATGAGAAGAACTCCTGAAACTTTAACAAATCTACCCAAACCTAAAAGAGATGAAGTAAAACCAAAAGATTTAACTGAACTTGAAACTGGTGAATATCTGGTAGACGCTTTTAGTGAATATGAATTTAGAGGTAGTAAAAAAAGAATACTATACATTAAAACAGAAGAAGGAAGATATCCTGTTACTGGTCACTTTCTACAGGATAAACTAGATGAAAAAATCAAAGATTTAACAAAGGTTGTAACTCCTTTAAAATTGTTATTGCTTCAAAGTATCAACCACCCCAAAAAACAGAAAAGAGACAGACAAGTTGAAATAGATTATGTAACAATTCAATCTTAATATGTTACTTAAAACATATTAAGATTTTTAATATTTTATACTTTCTAATACTCCGGTCTTATCTCCTTTCCATCAGACTTAAAAAGTAGTGTATTATCTGACAAAACAACAGCATAAGCCGTTGTATTTGCTGGCACTCCTGTTTTAAAAGTCATTTCTACCGTAATATTTGTTATAGCTGTTTTAAGAGTTGCCGACTGCTTCGATATATCAAAAACAAACAGTGGATATAGACGCTTAAAATCTATAGGATTAATTGAGAAATTGGAAACACAAGAAGGAAGACCTGAAACTAGGCATCTGTACTCCATCGCTGCGTTGTATGCATCCCCAAAGTTGTTCTTCTCAAAATCCATTGAAAAATCAAGGGCTGGATATCTTTTAACATTGTTTAGAAATATATGAAGCTCTCGGATGTTACAATGATCAAAAGTACTCGGGTTATCCGTTTGTGCTTCTCTTCTTCCCACCTGAAAACCAACAATGACAAACCGCGGCTTTTCATTGGCTGCCTTCGTTGTTAAATTCCAGGTATAGCTTGTATTGGCAAGTGGAAGGTCAACACTGAAAACTTGCCTTCTATCAAAGTCTATTTTTATGTTAATGTTTTTTGACATATCAGTCATTAAACTATTTAAATTTGATATTGAAGGTTTGATTATTGGAACGAACCAATACATATTAGTCAGTTTAAGTTCCCCTATATCGGTTGGCGCTGATCTGTATATTGGTTGGTCATCATCTTTTCTTGTTAAAAACAACTCGTGCTTTATGCCGTATATGATCTTATCGTAATCTTTACAAAATCCGAAAATATGAGACAATGGAATATTTATTGTAAAATATCCCTTTTCTGCTTCATCCTGGTATGATGACAATAAATACTGCTGTCTTCTTTTAAAACCTACGTTACCCGCTCCTCTCAATGGGACAATATTTCCTATATCATTGTATTCCCTTTCATCCTTTGCCCATCCTTGAGCCAACCCTCGCGATTTGCTGAAATCTTCGGTATACTCTAACAACCCCAGCATTGTCGTAGCTTGTCCTGGAAATAGTAGGGTTTCAATTTCACGACCTCCCATTTCATAACGTACCTGATTAAAAAGATACATGAGCCCATTGTTTGCTATTGTTACCATATCATCATTACCATATGTTGAACCGTCGGCTTTTGTTACTCTTCCTTCAAATTGAATATATGAACGGTGAGGATGTACAAAAATATCCCCGCTTTCAATACTAAAACGAATTTGCCCGGGTTGGTTTAACATAGCGACACCCCCGGCATTGGGTGGATATCTTCTATATTCGTATTCTTCGATTCCCTCATCTAGTGGCACCTCTTCACTCCAATCTAAAATGTTTGAACTTGTCATTTTTAATATGTTTTTATTGTTTAACTCTTAAACATATTTAATACCTCTACCTGATTTAATACTCGGCTTCATAACGGGGATAATATTTCCTCCCGCTAAGTTTGAAATCTTACCCATGGCCATTTTTAAAAGTTTATCTCCTCCTTTTTGCATTAGAGCCGGTCCGTGTTTCTTTGCAAACTTTAAACCTTCTTGTTTGGCAAATTTTAAAGCCTTCGGTCCATGTCTTTTAAATAGTCTCCTAATCTTTTTATAGGCATCTGTAAAGATGTTTGAACCACCTTTTACATACCTTGGAACTATTGCCATTCTTCTGATATACATGATGTTTTTAAGAAGAATTATAATTCTTTAATATCTGAGTTTTTTGCTGTCTATTCATGGCTCCCATTCTTACTAATTCTTTACATATCTCCACCATCTCATTCCTCACTCCTGTATTTCCAGCTTTAGCAGCAGCACATAGCAACTCCAAACGATCGGCAAGGGTTACCGGATTTGATGAAAGAAAAACGGCAGAAGGAGAGGCTGATTTAAGACCGGTTCCTTTTTGTAAATCTTTTTTAATTTCATCTGCTATAGGTTTTACTATATACCTCCATCTTGCTCCCCGATGATTAAGTTTGTTGTTGTATTTATAGGTTCCAGGTTTTGCCCCGGGAACTATCAAACTATTACTTGCCTTCATAATTTCCTTGTAATCATTCCATGACTCCGGAGATCTAACTTTTAAATCAGTTGGTGGATCATTTGAAAAAAGCAGTTTTAATAATTCTGGGGTTTTCTTGTATTTTACCCCCTTGTATTCAATGTCTTTTTCATAGATGTTTAAGGGAATCCCTTCTATTCTAACTTCAAATCCATCCTTTGTATCTTGTGTTTCAATAGTTCTAATTTTTGATACATCATACCCCTCTATTATTCGTTGTGGTTTTGATGTTGTTGGTTTGAGGTTAGATTGAGTAGGTAAAGCTTTTACAAGTTCTGAAGGAAGAGTTTTAACATCCTTTTTAATTTCTTGTAAAGGTTGAGTAACAGGTTTAAAATATTTACTTAATTCTTCTAATCTCGTATAGTCCCCTGTTTTTTCTGCGCTGTCTTTGGCTCTTAAATATCTCTTCAACTCAAGATACTTTTTAACTTCTTCATTCCTGTTTCCAGGGCTTTGTATTGTATAGAACGTCATATTTTTTTAAAGTTTATTGATACTTAAAATATATTAAGTAATTACTTAATACATTTTATTCTATATCATATCAAACGATGGCCTCCTTTCATCCATATTACTACATACACAAGAACAACTGAAAGAAAATTTAGGAACTTTTAATTTTAGAAAGTGTGAGGTGCTGGCTGGTTTCTTTCCACCAAACGGCGGAATTCTTCCCGTGCTTCCCTCTTCCCCCTTTCTATCAAATCGTTTTTTTCTTGTTCCTTCTTCTTTTTGTTTGTCTTGGTTCTTACTTCATTCTTTAGCTCCTTGTACTTCTCCAATTCCTCCATTATCAAACTGAACTCCTCATGTGAAATTTTATTGTCATTTATAGCATGTGATATATGTGAGTTTACCGTATTCAACTTTGAAGTTGCCAGATGTTTAATTTCTCCGTGTTTCTCTGCCTTCGTTCTGGTTCTTCTTGTAAAAAATTTAAGTGATACGGCAGCAAGACCTGAGACTAAAGCACAGGCCTCTAATGCTATTGTTACCGGAATTGCTACAATTGTTGAGAGTAGCGCAACGCCACCAGCTCCCAGCCCTAAAGTAGCGATACCAAGCCCCGCCTCTATTCCATCACCTACATTAGAATATTTTAAAAATTTCTTTTCTAGTCTTCCCCTGTCTCTGATCTCCTCCTCTAGGAACTTCTGAACATCTGAAATTTTAGTTAGTCTGAAACTTTGCCCCGAGTCTTGCATTTCAATGATCGCAACGGGAGCAGTTGGATCAGGTCCGACAATACTAGGATAAATCCCGCTTTGTCTGTTATCATCTTTTAGCTCTGTCATTTTTTTAATGGTTTTTTTTTGTTTAAACTTTAACATATTTCACAAAACAAAACGGCGTACATTCAGGGATCACCACGGGATTTTTAGAAAAGTTATACAACACCGTTTTAATGTTGTCTGCCTTCTTCTCATAGTGAAAAGGAGTTTTAAATTCTAGACTTTGTTTTATAGCATCCGTGGCGAACGTCAAAATCAACCCATCAGAAAACATATATCCAAAGTTTAAACCGATTGTTTTTTTTTCCAATGCCTCGAGTTTTAAAGTTTGCTGTGTGTATATCAACCAACAAGTCCCCGACTTTTTCAATGAAGGATATTTTAAACCTTCTTCAGGTTTCCAATAAATCGTTTTAGGTTGTGTCATTTTAATATATATTTTATGCTATTAAATCAACGATTCCTTTAATGGCACCTGGTAGAATACCCGGTAAAAATCCTCCGTGTTGTACTTGGCCATCTTGTACAAGATATAGACCGTTTCCTTTAAGTTTCATTTTTCTTAATGCTTGGACTATACCAGCAGTAGGAAGCAAATACAAACCGCTTCCGTCAGTTTCCAACTTTAACCCATGTCCTCGTTTAACCAAATACAACCCATTACCAAGGATAGAGTCTGCAATGTGTGCGCCGGCTGAACCTAGAGCTCCCTTTGCTAATGGTTTTACTACATTTTTTAAAAGAGGTTTAGCGAGAGGTTTAGCAAATTTAAGTGCCGTTTTTGCAATTCCACCCAAAAATCCGCCTTCTTGTCCCCTTCCAAAGATAGCAGGAAGAGCGGAAGCCCCAGCCAAACCAGCTAAAAGTGGAAGCAATCCCCCGTGTTTGGCGTTGTATCTAATCTGTACTTTTGAAAGATTAATATTTACACCGTGTCCTTTGTTAAAAGCCTTGTTCATTCTGTTAACTTGGCTTTTTGTAAAATAGAATGTATCACTTCCATCAACATCTTCAGGATTTAAGTTTATTGTTGTCTTTGTTTTGTTCTTGTGAGCAGAAGATATTTTTTGTTTCTGACTTTCAGAAAGATCAATATTTGCTTTAATATATGTCGTTTTAGTCATAGTTTTTTAATATGTTTTAAACGTTTAATTAAAAAAACTATAATCCAAGTTGTAGCTTTTCTTTTTTCCATCTGTTCCATTCTATTTCTTTTTCCGAAGCCCAAAGTTTAAGTATTGGTGCTTTCTCTCTATTTTTTCCTGTTCCTCTAGAATGATTTGTAAACGATTCTTTTTTCGGTTCACCTGGATATTTGCGATCTATTGCTGTAATTTGAGGTGCGTATTTATCATCTATTTCTTTCACTCTTCTATCGTGTTCTTTTTCTTCTTTTGTTTTTGCTTCTTCAATTCTTCTTTTTTCTTCTTCTTGTTTTTCCCTTTTTTCTTTTTGTTTTCTTTCTTGTGTCTTTCTTCTTTTTTCATTCATTGCTTTTATGAGAGGGTTGCATTCTTCATTAAAAAATGGATATGTTTTAAATTCCATTTTTTTTATACTTTCTAATATTTCCTTTTGTATCTTTCGTGCCTCTTTTACTGTTTTTGCTTCTATATATAGTTCTTTTAATTTATCGATTTCTTCTTTTTCTTTTTTATTTGTTGAAATTTCACCTTCAATTCTTTTTAATATTTCCTTTCTTTCTTTTCTTTGTCTTTCTCTATCTCTTTTCATTCTTTCTTCATGTAGTTTTTTTAATTTTTCCATTTTTTCTTTTTCTTTTTTTTCTCCTTCTATTTCTTTTTTCTTTCTTTCTTCATCCATCATTTTTTAATGTGTTTTTAATATCCCTAATATGAAAACGCATAGTTAAATTTTCACCCCTCAGATTGATTAATTCCCCGTCTTGATCGGTGAGAGTTGCTTTAATACTGTGTATATCATTCATTATTACAGGTGTGTAAACTGGGAAAGGTGGGCGTTCTATAATCTTGTATCCAGGGTTTACATTTGGAAAAAATGTATGTACAGTTGTTCCCATTTGTCCTTTTACATATGAACCAGAGCATATATTAAGGTTTACAAGTATACTATTCACATTTAAAATATTTACTACATTTTCACTAACATGTATTTTTTTTTCTTCTCCTATGTATTTTATAGGACTAAAGCCTAAAACACGATTTAATGAATTTTCACTAAAATCCACTTCATACCCTGGCTGTATTTCCATTAATGCTTTTAATGTGTTATAGTTTGCTGAAATATCGACTGGATACTGATCATTAGCATCAATCAAACCCAAAAAATTTAATTTTTGTTGTATTGCTTTGTTGATATCTTCCAAGCCATACGACCCAATATCCAAGGTTATCGTATGTATTTGATTGTTGTTTACATTTATCAACCTGAAAGAATTAAAACCGGGTTTAATGTTTGGGATGCTATAGTATGTCTCAAGATTAACGAGTGCAATTTCACACTGTTTTTTAAGTCTTATTGTAGGGTTAAAATGTGTTGTAAACTCTGTTTTCTTGTCACTCAATATTATCTGTATAGATGTCATATTTATTAAAACAAAAAATTAACTAAAATATTAAAAAAATTTGATTGTATTTTAAAAAAAATATTGCATTAATAAAAATGGAAACGTTAACACAAACGGAAAGAAATGAAAATATATATGTGTTAGAAGAATTAGAATTTGATGTTGATTTATCGGATTCAGAGATGTGTGAAGCATTTTGTGAAATTCCAAAAAAATATTTAAAATTAATTAATGATTATCTTGAACTACAAGAACGATATTTTGAAGCTAATAAAAGAGTAGATGCATTAATTGAATCACATAAAAGAGTTGAAACACGCATTAATAATTTACAAAGAGAAAATGATAAATTAAAAATAGAAAATGAAAAAATACAAACCGGAAATTTAATTTTAGAAACAGAAAATAAAAAATTATTAAAAAAGTTAAACACTAAACCTTTGGATGAAAACGGAAATTCAGTATTTAAAGATGAAGAGTGTGTAATATGTTTAAAAAACAAACCAAATATTCTTTTTTGTATTTGTGGTCATCTGTGTATATGTGATGAATGTGATGAGATGATTGAAAACTCTAAATGTCCAAAATGTAGAACAAAAAATAGTGTTAAAAGAAAAATTTTTTAATAAAATATGAAAACTGAACTTTTAAGTATTATGGAAAACAAATTCATACATTCAAAGAAAGAAGAAAACGAACACGGTGACCAATACACACAATTAAAGTATAAATTCAGGACTTGCCCCTCTGTCACGTATGAGTGTGCCGAGCAATACCAAGAAAGGATTAAGTCGTTTTTTATGTATGAATGGAGCAAGAGGAAGGAAGAAAAAGAAACGTTTAATATGGTTGTTAAATGTTTGGTTGTACAAAATCAATATATACACCGGTATGATGATGTATTCTTGTTTGATGAGAGTGAGACACAACTATTAGAAAAGACAGAAAAACTTTTTAAAATTTTAGATCATTTCTATTTTCCAGATGTTGAAGTGTATTTTATTGTAGAAGATGGGGATGAGAAGAGGGAACCAAGGAGGCATTTAATAGATGATGTGGTGAGGATGTTACAAGATGAATTTTTAAAGAGGTATAACTTCTATAGTGTTATAGAGGAGACGAAGGAAGATTAAAATATTGTATAATATGTAACCTATAGAAAGGTTAGATATTATTGTATGTGTTTGTTTAAACAATGTCGAAGCCATCAGGTAGCCACTGTTCATCAAAATCGGGTATATGTATGACACAAACAAAAGTCATTAAAAATTTTTCTAAATAGTTGTTAGTTTTGTAAGAACTTACAAGGAGCACACTGTTGTTTTCAGTGGTTCCAACATTTAAATCACCATTATAAATTGTATTACTTGGTGTTTCAGGAATATTCAATAGAATATCAGCGTCTTTTGATTTTTCATTAGTTTTAACATAAATTCTAAGTTTAAAACTTTCTTTTTTTAATTGACTTTCAAAATATATTGTATATCTTTTAATTTTAAAGGGGGTATTAAAAAAATTCCTTTCATAAACTTCCCCAGTCAAAAAATTTCTAAAATTCAAATATGAAGGAGTGATAACATTCCCTTTTTCATCAAGGGCTTCAAAACCATCGGGTGCAACAGATGAAGGTCTTCTACTGTTTGATAATACAACTTTTTCAATTCCTTTTAAAGGTCCATTATTCATTCCCTTCAATAAAATTATACTAATACCCAAAAATTTAAAAATTCTCTCTTTTGGTAAAATTTTTGCTGCTTCTTCATCTACATATTTTTTATTCACTGCATCGTTTTCAAGTATTGGTTCATACAAATTTTTTATTTGTTTTTGATTCATGTCGATTCCTCCCATACTTAAAAAGTGTCCATTTAATTTTAAAAAGGCAGGATCCAACATATCATTTTTAATTTTATGTTTTATCAAAACTTCTTTAAATGATCTACTTAATAATGATGGATCGTTTTTTATTGAAACATCTACATTTTCATAAAATTTACGAATTTCACTAAAAAAAACTCTAACATTTAATTCAATAACCCAAAATAATTCATCTAATTCTATTAATACATCTTCGTTTTCTCCTATGTCATACTTCTCTTTAAATTTTTCTTTTTCTTCATTTAATTTTTCTACAATATATCCATTTAAGCTTTTATTAACAGCAGGATATGGATTAAAATCATTAAATGTAGATAATCTTTGAATCAAACCTTCTGGTTCAATAAATTCTTCAAAGGTTTTAAAAGATTCTTTAATAATTCTTTCTTTTTCACTTTTTATTACAATTCTTAATATCTCTTCATTTTCTTTTGATAAATTTTTAAAATCTTCATCCGCTTTTTTTTTCACATCAATAATTTTATCATTTAACAAAACTTTAATACTTTCCGTTTCCGTTTTTCTTTCTTCTTCTTCTTCTTTAATTTTTTCATTCACCAACACTCGCACCCTATCCGTTTCTGTTTTCCTTTTTCTATCCTCCGTTTTAAGCTTTACAATCTCTTCACTGTTTGTTTCCGCTTTCTCTTCCACTGGTTCAACTTTTTCATCCACATAATTTCTAGTTGTTGCATGATTACCATCTGTTGGCTCTCCTAAATTAACAATTCGAAACCCCCTCATATCTCTATCTTGTACACTTTCAGTAACATAAAAACCCCGTAACTCTTCCAATCCTTTACGGTTTGTTTCTGCTTGTTCTTCCACTGGTTTAAATTTTTCATCTATATATATTTTATTAACTACATCATCATAAACTTGAGGGTCACCAATATTTTTAATCCTTTTCATATTCATATCAATATCATCCAAAGCCTGGAACCCTCCATTCATTCTTACTAAACCAGTTTCTATATTATTAATACTATCATCTACATATTTTTTATTGCTCGCATCCCCCTCCCTTGTTGGCTCTCCTACATTTGTAATTTTCTTTTTATCCATATTAATTCCGTGAGTTGTTGTATAGTATCCATTAGTTTTAGTAAACGGTGTCTTTTGATCTACATACTTCCGATTAGCTCCATCCCCCGGATTTTCTGGATCTCCAACATTAAATAGTTTCTTACCTTTCATATCTCCAAAATCAGCCCCGTTTCCATTTCCCGCTCCTCCTCCGGGCTGTAATCTTGCCACTCTATCAGCTGCTGCTTTTGCTTCCTTCGTTTCATCTTCTACCTCTTTAATTCGATCTTCAAAAAACTCCTTCATATCATTTACAAAACCAAGAGGCACCGCATCGGTAAGCTCTACAGGATCGGGAATATTACGTATTGACTTTTGCCTCATGTTGATATTCCCCCTAGCATTAAAAGTTTTCTGATTTCTTGTATTAAACGGTTGGTTTTTCTCAAGTTCTGTTTTAATTCTGTCTAACTCAGCGGGATCAACTCCGGCAGCTGCAGGTTGAAGATTAGCCGTTTTTTCATCAACATACTTTTTATTACTTACTTCATCTTCTCTTATTGGATCCGGTACACCAAAAACTCTAAAATTGTTTAGGTTTAAATTGGTCTCAGCAGAATAAAATCCATCGTTTCCTTTTTTTATTGTTTCATCCGCTACTTTCTTTAACTCTTCATCCACATACTTTTTATTCGTTGCTTCCCCATCTCCCGTTGGATTTTTCAACCCTCCCAACTTCTTCTTCCCCAAATATATATGATCTTTAGCAATGAATCCCCCATTTTTTCGTTCCCATACGTTAGCTTCATCCACATATCCCACTGTTGCCACGTCTTCCGGTAAATCAGGAAACCCGACATTTTCTATTTTAAACCCTTTCATATCAATCTTGTTTTTTGCTTGAAATTCTCCATTGTCAAAACTGAAGGGATTGTTTGCCTCTAATCTTCTCCTTCTGTCCTCCGTTAACCTGTCAACATATATTTTATTAGCGGCGTCCTTGTCTTCTACAGGAAACGGCAAGCCTTCGACTTTAAAATTTAACATGTCAATGTTTCCCCTTGCTTTGTGTTTATCAGTGTTGAGATAGAATGGATTGTGAGCTTCTAAACTTTGTTTTACATCGTTAGCCGTAATGTCAGTGTATAGCTTATTGGATACTTCACGATTGTCAACGGGCATCCCAACGTTTAGCAGTCTGTTTTCATTCATGTCTAAATCTTTAACAGCGGCGTAACCCTGTCCAGGTATTCTTCTAAAAAACGAATGACCCTGGCTACTGTCTACATAATTTTTTGTTACGGCGTCTTGTCCATCAACAGGATCAGGAAGATTTTTTATAAAATTTCCTCCTAAGTCAAGATTACCGGATAATTCACCTCCATCAAGTTTTAAAAAGTTTTTAACAATGAAAGGAAGGGCAACCCCTCCCTCTTCACTACTGTCTTTTTTTCTTGGATCTCCAAATTTTGAAACTCTACTATAAGACATTTTATAGTAATCCTTTTTCTTTTAAAGTCATTAAATGATTTACTACTGGTTGGATATGGTAACCCTTGTTTAATTTTTGTAAGACGTGAATGCAAAGATGACCACATATTACAGTCTTTGGATCTTGTATTTGATCAGATGAATACAAAATCGGACTTTTCATATATTCCTGAAACTCAAGGGGAGGAGGTAAACCATAACTGTCAAAATAGAATTTATGTTTTTTGTTACGATGCCAAGCCGTCCAGTGTGTTCCTGGGCCTTCCGTATCATCAAGATTTAAAATTCCACATTCATACATTTGAGGGTGAAGGGGTAAATCATCACGAGAATATACACCACGCCAACCTTTGAGACGTTTGCATATATCTTCTAACTCAAAGTTAGTTAATGATTTAATAGGGAGTGATTTTACAGTATTGCTAAACTCTAAACTACCGGCTGATTGTTGTTTTTTTAAAACGGGGCAGCTTCCTTTTTGGTGTCTTGTCACGTGTTTCTTTGATGAGAAATACGCCCCGCAGTGTTCACATTGAAAGTCTGTTTTTTTCTCAGCTTGTGCCATTGCTTGTTCTTTTGTTAGTTCACCTTTTAAAACTGGGCAGCTTCCTTTTTGGTGTCTGGTTACGTTTTTCTTTGATGAAAAAGACTTCCCGCAGTGTTCGCATATATGTTTTTCTTCTTCTTGTTTACTAGTTGAAGGTTGAGGTTTAGGTGTTGGTTTTGGTTTAGGTGTTGGTTTTGGTTTTGGTTCTTCTTGTGGTTGTTGTGCTTGTTGTGCTTCTTTCTCTTGTCTCTCCCTTTCTCGTTGTCTTTGTTTCTTCTCCCTTTGTCTTACTTTTTCTTCTTTCACCGCTTCCATCCCCAACCTTACATCTATTTTTCTTCTGGGTTTATCAAATCCCATCCATTCTTCCATATTGAAACGTGATTTTTGTAATTCTTGTCTATAAAACGTTCCTATAATATCATAATCATTAGCATCTTTTAAATGGTAAGTTGTAGGATTTGTATTTTTAATTTCACGAATTTTAAACAATTCATTCGACCATTTAGGAGCCGAACCTTTTTCATAACTTTTTTGTGAAGGTCTAACTTTTGCCACTCTGACAAGGTCACCCTTGTCTAATATGATTTTCTGGGTGATGTTGTCATTTTTTCTAAACTTCCGCGGTTTAGCATTTTCATAAAATTTTTTATAAATCTTCTCTTCATTCTCTTTTTTACTCGCTTGTGTTGGTGTATACTGATCTTTAAAATTTCTATGTGGTGTATTGTTGTAATCTTCCACTATATCCTGTAAATGAGGTAAATACTCTGTTGTTTCGTTGTCTGTCATCCATCTCCCTATTCTGTCTTTAATAGTCTTAATCCATCGTTCTATTAATGACACTTTATCCTTTCCTTCAGTATGATAAATTTCAACATCACCTTTTAATTTTGTTTTTGGTGCCATTTGTGGATTTTTCTCATGCCATTTTAAATGCTGCATCAAACCATTTTTACTTTTACTACATTTTCCACAAATAGGACATCTTAATTCATCGGGGCATTCTTCTTTTTCTAACAAACCGGTAAACTCACCCCCTCTATCACTCCATAATTTTTTAGGCTTTCTGTCTGTTTCTTTAAAAATATCCTCGAATGCCCTGGCTATAGTAACAGCTTGTTTATTGGGAATTTGACGTATCCAACCATATCTACTAAAAACATCGAGAGCAACTAAAAAGATGTTTAAATTTTCTTTCTGTTTTTCACTGGCCGTTTTTCTTGGTCCGCCGAATTTTTCAGATAGTCGGGCGTCTATTTCCTCCTGTCCTTTTGCCTCACCTGCTTTAATCTTTTTTGGCATGAACATTAAATCAGTCGCCCATGTATCATCAATGTTTTTAACGGTTACCCTAAGTGTTGGATATTGACGTAAAACTGGCCTATGTAATTCTTTAGATAGTGAAGCATCCTCTTCTAGGAGCAACTTTTTTTTTTACTTGCTCCGCTAACTTCATCGTTTAGCCCCATACCAAAACGTTTTTTTAATGATATAGCCGGAGTTATCACATTTCTCGCAAATCTTTCTGATAAAGTGGGGTTGTGTATTCCTTTAATCTCATTTAAAAGGTGACCATCTCCTATATTTCGTGACTTTGTATCTGGATTTTTTCTATAAAAAATATCATGTCTCATACATGCCTCATCAACTCGGTTTATAGGTTTACTGTTTTTCTTAGGTGTTAAATCTGGATTTAGTCGTTTGTTAAGTTTGGTGCCTGGACCGCAGAAGTTGTAACCTGGGAGGTGCATTTCAACGGGGACCGATTCTATAATTTTGTTAACGATACCCCGGCCCTTTTTTTTTTTACTTCCACCACCTGACCCCGGTAAAAACTGGGTCTTTTGTGTTCCACATATTGAACACTTACCCCTGAGAGCAGGCCGTCCATTTTTCATTGTTGTCTGTGTTTCATTCGTTGTATCTGTCTTTTTTCGACACTTTACACAATAAATCATAGTCATAATGTCTCGTTTTAAAAAAAAAATTAAATGTTTTAAGTAAAAAAGAAATATTAAAAATGGATAGAAAAAATAGAAATATTAACGCATTTAAAGAAGAAGTAGAGGATGATTTTAAACATTATGAGCAATTACTTGAGAGTACCGCACTTGATGTTAATGATTTGTTTGATATGATGAATGATGAAGAAGAAGATGTAGTAATCATAGAAGACGCTGTAAATGATTGTGAAGAGATACTAAGAAAAATGAAGGTATATGTATCATATATTAAAACATTAACAGAAAGAGAATATTACCCAATATTTAGTCAAGATTGGCATGAATTGAAGTGTGAAATGGGAGACGCTATAATGTGCCTTGATCATCTAATAGATATCAAGGGAAAGCTTGAAGTAGAACAAGAACAAGAACAAGAAAATTAAAAAAAAATTTTTAATTTAGTTTTAATTTTTCTAAATTAAGAAATTAAACAATATGGAAGTTAAAAATTACAGCTGTAACTTGAACAAGACAAAAAGAAAGAACAACCAAATGTTACCTCGAAGTATCAGAGGTTTGATTATAGGAGAGAGTGGATGTGGTAAGACTACAACACTTTTAAATCTTCTTCTTCGTCCTGGTTGGTTAGATTATGACCATCTATATATATTTGGAAAATCAATGAAGCAACAACCGGAATATATACTATTAAGGGAAGCATTAGAAAATGGACTTTTTAAAGAAACAGTTGACGGGATATTTGAGAATATGGAGGAAATAGAAAACCGTGAAATTTCACGTAAGGATGTAATAGAAGAAGCCAAAGAACAACAAAAAAAGAAAAAGAAGGGAACCATGGTTACCCCTTGTTTTAATGAAGAGGATGACCAGGTTCCAGATCCTCGTGATTTGAGTAATACAAACAAAAATTTAATGATTTTTGATGACTTGTTAAAGGAAAAACAAGACGTACCTGAAAAATACTATACAAGAGGAAGACATAGTAATACAGACTGTTTTTACTTGTCTCAATCTTTTTTTAGTTTGCCTCGTCATACAATACGTGGAAACTCAAATTTTATAATTTTGTTTGATTTACCAGATAGGGATATTATGAATATATATACAGACTATGCAAGCAGAGATATGACACTGGAAGAATTTAAAAATTTCTTGTATACATGTTGGGCTGAACCGTTTAGTTTCGCTGTAATTGATAGGTCAAGTCCTAGAGACCAAGGAAAATATAGGCATGGATTCGGGAGGTTTTACGTTCCGATATATGAACCAGAACAAAATTTTCAGAACTATTAAACAATGAAAAATGAAATATATATTTTATCGGTGTTCTGATAAAATATATCTATAAAAATATAGAAATCGTCAAATGGAAAGAAATGAACTCAAGCAGTGTTAAAATCCCAACCCATCCGAAAGATATTAAACCAAAACGGTTTAATCCCTCCCTTTTTTAATAGTATAGATTTTTTTTAAATATTTTCAAAAATATTTAAAAATTTACAAAATACAAACAGACAAAGCACACAACGGGAAAATATACCATGGATGACGAGAGCTACATACATTTTAAAACATCTCACTCTGCTAAAGCTATACTATCTTCTTGAAGTTGTGAAAGTTGTAAACTTTCGTATTCTTGATCTTCTGTTTCACTGTTTGAATATCCATTAACTAGAACTTTGATAACCTTGATACTCAAGCCACTATGTGTTGTTTGAAGCCTACCATTTACAAGGCTTTCCTTTCTCCATAAACCGGTAACCTTCAAAGTATAGACACCCGAAGTAATCCGGTCATACAAGAAATCGATATTTTGAAGAGGTCGAATACTTTTAATTCCTCCTTCATGTACAACAGTTGAGAAGAAAGAACTATTAAACTTTTCAAGGTCTATCTTACATTTTACAAAACCATTTGTTACGTATGATTGAAAAACTCCTTCTAGTTGGTAGGAGTCATTGATCAAATCAATATATTCAGGGTCGAACCTTTGATACATTCCAGTTAAAAACTGATCAAACATATCAGATAGCTCAATATTAATATACTTGTTTTGTCCAAAAGTTAGAAGTGTTGGTTTGCCTTCTGGAGTCTTACTTACAATATTTGTATATATCCCAGTCTTTCCGTTGTGTCGGATATCACTGAAAAATATTTTTTCTGTCTTCTTCTCACCTTTAATAGCATTCTCAGGGCCTAGAGTGTAAACTATAGAAGGAGTAGGAGAAGGAGCAGGAGTTGGGGGTGTCGGAGTGTTTAAATCTGAATTCTTCTTTTTTGTATCAACGTTTTGATTTTTTGGCATCTTTGTTTTTTAATTAAATAAAAATTACTTAATTAAAATTATGGCGCAGAATTTTAAATATGTGATTAAAAACGGAGTGGTGAAAATGGTTAAAACATCGGATCCTACTCCTTCAATTGGTACATCAAGAAGTTTAAACAATATCGTGAAAGCAAAAACAACGGTAGGTAATACATCATTAAATGGATATTTCAAACAGACATTTTTAGAGGTTCCCCAATTTTCAACAAGTGTAAATATTGAAACTTACATTTCAAAGTTTAAACCTTCTGCCAGTTTGTCTTTAAGTAAAAATGTGGGATACAAAGCTATACTTTCGGTATGTGCCAAGATGACAAACAACGAACAAACAAAAAAATTCTTTTTTAACTCTTCACCTCATGTTGTCACTCTACTAAACAATAAACAACAATTAATTAATACTATGATACAAGAAGTATTAAATAGTTTTTACAAACAAGACTTTGAGGGTAGCGGTTGGACTTTTTTAAATTTCGATGGTGTAAGTATCAACTATGGAAAATACAACCCATTCAGAGGGGGATGTGGAAACAATAAACTCCCTCATTGGTTAGCATCAAAGCATGCGTTGATATGTATAATTTCGGGGGATGACAAATGTTTTTATTGGTGTATACTTCGACACTTCAACCCAATAAAAAATGACAAAGGAAGAGTTACCAAGGAATTAAGAAAGATACAAAAAGAAGAACCAAACAAATACGCCAACTTTTCAGATGTCAACTTTCCAGCTTCAGCTAATGATCTTGAACTGTTCCAAAACCAAAACCCAAATATTCATTTAATCGTATATGGTGTAGACGGTGCCAACAAACGGACACCCGTGATATTTGACGGAGGAAGTGGAAGGAAAAAATGGGGAAAAGAAAAAATATATTTACTGCTACATGAAGAACATTTCTATCTTGTAGGTGATATATCCCGTCTTCTTTCTTCTCAACTTTCACGTCATCATGGACGTTTACACTTTTGTTATCAATGTCAAAGATGTTTTAAAGATGAAGATGTATTAAACAATCATTTAAAAAATTGTTCAGATGCTACACTCATACAACTACCAGAAGAAGACTCCGAGGAGAGATTCATACAATTCAAAGAAAAACCAGACAACCCGCCAAACATTACGGTATACTTTGACTTTGAAAGTTTTTTAATTCCGTTTAAAGATGAAGAAGGAAACAAAACACAAAAACACGAACCCAGCGGCTTTTGTTTTGTTGTTGTCTCAAGTGATGAAAAAATTTATAAAAGTCATAAGGTTTCATATGTCATACAAAAGAAAGGGGAGGATATCGCGGGAATATTTGTTAAAAAATTAATGGAAGTGATAACAAACGCCAACGAAACATTTTTAAACATGGGGCAAGCTTCAAAATTAACCCCTGTTCTTTGTCACAATTTAAGCGGATATGATGCCCACCTTTGCATTTTAAAACTTGCCTCGTATCCCGGTCATCTCTCAGTGTTACCATCAAATGAAGAAAAATATATATCTTTTAGTAAGTATTGCTTCATTAGCAACAAACAACACGAAGTACGATTTTTAGATAGTTTTAAATTTTTGTCTTCCGCTTTGTCTCAGCTTGTAAATGATACACCAAAAGACAAACAGAATTTTAAATATACAACTTCAGCATTTCCCGGTGTGTCGTTGGATGTGTTAACAAGTAAAGGTGTCTACCCGTATGAATGGATGGATGGAATTGAAAAAACAAAATATACCAGGCTACCCCCTATACATAATTTTTACTCTTCACTTAAAAAAGAAGGGATAACCGAAGAAGACTACCAACACGCTTTAAAAGCTTGGAATGTTTTTAATTGTCAAACAATGAATGACTACCAACTTAAATATTGTGAGTTAGATGTTTTTTTATTGGTTGATGTAGTGGAGAACTTCAGAAAACTTAACTTTGAAACCTACGGATTAGATCCTATAGTATACGGCTATACTTTACCTGGGGCGGCTTGGATGAATATGTTAAAATTCACAGAACAGAAAATTTCACTCATTACTGACCGTGATACTTATGATGACTTTAAAAATGGAATTAGAGGGGGTGTTACTATGTGTGTCTGTAGGCATGCTTCAGCCAATAACAAGTATTTAAGTGATTATGACCCAAACAAACCGAGTAACTTCATATTCTATATTGATATGAACAGCCTTTACGGGGATGCCATGAGTGAAGAGTTGCCGTATGAGGTAGAGAGGAAACTTAGAAAAGATGAATTAAACAAATGGCAAAAATTCCCGTGTGTCGTAGTTTGTGATTTAGAGATACCGAGAGACAAGAAAGAATATTTTAAAGATTATCCACCTTGCCCGGAACATTTGACAATTAACGGAGTTCAGAAGCTTGTAACAAATTTAAGAAACAAAAAAGAATATTTAGTGTATGGGGAACTGTTAAAGTATTATGTAAAGCTTGGAGTAAAGATTACGAAGATACACCGGGGATATGTTTTAAAAGTGTCTAAGTGGCTTGAACCATATATTACAAACAACGCAAAGAAACGAGGAGAGACAAAAGAGACATCTAAACAGAATTTTTTTAAGCTTTCAATTAATGCTATATATGGTAAGACAATAGAGAACCCAGAAAAACGTTCAAATGTTGTAATAGTCAACACAGAACAAAGAGCCGAGAAACTTTTAAAAAGTCCAGAGTATACAGGATTTAAAATATTTAGTGAAGATTTGGTGAGTGTCACAAAAAAGAAAACCGTGGTTAGAGCTAACAAACCTATATATATCGGGTTTTGTGTTTTAGAGTTAGCAAAATTAAAAATGTATCAGTTGTTTTATGACTATCTAAAACCTAAATTTGGAGATCGTGTAAAACTGCTATATACTGATACGGACAGCTTCATTTTGGATATACAGAGTGAAGATATTTATGAAGAAATGAAAGAAGACGTTAATGTGTGTTTTGATACATGGAAGTATCCGGAAAATCACCCGCTTCATTCAATGGAAAGCAAGAACAAACTGGGATTTTTTAAAGATGAAACAAAGGGAAAACCAATAAAAGATTATGCCGGTACCTGTGCTAAGTCGTATGCCTATAGAGTGGAAGACAAGGGGGAGCTAAAAGAAAACTTAAAAATTAAGGGCGTCGTTGATTGTTGTATTAACAAAGATATAGAGTTTGAGGATTACTTAAAATGTATATTTGAACAAGAGGAGAAACATGTTAAATTTTTAGGATTTAAAAGTTCAAGTCATCAAGTGTATACGGAAAAGTTTGAGAAGATAGCATTGAATCCATTACAAGATGTGAGGCATGTTTTAGAAGATGGCATTAATACGGTTCCCATTGGTTACTTCTCAGATGAGGAAGATGAAGAAAATTAAAAAAAAATATTTTAAGAAAAAATATTTTTTAAAAAAATATGGCAGTTAAAACGTTAGAAGTTGATATTATAGGAGATGAGTTTTTAAAGGAGATATTCAAGGAAAAGGAGGAACTGATGCAAAAAGCGGTAATTGATCGAGCCGTGGAAGCTTTAAAAAAGAAAGTATACGAACAGTTCAACAAAGATATTTTTAATCTTGTAGAACATGGGAGCACCCAGTATAGGTTAAACCTAGAAAGAAAAAATATTTATGAAATGCCAGAGGATGAAGTCAGAGCGTTGTTTAATACTTGTTTGATTCATAGTATAGCAAGCTTTGGAACTAATCTTTTAATAGGTGGGCAGCCCGTAGTTTTAAATTAATTAAGCGCGAAAATAGTATTTAAAATGGGAAGAAAAAAAGAAAAGACAGAAGTTAAAAAAGAAAAGACAGAAGTTAAAAAAGAAAAGACAGTAGAGGAAATAGAACAAGAAAAAAGAGAGAAGGAGGCGGAAGAAAGAGAAAAAAACAAAAAGTGGCAATTAGAGAGACAAAAAGAAAATTTTTTACTCTGTATGTATGGAAATATTAATGGATTAAATAAATTTTTAAAACAAAAAGAACAACGGGAAAGAATTAATGAAACAGTTTTTAAACTTTTTAAATCGAGAGTAGAACGTCTAATATATGATCAGTATAAAAAAATTTTAGAAGAACAGATAAAAACAGAAGATTTTAAAAATATGGAGCCTTGGAAATTAGAGTCATTTTTTCTTCATTGTTTAGATGATGTAATACTAGAGTTTCAAGAAAAATATTTAGAAAACGGAGAGCCTTTGATATTAAAATCATAATGTATATATATATGATAATATATATACATTTTAATAATATTTTAATTCACTGAATGTAAAAGTTTTAAAAGTCTTTTTAAAAACTAAAATCCCGTTTTCTTCTTCATCTTCATTTAGTATTCGATTAAATGCTTGTATTCTTGCTTCTTCTATATTGTTAAAAGGTCTAGGTTTTCTGCTTCTGTCACCTTCATAATCATTAAAAGTTATTAATACCTTTTTGTTTTGTTTGTCTATATGTATTAAAACTAAATCCATATGATAATTAAGCCCATCCTTAATAATATCTTTAAATTTTTCTTCTTCTTCTTTGTTGTATATTATGCAAGGGTCTGGGTTGTGTTTTCCATTCATAAAATCCACATGTATAAATTTCATAACTTTTTTAACAATATATTTTTCTTTGTTTTTTCTCTTTTTTTGTTCTTCTATTTTTTCTTTTCTTTCAATATGTTTTAAATGTTGTTTTCGTTTCCATTCTTTAGCTTCTTCTGTTTGCATCATTTTTTGGTATTCTTCTACATCCTCAATTTCTCCCGTCAAATCTATATATTCTTCGTTGTTGATTTCATTAATTCCTTCCATTTTTAAATCTCTATCTTTTTAATATTGCAAGAAAAAAAAAATTCAATTTTTAAAAGTTTTTAGTATTTGTTGCATGTGATAGGTTGCGGATGTTTTTGCAGTTGCACCTAGCGAGTAGAGAGTAAGGGAGAGAGTGCAAACGCATTTTATAGAGTTTGGGGTATAGGTTAATGTAGGAATTGTTAAAATAATAACACCGCGTTTTTTTTTTGTTGGTTTGTTTTTTCTCCTTTTTTTTCCTTTTTTTTTTTCTTTTTTTCTTTTTGCTCCCGGTTCTCCACGATTCGCTGTGATCCGCTGCTTTAACGCTGCTTTAAACCAGTCAGCCGGCAAACCAGCCAACCGACGGCGTGAGATATCCAATGCTTCGACGATTGCCGGGAATTGCTAAGGCTAAACAGGCTAAACAGGCTAAACCGGCTAAACCGGCTAAACAGGCTAAACCGGCTAAACCGAGAAAACCGAGAAAACCGAGAAAACTGAGAAAACCGGAAAAACTGAGAAAACCGAGATATTCGGGATATTTAGTCAACGGCTTGCCTTTCCATCGGTTAGTGGTTGGCTGTGGTGGAAAAAGGGGAAAGTGTGCAGTGAGTGGTGGGTGCACCTCCGATGAAATGAACTCCGATGAAATGTTTTTGGGGTCTCGATTATTTTAACAATTCCTACATTAACCTATACCCCAAACTCTATAAAATGCGTTTGCACTCTCTCCCTTACTCTCTCATATGGACATACAGATTGAGGTACACTGGTCCTTGGGCATATGGACATACAGAAAATTGAGGTACACTGGTCCTTGGACATATGGACATACAGATTGAGGTACACTGGTCCTTGGACATATGGACATACAGAAAATTGAGGTACACTGGTCCTTGTACATATGGACATACAGAAAATTGAGGTACACTGGTCCTTGGGCATATGGACATACAGATTGAGGTACACTGGTCCTTGGGCATATGGGCATACAGAAAATTGAGGTACACTGGTCCTTGGGCATATGGACATACAGAAAATTGAGGTACACTGGTCCTTGGGCATATGGACATACAGAAAATTGAGGTACACTGGTCCTTGGACATATGGACATACAGAAAATTGCGGTACACTGGTCCTTGGACATATGGACATACAGAAAATTGAGGTACACTGTCCTTGGACATATGGACATACAGAAAATTGAGGTACACTGGTCCTTGGACATATGGACATACAGAAAATTGAGGTACACTGGTCCTTGGACATATGGACATACAGAAAATTGAGGTACACTGTCCTTGGGCATATGGACATACAGAAAATTGCGGTACACTGGTCCTTGGACATATGGACATACAGAAAATTGAGGTACACTGTCCTTGGACATATGGACATACAGAAAATTGAGGTACACTGGTCCTTGGACATATGGACATACAGAAAATTGAGGTACACTGGTCCTTGGACATATGGACATACAGAAAATTGAGGTACACTGGTCCTTGGACATATGGACATACAGAAAATTGAGGTACGCTGGTCCTTGGACATATGGACATACAGAAAATTGAGGTACACTGGTCCTTGGACATATGGACATACAGAAAAGTGAGGTACACTGGTCCTTGTACATATGGACATACAGAAAATTGAGGTACACTGGTCCTTGGACATATGGACATACAGAAAATTGAGGTACACTGGTCCTTGGACATATGGACATACAGAAAATTGAGGTACACTGGTCCTTGGGCATATGGACATACAGATTGAGGTTCACTGGTCCTTGGACATATGGACATACAGAAAATTGAGGTACACTGTTCCTTGGGCATATGGACATACAGAAAATTGAGGTACACTGGTCCTTGGACATATGGACATACAGAAAATTGAGGTACACTGGTCCTTGGGCATATGGGCATACAGATTGAGGTTCACTGGTCCTTGGACATATGGACATACAGAAAATTGAGGTACACTGGTCCTTGTACATATGGACATACAGAAAATTGAGGTACACTGGTCCTTGGGCATTTGGACATACAGAAAATTGAGGTACACTGGTCCTTGGGCATATGGACATACAGAAAATTGAGGTACACTGGTCCTTGGGCATATGGACATACAGATTGAGGTTCACTGGTCCTTGGACATATGGACATACAGAAAATTGAGGTACACTGGTCCTTGGACATATGGACATACAGAAAATTGAGGTACACTGGTCCTTGGGCATATGGACATACAGAAAATTGAGGTACACTGGTCCTTGGGCGTATGGACATACAGATTGAGGTACACTGGTCCTTGGGCGTATGGACATACAGAAAATTGAGGTACACCGGTCCTTGGGCATATGGGCATACAGATTGAGGTTCACTGGTCCTTGGACATATGGACATACAGAAAATTGAGGTACACTGGTCCTTGGACATATGGACATACAGAAAATTGAGGTACACTGGTCCTTGGACATATGGACATACAGAAAATTGAGGTACACTGGTCCTTGGACATATGGACATACAGAAAATTGAGGTACACTGGTCCTTGGGCATATGGACATACAGAAAATTGAGGTACACTGGTCCTTGGGCGTATGCACATACAGATTGAGGTACACTGGTCCTTGGGCGTATGGACATACAGAAAATTGAGGTACACCGGTCCTTGGGCATATGGGCATACAGATTGAGGTTCACTGGTCCTTGGACATATGGACATACAGAAAATTGAGGTACACTGGTCCTTGGACATATGGACATACAGAAAATTGAGGTACGCTGGTCCTTGGACATATGGACATACAGAAAATTGAGGTACACTGGTCCTTGTACATATGGACATACAGAAAATTGAGGTACACTGGTCCTTGGACATATGGACATACAGAAAATTGAGGTACACTGGTCCTTGGACATATGGACATACAGAAAATTGAGGCACACTGGTCCTTGTACATATGGACATACAGAAAATTGAAGTACACTGGTCCTTGGACATATGGACATACAGAAAATTGAGGTACACTGGTCCTTGGACATATGGACATACAGAAAATTGAGGTACATTGGTCCTTGGACATATGGACATACAGAAAATTGAGGTACACTGGTCCTTGGACATATGGACATACAGAAAATTGAAGTACACTGGTCCTTGGACATATGGATATACAGAAAATTGAGGTACACTGGTCCTTGGGCATATGGGCGTACAGATTGAGGTTCACTGGTCCTTAGGCATATGGACATACAGAAAATTGAGGTACACTGGTCCTTGGGCATATGGACATACAGATTGAGGTTCACTGGTCCTTGTACATATGGACATACAGAAAATTGAGGTACACTGGTCCTTGGGCATATGGACATACAGATTGATGTTCACTGGTCCTTGGGCATATGGACATACAGAAAATTGAGGTACACTGGTCCTTGTACATATGGACATACAGAAAATTGAGGTACACTGGTCCTTGGACATATGGACATACAGAAAATTGAGGTACACTGGTCCTTGGACATATGGACATACAGAAAATTGAGGTACACTGGTCCTTGGGCATATGGACATACAGATTGAGGTTCACTGGTCCTTGGACATATGGACATACAGAAAATTGAGGTACACTGGTCCTTGTACATATGGACATACAGAAAATTGAGGTACACTGGTCCTTGGGCATATGGACATACAGAAAATTGAGGTACACTGGTCCTTGGGCATATGGACATACAGAAAATTGAGGTACACTGGTCCTTGGACATATGGACATACAGAAAATTGAGGTACACTGGTCCTTGGACATATGGACATACAGAAAATTGAGGTACACTGTCCTTGGACATATGGACATACAGAAAATTGAGGTACACTGGTCCTTGGACATATGGACATACAGAAAATTGAGGTACACTGGTCCTTGGACATATGGACATACAGAAAATTGAGGTACACTGGTCCTTGGACATATGGACATACAGAAAATTGAGGTACACTGGTCCTTGTACATATGGACATACAGAAAATTGAGGTACACTGGTCCTTGGACATATGGACATACAGAAAATTGAGGTACACTGGTCCTTGTACATATGGACATACAGAAAATTGAGGTACACTGGTCCTTGGACATATGGACATACAGAAAATTGAGGTACACTGGTCCTTGGACATATGGACATACAGAAAATTGAGGTACGCTGGTCCTTGGGCGTATGGACATACAGATTGAGGTACACTGGTCCTTGGACATATGGATATACAGAAAATTGAGGTACACAGGTCCTTGGACATATGGATATACAGAAAATTGAGGTACACAGGTCCTTGGACATATGGACATACAGAAAATTGAGGTACACTGGTCCTTGGACATATGGACATACAGAAAATTGAGGTACGCTGGTCCTTGGGCGTATGGACATACAGATTGAGGTACACTGGTCCTTGGACATATGGATATACAGAAAATTGAGGTACACAGGTCCTTGGACATATGGATATACAGAAAATTGAGGTACACAGGTCCTTGGACATATGGACATACAGAAAATTGAGGTACACTGGTCCTTGGACATATGGACATACAGAAAATTGAGGTACACTGGTCCTTGTACATATGGACATACAGAAAATTGAGGTACACTGGTCCTTGGGCATATGGACATACAGAAAATTGAGGTACACAGGTTCTTGGGCATATGGACATACAGAAAATTGAGGTACACTGGTCCTTGTACATATGGACATACAGAAAATTGAGGTACACTGGTCCTTGGGCATATGGACATACAGATTGAGGTACACTGGTCCTTGGGCATATGGACATACAGAAAATTGAGGTACCCTGGTCCTTGGACATATGGACATACAGAAAATTGAGGTACACTGGTCCTTGGACATATGGACATACAGAAAATTGAGGTACACTGGTCCTTGTACATATGGACATACAGAAAATTGAGGTACACTGGTCCTTGGGCATATGGACATACAGAAAATTGAGGTACACTGGTCCTTGTACATATGGACATACAGAAAATTGAGGTACACTGGTCCTTGGGCATATGGACATACAGAAAATTGAGGTACACTGGTCCTTGTACATATGGACATACAGAAAATTGAGGTACACTGGTCCTTGTACATATGGACATACAGAAAATTGAGGTACACGGGTCCTTGGGCATATGGACATACAGATTGAGGTACACTGGTCCTTGCGCATATGGGCATACAGAAAATTGAGGTACACTGGTCCTTGGACATATGGACATACAGAAAATTGAGGTACACTGGTCCTTGTACATATGGACATACAGAAAATTGAGGTACACTGGTCCTTGGGCATATGGACATACAGATTGAGGTACACTGGTCCTTGGGCATATGGGCATACAGAAAATTGAGGTACACTGGTCCTTGGACATATGGACATACAGAAAATTGAGGTACACTGGTCCTTGGACATATGGACATACAGAAAATTGAGGTACACTGGTCCTTGGACATATGGACATACAGAAAAGTGAGGTACACTGGTCCTTGTACATATGGACATACAGAAAATTGAGGTACACTGGTCCTTGGACATATGGACATACAGAAAATTGAGGTACACTGGTCCTTGGACATATGGACATACAGAAAATTGAGGTACACTGGTCCTTGGGCATATGGACATACAGATTGAGGTTCACTGGTCCTTGGACATATGGACATACAGAAAATTGAGGTACACTGGTCCTTGGGCATATGGACATACAGATTGAGGTTCACTGGTCCTTGGACATATGGACATACAGAAAATTGAGGTACACTGGTCCTTGGGCATATGGACATACAGAAAATTGAGGTACACTGGTCCTTGGACATATGGACATACAGAAAATTGAGGTACACTGGTCCTTGGGCATATGGACATACAGATTGAGGTTCACTGGTCCTTGGACATATGGACATACAGAAAATTGAGGTACACTGGTCCTTGGACATATGGACATACAGAAAATTGAGGTACACTGGTCCTTGGGCATATGGACATACAGAAAATTGAGGTACACTGGTCCTTGGGCGTATGGACATACAGATTGAGGTACACTGGTCCTTGGGCGTATGGACATACAGAAAATTGAGGTACACCGGTCCTTGGGCATATGGGCATACAGATTGAGGTTCACTGGTCCTTGGACATATGGACATACAGAAAATTGAGGTACACTGGTCCTTGGACATATGGACATACAGAAAATTGAGGTACACTGGTCCTTGGACATATGGACATACAGAAAATTGAGGTACACTGGTCCTTGGACATATGGACATACAGAAAATTGAGGTACACTGGTCCTTGGGCATATGGACATACAGAAAATTGAGGTACACTGGTCCTTGGGCATATGGACATACAGAAAATTGAGGTACACTGGTCCTTGGGCGTATGCACATACAGATTGAGGTACACTGGTCCTTGGGCGTATGGACATACAGAAAATTGAGGTACACCGGTCCTTGGGCATATGGGCATACAGATTGAGGTTCACTGGTCCTTGGACATATGGACATACAGAAAATTGAGGTACACTGGTCCTTGGACATATGGACATACAGAAAATTGAGGTACACTGGTCCTTGGACATATGGACATACAGAAAATTGAGGTACACTGGTCCTTGGACATATGGACATACAGAAAATTGAGGTACACTGGTCCTTGGACATATGGACATACAGAAAATTGAGGTACACTGGTCCTTGGGCATATGGACATACAGAAAATTGAGGTACACTGGTCCTTGGGCATATGGACATACAGAAAATTGAGGTACGCTGGTCCTTGGACATATGGACATACAGAAAATTGAGGTACACTTGTCCTTGGACATATGGACATACAGAAAATTGAGGTACGCTGGTCCTTGGACATATGGACATACAGAAAATTGAGGTACACTGGTCCTTGGACATATGGACATACAGAAAATTGAGGTACACTGGTCCTTGGACATATGGACATACAGAAAATTGAGGTACACTGGTCCTTGGACATATGGACATACAGAAAATTGAGGCACACTGGTCCTTGTACATATGGACATACAGAAAATTGAAGTACACTGGTCCTTGGACATATGGACATACAGAAAATTGAGGTACACTGGTCCTTGGACATATGGACATACAGAAAATTGAGGTACATTGGTCCTTGGACATATGGACATACAGAAAATTGAGGTACACTGGTCCTTGGACATATGGACATACAGAAAATTGAGGTACACTGGTGCTTGGGCATATGGACATACAGATTGAGGTTCACTGGTCCTTGTACATATGGACATACAGAAAATTGAGGTACACTGGTCCTTGGGCATATGGACATACAGATTGAGGTTCACTGGTCCTTGGGCATATGGACATACAGAAAATTGAGGTACACTGGTCCTTGTACATATGGACATACAGAAAATTGAGGTACACTGGTCCTTGGACATATGGACATACAGAAAATTGAGGTACACTGTCCTTGGACATATGGACATACAGAAAATTGAGGTACACTGGTCCTTGGACATATGGACATACAGAAAATTGAGGTACACTGGTGCTTGGGCATATGGACATACAGATTGAGGTTCACTGGTCCTTGTACATATGGACATACAGAAAATTGAGGTACACTGGTCCTTGGGCATATGGACATACAGATTGAGGTTCACTGGTCCTTGGGCATATGGACATACAGAAAATTGAGGTACACTGGTCCTTGTACATATGGACATACAGAAAATTGAGGTACACTGGTCCTTGGACATATGGACATACAGAAAATTGAGGTACACTGTCCTTGGACATATGGACATACAGAAAATTGAGGTACACTGGTCCTTGGACATATGGACATACAGAAAATTGAGGTACTCTGGTCCTTGGACATATGGACATACAGAAAATTGAGGTACACTGGTCCTTGGACATATGGACATACAGAAAATTGAGGTACACTTGTCCTTGGGCATATGGACATACAGATTGAGGTACACTGGTCCTTGGGCATATGGACATACAGAAAATTGAGGTACACTGGTCCTTGGACATATGGACATACAGAAAATTGAGGTACACTGGTCCTTGTACATATGGACATACAGAAAATTGAGGTACACTGGTCCTTGGGCATATGGACATACAGATTGAGGTACACTGGTCCTTGCGCATATGGGCATACAGAAAATTGAGGTACACTGGGCCTTGGACATATGGGCATACAGAAAATTGAGGTACACTGGTCCTTGGGCATATGGACATACAGAAAATTGAGGTACACTGGTCCTTGGGCATATGGACATACAGAAAATTGAGGTACACTGGTCCTTGGACATATGGACATACAGAAAATTGAGGTACACTGGTCCTTGGACATATGGACATACAGAAAATTGAGGTACGCTGGTCCTTGGACATATGGACATACAGAAAATTGAGGTACACTGGTCCTTGGACATATGGACATACAGAAAATTGAGGTACACTGGTCCTTGTACATATGGACATACAGAAAATTGAGGTACACTGGTCCTTGGACATATGGACATACAGAAAATTGAGGTACACTGGTCCTTGGACATATGGACATACAGAAAATTGAGGTACACTGGTCCTTGGGCATATGGACATACAGATTGAGGTTCACTGGTCCTTGGACATATGGACATACAGAAAATTGAGGTACACTGGTCCTTGGGCATATGGACATACATATTGAGGTTCACTGGTCCTTGGACTTATGGACATACAGAAAATTGAGGTACACTGGTCCTTGGGCATATGGACATACAGAAAATTGAGGTACACTGGTCCTTGGACATATGGACATACAGAAAATTGAGGTACACTGGTCCTTGGGCATATGGGCATACAGATTGAGGTTCACTGGTCCTTGGACATATGGACATACAGAAAATTGAGGTACACTGGTCCTTGTACATATGGACATACAGAAAATTGAGGTACACTGGTCCTTGGGCATATGGACATACAGAAAATTGAGGTACACTGGTCCTTGGGCATATGGACATACAGAAAATTGAGGTACACTGGTCCTTGGGCATATGGACATACAGATTGAGGTTCACTGGTCCTTGGACATATGGACATACAGAAAATTGAGGTACACTGGTCCTTGGACATATGGACATACAGAAAATTGAGGTACACTGGTCCTTGGGCATATGGACATACAGAAAATTGAGGTACACTGGTCCTTGGGCGTATGGACATACAGATTGAGGTACACTGGTCCTTGGGCGTATGGACATACAGAAAATTGAGGTACACCGGTCCTTGGGCATATGGGCATACAGATTGAGGTTCACTGGTCCTTGGACATATGGACATACAGAAAATTGAGGTACACTGGTCCTTGGACATATGGACATACAGAAAATTGAGGTACACTGGTCCTTGGACATATGGACATACAGAAAATTGAGGTACACTGGTCCTTGGACATATGGACATACAGAAAATTGAGGTACACTGGTCCTTGGGCATATGGACATACAGAAAATTGAGGTACACTGGTCCTTGGGCATATGGACATACAGAAAATTGAGGTACACTGGTCCTTGGGCGTATGCACATACAGATTGAGGTACACTGGTCCTTGGGCGTATGGACATACAGAAAATTGAGGTACACCGGTCCTTGGGCATATGGGCATACAGATTGAGGTTCACTGGTCCTTGGACATATGGACATACAGAAAATTGAGGTACACTGGTCCTTGGGCGTATGCACATACAGATTGAGGTACACTGGTCCTTGGGCGTATGGACATACAGAAAATTGAGGTACACCGGTCCTTGGACATATGGACATACAGAAAATTGAGGTACACTGGTCCTTGGACATATGGACATACAGAAAATTGAGGTACACTGGTCCTTGTACATATGGACATACAGAAAATTGAGGTACACTGGTCCTTGGACATATGGACATACAGAAAATTGAGGTACACTGGTCCTTGGACATATGGACATACAGAAAATTGAGGTACACTGGTCCTTGGACATATGGACATACAGAAAATTGAGGCACACTGGTCCTTGTACATATGGACATACAGAAAATTGAAGTACACTGGTCCTTGGACATATGGACATACAGAAAATTGAGGTACACTGGTCCTTGGACATATGGACATACAGAAAATTGAGGTACATTGGTCCTTGGACATATGGACATACAGAAAATTGAGGTACACTGGTCCTTGGACATATGGACATACAGAAAATTGAAGTACACTGGTCCTTGGACATATGGATATACAGAAAATTGAGGTACACTGGTCCTTGGGCATATGGGCATACAGATTGAGGTTCACTGGTCCTTGGGCATATGGACATACAGAAAATTGAGGTACACTGGTCCTTGGGCATATGGACATACAGATTGAGGTTCACTGGTCCTTGGACATATGGACATACAGAAAATTGAGGTACACTGGTCCTTGGGCATATGGACATACAGATTGAGGTTCACTGGTCCTTGGGCATATGGACATACAGAAAATTGAGGTACACTGGTCCTTGTACATATGGACATACAGAAAATTGAGGTACACTGGTCCTTGGACATATGGACATACAGAAAACTGAGGTACACTGTCCTTGGACATATGGACATACAGAAAATTGAGGTACACTGGTCCTTGGACATATGGACATACAGAAAATTGAGGTACACTGGTCCTTGGACATATGGACATACAGAAAATTGAGGTACACTGGTCCTTGGGCATATGGACATACAGATTGAGGTTCACTGGTCCTTGGGCATATGGACATACAGAAAATTGAGGTTCACTGGTCCTTGGGCATATGGATATACAGAAAATTGAGGTACACTGGTCCTTGGACATATGGACATACAGAAAATTGAGGTACACTGGTCCTTGGGCATATGGATATACAGAAAATTGAGGTACGCTGGTCCTTGGGCGTATGGACATACAGATTGAGGTACACTGGTCCTTGGACATATGGACATACAGAAAATTGAGGTACACTGGTCCTTGGGCATATGGACATACATATTGAGGTACACTGGTCCTTGGGCATATGGACATACAGAAAATTGAGGTACACTGGTCCTTGGACATATGGACATACAGAAAATTGAGGTACGCTGGTCCTTGGGCGTATGGACATACAGATTGAGGTACACTGGTCCTTGGACATATGGACATACAGAAAATTGAGGTACACCGGTCCTTGGGCATATGGACATACAGAAAATTGAGGTTCACTGGTCCTTGGGCATATGGATATACAGAAAATTGAGGTACACTGGTCCTTGGACATATGGACATACAGAAAATTGAGGTACACTGGTCCTTGGACATATGGACATACAGAAAATTGAGGTACACTGGTCCTTGGACATATGGATATACAGAAAATTGAGGTACACTGGTCCTTGGGCATATGGACATACAGATTGAGGTTCACTGGTCCTTGGGCATATGGACATACAGAAAATTTACCAGTAGCGAAAAGTTTCGGCCCAGGTCAGCCTGCGCGGACTGCGCAGGCTGACCTGGGTCGATACTTTTCGCAGATACATTAAGCCCCCTTTTTCACAGAGCATGGTTCAGCTTGTATTATGCCCATGCGTTAGGGATCGAACTTGTGGCGGTTCTGCCACTCTGTCATCCACTGTCTGTAAGAAAAGGACGCTCCCACTCGTGCCGGACCAAGTGTGAAAGAGCCGAAGACTTGTTTGGGCACTATCGTGACATATAGAGCGATTGCTAGTGACTTCAACTGCTGCTTTGCCCACAAAATCCTCTAAATGGTTCTAATGCTTTGCAACCTATAACCGGTTAACTCTCTATCGCACAATCCCAAGTTTTAACGACCCTGAGAAAGAGGTTTTTTGAACACATTGTGGAAAAAGGGGAAAATGCTGGTAACCAGTATTTTCTCCTTTTCCCTCAGTGTTTTCTACCATATCAAAGACAAATTCCATCTTTTGAGCCACATTTATTTTGTCGTCTGCAAATGCTTTCAGTTTGGACAAGTGTACTTTTCTGTCGTGTGTTAAAGAGTTAATGATAATTTATTGTCTGTAAAAGAACATGGCGGTTTGAGCCATTACTAAACTCCTTTTGTAAATACGAATTTTGACATACCTGTTGTGGACGTTTTGTTTTGTTTTTTTCTTTTTAAACAATGCGAGAAAAGGAACAATTTGCTTGTTTACAGCGATTGCTCCATTGCCAGAAATATTCGTTTGGTCGCTTCGCTATTCATTAGCGGTAAATGAGTATGAATGTACATCTTGGTACGAGGGCAGGGCGCTTTGACCCCCTTCCTGAACAATAAGGGCTATTTTCTTCTAGTTTTAACATTGTGTTGAAGTAACAGTTCCATGTTACAAGCAGTCGCTCCTTGTCCCACAGTGTTTTCCACATTATATAATCCTTATCCTGCTGAATAAGTGAAGTGAAACTGTCAACCCGATTGTAAAAAAAAAAAACACATTTTGCTACTTCAAAGGTATTTTTTGCGGAATAATATCTCCTGATCGAACATTGTAGATCCAAGGTCAGACTGCACGTTCTGTGCAGTCTGATCTTGATCTACACAGTCCGCAAAAGGTCAGTCAGTCGCGATTGGCAGCCTAGAGGTTAAGACATTTTCCTTTCCCCCAATATTTTTCCCTTGTATTACTTGCTCTATATAGTGTTGTGTCTAAAAACATACCAGTAAAGGATTAAAGGGTCTAAGGACGAAAACAAAGAAAATATGTGATACTACTTTCGAATGTTATTCGATCACGCGACCCGAATGAGTTACAATGAATATTTAATTTCCTTTCGTTTTAAGTCTTCTATACTTACATGGTAGCCTGGGACCTGTTGCGTGGTAGGTTGGTTGCTAGCTGTTTTTTTTTTGTCTTCGTAAAGGGGAACAGGAACGCAAAAAACTCAAGACAGACGGATCGAAGGAAAAAAAGACAGACAAATAAATGATACAGTCGGAGATGAAAAGAATCTTCTGGTACAAAAGTTCTGGACAGACGGATAGAGAGAAAAAAAAAAAAGATCGGCAAATAAATTATCCAGTCGGAGATGAAAAGAGTTTATTTCTAGTGACGTACAGAAATAGTCATGCATAAGACAAAGCGATGCACGACATTTCGTCCAAAGGCTGTTTCGTTGAAACCCGTTTATGTTTTAACCCGTATCTTGCTAAATTACTTAAACGAAACTTCCAAGCCGATGGTAAAAACGGAAAATGTTGGTATTTCAAAGTTACGGGGATTGGGGAAATATCTCCTTATCGGACAGTGTAGATCCAAGATCAGACTGCACGTTCTGTGCAGTCTGATCTTGATCTACGCTGTCCGCTGTCCGCAAAAGGTCCACGAGTCGCTTTAGTAGCTTTAGGGTTAAAATACCGATCGCTAAATTCGTAGATTTATTTCATGAAAAGCTCTGTCTGTGAGGAAGATTTGAGTCACAACTCGTCCACGTTCGGGTAAGGGTCAGGGCTAGAGATCGTGTTCGACGAACGTGGTTTTCGATGAAATGTCGGGGATCCAAGACTAAGCGAGAACATGTTAATTTTGTAAATGATGATGAAAAGCTGGCAAAAAATGCAAAAAGGCAAACGGGATTAATTTTATAACCCTTTACCATACAATGTCGAATTGTAAAGACCCAGAGGAAGAAAATTTTTGAAAACATTGTTGAAAAAAGGAGAAAATGCTGGTAACCAGCATTTTCATCTATTTTGACAATCTCTTCTACCCTTCCAAAAACAAAGTTCAGTTTTTCAATCACGTTTATTGTGTCGTCTACAAATGCTTTCAATTTGGACAAGTCTAATTTTTTGTGGTGTGGTAGAGTTAACTTTTTACCACACAATTCCGTGTTTTAGCGACCTCGAGGAAGAAGCCATTTGAAAACGAAGTGGGAAAAAGAGAAAATGCTGTTAACCAGCATTTTCTCCTTTTCCCACGATCTTTTCTGTCCTATCAAGGTCAAATCTCACTATCTGAACAAAAATCAATTTGTCGTCTGCAAATCCTTTGAATTTGGACATTTTTTTTTGTCGTGTGGTAGTTCTAAAGAGTTAACACTTATCCTGCTATATAACTAAAATAAAACTTTCAAGTAATGGAGAAAACCCAAATATTTCTATTTCAAAGTGATGTTGGGGAAAAATATCTCGTTATCGGACAGTGTAGACCCAAGATCAGACTGCACGTTCTGTGCAGTCTGATCTTGATCTACACTGTCCGCAAAAGGTCAGCGGGTCGCGCTTAGCAGTTAAAGGGTTAAGAGAAAAAAACAATATAAAGAAGACAGATGAATGGTACGGTACACGTGCCAAGTGATGCTGCACATTTTCAAATCTGTTTCTGGTTAGCATGATGGCTATTTATTAAAATGAGAACCCGTTTCTTTTTCTTTCCACAGAGATTTCATCTCGTGTCTCTGGCTGTTTTATATTTTATGCCCTGTACAGTTTATCATACGTTAAATCAGACCAGTATTCACTTGGGCTTTCGTATGGCCAAAACATTATCTAAAAAGAAAGTCGTTTTGACACAAGGCTGGGAGAGAGTAACTTGTTTGACGGCCTCGTTATAAACCCTTAGGCTGCAATGTACGGGTCAGTATTTTCTTAAGGTTTTTATGATTGGCTGGATTTTTTCCTAATCTTTTCTTTTTAGCAGTTTAAAAGTTAAAAGAAGCTGCGTTTCAGAGCAACATTCGCAAATATTATAGTCTTTTTTTTTTTATTCATAAGATGTTGACAGAGCATGGTTCAGCTTGTATTATGCCCATGCGTTAGGGATCGAACTTGTTGCGGTTCTGCCACTCTGCCATCCACTGTCTGTAAGAAAAGGACGCTCCCACCCGTGACGGACCAAGTGTGAAAGAGCCGAGGACTTGTTTTGGGCACTGTCGTGACAAATGACGTTGTGTCACACTTAATTTGCAATCATATTACAGTTGAACAACACAATCACGTATTTTAAAGGCCCAGTAAGGGCCAAATGTTAACAATGCCGGTGATAAAATGCATTTAGATTTAATTCATACTTTTTAAAAGCATGGAAATTACTGTGAAGATGACCATCTGTTTTTGAACAGTCGGTCTAGGTGTGAGTCGCTGGCAGAAAAAAAAAAAGAAAATAGGTTAGATATTATCCGGTCGCTCTATCTTTTGTTGTACTGTTTACTTTTTACCCGATTTTTTTTCTGCCAGCGACTAACACATGGACCGACCACGCAATAACAGATTGTCATCTTTACAAAGTTTTCTATACTTTGTAAAAGTCATGATTTAAATTTAAATGCATTTCAACATCTGCATTTTTTGCCGCTATTAGGGTTTTAATTTTCTCTCCCCCTCCACCAGATCTATTATTGTTGTAGAAAACATCACGCGAAAAGCGTAAATATATTGTGACAGGCAAGAGTGCGTATTCCTACAATTCTTCAAAAACGTAAAAGAAAAAAGCAGAATATATTTATCCATGCTCTGTGAAAAGGGGCTTAATGCATTTACAAAGAGCCTCGACCCAAGTCAGCCTACGCAGTCCGCGCAGGCTGGCCTGGGCCGAAACTTATTCCTCTTAGCAAATTTTCTGTATGCCCAAGGACGAGTGACCTCATGATTCAGTGGGGCGTTATACAAAACGTATCTATAATACTGTGATGACTAGCTTGGTATAACGTATCACGGAGATGCATTTAGTCCCCTTTTCACAGAGCATGTTTGCAGCATCTTTACCCTTCCTCACAATGTCAACTGTCCGTTGATTAGCTGACGTAAAATAATAACAGTAATTGAAAAAAAGTACCATTTCGAAAGTTTATTTTGACCTGTTACTTCGACCAGTCATTATATCGGCTGGATGTGAGTTTTTAAATGACTACAAAATAAATGTTTATACTATAGAGAATATAACTCTAAGTCGATAAACCTTTCATTAACAGTTTATATTATTTTTTTGTTTATGGGAATAAATGTTTAAAACCACGAACCGTGATGAGATAATATAGACGTTACCGGGTTGGGTTTATAAATTATCTCATCGCGGTATAACTCTAACTTGAAAAACCTTTCTTTAACAGTTTCTATCTTGTTTGTTTTTCGGAATACGTGTTTAAAACCACAAACCGTTACCAGATAATAAAAACGTTATCGAGTTGGGTTTATAAATAATCACGTCACGGTACGTGATTTTAAACCTGTGATTCCAAACATAAACAATAATATAAACTGATAATGAAACGTTTATCGGATGAGCGCTAGACAAGATTTTAAACCTTGTATCCCAAACATAAACAATAATATAAACTGATAATGAAATGTTTATGAAGTGTAAGCTATACGAAATAAAACGCAACCTTTTTATCCATTGGTATATCATACAAACATTGCTGTCCATGGCCCCTCAATACGGCGCTTTTAATTCTGTTGTTGGTAAAGCTTGATGCAAGCAATTGCTCCTTTTATCTATAAAGCTCTCAATATATTTCCAAACAGACGCCCTCCTTTCATTTCCTTGCACTTATTGGTGGTATGTCTTAGAAAGCCTCGGCCTGTATTCACCAACCATTCTTAAGAACATCCTTGGTCTAATAGATTTTTAAAGTAATACTACTTCTGATTGGTTAAAACCATTCGGTTTAGTAAATCAGAAATAGCGTCACTTTCAAATTCAAAAAAAAATCTTGAGAATAAGACTAAGAGTGTTCATAAGAATGGATCGTGAATACGGACCCTGTTTTGTATTGGTTTTATATTAAACCCATGTCCGTCAATAACGAGCTATTTAACTTCCCTGTTACCTGTTCTGAAATGTTATTCGCATACCCCGCTAAATCTCGCGTAACCTGATTTCCCCCGTCATTACACAGCTTACGGTTCGGGAAAATGGCACTACATGTATTTTCATTGGGGTCATCCTTTGCCAATCTTTATTTCAGTCTATTACAATCCCCAGCTAAAATTCGAATAAAAAATTATGTATTTAAGAAAATGATGTAAAAAAAAAATAGAATTATCAAATATTGTCTCTTGATTTCTGCTTTTTTTTCAAAAACAATTTCAAAGGATCTGGGCCCGTATTCACCAACCATTCTTACGACCGTTCTTAGTGTTATACTCCAGAATTTTCTACATTTGAAAGTTACACAATGATTGGCTAAACTATTTTGTTTAGCCAGTCAGAAGTTGTGTTACTTTCAAAATAAGAAAATCTTGGAGAATAAGACTGAGGATATTCCCGAGAATGGTTGGTGAATACGGGCCCTTATCTTTACCTCCGAATCTAATTTGTACTGGACGCCATTTCAAAGCACCCACACCCAGCATGAGGCGAGGTATGATAGATTTAAGTCATGCTCTGTAAAAAAGGGTTTAGTGCATCTGCTGAAAGTATCGACCACGCAGGCTGCGTAGGCCGAAACTATTTGCTATTTGTAAATTTCCTGCATGCCCAAGGACCATTTGACTTCGTAAATAAGTCGCTTGTTAGGCAAAATCAATTTTATGGATCCATAATTATGTGATGACTTTCTATGTATAATGCATCACGCAGATACATTAAACCTCCTTTTCATTGAGCGCCACCCATGTATAAATATCATATATATATCATATAATATAAATATTATGGTAAAAAAAGTAAATGTTCATTAGAAGCAATATTCTTTTAACCCTTATCCTGCTGAATATAAAAGAAACGAAACTTTCAAGCCGATAGTATAAGCCCAAAACTTTCTTGCTTCAAAGATATTTTTGGAGGGAAGATATCTCCTTATCGGACAGTGTAGATCAAAGATCAGACTGCACGTTCTGTGCTGTCTGATCTTGATCTACACTGTCCACAAAAGGTCAGCGAGTCGCGATAAGCAGCCTAAGGGTTAATAGTAATATTATCGAACGTAGTCTACGAGACGGAGGGAGGTCGATTGATTGATTGATTGATTGATTGATTGATTGATTGATTGATTGATCGGTCGGTCGGTTGATTGATTGATTGATTGATTGATTGATTGATTGATTGATTGATTGATCGATCGATCGATCGATCGATTGATTGATGTTTAAGGCCATTTTCAACATTTTTTTCGGTTATATCGCAGCGGCCAGTGCACCTATCCATGCTTTCCTAGAGTTTCTTTTACCAGTAATACGCACAATATTCTTTCCAGGCCACTGGCTGCTTTCCCACATCGAATGATACAATTGCAATCAAGGAGATCGTGGGCAAAGAAGAAATTGCTTGTTACATCTTTTGTAAGATTCTTACATACCGTTTTTTTTTTTTTTAATTTTCGTCAGATATTTCCTATTTGTGCTAATAAGTATCATGTTAAAAACGGTCGGTATGGTAACCATATTATAACAAATATAATCCGATTTTGTCAGAAGATACTGTTGACTCGTGTATTTACATAGCCATATAAAGTAAATATGAATTCTACTTTCAAGGGACTGGGCCTCTTTACTCTTCAAACGACCAAATTTTGAACTTGTCCATTTCGAAAGCATTTGCAGACGACAAACATAACTGAGCCATGCTCTGGCAAAAGAGGGCATTATGCATCTCCGTGATGCATGATATCAAGCAAGCCGTCGTGTGATGATGGATACATAATGTCCATTTTCTCTTAACTCTTTACCAGACGACAAAATTTCAGACTGGTCCAAATTGAAAGCATTTGCAGACGACAGACTAAATGTGACTGAAAAATTAAAGTCTGTTTTGGGAAGGGTAGAAAACATTGTGGGAAAAGGAGAAAAATGCTGGTTACCAGCATTTTCTCCTTTTCCCACAATGTTTTCAAAAGGCTTCCTTCTCAGGGTCGTTAAAAGTCGGGATTGTGTGGTAAAGAGTTAACAAATGACTGAATCATGAGGCAGACTGGTCCTTGGACATGCAGAAAAATGGCCAATAGTGAAAAGTTTCGGCCCAGGTCAGCCTGCGCGGACTGCGCAGGCTGACCTGGGTCGATAGTTTTCGTAGACGCATTAATCCCCCTTTTCACAGAGTGCCTCGATTATAAATGGATAGGAATTAGGGGATTTGTCTCTGATAACGTAGAAAACATTGTAAGAATAGGAGAAAATGCTGGTAACCAGCATTTTCTCTTTTTCCCACAATGTTTTCAAAGGGTTTCTCCCTCGGGGAGGTTAAAACTCGGTATTGTTCGGTAAAAGGTTAAGGTATGTCAAAATAGGTTACAGAGAAGAGATATAATTTCAGAAATAGGATAAGGTCCTGCCATGATAGAAGGGAGCAAACCCCCTACAAGTTTAACCCTTAAGCTGCTAAGCGCGACTGACTGACCTTTTGCAGACAGTGTTGATCAAGATCAGACTGCACAGAATGGGGCAGTCTCATCTTGGATCTACACTCTCCGATAAGGAGATATTTTTCTCAAAAAAAAAAAAAAGTTTGAAGTAGCATTATTCAGGTTTTTACTATCAGCTTGAAAGTTTCATTTTGCAGACAGTGTAGATCAAGATCAGACTGCACAGAATGGGGCAGTCTCATCTTGGATCTACACTCTCCGATAAGGAGATATTTTTCTAAAAAAAAGAAAAGTTTGAAGTAGCATTATTCAGGTTTTTACAATCGGTTTGAAAGTTTCATTTTGCAGACAATGTAGATCAAGATCAGACTGCACAGAATGGGGAAGTCTGATCTTGGATCTACACTCTCCGATAAGGAGATATTTTTCTCAAAAAAAAAGTTTGAAGTAGCATTATTCAGGTTTTTACTATCGGCTTGAAAGTTTTATCTAACTTATTTAGCAGGCTAGGAATCAAGAATAATAACATACCTGTATCATTAAAATGAATGATAAAACCTAAGATTTAATTTTGAATAAGACAACTAACCTGCGTTACTTCCGCAAATCAAACCAAAGTAAATTTAACTAACCCTTTCCCAAACAAGCCCTGGTTTTAACGTGTTTGCAGTACAAGTCTTTTGAAAACACTGTGGGAAAAGGAGAAATTGCTCGTAACGAGCAATTTCTCCTTTTCCCACAGTGTTTTCTATCCGTTTTGAGACCCTTCTGCCATTTTCATCAAATTAAAATTGTCGTCTGCAAACTCCTTCAATTTGGACTAGTCCAAAATTTGTCGTTTGGGAAAGGGTTAATCGGTAGTATTTTTCTTGTTTATTATACCATTGTTGCATGCATGCCATGTTGTATTTTGTATGTAACGATGAACTGCTATGTATACTGAACAAAACTTGTAACCGAACACTTTTTGAACTAAGATATTTTGCACAAAACGGGCATATTTTTGTCTGTTGTTTTGCATGCCACAATCTTTTGGAGTGACGCTATGCAACGCACACTATCTCCAGCATAATCCACTTGTAATCATTCATTCACGGGGTTGGGGATTAAAATCTAAGATTTGCTTATGATTCACGTTGACGAGTTACATATGCATTATTTTTTTATCATTTCTGATAGGGAGTCGACTAAGATACCCAAAAAAGAAAAATTAAAAACGCTATAAACATGTCGTGTATGACTCCTGCAGACCGCAGAGGAGAGGTCGGTTTGTTGATTGGCCCGCCCGAAAAGAGACATTTTGGTTTTATTTTGTTTAAATGATTGTGTTCATGGATTAGCTTTTGTTTTACATGTCTGTTAATCAGAAAACTTATCATTTTGAAAAAAAAAACATTAATTTAATTAAAACATATTTTATTTACATATTCTTATGAAATGTACAGTACATAATAATTTACAAATAATTCAACATTTTTTCTGCAAAATGGATCAGAACGAAAGCAGAGCTTATAGTGTTCTTCTCCAAACTGGTGGCTTGAACGAGTACAAGTCATTTGAGCGAGTACTAAACACTGACAGAAAAATTAATAATTGATTAGGTATAAAGGAGAGATATGAGAAACTTGAAGAGTTAGATTGAGAAGTACAGAAGGAGAAGGGGAAGAGATGAGGTAATGCAAGAAACAGAGTAACAAAAAACACATTCAGTGGCATAGATTTGCAAAAGAACCTGATTCGGATCCTTTAACATAATCGTAATTACCTCGCTTTTATACGTTGAATAACATTTTTCTCACTATTTACTATCTCTGAAAGTAACCATAACACTTTGGCATATTTAAAAAACTCTTTACTAAACGACAAAAAAATATAGACCGGTCCAAATTCAAAGCATTTGCAGATGAAAAAATAAACGACTGAAAAATTGAAATTTGCTTTTGACAGGATGGAAAACATTGTGGGAAAAGGAGAAAATGCTGGTTACCAGCATTTTCTCCTTTTCCCACAATGTTTTCAAAAGGCTTCTTTCACAGGGTCGTTAAAAGTCGGGATTGTGTGGTAAAGGGTTAATTGATCATGTTTCTCTGACCCTTTATTCTAGAGTTGCATAACATGTGATAAACTGAACCAAGCATGTCACTGCTTTTCGGTGCATATTTCAATCTGCAAAATCAGCATCGTTCAACATCTTCCAAACATTGAATGACATTTTTTTTTCATCTGACAGACCATTCAAGCATTGAATGAGATTTTTTAAATAAATGCTCTGTCTTATTCAAAAACGCCATTAAATGTTTGAGAGATGTTGAACGATGCTGATCTTGCAGATTTAAGTTTTGTCCAGTATAGTTCAAGTTCAAGCAATAAAATGTTCTGTTCTGTTCTGTATTATTTTATTCAGCACAAAGGGTAATGGGTTACCTATCTTAAGTTGCATAAGAGTTCGTTCACAATACTACAACAGGATTGAAGTATCGGTTGACAGGCGGTCAAATGTTAATTAATATTAATCTCCATGACAACAGGAATAAATAGACACCAATCATTTTTATGACTATTATACGGAATACCTGTATTGAGGATCATTAATTGTTTACAGACAACACCAAAATAATCAATTATTCACGGACAAAATTGTTTTTATCGCTATTTTTGGGAAAGCTCTCTCCCCCTTGCATATTTGTCGATATGTTTCAGCCTTTCCAATACCAATTATCTTCCGCCGGGTAGCATTTTTCAAATACAAAACAAACATTCGATGAATATTGAAATGCGCAGACCACGTTTAATACACAGCTTGTTTTTCAATATTCCACTAACTACACAAGGAATTATCTGAAAAAACAAACAAAACGGAAAACAAAAGGGAAAGATCAATCCAAAGAAGTGAGCCACGCTCTGGCAAAAGGGGACTTAATGAATCTCCGTGATGCAAGTCATCACAGTATTATACATTCCTAAAATCCGTTTAACATAACAACCTACTGAATCATGAGGTTCACTGGTCCTTTGACCTGCAGAAAATTGACCAAAAGCAAAAAGTTTCCACCAGGATTAGCCTGCGCGGATTGCACAGGCTGACCTGGGTCGATATTGTTTGCAAATGCATTAAGCCTCCTTTTAACAGAGCATAGCTCAAGCAATATTGCTTGAAGCAATAGACGGTGTAATCTAATGCGATCTCAAGACGAAAACGATAGAAACGAAGGTAAAATCCTTGTATTAACCCTTGTCCTGCTGAATAAATGAAATGAAACTTTATAGTAGATAGTAGAAGCCCAAAACTTTCTTGTTTCATAGGTATTTTTGAAGGAAAGATATCTCCTTATCGGACAGTGTAGATCAAAGATCAGACTGCACGTTCTGTGCAGTCTGATCTTGATCTACGCTGTCCGCAAAAGGTCGGTGGGTCGCGATAAGCAGCCTAAGGGTTAATAAGACGAAAAATCAATGACACTTTTTGTGCACTTGGATTCTGTCGAACTGTACCTTTTTTAGGGTCACAAAATTGATGGTAGCTGAGAAATGCCACAATTTACCTGATAATTATGGCGAATATTTTCGTGAACAATGTGGCGGTTTTCATGTAACAATAGCTGCCATAAGTAAACAAAGCGGGTTTTAAAATGCATTTAAATTTAACTCGTACAATTTAAAAGTATGGAAATTATTGTGAAGATGACAATCTGTTATTGTACGGTCAGTCAAAGTGTTGGTCGTTAGCAGATAAATTAGTTTCAAAACTAGCTTAAAAGATGCCAGGTCACTCCTATCTTTTGTACAGCCAGTCCAAGTGTTAGTCCCTGGCAGAGAAATTAATTTCAAAACTAGGTTAAAAGATGTCAGCTCACTCTATCTTTTGTTTACCTTTGGCTGATGTTAAATTCATTTTTCTGCCAGCGATTGACACTTGGACCGACTACAAAATAACAGATTGTTATCTTCACTAAAGTTTCCATACTCTTGAATGGCATGATTTAAATGTACGTGCATTTTTACACATGCATTGATTTTTTGCCGCTATTTGGCCTTTAAGAAAATCGTGGAATAAATCTTTAATTTCATCGCGATACCACGAAGATAACTAAGCATGATTGTCTTCCTGCCAAGTAATGCTTTAAATTCTGAAACCCCGTGTAGAGAAATGATAAAATCGTGTGTTTAAAATGGCTAGCATGGATTACATTCGACATCATATTAATTGTGGCCACTGGAATCTTGTTGTCCAGAGCGGGGAGGGAGCAGCAGGAAACGACCCCCCGCAAAAAAAAAAACGTTTTGTTTGCGCCTGCGCCAAACGTTCTTTTGAACTACTTTACATTTTACTTATACAACACTGAAAATATCTTTACAGGTTCGCGAAAAGAGTTGTCCCCAGCCCTCCCATATTGCAAACCTTTCTTCGCTGGACTGTGATATTGTGGCCATACAAAAAGCACCTGTGATACTGTGGTCATACAAAAAGCACCTGTGATATTGTGGTCATACTAAAAGCACCTGTGACATTGTGGCCATACAAAAAACACCTGTGATATTGTGGTCATACAAAAAGCACCTGTGAAATTGTGGTCATACAAAAAGCACCCGTGAGTTTATGGTCATACAAAACGCAGACCACAAACAACACTAGGGTCAAGCAACAGACTTTTCTTGATCGTATAGATGAGCCATCCTCTGGCAAAAGGGGTCTTAATGCATATCCACGATGCATGATACCAATCAAGTCATTACATGATCATGGATCTATAAAGTTCATTTTGTCCAACAAACGACTGAATCATGTCGTAGAATTACCTTTTGGCAAGCAGAAAATTGACCAAACAGCAAAACGTTTCGGCCCAGGTCAGCCTGCGCAGACTGCGCAGGCTGACCTGGGTCGATACCTTTTGTAGATGTATTAAGCCCCACTTTCACAGAGCGTGACTCAAATAATTTTGTACATGAACGCACTGACTATATTGATCCACTGTGCAAGTAAACATATGCATGCTTAAACACGTTTCGACGTCTTGAAACAACGGGTCATAATTCAAGTGGACAAAGTTGACGTTGCAGCTAGATTTGGTGTTTCGTTTTCCAAAGTGTAAGTCGTTTATACCAGGTGTATCACCTCAAGAAAAAGCTCTGAAAACGACCTGGAAGGATAAACAAGAGACAAATAGAGAGCTACATATTGAATGTACATGGACTCAGAACCAGGGGGCTGGTGAAAGCAAACGAGCTAGCACCATACAGCGACGGTCCTGTGAACAATGGGCCAATGCCCATCTCACATGGAACCAAGGGCACTGTAGCACAGTACCGATGACAGTCTGTTTATTATTTCGCGTGCTGACGGTAAAGATCTCGGTTAGGGACACGAGAAATGGAAATTTGCCGCTTGCAAGATAATTGTAACCCGGACACCCACATGTTAAAAAGGCTCAGTACTTAAACCAGCGATAAGTACATGTACCAGACATTTTTCAGGTGTTCCTCAAGGTAACATTTTAATGTGAATACCTTTGTGGTACTTGATGAAATGTTATGTTTTTGCATGTTATTTATGTCAAATAAATAAAATTGATAACCTCTCAGTAATTCATCTAGGAATAGTATACATCTTAGTACCTTAATGATGCAATTCATATTTACAGTGGCTATAATGGTGGATTCATTTGGATTAAAATTTATCTAGTAATAACGTCTTTGAGCATTTCTCCAGACGCGATACTGCAGCTGACATATTTTTGACCGACGTTCTTGGAATATGTTGTTTTATAGTATCTTTATTATGCTTTATTTAAAACGAGCCGTTGCACGACACGGATTTCTTTCTTTTTTGTCTAAAATCCAACCGAGTCATTCGGTAGAATGATGGTTTCACATTCAGAAAATTTGCCAATAGCAAAAAGTTTCGACCCATGTCAGTCTGCGCGGACTGCGCAGGCTGACATGAGTCGATACTTTTTACAGATACATTAAAAACATCTTTCCATTGAACGCAGCTCATTTACATGTACAAGTTCAGAGCTTTCAACATGCTGAATCACCAATTTATCATTCCTACACCTTACTTGTTAGCTCCACTTGCCGAAGGCCAGCGGGCCCGGTGTCCCTCGTGCGTCCGTCCGTTCGTCCGTTCGTCCGTCCGTGTGTCCGTCCGTCCGTGCGTTAACTTTTATTTCAAACATCTTCTTCTCTGAAACTACCCATCCAATTTTCATGAAACTTCACAGAAATGATCCTACCATGGTCCTCTTCAGAATTTCTTGAAAGAATTTGATTCCTTCAAAAACTCTGGTTGCCATGGCAACAAAACTGAAAAATATTGGAAATCTATAAAAATCTTCTTGTCTGAAACCATAAGGCATAGGGCTACCAAATTTGGCATGTAGCTTTATGTAGTAGACCTCTATCATGTTTCTTCAAATTATAGCCCTGGGGTCAAAAATTGGCTCTGCCCCAGGCGTCACAAGTTTTACATAGGCTTATATAGAGAAAACTTTAAAAATCTTCCTTACCTAGCCATAAGGCCTAGAGTAGAGCTACCAAATTTTGCATGTAGCTATATCTAGTAGGCCTCTACCAAGCGGGTAAAAAATTTAGCCCTGGGGTCAAAATTGGCCCCGCCGCAGGGGTCACAAGTTTTACATGGGCTTACATAGTGACAACTTGAGAAATCTTCCTGTACCTAGCCATAAGGCCTAGAGCTACCAAATTTTGCATTTAGCTTGATCTAGTGGGGGTCTACCAAAAGTGCCCAAATTACAGTCCTGGGGTCAGTTTGGCCTCATGCTGGGGGGTGGGGAGAGGTTCATAAGATTTACATGGGCTTATATAGGGAAAACTTTTAAATCTTGGTGTACATAGCCATAAGGCTTAGAGCTACCAAATTTTGCATAATTATAGCATTATCTAGTGGACGACTACAAAGAGGGCCCAAGTTACAGCCCTAGGATCAAGTTTGGCCCTGCACCAGGGGTCACAAGTTTTACATGGGTTTATGGAGTGAAAACTTCAGAAACCGTCTTGTTACTACCCATAAGGCCAAGAACTCCCAAATTTGGTATGTTATTCTTCTAATTCACATATTCCCCATTTAGTCTGACTGCAGCCCTGGGGTCAAAGTTTTATAAGGGCTTATATAGTGAAGACTTCTCGACAATCTTCTTGTTTCTAACCATAAAACATAGGACTAACAAATTTGGCATGTTTTGAGCCTTGGGATCAATATTTTGTCCCACTCCAGGGTTTACAAATTTTAGATAGGCTTACATAGTGAAAACTTAAGATATCCTTTTTATCCTTACTGTAAGGCCTAGGACTATAAAAATTTGGCATGCCGATTCATATTGTAGACTTCTACCAAGATTGTTCCATCTTTTTCATTGAAACCACTCTTCCAATTTTGACCAAACTTTACAGATATCATCTTGCCATGATGTTCTTCAGAATGTCTTCAAAGAATTAAGTTCTATTAAAAGCTATGGTTGCTATGGCTACAAAACTGAAAAGTATTGAAAAACCTTCAAAAATCTTTTCCAAAAGCTTGTATTTACTAACGTCATTGCAGCTCATGAAAAAGATACTGCTTTTTAGCTCCACAGGCCTAAGGCCATCAAGCTTATCGTCTCTGAAACTGCTTCACCCAATAAGTCACAAGCTTTACATAGGCTAATATAGTCAGAAATTAAAAGGTCTTCTTGTTCCTTACCTTGAGTTACAGCTGTAATATTGTATGATTGTAATCTAAATAACCTCTTCCAAAGTTATTCAAGTTATGTCAAAATTAGTGCTATCTCATGGGTCATAAACATGTGCTTATAGCGTGAAAATTCAAAAAATCTTTTTGCTCCTAACCGCAAACCCAAGGGCTACCAGATCTGGATCACTTTTGATTTTTTTTTTTAAATTAGCCCTGCATCAGGGGTCTTATGTTCCATATGGACGAAACTTGAAAATCACCTTTAATTATAACCATACAGCATAGACTTGTATTATTTTGGCATGTGGCTTTATCTGGTGGACCTCAACCAGGGTTCAAGTAATTATAGCTCTGGGATCAAAAATGGCTTTGCCCTGCGGGTCTCAACTTTCACATGAACTTTTACAGAGAAAACTTTGTAAGTCTTCATTTTGAAACCATCTGGCTCAGAATTGAAATAATTAATATTTATGGTTTATATTTATATGCCAGTGGAGCGATACAGGGCTATCACGGCCCTCTTGTTTTTTTCCTATGTGACTCACTAACGTTTTCAATATCTATTCAAAATGTCAATTAATGTTCATTTGCTTTTGAATTTGTATAAATGCTATATCAGGTAGCGAATTAGGAAAATGAATTATGTAAGCTTCGGTGCCGTCGTCCCACTCCCTTTCCCTTTGCTGTACTTTATTTGTTTGTTTGTATTGGAGTTTAACGCCGTTTAACGGCTTAGGTAATGTCACGGAGGTCAGTGCATCTACGCATGTGTTTCCTGGCTTTCTCAGACCAGTACTGACACAACGTTCTTTCGAAGTCACTGACTACTTTTCTCTCATGAATCTGAGGTGTAGGCGAAAAATCGCCGGAAAGATGTTGTATTTTATATGATACATATAAATGCTTAAATAAGGTATGGTTTTAAACAGAGAAAGATTGAAATATGTGAGAAAAAGACGGGAAAATTTTATAAATCAGTTATGCAAGATACATATATAAGTACATGTATACCGTTAAATCATATTAAATGAACTTTAGACTTCCTCAGAATAAATTGAAAAAATATACATAGTAAAACAGTTTTGCACCACCTGTGTTTTTACGCTTCGATTTTCTGACGTGAATAATATAAAATGGGGTGGAAATTAGAATCCGGCCGCTGCATACACCAACAGACCAGTCTGTTGCCTACGAAATTAACTAAACTGAGGTATCCCTTGACCTCATGGTAAGTAGTTTTTTTTTTTTTTTTTGCTTAGATATTGTTTTCAAATTTAAGAAAAACTAGAAGCTTTTAAATTCGGTCAAAGTTCGGTTAAAAGTGGGAATTTAATGTCGAAATAGAACTTACGACAGGTTGAAAGTGCAGAGAATGTGTGCAGAGTTAAAAACCTGCAGAAAATGGGTACACAAAATCAGTCAATATTGCATACTTCCGCCCAGGGTTGCAGAACAGCTTGCAGTCTTCGTCTCATGCCTCTAACAAGATGTTGAAACAGCTCGAACAGCAGCCAATGCCAAGGTTCAGCTCAGTTCTTTTCAGAGGCAAAAGACTGGTTTGTTGGTGTATACTGCAGCCAGATTCTAATTTCCATCCCATTTCATATCATTCACGCCAGAAACACAAACCACGTAAAAATACAGGGAGTTCAACACTTATTTTACTATGTGTATATATGTACAGAAAATGATGGAAAAAGTTACTGACTTGAAGGAAAAATGTCGTAAAAAAATGATAATGCAGAAATTCATCATCAACGAGCATTTTTTTTATTTCATTTGTCTCAATGTTTTCCAAAGACTCATGCTACATATGACGACGGACCTTGAAAAGACGTAAAGGATGTAGCAGTGATTGATTTTTCGGCGCACTCGTTCCTATCCAATGGTACCTTCAACGTAACAATAGAACATTATTACAGAATTCCAATCTATGAATAAGACATGCAATTCCCAGTGAAGCTGGGGTCCATTTGTCTTGTTTGTTGAAATCAAATAACATGTTATAGGCGCATTTTTGTGTTCAAGGTATTCAGAGAACTCATATTGTTTTAGCATTAGGTAGGGAATGAAATTTGTTTAAACATCGTTAAATTACAGAGATTGAGAAAAAGAAAACCTGGAATAAAATGTGAAGAGTGTTGATTTTAAGAGTTGTTCCATATAAAGATGGATTATAACGAAAAGACTAGAGTAGCAGATTAATGAAACAGTTTTAAAAAGCACCAATTAAGCATTTGAGGAATTTTGAAAAAGAGCCCGGCGGAGTTGTTTTATCGTTAACGCTGGTGTTGAAATAAATTTAAGAACGCCAAAAAAATAGACGCGATCATCAAAAACACTCTTTTGCCTCTATTATATAAAGGTCAAAGCAGAATAAAAGCATTGTTTCTCTGACGCTTAAAAACTGTGATATAAGTGTGATATTTTGTTAAAATATTTTTAAATTATATTTTCATAAAAGTGTAAATAAACATTCAAGAACATTTAAAATGACAGGAAAGGAACCAAGAACGGTAAGTTTTATTATTTTTATCCCCCATTTTTTCACATTTAACGAAAATTAAAATGAAATAAATTAAAAAAGAAAAGAGATCTTGATACATAAAACGTAGAAAACATAAAGCTTTTTTTTCAGCTCTTAATTAAATGCAGGAAATTATTTAACTCTACCAAACGACCAAGTTTTAGATAGGTCCAGATCGAAAGCATTTGCAGATGACAAATAAAAGTGACGCTAGTGATTGGATTTAAATTTGAAAGGGTTAAAAACATCGTGGATAAAGGAGAAAATGCTAGTTACCAGCATTTTCTACTTCCCCCACGATGTTTTCAAGATCCTTATTCCTCAGGTTGTTAAAACACGGGATTGTATCGCATAGGGTTAGGTAATTACTGTAAAAATAGGAAATGACAATATGTTAAACTTTTTTGACCAAATTTAACCCTTATCCTGTTAAATAAGTGAAATGAAACTTTCGAGCCGATAGTAAAAAAGCCCAAACTTTGCTATTCCTAAGGTATTTTTAGGGGACATTGGACAGTGTATATCCAAGATCAGACTGCACGTTCTGTGCAGTTTGATCTTGATCAACACTGGCCGCAAAAGCTTCTTGAGTCGCGCTTAGCAGCTTATGGGTTAACAAAGGCATGGAGCCTGATACATGTGTTTAAAGTTAGGCCAAATTACAGCACTATTTTCCTTACAGTTCCCGTGCTGTTTGGCTTTATCTTCTTGTCTGTTGTGCGCGACCATGTCTTTGTACTGTTGTCAAGACATATAAGTAGCATATGGCGAATTTTGATATATGTATAAACAACGACGGTAATACAGTCAAAATTGTCTTTGTGGCAATAACGTTAGTTTCTAGTGTACATTAACCTCTCTCCGTTACTGTTTGGTCTAAAATGGTCGACAAGAAAATATCCAACATCTAGAATACAGTTTTCTTAACTATTATTTGATGCGAACTAGCCATCTTAGAGTAACTATAGCTGGCAAAAGTAAACAGAGCAGGTGTTAAAATTAAGGCCGAAGATATTTACCCGACTGTCGTGTACACACTGAAGAAAAATAACACTGCGAGGCCGACTGTCGTGTACTCAATGAAGGAAAACTTGTTGGGTGCCCGACGGTCGTGCCCGGACTGATGAAATATCGTCTTGGAGGCACGACTTACGTGCGCGCTATTTCCGATTTCTTCATTCAGTACACGATGCGGTCGTGTACGCACTGAAGAATCGGACTCTTGCGTACACTGTGTAAATGGGTTGGGCTAAAACGCGGAATGGCATGTGAACCGGCGCGACGTAGACGGTCTTAGTTGAGCACACGGCAATATAGTCATTTATACAGGGTGTCAAAGAACAAATGCACAAGCGAAGCTGGCATCCTCTTTATACGCCCGAAGGGTCGTATTATGTTATACACCCGGTCGTCCGTCCGTCCGTCTTGTGTGCGCAACTCCTCCTACAGTTTCCATCGGAATTAGATCTACTTGAAACTTGCCACAATGAATCTCCATGATGTCTAGTTGTGCATGTGACTCTCAAAATTTGGATCGCTGTTTGCGTTCTAAAATTATCTGCCCTTGATTTCTGAAATAGCCAACTTTTCACATTGAATTTTTGTTCAGGCCATAACTTCCAAGCTATTAAAGGTATCAACTAGAAACTACATACACTGATAGAACAAATTATGGAAAAGTGTGGTGCATATGAACCATAACTCTACTACTCTTTTTTGAGTTATTGCCCATTGTTAATTTTCATTTTGAATGACCAGGCCAACTTCCAAACTATAAAAGCTATTAACTTGGAACTTTAAACACTGATAGAACATATTATAGGGAAATGCAATGCACATGAACCATAAATCTGCCACCTTTATCTTTTTAATTATTGCCCTTTGTTAATTTTCAGTTTGAATTTTTGTCCAGGCCATAACTTGCAAACTTTAAAAGCCATTATCTTGAAACTTCAAAGACTAATAGTCAGTAATAGAACACATTATTGAGAAGTACAATGCACAAGAACCATAACCTGGCACTTTTATTTTCTGACTTATTGCCATTATTTTGTGAGCAATTTCCCTTTGATATTATTTACACTTAGGGCCTTTCTTTCATATCTGGAGCATTTCCCTTTTTAATTATATTTCAAGGTGTTAAGAAACCTCAATTTCTTGATAGTATAGTTCTAGTAACAAGGCCTTGGTGGGGGCAGTTTTAACATTTCACTTACAAGCCCCTTTGGGCGTATAGGCTGCGTTCTGCAAAGCCCTTGTTTGTCCTGGTACACTGTGTAAATGGGTTGGGCCAAACGCGGAATGGTATGTGAACCGGCACGGCGTAGACGGTCTCAGTGGAGCACACGAAAATAGTCATTTATACAGGGTGTCACAGAACAAATGCACAGGCGTAGCTGGCATCCGTTTTTGTCCCTAGGGGTACAGTCTTTGCCATTTTCCGGCCAAAATTTGCATGAAAAGCACATCTTTTGGGCATTTGCCCCCAGCTCCGCTTTGGATGTGATGGATAGGCCTAAGACTGGATAATTAGCTGGGGTAGTCCATGGAGGATATGGGTAATCCAATCTGAATCAGTATCAAGGCGCGAATACTTCAGCTGCGCTGGAAATTTATTCTCAGCCCTGGTGACCGATTTGTTGGCTTGCTCGACCGTTCTGCTATCGACCACAACATATTTACAAAAGGTGGAGTCCCCAAAATTCTTGAGGAACTCTTTAAATTCGCCATATTTGGCGAATTTTTGGCCAACTGACATCGCAACCGTCAGAGCGGCAGCGGCCATCTTGCTTTCTTCAGCTGTGGATGGTTATACAATGAGTTCTCTCCCCTAACGCTCGTGTACGAATGTGCCGTTTTAATCGGTGCGTACACGACGGTCGGGTAAATAGTCACTCCGTAAAATTAATTTAAATCATATCATTGAATATATAGAAATTTAGGTGAAGACGACACTCTGTTATTCGCACAGTCGGTCCAAGCGTTAGTCGCTGGCAGAGAAACTAATTTCAAAACTAGATTAGAACTTGCCAGGTCACTCCATTTTTCTTTTACTTTTTGCCTGATTTTAAAATTCATTTTTCTGCCAGAGGCTAACACTTGAACCGACCCACACAATAACAGATTGTCATCTTCACAATATTTTCCATACTTTTGATTGGTGTGATATAAATTTAAATGAACCATGCTCTGGCAAAAGGGGACTTAATTCATCTTCGTGGCGCAAGATACTAAGCATGTCATCCCGTGGTCATGTATCCATAAAGTCCATTTTGTCTAACAACTGACTGAATCATGAGGTAAACTGATCCTTGGACTTGCAGAAAATTGACCGACAGCAAAAAGTTTCGGCCCAGGTCAGCCTGCGCAGTCCGCGCAGGCTGACCTGGGTCGATACTTTTTGCAGATGCGTTAAAGCCCCTTTTCACTAAATATGGCTCAAATGCATTTTAACACATGCATTGTCTTTTGGCGGCTATGGGGCCTTTAATACAAGAGGGTATTTCAGTATACGACGGAGAGTTTTTAGAACCACCAGCGTGACAGATGATAGCGTTTACACAGCTCTCCGATTCTGATCTTGTCGAGAGAGCAATATTTTTAACCCTTATCCTGATTAAAAAAAAAACTGAAATGAAACTTTAAAGCCGATGAAAAAGAAACAACATTTTGCTATTTCAAAGGTATTTTTCGGAAAAATATCTCCTTATCAGACACTACAGATTCAGGATCAGACTGCACGTTTTGTGCAGTCTGGTCTTGATCTACATTATGCGCAAAAGGTCCTTGACTCGCGCTTTGTAGCCTAGGGGTTAAGCGTCAAGATAGGCGTTTTATTTTGCAAGTGCACTTGGATAGTAGTTTAAAATCCTGTTGCTTTATCTACTGTTATTTCATGCTTTTCGGTAGTTTATCAGGAAAAAAATGGTGGGCAATGGGTTTGATAATTTCACCGTTTCGACCAGTGAATTTGCCGATTGATAAACTCATTGCGACGGAAATGCCGAGAGCTCCCATGTACTTCGCTAATTCTGTCAAAAAAAAAGGGGTTAGAAGCATGAAATAAATAGAAAATTTGTTTCTCTTTTTTTTTTTTTTTTTTCGGTAAGAGATCGAAATTTATTTAATCTCGATCTTTTACAAAGGAAAAAATGAATTTCCTCTATTTCATTAATGAATATTCCGGATTTCCCATTGTCTCATTTTTTACGCAAATGACTACTGTTGCAAAGAGCGTTAAAGCGCCGAATAAATCCAGCCTGCATTTGCAGTCGAGAATATAATACTCAAATAAATGAATCACACTCTGGCGAAAGGGGGCTTAACTCATCTCCAGAGTGCATTATACCAAGCAGGTCATCACACAGCCATGGATCCATAAAATTCATTTCGTCTAACAACCAAATCATGATGTAGAATGGTCCATTGACGGCAGAAAATTGACCACTAGCAAAAAGTTTCGGCCTGCGCGGACTGCGGTACTTTTTTTCCAGATGCATTAGACCCCCTTTTCACAGAGAAAGATCAAATGCTCTTTCATTGAATGATTGATTGTATGGTGTTTAACGCCGTTTCAAACATTGTAAGCGGCGGCCAGTGCACCTATCCGTGCTTTTCTTGAGTTTGTTTTTACCAGTACTGCGCATAATATTCTTCCCAAACCACTGGCTGCTTTCCCACATAATCATCTTCGAAACAATTCGAAATATCTGTGAGAGAGGAATAAATCCCTCGTAATGAATATCAAAATGCTTTTTCAATGTTGCTTGTTCTCAGAATGTCTCGGTTAAGCGGATAGAGTAGGTCAAAGATCAAACTGCACGTTCTATGCCGTGTGATCTTGACTCAAGTTGTGGAAGGCGTCTTAAATCTTTCAGTGCCAAATATGATTGAGCCACGCTCTGGGAAAAGGAGGCTTAATGCATCTCCGTGATGCATCATACCAAGAAAGTCATTACATAATTTTGGATCCATAAAATTCTTTTTATATAACAGCCGACTGAATCATGATGTAGAATGGTCCTTTAACATGCAGAAAGTTGAACCAATAGCAAAAAGTTTCGGCCTATGTCAGACTGCGCGGACCGCGCAGGCTGACATGGGTCGATACCTTTTGTATATGCACTGAGCCCCCTTTTCACGGAACAATGATCTTTGATCATTTAAAGTGTCGCCTGGTATTTTACGGGTAAAGATTTGGAGAAAGTATTGGGGATAGTTGGTGGTTACGGTACAAGAAACACCGCCTCGGCACTGGTTACGCCTCCATAACTTTGAATGTTTCCAGGCTTCAGTCCACCGTATACGAACATTTCCGCTGCACCACGAATCGTTAGTGGTAATATTGTTTATCACTTTTACCACTATGGATAGAAAAATACCTATTTTCGGGCGGCATAGACCAAAAGATTTAGAAAGAGTTTTAAAATATTTAGTGGTTACTGTGCATGGATTTCAGCGCATATTTAGAACAGCGGTAAATGTTTCCGGTCTTTAATGCACCGTGCACGACCATTTCCGCACACCACTGGTCGTTAATGGCGATATTGTTTATTCGCTTATCACCATGGGTGTTAAAAATACCGTTGTGGATCAGAATTGGACTGCACGGAACATTCAGTCTGATCCTAGTTTTGCGCCGTCCGTTACTTGATTCCAAATAATGACCAAATGCCTCTCTATTGCAGTAGAATTGCGTTTATAGTCTTCGACAACAGGCGAATCGATTTTCTTGGGTGTTATAAAGAATTGTTGTCGCTGCAAGTTATGGCTTTTATACAAAGCAAATGTAGAGATCAAACACAAGTTTTGTTATTTAACCGTTAACCTGCTAAATAACGCGAATGAAACTTTTGAAGCCGATAGTAAAAACCCAAATATTGTTATTTCAAGGTCATTTTTGGGAAAAATACAACCTTATCGGACAGTGTAGATCAAAGATCAGACTGCACCTTCTGTGCAGCGTGATTTTGATCTACGCTGTCCGCAAAAGGTCTTTGAGTCGCGCCCAGCAGCCCTAAGGTTAAGCTTTCCCAAATCAATTTTATGTTTAGGAATGCAAAAACTTATACCACGCTGCTAGTTGAAAAGACATACCGACATTTTGAATAGTCAGTGCGCGTCAAACAGAATGACGTCATTACATCGTTATTAAGGCAAGAGGCGCCAAAACTTGAGAAACGTTATCATCTCATCTGTTTACCGTTAGCCTTTGTTTCATGCTTTTCGATATTTATCGGGAAATAATAGTGGAGTAATCTTTGATAATTTTACCGTTTCGACCTGTGAAATTTACCGATTTGGTAACACATTGGTACGGAACTACTGAGATTCTTGCACTGTGTTTATAACTTCGCCCTTTCAAACGCATCAGATCTATTTCAGACCGTGATTCAATCGAGTAATCATAACAAAATCCTACCAGTCTAAGATGTTCATTAATCCCGTTAAATTCAGGTTTATGAGTTTTGTTGATTTGTTGTGTCACTTCGAATGTAAATAAAATTAATGGCGGGCTTTAATGACACTGACGCGGAAGGATATATTTGGCAATCGGAAGATTAATGATTATGAAAAGGTTAATTTGATTTTTTTTTTTTTCAATAATTCACTGAATGTGACAGTCTCTGAAATTGACTGAAACACAATAGTGTCATAATACTGGTCTATACCAACGAACTGGTTTCTTAGTTAACAAGTAAATACATTCTCATTGTACTGCGGCCTTGTAAGGAGGTACGCCAGGGGAATTACCGAAACAACTGTACTGGATGTTAATAAATTCCCGACAAAAAAGGGGCTGGTAGCATGGAATAAATAGAATATATTTTTTTCTCCCCGAAAGTTCGGAATTCATTTCATCTCGTGAACATCATACGGTAATGATAATTATTCTAAAATTACCGATGATGTCAACTCGATGAAATAAATTTCGATCTTTCACCGGAAAAAAAATATTATGATTATTATCTATATGTCTCGTAACAAGACTGACAGACAGTTGAACCTAGAAATTGTTTAGTTTTTGCCGTGAGTTGTGCCGGGTAAACGACCCTTGTGTAACTAAGGTGATGATGTTTTGATAAACGACACATAATAGGTTCTCTAAATAACTATAGCTATATGCTTATTTTAGCGAAGCAGTTAAAGAATAAATTACGAGTAAAAAAAAGCAGCTAAGAGTGGCCGTACCAAAACTCTGAACGTGCAGCTTATTCCAAACGTTAACATACAAGTGATGCATGTCATACCAATACTGACCTTCAATTTGGAAAATTAATATGAGTCGTGCTCTGTGAAAGTGGGCTTAATGTATTTGCAAAGAGTATCGACACATGTCAGCCTGCGTACTCCGCGCAGGCTGACATAGGTCGAAAATTTTTACTACTGGTCAATTTTCTACATGTCAAAGGACATTCTACCTCCAGATCGAGTCGATTCTTAGTTTGCTTGCCTCGAACGTGTGGACCAAATCCATGACGTCACTCGCACGTTTTAGCAAGTGCGTCCCGTGCACTCTCGCCACGTGGTTCTACACTCCTAGATTACATATGTATATTCATTTATCGATCAGCAAACAAGTGGTCGTCACTATTTTTGAAAGTTTTTAATTTTCAAAACGCCAAGACTAAATAACGAAGAGAGAGCAAGAATTTTAGGGATGCTTTGAAAGCGGACTTTCTCAAAGTCACATGACCAGGCGCTTTAACGTTGCAAGGTCGACGATAGTTCTTCTTGTACAGCGGCTAAACGCAACAGGGAGCGTTTCTAAAAGGCCCCGGCCCGGTGCACCTCGTGTGACGTCTGTCCAGCAGGACAATTTCATCCGTCAACGTCACTTGTGTAACCGTTTCGTGACGGCGCAATTTACGATGTCGGTGGATCTAGGCAATAGCGGAAGGACTGTCAGCCGCAATACAGTACAGAGACGTCTTTTAGAGCGGGGAATTTCTTGCAGGCCGCCGTGCCGTGGTGTGGTGCTGACAGAGCGTCACCGTCCGGAACGTCGGCAATGGGCTCAAAACAACATCGGAAGACGTTGGCGAGAGGTTGTCTTCAGTGATGAATCTCGTTTCAATCTTTCCAACGCCGATGAGCGTGTTCGCGTTTACCGTCGACGTAACGAACGATGCACCCGTAATTGTGTACTAAAACATAACCGTTTCGGTGGTGGCGGCGTTATGGTTTGGGCGGCGATTAACTACAGCTTTAAAACTGACTTGTTTGTCATAAATGGGAATTTAAACACTAGAAGGTATGTTGACCAAGTTCTTCGTCCTGTGGTCGTTCCCATTTTCCAGCAACGCTCTGGTCTTACGTTTCAACATGATAATGCTCGACACCACACGGCTGGGCTCACCAGAAATTTCCTCAGGGCAATGGTATTGATGTTTTGCCATGGCCTGCTCAATCTCCAGACTGCAGCCCTATTGAGCACATGTGGGACGTCCTTGGACGTCGTTTGCGTCAACGCAATCCGCAGCCGCAAAATGTCGATGAATTGACAAATGCTCTCCATGGAGAGTGGGCTCGAATTCCACGTTATCTGTTACGTAATTTGTGTGGATCCATGGGACGACGTCTGCAGGCAGTGATAGCAAGTCAGGGTAGTCATACGCGGTACTGACGAAATTTTGTAGGCGAGTTTGTTTAAACGTCTGTTTCAGCTGAATGTCGGGCACTTAAGCTGGGGTATCAGGTGAAAAATATCGAAATATTCCCATAATTCATTTCTAAAGTCCAGGAATTGTGAACTATATGTTTAGTTTATAAATATGGTCGTGCAAAGGCAGGTGAAGCGGTTTTTTTTATGGACGTCACATACGTTCTCATTGTAATGCGATCTTATGTGAAGGGTACGCCACGGGGCGATAACCGAAAACAACTGCAATAGATTTTAATTAAAGCCTCAACAAAAAAGAATTAGCAGTAGGAAATAAATAGATGTATATATATTTTTTACGGTGAAAAAACGAAATTTACTTCATCTCGTGAACATCATACGGTCATATTTCCACTCGTGGCTGCGCCACAAGTGAAAATATGACCGTTTGATGTTCACGAGATGAAATAAATTTCCATCTATTCTTTCACCGAAAAAAAAAATATCCTCTGTATAAACTCATACTGTTATAGCACCAACTCGATAAACCTTTCATTAATAGTTTATATTATTGTTTGTTTTAGGGGATAGATGTTCAAAACCACGCATCGTGACGAGATATAACTCCAATTCGATAAACCTTTCATTAATAGTTTATATTATTGTTTGTTTTAGGGGATAAATGTTTAAAACCACGAACCGTGACGAGATAATATAAAAGTTATCGATTTGGGTTTATAAATTATCTCGTCACGGTACATGATTTTAAAGCCGTTATCCAAAACATAAACAACAATATAAACTGATAACGAAAAGTTTATCGAGTGAGAGCTATATGTCTATGAAATGTTGTCCATGTCAATGTAATTATCGATGCGAATTGAATATACATACGAGCTCGATAATAAAATGCAAAGCCAGAATTATTCTCGACAAATACAGATCGTTATATAAAGCGGATATTAGGATTAGCTCCGTACCTCTGGCAGTAGCATTAGTACTTTGGAAACATCATTCAGAATCTGGATAATCACAATGAACCAAAGTTTAACGCATGACAAGATGTGTGAATATGTAAATGAGACATGTTCTGGCAAAAGGGTGCTTAAAGCATCTCCGTGATGCATTCTACCATTCAAGCCATCACGTAATTATGGATCATAGCAGCCACCTTTGTTTTAACAACAGATTGAATCATGAGGTAGACTGGTCCTTGGACAAACAGAAAACTGACCAAAGGCGAAAATTATCGGCCCAGGTCAGCCTGCGCGGACTGCGCAGGCTGACCTGGGTCGATACTGTTCGCAGATGCATTAAGCCCCCTTTTCACAGAGCATGATTCAAATACTTACTACGAGCAATGTCTCCTTTTGTCACAACGTTTCTAAAGGAGGTTTGATGTAGGAACAAGAAATAGTCGTAGACCTGTAAGGGTTAATGAATTCATGAATTCATATATCGGATTAACCCTTTACCAAACGATCCCCTAGTGTTCGGAAATGAGGATTTAGGCTTTTGAAAATACTGCGGGAAAAAGGAGAAAATGCTGATAACCAGCATCTTTTCCCTTTCCCTCAGTATTTACTACCCTATTAAAGTTTGGAGAAAATGCCATTAATCAAACCAGATTGAATTCGTAGTATGTAAACAGTTGCAATATGGTCGCGGCCAAACATATCGTCGTCACGTAAATATTTAGCCTTAAACCCTGCTAAATATGTCAAATAATTTTTAAGCCGTTGGAAAAAACAATTGTTGCTATTTCAAACTTATTATTATTTTCTTTTTTGGAGAAAAATATCTTCATATCGGACAGTGTAGATCCAAGATCAGACTGCACGTTCTGTGCAGTCTGATCTTGATCTACACTGTCCGCAAAAGGTCATCGAGTGACGCATAGCAGCCTAAAGGTTAAATACGGATCAGCAGATCATTGCCTGATTCTTGCACGTGATGTACTTGTTCCCCGTAGGACTATTTTCTGGAAAAAAAAAAAGCTCGTCCGATAGTAACCTATTGGCTTTTTTCGGCCAACCCTTGATTTAAGACTGCCAAGCCCCGTAGCTCAGTCGGTAGCGTACAGGACTTGAGAACAGGAGGTCGCTGGTTCGATCCCCGGCTGGGCCAATTTCTTTCCGAGGATTGATGATAGTCATTGCGACAGGATTCATTCCTCTCTCACCGCTGACCATTGTTTCGACGATGGTTATGTGGGAAAGCAGCCAGTGGCTTGGAAAGAACATTGCGGAGTACTGGTAAAAGAAACTCCAGGAAAGCACGGATAGGTGCACTGGCCGCCGCGATATAACTGAAATAATGTTGAAAATGGCGTTAAACACCATACAATCAATCAATCAATTGATTTAAGACTCTACCAAATACACAATGTTTTCAAAAGACTTCCTACTAAGGGTTGTTAAAACTCGCGATTGTTTGGTAAAGCGTTAAATTCTTCAATATTGCGAGACAAGTTTTTCTCATCGGTTGACATTTTTAGAAGGTGATGACCTTTCAGGTCTCACCTTCTTATGTCAGCCATCAAAAACTGAAATCCCGCGAGGACGAATCACTTCTCTGTTTCAAGAAAAATAGATCCTCATAAATCAATAAACTGACGCGTCAGTGTCATCTGAGATATGAAAATAACATGCGGGTTGAAAAAATGTGCAAGCCAATTACACAAACAATAAACTTCAGACTTAAATGTATAGAATTAGCGCTAAGGTTTAAAATTAGCTTCGTTTCGCAGCTTTGGAATGACTTGGTTTATAAAATCTGTAAGTAAGAGAAACACCCCAAAACATCCCAAACCAGTCGAAAAAACCGCAGACCACTTCATTACACCTCAGACCATATTCCTAACACCTTAAAACCGTGTGCAAAACTCTTAGATCCACGATTTTATGGAAAATAGTCATGAAAAAATGCTACCATTCTGAGAAAAAAATATTGTTAACCGTCAGATGAATGAATTCTTATTAAGATGATCCACTGTTAAAAGCTATTTGTTAGCAAATTTCTACCATCACCTTCTATTAGTACTTTCTGTACTTTGATTGTTACGTCAGGTATCTAGCTGAAGAAATTAAAATCAGAGGTCTTATTAATATTGCATCAAGCACTAGATATGCTGAAAAAGAAATTCAAATTCCGATCTTCGATTTTTTTTTAGAGTGTAATATTCGGCAGTCGATAACGCTATTATGAAAACTCGTTGAATTTTACTTTTTTCTTATAACACTCGGCAAACGCTCGGCGTCGGATGCTTGCTTTGCAGTGAAAATTCTAAGTTTAAAAAAAGGATATAACTATTGAAAATACTTTGATGGTGACGTGTCCTTGTGGTACAGGTTATAGGTTCCCCTTTTGATAATGAACAACTTGTCTAAAATTGAAGTAAAAATCTTCAGTAATGATATAGATATTATAAAATGTCAAAGTTCTCACACCACGCAGACGGCAACGATGACGAAGACGTCAGGCAGGACTACGGCAATACCTCGACTTTTTCTTCGAAAACAGTCGAGCTAAAAATGGACAAAAAATGGATTGTCTGGTTCAAAGAAGGACGAAGGGACGGACGGAGTTCGTCGATATTAATTTACGATTTATATCTACTCTTTGTAAAACAATGAAAACAGTGGGTTATAATGTCTGGCAACGTGGGATTCAAAAGTTAAGCATCAATTTACACGGTACTATAACATAGTAAAGAGCACTCCCTGAAAAAATGACGTTATCATTTCGTGTCAAACTGGACATTTGTTTCATGTTTACAATGACTTTTTACGCCGGGGAATTCTTTGACAAAGTGAAAATATTATTATCTTGGGATATCTTATTTCATTGGAAAACGTTTGTTAAAAATAGAGCCATACTCCGTGAAAAGGGGGCCTAATGCATCTGCAAAAAATATCGACCCAGGTCAGCCTGCGCAGTCCGCGCAGGCTGACCTGGGTCGAAACTTTTTGCTATTTTTTCAATTTTCTGCATCTCCAAGAACCAGTTTACCTTATGATACAGTCGGTTGTTAGACAAAATGGACTATGGATCCATGATCATGTGATGACTTGCTTAGTATCATGCATCACGGGGATGCATTAAGCCCTCTTTTGCCAGAGCATGGCTCAATTATTTTTAAGCGCTGAATAAAGGCCGACTAATAGAGCTCTACGAATTACTAATATTTTACTAGTTTACTACCAGCTTGAAAGGTAAAGTCTGTTATCTTACTCAAATCTACTAACGTTCCCAGGTTCTGACTCAAGTAGAGTTTGTTACTTGAGACACATTTCAGCAACATTAACAGACTGTAGTAATGTTCACAAATCCTGCGTTAACACTACATTTCAGACTCGCCTAAGCAGATTAAATGGACTTAAGTTAATTAACAGACTTTTAAAAGTTTACTATTTTGCTGAGTTGAGTCCGAAACGTTGTGTCAATGCAGGACTTGAGAATGTTACGTAAGTCAGCTAATGTCAGTGAAATGCGTCTGGAATAACAAACTCAACTTAACCCTTTCCCAAACGACAAATTTTGGACTGCTCCAAATTGAAAGAGTTTGCAGACGACGATTTTAAATTCGATGAAAACGGCAGAAAGTTCTCAAAAAGGGTAGAAAACACTGTGGGAAAAGGAGAAATTGCTCGTTACGAGCAATTTCTCCTTTTCCCACAGTGTTTTCAAAAGACCTGTACTGCAGACACGATGAAAACCAGGGCTTGTTTGGGAAAGGGTTAAATTGGAAAATAAGTCTGTTTGTAGATTGGAGTAAAATAACAGACTTAAGTTTTTGCATGAAACCGGGCCCTCAAAACGGTGGAAACTTACAATAATGGTTACTATATAGGCAAAGCGAGTTTATCTCTCTCTTTTTGTAATCAGCCTGTTAATTAAAAAAGCTCTGTAATTAGACTGTTTGTAATATTCCTTTGGATCAAGCCATGGTAGAATTCGAGCTGACTTCTCGCTGAGGTGTCAAAGTATATATTGACAGGTGATAGGAAAAAGGAATACAGTGCATACTGTTTATCAGGTAACAAAAGTTTAGACTATTCCATCCTGAAAGCATTTGCAATTTGGAAGTAAGATTTAGAAGCTGGAATTTCGAGAAAAATGTGGGAAAAGGAAAAATACTTTGTATCAGTAGTTTCTCCTCTTTTTACACGCTATTCCCCCCCCCCCCCCCCCAAAAAAAAGCGGTTTTTTCCCCCTAGGTCATAAAACCACGGGATCATTTGGTAAAACCTTTTAGTTTTAACGTAGTAAAATGGACAGAAATACTTGGGCTGTGTACTTTCAACATCGTTTTAACCAAAATACCGTAAGAAAACAGGACACTGTTGAGCTCAGATCAGACTCATGTTCCGTTCAGTCTGATCTTGATCTAAATTGTCTGCAAAAACAAACTAGGCACACAATGGGAATATACGACCATACGCCTCTAAGTCACACCAGAAGTCCATATCGGGTATCATTACATTTATACGTCAGCGGCCATTACAGTGTTGTTATGATAATCAATAACCCTTAACCTGCTAAAGAACTAAAATGAAACTGTAAAAAAAGCCAAGTATTGCTGTTTTAAAGTTATGTTTTGGAGAAAAATATCACTTTATCGGAAAGTGTAGATCCAGTCTACACTGTCCGCAAAAGGTCCTTGTGTCGCTCTTAGCAGCTTAAGGGTTAACCCTTAGAGCGCGGAGTAAACTCAAAAGACATTTTCAGCCAAGAAATAAGACCCAAATAATTGCTAATTACAACAACACAAAGGACAACATTTGAAGGGAAGGAGTTGGCGAGGTTCTTTTTTACCCCTATTACTCTGAGAATAATGCTTCTGAAAAGCGTTAATTGTTTGTTACACGTAATCGTTTCTTTTTCTACATTTTTTTTTCAAAGGTTCAAAGGTGTCAACTGCAGGGTCGTAAAAAGATAAAAAGATTAATTAGCTATACTCTTGCAAAAGGGGGCTTAATGCATCTCCGTAATGCTTTATGCCATGCAAGTCATCACACAATTGTGGATTCATAAAATCAATATGGGCTGACAATCAACTGGACCTGGAGATGGAATGGTCCTTTGGCATGCACAAAATTGACATATAGCGAAAAGTTTCGACCCGGGTCAGCCTGCGCGAACTGCGCAGGCTGACCTGGGTTGATACTTTTCGCAGATGCGTTAAGCCCCATTTTCACAGAGCATGGCTCATTTGTGTCGTTGGATAAGGGGTTAAAGTCCTCCGTAAATAATTGATAACGCTTCCTCCCAATTACCTATCACCAATCTACCCGGTTGATTATTGCCTTATGTAGGCCAATTGGATTCGCGAGCAACTGGTAATTCGTAACTCTTATCTGTTATTCCGTGAACTATTTTCCTTATCTAGTGTTACTCAAGTTCCCTGTAGGCTTTCTTTTATTCTCTAACAGAGAAAAAAAAAAATCACGGAGTTTTGAAGTGTTGAGAAGGTCTTTGTTTTACATTGGTCCTTCCTCTCCCCTCTCTGTCTCTCTCTGTGTGTCTCCCTCCCTTCCCTCCCTCTCTACCTTCCTCCACCTTTCTCTCTCTCTCTCTGTCTCTCTCTCTCTCTCTCTCTTACATTACCAGTCAGAAAAGCTATTAGAAACAGCGAGGTTTCTTTCCTCTACAGTGATAAAAGAGAAACCTGTCCGACATCTTGTGAGAGCTGTCTTGAAAACATCAAGCGTGTTGACAGCGAGTATTATGCAGGGCGAATTGCCTCTTGGACGAATGTCACCATCAAACTAGTTCAGGGTCCGTATTCATCGACCATTCTTAAGAACGTTCTAAGTCTCATTCTGAAGAATTTTTTGAATTCGAAAGTAACAGAACTTCTGATTGGCTAAACCATTTGGTTTAGCCAGTCAGAAGTTGTGTTATTTTCTCATTTAAAAAATCTAGGAGAATAAGACCAAGAATTTTTTTTTTTTATAAATGGTTGGTGAATACGGAACCAGCTGTGTCATTGTAGATATCACGCTGGTAACTTTCTGGTACATAAAAAATAGAAATTCACTTTCTCTGACCTTCTGTTACTCAATCTCTGACAAAGCGAGAGTGTTTATGTTAGTTCCTCTGAAAGAAAGCCAGATAGCCTCCACGAAGCAGCATCATGAGCGAGGGTCTTTCCTTCTCAAACACGTCTACCACTTGGAAAATCACAGTAAAGAGAGATCCTTGTTGTAGACCATGTCTCAAAAAGTGGTAGCAGACCTCAAATAGTTCCACAACAAATAACAATGTTATATTCACTACATCGGAAAAACATCAACTCACGAGCACTTAGACTATTCTGACGTGTCTTTTCGTCTTTTCTGGTAAAACAGTGTAGCAGAGAAGTGGAACTACTTCTGAAAACTACGACCTCGGTCAGTATTCACCAACCATTCATAAGAACATTCTTTGTCTTATTCTCCAAGATTTGCAATATTTGAACGTAACACAACCTCTGATTGGCTAAACTAAATGGTTTAGCCAATCAAAAGTTGTGTTACTTTTAAATTTAGAAAATTCTGGCGAATAAGACTGAGAAGGTTCTTAGGAATGGTTGGTGAATGTGGACCCTGAAAGCATTCCGTTCCGTTGTTATAGCAAAGCAAAAAGCCCCTGACTTCATGAGTAGCCGACACGATCTAAAAGTCTGTGGGGGGAAATCATTTTGTCATCTTACTTATCCAATCCCTATTTCTTGTGGGATTTCCATATTCAGGAGATGGCTTTGACAAGTAGTTCTGTCTTTGCTACATTTCTTTCAAATGAAGTCCGCTGCTAGACGTCTGCAGTTCTTCATTAGACACACCGTTTTCCATATTCTGTGAGCTTTCATGCGATGACTAATAAAACATTGAGCAAATGTAGAAAATATGGGTCCATATTCTTCAACCATTCTTAATTTCTTTCTAAATCTAGTTCTAGATTAAGAAAGTAATATTGATGAGGAAATCCGTCCTTTAGAGTGACAGTAGCTGCCAAACGTTAACAAAGCGGGAATTAAAATGCATCTGAATATAATTCATACCATTTAAAATATTGTGAAGATGACAATCTGTAATTGTACGGTCGGTCCAAGTGTTAGTCGTTGGCAGAGAAATTAATTTCAAAACTATATTAAAAAAATTGCCAGGTCACTATATCTTTTGTTTACTTTTTGCCAGAATTTATAATTCATTTTTCTGCCAGTGACTAACACTTGGACCGACCACCTGCATTTTAATACCTGCATTGTTATTTTGGTCGCTATTGGGCCTTTAATAGTGATATGCCTGTTCTGGCAATAGCATCAAGACGACATGGACCACCATCACATATCAACGCTTTAATTTTAGACTTGTTCTATACCATAGCGCTGATGGTCACGTGAGACTGTCCCTTCTCTTCTCCATGGGCAAGGTGTTGGAGAGTCCAGCCTAGTACTGGTGAAACCCAGGACAGATCTCAATAAGAGAGCTGAAGCCGGGATCGGCCTTACCAATACTGATGAAAGCCAAGGAAACAAATCATTTGTAGAGTAGCAGCACTTTTAAGTTTCCTTGGTTAAAACAGTAATGCAATACGTAATAAATTACATTAATAGTCTTATCATAGTTTTAGTAAGTAACGCCTTGCTTAAGTTTAAATGAGATTTAAAGTAATGTGCATGTAGTACCATTTTCGTTGAATCTGACAGAAAAGTACAATTTTTAGACAAAGTCGCAGCATTTGTGTGTGTGTGAGTGTGTGTGTGTGTGAGAGAGAGAGTATATACACGGTGATAGTCTTCTAACACAGAGACTGTGACAACGTCGAAAACAGAATGCCGCGACCGCGATATCGAAACACACACCAGTACATTACAAAAGTGCTTTAATTGGCCAATTTAATTTCTGTCTAAATGGAGGAGAAAAAGGAAGAAATAGTCCGTTTCGATTCTAGATTTCCGTGACCATGTAGCATTACTAACGTGACCGGAAGTGACCCTTATGTTCTTCGTGTTACTCATATCCGGTAACGCCAAGACATCAGTTTGAGTGTGCTCATTGTCTTTTTATCGTTACTTTTGATTGGTTTATAATTAATTGGATAAATAAATAAGAATGAATAAGTATCTGTTTGAGAGTGCTTATTTTATTTCATTTTCATTCATAGATAGACCTATGGACAGAAAGACCTATAGACAGACAGACAGACAGACAGGCAGATAGATAGATAGGAGGAATGGATGGATGGATGGATACTACATCTACTCAAACAAATAACGATGACCAACGACAAGTGAAATGTTCATTAGTTGTTTATGATGATGACGATGGTGATGCTAATGATTTACAGTAACTAAAGGGCAGCGGCAGAAAACTATTGATTTAGAATTTCGTGCATGGTCGACTTTCACAATTAACCCTTAGACTGCTAAGCGCGACTCAAGGACCTTTCGCGGACTGTGTAGATCAAGATCAGACTGCACGTACGTGCAGTCTGATCTTGGATCTACACTGTCCGATACGGGACTATATTTCTCCCAAAATATACCTTTGAAATAGCAACATTTTGGTTTTTACTATCGGCTTAAAAGTTTCATTTGATTTATTTAGCAAGTTCAGGGTTAACAATCATGCGGAAGATGTCCGTCAATCTATCCAATGTTGTTTTCATTTTAACTCTTTACCAAACGACAAAATTTTAGACTCGTCCAAACTGAAAGCAATTGAAGACGACAAATTCAATTCTGTTCTAATGATGTGATTTGCCTTCGGAAGGCAAGAAAACATTGTGGGAAAAGGAGAAAAATGCTGGTTACCAGCATTTTCTCCTTTTCCCACAATGTTTTCTCAAGCTTTCTTTCCAGGGCTCGTTAAAACCGGGATTGAATGGTAAAATGGTTGAATAACACAGATGATGCTAGCTCAGAAACAAATCAGAAACGAATAAACCACCAACACAACAACAACAACAAATGTAACATCAAAAGACATGTGCTGGCTCTTATAATTTTTCTTTTTTATGCTTAACTCAGCAGAGAATTAAAATTTCCAAATTATATAAATAGACTTCGATAAATTTCTTTAAATTGTTTCGGCAACGCTTATATAAGGATAGAACCCATTTATTCGAAAAGAATGTTGTAAGCAGTGCTGGTAAACATGTTTCCGCTGTTTATGATTTTGCGCCGCACGGTGAAAATGTCCGAGTACTACCCAACTATTTCCTTCGCGAAGAGTCAAATATCGACCTTTATACTATTATGCCTTCTTAGTGCTCCAGCTTTGATTTCGAAAGAAATGAGATCATTCCAAAGGACGATCACGTCCAGACGAACGAGCCGGGACGAACAAGCCTAGGGACGAAAAAGCTCGTTCCCATGCGCACTAGGTTGCGCAAAGAAAACTCCCGAAACATGTTTAAACATAGAAAAGTGTATTGGCAGCCGATATAATTTAAAAAAAAAAATGATAGAAAAAAAAGAAAGGCCTCAAAGTCCGAACAAAGAACAAAATTCTTTCCCTTCTTTTTTCACTACAGTGAATGGTGCTTTACGCCACTTTCAACATTATTTCAGTCATATCGCGGCGGTAGCTCACATACTCGTGTATTTCCTGGGTTTCGCCAGTACTTGACTGAACTCTGAAGTGTTTCTCCCAAGGACATTCCCACGAAAGCCCTCCGGAATCCAGTGTAGCTCGAAGCCGGGGCCTCCAGGTCACGAGTCCTACACTGTACCACTGAGCCATGCAGGACCCCAGTAAAATTGTAAATTATGAACTGTTTTTGTTCATTTATTTATCGATCATTTTATTTTTATTCGTATCGTTGTTGATGTTAATAATAATACATGTAATAATAATAATAATTATAATAATAATAATTATTATTATTATTATTATTTTAAACGGGTATTTTGTCAGACATCTCAAGCAACTATGCAGGTTTGTCTCCGTCCAAACCTAGCTGAGAGTGAACCCGTGTAAATAAAATTGGTACCAAGGTTTGAATTAACCAACTGTTCTCAAGGGCATTTTTAGTCTTCCCGGTATTCTCAATAAAATTCTTAGTCTTATTTTCAAGAATTTTCTTAATTTCAAAGAACGAAATATCTGATTGGCTAAACCAAATGGTTTAGCCAATCAGAAATTGCGTTACTTTCTAAATCTAGATTAATACTGAGAGCGCAATATCGAATGGTTGGTGAATACGCGCCCTGACTGGGTGCAATTTTGAAAGATCCGCGGAAGACAATTACATCAATGAAACTATTAAGTTAATTGGAGGGAACGTCGACGTTGTTATAGATACAGCGGAATTGTTGTTTATACAACGGGTGATCTAATTACAGACAAGTAGAGCTGTCCGCAAAGTTAACGATAAATATTTAATCTGGTCACGGAAAATATACGGTACGATTTCTAGTTCAATAACTATGCAGGGATTTAAAGTAACTATAGTTGCCAAAATTAAACAAAGCGGGTGCTAAGATGTATTTAAATTTAACCCATGTCATTTCAAAGTACGGAAATTAGTGCGAAGATAACAATCTGTTATTATACTGTCGGTCCAAGTGTAAGTCGCTGACAGAGAAATTAATTTCAAAACTAGGTTTAAGGTTGCCAGGTCACTCTATCTTTTGTTTACTTTTTGCCTGGTTTTGAAACTCATTTTTCTTCCAGCTACTATCACTTGGACCCGACCACACAATAACAGATTGTCATTTTCACAATATTTTCCATACAGCGCAGGCTGACCTGGGTCGAAACTTTTTGAAGTTAGTAAAATTTTCTGCATTTCAAAGGACCGATCTTCCTCCATCTTCGCAAGCCAAGGATACTAAGGTAGTACCCTTGGCCGCTCGCCTCTTTAAAAATCGAAACTCCCGCTGCGCCATTTCATTGGATGCGATCAAAACCCATCGCGTCCAATCAAACCATCCGTAACAAGAAATCTTCCGCGAAACAGAAAACAATAATGGCGGCGCCCGTCAAAAACGAAAGTTGTCGTGTTCGTGACGAAAATTTGCCAAAAAAGAGTAGACGATCGATATTTAATGAGTTTTTTATAGTTCATGATCAATTATGTGAAATATTAGGACTGGTTTCACAGCCAAATGATTGCGAATCATCGTATGTCTGATTAATTTCAGAAAATTGTGATGAATCCGAAAGCGCAGTCATATTTGATGCATAGCCTAACAAATTTTATTACGAGCATTTTGATTGGTCAGAAATAACATCAGCGAAGGTTACGCAACTCGTGATATTCGATAGATGGCGCAGCGGGAGTTTCGATTTTTAAAGAGGCGAGCGGCCAAGGGTACGTAACGAACAAAGTGGAGTTAGTGTCCTTGGCTTGCGAAGATGATCTTCCTCATAAAGCAGTAACATTTTAGACAAAACTGATCTATATTTTGCTTGGCATAATGCATTATAACGATGTGTTAACCATCTGGGTCCGTATTCACCAGCCATTCTAAAGAATATTCTTGGTCTTGTTCTCCAAAATTTTCCAAATTTGAAAGTAACACATCTTATGATTGGCTAAACCATTTGGTTTAGCCAATCAGAAGTTGTGTTACTTTCAAACTTGGAAAATCTTGAAGAATAAGTCTAAGAACGTTCTTAAGAATGGTTGGTGAATACGGACCCAGGCTGCTAAGCGCGACTCACGGACCTTTTGCGGACGGTATAGATCAAGATCATATTGCACAGAACGTGCAGTCTGATCTTGGATCTACACTGTCCGGTAAGGAGATATATTTCCTCCAGAAACACATTTGAAACAGGAAAATTTGAGTTTTACTATCGACTTGACAGTTTGATTTCTTTTATTTAGCTGGATAGGGGTTAAATCCTTTTTTCACAGAACAATGATCCTTTACGTATTGCTGTTTAACTCTTTACCTGAAAAGAATTTTTTTGTTTTTTTACTTTTTCAAACAGTTATAAACGACAAATTAGATCTGGCTCCTACGTAAGAAGCTGTCTTTAAAAGGGTGAAAAACATTGTGGAAAGAGAAGAAAATGCTGGTAATCAGCATTTTCATCTTTCCTACAATGTTTCCAAAATTCTTCCTAGAGTCGCTGAAACATGGGGTTATTTAGTAAAGGGTTTGGCAGTTTTCAGTGAAAAAACTAATTTTGACATTAACCCTTAGGCTGCTAAGCGCGACTCACTGACCTTTTCCGGACGGTGTCGATCAAGATCAGACTGCACAGAACGCGCAGTCTGATCTTGGATCTATACTGTCCGACGAAGAGATATTTTTCTCCAAAACATAAGTTTGAAATAACATTATTTGGGTGTTTACTATCGACCTGAACGTTTTATTTAACTGATTTAGCAGGATAAGGGTTAAAAACCCATGAAAAAAACGTAAATGAGCCATGCTCTGGCAAAAGGGGGCTTAATGCATCTCCGTGATGAACGATACCAAGCAAGTCATCACATGATCATGGATCCACAGAATCCATTTTTCTAAGAACTGACTGACTCATGAGGTTGACTGGTCCTTTGACATACAGAAAATTGACCAATAGCGAAAAGTTTTCGGCCCAGGTCAGCCTGCGCGGACTGCGCAGGCTGACCTGGGTCGATACTTTTCGCAGATGCATTAAGGCCCCTTTTCAAAGAGCATAGCTCAGATACATGATCACACGTGGATAAAATCAGACTCGATGGGGGACAAATCCATATCTACAGAGTGTCAAGTACGGTTCAAAGTGTGTTACTATAACGCCACCCACGTACGGACTGTTTTCAGCTTGGTTTCGGATTTAATTGGTCAAAAAGTTTTTATATGAGCCATGCTCTGTGAAAAGCGCTCTTGATGCATCAGCAAAACTATTGACCCAGGTCAGCCTTCGCTATCCACGCAGGCTGACTTTGGTTGAAACATTTTGCTATCAGTCAATTTTCTGCATGTCAGAGGTACAATGTGTCTCATGATTCAGTTGGATGTTCAACAAAATGGCTTTTATGGATCCACAGTTATGTGATGACTTGCATGGTATCATGCATCACGGAGGTGCTTTAAACCCCTTTTTGCTAGAGTATGGCTCATATAATATTCACCTGCCATTCTTAATGATTGGTTTCACCCACCAAACCTGTATTTGCTTTTTTTTTTTTTTATTTATTTATTTCCCACTATTTTCGAATAAAATTGTCCATATTGCAACGTTTTGTTGTTAAAATTTGTACTTGTATGATATAAGGTACATTATGTTGTGTTCCTATTTCTGAATTGATGTCAAGTTGTAAAATTATTTGTTTTCACTTTGAATCAGGGTTATTTTCCTTACCCATCCCTCCCCCCCTCTAAAAAAAAAAAAAAAAAAAAGAAAATTAATGCATGGGTATCAATATAAAGAGAAAGATGTTTAATCTTACATATGATTTATGAGTTATGGTGACAAATGTACTATGACATATTTAAAAAAGAAACGAAAAAAAGTTTTTCGGACCTGTAGGTATAAAAAGAAACTCATGATTTATCTTCCTTCAGGAATTCAAAATAAGACGATTGCAACTAGTTTTATGGATAACACTTCACGTTTTCCATGGAGTAACGTGTTCGTCTACCTCACTGACATCTCAGTCACGAATGACAAGCACTGAATCATTAACTCAAAGTACGGCAGTAACTACAACGAGCCCTACGACATCTCCTTCATCTGAAATGCCAACATCCACCACTACAACTCCAACTACAACATCTTCCTCCACAACTCAATCAACAACATCCACCGCTTCCACTCCAATAACATCTACCACCACCACCACCACTCCAACAACAACATCCACCACGACCACGCCAACACCAACAACATCTACTACTACTACAGCTCGAGAAACAACATTTACAACTACAACTCCAACAATAGCATCTACCATTACCACTCCAACAACAACACCTTCGTCTACCACTCCCACTCCAACAGCAACATCTACAACTTCAACAACATCTACCAGTACAACTCCAACAACAACACCTTCGACTACCACACCAACAACATCTACCAGTACAACTCCAACTACAATATCTACCACTACAACTCCAACAACAACATCTATCACTACAACTCCAACTACAACATCTACCACTACAACTCCAACATCGACTACTACAACTCCAACTACAACATCTACCACTACAACTCCAACTACAACATTTACAACTACGACTCCAACTACAACATCTATTACTACAACTCCAACTACAACATCTACCACTACAACTCCAATTACAACATCTACCACCACAACTCCAACAACAACATCTATAACTACAACCCCCACTACAACATCTACCCCTTCACCTCCAACATCGACCACTGCCACTTCAACTACAACATCTACCACTACAACTCCAACTACAACATCTACCACTACAACTCCAACATCTACCACTACGACTCCAACATCGACCACTACCATTCCAACTACACTATTTGCGACAACAACTCCAACTACAACATCTACCACTACAACTCCAACTACAACATCTACCACTACGATTCCAACATCGACTACTACAACTCCAACTACAGCATCTACCGCAACAACTCCAACTACAACATCTACCACTAGAATTCCAACTACAACATCTTCCAGTACCACTCCAACAACAACATCTATCACTACAACTCCAGCTACAACATCCTCGCCTCCAACTACAATATCTACCACTACAACTCCAACATCGACTACTACAACTCCAACTACAACATCTACCACTACAACTCCAATTACAACATCTACTACTACAACTCCAACTACAACATCTACAACTTCAACTCCAACAACAACATCTACCACTACAACTCCCACTACAACATCTACCACTACAACTCCAACTACAACATCTACCACAACAACTCCAACTACAACATCTGCCACTACAACTCCAACATCGACTACTACGACTCCAACTACAACATCTACCACTACAACTCCAACTACAACATCTTCCACTACCACTCCAACAACAACATCTATCACTACAACTCCAACTACAACATCTACCACTACAACTCCAACATCGACCATTACTACTCAAACTACAACATCTACCACGACAACTCCAATTTCAACATCTACCACTACAACTCCAACAACAACATCTATCACTACAACTCCAACTACAACATCTACCACTACAACTCCAACTACAACATCTACCACTACAATACCAACATCGACTACTACTACTCCAACTACAACATCTACCACTACAAATCCAACTACAACATCTACAACTACAACTCCAACTAAAACATCTGTTACTACAACTCCAACTACAACATCTACCACTACAACTCCAACAACAACATCTACCACTACAACTCCAACAACAACATCTATTACTACAACCCCCACTGCAACATCTACCCCTTCAACTCTAACATCGACCACTGCCACTTCAACTACAACATCTACCACTACAACTCCAACTACAACATCTACCACTACAACTCCAACATCTACCACTACGACTCCAACATCGACCACTACCATTCCAACTACAATATCTGCCACAACAACTCCAACTACATCTACCACTACAACTCCAACTACAACATCTACCACTACGATTCCAACACCGACTACTACAACTCCAACTACAGCATCTACCGCAACAACTCCAACTACAACATCTACCACTAAAACTCCAACTACAACATCTTCCAGTACCACTCCAACAACAACATCTATCACTACAACTTCAACTACAACATCTTATACTACAACGCCATCATCGATCACTACTATTCCAACTACAACATCTACCACTTCAACTCCAACTACAACATCTACCACTACAACTCCAACTACAACATTAACCACTACAACTCCATCTAAAACATCTACAACTGCAACTCCAACAACAACATCTAACACTACAACTCCAACTACAACATCTACCACAACAACTCCAACTACAACGTCTACCACTACAACTCCAACTACAACATCTACCACTACAACTCCAACTACAACATTTACCACTACAACTCCATCTACAACATCTACAACTGCAACTCCAACAACAACATCTAACACTACAACTCCGACTACAACATCTACCACAACAACTCCAACTACAACGTCTACCACTACAACTCCAACTACAACATCTTCCACTACAATTCCAACGACGACATCTACAACGACCACTCCAACTACAACATCTACCACTACAACTCCAATTATAACATCAACAACTTCCACTCTAACATCGACTACTACAACTCCAACTGCGACATCTAGCACTACAAATCCAACTACGACATCTACAACTACAACTCCAACATCGACTACTACTAATCCAACTACAACATCTATCACAACAACTCCAACTACCACATCTGCCACTACAACTCCAACTACCACATCTACCACTACAACTCCAACTACAACATCTACCACTACAACTCCAACAACAACATCTACCACTACAACTCCAACTACAACATCTACCACTTCAACTCCAACAACAACATCTACCACTACAACTCTACCTACAACATCTACCACTACAACTCCAACTACAACATCTACCACTACAACACCACCTACAACATCTACCACTACAACTCCAACAACAACATCTACCACTACAACTCCAACAACAACATCTACCACTACAACTCCACCTACAACATCTACCACTACAACGCCAACTACAACATCTACCACTACAACACCACCTACAACATCTACCACTACAACTCCAGTAGCAACATCTACCACTACAACTCTAACTACAACATCTACCATTACAACTCAAACAACAACATCTACCACTACAACTCCAACAACAACATCTACCACTACAACTCCAACAACAACATCTACCACTACAACACCACCTACAACATCTACCACTACAACTCCAACAACAATATCTACCACTACAACTCCAACAACAACATCTACCACTACAACTCCACCTACAACATCTACCACTACAACGCCAACTACAACATCTACCACTACAACACCACCTACAACATCTACCACTACAACTCCAGTAGCAACATCTACCACTACAACTCCAACTACAACATCTACCATTACAACTCAAACAACAACATCTACCACTACAACTCCAACAACAACATCTACCACTACAACTCCAACAACAACATCTACCACTACAACACCACCTACAACATCTACCACTACAACTCCAGTAGCAACATATACCACTACAACTCCAACTACAACATCTACCACTACAACTCCAACTACAACATCTACCACTATACCTACAACTCCAACATCGACTACTACAACTCCAGCAACAACATCTTCCACTACTACTCCAACTACAACATCTACCACCCCAACTACTACATCTACCACTACATCTCCAACTACAACATCTGGCACTACTACTCCACCTACAACATCTACCACCCCAACTACTACATCTACCACCACAGCTACAACTACAACATCTGCCACTACAACTCCAACTACTACATCTACCACTACAACTCCAAATACAACATCTACCACTACAACTCCAACAACTACATCTACCACTACAACTCCAACTACTACATCTACCACTTCAACTCCAACTACTACATCTACCACTCCAACTACAACATCTACCACTACAACTCCAACTACAACATCTACCACTTCAACTCCAACAACTACATCTAGCACTACAACTCTAACTACAACATCTACCACTACCACTCCACCTACAACATCTACCACTTCCACTCCAACTACAACATCTACCACTACTACTTCAACTACAACGTCTACCACAACAACTCCAACTACAATATCTACCACTACAATTCCGACTACTACATCTACCACTACAATTCCGACTACAACATCTACAACATCTTCCACTACAACTCAAACTACAACATCTACAACCACTCCAACGACAACATCTTCCACTACAATTCCAACTACAACATCTACCACTACAACTCAAGTAGCAACATCTACCACTACAACTCCAACTACAACATCTACCACTACAACTACAACTCCAACATCGACTACTACAACTCCAGCAACAACATCTACTACTACTCCAACTACAACATCTACCACTACCACCCCAACTACAACATCTACCACTACCACTCCAACTACAACATCTACCACCCCACCTACTACATCTACCACTACAACTCCAACTACAACATCTACCACTACAACTCCAATTACTACATCTACCATTACAACTCCAACTACAACATCTACGACTACAACTCCAACTACAACATCTACCACTACAATTCCAACTACTACATCTACCACTACAACTCCAACTACAACATCTACCACTACAACTCCGATTACTACATCTACCATTACAACTCCAACTACAACATCTACCACTAGTTCTCCAACTACTACATCTACCACTACAATTCCGACTACAACATCTACAACATCTACCACTACAACTCCAACTACAACATCTACCACTACAACTCCAACTACTACATCTACCACTCCAACTACAACATCTACCACTACAACTCCAACAACTACATCTACCATTACAACTCCAACTACAACATCTACCACTACAACTCCAACTACAACATCTGCCACTACAGGTCCAACGGCTACATCTACCACTACAACTCCAACTACATCTGCCACTACAGGTCCAACTGCTACATCTACCACTACAATTCCAACTACAACATCTACCACAAGTTCTCCAACTACTACATCTACCACTACAATTCCGACTACAACATCTACAACATCTTCCGCTTCAACTCAAACTACAACATCTACAACAGCCACTCCAACTACAAAATCTTCCACTACAACTCTAACTACAACATCTTCCACTACAACTCCAACTACTACATCTACCACTACAACTCAAACTACAACATCTACCACTACAACTCCAACTACAACATTTACCACTAGTACTCCAGTTACTACATCTACCACTACAATTCCGACTACAACATCTACAACATCTTCCACTTCAACTCAAACTACAACATCTACAACAGCCACTCCAACTACAACATCTTCCACTACAACTCCAACTACAACATCTTCCACTACAACTTCAACTACAACATCTACCACTACAACTCCAACTAATACATCTACCACTACCACTCCAACAACAACATCTACCACAACAACTCCAACTACAACATCTTCTACTACAACTCCAACTACTCAATCTACCACTACAACTTCAACTACAACATCTACCACTAGTACTCCAACTACAACATCTACCACTACAATTCCGACTACAACATCTACAACATCTCCCACTACAACTACAACTGCTACATCTACCACTACAACTCCAACTTCGACATCTACCACTACAACTACATCATCTACCACTACAACTCCAACAACAACATCTACCACTTCAATTCCAACTACTACATCTACCACTACAATGCCAACTACAACATCTACCACTACAACTCCAACTACAACATATACCACTACAACTCCAACTTCAACATATACCGCTACAACTCCAACTACAACATCTACCACTACAACTCCAACTACAACATCTACCACTACAACTACAACATCTACAACTACCACTCCAACAGCAACATCTACCACTACAACTCCTATTACAACATCTTCCACTAGAATTCCAACAACAACTTCTACCACAACAACTACAATTCCAACATCTACCACTACAACTCCGACTACAACATCTACCACTACAACTCTAACAACAACATCTACCACTACAACTCCAACTACAACATCTACCACTACAACTCCAACTATAACATATACCACTACAACTCCAACAACAACATCTACCGCTTCAACTCCAACTACAACATCTACCACTACAACTCCAACTACTACATCTACCACTACAACTCCAACAACAACATATACCGCTACAATTCCAACTACTACATCTACCACTACAACTCCAACATCTACAGCTACAACTCCAACTACAACATCTACCACTGCAACTCCAACTACTACATCTACCACTACAACTCCAACAACAACATTTACCGCTACAACTCCAACTACAACATCTACCGCTACAACTCCAACTACAACATCTACCGCTACAACTCCAACTACAACATCTACCACTACAACTCCAACTACTACATCTACCACTACAACTCCAACAACAACATTTACCGCTACAACTCCAACTACAACATCTACCGCTACAACTCCAACTACAAGATCTACCACCACAACTCCAACAATAACATCTACCACAACAACTCTAACTACAACATCTACCGCTATAACTCCAACGACAATATCTACCACAACAACTCCAACTACTACATCTACCACTACAACTCCAACTACAACATCTACCGCTACAACTCCAACTATTACATCAACCACTTCCACAACAACTACAACCACTACAACTCCAACAACAACATCTACCACTTCAACTCCAACTACAACATCTACCACTACAACTCCAACTACAACATCTACCACTACAACTCCAACCACAACATCTACCACTACAACACCAACTACAACGTCTACCACTACAACTCCAACTACAACATCTACCGCTACAACTCCAACTATTACATCAACCACTTCCACTCCAACTACAACCACTACAACTCCAACAACAACATCTACCACTACAACTCCAACTACAACATCTACCACTTCAACTCCAACTACAACATCTACCACTACAACTCCAACTACAACATCTACCACTACAACTCCAACTACAACATCTACCACTACAACTCCAACTACAACATCTACAACAACAAATCCAACAACAACATCTACCACAACAACCCCAACTACATTTAGCCCTACCACTCCAATATCTACCGCAACAAATCCAACAACAACATCTTCCACTACCACTCCAACAACAACATCTACCACCACAACTCCAACTATAACATCTACCACTACAACTCCTACTACAACATCTACCACTACAACTCCTACTACAACATCTACCACTACAACTCCATCTACAACTTCTACCACAACAACTCCAACTACAACATCTACCACTACAACTCCAACAACAACATCTACTACAACAACTCCTACTACAAGATCTACCACTACGACTCCTACTATAACATCTACCACAACAACTCCAACTACAACATCTACCACTACAACTCCGACTTCAACATCTACCACTACAACTCCAACAACAACATCTACCACAACAACTCCTACTACAACATCAACCACTTCCACTCCATCTACAACATATACCACTACCACTCCAACTACAACGTCTACCACAACAACTCCAACTAAAACATCTACCACAACAACTCCAACTACAACGTCTACCACTACAACTCCAACATCGACTACTACAACTCCATCTACAACATCTACCACTACCACACCAACAGCAACATCTACCACTACAACTCCTATTACAACATCTTCCACTAGAATTCCAACAACAACTTCTACCACAACAACTACAATTCCAACATCTACCACTACAACTCCGACTACAACATCTACCACTACAACTCCAACTACAACATATACCACTACAACTCCAACAACAACATCTACCGCTACAACTCCAACAACAACATCTACCGCTACAACTCCAACAACAACATCTACCGCTACAACTCCAACTACAACATCTACCACTACAAATCCAACTACAACCACTACAACTCCAACTACAACATCTACCACTTCAACTCCAACTAGAACATCTACCACTACAACTCCAACTACAACATCTACCACTACCATTCCAACTACAACATATACCATAACCACTCCAACTACAACATCTACCACTACAACTCCTACTACAACATCTACCACTACAACTCCTACTAAAACATCTACCACAACAACTCCAACTACAACATCTACCACTACAACTCAAACTACAACATCTACCACAACAACTCCAACTACAACATCTACCACTACAACTCCAATTACAACATCTACCATTTCAACTCCAACTACAAAATCTACCACTACCACTCCAACTACAACATCTACCACAACAACTCCAACTACAACATCTACCACTACAATTCCAACTACAACATCTACCACAACAACTCCAACTACAACATCTACCACTACAACACCAACTACAACATCAACCACTTCCACTCCAACTACAACGTCTACCACAACAACTCCAACCACAACATCTACCAGAACAACTCCAACTGCAACATCTACCACTACAACTACAACATCGACCACTACAACTCCATCTACAACATCTACCACTACAACTCCAACAGCAACATCTACCACTACAACTCCAATAACAACATCTACAACTCCAACTACAACATCTACCACTCAAACTCCAACAACAACATTGACTACTACAACTCCAACTACAACATCTACCACTACAACTCCAACAACAACATCTACCACTTCAACTCCAACTACAAAATCTACCACTACCACTCCAACTACAACATCTACCACAACAACTCCAACTACAACATCTACCACTACAATTCCAACTACAACATATACTACAACAACCCCAAATACATCTAGCCCTACCACTTCAACATCTACCGCAACAAATCCAACAACAACATCTTCCACTACCACTCCATCTACAACATCTACCACTACAACTCCAGCTACGGCATCTACCACAACAACTTCCACTACAACATCTATAAAAACGACTCCAACATCTACCGCAACAACTCTAACTACAACATCTACCGCAACAACTCCAACTACAACATCTACCACAACAACTCCAACAACAGCATCTACCACTACAACTTCATCTGCACCACCTACCACAACAACTCCAACTACAACACCTACCACAACAACTCCAATTACAACTTCCACATTAACAACTCCAACTACAACATCTACCACTACCACACCAACATCTACCACATCAACTCCAACAACGACATCTACCACTACCACTCCATCTACAACATCTACCACTACAACTCTAAGTACATCATCTACCACAAGAACTCCAACTACAACATCTACAACAACAACTCTAACTACAACACCTACCACAACAACTCCAACAACAATATCTAGCCCTACCACTCCAACATCTACAAATACCACTACAACATCTACCGCAACAACTCCAACCGCGACATCTCAAAGCACAACTACAACAGGAATAACCAGTCAAGGTACAACAACAAGTCAAGGTACAGCCACTACGGGAACAACAAGTCAAGGTACAACCACTACAGGAACAACAAGTCAAGGTACAGCCACTACGGGAACAACAAGTCAACGTACAACCACTACGGGAACAACAAGTCAAGGTACAGCCATTACGGGAACAACAAGTCAACGTACAACCACAACGGGAACAACAAGTCAAGGTACAGCCACTACGGGAACAATAAGTCAAGGTACAACCACTAAAGGAACAACAAGTCAAGGTACAGCCACTACGGGAACAACAAGTCAAGGTACAACTACGACTGGAACAACAAGTCAAGGTACAACCACGACAGGAACAACAAGTCAAGGTACAACTACGACGGGAACAACAAGTCATAGTACAACTACGACGGGAACAACAAGTAAAGTTACGACCACGGCAGGTACAACAAGTCAAGAGCCAACTACGACAGAAAGAACAAGTCATGGAACAGCCACTACGGGAACAACAAGTCAACGTACAACTACTACAGGAACAACAAGTCAAGGTACAGCCACTACGGGAACAACAAGTCAACGTACAACTACGACTGGAACAACAAGTCAAGGTACAACCACGACAGGATTAACAAGTCAAGGTACAACTACGACGGGAACAACAAGCTATAGTACAACCACGACGGGAACAACAAGTGAAGGAACAACTACGACAGGCAAAACAAGTCAAGGTACAAGTACGACTGGAACAATAAGTCAAGGTTCAACTACGACTGCCACAACAAGTCAAGGTACAATTACGACAGGAACAACAAGCCAAGGTACAACTATAACGGAAACAACTCAAGGTACAACTACAACAGGAACATCAAGTCAAGGTACAACTACGACAGGTACAACAAGTCAAGGTACAACTACGACGGGAACAAGTAAAGGTACAACGACGACAGGAACAACAAGTCAAGTTACGACTACGACAGGTACAACAAGTCTAAAGCCAACTACTACAGAAACAACAAGTCAAGGAACAGCCACTACGGGAACAACAAGTCAAGGTACAACTACGACTGGAACAACAAGTCAAGTTACGACTACGACAGGTACAACAAGTCAAGAGCCAACTACGAAAGAAACAACAAGTCAAGGTACAGCCACTACGGGAACAACAAGTCAACGTACAACCACTACAGGAACAACAAGTCAAGGTACAACTACGACTGGAACAACAAGTCAAGTTACGACTACGACAGGCACAACAAGTCAAGAGCCAACTACGACAGAAACAACTAGTCAAGGTACAGCCACTACGGGAACAACAAGTCAACGTACAACCACTACAGGTTCAACAAGTCAAGGTACAGCCACTACGGGAACAACAAGTCAGCGTACAACTACGACTGGAACAACAAGTCAAGGTACAACCACGACAGGATTAACAAGTCAAGGTACAACTACGACGGGTACAACAAGTCAAGGTACAACTACGACGGGAACAACAAGTCAAGGTACAACTACGACAGGTACAACAAGTCAAGGTACAACTACGACAGGCACAATAAGTCAAGGTACAACTACGACAGGAACAACAAGTCAAGGTACAACTACGACAGGCACAATAAGTCAAGGTTCAACTACGACTGGAACAACAAGTGAAGGTACAACTACGACAGGAAGAACAAGTCAAGGTACAACTACGACAGGTACAACAAGTCAAGGTACAACTACGACGGAAACAACAAGTCAAGGTACAGCCACTACGGGAACAACAAGTCAACGTACAACCACTACAGGTTCAACAAGTCAAGGTACAGCCACTACGGGAACAACAAGTCAACGTACAACGACGACTGGAACAACAAGTCAAGGTACAACCACGACAGGATTAACAAGTCAAGGTACAACTACGACGGGAACAACAAGTCAAGGTACAACTACGACGGGAACAACAAGTCAAGGTACAACTACGACAGGTACAACAAGTCAAGGTACAACTACGACAGGAACAACAAGTCAAGGTACAACTACGACAATCACAATAAGTCAAGGTTCAACTACGACTGGAACAACAAGTGAGGGTACAACTACGGCTGGAACAACAAGTGAAGGTACAACTACGACAGGAAGAACAAGTCAAGGTACAACTACGACAAGAACAACAAGTCAAGGTACAACTACGGCAGGAACAACAAGTCAAGGTACAACTACAACAGGAACAACAAGTCAAGGTACAACTACGACTGGAACAACAAGTCAAGGTACAACTACGACAGGAACAACAAGTCAAGGTACAACTACAACAGGAACAACAAGTCAAGGTACAACTACGACAGGAACAACAAGTCAAGGTACAACTACGACAGGAACAACAAGTCAAGGTACAACTACGACAGGAACAACAAGTCAAGGTACAACTACGACAGGAACAACAAGTCAAGGTACAACTACGACAGGAACAACAAGTCAAGGTACAACTACGACGGGAACAACAAGTAAAGTTACGACCACGGCAGGTACAACAAGTCAAGAGCCAACTACTACAGAAACAACAAGTCAAGGAACAGCCACTACGGGAACAACAAGTCAAGGTACAACTACGACTGGAACAACAAGTCAAGGTACAACTACGACAGGAACAACAGGTCAAGGTACAACTACGACAGGAACAACAAGTGAAGGTACAAGTACGACAGGAACAACAAGTCAAGGTACAACTACGACTGGAACAACAAGTCAAGGTACAACTACAACAGGAACAACAAGTCAAGGTACAACTACAACAGGAACAACAAGTCAAGGTACAAGTACGACAGGAACAACAAGTCAAGGTACAACTACGACAGGAACAACAAGTCAAGGTACAACTACGACTGGAACAACAAGTCAAGGTACAACTACAACAGGAACAACAAGTCAAGCTACAACTACAACAGGAACAACAAGTGAAGGTACAAGTACGACAGGAACAACAAGTCAAGGTACTACTACTACGGGAACAACAAGTCAAGGTACAAGTACGACAGGAACAACGAGTCAAGGTACATCCACGACAGCAAGTACAAGTCAAGGTACCATAACACCAACAAGTACAATTTCAACGACAACAAATCAGGAAACTACAACATCAATAAATCAAGGTTAGACTTCAGTATATCTTTCATTACTTTTCTATCCATTTGGCTGTTGAACAATTTGTTTCTATCTTTATAGTTGTTCTGGTCTATCGATTGCTACATAAATAAAATGAATAGTTACATTTAAAAAGAAAAAAAGTTGGCCATTATTCCAACATAGTAAAAGTATGGATCCAAGTTTATACCGACCGTTTTAACAGCCTGATATTGTTCTCCACTGAAATCAAGGTATTAGAAATTGGTATGACTGCGTATAGTGGTTTTTTTCTTTTTTTTTTTTTTTTTTTCCTTATAGAAGACAGATTCCACGATTTCAGTGCAACAAGCAACTACGTTCATGTGTCTGAACAATACTCTGAGTTTTTCGTCCCCGACATTTCCTTGCCGGTCCTGACTGCAAGTGGCAATGTGGTGCCGACATACGCTCAGACAATATATGTAAGTATAGCCAAGTTATGATTTATTCGGTCTCGGATGGTAATATTCATTTTAGCAAGGTTACGAGTGGCATTATAACAATGACTTGACTGTACTCTAGCCATCAATGCTTTAAAAACGTTACTTTACATGTACCTCAAGTAAAGCGTTTCTCGGGCATTTTTTTTCCCCACACAAAGTAAAAATCCCTGAAGTTAAGCTATCGGAAGGAATGCTATCTACAGGTTGTAGTAAATTTCGTTCTGCAACATCGGGACAGGTATTCTCCAACCATTCTGTATATTGCACGAAGTCTAAATTGGCTGGGACGTTCTATCTCGGCCAGTTGGGTGGCTAGTCTTGAAATTAAGGTTAAGAAAAATTATATAGAATAAATGAACTGGACTGGTTGTTGAATATGGTCCTAGTCTCCCTGGAAACAGCGACCAAGCTCCGGCGCTTCATTACAAGGTCTGTGCGCTAGGCCTGATCTGTGCCCAATCGATTAGAGGTGCGCTACAACTGAGACAGTGGCCTGAAAGGTTTGTAAAGTTCAAGTCACGAATACAGAGATGACGACATGACGAGAAAGTCCGTTGTTACAAGCAAAGGACTGAGAAGGGATATTGCAAAGCCGATGCTCTCTGACGATTCGATCGTTCATATAAACAAAATTCAGCGCAAACATGTACAGCAATTGACGTTTTAGTGTTTGAGTGCGTTTACTGGAGTTATCTTATGAGAGTAAAGTGTAATATTCCCAACGTTACCGTGCAAAGAAAATTTGATTTATGAGGTTGAATGGTGCTTTAATATTAAAGCATTTCGACTCAGGTCAGCCTGCGCGGACTGTGCAGGCTGACAAGGATCGATACCTTTTGCAGATGCATTAAACCACCTTTTCACAGAGAATAAGTCAAAGGATTTGTTTTACATTCAAGGCCACTCGATCCGGGAACCTCGTACTGACAAATGTAAAGAATGACCAGGTGACCTCTGGAGGTCAGAGGGCACATGCCAATCCACCGGAAGCTGGAACAGATATAATCTTCAGTGCAGAAGAAGTTTGCATTCTCTCTTCGTATTGGACAAATATGGAACCCTCTTCTCAAACGGTGACTTAGATCTCTTTTTCTCTCTTTGTATAATCCAAGTTTATATCATGAAATGTTTGTGATTTTTTTAACTTAGTTTGGATAAAAAAATACTATTCTCGCTTGGCCCTTTACCACACAATCCCGAGTTTTAACGACCCTGAGGAAGAATCCTTTTGAAAACATTGTGGAAAAAGGAGAAAAAGCTGGTAACCAGCATTTTCTCCTTTTTCCGCAATGTTTTCTACCCTTTCCAAGCACAAAATTCATCATTTGAGCCACACTTAGTTTGTCGTCTGCAAATGCTTTCAGTTTGGACAAATCTAAAACTCTGTCGTATAATAAAGAGTTAAATAAAAAATAAACATGCAGACACGCGTTTCAGAGTACTAATCAAATATATAAAATTTACGGAACAATGCATTCTGTATATGCTTTTGCACGACTTAAAGAGATTAAAAGTCGTTAGAGCCGTCTGTTCACCTGGGGTACCCTTCACTAAACTGCGCAGATTTACGCATTTTTTTTTATTGAATATACATACATACGATCCCTTCTTGACCCAAAGGTATGAGCTGGCGTAAAGTTATGCAAATATTTACCCAAATCGTAAAGTTATGCAGTTCAGTGAAATTTGTTTTCAGACTTGATGCTTGCTTATCTAAACTGCGTATGCAAATTTCGTGTGTATGCAGTTTAGTGAAAGGCGCAAGGTGTAAGAGAACTGCGAGCCCGTACGTCCAACACCGTGGCTGAAACTGCCGGTGTAATGCAGAGAAATGACCCTCCCCTACAAAATGACCCATCGGTCAATTCACCACGTGGATGAATGACCCGGGTCATTATTCTACGTAGAGAAATGACCCCAGATCCCTGGGGTCATTTCTCTACGTAGAATAATGACCCGGGTCATTCCTCTACGGAGTGAAATGACCCATGGGTCATTTTGCAGGGGAGGGTCATTTCTCTGCATTACACCGGAAATAACTCTTTAATATATTAGAAGAAAAGAAACAGTTGCTGGTAGCAGCCAACGGCTCTTTATGCCTCGAATGCTTTTCATATGCTTGATAACTGTATCTACCTTTCTGTCCTCTAAGTACCTTACACCTTTTTGGTTGGTCTAAAATAAGTATTTATCGCGTAACCTCCCTAGTTTTCAGTGTAATATACCCATTACAAATTTTCTTATCTCATACACGTTTGATATCACAATTGTGTTAAGTCATTCTGTACGTGTTTTAAAGAAGTGAATGTTTTTTGTTAATGGATATTACCGCTCGTGCATCTATAAATGGTTTTGCATCTTCTGATCTCTAATATGTGAAATATCTTTATATGATAAAAAGAATCTGAAATTCGTTGACTTTTGAGATAAGATTTTATTAAATTCGTCATGAAAAATGTTATTAAGCTCGCCAAAGGCTCACTTTATAACATTTTCCAAGACTCGTTTAATACAGTTTTATCTCAAACGCCAACTCATATCAGATCCTGTATGTCATAACTGAGATATATGCACTTGGCCTATTACTTCAACCATTCCTTTTACCTACAACTTTCTACCTTATGTTATTTCACCGTAGAATTCAGATCGCCTGCTCAGAACGTGCATTCTGAACTTTGTCCAACAATATTGTATCATAAAGAACTACGACCAAAGGTTTTTCACTTGTCAAACAGTCGTAGCCGTTGAAAAGAAAGTCAAATGGGCCATGCTCTGGCAAGAGGGGCTAAATGCATCTCCGCGATGCATTATACCAATCAATCCATCACATAATCATGGATCCATAGAAGCCACTTTTTTTTCAACAGCCGGCCTAATCATGGGCTAGACTGGCCCTTGGACATACAGAAAGCTGGCCAATAGCGAAAAGTTTCGGCCCAGGTCAACCTGCGCGAACCGCGCAGGCTGACCTGAGTCGATACTTTTCGCAGATGCATTAAGCCCCCTTTTCACAGAGCATGGCTCAATGTAATTGAGACTTACTCTGTGAAAATGGGGCTTAATGCATCTGCAAAAAAGTCTCGATCAAGGTCAGCCTTTGATGACTTGCTTGGTATCATGGATCAGGGAGATGCACTAAGCCCCCTTTTGCCAGAACATGGCTCGTTTATTTGGTAAAAGAGGTTTTATACGGGGTTCAAAGACACTAAGATCTTTGTGGTTATGGTGTGAATGTTAGAAAAAAGTCGAGAAAATATCATTGCAAATGAGTAAACTGCTCACTCGTATTTAGTCAGAAACCAATCCGCTCTTGTTCCGGTTTAAAAGCCGGAAATAGAGATAAGCATCACTGTCAACAGAATAAGCTGCCAGTTGGCAAAGTGAATCCGTCGAAATATTTTTTGGAATTTTAATTAACTGTTTCTCTACCAAGTGGACATTTTTTTTTTTTTTTTTAGGTTTAGACTATATAATAATTCAACTAAAAATTGAAACATTTTTCTTACACGTTTAGGATTAAGAAAAAGACGGTGTATATCAAAGGTCAGACTGCTTGATCTGTACAGTCTGACCTTGATCTACGCCATCTATAAGGGCTGCTTATCCCGCCAATGATAGCGAAAGACTTAGAATTCAGTTGTAACTTCCATGATAGGTTACATGCTGTGTTTGCTGCCTTATCAATAGTACTTTTTGTACTTTGATGAACCCTTAAGCTGCTGAGGGCGACTCACTGACCTTTTACAGACAATATAGACAAGATCAGACTGCACAGAACGTGATCTTGGATCTATACTGCCCGATAAGGAGATATTTTTCTCTAAAAAAATAAGTTTGAAATAACATTTTTCGAGTTCAAAATTTTATTTAACTTATTTAGAAGAATATGGGTTAATAATGTCGATTCTCCTGCTTTGCCTAAATGAGTCAGAATTGTGAAAGCATATACCAAAATCGTAGAAAGATTTTCTTGCCATTCTATCTATTCCTCCACACATTAAATCTAGAGGGTGTCGTGGGGAAAGGGGAGATCAATCAAAATTAATTAGCTGAAAACGCTTTATTGCAGAGTTCTGGTCTATACGTGAAGGAAGTAAAGAGAAGCACTGGCCAAGCCGCGCTGGATGACATCATGGCCAAAGCTCTACCGAACTTCACACCGTCAGCTTTCACTCCTGAGTACGCTTTTGTGGCAGTATGGAACAAGATGAAGAAAACATCGGATACACAGGTAGGGCACTTGAAACTTTAATCACAATATTCATCAACATTTTTTTTTTTTAATTGCATTGTTTTATTTTTCGAGACAAGGAGTGGGAGGTGGTAGAGACAACAGCACAGACAGGTATATATGAACTATGCTTTGTAGAAAAGGGGGCTTAACGCATCTGTAAAAAGTATCGACACAGGTCAGCCTGCGCAGTCCGCGCAGGCTGACCTGGCCGAAACTTTTTGCTGTTGGTCAATTTTCTGCATGTCAAAGGACCATTCCACCTGATGGTTCAGTCGGTTGTTATAAAAAAAAAAAATAGTATGGATCCATAGCTATGTGTTAACCTGCTTGATATGATGCATCACGAAGATGCATTAAGCCCCCTTTTGCCAGAACATGGCCCATAATTATCAGGGCTTGTAAATAAACACCATGCCTAGTCTTCACAGAAAATCCTCATAGATCTACAAATGATACATGCTTCATGCTTTATGAGTGAAAAATGTATATAACGGCACGTGGTAAACAAAATAATTTGACGTAAATGTGTATTTTTATTACCGTTATTATTTCGAATATTTTTGGTTTTTTTCGTGGATCAACATTTGCAAGGTCACGCCATAGGTATTGGGGCTACTTGAATAAATAAATATTGAACAAATACTATCACATTTTGATTTGAAAAGATTTGAAAAGAAATATAATAAAATCTAATATAATTTTACCCGTAGACTTTACAGCACATGTACATGTATGCTATTTGTATTAACCTCTAGGCTGCTAAGCGCGACTCCGGGCGTTTTTGCGGACAGCGTAGATAAAGATCAGATTGCAAAAAATGTGCAGTCTGATCTTTGATCTACACTATCGGACAGGATGAGATTGTTCCGACGAGCAAATTTTTTAAATCGTAAGCTCTGGGTTTTCACTTTTGGTTGGAAGTCTTTAGTTTAATCTATTCAGCAAGTACGGGTTAAGCAAAGAAATTCTGCGCAATTAATCTACAATTGTTTTGGAAGTGACATGAAAACTCCGGCTCCGAAATCGCGCGTAACATACTAGTACCCCAGTACAGATAACTGCCCTTTGTATTGCACTTACAGATTGGCTAACAAGATAAGCTGCGTATTTGTTGGTTTAAAGTGTAACATCACCTTTGTTATTCACTTAAAATTTATGTTGTTGGTACTCATAAGAATTGTCTCTATGAGACTTTTGTAACTGTCTCTGTGAGACAATTCTGACTGTCTCTGTGTGATATTTTTAATGAGTACTCACAACAATGGTTTCAATGAAGAACTCATGAGTTTAGAATTAGAATATTCCCACTTCTCAGGAAATCCAGCTAAATGATTTATTATTCATGTCCTACAGCAGATTTCGATCTCAAGGTTTGGTCTTGGGCCTAAATCATAAAATATGAAAGGCGATTTGATCCCGATTTAGTCTTACCACGAGAAGGCGTTGTTGTCAGTAGTCTCCCATAGCAACCGTCACTGTTAATTTCTTTCCAAGCGCAAGGTATGTTGTGTTAGATAATTGAGCATAAGAATAGCAAGTTACCGAGAGAGAACCTGGAAGAGATATGGAGGGAAGGGAAGGGGAAAGGGAGAGAGGAAAGACAGATGGACACGGGCAGACAAATAGGCCGTTAGACAGATACCCCGTGCGAATAATAGTAATAATGCATGGGGAAAAAAAAACTGTAAAAAATCTGCAAACAGACCCTCTTAATAAAAACTCGCCTTTTTAAACGATCAACTTAAAAGTTATAGTCTACTATATATTTCTATTTTCAGACCGTTTCCTTTCAATCGGTCGTGATAACGGACTACCTTACCACATATTATGTAACGATTCACCAAGATGGCAGCGGATTTTCAATTCCTCTGAACAAAATTGTAGACAGATATCCGGTACGAGTCGGTTTCGCTTGCGCATCCGGAAGTACGTACGAGTATGACTATTCGCAATTGAGTTATGATGACATTGCCAACAAAGACTTTATTGAAAATATAGCTAATATATATCCGGTTTACAACAGCTTTGTTACTACCGCTGAAACTTTAGAATCAAGATGGAAAACCAGTGGACAAATTACTTATAGCAACAATTCAGACGACGCTTCAATACCAGCACACGCCCAGAGAGGCGTATTCCCATATGTTCTTCACAGTGTGACGTCACATCCGGTGATGGAATGCAGAAGCTGGATAAATGGAACAGCAATGTTGAGTAATACAAACAAAACCAAGGAATGTCCAACAGCAGAGTCACAAGCTTTCATCATAAGTACCGATGTTCGCACCGATGGAGATTATAAGTTACTTACACTGAAACCAACGGATTTCAGTGGCGGAGAACGATTGCAATGCATGTACAGTAGAGGAACGTCGAGTGTTCAAGCCGGAACCTTTATTGGAACTAATGTGCATGCGTCAGTAAATGGTCTCAATATATACAGGTAATTTGTGCACTAATTTGTGCACTACTTTTGGTGTTATGCTTGTTTAGATGGCTATAAACCACAAAGTAAGGGTGACAGAAATTCCTACATATCCAAGTCTTTCGCAGTTTTCTGGTTTGTTTTTACCATTGACCCAAAACCGCGCGTTTGAACGACTCCGATGAAACAGGCTTTTGAAAGCTTTGCACACGGGAATGGGAGAAAAGGTTAGCTGCATTCTCTCCTTTTCTCATAGTATTTCATGCCCTATTTAAGACAAATGTCATCAAAAGCCGCATTTTATATGTCGTTTGCAAGTGCTTTCAATATGGCCGAGTCTAAAATTGTGTCTTATGGTAAAGAGTTAAGCCAGGCCTTTGACTGCTTCTTTAAATATGGCGTTTAACCGGAAATCTTAGGCACATTGCGGTTACAAATTTAGGATACGTAAAAAAACAATAACTTATGTTTCTCACGGTTTTATAATTAAAGGGTGATATCATGTAAAAAAATTAGCGATTTGTGCTTTATTTCACTTTTTTTTTCCACTTAAAATACAAAAGTTCTGCCTTAGTAGGTTAAACGTTGTCCTTTTTACTATAAAAAAAAATGTTTGTTAGTCTGGTTCTTTCAAGTAAATGTAAAAAAAAAATGAAACAAAAGTGCAAAACATATCTAGGACAGGAATGAATTTTTCACATTTCTTCAACCACGTCTTCCTTTCTCCATTTTTTGTATGATTATATGATAATACATGTACCACAACACAGTTAAACTCTTTACCAAATGACAATATTTTAGACTGGTCTGCCAAGCCCCCGTGGCTCAGTCGGTAGCGCACAAGACTTGAGAACAGGAGGTCGCTGGTTCGATCCCGGCTTGGCCAATTTCTTTCCGAGGATTGATGATAGTCATCGCTACAGGATTCATTCCTCTCTCACCGCTGACCATTGTTTCGACGCTGGTTATGTGGGAAAGCAGCCAGTGGCTTGGAAAGACTATTGTGCGGAGTACTGGTAAAAGAAACTCCAGGAAAGCATGGATAGGTGCACTGGCCGCCGCGATATAACTGAGATAATGTTGAAAACGGCGTTAAACACCATACAATCAATAACAATTAGACTGGTCCAAACTGAAAGCATCTGCAGACGACAATTTAAATGTAACTCACATGAATGGATTTGTTTCTGAAAGGTAAGAAAACATTGTGGGAAAAGGAGAAAATGCTGGTTACCAGCATTTTCTCCTTTTCCCACAAGGTTTTCAAATTACCAATTTCTCAGGGTCGTTAAAACTCCGGATTGTGTGCTAAAGGGTTAATGAGTCAGAGGCGTATGGCTCCTTGAGTATGGTAAAGATGATGCCTTTCACTCGTTCGTTTTACTCACTGAAAAAGTGTAGATCTACCTGAAGCCTGGACGTCCACGCTTCCGCCTGGCTATGCGCATGCGGTTACGTCATAATCAAAGATCTGTCGGTAATGCGTGCAGTAGGATGGGAATACAGTCTGTCAGTCCATCTATCTCTTTATCTAAATATTCACCAGAATTCTTTAACAACGAGCTCCTTTCACAGTTTTCACTCATTTCGTTCAAAGTATATGAGAATTTCTATTAAGGAATGGTTATTTTGTAAGACGCAGACCTACTGTTGTAATCATTTAGATGTAAATATCGAGCTCTAAATATCTAACTCAAAGTTGTTTCAATTGCTGTCTTCTTTATTACGGCTGGGGCAAAAGCTTTTTTGTTTTTGTATTTTTATGTTGAAATTCTAAGCTTTTGTGAATTCAATATTTTGTATTGTAGTTTATACATCGGTAACGGTCTGACAGATGCAGATTACCTGGCAGAGAGGGACGCATACACTCAATGTTGTACGACCGGAAATGACCTCACAACCTCAAATCTCTGTGGCGAGTTCCTTGCTGTCAGGCCGGAATGTTCTTCGACACTTTTCCGGTCCGGAACTTCAGGTAATGATGCTCTGAAAGGCACAGTAGCGGCCAAAACTGAACAATGCGAATGTTAAAATACATTTAAATTTTAAATCATACCATTTAAAATTATGAAAATTAATATGAAGATGACAATCTGTTATTTTAGGGTCTGTCCATTTGTTAGCCGCTGGAGGAAAAATTTATCCTGAAACAGGGTAAAAAGCAAACAAAAGATAGAGCGAAATGGCAACTTGTGACCTCATTTTTTTGCCAGCGACTCTCATTTCTCTTGTGACCTCATTTTTCTGCCGGCGACTCTCAATTGGACCGACCGTACAAAAAGAGATTGTCCTCTTCACAAAATGATTTTTATACTTTTAGATGGTATGATTCAAATTAAAATGCATTTTGACATCCACATTGTTTACTATTGGGCCTGTAACAGCTTTTACCCCTTTTTTACCCCGTTCAAAAATAAAGTTCTTACCAATTGTTTTAATCATTACTTTAAAATGAATTAGATTTGTATGCGAGGAGTTTGAAAATAATGATAGCCTAATAGAAATGAACCATGCTCTGGCAAAACGTAGGTTAATGCATCTCCGTAATGCATGATACCAAGCAAGTCATCACATAATTAGGGATCCATAAAATCCATTGTAATCTAAGAACCAACTGTATCGTGAGGTAGACTGGTCCTTTGACATACAGAAAATTGACCAATCGCGAAAAGTTTCGGCCCAAGTCAGTCTGGGCATACTACGCAGGCTGACTTGGGTCGATGCTTTTCGCAGATGCATTTAGCCCCCTTTTCACAGAGCATGGATCAATTACTTTAATTGTAAAACTCGCTGAATCTGTTGACGTAATGCGATACATGAATGAACTTCCCCGAGACAAGTTAGTCACCGAAACCGGTTTGTCGACGGTTTATTGTAGCCTACATAAAGTACATTGATGAATTATATTGCTAACAATTAATGAACATGTCACAGGAGCCGGTACAGAAATTTCGAGCCTTTCACTTCCTTCATTACAGGTGGCGCAGAAGGCGATCCTCATTTTGTAACTCTGGATGGGCTTGAATTTACATTTAATGGACTCGGCGAATATGTTCTGCTGAAATCATCCAGCTTTGAGTTGCAAGGTCGAACAGCTAGGGTCACGATTGACGGGGTTTTAAGTGACGCCACGGTCTTTGTGTCGGTCGTTGCACAGCAAAAATCGCCTGCTGGCGATATCATAGAAATGAGGCTAAACAACAACGATGTTGGTAAGATTTTGAACACATTAATTATATAAGAGGTTAAACAACAACGATGTTGGTAAGATTTTGAACACATTAATTATATAAGAGGTTAAACAACAATGATGTTGGTAGGATTTTGAACATATTAATTATATAAGAGGCTAAACAATAACGATGTAGGTAAGATTTTGAACATATTAATTATATAAGAGGCTAAACAATAACGATGTAGGTAAGATTTTGAACACATTATTCATATAAGAGGTTAAACAACAACGATGTCGGTAAGATTTTGAACACATTATTTATACATGTATAAGTGACTAGACAACGACGATGTCGGTAAGATTTTAAACAAATTAATTATGTAAGAGGCTCGACAACAGCGATGTTGGTTTGAATTTGAACACATTATATAAGAGGCTAATCAACAGCGATGTCGGTTAGAATTTGAACACATTATTTATCAACTGCAGACGACTATTTAATTGGCCTATATATCTTGCAGGCCTTTTTAGAAAATATGATGGCTAAAGGACAAATTAGCTGCAAAGAATCGTTAGAAAAAAGAGAGTATGTACTTTTCAATTAAGGTTCATATTCTTTCTACAAGCTTCTTATCAAATATAAGAAATTCGACGCACATACATCTATGTGTCTTCATAAAAAGAAGGAATCATATTACAGCCATTAAGTTTTGAAAACGTAATGGCTGGAACAGGATTCCGCTCACTGGCAGTACTTGAAATGAACTTGTCCAAAATTAGCTGCTGCGAGTCAATATAATCATGCATATTCTCAGCATGCCCATGTAGCAAACCTCGCTGATTCAGCATGGTCGTGAATTAAGTGGAAAATTATTTCTATTCACACAAAACCTTTAAGATTATAGACTAGACTAGTGTGATACATGTATACGAGTATAAAAAAAAAAAGCAGAGAGATATACGTTCGTCTACGATTAAAAAAAAAAATTGTCTTATAACCCATTCATGAAAAATTGTTGTTGAGATTGGCATAGAAATGTTATATAGCTCTCTATTAAATGTACATGTAGAATACTACACATAGAGGAACTGGGTTGTCCCCTTTAGCAGGGCTTACTACCCTCCGAGCTGACTGTATTCATTGTCACGGGCTATAAATGTTAGCCCCTAAATATCAGGATCAATGCATGAACAGACGTGCTTCTCTGTAATTCTAGAAATGAATTCAGCACCGAATCAAATTGGTCCGACATAACCGACGGGCGCAGTCTCGAATTGTCATGGCTGGATTTTGATTGATTGGTTTTTCCTTTTATTTATCGTCGCCACCGGTTGCCCATATGGGTGACGCCCCCTCTCCCCCCCTCCCCGAAGACTGTTAGTTTTGTTACGGGGGACAGTGCAAGATGCAGGACGAAACCCATCCCAAGTTACGCCTGGTTCTTTAACGTGCTCTATATATAGCACCGTCACACGGTTTAAGGTCTCATTTTAAAGACTATTAGTAATTTTAGATGGCTAGCCATGGGGCTCGAACCCACACCCTCAACTGACCCAAGACTTAATGTTTACAAGTCCTACACTGTACCAGCTGAGCCATGCGGGCTGGTCGGCCGGATTTTGACACAAAATGACAAGTTCATCTGCTGTTAAGTACACTCGTAGATCTACCCGTTGTACATATCTCCCTAACCGTCCGATTAAACTGAAGATCCACCAGAGACTGCCATTAAAATCACGGTTTTGTGTCTCCATATTAGGTTCACGTGAACGGGTTGACCGAAGAAATAAATTTTGTATTAGATTTTTGTTCTCTTTTAATATGCAAGATGTGAAATTTCATGTCTATCTAACACGCTGGGTAAGGCATTTCGGAGTTAGTCTGGTACCCCGCCGTACTTCAAAAGTAGGCTATGATCCTATGACGTAGTGGTAGTGGCAGGTAATCCAGACTATTCGGAGTGTGCTTTACAGACCAAGAAAATCTTCCTACTAGGCCTACTTTTAGTCTGGTACCCCGCCGTACTTCAGAAGTACGACCCTATAACGTAGTGGTAGGGGCAGGTAATCCAGACTAGGCTACTTTCGGCATCTCCAATAGGACTATCCTTTGGAAGGATTGATGCTAATTGGCATCATTGTCATTGGAGCAAACTCAGTGTAAATTACATTTACAAATATTTAAGCAGAATATACCGTAAAACCGGTATAAAAAAGGAAGCGTATTTGCTGAAAAATGTAGACACACTGCGCACGGATACACCGAGTTGTACTTCGGTTTTTCATCACTCAAACGCTCGTCTAGTCTGGATTACGTGCCCCTACCATACATTGTAGGTACTTTTGAAGTACGGCGGTGTACCAGACCAACTCTCGTCTGCATTGATTCGAACAGACTTTTCCCTAGGCTACAGCCTGAAGGGGCGATAGAAACCATTTTTGAGCAGTTTACGTGATGGTTAACGACGTTAGAAAAGCTCAAAATGTCAAAGCTATTTAAATGTACATTACTAAACTCTAATTATCGAGGGAACAAGCATTGACGATAGAAGAGAGTGAACAAAGTAGACTAAAAATCGGATAAGCAAATATTCGGACAGCAATTGAATCGGAAATAAATTCTTTGACCTTTGGTCATAAAAAAATAATTGGCATGTGAAATTGTCAAAAGGTTAACATTTAAACTTTATGTGCTAGATATTGAATGAAAATTCCTTATCGACTATGAAAATCAAAATATTACGATTGCATTTTTTTTTTTTCAATAGCATAATATTAATATTGAACAAAAACATACTGTAAACAAATAATATTGTACAAATGCACATTGGATTGTCCAGAGAAGCGTAGGATTTTATGGATAACACAGTTTTCAAAACATTGTTTGAAAAGCAGTGACTGCCTGCTACAAATAGTTTCTCCTTTTCTAATAACATGCTCCAAGCCATTCAACTCTTAGAACCAAACGACAAAATTTTAGACTAGTCCAAATTGAAAGCATTTGCAGATGACAAATTAAATGTGACTTAAAAATTGAAATTTGTTATTGGCCAGGTAGAAAACATTGTGGGAAAAGGAGAAAATGTTGGTTACCAGCATTTTCTCCTTTTCCCACATTGTTTTCAGAAGGCTTCCTTTTCAGGGTCATTTAAAGTCAAGATTGTGTAGTAAAGAGTTAAAAAACAAGATGTTTAGCTTTTCTTCAGTTATGCTAGATCTATTTTGATATTTGTATTTATGGTAATGCATAAAGAAGTACTGATCAACGAACATTCATATTGTATCATAAAATATGTTTCGTTTTATTTTGCAGAAATTCTTGTTAATGGAGCCTTGGAAACAATTGACTTTACCAGTTTTCCAGAGGGAAAGATATTCAGTGAAGTCATACTACAAAAGGTTACAGACAACAGCACAGTGTATAGGATGGTATTTCTCTCAGGCATAGCAATAAATGTATCACCTGTATCACCCCTATTGTCCGTTTCTTTGGCTTTGACTTCTGCTTGGAAAGGAACTGTTACAGGTACTTTGCTTCAATTTAACACTTTACCAGACAATCCTGACTTTTAGTCAAATGGCCTTTGAAAACATTGTGGGAAAAGGAGAAAATGCTGGTAACCAGCATTTTCTCCTTTTCCCACAATATTTAAGATCTACCTTTCCCAAAACATATCTAAATTTTAATTTTGTTTTCTGCAAATGCTTTCAATCTGGACTAGTCTAAAATATTGTTGTTTGATAAAGAGTTAACACTTTAAAGAAAAGTTGCGAGTTCGAAACACCATGCGAAGGAGGGCATTTGAGAACATTGTGGGAACAGGAGAAATGCAGGTTTTTGATCCTTTACCACACAATTCTGAGTTTTCATGACCGTGAGGTAGAAGGCATTAGAAAACATTATTGGAAAAGAAGAAAACGCTGGTAACCAACAATGTTTTCTAACCTTTGAAAGTCACTCTCATGTTTTGAGTAACATTTGATATGTCATCTGCAAGTGCTTTCAGTTAGGGCCAGTGTAAAATTTTGTTGTTTGATATAGAGTTAAACCAGCATTTTCTCTTTTTCCCACAATGTTTCTTACCCTACAAAAGACAAATCTTGATTTTAGACACATGTTGACATCAAAGGCTGTTAATTTGAAGTCTATTTTTGTGTGTGTGTGTGTCTTTTAGCACTTAGTATATGAATGGCAACATCAGATACTTTTCTGGACAATGTAGATCAAGATCCAGCTGTAATGTTATGTGCAGTATATTCAATGATCTGTGCTGTCCAATACATTGAGAGATACTCTCTCAATGTAACCACACTGGTTACAAAGGTCGTTAAATTTTTAAGAGTAGGTTTTGTCTCTTGACTTGTAATGTATTTGATTTTGTGGGAAAAGGAGAAAATGCTGGTTGCCAGCATTTTCTTCTTTTCCCACAATGTTTTCAAAAGTCTTTTTCTTCACGGTCATTCAACATTGAGCAGTAATATGTGGTGAAAGGTTAAATTTAAGTCTATAACTGTACTAATACAATATTTTTTTTTCCGTTCTGTAAACTGCACTTTGAAAACGTAATGGTACATGTATTATTGCTTGTAAGAAAGCAATTTCTTCTTTCCGAATTCTTTTCCAGGTTTTCAACAAATTCTAAACAATAATCTTTCTTTCGTTCAAATATTTATCCTTCTTAAAACTTAAAACACTTTACCAAATGACAAAATTTTAGACTGGGCCAAATTGAAAGCATTTGCAGATGAAAAATTAAATGTACCAGTACCTCTAACCATGAAATTTGTCTTCCATACAGTAGAAAAAATTGTGGGAAAAGGACAAAATGCTTTACCAGCATTATCTCCTTTTCACAACATGTTTTCAAAAGACTTCTTCCTCAGGGTCATTAAAAGTCTGGAATGTGTGGTAAAGGGTTAACAGCTTCAAACACTACTTGCAGATTAACTTTGAAACTATTGAGGCTAATGTAGAAATTGCTCATAATAACTCACAAGCAATTTTTCCTTTTACTACACTTTTTTCTCTTGTATCTATGTAATAAACCTTATTTTTTTTTTATTAATAATGATATTTAACAGGAATGTTTCAGACGTTTGTGATGCAATTTTTTTCGGGTGGAAATCAATCAAACAGACCAGTCCTATGGATCAGATAAATGCTTGTATTTATTCACAGTACATTGTCAATCTTTCCATTAGACATGTATTTATCTAATTTTTGTTTGTTTTTTTCAGGACTGATGGGAAACTTCAATGATGATAACATAGATGAGTTTATAACACCTGATGGAACAAATCTTGGTGATTCTACAACATTTACAGAGGAGCAGATTTTTAACAGCTATGGAAATTTGTGTTAGTGTTCTTTTACATAAATGTTTATTCATGAAACTGAAATTAGTATGACTTGTGCAGATGTATAATGTGTCAAATCAATTCTTTGGTAAATTTAAAATATTTTTGTCTAGCCAGTGTTCTGCCAAGCCAGAAATTTTGGATCATTGTCTTATTTAACCTTTTACCACACAATCCCGAGTTTTAATGACCATGAGAAAGAAAGCTTTTGAAAACATTGCCTTTTCTCACAATGTTTTCTAGCCTTTCAGGGACAAATCTCACATCTTAGCCACATTTATTATCTTGTCTGCAAATGCTTTCTATTTTGGCAAGTCGAAAAGTTTGTCGTGTGGTAAAAGAGTTAATTTGAAAATTTTCACCGTTGGTACTTTATCTCTGTCAGAGTTATTCAAATAGTAGTCTTCAGTGCATTTGTCTTAATAGTATCCCGTATTTCTGCAAGTTGATTGACAATTATCCTTTCTCTTAAAAATCTTTGCTAGAATACTGTCTAACGAAAACAAATGCAACTATGAGGGTTGTATGTTAGGTTCGAGGACAAGGTGGTTAAACAAGTAAAAAGAACACAATAAGTACATAAAAGTAATATCTAAGTGAGTCTTGATTCAGTCCAGTTGTGATACACAGAACAGAATAACTTTATAATTAACCCTTTAACACACAATCCCGATTTTAAACAACCCTGAAATAGAGGCCTTTTGAAAACATTGTGGGAAAAGGAGAAAATGCTGGTAACCAGCATTTTCTCCTTTTCCCAAAATGTTTTCTATCCTTCCCAAATAAATTTCAATTTTTGAGTCATGTTTACTTTGTCGTCTGCAAATGCTTTGAATTTGGACAAGTCTAAAATTTTGTCGTTTGGTAAAGAGTTAACAATATCCATGAAATTACATCAAATTAAGGGTATGCTTAAGCTTCACAGAGAACAGCATTGGGAACGTTATGAAATGACCTCGGAGTCAGAACATAGTTATCAGCATTTTCTCCTTTTTCCACAATGTTTTCAAAAGACTTTTTTTTCAGGCTTTTTAAGACTTGTTGCTGTCTGTAATACTTCTCGTTCGCTCGCCTTCTTTTTTCAAAAAAAAAAAAAAACACCGATGGGCTACGAAGGCTCAAAGGTACGTTCAGACGTATTCATGACCAAAACAAAGTTGACTGTGTTGCCTTTTGAGAACTTTTCTCCTGAAAGCACACCCTTTACCATACAATCCCAACTTTTAATCGCCCTGAGGAAGACAGCTTTTGAAAAGATTGTGGGAAACGGAGAAAATGCTGGTAATCAGCATTTTCTGCTTTTCCCACAATGTTTTCTATCCTTTAAAGAACAAATTTCATTATTTGGGCCACCTTTAATTTGTCATCTGCAAATGCTTTCAATTTGGACCAGTTCAAAATTTTGTCATATGGTAATGAGTTAATGCTTTCATAAGAAGTCCTGTGCATGAATGTAACAAATAGTAGTTGTATATAATTATGATAGAGCTTGCCTTTTTTTTTTTTTCAGGGCGTGTTTTGGAATCGGAATCTCTCTTCACATACACAGGAGGAGATTCTTACCAGACAATAAATGACAATTCTTTCACCCCTATTTTCTTTGATGCTAATTTAACAGTCATGTTTCCCAATGCAACTAAAAGGGCCCAGGCAATAAGTATCTGTCTCCCAGGTCAAACTGAGGACCCGAATCCGGCTGAACGAAGTCAGTGTTACTTTGACTTTGCTGTGTTGAATAGTGAGAGTTTGGCGCAGAGTACGGTGGACAACTTGCAGAAAGTGGATGACAGTAAAGCAGCTTTGAGTTAGTAGTTATTCAGGACTTACATTTAACTCATTACCACACAATGACGAGTTTTAATGCCTCTGGAAAATTAGACTTTTGAAAACATTGTGGGATAAGGAGAAAATGCTGGTAACCAGCATTTTCTCCTTTTCCCACAATGTTTTATAACTTTTTTTAGAAATAAATCCTATCGTTTGAGCCACATTTAGTTTGTTGTCTGCAAATGCTTTGAATTTGGGCCAGTCTACAATTTTGTCATCTTGTAAAGGGTTAAGGTATGATCTGGCAAAAGGGGGCACAATGCATCTCCATAACCTATTATACAAAGCAAGTCGTTACATGATCATGGATCCGTAAAGTCCATTTTGTCTAACACCCGACTGAATTTGGATCAGTCTACAATTTTGTCCTCTGGTAAAGGGTTAAGCCATGCTCTGGCAAAAGGGGGCATGATGCATCTCCATAATGCAGTTTACCAAGCAAGTCATCACATGATCATGGATCTTTAAAGTCCATTTTGTCTAACACCCACCTGAATCATGAGGTAAAATGGTCCTTGTAACCAGCATTTTCTCCATTTCCCACAATGTTTTCTAACCTTCCCAAAACAAATTTCAGTTTTTGAGTAACATTTGTTGTCTGCAAGTGCTTTCAGTTTGGACTATTCTAAAAAATTGTCATTTGGTAAAGAGATAATTTGCATGCTACTTATTAAATGTGGTTCTTTTGAGGAGATTTGTATTTGAAAGGGTAGAAAACATTGAGGGAAAACGTGAAAATGCTGGTTACCAGCATTTTCTCCTTTTACCACAATGTTTTCAAAAGGCTTCTTCCTTAGGGTTGCTAAAACAGGGGATTAATATCTATATTATATTGTTTCTTGCATTTCTTCACTGTACAAGGTCATGGTGCAAACTCTTCTAATTTCACTTGTACAAGGTAGGGGTAGGCCTAAAATAAATCACAACTACTTCTTATTTATGAAATACATTTGAAGTAAAAGCAAAGAACATTTCTAGGTTTACAGTATTCTCTGTCAACAGGTAACTTTGCGCCGGTCATTTCAAACAGCAACACAACCTTAGAGCTTATCGGAGGGAGTTCCTACTCATCACTATATACGTTAGAAGCTAGTGATCCCAATGGAGACTCGATTACCTTCGCTACTTTGACAGGAACACCCTCCGGAGTGACAGTACAGCCAAATGGAGATGTTTCATTTATAGCTGTCCCAACAACAACCCCATTCACAATTCAGATTGCTGTGTCTGATGGAAGTATTGCAACAATTTGGGAGCCTCATATTAAATACTGTTTCTGTCAGGTATGTCTTTGGATTGACAAATTTCCTAGTGACAAGAAAACTTCCACTGTGAAAAGGGAATCTAATGCATCTGCGAAAAGGATCGACCCAGGTCAGCCTGCGAAACCGCGAAGGCTGACCTGGGGCCAAAACTTTTCACTATTGGTCAATTTTCTGTGTGTCAAAGGACTAGTCTACTTCACGATTTAGTTGGTTGTAGACATAATGAATTTTATGGATCCCTAATTATGTGATATCTTGCTTGGTATGATGCATCAGAGATACATTAAGCCCCTTTTGCCAGAGCATGGCTCATATCCACTCATATCTATGAACCGAGTAATCCACACAGGAAATCATTCTGATCAAATTTTATCTTGAACCATTTGCCAGGTGACAAAATTCTAGATTCATCAAGATTGAAAGCATTTACAGGCATCAAATTGAATGTGGCCAAAATAATGCAATTTGTCTGTAACCCTTTACCACACAATCCGAGATTTCACAACCTTGGGAAAGAAGGCTTTTGAAAACATTGTGGGAAAAGGAGAAAATGCTGTAAACCAGCATTTTCTCCTTTTTCCATGATGTTTTCTACCCATCCCCAAAGAAATATAAATTTTTGAGTCACATTTATTTTGTTGTCTGCAACTGCTTTCAATTTGGACTAGCCTCAAAGTTAGAAAACATTGTAATGTGTGATCATGTTATTCTGACCTATTTACAATTACAGAAATGCCCTTTTCATATTTCTTTTAAGGTTTTGATTGTAACTTTTAGATATTTTTGAGATTAATCCCAATAAAACTTACGTATGAAATAAAAACTTAAAAAAATGAATAGAAAATAAAAAAAAATCTTTTACAGAACAGCGGTGTTTGTAACTTTGGGACAGATCCAGTTGCAGAACAGTTCACCATCGTACCTTGTCAGTGTCCTGCTGGATGGGAAGGGACATCATGTGACACAGACATCGATGGATGTGCGGACAGCCCTTGTTTTCCAGGTAATGGGAGAAAAAAGTCAGTTACTTCCCTTGATTCCTCTGCAAGTCTGTGTAGGTCCTGATAATGGTATCACTTGGTTTTCATCCTTGACACCATTTGCGCTCTTCAGGAATGTTCAGGTATAAATGTCTCCAACAAAATTTATCAAACCGCTTTATGGATCGACTTGATGCATTTCAGTGGTAATAGTGTGTAAATTTCATTTTGCAAATGCCCTGCAGGGGTTTCATTTTAATCGAAATTAATATCATATAATCTCAATGTCTCTGAGTGAAGCAAGGGTAAAAACAAAGGAAAACAAATATAGGACCTAGGTGCAGTTTGGTTACTTTGGTTTTTATCTAAAATGTGAGATAATTGGAATTTCACCTTTTTCTCCCAGTATGGAGATATGGACATTTTACTCTTTACTACATGCAAGTACCATTGTATGCCACAGAAGTAGATAGGATTTTGTAAGATATTTTTGAAATAATTCTCAAAATGAGCAATCCATCAATATACAAGTATTTATGAGAAAAGTTAATGAGTCATACAAGTGCTAATGAATTATTATTGAAACTTATTTCTTTTGCACATTGAAATCTTGCAATGTATTTGGCTTGTGCCTCACTGAAAGCACAATACAACTTAACCCTTTAAATGACCCTGAGGAAGATTAATCCTTTTGAAAACATTGTGGGAAAAGGAGAAAATGCTAGTAACCAGCATTTTTTTCCTTTTCCACCATGCTTTCTACCCTATCCAGAGCAAATCTAACTTTTTAGCCCCATTTGAAATGTCATCTGCAAATGTTTTCAATTTGTACAATTAAGTCTAAAATTTTGTTGTGTGGTAAAGAGTTAAACAACATGGACAAGCTATGTGTAAATAAAGTAACAATGAGTTGCAAAATTAGTCACAAAATAAAGAATTAGTTTTATTTTAAAGGTGTCATATGCTCTGATGTGCCTGCCACTCAGATCACAACTTTTCCAGCTGGGTTTAAGTGTGATGTATGTCCAGTTGGCCTCCAGGGGGATGGACAAAGTTGCAATGGTAATGTTATGTCTGTTACTTCATTTAACGTGTTGATTATACTGCTAGATATCTCTAGTTAACTCTTTACCACACAATCCCGACTTTCAAAAAACCTTGGAAGGAAGCCTTTTAAAAAACACTGTGGGAAAAAGAGAAAATGCTGGTAACCAGCATTTTCTCCTTTTCCAACAATGTTTTCTATCCTATAAAGAGAAAATTGCACCATTTGAGCCACATTGAAATTGTCGTCTGCAAATGCTTTCAATTTGGACAAGACTAAAATTTTGTCGTCTGGTAAAGGGTTACATTGTGTGGCACTGTTTTTTCTGTGCAGTGGCACATGTACCACAGAGTACGTGTTAGAGGTTTTGAGTTTGAAGCCCAGGTCAGGTAAAATTCTTTTTTCTTTTTAACCCGTTACCACACAATCCCTTGGAAGAAGTGCTTTCCAAAAGATTGTGGGAAAAGGAGAAAATGATGGTAACCAGCATTTTCTCCATTTCCCACAATGTTTTCTACCCTTTTGGAGTCAGGTTTCAGCAATTGAGCCACATTTAATTTGTTGTCTGCAACAGTTTTGAATTTGAACCAGAGTAAAATTTTGTCTTTTGGTAAAGAGATAAAAAATGACGATAGTCATTGCAACAGGATTCACTTTTCTCTCACAACTGAACATTTGCTTGATTTTGTTATATGGGAAAATAATCAGTGGCTGAAATAAAGTGTTTTGCATAGTCCTGACACAGAAAATCAAAGAATCCTTGAATTGATACACTAGCTATTTCAAATTCAATTTTGCATTACCCGTAACCCTTTACCCCACAATCCCGATTTTTAACGACCCTGAGAAAGAAGCCTTTTGAAAACATTGTGGGAAAAGGAGAAAATGCTGATAAGCAGCATTTTCTCCTTTTCCCACAATGTTTTCTACCATATCCAAAGCATAAACCATCATTTAACCCTTTACTGCACAATGCAGCCTTTTGACACCCCTGGGAAAGAAGCCTTTTGAAAACATTGTGGGAAAAGGAGAAAATGCTGGTAACCAGCATTTTCTCCTTTTCCCACAATGTTTTCTACCCTATCAAAGGAAAGTTGCACCATTTGAGCCACATTGAAATTGTTGTCTGCAAAAGCTTTCAATTTGGACAAGGCTAAAACTTTGTCATCTGGTAAAGGGTTAAGCTACACTTAATATGTCGTGTGCAAATGCTTTCAATTTGGTCCTGTGTAAAATTTTGCCGTTTGGTAAAGAGTTAAAAGACTAATCATCTGACTTGACTGTCGTGCAGTTCATGAACTGGTAAGGTTAGTGAATACTGGCCCTTGTACAGTCACCAATATACCATGCTTTCATACATATTTATGGTTTTTTGATACCAAAATTTCTCAGCATGATTATGTGCACTTAAACCTCTCTGCTTTCATTCACTCAGTATCGTGACATAATAGAAAAAGTACAGACAAGCAGTTGCTTTGTTTTTTATAATGTTTTCATGGCTCTATTTTTCTACAATAGTCTACCGTTTGCCAAACAATCCATAGTTTTAAGGACCCTGAGGAAGAAGTTCGAAGACATTACGGGAAAAGGAGAAAATGTTGGTAACTAGCATTCTCCTTTCCCACAATGTTTTCTACTCTTTCAAAGGTAAATTCTATCATTCAAGCATCTTCAGATGCTTTCCATTTGGACAGTTCTGAACATTGCTGTATGGTAAAGAGTGAGGTATTTGGTTTCATTCCTCAAGGAGCCGTATTTACTATCACTTTCAAAATATTGATTCAGTTCTTAATTCCAAGACTAGCAGTCTGATTGGCTGAAATGTTATGGTAAGCCAGTCAGATGGCTAATTTCAGAATTTGAAATTGAATTTAGACATTTTGGTCAATATTGCAACTGCATGATCTCATATGTAGTAATTGGTTTGTAAGATGTATGATTATTAAAGCATATTGTTTTACTTCTTTCAGATGTTGATGAGTGTACAAGTTCACCCTGTTCACAGATATGCACCAATGAGGTTGGAGGATTTACATGCACATGTAACAGTGGATACCTGTTAGATAAGAACCTGACAACATGTACAGGTGAGTTACTGTATCTACAGTGGTTACATAAAAGGAAAGGACGGAAGAAAGTTCCTCATTGGTCAATTGGTTGACTTTTTACCAAACAATTTAGACTGGTCCAAATTCAAAGCATTTGCAGACGACAAATAAAGTAGTACTGAAATGATGATATCAGAAACGGTAGAAAACATTGTGGGAATAGTAGAAAATGCTGGTTTTCAGCATGTTTTCCTTTTCCCACAATGTTTTCAAACACATTTTACATTGGGGTTGTCGAAACTTGGAATTGTGTGGTAAAGGGTTAAGGCACTGGACCAGGTCAACTGGCAGTGTCCTTGGGCACTACAAAACCATACTTTTGGACTGATGAAACCAAAAGTGAGCTGTGACTGAAATACTGCTGAAAACGGTATACAACAACAGAATTTTTGCTCTTATCTAATTTGAAAGCAGTTTGTAGACAACAAATTAAATGTGGCCAAAATGATGAAATTTTTCTCTGAGACGGTTGGAAAACTTTGTGGAAAAAGGGAAAAATTTTGTTTACTAGCATTTCTTTTCCTTCTCTGACAATGTTTCCAAAAGCCCTCCCTCTTAGGGTTGTTAAAGCTCAGGATTGTTTGATAAAGGGTTAAAATGCATTCTAAAAATCTGTTCTGCATCTTCCTCTTTTGTCAGTTCTGCACGGTTTTAGGAAATCAGAAAGGACAGAATAATAAATAATAGTAAGGTGATAGAACAGGAACTTAACGACGGTGGATTGTAAAAAACGTGCTGTAGCTCGGTGAAAGACAGAAGAAGTTATTATACCCCCACTTACAAAGTAGAAGGGGGTTATACTGGTTTCACCGTGTCTTTTTGTCCATCTCTCCGTCAGTTCATCCATCCATCCATCCATCCATCAGGGGTCAATGTTTTTGTTTCCATGGTCTAACTACAAAGCCATTTCACCTAGGACTCTGAAACTTTTATACAAGTATTGCTCATGACCCAAGGAGATGCCCTTTTGTTTTGGGGTCATATGGGTCAAAGGTAAAGGTCACGGATGAACTCTTTTTGAGAATTGTTTCTGTGCTCTAACTCAATAGCTGTTCGACCAAGGACCCAGAAACTTTATACAAGTATTGCTCGTGACTAAGGGAGGTGCCCTATTGTTTTGGGGTCACATGGGTAAAAGGCCAAGGTCACAGGTGAACTTTGTTTTAAAAACCATTTTCATTCTCTGATTGTGCTGCTTCAGTGACAAAGTGCTGATAGAGGGTATTTGTCCGCTTTGCCACTGTTCTAGTTGGTATGAGGTAATGTGTTGACCCTTTACCAAACAACAGAATTTTAGACATTTCCAAATGGAGGGTATTTACAGACAAAACAATTCATCAAAATGACTCCAATGATTAGATTCATCTTTTAACCCTTTACCATTAGACATTTTTTTAGACTTGTCGAAATTTAAAGCATTTGCAGAAGACAAAATAAATTTGACTCAAAAATTGAAATTTGTCATTGGGAGGTCAGAAAACATTGTGGGAAAAGGAGAAAATGCTGGTCACAATGTTTTCAAAGGCCTTCTAACTCAGGGTCATGAAAACACAGGATTGTTCAGTTAAGGGCTAAAAGGATTAAAAACATAATGGTAAAACAAGAGAATGCTGCTTACTGGCATTTTTTCCTTTTTCCCCAATGTCTTCAAAAGCTTGCTTCCCCAGTGTTGTCAAAGGAAAGGGTTGTTTATAAGTATGTTATGTATATTTCAACTCTTACAGATATTGATGAATGTACAGTAGGGACAGATGACTGTGATACAGTGGCCACATGTAACAACACTGTGGGAGGGTTCACATGTATCTGTATGTCTGGTTACACGGATACGGGATCAGGAAAATTGGGACAATGTCAAGGTATGCTCAACTGATAATCTTGGACTATCTCGACTGCAGATGACTTTTTATATAAACAGTTATATTAAACCTTTTTCCATATGACCAAAATTTTAAACTTATCAAATTTGAGAGCATTTGCTGATTACAAAGGTGGCCCAATTGGTGAGATTTGTCTCTGAATGGGGAGAAAGTATTGTGGGGGAAAAAAAAAAGGACAGTGTTGTTTACCAACTGCATTGTCTACCTTTCTCACTATGTTTACAAAAGCCCCATGTTACAACATGTGATTGTGTGGTAAAGAGTTGATGTCATTCAAACAAAGTTGTAATCAAGCTTTTTTGCTAAAGGTATAGACGGTATTTGTTTTTAGCTCACCTGAGCACAAAGTGCTCATGGTGATCTATTGTGATTGTGCTGTGTCCGTCGTCCATCATGCGTCGTCTGTTGTGCGTCGTCAACTTTTTACCTTGTGTACGCTCTAGAGGCCACATTTTCAGTCCGATCCTCATGAAACTTGGTCAGAATGTTTGTTTTGATAAAGTCTCAGACGAGTTTGAAATTGGGTCATGTGGGGTCAAAAACTAGGTCACTAGGTCAAATCTTAGAAAAACCTTGTGTATGCTCTAGAGGCCACATTTTCAGTCAGATACTTGTCAAATTTAGTCAGAATGTTTGTCTTGATAAAATCTCGGACGAGTTCGAAATTGGGTCATGTGGGGTCAAAAACTAGGTCACTAGGTCAAATCTTCGAAAAACCTTGTGTACGCTCTAGAGGCCGCATTTTCAGTCAGATACTTGTGAAATTTGTTCAGAAAGTTTGTCTTGATAAAATCTCAGACGAGTTCGAAATTGGGTCATGTGGGGTCAAAAACTAGGTCACTAGGTCAAATCTTCGAAAAACCTTGTGTACGCTCTAGAGGCCATATTTTCAGTCAGATACTCATGAAACTTGGTTAGAATGTTTGTCTTGATGAAATCTGGGACAAGTTTGAAATTGGGTCATGTGGGGTCAAAAACTAGGTCACTAGGTCAAATCTTCAAAAAACCTTGTGTATGCTCTAGAGGCCACATTTTCAGTCAGATACTTGTGAAATTTGGTCAGAATGTTTGTCTTGATAAAATCTCGGATGAGTTCGAAATTGGGTCATGTGGGGTCAAAAACTAGGTCACTAGGTCAAATCTTCGAAAAACCTTGTGTGTGCTCTAGAGGCCACATTTTCAGTCAGATACTTGTCAAATTTGGTCAGAAAGTTTGTCTTGATAAAATCTCGGACGAGTTCGAAATTGGGTCATGTGGGGTCAAAAACTAGGTCACTAGGTCAGATCTTGGAAAAACCTTGTGTACGCTCTAGAGTCCACATTTTCAGTCAAATACTTATGAAACTTGGTCAGAATGTTTGGCTTGATAAAATCTCACACGAGTTCAAAATTGGGTCATGTGGGGTCAAAAACTAGGTCACTAGGTCAAATCATCGAAAAACCTTGTGCACGCTATAGAGGCCACATTTTCAGTCAGATACTTGTGAAATTTGGTCAGAATGTTTGGCCTATTGACTCAGGTGAGGGATCCAGGGCCATCATGGCCCTCTTGTTTTTTTCTTTGGTAAAAGATCAAAATTTGAAATTGCAGCCACAATTGAAAATATTACCATATGGTGTCCACGATTTCATGCTTCTCATTTATTTATATTTCTAACCCCTATTTTATTGGGACTTTCAGCAAAATCCAGTACAGTTGCTTTCAGTAATTCACCTTGGCATAATCCCCACATAAGACGGCATTGCAACAAAAATGTACTCAGCAGTTCACAAAGTCAACAATATTGGTATAGGCCAGAATTATGACAGTATTGATTGGTTCATTAATGTCCGCTATTTATTTACATTCGAAGAGACATAACAAATCGACAAGTTGTAAACCTGAAACTTACAGGATTAACAAACATTTTGAAGAGGTGGGAAGTTTTTCAGATTTCTCAATTTAATCACCATCTGAAAAAGATCTGATGCATTTGAAAGGGCAAAGTTAAAAACATAGTGCAAGGATATAAGTAGTTCCATACTGGTTGCTATGAAATCATTTAATTTCTCTGGCTGTAACCATGAATTATCAAACCATAATCCACCATTATTTCGTGATAAATTACTAAAAAGCATGAAATAAGAAATACTGGTAATCTACTTGATGATAAGGTAATAGTAGAGTAGGATTGGTGCTTATAAAATTTTTTTTCATGCTCAACTCAGCTGAGTGTAAGTTTTCAAAATTATACAGAAATTATGCAGTATGCCTCATAGATCAAATTTTAAACTTTAAGAAATTCTCTGTCCTCCTTATTTTTACATAAATACAGAATATGCTGTAGTAACTTTTCTGGTATTCTTATTTAATTCAAGCAGTATGAGAGGATTTGATATGATGCGAGACCGAAGGTCAAGCGAGATGTCAACATTTTCATTGATTTAGCCACAGTTCCAGTTTAGTCCTGTTTTGTTTCAGATATTAATGAGTGTACAGAGCTTACAGATCCTTGTCCGGCTAACAGTGCATGTCAGAATACAGCTGGTTCCTTTACATGTACTTGTGATATTGGATACCAACTGGACCTTTCATCTAATATGTGCAATGGTAATATTTCTCAAATTTTAATATTTAGTTTCTGTACATTTTAGGACTGGTTACCAGCATTTTCTCATTTTCCCATGATGTTTTCATAAGCCTTCTACCCCAGGGTCTTTAAAACACAGGACTTTTTGGTAAAGGGCTGATAGCATTTTTGCCAATTCCCACAGTGTTTTTGAAGGCCATTTTTTCAAGGTTGTTGTTTTCTGGGTCTAGGACTACAGCCCTCTGGACAATAACCCACTACAACAATATCCCACTGGAACAATAGCCTACTGGGACCATAGCCCACTTTTACTCATTATTATGCATTTAATTAACCCTTACCGTGCCAATCACGTAAATTTACGCTTTTACTCAGTCTCACTCTGAGTGCCAATCATGTATATTTACGTTTTCATGATTAGGTGCAAAACTAGCCTCGGTCTGAGTAAAAATACAAAAGTATGAATGGAAATTTACCACTCATCTGTTACAGAAATGTTCTCACATGATCCTATCTGTAAATATCACCAATACCTCTTCAATACACATAAATATCTTGGGATATTCCTACATCAATGCGCAATTATTCATTACGAAAACATTGCAGGAGGGATGAGTGTGAATGGGGTTTTAGAGTTGATTTTTGGCATTAACGATTCTGCAAATGGGCAAAAGTTGGAATGATATGTTATTCAGAGAATGATAAAGATAATGTTTTTCAAAAAGTTGCCATGTTATGCAGTGAGGATTTGCAGCAATCTTTGAATGATGTAGACTGTTTACCTGAAACAGAGAGTGGGTGGGGAAAAGGATGATACCGGTTCAATAAAAATGATGTTTACCACTGAACCAGGACAAACATGTGATTTACATGGTGATTGACAACCCTCAGACCCTTTTTTTCATTATCTATTTAACATGTTTTATCACAAACAGGCAAAATTCCTGGAGTAAATACGTATTGAAAAGTGCCATACTCTTTCGACCAATGTGTAAATTGTAAAAAGTCGAACCTCGGAGTACTGTTCAAATTGTTAAATTATTCTCTGGAAAAAGGGCCAAAATGTCTTAGTTCCACGAAAGTTGTTTTACATTTATGTCAGTTATAAAATGATACAGGTTTCTGTAAACCAAAGAGATGTTGACTAGGACTTATGACATAATAATGGATAAAGCCCTGTCAGGCACAAGTTTGTTTTGGTACATTAATCTGACATTAAGTTTCTAGTAATTTATCTGTAGTTCAAATAAAGAGAAGAAAATTACATCACAGCAAAGCTTAAATGCTGCCCTTTCCATTGGTATAATCACATCCCCAATACACACCACATGTTAGATGTTATGAGCTCATTAACTGAAATAGTGTATTGGTAAAGTGGCTATATTTTTAGCCTGTAGTAAATTTCAGGCACTGGGAGAACTGATAAGCCATACACAGGTGGCATGGTAAGAGTTAAGAAATTGAATATGTAAAGGGTTTAAAATGTAAGTATCCATAAGTCAAGAGAGCAGACTATTTTTCTTTAAAAATGATCAAAAAAAATATTTTGAACCCATTTTCATAATCAGTAGGCTATTGTCCTCCATGGCATTTAGCAGTTGGCTATTGTCCAGTGGGCTATTGTCCTAGTGGGCTATCTTCCCAGTGAGCTGTTGTCAGTGGATCATTTTCCTAATGGGCTATTGTCTGTTCCCCAATTGAAACCAGGATTGTTTGGTAAAGGGTTATTAAGGGTTTCTGTCTCCTTCCAGATATAGATGACTGTGCTCTCCAGGATTCATGTGAACAGCTATGTGTGGATGGTGTCAATACATTTACTTGTGCTTGTGAAACAGGATTTGTTGTGGACTCCTCGGATAATACACAGTGTGTCCGTAAGTTCTGTTTTTTTTTTTTTTTTTCAACCAGCTTGCATAGCTCAAGTGGTAAAGTGTATGACTTGTAAACAACAAGTCTTAGGTCACTTGAGGATGTGGGTTCGAGCCCCATGGCTGGCCATCTAAAATTACAAGTATTCTGTCGGATGAGACGTTAAACGGAGGTCCCGTGTGATGATGCTATACACCGAGCATGTTAAAGAACCAGGCGTAACTTGGGATGGGTTTCATCCTGTATCTTGCACTATATATCCCCAGTAACAAAACTAACAGCCTTCACGGGCCTACATCCATTCGTGTAACCAGTGGCGATGATAAATAAATGCAAATTCAGTCATTCAGTTCTGTTTTATTCAGTCCAAGAAATACATGACAGGGTATTTGGCTTGACCCATTTAACCCTTGACCTGCTAGATAAGTTCAATAAATCTTTCCAACCAATATGAAAAACCCAAATATTACTCTTTCAAAGTTAGTTTGGGGGCAAACATATCTCCTTATCTAACAGTGTAGATTTAAGATCAGACTGCATGTTCTGTGCAATCTGATCTTGATCTACACTGTCCATAAAAGGACCTTGAGTCGTCCTTAGCAGCCTAACGGTTAATTACTATAAATGATGTGTTCAAACATTCAAGAAACAAGCACCAGTAGCACAAAGGACTTTGGAAGAAATGTTTGGACAAAAGGAAAATAGCTGTTTTGAATGTTTTGGAAAGAATTGGGGGGAAAGAAATGATGGCTTTTAACTAATGATTGCTCCTTTTCCCACAATGTCTACAAATGATATACACCTGGGATATAAAAAATTATTGTAGAGATGGAAAAGTCTATAGCTGAAGGATACGGTAGTCAAACATGGAATCATAAAAATTCATTTGAGTATTGATACTCATTCAGTGTTTACTATAGCTATTTTTATGTGATTTTGATGTTTTTCTTGTATTTCCTATTTTGTTTGTAAATTATAAAGTTACCTTAAATAACTGGCAGTTTCTCATAATTTTAGTTCTTGTATAATTAAATGTGTGCCCTTTACAACAGGGTAGCATGCCCACTGACTTTTTAACTCTTTACCAAACAACAAACTTTTAGACTGATCCAAATTGAATGTCTTGGCAGACGGCAAATACAATGCAGCTCAAATGATCATATTTGCATTTGAAAGGATAGAAAACATTGTAGGAAAGGGAGAAAATGCTGGTTACCAGCATCTTCACCTTTTCACTCAATGTTTTCAAAAGTCTTATTCTTCAGAGTCATTAAAACTAGGAATTGTGTGGTAAAGAGTTAATATGGGGTACATGTGTACCCCTCGAATTTGAACATTTGGGATACACTACAAATTTAAGGAGTACAGATGATAAAAAAAGATGAATTCATTCTGTTCTTGAGTAACATTTAAAGAACAACAACCAAACAAAAAAGAAGAATGTCTGTTGATATTTTATTCGTCTCCCATATGTTTATTGCAGGCATTTACCCAACCATTCAATTTGTTTACGTGTACCGATGCATTTTTACGCGATGCTGCAGGGGCTAATTTTACACCAGCCAAATATCATTGCAAATTGCGCAAATGCCAAAAAAATGAAGGAAAGGGAAATACAGTGTTTTGTCTGTGTAAAAAACGCTTGGAAAAGAAACAATTGCTTTTTATTTCAAAAACTGCCAACTACTGAAGCTGAATAGCTATATTTATATAGTAATGATTTTGGTTTCATTTTTTCAGCTAATGTAAACTGTAACAGTACACAGCGTGCAGATTGCAGTGGAGGAAATACCACCACTTCCACATGTGCTTTAGATTCTGGAGGAAATGTTATATGTCTCTGTAAAAGTGGTTATGGAAAGGGAGGGTCCAATACCTGCGTAGGTTAGTCTGCACAAACCTTAAGTCTTTACCACACGACACAAATGTACACTGTCCAATGTCCAATTGTAAAACATTTGCAGATAAAAATTTTAATGCTGCTCAAATGATAGAGTTTGTCTTTGATAGGGTAGAAAATATTGTGAAAAAAGGAGAAAATGCTGGTTACCAGCATTTTCTCCTTTTCCCACAATGTTTTCAAAAGCTTTCTTTGTCAGGTTCATTAAAACTTGGGATTGTGTGGTAAACTGTTAACTATCTACCAGAGGACAAAATTTTTAAAGTCTTCAGAGTCTTTATAAAGGTAAAAAACATTGTGGGATATAAAGATAATGCTGGTTATCACTCATAATTTGTCATCCCATGGTACTTAGAAAATAACAGCTAGCACTATTGATGAAGATAACAAAGATTCATCCTGGAAAAAGCTAAAAGAAGAGGGTCATTCTAAAATTGTCTGACTTTGTACCAAAGCATAGGATGGTGAAAAATATTTCTGCAGGAGTTACAGTTCAGTCATGAAATCAACAAAGTTTCAGTGAAAATTATACTAAAACCATATTGTGAATTCGCTTCAACTTGTCACTTCTATGATTCTGTGACTGTGTTTGGTTTTCCGATATTTGCCTCATTCTAAACAGAGTTTCAAATGTTTTGTATGTTTGTATAATAAACTAATCTTATCACCATGCCCATGGTGTAAAGGTAAAATACCTGGAGACATGATCCCGAATTAAACATCCTATGAAATTGTAAATTATCGGAGATCTATAAATAGTTCATGTTAAAAGATGGAATATTCATTAACCCTTTCCCAAATGACAGATTTTGGACTAGTCCAAATTGAAAGAGTTTGCAGACGACAATTTTAAATTTGATGAAAATGGCAGAAAGGTCTCAAAACAGGTAGAAAACACTGTGGCAAAAGGAGAAATTGCTCGTTACGAGCAATTTCTCCTTTTCCCACAGTGTTTTCAAAAGACTGGTACTGCAGACATGTGAAAACCAGGGCTTGTTTGGGAAAGGGTTAGGTGACAAGTTAAAGTAGTTCCAATGTATCTTAGCTTTATCTTTCAGTTAGTGCAACAGAAAATATTCCATTTCATCCAGGCATTTGAAAAAAAAAACACCTTGACCTACATCACTGTCTTGCAGCCATTATGAGATTGTGTCTTGTGACTTCACAGATGTTTGTTTAACCCTTTACCACACAATCCCGACTTTTAACGACCCTGAGAAAGAAGCCTTTTGAAAACATTGTGGGAAAAGGAGAAAATGCTGGTAACCAGCATTTTCTCCTTTTCCCACAAATGTTTTCTACCCATCTCAATACAAATTTCATTTTTTCAGCCACATCTATTTTGTCGTCTGCAAGTGCTTTCAATTTGGACTGGTCTCAAATTTTGTCGTTTGGTAAAGAGTTAAATAAACCATCATAACATACTAGGATTGGCCCCAGTCTGAAGTCACATGATTTAATAAAAATAAAAAATTCATGTGATAGCAGAAGATCCAAAAACATGATCATGTCAATTTGTTATCTTGGATTGCAATCTTAATCTTTTTTACCAAGAGAAACTCTATGTTTCTTTTTGTTGGCACTCGTAACTCACAACCCTTTACCAAACGACAAAATATTAGACCAGTCCAAATTTAGGCATTTGCAGACAACAATTTCATTTTGGCTAAAATATGCGATTTTTCTTTGATAGGGTAGAAAACATTGTGGAGAAGGGAGAAAATGCTGGTTACCAGCATTTTCTCCTTTCTCCGCAATGTTTTCAAAAGGTTTTTAAAAGGTTTAACCCTTTACCACACAATCCCAACTTTTAATGACCCTGAAGAAAAAGCCTTTTGAAAGCATTGTGGGAAAAGGAGAAAATGCATTTTCTCCTTTTCCCACAATGTTTTCTTCCCTATCATAGACAAAATCCATCATTTGAGCCACATTGAAATTGTCTTCTGCAAACTTAATGCTTTCAATTTGGACAAGTCTACATTGTTGCCATTTGGTAAAGAGTTAAAGCACCTTTCACAACTAAAGGTTTTTTTTTGCAGCCAGTGTAGATTAATATCATACTGCACAAAATGTGCAGTCTGATCTTAAATCTACACCATCCACTTTGCTGAAACAATATAGACTACAGCCATTATGATGTTATAATTATTCTGGTCATATTTCTGAACTAAATATGTATACTTGGTTTATTTGGCGCTATATGAGTGAAGGGTCAACTCTTTACCACACAACAAAATTTTGGGCTCGACAAATTGAAAGCATGTGCAGACGACAAAATAAATGTTGCTGAAATGCTGATTTCTGTTTTTGATAGGGAAGAAATCATTGTGAGAAAAGGAGAAAATGCTGGTTACCAGCATTTTCTCTTTTTCCCACAATGTTTTCAAAGGGCTTCTTTCTCAGGGTCTTTAAAGTCGGGATTGTGTGGTAAAGAGTTAACTCTGTTTGCGGCTGTTTATTGACAGATATTGATGAGTGTCAGGCAGAGGTGGATGCTTGTGAGGAGGCATCTTGCACCAATACAGACGGTGGTTATAGTTGTACCTGTAACCAGGGCTATGCATTCAAAAGTGGATCACAGTTCATATGTGAAGGTAATTAGTTTAGTAATTTACTGTAGTATTAGTCATAGTGTATTTAAAGCCACAACTGTAGTTTCTTCCTCGGAGACTGCAAGTCAAATGCAAGATCAAACAGATAGTGTAATTTTGGGTTCACATGGTCCAGTTCTTTGATATAGCTTGGGCAAAGAAACTTTCATCCTGTTTCCAAATGACAGAATTTTAGACACATCTGTTTTGAAAGAGGATGCAGACAGACAGACAGACAGATAGATAGTGTGTGGCTCATTTGATAGGATAAGTCATTAAAAGGGTAGAAACCACTGTAGGAAAAGTAGAAAATGGTGGTTACCAGCTTTTTCTCCTTTTATGACAAATCACAATTTTTCCAAAACCTTTCTAATTTTGGGTCATTTAACTCTTTACCAAACGACAACATTTTGGACTGGACCAAATTGAAAGCATTTGCAGATGACATATTAAATTTAGCTGAAATGATGGTAATTGTCTGTGAAGGTGTAGAAAACCTTGAGGGAAAAGGAGAAAATGCTGGTTACCAGCATTTTTTCCTTTTCCCTCAATGTTTTCAAAAGGCTTTTTCCTCAGGGTCATTAAAATTCGAGATTGTGTAGTAAACAGTTAAAAACTGTACTATTTTAACACAGTATGAATATTTCTATTTGATGGGTTTGTTGGTGATGATGTATGATACTGTATTGTTCTTATATTTCGGGACACCAAAAGTATTGAGACAACATCAAAAAATGTGAAAATGATTATTTTTACATGACCCAAAGATTTGGGCCATACTATAAAAATTACAAAGCAAGATAGGTATTTTTTTGCTCCAAAGATTTTGGACAGTGAATATCTACTCAAAAAAGAACAATTCTCTCCATTTGATACCCTTTGTTTACAAGCATTTGCTTTGCGCAGTTTCATTTCTGCACGTAAGCATTGCTTCCCAACTCTCCGGATTTCATCGGAAATCTCCTGATTCAAGACAAAAAAAACGGATCACCCTGAACAACCCCGATTTGAAAACAAATCCCATATAAGGGTAAAAGGGTGTAAAAAACTTGTACCCAAGGTGTATACATGTACATCCAAAGTTAACAAGTACTTGACACATGTGTGTGTTTCACGGTCATTCGGATTCATTGTTTATAAATAGAAATCAAGATATCCTATATTCCTACGGAGATTTATCGACAGAAGATCATGAACCAATCAAATCTGAGAATGGGCTGAGCAGGTACTTTTTAGAGCAGAAATCAAATTGTCATTTACCTTACGGTAACAGGTAAAATACTTTGTAATTTTAGTATCTATAAATGCAAAATACTAATGCTGATTGCTTCCCTATGTTAATTCAGCAACAAAAACAATGAAAAACTACAAAGTTATATATTCTTACGGCACAAATTGACCACAGGAATTCCAGTTTGTCTGAAAATAGCACCACTGCATGTAGTTTTATTGAAATCAATGATTTAGAAATATTCGACTGTCTAGTGGTCATTGAGAAACAGTATGACAGCTTGTCTTGTTTGACCCTAAGTTGTGGAACACCTGAAAAAATTATTATTTTTCGTTGACCTAAGTATTGGGACATCTAAAGAGAACAAGTATTTTTTACTGTCCCGAAACTTAAGCACTTTACAGAAAGTTCGTATATACAAGTGTAGTGATTCAAAATATAATATTTCGCAGAGAACTATGGATAATAACATTATATTACAGATATAGATGAATGTTTATCCACACACCAATGTGTTAGTCCAGCCACCTGTGTGAATAGTCCTGGGAGTTATGTATGTAGCTGTCCAACTGGTTATACAAGATCTAATGATGGATTACAGTGTAACAGTAAGTAGTAATTCTTACTGCAAGGTTTCTTTTTTTTTCATGCCTCTTGATATGTTTGATTTACAGAAGTAAACAATGCAAATTTCCTTCTTTCAGTTGAATTGTCTGACCAACTGTTTTCATTGAAAATAAACATAATATTGACAGTATATGTACAACTTTACAAAATCTTGAAATGCTTTTTTACCAAAGGACAAAATTTTGTACTAGACCAAATTGAAAGCATTTGCAGAAAACAAATTAAATGAAGCTCAGATGATGCTTTCTGTCTTTGATAGGGTAGAAAACATTGTGGGAAAGGAGAAAATGCTGGTTACCAGCATTTTCTCCTTTTCCCCAATCTTTTCAAAAGCCTTCTCGTCAGGGTTGTTAAAAATGGGGATTGAGTGGTAAAGGGATCATGGACGCACAGGTTTTTCACATCTTAAATTGTTTTCAGGACTTATATGGTCACTCACTTCAAATCTATGCTAATGTGCAGTCTGATCTTGATCTACACTGGCAGCATAGGTAACTACATGTACTTGTATAGTTGTGAAAGGCTTTTTAACCCTTTACCACACAATCCTGACTTTTAACGACCCTGAGAGAGAAGCCTTTTGAAAACATTGTGGAAAAAGGAGAAAATGCTGGTAACCAGCCTTTTCTCCTTTTCCCACAATGTTTTCTACTCTATCAAGGACAAGTTTTGTCATTTGAGCCACCTTTAATCTGTCGTCTGCAAATGCTTTCAATTTGGACCAGTCAAAATTATTGTTGTTTGGTAAAGAGTTAAGGGTTTATATCTTTTACAGGGGTATAAAGTCAGTTGGAGTTACAGCTCTAGTCTCATTCATTAAAACTCTATTTATTTGCATAGATGTTGACGAGTGTGCGGATTCTGCCACCAATCCATGTGACACCCAAGATGCAACATGCACAGACACAGTGGGAAGTTTTACATGTGCTTGCAATTCTGGTTTTACAGGAGATGGATTCATATGTTCAGGTATGCTATCAGAAACCTTTTGATATATAAACACTCCATCTTCATTGGTTTAAACTGTCAGATGGTCCATTGCATATGCTCTGAAATTGAACTTTGTCCTTAGTGAAAACTGGACTTGAATGTTGTGGCATGCTATGTTAACCCTTTCCCAAATGACAAATTTTGGACTGGTCCAAATCGAAAGAGTTTGCAGACGACAATTTTAAATTTGATGAAAATGGCAGAAAGTTCTCCAATAGGATAGAAAACACTGTGGGAAAAGGAGAAATTGCTCGTTACGAGCAATTTCTCCTTTTCCCACAGTGTTTTCTAAAGACTTGTACTGCAGACACGTGAAAACCAGGGCTTGTTTGGGAAAGGGTTAAAGAAACTAGCTTATTTAAAGTTTCCATGAAAGAAAAATCATTTAATTTGACAATTCATTAGTGTATTTATGCTCAGCCTTCATAACACGTTAGCCAAAAACCCCATACTTTAATGACCATAGAGAAAAGGGCTTTTGAAAATATTGTGAGAAAAGGAGAAAATGCTTGTGACAAGCCAAAATTCTTTCCAGGAAGGGATTAAAGTGGTAGCAGCTGGAGTCATTCCTTTTTCACTGAAAAGCGTTGTTCCAACTTTGACTGTGCAGGATAGCAACTACCAGCTTGAATATGGTGTAGGTAAAGAAACTGCAGAAATACATGGAATGGTGCACTGGCAACCATGAAATAACTGAAATTGAAAAAAGTGTTTCCTTTTCCTAAATAACCTGTGGAAGAAAGCTGATGAAAACATCGTGGAAAGGTTTTGTATCCTTTCGTAGGCAAAACATATTTGGTTTGTCGTCTTAATGCTTTCAAACTGGGCATATATGAATTAGTTTTGTTTGGTAACAAGTATTTTGATCGAAATAGATGACAAAATCTTTGACTCGACCATATTGAAAGCATTGCAGATGACAAAATAAATGTTAATCAGATGATGATTTCTATCTTTGATTTGGGTAGAAAACATTGTGAGAAAAGGAGGAAATTCTGGTCACCATCATTTTCTCTCATTTCTGCAATGTTTTCAAAAGCCTCTCTTCAGGGTCATTAAAACCCAGAATTGTATGGTAAAGGGTCAGTAAGAAATAAAAAAAAATAATGATGTTCCGTTTATTTTCCCAAAAATGTAGATTTAAATGAATGCACACAAGCAGATCGTGGAGGATGTGCTCAAGGCTGTCAGAATAGTATAGGAGGATTTCAGTGTTTCTGTGGAGAGGGTTTTACACTGAATGCAGATAATAAGACCTGTGACGGTAAACATTGGTTTTTATACTTTTAATTCTGTACGTGAAAACTATGTTGAAAAAAATTATTGTGTTTGTTTGTGTGGTGTTTACTGCCATTTTCAACATTATATCAGTTATATTGGGGTGGACAGTGCACCTAGCCATGCTTTCCTGGAGGTTCTTTTACCAGTACTTGGCACAGTATTCTTTCCAAGCCATTGGCTGCTTTTCCACATAACCATGGTCAGTGGTGCTAGAAGAATGAATCCCGTCCCAATGACAGTTAGGTTTGCCTTTGCCTTGAGATCATTAGCTCGTCACAGATTATAATGTGTGGTAAAATGGTTTTCATTTGTTGGTCTTAACCCTTTTGTTACACAAATACTGCTGGTCACAGCAGACAGCTTTTGAAACATTGTTGGGGAAGGAGGAATTGATCGTTAACAGGGATGGGAATGAGTGTTCAATCAATGGAGTACTTGATTGAATGTCCTATTATCGATTAGCAATATTGGTAATCGGGAATAGTGGTAATAAGGAAATATCATTTTAACGAAATAACTTGTTTTTTAACAGATGTGAATGAGTGTTCATCCAGCACAACAAATCTGTGTTTTAACAACACATTTTGTACTAATACTGTTGGGGGATTCACATGTTCCTGCCCTTCTGGATTTGTCCGAAAGGCAGATGGATATACCTGTCAATGTAAGTATGATATTCATTCTAGAGACAATGTTACAACACCCATATCTTAACATTCATTGCATCCCACTAATTCATGTTGATTATCCAAACTGTGCTAAGATGGTTTCAAAGCCATCAGCTACAGGTTATGATTTGTACTAATAAATGAATACAGGATTGAAAGCCAGGTAGTAGATGATGTTCCATTTAACCCTTTACCAGACGACAAAGTTTTAGACTAGTCCAAATTGAAAGCATTTGCAGAAGACAAAAATAATGTGACTCAAAAAGTAAAACTTGTTTTGAGAAGGGTAGAAAACATTGTGGGAAAAGGAGAAAATGCTGATTACCAGCATTTTCTCCTTTTCCCAAAATGTTTTCAAAAGGCTTCTTTCCCAGGGGGCGTCAAAAGGCGGCATTGTGCGGTAAAGAGTTAAGGACATTTTCCAGCATGAACATATGATAGTATTTTCAATATCATTCATATGTTCATGGCTGTGAAATAATTAATGCCTCCCTTTGAATAAGAGGGGATGTATTGCTCTGCTATAGTCAGTCAGTTTTTAGGTATGTCTGTAAGTCAGTGGGCGTGTTTGAATATCAACCAACTCTTGTCCTTTCAACAAATAGACACTAGTTAGCCCTAGGTTCTTCCAACCAGGTACATTTATTGAGCATGAAGTGAAAATAACCATAGATGATTTAAAGGTCAAGGTCACATTTAGATCATATATGTGTCATCATTTATGTCACATTTATTGACATGACATTTAGGAGGAGAGCATACATATATCGTGGAAATCATATTTTACTTGTCTTTTGTAGCAACTTCTGTTTGTGCTGATAATCATGGCTGTGAATTTACCTGTGATGTCATTGATGGTCAGGACACATGTACCTGTGAAAGGGGGTATGAGCTTAATGCTGATGGACTCACTTGTTCAGGTAAAATATTCTGCCACATAAAAATGTACTAAGTAATATGGCAGTTCATAAACAGTTCATTCTTTAACAACGCCAAAATTTAACCCTTGGGCTGCTAAGTGCGACTCACAGACCTTTTGCGGACAGTGTAGATCAAGATCAGGCTGCACAGAACATGCAGTCTGATCTTGGATCTACACTGTCTGATTAGGAGATGTTTCCCACATGCCCATAGCTTTGAAATACCAACAATTTGTTCTTTTATCCATCAGCGTGAAAGTTTTGTTTAACACTTTCCCAAACAAGCCCTGGTTTTCACGTGTCTGCAGTACAAGTCTTTTGGAAACACTGTGGGAAAAGGAGAAATTGCTCGTAACGAGCAATTTCTCCTTTTCCCACAGTGTTTTCTTCCCTTTTTGATAACTTTCTGCCATTTTCATCAAATTTAAAATTGTCGTCTGCAAACTCATTCAATTTGGACCAGTCCAAAATTTGTCATTTGGTAAAGGGTTAAGTTATTTAGCAGGATAAGGGTTAAGAATTAAAATTTTGTTCATGTTGAATGTGTTCACAGAATGCCAGGTAAATTTGGTTCATATGATGGGATTAGTCTCTCATAGAGAAGAAAACATTGGGGAATGAGGAGAAAATACAGATTACCAACATTTTCTCCATTTTCCACAGTGTTTTCAAAACTGTGTCCCTCAGAGCCACTAAAAACATGGGATTGTTTTGTAAAGAGTTAATCCATTTTAGCCTGATTGAAGAAATCTTCTTTGAAACCAAATGAATCTACTTGCCGCTATCAGCGCGTCATTGTCTTTCTACTACCAGTACCTTTAGTTCATGTGCAAGACAAATATCTCTCCTACTGCAAATACAATGGACAAGGTTCAGATGCCAGGTCTGGTATGTGTCAGCAGTGTTTGCTATCCTTTTCTGTAGTAGACAATAGGCATTGAATAATTGGACAAATATTTGTCACTTAAAGGGTTTAACCCTTTACCTCGAAATCCTGAGTTTTAATGTCCTTATAGAAGATAACATTTGAAAATATTGTGGGAAAAAGAGAAAATGCTGGTAACCAGCATTTCTCACAATGTTTTCTACCCTTTCATAAAAAAAAAATTCAATATTTTAGTCGAATTCATTTTGTTTTCTGCAAATGCTTTCAATTTGGAAAAGCCTAAAATTTCGTCATTTGGTAAAGAGTTGAAACATTTATTTTATGTTGATTGTGAAACAAGTTTTGACATTTTGCATTAATCGTTCAAGATCACTGCTTCCTACAAACCTTATCCATAGTTACCCAGCGTAATTAGTAGTTCCAAAAGTTTACCCGCTCATGATGGAATTTGAACCTGGTGCCTTCGATGTGCAAAGTCAACACTACTTCTACACCACTGTCTCCCTCGGTGTTAACCCTTCACCACACAATTCTGAGTTTTAATGACCGTGATGGCAAAGAGGCCCTTTGAAAACATTGTGGGAAAAGGAGAAAATGCTGGTTACCAAGTCTACAATTTTTTCGTGTGGTAAAGGGTCATTGGAGAACTGGCCAAATCAGTTTGAAAATAAACTGGAAATTAGACGAACATTTGTTACTTTCTTTTTGCAGATATCAATGAGTGCATCACAGATGGAGCCACTTTGTGTTTGTCGTCAAACAATGTTATATGTAACAACGTACCAGGAAGTTACAGCTGTGTATGTAACGATACCACCTTGTATACACAGGTGGAAGAAGACAGATGTATTGGTTAGCCATTTTATACCAATTTCATAATGATCTCTTTACAAAATGATGACATGTTAGACCCATACATATTAATTCTTATCCTGCTAAATAGGTTAATTAAATGAAACTTTCAAGCCGATAGTAAAAACCAGAACAATGTTATTTCAGACTTATTTTTTCAACAAAAATAATTATCTCCTCATCGGAGAGTGTAGGTCCAAGATCAGATTGCACATTCTGTGCAGTCTGATCTTGATATACAGTGTCTGCAAAAGGTCTGTGAGTCACACTTAGCAGCTTAGGGACTCAAAGTATCTGCATGCGACAAGATTGAATGTGGCTCAAATAATGGAACTTCTCTTTGCAAGGATGGAAAACATTGTGGGAAAAGGAGAAAAACTTGTAATGATCTGGTTAAGATTCTGCCCTTTACCAAATGACAAAATCTTAAAGCATTTTCAGATGAGAAAATAAATGTGGCTCAAATGACAAGATTTTTCTTTGCAATGGTAGAAAAAGTATAAAAAAAAAAGAAAAGAATACCAGTTACCATCATTTTCTTCTTTTCCAATACTGTTTTCAGAAGCCTTCTTTCTTGAGTCATGAAAACTTGGGGATGTTTTGTAAAGGATTACCATATTGTCCAGACAATAGGCCTATCCATTCAAAAAATGGAAATTTTCAAGGGTGCGGCCTACCAGATGAAGCCGCTTATATGTTAATTTTATTTTTCTGAATGATCTTTTGGTGCGGCCTGTAAAACTGAAAATAAATAAAAACCAGTTTACACTTCCCCATGTATGATGGATGACATTGCAGATTATCCAAGCATACTGGCCATAGCGTATGTGCCAGAGCAGCTAATACAATATTTTTTATTTCTAAAATTGTTAAAATAAAAGGGTGTGGCCTATACAGTGCAGTGGCTTGTCCGGAAAATACGGTAAGGAGATGAACATATATTTCTGACGCATACTTTTCAGCATCGAAACTGTTTTAAAAATGACATTATATCTATTCCTGTTTTCAGATATAGATGAATGTTTGAGCAATCCTTGTCAGGCTAATGCCCAGTGTCAGAACACAGTCCCAGGTTTTACATGTACATGTTTGTCTGGGTTTACTGACCTTGATGGTGTTTGCACAGGTAACTTCATAAATCAATTACTGTACATTCAATACTTTTATGTCCAGTGCAGCTGAAAGTTTCGGAATACATTGTGGGAAAAGGAACTAATGCTTGTAATGAGTAACTGCTTCTTTTCCCACAGTTTTTTTTTTATGCCTTCAAACTAATATTTTGAACATTTTTCTATGAACTGATTGTCATATTGGAAAACATTAAAAGGCCACATATTGCTGTAAGGCTCCTTATCACTCAAGTCATTTACGAAGCAACAAAATTTTAGACTTGTCTAAATTTGAAGCATTTGCAGACAACAAAAACACTTGGGCTGAAATGGTGAGATTTGCCTTTGAAAGGGTAGAAAACTTTGTGGGAAAAGGAGAAACTGCTGGTTACTTCCACAATGTTTTCAAACTGCCAGATAAGACACAAATATAAGACACAAATATTGCAATTTCTAGGCCATGATATCTTGCAAAGTCACTGGAGATCTGCATGTGCCATCTGATCTTGATCTGGAATATTCAGAAAGTTAAACCTAGCACGCTAGGACAATGTGATCAAGTTCATACCCTGACTTCAATGCAAGACATAAGCAGAAAATCACAGATGATATGAGATTTGTTGTAAACTCATGCAAGAAACACAAAGAGACTTCTACTGTTAAAGTTTTGTGAAGCATTAATCTGGAGTAGTTCTCAACCAGGAGAAAAAAAATATTGGCAGAAAATATTGGATATGAAAAAATGGTGTGTTTTTTTTCATTTTCTTTGGCAGATGACTTCCTTTGGCAAAGTATTGATGATTATATTCATGAGGTTTATACCTGAAAACATGCAGAAACATTGGAGCAAAATAAGGAATAGCCAGTTATCGTCCCGAAAAGCACCAAACCTTGCCTTTAGTTTCTTGAGAGCCCACTAATACTTAGCTTATTCTTTGATGGAAGACTGTATTAAGTGATAATTAGCATCATAATGCAAGCAAAGGAAGTTTTTGATAAAACTACTATATTGTGCTTTTTCAAATCGTTTTTTAACAGGACCCAAATATTTACAATCCTGAGAAAACAGTGTTGGAAAGGGAGAAAATTAATGCTGGTGACTCAGCAGTTTTTCCTGTCCTTATAATTTTCTCTACCTTTTTAACTCCTACCACACAATCCTGAGTTTTAATGACCCTGAGAGAGAAAGCTTTTGAAAACATTGAGGAAAAAAGAGAAAATGTTGGTGACCAGCGTTTTCTCCTTTTCCCACAATGTTTTCTACCCTATAGTATTAGACAGAAATCATCATTTGAACTGCATTTATTTTGTTGTCTGCAAATGCTTTCAATTTGGTTGAGTTTGAAATTCTCTCGTTTGCCAAAGGGTTAACCCTTTACTAAACAACAAAATTTTGGACTGGACCAAATTAAAAGCATTTGCAGACAACAAATTAAATGTAGCTCAAATGATGATTTCTGTCTCTGAAAGGGTAGAAAACATTGTGAGAAAAGGAGAAAATGCTGGCCACCAGCATTTTCTCCTTTTCCCACCACGCTTTCAAAAGTCTTCTTCTTTAGGGTCGTTAAAAGTCGGTATTGTTTGGTAAAGGATTAAAGAAAAATCTCATAATTTGAGCTTTATCTGACTTTTCAGCTTCAAATTCGTTTGGCATACATGAGATTTATATGTTGTTGTCAGGTAAAGAGTCAGTGATGTTTGTTTCAGATATTAATGAATGTGGGTCTGGGGCACACAACTGCCATGCAACCCTAGCAACATGCACAAACACTGATGGGGCCTACACATGTGCTTGTAATACAGGCTACAGTGGCAATGGAATTCAGTGTGAAGGTAGTATTCTTCTAAGGTTATCTGTCTGTCTGTCTGTATTTCTGTTGCCTTTTGCCACTTTGTTGTTTGCTCTACCTCTGTTTTTGCTTTTATATTTGGAAAAAGGAAACAGTTGAAAAAGTTTTTTTCCTACAAATTTTTTACTTGCTAAAATTGACTTAAGCTCAAGTATGTCTTATAAAAGGATACAAAGTCATATTAAGATTAACCCTTTACCACATAATCCGGACTTTTAACGACCCTGAGAAATATGGTTGTTGAAAACATTATGGGAAAAAGAGAAAATGCTGGTAACCAGCATTTTCTGCTTTTCCCACAATATTTTCTATCCACCCAAAGACAAAACAATCATTATAGCCACCTTAGATTTGTCATCTGCATGTGCTTTCAATTTCGGCAAGTCTAAAATTTAGTTGTTTGGTAAAGTGTTAACTCTTTACCAAAAGACAAAATTTTGGACTGTACCAAATTGAAAGCATGTGTAAACAACAGATTAAATGTTGGTACAATGATGATTTCTGTCTTGGATAGGGTAGAAAACATTGTGGGAAAAGGGAAAATGCTGGTTACCAGCATTTTCTCCTTTTTGTACAATGTTTTCAAAAGTCTAATCTTCTAGGGTCTTTAAAACTTGTGATTGTGTGGTAATGGGTTAACCATAGGGGATGTCTGCTATCCCTGTAGCAAGGTGAGACAAGCGTTGGCATCCACATGCAGTGCTCTTGGTTTACATTTGCTTTTTCTGTTAGCAACTAATTGTTCTTATTTTTCAGACATTGATGAGTGTATACAGGGTACAAGTGGCTGTGATGCTATAGGTGGTTGTGTTAATACTGCAGGTAGCTACACTTGTACTTGTCCCAGTGGTTATAACCTGGCTGCCAATGGACAGAACTGCAATGGTAAGATAATTAGTTTAGATTCATCTCTAATCTCTAATTGATTAATTAATTGTTTTAGTTTAACAGATTTTAGTTTTTTAACATTTTGATGGCCAGTGTACACACACACAAACACACTTATATAAAGACTTAGCCTGGGTGCAGGCAGTAATAATTTCTTAATTACTCTGTATCATGCTCTCCTAATCTCTGTCTACTATTGATCTTTGGCAGCTATCTATTTATCACTTCCATTATTATTACGGCTTTTGGACATTGGAGGGTCTCCTCATGATTATTAATTATGCTGATAATCTACCTATAGACTTGTTTATTGTGTGACGTCACAATGTTGGTAACAATGGATTCGCACATTTTTCAACCAATCCAAGTACAAGGGGGTGATTTCATATTCCTTTTTTACTTTTCTGAACAGGTCGGTACCATCAAAAATACATCGCCTCCTTCAACAACACTCATTACAGCATTCTTTTGAAAAGCTTTCAGAGTCAAAGAGCAGAAACAATTAACAGCTTTGCTTAAACTGGCCTCGAAAGTCATTGTGAATAACTAATTTGATATTGTTTTGTCAATATTTTCATAGATGTCACACAAACAGGAAGTAATCAAACCGAGGCTATTGGAATTTTGGTATCTATCTGTAGGTACTTAAATTTGAAAATCTATTGCAGGGGCATCTACTTTACCCCACTCTGAGATGATGTAAGTAGATATCCCTGCGATCAGTTTTGAATGTCTGCAGACCGTCATTTTTGAAAATTTTTGTTCAAATGATAGAAAAGGAAAAAATGAACAGCCTTGAGCCCAGGCCAATAAAGACTGGACTTTTACTATTGAATTTGTATAGAACACAGGAATCGGGAACAGAATATCCATTTTAACCCAGAAAGCACCTTTCACAATTATATTTGGTTCTGCAGCCAATGTAGATTAAGATAGACTGCACAAAATATGCAGTCTTATTGTGAATCTACACTGTCTGCAATGCTGAGACATTTTGGTCAAACACAGTTTTGAAAGGGCCGATAGTTAGCTGTTTTTGTTTTTTTTTTTTTCTTCCATGGTACATGTATGAAGAAAAGTCAGGGTGTATTTTTTTTTTTTTTTCAGTGTAATTAAGATTTTTCTGATCTTCTTACAGATATAGATGAATGTGCACTAAATGCAACTCTCTGTTCTGATACTTGCGACAACACTGATGGTGGGTTTGAATGTAGTTGTCAGTCTGGCACTTCACTGGGTGCAGACCAGAGAACTTGTACAGGTAAACAGTCTTCATTTACCATCATGAATTTTACAACAGTGACCCAAAATGCTTTTGGAAACATTGTTGGAAAGAGAAAAAATGCTGGCAACCTTTATTTTCTCCTCTCCCTCAAGTGTTTTCTACCCTTTTCAGAGAATTTTTGCCATTTTGACCACATTGAATTTGTCTGCATATTCATTCAATTTGGACATGTCTAAAAGTTTTTTGTCAGGTAAAGAATTAATTCATCACTGTAACTATGTGCTTTTGACTTACTATACATAAGTACTTATGACAAAATGGCAAAAACATTAAATGTGAAGGGAAATTTCCATCTGAAGTGTGTGCAAAACATGGTTAGAAAAAGAGCAATTGCTCTCAAGAAGCCAATACTCCTTTTCCCACAATTTTTTTCCAAGAAAGGTGTACTAAAAATGTATGAAAAGTCTAGATTGAAGTTTTTTGTGTTTGTTCACTGTCATGTTTTTTCCAGTACCAAAGTATGAAGTTTTTAATGTTTTTTCTGCATTTTTCTGCATCTAACCATTATGTTTTCAAGTTGTTATACAAGCTTTTTCCAGTTTATTTGGCAAAAAAACAAGTTATTTTTTAATTTGACTCAAAAACAAGGATGCACATAAATGATTTATGCAAATCTAATTTGCAAAGCCCAATTTGAATGTTGTTTTGGTAAAAATACAATGCACCGCTAGCATACTCTTTTAACTGTGTAGTTACTGTTATTGTCATAAAATTTTGACCATATTTATTGCCAGATTGCAGAAGGTTGCTCATGATGCCACATCTCTGGATATGGTGGGCAGGAATTAAATATTATACAATTATCTCTTTACTGGATTGCAAATTTTAAACTTGTCCAGATTGAAAGCATTTGCAGATGATGGTTTGAATGTGTCTCAAATGATGGGGTTTGCTGTTGAAAGGAAAGACAACATTGTAGGAAAAGGAGAAAATGCTGGTTACCAGCATTTTCTCATTTTCTCACAATGTTTTCAAAGGCCTTCTTCCCCAGAGTTTTCTTTTTCTCACATTTTGAGAGTCATTTAAACAAGCAGTTGTTTAGGAAAGGGTTATAACTAATATTCGCCCTTTCAGTTAACAGTGAATGTGAGACTAGCTACCAGAATCAATGTGATCAGACATGTGCCAAAATTAATGGTACAGATACATGTCTATGTAGTGAGGGATTTGAGCTGGCGTCCAATGGATTTGATTGCAATGGTAAGAATTAGATTATCAGAAGAGATTTAGCTCATCTCTTAACTTGTTGTTGTATTGCTATGATTTATCTTTATCTTACATAGATGGCTTTTGAAAACATTGTGAAAAAGTTGAACAGCTGAGAATGAGAATTTTTTAATTTGCAACAAATTATTCTTAAATTCTTAAACCATTTATTTCCTCTTTCAAAATTTCATACAATAGAATTGCCTCTTTGAGACAATTTTTATTTGTACAAGCAACATAGGTTTTTATGAAGAAGTACAGAGATATTTCTCTTTGAACTCCCAATACCCCCCATGTTTGTATCTCTGATTTATCTCTGTACCTAATGAAAAAAAATGTTCTTCCAAATTGAAAGCATTTGGACTCTACACATCAAATATGACTCAAAAAATCAGATTTGTCGTTGAAAAGTGAGAAAACATTGTGGGAAAAAGTGAAAATAATGGTCACCAGGTTATTTTCAAAAGAATTCTTAATCAGGGTCATTAAAACACAGGATTGTTTGGTAAAGGTTTAATGCATGAATACATGTAAAGGCATATTGGTAAAAGTAGAAATTGCTTGTAACCAGCAATTTCTCTTTTATCATTACATTTTTACTTGTATTCATGAGTTAATCTCTCCACATATTACCTGTACTGTCCTATTTGTAGATATAAATGAATGTTCTACATCACCACCCTGTGACTCTACAAGAGGAATCTGTAGCAACACAGTTGGAGGATTTACCTGTGCTTGTTCTGATGGCTACACCCTTGGAGAAAATAATGCATGCACTGGTAATGTTTTAGTCATCTATGTGTTTATATATTTTAAGCTCACCCGAGAACAAAAAGCTCACAATGAGCTTTTGGGATTGTGTTTTGTCTAGCTTGTGTGTCTGTCTTGCGGGCATCAAGAGTTACATTGTGTATGCTCTAGAGGCCACATTTTCAGTCAAATACTCATGAAAATTGATCAGTTGATGAATTATTGTCTTGATGCTGTCTCATTACAATTTGAAGCTGGATCACATTGAGTGAAAAGTGGGTCACTGGTCAGTTCTTAGAGAAACTTTGTTTGCACTCTACAGGCCACATTTTCAGTCACAAGGTCACTTTGAGAAATCTTAGAAAAACCTTGTGTGCACTTTTAGGACCACATTTTCAGTCCAATATATTTGTCTTGATAATATCTCGTACAAATTTGAACATGGGTCACATTGGATCAAAAGGTAGGTCACTGGGTCAAACCCTCAAGAAACATTATGTTCACTCTGGAGGCCATATTTTCTATGTGATTCTCAAGAACGTTGTTCAGAATGTTTGTCTTGATGATATCTCAGACAATGGGTCTAAAAGTAGGTCAATAGGTCAAATCTTAGAGAAGTCTAGTGTGTTTTCAAGCAGCCACATTTCTACTTCAATACACATGAAAGTTTGTAAGAATATTTATCTGGATAATAAGTTGTACATGGGTCATGGTGGGTGAAAAGGACACTGGGATAAATCTCTGAAAAACCTTGTGTTCCCTCTGGAGGCCATATTTTCGGTGTGATTCTCAAGAAAGTTGATCAGAATCTTTATCTTGATGATATCTCAGACTGGTGTGAAAATGGGTCATGTTGGGTCAAAAAGAAGGTCAAAAGGTCAGATCTTGTCTACTCTCTAGAGCCTGATAACTCATGAAAGTTGGTCAGAATGTTTGTCTTGATAATATCTTTGACAAGTTTGAAACTAGCTCTTGTTGAGTTAAAAAGTTTGTCACTGGATCAAATCTTGGAGAAACTTTGTGTGCACTCTAGAGGCCACATTTTGAGTTGGATACTCATTAAACTTAGTAAGAACATTTGTCTTGATATTTTGAAGGAGCCTGAAATTGGGTCATGTTGGGTCAAAAGTTGGTGACTGGGTCAAATGTAAGGGAAGAATTTTTGTGCTCTCTAGAGGCCACATTTTCAGTCTGATACTCATGAAAGTCGGTTAGTATGTTTTTTAAGATGATATCTTAAAATAGTTGGAAATTGGGTCATGTTGGGTCAAAAAGTAGATTACTGGGTCAAATTTTAGACAAACCTTGTGTGCACTCTAGAGGCCATATTGTCAGTCCAAACTTGATGAAAGTTGGTCAGAACATTTGTCTTGATAATGTCTCGCACAAATTTGAGACTGGGTCATGTGGGGTCAAAAAGATCATTGGGGCGAATCTTAGAAAAATCTGGTGTGCAAACTAGAGGCCTTACATTTGAATGCTCATTCTAATGCTCATGAAAGTGGCTTGGAATACTTATCCTGATTACATCTTTGACAAGTGTGAAAATGGATAATTTTGGGTCAAAATGTACATCACTGGGATGAATCTCAGAAAAACCTTGTGTGCACTCTAGAGGCTACATTTTCAGTCTGATACTCATAAAACTTGGTCAGATTGTTTGTCTTGATTATATCTGGGACAAGTTTGAAATTTTGTTAAATTTTAGAGAATGTTTGTCTTGATGATATTCTCTTGACTGTGAAAGTGGATCTTTTTGGGTTCAAAAGTGGGTCACTAGGACCAGTCTCAAAAAACTTTGTGCACTGTAGAGGGCACATTTTCAGTCCAATACTCAGGAAGGTTTGTCAGTTCTTTAAAATATTTGTATTGGAGATCAGTCAGATGACATTGAAATGGGTCACACAGGGTCAAAAGGTAGGTCCCTTGACAAATTTTGGAATAACCCCTGTGTTCTCGAGAGGCCATATTTTCAGTTTATTACTCAGGAAGGTTTGTCAGAATATGTGTTGATGATATTTTAGACAAAATTAATAAAAACACATGTTTGTCTTGATGATAATACAAAGTATTTTGAAGATGGGTCAAGTTTCATCCAAAATCAGGGCACTGGGACAAATCTTTAAAAACAACTTGTACATACTCTAGATGTCTCATTTTCTGTTCACTTCTCATGATTATTTGTCAGAATTTTCGATTTGATAATATCTCCGAAAAGTATGAAAATGGTCACATAGGGTAAAAAAGTAGGTCACTGGGAGAGTTGTAACGGCACTGTAGTGCTCTGCAATTCTCTTGAAAGTTGGGGCTGCAATCATGTCAGTTAATATTATACACACAGTTGTTATATTTAAAAAAAAAAACAACATAATTCCTATTATGCACTCTGAATGTTTTGTATATGATTTACATCAGCACCACCAGGATCTCGTCAACTTTACAAATCCTAGATCTCTTCTGTCAGGTGATCGCTTTAGGGCTAATGGCTCTCTTGTTATATCCAAGTCAAACCTAAAACTGCTTTATCAATTCATTTGTGTACAAAACTGGCTTTTTGCTGCCCTTTAGTTAACAGATACATTTTGGGAAAATGGGACAGTTGCTTGTAACAAAGCTTCTGTATTACCAAATTTGACTCAATCAAGTTGCAACATTGCAGTATTAGGTCTTTCTTTCCCCCTCAGAGTATAGTAATATTTCTTCCATTTATATAATGCTTGTTGATGTATTATCTTCTACAACTGTTCAAAGACAAAAAAAGATAAACATATCATAATTGCCTTTTAATTTTCTACTGAAACAAATTTGTAGCAGATGACATTAAAAACATCTTTATGAAATAAAGGTAATCATCATGGACTCATGTCAAACTTTTATGCATGAATAGTTTCGAAAATATTATGAAAAAAGGGAAAATTCCTTGTCATAAACATCTCTCCCTTTTGCCACAATGTTTGGAAAAGTGGTCTGCTACAAGTTTTAACAAAAATTATCTGCCGGTGTAATTTGTCAAAGAAGTCAAAGAAAAAGTTTTCGTTTTAGAATTTTTTTATTAAAATTTTTGGAAGAAATGTATTTTTTTACAAATTAAAAAAAATATACCCTTGAATAGTTGTCTCCTTGGCTGGCTGAGACAGAATATTGTTGTCTATCAAATGTTAAATAATAGAATCAAAACAACATTCAGACAATACTTTCATTGATGAAAATATTCTCTGGCTATTATTACTGTCAGCTGTGGTATAGGGGTTATAACTGGAACAGTATATACATGTATATACACTTTCAGTTCGTAAAAAATAACTAAAGTAATGTTGAATGTAGCATCAACAGAATTCATATATGCCATGCTCTAAGAAAAGGGGGGCTTAAAGCATTTGCAAAAAGTATCAGCTTATGTCAGCCTGAAATGGGTCAAAACTTTTTGCTATTTGTAAATTTTCAGCATGTCAAGGGACATTCAGTTGGTTGTCAGACAAAATGGATTTTATAGATCCATAATCATGTGATTGGTATAATGCATCACAGAGATGCATTAAATGCCCTTTTGTCAGAGTATGGCTCATGTATATTTCTAGACAGGGACGGTGGATATACAGCTTGGAGTGCCTGGTCTGCATGTAGTGCCACTTGCGGTGTAGGGATCACCAGTAGAACAAGAACATGTACAAATCCAACTGTACAAGGTAACGGAGCCCCATGTAGCGGGCCAGACACGGACACAGAAACACAGTCTTGTACCCAGGATCCTTGTCCAAGTAAGTTGTTACTGATAAAGGGTTTAACTCTTTACTAAACAACAAAATTTTAGACAAGTCCAAATTGAAAGCATTTGCAGACAACAAAATAAATGTGACCCAAAAATTGAAATCTGTTTTGGGAAGGATAGCAAACATTGTGGGAAAAGGAGAAAAAGCTGGTTTACCAGCATTTTCTCCTTTTCCCACAATGTTTTCAAAAGGCCTCTTTCTCAGGATTTTAAAAGTCGGGATCGTGTGGTAAATGGTTACCGTAAATTGCTTAAGTTTTGGGACAGTAAAAAATAATTAATTTTTTAGATGTCCCAATATTTAGGTTGACGAAAAATAATTATTTTCCGTGGTGTCCCAAAACTTATGGTCAAATAGGGATCGTATATTACACGTAATATATGATCCCTGGGTCAAACAAGACAAGCTGTCAAACTGTTTGTCACTGACCACTTACCCGTCGAATATTAGCGCTGCGATTTCAATAAAACCACGATCACATGCTGGTCTGTCTATTTTTAGACAAATTGGAATTCCTGTAGTCGATTCCTGTAGTCGATTCGTATTTTTTCATTGTTTTCATTAATGATAAACTAAATGTTTTCAGTCATTTTTGTATGCATCCCAGAAAGCAATCAGCATTGGTGTTTTGCGCTTATATAAATACTTTTACAACGTATTTTACCTGTTAACGTGAGGTAAACAACGATTTGATTTCCGTTCTGAAAAGTACCTACTCGGCCCATTCTCAGATTCGATTGGTTGACAATCTTCGATCGATAAACTCCAGTTAGAATATAGGATATCTTGATTTCTGTTTTTATACAACGAACCCAATTGACCGTGAAACACACACACACTACTTGTCGACTTCGGATGTACATATACACATGACATGTACCTTTGCCCTTTGGTACAAGTTAATCACACCCTTTTTACCCTTATTTAGGTTCTTTTTTTACAAATGGGTTCTTTAATTGTCTGTCGGGGTGATCGGATTTATTTGCCTTGAAACGGGAGATTCCCGATGATATTGAGAGGGTTTGGAAGCGATGCTTACGTGCAGAAATGAAAATGCGCGAAGCAAATGCTTGTAAACAAAGGTTATCAAGCGGATTAAAGATTTTTTTTTTCGGAGTAGATATTCACTGTCCCAATTCTTTGGTACAAAAAAATACTGTCTTATTTTGCAGTTTTTAGTATGGCCCAAATCTTTGGGTCATGAAATATAATTACTTTCACGTTTTTTGATGGTGGCCCAATTTTTTGGGTGTCCCAAAATTTAAGCAAAATACAGTGAGTAACACGACTAATTTTTAGACTGGTCCAAATTCAAAGCATCTGCAGAAGACGTATTAAGGGTGGCTCATATGATGATACTTGCCTGTAATTGAGTAGAAAACATTGTGGGAAAAGGAGAAAATGCTGGTAACCAGCATTTTCTCCTTTTCCCACAATGTTTTCAAAAGCTTTCTTTATAAATGTCATTAAAACTCGGAATTGTGTGGTAAAGGGTTAAGGTATTAATGTCATTTTCAGCAGTACCTTGCCATTACTAGAATAGGGATGAGTTGTCTTTTGGCATGTGTATCAGAATTTTAATCCTTAACACTTAGGCTGCTAAGCGCGACTCACTGACCTTTTGCAGACAGTGTAGATCAAGATCAGACTGCACAGGACATGCAGTCTGATCTTGGATCTACACTGCCTGATAAGGAGATAGTTTTTTCCGTAAAAATAAGTTTGAAATAGTATTATTCGGGTTTTTACTACTGGTTTGAAAATTTCATTTCAATTATTTAGCAGGGTAAGGATTAATCTACTCAATAAGTGAAATGCAACTTTAAATAGGGTATAGGGCTTACAATTGGACCAGCAAAGACATGTATGCACACTTTCAGTTGACACATATTTTATACCCCCCACCTATGTAGTGGGGGGGGGGGGTTATACCAGTTTCACCATGTTTGTCTGTCTATCTGTCCAGCCGTAAGTCAATCCGTTCATGTTTGTTTCCGTTCTCGAACTCAAAAGCCATTTGACCTAGGACCCGGAAACTTTATGCAAGTGTTCCTCATGAACCAACGAGGTGCCCTATTGTTTTGGGGTCATATGGATCAAAGGTCAAGGTCACAGGTGAACTTTGTTTTCTGCGATTGCGCTGCTTCAGTGACAAGGTGTTGGTGTTGACAGTTCTAGTTTCAATACTGTTTTATATGGCATTGATACAAGTTATTAGCAGATATAAACTCTTCATTAAACTTTTGTTTTCTTGCAGTAACAACTGAAGAAGTTGATAATGGCATCAATATGACATTGTCGGGAATATCAATTTCACAGGTTGGTTTTAGTTTTGAAATTTTCTTAAAAAAGAATAATCAAATACTTGATTTCAATGTAACACTTAGTTACTACGTAATAGAAATAGTAAAAATTTCTTCCCTTACGTATGTTTGAGTGAATTATTTATTATATGATGTCAGAAAAGCATTATATGACCCCATAGGGTAACCTTTTACTAAACAGCCAAGTTTTAGATTCCTCTGTATTAAAAGCCCTTGCAGATGACATTTTAAAATGTGGCTCATATTATGAGATTTGGCTGTAACAAGATAGAAAACATTGTGAGAACAAGGAGAAAATGCTGGTTAGTGGCATTTCTCCTTTTGCCACAATGTTATCAAAAGCCTTATCTGTTTTGGTCTTTAAAACTTGGGATTGTGTGGAAAAGAGTTAACCTTTTGGCTGCTAAGCGCAACTTACTGACCTTTTGTGGACAATGTAGATCAAGTTCAGACTGCACAGAATGTGCAGTCTGAATTTGGATCCATACTGTCCGATATGGAGATATTTCTTTTTCCCCCCCCCCCCCCACCCCCGCAGAAAAAAACAAATAATAACTTGGGATTTTTACTATCAACTTGAAGATATCATTTAACTTTTTCAGCAGGAAAAGTGTTAATGCACTCTATTACTACAATCACTATTGATAGCTTGCCTGATCTACCTGTCCCTGTTAAATCAACTGTTAAAAAAAAAAAATGTAATTTTGGCAAAGCTAAGCATTGTTTTGGAATCAGATATATGTGAGCTATCTTTCATCCTAGATATGCACTCCTGTTGAAAGGTGGACCTTACTTAATTTGCCATCTGCAAATGCATCCTATCTGGAATGGTCTATAATTTTGTTGTCTGGTTAAACCTTTACCACACAATGCAGCCTTTTAACGATCCAGAGGAAGAAAGCCTTTTGAAAACATTGTGAGAAAAGGAGAAAATGCTGGTAACCAGCATTTCTTCCTTTTTCCACAATATTTTCTACCCTATCAAAGAAAAATCATATCATTTGAGCCACATTGATATTGTTGTCTGCAAAATGCTTTGAATTCGTATGAGTCTAAGATTTTGTTATGTGGTTATGAGTTAAAGGGTTTTGTACAAGTCATTGGAATCTTTTCTTGGACATCTAAGTGTTGTTCACTTGTAAAAAAGAGGCTGAATGGGTTCAGATGTACAGTGATGTAACCTGTAAAACCAGCTTTTTTAGCTTTGGCTCAATTTTCCATTCTCAAGCTTTACTGGTTTGATAGATAAGTTATTGTTGCATTGATTTAGCAGTTTAAATGCTGAGTAGAAAGTAACAACAATGATAAAACAAGAAATAGAACAAGATCTACAGAGCAGTATTTCTCAGTGACAAACATATGAGCCATGCTCTGGCAAAAGGGGGCTTAATGCATCTCCATGGTGCATTGTACCATTCAAGCCATCACATACTTATGGATCCATAATAACGACTTTCTTTAACAATGGATTAAATCATGAGGTACACTGGTTCTTTAACTCTTTACCAAACGACAAAAATTTTAGACTGGTCCAAACTGAGAGCATTTGCAGACGACAAAATAAATGTGATTGAAAATTTTAAATTTGTTTTGGGAAGGGTAGAAAACATTGTGGGAAAAGGAGAAAATGCTGGTAACCAGCATTTTCTCCTTTTCCCACAATGTTTTCAAAAGGCTTCTTTCTCAGGGCCGTTAAAAGTCGAGATTGTGTGGTAAAGAGTTAATTGATTTGCAAAAAATTTACCAAAAGCAAAAAGTTTCAGCCCTGGTCAGCCTGCGCAGGCTGACCTGATTCGATACTTATTGCAGATGCATTAAGCCCCCTTTTCACAGCACATGGCTCATATTCAGTGATATTTCTATTTTTCTTACATCTATTTCTATATTTCAGTTCGAGTCTATTGTCACCCAGTTTAAATCAAGTGTGGCATCAAGTATTAATGGTTATTGTAGTTTGAACCAAGCTAATGCTCGAGCCTGCTGCAATAATCAGCTGAATTACAGGTATTTGAACGTTACCTTCTGTTTCAGACATAATTGCTTATAATTTTTCACTGCACAACAAAATTTTAGACTTGACTAAATTCAAAGCATTTGCAGACAACAAACAAAATGTGATTTAAAAACTGAAATTTACATTAAACAGGAAATAAAAAGTTGTGGAAATAGGTGAAAATGCTGATTACCAGCATTTTCTCCTTTTCCAACTGTGTTTTCAAAAGGCTGCTTCCTCAGGGTCATTAAAATCCAGGATTGTGTGGTGCAGCGTTAAAATGACATATATATAGTAAATTTTAGCACTATTCCAGCAGAAGTTATACTGAGGAATATACAGAAGAATTTCGTTAGTTTCCATGTTGCTGTTTCACAGCTATTTTTTGGTTTGTATGCTGTCTCCGGTCCCGATATTTGTCCTTCTTTATCATTGTTAAATGCCTTCGAATACGTCGCATGTCTGTGTTCGTAGTTCCTAGTATATTTCATGCCATCAAAGTATTTTGTTAACACAAATTCCTACCTTCAGTCAGTAGATAAATTAATCTGCTTACAAACTTACCAAGGTGTGGGAACTCGTGACCAGCCTTGATTTTCACACTCGTTGATTGACAGTGTGGATTGGTACCAATCAGTTGTTTACTACAAGTGTAATAAAAGGCAATTATTTGGTTTCTAACATCAATTAATTGGTCATAATGACAGTAAACATTTCTAAAATTTCTTAAAACATCTGACTAGGGATAAACGGTTGATAACTGTCTAAAATCCTCTGCTAGATTTGATCTCTAGAAGGGGAAATAACTCTGATGGAACTCTGCAAACACAGAAACAAAGGATAAATCTGTTTCATGTGTTTGTTATGATACATATAGTCTACATGTATTTATACCTAGATGAAAAGTAAAGATAAGTAAATTTCCTAGTTTTAGACGGTTATGGGAGATTTTACAATGGGTACCAGTTTAGGGTACTACAAGACATGCTGCGTAAATCCGATTGTCTAATTCTGCATATGACACCAAAATACTCGAACACAGTTACACTTGTTGCATCGCACTATGCTTATTTTGTATACATAATCTTACTCTACGAACTACCAAGGTTTTTACTGTTGTTCACATTCTGTTATGACTTGTTCTACAGCTCTTACTCATTTGTTAACCTTTTACCAGATGATAAAATTTTAAACTAGAGTATCTTGAAAATATTTGCAGAGGACAAATGTGGCTCAAATGATTGGATTTATCTTTGAAAGGGTAGAAAACATTGTGAAAAAAGGAGAAAATGCTGGTCACAAAAAAAGATTTGTCCTTTTCCCACATTTATTTATTTATTTATTTATTTTTTTGAAAAGCCTTGTCCAACAGGGCTTGTAAAAATCAGGAGTGTGTGGTAAATGGTCAAGACATATTAGTAGTAATTGGTAGATCTTGGTTCACTCCCTTTTACTAGGGCTATTCGTGTTTCCTTGGGCAATGCATTACAGAGCCATAGCCTTATGGTGGTGAAACCTAGACAGGAGTTAGATATTGCCATTTTATGACAGAAATACTTTGAATAATTTATTATGGCATATCAAATTCAAACAAACAAGTAGATTCACCTTCGTGACAATATGAAATTCTTAGTTTGTGCTTATTTATTCTTTATTTTTTCCCCTTATTTTTAAATTCTCAGTCTCAAGATGGTTGTTTGAAGACAGTAAGAATATGTCTGTTTGATACTATTTTCAAACTGTACACCAAAGTAACCGTTAAGCAACCTCCTCTTTTTCCATTGATTATCATATTTGGGATTTCATGAGAAACAAGGGCATTGATACAAGTTTAAAAAATGAATTGAGGAAAAGTATGGCGAATCCATGTAAATAATGGTTTAAAACAATATATGGTCAAACGCTGTTACAAAAGATGAGAATAGGGGTTAGCTGGTTCAAATCCTCAGCTCAGCCAATTTCTTTCCAAGGATTGATGATAGTCACTGCAACAGGATTCATTTCTCTCTCACTGCTGAACATTGTTTCAGTGATGGTTATGTGGGAAAGCAGCCAGTGGTTTTGGAAGAATATTGTGCAAAGTGCTGGTAACAGAAACTCAATGAAAGCATGGATAGGCGTCACTGACTGCTGTGTTATAACTGAAATGATGTTCAAAACAGCGTTAACTCTTTACCAAATGAGAAAATTTAAGACGAGTCTAAATTGAAAGCATTTGCAGACGACAAAATAAATGTGACTTTAGATTTGAAATATGCTTTTGGAATGGTAGAAAACATTATGGGGAAAGGAGAAAATGCTGGTTACCGGCATTTTCTCCTTTTCCCACAATATTTTCAAAAGGCTTCTTTCTTAGGGTCGTGAAAAGTCGGGATTGATGTGGTAAAGGGTTAAACGCCATACAGTGAATACAACCATTACAAAAGAAGAAGTTGTTCTGTACAAGTAATTTCTTCTTTTCCCACAATGCTTTCAAAAGTGGTATGCCTTACTGTAAAAAAGGTTATTTACAGGATATAATGAATCACAAAAAAAAGCAATGAGTGTGGCAATTTAACCCGTTAACAAAAATCCAGTGTTTTATCTCTAAGGAAGAAGGCTTTTTTAAAACACTGTCAGGAAGTGGAAGAAATGCTGGCTGAAATTGCTTCTTTTCCCACGATATTTTCATCCCTTTCAAAAACAAACCAACATATTTGAGGAATGTTTCATTCATTTTTTTGTTTTCTGCAAATACTTTCAATGTGTACAAGTGTAAAATTTTGTGTTCTGGTAAAGAGTTTATGGAAAAGAGAAGAAAGCTCATTTCTTTATTTAAATCATTTCATTTTTCAGTCCAACATCATCACTAACATTTACAAGTGCAGATAATGTGCTTATATCATCTGGATATCCAACGCTGAACACTGATGATACTTTACAAGTGTTGTTTGTGGTAAAGTATGAGCCAACTAATAGTCTCTGTGCATCAGGAACAGCAAGACGGAGAAAGAAAAGATCATTGTTGACTGGAAATGAGGCCTTTATAACGCAGGATACATTGTTGTTGATCATACAGACACAGTAAGTTTACTGATTTATCACTGTGGTAAAAAGTCCTTGACTCATTACCACTTGCAGGTAACATTTTGAGCTAGGCTGTTTTGGAAGAAAAAGTTGAGGTACTGTTTTAGCCCTGGCTTTGTCGTCTGCATTGTCTGCCTCATCATGCAACAACTTGGACATATTATAATATGTCTGTTATTACCCAAGATATTTGCTTCAAACTTGGACAAGATATTAATTATCAAAAGGGGAACCCATGCAACAAGGGCAAGCAACCATCAAAGTATTTTTGACACAGTTATGCTCCATTTTAGACTTAGAATTTTCACTGAAAATCAAGTATCCATAGCCAAGCATTGGCACCTGCATAATTATGGTGCCATTGTTACTTCTGACAGCTGTTTTCATAAAAAAATGGAGGTATTGTTATGGCCCTGTTGTTGTCTGTGCCATGGTTGCTTTTGTGCAAAAATATGTGAGCAGTGCTCTGTAAAAAAGGGGATTTAATGCGTCTGCAAAAAGTATTGACCCAGGATGCACAGTCGGTGCAGGCTGACCTGTGTCAAAACTTTTTGCTTTTGGTGAATTCTCTGTATGTCCAAGGACCATTCTACCAATGTTATTCAGGTGGTTGTTAGACATGATGGATTTTATGGATTCATAATCATGTGATGACTTGCTTGGTGTAATGCATCACAGAGATGCATGAAACCCCATTTTTGCCAGAGCATGGCCAATTTTCTGATATCTCAGTCATTTCTGAAAGTAATTACTTAAAACTCTGGTATTTCATCTGTACAGTTGCTTGTAATTAACTCTTTACCAAACAAAAGAAAGCCATGCTTATCCAAATTGAAAGTGTTTGCAAACGACAAATTGAACATGACCAAATGATAGGATTGTCTTTGGGAGGGGAGAAAACATTGTTGGCAAAGGAGAAAATACTTGTTACCAGCATTTTCTCCTTTTTCCCACAATGTTTTCATAAGGTTTTTTTCATAGGGTCATTAAAAGAAGGGATTGTGTGGTAAAGGGTTAAGCCACATTTACTTCGTCCTCTGTAAATGTTCTCAGTATGGACAAGCCTAAAGTTTGTAGTCTGGTAAAAAGTTAAAATGCCATAAATTGCTTGTACCATTGTAGGCAAAACTCACTGGTAACCACAATTGTTAATCAAGGGGAAGTAGTTCTGGGTATAACGCTGCCCCTTACCATTGAAACTTTGTCAAGAACAAGCAATACTGGATCTACAAATTCAAATGTGAGTATCATGAGATGTTTTCTTTGTTATTGTATCATATTTTAACTGTTGTTTACTTTTGTCTTTTTGGCAAAATGGGACTTAACCCTTTCCCAAACGACAAAATTTGGACTGGTCCAAATTGAAAGAGTTTGCAGACGACAATTTTAAATTTGATGAAAATGGCAGAAAGGTCTCAAAAAGGGTAGAAAACACTGCAGGAAAAGGAGAAATTGCTCGTTACGAGCAATTTCTCCGTTTCCCACAGTGTTTTCAAAAGGCTTGTACTGCAGACATGTGAAAACCAGGGCTTGTTTGGGAAAGGGTTAAATCCATAAAATCCATTTTGTCAAATAGCTGCCTGAGGTAGAATGGTCCTTTGACATGCAGAAAATTAACCAAAAGCAAAAAAGTTTTGACCCAGGTCAGCCTGCATGGACTACACAGGCTGACCTGAGTCTATACTTTTTTGCAGATGCATTAAGCCCCCCTTTTCAAAGAGCATGGCTCATTATTTGAGTAATTGCACAGATCACATCAAATGTCTTGCTTACTTGCTGGTGTTTTATTCCATTTGAAGTTGTTTGCTTATATAGACTTCTTTCTTTTTGAAGCTAATGAATTTTAATCTTTTGGAGAAGACATATTTGCCTTGAAGCTTACCACTTAAAGACATTATAGCAATAGGAGAAATAACTTGGTAAGAGTAGTTTGCTCTTTTGCCACAGTAATTCCACATCTAAATATGCATAGATCCACAATTCATGTTTATTATGCATATTTTACATGGAAAGTGTACAGATATCTGCTTATCTACAGATACTCTATTTTCAACCTTTGGATGGCTCTTAACCCTTACGCTGCTAAGCATGACTCACTGACCTTTTGCAGAGAGTGTAGATCAAGATCAGACTGCACAGAACGTGCAGTCTGATCTTGGATCTACACTGTCGGATAATGAGTTATTTTTCTCCAAAAAATAAGTTGGAAATAACATTATTTGGGTTTTTACCATCGGCTTAAAAATCTCATTTAAGTTATTTAGCTAGATAAGGATTAATGGAATAGATTAAGATCAGACAGAACTTGTAGCCTTTACAGTATCAGAGTATGTAATTGTATGGCTTGTTTAAAATGTTTGTACATGTAACTGTTTCAGGTGGAGGATGATGATGATACGCCGGGATGGGTGATTGCTGTTGCAGTCATTGGTTCTGTGGTGGCTGTTTTTATCATAGCATTGATCATATATGTATTAGTTAAACTGTAAGTAAACAGTCTGATCTTACCCAGTTTTTCACCATAATCTTTCAGCTCTGTGATGCCAAACTTAATTATGATTTTACCCTCTACCAAACAAGCCCAAGTTCTAACAACCCTGATTGAAAAGGCTTTTGAAAACATTAAGGGAACAGGAGAAAATCCTGATAACTAGCATTTTCTCCATTTCCCACAGTGTTCTCTAACCTTTCAAAGCAAAAAATATCTAAGCATTTGAGCTGCTTTGTCATCAGCAAATGGTTTCAATTTGGACAAGTCTAAAAATGTGAATATTGTCTTCTTGTGAAAAGTTTAATATATACCGCCCGCCCACCTACAAAGTAGAGGGGGGTATACTGGTTTCACCATATCTGTCTGTCCGTCTGTCTGTCCACCCATCCGACTGTCTGTAGACCTTTTTGTTTCAATGCTCTAACTCAAAAGTCGTTTGACCTAGGAACCTGAAACTTTATACAAGTGTTGCTTATGACCCAAGGAGGTGCCCTTCTGTTTCTGGGTTACATGGGTCGATGGTCAAGGTCACAGGTAAACTTTGTTTCAAAATCGTTTCCTTGCTCTAACTCAATAGCTTTTTGAAACAGGACCATGAAAATTTATATAGTGTTGCTCATAACCCAAGAAGGTGCCCTATTGATTTTGGATCACATGGGTCAAAGGTCAAGGTCACTGGTGAACTTTGTTTTGAAAATCATTCCCATTCTCTGATTGTGCTGCTTCAGTGACAGGGAGAAGAGGGGGGGCTATTTGTCCGCTTTGCGACAGTTCTAGCTTATGCAGATTTGTCCAATATTGAAAATGCAACCAGGAAGTGGAAAGGAATATGAACAAAAGTGGTGAAGCTTTATAAATAGTTCTTCTCCAAAGTAAAGTACAGCGACATAAATTTCATACTGGAGAAACTTGCAGAAAGAGTGAACTTAATCCCCTGGAAAATGAAGTACTTAGAAATCAAAAGAAAGGAGGAAAAATTATTTTCTTGTCCTTCTATTCTTGGTTGAGTTATCAATGAATTAACTGTTTACCACAGAGTTTTAACGACCCTGAAAGAGAAGGCTTTTGAAAACATTGTGGGAAAAGGAGAAAATGCTGGTAACCAGCATTTTCTCCTTTTCCCACAGTGTTTCCTACCCTATCAAAGACAAAAATAATTATCTGAGCTGCATTTAATTTGTTGTCAGCAAATGCTTTCAGTTTGGTCCAGCCTAAATTTTTTTCTTGTGGTAAAGGGTTAAATAAAGGAAACAGTGTTCATTTGGTTTTACTTGATTTCATGATCTTTTATTTGCAGAAAAAGTAATAAAGTTGAGGCTCTTAGTGAAAGTCGGGACAATGTAGGTCAGGGTGGAAGTCAAGGTCACAGACAAGTAGGTCAAGGTGGGAGCCAAGGTCAAAGACATCAACAGAGTAGAGGCATTGAACCAAATCTTCAACAGCAGAAACATGCTCATCCACAGGCTCACCAAATTTCTGTTGTACCAGTGGAAGAAGTAGAAATATAGGATTTTTTTTAAATAGGCAATGTTTATGTGCAATAAGAACTTGTGATATATATGTTGATTCCTCTGGTTCAAAGTTGAAGTTCACCAGTTCACCAGTTTATCTTTGTTTAACTCATTACCAGCTTAAATACCTTTACAGTATCCATGTTGAGCATTTATGATCAACATGAAGTTGGGTTTAAAACATAAATACACATGAAAACATTGTCACATAAGTAGAAATACATTACTGTGGTATTCAAGTTGCACTGTTAAAGTATAGTCAAAACATATCATAAGCAGCAAGCCAAGGGGAGAAACAACACTGTCCTCTCAAGGCACGTGGCTGTAAAACAAAAGGGACTGTTACACTCAAAACTGATTTTCATACTTGGAACAATGAGTGTGCAGCACAGGTGACTGCTTAATAGAAGTGGTCACTAATACATGTTTGATTGTTCATAATTTCTAGTGAATACGTAACACTTTACCACACAGTGCCGCCTTTTAATGACCCTGGAAAAGAATCCTTTTGAAAACATTGTGGGAAAAGGAGAAAATGTTGGTAACCAGCATTTTCTTCATTTCCCACAATGTTTTCTACCCTATCAAAGAAAAATTTCACCATTTGAGCTACACTGAAATCTTCGTATGCAAATACTTTTGATTTGGACAAGGCTAAAATTTTGTCACTCTGGTAATGGGTTAAATGTGAAAATGTATATAATGAATGCTGTCCTTTTGCTTTATTTCAAATATGATAAAACTATGTGATATGTTATATTTTATATTGTTATATGGAATTGCAATTCTATTACGATATATACATGTAGATACAAGAAACCGTAATATATCAAAAATATTTCTTTCGTGTCATTTTCTACATTGTAGTACACAAAATGTCTTAACTCTTTACCTAATGACAAAATTTCAGACAGGTCCAAATTCAAAGCATTTGCAGATGACAAACTAACTGTGCCTAAAAAATTTCAATCTGTTTTGGGACAGGTAGAAAACATTGTGGGAAAAGAAGAAAATGCTGGTTACCATTTTCTTCTCTTAACATAATGTTTTCAAAAACCTCAAAGACAGATACTGTAGTTTGAGCTCCATTTTGTTTGTTGTCTGCAAACGCTTTCAATTTGGACTGCTCTAAAATTTTGTTGTGTGGTAAAGAGTTAATAAACAATGAAACATGTAAAAATGAGACAAGTTGAGAAATTGCTCCCAACAGACAATTTCTCCATCTGACTCAGTCTTTTAAAAGTGGCCAGCCAAAAGACTAAGAGAGTTTTCTGAAGGGGGCCATTAGACAGTGAAGTGTTAAGTGTCTTGGTCAATAATAAAATACATTGATGATGACTGGTCAAACTTTCATGTTTCTCATTTGTTTCTTTTTGTTTATGAGCCATTCTGTACGAAAAGGGGGCTTAATGCAACTGCAAAAAGTATTGACTCAGGTCAGCCTGAGCAGTCCGTGCAGGCTGACCTGGGCCGAAACTTTTTGCATTTGGTAAATTTTCTGCATGTCAAAGGAAAGGTGTAATTCATGATTTCATTTGGTTGTTAGACAAAATGGATTTTATGGATCCATATTTATATAAGACTTTCTTGGTATCATAGATCACTGAGATACTTTTAGCCCCCTTTTGCCAGAGGATTATACAAATGATATGTATTCAACTTTAGATACTAAAATATTGGTATATTGTATATTCTAACTCTTAGAGCACAACAAAAATGAAAAACCAGTAGACAATTTCTGTCAGAGCAGGAGACCTAAACATTTAAATGGGAAAGCCATTTTGCCAAAATACAAAATATAATTAACTACTGATAGATCCAAGATCAGACTGCATGTTTCGTCTGTGCAGTCTTAATGTTGATCTACACTGCCTGCAAAGCAAATAGAGTTGAACCATGTTCTGGCAAAAGGGGGCTTAATGCATCTCCGTAAAGCATTTCACCAAGCAGGTCATCACATAATTAGGGATCCATAGAAGCCACTTTTTTTAATCATTGACTTAATCAGGAGGTAAACTGGGTCCGTATTCACCAACCATTCTTAAGAACATTCTTGGTCTTGTTCTCCAAAATTTTCCAAATTTGAAAGTAACACACCCTCTGATTGGCTGAACCATTTGGTTTAGCCAATCAAAAGTTGTGTTACTTTCAAACTTGGAAAATCTTGGAGAATAAGGCTAAGAATGTTAACAAGAATGGTTGGTGAATACAGACCCAACTGGTCGTTGGACATACAGAAAATTGACGAATAGTGAAAAACTTTCGGCCCAGGTCAGCCTGCATGGACTGCACAGGCTGAGCTTGGTCAATACTTTTCGCAGATGCATTAAGCCCCCTTTTCACAGAGCATGGCTCAGTTATATTATACCTAATGCTTTGAGGGTTTGGTTCTTCTTTTGTTTTCTTTGTGTCTTAACTCTTCACCAGACGAAAAAATTTAGACTTGTCCAAATTGAGAGTATTAGCAGACCACAATTTAACCCTTTACCAAACAATCCGGGGTTTTCACAACCCTGAGAAAGAAGCCTTTTGAAAACATTGTGGGAAAAGGAGAATAGAATATGCTAGTAACCAGTGTTTTCTCCTTTTCCCACTATGTTTTCTACCTTTCCCAAAACAAATTTCAGTTTTTGAGTCGCATTTATTTTGTTGTCTGAAAATGCTTTCAATTTGGAAACGTCCAAAATGTTGTCATTTGGTAAATGTGGATCAAATGATGGAATTTGTCCTAGATAGGGTAGAAAACATTTTGAAAATTTTCTCCTTTTTCCACAATGTTTTCTAAAGGCTTCTCTCTCAGGGTTGTTAAAACTGGAGACTGTATGATACAGTATTTACTATCTTCATAACATTTATCTATTTGCCTTTACTTTTTCCCATTGTAAATGCTGTCATATTTCATAAGATATGCATGTTTATAGGTTAAAGATTCCGTCCCTATTCATTTTCAGGTATTATCATAGACTTATCCAATGTCTTTCATGCTTACATATTTTTTCTCTCCTTCATCCTCTTCTCTGAGCTGATGAGAGATACACAAGTTTTATACAGTTCTGGTTTACGGCAGAAGTTGCAGAAGAAAACATTAAAACATGCCTAATTTTACCCTACACTAAAAACTATGGGGGCCATGCTCTGTGAAATGGGTGCTTAATGCATCTGCAAAAAGTATTGACCCATGTCAGCCTGCGCAGTCCGTGCAGGCTGACATGGGTGGAAACTTTTTGCCATTGGTCAATTTTCTACATGGCAAGGGACCACTCTACCTCCATATCCACTCGATTGTTAGAAAAAAATGCATTTTAATAGATCCATAATTATGTGATGACCTGTGCGGTATAATGCATCATGGAGATGCATTTAGCCCCCTTTTGCCAGAACATTGCTCAACTATTATAAAACCCAAATACAGTATTTTTTAAAAAATCAGACAGAGATGATGAAACTACACAGAGTATGCTGTCTTATCCCGATATACTTGATACTTTCTTTATCTTTGTGCCTGTACATTTTTTATAGATAAAGGATGTATGGATAATTTTATTGACTAAGATTTCTTTTTTGTGCCTTACACTATTGATTTTTCAATAATCAGGCAGATTGTTCTGTGATCTTTGTCTTTAGCTCACCTTAGCACAACGTGCTAAAGGTGAGCTATTGTGATCGCCCTATGTCCGGCGTCCGTCATCCGTCGTCCGTCGTCCGTCAACAATTTCTTTAAACGTCTTCTTCTCCTAAACCACTGGGCCAATCTTGATGAAACTTGGCAGGGATGTTCCTTGGGTGAAGCTCTACCAAAATTGTTCAAAGAATTGAATTCCACTCTCAACTCTGGTTGCCATGGCAACAAAAAGGGAAAAAAAGCAAAAACTTTGAAAATCTTCATCTCTGAAACTAGAAGGCGCAGAGCTTTGATATTTGGTATGTAGCATCTCCTAGTGCACCTCTACCAAGTTTGTTCATATGATGCCCCTGGGGTCAAAACTGGCCCCGCCACGGGGGTCACAAGTTTGAGCATAGTAACAAAGAAGGAAAACTTTAAAAATCTTCTTCTCTGAAACTTGAAGGCGTAGAGCTTTGATATTTGGCATGTAGCATCTCCTAGTGGACCTCTACCAAGTTTGTTCATATGATGCCCCTGGGGTCAAAACTGGCCCCGCCCCAGGGGTCACAATTTCCAACATAGGAACAAAGAAGGAAAACTTTAAAAATCTTCTTCTGTAAAACTAGAAGGCATAGAGCTTTGATATTTGGTATGTTTCATCGCCTAGTAGATGTCTACTAAATTTGTTCATATGATGCCCTTGGGATCAAAATTGGCCCTGCCCCGGGGGTCACAAGTTCAAACATAGGAACAAAGAAGGAAAACTGAATTTTTTTTTTTCTCTTAAATGGGAAGGCATAGAGCTTTGATATTTGGTATGTAGCATCTCCTAGTGGACTTCTACCAAGTTTGTTCCAAGGATGCTGCTTGGGTCAAAACTGGCCCAGCCCCTGGGGTCACAAGTTCGAACATAGGAACAAAGAAGGAAAACTTTAAAATTCTTCTTTTCTGAAACCGAAAGGTGTGGAGTTTTGATATTTGGTATGTTGCATCTCAGAGTGGACCTCTACCAAGTTTGTTCATATGATGCCCCTGGGTCAAAACTGGCCCCGCCCCGGGGGTCACAAGTTCGAAGGTAGGAACAAAGAAGGAAAACTTTAAATTTCTTTTTCTCTTAAACGGGAAGGTGTAGAGCTTTGATATTTGGTATGTGGCATTTCCTAGTGGACCTCTACCAAGTTTATTCATATGATGCCCCTGGGTCAAAACTGGCCCCGCCCCGGGGGTCACAAGTTCGAAGGTAGGAACAAAGAAGGAAAACTTTAAATTTCTTTTTCTCTTAAACGGGAAGGTGTAGAGCTTTGATATTTGGTATGTGGCATTTCCTAGTGGACCTCTACCAAGTTTGTTCATATGATGCCCCTGGGTCAAAACTGGCCCAGCCCCGGGGGTCACAAGTTCGAACATAGGAACAGAGAAGGAAAACTTTAAAATTCTTCTTTAAAACTGGAAGGCGTAGAGCTTTGATATTTGGTATGTAGTGATTCTCTTCTAAGTTTGCTTGCCCATCTAAGCGCAACAAGTTCATTGAGTTCAAAATTGGGTCATCTTGGGTCATAAACTAGGTCACTAGGTCAAATTAAAGAAATACCTTGTTGGCACTCTCGAGGCCACATTATTTGCTCAATTGCCTTGAAAATTAGTTAGAAAGTTTGTCTTTATAAAGTCTCACATAAGATTAATTTGGGTCAACTTGGGTCATAAACTAGTTCACTGGGTCAAATTAAAGAAATACCTTGTTTGCACTCTGGAGGCCACATTTATTGCTCAAATGACCTGAAATTTGGCCAGAATGTTTGTCTTGATGAAATACCAGATGAGTTTGGATTTGGGTCACCTGGAACCATAAACTAGGTCACTAGGTCAAAATAAAGAAATACCTTGTGGGCTCTCTAGAGGCCACATTCTTTGCTTAATTGCCTTGAAAATTGGTCAGAATGTTTGTTTTTGTAAAATCTCACATGAGTCTGAATTTGGGTCAACTGGGGTGATAAACTAGGTCACTTGGTCAAATTAAAGAAATAGCTAGTGGGCACTCTAGAGGCCACATTTATCATTCATTTGATTTGAAAATTGGTTAAAATGTTTCTTTTGATATAGTCAAAGACCAGTTCAGATTTGGGTCATCTGGGGTCATAATGTAGATCACTAGGTCAAATTAAAGAAATATCTTTAGGGCACTCGAGGCTACATTTTTTGCTCAATTGACTTGAAAATTGGTCAGAATGTTTGTCTTCATGAAATATGAGTTCGAAATTGGGTCACCTGCGGTCAAAAACTAGGTCACATGGTCAAATTAAAGAGAAACCTTAAAGGCACTCTACTAAGGTGAGTGACCCAGGGCCATCATGGCCCTCTTGTTTCTTAATAATGCTTTGTCAGACAATAAGATTTTAGACTCTACCCGTATTGAAAGCATTTGCTAATAGCATATCAAATATGGCTCTAATGGTGGTATTTTCATGTCTTAAAGAGGAGAAAACATTGTGGGAAAATGAGAAAATGCTAGTTACCAGCATTTTTTCTCCTTTTGCCACAATGTTTTGGAAAGGCTTCCTCTCTTGTTGTTGACATACGGGATTGTTTGGTAAAGGGTAACTATATGTATATTTACCCTTTACCACACAATCCTGACTTGATGATCCTGAGGAAAAAGACTTTGAAAAAATTGTGGGAAAAGGAGAAAATGCTAGTAACCATATTTTCTCCTTTTCTCACAATGACCTTTCAAATATAAATTTCAGTTTTTGAGTCAGATTATTTTTTTCAGTTTAGACAAGTCTATAATTGTGTTGTCTTGTAAAGGGTTAATAAACTTTCGCTTGTTGGAATTACGTGTTTGAAGTAAACTGTAGCTGGTTAGACTTACATGTGTGAGGTAAACAGTAGATGTGATTCAGTGATTCAGTATATTGGATTTGATGTCGAACCTTTTACAACACAATCCTGAGTTTTAATGACCCTGAGAAAGAGACATTTTGAAAACATTGTGGGAAAAGGAGAAAATGCTGGTAACCAGCATTTTCTCCTTTTCCCACAATGTTTTCTATTCTATCAAAGAGCTACAGCTAATTTGTGCATATTTCAAATGTCCTGTCCCCAGTTACTTTCAGTTCGAATGTGTCAAGAATTTTGTGTTTGGTAAAGAGTTAAGACATAGAAAACATTGTGGGAGAGGAGACTATGCTGATTTTCCCAGGATGTTTTTAAAAGCCCTCTGCTATAGGGTCATAAAAAACATGGGGTTATGTAGGTTAATCATTGACTGTATTGTTGCGCTAAATTTCACTACATGTACTTCTCTTTGATACAAAGTATAAGTAATTGTGATTCTTTTTCAAGCTAACTTACCCTTCAAATCCACTTTAATAATGAAATTAATGCTACTGCAAACAATATCAGACATCATACCATGGCACTGTTTAACTATTAGTTTTTGTTTTAGCTTATTACCCAAAGAATAGACAAACTGTATACAACTTTTTAAAATGCAATGTGTCGATGTTGGAAGCAATGACACATATTTTTATGTTCCCATATTTCAAGTCATGTACTTCCTTTATCTTCAAATGTATCTTCTGTATGTCACTTATACTATTTTTAAGTACATCTTTCCATTGACTGTATGTTACTAGATTTTTTTTTTTAATTCAGTAGAATGACCGATATATAAATCAAGAAAGAGATATGTCGCGCAACATAATCTCTTAATTTATTATAGTTCCAAGCTAACTCTATACCAAAATGTAAAAATTGTAGTCCACATTGAAAGCATATTAAAAATGACAATGTGACTGTGACTCATATAATGTGATTTTCTATAATTAGAAAGAAAAAACTGTACGTAAAGAATACTGGTTACCAGCATTTTATTCTTTTCCCATAATGTTTACAAAAGTCCTGTCACTCAGGGTCATACAAGTAAGGCCTTCTGTGTTAAAGGATTTAAGTTGTTTTCATAAATTTATGAAATAAGTTTGTATATATTTACAGTTTTTAAACACTTTTTTTTTTCATCTTAGTTACTTTACTCTCTACCACATGACAAAATTTTAGAATGGTCAAAATTCAAAGCATTTGTAGACGACAAATTCATTGTTGGTCAAATGATTGGATTTGTTTCTGAAAGGTTAGAAAACATTGTGGGGAAAGGAGAAAATGCTGGTTACCAGCACTTTCTCCTTTTCCCACATTGTTTTCGAAAGTTTCAACTCCCAGAGATTGCGTCGTAATGGGATAATTATTTGCCACCTGACGTATGGATTCCAACAAAACTTCTTTTTCTGTACTTTTTATTCACGTAACTCAATCACTTATCACCTTTCAAAGAAAAATTACAGCAGACAATTTGTTTATTTGGATAATCAACAAGACGTTGGCTTTAATACAAGAGAATTTTAGAAAGTGGCCAAAAGGAGATCTTGCTCATTACGAAAAGTTTCATTTTTTGAGCACTGTTTTCAAATGTCGTCTGCTGCAAATGGAGAAAAATTGTTGGCAAGAGGTGATAGACGAGATTTCTGACATATCAATAGACTGTGAAACTCATTACAGATACATATCAAAAATTGTTTTTTGTACAAAATGTTAGTCTATATTGAATGTTGCTATTTGTAAATTTACAGTTAGTATATTTTGTTTCCTATTAAAACAGTGTTTTTGAACACGTTGTGTTGTTCTTTCTTCTTACCTATTGTCAGAATATTATAATTGAGCCATACTCTGGCAAATGAGGCCTTAATGCGTCTCCGTAATGCATGATACCAAGCAAGTCATCACGTGATAATGGATCCATAAAGTCCATTTTGTCTAACACCTGACTGAATAATGTCGTAGACTGGTCCATGGACCTGCAAAAAATTGACAAATAGCAAAAAGTTTCCTCCCAGGTTGACAGGGAGGCGCAGGCTGACCTGGGTCAATACTTTTTGGCAAATGCATTAAGACCCCTTTTCACAGAGCACGGCTCATATATTTGTTAACACGATGCGTAGTCATCGACCCCAGGCAGTCCGTCAAAGAGTCCCTTACACATACATGTATGCAGCTCTTCCTCCTGAAATACTTCCGAAACACGGTAAACAAACGCAAACTCCAGGAATCGGGTATCGCTTGCCTTGCAGCATAATTACTCGTCCAAATCAGCAGTAGCGCTGATCAACTTTTCGCATTGGAACAAATTGAAATTGTAAACGGAGTATCTTCAATTATTTGCTGTGAACGAATTTTGTCTTGCGGTAAGTTTACCTTCCAAATGGCTTCGTTTACTTGTGAAACCATGCAAACACCTTTAGGGTGATCTGTTGACGTTATATAGATGATATGCTGTTGACAGCGTTATGAAATACAACTGAAAAGTAATCCAATTGATTGCTTGACTTTTAGCGAAACTTTCGCAGCAATGTCCAAAGGGTCTTGGGCGCTTGACGCCTAAATTTTAGACAGTGTAGATCTAGATATGACTGCCTTTTGCGGATGGTGTAAATCAAAATCAGACTGAGCTGAACGTGCAGTCTGATCTATGATCTAGATCTATCTGTTTTGTGAAATATTCTGGCAAAAGAACCTTGAAATTGCAATGCTTTGATCTGCTTTTATTATTTAGAACGTCCCATTTTATTTATAAAGTGATTTAACCCTTTACCAAACGACAAATTTTGGATTGGACCAAATTCAAAGCCTTTACATGTATACGACAAATTCAGTGTTGTTAAAATGATGATTTTTGTCTTTGATGGGGTAGAAAACATTGTGGGGAAAAAAGAGAAAATGCTGCTTACCAGCATTTTTTTTTTTTTTTCTTTTCCCACAATGTTTTTGACAGAAATCCTTCATAGGGTCGTTAAAACTCGGGATTGTGTGGTAAAGGGTTAAGTCTTCCCTCATCCCTGAACATCGTTTCAAGTTTGCTAGTACCGAAAACCAAACTGATTTCAAATTGATGGTGCATTTATTGCTGAGACCAGCACAAAAATGTTGAAAACGATGTCAAACACCAATCAAATTACAAAAAAGGGACTTTCTTTGGTAACAAACCTATTTTACGTTTATCTTAAAATACCCTTTTTTCATGTTGCGGAACTTCGCAAGCGCCGCAAAAATTTCTTCACTTCGAGCAAATTTATCGCGTCACCACAAAAGGGGACCAAAACTTTAACTGTTTATTTCTGCTACTTAGAATCTTTTTTCTTGCTTCAAAAGCTCTTCACGATTTCCGCAACAGTTCTAACTAACTTTCGACACCTTCAAATGACGGTGTTTGTATGCTGTGCACCGACAAATTCATAATTTTGCACATGGTACATGTTGCGATGCTGCAAAAGTTTTCGTTCCGAATGGCTGGATATCGGACAAAATTTTTGCAGCACCACAAAAGGGGACTTTTCTTGTCACGCATTTATTTACAATTTCCAATTGCAATGTTGCGAAAGCTCTCTCTGTCTCTCTCTTCTTTCTTTGCTGTGCCCTTTTTCTTCTTCTTTCTCTCTAGTTTCTCTCTCTCGTTCTGTCCTTTTCCTTCTCTCTCTCTTTTCTCCATCTCTCTTCCGTACGTTTCTTTCTTCTCTTTTATCTCCCCTCTTCTTTCTCTCTTTTCCTTATTTTCTGTCCTGTTTCTTTTCTCTCTCTCTCTCTCTCTCTCCTTTTTCTTCTCTCTCTTTTTTCTCCCTCTGTCTTCTTTCTTTGTTCTCTTTTATCTCCCCTCTCTCTTTCTTCTTTCTCTCTTTTCCTTATTTTCTGTCCTGTTTCTTCCCTCCTCTCTCTCTCTCTGTTCCCTCTCTCATGTACGCGCCGTTCTTATAGGGCTTCAAATCTAGAGTCGCTGGTTCCATCCCCAGCTGGGTCAAATTCGGGATAGATGCTAGTTGTTACAAGACTCTTTCCTCTCTCACTGCTGAACATTGTGTCCATTAATATAATGTGGGAAAGCAACCAGTGGCTTGGAGACAATCTTGTTTGAAATTCCCGTACAAGAAACTCCATGAACGCATAGATAAGTGTTCTGGACGATGCGATATAATCTATGTAAAGTTGAAAACGGCGTTTAACACCAGACAAACACATTAGAACGCATTCGGACGCCTTTTTTGCTCACCTCTGAAGAATAAACGAAAGTAATTGAGGTGTCTTAAAAACCCTAGGATAGAAGGCTTTGAAAACATTGTGGGAAAAGGAGAAAATTCTAGTAACTAGCACTTTCTCCTTTTTCCGCGATGTTTTCAACCTTTTCAAAGACATATGACATCAATTGAATCACATTTTACTTTGTCGTCTGCAAATGCTTTCAATATAGAAGAGTCTAAAAGTCTGTCGCCTGGTAGAATTGAATTGTTGGATAATAAACGTGAATGACTATTATACGGGTATAGTCAGTGTCGACGAACGCATGTAAAAACACTGGGGCAAAAGAAGAGGGAAAAAAATCGTGTCAAGCATGCACAAAATAATCTTTTCCAACAGTATTTTTAAAACTCGTCTACTGCCATTGACTATGTATTAACCCTTTACCAAACGACAACAAGTTTCGACCAAGGTCAGCCTGCGCGGACTGCGCAGGCTGACCTGAGTCGATACTTTTTGCAGATGCTTTAAACCCTCTTTTCACAGAAAATGGCCCAATCTGTCTGGATTTCGATCGATTGCATATTCAGCTGTCGACAAAGGTCGAGATGATATACCGGGGGCCGAAAGATATGAAGTTCATCAGAATAAAATTCAGTTCTTGGAGATCTTGAACAAGTGAAAATACAAACAAAAGGTGATCGAAATACTAGAATAACACAGAAATTAGTTTAACTTTCTATGTTTTGTAACCTAAAATAGCAAAATTTAAAAGCATGAGGAATACTGTCATTAGTCATAGGAGCAATCCGAAGTGATGCCCTACTTTTTTCTCAAGACAGTTTCTACGAGCAGATTGCAAATCTCTGAGTTTCTTGTAGCAAATCCTACACATAAGTTCATGTTTGAACAAACAATAACTGGTTATTTTGATGAGTTCGGTTTTTCAATAACGTGTAAACTGTTTTCTCCATCTACGGACTCAATTTGAATGGATGGTACATCTTTCAAAGGAACTGGTCCGTTCCGATCGCTTGCCTGTGGTACTTCTACCGACCCCATGATGAAATTGTGCATTTCTTGGTCTTCGACGTGCGATACAGCGTAACCGCCTTGTCTGTGAGACCTCTTGTACCATAAATAAACAAGAATAACGATACATGCTAAAGATACCGTGCTTATACAGGCAACAGCGATGTAGTAACTATTCTCTGATGGCTTTTTTTCTTCGAAACCGTACGAAGTTTCAGCCAGTCCAGTCTTTATGCTTTTCGCCGTTTTGTTATTTGAACCAGTTGTTGTATTGAACTGTTTATCTTTAAGTCCGATGATAGCACCTTCAGTTGTAAACATACTTGACTGGCTGTTTGAATGAGTTGAGATGTCATATACTTCGTAAAGAGGTGAAGGCGTCACTGTTGATGATAATGGATATGATGATGATGATGATGATGATGGTGGCTGTGCGGTAGTCGGTGACACTGTGGGAGTCGACGACACAGGTGGTAATGAGGGTGAAGGTGGTGATGAAGATGATCGGGACTCTAATTGTAAGGTAGTCGGCGACACTGTGGGGGTCGACGACACAGGTGGTAATGACGGTGAAGGTGATGCTGACTGTGAAGATGACTCTGATTGTAGGGTAGTTGGTGACAATCTGAATGACAAAAACACTGAAGATGATGATGACGGCAATGGTGATGACGACGATAATGTTGACCGTGACTGTAGGGTAGTCGGTGTCAACAAGGAGGATAACGACGATGGCGGCAATATTGTTGGTCGTGATGTTGAAGTTGGTGGTACTAGTGGCTGTAGGGTTGTCGGTGTCAAAATGGGAGCTGGTGAAACTGATGATGACGATGCATGTGGTGATGATAACGAAACTGTGGCCTTTGACTGTATCGTACTCGGTAACAATGTGGAGGACGACAATGACGATGGTGGGAATGGTTGTGCCGGTGTTGACGACTTTTGTGATGTAGCTGATGATGAAATGATAGACGATGACACGGGCGGTATTGATGACGATGATGGTGATGACGATAACGGTGACCGACGTTGCTGGGTGGCCAGTGACAACATGGATGGTAGGGATGACCTAACTTGTTGTGTTGATGCTAACTGATGTCTTGAAATTAATTTAGATGATCTCAATGACGATGAATAATTGTCTGATGGTGTCGAAAGTATTACTGGTGATGACGACGACTTTGCTTCGAGTGTTGATGTTGACTCGGTTGATTTCGTCCATGAAGTTGACAGAAGTGTTGATGGGAAACAATGTGCTGAATTAATGAATGTCTCCACTGGGATATCCTCGTTATACATCTTACAATATCCAAGAATCTGTGCACCATTTAGAATTTCAACACGTTCCCTGGAAACACATTCACATGACAGATTGTTAAAACTCAAATCAATAATTCTTAACGCCGGTGATACAGACTTCAATACATTTGCTACTGACACAAGCTGATTATCAGAAATATTTAAAATACGTAAAGATTCCAAATACTTGAATGTGTTTAGTTTGATTTTATCTAGTTTATTTGAGCTTAAATCCAGCATCTCCAGTCTGACATTCTGATGGAACAAACCATCAGGCAGAAAACCGATATGATTATCACGAAGATTCAGATTCTGCAGTTCACGTAAAGTACTGAAAGCGTCGCCATCAATCGAGTGGATTATATTGGAGTGCAAGTCGAGTGTCTCGAGTTTCGATAGCCCGTAAAATGTATCATTAGTGACATTTTTCAGGATATTACTGCCTAATCCAATATACTTAATTGTTGACTGAATATTTCTGAAAGAAATGGGTTCAAGTGTTCGAAGTAGATTTTCTTCCATCTCTACTTCTACCAATGATTTTAATCCAAAAAAGTCTTCCCTCCTTAATGACTTTAATCCAACATTTGCAATATTCAATATTTTGACGCTCCACAAATCACTAAACCACCCATCTGGTATTTTCGGAATGGCACATTCAGATAGATCCAAATATTCTAACTGTATTTGTCCTCTAAATAAGCTCGATGGCATGTCCTCAGTGCCATGAATTTCCAAAGTCGATAACTTATCGAGATTCTCAAATAGTTGACGTGGCAAACCAAGGATACCTCTCATACAAATCTGACTCAGTTTTCGAGATGAGCGGAACAGTGTGTTTGGAACGGAGTGCAAATTGGTTGCTAATAATTCGAACATTTCGAGCGCTCTACAGGCCTCAAGAAAAGATTGAGTGATGGAAGGAAGCGACTTTGTTATAAAGGTTAATCTTGTAAGTGACGATGACATCGGGAGAAAAATGTCCTCGGGAATCTCGAACGCATTTCTGATGTCAATAGTCAAGGTCTCAACCTGATTTAGATTCTTGAACAGTGTCCTTGGCAACCTGGGTTGATGCAGTATAACCGAAAGTTCTCGAAGAGACGGCAAGACGGATAATGCTTTCTGATGAAAGAATCGAGACTCTAAATTCGAGATGGTTCTTATATCCTGTAAACCTGCAAGAGAATCTTCAGTAATATAGTCTACTATATTATCACTGAAGTCAATTTTCCGAGTAGCATTACATCCCATAAACTTGCTTGACGATAGCGATGTTAGATGATTCCCAGTCAAATCTACTTCTATGAAACCGTAATTACACAAACCATCCAGATTCTCTGTCGCAAGCCGATTGCCAGAAAAATTCAAAAATCGTGTAGAAGTGGGCAAATCATCCGGAACTGCCACTAGTTCTTTATCAGCACAGTCAGCGAAAGTCATGTTGTGTCTGTCTCTCGTGCAGGTACAAGGACCACAGTCGGCAGACAGAGCAAAGCCGACATAATTCAAAATCAACAAAAACTTCCAGATGGGAGCTCCTCGGTCCATGACCAATGTCTTTGCGTGGTGAAATATGGAGAGTAGCCAAACTGAAATGAAAACATATGAGCGGTGACCAGGCTTGGAAAAGGGTTCAGTGCATCTTTGTGATGCATTATACCAAGCAAGTCATCACATTATTGTGGATCCATAAAATCCATTTTGTTTAAGCGACTGACTCATGTGCCAGAATCGTCCTTGGACATGCAGAAAGTATACAAATAGCAAAATGTATCGACCGATGTCAGCCTGCGCAGTCCGCTGCGCAGACTGACGTCGGTCGATACTTTTTGCAGATATATTAAACCAGCATTTTCACCGAGCATGACTCATATTAACCCTTTCCCAAACGACAGATTTTGGACTGGTCCAAATTGAAAGAGTTTGCAGACTACAATTTTAAATTTGATGAAAATGGCAGAAAGTTATCCAAAAGGGTAGAAAACACCGTGGGAAAAGGAGAAATTGCTCGTTACGAGCAATATCTCCTTTTCCCACAGTGTTTTCCAAAGACTTGTACTGCAGACACGTGAAAACCAGGGCTTGTTTGAGAAAGGGTGGTAACACAAGCGTTTTTAGAGAAATACCCCCCCGAGCCCCAGTGGCTCAAGTCGGAAAAGTTCAAGGCTTATAATGCATTGATTGAGTTCGAACCCTAAATAGGCTGCAGTTCCTTCTTATTGTTGATACGTACATTCTTCTCAAAGACATTTATTTAAGGCAGCAATCAGTGGCTTAGAAATGAACACATCGAACCGTATTCGCCAACCATTCTAAACTGAACTCTTAGTCTAATTCTGAAGTTAGGCAAAAATACAATTTCTGATTGGCTAAATCATACGGTTTACCTTTGTGTTACTTTGAAGCTTGAAAACCTGTGGATTTTTACAGGCAAAAATGTTTTACAATCGGCGCCTGAAAGGTCGCCGTTTAGACCGGATTATTTTTCAAAGAAGAATGATCGATATCGTATTGCTACCTTCCAATCGAAGAAAACATCGTCCAAGCGCCAGACAGTGATCGAACGGTGTCCGGTCAACGTGTTTACACTCAATAATTCCACCCCCCCCCCCCCCCAAAAAAAAAAAAGAAAAATCGCGCGGTCGCCGTCAACTTTCAAATAGTACTTAAACCTTCGACGTGCGCCGTCAGACGACCAAAGTTTCAGCTTCCACTGCTCGATAGCCACTGCCGCCGGACTAGCGCCGTCCGATTTCTCCGGATTTCGAGCAAAACGGACACCGTCCGACTGCAGTCACATCATTTTATGTAAGAAAGATACATAAAAAGATATAAATGAATAACAAAAACCAGACTTGCGAAAACATCGTTCCTAGTCGGTATCAAGTTGTAGAAAAAGGTGATGGGTTAGTAAAATACATGTATCTGATATTGATTCTTAAGCCCCCCTTCCCCGCCCCCTCCTCCGAAATAGTTCAGGTCTACGGGCCTTCTGCTTAGAGACATTTGAATGGCTGAAATGATTAAGATTTGGTTGGGAAATGTCATATCTTGTATACTTCATAAGATATTCCGTTTGGGTATACGTTTTTGAGCATAAAAACTAGGGAACTGATTGACTGAACGGCGTTAAATACGTCGCTTTCAACATTATTTCAGTCATATATCACGGCGATAGCTCACATATTCATGTATTTCCTGGATTTCACCAGTAGCAGGCTATGGCTCTGAAGTGTCTTGTCCATGGACACTCCCACGCAAAACCGAATGGATCCAGATAGGATACATTTGTATGAGGTGGTTTCATTGCCAAGAAAGCACGTTTTTATGGATTTTAGTCACATTTCAAGCGCACACTTGCCTATATACGCCAGTAAGCATGTGAATCCATATGATACTGAAAAAAAAAAGAAAAGAAAATCGGCCTAGCAACCTTAGGGTATATTTGTTGCTTCACGCTCTTCAAACTGCAGGTTCTAAGAAAGTAAATAAATCATACCAGAACACCAAGAATGCACCATTATTTCCAAGTTTTCATGTGAAATTATTTCCAAGGTTTCCTTTGCAACTATAAATTCAAATGAATAGAGGCCTAGCGACGCCCCTTTATTTTGGTGTGCGTATTGAAGATAAGGCATGAGAATCTGGGAAGTGGGAAGGAATAACCTGGTTTTTCTAGAAATTCACACACACACACAAAGAAATAATTACATAGTTTAAAACTTGTGAATTTACGAAAAAAATAATCAGTTGAAAATGAGCAAAACTATTATTGCTCTATTTCTGTTCATTAACTCTTTACCAAACGACAAAATTTTAGACTAGACCAAATTGAAAGCATCTGCAGACGACCGAATAAATGTGACTGAAAAATTGCAGTTTGTTGCGGGAAGGGTAGAAAACATTGTGGGAAAAGGAGAAAATGCTGGTTACCAGCATTTTCTCCTATTCCTACAATGTTTTCAATAGGCTTCTTTCTCAGGGTCATTAAAAGCCGGGGTTGTGTGGTAAAGGGTTTTATCTCAGTCAAATAACTTTTTTTTCAACATTGTGCCAGTAGCATATACCTTAATAGGCAAGGGTAATTCTCAGCTCTTTGACCGTATTTGGATAACTGAGCACTATAGCAAGAGCAAAAACATAACTTTTATTGTTGGTGAATCTGACAACAGACAAGTATTTTTCGGGAGGTTATAGAGGTACTATCATACGTATGGATCCATTTTGAAAATTGAAGAGACCGTGGATTCGCTGTTCACACGGTATTTCAAATACGCTGATAGAAAGAATATTTATATGCTGATTCGTTAGTAAGGTGGTCAATATCTTTCATCTTATTTTATATTCACACCTACAGTAGGCCTAATAACATTTATAAGTCGTGTTCATGTCTTGTCGCTGATTGCGACCATTTACAAAATAGCTAAACAAAAAATAGGTTGATAAAAGAAAACTTGTTAGTTGTGGATTTAGTAGTATTTCACTAATGTCGAATTTCATTCTTAAAACGGAAAAAAGTATAGCCTACACAATTGGAAAAAGAAGATTTATAGTCGCTTGCGGTATTATCGTGGGTTCTTCAATATCGTGGTATTTACAATTTCCGAAAGTAAGGCTGAAATGCGCCTCCTTGAGGATGTCCTCACGTGAGCATTTGTAGGTCAGATACAGTCAACACACTTTGCAAACTCACTTCGGCAAATTTTCCGAAAATTGTAGGTAAAATCGAGTTTTCATCCGAATAGTAAGAAAACTTGGCTCTTTGCAAAATCACTCTATCCACTAGATGAAGTTGATGATCTTATCAGCGTAACAAAATCAATATCATGATAACAGTTCTGTAAAATTTGTTTTTCTGTCACTGAAGTTTATCAAACAGGAAAGTAAATTTTAGACGACCGTTAAATGATGACGTCACCGCTTTCCAAATATGGGAATGAAAATAAGAGGCCCGGACAAAATTTTTGACTCGCTAATTATAAAAATCTTCTCAAAGCTCTACATTTTTTTTAATTGAGTTCCCTGATGTCTTGAAACGAAAGAACACTAGAAATTATATATTCACTTTTTTTTATCCACGAAAGAGGGCCAAAATGGGGTATTTGATGCTATTTTAATCAAAGATCTGTAGACGTCGTTTTTCCCTCCATTTTCACACGTGCGCAAAGTAAAACCTCGTTTACAAAATGACAGGGAGAATTTATTTATATATGTTACTCAAAATTCTTCATAAAATCATCTCAACACTTTGAAAATAACTTGATTTTCACTTGCCGAAGTTTTGAACATAAATAAGGAGAGCATGTAAATCTTCCAGGGCCTCATCTCAGTTCCACGATAATACGGGAAGTAAACCTTTGTAAAAGTTGGTCAATGCTGTCCCCTGCTTTGCCTTGATTTAAAATCGTTAACTGACAAAAGGAAAATCAGTTATAGTAGAAATATACGTGAGGTATCATCGCATGATTTTTGCAACAGAAAAATAGCAGGCAAGACACTAAGTTTTCTTCACACAGTGGAATGTTTTAGTACCACGATAATAGGGAATTCATATCAATCCTAATACGTTTCGAGCTACACTAGAAAGCGGATCAGATAATAATTAATTTCTTACTGATTAATTTAAGAAGATAAGTAATATCAACACGAAACTTAACCTAGCCCTATCCGATGGCAACAGCATTTATGTTTAAATTACTTTCAAAAGAATTACCTTTTGAAAAAAAAAATACAGAAAACTTTGAAACAGCAGTTGATGTGATCGATGTTACTAGCCGCTTGACAAAAATTAAATCGTTTTATGATTCTGATGATATTTTCCTACTGGTCTAAAACCAAAACTTCTCGATAAACAGAAGCCAGAAATAGGCATCCTACGGATAGTTAATAAAATGGGTTACTATGATATTAAGATACAACCTCATGAAATTCCTCGGAATATCAAAGGGAAAAGTCTAACTTGGTCGCTGAAGTTTTAAGAAAAGGCTGCAGCTTTTGTGGTCAACAACCCCCGTTCTACGTAACTTATTACACATACTTGAAGATACTTGATAAAATACAAAATACAGAGAAAGAAATTCACATTTACAGTCTCAAATAAATAGCCTTTAAATGTTTAACTCTTTACCAAACGACAAATTTCAGACTCCTTCAAATTCAAAACTGTTGCAGATTACGAAGTGTGGCTCAACTAGTGAAATTTGTGTCTGAAAAAACAGAAAACATTGCTGAAAAAGGTTAAAATGCTGATCACCAGCATTTTCTCATTTTCCCACCATGTTTTCAAGGGCTTTCTTTCTGCGGGTCATTAAAAGTCAGGATTGTGTGATAAAGGGTTAAGTTTCTCCCTGGTAACTTCAGCTACTGCAAGGATGTTATATATAGACGCATATTGTACTTAGAGGTTCTGCGTGGCTCAGTGGTGAAAGTGGGAATTCTGTGATCAAGATGTACTGGTTTTGCCTCTCACTCCAGTTTTTGTCAGGATGTTACTGAAATACTGCTGAAAACGGCGTAGGACTCCATTTAAATAAAAAAACAAACAAACAAACACACACACACACACACACAAAATCTTGTTTAGTTGAAGGGTTAAACGTGTGTACCAATGTCTTCCACCAGTTCATAAAATTACTATGTAAGGCAGAATGAGAGGGTCATCACTATAAAAAGGTGGAGACCTCCATGCATTTTTTTCTTACAGGTTGAAGTAATTCTACGGGGAAGATTCTCAGCTAACAATATATATATATATGAAGTATTACAAAAACAAGAGGGCCATGATGGCCCTGGACGCTCACCTGAGTCAATAGGCGAAATTCACTCAACGTGCATAATTCAATTTCTGACCAATTGTCAGGTCAATTGAGCTTAAAATGTGGCCTCTAGAGCGTCCACAAGGAATTTCCGTAAGTTGACCTAGTGACCTAATCTATCACCCCACGTGACCCAATTTATCGCCCCACGTGACCCAATTTAGAACTCATCAAAAAATTTATCAAGACAAACATTCTGAACAGTTTTCAAGTTAATTGAGCAATAAATGTGGCCTCTAGAGTGCCCACAAAGTGTTTCTTAAATTTGACCCAGTAACCTAGTTTATGACCCCAGCTGACCCAATTTCAAACTCACCCAATATTTCATCAAGACAAACATTCTGACCAACTTTCAAGTCAATTGAGCAAGAAATGTGACCTCTAGAGTGCCCTAAAAGATTTCTTTAATTAGACCTAGTGACCTAGATTATGAGCCCAGGTGACCCAATTTTAAAGTCATCCTAGATTTCATCAAGACAAACATTTTGACCAATTTTCAAATCAATTGAACAATAAATGTGGCCTCTAGAGTGCACACAAGGTATTTCTTTAATTTGACCTAGTGACCTAATTTAAGACCCCACATGACCCAAATTCGTACTCATGTGAGATTTTATCAAGACAAATATTCTGACCAATTTTCAAGTCAATTGAACCAAAAATGTGACCTCTAGAGTGCCCATAAGGTATTACTTTAATTTGAACTAGTGACCTAGTTTATGATCCCAGGTGACCCAAATCCAAACTCATCCGAGATTTTATCAAGACAAACATTCTGACCAAATTTCAGGCCATTTGAGCAATGAATGTGGCCTCTAGAGTGCCCATAAGGTATTTCTTAAATTTGACCTAGTGACCTAGTTTATGACCCCAGGTGACCCAATTTCAAACTGACTGAACATATTGTGCTCAGGTGCGCTAACAAACTTAGAACAGGTTCACTACATACCAAATAACAAAGCTCTATGCCTTCAAGGTTTAGAAAAGAAGAATTCTAAAGTTTTCCTTCTTTGTTCCTATGTTAGAACTTGTGACCTCCGGGGCAGGGCCAGTTTTGACCCCAGGGGCATCGTATGAACAAACTTGGTAGAGGTCCACTAGGAGATGCTACATACCAAATATCAAAGCTCTACGCCTTCTAGAATCAGAGAAGAAGAATTTTAAAGTTTTCCTTCTTTGTTCCTATGTTAGAACTTGTGACCCCCGGGGCGGGGCCAGTTTTGACCCGAGGGGGATCATATGAACAAACTTGGTAGAGGTCCACTAGGAGATGCTAGATGCCAAATATCAAAGCTCCACGCCTTCCAGTTTCAGAGAAGAAGAATTGTTAAAGTTTTCCTTCTTTGTTCCTATGTTCGAAACTTGTGATTCCCCCGGGCGGGGCCAGTTTCGACCCCAGGGGCATCGTATGAACAAAGTAGGTAGAGGTACGCTAGGACATGCTACATACCAAATATCAAAGCTCCACGCCTTCCAGTTTCAGAGAAGAAGAATTTTAAAGTTTTCCTTCTTTGTTCCTATGTTCGACACTTGTGACCCCCGGAGCAGGGCCAGTTTTGATCCCAGGGGCATCATATGAACCAACTTGGTAGAGGTCCACAAGGAGATGCTAGATGCCAAATATCAAAGCTCCACGCCTACCAGTTTCAGAGAAGAAGAATTTTAAAGTTTTCCTTCTTTGTTCCTATGTTCGAACTTGTGACCCCCGGGGCGGGGCCAGTTTTGACCCCAGGGGTATCATATGAACAATCTAGGTAGAGGCCCACTAGGAGATGCTATATACCAAATATCAAAGCTCTACGCCTTCTAGAATCAGAGAAGAAGATTTTTAAAGTTTTCCTTCTTTGATCCTATGTTCAAAACTTGTGACCCCCGGGGCGAGGCCAGTTTTGACCCCAGGGGCATCGTATGAACAAAATTCGTAGAGGTCCACTAGGAGATGCTAGATGCCAAATATCAAAGCTCCACGCCTTCCAGTTTTAGAGATGAAGAATTTTAAAGTTTTCCTTCTTTGTTCCTATGTTCGAACTTGTGACCCCCGGGGCGGGGCCAGTTTTGACCCCAGGGGCATCATATGAACAAACTTGGTAGAGGTCCACTAGGAGATGCTACATACCAAATATCAAAGTTCTACTCCTTCTAGAATCAGAGAAGATTTTTAAAGTTTTCCTTCTTTGTTCCTATGTTCAAAACTTGTGACCCCCAGGGCGGGGCCAGTTTTGACCCTAGGGGCATCATATGAACCAACTTGGAAGAGGTCTACTAGGAGATGCCTAATATAAAAGCTCCACGCCTTCCAGTTTCAGAGAAGAAGAATTTTAAAGCTTTCCTTCTTTGTTCCTATGTTCGAACTTGTGACCCCCGGGGCGGGGCCAGTTTTGACCCCAGGGGCATCATATGAACACCTTGGTAGAGGTCCACTAGGAGATGCTACAAACCAAATATCAAAGCTCTACGCCTTCTAGAATCAGAGAAGAAGATTTTCAAAGGTTTTCATATTTTTTGCCTTTCTGTTGCCATGGCAACCAGAGTTTTGGATGGAATTCAATCTCTTGAACAACTTTGGTAGAGCTTCACCCAAGGAACATCCCTGCCAAGTTTCATCAAGATTGGCCCAGCAGTTTAGGAGGAGATGTTTAAAGGAATTGTGGACAGACGGAGAGATGGACAGATGGACGCCGGACAATACAATACACACCTCACAATACCTCATCTTAGCACTTCGTGCTCAGGTGAGCTAAAAAGTAAATGTCAAAAAGGTGAAAAGCCATGTTCTGTTCTATCATGCTGGTAAATCCATGTATATTGACATACCAAGTATTTAACCTCTTCAGTGCCAAGGAAATCAGCTACTTTTTTAGGGGGCAATGTAAAACAAGGTGACTGCACCCTCTTTTTACATGATTAATTTTTGAATTTGTCCAAATTTTCATAAGTATTGTACAGAAAATAAGATCCCTAGAATGGTACACAATCTTGTGTAAAGATTTGACCTGGTGACCTAGTTTTTGACCTGACATGACCCATTTTTGCACTCGTCTAACATAAGTGTATTATCAAGACAAACAGTCTGACCATCCTTCTTGAGTATTGGACTGAAAATGTGGCTCTAGAGTGTATGTAAGATTATTCAAAGAATTGACCTGGTGACCTAGTTTACCACTCGATATGATTCATTTTTGAACCAGTCCAAGATATTATCAAGCCAAACATTCTGACCATGTATTATGAGCGTCAGACTGAAAATGTGGCCTCTATACCGCACACAAGGTAAAAGTTGGCGATGCATGACAGACACACCACAATCACAGAAGCTCACCTTGAAAACTTCATGCTCTGGGCTGCCTTTCACTAAACTGCATACGTATGTAATCTGAAGTTTAAGTAAGCAAGCATCAAGTCTGAAACCAAGCTTCACTCAACAGCGTAACTTTATGGTTTGAGTAAATATTTGCACCACTTTATGCTATCTAATACCTTTGGGTAAAGCATGTATCTTACGCGTGTATGTACACTCCCAAATAATTTTCGTATATCTACGCAGTTTGCAGTTTATTGAAATGCAGCACAGGGGCATCCTCGTTGACCCAGTTCCGATGTACATGTATTCCGTAAACTACATTCATCACCCCTGGGTTATCTTGCGTATGTTTTCTTGTTCTCATGAATTATTCATGAGGCATTTTGATTAGTAATCTCAGTTTTTTCAGTGAGAAAATTTAATCTAATTTTATCAACCATATGCCATCATTTCTATTTTTACCTCGTCTACAACCAATCAAATCGATGGATGTAGGTAACGGAATACATTGGAACTGGGTCAACGTGGATGACGTCACCCCTGCTATATACCCCTATGGACTGCAACAGCACGCTGTATTTCTGAATATTTGCCATCGTATACAAGGATTTGTAATGTCTGCCCTGGATTGTCACAGAAGGAAGGCCCACCGGCGGCCGCCATATTCATTGATAATGATGTGGGTTTTACCCGGTCTATTCATAACAATGGAAGAAATGTGATTATTCTCCACTACAAGAGAGTATCATTATGTCATCGACAATTCGATTGGCTATTGGATGTAATTCGCAATCTTATGAATATTCATAGCAACAACGGTTTCGCAATTGAATGTCCTTGTCTTCCGCTAGGTGGCATTTTTCAAATACATCACCTATTAAACTGGTACCCGTTGTATCTCCCGTAACCGTCCGATAGACAACAGGCAACATCCGATTTAAAAACTGTTGACAGAGATTTGCAGTAAACAGTTGGTATTCTAAAAAAATAGTTTCCCCGTTTGAAATCATTTCGTCTTCTAAGAAATTTGTAGCGAAAGACAGGCTTGATTCTTCCACAGACGTATTTTTTATTGCCACTTTCGCCTGCACTTTTTAAGTGGCAATTTACGTACCGCATATTGATATATGTCCATTTTTTATCAAGTGATGCGTCATAGCAGACAGGTCAGTCTTCGAAGAATATGACATGCGCAGACAACGAATTGAATGTCCCCGGGGTGATGAATGGTAATACTTCACACCCGAGTTAACAAGGGTGCCCAGGTGAGCTGAAATCTCAACCTTATTTGACAGCTGAGATTACATTTCACTGAAACTCAGAAAGGTTTTTATCCTGTGGGCTTTACTACACAAATGAATGGTATACATGAACTGCGCTCTGTGAAAATGGGGCTTAATGCATCTGCAAAAAGTATCCTCCCCATGTCAGCCTGAGCAGACTAGGTTGACATGAGCCGAAACTTTTTGCCATCTTTTAAATTTTCTGCATGTCCAAGGATTATTCCCTCCAGATTTAGGCAATTGTTATACGAAATGGATTCTATGAATTTATAATTATCTGATGACTTGCATGATATCATGCATTAGGGAGATGCATTAAGCCCCCTTTTCACAGAGCATGGTTTTATAGCTAGGATCAGATGACATTTTCCGTGCAGTCTGACCTTGATCTATGCCATCTGCATATTTTTTGCCAAAAGCACTGCAAGGGTTAAAACATGAGAAAAATTTTCATTTTTACATAGTTATTTTACTGAAAAATACATCACATAATAGAGGCTGCTACAATCAAGACAGTACAAAATATCAGAAATATCTAAAGGAAAAAAAGAAAATGGTGAACAAATAATAGAAAGTACACAGATGGAAATTTGAAAGTAGGATTTAATAAATCTTGTAAGGAATGATTTACATATAGAAATACAGAAAACTCAGTGGCAATAATACCCAATGTTTTGGAAATTCACTTTCTTTTCCTCTAGGAAGCCTTGGCTAATACTACTACACCTATTTTTCGAAAACATTCTAAAAAGATAAAGGATATATTTCAAAATACTGGAATAAAGTTAAAAGCCCTTTCCCCTTACTAAGTAACATCAGGGAGAAAAAATAAGCACCTAGCAACATTTACAAAGAGTTAGAGAGACAGAAAAAGGCAAAAATTCATAATAAAAAAGTCCACTCTCTGTATCGCTTAACCATTTCAACCGCTAGACAGCCAAATGAATAAATTACCGACATTCAGTTGAGACAAAGATCCCAATCCATGCAATTTTTGTACTGGCTGTATCAATAAAAAATCTCACTACATGGGCCAATGTAGACCCAAGATCAGAAGGCAAGCTCTGTGTAGTCTGATCTTATTCTCAACTTTCCAAAAAGAGCTAAATACTGTAAGTTGTACATGTATTTGGACACTTAAGGTGTTAAAAGTGGGCACATACAGGTTAAAACACCAAACAAAAATGCCAATATTACAACTGGCTGCTAGAGGTGCCAAAAGGAACAAATGGAAATCATCCCTTAAAACGCTGAATAAACCCAATGGACATTTTCATTCTACAATAAGACCAAGAAAAATGCATTTTCTTGGCTGCCTTTTGTCTGTACTGAATCAGCAAAGCGGACAGTGTAGATCAAAGATCAGACTGCACATTTTGTGCAGTCTGATCTTGATCTGCACTGGCTACAAAAGCAACTATAGTAGTGAAGGTGCTTTAAGGGGTTAAGATGATCAAACTCTCAAGAGTAAATTGTTCTATGGTGATCACATACTCGAAGAATAAATTGTCTTACAAAAAATCTTTGAAAACAAGACTTACAAATAGTTGACTTTTTTTGACAGCATTCTAATCTACAATTACAACACGTGAAATATACAGCATGAACTGTGGAATATAATTACAACTCATTTACAGGATAAATTCCTTGGGCTCTACTCTCCAATTCAATGCTAATTCTAAATTCTGGGACCAGCCACCTGATGGGGCAAGACAGAGCATCTTCACCGATCAGGTGGCAAGTCTTTAAAATCAGAATAAACAACATTTAACCCTTTACCACACAACTCCGACTTTTAACAATCCTGAAGAACCCTTTTGAAACCATTGTGGGAAAAGGAGAAAATGCTGGTAACCAGCATTTTCTCCTTTTCCCACAAGGATTTCTTCTCTGTCAAAGACAAGTTTCCTCATTTGAGCCTTATTTAAAATGTCATCTGCAAGTGCTTTGAATTTGGAGAAGACTACATTTTTCTCATGTGGTAAGGAGTTATAATGATTGGTGAGGGCTGCCCCTGATCTCATGCAGTGTGAGACTATAGAACTAAGGTGATTTTGATTTTGTGCAAAGTTACATGAAATGTTGTTGTAAAATCATGAAAATCCATCACCCTACAACATTCCTAAAATACTGTTTGCAATGTGAAAACATTCTAGTAAAACAAACTTTTTGTTTACATGTACATGTATTAACCCTTTACCCCACAATCCTGACTTTTAACCCTTTCCCAAACAAGCCCTGGTTTTCACGTGTCTGCAGTACAAGTCTTTTGAAAACACTGTGGGAAAAGGAGAAATTGCTCGTAATGAGCAATTTCTCCTTTTCCCCCAGTGTTTTCTACCCTTTTGGAGAACTTTCTGCCATTTTCATCAAATTTAAAATTGTTGTCTGCAAACTCTTTCAGTTTGGAAGGGTCTAAAATTTGTCGTTTGGGAAAGGGTTAAACGACTCTGAAAGAGAAGGCTTTTGAAAACATTATTGGAAAAGGAGAAAATGCTGGCAACCAGCATTTTCTCCTTTTCTCTATAATGTTTTCTGCGCTATCAAAGACAGAAATTGTCATTTAAGGAAGATTTCATTGGTTGTCCAGAAACGCTTTCAATCTGGTCCAGTCCAAAATTTTGTTGTTTGGTAAAGTTATCTTTTTCAGTCCCGACTCTAGGAAATGCCACCTTTTTTTTCTAAGATCTAAGGGGAGATTTCAACTCCTATTGCAATTACTTTAGTCAGTTTGTATGGTGTTTGACGCTATTTTCAACAAACTATCAATTATATCATGGCCACCACTCCACCTATCTGTGCTTCCCTAGAGTTTCTTCTACCAGTACCCCGCACAATATTCTTCCCAAGCCACTGGCTACTATCCCACATAATCATCATTGAAACTATGATGAGCTTGTGGTTTAATATCAGATGGCAGACGGAACAGATCTAAGATCAGACTGCATGCTGTGTGCTGTCTGATCTTGATCAAAGCCATCCACAAAGGCTACTTCATCAAAATCGTCATTGGATATGAAGGAGTTAAATCCGACATTCTTTATTTGTGCTGAGGAATAATATTATACGTGATTATATTCTAAAAGACAGGGTGTGTTTTCTGTTACTTATTTAGCTGTAAGGGTTCACTGTTTTCATTGATACTGCACTAAATTGCATTCACATTAACAGGATTCTTTCAAACAAATCTTGATGACCCAATGTCAGAACACTTTCAACATTTAGCAAAACTAAAATAGGATGAGTACAGGCATAAGGAGGAAAGAAAGAAAGGAGCCATGCTCTGGCAAAAGGGGGCTTAATGCACCCCTGGAATTTGTTATACCAAGCACGTCATCACATAATTAGGGATCCATTAAACCCATTTTGTCGAACAAACAATGGAGGTAAACTGGCCCTCTGACTGCATAAAATTGACAAAAAGCAAAAAGTTTTTGCCCAGGTCAGCCTGCCCAGGCCGATGCATTAAGCCCCCTTTTCACAAAGCATGGCTCAAATATAAACACAAAAACAATGACAAGATTTCGGCCATACAATACAAGTTCACTAAACCACAAAAATGATGAAATGGAAATAAAGCTTTCAATTTTTCAACAAATATCAAATTAAATTCACTTTTTCAAGCCAATCATACTAAATGCTTCTTTTCTGCAAATAAGTCATCTTATCAAAACACTTAGTTCTGCAAACTAGCTTTATCCATCTGTTAGAACTTGTAAATTCTATCTTTATTTTCTAGAATAGCTTTTTGATTGGCTAGCACATGTCTCCGCAAATCAGAAGGCTAGTCTTCGGGTTACTTCACTATCATTGCAGCAGAAAACTTCCAAAACCTCTTCTACCCACATGGAATACCAGCAATTACAAGTAAACTTTCCCTCTGCAACCATATTTTCAAACATGAACTGCCATAAGCCTACCTTAAACCCTTTACCACACAATCCCAAGTCTCAACGACCCTGAAGAAAAAGGCTTTTGAAAACATTGTGGGAAAAGGAGAAAATGCTGGTAACCAGCATTTTCTCCTTTTCTCACAATGTTTTCTATCTTTCCAAAGGCAGAAATCATCATTTGATCTACATTAAACTTGTTATCTGCAAATGCTTTGAATTCGAACCTGTTCAAAATTTCGTTGTTTGGTAAAGACTTATCTCCTGAAAGTTTCTCAAGGAGGTAAAGAGTAAAAATAGCTGTCTCCAAATCAACCTAATATAGTTAACCCTTTACAACACAATCCCGACTTTTAAACGACCCTGAGAAAGGAGCCTTTTGAAAACATTGTGGAAAAAGAAGAAAATGCTGGTAACCAGCATTTTCTCCTTTCCTCACAATGTTTTCTACCCTTCCCAAAACAAATTTCAATTTTAAAGTGGCATTTATTTTGTCGTCTGCAAATGCTTTCAGTTTCAATTCGTCTAAAATTTTGTTGTTTGGTAAAGAGTTAACCAAAAAATAGCAACAAATCTACCTACAAACCAAAAAAAAATCTTAATTTCCTATAATGTCTATATATTGGTAGATTTTGGCCTGTTTCAATGGAAGAACAATCTTTTATGCCTTTTTATTTTGGCTTCTCACAAACATTTATGACATTAAGAGGACTGAATACGGATAGTTTTGAAACTAACATTTAATACAACTGACTTTTTTCAGACTTAAAATTCAAAAAGCTTCATCCTGCTATTTCAATAAAAAAAACCCTTTCCTAGTCATAGAAAAATTGGTCTTATTTTAGATTTAAATAGTATGCCTCAAAGTGAGCTTAATTCTTTACCACACAATCCCACATTTTAACGACCCTGAGGAAGAAGCATTTTGAACACATGGTGGGAAAAGGAGAAAATGCTGGTAACCGGCATTTTCTCACAATGTTTTCTACTCTTCCAAAGACAAATTTAAATTTTTGAGTCGCATTTATTTTGTCGTCTGCAAAAGCTTTCAATTTGGACTAGTCTAAAATTTTGTCGTTTGGTAAAGAGTTAAACCTCACAAAAAAAGTAAGAGAGATGTGAATAATTATGGACATGCCAAATTATCTCCGTCAGAAAAGAGGAAACGGATAAGGGTAATGTAAAAATTAATTTCTCAAGGACAAACATGAAAACTTATCTTTATAGACACTTAATGTATAGTACTTAACTCTTAACTCTACCACATGACAAAATTCAGCCTTGTCCAACTCTGAAGCATTTGCAGAGATAAATTCAACTGTAGCTTAAATGATGGTATTTGTCTTTGAAAGGATACAAAACATGGACAGAATGAGGAAAAAGTGCTGGTTACCAGCATTTTCTCTTGTTTTCAAAAGAATTTATCCTTAGGGTTGTTAAAACACGGGGTCGTGTAGTAACGAGTTAACCAAACAGCAAACGCTGGTTACCAGCATTTTCTCCTTTTCCCTTATGTTTTCGAAAGCTTTCTTACCTTAGAGCCATTTAAACTCTGGACTAGGTGGTAAAGGGCTGGACAAATATTTTTTAATTCATTGAGTTCATGCAAAAAAAAGGCTAGCTGAAGATTTCATTTCATTCTACAGTTTAACGTTACAGGAAGAAAATGGCTAAAACTTTAACTATTGTTGGAATCTCTCTTCAAATCTTGATTTTGCAATGAAAAACATTCCTTTGTTATGTACATTTGAGCCATGCTCTGTGAAAAGGGGGCTAACTGCATCTGCAAAAAGTATCAAACCAGGTCAGCCTGCACAGTCCGCGCAGGCTGACCTGGGCCAAAACTTTTTGCTTTCGGTCAGTTTTCTATGTGTCAAAGGACCATTCTACCTCATGATTCAGTCGGTTGTTAAAAAACAGTTGTTGTTACGGATTCATAATTTTGTGACGGCTTGTCTGGCATCATGCATCATGGGAGATGCACTAAGCCCCTCCCCCCCTTCACAGAGTATGCTTCATTTATTTGTGTACTCCATGAACTCAATCAATTTAAAAGCATGTGCAGCAAACAAAAAAAAAAAAAAAAAAAAATGTTGCTCAAATGTTGATTTCTGTCTTTGATAGGGAAGAAAAACATTGTGGGAAAAGGAGAAAATGCTGGTAACCAGCATTTTCTCCTTTTCCCACAATGTTTTTGAACACCAGCTTTCTTCAGAGTCATTAAAACTCATGATTGTGTGGTAGAAGGCTAATAGCAATGAGCAGATATGCAGAATATGATGACAAATATACATGGAGCAATCTCATTTAAATCAAAATAGCAAATGATTGGAATATCTTGCTTAACTTGAAGTGCAGTGTATTGGTTGAAACAAATCAAGCCATGCTCTAGCAAAAGGGGGTTTAATGCATCTCCATAGTGCGTTACACTAAGCAAGACATTAAATCATCATGGATCCATAAAGTCCATCTTGTCTAACAATGGACTGAATCATGAGGTAAACTGGTCCTTGGACTTGCAGAAAATGGACCAAAAGCAAAAAAAAAAAAAGTTTCAGTCCAGATCAGCCTAGGCAGACTGCACAGGCCAACATGGGTCGATACTTTTTTTGCAGATGCATTGAACCTCCTTTTCACCAAGCATGGCTCAAATATACACTGAAACGTGTAGCAGCACCTCAACTTGCTTATACAAGCAATTAGAAAACTACTGCCGTATGTTTTGGAATGAATGAAAAATCATTCATAATCATATGAATACTACTGGCTGCATAAATATGAGCATTTGTTGTCATAATATTGACACACTGGTAATAAAAGCCAGTTTCCTTCACCTATCCTCATATCATTGAAGTGTGACTGCATGACATCATACATGGTCTACAATTTCTCCAATACTTAAATCTTTACCACACAGAAAAACTTTAGACTGCTCCAAATTCGAAGCATTTGCAGATGACAAAATAAATGTGACTGAAAATTTGAAATTTGTTTTGGGAAAGGTAGAAAACATTGTGGGAAAAGGAGAAAATGCTGGTTACCAGCATTTTCTCCTTTTCAGACAAGTGTTGGTTAAAAGCCTTCCTCCCCAGGGTCGTTAAAACTACGGATTGTGTGGTAAAGGGTTAATTCCAAATAAAAAACGGTTTAGCACTCCATCATACATTTATCCCATACAGGCATTTATTTTACGTCAAATTATATTAGAATAAAAAGAATTGAAAATAAGAACTGCGGAAAGGAAATTTATATTCTCAAATATCTGGAACATAATGAGGCAAAAGAAGCAACTGCTTATAACCAGCAATTTTTCTGCTTCCCCACAATGCTTTTTAAAGGCCTCAACTGCAGGGGCACAGAAAGTGGTATTTACACGGTAGTTATTCTTTTTGCTTTCAATACAAATATAGTACTACACATAGCTACTCGTGTACAAACGGAAACATCTTTTATACACACTTACACACAATCCTTCAGCTCTTCAATGCTCAGAAGCTTACAACGTCTTTCAAGTGACATGATATTGATTGACTTTCCAATCTACTTAGCTCATGTTCCCATAATTAACAGTAAATCAAAATCAATACAGTCCGAGACAGACAACACACTTATGTTCCCTTGTCTAAGAGATATTTTCTCTTCTGATGATGAAAAAAAAAGCTCCAACTTCTTATAAATTGATAATCTCCTGACAGGAAATTTGCAGTACGAGATTTCACTGTCATCCTTGTACAAAAAAGATAACTGGTCTGGATTAAGGTTTGATACAAGAATACATGGGAAAACATTGTGATGAAAGGAAAAATGGCCTTTTACAGTTTCTCTTTTTGTCACAATGTTTTAAAAAAGAAACCTGTTACAAGACCCAGAAAGTGACCTTCAGGAGATAATGCGTAACAGTACACCTTAACACTGCCAATCCTACTAATTTAATGTAAAGCAACAGGACTCTAAATTTGTGCAGTCAAAATTGTACCAAACTTCAAACCCCCACTTGAACCAACATAACAAAGGCATAGATTCACTTGATTTATGGCGTTTTACACTGCTTTCAACATTATTTCAGTCATATCACTGTGACAGTGTTCAGAGTGTCATGCCCAAGGACACTCCTACAAAAAGCCCAGTGCTTCCAGTGAGTCAGAATGTTTCTTTTCAAACATAACACAACTCAAGCTGAGATACAAACTTCGAAGTCTTACATATATTACCAAATTCATGACTGTATAAGTATGATTCTCTAATGCAAGAAATACATTTGAGCCATGCTCTGTGAAAAGGGCACTTTATGTATCTGCAAAAAGTTTCGACCCAGGTAAGCCTGGGCAGTCTATGCAGGCTGACCTGAGTAAAAACTTTTAGCCATCGGTCAATGTTCAGTTTTAAAAAGGACTAGTCTACCTCATGATTCAGTTGATTGTTGGACAAAATGGACTTTATGGATCCATGATCATGTGATGACTTGCTTGGTATCATGCATTATGCAGATGCATCAAGCCCCCTTTTGCAAAAGCATGGCTCATGTCATTTTACCCTGTTTAATCACCTAATATCCACTTCAGGTATCAATTACCACCATACATCACTTTATTGTCTGACAGCAGACTTCTCTTGAAAACATTGCAGGAAAAGGAGAAATCCTCTGTGATGTGAAAACTTTCACCTATCACAATAATATTTTATGTATTTTCTTGTGTATCAATTCTAAATCAATTCTGACTACATACTTTTCCTGCTGCTGACAGATTAGAATATCTGGTGACCTCATAGCTTGTTTTCTACTTTATTATAACAAGAAGTTCTTTAAACAATGCAGAAAAAGGAAGCTCTATCTGGTCGCTTTATAACTTTACTCTTAAATGCTAATGGGTTGTTTTTCCTCAAAATAACAATACATTGCATTTTCGATGGTGACTTTGGTCAAGTTATCTAGACATATACCACAGCAAAGACAAAGACTGACTGCACTTTTTGAACAGTCAGTAAAAGCCTTTTGAATCAATTTAAACATTTCCAACGATGAAACTACTTGGTACAACTTTAACTCTTTACCAAACAACACAATTTTAGACTAGTCCAAATTGAAAGCATTTGCAGACAACAGAATAAATGACTGAAACATTGAAACTTGTTTTGAAAAGGGTAGAAAACATGGTGGCAAAGGGAAAAAATGCCTGTTACCAACATTTTCTCCTTTTCCCACAATGTTTTCAAAAGGTTTCTTTCTCAGGGATACTAAAAGTTGAAATTGTGTGGTACAAGGTTAATTGCATTTACAATAATGTAGATCAAGATCAGACTGTAAATTTAAGGCAGCATAATCTTTATCTTCACCATTTTGTATTGATGTAAGACCAAAACAGTCTTGGAAATGCACTTTCTGGGTTAGAAAGAAGATTACTTCAATGCTAACATGACGACCTCTTGATAAACGGAAAACAAGTTCATACTTAGTATACAAAAGCTGATGCAGATTAATTCTTACTTTACATAGAATATAGAATGATGTCGATTTTACCATGCTTCTGCTGCACTGTGTTTATAGAGCTGAATTCAGATGTCATGTTAGAATGTATGTTTCCCATCATTTTAAGGTCACAAGACTATCTAATGGGGTGGCATGATCCCTGTCTGTGTGTTTACACTGACTGAACAAACACATTTTCCTAACAAAACAGCATGAGCAGCAAATATACTGATTAACCCTTGACCACATGACAAGTTTTTAGACTTGTCCAAATTCAACGCATTTGCAGACAACAAATTAAATGCAGCTTAATGGCAAATTTATTGTGGAAAAGGGAGAAAATGCATTTTCTCCTTTTTCCAACAATGTTTTCAAGAGCCATATCTATTTGGAGTTGTTAAAACTCAGGATTGTTTGGTAAAGAGTTAAACCTATACCACACAATCCCGACTTTTAACGATCCTGAGAAAGAAAGCTTTTGAAAACATTGTGGGAAAAGGAGAAAATGCTGGAAACCAGCATTTTCTCCTTTTCCCACAATGTTTTCAACCCTTCCCAAAACAAATTTCAATTTTTGAGTCACATTTATTTTGTCGTCTGCAAATGCTTTCAATATGGAATGGTCTAAAATTTTGTCATTTGGTAAAGAGTTAAGTTCATATCAAGAGAAGTTTGTATGGAGGTACATAGTTTACCACAATATCTTTCAAGGAAAAAGAAAAAAAAAATAATAATAATAAAAGACTAATATAAATATAATAGAATTGCACATTTAAAAGTTGATGTTCAAAATGATCGCCACAGAAGCATGCCTGACAAGCTTTAACCCTTTACCACACAATCCCGACTTTTAACGACCTTAACAAGGAAGCCTTTTGAAAACATGGTGGGAAAAGGAGAAAATGCTGGTGACCAGCATTTTCTCCTTTTCCCACAATGTTTTCTACCCGTCCCATAGCAAATTTCAATTCTTAAGTCACATTTAATTTGTTGTCTGCAAATGCTTTCAATTTGGACTAGTCTAAAATTTTGATGTTTGGTAAAGAGTTCAACCCTTTCCAACACAAAAAAAATTTCAGACTCGTCCGAACTGAATGCACCTGCAGATAAAAAATCTGGAAGTTCATGTAGTTCAAATAAACTGAAGTTCTCTAAAGGAATAAAGCACTGTGGGAGAAGGAGAAAATGCTGGTTACCAGCATTCCTCCTTTTCCCATAATGCTTTCTAAAGTCCCTTACCCCAGGGTTGTCAAAACATTGGACACTTTGGTAAAGGGTTAAAACAACTGAAAATAACTGATACTGGTTTCCATGGACACATGCACTCTTCTTAAAATTGTCTCAAAACCCAATAAAATTCTTCCGCGTACATATAATCATGTTCCTTTGTTACATGACTTTCTATTGGTCCCGAACAGTCTGGTCACATGGCTTAGTCACAAGATCAACAATTTGTACAGCTATCTACATTTTATGCACACTCTGCCATGTCCTGGTGAGAACTGGAAAGTAAACATACAGTATATAACATGTATCAGTCAAGAAATCACGGGTATATATGATGAAATATTGCAGCATACTCTTATCTACATAATGTATAGAAGGTATGCGTTTCTTTGAAATCAGTATCACGCCCCTTTCCAAAGTATTTCAGTGATATCATGGCAATAGCTCCCTTATTTCTGTCTTTCTGATTTCCACCAAGTCTTGCTCAAGGACACTTACGAATGAGCAGCAGGGATGTTGTAATAGTCTACAAATGCCTTTCAAATAACAAGATACAAAATACTTAGACAATCAAATTTCCATACAAATTTTACGTATGTTTCAGAGAGTGATATAGCAATGAGTCATGAATGGCTATAAAACTTCTTTGCATGGGGTTTCTTATAAGATGAACAATATGCCATTACCTGTGGCAAACAGAGTTCTTCTTACAATCAATGTTCATTCTGCCCCAATCTTTGCACAACTGTAATTTCACTGTAGCTCAAAAGATGATTTCAGTAATTGAGATGGTAAAAAACACTGTGAGAAAATGAGAAAATGCTGGTTACCAGCATTTTCTCCTTTGCCACAATGTTTTCTAACACCTTCCTAACCAGGGTCAATAAAACTCTGGATTGTTTCGTGCACAAAAATCTTGCAAAAGTTGTAATAATATGTTCTGTTCTTCTTAAAAAATACTTAATTATCCCTTTCCCAAACGACAAATTTTGGACTGGTCCAAATTGAAAGAGTTTGCAGATGACAATTTTAAATTTGATGAAAATGGCAGAAAGTCATCAAAAAGGGTAGAAAACACTATGGGTAAAGGAGAAATTGCTCATTACGAGCAATTTCTCCTTTTCCCACAGCATTTTCAAAAGACTTGTACTGCAGATACGTGAAAACCGGGGCTTGTTTGGGAAAGGGTTATTCGAGATTTCAGTTCACTGCTCACAGTCCCTCATACAACTTTGTCTATGTTTCTCATCACTTACCAATTTAAAACAGTCCACAATCCTTCAAGTTGTTCTTAATGATGACATCTGTCACAGCGTCAAATACAAATTGTACATTATTTGTATCGGTGGCGCAGGTAAAGTGGGTATATACTTCCTTGGTGTCTTTCTTCTTGTTCAAATTCTCAAACTGTACTTGGATGTAGGCAGCTGCTTCCTCAAATGTGTTTGTTCCTACAATTACATAATGGACTCTTATTTTCATCCTTTTACCACTAGTAGTGTCGAGTACAACTTCACTCTTTACCAAACGACAAAATTTTGGACTCGACCTAATTCAAAACATTTGCAGACAATAAATTAAGTGTAGCTGAAAATGTGATTTTTGTCTTTGATATGGTAGAAAGCATTGTGGGAAAAAGAGAAAATGCTGGTAACCAGCATTTTCTCCTTTTCCCACTATGTTTTCAAAAGGCTTCTTACTCAGGGTCATTAAAACCTGGGACTGTGAGGTAAAGGGTTAAATGCTTTTTCTGACGGTGTAGATCAAGAGTTCACATAAACTTTATCAAAGATTTGTCCAAGTGATCTACTTTTTGACCATTTGTGACAAAAGGTTAAAAAATTTTCCAAACCCTCTCGTCTTGCCTGGCTAGTGAATTAGACAGTTACATGTCTTTCTTTTACTTTTCCTACTTTTTAGTCAAAATAGCAATGAAATACACATATTACCACGTGAAATACTTTTTAGCAGATGATATATATGATGTTTTTGATACGCAATGGATCCGTTTGTTTTGATTTTCCTATGGGCATTTCCATGTCGATGAATAATTTATTTCAAATTCGTATTTGTTACATATAATGCGAAAGAAAAACAAAACCAAGATGGATCCTTGTATTGATAATATTCGACTATTTTATAATTCGTTTACAAGAGTTTTAGTCCAAGGGAAAGTTTAACAAATTCAAATTTTGTGTAACCTTTATTTTGTTGTCTGCAAATGCTTTCAATTTGGACAGGCCAAAAATTTTGTCATTTAGTAAAGACTTAAAGTCTTCTGCAAACAATATCAGGAGGTAATGAGTGCAGACAGTTTTTCCCATATTTTACCTGTGTATTCTGGGAAACAGACAGTTAAAGGGGACTTGTTGATCTTTTCCTGGAACAAGTCCTTCTTGTTCAAGAACAAAATAATGGAGGTCTCTGTGAACCACTTGTTGTTGCAGATAGAATCAAACAGTTTCATACTCTCCATCATTCGATTCTGCAAGTACAAAATCAAGGAAAGTCATTCATCTGTAATTCAAAATAGATATGAGCCATGCTCTGGCAAAAAGGGGCTTAATGCATCTCTTTGATGCATTATACCAAGTATACCATATAATTACTGATCCCTTAAAACCACTTTGTCTAACAACCAACTGTATCATAAAGTAGACTGGTCCTTTGACATAAAGAAAATTGACCAATAGCAAAAAGTTTTGCCCAAAGTCAGACTGCGCAGGTTGACCTTGATCGAAACTTTTCACAGATGCATTAAACCCCTTTTTCAAAGAGCATGGCTCATATATTTCAGTCTGTGGGAAAAAAAAAAAAAAACAGCCAATTAATGCAAGTTCTTGAATCTTTCAGCTACAGTAACTATTTTAGAATACTTATTTATTACTTTAGATCCAAGTACTTACTGTATAATTTGTGCCTTCTGATTTTGATCCAACTGTCAAAAAGGTATTCATTAGCATTCTAAGGTTAAAGGTTTCTTTTCTTTAATACTTCACTGAACAATCCTGACTATTAGGATACAGCCCTTTGAAACAGTGGCAAAAGGAAACAATGCTGGTAACCAGCACTTTCACCTTTTCCCATGTTTTCTACCCTTTCACCGATAAATTTCATGATATGAGTTACATTTGTCACCTAAAAAAGTTTTTAATATAGACTAGTATGAAATTTTGTCTTGTAAACAGTTATAATATGTGTATATCCTATTTTGCCATGTGGAAGAAGGGTTTTTTTTGCCATTGTGCATATCCATTTTGATACCTCTAACAAAATCATACACAAAGAAATGGATTTGAAGAATTTTCATACTGTTGTCATCAAACATACCAGGGATGTAATCACATGATAGAAATATGCCACATGGAAAAAAAAAAAAAGTGCTGCCTATTAACCCTTTATCACCCAAGTGTAAGTTTTAATGCCCATGAAAAACAGGGCATTTGAAAACTATTTGGGAAATGGAGAAAATGCTGGTAACCAGCATTTTCTCCATTTCCCAATATGTTTTCTATTCATTTGAAAACAATTTCCACAATTTAAGCAACATTCTAATTTGATGACTGCAAATGCTTTCAATATGGACAAGTCCAAAATTTTGTTGTTTTGTAAAGAGTCATTCACTCTACAGTTCAGACAGTGGGGGTAACAAACGAAATGACTGTGGACTCACCATTTCTTGGTCTTCTGCCAAAGTCAGATCATATTCGCTCATGGCCACAATGAAGATAATGGCTGTCACCCCTTCAAAACAGTGAATCCACTTCTTTCTTTCAGATCTCTGGCCACCCACATCAAACATTCTGGAATAAAAATAAAACATGTATTTTCCTCTTAGATTGCAGTATCCTGTGGGGTTAATACAAAACTTCTTGTTCACAAATCAACTGACTTAACCCTTTACCAATCAATCCCAATTATTAATGACCTGAAGGAAAAGAACATTTGAAAATATGGTGGGAAAAGGAGAAAATGCTGGTTTTCAGCATTTTCTCCTTTTCCCATGTTTTCTAACCTTTCAAAGAATAATTTCCGAGTTTATGCAACATTTCGTTTGTCATCTGTGCCTGCTTTCAATTTCTGACCAGTCTAAAATGTTGTTGTTTGGTAAAGAATGACAGTCTTCAGGCTGTGACTGCATGTATCGACACAAAATAACTTTAGAAGTAAAATAAATATGAAATATAACTACTTCTAACACATCACAAGAGTACTGCTTTGAAAACAAGGTCACATACAAGATAATGCAGCATTAAACATGTTTAGGGGTTTTGTTTTTCACTTGCAGACAATGTCTAAGACTATCTTCTGTATACATGTACATGGATATATACACATGTCAAAAAATATGAGAATTACCAATTACAGACATTCTGCGTACGGAAATGTTTGCGAATTCTAGACACTCCTGATGCATTGGTATACTGGTGGTAAAACATGTGAACAAGAAAGTTTGCAAATTTTTCAAATTTGTGAAATTGCAGAAATTTCCATGTTGCAAAAATTTTCTCTTATACAGTATTTACTGGTCTACAGTTAATGATCTACACTTCTTTAATTTCTCTGGCATACAACCAATGAGTCTTTATAGCTGTAACCATGGGATATTCAAACCTCCCCTTTCAAAGTCAATCATTGACTAATTACTATGAAAATTTGACATTTTAAGCCCGTCAGTAGACTGCTGTAGACTCAATGAAAACAATATGGGAACACCCAATTACTCCCTTGCCCATATTCTTTCACTTAACCCTTTACCATATAATCCCTACTCTTAATGACCCTGATGAAGGAGGCTTTTGGATACATTATGTGAAAAGGAGAAAATGCTGGTAACCAGCATTTTCTCCTTTTCCCAAAATGTTTTCTACCCTTTCAGTAACAAATCTCATCATTTGAAAGATGTTTAGTTTCTCCTCTACAAATGCTTTCATTATAGGCGAGTCAAAAATTTTGTTTTGTGGTAAAGGGGTAAAACGACAATTTTCTTCTCCTTTAAAAGCTTATCGTCTGGGTAACATATACTACCGGTACTAAATGGGATATCCAAAAATAGCCTGTGTGATAATGACCTAATTACAACCCAGCAGTTGGATACAGTAATAGTAAATACATGTACATAGCACATGTATAAATATTACATGGCTATATTTAACAATCTTCACAAGACCTGTATTGAAATAAAACCAATGTACCATTTGCTAATTAATTCTTCATTGATTTTTCATCTTATTTTCAGGAAGAAAAAAGCTGACAACAGAAAATTGGTTGACCTACTCTGCCTACTGAGTCACATAACCCTTTACCAAACAGTCAAATGACCCTGAGAAAGGCGACTTTTGAAAACTGTGGAAAAAGAAGAAAATGCTGGTAACCTGCATTTTTCTTTTCTTTTTCTACAATGTTTTCAACCCTTCCAAAGTCATGTCCATTTATTGAGCTGCATTTTATTAGTGGTCTGCACATCCTTTGAAATGTAAATTTTGTTGTCTGATAGACACTGGAAAGCCTTACAGCTATGCATAAAGGACATGTGATGCTGCTGCTACTGAAATGAGTTATACATGAGCCATGCTCTGTGAAAAGGGGGCTTAATGCATCTGCAAACAGTACAGACTTAGGTCAGCCTGTTCAGTCCGTGCAGGCTATCCTGGGTCAAAACATTTTGCTTTTGGTCAATTTTCTGCATGTCCAAGGACCAGTCAATCTCATGATTCAGTCGACTGTTAGACAAAATTGATTTTATAGATTCACAATTATGTGGTGACTTGCATGGTATAATGCTTCACAGAGATGCATTAAGCCTCCTTTTGCGAAAGCATGCAGTGTTCAATCTAGAGCACACCATTGCGCCCTAGGTCTCCTACAATCCCAGATGGTGCAATTCTAAACCAACCTTGGGCCCGTCGGGCGCAATCAATCGTAAAAGAACCATTCTGCTAATCGTGCTCCTTCTCGTCTGTTTCTACTTAATAAACATAATACTGAGCTAGCCAGTGAGAATTTATTGATAGCCCGACAGATGTTAGAGTTAATATTTAAACTCATGGTCTGTTATCAATCTTCGTATCAGATGGTTACGGGAGATACAACGGGTACCAGACGTTACAATTCCTTGAGCTTCTGCTGATCATCAAAGATCGCGATGAAGCGAATTTCTGAGCATCTTGGAAGTATCAATGGCGCAAAAAAGGCAAAACCTGTTTAAAGTATTACTTTGGAAAGCACAATTGGGCCAGTCCCTACCCTTAGTTCAAGCGATGAAAATAAAACCCCACAGTGAGGCAAGTTTAAACTAAAATGGCTCCCAGACGATCAGATCAAAGATGGTTAGTTTATGAATTAACTGTATTTTGAGAGATCGACGGAAAGTTAAATCCCTTTGTGATGTGGTGTCAGAATTTTGAAAGTCTGCCATCAATAGACATATTTCATCATTTTTTAGGTTTAAATTATTGGCAGAAAGAAGGTTGTGTCAATTAACAGTGATAATTTCTGCAGTGTTGCAGTTTTATAAGCATATAGTATTCATAGATACATGAATGGGAATACACTTGTTAAATAAGAAGGCAACACTTGTTAAATAAAAAGGTTAACATATCAGTAATAAATTTTTTATTGTGTGTGGCCTCCTGTTTTCCAACATGGCACGATGGGCCCCCTTACAAGCAAATCTAGATTGAACACTGGAGCATGGCTCATATTTATAGATTTCGGTATCAGTGGACAAGCAGACAAAACTGAAGCGTATGCCAACAAAATATTGCAACATCGGTAAAACAGCTTCCTAACAAAGGTTTTACCGGTAATATCACTTGACATGACAAAAAAAAATCTGTCCTCAACTTGTCTCTTCCTGCAGTATGTTTTTTTTTAACTTGGTGCAGCAGACTTATTTTGTGGCAAAACAAAAAATTTGATTTCAACATGAGATTCCTTCTGTTTGCAAAAATTTTTGCACATGAAGTTCATCTCAATTAACCCTTATCCTGCTAAATAAAAGAAATGAAACTTTCAAGCTGATGGTAAAAACAAATTTTTTCTATTTCAAAGGTATTTTTGGAGGAAAGGTATCTCCTGATCGGACAGTGTAGATCCAAGATCAGACTGTACGTTCTGTGCATTCTGATCTTGATCTATGCTGTCCGCAAAAAGGTCAGAGAGTCATGCTTAGCAGCCTAAGGGGTTAATGTTGATTAACCCTTTACCACACAATCCTTAGTTAACTCTTTGCCGCACAATCCCGACTTTTAACAACCCTAGGAAAGAAGCTTTTTGAAAACATTGTGGGAAAAGGAGAAAATGCTGGTAACCAGCATTTTCTCCTTTTTCCACAATGTTTTCTACCCTTCTCAAATCTAGGTTAAATTTTTGAGTCAGATTTATTTTTTCGTCTGCAAATGCTTTGAATTTGGACTAGTCCAAAATTCTGTCATTTGCTTAAGAGTTAAGATTGTATATAATAAGTAAGTTATCTGCTCAGATAAAGAACAACTATGTGGTGCCCCACTTGAAAACTTTGCTTGTTGTCATGGCGACATCCACTCTGTCAAAACCAAGTTCTTTCTTCTGTCTTACTTGTAAACATGACACTTGAAATTAGCAGGACATTAAATACTCACTTGAAATGTAGGTCTTTAAATGTGAAGTGTGTTTCAACAATTCCTGTTGTCTTTACTCTTGTTCTCAGAACATCTTGTTCTGTTGGTATGTACGAGGCACAGGATATTCTATCTAATGCATTCAAGTAACTGTGAAGAGAAGAGACATAATGTCACATAAGTACTTCCCTCTCGCACCTTTTTGAGTACATACACAATGTGCTGGCAAGTGTTAACCCTATACTAAACAACGAAAACTCAGACTCGTTGAAATTCAAAGCAGTAACTGCTGCAGATAACAAATTGAGTATGGCTTTGATGATAAGTTAACTCTTTACCACACGACAAAATTATAGCCTTGTCCAAATTGAAAGCATTTGCAGACGACAATTTTAATGTGGCTCAAATGGTACAACTTTTCGTTGATAGGGTAGAAAACATTGTGGGAAAAGGAGAAAATGCTGGTTACCAGCATTTTCTCCTTTTCCCACAATGTTTTCAAAAGGCCTCTTTCCCAGGGGTGTCAAAAGGCGTCATTGTGCAGTAAAGGGTTAATCTCTGAAATGAGTTGAACATGAGAAAAAGGAGAAAATTCTGGTAACAAGCATTTTCTCCTTTTCAGAAGGCTTTTTCCTCAGGTCATTAAAACTCAGGATTGTGTGGTAAATGTTAAGCTGCTTTAGTAAGTTTAACTCTTTACCACACAATCCCGAATTTTAACAACCCTGAGCAAGAAGCCATTTGAAAATACTGTGGGAAAAGAACAAAATCCTGGTAACCACTAACCAGTGTTTTCTGATTTTCCCACAATTTTTTCTACCTTTTCTGACACAAGTAATATCATTTGTATCGCATTTTATAAATTTTGTTGTCTGCAAAAGCTTACAATATGGACCAGTCTAAAACTTTGTCAGGTGGTAAAGAGTAATCTGATATTGACTTTGTGTTCATGTTTTTTTTGTTTTCGTCGAGTCCCAGTAGCTCATTTGGTAGCTTACAGACTTGAGAACGGGGGATCGCTGGTTAGGTATCCGGCTCGTCTAATTTCTTTTCAAGGATTGATGATAGTAATTGCGACAGGATTCATTCCTCTCTCACAGCTGACCATTCTTTTGATGATGGTTATGTGGGAAAGCAGCCAGTGGCTGAGAAAGAAACCCTTTGAAAACATTGTGGGAAAAGGAGAAAATGCTGGTAACCAGCATTTTCTCCTTTTCTCACAATGTTTTCTACTCTTCCCAATACAAATTTCAATTTTTCAGCCACATCTTATTTGTCGTCTGCAAATGCTTTCAATTTGGATTGGTCTCAAATTTTGTCGTTTGGTAAAGAGTTAATTAACCCTTAATCAAACAACAAAATATTTAAACTGAAAGCAGTTAAGATGACAAAATAAATGCAACACAAAAACTGAAAATTGTTCTTGGTATGGAAGAAAACATTTGTGAAATAGAGAAAATGCTGATTACAAGCAGTTTCTCCTTTTCCAAAAATGTTTTCAAAAGCCTTCTTCTGTAAGGTTGTTAAAGTTCAGGTCTGTTTGGTAATTTTCTTTGTTTGTGTTGGAGTTTAATGCCACTTTTACAGCTTAGGTCATATCACACCAGTCAGTGCACCTATGCATGTGTCTCCTGGCTTCCTCACACCAGTATAGACACAACTTTCTGTCTAAGCCACTGACTACTTTTCTCATATGCAACAGAGGTAAGAGGCAAAAAATTACCAAAAAGGAAGTTGGCCTCAATCTGGTATCGAACTCACGATTACCAGGTCATAAATCAGATACACTAGCCACTGAGCTACCTTGCCCTTGCACACATACCTTGCTCTGTTTGGTAAAGGGTTAGCTCTTTTCAGAAGGTATACAATACAAGCCTATTATGTCTTTTAGATCATATTTCTTCTGACATACCTTAGATGCTAGCTATGCCGACTTTCAAATACATGTATTGTCATAATTATCAACGGGTGAACTGGGTGCTTTTGGGAGTTTAGAAAATACAGAGCATGCAAAGGCCATTTTCATCTAGCTTACATGTCAAATCATAAAATATTAGACTCCTACAAATTAGATGCATTAATTTTGTAAACAAAATACGTAACAAGACTTGGCCAACAGGAATGGTCTCTGAAAGAGTAGGAAAACAAGAGGCTCATGATGGCCCTGTATTGCTCCACTTCCTTTTACATAAATGTATCATGGAGAAAATTGCCTAGTTCCCCACTGGAACAAAATAAAAATTCCTATTTTTTTCAGTTGCAAAGATAATGCCAATGAATACAAGCAAGTTTAACTTATAATGAACACTGAATACAAGCAAGTTTAATTATAATGAACACTAATGAATAAATCTTACTATTCTGCCGAGTCATTCAGCTGGTACTCCCTTGATCTACTAACACAGTGCTGGACACCATCATCTTTCCACAATCTCTTCATGATACCAGCCAGTTCTGCTGAAAGATCCCCTTCATCCGCATTACCTGCCATGGCAAAAAACTGTCTGGCGTCATCCTGAAAATACATAAATATACATATCAGCAAATTATTAAGACCATCAAAATGCAAATACCTCTAGGAACTTCTGCAGGAGGAAACTTTGGACACTCTTCACTGATGGCAACTTCTATATTTTCATTGTGTTTGTAGTATTTTGTTGACATTTCAAATTCTGTCCTTCATCCCTTACCAAACAAGCCCAACTTTTTGCAACCATAATAAGAAAAGGCTTTTGAAAAAATCCTGGGAAAAGGAATTAATACTGGTAACCAGCAACAATAGTAACAAAGCAGTTCTAACCTGGTTTTCTAACATTTGAGAGAAAGAAGTCATCCTTTAAGCTACTATGTATCATCTGCAATTAATTTCAGTTTGGTTGAATCTAAAATTTTGTCAATTGTTCAAGCGTTATGAAGTGCACAGATCGCAAAAGTCAAAAGAAAACCTAGCTAGTTAGGTAACTAGCAAATTTCATATCAAGAATTTGCACAAATTATAGAAACAGTAATATTGTAACAGTTTACCACACAATCCCGAGTTTTAACAACCCTGAGAAAGAAAGCTTTTGAAAACATTGTGGGAAAAGGAGAAAATACAGATTACCTTATCTTTCAAGGTCGTAAAAAGTCAGGATTTCGTGCCAAAGATTTAACCTTTTACCGAACAATCCTGAATTTCAACAACCCTGAGAAAAAAAGCTTTTGAAAACATGGACAATCCTGAGCTTTAACAACCCTGAGAAAAAAAGCATTTGAAAACATTGAGGGAAAGGAGAAAATGCTGGTTACCAGCATTTTCTCCTTTCCCACAAAGTTTTCAAATGCCGGTAACCAGCATTTTCTCCTTTTTCCACAATGCCTTCTAACCTTTTCACAGACAATTCCCATCATTTCTGCCACATCTATTATTTAGTGTGCAAATGTTTTCCATTTGGACCAGTCTAAAATTTCGTCGTTTGGTAAAAAGTTGAAGCCTTAACCTTTCTCAAAATTTCCCAAACACAGGAAAGGATAGTGAGTGATGTCTCATTCCTCAAAATCAGATACGGCTTCAAAGGGGACTATTCAGCTTTTTATACTCTAACCAAACTTCAAAAAAGATTCATCACTCAATTAAACAAGAGGGCCATGATGGCCCTGTATCGCTCCCCTGGCTTATAAATATAAACCATAAATACTAAACATTTCAATTCTGAGCCAAATGGTTTCAAAATGAAGACTTACAAAGTTTTCTCTGTAAAAGCCCATGTTAAAGTTGAGACCCGCAGGGAAAAGCCATTTTTGATCCCAGAGCGATAATCACTTGAACCCTGGTAGAGGTCCACAAGATAAAGCCACATGCCAAAATAATACAAGTCTATGCTGTATGGTTATAAATACGGTGATTTTCAAGTTTCGTCCATATGAAGCCTCTGTAAAACATAAGACCCCTGATGCGAGGCTAATTTCAAAAAAAAAAATAAAAAGTGCTCCAGATTTGGTAGCCCTTGGGTTTGCGGTTAGGAGCAAAAGGATTTTTTGAATTTTCACCCTATAAGCACATGTTTATGACCAAATTTGGGAGTTCTTGCCTTATGGCTAGTAACAAGACGGTTTCTGAAGTTTTCACTCCATAAACCCATGTAAAACTTGTGACCCCTGGTGCAGGGCCAAACTTGATCCTAGGGTTGTAACTTGGGCCCTCTTTGTAGTTGTCCACTAGAAAGAGCTATAATTATGCAAAATTTGGTAGCCCTAAGCCTTATGGCTATGTACACCAAGATTTAAAAGTTTTCCCTATATAAGCCCATGTTAATCTTTTGAACCTCCCCCCCCCCCCCCCAGCATGAGGCCAAATTGACCCCAGGACTGTTATTTGGGCATTTTTGGTAGACTCCCACCAGATCAAGCTAAATGCAAAATTTGGTAGCTCTAGGCCTTATGGCTAGGTACTGGAAGATTTCTTAAGTTGTCACTATGTACGTCCATGTAAAACTTGTTACCCCTGCGGCGGGGCCGATTTTGACCCCAGGGCTAAAATTTTGGCCTGCTTGGTAGAGGCCCACTAGATATAGCTACATGCAAAATTTGGTAGCTCTAGGCCTTATGGCTAGGTATAGGAAGATTTTTAAAGTTTTCTCTATATAAGCCTATGTAAAACTTGTGACCCCTGGGGCTGAGCCAATTTTGACCCCAGGGCTATAATTTGAAGAAACATGATAGAGGTCTACTACATAAAGCTACATGCCAAATTTGGTAGCCCTACGCCTTATGGTTTCAGACAAGAAGATTTTTAAAGATTTCCAATATTTTTCAGTTTTGTTGCCATGGCAACCAGAGTTTTTGAAGGAATCAAATTCTTTCAAGAAATTCTGAAGAGGACCATGGCAGGATCATTTCTGTGAAGTTTCATGAAAATTGGATGGGTAGTTTCAGAGAAGAAGATGTTTGAAATAAAAGTTAACGCACGGACGGACGCACGGACGGACGCACGACGGACACCGGGCCATGACATAAGCCTGCTGGCCTTCGGCCAGTGGAGCTAATAAGGCTGGCAAGCCATCAGTAAAGAAAACAGAAAAAATGTATGAAAAAATGTTTTTCAGAGGTATTTCCTTAACGCTTTACCACACAATCCCAAGTTTTAATGACCCTTAGAAAGAGGCCTTTTGAAAACATAGTGGGAAGAGAAGAAATTGCTGGTTACCAGCATTTTCTCCCTTTCCCACAATGTTTTCTACCCTATCAAAGGCAAAAATCATTCTTTGAGCTACATTTGTCATCTGCAAATGCACTGAGTTCAAAACTTTCTTGTGTGGTAAAGAGTTAATGGGCTACATAGCCTCTTAAGTATTTTTAGATTTCACAAAGTTTAGTGTCACATGATCAAGAATATTGTGTAGATCATATGGCATTGTAATCAAATAAGTAAACAATGGCATCATATCTGATCTCACAAAATTCTAAGATGTAGCTGTCCACTGCCAAAAGACCAATTGGTAACTTGATTTCAAAATCTGTGCCTTTTTTACTGCGTGTAACCGTCCATTGTCTTTTTGTTCACAGAGAAAGAAGTCATTAGTAGTATTTGGGAGTGTTTAACAAAATAATAAAAAAATTCAATTCACAGCTAAAACAATCTAAAAGGGTCTCTTTCACTGGCTTTCTAAGTCAATAACTCACTGGTTTGTCTCTCCCTAACCAGAAAAAATAATGTACAAATATAATTGAGCTATTCACTAATCATATCCCTACACTTCATAACGAATGTCTCTTCACCACACAAAATAATATGAGCCTTGTCCAAATTGAAAGAATCTGCAGATGACAATTCAAAATTTGATGTGGTTTAAATTATGGGCTTTCTGAAAGGGTAGAAAACATTGCGGGAAAAGGTGAAAATGCTGGTTACCAGCATTTTCTACTTTTCCCATAATGTTTTCATAAGCCTTCATCCTCAGGTTTGTTAAAACTTGGAATTGTGTGGTAGAGGGTTAACACTTTTTCTCTGAAAAGTTCATCATGACCGAGTATCTTTGTGGATAAATACCACACATTTTTTAAAACAGCTGTACTCTGTTCCACCATACTGAATACCTCAAAAATCTTTCTTTGTTGATGTCATTCAAAAAAAACAAAAAATACCAACAGTATAGCTTTCTCTTTCTGACATCAAAATGGACGCTGAATGCTTTTCCTTAAGCATACTTCTCTGTGGGATTTAAAACAATTAGGACAGATTGAGAAAAACAAGAGGGCCAAAATGGCCCTGAAGCGCTCACCTGAATAAGTTTTACTTTTTCCTTCTGATAAATGAAATTCTGCAAACCTGATAGCAGAATACAATACCACTTCTATTATAATGCCAGTACATTTTTCAACTTTTTTCAAACAATTCCACCTTTCAACTAGGCGGTTAAAACCAAGAAAGAGACCCTATTCATAACTGGTGAAAGTAAAGTGAATATATTCCAACAGAAACAATTTCTATCATCCCTTGGAATATGTAGAGACCATTTACATTAAGAATACAGCTTTTCATGGAAATTTGCAAGTTTCACCAGGCACTTACCTGGTACTGGCTGACGCCTGCAATAGCCCTTACTTTCAAAATACATAATCTTCTTCTGAAAATTACTTTCTGAAGAGCAAATATGGGTTAAAACTTTAATTCGTGAATGTGCACAAATGGTACACAAAAATCTTGGCCAATTGAAGATCAGACAGGAATAACTTGTTGCATTCATTGAATCTATTTTCCTCCGAGACATTTCACCACATCTGACAGGAAATAAACAATCATGATTTATATCAAAATAATGGAAATTAAAACTGTCTCTGAAAGTGACTTAATACCCCCACCAGCAGTTTGAAAGAAACAGGCAATTATTTGTACACAGACAAGCACATGTACACACAGACAGACAAATGGACAAACAGGCTCATCCCAGTATAGCCCTGAAAATATTCGTTTTACCGGGGTATAATAAGCCCCCCTACCCATCTTTGCTGATGAGAAAAAAATAGTATTCCGGTGAATTCCATTATTTCAAAATCAGCTCAACGGTTTGTGAGAAAAAGACTTTCAACTCTTTAACCAAACGACAAAATTTTAGATTGGTCCAAATTGAAAGCACTTTCAGACGACAAGATAAAGCTAACTCAAAAATTGAAATTTGTTTTTAGTTTGGATAGAAACATTGTGGGAAAAGGAGAAAATGCTGGTTACCAGCATTTTCTCCTTTTCCCTCGATGTTTTCAATAGGCTTTTCTTTCAGGGTCGTTAAGTCCGGATTGTGTGGTAATGGGTTAAAGAACTTCTTCGAGTTTGCAGGGACAAAAGAAGTCCCCCAAAAATGGCCAGGGATCAATCCAGTCCAGTTTGGTTGGATTTTGTTTCAAAGAAGAAAATTCTTGAAGAATTTTTTCTAAATTGAAACAGAAACTGATTAATTTGATATAAAGCATATTCACTGGTGTTGTACAACATAATGTGAACACATAGTGGAAATACATCACGCCCAGTTGTGCCATGTTTTTTCACAAAATCAAAATTTCACTAGAGTCTACTAATTTTTCAAGAGGGCCACCCAGAAATCAATCCACCCAAATTTGATTGAAATTACTCCAGTGTTTTCAGAAAAGATTTTCAACGGATTTCTTCTAGCACCCATAGTGAAAATAAGATCTGCCCATTATAGCCATGTTTTTTTATGAATCAAAATTTTACACACAATTCGCGAACAAATTTTGAAAAGGGTCATTCAAGGAACATTGCTGTGAAATTATTCTGAAATCTGACCAGCGGTTTCAGAGAAGAAGAATTTTCAAGAATTCCTTCATTTCCATATAGTGCAAATAGCCCCCATTCACCAGAGCCATGTTTCTAGACGGATCAAAATTTCACGAACAATTCTTGAAAAGGGTCACCCAAGGAATATCTCTGTGAAATTATTTTAAAATCTGAAGAGCCGTTTCAGAGAAGAAGAATTTTCAAGAATTCCTTCATTTCTGTATAGTGCAAGTAGCCCCCATTCACCAGAGCCATGTTTCTTGACATATCAAAATTTCATAAACAATTTTTTAAAAGGGTCGCCCAAAGAACATCCCTGAGAAATTATTTCAAAATCTGATCAGTGTTTTCAGAGAAGAGGAATCTTCAATAATTTCTTCATTTCTGTATAGTGCAAGTAGCCCCCATTCACCAGAGCCATGTTTCTTGACGGATCAAAATTTCGCAAAAAATTTTTGAAAAGGGTCACCTAAGGAACATCTCTGTGAAATTATTTTAAAATCTGGCCAGCGGTTTCAGAGAAGAAGAATTTTTAAGAATTTCTTCATTTCCCTATAGCGCAAGTAGCCCCCATTCACCAGAGCCATGTTTCTTGACGGATCAAAATATCACGAACAATTTTTGAAAAGGGTCAACCAAAGAACATCCCTGTGAAATTATTTCAAAATCTGACCAGCGGTTTCAGAGAAGAAGAATTTTTAAGAATTTCTTCATTTCTGTATAGTGCAAGTAGCCCCCATTCACCAGAGCCATGTTTCTTGACGGATCAAAATTTCGCGAACAATTTTTGAAAAGGGTCACCCAAGGAACATCTCTGTGAAATTATTCTAAAATCTGGCCAGCGGTTTCAGAGAAGAAGAATTTTTAAGAATTTCTTCATTTCTGTATAGTGCAAGTAGCCCCCATTCACCAGAGCCATGTTTCTTGACGGATCAAAATTTCGCGAACAATTTTTAAAAAGGGTCACCCAAGGAACATCTCTGTGAAATTATTTTAAAATCTGGCCAGCGGTTTCAGAGAAGAAGAATTTTTAAGAATTCCTTCATTTCTGTATAGTGCAAGAAGCCCCCATTCACCAGAGCCACCATGTTTCTTGACGGATCAAAATTTCGCGAACAATTTTTGAAAAGGGTCACCCAAGGAACATCTCTGTGAAATTATTTTAAAATCTGGCCAGTGGTTTCAGAGAAGAAGATTTTTAAAGAATTTCCTAAAAAATTCCATTTTGTTGCCATGGCAACCAGAGTTTTTGACGGAATCAAATTCTGCGAACAATTTTTAAAGAGGACCTCCCAAGGAACATTCCAGCCAAGTTTGGTCCAAATTGGCCCAGCGGTTTAGGAGGAGTTGATGTTTAAAGAATTGTTGACGACGCACGACAACCGACGGACACTGGGTGACCCTAAAAGCTCCCCTTGAGCACGTTGTGCTCAGGTGAGCTAAAAATTAACAAACTGTCTATGTCATAAAGTCATTTATTACATGTATTCCGGCTCACATATGTGTGTCGCATGCGGCTAAAATAACACATGACAGAAAAAAATATGTTTCTACACACTGTGAAATATAGTTCCAAATATGATATTGATGATGTAGCTCACGCTGATTGTGATTTGATTGGTCAAAATTACGCTATTATATTAAATTTACGATATATATCAGCCATTCATAAAAATGACGTTACTTGCCACTATACCACTGTTTATTTTATTTGGTTCACTAATTTACTAAATAAAATGTCAAGAACTGCAAAATTTTGTTGTTGAAAGTTGTTGGTATATATTTAAAGGAATATTACGTTGTACTGTAGTAACTTTCCTGATGCTTGTACTTCTCGCTGCATAAGAAGATTTTGACATCTGGCTCGACCTTTGGTCTCAGGCAACATCAAATTTTCTCCCACAGCTCGAATTAAATAAAAGCACCAGAAAAGTTACTACAACATAATATTCCATATTAACATGGTAGATTCCTTGCAGATTTCAGTATTTCAAATTTGGTATTCTATACTAATCAACTTTGATGGGTAGCATAATAATAAAGACATCCCAACACCAATAATTGCACAGTTCTTAGTTCCATGCTTTTGTTTCTGAATGTTCACATTTTAAATATGATAAATGATAAACATCATAACATGTAACAGAAACATAGCATGGTCAAAATAGTTATAGACATGATCAGTTTTGGCTATCTCCAGTCAGCCAAACTATCAGTTTCTTAACTCTTTACCACACAATCCCGACTTTTAACGACCTTGAGAAAGAAGCCTTTTGAAAACATTGTGGGAAAAGGAGAAAATGCTGGTAACCAGCATTTTCTCCTTTTCCCACAATGTTTTCTATCCTTCCCAGAACAAATTTCATTTTTTCTGTCACAATCATTTTGTCATCTGCAAATGCTTTCAATTTGGACTAGTCTACATTTTTGTCGTGTGGTAAAGAGTTAAAAGACTTCATCCATGTGAATGATAATGCTGAAGCCAAGAAAAGGAGCCCACAAGGCCCATTTTTAGTTCGATTTTAAGGCTGAAAAGGGGTTTTTTTTTTTTTGGAGGGGGAGGGGGTTGTTGTTGATTAGTAATCACAAACCCTAAATTCAGTAACAGAACATTTTTTTTTTTTAATCATTTGAATGACAAAACACATGTTAAGTGGTAGATTTCATCAAATGTGGATCATGCATAACATGCCATGCAAAACAACGACAAAACGGTATTATTTCACGGCCATTTTCCTGAAATTTAAGTGCTGTCACTTAGGGTAATATGGTACTTTGATATGGGTTTTAGTCAGTGCCGACTGTGAAGTGACTGCCATTTTGAAAGACTACCTGTATTAAAGCAGAGTATCAACTTAGCTTCTGTTCCGATCATGATTTATTTGGACACTGAATATCATTCAAGATTAGTATTGGACACTGGTATTCGATACTTCACTTCCTTGAAGTTTTTAAAAGTCAGTTGACAAATTTTGTGTTACTGGAAGTTCATAATGTTATTGTAAGTGTATGTATATTCAGATAGATGTTAATGACATTGATTTGTGACGTAATTAGGATGTGTAGATGCCATACTGCTAAGTTTATTAATAAAATATCAGTCATTAGTGATTTTTGTCAGTCTGTGTTTTTGGTAAAGTTATCTTGGGCTTGGAAGTTTGTCACTCCAGTCGTGGATTTTAAGGTAAGGGGTGGGTGTAGGTGGGGGTGGAGGCCTCTGGAGTAAGAAATACAGTGTGGATGCTACTATTAGGGAGGGAGTGTTAATTGGGTGAAATATGGTATTTTTTGTTTGTTCACAATTCAATACTTGGCCCTCTATTTACATGTAATGGGATTGTCGTAAATCTTTGATGATCAAGTATTCCAGATACAGGCACCAGTGCTGCAAAAGTACATAATGGGGGACATTCCTGTAAGTCAAATTATCTCCCTTGTCAGGTAAAAGACTAAAGGTAACCAAATAATGGATTGGTCCTTTTACCTGTATTCCTTTGTTTTTATCCTTAATGATGATCCTTTCCTTTAACTCTACCACACAATCCCAAGTTTTAACAACCCTTAAAGAGAAGGACTTTAAAAACATTGCTGAAAAATGAGAAACTGCTGGTAACCAGCATTTCCTCTTTTTTCAATGATGTTTTCTACCCATTCACTGAAAGTCTCATCATTTGAAACAAATTCAACTTGTCTGCAAGGGCTTTCAATTTGGATGACTCCAACATTTTGTCATGTGATAAAGAGTTAACCCTTTACCACACAATCCCGACTTTTAACGACCCTTATGAAGAAGAAGACTTTTGAAAATATTGTGGGAAAAGGAGAAAATGCTGGTAACCAGCATTTTCTCCTTATCCCACAAAATTTTCAACCCTCGCAAAAACAAGTTTTAATTTTTGAGTCACATTTATTTTGTCGTCTTTAACTGTTTCAGTTTGGGAAAGTCAAAAATGTTGTCGTTTGGTAAAGAGTAAACCCTTTCCCAAACGACAAATTTTGGACTGGTCCAAATTGAAAGAGTTTGCAGACGACAATTTTAAATTTGATGAAAATGGCAGAAAGTTATCAAAAAGGGTAGAAAACACTGTGGGAAATGGAGAAATTGCTCGTTACGAGCAATTTCTCCTTTTCCCACAGTGTTTTCAAAAGACTTGTACTGCAGACACGTGAAAACTAGGGCTTGTTTGGGAAAGGGTTAAGCAACATTTACTTTATTGTCTGAAAAAAGCTCCTAGATTGGGGGAGTCTAAAATCTTGTCTGGTAAAAAAAAAAGAAATTAAACATCCCTACCCTTTTCAAATCTTCCTACACGTGCATGAACCAACCCCAAGCAACTCCAATATGCACTTTTACACTGAAAACGGATGCAGAACAACTCAAGCAGGGAAACTGATAAATATAGTGAATCTGAAGAATTTTAAGTTTTCCTGTGAAACAATACTGGATAGGGCTATGATTCAATACACTAAAGCCCGGTGGATACAAATAATAACCAGGTTTCATGTAGATAGATCGAACAGATATAGCTCTGACTCGATAACACTTTCATTATCGGTTTATATTATTGTTTATGTTTGGGATAATAGGTTTAAAATCACATAGCATTATGAGCTAATTTGTAAACCCAACTTGACAACATTTATATTATCTCGTCCGTCCGTGGTTTTAAACATGTATTCTCAAAAACAAACAATAATACTAGAGGCCCTTGAGGGCCTGAAATTGCTCTACTGGCAGTGAGTTTGCTTTTTTTCTAGCATACATTAGGAAATCACAATGCAAAACGGTGAAAGACAGGTACCCACCCCCCCCCAAAAAAAAAAAAAAAAAGAGGTGTTGTTGCAACTGGACTTGAACCCACTAAGAAAGCACAAGGGGGCATGTTGAATTGAACAAATAGTGAAAAAAATTTGAAGAACAATTTCTCAAAACCAACTGTTTGGAATCCAGCCAAATTTGATAGGGTTTCAGTACTCATTGTATTAAACAATCCCTGCAAATTTCAAAGAAATGTGACTAATAACTTGGACTGCATTGAGTAAACAATACTAAGTCTTCAAATGGCTGCTTTTCCTAAACTGATTGCAAGATTTTCTTCACTTTTGACAGAATTCAACCCCTTGATGATACAAAAAATCTTTGTAGGTTTCAAAAGAATTGGATCTACAAAGCAACTGTGAAAGTTTCATGAAAATTTGAAACAAATGCAGTCATTGTAACGTAAACAAGAAATGTAAATTTTCAAATTTAAATGATTACTTTTCCCATACTGATTTTCAAATTTTTGTCAAAATCAATATGGTTCAAGCTTTTGATGATACACAGCAAATATGCATGTTTCATGAAAATCCAATTACAAAATGCTGACTTTATCGTGTAAACAAAAAATGTAAATTTTGAACTTTAAATGGCTATTTTTCCCATACAGATTGTTAGTTTTTTATCCAAATCAATAAACTATAAGCTATTGATGAGATAAACAAACTGTACAAGTTTCACAAAAATCCAACCACAAATGTAGACTAAACACATAAACAAGAAAAGGAAATTTTGAACTTTAGATGGCTACTTTTCCCATACTGATTGTCAGATTTTTTCCAAAATCAATAGGGTTCAAGCTATTGATGAGAAAAACAGACAAGTTTCACGAAAATTAGACCAAACTGCAGACTTTATCGCGTAAACAAGTAATTGAAATGTTAAACTTTAAATGGCTACTTTTCCCACACTGATTGTCAGATTAAATCAATAGGGTTCAAGCCACTGAAGAGATAATGATTGATTGTATGGTGTTTTTAACGCCTTTTTCAACATTATTTCAGTTATATCGTGACGGCCAGTGCACCTATCTATGCTTTCCTGGAGTTTCTTTTACCAGTACTCCGCACAATATTCTTTCCAAGCCACTGGCTGCTTTCCCACAAAACCATCATCGAAACAATGATCAGCTGTGAGAGAGGAATGAGTCCTGTCTCGATGACTATCATCAATCCTTGGAAAGAAATTGGCCAAGCCAGGGATCAAACCAGCCACCTCCTGTTCTCAAGTCCTGTATGCTACCGACTGAGCTACGGGAGCTTGGCTATTGAAGAGATAAACAAACTGTGCAAGTTTCACAAAAATCCAACCACAACTGCAGACTTTATGGTGTAAACAAGAAATTAAAATGTTGAACTTTAAATGGCTACTTTTCCGCTAATGATTGTCAGTTTTTTTTTCCAAAATCAATAGGGTTCAAGCTATCAATGAGATGAACAAACTTGGCAAGTTCACGAAAATCTGACAACAAATGTAGACTATACCGCATAAACAAGACAAGGAAATTTTGAACTTCAAACGGCTACTTTTCCCATACTGATTGTCAGATTTTTTGCATAATCAATAGGGTTCTAGCTATTGATGAGATAAACAAACTGTGCAAGTTTCACAAAAATCTTACTACAAATGAAGACTTTATTGTGTAAACAAGACATTTAAATGTTGAATTTTAAATGGCTTCTTTTCCCACAATGACTTTTGGAATTTTTTCATAATCAATAGGGTTCAAGCTATTGATGAGATTAACAAACAAGACAAGTTTCACAAAAATCCGACAACAAATGTAGACTAAAACGCCTAAATAAGAAAAGGAAATTTTGAACTTCAAACGGCTACTTTTCCCATACTGATTGTCAGATTTTTTTCATAATCAACAGGCTTTTAGCTATTGATGAGATAAACAAACTGTGCAAGTTTCACGAAAATCTGACTACAAATGCAGACTTTATTGTGTAAACTAGAAATTTAAATGTTGAATTTTAAAATGGCTACTTTTCCCACACTGGTAGTTGGAAATTTTTCAAAATCAATAGGGTTTAAATTATTGATGAGATAAACAAACTGTGCACGTTTCACGAAAATCCGACCACAAATGCAGACTTTATCGCATAAACAAGAAATTGAAATTTTGAACTTTAAACAGCTACTTTTCCCACACCAACTGTCATTTTTTTTTTCAAAATCAATAGGGTTCAAGCTATTAATAAGATAAACAAGTTTCACGAAAATCTGACCACAAATGCAGACTTTATCCCTAAATAAGAAAAAGACTAACAAACAGAGAGAAAGACGGACAGACAGACAGACAGATGGACAGACGACGGAAACCACGTCATGACATGAGCTCTGCTGGCTTACAGCCAGTAGAGCTAATAAACTGTTAATATTCTTCCCAAGCCACTAGCTGCTTTCCCATATAATCACCATTCAGAAGATATAGCTATAACTAAAGATCTTAAGTCATCATCAATAGAAATGTTCGATTGCACTTGCATGTTTTTGTACCTATGCAGATGATTGCAAAGATCATTTTAACAGATTTCTAAATTAACAAGTGGAAGATTACATGTATTTCATTTAAACTTGGCAAAACACTTCAAGCTGACAGGATTACCAGGTAGCATCCTTTTGCTATTGCTTTTGTGCCCAGGTAGCAAAATTTGTTTTTCAGGTAGAAAATTTGCTACTTGGGAAGGTGGAAAATTTGCTACTTGCTACTGCTAATTTTGAACCCTGTTTGATCCATGTGACCCAAAAACAATAGGGCATCTCGTTGGGTCATGAGCAACACTTGTATAAAGTTTCAGTGTCCTATGTCAAATGGCTTTTGAGTTAGAGCAAAGAAACTAAAACCTGGACAGACCGACGGACGGATGGATGGATGGATGGATGGATGAAAGATGGACAGACGGTCATGGTGAAACCAGTATACCCCCCCTCTACTTCGTAGGTGGGGGGGGAGATAAACATCATGGTATCCCAAAAGCTCGCCTTGAGCACACTGTAATCAGGCAAGCTAAAAAATTTAATTATCAGACTTCCTCTAGAACAAGCTTGTTACTTTTACAAATTTCTAAAATTAACAAAGTTTTGTATTTTTTAGCAGCAGTAAAATCCCATAAAACTTTTTTATTGTGAGGACATTATGGTGTTCACACAAATGTACTTGAAAAAGGGATAAGCAATAAATATCAGGATACAGTCATCCACTTAATTTCAAGTTTTAACAAAATAATCTGAAAAATGTGAATAGGTGAAAAAAAATGTTTTTGCCCTCATTCTCAGCCCGTCTGTACAGTTTCTTTGGAAACTTAGGGAATTTTGAGCTAGAATTTCGGAAATGGTGATAGAATTAAGTACAACATCCTGTTTCACCCTATCCTCATACCCTTAACCCTTTACCACATGCCAAAATCTTGGAGTTATCAAAATTAAAAACATTTGCAGACAACAAAACTGGGGCTCAATGACTAAATCTGCCTTGAAAAGGGTAGAAAACCTGTGGGAAAAGGGAAGAATGCTGGAAACAAGCATGTTTTCAAGCCTTCTTCCTAAGGGATGTTAAAAGTCGGAACTTTAGCAAGGCGAAAGTTCCTTTAATTTCTTGTTTCATCAACCCGCCAACTCAATTTTTTCATGAAACTAAAAAAAAATATAAAAGTACTTACTGTACTTTCAACTTCTTTTTCCTTCACTGCTCCAACTCTGTGAGCCGAACGGTATACAATTTACATGTCATTAACCCTTTACCACACAATCTAGAGTTTTAACAACCCTGTGAAAGAAGGCTTTTAAAAACATTGAAGGAAAATGAGAAAATGCTGGTCACCAGCATTTTCTTTTCTCTTTTTCCTACAATGTTTTCTACCCTATGAAAGACAGAAATTATCATTTGAGTTACATTTCATTTTTTTTGTCTGCAAATATGTTCAACTTGATTCAGTCCACAATTCTGTTGTTTGGTAAACAGTTAAACATCTCTTTTACAAGCACCAGCAAGGTTCCCACACTTACTTGAAAACGGTGAAGGGCCTAGAATTTTGGAATTTCTCTTAGAGGCCTTGATGTTATACGATATCAGTATGATTTAAATTCAAATGCATTTTCATATCAGCATTGTTTGCTTCTGGCAATCAATGGGCCATTAAAATTCAGTATATAAATTGAATACTTTCTCTCCTGAAGCCTTCATATCAGGGAAATATGAATATGGAATTTGGAGTTGATAAAGTAAACATAAGTTCAATTAAATTGCCAGGCCAGATCAATTCTTAATTCCAGATCATCGATTTCCTGATATGTGTTAAGAATCCGCACACAGCAATGATCCAAGATTGGCACCATATTATATGCAGACTGATCTTTCTACACTTTCCCTGAGAGCAGCTAAACTTACTCTCAGCCTTCAAAACTGACAAGCAGACCTCTTCTTTTTTCATTCAAAATTAACTTCACCCTTTACCAAACAAAATTTTAGTCTAGTCCAAATCGAAAGCATTTGCAGACGACAAAATACATGTGATTGAAAGACTGAAACATGTTTCTGGAAGGGTAGAAAACATTGTGGGAAAAGGAGAAAATGCTGGTTACCAGCATTTTCTCCTTTTCCCACAATGTTTTCAAAAGCCTTTTTTTGTAAGGGTCGCTAAAAGTTGTGATTGTGTGGGAAAGGGTTAACTTTTAACACTTCAAGCGCCAAATAAACCAAGCAGACTTTTTCAGCCTAGAATAAAAAACCCAGATAATTCTGATTTCATGGCTGCTTTTCTCTATAATGTTTCAGCATAGTGGACAGTGTAGATCAAAGATCACACTGCACATTTTGTGCAGTCTTATCTTGATCTACACTGGCCACAACGGCAACTATAGTCGTGAAAGGCACTCAAAGGGTCAACTGAACTTTGACACCAATTTGATTGAAACAATAATTATACAATTGTGGCTTAACACTAAATTACCACAAGACAAAATTTTAGACTTGCCTATATTGAAAATATTTTGTAGATGACCAATTACATTTGGCTCAAATTATAGAATTAGTCTGTAAAAGGGTTGAGAACACTGTGATAACAGGAGTAAAAGCCGGTTACCAAAATTTCCTTCTTTTTCCTTCAATGTTTCCAATAACTGTCTTCTTTTTAGTACTAATAATATTTGGTAAAGAGTTATTAGCCCCAGGACTTCTGTTTGTTGACTATAAATTATTCAAGGATGCAAACAATGCAGGATCTATTGTCTGGATGTGATAGCTCACAAGAGAAATCAGATCTGTCTCTACGATATATACTGTCATCTCCAGATGACATTTCTTCTCTCGCAAAAATTGTGGTTTTCGCTTTACAAGCAATTTCTGTGTGTGTTTTCATTATGCTGGTAATATGCATTCAAACATAAAACGAGAATTTTTGTGGATTTTCCAATATATTAACTCTTTACCAAACAATCCTAACTTTTAACGACCCTAGAGAAGAAGATTTTTGATAACATTGTGGGAAAAGGAGAAAATGCTGGTAACCAGCATTTTCTCCTTTTCCCACAATGTTTGCTACCCTTCCAATAACGAATTTCAATCTTTGGTTCTCATTTATTTTGTTGGTTGCAAATTAATGCTTTCAATATGGGAATAAAAAAATTTGGCCATTTGGTAAAGAGCTAAGGATACTTTCAAAGAAACCTGCTTCAAATTTATTTCAGGATGTACCCAAGTTAATTCATATTGAAATATTGCTTGCAAATCATGGGGATTTTGCAGTATTAAATAAAGTACAATTTTAAAATACTGTATACCAGTATACATATACCAATTACATGATAAACAATACACATTTAAAACCACACATATAATTAATTATAAAGACCTCACATGCCTGCTGACATTTTCGCATTATTGTCATGTGTATGCAGTGTGCAACTGACTCATGTCATATCAACAAGACTAATTTTCTGGTCTCCCCACATGAACTCTTTACCAAGCAACAAAACTTTGGACTGGTCCAAGTTGAAAGCATTTGCAGACGACACAATAAATGCTATTGAAAAAATGAATTTGTTTTGGGAAATGTACCAGCATTTTCCCCTTTTCCTACAGTGTTCTCAAAAGCCTTCTTTCTCAGGGCCGTTAAAACTCGGGTTTGCATGGTGAAGGGTTAACACTTTACCAAACAATTCTCTGTCACCCATCCTGAAGATGATGGTTTGGGAAAACACTGGGAGAAAATGAGAAAATGCTGGTAACCGATGTTTTCTCTTTTTCCCCAAAGATATTTTCTACAGTATAAAAGATACATTTTAGTTTTTCTGCCAGAGATCAACACTTGATCGTGTTTACAAACACTCAGTTTGGACATGTTTACCTGGAAACCAACCTTTTCTTCTTTTCCTTCTATGTTTTGGACCCTTCTGCAGACTTAATGTGAACATATTTATGACATTTAATCTGTCATCTGAAATTATTGCTCTCAGTTTGGACACCCGTAAAAAACTTTGGTCTGGTAAAGATTAAAGTGTTCTCCTATACCAGAAGACAAAGTTTTTCTCATTTTCCCAATATTTACAGACAACCAATCAAATGTATCTTGCATCCTTTTTCTTATAAACAGAAGAATAAAACTATGGGAAAATGCTGGATACCAGTGTTTTCTCTATTTCCACAATACATTCAGAAGCCTTTCCTCTCAGCATCATAAAAACATGGAATCTTTTGGTAAAGGGTCAATATACAGTTTTCACAGTAGTCACAAAAGCTAGCATAGATTTATACTGTAACTAGGTCACACATGACATCCTGATGTTTTTACCAACCATTTATTGATGTAGACATCAATATCCATAGAATGTAATTAATGCTCTGCTCGCCCCCATTACAGTTATAAACTGTCCACTGTAGAGTACCATAATTCTCGCAAGAGGTGTACCACGTTTTTTTTAAACAAGAGGGCCATGATGGCCCTGGACGCTCACCTGAGTCAATAGGTGAAATTCACTCAACGTGCATAATTCAATTTCTGACCAATTGTCAGGTCAATTGAGCTTAATATGTGGCCTCTAGAGTGCCCACAAGGTATTTTTTAATTTGACCTAGTGACCTAGTTTATGACCCCAGGTGACCCAATTTCGAACTGACTGAAAATGTTGTGCTCAGGTGGGCTAACAAACTTAGAACAGGTTCACTACATACCAAATAACAAAGCTCTATGCCTTCACGGTTTAGAAAAGAAGAATTTTAAAGTTTTCCTTCTTTGTTCCTATGTTAGAACTTGTGACCCCCCAGGGCAGGGTCAGTTTTGACACCAGGGGCAACGTATGAACAAACTTGGTAGAGGTCCACTAGGAGATGCTACACACCAAATATCAAAGCTCTACGCCTTCCAGTTTCAGAGAAGAAGAATTTTAAAGTTTTCCTTCTTTGTTCCTATGTTAGAACTTGTGACCCCCGGGGCGGGGCCAGTTTTGACCCAATGGGGATCATACGAACAAACTTGGTAGATGTCCACTAGGAGATGCTAGATGCCAAATATCAAAGCTCCACGCCTTCCAGTTTCAGAGAAGAAGAATTTTAAAGTTTTCCTTCTTTGTTCCTATGTTTGAAACTTGTGATCCCCCGGGCGGGGCCAGTTTTGACCCCAGGGGCATCATATGAACAACGTAAGTAGAGGTCCGCTAGGACATGCTACATACCAAATATCAAAGCTCTACGCCTTCCAGTTTCAGAGAAGAAGAATTTTGAAGTTTTCCTTCTTTGTTCCTATGTTCAACACTTGTGACCTGCGGGGCGGGGCCAGTTTTGACCCCAGGGGCATCATATGAACAAAATTGGTAGAGGTCCACCAGGAGATGCTAGATGCCAAATATCAAAGCTCCACACCTTCCAGTTTCAGAGAAGAAGAATTTTAAAGTTTTCCTTCTTTGTTCCTATGTTCGAACTTGTGACCCCCAGGGCGGGGCTAGTTTTGACCCCAGGGGCATCATATGAACAAACTTGGTAGAGGTCCACTAGGATATGCTACATACCAAATATCAAAGCTCTACGCCTTCTAGAATCAGAGAAGAAGATTTTTAAAGTTTTCCTTCTTTGTTCCTATGTTCAAAACTTGTGACCCCCGGGGCGGGGCCAGTTTTGACCCAAGGGGCATCATATGAACAAACTTGGTAGAGGTCCACTAGGAGATGCTAGATGCCAAATATCAAAGCTCCACGCCTTCCAGTTTCAGAGAAGAAGAATTTTAAAGTTTTCCTTCTTTGTTCCTATGTTCGAACTTGTGACCCCCGGGGCGGGGCCAGTTTTGACCCCAGGGGCATCATATGAACAAACTTGGTAGAGGTCCAATAGGAGATGCTACATACCAAATATCAAAGCTCTACGCCTTCTAGAATCAGAGAAGATTTTCAAAGATTTTCCTATTTTTTGCCTTTCTGTTGCCATGGCAACCAGAGTTTTGGGTGGAATTCAATCTCTTACACAACTTTGGTAGAGCTTCACCCAAGGAACATCCCTGCCAAGTTTCATCAAGATTGGCCCAGCGTTTTAGGTGGAGAAGATGTTTAAAGGAATTGTGGACAGACGGACAGATGGGCGCCGGACAATGACCCATCACAATACCTCACCTTAGCACTTCGTGCTCAGGTGAGCTAAAAACATCATTGTATCTCTATGTTTCCATATTTCAGCTACACCAACCAAGCTCATTTGAAAGAATTCCTACTCTTTCTTCTTCTCAAGAAGCCTTCAACCACGGTTATCATGGAATTCTGGCTGACTTCCTCCCGAAACTAGAACCGTGACACAAAGGGGTCAAATACCCCCACCACTCACTTGTCCCTGTCCCTGAAGCAGCACAATATCAGAGAACGGAAATAATTTTCAAAACAAAGATCACCTGCAACCTTGACCTTTGACCCATGTGCCCAAAGATTAATAGGGAACCTCGTTGGGTCACGAGCAACTCATGTATAAAGTTTCAGGGTCCAAATCAAACAGCTACTGAGTTATAAAACAGAAATGATTTTCAAATAAAGTTCACCTGTGACCTTGACCTTTGATCCATGTGACCAAAAAATGTTAGGGCCTCTCCTTGGGTCATGAGCAACACTTATATAAAGTTTTGGGGTCTTAGGTCAAACGGCTTTTAAGTTACAGCACAGAAACAAACAAGAGGGCCATGATGGCCCTGGGTCGCTCACCTTAGTAGAGTGCCTTTAAGGTTTTTCTTTAATTTGACCATGTGACCTAGTTTTTGACCGCAGGTGACGCAATTTCAAACTCATATTTCATGAAGACAAACATTCTGACCAATTTTCAAGTCAACTGAGCAAAACATGTGGCCTCGAGTGCCCTAAAGATATTTCTTTCAGTTGACCTAGTGATCTAGATTATGACCCCAGATGACCCAAATTTGAACTGGTCTTTGACTATATCAAAAGAAACATTTTAACCAATTTTCAAATCAAATGAATAATAAATGTGGCCTCTAGAGTGCCCACTAGCTATTTCTTTAATTTGACCAAGTGACCTAGTTTATGACCCCAGTTGACCCAAATTAAGACTCATGTAAGATTTTACAAAGACAAACATTCTGACCAATTTTCAAGGCAATTAAGCAAAGAATGTGGCCTCTATAGTGCACACATGGTATTTCTTTACTTTGACCTAGTGACCTAGTTTATGGTTCCAGGTGACCCAAATTCAAAATCATGTGGTATTTCATCAAGACAAACATTCTGGCCAAATTTCAGGTCATTTGAGCAATAAATGTGGCCTCCAGAGTGCAAACAAGGTATTTTTTTAATTTGACCCAGTGAACTAGTTTATGATCCAAGATGACCCAAATTAATCTTATGTGAGACTTTATAAAGACAAACTTTCTAACTAATTTTCAAGGCAATTGAGCAAATAATGTGGCCTCGAGAGTGCCAACAAGGTATTTCTTTAATTTGACCTAGTGACCTAGTTTATGACCCAAGATGACCCAATTTTGAACTCAATGAACTTGTTGCGCTTAGATGGGCAAACAAACTTAGAAGAGAATCACTACATACCAAATATTAAAGCTCTATGCCTTCCAGTTTTAAAGCAGGATTTTAAAGCTTTCCTTCTTTGTTCCTATGTTCGAATTTGTGACCCCCGGGGCTGGGCCAGTTTTGACCCCAGGGGCATCATATGAACAAACTTGGTAGAGGTCCACTAGGAAATGCTACATACCAAATATCAAAGCTCTACACCTTCCCGTTTAAGAGAAAAAGAAATTTAAAGTTTTCCTTCTTTGTTCCTATCTTCAAACTTGTGACCCCCGGGGTGGGGCCAGTTTTGACCCAGGGGCATCATATGAACAAACTTGGTAGAGGTCCACTCTGAGATGCAACATACCAAATATCAAAGCTCCACACCTTTCGGTTTCAGAAAAGAAGAATTTTAAAGTTTTCCTTCTTTGTTCCAATGTTCGAACTTATGACCCAAGGGGCTGGGCCAGTTTTGACCCAAGCAGCATCCTTGGAACAAACTTGGTAGAACTCTACCAGGAGATGCTACATACCAAATATCAAAGCTCTATGCCTTCCCATTTAAGAGAAAAAAAAATTTAAGTTTTCCTTCTTTGTTCCTATGTTTGAACTTGTGACCCCCGGGGCAGGGCCAATTTTGAGCCCAAGAGCATCATATGAACAAACTTAGTAGAGGTCTACTAGGCGATGCTACATACCAAATATCAAAGCTCTATGCCTTCTAGTTTTACAGAAGAAGATTTTTAAAGTTTTCCTTCTTTGTTCCCATGTTGGAAATTGTGACCCCTAGGGCGGGACCAGTTTTGACCCCAGGGGCATCATATGAACAAACTTGGTAGAGGTCCACTAGGAGATGCTACATGCCAAATATCAAAGCTCTACGCCTTCAAGTTTCAGAGAAGAAGATTTTTAAAGTTTTCCTTCTTTGTTACTATGCTCAAACTTGTGACCCTCGGGGTGGGGCCAGTTTTGACCCCAGGGGCATCATATGAACAAGCTTGGTAGAGGTCCACTAGGCAATGCTACATACCAAATATCAAAGCTCTACGCCTTCCAGTTCCAGAGAAGATGATTTTTAAAGTTTCCCCTCTTTGTTCCTATCTTTGAACTTGTGACCCCTGGGGCAGGGCCAGTTTTGACCCCAAGGGCATCATATGAACAAACTTGGTAGAGGTCCACTAGGAGATGCTTCATGCCAAATATCAAAGCTCTATGCCTTCTAGTTTTACAGAAGAAGATTTTTAAAGTTTTCCTTCTTTGTTCCTATCTTCGAACTTGTGACCCCCAGGGCGAGGCCAGTTTTGACCCCAGGGGCATCATATGAACAAACTTGGTAGAGGTCCACTAGGAGATGCTACATGCCAAATATCAAAGCTCTACGCCTTCAAGTTTCAGAGAAGAAGATTTTTAAAGTTTTCCTTCTTTGTTACTATGCTCAAACTTGTGACCACCGGGGTGGGGCCAGTTTTGACCCCTGGGGCATCATATGAACACACTTGGTAGAGGTCCACTAGGCAATGCTACATACCAAATATCAAAACTCTACGCCTTCCAGTTTCAGAGAAGATGATTTTTAAAGTTTCCCCTCTTTGTTCCTATGTTTGAACTTGTGACCCCCGGGGCAGGGCCAGTTTTGACCCCAAGAGCATCATATGAACAAATTTGGTAGAGGTCCACTAGGAGATGCTTCATGCCAAATATCAAAGCTCTATGCCTTCTAGTTTTACAGAAGAAGATTTTTAAAGTTTTCCTTCTTTGTTCCTATCTTCGAACTTGTGACCCCCGGGGCTGGGCCAGTTTTGACCCCAGGGGCATCATATGAACAAACTTGGTAGAGGTCCACTAGGAGATGCTACATGCCAAATATCAAAGCTCTACACCTTCAAGTTTCAGAGAAGAAGATTTTTAAAGTTTTCCTTCTTTGTTACTATGCTCAAACTTGTGACCCTCGGGGCGGGGCCAGTTTTGACCCCAGGGGCATCAAATGAACAAACTTGGTAGAGGTCCACTAGGAGATGCTACATACCAAATATCAAAGCTCTGCGCACTTCTAGTTTCAGAGAAGAAGATTTTCAAAGATTTTGCTTTTTTTTCCTTTTTGTTGCCATGGCAACCAGAGTTGTGGGTGGAATTCAATTCTTTGAAAAATTTTGGTAGAGCTTCACCGAAGGAACATCCCTGCCAAGTTTCATGAAGATTGGCCCAGTGGTTTAGGAGAAGAAGATGTTTAAAGAAATTGTTGACGGACGACGGACGAGAGACGCCGGACATAGGGCGATCACAATAGCTCACCTTTAGCACGTTGTGCTAAGGTGAGCTAAAAAGTCTACAGACTGACGGACTGACATACAGATGGATGGACAGACAGACAGACAGACAGGGTGAAACCAGTATACACCCCTCTACTTCGTAGGCGTGTGCGTGTGTGTGTGCAGGGGGGATAACTTTGCAGCAGACAACAGTGACAGAAGTAACAAAAGATCATTGACTAAAATGGATAGATCTCATAAACAGTAATTCAGGTTAAGCATTACAATAAATGTGAAAACATTGGGCCAAAGATGTTTTGCATCTCACAAAGTAACAGGCTGCATAGATCTTTGGAGGAGGGGGGGGGGAAATGTTCTGTGCTAAACTTATAGTCTGATCTTTGATCTACATTGTCCGCTTTGCAGGGAGATTCTGGACAATTGCAAACTTGACATTTGCTCTTTGTAGGGTCTTTTTTTTTTTGGAGAATGGAAATGTCCATTTGGTTAAGGTAGGAGCTCTCAGGGTTAAAATAATACATTAATAATAATGATTATTAAGAACAGCATACAGGTCGATTTAGAAATAATAGGGAAAAAGTAACCAACAGTTGTTTATTTTTTCATTTGTCATGGTCCACTATGGAAGGTGAGAGACCGATCAGTCAAAACATACCTGAGAAGGCTAGATCGGAGTTTCCGTAACTAAAAATGTCTGTTCAGTTTATGTATTCATTTTTTTATAGTGTTGATGTATGGTAATGGGGCACATTTAGCCCTTTACCAAACAGTCCTGCGCTTTATTGACCCTAAGAAAGAAGCCTTTTGAAAACATTGTTGGAAAAGGAGAAAATGCTGGTAACCAGCATTTTCTCCTTTTCCCACAATGGTTTTTCAAAGTATCACAGACCAATCTTACCATTTGAGAAAGACTTCATTTGTCGTCTGCAAATGCTTTCAGTTTCACCAGCAGCGTTTCAGAAAGTCAGCATTTTTGCGTTTGTGAAGCGCAAAATGAAAGCCTGACGCAACAAAATGAATAAATCGCGTCTTCCTTGACGTAACATTAATCGGAACTAAAAAGGAACATTAAGGATTGATTCAATTAAGATAACTTACAAAATGGTCAAGTTTATAACTGCAGAATCATATCAGACCCGCTTCCTAACAATGAATCATTTGTTTCCAGTTTACACTGAGTCGGTCTAAAACACGACATTATTCTGTGTGACATCGCTGTCGTCTTGCCTATATTACTGTATGGAATCCGTATTTAAACTTTTTGTCTGCATTTTAGACCCTGCTTGGTAATGGTCACCGACTTGCTGGAGTAACCAGGATGATAGACGGCAGTTTCTACGAGATCACTGTTTTCAACTTTTAACTTAAATACCACTCAGTCATTTAAAATTTTTAGCATTGTGCAACATCTAAAGCTGGCAAAGGCAAACAACATGTAAAAAAAGGGGTTAAAGAGCATGACGCTTTAAATTTCTGAATGACCCCTAAAATTCCGAACAGCAAGTTACAGATGACGCCCAAAATTTATGAGCTAGCAGAAACACTGCACCAGTCTAAAATTTTGTCGTCTGGTGAAGAGTTAAAGTGCTGTGTTCAGATACAAGCTACTTATGATTTGTTTCCCAGGAAGTAACAACTTATTGCACTTTGATATGAGCCAGGGCAAAACGGGGCTTAAAGCATCTCTGTGATACATTATACCAAGCAAGTCATTACATAGTTGTGGATACACCTGAATCGTGATGTAAACTGGTCCTTGGTTGGCAGAAAATTGACCAGTTGTGAAAAGTTTCGGCCCAGGTCAGCCTGCACAGGCCAATACTTTTCACAGATGCATTAAGCTCCCTTTTCACACAGCATGGCTCATGGCTCATATCTTCATATCTACACAACAAAACAATGCCCTCTCAAGCCATCACCATTCTACACATACAGCTATTAACTCTTTACCAAACGACAAAAATGTGGACTGGTCCAAATTGAAAGCATTGGCAGACGACAATTAAAATGTGAATCAAATGATGTGAATTGTCTTTGATATGGCAGAAAACATTGTGGGAAAAGGAGAAAATGCTGGTTACCAGCATTTTCTCCTTTTCCCACAATGTTTTCAAAAGGCCTATTTCTCAGGGTCGTTAAAAGTCAGGATTCTGTGGTAAAGAGTTAATGCCTCCACAGTTTCCCACAACATAAATTTTCCACCCTTTGTAAGTCAAATTTTACTTTTAAGAGTCATCTTCATCATCTGCAAATGCTTTCAAAATTGGATCAATCAAATTTTGTGTGTGTGTGTGTGTAGGTTTGGTAATGACATAAACCTATAGCACACTTTTGCACAACTTTCATTGCTTAACTCATTACCAGCATTTTCTCCTTTTCCCACAATGTTTTCAAAAGGCTTCTATTTCAAGGTCGTTAAAAGTCGGGATTGTGTGGTAAAGGGTTAAGCAGACAGTGTACACCTTGTACACTACAATTAGACCGTACAGAATGCTTAATAACGAGCTTTGATGGACATGGCAAAAAATTTATATTGTTTCTAGCCCTCAAAGACAAAAAACAGAAAATTTAAAATTGCAGAAGTTCTCTGTCTCCTGCAGACTCCAGATTCATTTTAGTCCAAAGATTAACTCTTTACCAAGCGACAAAATTTTAGACTAGTCCAAATTGAGAGCATTTGCAGACGACAAATTAAATATTGATCTGATAGCAAGATCTGTCTGTGATTGAATAGAAAACATTGTGAGAATAGGAGAAAATGCTGGTAACCAGCATTTTATCCTTTTCCTACAATGTTTTCAAAAGCCTTCTTCCTCAGGGTCGTTAAAACTCGAGATTGTGTGGTATAGGGTTAAAGTATCTCAAGTGGAAGTGTAGTCAGTTAATTTCACATAAATAAATATCATCATGAGACAAGTTTGGTGACTAATCATTTCAGAAAAAAAATTTCTTGTTTGTATACACACTGATGTTTCAGATCAGACTGTACAAACCACGCAGTCCCTGTCTCAAATATTTTAAGATCTCTGGACAATTCAGCCTTCAAATTGCATCATCTGTTTTTGTGGCATTTGTCGAAGACAATGCCACTATGAGTTCAATACGGCATTTTGAAAATCATGTATCGTAGTTTGTGCAAAACCGAAGGAAGTAAACCCAATTAAAATCAATTTTTCTGAGACAAATAAGTGTTTCGATTGCACTTGGATATGAAATTGAAAATGGCGTATTACAATAAATTGGATTAAGCAATCGATCGTGGAAATACTTTGTTTTCATCGAAAATAGCTTTATCGGTCATGGCCTTCTATAGTAAACTGGCAGCCTGTTATCGATCTTCGTCTATCTGACGGCTACGGGAGATACAACGGGTACCAGTTTACTTCTATAGTGGCGTAATGATACACACATACCGTGCTTATCCGTCCCAAAACCAGTTCGTTCCTGGGCTTATTCGTCCCAGGGCTTGTTCCCTCGGACTTGTTCGTCCCACAATATTGCGCCCTTTTCTATAGGATTTTGCATGACTATATAGTAGGTTGACTTTCAAGCGAATATTTTGAAACTATTTCTGTTGTTTTTTTTTTCAAATTATTAATTCCACACAATGGCTCCCTTGACAAATGCCACACCAGTGTTTTCAACGCTTTGATTTCTAGTGCTTTCAAAAGTTGCTTCAACTCTTTACAAGATATTAACATTTTAGACTTGACCAATTTGAAAGTATATGCAGACGACAAATTATGTATAGCTCAAATGATGGGCCTCATCTTTGAGACAGTAGAAATTGTGGCAAACAAGAGGGCCATTGGCCCCAAAAGCGCGCACCTGTGTAGGGTCGTCTAGGATTGATGAGGCTGAAAAGATCCTGGTCGTGATGATGTAAAACGCATGAGTGTTAAGTGATCTACTTTTTGACAGGTTAAGCCTATTTTTGAATTTCTAATCTGACTCAAAATGTTGCCTCTAGAGTCACACAAAGTTTTTCTAAGATTTGGCCCTGTGACCTACTTTTTGACTTGACATGACCCAATTTTGAACCTGTCAGAGATTTTATCCAAACAAACATTCTGGCCAAGTTTCACAAGTATAAGGCTTCAAATGTGGTCCTTAAAGTGCACACAAGCTTTTTCTAAGATTTGGCCCCATGACCTAATTTTTGACCTGATGTGACCAAATTTCAAACTAGTCCAAGATTTCAACCTTACAAAATTTAATATTCTGACCAAGTTTCATGAGTATCAAACTGAAAATGTGGCCTCTAGAGTGCACACTAAATTATTCTATGATTTGGCCCAGTGACCTACTTTTTGACTCAACATGACCTAATTTTCTATGTGTCCAAAATTTTAACTAATCAAACATTCTAACCAAGTTTCATGAGTATCAGGCTGAAAATGTGACCTCTGGAGTGTACACAAAGTTTTTCTATGATTTGGCTAGGTGACCTACTTTTTGACCGGATGTCACCCATTATCAAATTTGTCCTGGATTTCATCAAGACAAACATTCTGACCAAGTTGCATGAGTATCAGGCTGAAAATGTGGACTCTAGAGTGCACACAAGGTTTTTCTATGATTTGACCAAGTGACCTACTTTTTGACCCGACATGACCCACTTTTGAACTAGTCCAAGATTTTATCCAGACACACATTCTGACCAAGTTTCATGAGTATCAGGCTGAAAATGTGGCCTCTAGGATGCACACAAGCTTTTTCTTGATTTAAGATTTGGCCCCATAACCTACTTTTTGACCCAGCAAAAACTAATTTCAAACCTGCCCAAGATTTTATCCAGACAAACATTATGACCAAGTTTCCCAAGTATCAGGCTGAAAATATGGCCTTTAGAGTGCACACAAGGTAGATGTTGACGACCTCACGACACACAACGGGCGACGCATGCTGAACGCCAGACACAGCACGATCACAAAAGCTCACCTTGTGCACCTTGTGCTCAGGTAAGCTAAAAATGGTTCTAACATGTCAAATTTATCTTTAAGTTGGTAGTTTGAACTGTTCACTCATCACCAAACAAATTGCAGACAAATGGGTTGTGACTGAAAAATTTAATGTTGTTTTGGGAAGGGTAGAAAACTTTGTGGGAAAAGAAGAAAACGCTGGTTCCTAGCATTTTCTCCTTTTCCCATAATGTTTTCAAAAGGCTTCTTTCACGAGGTTGTTAACAGTCTGGGTTGTGAGATAAAGGGTTAACTCATACTGATGAACACAGTGGAGTTCATGTAGGCACTTGTCACGTTTTTTGGAACCCCCAATTAGTCAATAACATCATTTCATACATTTTTGATAACACCCAGTCATGCTGGAGCCCAAGATCAACTTAAACTTTGTACTCCATGTTCTATACAGTCCAGTCCAACCTTGATCCGAGCTGTCTGCAATAACATGCAATATAACAGTCTAAGGACTGCAACTTTTTTACAGTTGACATTCCAAAATAAGAGCAGTCTCTCCAAATGGCTGCTTAGCAAATACATATATGTTACTCATACATTTTATCAATATTTTGCTATAAGTATTAACCAAAGGACAAAGTTTTAGACTCAACCAAAGTGAAACGATCTGCAAAAGTCAAATTAAGTCTAGCTTGAAAGATGAGTTTCATCTTTGAAATCATAAAAAGCATCAAGGAAAAAAGAATAAAATGATTGTTAGCAACATTTTCTTCTTTTCCTTCAATGATTTAAATAGCCCTTTTCTTCGGGATTGCTGAAACTCAGGATTATGTGTTAAGGAATTAAATGCTATATATCTTACACTGTACCACTTTGTCACTTCAACAACTGATCATTTTTATTATAAATCAGTAGATTAACATTCTCAGTTGTTTCACATATCATTGAAAACAAGACTTTTGTCCTTGTCTGTCATTTCCATTATGTATTTACTTTGAACAAATTCAAATGTGAGATAGACATTAGAATTTAATTTGCAACAAAGGTGTCAACAAGGATTCCAGGGCATTACTATAACCTAACTTTTTCCATCACTTTTAACGAGACCGAAACAGATCTGATTCCTGCTGTTGAGAAAGAAACAGAAATGTGTAGAAAGTTTGAAACATGCACCATCAAGCTGTGCCAGACTGTATGGCTTTTCCTGAGGATGAATATCTCTGTCAAAAATAAAATTCTTTGAATTTAGTCCTATGTAAGTCTAATCAATCTAATGGCTGCTCCTAACAATTTTAGAAACAACATAGGCTAGTTTTAGACTTACTAAAGACTACAGTGTTTGACACTAATAACAAACATGTAAATGAAATACCACTTTCAGAAAATGTGGTAAACATTGGAAAAAAGAAGCAATTAACTGCTTTTTTTATCCAAAATGCTTTGAAAAGCTGTAACTATAGAGTTTTCACTGATATGTCTGTGAGGCAATAAGTTAAGCAGTGTCCAGAGTCCGTATCATGAAGTTTATGGAATTACCGGTAATTGCACCATAGAACCATATTGCAACGTTGAAAGAAAGGGCTATCCATTTACCAAGCTACCCCTCTACCAAACAATCTAATGTTTTTATGATCCATAGTGAGATAGCTTGGTAACCAATATTTCAGCCTTTTCCAACAATGTTTTCTACCCTTTCAAAGACAAATTTACTTCAGCTACATTCAATTTGACTTCTGCAAATGTTTTAACCATTTACCACACAATCCTGACTTCTTAAATGACACTGACGAAAAAGGCTTTTGAAAACACTGTGGGTCAACGAGAAAAATTTAATGCTAGTAACCATTATTTTCACCCTTTCCCACTATGTTTTCTTCCCTTCCACAGACAAATTTCAGTTTTCAAGTCACATTTTATGTGTCATCTGCAAATGCTTTCAATTTGGACCAGTCTATAATTTTGTGGTTTGGTAAAGAGTTGGTAAAGATTGACTGATTGATTGATTGTATGTGGTCTAATGCTGTTTTCAACATTACTTCAGTTATGTCGTGGTGGCCAGTGCACCTATCCATGCTTTCCAGGAGTTTCTTTAACTCTTTACCACACAATCCCGACTTTCAACGACCCTGAGAAAGAAGCCTTTTGAAAACATTGTGGGAAAAGGAGAAAATGCTGGTAACCAGCATTTTCTCCTTTTCCCACAATGTTTTCTACCCTTCCCAAAACAAACTTAAATTTTTCAATCACATTTTTTTTTGTCTTCCGCAAATGCTTTCAATTAAGACCAGTCTAAATTTTTGTCGTTTGGTAAGGAGTTACCCAGTACTCCACACAATATTTTTTCCAAGCTACTGGCTGCGTTCCCACTAATAACTATTGTCAAAACAATGGTTAGCAGTGAGAAAGCAATGAATCCTGTTGCAGTCCTTGGAAAGAAAATGGCCAAGCCAGGGATTGAAGCAGCGATCTCCTGTTCTCAAGTCCTGTACGCTACCCACTGAGCTACCAGGGCTCGACAAGAGTTAAATGCAGGCAAGTCTTAACATTTGTAGTCTTGTAAAGAGTTAGTAAGCCTTATTTATAAAAAGTTGGCAAGCCTAAACTAGCGAAAGTTGTTTCTACAGAATTTTAGGACTTGTCAATTATTTGAAAACATTTGCAGACGACAAATAAAACAGCTCAAATGATTGGATTTGTCTTTGAAAGAGTAGAAAACATTGAGGGGGAAAGCAAAAGTCCAGGTTCTCCTTTCCCCCAGTGTTTTTAAAAACCTTCTTTCTCAGGGTCATTAAATCTCCCAAATGCTTGGTAAAGGGTTAAGTTAATCAATTCTGCAGACATGACACCACCCTTCCTCGGGTCCATGGACAGTGATTACACAGGACCATTACCAATATTACATTTCACACAATACAGTTTCCGCAGTTGGTATTAATTCTTAGGCTGCTAAGTGCGACTCATGGACCGTTTGTGGACAGTGTAGATCAAGATCAGACTGCACATAGAATATGCAGTCTGATCTTGGATCTACTCTGTCCAATATGGAGGTACTCATCCCTCTAAAAGTACCTTTGAAATCGCAAAATTTGGGTTTTTACTATCAGCTTAGAAGTTTCATTTCACTTACTCAGCTGGCTAAGAGTTAACATACAATTCCTGTCTTGGTGTAGAGTGCAGAAAGGTCTCCAACTTTCAGCAATCTTAATACATGTACTCCCAAAGGTTTGTTTATGTTAGAATATTAAAAAGCACCTATACCAGCCAAAACTAAACAAAACTGGTGATAAAAGGCATTTCAATTTATATCATACCATTTAAAAGTATGGAAATGATTGAGAAGATGACACTCTGTTATTGTATGTTCAGTCCAAGTGTTAGTAGCCAGCAGAAAAATGAATTTTAAAAGTAGGTCAAAAGTTGCCAGGTCCCTCTATTTTTTGTTTACTTTTCACCTGACTTTAAAATTCATATTTCTCTCAGCGACTGACTTTTGGTCCGACCGCAAAATAACAGTTTGTCTTCTTCACAATGATTTCCTTAATTTTAAAAACGTATGATTTAAATTCAAATGCATTTTAAAACCTGCCATGTTTACTTTGGCTGTCACTGGGCCTTTAACCTTTAACCACAAAATCCTGAGTTTTAAGGACCCAAAGAAAAAGCCTTTTGAAAACATTGTGGGAAAAGAAGAAATGCTGGTAACCAGCATTTTCTCCTTTTCCCACTATATTTTCTACCCCTTCAAAAACAAATTTCGAGTAACATTTATTTTGTCGTCTGCAGATGCTTTCACTATGGACAAGCATAAAATTTTGTTGCCTGGTATAGAGTTTAGGTGCAAAATAAATAACTGAAATTTTCATGTTGTTTTTTCTTTGTCTTTTTCTTTGTCTACAATGTCTAAGCATAGTGGACAGTGTAGATAAAAGATCGAACTGCATACTCTAGACTTTTTCTCCTTTTCCTAACTTTTTTCTAGCCTTTCAAAAACCAATCTCTTAAGATGAGCAACATTAAATTTTGTGGTATGCAAATGAGCTGTGCTCTGAAAAAGGAGGCTTAACCCTTTCCCAAACAAGCCCTGATTTTCACGTGTCTGCAGTACAAGTTTTTTGAAAACACTGTGGGAAAAGGAGAAATTGCTCGTAACGAGCAATTTCTCCTTTTCCCACAGTGTTTTCTACCCGTTTTGAGAACTTTCTGCCCTTTCCATCAAATTTAAAATTGTCGTCTGCAAACTCTTTCAATTTGGACCAGTCCAAAATTTGTCGTTTGGGAAAGGGTTAATGCATCTCCGTAATGCATTATACCACGCATGGATCATTTTGTCAAACAAGAGACTGAATTCTGAGGAAGAATTATCCCTTGAAATGCAGAAATCTTAAAGATAGCAAAAAGTTTTGGCCCATGTCAGCCTGCAAGGACTGCGCACGCTGATATGGGTCGATACTTTTCCCAAATGCATTAAGCCCCCTTTTCACAGAGCATGGCTCAAATGCTTTCAACATGGACAAGTCTAAAATTCTGTTGTCTGGTAAAGAGCTAATCTGTCTCAATGCCAAATCAACATTAAGGGCATTTACAAACAGTAAAAAAGACCCAGATAATGCCATTCAAGACATAGTTGGCCACAAAATCATACAAAGTACTGTAACAGGGTATATCAAAGACTAGACCTTGTGATCGTGCGACACACCGGCAACAGGGATTAAATAGGGTTTCATGATTGCGAACAAATGCCATAGCCTTTTGCCAAATATCCTAAATTCTTTTCAAACAATGTTTTCAACCCATTCAAAGACAAATCCAACCATTTTACCCACATTTAAATTGTCATCTGCAAATGCTTTCAATTTGGTGAAGTCTATAATTTCATCACCTGGCAAAGGCTAATTGATAAGCCAAAAGGTGGAATATGACAGGCAATCTACACATTATGTAAGGAAAGCTGTCATGGAATTCACTGTGAATCAGTATGCAATATGAGACATATTGATTTAGCCGAGTGCGGTAAAGTTTAACTCTTTACCAGACAACAAAATTTTAGCCTTGTCCAAATTGAAAGCATTTGCAGATGACAACTTCAATGTGGCTCAAATAGTGCAATTTTTCTTCCATAGGGCAGAAACCATTGTTGGAAAAGAAGAAATTGCTGATTACCAGCTTTTTCTCCTTTCCCACAGTGGTTTCAAAAGGCTTCTTTCCCAGGATCGTTAAATGGCAGCATTGTGCGGTAAAGGGTTAACTCTTTACCACATGACAAAGGCTTGTCTTAATTCAAAGCGTAACATTTTGCAGACAAAAAAGTAAGTTGTTATTTGTCTTTTAAGGGTAGAAATCGCTGTTCAGAAGAGAGAAACACAGCTAATTACCAGCATTTTTCTTTCTTTTTTGATGTTATTTTAATAAGAAACTCCTTCCTCCTTGTCGTTAAAACACAGGATTGTTTAGTTAACCCTTTACCACACTATTCTGAGTTTTAACGACCCTCGACAAGAGGCCTGTTGAAAATATTGTGGGAAAAGGAGAAAATGCTGGTGACCAGCATTTTCTCCTTTTACCACAATGTTTTCTACTCTATCACAGACAAATTCCATCATTGGTGACAGATTTAAATTGTCGTCTACAAATGCTTTCAGCCTGGACAAGTCTACATTTTTGTTGTAAGGTAAAGAGTGAAGGGTTAAACTTTTCAACATGTGCAGGCCACATTTGAGCTCTAACATATAAGGCTTCAGCCTGCACAACATGGACTGACTGTTGCTGGATTTGCAATATTCATCAGGGGATCTATCACTTTGCAATCCGATTTTAACCAAACAGATGCCCTGGAAATTTTAATAACGGATCCCTTTCGCCTGATTCAAAAAGGTTCATTCAATAATATTGCAGATTTGCAGATCAAAGGTTTTATATCTAATACCTCACTGACAAGACAATCCACTGAGGCCTTTCAGCAGATTGATTTGATGTAGCTGCTGCTGTAGAAAACAATGGAACACTTTTATTTCATGCTTTTCAGCAGTTTATCGTAGTTTATCGAGAAATAATGGTGAATCATGGTTTCATATTTCATGGTTATGACCCGTGAAAAATACCAATTTCATATTTTCTAACTCTATAACTGAAGTCGGAAACAGTAGTTCCCACAAACTAGTTACTTAGGTAAACAGTGCATGCCATTCAACCAGAGAGAAGCATGACATACTTTACACGCATTTCCCCTATATTTCGCGTGCTTTATGTAATATTGTAATGCGTTGTTATCTGAGGGGGAATTACCAGCATTTTTCTTTCTTTTTTGATGTTATTTTAATAAGAAACTCCTTCCTCCTTGTCGTTAAAACACAGGATTGTTTAGTTAACCCTTTACCACACTATTCTGAGTTTTAACGACCCTCGACAAGAGGCCTGTTGAAAATATTGTGGGAAAAGGAGAAAATGCTGGTGACCAGCATTTTCTCCTTTTACCACAATGTTTTCTACTCTATCACAGACAAATTCCATCATTGGTGACAGATTTAAATTGTCGTCTACAAATGCTTTCAGCCTGGACAAGTCTACATTTTTGTTGTAAGGTAAAGAGTGAAGGGTTAAACTTTTCAACATGTGCAGGCCACATTTGAGCTCTAACATATAAGGCTTCAGCCTGCACAACATGGACTGACTGTTGCTGGATTTGCAATATTCATCAGGGGATCTATCACTTTGCAATCCGATTTTAACCAAACAGATGCCCTGGAAATTTTAATAACGGATCCCTTTCGCCTGATTCAAAAAGGTTCATTCAATAATATTGCAGATTTGCAGATCAAAGGTTTTATATCTAATACCTCATTGACAAAACAATCCACTGAGGCCTTTCAGCAGATTGATTTGATGTAGCTGCTGCTGTAGAAAACAATGGAACACTTTTATTTCATGCTTTTCAGCAGTTTATCGTAGTTTATCGAGAAATAATGGTGAATCATGGTTTCATATTTCATGGTTATGACCCGTGAAAAATACCAATTTCATATTTTCTAACTCTATAACTGAAGTCGGAAACAGTAGTTCCCACAAACTAGTTACTTAGGTAAACAGTGCATGCCATTCAACCAGAGAGAAGCATGACATACTTTACACGCATTTCCCCTATATTTCGCGTGCTTTATGTAATATTGTAATGCGTTGTTATCTGAGGGGGAATTACCAAAAACAATTGTACTGGTTTTGATGAAAGTCCCAACAAAAAAGAGGTTAGAAGCATGAAATGAAAAGAATATTTGGTGTTTTTTTGGGTGGGAGGGGTAAAAGATCTAAATTTATTTCATCTCATGGACATTATTAGTAATATTTTCACTCTTGGCTGAGCCACCCGTGAAAATATTACCAATCATGTCCACTCAATGAAATAAATTTCGATCTTTCACAAAAAAAATACCCAACAAATATCCTCTATATATTGTGGCAAAAAAAGACATATTTTACCTCTTGACCGGAGGATACATTTTAGATTTGTCCTCTTATCTGAAACATTCACTGGAGAAAAAAAATCAAATTTGTCTCAAATGACAGAAATTATCTTTTGACAGGGTACCAAACATAGAAGAAAAAGGAGAAAATGCTGGTTTCAAGCATCATTTTAGATTTGTCCTCTTATCTGAAACATTCACTGGAGAAAAAAAATCAAATTTGTCTCAAATGACAGAAATTATCTTTTGACAGGGTACCAAACATAGAAGAAAAAGGAGAAAATGCTGGTTTCAAGCATTTACTCCTTTTCCCACAATGTTTTCAAAAGCCTTCTTGCCTAGGGTCATGAAAACACAGGATTGTTCAGTTGACCCTTTACCACACAATCCAGAGCTTTAACGACACCGAGGAAGGAAATTCTTAAAAGCATTGTGGGAAAAGGAGAAAATGCTAGTAACCAGCATTTTCTCCTTTTCCCATTATGTTTTCTACCCTCTGAAAGTGTAGCTCAAATGATGAGATCTGTCTCTGATTAGGCGAAAACATTGTGGGAAAAGGAGAAAATGCTGGTTACCAGCATTTTCTCCTTTTCCAACAATGTTTTCAAAAGCTTTCTCTGTGGGGGTCATTAAAACTTAGGATTATGTGGTAAAGGGTTAATGCTAGATCTAGTGAAATTCAGGGGACATGATTAAAAAAAAAAAATGGTCAGATAATTTCTTCCTTGGTCTTGAACCTAGTGGTCAGGTATATTCGGCCACATAGATAAAGCGTGTCTTATGAACATAGAAAAATGCAATCAGCGAGACTGATTTCTACCCTTTGAAAGACAAATTTTATGTTTCAAGTGACATTAAAAATCTTTACAAATGCTTTGAATTTGGACCAGTCCAAAATTTTATCATTTGGTAAAAAGTCAAGGGCTAAGGATCATCAACAGGGGTAAAGCTTTGACAGATATTACCTCTAAACCACACCACAAAAATGTAGACTTGTCTAAATTGAAAGCACTTGCAGACCACAATTCCAATGTGGCTCAAATGGTGCAATTTTTCTTTGATAGGGTAGAAAACATTGTGGGAAAAGAAGGAAATGCTGGTTACCAGCATTTTCTCCATGCTGGTTACCAGCATTTTCTCCATGCTGGTTACCAGCATTTTCTCCTTTTCCCACAATGTTTTCAAAAGGCTTCTTCCTTACACAGGGTCATTAAAAGTCTGGATTGTATGGTAAAGGGTTATCAGGAATTAGTTTAGAACATTCAATATTTTCATTATCAAATTTCACTTACACATAAACAGACTAACGAAAGTCTTATTCAGCAATAAATTTACTGCTTATAGCTTCCAATAATTCAAAATGATAAAAAAAGGGAAACTTATCGGTCAATAATGGCTATTGTTTAAAAGCCCAGCACAGTTGCTATAGAAACCTTAGGAATGAGAACTCAAGAATACATTTTATAATATCTATGACGTTTTCCCTACATCAATTTACAATTCTCCTTCACAGACAATCAAGGGACAATCTACTGACTTATCAACCTTTGTCCAAACCACCAGTTTTCGACCCTTCAAAGCAGTGTCTGATCCAGAGCTTGTGATTCCGGGAATTGCCGATACTTTTTGTGAATCATGCATATTTTCAAACCAACTGCAGGATAATCCTGCATTCAAATTTTGGAGAGAATAGTCAAATTTCCTACTTATCTTTCACCGATTTATGTGTTTATGAAGAAAGATAGACAGATCGAGCACATCACTGTTGCATAGAGTAGCTTCCCTTTTTGTTTACGGTAGAGTTACCAATTCGACTTATAGGTTTTTTTTTTTTAACCCTTTCCCAAACGACAAATTTTGGACTGGTCCAAATTGAAAGAGTTTGCAGACGACAATTTTAAATTTGATGAGAATGGCAGGAAGTTCTCAAAACGGGTAGAAAACACTGTGGGAAAAGGAGAAATTGCTCGTTATGAGCAATTTCTCCTTTTCCCACAGTGTTTTCAAAAGACTTGTACTGCAGACACGTGAAAACCAGGGCTTGTTTGGGAAAGGGTTAAGGAAAAATTAAATTTTGTCCAAGTAAGCTTGGTAAAAATAATTTCGTCGTATTTACAGAAATGTTAGTATTTTTGATGTTTTTTTCTGAATATGAATTTATTTTATCGACAATTATATAAAAGGAGGGCGGCAAAAAGTAAATTAATTTTTTCATCTTTTTTTTCCAAAGCCAATTCTATAAATCGGGTTGTTTTCCTATCTACTTTTTTCCTATCCCCCATACTTTTGAGAAATCCCACATCTTTTTCAAAGTAATGGGGGATTTTCCCCCTCATTTTTCAAATCCTAGATTAGACACTGTTCAAAGTAGAAAACATCTGCAGATGACAAATTCATAACAAACACACAGGATAACAAGTTTACTGAAAGGGTAGAAAACATTGTGGGGAAAAGGAGAAAGTCCTGGTTTCTAGCATGTTCTCCTTTTCCAACAATGTTTTCAAAAGCCTTCTTTCTTAGGGTTGTTAAAACTTGTTACATCAGATGAATTTTCATGTAAATCAAGACCTAAACATGCACCCTCAAAAATTTTATCAAAATAATCAGACTGAAACATCCTTGACTCTTTACCACATGACTAAAATGTCAACTTATCCAAATTGAAAGCATTTACAGACAACAATTTAAATGTTACTCAAATGATGGAGTTTCTCTTTTAAATGGTAGAAAGAATTGTGAGAAAAGGAGAAAATGCTGGTTACCAGCATTTTCTCCTTTTCCCACGTTTTCAAAATGCTTCTTTCTCAGGGTCGTTACAAGGCAGCACTGTGTGGTAAGGGGTTAAAACTCTTTACCCAACTTCATAATTATAGACCCGTCCAAATTAAAACAATTGTAGAGAAAAGTTTAATCTGGCTCAAACAAATGTGCGTTTCACCTTTTATACAACATAATGCTGAACTTTCAGTGACCCTGAGAAAGAAGACTTTTTGGTAACAAGCATTTTCTCCTTTTCCCACACTGTTTTCTACAGTCCTGTCAAAGATTACTTTAACAACTTTAGCTACATCTAATCTGGCATCTGCAAATGCTTTGAATTTGAACTAGTCCAAGGGTTTGTCGTCTGGTATAGAGTTAAAAGTGTAGAAACAATTGTGGGAAAAGGAGAAAAAGCTGGTGCGTTTTCTCCCCACAATGTTTGAAAAAGCCTCTCTCTGCTCAGAGTTGTTAAAACTCCGGATTGTGTGGCAAAGGGTTAAGTTTTTACCAGACAAATAAGTTTAAAAGTAGTTCACAGTGAAAGCATTACAGAAAAAATACAAATGGCTAAAAATTTAATAAGAGTATTCGGAAATGCAAATGAGGGTATTAGAAAATAGAAACTATTGTTTGAAAAGAAGGAAATACTGGTTACCAGCATTTTCTTCTTTTCCCACAAGGTTCTCAAAAGCATTCTTCTTGAGATCATTAAAACTCAGGATTGTGCGGTTAGAAGTTAATAACTAACAGGAAGTTAACACTACAATATCACTAGGAAGTTGGTATTTCATCACAGCTTCAACAAGATCAACATACAAATCCTTACTGATGCCTGATAACACACAGACATGGTTTCTCTCTAACCACTTTTAGACATGCTCAGACACACTCTGATATACATGTATTCTGATGCATCCTTTGAAAGGCAAAGAAAGAAAATTAAAAAAGAAATACATGTATTGATAGAAAGAAACAGTTTCTTTGGAAAGATGAAATTTATCCTACCTTTTTCTTAAACTATTTTCTAGTCTTTCATTTCATCCAATGAAAAATTTTGTTGAACTCTTTCCCATATAATCATTTCATCCAATGAAAAATTTTGTTGAACTCTTTCCAATATAACAAAATCTTAGCCTGGTCCAGATTCAAAGCATTTGCAGACAACAATTAAGATTTGGCTCCTATGATGAAATTTGTCTTTGATATGGTAAAAAAACATTGTGGGCCAAAGAGAAAATGCTGGTTATATTTGTTACAATTTACTGTGTAGCTGGTCGAGAGAGCTGACCTAAAAACTTGGATGTTCTTTGCACAGGGCTAAAAAATGAATCATATAAAATACAAATAATGCTTCAGTGATCTGTTAAAAGATAAAAGTATCAATCCTTAACCCTTTACCGCACCTTTCCCTTTGAACGCCCCTCGGAAAGAAGCCTTTTGAAAACATTGTGGGAAAAGGAGAAAATGCTGGTAACCAGCATTTTCTCCTTTTCCCAGATGTTTTCTACCCAATTAAAGAAAAATTGCATCTTTGGAGCCACAGTGAAATTATCGTCTGTAAATGCTTTTAATTTGGACAAGGCTAAAATGTTGTCATTCTGGTAAAGGGTAAAGATGGCTTTAAATCACCTATCTGATTTTTTTGCTCTTTGAGAATGTCTGTTTCATTAATTCAACTCTTTACCAACGGACAAAATTTTATGTCCATTTGAATTCTTTTGCAGACAACAATTCAAATGTCACTCAAATGATGAGACTGTCTTTGGAAGGGGAGAAAAAAATTGTGAAGAAAGGAGAATATGCTGGTTACCAGCACTTTCTCCTTTCCCTTCAATGTTTTCAAAAGCTCTTTCTTCGGGGTCCTTAAAAGTCAGGATTGTGTTGTAACAGGTTAATTATTCACCTAAGAACTTGGACTTGCGGGCAATAAATCTGACTCAAATATAGAGACTGTCTTTTGTCACCTTGAAAACATGGTGGGAAAAGGAGAAAATGCTCATTACCAGCATTTTCTCCTCTTCTCACATTGTTTTCAAAAGGTTTGTACCTATATGTACCTGGGACGGTTTGGAAAAGTGTTGACATCTTTGTTGTAAGCATTAATAATATCACCTATAGACAAGCTTTTGAGTACAGCTGGTTCATACACTTTAAAATTCATTACAGGAGAAAAACAAGAGCGCAGCATGAGGGTGTCAACCTTTGGCTGAAGTTGCTTGATTTTCAAAGAAAATTCTATGTTGAAAAAGAAACATAACTGCGTCAAAAATACCTCAATGGTTACCTGCCATTGTTGTATGGGTTCCCTTTTTGATAGTGAACAACTTGTCCAAGTTTGAAGTAAATATCTTCAGTTATGTCAAAGATATAAGATAATGTCAAAATTTAAGCATGACACATACGACACGTCCACGACAGGGCTACTATGACACCTCCACGTTTTCTGAGAAAACAGACAAGCCAACAAGCAGCCTACAAAGAGACTAACTCTTAACCCTTTACTGCACAATGACGCCTTTTGACGCCCCTGGGAAAGAAGCCTTTTGAAAACATTGTCGGAAAAGGAGAAAATGCTGGTAACCAGCATTTTCTCCTTTTCCCACAATGTTTTCTACCCCATCAAAGCAAAGTTGCATCATTTGGGCCACATTGAAATTGTCATCTGTAAGTGCTTTCAATTTGGACAAGGCTAAGAATTTGTCGTGTGGTAAAGGGTTAATGCATGCAGAACCGTTCAAAGATCATTTGAGACACATCAAATTTGTCATCTGTATAAGCTTTTAAATGGACAGGTCCTAAGATTTCCTTGTATGGTTAACCCTTTACCACACAATGCCACCTTTTAATGACCCTGGGAAAGAAGCCTTTAGAAAAACATTGTTGGAAAAGGAGAAAATGCTGGTAACCAGCATTTTCTCCTTTTCCCACAATGTTTTCCACCCTATCAAAGAAAAATTGCACCATTAGAGCCACACTGAAATTGTCGTCTGCAGATGCTTTCAAATTGGACAAGGCTAAAATTTTGTCGTCTGGTAAATGGTTAAAAGTTTACCATTTCCTAAATATTTCCTGTTTTACCCTTTGGAAAAAGACTTTGAAAACATTTGTTGGAAAAGGAGAAAATGTTTTCTATTCTTTCACAGACAAAGTTCTTTGGGCAAACTTTTACTAGTTGTCTGCCATTGCTTTCAGCATAGAACTCTTTACCAAACTACAAAATTTTAGACTAGTCGAAATTGAAAGCATTTGCAGACGATAAAATAAATGATACTCAAAAACTGAAATTTATTTTAGAAAGTATAGAAAACATTGTGGGAAAAGGAGAAAATGCTGGTAACCAGCATTTTCTCCTTTTCCTACAATATTTTCAAAATCTTTCTCCTTCAGGGTCGTTAAAAGTCGGGATTGTGTGGTAAAGAGATATGGGTCTAAAACTCAGTTGTTTGCTAAAGAGTTGACACATCCCTACTACAGACAACAGGGAAACATTATCCATAAATAAGATATTAACTCTTTACCACACAATCCCGGCTTTTAACGACCCTGAGAAAGAAGCCTTTTGAAAACATCGTGGGAAAAGGAGAAAATGCTGGTAACCAGCATTTTCTCCTTTTCCCACAATGTTTTTTGCCCTTCCCAAAACAATCTTCACTTTTTCAGTAACATTTATTTTGTCGTCTACAAATGCTTTCAATTTGGACCAGTCTAAAATTTTGTTGTTTGGTAAAGGGTTAACGCTTAACTCTTTACCAGACGACAAAATTTTAGCCTTGTCCAAGTTGAAAGCACTTGCAGACGCCAATTTCAATGTGGCTCAAATGGTGCAAATGTTCTTCGATAGGGTCCAAAACATTGTGGGAAAAGGACAAAATGGTGTTTTCACCCTATTTGAGGTAGATCTCATCATCTGAGCTACACTTGAATAGCCCTTTACAAATGCTTTGAATTTGGACAAGTACATATTTTTGTCGTGTGGTAAAGAGTTAAGGGTGGACTGATTTTCATTTCATGGACTTTCATCTCAATAACTGAAATGAGTTTATCAAGGAAAGGTTTCAAAAAATAGCCATCCCTGTAAGACAAGCCCTAAACCAACAGGCTGGTTAGACTTGATCCATAACAATACTGATACTTACTGCCCTATCTGGATGTCCAAAGTCAATCTTTAGTTGCCCCATGGCCCTAATAATGGCAATCATAGACTGGATGGTGTTGCTGTACACAACTGGTCTGTATTGTAGACACTCTTCTTCTGTGTAACCTTTCTCATGAATAATTCTGAAAAATATACAGCAACACAGTGTATTACATCAAGCAACCAAATGTCATGGATTCAGCAGAAGCTGTAGACGGTTCGAAAAAATATGGAAGCTTTTCAAAATTTTTTAGAGTAGTGCTTACTGCTTGATCGCAGGAGCCCTTTGGAACTTTCGAAAGTCAGGATACAGAAGAAAAATCATTTGTGAACCCGTCTGCACCAGTAACTAGCTTTATTTTTCCATTTTGGGTTAAATAATATCTCTGAAAGGCGATACAGGCTAGACATGCTGCTTAATTCCGACTATCTACTGCTGTATATATACGGCACCGAAAATACCCCAACAGTCATGCTTTTTGGTCTGTACTACGTTAAGTTCAAATAAAATACTCTGGTCCCTTACGCGACAAACTACCCAGATCTTACTGTATTTGAGCTGTTGTCGAAACAGAGTTGAAATAATGTTTAAAGTGGTGTTAAAGACAATCAATCAGTCCACATGCACATAACCCTAAATAATGTGATGTGAAGAAATGAAGGAATGCAAATGAGTTACATTACAATACTTCTGATAATGTCTGATTACTGAATGACCTTTCCAGATGCATAAATTCCTCTATTTACTGACAAAGTAAGCTTTCTCCTTACTGTACATGAGGAAATGGTCCACTGTGTTGTGGAAATTAAAGTGGAACTAAATTTCATCCGAATTACAAAGAAAGTATTAAGACAATGCAGAGAAATTGCTCACTTTGATTGGCTGGTTTCTTTATGGTCTGTGACACAGATTTTGCCTGTATACGTTTGATCTTTCACGTGTTAATAAGCACAATAGGTTTAAAATTCTTTACAGGATAAATTCAGTGTAGGGTGAAGACCATATCAATAGTCATTGTGGGTATCAGAAAGTTTTCCCACAATGTTTTCCAAAGTTGCAATTCTAGGGCCATAAAAAGCATTATCTGTACAGATATTGGTTAACCCTTAAAGCCCCTTTCACAACTGTAATTTACCTTTGCGGTCTGTGTAGATAAAGTTCAGAAAGAGCTCCAGATAAGAGGGAGTGATGGTATTCTAAATTTATTATTTCTCTTGCAAACCCTATGTTGTGGGTACTCATTAGAATCGTCTCGATGCGACGATGCTTATGAGTACCCATAACATAGGGTTTAGTGGAGAACAACTAGTATTTTCAATCCTGAAATCAAAATCATTCCCTCTATCTGGAACTCTGAGATTCAGACTACACAAAAGTCTGATCTTTGATCTACCCTGCCCACTTAGCTGAACCAATATGGACAAAAGAAAAGATGAAATGCAATTATTTTAAGACTGAGAGTGTATCTTTGGTTTATTTGGTGCTTTACAGATTAAGAGATTTGTTCAACAATGATAGAGGCACAATCAATGAAATAAAATTTACTACTACTGCGTAATACAGCATTACTAATCTAGGACAATGGACAGGTTTGTAACAAACATAAATACAAAATGTATTATTGGCATTTGTCCACAAAGATAAAGCCCATAAACGCAAACACAAAACAAAATCACATACTAGACCTTTGTACATGTCCTTCAACACACAAGAGTGTTTGAAAATTATTCTGAACTGAATTGAAAATTTGCGCAAATTAGTTTTCTTTGTTTTGTAACAAGCCACTTTTGAATTTGATCTATAATGGCAGTAGAAATTGCATCTGACAAGCAATTTTATCATTTCCCCTCGTTGTCCTTGAATGTGTTCACATGTTAAACTTTAATTCATGTTATATATGAGCCATGCTCTGTGAAAAGGGGGCTTAATACATCTGCAAAAAGTATCAACCCAGGTTAGGGCCGAAAATTTTTTGCTATTGGTCAATCTTTTGCATGTCCAAGAACCATTCCCCATGTACCTCAGGGTTCAGTCATTTGTAAGAGAAAATGGAATTTATGGACCTATAATCAAGTTATGACTTGCATTGTACAACTCTTTACCACACGAAAAAATTTGCAGACTGGTCCAAATTAAAAGTATTAGCAAACGACAAACTCAGTGAGGCTCAAATGCTGGAAGTGTCCTTGACAGAGTAGAAAACATTGTGGGAAAAGGAGAAAATGCTGGTTACCAGCATTTTCTCCTTTTCCCACAATGTCTTCAAAAGGCTTTTTCTTCAGGGTCGATAAAAGTCAGGATTGTGTGGTATAGGGATAATACATCACAGAGATGCATTGAGCACCCTTTTGCAAGAGCACAGCATGGCTCATATATTTTAGGAGGATGTTTTCAGTTTGTTTGTTTGTATCGGAGTTTAAAGCCATTTTAACAGCTCAGGTCACATCATAGCAGTCAGTGATGCACCCATGTGCTTCCTGGCTTTCTCAAACCAGCACTGACTCAACTTTTTTTCTAAAGCCAAGGACTACTTTTCTCACATGCATCAGAGGTAAGAGGCTAAAAACACCAGACAAAAAGTTTGCCTCAACGCATATCATACTCACAACCACCAGGTCATGGGTCAAATATGCTAACCGCTGAACTACCCAGGCAGGCGGATACTTTCACAGTCTATCAGCTGCAAATGTGTTTCAAGCCATGATGAGTACAGTGAACTCTTTACCAGATGACCATAATTTATTGTCTATACCAAGGCTATCAGCATCTGCACACCACAAATTAAATGTTGTGATTAAAATGATGACATTTGTCTCTGAAAGGGTAGAAAACATTACGGGAGAAGGAGAAAACATTTACAACCAGTATTTTGTCCTTTTCTTTAAATGTTTTACCTCTTTACCTAACAACAAAATTTTCGACTGGTTCAAACTGAAAGCATTGCAGACCACAAATCAAATGTGGCTCAAAAATTGAAATTGATCAGGGAAGGGTAGAAAACATTGTGGGAAATGCAGAAAATGCTGGTTTCCAGCATTTTCTCTTTTTCCCATGTTTTCAAAGGGCATTTTCTTCAGGGTCAATAAAAGTCGGGACTGTGTGGTAAAGGGTTTAACAGCCTTATTCCTCAGGATGTTGAAAAACTAGGACTGTCCAGTCAAGGATTAAAAGGTCTCTCATTACAAATCTTCAAGTGATCAGAGAAATGAGAAATTACAACCGAATATATTAAAGGAACAAGTTTGGCCTTCTGACTAAACTCTTAAGTTTTGATATTTAATTTGCTTAAAATGTTCTCTTCATGAAACAAGTCCATATGACATAAACTACTGTCCACAAATTTCTCAGGATAAAGTAAAATGCTTCCAGCATTGTATGGAATGTACATGAAATCTTTACAGATACATCCTTACAGCCATACAGGAAAAACGGTTGTTCATACTTGAAATTATGTAGAATGGCTTAGAATTTGGTCAACCATGTTAAAATATATAAATTACCAATATACATGGCGTAAGGGATAGAGTAACTCAAGTGATTTGTCCTCATTCAAAACTGGAAACAAAAAAATTGATTTCTTTGAAGGCTGCCAAAAATTAAAATGTATTTCCATCCGTCTTAATCTGTGCAACCTTGCAGCTGTCAGGGGCAACATTTGGCATGAAGATACAAGAATGATTATAGCTTCATAAAACAAAGATGAAATGGGTTAAAAACTGGCTGAACACCTGTGTAGATGTATCTTACCACACAATCCTGACTTTTAATGACCCCGAGAAAGACACCTTTTGAAAACGTTGGAAAAGGAGAACAAGAGGGCCATGATGGCCCTGTATCGCTCCACTGGCTTATAAATATAAACTATAAATACTAAACATTTCAATTCTGAGCCAAATGGTTTCAAAATGAAGACTTACAAAGTTTTCTCTGTAAAAGCCCATGTGAAAGTTGGGACCCGCAGGGCAAAGCCATTTTTGATCCCAGAGCTATAATTACTTGAACCCTGGTAGAGGTCCACAAGATAAAGCCACATGCCAAAATAATACAAGTCTATGCTGTATGGTTATAAATAAGGTGATTTTCAATTTTTGTCCATATGAAGCCTCTGTAAAACATAAGACCGCTAATGCAAGGCTAATGTCAAAAAAAAAAATTCAAAACAGGAAGATTTCTTAAGTTGTCACTATGTAAGCCCATGCAAAACTTGTGACCCCTGCGGCGGGGCCAATTTTGACCCCAGGGCTAAAATTTTGGCCCGCTTGGTAGAGGCCCACTAGATATAGCTACATGCAAAATTTGGTAGTTCTAGGCCTCATAGCTAGGTACAGGAAGATTTTTAAAGTTTACTCTATATAAGCCTATGTAAAACTTGTGACCCCTGCCGCAGAGCCAATTTTGACCCCAGGGCTATAATTTGAAGAAACTTGATAGAGGTCTACTACATAAAGCTACATGCCAAATTTGGTAGCCCTATGCCTTATGGTTTCAGACAAGAAGATTTTTAAAGATTTCCAATATTTTTCAGTTTTGTTGCCATGGCAACCAGAGTTTTTGAAGGAATCAAATTCTTTCAAGAAATTCTGAAGAGGACCATGGCAGGATCATTTCTGTGAAGTTTCATGAAAATTGGATGGGTAGTTTCAGAGAAGATGTCTGAAATAAAAGTTAACGCATGGACGGACGGACGGATGCACGGACGGACGGACGGACGGACGCACGATGGACACCGGGCCATGACATAAGCCCGCTGGCCTTCGGCCAGTGGAGCTAAAAATTAATGCTGGTAACCAGCATTTTCCCCTTTGCCCAATGTTTTCTACCCTTCCCAAAACAAATTTCAATTTTTGAGTCATGTTTATTGTGTTGTCTGCAAATGCTTCTAATTTGGACTAGTCCAAAATTTTCCTGTGTGGTAAAGAGTTAAGCAATATAGCCTTTAGTGTGTACCTACCGGTACATAATGCTGACTTGAAATTCTCTTTAGCAAATCACATGCAAACTTACAGCATTAAAAACAGGAAATATATTTTTTGATAAAAATATCTTAACTCTTTACCAAACGACAAAAGTTTAGTCCAAATTAAAAGCATTTGCAGATGACAAAATAAACGTAACTCAAAAATTGAAAATGTTTTGGGAAAGACAGAAAAAATTGTGGGGAAAGGAGAAAATGCTGGTTACCAGCATTTTCTCCTTTTCCTACATTGTTTTCAAATGCTTTCTTCCTCAAGGTTGTTAAAACTTGGGACTGTGTGGTATACGGTTAATAGCATTGTAAAAAGGATGAAAGAACAATAAAAAAAAAGCTTTTTTTTTTTCAAAAAGAAACAAAAATGACATGCATAATACACAAATAAATCATTCAATTGTTCTTTTATTCTTTGACCAAAAAGTCGAAAACAACAAAATTTGCATGTCATGTTGGCATGACAATACTTGTTGTATGTTGAAAGATATGGTATCATGTTATAGGATGTCTAATCATATGTTGTCCGACAGAAAGATAAATTAAAGTAGGTCACAAAGACTTACAATTGACCTTTCTGCCAATTTTGATTGACAGGTCCTATCAGCCAATCAAAATTGCAGTATAGCGTGACAGGTAAACATGCAGGTCAGACAAAGTGGTAGACTTTACTATTGACAATGTTACTGTTTTCTTTTTGTTTAAACCACAGTTCTAAGACTGGATTATACAATAATTATTTCAAAACTGATTAAAGTTCCGGGGTTTTCCCTTGGCAACAATAATAGGGGGTCTTTGTGACCCCCTAGTCATAAATAATGGGGGTCATACTGGACTTTGTGGGGGTCACAACAAAATGTAATTAGGTTAAACATTAAAGACTACTATTTATGAAACAATGTGTGTTTTTCTGTTTCTTATTCACCCCAAAGCTTTATATAACTCATTTATGTATTATTGTATGATGTAAGATACATTGTAAACACCAGGAATTCTCTATATGGAAGGGCTCACAGTCTAGATGGCATCTTTTTTCATAGAGCATCTTGAGTATGCTTCATAAAAAGCCTGTCCATAACAAGCAAAAATGCTCTGGCTGCAGACAAGATGTCACTTATTTGTGTAATTTCAATCTTTCAAGGGCATCAACATGACTGCTAGTGTTTACGTGACGCACATAAGGGTTGAATTGCGCAAGTTTGTGCAGCCACTCTCTGTGGTAACAGGGTTATTGTGTTGTTTTTATCACGAGAATCAACCTTTTAATTGATACAAACAGCTTGTTGTCGGCCGGATTTGATAACCTCTCTTTGGTGTGTGGGTTTTTTTTTTTTAATAGAGTATCCATCCGACAACAAACTGTTTTTCACCACTTTTAAATGGCCGATTCCTGTGTTTTGATATGCGGGTCGCATTCATGCCGCCGTTTTCATATGTCTTCAGCAAATTTTCAGTAAACTCTCGGGGCTTTAAAATGTTTTCGGTGCTTGTACCAGGCGATCATCGTCCGAGTGTTGTTCAAGGTCTCTTTTCCTTGCAGACAGCAAGAATGACGTCAATTTTGACAGGAAATTTTGACGGAGATATATTGTTTTCACTAGAGATTGACTGGTTTACTTTACACAAGTTTAAACACCGACGGTTTTCTTGTAAAATCTATACACAGTCTAGTGTTTCGTCCCATTTTCTTCTCGTACTTCAGCTTTCTTATGTACCCGCGATGTAACATTGTCGGTAGCAAACAGGGTCGTAAGTATTCTTTATTGTATTTGTGCTTCCACAATGATGCACTACTGAAAACAAGAGGGCCATGATGGCCCTGTATCGCTCCACTGGCTTATAAACCATAAATACTAAACATTTCAATTCTGAGCCAAATGGTTTCAAAATGAAGACTTGCAAAGTTTTCTCCGTAAAAGCCCATGTGAAAGATGAGACCCGCATGGCAAAGCCATTTTTGATCCCAGAACTATAATTACTTGAACCCTGGTAGAGGTCCACAAGATAAAGCCACATGCCAAAATAATACAAGTCTATGCTGTATGGTTATAAATAAGGTGATTTTCAAGTTTCATCCATATGAAGCCTCTGTAAAACATAAGACCCCTGATGCAAGGCTAATTTAAAAAAAAAATCAAAAGTGATCCAAATTTGGTAGCCCTTGGGCTTGCGGTTGGGAGCAAAAAGATTTTTTGAATTTTCACGCTATAAGCACATGTTTATGACCCATGAGATAGGACTAATTTTGACATAACTTGAATAACTTTGGAAGAGGTTATTTAGATTACACTTGTACAATATTACAGCTGTAACTCAAGGTAAGGAACAAGAAGACCTTTTAAGTTCTCACTATATTAGTCTATGTAAAGCTTGTGACTTATTGGGTGAAGCAGTTTCAGAGACGATAAGCTTGATGGCCTTAGGCCTGTGGAGCTAAAAAGTGGTATCTTTTTCACGAGCTACAATGACGTTAGTAAATACAAGCTTTTGGAAAAGATTTTTAAAGGTTTTTCAATACTTTTCAGTTTTGTAGCCATAGCAACCATAGCTTTTAACAGAACTTAATTCTTTGAAGACATTCTGAAGAACATCATAGCAAGATGATATCTGTAAAGTTTGGTTAAAATTGGAAGAGTGGTTTCAATGAAAAAGATGGAACAATCCTGGTGCAGGGCCAAACTTGATCCTAGGGCTGTAATTTGGGCCCTCTTTGTAGTTGTCCACTAGATAATGCTATAATTATGCAAAAATTGGTAGCCCTAAGCCTTATGGCTATGTACACCAAGATTTAAAAGTTTTCCCTATATAAGCCAGGGTTCCCGCTGGGCTTCGCATTTGGCGCCATTTGCGATAGATTTTGTAATGTGGCGCAAGAAAAAGTCAAATGGCGAAAATGACTGGCGCCGATATTTTTCACATCGGGGTGCCGTACATTTTGATACTGCTCCCCATCACCTCACTGCGTGAAAGCGTATCTATGACCGAAAAATCGATAAGCAGTTTGTAAATTGTCGCCAATTCACCCTGTCACGGCAGGTTATCTAAATACATGGGATTTGTCTAGTTGGACACAATACACGCATATACACCATACAATGCTAATAATCAATCAAATATCAATGTCGCCACGCCCGATCTGCATCCAAGGGTGTGAAAACAGAATTTTTACACAACGTGAAGCACTGCGAACCAATCAGGAATCACATACGAGATTTAGTCGCCGCCCATAATTTCTAAAGCCACGCCTTGATTCTGTGTTATATGCATGATACATGCGGGCCATTATGGTTCGTATTTAGCGACGACCACACCATGTTTAGGTGGATTAAAGTCGGTAATTAACACATCAATGAAAGAAGATTGGACCTCGGGATAACTGATTTATCGGCTCGCCACTTATGTTTGCAAACTGGAATTTTCGCGATTGATTATTCCTTTCTCAGTTAAAGAAGTCGGTCGCTGTTTTTTTTTTATGTAAAAAGTTTTCGATAGATTACGTCGTAATCTGGGCAATAAGATCATAATCGTAATTTACGATTATGATCTTATTGCCCATTTATGTTTTCTACCTTTCAAAAGACAAGATTTGTCACTTGATCTATGAATGACTCAGTAATTTTTTGTCTGCCAGAGCTTTCAATACGGACAAGTCAACATTTTTAGCTTGGCTGTTTTTGAAGAATACAACGTCGAGTTATATTGCCGTAGCCCTGTCATCGTCGTGCAACAAGTTTGAAATTTTTGAATACCTCTGTTATTACTTAACTCTTTACCATACAATCCTGACTTTTAATGACCCTGAGAAAGAAACCTTTTGAAAACATTGCGGAAAAGGAGAAAATGCTGGTTACCAGCATTCTCTCCTTTACCCACAATGTTTTCTACCCCTCCCAAAACAAATTTCAATCTTAAAGTCACATTTATTTTTTCGTCTGCAAGTGCTTTCAATTTCAACCGATCTAAAATTTTGTCGTTTGGCAGAGTTAAGATATTTACTTAAAACCTGGGCAAGTTAGTAACTATCAAAAGGGGAACCTATACAACAAGCAGGTAACGATCAATGCATTTTGAAGCACAGCCATGCCCCTTTTTCACCTTGGGATTTTCCCTGAAAATCAAGCACCTGCTGCCGAACTATATTCACGCAATGAATATAGATATGGGTTAAAAAACTAATCAAATGGAAAAATGTTTTCTCATTCATTTCATTGCTCATGATACAAACAAAGAAAAGATATTTTATTAACCAATTTTTTATCCTGGCCGACCCCATGTACTTTCATTTTAAAAATGGCACCAACTGGCTCCAATTATTTTAATGTGGCGCAAACTTTTCTCATTTGGCGAAAGTGGTGGCACAAGAAAAAAAATGGCCAGGGGGAACCCTGTAAGCCCATGTAAATCCCCCCCACCCCCAAACATGTAGCCAAATTGACCCCAGGACCTTAATTTGGGCACTTTTGGTAGACCCCCACTAGATCAAGCGAAATGCAAAATTTGGTAGCTCTAGGCCCTATGGCTAGGTACAGGAAGATTTCTTAAGCTGTCACTATGTAAGCCCATGTAAAACTTGTGACCCCTGTGGCTGGGCCAATTTTGACTCCAGGGCTAAAATTTTGGCCCGCTTGGTAGAGGCCCACTAGACATAGCCACATGCAAAATTTGGTAGCTCTAAGCCTTATGGCTAGGTACAGGAAGATTTTTAAAGTTTTCTCTATATAAGCCTATGTAAAACTTGTTACCCCTGGGGCAGAGCCAATTTTGATCCCAGGGCTAAAATTTTGGCCGGCTTGGTAGAGGCCCACTAGATATAGCTACATGCAAAATTTGGTAGCTCTAGGCCTTATGGCTAGGTACGGGAAGATTTTTAAAGTTTTCTCTATATAAGCCTATGTAAAACTTGTGACCCCTGGGGCAGAGCCAATTTTGACCCTAGGGTTATAATTTGAAGAAACATGATAGAGGTCTACTACATAAAGCTACATGCCAAATTTGGTAGCCCTATGCCTTATGGTTTCAGACAAGAAGATTTTTAAAGATTTCCAGTATTTTTCAGTTTTGTTGCCATGGCAACCAGAGTTTTTGAAGGACCCAAATTCTTTCAAGAACTTCTAAAGAGGACCATGGCAGGATCATTTCTGTGAAGTTTCATGAAAATTGGATGGGTAGTTTCAGAGAAGAAGATGTTTGAAATAAAAGTTAACGCACGAACGCACGACGGACACCGGGCCATGACATAAGCCCGCCGGCCTTTGGCCAGTGGAGCTAAAAATACGGGCCATTTTTCTTGAAAATGTGTCAAAACGCACAAAATCGTGCGTCAAGGAAAACCCTGATTAAAGTTACATGTAAGAATCACGTGTTAAGGTAATTGTTAAATTATATACCTTGAAAGGAAAACTTAATTTATCCATTCCAAAAACCTAGTCTACGTAAAATGTCGCCGGTAGATTTAACCAGGATTCTGAAAAATCAGCCACTCTACCAAACGATAGAAAAGCAGGGTATTTTTTCAGTCTTCCAGGAAAGAAAGAACGATTATGCCAAACTATTTTGTTAAACTACCTGTATTGAAATCTAAATGCACATACATCTTTCAAATTCCAAACCATTACTCCTAGAGTCATAATCGTTACATACAGGAAGAAGGATATTTTATTGACAGCCACTCATCACTGTTTCAAAAATAAGCTGACATTGCAAACATCATCATATGATTCTTGTTGTAATACTTAATAGAGCATTCATATTTTATTCTTGTTTCATAAACCTGATTGCACGTGATTGTTAATGTCACTTTTGCCTGGTTCAAACGATTGTTTGTTTTCCCAACGATTGTGGCATGACTGATAAATGCACGTCCATTCCAAATCAGTATAATCCTTACAATCACCCAAGTGACCAAATATACCCCCAATTAAAGAAGTTTTTTACAACATACATCTGTTAAAAATATGGCAAATCACCTAATTGATTACTTAAAATAAACTTCTTGATTTTCATTCAAACAGGTGTTACAGGTGTTAATTACATCTATACCAGACAACAAAAATTTGGATTTGTCTGCTTTGAAAACATTTGCTGTCGACAAATTAAACTTGCTCCAATGATGAGATTTGTCTTTGAAAGGGTAGAAAACATCTAAGGAAAAAGCGAAAGTTTTCAAAAGTTTCCCTCTTCAAAGTCATTAAAGCATGGGTTTGTGTGGTAAAGGGTTAAATTGTAAATCCTTTTCTCATATTGTTTACTGTCAAATAGACATGTTATAAACTGACAAAATGTCCTAAAAACCTATGCCCCTTTTATTAGTTAAAGATAACACCGACAGCAAACTACTCACAATGTATTTTTAGTTCAAATGCTGTGACCAAACATTGAATTACAAACATATTTGCACTATTTTCATTTTTCGACTTCTCATAAATATGACATTATTCAAAGTATTTTTTCATGTTACTTTGCCAATTTAGTCTGAGTTGAAAAGAACGTCGGGAAAAAAGCTTTGGGTACTTTAATTATACCGAAATATAAGCTAGAATAAAACTGAAATAATCTCTCTTTCTCTATGCATTCGACGCCATTTTCTGGTTTGTTTGTCCGGCATAAAGACCGAAATACCGTGTTACTAAGGTGGGCGTGCCGAACTCACGTTTGCAGAAAGGTCACTTATCTAAGACATTTCAAAAGCATAAAAACAAATTACTTACTTCATCTGCTTGACAATGGTACTTTTCCCAGATTCTCCAGCTCCTGAAATTATAAAGTTAATCATTAATAACACTTTACCAAACGATAAAACTTTAAACTTGTCCCGAATGAGAGCATCTGTAGACGACAATTTAAACATGGCTCAAATGATGGAATTTGTCTTTGATAGGGCAGAAAACATTGTGAGGAAAGGAGAAAATGCTGGTCACCAGCATTTTCTGCTTTTCCCACAATGTTTTCAAAAGCCTTGTTTCTCAGGGTCACTAAAACTCAGGATTGTGTGGTAAAGGTTAACTCGGTGTCTCCTGCAGAACACTTTATGGGCCATATCATTTGTAAATACTTTGAAAATATTATAGCAAAAAGAGAGTTCTATTACAGTATTAAGTCACAGGTAGCTGCTGTAAATTGTTTCGAGCCAGTGCCACAAACAAAACATTGCCTAATAAGTACATGTAACTCAGCTTAATCCTTAGGCTGCTGATTGTGACTCAAGCACCTTTTGCGGACAGTGTAGATCAACATCAGACTGCACAGAACATGCAGTCTGATCCTAGATCTACAATGTCTGATAAAAAGATATTTCTCCCCGAAAAATAACTTTTGAAATAGCAACATTTGGCTTTTTATTATGGACATGAAGATGTTGCTTAACCCTTTCCTAAACAAGGCCTGGTTTTCATGTGTCTGCAGTACAAGTCTTTTGAAAACACTGTGGGAAAAGGAGAAATTACTCGTAACGAGCAATTTCTCCTTTTCCCACAGTGTTTTCTACCTTTTTTGAGACCTTTCTGCCATTTCCATCAAATGTAAAATTGTTGTCTGCAAACTCTTTCAATTTGGACCAGTCCAAAATTTGTTGTTTGGGAAACGGTTAACTTATTCAGCAGGATAAGGGTTAATAGATGGCTTTTGCAAAGTCCTGGGCGTGGTCAAGGTAACACATTTTTTTCAAGTCTAACATATTTACCTAGCTTTCACTCACTAGTTACAGCAAAAGTTAACTTTTATGCACTGACAGGCGAATGGAAAACTATTCTATCTGCCTTCTTGAAAATTTTACAGGAGAGGGACAAAACCTTCTCATTTATGGGAAAAGCATGGCTAGATCATCTTAAGATGTGTTGAATTGTGTAAATGAATTTAACACATCTGAACAAGATGATTTAACTATGTTTTTCACAGAAATTAGTTTTTTCGCTCTCCTGTAAAATTTTCCAAAATGCAGATGGAATAGTTTCGCATTCACACCTTGTGCTATTTTACCGAGTTCAACCTTTTCCACCTGAGAAGATTTTGGACTCATCCAAATTGAAGGTATTTGCACATGACAATTTAAATATGTCGAAAACTATAATATTTTTTTCTGTGGAAGGGTAAAAAGCCTTGTGAGAAAATGAGAAAATGCTGGATACCAGAATTTTTTCGTTTTTCCACAATATTTCGAAAAGCATTCTTCCTCAGGGTTGTGAATACACAGGATTGTTTGGTAAAGGATTAACTCTTTATCAGACAACAACACTGAGATGCTTACAAAATTTAAAGCACTTGCATATGACAGATTAGTGTTGCTCAAACCATGGGCTAGAGTGTGTTTGAAAGTGAAGAAAACCTTTCACAAAAGTTCTTTTTTTCCCTAACTTTTTTTCTTTTCCCACAATGTTTTCAAAAGGCCTCTTCCTCTGGGTCTTTATAACAATGGATTGTGTGGTAAAGGGTCCAGGGAAAGAGTTTCTCCTGAAAAGAATGCCTAGAAAGAATGTCTACAGAAATCAATACCTCAATGTAATTAGTTGTGTTATCAACATGGAAGGATCTTACTGGCATTCTAAAAATCATAAGTTCATGTTTCAAGATCCGATCAGACGGTCTTAGATGTGAGCGAAAGAAAAATTTTAAAAACTCAAATCTTAGTGTGAAGGTTGTTTATTTCATGCTTTTCGGTAGATTATGGGAAATAATGGTGGATTATGGCTTGATAATTTCAATGTTTTGACCAGTAAATTTACATGTACCTACTGATAAACTCGTACTGAAATACAGACAGCTCACCTCTAGGCCCTACATCCCAAGTCCAACAAAAAAGGGGGTTAGAAGCATGAAATAAATAAGAAATTTGTGTGTGTGTGTAAAGATCAAAATTTATTTCATCAAGTGAACATCATCTGTAATATTTTCACTTGTGGCTACACCACTCATGAAAACATTACTAATGATGTTCACTCGAAATAAATTTCAATCTTTCGCCAAAAAAAAAATAAGTATCCTCTATATGAACTGACGTTGGGAAAGTGAAGAAATGATGGGCCTTTAGGAAACTCAAGAATCTGAACTTCTTGCATGTTCCCAAAAACTTTCAAACATCATTTTTATAGACCTATGCCAAAATTTCCAGCATTTTGCAAAATAAGAAAGCATTCAAGTAAAATTATCCCGCTAAGGCAAAGCAGATGAGAGGAAATTATTTTTTGTTTTCACAGGTCATCAATATCTGACCTTACATTAAAAGTACCCGTTTGATAGGTACTAATCAGAAATGTTCAAGACAATCATTTAAGTACCTATACATTAAATTTGGGCATATCAAATTTATCATCTTAAAACTTTGTCACACAATCCAGAGTTTTAGCTGCCCTGATGAAGGCTTTTAAAAACATTATGGGAAAAGGAAACAAGAGCTCCACATGCTGGTGCCAATGCTCAGCTGCAGTTGCTTGATTTTCAGTGAAAATTCTAAGTTGAAAAAGGGGCATAACTGTGTCAAAAACACTTTGATGGTTATCTGCTCTTGTTGTATAGGTTCCCTTTTGATAATAAACAACTGTTTCAAGTTTGAAGTATGAAGCAAATATCTTTATTAATAACAGAGATATTACAAAACGTCAAAATTTCGCACGGTGATGCAAACAATGCCAGGGATATGGCAGTATTTCGACATTTTCTTTGAAAACAGCTTAGTTGGAAACCAGCATTTTCTCCTTTTCCAAAATGTTTTCTTCCCTTTCAAGGATGAATTTCAGATATGAGTGGCATTTACTGTGTTGTCTGCAAATGCTTTCAATTTGGCCCAGTCTGAATATGGAATATCCTAACTTTTTGGGTTTCAAAGATCACACAGTAAAAGAACATTGAGTCTGACTATACCAATGTATTAGTAATCAAATGTGCTTGAATTATAATGCCTTTGCCTGAAACAGCCAATTTACATTTTATAGACTCATTAATTCACTGTGCTAAATGGATACCATACCAAGACAGGTTTCCACATATTAACTATTTACCACACAATCACAGGTTTTAACAACCCTAAGAAAAAGCTTTTTGAAAACATAGCGGGAAAATGAGAAAATGCTGGTAACCAGCATTTTCTCCTTTTCCCGCTATGTTTTCTACCCTTCCCAAAACAATTTTCAATTTTTCAGTCATTTATTTTGTTGTCTGCAATTCCTTCCACTTTGGTTGATTGTTTGTATGGTAGTTAAAGCCGTTTTCAACATTATTTCAGTTATATTGCGGCGGCCAGTGCACCTATCCATGCTTTACGGGAGTTTCTTTTACCAGTACTTTGCACAACATTCTTTCCAAGCCACTGGCTGCTTTCCCACATAGGCATTGTTGAAACAATGGTCAGCGGTGAGAGAGGAATGAATCCTGTCGCAATGACTATCATCAATCCTCAGAAAGAAATTGGCCGAGGCGGGGATCGAACCAGCAACCTCCTGTTCTCAAGTCCTGTATGCTACCAACTGAACTACGGGACTCAGCCCTTCCAATTTAGACTAGTCTAAAATTCTGTCATTTGGTAAAAAGTTAAGTAATGATCAAATGCAGCTGGTCCAGTCATTTTGCTCTTAACCCTTTTAATACCACATGTCAACATTTTTGACCCATCCAATAATTCCACATTGAAGGAATTTACTGGTGATAATTCCTATGTTCTTCAAACGATAGTATTTGTCCTTGAAAAGACTGAAAGACATTGGGGGAAAAGGCTTCTTTTTCAGGGTCGTTGAAACTCTGGATTGTATGAGAGTTGATCCATTTTTTCTCCATTTTCAAGAACAAGCTAGACTTATATTTAGCCATTACCTGATGACAAAATTTAACTCCTTACCAAACAACAAAATTTCAGACTAGTCCAAATCGAAAGCATCTGCAGACAACAAAATAAATGAGACTGAAAAATCGAAATATGTTTTAGAAAAGGTAGAAAACATTGTGAGAAAAGGAGAAGATGCTGGTTTCCAGAATTTTCTTTTTTTACCACAATGTTTTCAAAAGGCTTCTTTCTCAAGGGTCGTTAAAAGTTGGGATTGGGTGGTAAAGAGTAAAGACTTATCCATACTGAGAGCATTTGCAGACGAAACACTAAACAAGAGGGCCAATTGGCCCTAGAGTGATCAAGTTGGTAAACTAAAGTCATCTAGGTTTGATAAAGTTGAGGACATCCTACATTGTAGTTGTGAAAATGTAAACACATGACTGTTAGTGACCTACTTTTTTATCTACCATTACCAGGTTTATACAATGTAGCTTGTTCAAGATATTATCAAGATGAACATTCTGATCAAATTTCATGAGTCCAGAGCACCAGACAGAGGGAGTGGTTCTGATTTCAAAAGTGAAAATATTAACTACTCTCCACTAAACTCTGTTATGGGTACTCATTAGAATTGTCTCGTCGAGACGATTCTAATGAGTACCCACAACATAGGGTTCGGAAGAGAAATAACAGATTTAGAATACCACCACTCCCTCCTATCTGGAGCTCTGATGAGTCTCATACTGAAAATATGGCCGGGCCTCTAGAATGCACAAGGTTTTTCCAACATATGTCAGTGACCTACTTATTGACCAGAAATGCCCACATTTTGAATTCGAGCCTGACACCATGAGAACTAACATTCTAACAAATTTTTATAAGTATCAGACTTATGGCCCTTGAGTGCACCTAAGTTCTAAGATTTGTCCCAGTGACCTACTTTTCCTTTTGACCAGAAATGACCCAATTCCAAACATGTCCAAAAAAACATCATCAAGACAAACACTGACAATTCATGATTGTGGGAATAAAAATATGGCCTCTAGATTGGACACAAGGTTTCTGTATAATATTTATCCCAGTGATCTACTTTTTTACCAAATGTTAACAAATTTGTACTTGCCTTACGAATCACCAAGACAAACATTCTGACCAAGTTTCATGAGCATCAGACTGAAAATGTGGCCCCTGGAGTACACACAAGATTTTTCCAAGATTTGTCCACATGACCTACTGTTTGACCCCATGTGATTTCAAACAAGTCCGAGATATCATCAAGACAAACATTCTGATCCAATTTCATGAGTATCAGACTGAAAATGTGGCCTCTAGAAAGCACACAAGGTTTTTTCTAAAATTTGTTCCTGTGACCTACTTTTTGACCTGGAGTGACCCAATTTCAAACTTGTCTAAGATACATGTACAATAAAGAGAAACATTCTAAGTTTCATGAGTATTAGACTGAAAATGTGGCCTCCAGAGAGAACACAAGGTTTTTCTCAGATTTCGTTCCAGTGATCTACTTTTTTCACCTGACATGACCCAATTTGGAACTAGTCTGAGATATCAAGACAAACATTCTGACCAAGTTTCATGAGTATCCAACTGAAAATGTGACCTCTAGAGTGCACACAAGGTAATTGTTGACGACAGATGGCAGACACAGCACTATCACAAAAGCTCAAGTCGAGCGCTTTGCGCTCAGGTAAGCTAAAAATGAGACGACATGAAAGATGGTATATTAGGGTTTTGAAGGCTCAAATAATAGAATTTAAATTTTTCTCTACGAATAGGTACCAGTATTTGCTCCTTTTCCCACAATGTCTTCAACAGCCTTTTTCAGAATATTTTGGTATCTAGGATTAATACTGTTGATGCAACAGTAGCAGATCAAGATTTGTTTTTCTGCACTATCATGCACCTGAACTTTGCTGGGTATCACAATATCCTCACACTAGCCCTTTACCAAACAATCAAGAGTTTCATCGACCCTCAGGAAAAAAAGCTTTCAAAAACATTGTGGGAAAAATAACGATCATGAGAAAGGAAGCTTTTGAAAACATTGTTGCAAAAGGAGAAAATGCTGGTAACCAGCATTTTCTTCTTTTCCCACAATGTGTTCTATCCTTCAAGAGACAAAATTCATTTGTGCTACATTTGTCATCTGCATTTGCCTTCAATTTGGGTGCCCAAAATGTTGATTGGTAACGAGTTAAGAATGCAGTACAAAGTAATCTGTACTTTCTCAGCCATTTTTTCCTTACCAGATGTTTTTTGTATTGTGATTTGTATCAACAGACTGCCATTATGATTACAAACATTGCATTTAAGAGTCCATTTCTTGATACAGACATGGATTTCGACATTTTACTGCCTGACTTTTACTGAAGACTAATTGGTTTGGTTCAAATTACTTGCAAAGCAACAATAACAAAAATGTACATGTATGTGATTACAGCTTCTATTATCTCCTCAGCATTATAATGAAAACTTCAGCAACTGGTAACATAAAGATCACCAAGAAATTTTTGCAATCCCAAGAATGTATTTTCTGACAGTTTTGAGACAAAAAAAAACCCAGAATAGAACATAAAAAGCTGTATTTAACTCTTTACCAAATGACAAAATTTTATCTGTGTGTAAACTGGAAGCATTTGCAATGAAAAATAAAATTTGGCTAAAAAGATGTTATGTTTTCAAAAGGGTACAAAATGTAGTGGAAAAAGTAGAAAATGCTGATCATCAGAATTATTTTAAGTCTTCTCCCTCTGGTTCGTCAAAACTCAGGATTGCGTGTTAAATGGTTAAAGGGAGTCCATTATATATCAACAGATCTCAGAAACATTTAGTAGTAATAGTGTACCCTTCAGCATGACCAAAATTATGACCTTGCATTTATGACATGCCCCTAAATAATGACCATTCATGGTTTCTATTTTATTTTTCTCTGACCTTTGTTTCTGTTGAAGCCAGGGGTCAAATTTCTATTTTCAATCCACTAGAAAAAATTGTCTTTGCGGGTGGTTTTTTCCCAATGGCAAAATCAATAGGACTAGCGTTTTTCAAAAACCCTTTCAGAGGCATATTTTGTCTTCCACATTACTGTTTTTGTTACAGTTTTAAAACCAATGAAAGAAATGAATTACAGCAAGTTCAAAGCAACTTTTTTAAACTGTTTAGTTCACAAAATCTCTATATATATTTTTCTGTGTGTTGAATCTGAGCAATAAATCAGTGTTCAATCTAGAGCGCGCCATTGCGCCCTTGGCCCCCCTAAAGTCCTAGATGGCGCAATTTTAAACCAACATTAGGCCCATCGGGCGCACTCAATCGTAAAAGTACCATTCCGCGAATTAGGGTCCTTTTCTGCTTTTTCTGTTCAATAAACATTATACTGAGCTTGCCAGTGAGAATTTATCAATGATATGTAGGGTTCCCATTCATGCACATATGTGCGTGTTTCACGCACTGAATTGAATAATCACGCACAAAAATATGAAGTGAAACGTGCATGCACGCACAGGTTTCAGGGCTCCCATTGTCGATCACCAGTGGCGCCAGTTGGGACAAGTTATCAAGTGTGAAAGTCACTGTTTATCACCGCTAATCAAACTTGGTATCAATCCGCTTTTCTAGTGTAAAATTAAAGGTTTTGAAGTTACATGCTATTCTTATTGACAAATCTATGTCAAATCATGCAGAAATACTACTCCAAAACTTAACAGGCATGAAAAAAAGATTGCTGCAAGAAACACGAAAACCCATGACACAACAAAAATTGGTTTGACATCGTCCGATCATAGGCTTTTCAAACTGTCTATTTAGCTTTATCAATGACTTTGAACAGGAAATTTACATAAATATCTCTATAAAACATTAAGTGAAAGCTAATTAGTTTCTGAAATTGACAGCGAAATGGAAAATTCTACTGGCCGTCAGGCTGTAAGTTTTCCCTCTGAAACTGGTCCCGTGAGTAAGGAAATTATAACAAGCATCTTCTTTTTTTAACCCTTTCCCAAACGACAAATTTTGGACTGGTCCAAATTGAAAGAGTTTGCAGACGACAATTTTAAATTTGATGAAAATGGCAGAAAGGTCTCAAAATGGGTAGAAAACGCTGTGGGAAAAGGAGAAATTGCTCGTTACGAGCAATTTCTCCTTTTCCCACAGTGTTTTCGAAAGACTTGTACCGCAGACACGTGAAAACCAGGGCTTGTTTGGGAAAGGGTTGAATTACCCATATTGTTTTCAAGAGCAGCGAACTGCAGAGTTAGACTCATCAAAACAAATTTTCAATGCAATAGACCCTTACTTTTCTCCATAGATGCTCTATAATTGTCAATATTAAGTGCACTCCTAGAATTTCTCTTGCACTCCCAAACTTGCATTCCAGGGAGCGCATGCACTCCCAAAAAGAGATGTGAGTGGGAACACTGATATGGTACAATAAAACTGGTAGCCTGTTATCAATCTTCGTATCAGGGGGAGTTGAGGGAGATACAATGGGTAGCAGAGGTTAGGATTCCTTGGGCTCCCGCTGATCATTCAACATTACAATGAAGCAATTATCTAGGTATTTTGGAAGTCTCAATGGGGCTAAGAAGGCAAAACGTGTTGAAAATATTACTTTAGAAAGCACAATCGGACCAGTGCCTACCCCTGGTTCAAGCGATGATAATAAAACCCCACAGACATGAGAGTTTCAGCCAAAATGGCTCTTGGACGATCAGTTCACAATATGACTGAAGTTGGTTAGTTTATGCCGAGAAAATTAGAACGCAGTTTGAGTAATCGACGGCAAAGTTAAATCCCTTTGTGATGGCCGAAATAAGGTTGCGTCAATAATAATGATAATTTCTGCATTGTTGCAGTTTTATTAGCATAGTATCCATAGATACATGAATGCAAATACACTTGTTAAATAAAAGGGCAAAACTTGTTAAATAAAAAGGTTAACATTATCATAACAGTAATAAAATGATTTTTTATGTGTGGCCCCCAAGATGGCCCTGCATCACTCCACTGGCTAATATGTACAAACCATACACATCAAACGTTACAATTCTAGGCAAACAGTTTCAATTAAGAAGACTAATAAAGTTTCTCTATAAAAGCCCATGTTAAAATTGTGACCCCTGGGCAAGTGCATTTTTCACCTATAATTATGATTTCAGGCTATAATTATGAGCTATAATTAATTGAATCCTGGTAGGGGTCAACAAGACTGAAATAAGCTTCGCAAGGCAATCATTTATGAGACCTATTTTAATGGAAAATGTAGTTATTGTCAGCGTGTAAATCAGGATTGGACTGCACCAAAGCTGAGTATCATGGGTGTTTTTGCTCATATATCGAAATACTGGTTGAAACAAACCTACAGGAAAGCATCCATGGATAGATGCAATGGTTGCCCCCAAAGAACTGAAAGAGTGTTGAAAACGGCATTAAACTCATGTATCATTCCAAGTCAGCGAGACGCTGACCAGTGCGATTGATATCTATGAACCATATGTTTGGAAAGAATAGTGTGCGGAGCACTGTTAAAAGAAACTCGTGGAAATCATGTATAGGTGCAACAGTCGGTGCAAAGTAACTGATCAATACACAAGCAGAACATTGATAAAAACAAGTTATTCTAATTGTCTAGGAAATTAAGTGATACAAGCAAGACATGGTCATTTCGACACGCACTATCAGTATCGACATTGCCGATTATTTATGCCCATTATTTGAATCTTCATATATATATATATATATAACAAAAGCACATAATGAACACGCACTTAAAACAAAATTACAATGTTAACATTTAGAGTAATTTAATTATATGAACTCAAGTATAGGTAACTCTAGGAAAAAAAAGCTCGGGTGTTGTATTGACTAAATTTTGCAAAAAAAAATTTCACTCGGGGTCGAAACGACCAAAAAGTGTCGAAATGAGCGGGCCAAGCCCCCGTAGCTCAGTCGGTAGCATACAGGACTTGAGAACAGGAGGTCGCTGGTTCGAACCCCAGCTTGGCCAATTTCTTTCCGAGGATTGATGATAGTCATTGCGACAGGATTCATTCCTCTCTCACCACTGACCATTGTTTGGACGATGGTTATGTGGGAAAGCAGCCAGTGGCTTGGAAAGAATATTGTGCGGAGTACTGGTAAAAGAAACTCCAGGAAAGCATGGATAGGTTCACTGGCCGCCGCTATATAACTGAAATAATGTTGAAAACAGTGTTAAACACCATAAAATCAATCAATCAATCGAAATGAGCGGGTGTCGAAAGAGCGGGTGTTGAAATGACAGTCATTTATTAAGAACACTGAAGAAATGTAAATTTTCAACTTTAAGGAGCTATTTCGCCATTACTTATTATCAGATTTCTCTCAAAATCCATTAGTGCTCAAGCTATATGTGTTGATATAAAAGAACAATGCAAGTTTCACAATAATCCAACGATACTGTAAATGCAGAAAACAAGGGAAGTAAATTTTCCACTTTAAATGGCTACTCTTCCCATACTATTTGTCCAATTATCCAGGACAAAACTTTCACTACAACAATTATAAAAAAGGGTGAAAAGATGACTTGGCATTTGACAATAAAACTTCTTTGGACAAATACAATTGGATAAACCCCACCCACGTCAATAATCCGATATTGCCTCTTTTTTAAATGGTGGGGTTTTGTTCCCTGTGGCCTACAGTATATTAGAAACATTGAAAACAAACCTAGCAACAGTAATTTGACCTCTCTTGCAGCTTTCTCTCCATCCGCTCTTAGAGATTTGTCAATGGCTTTGGATCTTTCTTGAGCCGCTTTGTCGTCGGAGCTAACAGCACACCCCATGTTTACGGCGTCTAGGAGAGTCAAATATTGAATCTAATTATCCCACAGTTCTGTAGATCTAAATTAACACAGTTCTGTCTCCGGAATTTATAAAGATATATCAATTAAAATGAATATGTTAAATCCTTTAAGCATGTCAAAACTTAGAATTCCAATTTATTTTATGTCAACCCACATTCCAGCTTGTTTTCCCAACTTGTGTGTTTTGAATCGCTATTACCCGGATTGACGCGCACTTGGTCTTTCGAGATTTCGCGTTAATAGATTAAGGTTGGTCGTGATTTCATTGGTTGCATTTCCTCTTCACAACTCAGCCGATTCCCCACCTACATCAGCCGAGGTATGCCGAATGTGGTTGTATTCCGATATGTGTCATTCGGCAAACTTCGGGTGATCCGTTATTAACCTTAGATGTAGTTACGGAATCGGCCGAGTTGTACGAGAACGGTTTGTGTGTATTTTTAAGGCTGTTTGCTACATTTGTTACATTTGAGTACACTCGATTCAAATCTACACCCCTTGCAAATTAAAATGAACCGAATCAATAATTCCTGCTTTGTTTGTTTTTAAGAGTTAAACGCCGTTTTAACAGCTTAGATCATATAACGGCGATCAGTGCACCTACACACGTGTTTCCTAGCTTTCTCAGACCAGTACTGACACAAAGTCACTGGCTATTTTTCTCATATACATCAGAGGTGAGAGGCAAAACATCACAGGATAGAAAGTTTGCCTCAACAGGGTGTCAAACTCACAACCACCAGGTCATGAGTCAGATACACTAACCACTGAGCTACATGGCCAGGCTTAAAATCGTTGCAGATCTACCATTGCTTTATCTATCTTTTAATTAGGTGTACTTTTCAAGATTAGAAAGTAATCCAACTTACTGTTCGAAAAGGAAGTGTTGCTGCTAATAGTGGTGTGTCTGAAAATGCCTGTAGAATGTATGATAATGGGTTATAGGGTTTTACATGAAAAATACTGAATTACCAATTGGTACACAAAAAGGATTATCGCCATCACATCCATATGCTCAGGTATAACAAGCACTGTGGGATACCAATTAACCCAAGAAATATGGCCTATGAAAACATTTTGAGAAAAGGAGAAAATGCTGGAAACCAGCATTTTCTCCCTTTCCCAAATTGTTTTCTTCTCTGTCAAAGGCATATTTAATTGAGCCATGCTCTGGCAAAAAGGTGTTTAATACATCTCTGTGACGTATGATGCCAAGGAAGTCATCACATACTGGTAATTAGGGACCCATAAAATCCATTTTGTCTAACAACCAACAGTATCATAAGGTAGACTGGTCCTCTGACATACAGAAAATTGACCAATAGGGAAAATTTTCGGCCCAGCTCAATCTGCGCAGGCTGACCTGGGTCAATACGTTTCGCAGATGCATTAAGCCCCCTTTTCACAGAGCATGGCACAATTATTTGAGCCACATCTAATTTGTCATCAATAAATGCTTTCCATTTGGATCTGTCTAAAATTTTGTTATGTGGTAAAGGGTTAGGCATAGCAACCCTTGAACACCAGTGTCATAAATAGGCCTGCAAATAGTCCTGCAGAATAAACATGTTCACATTTTTTACCAATCACAAATTATTCTTTAATTCATTCAAGAATAATACAAAGAAATAAGTCTGAAGCCAGCATACACAACTACAGAGAAACAAAGAAAACCATAGATATATGATAGATCACTTTCACTCTAAAATCCAATGAGCTCTGGACCTGTCTTCCCCAACCATTCTAAATCTTGAATTTGAACACATCCATTGTTACAAATAAAAGTTCTATGGGGTTATTGCTTTAACCCTTTACCAGACGACAAAATTTTAGCCTTGTCCAAATTGGAAGCATTTACAGACGAAAATTTCAGTGTGGCTCAAATGGTGCAATTTTTCTATGATAGGGTAGGGAAACATTGTGGGAAAAGGAGAAAATGCCAATTAGCAGCATTTTCTCCTTTTTCCCACATTTTTAAAAGCCTTCCTTCCCAGGGTCGTTAAAAGGCGGCATTGTGCGGTAAAGGGTTAAACTATGATGGAAGTATCACTAGATTTATCTTGAAGTGATACTTCTAATCAATCTAAAGGCAGTCTAATCCAAAATACATGTATGTTACAAAATATCAAAAGGAGCAAATTCGAAATTAGATTGAGAGATGTTCTTGTCATAAATTCAATATTGAATTGGGAAGGAAGTTAAACATTAATTAAGTAAACTAGAAAATCATACATGTACATTTTTTTTTTTTGGCTCACCTGAGCACAAAGTGCCACTTCAGTCCCATACTAATAATGGTTGTATTCCGATATGTGTCATTCGGCAAACTTCGGGTGATCTGTTATTAACCGTTATTTACTAATGAAACCAAGTCATAATCTTTGTCTTGATGATATCTTGGAAGAGTTTGAAACTGGGTCACCTCAGTTCAAACACTAGGTCACCAGGTCAAATCTTAGGAAAACCTTGTGTGCGCTCTAGAGAATACATTTTCAGTCCGATACTCATGACACTTGCTCAGAATGTTTGTCTTGATAAAAACTTGGATGAGTTTGAAATTGGGTCATGTGAAGTCAAAAACTAGGTCACTAGGTCAAATCTTAGAAAAACCTTGTGTGCGCTCTATAGGCCACATTTTCAGTCCCATACTAATGAAACTAAGTCAGAATCTTTGTCTTTATATCTTGGAAGAGTTTGAAACTGGGTCACGTCAGTTCAAACACTATGTCACCAGGTCAAACCTTAGGAAAACCTTGTGTGTGCTCTAGAGAATACATTTTCAGTCCGATACTCATGAAATGTTTGTCTTGCTAAAAACTTGAATGAGTTTGAAACTGGGTCATGTGGGGTCAGAAACTAGGTCACTAGGTCAAATTAAAGAAATACCTTGTGGGCACTCTAGAAGCCACATTTTTCGCTCAATTGACTTGAAAATTGGTCAGAATGTTTGTCTTAATTAAATCTCAGATGACTTTGAAATTGGGTCATCTTGGGTCATAAAGTAGGTCACTAGGTCAAATTAAAGAAATACTGTGTGGGCACTCTAGAGGCCACAATTTTTGCTCAACTGACTTGAAAATTGGTCAGAATGTTCGTATTAAAACTGGACGAGCTTGAAATTGGGTCACCCGGGGTCATAAACTAGGTCACTAGGTCGAATCAAGGAAATACCATGTGGACATTCTAGAGGCCACATTGTTTGCTCAATTGACTTGAAAATTGGTCAGAATGTTTGTCTTAATTAAATCTCAGACGAGTTGGGGTCATAAACTAGGTCACTAGGTCAAATTAAAGAAATACCTAGTGGGCACTCTAGAGGCCATATTTATTGCTCAATTGACCCGAAAATCAGTCAGAATGTTGGTCTAGGTGAAATCTTGGATAACTTCAAAATTGGGTCACCTGGGGACATAATCTAAGTCACTAGGTCAAATTAAAGAAATACCTTGTGGGCAGTCTAGAGGCCACATTTATTGCTCAATTGTCTTGAAAATTGGTCAGAATCTTTGTCTAAATAAAATCTCAGATGAGTTTGAATTTGGGATACCTTGGGTCATAAACTAGGTCACAAGGTAAAATTAAAGAAATACCTTGTGGGCACTTTAGAGGCCACATTTATTGCTGAAATGAGTTAAAATTGGTCAGAATGTTTTTCTTGATGAAATTTTAGATGAGTTTGAATTTTGGTCAACTTGGGTCATAAACTAGGTCACTAGGTCAACTAAAAGAAATTTTTTGCGGGCGCTCAAGAGGCTACAATTTTTACTCAGTTGACCTGAAAATTGATCAGCACGTTTGTTTTGATAAAATCTTAGATGAGTTCAAAATTGGGTCACATAGGGTCATAAACTAGGTCACTAGGTCAGATTTTAAGAAATATCTTGTGGGCGCTCTAGTGGCCTTAATTCTTGCTCAATTGCCCTGAAAATTGGTCAGTGTGTTTGTCTTGATAATATCTCGGATGAGTTTGAAATATGGTCACATAGGGTCATAAACTAGGTCACTAGGTCAAATTGAAAAAATACATTTTGGACACTCCTGAGGCCACATTTTCAGCTCAACTGACCTGACAGTCGGTCAGAATGTTTGTCTTAATAATATCTCAGATGAGTTTTAAATTGGGTCATTATGACCCTGGAGTGAAATTTCACCTATTGACTTAGGTGAGCAATCCAGGGCCATCATGGCCCTCTTGTTTATTTTTTAAAGGACATCGAAATAGCTGAAGATGAGCATCATGCACACATTTTTTCTCTGAGATCAATTCTCTGTATTCATAGCATCCATGTAGAAATAACATTAATATCTTTTATAGATTACTTTCAGGTGAAAATATTGTTATAGTGAAAAAATGGCTATACAGTATATACATGTATATGCCCACAATCATGAAAATTAAACAAGAGGGCCAATTGTGCTAAAGTGCTCACCTGAGTAGTCATCTAGGGCTGATAAAAGTTGAACACATCCTGGTTATGATGATATAAACACATGAGTGTATGAGACCTACTCTTTGACCTGACATGACCTAATTTCAAGCCTGTCTGAGACATTGTCAAAACATTCTAATCAAATTTGATGAAACTCAGACAGAAAATATGGCCTCTAGAATGCATATAAGGTTTTTCTAAGATTTGTATTCATGACCTACATTTTGACCTAATTTTGAACTTTTCCCTGAAATTATCAGGAAAAACATTCTGGCTAATTTTCACAAGTATCCAACCAAATATGTATGCTAGGTTTTTCTAAGATTTGTCCCAGTGACCTACTTTTTGACCTGACATGACCTAATTTCATTCCTGTCCCAGATATCATCAGTACAAACATTCTGAATAAATTTCATGAGTATTGTGCCAAAAAAGTGGCTTCTGGAATGCACATAAGCGTTTTCTAAAATTTTACCCATTGACCTACTTTTTGACGCAATATGACCCTATTTTGAACTTGTCTGAAATGTCATCAAGAAACACGTTCTGACCAAGTTTCATTAGTATCAGACTGAAAATCTGGCCTCTAGAGTGCACCCAAGGTTTTTCTAAGATTTGTTCCCGTGACCTAGTTTTTGACCTGACATGACCCAATTTGAACGCTGTCTGAGATATCATCAAGAAAGACATTCTTACCAAGTTCCATGAGTATCAGACTGAAAATGTGGCCTCTGGAGTGCACAAAAGGTTTTTCTAAGACTTCTCCTGGTGAGAAACATATGACCAAGATTCATGAGCATCAGACTGAAAATGTTACTATAAATGTAGCAAAAATTGACAAAGTTCAACTGTGCATTGTGACCTTGACCTTTCAGCTTGCAAAACATTTTTAGCATGCCACACATTGTCCATGGTGATCATTTGTACCATATTATTCAGAAGTCCAACGATGCATTTCACTTATGGGACAGACAGGAACACCTGTCATCAAATAATTGTAGCAAATATTGACAAAGTTCAACCAAGGACTGTAACCTTGACCTTTGAGCTTGCCACAAGGTTCTTGCATGCAACATGTCATCTGTCCATGGCAATTATTTGTCCCAAGTAATTTTTGAATTGGACCATGCACCTGGAAGTTATTGGCTGGACAGGAGCACCTGCCATCACTATAATTGTAGCAAATATTGGCAAGTTCAACCAAGGACTGTGACCTTGACCTTTGAGCTGGCAATAAGGTTGTTGCCAAATTATTTTAGCATGGACCATGCACCAGAAAGTTAATGGCTGGATACAAACACCACTATTTACTGAACACACATATGTGTACATCCATACATACACAAATACATGGACATGGTTAACACTATATTGCTTGCACCCCCCCTCCTTTCCCTTTCATGGTAGGGGCATAAAAAGAAATAACTCAGTCAAACTTTATATCTTCTGTAATTTCATGGCATGGTTAACAGCAATAACTAACTGCATTACAAAAATAACACAAACTGATAGATGGCAATGTTTCATAAACATAAACACAAAAACATATATCATTTCATTACATACCTATGTAAAAGCAATGCAGTTCATTTACAGTGTAAAGATTAAAACAAAAAACTTCCTCACCATACATCTACCAATTCATTCACATGTTATGCTAAACCCTTTCTTAAACAAAATTTTAGACAAGTCCAAATTGAAAGCATTTGCAGACGACAAATCAAATACTTGTATGTCTCAAATTGTAGCATGTGTCTTTGAAATGGTTAAAACAATGTTGGAAAAGTAGAAAATACTAGTTACCAGATTTTTTTCCTTTTCCCACAATATTTTCTGCCCTATCAAAGAAAAATTCCATCATTTGAGCCATGATGAAATTTTTGTCTGCAGCTGCTTTCAATTTGGACAATGCTAAAATTTTGTCATCTGGTAAAGGGTTAAGATTAGTCACATGAAGAAAACCAGAAAAAATCCATTTTACTTTTCAATTATAATCTGTTCCTGTAAGAGACTTAATCTTCACAATCATAACGGTATAATCATCTTCACTCTTTAACACATGAGAAAAATGTAGACTTGTCCAAACTGAAAGATGACAATTCAAATGCGACTCAAATGATGAAATAAGTCTTTGATAGGGTAGAAAACATTGTGGGAAAAGGAGAAAATGCCGGTTACAAACATTTTCTCCTTTTCCCACAATGTTTTCAAAAGGCCTCTTTGTCAGGGTCATTAAAAGTAGGCATTGTGTGGTAAAGGGTTTACTCCTCACCAAACAACAAAATTTCAGACTTGTCCAAATTCAAAACATTTTCAGAGGTCAAATCTAATGTGGCTCAAGTAATGATATTTGTCTTCAAAAGGTTAGAAAATCACTGTGGGCATAGAAGAAATATCAGTACATTTTTCTTCTTTCCCCACAATGTTTTCAAAAGTTTTTTTCTAAGGGGCTGTTTAAACTTGGAACTGCTCACTTTGGGGTAAAACCAATTTAGCATATTTTCCAATTTTTTGCATTTTGTAGAAGACTTGCAATTCTGAACAATAGCCTTAGAACATAACTACATGTATGTATACAAGTCGTCATCTGATGTACTGGTGTATCTCTTTTTATTTCATACTTTTCGGCAGTTTATCGAGGAATAATGGTGGATTACGGTTTGATATTACATGGTTACGGCCAGTGAAAATAGCGATTTCATATTCTACAACTCTGCAATTGAAGGCGGAATCAGTAGTTCCTGTGCATTAGTTACCTAGGTAAACAGTGCGTGCCATTCAAATAGAGGGAAATATGACGTAATTTTAAGTTATACTTCTCGTGCTTTACGTAATATTGTAATGCGTTGTTATGTGAGGGGGGTACGCCATAGGGAATTACTGAAAACAACTGTACTGGATTTTGATGAAAGTCTAAACAAAAATGGGTTAGAAGCATGAAATAAATAGAATACATGTATTTTGATGAAAGTCTACACAACAAAAATAGGTTAGAAGCATGAAATAAATAGAATACATGTATTTGTTTTTTTTCGGTGATGGATCAAAATGTATTTCATCTCATGAACATCATCGGTAATATTTTCACTTGTGGCTGTGCCACTCGTGAAAATATTACTGCTGATGTTCACTTGTTGATCAAATAAACTTTGGTCTTTCACTGAAAAAAAAACAAATATCTTCTATTTATTACAGCAGGAATAACAAATAGAGCAAACAACAACTACTATTATAACTGTCAGATCAGACTGTGCATTCTATGTGGGTTGATCTTGAATTTACAGTCAGCAAAGGCAACACATATTGAGGTAACCCTGACGTATTAATCAAATCAATCAAGTAGAAACATTTAGATTAGGAACCCCAATCTTACACTTGCATTGCTGTTATGGCCATTCATCTTAACCCTTTATCACACAATCCCGGGTTTTAATGACCCTGAGGTTCAATTGTGCCGAATTTAATTGTTGTCTACAGATGCTTTCAATTTGGACAAGTCTAAATTTTTCTTGAGTGGTAAAGAGTTAAGTATAAAAGAATTTGTATTTCAAAGGTCTGATAACATATCCTATGCAGTCTGATCTTGATCTGCACTGTCAGAAAAATAAACCTGATGTGCACTGAGTGCTTTAAGACTTTAATAATTAAACAATCACATGAACGAAAATAAACAGAACAACCTGTATCAAGCCTGTACCACACAATATTTTAAGCTGGTTCAAATTGAAATATTTGCAGGCGACATACTAAAAGTGGCTCAAATGGTTAGAAAACATTGTAGGAAAAGGAGAAAATGCTGGTTACCAGCATTTTCTCCTATTCCTACAATGTTTTCAAAAGTCTAATTTCCTCAGGTTGTTAAACTCAGGATTGTGTGGTAATGGATTAAGCAAGCATGCAAGGGACACTTATACTGTGTTTGCTTTACCAAACAATCGCTAGTTTTAACGACCTTTTGGAACTCTTCTGAAAACATTGAGAGAAAAGGAGATAATGAAAGTAACTAGCATTTTCTCCTTTTCCCACAATGTTTTCTACTCTTTCAGAGACAAATTCCATCATTTGAGCCACATTTAAACCTTCCTCTGCAAATGCTGTTAATTTGGACCAGTCTAAAATTTTGCCTTTTGGTAGTTAACCCTTTACCACACAATCCAGAGTTTTAGCAGCCCTGGAAATAAAAAAAAGGCTTTTGAAAACATTGTAGGAAAAGCAGATAATGCTGGTAACTAGCATTTTCTCCTTTTCCTATAATGTTTTCTACATTGTCAAGACAAATCTAATCATGTGAATCACATTGAATTTGTTTTCTATTTGGACATGTCTAAAATTTTGTTGTGTGGTAAATGGTTAAGACATGTACATCTCAACATATTTGCCTTCTCTGGGATACCAATACATGTTAGCTTAACCCTTTACCACACAATCCTGACTTTTAACGACCCTGAAAAAAAGGCTTTTGAAAACATAGTGGGAATAGGAGAAAATGCTGGTAACCAGCATTTTTCTCCTTTTCCCATAATGTTTTCTACCTTTCTTAAAACAAATTTAAAATTTTGAGTCACACTGATTTTATCGTCTGCAGATGCTTTCAATTTGGACCAGTCTAAAACTTTGTCTTTGGCTAAAGAGTTAAGACAGGTACATCGCAACATGTTTGAGCTGTGCTCTGCCAAAAGGTGGCTTAATGCATCTCTATGACACATTACACCAAGCAGGTCATCACATAAGTATGGATCCATAAAATTAATTTTGTCTAACAACCGAGTCAATCATTAGGTAGACTGGCCGTTTGAGATGCAGAAATTAGACAAATATCAAAAAATTTCAGCCCAGGTCAGCCTGTGCAGGCTGAACAGGGTCAATATGTTTTGCAGGTGCATTAAGACCCCTTTTCACAGAGCATGGCCCATTTGCCTTCTCTGGGATATCAATACATGTTTGCTTAACACAAGCTGCTTGCGACACAAAGGTGGCCACTATGACAGGGTCATACTTGTACAAGAAAAGGATAAAATATCACACTTTCTTTTTCACTATGCAGTGTCTGTTTACATGACTATCGGAGTCCCGTCACCTTCCTGCTGGTCATCTGGATTGACCATCCCAGGCACAAGAGATGATCGACACAATCCCCAAAACTTCTGAGGCAGCAGGTCTTTCCTCTTGGTGGTAAACTTCCAACCCATGTGACAGGAACAATGACTGCATTGGGCTATTGTCCAGGCATAGCTAAAGGAAATATATTACCTCTTTACCAAACCACAAATTTTAGACTAGTCCAAATTCAAACCATTTGCAGACGACAAGATTAATGTGACTCAAAAATTGAACTTTGTCCTGGGAAGGCTACAAAACATTGTGGGAAATGGAGAAAATGCTGCTTACCAGCATTTTCTCCATTTCCTACAATGTTTTCAAAAGGCTTTTTTCTGCAGGGTCATTAAAAATCGGGATTGTGCGGTAAAGAGTTAGGGTTTTAACCTTTTACCACAGTCCTGTACTTCAACATCCATTAGGAAAAAAACAATTTTGAAAACAATGTTGGAAAAAGAGCAAATGCTGGCAACCAGAATTTTCTCCTTTTCCAACATTATCTGCCCTTTACAAGACAATCTGCATCATTTGGGTCATGTTAACCCTTTACCACACAATCCCGAGTGTTAACGACCCCGAGAAAAGTGGCCTTTTGAAAACATTGTGGGAAAAGGAGAAAATGCTGGTAACCAGCATTTTCTCCTTTTACCACAATGTTTTCAATCCTTCCCAAAACAAATTTTAATTTTTCAATGACAATGACATTGTTGTCTGCAAATGCTTTCAATTTGGGCCGGTCTAAAATTTTGTTTGGTAGAGTTAAATCTCTCACCTACAAACACTTTCAATATGACCAAGTCCAAACTTTTTCTACTGGTAAAGAGTTATCACCTGACTGCCTTAAGGTGACTGCACACGATTTTTAACCCTTTAAACCTTTAGCCCACAATCCCGACTTTTAATGACCCAGAAAGAGAAAGCTTTTGAAAACATTGTGGGAAAAGGAGAAAATGCTGGTAACCAGCATTTTCTCCTTTTTCCACAATGTCTTCTACGCTATCGAAGACAGAAAGAGTAATTTTAGCAACATTTAATTTGTCATCTCCTTACACTTCCAATTTAGTCCAGGTCAAAAATTTGTCGTTTGGTAAAGGGTTAACCCGTTACAACACAACAAAATTTTACAATTGTCCAAATTGAAAGCCTTTGCAGACGACAAGTTAGATATGGCTCAAATGGTGAGATTTGTCTCTAACAGGTCAGAAAACATTGTGGGAAAAGGAGAAAATGCTGGTTGCCAGTATTTCCTCCTTATCTCAATGTTTTCAAAAGGCATCTTTCCCATGGTCGTTAAAACTCGGGATTGTGTGGTAAAGGGTTAAAAGAGGATAAAAGATTAGACTCCTGCAATTAAAAGAAGTTGCAGATGACAAAATATATCTATCTAAAGTGATTTGTCTTTGAAAGGGTAGAAAACATTAAAGAAAGAGGAGAAAATGCTTGTTACCAGCATTTTTTTCTTTTCCCACAATGTTTAGAAACTGTTCATTACTACTAATTCTCTTTTTGCCACTGTCTTTGTAATTATGGATTAAACCTTTACCAAGACAAAATTTTAGACTGGTCCAAATTGAAAGCATTTGCAGACGAAAAAATAAATGTGACTGAAAAACTGAAATTTGTCTTGGGATGGAGAGAAAACATTATGGGAAAAGGAGAAAATGCTGGTTACCAGCATGTTCTCCTTTTCCCACGATGTTTTCAAAATGCTTCTTTCTCAGGGTTGTTAAAGGTTGGGATTGTGTGGTAAAGGGTTAAACCATAAATTAGTTTGATATTTTCAAACTTGTCAGCTGCAACTTTGTTTCTGGGCATAATGTGCTAAATGGAAGATTTAGGCTAGTGTGCATTTTAGCATACTTTTAACAAACCTGAAACCTGATTCTGTAGACAAAGCACAGTTCTTTATTAAACCATTTACCAAAGAATCTCACGATCTAACAACCTTTAGCTATAAGGAAGTTGAAGAGCATTTTCTCCTTTTCCCACATCTTTTCTCTACTCTCTTTAACAAACTCTAACATTTGAGGTACATTTAATTTGCTGCTTAACATGCAAATGCTTTCAATAATTGCGAAGTTTAGAATTCTGTGGTATGGTAAAGTGTTAAAAGGCTGATAATGACAAGGTCTGACCATAGTAACAGTATCTTCACAGCTTTGTTTTTTCTGTTTGCATTCATTATTTTTTTCATGTCTCCTTAAAAGTTTTCAACTGACTACTTTATCATACAAGGTCTATAAAAATTATTCTTAAGCCCATAGCTCCAAAAAAGTAACAACCTCTTACCCCGGGAACCAACTATGTTGGGTTGAAGGTCGCCCAATCAGAGTCAAGTTCTGGGCTTTATAAACTGTCAAGGTCTCATGCACATGACCCCCAGGATTGACATAAGCACCCAAAGGACCCTCCACAGATAAACTGAAAACATCACTCATCTCTGCTACTGGCTGATTGCACTCTCGACAACACATAACAGAACACTAGAAGAAAATAGAAGACAGTTGCTTTGCTTACACCTATTTACTTTACATCGCTTGTCAAACAAGTTCTGACAAAATGTTGTAACAACTCTCCATGATTGCTCCCGGAAACTTTAGTATGTACCCTTGCCGTGATGTAGGTACATGTCGGTCCAAAAGTTGACCCCTCTCATTCAACAGTTGTTTTAATAACCAGCAACAGCATTTTCTTTTTTCCCTACTATCTTTTCTACTGTTTTCCTACATTACTTTTGACCCATTCAACAAAAATTCCATTATATGTGGAACTTTTTATTTGTCATCTTCAAATACTTTCCACACAAATGTGTCTAAAATTTTGTCAAATATTATAGAGGTGTCACACTTCATCTTCCATCCATTTGAAAAGAGCTATTACCTTAACAATGATATTCAGGGCGCATCTTAATCTCTGTTGGGCTGTATTTATACTAAGTAAATGTAACTTTAGACTGTCATCTAGTGGAAGGTTTTGCGTCATCCAGTAGGACAGTTTGGTGGCATCACTCGGCATCCTATCTCCAACTAATGTCTCATTCCACTTTTGTAATTCTGTCTTCACTCTTTTAACCAAAAGTTCCTGGAAACACAATGCTAATACATGTGACCCATGCTCTAGGAAAAGGGGGCTTAATGCATCTCCAAAAAGTATCGACTCAGGTCAGCCTGCGCAATCTGCACAGGCTGACCTGGGCCGAAACTTTTCGCTATTGGTCAATTTTCTGTTTATCCAAGGACCAGTCTACCTTATTATTAAGTCGGTTGTTTAAAAAAGTGGCTTTTATAGATCAATGATCATGTGATGGCTTGATTGGTGTCATGGATCATGGAGATGCATTAAGCCCCCTTTTGCCAGAGCACAGCTCATATATTTGCACCATGCTCTGGAAAAAGGGGCTTTAATTCATCTCTGTGATGTATTATACCAAGCAAGTCATCACATAATTTTTCAACCACAATGCCAGTTTGTCTAACAAACTGTTAAATCCTGAGGTAAAATACATGGATCGGTGGAAATCGATATTTGACCAATCAGGTCATCGCATTTATTTGGCCCGATGTGCAGCCTTGCTGTCTGCTATTTCGGCTCACAAACAAGCGACTGTTAATGACGGAGAAGTGCGATATTATGTGTGTTTAAAACGCTTGAATTTTAGGAAAAAGTTTAAAAGATGTGCTTTGCAATCGTGTACTGCTTACGTGAGATATATGAAGAGATTATAAGTTTGGATTATGATTATGATTGACAATGAGACATGAGCAAAGAGTTTCGATCAAAGCTATATTACGCAATGGATTAATTAATGTTAGTTTTTTTTTCTCTGAAACCCTCCGAAAAAAACTTAACTGTTTTACAGTGGAAAACAAAGGTAAAATTTATGAAATACTAATAAAAAGAAGGTATGTTCACTCAAACAGCAAATCTTGTTTAATAACCTCTGCACATCCAAAAAGGGGCACGTGCCATCAATGTTTCAGTTTGACGTTAACATTAATCTTTGGTGCGTGAAGAATGCTGAATGTGTAGATACAGATCAGAGTGCAAAAAAAATGCAGTTTATTCTTGGATTCAAACCATCTGCTACTTACATTAAGTACATTTACGTGTGTTCTTTACTGAAGGTACATGTAGATTTCAATTATGAAACAGACAAAGTTCTGTTTTGCACAGTTCTGGAAGTTCAGCTCAAAAGGTAACTTATGTTATCTTGTCTTGTCCCTTGTTAATTAAAGCAGCTTTTGACTTAGCCATGTTTAAGTGGATTAGCACATCTGCCATTTTAAAGGGTATGTCGGTAAACTGTTGACTGATAAGATGTGTGTTTGATTGCCGCTGTAATCCAGTCGACCACCCATTGTCTTCAGTATATCATAAGATAAAACAAACTACTGCCATTGATATTAACAAGTTTGTTAACTGACAGCACACTTTACACATTTTAAAATGGCAAACATCTTCCCTTAACTTGAAATGTAAAAATTTCTCGGACTTCCACCTCTAGAGCTGTTGAATGAGACAATCTATAGATATTTCAAAATGATTGTTATTTAGTGTATTTTATTATCGAATATGATGTTGAGACAACCTAACAAGCCTTACAAAAATATTAATCATCTTTAATTCTATTATTTCTAAGCAAAACTGAGGTGTTTCATTCTTTCTCGTAGAAGTTCAAAACTTTGCTGGCACAGGTATTACATTGTCCGTAGCCCCTGAAATTCACACTTTTTGTAGGAATTCTTGTGTAAATAAGTTCAAGTATCCATATATTTCTTGCCGAGAATCCATCATCGGCAGAAACATATATAAAGGAATATTTTCCAGAATTTAATCAGAAGAAACAGTCATGACAGCACGATTTAAGTAGCCTTTCTGCTATGCTGTATATGTATTTACTACGTTTGTTTGTAAGCCCTTAACGACGGTAACCAAGGAAGTCGGTTTATCTCATTGCCACGGATCCATGTATGGTCCTTGGACATGCAGAAAATTTATCAAAAGCGAAAAGCTTCAATCAATCAAATCTGCACTTTTTACAGAGGCATTTTATCCTCCTTTCACAGAATATGACTCATTTATGTGTTGCTACCAGCCAAGTTCCTGCTTCTGCATAGCTTCATCGGGTTCCAGTCAGATATTAGTAAACCTATTTAATCCCTTTACCAAGAAATACCTCAACAATCCTGAAAATCTGGAAAGAGGCTGTTGAAAATATTGTGGGCAAAGGAGAAAATGCTAGTAATCAGCATTTTCTCCTTTACCCACAATATTTTCTACCCTTTCAATGACAAATTTAATCCTTAGAGAAACATTTAATATTGTCTGCAAATGCTTTTTATTCAGTAAGTCTTAAATATTGTTGGTTGGTAAAGAGTTTACAATAAGTGTTAAATTAACTGAGTTAGATTTGGTCACGGCATATCTTTTGAAATGTCTCATGCCTCAGTATGATGCTGAGTTAATTGGTATAGCTAGACAATGGCACCATACACCAGACACTTTTTGGGAAAAAGAGTTATGAAAATGTACTTGCATAGAATCTAAAATATAAATGAGTCATGCTCTGTGGATAAGGGGCTTAATGCATCTGCAAAAAGTATCGACCCAGGTCAGCCTGTGCAGTCTGCGCAGGCTGACCTTGGTCGAAACTTTTTGCTATTGGTCAATTTTTTGCATGTCAAAGGACCAGTACACCGAATGAATCATTCAGCTGTTAGACAAAATGGATTTTATTGAATCATAATTATAGGCTGACTTGCTTGCTATCATGCATCGCAGAGCTGCATTAAGTCCCCTTTTGCCAGAGCATGGCTCAAATACATGTAGCTTGAATAATATACCAACTGACATTATTTTTCAGGGTAGAACCAAGATGTATGATATTGGCTGGAGTAAATTGTATGCCAGCTATCAATTGTGTACAGCAGTCACCTGCATCTAGCAATCACCATTTTAAGATCCCAGTCATACTTTTCATATGCAATTAGTCTGTGTTCAGCAACCACACATCTTAACCCTTTACCACACAGCTTTTTTTAACCACCCTGGCAAAGAAAGCCTTTGAAAACATTGTGGGGAAAACGAGAAAATGCTGGTAACCAGCATTTTCTCCTTTTCCCACAATGTTTTCTACCCTTCCAAAAACAATTTTCAATTTCTGAGTCACACTTATTATGTCATCTGCAGATGGTTTAAATTTGGACTGGTCTCACTTATTTTCATTTGATAAAGAGTTAATATGCTGGTTATCTTTTTTTTCTTTTCTTCTCTCTCCTGAGGACTGCGTGTATAAAAATTACTTACACTGTCATACATTTTATAGACCCAGGGAGGCCACCACGTGTAATAGGCAGCAGTAAATCTGTTCACCTACAAAACACAAAATCAACAATATTAACAAAAGTAACCATTTATCATACACTCAATTTCAAGCACTATCAAGTATATATATATATGTGAACCAAAGAAGAAATATTTTAAACTTTTCCCAAACAAGCCCTGGTTTTCACGTGTCTGCAGTACAAGTCTTTTGAAAACATTGTGGGAAAAGGAGAAATTGCTCGTAACAAGCAATTTCTCCTTTTCCCACAGTGTTTTCTACCCTTTTTGAGACCTTTCTGCCATTTTCATCAAATTTAAAATTGTTGTCTGCAAACTCTTTCAATTTGGACCAGTCCAAAATTTGTTGTTTGGGAAAGGGTTAAGGGAAAGACAATGGTGAAATTGTAAGAAAGAGCTAAACTGCTCCTTGTCCTGCAATGTTTTCTACTGAAAGAGCATAAAAAACCTCCTTTGCATGACAACAAGTTAAAAACATTCTCTTTACATGTAAGTCTTTACCAAACAACAAAAATTTGGACTCAATCAAATTTAAAGCATTTGCAGATGATAAATGTAGTTAGAATTATGATTTCTGTCTTTGATAGTGTACAAAACATTACATACTTTCAGTTTTTGAGTCACATTTGATTTTTCGTCTGCAAATGCTTTCAGTTTGGACAGGTCTAAAATTTTGTTGTTCGGAAAAGAGTTAAAGGTAAGGCCGTTCAAAACAGAACAGGCCATCAACTTTGGTTTCATAATGTCTCTTGCACTACCTGCAGCTTAGGCTTCATCTGAACACAAGACAGGATTCTTCCTTGTCTGTCCATGGCAACTTTGATGTCTTCAGCGCAGTCCTCTTGACAGCAAAATTTGCAATGTATGGATGGTCGAGGTCCGTCCAAGACATTATCAAGAATGACATCAGGAAGGATCTTGACTTTGCCAACCAGCGTTCTAAATACATGTACAAGTATAAACTTTCTACAAGACCACAAATTTAAACTTGCATTTCTACCACACACAATCCTGAGTTTTTACAACCCTGCTGAAGAAGGCTCTTGAAAACATTGTTTTTTACCATTTCAATGACAGACATCACATTTCGAGGAAAGCTGAAATTGTCATCTGCAAATGCTTTTCATTTGGTCTAGTCTAAATTTTTGTTGTTTGGTAAAGAGGGAAAAGCAGTCTGAAGGAAACAAATGAAATGTGGCTTCAATAATCAGACTGTCCCATAAAGGGTAAAAAACATTGTAGGAAGGAGAAAATACTGGTTTTCTTCTTCTTCCACAATGTTTTTGAAAGCTTTCTACCCAAGGGTAATTAAGACCTAGGATTGTATGAAAAACAGTTAACTCTTTACCCAACAACAAAATTTTAGACTGGTCCAAATTGAAAGCGTTTACAGACGACATATTAAATGCTGCACAAATTATGAAATTTGTCTTTGAAAGGGTAGAAAACATTGTGGGAAAAGGAGAAAATGCTGGTTACCAGCATTTTCTCCTTTTCCCACAATGTTTTCAAAAGGCTTCTTTATCAGAGTCGTTAAAAGTCAGCATTGTGTGGTAAAGAGTTAATCAAAGTACTGGTAATTTGTTTGTAAAAGATCAATATTTATACAATAGAAAGGGAAAATCTTTTAATCTTAACCTAATGGCAAAATTCTAGACATGTCCAAATTGAAAGCATTTGCAGGCGACAGCTAAAACATGGCTGCAATGTTTTCAATCATCTTACCAGCATTTTGTCCCTTTTCCTCACAATATTTTCAAAAGATTCGTTTCTCAGAGTTGTTAAAATTTGGAATTATTGGCAGAGAATTAAAACTGTTGGCAGAAAAGCAATAATCCCTTTATCAGACGACAAAATTTTGGACCCCTCCAAATTGAAAGCATTTTCAGATGACAATTTCAATGTGGCTCAAATAATGTAATTTTTCTTTGATAGAGTAGAAAACATTGCAGGAAAAGGAGAAAATGCTGGTTAAACACATTTTCTCCTTTTCCCACAATATTTTCAAGAGGTTTCTTCTTCAGGGTTGTTAAAAGTCAGCATTGTGTGGGAAAGGGTTGACATGTACAGCAATTCAGAAAAACAATATTTATTTACCAATAAAGATTTTTTTATCTTCACTCAACCCAGCTGTATGTGTAGGTAATCCCAGTATTATTGTGTTTTTTCCCTTCCATAATATTTCTCTTGGTGTTAAGAATTGAAATCAGAATTGTCAGTGGTTATAGACTAGCCATTTCATATCTCCGTAAGATCAGCAATAAAATCCAAGGCTCAAAACAGAAATTCAAGATTGTGAGGTCAAATTCAGGCTCCTCCTGATTGATTGAAGTCACTGAGACAGGTTTCATTCCTCTTCTTATGCTTCACATGTTTCAACTAGTGGTAAAGCAGCCAGCAGCTTGAGAAGAATTTTGAGCATAGTTTCTGGATTAACCTTTCACCACAGTGTCCCATGCTTTAACGACCCTGATAGAGAAGGCTTTTAAAAACACTGGGAACACTGGTTACCAGCATTTTCTCCTTTTCCCGCAATGTTTTGCTATCCTTTCAAAGAAAAAGCCCATACTTTGGGCCACATTAAAATAAAAAGGATAAAACACAAAACAATCATACCCAGTTATGGTTCTTTTGTATTCATTGAGTTGAAATCTCTGTCTCCCTTGTGCTAAAACTGTTATTGTTGAAATACCAGAGGCCTCATCCATTTCATTTTTCACCGAGTAAATTTCAGCTGTTGTGCCAATACCTGCTATAGAATGGCTGACCCCAGTGTACCTGGAACAAATGCAAATATAACAGTGAATACAGTGTTAACTCTTAACCCTTTGCCAAGGAGTTTTTTACAACCCTGGGAGAGAAGGCTTTTGAAATTGAAAACATTGTGGGAAAAGGAGAAAATGCTGGTAACCAGCATTTTCTCCTTTTCCCACAATGTTTTCTACCCTATCAGAGACCTTAAGCTCATTTGTACAAATTTTGAATTTGCCGTCTACAGATGTTTTGAATTTGAAAGAGTCTAAAATTTGTCATTTGGGAAAGGGTTAAAGCACTTTTTACAACTGAAGTTGCATTTGTTGCCAATGCAAATCAAGATCAGACTGCACAAAATATGCAGTCTGATCTTTGATCTATACTGTCTGCTTTGCTGAGACATTATGGGCAAAGGCAACCCTCAAAGTGATATAACATGTACATGTATTTGGGTTTTCTAGACTGAAAATGTTAGTTGGGTTTATGCAATCTCAATGACCAAACTGGCAAAATCTTTACCAAAACAAAAAATTCAATTTTTAACTCTTTACCAATAGACAAAAATGTAGACTTGTCAAAATCTGATAGCATTTGCAGACGACAATTTAAATGTGGCTCAAATAATGAAATATGTCTATAATATGGTAGAAAACATTTTGGAAAACAGAGGAAATGCCAGTCCCTTAGGGTTGTTAAAATTCGGGACTGTGTGGCAAAGGGTTAATAACCTTGTGGAAGAAAGCTTTGAAAAATTTGTAGGAAGTCTTTGAAACCCTTTCAAGGATAATTCCCATCATTCCAGCCACATTTAAGTCTTTACCAAACAACAAAATTTTAGACCAGTCCAAACTCAAAGCATTTGCAGACGACAAAATAAATGTGACCCAAATATTGAAATTTGTTTTGGAAAGGGTAGAAAACATTATGGGAAAAGGAGAAAATGCTGGTTACCAGTATTTTCTTCTTTTTCCACACTGTTTTCAAAAGCTTTCTTTCTCAGGGTTGTTAAAAGTCAGGACTGTGTGGTAAAGGGTTTAATACTCCTGTTAACAAATGCTTTCAATATGGACAAGTCCAAAGTTTTGTTTCTGCAAATGCTTGCCATTTGGACAAGTCTAAAATTCTGTCAAGTGGTAAAAAAGTTAAGTAATATTTAACATGTGCCACATGAAAGAGTCTCATTGAGACAAAAGCTGTTTTGCGACTTACTTCAAAGCAACTACACCAAACGTCTTATCTTGGGAGTCCACCACACTTTTTAACATGGCAACCTCTTGTGGGTGGTGTGAATAAAGGGGTATAATGTGTCCAGGAACCAAAATTGTACCAGGAAGTGTCACAAGTGGTAATGAAATCTCTGTGTCATCATCCAGGAATCTTCTTCCCCGAATCTCCTCTAGATCTGTCCCTAAATACTGAGGGGAATACAAAATACAATCATACTACATGTAATTGACAGATTTACTTACTTACTGCATGGTGTTTTATGCAGCCCTCAACATCATGTATGTCACACTACCTATTTGTCTATTTCCTGGGTTTCACCAGCACTGGAATGTAGTGTCTTGCTCATGGACAATCTCATAATTAAGTAAGGCAATGTCACAAAAAAAAACAAAACATCAAACAAATTGTCAGAGGTCTACAACTGGGGAGTATTCCCATTTAATAACTCTATGTTGTGGGCACTCTACAAGTTAATTCATGTGAATACCGTACCCAAAACAAAGTTTTTTGTGAAAAATATGAATGTCATTTCCCATTCAATCTAATGAAGTTTCCTTTATCAGTTTTATATCAAGGTCAAAATGCAAGCAAAGGAAACAAACAATTGTCACAAGCAACTGTTCTTTTGTCATTTCTTCCAATGATCTTCTTTCCTTTTAAAAAACTTTAAAGCAAGATTTTAATTCATGGCAGACATACAGGTAAAACAGTACATGGCGCTTGATACCAAATCCCCAGATCCACATGAAGAGAGGTGATTTTGTGAGATTCCTCAGAAAGTAACCTATGACCGAGGCAAGAAAAGTCATGGTAGTTCTGTAGAACGTCACTCTTTACCAGATAAAAACGCTTTAAACTAGTGTGAATTGAAAGTATTTGCAGAAGACACTTTGTAGAATATGATGGAATTTGTCTTTGGATGGAGAGAGCTAATTACCAGCATCCTCTGCTTTTCCCATGATGTTTTCAAAAGCTGTCCTAAGTAGAGGCATGAAAATGTTATTGTTTGAAAAGGCATTACCTTTTTACCACACATCCCTAAAGAAGGCTATTGAAACCATTCTGGGAAAAGGAGAAAATAAATGTACTGGTGACCAATATTTTCTCCTTTTCCAACAATGTTTTCTACCCTATGAAGGACAAATTTTGCATTTTAAGCAACATTTATTTTGTTGTCTGCAAATGTGTTCAATTTTGTCATGGCTAAAATTTTGTCACGAGGTAGAGTTGAAAGCATTTTAATATCGGTACAGTAAACATCACTACATGAGCCATGCTCTATGAAAAGGGGTCTTAATGCATCTGCGAAAGGTATCGACCCAGGTCAGCCTGCACAGTCGGCACAGGCTGACCTGTGCCGAAGCTTTTCACTATAGATCAATTTTCTGTATTTCCAAGGACCAGATTATCTCATGATTAAGTTCGTTGCTAATAAAGAGGCTATTATGGATCCATAATTAACTTATGGCTTGATTGGTATAATGCAATGCAAAGGTGCATTAAGCCCCATTCACAGTGCATGGCTCAAATATATGTGCCAGGTACCTACAGAATGAGAGCTGGGAAGTGTGGAATCAAAAGAGATACTTCTTGAAGGTCCTGCTCCATTGTCACTCTTCTTTTTGTCCTTCTTTCTATTACTGGCTTCCTCACTTTGTTCATCATTGTCTTCCAAGTTTGAATCTACACTGATATCATCTGTACCATGAGAAAAATGTCTTAACAATCAATGATAAAAGAAAGCTAAATGTAGGATCAAAGGACTCAAGGTCCTGAAAAGGGGGTTTGAGATTGATAACAAATGGGAAAGTATTTAACAATGAAATGGGTGAAATGAATAATGACAGCAGAGTTTTCCCCCAACACCCCTTTCTTTACATACTGGCCCCTAAATTTTCCCTGAACTTTGAATGTTTGCTTTCTTTTATTCATTCATAATGGGTCAAATGATCCTTAAATGTGTAAAAAAACCCTCAATAGCCTCTTCATCACATGTAATACATTTTTATCTAATTACCTGATAAAACAAACAGATGCAAGGCAAATCAAAGATGGTCAGCCAAGCATTATAATTATGACATAACTTCTCATGGTACATAGTATGATCTTATGATTATTAGTATTTTCCCACTGTAACAAACTTCTGTACAATTTAGCAGCTGTTTTCAAGGGGAATACTATGATACAGATAGTACTTCATTAAGCCAAGCTGAGCCTGGTGGTGGCATCTGTAGCATATTCCCAGGACTGATGATAGTCATTGTGACTGAATGCATTCCTTTCAGACCTGATCATTGTTTTGAAAATGGATGTGATAAGCAGCCAAAGCCTTGGGAATAATATTTTTTAAGTATTGCTAAAAGAAACTCCATGAAAGCATGGATAGGTGGCCCGGCCGTCACAATATAACTAAAATAATATTGTTGAAAGCTGCATCATTAAACTCTGAAGTAAATCAGGGGAGAAAAGTGTTCCCGACGCGGGACTCAAACCCATGACCCCTAGAACACTAGTACCGCAGCTCTACCAACTGAGCTAGCCGAGCAACTGTTCGTGAGTCTACCCAATGCTGATTACAACACTCCTCCCCTTCCTGATTTCTTGGGAGTCAACAACTCCCCCTCCGGTCCCCATGAACCGCCGGTGCTGCATTTCCGTGTTCACCAATTGACCTCGTCGCTAATGAAGTAAATCAGGGGAGAAAAGTGTGCCCAACATGGGACTCGAACCCAGGACCCATTGGATCACTAGTACCGCAGCTCTACCAACTGAGCTAGCCGGGCAACTGGTCGTGAGTCTACCCAATGCAGATTACAACTCCTTACAAACAAACAATCATTAAACCAATCTGATCATTTCAAGAAATACAACCAAATCTACAAGTGTTGAATGGAATTAAAAACCATTCAAATATCTGAAATTTAAAAACTGTTAATGTAAACTACTCGAGTACTTTAATTTACTAACCCTTCTAAAATTCCTTATTATTTGCATTTCTAATAAAAAGCTTACATCAATGAAAAATTTAGCAAGACTGCGTGGTTACATAGCAACTAATGATAAAACAGTAAAACACAAACACTGACATAATTATCTGATGATTATTCTTGAAACATCCACAACATTGTTGACAAAATGACATATCTTGTGCATAAACAATGCCATTATATGAACTATCAAGTCTTGAAATGCTTCATTTATGTCTCATACCAGGCAAAATTCTGAGTTTTCTTTTGTATGCCTAAATGAGATTGAAAGATATTTTCTTTGACACTTACCTAGCGATAAAACTCAGTTTAGTTTTAGATAATTTGTTTTAAATCGGGCGGTAGACCGATTACAGAGATGGAAAACTTCGGAAACCCGTCCGCTCAGGGCAAACTCATGTACCTGCAACTCGTAACAGCTTTTACTTACAGCGTTTTAACGCTTATACCTGCTGTGATGACCTTATTACCAAAACTACTTTTGACCCAGATAAGCGCAGGAATAGTAATTAGTGGTAAACAGGCGTTAAGTAATGTCAAGTAATCCCATAATAACTTTTCAATTATGTAATAAACGGTGGTTACAATTTGTTTAGTATTGAAGTATATCATAATTACAGTATCATCAAAATCTATGGCCAAAAAAAACTGGAGCAGTTTACTTCCAATATGATTATAAGAAATAGGGTCAGTAATTAGCAGCAACTTTATGAATGAAACTAGTGCGAATCAATTGTATCGGGTGATGTGAACACATCTTGTAGTCGTCTGCTGTCCATATCATTCGGCAAATTTCGAGTGATCCGTTTATAGTTATATGTAGTTACGGGATCGGCCGAGTTGTGACGAATACACTTCGTATATGTAGCAGGTGTTGAAAAGATGGTAGGTCATTTAGGTCTTGAGAGGAATAAAATCGCAACAGAAAGGAGTTTGTAAGGAAACATTGCTTTAAAAAAAATTGAAAATTTAAATTGCTTTGCCTAAGAGAAAACTGATGTAAATGCAACTCGTAACAGCCGTAAGTTTAAAATAGTAAAGGGCCGTCGGTCGTTTAATGCAGGGATTGTATATGTGAGGCAAAGCATGTGAAGCTGTGGGGACAAAGGGTATAGAGTTGTGTAAAGGTTATGGCCCTCGCGGAGACGCCATTACGTAAATATTTTCAGAATGGACTGGCGATTCACCGCTTACAACCTTAGTACACAGACTGTCCATTCACAATACTGACTGATTACGCATCTATTAGCATATGATGTATTAACCCTTTGGTTGCTAAGTGCGACTCACTGACCTTTTTGCGAACAGTATAGATCAAGATCAGATTGCACAGAACGTGCAGTCTGATCTTGGATCTACACTGTCCAATAGGGAGATTTTTCTTTTTCCAAAAGAGAATAAGTTTGACATAGAATTATTTGGGTTTTACTACCGGTTTGAAATTTCATTTCAATGTTTTAGCGGGATAAGGGTATAATTCTTTTCACACCCCTTCTTCCTCTCCTTCCAGCCATGGCACTACCATTTTACACAGTCACGTGTTTCTTCTTGGAGAGTTTCTACAGACTAGAATCAGTATGTTAACCCTTGACCAAACAATCCTGTGGGGCTTTGAAAATACAGTTGGAGAAACTGCATGTATTCAGCATGTTCTCTTTTTACCACAGCGTTTTTCACCCATTTGAAAGATTTTCAAAATTTTGTCAAACAGAACATTTTCATCGAGGATAAAAAACCCTGAAACTGTTAACACAAATAAGCTCACTTACTGTTATATTCTTCATATCTGAATCAACGGACCAGGGAAAAAGTCTTTGCAGAGGGTGCAGATTCAGACCAGACTGCTCAGAACATGCAGTCAGATCTTGGATCTGTCATGCCAGTTTTCCGAGTTCTTCTGCTCAAGACAGCAATGGTCCTGCAATATTTAGGCTGCTTTTCCAAGCTTAACATGTCTATTTAAACAATTTAGCGCTCTAAGTGTGCAAACGTCAAGAACATGTTTGTCTCATCAGCTATTCCATATTGGCCAATCGTCATCCTTTCCACATTTCAGATAAAGAGATCAAGGCTACCGCAGTTATGCTCTTGCTGATTAGAATCACTCAAATACAATTACCTGTGTTGGCTATGGACAAGTAGAGTCACTTTTGAAGACAGTAAAATATAAAGATCAGACTGTCCTTTGAACGCAATGCAATTCAATATCACAGACGTTCATATCTTAGATCAAATTGTCTGTTTATTTGGGATGTATGGGGGGGGGGAAACGACCATGAAATTGTAGCCTAATGTTTGATATTGTTTTCCTGACTGTAAAAGGCTAGTCGATTAACTGAGTTTTTTAACTCTTAACCAAACTATCCTTTGTTAATGGCCATGAGACAGAAGTTGAAAACATTGTGAGAAAAGGGGAAAATGCAGGTTACCATTTTCTCCTTTTCCCATGTTTTTTTACCCTTTCAACAATTCAAATCATCCTTTGGTCTACGTTTAATTCGTCATGTGCAGATGCTTTTGATTTGGACAAGTCTAAAATTTTACATTTGGTGAAGAGTTGATGGTTAATGAGCTATTGGGTATCAATATTCTTTGAAAATATAATGTAGGAGAAATTTGCCAGCAGACGTTTGGACTGGACAATTTGGCCCGCTAAAATATACGTATGACAGTTTGTCAAGATGAATACGATGTCTTGTTAAAAATGGAAAAATGAAAGGCCCACAAGCAGCCAAAAGTAAACAATTCCAAAGTTATGGCGCAGGCATATTTTATACGCCTTGTATATGTTACAATACAGTTACCAAAGTTGCCAAAGTTACAGAAAAGAATGTATATATTTATTCACCCTTTTAAAGGATTGGTAGGTACTGCTGTTCATGATGAGTGATATCTAAAACTTGATAATGGGTATTGCTGATCAGAATTGTCACATATCTTTTACTTTCTATTGCTGTCGGCTGGCAAACATAGCCTATATTTTAACCAATCGTTAAACTACTAATTTGTAAAAGACAGTTTAAAAAAGTTGGATCCTATGTGGCTCATTTGTAATGGTGTATGATTTTTTGTCCCATACATAGTTCAAACATCTACCATTTGATTTGTGATTTCAAACCACTGTAATTATTCAGTGTTGACCTATTACAGTGCTTACAGCACTTTGATTTCTTCTTTAAGCATATTTATTTATCACCATCCTGACTGACCTCTCATCTAACATCAATCAAAATTTACCTACATCAGATTTCGGTTTAAGGCATTACTGAATCACGCATGATAAAGTGGAAAACAATCATAAAAAAGCCTCATATCAATATTGGAACGAACCTATAGTTCGACGAAACCTCTGTAATTTGTAAAAAGTACTGTGGTAATTCACAACTCCACAACTAGGTCTACATTGGAACAATTATCTTGCAGCAAAGTCCATCACAATATGATACAATTCTTACCACTGTCAGTGTCATCTTCCCCACCACCACCAACATTAAACCCGAGAAGTGGAAGGATATCCTCATCAGCCATGTTTGTTTTGGTTCCTAGGTCTGCTCGATTTAAACTTTTGCAATACTCTGCCTTTCGTGGTTCCAATTGATTCGAATATCAAATAACATTGTTTTTTTTTTCATTTTCAGAATAACTTAACCTTTAATCACAAAATCCCGACTTTTAACGACCACGAGAAAGAAAGGTTTGAAAACATTGAGGAAAACGGAGAAAATGCTGGTATCCAGCATTTCTCTTTTTGCCACAATGTTTTATACCCTAAACATATGAAGTCGGTAATTGACTTTCAATCTGTTTGTGTTCTTATCCTTTTTTCAAAGCTAGATTCTGAAATCATATGGTTTTGATGTCGAATTCCGGCCTTGCCAAAACTTATTTTGGGGGTTTTCAAAGGTCATTGTGATAGAATGCATTCTAAGATGTATTGATCAACTAAATAAGGGTGAACGTGCCCATGCGAATGTGAAATAGGGCGAACGGTCTCGGATTCTCTCGACAGAATCAAGATAGTTCCTGGAAAATTCGTACATTTTAGTTCAGAGTCAAATAACATGTACTAATCATAACTTGTAATGATAACTGGTTCATATTTGAAAAAAAAAAAAGCATTTTACGGACACAGTTCCCTATTATATGTAGATCTATACAGTAAAAAGGCGGGCAGAAAGGAAGAAAAACAATCATTGTCACGTTTTCATATAGCATGAATTGGAAAAAACATGATATAGTTTGTATCATACTAGAGGTATGATCCAAAGGAGATGTTAAAAAAAAAAAAAAACGCACACGTAAATACAGTGACAATCGTTATACTTGTATTTTAGTATTAGTTAGAAATTTCACTCCCGTAATGAAAGTATTCATTCTGTTTGTAGTATTTATATTGTAAAGGAAAGAAGATACCAAATGCGAAAACCACTTTCCAGCTTTTAAATCTGGTTGCAAGTTACACGGAAAAGATCAACTACATGTACTTACTTTCTGCGATAGAGTTTCCCAGCGGCTTTAATGGCCAGACGGTCATATATGACCGCCATATTTTGAAGGGTTTAGGTGGTGATAACTTGAGATCAACTGGATCGTATCCACCGCTACCCTAGCGGCGCTGTAGCGGTATCTGATCTTTATCTTGATCTCTCCAATTTAGGGAAACTACATGCATACTGTTCGGTCGAGTGAGTCCTAATCAATTTTTTAGACGACGATTTGAGGGAACTCAGCCATAGGTTGGGAAAGAATATTGTGCAAACTTTGAAAGTACTGGTGAAAGAAGCCCTAGGAAATCATGGAAGGTGCACTGGCCGCAGCGATATGCATTGTAGCCGGAATGATGTTGAAAACGGCGTCAAACATCATAAAAACAAAGAAATACAAAGTTCCAGCTCTAAATTTTGGTACTGGTGAAAGAAGCCCTACGAAATCATGGAAGGTGCACTGGCCGCAGTTATATGCATTGTAACCGGAATGATGTTGAAAACGGCGTCAAACATCGAAAAAATAAAGAAATACAAAGTTCCAGCTCTAAATTTCGGTTAAAAAAATACGACCCCTTAAATTCATATGTTTCTTCATAGGTTGTAAACATTTGGCTTCTGTTATTTGAATACATGTATCGATATATCAATATATACTGTTTAGTTCCTTATCAACCAAGATTAAGGTAACATTTTTAAAGACGGGAGAAAGATTTGGAAAAAAAAATCTCCGATACTTTTGTTCATTTTCAACAGGGATCGTAAATAATTAATATACGATCCCTGCTTTCAAATAACATGCTGCCGATAAATGTAATTTCAATCGTTATCTGGATGAGTAGAGATATATGGGTGGAAACGGATGATATGCACAGGTGATTGACGAGGTCCTTTTATTCATGTGTAAGGAAAAAGTCATACAGGTGACTGCTGTGCTAATAAGAGACACTTGCATGTAGGAAAAAGGAGAAAAAGCAGCAACAATATTCTACTTAGGGCGATCTACGCTCTCTACGCTCTCTGATTTTTTTTGACGGTGTTTAACAATCCCTGCAAGTTTCAAAGAAATGTGATAAATAATGTGGACTGTGTTGAGTAAACAAGGCCAAGTCATCAAATAGCTGCTTTTCCTAAACTGATTGCAGGATTTTCTTCATTTTTAATAGGATTCAATCCCTTGATGATACAAATAATCGGTGCCAGTTTCAAAAGAATTGGATGAAAAAATTTGGACTTATTGCGTAAACAAAAAATGTAAATTTTTTTCATGGTGTTTAACGCTGTTTTCATCATCGTATGTCAGTTATTATATAAATAGATCTGTCATGGCGGCCAGTGCACAAATTCATGCTTTATCTGAAGTTTCTTTCATCAAAGTGCATAGATTACCTGAATTAACCCTTTACCACACAATCCCGACTTTTAACGACCCTACAGAAAAAGCGTTTTGAAAACACTGTGGGAAAAGGAGAAAATGCTGGTAACCAGCATTTTCTCATTTTCCCTCAATGTTTTCTACCCTTTCGAAAACATACTTCAATTTTTGAGTCACATTTATTTTGTCGTCTGTAAATGCTTTGAATTTGGACAAGTCTTAAATTTTGTCATTCGGTAAAGAGTATTTGTTGTCTTTTTTTTTTTCCATCTGCTTTCCCACATGACCATCGTCGAAACAATGATCAGTGGTTATAGAGGGATCGCAATGACTATCGTCAATCCTACGAAAGAAAGTTCGCCGAGATGTGGGGTAGATCTAGATATCTAAAGGACAAACTGGTTTATGGTTGGAAAAAAATACAGATCTATTAACAAGCTGTAATAACATTCGTATATTTACAATAATTTCAAACGTTTAAATTCCGCTTTCTCTAAGGCAGTTTGAAAATAAAAAAAACATATTCTTTTGTCATGATTTCTTCGACACAATAGTTTTCGGCGGGAAAACAGTTCAAAATTTCACGACTTAAGTAGGTCACTGGGCCAAATCCTAAAAAAAATCTTGAGTGTAACCTAGAGGCTACATTTTTAGCCCAATACTCATGAAACTATGTCAGAATGTTTGTCTTGATGATATCTCTGATGAAGTCGGTCAAAACAGGTCTCTTACACTAACATGTCTTACATCATCACAACCAGGTTTTCAGCTTATCAATCATGTATGACCTTACTCAGGTGAGCTCTTTAGGGCCACTGGCCCTCTCGTTAATTGAAGATTTTTTTTTTTTTTTTCAAAATCAATAGGATTCAAGCTATTAATGTGATAGAGAGAAACTATGCAAGTTTCATGAAAATCCAACAAGAAAACAAGAACAAGAGGGCCATTGGCCCTAAAGAGCTCACCTGAGTAAAGTCATCTAGGATTCATAAAGCTGAAAAGATCCTGGTTGTGATGATGTAAAACACATGAGTGTAAGTGACCTATTTTTTTACCCACTTGACCTATTTTTGAATTTGTCAGAGATTTCATCAAGACGAACATTCTAACAATGTTTCATGAGTATCAAACTGAAAATGTGGCCTTAAGACTCCACCCAAGGTTTTTCTAAGATTTCTAAAACCTACTTTTTGACCATATATAGCCTAATTTTGAACTTTTCTGATATATCATCAAGAAAATTATTCTAATAGAGTTTTACGAGTATCAGACTAAAAATGTGGTCTCTAGAGAGCACAAAAGGTTTTTCTAGGATTCGGCTCAGTGACCTACTTTTTGAACCAACATGACTAACTGTTGATCTTGACAGAGATATCAACAAGACAATAATTCTGACAGATTTTTATGAGTATTTGGCTGAAAATGTAGCCTCTACGGTGCAAAAAAGCTTTTTCTAAGACTTAGCCCAGTGATCTAATTTTTGACCTGATGTGACCCAATTTGAAATATGTCAGAGTTAATAACCAGACAAACATTCTGACCAAGTTTCATGAGTATTGGTCTGAAAATGTGGCCTCAGCGGTGCACACAAAGTTTTTCTAAGATTTGGCCCAGTGATCTACTTTTTGACTTGACGTACCCCAATTTCGTAATTGTCTGAGATTTTATCTAGACAAACATTTTGACCAAGTTTCATGAGTATCAGGCTAAAAATCTGGCCTCTAGAGTGCACACAAGGTTTTTCTAAGATTTGGCCCAGTGACCTACTTTTTGACCAGATGTGACCTAAATTTTAAACATGTCTGAGATTTCATCCAGACAAACATTCTGACCAAGTTTCATGAGTATCTGGCATAAATGTGGCCTCTAGAGTGCACACAAGGTAAATGTTGATGACTGCATGATAGACGACTGACACAGCACAACCATTAAAGGTCACCTTGAGCACTTTGTGCTTAGGTGGGCTAAAAAGACTGACAAACGACTGAAACATGTCATGCCAAAATCTTTGCTGGCATTTGGCCAGTAGAGCTAAGAGCAAGAGGGCATTGGCCCAAAAGCACTCACCTAAGTACAGTCATCTACAGTTGATAAGGCTGATGAGATCCTGGTTTTAATGATGTAGAAGACATGAGTAAAAGTGACCTACTTTTTGACCCGACATGACCCAATTACGATCCTGTCCAAGACATCATCAAGACAAACATTCTGACTAAGTTTCAAGAGTATCAAGCTGAAAATCTGGCCTCTATAGTGCACACAAGGTTTTTCTAAGATTTAGCCAGGTGACCTACTTTTTGACCCAATGTGACCCAATTTTGAACTTGTCCAAGATATCATTTGGGCAAACATTCTGCCAAAGTCCCAAATACCTGATTGAAAATGTGCCATCTAGTGTACACACAAGGTAAATGTTGATGACTGGACAAAGGACACAGCAGGATCATAAAAGCTCTCCTTGCGCACTTCATGCTCAGGTGAGCTAATGAGAAAAAACATCAAGCAACACAGTAGTTTACAGATCATATTTTATTGTATGAAAAATAAATTACATGCAAATTTTGACCGCAGTATATACACAATGAATGAAAATATAGTTGTTTGTACAAGTCCCCCATCTGTTCCCAGGATCAGTCTGTCAGTGGCCAAACACTCTGAAAAGATACATTAACTTTGAAACCTGTTTACTATACCCTTTCCCACACAGCATGCTTTAGACACTTCCAATTTCAAAATATCTGCATTCTGCAGATGACATATTCAAAATTGATATAAATGAGCTCAAGCTCTCTGACAAAGTAGAAAACGTTGTGGAAAAAGAAGAAAATGCTGGTTACCAGCATTTTCTCCTATTCCCATCATGTTTTCAAAACGCTTCTTTCATAGGACTGTTAAAATTTGGGATTGTGGTAAAGGGTTAACTCTTTTGCTTCCTACTAAATGGATTCAGCTCAGAGGTCTAAAAAGTATTTTTTCACTGAAACTGAATTAATTTGGTAAAATCCAAGGAACAGGTAGCTGGGACATCGCTGATCCAAGATCAGACTGTATATTTGCATAGTCTGATCTTGATCCATGCCGTCTGCAAAAGCTATCCAAGATGACAGAGACAGTGACAGAGTCAACCTCGATCTGATCAACTTATTTGCTTGACATTTTAAAAACTATTTATTGTTGGGTATTCTTAACTGCGAAAATATCTACACATTAGCTTAAAAATCACAATCCTTAACCCTTAACCCTTTACCATACAATCCAAACTTTTAATGACCTTGAGGTAAAAGGGTTTTGAAAACATAGTGGGAAAAGGAGAAAATGCTGGTAAACAGCATTTTCTCCTTTTCCCACAATGTTTTCTACTTTTGTAAAAATAAATTAAAAACTTTGAGTCACATATATTTTGTTGTCTGCAAATGCTTTCAATTTCGACAAGTCTGAAATTTTGTTGTTTGGTAGAGGATTAACCCTTTACCACACAATGCCAACTTTTAACAACCTTGAGAAAGAAGACTTAGGAAAACGTGGGAAAATGAGAAAATGCTGGTAACCGGCATTTTCTCCTTTTCCCACTGTGTTTTCTTCCGCATCAAAGACAACTTTTACAACTTTAGTTACATTAAATTTGTTGTCTGCATTACGTTTTTGGTTTGGACAGGTCTTAAATTTTGTCATGTTGTAAAGGGTTAAATGCTAAATAAGTGAAATAAAACTCTCAAGGTAATTGTAAAACCTACAATTTTGCTATTTCTCAGGTACTTTTTTGGGAAAAATATCTCCTTATTGGATAATGTAGATTCAAGATCAGACTGCAGGTTCTGTGCTGTCTGATCTTGATCTATCCTGTCCACAAACGGTCATTGAGGTGCAACTTGGCGGGCCTAAGTATAAACTCTTTACCAAACAATCCCTTGTTTTAACCACCACATGACAACATTGTGGGAAAAGGAGAAATGCTGGTTACAAGCGTTTTATCAATTTTCCTCAATTTTCCCATCTTTCAAAGGAAATTTCTATGGATTAAGCGACAATGAAATCATTATCCGATATGGTTTTTAACCCTTTATCACATAATCTTGACTTTTAGAGACCTTGAGAACAAAGCTTTATGAAAACATTGTGGGAAAAGAAGAAAATGCTGGTAACCAGCATTTTCTTCTTTTCCCACAATGTTATCTACCCTATCAAGGACAGAAGTAATTTTTTGAGCAGCATTTTATTTGCCATCTGCAAATGCTTTCAATTTGGAGTAGGTCTAAAAACTTGTCGTTTGGTAACCCTTTACCACATGACAAAAAATTGTGAACTTGTCCTAATCTAAAGCATTTGCAGACGACGAACTACCGTGGCTCAAATTGAAGAAAATGTCAATGAAAGGGAAGAAAGCATTGTGAACAAGCAGAAAATGCTGTTAAACAGCATTATCTTGTTTTCAAACAATGTTTTCATAAGATTTCTTCCTCAAGGTGGTAAGAACAAGGGATTGTGTGGTAAAGGGTTACTGCTATTTTCAACATTGTATCAGTTATATAATTACTGGCTGTGGAATCAAAATGATATTATACTTTGGATTGTTTGTGTGTCTGTATCTTTTTAAATGCCATTATAAAATCAATTTAGTTATATTGTGGCAGCCAGTGCACCTATACATGCTTTCCTGGAGTTTCTCTCACCAGTACTTTAACAATACTCTTCTAACGGCACTGGCTGCTTTCCCACATAAACAACAATGAGTAGTGAAAGAGGAATGAATCCTGTTGCAATGACTATCATCAATGATGAGTGAATCTTCAGAAAGAAAGAAAGAAAATCTGTGATTTTTCTACAAAAAGATTGTCAACTCTCTCTACCACAAGGTGTGCTTGAAAACTTGGGCACCATTTAACTCTTTACCACACATCAAAATTTTAGACTTGTCCAAATTCAAGATATTTGCAGATAATAAATGAGGCATACCATGTGAAAAAGGGGCTGAATGCTACTTCGAAAAGTATCGACCCAGGTCAGCCTGCGCAGCGCAGTTTGCACAAGCTGACCTGGGTCGAAACTTTTTGCTATTGGTCAATTTTCTGTATGTCGAAGGACTAGTCTGCCTTATGATACAGTTGGTTGTTAGCCATAATGGATTTTATAGATCCCTAATTATGTGATGTCTTGCTTGGTATGATGCATCATGGAGATGTATTAAGCCCCCTTTTGTCAGAGCATGGCTTAAATTCATTGTGGCATACATGAAGGAATTGGTCTTTGATAGAACAGAACTTTGTAAGACAAGAGGGCCATGATGGCCCTGTATTGCTCCACTGGTTTATAAATATAAACCATAAATACTAAACATTTCAATTCTGAGCCAAATGGTTTCAAAATGAAGACTTACAAAGTTTTCTCTGTAAAAGCCCATGTGAAAGTTGAGACCCGCAAGGCAAAGCCATTTTTGATCCCAGAGCTATAATTACTTGAACACTGGTAGAGGTCCACAAGATAAAGCCACATGCCAAAATAATACAAGTCTATGCTGTATGGTTATAAATAAGGTGATTTTCAAGTTTTGTCCATATGAAGCCTCTGTAAAACATAAGATCCCTGATGCAAGGCTAATTTAAAAAAAAAAATATCAAAACAGGAAGATTTCTTAAGTTGTCACTATGTAAGCCCATGTAAAACTTGTGACCCCTGCGGCGGGGCCGATTTTGACTCCTGGGATAAAATTTTGGCCTGCTTGGTAGAGGCCCACTAGATATAGCAACATGCGAAATCTGGTAGCTCTAGGCCTTATGGCTAGGTACAGGAAGATTTTTAAAGTTTTCTCTATATAAGCCTATGTAAAACTTGTGACCCCTGGGGCAGAGCCAATTTTGACCCCCAGGGCTATAATTTGAAGAAACTTGATAGAGCTCTCATACATAAAGCTATATGCCAAATTTGGTAGCCCTATGCTTTATGGTTTCAGACAAGAAGATTTTTAAAGATTTCCAATATTTTTCAGTTTTGTTGCCATGGCAACCAGAGTTTTTGAAGGAATCAAATTCTTTCAACAAATTCTGAAGAGGACCATGGCAGGATCATTTCTGTGAAGTTTCATGAAAATTGGATGGGTAGTTTCAGAGAAGAAGATGTTTGAAATAAAAGTTAACGCACGGACGGACGGACGCATGGACAGACGCACGGACGGACGGACTGACGGACGGATGCACGATGGACACCGGGCCATGACATAAGCCCGCTGGCCTTTGGCCAGTGGAGCTAAAAAGGAAACAAGGGGGCCATTGGCCTTACAGCGCTCACTGTAGTACAGAAAATAAATACCAAAGGCTTAAAATACTACTTTTTGTAGCTCAGTAAAATAGATGTAAATAAGTTATACTCACAAAAGCATACAAATCATCACAAATATACCGGTATTCCAAAGTCCTATGAATATCCGAAAATATCGTAAACTTAGTAAAAACTCCCTCACTTTGTCACCTGTGAATAGTACAACAAAAAGTTCTGTATGTCAAAGGACTAGTCTGCCTTATGATACAGTTGGTTGTTAGCCATAATGGATTTTATAGATCCCTAATTATGTGATGTCTTGCTTGGTATGATGCATCATGGAGATGTATCAAGCCCCTTTTGTCAGAGCATAGCTTAAATTTATTGTGGCATACATGAAGGAATTGGTCTTTGATAGAACAGAACTTTGTAAGAAAAGGAAACAAGGGGGCCATTGGCCTTAAAGCCCTCACCGTAGTACAGAAAATAAATACCAAAGGCTTAAAATACTACTTTTTGTAACTCAGTAAAATAGATGTAAATAAGTTATACTCACAAAAGCATACAAATCATCACAAATATATTCCAAAGTCCTATGAATATCCGAAAATATCGTAAGCTTAGTAAAAACTCCCTCACTTTGTCACCTGTGAATAGTACAATAAAAAGAAAAGGAATTTACCAAAAAAATGATGAAACATATTTGAACCATGCGTCGGCAAAAAGGGGCTTAATGCATCTCTGTGATCCATGATACCAAGCAACTCATCACATAGGCATGGATCCATAAGATCATAACAACAGAATGAATCATGAGGTACACTTTGACATGAAGAAAATTTACCAAAAGCAAAAAGTGTTATGGAATCTGCAGGCTGACCTGGGTCGATACTTTTTGCAGATGCATTAAGCCCCCCTTTTCACAGACCATGGCTCATTTATAAAACAGTTCCTGTCAAATATGTATACTTTTCAACCAAAACTGATACTCATCAGTACTTTACTTGACAACAAAATTTAAGATATGTTAGTGATAAAAGCATTTGCATGTTACAAAGGTGGTTCAAAATTATGATCCAATTGGTCAAAGAAAATATACATGATTGCCTGTTGATAGTCATTTTCTATCGTCTGTTGACCTTTCTGATTGCCATTTGACAACATGCTTTTGAGTTTTTAAAAGTTAACAAAGGCATACTGGTACCTTTAAACTTATTTATTACACAATGTGCATGTAAATTACGATTTTGAAGGGTGAACAGACAAATTTTAAACAAACCTCTGATTTCTCTGTTGGAAAACCATGACTTAACAAACTAGAGGCCCTTAAGGGCCTGAACTGCTCTACTGGCAGAGATTTTTCTTATTTCCTAGCATACATCATTAATTTATGATGCAAAATGGAAAAAGACACACACACACACACACACACACACAAGGGGGGGGGGGAATGTTGTTGCAACTGGGCTGGAACCCACCAAAATAGCATAATAAGTAGGCATGATGAATTGAACAAATAGTGAAATAATTGATGTACTATTTCTCAAAACCAATTGTCTGGAATCCAGCCAAATTTGATAGAGTTTCTGTACTCATTTTACCAAAAAATTCCCACAAGTTTCAAAGTAATGTGACCAATAATGGGGAAAGTGTTGAGTAAATATGACAAAGTAATCAAATGTCTGCTTTTCCTAATATGACGGCTAGATTTTCTTCATTTTTAATAGGATTCAATCCCTAGATGATAAAAATAATCTGTATAGGTTTCTAAAGAATTTGATAAACAAGAGGACCATGATGGTCCTATATCGCTCACCTGAGTACCAAGCAGTAAAGGTTTACAATGAAGATAAATACCAAATATCGAAGTGCAAGGCCAAAACTCTAGGTCTTCTCGGTTTAGACAAGAAGATAATCTTTCTTAACCAAACCCAGTTATATAAATATTTGTGAGAAGTTTGAATGATATTTGTCCAATAGTTGTTGAAAAATAGGGAGAACAAGAAATTTCATCAAAGGAAAATAACTTTGTAAAAATTCAATGAACCGTCACCAAAATATAATATGCACATTCTTGCTTGGCACTGAGTCTCTCTAAAGTTTGAATGAAATCTGTCCTGTAGTTGTTAAGAACTAGCTCTGACAAGAAAATGCTACAGAAAGACTGATGGATGGATGGACGGATGGATGGATGGATGGACCGACAAGCTGACTCCTATATACCTCCAGAACAGAGTTTTGAAGGAATAATAACAAAGCCCTAGGCCTTTTGGTGTGTGGCAAAAAGTTGCCTGATTTGAACAAACTCAGTAGAGAATGTTTGCCGATTCAAGACTTTCTACACAAGTTAGTATTATAATGTTGTTAAATACACCAACAACTACAGTGGTTGTCCAGGGACATGTTCATGGGTAATTGCTATTGTAAACACATAAACAGTGTATTTACACTTGTAATAGTCTTGCACCAACCTTTCAATGTGTCCAGCTTACAAAAATTTGACCTTCAAGTGTGACATTGACCTTGGCCCTACCTGAACAGATCTTTCAAATGGTACTTCAATTCATGGTGGAGTATATGCCCAAAATCTATCGGGTGGGGGGGTGTCATAAACTTATTTATAAATTAAGACAAACACCACAAACTGAAGAACAAAAATTATAATGACTTCTAAGATTTACGAGATAACATCTGTACTACATAGTTAACCCTTTCCCAAAGGACAAAATTTAGACCCTTCCAAACTGAAAGAGTTTGCAGACGACAATTTTAAATTTGATGAAAATGGCAGAAAGTTCTCCAAAAGGGTAGAAAACACTGTGGGAAAAGGAGAAATTGCTCATTACAAGTAATTTCTCTTTTTCCCACAGTGTTTTCAAAAGACTTGTACTGCAGACACGTGAAAACCAGGGCTTGTTTGGGAAAGGGTTAAATGAATGAACAAAAATGAACTCAAAATACAATGAACACAATGTTCAAAGATACATCCTAACAGCCAGAAAGAAAAATGCTGTCAAAGCCTTTAACCCTTTACCACACACATGGCAAAATTTTAGATCTGTCCAAATTGAAAGCATATGCGGACAACATTTTCATATTGGCTCAAGTGACACAATATTTCTTTGATAGGGTAGAAAACTTTGTGGGAAAAAGGAGAAAATGCTGCTTACCAGCATTTTTTTCCTTTTCCCACAATGTTTTCAAAAGTTTTCACAGAATGTTCCTCACCATGTGACCTAGCGCATATTGTCAAGGTTCTGCAATTTATAGCTGCATCATGGAAAAAGGGGTCTTCATGTTATATTTCATTTTTCACCAATATCTCTTTAATTACTGGACATAACAGATTTGGATGAAATTTTCACACATCAAGTGACCTAGCGCATATTGTCAGGGTTTTGGAATTTATTGCTGTGTCATGGAAAAAGGGGGCTTCATGTCAAATTTAAACTGCATCCATCTGTCCTGAAGAGATAAAAGGAAAAAATGATCAGGTGGGAACCAAGGCTAGGGGTACGCAAGACAGGATGTTTTATCAGACAGTGTAGATAAAGATCAGACTGCAGTTGGATCTTGGATATATATGCCTTATATTCTGCAAAACAGTATTACCTACAACACAGTCTTGAAATGCATATTACTTGGTCTATCTTTATCTCTTTACCAAACAAAAACTTTAGACTGGTCTATAATTCAAAGCATTTGAAAACACCACAATAACTTTGTCTCAAAAAATGAACTTAGATTGGGATGGGTAGAGAACATTGTGAAAAAAGTTTAAAAAATCCTGGTTACCTGAGTGCTTGGCCCAACTGAGATTTAAACTTGACATCCCTGCATAGCTAGCCCTGTAGCTAATGAGCTAACAGGGTTGGCTCAAATCATTAACAAACAACAAAATTTAATCCTTAAACCCAAAGGCCATTTTCATTCCAGAATGAGTCCAAGATGATAACAACTGCGTGGGTGCCTTTTGTCTGCAGTGTTTCAACAAAGCAAACAGTATAGATCAGTGATCAGACTGCACATTTTGTGAAGTCTGATCTTGATCTACACTAGACACAAAGGCAACTATAGTAGTGAAAGGCGCTTAAAGGGTTAAGACTTTTCCAAATTCAAACCATTTGCTGACAACAAAATAAATGTGACTCAAAAATTTAAATTTAGATTTTGGTTGGGTGGAAAACATTGTGGAAAAAGGAGAACATGCTGGTTACAAGTATTTCCTCTTTTTCCCACAATATTTTCAAGAGCCTTATTTCTCACAGGCGTTAAAACTTGGGATTGTGTGGTAAAGGGTTAAATAGAACAAGACTTTTAAAGTTCATTCTGTATACCTTTATGTCCTGTTTTGACCCAGGGGCATCATATGAACAAAATTGGTAGAAGTCCACAAGGAAATGCCACATACCAAATATCAAAGCTCTGCCTTCTAGTTTCAGACAAAAACATTTTTAAAGTTTGCTCTATATACAGTTTTGCCCAAAATTGTGACCCCTGGAGTTAAAGCAATAATTTAATTATTTTAACAACTTTGGAAGAACTTTACCCAAGGAATATGCCTGTCAAGTTTCAACATGATTGGTTTAGGAGGAGAAGATGTTTAAAGGAATTGTGGAAAGACGGACGCTGGACATTGACGAATCACAATACCTCACCCAGCACTTCGTGCTCAGGTGAGCTAACAAATAGGCCTAACCATTGTCTGTAGCTTGTGATAAACAACATAAAGATGAAGTTTCATAACATTTTGTCCTGTAGTTAAAGAGATATTTTTCATGACACAACATTTAATCAAAAAAGCTAAACTAATGATATTGGCGGACTATTATAAGGAACACATGTATGAAGTTTCACAAATTTTTGTCCGGGATTTTGAGTTGAAAATACATGTATAGTGATCCTTAACAGTTATACATGAAGCCCCTTTTTCCTATCAGCCAGTATTTGATATCAAAAAGGGAAAAAAAAACAATAAATATCAGCAGACATCATTAGGAACACCTGTATGAATTTCTACTAGTTTTTTTTCAAGGATTTTAGAAGATATCTGTCCTGAAAGATGGACAAACAGATGATCATTGGTCCATGACGAAATTAAACATTTAGCCCCCTTTTTTCATGACATGGCATTTCATGAAATAAAAATAAATAACTATTGTCTGTGGCTTGCAATAAACAATAAAAAGGTGAAGTTTCATGACATTTTGTCCTGTAGTTAGAGATATTGGTCCACAATGAAAATATATGTCAAGCCCCCTTTTTCCATGACACAGCAATAACTGGTCCCATTAGACCTACAATCAAACTCATTCGAGATCTTACGGTCATATATATTTTGACCAAGTTTGGTGCTGATTGGTTTAACTCATTACCACTCAGAGAGGTAGAGATAATGCAGCAGTGTACTGAAATCTGATAAGGAAAAATCAATAATCTATACCAGTTACAGCGAATGCCCTTTTATGGCCTTGTTTGAACAGGGAATATTGGATTTTATCAATTTGTATTGAAAATTTTACACCTGTCCTAAAAAAGTGATAAAAAAGCACTGAAATAATGATTTTTGGTATATAAAAAGTTTTCAGAGAATTGAAAGCTCTTTCTTATGGTATAATTATTTTGCAGAAATTAATAATCGTTTGAGAAAAAAATGGGTGTAAAATTAAGTATTTTTTTTCTTCATGTTCACAAATACTCTTTTCTTGTAACAATTTCCATTTTTCCTGCTTTATTTTCAATTTTTAGTAAACAGCAAGATTCAAACCTCACAAAATTGGAATATCCAAAAGAAAAGAAAAAAAAAAAATGGTTCAAAATGTGTGATTTGTCTTTGAAAGGTACGGAACAAAGTGGGAAAAGGAGGATGTGCTTAAGATCAGCAATTTCTGTTATTCCCCCATTGTTTCTAAGGTTTTCTTCAACTTTCATTTTGTTTGGTTAAAGGTCATCAAAATTTAAATCAAAAATGATATTTTTCAATAATTAACTCTTTACAAGATGTCAAAATTATAGACTGATCAAAATTGAAAGAGGATGCAGACAACAATACAAAGTTAATTTAAATTCTAATACAAGTATCTTGTAGGGTAGAAAACATTTCAAAACATTGTGGGAAAAGAAGACATTGCTTGTAACAAATGCTTTCTTCTTTTCCAGCATTGTTTTCCTAAAATAATATCTTAGGATCATGAAAATCAGTCATTGTTTGGGAAAGGGTTAATTAAAATCATTTTTGGAATAAATTTTGTATCTTTATCGCATATTGTTCTTTTTAGTCTATATTTTTTTTCTAAATTATTTGCCCATATAAGTCATTACCAAATTGGAAAACCTTGTTCAAAAATAGAGAAACAAATACAAATACTTTTCATGAGTAGAAATTTAATTATTTTTTTTTGTTTTCAAATGGTGTTTATGTTATTTAGACAAAACAAGAGCGTTCAGTTATGGCTGGAAAAATGAATTCATTTTTAAACTTAGAAAAGCACTGTTTATATATACTAGCTTCAGCTATATATATAAAAAGGGCTTCAAATTGAAAACAAAATAGATCATTGATCCAGCCACATCCAGGCCACACCGCGGGCAGGCGCTCTAATTCATGGCCCGTGGGTTTTTTTTTTTTTTTCCACTTTTTCCTCATCTCGTAGTCCATTTTTCAGTCCATTTGTTTATTTTTTCCATTACAGGCCATGGCATCTTGCATGGCATCCATCCTTGCACAGATGTACGTTGCACACAAAACACCCAAAGACAGTCTCTTTTCGTCTATTCAGGACCCTGGTATGGTACTTGCATCAACGCTTTTCTCCCGGTAACCTGATGCTGGGATGTCCTTGGATATTCTGTGGGTCGACGCCCTTGACAGTTTCACTTGGCTCTGGGGAAGGTGACTTCTTCCTCTTCGTAAACCCCCCAATCAGCTCTTCGATGAGTTTAAGGTGGAAGGCTAAATGGTCGAAGCGTTTCTTCTTGTCTGTTCTTGTAGACGCCATCTGGTACAGGACAAACGCATTGACAATGGCTGCGTTCAAACAAAACCAAAATATGTAGCGCCAAGCCTTCTTCCCATTTCGTCCTACATCGTAGTTCATTTGGAGCTGATTGTGGAGGTCTACCCCGCCCATAAACTGATTATATTGGTGTACTGTCTGTGGCTGTCGCAGGTTTAGAATGTTTGGTCCATATCTCCTTCTGGCGTCCATGATGGCTGTTGGGTCGCTGTGGGTTGAAAGATGGTGGACCAGCTTCTTGTCTTTCCACGTTGTTGCCACAAGGTTTGTTGTTCCAAGCTGAAGGACTTTGTAGTCTCCTCTGTTCTTGACATTGTCAGGTTTCTTCAGAGACGGTGGAAACCCCTTCCTGCAGGCACGAACTGTTCCACAGGCATACAGCCCCCTCTCCAGCAAGTCCTTCATCAACTTTATGCCTGTGAAAAAGTTGTCAAAGTAGACCATTCGCCAAGTACCTTGAAGGAAGTCTGTCAACTTGGTTACAATGTTGTACCCCAGTCCATGCTCCGTTGTGTTGTTCTGACGGCCAAGGTAGATGTCAAACTTGGACATGTAGCCATTTCTAGCATCACATAGAGCCCAGACTTTAATCCCTCGTTTTACCGGTTTTGCAGGCATATACTGACGGTATGCAAGTCGACCACTGAAGGGAATCATCGCTTCGTCCACGGAGACTTCTCTAGAGAGAGTGTATGAAGTTCGGAAAGTATCAGACAGGACATCGATGACGGGTTGAACCTTACACAGACGATAGTTGGTTGGTTGGTTGGTTGTATTGGGGTTTAACGCCACTTTAACAGCTAAGGTCATATCATGGCGGTCGGTGACGCACATGTGTTTCCTGGCTTTCTCACACCAGTACTAACACAACTTTCTTTCCAAAGCCACCGACTACTTTTCTCACATGCTTCAGCAGAGGTGAGAGGCGAAAATACACCGGAAAGAAAGTTCGCCTCAACCGGGTATCGAACTCACCACCACCAGGTCATGAGTCCAACACGCTCACCACTGAGCCACCCAGGCGGGCAGACGATAGTTAGGTGAATTGCGTGGCGGTTCTGCTTCTTTGTCTGAAACATGAAAATACTGAAGGATCTTCCGAAAACGATTGCACGGCATGATGGAAGAAACCGCAGCATTTCCAATCAACCTATTCGAACTCCAATACATATCCAAACGTGGAAGTCGATTGATTCCCATCAGGATGTTGATGGCTAGAAAGGCTCGCATCTCCACGAACGAAACATCATACCAGGTGGAGTCTGCTTGGCCTCCCGGCTGTCTCTCCGCCCGTCTTACATAGCCGTTAGTCCAGGTGACGATCTGGGCGAGCAGTTGAATGGGAAAGATCTTCCAGAAGTATCCAAGTGGAGAAGAGTCATAATCAAAGTCTTCAAGGTTTGGCCCTGGCGTCTCTCTTAAAGGTTCAATGTAAAAAAAAATAAAAAAAACAATTATAGATCTGATAATCAATTTGATGACCCAGTACTAAAAGGATGCAAGTGTCTTCACTGTAAAGGCACTTAAAGCATTTTAGCCTTTGGCTATTGAACAAAAAAGGTGATGAGAAAACTGTTGTGAGTACCTATCAACAGTTTTCTGTTCAGCCATCAATGATAATGATTAAATTTGATGTGCAAATGTAGTCTTTTTTTTCTCATTTTTTCCAAATCATTTTTATCTGCCCAAGTTATACACAGCCATTAGTGCGTAGAATCGAGTGAGGGAATTGGAAAACATGGTGGAAAAGGAGATTCGTCTGTAGATCTATTACTCCTTTTCTGACCATGTTTTTCAATTACTGTAGATAACTGCAAAATTAAGTTTTAATTTTCAGCGATTTCCTATCCCCGTAATGTTTTATAAGTACTCCTCATAAGTTTTATTCAATTAGTGGTTTTCAATTCAACATTATTCACTGATGTATCAAAACTCGGCAAAAAAAAAAAGACCCCTCTTTTTTGGATTATTCGATGTTGTGAAGAAAATCGTCGTTTTCCCTTCAGATTTTTCACAGAGATTTATTCCGATTTAAAATTTACCTTTATTGTTTTAGCGAGTGTTATAGTTGTAACAAAACAGCATGTATATTGTTGATCATTTGGGTAGAAAACATTTCTGGAAGAGGAAAAATCGATCGTCAATGACAACATAAAGATTCGGCATGTTCAGATCTTATCGTTTGCTTTGCAAATTGTTGTCCAAGAAAATGCGATTTTTTCAAAAGTAACATTCGCCCAAATATATTTTGAGTTTACAAGTTATCGCGCCCATTGTTTTCGATCCATGTGTTTTCCTATATGAAATTATATCCAATCCCGTAATAGAAAATCATTTGTGAAAAATGATGATTTTTATTTTTTTTAAAATGCGTTGGTTGCTTCAACAAATACAGTGAAAAAATATTTTTTTGATGGGCTTCCAAAACATCGTAACTACACCTTGAATAATCAAAGTTACGATGTTCTGGTAGCCCAGCCATTATTTTTAGTTTTTCCCAAACTGAATTTGAGTAAATATGCGAAATAGGAAAATTAAAATACACCATCGGTGGTGTAAGCTCGTCCTGCCATTGAAGATCGGGAGCATCCTCGACCTTGGAGTCGGAAGAATCGGAGTCTGACGCAGAAAATCCTGAAAATTCTGACATGTCTGTGTCAAAATCAAACTCGAACACAGAGTTATCAGAATCAGAGTCAGACATTTTGTAATTTAGCTTTTGCAATTAGATGGAAGTAAATGCTTCAAAGCGAGTGTTCTCAAACGAACTGAAAAAAATATTAAATTACGGTATTAGCATTAAGTTGTTATTTTCTTTGATTGGTCAATTAATTTTTGTCAACTGAACAATTTCATTTTCATTGGACTATAAATTGACCAATCGCGTGCGTTATGGCACGTGTTCTTTGCAACACCACACTGTCGGCCGATATGCCTATATACTATGATTTTAAAATCATCAAACAATAAGGGCAATAAAATCTTGTCAAAACAACAACATATTGATTGGACTACGTTAAATGCAGAATCCCTTTACTTTGGTTTCTAAAAGAAGAAATAACTGAACTTTATTTTTTAAGGACAAACAACTGAATATCTGTTTTATGTTTCGAAAATTTTTACACTATTAATAAAACCACTCTTAAATCGAACTAAACCTTATAAGTCCATTTTTAATGCCCCTAAAAAGAAAGGTTAAAAAATGTTAGAAGAAAATAAAATGCTAGATATAGGCATCTTCTCCGTCCTACACAATGTTTCTTTTCTTATCGCTAAAATTGATTTTGAAAATATTATTTGAGAAGAAATTATTCACTCATTATACATGTATATGGGTCATGCTCTTTGAAAAGGGGACTTAATGCATCTATGAAAAGTATCGACACAGGTCAGCCTGCGCGGTATGCACAGGCTGACCTGAGCCGAAACTTTTCGCTATCGGTCAATTTTCTGTATGTCCAAGGACCAGTCTACCTCATATATAACTCGGTTGTTAAAAAAAGTGGCTGTTACGGATCCATAACTATGTAACAGATTGCTTGGTACCATGGATCACGGAAATGCATTAAGCCCCCTTTTCACAGAGCATGTTGTACATTGTATATATATTTTATTCAATCTAAAACAAGAAATCTTTCATTCTTCAAAATATGTATATTCCCGGGGGGCTACCTTGGTTTTGTTATATAATTTTCTATACGTTAATTTTCTTACCCTAACTTTTTTTGTAATACGACAAATATTTCGTGTTAGCTGAATTCAAACAAGTTGCAGAAAACTAAAAAATTCTACAATGACGACGAAACTGTATCCAAAAAGGGTTAGAAACATTGTGGGAAATGTAGAAAAATTATAGATACTCTCTAGTTTCTCTCTTTGTTTTTCACAACTTTCTAAGTGTCGTGAACGCCAGCATTGATTGGTAATCTAAATACAAAAACACAAAGTGGACGAGGGTTTGCCTGTAAATATCTTATCAAAGTCACTTTTTTAATGTAATTTTTATTTTCCGAAATTAATAGTCTTTGTACATAGGGACCGTAGACCATCTTTAATAACTGTTTCCATGAATAAGACAGTCCAAATTGAAAACAACAAATGAAATGTTGCCCAATTGATGGAATTTAATTGAATAAGGAAGGGTAGAAAACACTGACGTAAAAGGACGTAAATATTGACTTTTACGCAGCGTCCAACGATACAATCAAGGCGGAGATCGTTTGCTCCCTTTCCTAGGCTTCGTCAGAATTTTTTCTTTTCCAACATCTTTTTTTATGTAGGTGTGCGTCGTATATTACCATGCGCTATGGCATGTGTTCTTTGCAGCACCATTTGTTGGCCGATATGCCTTTAATCATAATCTACAATTACGTAATCACACCAGGGAGCCTGGATTTAAATTTGGGAAAAAAGGGATCGCAAGCTTCTGAAAATCATCAAACAACGAGGGCAATAAGATCTTATCAAAACAACGACATATTGATTGGACTACGTTCATGCAGAATCCCTTTATTTTTATATCAAAAAGAAGAAAATTACGCAGCGTCCAACAATATAATCACGGCAAAGTCCGCTTGCTCTCTGTTTCCTTGGCCTTGAATTGCTTACAAACCCATTACTACAAAATTTTAGACAGATCCAAATCGAAAGACCTTACAGGTGACATTTCAAAGTGAGCGTTACTTGAAAAATAAGTATCTCAAGGGGTAGAATACATTATGGAAAAACGAGAAATTGCTTGTAACAAGCAAGTTCTCTCTTTCCCACGATGTTTTCATTTTCGTCGCAAAAACAAGTGATTGTGTGGGAAAGGGTAAAATTAGTTCTGATTTAAAAAGGTCGTGAGAGCAAGAGATGTTCTAGGCGAAATACGCAGCCTGATTACGGTCGATTAATTTCTCTCGGTTGGCTAAAAGACTTCGGTTATGTAGTAGTCAAAGTACTTTGATTCGTGTTTTTGCTGCCATAATGGCTGGCGACACAATTTTATTCGACTGCATTCTGCTAGCATATCGAGTTGAAGATGGATTAAATTACTAACAGTTAATGAGGAAAACTACTGGTGAAAAACAAAGGAAGGATTTCATTTGAAAGCAATGCTTGATTTTTGAAAAAATCTTGTGGATTCAGGTGAAAATCTTAACCAAGCGTCCACGGTAAGCGTGTGTTTACAATTTTAACCCCTGCTCACTTCTTTCGTAAATTTCTAATTTTTTTCAAGAATAAAGTGTATTTTTTTTTTAATTCCTTTTAAAGATGATAAATTATACTTACTGTTCATGACTTTGATGAAATTCTTGCCTTTCAAACAACCGAGTATTTTGCTGTTGAACACCGGAGGCGTCAAAAGGCGGTCTTGTTCAGATATGATACGGGCGTCAAAAAGCGTTATTGTTCAGATAAGGTAGGGGCGTCAAAAGGCGGCACTGTTCAAATGAGATAGGGGCGTCAAAAGGTGTTATTGAACGGGAATGGGTTAAATTTGTAGATGCTAGAGTGTAAACAAAGTCAAATGTAGCAATTTTTTTAATTCAAGGGCAAATAACTCCAGTCATTCTGGTCCGATTAGACACACAATATAACTCATTCGAGATCTTATGGTCATATATATTTAGACCAAGTTTAGTGCTGATTGGTTAATATTTGTAGATGCTAGAGTGTAAACAAAGTCAAATATAGCAATTTTTCTAACTCAAGGGCAAATAACTCCAGTCGTTCTGGTTCGAATACACCCATAATTGAACTCATCCGAGATCTTATGGTCATATACATTTTGACCAAGTTTGGTGCTGATTGGTTAATATTTGTAGATGCTAGAGTGTAACCAAAGTCAAATATAGCAATTTTTCTAATTCAAGGGCAAATAACTCCAGTCATTCTGGTCCGATTAGACGCATAATTGAACTCATCCCAGATCTTATGGTCATATACATTTTGACCAAGTTTGGTGCCGATTGTTAATATCTGTAGATGCTAGAGTGTAAACCAAAAAATGTGGACGGACGGACGGTCGACGGACGCCGACGGACGGTGAGTGACCACAATAGCTCATCCCGAGCACCTTGTGCTCAGGTGAGCTAAAAAGCCTCATATCAACATTGGAACGAACCTATAGTTTGACGAAACCTCTGTAATTCGTGAAAAAAAAAAGTACTGTGGTAATTCACAACTTTGTAAATAGATCTAAATTGTAACAATTACTTTGCAGCAAAGTCCATCACAATATGACATAATTCTTACCACTGTCAGTGTCATCTTCGCCACCACCACCAACATTAAATCCGAGAAGTGGGAGGATATCCTCGTCAGCCATGTTTGTTTTGGTTCCTAGGTCTGCTCGGTTTAAAATTTCGCAATACTCTACTTTTCATGGTTCCAATTGATTCGAATATCAAATAAAATTGTTTTTTTTTTCATTTTCAGAATAACTCAACCCTGTACCACACAGTCCCGACTTTTAACGACCCTGAAGAAGAAAGGTTTTGAAAACATTGAGGAAAAAGGAGAAAATGCTGGTGACCAGCATTTTCTCCTTTTGCCACAATGTTTTATACCCTATTAAACATATGAAATCGGTTATTGACTACATGTTTTATACCCTATTAAACATATGAAATCGGTCATTGACTTTCAATCTGTTTGTGTTCTTGCCTTTTTAAGCTAGATTTTAAAATCGTAGGGTTTTGAGTTCGAATTCCGGCTTTGCCAAAACTTGTTTTGGGGGTTTTCAAAGGTCATTGTGATAGAATGCATTCTTAGATGTATTGATCAACTAAATAAGGGTGAACGTACCCATGCGAATGTGAAATAGGGCGAACGGTCTCGGATTCTCTCGACAGAATCAAGATAGTTCCTCGAAAATTCGTACATTTTAGTTCAGAGTCAAATAACATGTACTAATCATAACTTGTAATGATAACTGGTTCATTTAAAAAAAAAAAAGCATTTACGGACACAGTTCCTTATGATATGTAGATTTATAAAGTAAAAAGGCGGACAGAAAGGGAAAAAAATCATTGTCACGTTTTCATATAGCATGTATAGAAAAAAAAAAAAAAATGATATAGTTTGTATCATACTAGAGGTATGATCCAAAGGAGATGTAAAAAAAAAAACCGCACACGTAAATACAGTGACAATCGTTATACTTGTATTTTAGTATTAGTTAGAAATTTCACTCCCGTAATGTGAGTATTCATTCTGTTTGTAGTATTTATATTGTAAAAGAAAGAAGATACCAAATGCGAAAACCACTTTCAAGCTTCTAAATCTGGTTGCAAGTTACATGGAATAGATCTACTACTTACTGTCTGCGATAGAGTCTCCCAGCGGCTTTAATGGCCAGACGGTCATATATGACCGCCATATTTTTAAGGGTTTAGGTGGTGATAACTTGAGATCAACTGGGTCATATCCACCGCTACCCTAGCGGCGCTGCAGCCGCTATCTGATCATTATCTTGATCTTTCCAATTTAGGGAGACTACATGCATAATGTTCTGTTGGGTGCGTCCTAATCATTTTTTCGACGACGATTTGAGAGAACTCAGCCATAGGTTGGGAAAGAATATTGTGCAAACTTTGAAAGTATTGGTGAAAGAAGCCGTAGGAAATCATGGAAGGTGCACTGGCCGCAGCGATATGCACTGTAGCCGGAATGATGTTCAAAACGGCGTCAAACACTGTAAAAACAAAGAAATACAAGGTTCCAGCTCTACATTTCGGTTAAAAAAATACGATCCATTAAATTTATATGTTTCTTCACAGATTGTAAACAGTTGGCTTCTGTTATTTGAATATATGTATCGATATAATATCAATATAAACTGTTCAGGTTCCTTATCAACCAAAATTAAGGTAACATTATTAAAGACGGGAGAAAGATTTGGAAAAAAAAAATTCTCCGATACTTTTGCTCATTTTCAACATGGATCGTAAATGGTTAATATACGATCCCTGCTTTCAAATAACATACTGCAGATAAATGTAATTTCAATCGTTGTCAGGATGAGTAGAGATATATGGGTGGAAACGGATGATATGCACAGGTGATTGACGAGGTCCTTTTATTCATGTGTAAGGAAAAAGTCATACAGGTGACTGCTGTGCTAATAAGAGACACTTGCATATAGGAAAAAGGAGAAAAAGCAACAACAATATTCTACTTAGGGCGATCTACGCTCTCTGATTTTTGACTAGCGAAGCTAGTCTATAGGCATCAAGACTGACCTAGATTCAAAGTAAACAAAAAACCCTACAGTTGCCAAATACTGCCCCACAGAAAATACTTCTTTCAGTTAGAAATCTGAATTCTGTTATATATGACAGTTTTGACAAAAACCATTAAATCTCTACATCTCCCAGGTGAACATGTCGTCTTACAAAGTAATAAAGTGAACAAGATGTCATTCATGAGGTACAAGATCTTTGCTTATATGTAAATCAAGTGACAGGTCTGCGCAAAGCAGGGAATCACATATTCCTACATCACTGTAACATTATGAATGAATCTATTTATAGATACACCTAGGTATTAACTTGTAGCAAATACCGGCTATATCAACCCTCACTAGACAGAGAACCCTTGTCATTCATTATTTAGATCATTGTGTACCGTTAAACTGTTATGCTGAACTGTTATTCTACTTCTTGAATATTAACCCTTTACCAAACAGTTCCAAGTTTTAATGACACTGGGGTAGAATCCCTTTGAAAATATTGCGGGAAAAGGAGAAAAAGCTGATAACTATCATTTTCTCCTTTTCCCACATTGTTTTCTGCCCTTTTGGAATCACGTTTCATCAGTTCAGCCACATTTAATATTTATTTTCTGCAACAGCTTTGAATTTGGACGAGTGTAAATTTTTTGGTTTTGTAAAGAAAGTAAAATAGTTAACTACATCTTGTGCTATTGGATGTTGACTAACTGATTGTATAGTGTTTAATGCCGTTTTCAACATTATTTCAGTGATACTGTGGCGGCCAGAGCACCTATCCATGCTTTTTCCAGCACTACCGCAACTCAATGACCTTTTGCGGACTGTGAATTAAGATCAGACGGCACAGAGCGTGCATTCTAATCTTGGATTTTCACTGTCAGATAAGAGGATTTTTTTTTTCCAAAATGTAACTTCGAAATAGCAATATTCAGGTGTTTACCATCGGCTTGAAATTTTCATTTAACATTTTTAGCAGGTTAAGGGTTAAACTTAAACTGGATTATGGTTAAACAATAGCACGCATAGCCCCAGCAGCTCGGTCGGATGCGTACAGGACTTGAGAACAGGAGGCTGCTGGTTCGATCCTCAACTCTGCAAATGTCTTTCTGCGGATTGATGATAGTCATTGCGACAGGATTCTTTTCACTCTCACGTTTCGACAATGGTTATGTGGGAAAGCAACCATTGGCTTGGAAAGAATATTGTGCGGAGTACAGGTAGAAGAAACTCAAGGAAAGCATGGATATGTGCACTGTCCACTGCTACATAACTGAAATAATGTTGAAAACAGGGTCAAACAAGATACAAACATTCAATCAAATTCGCTAGTCCGTCAGTACTTTCAGTACTTTGATTTTTTCACGGTGCTTAACAATCCCTGCAAGTTTCAAAGAAATGTGATAAATAATGTGGACTGTGTTGAGTAAACAAGGCCAAGTCATCAAATAGCTGCTTTTCCTAAACTGATAGCAGGATTTTCTTCATTTTTAATAGGATTCAATCCCTTGATGATACAAATAATCGGTGCCAGTTTCAAAAGAATTGGATGAAAAAATTTGGACTTATTGCGTAAACAAAAAATGTAATTTTTTTTTCATGGTGTTTAACGCTGTTTTCATCATCGTATGTCAGTTATTATATAAATAGATCTGTCATGGCGGCCAGTGCACCAATTCATGCTTTATCTGAAGTTTCTTCAATCAAAGTGCATAGATCACCTGAATTAACCCTTTACCACACAATCCCGACTTTTAACGACCCTACAGAAAAAGCCTTCTGAAAACATTGTGGGAAAAGGAGAAAATGCTGGTAACCAGCATTTTCTCATTTTCCCTCAATGTTTTCTACCCTTTCGAAAACATATTTCAATTTTTGAGTCACATTTATTTTGTCGTCTGTAAATGCTTTGAATGTGGACAAGTCTTAAATTTTGTCGTTTGGTAAAGAGTATTTGTTGTCTTTTTTTCCCCATCTGCTTTCCCACATGACCATCATCGAAACAATTATCAGTGGTTATAGAGGGATGCATCCTATCGCAATGACTATCGTCAATCCTACGAAAGAAACTTCGCCGAGATGTGGGGTAGATCTAGATATCTAAAGGACGAACTGGTTTATGGTTGGAAAAAATAATACAGATCTATTAACAAGCTGTAATAACATTCGTATATTCAAAATAATTTCAAACGTTTGAATTCCGCTTTCTCTAAGGCAGTTTGAAAGTAAAAAAAAAAAAGTATTGTTTTGTCATAATTTCTTCGACACAATAGTTTTCGGCGGGAAAACAGTTCAAGATTTCACGACTTAAGTAGGTCACTGGGTCAAATTCTAAAAAAATCTTGAGTGCAACCTAGAGGCTACATTTTTAGCCCAATACTCATGAAACTATGTCAGAATGTTTGTCTCGATGATATCTCCGATGAAGTCGGTCAAAACAGGTCACTTACACTAACATGTCTTACATCATCACAACCAGGTTTTCAGCTTATCAATCATGTATGACCTTACTCAGGTGAGCTCTTTAGGGCCACTGGCCCTCTTGTTAATTGAAGATTTTTTTTTTTTTTTTTTTTCAAAATCAATAGGATTCAAGCTATTAATGTGATAGAGAGAAACTGTGCAAGTTTCACGAAAATCCAACAAGAAAACAAGAACAAGAGGGCCATTGGCCCTAAAGAGCTCACCTGAGTAAAGTCATCTAGGATTCATAAAGACGAAAAGATCCTGGTTGTGATGATGTAAAACACATAAGTGTAAGTGACCTATTTTTTTACCCACTTGACCTATTTTTGAATTTGTCAGAGATTTCATCGAGACGAACATTCTGACAATGTTTCAGGAGTATCAAACTGAAAATGTGGCCTTAAGACTCCACCCAAGGTTTTTCTAAGATTTCTAAAACCTACTTTTTGACCATATATGACCTAATTTTGAACTTTTCTGATATATCATCAAGAAAATTATTCTGATAGAGTTTTACGAGTATCAGACTAAAAATGTGGTCTCTAGAGAGCACAAAAGGTTTTTCTAGGATTAGGCTCAGTGACCTACTTTTTGAACCAACATGACTAACTGTTGATCTTGACAGAGATATCAACAAGACAATTATTCTGACAGATTTTTATGAGTATTTGGCTGAAAATGTAGCCTCTAAGGTGCAAACAAGCTTTTTCTAAGACTTAGCCCAGTGATCTAATTTTTGACCTGATGTGACCCAATTTGAAATATGTCAGAGCCAATATCCAGACAAACATTCTGACCAAGTTTCATGAGTATTGGTCTGAAAATGTGGCCTCAACGGTGCACACAAAGTTTTTCAAAGATTTGGCCCAGTGATCTACTTTTTGACTTGATGTACCCCAATTTCGTAATTGTCTGAGATTTTATCTAGACAAACATTTTGACCAAGTTTCATGAGTATCAGGCTGAAAATCTGGCCTCTAGAGTGCACACAAGGTTTTTCTAAGATTTGGCCCAGTGACCTACTTTTTGACCAGATGTGACCTAAATTTTAAACATGTCCGAGATTTCATCCATACAATGAATGAATGAATGAATGTTGTTTTATGGCGCATCGACAGCTTTGGTCATTTAGCGCGCATATCTGTGTTGAAGGAACGATTAAGACGGATTTTTTCTAAAAAGATTTGAGACATGCTGACAGTAAAAGAGTTAAATTAAGAAGGATCATGTGTGATCTAAGTATGTATAAAAGATATAATTGAGCAACAGGGCTTCCCTATTAACTCAAAAAGGTTTTGAATAATGATGTTAAGACTGCGATAAAAAGATTTGAACAGTCTTAAATTGATAATAAAGAAGTCTTTAAATGAAGAAAGGTTACGTGTAACTGACAATGTGCATAAAATATGATATTGAGTGGCTGGGCATTCCCTGCCTACTCAAAAGTTTTAGATTAAAAAAGGTAAGATTGTGAATCAGCTGACAAGGTATTTTATATAAAGATGTGTAAAGAATGTAAAAAGGTAGATAAGAAACTAAAGAGTAAATATCACAGTTTATTGTAAATGCCAATCTCCTTTATGAAAGCGATAATAGATTCAACGCTGACAGAATCAAAAAGATTTTTTAAACTATCGACGTTGAAATATTTTGAACGAATTGGTTGAAAGTCAATGCAATCTAGTAGGATATGTTTTATAGAAAAGGATGCAATGCATGGAATACATTCAGGGGCATCATCTCTGGTCAAAAGCCAGGAATGTGTAATGCGTGAATGGCCAATTCGAAGTCGTGCAATTATCACTTCTTCTCGACGAACAGACCTGTAAACGGGGTACCATTCACCAAGGGAAGGTTTAACTGAATGTAGTTTATTGAAAACATCAGCATCCCACTGGGATTGCCAAGAAGATTGGATATGTGTTAAAACAGAGGATTTAAAATCAGTGTGTGGAACTTTAAAATCTGAAATGGGAAGGTTAAGTGCAGATTTGGCAGACCTATCGGCATTTTCATTGCCTTTGATGCCTACATGACTTGGAAGCCAGCAGAACACCAATCTATTCATAGAAGAAATTTGTGAGATCCTTTCAAGTAAAGTACAGATCAAAGGATTCTCAAGTCGTTGATTTGAAAGGGCCTGTAATGTAGACAAAGAGTCCGAAAAGATAATGAAACGGTTGGAATTAGAATGTTCAGCTAGATTAAGAGCAAGATCAATAGCTTTAATTTCTGCAGAGAAGATAGAGGAATTGTTTGGAAGGCGGCACTTTAAGCTCCTTTCTCCATAAATAGCGGCAGCTGCTACAGAATTTCCCTCTTTAGATCCATCTGTATAGATTGGTTTGAAGGAAAAATAATGCTCCTTTATCTCGTTGTATCTAGCATGAAACACAGTTCTATCCGTGACTGACTTTTTGTCGGATGCAAGGTCAAATCTGAATTCTGCACTGTTTAGTGTCCATGGAGGGATTTCAGAGATTTTATAGTCGGCAACAGACTCAATGTCTATGCCAAGGTTATCTACAATGGGCTCCATGCGGATACCAAATGGAGGAATAACATTTGGTTTCCTTTCAAAAAGACGTTTATACGGAGGTTTAAAAACAACTTTATGAGTTGGGTTAAAACGATTCGACTTCAGTTTTAAAAGATATTGAAGCGATAGTTTTTCCCTCCTGTAAGAAAGAGAAGGTTCATTAGCCTCAACATAGAGACTATTGACGGGAGAAGTTCTGAAAGCGCCAAGTACAAGACGAAGGCCTTCGTGGTGTATAGGATCAAGAATTTTAAGGCAAGATTTACGGGCTGATCCGTATACGATAGATCCATAGTCTAATTTGGAGCGAACTAAAGACCGATAAAGCCGCAAGAGGACTTTACGGTCTGCTCCCCATTCAGAATGGGCCACAACCTTTAGAAGATTAAGAGCCTTCTTGCATTTCTTTTTAAGAGCAGTGATGTGAGGAAGGAAGGAAAGCTTTCTGTCAAAGATGACTCCGAGAAATTTAAATTCAGAAACGACTTCAATTTTAGTTTTGTCCAAATACAGTTCAGGGTCTGGATGAACACCACGTAGATTACATAGGTGCATGCACTTTGTTTTGGACTTTGAAAATTTGAAGCCATTTTCATCAGACCACGTTTGGAGTTTGTTGAGACACTGTTGAAGTTGTCTCTCAATAATATTCATATTTCGAGATCTGAAGCATATAACAAAGTCATCAACATAAAGAGAACAGTCTACACCAGGACAGATAGCTTTAACTATACTGTTTATTTTTACACTAAAAAGTGTAACAGAGAGAATACATCCTTGGGGCACACCCATCTCCTGTTCACGGGCTCCCGAGACAGTATTGCCAACTCGGACACGGAAAAGACGTTCATCCAGGAAGGCTGAGATAAAAAGAGGAAGACGGCCTCGAAGACCAAAGTCATGCAAGTCTTTAAGAATTCCGTATTTCCAAGTCGTATCATAAGCGCTTTCAAGGTCGAAAAAGACAGATACTACATGTTGTCTATTAATAAAGGCTTCTCTGACAAAGGTTTCAAAGCGGACAAGATGATCGATGGTGCCACGTTGACGACGAAATCCACTCTGTACTTCAACGATGAGGTTGTTTTTTTCTAGAAACCAGACAAGCCTGTCGTTGACCATACGTTCTAGAGTCTTGCAGAGACAACTAGTAAGAGCTATTGGACGATAGTTGGCGGGGTCACTAGCATCCTTGCCAGGTTTTGGGATAGGAATGACTAGTGCCTCTCGCCAGGACGAAGGAAAATCACCGGACTGCCAGATATCATTAAAAATATCAAGTAAAACAGAGAGAGAAGTAAAAGGTAAGTGTTTTAAAAACTGGTAATGAACTTTATCTTGGCCAGGAGAAGAATCGTGAGCTTTATTCAGAGCAGATTTTAATTCTTTAAAAGTGAAGAGTTTATTATAATGCTCTGAATTAGAAGAATTGAAATTAAGTTTTTTCTTTTCTTCTCTGGCTTTATTCCTCTGAAACTTTTCAGAATAGTTTGCAGAGGAGGACTTTTTGCAAAAGGTGTCGGCAAGAGCATCAGCTATATCCTGGGGTGTTTCCAACGAAGTATTGTTAACTTCAAGGTGACTAAGAGGGGGTTGGCCTTTGCCATTGATCTTTCTGATCATGTCCCAGGTTTTTTTAGTAGTGGTTCTACTATTTAATTTAGAGACATATTGTCTCCAAGCCTTGCGCTTACTTTCTCTAATGGTACGACGAGCCTTTGCCCTGGAAATACGGAATAAGTCATGATTTTCTTTGGTAGGTCTGAGGTTAAATTTTCTAAGGGCTTGTTTTCTGTCTCTGACAGCCTGTTTACAATCTTCATTGTACCAAGGCTTGTCAGGACGTTTTGGATTTGTCGAGGTCTGAGGGACAGACTGTTTAGCTGCATCAATTAATAGGGAAGTGAAAAGTTTTGCGGGATCATCGCAATCTCCAAATTTGTCATGTGTAATGGTCTGTTCACAGAGGGTTTCAAATCTATTCCAATTGGCTTTAGAGAGCTTCCATTTCTGTGGTTTTATGCTGCTGGATGGTTGTGTAGATGAAAAGATAATAGGGAAGTGATCACTTCCACACAAATCCTCTTTCACTTTCCAAGTGAAATTGGGAAGTAAAACTGGGCTGCATAAAGTTAAATCAATAGAAGAGTAAGATCCAGTTGCTGGATGTAGGTAGGTTTTGGATTTGTTGTCATTCATGAAAGACAAAGAGTTGTTCGAAATGAAGCTCTCCAACTGTAAACCTCTCTGGTTAGTGTCATCACAACCCCACATAACATTGTGACCATTAAAGTCCCCAGCAAGAATATAGGGGGATGGCAATTGGGAAATGAGATCATTCAGATTGGTCTCATTAATAGGTGTGCTCGGGGGGAGATATAAAGAACATAGTGTAACGGCACTGTGTAAAGATAATCTGATGGCAACAGCTTGCAAGTTTGTGTTAAGAGAGATAACTTTATGAGGTATGTTGTTATTAACAATAACAGAAACACCACTTCTAGCTTTCTCGCCTTCGGTAAAGACTTTATTGTAAATGGAATGGTATTTGTTTGAGATATCATCCTCCTGTTTAAGGAAGGTTTCTTGAAGACAAACAGCAACTGGTTTGTGATCACTAATTAAAAGGGAAAGTTCGTCAAAGTTTGACTTCAGACCTCGACAATTCCACTGGATTATGGTATCCATTGTGCATGAAGAAAGTATAAAAGCTAAAGTAAAAAAAGAGGTTGTAAACCAATGCATTTTAAAATAGGTTGATTAAGACTTCATTACACTTGTCTCGGGTTTGGACGTATGCCAAGTGTCAGTGTCCTTGTTCCAAGTATCTTTAGAAATGGACCAGATAGAGGCTTCTGAATCTGAAGCCTCACCTTCAAGATTTTCAGCATCTGCATCCATGTCCTCTAGCTCCGAAAATCTGTTGGAGGTAGGGACAGGATCATTTACTCTGACTGTGATTTCACAAGATTCATGGGAATCTCTAGATTGTGGTTTAGGTTTGGAAGAAGACCTTTTAGGGGATCGAGGTGTATGATTAGATTTGTTATCTTTAGATGAAACATTAGATTTTATTGTAGACTGTGAAGATGGAGGTTGGGGTTTCTTTGGAGGCTGTTGTGAAGGGGGAGATGGTTTTGAAGGTTTTTTTGAAGAGATATTTTGCAAAGAGGTAGACGGCTTTGAAGGTTTTTGTGTAGAAATACTTTGAGAGTTTGTGGGTTCTGAGGTTGCAGAAGGGGTTTTGTTTGTTTTAGACGCAGATGGAGAGTCAGGAATTAGTTTGGACAAGGTGGACGGAGGGAGAAGTTCTTTCAGCTCAGTAGCTACGTCAGGAAATTTTTGAAGGAGAACTTTCGCAAGAATTTTACAAGTGCTGCAGTCGTCCTTTTCAGTTGACGAGCCAACAACACCTGCATAGCTAGGACTAGAAGAGGTTTTCTTGCGCTGTTCAAATATTTTCCTTGCTTCTGGAAAGCTTACATTATTGTTGTATTTAATGGACAGTATTTCTTTTTCTTCTCTCCATACAGGACACTCTCTTGAAAAAGTAGAGTGTGGAGACTTACAATTAATGCAAAGAGGAGGATTTGAACATGTAGTACTGTCATGGTCAGGTCCTTGATGAGCACATTTAGAGCATGTTTCTTGGTTTGGACATTTACTGATGTGATGGCCGTACCGCTGGCATTTAAAACATCGCAAGGGATTTGGCACATACACATCTACTTTTACAATTTGAAAGCCTACCTTGATTGATGTTGGAAGAACAGGTGAAGAAAATGTTAAAATGTATGTATTTGTGAGTCTCTGTTCTCCATCTCTGCGTACAGAAATCCGTTGGACATCGGATACACCTTGTTGTTTCAGGTTATCTTTAATTTCTTGCAAAGAGTTGCAGTAAGTAAGCTCTTTGCATCTAATTACTCCTTTGCAAGAATTTAGTGAAGGATGTGGGAAAATTTTAACATCTGTGTCAAAGAATTTTGTGTTTTTTAAAAGATTCACAGCTTGTTGATTTGTAAGACATTCAACTAAAAGGGTCTGGTCTTTGAGTTTTTTAACAGATTTTGGAGTTCCAAGGATGCTGGTAATTTGTTTCTCTATTACGAAAGGAGATAGTTTTGTTATGGGCTTTAAAGGATCTTGGGATTGGATAACGATAAAACGCGGACAGTGAAAAGAAGAAGTAGAAATTGAAGGTTCAGTTTCGGATTCACTGTCTGATAAAGGGCGTTTGCTTTCATTGAGCTTGGCCTTTTTTTGGGATGCCATGTTTGTGTGTAAAATTTCATCACCGATGCTCCCCACCCGCCATGGAGCCCAACAAGGGGACATGGTCTGGGGAAAGCCCATTCGCAGACCATGACGGGGATACATCAGTGGTATACTCGGTATGAAAGGGCTAGACTGGACAGATGCATTCTCGCAGAAAGTTCTACCAAGCTTAGACAATCATTGAGAGGTTACAAATGTCAGCCAAATACCAAAGAACTTTCACCCGATTGACCCATGAGCCACCGCCTTCTAGGGCAGAACAAGAAATATGAAATCTGGAAAGAGTGTGGATTACATATGGAGAGGACAGTAATTTTAATAGAGAGAAGGGTGTAACAGAAAGAACATATTAGATGCCCTAGGGCAAGGCATGACCAGCCGATTGATCAGGACGGGCCTTCCTGACCTCTCGTTTAGTTCAATTCAAGGCCAAAGTGGTGTGTTGCGAAAACAGAGCTATCAAACGGCCGAGCCCTGAATCCACTCAACCACCAGGATCCCGTCATCGAACGACACGCGTTGCAGCCCACGGCAAATGGGCAGGCACAGTGGGGGGGTCTTACCCCTGCTGTAGTGCGACAGCTGAGCTATTTCTATCCCCCCACCCAGCTGGGGGCCTCATCCATACAAACATTCTGACCAAGTTTCATGAGTATCTGGCATAAATGTGGCCTCTAGAGTGCACACAAGGTAGATGTTGATGACTGCACGATAGACGACTGACACAGCACAACCATTAAAGGTCACCTTGAGCACTTTGTGCTTAGGTGGGCAAAAAAGACTGACAAACCACTGAAACATGTCATGCCAAAATCTCTGCTGGCATTTGGCCAGTAGAGCTAAGAGCAAGAGGGCATTGGCCCAAAAGCACTCACCTAAGTACAGTCATCTACAGTTGATAAGGCTGATGAGATCCTGGTTTTAATGATGTAGAAGACATGAGTAAAAGTGACCTACTTTTTGACCCGACATGACCCGATTACGATCCTGTCCAAGACATCATCAAGACAAACATTCTGACTAAGTTTCAAGCTGAAAATCTGGCCTCTATAGTGCGCACAAGGTTTTTCTAAGATTTAGCCAAGTGACCTACTTTTTGACCCAATGTGACCCAATTTTGAACTTGTCCAAGATATCATTAGGACAAACATTCTGCCAAAGTCCCAAGTTCCTGATTGAAAATGTACCCTATAGTGTGCACACAAGGTAAATGTTGATGACTGGACAAAGGACACAGCAGGATCATAAAAGCTCTCCTTGCGCACTTCATGCTCAGGTGAGCTAATAAGAAAAAACATCAAGCAACACAGTAGTTTACAGATCATATTTTATTGTATGAAAAATAAATTACATGCAAATTCTGATCGCAGTATATACACAATGAATGAAAATACAGTTGTTTATACAAGTCCCCCATCTCTTCCCAGGATCAGTCTGTCAGTGGCCAAACACCCTGAAAAGAAACATTAACTTTGAAACCTGTTTACTATACCCTTTCCCACACAGCATGCTTTAGACACTTCCAAATTCAAAATATCTGCATTCTGCAGATGACATACATGTATGTATTTGAAATTGATATAAATGAGCTCAAGCTCTCTGACAAAGTAGAAAACGTTGTGGAAAAAGAAGAAAATGCTGGTTACCAGCATTTTCTCCTGTTCCAACCATGTTTTCAAAAGGCTTCTTCCATTGGATTGTTAAAATTCGAGATTGTGTGGTAAAGGGTTAACTCTTTTGCTTCCTACAAAATGGATTCAGCTCAAGAGGTCTAAAAGTATTTTTTCACTGACACTGAATTAATTTGGTAAAATCCAAGGAACAGGTAGCAGACGGTGTTGATCCAAGATCAGACTGTATATTTGCATAGTCTGATCTTGATCCATGCCGTCCGCAAAAGCTATCCAAGATGACAGAGACAGTGACAGAGTCAACCTTGATCGGATCAACTTATCTGCTTGACATTTTAAAAACTATTTATTGCTGGGTATTCTTAATTGCAAAAATATCTACACATCAGCATAAAAATTACAATCCTTAACCCTTAACCCTTTACCATACAATCCAACTTTTTAATGACCTTGAGGAAAAAGGGTTTTGAAAACATAGTGGGAAAAGGAGAAAATCCTGGTAACCAGCATTTTCTCCTTTTCCAACAATGTTTTCTACTTTCTACATTGTAGAAATAAATTTAAAAAATGTTTTTTTTTTTTCATAAATTAAAAAAATAAAGTTTTAAAAATTTTGAGTCACATATATTTTGTTGTCTGCAAATGCTTTCAATTTCGACAAGTCTGAAATTTTGTTGTCAGGTAGAGGATTAACCCTTTACCACACAATGCCAACTTTTAACAACCATGAGAAAGAAGACTTACGAAAACATCGTGGGAAAATGTGAAAATGCTGGTTACTGGCATTTTCTCCTTTTCCCACGGTGTTTTCTTCCACATCAAAGACAACTTTTACAACTTTAGCTACATTAAATTTGTTGTCTGCATTACGTTTTTGGTTTGGACATGTCTTAAATTTTGTCATGTTGTAAAGGGTTAAACTGCTAAATAAGTGAAATAAAACTTTCATGGCAATTGTAAAACCTACAATTTTGCTATTTGACATGTACTTTTTTGGGAAAAATATATCATCAGATAATGTAGATTCAAGATCAGACTGCATGTTCTGTGCTGTCTGATCTTGATCTATCCTGTCCACAAACGGTCATTGAGTTGCAACTTGGCGGGCCTAAGTATAAACTCTTTACCAAACAATCCCTAGTTTTAACCACCACATGACAACATTGTGGGAAAAGGAGAAATGCTGGTTACAAGCGTTTTATCAATTTCCCTCGATTTTCCTATCTTTCAAAGGAAATTTCCATGGATTAAGCGACAATGAAATCATTATCCGATATGGTTTTTAACCCTTTATCACATAATCTCGACTTTTAGAGACCTTGAGAACGAAGCTTTATGAAAACATTGTGGAAGAAGAAGAAAATGCTGGTAACCAGCATTTTCTTCTTTTCCCACAATGTTATCTACCCTATCAAAGACAGATGTCATTTTTTAAGCTGCATTTTATTTGCCATCTGCAAATGCTTTCAATTTGGAGTAGGTCTAAAAACTTGTTGCTTGGTAACCCTTTACCACATGACAAAAAATTGTGAACTTGTCCTAATCTAAAGCATTTGCAGACGACAAACTACCGTGGCTCAAATTGAAGAAAATGTCAATGAAAGGGAGGAAAGCATTGTGAACAAAGGAGAAAATGCTGGTTAACAGCATTATATTGTTTGCAAACAATGTTTTCATAAGATTTCTTCCTCAAGGTGTTAAAAACAAGGGATTGTGTGGTAAAGGGTTACTGCTATTTTCAACATTGTATCAGTTATATAATTACTGGCTGTGGAATCAAAATGATATTATACTTTGGATTGTTTGTGTGTCTGTATCTTTTTAAATGCCATTATAAAATCAATTTAGTTATATTGTGGCAGCCAGTGCACCTATACATGCTTTCCTGGAGTTTCTCTCACCAGTACTTTAACAATACTCTTCTAACGGCACTGACTGCTTTCCCACATAAACAACAATGAGTAGTGAAAGAGGAATGAATCCTGTTGCAATGACTATCATCAATGATGAGTGAATCTTCAGAAAGAAAGAAAGAAAATCTGTGATTTTTCTACAAAAAGATTGTCAACTCTCTCTACCACAAGGTGTGCTTGAAAACTTGGGCACCATTTAACTCTTTACCACACATCAAAATTTTAGACTTGTCCAAATTCAAGATATTTGCAGATAATAAATGAGGCATACCATGTGAAAAAGGGGCTGAATGCTACTTCGAAAAGTATCGACCCAGGTCAGCCTGCGCAGTTTGCGCAGGCTGACCTGGGTCGAAACTTTTCGTTATTGGTTGATTTTCTGTATATCGAAGGACTAGCCTGCCTTATGATACAGTTGGTTGTTAGCCGTGATGGATTTTATGGATCCCTATTTATGTGATGTCTTGCTTGGTATGACGCATCATGGAGATGCATTAAGCCCCCTTTTGTCAGAGCATGGCTTAAATTCATTGAGGCATACATGAAGGAATTGGTCTTTGATAGAACAGAACTTTGTGAGAAAAGGAAACATGGGGGCCATTGGCCCTAAAGCCCTCACCATAGTACATAGAAAGTAAATACCAAAGGCTTAAAACACTACTTTTTGTAACTCAGTAAAATAGATGTAAATAAGTTATACTCACAAAAGCATACAAATCATCACAAATATATTCCAAAGGCCAATGAATATCCGAAAATATCGTAAACTTAGTAAAAACTCCCTCACTTTGTCACCTGTGAATAGTACAACAAAAAGAAAAGGAATCTACCAATACAATGATGAAACATATTTGAGCCATGTGCTGGCAAAAAGGGGCTTAATGCATCTCCGTGACCCATGATACTAAGCAAGTCATCACATAGGCATGGATCCATAAGATCTGTTTTGTCTAACAACCAAATGAATCATGAGGTACACAGGTCCTTTGACATGCAGAAAATTTACCAAAAGCAAAAAGTGTCAGCCAAGGTCTGCCTTTGTGGAATGTGCAGGCTGACCTGGTCGATACTTTTTGCAGATGCATTAAGCCCCCTTTTCACAGAACATGGCTCATTTATAAAACAGTTCCTGTCAAACGTGTATACTTATCAACCAAAACTGCTGCTCATTAGTACTTTACTTGACAACAAAATTTAAGAACAGAACAGAACAGAACTTTATTTACATATGACTTGAACAGTGTTCATCGTCATTACAAAGCATAATACAAATAGGATGTACATACATGTAACAACAGCTGACTGTGAATAAATAAGACTTTTAACATTTGCGGAAATCACGCTTCGGTGCTATAATACGATTTTTTCATGATGTACAGACTGTATAGATCAAGACCAACACACAGCTTAGTGTATGTTCATCTTGATCTATGGACTCCGAAAACGTCCAGAATATTTGTCTAGTGGCACAATATTTGTTCCTCCATTTTTATATAGTAGAAATAATAATACTGATGTTGATAACCATAATCATACTGATATTGTTTGAAATAAAAATAAACAAAATGGAAAAAAATCGATACATGAATACATATAATATGTACTGGAACTCGAAACATAAAAAAAAAAACATATTATATGTATTATAACTCGAAAAATCGAAAGTTTATATACACAGTATATATATCAAAGCGTAAATGGTGAAACTACCATCGAAACATAATACATACGAAAACAACACAATAAACGATATCATGGAGAGCGAATAGATGTAGATAATGCATGTAAATGGTTAACGCTTTACCAAACGGCAAACTGTAGACAAGCCCAAATTCAAAGAATTTGCAGTCGACAAAATAAATATTGCTAAAAAATTGAAAACTGTTTCGGAAGGGTGGAAAAACATTGTGGAAAAAGATTTAAGACATGTTGGTGATAAAAGCATTTGCATGTTACAAAGGTGGTTCAAAATTATGATCAAATTGGTCTAAGAAAATATACATGATCGCCTGTTGATGGTCATCTTCTTTTGTCTGTTGACCTTTCTGATTGCCATTTGACAACATGCTTTTGAGTTTTTAAAAGTTAACAAAGGCATGCTGGTACCTTTAAACTTATTCATTACACAATGTGCATGTAAATTATGATTTTGAAGGGTGAACAGACAAATTTTAAACAAACCTCTGATTTCTCTGTTGGAAAGCCATGACTTAATAAACTAGAGGCCCTTAAGGGCCTGAATTGCTCTACTGGCAGAGATTTTTCTTATTTCCTAGCAAACATCATTAATTCATGATGCAAAATGGGAAAAAGACAAACACACACACACAACAGGAGGGGTGGGGGGAATGTTGTTGCAACTGGGCTGGAACCCACCAAAATAGCATAATAAGGAGGCATGATGAATTGAACAAATAGTGAAATAATTGATGTACTATTTCTCAAAACCAATTGTCTGGAATCCAGCCAAATTTGATTGAGTTTCTGTACTCATTTTACCAAAAAATCCCCATAAGTTTCAAAGTAATGTGACCAATGAAGGGGAAAGTGTTGAGTAAATATGACAAAGTAATCAAATGTCTGCTTTTCCCAATATGACTGCTAGATTTTCTTCATTTTTAATAGGGTTCAATCCCTTGATGATAAAAATGATCTGTGTAGGTTTCTAAAGAATTTGATAAAAAATGCAGACTTCATTGCATAAACAAGAAATGTAAATTTTCAAAATCATTAGGGTTCAAGCTACTGATGATATAAACAAACTTTAAGTTTCACGAAAATCTGACCACAAATGCAGACTTTATGGCGTAAACAAGAAAAAGACTACAGGATTGACAGTGGACAGATGGCGACAGAAACCATGCCATGATACAAACTCTGCCAGTAGAGCTAAAACCTCAGGCAGAGCAGCAATTTTCAGATCTATCATTTGAAGATGATATACTTTTGTCAGACAGTCACACTACCAAGTATGCTTTTAACCCTTTACCACACAACAAAATTTTAGATTTGTCCAAATTGAAAGTCCTTGCAGACGACAAATTTAATGTAACCAAAATGATGATTTGAATCTTTGAAAGAATAGAAAACATTGTGGGAAAAGGAGAAAATGCCTGCTACCAGCATTTTCTCCTTTTCCCACAGTGTTTTCAAATGGCATCTTCCTCAAGACTGATAAAACTCAGAATTGTTTGGTAAAGGCTTAACTCTTTACCGCACAATGCCGCCTTTTGACACCCCTGAGAAAGAAGCTTTTTGAAAACATTGTGGGAAAGGAGAAAATGCCGGTAACCAGCATTTTCTCCTTTTACCACAATGTTTTCTACCCTATCAAAGAAATATTGCACCATTTAAGACACAATGAAATTGTCGTCTGCAAATGCTTTCAATTTGGACAAGGCTAAAATTTTGTCGTCTGGTAAAGGGTTAAGGGTAAAAGAAATCGAAAGGATCTAATCTAAATCATATTTAACATTTGGCTTAGTCTGGTCTTAATCTACACAGTCCTTAATTTTTTACCAAACAGCAAAACTTAAACTATTCCAAATTGAAAGCTTTTCCAGTTGATAAATGTTACTCATATGATGAAATTTGTCGAAGGTAGAACACATCGTGAGAAAAGGAGAAAATGCTGGTTGCTAGCATTCTCCTATTTTGCACAAAAATGTTCTCAAAAGCCTTCTTCATCAGGGTACCAAACAATCCCTAGTTTTAACGACAAAAAGGAAAGCTCTTGAAAACATTTTGGGAAAAGGAGAAAATGCTGGTAACCAGCATTTTCTCCTTTTCCCAAAATGTTTTCCACCCTATTAAAAATGGAAATCATCATTTGAGTTCCATTTTATATGTCGTCTGCAAATGCTTTGAATTTAGTCTAGTTCAAAATGTTGTCGTTTGGTAAAAGATTCGTAGGAACTTAAAATGCTATTGGGAATACAGAAAGTCATACTGACCAACGCTTGGTTCAACATTTGGATCAAAAGGCTCATCATGCCTTGACCTCTTCCTGGAATATATAGACAGCACTAACATGAGCCATTGATAGATCAATTCTTTGACCCTCTTAATCCTTTCCCAAACGAGCCCTGGTTTTCACATGTCTGCAGTACAAGTCTTTTGAAAACACTGTGGGAAAAGGAGAAATTGCTCATAACGAGCAATTTCTCTTCTTCCCGCAGTGTTTTCTACCCTTTTTGAGAACTTCCTGCCATTTTCATCAAATTAAAAATTGTTGTCTGCAAACTCTTTCAATTTGGACCAGTCCAAATTTTTGGGAAAGGGTTAAATACACTTCTGTGTTTTATAATTCTAAGAAAGCAGGATTTTGAAAACATTGTAGGTAAAGGATGGTAAACAACATTTTCCCTCTTTTCCACAATGTTTTCTATCCCTTAAAAAACAAACCCCAATATTTAAGCAACTTTTCAAGGGAGCTATTCAGGATTTTACAATCCCTACAAACTTCAAAAATGATTCATCACTGAATTAAGTAAGGCCATAGCTGGCAAAACATCCGTACAGTAGAAAGACAAATATGAACAAGAGGGCCATGATCGCCCTGTATTGCTCCAATGCCTTTTAACCCTTTACCACACTATGAAATCCTAGACTTGTCCAAATCAAAAGCATTTGCAGATGACAAATTAGTGGTGGCTCAAATGATGAAATTTGTCCTTGATAGGTTAGAAAACATTGTTGAAAGAGGAGAAAATGCTGGCTAACAGCATTTTCTCCTTTTCCCATGATGTTTCCAAAAGGCCTTCTCTTTCAGAGTCATGATTGTGCGGTAAAGGGTTTAATAAATGTATCATGTGCTTAATTGGCATTGACAGAGATATCAATCATAAGAAGCCTGTATGGTAATAAACGTTCATATAGAAAATAGCCTATCCCTACAAAAGTTATTTCTTTTCTTTTTCAAATGCAAAGACACTGTGAATGAATACAAGCAAGTCTGATCAAGTATAAGTCAATGAACATTTAACAAAGAGTGCTTTGTTGACAAAGAAATTGCCAAAACCTTTAGCAGCAGAAAACATTTTTCAATGGCATGAATAGTAAAGTTCTGGAACAAAAAAAAAACCGAATGAAACAAATCTCACTTCTTATTAAATATTCACCTCGTCTGAACATACCAATTAACATCAAAGTAAGTCACTCTCACTGCAAACTGAACATTTTCAATCCAAAAAAACTTGATTGATTAAATGGTGTTTTATGCCGCTTTCAACAATATTTCAGGCATATCACGGTGACAGGTCACATATTCATGTATTTCCTGGGTTTCACCAGCACTAGGCTAGGGCTCTGAAGTGTCTTACCCAAGGACACCCCCACGAAAAACCCAGCGGATCAGGTGGGGTTCGAACCTGGGGCCTCCAGGTTACAAGTCGCACTCTTTACCACTGAGCCAGGCAGGACCCCCCCCCCCCCACAAAAAAAACAAAACTTGACTACCCTACACCAATCATGTAATTGTGCTGTTTGATAATCTGTTACGAGTAAAGTCATATAATGTACTACAAGAAGATTGTTAAAGCTTTCAATATACATGAAGCTTTTGTAAAACATGTTCTCCGCAGGCTAACGAGTTTTAACAATCTTACTACAGATCCAAAACATGAAGCTACATGCAAAATTTGGTAAACCTAGACCTAATGGTTAGAAACAAGAAAAAAGTGCATAAGCTCTGGTAAAACTTTTGAACTCAGGTGCTGGACCAATTTTGACCCCAGGGCTATAATTGAAATTATCTTTGTAGAGGTCCACTAGTCGAAGCTGCATGTCAAATTTTGTAGGCCTAGGCCTTAGGTTAGGAACATGAAGATTTTTCAAGTTTTCCCTGTATAAGCCCATGTAAAACTTCTGATCCCTGGAGCAGGTCCAATTTTGACCCCAGGGCTATAATTAGAATACTGTCAGTAGGGGTCAAATAAATAAAGTTACAAGCAAAATTTGGTAGCCTACGCTTTATGGCTAAGAACTAGACAATTTTTTAAAGTTTTCACTATGCAAGCCCATTTAAAACTTGTGAGCTCCTTGGCATAGCCAATTTGGATCCCAGGGCTTTAATTGAAGAATTTCAGTAGAGGTTTATTAGATAAAGCTACATAATAAATTTGGTAGCCCTAGGCCTTATGGTTTCAGATGAAAATATCTTTTAAAGATTTTCAATATTTTTCAGCTTTGTTATCCATGGCAACCAGAGTTTTTACTGGAATCAAATTCTTTGAACAAAAATCTGAAGAGGGCCATGGCTGGACGGTTTCTGTGGAGTTTAATTAAAATAACTGGAAGTGCAGTTTCAGAGCTTTAAAAAACAATGATATTTCTGTTACAGGCTATATAGCCTCTAACTGTATACCACACAAGTCCGACTTTCAACGACCCTCAAGAAGAAGCTTTTTGAAAACAGTGTGGGAAAAGGAGAAAATGCTGGTAACCACAATGTTTTCTACTCTTCCAAAAACAAATTTCAACTGTTGATCCAAATTTATTTTGTCGTCTGCAAAAGCTTTCAATTTGGACTGGCCTAAAATTTTGTTGTTTGGTATAGCCCTGGTAAAACACCTTATAGGGTTAAGGTGTTTTTAGATTTCTCATTAGAATTTTGCAAAAGTTTATGGGAAAGTCACATGACCAACAGTACATGTCAATCATATGGAACCTTGTCCACAGCGGTATGATGATGTTATATTTGATCTCAGAGGAATATACATAGCTACTAACTGCTAAGCAACCAACCAGTTATGTGAATGCCATATTTGTATCTTTATACTACATGTACATTTTTCTTTACATTTGCAGAGAAAAGTATATCTTGTAGCATTTATCAGTGTGTAACAAATAATTAGAATTTGCAGCAAAAAAATTAAAAAGGCTCCTTTTCCATACAATTCCATGTTTTATGATTAAGAAAGCAGGCTTTCCTGGGAAAAGAAGAAAATGTTGGTTTTCTCGCAATTTTTCTAGCTCTTCATAGACAAATCGTGTGAGTTTGTTGTCTGCAAATGCTTTCAATTAAGACATATTTTGTTGTTAGATAAAAAAAAACAAACGAAGATGATTTTTTAAAGTGGTTAGAAAGCTTTAACTTTTATTTTAATTTTACAGAATTATATAACTGGTAATGCAAATATGCAAAAATCTGCCAAAACAAAAAAAAAACATAATTAATGTTCTAAATGGAAATGGTTATGCAGCATACGTTTCAGATAGAGATAAAAAAAAAAAAGAAATTAATGCTTACAATTTGAAATTCAAAACTGCACCAGCATTCACAAGTAAAGTCCTGGAAATGGAGAAAAAAGAAAGATTTTAACCCTTAGGCTGCTACGCCCGACTCACCTACCTTTTGCGCACAGTATAGATTCAAGATCAGACTGCAGAGATACTGTTCCCCAAAAACTGAATATGAAATAACATTGTTCGGGTTTTTACTGTCATCCTGAAAGCTTTATATAATTTACATAGCAGGATAAGGGTTAAATATGTTGTCTCTTTGATACCAGATATGACAAAATTTTGGGCAAGTTCTATTGCAGATGACAAATTAAATAGGTCTCAAATGAATGGACATTTCTTCGGAAGGGTAGAAAATTTTCTGGGAAAAGGAGAAAATGCTCTTTACTAGCATTTTCTCCTTTTCCCACAATATTTTGAAAATTCATCAGGGTAGTTGAAATACAAGCTTCAGGTTTCAAATGAATAAAATGAGCATTTCTGTCAGTATAGTAATACAGGGCTGTCATCAGCTTTTCAAAACTGGTGAAGCCATGGAACATCTTTGGTGTCCCTGGTAGAACGCATCAGAAGGGGATGCCCCTCCTTGTGTAAATGTGTATGTGTGGGGACTTCCCCCATGAAAAAAGTTGAATTTAAGACATCTCTAGAAGCTATTCTTGTGCATTTAGAGACCATTTTTGCTCAAGAAGGCAGCAAACACGGTATCTGGCCATTACTGCAACCCGGATGACAGTCTATTAATGACAAGACGGCCATGATGGTCCCAGGTCTCTTACAGGGCGTCAACTGGAAAATTTTAAAAATATATAGAAATACATGTAAAGGACATTTCAGGGCAAAAATATAGGACAACTATAGGACATAACAGATGGCCTCCACCATCCCCATGGCCATCCATGTACCACCTTTTTACTGTTAATTCTCAATACAACTACTAGTGTTGTATTTAAACTTAAAATGAAGATGCATGTAGTTGAGTAGCAACAAAACAGAATAAAATGATCATGATTTGACAATAAGTAGTTATTTCTTTACCACACAACAAAATTTTACACCAGTCCAAATTGAAATCATTTGCAGACAACAAAATAAACATGATTCAAAAATTAAACTTTGATTTAGGAAGGTTAGAAAACATTGTGGAAAAAGGAGAAAATGCTGGTTACCAGCATTTTCTCCTTTTCCCACAATTTTTTCAAAAGGCTTTTTGTTTAGGGTCGTTAAATCCCATTATTGTGTGGTAAAGAGTTAAATGAAGCTTGAACAGCTCTGTATCAGAAAATGTTTGTGGCAGACTTACCGGTAATATCCTTATCAAAAAAAAAAAAAAAAAAAGTGCATATTACAAGTAATGTATCTGCTTGAATATGTAAGAAAACCTCAGCACCTGCTGGTTCATTTCTTTCAAAGGTGTTTGTACTTATCCTATATAAATACCAGTTAAAACTGCTGATAGTTAAAGCATTTTCTCCCTTTCTCTTAATGTTTTCTACCTTTTCAAAGACAAAATCCTGCAATGTTAGCCACATTAGATTTCTCCTTTGCAAATGCTTTCAATAGGAGCAAGTCTAAATTTAGTCTCAATAATGAGATGTTTGTGGTGCTTCTTTTCACATTTGGACATTTACTGTGCACTGCACTGTCTCCAAGTCCATCAGGAATTTTCCGGAAGCAAAACTACAGCACTGTTTTGTCAGTTAATCTGGATTGTAGCAAAATGCGATTAATTTTTAATAACACAAATGACCACGGAAAAATTATTAAACATTTCATTACCAAAAGCACTTGTAGAAAGTCATTTATAAGGTGTAATGTCAAAAAAAAAAAATTGGAAATTTATCACACTTGGCAGCCATTTTATCTCTATCTAAGTGGACGTAAATATCCTGGGTGACAGACGAATGAAACTGTTTTTCCACTGTGTAACATTTAAGTTGGAAATATTTGTGTTTGAAACAAAGGACTATTGAATACTTAAGCAACATGCGTGCTCAAATTCTAGTTTTGTACTCTATTCGTGAAAATACCAAAGTTGCAAAGTGCGCATGAAATCTGTGTGCAGATTTCAACTGTTTTTTCATGATCGTCTCTGTACCCGGGGGCGACCAATCAAAAATTAAAATCACCTTCCGAGACAAACCATTATCTGTATGCGTACTAGTCTAAATTTTTTAGTGTTGTCTTCGGGTAAAGAGTTACGTTAAGTTCTTTTAACAGAACTTGTCGTCATATACAAAAACTATTGTTAATTTTGTAACATATCCCGACCAAAAAGGCCCTGAAACTGCATGATCTTGGTCTTTATCAAAGACGTTAAAAAGTCTTCCTCATTTAGCCTTTCAAACAAAAAAAGGGGGGGGGGGTCAATATCCAAAATGTTGCCTTTCAATTTTATCAGAGCCACACTGTCATGAAATAATTTACCCAAATAAAATCACGTCAGATATCATTCTGAATACAATTCTGAGATGTGCATGAGGCTACTCTGTCTCTAAGCTAAACAGTTCTTGGAGGTTTTTGTTCGAAATGTAAACAAAATTGACGTGGGCCACAAGCGCAACAACAACAACAGTCGGGCTGCTCGTTTGTACACATTTAGGAAGGAGAAATTTCACTTTGTGATTTCCCGATCTTCCTAAATCTAAGGCGTCGTTTACTTCTTCACTAAAAAATCAAATTGGTTCTTCGTCTATTTTGAATACATTTTGATTGTGGTCTATGATAACACAATTAGTAATCTTAAAATGTTAAATCTATGAAATAAGCCTGGACCCTAAATCTTTTTGGTCTAAGGGAAAAACCTCGTACGATATTCTGTCAAACAAATCCTTGAGTCACCTCCCTTATAATTTGGATGAACTCCAAGCTTGTTCGTCCCAAAACCAGTTTGTCCCTGGGCTTGTTCGTCCCTGGGCTTATTCGCCCGGCCTTGTGCGACCCACACTACCTTATCGGACCTGTACAGTGCCATGTACCGTATAAAAAGAATTGTAAATGTACTTTGAATAAAACTTATCAAGGCTTTGTTTTTGCCTACCTTACAGCATAACCTTGCTTTGTTGTATTACTTGCAAAGTCCAATGTTGAGTGGTTATCAACTGATGGACTCATTAATTTTAAGCATTGGTATCAGATGTACGCCAATCACGATAAAAAGTGATCACTTTATTTCATTTTGTGGACATGCCGAAACTACCAGCCATATATGCATAAGAAGGGAGAGACTTGATCAGTCCAAATTTTGACCATACGAGTTCTTTCCATTTGACCATAAATTAACAATCGAAAAGGAAAGTGAACATACACATGATGTGTAAAGTATTTTTTAAATCACTTCAGATATCGACACTGTAGTGCAATACTTTTATAAAAAACCCTTGGAAATTTGGGTCGTACATCCAATGTCTTGTTTTTCCTATTAGATCTAGATCTATTATCTTTAGCCTGGGTCCAGACAGTAATAATCTTTTAATCACTCCTTGTCGCAATTTATCACTTCCATCTGTAATTATTACCTCATTTTTGACAAAGTAATGTCCGAATATATATGAGCCATGCTCTGTGAAAACAGGACTTATTGCATTTGCAAAAAGTATCGATCCATGTCAGCCTGCGTCAGCCTGCGCAGTCCATGCAGGCTGACATGGGCCGAAAGTTTTCGCTAAATTTTCTGCATGTCAAGGGATAATTCTATCTCATTATTCAGTCGGTTGTTTGTCATAATGGACTCTATGAAACCATAATTAGGTGATGTCTTGATTGGTAAAATGCATTATGGAGGTGCATTAAGCCCCCTTTTGCCAAAGCACTGCTCATATAAAAGGAAACCCCAGGGGAGGCTATATTATCTGATGCTTCTAGAGTTTCTCTCAGATTTTCTTTTTCTGAATTTCATATCTTTACTTGTGTAACTTGTGTATGAACTGTTGAAAAGCATATTTTTCACAAGAAACAATTTTACGGCTGTGTAAACACCATCAACTTAAATAGATCTGTATACATGTACATGTCACGGCAGCCAGTGTTGGTTTACACTTCAGTCCCATCATCAATACAATATTGGTCATTTCCGATACTTTTCGATAATTAATGTCTCAATGACTGAAAATGAATCACAATAAATAAAATCAGGCCGCTAGCAAATTAGATGATGCAATACATTTGATTGTTCCTAAAGAGAAAGTATAACTGAATTATTTTATAAATATGGGAGGTAACTCTGGAGAAAAAGTCTTTAAGACAGTACGAGTTTTTTCCCTTAGACCACAAAATTATCGCAATGGGCTAGCTCTTGCTTTCTCACAAATCACCACAGGAGAAAATATCACAAATATGAACTATTTAACAGAAATTATTACAAAATGATATAAATTTAAGAGGTTAAATACTACTCAATTTTCTTAAACATTCCCTCTGACATCATTTATGCCGATTGATGCTTGTATGTCCGTCCCGGTGCATACGATAGAAAAATATGTAGGGATTTAAAATGTTGAAATTTTAGAAATGATGATATATTTATATGAAGCACTAAAAACGTACCTGGCGTGCATGCTTTAGTCCCTTTATTTGCCTCTAGAAGGAAATGTAGCAACTCGACGTCTTTGGACGAATTATATTTGGGACGAATTGTAATCGTGAAAACATGGCGATCATTCTGGACGAACCTACAACTTTGGAGACTTTTCTTCACTATGGTCTCTTTCTAGGCGCAGTTTTTCAGATAGCATGTATACTTGCAGTCATATTTATTCCTTACAGTGAAAATGAAGAGGTGAGTACACCGGAGCAATCATCTGCGTGAGAGAATGGGCAAATCCACTTGAGTGATTGAGTGTTGCATACGAAGACATATATGAGTCCAATCTTGGATCATAAACTATCAATACTTTTCTTACTAAGTCTGACGACAATATCCCTTACTATCAATAATTTTTTATCGCCTACAACTTGTAATTTGGAATATTTAGCAGACAAAGATGTTGCTCAATTGATGGGATGACATTTGTCATTGTAGGGATAGAAATATGGGTACCGCCTGTAGAAAGCATTGTGGGGAAAGGACACAAAAATGCTGCTTACTAGAGTTTTCTCCTTTTATCTGTAAGTTACAAAAGCATTGTTTATTTAGGCAACAAAAGCATAGAGAGTTAACTCTTTACTACATGCCAAAACACATTGACTAGTCCAAACTGAAAGCATTTTCATACAACAAAATGTGACTTAAAAATGGAAATTTGTTTCGGGAAAGGTACAAAACATTGTGAGAAAAGGAGAAAATGCTGGTGACCAGCATTTTCTCCAGTAGCCACAGTGTTTTTAAAAGGCTTCTTCCATGTTTGTATAGAGTCAGGATTGTTTGATAAAGACTTTAGGGTTAAATGTTTATTTCCTGCAGTTGAAGTGTTCTTACAAAGATTATTTAAAAATAGGGACACTTGTTCCAACTACTTGGAGAAGTAGGGGAAATTTTAAAGTAAGTGAGACAAAGGCACACCAGAATACTTTTTAAATAACTTTGAAAGGGACACATGATGGGACATTTTACAAATTCATTGGGACACTGTCCCTGGTGTCCAGAATCTACCCACACAGAACACTGCATTGGTTACCCTCAGAAAATATCTATGTTGCAGGAACTCCCAGAGGAGCAGCATGTTGACAGCAAGTCATCCCAAGTTCAATCCCCAGGTGGCCTAAAGAAAGGCAAGAGAGAGAAGAAAAAGCACAGATGATTAAGATGAAATTGCTCATAGTTTATCTGTAGGGTAAGCTCAGTAAACTTATAAAGGCGTATTAATTCTGAGGGTCTTATAAATGCTTTGTAAATGAAACTGAAGCCAGAGTTTAGGGTGCTCATGAGTAGCCACAACATAGGTTTCGGGTAAACAGTTGTAATATCATGAAGTCGTTACCAAACAAAAGTTTAAGCATGCTCCAAATTGATAGCAATTTCAGACGACAAATTAAATATGGCTGAAATGGTATATATTGTCTTTGAAAGGGTATGAAACATTGTAGGAAAAGGATATGCTAGGTACCAACATTTTCTTCTTTTCCTACAATGTTTTCGAAAGCCATCTTCCTCAGTCATTAAAACTCAGGACAGTGTGGTAAAGGGTTAACTTGCAACCGCTTACTCTGTCATGAGTGTCCATTTTAACCAGACTCTCTTCTCCTGTTTCGATCTTAACTTCTACCATACAATCCCGAGTTTCAATGACCCTGAGGAAGAAGCCTTTTGAAAACATTGAGGGAAAAGGAGAAAATCCTGGTGCAATGTTTGCTGTCCTATCAAGATTAATTCCATCATTTGAGCCACATTTAAATTGTTGCCTGCAAGTGCTTTCAATTTGGACAAGTCTAAATTTTTGTCGTGTATTAAAGAGTTAACAGTTACAAATTTCTCAAAGGACAAACATAATACCAGTTCATGTATTATACATCTTGGGACAGAAAAATTATCAGAGTTTTTTTTCATTATTTTTCAAAGTTTTTGAGCACAGGGTTATAAAATGTAACAGATGTACAGGGATTGAATATAGACAGCAAATGAAGTAGAATTAAACACTGTTTGGGCATTAGACTATTTGTAGCTTGGCTATTTTTGAAGAAATCGTAGAGGTATTGTCATGCAAACACTGGCATTTTAAAAAACTTTTACATTTTATAATATCTCCAGTCCACTCTATCATTACTGAAGATATTTACTTCAAACTTGCAAAACAAGCAAAAAAATTGTGAACTATCAAAAGGGGAATCCATAAAACAGGGGCAGGTAACCATCAAAATATTATTAGTTATGCCCCTTTTTCAACTGGGAATTTTCACAAAGGGCAATTGCAGCCAAGTGTTTGCACCTGCATGCAGTGCTCTTGTGTAGAAGTGTTACTACACAAGCTGAAAGCAGTAATTATTATTTCACGAAGGGCAACTGCAGCCATGCATTTGCATCTGCATGTGGTGCTGTTGTTTAGAATTGTTACCAAACAAGCTGAAAAGCAATAATTGTTATTTCTCTTTTCAGACAAACTCGACCATCAGCCATTTCAACCATCATTGAGTAGAAGAATTATGAACTGTTTATGTTATTGTAGTTAGGGTGATGATTGGAGAGAAATATATGTTAACCCTTCCCCCATATTTCAGATTCGTCCAAATTGAAAGCCTTTACAGTTGACAACTCTGAAAGGGGCACATTTTTTTCGATTTAGATGAACCTAGATTTTTGTCTTCCATAAAAAGTTAAGAGTAAAAGCTAAAGTTTGACATATTTGCAAAAACTTATATAGAGAGCTACTTGTTTTCTTTCCTCTTGTTGTACAACAAATCATGTGGCAAAGAGAGAGCTTTGTGTATTTCTTAACCCTTTACCAAACGACAAAATTTTAGACTTGCTCATATTTGGAGCATTTGCAGACAGCTGATTCAATATAGCTAACATGACAGGAATTGAAAGGGTGGAAAACATGGTGGGTACCAATATTTTCTCCTTTTCACACAGTTTTCAAAAAGCATCTCCCTCAGAGAGTAAAGTACATGTATTCACAAACAACAAATTAGATGTGATTCAATGTGCCTACAAAAGGGTAAAAACATTGTGATTAAAGGAGAAAATTCTGGTAACGTCTCCTTTCCCCACAGTGTTTTCATAAGTCCTTTTCCTTGGGGTCTTTAAAACTTGGGATTGTGTGGGATAGGGTTAACCCTTTCCCAAACAAGCCCTGGTTTTCACGTGCCTGCAGTACAAGTCTTTTGAAAACACTGTGGGAAAAGGAGAAATTGCTCATAACGAGCAATTTCTCCTTTTCCCACACTGTTTTCTACCCTTTTTGAGACCTTTCTGCCATTTTCATCAAATTTAAAATTGTCGTCTGCAGACTCTTTCAATTTGGACCAGTCCAAAATTTGTCATTTGGGAAAGGGTTAAGCTATTTTTCCAAATCTCGGAGTGTCAAGGTAACTTTTGTTGGTTTGCAGACACTGCACACCCTCATCAGAATGCACAGAACTAGATAATCATACCCAAAACAGCAAATTTGCAATCTTTGGGTCTCTTTTGCCAATTATCTATGTCCAATTCATTTACTTGGCAATTTAACTCTTTACTACACAGTCCAGAGTTTTAACCACAAAAAAACGGCTTTTGAAAACATTTTGGAGAAAATTGGGTCACCAGCATTTTCTCCCTTTCCCACTGTTTTCTATCATTTTAAGAACAAATCCCTTCATCTGACCCTCATTTAACCCTTTTTCTGCACAATGTGCCTTTTAACAACCCTGAGAAAGAAGCCTTTTAAAAACATTGGGGGAAAAGGAGAAAATGCTGGTAACCAGCATTTTCTTCTTTCCCACAATGTTTTCTACCCTATTAAAAATTTGCAACATTTGAGCCACATTAAAATTGTCATCTGCAGATGCTTTCAATTTCACAGTGTAGGACCGGAAGTATGCATTGTATGTGACTTGGGATTCTGTACAGTGACGATCTGTCACTTGGGTGTTAAAAATTGTGTTCACACGGTGAGTCATGGTGGTGATTTCTCATTTATTTTGATAGTTATTGTAAACTATTCATATCCATTTATTTGTTTGTTTTGTATAGACCATATCAGGAACGCGAATGAGCGATGTAAACTTTCCGTATAGCAAAAGTGATGCCGTGATCCATTGACCGTTCTAAAAATACAGATGATTTTGTGCCAAAAAGATGCCGTTTTTATTCGATTACTCATCGTTAAAAACCCGTTTCTCAACGGAAAATGTATAAACAGTTTTTTAGCTCCACTGGCCGAAGGCCAGCGAGCTATTGTCATGGCGTTGTGTCCGTCGTGCGTCCGTCCGTGCGTCCATAAACTTTTTCTTTAAAAAACTTCTCCTCAGAAACTATTGACTGGATTTTTACCAAATTTCACAGGAATGTTCCTTTGGTGGTCCTCTTTCAAATTCCTTCAAATAATTGTGTTCCATGAAGAATTCTGGTTGCCATGGCAACCAAAGTAAAAAACCTTTAAAAATCTTCTCCTCCCAAACCGCTATTTGGATAGCATTATTATTTTGCAGGAATGTTCCTTAGATACAGGTTTACAGAATTCCTTTAAAAAAAAAATGATCTGTCAAAAAACATGGGTCGTGCATCCGTCCGTCCGTTTGTCCGTGCGTGCGTCCGTAAACTTTTTCTTTAAAAAACTTCTTCTCAGAAACTATTGACTGGATTTTTACCAAATTTCACAGGAATGTTCCTTTGGTGGTCCTCTTTCAAATTCCTTCAAATAATTGTGTTCCATGAAGAATTCTGGTTGCCATGGCAACCAAAGTAAAAAACCTTTAGAAATCTTCTCCTCCCAAACCGCCATTTGGATAGCATTATTATTTTGCAGGAATGTTCCTTAGATACAGGTTTACAGAATTCCTTTAAAAAAAAAATGATCTGTCAAAAAACATGGCTTTTATGGGAGACTCATTTTCCTTTTATGGTATAAAGTAAAATCTTTGAAAAATTTCTTCTCTAAAACTATTCATTGGATTTCATTGTTGTTTTGCAGGTAAGTTCCTATGGTGGTTGTCTGCCAAATTATTTCTATGGTGGTTGTATACGGAATTCCTTTAAAAAAAATGATACACCTAAAAACACATTTTTTTATAGACAAGGCTTATATTTCAAAAAAATGTTCTTCTCCAAAACTATTTATTGTGTTAGTTATATCGACTAACAAAGAAAAAGGAAGAAAATTGGATTGACTTGACCTAGTCAGGGCTGTCCTATTTAAGCCCACACATTTTCCTTGGTATTAAGATCACAATTTACTCCAATGATATGCTATTAGTTAGTACTAGTAATAAAATATCACTGGCCATAAATAAGATAAAAGCTTGAGCACCTTTCACAACTTGAGCTTTTCAATTTTGCCTTATTACTAAGCCTGAGTAACCATGCCAAGATAAAAAAGAAAAAGTATTTTAATAACAAAACCCCCATGTTGTAGGTACTTTATAGTCCTTTTGATATAGAACAAGAGAACCTCTGCACTTTTATTAGTTCTGGTAAAGGTTTGTTGACCTACTAATGAGTAAATGCAGAGTGGACAGAAGGGGTGTAAATCCTGGTGACCTGGTACAAAGTGGGACAGGGCTTTACATTTGTGATAAGGCATTAATGTTATCCAGTCAAACTGATCCCGCAACTTCAGTACACCAGAATTAATCTGTGCCCTGGAGCAGGATATTTGATTTATGTAAATGCATTTGTAGACCATTTTGTGTTGTTTGCCACAGAAGACATTCTAACTGTGACCGTGAAAAGTTGATTATTAGAGATTAGGTGTTCATTGTATGCCAGCATATTTCATTCTATCTGTGTATTGATGTAAGTTGATCTATATTGCTATAACATTCATTCATTTGCCCTCCTAGCTGTTCTTTTAGATTACCCCTTTACCACACAATCACAACTTTTAACGACCCTCAGAAAGACATATTTTCTATATTTTGATGTTTCCCCACCCAAAATGGTTTGTGAAAGGACTTGTTGCAGACAACATATCTTCAAATTAGTAAGACATATATAAAAAAGGATAGAAATTATTGTGGGAAACTAAGAAAATGCTGGTTACCATTTTTTTCTTCTTTTCTCACAAGTTTTTTCCATACCTTTTTTCTTCAGTGAGCTAAAATGCAGGATTGAATGGTAATTGTTAAAAACTTCTTTTCGCCATTATAGAAATATCAGGCCTGTGGAGCGATACAGGCGCTCAAGCGCCTCTAGTTTATTAATATTTTTGAGAAAATATGTCCAGGTTTGGTAAAACAGTCGACTACAATCTTCATTATCTTCTGTTTAAAATGGCACGTTGAGAAATTTTCCGCTGTACAGTCACCTTGAGATCTATTAACCACTTGCAAGTGACTGTACAAATTTCTTTTCTCAACATGTCGTTTTCAAAGATGGACAAGGAATATTGCAATCGACTTTGTGACCAAACTTTGACATGTTTTAACAAAAATATAAACAAAGAAACTCTTTATACGTTTCCCGTTGAGAAAACGGGTTTTTAACGCTGAGTAATCGAGAAAAAACGGCAATGTTTTGGGATAAAATCATCTGTATTTCTAGCATGGTCAATGATCAAGGCATCCCCATTGCTCGAAGGAAGGTTCCGAGCACACTTACGTGTTTCTGATATGGTCCATACATAACAAACTAATAACTGGATATGAATATTTTATAATAACTATCAAAATAAATAAAAAATCACCAGCTTTACTCGCCTTGTGAACACAATTTTTACTACCAAGTGACTGATCGTCACTGTACAGAAGCCCAAGTCACATACAATGCATACTTCTGGTCCTACACTGTGAATTTGGACAAGGCTAAAATTTTGTTGTCTGGTAAAGGGTTAATATGTCAGCTGCAAAACCTTTGCAGGTGAAAAGTCTAAAATTTGTTGTCTAGTAAAGAATGAAGAGATAAATATTTTACATGTAAATCATTCTGTATGCATCATGACCACGTTCAACTTTCTTGCTTTATGTATTTTTGATAAATTAAAATGAGCCATACTCTGACAAAAGGAGGCTTAATGCATCTCCATGATGCACTGTACCTATAAAGCTGTCACATAATTATTATTCCATAATAGCCACTTTATTTAACAAGCAACTTGATCATGAGGCAGAATCATCCCTAAACATACAGAAAATTGACCAATAGTGAAAAGTTTCGGTCCAGGTCAGCCTGCACCGACTGCAGGTCGATACCTTTCGCAGATGCATTGAGCCCTCTTTTCAAAGAGTATGGCTCAAATACTTGAGGCATTCCAGATAAATGAAATACAGTTTATTTCAGAAATCATGTGAGAAAATGAGAACCATTGTGGTGTAAAAATGAGATTGCTTTGTTTTACAAGTCTGTTGAGAAAGGCAGAAATTCATACACAATGGTTTTTGAACTAGAAAATAGTACTACAACATATGAAGTAAATCAAGATATCTTGTCGTTAAAACCATTTTGCATTGTTTCATTATGTTGTCATATGTAACCATATACATCAAAATTGCTTTGATTTGCAAACAAAAATTGTGCTGAATTACAAATAAACATAGCTTAGTCTGATGTTGTCTTTTTATACAATTTACAAGGTATATCTTTAGTTGCATAATAAATACTTTTTTATTACAATGATTGTTCTCATTATTTATTTCCTGGTAGTTGCCTTGCTCCATGTGAAAAGTTACAGAGATTGTGATTTATAAAAATAAAAAATAAATAAAAAATAAAAAACCCGTTTCTCAACGGAAAATGTATAAACAGTTTATATGCTATTGTTTATACTGCTATTATATTTCACTACTACTTTTCTAAAACAAGTTATTCATGAGCTTTTCTATCTCCGGTTTTGTTTCTTTTTTCTTGCCAAGCCCTGGTAGCTCAGTCAGTAACCTACAGGACATGAGAAACGGTCACTAGTTTGATACAAGGCTCGGACAATTTCATTCCCAGGATTGATGATAGTCATTGCGACAGGATTCATTCCTGTCTCACTGCTGCCCATTCTTTCGACAACATTTATGTGGGAAAGCAACCAGTAGCTTAGAAAGAATATGTGGAGTACTGGCAAAAGAAACTCCAGGAAAGCATGGATAGGTGCTCTGGCTGCCGCAATATAACTAAAATGTTGAAGATGGCGTTAGACACCATACAATCCATCATACAATCAATCTTTTTTCACACTAAAACAAATGCGTAAAAGCCAAAATTTACACAAGGTTATACACAAGTACTAGCAGCATAAGACGGAAAAAGAAAATGTTATTACAGTCCTTTTATTTTCACCATGGTGCCAGCAATAACAATCTGAATCCTTTATCTAATCAACCAGTATGATGTATACAAAGTCATTTCACTTATACATATTCTTCGGCATACTACTGATATCACCGGTTCCCTCAAAAGTGTGATGTTTGTCAGTATTTACAGTTTCTGTGCTGAACATTCTTTAACTCTTTACAAAACGACAAAACTTCATATGTACTTGTCCAGATTGAAAGCATTTGCAGATGACAAATCTGAATGAAAAATTGAAAATTGTTTAGAGAAGGATAGAAAACATTGTGGAAAAAGGAGAAAATGCTGGTTACCAGTATTTTCTCCTTTTCCTATATTGTTTTCAAAAGCTCTCTTTCTTAGAGTCATTAACTCTTTACCACACAACATTTTAGACTAGTCCAATTTCAAAGCATTTGCAGATGCCAAATTCAGCATTGGAACAAACAGGCTTAACCTCTCTGATAGAGCAGAAAACATCGTGGGAAAAGGAGAAAATGCTGGTTACCAGCATTTTCTCCTTTTCCCACAGTGTTTTCAAAAGCCTTCTTTCCTAGGGTTGTGAAACCTGGGATTGTTTGGTAAAGGGTTAAAGGTGGGATGGTGTGGTAAAGGGTTAAACCATATTAATGAGGGAAAGCAGCCAGTGGCTTGGAAAGAATGTTGTGCAATGTACTGATAAAAAAAAGTCCAGGAAAGCACTGGCAGACGAAAAATATAACAGAAATAATGTCGAAAATAGCGATAAACACCAAACAAGCCAACAGTAATCAGTAAATTCTTAAATCAGTTATTCCCACAATACACAGTGTTTTGATGGATGATGTAGATCAAGATCAAAAAACAAACTGCTTAACCCTTTCCCACACAATCCCGTCTTTTAACGACCCTGTGAAAGTAACCAGCATTTTCTCCTTTTCCCACAATGTTTTCTACCCTTCCAAAAAACAATTTCAGTTTTTCAATCACTTTTGTCTTCTGCAAATGCTTTCAATTTGGACCAGTCTACATTTTTGTTGTGTGCTAAAGAATTAAAGCCCAATATCTGATCTGTGTACACTGCCAAGGACTCTGATTTATAAATATGGCAATTCCACTTTAACTCTTTACCAAACGACAAAATTTTAGGCTAGTCCAAATTGAAAGCATTGGCAGATGACAAAATAAATGTGATTGAAAAATTTAAATTTGTTGTAAGATGGGTAGAGAACATTGTGGGAAAAGGAGAAAATGCTGGTTACCAGCATTTTCTCCTTTTCCCACAATGTTTTCATTTGGGGGTCGTTAAAAGTCGGGACTGTGTGGTAAAGGGTTAAAAAACTACAACACTCTTACCAAATGACTCCATTTCTTATTCTACAAGAATTTTGAAAGAAGGCTTAGAAAAGAAGAATATGCTGGTAGTTGTCATTTTATTTCTTTCCCACAATGTTTCTTTCATTTCAAAGGCAAATCCCACCATTCTAGTCACAATCTTTCTGTCATCTCCTTCCAGATGCTTACATATAGAAAAAGTTTGAAATTTTGTCTTCAGAAAAAGAACTATAAAAATTTGTATCCAGTACTGGAGAAAATCAGGAATGGCGTTAAATTAGTGAAGTTTTGCCGAGTTATGATAGAAAATCTATTGTATGTGGCATCAAACACAATGATCCAACAGAAAGAAACCCATGAGACAATGAATATATAAACAACAAAAATGATTTTTTCAAACAAATCAGTAGTAATTGTAGTCTGCCTGTGGTGGCCTTGGGGCTCTCTGCTGTGACCCTGTTGGTGGTGGTCCTCTTGGCGGGGCCCCAGGTGGTCCACCTGGACCAGCCCTGGGAGGCCCTCCAGGGGGGCCACCAGGCCAAGGACCCCTTGGAGCTTGATTTTCAAAGAACCTTGGTGGTGGTCCCCCTGGAGGAGCTGTCATTCTAGCTGGAGGGCCACGAACCTGGCCTCCTGACATGAGGGGTGGTGGACCATGTGGCATTCCAGCAGGCATTGACTGTGACATTGGACTGGAGTGAATTGGGTTAGGTAATGGGCCCCCTTGTATTGGCTGATTGGCAAACATCTGGGGAAGCCCTGGAGGAGGCTGGTGTAGATTAGGGCCAATATTACCCACAGGAAATTGTCCCATGGCTGGGGGAGGGAAGTTGACAGGGGGCATGGCTCCACCCGGGGGCATACCATGGTAGCTTGGTGCCTGTTGCTGCTTGAACTCGTCCTCCTGTATGGGGACACTTATTATAGTCTTGATTCTATTTCCAACCACAGGAATATTTGATGCGTAATTATCTGAGGAGAGAGATGTAGAAAGAGTAGGCTGTGACATGGCAGGCTGGGATACAGACATTGGGGGCATACTCTGCATGACAGTGCCAGGGTAGGAGTGAGGCATCATTTGTTGATGAGATGATAAAGGTGGGGGATGCTGCATGTGTGGCATTGGGTTCTGCTGATAAACCTCCTCCTGGTTTGATCTTTGTGGCATGGCTGCCACGTTTGCAGTGGCTTGACGAACGACTGCCGCAAACTGTTCCAATAATTGTTGCTGGTTTGGTATTGCAGGAGCAGGCTGTGCTGGTTGTACAGTTTTTGACGGCGTCACAATTCCTGTTGTGCGCTGTGATGTCGATGTTGTTGCTTTGGAAGCTTGTTCAATCATCTCCTGTTTTAAATGTCTGTGACCAATATGTGCATTAAGGTCTCTCTGTGAGAGGTAAGTACGACGACAACCATTTACACCATGTTTGGAACCACCATATGTGCACAGAAAAACTGTTCCCAAAGCAGACTGCTCAATTCTTTGTACAGGATCCCCACATCTACAAAAAGAATCTAAATTTTGTCACCTTTTCTAAGCTGAAGAAATCAAAAGAAATGTTCTCATTGCAAGAAAAAACCAATTTGTTGCAATATCAAGGCATTTGTAATCTCTTCTAATATCAAAGCTGTTTTTAGTTAGAATATCGGCCAAAATATCACGACAGTTAGATAGAATACATGTTGCAATGTCAAAGCTATTTTGGTTAGGATATTTGTCACAATATCAAGACTGTCTTGATTATATTATCTTGGTCAAATATCGGCCTGTTTTGGTAAGCTTATCTGTTGTAACACTAACTGAATGAATGGTGTTTTATGCCACTTTCAACATTATTTCAGTCATATCACAGCCACAGCCCACATATTCATGTATTTCCTGGGTTTCAACAGGCTTTGGCTCTGAGGTATCTTGCCTAGGGACACTCCCACATACAAGAGCGAGCTACATTTTACCACCGAGTCATGCAGGAACCCTGTTGTAACATCAATGCTGTCCTAAAAAGCTTTGTGAAAAGCGGGTTTAATGCATCTGCAAAAAGTATCAACCCATATCAGTCTCCTCGGACGCATTTGCAGACGACAAATTTACTGTGGCTTAAATGAAAGTATTTGTGTTTGAAGGGGTAGAAAGCATTGTTGGAAAAGAGGAAAATATTGGTATCAGCATTTTCTCCTTTTCCCAATGTGTTTTCAAAAGCCTTCTCAGACAAGTTCATTAAAGCTCCAACAAGTTTGTTAAATATTTGTGGCAAATGAGACATTGCTTCTACTAGCAATTCATCCTAGCACAATTTTTCCACATGTATCATATCTCATACCATACTTGTGTTACATAATTTGGCGTGCGACACAGTAAATGGGGCCTTTGGACATATGCATAAAAGTGTCGTCCCAAATCAGCCTGTACATTCTGTGACTACTCCGAGACGACACTTCCCGTTTTTGTGCGATTTTCTGTTTCACGTAAGCCTACTGTATGTAAAAATATTATGTAGTTGTAAAGTGCCATCTCGGATTATGCATGGACTGCGCAGGCTAATCCAGGACAACACTTACACAAATGTCCGAAGGTCTCATTTCGCATGTTGCGGGCCATTTACAAGGATGTTTTCAGTCATCTGCTACAAACTTGTTACAGATGGTAATGAGATAAAGTAGGATAAAACCAGTTTCTTTTATGCTTTTCGGTAGTTATAGAAATCTAAAATGAATTATATCCTTATTATTCACCAGTGAATGTTATAATTCACCAGTGAATGTTATAACTTTCATTTTTGACATGCCAAAGATATTTATAGAACATGAATGAACTTTCAGCTGGTGAACATCATGTTTTATGACGTAGTGAACATCACTCATGACATACTTATTACAGCTAATTCATATCCGACTCGACTGAATAGATCTATTTTGCTTGCAAAACACACATATTTTTCACGATGAGCAAAAATTAGACGTGAAAAGAAAGATTAAAGTGAAGAACATAAAAGAAAAGGGATGATTGTTTGTTTCGGTGTATGATCGAAATTTCTTTCATCTCCTGAAAAGTGAAGGTCATATTTTCACTCATTGCTTCGCCACTCGTGAAAATATAGCTTTCACTTTTCAACTGATGAAAGAAAATTCGATCATACACCAAAACGTACAATTATCTTCTATATCTTACCTGGGACACTTTTTTTCAGTCTTTTTAGCACAAGTGAAGCAGAACACATGTTTACACTGGATCTGCAATCATATAATAGGGTATTTTTTTCAAAAACATTTGAAATAGATCCCAAACCAAAACAAAAACAGTCAGTCAAAGAAAAGAAATGGACACCAGTATTTGTTTAACTTATCACACAAGCAGATGACAGTTTCATAATTCATACCTAGTACAGCATCTCATAACAGCAATACCAAAGGTCTGTTGATTGCAAAATATACGCATGAATCAAAGTTTAAATACCATAAATTCAAAGCAGTTACGGTCAGCATAATAAATACAATACTAGAGGCCCTTAGGGGCCTGAATGGCTCTATTGGCAGTGATTTTGCTTATTTATGATGCAAAAAGGAGAGTAGACAAACACACCATAAAAAAGTGAGGGTGGGTGGGTGTTGTTGCATCTGGGCTTGACCTCACTAAGACAGCGTAAGTAATCATAAGTAGGCATGATGTATTCAACAAATAACGTAGTGAAAAAAAGTCTTAAGTACAATTTCTCAAAACCAATTCTTTTTGGAATCCAGCAAAATGTGATAGGATTCAGTGCTCATTGTCTTAAACAATCCCTGCGACCTTCAAAGAAATGTGACTAATAACGTGGACTGTGTTGAGCAAACAATATTAAGTCATCAAATGGCTGCTTTTCCTAAACTAATAGTTGGATTTTCTTCATTTTTAATAGGGTTCAATACCTTGATAATACAAACAATGTTTCAGAGGAATTGGATCAAAAATCAGGACTTAACTGCGTAAACAAGAAAAGTAAATTTTCAACTTTAAATGGATACTTTTCCCATACTGATTGTAAAATTGTTTTCAAAATCAGTAAGATTCAAGCTGTTGATGATACAAAGCAACAGCGCAAGTTCCATGAAAATCTGATTACAAATGCAGACTTTATCACGTAAACAAGAAAAGGAAATTTTCAACTTTACACGGCTACTTTTCCCTTACTAATCATCACAGGGCTTTAGTTTGACCCGTAAACCCGGGTTTTGATGCACAAAAATCTTGAAATACCCTTTTTTGACGCACAGAAAATCCCAATCAAGGGGTCATTTTGACCCCCCAAAATTTTCAGAGATGCATCAAAAATATAACAAACAGCAATCTTTTCAAACGATAACCCTTTTAAAGGTGTGAAAATCATCATGTTGGCGTCAAACAATGAAACATCAATTAAACTGCTGCATATAATTGGTGAAGTGTGACCGGAACTGAAATTGATAATTGACTTGTCACCTAAGCGTGATAAGTGTTGGTTGACAACTAGCACTAACCTTGCTAAAAGTGATAGACAAGGCAATAAAATCAATATTGGTGTATCCTTTTGAAGTTAAGCATTGATGTATGGATATCGTAAATCTCATCTTCACTCGCCGACGTCCACCATATTACTCGACATTTGTACCCAATAATGATCGCACTTCGAATATTATTAAAAATAGTAAGTTAATGAAAGTAACCTATGAAACAGATATCTACATCTCATTTCAAACATATCTTAAACTGTCTTTATGAATGAAATACTTTGATTATTTAGGCCCAGAAAATTATTATAATTCAGAAAATTATAATACTTAACATATTTCTGGATGGTACCAGAAATCGGATAAATAAATCTAATCTTTATTTCAGCAAAGATTATCAAAGGAATTCTGAGTGAAATTTAGTATCCATTATTTTCTTATTTATTGCTTAGGTCGACAAGGTTTTAACCCCAGCCTCCTTGAACAAATATTGTGAGCATGTGTGTGTGTGTGTGTGTGTGTGTGGGGGGGGGGGGGGGGGGGGGGGGGGTCTCTTTGCACAGTAAAATTTTACCAATTAATTCTTCACATCTTTATTTATCAATATTAATACTATGTCCAACAACAACAACAAAATGTTGACTAAAGACTCTTAAATTCTCCATTTTGACTCCTGATTTTTTTGGTTTGACTCTTGAAAAATTAGATTTGACCCCTAAAATTTTAGGGTCAAGGGGTCAATGACTCCTGAATTTCAGAGGCTAGCTAAAACCCTGCATCAGTTTTATTTTTCTCAAAACCAATAGAATTCAAGCTATTGATGAGATAAACAAACTGTGCAAGTTTCACCAAAATTAAACCACAAATGCAGATTTTATCGTGTAAACAACGAAAAGACTAACAGACAGACAGACAGATGGACAACGGAAACCACAACATGACATAAAATGGTTGGTGAATATAGGCCCAGGAATCTGGCTGGGATGCTCTGCCTCAGTCAATCAGACAGCTTGCCTTCAAATTAAGAATTCAATTCAGAATAATTGGTGGATACTCTCACCGCAGGTATGTCAAATCCAAGGATTTTACTGAGGGTGTCATTTTACCACACAGGGATATTGTTCTGCAAACTTACCATTCGACCATAGATCAATATTGGCAGGGAACACTTCTCACAGCAATGAATAAGAGGATCAACAACTTTTTCTCCTATCAGATTGACCTGTAAAAAGGTAAGAACTGAATTTCACAGAAAATGTTATCTAAAACTGACTTCCGACAAAACTACATGTATTAAAAAGGAGGGTTTATCCTTTCCCAAACGACAAATTTTGGACTGGTCCAAATTGAAAGAGTTTGCAGACGACAAATTTAAATTTGATGAAAATGTCAGAAAGGTCTCTAAAAGGGTAGAAAACACTGTGGGAAAAGGAGAAATTGCTCATTACGAGCAATTTCTCCTTTTCCCACGGTGTTTTCAAAAGACTCGTACTGAGACACATGAAAACCAGGACTTGTTTGGGAAAGGGTTAAATATTGGCCTTAAAGCACTCACTTGAGGAAAGTCATCTTGGACTGATAAAATTGTAGACATCCTGTTTGTGTGGATATTAACAATTTACCACAGAATCCCAACATTTACTGACCCTGAGAAAGAAGCCTTTTGAAAACATTGTGGGAAAAGGAGAAAATGCTGGTAACCAGCATTTTCTTCTTTTCCCACAATATTTTCTAATCTGTCATAGACAAATCCTACCATATAATTCACATTTCATTTGTCATCTGCAAATGCTTTCAACTTAGTCTAGTCCTAAATTTTGTCGTTTGGTATAGATTTAAACACATAAGTGTTGGTGACCTACTTTTTGATCTATGGTGACCCAGTTTCTAGCAATACTTAATGGGACTCTTCCTAGTTCTCCATAAATTTGTTGACTTTCTTACACATAGAATTTTTCAAACTGTTCAAGATATTATCAAGACAAACATTCTGACCAATTTTCAGAAGTATCTGACTGAAAGTGTGGCCACTAGAGTCCATACAAGGTTTTAAACTTTTTCTGAGATGTGTCCCCATGACCTACTTTCTAACCCAATGTGACCCAATTCTGAATTTGTCTAAGATATCATCAGAGCGAATATTATGACCAATTTTTTATGAGTATTGGACTGAAAATGAGACCTCTAGAGTGCACACAAAGTTTTTGTAAGATTTGTCCAAGTAACCTACTCCTTGATGATGTGAGCCAATTTTGAAGTTGTACTAGGTATCATAAAGACAAACATTTCTATTATATTCCATAAGCATCAGACTGAAAATGCAGCCTCTAGAGTGCACATAGGGTTGTTCTAAAATAGGTCCTAGTGGCCTACTTTTTCCCATGACATGACCCAATTTTAAGCCCATCAAAGATTTCATGAAGACAAACAATCCGATCATGTTTCATGAGTTTCAGACTAACAATGTGGCCTTTAGAGTGCAAACAAGGTTTTTCCAAGATTTGTCCCAGTGACCTGCTCTTTGACCCTACGTAATACCAATTCAAAAATCGTCCGAGATATCATCAAGATAAACATTCTGACCAAATTTCATGAGTATCAGACTGAAATGTGGCCTCTAGGGTGTATACAAATTTTTCTAATAAATGTCCCAGTGACCTCCTTTTCGACCTGATGTAAACTATTTCCGAATTTTTCTCCGATATCATCAAAACATACATTCTAACCAAGTTATATGAGTATTGGACTGAAAATGTGGCCTATAGAGTGCACTTACAATTTTTCAAAGATCTGTTCCAGTGACCTACTTGTTGACCCAATTTCAAACCTGTCCCAGATATTATCAAGACGAACATTCTGTCCAAGTTTCATCAGAAATGGGCTGAAAATATGGCCTCTTGAGTGCAGACAAGGTACTAGAATTGTTGATGCCTAGAGGCACACCTTGGACACAGAACTATCACAAAAGCTCACCTTGAGCATTATGTGCTAATGTCAGCAAAAAGCAAAAAAGTCAGAGAAATTTATCAAAATAGAAATCTAATTTCAAATTCATTATAATTGTAAAACAGGGGCTCTTCACCCCATGGCTTCTTGCTTTTGTGAATGTGTTGGTTTGCATTTCTTTCTCAAATCTAGACCTGGAAAATACATGTACTTCAAAAAAAACATAACTGTGTCAAAAATACTTGGATGGTTACCTGCCCTTTTTATATTGGCTCCCCTTTAGATCAATAACAACTTGTCCAAGTTTAACATAAATATCTTTAGTAATAAAAGAGATACTATGAAATTTAAAAATTTGTGAAAATTCTAAGTCAAAAAAGGGGCATAACTGTGTTAAAAATAGCCAAATGGTTGCCTGCCCTTTTGTATGGGTTCCCCTTAGGATACTTAACAACTTGTCACAGTTTGAAGTAAATTTCTACAGTAATAACAGAGCCATTATAAAATGTCAAATTATTTGCACGACAATGCAGACAACACCAGGGCTGTAATAACCCAACATTTTCTTAAAAAACAGCCAAACAAAAAAAAATCATCTATCCATGGTCAAGATTCAAAGGCAATCATTTTTGAAAACCAATTTGAAATTCAAGCCAATGTGACTATACCTCTGCAACCAGCAACATACAAGTGAAATCTATATAGTGGATCTTACATTAGTGTTTATGTATTATCATTTTGATCAAACGAGTTGACTAAAAATATATGATGCTACCCTTGGCAAGCATCAAATACATCTTAGTCAATGAGTTTGATAAAAATGATAATACATAAACACAAATGTGAGATTCTATTTATCACATAAAACGAATGACAGACAAAAAATATCCTGCATCATCACCTCTAGCCTATACATTATTCACGGGTCCATGTTTAAAGCTGTAGTTCGATTTCAAATGTGTACATACACATGTAAATAGTTCTTTGACATTTACACAGCAAGAAGAATGAAATGGTTTCTAGAGGGGTAAATTAAATTATTTCCGCAATCTTGTTGATTTAAAAGACTTTCACTGCATTTACTGGTTTTCATTAAACAAGAAAATAAATAAACTTTCCACGCACATACGCCTTAGCAACAATGATGTAATTTTTCCGCGAAACAGCATAGTCGCACAAACTCAGGCACATACTGTGGCTGGTTTTTCTGGCTTCACACACTCATGACTAAAAACTAATCAGAACTGGGACCCAAAAAACGATAATACACTAGTGTTTTATCAAAAATAAGTCATGGGTTTAATACACTGCCGGAGGAGTTTTATGTGATATACACACTTACTTTATGATCCCAGTGCAGCTTTTTGTTATGATGTAGAGGTTCTCCAGGCTCCATTGTTTTAAATATAGGTGCCTCAACCACTTCCTCCTCTGAAATTTTTGAAGTTGGGTAAATAGTGATCACCATTTCAATCTAAATTTCTTTTAACCCTTTACCACACAATTCTGGGTTTTAAGAACTCCAAGGAAAAGGACTTTTGAAAACTACGTGGGGAAAAAGAGAAAATGCTGGTAACCATCATTTTCTCCTTTGCCCACAATGTTTTCTACCCTTTTAAAGACAAACTTCTTAAGTTGTGCAAAACTTAAGTTGTGGTCCACAAAATTAATTCTTTCACTCTTTACCACATGAAAAAATGTTAAGACTCGTCCAAATTCAAAGCACTTGCAGACGACAAGATAAAATTTAATGCAGTGCAAAAATTGAAATTGGCTTTAGAAGGGTAGAAAACATCGTGGGAAAAGGAGAAAATGTTGGTTATCAGCATTTTCTCATTTTCCCATAATGTTTTCAAAAGCTTTCTTTCTCAGGGTTGTTAAAAGTCAGGATTCTGTGGTAAAGGGTTGAAGTTGGACTAGTTTAACATTTTGTTGTTTGATAAAGAGTAAGACAATTTTCTCTGTTACTGAATCTACACAGTTCTTAACTGTTTACTACACAGTCCCGAGTTTTAATGACCCTGAGGAAATAGCCTTTTGCAAACCCTGTGGGAAAAGGAGAAAATGCTGGTAACCAGAAAAAAAGTGCGGAAAAAGGTTTTATCAGTGAAATTTCGTAAGTCCAAGGCCTGTAAATGCGTCAAAAAGCAGTGGAGCGGGACGAAACTGCTGGTAACCAGAAAAAAAGTGCGGAAAAATGTTTTATCAGTGAAATTTTGTAAGTCCAAGGCCCGTAAATGCATCAAAAAGCAGTGAAGCAGGACGAAACTCGAACTTGAAGTGTAAGTCATGGGGGTTGATGTACACACCAAAAATCAGCTCTATTTGTAGCAGCGTTTAGAAAAAAGTGCGGAAAAATGTTTTATCAGTGAAATTTTGTAAGTCCAAGGCCCGTAAATGTGTGAAAAAGCAGTGGAGTGGGACGAAACTCGAACTTGATCTGTAAGTCATGGTGGTTGACTTACACAGCAAAAGTCAGGAGAATATCTACCAGCATTTAGAAAAAAAAGTCCGGAAAACTGATTTATCAGTAAAATTTTGTAAGTCCAAGGCCCGTAAATCTGTGAAAAACCAGTGGACCAGAACGAAAGTCGAACTTGATCTGTAAGTCATGGTGGTTGAGTTACACAGCAAATCTGAGATCAATACCTACCAGCTTTTAAGAAAAAAGTCCGGAAAACTGATTTATCAGTAAAATTTTGTTTCTTCCAAGGCTAGTAAATCCGTGAAAAACGAGTGGACCAAACGAAACTCGAACTTGATCTGTAAGTGATGGTGGGTGACTTACACACCAAAACTCAGCTCAATATGTATCAGCATTTAAAAAAAAGTCTGGAAAACTGAATTGCCGGACTGACGGACAGACGGACGGATGAAGTGCAAACCTAAAGTCCCCTTCGGCTTCACCGGTAGGGGACTAATAATCATTTCATTGTTTAAAACATCTTCTGGTAACTTGCACAGATCTTCTAGCTAAGCCATATTGGCAATATAATGTGCCCAGAAATTTTTATTCAAGAGCCACATGACATCAATGGGAGGAGCAATCCATTGAGTGTCATTAGGTCAGTTCTAGAAAGTAATCTCAAAATGAGAAAATTTCAAAAGGAATTATAATGCTGGAAATCGATGAACATCCCTCCCCCTCCAAATTCTTAACTCTTCAACAATCTCACATTTTTAGGACCCTGAGAAAGAGGGCTTCTGAAAACTTTGTGGGGTTAGGAAACAAGAGGGCCATTGGCCCTAAAGTGCTCACCTCAGTAAGGTCATGTAGGACTGATCAGGTTGAAAAGATCCTGGTTGTGACAATGTAAAACACATGAGTGTAAGTGATCTACTTTTTGACTGGTTTAGCCTGTTTTTGAATTTCTATTCTGGCTCAAAACTTGGCATCTCGAGTCACACAAGGATTTTCTAAGATTTGGCCCCGTGACCTACTTCATGAGCTGACATGACTAGATATCACTACTTTTCCGAGATTTCATCCAGACAAACATTCTGAACAAGTTTATTGAGTATAAGGCTGAAAATGTGGCAGTTAGAGTGCACACAAGGTTTTCTAAGATTTTGCCCCCTGACCTACTTTTTGACCCCATGTCACCCAATTTCAAAATTATCTTAGATTTTATTAAGACAGACATTTGGACCAGTGGCTGAAAATGTAGCCTCTAGAGTGCACACAAGGTTTTTCTAAGATTTGGCCCCATGACCTACTTTTTGACCTGACATGACCCAATTTCCAACTTGTCGAAGATTTTATCCAGACAAACATTCTGGCCAAGTTTCATGATTATTAGGCTGAAAATGTGGCCTCTAGAGTGTACACAAGGTTTTTCTAAGATTTGGCCCTGTGACCTACTTTTTGACCCGATGTCACTCAATTTCAAATCTGTGCGAGATTACATCCAGACAATCATTTTGACCAATTTTCATGTGTATCAGGCTGAAAATGTGGCCTTGCGACTTTGTGCTCCGGTGAGCTAAAATGCTAGTCGCCAAAGACAGATCAAATATATTGTTTGAAAGTGCTTACAAAATAGACAAATCTAAAAACTTTGTCTTGCAGTAACTAGCTTTCTGAACTTCTGATCAACCATCCAACAAATAGTATTGAAATTTTACAAACTTTTTTTGTTTTTCTTTTATATTACCTGAAGGATACTGGTCTTGGTCCTCTTTCTTTGAGGACTTCGTTGTTTTTCTTGGGCGACCCCTGCTGCTTGATGTCGAAGCCTTTTCTGACTTCAATTTAAGAGTAATATTTTTCCTGGCTGGTCTTGGGCTTGATGATAGGGAATTTTCTGACTCAAGTTCCACATCTGAAAAAGTAAAAAATAGATTACAGACGATATGTTCATTGTTGTATTGTTGCTAAGGCTTCACAATTAATCTCTGAAAGATTTCAAGCGCTAATTGCATTTCACCTATTTGAAGTCTATTAACCCTTTACCAAACGGCAAAATTTTAGACTTGTCCAAATTGAAAGCATTTGCAGATGACAAAATTAATGCAACTCGGATATTAAACTTGTCACGGGAAGGGTAGAAAACATTGTGGGAAAAGGAGAAAATGCTGGTTACCAGCATTTTCTTCTTTTCCCACAATGTTTTCAAAAGGCTTCTTTCTCAGGGTCGTTAAAAGTCGGGATTGTGTGGTAAAGGGTTAAGTTTTGAAAACCTATGTCAATCCCTTCATGATATGTAAATTAAATATGATGATACTTGGGGTTTACCTTAACAATCAAATATAGGCATGATGACCTTCATGAATTTAACCCAGCAGTCCATTTATTGACTTTCTAAACACAGTCATCAAACTGAAAAGCTCAAACAAGAGAAGGGTATACTAACTCTTTACCTATGACAAAATCTTAGATTATTCTAAGTTGAAAGCATTTGCAGACAACAAATTAGATGTAGCAAGAATGAATGAATGATTGGAATTATTTCTGAACGTCTCGAAAACATTGTTGGTTACCAGCATTGTCTCATTTTCCCACAATGTTTGAAAAAGGCTTTTTTTTCTTAGGATCATTAAAGGGTTAACTGCCTAAAATGGAATTATGAGGGAAAAAACTTTGTTCAAAAGTTCAAATGAATCCCCAGTAACCACTTCTAGAACCCCACCTCATTTTAGACCTTTTTGTTACTGTATAAGTGCTAACTTTGGCGACATGGAAATTTTTGTGATTTCGCAAATCTGAAAAATTCGCAAACTTTTCTGTTCGCTTATTTTACCTAAAATATACCAACAAATACTGAGGGTCTTGAAATCTGTATGCAAAATGTCCATAAGCGATAATTCGTAATTTTTCGACACACATATGTAATATCCACATATGGTTAATCCTTAAGATTTGGAACTAACTTAGTCGCTCTCATTTGGACTTGTTCAAGGCTTTCAATGTCTTTTCGAAGATATGGATACCAAACAACATTTGCAAATTTAAAATGCTGTCTAACTAATGCTGTATAAATCCTAAAGAAAGACTGTTTGTCTAGGTATTCAGATGTCCTTCTTCTTAATGCTAATATACAATTAACCTTATTTATCTTCTTAAAAATATGTTGACTTAACTTTAAGTCTTTAGAAAACAATACCCCTAAATCACTCTCTTCCTTAACTGATTCTAGGTTTCTGTTATTCATAACATAGTCATATTCAGGGTTATTCAGTAAACACTTATACCTCGGAAAAAACTTTCAAACAAATTACAAACTTGAAAACAAAAATATAAATAAGGAATATAAGGAAAAGGATTTGGGGATAATGACTGACAATGAACTCAACTTCCAAGAACATATTGACACACAAGTCAAAAAAGCAAACAAACTGCTTGGCATTATAAAGTGGTCGTTCACATATTTAAATAAAGAAATGTTTATGACGCTATATAAAAGCATTATAAGACCACACTTAGAATATGGTTTGGTCAGTGTTACATAAAAAGGACTATGTCCTACTTGAGAATGTACAGCGTAGAGCAACGAAATTAGTCAGGAATATTGCAGATTTTGATTATCCAACAAGACTTCGAAGGTTAGGCCTACCTACTCTACACTATAGAAGAATATGTCAAGACTTGGTGGAAACATACAAGATCCTTAATAGATATGAAAACATAGAACTGGAGCATTTCTTTGTACTCAACAAGACAACAACAAGGGGTCATTCACACAAAATCTATAAGAGGCAGTATATCTTGAAAATTAGAGGTGCAATTTTTTCTCAACGTATTATTGATACTTGGAATAAGTTACCAGATGGAGTGGTGCAAGCTGAAAGTGTAAACAGTTTTAAAAGTCTTTTAAACAGTCATTGGAAGAACTGTGATTTTAAGTTTACACCAATATACATGAACCTGGAAGCGGACATGTATAGAAATATTTATGAAGATCGATCAAAGAGGCAAAGCCTAAGGTGATCTGAAGAACAAGGTAAACAAGGTAAAAATAGTAAATAACTTTACACTTGGTCACATTAAAGGTCAATTTCCATAATTCTAACCATTTCATTAGTTTGTTTAAATCTTCTTGCAATATGCCCACTTGATCTGATGTTGTGAAAACCTTTGTGTCATCTGCAAAAATCCAAACACTACATCTTACAATGTCTGAAATATCATTTACTTAAATAAGAAATAGTATGGGCCCATGGACACTTCCCTTTGGCACGCTGCTCTCCACTGGCTTCCATGTAGATGAACTGCCCTTGACAGATACACATTGACAAATCACATGGCAATACCTTAAAATTATGTTACTACAGACAGGCACCAACAATATCAAACTACTGATTTTTAATGATTATCAGCAAAGCTACATGATACAATATCAAGTGATGCAAGTCAATGTGGTTTTTTGTTTCAAAAAGCCTTGATAAAATGGATTTCATCCCATGTGGTCAATTTTTTCTACAAAAATCATCCCCATCCAGTTTGGGACAATTTTTCCAGAAGATTTCTTGATACTAACTTAAGAATAAATTTAAGCAATGAGATCGTAATCGATTATATTCTCTGGTAACCTCGGATGCTTCTCACTTTGATTGAAACTACCGCTAACCTTCGATGTACAAGGTTACAATATCGTTCCCTTGTGAAACAAATCGTTTGATGACCGAAATGCAATCAGTTGTTAGTTTCAAAAGTTAAAATCTTTACGAATGTCACAGAACAGTATTCATTTATCTGAAAAAACATTCAGATATGTACCATGAACATTTTACACTGCATGAAATTTATCGCCAAAATAAAAAAAAAAAATGCATCTCTTTTGGCTGTATAAGAGTGAACCTACCCGGATTGCCCTCCATGTTTGCTGATGTATTCAGGGAACAATTTTCATTGGTTGATTTCTTTTCACCAAAGCCCGGGAGCCTAAATATCCGGGATCTATCGGGGTCGAGAAATTTACGGATCGAGATGAAAATATACTTAAGGACAAAAGTCTTGTCCGGTTAGGGTTTCCTTACTAATGTCAAAACCAGTGAAGGTATGACCTTGAAATTTTGCTTATTTTCTTTCAGCCAATTTCCAAACTGGTAAATCGGGTTTTGATTTCAAGGCTGCACCGAATTACCGAGATTCAGTAACGGCGACGTTTTTCACGTGCATCGTCATGTATGCAAAACTGTGTGTTTCACTATTGATTTGTTTATGTCAACACATCTTTATCGATATTCCAATCTAAAGACATCGAAAGATTTCGAATTTCTTCAATTAATTCAGAAAAATGAAGCTTTCAAATGAACAGCGTGCGCGCGTTTTAGGCCAACTTGAGGCAGGGCCACAGCCGCACATGTAGCCCGTGTATTTGGTGTAAACGAAAGAACTGTTCGACGTTTACGCCAAAAGTTCGCAGCTTATGGGACCGTTGCGGACCTGCCACGCTCTGGACGGCCCCGAGTAACAACCTTGCGTCAGGATAGGCATATTCAGCTTACTCACTTACGCAACCGTTTTGCGGCCCCAAATGACACGGCACGTAACACACCGGGTCGTAATAGACCTCGCATTAGTGCAAGGACTGTGCGGCGACGTTTGAAAGCAGTCGGCTTACGTTGCCGTCGTCCATACCACGGATCTAAATTAACACAAAATCACAGACGTTTACGAAGGCAATGGGCTTTACGTCATCGAAGATGGCGTTTAAACCGATGGCAAACGCTTATGTTTACCGACGAGAGTAGATTTTGCATTGATTCGAGCGATCGACGACAGCGTGTATACCGGCGCAGTGGAGAGAGATTTGCGGAACCGTGTGTCGTGGAAACTGACCGTTGGGGTGGGCAAAGCATCATGGTTTGGGCAGGGTTTACCTATCATCACAAGACTCAGCTCGTGTTTCTTGACTTTGGTCGAGGACGGGGTCGTGGTCTCACTGCGCAGCATTATACTGACCAAGTTTTGCGTCCAATTGCTCTGCCATTTATTGTTGCCCACCCAGGTACTGTTTTACAACAGGATAATGCCCGTCCCCATGCCGCAAGACTGACCCAAAACTTCTTGACCACACATAATGTTCCAACATTACCTTGGCCAGCTTTATCACCCGACCTGAACCCAATCGAGCATGTATGGGATTACATGAAACGTAAGATCAGATCACGGAACGTAAACAACGTCCAGCAGTTAAGACGGGCAATTGCTGACGAATGGAACAATCTTCCTGTCAGATTTTTACGCAGGCTAGTTTGCTCCATGAGGCGAAGGTGCACTGCAGTCATAAGGGTACATGGGGACCATACTCATTACTGATTTTGTCTTATCAGCATAATGCAACTTCCTAATTTATAGTGCCCTACTTTGTGGGGGTTTTGCATAGACGGTACTGATCCAAATTCTTTCAAAATTTTACCATTAAATGTGTCTTGAATTGTTCTTTTCATTGATACCTGATTTGTTTTTGTACTCTGAACAAAAAAAGAAATATTCAATATTTTGTGGACCGGACAAGACTTTTGTCCATTGTCCTTCTAAACTGGTACCCGTTGTATCTCCCGTAACCGTTCGATTGATACGAAGATCGATAACAGGCTACCAGTTTAAAATTCATCCCGCTTTAACTTTTAAACCAAATGGATTGCTTAAGACTCACGAAATCCCAGATGGAAAATGGATTTTTCTTTTATCTCTTATTAAAGCCCTAGATAAACCCAACACACATTTTTAACCTTTTTTTTTTTTTCAGAATGTTTCATCAAAGCGACCAGTGTAGATCAAAGATCAGACTGATCTTAATCTACGCTGACCGCAGTCAACTATTTAAAGTGGTGAAAGGGTCCACGACGGATTATCTTTTCAGCCCTTACTCTGCTGTACAGAAGCGATCAACCAAAACAGGGTTTTGCTCTATCGCTTCAGACCTAGATCTTCACTGACTATGAAGGTTTGTTTGTATTGGAATTTTTACGCCATTTTAACAGCTCAGGTCATATCATGACGGTCGGTGACGCATCGATGTGTTTCCTGGCTTTCTCACACCAGTACTGACACAACTTTCTTTCCAAAGCCACTGACTACTTTTCTCACATGCATCAGAGGCCAGAGGCGCAAAATCGCCGGAAAGAAAGTTTGCCTCAACCGGGTATCGAATTCGCAACCACCAGGTCAAGAGTCGGATACGCTAAGCACAACAAAACAGAACCACTGAGCTACTCGGGCGGACTAAGCCTAAGTGCCAAGTCTCTATCTCAGCACTGACTCCTGGTGGCATTTTTAGGACTCTTTTTTTCCCCAGATACAAAAGTGTCTTTCCAGTAAGAACACCGATTAATGGGTGTAAGTTTTGTCTAGAACTAAGCTGAGCAATTTCACTTGCCAATGGGCCAATATACAGAGATGACAAAACATGAGATCTTTCGCTCCATTATAATGAAGCTACGGTTTACTGTCGAACGATGACGACTGAAAACTTCTGTGCCCCGGCTTTGTTTTTTTTTTTTACACAAAATATATGTTGTTGGAACCCAAAAATCTTGGGCTGATTTGGAAGAGGCAGCACTTGTATATTTATAATGGAATAAAAACACTGACATGGAACGTACGGTACAGTTTCGGGACTTACAATGATCATACGTGTAAATTCAAAACGTTATAAATTTACTTTGCCGCCTGACATGTTCAGTTTGACTTGGAATAGTTAGAAAAATACAATGAGAGGATAAAAAACTTTCTTCTGTTGCGCCGAGGAAAACATGCCGCTGTATTTTGTTTTCATACCATCGTAAGCATACAAAATCAAAACGAAGAAGTTCTTTAATACTTCAACCACCCCGAATAGCTCAAGTGGCAGAGCAAATGACTCGCAAACGTCAAGTCACGGGTCACTTGAGGATGTGAGTTCGAGCCCCACGGCTGGCCATTTAAAATATTACTAACACATTAACAGTCTTTCGGATTTGACGCTTAACAGTAGTTCCGCGTTAAAGAAGCATGCGTTATTTAGGATAGGTTTCGTCCTGTATCTCGTACAAAGAATAAAAGGACAATCAATCACTTAATCTCCATTTACGTTCTGGGCCAAAGAGTTTATGATGTCTCCTTTAACAATTTTGAAATTAATCAGGCTGGTGTCATCATAACGTTTGCATTGTTTTGCACGATGTGTTACACCTTGGCCACGTCTATTGATGACACGAGCGTTATTGATAATTTCAACAAAGAATTACGGCACTGTTAGTGATGCTATTCAGTGAAAGAAAAATCGGCTGGATGGAAAAAAAAAAGAAAGTGGTACGGTGGATAGCATACTCAGCCAAAAAAGTGGTCCGGCGCTCGCCGAACCTGCCAGACCGGCGACGACGGCCTTGTTGCCAAAATGCAGTCTGATCTTTGACAACACTGCTTGGGGAAAATCGTTCGTAAGGATTAACAGTACATATTTGAGTTAAGGGTCAAAGTCTGTTTAACCCTTTCCCAAACAAGCCCTGGTTTTCTAGTGTCTTAACACTACCCTTCTGGAGAACTTTCTGTCATTTTCATCAAATTTAAAATTGTCGTCTGCAAACTCTTTCAGTTTGGACCAGTCTAAAATTTATCGTTTGGGAAAGGGTTAACCCTTTACCACACAATCCTGTGCTTTGACGACCCTGAGAAAGAAGGCTTAAAAATATCGTGGGAAAAGGAGAGCATGCCGGTAACCATCATTTTATCCTTTTCCCACAATGTTTTCTACTCTATCAAAAATCAAGTCTCTTTTTTGATCCAAATTGAATTTGTCGTCTGCAAATACTTTTAATGTGGGGCAGACTAAAATTTTGTTGTCCGGTAAAGGGTTAACCCTTTACCACATAATACCGACTTTTGACGACCCTGAGAAAGGACCCTTTAGAAAACATTGTGAGAAAAGAATATTTTCCACCTTTTCCAAAACAAATTTCAATTTTTAAAGTCGCATTTATTTTGTCGTCTGCAAATGCTTTCAATTTCAACCGGTCTAAAATTTTGTCGTTGGGTAAAGAGTTAAAAATCGGTAACTTGAAAGTGAGTCAACACATAGTCCTTACAGCACAAGATTATAAAATTCCACGTACATATATATCCTGTCTAACTGATAAGGCTTGTTATATCTCGAATTTAACTAACCTACCTGTACAGAAGTAGATCTAGACGCTTTGCATGTTACTTATTCAACGCTCAGGAGTAAGAAGAAATGTTTATCTATTTATTTATTTATTTTTTATTCATCTATTTATTTAGGTCTTTTTATTTATTCACCCAGAATTTGTTAATCTTTAATTCCTATGTGCTTATTTCTTACATAAATTGTTTCATTTAAACGCCAACGGTTTAAACCTTCATCACACAATCTCGTGTTTTAACGACCCTGAGAAAGAGGCCTTTTGAAAACATTGTTGGAAAAGGAGAAAATGCTGGTAACCAGCATTTTCTCATTTTCCCATAATGATTTCTACCTTTCTCAAATCAAACTTCACTTTTTCAGTCACATTTATCATATGTTTGACGTCTGCGAATACTTTCATTTTGAACAAGTCCAAAATTTTGTCGTTTGGTACAGAGTTAAATAAAACGTGTAAATAACTGTTTTCTTTTAATACGGCCAGATAGAAACTCTATCAAACATTTTTAAATAGACTAGAGGCTGAATATTCGACCACAAAACCAGGGTTTTACATGTGCATTTTACATCTCATTGTACAATCTGTTTGTATGATTCCCAGCTGACTTTCAACTTTAGATCAGACTTTTGGGTTGCCAGTAAGAAGTCTTGCCTAGGATTTTGATATAAGAACAGGGTCCGTATTCACCAACCATTCTTAAGAACGTTCTTAGTCTTATTCTTCAAATTTTTCTATATTTGAAAGTAACACAACTTCTGATTGGCTAAATCATTTGGTTTAGCCAATCAGAAGTTGTGTTACTTTCAAATGTAGAAAACCTTGGAGAACAAGACTAAGAATGTTCTTAAGAATGGTTGGTGGATACAGATCCAGGATTTTGCAATCAGAATAGCCGAAACTGATCACGGTGAGGCACAAATTTTGCTCACTATCTTTGAACAGTCATACCAACACCAACCCAGATGATGATGTTGTTACATTCTTCAGTTGTGTTCTGTGCTTTGGTGACATCACATTGTTTGATACTGGACAGTGGAGGTAATTTTTTTCCTTCAATCACCGTCTGTCTGTCTGTCGGTCGGTCGGTCGGTCTGTCGGTCGGTCGGTCGGTCGTCTGTCCGTCTGTCCGTCCACCCGTCCGTCTCTCTCTCATCAATAATAGACAGATCAGCTTTACATAGATTGATAATCGTACGTACTGCAGATCGTGTTTCACTGTTTCTTTCTCAAATTGTGATGGTTTCTAAACGACTGGAAAATCGCGCGGCATATACATTTCAGGTGACAGGCCTCCAAAAATAACAAAATTTCCGACCACTGAAACTATTTTCTTCAAACCTGGAGACTCAGTTCAGATAGAATGTGAAGCGAATGCACAACCATTGCCTGTGTATGTTCTTTGTTTCTTTCTTTATTTGTTTGTTTGTTTCTTTCACTGAAGCTAAGTACCTGATTCACACGTGTATTTTCGTCTTGAGGTGACTGTCTAAGAAAATATTTTGTATTCATAGAACCATTCACGGTCACCAAATTTCCTTTTTGGACCTACCAAAAAACCAATGTACACGTAGAAAACATGATTCACAATGGCAAAAATGTGTTTTAATGGTACTGAAAAATGTGTAAGGAGGTAAATTTCTGGTAGTAAGCAACTGCTCAAGATTATCCTGCAATATTTTTCATAACTAATTGCCCCCTTGTGTGTAAAATGTACTTTTAGAGAAATGAGTTTGTTAATCTCAAAACATGGATACACGACGTCGGTTGACGCCTGAAAACACAATCCACCGAAACATAAAAAAAATGATAATAAATTGAGTCATGCTCTGTGAAAAGAGGGCTTGATGCATCTGCGAAAAGAATCGATCCAGGTCAGCCTGCGCAGTCCGCACAGGCTGACCTGGGCCGAAACATTTCGCTATTGGTCAATTTTCTGCATGTTAAAGGATCAGTCTACGTCATGATTTTTTTTTTTTTGGTCCGCAAATTCTTTCAATTTTGACAAGTGATAAGTTTTGTTGTCCTACGTAAAAGGGTTGAGCAAGATTTTTCCTGCAAAACATAACTTTGAAATCCCAATATTTTGTTTTTACTGTGGATTGGAAATTTTCGTTTGATTTATTGAGCAGTTCAAAGGTTAATTATCCTAGGTATAAATGGAACCGAAATGGGTACCTGTTTCTTTCGGGCGGCATCGACGATCGAGTAATACAACAGAATGGAACAGGGACCATTACTTTTACGAGTACATCGGAAAAGGACGAAGGGATCTACCAGTGTTTTGTGGAAAACAACCTCGGTGTTTCTCTCTCCTCTAAAGTGAAACTAAGAGCAGCAGAGCTTCGTAATTTCCCCTCAGAGCCTGTTCAGGTTCATCTGTTATTTCTCATTTGTTTGTTTGCAAACACCGCTTTCATCAGCATCTCAGTCCATTCGGCGAACCGATGATCCGATGTAGCTACGGAAACGGCCGAGTTGTGACGAGTGCATCTCAGTCATATCATGGCAATGAGCTAAAAATACATACGTCGCACACGGATAAAACAGTACACACGACAGAAAAAAAAAGTATCTACACCATGCCAAATACGGTTCCAAGTAGCCTTTGGTATGATTGACGTATTTAGTGCATGATATACGCATGGTTTGCATTTTGATTTCTTGAAATGTTACGCCACGATATTCATCCGTCATTTATAAAAAAAACGAAGTTATTACCGACTAATTCATTATTTGTTCCATTTTGTTTACTGTTTTCGAATAAAATGCCAATAAATGCAATATTTTGTCTTTCAAAGTTGCAGGTATATGATAAAACGAATATTATGTTGTAGTAACTTTCCCGGTGCGTGGATTTGCTTCTCGCAGAGTAAGAAAATTTTGACATATTGCTCGACCTTCGGTCTCGCGCGATATCAAATTTTCTCACGATGCTCGAATCAAATACGGACCAGAAAAGTTACTAAAGCATACTATTCCTTATATATTAAACAGACATCATTCATACCTGATGGTTTATCCTTTTTTTTTTTACTTTATATTAAACAGACTACATTTATGCCACATGGCTTTACCATAAATTATACTGCCACATGTAACAGACAGTATTCGTGCCAAATAGCATACCTTTATATTCTCTCGTAGCTGTTACGCGACATCAGTGCCAAATGGCATACCTGTATATTAAACTCTTCAAGTTAACAGACAACATCTGCGCCAAATAGCTTTTCCGTATATTATACTTGTAAACTTCACCGGCAACATAAGAGCCAAAATTCGCTTACCTGTACACTATACTTCTATAGACAACATCTGTTCCAAATGGCTAACATGCCTGTATATAATACTCTTATATTTAACAGACAAAATACGTCTGCCAAATGGCTTTCCCGTATATTATACTATAATATTTAGCATGCAACATCAGTGCCAAATGGCTTTTGGAAAAGCCATTCGGCACTGATGTTGCCTGCTAAACCGCATATTATGCTCTTATACTGAACAGACAGAATCACTGCCAAATAGCTTTCCCATATATCATACACAACTTAGGACAACACACTGGCAAATGGATTTTCAATATATTATACTTTTATGCTTAACAGACAATATTTGTGCTGATTACCCTTCCTGTGTATTAAACTCTTATGTGCACAAGACAACATTTGTGCCAAATAGCTTTCACGTATATTATACTCTTTAGTTTAACAGACAACATTCGTGCAAAATGGCTTTGCCATATATTATAGGATTACTGTTATAACTAATAGATAACACCGGTACCAAATGGTTTTTCTGTATATCATACTTGTATATCTAACAGACAACATTAAATAGCAAAAAGGCTTTCTGGCATATTATAATCTTGTATTTGAAAGACAACATCAGTGCCAAATGGCGTCTCCGTTTATTGCACTCTTAAGTTTAACAGACATTATTATTTCAAAATGGCTTCACCGTATATTGTACTCTAATATTTAAAAGACAACATCCGTACCAAATGACATTTCCGCCTATTATACTCTTGAGTTTAAAGACATCACTGCAGAATAGCTTTCCCGTATATTATGCTCTTATATTTAAAAGCCAAATGGTCTTCCCGGTTATTATAACCTACAAATCATTGCAGAATGGCGTCCAGTATTTTATACCATTATTTAACAGAAAACATCTGTGCCAAATGGTTTTTCCGTATATTAGATCTATACTTTTATATCAGAAGGACAAAATTGTTGCAAACTGGCTTTCCCGTATGTTGAAGGCTTATATTTAACAGTCAACATCAGTGCCAAATGGCTTTTCCATATGTTAGATCTATAATTTTATATCATACAGACAAAATTAATGCAAACTGGCTTTCCCGTATATTATACTCTCATATTTAACAGACAACATCTGTGCCAAATGGTTTATCTTGTTATTGTATTGCCATATTTTACATACAACACCCATGACAAATGGCTTTCCCTTATATCATATTTTTTTAATTTTTAATCTAACAGAAAATACATGTGGCAGATGGCTCACCCGCCACTTTACCATGTCATCCACCTGTAAGTAATCCACCTGCAGAAATACAGTGGGTAATTCGGAACGAAACTGGCGGTTTGAAACCTGTTTATCTTGACTCACGTGTAACAATGGATCTTGAGGGTGATATTTTATTTCTTAACTCTGTACTGGATGTCAAAGTTTTCATTGCTTTACGGTCAAAATATTGATTTCAAATGGATAAAATGTATCCTTTTCCCACAATATTTTCTATCCTATCAAAGCCGAATTCCATTATTTATTTCAGTCACATTTGAATTGTCGTTTCCAAATGCTTTTAATTTGGACAAGTCTAAATTTTTCTCATGTGGAAAGAGTTAAGGCAAATTTCAAGATTATTTCAGTTATATCGAGGCGGCCAGTCTTCCTATACATGATCCATGATCCGGCATACGAAGCTAGTCATCACATGATTGTAGATCTATAGAATCCACCTTCTGTAACAACTGACTGAATCATGAGGTACACTGGTCATTTGACATGCAGAAAATTTACCAAAATCAAAAAGTTCCGGCCCAGGTCAGCCTGCGTGGACTTCGCAGGCTGACCTGTGCCGATGCTTTTTGCAGATGCATTAAGTCCCCATTTCACAGAGCATGGCTCAAATACCTTTGGAATTAAAAAAAATTGTCTCTTTTTGCTAGGGAGGTTACGTTTCACGAATGTGAAAAAGCGAGATGAACAAAACGGGCATTCATATTCCTGCATAGCCATAAACTCCGTGTTACGAAGCACAAGTGTTGGTCCCGAGTTTAAGCTAAAAGTGCTTGGAGGTAGGTATAAGTAGCTCATTGCCATGTGCGACTTTAAAACTTCTTGCGGATGGTGTAGATGCAAGATTATACTGCGCTGAACGTGCCGTCTGATTTTGCATCTACACCGTCCGACACTTCAAGCAAACCTACGTCTAAAATCACCTTGCTGAGTCTGTTAGTTCAACGGTAGCGTGCAGCACTTAAGACCACGGGGTCATTGGTTTGAATCCCTAACTCTTCCAATTTCTTTCCGAGGATTGCTGATAGTCATTGCGACAAGATTCATTCCTCTCTCACTGGTGATCATTGTTACGACGATGGTTATGGTATGTGGGAAAGTAGTCAGTGGCTTTGGAAGAATATTGTGCAAAGTACTGGTAATAGAAACTCTAGGAAAGCACTGATATGTCCACTGGCCACCACGATATTACTGAAATAATATTGAAATTAGTGTTCGACACCAAACAAACAGAAATTGTCTTGAAACATCCTCGCCCCCTAAAGTAAAAGGTCCAATCTATTAAATTTGCAGCGAAAGAGTTCAGTTTGCTACCGAGGAGTAGACCAATTTATTTCGGTAGTTTATCGGGAAATAATGATGGATTATGGTTTAATAATTTCATCGTTTCGATCAGTGAATTTACCGACTGATAAATTCACTGACAGAAATACAGAGAGCTCCCCTCTACTTCGCAAGTCCCAACAAAAAAAAAGGGGTTAGAAACATGAAATAAATAGAATATTTGGGTTTTTTTTTTTTGGTGAATGACTGAATTTTATTTCATCTCGTCAACATCATACGGTACTATCTTCACAAGTTGCTGCACCACTCACGAAAAAATTACCGATGATGTTCACTCGAAATAAATTTCGATCTTTCACAGAAAAAAACAAAGTATTCTCTTTTTTTTTTAAAACTGTATTTCAACTCTGTACAGTCGACAAAATGTAAGACTTATAAAATTTGCAAGCACTTGCAGAGCACAAGTCAAATGCAATTCAGATTGTGGGGTTTGCTTTTGAAAGGATAGAAAACATTGTTGGAAAAGCACAAAATGCTTTAACCCTTTACTAAACAGTCGATTCTAATGAAGAAGGTTCTTTTCAAAACATTGTTAAATATCAGTCCTATATTGTTTGAACTGCATTTGGACAAGTCTAAAATTTGTGTTGTTTGGTACAGAATTGATCCTTTACTAAACTCCTTTTCTTGTCTTCGAAAACCTTCGTCATTAAACTCGTTAAAGCTCGGGATTGTTTGGTGCAGGATCAAAGTAAAGAAGGATTTTGAAAACATGGTGGCAAAAGGAGAAAATGCTGGTAACCAGCATTTTCTCCTTTTACCACAGTGTTTTCTACCCTGTCAAGGACAAATTTCATCATTTGGGTCACCTTTAATAAAATTTTGCCATCTGCAAATGCTTTCAATTTAGATTGGTCTAAAATTATGTTGTCTGCTTAAGGGTTAATAAGGTTTCTCTCAGTTTACATCGAGTTTTGTTCTCATTTGCAGATGACAATATAAATGTGACTCAAAGGTTTAATTTTTTTTTTTTTTTTTTTTTTGAAGGGTAGAAAACATTGTGGGAAAAAAAAAAAATGCTGTTTACACCGTTTTCCCCTTTTCCCACAATGTTTCCAAAAGTCTTTTTCTTTCGGGTCATTAAAACTTAGGATTGTTTGGTAAAAGGTTAAGCGTCTTGCAATAGAACTCATTCAAAAGTCTTCTTGCAAAAGGAAAAGTCGCTCCAAATGATCGAGTCTTCACATTCTCCTTTTCCCGCCATGGTTTTACCCTATCAAAGACGATTCCCACCATGTAAATTGTTATCTACATAGAGGCTCTTACATGAGTGTTTATGTATTATCATTTTTTATCAAACGAGTTGACTAAAAATGTATGACACGAGCCTTGGCGAGCATCAAATACATTTAAGTCAAAGAGTTTGATAAAAATGCTATTACATAAATATGAATGTGAGATTCTATTTATCACATAAAACGAATGGCAGACAAAAGTATTCTGCATCATCATTTCAGCTTAAACACCATTCACGGGTCCATGTTTACAGCTGTAGTTCGGTTTGTAATGAGTACATACACAAGTAGATAGATCCTTGACATTTACACCGAAAGTAGAATGAAACAATTTCTAGAGGGGTAATTCCACTTATTTCCGCAATTTTGTTGATTTTAGAAAAATTTTGCTGCACTTCCTTTTTTTTTTTAGACATGAAAATAAAAATCTTTCCACGCGTATGTATACATCTTAGCATCAATGACGTTATTTCTCGGCGAAATGGCGTAGAAGTATAAGTTCCAGATCGTGGTGTGGCTTGTAATTCCAGCTTCACGCGCTTACAACTAAAAACTGATCAGAACCGGGACCCAAAAAACGATAATACTCGTACATTAGTGTATTATCAAAAAAAGTCATAGGTTTAATACACTGTCGGAGGTAGTCTGGATTACCAGCCCCTTCCTCTACGTTATTCATTATCTCCCGCTAGATGGCATTCTACAAATACACAATCGACATTCGGCATACCTCGGGTGTTCTGGTGATCAAATCCCTCGTCTGTATCACGTAGCTTGATATGCACCTGCACGGTACATTTCGCACATCTCCGGAAGCACGCCTCTTTGCCGTTATTGAAATTGTAAGGCTCCTCTTAAAAAAGAAAACATGAGTAAATTTTCTGTCATCTTTCTAAGAATATTTCAGTCGGCAAACAGTTTGTACATTCAATTTTTAGCGTGGTTTATCAATCCGTTGGGAGCTTTCATCGACAGATCGATAGAAGTGAATAACTTCACCGTGGTTGTTCATGTCGTTGCTAAGCGATCTACAGGGGCGCCCCCATGTTTAAGATCATGTGATTGGTAGTTCAAAATGGAAGCCTCCTTTATACAGACGAGGTTAGATGTAGGTACGGAATCGGCCGAGTTGTGACGAGTGACACAATCGAATCTTCGAAGAATATGACATGCGCAGACAACGCTACGTTATCGGGTCAGGCAAAGCGCAATAATGGTATCCTCACGCGTACCCCTTCATGCTTCCCCGTTTTCCCCAATTTCATCTGATCCAGTTTGATCAGTTAATAAAATGAGATCAATTTTGTACAAAAATACATTAACGAATCTAAAACGTGCTGTTCGGGTATGGTTTAAATAAAAAGTCGACTATGAATCATTTTCAAAGTAGCCCTGTTTTCGAACGTTATATAGGTCCATTGACATTTCGGATAGTTACAGCATTTCTGATATGTTGTGTTTTCTCGCTAAATAAGAACGACATTTAGAAAAAACTCACTGCCATGACTTTATTGCAATCGATCTGTTTTGAATTCAGCCTATGATCCGATTTTTATCATGCGAAATAACAATATCCCGTCTCCCCTGCTTATTACCAACGTGGGCCGCCATTATTGCGCTTAGGCTGACGTATTCTTGTAGTACGGCGGGGTACCAGATTATGTCGGAGGAGGTTTTATGTGATAAAAATGCATTAAATATTGACTAGTCTAAAATTTTTGTCGTATGATAAAGGGTTGAATTCAATAATATGGGTGACCTTCTTGAAACAGAATGTTTTATTGTTTTTTATGATCCAACAACTGTGTGCGCTTAGAGCAGATCTTGATCCTTGTAATACCAAATAAAATGGAATGTACTTTCCCAGACAGTACCAAAGTTGCAGACATTGCAATTTCGGAGCTTCCTTTTGCCAGGATATTGGCAAAGAAGTGAACAGTGTAGATTTAAGATCAGACTGCACGTCTGTGCAATCTTATTTTGATCTACACTGTCCGCACAAGCAACTACATCCTGATTCAGAGGGTTAAATCTATTTTGTTTTTCTTGCAGACACACCAATGATTCGCCCTGCACAAGTACTGTGGTCTAGTCCATACTCGTTGATAGTTCTAAGGGGAGAAGAGCTAAACCTTAAATTCATCTGTAGTGGAAAGTAACAAAGTTCTGTATATTTAAGCTATGCTCTTAGAAAAGGGGGCTTAATGCAACTGCAAAAGGTATATCTTCCAGGTCAGTCTGCACAGTCCACACAGGCAGACATGGGTTGAAACTTTTTGCTATTGGTCATTTTCTGCATGTCCAACGACCATTCTTCCTCCAGATTCAGTTCATTGTTAGACTAAATGGATTTTATGGATACGTAATCATGAGATGACTTTTTTGGTATAATGCATCATGGTATTCATGGAGATGCATTAAACTCTCTTTTGCCAGAGCATGGCTCATCTGTTTATTTTGTTGTTGCAGTTTTAGCCAAACAATTGTTTGTTTGATGTCTAACATAGTATTTTAGCTCACTTGAGCACGAAGTGCTCAAGGTGAGCTTTTGTGATCGTGGTGTGTCCGGCGTCCATCGTGCGTCGTCCGTCGTCCAGGCGTCAACAATTACCTTGAGTGCACTCTAGAGGCTACATTTTCAATTATATACTCATGAAACATGGTCAGAACGTTTGTCTTGATAATATCTCGGATGAGTTCGAAATTGGGTCATGTCGGGTCAAAAAGTAGGTCACTGGGCTAAATCTAAGAAAAACCTTGTGTGCACTCTACAGGCCATATTATCAACCTGATACTCTTGAATCATGGTCAGAATGTTTATCTTGATAATATCTTGGACAAATTTGAAATTAGGTCATGTGGGGTCAAAAAGTAGGTCACTTAGCCAAATCTTAGAAAAACCTTGTGTGCACTCTAGAGCCGACATTTTCAGCCTGAATCTTATGAAACTTGGTCAGAATGTTTGTCTTGATAATTTCTCAGACGAGTTTGAAATTGGGTCATGTCGGGTCAAAAAGTAGGTCACAGGGCTAAATCTAAGAAAAACCTTGTGTGCACTCTAGAGACCATATTTTCAGCCTGGTACTCTTGAGTCTTAGTCAGAATGTTTGTCTTGATAATATCTTGGACAAGTTCAAAATTGGGTCATGTCGGGTCAAAAAGTAGGTCACTGGGCTAAATCTAAGAAAAACCTTGTGTGCATTCTAGAGGCCACATTTTCAGCCTGATAGTCTTGAATCTTGGTCAGAATGTTTGTCTTGATAATATCTGGGACATTTTTGAAATTGGGTCATGCCAGGTCAAAAAGTAGGTCACAGGGCTAAATCTTAGAAAAACCTTGTGTGCACTCTAGAGGCCACATTTGTTGTCGGATACTCATGAAATTGGGTCAGATTGTCTGTTTTGATGATATCTCAGACAAGTTTGAAATGGGGTCATGTCTGCTGAAGAAGTAGGTCACTGGGCCAGAACGTAGGAAAACCTTGGTTGCTCCATAGAGGCCACATTTTCAGCTTTATACTGATAAAGGTTGGTCAGAATGTTTATCTTGTTGATATCTCAGACAAGTTTGAAAGTGGGTCATGTAGGGGCAGAAAGTAGGTAACATGGTCCAATCTTAGATAAACCTTGTGTACACTCTAGAGGCCACATTTTCAGCCTGATTCTCATGAAACCTGGTCAGAAAGTTTGCCTTGATGATATCTTGGACAAATTTCAAAGTGGGTCACATCTGGTCAAAAGTAGGTCACTTGACCAAATCTTAAAAAAACCTTGGGTGCACTGTAGAGGCCAAATTTTCAGTCTGATACTCATGAAACTTGGTCAGAATGTTTAATGATAACTTGGACAAGTTTGGAATTTAGTCACATTGGTTCAAAAAGTAGGTCACTTACACTCATGTGTTTTTCATCATTAAAACCAGGATCACTTCAGCTTTATCAACTGTAGATGACTTTACTCAGGTAAGCGCTTTAGGGCCAATGGCCCTCTTGTCAAAAATATTTCTGAATGTCACAGCGACCAGTGCACCCACACATGTGTTCCCAGAGGTGTTTTATGCATACTAAGAGCATCATTCTCAAGTTCAAAGCTGCTGGCTGCTTACCCATAGTCTTTTCAATGCTCTAGAGGCAGGAGAGCAATTTATAAATCCAAGCGTAATGAGTTTCATTACCAAAAATTGTACCTTGGAACAACTTCTGTCATGTCAAGGTGAGAAGTTGCAACTCATGGATTATTACCGCTAAGCTGAACAACCAAGCTACCAGTATTTATCTGTTAATAAATACAAATATTTCTTTCTTCGCACTTTACAAAACTCTATATGGCATGCAACACACGAAAAGGGGCCTTCGGACATATGCGTAAAAGTGTGTTATCCCAGATCAGCCTGTGCAGCCTGTGACTAATCCAAGACGACACTTCCCGTTTTTTTGCGATTTTCTGTGTCTTGAAAGTCTACTGTATAAAAAAATCTTATGTAGTCGTAAAGTGCCATCTCGGATCAGCCTGCATGGACTGCGCAGGGTAATCTGAGATGACACTTTACGCAAATGTCCGAAGGTCTCATTTCGCATGTTGCGGGCCATATATCATTATGATAGCAATTTAATGATGTCATGCAGTAGACTACTTTCATAACGAGCAATTCCTTATTTTTCCACGGGTTCTGCATGGCTCAGTGGTAAACTGTAGGGCTCGTGACCTGGAGGGCTTCGGTTCGAACCTCACTGGATCCACTTGGTCTTTCCCAGGAGTGTCCTTAGGCAAGATACTTCAGAGCCCTAGCCTAGTAATGGTGAAATCCAGGAAACATTTGAAAATGCGAGCCGTGATATGACTGAAATAATGTTGAAAGCGGCATAAAACACCATTCAATCAATTATTCATTTTGCTGCAATGTTTTATGTTAAACTTAACTTGGGTCTATAGTGTATAACATCTAGAGATATATTCGGTCCAAAATGGCTGCATTGTACATGTTGTACATGTATTTTCTAAAGTTTAGTCATTTCTGCCAACTAAAGATGTTGGTTTTGTTTACTTGGCACTTTTGGCATTACATATATGTCTTTACCAGAAGGTAAATTTTTAGATTGGTCAGATTTGAAAGCAGCAGCAGATCACAAATGAAATGTGCCTTAGCTGATGGGATGTAGATCTAAAACAGTAGAAAATATTACGGGAAAAGGAAAAAATGCTCCCTGCTACCAGCATTTTCTCCTTCACACACAATATTTTCGAAAAGTTTTTTTTCCCCCCTTACAAGGTAGATAAAACTCGGAATCGTTCGGTTTTTAGGATTAATTAATTGATTAGTTAATTAATATTCTGGTTTTATGATCATTTAATATTACTTTATTTACTCCTTACTATTCTGATTTTACCATTAAAGTCCAGCACCAACTGTGTACTGGGACAAAACAGAAGGAAACCTATCAGCCAAGGCAGATCTCCGAGATTTTGGCATGCAACTAGCCATTCCTGATGTTCAATATGAGGATGGTGCAGTATACCAGGCGCAATGCATTAACTCAGAAACACTTGTTCCAGACAGGAAGCTCTTCAGCGTGTTTGTTAAGTGTAGGTATATCGTCTTGTTTGAAAAGAAAGAAAGAAAAAAAAAAAAAAAAAAGAAAGAAAGAAAGAAAGAAAGAAAGAAAAGGGAAGAAAGAAAGAAATGAGCATGCTCTTTGAAAAGGGGATTTAATGCATTTGCAAAAAGGAATCGATCCATGTCAGCTTGCACAATCCGCGCAGGCTGACCTGGGTTGAAACTTTATATTGTTAAATTTTCTGCATGCCAAAAGACTGTTCTACCTCCAGATACGGTCAGTTGTTAGACAAAATGGATTTTATGAATCTATAATTATCTGATGACTTGCTTGGTTTAACCCTTTGCCGCACAATGCTACCTTTTAATGCCCCTGTGAAATAAGCCTTTTGAAAGCATTGTGGGAACAGGAGAAAATGCTGGTAACCAGCATTTTCTCCTTTTCTCACAATGTTTTCTATCCTATCAAAGAAAAATTGCACCATCTGAGCCACACTGAAATTGTTGTCTGCAAATGCTTTCAATTTGGACCAGTCTGAATTTTTCTCGTGTGGTAAAGGGTTAATGTATCGCTGAGATGCATTAAACCTCCTTTAGTCAGAGCATGGCTGAAATTAAAATACTGCACGTGGCCACCCTTCCAAAGGCTGATTTTAATAAAGACGTAATTTCTTTGCCAAAGAAAACCTCCGCAAATACATAAAAAAAATTATAACAGGGTCGCAGGTGCTGACCCTGGGCTGCAGTTATTTTTTCAGTCACCCTATGACGAAAAAGGGTGCGTGTTTCATAAATTTTTGAGCAATGCTTTAAGAAAAGGGGCTTAGTGCATCTGCAAAAAGTATCAACCCTGGTCAGCCTGCGCAGTCCACACAGGCTGACCCGAGTCGACACTTTTTGATATTGGTCAATATTCTGCATATTCAAGGACCAGTCTATCCCATGATTCAGTCGGTTGTTAGACAAAATGGATCCATAAATATATAATAACTTGCTTGGTATGATGCATCAGGGAGATGCATTAAGCCCCCTTTTGCTAGGGCATGGCTCATTTTGAGGTTACCTACCCTTGTGGTGGGGGTTCTTCTTTAGATAGTTAATTAATGACAGGTCCAAGTTTAAATGAATATCTTCTGTCATGAAAGACATTTAAACATTTCCACACAATCCCAACTTTGAACAACCCTGAGAAAGAAACCTTTTTCTCCTTTTCCCACAATGTTTTCTATCCTTCTTAAGACAAATCTCAATTTTTCAGTCACATTTATCTTGTCATCTGCAAATGCATTCAATTTCGACTAGTCTGAAATTTTGTTGTCTGGTAAAGGGTTAAGTTGATGTCAAATCTTCAGTACGACACAGATGACACAGCCATGAAAATACCTCGATGTTTTCTTCATAAACAGTCAAACTTATAGAAATACTGTATGTGGCCATGGTTCCATAGGTCTGCATTAACATAAATCAGATTTCCCTGCAGAAGAAAAGATATACAATAAAAATGACTTACAACACTCTTTCCATCCTTAACTCTTTACCATATGACGAAATTTCAGACGAGTCCAAATTGAAAGGATTTGCAGATGACAAATGTGTCTAAAAAGATGAATTTTGTCTTTAAATGGTAAGAAAACATTGTGGGAAAAGGAGAAAATGATGGTTACCAGCATTTTCTGTTTTTTCCACAATGTTTTCAAAAGCCCTCTACCTCCGGGTCGTTTAAAGTTGGCTTTGTGTGTCATAAAGGGTTAGCTTTTTACCAGACAACAAAATTTTGGACTTTCCCAAAACAAAAGCATTTAAAGACGACAAATCAATTATTGCCTAAATGACGGGATTTGTGTTTAAAAGGGTAGAAAGCATTGTGGGAAAGGGAGAAAAATGTTTGTTACCAGCAATAGCTGTTTTTCTGACAATGTTTTCAGAAGTCTCTATATTTCAGGATTGTGAAAACACAGGATTGTTTGGTGAAGGGTTAAATCCCTGAATAAATACATGTAGAGTGAAAATTTTCAACCAAGAGTAAATATCGAAATATTAAATTCCTTTCACCAGGAAAAAATTACTTGTATCCGTTGAGCTCAACAGAAAAATCGTATTTCAACCCTTAAACTGCTAAATAACAAGAATTAAAATTTCCAGCCAATAGTATATACCGAAACATAGCAAATATAAAGTGCTTGTTGCCGAAAAAAACTCTTCGCATCAGACAGTGTAGATCCAAGATCAGACTGCATGTTCTGTGCGTTTTGATCTTGATCTACACTGTCTGCAAATGGGCTGAGTCTCGCTTAGCAGCTTAAGGGTTACAGGGATGCGATTTTGAATGGTGCCATATCAGATAATCCACAATAATTATCATTTTGTGCTGATGATACTGATTTAAACTTTTTTGAATCAGAAGTAACAGAAAAAAAAAAAGATGTTTATTTGTAGCTGCACCCATATGGACAAATCCTCCTAAAGACGTAAATGCCCACCTTGGAGACAACGCTACGATCGTATGCCACGCTGATGGCTATCCGGAACCTAGGGTACAATGGTACATTAATGGCGTAGATATAGACAGTAAGATTTACGTTTCTTTCCAATTATGACAACTGATTGAATCCTCACCGTAAAATCTTAAGATTTTACGTCCCTTAAGATGACTGACTTTGTAAAAATTGCGTGAAAAGGAAAAATATGCTGGTATCCAGCATTTGCTCCTTTTTCCAAAATGTTTTCTCTTCGTTCAAAGACAAGTCCCAGATTGTGGAATGACTTTTGAAAACATTGTAGGAAAAAGAGAAAATGCTGGTAATCAGCATTTTCTTCCTTTCCCAAAATGTTTTCAATTCCTTCAAAGACAAATACAATAATTTCATCTCTTTCACAGACAACTCCAATCATTTGAGCTGCATTTGTCATCTGCATTTGCTGGTAATATAGATGAGTCTATACTTTTATCATCTGGTAGAGTTTAACCAAACGACAAGATTTTACACCACTCCAAATTGGAAGCATTTGCAGACAACAAAATAAATGCAAATCAAAGACTGAAATGTGATTTGGCAAGAGTAGAAAACATTGTGGGAAAAGGAGAAAATGCTGGTTACCAGCATTTTCTCCTTTTTCCACAGTGTTTTCAAAAGCTTTCTTTCTCAGGGTTGTTAAAAGTCGGGATTGTGTGGTAAAGGGTTAAATCTACTATTAGTGAAGTATTGAGATTTCTTGGCCAGAAATTGATTAATTTAGTCTTTATCCTGCTAAATAAATGAAACTAAACTTTTTTGAGCCGACAGTTAAAACCATGATTTTGCTATTTTTAAGGTACATGTATTTTGTTTTGGAAAGATATCTCCTTATCAGACAGCAAAGATCCAAGATCAGACTGCACAGAATGTGCAATCGGATCTTGATCTACACTGCCTGCAAAAGTCCTTGAGTCTTGCTTTGCAGTCTACGGGTTAATAACAAAAAAAAAGGTATTAACCCTTAACCACATGACAAAATTTTAGACTTGTCCAGATTGAAAGAAACTGTAGACGACAAATGATGGTATTTGAAGGTATAGAAAACATTGAGGGAAAGGGAGAAAATGCTGGTTACCGGGCAAAAGTAGAGGCAGAGCATCAGTCTCTCATACAAGATGCTCTGGTTCAGACTTTCATCATGAGCAAGGCCAACCTTTGCAGGTACCCACGCCCTGACGTGAGTACTGGTTAAGTTTTCAGGTCACATTTTCTGTGATTGATACAAGTTGTAGAACGACATTTACTATTAATGTAAAAATAGTCTTAACTCTTATCCTGCTAAATAAGTGACATGAAACTCTAAACCCGATAGCAAAACCAAGATTTTGCCTTTTCAAAGACATTCTTTGGGCAGAAATATCTCCTTACCGGACAGTGTAGATCCAAGATCAGGCTGCACATTCTGTGCAGTTTGATCTTGATCTACACTGTCTGCAAAAGGTCCCTAAGTCATGCTTAGCATCCTAAATTCAACTCATGCAAAGCCTAAAAGATGTCTTATTTGGAGAGGCCGAGAAAGGTACCCCTGAATGTCACTTATAAATTTACTGTTTGTTAAATATAATACCTTAGACCATCAATTTTGTCTTCATTTATGGGCTCATTTGACATTGGGAATGTTAAACAGTGTATTTATGGTCTATTGAATGACAAAGTTTTAAGATTTACAATCTTATGGATAGTAAAAGTTATACAGCAAAACCCCAAACCTTGTAAATCTACATTGTAACATAACTGTAGCTGTGGATGTATATAGACACTCAACCAAAGTACACAGAGCTTTAACCCTTTACCAGACAACAAACTTTTAGACTGGTCCAAATTCAAAGTATCTGTAGACAACAAATAAAATGTGGCTTCAATGATTGGATTTGTTTCTGAAAGGTTAGAAAACATTGCGGGAAAAGAAGAAAATGCTGGTTACCAGCATTTTCTCCTTTTCTCACAATGTTTTCGAAAGCCTAATTTCCCAGGGGTGTTAAAAGTCGGCATTGTGTGGTAATGGGTTAAACTTGTAGTTATTGAAAGGGAGAAGCAATTCTTTCAAAGATGACAAAATTTAGACTTGAATATATTAACCCTTTCCCAAACAATCCGGGGTTTTCAAGACCCTGAGAAAGAAGCCTTTTGAAAACAGTGTGGGAAAAGGAGAAAATGCTGGTAACCAGCATTTTCTCCTTTTCCCAAAATGTTTTTCTACCTTTTCCAAAATAGATTTTAATTTTTGAGTCACATTAATTTTGTCGTCTGCAAAAGCTTTAGTCTACATTTTTGTCGTTTGGTAAAGGGTTAAGAGAACTTACAGACCACAAGTTCAGTTAGACTTAAATGATGGGATTTGTTTTCTCAATGGTATAAAACAGTATTGGAAAAGGAAAAAATGCTGGTTATCAACAATTTCTTTTTTTCCTTCAGTGTTTTCAAAAGCTTTTTACTCAGGATTGTCTGTTACAGGGTTAACAGTTTACCACACAATTCCCAGTTCTAAAACCCTGACAGAGAAGGCTTTTGAAAACAGTTTGGGAAAAGGTGAAAATGCTGGTAACAAGCATTTTCTACTTTTTTCAAATTGTTTTCTACTCTTTCATAGAAAAATTCCACGATTTCAGCAACATTGAATTTTTCGTCTGCAAATGCTGTGGATTTTGACATGTCCAAAATTTTGTTGCATGGTAAAGACTTTAAGAAATGTTTTTTTTTTTTCGTTTGAAAATATCTCAAGAAAACTTAACAGATACTATGTAGATACTTAGTAGATAGTTGCCACATTATATCGGTTGGTCAGTAATTTCACCACAAAGATATTAAAACTTGTATTTCGGTGTTAACTCTTTACCAAATGAAAAAATTCAGGAATGGTCCATACTGAAATAATTTGCAGACCACAAATAAAAGGTGGCCAGCATAACTCAATTTGTCCCTGATAGCTTAGAAAACATTGTGGGAAATGGAGAAAATGCTGGTTACCAGCATTTTTTCCTTTTCCCACAATGTTTTCAAAAAGTGTCTTCCTCTAGGTCATTATAACTCGGGATTGTGTGGTAAAGGGTTAACGGGTTGTGTAACTTTTTAAACTGTAGACAGCTGAATTCCATACCAATAAATGGACGTTTCCACTCTGATAGTAAAATTCACTATTTTTGGGCTGTTCTGACCAGAATGTCTTATAAAAAGACAGCCAGCGTAGATCATAGATCAGACTCCACATTTCATGTTTGATCCATCATGTCCATAATAGCATCTAGAATCTTTCTCAAAATTTAGGGCTATGATTTTGGATCATTTGAAAAGCACTTACAATCAAGTAGCTGTAAAACATCAATAGGACTTTCAAAATTTATTGCCTGTTTACATTATGACACTTGAGTTGCACACTCAAAATGTGACTATGACAATGTTATAAATAACACAGCAAGATTTAGCTTTTCTTTCTCAGGGATAAGAAATACCCCCCACTTTCTTTTTTTATCTACTCATGAATAAAAACACAGATAAAGCTGGTCATATCTTTCATTGTAGAATCACAAGACATTCGAGTACACTCTCATCGATTTCTACGACCAAATCTGACAGCTGTTATTCTAACCAACCTATACCTAAGCGACCACATGAACATACAGTGCAACGCTAGTAACACGTATGGCTATGTATGGGGAGATGTGTACATTAATGTTACACCCTGGTTAGTCTTTACTTATTCTTAAAACTGCACAACATAACCATCCATGACCATTTAATAATCATATACAATACAGTAATATCAAGCTTATTCAAACATGCAATGATTCTAGTAAATGTATATTGATTTATCAAAAATGGCAGGAGGGTACCTTGTATATACATTTAACTACTTATCACATGAGAAAAATGTAGACCTGTCCAAATGACAAGCATTTGCAGACAACAATTCAAATGTGGCTTAAATAATGGAATTGTGGGAAATGGAGAAAATGCTGGTTACCAGCATTTTCTCCTTTTCCCGTAATGTTTTCAAAAGGCTTTTTCCTAGTGGTTGTTGAAACTCAGAATTATGTGGTGAAGGGTTAAAGCTTACTGAAGCAGCAGTTCTGACTGTTCATGAAAGAAATCAGAATGTCTGCTGCACTTTTTTTAAAGGATCAATAGACAACAAAATGATGTACATGTATAATGTATAACAAAATCGGCCTTAACAAAACTTAGTAATAACTTTTTAACCCTTTACCATACTATCCTGAGTTTTAACGACCCTGAGACAGAAGCATTTTGAAAACATTGTGGGAAAAAGAAGAAAATGCTGGTAACCAGCATTTTCTCCTTTTCCCACAATGTTTTCTACCGGTCCCATATCAAGTTTCAATTTTTAAGTCACATTTAAAATGTCGTCTGCAAATGCTTTGAATTTGGACTGGTCTAAAATTTTGTCGTTTGGTAATAAATAACATACGTATTCAGTCAGTAGAAGGACTCAGTTACTTGCAAGTTGTAGACAGCCTTTGTACTGATCTTGATCTACACCTTCCAAACATGTCATGCTCAGCATAAAGGGATTGATGTTCTCAGTTATTTTTTAGTGATTCAAATACAAAGTTAACCCTTGACCGGACGACAAAATTTTAGCCTTGTCCAAATTGAAAGCATTTACAGACGACAATTTTATTGTGGCTCAAATGGTGCAATTTTTCTTTGATAGGGTAGAAAACATTGTGGGAAAAGAAGAAAATGCTGGTTACCAGCATTTTCTCCTTTTTTCACAATGTTTTCAAAAGGCTTTTTTCCCAGGGGCGTCAAAAGGCGGCATTGTGCAGTAAAGGGTTAATTGTAACTAATTCATCAATCACTCTCCTTTTAGAATAATTACGACTTTCCTTTGGAAAGAACAGGGAGTCTTCACAATTACAGGTATCTAGTCCCACAAAGATTTATCCATTCATATTACCAATTTACACTAAAAATGTAACAGACATACAGTTTGAAAAAGAAGATCCATATACATGTATTGCATTTTCATGGCCATTTAGATTAGAATTTCTTCCAGAATAGTGGACTCTGTAAATCCAAGATTAGACTGCACATTCTGTGCAGTCTGATCCTGATTTACACTATGTATAAGAAAGTGGCAGAAGATGTAAGACAAAAATGTTTGTTTCTCTCATCATTTCAGAACTAAGCCCAGAAGAACACAAAGGCTTCAAAGAACTATTTTTCCATATAGAGTGTACAATCATTTATAACTGACTGGAAATACAGACTGAGTCTTCAAACATTATACAGACTTTCTGATAACTTCTCCAACTTGTTTACTTTCATACAGATTTGATGCATCTCTCTCTCTCTCTCTCAATCCCTCCCTGTCTCTATGACATTCTTGTTTTCCCTACCCCTTCCTCCCTCTCTCCTTTGACCGCCACCATCTCTCTCTCTCTGTCTGTAACATTTGGGCTGAGCTACTGAACCACATTTTTCCTACATTAACTATGAATTTCCATTACATGTGTCAGCATTTTTTAACCCTTATCCTGCTAAATAAAAGAAATGAAACTTTCAAGGTGCTCGTTAAAAACCCAAATTTCCCTGTTTGAAAGGTATTTTTGCAGCAGAGATATCTCCTTATCGGACAGTGCAGATCCAAGATCAGACTTCACCTTCTGTGCTGTCTGATCTTGATCTACTCTGCAAAAGGTCAGTGAGTCACTCTTAGCAGCTTAAGGGTTAATGTCTCTGTCTATATATGATATGTTGACTTTCTAACTATTCAGTTGAAGACAGTGAATCTGGATTACAATGTTGTTAATGTTTTTTTCTAATTTTTCAAAAAAAAAAAAAAGAAAAAAAAGTTCACCTCTAAATAGCTGTAAATGTAGCCTGGGTTTTAGTCCATTCATTTTCCCTTTTCTATCATTTGGATGTTACTTTGTCAAAAATAACAGAAGCGAATAACAGACAGTTGAAGATCTATGGCAGACTGCGAGTAAGAGAGCATTACACGGAGTAATTAACCCTTTACAAGACGACAAAATTTTAGCCTTCTCCAAATTGAAAGCATTTGCAGACGACGATTTCAATTCAGCTAAAATGGTGCAATTTTTCTTTGATAGGGTAGAAAACATTGTGGGAAAAGGAGAAAATGCTGGTTACCAGCATTTTCTCCTTTTCCCACAATGTTTTCAAAAGGCTTCTTTCCCAGGGGCGTCAAAAGGCGTCATTGTGTGGTAAAGGGTAAAGGAATTATTGCTGCCTGGACCCAGGCTAATGTAAATGTTACAAAGCCACATAATTCATAAAGAAGGATCTAGGAGACCTAAAAGACTTAACTATTTCTACACTGCTTTTTCTAGACATGTCTCTTTCAATACCAAGCTTAAAATGTACAGATTTATCAAGCTTCAGGCCCATAACGTCATATTTTTGCACCCAGGGAGCAAACACTGTACAGTTTTTCACATCTAAATCTATAATCCTTACATGTTTACAAGTAAAAATGTCATTTACATGTCATTTACATGTCAAGATATGTATGTAATAAATAATTAGATTTATATACATTAAAGGGCAAAGTCTTCTTGAAAATAATATTAGATTCATGGACGGAATGAGTAATAATCCACACACCATGCTGAGGTGCAAGCTGCCAGAATCTGAAAATATGTTGCTGGAATCAGTATGCTGAAAATTCAATAAAAACAAAAACATGATAAGATTTCCATGAATTATAACATGGCAGCAAATATGCTGGGATTTATTTTTGATAGAATAGAGAACATTGTGAGAATAGGAGAAAATGCTGGTTACCAGTATTTTCTCCTTTCCCACAATATTTTCCAAAATCCTCTTCCAAAGGATTGTAAAAATACAGCACAGTCTGACCTGGGCCAAACCTTTCTGATTTTGGTCAAATTTCTGCATGTCACAGGACCAGTGTACCTCATGATTCAGTCAGTTGTTAGAGAAAATAGATTTTCTGGATCTAAAATTATATGATGACTTGCTTGGCATTGTGGATCATGGAAAGGCATTAAGCCCCCTTTTGTCATCCTCTTATCAATCTATGAAAAGCTCATGCAATAATAATGCATGTATTTTACCAAAGTAATTCTTTCTATTTTTTTCTTTCAACTCTTTTCCTAACAACAAACTTTTGGACTCAACCAAACTGAAAGCATTTGCAGATGACAAAATTAATGCAGTTTAAACTAGAACTGTTGCAAAGAGCAGACAAATACTGCCCGCCAGCACATTCTCACTGAAGCAGCACAATCAGAGAACAGAAATGATTATCAAAACAACAGGACACCTCCTTGGGGCATAAGCAACTCTTGTATTAAGTTTCAGGGTCCTACGTCAAACAACTATTGGGTAAGAGCACAGAAACAATTTTCAAACAAAGTTCACTTTTGACCAATAGGGCACCTCCTTGGGTCAACAAGCAACACTTGTATAAAGTTTCAGGGTCCTACATCAAACGGCTTTTGAGTTAGAGCACGGTAACGAAAGCATGGATGGACGGACGGACAGACAGGATGAGACCAGTATACACCCCCTCTACTTCATAGGTTGGGGGTATATGATGCTTTCTTCTTCGACAGGGTAGAAAACATTGTGTGAAAAGGAGAAAATGCTGGTTACCAGCATTTTCTCCTCTTCCCACAATATTTTCAAAGACCTTCTTCTTCAGGGTCGTTAAAATGCTGGATTTTCTGGTACAGGGTTAACAGAACAGTGAAACAATTCGAACTAAAATGTTAAGACAATTAATCCTGCATGCAGGACTAATAAACACATACCTTTGGGTGGACCACCTGCCCCTCTAGCACTGCTTCCACCTGAAACACAAGCTTTTTTTGTTGAAATGATATCCCCTGCCTAAAAATAACCCCATTTTTCCATGACAAGGCATTAAATCAAGAATACTGTATCAGCGGACTATCGTAAGGGACACATGTATAAAGTTCCATCAGATTTTGTCAAGGATTTAGAAGATATCTGTCCGGACGAATGGACAGCCAACTGATAGACAATGTAAAAACTGTATCCCCTCGACTTCAGCAGGGGATAATAATCACCTTACTTATTCAGAGCCTGTTTCGGAATTTTCTGTTCAATTCCCAAATAACAAAGTAAAATACATGTGCGGCTCTTTATGCTCCTGCAGTGGACAGCTTTTGAAAACATTGTTGGAAAAGAACCAATGGCTTACAACAAGCAACCTTCTTTTTTCAACTATGTTTTCAACATCACTGAAAAAAAAAATCCTATCTTTCAAATATCCCACATAGAGTGACTTGTTTTAGTCACTCATATGTCCAAAAACTAGACTGCAGGGTTAGGGTGAACTCTTTACCAAAGGACAAAATTTTAGACTTGCCCAAACTGGAAGCATTTGCAGACAAAGTTGTCTTTGAAAGGGTAGAAAACATTGTGGGGGAAAAGAAAAAGTGCTGGTTCCAAGCATTTTCTCCATTCCTACAATGTTTTCAAAACCCTGTCTCTTAAGGTCATTAAAACTTGGGATTATGTGATAGAGGATTAAATATTAAATATAGAAGAGCCAACTGCGAAACCTTCAGGCTAATGAATGGGGTCTCCCCAGGTAGGACAATGTAAGCGCTGCAAATGTACATTTGATCAATTACCCTCTGTGCAAGATAAGAGGCTCCCTTGACAAAGAAAATATCAAGTTTTTGTAAGCTGTTCACATGCATCAATGGAATCATGTTAATACTTATCCTGCTGTTTGCAACCACACATGTATTTGCAGAGAGTGCAGAGCAAGATCAACCTGCACATATGTGCAGTTTGATCTTTCTATACACTCTCTGTGTTCTTTCAGTTATCTCAACCAAATTTAATGTCAAATAATGTTACAACATTTATTTTTGTTACAGTCATCAATTTAAATTCGGCAGGATAAGGGTCAAACATGACAAGAAACATCAAACTATCTCACTGGTGAAAAATTAAGAATACAACTCGCTTTCAAGAAAACCTGTTGCCCAATCGATTGTTAATTGTAAAATGCTTATAAAGCTGGACGCATCCCTAATTGTATTGAGTCTGCACGGCATGTCAATGCTGCAAAGCAGAAACTAAAGTTGTGTATAAAGAAGCATATACAAACTATTGTTAAAAACTGCAGTTTTAAGTTTTATGCAATGACACCAAAGATTGAACAGACTTTTCAAGCAAAAAGAGACACTTTCAGTCAAATGTACAGACTTGTATATTACAATTCAAAGACTGCTTTTTCTTGGAAAAACATTCTGAAATTGAAGCTCGAGGATCAAAAGAATGAATGAATGTATGATGTTTTATGGCGCATCGACATCTAGGGTCATTCATAGTGCAAATACAAGAGGGTTATGACAGGAAGCTCCAGGATCAAACAACAAGTTCTGTGCAGTGTAATCTTGAACTACACTGTCCAAAAAGCAACTTAAAGTGCCATTTAACTCTTTACCAAACAACAAAACCTTCGACTGGTCCAATTTGAAAGCAATCGCAGACATCAAATGTGACTTAATCAATAAGATCTGTCTTGCAAAGGGTAGAAAACATTGTGGGAAAAGGAGAAAATGCTGGTTACCAGCATTTTCTCCTTTTTCCACAACGTTTTCAAAAGCTTTTGTCTTTAGGGTCGTTAAAACTCAGGATTGTGTGGTAATAGATTAACTCTTTATCACCCTTATTTTCACAACCCTGTGGAAGGTCGATTTTTAAGGAGAAAATGCTAGCAATCAGCTTTCTCACCATTTGAGCCATATTTAATCTTTTATCTGAAGATGTTTTAAATTTCAACAAGGCTGTAATTTCATACAGTAAAATGTTCATGTTTTTAGTTATTAAAGTAGAAATTTACCAGCTGTCCACTCTGTTGCCAGGGACACTTCTGTATCATCAGGGATGTTCCAGCCCCTACCGGTATAGGAACGTGAGGATTTCACAGAGTCACGCACCGAGTCTCGAATATCTGGTGGAGACTCGGAGAATTCCTGGAAGCAATATTTTCAAATCAAAATAGATTACATCTTTCAAAAAATGTTTAGAAAGAACAACTAATTTTGCTTTTGCTGAGTGTACAGAAAGATCAGATTACACAAGATGTGGTTTGATCTTTAATACACACTGTCTGGTATTTTGTGAAATATTCTGTATATGTTATATTCGGTTTTCATTTATAGTCTAGAAATGAGCCATGCTATGTGAAAAGGGGCTTAAGGCATCTGCCAAAATTATCGACCCAGGTCAGTCCGCGCAGGCTGACCTGGGCCGAAACTTTTCGCTATTGGTAAATTTTCTGTATGTCAAAGGACCAGTCTACCTTAGGATACAGCTGGTTGTTATAGAAAATGATTTTTAAGGATCCATTATTATGAGATGGCTAGTGTGGTATAATCCACCACGGAGCTGCATTAAGCCCCCTTTTGCCAGAGGACAGCTCAAAAATATTTTTCATCTGTTCTTAACAGTTCAAACAAATGTAAAATTAAACCCACACAACTTCAACCAAATTTATACTGATAATATTCTTGGTAGCTACCTTTTTTTCTGTTCTACGGGTGAAACAAAGCCTCATTTTTCCTCATATTATTCTCACCCAACTCAAAATATTTATTTGAGTCATGCTCTGTGAATAAAGAGGCTTTATGCATCTGTGTTAAAGCATCGACCCAGGTCAGTCTGCGCAGAATGTGCAGGCTGACCTGGGTCGAAACTTTTTGCTATTGGTCAATTTTCTATATATCCAAGGACCAGTCTACCTCATGATTCAGTCAATTGTTAAAAAAAGTGGCCATAATTATGTTACGGCTTGATTGTTACAATACATCACAGAGATGCATTAAGCCCCCTTTTGCCAGAGCATGGCTCATTTTCATGTACCTCTTAACTTTTACCTAGGTGCACTTGCACAAGAATAAGCTTGTGTTGTGTAAAGGTAAGTACACCAACATGACAACATTAAAAATTAATCAATAGTTACATGTACTACAGGAAACTTTGCTATCTTCATTATTTTCTATTCTTTTGACACTTGGATTAAGCTATTGGAAACTTTCTTAGCCTATATCCTGCCAATTATGATCTTTGATGTTGTAGACCAAGATCAGACTGTATGGACCTTGGTCAACGCTCTTTGATACAAGATACTCATTATCTTAAGAAATACAACATGGAATTAGTTTAACTCTTTTCCACACAATCCTGACTGTTAACGATCCTGAAAGAGAAGGGTTTTGAAAACATTGTGGGAAAAGGAAAAATGCTAGTCACCTGCATTTTCTCCTTTTCCCACAATATTTTCTACCCTATCAAAGGCAGAAATGATCATTAAGCAACTGTTGAATTGTCATCTGCAAGTGCTTTCAATTTGGTTCAGTCCACGATTTTGTTGTTTGGTAAAGAGTTAATATCCCTCAAAGCTCTGCAACAACCTAACAGATATTGTCAGTCCAGAAATAAGAACCAAATAATTGTACCGGTACTTTCAAAATTGCTTTTGTCTAGAGCGTCAGGCAGGGCTGACAGTGCAGGATCAGACATCAGACTGCACATTTTGTGCTGTCTGACCTTGATAAACACTGACTGCAAACGCAATGATAGCAGTGAAAGTTGCTTTGAGGTTTAAATCTATAATTAAGTCTGAAAACACCGTTTCAAAAATTGAAACTGAATGCTACAAGTGAGTTCTCCTTTTGAGCAATGTGCCTTTAAAAGTGGTCTGCAGTAAAACAGAAAATTCATCTATATAAGGTAATTATGTCAAGAAACTCTAGTTTTCATACAGTAACTTAAAGACCCAGTAGCTGCCAAATGTAAACAGTGTGGGTGTTAAAATGTTTTTAAGTTTCAATAACATCAGTTAAAAGTATGGCAGTTCTTGTGAAGATGACAATCTATTATTGTACAGTCGGTCAAAGTGTTAGTCGCAGGCAGAAAAATGAATTTGAAAACTAGGTAAAAAGTTGCCAGGTAGCTCTATCTTTCGTTTACTTTTTGCCTGATTTTAAAAGTCATTTTTCTGTCAGTGATCAACACTTGGACCGACCATTCAATTACAGACTGTCATCTTCACAATAATTTCTGCCCTTTTAAACAGTAAGATTTAAATTCAAATACATTTTAACATACACATTTTACTTTTGGCAGCTTGGAATATGTCTGTGATAGGACAAAAACATAGTGGGAAAAGGAGAAAATGTTGGTTACCAGCATTTTCTCCTTTTCCTACAATGTTTTCTAGTAGCCTCTCTCTCAGGGTCGTTAAAACTCAGGACTGTGTGGTAAAGAATAAATCAGTTGTTTACCTGTCTAAGTGTCTTGCACTTAGCATTCATGTATCAAAGTTTTCCATTAAGACTATTAATTAGAGGTCCATTTACCTTTTGTGGTGCACTCCATGCTTGGCCAGGTTCATGCAGATCCTTCTCACTATCAACAGACCTGAAAGGATGTGGGGGCTTATCAGCAAAGCGCACTGGAACAGTGGAGCTAAATTTTTCCCTACAAAAGAAAGCAGAGAAAATATATTGAACCATTCACCTACCTCAAAGTACATTCACCTCTGTAATTTTGCAACACAAAGTTTTTCATTAATAATGTAATATTTGGATAAATTCTTCTACCAAAGTGACCATGAACAGGTCACTGACCTTTTGCAAGAAAAAAGCTATTCCATGCACATACGACATACGTGTCTATGTACAACATTTAGTCTCCACTCAATAGTGCTTGTGTTTTCCGTGTGCAGCAACACATTTCACCATTAACCAAACAATCCTGCATTTTAACAACCTAGAAGAAGACAGCTCTTGAAAATACTGTTGGTAAAGGAGAAAAAGGGAGGAAATCAGCGTTTTCCCCCTTTCCCACAATGTTTTCTACTCATTATTAAACATATCTCTCACTGAACTACATTCAATTTATTGTCTGCAAATACTGTCAGTATAGAAGTATTAACCATTTACCACACAGTCCCAAGTTTCAACGACCCTGAGGAGGAATCCTTCTGAAAACATTGTGGGAAAAGTAGAAAATGCTGGTAACCAGCATTTTCTCCTTTTCCCTCAATGTTTTCTACCCTATCAAAGACAAATTCCATCATTAGAGCCATGCTTAAATTGTTGTCTGCAAATGTTTCAAGTTTGGACAAGTCTATATTTTTGTTGTGTGGAGTTAAGATAACCCTGATTCATGGATCTGGTGTCATTCTGAACTCTGACCTGCAATATGGCAATCCCACTTTACCTGCCAAGCTAAGTGCACTGTTTCTTTGCCCCTTCTCGCAGATTTTATTTAACTCTCTACCAAACAACGAAAGTTTGACATGTCCAAATTGAAAGCATTTGCAGACGACAAAATAAATGTGACTTGAAAATTGAAATTTACTTTGGGAAGGGTAGAAAATGATGTAGGAAAGGGAGAAAATGATGGTTACCAGCATTTGCTCCTTTTCCCACAATGTTTTCAAAAGGCTTCTTTTTTCTGGGTCGTTAAAAGTCAGGATTATGTGGTAAACAGTTCAAGAGAAAAATGAAATTCTGACCTCCAGCAGAATTCTGATCTGGGTAATCCAAAAATTGCAAACTGAGTATATTGTCTGCCAACTGCAGTACACGTATGTCTTTTTACACTCAAGCAATTGATGAAACTGAAAATCTTGTTGGAAAAGCAGCAAGTACTTGATGTAATTACCCTATTTCACAATGTTTTCCATATCAGTGAAAATAATGGTTCCTTTCTTTCAAATCTCATGTATATAATCTGCTTGCAATTTGGTGCCCTGTAATGTTATTAGCTAACAAATATCACTAAATGTAAGCTTAATTAATTATTCTTATGTAGAAGAAAGTGCATGATTTTTGTTAAATACTGAAGGACTCAATACATTTTAACTCTTTACCACACAACAAAATTTTAGACCAGTCCAAATTGAAAGCGTTTGCAGACGACAAATAAAATGGGGCACATATGACTGTGTCTTTGATATTGTTGAAAACATTGTGGGAAAAAAGAAGAAAATGCTGGTTTTCAAGGTCGTTAAAACTTGGGTTTATGTGGTTAAGGGTTAATTGCTATAGATAGGATTTCATTTTTAAGATTTTACAAAGGTCTCACAGACACTTACATTCTCTTTTTAGTCCTTGGTTCTGGTAAAGTTCTGGAGAAATCCTGTCGCTGTGTTTCTCCATCTGAGTCTGGCATACTCCATACTGGCTTCCGCTGCAATGCCCATTAACTTTTTACCAAAGAACAAATTTTCAGACATGTTCAAATCAAAAGCATATACAGGTAACAACTCTGAAAGGGCAGCAGACATTGTGGGAAACGAAGAAAATGCTGGTTACCAGCATTTTCTTCTTTTCCCACAATGTCTTCAAATGTCTTTCTTAAAACTTGGACTTGTGTGGTGAAGGGTAAACCCATTCTCAAACAACTACAAGACTTGACAATCATACTAGAAAATGAGCCATTGCCTATAATAAGTAAATGCTTCATTTCCCACTGTATTTTTCGTATCATCAAAAGAGACGTTTTCCTTCCTTTCAATAATTTCCCCGCTGTACAACTTAAAGTAACAATAGCTGCCAAAAGTAAACAAAGCTGGTGTTAAAATGCATTCAAATTTAATCATGCCATTTAAAAGCCTGGAAATCATTGTGAAGATGACAATCTGTTATTGTACAGTCGGTGCAAGTATTAGTTGCTGTCAGAGAAAATAATTTCAAAACTATGTTAAAAGTTGCCAGGTCACTCTATCTTTTGTTTACTTTCTGCCTGATTTTAGAATTCATTTTCTGTCAGCCACTAACACTCGGACATACCACACAATAAAAGTATGTCATCTTTACAATATTTTCCAAACTTTTAAATGGTATGGTTCAAATTTAACTCTTTGCCACACAATCCCGCGTTTTAATGACCCTAAGGAAGAAGGCTTTTGAAAACATCATGGGAAAAGGAGAAAATGCTGGTAACCAGCATTTTCTCCTTTTCCCACAATGTTTTCTACACCTCCAAAGAGAAGTTTCAGTTTTTGAGTCACATTTAATTTGTCGTCTGCAATTGCTTTCAATTTGGACCGGTCTCAAATTTTATTGTTTGGTAAAGAGTTAAATGCATTTTGACACCTGCATTGATTTTTTTGGCTGCTATTGGACCTTTAAAGTAAAACAATTTAATGCTATAACATCATTTTCAACAGTTTTTCAGTTATTTTTCAGCAGCAGTACGGGTACCTACCTATACATGCTTGTTGCTTGCTTTACAAGCACTATGCACAGCAATCTTTACAAGACAATGGCTGATTTCTCATACATTTACAGTTATTTTCAGGAATGAAAGAGAAATGAATCCAGTTTGTCATCAATCTTCAGACAGAACTGTGGAAGTCTCAAATCTTTTGTGAGATATTCTGGCCAAAAAACCCCTTAAACCTTTACCAAACAACAAAATTTTAGACTGGTCCAAATTGAAAGCATTTGAAGATGACATTTTGCAGATGGCCTAAATGACAAAATTTGTCCTTGATGGGAAAGAAAACATGGTGGGAAAAGGAGAAAATGCTGGTTACCAGCATTTTCTCCTATTCCCACAATGTTTTCAAAAGCCTTCTTCCTCAGGGTCGTTAAAAGTCGGGATTGTGTGGTAATGGGTTAAACTGCAACAGCAAAGATTTTTCTCCTCACAGAAAAAAACACTTTCAATGTTTCAATCCTTTTAACCCTTTACCGTACATTACCGAGTTTTAACTACCTTGAAAAAGGCATTTTGAAAACATTGTGGGAAAAGGAGAAAATGCTGGTCACCAGCATTTTCTCCTTTTCCCACAATGTTTTTTACTCTTTCAAAAATAAATTTCAGTTTTTGAGTCACCCTAATTTTGTCATCTGCAAGGGCTTTCAACTTGGACAAGCCCAAAACTTTGTCGTATGGTAAAGAGTTAACACTTTACCAAATGATGAAATCCTAGAATTGACTAAACTGAAAGCATGTGCTTTCCATCTCTGTAAGGGTGGAAAACAGTGTGGAAAAAGGAGAAAATGCTGGCTAGCAGCATTTTCTTCTTTTTCTACAAAGTTTTCAAAAGCCTTCTTCTCCATCTCTGTAAGGGTGAAAAAAGGAGAAAATGCTGGCTACCAGCATTTTCTTCTTTTCCTACAATGTTTTCGAAAGCCTTCTGTCTTCAGGGTCATTAAAATATAAATAATGCTTTCCATCTCTGTAAGGGTGGAAAACATTGTGGAAAAAGGAGAAAATGCTGGTAACCAGCATTTTCTCTTTTTCCCACAATGTTCTCCATCACTTAGACAAACACTTTATTGTAAAACTCTTTACCATACAATCCCAGTTTTAACAACCCTGAAGATAAAGGCTTTGGAAAACGTTGTGGGAAAAGGAGAAAATGCTGGTAACCAGCATTTTCTCCTTTTCCCACAATGTTTTCAACCCATTCAAACACAAATCCCAACATTTAAACTACATTTTATTTGTTGTCTGCAAATTCTTTTCGATTGGACCAGTCTAAAATTTTGTCGTTTGGTAAAGTGTTTAACCACATGTAGTAAGTTCTCTGCAAATTCTTTCCATATGGAAGGGTCTGAAATTTTGTTGAGTAGTAAGGAGGAGTTAACAGTAAGAGGTCACAACACTTTTACATCATGTATTTGAACCATACTGTGTTAAAAGGGGGCTTAATGCATCTTCAAAAAGTATCGACCCAGGTCAGCCTGTGCAGTACGCGCAGGCTGACCTGGGCTGAAACTTTTCCCAGTTGGTCAATTTTTCTGTATATCAAAGGAGCAGTATACCTCATGATTCTGTAGGTTGTTATACAAAATGGATTTTATAGATCCATGATAATGTAATGACTGCTTGGAATCATGCATCATGGAGATTCATTAGGCCCCTTTCTGCCAGAGCATGGCTCATGTATACTTACTGGTCCTACAACTTGTGATACACTCTCAAATTCTTCATCTGAAATATCTGGGGAAAATTCTGAATATCTGTTGGATTGGAAAGACATTCCTATAAAAAAAAAAAACAAGAGCATGGAAGGAGGGTACCAACACTTGGCTGCAGTTGCTTGATTTTCAGTAATTATTTTAAGATGAAAAAGAGGCATAACTGTGTCAATATACTTTACTGGTTATCTGCCCTTGTTGTATGGGTTCTCCTTTTGATGGTTAACAACTTGTCCAAGTTTGAAGTAGCCCGGAGACATGGGTTTCGACGACCTTAAGCAATGAACCAATAGCGTTTATCTCTGGAGAGGGAAACTTCAATCTTTTTGTATGAAACGATGATTTTAGCCTATATCTCAGTTATTTCACCATTAATATTCAAAGGATCATACTTACCATGGAAGATCGAAATGTAAACAAAAAGTCATGGGGGAGCTGCCATATTTTTGACGCTCATGTATTTCGACGAATTTCATTGGTTGGCATAAAATACCATCACTATGGCGTAAGTAGTATGCTCATTATTTTTTTACCCTGGGATTAGCAGTGATCTTCACACAAGTAATTATAAATACCTATTTTGACATGGAAATATATATTTATTGGTATGTATGGTCGTCTGAAATAGAAAAAAATTACATACTGATTCATTTTACTCTTCAGCTGAACAGTGAGGACAGTAGAACTTGTCTCCTCTTCTAATCACACTGACTTTTGAGCAGTTCAAATGTACCCAGTGGTCACAACCATTTCCATCACAGGCCACCCATTTTGTAAAAATTAGGGACACACTTTGACGGACTTCATCTGGAGTGAATTTGCCACAAACACAACATTTGTCACTTTCATCTCCAGATGAAGTCGGACAAGAACTGGACTCCTCCAAGTCTACAAGGGTACATCTTTTTTTGCTTTCTTTGGACAAACCAGATGGACCTGGTTGTGGCTCACTGGGCAAATTTGTATTTTTTCTAATATTTTTTTTAGTTTTAGTTGTTTTGGTTGTCTTTTTTTGTACTGGCTTTGCTTTCTTTGAAATATGTTCATGTATTCTGCAGACCATGTCATTCTCTGTCAACGCTTTACCACTGATTATGCTGCTAAGGTACTTTCTTTTTTTAGTTTGTGTTTTCTTCTGATTAATTTTTTTTTCCTTCAGGTTGAAAAAATTGCAAACAGGATCATCCATGACTTTTGAAAGAGGTGGAGTTTGGGAATCCAGCAAAGCAGGAGATTTTGGGCTAGGTTTTGAAATTATGGACGAATGGGTTTTGGTAGAGGGTGGCTGTTCACTCTGCTGCAATACTTCAGACGGCTTGAAATTGGTTTGATCCACAGCATTCGGGTTGTATGGGTAGATTCCACACCTCCTGAAAGCAGACTGGAGATTTTCAGGAGATAGTACCTTTGCATATGCAGGGCATGCAATGGAGCATACATTATACCGTGTAATTGACTGACCACAGTGTTCTCTCATGAACTTGTGAGACATTCCATTGTATATTTTTTCAAAGGGACCAAAACAAGCTACATCCATTGGCTGCAAAACGTGACTGGTGTGAGCAGGTAAAACAAAGAGAATGATGTTTTCTTTCTTTGCCCAATCAATTAGAGAAAGACTCACATGAGACTTGTGACCGTCATACAATAATAAAACAGGGCGGTCAACACTTCTTTCTGGCAGGTATTTTATAAGGTGGGTTTCCAGGTACTTTTTGAATATTTCGCTGTTGCTCCAGCCAGACTCTGTTACATCTCCATCAGCACCTGGAGTCTTACCATCCAGCAACTCCTGAACCATTCTCAGACCAGGAAAAATGAAAAAAGGTGGTATAGAATAGCCAAGGGCATTTCCACAACCAATGACAGTAACAAGAACATGTGAGCTGGACAAAACAGCTGGTGGCTTGCAGCCAACAGCAGCAACAATAGATGGTGGTTTGTGCATTGTAGACAAACCTTTCTCGTCCACGTTGTAAATGCACTCTGGTTTTTGTTTGAGATCATACTTAGTCAAAATTCTATCCAGTTCAGTATAATAATTTGCAACACAATCAATAGTTGTAGCTTTTGCTCGTTGCATCTGTAAACCCCTTGGTTTTAAGACTTTCAGGTCTGGCCATCTCTTCATGAAATCTGTATACCATTGGAAACTGAGGGGATGTTCATTGTCCCTGTGACCAAGGCACACAGCATACTCATGGGCCATGTTAAGTACCTCTGACCTGAAAAATAACCATTAAGTTTATTCTCGAATGTTTTCAAAACCATTGCAAGAAAAAACACTTAGATATAGAAAATTTTCCTTTTTCATTTCTTCATGGTGATGTAAATTTGCTAAATAAAAGCAATTCATAATGTTCCTGTGATGTTTTTAAAGGGCTTTTCATTAACAAATATATTACAGAAAGAAAGTTGTGTTTCTTGCTTGTTTGGTACCTATGATTTAGAATGCACTTTCAAGGAAAAAAAATACAAGTATGAATACCTGCTATAACCATATCCAACAGATGCTGTGAATTTCAGGTGATCTGCAAAGTGCGCTTCCTGTTCCTGTGAAAAAAGTGCGGGTGGTCCAGATCTGACTGCTTCAGGGTTCACCCTCCCGCTAAGCTTGTGTCTCAAGGAAGACTCTGGAACACCAAACTCCCTCGCAGTGGTCAGGATTGCTGCACCAGTTTCTTTCACTTTCATATAAGCAGCTGTCATTGATGTGGGAGAATAAAGTCTATAGTTCTTCTTTGAACACTGAAAAAATGAATTAAAGTCATATGGGTAGATATAAATAATGTTTAAATTGTATAAAGTGCACAGTGTAATGTTTGTTACCTTTGCAGCTCACACCTTTATATATAACGCGTACATATTACAAAACGGTCGAAATTTATGATGTAGCATTATCAAAGTCACATGATTGTCACGTGATTTTTATAAATAGAGGCCAGCCTACCAGACGACATGTCATTGATTTTTTCTTTTTGTTTTTTCTCAAGAGAAATGCCTTTTTTGAAGCTACAAAAATCCGCATAATCTTTTTATTGAAAAATGACTAATTTTCACTTGTAATATAAAATTTTTACCTTTTTATCTCTTATTTTCCACATTTTTTTCTCTCGGCGAAAGTTTTCGTGTTTACTGTTGGTAAAGGGCGCGATGACGTCATCGGCTCGTGGGAAATATGCGAGAACGAAGTCAAAACAAATATGTCGTCGAAATACATGATCGTCGAAATACATGAGCGGACGATAAGTATCTTCTGTAATAAAAGAGATATCATAAAAGGACAGTTTATGAAAATTCTAGGTCAAAAAGGGGGACATAACGATGTCAAGCATATTTTGATAGTTGCCTGCCCCTCTTGTATTGGTTCCCCTTTTGATAGTCGAGGCGTTTGAAGTAAATACATGTATCAGTAATAACAGCGATATTATAAAGTGTCGAAGTTTTTGCATGATGACACAGATGATAGTTGCCTGCCCCTGTTGTACTGGTTCACCTTTTGATAGTCAAGGAGTTTGAAGTAAATACATGTATCAGTAATAACAGCGATATTATAAGATGTCAAAGTTTTTGCACGATGACAGATGACTATGCCAGGGCTATGACAATACTTTAAATTTTTCTTCGAAAACAGCCAAGCTAAAAAGAGCAGCATATGCTGGTGCCAAGGCTTGGGCACTGTTGCTTGATTTTCATTGAAAATTCTAAGTTGAAAAAGGGGTGTAACTGTGTCAAAGATAATTTGATGGTTATCTGCCCTTGTTGTATGGGTTCCCCATTTGGTAGTTAATAACATGTCCAAGTTTGAAATAAATATCTTAGTAATAACAGAGATATTATAAAATGTCAAAGTTTCAGCACTAAGACAACAAAGCTGACGCAGATGATGACATGGCTATGAGAGTACCTTGACAGGCTTATGTACAAAAACAGCTGAGATAATAAAGAATAATCTATTGATGATAACATTCAGTATTCTTCATATAAGTTTTCAACACATGAACAAAATTTGTGAAAAAAAGTTTAGATTGGCACACATACAGAATGGACTAACCGTAGACCTTAAAAATTTAAAATGCCTTTCAGACACACAAAAGTTTTTTTTCAAAACAATTTAGATGAACATCAAACTGCACAAAACATACAGTCTGATCTTGATCTATACTATCCATAAGTTGATATATTTTGTCCAAAGACTGCCTTGAAATTTCAAATTTTGGATCTGTTTTTATAACTCAAAATTTTGCTTTCTTTCCACTGTTACTCTATGAGTTAACTTGGTGAATCCATTATCTAATTTGTCTTCCACCAATGGCCTCTGTAACAAATTGAAAACTGAAGAAGAATCACCCTCATACTCATCTTTATCTAATCCAAAGTTATTGTTATTTTCTCATTGTGTCAAAGTATCTGGTAAGTCCATTTACAGCTTATACCAGAGAGAGTTGATATGATTTACCAAACGACAAAATTACAGACTTGTCCAAATTGAAAGGATTTGCTGACGACAAAATAACTGTGACTCAAAAGCTGAAAATTGTTTTTGGAAGGGTATAAAACATTGTGGAAAAAGGAGAAAATGTTTTCAAAAGCTTTCTTTCTCAGGGTCTGACCTTTAATGACCCTGAGAACAAAGCCTTTTGAAAACATTCTGGGAAAAGGAGAAAATGCTAACCAGCATTTTCTCCTTTTCCCACAATGTTTTTTACTCTATTGAGGACAAATTTCGTCATTCGAGCCACCTTTAATTTGTAGTCTGCAAATGCTTTCAGTTTGGACTGGTCTAAAATTTTGTTGTGTGGTAGAGTTAAACTCTATATAGTATTTTACCTGTTAAAGGTCTCTCCAAGTCAGATTCATAGTAATCACCATATTGGTTACCTGTAGGAATAAACACAATATACTAGTAATACATTTGTCACGAACAAATGAATACATTGCTGTATCTCGCTCAAGTCCTCACACCTTTCAGGTTGTATAGTTAGCTATTATAACATTTTACCCTTTACAAATACATAGTCAACTTTGCCACTGGAAAGAGACTCTCGAAGACAGGGAAAGCTCTAAAACAAATTTTATTGATTGATGGTAGTTTAACGCCGTCTTCACCATTTCAGTTATATTGCGGCGTATACTGCCAGTGTACCTATCCTATGCTGTCTGCATCAGGTTCATTGTCGTAGCGCAAAAATTTTGACACTTCCTGGAGTTTCTTTTACCAGTACTACGCACAATATTCTTTCCAAGCCACTGGCTGCTTTCTCACATAACCATTGTCGAAAAAATGGTCAACGGTGAGAAAGGAATGAATCCTGTTGCAATGACTGTCGTCAATCCTTGGAAAGAAATTGGCCAAGCCGGAAATCGAACCAGAGACCCCTGTTCTCAAGTCCTGTATGCTACCTACTGAGCTATCAGGGCTCAGCTAAAAAAACAATTTTAAATTGCTATTTAGCACCATTCGAAAGTTAAGGCATTGTAACAATAAATGATAGAATCACTTTCATCAGTCTCAAAAAAACATATCTACAGAGTGACAAATTCAGAAATTCATGTAAGATATTTTTTCAATGTGCAAAACTTTCATTGATGTGAGTCTCTATGAGGGTAGGGGATCTATACTTTCAGGTTTCAGAGAAGACAACTACAGAAAAAAGATACTAGTTAAAGTTTGCAATAGGTCTTGCATGAAAAAGGAAACAATGAACCAATGTGAAACAAGAAAGTCAGAGAAGATAATTACTTATTTCATGCTTTCCGGTTGGATATCGTGAAGTAGCGGTGAAAATATTTTTTGATATTACACGGGTATGACCAGTGAGAATACTGACCACGGGGAGTTTGTACTGATTTTTATGGAAGTCTCGACAAAAAAAGGTGTTAGAAGCATGAAATAAATAGAATATTTGTTTTTTTCGGTGAAAGATCGAAATTTATTTCATCGAGTGAACATCATCGGTAATATTTTCACTCGTGGCAGCCACAAGTGAAAATATTACCAATGATGTTCACTCGATGAAATAAATTTTGATCTTTCACCGAAAAAAACAAATATCCTCTATTTCTGCTTAACTCTTTCCCATACAATCCTGAAATTTTTAACGACCCAAGGGAAAAGCGCTTTTGAAAACATTGTGGGAAAAGGAGAAAATGCTGGTAACCAGCATTTTCTCATTTTCCCACAATTGTTTTCTACACCATGAAAGACAAATTTCATATTTTGAGTAACATTTGATATGTCGTCTGCAAATGCTTTCAATTGGGACCAGTCTAAAATTTTGTCGTTTCGTACAGTAAAAAATATACATGGTTTCATGTCAACTTTTACTGAATCCCTGTCACATGAGAATTTTCTGCTGTCTTTACAAAAAAAAAAAAAAAAACTTGTCAGACTATTTTCAATTCTCCTGTAAGGCTGTAATCCATTATCATTCAGGCCGATTTTAGACTTACCAAAAACTAGTACAGCAGACATACAGGTGAGCTATTTACAGAAAAGGAGCATGTCTGTTTTGAAAGATATTGATACAGGTGCAAAAATAGTCCAAAAATGCATCAATAGCCTGTTGACAAAGTTCCACCGGGGTTGGAAAAGGAATCTTAACTCTTCATCAAACGACCAAATTTTGGCGTGCTCCAAATTGAAAGCATTTGCAGCCAACATGATAAATGTGACTGAAAAATTGAAATTTGTTTTGGGAAGGGTAGAAAACGTTGTTGGGAAAGGAGAAAATGCTGGTTACCAGCATTTTCTCCTTTTCCAACAATGTTTTCTAAAGGCTTCTTTCTCAGGGTCATTAAAAGTCGGGACTGTGTGGTAAAGGGTTAACTCTTAGTGCACCAAATAAACCTAACAGACAGTTTCAGTCTTGAAATAAGATCCAAATAACTGCAGTGTCCAGGTAGGTCTTGTCCAAAATATATATTTGTACAGTCTGATTTTGATCTACACTGTCCCCAAAGGCAACAAGTCATGAAAGGCACTTTAGGAGTTAATAATTCATAAAAATAATAAAAGAAATATAGGTGAAACAGAACACAACACTTGGTCTAAGTTTGATCAATCAGAAGAAAGTACATGTAATTCAAATTCAGTAACAATGTACATGTACTTAAGTGTTTTTACATTTTACAGCTTTTGCAGGGAAAAAACAAGTATCACTGTGCAGTAATGTAATTTTCAAAACAATGAATTACCATTAACTTACCATAATCAGAGAAAGGTTGAACTCTACCAGTATATAAACTGTAAAAATGTCAGAGGCTGGACGTTAAAAAACAACAACCAAAGACAACATGATGATTACAAAATTGCTAAAACTACGTGAAAGAAGCTAATGCATACTATCCATTTATCCCATCAACAAACAGTTCTAAGTTTTAAAACCCCTAAAGATGAGGACTTCTGAAAACATTGTAGGAAAAAGAGAAAATGATGGTAACCAGCATCTTCTCTTTTTCCCACAATGTTTTCTTCCCTTACAAAGGCAAGTCAACTGAAAATGCTTGCAGTTTTGATAACTATAAAATTTTGTTGTTTGGCAAAGAGTTAAAAGTTAACCATTGGGCTGCTTAGCGCGACTCGAGGACTTTCTGCAGACAGTGTAGATCAAGATCAGACTGCACAGACTGTGCAGTCTGATTTTGAATCTACCCTGTCCGATAAGGATACATTTTTCCCCCAAAAAATACCTTTGAAAAAGCAAAATTTGGGTTTTTACTATATGCTTGAAATATTCCTATCACCTATTCAGCAGGTTAAGGGTTAATACTTAGGTCTCGTTCATTATACATTTACTGGAATCTTATCTTGAATGGAGCAATGTTTGATTTGTTTGCATATCTTTTTCGAAAATATTTTACTGTTTGTAAGTACAGTATTGACATTTAGAAACAAGAAACAGTATCTTTCCTTAACTCTTTACCAAACGACAAAATTTTAGACTTGTCCAAATTGAAAGGATTTGCAGACGACCAAAAAAAAGTGACTAAAAATTTGAAATTTGTGTTGGCAAGGGTAGAAAACATTGTGGGAAAAAGAGAAAATGCTGGTTACCAGCATTTTCTCTTTTTCCAACGATGTTTTCAAAAGGCTTCTTTCTCAGGGTTAACTCAAATACATCTACCACTGGTTCTTACTCTCAATATTCAAGACTAAAGTATAAGGCTAGAAATGTTGTGTAAGCTAAACAAAAGACATATTCAAAGTTGCAGAAAAGGGAGGAATTGAAATGTTGTCAAACACTCTCAAATGTGGAAGAGTGATTAAGTGGCTAGAAGTATTATGATTTTAATAATTACAAAGAAAATGATCGTCTAACATTTACATGAGTAACAGGTTTTCAAAAATCCTTTATTAACCCCTTACCACACAATCCTCAGTTTAACTGACCTAGAAGAAGAAAGCTTTTGAAAACATTGTGGGAAATGGAGAAAATGCTGGTAACCAGCATTTTCTCCATTTCCCACACAAATTGTTTTGTATCCTTTCAATGAGAAATTCAATCATCTGAGCCACTTAAAGTTTGTCCTCTGCATATGTTTTGATAATGGACCAGTCTAACATTTTATCCTCTGATAAAGGATTAAGCTTAATACTGTCACAAGACTTGCTAAACCATGGAATACAGACAACACATCTTATATCAACATCCCCCTAAACCATCAACAGGTAAGCTCTTTACCAGACAACAAAATTTGAAACTTGTCCCAACTGAAAGCATGTGTGGGTGATAAACCTGGCACAAATAACAGGATTCGTCTTTGAAAGGGTAGGAAACATTGTTGAAAGACAACAAAGACGTGGCTGCAAGTATTTTCTCCTTTTTCCACACTGTTTTCAAATGATTTCTTCTTGAAGGTTAGTTAAAACATGGGATGCATGTATAGAACATAAGAGTATAGACCATAAGAATGTGAAGGCTATAATTGGTTTTTGTTTTTGTTCCATACTTTTTGTATTGAAAATATTGTATAATGAAGCACACTTCAAGAACCTATAAGATTTAAGGTTGTGATCAGACTATTTAGAATATTTAATGCAAATGACAGTCAGAATTAGTAGGAAAAGTTAGTTTTCTTTTTAAAGGTAGTCGTGAACGAAAATTTAGTAAACCCTTAACCAAACAATCCTGTGTTTCAGCTACCAAGAGGAAGAAGGCTTTTGGAAACTGTGGAAAACAGATAAAATGCTGTTAACCACCATTTTCTCCTTTTCCAACAATGTTTGTACCCATTCACAAACAAGTATCATCAAATGACCACTATTAATTTGTTGTCTGCAAATAGTTTAAATTACAACAAGTCCAAAATGTTCTTGTTTTGTAAAGAGTTAATGTAATTCAACAGAGTTATATCCAATGAAACATTGCTCAACACTCCCCTCTCTCTCTATCTGAAGACACTAGTGTAAGAGAAAGCAAACTGTTGTCTTTTCAACATGCTTATAATAGATACTTTGATGTATCTCTTTGTTTACATTATTTTGTTCTAGAAACACATACACCTGTGTCAAAGAGAGAGTGAGAGATTTGTCCGACAAAAGATTCTCTTAAACTCATTTATTTGATTCTGAAATTTTGTGTTACTTTTTATTTATTCCTGAAAACCTCAATCACCTACAGAAACCTTTGAAAATGGAAAAATATCTAAAGATAAGCATGTTGATAGACCGTGGCAATGCGTTGAAAATAGATGAACAGTGTGAAATGATCACTTACTCTCTTTATCAACAATAAAAGTGCTGAAATTTACAAATATGGAAACACAATGATCATTTACAGTCATCTAATCTCACTCTCTTTCTAACTTCTTTGATTGAATTATACCTAGGTTACAAAATTGACAGGCTCTCTGTTAAAAGGAATAAATTTGAAAAGCAATTATGCTAACCACAAACTGTTAATTTTGAAGTTTCAGTGGAGTTCTTCATTGATCCTCTTCAAATAGTGTTCATGTCATGCCTATCCTCAGTAAAGTTATTTTTTTAAATCTTATTCATGATCAGCATCATACAACTAAAAAGAACTTTTGTACAAAACATCATTGTATTCAAGTCATCAAAAATTCGAACTTACTTGATATTCAGCTTCACATTAGCTTCCTCCTGTCTTTGACGTAAAATCTGAAATCAAATTTAATTCATTAGAATTCTTGTAAATTTTGTATGCAAAAATCTCAGTATCAAAAATCCTTCCTATGTATCTGCTTAATCTTTAATCTCTATGTCAATAAAAGAAGGGACAAAAAGTTATCTTCATTTTTGTTTATTTGATTAAAGCAAGACATCATTAAATATTTGAGGCATGCTCTGTGAAAAAGAGTCTTAATGCATCTGTGAAAAGTATCGACCAAGGTAAGCCTGAGCAGTGCACATAAGATGTCATGGGCCGAATCTTTTTGCTCTTGATCAATTTTCTGTATGTCCAAGGACAGTCTACCTCACGATTAACTTGGTTCTTCAAAAAAGTGGCTACTATGGGTCCATAAGTATGTGATGGCTTGCTTGGTATGGTGAATCACAGAGAAACATTGAGCCCCATTTTACGAGAGCATGGCTCATTTCTTTTCAACCCTTTAAGTGCCAAAAAACCCCAATGCAGATCAAAGATCAGACTGCACATTTTGTGCAGTCTCATCTTGATCTACATTGGCTGTAAAGGTAACTAGAGTTGTGAAAGGGCTTTAAGGCTTAACAATCATCATGTAAGACTGTAATGGTAAGCTCATTACCTTAAGAAACAAATACTTAGCAGACAAAAATATCAGATCATAAGTCAAAAGGAGAAAATGCTTGTTTTCAAGTGATCTGTTGAAAGATGACAAATGTCCCTTGAAGGTGATAAATTCTTAAGCTTACTCTACTAAGTTTGTGTCCAGACTTTGATACTTTAGTGACACCTTCCTTTTTAAGTTCCTCTGGATCCTCTGATGAAAATGAAAAAAAAAGGTTTAAGCACTGGACTAAAGCTTCTTTATTTTGAATCATGATATAACACTGATATGACGTTGGTCATTTTATTTTGCCTATCACCATCCCTACATCATATGCAACATGCAATATAGTTCCTTGGAAAACCAGAGAAAAAGAAAAACAAACCTGGTTTTTTGGACTATTTCTTCTATTTATATATTTTTTGCTTTTTTGTCCCTAATTCTAAATAGATGATCTTACACGAATGTTTATGTATTATCATTTTTATCACACGAGTTGACTAAAAATGTATGACGTGAGCCTTGGTTTGCGTCAAATACATTTTAGTCTATGTGTCTATTTATTACATAAAACAAATGAAAGGCAAAAAATAACCTGCATCATCACCTTTAGCCTATACAGCATTCATGGGTCAATGTTTACAGTTGTGGTTTGGTTTCAAATGTGCACATACACAAGTAGATAGATCTTTGACATTAACTCCGAAAGTAGAATGAAACAGTTTCTAGAGGGGGTAAGTCTACCTATTTCCACACTTTTGTTGTTTTAAAAGACTTTCGCCGCGTTTCTTGGATTTTATTAGACATGAAAATCAAACACTTTCCACAGGTATACGTCTTAGCAACAACGATGTCATTTTTTCGTGAAATGGCGTAGTCGTACAAATTTTGGCATGTGCTGTTGTTGGTTTCTCAGGCTTCACGCACTCATGACTAAAAACTGATTAGAACCTGGACTCAAAAAACGTACTAAGTCATGGGTTTAATACACTGCCGGAGGTGGTTTTATGTAATAAAATTATTTATGTGACTGATATAAGGTGAGTAGAAATATAGATTTCCTTGTCTGATAACAAGGTAATATGGCAACTGACATTCCATCAATCAGCATTCAATGAAAAATCCAGTTGAGATCAATCAACTCAATACTGTGAAATCATGACTGATAACACCTCTAAATCTAACAATTTTGTAAAAAAGAAGAGGGGAAAACAGCAATTACTTGTTACATGCAAGGTTAACCCTTTACCACACAATCCCAACTTTTAACGACATTTATAAAGAAGTCTTTGCATTTTCTCCTTTTCCCACAATGTTTTCTACCCTTTGAATGACAAATTTTGTGTTTCAAGTAACATTTTTTTGTTGTCTGCAAATGCTTTCAATTTAGACAAGGCTAAAATTTTGTCATCTAGTGTTAACAAGGATCACTGAAAATAAGAATTTAATATTTCATCTATACTACCCAACAACTCTATTGCATCATCCTCCACATCATCATCTGGTTGCCCATCAAAGCCAGAATCTACAGACACTTTATCTGTGTCCTGTAACAACTTCTCAAGCTCCTCCCTGTGCTTCTGGGCTTCAAGTTTAGCTCTCCTTGTTTTGGTTACACTTTAATCAGAGAATTTTAACCCTTACAGCACCTTTCACGACTATAGTTGCCTTTGCGGCCAGTGTAGATCAAGATCAGACTGCACAAAACGTGCCATCTGATCTTTGATCTACCCTGTCCACTTTGCTTGGACATTTTGGACAAAAGCAATATTGAAATTGCAATAAATTTGCTCTTAACACTATACTAAAAATTTCAATTTGGTTTATTCGGTGCTCTAAGGGTTGCCTTTGTTTTCACCAATCACTATACAGACTTATTCTTTACACTGATTAAACTGCGTAAAGTAGAACTGTCACAAAGCAGACAAATACCCCTCACCAGCACATTGTTACTAAAGCAGCATAATCAGTGAACGGAAATGATTTTCAAAACAAAGATCACCAGTGATCTTGACTTTTGACCATTGTGAACCAAAAACAATGACCAACACTTGTATAAAGTTTCAGGGTCCTAGGTCAAACAATTATTAAGTATGAGCACGGAAATGATTTTCAAAGTTCACCTGTGGCCTTCACCTTGGACCCATGTGAACCAAATTCAAAAGGGCATGAGCAACACTTGCATAAAATTTTTCCGGTCCGAGGTCAAACAGATTTTGAATTAGAGCACAGAAACAAAAACAAGATGGACGGATGGATGGTGGGACGGAGGAACAGACATGGTGAATCCAGTATGCCCTTTTTCGTAGGTTGGAGATATAAAAATATTGAGGGAAAAGGAGCAATTGCTTGTTTACAGCAATCACTACTTTTTTGTACATGTATTCAAAAGCTGTAAAATGAAGGGTCACAGTGTACTATGCAAAACAACATGGCCAAAATATTTCAGCATCTATTTGGTTCAAAGAGTTTCTTAACCCTTGAAGCCCTTTTCACGACTTTGCGGCCTATGTAGATCATGATCAGACTGCACAAAACCTGCAGTCTGATCTTTGATCTACTGTGTCTGCTTTGCTGAATCTTTATAGACAAAAACAAACATGAAATTGCAATTATTTTGGTTGTATTTTTTGACCGAAAATGTGTGTTGGACTTATTTGGTGCTCTAAGGGTTAATAAAATAATGTGGCCATTAGACTTTGAGATTTTTGACAGGTTGCTTTAAGTTTTTTCCAATTTAATACTAACACATCATGAAATCTGTCTTTGAAAGTGCTGAAAACTGAAAACATGGTGGGAAATGAAACAATGCAGTTAAATCTTTACCAGATGACAAAATTTTAGAATGGTCCAAATTGAAAGTATTTGCAGACAACAAACTTGGCACAAATGATACAATTTGTCTCAGAAAAATTGATTGACTGATTAATTGAGATTGATTGATTGAATGGTGTTTTATGCCATTTTCAACATGATTTCAGTCATATTACGGCGACAGCTCACATATTCATATATTTCCTGGGTTTCATATTTCCTGGGTTTCACCAGTACTAGGCTAGGGCTCTGAAGTGTCTTGCCCAAGGACACTCTCACAAAACAAGAGGACCATGATGGTCCTATATCGCTCACCTGAGTATATTTGTAACCTATATGGTCTATTAAGGGCAGGCTATTCTTTTCACTGCAGGGCGGATATACACCCAAATATGACCCAAAGGGAAGAATTTTAACAATTTTGGTATGGGGTCACCTAATGATGCTTCAAACAAAATATGAAAGTTCTCGGCCTTATGTTTTGTCACAAGAAGATTTTAAAAGATTCAAATAGGGTGCGCCATGGCAGAGCCCAAATATGACTGCAGAGGGATAATTTTAACAATTTTGGTAGAGGATCATCAGATAATGCTACACACCAAATATGAATGCTCTAGCCATTATGGCTTTTCATCAGAAGATTTTTTAAAGATTTCCTTTTTTGTTTTTATGTAAAATAGGGTGCGCCCGGGCAAAGCCCAAATATGACCCAAGGGGAATAATTTTTACAATTTCGGTAAGGGGTCACCAAATGATGCTTCAAACAAAATATGAATACCCTCCGCCTTATGGTTTGTCACAAGAAGATTTTTAAAGATTTTAAAATTGGATGCACCCGGACAGAGCCCAAGTATGACCGCACAGGAATAATTTTAATAATTTTGGTAGAAGATCATCAGATAATGCTACATACTTAATAGGAATGTTCTAGCCATTATATTTTGTCATCAGAAGAAGTTTTAAAGATTTCCTTCTTTGTTTCTATGTAAAATAGAGTGCGCCCAGGCAAAGCCCAAATATGACCCTACAGGAATGATTTTAACAATTTTGGTAAGGGGTCACCCAATGATGTTTCAAACAAAATATGAATGCTCTCAGCCTTATGTTTTGTCAGAAGAAGATTTTTAAAGATTTTAAATTAGGGTGCACCCGGGCAGAGCCCAAATATGACAGCAGAGGAATAATCTTAAGAATTTCGGTAGAGGATCATCAGATAATGCTACATACCAAATATGAATGCTCTAACCATTATTGTTTGTCATCAGAAGATTTTTTAAAGATTTCCTTCTTTGTTTCTGTGTAAAATAGAGTGTGCCCGGGCAAAGCCCAAATATGACCGTAAGGGAATAATTTCAACAATTTTGGTAAGGGGTCAAGCAATGATGCTTCAAACAATATATGAATGCTCTAGCCGTTATGGTTTGTCACAAGAAGATTTTTAAAGATTTAAAAATAGGGTGCATCTGGGCAGAGCCCAAATATGACCGCAGAGGGATAATTTTAACAATTTTGGTAGAGGATTATCAGATAATGCTACATACCAAATGTAAATGCTCTAGCCATTAATGATTTGTCAGAAGAAGATTTTTTAAAGATTTCCTTCTTTGTTTCTGTGTAAAATAGGGTGTGCCCGGGCAAAGCCCAAATATGACCGTATGGGAATAATTTCAACAATTTTGGTAAGGGGTCAAGCAATGATGCTTCAAACAAAATATGAATGCTCTAGCCGTTATGGTTTGTCACAAGAAGATTTTTAAAGATTTTAAAATAGGGTGCATCTGGGCAGAGCCCAAATATGACTGCAGAGGGATAATTTTAACAATTTTGGTAGAGGATTATCAGATAATTCTACATACCAAATATAAATGCTCTAGCCATTATGATTTGTCAGAAGAAGATTTTTTAAATATTTCCTTCTTGGTTCTATGTAAAATAGGGTGTGCCCGGGCAAAGCCCAAATATGACCCAAGGCGAATAATTTCAACAATTTTGGTAAAGGCTCACCCAATGATGCTTCAAACAAAATATGAATGCTCCCCGCCTTATGGTTTGTCACAAGAAGATTTTTAAAGATTTTAAAATAGGATGCGCCCGGGCAGAGCCCAAATATCACCGCAGAAGAATAATTTTAACAATTTTGGTAGAAGATCATCAGATAATGCTACATACTTAATAGGAATGTTCTAGCCATTATAGTTTGTCATCAGAAGAAGTTTTAAAGATTTCCTTCTTTGTTTCTATGTAAAATAGAGTGCGCCTGGGCAAAGCCCAAATATGACCCTACAGGAATGATTTTAACAATTTGGTAAGGGGTCACCAAATGATGTTTCAAACAAAACATGAATGCTCGCAGCCTTATGTTTTGTCAGAAGAAGATTTTTAAAGATTTTAATTTAGGGTGCGCCCGGGAAGAGCCCAAAATATGACCCCAGAGGGATAATTTTAACAATTTCGGTAGAGGATCATCAGATAATGCTACACACCAAATATGAATGCTCTAGCCATTATGGCTTTTCATCAGAAGATTTTTTAAAGATTTCCTTTTTTGTTTCTATGTAAAATAGGGTGCGCCCGGGCAAAGCTCAAATATGACCCCAGGAGAATAATTTTTACAATTTTGGTAAGGGGTCACCCAATGATGTTTCAAACAAAATATGAATGCTCTCAGCCTTATGTTTTGTCAGAAGAAGATTTTTAAAGATTTTAATTTAGGGTGCGCCCGGACAGAGCCCAAATATGACCGCAGAGGGATAATTTTAACAATTTTGGTAGAGGATCATCGGATAATGCTACATACCAAATATGGATGCTCTAGCCATTATGGTTTGTCATCAGAAGATTTTTTAAAGATTTCCTTCTTTGTTTCTATGTAAAATATGGTGCGCCCGGGCAAAGCCCAAATACGACCCCAGGGGAATAATTTTTACAATTTTGGTAAAGGGTCACCAAATGATGCTTCATACAAAATATGAATGCTCTCGGCCTTATGGTTTGTCACAAGAAGATTTTTAAAGATTTTTTCAATTTTCAGCCATTTTGTTGCCATGGCAACCAGAGTTTTTGATGGAATTAAATTCTTTTAACAATTTTTGTAGACCTTCACCCAAGGAACATTCCTGCCAAGTTTTATCAAGATTGGCCATCTGGTTTAGGAGGAGAAGATTTTTAAAGAAATTGTTAACGGACGGACGGACAGATGGACGGACGGACAGACGGACGGACGGACGCCGGACGATGACCGATCACAATAGCTCCCCTTGAGCACATTGTGCTCAGGTGAGCTAAAAACCCAGCGGATCAGGTGGGGCTCGAACCCGGGACCTCCAGGTTACGAGTCCCACACTTTACATCTGAGCCACACAGGACCCCCCTCAGAAAAGGAAGAAAGATTGTGGGAAAAGGAGAAAATGGTGGTAACCAGCAGTTTCTTCTTTTCCCACAATGTTTTCAAAATACTTCATCTACGATGTTGTTAAAACTCAGGACTGTTTGGTCAAGGTTCAGAAAATTTTCACTTATTGCTTTCACACACCATTTCTAAAATACGTAGAAAAACACATTTGAAAACCAAAAAAAAAAATGACATATGGTGTGCAACATACAAAAAGGGGCCTTCTATCATATTCATGAAAGCGTGACGTCCCAGATCAGCCTGGGCAGTCTGTGACTAATCCGAGACGCGACTTCATGTTTTTGTGCGATTTTCTGTTTCACAAAAGTCTACTGTATGAAAAAACCTTATGTTGTCATAAAGTGCCATCTCGGATTAGCCTGCCCGGACTGCGCAGGCTAATCTGGGACGACACTTTACACAAATGTCCGAAGGTCTCATTTCGCATGTTGCGGGCCATATAAACTTTGACTCATAATTTTCATCAAAGGTAACTCTATGGTACTTTTCATTTTATACATGAGCCATGCTCTTGTAAAAGGGGGCTTAGTGCATATTTGTGGTCCATGATACCAAGCAAGTCATCACATAATTATGGATTTATAAGATCCAATTTGTCTAACAACCGACTGATTCGTGATGAAGACTGGTCCCTTGACATGCAGAAAATTGACCAAAAGCAAAATGCTTCGGCCAAGGTCAGCCTGTGCAATACTTTTTGCAGATGCATTAAGCCCCCTTTTCACAGAGCATGGCTTGAATGCAAACACCTAGGACTTGTTAGCATTATCAGGGAAAAAAAATCTGCCATCTGGAATAATTGCTACCTGGATGAACTCTTTTCTACAGAATCACTTGAGGCCAACTTCAGTTCTCCTGCTAAAGGGTCATCCTCATCTCTTTGACAACGGGGACCTGTGTAACCACGACTTCTGTAGTTGACATCCTCACCATCCTTGCAACATAGAAAATATATGAGCCATGCATTGTGAGAAGGAGGTTTAAAGCATGGGCAAAAATTATCGACCCAGGTCAGCCTGCACATTCCCCACAGGTTGACTAGGGTCAAAACATTTTGCTTTTGGTAAATTTTCTACACATCCAAAGACCATTCTACCCCCGGATTCTGTTGGTTTTTAAACAAAATGAAAATTAAGGATCCATAATTATTTGAATACTTGCTCAGAAAATGCATCACAGAGTTGCACTGCACTTCTTGACCCCTTTTACCAGAGTATTGCTCATATGCATGTATAAACAGTGTATTTTCACCATGGATGAACCCACAGCAAAACTTTCGTAAATTCTATCAGAAATTTCTTCCATATACGAATAGAACATTCCAACGAAGAAAGCACATAATTTATGAAAATGAGCCATGCTCTGACAAAATGGGGCTTAATGCATCTCTGCGATGCATTATACCAAGTAAGTAATCACTTGATTTTGGATCCATAAAATCCATGTAGTCCAGCAATCAACTGGATCTGGAGGTAGAATGGCCCTTTGACATGCAGAAATTTTACAAAACGCAAAAAGTTTCGACCCATGTCAGCCTGCACAGATTGCGCAGGCTGACATGTGTTGAAACTTTTTCTAGATGCATTAAGCTCCCTTTTCATAGAGCATGGCTCAAATGTAAGGATTTTAATACAAGGTGTTTTTTTTTAATTAGAGAATGAAGAGCTCTGCAAAATGGGACAATATGTGCCAGAAGGAAGCTACCAAAAGCATGTAACTTTTGACTCCCTGCTGTGACTTAGATCTGGGAGTCTAGCATCTGAAACCTCTGCTTTGCACATCACCCTATCAAGGTGCACACATGTCTAAAATATTTTTGAAAATGGGACAAGGTATTCTAGAGTTAACATAATATAATAATATCCACTTGGATGTATACAAAAACAAGGTTCTTGACAGAGAAACACATACATCTAACCCAATATTTCTGGCCCAAGCCTTTGAAATATCTGTTGAATCATTCTTTCTGAGTCGTCCAGCAGCTTTGTCCTCATGCTCTTGGTGACCATGATCCTCTTCAAACAGATCATCAAATGTTGTTGCTGTAACTTTAGTATCTGAATTCCAGGCACTCTTTTGTTTTCTTCCTAAACCATTAAATAAAGAGGATATTTGTTTTTTTTCCATGAAAGATCGAAATTTATTTCATTGAGTGAACATCATTAGTAATATTTTCACTTGTGGTTGCACCACAAGTGAAAAAATTGATTGATTGATTGCATGGTGTTTAATGCAGTTTTCAACGTTATTTCAGTTATATCGCGCTGGCCAGTGCACCTATCCATGCTTTCCTGGAGTTTCTTTCACCAGTCCTCCACACAATATGTTTTCCCAGCCACTGGCTGCTTTCCCACATAACCATTGTCCAAACAATAGTCAGCAGTGAGAGAGGAATGAATCCTGTTGCAATGACTATCATCAATCCTTGGAAAGAAATTTGCTGAGCCCTGGATCAAACCAGTGACCCTTATTCTCAAGTCCTATTTTCAGTCCTCAAGACTGAGCTACCAGGGCTGGGCATGAGTGAAAATGTTACCGATGTTGTTCACGAGATGAAATAAATTTTGATCTTTCAATGAGAAAAAAAGAAATTCCATTTATTTCATGCTTCTAGCCCCATTTTTTTCATGACTTTCATCAAAATCCAGTACAATTGTTTTTGGTATTTTCCCCTGGTGTACCCCTCTGAAATAACAATGCATTACAATGTAATGTAAAGCTTGAGAAATCTAGGGTAAATGTGCGTAAATTACTTCATATTTCTGTCTGCGTGAATGACACACACTGTTTATCTCAGTAACTAGTGTGTGGGAGCTACCGGTACTGTTTCCACCTTCAATTGAAGATTTACAGAAACATTTATGGAAAATTTCACTGGTCCTAACCATGAATGATCAAATCTTACAATCCACCCTAATTCCTGATAAACTACCAAAAAGCATGAAATAACCTAATATCAATCATTGGGAAGAAAAAAAATCACCATAACCATTAACCATAAAGAGTTAACCCTTTACCACACAATCTCAAGTTTTAATAACCCTGTGGAAGAAGCCTTTAGAAAACATTAAGGGAAAAGGAGAAAATGCTGGTTAAAAGGAGAAAATGCTGGTATCCAGCATTTTCTCCTATTCACACAATGTTTTCTACCCTAACAAGGGAAAGTTCCATCATTTGAATTATATTTAAATTGTCGTCTGAAAATGCTTTGAATTTAGAGAAGTCTAAAATTTTGTCGTTTGGTAAGGAGTTAATTCATATACCTTGCTTTGGTAGGGATTCAGCTTTGTCTTCTTTCACTTTCTTTTTTCCAGTAAGCCAGGGCTTATCATAAGATCTGTCCACTAAGTCTGCGGAAAAAACAAACAATCTAAAATGTACAACTGTGCAAACACACCTTTTTTCACTTTGAAAGAAATAAGAAATCTTTTCACATTGAAAGAAGTATGAAATCAAAAATTAAAAGAGACCTAACTCATAAAGCACTGAACTCTGCTTAACTCTTTAACACACAAGAAAAATGTAGACTTGTCTAAATTCAAAGCATTGGCAGACAACAATTTAAACATGACTCATATAATGGGATTTGTCTTTGATACGGTTGAAAACATTTTGGGAAAAGGAGAAAATGCTGGTAACCAACATTTTCTCCTTTTCCCACAATGTTTTCAAAAGGCCTCGATGTTTTCTTCAAAACCAGCAGAGCTAATAAAACTTGCTACTCAGGAGAGTCAAAAAAATATATGTAATGTGACAATAGGAAAAGGGCTGCTCTGTTAGAGCTATTTCTCTGTCTTAATGTTTTCTGATTCTTTATAATAAACAGATGTAAAAAGGTGACTGGCTTAAAAGGGCTATCACAAATCACTGCTATTACCTGGCCCACTTCCAACTGCCCAAGCCTGACCACTACTTTTCTCTGGACTTTTACTTCTTCTGCCTTATAAAAACATGACAAAATGAATTATAAATTGCAAACTGACACTTATGATATGTTACCCTTTGCCCCCATCCCCACCCCTAGCCAAAACATAAGAAATTTCCTATGTGAAAAAGTTTCATTGTTTTTTCTTCCTCTTGAAGCAGATACTTTGATCAGTGCAGTCTTTGTTACAAAGTAATACATTGTGTTCCATGAATGATGATTGAAAAAAAAGTTAAGAACCATGCTCTGGGAGAGTGGGATTTAATGCATCTCTGTGATGCATGATATCAAGCAAGACATCACATAATATTGGATTCACAAGATCCATTTTGTCTAACAAACAGCTGAACCATGAGGTAGAATGGTCCTTTGACATACAGAAAATTGACCAGTAGCAAAAATTTTCGACCCAAGTCAGCCTTCACAGACTGCACTTGCTGACCTGAATCTACACTTTTTGCAGATGCATTAAACCTTCTTTTCATAGGGTATGGCTTATATAATTTACAAGTTAAATTCACATAACAAAACAATAAAACAATAATCTGATCCTGAGGCTTCTTTCAAGTACAGTTACTGTACTTTGTCAAATCAATTCATACATGAATAAATCTTCTGAATCTCATGCTTATTATAACCTCCCAATCAAAATTAATCCTGTGTTTTAACCCTTTACTAAACAGTCCCGACATTTAACAACTCTTGGAAGCAACACTTTTTAAAACACTGAGAAAACTGGTAACCAGCATTTTCTCCTTTTCCCAGAATGTTTTCTATCCTATTTAAGACAAATCCCACCATTTTAGAAATATTTGATTGGTCATCTGCAAATGCTTTCAATTTTGACTAGTCTAAATATTTGTTGTTTGGTAAAGGGTTAAAGACCCAAGTGAAAAAGGCCTTTGAACACATCGTGGAAAAAGGAGGAAATGCATTTTCTGCTTTTCCCACAATTTTTTCTACCATTTTAACAACAAATCTCATCATTTGAGCCACAGTTAATTAGCCATATGCAAATGCATTCATGTTGAACAAGGGAAAAGTTTTATTTTCTGGTAAAGGGTTGAAGCTTGACCCTTGTCAGTAATCAGTTTGTGAAATAGGTGACTGAGTTAAAATCAATACCAATAATTGAGCCATGCTCTGCCAAAAGGGGGCTTAATGCATGATACCAAGCAAATCATCACATTACCATAGATCTATAAATCTATTTTGTGTAACAACTGACCAAATCATGAGGCAGATTGGTCCTTGGACAAGCAGAAAATTTACCGATAACAAGAAGTTTTGGCCCAGGTCAGCCTGCTCGGACTGCACAGGCAGACTTGGGTCAATACTTTTTGCAGATCCATTAATCCCCCTTGTCACAGAACATGGCTCAAATAAGTGTGGTATATTATGTTGTAGTAACTTTCCTGGTGCTTGTATTTGATGTCGTGCAAGACCAAAGGTTGAGCGACATGTCAAAATTTGCTTACACAGCGGGAAGCAAATACAAGCACCAAGAAGTTTCTACACATAATATTCTTTTAATTATATGCCTACAACTTTCATGATAAAATTTTGCAATTATTGAACAAAATGAAAAAATTAATGGTGTTGAGGGTGGTAACTTCATTTTCATTAATGGCGGATGAATAATAATGTAACATTTTGATCAATCAAATCATAAACCAATATGTATGTTTTCAGCGAACGAGTTACATCATCACACCATATTTGAAACTGTGCAGATACAGATTTTTTTCTGTAGTGTGTGATATTTTATCCACATGTGACACATGTATTTGAGCTAGAAAATTTTAAGGTGTATAATAAAACATTGGATACCAATTCTCTCAGGGGAACTCCTTCTTAAGGTACCAGGACGCAGATCCTGTAAAAAAAGAAATGTATACATTAATGTATTGGTACATCCTCTAAAAATGCTTAATGCTGAATAATCAAGTTGTTTGTTTTAAAAAAATGTTTGGTGTGAAAGATAGGCCAATCACTACAACATGTCAAACACACTAAAAACAAGATCACGCTAGAAATTAAAGATAAATCTTTACTCACTTTCAGTCAGTTTTTAACCCATTTCATCTTTATTATATGAAAATATAATTTTTCTTGTATCTTAATTCCAAATGTTGCCCTCTGATGGCTGCACTGTTGCACAGATTACGACAGACAGAAAATGCATTTCATTTTCTGGAGGACTTCAACGAAATCCCTGTTGCTGTTTCCTGTTTTAAGTAAGGACAAATCCCTAGAGTTTCTCTATCCCTTATACCATATATATTGGTAAGTTATATATGTTTACACAGCTGACCAAGCTCTGAGCCATTCTACACACTTTGATATTTTAACCCTTTACTAGACAGCAAAATATTAGCCTTGTCAAAATTGAAAGGATTTCCAGACAATAATTTCAGTGTGGCTCAAATGGAGCAATTCTTCTTTGATTGGGTAGAAAACACTGTTGGAAAAGGAGATAATGCTGGTTACCAGCATTTTCTCCTTTTCCCACGTTTTCAAAAAGCTTTTTCCCAGGGGCGTTGAAAGGCAGCACTGTGTGGTAAAGGGTTAATAGCATTTTTTTTAATGGCTGTCAGGATGTACTTTTAACAGAACACATTCAAAACAAATATCTAAAATGAATAAGTAGTGCCGTATGAACAATGATGCCAAAACCTTTGTATCATGTGGAATAAACCTATCTACATATCCACCCAGATGCAGTGATTTTAAGTATTTTGCAATTTCAAGCATATAACTTCCTATAAGTTTGTTTCATTGTTTTTTTTTTCACTGGTGTCTTCTGGTAATTTTGAGTGTGTCTCTGTATTTCTATGGATGCATAATATATTTTATAGGTAATTTCAAGTGTATACTGGTAATTTCTATTGCATTCTCCTGTTTTAGTACATTCTGCCATTTCTAGGCAACCCATTTTGATATTAACCCTTTATCACACAATCCCAAGTGTTAACGACCCCGAGAAAGAAAGCTTTTGAAAACATTGTGGTAACCAGCATTTTCTCCTTTTCCCCACAATGTTTTCTACTCAGCTGATGGCAAGTTTTATCATTTGAGCCAGCTTTGATCTGTTGTCTGCAAATGCTTTGAATTTGGACAAAACTTATCTAGTGTGGTGAAAAGTAAAACAACTCTTTGTTTAATCTTGACAACTTTTAAATTCAACTTTGTCAGCATGCCTTTTTTCAGTTGGACATAGGTACTATTGCCCAACTGATTTTTGGCATCCCTACAACAAATATCAGGTGTGCTCCTGCCTTTACGCTGGTACGTAGTTCAACTAACATGATTCTGACAAAAACAATGACGTGTTTATTAGCTGGTTCATACTTCTTAAATTGTTGATCTTTTGTACTATTGCCCACATCATTTAACCCTTTGCCACACAATCCTGACTTTTAACGACCCTGAGAAAGAAAGCTTTTGAAAACATTGTGGGAAAAGGATAAATGCTGGTAACTAGCATTTTCTCCTTTTCCCACAATGTTTTCTAACCTTTCAGAGACAAATCCAATCATCTGAACGATGATTTATTTTGTGATCTGAAAATGCATTCAATTTAGGCAAGTCTTAATTTTGTTGTCTGGTTTAGGGTTCACCTGACTAAGGTCAACATCATTTACATAAATTAAAACTCTATTTCTACCTTCCGCATCACACTGGGCTGCCTTGGGCATATGTCCCGAATGGCCATGGAAATATTTTGTAGGGTATGTGCGAATTAAATTGCTTATCTGTGTTTATAAGTACCCAACAAAGAACTAGCTTAAGTCTTCCGTAACTTCAGCGAATGTGAACTAAACTTCCTGAATAATAGTCGGAGTACTATTTATGTGCCTACTTATATATTTAGCTTAAAGGTCAGGATCAGGTTAAATGAAGTAGGCTATGGTAAAGCATCTTAGATTGCCCTCTTAAGCTCTGAGTGTATTCATAGGCAAGATTGTTTTCAGGAAAAGGGAAATGTGCCCAACCCTGCCATCTGACATAATTCTGAATCAACGCAAACAGCGGGCTAGCTACATCCCTCAAAATATAAATAGTGTGAGTCACATGAAGCCTAAACTATCAGTACAGTGCATTTGTTCTGAGATTAAAAATAGATGAGTCATGCTCTGACAAAGGGGGGCTTAATGTATTGCTGTGATGCATTATACCAATCAAGCCATAATAATGGATCCACAATAGCCACATTTTTAACAACCAACTAAATTGTGAGGTAGACTGGTCCTTGGACATACAGAAAATTTACCAGGAGCGAAAGTTTTTAGCTCAGGTCAGCCTGCACAGACTGCACAGGCTGACCCGGGCTGATACTTTTCGCACATGTATTAAGCCGCCCTTTTCACAGAGCATGGTTCACATAATTCATACCTTTGGGATTGGTAGAGCTGCTTTCTTATACAAACATTTAATCAAGAATACAAGTGGGTCATCTGGCTGATCATGCAACACTTTATTCATCAGCTCCTAAAAAAGGTATAGTAGGATTAGAAGCGCTAATTTTACACTGCATGGACAAAAAATGTTTCCGTTTCAGCTATATGGAACTGATCTTACAAACAGAATTAACTTTCTTCAGTCAAGATGAGCGGGAACACATATTCTTTCTTTTAATACTTTACAAAAACTACAAAATTTTGGACCTATCCGATTCAGTTACACAGACGACGAATTAAATGTTACTTCATAGATGGGGTTTTCCTTCAAAGCCTGTAAAACATTATGAGAAGCGGAAAAATCATAATTGATATGCATTATATAACCACAATTATCTGTTTTGCTCGGCACATGAGCCCAGGTGATGCGCTAATGCTGGAATAAACAATAAGCTGGTACCCATTGTATCTCCCATAACCGTCTGACAGACAACAGGCAACACCCAATTTATCGACGGCAGCTATTGCTTTTCACATGTAGCAAATCCACCAATTAGACAGCCCGTCACAGAATGCCTTAACCCTTTACCACACAATCCCGACTTTTAACGGCCCTGAGAAAGAGGCCTTTTGAAAACATTGTTGGAAAAGGAGAAAATGCTGGTAACCAGCATTTTCTCCTTTTCCGACAATGTTTTCTAATCTATCAAAGAAAAATTGCACCATTTGACCCACACTGAAATTGTCATCTGCGAATGCTTTCAGTTTCGATAAGGCTAAAATTTTGTCGTCTGGTAAAGGATTAATCGCTGTTTTGAAATAACCAAGCAACATTCTCAACTAAGATTTTCATGACTGACTGAGTTTTTTTCGATCATGATAAATTTATCAAACTCGCTAAAGAATTTACTCTTTATGGATAAGGTCTGTCTGTGTTAATAAATAATATCACAATTTAAATTTTCAAGTCTCGCATTATCACATGATATCTCACCCTCGTTAACCCAGGTATTAAGTATTACCATTCATCACCCCTGGGACATTCAATTGCGAAACCGTCGTTTCTATGAATATTCATAAGATTGCGAATTATACCCGATAGCCAATCGAATTTGTCGATAACATAACAATACTCTCTTGTAGTGGAGAACAATCGCATTTCTTCCGTTAATATCAATAAACCAGGTAAATCCCACATCATTATCAACGAATATGGCGGCCACCGGTGGACCTTCCTTCTGGGGCATTTGCCTTACGACAATCCAGGGCAAACATTATAAATCATTGTATATAAAGGCAAATATTCAGAAATACAGCGTGCTGCTGCAGTCCTTTGGGGTACGTAGCAGGGGTGACGTCATCGTCATTGACCCAGTTCTGATGTACAGTAAAACTCTGATATAGCGAATTTCACGGGACTGTCAGATTTAATTCGCTATAAGCATAATTCGCTTTATTGATAGTACGAACTTCGTTATATTTCGGGACTCAAAGGTGGACACATGTACATGCAGTCTAACATTTGTTTACCAGAAAAATGTTTTTCTAACATACTTCGACAAATATGTGTTATATTTATAGTATCCAATGACATTTATATATCTGAAGTCATTAAATCATTTACCACTGAAAAAGTCAGTCACTTGTTTCTGTTTTAGTTTTGATGTTTGACTTGTTACAAGAAATTGTTTCATTTCCTGTAACTGCTTGAAATAATCATGTGGAGTGTCAGAATTACACTCAAAAGCACGGAATAAACAATCGAAGGCGGAAGTAGTCTCTGCAGATGTGGGTATGGGTAAAACGGCCTCCTTGCTTTCCTTTTTTTTGAATCCATGCTCAACTTGCAACAATCCCAACAAGAACGATTAGCACTCAACAGTACAATGGGACAGGTAGGAAAAACTAGTAGCCGATTTCGTATTTATTTAATCGAGTGAGCGATGTTAATCATTCAAAACACATTCTATACAGGTAGGAATTGAAAGCATTTGCAGACGACAATTTTCTACATGTGGCAAATTATACCTTACCACGATAATTATCGATCGATATCGCAGTCAGTTTATGTTGTGTAGATCAATGCCTCTAGCGTCAACGTGTTAATTGGGCAAGCAGGAAGGTGTGAATAACTGACTTGGTAATTAAAGACCCTTAGATGCGACTTCAGTGTAACCAAGGTATTTTCAGTTGAAATGGATATCTGCGGACCTGATTTATGATTCGCAATATGCGAAAATTCGTTATATCCAAATTTGTTTTGACAATTAATTTTTACAAAGGCGAAAGAAGGTTTTTGCCGGGGAATTGATTTCGATTCGTACTAAGCGAAAATTTGCATTATCAGAGTTCGTTATAATTAAGTTTTACTGTACTCCGTAAACTACATTCATCGATTTGATTGATTGTAGACGAGGTAAAAATAGAAATGATGGCATGTGGTTGATAAAAATAGATTAAATTTTCTCATTGAAAAACTGAGATTACCAATCAAAATGCCTCATGAATAATTCAAGAGAACAAGAAAACATACGCAAGATAACCCAGCGGCAATGGATGTAGTTTACGGAATACATCGGAACTGAACTTGTAAGCATTGGCTGTTACCTGTCGTTGATACGAAGATCAATAACAGGCTGTCAGTTTAATGCTGGAAATCCCAGTTTACCAATTAAAAACTATCCTTTTCATGGCGAAAACTGTGCATAACTTCGAGGTTCATGCCAAACTTTTCAAAGTCTGGTTGGAGAATGAAATCCAATATAGACTACCCCCATTCAATACAGCCTCGACAGTGGTATAGTTAAAAAAAAACACCATTTCATGCAAAATTTATTTTTGTGCAAGCATGTTTCAACTCGCATTATCTAACTCAAATGAATATGCTTGTGGGTTGAAATAAAGTATACCTCGAACAATGGAGTGAGCTTATGTTTCTCCATGTATTGCTGAATTCTAAGCTTAGACATATCTGTAGGTGGGGTATATTACCGCATAAACGATTTCAAACTAAAAAGTCGTCTGCTTATCTTGCTTTCAAAAATGTTTACATTGATAACGGCGTTCATGAGAATTACTATCGTGTAAGTAATTTGTGTCATGGTTTGACCGCATTCGGCATACCTCGGGTGATGTAAGTACGGAATCGGCCGAGTTGTGACGAGTGGGTTTGACCGGTACTTCTAAAGTACGAAAATGACTCCTTTTCGCGAAAAGAACTTTTCAAGTTGACTCCTTTTCGCGAAAACGACATTAAATCTTACGAAAAGAAATTAGCCCTTTTGCGAAGAGAACTCTACATTCAACAAAAAAGACTCCTCTCTAATTAGGACTTCTTTTCACCAAAAGATTTGTTTGTATAGTGTTTTCAACATCATTTTAGTTATACCGCGGCAGCAAGTGCACCTACCTATGCTTTCCCGAAGCTCCTTTTAACAGTACTTCAAACAATATTCTTACCAAGACACTGGCTGTTTTTACAGACAATAACTGACCATCAATCCTTGGAAAGAAATTCGCCAAGCTAGGGATCCGAGCCAGCGATCCCTGATTTCAAGTCCTGTGCGCTACAGGGCTCGGCTTTAGGAACTTTTCACACCTTTTCGTACTTAGAACTTACCCCTTTTCACTCAACAAAAAAAATCTTTTTCACAACATAACTCCTTGAACATTACAAAAGGGACTCCTTTTCGCAATAGGAATGGTAATGTGCAGAACTTAACAGTTCACGACACAGGGCCCTTTTCATGACAAAGATATATTACTTTCAAGAAAAAGATTTAGGATTTCACGAAAGGAATCCAAGGCAGTATTTAAAAAAGAGGGGCTGGAGCATTGTTGTTGGACCAGTCGTGACTTAATTTTGTTTTCAAATGATACTTTTATTACAAATAACCTATATCCTATCCGGCTGAAAACTTACAACTGTAACGTCGGCAAGTTTATTTATAAGCATCGGATTTTAAGACAGGTGGAGGGTTACACCAAAATCAGACTGCACGTATGAATACCGACTCTGATCTACATCTCCCGCGATATACATGTACATACAAGGTCAGGTGTGACAGGATAAGGATTGAATTACCAACTTTTCCGTTTTCAGCCTGCCTCTATCAATAATTTTATACAATATTTTGTTAAATTAGATGCTCTCCATAGAAATGAACCGTTTGGTCACTGAAATCATTGTGGAAAAGGAAGTCATGATTCCTCAGTGGTAACGAGCAATGGCCTTTGTATGCAATGTTTTCTGCTTTGAAATGCATTCAGTCTTTCGCAGTCATTTCGCAGGTAGATCCCTTTCCAATATATCATTCAGATTTCAAGTGTTCTTAAATGTACCTATCGACAACATTCCAAATTTGAACATTACCCTCAAAATTTTATATTGAGCCACGTTATTTTATTTGTAGTACTTACTGTCCGGTACCCCAGGTGAACATTCTGCGATGTGTTCCAGAGCCTTAAGCAAACGAAAAAAATTTTAGAATCGTCCAAATTGAAAGCATTTGCATGCGACAAAGCACATGTAAATGGTACTAAACTTACTGGATCTTTTTATCAAAGGCTAGAAAACATTTCCTGCTTGGTATAATCATCGCTGAGATGCATTAGCCCCCCCTCCTTTTGGCAGGGTGCGGCTGTTATACATATTGTTTGTTTGTTTGTTTGTTTGTTTTCAAACAATCAGCGGCATAGTCTGCTTGTGCTCTTACCAAGTAAATGTAAGAAAAAAATCATTTGTTTTTTATACATTGATACGTTTGCACCCTTTCGTGACAAAAAAAAAAAAAACGTTCCGACTTTGTCCTGCAAAAATGAAGATGTAAACATTCCTTACTACATTTTCACGATTAATTATGGTATGTGGCAAAACAGGAACTCTTTCTGTGAAATCATAGAAAAAGTAAACTTGTCAGTCAATTTAGTAGGTTACCAGCCGATATAGCTCAGTAGGTAGAGCGTAGGACTTGTGAACACAATGTCCTACAGATTGTGGGTTCGTATCCCCGGCTGGCCAACTAAAAAATTACTAATAGTCTTTCGGATGAGACATTAAACCGAGGTCCCGTGTGACGGTGCTATACGCCGAGCACGTTAAAGAACCAGGCGAAGCTCTCAGTAGTTTCGACCTGTATCCTTGCACTATCCCCCGTAACAACTAACCGTCTTCTGGGGGCGTCGCTCAGATGGGCAACCGGTAGCGACGATAAATAAACGGAAATAACCAAACCAATTTAGTAGGAAACGTTGTTAACAAAGGTGTCATTGTTTCCTCCGGCTGCATCTTGAAGAAGGCCACTAAAGGCTATCAACAGCTTTTTCTGTTTTAAGCTCTGACGGTCACCTTGGTGGAGCGGAGCCATTCATAGATATTTTAATGGGTGAACACTGAACTTATAATAAAATTTGTCCGATAGTTCTAGGGCAGAAGCTCTTTCAAGCAAAGGTTGACAACGGACAAAGTGTAACATATAGAACACTGCAAACAATATTTTATATTTTGCACTCCTTACCCGGACAATCAATATATATATATATATATCACTGATCCTTACACTTATTATCCCCCGTAACGAAGTTAGAGGATATACTGAAATCAGGTTGTCCGCAGGTACATTTTGTGTCCTCTTCTCCTGCACTTTTCAATGTTAACGGAGGCCTTCCCACAATGGGAACTCGTGCACTTGCCAGTTTTATTGGCTTTAATCTACACTAACATTGTACAAACAGACGGAATACCTGGTTTATATGGCGTGCAGGGGCTTATCGGCAGACAGGAACCAAGGTCCAAATCAACCATTACATTGTGACAAAAATGACAGTTCTAAATGTTCAGACATTGTGTCAAGAGATATGATGACGATGAATAGGTTTGTTTCTCAGGTGACAATGTCTTACCAGGGAATATGTACAGTTCTGGTAATATATAGAATCTTCCTCAGGCTATCTGGCCTCAATTGATTGAAAACTAAAAAAAAAAAAAGCACAAAAGCAACAAACTACAGTCTTGGTAGATTATCGGTCGAACACTTTAAACGACTGCCTTATACAGTCTAACTAGATATGTGCCAAACTCAAACTTCTGGGTCAAAACGTTGTATTCTAAAACGTCGTTCGTGACTTGGCTTCGAACGCCTTTCCAGTCTTGTTCGGCTTCAAACTTCTTCAACCCAGTCCCCAGCACTTCAAGTCTACCTGAACCTGTCCAGAAAACGGTGTTATGCTGAACCGCTGTCGGTCTGTGTCTTCAGATCGATCTGTTCAACCGTACTGTTTAGGCTGGAACTGTAAAACAGGCTTCTCAACTTCGAACTGTCTAAGGTCGCTCGCTCACTCGTTTTCTACAAGGCCGTTTATGGACGGTTTTGCCAAAGCGCTACTCTCTAATATCAAGTTTTTTTGTCCTTGAATTGGCGTGCAATACTTGCTATGGTCACCTATATCTAGCAGATGTACTTCTAGTTTCTTGGATTATTCTTTCTGAGGGGACTGATTTCGTCTCATCACTTTGTACCATTTTGAATGTGCGGCGACCATACCCAGAGCATTCGTCCCAAAATGTTCGAGAAAACGATAATTTTTTTTTTCATCCTTTTCTTGACATCTATTTCTTTTTTCATGAAAGGAGTCCTTTACTTTTTTCATACTTACTTTACGAAAAGGACTCCTTTTTGCGAAAAGAAGTCTTTTTCATCAGAATAGAGTTCACGCGAAGAAGGAGCCCTTTAGGCATTTAAGAAACTATTTTTTCGAATCTGCGGGAAAGCATTGATAGATGTACTGGCCGCCGGGATATAACTGAATGATGTTGAAAACACCATACAAATTCGTCTTTTATTTAGTAAAAGTCCTAATTTGAAAGGGGGTCTTTTTCGCGAAAAGGACTTACTACTTTTTGTTAAATCTAAAGTTCTTTTCGCGAAAAGGAGTCATCTTCCCTGACTCCTTTTCGTAAAATCTTAGGTCGTTTTCGCGAAAAGGAGTCATCTTGACTCTTTTTCGCGAAAAGGACTTCTTTTCGTATTTCAGACGTACCCATGGTTGACGGGAAATGGCTCACTCGTCACAACTCGGCCGATTCCGTACCTATGCCGAACAGGAAATGACTGTGTGGTTGTGCGAAGTTGGGTGTTTATTAGTGATCTGTGAGTACTGAAAGGTTTTTCTGATTCTGAATCGTTTATTAAATTGAGAATTATGTCAAACCATATGAAAAGTTTTTCATAACTGTCATAACTTATCACAAGAAGCATGTTTGAGTAATTGGGATCAGTGTAATAGTTGCCGGACGATTGCCAGAAGATTCGGACAAGCGCCGTCCAGCGAATTCTGAGAAGATTCGGTCCAAACTTGAGACTGTTTTATCGTATATTTTATTTAGAAAATTATCTACATGAATAGAATTGGTTCTTAAAACGGAACAGTAATCTTTATTATTTATCGCTGTTACTGTATACTGTATATATAAAGCTAGGGTTGCTAGAGAACTCGTACCATGGAGAACTCGTACCCGGGTCTCCCTAATCAGCGTCAGGAAATGTCAGGAAGTGTCAGGAAATGTCAGGAAGCGTCACAGGCCCAAATATTCCATTTTTCATGTTGTTTTTGTCATATTGATGGAATACATAAATTTTTTTATCAAAATATCTTATACTATAGCGTATTTTGACCCAAATAACGGATAAATCCACCTGCCGACTCAGCGTCACGATATATGGCTGATAACTAGGAGCGTCAAGAGGTGTGAAGTCGATTATTACATAGAGAATTAACGTCACGAAATGTGGCGGATAAATGAAGGAGCGTCACGAGATCAAACCACTTTATTCAATGCTAGTTCAGCGTCATGAGATTCAACCAACTCTGGTAGTTCTAAGCCTTTGATAGAAACATTGGGAATATGATAAATGGCTCGTTTTTAGTATATTCTTCTTTTAATTGTATATTAGTCTAAAAGTTTCTCAACGCTGATCATCATTTCGTCGACAGTTATGTTAAGGAAACATCCAGTGGCTTGTGGAGAAAACTGTGAGAAGTCCTTGCGAAAGAAACTCCAGGGAAGCATAAATAGGAGCACAGGTGGCCATTATATAACTGAAAAAATGGTGTATGTATTGGTGTGTAACACCATTTTAACAGCTTAGGTCATATCACGGCAGTCAGGGAAGCACAAATAGGAGCACTGGTGGCCGTTATATAACTGAAAAAATGTTTGTATGAGAGTGTAACGCCGTTTTGACAGCTTATGTCATATCACGGCAGTCAGTACACCTACACATGTGTTTCCTGGCTTTCTTTCCAAGCCACTGACTACTTTTCTCACGTGCATCAGACGTGAGGGGCGAAAAATCGCTGGAAAGAAACTGAAGTTTCTCTCAGCTGGGTATCGAACCTGCAACCACCAGGTCATGAGTCAGGTACGTTTAACACCATAGAAAACTGTAATAACCATTAAGTCATGTAATGACAATAAAAAAAATATGCTGATGGACATTTCAAAATTGAAAGCATTTGCTGCAAAAAAATCAAAAGTGGCTCTACCACAAGAATTTTAATCACAACTCAACACTTAAGCCATATTACTAGACCATCTGGCCCCAACATTATAAAATACATAGAAGCTATGGTCTGTGAAAATGGGGTTTAGTGCATCATCAAAAAAATTCGAGCGAGGTCAGCCTGCACAGTCTGCGCAAGCTGACCTGAGTCTAAGGTGTTTGCTTTTGGTCAATCTTTTGCAGGTACAAAGACCATTCTTCCCCAAGACTAAGTCATTTGTTAGACATTTGGATTGATTGATTGAATTTGCGTTATTTTATCGTCGCCATTGGTTGCCCATATGGGCGACGCCCCGTGAAGGCTGTTAGTTTTGTACGTGGGATAATGTAAGATACAGGAGGAAACCCATCTTAAGTTAAGCCTGGTTCTTTAACGTGCTCGCTGTATAGCACCATCACACGGGACCTCGGTTTTTATGTCTCATCCGAGAGGTTCACTGTCTATTAGTAATTTTAGATGGTCAGCCGTGGAAATTGAGTCCACACCCTCAAATGGCCCCAAACTTGAGACTTACGAATCCTACGCTAGAGCCTACGCTAGATCATGAGCTACTTCAGCTGGTCAGACAAAATGGATTTCATGGATCCATAATTATATGACGACTTGCAACTGAAAAGCAATGATGAATTCATGAGCACAGAACAGAATATTTCTTGATGTCAAACCGAGAAATGAATTACCAACTGTATGCTTGCAAAATGTTCCGTGCAGTACATGTATATACTTTCAATTTAGACATGTTCTCAACACCTCATTATCTTTTCTGTTTGTTGCCACGAACAATAAGCACAGGTGAACTTCAATTATTATAAATCTAGATAATTAATCGTTTTGATAGTTATTTGATAATATGCAAGTGTGCATTACATGTATAGTGTATAGCAGAAGCAGAATATTCATCTTATCACTTGATCAAGAAAAAAAAAATAAAGAAAAAAAAAAAATAAATAAATAAAATAAATAAATAAAAATAAATAAATAAAAAAAATAATAAATAGATAAACTCTTAAACAAAAACATTATTCGATAAACGAGCTATTTATCATATTCGCACAATGTTTAGTTGCATCTCGTGACACTTAATACATTTTCTCTTGGCTGTACATCCATACTTGTGACCTTGTAATCTGTTGTAAAACAGCACTGAATCTTGTTCTATTGATAGCAGTTTTCTGATTGTAGAGAAAACTTTTTGGGGAAAGAGGACCTTACAGTTTGTGAAAAGCGAGTTATTTATCCTATTCCCACAATGTTTCTAAAAGACTTATTGAACCTCCTGACGCTGAGTATTATCTCGACGCTTATCCATAATATAGTTATTAGATCTCGTGAAGCTGAATACATGTTACTAGTCTATAATACAGTGGTAATAGGTTAGTTCTCGTGACGCTGAATACCTCTTGTGGCTAATCCCTAATACAGTGGTTGAATCTCGTGATGCTAAATTTTTCGTACCGCTAACTAGCCAGTAATACAGTGGTTGGATCTTGTGACGCTAAATACACCTTCATTAAGATTATGGAATTTACATTATTTGGAAAGGTAAGTTAATTGATATTTCTTGTTTCTGTTTTTTGTCACTTATAATGTCGAAATTCATTATAATACTCATTTGTTGTAATTGTTATATTCTCTGACGCTCCTACATTTATCTGCCATATTTCGTGACGCTAATTCTCTACTGACTTCACACCTCTCGACGCTCGCACAGTTATCGTGATGCTAAGTCGGTAGGTGGATTTATCCCATATTTGGATCAAAATACATACTAATAAAGGCTTTTTTGATAGAATATGTCATATACTCCATTATTGCTTCAAACACAACATGAAAAGTGGAATATCTGGGCTTGTGACGCTTCCTGACATTTCCTGGCACTTCCTGACATTTCCTGACGCTGATTAGGAAGACCTCTTGTACCCTAGTCTTATGGGTACCAGTTCTCTTTGTACCAGAGAACTCGTACTGAACTAATATATTTCGGGATGAGTTATTTTCATTTTATTCGGATAAATCATGCTCTTGAGAAATAAATAGGATGTCTATAAACCAAGCAGATATGGAACGATGATTAACAGTATTTGGAGTGCAATATCGGTTTTGTTAACGGATGTTGGTAGATTTAAATGGAAAGGAGGGTAAGGTAGAGGGGTAGGTAGATTTTAGAAAAGTGAAATTATGATGTTGATCTACAATATCTCAGAGTTCTCGGAAACGCCAATACTGTCGTCTGAGACGACAACTTTTTCCAGCGGACGACAAAAAATCCTAACAAAGGATTCCACCGGACGACAAGTTTTTTCAGGGTACGCGTCCCTAATCAGCCCCTAATCAGCTGCTCAGCTTGATTTGTTCATCAAGTGATTGTTTATAACATGTTTAACGAGGCGAAAAATCCTATACATAGGTAATCTCTTAAGTCGGTTAGTCGAAGGGGTAGGCGTGGCCTTCTGGGAAACTAACAACCAATCGGAATGCATTATTCTCTATCACTCGCCCAGTACCAGTTAAACTGTGGATGAGAAATATGTAATACCCTAACTGCCCGGCATGTTGTTTGACATATTTGCAAATTATGCATCGATCAATGGATTACATAACAGGATATTTCTTTTTAAAGGTGAATGATCGAAATTTATTACATCGAGTGCACATGATTGGTAATATGTTTACGGGTGGCCCCGCTATCATATTACCGTATAATGTTAAGGAGATTACCGGTAACTCTTTACCACACACACTATCCCGACTTTTATTGACCCTGAGAACGAAACCTTTTGAAAACATTGTGGGAAAACGCTGGTAAACAGAATTTTTTTCCTTTTCCCACAATGTTTTCTATCCTTCCTGAAACAATTTTCGCTTTTTAAATGGCATTCATTTTGTCGTCTGCAAGCGCTTTCAATCTAGATCAGTAAAAACTTGTCGACTGGTAAAGGGTTAAAGAAATTTCGATCTTTTAACGAAAAAAAAAATCTATTTAATGCTTCTTAATATTCCCTTTTTTGTTGGAGTTTGCGAATTACTGGGGAGTTCTCAGTGTTTATCAATCGGTAAATACACTGGTCCAAACGGTGAAATTATCCAATCATCCACCATTATATCCTGATAAACTACCGAAAAGCATGAATTAAACACTAATTTACACAGATAATGTATCAATGCCTGATTAAAGAAAACACCTAATTAAGAAAAATGTTCCATGAAAATTTAGCCTCCATATTGATCATAAAAGGAAAGAATGAAAAGAGATAATATTATCATTTGATTTGTATTCAGTAGACTCTAGTTAATTTTAAGTTGAAAACATTATGACAAGAGAAAATTTCTAATACTTTGTTTTAACTACAAGTCTAACTTAATGCAACTGGTTCCTCCATCATTGTCAATAGCTGCTCTCTGCTAATTAGCCCTTTACCAAACAATCCATTTTACAGAATTCAACAACCTTAAGAAGGAAAGCTTGATACATTGTGGGTAAAGAAGCATTTTTTTTCTTTTCCCACAAAGTTTTCCACCACTGAAAAGATTTAATTGACATCATGGTCCATATGGACAAACAATTTTAAATTCAGTTCCAGTTACCAATTAAAATGGAATTAGAAATTAACTAAAAAAAAATATGTTTGTGAAGATGGGTCCATAAATGTTGCCATTATTATTATGAATATATAAGGTATGGATTATCATGTTGAATTACTTACAGTTCTAGTCTAAATAAAAGATATTTAGTGAAGAATTATTAAACTTGTTTAACCCTTTGCGCAATTACAAAGAAAGTCCTAGCTACTAATTTCTAATGTAAACATAGATTTGTCCATTACATTGTCTCCATAATGCACCAATCTAAAGTTTACAGTTTTTAGATGTTTATTTCTTGTATCATGGAAATTCATCCTGAGTGTACAGGAATCCAACTTCTTCAGACTGGAATCCAACTTTTCAGTTTGGAATCCAACTTTTTCCTGAGTTGGATTCCTGGAATCCAACTTTCAAAATCCTAGTGAGAACACTGATTATCTGTATATCTTAACCCTTTCCCAAACAAGCCCTGGTTTTCACATGTCTGCAGTACAAGTCTTTTGAAAACACTGTCGGAAATGGAGAAATTGCTCGTAACAAGCAATATCTCCTTTTCCCACAGTGTTTTCTACCCTTTTTGAGACCTTTCTGCCATTTTCATCAAATTTAAAATTGTTGTCTGCAAACTCTTTCAATTTGGACCAGTCCAAAATTTGTTGTTTGGGAAAGGGTTAAATGTTTCGAAAATATAATTTTGAAAGACATTTTAGATATTGATGATGCATCTATGGAATGCAGGGTTTTCCCTTAGCAACAAAAATAGGGGGTCATTGTGACCCCTTAATCATAAATAATGGGGGTCATTCTGGACTTTGAGGGGGTCACAAAAAATGTTATTAGGTTAAACATTAAAGACTACTATGTATTAAACAATGTGTGTTTTTGTGTTTCTTATTCATCCCAAAGCTTTAATATAACCTATTTATGAATTACTGAATGACGTAAGATACATTGTAACAGTAGGGATTCTCTGTATAGAGGGGCTTACAGTCTAGATAACATCTTTTTCATAGAGTATCTTGTGTATGCCTTATCAAAAGCCTGGTCTTAACAGGCAAAAAATGCTCTAGCTGCCGACAAGCTGTCATTTATTTATGTAATTTCAGTCTTTAAAGGGCATCAATGTGACCACAGTGTTTTGGGAACGCACATTAGAGTTGAATTGCGCAAGTTTGTGCAGCCACTCTCTGTGGTAAAAGGGTTATTGTGTTTTGTTTTTGACACAGGAATCAACCGTTTAACCCTTTCCCAGACGACAAATTTTGGACTGGTCCAAATTGATCGAGTTTGCAGAAGACAATTTTAAATTTGATGAAAATGGCAGAAAGGTCTCTAAAAGGGTAGAAAACACTGTGGGAAAAGGAGAAATTGCTCGTTACGAGCAATTTCTCCTTTTCCCACAGTGTTTTCAAAAGACTTGTACTGCAGACACGTGAAAACCAGGGCTTGTTTGGGAAAGGGTTAATTGATACAAATAGCTTGTTGTCGGTCCGATTTGATAACCCCTATTTTGTGTTTTTTTTTTTTTTTTAAATAGGGAGTATCCATCTGACAACAAACTATTTTCACCAATTAAACGGCCGATTCCTGAGTTTTGATACGCGGGTCGCATTCATGCCGCCGTTTTCAACGAACAATTAAGCATAGATCTAGGTCTTTCGCCAATTTTCACCAGACCCTCGGGGCCTTCAAATATTTTTCTCGTTACTCGAACCAAGCGATCATCACCCGATCGTTGTTCAAGGTCTCTTTTCCTTGCAGACAGCAGGAATGACGCTAATTTTGACTGAGCCATGTTGTATTCATTAGAGATCGACTGGTTTTGTTTAGACGAGTTTAAAGACTGACCGTATTCTCGTAAAATCGATACACAGTCTAGAGTTTCGTCCCATTTTCTTCTCGTACTTAAGCTTTATGTACTCGCGATGTAACTTTGTCGGTAGCGAAGACGATCGTGAGTAACCTTTATTGAATTTGTGCGTCCACAGTGACGCACTATTGAAAAAAATACAGGTCATTTTCCTTAAAAATGCATCAAAACGCACAAAATCGTGCGTCAAGGAAAACCCTGGGAATGTGTCCATTTATTCGTGTCAAAGGTGTCGGGTACAATCAGGGATCGTATATAACATGTAATTTACGATCCCTGGTACAATAAAGTTATGTACACGTATCACAGGGTTCCCCCTGGCCATTTTTTTTCTTGCACCACCACTTTCGCCAAACGAGAAAAGTTTGTGCCACATTAAAATAATTGGAGCCAGTTGGTGCCATTTTTAAAATGAAAGTACATGGGGTCGGCCAGGATAAAAAATTGGTTAATAATATATCTTTTCTTTGTTTGTATCATAAGCAATGAAATAAATGAGAAAACATTTTTCCATTTGATTAGTTTTTTAACCCATATCTATATTCATTGCGTGAATATAGTTCGGCAGCAGGTGCTTGATTTTCAGGGAAAATCCCAAGGTGAAAAATGGGCATGGCTGTGCTTCAAAATGCATTGATTGTTACCTGCTTGTTGTATAGGTTCCCCTTTTGATAGTTACTAACTTGCCCAGGTTTTAAGTAAATATCTTAACTCTTTCCCAAACGACAAAATTTTAGATCGGTTGAAGTTGAAAGCACTTGCAGACGAAAAAATAAATGCGACTTTAAGATTGAAATTTGTTTTGGGCGGGGTAGAAAACGTTGTGGGCAAAGGAGAGAATGCTGGTAACCAGCATTTTCTCCTTTTCCCGCAATGTTTTCAAAAGGCTTCTTTCTCAGGGTCGTTAAAAGTCAGGATTGTATGGTAAAGAGTTAAGTAATAAACAGAGGTATCCAATAATTTCAAACTTGTTGCACGACGACGACAGGGCTACGGCAATATAACTCAACGTTGTATTCTTCAAAAACAGCCGAGCTAAAAATGTTGACTTGTCCGTAGTGAAAGCTCTGGCAGACAAAAAATTACTGAGTTATTCATAGATCAAGTGACAAATCTTGTCTTTTGAAAGGTAGAAAACATAAATTGGCAATAAGATCATAATCGTAATCTACCGAAAACTGTTTACATAAAAAAAATAGCGACCAACTTCTTTAACTGAGAAAGAAATAATCAATCGTGAAAATTCCAGTTTGCAAACATAAGTGGCGAGCCGATAAATCAGTTATCCCACGGTCCAATCTTCTTTCATTGATGTGTTAATTACCAACTTTAATCCACCTAAACATGGTGTGGTCGTCGCTAAATACGAACCATAATGCCCTGCATGTATCATGCATATAACACAGAATCAAGGCGTGGCTTTAGCAATTATGGGCGGCGACTAAATCTCGTATGTGATTCCTGATTGGTTGGCAGTGCTTCACGTTGTGTAAAAATTCTGTTTTCACACCCTTGGATGCAGATCGGGCGTGGCGACATTGATATTTGATTGATTATTAGCATTGCATGGTGTATATGTGTGTATTGTGTGCAACTAGACAAATCCCATGTAATATACAGACTGTTATTTAGATAACCTGCCGTGACGGGGTGTATTGGCGACAATTTACAAACTGCTTATCGATTTTTCGGTCATAGATACGCTTTCACGCAGTGAGGTGACGGGGACCAGTATCAAAATGTACGGCACCCCGATGTGAAAAATATCGGCACTAGTCATTTTCGCCATTTGGCTTTTTCTTGCGCCACATTACAAAATCTATCGCAAATGGCACCAAATTCAAAGCCCAGCGGGAACCCTGTATCGGGGTGTGATAAATCCCACTGTATATACATGCATTTGTCATTTACCGACACCTCCATAAATATATTACAAGCTCCTTTAACCCTTTACCAAGCAGTCACATGTTTTAACGAAGAAGAAGGTTTCTGGAAACATTGTGGGAAAAGGAGTAACAGTTGATAATCGTTTTTTATGTAATGTTAAAAGAAGAAATTTATCTTTTATCGTTTATTTTGACCACATATTCCCATTAACACTCTTCCTTCTACATTTATTGATAAACTGTTCCCACACATTCCAAGTCAATCAATTCAAACTTGTTTCAGTTCCATTAAATGACGGATTTAATATAGCAATGATTAATACTATACATGATTGTTTTAGTAGGACACCATTTTATCACACTTCCTGTATGTTCTTCCTTTTTATGTGTACTTTATATACAACAAACACTACTGTCTTTTCATTTATTTACCTTATTTGAACACATGTACTCCTCCCCATCAATCTACATCATTGCAGATCTGAATCAGTACAAAATTTGTACAAAACAAAAGATGTTAGGGTCTAGTCACTGTCGAAAAATAAAACTTGAACACTGTCTTTATATCTTTTTTCGGGGGTACGAGTTCTCCAGAGAACTCGTACCTCAGGTACGAGTTCTCTTGAGAACTCATACCCTTCAGATTAGGGTACGAGTTCTCCAGAGTACAAGTTCTCCAGGGTACAAGTTCTCCTGATACCTAAACCTAGTCCTTTTTATATGGCTTGTTCCCATAAGGTCGTGCTTCTCAGTAAGTCGTGCTTTTTAAGTTCATGCTATTTTGTTACCAATGGATACACTGACCGCGATTATGTTCCATATGAAATTTTTCCAAGTAAAGTAACAAAAATCTACAGCTGAATAAAATGCGTTGGAAACTGGTAAGATGGTTATTTTACTGTTGATTTTATTGTCCACCAGGTCCAAAAAATCATGATTTATCCAAATGTTTAGGCCTTAAATAATAATGAGATCTGTAATTTTTTGAAATTTTCTTGTTTGCATAGTTTTAGCTGAAACCTGACACTTTCAAAATGGTGGCCTTTTCATTCCAGACCTTTTGGTCATGTGACAGTCATGTGACATAATTATTCATGTAAATTGCTGTAAATTACTGCAAATGTTGGAAAATCCGGATAGCTATATAAAACTAACCAATCAAAGGGCACAACAGACCTACTGAGAATACATCATTTCCAAAGATGGCTTCTGGTTGACCTAAAAAGGTGATCCATCGAAGTATTTTATGAATTCTTAAATCAGCAAATGCTTTCAATTTGGACAAGTTTAAAATTTTGCCCTTTGGTAAAGAGTTAAAATACCATGTGAATAACCTAACACTCAAAGGGTTTAACTCTTTACAAGACTATAAAATTTTAGACTTGTATATTGTAAGAGTATTTGCAGAAAACAAAGAAGACACATCACCCATCATGGGATTTGTCTTTGAAAGGGCAAAAAATAGTGATTACCAACATGTTCTCCTTTTCCCAATGTTTTTAACTCTACCACACAATCCTGAGTTTTAACGACCTCTAGGAAATTAGCCTTTTGAAAACCTTCTGGCAAACGGAGAAAATGCTGGTAACCAGCATTTTCTCCCTTTTCCACAATGTTTTCTACATTTTCACAGACAGTTACCATCATTTCCGCTAAATTCAATATGCCATCTGAAAAAGCTTTCAATTTGGACCAGTGTAAAATTTTGTCTTTTGGTGAAGAGTTAATGAATCATAAAAACAGGGGATCTTTTTGTAAAGAGTTTCAGTGCATGTCCCACAAATCCTGCTGAAGCTGATAAGTCATGCTGCATTGCTTGTGTTTGGTTGGCAGAGATCTGGCTGTCATTGTTTTTATTTTGTCAGTATGTGTATTTTGATGTTGATCTCATGATGAAATTTAGTAAAGGAAAAAACCTACAGCTCAATAAATTAATGCAAACCAAATTACTCTTTTCAGAGTTAAGATGAATGACTCAAGGATAGGAACAAATGTCATATACAGGTGTAGAAAATGCAGATTCCCACTTGGTTTAAGTGATGCTGTCATTACATCTAGCATAGGTATGGAAACATGATTGTTCATCATTGACTGACCTCAGCAAGAATAGTTCAAAGATTGGTTTTGTGATACGGCCATGTCTGTCACTGTTATAACAATACTTTCGACAGTAGACATATTCAGTTATATCATGGCCATAGCATACATGTCCTCCTTCCATTTCACGAGTACTTTCCAGACCTCCAGATAAAAGGGAGTCACAATATTCTAAATCCACTATTTCTCTTCCAAACCCTATGTTGTGGGTACTCATTAGAATCGTCTCTGAGACGATTTTGATGAGTACCCATAACATACGGTTTATTGGAGAGTGATTAATATTTTCAGTTTTGAAATCAAAATCACTCCTTCTATCTGACTTTCCCAGGTCTTTAGTTGTTTGTGCCTTCAACATTTTTAGCTCGGCTGTTTTTGCTGTAGCTCTGTTGTCTGCATCAAAGTATTTGTGCAAAAACTTTGCATTTTATGATATCTGTTATTAGTGAAGATATTTACTTCAAACTTTGACAAGTTGTTGAATATCAAAAAGGAAACTCATACATCAAGGGCAGGTAAGTATCAAAGCATTTTTGACACACTTATACCCCTTTTTCACCTTAAAGTTTTCACTGCAAATCAAGCACCTGCAGCCGAGGGTTGGCACCTGTATGCTATGCTCCTGCTTTGACACTGTCATTACTTTAGAGGCCATTATTTGTGCAAATATTATTAAAAAATTAATGAAAATTTGTTCAAAATATTAACATAATTAGATTATGAATCATGTTGATTAAAAAACAGTCATTTGATCAGATCTTTATCACTAAAGATGCCACAGTTTTGCTCCATTTCTATGGCTTTAGTTACTAGAGTTTTTACAGCACTTTTTCAAAACTTCATTTCATTAATTTCAAGTGAGCATATCAAGTTCCAAGGGGTCTTTTGTAAAGATCAATAGCTTAACTCTGTACCACATGACAAAACTGTAGACTTGTCGGAATTGAAAGCATTTTCAGACAACAAAATAAATGTGACTAAAAAATTGACTAATGTGACTAAAAGATTGAAATTGGGTATTGGAAGGACAGAAAACATCATGCGAAAAAGATAGAATCCTAGTTGCCAGCATTTTCTCCTTTTCCTACAATGTTTTCAAAAGCCTTCATCCCCAGGGTTGTTAAAAGTCAGGATTGTGTGGCAAAAGGATAAGTTGACATAAACTTTATCCATTTTATAAGTGAGCCATGCTTTGGCAAAAGGGGGCTTAATGCAACTTCGTGATCGATGATACCAAGAAAATCATCACATAATTATGGATCCATAAAATCCATTTTGTCTGGCAACCCACTGGATCCACAGGTGAACGGCGAGCGACAATGTAAATCCTATATCACACACTGTGTAATATAGGATTTACATTGTCGCTCGCCGTTCACCTGTGACTGGATCCTGTGGAACACTGACCTTTGACATGCAGAAAAATTACCAATAGTAAAAAGTTTCAGCTAGGTCAGCCTGCGCAGACTCCAGTCTGGACAGGCTGACTGTTTGCTATTGGTCAATTTTGTGCCTCATGATTCAGTTGGTTGTTGGACAAAATGAAATTTATGGATCCATAATTACAATGTATGTGATGGCTTGCCTGGTATCATGAATTAGAAGATCTATGCATTACACCCTTTTGATAGAGTGCCTCTCAAATGTAATAATGATTATAGCCTTTCATCTCATTTCAGACTGCAGTGTATTGAGTCGGACAATAGATCTTGATACAGACAACTGTCCAGCATGGATCGTAGAAATTATTAACAAGGTACACTTTTTGCTACCTTTACAAAACTATAGAAAGCTGTTGGATAGTTCTTTTTTCTGCGATTATACACTACATAGACTCTATTCAGGGTCATGTACCACCTTGTTTATAATTGTATTATGAACAAGTAAGTAATAACTAGCAGTGTTTCATCAAGGATTTGAACAAAATGAGGGATTGGCCCCAATTCTTGTAGCCCTTAAACAAACAATCCCAAATTTAAATGGCCATGAGGAAAAGGTTGGAAAAGATTGTTGGAAAAGGAGAAAATGCTGGTGACCAGCATTTTCTCCTTTTCCCACAATCTTTTCTACCATTTCACAGACAAAGCCCACCATATGAGTCACATAATTATGTGGTCTGCCATTACTTTCAATTTGAAGCAGTACGAAAATTTGTGGTTTGGTATAGAGTTAAAATTTGTGGGGATTTTATAATAAGTTGGAGCCAACTGTCAGTATAATGCTTTAGTAGGAAAATCAACTTTGTTCCAACTGTTTTATGGTTACTAGATAGGTAATGAAAAAAAAATGATTAACTTCACCAAATTTTAAACTTGTCCAACTCAATAGCATTTGCAAATGACATATAAAATGTGGCTCAAAAGATGAGATTTCTCGTTGAAAAGGAAAAATGCTGGTTTCCAGCTTTTTCTCCTTTTCCCACAATGTTTTTCAAACATCTCCATCAGGGTTGGTTGTTATTTCGTAAAGACCCAGGCTAGTTATCCACGAAATTTATCTGTAAATGTTTTAGGGTCTCATTGTATTCTGTAGGCTGGATGGCAGAAAGGAAAAATCAAATGCAAAAAATGTGCTGGAAGACTTGGGTCATTTGATTTTGTGAAAGACCATTCCTGTCAAGGACCACGTGGTGTTCATCATCATTCACCTGTACACATTCTACGTGATAGAGTGGATGAAATTGGCACAGGGTAACATTTTAATCTTTTACCACACAATCTCGAGTTTCATTGACCCTGAGGAAGAAGCCTTTTGAAAACATTGTAGGAAAAGGAGGAGAAAATGCTGGCAACCAGCATTTTCTCCTTTTCCCACAATGTTTTCTACCCTTTCAGAGACAAATTTTGGCATTTGAATCACACGTTGTCGTCTGCAGCTGCTTTGAAATTGGACAAGTCTAAATTTTGTCGTTTAGTAAAGAGTTAAAAAGAAAATTATCTCAGCTGTTTGTACTCGCCTACCATTCCACATGTAAATCTAAATAATTTTTTTTTTTAGTTCAAAATCTAATTTCTGCCCCAAGGAAGCAAGGTATACCCACTTTTATAAGTAGCTTTTTGCTGGCTTATCACTGCATAAGCCTTTTTGAAATCAGATTCTTATGTGGTTGAGATACATGTACATGTACATCTAGTTGCTAGATCTTCAAAGGTAGATACACATGAATCATATTTTTTCTTTTTTTTTTTTTTTTTTTTTTGGGGGGGGGGTCCTGTTTTCCAATGTTTTTGGTTAGATTCTTACATGTATAGACCACAATAAAAATTGCAAAACAGTATTAGTTTATCAGTACATGGTAACAGACATTTATACATTGACTCTTTGTCGCAAAATATGTAAAGGTTAAATAATTCCTTTCACCCTTAACCATACAATGACGACTTTTAATGACCTTGAGGAAGAAGACTTTTGAAAACATTGAGGGAAAAGGAGAAAATGCTGGTAACCAGCATTTTCTCCTTTTCCCACAATGTTCTCTACCCCATCGAGGACAAATTTCACAATTTTAGCCACATTTAATTTGGCATCTACATATGCTTTGGATTTGGACAGGTCTAAAATTTTGTCATGTGGTAAAGGGTTAACTTTTATCAAATGGTCCTTTTTGCGACCATGAGGAAGACAGCTTTTTAAAACATTAAAGTAACCAGTATTTTTTCCTTTTCCCACATGTTTTCTACCCATCCAATCATATATTTCAATTTTTGAGTGAAATATATCGGCCAAAATCTCTATATATCCATATCTCTGTTTATAAATGAAAGTTACAGTGAAGTGTGGCATTAACCCTTTACCACACAATCCTGAGTTTTAATGACCCCGAGGAAAAAGCCTTTTGAAAACATTGTGGGAAAAGGAGAAAATGCTGGTGACCAGCATTTTCTCCTTTTCCCACAATGTTTTCTACCCTATCAAAGACATTATGCATCATTTGATCCACATTTGAATTGTCGTCTGCAAATGCTTTCATTTTGGACCGTCTTCATTTTTGTCGTTTGGTAAAGCATTAAGATAAAACAAGAATCAGCATTTATTGAATACATTTTTTACCCCATACTTCTGAAAAATTTTGTCGTAAACCTCAATTTATGTTAATAATTTATTCTTTAATTTGTTACCAAACAACAAAATTTTGAGTTCAACCAAACTGAAAGCATTTGCAGACAACAAATCAAATGTGACTCAAAATAATAATATCTGTCTTTTAATAGGTAGAAAACATTGTAGGAAAAAATAAAATGCTGCTTACTAGCATTTTTTTTCTACATTTTTTTCAAAAGCTTTCCTCCTCTGGGTCATTAAAACTCAGGATGATATGGAAAAGGTTGTTTTGAAAGTAATTTTCTGCAAATTTATTTCAGGAAATAATGACTGAACCCTTCACCAAACAATTCAAGCTTTATGGACCCAAAGGAAGAGGACATCTTAAAACGTTGTGAGAAAAGGAGAAAATGTTGGTAACCATTTTCCCCTTTTCCCACAATGTTTTCTACCCTTTCAAAGGCAAAATTCACGATTTTAGCTACATTTTATTCGTTGTCAATTTGGACTATTCTAAAATTTTAGTTAACCCTTTACCACATAATCCTGAGTTCTGATGACCTTGATGAAGAAGCTGTCTGAAACCATTACAGAAAAAGGAGAAAAAGTTGGTAACCAGCAATTTATCCTTATTTCCCCCACAATTTCTACCATATCAAAGACAAATTCCATCGTTTGAGCCACATTTAAATTGTCATCTGCAAATGCTTTCTATTTGGTTAAGTCTACATTTTTGTTGTGTGGTATAGAGTTAACTCTTTACCAAATGACAAAATTTTAGACTCGTCGAAATTCAAACATTTTGCAGACGACATATTATATATGGCTCAAATTGTGGAATTTGTCTCTGAAAGGGGAGAAAACGTGGGAAAATGAGAAAATTCTGGTTTCCAGGATTTTCTCCTATTCCCACAATGTTTTCAAAAGGCTTTTTCTTCAGGTTGTAAAAACTCAGGATGGTGTGGTAAAGGGTAAAAAATAAATATAAATTTACAGGTCAATGGTAACAGTGGTATCAACTAGTAATGTCAGTACACAACGTTCTGCCTGCTCAAAGCCTGTCCTTGCCTCATCTGGAATGAATCCAGCCTCCGGTTGTATTGAAAGCTTGCATTTCACTGATCAGCATCTTTCGAAGGCTTGCTCTGCTCAACCACAAGACCATCTGAGTGGAGTGAATTGGAGAAAATCCATTCATGAAGACAGACTGAAAGCTGAAGCTATTATCTGTGATTCCATTGAAGATTCTGAATTGGTTGATACTGTGTCAGAAAATGAAATGGATAAAGCTATTATTTGTGATATTGTATCTGCAAAAACCAGAACTTCTCATGAATCTTCTGATAGAGAAATTAGATCTCGAAAACATTCAAGATTTAAAAGGAGAGATACTAGACATGAATATCCAACAGGACTATCCAATTCTGATACTGCATTATCTTTACTGCAAGCAAATGATAGTACAGGATGTACCAGACACAAGACAAACAACAGATTTATGGCTTTAGAGTGTGAAGATGTGTCCAGTACAGGAGACTTCGAGGTGGGTGATCACCAGATTATTTTCTCAATAAACCCGTCAAAGAACACCATAATGAAACCTTGAATGATACAAAATATGGTGTTCAACTCCAGTGAGCAAGATAATTTTGGGTTATTTATGAATATGTTTTAGCTCATGAGCACATGGTGAGCTTTTGTGATAGTGCTGTATCCGTTGTGTGGTTTGCATCATGCTGGCATCAACAAGTACCTTGTGTGCACTGTAGAGGTTACATTTTCAGTCCAATATTCATGAAATGTAGTCAGAATGTTTGTCTTGATGATATGTCAGACAAGTTAAAAATTAGGTCACGTCTGGTCAAAAAGTAGGTCACTGGGACAAATGTTAGAAAAACCATGTGTGCACTCTAGAGGCCACATTTTCAGTCCATTACTCATGCTATTTGGTCAGAGTGTATGCCTTGATGATATCTTGGATAAGCCTGAAGTGTGGTTATGTTGGGTCACACTAGGATAAATCTTAGAAAAACCTTGTGTGCACTCCAGAGGCCTCACTTCAGTCTGATATGAAACTGAGTCAGAATGTTTGTCTTGGTGATATCTTTGACAAGCTTGAAATTAGGTCACGTCAGGTAAAAGTTGTAGGTTACCAGCTTTTTCTCTTCTTCCCACAATGATTTCAAAAGGCTTCTTTCCCAGAGATTGTTAAACTCCAGATTATGTGGTAAAGGGTTTATAATGCTGTCTAATTGTTTGTCCGTCCCCATTGAGGTTGCTGAGGAGTAAATATTTGTTGCAGACTTCTATCATTTTGAAACATTGTACAACATCTAGTCAAACACTACATTTGCATGACAAAATTTTCATTTGTCTCTATAGACCTTGAAAAGTTATCTCCCCTTTAACCCTTCACCACACAACAAAATTTTAGACTTGTCCAAACCCAGAGCATCTACAGACCACAAATTAAATGTAGCTAAAATTGTGGAAGTTGTCTTTGTTAGGGTAGAAAACATTGTGGGAAAAGGAGAAAATGCTGGTTACCAGCATTTTCTCCTTTTTCCACGATGTTTTCAAAAGGTAAAAATGTTTTTTCAAGGTCACTAAAAGTCAGGATTGTATGGTAAGGTGTTAATGAACGCTAGTTTTATCCCTGTTTGAAATAATCCTGTGTTTTAATGACCCTGAAGAAGGAGGCTATTGAAGGCATAGTGGGAAAAGAAGAAATTGTGGTTAACCAGCATTTTCACACAATGTTTTCAACCCTTTTCAAGACAAATCTAATCATATTAGCCACGTTAAATTTGCTGTGCAATATTTTCTACCATTTCAGTTGTGGATTACACCATTGGACCCACATTTAATTTGTTGTTTGTAAATTCTTCAGTTTGGACAAGTCTAAAACTTTGTGGTTTTGTATAGAGTCTAAGCATTTTTTTTTTTTTTTTTTTTGTACTAGGACAGTTAAAGTAAGAGTTCTAATCAATCCTTGCTGTTGTCAGACAGATGTTTTTGTATTAATTTTAGCATCCAGCCTCAGAAGTGAATCTGGAAGTATCAAACTCAGTGACCTTGAAGGCGAATCCTTCTCGAAAACGACTTCCCAGAAAAACATGCAGAAATAGATTCCGAGACTTGCCTCAAATTGACCCCTACACAACTGACTTTTATAGTCTTCCAACACAGGAGGTTTGTGGAGTATTTAACCCTTAACCTGCTAAATAAGTGAAATTTTACTTTCAAGCCGATAGTAACACCCCAAATTTTGCTATTTCAAAGGTATTTCTGGAAGGATAAATATCCCATCATCGGACAGTGTAGATCCAAGATCAGACTGCACGTTCTGTGCAGTCTGATCTTGATCTACACTGTCCGCAAAAGGTCTGTGAGTCGCCCTTAGCAGCCTAAGGGTTAATTATGATACCCTAAAATTTAGGAAAAGTTGTACTGGATACAAAACAGGAGAGAATACAGAGGTTTGAAAAGTTTAAGTGATGCATTCTTTTGTAAGGAAGATTACAGATTCAGTTTCACTCTCAAATATGTGACCAGTCAACATTTAACTTTTTACCAAAAGACAAGATTTAAGACTAGTCCAAATTGAAAGCATTTGCAGAAGAGAAAATAATTGTAACTCAAAAATTGAAACTTGTTTTGGGAAGGGAAGAAAACATCATGGGAAAGGGAGAAAATGCTGGATATCAGCATTTTCTTCTTTTCCCACAATGCTTTTAAAAGTCCTTTTAACCCTTTACCACACAATCCTGACTTTTAACGACCCTGGAGACATGGTGAGAAAAGGAGAAAATGCTGGTAACCAGCATTTTCTCCTTTTCCCACAGTGTTTTCTACCCTATCTAAGACAAAAGTCATCATTTGCATTACATTTAATTTGTTGTCTGCTAATGCTTTCAATTTGGTCGATTCCTAAATTTTGTCATTTGATAAATAGTTAATGAGGGATTGTATGGTAGACGGTTAATACTGTTGTAAGTGGAACAAAACACCATTGAAATAAAATCAAACTAGTTTTACCAGTGACAACTTAACTCTGTATGCCAGACAATAGAATGTTAGATTGTCCAAATTGAAAGCATTTGCAGACGACAAATCATACATGCCTTGTTGTTATGATTTGACTTTTAGAAATGGGTAGAAAACATTGCAAGAAATTGAGAAAATGTTGGTTTTCCCACAATGCTTTTAAAAGGCTCCTTCTATTGGTGCGTTATAACACAGGATTGTTAGGTAAAGGGTCAACTTTTTAACTTTTTGTGAAAAAATTGTTGATAAATTTACTTTTTTTCATGTGCAAAAGAAAAACAAAACCCATTTTCTCTGTAGATGTAGAAACATTTTGCATATAGTCAAACATGAAGTGATGGATGGTATAGACTACGTGTTCCGTGCAGTTTTATCTTAACCCTTTACCACACAATCCAAAGTTTTAACGACCTTGACAAAGAAGGCTTTTGAAAACATTATGGGAATAGGAGAAAATGCTGGTAAGCAGCATTTTCTCCTTTTCCCACAATGTTTTCTACCCTATCAGGGACAAATTTTGTCAACTTGGCCATCTTTAATTTATTGTCTGCAAATGCTTTCAATTTGAACAAGTCTGAAATTTTGTCATCTGGTAAAGTGTTGATGTCGTCTTCAAAAGCTGTTTGTGTCACTGATAGCACCAAAAGAGTTAACTCCAAAATGTACTGCCAGCTCAGGTAGCTCAGTGGTTAGTGTATCTGACTTGTGACCAGGTGGTTGCGAGTTTGATACCTGATTGAGGCTAAATTTTCTTTCAGGCGATTTTTCACCTCTCACCTCTGATGCATGTGAGAAAAATAGTCAGAGAGAAAGTTGTGTTGGGACTGGAGTGAGAAAGCCAGGAAACACATGGGTGCATCACTGTCTGTCATAATATGACCTGAGCGATAAACATGGCGTTAAACTCCAATACAAACCAATACAAAACCAAAGTGTACTGTAACTTTGTTTCAGGAAGAAGAAGTGCCATCAGAAATGTGCTGTCCTGTATGTTTAGAACTATTGTACTCTCCATACAAGTGTAGACCCTGTGATCATACATTTTGCGAGCTCTGCTTACGTAAAATAGCCAGACACCAGCCTAACTTTACAAGCTGTCCTTTATGTAGAAAAGTTATCAAAACTTGTGTATCAGATACAGGTATTTATCCTTTTATCCCCTTCTGACACAATCCAGAGTTATAACGACCCTGTGAAATTTTTGTAAAAATTGTGGGAAAAAGAGAAAATGTGGGTAACTAGCATTTTTCTTCTTTTTTCAACAGTGGTTTCTATCCTTTCCAAAAAAAGATAACTACCAAAGTATTTTTGACACATTTATGCCCCTTTTTCAATTGCAGCTGAACGTTGACACCCTGCGCTTGTTTATATTTTACACTGTTGGAAATTTTGGTAAATACCAGTTGGTTTAAAGCTGTCAACAATAGAAGCATCAAAAATAAGTAACATGTTATTTGCAGCATGGAGAATCAGTGTAACCCTTTACCACACAATCCCGAGTTTAAACGACTCTGAGGAAGAGGCCTTTTGAAAACATCATGGGAAAAGGAAAAAATCCTGGTAACCAGCATTTTCTCTTTTTCCCACAATGTTTTCGGCCCTATCAAAGACACATTCTATCATCTAAGCTACATTTAAATGTTCTGTCAGCAGATGCTTTCAATTTAGACATGTCTGTATTTTGCTGGTGTGGTAAGAGTTAAGTCTTTACCAGACGACAAAAATGTAGACTTGTCATACTGAGAGCTGTCCAGATGACAAAGTCAATGTGTCTAAAATGATTTGTCTTTAATCCTTTACCTCACAATTTAAGTTTTAACATTTTTGAGGAAGAAGGCTTTTAACGCTTTACCAAACATCAAAATTCTAGACCAGTCCAAATTGGAATCATTTGCAGACGACAAATTAAATATGACTCAAATACTGAAATTTGTTTTGGGAAGAGTAGAAAATACTGTGTGAAAAGAAGAAAATGCTGGTTACCAATATTTTCTCCTTTTCTCACAATGTTTTCAAAAGCTTTTCTTTCTTAGGATTGTTAAAAGTCGAGATTGTGTAGTAAAGGGTTAAAACATTGCAGGAAAAACAGAAAATGCTGGTAATTCTTTTCTCCATTTCCCACAATGATTTCTGCCATTTCCAAGACAGAATTTATCATTTGAGCCATATTTAAACTGTCATATGCAAATGCTTTCAATTTGGTCATGGCTAGAATTTTGTTGTTTGATAAAGAGTTAAGGTGTTAGAAAACACTGTGGAAAAACACAACATTTCCAGAAGCATCCTTTGTAATCGCTGAATTTGAGCTGATATTTTGCAGACTTGGTACACAGGCTGAAGTCCAATTTTCCAAAGCAGTATCAAGAAAGGTATTTAGATAGCAGGAAGATGAACACCAAACTATTTCCCTTACCGAGATGTACGAAAAGGGAATCTTTTTCAAGAAATGTACATGAGCTACTCTCTGATGGAACAAACAGGATTTGGTTCCTGACATATTGTCTTCCCATTTTACTGATATTTTCACACATAAGTATAGCACTTTTCATATTCTTAAGAACTATTTGGCAGTCATTGAGGAATTCCATCTTTTAGATGATACCTTAATCATTTACTAAACAATTCCATATTTTAGCCAACCAAAGAGAGAACCCTTTTGAAAAATTGTGGGAAAAGGAGAAAATGCTGGTGACCAGCATTTTCTCCTTTTCCAACAATTTTTAGCTGTACTGGCTGTAAGCCCTCAGAGCTTATGTCATGGTATGGTTTCCGTCATCCGTTTGTCCGTCCGTCCGTCTGTCTGTCCCTCTGTCCGTTAGTCTTTTTCTTGTTTACGCGATAAAGTCTTCATTTGTGGTCAGATTTTCGTGAAACTTTCACAGTTTGTTTATCTCATCAATAGCTTGATCCCTATTGATTTTGAAAAGAAATATGAAAATCAATGTAGGAAAAGCAGCCATTTAAATTTCAAAATTTCAATTTCTTGTTTACATGGTAAAGTCTGAAGTTGGGGTCGGAATTTCATGAAACTTGCACAGTTTGTTTATCTCATCAATAGCTTGAACCCTATGGATTTAAAAAAAAATATGACAATCAGTGTAGGAAAAGCAGCCATTGAAAGTTCAAAATTTCAATTTCTTGTTTACGCGATAAAGTCTGCAGTTGTGGTCAGATTTTCATGAAACTTGCACAGTTGCTTTGTATCATCAAAAGCTTGAAACCTATTGATTTTGACAAAAATTCGACAATCAGTATGGGAAAAGTCACCATTTAAATTCGAAAATTTGCATTTCTTATTCACACTACAATGACTCGCCATTTGTGGTCAAATTTTCAGTAAACTTGCACAGTTGCTTTATTTTATCAATAGCTTGAACCCTATTGATTTTGAAAAACATTTGACAGTCAGTATGGGAAAAGGAGCTATTTAAAGTTGAAAATTTACATTTCTTGTTTACGCAATTAAGTCCGCATTTTAGATTCAATTCTTTTGAAACTTGCGATGATTATTTGTGTCATCAAGGGATTGAACTCTATTAAAAATGCAGAAAATCTAGCAATCAGTTTAGGAAAAGCAGCCATTTGAAGTATTGTTTACTCAACAGTCCACATCATTAGTCACATTTCTTTGCAATTTGCAGGTATTTTTTAATACAATGAGTACTGAAACCCTATCAAATTTGGTTGGATTCCAAACAGTTGGTTTTGAGAAATTGTACTTCAATTTTTTTTCACTATTTGTTCAGTTTAACATGCCTACTTGTGCTTTCTTAGTGGGTTCAAGCCCAGTTGCAACAACACCTTTTTTCTAGGGGTGGGGGGGATTGGTTTGTCTTCCACCTTTTTGCATTATGAATTCATAATGTGTGCAGGAAAAAAAGCAAAATCACTGCCAGTAGAGCAATTTCAGGCCCTCAAGGGCCTCTAGTTCTATCCTATCAGAGAACTTCATCTCATTTATTTCAATTTATACATGTATTTGTTGCCTCCAGACACTTTGAAATGAAAGAGTCTAAGACTTGTCAAGTGGGAAAGTGTTGAACTGCATGTTGACTATGTCATTAAGTTTTGTATCTAAGTCAGCAGAACACAGTACCTCTGGAAACAGAGTCTGCAGTTGGCATGTTTTGTATCGAGATGCATATCTGTAGATTTTCTCTGGACAAATTTGTGCAAAGGTTTCATAAATGTTCCCTGAAGTAAAAAGAACATTTTTATGAATGATCAACATTTTTGAATCTATGTGGTACTTCATATCACAGTGTGTTGTGGTTGTTGTCATACATTGTTATCTAATGTCTTAAGCTGTAATGATCGAAGGCCAGTGAGCTTATGTCATGGCCCTGTGTCCCTTGTGTGTCAGTTCATGCTTTAACTTTTATTTCAAACTTCTTCTCTGAAACTATCCTTCCAATTTTGACCAAACTTCACAGAAATGATCCTGCCATGGTCTTCTTCAGAATTTGAAAAAAATTTGATTCCTGTAAAAACTCTGGTTGCCATGGCAACAAAACTGAAAAACATTGAAAATCTTCATCAGCTTTATCTAATAGACCTCTACCAAAATTCTTCAAATTAGACCCGGAGATCAAAATTGACCCTGCCCCAGGGATCACAAGTTTTATATGGGCTTATATGGTGAAAACTTAAAAAACTTGGTTCTAAAGAATAAAGCATAGGGCTACCAAATTTGGCATGTAGCTTCATCTAATGGATCTGTACTGACCTTCTACAAATTATAGCCCTAGGATCAAAATTGGCCCTGCCCAGGGCGTTACAAGTTTTACATCTGCCAATATAGTGAAAACTTTAAAAATCTTCTCATTCCTAACCAGAAGGCCAAGGGCTACCAAATTTTGCATCAAGCCTTATCTAGTGGGCCATTACCAATATAGCCCATAGTATGGACCGGAGATCAAAATTTGCATGTAGCTTCATCTACGAGGGGTGATTGATAAGTCCTTGGCCTGAGGCTGGAAGAAGCAGTTTGACCTCAATATTTTCATTTATTTTTCAACATAGTCACCTTGCAAACTTACACACTTTGTCCAACGGTGTTGGAGCATTTGGATACCTTCCCTGTAGAAGGTGGCCTCTTGGGCCTCAAGAAATGCTTCAACAGCTTGTTTGACGTCATCATGAGTGCGAAAATAGCGGCTGCTGAGTTCCTTTTTCATCTTGGGGGAATAGGTAATAGTCAGAGGGTGCTAAATCAGGTGAATATGGTGGATGCTCAACCAGTTGGAAACCACATTCCTGAATGGCAGACATGGCAAAAGTGGACTTGTGTGCTGGAGCATTGTCCTGATGGAAGAGCACACCTAATGACAGCTTGCCACGCCTTATCTCCTTGATTTTTTAGCTCCACTGGCCAAAGGCCAGCGGGCTTATGTCATGGCCCGGTGTCCGTCGTGCATCCGTCCGTCCGTTAACTTTTATTTCAAACATCTTCTTCTCTGAAACTACCCATCCAATTTTCATGAAACTTCACAGAAATGATTCTGCCATGGTCCCCTTCAGAATTTCTTGAAAGAATTTGATTCCTTCAAAAACTCTGGTTGCAATGGCAACAAAACTGAAAAATATTGGAAATCTTTAAAAATCTTCTTGTCTGAAACCATAAGGCATAGGGCTACCAAATTTGGCATGTAGCTTTATGTGGTAGACCTCTATCAAGTCTCTTCAAATTATAGCCCTGGGGTCAAAATTGGCTCTGCCCCAGGGGTCACAAGTTTTACATAGGCTTACATAGAGAAAACTTTAAAAATCTTCCTGTATCTAGCCATAAGGCCTAGAGCTACCAAATTTTGCATGTAGCTATATCTAGTGGGCCTCTACCAAGTGGGCTAAAACTTTAGCCCTGGGGTCAAAATTGGCACCGCTGCAGGGGTCACAAGTTTTACATGGGCTTACATAGTGACAACTTACGAAATCTTCCTGTTTTGATTTTTTTTTTGAAATTAGCCTTGCATCAGGGGTCTTATGTTTTACAGAGGCTTCATATGGACAAAACTTGAAAATCACTTTATTTACAGCATAGACTTGTATTATTTTGGCATGTGGCTTTATCTTGTGGACCTCTACCAAGGTTCAACTAATTATAGCTCTGGGATCAAAAATAGCTTTGCCCAGCGGGTCTCAACTTTTACATGGGCTTTTACAGAGAAAACTTAAGTCTTTATTTTGAAATCATTTGGCTCAGAATTGAAATGTTTACTATTTATGGTTTGTATTTATAAGCCAGTGGAGCGATACAGGCCATCATGGCCCTCTTGTTTCACGAAGCTGCCTCATGAGGTCAGCATAATACCTTCTGGTCATAGTGTGACCTCTTTCAAGATAATCCACTTGCAGCACACCTTTCGCATCCCAGAAAACTGACCATCATCTTCCCAGCAGATGTTGTCGACTTGGCTTTTTTCGGGGGTGGCGATTCTTGGTGTTTCCACTGTTTTGACTGTTGTTTTGTCTCAGGTTCGAAGTGGTGAACCCATGTTTAATCAACAGTTACAAACTGCTCGAGAAACTTCTCCGGACCCCGGTCAAACATGGCAAGGTTTTCCCTGGACATGTTGCACCAAGCTCGTTTCTGGTCGAGACTCAGAAGTTTTGGGACCCATCTGGCAGAAACCTTTGTCATTTGCAAATCATCATGGATAATTGCATGGACTCGTTCCTGTGAGATACCCAGCTGTGTAGCAATGTACCACTGTGTAATTCGCCGATCTGCCATAATCATATCATGGATTTTATTGATGGTGTCCTTTGAGGTGACAGTTGGTGGCCTGCCAGGGCGGGGGTCATCTTCAAGACTCTCTCTACCACGTTTAAATTCAGCGGCCCATTTCTTCACCATGCTATAACATGGGGCATGCTCCCCTAATGTTGCTCCCATGTCCTCATGAATCTCTTTAGGTGATAAGCCTTTGAGGCCAAGGTATTGAATAATCGCACGATGGCCAGCGTTGTCCATTTGCTTAGAAGTACTCATAGTAAGTAGCTTTGAGAATCAAATTCTGGCAAACAACAGAGAGAAAAAAAATCCATCTGTCTCTGCAGAGTGATTATACAGAGGAATCTGCTTATTAGCAATACCCATTTGTCAAAAGAAAAATTGCTATTAAGCGATCATTGCTATTATCCGCAATTTCATTTGAGGCATGAACTCGCACGAGAGTGGGGACTAAGAAGTCGGCGCTAAACCGAAAGTAGACTATTTCCCTCTGCAATCGATTGCTAGTTATAAATTTGTAATCCAATATTAATAAAGTGATTAGAAAATGTTGTCTTTGTAGTTATTAGTTTATTGAATTACCTCTCATATTAGTATCCGAAGAGCTGTAGTGGTAAGTCGACCTGTTTTCCTACATTGTTTACCTATTCACTCATGCTACACATGGCATATGTACTTGTACATGTTATGCATTAGGTTTATTATACGGCTTATTTTGCCCTTCCGAACGAAATCGAATGTGCCTTTTTGAGCGCATTTTTTACAATTCCTTATGAGAAAAAAACATTCGAAAGCTTTCTCCCAATAAGGATCTTAAAAAAACTTGCTCTAAAGAACATACATTGGACTAGGTTGATTCTCAGTCAAAATATTCCGGACTATTCTTGTAAAAATAAAAAAGCAGACAACATGTGAAGAACTTGAATCAAACAATTGAATTTGTGTAGAAAATACTCAGGAGAAAGGAGAGAATGTCTGAATCTAGCATTTTCTCATTTCCCGGAAATGTTTTTAATTTTCTTTGAAAGACCCTGTCTGTGAAACTTCGGAATTATTCAGTTTGAGGTCATCTGGTATTTTGAATCTGAAGCTTTTGAATGACCTCTCGACAGACATAGTCATAGACATTCAGATTCTTCAGATTGAAACAAGACTACGAATCATGTTTGCATTTCGGAATGGGGATAAGTTAGGAGAAAAAAGTTAAATTAACACACATTTATTACACTATGATAAAATCCTTATTTCATACATATAGACAAATGAAGCAAATTTTTACCATAACAGTCTTTTCTTTTCAAATCACAAAAGAGCAATTTATGTTTTTATTTAAAGTTCTTAAGGAATCCATTGTATAAACTCGGTCACTTTGGTCTGTTGGCGTGTTTGTTCGAATGTCTCATGAATTTGTCGTTCAAGTGTGGAGAAGTTGGTGTCTGGTTTTCCCGTTTCTTCTAAAACTTGTCGTAGGTCTCACAGACAGTTGTAGGCGTGTGTAGCTGTCACTGGCAGTTGGTATTCTTCTCGTTCGTCGTCATTGTCGCTATCTTCTTGTGGGTCGGTAGGTTGTTCTCTGACTTACCGTGCGATTTCTTCATCTGTTAGTAAACCGTGACAAGGGGTGTCACTGTCGTGATTCACGTAGTGGTCAAAGTCAGTTTGGGTTATAGATGTTGGAATCGATAAGTCGTCGTCTATTACTGCGTTCTGGGGTTCAACTGTCTGGATCTGGAAACCAGCTTTTCTGTAGCAGTTTAAGATTGTCTGTTGCTTCACGTTCTTCCAGGCAGTAGATAGTAAGTGGACGGCGTCAAGTAGAGTCAGTTTCTTGGCGTAGTCTAGCTGTGGTTTCTGGTGAGTCTATGTCAGAGATAAGTCATCATACGATTTGGGCGTAGCAGTAACTCAGTCACAGGGTTGAATGATCGATGTTGTGTTGGGTGGAAGGAACTTCAGTCGGACTTTAGTTTAGGCTGTCAGCAGACGATGGTGGATGGGCGCTACAGTTGTCAACCAAAAGTAGAATGTTTCTTTTCTGTCATCGCATGTCTGTCAAAGCCTTTCAGCCAGTCTGTGAATATCTCGCCAGTCATCCAGGAGTTTTTGTTGTTTTTGTAGATTACTGGCAAGTTCTTCACCCCTCAGAAGCAGCGTGGGTCTTTGCTCTTCCCAATGACTAGTAGTTGGCGTTTGTCTGTACCGGTCATGTTACAGGTTACCAGGGCTGTAACTCTATTAGTTTTTTGCTGCCGCTGATTTCTGTGGTCTTCTCTGTCAGGGTACCGTCGGGGAGGGCGCGGTAGTAAATTCATGTTTCGTCAGCATTGTAGATATCGTCAGGATCGTAAGTCTGTAGAAGTTCGGGTAGTACGTTCGTTGTCCAGTGGTCGGCGGATATGTGGTCAGGGTCTTTCTTCTCGCCGTGTTGTCGTTTGTAGACAATCTGGTTTCTGGCTTTCCAACGAGCTAGCCAGCCTGTCGTAGGAACAAAGTCTGTGTTCTGTAGGGCCTGGGCCAGGTCTTTGGTTTTTTCTTCAAGGATGGGGCTGGAAATCGGGATGTCGCGTGTTCGGGTGTCCTGGAACCAGGTTTTCAAGGCTGTCTCTACATCTCCAGCTTTGCCAGTTCTCTGTCGTTTTCTTTCTGGGTTGGCGTTTGTCTCGTACTGCTGGCATATTTCTTCTTTCTTTATCACAAGATGGCAGAAATTCAAAACAGAGATTATACTTAAAATCTACAACTATATTTATTACTTCTGTTAACATCTCACTACATGGCAATTAATACATGAATCAGCAACATAATATATGGAGCACAAAATTTACACATGGAGCAACAACATTTATGGCTGTCAGGTTGCGACCTTAAGTGGAAAATCACAGGGTGGGAGATTACATGACTGACAGTGAATGTTTAATAGTACCTCCACACTGACCTAAAGGTATGAACAGCAAAAGGTCAGGCAAATATCACACCAATCCCATGGTATGAACAGCAAGAGATTGGGCAAACATCCACACCAATCCCCCGGTATGAACAGCAAGGGATCAGGCAAGCCTCCACACCAACCCCACGGTATGAACAGCGAAGGATTGGGCAAAAAACTATTTTAAGCTGGTCAGCTACCCCATTGCAGTGACAATGATGTACCTCCACACCAACCCTATTATCTATACAAATAAAGGATTGGGCAACCAAACCTGCACACTGTCAGTCCCTTAATGAGCATGAGACTACCAATTTATTTGCACCCTGTAAACTCCCTCCCCGGAATTTTCCGCCACACGACATAGTCGCCCCAAAATTCCGCAAAAGCATCATAGACCTCTTAATAGCTCCTTTATCTCAAGCATAAACAGGTCGCAACCAACGTCAGACAAGTGAACACCATCGTGAATATAAAGCCCAGGTGTATCGGTGGTTATTTCTGGATGGTGAAGAAAGCGACCATTTACTGTTTGCATAAACCTGCATATGCGGTTATTTATATGTTTTCTAGTTTGTTCTATTTTATTTGTAGGCCAAACTGAGTATGACCAAACTAGCCTTGGTAGGAACTCTGAAAAGAAAATTTCTGTGTTTGGAAATAAACTGTGTACATTTTTAAGATGATCCTTAATTGTATACTCTAATTCACATCCTTTCATAATGCCTAAATCATTAGATCCAAGGTGAATGAAAATTGCTTTCAGTGAAGGAAAATGTAATCTTATGAATTGAAATTTATGGTTAAAGTCCATTTCATTCCTCTTTTCCCAAACCAGGCTAAGTTTATTCCGCTAACACCAAGGTTTGCAGCTAGACTTCGCTTCACAGCCCTGCGGTTCAACCAGTATATGTAGGAATCTCCTATTAACCATACATCTGAAAGTATAACTTTTAATGACTTTACAAACAGTAAATACAAACAGTAAAATTGTAGCCCTTAACTATCAATGAATCATTTGTTGTTTGGCTTCCCTATGTATTTTCTGAATGCGCTCGATGACCACCGCCCTGTGTTTGTAATAGTTTCAAATGATATACCCCTGGATGCCAACCAAGACGCTGCCCCAATTCTAAAAGAATGCGTTTTAAAATGGGCATTGTTAATCTTCAGTGCAATAAGAGTTTTTGCCAAAACAGCTCCAAATTGATACCGTGTCAAAGGCAAACCATCCAAACGACAAAAGAGATATTTGCTATTTTGTGATCTAACTTCTAAATATGCTTTCATTTGTTTTACAGGGCACACCTCTGAATCGATAGCTTGAATGTTTATCATGTGTGACGGTCCTGATTGATTTGTCTTTGACTTGCGGAGAGTTATTTCCAAGCTTTGGTTCTCTAATCTGAGTTTTAAATCGGACCTATACAAAGGTCTGTCTTGCATATCGTTTGAAGTTAAAGCAATTTCTCCAACTCTGAACAATCCAAAAAATGCTAAAGAAAATGCTGTTCTGAACAGACATGTTTCATATGGAGAATGACAAATTGAATCCAATTTATCATGCAGTTTCACTAGTAGATCATACATAATGGGTTGACGCTTATCAGCTGTGGGTTTCAGCCTCTGAAACCCATGGAGTTGATTTCTAATTGTGAAATTCTGGGTTGTATCCTGTAAACCATTCACTTTATGATAATAACTTATAGCTGAAATGTATGTTGAAGCTGTTTTGGCTGCATAACCTCTATCATACAAATATGCAATAAACAACGTTACGTGGTCAGAAGGCACTGGCCATTGATTTCCCATATCAAATTTTGATCTAAAACTCTTCAACGTTGACAATGCTGTTTGATAAGCTTTGTGCGAGTTATCAGAAATGCCTGCATTTAAAAGCTGTCTTGATCGAGATTGAAGATCTGCCAAAGATGAGCTGGCATGCATTCTGGCTTCTTCTCTGCTTGTGGAGCAAGCATCCGAAATCTGGCCATCTGTAATCGAGACAAACTGTCAGCAATGTCATTCCTGAAACCTGGTGTATGTTAGCTTTCTAACTAGAACCATAACATGTTTGGATTTTGAAGTGAGAGTGTTTATTATCGAAACTACTGATTCGTTATCACATTTAAAGATTACTTTCTTATTGCGAAATTTTTGTTCCCAAATGTAAACCGCAACCAGTATAGGAAATAGCTCCAACAAAGTAATGTCTTCAGTGTATTTTTTAACATGCCACTCCTCAGGCCAAACGCTGCAAGTCCACTGACCATTAAAATATATACCAAAACCCTTGCCAATCCCTGCTGCACTATCTGTGAACAAACTATAATCTGCATTTGTGACCCAATACTGGTCATGAAATACTGAAATTCCATTAAAAGATGCAAAAAATGAAAGCCACATTTTTAGGTCTTCTCTCATACCCTTTGAAATTCTTATATGGTGATAAGGTTTGGAAATGCCACAGATTGAGTTAATTAAACGCCTACAGAAAGGCCTACCAGGGACAATTGCTCTACACATGAAGTTAAGTGAGCCTATTATGACCTGCATTTCTTTGAGAGTTATACTTTTATTAACTATTGTCATGTTCAATAGCTTGACCAACTTGTCTATTTTTTCCCGTGGGATACGGATTTGTAAAAGTATTGTATCCAGTTCTAACCCCAAGAAAATTAAAACAGTCGTAGGCCATACTGTCTTTTCCTCAGCAATTGGCACTCCCAAATTCTGACAAATACTTAAAAAGGTTGACATTGCTTTCAAGCATTTATCTGTGTTCTCTTCACCGCCAAAAATAAAGTCATCAAGATAATGCTCTACTTCACGTGTGTCTGCCTTTGTCCTGGCAACCCATTCTAAAAAGGTAGCCAACAATTCAAAGATGGCGCAAGAAATACTACAGCCGAATGGAAGGGCCTTGTCGAAGAAGTATCTGCCCTCAAATTTAAAACCAAGCAAATTAAAATCCTCCTGCCTAACTGGAATTAATCTAAAGGCAGACTTTATGTCGGCTTTTCCTAAAAGTGCCCCTTCTTAATGTAAATCAATGTGAATATCAGGAATGCATCTGTCCATTCCTGAATTCCAGCAATACTATTAACCTTTTTAGGCCAGGTGACAATTTGGCATTCATCGCTAAGAAAAAGCCCCTGTTCCCCGGTCTCTCGATAATTTTTAGCGAGCAGACAACCCAAATCTATGTATTCCCCCAGCCATATTTTTCTAATGATGTCCGGAGACACATTGAGGGATAAGTCATCTTCCACGCATGCACAGATCCTCTCTGGTAGGTCTAAATTGTCGCTATTCGAATTAGCCTCCTTTATAAGCGCGGAAAATACCCCACCCAAATTACCAGCATTGGAGTTTTCCTTTAAAGGCGCAAGCTGGACGATTTCGTCCTCATCCCTGTCATACGGAGTTTTTCTGTTCGTCTTTCTTCTTGCCTTCGGCATTATCGACAACGTACTTTGATATTATTAGTCCAGAAAGACTTTGTGCCTTACTAAGAAGATTTGTTAACCGCACGTTTATTAGCAGCCAGCGAATGGTTTGTGACAGCCACAATTTATGACTGGCTTACGGCAGTATTTGGAATAATCTATTAATAGAAGTGAAAACCATGAACCATTCTAATTTCATCCGGTGATTATGTACTAACAGGCGGTGTTAATACACTAGCAGGCAACCTTCCCTTCCGGCCCAGAATGTTTAACAACAAATCAGAACGATTATAATTTCTTTACTGTGATAAATTTGAATATTGTTGATCCAATATCCCTTATTAATTTAAGCAAAAGACAACAATACATATTGGATCAACTTATCCCTAAAAATATTAACAACATTGTTTTACAGTCATAAATTTTGTATTGAATTGAACACTGAATATTGAACTTTTAACTGAACTACAATGATTAACTTAGACAATTCTTGGTAATTGTATTCCACAATGTTTTCTGTTTGGTATTCTGCAATTTACTTGTCAGACTTTGGAGGAGTGCTGACATTGTTAATCTTAGACTTTATGAGTTCCATCATATGAGTTAAATTATAATATTCAGCCTCATTGTACAGCTCATAAAGATATCTAAGATCCTTGGGCAATGTTTTCAAGTCAAGGGTACAGTTATTTCTTAGGTAGTTTTAAACAAACCGGAAGTGAGCAGGATCTCTATCAAAAAAATAACTTCTACCATCATGACTTTTTAGTGTATTGTTTTCAAAAGCCCTTGTGAACAAACTTTTGGAATCGGCCAAGAGGGTGTCATGACTAGTCTCAAAATACTGACTTCCAATATTTAGTCTAAGGCGTTCACTTCGAGATTGCAGGACAAGTTTCAGTCGCCTACTCATTGGGCTATCAGGCACTTTCTCAAGAGGAGGAAAGGCTACTTTTGAAAGATCCTCAGTTACATTCTCGGACTCTGTACTCTTTAGGTTGGTACATGATGGAGAAGGAGAAGAGGGAGAGGAGGAAGAAGAGGAGGAAGAAGAGGAGGAAGTACTGCTGTTACGTTGTCTCTTCTTGGGTGGTTCCACTTGTGGGGAGGGTTCCTCCAACTCAACATCCGAAATGTCACTGAGTTCCACGTCATAGAGGGTCTTTAACTTGATACATCTTAGTGGAGAAGGAGACTTTTTAAAGGGAGAACTCACTGTTGGTATATTGATCACATCATCCAGATTAACAGGTTCCTGGGATTTATAAATGGTTTTTATGATTTTCTTCTGCTCAAGATCCTTCCATAGTAGAAAAGCTGAATGGGCTGGTCCTTCTCGTAAGCCAGCTGGAGAAATTAATTCAAAGTCGCCATAGGAGACATCGGCACAGCCATGTTTATACTGATGCCTAGTAAACAACCTCTTACACAGTAAACACTGGAAGTGGAAAGCGGAATGCTTTTCCTGAGCATGTCTAGCTGCCTGATAATATTTTGGAAAAGTGGTGTTTCCACAGATAAGGCACTGATACTGCAATAAACAGAAAAACACAGGCTGAGTTTCTTTTACACAGAAACCATAACACAGTTACAAAATTTTAAACACTGGGAGTCAACCAAGAGGTTTTAGATGCCTGGTACGCTTTTAAGTAGTCATGATGAATGACTTTGGGTTTCGAGCGCGAAGTAAGTTGGATACGATAAATAACATCGTTAATTTTTGTAATAACAGCGAAAGGTCCCGACCACGATGCACACAACTTAGAACATTTACCAGGTTTTTTCCTAGAATTGTATAACCAAGCTAGTTCACCAAGTGCAAATGTATTCTGGTGAATTTTATTATCATATTTGCGCTTTTGTTCATCACTAGCAGAACATATTCGTTTACGAGCGAACTCATGGATATTTTGAAGCTTTAGTTCAAGGTCTGGAGCATAATCACATGTTTTATACTGTCTTTCTCTGAAGGCTTGGCCAGTCACCAAGTCAATTGGAAGATTTAATTCTCTGCCAAACATCATCATACTAGGGGAGTTATCTTTCGATAAAACACACAATTTCTTTACTGGGGGTTTGGACCATTCACTGGAGGTCGAGGGTCGGCCCTCACACTCAACCTTTTCTCATTTTCCTGTGGGACATGAGGCTTTCCATTTACATTTCTACGGTAATTGCCTCGATTATGACCACAATAAAAAGAATTATTACTATTTCTTCTATTAATTTGTTCTTTTAATTTCTCTACCTGATTTGTCAATTCCTCTAATTTCTTATTATTCCTCTATTTCTTATGTATTATCACTACTCTGAGATAAACTAAGCACTTGGTAACGGCCACGGTTATTGTCGGCTTTCCGATGCGTGTCTAAGCGAACGGCAATGCTTTCCGCCTTGCTAACACTTTTAGGTCCTACTTCTCTTGAACAAAGCCTAATGTCCTTATCAGTAATAGCATCAATAAAATGGTCTAAAGCAAGCATTTCTAATAACTCGGAAGAAGCACTTGGGTAGGCTTTTCGGGTAAGTTTACGAACTGACTGCGCCAATTCCGTAATTGACTCATTTTTACCTAGCACTTTACTTTGTAACATTGATCGATAAAGTTCGGCTCTTTGTATTGATCCGAAGCCATTTTGCAGCGACCCTATGATCAAATTATAATCTCGTCTTTGGTAAGGGTCGAGTTCACACAGAAGAGTCCTACATGGTCCTACCAGACTGCTGGCTAGAAATAAAGACTTTGTTTTATAATTCCAACCATTGAGATCGGACACTATATTAAACTGAGTTCGATATTCATCCAGATCCTCGGATCCGTCGTAACTTTGTGGTTTTAATTTACCACTCACTACACTGTCCGTATTCAATACAGAACAATAATCGTGATTTCTCACGGGAATTTGTTCACTACACCCTTCACGGCTAGACACATGTAAACTTATATCGTTTTCGCAAAAATCGGGAGTACTATTTGACTGCCCCCGTCCTAGATTATTTGTCGAGGAACTCAAACCATCTTGGTGACTACCACTAAAACTAGCTTGAACTTGTCTGTTTGGCAGCGAGTTATCGACTTTAGTTTGCAACACACGTAATTTTTTTTCAAAATTTGAGAGTGAACTTTGGACTTGACTTTCAAAGGCTTTTAAGCTACTCTCAATCCTACAATCTAAATCACTAATACATTTTTCAATCTTATTGGAAATACCATCTCCATCTCCAGTGCTACAAGAAGGTACATTAACGTTAGCCTCCGAACAAATTTCAGATATTTCATCTTCAGAAATGGATCTAGAACTTTGATTACACGGCTCTTTAAAAGTTACAACATTTGAATCATCCATACTAACAGTTTAAAGGCTGGCCCCGGAACAAACAAACAAATTCTAGCACGTTAAAATAAAGAATTTATGAAATAAATGTAACACTTTAAATGGTTACACTAAATAAGTACTTTAAAGAACTGTTCTGCGGCTTACACCTACATGCGACAATATTTTTTTTGTATTTGTTTATCCCACTGCTGCCACCAATTTTTGTAGCGTGCTACCCTGTCTCTCCGTTCTACCTTCTGTCGATCATAAGCAGAGCAGATAGCAAAAACAGTGAGACAGGCTACAAGAAGAAATAGGGATCCGACTGGGTAACCAGCTTGCTTAACCTATGTTCTAAGAGCATCTAATACCAACCGATACCATCAGATACCATCCGATATGGCGGCAAACATTGGTATTGATATTTCAACTATGGTAGAGTACTGGAATTAGGCACGATGGAGGCAGTAATAAAATTTAACAAGTTCTTAATAACAGATTCAAGCACACAATTACAAATTAATATGATTAATACATCAAAGTCCTACATAAATATTTAAATACCTGGAGTGCTAAACGCTGAGCACTGGAGATGGGAGTGTCAACAGTTCCCTGATGGTATCAAAATTATCCACCCTTCACACTATTTATCCAAAAATATTTGGTATCAAAACACTTAAACCAAACACAATATCACTACCACCAACACCAAATCACATTCACTAATCACTAAACACCACTAACCTCTTTCACCATGGCTCGGTGGTATTTCCAATAGATAGGGTGAAAAACACTAAACACAAAGAAGAACCGCAAAAGACACTGCCGAAATTCAAAGATGCCGCTATATATACAGTAGGTCTCAAGAAATGACGTCATAGCTCGTGCTTTACGTCACTCTTCAGACGAAATGAAGGTATATTCCAACGGACAATTGCAACTTCTTGGTCATTAACTTGCTAAAGGAACATCTCGGTATTCCCTGACCTTGAAACAAGCATGTCTTTAACAGTGCAGCATACAGACTGTTTAAACCAACATTTACGAAAGTTTTCCATAACCAGGAGGTTGGTAGCAATGTCAATTGACTATTTAAACATAAATACGATAGATAAACCATATTTTTATGGGTTTTAAGGCTTTAACAACTGTGTTAAATGCTCGTCAGTATTTGTCAAAGTTCCGCTAGTAATTTGTTTACATATACGATATTCTGACAAAACCTCACTTCGAAAGTGATTAAACTTCAGTCAGTCAGACTTGCATGGGGTATTTAGTACTGGTCCGTTACACTACCATAGCCTTCTCAGATTCTGATTTTCCTTCTACGGATTTCTCAAAAAGGGTTTTGAGGTGACTAGGTACCCTTGTACCTTTGGTGTTACTGTGACCTTTGTCATGCTCAAGCTTATGGCCTTTGTCTACTTGTATGCGCTTTACACTAGCATAATTTTCAGTTTCACGCGTATGATCATTTTCTGTGATAACACTCACAGTTCTATCTATTTGCTTGGCTTTCCCAATCTCGGCATCTTGTCACAACTTTACTTCACTGGGAAAGGGATTCAACACCCGTACCTTACAGGTAGGTGCCTTATTTATGTCCACGAGTGTAGCTGCCATCTGAAGGGGGTATCCCTCTTTAAATGAGTCTGTGGCTTCAACAATCACCACACAGCACATCATCATCTTCTGTCCTTTCCACAAGAACATTAACAACAGTCTCAGTAAGACCTGGTAGGACTACATCATCTACCACAGTCACTTTTCTAGGACCCTGTCCTTTCTTCCGTTTAAAACAAGGGATTTCTTTTCCCCTTAATCTTATTACATTCTTACTAAGAAGAATATCTGCCTGGCCCTTCTCTTCATCCCCAAGAATATCTTACCCTAGGAGCACTTCATCCTCAATATCGGCTACTATAGCCTCTGTCATGACCTGCAATGGCCCAAGGGTAAGTTTAAAGGTAGCCTTTCCCCTTTCTCTTATAGGAGATCCCCCAGCCCCTTTCAAACTTGAGGACTTCCCCAACTCTGGCCTGTCCCCCTTGTCCATTCTGTCATACACTCGACTTGCTATAATAGTCCTCGAAGCACCCGTGTCCGCTGTAAAGATAACCGGTTCGTTCTCAACGAACCCTTCAACACATAGGCCATCCAACAGGCCACCTTTTTTATCTTTACCTCCCCCAGACTGTTGCAGTGCTTTGGTACTCTATATTCTTTTGGCCTTTTGTCTTTCTCGCATCTAATTGGACCTCCCTTTGGCCACAAGGGCTGGTCCCTGGTCATTTGAAGGCAGCTTACTCTGTCTAGTGTCTGTCATAGTTCTCAATCCATCATCTTGATTGTTTCTTGTACTTCAGAACGGACACTCCTTTATAAAGTGCCCCTCCCTATGGCAAGTGAAACATTCTCACTTTCCGGCTTTTGGCCTATTATTTGTCTACTCTTTTCAACAATTTCTCCAGTAGTTCTCTGTCACTCAATGACTCCCTCTTAGTAGGGTTTTTGTTATGGTGCTGAGTTTTTTCCTTTCCATCCTGTCTTAGTTTGAAAGGGACTCTCTTAACTGAGTTGGATAGCTCTGCATCCTCCTCTTCAGCTGACTCATAGCTATCCGTACCGTCCTCTTGGTATGTGCGTTTTGTGTTTGAGCTGAATCTCCTTTCCCTCCTGCACTTATTTCTAATTTGTATAAGATTGCCTGCGTAGTAAGTGGCTTCGTCAATATCTCTAGGTTCCTTATTGAATTCTACCTTGAAGCTTATTTCTTCGTCGTATAAGTGGTCTAAGAAGCGGCGAACGAGATCCTCATCCCTGGTTCTTCTATCGCGGAACCCATGCGCTTTGTCATACAATCGCTTTAAATCTGCTGCATAATCTTCAACCGTCTCATTCGGTTTCTGGGTGTGCTGACTCAACTTTGCAGCAAAAGAACGGGCAGTTTCAATTACCCGGAACCTGCTGTTCATTTCGTATACTATGTGCTGGTAATCATTTAGTACCTCGGGTGACAGTTGAGTGAAGACAAGTTGGGCTGCGGTTCCCTCTAGCTTTGGTAAAAGCTGGTCTAGCCTTTCTTCATCCGTCCATCCATACCTAGTGGCAATCACTTCGAATCGGGCTAACCATGTATTCCAGTCTTCTTTGCCACTAAATGGAGGGAACTTCACTTGAGTGCAGCCTGGTCTTAGCAACTGACCCTGATGGAAATTAGATAAGTTCGTGTTACTATGCCTGCCAGGCATGTTACACTGGTAGGTGTCTGACGGTCCGTTGGCACATCTGTGCATATCACCATCTGCCTGAGCCTTTCTGCCTCTACCCTGTCTTCCGGACCAATTGTCTGTCTCGTCTTGATTTGGAATCTCCCATCTATTTTCTTGGCATCGCATACCCGCATCATGGCTTGAACGGAAGTCTCCAGAGCTATAACGCCACCCTGGTACACTAGAATCAGGTGTATTTCCGCTCTGATCAGTGTCAGAGTTATTATTCATATTACTAGTACCCACTGTACTTTGATCCTTAGACGATTGGATTTGGGTACTCTTCAATAATTGCAATTCATGTACCGCATCCTTCAGCATTGAGGCCATGCTGCCTACCGTCTCTCGTACATCAGCATCGTCACCAAAACCAGACATCGGTCGGCAGTGGTAGCAGTACCTTGTCTTATCCTGGACCTACTTTTGGGTTCTTCGAAGGGGGGCATAAAAACTTGCCATAATGAAATGCAGTTTTCTGGAGAGAAAACAACGCGGGAAAAGGATAAATTGCTATTCTGAGCCTTCATTTTTTCCATATTGTTTTTCATAAGGCTTCTTCTGCAAACATGTAAAAATACAGGTTTGTTTGTTAAAGGGTTGCCTAACAGAAACAGTGAACTGCAATGAAGGGAAGACTTGAAATTAGGGTAAAAAACATTGTGGGAAAAGGAGACATTGCTTGTTCTGAGTAATTTCATCTTTTCCTAAAATGTTTTTAAATACTTTTGACTACAAAGAAAGTTGTTTCAATCAGAGAAAGGGTTAATTCCTTTTCATAATAGAAAAGGAGAAATACAATTAATCATTTTTCAACATAATTTTATGAGCAAAACTCTGAGCTTTAGTTTTTCATCTATTATCGAACTATCCCACAGATACTCCTTTTGACAAATTCAAATCTCTAGGCCCAAGAAAATATTGTCGCTTTTCTTTTATGGGGAAATCAATCTTTTTGTAACAAACCAATAGCTGATTTTCCTGCCATGTTTTTTTAAACAATTCATTTATAGTTTTTTTTACATACCCAGTACATATTCTTTTGTTTTACCTGAAGCTTTCTGTCTAATTTATCTCTTTGAATGCCAGCAGCAAATTAAGACACCTTTGAGGAGTGATCAAGATCAGGCTGCACAGTACATGCTGTCTGATCTTGATCCTGCACTACCCGTTATTGTTTTACACTTGAAACATGCAAACCCTTCAACTTGTGATAAACAGATCAAAATTCACATCTAAGATCTAGATGAATCCATTTGTTATTTACTGAACATGCATAGGGTTGAAAATAGCTTCTTAGATAATAGGAGTAGTTGTTGGTACAGGCATCATAGGTAAACTCTTTAACTCTTTACCAAACGACAAAATTTCAGACTATTCCAAATTGAAAGCATTTGCAGACGACAAAATAAATATGACCAAAATACTGAAACTTGTTTTGTAAAGGGTAGAAAATATTGTGGGAAAAGGAGAAAATGCTGGTTATTTTCAAAAGGCTTCGTTATTAGGGTCATTAAAAGTCGGGATTGTGTGATAAAGGGTTAACTGATACAATTGACAAATGCATGACTGCAGCAGATGACTTTTGAAATCATTATAACAAAAGAAGAAATTGCTCATAACAAGCAATTTATCCTATTGTTACTATCTTTCCATTGTCTCAGAACATGTTGAATACTTCAATTTGTCCAAATAAAGAACACTTCCTTCAGACAATTTTAAAGTGTATTCATTGCAGATGTGTCAAAGGTCATCTATATGAGGGAAAGACATAAAGTATCTACTGTTAACCATTTTCCAGATAAGGCCTGATTTTTACAACTCTGATGAATAAGTCTTTTGAAACATTGTGGGAAACAGAGAATATGCTCATAATGAGCATTTTCTCCTTTTCCCACAGTGTTTTCTAACCTTTCAGATACAGATTTCATTATTTGGGCCATACTTAATTTGTCATCTGCAAATGCTTTCAACTTGAACAAAGTCTACATTTTGTTGTCTGGTAAAGAGTTAATCATTTATCATAAGACTACTTAGACATACCCTATGTGTACCAATCTAATTTCAACAATGTATAAAAAGGTTGGAACAATATTGAACTATCAAAGTGACATTAGCAAGTATTGAAAAAAAAAAACAAGATCAATATACAAGGAAACCAGTACTAAAAAGATCCAAGTGGTACTTTAAATTGTGACATAAGGTTACAACAGATAGCCTAATAGGATCTATCATGTGGAATCAGATAAGACTGCAAAAACTGTAATGCTAACTTCTCTACTTTGGTTTCACTAGTTCATGCTCTTGATAACTAATTATTTCCCAAAATATATTGTGCATCATATACACTTCTAGATTTACCAATAACAATTTACCAAAAATAATGTCCAGTCACATATTTTTTAACATTGATTCTTTCTCACAAAGAAGTTGATTCAAATACTTTGCTTCTTCCATTTTTTAGCTCACCTGAGCACGAAGTGCTCGAGGTGAGCTATTGTGATCGGTCAGTGTTCGTCGTCCTTCTGTCCATCTGTCCATTCACAATTACAAAAAAAATCTTCTCCTCCTAAACTAACGATCAGATTTCAATCAAACTTCACAGAAATGATCCTTAGGTCATGCTCTTTCAAAATACTTCAAAGAATTGAAATCAGTGAAGAACTCTGGTTGCCATGGCAACCGAAAGAAAAAACTTTAAAAATCTTCTTGTCCCAAACTGTAAGGGCTAGAGCTTTCATATATGGCATGTAGCATCATCTAGTGGCCCTCTACCAAAATACTTTAAATTATGGCCCCAGTGTGGAAATTGGCCCTATGTTGTGGGTTCTCAGATTTCACACAGAGATAAAGAAGGAAATCTTTAAAAATCTTCTTGTCCCAAACCGTAAGGGCTAGAGCTTTCATATTTGGCATGTAGCATCATCTAGTGGTCCTCTACCAAAATACTTCAAATTATGGCCCTAGTGTGGAAAATGGCCCTATGTTGTGGGTTCTCGGATTTCACATAGAGATAAAGAAGGAAATCTTTAAAAATCTTCTTGTCCCAAACCGTAAGGGCTAGAGCTCTCATATATGGCATGTAGTATTATCTAGTGGCCCTCTACCAAAATACTTCAAATAATGGCGCTAGTGTGGAAATTGGCCCTATGTTGTGGGTTCTCGGATTTCACATAGAGATAAAGAAGGAAATCTTTAAAAATCTTCTTGTCCCAAACCGTAAGGGCTAGAGCTTTCATATACGGCATATAGCATCATCTTGTGACCCTCTACCAAAATACTTCAAATTATGGCCCTGGTGTTAAAAATTGGCCCTATGTTGTGGGTTCTCAGATTTCACATAGAGTTAAAGAAGGAAATCTTTAAAAATCTTCTTGTCCCAACCCGTAAGGGCTAGAGCTTTCATATTTGGCATGTAGCATCATCTAGTGGCTCTCTACCAAAACACTTAAAATTATGGCCCTGGTGTGAAAATTAGCCATATTTTGTTGGTCTGGGATTTCACATAGAGATAAAGAGGGAAATCTTGATGACAATTCCTTTGTTTACACTCTAGGGCCTATAATTTCGACTATCATTTTCTTACCTGCTCTGATTGTTGGTATTGTCATGTGGATGAAACATTTTCAAAACTAAAACATTCCAGCAAAAAACAAGAGGCAAGTGGCCATAATGATGACAGCTGAGTTGCATTTCAGGTGAGCGATTTAGGACCATCATGGTCCTCTTTTAATTTTGCTTTGTTTCAGAGAGAATTAGCTTTTGACACAAATGACAATTCTGCCTCTCTTCTGCCAGTCTCATATTCTCATCAGCAGATTCATTCAGTATTTCTATGTCTGTCCCAAACTGCCTGTATTTTTTTCTTATAGTTTCAACTTCATCCTCCATTAGTTTTCGTTTTTCTGATTTAGCTTTTAACTCCTTACATTTCTTACTCTCTTCAAGATAAGCAAAATACATTTGGCGTGCACTCTGAGCTGACTGGAGCAATTCCTTGTTCACTTCAATATTCTGAATACCTCCAACATGCTTTATAAAATCTTTAATGACTCTCTTTGCCACGAGATTTCTCTCAGACAAATTCTGTTCCAACACTTCTTTATTTGTAGAAAACCCACGTTCTACTGTAGCCTGTCCATGGGAAAGCAGCAACAGCTTTGAGATCACAGGCCATAATTTGTCATACTTTTTGTCATTGGCCATAGAAGAAAAATACAGTTGATCAAGTCTATCTTTTTCCGTAGAAAAACTAGTGAAATTCTCACTATGCCTATATTCTTCTACAAAATATTCAAACTGACGCTGGACTTCATCCCCATCTAACACATGTATGTACTTTTCATTTATAAGAACTGATACTACAGCTTTAAATTTGTCAATGCATTTCTGGTTATGTCTACAAATTTCTTCTGGATTTAAACATGTTAAGTTTCTCACAGTGCTCTTGTGTAATGGTGACTTTGCCACCAACTTAGCAGTGAGTGTCAGTAAAAATGTTTTACATGACGCTTTGAAATAAAAAAATTGTCTTTCACTTACACTTTTATTTTTTTCCACTACTTTCAGCTCTTCAGTTGCTACACAGCCAACATCAACTCTATGAATATGTTTATGATTTTTTTCATCATTAACATCTATAGAAATAAGTTTCTGAGCAGTAGTTGCACTGGCTATCACTTCAGTCTTGATGAACCTTTTCATAATATCTCTTAACAACATCTCTAATTGAGTGGCAATGGATAACTGCACCAACCTAGAAAGTCCAACATTCTGTTCAACTTTTGACTCAAAACTATCAACCAAGTCTGTCACACAACTATGCCCTAAGAAATCTGAGATTAAATACCTGCTTGAAACTCTATCATGATCCCACAGTCTTACAAACATATCAAGCTGCTTCTTTTGAAGTTCTTTGTTTAAAGATTCATCAAATAGCAAAACAAATTCTGAATCCTTCAACCGTTTTTCAAGCATTTTACTAAAATAGGGAGCAATGCCAAAACAGGAGATGTACATTGATTTGGTTCCAGCAACACTTATTTGCTTTGCTTTCTGAGAATCTGTGAACATCTTTTGAAATATGAAAGAAACATTTCTATTGGATGAAAATGAATTGTTACTGTCAACCATTTTCAAAGCCCACCAAATCTTGGCATTTAAGACATCTGTATTAAGCACGTGTCTGTCAATAACATTTTGAGAACACTCTTCAGTTTCAGGTCGGTCATGTTTATTTTGTACACTATCAGAACTGCAGACATACAAGTCCATGCTGTTTTCATCAACAGTGTGAGTAGTTTGTAAGAGTAAATGTTTTTCCCCTTGGAATGGGATAACAAGGCACTTTTTCCCATTGAAGATATGTCAAAAGTTTTTTTTGCAAAAAGAACAGTATGCTTCATTCTGGGAACTAGCCCTCTTAAGCCATACACTCATTGCTGAATCCTGAAGCCAAGAATCTTTAAACCTGCACTGCCCTGGCATCTGAAATTACAAAAATTTGATCACAAATACAGACTTTATCACGTAAACAAGCAGTGAAAATGTACAACTTGAAATGACTACTTTTCCCATACTGTTTGTTGGATTTTTTTCAAAATCAATAGAGCTGAAGCTGGAGGCTATAGAAAATATTTTGACAAAGGAAAAATGTCTATGCAGGGTTTTCCCTTGACTTTCTGATTTGAGCATCATTTGACCCCCTTCAAATGAAGAAAAGAACACACAAATAGAAATTTTGGGGGTCATTAAGAAAATTTGAGGGTCCAAATTCAAAGAAACAGGTGGTCGGGGAAAACCATGTCTATGTAACAAACAATTTATCACAATTTTTTCTACCATATCTCAGTGCAAACTGACATGTTTTTATTTTTTCTGTCATCAGATGGTGCTTTAAATTTGGACAAGTCTATGAAATAATGGGTAAGGTTTTATTAACTTAATGAAATATTCATCTTCAATTAATAACATTTTAATACTATTGTACTATTGTACTGTCTATTACCATACCATCCTTATTTTTGGATTTTTAACAAAGTCCTAGATCTATATAAGCTTTTAGGCATACAAGTATATTATCATCTTAAATTTCAATCTAGGAATGCATGTAAATAGAATGAATGCAAGATGCAGTACACCACCTTATTAAGAGCTTTGCTGAATTAAAATACATCTTTTAACCAGAGATGTAACATTTTTGCTAGGATAAAATTCAAATTAAAATCACTGATTTAATCTCAATCTATGTATGTGACCTTAGCCTTTTCCATGATACACCATTTTGAGACTGCATCAAACACAAAGAAGCTTAAGAAAACAAATCAAATCTGTGAGGGTTGGAGTTCACCATACTGGTTTAGTAGAAACATTGTGGGAAAGTGTGAAATTGCTCATTATGGGCAATTTTACCTTTTTCCAGAATATTAATCTATCTATAAAACAAGAGGGCCAAGATGGCCCTGGATTGCTCACCTGAATTTTTGAGAGGACCATAGCCAATTTTTTCAAAATCTAATCAGCCATTTCAGAGAAGAAGAATTTTTAAGAATTTCTTCATGTAAATAGCCCACAGCCATCAGAGCCATGTTTCTTGATGGATCAAAATTTCTAGAGCAAATTTTTGAAAAGGGTCAGCCAAGAAACATTTCTGTGAAATTATTTCAAAATCTGATCAGCCATTTCAGAGAAAAAGAATTTTAAAGAATTTCTTCATGGGCAAGTAGTGCAAGTAGCCCCCATTCACCAGAGCCATGTTTCTTGACAAATCAGCATTTTGCGAACAATTTTTGAAAAGGGTTACCAAAGGAACATTTCTGTGAAATTATTTCAAAATCTGATCATCCCTTTCAGTGAACAAGAATTTTGAAAAATTTCTTCATGGCCATATAGTGCAAGTAGCCCCCATTCACCAGAGCCATGTTTATTGACGGATCAAAATTTCGCGATACCTTTTTGAAAAGGGTCATCCAAGAAACATTTCTGTGAAATAATTTCAAATTCTGACCAGCGGTTTCAGAGAAGAAGAATTTTTAAGAATTTCTTCATTTCCGTATATAGTGCAAGTAGCCCCCCTTCACCAGAGCCATGTTTCTTGAACGGATCAAAATTTCCCGAACAGTTTTTGAAAAGGGTCACCCAAAGAACATCTCTGTGAAATTATTACAAAATCTGACCAGCGGTTTCAGAGAAGAAGAATTTTTAAGCATTTCATTTCCGTATATAGTGCAAGTAGCCCCCATTCACCAGAGCCATGTTTCTTGACGGATCAAAATTTCCTGAACACCCAAAGAACATCTCTGTGAAATTATTACAAAATCTGACCAGCGGTTTCAGAGAAGAAGAATTTTTAAGAATTCCTTCATTTCTGTATAGTGCAAGTAGCCCCCATTCACGTTTCTTCACGGATCAAAATTTCACGAACACTTTTTGAAAAGAGTCACCCAAGGAACATCTCTGTGAAATTATTTTAAAATCTGACCAGCAGTTTCAGAGGAGAAGATTTTTAAAAAATTTCCTAGAAAATTCCATTTGGTTGCCATGGCAACCAGAGTTTTTGATGGAATCAAATTCTGTGAACACTTTTTAAAGAGGACCTCCCAAGGAACATTCCAGCCAAGTTTGATCCAAATTGGCCAAGGGTTTTGGAGGAGTTGATGTTTAAAGAATTGTTGACGACAGACGCACGATGGACGACGGACACCCAGGTGATCCTAAATGCTCCCCTTGAGCAGGTTGTGCTCAGGTGAGCTAAAAAGAAAAAAAAAAACTTTTAGAATGCATTTTGCTTTGTAATAGGAATACTGCATTTAGAAAAAAAAAAAAAAAAATATCAGTAATATATATTAGCCAAAGCTTATTAGGAGTACACCTACTTGCATTTTGTTATGTTTTCAAAACTGAAATAATTATATGCAAGCCTTCTATAGGTGTTAAAAGGGTTTAATTTATCAAGTTCTTTCATAATAAATCAAGTCAATCTACCTTTCTTAACTCTGGTCCGTTCCAAAATCACTGCTATTCAGAATTTGTGTCCGAGTCACCATCACTGCTATTTGTGTCCGAATCGCTTATATCTGATAATGCCCATAAAGGAGCATCATTGTACATGTTTAGAAATACTTCTGAAACAAAATCCCACTTCAGTCTTTTATACAGATTTATGAAATGTGCACCCCACTGAACTTTTGAAAAACACACAGACTCGTAAATTTCGATCCATTGAGCACCATCTCCTTGTGGACTATCGACATTTTTTCAATACTAGCTTACTCAGATTTGGAGTCTCTGTAATCTGTATCTGACAAATTTGTTTATTGTTGATTTCTAAGATTGATATGTTGTTTAAACAACGGTTTCCAATCTCTCTTTCCCTTATAAAAGAGAACATCGCAATACTAGTGAACTTTTGAGCAAAGCAGACGTCGCGGTTAAATATCATCACGTTACTAGACGCTTGGCGATACCATGTAGTTCAGAATGAGGCTCTCATAGTCATCTGTGTCAATCAAAGGAATTCGACGAAGTTAGTTTACGGTTAGGCTTGACGTACATTTGTGAGCAGTATAAATTCTAATAACCTATTAGACGAAAATAAATTCAGCAGCCGGTTTGTGTTTTTTTGACGACTGTGCGCTATGGTTTCAAATATTCCGCATGTCTGGATTACTTGCCCTTGCGCTTCGTCATCGGATCAGGTAAAAATCGCAATATTTTGGATGGGTGCCCTTCATAAGCATTTTCAGAAAATTGTCTAAATATAGTCAGTATTGGGATTTCCCATAAAGTATTTTTGTGAACGGAATCGTAAAAATTGGCATACATGTTCGTATTTAGTAGAATTACTGTCAATACCGGCAATTTCTTCTATGTTTACTTGCTGATTCCGGACTACTGCTACTTGAATAATTCTAAAAGAAAATTCCCGACTTTTTCCCGGTTTAGGACATTTATCAGAAAATTCAAGGACTTTTCAAGGGTTTCAAGGGTTGGTACAAAAATTAAGGACTTTTCCCGATTTCAAGGCAGCGTGGGAACCCTGGGTGGGAGTCTGAAGCTTACCTCACTATCGACCTGCCTTGGACTACTCATATTAGCTGATAAACTAATTAAATAAATTTAACAATTGGGATCCACAACGTAGGGCTATGCGTATTCAGCTACGAAACAATTTGGCTTTGAGTATCCGTGTCACTTCTGGGTACCTACAGCATAGGGGTAAATACCAGTCTAACTCGTCTAAGTCATCTTATAGGATGGCTACGTACATCTATATAATCTCAGTCAAGTGGATTCGTGTCACTGGATCTGCTGTATGAAACAAGCAGATCCCACTTCTGACACCATGAAATATGTTACGCCCTCGGGGACTAGACAGACAGACGGAAGGACAGACAGGCTTTCATCCAGTCTGCGACAAGGTCAAGGTGTGGTAGAAAAAAAAAGGGATAAACTAAAAGTGGACTCCAAATAAAGTCTAAGAATTTGAACCGGTAAAGTAAAAGAATACCAAAGGCAGATATAAAATTTAACACAATGAATAATTTAATTAACTGAAGTATTACATTAAATCTTGAGCAATACAACAATTTACAGTATCAATAGCCTTAACAATACGTCAGGATGCAAAATAAATACAACTGAATATGGTGTAATCCTATTTCCCTTAGCTTTAACGCATGACAAAGTCAAAGTAGTTCTAGCATGCTTCTTTTAGCTTGACAAAGTACGATTAATTCCAAATAATCAATAAAATTACTCCTAAGTTACTATTTATGCCGAAAAGGGTTAAATTAAACAGTTTACTGCTATAAATAACAAGTTTAATTTCGAATTCAAGCCAAATAATGATAAACAGGTGCTACCAAAGAAAACAAAATGTGGAGTCCTGGAATCCCGAAAATGCGGGGTTTATATAGCAAACGCTTCCAGCATCCCAAACACATTTCCAGCATCCCTCAAATGCGGGATTCACGCAATTGCTAGATTCCCACAACTGCGGGAAGAATAAAACTGCGTGCATCTCAGTGATCAGAAGAAATTGCCAAATGAGGAATTCTGCAAGGTGCTCCCAGACTAATAAATAGGGTATTTACATTGAAATATTATGTTAAGGGGAAGATTTAAGCCATAAAACATTTATTTACCTTTATGGATAAAGATTCAAAAGTACGGAGCTTCAGTACGTTGCCAAGGGTAACAATCCCAAGATGCAACCTGCACAATAAACAAACCAAAATGGTGGCTGACCTGGTTATCCGCTGTATCCATCGTAAAGCTCTAAACCCAGACAGACACGCGCTGATAATTAGGAAAGATATCACGAATAGGTCATAAAATGAAAGGAAGAAAACAGGTAGGTCTGACAGATGACTTGCCTTGCAGAAATGAAAAAATCAGGATTGATTAAACATACTCAAAAACTTTCGGGAACAAGACAATTCCCCGACAAGACAGTTCCCCGACACGGCTTTTGGAGACAGTTCCCCGACAAAATTGGAGACAGTTCCCCGACACTTTTGAAGACAGTTCCCCAACACTTTTGAACACAGTTCCCCGACACGTTCATTATTAGCAAACTTGGGGTTTATCGACATCTATCGTAGATATCTTTAACTTTTATGGACATTAGATGGTTTTTTTTGTACTTGTGAAGGGATTGTGAGTGAGTGTTTCTCCTTTTTAGTTTTAATTGATGAGCACTCAGTTCGGGAATGATACCTTCGCCGTTGTGCAGATCAGAATATTATTACGACCGTAAATGAATACGTCTAGATCTACTTTATTACTGAAACTTATCGCTATATAGCTGTGATGGATTCGAAATACATGTATTAGCGCATTTTTCCAGTTTGTCCAATTGTATCTTACTGTTACTTCTGTACAAACTGAAATAACCCGCAAGTACTACTGTATAATGTAAATGTAGATCCCTTTGAAATTGTGCCTTTATGGACAGTAGATATGACTGTTTTACAGTCCAACGAAGATGAACACAATATAAAAATGTTTATTTAAAAACTTTATTTGAGAAATTTACATCACAAAAGTTATACCGGTACATCTTAAAAATACATATCAGAAACAAATTCTCACGTAACTCTTGTTCTTTTTAACCCTTTACTAGACATGAGGCTCTTCCATTTCAGCAGCAAATAAATTTATGATGTCAATATGGACAAATGATGATACAAATCATCTGAATGAATTGAAAATATTATGGAAAAAGGATAATTTGTCACGAGCAATTACTCCTTTCCCCACAATATTTCCAAAAGCTGTCTGTTGTTGATGTCAAAATGAGTCTATATGGCGTGAAGGTTTAATTTGAAAAACCTGACATTAACCCAAATTTTTTAATGGTCTTTTCGGTTAAAAACAACGTGAAAAAAGTAGATAGGGAATAAGTGCTAGCGAAAAAAATTTGTTCTTATTCAGTGCCAGAAATGCTTCTTTCGACAGCTAAAAGGAATTTCTACCTTTGCATGACGGTAGACGCGGACGATATAGACCCATAATGTGATTTTAGAACAGTCTGATCGTCGATCTTTGTCTCTTTGGTATAAAGTGCTGCGTGAGCAAATAACTTTCTTTGCATATATTAATAATCAACTTGCAAAAAATCGGATACTATATATGCAACACGAGATAACGCACATAGGGGCATTTGCGTACAGTGTCGTCCCGGATCAGCCTGCGCAACCCGCGCAGTATAATCCGAAACGACACTTCCCGTTTTTATGTAATTTTCTGTTTTGCGTAGTGCCGTCTCGGATTAGCCTGCGCGGAGTTCAACTGTCCAATTGCCAAATTTCACGTGTTGCAGGCCCTGCTAAAAACCTGTTACTTTCCTTCCAGTTTGCTTCTGAATCTTTGCAATAAACGCTTAATTGACAGATACACTTATCGACATATACATTGATACATAACTCATATGAAGCGGTAGAATGTTAGAAATGTTTTCAGTAAAGTCTCATCAATAATCGTCGACTATGCAAAACTGTTGAATTTATATGCGTATGCGTATAAATGTATACAGACGATGAAATAAAGTATGTGGATACAATCAAAGAGATATCAATGAGAACAATTGTAATACATTTTCACTTTGTTAATTATAAATCATGATTAAAGATAAATGATTATATACAATGCATGCAGACAATCCGCCCCTTTGAAATTTCGGACAACCGGTCCTTTTAGAGCAACATGATGAGCAACGGACAACCGTTCCACTTAAAACAACGAATAGAAGCCAACGAATATACATCTTGTCAGGTGATAGACTGGACAATCTTTGCAGGTAAAAGAAATTTTTCAGGGTTAGACAACCGGTCCTTTATATGTAAAATCTACAAACCGTTGATACTGTAAGTATAGGACAACCCGTCTTTTTAGAGATTCGACGATCTATCAATTAAAATTAACCAATTCAGAGACAACCGGTCCATTTCAAAAATCTCCCTTCTGACAATATAGCTTCCGACAAAAGTAAGTACAAGACAACCCATCTTTTTTCTAGAATTCGCCAATCGATCAATTTAAAGTAACCATAGGCAACCCGCCATTATCAAATTAGACTACAGGTCCATTTAATCTCCCACAGATTCGAAGAAGTTCCTTTTGAGAAATTGCTCCAAACTCGAAATCCTCCCACGCCTTAACAATGATACCGTGATGCCTAAGAAATTTATCCCTGTGATATCTAAGTAACTTCCCCTCAGAAACGAACTTAACCTGTCTATTTATATCTCTAGTTTCCCTAAACAAAATCTGAATCAAGAAATAGAAATTCAATCCTGCCTGACCGGGGACCATGCCATTTAAACGCCTATGCCAACCTTCGCAGTCATTATTTGTGCGAATAGTTCTCTTAAACACACACCAGGAATCAATGGGCCAGACCGAGCTCTTCATCCAGGTTTGATCAATATAACACATCAACTGTTCATATGGGCCAGACGGGACAGAAGACTTAAGGGCACAAAACATGGGATAAATGGTTTCCGCAGGGAGAAAGGGAAGGGCCATAACTCGACGACAGAATTTGTAAGCTGAATCTTTTCTCATGTAACTATTGACTAGACCAAGATTCTGTATATACCGCCAAATAGCTTGATTCCAATGAAACAAACATCCACGAAGAGAAACAGATGGAAACACCTTCCGCAAAGCAGTCCAAGTTGCAGCCTCAAAGTCCAGAGTAATAGTTTTTACACTAAGGTTCCTACGACCGATAACTTTCAGAAGAGCCTTAAATATAGCCTCGTAGTCATTTGATGATTTACCAGACATAAGAAAAAACGCTAATGGTATTTGCTTCAGATTGTGACCTTGCCGAATAAAGGCATGTATTGAAAACAACTGCACAAAAGGGGAGCGAACAACCTTGAAAGTACCGTCAACAAACCAGTTCTTAGCACTAAGAAGAAGTGAGAGCATAAATGAAGTAGCCAACAGAAAATGCCTTTTACCATGGACGGATATGTCAGCCTGCACAAAGTCTGTTGGTATAGCATCCAGATTAAGTTCAAACTTCAAGTCGTCTGGGTGGTTGGGTCTTGTTGCTTGTCTCACTCTGTTCGCTGTTCTGTATAGAGATTTTGGGTGTGGAAGTTCACATGGTTCAGTGGGTTTCAGGTGAATGTCTAATGCCTCATCAACGATCTGTGGAGTAGTTGCGTATTTGTCAGTCTGCGCCTTATCTTTGAACGCCGCTTTCAGTTTGGTCATAGTCTTTGCACCGGCAACGGGTGGGTGGCAGTGGGGAATTAATGATGATGTAAAAACTCCGTTTTTTTCAGTCACTGCGGAAAGGCACTTCACATTTTTGTTTTTCACAGAACACGCCCAATACCTTGTTTCTTTTCTAGTCTTATTTATCACATACGAATACCCATTTCTGTTCACAAGTTTAGGTTTTCCTTTCTCAGTTCCTTTTTCAATCACCTCCCATTCGTTTTCTGTCTCTGAATCACTATCAACGCACGGCGTTTCTTCTATTAGGGAGTCTTCCTCGCTGTCAGAGGGGATTGTATAGTCATACATCATTGGTTCGTCAATTATACTGGGATCTGGAGGAGATATTGTTTGTTCATTTTCCTCCACTTCGACGTCATATTCTGCAGTTCTACAAAAAAAGAAATCAAAATTAAAATTACGAAATAATGGTGTGGCAAAAAACTACCAGTCAGTAACCGAGGAAATACTGTATATAAAATGGTCAGAGTCTTTCCTATGATAACTGTATATAAAATGGTCTTTGCTATATAATTACCGCGACTATCCCCTTGAACAGTCGTGGTGTGTTAATGTGGAGTGCAAAAAAACTGCCTGTCAGTAACCGAGAAAATACTGTCTAAAATGCTCTAAATCTTTCCTATAATTACTGCGACTGTCCCCCTTGACAGTCATGATGTGTTGATGTGGGGCGCGGACACCGTGATCCGAATGGGATCCGAATTCGCAGAATTTGTCTAAAGAAAAAAAGATACTTACAAATTCTGGCTGTGACGTGTCATCTCAATCATATCAATCATAGCAGCTTCATGGTCAAAATGAAAAGCTGGATTTGGTATTTCTAAGCAACTATAAAGAAGGGGTGGGTCGTCATAGATTACAGGTTGTATCGTCAGCGTTCTAGAATCTTCTAAGACTGGAATGTCGGACACATCTGGTTGGAAAGACGGAGCTTCAACTTCGTTGGTCGTAGAATTAATCACTAACTGTAAAAAAAGAATTGGCATTGAAATAAAAAGGATACAATAAATGAAAGGTTGAAATACTTGAATTAATTGGACTTTTCTGTGCTGTCTATACTAGAATACTATATCAGGCTGTATGGAAGGGAAAAACGTTGGATTGACTGGTGATCTTGTAAGCCGCTTTCAGACATGCAGAGACACCTTATATAATATTCGAGCGTTACAAGTACTAGGCTATGGCCAATGACGCTCCTGTTAACAAAACCCTAGAATACTATATCAGGCTGTATGGAAGGCTGTATGGAAGGGAAAAACGTTGGATTGACTGGTGATCATGCAGAGACACCTTATATAATATTCGTGCGTTACAAGTACTAGGCTATGTGACGCTCCTGTTAACAAAACCCTATTGTTCCTGTCAGGCCCGCGGGTCACGTGTCACTGACCCACACATGGAAAGAAAGCAAGAAAGGTAAAAACTGAAAACTAGTCCATCCTAGAAATCTTGAAATGAACACAATTTATACTTACATGAGCTGAGTTTCTGTCCGCACATCTGGCACAGAACCAAGATACAATCTGCCCGTCTCTTTGTTGTTTCATCATTTTTCTATATTGTACGTGATCGATCCCTGAAAAAGTTATTGAAGAAAATGAATACGTTATTTTAATAAACAGATTATGAACTACATTTAAACCCAAACGTAAACGAGTTCGGAAATATTACTGCTCTACTTTATGCAAGATGTCGATGTCTGTATAAAGTTCTCATAAATAATTAACTTTGCATGCCACAGAGCCTGTATACTCTATGATTCAGTCAGCTGTTAAACCCTAAATACTAAGGTTCAATACTGTAGAATGGGCTATACGTTGTGAAGTCTAACTTGGTACAATGGATTGCGGAGAGTCATTTAGCACCATTTTCTTGGATTTCAAATGTAAATAATGCATGTGATACAATAAACGTACGTTCAAACGTTCAAAACGAACAGTATCTTTTTAAATTATGTGTCTGCCAATGGATTTGCTGCTGTTTAGATTGTTTTAAAATAACATCACTATATTTAACTTGATCCGAGTATCGCAGAAATCATAACTTGACTCGTCTTTATATTGAACTGCAGGAAGACTATTATCGTATACATTATTAAATTGCAATAAATATAGATCTGACACTTACCAGTTTTACATGTCCGGTGTTGCCACATCTCGCAGCCATCACACTGAAATGCATGCTGTAGTCGTCTAACTTCATTAGCGCAGACAATACATAGAGACATGGTGATATTGACGCTTGGAAAGTTTCTAAACGAATAGTGAACATCACAAAATTGCCGAGTTTAAATAGGAAACAAGACAACTCAATACACAAGCTGATAAGCTGAACTACATGCAATTAAAGACAGCTTACACGCCAATCATACACAATTAACAGAAACTCAAAAGATTCTCGCGCCATTTTAAAACCAATCATTATTACAAACACCCAATCAAGGCAACAAACAGTTTAATCACGATATATCGCCCTCCTTAATTAGTCATAATTACGCAATCAACTAAAAAGGAGAGAAACTCTCACTTATTCACAATCCCTTCACAAGTACAAAAAAAAAACATCTACTTTCTTTAAAAGTTAAATATATCTATGATAGATGTCGATAAACATCAAGTTTGCTAATAATGAATGTGTCGGGGAACTGTCTTCAAAAGTGTCGGGGAACTGTCTTCAATTTTGTCGGGGAACTGTCTCCAAAATCCGTGTCGGGGAACTGTCTTGTCGGGGAACTGTCTTGAAACCAAACTTTCGTACTCAACTTGAAATACGACCGTGAAACCTGAGCGCTACACATGATTTATGTTAAGACTTTCAAAAGTTTCCTCTACGGTTTTATTTACAAATTCTGTTCCGTCATCTGTAACTATTTGCAGACATGAACCGTACCTGGGAAATATTTCTTCTATTAGTAAATGAGCAATGGTTTCACCTTTCTTATCTGGGATTGGAAATGCTTCTGGCCACCCTGAATACCAGTCAACAAAAGTCGCTATGTACTTGTTGCCAGACATGGTAGTAGGATATGGTCCTGATAGATTCAATCCAATTTTTGCAAAAGGGTATGGTGGGATATCTGTTTCTTGCATTTAGCTTTTTGAGATCTTAAACTGCGTTTTTGACAAGTTATGCATTTTGACAGATGGTTTGCAATTTCCTTGTACATATTCGGCCAGAAATATTTAAGGATTTCACACACTAATAGACACAAGAAAAGATTGCACAAAGCTTTACATTTTCAAAATCTACATACAAATACACACCTTTTCTGAAAAAATGAGGGAGACTGACCATGGTTTAAGAAATTTATGATGAATTAAAAATTTATCGTACCGATATGAATAATTGGCATTTTGACGCAAAGAGCATTAATCACAAAATGAGCAAAAAATCATCAATTTTTCAAGTAATATATACATTTTATACATTAAATAAACACTTATTGGTTTTACTTCTATTAAATAGTACATATCATATAACATCTTTACAATAACATTGAAAAATACTAGGGATGGGATCTGAAACTCATTTTAGTAATCGATTACTCGGTCACCTTTTCAATCGAGTACTCGAGTACTCGAAAGAATTTGTTGACTGTGGGCGGAATGTTTTCAAATGGAAATCATCGTTGTTCAAAGTAAGCTATTACATTCATGCATCTCGACAATCTGGATACCAAACATGCAGAGGGATTATCTACTAGTGGATATTAAAATATATTTTGAAATAATAACAAGAAAAAATACAATAAAAAGTTGTTACATTTAATAAACTGATTAACTATGGTTCTCTGCATACATCTTTGTTATTTTTACCATGGCAACGGGTGTCCGTAATATTTCACGCTCTGTTAAATACAAACAGGCTGCATTCAATAATCCGTACAACGTTTTTAGATTTGTCTAATTTTAAAGCATACGACAAATTCATTACACATTAGTCACTGGAGCTTATAGGAAACGTATTCTTATTCAAAAAAATGATATTGTCAATTAAAACTGGAGAGAGTCTGTTTCGAAGTTTGCTAACTAAAATACCGGCTGTAGAGAAAACACGCTCCGAGGGTACAGATGTAGCAGGCATAGCTAGTATCTTTTTGGCAGCTAGAGAGAGTCATGGATATTTCTGGGCATTCTCTTTCCACCATTTTAAAGGGGTCACATTCTTTGGTTTCTCCTTCAGGTAATCTGTGAGCTCATCTTGTTCGTTGTCGGGGTAGCTGCTATCAAATTGAAGAAAGTGAAGAGTCTCTGATTTCGTTGACTTGCTCGGCGGTGGGCCAGTTATATCTCGTTGCAATACGTTGAGAGGAATGTCGTCGATGCGCGATTCCAGTGCGTTTTCCGTTGCTTTACGCAGTTCTCGTGAAAAGAAAGTTAGTTTCTTATAGCGAGGGTCAAGTAATGAAGCGAGAGCAGGTAGGGTTGAAGCAGTCTCGATGTCAAAAGGCTGGAATCTGCGGATAAGTTCTTCACTAATACACTGTTTCGTTTTCTTTACGACGGTACTGTCCTCTGGGTTAACACAAAGGCTCGTTTTAATTAGTCCGCACACTATTGGGTAAACGTAGCTGGAAGATACGTCACTCTGCCCAGACATGAACGTAGTTACGTCGGTCAGATCTTTCAGTACATTTGACAGGTCTGAAATCGTGGCCCATTCTGTGTCGGTCGGCAGTAGGAATGTGTCTGTTTTCTTCGTCAGTTTGCAATCCAGCATGATGTCGGATATAACTCGGCGTTGTTCACACAAACGTTCAAGCATCTGCTGGGTGGAGTTCCAGTGTGTGCAGACGTCTTGAATCAATTCATGCGTGGGTAATTCGAATAGTTCTTGACGTTTTCTCATCTCAGCAGTAAGCGTTGTGGAATGTTTAAAGTGGCCAACGAGTTTCCTACACTTGCTGATAGTTTTATCTGCAAGAGGTAAGTCAAGGGATGGTCGTATACATAACTGTAATGTGTGGGCGAAGCAGGCGTTGTCTGACCACTCAGTACACAATTCACCGGCACAGTCCATGTTCCGAGCGTTGTCATGTACGCATGATTCTACTTTGTTCGGTAGGTGAAATTCCGTGATACAGTCTCGAAGTCTGTTTGCGATATTTACTCCGGTGTGGCGTTCAGGCATAGCCCTTGTCATTAAAACGTTCGACTTCATTTCCCAGTTGTCCGTAATGTGGTGTTCCGTCACTGTTATATACGAATCTGTAGCATTTGACGTCCATGTGTCTGTGGTGATTGCAACCGAGTCGATTGTTTGTAGCTCGTCGGTCAGAACTGTTTTCTGTTCTTCATAACGTTTTGTAATTCTTGCTCTGATAGTCTTTCGGCACGGTATATCATAGTGTGGCACTACAACTTTCATCAAATTTCAAAAACCTTCGCCCTCCACTATACTTAGCGGTAAATAGTCGCTGACAATCATGTCGGAAATCGCCTGAGTAATTGTCTCTTTCTGGTTTGGTGAAAGCTTTTTCGGAGAGTTGATGAATGAAGTCATTGACGGTTGCTGTTTTGTAGGCGTCGATAATGTGCTGTCTGGGTGTTTCAGGCGAAGATGGTTGTGCATACTGGTAGTACTACCGTTGTACGTAAGTTCTGCACTGCATAGCGAACACTTCACTGTCTTGTCATCAGCTGCACGTTTAAAGTATTTCCAGACAACGGATTTAGAAGGCGGCATTGTCGTTCTTTCAAGAATACTGAATATAACGTTGGAATTCGACTGTAGTTAGCTCATGTAGTGATCAGAAAAGAGTGATGGATTATCTCACATTTTTTATTGTCTGTCAGTTAGTTGACGGATTAGCCAATCCATAAGCGTGTAAATCTTACGGACGTCCAATTAAAATACTTTGATAAACACTAATGAACGGTGCAGGGGTCACAATCACGGTTTGTCACCAAATTGCGAATTGAGGAAATTACTTGCTGTGATTGCAAACAGACTACCAATTTATGGCTGATTAATTGTCGTCAGATGGTAATATGTCAGAGATAAGTGACCCTTCACATTTCTTCAGTCACCTTTATCGATCTCTAAATTTTAAATGTAAAAATTTAAGAATGTAGATATCTGGAAGGCAATAACTTTTCGATAAAAAAAAGACCGATTTTATTATTTTTTTTCCGAGTATTCAATTAATGAAATTGCTTATCGGTAATCGGACGTTTGATCGAGTACTCGATTAATCGAGTACTCGTTCCCATCCCTAAAAAATACACAAAAAAAGGAGTGGATATCAATGAAATTCCCTATAAAAATAGATTATAGGTTTTCAGGTTGTCATGGTTACAAAGTAAATTTCCAGGGCAGTGTTTGAGGGGCATAACTAAAATATACTAAAAAACAACCAGCATGGCTGTAGGAACTAAATATGTAAATATTTGAGAATTTCACCATCAATAACGGGAGAAATTAACCAAGCAAAAATGACTTTGGTTATGCAAAACATGCAAAAATCAGGTTTATTCTCAATTTGTTTATAGTACATACACTATCAGTCACCAGAGAAGTAGTTAAACTGATGCTTGAAATACAATTCAAGTACAAATGTCCAAATTACAAATGAATCAACCTTATTTACCCCTAGGTACTATCTGACTAGAGAGTCGAGGCTCTACATAACCATGAACAATAACCCTTATTGTGCTTATGGCAACCTATTCATGTGCTTTGCAAACAGCATAGACCAGATCACCCTGCACATTCCTGCAGTCTGATCATGATCTGCATTGTTCATCATCACTTAATGTATAATCAAATATGTACTTATCAGAGTAAAGATGAGTCCATTACCTTTACCTTGTAGGATAAGGGTTAACCCATTACCGGCCAACAAAATTTTAGACTGGTTCAATTTGAAATAAGTTACATATGACAAATCATAGTGATAGTTATTTGAAAAATATGTGTATTTTGGGTAGAAAACATTGTGGAAAAGGGTGAAATTGCTTGTTATAGGCAGTTCTCCTTTTCCCACAATGTTTTCTTTGAATCTATACATCAGGGTCGTGAAAACCCTTGAGTGTATGCAAAAGAGTTAAGAAATTCTTTATCACTGTACATAAGTGATGTGTTAATCTAAAATCACTTTGCATGTTCCAAATCTAATCATTAATTTGAAAGTCAATATTTCTGACAAGTGGTCCTTAGGTAAACATGTAAGATATGCTGCAGTAGATTGAATTCATAGACCATCAAACCTTGAAAATTTGTAGACAATGGATAGTTTCAAAACATTCTCCTATACCAAATTTTCTATAATTTTTGTACTCATATTTCAAAAAATGTAATTTTTTTTTACTCTTTTAGATTGAAAATATACTTTTAAACAGATAAATAAAGTTTACCTAAAAGTACAAGAACATTGAGGGAAAAGGAGAAATTGCTCATCATAAAAAAATATCTCCATTTCCAACAAAGATATAAAAACTCTTCTATGGATAGTTCAGGTAATTTGTAGGATAAATCTCCAAACCTGTCATTAGGAACTATAAAGATTCTTCTGCATACGAGGGGCGTTCATTAAATAATGAAAACAGCTGCATATCTCGGGTGTCCGTCATTCGATTTCATTTATTTTTCTACAGTCCCTCAAAGTACTCTCCTTCTCTCTTTATGCACAGTTGCAGCCTCCTGCGCCATCTATCAAATGCTGCTCGGTACTCTTCTTTAGGTATACCCCGTAACTCTGCATTTACGGCTTTAGAGAGGTCTTGGACACGTGTATACTTGTTTCCTGCCAAGATCTCCTTCAGTTTAGGAAACAACCAAAAGTCACATGGGGCCAAGTCAGGACTGTAGGCAGGATGGGGGAGTGTAGAAATTTTGTTCTCTAACAGATACTGGTTTACAGCTGCTGTTTTATGGGCACTCGCATTGTCATGCAAAATCATGATTGTCGATGTTCCTGTGATGGGACGACGGTCATTCAACTCAGAAACCACCTGAGGAAGTACAGTGTCTCTGTAGTATCGCCCAGTCATGGTTGCTTTTTCTGGTAGAACATCTACAGCTACAGGTCCTTCATGGTTGAAAAAAATTGTGAAAAGCCTCTTCCGACTCTGAAAACCTGGTTTACAGACCACAGGTCTGGGTTCATCTTTTGTCAGCCACATCATGTTAGAACGTTTGTTTGGGATCCCATAGAAGTATATCCAAGTTTCATCTCCCGTGACTATGTCAGATATCCTTTTTGGGCCGTTGGGTTCGAACATGTCTAAAAGTTGCCTTGCACAAGAAACCCTATTCTTCTTCTGTTCGGGAGTCAGCACATGAGGTACCCATCGCGCGGAAATCTTTCGCAGCCCTAGTTCTTCATGCAGCACTTTATGGATGGTACCTATGGACACATCTAAGTCTGAACTAATCTCCCGCACCGAAACATTGGGGTCATTGTCTACTTGATTTTTAACATTTATGATCAAAGTTTCGTTCACCTTGAATTTAGGTGCTCCTGACCTTGGTTTGTCTGCAATAAGCTTTCTTCCATCTTTAAATTCTCTCACCCACCTGGAACAGGTGTTATAAGGTACAGCTAACTCCTTATATACCGTATGCAAATCTTCATGAATTTGCTTTAACTCATCTCCAAGTTGCAGCCTTGTGAAGATGTAAAACCTTTGGTGTTCTCTGCTGACGTCCATTTTGAACTAAACAGGAAGTGACATCATGTTTTGATGACGTCATCATTGCACGACGTCAGAACGTCATGATAACGTTTGGTGCCAAAAATAAAGCAGAGATCTTCATTTTTGTCTTGCTAAAATTTCGTTCAAATATCTGTAAGGGTTAATGATATACAGGTGTGTTTTCATTAATTACTGAACACCCCTCGTATATACACACATGTGTGTGAGAGTAATTGATGTTCTACAACTGAATACATTGATGGCTTAGTTGTTGAAAAACTTTTGAATGATAAAATTATTTTCTTTGGAAATACGCCACAAGTTTTTGAATGACCGTTTCCAAAATTCTTTTTACACCTGTCACTCTTGGTTGACCTTCAGAATTTTTTGCGATAAACACATTCATAAGACCATCTCCTCCGTCACGGTCAAAAATCATTTGTAAATGTTTAGTCCTGAACCAGCAATGTTTTCAGCAGTGGCACGCTTACAGACACCAGAACCAACTAAAACATTCAGTGAAGGAATGTTCTTTAACTTTTCCTTATTGAAATTAACAGATTGAAAAACAGATTTAAAACTGAATGAAAATTGCAAAAAATCTGAAGAGGAATTACAAACATACAACACAAGATCACTGAGGGATTGAACATCTTCAAGAGCATCATGAGCTTTATATGTTTTGTTGAGCACATGTTTGACTAAATCCTCCTGTTTGTAAGAAGACAAATTTGGACATTTGATTTTAAACATTGGTAAGGTGTCCACACATCCAGTTACACATCTAAAAAATCTATCTTACAAATTTACATTCTGTAATACTGCACACAATACACAGAAGTCAAAATGTCTGCCATTATGAGCAAAAAGAATAACATTACTGAACTTTTCCAACCAACTCATAAATTTGTCCAGTGCTTCACATGACGATATTGCAGAAACTTCTGTTCCAAGATGGTACATTTTTCCACTGGATACAGTTAGTCCAGTAACTTGTTGGGCAAAACATGATATTGGCTGATCTGGTAGAATATACTGATTGAAAAATTGTCTAGTGCTGGAATGACATGCAGCTATCTGGGTTATGTCTGGAAAATAGTCCCCACGTACTGAAACTCAACCAACAGTCCCTACGTACTGAAACACGCTGCTTTGTGGAAAGACTGTTTGGCAACTGTTTCAACAAAACTCCCAGCACGGCGCTCCATCTTCGTTAGGCTTGGGTTGCTGATGGTATTGATGTTCAGTGTGGAGATGAAGTTGTTAACACGATCAGCCCCACCTTTGTTGTCAATCATTGCTGAAAAAAATGAATGTGCTGTTAAAACTCAGTGTATTCATTCTGATATAACAAATTAATAGTATACATGGATCAACAATGAAGTTATCATCACTAGGGAAGAAACATTGTAGGAACTGGAGAATACAAACCAGTAGACATTTTAACCGTTTCCAATTATATTTCAGGGTTGTTACAGAGTTGAATTGCTTTAGTAAGCCTTTAATTTAACGGTTAACCCATTACCACACAAACCCTCGGCTTGTTTTGACACCACTGAAGAAAATATCAAGGAAAACATTTTGAGAAAAAAGAGAAATTGCTTGATATAAGCAATTGCTCCTTTTTCCATAATGATTTGTACCCTATTTGATACTTTCATTTCAAACTCACTTTGAAATGTCGTATGCTACCTCTTTCAATTTGGAACAGTCTAAAATTTTGCCATTTGGTTATGGTTTACACAAGTAAAACATGTTTTCACCAGAAATATCATCACAAACATTTTAAGTCATTATGTTTGACCTTCTTGGTACCGATTAATTTCTTTTGCATACTCTGAACTCTGTCAACTATTTTCAAAATGTATACATTGCCACTGGGTCATATAAAAAATTCAAATATGCAGAAAATATGTCAGATAGGAAATAAACAGACAGAACAATGAAAGACCAGATAATATAATGGGTCTGCCAAATAATTACATACTGTCACTTACCTTCAGGTTTATTGTCTCAACATGTATAAAATGCTATTAAAATGGTACAAAATGGTACTAGTACATATGGTCATATACAAAATGTTTTGTGTAACTTTGTTGTGAGCTAGTGAAGTAGGTCATCATCCTCATGATCAAGAGGTCCCAGGTTTGATCCACAGAAGCAGGTGTCAACCTTGCTCTGGGGCTTTGAATGAATAATATATATGTGAAATTTCATGAAATTTTGATCTAAAATTTGTGAGATATTAGATAAAACCCAAATTTTACATGAAGTCCCCTTTTTCCATGATGCAGCCTCAAATTGAAATTGTAAAAACGTAAATTGGCGCAACATTCCAAGGAGTACATGCATAAAATTTCATCAAGTTTGGTCTTGGGATTGTGAAGAAATCATGACAGACAGATGGACGGACGGAGGGACAGACAGACAAAGCACGTACTATATGCTCGCCCTTCGGGGACCAAGTATTAAAACTTACCAGTTCCAAGCTTGGTATTTGCAGCAAAACACGGCATTCCTCTAGCTTTTACCCTGTGTGTTTTCCCGTACGCTGCACAGTTTATGTATCCACAGTCACTGTACATGCACTGGACGTATATATAGCCACTCAGCCCTTTTTTTAACTCTCAAACAACATTATAAATGGTAAGAGGTACAGGTCCGAGACGACAACTCTTACACGCAAGCAAATTATTTAACAACACACCAAGTTCTACAACACGGCAGCCTGTTTTCCACCCATCACTGCCCCTACAAACTTCTGTTCTGATTTCTGCATCTTGAACAGCCTCAACCTCGCTATGGTCATGCAAGACTTGACTCAGTGATGTAGATTTTCCTCTCTTTGATGATTTATTCCGCTTACAGAACTTGCCAGCCTTATCCCGCAGGCGGTTGGTCGCCATTTTTACATAGCAACGTAATCTCTAACCAGAAGTCAGTTGGTGCATATTTATCTTTTTTGGTTTGTTTAACTGGTATTTTCGAAAATTAAGTCATATCATACCAAGTTAATTTATTAGGAATAGGTAGCATAGTACGATTACTGTTTATATAAAAGACGAGTGTAAATGGAGATTAAAAAATCACGTCATGGGCCGAGGCTGGCCCGAGATGCTACGGCGAACAATGCCGAACGTTGCGGAAAATGTCGACATTTGCCGACATTTCGGGTAAGGATGTAACGTTCATTAGTGTGTGAAATCCTTAAGTTTGATGGAGTCAAAAGTTTTATCTATGCCCATATGACCATTGTTATCATGGAATTGAAGTAAAACTTGTTGCCTAATGTGGGTAGTTATATAGAGTCTAAGTGTAGGTTCATCATCTGGACTACTAATGTAATACAATAGATCATTAAGTATGACATGCTTCTTGTCAAGAGATTTTGCAGTTTTTCCTTCAACTAAGTCCTTTTTTATAGTTCGTATAACCTCATCCCTATTTTGCTCTTCTATCATATTAAAACCCAGACACTCTTTTTCTGGATTTTGCATATCTTGCGTTTCTTTTTCATAACTTGCAAATGTTTTTGGATCGAACTGATTTGAATTTATTGAGCCTTTTTCCAAAGAGTTCCTATTTATGTCAGGTTCTGTAACTGGATCGTCTAATGAGCTTTCAGTATTATCAGTACTAACAGGGCGCGATAATAAATCTGCACATGTGTTAGATTTACCTTTTATGTATTCAATTTTGCAGTTGTAGCCAGCTATGCTGAGAGCCCAGAGTTGAATTTTCTTGTTTTGAATTGGTCCATCGAGAAGGTACTTCAAAGGTTTATGGTCAGTTCTTATCACAAATTCTGCATTATGTAAGTAATGATCTAAGCACTGCAATGCGTAGTGGATGGCAAATGCTTCTTTTTCTATAGTGGAATATCTTGTTTGTGTATCACTCAACTTAAGTGAAAGGAAATGAATGGTTACCTCTGTCGTTATGCCTGGTATATAGCTCTCAGATTCATTACATGGGTGTTTCAAACAAGCACCTATGGCTTTATCACTTGCGTCAGTGTAAAGGATATATGGTTTGTTTAAATTAGGATAAGATAATAAAGGTACACTCGTCAAGTGCTTCTTTAAGTCGTCAAAAGCAGTCTGACAGGCATGCATCCACTTGAACTTAGCATTTTTCTTTGTCAAATTAATCAAGGGAGAGGCAATTTCAGAGAAATTTGGCAGAAACCTTCTGTAGTAACTACACATTCCAATAAAACTTCTTACATGCTTAACTGTGATTGGACTTTGCATATTTCTTATTGCTTCAACTTTCTTAATATCAGGTTTAAACCCATTTTCGTGTATAACAAAACCTAGATAGTTAGTTTCTTTTTGAACGAAGTTGCATTTTTTAGTTTTAATTTCAATCCATTTTGCCTAAGCCTATCGAAAACATGTTGAATGTGTTCCATGTGTTCATTAAAGGAACCTGAATATATAAGTATGTCGTCAATGTACGCCACACAGAAATCAAGTCCTTCCAAAACATTTGACATTAGTTCTTGGAACACAGAAGGAGCATCGGCTAATCCAAATGGCATAACATTGAACTCAAAGAGACCAGCATGACATGTAAATGGTGTCTTCTCTTGATCCTTAGGATCCATGGCCACTTGCCAATAACCGGACTTAAGGTCAAGTGTAGTGAAGAATTTTGCTTGTCCCAACATAGCCAAAATTTCATCAATTACGGGTTAAGGGTATGAGCTTTTCTTAGTAACCTTATTCAGCTTGCGGAAATCCACACAGAATCTCTTTGATTTATCTTTCTTATCAATGATTACGATCAGAAATGACCACGGAGATTGGGATTTACGTATCACGTTTGCCTGAAGCATTTCTTGCAATGCATTTTCTACAACTTTTCTATTGTTAAGTGGTGTCTTATAAGATTTAAGTTTTATTGGTGGACTATCCCCTGTATCTATTTTCACCTTAATAGTTTCAGTTCTACCTAAGTCTGAATCTTTGAGCGCAAATAAATCTTGTTATCTGTTACAAGTTTAGTTATTACATCTTTATGTTCTGTCGGAACATTAATATTTGAATTGAAATCGAAATCTTCATAATTATAGCAGTTCTGTTTAGGGAATTGACTAATAGATGCTATTTCAGATGAGCAAATAGGACTTAACTTCTCAATTACACTACCTCTTTTCAGCTTAAATGATTTGTTTGTGTTATTGACTATGAGAGCTGGTATTTTCCTTATTTTGTTTAACTTTCCAATTGAATTTGAAACCATTAGCCCCGGTTCATCAAAGATATAACCTTGATCTATGGCTGTAATTTGGTATGTTTCTGAAGTATCAAAAGATGGATTAGACCTAGCCTTAGCCCATACAACCTTTGAAGTTTGTGGTTCAATAGTAACTTTTGAATTCATCCTCAATATTGATGCAATATGAATATCTTCCTCCAAAGGCGCATATGTACTGCTTCCTATGCGTAAGCATGCCAAATCGAAATATAGCCTAACTTGATGTCAACCATCCAATCTCGACCTAAGATCAGATTACAATTCATATCCTTAACGACATAAAATGTATGATTTAATTTTTTTCCTTTAATTTCGAATTTTACATCGGCGCATCCTCAAAACTGTCAAATTTCCCCTGTTAACTGATTGCAAATTAATAGTCTTTTTTATGAGTTTAGGAGCCTGCATTAATGATTCAAATACCCTATTATGCATTAAACTTACTTCTGCGCCACTGTCAATTAGTGCCCTAAATTTTTGTTTGCCGAATTGTAAAAGACATGTACTCGGATTTCCTGCCAAAGATATTTTATAAGTGGGTATTTGCTTCTTATTTCTTTTACTATCCTTTTTGTTGGCTCCTTCGCAAAAAGAATTACCTAGTTTTCTGACTGACTTGAGTATTTTGTCATTCAGAATCTTTGAATATGACCTTTTTTGCCACATCTATAACATACATAATTGTCATAATTTCATTGTTGTGCATTAACAGCATGAACATATCTTCTACCACTGTTACGATCTCTATGATTTTTATACCTATTGACATGTTCCCCTTGATAATGAGGAGTGCTATGCGCTAAAATTCAATATAGAGGTCCAAAGGCAGTCCAGAAATGTTGAAAAATACATAATGCGATAAGCATATTTTGTGCCGATTTCCGTTATCATGTATGTTTCCTCTTATAAGTTTTAAAGGTCTCTAATGCATCATATTTTCTGAGTCTGAAATATTGCGCGCAGAAATTAGGGACTGGTTAATTTTTTTCTTACTCTAATAAACAAACTTTGAATCGGGGTACATTTTACTTCAGCAGCAAAAGTACAGCTATTTGTATTAGAATAGCGAAAACAGTACTGAATCGAGTAATGCGATGTCCAACGAGCCTGAAAACGTGCGCTCCCCGGAAATCATGAATTGTAAAATGCATCCAGGCTTACTTCTGTAATGAGTAAAATTTCAGACTTATATTTCTAAATCTTTACAACTAGGCCATTGCTCAAACAAATCCTTGATTGATAATGGAACACAACAAATAGATGTTTTATCAAGCATAAACTAATCCTACAGACCATCGCTTGCAGTCCAAGCAATATAGTTTACACAATGTATATTCTGAGGATGCATTTTGTGTTGAAAAAATAAGTCGTTTTTGTAACGGAAATTTTAATGAGATAATCTCATTTGACAATAATTTCAACCCAACCAAACATCATCAGAATCTAAAACTTTGAAACTAAACCGTAAGAAATACAGTAACACATTGAAAAGTATTGCAGATATCCGAATGAGGAATGAAATTTTTCAGAATTACATTTTTGTTCTAGAATTGTCTCTTGTTTTAATTCCTTATTCTTTTATAGAGTCAGTTAAATGCATCAAAACACTATGAAATAAGGCATAGTCTTAAGCTTAGTATTGCAGTTGTACGGTTTGCTAAAGTGTTGCAAGTGACATGAATTTTACTTCCTCAAAAATCAAATGTAACGGAAATTTTGTGGTAACGGAAGTTTTAAAAAATATGTTCTGTTATATGTTACATCTTATAACTTTCTTAAGAAGTGCCTTTTAATGTGGCCAGTGGCCAAATTATTCACATAAATTTCACAAAATCATTTCTTTTGATTTTTGAATGGATTATAGTGTACCAAAATGTTTTAACCCTTTACCACACAATCCCAACTTTTAACGACCCTGAAAACAAAGACTTTTGAAAACATTGTTGGAAAAGGAGAAAATGCTGGTAACCACACGTTTAGCCTATTGGTCTGAAATGTCTTCCCATTTTAGAACTTTGAACATCCGCTTTGAACGTCCAGTCGGAATTGGATCCTGAATTTTACGAATTATGTGGCTTTTCAATACCCACAGCTTGTCCTTTTGTGATGGCCACTGGAACAAGCCCTTTTTTAACTCCATGAAGTCGACCTCAAATTCTTCTTCATCTTCATCGACAATACAGCCAGTGTAAACACTATTTTCATACAACACGGCCACAAAATCGCTGCATTTTAAGCCAATTTCAACTGCTTAAATGTGGTCAGTCTTTTCTTGCTCACTATCGTCTGTTTTGTTCTCTTCGGGCGTTTCAACAGTTTCTGTTCTACTGCCAGGTTTACTCGATCTGGTTTTGGTCGATGTTTGGTCCACTTTTTACAAGCATTTTCTGTCATGCATTGGTCTTGACAGTAGCAGCTGACATTGCTTAGTAATATGCCATCACGGTTTTCTGCAACTGCATGCACTTTCATTGTACCGGTAACAGGCATAATTGATAATTTGGCTATCTCACTGCATTTCTTCTCACATGTTTCAGTACTGACGAATCGGAAAGTGCCATTCAACATACTTGATTTTTTGGCCCAATCATAAAAACTTGGTGCATCTTGGATAACCGCTTTCCCGCAGCGGCTAGCTTCATCGGCCATTCTCTTGCATGTGCCACCAAGACCATTGCAAGGCCCTTTCCCATGGCCTGTCTCAAAGTACTTCCAAACTGTTATTACGCCAAATTTTTCACTGTGATGCTGAATGAAGTGAAACATTAATTTATTTCTATATTGGCTGGACGGGGAGTCACTCCAGTAATGGATGCGTTTAAGATCACTGTCTATTTTCTTAAATTCAGGCATCATATCCTCAATAAAGGCTACAACGGTGGAGGCTTTATGTGATGATTCATCTGAAACGGTTATGTAACTTTTGTGGGCTAGGTCGCCATCTTCTGATAGATAATATAGAACAAAGGGGTGTAGGGTCACTGAAGTTTTGTTGATGTAGGCGCTTTGCACCTCTTCAACACTACGGCAGAAGTAATTTTCGACGAAATCGAGCTGAACTATAATGTTGTGCTTCAGTAGATTCAGTTTGAGATTCTTCAGCTGTTCATACTGGTTTGTCATTCTCTCAATGTGGCCCTTGAATTCTAACATCTGTTTCTCTGCATGTTCTATCATCTGTTTTGGTTTCATAATTTCCTCCACAATTCCTGTCACAAATTTCTTTCTCCCCCTCTCTTCAATTTCTACTCTTTTCCACTGACGGAGTTTGGTTTCTCATACAATCTTTTCAGACAAGGCTTCAGAGGTTGGTAGGTTATGAACTGCTTTCTCAGGGTTTACTGGTAAATCAGTGCCTACATTTCTGAGAGTTTTTACCGTGAATGCGGCATTTTGGTGCTTCGTGCACAGACAACACATCCTACTAGTGAATGCTGCTTTCAATATGTAAGCTGGTCTACATCTTATAAAAGTTGTAAGTGAAATATCTGAAGATGGGTTCTCCGACAGAAACTTCAGATGAAGATTTTTCAGATAATCTGTGAGAGCGTATGTTTGCACTCTTTGACCTGTTTGTACCTTCTTGGCATCTCTCTTTCCTGGCAGGGTACGGCTATTGTCCTCACGTTTCAGGAAATTAATGACTCTTAAATTATGATTAACCCCATTAATTTGTGTTGACAAACTCCTTATTTGGTTAAAAAATGTTTGAAAGATGTTTCCTACTTCTTTTTGGTGATGTATATGTAAATTGCACAACTTCTGCACATAAGTGACTGTTTTGTATGTTTTCTATTGATAAGGGCTGTTTTAGTGTTATAAAATTTCTGTGTCTAGCAGGTAACAGAAATTTATAAGTTAAAAACAGCTGTTATTGGATAACCTATTAAGAAAATAAAGATGAGCAAAATGTGATTTTAATTAACAAAGTTGCAACATTTCGTGTGCATTTATCTTTTACCATTTTGTAGTATGAATTCATCGTGTAGCTAGAAAATGAGCAAAATAACTGCCAGTAGAGCAATTCTGGTCCTTAAGGCCCTCTAGTTTCTCCTTTTACTCCTTTCATATAAAGATGCTTATGCAGAGTTTGCATTGATACCATTTTTGTTTGACACAGTCGGGAATATGTTTGTCTTTTTTTTTTGTTCTTTTACTCCTTTCATCCAGGGACGTTTTTTCAAATATATCTTTTTTTATCATTTTTGTTTGGCATAGTTCCAAAAAAATTATCTTTCTTTTTTTCTCTTACTCCTGTCATCCTAGGATGCTTGTGCAAAGGTTTCATAGATGTTCTGTGTGAACATACCTGTGCAAAGGTTTGATAGCTGTTTTCTGAAAAAAAAAAAATATTTTTAGCTCACCTTTAGCACAACGTGCTAAAGGTGAGCTATTGTGATCGTCCGGCGTCCGTCGTCTGTCAACAATTTCTTTAAACATCTTCTTCTCCTAAACCACTGGGCCAATCTTGATGAAACTTGGCAGGGATGTTCCTTGGGTGAAGCTCTACCAAAATTGTTCAAAGAATTGAATTCCACCCTCAACTCTGGTTGCCATGGCAACAAAAAGGAAAAAAAAGCAAAATCTTTGAAAATCTTCTCCTCTGAAACTAGAAGGCGCAGAGCTTTGATATTTGGTATGTAGCATCTCCTAGTGGACCTCTACCAAGTTTGTTCATTTGATGCCCCTGGGGTCAAAACTGGCCCCGCCCCGGAGGTCACAAGTTTGAGCATAGTTATAAAGAAGGAAAACTTTAAAAATCTTCTTCTCTAAAACTTGAAGGCGTAGAGCTTTGATATTTGGCATGTAGCATCTCCTAGTGGACCTCTACCAAGTTTGTTCATATGATGCCCCTGGGGTCAAAATTGGCCCCGCCCCGGGGGTCACAATTTCCAACATAGGAATAAAGAAGGAAAACTTTAAAAATCTTCTTCTCTGAAACTTGAAGGCGTAGAGCTTTGATATATGGCATGTAACATCTCCTAGTGGACCTCTACCAAGTTTGTTCATATGATGCCCCTGGGGTCAAAACTGGCCCTGCCTGGGGGTCACAATTTCCAACATAGGAACAAAGAAGGAAAACTTTAAAAATCTTCTTCTCTAAAACTAGAAGGTATAGAGCTTTGATATTTGGCATGAAGCATCTCCTAGTGGACCTCTACCAAGTTTGTTCATATGATGCCCTTGGGGTCAAAACTGGCCCTGCCCCGGGGGTCACAAGTTCGAACATAAGCACAAAGAGGGGAAAATTTAAAAATCATCTTCTCTGAAACTGGGAGGCGTAGAGCTTTGATATTTGGTATGTAGCATTGCCTAGTGGACCTCTACCAAGTTTGTTCATATGATGCCCTTGTGGTCAAAACTGGCCCCGCCCCGGGGGTCACAAGTTTGAGCATAGTAACAAAGAAGGAAAACTTTAAAATTCTTCTTCTCTGAAACTTGAAGGCGTAGAGCTTTGATATTTGGCATGTAGCATCTCCTAGTGGACCTCTACCAAATTTGTTCATATGATGCCCCTGGGATCAAAACTGGCCCGCCCCGGGGGTCACAATTTCCAACATAGGAACAAAGAAGGAAAACTTTAAGAATCATCTTCTCTAAAACTAGAAGGCATAGAGCTTTGATATTTGGCATGTAGCATCTTCTAGTGGACCTCTACCAAATTTGTTCATATGATGCCCTTGTGGTCAAAACTGGCCCTGCCCCGGGGATCACAAGCTCGAACATAGGAACAAAGAGGGGAAACTTTAACAAGAGGGCCATGATGGCCCTGTATCGCTCCACTGGCTTATAAATATAAACCACGAAGAAAAGTCTTCACTATATAAGCCCTTATAAAACTTTGACCTCATGGCTACAGTCTGACTAAATGGGGAATATTGTATTAGAAGAATAACATGCCAAATGTGGGAATTCTTGGCCTTATGGCTGGTAACAAGATGGTTTCTGAACTTTTCACTCCATAAACCCATGTAAAACTTGTGATCCCTGGTGCAGGGCCAAACTTGATCCTAGAGCTGTAACTTGGGCCCTCTTTGTAACTGTCCACTAAATAATGCTATAATTATATGCAAAATTTGGTAGCCTAAGCCTTATGGCTGTGTACACCAAGATTTAAAAGTTTTCCCTATGTAAGCCTATGTAAATCTTGTGAACCCCCCCCCTCCAAGTATGAGGCCAAATTGACCCCAGGACTATACTTTGGACACTTTTGGTAGACTCCAACTAGATCAAGCTAAATGCCAAATTTGGTAGCTCTAGGCCTTATGGTTTCAGACAAGAAGATATTTAAAGTTTTCTCTATATAAGCCTATGTATAAAACTTGTGACCCCTGGGGAAGAGCCAATTTTGACCCCAGGGCTATAATTTCAAGAAACTTGATAGAGGTCTACTACATAAAGCTACATGCCAAATTTGGTAGCCCTATGCCTTATGGTTTCAGACAAGAAGATTTTTAAAGTTTTCTCTATATAAGCCTATGTAAAACTTGTGACCCCTGGGGAAGAGCCAATTTTGACCCCAGGGCTATAATTTGAAGAAACTTGATAGAGGTCTACTACATAAAGCTACATGCCAAATTTGGTAGCCCTATGCCTTATGGTTTCAGACAAGAAGATTTTTAAAGTTTTCTCTATATAAGCCTATGTAAAACTTGTGACCCCTGGGGCAGAGCCAATTTTGACCCCAGGGCTATAATTTGAAGAAACTTGATAGAGGTCTACTACATAAAGCTACATGCCAAATTTGGTAGCCCTATGCCTTATGGTTTCAGACAAGAAGATTTTTAAAGATTTCCAATATTTTTCAGTTTTGTTGCCATGGCAACCAGAGTTTTTGAAGGAATCAAATTCTTTCAAGAAATTCTGAAGAGGACCATGTCAGGATCATTTCTGTGAAGTTTCGTGAAAATCGGATGGGTAGTTTCAGAGAAGAAGATGTTTGAAATAAAAGTTAACGCACGGACTGACGGACGGACGGACGACCGGACGGACGGACGGACGCATGACGGACACCGGGCCATGACATAAGCCCACTGGCCTTTGGCCAGTGGGGCTAAAAATCATCTTCTCTAAAACTGGAAGGCGTAGAGCTTTGATATTTGATATGTAGCATCGCCTAGTGGACCTCTACCAAGTTTGTTCTTATAATGCCCCTGGGGTCAAAACTGGCCCTGCCCCAGGGGTCACAATTTCCAACATAGGAACAAAGAAGGAAACCTTTAAAAATCTTCTTCTCTGAAACAGGAAGGCATGGAGCTTTGATATTTGGTATGTAGCATCTTCTAGTGGATCTCTACCAAGTTTGTGCATATGATGCCCTTGGGGCAAAAGTTGGCCCTGCCCCGGGGGTCACAAGTTCAAACATAGGAACAGAGAAGGAAAACTTTAAGAATCATCTTCTCTGAAACTGGAAGGCGTAGAGCTTTGATATGTGGTATGTAGCATCGCCTAGTAGACCCCTACTAAGTTTGTTCATATGATGCCCTTGGGGTCAAAATTGGCCCTGCCCCGGGGGTCACAATTTCAAACATAGGAACAAAGAAGGAAAACTTTAATTTTTTTTTTTCTCTTAAATGGGAAGGTATAGAGCTTTGATATTTGGTATGTAGCATCTCCTAGTGGACTTCTACCAAGTTTGTTCCAAGGATGCTGCTTGGGTCAAAACTGGCCCAGCCCCTGGGGTCACAAGTTCGAACCTAGGAACAAAGAAGGAAAACTTTAAAATTCTTCTTTTCTGAAACCGAAAGGTGTGGAGCTTTGATATTTGGTATGTTGCATCTCAGAGTGGACCTCTACCAAGTTTGTTCATATGATGCCTCTGGGTCAAAACTGGCCCTTCCCGGGGGTCACAAGTTCAAAGATAGGAACAAAGAAAGAAAACTTTAAATTTCTTTTTCTCTTAAACGGGAAGGTGTAGAGCTTTGATATATGGTATGTAGCATTTCCTAGTGGACCTCTACCAAGTTTGTTCATATGATGCCCCTGGGTCAAAACTGGCCCAGCCCCGGGGGTCACAAGTTCGAACATAGGAACAAAGAAGGAAAACTTTAAAATTCTTCTCTAAAACTGGAAGGCGTAGAGCTTTGATATTTGGTATGTAGTGATTCTCTTCTAAGTTTGTTTGCCCATCTAAGCACAACAAGTTCATTGAGTTCAAAATTGGGTCATCTTGGGTCATAAACTAGTTCACTAGGTCAAATTAAAGAAATACCTTGTTGGCACTCTCGAGGCCACATTATTTGCTCAATTGCCTTGAAAATTAGTTAGAAAGTTTGTCTTTATAAAGTCTCACATAAGATTAATTTGGTTCAACTTCGGTCATAAACTAGTTCAATGGGTCAAATTAAAGAAACCTTGTTTGCACTCTGGAGGCCACATTTATTGCTCAAATGACCTGAAATTTGGCCAGAATGTTTGTCTTGATGAAATACCAGATGAGTTTGGATTTGGGTCACCTGGAACCATAAACTAGGTCACTAGGTCAAAATAAAGAAATACCTTGTGGGCACTCTAGAGGCCACATTATTTGCTTAATTGCCTTGAAAATTGGTCAGAATGTTTGTCTTTGTAAAATCTCACATGAGTCTGAATTTGGGTCAACTGGGGTCATAAACTAGTTCACTTGGTCAAATTAAAGAAATAGCTAGTGGGCACTCTAGAGGCCACATTTATTACTCATTTGATTTGAAAATTGGTTAAAATTTTTCTTTTGATATAGTCAAAGACCAGTTCAAATTTGGGTCACCTGGGGTCATGATCAAGGTCACTAGGTCAAATTAAAGAAATATCTTTAGGGCACTTGAGGCCACATTTTTTGCTCAATTGACTTGAAAATTGGTCAGAATGTTTGTCTTCATGAAATATGAGTTTGAAATTGGGTCACCTGCAGTCAAAAACTAGGTCACATGGTCAAATTAAAGAAAAACCTTTAAGGTACTCTACTAAGGTGAGCAACCCAGGGCCATCATGGCCCTCTTGTTTTATATAGTTATCGAAATACTGCCTTTAATTCCAAGACTTGTCCATCAGGAGCTGTGTATTGTAACTATTGTATATTCAGTTCCATTTCAAAATTCCAAACTAGCCGTCTTGGTCCGTATTCACCAGTCATTCTTAAGAACATTCTTAGTGTTATTCTCAAGAAATTTTTCAATTTGAAAGTACTACACCAAATGGTTTATCCAATCAGAAGTTGTGTTACTTTCAAAATCCATAATTAGACCAAGAACTCTTTAACTCCTTGTCAAACAATTAATGACCCTGTGGATGAAGCCTTTTGAAAACATTGTGGGAAAAAGGAGAAAATGCTGGTTTCCAGCATTTTCTCCTTTTTCCCACAATGTTTTCCACCCTATCAAGGACAAATCCAAACATTTGAGTATCATTTAATTCGTCGTCTGCAAGCACTTTCAATTTGGTCAGGTCCAAAATTTTGTTATTTGGTAAAGACTTAAAGAATGCTTAGTAAATACCGACATATTGATTGACCAAGATGGAACGTCTCAGCCAGTCAGACTGCTCATTTTGGAATTTAGAATTTGAACACCACTAAGTATTACTGCTAAGTAGAATCCAGCTTTCCCGATGTCTGTCATTATTTTATCAACTTTTTGTAACTCTTCATTCATATTAGGCTAGCTGTGTTTTGCATTCATTCTTGTCATGGTGCTTTACAGTAAATAGCCCCTGGCTTATTGCTAGAAGAGTCAAAAACTGTCTCAGTTTGAAAAGTGTCTCAATTCCTCAGGTATCAGGCTTTTTTAACTTTTTACCAAACGAGAAAATTTTAGACTAGTCAAAGTCGAAAGCATCAGCAGATGACAAAATAAATGTGACTGAAAAATTGAAATTTGTTTAGGGATAAGTGGAAAACATTGTGGGAGAGGGAGAAAATGCTGGTAGCCAGCATTTTCTCCTTTTTCGACAATGTTTTCAAAAGAATTCTTCCTCAGGGTTGTTAAAAGTCGGGAGTGTATGGGAAAGGGTTAATGCTTTGGTGCTAATTATTGCCTTACTTTTGTAGAAACGAAATTTTAGACTTGTTCAATTTGAAAGCATTTGCAGATGACGAATTTTGCTTTATTCGGATGTTAAGAGTTGTCTTTGGAAAGGTAGAAAATATTGTGGGAAAAGGAGAAAAATGTTGCTTACCACCATTTCTCCTTTTCCAACAGTGTTTGAACTAGTCTTCTTTTTCAAGGTTGTTAAATCCCAGAATTGTATGGTAAAGGGTTAACAGTTAACAACACTGAAAATTTAAGACATAACCGTATTGAAGTATTCACAAGTAACAATTTTGTTCAAATGATAATATTTGTCCTTGAATCAGGTAGAAAACATTGTGCGAAAAGGAGAATGCTGGTTACCAGCACTTGCTCCTTTTCCCACAAAGTTTTCGAAAACCTTCTTTATCAGGGTCATTGAAGGTCATAATTGTGTGATAAGGGTAAAGGGCTAATCATCATTTTAACTTACTTGTTTTATATTGGTGTGAAACAAGTTACACAATTAATATGAGCCATGCTCTGTGAAAAGTGGGCTTAATGCATCTTCGAAAAGTATTGACCCAGGTCAGCTTGCGCAATCCGTGCAGGCTGACCTGGGCCGAAACTTTTCACTATTGGTCAATTTTCTGTATGTCCAAGGACCAGTCTACCTCATGATTAAGTTGGTTGTTAGGAAATGTGGCCGTTATGGATCAATAATTATGTGATGACTTGATTGGTATCATGGATCACAAAGATGCATTAAGCTCCCTTTTGCCAGAGTATAGGTCATATATTTTTAGATGTGTGCATGTTGAATTGGGTTTTTATGCTTTGTTTGTCTAATTTGTAATACTTTTTTGTTGCAAAGAATATAATAGAAAGAATATAACTGTGATAGTTATCCTATAAGCAATATTATAGTCTGGAGATTTTTGAAGGGTTATTTTGCTGAGGGTACATATTATTTTGTTGGTGATGAACTAATTTTGCCATTAAAGTTATGCATTGAATTAAATACGACTCGTCTTGTGTTTGATGTACCCTTGATCTTTCACTCTTTTAACACTTTTCTAAACAACCCCATGTTTTCATGTCCCTGAGAAAGATAGCTTTTGAAAACATTGTGGGAAAAGGAGAAAATGCTGGTAACCAGCATTTTCTCCTTTTCCCACAATGTTTTCTACCCTGTCAAAAAACCTCAAGTTCATTTTTACCACTTTCAAACCGGTCATTGGCAGATGCTTTCAATTCGGAAGGGGGCTAAAATTTGTCATTTGGAAAAGGGTTAAGTCTTTTGGAGACAATAATTTGTGGATTAGGACAAAAAATGTGCTACTTTGGAATGTCCTTACGCAAAAAAAGAAGCTTAGACAGACAGAGTAGATCAAGTTTTCTGTACTGTCTGCACTTTTCTAGTACAAGATACTTGATTGATTCAGTTAAGAAAATTCTCTCCATGTTGCACTGATAGGAGTTTTTTTTAACTCCTTGAAAAAAAATTATGTAAATGGGGGAAAGAGCTGATAAGAGAGATCACAAATTGAATACACTGGTCCTTGTATCTGAGCCATGCTCAGGCTGCGCAGGCTGACCTGGGCAGAAACATTTTGCTGTCGGTCAATTTTCTGCATGTCAAAGGACCAGCATACCTCATGATTCCGTGGGCTATTAGACAAAGTGGATCTTGTATACCAGAAAATAAGAGGATCAGAAATTCAAGGGAAATAACATAAGTAGACAACTCACGGCTTTCTAGAAAATTTACTTCCCTTACTTATTTACTTACCCCAGAGGCTTGGTGGCTAATTTGACTACTGTAAAAGTTGTTTCTCTGTAATGTCAGTTAAACATTATGATAAATGGAGATACTGATCCAACTGCTTAATTTCAAAGGCGTCTAAATTGCCATTGCATTAGGAAGAGAGGGCTATTTACCTTAGTAACTATTCTTTTTTTCCCCCAGTAATGAACGTCAATAACTCTACATACATGCTTCAATTCAAACTGCCTTGGTCTATTTTGGCGACATGTCGGCAAACATGTACTGACGGACGGAAACTGTGAAGGCACTGGAATATTGCAGAACCAAGGTGTTTGCGCCGAACAAATTGTCGATCTGAAAGGTATTTCTTTAGCTTTGGAAACAAAAAGAAGTCACAAGGGGCAAGGTCAGGTGAACACGGAGGCTGGGGAAGCACAACGACTTTTTCCTGCTTCAGAAAGTCTTGCACCTCGTACAAAAGACAATGACTGAAACTGATGGTTTACACACGTTGAAATAGAGTTGACAGAAAATAAATTCCAGTGTCTTCATATTACACCTAAAAAAGACTATGAAAATGCCTTCAAAGATTGGATCCGGAGACTGAAATGTTGTATATCTGTTGGAGGTGAATACCTTGAGGGAACAAAATAAAAATTTCAGTGAAGAATCAAATGGGACCTTATGTGTTGGATGAAATTGAACTATTAAGCTAGGCTTACCTTCGTAAAAGTAAAGCGAGGTCGATCATAATTTCATCCGAAAACTCCCAAAAGCCAACACACCCGCCCTCAGCGACCCTTCCAACGATTCCTTACAAAATTGTGCATCTACTGCACCATACATACTCTAAAATATGACCACATGGGTTACTGACGCTGCGTCACAATCTGTTTTGCATCGGATTGAATTATGATCAACCCCCGCTTTACTTTTACGAGAGTAAGTCTAGCTCCAGCATTTGATTTCGACCACGGGTTGGTCGGGCTCAGTCTGAAATGTGGCGTCTAGAGTCATAAAAGTTTTTTTGGGGGTGGGGAAATTTGATAGAGTGAAACTGTGAGTTGTTTTTGAGGTGGGGTGCGAAACATCCCAGCTCAGATTTACCATGCGGGAAATTGAACCTAAAAAATCTGATTCTGGGGTATAACATAGCCAAATCATTACCTGGTAAAATAGTACTACTAAGAAAGCATTTCATTCACTTTGGCATCAAGGCATGACAAAAACGTTAAAAAAGAGAAACTTAACGACTTTGACGATAAATATGTAAACACATACACCATTATCATAACACAGTTTTAAAAAAAAAAGTGTTAGAGCTGACTACCATGAGGCATGCGTAGGTATACGCGTTTATGTATCTGTTTCACCAAATAGCATCAAGAAGCGTCAACAAGTGCCATGGAAAGCTTAGAAGCATCACGAGAACTCTTGTGCTAATTTTTCTGAATAGGATTGCTTTATTTGTCTAGATATTTGCCCAGGGATGAATCGGTCTTTGAACATGGATTTCAGAGGCCAAAAACAGTTGCAGCTCGCGAATAAAAATACAAAAGTTTCAAAGTCATAAATAATTCAGGATAACCCAATCCTTAAACACTTTGTTACGGCAGATGTTGCGTTTTTATAACCATTTAACCCCGTTACGAAAGTTTAACGCAATCCGGTAACAATTGCGTGATCATCTTTTATCTCTCAGCTTGTCACTGCTTATGATCTAATCGGGATTATGTTCGTTTATTTTTTTATTCCAAACTTTCAGTTGTAATGTAGTTTATCACGTCCAACTGCACCAGAGCAACACACCCTGTCGTACTAAGATTTATTGTCTTTCCCCGTATACATCAGGCGCCATGCAGTTTTTTTTTTTTTTAACTTACTGAGCACACTTTAAAAAGCGTTTGTCAGTCTGTACATCTAACCACCAAGTACGATAAAAATTCGCCAAGAATCTTCGCAATCGAAAGAGTCCAAGTCGGCAAGCATGCGCCAGGACAAGAGAGCAGAAAAATAGTGTTGCACATCTATAATACGTGTACGTAGGCCTATTGTATGTTTTGCATACAGCTTGGGCCTTTTTTAACCCTTAGGCTGCTAAGCGCGACTCAAGGACCTTTTGTGGACAGTGTAGACCAAGATCAAACTGCACAGAAAGTGCAGTTTGATCTTGGATCTACACTGTCCTGTCCGATCAGGAGATATATTTTTGCGCCAAAAAGTACTTTTAAAAATAACAAAATTTGGGTTTTTACTATCGCTTGAAAATTTTAATTTCACTGATTTAGCAGGTTAAGGGTCAACGGGACAACAGCCACGGTCTAATTCTTTTTTATTCACAAATCTTTTGAATTCTACATTTGCACTTCCCGAACTTCGACATCGATATCTTGGTTTCTGATTTTCACAATCATTACATCTGAAACAGGTTGCAGATTAGTAAAATATCCTTTTGGCTCTTTACCGAACAACCCCGAATTAACGACCTAATGTAAGAAGCCTTTTGAAAACATTGTGGGAAAAAGAGAAAATGCTGGTAACCAGCATTTTCTCCTTTTCCCACTATGTTTTCTATCCTATCATAGACACATCTTACCATTTAAACAGTATTTATTTAATCTGTCGTCTGCAAATGTTTTCAGTTTGGACCAGTCTAAAATTTTGTCGTTTGGTAAAGTGTTAAAGCATGGACAATCAACATGAATTAATATAATATACATGTAGTATGCGATTTATTGCGAACATGTAACAAGTTATGATCTATACGGTTCCAGCTCTTTCACCTTTTTCCTCTTAATCAGTGCTTTACTGTCGCGAGACGAAATATGGGTCGCCAGCAGTATCGTTCGCCTGAGCTAGTCATGTAATGACAATCTTTTCCGCATTCGGCATACCTCGGGTGAACGGGTGATCAAATAGGTACGGAATCGGCCGAGTTGTAACGAGTGTCTTTTCCGTATATGATTCAGTTGCTACGGGATTCTACATGTAAAACATGTACATCCATCGTCCCAGAATTATTGCAGGGAATATGTCCTTAACTCTTTACCACACAATCCCGGCTTTTAACAATCCTAAGTAAGAAGCCTTTTGAAAACATTGTGGGGAAAAGGAAAAATTGCTGGTAACCAGCATTTTCTCCTTTTCTCACAATGTTTTCTTTCCTTTCTACCCTTTCTAAAAATTCAATTTTTCATTCACATAGGTATATGTTTTGTCATCTGAAACTGCTTTCAATTGGACTGGCCCAGAATTTTGTTGTTTGATTAATGGTTAAAGTTTGTTAAATTATTGGTATTTATCTTCTAAGCCTATCTGTTTGGGACATTCAAAATAAAACGACTTTCCAAACCTATGTCAAGTACACAGGCGTTCGTTTTGTGACGAACTTCGCCATCAATATCATGTAACTGGAGAGGTCATCAGACCTCTCCAAAAGTGGTGAGTTTAAAAGGCAGACTGCCTCAGAAATTGCTGCCCAACTCCATGCTTTTCTGCGAAATTGTTTTGATACACAGTCTGTTTCGTCATGGTTTTATAAATAAACCGAAATAAAACAAGAGGGCCATGATGGCCCTGTATCGCTCCACTGGCTTATAAATATAAACCATAAATACTAAACATTTCAATTCTGAGCCAAATGGTTTCAAAATGAAGACTTACAAAGTTTTCTCTGTAAAAGCCCATGTGAAAGTTGAGACCCGCAGGGAAAAGCCATTTTTGATCCCAGAGCGATAATCACTTGAACCCTGGTAGAGGTCCACAAGATAAAGCCACATGCCAAAATAATACAAGTCTATGCTGTATGGTTATAAATATGGTGATTTTCAAGTTTCGTCCATATGAAGCCTCTGTAAAACGTAAGACCCCTGATACAAGGCTAATTTCAAAAAAGAAAAATCAAAAGTGCTCCAGATTTGGTAGCCCTTGGGTTTGCGGTTAGGAGCAAAAGGATTCTTTGAATTTTCACCCTATAAGCACATGTTTATGACCACATTTGGGAGTTCTTGCCTTATGGCTAGTAACAAGACGGTTTCTGAAGTTTTCACTTCATAAACCCATGTAAAACTTGTGACCCCTGGTGCAGGGCCAAACTTGATCCTAGGGTTGTAACTTGGGCCCTCTTTGTAGTTGTCCACTAGATAGAGCTATAATTATGCAAAATTTGGTAGCCCTAAGCCTTATGGCTATGTACACCAAGATTTAAAAGTTTTCCCTATATAAGCCCATGTTAATCTTGTGAACCTTCGCCCCCCCCCCTCCACCCCCCAGCATGAGGCCAAATTGACCCCAGGACTGTAATTTGGGCACTTTTGGTAGACCCCCACCAGATCAAGCTAAATGCAAAATTTGGTAGCTCTAGGCCTTATGGCTAGGTACTCGAAGATTTCTTAAGTTGTCACTATGTATGCCCATGTAAAACTTGTTACCCCTGCAGCGGGGCCAATTTTGACCCCAGGGCTAAAATTTTGACCTGCTTGGTAGAGGCCTACTAGATATAGCTACATGCAAAATTTGGTAGCTCTAGGCCTTATGGCTAGGTACAGGAAGATTTTTAAAGTTTTCTCTATATAAGCCTATGTAAAACTTGTGACCCCTGGGGCAGAGCCAATTTTGACCCCAGGGCTATAATTTCAAGAAACATGATAGAGGTCTACTACATAAAGCTACATGCCAAATTTGGTAGCCCTACGCCTCATGGTTTCAGACAAGAAGATTTTTAAAGATTTCCAATATTTTTCAGTTTTGTTGCCATGGCAACCAGAGTTTTTGAAGGAATCAAATTCTTTCAAGAAATTCTGAAGAGGACCATGGCAGGATCATTTCTGTGAAGTTTCATGAAAATTGGATGGGTAATTTCAGAGAAGAAGATGTTTGAAATAAAAGTTAACGCACGGACGGACGGACGCACGGACGGACGGACGCACGGACGCACGACGGACACCGGGCCATGACATAAGCCCGCTGGCCTTCGGCCAGTGGAGCTAAAAACTGAAATAGGAAATAGACGTGTTTTGTTTTTATATGACGGATTTCAAAAAGGATTTGTTATATTGATTTGATTGCAGATGACCTTTCCAGTAGCTATAATTTTTCATTAAACAAATAAAGCTACATATATAAAAAAAAGAATTTCGTTAAAAAAGAGAACACCGCGGGAAAAGATCACGCGACTTGAAAACGTGGGAAAAAGGTCACGTGTCTGTCATGTAATCCATAAAGGGTTTCTCCTTTTTACACAGCGGCAATCATATAATGCCTTACTTATTTGTTTACATGTACCAAAATATATTGAAATTAAAAGCAATAAGCTATTTGAAAACATTGATGCTGACCTCTCCTGGCTTCTTTTTTAAAGAAGCCAACTTGTATATGTCTTCTGTTTTAACATTATATAGATGGCGAAGTTCGTCTGTAGTCAAGTAGCCTCATGACGATAGTCACGTGATATGTAGCGCCATGGTTATTTTTCGATCACCAAACAAAAAATATCGCTGACTTTATCTTCTCTTTCGTTCTCTCCTCTTTGATCAGTCCAAGAGAAATTCAAATACAGCTTTCGTAAAAGATCACAGTGACTGTCAGTGCACGCACTTCGTAGTTTGTTTCGAAGCTCTCGTAGTTTGTTGGGTTCGACACTCCAATGGCAAGGAAAGCTTCGGCTCCGGGAAAGTGGATGAAATCTAGTTGCTTTGAACTTCTGTTAGTGAAGCTGTTCCCCCTTGCACAATCACGAATTACACAACTAAGGATCGTGAGAGACGGCAGTAAGACTGTTAAAGAAGACAATGGGGTTCATTATTTATTCAAAGTATTCAATTTCTATCGCCTCCTATACGTAATTGCAAATGGGGATTTGATGGTTTAGGGCGGGTTTTAAAAGCAATTACTTTCGCTTGAATTAATTTCTATTGGAGTGTCAGTGGTTTTACGTAATTATTTTGCAACAAACACGGTTGAAGATTTATGTGGTAATGGGTTGCGCATTTAGCAGCAGTCTTGAATGGTTAGAATTTTATGCAAATTAACTGCGCCTGTTGTTTTAAGACTGCCCCCAGACCTTTGTAGACATCAAATTGTCTTGTATTTGTATCGGAGAGGAAATAAGAAGCCGACTTTAGTTTAGAAATTGGAAATGCTGTGACTTTTTTCTTGCTTTAAAATTAATTTGAGCCATGGTCGGGCAAAATGAGGCTTAATGCATCTCCGTAACCCATCGTACCAAGCAGGTCAACATATGATTGGATCTATAAAATCCATTTTGTCTAACAGCAGTCTGGATCTGGAGGTAGACTCATCCTTTTGATATATGTAGAAAGTCGACTAATAGCAAAATGTTTCGAGTCAGGTCAGCCTGCGCGGACTGCACAGGCTGACCAGAGGCGATAATTTTTTTGCAGATGCATTATGCCCCTTTTTCACAGAGTATGGTTCAGTTATAAAGAATGGGTCTACCTGCACCACGCTGGCAATTGAATCATTCTTCCGATTTTCAAGTGTTAATCCATAAGATTACGGTCAACTCTCAGTCGCAACACCATGGTGTTGAACTCCGTACACCTCATTCTCATCCAAGTTTTTAAATAAATTTCCACTATGATACTTTTCTTAGTTTCAAACTGAAAGCCTGGGAGTTTTCAAAGAGAATAGGAAAACGGTATTAAATATTATTTTCTGACACTTCGGGGTTTTCTCCCAAAATAAAAATTCCAGTTCATGATGCATTTGTCACGATAAAATTCGAAAACGGCGAAATATAACCTAATGGAAGTAATAGGTCAAAATTCCATTTCTTATTTTAACCGCGCATTCATACCAGTAGCCTACTTAAGTAATGTGAAGCCACATTTCAAACTAAAAGCTGATCTTCTTCGGAAAAGCAGGTGCATATATGTCGAATAGTCTTTCTCCGTGTAGCTGAATGCGCTGGCTTTTGACATACTTCTTGGTTCATTGAAACCGACTGAATAGATGGTGATATGTGATTGGTAAAAAATAGGCACATGTTTATTTGGCGGGACCCTGAGCAGTAAATATTCAAGAAGCTGTAACAGTAGTACGGGATGATGCGCGGCTCCTCGATGAAGTTAAGCGACGCACACTAAATCGTGATGCGATACTGAAGTGTACCTTTACAGTTTTTTTTTTAAGTTTTTTTTTTCAACGATGTTTTGGATTAACATGTAATTTTGAAATGTATCTCTTGAAATATTATATCTCGTTAAAAATTCCTTTTCAACCTAATGAAAAACTCCGAGGAAAAAGAGGCAATTGCTGTCGAGGTTTTTTTTTTTTACAATTTTTCATTTTGAGACACAATATAAAGGTTAAATATTCATTTTCCAGTTCCTCTTACGCCGTCCATCCTTTTTAAAGATATTTCTTGTTTCTGATTTGACGCGTCAATGTTTTGCTTCTCTTATGATTCAAAGACAAATACTTCAGGGGTTGTATTGTGTCCCAAGAATAAATTCAGGATCTAAAAATATTGCAGAGGCTTGTATATTTGTTGTCAATTAATACAGCAGAGCTGTCTGAAAATTGTTCAACGCTATAGTCTTAATACAGCAGTAGACAACGTTCGACTGGGTCAATCTTGGGCTGAATCGTTCGGAAGTGCCGCATTTTTCGGCGTAGCTGAATGTGCTGGCTTTTGACCTACTTTTTGGTCCTGATAAACAATGAATAAATAGGAATTTGTGATTGGTCAGAAACGTAAACATGTTTATTTTTTAAGCCCCCCACCCACCTGCCTATTTGCGGGGAAATCAAATTTTACGCCGTCTATCTTTTAAAAAGATATTTCTTGTTATGTTTGTAATCCCCTAAAATCTTAGTAACTCTTCACCCAATAGTCCCGACTTTTAACGACCCTGAAATTGAAAACCAATGGAAACATCGTGGGAAAAGGGGAAAAATGCTGGTAACCAGCATTTTCTCCTTTTCCCACAATGTTTTCTACCCTTTAAAAACAAATTTCGTTGTCGTCTGCGAATGTTTTCAGTTTAGTCAAGAGTAAAATTGTGTCGTTTCGTAGATTTAAATGCCAAAATAGAAGTATCACCAAAGTGCCAGTGATACAGTAGAGAGCTAAATATGTGATCCCTTCATGTCGTTACTCAATGGTAATTAATAATCACTGATTACTGGAACAAAACAAGCTTCAAATGCCTTTTTTTTTTGTTCACTTCATACATGTTTCCATGGGTAGTTCTCCCTCGAATTTAACTTTTAACCCTTTACCAGACGACAAAATTTTGGCCTTGTCCAAATTGAAAGCATTTGCAGACAACAACTTCTATGTGGCTCAGATGGTGCAATTTTTCGTTGATAGGGTAGAAAACATTGTGGGAAAAGGAGAAAATGCTGGTTACCAGCATTTTCTCCTTTTCCCACAATGTTTTCAAAAGTTTTCTTTCCCAGGGGCGTCAAAAGGCGGCATCGTGTGGTAAAGAGATAATTATGTGGAAGTTACTAGCCTGGGTTCCAGTCCGATCATTTTTTTTCTTTTTTATATTAGGACTTTACTTTGTCATTTTTGACAAAGTAAAGTCCGAATATAAAAGGAACAAATGAACGGATAGGAACCTAGATTAGGAACTTACCTGCCTAAATATTTTTCCTTTGTTGGTGTAGTGAAATTGCGATGGAAAGTTAGAACCCCAAACAATTCCTTCAATTTTTAGAGATTCTTTATTTGAGCATGTGAACATTGTGTCATAACAGAATGAAGATGGCAACTACATACAGAACTGTACATATCTAACAAGAAATACTATTGAAAAAATTGCAACATCACATTAATTGCTTCTATATTTTTTTGTCATCAAAAATCGTCCGGACACATGTCATGCTATTTTTAGAAACACCACTTAATATCAAAAGTGACATAAAGGAGACATGTTTGAAAAGAAAATTCTATTTTGAATGATCAAACCAATAAAGATGGAAAAAAAAAATACACGTAACAACTTATTGCCTAGGCTTTTGTCGCTTTAACCCTTTACAACACAACAAAATTTTAAAAATATCTTAATTGAAAGCATTTATAGATGATAAATTAGATGTGGCTCAAATAATTGACTATGCCCTTGACAGAGAAGAAAACATTTTTGGAAAAAGAGAAAATGCAGGTTACCAGCACTTTTTCCTTTTTGTGGCATTTGTCGAAGACAAAGCCACTATGAGTTCAATAGGGTATTTTGAAAATTGTGTATCGTAGTTTGTGCAAAACCGAAGAAAGCAAACCCAGTTAAATTCATTTTTTCTAAAACAAATAAGTGATTCGATAGCACTCAGATATAATTAACAATGGAGTATTAAAATAAACTGGACTAGGGCATCCATCATGGGAACACTTTTTTTTTTTAATTGAAAATATTTATACCTGCTATGGCCTATTGGCGAAATGATACACACAACCTTTGTCTCCTGACCATGTTCGTCCTTTGGCTTGTTCCTTTGGGCTTGTTCGTTCCGCATTATTGTTTGTTTATTTTTCAAATTATTAATTATTCCACACAATGGCTCCCTTGACAAATGCCACACCAGTGCTTTCAATGCTTTGATCCTAAAATGTTTTCAAAAGCCGTTTTCCTCAGGGTCGTTAAAACTCAGGATTGTGTGGTAAAGGGTTAAAGAAGATGAAAAGACAATGACCTTTAAGCTTCAAACTTGATACACCAATATTAACACTAGATACATTTAAATATTAACACTAGAATTGTATTTAAATATATGCGACAGGCATCAAATTTATCAAAGATCATTGATCTGCTTTTCTTACACAGGTGACCAGCTATGGCAGAGACATTTATATATGTACCATTTTTCAAAGTGAATCAACAAACCCATATCAAAGCAATGTTTATTAAAACAAACTTTGCAGTCTATTCATACAGAAGCCTTGAAAAAGCAACTTGTCAACATTAAACACCTACATCCAAATATATACATGTACCCATACTTTTTACATTTCAACCCATAACTCAAATTTTATAGCATTTTCTCTGATAGAGGAACAAATTTGCTTCTCTTTCATGTTAAAACTTTGTTAAAACATAGATTACTTGTATAATTAATAATACTTCAATTTAATTTTTACCTTTGATCATGTTTTATTATTTACAAAATTATACAACATTAAAAAGTTTGAACATTCTGTTTGCTTCTGCAAAAAAAAATTTGGAAGTAGAACTATTTTGAAGGGCAAAAAGGTCATAAATAGGAATAAAAAAAATAATTTACAACCCCTTTTTTTTTTATTTTACTTTTCCATTACCCATTTAATGTGTTTATTTAATAATACAAATGGTCCTGCTGCAATTGACCCAACATTTCTTAACTCTTTACCAGACAACAAAATTTAAGCCCAGTCCAAACTGAAAGCATTTGCAGACGACAATTACAATGTGGCTCAAATGGTGCAATTTTTCTTTGATATGGTAGGAAACATTGTCGGAAAAGGAGAAATGCTAGTTACCAGCATTTTCTCTTTTCCCACAATGTTTTCAAAAGTCTTCTTTCCAAGGGTCATTACAAGGCAGCATTGTGCGGTAAAGGGTTGAATACAATTTCTTGCGTTTGGACAATATAGAAAACAATGCGACTACATAAGAAATTATCAATATGCAGTAACTTCTCATTTGGCAAAATTATTTCTCTTGTATTTGTGTATTAAACCTTATTTGTGTTGACTATCTCCATTTCAAGAGAATATTTTCTTGTCTTTTGCAAAGTTTGTTTTGGGAGAGTTAAAGATAATGATCAAATAAATAGGAATATGGATGAAATATACAAATGCAAAAATGATGATTTTGTTACCCTTTACCACACAATCCCCAGTTTTAACTACCCTGGGAAAGAAAACTTTTGAAAACATTTATCGAAAAGGAGAAAATGCTGATAACCAGCAATTTCTCCTTATTCCACAATGTTTTTTAATCTTCCAAAAGCAAATTTCAATTTTTAAATCCTATTAGATTTGCTGTCTGCAAATGCTTTGAATTCGGACAAGTGTAAAATGTTGTCCTCTGGTACAGAGTTAAAAGATCCCAGACGTTTTGAGTAGCCAAAGAATAACTTCGCTTTGCCAATTTCTAAACTGTAAACGAACTTCTGTATTTCAACTGAATTAACTTTATACCAAACAACAAAATTTTGACTAGTCCATATTGAAAGCATTTGCAGATAACAAATTCAATGTTACTAAAAACATGAGATTTGTCTTCCAAAGGGTAGAAAACATTGTTGGAAAAGAAGAAGATGCTGGTTACCAGCATTTTCTTCTTCTCCAACAATATTTTCAAAAGTCTTCTACCTCAGGGTTATAAAAAGTCGAAATGTATAGTAAAAGGTTAAAGCAGGCTCTCTGTCTAAAATCACAGACCAATAAATTCAAGATGTAAATTTTCAAAAATATACAAATCAAAAAGGCAATAATAACCACAATAATATTTTATTATAGCATGCCCTAATTCAAATGCAATCTGTTTTACAATATGCATATATCAATTGTTCATACATTAGTACCCCGTACATCAATGTAAAACAATCCTTTTTCTCCCCTCATGCAATTCTCGAACAGTTTTAATATCGTGCTCCTATTTTTTTATATGAATAAATATTACACTTACTGGTAAACAAAATTAGTTTTTTTTCCTTGTCCTCCTTTTCACCCATTCTTAAGGTGAGTGTTATTTTGTGTTTGAAAAAAAAAAAAGACAAGTTTGATGACAGAAAATGTCATTGGCAGGACATAGCCATTGCCAAATAATATAATAGAATTATTGTACCTGTCTGGAGAAAAATGCCTGAGAAATGCATATCAAGTGCTCAATTACCATGGCAGTTTACTATCGAATGGGCACAAAATATTGTTTTATGGTACAAAAAGGGGCTTCCTTCACATCGTGTTTCCCCTGCATAGTATATGTGTATTACACTAAGAGTGCCAAATGATTGAAAAAGACATATTCTGTCCAGAAAAAAATAACCAGATATTTCAAATTCAGACAATCTTCACAAAATATTGGCCAGCATTAATATAGTGTGCACATGGATATATGCACACATCGAAATTTTCGCGAATTACGGATTACAGACATTTTGTGTACAGAAATGTTTGCGAGTTCAAGACATCTTAACCCTTAGGCTGCTAAGCATGACTCACTGACCTTTTGCGGACAGTGTAGATCAAGAACAGACTGCACAGAATGTGCAGTCTGCTCTTGGATCTACACTGTCTGATAAGGAGATACATTTCTCCAAAATACATGTAAGAAATGGCATCATTCTGGGTTTTTACTGTTGGCTTGACAGTTTCATGTAACTTATTTAGCAGGATGAGGGTTAATGCTTATTTAGCAGGATGAGGGTTAATGGAGTTACCTACAACAGCTATTCCTACTTATTTAGCTATCAATATGGAGCAAGTGTTTAGTTATAATTATTAAAAAAAAAACCCAAACCTTCCTTTGTACTAGTCATTTACATACAACAATATTCAGTTGAAAAACAGTCTCATCATCATTTCAAGTGCTCATGAAATTGAGCCATGCTCTGGCAAAAGGGGGCTTAATGCACCTCTATGATTTATCATACTGTGCAAGACATCACTTAATTACACATCCATAAACTCCATTTTGTCTAACAATTGACTGAATTATGAGGTACACTGGTCCTTTGAGCTGCAGAAAATGGACCAAGAGCAAAAAGTTTCAGCCCAGGTCAGCCTGCACGGACTGTGCAGGCTGACCTGGGTCGATACTTTTTGCAGATGCATTAAGCCCTCTTTTCACAGAGCATGGCTGAATTATTATTGATATAAACATTTCTGTGCTCACAAAATACAGTCAAGTATTACCCCTACAAATACAAATTTACATTGAATTTTTTTCTAAACAACAAAATTTTGACTCTTATGAATTCATAGCAGACAACAAATTAGGTGTGTCTTGAGTTATGGGATTTCTCTTCAAAATTATAAAAACAATGTGGCAAAGGAGAAAATGCTGCTTACCAGCATGTTCTCCTTTTCCCAGAATGTTTTAGAAAGTTATCTTCCTTAAGGTTGTTAAAACATGGGGCTGTTTGGTACAGGTTTAACCCTTTACCTGACGACAAAGTTTTAGCCTTGTTCAAATTGAAAGCATTTGCAGACGACAATTTCAATGTGGCTCAAATGGTGCAATTTTTCTTTGATAGGGTAGAAAACTTTGTGGGAAAAGGAGAAAATGCTCGTTACCAGCATTTTCTCCTTTTCCCACAATGTTTTCGAAAGGCTTCTCTCCCAGGGTTGTTAAAAGGCGGCATTGTATGGTAAAGGGTTAAATGATCACCCTTTGAAACAAATTTGTAGCAACAAACTTTGACAACATCCTAAAATAGAACAGTTGGTTCATTGATTGTATGGTGTTTAATGCCATTTACAACATCATTTCAGTTATATTGGCCAGTGCAACTTTTCATGCTTTCCTGGAGTTCCTTATATCAGTACTATGCACAACATTCTTTCCAAGCCACTGGCTGCTTTCCCACATAACCATCCTTGAAACAGTGGTCAGCAGTGGGAGAGGAATGAATCCTGTCGCAATGAGTATCATCAAACCCCGGAAAGAAATTGGCTGAGCTGGGGATCGAATCAGAAACCCCCTGTTCTCAAGTCCTGTACGCTACCGACTGACCTACTGGGGCTCAGCTTAAAATAAGTAACAGATAATTCAAATGAATTAAGGGTTGATTTATGTTAACAAGTGAAAACATTGTCAAAGGTTGAAGTAGTTTGTCATGAAAAATGTCTCCTTTTCCACAATATTTTCAAAAGTGGTCTTTTGGAACAGACAGAAAAGTTATCTAAGAAGGTGATGTATCAGGAGCTCAAGTCCAAAGTCTATGCATTTTGTGACAAAGATAAGAACACAGTCAACCGTAAATATAAATGAGCCATACTCTGTAAAAAGGAGGCATAATGTATCTCTGTGACATATTATACCGGGCGAGCCATCATATAATTATAAATCCAATATAGCTCCTTTTTTAACAACCCACTTTATCATTAGGTAGACTGGTCTTTGGACGTACAGAAAATTGACCAATAGCGAAAAGTTTCGGCCCAGGTCAGCCTGCATGGACTGTGCAGGCTGACCTGGGTCGATACTTTTCACAGATGCATTAAGTCCACTTTTCACAGGGCATGGCTCAAATTCAAAGAAAGCTTTTTTTCCCATCACAAGTCTCATCTTTCAAGACGAGAAAATAACACCAATTTCAGTGTTCTGCCTGATAACTACACAGTTTTTGCCATTACACACCATTATCTACACTGAAGTGACCTTCTGAATTTTATCACTACCTTTGATAATGAGGATAAAATTGACCCCACAGTTCTTGTGCCGTATTCAACAGCATTTATATGTCAAGTTCTAATTCAAAATTCCAGCAACAGCCATCTAATAGGCTGAGACAGTTCTGTTGTTTAACTGGTCAGTTATCACCTGGTCAGTTGTCATCTGGTTAGTTACCACCTCCACATTCAGCTTTACTGCTCTTTTACCACCTCCTTATTAAACCACTATCAAGTACTATCCCTGATGACATACTGAATTCCTTTATGCTCTAAGTTCACAAAGAGCTCTCCTCTCCTTTTATACCGCAGATAAAATTGACCCCCACATTTCTTGAGCCATTTCACCAACCATAAAATTTAGTTCTGATTCTAAGTTTCCAGACTAGTCATTGGATTTGCTAAGATATAATGTCTCAGCCTATTACAATTGCTTGTCTTGGAATTCAGTAGACTAATATTTAGAATTTTTGGTGGGCACTAGCTCTCATTGAAATGGAGATTCCCCACCCCAACTCCCTCAATTCTGGTCTGTATTCACCAACCATTTTGAACTGTATTCTTCCTCTTATTCAACCATCAGAAATTGTGTTACTTCGAAATTATTTAGAAAAATCTTGAGAATTAGACTGAGAATACTATTAACCCTTCAGCTGCTAATCGAGACTCACTGACCTTTTGCAGATGGTGTAGATCAAGGTCAGACTGCACACTCTGACTGCACAGAATGTGCAGTCTGATCTTGGATCTACACTTTCCTACACAGACATATTTTCCTCCAAAATATACTTTTGAAATAACATTTGAGTTTTTACTATCCACTTGAAAGTTTCCTTTCATTTATTTAGCAGATTATGGGTTAGAATGGATGGTGAATGTAAACCCTAATGTATAACAGTACTCTAATCATCATCACAGTCTACCATTGCTCTAGTGGGCACAATGAATTCTGAACAGCAAGTCTGTGAAGCAACTCTCACATTACACTGTAGCTCAACAGCACTTCATGTTATATATTACTGGCAATATACAAAATGCAAGAATGCAAACTGTATGAAGCATCAAACCAGGTCCCAGTCATGTGACAAACACATGATCATGTTGACAACAAGGAGGAGCTGTGGGACTGTGATGAAGGTGAAGAAGGGCGGGCTGGGATTTGATGTGACAAAGCATGTGGGTGGGATAAGTGAGTCAATGAGTGGGTAATCTGGTGTGATACACTGAATGGTGGTGGTGGTCCCCTTGGAGACTCCCTTTCGGCTTTGATTCGTAGCCATGTATCACCCAGAGCTTTTGCAAAATGATCGTCCACAGATCCAGGTGAGAGCACTTCCAGTTTGGGATCTTTTTTGTTTTGTAATACAGACCATTTGTCACCCAATGCTCGCGCAAAATGATCATCTACTGAACCTACAAAGAAAAAAGCAAAGATCAGAGATATTTTAAAATATGTCGCATAGGAAAATCCTTAATGGTAAGTCCCTAATTCTCCTTTTTTTTTTTTCTCTTTACTTCACCCAAAATGATTTCAAAAGCCTTCTTTTTCATGGCTGCAGAAACAAAGAAATTTTTGATAATGGCTTCAATGCAAAAGTGTGGCAAACAGGAAGATTTGTGCCTCGTTTTCCAAGCTTTCATTAACAGTGTTCAAGGTAAAGGGTTTAGTTACAGTGGCTAACTGAAATTTCTTTAGGGAAAATAAATGAGCTCTGAGAAATGGAGGCCTAATGCATGTCTGTATCACATAATTGGGGATCCATAAAATTTATTATGTCTAACAACCAACTGTATCATAAGGTAGACTGGCCCTTGGAATTGAGCAATACTGAAAAGTTTCCGCCCAGGTCAGCCTGCACAGACTGCAGGCTGACCTGAATTGATACTTATTGCAGATGCATTAAGCCCCCTTTTCAGAGCATGGTTACATGTAATTATTCTGGATGATGATAAAGTGCACCTTTTCGTGGCAGAGGGACTAAAACTTGAACCTCATTTAATCCTTAACCGCACAATCCCGAGTTTTAACGACCCTAAGAAAGAAGGCTTTTGAAAACATTGTGGGAAAAGGAGAAAATGCTGGTATCCTTTTCTCACAATGTTTTCTCCCTGTTCAAACATTCAAACACAAGTTCCATCATTTTAGCCATGGTTAACCCTTTACCACACAATCCCAAGTTTTAACAACCCTAAAGATGGAGCCTTTTGAAAATATTGCAGGAAAAGGAGAAAATGCTGGTAACCAGCATTTTCTCTTTTTCCTACAATGTTTTCTAATCTATAAAAGACATTTTCAATAATTTTAGCCCCATTCAATTTGTCATCTACAAATCCTTTCAATTCGGACAAGTCTAAAATTTTTTTGTTTGGTAAAGAGTTAATTTGTTGTCTGCAAATCTTTTCAATATGGACAAGTCTAAAATTTTCTTGTGTGGTAAAGAGTTAGATTCTGTATTTCTTGTAGACACTGTGACAGATCTACCAGGGATAGCTTTTGAAAAAGTTATGGTGAACTGCCTACAGTGAGAAAATAAAAACAATGTTCCTCTGACTCCAATCACATCAAAAGAAAAAAATCCATTCAGAATAAAGACAAAAAGTCACTCAGAATAAACTAGAATGCAATTTCACTCTCTTTACTTAACGACAAAATTTTAGATTTTCCCAAATTGAAAGCACTTGCAGACGACAAAATAAATGTCACTTACATATTAAATTTGTTTTTGACAGGTTACCGGCATTTTCCCCTTTTCCCACAATATTTTCAAAAGGCATCTTCTCTAGGGTCGTTTAAAGTCGGAACCGTATGGTAAAAGGTTAAATACCTGTTATAGAAACATTTGGCTTTGAAGTTGCTGACAAGTTCAAAGTTGGAGACGAGTGGCCAGACTGTGCTGTGGTAACATGCATGCTGGGAACTGAACGTGACAAGGGTGGAGGGGAGGGTGTTGCAGAGGGATGTTTGCCGAGAAGTTCTGAATAGCTCTTGCCGAGTGAACGTCGGAAATGTTCCTCAATAGCTGGATCCACAATTTCTGAAAATAGACAAGGCATGAGATATAATAATAATATCAAAATGAAATTCTTGAGGAACTGAATTTCTACATATTTACCCTTTTGGTTAACTCTTTACCAATCGACAAAATTTTGGACTCAACCAAATTTAAAAGCATATGCAGACAACCAATTAAATGCCGCTTAACTCTTTACCAAACAACAAAATTTTAGATTGGTCCAAATTGAAAGCATCTGCAGACGACAAAATAAATGCGACAGAAAAAATGAAATTTGTTTTAGGAAGGGTAGAAAACATTGTGGGAAAATGAGAAAATGCTGTTTACCAGCATTTTCTCCTTTTCCCACAATGTTTTTAAAAGCTTCTTTCACAGGGTCCTTAAAAGTCGGGATTGTGTGGTAAAGGGTTAAAAGATTACTTCTGTCTTTGATCGGGTAGAAAACATTGTGAGAACAGGATGTACTGATTACCTGCAAGTGTGGCAAGTTTATTTGAATAATTGTTCAACAGATCCACAAAGAATGTAATGGAATAAAAACATGGCAATACTCAGATAAATACATGTATACCTAATTTTTTGACTAACAACAAAACATAGTGACAACTGGCTTGATTGCTCAGCACTACCAATTTATTGCTATTTCACCATGTTTTCTACAGCCTTTCCATCCAGGCGCATATCCTTAACCCTTTACCAGATGACAAAATTTTAGCCTTGTCTAAATTGAAAGCTTCTGCAGACGGCAAAATAAATGTGACTCAAAAATTGAAATCTGTCTTGGGGAGAGTAGAAAACATTGTGGGAAAAGGTGACAATGCCAGTTACCAGCATTTTCTCCTTTTCCCACTATGTAGGGATTGTGTGGTAAAAGGTTAAGTGACAAAGAAAACAGGCTTCACTGATCTTTGTAGAAAATTCAACAAAACTAATTTTGACCATTAAAGAGAGTGCTACATGCATGTAATTCATCATATTTACAGGGTTCAGAGTTTAGAACTTTCAAGACTGACTATCCCATACGAACATATCCAGCAAGTTATATGGAGTTATCTCCCTTGAACATTCCCCACACACCAACTCTTTCAATAAAAATAATGTTTAAATTGTTATCACAATGGCACATGTCCTTTCTATTAAATGAACCAACCAACTGTGTTGGAAAAGGAGAAAATGCAGATAACCAGCATACAGACAATTTTCATCAATTAACTCTTTACCAAACAACAAAAATTTAGTCTGGTCCAAATTGAAAGCATTTGCAGACGACAAAATAAATATGATTGAAAAATTGAAATTTGATTTGGGAAGGGTAGAAAACATTGTTGGAAAAGACGAAAATTCTGGTTACCAGTATTTTCTCCTTTTCCCACAATGTTTTCAAAAGGCTTCTTTCACAGGGTCATGAAAAGTCGGGATTGTGCAGTAAAGGGTTAAGGCACATTGACATTGTTGCCTGCAATTGCTCAAGATTTCAATGTTTTTATTTCCTTTTCTTTTTTATATTTTGCTGTTTGGTAACATGTTAAAAAGTTTTGGGCCAGAATTTGTAACATCTGACATGTGTAGAATTCTGAGAATGATTTTGTTCCATGTGAGAAGAGGCAAAATTCATCAACAGAGGTACCAGTCAGTGCTTGTACTAGGAAAAATCTTTATAAGAAAACCTTAAACATGCATGATATGGTGGTTTGATATAAATTAATGACTTTAAAGTCACAATCTTCTCAGTCAGACTTGTGTAGAAATTAAACCATCCCAAACATCTTTGACTTTCATTACCTTTCATGAGATTGATTAGTCAAGTCATGTCAAAATGAAAAATGATTTTAATTTCAAGAGAAGGATATTCCAGATACTGTCTTTTGGCATGAAAACAGGTCAGTTAACCCTTTACCACACAATCCCGACTTTTAATGACCGAGACAGAAGCCTTTTGAAAACACTGTGGAAAAGGAGAAAATGCTGGTAACCAGCATTTTCTCCTTTTCCCAGAATGTTTTCTACCCTTTCAAAATAATCTGTGCAGCATTCAATTTGTCATCTGCAAATGCTTTCAATTTGGACCAGTCTAAAATTTTGTCGTCTGGTAAAGAGTTAAGACTCCTTTGTAGTCTTGTAAAGGAATAAATGTAGATCAGCCATTCAGCCATATGAGTTATAATGTTTTCTATCTGTTTGAAAATTATTCCCCCCCCTCCTTTTATTTATTTTTTTTTAACCCCCCTTTTCTTAAATGGGGGGTCCCCCCCCCCACCCCCTTGCAAGTAAATCCATCTCAAACTTGAAAAAAAAAAAAGTATCAATCTTAAAGGGACTCACAGTGCCAATTAATCTTCCATATAGTATAAAACAATAGATCAAGTTTGACAGATGGTACTATTAATTTTTCATCCTACACATTAAAACCTTTATTGAAACTTTATCAAACAGTGAATTTCACACTTTAAAGAAACTTTTGGCCAGTCACTGACAAAAACTCTATCAATCAAATAAAAAAATATAAAACTTTGCTATTAAATGATGAAAGGGGAAGAGACTGGTACAATTCATGCCGTAAAAAAGATGTTATAAGACTATTATTATATCTAACTTGGTCTAGGCAAAAACATAACTGCGACAAAGTGATCATTTTAACCCTTTACCAAACAACCCTGGGTTTTCAATATCCTAGAGAGAAAGCTTTTTGAAAACATTGTGGGAAAAGGAGAAAATGCTGGTAACCAGCATTCTCTCCTTTTCCCACAATGTTTTCTACCCTATTAGAATCAGGTTTCATCACTTCAGTCACATTTACTTTGTCGTCTGCAACAGCTTTGAATTTGGATGAGTGCAATCTTATGTCGTTTGGTAAAGAGTTAAGTGACAGTGTACTTAGTCTTTGAATTTTTAAAAGCTACGAAATACAAAAGATATTGTATCAAATAAATTCATTACTGAAACAATACCATGCAAATGCAACTGGAAAACATATGCCGAAGTATTAATTAGATGCCCAAATCTGTTTTTCAAACAGTTGATTATCATGTGTTTTAAGAAAAAGCTATCAAAAAAAAGTTACTAGAAAAAAAAATCATCTTGATGAAAACTGCAAAACTCAGATAAAAGATGGCAGAAACAACTAAACACACTGTCATAAGACTTGTACATTCTCAAATTAAAATCACATAAATGTACCGGTAATACTGGAGGACTCTTCAACTCTCCCCAACGCCACTTAAAAAAAATACATTTGGATGTAGCAGTCAGTCTGCAAACACTTCGAAACAGGAGTAACTGTTTAACCCTTTACCGAACAATCCCGACTTTTAACGACCCTGAGGAAGATGCCAGATGAAAACATTGTGGGAAAAGGAGAAAATGCTGGTAACCAGCATTTTCTCCTTTTCCCATATTGTTTTCTTCTCTCCCAACAACAAATTTCAATTTTTGATTCACATTTATTTTGTCGTCTGCAAAAGCTTTCAATTTGGACTAGTCTAAAATTTTGTTGTTTGGTAAAGAGTTAAAATTTCACCTTTTTATAACTGCTTTTTGACAATCTCTCTATCCAAACTATATTTGTCTATATTATCTATACTATACAATCTGCCATAGCTTTCAGAAATTCCAGAGCTTCATACAAAACATGTACTGGTACTTGTGACAGGTGAAACAGCTATTTAACATTTACCACACAGTCCCGGCTTTTAACAACCCTGTGAAAGAAGGCTTTTGAAAACCCTGAGGGAAAAGGAGAAAATGCTGGTTACCAGCATTTTCTCCTTTTCCCACAATGTTTTCTACCCTTCCAAAAACAAATTTCAATTTTTCAATCACAATTATATTGTCGTCTGCAAATGCTTTCAATTTGGACCAGTCTAAAATTTTGCCGTTTGGTAAAGAGTTAAGGTTAGCGACTGTCCTCCTACATACCATCAAATTTGTTTTATCTCTTTACCACACAAGAAAAATTTAGACTGGTCTAAACTGAAAGCATTTGCAGACGACAATTCAAATGTGACTCAAATAATGGAATTTGTCTTGGATAGGGTAGGAAACACTGTGGGAAAAAGATAAAATGTTGGATACCAGCATTTTCTTGTTTTTCCTCGATGTTTTTAAAAGACTTCTCACTCAAGATCGTGAAAACTTGGGACTGTGTGGTAAATGGTCAATGGCAAAAATATTGATAGTCCCGCCCCCCCCCCACCACAAAAAAGTACAATGTCTTAAATAATCTTTTTCTTTTTTCTACAAAATTACATTGTAACAACCCTTTTAATAACAAAAGGTCAAACCAAAAAAACGGCGGTCTCCTTCAGAAAAAATCAAAGTACAAGACTGAACAAAAAATCAATTCATTTCTTTGGGTTGTTAACTATTTGGTAGAGATATGAGTGCAGATAATGGGAGTCAAGGAGTACATGCTAATTTTTTGGTGACCGCTCTTTCAAATTGATGAAGACGGTTGGCGTTATGCCTGTCCTAATTACTCTTCTGGCATTGAACTGACATGTCCTATTTCAAAATCATAATTTACCAGAGAAAAGAAATAAATGCAGAGTTATTTCTCAAAAAATATTTTTACACAACCTTGTTATTTAACTCTTTACCAAAGGACAACGTTTAATACTCAACCAAACTGAAATAGTTTGCAGACAACAAATTGAATGTGGCACAATTGATAGGATTTATATTTGTAGTGGCAGATATCATTTGCAAAAAGGGGAAAGTGCAGATAAGAGGATTTGTCGATTTGCCTTCATACACGTAGAAAACATTGTGCAAAAAGGGGAAAATAGCGGTGACTTTCCTTAAAACTCAGAATTGTATGGTAAAAATAAAATATAATAATAATGTACTGTAATATATTTCATAAGGAAGAATTTAGGTTTCATTTTACAGTCATGCATAGAAAAAAGACAAGGCATAAATGAATCAACATTCAATGAAATACTTAACCCTTTCCCAAACGACAAATTTTAGACTGGTCCAAATTGAAAGAGCTTGCAGACGACAATTTCAAATTTGATGAAAGTGGTAGAAAGTTCTAAAAAAGGGTAGAAAACACTGTGGGAAAAGGAGAAATTGCTCATTACGAGCAATTTCTCCTTTTCCCACAGTGTTTTCAAAAGACTTGTACTGCAGACACGTGAAAGCCAGGGCTTGTTTGGGAAAGGGTTACTATAACTAGCAATTTTACCATTTTCTTCAATGTTTTCAAATAGATGTACTGCAGGTACATCAGAAAGTGTTCCTGTTGGCAACTGGATAAAACATGATTCTGACAACAAAAAATTTAAGATAAGGGTCAAATCATGTAGTTATGACAGGAAATGGCAGCTTCACAACAACAAAAGTCCAGTTTTTGCACACAACAACAAAAGTCCAGTTTTTGCACTATCACAATCATATGACAATGAAACCATGCCCTTGTATTACTCATTGTTGTAGATGGTACACAAGAAAGTTGCCCAGCTGCCTGAGCCCGAAACGGCTGTTGTTTGGCTCATCTTGTTAACTGTAATCTGATTGGTTGTGACAAGTATTATTCTCCAAGGTTTTCTAAATTTGAAAGTAAAACAAGTTCTGACTGGCTAAACCAAGTGGTTTAGAAAATCAGAAATTGTGTTACTTTCAAATTTAGAAAATTCTGGAGAATGAGACTAAGAACGCTCTTAAGACTGGTTGGTGAATACGGACCCAGCATTTTGTCCTTTTCCCACAATATTTTCAAATGCTTTTTTGACTAGAGTTGTTAGCTGGTGAGACTGTTTTTTAAAGGGTTACACAACTTTGATTCTAATAGTAACTTATAAACTATTTTCAAAGAGGATAATCAAGCTGTAAGTATGACATCAGTCACCATATATATTTCATTATTGAGACTAGACAAAGCTACCAATAAACATTCATAATTTTTCAGTATTTGTCTTAATAACTGTCTTTTTAAGGGCTGTTGTTTCAATTACTTAACCCATAGACTGCTGAATAAACCCAAGAGATAATTTTAGTCCTGTAGGAAGAGCCAAATTTTTGCAGAGTCAGTTTTGTTCAAAATGGTCAAAGTGGACAGTGAAGATAAAAAATCAGACTGTATATTTTGTGCCATCTGATCTTGATCTACACTGGCCAAAAAGGCAGCTATATGGTCATGAAAGGAGCTTTGAAGGTTTTAACAAAGTATTTACTCTTTATCAGACAAAAAATTTTAAACCTGTCAAAGTTGAAAGCATTTGTAGACAAAAAATTAAATATGGCTCATAATTACAATGGGATTTACCTCTGACAGGGTGGCAATGAATGTGAAGAGAAAAATTCTGGTTAACAACATATTTCCCTTTTCCCAAAAACATTTTTGAAACGATTTTCGTAAGGATTATTAATACTCGGGCTCCTCTCTTGAAAGGTTAACCCTTTACCGCACAATCCTGTGTTTTGACAACCCTGGGAAAAAAGGCTTTTGAAAAGATTGTAGGAAAAGGGGAAAATGCTAGTAACCAGCATTTTCTTCTTTTCCCACAATGTTCTCCACCGTTTCAAAGACAATTCACATCATTTTAGCCACAGTTAATAAAATTTTTTCAACTGCAATCCCCTTTAGTTTGAACTGGTCGTATATTTTGTATTTCTGGTACAGATTTACAGGCTTAACTCCTTACCAAATGACAAAATTTTAGTCTGGTCCAAAATGAAAGCTTTTGCAGATGACAAAATAAAATTTGTCACTCAATAATTGAAATTGAAAGGAGTAGGAAACATTGTGGGAAAAGGAGAAAATGCTGTTTACCAACATTTTCTCCTTTTCCCACAATGTTTTCAAAAGGCTTCTTCCTCAGGGTTGTTGAAAGTCAGGATTGCCTGGTAAAAGGTTAAAGCACACATTTCTTCATTCGTTGTTGGGTCATTTGTTGAAATCCCTCAATCATGGCCAAAACCTGAAACATAACGCTTTCCTCTTATAAATTTTGTCAGTATACAAATTTCTCTGTTCCACAGTAAAGTTGGCTTGATCCTTACATTCAGGATGCTGGTTTTTTTCACGGGAGTGTCCTTGGGCAAGACACATCAGAACCCTTGCCTTATCCTGGCAAAACCTAGGACACACATAATTAAGTCAGCAGCTGCTGTGATACATCTGAAATAATGTTGAAAGCAGCATGAACATAAATTAAGCAATCAGCCTGTTTTTAACAGGTACTATTATTTACAGGACCAAAGAATAATGTTTTGAGTGGAGTTTTTGCCCTATTCAACATTATGTCAGTCATATCATGGCCACTGTGAGGTCACATCTTTATCTTTCAGAGCTTTCATGGATTCAGCAATGCCTTGCCCTGATTTCTTGATTACACATTCAACCTTTTAACCCTTTCCCAAATGACAAATTTTGGATCAGTCCAAACTGAAAGAGTTTGCAGACGACAATTTTAAATTTGATGAAAGGTCTAAAAACGGGTAGAAAACACTGTGGGAAAAGGAGAAATTGCTCGTTACGAGCAATTTCTCCTTTTCCCACAGTGTTTTCAAAAGACTTGTATTGCAAACACGTGAAAACCAGGGCTTGTTTGGGAAAGGGTTAAACAGTCTGATCCTCTGAGGAACACCAGACGTTCTAAAAGAACAAGATATCTGATAGTTCTTACTTAAAAAAAGGAAAATAAAGCTTTCCAGTGATTCTGAAGTAACAATAGGCATATCAGAAAAAAAAAATTGCAGTTGAAAAAATTTGGTTCTAAGTCCTTACTTAACCCTTTCCCAAACAAGCCCTGGTTTTCACGTGTCTGCAGTACAAGTCTTTTGAAAACACTGTGGGAAAAGGAGAAATTGCTCATAACGAGCAATTTCTCCTTTTCCCACAGTGTTTTCTACCCTTTTGGAGAACTTTCCGCCATTTTCACCAAATTTAAAATTGTCGTATGCAAACTCTTTCAATTTGGAAGGGTCTAAAATTTGTCGTTTGGGAAAGGGTTAACTCTTTACCACACGAGAAAAATTTAGACTGGTCTAAATTGAAAATATTTGCACACGACAATTTAAATGTGAATCAAATAATGGAATTTGTCTTTGATAGAATAGAAAATATTGTGTGAAAATTAGAAAATGCTGGTTACCAGCATTTTCTCCTTTTCCTACAATGTTTTCAATAGGCATCTTCCTCAGGGTCATTATAACTTGGGATTGTGTGGTAAAGGGTCAAATGACCCTTATGCAAGTAATAAAGAAATGCACTCTTCAGTCTGTAAAAGGATTAACTTGGCCAACTTAAAGCCCTTTTCAGGTTCATACAGTGCAATACTTTATAATCTCGTTTTCTTCCCTAATATTGTTTTATGGAAGATTATAAAATCATTGATATAATATCTATTTACTTAATGTGATGTCACCTGAGTGACTGGGACAGAAACTAAAACATTACGAAGTTGAAAGTTATTCAGTGTAGCTGAATGTGCTGGCTTTTGACCTACTTATAAGTACTGATGAAAATGAATAAACAGAAACTTGTAATTGGTCAAAAATGTAGAGAAGTTTATTCTAAGGGCCCTTGCCTATTTGCTGGCAAATTTAAGCCATCTATCTTTTTAAGATATTTCCTGTTATATGTGCTGTAACTCTTTATCAAGCAAAAACATTGTCAACTTGCCCAAACTGAAAGCAATTTTTTGCATGCAACAGATTAAAAGCACCTAAGGTTATTACGTTTATCTTTGAAAGGGAAGGAAACACTTAAAAAAAATGAGAAAATGCTGATTACAAGCAACCAGCATTTTCTCTTTTTCCCACAATGTTTTCTAGCCTTTCAAAGACAAACCCCAACAATTTAGCCACACTGAATTTGTCGTCTGTAAATGCTTTTGATTTGGACTGGTCTAAAATATTGTCCTTTGGTAAAGAGTTAACCCTTTACCAAACAATCCTGTATTTTAACGACCATGGGGAAGACACCTTTTGAAAACATTGTGGGAAAAGGAGAAAATGCTGGTAAGCAGCATTTTTACCTATTCCCAAAATGTTTTCTACCCTTTCCAACATTTGTGCAACAATTAATTTGTTGTCTGCAAATGCTCTCAAGTTGGGCTAGTCTAAATATTTGTCATTTGGTAAAGAGTTCATTCCAACAATCCATATTTTACAAGCGTGCTGTCAAAATTGTCTGCCGGAAATTTGTTCCAGGAGGTATAACAAGTCAAGAGATATATTTCATTTCCATTACATTAAACTCTGGAAGAATACAAAAATAAATCTGTAAATTTCATAAAGCAAACCAGCAAACCTTAAACATGAGCCAATCAAATTAGAGATGCAAATTAGATCATTAGATGGCCAATTTTGGTATTTTGTTTAGGACCTGCACAGGTGTACGAGAGTAATTAATAAGAAATGTTTTATGCTGCATATTAATTTATTGCAGTTATGACGCTTTTTGTTGGAAGAATATGATTTATTCGTCCATCAGCCCATTCATCTCTTGAAATTCAGATTATGTTTTCTTCACCTGTGCTAATCGTTTATTTATAAATGCAATTTTGAGGACATACACCTTTCCCAACCTTTACAGTGCAAAGCAAATCATATTGATATTTCTGCAGAAAAGGTCTAAATCAAAGATCAGATTGCAGAGAACATACAACTGATCTTTGAGTTAGTCGTCATCTGATATTTTTAAGATATTTTGTAAAGCAAATCAGAAGGGTAATTCTGCGGAAGCTGTAAATCAAAGATCAGATTGCAGTGAACACACAACTGATCATGGAGTTAGTTGTCATCTGATATTTGTGAGATAATTTCACTTGACCCTTTCCCTCAGAGCAAGTTTTAGACTCTTCCAAATTCAGAATTTTTTGCAGATGACAAATTCAAAAGTTGTATAAATGAGCTCAATCTTGCTCTCTGATAAGGTAGAAAACATTGTGGGAAAAGGAGAAAATGCTGGTTCAGCATTTTCTCCTTTTCCAACAATGTTTTCAGAAGGCTTCTTTCTCAGGGCCGTTAAAACTGGAGATTGTGCGGTTAAGGATTAAATAGCTCTGAAATTGCCATATCTTCACAGTGTTTCTTTTTGACTCATTTCACTCTTACCGAACAACCAACTTTTAGACTAGTCCAAATTGGAAGCATCTGTAGACAACAAAAATAAATGACTTAAAAATTGATACATGCTTTTGGAAGAGTAGAAAACATTGTGGACAAAGGCCTCTTTCTCGCGGCCGTTAAAAGTCCAGATTGTGTGGTAAAGGGTTAACACTTCACCATATGGCAAAATTTTGGACTTGTCGAAGCATTTGAATTTTACCTATGCCAAACAAGATGTGACTCCAATTATGATTTCCGTCTTTGAAGGTACGATAATAAACGATAGGACAAGGAGAAAATGCAGGTCACCAACCATTTTTCTCTGCGTTTCCCATAATGTTTTCAAAGGCCAGTTTCCACTGGGTGATAAAACCATAGGATTGTTTCAGGGAATAGGTCTCAAACTTATTTCAAACTTATTTTCTTTTTGGCTCGGCAGGCTTTCATCTTAAAACCTTTACCACACAATGCCGAGTTTCAACGACCCTGGGAAAAAGGCCTTTTAAAACATTGTGGGCAAAGAAGAAAATGCTGGTTACCAGCATTTTCTCCTTTTACCATAATGTTTCTATCCTATCAAAGACAGGAATCATCATTTAAGCTACTTTCAAATTGTCATCTGAAAATGCTTTCAATTTGGCCCATTCTAAACTTTTGTCGTTTGGTAAAGAGTTAGGACAGCCATATATAGGAAAATGACATTTTCAATAACTCAAAACAGAGCAAGATATTTTGATTTAAAAAATACTGCCTGCTGGTACCCCAAATTTTTTCTAAGCATATGCAGACAAATCTGATCATTTGAGCCATATTCAATTACATGCACATGTAAGTCATATGCAAATGCTTTGAATTTAGACCAGTCTTCAATTTTGTTTTCTGATAGAGAGTTATACATGGAAGTATGAAAATCGTGTTAATGCACACTTGTCTGTGTCAGTATCTCAATATATAAGTTCTACAGTATCTCATTAATCATCGCCATTACATACTTTGTTATTTCAAAGCATTTGTCAGTTTAACTGTCTTTGGATTCAGTTCATCAAATTTACAATTAACTTTAAATGTTCAAAGATGTTTAATCTTTTCCCAAATATCGTATTTTTCCAGTGTCATTTGTGAAATGAAAGGGAAATGATAAATATCATAGATATACAGATTAAATGCCGATTTGTTTGGTTTGAAAATTTATGTTAAAAAGATGGTGTCATAAATATCCTTCTGTATACCTGATACTATGCACTCTATGCAAACAATGTTGCATTACCACTGACTCTTTACTGAATGACAAAGTTTAACCCTTTACCAGATGAAAAAATGTTAGCCTTGTCCAAATTGAAAGCATTTGCAGATGGCAATTTCATTGTGGCTCAAATGGTGCAATTTTTCTTAGATAGGACTAGAAAACATTGTGGGAAAATGAGAAAATGCTGGTTACCAGCATTTTCTCCTTTTCCCACAAAGTTTTCAAAAGCCTTCTTTCCCAGGGTTGTTAAAAGACAGCATTGTGCCATGAAGGGTTAAGACAAAGTTTTAGGCTCGCCCTAGTTGAAAGCCTTTGCGGATGATAAATCAAGTATGGTTCAAATAGTGGGATTTGTCTTGGAAAGGGTATTGGACAAAAGGACAAAATGCTCATTACCACAATATTTTCAAAAGCACCCGGCCAAATAGGACTGCACAAAGTTTATGAAGAGACTGAAATGTATGAAAAGTGTTAATGTTTTTCTTGTAAGACTTTTCATGCAGAAAAGAAAAATAATATCTTAACAAGAATCAAACAACACGGTTCTTGTTTCTGAAATTTTGCCAGTGCAGTCAAATCTCCCTTCAGCAACCACCCTATAAAGCAAACAACACTGGTCCTCTAAGCAAGTGACTTTTGGACAAAGAGGCAATGTTTTATACAGAGGTAATGTTCTATAGAAACATGTAGAAAATTAAATGACTGCTAAACCCTTTACCACACAATCTTGAGCTTTAACAACCCTAACATGGAGGCTTTTGAAACCATTAGGGGGAAAAGAAGAAAATGCTGGTAATCAGCCATTTTCTCCTTTTCCCACAATATTTTCTAATCTTTCAGAGTAAAATCCAATCATTTGAGCCACATTTGTCATCTGCAAATCTTTCATTTGGTTGAGTTCAACATTTTGTCATTTGGTAATGAGTTAAGGGTTAAAGATAAAGTCAGTAGAAAATTAACCGTTTACCACACAATCCCGACTTTTAACGACCCTGAGAAAGAAGCCTTTTGAAAACATAGTGGGAAAAGGAGAAAATGCTGGTAACCAGCATTTTCTCCTTTTCTCACAATGTTTTCTACCTTTCCCAAAACAAATTTCAATTTTTGAGTCACATTTAATTTGTCGTCTGCAATTGCTTTAAATTTGGACCAGTCTAAAATTTTGTTGTTTGGTAAAGAGTTAATAAGCATCATTTACTCTAGGGTGTGATCTTGATAATACATGTGCTAGATCCAGAGCACAACATTTTGTTGAAAGGACTGTTTCATCGAAATCCATGTATGTTATAAAATTCTGATTGCTGAATTCCTAGATTTATTTCATGAAAAGCTCAATCTGGGAGGAAGATTTGAGCCACAATTTGTCTGGGTTAGGGTAAGGGTCAGGGCTAGGGATTGATTTCGATAAACATGGTTTTCTTTTGGACGAAATGTCAGCAGGTCCACTAGATCGACACTAGCCTTAACTCTTTACCACACAATCCCGACTTTTAACGACCATGAAAGAAAAGCCTTTTGAAAACATTGTGGGAAAAGGAGAAAATGCTGGTAACCAGCATTTTCTCCTTTTCCCACAATGTTTTCTACCCTTCCAAGCCAAGCCCCCGTAGCTCAGTCGGTAGCGTAAAGGACTTGAGAACAGGAGGTCGCTGGTTCGATCCCCGGCTTGGCCAATTTCTTTCCGAGGATTGATGATAGTAATTGCGACAGGATTCATTACTCTCTCACCGCTGACCATTGTTTCGACGATGGTTATGTGGGAAAGCAGCCAGTGGCTTGGAAAGAATATTGCGCGGAGTACTGGTAAAAGAAACTCCAGGAAAGCATGGATAGATGCACTGGCCGCCGCGATATAACTGAAATAATGTTGAAAACGGCGTTAAACACCATACAATCAATTTCTACCCTTCCAAAATCAAATTTCAATTTTTGAGCCACAATTGATTTGTCATCTGAAAATGCTTTCAATTTGGATCAGCCTAAAATTTTGTCATTTGGTAAAGAGTAAAAAGCAACTGTGCTCATTGTTGTATGGATGAAAAACTACATAAAAACCACACCTGGATCAAAGATGCAATATTGGTCTATTGTGGTTGTTTTATGGTGAGTTGCAATCACATGGTTATACTCTCTTACATTTCATGCATGTTAGTTAAAGAAGTAATTAATTTTATTTAAAATTTTATTGTGTCACTGATGTCCTTTGAAAAAATATTAGAACAGAAGAATTCAAAGTTTATCTTCATTCTTTGAAAATTTATTTTAATTGCAACCTATTGCAACCTATGGAAAAGTCACCGTCACATTTAATTCTTTTTCTTTTTCAACCTTTACCATACAATACTGTGTTTCAACCACACTAAGGAAGCTTTTTGAAAACAATAGGAAAAGTAATCGAGAGCACTGCATGTGGGTGTCAAGGCTCTGCTGCACTTGCTTTCAGTGAAAATTGTTAGTTGAAAATTCTAAGGGGCTTAACTGTGTCAAAAATAATATTGATGGTTACCTGCCCCTCTTGTATGGGATTCCCCTATCGATAGTTAACATCTAGTCCAAGTTTGGAGTAAACATCTTCAGCAATGACAGAGAAATTATAAAATGTCAAAGTTTTGAAAGAACACAATATGCTGCCATCAGAGCTATGACAATACCTTAATGTTTTCTTTGAAAACAGCTGAGCTAAAAATGCTGGAAACTATTTCTACCCTATCAAAAGCAGTTGCATCATTTGAGTTACAGTTAATTTAAGGTCTGCAACTGCATCTAATTTGAACCAGTAAAAGACTTGACACCCCTCCTCCTCTACCCTAGCATGACTAGCATTAGTAATCCTATCATATGAAATTTCACTCTTTACAAGAAGATAAAAATTTTGACTGCAGCCAACAATAAAGTGTGGCTCATATGATGTTTTTCCTTTCTTTGGTACAAATGAACAAAAGTTCTCTGACAAGGTAGAAAGCACTGCTGAAAAAGGATAAAATGCTTGCGTTTTCTATTTTTCCTACAAAGTTTTCAAAAGTACTCTTCCTTATGGTCATTAAAACATCGGATAGGTTGGTAAAGGGTTAAATACAAGTTATGAAATTTTCTATTTCTATAATATTTCACATGTCAGTAATGACATTCTTAATGCTTTGGAAAAAATGTTTCAAATATTTATATCAGTATTAAAATTATACCTACTGATAAAAATGGAGATGGCATAACAAGACAGTGAAATATTTGCACGGAACATAAAATTTGTGAATAAAGTATGATAAACGGACATATTTATGACTACAAGCAGTATGAATGGTGCAGTGTGACATGACAAGCCACTGACATTGCTTATAATGTAGGAGGCATAAAAATGTTGGTCAAACATTTGTATTTTTTGGTAATAGAGAAGTTATGATTTCTTTAACTCTTTACCACACAATCCCGAGTTTTAATGACCCTGGAAGAGAGGGCTTTTGAAAACATTGTGGGAAAAGGAGAAAATGCTGGTAACCAGCATTTTCTCCTTGTCCCACAATGTTTTCTACCTTATTAAAGGCAGAAATCATCATTTGAGCTTCATTTGTCATCTGCGAAAGCTTTCAATTTGGTCCAGTCCAAAATTTTGTCGTTTGGTAAAGAGTTAATGAATCTAAAAATTGTGTAGATAGAATTATATGGTGCTAACCAGCATTTTCTTTTTTTTCCACAATGATTTCTACTCTTTCAAAGGTGAATTCCTATTGGGTTAGCTTATACGTCTTAAGCTATGTCTGCTCCAGACAAATTTCTAATTGAACAATTTCCTCAACTGGCTAAACCTCTTTTTCCACATTACATATGTTTTTATGTACTGTTCACTTTTTTTCCCATTAGGTCCATAAAAAATATACTGTTACCATTATTAAAATATCAGGAGAAAGCACATAATGCACCGGATGGCTCAAAAACAGATTCCCACACAATAAGACTTTTATTAGACATCTACAAACAAAGAGTACAGCCAAGTCTGTGGGTTTGGCAATGACAGCATGAGTATATACGTCAAAACGAATAAATATGTCCAAGTAAACATGTCAACATATGTAATTTTATGAACACTTTGTTCAACAAACTAATCAAACATACCAGATTCTGGCAGCGCATTAAACAAACACCTTGCAAAGGCACCTGATCCTTGAATGGCATTTACTTAAAATGATCCACTTCAAATAAAGACCCCCACAGAGTTTTATGAATGAGTGGAAATTCAAATGAAACACACTTCATGTAGATTACTCAATTGGCAATAAAATGGACTTTATCCTATTACTGTATAACAAACGAAATAAAAATATATTTGAAAGTACGAATAAGTCTTGAGGCTGTATCATTCTCACCTGTAATTAATATTTAACTCTTTACCACACAATCCAGATTTTCAACAACCAATGAAAGAAAAGACTTTTAAAAACATTGTGGGAAAAGGAGAAACTGCTGATAACCAGCATTTTCTCCTTTTCCCACAATGCTTTTATGCTATCAAAGCCAAAATAATCATTTTAGCAACATTTAAGTTGTCATGTGCCAATGCTTTCAATTTGGTGCAGTCCAAAGTTTGTCGTTTGGTAAAGAGTTAAGAATCATTGAATTTCGAAGTAAGATAATTTCTAACAGGCTAAGCCAAATGGTTTGGCCAATCAGAAATCGTGTTACTTTCTACATTTAGAATTAGACTATGAATGTTATATAAAACTATAGGTGAGAGCAAGCCTTAAATGTTGAGTCCCAATAGCTATTATGGAGATAATTGGATAAAGCGCATAAATTTCTTCATAATATGTCAAATGTACAAGAAGTTCCAGACTTCAAAGGCTGACCCTGTAAAAGTGTTGGGATATTTCTAAATCATGCCGAAAGGTTAATACTTTGAGGATACGTATCACACCTATAGTTGCTATCATTTACATGTATGTTATTATAGACAAGATTGCAAATAATCTTATAAGACATTCTAAATTCTGTAAATTTTGTATTTTGGTCTTTCTTTTTTTTTTTTAACCCTTTACCACACAATCCCGAGTTTTAACAACCCTGTGAAAAAAGGCTTTTGATAACATTGTGGGAAAAGGAGAAAATAATTGTAACCAGCATTTTCTCCCTTTCCAACAATGTTTTCCAACCTATCAATGACAATTTCAACCATTTTAGCCAAATTTAAACTGTCATCTGCAAATGCTTTCAATTTGGACAAGTCTAAAATTTTGTAATTTGGTAAAGAGTTAACTCTTTACCAAACGACAAAATTTTAGCTTTGTCCAAATTGAAAGCATTTGCAGACAACAAAATAAATTTGACTCAAAAACAGAAATTTCTCTTTGCAAGTGTAGAAAACATTGTGGGAAAAGAAGAAAATGCTGGTTACCAACATTTTCTCCTTTTCTCACAATGTTTTGAAAAGGCTTCTTTCACAGGGTCATTAAAAGTCAGGATTGTGTGGCAAAGGGTTAAGGCTAAAGTTTTGATCTTTGTGTATCATTCAAACATAGCAGACAATTGGTCCTTAACCATTCCATCAATCACACCATCCCTGACCCTATTTTGCCTGTCAAAATTATAAATCTTCATTCACTCATTTTTCTATTGTCTTTACTGTAGCATAACCCTTTACGGTTTAAGCATTTTTCAGCCCTACCTAAAACTATTATCAATCACAAAAAATGACATTTTAAATTAATGAAAAAAAAAAAGGATATTAACAGCAAGAAAAATATCGTTTGAAAATGCACAATTGCTTGTTAAGAGTAATGTCTCCTATCCTTTAATACTTTCTTTAATGCTATCAGCTACATGGGCAACTAATGTTGAATTTGCAGGGTACTGAACTTATTGAGACAGTTCAGACTTCAGACAGTTCTGCTGCCAGTATAGAACAAGATCAGAGAACAAAAAATGTGCTAGGATCATTCACTGACCCATGATTTTTAAAGAGTTTTAACTCTTTACTGAACGACAAAATTTTAGACTTAACCAAACTGAAAGCTTTAAAGCATTAATTTGAAGATTGCCTGTAAAATGTAGCTCTAAAGATGACTTATGTCTTTGACAGGCTAGAAAACAGTGTGGGAAAAGGAGAAAATGCTGGTAACCAGCATTTTCTCCTTTTCCCACAATGTTTTCAAAAGTCTCATCTTTCAGGGTCGTTTAAACTCGGGATTGTGTGGTAAAGAGTTAACCAACCCAGCCATGAATTAGCAAGACTTTGGACCTGGTTTACTGAATGAAAATGTCCCCAACATTTTATATGTCAGTGTAAGGGTTGATATATTGTTTGTATTATTTCTGTCAGTTGATTTATTCATTCATAAATTGTCTGCTGAAGAGAGGAGAATAAAGAATATACCTTTAATTAATTCATCTCATGAATCAACCTTTAGTCTGCCAAGTTCATTAACCCTTGATCAGATGACAAAAATTTTAGCCTTGTCCAAACTGAAAGCATTTGCAGACGACAATTTCAATGTGGCTCTAATGGTGCAATTTTCTTTGATAGGGTAGAAAGCATTATTGGAAAAGGAGAAAATGCTGGTAACCATTTCTCCTTTTCCCTCAATGTTTTCAAAGGGCTTCTTTCCCGGGGTCATTAAAAGGCGGCATTGTGTGGTAAAGGCTTAACCACTTACCACACAATCCTGAGTTTTTACAACCCTGAAGACGACAGCTTCTGAAAACACTGACAAAATTTTGGACTTATCCAAACTGAAAGCATTTGCAGACAACAAAATAAAATTTATGAGAATCGAAACAAAACTTAATTCAGGAAGGGTGGAAAACATTGTGAAAAAAGGAGAAAATGCTGGAAAACAGCATTTTCTCCTTTTTTCCACAATCTTTTCAAAAGCTTTCTTACTCAGGGTTGCTAAAGGTCAGGATTGTGAGTCCAAATTTTTTTTTCTATTTTCAAGGTCCTTATGGCTTGAAATAATTTCTTTCAATTGTTTAATGAAGAACAAAGATCAGGCAGAAACAGTTTGTGCAGTCTGATCATGATCTACACTGTCAGAAAAAGTACCAAAACTATCCACAGCATCCTACCAGTAATATCGAATTTTCTCTCATCAAACAATCCAAAGTTTTCACAACTCTTAACCCTTTACCGCACATTAGGCCGCCTTTCAAAACCCTGGGAAAGAAGTCTTTTAAAAACATTGTGAGAAAAGGAGAAAATGTTGGTAACCAGCATTTTCTCCTTTTCCCACAATGTTTTCTACCCTATCAAAGAAAATAACACCATTTAAGCCATTTTGAAATTGTTGTCTGCAAATGCTTTCAATTTGAACCAGTCTAAAATTTTGTCATTTGTTGAAAAGTTAAAGGAAAAAAGCCCTTAAACCATGGAAAATGCAGAAAATACTAATACACAGCACTGTCTCAATTTTCTACATATTTTCCACACTTTATAGAGACAAGTTCTATCATCTGAGCCATAATTTATCTGATGTATGTGAATTCTTTCAATTTGGATCGAGTCGAAGTTTTATTGTCTGCTTCAAGCTTAGAAAAAAACAGATAAATTGCAATATCAGCATCTTTAGGTCTGACTGAGAATTGTTTTTTTCTTGTTTCTTGACAGCCTACAGTGATATGCTGTCTTCCTTGGGACAGTAATAAAATTACAAGAGGGCCAATGCTGGCCCTGTATAGCTCCACTGCTCTTTAATCCTTTACTGCACAATGACGCCTTTTAACAACTCTGGGAAAGAAGCCTTTTGAAAACATTGTGGGAAAAGGAGAAAATGCTGGTAACCAGCATTTCCTCCTTTTCCCACAATGTTTTCTTCCCTTTCAAAGAATAATTGCACCACTTGAGCTACATTGAAATTGTTGTCTGCAAATGCTTTCAGTTTGGACAAGGCTAAAATTTTGTCGTCTGGTAAAGGGTTAAATAAGTGAATCATGTGCTTAATTGGCACTGATGGAGGCAGTGAATAGTACAAAGTTTCCCCTCCCCAAACAAAGAAAAAAAATCATTTTTTTTTTTCCAAATGTAAAGATGATGCCAATGAATAGGAGCAGTCTAATCAAGTATCATTGATACTAAACATCAGTGTATTCTAACAAAAAAATTTTAATAACTTAATTAGCAGAAAACATTTTTTTCAGTGGCATGAGTGGGAAAGTTCTGGAACAAAAAACTGAATGATAAAAACCTAACTTCATATTAAATATTAAGCTCATCCGAGCACACTTAAAATCAAAGTAAATTACTGTCACTGAAAACCGAACATTTTATATCCAAAATACTCGAATACTCAACACCAATCATGTAATAATGCAGTCTGATAATCAAGGGAGGTAGATTGTAACAAACTAAGATATATCTGTTATAAGTGAACATGAGTTATTTTACTTGATCAGTATCTAAGCTTAAGTCATATTTGACATCATATACTACCATTTAAAACTTTTGACCCCCAGTGTAAGGCCAATTTTGACCACAGGGATATTATTGTGACATTAATGGCTTATGTCTTTTATATGAAGCTGCATGCCAATTCAGTTGCCTTAGGTCTTACAGCAAAGAACAAGAGGATTTTTGAGTTTTCACTATATAAGCCCATGAAAAACTTGTGACCCCTTGGGCGGGGCAAATTTTGACCCCAGGGCTACTAGTATTATTTCAGTTACCCTAGTAGGGGTCCACTAAATAAAGGTACTTGCCAAATTTGGTAGCCCTATGCTAAATGGTTAGGAACTAAAGGATTTTAAAAAGTTTTCTCCATAGAAGCCCATGTAAAACTTTTGACCCAAGGCCTATTATTTGAAGACCTGTGGTAAAAGTCTATTGGATGAAGCTGCATATCAAATTTGGTAGCCCTAGGCCTCTTAATTTTGAACAAGAAGATTTTTAAGGATTTTCAATTTATTTCAGTTTCGTTGCCATGGCAACCAGAGTTTTTACAGGAATTAAACTATTTGAAGAACAGCTGGAAGGCTATGCCAGGAACATTCCTGTGAAGTTTCATCAAAATTGGATGGGCAGTTTCAGAGAAGATGTTTGAAATAAAAGTTAACACATGTATGGACGGACACATGACAGACAAAGTAAAGGCCTTGACATAAGCTCAGTGGCCTTCGGCTAGTGAAGCTAATACTTTAACAGTAGTTCTCTCTTCAATAAATCATACCATATCACCTTATTTATTTCTATTTCCTTTTCAAGAGAGTTCAAATACAAGTAGAGTAGGAAAAAGTCATGCCGAGCCTTACCTGTGGAAACTTCTCTTGATGAAGGACTTGACGATCCACTTCCACCACTATCGTATCGTCCATTAGACACTGATGACATATTAGCACATGTTATAACGGATGGTCTAGCTTGAGACGGGCTATGTTCAGCACTATTGTTACTGCTAGTGTTTGTTATGGATAGATTTAATGGTCTATCATGATGGCTGCTATAGTCTATTGTAGGATATCTTGGCGGAGCTGGGTGATGGGGAGGTGGGGTTCGCACATGCGGTCGACTAGAAAGAGGCTGTGATAATAACGGATGATGGCCAGGATGATGTGGGGGTATACTGTAGGTTTCTGGTGATCTTGTAGTTTCACTAGTTCTGTATGGTTCTGGGGTGACTGACCTCCTGGTACTGAAATTAGACATAATTATATCAACTTTCTACCAAATGATAAAATTTTAGACTCGTCGAAATTGGAAGCATTTGCAGACAACAAATTCAATATGTTTCAAATGATGGAAATTTTCTCTGAATGGTTAGAAAACATTGTGGGAAAAGGAGAAAATCCTGGTTACCAGCCTTTTCTCCTTTTCCCACGATGTTTTCAAAAGCCTCTTCTTTCTCCAAGGGTTGTTAAAAGTCGGGACTGTGTGATAAAGGGTTAACCATTTACCACACTAACTTGAGTTTTAACGACCCTGAGGAAGAAGCCTTTTGGAAACATTTTGGGAAAAGAAGAAAGGGCTGCTAACCTTTTTCTCCTTCCCATTGTTTTCTACCCTATCTAAGACAAATTCCACCATTTGAGCCATACTTAAACTGTCGTCTGCAAATGCTTTCAAGTTTTTTTTATATTTGGAAAAGTCTCATTTTTGTTTTGTGGTAAAAAGTAAGAGCCATTCATAAAATCTCCTTAACTCTTTACCAGACTACAAAATTTTGGACTGGACCAAATTCAAAGCATTTGCAGACGACAAATTGAATGCTGCACCAGGTGATTTTTGTATTTAATAGGGTAGAAAACATAGTGGAAAAGGAGAAAATGCTGGTGACTAGCATTTTCTCCTTTTCCCAGTATGTTTTCAAAGAACTTCTCCTTCAGGATTGTTAAAACTGGGGACTGTGGGGTAAAGGGTTAATGGTATAGAAAACAGTGTAGGAAAAGGAAGAATTTGCATGTACATGTACGAGGGACACTTTTTAAGTTCGTAGAGTAAGCCTATAACTTTTTAACGCAATTATGAAATTGCACGATTTTTTACACAGAACTTGCGTAATCATTCCTCTCTCGAACGGTGCCACGGTATGCGGTGTACGAGGTCCACGTGCGCGCTGCGCTGGGTATTTTCAACACGTGGTTTTATACACTATAGTAAAATATAGCGTTCAATATGGATGTAAAAATCTGTGAACAGAGGGCATATTGTAAGATTCGAGCACAGCTCGGGTTTCCGCCAACAGAAATTCATGCTGATTTGCAAAAAGTTTATGGGAATGGTGCTTTAAAATATGCTACAGTTTGCAAGTGGGTACGTCGTTTTAATGATGGTCGGGAGTCAATTGAAAATGACCCTCGGGTGGGTAGGCCGGTTTCCGTTTTGACGGAAAAGAACGTTGCTACTGTGAAAACGTTAATTGAGGAAGACGCACGTTATACCGTGCAAGAGATAGAAGAATTAAGTGGCATTCATTCGTCAAGTGTTTTGAAGATCTTACGTGAACGACTTGGGCTACGTAAGATCTGTGCGCGTTGGGTGCCCCATTTGCTCACTGACGAGCAGAAACAAAGTCGGGTTAGACTTGCATCGCAAGTTATAGAAAATATGATAAATGTGACCCACGTCGTTTGGAAAAGATAGTTACAGGTGATGAAACCTGGATCTATCATTTTCAACCTGATTTTAAGGCTAAAAATAAGGTTTGGGTTTCATCTGAGGGCGACAGACCTGTCATTGAGGGCCGTTGCAAAACATCAAATCGCATGTTGTATGCGATATTCTTTGATTCGAAAGGTCCAGTCCTTCACATTCCAGTCCCGAAAGGTAGTTCTGTCACTGGAAAGTTTTACAGAGAAAGTGTTCTTACTCAACTTGTTAATTTCTATCAGAAACGCAGACCGCGCACCTGTTCTGCAGCATCAAATTACTCCATGATAACGCACCAGCCCATAAATCCGCTACGGTACAGGAATATCAGAAAGAATCTGGGCTCGATGTCTTAGATCATCCCCCATACAGCCCTGACCTGTCCCCCTGTGACTTTTGGTTGTTCCCAAGACTAAAGGAAATGCTGGCAGGGCACCGTTTTGAATCCCGTTGTGGTATAGGCAGTGCGGTCTACCAGTGTCTGCAACATATACCTAAAGAGGACTACCGGGCGGCGTTCCGGAAATGGGTAGATCGCATACCGTAACACCATTCGAGAGAGGAATGATTACGCAAGCTCTGTGTAAAAAATTGTGCAACTTCATAATCGCGTTAAAAAGTTATAGGCTTACTCTACGAACTTAAAAAGTGTCCCTCGTATGTAAGTCGTAACAAGCATCTGCTCCTTTTCCTACAATAAAAATACAAAAGCTCTCCCCTTTTTTATGCAGCAACTGCGTAATTTCTTCCTGTCTTTTCGTTAGCAGAAAAAAGAGGCTGCCTCTCACAATAAGCCTAGGCATTATTTCTTTAACCCTTTCCCAAATGACAAATTTTGGACTGGTCCAAATTGAAAGAGTTTGCAGACGACAATTTTAAATTTGATGAAAATGGCAGGAAGTTATCAAAAAGGGTAGAAAACACTGTGGGAAAAGGAGAAATTGCTCGTTACGAGCAATTTCTCCTTTTCCCACAGTGTTTTCAAAAGACTTGTACTGCAGACACGTGAAAACCAGGGCTTGTTTGGGAAAGGGTTAATTTTCCAACTCCGTCAGGATATGTATTGATGTGCCAAATGGGAATAAAAAAAAAAGAGAAAAAGATACGATTGAGAAAAAAAAATTTAAATACTGCCCCTTTTCATCTTTATATTTCCTTTGGAAACATTGTGGTGAATAGGGATATTAACTCTTTACCAAACGACAAAATTTTAGACTGGGCCAAATTGAAAGCAGTTGCAGACGACAAAATAAATGTGACTGAAAAAGTGAAATTTGTTTTGGGAAGGGTAGAAAACATTGTGGGAAAAGGAGGAAATGCTGGTTACCAGCATTTTCTACTTTTCCCACAATGTTTTCAAGGCTTCTTTCTCAGGGTTGTTAAAAGTCGGGATTGTGTGGTAAACGGTTAAGCATGTGATCTCTGTTGGTGAAGGTGAAAGTGATAATGCATATCCAGGTAAGATGGCATTTTCTGTGCAGTCTGATCTTGATCTATGCTGTTCATAAAAGTTGCTTGTTGGATAACAGGCAGTGAGGGTTTAAGAAAAATCATCTTCACTCTCCTGGTTTAAAACTCCCAGGTTGAATTTTTAGAAGCGAATGAAGAGTTGTAGATTTGTAAATAACATTTCCAGCATGTTGGTACTGGCTTTACGCCCACTTGTTCACATGCATTTTTACAAATATAACAGTCCATGACTCATCTGTCTAGAGCTACGAAAATCGGCTCTGTATTGCGCAAGCAGAGAAAAAACTAATGATTCCACCTTGTACTTTACACTGACGTACTTACCTGCATCATGCGTATGAACTATTTCAGGAATTATTGCCGGAACTTCTTTTTTTGTTGTTTCTGTAGCAAAAAGGGAAATCCTAAATATTCTTACCTATAGGATCCTTGGAATAAACTCAGATGCTCAGGTGCAGACAGTAAAGATCAGGATCAGACAGCATATCTTATTAACCCTTTACCAATGCTGACTAAAAACTTTAACAACCCTGAGGAAGAAGCCTTCAGAAAACATTGTGGGAAATGGAGAAAATGCTGGTAACCAGCATTTTCTCCTTTTCCCACAATGTTTTCTACCCTATCAAAGAAAAATCACATTATTTGAGCCACATTGAAATTGTCGTCTGCAAATGCTTTCCGTTTGGACGGATCTAAAATGTTGTTTGATAAAGGGTTAATGAACCTGTTTATCCCAAATTTTAACTCTTTACCAAGCAATTCAGAGTTTTAATGACGCTGAGAAATAAAACTTTTGAAAAAATTGTGGATAAAGGATAAAATGCCAGTAGCCAGCTAGGATTTGTCCTAGTGACCTACCTTTTGATGTGCTGCTTACCAGCATTTTCTCCTTTTCCCAAAATGTTTTCAAAAGGTATAGTTCTTCCCCCAGGGTCTTTAAAACTTGGATTGTGTGGTAAAAGTTTATTACCGAGTACAGTCTATTTCGTAGTTGAAGTCCCAATTTTTTGCTTTCCTTCTGAAGAAATAATTGCTGCTGGCAAGTTTGAAACCATCCATGTCAACACAGATTATCAACATAAATTTCTTGTTAACCCTTTACCACACAATCCCAAGTTTTAACGAACTTGAAAGCGACGGCTGATAACTAGCATTTTCTCCTTTTTCTGCACTGTTTTCTACCCTGTCAAAAACAGAAATCATTATTTGAGCCACATTCTATTTGTCTTCTGAAAATGTTTTCGGTTCGGTGGAGTCCAAAAACTTGTTGTTTGGTAGAGTTAACCCTTTATCACACAATCCTGTGTTATAACAATCCCAGGGAAAGAGGGCTTTGGTAACTAGCATTTTCTCCTTTTCCCACAATATTTCTTCCCTTAAGCATTCAATCTCAAAGCTACGTTTAAATTATCGTCTGCTAATGCTTTCAATTTGGACAAGTCAAAAATTTTGTTGTTTGGTAAAGAATTAATAGTACATCAACATAAAATAAGGATAATATAAAACCTGAGTGGCAAAAAGAGCTTGTTTGGAGCAAAAGTCAATATGGTGTGCATGACTATAGGAAACAAAGAATAAAACAAATCTTAGTTGGGGGAAAAGTGCTGGCAAAATGCAAAACAATGACAACTACCTAACTTTCCCAGGAACTTTGAAGAGCTATGAAAGACTTTCGTCATAAAACATCCAATTTTTCTTGCAGCCTTTTGTATGCTGTCCAAGTACAACTTGTGTTCTTGGAAACCCTCTTTCCAGCATGATTTAACACTTTACCACACAATCCTGGGTTTAAAGACCCTGAGAAAGAGGTCTTTTTCAAACATTGTGGGAAAAGGAGAAAATGCTAGTAGCCAGCATTTTCTCCTTTTCCCACAATGTTTTCTGTTCTTTCGACGCAAGTCCCATCATTCCAGCCACATTTAATTTGTCGTCTGCAAATGCTTTCAATTTCGTGTAAAATTTTGTCGTTTGGTAAAGGGTTAATCATTACAGTCAAGTTTCATCACTAACCCTACCACAGTGAAATAACCAGTTACCTCATTTTCTAATTAGGAACTATACAAAGCTCTTATATCAACTCTTTACCACAACAAACCTGACTTTTAACAACCCAAAGGGAGAAGGCTAAATTGAAATAATTGGTGGGAAAAGGAGAAAATTCTGTTTACCAGCATTATCTACTTTTTCTGCAATGTTTTCTACCCTTACACAAAGAAGTTTCATGTTTTGAATGACAACCGATTTGCTTTCAATTTAGACAAGGCTACAAATTTGTCTTTTAGTAAAGAGTTAAAGACATTCATCTAACTTTTCAATCTCCCATCAATTTGGTATTTCTTACAACTGGGGTGCAATATGAAAACATAATATTAACGAAAGAGGTTAACGCAATCAAAGTGCAATAAATACCCTATTTTCCAAAATGTTTCAAGAGAGCTGATATTACAGGTGACTGCAAGGAAATACAGACCAACTAAACACTTCTGTTGCATAATTTTGATCCGATTCTAAAATACAACAGAGCTGCAAATGAATTTAGTAATATTTATGTCACTGTTCAGAAGTACATGTAAACAGTAGACAGAGGACATTCAGGATCAATCTGCTTGTACAGTATATAGTACTGAGAAAAATCTACTTTTGTCGCATTTGACATTGAAAGGTTCAAACACAGAAAGGGAAAGAAACAATTGGGTGGTCGTCAAGCAATGATAAATGTATTCAAATGCAGAGCAAGCCAAACAGAATGCATCAATAATGAATAGCAAAGTTAAGTTTTTGTCATTGTTTCTTGTCTGGGCTACAAACAAACCTTCTTAAAGCACCTGGTGCCATTTTTATTCCCGTAATTTCATCATATCTGGATGTAATATGTCAGACTTAATACAGAAACTAAATATTGTAGTTGAGCCATGCTCTGGCAAAAGGGGGCTTAATGCATCGTCCAAATTGAAAGTGTGCAGAGATAACAAATTTATGTAACTCAAAATTTAATATGTGTCCAAGAAAGGGTAGAAAAAATTGTGAGAAAAGGAGAAAATGATGGTTACCATCATTTTCTTTTCTCACAATGCTTTCAAAGCCCAGGGTCATTAAAACTTGAGACTGTTTGGTACAGCCTATTAACCCTTTACCAGACGACAAAATTTTAGCCTTGTCCAAATTGAAAGCATTTGCAGACGACAATTTCAATGTGGCTCAAGTGGTGCAACTTTTCTTTGATAGGTTAGAAAACATTGTGGAAAAAGAAGAAAATGCTGGTTACCAGCATTTTCTCCTTTTCCCACAATGTTTTCAGAAGGCTTCTTTTCTGGGGGCGTCAAAAGGCGGCATTGTGCAGTAAAGGGTTAACCCTTTCCCAAACAAGCCCTGGTTTTCACGTGTCTGCAGTACAAGTCTTTTGAAAACACTGTGGGAAAAGGAGAAATTGCTTGTAATGAGCAATTTCTCCTTTTCCCACTGTGTTTTCTACCCTTTTTGAGACCTTTCTGCCATTTTCATCAAATTTAAAATTGTCCTCTGCAAACTGTTTCAATTTGGACCAGTCCAAAATTTGTCGTTTGGGAAAGGGTTAACCCTTTACTACACAATACCAATTTTTAACGACCCTGCAGGGGGAGCCTTCTGAAATCATGTGGGGAAAGGAGAAAATGTTGGTTTTTAAACCAGCATTTTCTCCTTTTCCCACAATGTTTTCTACCCTTTGGGACACAAATTCTGTAATTTGTGCCACACTGTAATTTGTTGTCTGCCAATGCTTCCAATTTAGACCAGTCTAAAATATTGTCGTTTGGTAAAGGGTTAACCCTTATCCTGCTAAATAAGTTAAATAAAACCTTCAAGCTGATAGTAAAAACCCAAATAATGCTATTTTAAACTCATTCTTTGGAGAAAAATATCTCATTTATTGGACAGTGTAGATCCAAGATCAGACTGCACATTCTGTGCAGTCTGATCTTGACCTACACTGTCCGCAAAAGGTCAGTAAGTCGCGCTTAGCAGTCAAAGGTTTAAGGTAAATTCGCTATATTTAGATATGTGACTCATTTCCACATAAGATTACCAATTTATCGGTATCATACATAGTTTTTTCCCTGTGTTAAATCTTTTGAACATTTGACACCTCAATTCTTTACTTCATGAAACAAGTTTGAAAAAAACGGGCTTTGAAAACATTCTTGTTAAGTGTAGATAATTAACATCAATCCAGGTTGTGAAATGTGAATACACATATTAGATGTTGGTAAAAAAAAAAGCAACTGATTTTCAGAGACAGTTTCTCATTATGCCACAATGTTTTTAAAGATAGTTTCTCACAAAATTAAAGCGAGATGTTTAACCTTTTACCACAAAATCCTGAGTTTTAACAACCCTGACAGAAAAGTCTTTTGAAAATATTGAGGGAAAGGAGAAAATGCTGGTAACCAGCATTTTCTCCTTTTCTCACAATGTTTTCTTACCCTTCAGAGAAAAATTACATTATTTGAGCCACATTATACTTTGTCATCTGCAAATGCTATAAACTTAAACCAGTTTTAAGTTTTGTTGTTTGATAAAGGGTTAAAGACTGATGGTAATGCAATGATGAAACCTTTCATGTTTTTTTTCATTGTTTCTATACTCTTAGCATGTGACGGTCAAGTTACAGGGCCTTTGTCCAGAACATGATTTATTTCAGTCTGATTTTGAATCTAAATTGTGACTTGTTTGTGCATTTTGAACTTGAAACCATTTCAAAAGCATCTATTGACATTTTAGAAAACAATCTAGCACAGTGGGTAGCTTACAGAACTTGAAATTAAGGAGTTTGCTGGTTTGAATCCCAATCTTGGCCAATTTCTTTCCAAGGATTGATGATATTCATTGCGACAGGATTCCTTCCTCTCTCACAGCTGATCATCGTTTTGACGATGGTCATGTGGGAAAGCAGCCAGTGGTTTTGAGAGAATATTGTGCTAAGTGCTGGTAACAGAAAATCCAGAAAAGCTACACTACAAAAAAGAAAATTTCAACTTTTGAGTTACATGAGTGATATCTTGTCATCTGCAAGAACCTTTAATTTGGACAAAAATTTTTTCCTTTGGTAAACAGTTAACTCTTTACCAAACGACAAAATTTTCGACTCGTCCAAATTGAAAGCATTTGCAGACGACAAAATAAATGTGACTAAAAAATTGAAATTTGTTTTGGAAAGGATAGAAAACATTGTGGGAAAAGGAGAAAATGCTGGTGACCAGCATTTTCTCCTTTTCCCACAATGTTTTCAAAAGGCTTCTTTCACAGGGTCGTTAAAAGTCGGGATTGTGTGGTAAAGGGTTAATTGAATGCAACAGGATTTATTCTCTCTCATGGCTGAATTTGCTTTGGAGAGTATGCAGCCGACTGGCTCAGAAAGTACTTCTTAATTCTTCACAAGGCAACAAAATTTTTGATTCGTCCAAATTGGCAGCATTTGAATATGACAAAGCAGGACTTGATTTTTAAAGGGTAGAAAAACAGTGTGGGAAAAGGCGAAAAACTCTATTGCTGTGGGTTTTAAAAACACATGACTGTTTGGTACTGGGTTAACCCTTTTATACCACACAATCCTGAGTTTTAATGAAGAAGATCTCTGAAAACATTGTTGGAAAAGGAGAAAATACCGGTAACCAGTTAAAACTGGTAACTAGCATTTTCCCCTTTTCCCACAACGTTGTCTACCCTTTCAAAGACAATTACCCATCTTTTGAGCCACATTATATTCGACATCTGCAAATTCTTCGAATTTGGACAATTCTGAACATATTTCATTTCTAAAAAGAGTTGACCCTTTCATACCATACAATCCCGAGTTTTAACGACCCTGAGAAAGAAGACGAATTTTAAAACATTGTGGGAAAAGGAAAAAATGGCCGGTAAACAGCATTCTCTCCTTTTCCCACAGTGTTTTCTAACCTTTCACAGACAAATCTCTGCAACTGAGCCACATTAAATTTGTCGTCTGTAAATGTTTTCAATTCAGACCAGTTCAAAATTTCATCATTTGGTATATAGAGTTAAAATATTACAGGAACATTATGGATGTTTTGAGATGCACTTGTTGCCATGGCTTGATGTAGTACCTCTTTACCACACAATCCTAACTTTTAACGACCCTGAGAAAGAAGCCCTTTGAAAACATTGCGGGAAAAGGAGAAAATACTGGTAAACCAGCATTCCCTAATTTTCCCACAATGTTTTCCCAAAAACAAATTCCAATTTTTGAGTTACAATAATTTTGTCGATTGCGAATGCTTCAATTTGAACTAGTCTAAAAATTTGTCGTTTGGTAGAGTTAAATACTATTGGAAACAGTGTCCCAAAGAATTATCATATTACGAGGTACAAGGCTTACATGATATAAGATATCTTTGAGCGTCATATTAGTCGATGAGAAAAGGCGCCAAAAATAGACTCTTTACAGGGTCATAATCAAAGAACCCGTAATTATCTTTTCAACAAAAAATAATTACAAAACTTACTCAAGCGTTTACTAAGGCCAGATTTCGAAGTATATTTAATGTGGATTTTTGTTTTGTATTACCTATCTTTATGACAATCTTTGTTTACTGATAATAAATACCTTAGGGCTGTCATGTCAGAGATGGAAAGATTCTTTTTCTCACAAATACAGAATGTGTTTGTTCAATAAATTCCGTTTTCTATACTAAGTTGCCATCCAGGAGAAATTAGCTTCAGATTATAAGACAGAAGTGCAACATGAATAATATACTGTAGCAAAACAGTATGTTTGAGCCATACTCTGGCAAAAGGGAGCTTATTGCATTTCTGTGATGCATTGTACCAATCAAGTCATCACATAATTATGGATCCATAATAGCCATGTTTTTTAACAACTGACTTAATCATTAGGCAGACTGGTCCTTTGATATACAGAAAATTTACCAATAGCGAAAAGTTTCGACCCAGGTCAGCCTGCGCGGACTGCGCAGGCTGACCTGGGTCGACACTTTTCGCAGATGCATTAAGCCTCCTTTTCAGAAAGCATAGCTCCTATCATTTTCTACATTGTTTTGTATCATTGTTTTGTAACAAAATCATGAACTTTGAAAATGAAAAACAATAAATTAATTCCCTTTGAACTAAGCACATAAAAGGCAACCAGCATTTTTTCCTTTTCCCACAATGTTTTTTACCCTTTCAAAGGCCTAACCATATTAGTTGAGCCAGACTGAATTTGTCGTTTGCAAATGTTTTGAATTTGGATAGGTCTAAAAATTGTGCCACTTGGTTACTGGTTAATGCACCAGAGCAAACTTTTAGCTATCAACCCAGATCAGCCTATACCCTCCACCAGGCTTACCTAACTCAATACTTTCTGCTATTGGTAAAAACTCAACATGTTCCCCCTTTACCAAACGACAAAAGTTTGGACTTGTCCAAGTTCAAAGCATTTGCAGACGACAACTCAAATGTTGCAAAAATTAGGAAATTTTTCTTTCAACAGGTAGAAAACATTGTAGGAAAAGGAGAAAATGCTGGTTACCTGCATTTTCTCCTTTTCCTACAATGTTTTCCAAAGGCTTCTTCCTCGGGGTTGTTAAAACTCAGGATTGCGTGGTAAAGGGTTAACCCTTTCCAAAACAAGCCCTGGTTTTCACGTGTCTGCTGTACAAGTCTTTTGAAAACACTGTGGGAAAAGGAGAAATTGCTCGTAAAGAGCAATTTCTCCTTTTCCCACAGTGTTTTCTACCCTTTTTGATAACTTTCTGCCATTTTCATTAAATTCAAAATTGTCGTCTGCAAACTCTGTCAATTTGGACCAGTCCAAAATTTGTTGTTTGGGAAAGGGTTAAAGGACCATTTTACCATATGATTCATTTGGTTTCATCAACTTTATGATGAGGCCACTTGCTTGTAATAATGTGATACAAAGATGTATTAAGCCCCCTTTCCCCCGAGCATTGCTAATGTATAAATTTGCCTTATCCAGCCACAGGCAAAGAAAAGATTTGAGGGTCATTTACAGAAACATGCTTGAATCTTTACCACACAATCCCGAGTTTTAACGACCCTGAAGAAGAAGCCTTCTGAAAACATTGTGGGAAAAGGAGAAAATGCTGGTCACCAGCATTTTCTCCATTTCCCACAATGTTTTCCATCATGTCAACAACAGAAATCATCATTTGAACTACATTTATTTTGTCGTCTGCAAATGCTTTCAATTTGGTCTAGTCCAAAATTTTGTCGTTTGGTAAAGTTGGAAGAGAAAAGATTAATTCTTCCAATAAGTACAGGCTATTTTTGGACATGGAAAACACTGTGACAAAATGGCCGAAAGAAACATTTCAAGGAAAGAGAAAATTCAACCTTTTGTATGCTGTGGAAAACATGGTGGGAAAAGAAAGAATTGCTTGTTACCAGCTGCTGCCTTTACACCATTGTTTTAGAAGGAAGTTACTTTATATTGTTAGCAGGGGCATCAAAAGTTGTGTTTGTGCTGTAACAGACTATTAGTGCTGATATCAGAATGCACCAACTTGGCTTGACACTGACAAAGTGTAACCCATAATAAATGACAGAACATCTCACATTAGACTTTCTGAGAAATTTCGGAGTTAATTTCTTCCCTTCCTCACACTAAACTGCAAGAGAAGCTTCAATAAATATTTGTTTAAAGCCCACACAACACTTGTTGAGGCTATGAATGGAATATCTTCTCCCTGTGTGTGTGTGGTCCTCACCGTAACATTTCTCTGTTAAACTTTTTATCCATCGACAAAATTTTAGACCTATCCAAATTGAAAGTGTTCGCAGATGACAAAGTAGATATGGCTAAAATGGTGGGATTTGTCTTTGATAAGGTAGAAAACATTGTGGGAAAAGGAAAAAATGCTGGTTACCAGCATTTTCTCCTTTTCGCAAAATCTTTTGAAAAGGCCTCTTTCTGAGGGTAATTAAACAACCACCCCTTCCAGCCACTGGTTAACTCTTTACCAGATGACAAAATTTCAGCCTGGTCCAAACTGAAAGCATTTAAAATCGACAAATTAAATATAACTCAAAACATGAACGATATCTTTCAAAGCATAGAAAACACTGTGGGAAAAGGAGAAAATGCTGGTTACCAGCATTTTCTCTTTTTCCCGCAATGTTTTCAAAAGCCTTCTTCCTCGGGGTTGTTGAAAGTCGTATTGCGCAGTAAAGGGTTAACTTGTACATAAATATAACTACAATGACACAGGCTTTGTAAGCTTATGTTATAAATCTTTGGATTTTTTTTTCCTTCTAATATTTAAGATTTAGTTTCTGAATATTTTTGTCTCCTTCATGATAATTTTTAGCAAGTTCTGACTAAAACTAACATAGATCAAGATGGGCAATTGTGGCATCTTAGTCTATTTGTAACTGCATTCCTTTGCTGAATTCTTCAAGGTATGTACTGCTTTGAGACTAAAATATTTAGGTTGGAACTTGTCAATAACAACAACCGTTTTTCTTGGTGACAAGATGTAAAACTTTGGTAACAGATGATGTATTGGCAAAAATACAGTGTTTGATGGCTTATCACCAATGGATTTTCGAGGAGAATTGTATGCATTCTTCAGATGTTTGGTTTGTTTGTTATTGAAACTGTTCAACTCTTTACCACAAGAGAAAAGTGTAGACAAGTCCAAATTGAGAGCATTTGCAGACAATTTAAATGTGACTCAAATGGGGAATTTTGCCTTTGATATGGTAGAAAAACATTGTGGGAAAAGGAGAAAATGCTGGTTACCAGCATTTTCTCCTGTTCCCACAATGTTTTCAAAAGGTTTCTTCTTCAGGGTCGTTAAAAGTTGGGATTGTGTGGTAAAGAGTTAATGCACTTGAGCTCCATGGCTCAGTTTGCAGCCTACAGGACTAGAAACCAGGGGGTCGCTCATTTGAATCCCCAGCTCAGCGAATTTCTTTCGTGACAGGATTTATTCCTCTCTCGCAGCTGATCATAGCTTTGACCATGGTTATGTGGGAAAGAAGCCAGTAGCTTGGGAAGAATATAGTGCAAAGTGCTGGTAAAAGAAACTCCAGGAAAGCATGTGTAGGTTCACTGGCCACAGCAATATAACTGAAATAATGTTGAAAGCAGCATAAAGTTAAGAATAAGCCCTTTACCACACAATCCCAAGTTTTAACAACCCTGAACAAGAGGGCTTTTGAAAACATTGTGGGAAAAGAAGAAAATGCTGGTAACCAGCGTTTTCTCCTTTTCACACAATCTTTTCTACCCTATCAAAGATGGAAATCATTATTTGTCATCTGCATATGATTTCATTTTGGTCTAGTCCCAAATTTTGTGGTTTGGTAAAGAGTTAACCCTTTACCGCACAATGCCGCCTTTTAACACCCCTGGGAAGGAAGCCTTCTGAAAACATCGCGGGGAAAGGAGAAAATGCTGGTAACCAGCATTTTCTCCTTTTCCCACAATGTTTTCTACCCTATCAAGAGAAAATTGCACCACTTTAATGACACTGAAATTGTCGTCTGCAAATGCTTTCAATTTGGACAAGGCTAAAATTTTGTTGTCTGGTAAAGAGTTAAATGGGCCAGTAAAATTTCTGCAACATCATGAAATGCAATATGGCTGTGAACCTGTGACACAACAACTGTCTTTATAACCAGTTACAAATCAACCTCTGATTTAACTCTTTGTCAAACAACAAAATTGGTCCAAATTGAAAGCAATTTTGCAGATGACAAATCAAATGTGGCTCAAATGATGGAAACTGTCTCTGATATGTAAGGAAACACTGTTGGAAAAGGAGAAAATGCTGGTTACAATAATTTTCTCCTTTCCCACAATGTTTTCAAGTCTTTTCTGTCTTGGTCATTTAAACTCAGTATAGTGTCAGGTAAAGGGTTAACTGTTTACCACACAATCCATGGTTTATGATTGATTGACTGAATACTGTTCTATGCCCGTTCAACATTATTTACATAATATCACAGCAACAGCTCGCTTATTCATGTATGTCCTGGGTTTCACCAGTACTTAGGTTAGGGCTCTGAAGTGTCTTTCCCTGTGGGACACTCCAATGAAAAACCAAGTGCTTTTAGTGAGGCTTGAACCCCGGACCTCCAGGTTACGAGTCCTACACTTTACCGTTGAGCCATGCAGGAACACCCCCTTCATCATTTAAGAACCCTGGAAAAGAAGACTCTTGCGAAGCATTGTGGGAAAAGGAAAAAATGCAACATTTTTTCTTTTCCCCATTGTTTTCTGCCCTTTGAAAGACAAATTTTGTGTTTTCAGAATAATATTTTCATATGAGCCATGCTCTGACAAAAGGGGACTTAATGCATCTCTGTGATGCATGATACCAAGCAAGTCATCACATTATTATGGATCAATAAAATCCACCTTGTCTAACAACCAATTGAATCATGAGGTACACTGGTCCTTGGACATACAGAGAATTGACCAATAGCAAAAAGTTTCGGCCCAGGTCAGCCTACGCTGACTGCGATACTTTTCGGAGATGCATTATAAGCCCCCTTTTCACAGAGTATGGCTAAAATATCATTTGTGTAAATTTTTGTCATCTCAGGTAAAGGTTTACTCTTTATCAAACCACAAAATTTAACACTTATGCAAAATAAAAGCATTAACCCTTTCCCAAACGACAAATTTTGGACGGGTCCAAATTGAAAGAGTTTGCAGATGACAATTTTGAATTTGATGAAAGTGGCAGAAAGGTCTCAAAAAGGGTAGAAAACACTGGGAAAAGGAGAAATTGCTCGTTACGAGCAATTTCTCCTTTTTCCACAGTGTTTTCAAAAGACTTGTACTGCAGACACATGAAAACCAGGGCTTGTTTGGGAAAGGGTTAATGCAAACAGCAAATCAGATATGAATGACTAAAGTGATTAGATTCGTTTTTGAACAGGTACAAAATATTATTGTGGGAAAAGGTGAAAATGCTGGTTACCAGCATTTTCTCCTTTTCCCACAATGTTTTCAAAAGCATTGTTTGTCAAGAAGTTAAAATTGGAAATCCTTTGGTAGATTGATTGTCCGGTGTTTAATGCCGTTTTCAACATTACTTCAGTTATATCGCGGCGGCCTGTGTGCACCTATGCTTTCCTCGAGTTTCTTTTACCAGGACTCTCCACAATATTCTTTCCAAGCCACTGGCTGCTTTCCCACATAACCATCATCAAAACAATGGTCAGCAGTGAGAGAGGAATGAATCCTGTCGCAATGACTATCATCAATCCTCGGAAAGAAATTGGCCAAGCCAAGGATCGAACCAGCGACCTCCTGTTCTCAAGTCCTGCACGCTACCAACTGAACTACTGGGCTTGGCTCCTTTGGTAGAAAGTTAGTGCATGATTCAACAGCATAAACAAACCACAAGTTTGAGAATGCTGGCAAATTCGCTCTTAACCCTTTTTCACATAGACCTGAATTTTAAATACCCTGAGAAAGAACACTTTTAAAAACATTGTGGGAAAAGGAGAAAATGCTGGTAACCAGCATTTTCTCCTTTTCCCACAACGTTTTCTACCCTTCCAAAAACAAATTGCAATTTTTAAGTCACTTTCATTTTGTGGATTGTAAATGCTTTCAATTTGGACTTGTCTAAAACTTAGTCGTTTGGTAAAGAGTTAAATCTCTACCAAACGACAAAATTTTAGACCAATCCAAATTGAAAGCTTTTGCAGACGACAAAATAAATGTAACTTATGTAAATTTGTCTTGGGAAGAGTAGAAAACATTGTGGGAATAGGAGAAAATGCTGGTAATGAGTTAAATCCATTGTGATAAGCCATGTAACACATATGTTTTTCCTAATACATCTTCTCTTGTTACCACAGTTTTACATCTTGTCACCTTAATCCTTCACCACACAATCCTGACTTTTAACGACCCTGAGAAAGAAGGCTTTTGAAAACATTGTGGGAAAAGGAAAAAATGCTGGTAACCAGCATTTTCTCCTTTTCCCACAGTGTTTTCTACCCTTCCCAACACAAATTTCACTTTTGAGTCACATTCAATTTGTCATCTGCAAACACTTTCAATTTCGACAGGTCTAAAATTTTGTCGTTTGGTAAAGAGTTAAGGGAAGGTTTTTCATTACAGACAAGTTCCATCTAAAATATCTCGGTCTCACAGCAACTCAAGTTGCAAGCATGGTATTTATGGAATCCACAAGGTCACTGAGGTGAACTCATTCCAACTGTGTTGAAATAGTTTATAAATCTGTGACCTTATGTGGTCCAAATGTTATCGCCAACAAGCTGGGAAAGCTTGGAAACTTTGAAATTCTTTCCAATAAAAGGTCATTGGCACATGTATGATGATTCATTATATGTAACGTTTGAATTGGAAAACAGTTATTTCTTATGATGGTGCAGACTGGACCAGTACTCTCTGCTTTGGCCATCCAGAGTCTGTATTGACACTAACCAGTCTAACTTGCATTCCTAGTGTAAATATAAATTATCAAAGTAGTACAATTTCTGATTGGCAAACCAAATGATTTAAATTAGCCAATCAGAAATTGTATTACTTTGGAATTCAGAAAGTAATTGACAATTACACCAAAATGCATTAATCCCTAGACTCAAGGACTTTTTGCAGACGGTGAAGATCAAGATCAGATTGCTAAGAATATGCAGTCTGATCTTGGATCTACACTGTTGGATAAGGAAATATCTTTTCCGAAAGATACCTTTGAATACTGAATTTGGGTTTTAATTACTATCTGCTTGAAAATTTCATTTCACTTATCTAGCAGGATAAGGGTTAAGAATGGTTGGTGAATACAGGTCCAGCAAGCTTACCCAAGTAAAGGTCACAGTTACCAGAGTCAGTGCTACAGATAGGAATTCTGTAGAATTGTATTTGAGCCATGATCTGTGGAAAGGGGCTTAATGCATTTGCGAAAAGTATCGACCCAGGTCAGCCTGCGCAGTCTGCGCAGGCTGACCTGGGCCGAAACTTTTCGCTATCTGTCAATTTATTGTATGTCAAAGGACCAGTGTACCCCATGATTCAGTCGGTTGTTAGACAAAATGGACTTTAAGGATCCATGATCATGTGATGACTTGCGTGGTATCATGCAATGCGGAGGTGCATCAAGCCCCTCTTGCCAGAGCATGGCTCATTTTTATTTGAATTACAATTAGTGAATTCGTTAGATTCATGCTACAGGGACGTAAACCAGCTGAGAGAATGAATCGGAGGAACTGACTTCATTGAAATGTACTGCAACCTCATAATATTAAAGAACACATTGCTTTTGTGATCATAGTTTAATGTAAACTTTCTATTATAATTATACAAGGAAACTTAGAACTTTTAAGAATTATAACCCAATCAAGTTGCTTAAAATAAGAGTTCATGATAAACATAAAAGAAGTGATTCAGTAGCCCAAATCATTAGAAACAGCTACCTAAATCTTCCCTCTACATCAATGGTGTTATTTCATGGCTAAACTGGCAATAAAACCAAATCCTCCTTGAAATTCCATGGGTTTAGTTAGCACTCAAAATATTCCTAATAGCTATAATAAAGGCTCGGAATATGAAGCAATAATTTTTTTTCGAATTAAGGTTTCGAATTCTTTTTTTGTCTATGTAATTTATAGAGGACATTTGCTTTCTTTTGGTGAAAGGTTGAAATTTATTTATCGAGTGAACACCATCAATAACATTTTCATGAATGGTGCAGCCACAAGTGAACACCATCAGTAACATTTTCATGAGTGGTGCAGCCACGAGTGAAAATATTACCGTTTATTTTCACAAGATGAAATAAATTTTGATCTTTCACCAAAAAAAAACACCAAACAAATAATCTATTTATTTCATGCTTCTAACCCCTTTTTTGTTGGGACTTTGGTCAAAATCCAGTATGTTGTTTTCGATAATTCCCTGTGGCATACCCTCCTCCACATAAGAATGCATTACAATATTACATAAAGCGCAGGAAATGTAGGGTATAATGCACTGCATAAATTACGTCATATTTTCCTCCGGTTGAATGGCACATACTGTTTACCTAGGTAACTACGGCACGGGAACTACTGTTTCTGCCTTCAATTGAAGACTTCGAAAAAATACGAAATTGGTATTTTTCACATGTAGTAACCATGAAATATCAAATCATAATCCACCATTATTCTCGATAAACTACCGAAAAGCATGAAATAAATTATTTTAAAAAGGTTTTACAGGGGGAAAAAAGGGGGGAGAAAAGAGAGAGGAGCCTGAATTTATGTTCTTCAAAAATGTTCTGAATTTCCTGCTCTTGAAGAAAAGATTCTTCACAATATAGAACAAGTTTAAAATTTTTAAATTAATTTAAAGAGTTCAAGGTTTATTTTAATCTTCTTGTATATCTTAGATTTGGTATGTAGGTGGGAGTTAAACCCTTTTCCTGATTGAAACAGATTTCAAGTGCAGTTCTACAATGGAATAACATTAATTATATCTCACTATCAGAATTGTTTCCAACTGCCGCAACGGTTAACAGTTTCTCATGGCTAGTATCTTTCTCCTCAGTTTGTTTCAGCAAAATTTTCATATCTTTTCTTGTGTTTTTTCCTGTTTACGTAACTCTATGATGAGCAAGTAAACTTTAATAATTCAAGTGGTAACTCTTTACCACACAGTCATGAGTTTTAATGGCCCTGAAGAAGAGGCCTAAAAATTTGAAAACAATGTGCGAAAAGGAGAAAATGCTGGTATCCAGCATTTTCTTGTGTTCCCACAAAGTTTTCTAACCTTCCCAAGACAAATTTCAATTTTTGAGTCACATTTATTAGGTCGTCTGTGAATGCTTTCAATTTGGAATAGTCTTAAATTTTGTCATATGGTACAGTTTTAATCTAAATGGGCTTATATCATATATTCCTTTACCAGTCAATCCAGTATTTAATGACCCTGAAGGAGAAAGGTTTTGAAAACACTGTGGCAAATGGATAAAATACTTGTAACCAGCATTCTCTTTTTCCACATTTTCTACTATTTCCATGATAAAACCACTTCTTGGGCCATGTTTGTCTGCAAATGCTTTCAATTTGGTCAGGTATAAGGTTTCTTCCTCTGGTAAAGAGTAAACATTTACCACACAATCCCGAGTTTCAATGACTCTAAGGAAGAAGCCTTTTGAAGATACTTTGGGAAAGGGAAAAAAATGCTGGTAATCTGTGTGCATTTTCTTTATTTCCAACAATGTTTTCTACAGGATCAAAGAACTTCAGCTAATTTATACCAATTTCAAGTTTGTCTTCTGCAGATGCTATGAATTTGGAAGGGTTCAAAATTTTTCATTTGGAAAAGGGTTAACTAATTTCTGAATATTTAATGCCAAATATTGGCAATTTCTTATTATGCAGTATACATGTAGTTGGTTACAATTGAACTAGACAATAAGTATGACGAATCATGAACACAATACTATTTTACTAATTACTAACAATGAGGTCATCATGATAGAAAAAAAATTAACTATTTACCAAATGACGAAATTTCAGATTGGTACAGATTGGTACAAACTGAACGCATCAATTTGCAGACAACAAATTAAACGTGACTCCACACTGAAATTCTCTTTGGAAGCGTAAAAATATTGTGGGAAAAGGAGAAAATGCTGGTTCCCAGCATTATCTCATTTTCCCACAATGTTTAACTTCTTTCTAACAGTTGATAAAACTTGTCTAAATTCGAAGTAATTGCAGACAACAAACCAAGCGATCGTAACCTAAATGATGGGATTTGTCACTGATTGGTTAAAATACATTGTGGGAAAAGGAAAAAAAAAAGATGTTTACCAGCAATTTCTCCTTTACCCACAAGGTTTTCAAAAGGCCTCTTCCTTTGAGACGTTAAAAGTTGGGATTGTGCGGTAAAGGGTTAACCCTTTACCAGACGGCAAATTTTGGACTGGTCCAAATTGAAAGAGTTTGCAGACGACAATTTTAAATTTTATGAAAATGGCAGAAAGTTATCAAAAAGGGTAAAAAACACTGTGGGAAAAGGAGAAATTGCTCGTTACGAGCAATTTCTCCTTTTCCCACAGTGTTTTCAAAAGACTTGTACTGTAGACACGTGAAAACCAGGGCTTGTTTGGGAAAGGGTTAAGCAGCATCTTTTCATCCAACAGAATTTGTTTTTGAGAGGGTAGAAAACAAAAACATTACTTGTATTTTTCCATTTCCAACAATGTTTGCAATGGCCTTCAGCCTCAGGGTCATTAAAATACAAGATTGTTAGATTAACCCTTTCCCAAACGACAAATTTTGGACTGGTCCTAATTGAAAGAGTTTGCAGACGACAATTTTAAATTTGATGAAAATGGCAGAAAGTTACCAAAAAGGATAGAAAACACTGTGGGAAAAGGAGAAATTGCTCGTTACGAGCAATTTCTCCTTTTCCCACAGTGTTTTCAAAAGACTTGTACTTCAGACACGTGAAAACCAGGGCTTGTTTGGGAAAGGGTTAAAGTTTACCTGTCTGCCTGTACAAATGCAAATTTGGTGGCTACCGTATGCTCTAAATATGTCTGTGTTATAGAGAGGGTCAAGATCTTGCAATTCAGATCTCCATCAAGTTACATGAAAGCGGCCAAAAGCAAGTATTACAGCCAAAAACAAATCATACGTTTTCTGACCTAGTTTTTTAACAAAACCTCTATTGTACTAAACGAGACCAGAGCACATTATGTCTAATACTTATATCCCAGTTTGTTTACATCTACAAACAAAATATTTATAAAACTATTGAAACAAGCACCTGCAACACAGACAATAATTGGGTGGGGATGGGGGGGGGGGGGGGGGAGAAAGAGTATTAATCCTTTACCACACCATCCCGTGTTTTCAAGTCCCTGAGGAAGCAGCCTTTTGAGAACATTGTGGGAAAAGGAGAAAATGCTGGTAACCAGTATTTTCTCCTTTTCCCACAATGTTTTCTACCCTATCTAAGGAAAATTGCATCATTTGAGCCACACTGAAATTGTCGTCTGCAAATGCTTTTAATGTGGACATTTGTAGAATTTTCTGGAGAAAATACTTAAAGCAGCATTTTTCTCCTTTATGAACATATTTTCTACCCTTCAATAGACAAAATTTAATCATTTGAGTCACACTTACCTCTTTACCAAACAACAAAATTTTGGAATGGATGAAATTGAAAGCATTTGCAGACAATAAACAAAATGTTGCTAAAATGATAATTTCTCTATTTTCTACGGTAGAAAACATTATGGGAAAAGGAGAATATGCTGGTTACCAGCATTTTCTCCTTTTCCCACAATGTTTTCAAAGGTCTTTTCTTTCAGGGTTGTTAAAAGTCAGGATTGTGTGGTAAAGGGTTATTTTGTCATATGCGAATGCTTTCAATTTAGTCAAGTCTAAAATTTTGTCATTTGAATTAAAGAGGTAACTGATTTAATAAATGAAAAGGACTTTTTAATTATGAAGACAGACCTAAATTTTCTCAAGTATTCAAGAGTTTATGATAAGACTGCATGTTCTGTAGTCTGATCTTGGCTCTAAAACCATGTGCAGCCTGACCTTTGAATAATATTTCTTTGCAGAAAGATTCAGCTCTTCCTACAAATATTTCAGACCTTACATCTGCAGAAATTGTAATCTTTTTAGGCATTTCACTATCCTGTCTACAATTAGACTGCGCTTTCTGTGAAATCTGACCTAGATCTACACTACTGTATTTCTTTTCAACGCCTCTGGTGATGTTACATTTTCAAGAAAGCGGGCAATAATAGAGGTAAAACAACAGAGAATTTTTCAAGGATGACAATAACATTTCCATTTGCGTTTTAGTCAGTGCTTACTGTGAAGCGACTGCCATTTGAGAAACCTGTTGTGTTTAATGCAGAATATCAATTTTATCGCCTATCATAATTCATTTGGACATTATGTAGCATTCCCACAATGATCATGTGGGAAAGCAGCCAGTGGCTTGGAAAGGAAATTGCCAAGGTATTGGTAAAAAATCTCTAGGAACGCATGGATCGGTGCGCTAGACGCCGCGATATAATTGAAATAATGTTGAAAATAGCAATATATCCCTTACTGCAGTGATAGTGTGTGTATATATATTGCATAAATTTGTGTATGTGTATATACAGACACTAAAATTGTAGTTATACTGTCTTCATGTTTATACATTCTCCATTATAAGTCTTTACTTAATCAATTATACTTAGTCCACAGTAGTTTTCTTTTTTTTCTTCTTCTTTTCTTTTGGTGTTAGCCCCTATCCTGCTAAAGAATTAAAATTAGATTTAAAACTTGAAATTTTGAACCCAAATATTACTATCTCGAAGTTATGCTTTTTGGAATAATATCTCCTCATCGGACAGTCTAGATCAAAGAGCAGACTGCACGTTCTGTGCTGTCTGATCTTGAACTACATTGTCCGCAAAAGGTTCATGAGTCGCACTTAGCAGCCTAGGGGTTAAATGCGGGTAGATTTGTTTATTGTAATTTTGTTTGTGTGTGCGCATGTGTGTGTGTGTGTGTGTGTGTTTGTGAGAGAGAGAGACAGAGAGAGAGAAAGAGAGAGAGAGAAAGAGAGAGAGAGAGAGAGAGGTGGAGTGAGAGAGAGGTGGAGTGAGAGAAATAGAGAGAGAGAGAGAGAGTGAGAGAGAGAGAGAGAGACTCTATTTAGTACCATGCCATTTGTTAAAAAACATTTTGTATATGACGATATACATCTGTATGTATAATTCAATAAAGATTCTGATTCTGATTCTGATTCATGATTATAACATGACAATGGTCTTCAATAATTTTACCACAGTTTTTCCAAGTCAGTTGACAAACTTTGTGTAACCTGAAGTTTATAATGTTATTGAAAGTGTAGGTTACAATATTTAGATAGTCAGGTGTTTAGTGACATCAATATTAAGGAATTAGGAGTATGCTGACACTGTAAATTTATTCCAAGTGATTAATTTCAACTTTATGGATAGATTAGCTGTATGGTATGCCCTTTTTCAGTTAGAAATCAAAGCAGTGAAAGCACTTGTGTGGCATTTGTCAAGGGAGCCATTGTGTGGAATTAATAATTTGAAAAATAAGCAAACAATAATGTGGGGTGAACAAGCCCAGACGAATAAGCCAAGGGACGAACAAGCCCATGGATGAACAGGTTTTGGGACGAACATGGTCAGAAGACAAAGGTTGTGTGTATCATTGTGCTAATAGAAGGACATAGCGGTTATAGATATTTTCAATAAAACAGAAATATTCCCATGATCGTTGTTAATTATATACATGAGTGCTATCGAAACACTTATTTGTCTTAGAAAAATTGAGTATGATTGGGTTTACTTCCTTCGGTTTTGCACAAAGTAAAATGCATGATTTTCAAAATGCTGCATTGTACTCATAATGGCACTGTCTTCCTTGAATGCCACAAAAACCTTGGGGAGCATTAAATAGATGGGGAGCGTCAATAAGGAACATTATGGTATCTGCAAGACTTATCAAAGTAGGGTCCAAGACTTAAAACATTAATCACACAATCCCAAATCTTAACCCTTTACCACACAACAAAAAAGCTTTAAACTAAAATGTCCAAATTGAAAGCATTCACAGACAACTGCTACTTCAAATTGAAATTTGGTTTCAAATTGGTAGAAAATTTTGTATGGAAAAGGAGAAAATGCTGGTAAACAACATTTTCTCCTTTTCCAACAATGTTCTAACTCTTTGATAAAAAATTCCATCAGTTTAGCCATATTTACAGATACATCTATACTCATTTTCAGCGAGTTTTTAATCCATTTCATCTTTGTTATATCGAAGTATAATCGCTCTTCTACAAGCCAAATGTTACCCCTGACGGTTGCAAGTTTGCATATATTATGACTGATAGAAAATGCATTTCATATTCTGGAGGCCATCAAAGAAATCACTGTTGTGACGTTTCCAGTTTTAAATTGAAGATTTACAATATGCGTATTGATCCCTTACACCCTATCTACCTATTTTATGTAATTTATCTATGTTGACAAAGGTTACTAAATTCTGAACCTTTCTACAGTCTATAAAACTTTTACAGCATTTTTTCTCTCTGGCTGTGAGGATGTATCTTTAAGTTGTTGTCTGTGAATGCTTTGAATTTGGACAAGTCCAAAATTTTGTCTTGTGGTTAAGAGTTCAGGTTTAATTCTTCTGCACTTGTCTGTTACAGATTTTATTGACACTATTTTGCATTGGAAATTCCGAGAGGTGTTCCCCATAACTTCAGAAAGGTATGGAAAAAACTCACACCATAAAGAGACCCTGACATAAATTTCATATAAACTTCATAATAATTAATAGGACTTGCATGATCAATTAAACATACAGACAATAAATGCATTCAATGCCCACCTACATAATTTTTTCTTTTTTTGTGTGCAACATCTGGCCCCACAATTCTCACTGATAATTCATACATACAAGCGACATTTTAATTGCGAATGCATACCTTAACCAGTGTTCTGTCATTGACAAATGTGGCAGAGGGATTCGTGACTCTCAATGGAATTTATAATCTTATTTAACCCTGGAACCCACTTGTTTTTGCAGAGAGTGTAGATCAAGATCAGACTGCACAAAATGTGCAGTCTGATCATAGATCTACACTGTCTGCTACTATGTTACATGTTCTAGTGGAAACAACCATGAAATAGCAATGTCTTGGGCTGTTTTTCCTAATTTAAAAGGTCCAAATCATTAATTCAGCCCTCTAAGAGTTAACCCTTTAACCCCTGAAGTGCTGAAACTGACGAGTGGTTTTTGTGGACAGTGTAGATCACGATCTGATATTTGATCTACACTGTTCACAACTTTGTTTCACATTTTGGCCAAGACAACCTTGAAATAAAAATATTTCGGATATTATTCCTGACTGACAAGGTCCATTTCATTAATTCAGTGCTCTAAGGGTTAACCCTATAACCCTTTCCCAAATAACAAATTTTAGACTCTTCAAGGTTACAAGCATCTGTAGATTACCAATTCAAAATCAGAAAAATTAAATAAAAAATCTCTGAAAAGGTAGAAAATATTGTGGGAAATAGGGAAAATGCTAGTTACCAGCATTTTCTCCTTTTCCACAATATTTTCAGAAGGCTTCTTCCTCAGGGTTGTTAAAAAAAACAGGCCCTGTATACATGAACATTCTTAAGAACATTCTCAGTTAGGTTTTGGTTTAAATTAGCCTGTCAGAAGTTGTGTTACATTCAAATTTAGAAAATCTTGGAGAATAAGACTAAGTACCAGTATGTTCTAAGAATGGTTGGTTAATCATAATGGACCTGGGATTGCTTGGTAAAGGGCTCACACTGAACTAATGAAACAGACCCTTTCAGTGAGGGAAAACAGCTAAAAATATTATTTCAAGGTTCTTTTGACTAGAATATACATTACTCAATGTAGCAGATAGCATAGATTTAAAATTAGAGTGCACTCTGTGTAGTCTGATCTTAATCTACACTGTCTGCAAAAGCAACCCAAATTGCTTCCATTGCTTTAAGGTTTGAGCACTGAGCCCATCTATATTATTTCAGCAACAATTTAGGTTACGATCAGATTGCACAGAGAATATTTTCTGATCTTGGATCTTCCCTTTCTCCATCATAGCGAGATACTTCAGAGTACATTGCCTTGAAATAGCGGGTGTGTGACATTTCATCGAAAACCACATTCATCGAAAACGATCCCTTAAGCCCAAACCCTTACCCTAACCCAGACGAATTGTGGCTCAAATTTTCCTCCCAGACAGAGCTTTTCATGAAATAAATCTAGGAATTTAGCAATCCATATTTCAAAACATACATGGACTTTGACGAAACACACTTTCAACAAAATGTCATGCACCAGAAATAACAATATCTAGAGCTCTAATGTCCATTTCATTTATTCAGTACTTACAATTTTAAAGGAAAGTCCTCAGTATAACTTAAGTGCCTTTGTTGTAAGATTTTAACATAGTGCTGTATTTCACCTAATAAACGCACCGGGAGGCCATGCAAAACTCCAACAGGGTGCCCCTATTTCATAGCCAATGTCCCAAAATTTAAGTGCCGTCAAATAGAGTAAGTAAGGTACTTTGATCCAGGTTTTAGTCAGTGCTGACTGTGAAGCAATCCCAAGTTGAAAACCGGCTGTATTATTATGCAGAATGTTAATTTTATCGCCAATCATAATCCATTTGGACATTAAATAGCATTCACATTTAATATGGGAAACTGAGCGAGGTCTTCGATACTTCACTTTCTTAAAGTTTCCTAGTTTGACAAGTTTTGTGTTACCGGAAATTAATAATGTTATCAGAAGTGTACAAGTGTATGTATATTCAGATAGTCAGGTGTTAATGACATCGATTTGTGAAATAAATAGGATTATGTCAGTGCCATACTGGTGAGTTTATCTATAAAACATTGGCCTTCAATAATTTTCGTCAGTCTCCATTTGAAAAGCTTTAGTGGAGTTATCTCACCTTTGGAAGCCTGTCACTCCAGTTGTCGATTTTAAGCTAAAGGTTGGATGTAGGTATGGGTTGTCTGGAGGCCTCTGGAGTAAGTAATATAATGTGGGGCGGGGGGGCTATTATTAGGGAGGGAGCATTGATTAGGAGAAACACAGTATACTAGTAAAGCAGTGCTCCCTTTTTTTTTTTTTGGGGGGGGGGGTACAAAAAAGAACAAAACTCATCCAAGGGGTTGAAAACCATTGTACTGAGACCATGACCTTGCCTCTATAATTATCAGATTAACATCTTCAGAGCACTAACAATTAAACTCTTCACTAGACCGGGCATAGTTAGATTATCCAAATAATGAGCATTTGCAGGCGACAAATAAATTGTGTCCGATATTATGGAATTTATCTTTCCAAGGGTAGAAAACACAGAGGGAAAAGGAGAAAATGCTGGAGAAAATTCTCTCCTTTTTCTTAAGTTTTCTTCTTTAGAGTCATTAAACCATTTACCACACAATCACTTCTTGGAACGACCCTGAGAGAGAAGCCTTTAGAAAACATTGTGGGAATAGGAGAAAATGCTGGTAACCAGCATTTTCTCCTTTTGCCACAATGTTTTTTACCCTTTGTCTTCTACCCTTTGAATGACAAATTTCATGTCTTAAGTAACATTTAATTTGTTTCCTGTAAATCCCGTCAATTCAAACAAGGCTAAAACTTTGTCAAATGGTAGAGGATTAACCTTTCGAGAGCAAAAACTGCTTAACAGGCATTTTCAACCCAGACATGAGACTGAAAAATTAGTGCAGCATCAATGTTTACTTTATAATGTTTCAGTGTAGTGGACAATGTGGATCAAAGATCAGACTGCACATTTTGTGCAGTCTGATCTTGTCTACACTAGCCATAACAGTAACTGAAGTTGTGAATGGTGCATAAAGGGTAGAAATATGGGATCATCTGTAAAGAAGTAAAATATCACTTTGTTTTTGCACATCCACACCCTGATGACTGGTTTGAAGACGATAATTTAGGACTTTTTGATCTCTGGTCTCTGCATTAGGTAGACTTTCTGGCGGTACTGTTTCAGCCCAACTTTGACCAATTTTTAACCTATTTTATACATGAATGCCAAATATGCCTAACTGTGCAGGTCGCTATCAAACAAGATATAATTTGTAGCGCATTACTTTCTGAAACAAATGTGCCCTAGAGTATTTCGTCTCGTAACCAGACAACAAAGTTTTGGACTTACCCAAATTGAGAGCATTTGCAGACAACTTAATGCAACTCTAATTTTAATTTGGGTTTTGAAGAGTAGAAAACAGCATTTTTCTCCTTTCCCTACAAATTGTTCTCAGATTCCTTCAAACTAAGGGTCACTAAAACTCTGGATTGATTGGCAAACTGTTGAGAAAAATCTTTCCTTACCAGATGACAAAATTCTAGATGAGTCTGTGAAAAGCAAGGAAACATATCTGGAAAAAGGAAAATGCTGTTACCAGCAACTTTCCTTTTTCTATGTTGTTTTCAAAATCCTTTTTCCTAAGAATTGCTAAAACATGAGATGGTTCTGTGAAAGGGTTAATGTACTATCTCCTTTTGCCACATCATATTCAAATTTTTGCAAAAATCTTTTCGTGCTGTCTGTAGCATAATCTGGTAATAAAAGCACATGCTGGGAAAATATGTAAGCTGAAGAGAAGTAGAGAGAAATATGCACATAAAATACTTGCTCCAAGTGCAGCCTATTCACTTTGTACCTCATAGACGATATGAATGTTTTACCTTTACGAATATCACTTACCAGGACACTGACTGATATTTCATAGTGCCAAAGTCATTAACCCCTCACCACACAATCCCGACTTTAACGACCCTGCAAGAGGAAACATGGTGGGAAAAGGAGAAAATGCTGGTAACATTTTCTCCTTTTTCCACAATGTTTTCTGTCCTTTCATATGAGCTGTATCTAATTTGTCGTCTGCAAATGCTTTCAATTTGGACAAGTGTAAAATTTGTTGTGTGGTAAAGGGTTAAGAAACAACAGATCAACACAAGCAATAGCCCTTTTTGGCATAAAAGCTCTTGCAAAATATACTGTGTTTATCTGTCTTCTACAAAACAAGAACACTGCATGCTGGTCATGCAGTCAGTTGATTTTCAGTGAAAATTCAAAGTCAAAAAAGAAGGGGGGTATCAAAAGTACTTTGAAGGTTACCTGCCCTTGTTGCATAGCTTCCCCTTTTGATAGTTAACAACTTGGCAAGTATCTTCTGTAAGTAACAGAGATATTATAAAATGTCAAATTTTTCTCATGATAACGCAGTCGACGCCAGGGGCTACAAGAATACCTCGAAGTTTTCTTTGAAAACAGCCATGCTAAAATAGACAATTCTGTCTTGTAGTGATTCCAAGATTGCTTTCACAAGATAACCTGTCAAAATATTGGACAGTGCAGGTCAGTAATAAGACTTTCAACATGTCTGATCTTGATTCTCTCTATCTGTATTTAAGTAATGTTAAGTTATTCTCATTCAGTTGAGAGATACTTGGCAAAGTACCATGTTTCTGTTTAACCCTTAGACTGCAAAGTGCGACTCAAGGCTCTTTTGCGGCCGGTGTAGATCAATATCAGATAGCACAGAACGTGCAGTCTGATCTTGGATTTGTAACTCTGTCCGATAAGCCGATAAGGAGATATGATGTTTTCCCCTTAAGTAACGTAAAAATTGAAATATTTGTTTTTTTCACCATTGGCTGGAAAGATTCATTTAACTTATTTAGCAGGTTAACAGTTTTAGGTGAGAAGCTGAAACTCTTCAGATTTAATATCTCCATTTATACTTTAAACCCTTAGCACACAATCCCGAGTTTTGACCACCCTGAAAGAGACAGTTTTTGAAAACTAATTTGTCGTCTGCTTAATCCTTTACCACACAATGACGCCTTTTAATGCCCCTTTGGAAAGAAGCCTTTTGAAAACATTGTGGGAAAAGGAGAAAATACTGGTAACCAGCATTTTCTCCTTTTCCCACAATGTTTTCTGTCCCATCAAAGGAAGATGGCACTATGTGAGCCACAGTGAAATTGTCGTCTGCAAATGCTTTCAATTTGGACAAGGCTAAAATTTTGTCATCTGGTAAAGGGTTAAATGCTTTTAATTTGGACCAATCTAAAATTTTGTCGTATGGTAAAGAGTTAAATAATATATACTTTTTTCCATGTTACACATTACTATCTACAAACAACTTTTAATACCTTGAAACAGACCACATTTAAAAACAAGAGGGCCATGAGAGCCCTCTATCACTCCACTAACTAATGTCTATCTATAACATGTAATTAACGCTTAGAGCCCTGAATAAACCCAATGGGCATTTTCAGTCTAGAATAAGATCCAGATAATTACAATTTTCTGGTTGCCTTTTCTCTGTAGTGTTTCAGCAAAGCCGAAAGTGTAGATCGATCAGACTGCATGTTGTGTACAGTCTAATATTGATATCGACACTGGCCGCAAAGGCAACTATGGTAGTAAAAGGCGCTCTAAGGGTTAACATTGACTGTCATTGAATTGTAAGAAATCTGTGCTGATTAACAATTTCACAGAGAAAATAACACCCACCCCCCCCCCCCCCCACCCCCCCCCCCAGGTCTAAAATGGTATCACTAAAATGGTATCATTCATACCAAAAATTAATGATTTCTGACAAAATATTTTGACAGATTTTTTAAATATTTTGAAATAAGAAGTTATTCATTTTTTGCATTATGTAAAGCTCCAGGACAGGACCAATATGGACCAGTGTGCTAAATTTTGAAAAAAACTCAGGAGTGATCCACTAAAAGAAGCTACACTTAGTACCTGCCAAACTCGGCAGCCCTAGGATTTATGGTTATGAACAAAAAGATCTGTCTAAAGTCTTCTCTATAAAACCATATTTTAAAACTTGTGACCTCCATGGGGTTGGGCATATCTTAACCCAAGGGCTATGATTTGAAAATCCTTTGTTGGAGTCCACTAGCTGAAGCTAAATGCCAAATTTGGTAGCCCTAGTATGGTTAGAAACCATCAGATATTCTTAGTTCTCAGTTTACAGGTATTGTAAAACTTGTGACTGCTTCGGAAGGGCAATTTTGAACCCCAAGACTATGACTGAGACATTCTCAGTTTAGGTTCACTAATGATGCTACATGCAAAATTTGGTAGCCCTAGGATATGGTTGGGACAAGAATACTTTTAAAGTTTTTACTATAACAAACACATGGAAAACTTGTGACCCCTGTGGTGGGGCCAGTTTTGATCCCAGGGCCATCATTTGAAGAATTTGGTAGAGGTATATTAGATGAAGCTACATGCCAAATTTGGTAGACCTAATTGCCTTATGGTTGCAGACAAGAAGGTTTTTCCAGATCTTAAATATTTTTCAAATGAATTCTGTACAGAAATTCAGAAGAGGGCCATGGCTAGATCATTTCTGTGAAGTTCAGTCAAACCTGGCTGGGTAGTTTCAGAGAAGATGTCTGAAATAAAAGTTAGCACACACATGGATGGACGCATGATACACACACGGCCATGACATAGCCTCTCTGGCCTTTAGCCAGTGGAACAAAAAACTATTGCAACAAAATGGGGATTACGACATCCACCTATATTTAAATGATTCTTCACTCATTTTGGTTTATAATCCTTAATTTTAGTGCCTAATAGTCACAACTGTTAAGTTCAGCAGCTTTTACTGCCAATGTAGATCAAGACCACACTGATCTTGGATCTATGATGTCCACTATGATACAGAGACATGCTGGCCATTAGCAGCCTGGAAAATGCAATTACTTGGTGCTTTTCCAACAATGAAATATGTCCACCTTGTTAATTCGGTGTTCTAAGGGTTACAAGTTGCATGCAGCAAATTGGTTTCAGGCAGAACAGACTAATTACATGTGAAGGAGCATCCATCAGATGCAGCATACAGCAGTGAAGTGCAGTGTTGGAGAATTTGGCAATGTTTTTACCCTTTGCTCATTAGAAACAACTGTAGACGCATTTATAGTAACTGTTGCATAGGTCAAGATCTGACTAACACAATTTAATATTATGCCTCACATACATATGAACCATGCTCTGTCAAAAGGGGGCTTAATGCATCTGCAAAAAGTATTGACTGGTCAACCAGTGCAATCCATGCACGTTGACCTGGGCTGAAACTTTTCACTATTGGTCAATTTTCTGTATGTCCAAGGACCAGTGTGCTTCATTAATCAGTTGTTAGACAAAACAGATTTTTCAGATCCATGATCATGTGAATTATGACTTGCTTGGTATCATGGATCACAGTGATACATTAAGCCCCTTTTTGCCAGTGCATGGCCTATATTCAAAGCATCCACAGAAGTAGAGACCTGACAACAATGTGATAAAACAAGGAAGTCTGGTCATTTGCCATACTAGGTACAATTTACTTGTAGTCATACCTAAAAACCAGTCTGTACAGAAATGGGTAAATTTCTCTTTACTAAAATGACAAAAAAAATTAGACTTGTCAAAATTGGAAGTACTAAATTTTGCAGATGACATATCACAGGTGGCTCAAAGGTTGGGATTTGTTTTACTAGCATTTTCTCCTTTAGCCACAATGTTTTCAAAAGCCATTTTCCTCCTGGTCATCAAAATTTCAGATTGTGTGGTAAAGGGTTAACCCTTTACCACACAACCGAGTTTTAATGACCCTGAGAGAGGAGCCTTTTGGAAAACACTGTGGAAAAGGAGAATTGGTGGTAACCAGCATTTTCTCCTTTTCCCACAATGTTTTCTGTACACTTGCTGACAAATCTCACCATAATTATGAGCAATATCTAATTTAATGTGAGCAAATGCTTTCAATTTGGACAAATGTAAAATTTTGTCCTTTGGTAAAGGGTTAAATCAGAGAATTTTAAGCCACACCCTAGCTGATTAGACGAGAAATAAACCTATTTAGCCAACAAATATGCTATGTAGGTAATTGCTACAAAAACCTCTGCATGGAATTCCAGGCAGGTTGTGAAAAGCTCCAGAAAATGCACTGATTATGCAAAGCATTTGTCGAGCGCATGTAAACAGAAGGTACCACTATTATCATATTCTGTTCTGCGAATGCTTTTACCCTATATCCCACAGTCCTGCGTTTTAACACGACCCTAGGAAAGAAGGCTTTTGAAAACATTGTGGGAAAAGGAGAAAATGCTGGTAACCAGCATTTTCTCCTTTTCCTGCAATGTTTTCTACCTTTCCCAAAACAAATTTCAGTTTTTTAGTCACATTTATCTTGTCGTCTGCAAATGCTTTCAATTTGGAAATGTCCAAAATGTTGTCGTTTGGTAAAGAGTTAACACATAGATCACTCAGCATGACCAGTGCGGCTTCAATGGTGGTAATTGTCTTTGAAAAGATACAAAACATTGTGGGTAAAAAGGAGAAATGCTGGCAACCAGCATTTTCTCCTTTTTCCACAATGTTTTCTGCTCTATCAGAGCTGAATTTGGCATCTGCAAATGCTTTGAAATTGGACTAGTCTATATATAATGCTGTCATGTGGTAAAGCCCCCCCCCCCTCGTTCAACTTAACTCTTTACAAAACGACAAAATTTAAGACTGGTCCAAATTGAAAGCATTTGCAGAGGACAAAATAAATGTGACTCAAAAACTGAAATTTGTTTTGGGAAGGGTAGAAAACATTGTGGGAAAAGGAGAAAATGCTGATTACCAGCATTTTCTCCTTTTCCCACAATGCTTTCAAAATGCTTCTTCCTCAGGGTCGTTAAAAGTCTGGATTGTGTGGTAAAGAGTTAAGTTTATCTGCTCATGCTGATGAGTGCAAAAGGCATGTTCAGACAGTGAAGGGTCGAAGCCGAGTTTGGAAACTGTGTGGATCATTATCCGATTGCAACTAATCATTGATCTACACTGTTGGAAACTTGGGGCATATTCTTGTCTCAAGTAAACATTCCCAGCTGTCACAAGCAAGTTTTTTCTACTGACTGAAAAAATGCTTCATTTTACCTAGTCAAGTAATCCCTCAGAGCATCAAACAAGCCTAACAAACATTTACAGTCTATAGCTAGTCAAATAATTTCAATTTCAAGGTTGCTTTTGTCCACAATGTCTAAGTAAAACAGTCAGTGTAGAACAAAGATCAGATTGCACATTTTGTACAATCTAATCTTGACCTACACTAGCCACAAAGGCAACTAAGGTTGTTAAAGTCACTTTAATAACACTTAACCAAGGGACAAAATTTTAGACTGGTCCAAATTCATAAGCATTTGCTGGCAAAAAATTAATTATGACTCAATGATGGGTTTTATAACAGAAAGGGTAGAAAGCATTGTGAGAAAAGATGAAAATGCTGGTTACCAGCACTTTCTTTTTTTCCCACAATGTTTTCAAGAGCCTTCTTTCTCGGGGTGGGGATTGTGTGGTAAGGTGTACAGGGTTAAGAAAAATATCAGACCTCACACCCATAGAAAATGCATTCCTATTTTCAACTCTGTTGTGGCTGAATATATCAATTTAGCTTTTTCCAACAGCTTAACACTTTACCACAAAATCCCAAGTTTTAACGACCCTGAGTAAAAAAGCTACTGAAAGCATTGTGGGAAAAGTAGAAAATGCTAGTAACCAGCACTTTCTCCTCTTCCCACACTGTTTTCAAAAGATGTCTTTCTCAGGGTAGTCTAAACTCGGGATTATGTTGCAAAGGGTTAACCCTTTACTGCACAATACTGCCTTTCAACGACCCTGGGAAAGAAGCCTTCTGAAAATATTGTGGGAAAGGGAGAAAATGCTGGTAACCAGCATTTTCTCCTTTTCCCACAATGTTTTCTACCCTATCAAAGAAAAACTGCACAATTTGAGCCACATTGAAACTGTCGTCTGCAAATCCTTTCAATTTGGACAAGGCTGAAACTTTGTTGTCTGGTAAAGGGTAAATTGTCTTCATTTAAGAGTTTGCACACTCAGTGTACACTCAAAAAACCATTGATATTGTGCTTTCTTAACAATTGCAAAATTCCTGGGGAGAGTTATGAATTTTTCTGCTCAAGTATCCATCGTTATCTCTGAAATTTGGCTCACAAATAAAAATACTTTGAATAAAACCTTCACTTTTTTTCTTTTCTGTATATTTTTTTTCCCCCTCAAGTCTCCTCAGCTATTTCTGAAACTTTGCTTACAACTAAATAATTACTTTGAATACAACCTTGGATTTGTTTGTTTCGCTTTTCCTTAACGCTTTACCACACAATCCTAAGTTTTAACGACCCTAAGAAAGAGGCCTTTTTAAAACATCATGTTTTCTACCCTATCAAATACAAATTCAGTCATTTAAATTGTCATCTGCAATTTATGTTTTCAATTTGGACATGCCTACATTTTTGCTTTGTGGCAAGTTGACTGTTTAACGCTGTACCAAAGAACAAAATTTTGGGCTGAACCACATTGAAAGCACTTGCAGACGACAAATTAGATGTAGCTCAAATGATAATTTCTGTCTTTGATAGAGCAGAAAACATTGTGGAAAAAGGAGAAAATGCTGGTTACCAGCATTTTCTCCTTTTCCCACAATGTTTTCAAAATGTTTCTTTCTCAGGGCCGTTAAAAGTGCGGTTGTGTGGTAGACGGTTCGTGGGCTGTTAATAGCCTATACAGGTATTTTTTCATTTCAAGCGAGAGTTTCTCAAAGACTCCTTGGAATGTCACATGATCAAAAGCATAGGTCGTCTACGTGGATTGGTATTCCAATCTGTACTATGACATCATGTCTGATGTAATAAAAATAGACAGAGTTATCTATTGCAGAACAATCATTGGGTTATTAAACACCTAACCACTTTACCACACAATCCCGACTTTTAACGACCCTGAAGAAAAAGCCTTTTGGAAACATTGTGGGAAAAGGAAAATATGCTGTAACCAGCATTTTCTCCATTTCCCACGATATTTTCTACCCGTCCCAGAACAAATTTCTATTTTTGAGTCACATTTATCTTGTCGTCTGAAAATGCTTTGAATGTGGACAAGTCCAATATTTTGTTGTTTTGTAAAGAGTTAAACACCCAAAATTGCATGCTTCTAGTGACTGCATGTCACTGTATATTTTCAGTCAATTGCAAAGAAATATATAATTATCTAGATGCATTCAACCAAGTTTTAAAAGGATTTTTGATTGATGACGTAAAACCCGAATAGCCCCATGATGATGTAAAAACTGAATAGCCCCATACAATGGTGTTTCATGGCACTATCCACCTCATGCAAGTATTTCATGTGCAACAGAACCTAGTTTTCTGCACCAAAAGGTTCAAATTTGAAAAAGCTGGTGATTAAGTGAATAATAAGGAGAAGTGTTTTCATGGTATTAACATAAAATATCAAGATCTGTTAGGAATTTGCAGTATACAACGTATTTTTGCTGAATATCCTTGTTTCAAAATAAGAGACATATTCCACTGGATATGAAAATAGTTCCCATAGTTTACAGTAAGATTACACTTGACCCATTTCTTTTCTCAAAGAAATTAAAATACCAAAAAAAAAAAACCCAAGATAAAAGTGCCCCAAAATGGTCTTGGACAGTCAAACCCATGTTAACTCTTATCTAACCCTAAGTAAGTGAAATGCAACTTTTTACACAATTGTAAAACCCTAATTTTTGCTATTTCAATGGTATTTTGGGGAGGATAGATATCTCCTTATCAGACAGTGTAGATCCAAGATCAGACTGCACGTTCTGTGCAGTCTGATCCTGATCTACACTGCCCACAAGAGGTCAGTCTGGAGTCGCGCTCAGCTGCCTACGGGTAAATTCTAGGCAGCCACCCTGTATCAAGCAGCCAAGGAAAAGTTGTCCACAAATTTCCTATATTATTCAAACTGTATTAACTCTTTACCAAATGACAAAATTTTAGACTGGTTGAAATTAAAAGCATTTGCAGACGACAAAATAAATGTAATCCAAAAATTGAATTTGTTTTGGGAAGGGAAGAAAACATTGTGGGAAAAGGAGAAAATGCTGGTTACCGGCATTTTCTCCTTTTCCCATAATATTTTCAAAAGCTTTCCTTTTTAGGGTTGTTAAAAGTTGGGATTGTGTGGTAAAGAGTTATAAGCAATAAGTTGTCTTCAGCAGTCATAACTTAAGTTTCTGAGGAGTTGCTGCTCAAGACAGATTTGACTTTATAAAAGGTTTTTTCAGTTAAAAAATTCAACTCTTCTTACTGATACAATAACTTTTGCACCTTTCTGGAGCTGAGAAGTTCTTCAAAGCAAGCATCTTCACAAATTAACAAATGTACATCACTGAAAGAAATTTGTGTTAACCCTTTACCACACAATCCCAAGTGTTAATGACCCTAAGAAAGCAGCCTTTTGAAACATTGTGGGAAAAGGAGAAAATGCTGGTAACATTAATGACAAAACATAAAATTGAATTTTTTTCTTTTTAGTTTCATGAAAAATTCGGGTTGGTGGATCAGTAAAATGAAAAATTAAAAACATGCGGCATAACATTATATCTTTGCAAGCCAAGGTGACGATCACTCCGTGGATCTTACCCCTTGGCTGATCGAGTCGAAATTTGTTAGCCACGTGATACGAATAATCATTGGTTGCAGTCAGGACTGAAAGCACCAATCCAATAGCGCATTACATTTGCTACCCAACATCAGCAGAACATAGATAAAAATGACCACAGGAGAAAGTTATCGGATATGCTGGGAATTATAACCAACAAAATACAGACGAAAAATATTTTCTACAACATTCACTTTCACAAATCAATTAAATGAAGTTTTAGGATACATCCCAACACCAGACGATGGACTGTCAAAGTAAGTGTGTGGCTTTTGCTTCGCGAAACTTAAGATTTCGAAAATAGATTTTGACTTGATAAATCGTCTGTCAAGTTTGCGATCTGAAAAGCAGTCAATCGTTGGCAAATTACGGAGAAAGCATGCTGAACAAATTATAATTGAACCAAACCTTAGTGGCCAACTGTCAACGACCCCTGTTAAAACAACAACACCAAAGTCCTTAATATATCATAGCCCAACACCTAGAAAGGTAAACAAGTCTTTGGCCAAAAGACTTATGTTACGCGATGTTTGATTGGTTTTCGATGACGTAAATCTAGGGGTGAGATGGGGTGTCTCCGTGCTAACAAATTTTGACACGATCAGCCAAGGGGTAAGATCCACATAGTGATCGTTACCTTGGCTTGCGAAGATGCATAACATAAGATATTTTCAAATTCAGGGGCTGAAACTTTGTTTCAGGGGCCAAACATAAGACTCTTTGAAAGTCCTTCTAAAACATTTTTACGTTTGCTTTTGACATAATCTGCAAAGGTTATGTATATCATGTGCAAATCATTAACACTGTTATGAAATATTCCTAAGCATGCATATTTGTAATATGTTTGCATTCCAAAGAGTTTTGTAGTGCACATTCCAACCATAATTCATTCACAGTCTACATTGACGGTAAGCTAATCCATTATCAGACATATTATTTTCTAACCTAATTATAATTTTACCAGATGTCAAAACTTGTCCATATTGGAAAGCATTTACAGACCATAGATCAAAATGTGGCTAAAATATGATCTGTGTTTGAAGGGTAAGCAGCATCTTTGGCAAAGAGGACACTGCTGTTCACCAGCATTTTCTCCTTCAAGCAGCATTTTCCAAAACCCATCTGCCTCAGCTAGCATTAATTTATGCTATAGGCCTATTCTGTAACTCACAGTTTTTATTATTACACAACATTAAGAGAAAAAAATTGAGAATATCTGGAACATGCACTTCACATGTACAGACTTCTTGTCACCAGTTTTTTTCTTTGACACACATCACCACATCATGCAATCTCAGTCTTTATCAGCAGGTTTAATGATCTATCTATCTGGCAGTTGACATGGTATCACTGTAATTTGTCACAAGTGAACAAAACACAAAATTTGTTGTAAATCTGCAAATTAGTCCCCCTAAAAAAGTGGCAGGTCTACATTTTTTGTTACACTAAGTCATTAAAGTTACTAGGTTTTTATACCAAGTTCAGCAACCTTACTGTTTCCTACAGGTAAATTACATCTTAATTTCGGAGTGATTATAAACTTAGCATTGTAGTCACAATGTTTTGAACTAAACGGAAATGTAATATAAAACAAGTTTTCAAGTTACTATAAGTAACAAACATATATGGCAAAACCTACAATTAGAAATGTTTCTGACTAAAAAGAAACGTAATATAAAGTTTGCCAGTTACTATCAGGAACAAACATTTATGGCAATACCTACAATGAAAAATAATATTTACATTAGAAAATGTGATATTACATTTCCTCCAGTTTCATATAACTAGAACTCTTAGATATAGTTACAAAGTGCAACAGCTACTCTGATATGCACCAGAATACAAGGCCATGAAGTAAGTGTAGGAATACAAGAAGTCCTGTGGTGTGCTTGACTCAGGTTCTGAACATTCTGTTCATATTTGGAACTCAAACTATTCCAAGAGATTACAATAATGCTCTTCCAACTACCTTAAACTCTTCCAAACTAATAAATCCAATAAAGCATTTGATATTTTTGATAATTTTTTTGATTCCAGTATATCACAAACAAAAGCTGAGTCTTGGGTCCTAAGATTTTGTTTTGTCAGTCTATTTTTCGCTGCACACAAACCAAAGTAAAATGATCAATGGAATAGGAATTCACTCATTAGTCCTCATGCAAATGATATTTTGCATCTTGTAATGGACCACTTTTAAGCCTTTGCCTGAGGACAAAATTTTAGCCTTGTCAAAATTGAAAGCATTTGCAGACGACAATTTCACTGTAGCTAAAATGGTGCAGTTTTTCTTTGATAGGGTAGAAAACATTGTGGGAAAAGGAGAAAATGCTGGTTACCAGCATTTTCTCCTTTTCCCACAATGTTTTTAAAAGGCTTCTTTCCCAGGGTCGTTAAGAGGTGGCATTGTGCCGAAAGGGTCAAAATAACTGTGACAAAAGGCAACATTTGTGTTAGTTACTACTTCTCCCATAGCCACTTTATTCTTTATAAGTTGAACCATGTTTTAAATCTTATCCACAAAATCCTGAGTTTTAACGACCGTGAAAAGGGAAAGCTTTGAAAACTTTGTGGGAAAAGGAGAAAATGCAGGCAACCAGCATTTTCTCCTTTTCCCATTATGTTTTCTACCCGTTTCAAGCCAAATCCTATCATTTGAGCCACACAAAATTTGTAGTCTGCAAATGCTTTCAATTCGGACAAGGCCAAAATTTTGTCGTTTGGTAAAGAGTCGTATGATATTGCTCATTCATATTTCATAGGGATGTCTTTAAAGATGTCTGCACAATTTGAAAATTTGTTTCTGGAGAACATATTTAAGAATGGTTCTTGTATGAAAATGACCTTTCATGACGAAAAATGATTTTTTCACTGCTTCAAACATGTAGCAAAATAGCCAGTGAAATAATACTGCAGTAGGCAAGTAAAAAAAAACATCCAATACATGAAAAAGATACCAAGAAAAAAAACGACCTCATTTATGCAGCGAGATGCATAATTTGTTTCCTCCAATGATAAAATAAAGTGAAAAAAATGTTCTGTGAAAAAACAGATGACTCAGCAATAAATCAGGCATGTAATTGTTAATATCCCATACCCTATTACATGAAGGGCCCCCTGTTGACCTAGCAATGATGTAAATTTGTATGGAAACTGATAAGCCAAAAGAACACAGGCTCCAGGTAGAAACAAAATTCCAGAAAGATTACTATAACCATTTGTTTGGGTTATCATCTGTTAACTCTTTACCAAACAACAAAATTTTAGACTGGTCCAAATTGAAAGCATTTGCAGACGACAAAATAAATGTGACTGAAAAATTGAAATTTGTTTTGGGAAGGGTAGAAAACATTGTGGGAAAAGGAGAAAATGCTGGTTACCAGCATTTTCTTCTTTTCCCACAATATTTTCAAAAGGCTTCTTTCACAGGGTCATTAAAAGTAGGATTGTGTGGTAAAGAGTTAACTCTTTTGCTGCAAATGTTGCCTTGGATAGCTTTTGCGGACAGCATAGATCAATATCAGACTGTACAGAATGTGCAGTCTGGTCTTGGATCTACACCATCTGCTATCTAATGCTAACCTTCAACCAAAAACAGGGTCAATTAAAACAAAAACAATACTTAGAGACCTCAAGAAAAGTGGGCTCCATTTAGTTAGCAGCGAAAGTGTAAATTCGTAGTGTCCATAACAGACAATTATACCAACTGATTACCCTTTACCAAATAGTCCTACTTTTTTAATAACCATAAGGAAGAAAGCTTTAAAAATTCTTTTTGGAAAACAGCATTGTCTCCTTTTCCAACCTATTCTGCCATTTCATAGTAAAATCTTACCTTTTGAGCGAGAGTTTATTTGTCGTCTGCCAATACTTTCAACTAGACCAATCTAAAATGCTGACTAAGGCATCTAAGGATGCTTTAACCCTTTACCACACAATCCCCACTTTTAATGACCTTGAGAAGTCTTTCGAACACAATGTGGGAAAAGGAGAAAATACTGCTAACCAGTATTTTCTCCTTTTCCCACAACATTTTCTACCCTATCAAAAACAAATTTGATCATTTCAGCCACATTTAAACTATTGTCTGCAAATGTTTTCAATTTTGACCCATTGTGACAAGTGATCTGTTTTACTCTCTCTTCTGCGGTACATGACACAGCAATAAAGCAAGATATAGACAGAAAGCTGTTTCTCACCTTTGAACACCTGTACACAGTATTTCTTGTCTCCTTTGATGTTGGAGGGCATGGTCTTTATCAAAGTTAAGAGGCTTTGCAAGTTCGAATCTCTCAGATTGACGCTCATGTTTGTGTAGCTTTGAAGGCAGTTCTTTTCCTGGGGATGCCCGATGGTCAATTGGTTCCAGACGGCTTGGTGAGTGCTCCAGGGAGGACCTATCAAGGCTTGGAGGGGGAGGCGGCAGTGGTAATCCTTTGTAGAGAGGATCTTGGGCTAAAATGACAGAAAGGGACATTACATTTATCAAGACAAAATGTAAGAATTACTTTTTCATTGTAAGCTGTTATGTTGCGAACACTTGACATCATCAGCTATATTAACCCTTTACCACACAATGACGCCTTTTAACGCCCCTGGGAAAGAAGCCTTTTGAAAACATTGTGGGAAAAGGAGAAAATGCTGGTTTCCATGGAAACCAGCATATTTTCCCTTTTCAAACACAAACCCTTTGATTTAAGCAAAATGATATTTTGTTGTAAATGCTTTCAATTTGAAAAAGTCTAAAATGTTAAGGTAAAGAGTTAACCCTTTACCAAATGACAAAATTTCAGATTGGACTAAATTCAAAGCAATAGAAGTCAACAAATTAAATGTTGTGGAAATGATGATTTCTCTCTTTGATAGGGTATACATAAGGCATTGTGGGAAAGGGAGCAAATGCTGGTTACCAGCATTTTCTCCTTTTCTCACAATGTTTTCAACAGCTTTCTTCCTCAGGGTTTAACCCAATACCAGATGACAAAATTTTAGCCTTCTCCAAATTGAAAGCATTTGCAGACGACGATTTCAATTTAGCTCAAATGGTGCAATTTTTCTTTGATAGGGTAGAAAACATTGTGGGAAAAGGAGAAAATGCTGGTTACCAGCATTTTCTCCTTTTCCCACAATGTTTTCAAAAGGCTTCTTTCCAAGGGGGGCGTCAAAAGGCGTCATTGTGCGGTAAAGGGTTAATACATTGGATTGTTAGATAAAGGGTTAAAGAAAAGGAGAAATCCTTAATTATTGTATCATGATAGCAAAAGCATTCTTTGATGATAGTTTCATTTTTCATTTCCTTGTATAATTGTCCTCTTTGTCAGATATTTCCCCTTTCTAACAAGTCTTGAATTTCACTGATTCAGAATTGGTCGCTTAAACCTTTACAAAACAATCCTTTGTTTTAAAGGCCTAATATCTGCCAAAAGAAACAATGAAGGTGTTAAAATGCATTTAAATTTAAATCATAGCAATTAAAAGCTTGGACATTATTGCGAAAATGACAATCTTTTATTGTGTGGCTAGTCCAAGTGTTGCATTTTAACACTCCCTATGTTTACTTTTGGCAGCTATTGTTACTTTAACTCTTTACCACACAATCCTGACTTTTAACGACCCTGAGGAAGAAGCCTTTTGAAAACATTGTGGGAAGAGGAGAAAATGCTGGTAACCAGCATTTTCTCCTTTTCCCACAATGTTTTCTACTCTTCCAAAGACAAATTTCAATTTTTGATCCACCTTTAACTTGTCGTCTGCAAATGCTTTCAATTTGGACTGGTCTAAATTTTGTCATTTGGTAAAGAGTTAATGATCCAGACGTTGAAGCCAAATTCTCCTTTTCCTAAATTTTTTTTCAACCCCAACTACAGACAAGTTTCACCATTTAAGCTATATTTAATTTGTCATCACCAATAACCCCCGATTTGGATCAGTCCAAAATTTTGTCCTTTGGTAAAGGGTTTAGTGTAACCATTTACCACAAAATCCCGAGTTTTGACAACCCCAAGGAAAAAGGCTTTTGAAAACATTGTAGGTAAAGGAGAAAATGCTGGTAACCAGCATTTTCTCCTTTTCCCCACAATGTTTTCTAACCTATCAAAAACAAACTCCATCACTTGAGTCACATTTAAATTGTTGTCTGCAAATGCTTTCAATGTGGAGCAGCCTAAAATTTTGTCCTTTGATAAAGTGTTAACCCTTTACCACACAATCCCGACATTTAACGACCCTGAGAAAGAAGCCTTTTGAAAACATTGTGGGAAAAGGAGAAAATGCTGGTAACCAGCATTTTCTCCTTTTCCCACAATGTTTTCTACCCTTCCTTAAACAAATTTCAATTCTTGAGTCACGTTTATTTCGTCGTCTGCAAATGCTTTCAATTTTGAGCAGTCTAAAATTTTGTCGTTTGGTAAAGTGTTGACTAAAAGAGATGAGACATTTTACATCATGGAGAAGATAATATGATTGTGGCCCAGCAGCTCTGTGAGTCATCCAATGTAATTTCAGGTAGTTTTACATTTATTTAGCTGTCTGTGTCTCCCCCATGTGGATAAATGGATAAAAAAAAACATGTAAATGCCTCTTCCTGTATGTATAAAATGATGAATGCCACCATTGTTGTGTTGTTACAGAATGTTACAAAAATTCTGGGGCTCTATTCTCAACCCATTGATCTTTTACCAAACAATCCCTAGTTTGAATGACCTGGAGGAGATAGTTTTTGGAAACATTGTGGGAAAAGGCAATAATGCTGGTAACTACATCACCTTGAAACCATCAACTGTCTACTAAACAACACAATTTTAGGCTTATTCAAATTTAAAGCTTTTGCAGACAACTTATTAAGTTACAAATCAAATGTTGAAATTTGCCTTTAGATGGCTACAAACATTGTGAGAAGAGGAGAAAATGCTAGTTATAACATTTTCTCCTTTTCTCACACTTTCAAAAGCTTTCTTTCTCAAGGTTGTTAAAACTTGGGATTGAGTGGTAAAGCGTTAAGCAACTCAAAATGAATAATATGAACATTTCTGGCCAATGGAGGAACTGTACTACAATTTTATAATCTTTGAGGCCATGGAAAATGTCACCATATCGGACAGTGTCAAGATCAGATGGCATGGTTTCAACCGTTGTCGATAGCATGTGACTGTGTTACTCTAAGCACCTTAACTCTTTCGGCACCAAATATTTGAACTCGGCCTCTTTCGTCAATTAAAAATGCAATCCAGTGAAACGCAGAAAGATATTAATCTTCTAGGCTTGACTTAACAAGCAGACTTTATAGATCCAAGATCAGACTGCATGTTCTGCGCAGTCTGATCTTGATCTATACCATCCGCAAAGTCATTGTTTCCGTCTATGGCACTGAAAGGGTTAAGTGTTATTAGATACAGGCACAAAGACATAGCCAGCACTTTCTCCTTTTCCTGCAATGTTTTCAAAGGCTTTCTTTCTCAAGGTCATTAAAACTTGGGATTATGTGGTCATGGGTTAATGTACTTTTTGAACAATCAAAAGTATTATGACAGAATTAACTCTGACGCTGATCATCAAACAATGATGGAGTGTTTAGACAAGCAACAAAAAAGTTTTACATATTATCGATCGAGGCTTAGAGCACCGAATAAACCTATCAGATACATGTATTTTCATCATAAAAATGTAATCTGAATACTGCAATTTCATGGTTGCTTTCGTTCACAGTGTTTCAGTAAAGCGGACAGTGTAGATCAGAGATCAGACTCCCCTTTTTATGCAGCCTGATCTTGATCTACACTGGCCGCAAAAGCTACGATATATGTACAGTCTTGAAAGGCGCTTTAAGGGTTAACCCTTTACCAGACGACAAAATTTTAGCCTTATCCAAATTGAAAGCATCTGCAGACGACAATTTCAATGTGGCTCAAATGATGCAACTTTTCTTTGATAGGGTAGAAAACATTGAGGGAAAAGGAGAAAATGCTGGTTACCAGCATTTTCTCCTTTTCCCACAATGTTTTCAAAAGGCTTCTTTCACAGGGGCGTCAAAATGCGGCATTGTGCGGTAAAGGGTTAGCTGTGACTTGAAATAGAAAATGCATTCTCCCAAATCTTCAACAATTTATTCAAGCCCACACCTGAACTTCTGCATTCACAGACAGCACTACCATACAAACTGATCTAATATAAATATAAATATATTAAACCTTTACTACACAATCCCGACTTTTAACGACCCTCAGAAAGAAGCCTTTTGAAAACATTGTGGAAAAAGGAGAAAATGCTGGTAACCAGCATTTTCTCCTTTTCCCACAATATTTTCTACCCTTCCCAAAACAAATTTCAATTTTTCAATCACATATTTTATCTGCAAATGTTAAGGGTTGTTAACTCTTTACCAAACGACAAAATTTTAGACTGGTCCAAATTGAAAGCAGTTGCAGATGACAAAATAAATGTGACTGAAAAATTGAAATTTGTTTTGGGAAGGGTAGAAAACATTGTGGGAAAAGGAGAAAATGCTGGTTACCAGCATTTTCTCATTTTCCCACAATGTTTTCAAAATGCTTCTTTCTCAGGGTCGTTAAAAGTCGGGATTGTGTGGTAAAGAGTTAAAACACTGTTTGGTAAAGAATTAGAGTAAGTACCATGGTATGATTTCATGACTGAGCATAATTTAATTCTTACAGTGCCAAGTCCACCTTTTGGACATTTAAAGTCTTAAGAAATAAGACAAAAATACATGCAATTTCAATGGTTTTTTTCAAGAATGTCCCAGCGAAACTATTGGTGTCTATCAAAGACAACATTGCACTTTCTGTGCAGTCTGATCTTTATCAACACTGACTGCACAGGCAACTTTAGTCTTAAAAGGCACTTTGAGGATTAACCCTTTACCAAACAATTCCATGTTTGCACGACCGTGAGGAAGCAGCCTTTAGAAAAAGTGGGAAAAGGAGAAAATGCTGGTAACCAGCATTTTCTCCTTTTCCCACAATGTTTTCTACCCTGTCAAAGAACTTCATTTGTACCACGTTAAGATTTGTCGCCTGCAGATGCCCTCAATTTGGAAGGGTCTAAAATTTGTTGTTTGAGAGAGGGTTAACCTTTTACCAGACGACAAAATTTAAGCTTGTACAAATTGAAAGCATTTGCAGACGACAATTTCAGAGTGGCTCAAATGGCACAATTTCTCTTTGATAGGGTAGAAAACGTGGGAAAAGGGAGAAAATGCTGGTTACCAGCATTTTCTCCTTTTCCAACAATGTTTTCAAAAGGCTTCTTTCTGAGAGGCGTTAAAAGGCGGTATTGTGCAGCAAAGGGTTAAGGATGGGACAGGAGAGGGTTGAAGGTTCTCTTCACACCTGAACAAGTACTTTAGATCCATTCAGATTTTTCGTTTCTAATTTATTCAAGGCTGCGTAAAGACGGTGCAAGTTATGAAATGAGAAGTTTTATGAATGAAATTTTCAGTAATAAATGTTTTCTCCCAAGGTTAGCGGGGAGATTTTTAAAAATATACGTATATTAAACCAACTTTTACCAAACCTATAATGCAATTTCATTCATTTTGATCATGGATCATTAAACAAATTTCTTAAACTCTCAACTGGTGACACAATGCTGACTTTTAACAACCCTGAGAAAGAAGCCTCTAGAAAACATTGTGGGAAAAGGAGAAACTGCTGGTAACCAGCATTTTCTCTTTTTTCCAAATGCCACATGTTTTCTCCCTATTTAACCATTTACCACACAATCCTGACTTTTAATGACCCCAAGAAAGAAAGCCTTTGAAAACATTGTTGGAAAAGGAGAAAATGCTGGTAACCAGCATTTTCTCCTTTTCCAACACTGTTTTCTATCCTTCTCAAAACAAATTTCAATTTTTCAGTCACATTTATCCTGTCGTCTGCAAATGCTTTGAATTTGGACTAGTCTAAAATTTGTCGTTTGGTAAAGAGTTAAGGACAAACACTAAAAAAGCCCCCTTTCTAAATGTTGTTAAAACTCACTATTTTGTTTTGTGGCCCAAATGATGGGACTCGTTGATGAACAATTGAAAACACTGTGGTAAAAGGAGAAAATGCTGATTGCCAGCATTTTGTCCTTTTACCACAATGTTTTTAAAAGCCTTCTATCCCTGGGTCATTAACTCTTTCCCAAACAAGCCCTGGTTTTCACGTGTCTGCAGTACAAGTCTTTTGAAAACACTGTGGGAAAAGGAGAAATTGCTCGTAACGAGCAATTTCTCCTTTTCCCACAGTATTTTCTACCCTTTTTGAGAACTTTCTGCCTATTTCATCAAATTTAAAATTGCCGTCTGCAAACTCTTTCAATTTGGACCAGTCCAAAATTTGTCGTTTGGGAAAGGGTTAAAACACAGGCTTGTATGGTATGGGGTTAAGTTGGCACATTGAGTTGGTAAAGAGGACCAAAGGTGTTGCCAGTTTCAAGACTGCTTAAGTCAGCCTGAATATCCCACCAAGTATAGGAGACTGTAGACTCCAAATCAGACTGCAATTATTCTTTGCAGTCTGATCTTAATCTACATTGTCCCCAAAGCAACTTCAGTTGTGCTTCATTGTTGTAAAAGGGTTGAAATAAACACAGAATTCTTTCGAAGTTTTAAAATCGAATAAATCAGAGGTAAAAAGTGCTGAACAAATAAAGGATTAAAGCTCCCAGCACCCCTGCTGATTTACCTAATGCATATGTGCCACGCTCTGGCAAAAGAGGCTTTTTTAATGCGTCTCCTTGACGCATGATACCACGCAAATCATCCCATGACCATGGATCCATAAAATCAATTTTGTCTAACAACCGACTGAATCATGAGGTAAATTGGTCCTTGGACATGCAGAAAATTGACCAATAGCAAAAAGTTTTGGCCCAGGTCAGTCTGTGCGGACTGCTCAGGCTGACCTGGGTTGATACTTTTTTGCTGATGCATTAAGCCCCCTTCTCACAGACCATGGCTCATATTTTGATGCAAATGCAAACAGATTACAGATATCTGAAGTGCATATCAACTAGCAAGGCAATGTTGTTTTATAGGGGGAGAGTATAAATACACCTTTGTTACAGACAACCAAAATTATGTAAATGCCATCAAATAAAAAAAGTTATGTAACTAACTCCCAGTCAGTGCAAATGATATTTTCTCCCAAAGTAGTGTGGATTCAAGATTAGGCTACCAGTTTTGTGAAGTCTGCTCTTGATCCAATTTCAGAATACAGCATACAAAAGAAAAATATTTTCTCCAGAAGAAGCATGGATCAAGATCAGATGACTAGCTTTGTGCATTCTGTTCTTGATCTGATTATGGAAAACAGCTAAAAGCAAGTGAAGTTGTAATTGATGCTGAGAAAGAGGGTAAAACAATGTTTGTTTTGACTCCAACGGTTGACAGATTTTATAATATAAATAACGTGACAACCTGAATGTCATTGAATGATTTCATTTATAGAATTCATGATAACCACTAGAGAGTAATTAACCTTTTATCACTAAATCCCGACTTTTAACGAACCTTTAGGATGAAGGCTTTTGAAAACATTGTGGGACAAGGAGAAATGCTAGTAATCCCACAATGTTTTTTACAATTCAGAGAAATTTCAGTTTTTGGGAAATTTCAGTTTTTGGATCACATTCAATTTGTCTCCTTTTCCCACAATGTTTTCGTCAGTCTTCCTTCTCAGGGTCCTTCAAACATGCTATTACTTGGTAAAGGATTTGCCAAGCCTGTAGCTCAGTCGGTAGCGTACAGGACTTGAGAACAGGAGGTCGCTGGTTCGATCCCCTGCTTGGCCAATTTCTTTCTGAGGATTGATGATAGTCATTGCGACAGGATTCATTCCTCTCTCACCGCTGACCATTGTTTCGACGATGGTTATGTGGGAAAGCAGCCAGTGGCTTGGAAAGAATACTGTGCGGAGTACTGGTAAAAGAAACTCCAGGAAAGCATGGATAGGTACACTGGCCGCTGCGATATAACTGAAATAATGTTGAAAACAGCGTTAAACACCATACAATCAATCAATCAATCATGGTAAAGGATTCATGTACCTAAATTATGTCTTCCTTACACCCAACAAGGCCTGTCACATAGTGTCACTATTAAATACTAATTCACCTGTTTGCTCTTTATCCACGAAAAAAATCTTTCCACCAACATTATCCAGTCGGCAAAATTTTTAAACTTATCTGTAATGAAAGTATTGCAGGCAACAAACTAAATGTGGATCAGGTGATGGGTTTTGTCTTCAAAAGCAAAAAAAACATAGTTAAAAGAGGAAGCCAACATTTTTTTTTTCCTTTTCCATGACTAATTTCAAATGCTTTCTTTTTTGGGTCTAAAAACACTGGATGATTTTGTACGGCTTAACCAGGCTTATTATGTCAATTATAAACTTTTCAAAAACAAAAAATCAGAAAATGAAGTAATTCTGGTCGTAAATTAATATCATTAACTCTTTACCAAATGACAAAATTTTGGAATGGACCAATTGAAAGCATTTGCAGACGACAAACTAAATGTTGCTAAAGTAATGATTTTTCTCTTTGATAGAGTAGAAAACATTGTGGGAAAAGGAGAAATTGCTGGTTACCAGCATTTCCTTTTTCAAAAGCCTTCTGTCGGGGTTGTTTGGTAAAGGGTTAAGATGTGACTGCTTCGTTCTTAATAGTTGGGGCAAACATGAATTTCGGGCAATAGGTGACTCCCAATGCCAGAAATCAATTTTTTTCCTAACTGTTGCAGAGGAGAAATTTTAAATTGAAGTTACTAGGAGTGATTGCTCCTTTTCTCATGATGTTTTGAAAAGCTGTCAACTGCAGGGACGTAAGAATCATGACTATTTAATTACTAGTTAAATTTCGTTCTGTCAGGCATTTACTGATGGCTGAAGCTTAAAAAATTTAATATCAACAGAAAATTAGAAAATAATGTTTTAATCCGAGTATTAAACTGTTAACATAATCTTGTGTATTAGTACCCCTGACTAAGAGGACTTTTCCAGTTTCCCGCAATGTTTTAAGAAAAAGTTTTCCTCAGGGTTGTTAAAACATGGGATAATTTTAGACTAGTCCAAATTAAAAGCATTGGCAGACAACAAAATAAAGAAGACTCAAAAATTTGAAATTTATTTTGGGAATGGTAGAAAACATTGTGGGAAAAGGAGAAAATGCTGGTAACCAGCATTTACCCTTTATCCACAATGTTTTCAAAAGGTTTTTTTCTCAAGGTTTGTTAAAAGTCCAGACTGCGTGGTAAAGTGTTAATCCTTTACCACACAATCCCAACTTTTAACAACCCTGAAAAAGAAGCCTTTGGAAAACATTGTGAGAAAAAGAGAAAATGCTGGTAACCAGTATTTTCTCCTTTTCCCACAATGTTTTCTACCCTTCCCAAAACAAATTTCAAATTTTGAGTCACATCTGATTTGTCGTCTGCAAATGCTTTCAATTTGGACCAGCCGTAAATTTTGTCGTTTGATAAAGGGTTAAACAATAATATTGCAGTGATATCTGTACTATAGAATACAGGACATTCTCCTCTGACTCTTTGCTCATTTTGAGAAATGATGCACTTTAGAATGGGTGAAACTTTTTTAAAAGTTGTGATGATTGGACAAGAAAAAATACATAAAAAAATAATTTTTCTATTTATCAGAATGTTTCCTGGGTTACTTTTACGTTCAGAAATTACCCATCAAAATTTGACCGTTTTATTTCAAAGTTTTCTTTGTGGGGTTTGTCTGAAAACTGAGTACCAGTACATGTTAATAAAATAAATGCTTTGTTGTTAAAACAATCTCCCATTGACCTCAGTCAAGTATGATCCTGAAATAAAGTCCGGTTTCAGTTAATTTGTTGATTGTTAAGAGCCGAAAAATAATTTTGAGTAATATTCAAGTTATGAGACTTTGGTTAGGATGGTTAAATAATTTAAATTGCGGGACACTGGTTAAAAAATAGTCTTAAAAATAAGATAATAGTATAATAATAATAAGCTTTCCAATGAAGATGAAGGAAATCAAAATGATTAAGTGAGCCAGAAACATCACAGACTATGTCCTTTTTTTAAAAGTAAGAGCTTATGCACAAAAATTTTCATCATCATTGAAAAAAATTGTGCCATACATTAAGCAATAAACGTGCCCCAATGATTCAGAAAAGAAGGTTAAATTTTTTCTCCATTTTAACCATTTCATGAACATTATATTTCAAGTATTCTAATCTTAATTTCCTCATGTGGATTTCTTTCAAAAAACTGGATCAAGTACAAAAAGATGTTTAACCCTTTACCAGACGAAAAATTTTAACCTTGTCCAAATTGAAAGCATTTGCAGACAACAATTTCAATGTGGCTCAAATGGTGCAATTTTTCTTTGATAGGGTAGAAAACATTGTGGGAAAAGGCGAAAATGCTGGTTACCAGCATTTTCTCCTTTTCCCACAATGTTTTCAAAAGGCTTCTCTCCCAGGGGCGTCAAAAGGCGGCATTGTGCGGTAAAGGGTTAATAAAAATTTTGCTGTGTTCTAACTTCTATCAAATCAGGCTAACAGAAACAAATAGTAGTACAATGTACCTGTAATATCTTTCATAAATTTTTTAAGACTACTTGGCTGGTCTTATGCAATGGTGAAACTCATAACAGCCCAATTCTTAAACTCTGATATCAAGTATAATAATGGGCTAAGCAACTTTTATTTGTAAAGTGTTGTTCTGCAACGGAAGTAAGAGATATCAAAACCCTTGAAATTTCCCATCAGTTTAACCCTTTCCCAAACGACAAATTTTGGACTGGTCCAAATTGAAAGAGTTTGCAGACAACAATTTCAAATTTAATGAAAATGGCAGAAAGTTATCAAAATGGGTAGAAAACACTGTGGGAAAAGGAGAAATTGCTCGTTACGAGCAATTTCTCCTTTTCCCACGGTGTTTTCAAAAGACTTGTACTGCAGACATGTGAAAACCAGGGCTTGTTTGGGAAAGGGTTAACAGTCAACGTAAAAATCCATTATCTATGCACTTGTGAATAGTTATTATCTCATATAATTATGCACTCAAAATCTCGGCAGGAAATAATGTGAAATAATGACTGCAAACTCTTGGTTACAATCAGAAAAATCAGATCCTTTACCAAACCATCCTGGGTTTTAACGACATTAACCCTTTCCCAAACGACAAATTTTGGACTCCTCCAAATTGAAAGAGTTTGCAGACCACAATTTTAAATTTGATGAAAATGGCAGAAAGTTATCAAAAAGGATAGAAAACACTGTGGGAAAAGGAGAAATTGCTCATTACGAGCAATTTCTCCTTTTCCCACAGTGTTTTCAAAAGACTTGTCCTGCAGACACATGAAAACCAGGGCTTGTTTGGGAAAGGGATAAAGAAGTCAAACTTTTGAAAACATAGTGGGAAAATGAGAAAAGGTTTGTAATCAGCATTTTCTCCTTTTCTTACGATGTTTTTTTATCTTTTCAAAAACAGATCTCATTATTTGAGCCTAATCTGATTTGTTTTGTGCAAATTTTGCTTTCAATACAGATGAATCTGAAGTTTTGCTGTATGTTAACCCTTTACCACACAATCCCGAGTTCTAACAACCCAGAGAAAAAAACCACTTTAAAACATTGTGGAAAAAGGAGAAAATGCTAGTAACCAGCATTTTCTCCTTTTCCTACAATGTTTTCTAACCTTCCAAAAACAAATTTCAATTTTCCAGTCACATTCATTATGTCAGATCTGTGACATTTCGTCAAAAACTACGTTCGTCGAAAAGGATCCCTATTATCCCTGACACTTTCCTTAACCCACACAAATTGTGGCTCAAATCTTCCTCCCAGACAGAGCTTTTCATGAAATAAATCTAGCAATTTAGCAATCAGTATTTTAAGACATACATGGATTTCGATGAAAGATGTTTTCGTCGAAATTTTGTGCACTGCATTTTGTTATCTGCAAATGCTTTCAGTTTGGACAAGTCAAAAATTTTCTCATTTGGTAAAGAGTTAAAGGGTTAACATGATTATCCCACTGAAGATTTTCCAGGTCATTTCTTTCATAGGACAGAAAACATTGTGGGAAAAGGAGAAAATGCTGGTTACCAGCATTTTCTCCTTTTCCCACAATGTTTTCAAAAGGCTTCTGTCTCTGGGTCGTTAAAACTCGGGATTGTGTGGTAAAGGGTTAAACATGATTATCTCATACAAGATTTTCCAGGTCAATGGCAAAAAATAGAAGAATCGGAAATGTTCAAAAGCAAAAACTGGTTGAAGTCATACTCCAGAAAATAATTATGGTTAATGGGGTAAGTGATTAAAAATGAATTTCCAGTTTCCACAACACAATATACTTTCAAAAATCATCTGCTATAATTCTACCTCCTTATCCTTCTCATCCTTGGCAAAAAATGCAAAAAATATAACATGATATAATCTTCAGAAGAATAGAAAACAAGTATGGTTGTTATACAGGAAAATATTTAGACATGGGCCTAATGCAGAAGATTTTTTAAACAACATGAGTAATAATTATACAAAAGTTAGTAACTGTTGTGTACAGGTATATAAATATGAGACATGTTATGGCAATAGGGGGCTTAATGCATCACTGTGATACATAATACTAAGCAAGTCATCACAGCATAATAGATCCATTTTGTGTAACAACCGACTGAATCATGAAGGATGGTGGTCCTTTTTCATGCAAAAAATGGCCAATAGCAAAAAGGTTCCACCGGGTTGCACCCTGCAGCCTGCACGTTGACCTGGGTTAATACTTGCATTTGCATTAAGCCCCCTTTTCGTACAGCATGGCTCAAATACAACCCATTGAGAGTTAACCCTTAAAGTGCCTTTCACGACTATAGTTGCGCTTGCTGCCAGTGTAGATCAAGATCAGGCTACACAAAACGTGTACGTAGCCTGATATTTGATCTACACTGTCCGCTTTCCTGAATCTCTGTAGACGAAGGCAACCATGAAATTGCAATTATTTGGGTCTTGTTTCTAGGATAAAAATGTCTAACAGGTTTATTTGGCGCTCTAAGGGTAAATCTTTGGTAGGCAATATCAAAGACACTGATTAGTGAAATCACTATAATAATTATGTTGTCCAAATAACAATATAATGTAGTCCCACATACTCAGTGAGTCTAGACATAATTATGCTCACACATCCAAAGCGAAGATTTAACTCTATCAGATGACAAATTCTGAAATGTATAAATCTAAATCATTTACAGATGACAAAATTTAAATATGATGGGACGCATTTGAAATGGTTGCAAAGAATTGTGGAAATGGGAAAAATGCTGGCAACCAGCATTTTCTCTTTTTTCCCTGCAAGGTTTAAAAAACGGCTTTATTTCAAAGATTTAGACCACCAAGACCTATTTCAAATTACACAAAGCACCCACATAGTATCAGAATTAACTGGACAGTAAAATATGTTTTTTTCAACAGGGTGAAAAACTTGTTCTTCATGCAACTTCTCCATTTCCAAACCTGCTTTTAAATGCTGTGAATCAGCCCACACATTCTCCATGAGTACTGGCGAAGTTTCCAGGTAGCAGAATCGAGAGAGATTAGAATTGGTTGCAAGAACTTGTTTCTCAATTGATGTAAAATAAGTATGTTTAACTCTTTACCAAACGACAAGAACGTAGACTGGTCAAAATTGAAAGCATTTGCAGACGACAACTGAAATGTGAATCAATTAATGTAAATTGTCTTTGATAGGGTAGAAAACATTGTGGGAAAAGGAGAAAATGCTGGTTACCAGAATTTTCTCCTTTTCCCACAATGTTTTCAAGAGGCTTCTCCCTCAGGGTCGTTAAAAGTCGGGACTGTGTGGTAAAGGGTTAAAGTTGTGAATCACAGGGATGTAAACAGTCTTTTGCATACAAACGATGTTCAGATGCACATCAGTTTGCAATATTTTACAATGAAATTGATTTTAACCACAACTTTATTGAGCCACATAACCCTTAACAAATAATCCCAAGTTTTAAGGATCCTTAACTCTTTACCAAACGACAAAATTTTAGACTAGTCCAAATTGAAAGCATTTGCAGACGACATGATAAATGTGACTGAAAAATTGAAATTTGTTTTGGGAAGGGAAGAAAACATTTTTGGAAAAAGGAGAAAATGCTGGTTACCAGCATTTTCTCCTTTTCCAACAATGTTTTCAAAAGGCTTCTTTCTCAGGGTCGTTAAAAGCCAGGACTGTGTGGTAAAGGGTTAAGAAAGTTTTTGAAAAAATTGTTGGAAAAGGAGAAAATGTTGGTAACCACCATTTTCTCTGTTTCCCATTATGTTTTCTATCTTTTAACAGACAATTTCAACCACTGATGCCACATTTCATGTTATCATCTGCAAATGCTGTGGGTCATTGTTTTGGAGCTGTTATATCTGATTGTACAGTAAAGTTTTAAGATAGATGTGTTTAACTCTTTACCAGACAACAAAATTTCAACCTTTTCCAAATTGAAAGCATTTTCAGACGACAAATTAAATGTTACTTAAAACATAAAATTTGTCTTTCATAGGGTGGAAAACATTGTGGGAAAAGGAGAAAATGCTGGTTACCAGCATTTTCTCCTTTTCCTACAATGTTTTCATAAGGCTTCTTTCCCAGGGTCATCAAAAGGCCGGATTGTGCGGCATAGGGTGAAATGTCCTATTATAAAATTGATTTTAATCAGTTTTATCATCAGCTGCTGAATTTTAAGCTTCACTGCATACTTAAGTTAGGTAAGACCGTAAGAATATAACTTTTTTAAGTTTCATTGAATAGATCTACTATGGTTATGTACGAATATCACCTTTGGTCTTTCAGCAATGGAAGATACTCATAAACGTGGTACCAGTACAAAGTCTATTGCAACCAGTACTTATTGTTTTATCATAATTTCATGTACTGAGTGTCACAGCTTTAATCCTTACCAAACAATCCAGTGATTTGGCTACCCTGAGACAAAATGCTTTTGAAACCGCTGTGGGAAAACGAGAAAATGCTGGCAACCAGCATTTTCTACTTTTCCCACAATGTTCTTTCACCCTGTCAAAGCCAAAACTCCAATTCTTTTTGCACATTTAATTCATCATCTGTCAGTGCTTTTAAATTTTACAAGTTTAAAATTTTGTTGTCTGGTTGAAAGAGTTAACCCTATACAAGACAACAAAATTTTAGCCCAATCCAAACTGAAAACATTTCCAGAAGACAATTTTAATATGGCTCAAATGGTGCAATTTTCCTTTGATAGGATAGAAAACATAGTAGGAAAAGGAGGAAATGCTGGTTACCAGCATTTTCTCCTTTTCCCACAATGTTTTCAAAAGACTTCTTTCCCAGGGTCATTAAAAGGCAGCATTGTACAGTAAAGGGTAAGCACGAAGGACTGTATGATATTAAACTTAATGACATACTGTTTCTAACTTTGAAGCACAAGCTACTTTTTAAGAGGAAAAAAACAACAGCCAAAAACATGTGACTGCTGCTAGAGGCCCTGATACCATTGGATCTTTACCCTCTTCATACATGATGGATAGCAGTCACCATTATGGGTATAAAAGGATAATTTTTAATTCCTTTAACCCTTTCCAAACAAGCCCTGGTTTTCACGTGTCTGCAGTACAAGTCTTTTGAAAACACTGTGGGAAAAGGAGAAATTGCTCATAACGAGCAATTTCTCCTTTTCCCACAGTGTTTTCTACCCTTTTTGACAACTTTCTGCCATTTTCATCAAATTTAAGATTGTTGTCTGCAAACTCTTTGAATTTGGACCAGTCCAAAATTTGTCGTTTGGGAAAATGGTTAATCAGTAGTGGTACAGCCTTAACCTAACCTGTGACAATTCTACAAATTCTGTAACTACCATTAGCACTGAATGAAATACACAATTGTCCACCCCTTGAAATCAGCAAAAATTCTAAAATCAGGCTTGAGAATTCACTATGATTTGATAATTTATGGGAAAAAATAAATGATGTTTGACACAAAAATTTATCTAAATCGAAGATCTAAAGTTTTCAATTCATTCTGTATTATTATTATGCATCCTTAATGAATATCATGAGTTTAAAGATACATCCTTACAGCCACTCAGCCAGAGAGAAAAAGCCTGCTAAAATTTGATAAAATGTAGAATGGTTCAGAGTTTATTCATCTGTGTAAGCATAGATGAATTACCCAATACATATGGTGTAAGGAATAAATACACAATCATATTGGAAATCCTTTATTTAAAACTGGAAACTTCACAACAGTGATTTCTTTCATGGCCTCCAGAAAATGAAATGCATTTTCTGTCGATCGTCATCTACGCAACCTTGTAAATGTCAGGGGCAACATTCAAGGCATGAAGATACAAGAATGATTATAGTTTGATAAAATATAGCTGTAGACGTATCTTTGAAAATATGATGATTCTCAAAAAAAAAAGGGACAATCCTAGTTTCATACATTGCACCAAGGGAGCCACAAATCATTCTTTCATACAAGGGAGCCACAAATCATTCTTTCATAATCAGTGCAACCTGACCTCAAACCACAGCTTTTCACAGCTTCAGTTCTTCAATTGCATTCCTCAAATACTTGGGACTACATTTTTAAGCTAGATGTCAGAAATTTGAGAAAAGAGGTCATCTCATAAAGGAAATAGACCTGAAGTCCCATCAATCTTGACCCCTTCCCTCATATACCATTTTTTATTTTCAAGTTTTTATTGTTAAAGTCAATCAAGACAGGAATCAATTTTGCAGAAGATGATATTTAAAACATGTCACAGTAAAATGGAGAGACAATCAATATGAATAAGGGTTAGTAGATGAATGTAAAAACATTGAGGCAAAAGGTGACATTGCTTGTCCAAAGCAATTAATTTTTGCAATAAGGTATGTATTCAAAATTTTCCAATGGCAAGACATTAACCCTTTACCAGACGACACATTTTAGCCTTCTCCAAATTGAAAGCATTTGTAGACGACAATTTCAATTTGGATAAAATGGTGAAATTTTTCTTTGGTAGGGTAGAAAACATTGTGGGAAAAGGAGAAAATGCTGGTTACCAGCATTTTCTCCTTTTCCCACAATGTTTTCCAAAGACTTCTTTCCCAGGGGCGTCAAAAGGCGGCATTGTGCGGTAAAGGGTTAAAAAATCATGGACATGACGTAGGCTTTTTATTGAGACAGTTACAAAAAGAGAAGTTCTCTCTACAGACATTTTATACCATAAGCAAGACCTAAAGGTTGCACACTCAGCTCTGTTTTTCTTCAAAGTATATCACAACGTGTCAAACAGACTGTACATCTGAAGTTATAGAAATTTTTTGCACACCTAGCAAAATGTATCGATTTTTAAGAAAATAAATGCATTATGTTGTCCAAAAAAAGAGATGCAAAGAATTATCAACTGCCTTCTTTTTTAAAATATTTTTGTAAGTTTTGTTTTCATAACATTCCCTTGTCAATTTTATTCTATGCCAAGGTGTAGCTAGGAGTCTGACCAAAAAATCTCATGTCTTAACTACTATGAGAAGGCTTTGAAAAACACTGTGGAAAAAGGAGAAAATGCTGGTAACCAGCATTTTCTCCTTTTCCAACAATGTATTTTATTCTTTAACCAGTTACCACACAATCCCGACTTTTAACGACCCCGAGAAAGAAGCCTTTTAAAAACATTATGGGAAAAGAAGAAAATGCTGGTAACCAGCATTTTCTTCTTCTCCCACAATGTTTTCTACACTTTAAAAGACAAATGTTATGTTTTGAGCTACATTTAAAATGTTGTCTGCAAATGCTTTGAGTTTGGAATGGTCCAAAATTTTCTGGTTTGGTAAAGAGTTGAAAGACAAATCCAATCAACTGAGTCCATTTTCAATATGTCACTAGATTCTGCAAATGCCTTCAATCTGGACAAGGCTAAAACTTTGTCATCTGGTAAAGAATCATCCAAATTGAAACCATCTGCAGATGACAGTTTAAATGCAGCTGAAACTGTGCTACTTGGCTGTGAAAGAGTAGAAAAGATTGTTGGAAAAGGAAATGCTGGTTACCAGTATTTTCTCCTTTCCCCACAATGTTTTCGAAATGAGGGTAGTTGAAAGTTGGGATTGTGTGGTAAAAGATTAAGATACGTTGTTTCAAAGGTCAAGCAAGGATCAAACAATGCTGGGCTGGGACTTATGTGCGATGTGAATTGATAGCAATTTTAATCCAAGATGATACCACAGATAAACATTATTGATAATTATCAAATACTAATGATATTTATCTGCGAACATGAAATACGCCCAAGGTGACTGGACTCTGTGACACCCTGCTTTCGTCTGACAAATATACAAACATTTTATCATTGTATTATATCTTAAATATTTCAAAATATTTTTATTCCCTTAATGATAAAAATCATTTGAATAAACATATTATCAATTATTTTGAATCATCATTTGAATAAAGGAACAAGGAATTTTGTTTAAAATTCCAGACAAAATTCCTTGTACAAAATGACCTTACAGCTAACTCTAGGATAAGACTCGGAATTATTTGACACTATCAAATTCTTCAAACCATCTCTTTGACACATTTTTAGAATTTTCATATTATAGAAGTATGTGTAAAGATGCCAATATAATTTAACCCTTTACAAGACGACAAAATTTTAGCCTTGTCCGAATTGAAAGCATTTGCAGACGACAATTTCAGTGGGGGTCAAATGGTGCAATTTTTCTTTGATAGGGTAGAAAACATTGTGGGAAATGGAGAAAACACTGGTTACCAGCATTTTCTCCTTTTTCCACAATGTTTTCAAAAGACTTCTTACTCAGGGTCGTCAAAAGGCGGCATTGTGCAGTAAAGGGTTAACTCTTTACAAGACAACATTTTGAACTGCTCTAAATTCAAAGCATTTGTAGATGACAAACTATATATCGCCCAAAAGATGGGATTGTCTATAACATTGCAAAAAACATTTTTGGAAAAGGAAAAAATGCTGATTACAAGCATTTTCTCCTTTTCCCTCAATGTTTTCAAAAGCTATCTTTTCTCAGGGTTACTAAAACTCGGGATTGTATGGTAAAGTAAAGTAAAGAAACATTTAACCCTTTGGCACACAATCCTGACTTTTAACGACGCTGGGAGAGAAGCCTCTTGAAAACATTGTGGGTAAAGGAGAAAATGCTGGTAACCAGCATTTTCTCCTTTTCTCACAATGTTTTCTACCCTTCCCAAAACAAATTTCAAATTTTCAGTCACATTTATTTTGTTGTCTGCAACTGCTTTCAATTTGGACCAGTCTAAAATTTTGTCGTTTGGTAAAGGGTTAATGAGACAAAACATGGATAAATAAAGGCTTATGGAACTGTCCTTTGCTAGTTTTATTTTAGTACATGGTAGAAGTATTAAGGCAGTTGTCAACGCATGTCAATATTCTTCGAAGAAGTTATGTATTCGAAAAATGCCGCTTAGCGGAAGATAACGCTATTAAGGCTCTTTAACCTAAGGGTACTTGAAGCTCAGACCTTGTTTGCTTTAAAAGACAGTGGTGCGGATTAGAATCAGACTGCCAAATACTAAAGTCTGATCTTATGTTAATATGGTTTTTGGAATTACATGTATGTTCTGGCCAAAAACAGCCCTGAAACCAATATTTACCTATAGATCTAAAATTTGCTCACGACTAAAAATAAACATTTTATTTCCTTGCTGCACTAAGCATTAAGAATTGCACTCAGCAGAAGAGTTGTTCAGTAGTTACACAATAATTCTAATAGAGGCAAACATAGTAGTCATTGACAGGAAGCTCCTTTAACCCTTTACCGCAATGCCGCCTTTAAACAACCCTGGGGAAGAGGCCTCTTGAAAACATTGTGGGAAAAGGAGAAAATGCTGGTAACCAGCATTTTCTCCTTTTACCCATAACGTTTTCTACCCATCAAAGAAAAATTGCATCATTTGAGCCACAATGAAATTGTCGTCTGCAAATGCTTTCAATTTGGACAAGGCTAAAATTTTGTCGTCTGGTAAACTGATAATGTTCTGTATGATTACTCAACATATCTCAGAAATATCCAGTAACTGTAAAAATGTGAACTTGTCCTAATAAAAGCCTTTTCAGAATGCAGTTCAAATGTAGCTCAAATGCTAAAATATGTCTTTCATATGGTAGAAAACATTGTGAGAAAATGCAGGTTACCAGCATTTTGCCCTTTTCCCACAATATTTGAAAAGGCTTCTTCCTCTGTCGTTAAAACTCAGAATTGTGTGGTTCCACCTCTTCATGAAAAAAAGTCAGATGAATGTGTTTTTATGGGATAAATTATGTCCTCTCCAAAACCCAAGTTGTTGGTATTTATAATAACAAAACCTAAGTTGTTGGTATTTATAATAAATTGTCTAACCAGGACAGTTATAAATGAGAGTAATGTAAACTATGGTGTTTTCCAAACTATACTAGGCTGGGTTGGGTCTCTATTTATCAATAAAAGTTGGACAGATTAAGACCTTGGCAGTCACTTTTCAATGACTGCAAATGGACTGTAATATACAGTCCACAATAGTAACTTCAACTGTGATTGGTATGTAAGGGTAAATTGAATCTCTACAGTAGATCCAAGATCAGACTGCATGTTCTGTGCATTCTGATCTTGATCTACTTAGTCCACATTAATGCATCGAAAAATGTGAAAAGCCCTCTAAGAATCAAAAAGATAAAATTCTGACAGGACTGCTGTGTGTTTTTAACAATAGCCAATGGGCGATGGTCATTATTTTAAGAGCTTTTACAATTAGGTCCCCCCCACAAAACCAAATCTAGACCCAGCCTTTTTATTTTCCAAAAGAGTGCCAAAAACATTCTTAAACCCTTTACCACACAATCCCAAATTTTAATGACGCTGAGAAAGACACCTTTTGAAAACATTGAGGGATAAGGAGAAAATGCTGGTAACCAGCATTTTCTCCTTATCCCTCAATGTTTTCTACCCTCCCCAAATCTCAGGGTCATTAAAACTTGGGATTGTTTGGTAAAAGTTAAATCAGAATGCCAAGAAATATTCAATTCTTACCTGATGCTTTCAGATACCAAGGCCAACTATATGAATAAGAATACTCGTACAAGTCCGACAAGAAGTATGGTCTAGACAAAGCAAGAGAACAACTACAATTTGGGATGGTACACCAAGACATGGGCGGGCCTGCCTGGGGCCTCCATAAAGGCATCACAGTGGGTGATGGTAAACTCAAACTGCCAGAAAAACCATATCCATTAAATCCTGCACGAAGATCCGTAAGTCTTGGTTCAAGCAATGACATTGTAACTAGTATGATTCCGTAATTAAATAAACTGCAAGTTATATTTCTTAATGTACGTGTGTCACTTCACAAACTTTTAATTTCAAAATGACATCGTCACATTATGTTCATTTGCCACAAAACCTCATGACTCAACCATCATTTGTGTCATGTCAGTTCATGGAGAAACATATACTGTCACACAAAAATGTACAATTTTAACTGTAAAAGCAATGTCTCGGCTTAAACCTCATCTAACTTTTCATCTACTTTCTATCAGATAACACTAAAACCTCCTGCTCCACAATAAATTTTAATGTACTAAATATTCAGTCACTAATCTTTTTCTTTCTTTTAAAAAGTTTGAAGTATGCTTTGAAATGCAATATTCACAATGATAACATAACACAGACCCTCTCTAATAACTTCCACAACTGCCAGGTAGATTGAATGGGTTTACTTTTTCTCCCCAGGTAAAAACCACCAGACGTTTCGCACAGACACTTGTTAACCTTAAACTGTCTCCACTATACAAAACAGTTTACTATAAAACTTCATAACTCGGTGTGAGAATTTTCAACTAGGTGACTACTGATTGGCCAATTATGACCCTTGGCAAATGTTTATAGCTATTGGCCTATTTTTATTGGTTCAGTATTTCTGCTTGATTTGAAGTGTACCTTATATTTAGTTGCCCTTGAGCCGTTTAAATAATCATCTCATTCTTTCAATAAGATCATTTTGAACCTCTGCAGAAGTAAGATTAAAATTTTGATATATTTTTTTGTACATGGCCTGTTACTATACATTTGTTTGCCAATGTTTACTATTAATATCTTAGACCCTTGTATTTTATTTTGCATTGAATGAATCTGTGATACAAGCATCTTTAAAAAGAAAACAGTGATGAACATTACATTTTGGGATAACCGTTATCAGACAACAAAATTTTAGCATGTTGCATATCAGGAAGCATTCAAAGTTGACAAATAAGACATGGCTAAGATGATGGGATATGTCTTTGAAAGAGCAGAAAACATTGTGGGAAATTAAGAAAATGCTAGTTACCAGCATTTTCTGCTTTTCCTGCAATATTTTCAAAAGTCTATTTTATCTGGGATGATAAAACCAAGCATTGTTTGGTAAGAAGATAACTTAAGAAATGTACTGGTAACACAATACTTTCAGAAAATTACTTCTTTGACTTGCAACAGACCAGCTTTAACCCTTTACCAAACGACAAAATTTTAGACTGGTCTAAATTCAAAGCATTTGCAGATGACAAAATAAATTTTACCGAGAAATGGAAGTTTGTTATGGGAAGGGCAGAAAACATTGTGGGAAAAAGAGAAAATGCTGGATACCAGCATTTTCTCCTTTTCCCACAATGTTTTCAAAAGGCTTCTTTCTCAGGGTTGTTAAAAGTCGGGATTGTGTGGTACAGAGTTAAGCTTTTCCCACACAATTAAAGATCTGGAGGCAGAAAGCTTTCGAAAGTGCTGCTTAACATCATTTTCTCCTTTTCAGACAATCTTTTCTACCCTTTCAAAACCAACTTTCACCATTTGAGCCATCTTTAACTTGTTGTATGCAAATGTTTTGAATTTCAACAGGTCCAAAATTCTGTTGTGCAGTAAAGAGTTAACTCTTTCCCACACAATCCTGACTTCTAACAACCATGAAAAAGAACGCTTTTGAAAACAGTGTAGGAAAAGGAGAAAATGCTGGTTACCAGCATTTTCTCCTTGTCCCACCATGTTTTCTAACCTCTACAAAACAAATTTCTATTTTTGAGTCACATTTATTTTGTCGTCTGCAAATGCTTACAATATGGACTAGTCTAAAATTTTTTCATTTGGATAAGAGTTATAGACTTGTGGCAACAGGAGAAAAAGCATGTGACCAGCAATACCTACTTCTGCCATACAGTTCCCCCATGTATTCACATATCAAACTTTTATTCATGCTGATTTTTCCAATTTTATAAATATGAGAAATTTTCAATTTAGAAATAAGACTCTAATAACTGCAATTTCATGGTTGCTCTTTTGTCTTTAGCTAAACTGACAATGTAGATCACAGATCAGGTTTTTTGTTTTCATACTGCCATGAAAACAAAAAAAAAATCTCTTCATTCCTTATAATTCATTATCACAGACAACAAATACACACATAAATAATAATAAATGCATTTTCTTTTTTGTAAATCCAATATTGCAGTTTCTAATGCCCATTTTAATGATATTTCATAGCACATAAAAACCGCTTGCTCATGATGTAAAAATGTGTAACTCCTCATAGCATCAAAGATTGTAGATTTATGGTAGTAGATCTATAACTAGAACTTCTTGCTATTGGTCAATTTTCTGTATGTGCAAAGACCAGTCTACCTCATGATTAACTCTATACCACACAACAAAATTTTAGACTGGTCCAAATTGAAAGCATGTGCAGACGACAAAATAAATGTTACCAAAAATTTGAACTTTGTTTTGGGAAGCACAGAAAACATTGTGGGAAAAGGAGAAAATGCTGGTTACCAGCATTTTCTCCTTTTCCCACAATGTTTTCAAAAGGGTTCTTTCTCAGGGTCGTTAAAAGTCGGGTTTGTGTGGTAAAGAGTTAAGAGGGCTGTTTAAAAAAGTTGCTATTATTGATCCATAATTACTAGCATGTGACGGCTTCATCGGGTATTATGCATTATGTAGTTGCATTAAGCTCCCTTTTGCCAGAGCATGACCCAATTTCTTCTCCATTCTTTTAACATCCCTCACCTTTGAAGTTGGTGTGATTAATTAGTATTCTTATCTTAACCCTTTACCGCTTAATGCTGCCTTTTGATGCCCCTGGGAAAGAAGCCTTTTGAAAACATTGTGGGAAAAGGAGAAAATGCTGGTAACCAACTTTTTCTCCCTATCCCACAATGTTTTCTACCCTATCAAAGAAAAATTGTACCATTTGAACCACACTGAAATTGTCGTCTGCAAATGCTTTCAATTTGGACAAGACTAAAATTTTGTCGTCTGGTAAAGGGTTAAAGGCTAGAAATAATATATGCAAAATCATGCTTTGAATTTTGGCATGTACCATTCAGCATTTGGTTTTCATGAGTGTTAGTGAACTAGTTTTTGATCAAATGTAACACAGTCATGTTCAGACATGTTAAAAATATTATCAAGACAAACATTCTGATCAAATTTCACAAGTCTCAGACTGAAAATGTGGCCTCTAGAATGCACCCAAGGCTTTACTACGATTTGTCCCAGTCACGTATTTCTTGACTCCACATGACCCAATTTTGAACTTCAGAAATTATTAGGAATAACATTCTGGCCAAGTCTCATCAGCATCAGACTGATATTAATATCTCTTCTAGAGTCCACATTAGCTTTTTCTATGATTGACCCGATGACCTACTTTTTGACCTGTCATGACCCTTCTTCAAAAATGTACAAAATATTATTAAGGCTAACATGCTGACCAATTTTCATGAGGTATCAGACTGAAAATATGGCTCAAAGAGAGCACACAAAAGTTTTCTAAGATTTATTCCAGTGACCTACTTATTGACCTGATGTGACAAATATTCTGACCAAGTTTCATGTGTATCAGACTGAAAATGTGTCCTCTAGGATGCACACGAAGTTTTTCTAAAATTTGTCCCAGTGACCTACTTTTGACCTGATGTGATCCAATTTCCAGCGTGTCTGAGATACCAAAACAAATATTTTATCATGTTTTATGAGTATTGTACTGAAAATGTGGGCTCTGGAGTGCACGCCAGGTTTTTCTTAGATTTGACTGAGTGACCTACTTTCTGACCCCCATGTGACCCAACTTCAAACTAATTAGAGATATTATCAAGACAAACACTCCGACCAATTTTCATTAGTTACTATCCGACTGACAATGTGGCCTCTAGAGTGCACACAAGGTAACTGTTTACACCCAGACGACACATGCCGTACGATAGACAGCACAATCCCAAAAACTCGCCTTCAGCACTTTGTGCTCACTGGTGAGCTATTTGGCTCGTCAAAATCAAAAGCAGTTGAAGACCACAAAACAGTGGTAAAATCTACTAAAAATTTTGAAATTGTCTTTGAAAATGCAGAAGACATTATAGGAAAAGAAGAAAATATTTGTTAACCCTTTCCCAAACGACAAATTTTTGACTCGTCCAAATTGAAAGAGTTTGCAGGCGACAATTTTAAATTTGATGAAAATGGCAGAAAGTTATCAAAAAGGGTAGAAAACACTGTGGGAAATGGAGAAATTGCTCGTTACGAGCAATTTCTCCTTTTCCCACAGTGTTTTCAAAAGACTTGTACTGCAGACTCGTGAAAACCAGGGCTTGTTTGGGAAAGGGTTAACATGTTTTCGCAAGTTGTCATCTTTAGGCTCACTGAAACTTGTTATCATTTGGTATAGGGCTAAATGTGATGTAAATGATGAGACATATAATTCTATGGGTACAAAACTTTGTGGGAAAAGGGGAAAATGCTGGTTTTCCTCTTTCCACAAAGTTTTCTAAAGTCTTTTCCCTCGTGGTGCCAAGCCCCATAGCTTAGTCAGTAGCGTACAGGACTAGAGAACAAGAGGTGGCTGGTTCGTCCCCGGCTTGGCCAATTTCTTTCCGAGGATTGATGATAGTCATTGCATCAGGATTCATTCCTCTCTCACTGCTGACCATTGTTTCGACGATGGTTATGTGGGAAGCAGCCAGTGGCTTGGAAAGAATACTGTGCAGAGTACTGGTAAAAGAAACTCCAGGAAAGCACTGATAGGTGCACAATGCCATACCATACCATTCTCTCGGGGTTTGCAAAAACAAGGAAATGTATTATAGGTATACCATTATCGATCATTACATAATCTACCTGCATAAATCACTTTTGAGTTTTTTGAGAAGTCCCCCTATCTAAAATTTTATGAATGGAGCAAAGTTGGGATTCAGCCGACTGTAGATAAATCTTCAGAGAAAAAAATAAAACATGCGAATTTTTTAATGAAAGGTTTGTATCCTCTTATCAGATCATATGAAGTACTTTTTTCATGATTTACATTAGACTTAAAACAACTTTTTTCCTGATATACCTGCTTTTTAAAAAGCAAGCTTAATCCCTTTCTTCTATAACTACCCATTTTATCACTTTTCGGAATTTTCTGACTCTTTTTTTCTCATTTTAACCCTTGTGTGGCAGAGAATATCTATTTAACTCTTTACCAAACAACCACAGGTTTTCACGACCCTGAAAAAGAAGCCGTTTGAAAACATTGTGGGAAAAGGAGAAAATGCTGGTAACCAGCATTTTCTCCTTTTCCCACAATGTTTTCTACCCTTCCCAAAACAAATTTCACTTTTTGAGTCACATTTATATTGTCGTCTGCAAATGCTTTCAGTTTGGATGAGTCTAAAATTTTGTTGTTTGGTAAAGAGTTAATTACTATAATTGCAGCTATGGTGTGCGTAGATCAAGATCTGACTGCACAGAACATGCAGTCCAATCTTGCATTTACTCTGTCTGTGATTAACCCTTTACCAATCAATTCCGACTTTTAACGACCCTTTAAAAACACTGTGCACCTACCTGTGTTTCCTGGCTTTATCACACCAGTACTAACACAATTTTCTTTTTAAGTCACAGACTACTTTTCTCACATGCATCAGAGGTGAGAGGCAAAAAATCTCCGCAAAGAAAGTTTGCTTCAACCGGGTATCGAACCCATTAATCAACCACCAGGTCACGAGTCGGATACGTGACCACTGAGCTACCCAGGCAGGCCTGCTGCATTTAAACTTGAACACATTATGTAGGTTATCTGATTGTTAACAAAATGTTTTCAAATTTCTTTGAATTCAATGAACAACTGTAAAATAACACAACTGTAAAATAATCAGCATGTTGGGATTTTGATGATTCATCCACCATTTCCCTGTTACCTGTTGAAACCTTCAGACAGCTACAGTGAAGAAACTTCTAATATACCAGTATCCCTTATTCAGTGCTTAGCATTTAAAGCAGAAATCTAGTTCCATTAGCAAAGTGTAGAATTAGATCAGACTGCACAGGGCTTGTAGTCTGGTGTTGGGTGTAATTTTTGTCTAACACTCTGTGAGACAGTCAGACGTAAAAAGCCCTGAGGTATCTTAGTACTATCAACAACAGATTGAAAATGACCATTTCAACCATTCAGCTGGGCCCATCTATCTCAAAACTTTAATGTTTCGTAAGTTACAGTTACCTTTATGACTGTTTTACGGGGACGTTGCGATTTTCTTAAAGTGATCTCTCAAAACCGACCTTAACACTCTCGTAACGAAAAACCATTTACGATCGTATCATTTAAAAGTGACGTCATTTTCCCTCCGTATTGATTAGAATTACACACCGGGGACCATTTTACCAACAATTCGTAAGTTTTTGCGTAAGAATTTTCATGACTTTACACCTATGTTCAGATTTACGAAATTCGTAAATCTGTTTTACTAAACTTTCGTAACTGTGAATTTGCATAAGTAAATATTTTCATAACTCTTTAATTGAAGGTAGAAACAGTAAGTCCCACGCACTTGTTACGTAGGTAAAGAGTGCGTACTGTTAAATTAGAGGCAATTTACACATATTTACCCTACATTTCTTGCGCTTTACGTCATCTCATATGTCAGGCACTTCCATCAATTGTAGATACTGTGTGTGTGAAGAAAAATATAATTTGTCAGAAAACGATATTTATGTCTACTGTGGATAGCTGTGAAGATAATTATGATGTTTTTCTCAAATTTTCATAATCTATGACGACACATTGCAAAAAGGCATGCAACACATGAAAAGGGCCCTTTGGACATAATTATGCGCAAAAGTGTGTCATCCAAGATCAGCCTGTGCAGTCTGTGACTAATCCAAGACGACACTTCCCGTTTTTGAGCATTTTTCTGTTTCACGAAAGTCTACTGTATGAAAAAATCTTATGTAGTTGTAAAGTGCCATCTCGGATTAGCCTGTGCAGGCTAACCCAGGACGACACTTTACCCAAAATTTCTGAAGGTCTCATTTCGCATGTTGCAGGCCAAAAAAATGCCTCCAGACTTCGGCCTATGTTCTTACTTATCACCGATATTTTTGTACGTATTGCTACTCAAAAACTCATACTTAGGTATGCAAGTTTCAGTAAAACCCAAAATTTGGACTTTTAACGCTAAAACTTGCGAAATCTTTTAGTTACGTTTGCTAGTTTTTTCAGTAAAACGGTCCCCTGGAGATATTAGTCTATAAGCAGTAGTCCTTTACACACTTACTCTATCAAGGTTTCCGGCGATTTTTTCGCCTCTCACCTCCGATGCATGTGAGGAAAGTAGTCAGTGGCTTTGGAAAGAAAGTTGTGTCAGTACTGGTGTGAGAAAGCCAGGAAACACGTAAGTGCGTCGCTGACCGCCATGATATGACCTAAGCTGTTAAAATGGCGTTAAACTCCAATACAAACAATACTCTATCAAGGATGAAGTAAAAAACAAAAGAAGTCAAAGAAGATAGACCACACATGATTTACATCAAAGCATTAACATTATGAAATACTTGAAAGAAGCATAATGAGCATTATTACTGTTCCAGTTTAAAGCACTTGTCGTTTTAGTCCTCACTTTGTCGGCAAATGTGGACTAATAACTATTGCTTGTCAGCTGCTCTGGCAAAAGTTTCGCTACCCAAACGTCCAACTCTAATGCAGTGGTGGAATGTATGCCCCACCAAGAACATTAAAGAGAGTAACAATTGATCATCCGTCAAGGCGGTATTTTCTAATCAATTCCATGTCATCTATGTAATCTAAGGGATTCATTCTACCCCTAAAAACTCGCTGGCTATATTGTTTCTTCTGTGGGGTCTGTTCATGTGTAAAAATAATGCCATTTTGAAAAATAAAACACAACACCAAGTTTTTGTGTATTACTGAAAAATAGCCTACGATTATGCTAAGGTAGTTTTGGAGTGGCCTTAGTTTAAGGTCAGGTTTACGATCGGCCCTTAAGTTACGATGTTTTGAGAAAGACGATAAAATGCTTACGAGGGACCTAAGGTTGGTTTAAGATGATTGTAGCACTTAAAGTGCTTTGAGATAGTGGGCCCAGCATTCTAATGGTTGATTCCTCTAACCCTTACCACACAATGCCAAGTTTTAACAACCCTTAGAAAGAAAGCTTTTGAAAACATTGTGGGATATGGAGAAAATGCAAGTTTTCCTTTTCCCACAATGTTTTCTACCTTTCAAAAGACAAATCACAACATTTACCTGTTACCGCACAACAAAATTTAACACTTGTCCAAATTGAAAGCATTTGCATATAACAAACTAGATAAGGCTCATGTGGTGAGATCTGTTTGTAAAAGGACAGAAAACATTGTGGGGAATGGAGAAAAATGCTGGTTTGCAGCATTTTCTCCTTTTCCCACAATGTTTTCAAAAGGCCTTTTTCTTTGGTTCATTAAAACTCAGTGATGGTGTGGTAAAAGGTTAAATAAAAATGAAGTTGTCTGCACATGCTTTCAGTTTGGAGATTCTAAACTTTCGTCGTTTGGTAAAACCAGAGTTAACCAGAGTTATACTCATTTTTGATACAGTTTACAGACTTTTATAGATATTTTTAAACAAATCTGGACAATAAATCTGAAGTTTATCCTTAGTATATTTCACTTATCGTCAAGTCAGGGTCACTCAAGTGTCTGCAATCAAGATGTACATTTTATCACTTTCAACTGATTACTACTTAAACTGATTATTTTCAGCTGATAATTACAACCCCATTCTGATTTCGAAGACTCTTTTTTTTTTTTCCAATAAAAATCTCACAGTTACCAATAATGTAGATTCAAGATCAGACTGCACATTCTGTGCAGTCTGATCTTGATCTACATCATCAAAAGTGGGATGCACTTAGCAACCTGAGGGCTAAGCATCACACAACCTTTGACAGAATGTGAAGCATAACTTTTAACCCTTTACCAGATGACAAAATTTTAGCCTTCTCCAAATTGAAAGCATTTGCAGACGACAATTTCTATTTGGCTAAAATGGTGCAATTTTTCTTTGATAGGGTAGAAAACATTGCGGGAAAAGGAGAAAATGCTTGTTACCAGCATTTTCTCCTTTACCCACAATGTTTTCAAAAGGCTTCTTTCCCTGGGGCATCAAAAGGCAGCATTGTGCAGTAAAGGGTTAAATCTTTCTAGGTATAACTCTGGTAAACCAAACAACAATTTTTTTACTGGTTCAAATTCAAAGCATTTGCAGATGACAATTTAAATGTGGCTAAAATGATGGAATTTGTTTTTGATGGGGTAGAAAACATACTGGGAAAAGGAGAAAATGCTGGTTACTAGCATTTTCTCCTTTTCCCACTGTATTTTCAAAAGCCTTCTTTGCTAGGGTTTTTAAAACTCGGGATTGTGTGGTAAAGAGATAAAGAGTTACATAATATCAGATAATTTTAAATCTAGATACCAGTTTCCTGTGTGTAAACGCTTAGCAAGCTTAGCCTACATTAGGCACATTTGTGGACAGTGTATACCAAGATCAGCCTTTACGAAAAATGGCAGCTGATCTCGAATTTACATTGACAAATAATTTGAGATAATCTTGCTAAAAACATCCTTGATTTTGCAATATTGGGTCTTTTCTTTTGAGGGGAAAAGTTTATTTTGTTTCTATACAGTTCCTAAGTTTAAATCTAATGCATTTGAAAACGAAATGAACATTTTTATAGAGAGCTACACACAGCAGATTTCCATTAGATAAGTCCAAAACCCTTATCAAAATGATCCTACATTTTTACGACCCTGGAGAAGTAAGCATTTCAGATCATCCTTGTAAAAACCATTTTTTCCTTCTGCTACAGTGTTTTCTACCCTTTCAGAAACTTTTCCATCACTTGACCCATATTTAAATTTGTTGTTCCCAAATTTTGTTGCCAGGTACAGAAGAAAGAGTAATTAACTCTTCACCAAACAACAAAGATTTAGACTTGTCCAAATTTGAGCATTTGCATACAACAATATAATTGTGATCAAAAAATTGATTTTTTTTTTGTGGCAGGGTAGAAAATATTGTGGGAACAGGAGATAATGCTGGCTACCACCATTTTTTCATTTTCCCACAATGTTTTCTAAGGCTTTGAAAGGTAAGTCCCACAATTTTAACCATATTTTTTTTTTTGTCTGCAACATAATGTTAATATGGACAAATCCATAATTTTGTCCTGCGGTAAAGATTTAACCCTCTAACATCACCCGTTAACCATCCCTGAGATTAAAGACTTTTGAAAACAATGTAATAAAAGCCAGCGACTTCTCTATTTCCTAGTACATGTATCTGTGTATTTTTTACCCTTCCACACAGAAATCAGATTGTTTTTTAACCATATTTAAATTATTAAATGCTTTCAGTTTGGAAAAGTTTAATATTATTATGCCTTTAGGCAAGGAGTTAAATTCCAAGAATATCAAGGGCAACAAAAAGCAGTCTTTACTGATAATGTGATAAAGATCAGATTCAAAGAATGTGCAGCCTAATCTTTGATCTTAGAATGCCCGATATATTGTGAGATATTTAGGCCAAAACTTGGATGCCTTGCAGTTGCAATATTTAGATCTTTCCCTCTGACATAGAATAATTGGATTTTAGTATTCAGCACCCTTAGGGTTCAAGGGACTTTAACCCTTTACCACACAAAGCTGACTTTTGACGACCCTGTCAGGAAGAAGCTTTTTGAAAATATTGTGGAAAAAGGAGAATATGCTGGTAACCAGCATTTTCTCCTTTTCCCACTATGATTTCTGGTCTATCATAGAAAAACCGCATCATATTAGCCACATTGAAATTTTCGTCTGCAAATGCTTTCAATTCGGACAGGTCTAAAACTTTGTCGTTTGTAAAGGGTTAATTCTTTACCAAGCTACAAAACTTTAGACCCATTCAAATTGAAAGCATTTGCAGATGACAAATCGCAAGTGGTTGAATTCAAGGTCTATAATAGGATAGAAAACACTGTGGGCAAAGGAGAAAATTCTGTTTCTGAAAAGTCTTTGTATCACATGCGGTTAGAATTTCAGTAACGCCCTGAAACATTATGGCAGACAACTTTCAAAGCATCTCTGTATATTAAATCTGTTCCCACAAGACAAATTTTAGACCCTCCCAAATTCAAAACATCAGCAGACGACAAATTCAAAATTAATACAAATGAGCTTAAGTTCTCTGAAAGGGTAGGAAACTTGTTTCTCCTTTTCCCACAATGTTTTCAAAAGGTTTGTTCCTCAAGGTCGTTAAAAGCCGGTATTGCGTGGTATTACGAGATAAACATCAACATGAAATTTTGACAAAACATATCAATGCAATTTCACTCATTATCAGATGAAAAAATATTAGACTTGTCCAAAGTGACACCATTTGCAGACAAGGGGTTAGCAAAAAGGAGTAATTTCATGATGCTGTAAATAATTTTAGCATTTTGCAGGTGGTAATTTGCTAAGTACATCTTATCTGTGAGTGAAGTGTAATATATGATTTGTCAATTTTACCCCAATCTGCTGAAAGACTTTGATTTAATAAAAGATTAAATTTTAACGAGAAAAAAGATCCAGGAATCCAAGATATGCTGGATTCTGTTGCACGATACTCTGCAGGTACATCCTTTACTGCTGGCTTATCAGTCATCAACACTTCCTCTTCAAAAAAAAAAACTTTTGAAACATTCCCCCACCATCCATTCCCCTCCATACTTTTTTCATGAAGTTTTGTATTAGTATATTGTTAATAAATATTCTATTCTTGATTATTGAAACCATCATAAAAAAAAGATAGATAAATAAGAACTGAATACTAACAGAGAGTAAAATAACTTTTTACACAGAGAGAAAATTTTAACCCTTTACCACACAATTCCGACTTTTAATGACCCTGAGAAAGAAGCCTTTTAAAAACATTGTGGGATAAGGAGAAAATGTTGGTAACCAGCATTTTCTCCTTTTCCCAAAATGTTTTCTACCCTCCCCAAAACAAATTTCAATATTTTAGTTACATTTATTTTGTCGTCTGCAAAATTCTTTCAATTTGGACCAGTCTAAAATTTGTTGTTTGGTAAGAGTTAAACATGCCCAATTCAAAACCAAATACTTGGGGTTTGTTTTCTAAAATAGTAGTAAAGAAACAGAAAAAAAGATGGGTAGTTAAAAGCATTTTCTTTTCCCACGCATTGCTCCTCATAAAAAAAGAAAAATGGCATTGATACTCTGAATTAAACAATAAAAATAATGTTTCATTTTCTGTTGAGAGGGGTTTTCAAGGAAGTGTGACTTCCTGCTCCATGTATGATATATCCTGAAAGATGGCGCCAAAAGATGGTACCATTTCTGTTCTTACATGTATTAACCCTTTACTACATGATCCCAAGCTTTAAATTTTCCCGTGCAGCATTGCACCTCATAAAAAATGGCCCTCATATTTTGAATGACATTTACCGAGAGGAAAACTTTTTTTTTTTCACTTGACACTGGGATTTTCACAGAAGTGTGAAAGATGTCGCCAAATGATGATACCATTTCTCTTCTTACATGTATTCACCCATTACCACACAATCCCAAGTTTTATGACCCTGAGAAATTAGACTTTTGAAAACATTGTTGGAAAAGAAGAAAATGCTGGTGACCAGCATTTTCTCCTTTTCCCACATTGTTTTTCTAACCTTTCAAAACAAATACAATCACTGGAGCCACATTTAATTTGTCGTCTGTAAATGCTTTCACTTTGGACCTCTGAGCCCCAATAGCTCAGTCGGTAGCATACAGGGCTTGAGAACAGGAGTTTGCAGGTTCGATCCCCAACTTGGCCAATTTCTTTCCAAGGACTGATCATAGTCATTGCAACAGGATTCATTCCTCTATCACCACTGACCATTGTCACGACCATGATTTTGAGGGAAAGCAGCCAGTGGCTTAGAAAGAATATTGTGCATAGTACTGATGAAACAAACTCCTGGAAGGCATGGATAGGTGCACTGGCCGCCATGGTATAACTGAAATTATAATGTTGAAAAGAACATTAAACATCATACAATTAATCAGTCAATTCAATTTGGACCAGTCTAAAATATTGATGTTTAGTAATGAGTTAACCTTTTCAATACTTTATTTCGTTGTTTTTTAACCCTTTACCACACAAACCCAAGTTTTAATGACCTTGAGGAAATAGCCTTTTGAAAACCTTGTGGGAAACGGAGAAAATGCTGGTAACCAGCATTTTATCCTTTTCCCACAAAGTTTTCTACACTTTCACAGACTATTACAATCATTTCAGCAACATATGAATTGTTGTCTGCAAATACTTTCAATTTGGACAAGTCCATAATTTTGTCTTTTGGTAAAGAGTTAAACACTGATCAATGTTGTAAAGTATTATTACCCTACAAGTATTTAAAAAAAAAAAACAGAAAAAGGAATATATTTTATCCACCCTTTACCAACCAATCCCATGAGGAAATTCTTAAAAAAAAAAAAACATTGCAGGAAATGGTGAAAATTCTTCTAACCAGCATGTTTCTCCTCCCTGCATACTGTTTTCCACCCCGTTAACCCTTTACTACACAATCCCAACTTTTAACGACCCGAGAAAGAAGCCTTTTGAAAAAATTGTTGCTGGTAACCAGCATTTTCTCCTTTTCCAAAAATGTTTTCTACCCGTCCCATCACAAATTTCAATTATCAACCCTTTCCCAAACGACAAATTTTGGACTAGTCCAAATTGAAAGAGTTTGCAGACGACAATTTTAAATTTGATGAAAATGGCAGAAAGGTCTCAAAACAGGTAGAAAACACTGTGGGAAAAGGAGAAATTGCTCGTTACGAGCAATTTCTCCTTTTCCCACAGTGTTTTCAAAAGACTTGTACTGCAGACACGTGAAAACCAGGGCTTGTTTGGGAAAGGGTTAAGTCACATATAATTTGTTGTCTGCAAGTGCCTTCAATTTGGACTGGTCTAAAATTTTGTTGTTTGGTAAAGAGTTAAAGAGTTATTTGTACAAAAGCAAGTAACTATACCACATAAAAGTTTCAAAAGTTGTCTACAAACACTTTCAGTTCCGATAATGTAATTTTTGTGGTCTGTCATAAAAGGTTACTATATTGTCTGCTGCGAATTCCTAGAAAGAGATTGCAAGTTAACCGACTTTACCAGACAACAAAATCTCAGATCTGTCAATTTAACAAGGCTAAATTAATGAAAATTGTCTTTGAAAGGTTGGAAAACATTGTGGGAGAAGGAGAAAAAGCTGGTTATCAGCATTTTCTCTTTTTCTCACAATATTTTCTCTTCCCACAGTGTGAATTTTTAAGCCCTCCAACTCAAGGTCATCAAAATTTTTAATTATTTGGCGGCTTGTCAGAGTGATAAATATTTTCCATATAAAAATTTTGATTTCAGGTCTGTTTTTGCCAGAAATCAAAAACAGTTGCCACGGTAATGTCTCCTCTATATTACAAAAAAGTTCAATCTCTCAAATAAAAATTCAGAAAATCCAAACAATGCAGGTAATCATTACCTTACATCATTTCTCATAGATCTAAAGGCGCTCGATTACATTGATGGGGAATCCACGCTTTTGGCGGGGTTTGGAATTTCATGATGATTGGCAGCACAGAACACATCATCGTAGATATTTACGTCAATCTAACATAACTGTGTATGAAAAACTTCTGTTTGCTTGTTTTATTATTATAGAGAATCACAGCTATAACAAAGTGGATTGCATACTTCAGTTGACTGTTACCCCTTGAAACGAATTTGCACCAGCTGATTTGAACTGAAGTTTAACTTTTTGCGAAAGAACAAAATTTAAGACTTTTCCAAAATGAAAGCATTTATAGACAACATAGTAAATGTGACTCAAAAATTGAAATTTATTTTGGGAAGGGTAGAAAACATTGTGGGAAAAGGAGAAAATGCTGGTTACCAGTATTTTCTCCTTTTTCCACATCGTTTTCAAAAGGCCTCTTTCTCAGGGTTGTTAAAAGTCGGGATATGTGTACTAAAGAGTCAATGCATAAATACATTTGAAAACATTGTGTCACAAGGAGAAAATACTTATTCAGCCTTTACCAAACCATCCCAAAGTTTCAAAAACCCTGACGGAGAACGTTTCACCATTTTCTCCTTTTCCCACAATATTTTGGACAATTCTTTGGGCCATGTTTAACACTTTACCAAACAATCTCGCGTTTTACAACACTGAGGAAAAAAGCTTTTTAAAACATTGTGGGAAAAAGAGAGCATTTTCTCCTTTTCCCACAATTTTTTTCTACCCTTTCAGAGAAAAGGTTCACCATTTGATTCTCATTTCTTTTTGGGTCTGCAAATGCTTTCAATTTGGACTAGTCTAAAATTTTGTTGTGTAGTAAAGGGTTAATTTGTCGTCTGCCAATGCTTTCGTTTTGGACAAGTCCAAAGTTATTGTCATCTGGAGACAGATTAGAAAATGATTTTTCAAAACTGCGGTGGCGTATTTTCAAACATGGTCTGTTGCAACACCACAAAAAAGACGTCTGCAGAAAATTATGTTACTAGGGTACTATGGTTCCTGTTGCATGTCTGTTGCAAGCTCAAGATAAACTCTCATCAAGTGCAGAACAGCCAAGTATTTATCCCACAACTTTAACCCTTTACTGCATGATCCAGACTTGTTACGACCCTAATAGAGAAGACTTTGTAAAACAGTGTGGGAAAAGGAGAAAATGCTGGTAACCAGCATTTTCTCCTTTTCTCACAAAGTTTTCTACCCTTTCCTTCAAAAATTCCATCAATTGAGCAACATTTGATTTGTCACCTTCAAATGCTTTGAAATTGGAAAAATCCAAAATGTTGTCGTTTGGTAAAGGGTTAACTCTTTACCAGATAACAAAAGTGAAGACTTGCCTGCACTGAAATGACTTGCAAACAACAGAATAAACATGACTCCAGTTATGAGCTGATGTGTGAGATTGGGTTGAAAACATTGTCCGAAAAGGAGAAAATGCTTATTTCCAGCATTTGTCTTTTTCCCACTATGTTTTCAAGAGGCATCTCTCACGGTTAGGGTCATTAAATGTTTAGTCCTTGCATCACTTTAAAAGAGGACTGGTGATGGCAGAAATATTTGAATACATGTAGTTTCAGAACATCCATTTCAAAAAACACAGAAATAAATATAACCTATTTCTCCATGCTTTACAAAACGATCCTTATTGCTCAACCCTGACAAAGATTTAGGATTGAAAACATTGTAGGAAAAATAGAAGATGATATTTACCATCAGTATTTCTCCTTTTCCCAAAACATACACAATTCAACCCTTTCAAAGCTGATAAAGCCAATCATTTGAAATGCATCTAGGTAATTTGTCGTCTACAAATGCTCTAACCCTGTGCCACACAATCCCGAGTTCTAACGACCCTGAGGAAGATTAGCCTTTTGGAAACATTGTCGGAAAAGGAGAAAATGCTGGTAACCAGCATTTTCTCCTTTTCCCACAATGTTTTCTACCCTTCCAAAATCAAATTTCAATTCTTTAATTACATTTATTTTGTCGTCTGCAAATGCTTTTAATTTGGACAAGTCTAAAATTTTGTCATTTAGTAAAGAGTTAATATAAACTGGTGTAAAATTTTGTCGACTGCTTCTTGTCTCTTTTTTTCTTTAAATCTTTAAAAAATGATAGTATGGCATATCAAAGGGCCAATTATAGACGCTTGCATGAACAGTGTAGATCAAGATAAGACTGCAATGAAAGTACAGTCTGATCTGCAATATAACTTAGAACTGAAAAAAAAAAATGAGATATTCTGGCCACAAATACAATCTGTAAGTCCTAGGGTACAACAAGAAAAGTTTAACCATTTACCAAACGACAAAATTTTGGACTGAACCAAATTGAAAGCATTTGCAGACAACAAGTTATAGGTAACTTAAATTGTGATTTCTGTTCTGGATAGGGTAGAAAACATTGTGGGAAAAGGAGAAAATGCTGGTTACCAGCATTTTCTCCTTTTCCCACAATGTTTTCAAAATGCTTCTTTCACAAGGGTCGTTAAAAGTCGGGATTGTGTGGTAAAGGGTTAAAGTGCAATTTTGATTTTTTTTTTCAGAGAGAAAATGTCATTTTCATTATTTCCAATGGCCTTCCTATAAAAGTTACAATTAAACTGCTCATACATGTACTTTTATTGGAGTTCTTTTCCCTTTCCCAAACAAGCCCTGGTTTTCACGTGTCTGCAGTACAAGTCTTTTGAAAACACTGTGGGAAAAGGAGAAATTGCTCATTATGAGCAATTTCTCCTTTTCCCACAGTGTTTTCTACCCTTTTTGAGAACTTTCTGCCATTTTCATCGAATTTAAAATTGTCGTCTGCAAACTCTTTGAATTTGGACCAGTCCAAAATTTGTCGTTTGGGAAAGGGTTAATAACCAGTCATTCCAGAGTCAGTTGTTTTTTTTGTCAAAATCATGTAAAACTGCTTAACTCTTTACCACACAACAAAGTTCTGGACTGGTCCAAATTCAAAGCATCTGCAAACGACAAAATAAATGTGGCTGAAAAATTGAGGTTTGTTTTCGGAAGGTTACCAGCATTTTCTCCTTTTCCCACTATGTTTTCAAAAGGCTTTTTCTTCAGGGTGGTTAAAAGTCGGGATTGTGTGGTAAAGGGTTAAAATGCCACTCATGCCATTGCGGACAGTGCAGTCTGATCTTGAATCTACACTGTCTGAAACAGAGAGATTTTTTCAGCAAAAAGGACTTCAAAATTTTAACATTGGATTTTCACTTCTTGCAGAAAAATTTCTTTTACCAGTAGTTCATTTCATCAGTAAAAGGCCTACACTTAAACCATTACCTTTCATTGACTATATAGTTACCTTTGCAGCCAATATAGATCAAGATCAGACTGCAAAAAACATGCAGCCTGATCTTTGATCTACACTGTCTGCTTTACTGAAACACTGTAGACAAAAACAACCATGAAATTGCAATTACTTTGGTCATATTTCTATGATGAAAATATCTGATAGGTTTATTTAATGCTCTAAGGGTTAACTCTTTACCATACGACAAAATTTTAGACCCGTCCAAATTGAAAGCATTAGCAGACAACAATTTCAATGTGGCTAAAATAACGAAATTTTTCTTTGATCCTTTCGTGGGAAAAGGAGAAAATGCTTGTTACCAGCATTTTCTCCTTTTCCCACTATGTTTTCAAAATTCTTGTTCCTCAAGGTCATTAAAAGTGGGCATTGTGTGGTAAAGGGTTAACACTTTACCACACAATCACGACTTTTAACGACCCTGAGGAAGAAGCCTTTTGAAAACATTGTGGGAAAAGGAGAAAATGCTGGTAACCAGCATTTTCTCCTTTTCCCACAATGTTTTCTACTCTTCCCAAAACAAATTTCGAATTTTGAGTCACATTTATGTTGTCATCTGCAAAAGCTTTCAATTTGGACTGGTCTAAAATTTTGTCGCCTGGTAAAGGGTGAAGACATCTTTTAAGTGATGCCACAAGAGATATGAAGATCATAAGATTTGAGAAGTATAATGCATCTTTGTTGGCCAGAGAATTTTCCTAGAATGATGAACCAGAAATTTCTTTGAAGTATTATTACTTTGGTGGGTGGAAAATGCACATGAAACACTGTCAGGGGAAAAGGGGGTTTAACTCTTTACCAAACAACAAAACTTGTCCAAATTCAAAGCATTTGCAGACGACAATATCAATGTGACTGAAACACTAAAATTTGTCTTGGGAAAGGTAGAAAACATTGTGGGAAAAGGATAAAATGCTGGTAACCAGCATTTTCTCCTTTTCTCACAATGTTTTCAAAAGGCTTCTTTCTCAGGGTCATTGAAAGTCGAGATTGTGTGGTAAAGGGTTAAGTCTTTACCAGACAATGATAGCTTAGACTCCCCTTAATTGTAAGCGTTTGCAGACAACAAATTAAATGCAGTTCAGCTGATTGAATTTGTCTTTGAAAGACTAGAAAACATTGTGGAAAATTTATGAAAATGCTGATAATCAGCATCTTCTATTTTTCCCCGTAATGTTCCAAAAAGACTTTTTTCCTCAGGATTGTTAAAACACTGGACTGTGTGCTAATTTTAGGGTTAACCCTTTACCTTGCAAGTCCGAGTTTTAATGACCCTCAAAAATAAAGCTTTTGAAAACATTGTGGGAGAAGGAAAAAATGCTGGTAAACAGCATTTTGTCCTTTTTACATGTTTTTTTAACCCTTCCCAAAACAGATTTCAATACTTGAGTCACATTTATGTTGTCGTCTGCAAATACTTTCAATTTGGGCAAGTATAAAATTTTGCCGTCTGGTACAGAGTTAATGCTTCTTTTGAAATATGTTATAACAAGTATGTCATCACTTATATAATATGGATTCATTTTGTCTAAAAAAATAGAAAATTTACCAGAAGCTTTGGACTGGGCAAGCTGATCTGGTTCAACTGTTTGCAGAAGCATTTAACCAGCTTTTCACAGGGCATGACTCACTCACATTCTACAGGTAAAAAAAAACTCCACTAGGGATTTTATTTTCGTCTCTGTAATTCAGTCAAAGTAATAAATTTGTGGGATTTTTATGTCTTTGTTATTTCACTGCAGAATTATTTTGTGGAATTCTCATAATATCCAGTTATAAATACTTTTCATAATATCCAGTTATAAATATGTACACTTTTCATTTCATTAAAACTTTTACCCAAAAAACAATTATATTTTGAATTAATCCAAATGCAAAGCATTTGCAGAAAACAAATTAAATTTTACTCAAATGGTGGAAACTGTCTTTTACAGTAGAGAAACATAATTCGGTAAAAACAGAAAATGCTGTCCACAGCATTTTCTCCTTTCCCACAATGTTTTAAAAAAAGCAAGCTTCCTCATGGTCATTGAAACTTGGGATTGTTTTGTATAGGGTTAATACACCAATTTTAGCAAATTGCATTGATTATCCCTTTACCACACAATCCCGACTTAATGACCCTGTGAAAGAAGCCCTTTGAAAACATTGTGAGAAAAGGAGAAAATGCTGGTAACCAGCATTTTCTCCTTTTCCCACAATGTTTTCTACCCTTCCAAAGAGAAATTTCAGTTTTTGAGTCAACTTTATCTTGTCATCTGCAAATGATTTCTATTTTGACAAGGCTAAAATTCTGTTGTTTGGTAAAGAGTTATGCTAATTATTGACTCCAGCAAATTTAACTTGATGTTATAATATGATTAACCCTTTACCACACAATCCTGAGTTTTAACGACCCTAAGAAAGAAGCCTTTTGAAAACATTGTGGGAAAAGGAGAAAATGCTGGTAACCAGCATTTTCTCCTTTTCCCACAGTGTTGTCTACCCTATCCAAGACAATTTACATCATTTGATTCTCATTTCAATTGTCGTCTGCAAATGCTTTCAGTTCGGACCAGTCCACATTTTTGTCGTTTGGTAGAGAGTTAAACTTGTGACAACTAATGAACATTAATGATGCATAATACCTGCACAATGAAAATGATCTTTTTTGTCCCATTTGACCTTAATTTCTATCTTTAATTTTTTTTTTCCAATTTAAAAACTTCTTTGCAAAATAAAATCTGCTCAAATACAAAAAGATTACTCTTATTTTTCTGCACAATGGTTTAATCTTACAAAAATTCTGATTGTAAAAGACTTTCTTTCTTTCTTCAAAGCCCCTCATAATGATTACTCTTGAAAATGTATGTTCAAATTTCAAGAAGCCACATTAATATCTACATTTAACGGCTTTGCCACACAATCCTGAGTTTTAACGAACCCATGGAAAAGGACTTTTGCAAACATTTCAGAAAAAGGAGCATTTTTTTCCTTTTCCCAAATTATTTTCTATCCTACCCAACACAAATTCTAATTTTTGGGTCATGTTTATTTTGTCATCTGCAAATGCTTTCAATTTGGACAGGGTCTAACATTTTGTTGTCAAATAGTGAGTTAATGCCTTAGAGGGCCTGTACAACAAATGGTTCTGAGGATAATGAAACCTTTGAAATGGATCCACATATGATTTTCTTGGATAGCAAGTTTCAAATGATACTCGATAAATCTTACAGTGATGTGAACTCATTGAATATATCAATGGTAGACAACTCTGAACTTCTACTAACAGGATACATTGTATTATTATCTCCCCTGGAAAAGATCACAAACTGACCTAACATTTGTGACTTATATTTTGCAAATTTACAACAAAATTCAAATTCTTAATTAACAATTCCTTGGTTTATGGCACTGAGAAAAAAAAAAACAGCCATCAGAAAATATTGTGGATACAGGAGAAAAAGCTAGTCAACAGCATTTTTTTCCTTTTCTCACAATGTTTTCTACCCTTTCAAAGACAAATTCAATCATTTGAGACTGATATGCAAACTCTTTTATCATCTGGTAAAGAGTTCATTGCACTGCCATTGTATGATTAACATACACAGTGAAGATAATAAAGTGCTTTATGTCTTTACCACACAATACCGAGTTTTAATGACCTGATGGATAGGGCTTTTGAAAACTTTGTGGAAAAACGAGAAAATGCTGGTAACCAGCATTTTCTCCATTTTCCACCATGTTTTCTAACCTTTCACAAACAAAAAATTCCATAAGTAACAATTAATTTGTCATCTGCATAACGCCTTAAATTTGGACTAGTCTAAAATTTTGCTGTGTGGTAAAGAGTTAACTCTTTAGCAAAATTAATAATAAGATTTTTGACTATAACAAATTGAAAGCATTTACAGATGGCATTTACAGATTGACTGTACAATAACAGATTGTCATCTTCATGAGTATTTCCATACTTTGAAATGGTATGTTTTAAACTTATATGCATTTTAACACCCGTTTTGTTTACTTATGGCAGCTACTATTAGTGTAAATGAATAACACAATAACATTATGAAAACATGTAAAAACATTATAGCAAAAGAATAAATAGCTCATCACAAACAATTTAAACAATGTTTCCTTTTTACAACACTGTTTTTACCCCACCAACAATCCTATTTATAAAAGAAAGATAGAAAGCTTTAGAAAACATTGTGGAAAAAGGAGGAAATGCTGGTAACAAGCATTTTCTCCTTTTTCCATAATGTTTTCTACCTTTTCTGATAGAAATCTCATCATTTGTGCTATACTTAACTCTTGACCACACAACAAAATTTTAGACCTGTCCAAATTGAAAGTCTTTGCTGACGACAAATAAAATTGGGCACAAATGAAAGCATCTGTCTTTGAGATGGTTGAAAACAATGTGGGATAAGAAGAAAATGCTGGTTTCCAGCATTTTCTTCTTTTCCCACAATGTTTTCAAAAGCTCTCTTCTTCAGGGTTGTTAAAACTCTGGATTGTGAAGTGAAGAGTAAAATTGTCTTCTGGATTGCTTCTAATTTGGACCAAAAAGTAGAAAGTCTTCACCAAGATATATCCAAACTGAAAGTATTGCAGATAACAAGATAAATCGGACTCACTGAAATTTGATTTTTTGTTAGAAAGAAGATGTTCTGGGAAAAACAGACAATGGTTGTAAATAGTTACCAGCACCAACATTTTCTCCTTTTCCCACAATGTTTTCAAAAGTCTTATTCATTAGGGTTGTTAAAATTCCAGATTGTGTGGTGAAGGGTTAACCCTTTACCGCAAAATGCCGACTGTTAATGACCCTGACAAAGACACCTTTTGAAACATTGTGGGAAAAGGAGAAAATGCTGGTAACCAACATTTTCTCCTTTTCATACAATGTTCTCTACCCTATTAAGGAAAAATTTTGTCATTCGTCATTAATTTGTTGCTTGCAAAAGCTTTCAATTTAGGCTAGTCTTAAATTTTGTCATTTGGCAAAGGGTTAAAAAGCGCTCTACTGCAAAACAAGAAAAAAAAACTGTATGCAGTTGGTGAAGTGTAAGTAAGTGCTTGGCACTGCCTCTTGTTAACCCTTATAGCAACTTTCATTTCTATAGTTGCCTTTGTGGCCAGTGTCGATCAAGATGATCAAGATCAGACTGCACAAAATGTGCAGTCTGATCTTTGATCCACACTGTCTGCTTTCCTGAAACACTGCAGACAAAAAGCAACCACGAAACTGCAATTATCTGGGTCCTGTGCTAGGCTAATGTCCGTCGGGTTTGTTCCGCACTTTAGCAGTTAACCAGACTTCAAAGACATTCCTTACATTTTGTGAGGGTATGCATGATTTACTATAAATTATTTCATCTTTATATCAGACCTTTCCAAAATCCAGAGCTAAATCTGTGTAAAGATGAACCTTGATTTATTCTAACATGCAGTCATTCCAGTTGCCACTACCAGTATATTTTTTGATTAGCTGATAATTGTCAGGCAAAAAAGTGTAGCTACAGACCTGGTTCCACAGAACTTCTGCTACATTGTTTCACAAGGAAAAAAATCACTGTATGATAAAAGAAAACCTTACTAATTTATGCATTTGTCATTCTAGCTCTGTATCACATGACAAAATGTAGACTTGTCCAAATTCAAAGCATTTGCAGACAACAAATTAAATATGGTGCAAAGGATATAATTTGTCTTTAATAAGATAGAAAACATTGTGGGAAAAGGAGAAAATGTTGGTAACAAGTATTTTCTCCTTTTCTCACAGTGCTTTCTAAAAGTTTTGTTTTCTCAGGGTCATTAAAATTCAGGATTGTATTGTAAAGGGTTAAATCTATACCAGCCCAGCAAGTCTAAAGCTTGTCCAGTCAAAGTGTTTGTAGATAACGATTTCACTCATTACTCTGAAAGTATTTGCAGATGACAGTTTAAATGAGGCTCAAATATTGGATTTTTTTTTGACAGGGTAGAAAACATCGTAGGAAGAGGAGAAAATGCTGGTTACCTACATTTTCTCCTTTTCCCATAATGTTTTCAATCAACTTCTTTCTTCAGGGTCATAAAGACTCTGGACTGTTTGGTAAAGGGCTTTAAGTAGCTCAAATGATGGACTTGGGCTTTTTGTAGGGTAGAAACATTGTTGGAAAAGGAGAAAATGCTGATTTCCAGCATTTCCTCCTTTTTCCACAATGTTTTCAAGAGTTCATTTGAAATATCCTACCATTTGATCCACATTTTCTTTGTTGTCTGCAAATGCTTTCAATATGGACAAGTCTTAAATGTTGTGGTCTAGTAAAGAATTTAATCCTATACCACACAATCCTGTCTTTTAACAACGCCGAGGAAGAAGGCATTTGAAAATATTGTGGAAAAAGGAGAAAATGCTGTAACCAGCATTTTCTCCTTTTTCCACAACGTTTTCTACCCTATCAATGACAAATTTTGTCATTTGGGCCACCTCTAATTTGTCATCTGCAAATGCTTTCAATTTGGACCAGTCTAAAATTTTCTTGTTTGGTACAGAGTTAAATGTTTCTCCTCTGTGTTAATACTACTTGATTCTGGTTTGCCCAAAATTAGCTTTTGCAGTAATAGGTTAAAATTAATTGAAATAAAGAAGCACAATGTTTACCCATCAGCTCTGTCGTAGGGACATCCAACCACATTCCTTTGTCAAAAAACTTATATCTCAAAATACCCCACCGTGAGTTAATAAAGTTGTATAATAATGACATTAAACTATACACTGTATACTTGTTTTATTCAACAGTCAATAGGTTTCCTTATATCTGGAATGTTAGGAATTTGCCATCCAGTATTATAGTTTGGGGGGGGGGGGGGGGGGGGGGGAAGAGAGAAATAAATTTTTCTGTGGTATAAGGGAGGTAACTCTAAACAAAACTTGTTTACTTTTGACAGAGCTTGTTATTTCCCTTGTTAGATATCTCAAACTTCAGACAAAGTTATAGTGAACAGGGCATATTTTGTTAAACAAACAAAATCATGACAAATGTGTAATTTCTACATTTATCATAATATATGATATAGACTACCTATATAATTTTAATTTCTTTCTCCCCAATTTTAACCTGATGGCAAAATTTTGATTCACTAAACCCTATGTTATGGGTACTCATTGGAATTGTCTCTTCATGATGATTCTAATGAGTACCCGCAACATAGGGTTTGGCCATTGTTGGCCTATAACAATTTTGTCATTTTTCTTATAAAGGGGACCAAGAGAAATAATGGACAAAGAATACCATCACTTCCTCTTATCTAGAGAGCCAAGCCACCGTAGCTCAGTTGGTAGCATACAGGACTTGAGAACAGGGGGTCGCTGGTTTGATCCCTGGCTTTGACAATTTCTTTCCGAGGATTGATGATAGTCATTGCGACAGGATTCATTCCTCTCTCACTGCTGACCATTGTTTCGACGATGGTTATGTGGGAAAGCAGCCAGTGGCTGCGAAAGAATATTGTGCGGGGTACTGATAAAAGAAACTCCAGGAAAGCAAGAAAGCCGCCACGATATGACTGAAATAATGTTGAAAACGGCATTAGACACCATACAAACAATCAATCAATCTTATGTAGAGCTCTGAATGTGACACATTTTTTTCTGATCATAAAATCATTCCAGAAAAGCAACACAGATATAGAAAATAGTTGAAATATCTCCCGATCTTAAGTTTTTCAAGAAAGTACAATTTACAAGAAATTATGGAAGGATCAACAATATATTACACTTTTGACACATTGTATCATTTATCGACCCTTTAACTCTTTACCAAATGACAAAATTTTGGACTAGACCAAATTGAAAGCATTTGCAGACGTCAAAATAAAAGTATCTCAAATAATTATTTCTGTCTTTGATTGGGTAGAAAACATTGTGGGGAAAGGAGAAAATGCTGGTTACCAGCATTTTCTCCTTTACCGACAATGTTTTCAAAAGGCTTCGTTCTCAGGGTCGTTAAAAGTCAGGACTGTGTGGTAAAGGGTTAACTGTAAATTACCAGTTCTTTTGATAAACAGTATCCATTTGATAATATAATGAGAAATTAACTGCATGTAAGCAGCTCGATTCTGAATAACCAATCCTGATTTTTAATACGACTAAATTAACCTTTTACCACATTATCCTGACTTTTTAATGACCGTGAGGAAGAAGGCTTTTGAAAACAAAGTGGGAAAAGGAGAAAATGCTGGCAACCAGCATTTTCTCCTTTTCCCACAATATTTTCTACCCTACAAAATACAAATTTCATGTTTTGAGTTACTGTACATCTTTAAATTTGATGTCTGCAAATGCTCTCAATTTGGACAAGTCTAAAATTTTGTCTTTTTGGTACAGAGTTAAATTCTGAAAAATCAAAAAGTAAAATATTTATGTTATTTCAGCTCAAGGTCCACTTGCAGAATTACCCAGGCACAGCTAAATTGAGTCCTTTATGAAAAGTTTGAGAGATGTGCAGCGTAAACAATGTAACAGTGAAGAGAGCAGCTGCTAAAATGTTTGATGTACCTAAAACAAAAAGTTGATTGGGAGTCAATAAATGAGAAAAGGGTTGATATGTGCTGCACCAACCAATGATGGAATAAATTTCAGTGGCTTAAAGTTGCTGAAATATGCTCTAAAAGCACAGAAATGGCCAATGAAAGTTTTTCTTTCAAATGACACAGTTTGACAGAAAATTTGTTGGTTACTTTTACAAGCAAATAAAACAAAGCTTAGAGGGTCAATAATAGGTGGATTGCTCTTAAGCAAACAACAACATTTTAGACTTGTCCAAATTTACATATTTACAGACAATGAATTATATGTAGCTCAAACAATGGTATTTCTCTTAGCATAAAAATTGTGCAAAAAGGAGAAAATGTTTGTTAACAAAATGTTTTCTTAAACCTTCTGCATCACAGTTGTTAAAACTCCAAACTGTTTGGTAAAAGGTTAAATATGTGTCTGTTTGAGAATAAAAAACATTATTGCAAATGGCAGTGTTTTAAATAGATGTGACTGCAGTCTATGGCTATCATAATTAAACAGAGAAGAAATATAAAATATGTTATTGTTGAAACAAACTGAAAATCATCCTGTCATTAAACCAATGAGCCATGATGTGCTTGTTACAACACATAAATTTTAATATAATTTGTGATTTAATTCTTTTTGAAACAACCTTAAAACTGTTGTACATAAATTTTATCAGATCCTTTTTCAACACTCTTTACCCAACAACAAAATGTTTTTGACTTTTCAACATTGGAAGCATTTGCAGACAACTAATTCAATGTTCCTGAAACAAACAATCCCGACTTTTAACGACCCTGGGGAAGAAGGCTTTTGAAAACATTGTGGGAAAAGGAGAAAATGATGGTAACCAGCATTTTCTCATTTTCCTACAATGCTTCCTACCTTATCAAGGACAAAAATAGTCATTTGGGTCACTTTCAATTTGTCGTCTGCAAATGCTTTCAGTTTGGACCAGTCTAAAATTTTGTTGTTTGGTAAAGAGTTAAATGATGTTGATTAACCCTTTACCACACAACAAAATTACAGACTACTAGTCCGATTTAAAATCATTTGCAGACAACAAATTAAATGTGACTTAAAAATTGAAGTATGTTATGGAACGGCTTGAAAACATTGTGGGAAAAGGAGAAAATGCTGGTTCCCAGCATTTTCTCCTTTTACCACAGTGTTTTCAAAAGGCTACCTTTTTAGGGTCGTTAAAAGTCGGGATTATGTAGTAAAGAGTTAGCTGATTGAATGGTGTTTTATGTCACTTTGAACATTATTCTAGATGTATCACAGCAACAGCTCACACATTCATGTGTGTCCTGGGTTTCACCGGTACTTCAGGCTGGGGCTCTGAGGTATCTTGCCTGAGGAAACTCCCATGAAAACACACTGCTTACAGTAAGGCTTGAAGTCAGGGCCTCCAGTTTATGGGTCCTACACTTTACCACTTAACCATGGCAGCCCCACAGAAAAGTAATATTTTGCTCATGTGATAAAGAGTTAACATTTAAGGAGGCTTTAAAAATACATTCTTACAGCCAGAGAAAAAATGCTGTTAAATTTGAATGTGCAGAATGGCTCAAAATTTGGTCAGCTGATTTTTTTGAAGGCTGCCAAAAAGTAAAATGCATTTTCTATCTATCGTAATCTGGGCAACCTTTCAGCCGTCAGGGGCAATATTTGGCATGAAGATACAAGAATGATTATAGTTTCATAAAATGAAGATAAAACTGGCTGAAAACTAGTATAGATGTATCTTTAACAACATTAGTTGCCTTTGGGACCAGGGTATATCAAAATGAGATGGCAAAATACATGCAGTCTGACCTTTGAACTATTTGTCCACTTTGTTTGGACATTCTGGACAAAAACAACCTTAACCCTTAGGCTGCTTATCGCGACCCACCGACCTTTTGCAGACAGCGTAGATCAAGATCAGACTGCACAGAATGTGCAGTCTGATCTTTGATCTACACTGTCCAATAAGGAGATATCTTTCCACCAAAAATACCTTTGAAACAAGAAAGTTTTGGGCTTCTACTATCTACTATAAAGTTTCATTTCTTTTATTCAGCAGAATTAGAGTTAAAATTGCAGTCATATGGGTCTTATTTCTAGATTGAAAATGTTGCTAAGGTGTATTTAGAACGCAAAATAATTAACTACTAGTACTAGGAGAAACACCTCGAGTTGGATCATCTTTCCAAGGCCAGTTTAGATCAAGATTAGACTGCAAAAAATGTGCTTTCTGATCTGTGATCTACTCTGTCTGCTTTGCAGAAACACTACAAAGGAAAGCAACCATGAAACTACAATTCTTGGGGTTCTATAATAATTCCTATACTGAAAATGTCTGTTTAACTCTTTCCCACTCAATCCCGACTTTTAACAACCCTGAGGAAGAAGCCCTTTGAAAACGTTGTGGGAAAAGGAGAAAATGCTGGTAACCAGCATTTTCTCCTTTTCTCTCAAGGTTTTTTTCTTACCTATTCAAGGGCAAATACTATCATTTAGAAAACATTTGAATTGTTGTCTGTAAATCCCTGCCATATGGTTGATACCAAAATTTTGTTGTGTGGTAAAGGGTTATTCAGCACTCTATAGCTTAACCCTTAGGCTGCTATCCGTGACTCACTGACCTTTGGCGGACAGTGTAGATCAAGAACATGCAGTCTGATCTTTGATCTAAACTGTCCAACAAAGAGACATTTTTCTAACAAAAATAACTTTAAAATAGCATTATTCTGGCTTTTTTTACGATTGCCTTGAAAGTTTTATTTAATTTATTTAGCAGGATACGGGTTCACTTTTCTCACTGCAAGAAATCAGGGTCCGTATTCACCAACCGTTCTTAAGAATATTCTTGGTCTTGTTCTCCAAAATTTTCCAAATTTGAAGGTAACACACTTTCTGATTGTCTAAACCATTTGGTTTAGCCAATCAGAAATTGTGTTACTTTCAAACTTGGAAAGTCTTGAAGAATAAGTCTGAGAACGTTCTTAAGAATGGTTGGTAAATACGGACCCAGATCTGAATCACTAACATTCCATTGTATTATACATGTACTATTTCTGAACCCATTAAAATTCTTCATAATATCAACAAGAGCATAAAAGGTATTCAACACATTGCAAACTTGAACTTTGACAAATCTGCGGTTGATAATGTTGTAAATAATCACTGAAAATATTGTGACAAATGTAAATGTTACCCTTTTTTAACCCTTTAAGTGCCTTTCACTACTATAGTTGCCTTTGTGGCCAGTATAGATCAAGATCAGGCTGCACAAAACGTGCAGCTTGATCTTTGATCTACACTGTCCACTTTGCTGAATCACTGTAGACAAAAAGAACTATGAAATAGCAATTATTTGGGTCGTATTTCTAGGTTGAAAATGGCTGCTAGGTTTTTTCGGCGCTCTAAGGGTTAACAGTAATTTCATTCACCACTATAGTCTCTTAACAATTTTAATCTATTATTAGGGTAATAAATAATGATTCATCATTTAACCTTTTACCACACAATCCCAACTTTTAAGACCTTGAGAAAGAAAGCTTTTGAAAACATTGTTGGAAAAGGAGAAAATGCTGGTAACCAGTATTTTCTCCTTTTCCCAAAATATTTTCTACTCTTCCCATAACAAATTTCAATTTTTGAGTTACACTTTAAGTCTTAATTTGTCGTCTGCAAATGTTGAAACATTTCTGGTCTAAAATTTTGTTCTTTTCACAGAATGTCCTAAATACTGATCAAACATCTAAAACATCTGAACCATACTTATATTGTCATCTGCAAATGCTTTAAAATTGGTTAAGTCTGATACTTTGTTGTCTGGTAAAGATTTAACCCTTTACCATACAATCCCGAGTTTTAACGACCATGGAGAAGAAGCTTGTAACCAGCATTTTCTCTTTTTCCCGCAATATTTTCTATCTTATTAAAGACAAATTCATTCATTTGAGTAACATTACATTTTGTCATCTGCAAATGCTTTCAGTTTGGGCAAGTCTATAATTTTGTCATCTGGTAGAGAGTTGAATCACGGAGGATTCTAAAACATTGTCATCTCGTCAACTGATAAATGAAACAAACAAACATTTTCAGTTTGCTAAGAAAAGACCAAAGTGTTGCAGTGTTGATGCTCTTTTATCTTAACCACATGAGAAAAACTTAGACTTGTCCAAATTGAAAGCATTTGCAGACGACAATTTTAATATAGTTCAAATGATAGAATATTTGTTTTTGATAGGGTAGAAAACATTGTGGGATAAGGAGAAAATGCTGGTTACCAGCATTTTCTCCTTTTCATACAATGTTTTCAAAAGGCTTCTTCCTCAGGGTCATAAGGCCCATCTCCAATGGCTATCAAGCAGTGCAGATCCCAGATCAGACTGCATGTTCTTAAAAGCCATCCAATCTTGATCTACAATGTCTTTAACAGAGGCTTAAGTTGTCAACAGAGCCAAAGGGTGAAGTTAACTGAAGCGCTTCACTCCAATGGCATGCACTCAGGCAGGTAGTTACCTGTAAAGCATACCTGAAATTACTATCATACCTTAAGGAGATTTGATTGCCAGATACGCTTACCAAAACTGGGATAAAATACTTTCCAATTTTATTGAAAATAAAATTAACATATTTTCACTAAATAAATTGGTACCTAATCCATGCCATTTATAGGGATTTTGTGTGTGTGTAAGTTTGTGTTATGCCTTTTCATAAAATTCTCGTAACAAAGAGCCTTAACCCTTTACATACAGCCAAAATTTCAGACTTGTCCAAATTGAAAGCATTTCCAAACAGCAAGGTAACTGGGGCTCAAATGATGAGATGTCTCTGCAAGGGTAGAAACATAGTGGGGGAAAAGGGAAAATGCTGCTCACCAGCATTTTGTCCTTTTCCCACAAAGTTTTCATAAGCATTTTCCCACAGGGTCCTTAACACTCAGGATTAATTGGTATAGAGTTAAGTCCCTTTGGAACAATACAAAGTCTTGTGTTTGTTAACCCTTTAACACACAATCCTTTAATGACCCTAAGAAAGAGGTCTTTTGAAAACATTGTGGAAAAAGGAGAAAATGCTAGTAACCAGCATTTTCTCCTTTTCTCACAATGTTTTCCTTCCTTTCACAGCCAAATACCACCAAAAGAGCCATATCTAATTTGTTGTCTGCTAATGCTTTTAATTTTGGACAGGTGTAAAAGCGGTCCTACTAAATACCACAAAGACACACAAAGACACCACAAAGACGCACAAAGACACTCAAAGACAACATAAATACGTACAAACGTTTAAAAAAAAGAAAAAAAATAGGGATTTTTTTAGTTGTTTGCATTATGCTGGGGTAAAAAATGGACCGTGAAAATAATGCAAATTACACACGTAGGTTAGAGCATCCGCCATATAATTTTCCTGCAAATTTTTTTTCCTGTTAATCATTTAATCTCGGGTAATTTAAAAGCCTTGTTCTCTTTTGATGCCTTTTATTAAATCGGCACCGTAAAAATTATGATTATTTGTAATTCGTAGTTAATTTTGTCATGTAGTAAAGAGTTAATTGATTTTATTAAAAGTTCATATATAGTAAAAGTGAATGATCTAGAAATAAAAAACAATAAAGAGTTACTTTTAAGGTATGTGTTCGTGTGTTTTGTGTTTGTTTGCCGCGGTTTGTGTGAGACGTAACGATCCGGTCAACATAGAGTGACATATTGAGAGAGTCAGTTACCAAAACACAAAAATGGAGAAATGTTTAAGAACAATACAGTAACCAAAGGAACGTTCGATACTTTTAACCCTTTATCACACAAATCAGAGTTTTAACAATCTTAAGGCAAAGACTGCATTTGAAAACAATGTGGAAAAAATAGAAAATGCTGGTTATCAGCATGTTCTCCTATCTTCACAATGTTCTCTTCCATTCAGATACTAATTTCGTGATTTGAGCAACACTTGATTTGAGTCTGGAGGAGTCTGATAATTTTGTCGATTTGTAAATAGTTTACAAGCTTTGCAGTGCAGAATAAGATAAAAAGAAAACCGCAAATGATAAATTGTCAACTTTGCCTTTGAATATAGAATGTTTTCAAGAAATATGCAAGCAAGTAGATATCTTAAAAATCATTGAAAAGTATCATCATCAACATCATCATTATCATCATCAATCATTCATCATGGTGTTTGAACAGAAGAAATATTTGGTATGTATGAAATCAGCAGAACGAGTACCAAGTTATCCGATTGACCCTGCAGATGCTCTAACCTACGTGTATAATTTGCATTATTTTGATCAATTTTTACCCCAGCATAATGTAAACAGCTAAAAAAATCGCTATTTTTTCCTTTTTTACACGTTTTTACGTATTTATGTTGTCTTTGTGCGTCTTTGTGGTGTCTTTGTGCGTCTTTGTGTGTCTTTGTGGTATTTAGGGTGTCTTTGTGGTATTTAGTAGGACCCGTGTAAAAGTTTGTTGTGTGGTAAAGGGTTAAACTTGAAGTATCGTTATTCACAACTGGATATGGCAAATTTAAAATAATCAAAAATCAAAAATAGGAAGGCCTAATATGGAAGCTATAAAGTCAACAAAGAAAGATTAAGAAATCAATGAACCATTTAACTCTTTACCAAACAACAAAAAGTTTACACTCATCCAAATTCAAAGCTGTTGCAGACGACAAATTAGATGTTGATCAGTTGATGAAACCCGAGTCTAAAAGGGTAGAAAACATTGTGGTTACCACCATTTTCTCCTTCTCCCACAGTGTTTTCGAAAGGTTTCTTTCTTAGGGGTGGTTAAAACTCAGGATTGTGTGGTAAAGTGTAAAACTGTACACTGAAAGACTTTGTATGCCTCTGCAGGTGAACACTTTCATCTTTTTCCCACAATGATTTCCTTCCTGTGAAGTTTTGCCTGATGTAAATATTGTAATAGCTTTGGAATAGTTTTTTGAAAGAGTTTTACAGCACTGAGTTACAGTTAAGACAAACAAAGCAGAAAAAGTTAGAAAATATACAAAGGAATGTCTGGAATCCCGTCTTGTTTTACCCTTAGACAAGTAAACAAATCAAATGGGATATCTGAATCACAATGAAGAACAAAATACTACATTTTCAAAGTCTTTCAGATGTAAAGCAGCATATCTTAAAAAGTGCATTTCTATGTAGACCCAAGATCAGATTGCACATTTAGTGCAGTCTAATCTTAGTCTTGGTTGTCCACGAAGGCTAGTAAAGTTGAGCTCAGAGATTAAGGGTTCATCATGTATCAACTTAGCAAAAGTGAATTTTGTTTTAAACTGAAAGACCTACTGCGGTTTTAAATCAATCTGATTTAATTTAAGCATTAAATTCCAGTTTTAAGTAGCCTACATCATTAGACGTGAAAGAGACGGTCTTGAGAGTTTATTTCCTTTCACCATGTCATTCCCTTTGCCTTTTAGTTTTATCGTGTTGAAGTTACATGTCGGTTTTGAAGATCTCAATGCTATGACGTCACTCAATCAAAACAAAGCATTCTGCAGTTAAAATGCCTTTCGAGTGAGTGGCCAATAAACGATAAATTGAGAAAGTTCACTTAGATAAAATCGAACGGTGATATTTACCTTTTTTGTCGTTTGTTTCAACAATGGAAGCAGCCCTCGATAACACGTCCAGCGCCGATTCCATTTCGATTCTACTTTATATCTATTGATTCAAATGGTCGTCTGCTAAAATCCTCGGACGCTGTTACTAACATAAACTACGTTATATATATGATTACAAGTTTGTTAAAATATCAATTTTGTTCCTAGGAAACTGACCGAATGTCCATTTTCTGTGGTCAAAAGGTCCAAACATCTATCCGTGTTTACACAATGACTGCAAAAGCCAATACTAAGAGCGCGTGTAGCAGTTAAAATGAACCATGACTTGCCCTGGAATGTTTGGAATTCCGAACCGGTCACATGACTGCCATGCGTTTGGTCATGTGATCGGCGGATTATTTTTAGCTTGTCAAATATTTCTATTTTTATCCAAGAATATGGTTAATTTATGACAGACATTGCTTTTATATTCGCTTTATAGTTTGGTTTGTATTGCAGTTTAACGTTTTAACAGCATAGGTCATATCACGGTGGCCAGTGCATGTACGCATTTGTTTCCTGGCTTCCTCACACCAGTACTGACAGCAACTTTCTTTTTAAGCCACTGACTACTTTCTCACATGCATCAGAGGTGGGAGGTGAAAAATCGGAGGAAGCAAAGTTTGCCGCAGCCAGGTATCGGCCCTACAACCACCAGGTCAGGAGTCAGATATTCTTACCACTGACCCACCCGGCTGGGGCGCTAATTAACGTGATTTTCGGCTAAATCTCGGATTTGTATTGTTCTCTTTCATAAGAACTTTAAATGTACTTCAGACTCCGAGTCTTGACAGAGTCCGACACGGCTCAAGAATCTATTGACGCGTAAAACTGGTAGACTTACCTTTGAATTGCCACAGACATCAATATTCCCGCCAGAAGAATATGGGTCTGACACATGTATATAATTATAATCACGGACCTGAAAATCTAGATCTATATGTAAGTTGTATTTGTCGGAAAATGCTAATTTAGGCTACCAAACGAAAGTCTGACTGAGTGCTGCAGAATTGTTCGAATAATGATCTAGCAATTGCAGACTAATTTAATAGTGGCCCAAGGGGTGGGATTTGTTCCTGAAAAGGAGGAAAAGAAGAAACTCGATTGTATTTAACCCCTAAGTTGCTAAGCGCGACTCACTGACCTTTTTTGCGGACAGTGTAGATCAAGATCAGACTGCACAGAACGTGCAGTCTGATCTTGGATCTGCATTGTCCGATAAGGAGATATCGTTCTCCAAAGAAGTAAGTTTGAAATATCATTATTCAAGTTTCTACTATCGTCTTGAAAATTCTACTTAAGTTATTTAGCAGTATGGGGTTAAAAGACTTCTTCCATACGATCGAACGTTTGTTATAGGGTCTTAACCATTTACTACACAATCCTGAGTTTTAACGACCCTGTGGAAATGGGCTTTTGAAAACATCGTGGGCGAAAAAATTCTCATAACCAGCATTTGCTCCTTTTCCTACAATGTTTTCGACCCTTTCAAAGAACTACACAGCCCAATGGTAACAATTTAAAACTGCTCGTTCAAATGTCAGTTTGAAAGAAAAAAAAATAATTTTTTTTTTCTGTTTGGGAACGGGTTAGATAAAAAAAAAAGAAAAAAAAAACAATCGATTACATGTTCACCAGATCTAAACTCTCAAGCTTGCTCAAGGTTGTAGGCCCAAATCAGCTGTCAACACTGGCATATCCCATTACAATTGAACCTGCATGCTATGTGAAAAGGGGAGCTTAATGCACTTGCAAAACGTTTCGGCCCAGATCACCCTGCGCAGTCCGCGCAGGCTGATCTGGGCCGAAACGTTTTGTTATCTGTCAATATTTTCTGCAAGTCCAAGGACCAGTTTACCTCATGATTCAGTCGAATGTTAGACAAAATGGATTTCATGGTCCATGATCATGTTATGACTTGCTTGGTATCATGCATCACAGAGATGCATTAAGCCCCCATTTGCCAGAGTATTGTTCAATTAAAAAAGGGGTCAGTACCAATCAAGCATTCATAATCACACTTTCAGTGTAATTCTCAAGATTGAAAAAAAAAAGTAAAACACTTTCTGAGTGGCTTAATAAAATGTTTAAGCCAATCAGAAACTGTGTTACTTTCTTTATCGAGAATAAGAATGCTGTTTACAATGGTAAGTGAATATGGACACCGTTTTGTACACGACTGAACATTTCTTACCATGTTTTAACCCATTACAACACAATCCTGAGTTTTCATGACCCTGAGGTAAAAGACATTTGAAAGCATTGTGGGAAAAGAAGAAAATGCTGGTATTCATTTTCTCATATTTCCACAAAGTTTATTACCTTTCCCGAAACAAATTTCGATTTTTGAGGCAAATTTATTTTGTCGTCTGCATTTGCATAGGACAAGTCTAAAATTTTTGTCGTTTGGTAAAGAGTTAATACAGATTGTTTGCCAGTATCACTTGCCAGTAAGATAAGATTTACTGTACGTATAGTGGGCAAGACACCCCAGAGCCCTAGCCTAGCGCTGGTGAAGCCCAGGAAATACATGAATATGTGAGCTGTTGCCGTGATAGGACTGAAATAATGTTGAAAGTGGCGTTAAACACCATTCAATCAATCATTGATCAAAATTGGAGCATTTTATTATTGTCATTTTTTAGTTATTTCAATTTCTTTGAGAAAAGAAAAGGGTCAAGTGTAATCAAGTGATGACTTGCTTTATTCTATACCAAACAATCTTGTATTTTAACGATAAAGAGGGCTATTGAAAGCATTGTGGGATAAGGAGAGTATGGAGGTAGCCAGCATTTTTCCTCTTTTCCACAATGTTTTCTGCCCTTTTAGAGGACTTCGGTTTATTTTGTACCAAACTAGCATTTGTCATCTTAACCCTTAAAGCGCCTTTCACTAATATAGTTGCCTTTGCGGCCAATGTAGATCAAGATCAGGCTGCACAAAATGTGTAGCCTGATCTTTGATCTACACTGTCCGCTATGTTAAAACACTACAGGCAAAAGTAGCCATGAATTTGCAATTATATTGGTTTTATTCTAGAGTGAAAATAACCATTGGGTTTATTCTAGAGTGAAAATAACCATTGGGTTTATTCTAGAGTGAAAATAACCATTGGGTTTATTCTAGAGTGAAAGTAACCATTGGGTTTATTCTAGAGTGAAAATAACCATTGGGTTTATTCTAGAGTTTATTCTAGAGTGAAAATAACCATTGGGTTTATTCTAGAGTGAAAATAACCATTGGGTTTATTCTAGAGTGAAAATAACCATTGGGTTTATTCGGCGCTTTAAGGGTTAAGTTCATTTTTACCAATTTCTGATTTTCATCTGCATATGCTGTCAATACGCTGTCAATCTGACAGGAATGGAGCCGTGCTCTAGCAGAGGGGGTCTTAACGCATCTCCGTGGTCCATGATACCAATCAAGCCATCACATAATTATGGATCTATAACAGCCACTTTTTCTAACAACTGACTTAACCCTTTCCCAAACGACAAATTTTGGACTGGTCCAAATTGAAAGAGTTTGCAGACAACAATTTTAAATTTTATCAAAAATGGCAGAAAATTCTCAAAAAGGGTAGAAAACACTGTGGGAAAAGGAGAAATTGCTCGTTACGAGCAATTTCTCCTTTTCCCACAGTGTTTTCAAAAGACTTGTACTGCAGACACGTGAAAACCAGGGCTTGTTTGGGAAAGGGTTAATCATGAGGTAGACTTGGCCTTGGATATACAGAAAATCGACCAATGGCGGAAAGTTTCGGCCCAGGTCAGCCTAAGCGGACTGCCCTGGCTGATCTGATTTGATACTTTTTGCAGATGCATTAGGCCCCCTTTTCACAGAGCATGGCTCAATTAAAACCGGTTAACCATTTTGACATTTTCTTCTCCTCTTTCCAACATTTTTTTAACACCATTTTCACCTAAATCTCTCCGGTTAGATAGATCTAGTCATTTATTATCTATGCATTTATGAAACTTGTCAACGAGCCAACTTTATTCATAGTCATCTCTTGTTTTCTAAATTTTCTGAATCTATCCACGTCTGTCTGTCTGTTTGTCTGTCTGTCTGTTTTCCCGCCTGTCTGTCTGTCTGTATGTCTGTCTATCCGTGTGTTTCTGTCTGTCTGTCTATTTTTCTGTCTGTCTGTCCCTCCGTCCCTCCGTCCGTCCTGTGACCAAGGAATCTACTTTACTGTGTATAACGGCCTGCAGCCACAGGCAACACATGTGGTGACACTGTTAGCCTTTGTCCTTTTGCTGACAGTTTAGGTCAAGTTCAGACTGCACAGAACGTGCAGTCTGATCTTGGATCAACCCTGTCGGATAAGAATGTCAAACGATCCCGAGTTTTATAGATCCTGGGGAAGAAGGACATTTGAAATCATTGTTTGGAAAAGGAGAATATGCTAGTAAACAGCATTTTCTCTTTTCAACCCTGTCAAAGATAAACTACACCGTTTATACTAGCTTTAATCCATAACCTGCTAACTAAATGAAATGGAACTTAAAAGCCGATAGTAAAAACCCAAATTTTGCTATTTCAACGGCACATTAAAGGGATTAAATATCTCCGTGTCGGACAGTGTAGATCCAAGATCAGATTGCACGTTCTGTGCAATCTGATCTTGATCTGCACTGTCCGCAAAAGGTATGTGAGTCGCGCTTAACAGCCTAAGGGTTAATATATCGCCTGGGAATACTTTCAATTTGGACAAGTCTAAAATTTTGTCGTCTGGTAAAAATTTAGTTCTATGGTGTTCACAATATTGGTGCCACGGCGTAATAGCACAGTCATTATTGGAGACGGATGGAGAATACAAAAAAGCCTTTGACATTTAACCCTTTCCCAAACGATAAATTTTAGACTGGTCCAAATTGAAAGAGTTTGCAGACGACAATTTTGAATTAGATGAAAATGACAGAAAGTTCTCCAGAAGGGTAGAAAACACTGTGGGAAAAGGAGAAATTGCTCATTACGAGCAATTTCTCCTTTTCCCACAGTGTTTTCAAGACTTGTACTGCAGACACGTGAAAACCAGGGCTTGTTTGGGAAAAGGTTAACTGGTGGCATTTCACGCTACAATATGTAACAGTCGAGAACGAATGTTGTGTATGGCTGGAGAAAGCGACGTAAGATGGACTACCGGTTGATACTGCTATATTTTCTTATTGCCGTTTTCACCTGTTTGAAGGTAAGTCAGACATTGATTTAGTGCGTCGACTAATTTGTTTGTTTGTCCTTCGGTGATCAAAAAATAGAACGAAATCTCAAAGAACGGCGTCTGCATGGAAATAGCAATTAAGTGCTGCATTGGCCAGAAGGTTGGCTGGTTCTCCGCTATTTGCTCTCTCCAAGAAAAGACTGAACCAAATGCAGGAACGCAAGCACTTTTCGTGGGTTTAAAAGTAACATGGGAACGTACATTACCACGATGTTTATCATTTGGTAGACTCCCTTTGAAAACATTGTGACAGAAGGAATAAATCGTTGTCTTGAGCTTCTTTTTTTTTTTTCACTACAATTTCCTAATTAACTTATTCACTTATTAACCCTTTACCAAACAATTCCGAAATTTATCGACCCCGACAGGAAACGCCTTTTGAAAATATTGTGGGAAAAGGAGAAAATGCTGGTTACATAGAATTTTCTCCTTTTCCCACAATGTTTTCTACCCTTTCCAGAGGAAATTTCAAATTTTCAGTCACATTTATTTTGTCGTCTGCAACTGCTTTCAATTTGGACTAGTTTAGAATTTTGTCGTTTGGTAAAGAGTTAAACGTTTATACGTGAAAATAATCATAGGACGTTTTCAAACTTTAGGATCTGCTTAATAATTTGAACCATGCTCTTGCAAAAGACGGTTTAACCCTTTACCAGACGACATAATTTCAAACTGGTCCAAACTGAAAGCATTTGCAGATGACAAATTGAAAGTAGCTCAAATGATGATTTCTGTCATTGATAGGACAGAAAACATTGTGGGAACAGGAGAAAATGCTGGTTACCAGCATTTTCTCCTTTTCCCACAATGTTTTCAAAAGGCCTCTTTTCTAGGATTTGTTGTTTCGTCGTTTTTGAACAACGGGTATTGTGTACTATTTCCCTTTCTCTGAACACAAAGAACCAGTATTACTGTGAATTGTATTATTATTAATTATTGTAAATATTTATATTATGTGCAGCAAAGTACTTAGCACATGAAAAGAATGTTTGTAGCATATGGGATTATTTTGTAAATCTAAATGAATAACGCTAAACTCTTGCTGCTTAGCCGGGCTCTATGATTTTTTCGGACAGTGTGGATTTGGATCAGACTGCACAAAAAGTGCTTCTGGGTCTATGATCAGCACTGCCTGATGGAGGAAATGTTTAAGACGATGAGAAATTGAAATTGAAATATTTGTTTTTTTTATATTGGATGAAAACTCATCTATTTTCTTACTCTTCTTCTTCTTAGCAGTTTAGGAGATAATAATAATCTTCATATTCACTCTCTACAGTTGGTTCAAAATTACACGAAAAAGACAAAGAAAACATATCTATAAACGGTGATTTGAAAACATTGAGACGGAAATATCACATTTAAAAAAAAAGATTATACGAAATTGACCGCTTCACAGATAGAGTAGATTCTTCATGTTTATAATATATACATGTAGCAGTTATTGTCCTTGGTTTATTATCGGTTGTTCATGTTTATCATTGCTATTCTATATGACGAGATACATGTACTTGTATAAGTCAATAAAATCTATCTATCTATCCATCATAATAGGCACTTTTTTTTTAAACAACAACATAATAATGAGGTAGACTCGTCCTTGGACATACAGAAAAACTGACCAATAGACAAATAGCGAACAGGTCAGCCTGCGCGAACTGCGCAGAGTTGGATCATTTGTTTTAGAAGTATTGAGAAAAAATGTAATCAATTAGGAACCGGTTGTTACCGTTGATTTTATTTTTCTGTAATCTGTGAGAGGGCTACTTAGAAATTGGTTTAGTCTGTTAACGGTTTTGATTTTTTTTCCGCGTAGCTGAATGTGCTGGCTTTTTGACCTACTTTTTCGTTCTGATAACAAATGAATACACAGAAATCTGTGATTGGTAAAAAATGTAGACATGTTTATTTTAAGGGCCTCTGCCTAGATGCGGGCAAATTTACGCCGCCTATCTTTTTTTTTTTTTAAAGATATTTCTTGTTTATCTTTCGATCGTCAAATGAATTCAACGAAACCTAGGAAAATGTTCTGTTGGCTTGTGCTTCACTTTCCATAAGGTTGATTGGTTATTGGCTTTAATGTCCACAAAAGGGTTTGAACCCAACCAAAAACAGGGACCCAAGTAATAGCATTTTGAGGAATCTGAAGAAACTTGAAGCTTAGGGGCAATACCATTTAAAATACGGTAAAATTGACAAAAGCGGTAAAATTAGTAAGCGAAAGCAGTAACTAAATTAGAGTTAAAGTGTGTTGTTGTGTGGTCGGTAAGTGTTAGTCGCTGGCAGAAAAATGAAATTTAAAATCAGGCAAAAAGTACACATAAAATAGAGTGACCTATCAACTTTTAACCTAGTTTTGAAATTAGTTTGTCTGCCAGCGGCCAGCACTTGGACCGACCATACAATAACAGATTGTCATCAGCACAATGAATTCCATAGTTTTATATGGCATGATTTTAATTTAAATGCATTTAACACTCGCTTTGTTTACTTTTGGCTTTTATTGTTACTTTAAAATGGATGCGAGTACCAAGTCTCTCTTTACTGTTTTCCATAAAAGCTGCATTCCAACCATTTTGGTAGCGATACCAGTTTCCTTAAACAAAGCACTGCCTACCCCAGCTTTGTACTAGTTGCAGTCCAGGAAGTAGATGTATAATTGCACTATGGCCGTGATGTACCAGTAACTGAAATACTGTTTCAAGTGGCGTAAAAGAGAAATCAAACGGATGTCTTAACAAAAATACATGTGAGCCATGCTCCTTGAAAAGGAGGCTTAACGCATCTGCAAAAAGTATCGACCAAGTCAGCCAGCGCAGTCCGAGCAGGCTGACCTGGGCAGAAACTTTTTGCTATTGGTCAATTTTCTGCATGTCAAAGGACCAGTCTACATCATGATTCAGTCGGTTGTTAGACACAATGGATTCATGTATCCCTAATTACCTGATGTCTTGCTAGGTACAACGCATTACATGGTTCATGTATAAGTAAAGAAAAGAATATTGGACTTTGGCGATTTACTCTTGACCAGACGACAATATACAGACGACAATATACATTTAACCCTTTCCCAAAAGAAAAATTTTTGACTGGTCCAAATTGAAAGAGTTTGCAGACGACAATTTTAAATATGATGAAAATGGCAGAAAGGTCTCAAAAAGGGTAGAAAACACTGTGGGAAAAGGAGAAATTGCTCGTTAGGAGCAATTTCTCCTTTTCCCACAGTGTTTTCAAAGACTTGTACTGCAGACACGTGAAAACCAGGACTTGTTTGGGAAAGGGTAATAGTACTAGGCATTTGCAGATGAAAAAATATCAAACGCGACCCAAGTCATAGGACTTGTCAATGAAAAAGTTAAACGCATATATTGGCGGCCATTGCTTGTATCCATGCTTTCCAGGAGTTTCTTTTACCAGTGCTTCGCACAATAATTTTCCTAAGCCACTGGCTGCTCTTCCACAGAAACATTGTCGAAACAATGTGCAACGGTGAGGGAAGAATAAATCCTGTCGCAATGACTGTCATCAATCCTTGGAAGGAAATTGGCCACGTTTGGGAATCGAACCACTGAACCCTTCTTTTGTTTGGTACCCTATTGGTGAATAGTAAATCTGGTAAACACAGCACTTGGCACAGATGGGAAATCATGTGTACACAAAATGCTGAATATATAACTATGGAAGACTTCGTGCTTCATTGTCCAAAAGCTTTTTTGTATATCATGAATAGTAATACCTTATTATGTATTGTTAGTCCTTTAGCACTATGGGCGTAAACAGGGGCTACTGCGGACGGCATAGATCAAGATCAGACTGTACAGAAAGTACAGTCTGATGATGGACGTCTATCGTTCGCTTGTCCAGTCAATCCTACTACATAAAACTCTTTCAGAGTTTAGTGGATTGTATTGCCAGCGTTCAAAAGAGGTTTAGAGTAAAGTAAATTCCTGGCACTGAAAGAGTTACACACGGCACTTGTGTACTAGCAACAGATAAAGATATGTGAGTCATGCTCTGGCAAAAGGAGGCTTAATGCATCTCCGTGATGCATGGTACCAATCAAGCCATCACATAATTATGTATCCAAAATAGCACTTTTTTAAACACCTGACTTAATCATGAGTTAGACTGGTCCTTGGACATACAGAAAATTGACCTATAGCGAAAAGTTTCGGCCCAGGTCAGCCTGCGCGGACTGCGCAGGCTGACCTGGATCGATACTTTTCGCAGATGCATTAAGCCCCCTCTTCACAGAGCACGGCTCACATATTTTTTCCTGATTTCTCGTGTTGACGGATTTAATTTTGTTTTCAACGGGCTCCAAATGAACTAAATTCTATTACATTTTTAATCACACTATAGGCAAGTGATACGTGCAAATCGAAAAACGGACAGTTGAAATTCTGATGCAGCACATAAAGATGATCTCATTGTAATAGTTATATTCATCCACCTGTTACCTTCGAATGTCTGTTGATGCAGACACATCTAAAAAAGTCTATAAGGCTGAAACTCCTGCAGAAGGACAACAACAACAACAATACTACTACTACTACTACTAATGATAATAATATCCGTTATTTAACAAAGGTAGCTCATTAAGATGTCATCACACATAATAACAACAGCATAATGAATTACTCATTTACAATAAGGCCTTTGGTAAAAAAAAACACACACACACGCAACATTCTTGCCTACAAACATGCGCACAACCACACAGGTGCACAGACTCACACTTGGACATACATACACCATCATGTCTTTTTCAGCAATTATAGACAAATACTGTGGAGGACATTATCTTTCGCTAGGTGGCGTTTTTCAAATACATATGGATACGTAGTGATGATGTCATCACGGTAAACAGTCCTTCTTTTAAGTCCCTTCTGAAAGCTGCAATGGTGATATGCAGAAGTTATACAGGCACCTCGATAGCCATTCGTTTAACTTATCGTTTCTAGTTTTTCTCCCTAGTAAAGGTAGCCATTTAAAGAAAACATATTGTAAAAAATTATGCTAAGTGGTAAAAACCCAGTTTTCGACCACTGCTTGTTATTTCAAGTGAAAATAAGTGAATGGGTAATCTACGTGATTGAGTACAGGATATGACGAGAGAAATCGTCACCATGCACGGAACATGCCGAGAACAGCACACGATGAAAGTCGGAAAATGTCGATTTAAGGCATGCTACAAGAAAGTCAAATGTTATCGCGGATTTCAATGGGGGATATCGCAAGTCAAGAATAGGCATCCGCTCAGAAACAAAAAAGTGTAGGATTTTACCCATTGTTTTTTGAGCAATATCTCGACGCATCTGCAATGAACAATTTATAAAATATGGGAACAAATTAGAAACATGTACTATTCATATATTTTTTTTTAAACACTAAGCTACTATGACCGTCTCTGAACTAGAACTTTAGTTATTCCCATTTTTAGTCCCGGAGATGGGAGTTGGGGGTTGGTGGCATAATGTATTTAGGCCTTCTGTTTGTCCGTTGGGATAAAACCAGCGCCCCGGATGAGCCTTGGACAAATGGATTACAAATACCACATCTTAAACAATACGCTACGCAGGACCAAGCAAAATTGAATAAGAGAATCGGTGTTATCCAAATAGCGGTGGTGTGTGTGCCATCAAAAAAAAGTGATGTAAAGCAGAGAAGATTAATACCCAAGTCATATTTCCATCGCATCCTGTAGAAAATTTCCAGCTAATTACACACTAGGTGACTCTCAGGACCATCAGTCCTTTGACTGTCTTTGTGGGCCTGTATTTGACTAGCGATTGGAACTGGCGTCGTCAGTGACTGGAACAGACCATGTAACTTTTCTCCAACTCTTTAACAGACGACGGAAATTGCAGACCGGTCTATGTTGAAAGGTTTTCTTTTGTTTTTACTTTGTTTCTACTCTGCAGAATATATAGAGGATACTTGTGTTTTTTTTTTATTTTGGTGAAAGATCATTTCGATCTATTGCCAAGAAAAACAAATATTCTTTTTTTCTAACCCCTTTCTATTGGGACTTGCGAAGAACAGGGGAGCTCTCGGTATTTCCGTACCAGTGAAATTATCAAATCATAATCCACCATTATTTCTCTATAAACTAACGAAAAGCATGAAATAAATATATACTTAGTAAAAATGTAAAAATAGTGTTGCACCCCGCCCCCCCCCTCTCCCCCGTATTTTTACTGAGTTTGATTTTCTGGCGTGAATGATATGAAATGGGTTGCAAATTAGAATCTGGCTGCTGCCTACACCAACAAGCCAGTCTGTTGTCTCTGAAATAAACTGAACTGAGGTATCCCTTGACCTCATGGCAGCGACTACTGATCAAGCTGTTTGAACCTCTTGTGAGAGGTATTAGACGAAGACTGCAAGCTGTTCTGCAAGCCCTGGGCGGAAGTACGAAATGTTGACTTATTTTGTGTGGCCATTCTCTGCAGGTCACTTTTAACCTGTCGTAACTTTTATTTTGACATTAAATTCCAAGTTTTAACCAAATTTAAAAGCTTTTTGTTTTCCTTAAATTTGAAAGCAATATCTAAGCAAAAAATGTCTACTTACCATGAGGTCAAGGGGCACCTCAGTTTATTCCATTTCGTAGGCAAAAGACTGGTCTTATGGTATATGCAGCAACCGGATTCTAATTTTTACACTAACCTCCTTACTTGTTTTTAAATCTCGAAAATTCGGTATTCTTGCAGATTGGTGTTGGGCTTCCAGCTCCCGTCTGGCTGTATGCTATATGAGATTTCTGTATGTGAGTCATGTTCTGCAAAAGGGGGCTTAATGCATCCCCGTGATGCATCATGCCAAGCAAGACATCACATAGTTAGCGGTCCATAAAATCCACTATGTCTAACAACCAATTGTATCATGAGATAGATTGATGCTTTGACATTCAGAAAATTGACCAATAGCGAAAAACAGAAGACTGTGCAGGCTGACCTGAGTCGATATTGTTCGCAGATGCATTAAGCCCCTTTTCACAAAGCATGCCTCATATAGATTTATGTGTGTTTGGCTAGTCAAAAATATAACTCAAAACTTAGATTAGGAGTTAATGTCTTTTTTGGTTTGTTGCTACTCCAAACAAAAACAAGAATAAACACAAATTATTGTTGTCTTACGGTCAAAGATCGTCTCAAAGTTAACTGTCTAACGAACGTGAAAGTTCGTAACAAAGCATAGCTGAAATACAAACCAACTTTGTTGGGATTCGAACCCGCACGGTGAAGATCCTCGTTTTCCGAGGCTTAAAAAACCAATTTACACTAACCACTGAGCTAAAGAGAGTTTTCGTTAGCTCAGTGGTTAGTGTATTGTGGTTAGTGAACCCGCACGGTGAATATCCTCGTTTTCCGAGGCTTAAAAAAACCAATTTACACTAACCACTGAGCTAAAGAGAGTTTTCTTTAGCTCAGTGGTTAGTGTATTGTGGTTAGTGTATTGGTCTTGTAAGCCTCGAAAATTGAGGTTCTTATCCGCGCGGGTTCGAATCCCGGCTGAGGCAATTTGTATTTCAGCTATGCCTTGTTGCTAACTTTCATGTTTGTAAGAACTGCTATGATAGGTTGTTTGTTATCCCAGTATTGTGATGACAGGAGCATGTCCGCGATGTTTTAAAAAACTTGAATGTTGTAAACTTCTAGAACCATAGACTCTACCTCTAAGAATATTTTTGGACACACAGCATAGTTTTAAATTTACTGACATACACGGCAAGAAACGCCCTGTCTTATCCGGGTAGGCCCTTTATGTTTAAAGGTAACTTATTAAAATAACTATTTTGCACAAAACTTACGATGTACATTGATATGTTATTGAATATGGGCCATGCTCTGTGAAAAGGGGGCTTAATGTATCTGCGAAAAGTATCGACCCAGGTCAGCCTGCGCAGTCCGCGCAGGCTGACCTGGGCCAAAACCTTTCGCTATTGCTCGATTTTCTGCAGATCCAAGGACCAGTCTACCTCAGGATTCAGTCGGTTGTCAGACAAAATGGATTATATGGATCCAAAAGTATTTGATTACCTGCTTGGTATCACGGATCGCGCAGATGCATTAAGCTTCCTTTTGCCAGAGCATGGCTCTTATGTTTTCACTCATAAGGCAATTTCATTGAAAGAAATCGGTAAATAACTTATAAATAACCAATTTATTCAATGTAAGGAGTATCATTTTTCATCTGCAGGCAGTGTCGTGTTAAACTTCAGCATGTGAAGCTTCACGGAAACTGTAGATCGAAGATCAGACTTCAGCTGGTGCTTGAATATTCACGGTCTAGATACGGGACTCAAATCCCCGACCAGTCGCATATCTTAGTCCGTACATCTTTTCCTTTTTTTCGGAGTAGCCATATGTGCTGGCTTTTGACCTACTTTTGAGTGCTGATAACAAATGAATGAATAGAAATTTGTGATTGGTCAAAAAAGAAGACATGTTTATTTTGAGGACCCTTGCCTATCTGCTGGCAAACTTTACGCCGCCTATCTTTATTAAAAGATATTTCTTGTTATAAATAACAGGTTTATTGAAATTGTATAACAGTCTGTGGATTTATTAAATCAGTAGAAGCTGATTTGCCAGGAGAGTTCATCGTCCGTTCAACGCTTTGCCACACAATTACGGGTTTTAACGACACTGAAGAAAACGTTTTTGGAAAATATTGTGGGTAAACGAGAAAATGGTGGTAACCAGCAATTTTAACCATTCCCGCAACGTTTTCTTTCTTTGCAAAGACACAGTTCTTTATTTGAGCCACATTCAGACTGCTTTCATTATGGAGGACCTGAAATGTTGTCTGGCAAAGAGTTAACCCTTTACCACACAATCGCGGGTTTTAAAGACCTTCGAGAGGAAGCTTTTTGAAAACATTGTGGGAAAAGGAGAAAATACTGGTAACCACAATGTTTTCTACCCTGTCAAAGACAATTTCCTCCATTTTTGTTAAATGTAAATCATTGTATGCAGATGCTTTCGATTTGGACAAGTCTACATTTTTGTCATCTGGCAAAGATGTGAGACATTCCCATGTGCAGACGATTTTTTTCCTCATGCAGCAAATACTGGTTACCAGCATTTTCTCCTTTTCCCACACTGTTTTCAATAGCTCTCTTTTCATGATCATTAATACTCAGGATTGTCCGGTGAACGGGTATTGACTAGATGATAATTTCACTTTTATTCTCTGGAGTTCACAAGAATTTGACCAGTTGAAGATGTGAACACCATCAGATTCTGTGCTCTTTTTTCAAGCAGAAGGAATAATTATGAGTTACCTTTCTCTACGCAATTATACGGTAATTGCAGAATAAATCATCGCAGATCACTCGAGGATATGTTAATAAGCGTGTGGTCGCAGTATTTTTTGTACGTGTTCTAATAGGTCTTGCATAAAAGGGGGAAAAAAACAAGATCTTTTGACTCATTTCCTTCACTGGCTTTCATTCATTCTTATTATTTTTCTTTTTCTGGAGAGAGAGAGAAGGGGAGAGAGATAGCTCAGAAAAGATTTTGGCAGATAGAGAAATGACTTGTTATGGCAATTTATCTATTTGCCACAATCTTTTCAGAAAGTCGACATGTGATAGGCGTAACGAAATATCCGTATGAAGCTAAGAAGGTTTTCAGCCATTCGTTATCGCATTACATCTGCAGACAATAATTTTCGTCTGGAAGCGAGACGTCACATATGCAAATGAAACATGATGGGATTTGTCTGTGACAGGGTAGAAAACAATGTGGGAAGACAAAATGCTGGTTATAAGCATTTCTCATATTTAGACAATGTTTCTAAAGGCTCTTCCTCGCAAGTGTCACAAAAACGCGGGGTTGTTTTGTAAAAGATTTTACGTCTCTCGTCGCAACTCGGCCGGTTCCGTACCTTCATCTAACCTCGTCTGTTTCAAGGGAGTTTCTATTTCGATATACTGCAAGTCACACGATCTTGAACACGGCGTCGGCCATGTAAATCGATTAGCAACGGCTTGCAACAACAGCCACGGTGATAAGCAACCTGTCGCTGAAAAATGCCTACGGAATCAGGAAGAATGCCTACATGATCAACGGACCACCCGAGGTTTGCCGAATGCTCGTTTGTATCAAGGGGGTTTCCATTTTGAAATACTGCCAGTGACATGATCTTAAACATGGCGGCGCCGATAAATAAATCGATTAGCAACGGCAACAATAGCCATGGTGATAAGCAACCTGTCGATGACAGTAGATAGAATAATGACAGTTAATGGACAGTGTGCTTAATTTAACCACGAAACTCCCCCAAATCACCCCACATTTTCCAAGTCAAAATTCAACCACACAAATCATCCCCCATGCTTTGCTACGCTCGCAGGATTCCCCAAATGAAATTTTTTTACTCCCAAAGCAGAAGTAAGAAAATTGTAATATCAACCTCCTTTCTTTAACATTTCCCCTTAACTTCATTTTTTTCCCTTCCCCCAAATTTTTTTTTATTTTTTATTTTATTTTATTTATTTATTTTTTTTTCCCTTCCCCCAAAATTTTTTTTATTTTTATTTTTTATTTTTTTTCCCTTCCCCAAAAATTTTTTTTATTTTTTATTTTTATTTTTTTTTACTCCCCAAGCAAAGAATTCTCTGGATGTACTGGATGTAATATTTCCACGCCTCCGACTGGCCCCAATTTCAGCCAATGGTCTCGGGTAATCACCATATTTTCGCTCAGGCAACCATATTACAGCGAATTGCAATGTTAAAAAAAATTGAAAACGGTTTTGATATGTTAGCAAAATATATTGTGGAGAAGATGAGTGTTTTAAATAAGCTTACACAAGAAGAAAGGGAAAATCTTTCAAGGGTATTATCCTCAAAGATAGATTTTTTGCCAAAATATGATTTAAATAATCATATAGTAGAATTTCCAAATTTAGGAGAAATTACCGAGGGAAGCATTTTCGATAATTTATTCTATATGAGGCCGTATGTATATTATGAGCTTAGTAAAATAAAATTTTTATTTTATTTTGGACAACATTTTTTAATTGTTTATGATAAAGGTAATGAAATATTTAATGTAATAGATGGAATTAATATAGAAAATTTAAGTTTTTTGGAATTATATTCTGTTGAATTTGAAGATTCTTTTTCTAAATTTACAACTGATTTATCCAACCTTTCTTTAGAATTTTCTCTCGAAGAATGTAAACGTTATTTATTCGAAAGCAAATATTTTATTTCTCCAATTAAATGTGCTGAAGATTTTTCTGATGTAGATGAAGATTCTGATGAAGATTGGATTGAAATTAAATTTTATGGAAATGAATACAATAGAAATAATAAAAAATATATAACCTTTTTAAAGGTTACATATTTTTTTACTCCTTAATTCTCCAATGTCTTAAAGCTAAAGTATTTACTCCATCTTCTAAAATATATCTTTTGTCATCATTTGCACTTAATGCGATTTTATTAACTTCTTCCGTAAAAACATTATATTCATAACTTCTAATAACATTCATTTTTCTATAATAATTTTTCTTTGTCTGCAAACAATCTAAATAATCTTTATGGCAAATACTCTTTTTAATAACATTTTTCTTTATTCCCTTACATTTTTTATGCTCTTCTTTATCTATCGTTTCAAAACTATACAACTTAGCTCTTAACCCTACAAACTCGACTATTTCTTTTCCATTCGTTTCATCCTTAAACATTCCTATTATCTTTTTATTTATACCTGTCAGTATTCCAGAGGGATGGTCTTTCGGATAATCACTAGTATCAAATTTATCTTTAACATCATTTGATATATCCTTATAGAAATCTTCCGTTTCAATCTCATACATTAAACTATCTGTATCAGTAAACAACAACTTTGCTTTTTCACCATACTTTGGTTTAATATATCTATAATGGAAGTCATACATTACAGTTTTACTTAAGTCTAGAATGCACATTCCTAAGTAAATAGGTTTATTAAATACTATCTGCGTTTTTCCCATATGAATGGATATCAAGTTCTCGTTAAAGATCTTACAATGCTTAAAGTTTGGTTTATTTACAAACCTTCGTGCAGACTTTCTGTTTCTAACGAGTCTAACATTTACTCGTTTTCTTATATTTTCCATTGTTTTTCCAAACACAGAGTTATTCATCAACTTAAAAAAGTCCTTTTCAAAATCAGATGCACCTTTTTTTGCTCGAAGCTTAGTGTTTTTATCGATATATTCTTTTAGCCAAGAGCTTTCAGTAAACTTGATTCCACTATGGATCTTCTTTAGTTTTACACCTAAAGACATATACTGGATTAGATTTCTGTAATGGATAACATACTTCTTTTTATTGCCTAAATTTGGGATTAGTTTACCAACTTTATTAACTACAATGTTTTCAGGAGCGAGAGGATAATCATTAAAATAATCATGTAACTCTTTAGGAACCTCTAAATCTACCTCTAAAATAAAAGGATACCTTTTGCAATCTATCATCAGCTTTTCTGTCATCCAAGAAAAGTTACCAGTAGGAAGTTTCATACCCATCGCTGCGCCATACAAGTTATTTGCATCTAAATACTTAATATACCTTCTGGGCAAATTAGGATCATACTTTTTGCCCATGTATTTATTATTTGCCCTTGCATATCTTTTACTAATCATTGAAATTCCTCCTCTGATACCCCTTTCAATCATTAAAAACATATTTTTATCCGTTAATAGATCCAACTTAACACCAGTTAACTTTAATGCCGCATCCCAAGCTAAACCAGGAGCAGTAAAATACCACACAGGATCTAACTCATAGTGCTTAAAGCAAACCTTTCTAAAGTTCTCAAAAACATCAGCTAAGAGTAAAACATCTGTCTTAATGTAAAGATTATGATAATCCTTCATTGTTTTCATTTCGAAAGTTTCCCAAACATTTTTAGCATGTTTATAATCATCATCAGAAATTCCTTCTCCATTAAGCTTAGAATAAAATGCTTCTTTTGGAGGAAGTTGTGTTTCTTTTAAATCCTCTTTTTTGTGACGTGATCATTTTACAATAGAGACATTAAATTTTTATAACTCCTTGAGTCAAATATACCCTGCCTTTTTAATTCATCGCATATACTAACTAACTCATTTCTCACACCGGTATTTCCAGCCTCTTTACTCGCCATTAAAAGGTCTAATCTTTCTAATAGAGCATTTGGATCGGATGGGATAATGATAATTCCTTCTGCTGTATATTCTTTAGTTTTTCCTTCTCTTTCTGCTTTTCTTTCATAATCGATTTGAGCCCAAATAGGATTAATAAAATTTTTATATTTAACTCCACCACTGCTTTTAGGAGGGTTGTTTGGATTATTTTTACGAAAAATAACATTAGTTTGCCTTAATATTTTTTTATAATTTCTAAGGTCATTACCAGAAAACTTACTATCTGATGGATCTTTTGAGACAATTAATTCCCATAATCCACCCGTCGATTTATAACTTTCTGCGCCAATCCAAATATCATCACCATCGAAATCAACTAATTTATCACCAATGTAATAATTGATACCTTTCCTTCTAATACCAAATGTTGTATCGAAATCCTTTCCATATTGATTTTTTAATGTATTATATTGCCTATCTAAGATTGTAAGTTCCTCTTCCTCTTCAGGAATTAAATCTTGTTGAGGAAATTCTTTAGGCAACTTTTCAATCCCCTCTTTAATAGGTTTAAGTCCTTCTGTAATTTCCTTTGTTGAAGCTTTTTGCGTTTCTGTAATGGGTTTAAAAAACTTTGAAAGCCCCGTTTGTAATTCGATTTCACCCGTTCTTTCTGCGAGTTGACTATCCCTAATTCTTTTTCTTGTTTCGAGATAATCTTTTACAAATTCATCCCTTTTCACAGGATCAGTTATTTTTAAAAACGACATTTTTAATACGTAATATAATGTTATATTACGTATTAGTTTTCAACAACAACATCAACATTAGTTAATTCGAGCGAACACGACAATTTAAATTTTGGTATCTTAATCTTTGGAACTATTTTTCTCAACGAGCTTCCGAAAGGACTCCCTAGCTTCCTGTCTCCCTTTCTCAATTAATGTTTCTTCGTTTTCAGCGGAATCTTCTTTTTAAACTTAGATCTTATATCATTCTTCATGGTTTTATATTTTTCCAATTCCTCCATAATTAACTTAAATTCATCATCGGATATATGATTGTCGAGTAATGCTTTTGATGTCATTAAAAGAGAGATGGAAATAACCTATTCTCATCTTATAAGATACAAAGTTTTATTTACGAGTGATGATAACATAGAAGATTATGAAGAATATGTTGATAGAATATATAATATTTTAAAAACAGAGGTTATAGACTTTTTTAAGAAGTATTATAAAGATAAAATTGACGAGTTCGAACGAAATATATAACCTGGAAAAAGGTTATATATTTTTTTTAATTTTTAATCTTCTTCATCAGAATCTTCATTATTTTCTTTTAATATTTTTTTTATTGCTTCTTCTATTACTTCTTTTATATCTTTTATTAAATCCACTTTTACATATTCTTTTATAAAATGCCTTAGTAATTCTTCTTTTTCAAATCTTATTACATCTAATGTTTCCTTTGGCTCGTTATCTTCTTCAACAGCATCTAAGCTTAACTCTAAATTATATCTAGTTTCACCAAAAAATACATCAACACATTCTTTTACCCTTTCAGCAATTTCATCAAACTTTTCATATATTTCTTCATTAATATTCTCTAATTCAGTTTCATAATCATCTTCATCATAAGACTTATCGGAGTTATCTATTTTTTCTGCCATCTTCTCCACAATATATTTTGTTTCATATCAAAACCGTTTTCAATTTTTTTAACATTTCAATTCGCTGTAATATGGTTGCCTGAGCGAAAATATGGTGATTACCCGAGACCACTGGCTGAAATTGGGGCCAGTCGGAGGCGTGGAAATATTACATCCAGTACATCCAGAGAATTCTTTGCTTGGGGAGTAAAAAAAAAATAAAAAATAAAAAATAAAAAAAATTTTGGGGGAAGGGAATAAAAAAAAAAAAAAAAAAAAAAAAAATTGGGGGGGGAGGGAAAAAAAAAAAATAAATAAATAAATAAATAAATAAAAACAATTTTTGGGGAAGGGAAAAAAATGAAGTTAAGGGGAAATGTTAAAGAAAGGAGGTTGATATTACAATTTTCTTACTTCTGCTTTGGGAGTAAAAAAATTTCATTTGGGGAATCCTGCGAGCGTAGCAAAGCATGGGGGATGATTTGTGTGGTTGAATTTTGACTTGGAAAATGTGGGGTGATTTGGGGGAGTTTCGTGGTTAAATTAAGCACACTGTCCATTAACTGTCATTATTCTATCTACTGATGACAAATCAGCACAACTCGGACGATCCCGTATCTACATCTAACCTCGTCCGTATCAAGAAGGTTTCCATTTTGAAATACTGCCAGTCACATGATCTTAAACATGGCGGCGCCGATAAATAAATCGATTAGCCTGAACGGCAACAATAGCTACTGTGATAAGCAATCTGTCGATGAAAAATGCCTTCAGAGCTGATTGACCAAGTTAGAAAGTTAATGTACAAACTATTTGTCAGCGGAAATGTGTTAAGAAATATTTTGATAGAAAACTGATTCGTGTTTTCTTTGTCTAAGTAGAGTATTACGATTTATGAACGGTAACGCGGTGTATTTCCGGTATAGAAATGTACCATGAAGGTGCCATTCGGCAAACCTCGGGTGATCCATTGATCAAGTCTCGGCTGTATCACGTAGCTTGATATGCACCTACACGGTACATTTTTTCACCGGGAATATACCGCTTTACCGTTCTTAAAATCGTAACACTCCGCTTAGAAAAAGAAAACACCGATCCCAATTTTCAGTGTGTCATTTCCGCTGACAAACAGTTTGTATATTAACTTTCTAACTTGGTCTCTGAAGGCATTTTTCATCGACAGATTGCTTATCACCGTAGCTATCTATTGTTGCCGTTGCTAATCGATTTATTTATCGGCGCCGCCATGTTTATGATCATGTGACTGGCAGTATTTCAAAATGGAAATCTTCTTGATACGGACGAGGTTAGATGTAGTTACGGGATCGGCCGAGTTGTGCTGATTTGTGCAGGTGCATATCAAGCTTCGTGATACAGCCGAGGGACTTGATCACCGGATCACCCGAGGGGTGCCGAATTGTACTACTTAATTAGAAATAATTCCCCTACTTTTGGTGAAATATGAAAACTTTTCATTGCCAAAGACAGTTATCGAAAATGTGCCTAACCTTCCGGCTCGGGAAATATTTCTGGAATTTGTTGCTTTATTGGTGACCAACTAATCTAATAATTTTCTGCTGATTTAGCTAGCAATGCATGCAGCACTCATTGAAGTAAAACTCTTAACCCTAAGCTGGTAAGCGCAACTCACTGACCTTCTGCGGACAGTGTAGACCAAGATCAGACAGCACAGAATGTGCAGTCTGATCTTTGATCTACACTGTCCGATAAGGTGATACCCCCTCCCCCCAAAAAAAAAACCCACTTTGAAACAGCAATATTTGAGTTTTTACTAACGGCTTGAAAGTTTTATTTCACTTATTTAGCAGGATAAGGGTTAAACTGCCAAGTGAACCCTTTACCAAACAATCCCGGGTTTTCACGACCCTGAAAAAGAAGCCTTTTGAAAAAATTGTGGGAAAGGAGAAAATGTTGGTAACCAGCATTTTCTCCTTTTCCCACATTGTTTTCTACCATTCCCAAAACAAATTTAATTGTTTGAGTCACATTAATTTTGTCGTCTGCAAATGCTTTCAGTTTAGACAAGTGAAAAATGTTGTCGTTTGGTAAAGAATTAAGTAGAGGTTCGAAACCAGCTATACATACCAAACTAGATCTATTGCGCTGTTAAAGATATTTTGCCCTAAAGAGTCACACAGTGTGTCATTCGGCATACCTCGGGTGATCCGGTGATCAAATCCCTCGGCTGTATCACGTAGCTTGATATGCACCTACACGGTACATTTCGCACATCTCCGGAAGCACACCGCTTTACCGTTATTGAAATTGTAAGGCTCCTCTTAAAAAAGAAAACCTGAGTAAATTTTCTATCGTTATCTTTCTAAGGATATTTCAGTCGGCAAACAATTTTTACATTCTACGTGTATTTTTAGCGTGGTTTATCAATTCCGTTGTGAGCTTTCATCGATAGATCGATAGAAGTGAATAACTTCACCGTGGTTGTTCATGTCGTTGCTCAGCGATCTACAGGGGCACCGCCATGTTTAAGATCATGTGATTGGTAGTTCAAAATGGAAGCCTTCTTTATACAGACGAGGTTAGATGTAGGTACGGAATCGGCCAAGTTGTGACGAGTGACAGTGTGTAGCCTGAGATTAGAGTTCGGGCTTCGGGTCCTGTTCAGAATGAATTCACTTTCCGTGATTGCAACTGTAGCGCTCTTGGGGTCGCACTTTTAAACAAGGAGTATCTTGAACAACAAATATCTTTCAAAAAATATAACCGGCGTGAGAGGAACTGGAAAATGAATATTTAAACTACTTTTCTTGATGTTTGTGGCTCAAAGTGATGGAAGAAAATAAAAAATAACCTCAAATTGTACAAGGAAAGGATCACCCCCAGCATATTAGTTTGCTATGATGTGATTAAAAGCCCTATGGTATCAATTAGCGGGACCAACGCGTGTGTTTTATTCAAAACCCCCATTCCACTGAGCGGCGATTCCGCCACGCTTCGAAATTTTGGCCAAAACGTCATGAATCGTAGTAGAAACGGCAACAACGCAGTAGAAACGCTTTGGGCGCAGTAGAAGCGTGTCGAAAGCTTCATGATCGCTACTTCACGACGCTTGTTCTGACCTTGCTCCAAATTTACGAAGTGGAATCGCTGTTTTCTCAAAGCGCCACAAAAGCCTAGTAAAAGCGTAGCATCAGTGTCGTAGCCGCGTAGTGCAAGCGCAGTGCTTCGTAACAAAAGCGTCGATATGTTTTTTACGGAAAAAAAAAATCCGAGCGCTATGATATGATTGGATTTTCAAATTGGTGGATTTTCAGTTCGGTGCTTTTAAAGTTTTGGACAATTAAATTCAAACCCTGCATATGTCTACAGCCAACCCTGACGGGAAATAAAATTAAATTATATCTAAGCACGATAGCATTGCCGGATTTTTCCATCGATTGCTAATAAAGAAATAAATATTGATAAAATTTCTCGAGACATACGTTTGTTTGTTTTTCTGTCGAGAGTGCTAGCTCGAGAGTTCCCAGATTTGTCGAGGGAAAAAACTCTGTTGACTCTTTTTTTTTTTTGAGCTAGTTCCACTGATTACCACCCATGCCATTTGTTTTGGTGTTCTATTTACCAGATCGAGGATAAAATACTGCAGAACTCGATAAAAGTAACGAGTTTTCCATTTCATTTTACTATAATGGAAAAACTCTTACATGTGACTGCCGGTCGTGTTCGGCAAGTACAAGTGGAAACGTGGGCCTGGGTCCGTATTCACCAACCATTCTTACGAATATTCTTAGTCGTGTTCTCCAAGATTTTCTACATTTGAAAGTAACACAACTTCTGATTGGCTAAACCAAATGGTTTATCTAAGTATAGCTAAAAGTGTGACGGTATGCCAAAAATGTCCGATAATGTTGGCTTAAAAAGGCACTAATATTAACCCTTAGGCTGCTAAGCGTGACTGAAGGACCTTTTGCGGACAGTGTAGATCAAGATCAGACTGCACAGAACGTGCAGTCTGATCTTGGATCTACGTTGTCCGACAAAGAGATATCTCCCTCCCCCCCCCCCCCCCCGCAAAAAAAAAGCACTTTGAAATAGCAAAATTCGGGTTTATACTATCGGTTTGAAAGTTTCATTTGACTTATTTTGCAGGTTAAAGGTTATAGATTGATTGACTGTATGGTGTTTAACGCCGTTTTCAACATTATTTCAGTTATATCGCGGCGGCCAGTGCACCTATCCATGCTTTCCTGGAGTTTCTTTTTACCAGTACTCCGCACAATATTCTTTCCAAGCCACTGGCTGCTTTCCCACATAACCATCATCGAAACAATGGTCAGCGGTGAGAGAGGGATGAATCCTGTCGCAATGAATATCATCAGTCCTCGGAAAGAAATTGGCCAAGCCGGGGATCGAACCAGCGACCTTCTGTTCTCAAGTCCTGTACGCTACCGACTGAGCTACGGGGCTTGGCTAAAGGTTTTAGAATCTATCCACTTGAGTCCATTTTATTCGTGGCGCTGGCGGTTATGTTAATTTATGAAATGTGCATACGTATCGCTTCGGCTGGAATTCTTTTATGTGAGATACTAATATGAACTAATTCTCTACTGATCAGAGAAAGGATTTCTTTGAATTCTAAGACTGGATTACGACCTTTATCAAAATCTATTAGACCGTCTAATTTGTTCTGAATTGTTCTTATCTTGTGAAATGTCAATGGTAGATAATTACAAGATGTTAAAAAAAGCAATTATTTCGACATTCACGACGAACCAAACATGGTGGTTATTAACTAATGTAATACCGGGGATAACTTTTTGGGTTTTTTTTTACTGATGGGTTGAAATCTGATCTTGGATCAACACTGTTAGGTATTTTATCGGATATATTGACCAAAACGGCGGTGACATTGCAACATCTGGGAGCTTTTGCCTGACTGAAAAGGGTTTAGAATTCTGAGAATTATTATAAAAGATTAAACGTGTAGCACAAAATGGAAGAACCGATTACTAGTAGCACAAAATGGAAGACCCGATTACTAATAGACCCTCTGTTTTAAACCAGCCATGCTCTGTGAAAAGGGGGCTGAATGCATCTGCAAAAAGTATCGACCCAGGTCAGCCTGCGCAGTCCGCGCAGGCTGACCTGGGTCGAAACTTTTTGCTATGGGTCAAAATTCTGCATTTCAAAGGACCATTCAGTCGGTTGTTAGACAAAATAGATTTTGTGGATCCATAATCATGTGATGACTTGCTTGGTGTCATGGATCACGTAGATGCATTAAGCCCCCTTTTGTCAGAGGGAGGCTCAAATGTCTAAGAAATGTATCCCATGGAAGCGAACTTTAAATTAAAATGCCTTTATTCATTGGTCCATTACAATGTGAATTATGTGCATACATTATTCTACATTATGTCATCAGTAGAATATGACATTATAATCTGCGTAACGAAACCTCAAATGGCCTTTGTGGCCTTTGTGGAGGGAGTAGACCAGGATTAGCCTGCGTGTGCATGGCTACACAGTAAGACAGATGCAAGTTAACCCTTTACCAAACAATTCTGCATTTTAACGACCTTTGGGAAAAAACGTTTTGAAAACGTTGTGGGAAAAGAAGGAAATTCTGGTAGCCATCATTTTCTCCATTTCCCTCAATATTCTCTACCCTTTAAAAGACAAATTTCGTGTTTTGAGTAACACTTAATTTGTCGTCTGCAAATGCTTTCAATTTCAGCAAGTCTGAAAATTTTGTCGTCTGGTAAACAGTTTGATCCTGGGTCTGCTTAGCGCGACTCACTGACCTTTTGTGGACAGTGTAGATCATTATCAGAATGCACGAAACGTGCAGTCTGATCTGGGATCAACACTGTCCGATACGGAGATATTTATCCACACAGAAATACATTTGGAATGGCAAAATTTGGGTTTTTACTAATCCTACTAGCTTGAAAGTTGAGTTTCACTTATTCAGCAGATAAAGGGTTAAGTCTGGTAAAGATTTGGGAAAATTATATACATTGTGGAAAAAAGACATTGTGATTTCTATTGGCAATAATCTCATACTCTTTTCTTTATAGAGACTTGATGACATTGATCTTTTTTACCCTCGCCATGCGGCATTACGCCATGCGGCGAGCAGTTTTATAGAGACTTTGACAGTGACCCTTTTATCTTTTACCGCGTTTTAACGAGCCTGAGAAATTTGCCAGAAGAAGGATAAAACACTGTTTACCAGCATTTTCCCAAAATATTTGAGCTATGCCCTGGCTTAATGCATCTCTGTGTCATCATATAATTATGGATCCGTAAAAGCCACGTTTTTTAACAATCGACTTAATCATGAGGTAAACTGGTCCTCGGACATACAGAAAATTGACAGATAGCGAAAAGTTTCGGCCCAGGTCAGCCTGCGCGGACTGCGCAGTCTGACCTGGATCGATACTTTTTGCGGATGCATTAAGCCCACTTTCCATGAGCATGACTCATTTAAGACTCTTTTAAATGCAAATCCAATTATTTAAGCTACATTCTAACATGACACTAGAATTTGGCTCTATAAACACAGACAGCGCAGCACTACTGCAGCGCGGTAAAATCGACGTCATTCTATTCTTTAAAGTAAAATTAATCCGCATCCGCTTTTGTATACTAAGTATGGACTTGTTTTCCTTTTATCAAGAGTTGGTCATGTTAGAATCGAAATAATCTTCTTTCTATCGTGCTTTATCGTTCAATAAACCACGGTCGTGAGTTATAAGGTGCAGTGAATAAACCACTCGGGCTATCGCCCTTGTGGATTATTTATTGCGCCTTATAACTCACAACCGTGGTATATTGTCTGAACGATAAACCACGATAGAAAGATTATTTCTTACTTTGATTTGTCGACTGCAAATTCTTTCAATTTGGACAAGTCTGGCATTTTGTCGTATGGCAAAGAGTTGAACGAACCATCTCGCACGGCACATAGAGCTAGCCCGAATTTTTTAACCCTTTACTAAACCGCATATTTTTTCTATCAAATGACACAAAGTAGAAGCATTTGAAGGAAAAGGAAAAAAGCCTGGCTATGACAAATATGGAAAGTTTTGCTTGTCGCGAACACTTGCTCCTTTTGCCGCAGTGGTTTTTATAGGCTGTCTCCTGCATGCAAGAGGGTTAAAACCTCGCATCTATTTTGTCCAGTTATTGTTTGACATAAGCAGCACAAATCCTATCCATCCGATAAACCGGTGATCTGCCAATCTAAATGTCACACTGTTTCCGATGTTTTCTATTGGATTATAGTTCCCAGTTCACTTAAACCCCTTTCCACACAATTCCGAGTTTTGACAACCCAGAGAAAGAGAGCCTTTGAAAAAATATTGTGAGAAAAGAAGAAAATGCTGGTAACCAGCATTTTCTTATTTTCCCACAACATTTTCTATCCTACCACATACAAATTCTATCGTCTAAGCTACATTTATATGCTCGCCTGCAAATGCTTTCCATTTGGACAAGTCTACATTTTGCCGGAGTGGTAAAGGGTTAAAATAATATCCTAGGGAATAATAACCCTTAATAAAAGCAAGGCATACTATCTATACTCACTTTACGCTACAGACTTTTTTTCGGCGTAAGCTGAATGTCCTGGCTTTTTACCTACCTCTTGGTACTAATTTAGAATGAATAGATGGTGTTTTGCGATTGGTAAAAAATGTGCATATGTTTATTTGGCGGGCCCCTATTGGCATATTTGCTCACACATTTATGAAACCACTAAAAACAAGCGTTCCTACTGCTTATTGATACCCCGGGGACTTGATTCATACCATAGCAAAATAATGTAGTAGAGAATGAATGTTTTCTTGTTCTGTTTGGAAATTTAATAATTTCATAAGCGTTACTCAATAAACCAATACTACTTTTCAACAAAATGAAAAACATTGAGGAAAAAGAGGCAATTGCCCGTGAGGTTACTTTTAATATTTTTACTTCATATTGAGCCACAAAAGAGTTTCAATATTCATATTATTCGTATTCATATAACAGTATCTCTTAGGCTGTCTATTTTTTTATTTTTTTTAGATCCACCCATTCATCCATCCATCACTCAGTCACCCACTCACTCACTCACTTAATTATTTCTTCAGGCTGTCCACACAGAGGAAGTATCAAAAAGTTCAGGGAAAGAGTTGCATAGGGTCAAACGTTTGGATCTGAGGGATGCCGGTGGGCTGATTCGTGTCAAACGTCTGGAAGAAGGCGAGACCGAGGTGAGTAGTGCGCATTAGTTGTACCCGTAAATAAACCAAAATCAGCTGAAGCAGCGATTTTATAGGAAGCATCGATTATTCTAAAATGATCATTTCAAAGCTGAAACATAAATCGGCTAACACAAGTGAACAGACCAGGGCTAGATTTACTTATGTGCAAGCTAATCGTGGACCACTTATCCTGCCCAGACCTAGAGAGGTCGCTGTACCCAGAACACAGTGCCATCTAGTCGGTTCAACCCTTATCCTGCTAAATAAGTTTACCTCTTTACTACACAATCCCCAGTTTTAATGACCCTGGGGAAGAAGCCTTTTGAAAACCTTGTGGAAATCGGAGTAAATGCTGGTAACCAGCATTTCCTCCTTTTCTCACAAGGTTATCTACCCATTCATGGACATCATTTCAGTGACATTTAATTTGTGTGCAAATGCTTTAAACTTAGACAAGCCTAAAGTTTTATTGTTTGGTAAAGAGTTCATAAAACTTTGAAAAAAATGCGATTTCAGTTGATTTCAGCGGATAGAAAATACCGTATCGGACAGTGTAGATCAAGGATCAGACTGCACGTTGTGTGTAGTCTGATCTAGATCAACACTGTCCGCAAAAGCGCCCCGAGTAACGCTTAGCAGCTTAAGGATTAAAAAAAATAAAACTTCAGCAATATTTGTTTCAAAGTATTTGTATCTGCAAAATTAATGTGCTTTTTGTTCAGCCCCAAAATGGCAATTTCCAGTCTAGGCGATCTAGATATTACTAGAAATCCTTTCACACAAACCCAAATTTTAACAACCCTGACAGAGAAGGCTCTTGTAAACATTATCTGAAGAGGAGAAAATTAAATGAATCAACATCAATACTCCTTTTCCAACTATATTTTCTACCCTTCCACAGACAAATCTCAAATTGAGCTGCGTTTGATTTGTCATTTACAACTGCTTTTAGTGCAGACGGGTCTAAAATTTTGTCGAATAGGGTTAACCGTTTACTGTTAAATAAATGAAATGGAGTGTTTCAGCCTGTACATAAGATGTTGATACTGCAGTTTTCACCTCTATCCTGTTAAAAAATGGTTTCATGGAACTTTCCAACCGATAGTAAAATCCCGCATAATGTTGTTTCAAAGTTGTTTTTTCGGAGAAAAATATCTCTTTACAGGACAGTGTTGATCCAAGATCAGACTGCATGTTGTGTGCAGCCTTATCTTGATCTACACATTCTGCAAAAGGTCAGTGAGTTGCACATTGCAGCTTTAGGGTTAAAGTTGTCAAAATATCTGGAAGCGGACAGCGTACACTACAGACCGATATTGATCTATATTTTCCGCACGTAACCCTTTATCACACAATCCTGAGTTTCAAATGACATTGAAGATGAAGGCTTTGGAAAACGTTAAGAAAAGAGGAGAAAATGCTGGTAACTGGCATTTTCTCTTTTTCCCAAAATGTATTCTTTCCTTTCAAAGACAATTTTAACCGTTCGATCCATATGTGTTTTGACATCAGCAAAATTTAATGCTTTGGATTTGAACATGTCCATAATTATGTTGTTTGGTAAAGAGTTAAATCAGAAATCAACGCCACGAGGGTTAAATACAGTGACAATGTCTATATTACAGGGGCCAAAAAGAGTTCGTCGTGCAACAGACAACCACAATGACGGGTCGACAGACGACACTGAGGATGAAAAGGAAAGAAAAGCCCTATATGGCCCAAACTATGGTCCAAATGGAGACGATGAGAAACATTTGCTGAAGCTTATGTTGAACGGAGAATTCCATCCAGATCAGGAAATCCATGATGAACCGATAACAAAACGATTGGACAAACACTTCATGAAAATCAAACAAAAGTGGAAGTTAGCGATGAAGAAAAGGAAGCAACAGAAGTACCAACTGAAGAAGAAAGTGGCCCCTAAGGTGAAACAAGAGGACTCAAAAGATACTGCCCAACAGAAAACGAAGAGAAAGCAATATCAAAAGAAGAACAAAAATTAATAGATAGCGTGCGCTTAGTATACGGATTTAAATGGCTTGTATTTGTTGAATAACATTTATTTCGAATTTGGCATGTTTCCTTCTATATTATCTTGCAAACATTTTGTATCTATTTTTCCCTGTAATTTTAAGGATTATTAAAACATAGAATAATTATTTTTCTAGATGGAATAGATTCTGAAAAGTGGAACTCAAAACAAGTCAGTCATGCTCTGTGAAAAGGGGTTTTGATGCACCTCCGTGATGCACTATACCGGGCAAGTCATCACAAAATTAGAGAACTATAAAATCCATTTTGTCTACCAACCAAGTGAATCATGAATTAGAATGGTCCTTGGACAAGTAGAAAGTTTACAAATAGAAAAGTTTCGACATAGATCAGCCTTTGCAGACTGCGCAGGCTGACCTGGATCAATACTTTTTGCAGATGCATTAAACTCTCTTCTCATAGAGCATGAGTCATGTATATTACTTCATATGACAATATTTTTTAGCCCATACAGTTTCAGGATTTATTTAAGTGCTGAAGACAACAAGTTTAATAGCTACCTGAATTAGTTTAGGAATGCTGTTGACCCTTTTGGTGCCAGAGGCAAAATACTGTGATTTTGCAGAAAGCACAAATCAAGATCTGACTGCACAGAGGATGCAGTCTGATCTTGGATATGTACTGATGGCTTTTTAATCCAAGCCTGTTTGATAAAATATTTCTAATTTTCAGTGAATTGTGTTTTTGGCTGTTAAAAGTGGAAGTAATATATCTGGCACTGAAATAGTTAAAATACCATTACAAATTTTAAAATTCTAGATTTCAAGACCAGCCCTTTGATTGGATAGGATGTTTGTCTCATCAAATTAGATTTCAGGTCTCAGATTTGCGTGAAAGTGGTTAGAAAACAGAAAATGAATTCAGAATGGTTGATAACCCAAGACAAAAAAGATACAAGAAAACTCACAGGTTCTGTTTACACTGGTATCACGATTCCTTAAATTTTACTAGCTGCGTGGTGTTTAATTAAATTAGCACAAAATATTTTTCATTTTGGTTTTAGTAGAAACTTTTCCATGTTATGATGACCATAATGGACCTACATGGCTCAACCAACATCAGTCCTTGTTCACAAGGTCTCTTGCAACAAGCCTATAACAACCATAAATTTAACTTGCTTTTTGATACCATATCTGCAAGTATTTGACTCTCTACCTTATGACAAAATTTGGGACTAGTCCAAATTGAAAGCTTTTGTAGATGACAAAATATATGTGACTCAAAAATTTGAATTCATATTCGAAAGGTTAGAAAACATTTTGGGAAAAAGAGGAAATGCTGGTTACCAGCAATTTCTCCTTCTCCCACAATGTTCTCAAAAGCCGCCTTCCTCAGGGTCGTTAAAAGTCTGGATTGTGTGGCAAATCTTTACCAAATGACAAAATTTCAGAATTGTCCAATTTGAAAGGATTTGCGTACAACATATGAGCCATTCTCTTGCAAAAGGGGGCTTAAAGCATCTCCGTGATCCATAATACCAAGCAAGGCATCAAATAGTCAGGGATCCATCAAATCCATTTTGTCTAACATTCGACTGTATCATAAGGTAGACTGGTCCTTTGACTTACTGAAAATTGACCATTAGCAAAATGTTTCGGCCCAGGTCAGCCTGTGTGGACTGCGCAGGCTGACCTGGGCTGATACTTTTCGCATATGCATTAAGCCCCCTTTTCATAGAGCATGGCTCATATGAACTGTGGCTCAAATCAACATTTCCTCTTCGATAGGCTGGAAAACATTGTGGGAAATGGAGAAAATTCTGGTTGCACCTGGTAGCTGTTCAAATCAAAATTCATTTGTTGTCTGCAAAAGCTTTCAATTTGAACAAGTCGGCTATTTTCTCATCTGGTATAGACTTTAACCCTTTACCACACAATCCCGACTTTTAACGACCCTTATATATGGAAGAAGCCTTTTGAAAACATTATGGGAAAAGGAGAAAATGCTGGTAACCAGCATTTTCTCTTTTTCCCACAATGTTTTCTACCCTCTCCAAAAGGAATTTCAACTTTTGGGTCACATTTATTTTGCCGTCTGGAAATGCTTTCAATTTCGACCAGTCTAGAATTCTGTTGTTTGGTAAAGAGTTCAAGGACTCAGCACAACCAGTGCTATTCTTTATGACAAACCAATATGCCATCAAGGAATTTGAAAGAAGTCTGTCCAAGTACTGGAAAATAGCATTATCTCCTTTACCCGCCCTGTTACTTCTTAACCAAACTACAAAATTTAAGGCTTGGCCAAACTGAAAGCATTTGCAGATGACAAAATCAATGTGACTGAAAATCTCATATTTGTTTGGGAAGGGTCGAAAACATTGTGGAAAAAGGAGATAATACTGGTAACCACCATTTCTCCTTTTCTCACAATGTTTTCTGTCCTGTTACAAACAAATCTCACCATATGAGCCATATCTATTTGTCGTCTGCAAGTGCTTTCAATTTGGACAAGTGTAAAATTTTGTTGTGTGGTAAAGGGTGAAGTGGTGCTTAGCAGTCAAAGGGTTAAACTCAGACCTTTACCCTTTACCACATGAGAAAAATTCAGACTGGTCCAAATTGAAAGCATTTGCAGACAACAATTCCAATGTTGCTCAAATGGTGCAATTTTCCTTTGATAGGGTAGAAAACATTGTGGGAAAAGGAGAAAATGCTGGTTACCAGCATTTTCTCCTTTTCCCACAATGTTTTCAAAAGGCTTCTTTCACGAGGCGTTAAAAGGCGGCATTGTGCGGCAAAGGGTTAACAAGTGAAGCTAAAAACTGTACATGTATACAGTATGAGTAATTGGACTGCCAGGGCAAAATGAATGCGAACAATTTTCCAGATAAAATTCCAACAAATCGTTTATTTTTTCACTAATGATTTTATTTAATTTCAAATAAATACCGTACAATGTGTATCATCGCAAAAACAATGTAACTCTTAGAAAGCCTACAAAATATGTAATGCTCAATTTCAGTCTGTAAACAAGACATTGAGTCATGCTCTGGCAAAAGGGGACTTAACCCTTTACCAAACGACAAAATTTCAGATTTGTCCAAATTGAAATCATTTGCAAACGACAAAATTAATGTGATTCAAAAATTGAATTTTGTTTTGGGAAAGGTAGAAAACATTGTGCGAAAAGGAGAAAATGCTGGTTTAATACCAGCATTTTCTCCGTTTCCCACAATTGTTTTCAAAAGCTGTCTATCTCAAGGTCGTTAAAAGTCAGGATTGTGTGGTATAGAATTAACCCTTTCCCAAACGACAAATTTTGGACTGGTCCAAATTGAAAGAGTTTGCAGACGACAATTTTAAATTTGATGAAAATGGCAGAAGGTTCTCAAAAAGGGTAGAAAACACTGTGGGAAAAGGAGAAATTGCTCGTTATGAGCAATTTCTCCTTTTCCCACAGTGTTTTCAAAAGACTTGTACTGCAGACACGTGAAAACCAGGGCTTGTTTTGGAAAGGGTTAATGCATCTCCGTGGATCCAAGCAAGTCATCATATAATACTGGATCCATAAAAAATATTTTCTCTAACAGCCAACTGAATCTTGAGGTAGGATGGTCCTTTGTCATGCTGAAAATTGACAAAAAGGAAAACGTTTCCACGCAGGTCAGCCTGAGCAGACTATGCAGGCTGACCTGTTTTGTAACATTTAGCAGATGCATTAAGCCCCCTTTTCACAGAATATTACTCATTTAACAGTACATAACCCTGGCCTTTTTTTGTCAAATATTAGACAGGTTAGATACAAGATAGGATAGCATTCTATGCACTCTGATTTTGACCAACAATGTTGCAGGCATTCTAAGGTGTGGTCACAGAGAAAGGAAACAATTACAACTGTCTTAACACAATCACAATTAGGGCCAATATACACCAACCATTCATAAGAACATTCTTAGTCTTAATCTCCAGAATTTTCTCAATCTGACAGTAACACAAATTCTGATTGGATAAACCAGTTGTATTTCTTTCCAATTTAGAAAATTCTGGACAATGAGACCGAGAATGTTTTAAAGAATGGTTAGTGAATACTTGCCCAGGTCTTATTTTCTTTACTTTCATCACAGAAGAGTGAAACAATACAATTGTGTTAACTCTTTACCAGACGACAAAATTTTAGCCTTGCACAAACTGAAAGAATTTGCAGACAACAAAATAAATGTTGCTCAAAATACAAAATTTGTAATAGGGAAAAAAACATTTTCTCCTTTTCCCACATTGTTTTCAATGGCCTTCTTCCTCAGGGTCGTTAAAAGTGGAGATTGTGAGGTAAAGAGTTAACTCTTTACCACACAACCTCGACTTTTAACGACCCTGAAAAGGAAGCCTCCTAAAAACATTGTGGGAAAAGGAGAAAATGCTGGTAACCAGCATTTTCTCCTCTTCCCACAATGTCTTCTACCCGTTCGATAAAAAATTTCAATTTTTAAGCCACATTTAACTTGTCGTCTGCAAATGCTTTCAATTTGGACTGGTCTAAAATTTTGTTGTTTGGTAAAGAGTTAACACAATCATTATCAGGTTTATTTTCTTTACTATCCACATGTATTTACTATGTTTATCCCTTTGTCAGGATGTTTTTTCCTCCATTATTTCTACATCACTATTCCTCTGTTCACTGTTTGTGGGTCTTCAATTCTTATAATTCCAAATGGTGCACATCTCTTTACAAGACAACAAAAGTTTAAACTTGTCAGTTTCGAGTGAATTTGCAGATGCCAAGTTAAATATTATTCAAAACATGAACTTTCTTCAAAGAGTACAAAACATTATGCAAAAAGGAGAGAATCCTGGTCACCTGCATTTTCACCTTTTTCCACAGTGTTTTCAAAAGCTATATTTTCTGGGTTATTAAAACTTGGGAGTTTTCGGTAACGAATTTTGAGACAACAAGGTAAGTATAAGAGTATATAAATAAAATAATTATTTCAGAAAATACAGAAATTGCTTAATCAAAATCAAAATTTCTCATACTCTTCTGTGCTGTCTGATCAAAATCTTCATTGTCCAAGAAATGCTACTAAATCAATGTTCAACACCCTACAACAGATCTATTCCTTTAGTAAAACAATCTATTTCTTCTTGATAAAAATTAACCCTTTCCCAAACGACAAATTTTGGACTGGTCCAAATTGAAAGAGTTTGCAGACGACAATTTCAAATTTGATGAAAATGGCAGGAAGTTCTCAAAAAGGGTAGAAAACACTATGGGAAAAAGAGAAATTGCTCGTAACGAGCAATTTCTCCTTTTCCCACAGTGTTTTCAAAGACTTGTACTGCAGACATGTGAAAACCGGGGCTTGTTTGGGAAAGAGTTAAGACAAAGAATACAATACATGTACTTATAATAATGCTCATTACTCTTCCACACAATCCCATGTTCTCTTTACCATGATGTTGAAGACCTTTGAAAGGATTGTGGGAAAAGGAGAAAATGCTGGTAAACAACATTCCTCCTTTTTCCCCACAATGTTTTCTAACCTTGCAATGGCACGTGGCATCTTTTGAGTTTCAGTCACATTTAATTTGTCATCTGCACTCCTTTTCAGTTGGACAGGTCTAAAATTTTGTCCTTAGGTAAAGAGTTCAACATTCACTGGGTTCAACTCTAAGCACTTAAAACTTTTTTTAAAAAAGCTTAACATTTTTCTTGCTAAATAAGTTAAAACAAAACTTTCAAGCTGATAGTAAAAAAGAGAATAATGTTACATCAAACTTTTATTTTGGAGAAAAAAATCTGTGTAGATTCAAGATCAGACAGCATGATGTTCTGTGTAGTCTGATCTTGATCTTTACTGTTTGCAAAAGGTCAGCAAGTCACACTTAGCAGCCTAAGGTTTAATATATCCATAGAATGCTTATCTGATGGGGATTTTCAACTTGGAAAAAAAGATTCAATTTCAAAGTAGAATAATTGGAAAGTGTAAATCCAAGATCAGATTTAACATTCTGTGGTGTCTAATCTTAATTTACACTGTAAGCAAACACAGCTAAATTTTGTGTTTAATCTATAGACTGCTTTAGCACATTTCAATGTACCTTTGCAAAAGTAAATATTAAAATCAGACTGCATAAATCAGACAGATCTATGATCTATGCTGTCCATGACAGTGACATTTTTAAAATCTTATAAACTGGGTTTTTACTATTGGCTGGAAAGGTTAATTTCACCAGACAATCCCAAGTTTTCATGACCCATGGGAAGGGCCTTTTGAAAACACTGTGGGAAAAGAAGGAAATGCTGGTAACCAGCATTTTCTTCTTTCAATGTTTTCTCCCATTTGAAGGACAAATTTTATGTTTTGAGTAATATTTAATATTTCATCTGCAAATGCTCTCAGTACGGACCATGCTAAAACTTTGTCTTGTGGTAAAGAGTTGACTAACTCATTTAGTTCTATGATCTTTTATTATACAACCTCTTGTTTTAACAACCCTCAGGACAAATGGTTTCAACAACATTGTGGAAAGGGAGAAAATGTTGGTAATCAGCATTTTCTCCTTTTCCCACAATACATTCCACTCTATCACACATATTCCCATTATTTGCGTCACAATGAATTTGCACCCTTCAAATTCTTTTAATTTGGATAAGTCTAGAATTTTATCAATTGGTAATGAGTTGAGGATTAACTCTTTACCAAACGACAAAATTTTAGACCAGTTCAAATTGAAAGCTTTTGCAGATGACAAAATAAATGTGACTCAAAAATTGAAATTTGTTTTAGGATGACTAGAAAACATTGTGGGAAAAGGAGAAAATGCTGGTTACCAGCATTTTCTCCTTTTCCCACAATGTTTTCAAAAGGTTTCTTCCTCAGGGTAGTTAAAGTCGGGATTGTGTGATAAAGGGTTAACACTCTAAGATTGAAATGTAAACAAGAAAACCCCTATGTGTGACTAGATTGGTCAGAAGAGCATGATCGTGCATTTTATTTCAATACCTACCAGAGAATAAAACAAGTCTAAAATTGTGAAGTATAGTAAAGATTTAAGAGTATATTTGTGTATTAGGCAAGCTCATAAAACATGGTGCAGTCATTTTCACCTTTTGTCTGCAAAAGCCTTCAATTACTGAAGAGTCTAAAATCCTGTTCTCTGGTATAGAGGTCAACTTTGATAACACATTACATTTCTAGCATTATATATTATACCACAAGAAAACATAGTAAAACATTGACTGACTTTTTATACTACACATACAAAAATTTACAGTCATATCACAATATCATGCTGATATGTCTAAAATACACCGATATGTATGATGACAGTGTGTAGATATGATATAAATCTGTAACTCTTTACAGATAGCTTCACAGAGTTTTTTAAAATTTTGTGAAAGGTTAGGTGAAGTGAAAGAATTAAATTAATGAACAAATAAAAGAGAGAGAGGTAGAGAGACTTTGTAGCACATAAATGACCCATCAAGAGCTCTTTCCTCAGGTTTTCAAATACATGTTTATTCTCAATGGCACCTGCTAGACAGTCTTTGACAAATAATTCTATACTACCCCACCCCTTGGATGGTATATCTAACATAATACTAGGGAGAGCAGGGTCCGTATTCTCCAACCATTTTTTAGGAATATTCTTTGTCTTACTCAACATTTAGAAAGAAAGACAACTTCTGATTGGCTACACCAAATGGTTTAGTCAAGCACAAAATGAGTTACTTTCAAATTTTGAAAATTCTTGAGAATAAGACTAAAAATGTTCTTAAGAATGATTGGTGAAACAGATACTTTGCAGTATGGTCTTGACCCTTTCCCAAATGGTAGTGTCAATTGTAATTGTAATGAGGAAGAAGGCTTTTCGTACAGAAAGCAGAAAAAGGGAAAATGATGGTGGCCAGTATGGCTGTTTTTTTATTCCAAATAATTTTCACCCTTTGCAAGACAAATCCCATCATTTGAATAATTGGCAAATGCGCTAAAAAAGGATGTGTCTGAAACTGTGTTGTCTTATAGAGAATTAATTTACTCTTTCTGAAAAGTACTTAACATTCTACGATAGGTTTAGGTTGGTAAAAATGTAGCTATCTTTCGTATGTCATCATTCACTGATGGTACCAAAACTCACTCTAAATATGTTCTCCCCATCCTTATATCTTCTTTCAAATGACTTTATTATGAGAAGCTGAGAATTTAATATGTCAGCCAATCAGGGGTAAGGTCGTTAAACTTAAAATTGAAATAGTTTTTACAGTATGACTGATGATTCCTGTCTATCTGACTCTCAACTAGACTAATTGTTTTAACTCAGTTTTAGACGCGTTTTAGTTGAAACCATTTGCAAACAACAAAATGAATTCAACTAAAAATTGAACTTTGTTTTTGAAATGGGTAGAAAATGTGGGAAAAAGAAAAAGTATGTTACAGCATTTTCTCCTTTTCCTTGCAATGTTTTCAGAAGCCTTCTCTGTCAAGGTCATTAAACTCAGGACTGTTTGGTAAAGCCTTTAAGGGTTAATGTTTTTCAGTGCTATCTAAAAAGTTAAGGGACTGACAATTTTCCCAAATATGTTTCAAGTCATACTAGATCTAATTATCATTCAATCATTATTGGTATACTGTATATGTGGATATATATACGTGTATTGAAAAGTTTGTGAGTTACCGATTGCAGATTATTTGCATATGGAAATGTTTGGGAATTAAGACACTCGTTGTTTGTTGGTATACTTGTGGTAAAATACCTGAACAGAGAAGTTTGTGAATTTTTCAAATTCACAAAATTGCAAAAAATTCCACATTGCAAAAGTTTCCACTTATACAGTTAACATCTATTCTGCACAATGGATGATACTTAACCATCCATTGTGCAGAATGGATGTTAACTGCTCTGAAAAGTACCTTGGCCCGTTCTCAAATTTGATTGGTTTACGAACATCGATCGATAAATCTCAGTTTCTTGATTCCTATTTATAGACAACGAACCTGATTGACCGTGAAATACACACATGTCTACCATTGTAAACTTCCGATAATATACATGTACCTTGGGTACAAATTTATCACACCCTTTTTAACCCGTATGTCGGATTTTTTTTCCAAATCGGGGTTTTTTAATTGTCTGTCGGGGTGATCGGGTAATTTGTCTTGAATCGGGAGACTCCCGATCAAATAGGGAAAGTTGGGAAGTATGCTTAACTCTTTAGACTTTACCAAACATTCCAAAGTTTTAACAACCCTTTAGTTATTCCTTTTCCTACAATGCTTGCTGTTCTTATAGACCAATCCTTACATCTGAGCCAAATCTTATTTGTTATCTGTTGGTTCTTTCCAACTGAACTAATATAAATTTGTTGTTTAGTAAAGAGTTAATGATTGTACAACCGGAATCTGGTAACCCATGAAGATACCTTATTCTAACAAAATTTTTCATTTGTTTTCCACAATCTGATAAATTCCACAACCATTAAAGAAGTCTATACCTAAGCAGGCTTTTTACATTCTACTACTTATTAACTATCCGAAATAAATTTGTATCTGTGACCTTTTTGCAGTCTATGACCTCTAAAATGTAAATTTCATCATTTACTGCAAAAAATCTGCTGTTACTTAGTCAACAGAGTAATTTTTAACATAACATAAATAATAAAAAGGTTTAAATATTTTTCCATAAAGGAAATAAGGAAATACTCTTTAGAAACATTCCTTTACACCCCTATACTCATTTAGTTGAATTAATTAATGGCTCCATCTGTTCTATCAACCATGTTGCTCCTTCGTGCAATCCCTCACCTGTCAGTCCATTTGAGGCACATATATGCCATGGCTTGTTAGTAATTTTGTCTAGGCCCATCAGTTGTGATACTTTAACACTAGAAGCTGCTTCACGGATGTCCATTTTGTTCGCATAAAACAAGATTGGGACACGCCGTTTTTGTATGTCTGTATGGTTCAGAAGATTCTCAAGCTCTTCTTTGGCAACAGCCAGTCTCAGTTTATCGCTACTATCAACAACAAAGATTATGCCATTGCAGTCCCGATAATAGGCTTCCCACATGTTTCGATATCGACCTTGCCCTGACATGTCAAATGCTGTTATTTTGAGACCTTTCTTCTCAATTCTCTCCACGTTAAAACCCACAGTAGGTACCACATCAGTTGATGTAGTATCTTCATCTTTGAGCCTGTTTAAAATACAAGTCTTCCCACTGTTATCAAGTCCAACAACAAGTACATTAGCCTCCTTTTTCTTTAATCCAAAAAAAGAGGCCAGCTTTGAGAGAAATCCCATGATCGGCTACGGTGCGTTTACTTTTATGGGGTTTAATGATTTATCATCGGTGAATTATTCACAGGCTTCAAATCTTGTTCCCTTAGACTTCACTAGAAAAACAGAGGTTTCCAGGGTACTTGCTTTGGTCCATGTACCTCATTTGATAATGTAGATGCTAAAAAAAAATCTCGCTTTCTTTTGGAAAATGGTAACATATGAAAACAAAAATATTTCCCACGATGCAACGACTACTTCCTGTTTTCCGCTCAGACTGGTACCCTGTTTTCCGATCCAGGCAACCGTCTATTTTCCGGTGTCCACAACGGGAACAAGACATTTCCCCAACACGAGTTTTCGAGACAATTCCCCGACAGATTAGACTTGAAGAAATGGTTCCCGACACTTTAAAGTGTTATGTCAAATAACAATTATCATGGGTAAAAATGCTGAATGAAGGATTTTATGAATAAATGATATGTGATTGTTTGAATGGTTTATACCTGTTATTGACGAGTACATTGGTCACCTTGAGATAGTTTGTAATTTTCTATGATTGCCTTGTAAAATGTCTGTAATTTTCTTTACCCCAGCGTTGTTTGACGGGACAGTTTCGTCGCCAAATACCAAAGAATATCGAAATACATTTTCTCAATTGTACGAAGGATTTTTTTTTTTAAAAATAGGAGGATTTTTGACAGAGTATACAAGGTAATTTAAAAAGAAAAAAAAAAAAAAAAAAAAAAAAAAAATCACTAAGGTGGATTCTCCTTCTCTCTCTTTCTCTCTGGCGTATTTCTATTTTATGGCATAAAACTTCCTCCGGCAGTATAATACAATATAGAGGCAGTCGCCAATATGCTATTTATAGTAACGGTGTCCGATAAGGAAAATTTCGTTGTCCGGTAATAGAGCAATAGAGTTTCAGTGGCCTATGATTTAACCAATGACTCATTTTTATAATACACTAGTGTATTATCGTTTTTAGGCTCCCAGTTTTGATCAGTTTTCAGTCATCAGCGTGTGAAGCCGTTTCGCGGGAAAATGACATCATTGTTGCTAAGGCGTATACGCGTGGAAATTTTTTAATTTTCATGTTAAATATAAACCAAGAAATGCAGCGAATTTTTTTTTCAAACAAACAAAATTGCGGAAAAAGGTGGAATTGCCCCCTCTAGAAACTTTTTCATTCTACTGTCAGCGTAAATGTCAAGAGCTATCTAACTGTAGGACACATCTGAAACCGAACTACAAATGTAAACATGGACCCGGAAATGATATATATATATATATTTTTTTGTCTGTCATTCGTTTTATCACTCTCTTGCACTACGGATCATTCCCATTCACCTCTGTAGTTGGCTCAGAAAGTAGTCCGTCATCACGTGATATTTTCGTCACATGACCATAACTCAAAATGACGACACAAACGCCGGTGAAAGAAAGACCAATCGATTGTTTTGTGTGCTGTTCAAACAGCATACGGCCAATCAGACTTAGTGGTAGGAAATGCGAAAAAGAGGGATTTTCTGAAAAGCTTAAATGTCTTTTAAAGGACGATAACTTGTTTTTTAATTTTGTTTAAATTGTCATCATTCATGGGCGCAGCCATTTTTTTTTTACAACTGGCGCAAGATTCTGATCAGTAAAGAAGCTTGAAAAAACAGTTCCGTTGTATACAGGTAAATTCATCAGTTTGAATGCACCTATAATGTATCCGGAATCATATTTCCTTTGTCTACTTTATTATGTTACACATGAAACAATTAAACAGTAATAAAACATGTTTTCCACGGTTTGACAAGATTCTTGTCATTTAGCCCGTTGCAGATATGTATGGTGAGAGTAACGAACGACAACTCTGCTCGGATATTGTCGTTTTATGTGATAGATAGAATCTCACATTCGTGTTTATGTATGATCGTTTTTATCAGACTCGTTGACTAAAATGTATTTGACGCTCGCCAAGGCTCGCGTCATATAATTTTAGTCAACTCGTTTAAGAATGATAATACATAAACACTCATGTCGGATCTTCCATTTAAAACGCATAAAGAAAACACACAAATAGAATACAAATTATCAAAATGATTTAAAGGATTAACTCCTGATGCTCCCAAACATGATTGTTTCATTAACTTTCATGCTGTCCAGGTTAACAGTCTTTCCAAAAGTCTCTTATTTTCATGAGAATTTAGCGAATCATCGTAAAATTCACCCATGGGAGAACAAGTACCGGGCAACGTATATATATACAGAATTCTTCATCTCAAGGTACATATAATCCAATCACAGTACCGTGATTGATCCACAAATATTTCTAATTTCTCCTGATTATCAACCATAGTTATCGGTAGCAAGTTTTTTGACATGGAACAAACTGAGGGTTCGGAAGTTTAAACGGATAAATAAATGAATAAACAGAAGAATAGAAGAAAAAAAATCTGACTTTAGAAGAAGTTCCAACTTTTCCCCGATTTCTGTACTTAGTTAAAATAAGAATGACCGTGGCAGAATATGTACATTTGGTATCAGGAAAGAAAGTGTCTCATGTGCGCAAGCACTCTGTATCAACATGTGAAATGTTGGCCAGCGGGTCACATTTTGTACAGCCCTTTGAAATTACAACAAACTACTGTGGCCTTCTGCGAATGGTCAAAGAAATTGGAACTGGGTTTTAATAATAATAATAAGTAAAAAAAAAAAAAAAAGTGGGAGGTTACATGTGGGAAAGAAAGATATTATGGGAAACTATTTCATGAAGACAGCAAATCATCCAAAGGAAGAAATTACTAACGTAAAAAAAGAAAAGGATCTTGGAGTGATCAGCGATAACGATCTGTAACTTTTCGATTTCCATATAAATTCAAAAATTACAAAAGCGACTAATCAAAACCTAGGTGTCATCCGCAGAACTTTCAAATACACGGACAAAACGATGTTCCTCCATCTATATAAATTATTAGTAGGTTAAGACCCACCTTGAATATGCAAGTCCTGTCACATGGTCACCTTATTTAAAAAAGACAGAATTGCCATTGAAAATGTGCAGAGAAGAGCTACGAAATTTCTACCAAGCATAACAAACCGTAGCCAAAGGCTTATCAATCTGGGACTGCTATCACGTGAATACCGTAGAGAACGAGCTGGTATGATCAAAGTATTCAAAATTGTTCATGAACAATCATGATGAAACCAACAGCAACATGCTTCAATGATCAGAACATACACGTACTTGGCGAAACATTTACAAATTGTTCAAAAGAAGAAACAGAAATCTGGAAAAATTATTCCAGTAATCGCTTAGTCAATACATGGAATTCTTTGACCAGTGACATAGTAACAGAACCCATTGTAAATGCCTTTAAATCTTCAGTTTCTTGTAATGCATGTACATATATATATCTAACGAGTTGCGTTAGCAAGGGCCAGGAAAGTTGAAGTTGTTTTGCCAAGCAGGACGCGCAACAACTATTATTTTATTACGTGAACTTATTTACTGAGGTTAGAAGCAACCTGATCCATCAATCTGACGCGGTCTTCTGCTGAAATAAGATTTAGGACTGTGTGTACACGTGTAGGACTGTATATACGAAGTCGGGGTGTACTAGCTAAAACTGAAAGTAGAATGAGAAGATCGCAAGCGTGTATGACAGTATTTGGTTCACATCAGACCTATAGTGCTGTAGACAAGGTATTCAAAATTGAAAATGAGCGCGCATGCTTCGTTACGCAAGACGTATTTGGTTCCAGCCATTTCTATCACAGTCAGCGGATTTGCAATGCTAATTAATCCGCTAAAAGCCAACCCCTCAACTTTACCCCAAGCTGGTAAGGTACTCCAATAAACAGAGATATAAACCAAATAGAGGGGCCTTTAGAAGCCACATGATTACCAGTGGTCAAACGAATGCAAGTTAACTGTAGTCATTTAACCCTTTCAGCACCATAGGCAAAAACGAGGGCTTTTGTGGACGACACAGATCAAGATCAGAGCAAACTAATTGTGAAGTCTGATCTTGGATCTATTCCGTCCACCAGTAAAGTCAAGTCTGTAAAAGGAAAACCTGTCCGATTTACCGGGGATTCAGCCTTCAATAGAGGTCGAGTTTATTTGAGTCATGCTCTTAGAAAAGGTTTGACGCAATTGCAAAAAGTATCGACCAATGTCAGCCTGCGCAGTCCGCGCAGGCTGACATGGGTCGAACGTTTTTGCTATTTATAGATTTTCTGCGTGCCCGAGGACCATTCTATCTAAGAATTCAGTAGGTTGTTTAGACTAAGTGGACTATATGAATCCATAATCATGCAGTATAATTGGCTTGGTATATTGCACCACGGAAATGCATTAAACCCCCATTCGCCAGAGCGCCGCTTACATGCATTTATACGAGCCGGTAATCGTGTATATTTGGGGCTGAAAGAGACACACTGCTTTTTTCCCCCGGTGTGACAAAACTTTGGATTCCTCCTAATTGAGAGCACTTTAAGTTCAAGATGACAAATAATATGTCTCACAATTATAATCTGAATTGTCTTTGAAATACTAAGAACCACTAAGACCCACTTAGACCCAGTAAAAACTACTTAAGAGCCACTAAGACCAACTAAGAACCACTACGAACTACTAAGAACCACTACGAATCACTAAGACCCACTAAGAACTACTAAGATCAACCAAGAACTACTAAGAACCACAAAGACCCACGAAGAACCACTAAGAATTACTAAGACCCAGTAAGAAGTACTAAGAATCACCACGACTGAACTTGTAAGAAACACTAAGATAACAATAATTCGAAACCAGTATTTTTTACGAGTAAAAGTCATTATTTTGACAAGCAAATGATTGCAGGTAATTCTGGTTGACTCGTACATTTAACCCTTAGGCAGCTAAGCGCTACTCGCTGACCTTATGCAGACAGCGTAGATCAAGATCAGACTGCACAGAACGTGCAGTCTGATCTTGAGTCTGCGCTGTCTGATAAGGAGATGTTGTTCTCCAAAAAATACTAGTAAGTTTGAAATAACATTGTTCGGGTTTTCACTATCGGCTTGAGAGTTTTATTTAACTTATTTATCAGGATGAGGGTTAACGTTGAGAAACAGACCTTTCTGATGTTATCTTAAACTTTGGGATGTTTAACTCTTTATCAAACGACAAAATTTTAGACCAGTCCAAATTGAAAGCTTTTGCAGACGACAAAATAAATGTGACTCGAAAATCAAAATTTGTCTTGGGAATGGTAGAAAACATTGTGGGAAAAGGAGAAAATGCTGGTTACCAGCATTTTCTCCTTTTCCCACAATGTTATCAAAAGGCTTCTTCCCCAGAGTCGTTAAAAGTCGGGATTGTGTGGTAAAGGGTTAAATAGTCCTGGTTGCTCTAGCAAAAGTAATGTCTATCGCATTTGTTTAGGCTTTGTAGTCATCTGTGCCGAATGATCATCGCTGTTGTTGTCCATTATCTCCCGCTAGATGGCATTCTACAAATACACATCTATCTAATTTGGGCATCCTGGGTACAGTAGCGGAGTAACTTTTCAAAACAACAACCGTGACTTTGAATTTCAAACGAAATAAACGTTTACTCAATAAAACGCTACCTGGTGCCGTTCATTCAGCTATGATCGGCCAGCATGTAACCTATGCACCGACCATTTATTAAAACAGCCCCTACATGCTTTGGTAATAGGCTAATAGCTTCGATATAAGCCCTACTTTTCCCAGGTATAGGGGGATGGGTGATGTGTCATAGCAGACAGGTCAAATCTTCGAAGACTACAAGTTGGCTTCTTTAAAAAAGAAGCCAGGAGAGGTCGGCATCAATGATTTCAAATAGGTTATTGGCTTTTGATTTCAATATACTTTGGTAGATGTAAACAAACAAGTTAGGAATTAAATGAATGAGAAAAAACATCTTTTTTTTTTTCAATTATGCTGGTGTAAAGGCACAAAACAGTGCATGTTCCACATTGTTATAATATTCTAGGAATTGTAGGCCATATGCTATTAACATGCTCAGAAATGCATATTTTTTCAAAATTCAAGGACACAAAACTGAAGATGATGACCCATTTGGCTCATTTTCAAAAGGAACAAACCTCTAATGAATGTTTGTTATGTGTGCTCAGATAAGCCAAATTATTTTTGGAAAGGAGAAATCGTTCAATTAAAATTTGATACAATATGCTAATTCCACTGGATTAGAAAGAATCTTACCTAATGACAATAAATAAAGGTGGCCTATACATAATACTAGTAGGCCTACCAGACATGTTAAAAATAAATGTAACATTTTTTAATCCTTTAACAAACAGCAATTTTTGGACTGTCCCAAACAGAAAAAGCATGCAGACGACAATTCAAACTTTGATAATTAATGTGGAAGATGGTGCTTTGATGCGATGGAAACCATTGTGACAAAGGGAGAAACTGCAGTGACTAGCAGCTTCTCCTCTTCCCACAATATTTTGAAAAGTTGTCTGCTGTAGACATGTAAAATGAAGAGGCTGTTTGTTTAAACGTTAAAAATTTAAGAAAGTAGATAAATGAGCCATGCTCTGAGAAAAGGGTGCTTAATGCATCTGCAAAAAGTATCGACCATGTCGGCCTGCGCAATCCGCCCAAAACCAAAGAACCACGGTCTCTTTTGAGGTGTGCGGTACGTAGGGCGAAGGGGCACGACATTTTTTCCGCTCATAAGTTGATTTTCGCGGGATTCTCGCAACCCCGCATAATAGAGGCAACTCTGTGTGTTATTTCATCAAATCTATATCATTATAAATCCATAGAATTTTTGTATAAAACTGAGAAAAATTCAAGAGTCTGGTCAGTTTTGAAAAATAGAACTTGAAAACATAATGAGCAACCTTTTTATATTTATTTGTGGGTTACGAGTTCTCCAGAGAACTCGTGCTTTTGAGATTAGGGTACGAGTTCTCCAGGGTACGAATTCTCCAGATAGTATCAAGTCACGTGATCTTTTCCCGCGGTGTTCTTTCTCTTTTTTAACGAAATTTTTTTCTCTTTGCTTAGATTTATTTGTTTAATGAAAAATTGCAATTATTGGAGAGATCATTTACAATCAATATAGTATAATAAATCTTTTTGGAAATCCGTCATATAAAAAAAAAACAAAACCGTTTATTTCCTGTTTCAGTTTTTTGATTTCGCTTTGTTTATAAAACCATGACGAAATGGACTGTGTATCAGAACAATTTCGCAAAAACAAATGGATTTAGACAGCTATTTGTGTGGCAGTCTGCCTTTTAAACTCACCACTGTTGGAGAGGTCTGATGACCTCTTCAATGACATACTGTCTTGCTGTAGGTGCGCTTCGACGTTTGAAACAAATCTCGGGAAGATGTTTTAACATCCCAGTGAAGCATCAGTAGGCTCATTATAATCTGAGGTTCAGCAGATTCCAGGGCACTTTCACTCCTAACCCATCATCGAAACAATGATCAGATATGAGAGAGGAATGAATCCTGTCGCAATGGCAATCATCAATCTTTTAAGAAAGAAACTGGCCGAACCCGCCGGGGATTCGAACCAACAATCCCTTGGTTTCAAGTCCTGTTTGCTACCGATTGCGCTATCTGACTTGGCCTTGTGACTTTCGAAAACGATTGTTGTTAGTGTACAGCAATTTCCTAACATAAAAGTTAGATATCAACTCTAATCACACCACTGTGTGTGTGTGGGGGGGGGGGGGGGGGGGGGTGTGTGTGTGTTTACAACGGGTTACAAACAAAAACTCTCGTCGCAACTCGGCCGATTCCGTACCTACATCTAACTTGATAGACGGATCACCCGAAGTTTGCCGAATGCAAACAAAAGCCGAAACGACTTCCGTTCAACATCAACTGAACGTCTAAAAAAATTAAACGAATTCACACGCATCTGAAATAAAGCAATTGGCTTATAAAGTCAATATATCGTCAAATTGAATATGCGCTAAAATTTAGAATAGAGGCAAAGCACTTTTGTATGAAAATATAAAAAATAATAATCCTTCAAAATTTAATTTTGTAGTGTAAAAACCAGTTCATGAGTTGGTAATTTATATTCAACCACAATTGTGACCTAATTATTTCGAAGAATATGGAGGCTTGAAATGTACAGGTAAATCCAGGTGTGCTGCTTTGAATTTGTACAGTGTGATGTGTAATGTACAGCCATTAAAGCCATTTGTTTTCGAGAGCAAATTGGGAAAGACTCTATCACTTTTCGTTATTGACTGTCAACCGAATATTTTTTTGTTATGACAGGTATGCTCAGGTGCGGAAATTATAAAAGAATCCGGAAATGATTTCTGTGACTCGTTGACAAATATTTGAATATGAAGTGAAGGTCAGATGTACTACTTATAGATGTAATTTGATTTGTGAACTATCATCTATCTTTTCTGGTGCAGATCTCCTGAGCAGTTCATAATACAGTAAAATGAAACTTAACGAATGTAGAGCCTAAGCCAGAATTTTCAGTATGAGACTATGAGTCATCCTGAGTTTTTCAAACAAGTATTTTGAAACCTAATTTCACCTAATGTGACCTGTCAGACTATGGATTCCTCGCGATATGTTAGTATGACTCTTACTTTTTAGATGATATTATGAATAAAGAAATAAATTTTGAGTGGTTAATAGGAAATCATGGGGTGTGTGAAGGTGTGGAGCTCGTTCCTCCGAGACAGAGATATTAATTCATGTCTTACTGAAAAAAATTAACTCTCCGCCAGATGACAGATTTTCTGACTGGTCCAAACTGAAAGCATTTACAGGTAACAAAGGTGGCCCCAATGATATAAAAGCAGTAAAGTACAGATAAATGTTCCCAAAAGTGATTTTAATTTTTGATTGGTCACTTCCAGGTACAGAGATGGTCATGAAAAAATCAGCTGAAATGTGCTCACAGATTTTGTTTGCACTTTTATACTCTATTATTGTCACAAATGCTAAGCCCTTGTAGCTCAGTCAGTAGCGTACAGGACTTGAGAACAGGAGTCTGCTGGTTCGATCCCTGGCTTGGCCAATTTCTTTCCGAGAATTGATGATTGTCGTTGTGACAGGATTCATTCTTCTCTCACCTCTGGCCATTGCTTCACCGATGGTTATGCGGGAAAGTAGCCAGTGGCTTGGAAAGTATATAGTGCAGAGTACTGGTAAAAGAAACTCCAGGAAAGCATGGATAGGTGCTCTGGCCACCGCAATATAATTGAAATAAAGTTGAAAACATATAATCAATCAATCATTTCTACAAATGGAGGACAAAAGTAGAATTTGAACATGACTGTTGCTTACATATTCCATAATGTTTCACCTCTGGCCATTGCTTCGCCGATGGTTATGCAGGAAAGTAGCCAGTGGCTTGGAAAGTATATGGTGCAGAGTACTAGTAAGAGAAACTCCAGGAAAGCATGGATAGGTGCTCTGGCCACTGCAATATAACTGAAATAAAGTTGAAAACATATAATCAGTCAATCATTTCTACAAATGGAGGACAAAACTAGAATTTGAACATGACTGTTACTTACATATTCAATAATGTTTCGTTTCAAATACAAATATTTTCAATTTAAATGCTAAACATAAAATTATGAAAAAAAAAGTTTTAATTTATCTGTTACTCAAGGTATTTACATTCCCCAAAATACACACAAAGTGGCTGCCAAACAAGATGAATTTTTTTTTTTTTTTTCGAGATTTACATGTTATATAACATTTCTACAAAGACTTTATGTAATGAAAGATTGATTAACTTTTCCTTGTTCATGTGTGTCACTAAAAATTACTTGAAATTCGCTGCAATAAACCAATGAAACAGAAAGTCAGTACAGCATTGTAGCTTTGCTACCAGAAAATTCACGATGGACTTGAGACGGTGCAGTGCACAGTAAAATGTCCAAGTATGAAAAGAAGCAGGGCAAACATCTCATTATTGAGACTATGAAAGCAGTGTGCCAATTCACATATTTTTATGTGAATTGCGTAAATCATATTGAAAATATGAACTCACTCAGATAAAAGATTGAAACTCTACATGATCGGCAGTTAAGCAAATATCCTTGAAATTTTGATTTTTATGACAGCAAGATTGACAAACATCCAATTTTATTCTAACGATGCTTCAGGAAACAATTTCATGTACTTGAAAATTTCAATAATTGCGGAAGGATGAACTGGTATTTCCCTTGACTGGTTATACCTGTCCAAATTTCCAATATTGCTTGTATTACAGATTGATGAAGCAGGTTAATCAGTCAAGGATTTCTCTAGGTTCTGTAGCTTGACAGGGATATGTATGCGAAAGTTATGATTGGTCTCGATGTCGTGGATCTTGGTATTTCCCCCGTGATGTCACACCATTGTCTGCATAAAGATATCATTGCTGACAATAAACAGAAAACATTAACTGGGTTGACTTGTGGAATCACAGATTGTGGTTTGACAAGCAGCAGTAAATCTGCATTTATAAACAAGACAGTTCTATAAGTCATCCTGTTGTTATTTTAATGCAAAATAACAGGTACAATTTGACTTTCTACCTTTTACAATACCATTAGTTAAAAGTACCCTCCATTTCTCCTTGGAAACACCAGAAAGTTGTGGACTTCAACAGGTGCACAAAACCCCCAGTGCAAAAAAGTAGAGGGAACACAGTGAAAAACATTTTTAGAAAAAGGAGAAAATGCTGGTTAGTTGGTCCATAGATGCCTTCTTCTCAAATGATGTTTATATTTGTTATGTTTTTTCCTTTGCAGATACTAAAGATGCGTCTCTACAGCTTTATTTTAAGTTTTATCGGAATACTCTCGGTTCATGCTGGTAAGTTACTATTATCATTATGGTTTTATTATTGAAAATGATTGTTCGACCATAATCCTACAATGTTCTTTTCCGAAGATTTTACAATCCTGAGAAAGAAAGCTGTTGAAAAAGTTTTGGGAAAGGGAGGCATTGCTGATAACCATTATTTTCTCTTTTTTGAACAGTGTTTTCTTCCACTTTCATCACATTTAACCTTTAACTGTTTACCACACAATTCGGACTTTTAAGGACACTGGGAAAGAAACCTCTTGAAAACATTGTGGGGTAACCAGCATTTTCTCCTTTTCCCACAATGTTTTCTACCCTTCCAAAAACTAATTTCAATTTTTCAGTCACGTTTATTTTGCTGTCTGCAGCTGCTTTCAATTTGGACTTAGTCTAAAATTTAGTCGTTTGGTAAAGGGCTAAAGCGCCGAATAACCCCAATAACCCCAATGTTCATGTATAATCTAAAATTAAGACACTATTAAAAGCAGTTACAATATTGTTCCTTTCAAGAATATCTCAACAAGGTGGACAATGTAGATCAAAGATGAGACTGCACATTTTGTGGGGTAACCAGCATTTTCTCCTTTTCCCACAATGTTTTCTACCCTTCCAAAAACTAATTTCAATTTTTCAGTCACGTTTATTTTGCTGTCTGCAGCTGCTTTCAATTTGGACTTAGTCTAAAATTTAGTCGTTTGGTAAAGGGCTAAAGCGCCGAATAACCCCAATAACCCCAATGTTCATGTATAATCTAAAATTAAGACACTATTAAAAGCAGTTACAATATTGTTCCTTTCAAGAATATCTCAACAAGGTGGACAATGTAGATCAAAGATGAGACTGCACATTTTGTGCCGTCTGATCTTTGTCTACGCTGACCACAAAAGCAACTCTAGTAGTGAAAGACGCTTTATTGGTGTGGCCTGTAAATGTTTTCAGTCAGGACGAGTCTAAAATTTGTCTGCTTAGCAAAGTTAGGGTTTGCTGACCAGCTCAAGAGACACAGAAAAAGGTACAGATAAGGGAATGTTTAGGGTTTTAGGAGCAGTATCACTTTGATTCTTCACAAAATCCCATTCTGTGGGTACTTATTGGAGAGGTCATCAGACCTCTCCAACAGTGGTGAGTTTAAAAGGCAGACTGCCTCAGAAATTGCTGCCTAACTCCATGCTTTTCTGCGAAATCGTTCTGATACACAGTCTATTTCGTCATGGTTTTATAAATAAACCGAAATCAAAAAATTGAAATAGGAAATAGACGTGTTTTGTTTTTATTTGACAAATTTCAAAAAGGATTTGTGATATTGATTTGATTGCAAATGACATTTTCCAGTGGTTTAAATTTTTCATTAAACAAATAAAGCTACACACACAAAAAAAGAATTTCGTTAAAAAAGAGAACACCGCGAGAAAAGATCACGCGACTTGAAAACGTGGGAAAAAGGTCACGTGTCTGTCATGTAATGCAGAAGAGGTTTCTTCTTTTTACACAGCGGCGATCATATAATGCCTTACTTATTTGTTTATATGTACCAAATTATATTGAAATTAAAAGCAGTAAGCTATTTGAGAACATTGATGCTGACCTCTCCTGGCTTCTTTTTTAAAGAAGCCAACTTGTTATCTCAATGAGATGATATACTTATGGGTAGCCTGAACATTGTTCCATGGTAATGATATCTTTATGAGTAGATTAGACCCACTTATCACAACTACTACACAAAGAAATATTTGAAGGCAAGGAAATTGTGAATTTGTCTGTTATGAGTTATAAGAGAATAAAGATTGTGTGGTGAATACAGCCACTGCTTTATGATTGAGGCAGCATATTTCTGGTACTACTGGCCAAAGGCTAGAAGGACTTAATGTCATGGTGTAGTTTCGGTGGTCAGTCCATCTGTCTGTCCACCTGTTGGTCTTTTATGTGTTACAGGATAAAGTTCGCATTTGGGGTCAGATTTTCCCGAAACTTGCACAGCTTCTTCTTATCATCAATAGCTTGATTCCTGTAGATTTTGAAAAGAATCTGACAAATAGTAAGGGAAAAGTGGCCATTTAAAGTTGAAAATTTATTTTTCTTCTTTACATAATAAGGTTGGCATTTGTGGTTGGATTTTAGTGAAACTTGCACATTTTCTTTATATTATCAATAGCTTGAACCCTATTGATTTTCAAAAAAAAATCGTACAATAAGTAAGGGAAAAGCAGCCATCTAAAGTTGAGAACTTACATCTCTGGCTTATGCTAAAAAGTCTTCATGTGCTGCCATATTTTTGTAAAACTTGCGTGTAGTATCTTTATATCATTAATAGCTTGAACTCTATTGATCTTGAAAAATCTGACAATATGATAAGGCAAAAGTATTAGTAGCCATCTAAAGTTGAAAATTTACATTTCTTGTTTGCCGAAGAAAGTCTCCATTCGTGGTCATATTTTCGTGAAACTTTCATTTTTTTTTTTTATATCATTAATAGCTTGAACTCTATTGATTTTGAAAAACATGCCATGATGAGTAAAGGAAAAGTAGCCATCAAAAATTAGAACTTTTCATTTACAATTTAGAAAAAATAGCCATTTAATAATCCTTAAGTAGTTTACTAAATAAAGTCCACATTATTGGTCCCATTTCTTTGAAATTTGCAGGGATTGTGTAATACAATGAGTACTAAGACCCTATCAAATAAGGCTGGAATCCAAATAATTGGTTTTGAGAAATTGATATTATTTTACTATTTCTTTAATTCACCATGCCTACTTGTTATACTGTGTTAGTGGGTCCAAGCTGGGTTGCAAACACCCCTCTTTCCCCCCCCACCCCCCTTTTGTGTGTATGTGTGAGTTTATTTATTCCTATTTGTATCATGAATTCATAATGTGTGCTAGAAAATTAGCAAAATCACTGCCAGTAGAGCAATTCAGGCTCTCAAAGGCCTCTAGTTATAAGTTTGAAAGCATCTGGTTAACAATTCATTGGTTAGATGCCCCAAAGATAAAAAATATATGTGTGAATGGTGCGAGGGCATGCCCTAGAATGAATTTTGCAGTTGTTTATCTAAAGCATATTTAATGGTAAATTTTTTTCTTTCTTCAGTGAATCGTCCACCCAATATATATATTCAACCAGAGGATAAGGACATATATTTTAAGCCTGGTGAATCTGCAACAATTGTTTGTGTAGCAGATGGAATTCCAAAGCCAACGTATGTATAGCATTGCACTTATTTTTTATTTCTATATTTTTTTGTTACATAATTACATGTAACCCTTTTTCAAAGGACAAAATGTAAGAATTGTCAGTAGTGATTTAGTATTTGCAGATAACAAATGAGTCATGCACAGTGAAAACGGGGTTTAATCTTCGGCAAAAAAGTATCGACCCATTCAGCGTGTGCAGTCTTGGGTGTCAGCTTTCTGCATTTCAAAGGACCACTGTACGTCATGATTCAGTTGGTTGTTGGACAAAATGGATTTTATGGATCAATAATTATGTGATGACTTGCTTGGTATAATGCAAAAATGGAGACGCATCAAACCCCCTTTTCTCAGAGTGGCTCAAACTGAATTACGGTTGGTTCTAATGAGGGGATTTGTACTTAACTCTTAAGCTGCTGAATAAATGAAACGCAAATTTCTACTCGATACTAAAAGCCCAAACATTGCGGTTTCAAAGTTGATTTCACCGGAAAGAAAATACCGCATTGGACAGTGTAGATCAAAGATCAGACTGCACATTCTGTGCAGTCTGATCTTGATCTACACTGTCTGCAAAAGGTCAGTGGGTCGCGATTAGCAGCTTAAGGGTTAACTCTGTGCCATACAACAAAATTTTAGACTTGTCAATTTGGAACTACTTGCAGACAGCAATTTAACTCTTTACTACACAGGAAAAAAGTAGACATGCCCAAAACTAAAAGCATTTGCAGACAACAATATAATTAAGATCAAATGATGGAATTTGTGTTTGATAGGGTAGAAACCATCGTGGGAAAAGGAGAAAATGCTGGTTACCAGCATTTTCTCCTTTTTCCACAATGTTTTCAAAAGGCTTCTTTCTAAGGGTCATTAAAACTCGTGATTGTGTGGTAAAGAGTTAATTTTTATCTCAAATGACTGGATCTGTTCTTGAAAGGCTAGAAAACATTTTTGATGAAAAAAAAGGAGAAAATGCTAATTACGAGGGTCAGTCAAAAATAAGTGAGCACTGCCTAATAACTTTTTAAAACTACGTGGTAAACAAATTACGTGCTTATAATCCCTCAAAGTAATCTCCCCTGGACTGGATGACAGAATTCCATCTCTTTGGCAACGCTTGGATGCCGGTTGCTAGGCTACCAAAGTTGATTTGTCGTACCTCCCTGTTCACGGCACACTCAAGTTCATCCAAACTCTCATAGCATATTCCCCGTAAGGGCTCCTTAAGTTTTGGGAACAAATCAAAGTCAGGGGGGCTCAAGTCAGAGGAGTAGGGGGGATGATCAAGAACTTCCCACTGGTATGACTCCAGCAGCTCCTTGACAATGTTGGCTTTATGGGGTGACATGTTATCGTGTAAAATTAGCGGCGTGCGGTCAATTATCTCTTGGCGCTTTTGGCGTATTGCTGGACGAAGTATTGTTCTAATATACATCTTATAGTACTCTTTATTCACAGTCTCACCAGTTGGTACCCTATGTGCCGTCAATACTCCAAGAAAATCATACGCAAAGATCATCAACATTTTTGCACAGTTCTGACTTCGACGGAATTTTACGGGTCTTGGGGAGTTTTTGTATGCCATTCACTGCTTTGGCGCTTTAATTCATGTTCAAAAGACCGAATCCATGTCTCATCGATTGCAACGATTCAATGTAACATTTCATCGCCATCTTCACCATATCTTTTTAGAAGTTTACTGGCAATGTTTACAGATTGGTGTTTTTCACTTTCCGACAGCATGTGGGGCACCCATCGGGCCACGATCTTTCTCATTTGCAGACGTTCCGTTAAAATTCGATGAACTGACCCGTGACTTATGGCCAACTCATGAACAATTTCATCACATGAATATCTTATGTCATCGTTCAGCAGTTTTGCAACATTTTTCCACATTTTCACCGGTCGTTGCCGACAAAGGCCTTCCGCACAGGTGCTTGTTGCTAACTGTATTTCGCCCATTGTTGAATTGTCTTACCCATCTGGTGATAGAACTATATGGAAGTACAAACTCTGAACCTACTTCCTCGAGTGCTTTCTGAATTTCTATCGCGCTTTTACCCCGCCTAGCCTCAATCTTAATATATGTTACTTGTTCGTCGCGCGTCAGCGTGAACGCACCGTCCGCCATGACAGTTTTGTAAATGACGTCATATTTACCTGACGTCATGTAAAGTTATTTTTTCCCGCGCAAATTTTGCACGAGACATTAATGAACAATCATGCCAAGTTTTGTTAGCATACGTAAAAGAATAAAAAAGTTATGTGGCAGTGCTCACTTATTTTTGACTGACCCTCGTACCAGCATGTTATTGAAAACAGACAAAATAAAGGAGCAGGAATTACCATCTTTATCTTTCAAGATAGTTTCATTAGAAATATCCTTAGTTATTTAAAAATGAACTGAAATTCTAACCCTTAGGCTCCTGAGAGCGACTTACTGACATTCTGCGGACAGAACATGCAGTCTGATCTTGGATCTACACTGTCAGATAAGGAGATATTTTTCCCCAAAGAATAAGTTTGAAATAGCATTATTTGGGTTTTTACTATTAGCTTGAAAGTTTTAGAGGGATAAGGGTTTATATATATTTATAGATATTCATGGCAGAGAAATGCGGAAAAGTTTAACCCTAGTGGTAATGACGATCGTATTGTCCAGCTTCCCAACCAAGGTACTATAGTGTTCAATAGCCCAGAACCAAAAGATGAAGGTATTTTTCAGTGTTTTGCCGACAATGGATATGGCATATCAGCTTCAGTGAAAATCAATTTCAGAGAAGCAAAACTTGCCAGATTTTCTTATGAAGATAGTAAGGTAAGAATCATTTTATCTAGTTAGTCCTCTCTTCTTTGTTCCATTGAGTTTCTCCAAGTAATTTACCCTCTGAAAGAATTTGTGGCAGTTGACTTAGAAACCTCCTTGAAAAATATGTATAATTAATATTTGAGCATGCTCTGTGAAAAGGGTCTTTAATGCTTCTGCAAAAAGTATCGACCCATGTCAGCCTGCACCGGCTGACAGAGGTGGAAACTTGCTATTTGTAATTTTTCTGCATGTCCAAGGACCACTCTACCTCAAGATTCAGTTGATTGCTGGACTAAACAGATTTTATCAGTCCATAATTATGTGACAACTTGCTTGATACAATGCATTACAGAGATACATTAAATACCTCTTTTGCCCCAGAGTGCCCCTCATTTATTAAGGTTTAACACTTTACCTAACGACAAAATTATAGACTAGTCCAAATTCAAAGCAGTGGCAGACGACAAAATAAATGCAACTCAAAAATTAATAATTATTTTGGGAAGGGTAGAAAACATTGTGGGAAAGGGAGAAAATGCTGGTTACCAGCATTTTCTCCTTTTCCCACAATGTTTTCAAAAGGCATTATCTTCAGGGTCGTTAAAAGTCCAGATTGTGTGGTAAAGGGTTAATAGATGGATACAGGTGAAAATATTTGTAGCAGAAGGAGAATAAGTGAGGTGTGGTCATGTGACCAAAATGATGTTCAAGCTTTGTAAAGCTTTCATTTCAAAGAAACCATTTAACCCTTTGCTAAACTTTCCTGAAGAAAGCTTTTGAAAACATTTCATGTAAAGGAGAAAAAGCTGTTAACCAACTGTTTGCTCCTTTTCCCAAAGTGCTTTCTACCATTTCAAAGACATTCCACTATCTTAGCCATATTAAAATTTGTCTGCAATCTAAAATTTGGTCATCTGGTAAAGAGTTAACCCTTTACCAGATGACAAAATTTTAGCCTTGTCCAAATTGAAATGATTTGTAGACGACAGTTTCAGTGTGGCTCAAATGGTACACTTTTTCTTTGATAGGGTAGAAAACATTGTGGGAAAAGGAGAAAATGCTGGTTACTGGCATTTTTTCCTTGTCCCACAATGTTTTCAAAAGTGCATCTTTCCCAGGGTCATTAAAAGTGGCATTGTGCGGGAAAGGGTTAATGGTTCACTGGCAGTTAAAAGTGAATGTGGTCAAACTGCAGGCAAGTGTTATACCATTTAAAGGCCAAGTAGAGACCAAAAGTAAACAATGCAGGTGTTACCATGCATCAAAATTTAACTAAAAATAAGGAAATTATTGCGAACATCAAAATCTGTTATTTTACGGTACGTCCAAATGTCACTCACAGAAAAGTGAATTTTAAAACCAGGTAAAAAGTAAACAAAAAATGTATAGAGGAACTTGGCAACTTTTTACCTAGTTTTAAAATTCATTTTTCTACCAGCAACTGACGCTTTGGTTGACCACAGAATCGTTTACTTCTTGTTGCTCTAAGAATGGCTTTCTTTATACACAGACACATTATGCTGGGGCTGGGCTTGCCCTCACCTTACCTTGTGTTCCACCAGTCAGTTTCCCGCCAGCAGATGTCTTCTGGGTTGTTAAGGAACGTGATGGTCGATGGCAGGCTATTAATTTTGACCGACGTGTCTCTATGGACTTAGAAGGTGAGCCCTTTTCTGGTGCCACTTCCAAAAAAAAAAAAACAAAGTTAGTTTGATAGGTTCTGTGAGACCTATGAAAGTAAAAATTAGGTAAAAAATGGTGCTTTAGGAAGTGGTGGAAATTCATGCAGTGGTAAAACTCTGTGTAAATTTATGGCATAGTGCGTCTGAGACATTTAATTATTAAAAGAAGCTTGGGTAAAGCCACAATTGAAAAAATATGCAGTATTCAAGTGGCATGCTTGGTTTAAAAAACGACGAAAGAGTATTGAAGATCATCTGTCAGAAGCACCAACATAACATTAAGTAACATCCTAGTTAAATGACTTTGATGTCATGGCATGCTCTGGGTAGCCATTATGATCATTGTAAAAGGAGTCATAGCAACTACGTTATTAGATCAATTTGTCTAAAACTTTCAATTTTTCTGTTATGGATGGATCTTAAACATATAAAAACTTAAGTGTAATGGCACAAGTAGTTTTGTTTTAATTAACAAATTCCATGAACTTTTTGCTCAGCCCTCGTAGAAGAAAGACTACACTTCAAGTTGATATAAGTTGCATTTATATTGCATGTAAAATGAGAAAACGGCAGACATACCTCGTACATCACACAATTGATGCTTGTTGTTGATCACATAACAAACTTTTTCAAAATTCTGGCTTGAAATCTAAGAATATCTGAAAAGACTATATATAGAATTAAGAATATACAGGAAAACATTTTTTTTCTTATACTTTTCTGTCTTATTTATTAAAGATTTGCAAGCTTCAATTCAAATTCAGTGAAAGAAAATTATGTTTGAAGTTTGGTTATATTATGAATACGTAAATAGCTGCTTTTAAATGCATGGTCAATGGATTAATTTTTTTATCTGTCAGTCTTGTTAGCTGACCTGAGCAGGAAGTGCCCAAGGTGAGCTTTTGTGATTGTGCTGTGTCCCTTGTGCATTGTGCGATGTCCAGGTGTCAAGAAGTACCTTGTGTGCACTCTAGAGGCTACTTTTTCAGTCCAATACTTATGAAACATGATCAAAATGTTTGTCTTGATGCCATCTCAGACAAGCTTAAAATTGGGTCCCAAGGGATCAAAAAGTAGGTGACTGAGGGCAACATCTTAGAAAAACCTTGAATACATTCTAGTTGCCACAGTCTAAGACTCAAGAAATATGAATTTTTGTCTTGATAATATCTAGAACAAGTTCCAAATTGAGTCACATTGGGTCAAAAGTAGCTCACTGACACTCATGTGTTTTATATCACCACAAACAGGATATCTACAACTTTATCAATCCTAGATGACTTTGCTCAGGTGAGCACTTTAGGGCCCTCATGTTTTTAATTTTTTTACAGGGAGGTTGAGGTTCACGAATGTACAGAAATCAGACGAACAGGGAGGAAGGGCTTATGCTTGTATGGCCATTAATTACTTCATGAGAAGTAACGAAATGGGTCCAGAGCACAGGGTTGTTGTGATGGGAAGTAAGTGCATAGTACAGTAAAATGGTGACAGTTAACCCTAAACCATCTACCACACAGTCCCAACTTTTAATGACCCTGGGAAAGAAGCCTGTTGAAAACATTGTGGGAAAAGGAGAACATGCTGGTAACCAGCATGTTCTCCTTTTTCCACAATGTTTTCTACCCTTTCCAAAACAAATTTCAATTTTTCAGCCACATTTATTTTGTTGTCTCCAAATGGTTTGATTTTGGACTAGTCTGAAATTTTGTCATGTGGTAAAGGTAAACCAAACGGACGTTTACATTCTAGAATACGACAGACATAATTGCAAATTCATGGCTTCCTTTTGTTTGTATTGTTTTAGGAAAGCGGACAGTGCAGATCAAAGATAAGCTGCAGAGGAAACTATATTAGTGAAAGACACTTTAAGGGTTAACTCTTCTACATGATCCTGAGTTTTAACAACCCTGAAAAAGAGGCCATTTGGAAACATTGTGGGAAAAGAAGAAAATGCTGGTAACCAGCACATCCTCCTTTTCCCATAATCTTCTCTACCCTATCACAAAGGAAATCCAAATTGCAACTGTTTTAATTTTGGACAAGTCTAAAATTTTGTCATTTGGTGAAGTGGTAACACTTGTAGCCCTGTACCCAAATTGAAATGCTTGTGCAGAGAGTGTTGATCAAAATCAGACTGCACAGAACATGCATTCTGATTTGTGATCCACACTGTCTGCCTTTTTGCTAGATGTTCTGACAAAAACTGCTTTGAATTTACAACATCTGCATCTTTTTTACTGAGATTGTCCATTTTATTTGAGCTGTACTCTGAAAAGGGGGCTTAATGCATCTGCAGAAAGTACTGACCCAGTTCAACCTGCGTGGTCCATGCAGGCTGACCTGGGACGAAACTTTTTGTTATTTATCCATTTCCCATAACTCAAACAACCATTACACCATATATTTAAGTTTGTTGTTACACAATATGGATTTTACGGATTTATGAGGACTGGCTTGGTATCATGTATGGCAGAGATGCATTAAGCCCCATTTTGCAAGAGCATGGCTCATTTCTTTACCACTTGAAGGGTTAAACCTTTTGCAAACAATCATATTTTTTCTACCCGTCCCATAATAAATTTCTTTTAACCTCAAATGAAAAAGGCTTTTGAAAACTTTGTGGGGAAAATAAAAGTGCTGAATACACTTAATTTCTCCTTTCCTTAACCCATTACCACACAATCCTGACTTTTAACGACTCTACAAAGGAAGCCTTTTGAAAACATTGTGGGGAAATGAGAAAATGCTGGTAACCAGCATTTTCTCCTTTTCCCACAATGTTTTCTACCCGTCCCATAATAAATTTCAATTTTTAAGTCGCATTTATGTTTTCGTGTGCAATGCTTCCAATTTGGACTTGTCTAAAATTTTGTGGTTTGGTAAAGAGTTAAATTGGTATCTTCTCTCTTAACGCTTTACTAAACGACAAATTTTGGACTTGTCTGACTCCAAAGCAAGAGCAGACAACAAGTTAAATGCTGCTGAAATGGTGGGATTTTTCCTAGAAACGTTGGGGGAAAAAAGAAAATGCTGGTAACTATTGTTCTGTCTTTTTTTCACTTTTTTCAAAAGCCTCCTCTATACTCTTCCCCAAACCACAAACATTTGACTTGTCCAATTTGAAAGCAGACGATAAATTAACTCTGACTCAGATGTTGGAATATGTTTTTGAAAGGGTAGAAAACATTATGGTTACCAGCATTTTCTCCTTTTCCTACAATGTTTGAAAAAGCCTTCTACTTCAGGAACGATAAAACACAGGATTGTTTGTTGAAAAAGGGTTAAATGTCACAAGGAAGGCAAACCCATGGTTTTTAATTCTTAACCAAACAACAAAATTTTAGACTGGTCCAAATTGAAAGCATTTGTAGATGACAAAATAAACACGACTTAAAAATTGTAATTGGTTTTTCGAAGGGTAGAACACATCATTGGAAAATGAGAAAATGCTGGTTACCAGCATTTTCTCCTTTCTCCACAATGTTTTCAAAAGGCTCTTTCTTCAAGGTTGTTAAAACTCGGGATTGTGGGTTAAGTCTTTATCAAACAACAAAGTTTTAGACTTGTCCAGATTGAAAGCATTTGCAGATGACAAATATAAAGTTGTCTAAAAAATATGAAATTTCTTTCTGGCATGGAAGAAAACATTGCAGGAAAAGAAGAAAAATGCTGGTCACCAGCATTTTCCTTTTTTTCCCCCCACAAAGTTTTCAGATGGCCTTCTCCATCACAGTTTTTGAAACTGCGGATTGTTTGGTAAAGGGTGAAATGTTTTGGGGTCGGGCGTAGTGCAGTGGTGCAGGATGATCAGCAATCTGGAGGTCCCAGATTCCATCCTCACTTAACTCTTTACCAAATGACAAAATTTTTGACTAGACCAAATTGAAAGCATTTGCAGAGGACAAATTAGATGTTACTCAAATGATGATTCCTGTCTTTGATAGGGTAGAAAATTTTGTGGGAGAAGGAGCATTTTCTCCTTTCCCCACATTGTTTTCAAAAAAGCCTCTTCTTCTGGGTTGTCAAAAGTCAGGATTTTGTGGTAAAGGGTTAAAGCCCTTGGGTATTTTATGGGAGTGTCCTTGGGCATGACACTGCAGAGTCCTTGCCTAGAACTAGTGAAACCAAGGATACAAAGTCACAATGACTGACTTGTTACTGTGATTTCATGGAAACAATGTTGAAAGAGGAAAAACCCTCCATTTAACTCTTTACCAAACAACAAAGTTTGAGCCCGGTCCACATTGAAAGCACTTGCAAACAACTTATTAAGATTAAATGTTAGTCAAAATATGAAATCTGCTTTCAAAGGGTAGAAAACATTGTTGGAAAAGGAGAAAATGCTGGTAAGCAGCATTTTCTCCTTTTCCCACAATGTTTTCAAAGGCCTTCTTTTTCATGGTCATTAAAATGGAGGATGGCTAGTAAAGGTTAATTAGTCAATAGTTAATGTCACTGCCAATCCCAATTATGACTTGGTTGCTTTATTTACCAGCTTAGCATGATAGAATATTCATGGTCCTTTTGTTTTGTTCATTATCAAAGACAGCATACTCTGACAATGACCTCATGATGCTGTGAATGAGATATACAATTGAAAATAGTATCCCCACGCGTAGACAGAATGTTATCTTTGATTGTATATGTACTTGTACAAGGGCCTATATATACAATGAACATATTTGAATTCGAGTTTGACCTCAAAAGTTTAAGGAAAGCTTGAAAATTTATAGAATTGTTATTATTACTTGAAGTAATATTAAAATTTTTTCTGCAGATACTGAACAGAAAGTGCCTGCTACTGAGTACTGGACCTCTCCGAACAACCAGTTCTTCTTGAAAGGAAGCACTTTGAAGCTGAAGTGCATTTTTAGTGGAAAGTAAGTGTGTAAACCTTTACCACGCAATCCAGAGTTTTAACGATCTTGATAAAGAAAGCTTTTGAAAATGTTATGAGAAAAAGATGGTAACCAGCATTTTCTCCATTTCCCACAATATTCTCTACTCGGAGGAAAGTTTCATCATTTGAGCAAACCTGGATATTTGGTCGACTTACGCTTTGAATTTGGACAAGTTTAATATTTATGTTTTGTGCTATAGAGTTAATAACTAATTATGTACAGTTGCTTCTTTGCAAAATGTTAATATTGGTGACGGAGGTTTTACTTAGTTACTTTTCAGACCCCTTCAGTCGACAACTAATATGGAAAAAGGAGTGATTGCCAGATACAGACAGTTGCTCCTTTTCCTAAAATGTTTTCCATACTATTAAAAAGGAAAAAAACCACCCACACACAAAACTTTTTTTTTCTGTAAACTTTTTCTTGCAGAAAATTAAATTAGGTGTAAAAAAGCTAGTTCAGAATGTTGTCTGGTCCCAAGAGTTTTTGTCTTAACCCTTTACCACACAATCCCATGTTTAAACGACTCTGAGAAAGAAGACCTCTGAAAACATTGTGGGAAGAGTAGAAAATGCTGGTAACCAGCATTTTCTCCTTTTCCCACAGTGTTTTCTAATCTATTAAACACAAATCCTATCATTTGAGACACATTTATATTGAATTCTGCAAATAGTTTCAATTTGGACTAGTCTACATTTTTTGTCGCCTTTTAAAGGGCTAATTATCTAAATAGCATGTCGAATTAACCCTTATCATACAATCCTGTGTCTTTAAAATTCTGAGGCTATGGATAAGATTTTTTAGAAAAGGAGGAAATTTGGTTCACTAGCATTTTCTCCTTTTTCTACAATGTTTCTGAAAAGCTTTCTTATCCATGGATGTAAGAAATACAGGATTGATGGGTAAGGGTTAACCCTTTACCACTCAATCCTGAGTCAACCCTGAAAAAGAAGGCTTTTGAAAACATCGTGGGAAAAGGAGAAAATGCTGGTAGCCAGCATTTTCTCTTTTTCCTACAATGTTTTCTACCCAATTCAACAAAAATTCCATCATTCAAGCCAGATTTGAATTGTCATATGCAAACGCTTTCAGTTTGGTTGAGTACAGAATTTTGGCATTCGGTAAAGAGTTAAAGACTGTATTTTCCTCCGTCTTTGTCAATCAGTCCTACGCCAGATGTCTATTGGGAGAAGCTGAATGGGGAGTTACCAGATCGAGCCAAACTGAAGAGTTTCGGACAAGAGCTGTGGATTACGGATTTACAGCTGTCGGATGCAGGAGACTACGAGTGTATGGGTCTGAATACAGAGACAACCAAGAGGCCCACCAAAGCCTATACTATCATGGTTGAATGTACGTAGTCCTTGCAGTGCTGTCCCGAGTTTTATTTTTCATACATCTTTTAACCCTTTACCACACAATTCCAAATTTTAACGACACTGAGGTAGATTGCTTTGGAAAAAATTTTTTGAAAATGAGAAAATGCTGGTTACCAGCATTTTCTCCTGTTTATCCCTCGCCGAAAAGGCGGCGGGGGATATGGTAATAGTCTCCGTTCGTCCTTCCGTCATTCCATCATTCAGTCCGTCCGTCCTTCCGTCCCACATTTTTGTCCGGAGCATATCTCCAAAAGTATTTGAGATATCAACTTCAAACTTCACAAGTGGATAGATCTCATTAAGGAGGCGTGCAGTGTACAAGAACCATTACTCTATCTTCAGTATTTTTGGAGTTATAGCCCTTTGTACATTTTTTTTCTGGAATTTTTGTCCGGAGCATATCTCCAAAAGTATGAAAGCTAGGAACTTGAAACTTCACACACATATAGAACTCATTGAGGAGGCGTGCAGTGCACAAGATCCATTACTCTGTCTTCAGTATTTTTGGAGTTATTGCCCTTTGTACATTTTTACTTTGAATTTTTGTCCGGAGCATATCTCCAAAAGTATAAAAGCTAGGAACTTGAAACTTCACACATATATAGAACTCATTGAGGAGAAGTGCAGTGCACAACAACCATAACTCTGTCTTCAGTATTTTTGGAGTTATTGCCCTTTGTAAATTTTAACTTTGGATTTTTGTCTGGAGCATATCTCCAAAAGTATAAAAGCTAGGAACTTGAAACATCACACGCATATAGAACTAATTAAGGAGAAGTGCAGTGCTAAAGAATCATAACTCTATCTTCAGTAATTGTTGAGTTATTGCTCTTTGTAAATTTTCACTTTGGAATTTTGTCCGGAGCATATCTCCAAAAGTACAAAGGCTAGGAACTTCAAACTATATACACTTATAGAATTCATTAAGGAGAAGTGCAGTTCACAAAAACCAAAACTCTGTCTTCAGTAATTTTTGAGTTACTGCCCTTTGTTAATTTTTACTTTGGATTTCTGTCTGGCGTATATCTCCAAAAGTATAAAAGCTAGGAACTTGAAACTTCACACACATATAGAACTAATTGAGGAGAAGTGCAGTGCACAAGAACCATAACTCTATCTTCAGTATTTTTGGAGTTATTGCCCTTTGTAAATTTTTACTTTGGATTTTTGTTCGCACATTTCCCATTCTTGGCCAAGTTTCATACTTATGGCATAAACACAAAAAAGTTTTATAACTCTTGTATGCATTTTAAAAAGAAAAAGTGTCTTTTTTTCTATTTCAGAAACTTCAATATTGATTAAGTTTTAATGTTTTGTAGTTATTATATCATGTTAATGCCAACTTTCATAACTTGGACCTGTATTTCAAAAAAGAAAATATGCTTGTTTTTTTATCTTCACTTCAGGCTCTTATTTTGGTGCTGTGTTAGAAAAAGCCCAATCGGCGGGGGATTTGGTGCTTGACAAGCACTTGTTCCCAAAATGTTTTCTATTCTTTGAGACACAAATTCCATCGTTTTTACCTTATTTTTTCTTTCGTCTGAAATGCTTTCTATTTTGACCAGTCTAAAATTTTCTCATTTGGTAAAGATTTAATTTATGTTATTGAGGACAATTATGATTCTTATTTTACAGTGTTACCCTTCACTGTCAGTTTTTAATCCTGTACTTTTTACTTGTCCGAATTGAAAGAAATTGTAGACAACAAACTGAATGTGGCTCATAATGATGGAATTTGACTCTTAAAGGGTAGAAGACATTGTAGGAAAAGGAGAAAATGCTGGTAAACAACATTTTCTGCTTTTCCTGCAATGTTTTTCATAAGGCCTTTTCCTCAGGGTCGTTAAAACTCAGGATTGTTTGGTAAAGTATTAATGCTTACTAAATACCATTTAGACCTGCATATTGCAAGGGGCCAAGACTGGCAGCTCAGCTAGCATACAGGACTTGAAACCAGGGAGTCACCTGTTGGATCCTGTTCAGCCAATATCACTTCAAGGATTGATGATAGTCATTCCGACAGGATTTATTCCTTGCACACCACTGATCATTGTTGTTTATACAGTGGTGCAGAACAGCCAGTGGCTTGGGAAGAATATTGTATGAAGTACTGGTTACAGAAACTCTAGGAAACCATGGAGAGATGCACTGGCCCTGTGATAATAACTGAAATAATGTTGAAGATGGTATTTAACACTTTACAAAAAAAAGAAAAAAAAAGAAGAGAGAGAGAGAGAGAGAGAAATATTATAGGGAAATTAGGAGATCATATTGGTTAATATTGGTTAACCCTTTCTCGTACAATGACGCCTTTTAACGCCCCTGGGAAAGAAGCCTTTTGAAAACATTGTGGGAAAAGGAGAAAATGCTGGTAACCAGCATTTTCTCCTTTTCCCACAATGTTTTCTACCCTATCAAAGAAAACTTGCACCATTTGAGCCAAATTGAAATTGTCATTTGGACTACACTAAAAATTTGTCGTTTGGTAAAGGGTTAATGCTTTGCAAAAGGATCCTGTGTTTTAAGAAACATATGGAAAGAGGCTTTTGGAAGAAATGCTTTCTCTGTTCAAAGACAAATTTCAACCACCTCTGCTTTGTCATCTGCAAAGTCTTTTCACTTGGAAAAGTCTAAAGTCTTGTAGTTTGGAGTAGATTTGACCCTTAAAGCACCTTGCACATTAATAGTGCCTTTGTGCCCAATGTAGATCAAAATTAGACCACATAAAATGTGCAGTCTGATCTTTGACCTCCACTGTCTACTTCGATTTGACATTCTGGACAAAAATTACCCTGAAATTGCAGTTACGTGGGTCTTATTTTAAGACTGAAAATGTCTGAGGGGTTTGTTGGTTGCCAAAAGCATAAGTATACTACAGTTGTACATCTATCCTTTCAGCTGGCCCATACTGGGTTGATGAACCGATAGATATAGAAGCAGGTGAAGGAGAGAAGGCCACTTTTATTTGTCGGGCAGATGGTGAGCCTAAACCCACATACACCTGGTACATCAATGGAGTACCCTTGGAAAGTATGTATTGTGAAATAGTTACAGCACACCAGCTTTGTTACTGCTATCTTTCTGAGATGTTACTTCTCTTTTGACTGCCAGAGTGGCAATCACAAGTTTAGGAAACTTTGTTCAGAGTGTAGATTTAGAACGAACTGCATGAATCTTGTTGCTTGATTTGTGATAGACCCTTGTATTTTGAGAGACTTTATGGCTTAAAATATTTACTTCACAGAGTTGAATGCAGGTTGTGGGATTGGTAGAATTAAGTTCCAAAAAAGAAATTGGTGCAAATGAAAAAAAAGGTGTTGGCCACATCTCACACATCCTTTTTATTTGTGGGGCAGAGCCGTGGCATAATACAGTAAAACCTCTCCTCACGACCACCCCGGTAATACGAGCAACCCGCTATTACGAACGATTTTGTCAGAACGGAATTTTTCCTTCTTCATAATCAATGACCACGACCCCGGAAATACGGGCACCCCGCTATTCCGAAATTACAACCACCATTTTCAGTACCAATGAATAATTAACAATAGATTTTAACCCTGTGAAATGACCACTAATTTTCACATTTTTTTTTTACGACCAGCTAATTTTCACGCGTCCATAAACGCAAACTGGAGGCCGTGCTTCATGTACGAATATTCTTGGGTCCGATGGAGTAGACAATCAATTAGCGATCTTTTGTTTATCTGTTGACTACAGTAACACAATCGTGTTAAATGATCAAGGTATTACCTTACATAATCAAATGACCAATGAATTGATGATAATTAATTCGGCTTTTATTCGATAATCAGGCGTTTATCACACATTGCTGACCCGGGTGAAAAACATGTCGACATCCGGGTTTTGTAATTTGAGACACTTGGGTTAATATCTAGCGATCGGGATGGGATAATTATTTGGTTTTTGTTACACATTAAAGCCATACTTATATCGTAGAGAATATGCGATTTTTGAACTGGTGAACACTTCAACTTTGCGATCGACGATTAGTAGGACTGTTTGAACATTCAACTCGAATCAAAATGGAAAAAAAAAAAGTCAGGCTCTTCAATAATATTCGAAATTCTTTGTTTAAATATGAAAATAAGCACGTGGAGTAGGTGTTCTTGAGACTACACAAGATAAAAAAAAGCAGATTAAAACAGGGAATATGACAAGTTCTATCAGTAACATTAAATTATGTAGTCTTTAAGTTCAGATTCTTGATTAATGTACATATCTTGCTGTAAGAGTTTAAATAGGCAATTATGAATGGACATTCACTGCCATGTGAATTTTTTCATAAATATTCAAGCAACATATTTACTTTTCAATAAATATGAAAATTTTCTTGTTGTCATTTAAACGTGTGGGCATAGGCTTCCCCAACTAAAATCTGGGTGGGTGAAACCCGGAAATCAGACCACCCCGCTAATAAGACCAATTTTCAAAAATACAACGGGTGGTCTTAATAGAGGGGTTTTACTGTATCTGTAATGATAATAGAATAATTTGGAGACTGCATGATGCCCAAAATAAAATGAATATTGATTGCGTCCTATTAAGGTTACCAATATCAGTGTTTTTTAAACCGTCTAAGGTGGTGTGTTTAAATGACATCATTAAAAAACCACACATATAAGTAAAGTAAGTGCTTTTCAAACGGTTTGCGTGAAGTAACTATCATGTGCAAGTATGTCAAAAAATGGCTTTAAATACATACAGGTACATGGTTGGGAAAAAAAAAATTTGGAATAATTTTTGTCGTGTTTTCTAATTGTATTTTTTTTTTAAGCAGACACTTATTACAACAAACTGTTGCTTTTTTTTCAGAGTATATCAAATTATTCAGAAATACTTTCTTAAAAACAAAGTACATGTACATGGAAAATAGATCGATGAAAAAAAAAAAAGCAATGACAAAACATGTCAATTAGTTTAAGTTTATTGTTTTTAGATTGCACTAAAAATGCCTCCTCTATATTTTTAACAGGTGTTCGTGACCCACGGATAAACAGTTCTAGATTCAGCACTCCGAATCAGAACAACATCACACTGTCCAATTTGAACCTAGAGGATCATATGAACATTCAGTGTAATGCTACAAACAAGCATGACTATGTCTGGGCAGATGTTTACCTAAATGTTCTAGGTAAAGTGATAAATTGTAATATATTTTTTTTTTCAGAACCAAGTAGCTTAGCCTTAAGGTATTGGACTTGAAACCCAGGACCTGGTTTCACCAAAAAAATTTAGTCTCTCATTACTCAAATCTGCTGACAGACTTAAGTTGAGTTCATTATTTGAGACAAATTTCACTAGCATTATGAGGCTTAAGTAACATCCTTAAATCCCCAGCCTAAACAACTTTTCAGAGTCATCCCAGAAAAATAATGGACTTAACCCTTTACCGCACAATGACGCCTTTTGACGCCTCTGGGAAAGAAGCCTTTTGAAAACATTGTGGGAAAAGAAGAAAATGCTGGTAACCAGCATTTTCTCCTTTTCCCACAGTGTTTTCTACCCTATCAAAGAAAAATTGCACCATTTTAGCCAAATTGAAATTGCCGTCTGCAAATGCTTTCAATTTGGAGAAGGCGAAAATTTTGTCATCTGGTAAAGGGTTAAGTCTGGTAACTGAATTAGTCCATTTCTTTTGCTCAGTTGAGTCTGAAACGCACCAACTCAAGATTGGAGAACACTATTACAGTCTGTTAATGTTGGTGAAATGCGCTTCAAATAACAAACTTAACTCTTTAACACAATCCCGACTTTTAACGACCCTGAGAAAGAAAGTTTTTGAAAACAAATGCTGGTGACCAGCGTTTTCTCCTTTTCCCACAATGTTTTCCTCCCTTCCCAAATCAAATTTTTATTTTTGAGTCACCTTTTGTCGTCTGCAAATGCTTTCAATTTAGACAAAAATTTTGTTGTTTGGTAAAGAGTTAACTCAGGTCAAAACCTGAGACCCTTAGAGGATTTGATTGAAATAAGAGACAAAGTTTTTGCGTGAAACCGGGCCCCAGGGTCACTTGATGCATCTCCTGCTGAGTCATATTCCCATCAACAAAGTTAGGGAAGGGGGGTGGTAGTGTGGCTTGAGATAGGTTGTCTAGCTACTTTGGACATATGTTTCCAAGGATAAATGATAAATGCAACAGAATTAATTCCCACAATATTTTCAAAAGCCTTTCTTCCAAGGGTCTTTAAAAGTTGGGATTGTTTGGTAAAGAGTTACTTGCAGAACTATGCATTGGTGGTATCATGCTGGGTGCAAAAGTTTGATGATATCACTCCATACACTTCAGTGTTATAGTTGTGCCGAAGTGAAAAAAAAAAGTTCAAATTATAGCCGTATTTGACTGGTCAACTTTCGTCATGCACGAATATTAAGCTCTACCTACCTGCAAGGTGCCTGTTTCATGCTGCACAACTGTCACGATGATTTGAATTCATAAGGTTTGCACTTTATGCAAGTTTGAAATTTACCTGTCTAATACAAAAAGTGCAACAAGAAAAACCGTGATTAACAGTTGAATACGGCTAATGTTACTATGACTTTTTTAAAGGCATGCATGCTGCCAAATGTAATCAATTTATTATGTTTGATAATTTATAACAATACAGTTTTTCGAAGTTCCATGCAGAAACTTGGATTGTAAAACTAGACCTAAAATTGCAAACTTTTGTTCTAGTTTTACAATACATTTTTCTGCCAGGGACTGGAAGTGACAGATTGTACTGTAGCACATAGTCGGACTCGTAATGACATTCATATTTTTATATGGCATAAAATTCAATTTGTCCGCATTTTGATTACCAAATTGTTTACTTTTGGCAGCTAATGTGCCTTTAATCCCTGCATGGAACAGCTGTAGGAAATTTTCTGGTAAAAGGAGTAGCAAACTCCTCTCTCCGCACATTGTTTTCCATGCAAATAAATAAAGTTTCTGTCATTCACTTGAAATGTTAATCTTCTTTCATAAACTCTTTATCTCATTCACATTACATTTTAATTTTTCTTGCCTGTGCAATGATTGGTTATCTCTTTACCAAACGACAAAATTTTATACTGGTTGAAATTGAAAGCATTTACAGACAACAAAATAAAAGTGACTTTAAAGTTGAAAATTGTTTTGGGAAGGGTAGAATACATTGTGGGAAAAGGAGAAAATGCTGTTTACCAGCATTTTCTCCTTTTCTCACAATGTTTTCAATAGGCTCCTTTCTTAGGGTCATTAAAAGTCGGGATTGTGTGGTAAAGGGTGAATTGTTCTATTTCTTACAGCTGAAAAACCAACTATTATTGTTCCACCTCCACCAAGCATCAAGGTCGCTGAAGGTCAGTCAGTAACTATAACCTGTCAGGTAACAGGTAAGCCAGATCCCATTATAACATGGTATAGAGACACCAGTCTTATCACAGGAGGCAGGTTCAAGATCTTACCGAATGGGAACTTGTATATTACGGTAAGACTTTGATTTATGTCACTTGACTGTAGCCATTAGAGTATAGCATAAATGAACATGACCTAACACCTTTGAAAATGTCCTTGAAAAAACTAGATAAACAACATGAATAACCCTTTGCCAGACGATTTGGCATTTAACTCTTTACCACACGGCAAAACTTTACACTTGCTCAAATTGAAAGAATTTGTAGACGACAAATTAGATATGGCTCATATGTTGAGATATGTCTGTAGAAGGACAGAAAACATTGTGGGCAAAAGAGAAAATGCTGGTTACCAGCATTTTTTCCTTTTCCAACAATGTTTTTAAAAGGTCTCCTTCTTAGGGTCGTTAAAACTCGGGATTGTGTGTTAAAGGGTGAACTGGCCCTTTGGAGAGAGGCTTTGTTTTCAAAAGGTCTCTTTCTTAGGGTCGTTAAGGGAATGTGTGGTAAAGGGTTAAATGACCCTTTTGAAAGAGTCTTTAGCAAAAATTGTGAGAAAAGGAATAAGTTCTGCTTGCCAGCATTTTTTCCCTTTCCCAGAATGTTTTCTCTCTTCGGAGACAAATGCCATCAAGTCTGAAGTATTTTTTGTGGTAAAACTTAAGAGTGGGTTTTTACCATACATAGATATCTATTAAAATCCATAAGGTTTTGATTTTATTACAGAATGTTGTGATGGCAGATGCTGGAGATTATAGATGCCAAGCCAGTAACATATATGTTAAAGATGTCACTAAATGACCCTTTTGAAAGAGTCCTTAGCAAAAATTGTGAGAAAAGGAATAAGTTCTACTTGCTAGCATTTTTTCCCTTTCCCAGAATGTTTTCTGTCTTCGGACACAAATGCCATCAAGTCTGAATATTTTTTGTGGTAAGACTTAAGAGTGGGTTTTTACCATACATAGATATCTATTAAAATCCATAAGGTTTTGATTTTATTACAGAATGTTGTGATGGCAGATGCTGGAGATTATAGATGCCAAGCCAGTAACATGTATGCTAAAGATGTCACTTCCTCTGTCTGTAAAGTTGCCATCAGAAGTAAGTGCAGCCTTCTTTTGTAATGTCAAGGAATTAAAAAGTCTTAAAGACCCAGAAGAAGAGACCTTTTGAAAACATTGCGGGAAAAGGAAAAGAAACAAGTGTTGCTGATGGCCAAAGGAGGTGCCCTATCGTTTTTGGGTCACATGGGTCAAAGATCAAGGTCATCCATGAACTTTCTTTGAAAATCATTTCTGTGCTCTAACTCAATAGCTGGTTGACTCAGGACCCTGAAACTTTATAAAAGTGTTGCTCATGACCCAAGAAGGTGCCCTATTGTTTTTGGGTCACATGGGTCAAAAGTCAAGGTCACTTGTGATCTTTGTTTTGAAAATAATTCTGTTTTCTGATTGTGCCGCTTCAGTGACAAGGTGCTGTGGGGGGGGGTATTTGTCAGCTTTGCAACATTTCTAGTTTTGACGGGTAAAGATTTTAACATGAAATAGAGGCATCATATTCTATGCATATTCCTTGGTAGGAAAGACAAGGATTGAACAGTTCCCATTGGACCTGGAGGTAATTGCCGGCTATGATGCTAAATTTACCTGTTCTGGCTCCACTGACTTCGACGAGGCCAAGAATATGCGGGTTTACTGGCTTAAGGATGACAAAGAGATATCCACTGCGGAACAGAGAATGACCCAAAATTTCCAAGACAATTCTCTTACAATCTCTGGTACCATAGTGCGTGATTCTGGTGTTTACACTTGTGTCATAACCAATGGGTTGGATGAAGATAGAGCATATGCTATCTTAACAGTGAAAGGTAAGAAGACAGTACTAATTTGACCCTTAACCCTTTACCACACAACCCCAAGTTTTAATGATCCCGAGAAATAATCCTTTTTGAAACATAGTGGGAAAAGGAGAAAATGCTGGTAACCAGCATTTTCTCCTTTTCCCACAATGTTTTCTACCTTATCAAAGACAAATTCCGTCATTAGAGCCAAATTTAAATTGTCGTCTGCAAAAGTTTTCAATTTGAACCAGTCTGAATATTTGTCATTTGGTAAAGATTTAAAGGGCCTTTCACAGCATGTGTTTGTAAGTCTTACATGGAATCTGTAGTCAGGATTGGTATCTACACTGATCATTATTGTAGGCTATTTCAGAACTGCTATAATATAAAGCTGCTGTCTGATCATGATGCACACTGATGTACAATGTCTGCTAAAGGCAGCCTACTTTTTGATCTACAATGTCTACAAAGACAATGGCAGTTGTGCCTAGTGCTCTAAGGATTAGTGTAATTTAACTCTTTACCAAATGACAAAATTTTTAACTTTTCCAAATTGAAAGCATTTGCAGATGACAAAATAAATGCAACTCAAAAATTGAAATTTATTTCTGGAAGATTAGAAAACATTGTGGGAAAAGAAGAAAATGCTGATTACCAGCATTTTCTTCTTTTCCCACAATGTTTTCAAAAGCCTTCTTTTCTCAGGTTGTAGGCTATTTCAGAACTGCCATAAAGCTGCTGTCTGATTATGATGCACACCGATGTACAATGTACAACCTTCAGGGTTGTTAAAACTCTGGATTTTCTGGTAAAGGGTTAAGGACAAAGTGATTATATCACTTGTGAAGTTTTATATTTTTGAATTATCTACTTATGTGGTTTTCTACCTGTGTTCATTATAAAAGTGGGTTCATGTGTTTGACTAGTTAGTTTAGAATGCAGGTGAAATAGCATCATTTGATGACTGGAACATGATGCAATCATAGTTATGGAGTTATAACTAAAGGATGAACACTTAAATTTGGTTATGTATATTTATAGGAAATAGTTAAAAATTGACTATTAATCCTTTACCAGACGACAAAACTTTAGCCTTGTCCAAATTGAAAGCATTTGCAGACGACAATTTCAGTGTGGCTCAAATGATGCAATTTACTCTTGATAGGGTAGAAAACATTGTGGGAAAAGGAGAAAATGCTGGTTACCAGCATTTTCTCCTTTTGCCACAATATTTTCAAAAGGCCTTTTTCCCAGAGTCGTCAAAAGGCGGCATTGTGCGGTAAAGGGTTAACAAGTTAAATGGTCAGAATACTGAAAAACTTTGATAGGATAATACTTTGAAATAAACCTTTAACTCATGACCAGAAGACAAAATCTTTGTATAGTCCCAAATTAAAAGTATTTGCAGACGACAAAAGTAGCTAAAAGTGAGGACTTTCGTTTCTGAATGGTAGAAAATATTGTGAGAAAATGAAAAAAAAGCTGGTGAGCATGGACATTGTCTTTCAAAAGCATTCATCCTCAGAGTCTTTTAACTCCTTACCAAATGACAAAATTTTAGACTAGTCCAAATTGAGAGCATTCGCAGACAACAAAACAAATGTGTCTCAAAAATTGAACTTTGTTTTGGAAAGGGTAGATAGCATTGTGGAAAAGAAGAATATGCTGGTTACCAGCATTTTCTCCATATCTCTCAATTTTTTCAAAGGCTTTCTCTCTCAGGGTTGTTAAAAGTTGTGATTGTGTGGTAAAGGGTTAAAAGTTGGGATTGTTTGGTAAATGGTTAAGTGAGTAAGTGCTCGAACCTATTTTTCTTCTTTAGATCGCCCGGACCCTCCAACTGGTGTAGAGATAGACAGATGTCGACAGTCCTCAGCAGATTTGAAGTGGATTAAGGGAATTGAAAATAATGCCCCAGTTCAGTATTTCATTGTACAATACAACACAACATTCAACCAGGACCAGTGGGTTTCTGCAAAAACTATTGACTACACACAGAACACTGCTAATATTGATCTTTCACCTTGGGCAAACTATACATTTAGGGTTTTAGCATGGAACAAGATCGGGGCCAGTTCACCTAGTTTCCACACGCCACGAGTCTGTAGGACTGATCCATCTCAGCCTTTCAAAAACCCACAGAACGTGAGATCAATAGGGAGCAAAAAGGGCTACCTCATCATTGAGTGGACAGTGAGTTACCTTGCTTTTACATTAATCCTTTACTACACAATCCTGACTTTTAGGGACCCTTAAGAAGAAGGCTTTTGAAAACTGTGGGAAAAGGAGAAAATGCCAGTAACCAGCATTTTCTCCTTCTCCCACAATGTTTTCTACCCAGTCAAGAATTTCATCATGATGGCCACCTTTAATTTATTGTCTGCAAATGCTTTTCAATGTGGACAAGTCAGAAATTTTTTTGTTTGATAAGGAGTGAAAGAAAAATGCCCAAACATTACCTATACTGTAGAAGCTATTTTGTGTTTTGATCAGTGAAGAGGCCAATGAATATTTCAAAATAAGGATATTATCACTACATAATTATACTGAGACACCAAAAAATTGAGGTAAATGGAAGAACAAGATTTTGAATCAACAGATGCAACAACGTTTGTGGTAAATGTTAAACTGGTTGTTGTTGTTTATTTTTATTACATAGCCTATGAACCAGCTCGAACATAATGGGCCAGGTTTCAAGTATCAACTGACAGTTAGGGAAAGAGGGGGTGTGTCCTCAACATATAACATTGACAATTGGCGAAATGATACCATGGAACTGAATGTTGGTCAGTCGAAGGTTTACACACCCTACCTGGTAAAGATACAGGCTAAAAACAACGAGGGAGACTCCACAGAGGATCCTGAAGAGAAAACTCTTTACTCCTTTGAAGATAGTAAGTTTATATAATTCCTTACGGTCTGCAGACTTCTTTCTTTGTCTTGTAGTAGAGGACTTTTTGAAAATATTTTTTGCAAAAATACAAAAGAAGTTGTAGAAGCAATTTTTCCCTTTATTGTTCTTTTTATTTCATTTTTTTAACCCCTTTTTGTTGGGACTTGCAAAGTACAGGGGAGCTCTCGGTATTTCCATACCAGTGAGTTTATCAGTCGGTAAATTCAACAGTGAAATTACCAAGCCCTAATCCACCATTATTCCTGATAAGTTACTGAAAATCATGAAATAAGACAAAAAAAATATCTGGTTGTATTTGTTTTACAGTTCCAAAGGCAAGAGCCTACAATGTACAGGTGAGAAGTGTGAATGCTTCCTCTGCGACCCTGACCTGGAATTGGGACACTTTGTGGCTAGAAGAAACTGGTATGATGGAACAGATACAGGGAGAGTTGAAAGGATTCAAGGTATTATGATGTGAACATTTCATATTGGGGCACATAGTACAATGGTTCTCTGACTCATATAGCAAAAATTAACCTTTAGAGCACTTTTGATAAAATTTTAGACTGGTCCAGATTGAAAACATTTGCAGAAGACAAAATAAATGTGATAGAAAATTTGAAATTTGTTTTGGGAAGGGTAGAAAACATTGTGGGAAAAGGAGAAAATGCTGGATTACCAGCATTTTCTTCTTTTCCCACAAGGTTTTCAAAAGGTTCCTTCACAGGGTCGTTAAAATTTGGGATTGTGTGGTAAAGAGTTAATAAACCCAACATACATATATAATCTAGATTGATTAATTGATTGTATGGTGTTAAACGCCATTTTCAACATTATTTCAGTTATATCACGGCAACTAGTGCACCTATCCATGCTTTCCTGGAGTTTCTTTTTACCACTACTCTGCACGATATTCTTTCCAAGCCACTGGCTGCTTTCCCACATAACCATTGTCGCAACAATGGTCAGCGGTGAGAGAGGAATGAATCCTGTGTCAATGACTATCATCAATCCTCAGAAAGAAATTGGCCAAGCTGGGGATCAAACCAGCGACCTCTTGTTCTCAAGTCCTGTATACTACCGACAGAGCTATGGGGTTTGGCATATATTCTAGAAATAAGACCCAAATAACTGCAATTTGATGGTTGCTTTAGTCTGTAGTGTTTAACTTAGGTGGACAGTGTAGATCAAAGATCAGATGGCACATTTAGTGCTGTCTGATTTTTGATCTACACTGGCAGCAAAAGCTACTGTGAGGGTTTGTATTGCTAAATAGTTTTTCAATGCAATTATAACACAAGGTCTTACAGCTTTATCCACCAAAACTTCATAAAATACACATAATCAGATGTTTTCTGTCCTTTTACAGACAAGTCTCACCAAATGAGCCACATCTAATTTGTCATCTGCAAATGGTTTCATTTGTATGAAATGGTACAATTTTGTTGTGTGGTAGAGAGTTAACCCTTTACCGCACAATGCCGTCTTTTGAAGCCCCTGGGAAAGAAGCCTTTTGAAAACATAGTGGGAAAAGGAGAAAATGCTGGTAACCAGCATTTTCTCCTTTTCCCACGGTGTTTTCTACCCTATCAAAGAAAAATTGCACCATTTGAGCCACATTGAAATTGTCGTCTGCAAATGCTTTCAATTTGGACAAGGCTAAAATTTTGTCTTCTGGTAAAGGGTTAAAGGAAAAAAGTAATCAAGCAATAGTAAATTTTCAACCATTCCAAAATAGTTTCATAGCACGTTTCTTTATGGCCTTATTTCACAATGATATCACTCTATTGTTTACAAATGAAGTGAAATGTGTTTGTGAATAAGTTTGCATGGGTCAATACAAATTTTTAGTCCTACCCAAATGGCTATTCCATAATTTGAATTTGTAATGGGCTGTGTTATTTGGATCTACATTGATCACCAGCAACTGAAATTGTTGTACTTAACAGACAAGGGGGCTAACACTTCACCCTTTCCCAAATGACAAATTTTAGACTCATCCAAATTCAAAACATCTGCAGACGACAAATTGAAAATGGGTAAAATTGAATGTAGGTCCCCTTTTAGGGTAGAAAACATTGCGGGAAAAGGAGAAAATGCTGGTAACCAGCAATTTCTCCTTTTACCACAATGTTTTCAAAAGCTCTCTCACACATGGTTGTTAAAACCAGGGATCGTTTAGTAAGGGTTAATGCAAATAATTATCCGTCTTTTCACAGGTGCAGTATTGGAGAGCCAATGAAAAACTTGCAACATTTAGAGAAGTGGAAGTCCCAATTAGCACTTTGCTTATCCCGACTGTCAATAATCGTAGAAAGAAAAGAGCACCTGTGGAGGCTCAATTCAACGTTACCAATCTGACACCCTTCTCTAATATGCAAATACAAGTTTGTGTGATGAACAATTACTATGTTGGGCCACCAAGTGATGTGATTACATTCAACACATTGGAAGGAGGTAGGAGGTTTTATATTCATCTTCACCTTTTACCAAACAACAAAGCTTTGGGCTGGACCAAATTGAAAGCATGTGCAGATGACAAATGTTGCTAAAATGATGATTTTTGTCTTTGATAGGGTAGAAAACATTGTGGGAAGAGGAGAAAATGCTGATTAGCGGCATTTTCTCCTTTTCTCTCAGTGTTTTCAAAAGTATTCTCTTTCAGGGTCATTAAATACTGGCATTGGGTGGTAAAGGATTGACCCTTTACCAAACAACAAAATCTTAGATCGGTCCAAAATGAAAGCAGTTGCAGACGACACATAAAATGTGGCTGAAATAATGGACTTTGTCTCTGAAAGGGTACGATGTTTGTGAAAGGCTTCTTCATTAGGGTCATCAAAACAAGGACTGTTTGGTTAAGGAATGACCCTTTGAGAGCCATGAAAACAAGCAGATATTTTCTGTTAACCCTTTACCACCCAATTCAGAATTTTAACGACCCTGAAGAAGAAGTCTTTTGAAAACATTGTGGGAAAAGGAGAAAATGCTGGTTACCAGCATTTTCTCCTTTTCCCACAATGTTTTCTACCCATTCAAAGACAAATTTCATCATTTGAGCCACATTTAAATTGTCGTCTGCACATGCTTTCAATATGGACAAGTCAAAGATTTTGTCGTGTGGTAAAGGATTAAAAAAAAAAAGACTTATGATATTGTTGTTGGTTCAAGACTGAAGTTTTATTGTCACTTCAAAGCTGATCTGGGCAAAATAGTGTACTAGAGATTTTAGACTATTTAACTCTTTGTCTAACAGAACAATCCAAATTCTTTAAGGATCTTGTTGAAAAGGAATTTTGAAAACATTGTGGGAAAAGGGGAAAATGCTGGTTACCAGCATTTTCTCCTTTCCTATAGTGTTTTTAACCCTTTCAAAGACAAATTTCAACATTTTTGCCATATTTAACCCTTTACCATACAACAAAATTTTACACATGTCCAAATTGAAAGCATGGATGACAAAAGAAAAATGTGACTGAAAATTTTAAAGTTGTTTTTGGAAGTGTAGAAAACTTTTTTGGAAAAGGAGAAAATGCTGATTACCAGCATTTTCTCCTTTTCCTACAATGCTTTCAAAAGGCCTCTTTCTTAGGGTTGTTAAAAACTGGTTTTGTGTGGTATAGAGTTAACTTGTCGTCTTTAAATGGTTTACATTTAATCAATTCTAGAATCTTGTTTTTGGGTTAAAAGTTAACTAGCATAGAGACTTCTGTCTCCATCCATATTTATTGTAGAATGTATGGTGGCATATGAATTAACAGGGATAAATTCAGTTTGACAGTTAAAGTTAAATATGGTTGTGTAAAGATGTATCTATACTCGTTTTCAGCCAGTTTCAAACCCATTTCATCTTTATTTTCACAAACTATAATTGTTCTTGTATCTTCATGCCAAATGTTGCTCCTGACAGTTGCAAGGTTGCATGTAGATTACGACCGATAGAAAATGAATATTATTTTCTAGAGGCCATCAAAGAAATCACTGTTGATGTGTCTAGTTTTAAATCAAAGATTTCAGATATAAGTATTTATCCCTTACACCATATTATATTGGTAGTTTATCTGTTTACACAGCTGACTAAATTCTGAACCATTCTACAGTCTATCAAATTTGTGTCTTTTTTTTTCTCTCTGGCTGTAAGGATTTATCTTTAACATCTTATGTGCTAAAGTCTCTTGCCACAGAAACCTCACTATTTCTTTATCATGGAAAATGACAAGGTTGCATGTGAAAATTTGATAAGACAGTATTTGAAGACAGGAAGTACGTTTTTGAGGAAAGATTAGAAAATAATGTGTATAACATCAAAATATTTGTTAACAGTTCCTGGTCCCGTGTTGAATTTCAAAGCCCAGGTGCGAAGCAGTAATTCCTTTACCTTGACATGGCAAATCCCAGATGCAGAGGACAGAAATGGGATTTTGGTCGGGTATGATATTGGATATCAGTCAGGTGAGTAAATAACCCAGTCACATTTGTGAAAAAGGTGGTTTAACTCTGTACCACACAATCCCGAGTTTTAACAACCTTGAGGAAAAAGGCCTTTGAAAACATTATGGTGAAAAGGAGAAAATGCTGGTTGCCAGCATTTTCTCCTTTTCCCATTATGTTTTCTGTCCATTAAAAAGAAAATTTCAGTTTTTGAATCATATGTAATATGTTGTCTACAAATGCTTTCAGTCTGGACCAGCCTAAAATTTTAACGTTTGGTAAAGAGTTAATGCATCTGCAGATAGTATTGACCCATGTCAGCATGCCCAGTTTGCACAGGCTGACCTGGGTCGATACTTTTTGCTATTGTTCAATTTTCTGTGTGGCCAGGGACCATTCTACCTCAAGGTTCATTTGGTTGTTTGACACAAAGAATTTCAAGGATCCATGATAATGTGATGACTTGATTGCTGTAATACATCACGGGGATGCAATAAACCCCATTGTGCCAGAGCATGGCTTTCATCTCTATGTGACATACCTTTGCTCCTTTTGTCTGATAACCTGCCAAATAAATGAAGTGTTTTGTTTTTGCTTGTTTTCAAAGAAAACTGGATGTACTGTCATGGCCCTTAAGTCATCTGCATCCTTATGGTTGTGTGAAGAGGTTTTTCATATCTCTGTAACTACTAAACCCTTTACCTCGCAGTCTGGAGTTTTAATGACCTTGAAAATGAGAGCTGTTGAAAGCAATGTGGAAAGAGAAGAAAATGCTGGTTACTAGAATTTTCTCCTTTTCCTACAATGTTTCATCCCTTTCAGAGGTACATCCTAACAATTGAGTCACATCTAATTTGTAATAGGCAAATGCTTGAACTCTTTACCACATAACAAAATTTAAAACTTGTTCAAATTGAAAGCGGTTGCAGACAACAAAATAAATGTGGCATAAATTGTAGAAGTTGTCTTTAATAGGGTAGAAAACATTGTGGGAAAAGAAGTGAGAAAAGAGCCCTCTTCTTCAGGGTTGTTAATACTCGGGACTGTAAGGTAAAGGGTTGATTTTAGACCAGTTTAAAATTCAGTTTTTTGGTGAAGAGGTTAGATAGTGCAAACTTGGGCTAGTGTTTCATTTTCAGACGGGGACCCCATACGCAGAATTTTTACAGAAAAAAAAATCAGCTGCAGCCGAGCGTTGGCACCTTCATGTTGTGCTTTTTTCCCAATACTTTTCCAATAGTGTCTTCCCAAAATATCCTGGGGTGCTTCCTTTCCTTACAATGTTTTTCTTTTCTCCCAGTAATCCTCTGAGGATCGATGATAGTCAAGATGACAGGATTCCTGTCTCGCCACAGAATATTGTTTATGTGGGAAACTAGCCAGTAGCTTGGAGAGAAATAGAAGAAACTTTTTTTTTGAACGATCAAAACTGATTTCATCAAGTGAACATCATTGGTAATATTTTCACAAGTTCCACCGCTATGAGTGAAATACTACCATATGATTTTCACAAGATGAAATAAATTTTGATCTTTCAACGAAAAAAAAAAATGTTCTATTTATTTCATGCTTCTAACTCCTCTTTTGTCGTGACTTGCGAAGTACAGGGGAGCTCTTGGTATTTTTGTTCCAGTGAGTTTATCATTCGGTAAATTCATTGGTCGAAATGATGAAATTATCGAACCATAATCCATCATTATTTCCAATAAACTACAGGAAAGCATGAAATAAACAAAGCTTTTAGCTGGAGTTATTAAAATTTGTATAAAATTTTCTGCCATTAGTTTAAAATTCCCAGTTAAGCATATTTTTTCAAATTTTTCTCAACAGTGGATGGTCTGAGGTTAGGTGCATTCCATGATCGAGATGAACAAATAGATGATCCTATGGCACAATATGCAATCCTGAGTGGGCTGTTGCCAGACAGAAAATACAGGGTGCATATATATGCTAGAACTAGGTTTGGTAGAGGAGAGGGAACTTATATTGAAGTATCAACCACGCCAAGAGTGGGTGAGTATAGTGTTCTTTGACTTTTACTATTTACCAGATGACAAAATTTTAGACTACACCAAATTGAAAGCATTTGCAGACGACAATTGAATGCGGATTAAATAATGGAATTTGTCTTTGATAGTGTAGAAAACATTGTGGAAAAAGGAGAAAATGCTGGTTACCAGCTTTTTCTCCTTTTCCCAAAATGTTTTTCAGAAGGGTTCTTTTTCAGGGTCATTAAAAGTTGGGATTGTGCGGTAAAGGGTTAATTATCTGTTTATGTGTAACATTATTTTCTGTGATGAGTCCATTCGCCCATCATAATGGTTATTTGAATGTATAATTCTGTTTAAAGTCTTTAACACACAATCCCGAGTAAGGCATTTTGAAAACATTATGGGACAAGGAGAAAATGCAGTATTTTCTCCTTTTCCCACAATGTTTTCTTCCCTTCCAAAAGTAAATTTTAATTTCTGAGTGACATGTATTTTGTTGTTCACAAATGCTTTAAATTTGGACAAGTCTGAAATTTTGTCATTTGGCAAAGGGTTGACTCTTTACCAAATGACAGAATTTTAGGTCTGTCTAATTTGAAAGGGTATGCAGATGACAAATTGAATGAGAATTGAATGATGGAATTTTTCTTTGTAAAGAAAGAAACATAGTTGGAAAAGGAGGAAATGCCGGTAACCAGCATTTTCTTCTTTTCCCGCAATGTTTTCAAAAGACTTCCAAATTAGGGTTGTTAAAGCCTGGGATTGTTTGGGAAATGGTCAAACCATTTTTAAGTTACTATTGAATAATAGCGTTTTATTTAGAATTGCAACACACAGCACCTACTCACGTCATTTACAACTTTTCCACTTTATGCAGAATCTAAATATGACAGAGAAGTATCTTTTCTTATGATGCCTTTTATCACCTTTGAGAAGTCAAGTGTTGGTCCTGCATGGGTCATTGTCCAGGTGTAGGATTTATAATCTGGCAGCCCTTGGTTTGATCCTCAATAGAGGCATTGGGTTTTTCATGGGAATGTCCTTGGGTAAGACATTTCAGAGCCCTAGCCTAGTGCAGATTAAAACCAAGACATACATATGAGCCGTGCTCTGTGAAAAAGGAGCTGAATGCATCAGCAAAAAGTATCAACCCAGGTCAGCCTGCGTAGTCTGCACAAGCTGACCTGGGCCAAGACATTTTGCTATTGTTCACTTTTCTGTATGTCAAAAGACCAGTCTACCTCATGATTCAGTCGGTTTGTTAAAAAAGTGGCTATTACAGATCAATAATCATGTGATGGCTTGATTGGTACAGTCTATCATGGAGATGCTGTAACCCTTTACCGCACAATGCCGAATTTTAACAACCCTGGGAAAGACACCCTTTGAAAACATTGTGGAAAAAGAAGAAAATGCTGGTGACCAGCATATTCTCTTTTTCCCACAATGTTTTCTACCCTATCAAAGAAAAAGTGCACCATTTGAGCCACATTGAAATTGTTGTCTGCAAATGTTTTCAATTTGGACAAGGCAAAAATGCTGTTGTCTTGTAAAGGTTTAAGCCCCCTTTTTGCCAGAGCATGGCTCATATATAAGTGAGCTGTTGCCATATGACTGAAATAAAGTTGAAAGAGGCATAAAACAGGGTTCACTGTATGCTTAGTGTATATTTATATAATCTTACATTATTTTTGCATGTACCAGGTCTTGGGGCTCCACAGTTTGACATTCCGTTTGTGGGTGAGACGATGATAAATGTAACTTGGACACCGGGGGCTTACTGGGGAACCCATGTTGTACATTATGTGGAATACAGAAAAGATGGTAGGTGCTTAAATCTGTACCAAACAATCATATGTTTTAATTACCCTAAGTAGGAAGGCTTTTGGAAACATTGTGGGAAAAGGAGAAAATGCTGGTAATCAGCATTTTCTCCTATTCTCACACTGCTTTCTAGCTTTTCAAAGACAAATGATTAAGCCACATTGAATTTGTCACCTGCAAATGCTTTCAATTTAAACAAGTCTCTGAACTTGAAGAGTCTTGTAAAGAGCTAAATACAAAGAACTGTCATGTCTCTCCCTTGGTGCCAATTTAAACGTAGACAGTTTTAATTTGGATGTCTCCATTTGTTAAAATTTTGTCTGTCATACTTGTAAAATGCTTAACTCTTTGCCAGATGACAAAATTTTAGATTCACTCGATTGAAAGCATTTGTAGGTGTCAAAATAGGGCTTTCCAGATCCTCATTAAATAGGGTCATTATAACATTGAGTAAGGAAGGATTCATTGTTATCATTACTGTATGATCAATAGAAAGAAAGTAGAATGGTGTTAACTGTTTACCACACAATTCAGACTTTTACTGACCCTGAGAAAGAAGTCTTTTGAAAACATTGTGGGAAAAGGAGAAAATGCAGGTAACCAGCATTTTCTCCTTTTCCCAGAGTGTTTTCTACCCTTCCCAAAACAAATTCAATTTTTGCATCACATTTATTTTGTTGTCTGCAACTGCTTTCAATTTGGACTAGTCTAAAATTTTGTCGTTTGTTAAAGAGTTAATTGAATAGATTAAATGGAATTGTTTGTATGCTGCCTTAGATATGTTTAAAATGCATTGACTAATCACAAAATGGACTTACACAGATGAAGTAACTCAAAGTGAGCGAGTTCTGCTTTGTTGCAATGTTTGCCTTGATTTTTTTACTCTTTCCTGGAAAATTGTTTGTGCTCCTCATATGTTTTCAAGAGTCTAGATATTTTCTCTGAGGTACTGGCTCACAACAGTTACATGTGCTATTTTTCAGGTGCTGCTGATTGGCAACAATCTACAGACGAAGTTCTCCGGAACTATAAGGAGATCACTGGCCTCGAGAAAGGAACCTACTACCAAGTTCGCGTCATTGCTTTTGATGGTATCAACAGAGCTGCCAGCGAAATTAAAGTGGTTGGAACTGTCGGATTCGGTAATTATCACTGCCGTTTAAAAGTGGTTTTTGTTTTACACTTTAATCTCAGTATTAAGATTTTTAATTAACCCTTAGAGCACCGAAAAGACCCAACAGACATTTTTAGTCACAAAACAAGATCCAAACTTGAACAATTTTAAAGCAGCATCCATCAAGGCAAAGTGGACAGTGCAGATCAAAGATCATATTGCATGTTTTGTGTAGTCTGATCTTGATCTAAACTGGCTGCAAAGGCAACTATAGTTTAGAAAGGCACTTTAAAGGCCCAGTAGCAGCCAACAGTAAACATTTGAGGTGTAAAATTATATTTGAATTGAAGATATCCCATTTAAAAGAATGGAAATTATTGTGAAGATGACAATCTGTTATTGTAGTGTCGGTCAAAGTGTTAGTCGCTGGTGGAAAGATGAGGTAAAAAGTTGCCAAGTTGCTCTTTGGTTTACTTTTTACCTTGTTTTAAAATTCATTTTTAAAATAATTTTCATTCTTTTAACCCGTTACCACACAATCCCGACTTTTAATGACCCTGAAAGAAAAGGCTTTTGAAAACATTGAGGGAAAAGGAGAAAATGCTGGTAACCTTTTCCCACAATGTTTTCTGTCCCATCAAAGACGGAAATCATCAGTTTAGCAGCATTTAATTTTTCATCTGCAAATGATTTCAATTTGGACCAATCCAAAATTTTGTCGTTTGGTAAAGAGTTAAATGGTATGATTGAAATGCATTTTAACACCTGCATTGTTTACTTTTGGCTGCTACTGGGCCTTTAGGGGTTAATGTTTAAGATCTGTATGCTGAATTTCAGTGGTTAACTCCTTACACACAATCCAGGTTTTAACAGCCGGATTTTGGCGACAATGCAGGAATAGGAGAAAATGCTGGTAAAAAGGAGTTTCTCCTGTTTCCACAATGTCATCTATCCAATCAAAGACAATTCTCATCATTTGATATTTAATATGTCATATGAAAATATTTCTACTGCGGATTTTGACCTGTCCAAAATTTTGTCGTGTGGTAAAGAGTTAAAGCAAAGCTGAAAATGTAAACCTTTAGCGGTCAAAGAGTGACCTTAAAATTGCAATTATACGAGTCTTATTTCTAGATTGAAAATGTCCCCAGGGTTTATTCGGGGCTCTAGGGGTCGAAGTAGAATCAAGTAGTGGATGATATAGCCAAGAATGTTTTGAGAGTAAATTTTGGTGAGTGTTTCAGTGACAGACAATATCTTTCTTTTCATGTAGTTTTCTAGCTGTTAAAGATCAAATTTTGATTGTATAATTGTATCAAAATTATTTCAGGTATATTTGATTTGATTGTATGGTATGTAATGCCATTTTCAACATTATTTCAGTTATATGGAGGCAGCCATTGCACCTATCCATGCTTTCCTGGAGTTTCTTTAACCAATGCTATGCACTATACTCATTCCAAGCCACTGGCTGCTTTTCCACATAGCCATTGACGAAACAATGGTCAGAGAGGAATGAATACTGTCACAATGACTGTCACCAATCCTCAGAAAGAAAGTGGCCGAGCTGTGGATCGAATGTTTGTCTGGATACAATCTTGGACAAGTTCGAAGTTGGGTCACGTGGGTTCAAAAAGTAGGTCACAGGGCCAAATCTTAGAAAAAACTTGAGTGCACTCTAGAGGCCACATTTTCAGCCTGATACTCATGAAACTTGGTCAGAATGTTTGTCTGGATAAAACCTTGGGCAGGTTTGAAATCAGTTTATGCTGGGTCAGAAAGTAGGTCACTGGGCAAAATCCTAGAAATAGCTTGTGTGCACTCTAGAGGCCACATTTTTAGCCAGATACTTATGAAACTTGGTCAGAATGTTTGTCTGGATAAAATCTTGGACTAGTTTGAAAGTGGGTCATGTCAGGTCAAAAAGTAGATCGCTGGGTCTAATCTTAGGAAAACCTTGTGTGCACTCCAGAGGCCACATTTTCAGTCTGATACTCATGAAACTTGGTTAGAATGTTTGATTTGTTAAAATTTTGAATTTTCAGAGCAGAAATCAAAATGTTGTTCACCTGACATAAACAGGTAAATTACGTTGTAAGAGTCTAGATGTATGAACACAAAATACCAATGCTCTTTGCGTCCCCAAGATGCAGACAAAAATGAGTGAAAATTTAATCAGTCACAAAACAGTAAAAAAATACAAATTTTTAAACTATAACTGCACAAATATTGACCAATGGAATTCCAATTTATCAAAAATTAGATCAGTCAGCATGTGATCATAGTCTAAAAATAAATCAATGGCGTAGCAATATTCGACTGGTTACTGGCGATAGAGTAATATAGTAATCTTCAGGACACTGATTGGAGGAACCAAGTGTTACCCACCGTTACCAATGCTGACGTTTGCTTCCAGAATTTTTTCATGACTATTGCCTCCAGATTTTTTTTTTTAAGTGCATTTTTTTTAATAAATTTTCTTCATGCTTTTGACATATTTTACTGATGATTTATGTAGACAAAAATGACTCATAAGAGGAACTCAATGGGACTCAACTTCCTTTTCAAACAGTATGACAGCTTGACCTTTAGATAGTTACCAGCAATTCGAGCCGGATTATAAGGTGTTTATTTGATACACCTGTTACCAAAGAGAATGAATAATGTCAGGATAAATTGTGGTACTCTGTAGTCTTTATTTAAAGCTAAAACATCATGGGTACAATATAAATTGGCAGAAAAACTTTGAAAAAATAGGTCAAAATTATATATACGTGCAAAAAAGTGAAAACACAATGGACAAAGTAGTATTTGATAATAAACATTACAATGCTTCTTTACCACAGTCACTGCTTTCTATATATTCATTACTGTAATGATTGATTTTGTTTTTGCTCTAAATATTCACATACATTTGATACACAAGAATATTTAATAAAGAATGAAAAGAAATAAATCATAAACCAGACTTTTGGTATTTTTGATATTTGGTCTAGGATGGTTTCAAAATGATCTTTAGAGAGACCTTCCGGTACGCCTCAAAAAGTCTCCCCCTTGAAACTCCTAATCTTCCCCCTTTGAAACTCTCAAAAACCCCCTTTGGTGTTCGAAAAATTTGGGAAGCATGCACTTACACTCGTGTATTTTACATCATCACGACCAGGATCTTTTCAGCCTTATCAGCCCTAGATGACCTTACTCAGGTGAGTGCTTTACGGCCAGTGGCCCTCTTGTTTAACCCTTTCCCGCACAATGCTGCCTTTTGACGCCCCTGGGAAAGAAGCCTTTTGAAAACATTGGGCAAAAAGGAGAAAATGCTGGTAACCAGCATTTTCTCCTTTTCCCACAATGTTTTCTACCCTATCAAAGAAAAATTGCACCATTTGAGCCACATTGAAATTGTTGTCTGCAAATGCTTTCGATTTGGACAAGGCTAAAATTTTGTCGTCTGGTAAAGTGTTAAGAGTAAGTTTTTTTCATACTTTGATTTTGGTGTTTTTATTTTTCATTAACAGCTGCCGCTCGGGCTATAGCAGCCAACTATGGATGGTTTATTGGAATGTTGTTAGCTGGACTAGCCTGCATTGCAATTATTGTGTTTGTCTACTTTTACCATAGGAAACATAAATATGATGAACGAAAACCAAGAGAGACCCATGGCAGTGAGTAGATGTTGATTGCTGATAGAAAAAAGCAATTATTTTATCTCATATTTTAAGAAGTTTGATATACAAACAAGACTAGTTGTGAAGACTAGTTTAAATTAACTTTTATTTAACTTATATGCACTTTGTTAATTCAAATACTATTCAAGGCTTTTAAGAACTTTTGTTTTAAGTTGCAAAATTGATTAAAATGAGTTAACACACAATCCTGTGCTCTGGTAATCAGCATTTCTTCCCTTTCCATCTAATCCTTTGAAAGGGTAAAGATCTTCATGATATAGAGGATAAGTGTCTGTTTTGGTGTATGAACGAAATTTCTTTCTTCGAGTGAAAAGCTAAGGCTATATTTGTATGAGCGCCGAAGCCATCAGTGTGGCCTTTGTTTTTCATCGGATAAAGAAATTTCAATCATACACTGAAACAAACAATATCCTATTTCTTTTATGCTCTTCACTTTAACCCCTTTTGACGTCCGATTTTTGCTCATCGTGAAAAATATGTGCATGTTTCAAGTGAAATGGATCTATTCAATCTAGTCAGATATGGACTAGCTGTAATAAGGATGTCACTAGTGATGTTGACTACTTTATAAAGCTTGATGTTCATCCGTGACATGTCAAATATAAAAGTTATAACATTCACCAGTGAATTATAACATTCACAGATGAATTATACAGATATAATTCACTGTTAGATTTCTATAAACTAATGAAAAGCATAGAAGAAAACATCCTTTTTTACAATTTTGCAGAGGTGATCGGTGAGAATGACTTTGACAGAGACTCGAGGGGACAGTACAATGATTACGTTAAGGATGAACGGTGAGTGACAAGAGGCTACCATTTTCTTTTTATGATCTCTTATTTGTAGACAGTGCCATGAAGACATTAGTATCCTAATGTGGTAAAATTCCGACCATGGACCACTATGTATTGTGACCTTTGGTCTGTATCAGGCATTAAATTTTGGATGGCTTATTTTTGATTCTCATCTACATAAAGGTTTTCTTAAATTGATAACATCGGTCTGGATTTCTTTAACTCTTTACCAAATGACAAAATTTTAGACTCCTCCGAATTAAAAGCATTTGCAGACGCACAAATGAAATGTTCCTGAAAAACTGAAATTTGTCTTTGGAAGGGTAGAAAACATTGTGGGAAAAAGAGAAAATGGTAGTTACCAGCCTCTTCCCCTTTTCTGGTAATGTTTTCAAAAGCCTTCTTTTTCAGGGTTGTTAAAACTCATGATTGTGTGGTAAAGGGTTAAAGAACAGAAAATGTACCATGGAATTCCTTATCGAATAATGTAAATAAAGTATGAAATGCTTTGATAACTGTATAGAATTTCTAGTCACTGTATTGGTGCCAGACCATATTCATAATCAAGTAGCCAGGTATTTATGTAGGCCATACTGTTTTGAAATGTCTTTTATTTTTAATCTGAAGACCTTGTGTTCTTGTTTCTGACTGGTCTAGATTCACTTAATCAGCCAGTAGGATGCCAATCTTGAGTTTCAAATTGTAATAGTTTTAAGAGTAGAAATTGAAAAAAATTCAGAGATATACAAAACATTCCACAACTTGCAGTTTTCTTGCACCTCATGTTTTGTATTTTATTTGGCTCGAGTTGGAGGCTCTGAGAGCATGGTCAGAAAAATTTTGTCAGATCTGGTGATAGAGCTTTCCAAAAAGTCATATTCAAGCAAGTGGTCTGTTTGGCTCATTGTCTCTGTATAGGAAAACTTGATACAAGTGAAGAATTGTAGTCATAGTGATGAAAAACAGCTATTTGACCTATTGTCCTCAACTGGAACCACCATTTTGGAACCGGTTACATAAGCACAAAGAGGATATTAATTCTTAGGCTGCTAAGCTTGACTCAAGGACCTTTTGCAGACAGTGTAGATCAAGATCAGACTGCACTGAACATGCAGTCTGATCTTTGATCTGCACTGATAAGAATATATTTTTCTTAGAAGCAAAACTTTGAAATAGCAATATTATGGATTTATCTACTGGCTTGAAAGTTTTGTTTCACTTACAGAGCAGGATAGGGGTTAATCTTGACTACTGAAGCCCATCTTACACTTTTACTGCAATGAAAGTTAAACTTCCCTATTTGATGCAAGCACACGAAACCGAGTAGTTGTAAAGTGTCTGACGTTTTAGTTGTGGTAGTGAGCGCTTCGTTTCTGACAGTGGTCTTTTACTTCCATTTATCAATTTTTATTGTTGTTTTTGCTTGAGGTTAAAAAAAACCCCATTAAGTGGTAAAAGTGAAATACTTGTCAAGCATGTCATTATTTTGACAACTGTATGTTTGTCAGAATTGTATATGTTTTATAGTTTGTGTTATTTTTGTGTACATCAATTTATATCTGCTTTTCAAATCCCCATGTTATATTATGTATGCATCCTGCTGACTTGAGGTGGGCTGAATGCCATGGGATAATTAAAAAAAAGATATAAAATCATACTCAAACTTTATTATTTGAATTTAAGTGCAGCATTCAATGTCAAAAGTTTTTGCTTTGAAGAATAGAGAAAGAATTTCCTACTTTATAACCTAGAGCAACATGTATTGTTTGCTTAAAATTTTGTTACAGTAAACAGCTTAACTCAATATCTCCTTTAGATGATTTCTTAAAATGCCAGTCATATGAAATTTCTCCCTTTGCCTGAAGGTTTGGAGTTATATTTTAGCAGTGTTTCATCCAGGATTTGAAAAAAGTGGGGGATTTGCCTGCATGCTATTGAAAAATGGGGGGATTTTCCAAACATGTAGGGCCCATGAGGCAATGAATATAACTAAAAAATCCATTTTTTAAATTATTTAGGCATTCTTTTTGCTATGCAAAAGTTCCATAATCAGCCTGTAAGCCACAAGTGCTTGAAAGTGTGTTGCCTACGGTTTGATGAGGGCCACTTGTCTGTCTCAATAGATTCAATAATGATGAAGGCCTCTTCAGCTTCCTCATCAGCTTTCTGAGATGAGGGTGAGGAAGACGATGTGAAATCATTACTTAAATTGTGTTACGACATTTCTGGATTGCAGAATGGTCCAGTTTAAGGGATAAAACATTTATACTACAGGTGACAAAAATATTATTGTCATACTGTTACTGTAGGCAACCGAAAAGATGTGTTTATATTCTGGGCCTGATATGACATTTGAAGATCTAGTAAACAACTTCAAAAAAATGCTCAAAACAGATAATTATTAACATAACTTGTGCATAAATTAGTAAAGAAATACCTTCAGTTAATTTTCAATGCGACATTCGTATTTTTTCATTAAAATTGCTTTGAGGTATTTAAAATTTGGAGACCGCATTTGGTTCACAAATTGATTGTGAAGCGAGGAACCAGTCTTTTCTGATCAACTAATATTCTTCCATCATAAAAATCGCCCAACTTTTCTCATGTCAAATGCAATTGATAGTATTTTTAACCAGTGTTTACATTTTATAAGCTAGCCATTCAATTCATTAACTCTTCACCAAACGACAAAATTTAAGACTATTCCAAATTCAGAACATTTGCAGACGATAAAAGAAATGTGACTGAAAAACTGAAATTTGTTTTGGGAAGGGTAAAAAACATTGTGGGAAAAGGAGAAAATGCATTTTCTCCTTTTCCCACAATGTTTTCAAAAGGCTTTTTCCTCAGAGTCGTTAAAAGTCGGGATTGTGTGGTAAAGAGTTTATGGAGAGTAATATAATCAAAGTAACATTGGTAGCCTATGATGTAATTTTTAAGAGTGGGGGGGGGCCTCGTCCTGCACTGTGTCAGAAAATGTGGGGGGTTATTTATAAAAGTGCGGGATTCCAGCAGTCCTGCAGCTTAGATGAAACACTGTTAAAGCTTAATTCATGTTGATTATCAATATATTTAACCCTTTCCCAAACGACGAATTTTGGACTGGTCCAAATTGAAAGAGTTTGCAGACGACAATTTCAGATTTAATGAAAATGGCAGAAAGTTATTTAAAAGGGTAGAAAACACTGTGGGAAAAGGAGAAATTGCTCGTTACGAGCAATTTCTCCTTTTCCCACAGTGTTTTCAAAAGACTTGTACTGCAGACACTTGAAAGGGTTAAGCAAACAATTTCAAAGTCATCTGCTGCCAAATTGTTTCAGGCAGGAATGGGTTAAGTGATCTTTGATTGTACTAGACTTGCTGAAAGCAGTGAATGTGTTGTATGGCTGTATTTTTGTTTGTTCATGTATGTGCTAATTTTCTACAATCTTCCTAACCCTTTACAAAACAATCCAGACATTTAATGACCTTAAGGAAAAAGGCTTTTGAACAGTAGAAAATGCTGGTTACCAGTATTTTCCTCGTTTCCCAAAATGTTTTCCATCCCTCAAGAGACAAAGTTAATGTTTTGAGTATCAAAACATTTGTCATCTGTAAATGCTTTCAGTTTGAACAAGCTAAAACTTTGTAGTCATGGCATAGACTTAACGTTTTTCACTTTTACTTTCTGTACTGTTCTAAAACTTTGGTAAAGATAAAAATTATTAACATGATAATCCTTTGTTTTTGAGCTCATTTGGAAAGAATGTTTTTAAACTTGTTTGAGTTTGAAACTCTTCTTGTGCTTCGCTACAACATTACATGTCATGCAGGCTGGATGACCAAGGCTGTTGATGAGCTATAAAACAACATTCATTCATTCAAACATTGTGTTTGATAAAAGGTGTCTTTGTTTCAGGCATTGTTTTTCAAGGATTTGATGAATACATTTCTGTTTGAAACACAGTTTTTTACCCCTTCAGTTGACGGCTCTGGAAAAAAAAAATGAGACAATGAGCTGCTGAGTGTTATAAGCAACTGTTTATTTCCCCATAATGTTTCCAATACCATTAAAAAACAAACTTTTGTTTCCTTCAAGTGTTTGTCTTTCCTGTAATAATTAAAATTTTTGGTAGATTTTAAGTAGCCTGTACAGTGATGGTCAAATGAAAGAGCATTTTAGTTGGAAGGTGTTTTTGCATGAAATTACTTAATGACTGATCCTTGTAAGCCATTTTCAGACTGTAGGTATTTGACAAATCAATGAGACTTCAACAAGTCAGTGGATGTTTTATGATAAAAAAGGTTAACATTTAAAACATTTGCTTAAAGACTAGTTTATAATGCTACAGGCGTTCATGTTTATGTCTTGGACGAAAATGTTCATTTTGTCTTGTGAAAAGTATGTTTCTTGTCATAAAAGATAAATTCTTGCCGGAATAGTGTGCTTCTCTGGAACTGTTTAGACTTGCATATCAGTAGAAACTAGGGATGGTAAAGAGTACTTAATCAAATACTCGATCGAACACCCCATTATCGATTAGCACTATTGGTAACTAAGTACCCAGAAAGAAAAATGGAAATCAGACTTTTTTTCCCCTAATAATTCCAGCTTTCCAGATTCAAAATAGTTTTAGATGTAAATTTTAGAGATCGATAAAGATGACATAGAAAATTAGATGGGTCATTTATGTGTAACACCTCCTGTAATGACTCCTTTAACTACCATAATTGATAGTAAACTCTTTACCAAATGACAAAATTGTAGACTAGTCCAAATTGAAAGCATTTGCAGATGACAAATGTGATTGAAAAGTGGAAATTTGTAATTTTTCTTTGATAGGGTAGAAAACATTGTGGGAAAAGGAGAAAATGCTGGTTACCAGCATTTTTTCCTTTTCCCACAATGTTTTCGAAAGGCTTCCTTTTGAGGGTCGTTAAAAGTCAGGATTGTGTGGTAAAGAGTTAATTAATTTGCAATGCCGTCAAGTAGCAATTTGGTGTCAGATAAAATTAGGAGTTTTTCACTCCAGCACTGGTCACTCTGTTTATGCATTTCAATTTGATGTTTGTGGGGTTCACATGCTTATTGACTTGTTAATCAGACATCTAATTGATTGACAAAAAATTAAAGATGGCCATCAGTTATCATTGATCTTTGCAGAATCTAAATATAACTTTGAGTATAATTTACATTGCATAAATATTATTGTTACCTGTTGCTAGGGGGAAAAAAAAAACCGTACATGCATATTTAATAATTTAGTAAATGAACAAATTTTATTTTGTATGTGTTTTGGTCAATTGCTACTGTTATTTTAATATCCACTTGCCCCACTCTATACATGTATTTGGTATCCAGCCTGTTGATGTATGTTGATTACATTAGGCCAAGTATACTTTTCAATAGTGGCTTAAAACATTTGGACAAATGTCAGTGTTTCTGTTTGATTACTTGAGTATTCAGTCGAAACAGCGACAGGGTACTCAATTACTAAAAGTAGTGATTGTGCCCATCCCTAAAAGAAACATGCAAAAAACACACATAAAGCACAACAAGTGATAAAACAGTATTCTGTGCACAAAAGTATGATCTTCAAAAGAAACTTCAAAATTTTTAATGAATTTTTCATAGCAGAATGATTTGGTAGCTTATATGTTGGGGACTTCTGTAAATCATGTTTATCTTGTAACATAACACAAAGATGGGAGAGGAAAAAGCTTTCTTGAAAAATTATGTTTCGTAACATAATTTTGGTTTGATGGTACTATTTGGATTGTTACTCACCAGCCACTACTATCTTACTGTGTAGCTTCCAGTTTATTTTTTCTCTTCTTTTTTTTTTAATCCTTGTAGTGCTGAATAGATAAGAGCCATACTCTGGCAAAAGGGGGCTTAATGCATCACCATTTTACATCATACCAATCAAGCCATCTCATGATTATGAACCCATAATAGCCTCTTTTTTTTTTTTTAACAGCTGACTTAATCATGAGGTAGAATGGTCCTTGGACATACAGAAAATTGACCAATAGCGAAAAGTTTTGACCCAGGTCAGCCTGCATGGACTACACAGGCTGACCTGGGTTGATATGTTATGCAGATGCATAAAGATCCTTTTTCACAGAGCTTGACTCAAATGAAATAGAATTGACATTCTTCAGTAAGTCCAGAAGATGTGTATATTGTAATTTCAAGGCTGTTTTTGTCAGTATATATATTAAAAAGAGTCTGACAGTGAAGATCTAAGATCAGTCTGCACATTCTGTGCAGTCTGATCTTAGATCTACACTGTCTTCATAAGCAGTTGAATATAAGTTCAATGCTACAAGGGTAATTCGGATAACCCAGCACAGTTTGTGTTCTATGTGTATATACATATATAATTTCAGAAAAAGATATAGAAATCGTGATAAACACTCTAGAGATAGGTAAGCTAAACCACATTAAAATCAGACACAAAAGCAATGTAACTCAAGAACAGTCTATGTTTTACTTAACTCATTATAACTGTGACCGGTTGTAATTACTAAATATAAATTTATAATGGCTTGATTTGATAGTTTTTAAACTTATGATTGTGTCTTTAGACTAGCAATATTATTGTGAATGTCTTGACAGCATGTAATTCTTTGAAAAAGCTCATTGTTCAATATCTGCTGGGTATATTATGCAAATATAGTCAGAATATGAAATAAAACTAACAATTTTTTTCCATAATAATGTTGATAGTATACATGTTTAGTGTTATTTCATTTTCTGTGCAAAGAAAATTACAAATATTCATTGTGTTTACTCTCAAAGAGACAACTGTGGTAAGAAAAACATAGACTGGTTATACTCCATTTTCCATCAGCTCATGAAGTAAAATTGGACACAGTCTAATTAAGTTGTTTTTGTTGGACTGTGTTCATATGTAAGGAGGCTAGACAATATCTGTTAGTTTTATAAATGAAAATGTTTTTTTATTGCTTCATCATTGAAAATATGCTGAAAAACAATTTATACCCACACCTTGACAAATTCAAAGCTTCAAAAAACTTAGCTCATTTTTGCTTTTTGCTTGAAATTCTTGGTTTTATAGCATATTTTTTTTTTTTTGTCCCGATCAAGGATAACCTTTAGATGATCAAAAGTGTTTCTACATCTTTTTCTCAACAAATTTTGTGTTTATGAATAGAAAGATTATCTAACATAATTTGATATGACTATGTTATGCATGCTCTTACTGGTAAATTTGATTGCTTTAGATGTAGAAAAACAAGCTACACATGTGCACATACATTCTGGCATCTTTTGTACCACTGCATGAAGTTTCCCTGTTTGATGATATTTATGTGTCTTCGGAAGAAATACTGGTTTCCAGCTAGACTTGTTGAAATTGTGAAAACATGTTTTGTACCTGGTAAAATATCAGTATGTGTATGTAGTCTATGAAAAAAATTTATACTGTTCTAAATCAATGACTGACTGATAGATTTGTCTTTGGTGATAAAATACCCTACTTTTAGATCTTACAATCCCCAGCTATAATCATGTCAAACACTCTTTGAGAAGTTGTTGTGGTTTGTTTTGTTGACTATGATCACTATCGTATCAAGTAATAAAGTGAGCACATGAAATAGAATACAATATTGCTATTAGGCAAAGACATGACATCTAAATTGGTAGAGTTAACATGATTTATGTTAAGATGATAGGGAAATTTTATATTGTGCTTTTTCATTGAAGTGGTACATGTATCTTGACAGAAACGTTTCGACTAGAAATTCTACATTTTTGGCAATTTTGAGGATTCTTTTTCCAAAATTTCTTCCACAATATCAACGTTTTGAGTCAAGTTCAGAATGTATAGGTGGCACTCTGGCAAAAGGGGGTTTAAAACATCTCCGTGTACTAAGCAAGTCATCACACAATTATGGATCCATAAAAATCAGTTTTGTCTAACAACCAACTGAATCCTTAGGTACAGTGATCCACTGACATGCAGGAATTTGACTTATAGCAAAAATGTTTTGACTCAGGTCAGCATACTGTGCAGGCTGACCGGAGTCGATACTTTTTGCAGATGCATTAAATCCCCTTTTCACAGAGCATGACTCCTTTGAGTGTGTTTACAAAATTCATTCTGTCTAACAAGTGACCAAATCATTTAGTAGAATGGTACTCAGACATGCAGAAAATTGACCCATAGCAAAGAATTTCGAGTCAGGTAGATACTTAACCCTTTACCACACAATCTTGACTTTTTAACGACCCTGAGGAAGAAGCCTTTTGAAAACAATGTTTTCTACTCTATCAAGTACAAATTTTGTCATTTGAGCCACCTTTAATTTGTCATATGCAACTGCTTTCAATTTGGACCGGTCTTAATTATTGTCGTTTGGTAAAGGGTTATACATGCATGAAGCCCCTTTTTTCACAGAGCATGGCTGAAATGCATTTTATGATTTTGTCATACAAAAGAATGAAATATACATGTATTTTTATTACTTTTGATTTTGCCACATCTCTATTGAGTATTGGCATAAAATGAAATAGTATGACAGAAGAAAATGTACACTTTGCACTTATAAGTACATACACAAGAAAAAGATGGAATTTGTCAGCTAGGTGTAGAAAGGCATGCTAGGAAACTTAAAGTATAAGCCTTATGAGTAGTTTGTGTTTAGTGGGATTTATGCTGTTTGTAAGAAATTTACAGGTATTGTCTAGCCTAGCACTGTCTTAATTAAGCTATATCAACTCTTCACCACTCGACAAAATTTTAGACCAGTTCAAAGTGAAAGCGTTTGCAGACGAAAATAAAATGGGGCACAAACGACAGTATGTCTTTTAGATTGTTGAAAACATTGTGGGAAAAGAAGAAAATGCTGGTAACAAGCATTTTCTTCTTATCCAACAATGTTTTCAAAAGTCCTTCTTCTTCAGAGTCGTTAAAACTCAGGATTGTGTGGTGTGGAGTTAAGAACTTACCCTAGTAATGCTAGAAGAAAAATGCTTTGCTGGCATTCTGATTAACCTCTTTCAAGGCCAATAAGATAGCTTGTGTTTTGATCTAGAACGTAGGTAGTACACTACACATACGCCATGCATTTGGCTGTTGGATACTACCAGTAACCCTTTAAGTGCCTTTCACTGCTATAGTTGCCTTTGTGGCAATTGTAGATCAAGATGTGCAGTCTTATCTTTGATCTACACTGTCCACTTTGCTGAAACAGCACAAACAAACGGCAGCCATGAAATAACAACAACCTGTGTCTTATTCTAGAATGAAAATACCTGCTGGGTTTATTTGCGCTTTTATAAATTGAAAGCATTTTCAGACGACAAAGGTGATTCAAATGACAGTATTGGTCATTGATAGAGTAGAAACATTGTGGGAAAAGGAGAAAATGCTGGTTACCAGCATTTTCTTCTTTTCCCTCAATGTTTTCAAAAGCCATTTTCCTCAGGTTCATTAAATGTCAGGATTGTGTAGTAAAGGGTTTAGGGTTAATCTTAGGCAAGTCGATGATGAGAAGAAGAATCTAGCTATAAAAGTATTCCGATTTAGTCTGCCATTTTTGCGATGATATATGACTGATCCCTTGCTACTATAGGCTAACGTTACTTTGAAATTTCTCAAAATCTAGTTTGTGGCAGATGGTGACCAACTATAGTATTGTATTACCACCAACTGTAATTCAGAACTGCAAATTATAAAAAAATCAATTCTAAATTTTTGGATTTGTTTCAAGAGTTGGCTGTTAGAGCAAAATTATCGAAACTTTTCAAATGTATTGATTAACAAAACTCTTCTGTTGAAAAGAGGCACTGTGCCAAACATCCCTGTTCAGTGGACAAGGCTGTTTTTTGATCCCCCACTCTCGTGTGTGTGCGCATATATATGTGTGTGTGTGTGTGTGTGTGTACTTGATCAGCATTAACCCTTTACCACGCAATCCCGACTTTTAACGACCCTGTAAAAGAAGCCTGATGAAAACATTGTGGGAAAAGGAGAAAATGCTGGTAACCAGCATTTTCTCCTTTTCCCATAATGTTTTCTACCATTACATTAACAAATTTCAATTTTTCAGTCCCATTTATTTTGTCGTCTGCAAATGTTTTCAATTTGGGCTAAAATTTTGTCGTTTGGTAAAGAGTTAAACATCTGATTTTATCCTAGACAAGTGAGCCATGTTCTGTGAAAAGACAGTTTTATGCATTTACAAAAATTACCAATACGGGAGAAAATGCTGGTAACCAATACGGGTTCAAATTGAAAGCTCTTGCAGACGACAAAATGAATGTGACTTAAAAATTAGTTTTGGGAAGGGTAGAAAACATTGTGGGAAAAGGAGAAAATGCTGGTAACCAGCATTTTCTCCTTTTCCCACAATGTTTTCAAAAGGCTCCTTTTTCAGGGTTGTTAAAAGTCGGGATTGTGTGGTAAAGGGTTAAATGAATTTCTGCAAAAAAGCTGAATATATAGATCTACTTAACCCTTTACCAATTGACAAAATTTTAGACTGGTTCAAATTGAAAGCATTTGCAGACGACAAATTAAAGGTAGCCCAAATACGAAATCTGCCCTTGATAGATTAGAAAACATTGTGGGAAAAAGAGAAAATGCTGGTAACCAGCATTTTCTCCTTTTCCCACAATGTTTTCAAAAGCCTTCTTCCTCAGGGTCGTCAAAAGTCGGGATTGTGTGGTAAAGGGTTAATAGTTCTGTCTTATCAGCTACTTGCCTAACAAAGTAACAATACTGTGGAAAAACAGCTTTACTTTAGACAAGTAGTTGGTTTTAAGCCTTGTCCTGCTAATTATGTGAAGTGAAACTTTTAACCCTTTACCGCACAATCCAGACTTTTAACGACCCAAAGAAAGAAGCCTTTTGAAAACATTGTGGGAAAAGGAGAAAATGCTGGTAACCAGCATTTTCTCCTTTTCCCACAATGTTTTCTACCTTTCCCAAAACAAATTTCAAATTTTCAGATACATATATTTTGTTGTCTGTAAATGCTTTCAATTTGGACAAGTCTAAAAATTTGTTGTTTGGTAAAGAGTTAAGCAGATAGTAAAAACCCAAATTTTACTATTTCATAGGTATTTTTTTGTCGAAAAATATATTTGCTACCGGAGATGTCTAAAGTAGCTTTTCCGGATGGCATAGATCAAAATCAGACTGCAGAATATGCAATTTGATCATGGATCTACACTTTCAGGTGCCTGATGCTAGACTATAACCTAAATCATATTCAGTGGCAGTGGAATTCTACTTTTGGACCTTTGAAAAAAGTTGAATTTCCTGAGTTGGTAGTGAAAGAATTAAAAATATTTTTTTTGATCCCAGAAAAGGTCATTACTTGCCTTTCTTCTAAGGTCAGATGATGTCAAGTACATGTATGCAGCCAAATTTTTAGATATAAACTGGACTTATTTTTAGACTTGTGAATGCTATGCTGTTGCTATTGAGAGTGAGCCAGATTCAAATGTAAACAAAAAACGCCAAATGCTGCTCCACAGAAAATAATTCTGTCTGTTAGAAATTGTAATTATGTTAATTATGACGATATTTACATGAGCTACAAAATCTCTACCTCTTCAATTTGAACAATGTCAACGTACAAAGTCATAGACTGTACAACATGTCATCAAGAAGGTGCAAGATGTTTGCTTATATGTAAATTAAGTCAGTGACCTATGCAAATCAGGTGTGACTAGTAAATGGCTAAGATTTGTGGGTAAAGTCACCAGATCAAACTTAATAACCTGATTAGACTGGGCCAAAACCAGATCAGAATTAATAACAGGATTGGACCTGATCGGCCTAAATAATCGTATTGGACCATTCTTCCTCAATTTTGTGTAGACAAACCAAGTTTTAACTATACAAAATCCACTTAATCCACATTCACTAGTATGTCAATACTTTCAGTACTTTGATTTTCCCTTCCTCTTAACTCATTACCATGCAATCCTGAGTATTAATGACATTGGGAAATTGAGCTTTTGAAAACACTGTTGGAAAGGGAGAAAATGCTGGTAACCAGCTATGATTTCATAATTATATACATGATTATATAACTATGATTTTGTCATCTGCAAGTGCTTTTAATTTGGAACGGAGTAAAATACTGTCAGCTGATAAAGGGTTATGTCGTCACCAAACTCTCTACTCTGCTTGACAGTTCTAGTTGCTGCTAGTGTCAACTAGGTCTTAAATCTGTTTGTTTGGCAATGCTTTAATGATATGATCACCTTACCTCCTGCAGACAACAATTTTTACTTGCTAAAGATCACCCGAAAAACATTAAGGCAAAAGATAAAATTGCTTTTCATGAACAGTATCTCCTATTGCAATGATTTTAGTGCTTGTGTTTGTGAACTAACTCTTGATATGTATTGATTATTTATAGATCTAGATCTAGTTAACTTTTTACCACATGACAATATTTTTGACTTGTCCAAATTGAAAGTATTTTCAGACGACAAATTTAAACGTTGGTAACATAGTGAAATTTATTTTAGAAAGGATGGAAAACATTTTAATTACCAGCATTTTCTCATTTTACAACAATGTTTTCAAAAGTCTAACCTCCCAAGGTTATTAACCCTTTCCCAAACAAGCCCTGGTTTTCACGTGTCTGCAGTACAAGTCTTTTGAAAACACTGTGGGAAAAGGAGAAATTGCTCGAAACGAGCAATTTCTCCTATTCCCACAGTGTTTTCTACCCTTTCTGAGAACTTCCTGCCATTTTCATCAAATTTAAAATTGTCGTCTGCAAACTCTTTCAATTTGGACCAGTCCAAAATTTGTCGTTTGGGAAAGGGTTAAAACTCTTGATTGTGTGGTGATGGGTTTAATAAACTTTGTCTTACCTACTTAATATTATTTCTATCTTTTTTCTTTATTTTACACTACAATAGTAGTGCATACTAATCATTCCAAAAACAGGTAATCAAAAAGTATTCTCCCACTCTCATAGACAAAACATCTTGACATATACATATTAAACCTGTACCAAACAACACAATTTTAAGACTTGTTCAAATTGAAAGCATGTGCAGATGACAAGTTAAATGTGACCAAAATGATTATTTTAATCCTTGAAATGATAGTAAGCGTTATGGGAAAAGGAGAAAATGCTGGTTACCAGCATTTTCTCAAAAGCCTTTCTGTTCAGGGTCATTCAAACCTGTGATCGTGTAGTATAGGCTTAAATGAGCCACCTACTCTTTGCCTGCTACAAGCAAGCAGTTTGTAGAAATAGTAATTTCTGGCACATATGGCACAAAAAGGGGAAAAAAAGAGTCAGGGAAAACAAGTTCTGAATGATATGGAAAGTATTTTTGGAAAAGAAGCAATGGGTCATAACATGAAAAGAGGTTTTTTTTTAGGCGTAGCTGCATGTGCTGGCTTTTGACCTACTTTTTGATACTGATAACAAATAAATAGAAATTTGTGATTGGTTAAAAATGTAGATTTGTTTATTCTAAGGGCCCCCGTGGTTAAAAAGCTAGACATGTTTATTTTAAGGTCTCTACCTATTTGCTGGCAAAGTTACACCATCTATCTTTCTTAAAGATATTTCTTGTCTGTCTTGCTCTCAAACTCTATCTTCCACAGAGTCATGCAGTGGAAAGGGAAAAAGTGCTGGTGAACAGCTTTTTCTCCTTTCTCCAAAAAAATGATTTTGCTCTTTCAAAGACAAATTTCATCACATGTAATATGACATCTGCAAATGTCATCACCCTATACCACACAATCCTGAGTTTTAATGGCCCTGATAAAGAAAGTTTTTGAAAACCAGCACTTTCTCCTATTCTTACAATGTTTTCTACCCTTTCACAGCCAAAAGCACAAATCCAGCTACATCTAAATTGTCGACTGCTAATGCTTTCAATTTGGACAAGTCTAGAATTTTATTGTTGGGTGAAGTGTAGTATGTCATATGATTTTTTAATGTGAAACTGTTCAATTATTTCACTTACAGTTATGAAGATTATGACAAACATGATGATGATGGATTTAGAGATGTTGCCCATGGCTACAAAAACCACGAGTACGGCGTGAAGCAGGGTGGTTATGAAGAGTATGAAGATCGGTATCGTGATGACTATGATCGGTATGGAGACAAGGATTACGACAATTATGATGATTACGATGACTACGATAGGGATCGCTACTCTGACAGAGACTCGTACAGGCGTAGAGATGATGATTATTACAGAGATGATGATTATGACAGAGATTCTTATGATGAGTAAGTTTTCCAGATCTTTATTGCTTGAACAAATTGACCTGAAATTGACCTGTACGTGAAGAATAATTATAGATTGAATATTTTTATCATTGTGTATAATCGGATGGAACAGAAATTCTATTAACAGTAAATGTTGGAGTTGACCCTTTCATTGCCATATTCAAATTGAGATGCTTTTGTGGATGACATGGATCAAGATCATACTGCAAGGAAAGTGCATCTTAGATCATTGTTATCTGCCACATATTACTAATTTAACCTACAAAATCATGATTATTTCAGGCATTTTAAGTAACCTTTAAAGACACGATAAATCTGTTAGCTGCATAAAGAGTTGAAAATCGTTAACATAGTTCCGCATTTAGTTGACAATAGCCGAAGCTAAGTTTGGACGGTAATTCAGTTGTGTAGTATATGGTAATAAAATCATTTATTTCATGTTAATTAATTCAAGTAATACCCTTTAAGAATGTTGTTGTGGCTCTGAGGATGAGAAATTTGTGAAAACTGTAGTAGGGATAAAGGAGAAAATTCAAGTAATCATTTCACCCTCAGCTTCTCCCACAACGTTGCTACCATTAACTCACTCTCAGACAAATTCCATCATTCAAGCCACATTCAACCTTGGACTGCAAATGCTCTTTATAGGGATATGGGTTAAGATTTTTGTCTGATAAAGGGTGAACACATAGGCAGTAGATGCATTTTACTGTCCAGGGTCCGTATTCACCAACCATTCTTAAGAATATTCTTAGTCTTATTCTCCAGCATTTTCTGGATTTGAAAGTAACACAACTTCTGATTGGCTAAACCAAATGGTTTAGCCAATCAGAAGTTGTGTTACTTTAAAATTTTAAACAAACTTGGAGAATAAGACTAAGAATATTCTTAAGAATGGTTGGTGAATACGGACCCAGAAATGGACCAGATATAGCAATTTCAAGGTTCTAGTCATCAGAATATCTTGCAGGTAAGTAAGACTGTCTCAGTACAGATAAGTAACACAGATAAGTAAGATGGTCACAGTGTAAATGAAATAGCCATTTTACTGATGAATAAGTCTCAGTATAGATTCATAGGTTAGTCGCAGTACAGATAAATGAGATGGTATCAGCACAGACATAACAGTCTCAGCATAGGTAAGACAGTCTCATGACAGATAATTAACCCTAATAGCACCTTTCACTTCTATAGTTACCGTCGCGACCAGTGTAGATCAAGATCAGACTGCTCAAAACTTGCAGTCTGATCTTTGATCTACAGTGTCTGCTTTGCTACAACACTGCAGACAAAAAGCAACCATGAAATTGCAATTGTCTGGGTCTTATTATCGACTGAAAATGTCTGCTGGATTTATTTGACGCATAAAGGGTTAACCCTTTACCACACAATGCCCCTGGGAAAGGGGGGATTTTGAAAACATTGTGGGAAAAGGAGAAAATGCTGGTAACCAGCATTTTGTCCTTTTCCCACAATGTTTTCTACCCTATCTAAAGAAAATTACACCATTTGAGCCACATTGAAATTGTCGTCTGCAGATCCTTTCAATTTGGACAAGGCCAAAATTTTGTCGTCTGGTAAAGGGTTAAAACATTCTCAGTCCAGGGTCCGTATTTACCATCCATTCTTAAGAATGTTCTTTGTCTTGTTCTCCAGAATTTTCTACATTTGAAAGTTACACAACTCCTGATTGGCTAAACCATTTGGTTTAGCCAATCAGGAGTTGTGTTACTTTCAAATGTAGAAAATTTTGGAGAATAAGACTAAGAATATTCTTAAGAATGGATGGTGAATACAGACCCAGGTATATATGACAGAATCAGTACAGATGAGTTTGACAGTCTCTATGTACATCACTTAGCATTTTTTTCCTCCAGATACGATGATTATGATAGAGACCGTGGCAGTAGATCAAGATACGATAGACCACCTAGTTACGAGAGATCTGCGAGTTATGAAAACCAGCAACAAACTGATGTGATGGACGAGTCCAAGTTCGAGGAGCCAGACAAATTTGATAAGGATGGTTATCCAATAGAAACCAAGCCTTCTAGCTCCGGATCACATCCCTCAACATTCGTGTAAACTTCATCGTGTGACTTAATCTTATCCAGTATTGGATACTAACTGTTAACTCTTTACTGAAAGAATAATTTTAAACTTGTCCAAGTTGAAAGCATTTGCAGATGAAAAAATTAATGACTCAAAAATTGAAACTTTTTCGGAAAGAGTAGAAAACGTGGAAAAGGCTTCTTTCCTAGGGTTGTGAAAACCCGAGATTGTTTGGTAAAGGAATGTAAATCTAGAAAATGTATTCAATTTATCTTAAAACATTAGTTTGGAAAGTAAAATTGAGTTGCCTTTACAAATAATATAGATCAAGATTAGACTACACAAAATGCGTAATTCTAATCCTGGACTTTTAGTCCAAATATTTGGTACTTTTTCGACAGCTGAAAATGGGCAAGTTTTATTTGTTTGCACTCCAAGTTGAAGTTGTAAGCTGTTAACTATAATTCTCATTCTTTTTCTGTAGAGCAATACATCTAGTATCTGGCTTTGTTTAACAGTTTACCACACAATCCCCAGTTTTAAAGATCCTCAGGAAGAAGCCCTTTGAAAACATTTTCTTCTTTTCTCACAATGTTTTCAAGAAGCTTTCTCCCTCAGCGACGTAACAACTTTGGACTATTTGGTAAAGGGTTATTGTGCTTAAGCATATTTGTAATATGTGTATGTTTAGACTAAGTAGACAACTACTAAATAACAGAGATAAAACTTGCGGAGTACTTCTCCTATAGAAGAACTGTGCAGTTTTTATCTACCAATATATCAATTGAGGAATTATTGATGACTGCTTTTTCATCAAGTGAAGATGTTTTCTAGTGTACTGTGCAGAGACCAGATATCTGAAGTGGGTGTGCTTATGCCATAAACTTGACAAATTGTAGCTGAAATATAATAGTTTCCTTTGTAAGAAGTCAACTTGTTAGCGTGTAAGATAATTTTTCTGGAACACAAATACACATATATTTTTGTACATACATTGTGTGTAAGAGTAACCTTGATATATGTACTTAACTCTGTACCAGACGACAAAATTTTAGCCTAGTCCAAATTGAAGGCATTTGCAGGCGGCAAATTACTGATGGTTCAAATGGCGGAATTTGTCCTTGTTAGAGTAGAAAACATTGTGGCAAAAGGAGAAAATGCTGGCCACCAGCATTTTCTCCTTTTCTCACAGTATTTTCAAAAGGCTCCTTTGTCTGAGGTGTTAAAACCCAGGATTGTTTGGTAAAGGGTTAATGAACCATTACCTTCCCAAAAAATTGAAAATATTCACAAATTGTGCCTTGATTTAGGTACAAGATAAACAATGGGAAAATTAGAGCAATTCTTTTTTTCGTGTTTCATATTATTTCATGTTTATGCTGTATTGTCTGCATGTATATAAACCTGAGCATGTCTGTATGAGGCAAAGAATGATGGAAGTACCCTCCAGCACCAAAACTGTTTTAATCCTTTACCAAATGACAAAATTTTAGACTTGTCCAAATGGAAAGCATTTGTAGACGAAAAATCCAACATAACTCAAGCGATGTAGTTTGTCTTCGAATGGTCAGAAAACATTGTGGGAAAAGCAGAAAATGCTGATTACGGGCATTTTCTTCTTTTCCTACAATGTTTTCAAAAGGTTGTTTCCTCAGGGCTACTAAAACTCGGGATCATGTGGTAAAGGTTTAAGACAAACATGTACTATCCATTAATACATGTGACTTGAAGCAGGAATATTTGAATGGAAGAAAATTTATTTAGTGCAAGATGTGGAAGAAATCGGTGAAAAAAGACAAATTGCTTTTAAGAATCACTTCCTTCTTTTTCCATAATGTTTCCAAAAGCTGTACACAGCAAGGCGTTAAAAGTTGTATTTGCAATGTAGTAGGGTAGCCAGGTGCTGAGTGAATGTTACATTTTTTTTAATGTCTTCATTTATACCTAATACTTCAGCCTACCTTTTTCTGTCATGGCAAAATTCCATTTTGGTTATTGTTTTTTTCTTTAGATGCTTCATATTTCAGAGGATATTAAGAATAACACCATAAAAGATTCTGGGAATGATGTGCCCTTTTGATGATTACATTGTACGCATGCATATGTGATAGGGTAGAAAACATTGTGGGAAAAGGAGAAAATGCTGGTTACCAGCATTTTCTCCTTTTCCCACAATGGTTTCAAAAGGCTGCTTTCTCATGGTAGTTAAAACTCAGGATTGTTTGGTAAGGGGTTAAGGGGCCAATGCATGATACCACTTTGTGAAAAAATATACAACATATCAACCAAGTGACATTCCAATTTGAATTTTATTAAAATTTTATGATGTATATATTTTTTTTTACATAAAGGTCTTTTGTAATAAATCTCGTATAAATATATTACATGTATTTGTTCTCTGTTTTTTATTCCAATGATCTGAAATTAATGATGTGGTTGACTTCAACTTGAAGACACAACCTTACAGCCGGAGAGAAAAAAATGTGGTTAAAACTTGAAAATGTGTAGAATGGCTCAGAATTTTGTCAGCTGTGTAAACATAGATAAAGTACCAATATAAAAGGTGTAATGGATAATGAAACTAAGAATTTGTCCTCATTTAAAATCAGAAACGACAAATGTGATTTCTTTGAAGGCTGCCAAAAAATAAAATGCATTCTCTATCCGTCATAATCTGTGCAACCTTGCAGCAGTCAGGGGCAACATTTGGCATGAAGATACAGGAATGATAATAGTTTCATGAGATAAAGTGTGTTAACCCTTTACCACACAATCCGTGTTTTAACGACCCTGAAGACGAAGCCTTTTGAAAACATTGTAGGAAAAGGAGAAAATGCTGGTTCCTCGCATTTTCTTCTTTTCTCACAATGTTTTCTACTCTTCCCACAAAAAATTTCAATTTTTCAGTCACATTTATTTTGTTGTCTGCAAATGCTTTCAATTTGGACTAAGATGAAAATTTGTTGTTTGGTAAAGGGTTAAAAACTGGCAAAAAACTGAGTATAGACGTTTCTTTAAAACAAGTTGAAATATTGTATTGTACTAGATCTTTTTTCGTAGCAGTTACATTTTCATGACCCTGAGGAAGAAGGATTTTGAAAACACTGTGGTGAACAGCAATTTCTTCTTTTTCCCCCAAAAATGTTTGCTTCCATTATCAAAGACAAACTCCATGATTTGACTTCATTTAATGTATTGCGAGCGAAATGTATTTCATTTTGACAACTGGTAAATATTTCAGTTTAGCAAAGAGTTAAAAGTCAATTCCTTGTTAGCACTGCATACTTTTTATGTACTAGGACCCTAATCTGCTGGGAGGGTCATCTCTGGCTAAGATATTTAAGCCATGCTCTGGGAAAAGGGGTCTTAATGCAACTACAAAAAGTATTGGCCCAGGTCAGCCTGCGCAGTCCGTGCAGGCTTACCTGGGCTGAAACTGGACCATTCTACCTCATGAAAAAAGTGGCACACGGATTCATAATCATGTGATGGCTTGATAGGTATTATGCATCACTGAGATGCATTAAATTCCCTTTTGCCAGAGCATGACCCATTTTTATTGTAATTAGGAAATCCTGGTTCCATCCAAGGTGATATTGCTAGTAATATGGGACTCATGAACAAGTGAGCTGTGGCCATGATGTAACAGAACAAGAGGGCCATGATGGCCCTGTATTGCTCCACTGGCTAATATGTACAAACCCTACATACCAAACATTACAGTTCTAGGCCGAAAGGTTTCGAACAAGGAGCCTGATAAAGTTTTCTCATTAAAGGCCCGTGTGAAAATTGTGACCCAAGGACGAGTCCATTTTGACCTAAAATTATGATTTCAAACTATAATTATGTGCTATTACTTGAATCCTGGTAGGGGTCAACAAGATACAGCCACATACCAAATAATATAGGTCTAATCCATATGGTTACATACAAGAAGATTTTCAAAGTTTCCTTAATGAAACATGAAAGGCGGGGTTTATTTCCATTCAATGGCCTGATTTTGAACAAACTAAGAGACCCACTAGATGAAGCTATATGCAAAATTTGGTAGCCCTAGGCCTTAGAGTTAGGAACAAGAAGCTTTTTAATGTTTTCCCTATATTTTCCCATGTAAAACTTGTGACCCCCCACAGCGGGGCCAATTTTTACCCCAGCGCTATTATTTAAATAGCTTTAGTAGAGGGCCATCAGATGAAGTTACAAGCCAATTTTGGTAGTCATGGGCCATATCGTTTAGAACCAGAAGATTTTTAAAGTTTTCCCTATACAGGCCCATGTAGTACTTGTGACCCCTGTGGCGGGGGTCAATGTTAACCCCAGGGCTATACTTTGAAGAATCTTATCATCAGATGAAGCCACATACAAACTTTGGTAGCCCAAGGCCATAGGGTTTAGAACCAGAAGATTTTTAAAGTTTTTTCCTGTATAAGCCCATGTTAAATTTGGGACCCCTGGGGTGGGGCCAATTCTCGCCCCAGGGCTTTAACTTGAAGAATCTTGGTAGAGGTTCACTAGATGAAGCTACATGCCAAATGTGGTTGCCCTGGGCCTTATTGTTTTGGACAAGAAGATTTTTAAAGTTTTCCCTATATAAGCCCATGTAAAACTTGTCACCCCTGGTAGGGGAGTCAATTTTGGCCTCAGAGCTATCATTTGAAGAACTTGATAGAGGTCCAGTAGATGAAGCTACATGCCAAATGTGGTAGCCCTAGGTCTTATTGTTTCAGACAAGATGATTTTCAAAGATTTCCAATATTTTTAGCTCACCTTAGCACAACATGCTAAAGGTGAGCTATTGTGATCGCCCTATGTCCGTCGTCTGTCGTCCGTCGTCCATCAACAATTTCTTTAAACATCTTCTTCTCCTAAACCACTGGGCCAATCTCGATGAAACTTGGCAGGGATGTTCCTTGGGTGAAGCTCTACCAAAATTGTTCAAAGAATTGAATTCCACCCACAACTCTGGTTGCCATGGCAACAAAAAGGAAAAAAAAAAAGCAAAATCTTTGAAAATCATCTTCTCTGAAACTAGAAGGCGCAGAGCTTTGATATTTGGTATGTAGCATCTCCTAGTGGACCTCCACCAAGCTTCTTCATTTGATGCCCCTGGGGTCAAAACTGCCCCCGCCCCAGGGGTCACAAGTTTGAGCATAGACATAAAGAAGGAAAACTTTAAAAATCTTCTTCTCTAAAACTTGAAGGCGTAGAGCTTTGATATTTGGCATGTAGCATCTCCTAGTGAACCTCTACCAAGTTTGTTCATATGATGCCCCTGGGGTCAAAACTGGCCCCGCCCCGAGGGTCACAATTTCCAACATAGGAACAAAGAGGGAAAATTTTAAAAATCTTCTTCTCTAAAACTAGAAGGCATAGAGCTTTGATATTTGGCATGAAGCATCTCCTAGTGGACCTCTACCAAGTTTGTTCATATTATGCCCCTGGGGTCAAAACTGGCCCTGCCCCGGGGGTCACAAGTTCAAACATAGGAACAAAGAAGGCAAACTTTAAAAACCATCTTCTCTGAAACTGGAAGGCGTAGAGCTTTGATATTTGGTATGTAGCATTGCCTAGTGGACCTCTACCAAGTTTGTTCATATGATGCCCCTGGGGTCAAAACTGGCCCTGCCCCGGGGGTCACAAGTTTGAGCATAGTAACAAAGAAGGAAAACTTTCAAAATCTTCTTCTCTGAAACTTGAAGGCGTAGAGCTTTGATATTTGGTATGTAGCATCTCCTAGTGGACCTCTACCAAGTTTGTTCATATGATGCCCCTGGGCTCAAAACTGGCCCCTCCCTGGGGGTCACAATTTCCAACATAGGAACAAAGGAGGAAAAATTTAAGAATCATCTCCTCTAAAACTAGAAGGCATAGAGCTTTGATATTTGGCATGAAGCTTCTCCTAGTGGACCTCTACCAGGTTTGTTCATATTATGCCCCTGGGGTCAAAACTGGCCCCGGCCTGGGGTTCACAATTTCCAACATAGGAACAAAGAAGGAAAACTTTAAAAATCTTCTTCTCTGAAACAGGAAGGCATGGAGCTTTGATATTTGGTATGTAGCATCTTCTAGTGGATCTCTACCAAGTTTGTGCATATGATGCCCTTGGGGTCAAAATTGGCCCTGCCCCGGGGGTCACAAGTTCAAACATAGGAACAAAGAAGGAAAACTTTAATTTTTCTTTTTCTCTTAAATGGGAAGGCATAGAGCTTTGATATTTGGTATGTAGCATCTCCTAGTGGACTTCTACCAAGTTTGTTCCAAGGATGCTGCTTGGGTCAAAACTGGCCCAGCCCCTGGGGTCACAAGTTCGAACATAGGAACAAAGAAGGAAAACTTTAAAATTCTTCTTTTCTGAAACCGAAAGGTGTGGAGCTTTGATATTTGGTATGTTGCATCTCAGAGTGGACCTCTACCAAATTTGTTCATATGATGCCCCTGGGTCAAAACTGGCCCCGCCCCGGGGGTCACAAGTTCGAAGATAGGAACAAAGAAGGAAAACTTTAAATTTCTTTTTCTCTTAAATGGGAAGGTTTAGAGCTTTGATATTTGGTATGTAGCATTTCCTAGTGGACCTCTACCAAGTTTGTTCATATGATGCCCCTGGGTCAAAACTGGCCCAGCCCCGGGGGATCACAAGTTCGAACATAGGAACAAAGAAGGAAAACTTTAAAATTCTTCTTTAAAACTGGAAGGCGTAGAGCTTTGATATTTGGTATGTAGTGATTCTCTTCTAAGTTTGTTTGCCCATCTAAGCGCAACAAGTTCATTGAGTTCAAAATTGGGTCATCTTGGGTCATAAACTAGGTCACTAGGTCAAATTAAAGAAATACCTTGTTGGCACTCTCGAGGCCACATTATTTGCTCAATTGCCTTGAAAATTAGTTATAAAGTTTGTCTTTATAAAGTCTCACATAAGATTAATTTGGATCAACTTGGGTCATAAACTAGTTCACTGGGTCAAATTAAAAAAATACCTTGTTTGCACTCTGGAGGCCATATTTATCGCTCAAATGACCTGAAATTTGGCCAGAATGCTTGTCTTGATGAAATACCAGATGAGTTTGGATTTGGGTCACCTGGAACCATAAACTAGGTCACTAGATGTTTGTCTTTGTAAAATCTCACATGAGTCTGAATTTGGGTCAACTGGGGTCATAAACTAGTTCACTTGGTCAAATTAAAGAAATAGCTAGTGGGCACTCTAGAGGCCACATTTATTATTCATTTGATTTGAAAATTGGTTAAAATGTTTCTTTAGATATAGTCAAAGACCAGTTCAAATTTGGGTCACCTGGGGTCATAATCTAGGTCATTAGGTCAAATTAAAGAAATATTTTTAGGGCACTCGAGGCCACATTTTTTGCTCAATTGACTTGAAAATTGGTCAGAATGTTTGTCTTCATGAAATATGAGTTTGAAATTGGGTCACCTGTGGTCAAAAACTAGGTCACATGGTCAAATTAAAGAAAAACCTTTAAGGCACTCTACTAAGGTGAGCGACCCAGGGCCATCATGGCCCTCTTGTTCAGTTTTGTTGCTGTGGCAACTAGAGTTTTTAAAGGAATCAAATTCTTTCAAATAATTTGTAAGAGGACCATTGCAGGATCATTTCTGTGAAGTTTGGTCAAAATTGGATGGGTTGTTTCAGGGGAGAAGATTTTGAAATAAAAGTTAAAGCACACACACACGGATGGACACAGGACCATGACATAAGCTCACTGGCCTTAGGCTGGTGGAGCTAAAAGTTGTTGAAAGTAGTGTTTAACCCTTTACCAAATGACAAAATTTTAGACTAATCCAAATTGAAAGCATTTGCAGAGGACAAATGTGAGAATTGAACTTTAATTGGGGAAGGGTAGAAAATGCTGGTTACTAGCATATTCTCCCATTCCCACAACGTTTTGAAAAGCTTTCTCGGGGTCATTAAATGTTGGGGTTGTGTGGTAAAAGGTCAAGGTCAAACCATCATCTACTAACCAGTTTAAATATTTTCTAACCAAACAAATATAACTGTTCAGGAATAGAGAATTGATGGACTGCAGTACATGTATGTTTTCATACCTCAATCAATCTGATTTTTTGGTCAGAACGGGTAAGCTGGTGAGATTGTTTCCAGATTTGCAAAGACAGATAATATGTGTACTTTGGAACATTCAACTACCAAGGACAACCTCACATGCTTATACATTGTAGATTAAGATCAGACTGTGCAGAAGAATTAGTTTACACCATTGTGTGATCGACCATCTAAGGTTCAATTAGGTCATAGAAATCATACTTTAATATAATTTACGATGGAGCATTATCATCAATTTTAGAGAAAAAGAAAAACCACGATCCATCATTGTTCAAGCCTTTATTACCAATATGTCACTGACGTTATTCAAATACTTTGTTAATGTGAAAAAATACTGAATAAATAAAATTCTTAGTTGCAGTCAAAGAAATATATATGAGCCATACTCTGTGAAAAGAGGGTTCAATGCATCTCCAAAAAGTATGGATCCAGGTCAGCCTCTGCAGTCCGTGCACACTAACCTGGGTCGAAACTTTTTGCTGTAAGTCAATTTTCTGCATGTCAAAGGACAGTGTACCTCGTGATTCATTCGGCTGTTAGACAAAATGGATTCTGTGGATCCATATTATATAATGACTTGCTTGGTATCGTGCATCACTGTGATGCATTTTACTACCTTTTGCCACCGTTCATATCAAAGAGTTGAGAGATCATCAAAGGTGTGTATCTACTGTGTCTTTTATAACCCTTAACCTGCTAAATAAGTGAAGTGAAACTTTTATGAAAGTAGTAATTACCCATATATTGCTAAGTTTCTTTTTTTTTGGGGGGGGGGGAACATATCTCCTTATTGGACAGTGTAGATCCAAGATCAGACTGCATGTTTTGTGCAGTCTGATCTTGATCTACACTGTCTGCAAAAGGTCTGCAAGTCACGCTTAGCAGCTTAAGGATTAACTTGCAAAAAAATTCACTCTTGTCATTCATTCAACAACAATGTTTACCAGACAACAAATTCCAAATCCTGTCCGAATTGAGATAAATTTTAGACGTCAAATTAAATATGACTTCAACAATTGGAATCATCTTGGCAAAGGTAGAAAACATTGTGGGAAAAGGATGAAATACTATCCTGGGTACCAGCATTTCCCCCTTTTTCTCAATGTTTTCAAAAGCCGCCTTCTTCATGGCTGTCAAAACTTGGTATTGTTTGTAAGGGGTTAAACACTCGACACAAACTTACGTAACGCTATTACATTTCCAGCATGTAATCAGCTCTATCAATAAATACTATAAAAAACAACACTCTATTCGATATTTTGGCTGAAATAACGAACAGAGTGCTGTTTTTCATAGTGTTTCATTTACTCCCTGCAGAATTTAAAGTGTCATTCTATCTATAAAGCTTCGAAATAAAAAAAAATAACCAATATATACAACATTACTGTACAGAATTCTGTCTCCGCTCAATCATATGGCCTGTCCTGCCATTTGGAATTCAAATCAAATCTGGTTTTGTAAAAACTGTCCATGATTGCATTTGTGAGATGTTAACTCTTTACCAAATGACAAAATTTTAGACATCCAAATTCAAAGCATTTGCAGACAACAAAATATTTGTGAATGAGAAAAGAAATTTGATTTGGAAAAGGTAGAAAACATTGTGGGAAAAGGAGAAAATGCTGGTTACCGACATTTTCTCCTTTTCCCTATATGTCTTCAAAACATTTTTTTTCTCTGGGTCGTTAAAAGTCCGGATCATGTGGTAAAAGGTTAATGCTTATATAAAACATATTTTCTGTATAAGGAACAGACCCAAATACTGGAAACTGGAAGCTGTTATGGCCAGAATACATGGATCTAGAAAAAAAATTGAGGATAGAACTGCTCGTTCTTGGTCTACATTGTTTGCCAAACACCCTTGGCATGCTGGGAGTTTTTTCCACCTTTTGCCTGACAACAAAACATTAGACTTGCCCAAATTGAAGGCATTTGCAGACATCAAATTAGATACAATTGAAATGATTGCATTTGTGGTTTAAAGACTAGAAAACATTGTGTGAAATGGAGAAAATATAATATTACCAGCATTATCTGCTTTTCCCGCAATGTTTTCAAAAGCCTTTTTTCTCGGGGATCATTAAAACTCTGGATTGTTTGGTACAGGGTTGAGACATTTACTTCATTCGCTGGAATACTGTTTCATGTGTAGATCTATATGAGCCATGCTCAGTGAAAAGAGGGCTTAATGCATCTGCGTAACGTGTCAACCTTGGCCGAAACTTCGCTACTGGTCAATTTTCTGTATATCCAAGGACCAGTATATTTAATTACTCAGTCAGTTGTTTAAAAAATGGCTATTATGGATCCGTAATTATGTGATGGCTTGATTGGTACAGCATCACAGAGATGAAATAAGCCCTCTTTTACCAGAGCAGGGCTCATGCATTTACAATTAATTCATGTAATATCACCGTTAGGTTCTATCAGACCTTCAGAGTTTGTTGAATGTTTCTCAGTGTGCACAATTTTCATTGTAGTTTCTTTAGGTATGCATCCACCTGGTATCTTAGAGGGTCATCTTTCCTGGTGGCTGTTCTCTTTAACCTACAATGTACACCAGGGTCCGTATTCACCAAACATTATAAGAACATTCTTAGTCTTATTCTGAAAGATATTCCACATCTAAGAGTAACACAACTTCTAACCATTTGGTTTAGCCAATCAGAAGTTGTGTTACTTTCAAATTTAGGAAATCTTGAAGAATAAGACTAAGAACGTTCTTAAGAATGGTTGGTGAATACGGACCCTGATCTTCATTTACGATGAATTTAGATTGCAGAAGCAACTAAAGCCATCTTTTGCATTCTGAAATTCTTTGGAGGTTACTAAAGTCTTTACCAAATGACAAAATTTTAGTCTCATCCAAATTGGAAGCATTTGCAGACGACAATGTGACTCAAAGATTGAAATTTGTTTTGGGAAAGGTAGAAAACATTGTGGGGAAAGGAGAAAATGCTGGTTTCCAGCATTTTCTCCTTTTCCCACAATGTTTTCAAAAGGCTTCTTTTTTGGGGTCGTTAAAAGTCGGGATTGTGTGATAAAGAGTTAACCCTTATCCTGCTAAATAAAAGAAATGAAACTTTCAAGCCGATAGTATAAGCCCTAAACTTTCTTGCTTCAAAGGTATTTTTGGAGGAAAGATATCTCCTTATCGGACAGTGAAGATCAAAGATCAGACTGCACATTCTGTGCAGTCTGATCTTGATCTACGCTGTCCGCAAAAGGTCAGTGAGTTGCGATAAGCAGCCTAAGGGTTAAATGATGATGAAAGACCCAGGACATACACGAATATGTGAGCAGTTGCCATGACATAATTGACATAATGATGAAAGCCACGTAAAAAAAACACCCAATCAATCATTCTTAAGGTTGTTAAAACTTTAGATTGTATTGTAAAGGGTTAATGCCCCTGCGATGAGGGCATTAAATCCTGAGAAAGCATATGTCCTTGAATCCTTAGAAAGCAGCCTATAGCTCAGAGTGTTATAGATGGTGAGACCTACCATGCTCTTGCACACATCACGCTATACTTCTTCATTTTTTCAAATCCAAGCTCATCCAAACATGTGACAAGTCTTTGCAATGAGTCAATACGATTTGAGATCGTGTCCCTGAATAGAGTCAGCATCTGAATATAACATAAGTAATGTAGATTCAGAGCTCCAGATAAGAGGGAGTGATGGCATTCTAAATCCATTATTTCTTTTCCAAACCCTATGTTGTGGGTACTCATTAGAATTGTCTCGATGAGACAATTCTAATTAGTACCCCTAACATAGGGTTTAGTGGAGAGTTATCAATATTTTCAATTTTGAAATCAAAATCACTCCCTCTATCTGGAGCTCTGTAGATTTGTAATGAATGATTAGAAAAGGGAAAAACAAATTTCGAGATAAATTAGAGATGAAACAGGAGATAGGTTTCAAAACTTACCACGACTTTCTGCTCATGAAAGAACAATTATAAGGTGAGTCATGCTCTGTAAAAAGGGGATTTAATGCATCAGCCAAAAGTATTAACCCATGTCAGCCTGCGCAGTTGGTGCAGGCTGGCATGAGTCTACACTGTTTGCTATTTGTAAATTTTATCCATATTTAAGAACACCAGATTCAGTTGTTAGACTAAATGAATTTTATGGATCTCTCATAATGTGATGACTTGCTTGTTATAATACATCTTTGAGATGCCTTTAACTCTTTACCAAATGACAAAATTTTAGACTAGTCCAAATTGAAAGAATTTGCAGACGACAAAATAAATGTGACCCAAAAAATTAAAATTTGTTTTGGGAAGGAGAGAAAACATTGTGGGAAAAGGAGAAAATGCTGGTTACCAGCATTTTCTCCTTTTCCCACATTGTTTTCAAAAAGCCTTTTTCTCAGGGTCATTAAAACTTGGGATTGTTTGGTAAAGGGTTAAACCCCAATTTGTCAGACCACTGCTCATAATTACACATGTTACTTCTATAAATAATTAAGGAGTTTTTGTTTGTGATATAACCACAGGTGTGTTACAGTTTACTATTTACTAGACAACATAAATGGATGACTTGTAAAAGTTGAAAGCTTTTGCAGACTAGGAATCAAACCCGACTCAATTTATGATCTTTGTATATGGAAGGGTAGGAAACATTGTGGGGAAAAAACAAAATGCTGGTTACCAGGGTCAGTTGAGAAGATACAAGTTCAAACCTAACACACATGTTGCACATATTGTCATAGCATAAAGGAAGATAATTCTGCTACGTCCAAAGCAAGATATCTGAACAAGAGCACTGCATGCGGATGCCAATGCTCAGCTACAGTTGCTTTCAGTGAAAATTTTAAGTAAAAAAAAAGGGGGCTTAACTCTGTCAATTTTTTTGATGGTTACTTGCCCCTGATGTATGGGTTTACCTTTAAATGATTAACAACTAGTCCAAGTTTGAAGCAGATATCTTCAGTAATGACAGAGAAATTATAAAATGTCAAGGTTTTTGCAAGATGACAACGCAGATGATGTGAGGGCTAAGAACATACCTCGATGTTTGCTAAGAAAACAGCTGTGCTAAAAATGTGTGTTGCTTTTTCAACTTTTGGTTAGTATCTTGACAAGGACAATTAAGCTGTTAAGAGGAGTTTGGGGCACAAAAATACCTACGTGTATGTACATGATAGACAGGCAGACAGACAGGCTGTGTCCAGTTTACCCACGAAAACATTAGCTTGCTAGTTTGTTGCCGAGCTGGTAGCTCAGTCAGTAGCATACAGGACTTGAGAACAGGAGGTCACTGGTTCCATCCCTGGCTTGGGCAATTTCTTTCTGAGAATTGATGATAGTCATTGCAACAGGATTCATTCCTCTCTCACAGCTGACCATTGTTTCGACAATAGTTATGTAGGGGAACAGCCAGTAGCTTTGAAAGAATATTATGCGGAGTACTGGTAAAGGAAAATCCAGGAAAGCATGGATAGGTGCACTGGCCTCCGTGATATAACTGAAAATATGTTGAAAACGGCGTTAAACACCTTACAATCAATCAATCATTATTTGTTTGTTTAGTGTTCAATGCTGTTTTAAACATTTCAACTATATCCTGGTAGCCAGTGCACCTATCCATCCTTTCCTGGGGTTTCTTTTTACCAGTACTTTTCACAACATTCTTTCTTAGCCACTAGCTGCTTTCCCACAAAAACATGGTCTAAACAATGCTCATCACAATCATCTTGAAGTTTTATAAAAAGTTCACCTTCATGACCCTGATACCGTCCTGCAGGTAAGTCTTGGAATGAAGAATCTCGTCTATTTCTGTATCTGTAAGATTTAAGGCACGGGCAAGGTCATGGGAAGGTGACAAATCATCTGCCATCAGTACCAGGTATTCATCAGACATTGGTTTCGGGTAATCTGTAAAATGATCAAATTAAGTCTAGCTCTATACCCAGTTTTTACACTTATCCCTTTACCAAACGACAAAAGTTTAGACTCGTCCAAATTGAAAGTATTTGCAGCCGACAAAATAAAATTCAACTTAAATATTGAACTTTGTTTGTGGAAAGTTAGAAAAAATTCTGGGAAAGGAAGAAAATGCTGGTTACTAGCATTTTCTTCTTTTCCAACAATGTTTTCATAATTCTTCTTAAGGGTCGTAAAAGCTAAGATTGTGTGGTAAAGGGTCAACTTTTTGCCACATGACAAAAACTTACATGTGTCCAAATTGAAGACATTTGCAGACAACAATTAAATGTTATTGAAATGATGGGAGTTTTGCTTTGATAAGGTAGAAAACATTGTTGGAAAAGGTTACCAGCATTTTCTCCTTTTCACATAATGTTTTCATAGGTCTTCTTCTTAAGGGTCATTAAAAGCCTGGATTGTGTGGTAAAGGGTTAAATCAAATTTGTTACGTTTGCTCCATGATTCTGTTAGCAAATACATTATGTTACATTTTAGAGGTGGTTCAACTTGCATCCTATTGCAGACAATTTTTTTGTCTTACAGTATGCACAATTAGAAATATGATATGAGATGTGAGATATGAGATAGAAATTAGATATGTGCTTGGCATAATAAGAGTATTGTGTTGCTCTGTAAGTACTTTTTAACCCTTAACCACACAATCCCTTTTGAAAACATTGTGGGAAAAGGAGAAAATGCTGGTTACCAGCATTTTCTCCTTTTCCCACAATGTTTTCTACCCTTCCTACAACAAATTTCAATTTCTGAGTCACAAATATTATGTTGTCTGCAAATACTTTCCATTAGGACTTGTCCAATATTTTGTCGTTTGGTGAAGAATTGATGTAAATCTGTTAGCTCAGTGGACAGGAGCCTCTTTCAAATGAACATACACGTCACTTATTAACCCTTAAAGTGCCCTTTACAACTAAAGCTGCCATTGTGGCCATAGTAGATCAAGATCAGGCTGCACAAGACATGCAGCCTGATATTTGACCTTCACTGTCCACTTTGCTGAAGCACTGTACACAAAAGCAACCTTGGGTCTTATTTCTAGGTAAAAAATGTCTGATAGGTTTATTCAGCGCTCTTAAGAGTTAATTCTTTTCTAGAGGACAAAATTGTAGACTTGTCCATAAGGAAAGAATGACCCTAAGAAAGAAACCTTTTGAAAACATTGTGAGAAAAGGAGAAAATGCTAGTTACCAGCATTTTCTTCTTTTCCCACAATGTTTTCTACCCTATCAAAGACAAATTCCATTATTTGAGCCACATTTAAATTGTAGTCTACAAATGCTTTGAATTTGGACCAGTCTAAAATTCTGTTGCTTGGTAAGGAGTTAAAAGGAGTTGAAAGGAGGAGGTAAATCTTATTCCTTACACAGACAGAACAAATTCATGTTACCTGATGGCACAAGAAGGTCCGAGTCTTTATATGCCTTGGTTACCCACTGATAAAAGGGGCTAGCTTTGTCTTCCACACTTCCATACCTAAAGTAGAACAATTTGTTCATCTTTGACATTGAAAAGAATTTTCTTTCATAGGTACCATCCAAGCCTTTAGACCCTTTACCAAACAACAAATCCTAGACACTTCCAAATTGAAAGCATCTGCAGATAACAACTTTGAAAGTGACACAAATGAACTGACATTCTGTGACAGGGTAGAAAACATGGTGGAAAAAGGAGAAAATGCTGGTTACCAGCATTTTCTCCTTTTCTCACCATGTTTTCAAAAGCCTTCTCTTTCAGGGTCATTAAAACGCCGAATCGTGTGATAAAGGGTTAAATCCACTATTATCATAATGACAGTTGTATAGACAATCTATTCTGTGTTTTCAGTCACTGGTATTTAACAGTCTGGGCCTATATAAACCTTTTGGCAAATGACAGCATTTCAGACTTGTCAAAATTCAAAACATTTACAGACTACAAATGAAAAGTGTCTCAAATGATGGAAATTTTCTTTGAAAGGAAAGAAAACATTGTGGAAAGAGGAGAAAATGCAGGTTACCAGTAACAATGTTTTCAAAATCTTTTCTCTTCAGGGTCGTTAAAGCACAGGATTGCTTGGTAAATAATTAAGTATGCATTATTTCATGCCTAGTTTTAATAATAAGAGAGTCTTTGTTCAACAGTCACTTGTCCTAGGAGGACATTTCTATTTGTTCCCTTACTTGACAGTTAAAGAAAAGTATGAATCCAATGAATGTTTTACAAGACCAGCTGGATTACTGTATTAACCCTTTCCCCAGTTTTAACAACCCTGAGGAAGAAGCATCTTCTCCCTTTCCCACAATGTTTTTTTTCCCTTTCACAGATGAATTTTGTCATTTGAGCCACATTTAAATTACTGTCTGCAAATTGTTACAATTTAGACAAGTCTATGATTTTGTTGTGTGGTAAAGAGTTTAGTGGACAACATTTATCATTCTGAAATGCAGAGGTATGTTATTTGGCATTGTCTGCATCCTTCTCCATGTCTGTCTATCCATCCACCTGCCTGATTTTTTTCTGTAGAAAAAATGGCCAATTTTGCAAAGGATACATCAGTTAAATACAAACTGATAAATACAGTATATGAAAACATGGATCCTGATAAATGTTAGCATTCATCTTTGTGATATGTACTGTAAAACCAGAATGTTTGTGCCATGGAAACCTTCATGATTTTTGTGTAATATCTGCCAGTGTAAATTTAAGCTACATCAAGGTATATTTTTCCTAGAGACTGGGTCAAGTGAGAGCAGTTGAGGGACCCTTGTCGACATCAACAGTGCCTTTTTTCATAAAAGTTGACCAGAATACCAGCCTGGTGGCAATTAATACTGCCAAAAAAAGGGATGAAGTTCGTCAGGACAGGCCGATGGCACAAAAGTGACTTTTATGAAAGATTGTCTATAGCAGTTTTCAGAGAAATTAAAACATGCACAAGGTCAGTACATGCATTTGGCAATTTTTCAAAATTTTAGACCTGCAATAATATCCAATTTAAAATTTCAAGCGATGTTATCAATAATTCTAGTGTGCTGATAATGTGAATTAATTCCTCAGACCTAATTTCAACACCTACATACATTATAATTATAAGATCATACTGTGTATATACCATTTTTTCAGTTCTATTTGGACTAAATTGGCAATATCTCTATGACCTCCCTTGAACAAAGCTGACATCAGTAATGGAAGTCCAATGTCTTCTCGGCTCTGTTTCTCATTTCTCCAAGCTTGTATTAACTGAAATATTCATAGAGGTTATAACATAAGTGTTTATGTATTATCTTTTTTATCAAACCATTTGACTAGACTTGAATGATGCGAGCCTTGGTGAGCATCAAATACATTTTAAACATCGAGTTTGATAAAAATGATTACACATAAACACAAATGTGAGATTCTATTTATCACACAAAAGGAATAATGGATAAAAAAGTGTCCTGCATCATCACCTTTTGCCTATATACCATTCACAGATCAATGCTTACAGATGTCATTCTGTTTGAAAAGTGTACACACACAAGAAGATAGTTCTGGGACATTTACATCGAAGGTAGGATGAAACAGTTTATAGAGTACAAATCAACAGATTTCTACAATTAATTGATTTCAAATATCTTTCTCTGCATTTTCTGTTGTTAAAAAAAAAACATGAAAACAGTCAAATTTTCCACACATATAACTCTTGGCAACAATGACATCAATTTCCCTCAAATCGGTGAAGTAGCACAAATCCTGGCACATGCTGTAGTTGGTTTTGCAGGCTTCACACACTCATAACTACAAATTGACAAGAAATGGGACCCACAAAACGATAATAAACTAGTGTATTATTGAAATTAAGTCATGGTTTTAATACACTGGTGGCAGAGTTTTTGTGTGATAGAACAAGATTAAAACTTTTTAGAGAGCCAAGGACAAGATCAGTTTGCTTTGCAGATGGTGTAGATCAAATTCAGGCAGCCTCAGACTTGCAGTCTTGATCTTGATCGACACTGCCGTATAGTTTGCAAGATCTCTTGATAAAATTGCTTCAAATTGTGGTAAGTCTTATCTTTGATTATCACAAAGTGTTGAATACTATATAAGTGGAAACTTCGCGACATGGAAATTTTTGCGATTTTGCGAATCTGAAATATTCATAGACTTTTCTGCTTGCGTAATTCACCACAAATATACAGGCAAATAACAAGTGTCTTGAGTTCACAAACATTTCCGTGCGTAAAATGTCTGTAATCAGTAATTCACAAATTTTTCAACATGGGTATATAATTATCCACCTATGCAGTTTGCATAACATCATGCAGTTATGTCTGTTTCTAGAAAAAGCTTAACTCTTTACCACACAATTCTAAGTTGTAATGACCTTAACAAAAAGGACTTATGAAAACATGGTTACGAACAGTGAAAAATACCAATTTCATGTTTTCTAACTCTTCAATTGAAGGCGCAAACAATAGTTCCTGCATACTAGTTACCTAGGTAAACAGTGTGTGCCATTCAACCAGAGGGAAGTATGACGTAATTTACTTAACCCATATTTCTTGCGCTTAATGCAATATTGCAATGTATTGTTATGTGAGGGGGGTACGCCATGGGGAATTACCAAATACAACTGTACTAGATTTTGATGAAAGTCCCAACAAAAAAGGGGTTACATAGAAGCATGAAATAAATAGAATATTTGTTTTTTTTGGTGAAAGATCAAAATTCATTTCATCTCATGAACATCATCTGTAATATTTTCACTCATGGCCGTACCACTCGTGAAAATATTACTGATGATATTCACTTGATGAAATAAATTTCGATCTTTCACTAAAAAAAACAAATATCCTCTATCTCTTAGATTTATCTAGTAAATCACCCATAAGTTGTGGTAAAGATATACCATGTCAACAAAAAGACACTTTTTTGCCATGCATAGCACGCTAAAGCTTTCCTTAAGCCTTTACCACACAATCCTGACTTTTCATGACCCTGAGAAAGAAAGCTTTTGAAACATTGTTGGAAAAGGAGAAAATGCTGGTAACCAGCATTTTCTCCTTTTCCCACAATGTTTTTTACCCTTCCTAAAACATATTTCAATTTTTTGTTCACATTTATTTTGTCATCTGTAAATGCCTTCAATTTGGTCCAGTCCAAAATTTGTCGTTTGGTAATGAGCTAATACCACAAGAATACAACTTTCTTTGCTCTAGCAGAAAAAAGCTTTTGAAAACATTAACTTTGCAAAAAGCAAATCACCCTTAGATAAAAGGCAGATGAAGCTGGTTGTCACATTATCACTTACTGTTGAGAAACCTTACGAAAGTTGAACTTTTTATACCTCTTTGATCTTGTTCTTGAGCTTTCCCTCAATGATTAGAGAGTTCTCTACTTGGCGGAATGTCACACCCATAAGAATACAAATTTTATACCATTCTGTGTTCATCTCTACTATCAACTCTTCAATCAGTGAATCTGTTAAGAATACTGAAAAAACAAACAATTGCATGAAACAGGTGGGTTTAACCTTTCACCAAACAATTCTGACTTTTTACTATCTTGAGGCTTTCAATACTTTACCACACAGTCCCAAGTTTTAACGACCCTGCGATTAAGACCTTTTGAAAACATTATGGGAAAAGGAGAAAATCCTGGTAACCAGCATTTTCTCCTTTTCCCACATTGTTTTCTACCCTTCCCAAAACAAATTTCAATTTTTGAGTCAAGTTTATTTTGTCATCTGCAAATGCTTTCAATTTGGACAAGTCCAAAATATCTTCATTTGGTACAGGGTTAAAGGTATAATGGAGAGGGGAAAAATGCCAGTAACCAGTAGGTTCTCCCTGTCATGCACTGTCTTACACATTTCTAAAGACTGATTTGATTATTTGGCCCATACTTCACTTGTCATTTACAAATGCTCTCAATACTGACTGGCGTAAAGTTTCATAAAGTTTCTAGTAAAGACCTTCAACATTAAAGATAAGATATGCAGTCACTTCATACCATAACCATTTCGTACCATTCCATGTATGACCAATTTATACCTAAAACTTACCACATCATACCATAAATTTACTATTTCATACTATAGCATTCCCACTTCATACTATGATAATACCATCTCGTACCATGACAAAACATATAAAAAAAGTGACAAAAAATGGTATTTAATATATTTACTTAGTATAAACAAATGCTTTGGTAACCCAATTTACAGAATAATATCATCAATCAAATAAGGAAATCACTTAGTATGTGACTGAGAAGATAGGTAACTGGTCTATTTGCCTATAATGTTTGTTGCAGGTTGGGTAATAAGAATTGGGAACAAACTGATTAAATTAAATCGAACATTTAATCAAATTAAGTGAGCCTTGCATAATGCCGAAACAAGGCCAAGGTCAAACATCAAGGTCAATGTGACAATTTTATTTCTTGTAAAAACATAATTTTCCATAATATTCATTTGCTTAAATTACATGCCTTACAAAAGCAATTAATTTTTAACGACCCTCAGAGAAACTGCTATGAAAACATAAAAGGAGATAATCAGAAACTGTTACTGCTCATAATTTTTTTGAATAAATATTTAACTTGAATATAAAGTGTTTTTGTTTTCTTCCTTTAATACTGTCATAACAAAAATTTTTCTTTGTCAAAACTTAGTCATAGGTCCCAAAAAACAAGGTACGAAATGGTATGATTGTATTACAAAGTGGTAAATTATGGTATGAAATGGTAAAAATTTGATACGAAATGGTAAAATTATCATACAAAGTGACTGGTACAAAATGTTTATTGTAAAAATGTCCGTAATTCAAAGATTACAACATGAAACAAGACCATAACATTCAGATGTTACACTAGTAGATATAGAAGATCTTACATGAGTGTTCTTATCAAACAAGTTGACTAAAATTATATGATGCGAGCCTTGGCAAGCGTCATATACATTTTAGTCAACAATTTTGATAAAAATGACAATACATAAACACAGATGTGAGATTCTATTTATCACATGAAATGAATGACAGACAAATAAGTATCCTGCATCATCACCTTCAGCCTTTACACCGTTCACGGGTCCATGTTTACAGTTGTAGGTCAGTTTCAAGCGTGTACATACACAAGTAGATAGGTCTTTGATATTTACCCCGAAAGTAGAATGAAACAGTTTCTACAGGGGATAATTCCACCTATTTCTTCAATGTTGTTGATTTTAAAAAACTTCAGATGCACTTTTTGGTTTTTATTACATATGGAAATAAAGAAAACTTCCCACGTGTATACGACCTACCAACAATGACGTCATTTTTCGGTGTTGTAGTATAAATTCCGGCATGTGCTGTGGCTGGTTTCTCTGGCTTCACAAGCTCATGACTAAAAACTGATCAGAACCGGGCACAAAAAAACGATAATACACTAATGTATTATCGAAAATAAGTCATGGGTTTAATACACTGCTGGAGGAGGTTTTATGTAATAAACTAAGATTAACCATTTATTAGCAGAGCAATTTTTCAGAACAGATGACTTGCAAACCATCTTTGTAAAATAGTGAAAATCAACATGCATGAACCAATGTCTGAAACATAAATACATGTGAAAACATTATGGGAAAAGAAGACATGTTACAAGCAATTTCTCCTGTTAACAATATTTTCAAAAGTAAGATACATTACAGGATGTCAAAATACTGACCTAACATAACCTCTTAACCCTTTACAAAATGACAAAAATTCTACACATGTCCAAATTAAAAGCATTTGCACACAACATATGAAAAGTGCATCAAGTGATGAGACTTCTTACTGGAATGGTAGAAAACATAGTGGAAAAAGGAGAAATCCTGTTTACCCGCATTTTCTCCTTTTCCTACAATGTTTTCAAAGGTTTCTTCCTCAGGGTTGTTAAAATACAGGATTATTTGGTGAGATGCTGAAGATGACTTCCTCATATTGAAGCAGATCATTTTTGAAAAAAAAATAGGGGCAAAAAGATAAATTTCTCCTTTTAACACGATATCATTATGCTTTTCTTTAATGAAACCAGAACTCATGTTACTGACTTCTTCCCTACAAGGATGTTTTCAAAGCCATCTGGTGCAAATTTGTTTCACTCTTTACCACACAATCCCGAGCTCAAACGACTCTGAGGAAAAAAGCTTTTGAAAACATTGTGGGAAAAGGAGAAAAATGCTGATAACCAGCATTTTATCCTTTTCCAACAACGCTTTCTACCCTTCCCAAAACAAATTTCAATTTTTGAGTCAGATTTATTTTGTCATCTGCAAATGCTTTGAATTTGGACAGGTCTGAAATTTTATCGTCTGGTAAAGAGTTAAGAGCCTAAATGGAATTAATAGAAAGCAAAAAAAATTGCATATATAGATGTATCTTACCAATATCTTTCGAATTTTTCTCCACAGAATCACTGATTGATTCAGATCGTACTACAGCCTTTTCTCGTGCGATGTCTATTTTCATAACGTCAATGCTCTTCAACAAGTCCTTTCTGTTCTCAACTATATCATCAGCTTGAACAGAATTACCACTCATGACTGTACTGTCTGTTTTATAGATAAATATTCTGGCACTGACTAGTGGCACATCATCCAGTAACTCAAACATAACAGTGCTTTCTCTTTTCGGATGATACCGTAACACATCCGCTCTCTTATTCTTCTTTGTCACAATATTATCATAGAAAACGATGTTGAATGTTTGTTTTGGACTCGCTGAAAACCTATCTAAAGGTTCCTTTTGTTTCTGTTCTACATAACCTTTTGATGTCCAAACTCTGCGCCTAGTTTCCACCATGCTTTCATCACAGCATTCGACCACCATAAAAAATTTATTCGTTTTTATCGATCTTTTTGACATGCACAGAAAACTAACGGTGAAATCTTGTATTGTCATTTGTTTGAAAATGTCATTGATTTCCTTGGATAGTGCATCTTTCTTGTATGATGGAACTGCCTTCACTACAACTGCATGTCTAAAAGTAAACCAATGTATATGAGCCATGCCCTGTGAAAAGGGGCTTAACCCTTTCCCAAACAAGCCCTGGTTTTCACGTGTCTGCAGTACAAGTCTTTTGAAAACACTGTGGGAAATGGAGAAATTGCTTGTAACAAGCAATTTCTCCTTTTCCCACAGTGTTTTCTACCCTTTTGGAGAACTTTCTGTCATTTTCATCAAATTTAAAGTTGTCGTCTGCAAATGCTTTCAATTTGGACTAGTCTAAAATTTATCGTTTGGGAAAGGGTTAATGCATCTCAGTGATGCATCATACCAAGCAAGTCATCACAGTATCATAGATCCATACTATTCCTATTTGTATAACAACCTACTAAGTCATGAGGTACACTGATCCTTTGACATACAGAAAATTTACAAAAAGCAAAACGTTTCGGCCCAGGTCAGCCTGCGCTGACTGCACAGGCTGACCTGGGTCGATACTTTTTGCAGATGCATTAAGTCCCTTTTTCACAGAGCAAGGATCATAATGTAATACATCAAGGAACCTTTACCAAACAATCCTGTCATAACAACCCTGAGAAATGAAGCTTTTGAAAACATTGTGGTAAGAGGAGAAAATACTGGTAACCAGCATCTTTTCCTTTTCCCACAATATTTTTGACCTTCCACAAACAAGTCACATTATTTCTGCCACAAAAACTACTAGTACGTTATCCGCAAAAATGCTTTCGGTTCAAAAAATCTAAAATTTTGTTGTTTAACCCTTTACCAATCGACAAAATTTGATACTGGACCAAAATGAAAGCATTTGCAGATGACAAATAAAGTGTAGCTTAAACAGTGATTTATGATTGGATAGGGTAGAAAACATAGCAGGAAAAGGAGAAAATGCTGGTAACCAGCATTTTCTCCTTTTCCCACAATGTTTTCAAAAGGCTTCTTTCTCAGGATCGTTAAAAGTTGGGATTGTGTGGTAATGGTTTAATTAAGCACAACAAACCATCTAGAACATATTTCTATCACAAAACTACCCCTGTTTAAATTGTAATATGGCCATACTTTTCTGTCTTACATTTTGTTAGATATAAATATAATGACTCACACTCTGAAAAAAGGGGGCTTAATACATCTCCATGATGCATTATACCAATAAAGCCATCACATAATTATGGATCCATAATAACCACTTTTTTTTCTAATAACCTACTGAATCATTAGGTAGACAGGTCCTTGGACATACAAAAAATTGACCAATAGCGAAAAGTCTCGGCCTAGGTCAGCCTGCGTGGACTACGGAGGCTGAAATGGGCCAATACTTTTCACAGATGCATTAAGCCCCCTTTTCACAGAGCATGGCTCAGTATATAGTTGTTTTCCACCAACCATTTCTGGTCAATGACGGTGATAATATCAGACAATGTGTAACTGAAAATCTGAAATAAACTTGATACATCTACTTACATGGGAAGATCTTTGGTACTAAATGATATGGTCGTATTTGAATGTGTTTGAATGTTCTCTTTCACATGCCAATCTTGATAACCATCTACCTTTGCCAGGACAACAGTTTCTGTTGGATTATCTTGTCCATAGTCATCTGGTATGGGCAGCTGTTACAATACAATACTGACTGGTTCAAAAGCCCATTTCTGATGTTACAAATGACCATACAGGCAGTTATCACTTTACCACACAATCCCGACTTCAAACGACCCTGAGAAAGCAACCATTTGAAAACATTGTAGGAAAAGGCCAAAATGCTGGTAAGCAGAATTTTCTACACTTCCCAAAACAAATTTCAATGTTTGAGTAACATTTATTTTGTCGTCTGCAAATGCTTTCAATTTCGACTGGTCTGAAATTTTGTTGTTCTGTAAAGAGTTCACCCTTTCCCAAAGGACAATTTCTTAGACTCTTCCACATCATAAACATCTGCAGGTGACAAATTTGAACATGGTACAAATGAACTGACAAGACAGGAAACATTGTGGGAAAAGGAGAAAAAGCTGGTTACCAGCCTTTGTCCAGAATATTTTCAAAAAGCTTCTTCTTCAGAGTTTTAAAAAAAGGTAACGGGTTTTAACCATCAACTAACACAAATTACACACAGGGTCTGAAAGGAAGGGAAATATTTTCTCTGACTGAACTGGAAACAATGTTTGGAAAAAAAGGAGCAATTGCTCAATACAATCAACAACCTCTTTTCCCTCAACTTTCAAAAGTTGTTTATTGCTGGGGGAAGAAAACTCATAAAACTATGCTGAAGGATGCCACTGAGGCACAGGCATCCGTTTCCTGACAAACTTCGCCATCCATATAATCAGAGCTCAAGAGAGAGAGATTTTGACTTCAAAATTGAAAATCTTAATAACTCTCCACTAAACCCTATGTTATGGGTGCTCATTAGAATCGTCTCATCGAGACAATTCTAATGAGTACCCACAACATAGGGTTTGGAAGAGAAATAATGGATTTAGACTGCCATCACTCCCTCTTATCTGGAGCTCTGCATATAATGTAATATATAAGTGCCATGCTCTGTCAAAAGGGGGCTAAATGCATCTCTGTGATGCATTACACCAAGCAAGTCATCATATAATTATGGATTCATAAAATCCATTGTGTCTTACACTCAAGTGAATCTGGAGGTAGAATGGTCCTTTGACATGCAGAAAAGTGACCACTAACAAAAAGGTTTCGACCCATGTCAGCCTGTGCTTACATGGGTTGATAATTTCTGCAGATGCATTAAGCCCTCTTTTTCACAGAGCATGGCTCAATTAAGAAATTATATACATGGCAAAGTTTGTCACAAAATGAACCCCTGCGCGTTGAGGTGCTAAAATGGACTCGAAAAAATGGTAAAAAATAACCTGTTGTAGCCTTTGCAGACAGTGTAGTTCAACATCCAACTTCATGCTTTGTGCAGTCTGACTCTATATATCTGCACTGTTCCATTCTTAACTATAAATCATGACCAAACTAGGACTGTCCCAAAGCGGACAAATACCCACCACCAGCACTTTGCCACTGAAGCAACACAATCAGAGAACGGAAATGATTTTCAAAACAAAGACACCAGTGACCTTGACCTGTCACCCATATGACCCAAAAACAATAGGGCACCTCCTTGGATCATGAGCAACACTTGTATAAAATTTTAGGGTCATAGTTTAGATGGCTCTTGAGTTAGAAAAGGTTAGAGTTAGAGCACGGAAATGAAAAACCAGATTGACAGATGGATGAACAAACAGACATGGTGAAACAAGTAAAGCCCACGCTAATTCGTAGGTGGGGGCATTAAAACCACTTAATTTGCGGTAAAATTGTATCTCAAGGCTTTTGACCCTCTACAAAACAATTCCCTTTTTAAACTACCCACAGGACACTGTTAACCCTTAACCAAACAACAAAGCTTTGGACTGGACCAAATTTAAAGCATTAGCAGATGACAAATGGAATCTTGCTGAAATGTTGATTTCGTCATTGATAGGGAAGAAAACATTGTGGGGAAAGGAGAAAATGCCAGTTACCAGCATTTTCTGCTTTTCCCACAATGTTTTCAAAAGCTCTAAATTTTAGGGTCATTGAAAGTTGGGATTGTGTGGTAGAGTTAACAGAATGGTTGCCACATAGAAATGCTGATCCAAGAATTTCTTAGCACATCAAAGTGCAAATATTACATATAATAGTCTTTGTCATGGAAGATTATCTCCTTTTTTCACATTGTTTTCTACCTGTCCAAAGACAAACCACATTATCTGAGTCATACTCAAGTTCTTGTCTGTAAATGCTTTGAGTATGGATGAGTCTAAAATTCTGTTACTTGGTAAAGAGCCCTTTCCCTCCCACACAAAGCCGACTTTTAACAACCTTGAGAAAGAAGACTTTTGAAAACATTGCAGGAAAAGGAGAAAATGCTGTTTACTCCTTTTCCAACAATGTTTTCAAAAGCCTTCTCCCTCAGGGTCGTTAAAAGTCGGTATTGTGTGGTAAAGGGTTAAGAGAATCATGACCTACCTCAACTGTGATAGGTTTTGATGGTAGCACAGAGCTCTGTATTTTATAGAATGGTGTTGAGGACAGGATCTGATTCTCCTCTATCTCTGTATCATCAGGTGGCTCTAGCACCTATCCAATATAGAAACAACTACAACTATTAACTATCTCAGGCCAGCACTGACACAGGCTGATGAATAACCCCTCCCCCTCGTTGTCACTGAATCAGGTAAAAAAATTCAGAGGACCATAAATCCTGAAATTGTCCAATAATCATAACAAAAATTGCAAGCGCACAAGTTCCCATGGGGCTTTTTCTTTCTTTCTTTCTTTTTTTTTTTTTTTTTTTTTTCTTCTTTCTTATATATGAGCCATGCTCTGGCAAAAGGGGGCTTAATGCATCTCCGTAATGCATCATACCAAGCAATCCGTTACATGATCACAGATCTATAAAATGCATTCTGTCTATCAATCGAATGATCATGAGATAAACTGCTCGTTGGACATGCAGAAAATTGACCAATAGCAAAAAGTTTCGTCCCAGGTCTGCCTGTGTGGACTGCGCAGGCTGACCTGGGTCAATACTTTTTGCTAATGCATTATAACTCTTTACTACACAATCTCGACTTTTAACGACCCTGAGGAAGAAGGCTTTTGAAAACATTGTGGGAAAAGGAGAAAATGCTGGTAACCAGCATTTTCTCCTTTTCCCATAATGAATGTTTTCTACCCTTCCCAAAACAAATTTCAGTTTTTCAGTCACATTTATTTTGTCTTCTGGAAATGCTTTCAATTTGGACCAGTCTAAAATTTTGTCGTTTGGTAAACAGTAAAGCCCCCTTTTTACAAAGCATGGCTCATTTATTTCTGCCAATTTTGTTGAAAACTGTGAGAGGAGTAGAGGACACCAACTTTCCTTATAGATGACTGCAGAATAAACTGCAAAATAAACATCCCCTCTCCCGTATGTACTTCTTGTGTGGGGTATCATAAAGGTAATATAACATCCTAGATTCATGCATTTTTCCCTTATCTTGCTACATCTTTATTAAAATAGGCAAAAGTTTATTGCCAAATAATCTCAGGACATAATTTTATGACATGATTTTCATAAACATATGACTGTTGGTAAAACAAACCCTAGAATGATGTCAAGATACTGCCCGATTGATTGGATGGTGTTTTACGCCGCTTTCAACATTATTTCAGTCATATCACGGCGACAGCTCACACATTCATGTATTTCCTAGGTTTTACCAATACTAGGCTCTGAAGTGTCTTGCCCAAGGACACACCCATGAAAAACCCAATGGATCAGGCCAGGCTGTTATGATTGAAGCAACTTATGGGTTAATTCAATGCTCTTCAACAACACAAAAATGTACATACCTGTAATGTTATGACTGAGGTACTATTGAAAGCACCTTTTGGTATAGAAACTTTCACTCGCAAATCTGTGGACAATGTTAGCACTCTGTTCTCCTTTTCCACTGTGATCTCTTCTATAGCAGGTCTACATACCACCACAAAAGCACCTGACTGTCCAAGTTTTGTGTTACATAAGCACAGCCATCCCTAGTTGAAAACATGTAAATGAAACAATGGAACAAATAATCAAGTACAATGAGATCTTTGTTAACTTTTTATCAGTCGAAAAACATTTTACATTATCAATAGTGAAGGCATTTGCAGATGACAATTTAAGGTAGTACCATTCTAATGAAAAACAGCTATTTCCATAATAATATTATCCTAAAAAATGTGCTATGATTAAAAGTGAGTATTATTGTAATACTTTGACTGAGCCACTTTTTCCATTTTTTCCTTCTTAGAATTATCATTTATAAATCTAAAGCCACTCTATTCTCAATACAAAGAGAGATAATAATTACCTCCCTTTTCAGAAAACTAGCAAAAATATCATCAAATAATTTCAAGATAGACAACAAATGAATTTCTGGTCGGTTAGTAATGTTCAAAAATATTATATCAGTATAAATCCTTATTCATCAACTAATAAGCAATTTTATTCCATGTTGCACTAGAAACGTTAGGATGGTAACACCTTAACCCTAGACAATCCCAAGTTTTAACAACCCTGAAGAAGAAGGTTTTGAAAAAATTGTGGGAAACGGAGAAAATGCTGGTAACCAGCATTTTCTCCTTTTCTCACAATGTTTTCTACCCTATCAAACACAGAAATCATCATCTGAGCTATATTTTAGTTATCTGCAAATGCTTTCAATTTGGTCTGGTCTAAATTTTGGTGTTTGGTAAAGAGTTAACTCTTTACCAGATGACAGAATTTTTGCCTCGTCCAAATTGAAAGCATTTGTAGACGACAAATTAAATGTTACTCGAAACATAAAATTTGTCTTCCATAGGGTAGCAAACATTGTGGAAAAAGAGAAAATCTCAGGGTCGTTAAAAGTTGGCAGTGTGCGGTAATGGGTCAAATGCACAATTTAGCTCAAAGCTCAAATAAGTGAATTTGTTCATAAACAGTTGAAAACATTGTATAAGATGTAGAAATGTTACCACCATTTCCTTTTTCTCTTTTCATAATCTACAGGGTTGTTAAAACATGGAATTGTTTGGTAAAGGATAAATTGACTCCAAATTCTCTGTGAAAAGGGAGTTTAACCCTTTTCCTAAATGACAAAATTTTGGACTGGACCAAATTGAGAGCATTTGCAGACAACAAATTAAATGAAGCTCAAATGATGATTTCTGTCTTTGTTAGGGTTGAAAACATTGTGGGAAAAGGGGAAAATGCTGGTTAACAGCATTTTCTCCTTTTCCCATAATGTTTTCAAAAGCCTTCTTTCCCAGGGTCGTGAAAACAGGGATCGTTTGGTAAAGAGTAAATGCATCTGCAAAGAGTATAGACTCATATCAGCATGCACAGTCCGTGCAGGTGGACATGGGTCAATACTTTTTGTTATTGGTCAACTTTCTGCATGTCAAAGGACCAGTCTACCTCATGATTTGGTTGTTAGACAAAATTGATCATATTGATCTATGGTTATGTGATGACTTGCTTGGAATAATGCATCATGGAGGTGCATTAAACCCCCTTATGCCAGAGCATGGCTCATTCATTTACCTACAATCCCTGGCTCGGCCAATTTCTTTCCGAGGATTGATGGTAGTCATTGCGACAGAATTCATTCCCCTCTCACTGCTGACCAATGTTTCGACCATGGTTATGTGGGAAAGCAGCCAGTGGCTTGGAAAGAATATTGTGCATAGTACTACCACACAATTATGGGATTCAACGACCCTTGCAAAGAAGCCTTTTGAAAACATGGGAAAAGGAGAATCAGCATTTTCTCCTTTTCCAACAATGTTTTCTACTCTTTCAGGCACAAATTCCATTATTGGAGCCGCATTAACCCTTTCCCAAACGACAAATTTTGGACTGGTCCAAATTGACAGAGTTTGCAGATGACAATTTTAAATTTGATGAAAATGGCAGAAAGGTCTCAAAAAGGGTAGAAAACATAGTGGGAAAAGGAGAAATTGCTCTTTACGAGCAGTTTCTCATTTTCCCAAAGTATTTTCAAAAGATTTGTACTCAGACACGTGAAAACCAGGGCTTGTTTGGGAAAGGGTTAATCTGTCGTCTGCAAATACTTTCAATTTGGACCAGTCTAAAATGTTGTTATTTGGTAAAGCCATATTGTGCTATATACATGAAGTGGACACTCTCATTTGATGCAAAAGATACAGAACATGCATTTTCCAGGCTGTTTTTGTCAAAATATCTGGCAAAGTTGTGGACATTTCAGATACAAGATCAGACTGCACATTCTGTGTAGTCCAATCTTGGATGACACTGTCTGCAAGTAAAACTTTGTTCTGAGGTTTAAGAGTTAATTAACCCTCAGGCTGCTAAGTGCAACTCAAAGACCTTTTGTGGAGAGTGTAGATCAAGATCAGACTGCACAGAACATGCAGTCTGATCATGGATCTACACTGTCCGATAAGGACATACTTTTCTTTAAAGAAACCAATTTGAAATAGCAACGTTCGTGTTTTTACTATTGGCTTAAAAGTTTCGTTTACATTATTTAGCAGGTGAAGGGGTAAAACTTACATGGTTGTCTTTGTTTACTTCATTGGGAGAGAGGGTAAGACCATTGTCTGTCTTTATCTTTAATTCTTCTTTGGAAGATCGTGGGGCATATTGAACTGGTAGAGTCACCACTGCTGACAGAGGCTCTGAAACCATATAGACACATTGTCACCTACAAGTAACTTTTTTGGTGTAGCTGAATGTGCTGGCTTTTGACCTACTTCTTGGCACTGATAAAGAATGAATACATGGTAAATTTCGTTTGGTCAAAAATGTGCACACATTTATTTGGCTCACACATTTATAATAGGATAAAAAACACTGTAGGAAAAGGAGAAAATGCTGGTTACCAGCGTTTTCTTCTTTTCCCACAATGTTTTCAAAAGGCTTCTTCCTTAGGGTCGTTAAAAGTGGGGATTGTGTGGTAAAGGGTTAAACAGAATACCTTTGACTGGTTCCAAAAATCTGTACATGAAGACATCACTGATCACATCATCTGTATCTTGTATATTGAAGGTCAAACCACACTGGTCAGCTCCTTGACGCTTACAGACCATGACAGACTCGTCTGTCTGTTTATGTGCAGTTGTGTTGATGGCAAGACATGTATTGGTAAACTTGGTTGTTTGATTGGGATGCAGTTTTTCTACATCAATTCTGTGTTAATGATAACAAAAAACATCTTTTAACAAAAAGAAAGATGGTGTAAATTTGCCAGCCAATAGGCAGGGGTCCTTAGAATAAATATGTTTACAGTTTTGACCAAAGGGGCCCTTAGAATAGACATTTCTACATTTTTTACCTGTCCGAAATTTCTATTCATTCCTTTCTTATCAGTACCAAAAACTAGGTCAAAACCCAGCACAGCCAAAAAGTATGTGAAAATGAATGAAAATAAGTATAGAATATAACGGGAGCTATCTGCAAAGACTAGTAATAGCTGCAATAGCAGCAAAGAAGTTAAAGAAGCCAACTTATTATTCCTACCAAATGTTTTGATTGAGAAAGCTTAACTCTTTACCAAACAATAAAAGTGAGACTTGTCAAAACTGAAAGCATCTGCAGATGACAAAATCCTTGTGACTGAAAAACTGAAATTTGTTTTGGGAAGAGTAAAAAACATTGTGGGAAAAGAAGAAAATCCTCGTTACCAGTATTTTCTCCTTTTCCCACGATGTTTTCAAAAGACTTCTTTCTGAGGGTGTTTAAAACTTGGGATTATGTGGTAAAGGGTTAAACCCTTAAACTGGTGAACATATCAAACTAGAACTGTCCCAAAGCCAACAAATACCCCTCACCAGCACATTGTCACTGACGCAGCACGATCAGAGAACGGAAACGATTTTCAAAACAAAGATCACTAGTGACTTTGACCTTTGACCCATGTGACCCAAAAACAATAGGGCACCTTTCTTGGGCCATGAGCAACACTTGTATAAAGTTTTTGGGTCCTAGGTCAAATAGCTGTTGAGTTACAGCATGGAAAAGATTTTCAAACGAAGTCCACCTGTGACCTTGACCTTTGATCAATGTGACTTAAAAACAATAGAGCATCTCCTTTGGTCATGAGCAACACTTGTATAAAGTTTCAGGGTTCTACATCAGATTGCTTTTGAGTAAAAGTACGGAAACATAAAACAAGATGGATGGATTGACAGACAGATGGAGAGACACGGTGAAACCAGTTTACCCCCTGCGATTTTGCAAGTGGGGGGTAATGAATATTTACAAGTAGTAGTAAGGACCAAAGTATCGCGTTATCAAAAATGTTTTACAAAACTCACCATACCAGAAAGTGTAGATCCAAGACCAGACTGCAAATTTTGTGCAATCTGTTCTAGATCTACATGTTGGCAAAAAATTCCAGAAGTCATGCTTAGCAGCCTAAGGGTTGATTTATCACCTCCTGAAGCAAGTTTGAAACAATGAATCTGGCATATCCTTTTAAAATATTGATTATCGGCATAATTTTGGGTTTGTCATTTAACAGCCTTGAAAATGCAATTTTGGCTGTTTAATCCTAACTCCAATTGTTCATTTCATTTTAGCCATGCTCTGAGAAATGGGGGCTTAATGCATCTGCGAAAAAGTATAGACCCAGATCAAGCAGGCTGACCTGGGTTCAAACTTTTTGCTATCAGTCAATTTTCTGTGTCCAAGGATCAGTTCACCTTATGATTAAGTCGATTATTAAAAAAAAGTAGCTTTTATGGATCACTAATTATGTGATAGCTTGATTGGTACAATGTATCACAGTGTTGCATTAAGCCTTCTATTGCCAGAGCATGGCTCATTTATGTTAGCTGTAACTCTATACCAAGTCTGCTAGGTTTAACTGTTTACCACACGATCCCGAGTTTTAACGACCCTCAGGGAGAAGGCTTTTGAAAACATTGTGGAAAAAGGAGAAAATGCTGGTAACCAGCATTTTCTCCTTTTTCCACAGTACTTTCTACTCCATGAAAGACAAATTTTATGTTTTGAACTACAATTAATTTGTCGTCTGTAAATGCATTCAAATTGGACCAGTCTAAAATTTTGTTGTGTGGTTAAAAGTTAAGACTTGTTCAGATTATCTAATAAAAGCCTCTTTCCGTGGGGTCAATAGACGGATTGTTCGAAACAGGGTTTAACCTTTTGAAAACATCGTGGGAAAAGAGAAAATGCTGATAACCAGGATTTTCTCCTTTTCCCACAGTGTTTTCTACCCTGTCAATGACACTTTCATCTTTTGGGCCACCTTTAATTTGTCGTCTGCAAATGCTTTAAATTTGGACCCCTCTAAAATTTTGTTGTTTGGTAACGAGTTAAGGAAAAGAATAGTAAAGTTAAAGCAGCAAATGGTAGGTTTTATTTGTTTAAAAAAAAAACATTGATAAACTCTCACTTTGTAGATGGTACTGTTGACAAAGTTTTGTCAAACTCCTTCCTTGGATATTTTGGACTACAATATGAAGCAGCTGTTTGTCCAGCCTGGAAATATAATGGAATATCAAATATCAAACTGTACAACTGTAACAAGGATGCAAAGACTAAAACGCAGTTTCCCTCTACATTTACTCGACAGTTTACATGTATTTACGAATACAATGACGCAGAAACCTGAAAAAAAAAAATGAACGTTTAAAAGACACCGTTCTTATGAAAATATAAGAAACAAGCAATGAACAACTCTAAAGCACACATCTGGCAACAATTACCTACCAGGATACAAATTCGATACAAATTAGGACACTGCAGAACCAGTCTATATAATATTTTAGACTTGGCTGTTGCTGCCCCATCCAAAGTATAGACAGGCTGTACAGTGTGCTCATCCATCAGAATTCAGTATTGTAGCCAAGCATGTTGCATAACCTTATAGTATCAACCTCAACAACTGTGTAGTTCTTACCAAATGACAAAATTTTAGACTGGTCCTGATTGAAAGCATTGGCAGACGACACATTAAAAATATAGTTGAAATGACGGTAAATTTCTGTGAAAGTGTAGAAAACCTTGTGGGAAAAGGAGAAAATGCTGGTAACCAGCATTTTCTCCTTTTCTCACAAGGTTTGAAAAAGGCTATTTCCTTAGGGTTGTTAAAACCCGGGCTTGTAAGAAGCTAAAAACTTACCTTATCCTTGATTTCTGGATTAATTCCACACAGAAGCAGAAGTTCCACAATATCACTATGGCAACCTAGTACGGCTTCATGGAGGGCAGTTCTTCTGTTTACCTGTAGGAAAAGTTTTACATCTTTTATTGTTCAAAAGTTCACTCCTACTATCCTAACTCAATTTGCATCGTGTGACTCTTACGGTGGCACAAAAGTGACATGGAAGATATATTTTATACTATGTGCGCACGTAATAGTTATTACGTGCGCACATATTAGTTAATACGTGCGCACGTATTAGCTACTGCGTGCGCACGTACTAGCTACTGCGTGCGGACGTAATAACTAATACGTGCGCACGTAATACTATTGCGTGCGCACGTATTAGCTAATACGTGCGCACGTATTAACTAATATGTGCGCACGCAATAGTATTACGTGCGCACGCAGTAGCTAATACGTGCGCACGTATTAACTAATACGTGCGCACGTATTAACTAATACGTGCGCACGTAATAATCGACCAATCAGTTTATAAGGAACAGAAGCCATATTGTTGCGAAGGAAGGGCAAAATTACATTGGTCCAACACGGCAACAGATGTGCATACATCTGACACCCAAGTAAAAAATCAAGTAGAGCTATTACTTCTTAAATCGTTTAGGCATACTGCGATTATTTTAAGTATCTGTACCTTGGTACGGTACAGTAACTATTAATACTCTAGCCTACGGTCCATCGAATTACCCCAAACCACCCCAAACCACCCCGAAACACCTTTTATATGATGTAAAATTATTAATACAGTAAGGGTTGGTTGAATTGTTGGGTAAGGATCACTTTTAACAAAAAATATCTATATTACGTCCTGTCACGTTAGCCTAAGGATAAAAGGACTACATGCATTACATGCGCTAGAGACTTTTTGGCCCCATTGAGATCTGGGACCATAATGTCTGACTGTCTGAAAAAGTTCGTTCATGCCTCCAAACTATATGTAATCAGAATGGCAAACATTGTGGACCCGGATCCGACTGCCCCTTGAAAGAGCAGTCTGATCTGGGTCCATTATGTTTGGTCATGTCTGACTGTCTGAAAAAGTTCGTTCATGCCTCTATATGTAGTTAGAATGGCAAGCATTGTGGACCCAGATCCGACTGCCCCTTGAAGGAGCAGTCTGATCTGGGTACATTATGTTTGGTCATGTCTGACTGTCTGAAAAAGTTCGTTCATGCCTCCAACCTATATGTAGTCAGAATGGCAAACATTGTGGAATCAGATCCGACTGCCCCTTGAAGGAGCAGTCTAATCTAGGTACATTATGTTTGGTCATGTCTGATTGTCTGAAAATGTTCATTCATGCCTCCAACCTATATGTAGTCACAATGGCAAGCATTGTGGACCCAGATCCGACTGCCCCTTGAAGGAGCAGTCTAATCTGGGTACATTATGTTTGGTCATGTCTGTCTGTCTGAAAAAGTTCGTTCATGCCTCTAAACTGTATGTAGTCATGCTGTCAGAATGGCAAACTTTGTGGATCCAGATCCGACTGCCCCTTAAAGGAGCAGTCTAATCTGGGTACATTATGTTTGCTAATGTCTGACTGTCTGAAAAAGTTCGTTCATACCTCCAAACTATATGTAGTCATGCTGTCAGAAAGGGAAACTTTGTGGACCCAGATCATGCGCGGATCCAGATATCTTTCTCGGGGGGGTCCCACCGCAAACGCACTCTTCTTATTATATGATACTTTGATTTCGGATTTCAGTGGATGTAAGTCAACGTTTCCAGTTCTAACCATGAGGAGGTCTCCACATTTAGAACCGTTTATTTTTTATATTCATGACTGTATTTTACATAAATGCTGTGCAATATCAAACCAGTACCATTTCACGAATCCGATAACCACATTTTTCCAAAATTCCAGGGGGGGTCCGGACCCCCGGTCCCCCCCCCTCTGGATCCGCCCATGAAGATCCAACTGCCCCTTGAAGGAGCAGTCTGATCTGGGTCCATAATGTTTGGTCATGTCTGACTGCCTGAAAAAGTTCGTTCGTGCCTCCAAACTATATGTAGTCAGAATGGCAACAGATACCGTAATTTATATAAGTTTTAGGGAAGTTAGATATATGCAAACATTGTGCAGCCAGATCACCAGACTGCTACTAAAGTAACAGTCTGATTGGGGTCCACGGTGTTAGGCATTCAAACTACATCTTTTGAACCATAGATATTTCAGTTTAAGGAAAATTAATTATTGTGTATGCCATTTTCAATTTGATTTATACTGTTCCTGCATCTTAAACCGTTGTAAAATGATATCACTTTAAACGCCTTTTTTGTTTTCTTGAGGTGTTTTGGGTAGTTTTCGGTGACAAAACTCCTTGTATAGCTCATCAGTCTTTCGTACCCTACAAATCATTCCACCCCCAACCCCACCACAGTATTAATTTTATATGATAAAAGGTGGTTTGGGGTGTTTTGGGGTGGTTTGGGGTGTTTTGGGGTGGTTTGGGGTAATTCGATGGACCGTAGGCTAGAGTATTAATAGTACAGATACTTAAAATAATCGCAGTATGCCTAAACGATTTAAGAAATAATAGCTCTACTTGATTTTTTACTTGGGTGTCAGATGTATGCACATCTGTTGCCATGTTGGACCAATGTAATTTTGCCCTTCCCTCGCAACAATATGGCTTCTGTTCCTTATAAACTGATTGGTCGATTATTACGTGCGCACGTATTAGTTAATACGTGTGCACGTATTAGTTATTACGTGCGCACGTATTAGTTATTACGTGCGCACGCAGTAGCTAGTACGTGCGCACGCAGTAGCTAATACGTGCGCACGTATTAACTAATACGTGCGCACGTAATAACTATTACGTGCGCACGTAGTATAAAATATATCTTCCATGTCACTTTTGTGCCACCGTAGACTCTGCTAACATGACTGCTATATATGGATATTCCAATGAAGGTTAAACCCTTTCCCAAACTAGAACTATTACAAAGCAGACAAATATCCCCACCTGCACCTTGTCACTAAGAAAACAAAGTTCACCGGTGAACTTGACCTTTGACCCATGTGACCCAAAAACAATAGGGCACCTCCTTGGGTCATGAGGAACACCTGTATGAAGTTTCAGGGTCCTAGGTCAAACAGCCTTTGGGTTAGAGCATGGAAACAAAAAGATGGACTGATTGACAGACTGCCAGACAGGGTAGAAAACATTGTGGGAAAAGGAGAAAATGCTGTTAACCAGCATTTTAACTTTTTTCCATGATGTTTTCAAAAAGCTTCTTCCTCAGGGTTGTGAAAACACAGAATTGTTTTGTATGGGGTCACATGTGCACACATTTTGGCAAAATGAGAAAATGTTTGTAACAAGCACTTTCTCCTGCTGCCACAATGTTTTTGAAAGTGGTCTGCTGCAAGGCAAGTAAAGTTGCCTGCAGGAGGTAATGTGTAAAACAACATGTGACAAATTGTTAAACTTTAATCCTTTACGACACAATCTCAACTTTTAAGGACCCTGAGGAAGAAGGCTTTTCACCCTTTAACACACAATCCGGACTTTCAACGACCTTGAAAAAGAAGCCTTTTGAAAACATCGTGGGAAAAGGAGAAAATGCTGGTAACCAGCATTTTCTCCTTTTCCCACAATGTTTTCTACCCTTCCCAAAGGAAATTTCAATGTTTCAGTCACAATTAAGTTTCAGGGTTTTAGGTCAAATCACTTTTGAGTTAGAGCACGGAAACATAAAACAAGACAGATGGATTGACAGACAGACGGACAGACAGACATGGTTAGACCAGTATACTCCCTGTGATTTCCCAAGTGGGGGGTATAATGAACATTTACAAGCAGTAGTAAGGACCAAAGTATCTTGTTATAAAAAATGTTTTCATTCTACAAAACTCACCATACCCGACATTGTAGATCCAAGACCAGACTGCAAATTTTGCGCAGTCTGTTCTATATGTACATGTTAGCAAAAAGTTCCAAAAGTTACGCTTAGCAGCCTAAGGGTTGATTTATCACCTCCTGAAGCAAGTTTGAAACAATGAATCTGGCATATCCTTTTAAAATATTGATTATCGGCATAATTTAGGGTTGTGTTGCTTAACAGCCTTTCAAAAAGCTTCTTCCTCAGGGTTGTGAAAACACAGAATTGTTCTGTATAGGGTCACATGTGCACACATTTTGGCAAAATGAGAAAATGTTTGTAACAAGCACTTTCTCCTGATGCCACAATGTTTTTGAAAGTGGTCTGCTGCAATGCAGGTAAAGTTACCTGCAGGAGGTAATGTGTAAAACAACATGTGACAAATTGTTAAACTTTATTCCTTTACCACACAATCACGACTTTTAAGGACCCTGAGGAAGAAGGCTTTTATCCCTTTAACACACAATCCGGACTTTCAACGACCTTGAAAAAGAAGCCTCTTGAAAACATTGTGGGAAAAGGAGAAAATGCTGGTAACCAGCATTTTCTCCTTTTCCCACAATGTTTTCTACCCTTCCCAAAGGAAATTTCAATGTATCAGTCACATTTATTTTGTCGTTTGCAAATGCTTTCAATTTGAACTAGTCTGAAATTTTGTTGTTTGTTAAAGAGTTAAAAACATTGTAGGAAAATGAGAATATGGTAGTAACCAACATTTTCGTCTTTTCCCACAGTGTTTTCTACCCTTCCCAAAACAAATTTCAAAGTTTGAGTCACATTTATTTTGTTGCCTGCAAAATGCTTTCAGTCTGGACAATTCTGAATTCTTATCGTTTGATAAAGAGTTCAATTCTTTATAATATGAGCCATGCTCTGCAAAAAGGGGAGTTAATGCATTTGCAACATGTCTGGACCCATGTCAACCTACGCAGGTTGACCTGGGCTGAAACTTTTCACTATTGGTCTGTTTGCTGCAAGTCAAAGGGCCAGCTTGCTTCATGATGCAGTCGTTTGTTAGACAAAATGGCATTTGTGGATACATCACCATGTGATGACTTGCTCGGTAGCATACATCATTGAGATGCATTAAGCCCCCTTTTGCCTGAGCATGGCTCATCTGTATTTAACAAAACTTATATGAATATTAAATGTCTACTACCTTGTTAAAAGAATTTATTCCTAGACCTTTCTTTAACAGCAGATCTACCATTTGTAGTGCCCCTTTGGAGGCAGCCAAGTGTAAAACATTTCTTCCATCCTGAAATAAAAATCTCTATAAAATATACTAGGTCTGTTGACAGGGGAAAAAATTCTGTACACTCTAACATTTTAATTGAATAAGTTTGCATTAGTTTTATGGTTTAACTATTTAACAAACAACAAAATTCTAGACCTGTCCAAATTGAAAGCATTTGCAGACGAAAAAGGAAATGTGACTCAAAAATTGGAATTTGTTTTGGAAAGGGTAGAAAACATTGTTACATGGTTACCAGCATTTTCTCCTTTTCCCACAATGTTTTCAACAGCCTTTTCTTTTAGGATCGTTAAAACTCAGGATTGTGTGGTAAAGAATTAAACATATCAGTTTTTATTGCAGAGGTTACCAAACTCTCACTTGATTCATAGTTTAACTCTTTACCAAACGACAAAATTTTACACTAGTCCAAATTGAAAGCATTTGCGTATGACCAAATAAATGCGACTGAAAAATTGAAGTTTGTTTTGGGATTGGTAGAAAACATTGTGGGAAAAGGAGAAATTTTCAGCATTTTCTCCTTTTCCCACAATGTTTTCTAAAGCAATTTTTCTGAAGGTCGTTAAAAGTTGGGATTGTGTGGTAAAGGGTTAAAAATAATGGCCCTTAAATGCTCACTGAAAACAATTTGTACAGTAGAGAAACATTTTTTCACACAGAAGCATTTTGTAGATGTACTATTTATGATACGAGTATATGTAAAACAACAGCAGGTTTGTGCACATCACAAGTTAACTCAGGTTATACTTTTTCCATACTTAGTAACAGAGTGTTTGATTCTTCCATAACCATTGGTTAGAAACATAAGCTGACTTTAGGTTGACTTTGAGTTAGCAATGAGTAAAGCGCTCCAAAATGAGCAAGTACAATTGAAAATGTTCACTAGAATAAATGGGTAATGCTCTCTGAAATGGGGGCTTAATGCATCTGTGAACAGTATCAACCCAGGTCGGCCTATGCAGTCCGTGCAGGCTGACCTGGACTGAAACTTTTCGCTATTGGTCAATTTTCTGTATGTCCAAGGGCCAGTCTACCTTGTGATTCAGTCGGTTGTTAAAAAAGGTGGCTAACATAGATTCATAATTATATGATGGCTTGATAGCTACAATGCATCACAGAGATGCATTAAGCCCACTTTTGCCAGAGCCTGGCCCCAATATTTATTTTCATACAGTCACACTATTCTATGGATATATTCATGCTTAACAGGAACTCTGTAATGTCGGTATCTGATGATTTATTTGCAATGTGTAGTATTGAGTAGCCATCCTGCATTAAACAGTGTCATGTTTATCAACACAAGTCGCCGAGCCCCTGTAGCTCGGTTTGTAGTGCACAGGACTTGAGAACAAGGGGTTGCTGGTTCGATCCCCAGCTTGGCCAATTTCTTTCCGAGGACTGACAAGAGTCATTGCGACAGGATTCATTCCTCTCTCACCGCTGACCATTGTTTCGACAATGGTTATGTGGGAAAGCAGTCAGTGGCTTGGAAAGAATATTGTGTGGTGTGCTGGTAAAAGAAACTCCAGGAATGCATGGATAGGTGCACTGGCTGCCACGATATAACTGAAATAATGTTGAAAACTGCATTAAACACCATACAATCAATCAATCAACCAACAAAACTCCCTTGTGAAAGGTATATCACTGACTATTACAATGAAAGTGAATGTCAAGCTGTTCACTCTTTACTAGTCAACAAAATTGTAAAAACTTGTCCAAACTGAAAGCATTTGCAGATGACAAATTCATTGTGACTCAAAGGATGGGACCTGTCTTTGAAAAGATAGGAAAAGTTGTTGGAAAGGAAGAAAACACTGGTTTCCAGCATTTTCTCCTTCCTCCACAATGTTTTCAAAGGTGTACTTTGTCAGGGTCACTAAGACTCAAGATTGCGTGGTAATGGGTTTAAATAAACAAAGACAGTCAAAAAGTTTATTATTTCAAATACTCATTTTCACCTTGTCACACCATTCTAGGGATACATTTCTACTCAACAGTAGATCTACAATGTCAGCATTCCATGATTTTATTGCACTGTGCAGTACTGAATCACCATCCTGTAAGAAAAACTCCCTTATGAAAGATTCAAGAATTTCTACGAACAAATCTGTACCAAACAACAAAATGTTGGCACTGCCCAATCTGAAAGCATTTGCAGATGACAAATTAAATGTAACTTTAACTGTTTACCAAACAATCTTAGGTTTTAATGACCCTGGGAAAAGAAGCCTTTTGAAAATATTGTGGAAAAAGGAGAAAATGCTGGTAACCAGCATTTCCTCCTTTTCTCACAATGTTTTCTACTCCATCAAGGACAAATCGGGCATTATTAGTCACATTTAATTTGCCGTCTGCAAATGCTTTCAGTTTGGACAAGGCTAAAATTTTGTCGTTTGGTAAAGAGTTAAACATGAAATTTGTCTTTCATAGTGTAGAAAAAATTGTGTGAAAAGGAGAACATGCTGGTTACCAGCATTTTCCCCTTTTTCAAGAGCTTTCTTCTACAGGGTTGTTCATAGTCGGGATAGTGTGGTAAAGAGTTAAAGTGATATGTTAAGCTTTCATTTCTTTACCAGAAAACAAAATCCTACCCTAATTCAAAGTGAAAACATTAGCAGACAACAAATTAAATGTGGTATGGCTAGACAACAGGATTTGTCTTTGAAAGGGTAGAAGACATTGTGAAAGATGGAGAAAATGCTGGTGTTTACCAGCATTTTCTCTTGATCAAAGAATGTTTTCAAAAGCCTTCTCCCTTGGGTTTCTTAAATACAAAATTGTATGGTAAAGCGTTATTCAAGTTTTTCTCACATATAAATGGATTTTGAAAACATCCAAGACAAGCAATTTTCACAAACAAAAAACTTTTCTTGACTGTGGCTACCACATCCACTGGAATTTTTCCATAACTGTCCATTATAAAATTTGTGATTGCTGATACATTGTTATAATAAAAAAGGAAACTCAATTCTGAATATAAATAAAAGTACTATCAGTAATGAAATAGACCAGAAAACAGTGATGCATTTTGAATGGTAACTCAATCTGTCTCTCTATTCTTAAAAGAAAAGAATAATACTCATTATCTCTGTAGCAGTCAACTTCGACTTGATTGATTGATTGAATGGTGTTTTATGCCGCTTTCAACAATATTTCAGCCATATCACGGCGACAGCTCACATATTCATGAGTCGACTTTGAAAATGTCCATGTAAAATATCAGCAACCCATATGAATTAACCCTTAAAGCACCTTTCAACTGCTATAGTTGCCTTTGCAGCCAGTGTAGATCAAGACTGCACAAAACGTGCAGTCTACATTGTCAACTTTGCTATAACACTGCAGACAAAACGCAGCCATGAATTTGTGATCATCTGGGTCCTATTTTACACTGAAAATATCTGCTGGGTTTATTTGGCGCTTTAAGGGTTAAATTTGAAGACATGAATAGTATGACATACAGAGGCAAATGGAAAAACTGCTCATTATGAGCATTTATGCCTTTGCTACAATGTTTTCAGAAGTATTTTTTCCAGGACAAAATTAGACTGCAAAAGGCAAAGTATTGAAACATCAATGGCAATAAACTTAGGCAAATTCATGAAAAGACTTCCATTTACCTTTTACCACACAATCCCGACTTTTAACAATGCTGAGGAAGAAGCCTTTGAAAACATTGTGAAAACAGATGAAAATGCTGGTAACCAGCATTTTCTCTTTTTCCCAAAATGTTTTCTACCATATCAATGGCAAAACTCCTCATTTGCGTCACATTTAATTTGTCGTCTGCAAATGCTTTCAATTTGGATTAGTCCAAAATTCTGTTGTTTGGTAAAGAGTTAGGTATACCTCATCTGAAAAAGCAAGCTTCAGTTTGGGGTTACTATCCAGAATAAAGCGCACTTGTGCTGCATCATTTGTTTTGATTGCCTCTAGAATCTGTAACGATAGAAAATACATTTTGAAAAAAATTCAACAACATGTTGTTTGTTTTGTGTTTGGCTATATTTGAATAGTATGTTATTTATGATGGCCAGTGCACCTATCCATGCATCCCTGCTGTACTACACAATATCACATCTCCAAAGCTGCTTTCCCATACCAGGAATGTTCTGTGTTGAAAGAGCAATATCCTTAGGCTGTTGCCACGACTATCATGACACCTTGGGAAGAAATTCAGAAATTCAGAATCCCTTGTTTTCAAGCTTCAGTCATAGGCAGAGCTTGTGGCACAAAAATAAGAATTGGTTGATGGACCAAAAGGAAATGAGTAGATGCTTGTCACTGAATACTACAACAAAATATCAGTGATACCAACTGTTTCACAATAAACCCCTCAAGCTATAGATACACTGAATGGATGAAAATTAATGGACTATAGTATAGATCAAACACAACAAATTAATACCCTGGTTAAGATATGAGCCATGCTCTGTGAAAGGGGGGCTTAATGCATCTGCGAAAAGTATCGACCCAGGTCAGCCTGCGCAGTTCGCGCAGACTGACCTGGGCCGAAACTTTTCGCTATTGGTCAATTTTCTGTATGTCCAAGGACCAGTCTACCTCATGATTAAATCGGTTGTTAAAGACAGTGGTTATTATGGATCCATCATTATGTGATGGCTTGATTGGTATTATTGCATCACGGAGATGCATTAAGCACCCTTTTGCCAGAGCATGACTCATATATATATATGTCTCTCAGCATATACGACAGTATTGATGGAACATTCAACCTGATTTTATGCAGTCTAATCATGGTCTTCACAGGCTGCACTGACACCCCGAGCCATGCTCATCATTCTACATGCAAATTCTAACATGATAAGGTAAGAAAAAATCTTCTATAATTTGTATCTTCTTCATTTACTCTTTACCAAAAGCATTTGCAGACAACAAATCAAATGTGACTCATATATTGAAACACTGAAATTTATTTTGGGAAGGATAGAAAAAATTGTGGGTAAAGGAGAAAACATTGGCAACCAGCATTTTCTCCTTTTCCCACAAAGTTTTCAATAGGCTTCTTTCTCAGAGTCCTTAAAATTTGGGATCATGTGGTAAAGGGTTAAAGTTTCTTAGGTATGTAAATGGCTGGTAACTCGTCTTAACAAACCACAAAGATTTAAAGGCTCTGTAGTCAGTCTAAGTGTGAATAGTTACTAGGATTCAGAAAACTGTACATGTATACCATTATACATGTATATAATTTCTAAATTATTGTCAAGTCTGAGCTGATTTATGATCTTTTCAAAAGATGTTAAATGTCAGGACATAAAATTGGTTCCATTGTGTTTAACCCTGTACTCAACATTATTATATTGCAGCAGCCAGTACACCTATCCGTGCTTTCCATTGCTGGAGTTTCTTCTTACCAGTACTTTGCACTATTTTCTTCTCATGCCACTGGCTGCTTTCTCACATACCATAACCATCATCGAAACAACAATCAGTGGTTAGAGAAGAATGAATCCTGTTGTGATGAATAGCATCAATCCTTGGAAAGAAATTGGCTGAGCTGGGGATTCCAACCAGTTACCCCCTGGCCTCAGCTCCTGTCAGTCACAGACTCAGCCACCAGGCTTGGCATGGGGTTACAAAAAAAGGTGTATTTGGACAGCACATGGCTTTGAAAAATTCATAAACCATAGCATATCCCCAAATGACAAAATTGTGGACTCATTCATATTTATAGGTATTTGCAAAATAAAAGAAATAAATGTGGCTCAAATGATGGGATTTGTCTCTGAAAGGGATAGAAAACATTGTGGGAAAAGGAGAAAATACTGGTGACAAGCATTTTCTCCTTTTCCCACAATGTTTTCAACAGCTGTTTTCCCTAGGGTAACTAAACCTTGGGATTGTTTGGTAGAAGTACCTTGAGCTGTGCATCCTCAGCTTCAGGCAGTCTGTCTTCATCGAAGGCGTCAAGACTAAAACTTCCATTTCGATTGTGAGATGACAGGTTTGAGTACACACCGAAACTGGTAGTTTCCCTCTAAAAATATCATAAAACAGAAAGATACAACTGTACTAGTACTGTAACTCTTTTTCGTGAGGGTAACCTGTAAAAAATATTTTGCATTTTTAACCCTTTGAGTCCAGAATAAAATCAATAGCTATGTTTTGTCTGGAAACAAGTTGATTGATTGATTGTATAGTGATTAATACTGTTTAAACATTTCAGTCATATCGCCGTGGCCAGTGCACCTATCCATGCTTTCCTGGAGTTTCTTTTACCATTTCCATGTATAATAGTCTTTCCAAGCCACTGGCTTCTTTCCCATATAACCATTGTCAAAACAATGGTCAGCGGTGAGAGAGGAATGAACCCTGTTGCAATGACTATCTCTATCCTCAGAAAGAGGCAGGGATCGAACCAGTGACTCCCTGTTCTCAAGTCCTGTACAATACAAACTGAGTTGCCCGTGCTTGGCCCCAAAATAAAACCAAAATAATTACAATGTCATTGTTGGCTTTTATCCAGAATATTTCTTCAAAGCAGACAGTGTAGATCAAAGATCAGATGGAACATTCTGACTAGTCTGATCTTGAACTAAACTGGCCGCAGAAGCAACTAAAAGTGTGAAAGGTGCTTTAACTCTTTGCCACAAAATCCCGAGTTTTAACGACTCTGAGGAAGAAGCCTTTTGAAAACATTGTGGAAAAAGGAGAAAATGCCGGTAACCAGCATTTTCTCCTTTTCCCACAATGTTTTCTACCATATCAGAAACAATTTACATCATTTGATTCATCTTTCACTTGTCGTCTGCATTCATATTATGCTTTCAATTTGGACAAGTGTACATTTTTGTCGTTTGGTAAAGAGTTAAGGGTCAACACAGGTCTAATAATATTGATGATGTCACACTGTCCACATTATGAACTTCACAGTCATTATCTCCTGGAAGTACATTAACCCTTTCCCAAACAAGCCCTGGTTTTCACGTGTCTGCAGTACAAGTCTTTTGAAAACACTGTGGGAAAAGGAGAAATTGCTCGTAACGAGCAATTTCTCCTTTTCCCACAGTGTTTTCTACCCTTTTTGATAACTTTTTGCCATTTTCATCAAATTTAAAATTGTCGTCTGCAAACTCTCTCAATTTGGACCAGCCCAAAATTTGTCGTTTGGGAAAGGGTTAAATCTTAAAGCTCAGAGTAAACAAACTTGAAACATTCAGTCTGAAAAGACACCGAAATAAGTGTCATTTACAGACTGAGTTGGGACAAAAAGTCTAAGCACAGGAAACAGTGTAGATCATCATCAAAGATCAGACTGCATGTTTTTTTAAAGTCTGATCTTGATCTACAGTGGTTACAGAATTAATTATAGTTGTGAAAGGTATTTTCAGACATTAAGTCAAATAACAAAAACTTTTTTAACTCTTTACGACATGGAAAAATTTTTAGACTTGTCCAAATTCAAAGCATATGCAGACCATGAATCAAGGATGGCTCAAATGATGAAACATGCCTTTAATTGAATAGAAAACATTGCCGGAAAAAGAGAAAATGCTGGTAAACAGCATTTTCTCCTTTTCCCACAATGGCTTCAACAGCTTTCTTGAGATTGAGTTGTAAAGGGTTAATATGACAGTGTATTCAACATTTGAAATAAATATGATTGTATGTTATGATCACACACAAACAAAAATGTTATTGTTCCACACTGTGAATTAACCCTTTACAACACGATCCCGAGTTTTGACGACACTTATGAGAAAGGCTTTTGAAAACATTGTGGGAAAAGGAGAAAATGCTGGTAACCAGCATTTTCTCTTTTTCCTGTAATGTTTTCTACCCTATCAAAGTAGGAAATCATTATTTGTTCTCCATTTCATTTGTCGTCCACAACTGCTTTCAATTTGAACCAGTCTAAAATTTTGTTGTGTAGTAAACAGTTACTAGCATGATCTTTTACCAAAGGAAAAATAGTACTCTAAACAAAGTAGCATTTTTTTAACTCTTTACCAGATGACAAAACTTTGGACTTGTCCAAATTCCATGTAACTCAAATGTTGGGATTTGGTTACAAAAGGGTACAAACCACTGTAGAAAAAGGAGAAATTACTAGTTACTAGATTTTTCTCTACAGTCCTCAGGCTTGTTAACAAATGGGACTGTTTGGTAGAGGGCTATAGAAAGATATTCCTCGCTCAATTTGAAGACATATTCAACTGATGTCTATGCAAGTTTTCATACTGGAAGTGCCCAAAACAAACAAACCATGTGAATAGTATAGCTCTCACTCTTGATAAACCTTTTATTATCAGTTTATGTTATTGTTTATGTTTGGGATAGCAGGTTTTAAATCATGTACCGTGATGAGATAATTTAGAAAACCCAAGTCTATAACATTTATATTATCTCGTCACGGTTCATGGTTTTAAACATATATTCCCAAAAACAAACAATAATATTAACTGTAAATGAAATATTTATCAAGTTCGAGTAATACAGACTTTTATGGCAAGGGTGATTTTGTTTACTGTTATTCACAGTAGTACAAGCTAAGAATGCTGAGTACATGTACATGTATATGCTGTTTGATCATATGCACAGGACTCTATATTTGGTGAGTTAGTTCTGTAACAAAGAAAGTTAAAATTCACGTAGATGGTTCTTTTAAATTGACAGAAAATATCCAGAATAAACATATATTAGCCATGCTCTGGCAAAAGGGGGCTTAATGCATCTCCTCGATGCATGATATCAGGCCAGCCATCACATAATCACGGGACCACAATAGCCACCTTTTTAAACAACCACTTTAACTCTTTACCACACGACAAAAATTTATACCAGTCCAAATTGACAGCATTTGCAGATGACAATTTCAACATGGTTCAAATGATGTGATTTTTGTTTGATATGGCACAAAACATTGTGGGAAAAGGAGATAATGCCAGCATTTTCTCCTTTTCCCACAATGTTTTCAAAAGGCCTCTTTCTCAAGAGTGTTAAAAGTTGGGATTGTGTGGTAACGAGTTAATCAGAGATAGAATGGTCTTTGGACATACAGAAAATTGACTGGTAGTGAAAAGTTTCCGCCCAGGTAAGCCCGTGCGGACTGCGCAGACTGATCTGGATCAATACTTTTCACAGATGCATTAGGCCCCATTTTCACTGAGTATGGCTCATATCTATTGGTGCTAAACAGGTAAATCAAGTCCTGTTGATATTTAGATTAAACTTTTGATTTAATCTACTACAATAAAAAAGCCACCTGAATACTTCAGTATTTGATTAATCTTTGACTAAGCAATCCCATGCTCTAAGGAACCACGGGGAGATGGCTTTTGAAAACATTGTCTGAAAAGGAGAAAATGCTGTTAATCAGCATTTTCTCCTTTTCTGACAATGTTTCCATGTATCCACAGACAAATGGGAATAATTGAGCAAGAGTTAATTTGTCATCTGCAAGTGTTTTCAGTTCGAACAAGTCTAAAATTTTTTTTCTAGGTAAAGAGTTAAAAAAATACTATTGTCATTGATTGTAACCATTATTTCAATAAGAATTAGAGTATCATACGTAACAGTTCATCGGTTAACCTTTTGTCTCATAAATAAAACTTGCTGGCAGAAAATGCTGGTCATTGGCTATTTAACCCTTTACAGCATAATCCCGCCTTTTGACGCCCCTGGGAAAGAAACCTTTTGAAAACATCATGGGAAAAGGAGAAAATGCTGGTAACCAGCATTTTCTCCTTTTCCTACAATGTTTTCTACCCTATCAAAGAAAAATTGCACCATTTGAGCCACATAGAAATTGTTGTCTGCAAATGCTTTCAATTCGGACAAGGCTAAAATTTTGTCGTCTGGTAAAGGGTTAAACCTTTACTACACTTTCCCAGTTTTAACAACCTTGAAGAAGAAATCTTTTGAGTGTTGTAGGAAAAGGAGAAGATGTTGATGACCAGCACTTTCTCCCTTTTTTGCCAATGTTTTTTTTTACCCTATTAAATACAGAAATCACTACTTGTCGTCTGCAAATGCTTTCGATTTGGTCTAGTCCAAGAATTTTTTGTTTGGTAAGGGGTTGAAAGGTTCTCACTGAATCAAAAACTGAGGAACATTGTTAACCCTAAGGCTGCTAGGCGTGACTCTTTTGTGGACGGTGTAGATTAAGATCAGACTGAACAGAATGTACAGTCTGATCTTGGATCTACACTGTCCAATAAGGAGATATTTTTCTCAAGAAATTTTTTTTTTAAATAGAATTATTGCAGGTTTTACTTTCAGCTTGAAAGTTTCATTTAAGTTATTTAACATTCTATGGGTAAATATAAGAACATTCATTGTATATGAGGGAATGGGTTAATCTCCTTAGTCATACATTTTGACTTAGTAGTACTTTAGAACTGAATGATTATCTCATTATGATATTCATAATGTTTTTAATCCAAGTTTATACCTGACATAATTAATCCAGAAGTAAGTGCAGAGAGAACAGGCAAGGCTTCTTATTTAATCCAATTTCATTGGCAAAATGGGTCTCTTCATCTAGAAAGAAAGCTTTCAATACTTATCATTACCAGCCCAATAGAGCTTTATATAATAACCTTCCTTGTTTTCAATGTAATATACCCATTACGAATTTTCTAATCTTATATACATCTGATATCACAATTAAGTCACGTCATTTCTGATGCCATTTTGTATGTATTTCATAGAAATGAATGGGTTTTTTATGCCCGATATTACCACTCATGGATCTATAGACGGTTTTGCATCTTTTGATCTACAATTTTGTGAAATATTGTTAAGTGATAAAAAGAATCTGACAATCATTGGCTTTTGAGATAAAACTTTACTAAACTTTTCAAGAAAAACATGTTATTAATTAAGCTTGGCAAAGGCTTGCTTAATAGCATTTCTCCTAGACTCATTTAATAGAATTTTATATGAAATGGCAACTCATGTCAGATCCTACATTTCTCTCTTAGAGCTCTCTTCTACCTATTTGTTAAGAAAATGAACAAGTCTTGCGAGATAGTTCGATATTATTAGATTATCTATACAGTGCCCATGGCTTAGACAAACTAGCCCAAAACAAAAATAACAAAATGAAGATAATAGCCTGAATATACTTATTAGACACTGCATTGCAATGACAGGTGCCTCTGTTAGTGTTTATAGTTACATTTGATTGTATAGCTCCAACTCGATAAACCTTTCATTAACAGTTAATATTATTGTTTTTTTTTTGGGGAATACCATTTAAAACCACAAACCATGATGAGATAATATAAAAATTATCAAGTTGGGTTTATAAATTATCTTGTAGGTGATTTTAAACCTGCTGTCCCAAACATTAAACCCTTTACCGTACAATGCCGCCTTTTGACGCCCCTGGGAAAGAAGCCTTTTGAAAACATTGTGGGAAAAGGAGAAAATGCTGGTTTGTTTTATACCCTATCTAAGGAAAATTGAACCATTTGAGCCACATCGAAATTGTCGTCTGCAAATGCTTTCAATTTGGACAAGGCTAAAATGTTGTCGTCTGGTAAAGGGTTAACAGTATAAACTGATAATGAAACATTTATCAAGTAAGAGCTATACTTCGTATAATGTTGCAATGCACATAATGTTGCAATTGATTCTTGTTTACACATGGTCCCGGTTATTGGTCTACGTGCACCTTTAACTCTTTCACTACCAATGACGACTTGATATTACCTTCTGTGGGCAGCGTAGATCAAGATCAGACTGCACAGAACATGCAATCTGATCTTGATCCACTATGTCCGCTACTCTATTTTTAAACTATGACGAAAGTCTTTTTCAATAGATGTGGAAATCTAATTTTAGAGCTCGGAAAAAAAATGGAATTTCCAGAGTTAGTAATGAAAGACTTAATTTGAAGAGTCCCACTATTGGAAATAAAGAGTATTTTTTTTTTGACACAGATTTTTCTTAACTCTTTACCAAATGACAAAATTTTAGACTAGTCCAAATTGAATGATTAATTGACTCTATGGTGTTTAACGCAGTTTTCAACATTATGTCAGTTACATTGTGGCGGCCAATGCACCTATCCATGCTTTCCAGGAGTTTCTTTTCCAGTACTTCGCACAATATTCTTTCCAAGCCATAGTCCAAATTTGAAGCATTTGCAGGCTACAAAGTAAATGTGACTGAAACACTGAAATGTGTTTTGGGAAGAGTAGAAAACATTGTGGGAAAAGGAGAAAATTCTGGTTACCAGCACAATGTTTTCAAAAAGCTTCTTCCTCAGGGTCCTTAAAAGTTGGAATTGTGTGGTAAAGGGTTAAAAGAGTGGGGCTGGGGACTTTTATGTACAAGCTATACAGGTCAACCTCTGACTTTCATCATCAGTTATAATCCTTTATCAAACAATCCTTCATTTTCAGCAGAAAGTACTAGTAACTAGCAAAATCTCCTTTTCACACAATGTTTCATACTGCAGTTTTTTTTCCTCCATCACATGATCATAGCCAAAAGGCACATGTCAAGAGTAAACTAGAGCTGTCACTGAATGTGACTTAATACCCCCGCCAGCGCTTTGACAGAAAAAAAGTGTCAAGTTCAAGGGGAAATAATTCCTCAACCAGGGGGAGTTGACACTTGAAAATTACACCTTGCAAATCTTCAACATATGATCAATATATGTGCAAAGTTTCAATGCAATTGAAAGAAAACTCTAGGAGGAGTTCGTGACACAAAATTGCTAGTATTTTGTACACAGACGGACACACGGACAGACAGGCTGATTCCAGCATACCCCCGAAAACATTCGTTTTGCGGGGGTATAAAGAGAAACAACGAGAAATTGTGATGATTCATATACCTGGAGTCTCATATTAGGTAACACAGGCGCTTGTAACTTTCCGCTGCTGGTGTCTGAGTCTGGATACCAGAGTGGTTTTGTGACTCCTTCTGTTGCTGCATGTTTATAGGCCTGATCTAGATTAGTATCTATAACTGTTGGTGTAGAACTTTTTCGGGGTGTTACAGTATCTTTTTTGTGGACGAAGCTGGTTGGTCTCTGCACAGTCTGTCTGCTACCAGGTCTGCTAGCTGTTGAGGTTTTCTCTCGCATTGGTGTCTGACGCGATACTGGTGTCACTGGCTCACTCTGTCTTGTTCTGGGTCGTGATGTTGGGAGTGACATTTTGTTAGAGAATGACAGAACAGAGCTGCCTCTTCTAAACTGAAACTCTGAAATATCAAGTATGTATTTCTATTATTTACATGAAAGTCAGTTAACATACCGGTAAAAGAAATTTCAGGTTTGATGTATACCTACAAAAACTTTTTACTCTTCAGCTGGCAGTTAGATTTAATATCAGAAAGAATTTGCAGTGGACAAATTGTGTCTAAACTTGATAGGATTTGCCTTTTTTGAAATAAAAGGTACGGAATATTGTTAGAAACGGAGAAACCAGCATTTTTTCCTTTTCCAACAATTCTTTTTTTAAAAACCTACCTACTTCATATTCATAAAAAAATGATATTCTGGTAAAGAATTCAAGCAAGGTTAATGTGTCTTGAGAGGGAATACAATATATAAGATGTGAAGCATCTTCAGTCAAAACAAATGAGTCAAGCTTTGTGAAAAGGAGGTTTAATGCATCTGCAAAAACTATTGTTCCATGTAAGCCTGTGTGGTCCATGAAGGCTGATCTGGGTCAAAACTTTTTGCTATCAGTAAATTTTCTGCATGTCAAAAGAGAACTACCTCAACTACCTCTTGATTCAGCTGATTTATCACACAAAACATGGGATGACTTGCTTGATATAGTGCAATTTGAACTTGCATGACAACCTTTTTTCCAAGAGTAAACCTTACTGTCATATCTGTCTGAGACCACCTGTATTAACCCTTTACCACACAGTCCCCAGTTTTAACGACCCTGAGGAAGCAACCTTTTCAAAACATGTTTGGAAAAGGAGAAAATGCTGGTAACCAGCATTTTCTCCCATTCCCACAATGTTTTCTACACATTGAAATGATAATTTCAGATTTTGAGTAACTTTGAATTTGTCATCTGCTACTGCTTTCAATTTGGGCAAGTCTCAAATTTTGTCATTTTGTAAAGAGTTAAGCAACCCACTGCATTAGATCAGTGTTACCAAGCAATCCTGAGTTTCAACAACCCTGAGGAAGACGGACCATTTTTTGAAAACATTGTGGGAAAAGGAGAAAATGCTGGCACCAGCATTTTCTCCTTTTCCCACAACCTTTTCTTCCCTACCAGAGAACTGAAACTTCTTGTACCAATTTGCAACTTGCTGTCTGCCCTATGTTTGAAATTGGAAGAGCCTAATCAACATGTTACTTGGGAAAAAGTGATTCTGTCTCTTCTAACTTATTATTTAACTTATTTAACTTGCTTTAACCTTTTACAACACAATCCCGACTTTTAACGACCCTGAAAGAGAAGGCTTTTGAAAACATTGTGGGATAGGAGAAAATGCTGGTTTCAATTTTTCAGTCACATTTAAGAGACCATCTGCTGTAAGAGACCACTTATTTATTAATCCTCTTCTATGGTGTCCAAATACAGCTTTGACTGTATATGAATTCTGTCGGTGATAGTAAATACTGAAAATATCCGGATTCTGGTAATATCCGCATGATTGACTGGCATTGCATATCAGCCCGAAGCTTGACAGTTCTTTGAAATATGCATTACACATATTTGATTTTGAGCCTCTTTTGAGACATATTCCTTGTTAACAGCGAGATTTTAAAATGATAGATGAATAAGAATGAGACGTATCAATGACTTTCCCCATGTAATTCAGATTTGCACGATCTCCTTCTTGCATCAAACTTTCATGTACCTTCTTTCAGAAGAGTATCGCATAAAAAGTTTGTTCTGCGGGTTCTTTGTGGCATCCATTCATAGTACTTTTTGTCAGATGGGGTTATAGTTCTTGGCGATTCCTTTTAAAAGTCTGTACACGTTATTCACATAATTCATGACATTTCCTTTTTTTGAATTTCAGTACTAGTCGAAGAAGTCGGAAAAGGAAGACGAGCACAGTTGCACTGGTAAAAAGGCTTGATAACATTAAGTGGTATTTTACTGTATTCTACCATATTTGAAAGAAAAAAAAATGCACAATTTTTCTAAAAGTAAACCAAAGATAATACATGAAAACACTGTGTACGACTAATGGGATTATCAAATTTGTGAATAAAAGAATCAGCTAAGCAGAAATGAGTAAATTCAACCCGGCCTTTCCGAACATGTGGCAGATTGAAGTAGACGACTTTGGAATTGAATCAACGCGAATCAAGTCTTATACACGGATTCTTGTGAAAGCAACCCGTTAAAAAGAGAAATTGCTGGTCACAATAAATTCATCATTTCGCAACACTGTTTTCAAAAATAGTCTGCTGGAGACAAAATTTCAAACCTGCACGTCCATTAAAGGATTCAACTATCTGCTTTATTTATACACACTAATGTAGCTTGCTAGCCAATACATTAACCATTTACCAAACAATTCCGAGTTTTACAATCGAGGACTCTTGAAAACATTGTGAAAAAAGGAGAAAATGCTGGTAACCAGCATTTTCTCCTTTTCCCACTATGTTTTCTACTCGTCCAAAAACAAATTTCAATCATTAGTTTTTATTTAAATTTATCTAGTCGTCTGCAAGTGCTTTCAATTTGGACAAGTCTAAAATTTTGTCGTCTGGTAAAGAGTTAACCCTTGTAGTGCTGAACCCGGATTTAAATCGCTTTTGCGGACAATTTAGATCAAGATCAGACTGTACAGAACATGCAATCTGATCTTGGATCTTCATTGTCTGCTTCTATGTCAGATTTTATGACAAACAACTTTGACAGTTCAATATCGACATCCTGACCGGGAATATCCGTTTCGTTTATTTAGCGCCGTGACACGGGTTTAACGTACTTGATCCCACACAGTAACAGTTATTCGCTGTACAAACATTTCATGTTGGAATGATGTCCCCAATACTATGTTTTAAATGATATTTTACCTGTCTTTCGACAGTTTTTCATTTAAATCAAGGGAACAGTTTACTTAATGAAGCGTTTTCTAGCTTTCACCAGGACTAGTCTGGGCTCTGCAGTGCCATGCCCAAGGACATTATGACCAATTAGCCACGTAGGGCATCCATGTCACATTCTAGCGATCCTATTTCACCTATTAACACTTAAGCTGCTGAATAAATGAAACACAAATCCCTATTCAATACTAAAAGCCCAAACATTGAGGTTTCAAAGTTGATTTCACCGAAAAGAAAATACCGTATCGGACAGTGTAGATCAAAGATCAGACTGCACGTTCTGTGCAGTCTGATCTTGATCTACACTATCCGCAAAAGGTCAGCGGGTCGCGATAAGCAGCTTAAGGGTTGAGTGAGATCTTGGATTCGTGAGCAGACAGTCCTGGTCGACTTCAATTCACGGCCCATTTTTATATAATACGACTGTCTTTCTCATTACGATCATTAACTTCTTTCGGACAAAATTTTTCCTAAATGGGACATAAATACGAGCACATGATGACTACGTATATGGATGTCGTGCAGTATCCAATAGGAGAAACAAAATGACGCAAACTTACAATTACACTCGAAGTAAATTCTGTTAATATCACTTTCTCATAACTCCTCTTTGTTTATATTTAGACACTTTTAACATTAGTTCCACAGTATACAAAGTTTGATAAAGAATTCCTTAAAAAAAAAAAGAGTGACCAAAAAGATTAATAAGCAAAGTCATGCCACGTGGCGCCAAAGCGGGCGACTATCTAAATACTGTGCAGACAGTATAGATCAAATTAGATTGAACATAACCAGCAGTCTGATCGTATATCTACTCTGTTCCATCTCCTATCAGGGAGGCAACCCAAAACCAGGCGTAAAATGATCAGAACCCACATCAGTTCTACCGACTGCATTTCTCTAGTCTAGCGTCCAATAACGAAACTTTCAGCCCTTCAGTACCACAGGCAAAAACAGGAGCTTCGGCGGGCAGCATAGATCAAGATCAGACTGCACAGAATGTGCAGAATGAATGAGTTTCAGTAGGTTGAATTTTCAGCCGTCGAAAGAAAAATCCAGTTTATGATGTGAGTCATGCTCTGTGAAAAGGGGGCTTAATGCATTTGCAAAAAGTATCGACCCAGGTCAGCCTGCGCAGTCCGCGCAGGCTGACCTGGGCCGAAACTTTTTGCTGTTGGTCAATATCATGCATTTCAAAGGACCAGTGTACCTCAGAATTCAGTTGGTTGTTATACAAAACGGATTTTATGGATCCATAATCATGTGATGATTTGCTTCGTATCATGCATCAACGAGATGCATTAAGCCCCCCTTTCATGATCAGAACATGGCTCATGTATAATTTACGTTTAAAAAGTTAACACACTGATACTATTAACTAGTCCACTTTTATAATTATAAATCCTCCTATTCTGTGAATAAATGTTATTATTGTGTAGAGCTTATCAAAGTAAATATAGATTTTCATAGGCTATTAATTGTATTTATACACTTTACCGCCTGAAATAGATTTGCAGCAGATGACATTGGAAGCACCGGATGAAATATTGATAATCTACGTAAATTAAGGTTAAATATATGAATATATCTGAAAACACTTTTGGTAAAAGGGTTCATTGGTCATTTTGAGCATTTTTTCTTTGCAATGTTTTACCCCAATGTGGTCTGTTGGAAATTGAAGAAAGTCGTCTGTCTGTAATAATGTATTAATCCTTAGGCTACTAATTGCGACACAAGGAGCTTTTGAGGACAGTGTAGATCAAGATCAGACTGCACAGAACGTGCAGTCTGATCTTGGATCTACACTGTCCGATAAGGAGATATTTCTCCTCCCAGAAGTACCTTTGAAATGGCAAAATTTTGGTTTTCACTATTACCTTGAAAGTTGCGTTTCATTTATTTAGCAGGTTAAGGATTAATTCTCGCCCTACCAATTAAATCTTTGGACGACAGATTTTTAGAAGTGTCCATTATGGAAGCATTTGCAGACGACAAATTTAACATGTCTCAAATTATGGGATTTGTCTTCGAAAGGGTAGAAAACACTGCAGGAAAAGGAGAAAATATTGCTTACTACCATTCCTCCTTTTCCCATAATATTTTCAAAAGCCTTTTTGCCTAGGGGGTCGTTAAAACCCGCTGGGTATCATTTTGTAAATTTTTCGAGAGCTAGAACTACACTCCAAATGAAGTCTTATTAGATCTACTTTTTTGTCAAAGCTTAGAACAATACAAACGATGTAGATCCACGATCAAACTGAGAGATCTGTGCAGACTGATCTTGAGATAAGACGCCCCCCAAAAGGTAGATACGTCACATTTGACAGCGAAAGGGTTTAACCCTTTACCGCACAATGCCGCTTTTAAACGACGCTTGGAAAGAAGCCTTTTGAAAACACTGGGAAAAGGAGAAAATGCTATTAACCAGCATTTTCTCCTTTTCACACAATGTTTTCTATCCTATCAAAAAATTGCACCATTTGAGCCACATTCAAATTGTCGTCTGCAAATGCTACCAATTTGGACAAGGCTAAAATTTTGTCGTATGATAAAGGGTTTAGTACAGTTTGCATAGTGAGCAAAATTCTAATGACCTTGAAGTCTTTAATTTGATTGGTGCGCCATGAATTATGACATTCTAATTCACCTCTGATCAATAATTTCACTGTGTGCACAAGGTTGGGAGTCAACAAGCACTTATTTTTGGGAACAGCGTTGATCAAGATCAGACTACACAGAACGTGCAGTCTAATCTTAGATCACCACTGTCCGATAATCGGTTTTCCAAACTGCGATAGAAAATTCTTTATATGCAGCTGAAATGTACTTTTAGTCATTTCAAGAAAAAAGACGATTTTTCGGTGGTGAAAGACTCAATTCTTAGCGTACCATGGTTATTGTTTGATTATTTAATGTGTTTTCGCGGATAGAGTAGCAGATCTTGAACCGTATTTCACTAACCACTCTAAAAGAAAAAATTCTTGGTCTAGTTCTCAAGCGTTTTCTAAATTTGAAAGTACAATGTAACACAATTTCTGATTGGCTGAACCAAATGGTTTAGCCAATCAGAAATTGTGTTGTGTTTGAATACTTCCCTTTTTGTTTAGCTTGATCTTGGATATAAACAAACCGATAGGCCTAGTTTGTGAAGAATTCAGGCTTTTTTTTTTAAACAACTTACACTTTAAAGACTTTCATTATTTTGCAGTCATGGGATTGTGAAATCTACTAATACCTTTTTCTATTTTAATTACCGAAAAGCTTAATCCAGTCAGTCAGTCAGTCATAAATCGACCGATCGATTCAAATCTCATGTAATTCAACATTTGACACAACCGTTTGCCCCAACCCTTGTACAGTACAGTTGAAACCGAAGAAACATGAGTAACTAGTGCGCCTCTACCTTGATGTGCGTAAGTTTAAAAATGTCTTGACACACAATCAGAACAAGTGAGCTATACTCTATGAAAAGGGGTTTAATGCATCTGCACAATGTATCGTCCCAGGTCAGCCTGCATAGTCCACGCAGGCTGACATGGGCCGAAACTTTTTGCAGTCTTAAACATGTCAAAGGACCATTCTATCTCATGATTCAGTCGGTTGTTAAACATAATGGATTTTATGGATCCAGTATTATGTGATGAATTGCTTGCTATAATCACAGGCCTTTGAAACTCTATTTGTCCAATACGGAACACCAAAATTTTCCTTGGTCGATCATTGCAGATTGGTGCATCGCCTGTTTATCACGGATGACTCAAATTTTCTTTACACTGTTACTATAAATAGCACATTGGCGACTGCCTCTATATTGTATATTGGTCAATTTTCTGCATGTCAGAGGACCATTCTACCTCAAAGTTCAATCGGTTGCTGGATAAAACAGATTTTATGGATCCCTAATTTTATGATGATCGGCTTGATACAATGCATCACAAAGGTGAATTAAGCCCCCTTTTGCCAGACCATGGCTCATATGTCTAATTAAATATGATGCGTATTTGTTTATGTTAATCCTTAGGCTGCTAAGAGCGACTCACTGACCTTTTGCGGACGATGTAGATCAAGATCAGATTGCACAGAACGTGCAGTCTGATCTTGGATCTACACTTTCCGAAAAGGAGGCATTTCTCCCCACAAAATAACTTTGAAAAAGCGATATTTGGGATTTTACTATCGACTTGAAAGTTTCATCCAACTTATTCATGAGGATAAGAGTTAACTCTTTACCAAACGACGAAATTTCAGACTGGTCCAAATTGAAAGCATTTGCAGACGACAAATTAGATGTAGCCCAAATGATGATTTCTGCCTTTGAAAGGATAGAAAACAGTGTGGGAAAAGTAGAAAATGTTGGTTACCAACATTTTCTACTTTTCCCACTACGTTTTCAAAAGGCCTCTACTTCAGGATCGTTTATAATTCGGGATTGTGTGGTAAAGGGTTAAAATCCTCTATCATTCAATTTTAGAAAGGACACAAAATATATATTTCGAATTACCAGTATGTACGAATTATAGAAATATTACTCTACACTTCAGTTCAAATGTTTAAAACATAAATGGTCTACACCAGTTTTTGTTAGATCATGTGGCGTTAAATAGGGTGTGCGTATGAGACCCTTTTTACAGAAAAGTGAGTTGGCTGCAGCAATTGACCTTTATGCAAACGCGAGTTTGGCACTCCCACCTTAATAACGTGGTATTTTGTCGCTATGCCCGACAAACAAACCAGAAAATTGCGTCGATTACATAGAGAAAGAGCGTTTATCGTTCAGTTTTATTCTAGCTTATGTTTCGATCTATATGAAGCACCCAAATTTCTTGTCAATTCAAACTAAATCAGCAACGTAACAGGAAAAAATACTTCGAATAATGTCATATTTGTAAGAAATCGAGAAGTAAAAATAGCACAGATATGTTCGCAATTCGGTGTTCGGTGTAGACTGCTGTCAGCAGCATCTATAAACAAGTTGGCTTCTTTCAAAAAGAAGCCAGGAGAGGTCAACGTCAGTGTTTTCAAATAGTTTATTGGCCTTTAATTTCAACCTCTTTTGCTTTACATGACGGTCATTTGATCTTCTTTCCGCCTTCTCAAGTCGCATGATCTTGTCCAGCGGTCTTCTTTCTCTTTTTTGACAAAATTCTTCATACTTTTTCTTCTGCTTAGATTTATTTGCTTAATGAAGAATTAAAGTTATTTGAGAGGTCATTCGTAATCATGGCAAATTAATGTAAGAAATCTTTTCTGAAATTCGTCATATCTAAAAGTGGGTGCAGGACAACTAGCCCCAAAGATAACTCGCCCCAAGGCAACTCGCCCCCAAAAAAACTCGCCACAAGGCAACTCGACTCACCTTCAGAAGACAACTAGCCCCAAGTTATGAGACAACTCGCCCCACATATAACACAACTCGCCCCGCTCTTATTACTATCCCCCGAACGTATTTATAAAACTACACGACATTTTTTTTTTTGTGGGGCGAGTTGTCTTTTGAGCGAGTTGTCTTTGGGGCGAGTTGTCTGTCATTCCTAAAAATAGAACCACGTCTATTTCTTATTTCGGTTTTTTGATTTCGCTTTATTTACAAAACCATGATGAAACAGACTGTGTACCATACTAATTTCGCAAGAAAAATGGATTTAGACAGCGAATTCTGTGGCAGTCTGCGTTTTAAACTCACCACTGTTGGAGAGGTCTGATGACCTCTCCAATTAGTAATAGGGGTAGTAAATAACATGTCAGTTTGACAGTAAACAATAAATAAAAGGACTTACAATTTAACAGCTTCGGAAATCACTGTGGGTAAAGATGCAATGAGTTTTCAAAAGCAAGTTTTCCTAATCTCTTAATGTTTTCTGTACTTGCGTACCCACCTCTGCGTGATTTGTAATCTTCTCTGTGAGGTCTTAACAGCTTTTATTGTAACGATTTAACCACTAGGCTGCTAAGCGCGACTCACTGATCTTTTGCAGACATTGTAGAGTAAGATCAGCCTGCACAGAACGTAGTCTGATCTTGGATCTACACTGTCCGGTAAGGAGACATTTTTCTAAAAAAAAATATGGAAATTTTTTTGGAGATGACAATCTGTTATTAAGCGGCTGGTCCCTGTGTTAGTCTCTGGCAGGAAAAAATAAAATTTACTTTAAAATCAGATAAAAACACAAAAAATAAACAAAAGACCTGGCAACTTTTGACCTAGATTTAAAATTATTTTTCTGCGAGTTACTAACACTTGGACTGAGCATACAATAACAGATTGGGTTCTTCACAATAATTTTCATACTTTATTTAAATGCATTTAACTACCCCCTTTGTTTACTTTTGGCCTCAGTTTGGCCTTTAACTATGATTATGTTAACCCTTTACCAGACGACAAAATTTTAGCCTTGGTCCAAACTGAAAGCATTTGCAGACGACAAAAAAAAAATCTGATTTAAGAATTGAAATTCGTTAAGGGAAGGGTAGAAATCATTGTGGGGAAAGGAGAAAATGCTGGTTACCAGCATTTTCTCATTTTCCCACAATGTTTTGAAAAAGGCTTCTTTCCCAGGGGCGTTAAAAGGCGGCATTGTGCGGTAAAGGGTTAAAGAATTGGTTCTTATCCAAAAAAGTCCAACAACAACAACCCTTTACCACATAATCCAGAGTTTTAACGACCCTAAGGTAGAAAGAAGTCTTTTGAAAATATTGTGGGAAAAGGAGAAAATGCTGGTAACCAGCATTTTTTTTTTCTTTTCCCACAATGTTTTCTATCCATTCAAAGATTGAAATCATCATTTTGGTCACATTTAATTTGTCGTCTGCAAAAGCTGTCAATCTGAACTATCCTAAAATTTTGTCGTTTGGCAAACCCCTTACTGCATAATCCTGACTTTTAACGATCCTGAGAAAGAAGCCTTTTGAAAACATTGTGGGAAAAGGAGAAAATGCTGGTAACCAGCATTTTCTCCTTTTCCCACAACGTTTTCCACCCTTCCTAAAAGAAATTTCGATTTTTCAGGCAGATTTAGTTTGTCGTTTGCAGACGCTTTCAATTTGGACCAGCCTAAAATTTTGTCGTTTGGCAAAGAAATAAACATGTTTAAAAATACCTCTACGTTTACGTCTCGCACTTTTTTGAAGCAGCAACAGTTCCTCCTCCAGGCGGATCAGCCTATTTCTTAATCTTTGGCGTCGTTTGAATAAATCCTCTAGCTCCCGACTCCATTCAAGAACTTCGAAATAACCCAGATAGCCTAAAGTTAGTTTAAAACCCGAATCCGTGACGGGGTATTTGTACATTTGTACTGGCGTGACGTCAGCAGTCTTTTGTTCCGTTCTGTGCAGGGACCTAAAAAAAGGCAGGGTGAACGCTTTACCAAACGACAAAATTTTTAAATTTTAGGCTAGTCTAAATTGAAAACAATTGCAGACGATAAATTAGATGTTGTTCAAAAGCCGGGATTTACTTTATAAAGGGTAGGAAACATTGTTGGAAAAGGAGAAAACACTGGTTACCAGCATCTTTCTCCTTTTCCCACAATGTTTTCAAAAACACTTTATTCAGGGCAGTTATAAAACACATGTTTTGTTATGCAAAGGGCTAACTGATTTATTCTTCGAGTGCTAAATATATGTAACAGCCATTTTTAATCAGTTAAGAAGACCCACCAAGGCTATTTCTATGACGATTTTTCACTTAATCTCGGACAGTGCAAGTCCGAGATCAGGCTGCACAGAACATGGTCCGATCTCGATCTAGACTGTACGTAAAAACAACAATATATGTACTGGTCAAGCGAAGGGTTAATCTGATCTTAGATATATCATTCCATATTCTTAAACAACTAAAGATCAAAGAAAAATATAGCGATTAGTATATTACATATGAGTCATGCTCTGTGAAAAGGGGGCTTAATGCATCTGCGAAAAGTATCAATCCAGGTCAGCCTGCACAGTCCACGCAGGCTGACCTGGGCCGAAACTATTCGCTACTGGTCAATTTTCTGTATGTCAAAGGACAGTATTACCTCATGATTACCGGTAAGTCGGTTGTTAAAAAAAGTGACCATTATGGATCCATAATTATGTGATGGCTTGATAGGTATCACTCATAACGGAGATGCATTAACTTAAGCCCACTTTTGCCGGAGCATGGCTCACATCTATTTGGATTTAAAGGCCCACTAGCTGCAAAACGTAAACAATTCGGAAGTCAAATTGCAAACAAATTTAATTCATAACATCTGGATGTATGGATATTATTTTGAGTTGATAGTGTATTACAGTGCAATCGGTCAAAGTTCCAGTTGGTTGCGAAGAAAATGTATTGTCAACTTTTGCTTTAGTTTTACAGTATATTTTCTCTTTTGCACGGTAAAAGATTTTACTGTCAAACGCTGACAGCTATTCCATAATACATTAACCTCTGCCCTTCAATTACTATCTTTTTTGCAACTCGCAGCAGACAGCGTTTGAAGAAAAAGGAGCAATCCCAGCCCTTCCAATGCAAGCATGTTTTCTTTTGTTTCCTTTGTATAAGCCTTTGGCCACACAGTTCGAAAATTACCGGTAAAATAAGCCGCGCTCTGGTAAAAGCGGGCTTAATGCATCTCCGTGATGCATAATACAAAGCAAGCCACCACATAATTAAATCCATAATTGCCCCTTTTTTTAAATAACCAACTGAACCATGAGGTAGAATGGTCCTTTGTCACGTAGAAAATTGACCAATAGCGGAAAGTTTCGGCCCAGGTCAGCCTGCGCGGACTGCGCAGGCTGACCTGGATCGATACTTTTCGCACATGCATTAAGCCCCCTTTTCACGGAGCATGGTTCTATAATGACGTTTTCTTTTAAGCTTATTCAATTTACAGTTGTTACATTCATTACCTAATAAAACAACAACAACAACAACAAAAATAAAACAAGTTTGTTTGTATTTGATACGAGTTAAATGACTATTAAGTTTTATGCATTCTTTAAAAAAAAACACGGAAATAGCTTTCTAAGTGTATTATACAATCGCTCGGTGTATCCATGCATCTAGATAAGTGTAACTGCTAAAACAAGAACTATCTCTGAAAAAAAAAGGTAAATGGCTTAAGATATACTGGAATATGAAAATTAAAGCTCTGTTGTGGCTTAATATGAAGTAAAATAATGAAAAGTAAACCTCATGAGCAATTGATTCTTTTTCCTCACTGTTTTTCATTTTGTTAAAAAGATAGTATTGGGTTACTGGGTAACGCTTATGAAACTATTAAATTTCCAAATAGCACAAGAAAGGAACCATTCACTACTGCATTAGTTTGCTATGATATGAATTAAAGCACCGGAGTATCGGTTAGAGGTAGCAACGCTTGCGGTTTGATAAATGTGTGAGCAAATATGCCAGCAGGGGCCCGTCGAATAAACACATTTTGTGCACATTTTTGACCAATCGCAAATTACCGTCTATTCATTCTTTATCACTACCAAGACGTAGGTCAAAAGCCAGCGCATTAGCTACGCCGAACAAAATTCCAGTCGATAGGACCAGATATTGCGATTTTAAAGCAACAAAAAAAAAAAAACCCTTATCGTATCTGACAGTGAGTGCAATCTGATCTTGATTTACACTGTCCCCAAAAAGGCATGGACATTTGCTAAGAAGAATTGAAATCCTCGGGGGAACAGTCCCCGGTGGAGTACATTGACTCTTGAAGCGATTTCGAAGCAGAACACTTAGAAAAAAATACCTGTAAACATGTTTAATTGCATGTTTTAGTACATAACATTGCAGCAATATGAAAAAAATACTCGTATAGAGGAATTTTCATTTTTTGCTGCAATCTTTATTAAAAAGAAAAGAAAATGATTTGAAGTATCAGTGTATGAAAGAAATATATGAGCCATGTTCTGGCAAAAAGGGGGCTTAATGCATCTCCGTGATCAATGATACCAAGCAAGTAATTACGTCATTATCAATCTATAAAAATTCTATTTTGTCTAACAACTGACTGAATCACGAGGTAGACTGGTTCTTGGACATACACTAAATTGACCAATAGCGAAAAGTTTCGGCCCAGGTCAGCCTGCGCGGACTGCGCAGGCTGACCTGGGTCGATACTTTTCGCAGACGAATTAAGCCCCCTTTTTACAGAGCATGGCTCATATTATGTGCATAAATACGAAAACTAAAACCTGTTTAATCCAAAATTATGAGATGTTGTAACTGTAATTTATAGTAAAATCCCCCTCACACTAAATCTGTTTTGTATGCACTTTCACTGAATAGATACGATCATGTGTTTTCATTGGTATAGAAATTAAGTACTCTTTGATCATAAAACTTCGGGAAAGTAATTAGTAATAAGATATTAACCCATATCCTGCTTATGTGAAAAGAAATTATCAAGCAGACAGTAAAAACCAATATTTTGCTATTTAAAAAAGTATTTTTGTAGGGAACGATATCTCCTTATCGGACGGTGTAGATCCAAGATCAGACTGCTCGTTCTATGCAGTCTGATCTTGATCTACATTGTCTGCAAAAGGTCCTTGAGTCGCACTTAGCAACCTAAGTGTTAATGTACTCTGTAGAAATAGGTTAACTGCGAGGGAGAAAAATAAACAAAGGCCACAAGAAGAAAAACTTTTATTCTTTCACTGGGTGTACAGTGTCAGTTTAAATAATGTTCTTGTATCATTCTGTTAAACTGTTTACTAAGGGACGAAATTTTTGACGACAAAAGTTTGGACTCTCCCAAATTGTCTTTAAGTTGGAAAACGTTTAGAGAAAGGAGAAAATGCTGGTTACCGTCATTTTCTCTTTTTCCAACAATGTTTTAAAAGGCTTTTTCTTTAGGGTCTTAAAAACCTGGATTTTTTTGGTAAAGGGTTACAGATATTTTCAAATGCGATCAATGATCAGAGAGAGAGAGAGAGAGAGAGAGAGAGAGAGAGAGAGAGAAATAATGGAGAAATAATTACTACTACATTAACGATATTTTTTATAATTTTTAGAAAAATGATACGTACAAAAAAATCATGAGTCCCAAACTTCATTTACGACCATTGAACTCTATACATTTCGGCTGATTAAATTTCAATTCTAGTTTCCCTTTTTCTAATATTACAAATGATCTGTTTTAAATGACAATACATTTCTGCTTTCTTTTAGAATATACACACATACTGTAGCAAACGATACATGGAAAACATGGTGACAGTGGAAGAAATCCGAAATTTCTCCATTTTTCCACACTGTTTTCTTGACTATTTGTAATTATCAATGATATTAATTTCTTCTTATCAATATAGTTTTTGTTTGTTCTTTTTTTCAGAATTTCTTCACAACCAAATGCTTCAAAAGTCTGCTTTGTAATGGATTTAATCTATTATCGTAAGATCAAAGACTTTACCGCTGGTTTTATGTTCCCTGTTTTCATGCGGACCATGATAGTTATTAATCCTTATCCTGCTGAACAAATTAAAACTTTCAAACCGATAGTAAAAACCCGAATAATGTTATACCAAACTTATTTTTCAGAGAAAAATATCTCCTTATCGGACAGTGCAGATCAAAGATCAGACTGCACGTTCTGTGCAGTCTGATCTTGATCTACACTGTCCGCACAAGGTCAGTGAGTCGCGCTTAGCAGCCTAAAGGTTAACGGTCCTATTTTGTCCCTTCTATATTTCATTTTAATTTGTGATTTTCTGTTCTCCCCAAAATTTTTAAGGTAATCCCTTTGTAACCGTACGCTTCAATTAGGTCGATCAAATAGTTCTGCAAAAATTGCACCTGTACCTGTTTCAATTTCTGGTGTCACATCGGTAACTTTCTTATACATTAAACAAGAAATGTCTTCAAAAAAGATAGACGGCGTAAGAGATACTGGAATATGAATATTGAAACTATTTCATTGTTCAATTATGAAGTAAAATAATAAAAAGGAACCCTACGAGCAATTGCCTCTTTTTCCTCACCATTTTTCATTTTATTAAAAAGTAGTATTCAGTTATCGGGAAACGCTTATGAAATATTAATTTTCATAAAAAGGACCGTTCTCCAATAAATTACATGTAATTTGTTATGGTATGAATCGAGGCTCCGAGGTAACGATTAAAGGTAGCAACGCTGGTAAATAGTAGTTTCATAAATGTGCGAGCAAATATCCCAGCAGAGATCCGCCGAATAAGCATGTGTACATTTTCGACCAATCGCAAATTACCATCTATTCATTCTTTATCAGTACCAAGAAGTAGTTCAAAAGCCAACGCATTCAGATACGCCTAACAAAGCCAGAGTTTTCATGTTGACCTTTCGAAACTCTTATCCTGTCACAGATGTATTTTGCGGAAAGTGAAGAGCAAGATCAGCCCGCAGATAAATGCAGTCTGAATTTGCTCTACACTCTCAATCAGTTCATGTAATGGTCATCAACTAAAATTCGGCAGTTAAAAGCAAGTCCAATAAGCTTTAGATGAAAGTATGTCCAGTACTCTTTACATAAAAGTATGTCCAGTATGCTTTACATAAAAGTATGTGCATTAAGCTTTACATAAAAGTATGTCGAGTATGCTTTACATAAAAGTATGTCGAGTACGCTTTACATAAAAGTATGTCCAGTACGCTTTACATAAAAGTATGTCCAGTACAATTTTTATAAAAGTATGTCCAGTACGCTTTACATAAAAGTATGTGCAGTAAGCTTTACATGAAAGTATCTCCAGTACCCTTTACATAAAAGTATGACCAGTGCGCTTTGCAAAAAGTATGCCCAGTAAGCTTTACATAAAAGTATGTCCAGTAAGTTTTACATAAAAGTATACCCAGAAAGCTATGCATAAAATTATGTCGAGTACGCTTTACATAAAAGTATTTGCAGTTAGCTTTACATAAAGTATGTCCAGTACACTTTACATAAAAGTATGTCCAGTACGCTTTCCATAGAAGTATGTGCTGTACGCTTACATAAAAGTATGTGCAGTATGCTTTACATAAAAGTATGTCCAGTACACTTTAAATAAGAGTATGTCCAGTTCACTTTACATAAAAGTTTGCCCAGCAAGCTTTACATAAAGGTATGTCCAGTAAGCTTTAAATAAAAGTGTATCCAGTACGCTTTGTATAAGTGTATGTCCAGTACGCTTTACATAAAAGTATGTCAGTATGCTTTCCATAAAAGTATTTCTTTAATCGCATAAAATTATGTTTAGTACGCTTTACATTAAAGTATGTCAGTACGCTTTACATAAAAGTATGTGCAGTAAGCTTTACATAAAATTAAGTCAGTGAGCTTTATAAAAAGTGAGTAAGTAAGCTTAACAAAAAGTATGTGCAGTAAGCTTTACATACAAGTATGTGCAATAAGCTTTACATACAAGTATGTGCAATAAGCTTTACATAAAAGTTTGTGCAGTAAGCTCTACATGAAAAGTATGTCAGTAAGCTTTACATAAAAGTATGTGCAGTAAGCTTTACATAAAAGTATGTACAGTACACTCTATAAAAAGTATGTGCTGTAAGCTTTCCATAAAAGTATGTCCAGCAAGATTTACATAAAAGTATGGCCAACAAGCTTAAAAAAAGTATGTCCTGTGAGCTCTACATAAAAGTATGTCCGATGAGCTCTACATAAAAGTATGCCCAATAAGCTTTACATAAAAGTATATCCAGCACGCTTTACATAAAAGTACAGAAAGTGACGACATAAGTAATAAAAAAAGACTTCTTCAGACAACATTACTCTCGGAGAGTCAGAATAAAAAGAGATGCTGACGTGTAGTAGACCATGTGTCTTTATAAGGACACAAAGCAAAAGCAAAGCTACGCTGGAAATGATCAACGTATCATAAACCATTTGAGCCATGCTTTGTGAAAAGGGAGTTTGAATTCATTCGCAAAAAGTATCGACACAGGTCAGCCTGCGCAGTCCGCGCAGGCTGACCTGGGTCGAAACTTTTTGCTTTTGGTCATTTTTCTGCATATCAAAGGACCAGTGTACCTCATGATCCAGTATGTTGTTATACAAAACCGATTTTAGGAATGTATAACATTGTGAAGGCTTGCTTAGTATCATGCATCACAGAAATGCATTAAGCCCCCTTTTGCCAGAGCATGGCTCATTTTCTTTCTGTCATCTTTTCTCAACAGTGTAGTGCGAAGTGCTCGATATTAAATTTCCCGTTTGAGCTATTAATGACCCGAAAGTATACCGTTCTGGCGTTACTTTTTGTGTCTTGTGTCAAAACGCCATGTTAACATTTGAAACATTGCTGAGCAACCCTGGCGCCTTTCAGCCTGAGCAAGTTCATACATAACTGTGTATGCATAATTGTTGATCATTCGAAGAACTGAAAAGGGCGGAATTTTTATTCATTAGATCTCCGCCCTAGATCAATGACTAAACCGTTTTTCCGTCTTCATGCATATCTAAAGACCGAGGGAGGAACAGCAATGCGCACACAAGGGAGAGTATTCTAATGATTTATGTGCAAAATAGGCATTGATTCATCTCCCTTCGAATGACTTAATTCCTCCTATTTGAATTACGCCGCCTTCAGTCGTATTTCAGTCATGAATTTCGTTTCCCTGGTTTCACAAGGTTAGAGTTCTGAAGTGCCTTGTCCAAGGACATGGATAGCATAGAAAATCCGGCGCTGTTATATAATCACTATGCTGCTGAGGTATCCCTATCGAAAAGTGGTATGTTTAGTAAATGTTGTTGATTCCTATGAATAGCTGTTGTACCAAAACTCGATGAATCACTTGAAAACAATTTTCTTAAAAGGACTTAAAAGTTAAATAAAACATCCGTAATTTCTGGTATCTCATCACAGAAAAAATGTGTTATTCACTTGACTTTGTTTATTTACAGAACTAAATAAATGAAACTACGTCACTGTGTATAAAATGAATTGACCAAACAAAGCCAATTGTCTATTTCTATTTCATATTCTGACCATGGTTATGGTCCCCAACTATTCCAACCAATTTTACTCCGTCATTATTCGTAATTTCTTTTAATGATAGTTGTATCAAGTTTTCTTGTTCGTATATCATGTATACCTATATGTATGATTTGAAAAATTGACTGACCGACTGACTGACTGACTGACTGACCGATCGATCGATCGATTGATTGATCGATCGATTGATCGATTGATTGTAATTTAACTGACAAGAGAAAAAATCGGTTATGAGAACTATATATAAAGGTAAATACACGAAGGTCGAAATTTGGAAATTGTGTATGGAAATTTAGTAAGAAATGATACAATATGAACATTTAAAGATTAATGTACATACTACTTTACAAAGACGGCTTCTCATTCCCAAAATGTAGAACAGCTTTTAAAAAAAGATTATGGGAAAAAGAGTAACTTCTTGCGATAAGCAATTACTTCTTTTACTATAATATTTTTCTTAAATTTGAAAAAGAAAAAAAAAAAAAAAACAACTTTCATTAGATCTATCGGGAAACTTTTCTTCTTTGTGCGTCCTATACCACATTACATGTGTAGGATTATCTCAAGAAAATGGTGTAAAATCTAACGTGTTTATGAAAATGAGCAGAAACCTATATGATTCATGCTCTGTGAAAAAGGGGGCTTAATGCATCTGCAAAAAGTTTCGACCCAGGTCAGCCTGCGCAGTTCGCGCAGGCTGACCTGGGCCGAAACTTTTTGCGGTCGATCGATTTTCTGCATGTCAAAGGACCAGTTTACCTCATGATTCAGTCGATTGTGAGACAAAGTGGATTTTAAGGCTCCCTAGTTATGTGGTGTCGTCCTTGATACAGTACATCGTGAAGATGCATTAAGGTCCCTTTTCACAGAGCATGGTACATATATAAACTGTGCTTGAAGTTGGAAAGGTGTGTGAATACACCCTGCTGATGGCCTGCTTGCAAATAATACTTTCTTGATAATACACAACAATAGCTAACCTTGAATATTTATCAAATGGTAACTTTTTTTGTTTTGTTTTTTAGATCCGTTTATGAAGGATACAGTTTACAGATCTGAACTAGATGCATGCACCTGTTTTATCAGAATTAAAAAAAAAAGAAAAGATAGTGCGCATGCGCCGTTGATGCTGGACAAAATTACAAACACGTGCACGTAAAACCCGCTAATTAGTTTGTTATGGCTTTTTCGGAACTCCTTGTTCGATATCTTTACCAAGAAGTAACAAAGGATGGGGATACCTTTCGTGTTAAGCTTTAGGCTGCTAAGCGCGACTCACTGACCTTTTGCGGACAGTGAAGATCAAGATCAGACTGCACAGAACGTGCAGTCTGATCTTTGATCTACACTGTCGGATAAGGAGATAATTTACCCCCACAAAATAACTTTAAAATAGTAACATTTAGGGTTTTTTACTATCTGGTTGAAACTTTTATTTAACTTATTTAGCAGGATAAGAGTTACAGCATTGGATTCCCCCTTGAAAATTGCAGTCATCATAAACGGTCTAAGAAACAGCGTGAAAAAAGAGCACGCATATCAAATTATCGGCAACTGAAGTTTTCTCTTTTTTTTTTAACTGAAGTTGTTCCTACCTACATGCAAACATAGACTACAATAAAAGGTTATAACGTTATTTAGTGTGTAAAGATATTCTGAGATTCCTGGTGTACAATGGAATAATGACTCCTTATATCCTGCAAATGCATTTTTGTTGGGAGAGAGAGAAAGAGAGAGAGAGCAGTACTTTATGGAGTAATTGCGTTGTTATTCGCTTAAAAAACAGTTTCGCTGTTGCATCTTTTTAAAAGTACGAGCCGCAAATGCACGTATGGATGTTGGGCGTAAGTAATTTCCCACACGTGTTTGATTTCTTTTCGTTGTGCATACTTTTGTACATGAAAAATAATGCAAAAAATGAAAAATACATATAAAAACATCGAAATGGTCAGGTACTGACAAATATGAGCCAAGCTCTGTGAAAAGGGGGCTTAATGCATCTGCCGAAAGTATCGAAGTCCGCGCAGGCTGACCTGGGCCGAAACGTTTTGCCATTGGTCACTTTTCTGCCTGTCAAAGGACCATTCTACCTCATGATTGCGTTGGCTGTTATTAAAAAAAGTGACTATTATGGGTCCATAATTATGTGATTGCTTGCTTGTTATCATGCATCACGGAGTTGCATTAAGCCCCGTTTTCACAGAGCATGGATACATAAAGTCCATTTTGTCTAACAATCGACAGAATCATGAGGTAAACTGGTCCTTAGACATACAGAAAATTGATCAATAGCGCAAAGTTTCGACCCGGGTTAGCCTTCGCGGACAGTGGAGGCTGACCTGGGTCAATAATTCGTCTTCGCAGATACATTAAGCCCCCTTTTCACAGAGCATGACTCAATTATCCATGAAGAAAATGGGTGAAACCTGTCTGAGCGATTTTCCATATTTTATGAACAAGTTCCCATCATTATTTCCTCTGTGATCCTACCTCAGTCTTCCCTCTCCCGGCGGCAGTGGAGGGTGAATAACACGCGTGTGATTATTACGGTATACAAACAATGGAGGGATTGTTCCTTGGGATATAATGAAATTAGCTTGTGTTTTAGTGAATTTAGTGACTGCCTTGTATTACACTATTTAAAAAGAAATTTAAATCGTTACTGTACTAAATTACATCCTTGTCGTAGTCAGCACTGGGAAACATTAGGAGAAAAGCAGCAGTTGCCTTTACAGACAATTGTAGCTGTTTTTCTTACAATGTTTTCAGAAATTAAAAAAAAAGAATTTCAACATTATTCATTTTCATGTAATAGTTTTCCCTCCTATCATCTGAACAAGATTTTAGATGGTCAGTCAGAGCTCCAGATAAGAGGGAGTGAGTGCATTCTAATCCATTATTTCTCTTCCAAACCCTATGTTGTGGGCACTCATTAGAATCGTCTCGATGATATAGGGTTTAGTGGAGAGTTATTAATATTTTCAAATTTGAAATCAAAATCACTTTTTCTATCTGGGGCTCTGCTGACTCAATAATTATTTTGTGTAGTAATGGGTTATGACTCTCCGTCTGTCTGTCCGTCCGTCTGTCTCTCTCTCTGTCTCACTGTGTCTCACTCTCTCTGTCTCTGTCTCTCCTCACACTCTCTGTCAGTCCGTCTGTCTGTCTGTCTGTCTGTCTGTCTGTCTGTCTGTCTCTGTCTCACTCTCTCTGTCTCTGTCTCTCCTCACACTCTCTGTCTGTCCGTCTCTCTCTCTGTCTCACTCTCTCTGTCTCTCCTCTCTGTCTGTCTGTCTGTGTCTCTCTCGCTCACTCTCTCTCTCTCTCTCTTTCTCTGTCTCTCTCTCTCTCGCCCCTAGTTCTTAACCCAGTGATTTGATTTATTCTCTTGTGATTAAACGTAAATATGAGCCAAGTTCTGTGAAAAGGGGTTTAATGTATCTCCGTAATGCATTAAAACAAGCCAAGTCATCACGTTATTATGGATCGGGTAGCACGGTCCTTTGTCAAGCAGAAAATTGACAAAAATGCAAAAAGTTTCGGTCCAGGTCAGCCTACGCGGACTGCGCAGGCTGACCCGGGTCCATACTTTTTAACAGATGCAGTAAGCCCCCTTTTCACAGAGCACGGCTCATTTATTTCTCCTATTTGTGCCATGAATAGTTTCATATAGGACAAGTGTCACTAAAGGATCTATCTCATACTGGGGTCAATATTAACCCTTTCCCAAACAAGCCCTGGTTTTCACGTGTCTGCAGTAAAAGTACATGTATTTTGAAAACACTGTGGGAAAAGGAGAAATTGCTCGTAACGAGCAATTTCTCCTTTTCCCACAGTGTTTTCTCCCCTTTTTGATAACTTTCTGCCATTTTCATCAAATTTGAAATTGTCGTCTGCAAACTCTTTCAATTTGGACCAGTCCAAAATTTGTCGTTTGGGAAAGGGTTCAGTGTATCTGCAGACAATGTAGATCACTACCAAACTGCAGCAACTCTGCGTTTATGTACTATTAAATACAGTATTGTGACAAAAAGAGCCACGAAACAAATTTGCTGCAGACGATTTTTGAAACATCATTATGGAATTTGTATCATCAATAATGTGTTAACCCGTTACCACACAATCCCGACTTTTAACGACCCTGAGGAAAAAGCCTTCTGAAAACATTGTGGTAAAAGGAGAAAATGCTGGTAACCAGCATTTTCTCCTTTTCCCACAATGTTTTCTACCCTATCAAGGACAATTTACATCATTTGATTCACATTTGAATTGTCGTCTGCAAAATGCTTTCAATTTGGATCAGTCTACATTTTTGTCGTTTGGTAAAGAGTTAAGGTTTAATACATCTGCGGCATCCTCTGATGGAAGGGTGCTTAATGCGCAGTCTGCGCAGGCCTACATTCAGTCGGTTGTTAGACAAAATATACTTTAAAAGATCCTTGATCATGTGATGACTTGCTTGCTATGATGCATCACGGAGATGCACCAAGCCCCGTTTTTCCAGAGCATGGTTCATTTACAAACTGGTACCCGCTGTATCTCCCGTTAATGCACGATAGATGGGAAGATGGGTAACAAGCTGCCAGGTTAACCCTTAAGCTGCTAATCGCGACCCACTGACCTTTTGCGGACAGTGTAGATCAAGATCAGACTGCACAGAACGTGCAGTCTGATCTTTGATCTACACTGTCCGATACGGTATTTTCTTTCCGGTGAAATCAACTTTGGATCTGCAATATTTGGGCTTTTAGTATTGAGTAGAAATTTGCGTTTCATTTATTCAGCAGCTTAAGTGTCAATGTATTTATTTCGATGGGTCAGGAACATGTTGATGTCTAGTTAAAAGTTAATGGTACCATGGTGTTTTAGCCGGCGAGATAAAGGACTAGTGTTTTATCTATTTGGAAGAGTCCAAATTCTTTTGTACGGTAGAGAGTGGATGGTGCCGGTCTATATTAGTCGGAGAGCTAATTGGCTAATGTTGTGTCTATTTGGTTCTATGATGCATCACGGAAATGCATCAAGCCCCCTTTTTCCAGAGCATGGTTCATTTACAAACTGGTACCCGCTATTATATTTGTTTATTTACAAACTGGTACCCTCAAGTCATCACATGATCAAGGATCTTTTAAAGTCTATTTTGTCTAACAACCGACTGAATGTAGGCCTGCGCAGACTGCGCATTAAGCACCCTTCTATCAGAGGATGCCTCAAATGTATTAAACCTTAACTCTTTTCTCCTTTTCCCCACAGTGTTTTCAAAATAAATGTACTTGTACTGCAGACACGTGAAAACCAGGGCTTGTTTGGGAAAGGGAAAGTCTAAACGTTATCGTCTAGCGCAGAGTCAGTGGTACCGGTATATATTGGCCCAAGAGCTAATGGGCCAATGTTGTACGGGGCGGGGTTGTCACAAGAAAGACAAGGTCAAATCCATATTAAAACAACATTAATAGATGCAAACGTTTACAAAATACAAAAGAAGATCGAAAATTTATTACCTTACGTCCTTGAAAATCGGACCGCTTGCTGTGATTGCCTTTAGAATGTAAACAACAATTTTCATTATTCCCGTACACTTTATTTTGTTTTTCTAAATACAAAATTTTAAGTTTATATAACCCATTACCAAATAATCCTTAGTTTTAACGACCCTAAGGAAAAAGGTTTTTGAAAACATTGTGGGAAAAGGAGAAAATGCTGGAAACAAGCATTTTCTCCTTTTCCCACAATGTTTTCTACCTTTCCCAAAACGAATTTCAATTTTTGAGTCACATTTGTCGTCTGCAGTTGCTTTCAATTTGGACCAGTCTAAAATTTTGTCGTGTGGTAAAGAGTTAAGTCTTTACCAAACAACAGCAACTTTGGACTGTACCAAATTGAAAGCCCTTGCAGACATCAAAATAAATGTAGCTCAAATGATGATTTCTGTCTTTGATAGGGTGGAAAACATTGTGGGAAAAGGAGAAAATGCTGGTAACCAGCATTTTCTCCTTTTCCTACGATGATTTCAACTCTTTTGTCGTTAAATCCATCATTTGTGCCAGCTTTAAGTTTGGTGTGTACAGATGCTTTCAAAGTAGAGCCCTCTATAATTTTTGTGGCGTTGTAAAGTGTTTAACAACTTAAATATTTTGACTTCAAGGCCTTTTTTTTTTTGGTCAGATTGTTGTTTGATTGTATGGTCTTTAACGCTGTTCAACATTATTTTAGTTATATCACGGCGGCCAGTGCACCTATCCATGCTTTCCTGGAGTTTCTTTTACAAGTACTCCACACAATATTCTTTCCAAGCCACTGGCTGCTTTCCCACATAACCATCGTCGAAACAATGGTCAGCAGTGAGAGAGGAATGAATCCTGTCGAGATGACTATCATCAATCCTCGGAAAGAAATGGGCCAAGCCGGGGATCGAACTAGCGACCTCCTGTTCTCAAGTCTTGTACGCTACTGACTGTGCTACGGGGGCTTGGCATGTTTTATTTTTGTCAGAATAAGCCATGAAATGAAGTGAAAAGCAGTAGTGTAAGAATAAGAACGTTGGTCATTCACATCAAAGGTTCCGGGTTCGAATTACGTAATAAGTGGGGTCGACTTTTGGAACTTCTCACCTCACTGCTCAAGCACTGGCCTGTCATCGAGCTTTATTTACTCATGATCAAAAAGACTTTTGGAAACATTGTGGGAAAAGCAGAAAATGCTGGTGACAAACATTTTCTCCTTTTCCCACAATGTTTTCTACCTTTTCAAAGACAACTTTTATCATTTGGGTTATATCTGATTTGTTGTCGGCTTTTGCTTTCAAGTTTTCAAAGGGTTTACCTTTAACCAATGACTACGTTTGATAACTATGCCGCAAAAGGAGAAATCGCTCTTTACGAGTTTTCAATAGCTGTTTGCTGCAGGTTGCAAACGGCCGTGTGCAGAAGGAAAATAAACTAATGCTCTGCAATGACTGTACGAGTGAGTCAAACTCGATAGAAGTACATTTACACACAAGTTAACCCTTTAGCTGCTCAGCGTGACTCACTGACCTTTTGCGGACAGTGTAGATCAAGATCAGACTACACAGAACGTGCAGTCTGATCTAGAATCTACACTGTCCGATAAGAAGATATCTTTCCTGCAAAGGTACCTTTGAAATAGGAAAATTTGGGTTTGTACTATCAACTTGAAAGTTTCATTGTGGCGCCGCATGAGCGGCGGCACTATATTTTTATTCGGTTTTGTAAAGTGCCTATGGAGGCAGCCATATTGAACTGGTTCCATGCTTTCTTTTAACATCCACCTATATCTACTGTACTTTGATTACCAGATCGGGGTCCATAATAACTTTTTTATGTATTTGTGGGGATTTATTTTTTTGTTTTTGTATATTGCACTTTCATTGTTAGATGGATAAAAACACGGATCGTAGACATATCAACATTTTCCTTTCGAAAAATAAAAAATGCATTTCGAATAATAACTCACGTGATCAAAAATTATCTGTCACAATTTTTCGAAGCCACCATTTTAAATATCTTACGCTGGAAAAGGTTAAGAGGCATTTTCAAGCTCTTTGACCCTAGAGCACCCTATGTGGTACTTGTGACCCCACTTATATTTTTGTTCTAGTATTGTATGGATTGTAGAAATATTGTTTTCCTTTCGCGATCGTGTTTTTAAGACCAGCTTACTGTAACTAGGTCAATGTTGGGGGTGACAGATGTTTCGGTAACAGACGAGTTCGGTAAATTGGACTTACAGAGTAAATCGATTGGATATTTAGGTAACAAGGTAATTATATAGTGGTAATGCACCGTGACGTTTTTCACACCAAATAAAGTCTTGGCTCTGATTCGTTCAATGTTTCTCTTTTTTCTTCCACACACTTTAAGACATAATATTTTTGTTATGTTTCTACTGTTATGCTGTACGTAAAGTGATACCCGAATCAAAGTTGAGGTAACGAATAACAACACCCAATCCTAAACTTGAAACACGTTGTATCTCCTTTTAAATCAATGCTTTATGATCCTTTCAATGTGAAAATATTTTCTTACTGAAAGACTTCCAAACCAGCCATTAACCCTTAGAGCGTCTGTCATTACTGCTGTTGCCATTGCGGCCGGTGCAGATCGAGATCAGAGTACACCAAACACGGAGTTTGATCTTTGATCTTCATTTGTCAATTTTGCAAGACATTCAGAACAAGAAAACCTTGACACCGCTAAAAATAGGTTTTATATCTAGAATGAAAATGACCGTTGGGTTTATTCGACGCTCTTAGATTTAAAATTATGGATAGTTAAATTTAGTTCAGAAACACAGGTAATACAGGTAAAAATATTGTGGCAAAAGAAGAGAGCGAGCGCGAGAGATAGATAGTAGCAAATACTTTTTTTGACAAATACTTTTTTCAAACTGCACGAGCAGTGTGTGATCTAAACATGCCCAATCCCATAACTTTTACATGCAGTCTGATCTGCGAGTTTCTTCTTGTCCATTGGTGTTTCAGGTTTTCATAAACTGGGGTTAATCTTTAAGATCTACGGGAAACTTCTTTATCTTGTTGGCAATGGAGGTGTGAAAACAGGCTGTAAACGCGTTTATATACAATATACAGTACTCCCTTCGCTCTCAAATAGTACGCATATGATTTTTTTATGCAGTGTTGTATTGATGAACGCACTTTAAAACCAGCAGACGCCGATTTTAGTGCACCAGACCAGATTTGAAAACTATGTGGAAAATGGAGAGGAACAAAACAGAACAGATATCTTTTAGATGGGCACAAATGTTCATGGTCAAAATCACAAGAAGTATGCACGAAAGCATTATTGTCAAGGCCTCTCTCTCTCTATCTCTCACTCCCTCTCTTCATTTGCCACAATGTTTCAAATGTATTATCTTTATTTCTGAATTCAAGTTAATTATCCATAATTTTAACCCTTAGAGCATCGAAAAAAGTAAAGGCTATTTTCATTTTAGAAACAGAACAATACATATATTACAATATACGATCCCTGGTCTAATATTAGCTATTTCAAAGCAAAGTTGTCATTCTTCATAATGTCTTAGAAAAGCTGGCAGCGTAAACCAACGATCAGACTCTGGTTTTTTTTTTTTTTTTTGTTTCGTTTTTTTTCTTTTTTTGCTTTGCAGTTTGATCTTTGTCTGAATCGGTCGCAAGGGCAACAAGAGTGAAAGGTGTTCTGAGGGTAAATGGCTGGTTTGGAAGTTGACCAATTTGTTTCCGGAAGAAATAATTTTTCACACAGAAAACGTTGACGAGAATAGCGTCATTTTTAATAAAACATTTTTAAAAAACTTGAGGACTGGCTTAAAGTTGGAGTCTGTTATCTGTAGGACGATTAAGTAATACGGGTACAAGCTTAGGGCTGGGTTTTATCAGGGATCGTATATTCATTACATGAATCAGCTATGGGTGAAAAACGAAAATAAGATATGGTGATCAAAATTTACTAATTTCAGGTATTCATTTATACAGCATGGAAAGAACAACAAATATATTTACGTCAGAAAACGAGTGAGAATTGCAAATTAAAAGAAAAAACGTTTGCACAAACAGAAGCCATGGGTGTGAAAACGTCACGGCACTATATTACTGCCTTGTTACCGAAACATCCAATCAATTTACTCTATAAGTCCACTTTACCGAACTCGTCTGTTACCGAAACATCCGTAAATCAATGTTGGAGCGCCTAACATGACTGGTAACATACAATCCCTCTAGTCTATATAGATATAAGGACTTCACTCAAGTCTTTATTATATCTATAATAAAGACGGGTTGTATGATACCAGACATATGTGTTGGAGTGTCAGATCTAGCACAACCCGATAACAGACATTTCTTTCGTTAATGTAAAATCTTCCTGTTCAAAATCAGACGGTCGAGAGTTTTGATATTTCATGTGTAGTATCGCTACAGTGACCTCTACCAAGTACTAGTATGTTCAAATGGTGGCCTTCCGGTCAAAAGTTGCCATATGCTCCCCTCCACCCAGATGTCACAAATTTGCGCATAGCCATATTTGTTACACACTTTTCAAAATCTTCTATCAAATATCAGAAAGGCAACAACTCTAACATTTCTATCTACCAATTGTGTCCAAATGATGTCCTGTGGATAAAGAAATGGCCCAGTCCATGGATAAGAAGTTTGCAAATAGCGTTCAATGATATGAAATTTAAAAATCTTGTCAAAAACCAGATGGCCCAGAGTTTAAATACAGTATCACCACTTGGACCTCTACGAAGATTGTGCAAGAGATGCGTATTAGGAAATAACCCAATGCATTGTGCCCTGTTACAGAAACAACTAGTTTGCGGCGCCATTGATGTTCAGCATCAATATTTTCTTGTTCAGTCTTTTATTTAGCAGGATAAGGGTTAACGTACGTATCTCGTATTAATACGCTTCAGCTCGGCATTGTGGGTTTCTTAAGTTGTTTTGTTCATTAGGTACAATGTTACTAATGAAATAATATCTTAACCCTTCACCAACTCACAAAATTTTAGATCAGTCCAAATTTAAAGCATTTGCAGACAAGAAAAAAGGGAGACGCAAGAATTGAAATTTGTTTTGAGAATGGTAGAAAACATTGTCGGAAAAAGAGAAAATGCTGGTTACCAGCATTTTCTCCTTTTCTCACAATGTTTTCAAAAGGCTTCTTTTTCAGGGTCGTTAAAAGTCGGGATTGTGTGGTAAAGGGTTAACTCTTAAAGCACCTTTTAAAACAATACTTGCCTCTGCGGTCACTATTGATTAAGATCAGACCGAACAAAACGTGCAGTCTTATCTTTAATCTACTTTGCTCACTTAGCTAAGACATGTCAGACAAAGTCAACATTGAAATCACGATTACTTGAAACTTACCTCTGGACTTTAAATATCTGCTGGGTTTATTTTGCGTACTATGGATTAGTATAAAACAGTCAGGATCCGTATTCATCAACCATTCTCAAGACCATTCTTAGTCTTGTTCTCCAGTAAACTGGCAGCCTCTTCGTCTATCGGACGGTTACGGGAGAAGTAGTATAGGAGGGTAGACCTCGGACAAAATCCGTTTTGTCCGAGGTCTACCCTCCCTGAGTGCCATTTTGTCCGAGGTCTACCCTCCCTGAGTGCCATTTTGTCCGAGGTCTACCCTCCCGGGGAGGCAAAAGACCGGTCAAAATATCAAACCGGAAGTAGATGTCCACTTTTTCTGCCCCCCCATGCCACGGTCAGAGCCCCTTTTTAACTATCTCTGTGAAAAGGGATCTTAATGCAGCTGCGCACGCGCGCACACAGGTCGTAACGATATGATTCAGACATGCCGCGGTCAGGTGTTTATGAGTCATGATCTGGTAGAAATGGGGTCGTAATGACACGGCTCAGGCAAAGACCATCGTTGGACTTAGTCTTTTTTTCCACGATATGAGTTATTTTCTCTCCTCATGCTGACTCAGGTAGAGAGCATCGTTGAACTTAGTCTTTTTTCCGTCTTTATTCGTCTCCATCTTTCTCTATCACCATTGGACTTAGTCTTTTTTCACCACGATATGGGTTATTTCCCCTCCTCAGTTTGGTTCAGCCAGAGATCATCGTTGGACTTAGGCTTTTTTCTCCGTCTTTGTTCGTCTTAACCTTTCTCGATCACCGTTGAACTTAGTCTTTTTTCCACGATATGGGTTATTTCCCCTCCTCAGTTTGGTTCAGCCAGAGATCATCGTTGGACTTAGGCTTTTTTCTCCGTCTTTGTTCGTCTTAACCTTTCTCGATCACCGTTGAACTTAGTCTTTTTTCCACGATATGGACTATATTCCCTACTTACGCTGGGTCAGACAGAGACTATCGTTGAACTTAGTCTTTTTTATCCGTCTTTGTTCGTCTTAACCTTTCTCTATCACCATTGGACTTAGTCTTTTTTCCACGATATGGGTTATTTTCCCCTCCTCAGCTTGGCTCAGACAGAGAGCATCGTAGGACTTAGGCTTTTTTGGAGAGTTGTTCTTTCTCTCTATTACCGTTGAACTTAGTCTTTTTTCCACGATATGGGTTATTTTCCCCTCCTCATGCTGGTTCAGGCAGAGATCATCGTTGGACTTAGTCTTTTTTTCCGTCTTTGTTCGTCTCAGGCTTTCTCTATCACCGTTGGACTTAGTCTTTTTCTTTGACTCCTAGTAGTATGATCTTTTAGATATTTGCCTGACGAACTCAGTCTTTTTTAAAAACTAGCTTTAGAGATAAAGATCGTATTGCTTTGTAACTTGTCTATAAGATCTGAGAGCTGAGGTGATGTATACCACTATTTGCCGATTTGATTGAATTAGTCAGACAAGATTTGACACTTTTATGCTATACGCTATCTTCCGAGTTGGTCAGAGATGACTTATAGCATAAATCCTTACCATACAAGCATCGTGTTGGGGCTTAACCTTTTTTGAGTTAATTTGAATTGAAGTATATCGTTTGGAATGTAACTCTTGGAATGGTACTCAGTCGTAAAATTGACAAGTCTCGAAGATAGGACTTTCTGGAATGAATGTTAGCTCTGAAAAGAGCTGTTTTTTACCATTCTCTGGATTGGAATTAAATTAATCATCCGAGCAAGTTAATTCCAAAAATCAGAGAAAGATAGAGGATTCTAAACCTCTTCATCATCAACTCATTGGTTGGTTGATATCACAGACTCCACAAAGATTGGATCATCAGTTGGCATAACCCAAAGATCGGGGTAGAAATTAGGTGCTGGGTTCTGGGTATAGGGGTTATCCCCTTGTCTTGCAGAGAACTCAGCCGACGTCTTAGTCTTTTGACGTTTTCTCTTCTCCTTGTTCCTTCGACTTTTACCAAATAGTCCACAGCAGAATCTGAACAAACCCATCGTGGAAATGAAATGGCATATAGAGAAATTTGGTGGTTTTATAGCTTGGTGGAGGGATTGACCTACTTTTCGTCTTGGAATTAAGAGTACGAACGTGGGCGAGACCATGTAGATAGAATATAATGTACTATATGATCTATCTACATTTTTTTTCCAAGACTGATATTTTGTGGAGGAATTATCTTTGTGGAAAAAAGAATGAAAAAACACCATTTAAACAGTATAACTTTTATTTGAACAGAACTGAACAATGAACTGAGCAATGAACATATTTACAACAAACACATAGATAAAAGAACTATTATACATTTATATACTATTTGTGGGGAAAAAGTCTCTTAGCTTTATTGAATAGAATTCCATACTGCTGATTGAACCATAACACTACATCTCGATCGTTTCGTCGATGTTCCGTTGAGAGGAATTTCTGTTGAAGATATTTCTGTATGTTGTATCCTCTGGCGGCAGCATCCAATACGAAGATACAGTAAAATCCGCAAACTTTTCCCTGTGGACTCTGAAGAGTTTGTCGATTGTATCTCCACGAATAAGAATGATTGTCTAAAAAGTTAATGATTTCTGGCTCAAGTGGTGGTAGTCCGTAGGGATCAAAGTATAGTACATCACCATTATTGTTGAATATCACGGCTACCCAATGTTCTCCTGGACCGGTTGATTTCTCTGTGTTCACAATGTAGGCTTTCACATGATTGGGTTTTTGTCGAGGTAACTGATCTTTTGCACAGACTTTTGCCTGTAGATTTTTTATCCATGTTCCGTGATCCAATATGTATTGAATTTCAGAAGTATACATTTTTTCTAATCACTTTCTCCCCAGGATTGTTTTACTTTGTCACACCAGTATTGTAACCACGACTCCGTGAATTCAGATAAAATGTTTTGTTTTATATTTCGCCATAATCTGTAGGCTTCCACATAGTCACTTTCATCGAGTTTCATTTCTATGAGTTCAGGATACCATTTCTCCATGATTTCGTATGGATTTAATTCCATCATGGCTTTTTCTATGAACATATCTGTATGTTCTTGTCTATCCTTGAATAAACACAGTTCATGCTGTGTTTGACTGGGATGATCCACTTGACATCCGTAACACTGATTGGTAACTTCACTGACAATAAGATTTTTTAATTTTTCAGTCATGTGTTTTTCGAAGCTGTTGTGAATGTCATTTTTCCGAGTAGAGATGCACTTCGACACAGAATATTTCACTTTTTCTGCTTCTTCTCTAAGTGTTATAGCAAATCTGAGTCCCAACATTGTTTTTTTAGTTCTTTAGTCCTGTAGATAGTCCTGAAAAGGACTGTTTTTCAATAGTCCTGAAAAGAACTGTCGTTTTCGATATTATATTCCTTAGTCCTGAAAAGGACTGTTTTTGTGAAAGCTATCTTTTTGATCAGAGAGTTTCTGTTGGTTTTTCCAGGCTTAATAATCTGTGATAACTTCTCTCAAACTGTTGATTTCAATCTGATTGTCAAATTCAGCAAAGACAATAACGTTGATAGCTGCTGTCAGAGCTTGACCAAACTGAAGTTCAATTCGAAGATTTCCAGTTTTTATAGGATGAAGTTGTCCTTCTTCACTACCTTGATCCGCTGTCAAATCGTATCCCCACAAACAGTATCCACCAACATAGTCTTCTTTACCAATATTAAATGATTTATTAAGTGCTAAAGATGAGTTAGCCTGATACAATGATAGAAAGGATTTCAAATACAATCCTGCTTCAAAGTTAGGTTCAAAGGGTCTGTTATGAATACTGTGACCATTACATGATACATCAATTTTTGACAGATTAAAATGTTGAAAGAAAAATGGATTTCTGTTATAAGTCCCATTATAATCAGTATTTGCTACCATTGCAATGAAAATGCGTTTTGGAAGTTGTCCTTGAAACAGATGATCTTCAACTTTAGACTGAAGACCTGTAGAAATGGTAAAAGTTTTTACTTCAACCCTGCGAATAGGAATTTTCATGTTTTGCTGAGCAATAACATGATTTAGATCATTTGCAACAACAGGCAACAATTCGACATTTCGCACATGAAGACTGACTGTTTCCAGTACAATTTTTGGATCTGGTGCACCAGTACCTCCTGTGAGACAAAAGTTTAGCGAAGACCTGTTTAATCTAAGTCTGATTTCAATACCATTGGGTAAATATTTTTCTTGTTGAAACAGATCAAGATGCAAGCGTCCAAAAAGTTCGGCGGTTCTACTTCGTTCAATTTCACGCATTCTAGCTTGTAAACCTTCATTAGTTCCATCATGGTTGAGTGAATTGAAATGAGCAGAGGTGTCTTCAATCCAAAGATTACCAGCTTTCAAATGCGTAGTCTTGCTGTCAGAATTATATGACATAAGATTTTCGATATATGCTCTGTATGGATAGGTATCTGAATTGCTGGTGATTAGTTTATTATTTAGATACAAATCGACACTGCTAAACAAACTGTGCAGGAAGTTGTTTACAGGGGCCACATTTGTATTAGCATCTAAATCAGTACCGTCAGCTTGAACGATTTTGTATTTGACATACAAATACGATTGTGACAAATCTGTCCAATGTTCAGTTTGAGGTGGTATGATGAATTCTATCGGTGCATAGTTTGCCAAAGACGATATTGGAAAATGTTCAATCCACTGACTTTCTTGCATCGTTGTCATTGTAGGTGGTACAGAAAGAACATCAAGTTCTGACTTACTGCATTCACAAGAACCGTTTTGCATCATTTTTTATAATTCAAGTAGATGAATTCAATATATGAATCCAATATATTAATCAAATATATCAAGAGGTCGTCTGTCTCTTTGTCTTATGATCTTACCACTGTGAAGGTGGTAGGGGGAATGACGTGGTTTTCGTGATTTTCTTTTATTTATCCCTGGTATTAGCTTTTCTGCTAGATCATGAATGGCTTGTTTTCCCCTTGAAATTACAACTTTTTTAGGGTTTTCGCCACGTAAAAGGATATCTTCTACTACGCCTATTCCTTGTTTGATTCCTTCTTTTTTTACAGCATTCAACCCAGATTTGACCAAGGGTTTAAGCAATGGAGTCACTACTTTAATTGCTGATCTAAATAGGGAACCTAACCCATAGCCATACTGATGTTTTACACCACGATAAACTGGTAGCATTTTTTACCAAATATTTTATTTAAATATTTATTTGTCAAATATTTTTATTTTTTCTGTCTGAAATGTAACTTCACTATTGTCTTACCAATAATAAAATGAAACGGTATGCCAGAATCCCCTGTTATTTGAATGTGAATAGTATTGAAATCAGATTTCGAAACGGGGACGTAATGCGGTAATGTGATTTCATGGCTGATATGTTGGGTTTCATAATTATTTTCATCTGATATGTTTGCTTTGAACGGAAGAACACGAAGTATGGGAGCAAGTGTATCACCCACTATAGTGTGTTCAGCAACATCTGAATAAACAAACAGATGATTGTAGCCAGCATCAATGTTAGGAGTGTATTTAAATACATCTAAAATATTTCTATTCGAATAAATTATCTCATATTTGAATTCTGGTGATCCTCCCAGTTTTAAAAACAGCTGGGGATGAAATTTGAATCCTGTTCTTGTTATATTTACGAACCCCAATTTTGGACGTTTGCTTGAGGTTGAATAGCTAATAGACACCCCGATTGAATGCTTCTGAAAGATTTCACTTAGGTTATTTTGAATCAATTCTTCCATTACCTCTATAACATGTTTTGCTGAAGTGTAACTACCCGGTGGAAAAGTAAATCCAATTGACCATTTTATTGCTTCACCTTTTGCGTTTCGTTTTAATGGAATTACCTTCATATTATCTCTTCTTTTATCTGCCGCTGCTGCTGCATTGTATAAATTAAGATCTGCAGTTATAATTTCGAACTTCGCTTCTTGTTCACTTATGTTTAAGAACTGAGAGGGGGTAATAAGATGAACTAATGCAACTTCCCAAGTTTCCTTGTCAATATGAACTGTCTTTGGTAAATCAACCTTAAAACAACATTGGGTGTTGTTCGGATAAAGGTCCATGGAACTATCGCTGGGTAGAGTGAGATAAAACGAATTCATTTTTTAAATATTTTATTTTTTACTGTCAACGAAATCAACCCCACTAGTTGTTTTTTGTCCAGACTTTGTGAATTTTAATCCTGGTGATGGAAGAATATACCCGAGTGAGCTGCTTAACAGGATCAACCACAATTCACGATCTTGACTTTGAATACTTAAATGTACTATTGAGGTTGCAATAATTGCATAAATGACTAAAATCTGTGAAATATAGGTAAACTGATTCTTTGGGACACGATTTCCACAGCAGTTGTAATTTTTAGTACTAACACTATCGACACTTTCTGTCCCAGTCTCAATGTTTGACTGCGAATTTATCATAATTGTATTGTCTTTTTATTTATAAAAATCTTGTAGATAAGACTTTTTTTCCCGATCAAGATACCAAATAGGATTCTGGTATCCAACTTTGAAATTTTTTTGGATAGCCTTTCCAATTGACTTTTATTTCTTTGATTAATTTTTTACCCTTACGTCTTGTGCGTCTATCAAGAACTGAGTCAATCTCATAAATATCATCATCTTTTATTAATTGAAGTTCATATTCATAATAAGTTCCTAAAATCTGTTCTCCCAGCAGATCTTTTTTTACTTTATAGGTAATAGGCGAAAATGTTTTGTTGACATGGCTGATTTCAAATATTTCTTGCGTCCAATTCGGTAAATAGCCCTTATCAAATGTACGTTTTGTTTTATTGATTCGAACATGATCTCCAATTTTGAATTTCGACTTTTTTGTCATTACATTTGCCGATAATTGAGGATACAGATTTCTTGAAATCTCTGCCTCATTGGATTTTGTTACCATTACAGGAGATGTTTTTATACTTCTGTGAAAAGTATGGTTGTAATTCTTAACTAAAGAATTCAATACGTCAATGTAACGCCTTGTTTTCTTGTACGTAAAGTATTTCCACATTCTCGTTTTCAAAGTTCGTTGAAATCTTTCAACAATACTTGCTTTTGTCTCTGGGTTTTCAGTGGTGAAAAAATGAATCTGATTCTTTTTCAAGTAGTCTTGAAACGATTTGTTTTTAAATTCCGAACCTTTGTCTGTTTGAAGCGCCAAAGGTTTACGTTTTGATTTCTGAACGATAGATTGAAATGCTTTGATTAAAGTTTTACCCGTTTTGTCTGGAATAGGAATAACCCACGAAAATCTCGAAAACACATCAATCACACAAAGTAAATATTTCTTGTTATTATTTTGTTTTGCTAAATGTTGCATGTTAGCCAAATCAGCTTGCCATTGATAATCTATACCACCTACAATAGTTTTTCGTCTTTTGAAACGACGACGAATCGGTTTGTGTAAGGTGTAGGTGGATTCACCCTGTAACCATTCTTGAACATCTTTGTATCTTATTCCTTTCAAAACAGATTTCGCAGCGTGATACAATTGCTTTACTCCACTAAATGCTACAGTACTTTTAGGATCATAAAACAACTTTCTTAACACGTAATCAAGTTTTGACTTTACCATGCCTCCCATGACTGAAGTGTTTTACGGCTCGGAGTCTTTTTTATAGACTTTGGGGGAGTTAGCAGTTCTTTAACATAGAATTGCTTCAATCGTTCTCTTTCTTCAGGTTTCATGTATGGAGATTTTTCTTTTATTCTTTTCATACTTCTTTTTATAGGAGTTAACTTAGTACTTTTTCGTACGCTTTTTGGTGTGTGAAATAAGTGATCGGAATCTCCATAGGATTCTGCATGGGATTCTTCATCTTCGCTCAATGATTTACTCGGTGATTTATCATGGACTTTTTGTATCCATTTCCATCTGTTTAAATTGCCAATAACTTCTTGAGGTATATTGCTTTCATGTAATGCCTTTGAAAATGTTTTCCAACCTCTGGGCTCGATACCTTTTCTTTGACGTATCGCATCATTGACAAGATCGATGATATTGGAACCATGAATGCGTGTACCTTTATATGACACCACCCCTTGTTCGTCCCAAGTTAAATTATCGTTGTCTTTTATCATACTCAAAAGTAACTCAGCTTTTCTTTTCATGGTTTTTGGCACACTTTGCAAAATTCGATCATACAAGGCAACAGATTGCAGGCCAACAGATGCTGATTCCTGTGCACCATCATTGGTTTTTGGAGGAAAATTGATCGAAGTTGGTTTTGTTTTCTGAAGCGAATTTTGTAACTTAATCAAAGTTTCGCCATATCTTTGAGCCTTTTCTGTTTCTGACAGGTCGGTACTTTGTAAAATTTGACTCATATCTTGTCGAAGATGTGATGCATCTGCAACTTGTGGATTAGGTGGTAAACGAGGTTTTTGAGCTTGTTCGACTTTCCATCGTTTCATATTTTCTAAGACCTGGTAAGGTACGATAACCATTTTTCTAACAGACATGATTTCTTATCTACAAGATTTTTTATCTATAAGATTTTTTCATTGAAATTTTTTTATCTACAAGATTTTTTTTATCTACAACGCTTTTAGAGCTCCTCCTATTCCTCCGATAACGGCTTTTCCTAACAAAGGTAATAATGCAGGTGCAAGCAATGAAAGAAATCCACCTTTTTGATTTAAAATTTGTTTTTTATCTTTTACAGAGACCGATTTTGAAGCTAAACGTCTGAGATGTTGTCGGCTTGAATACAACTTCTTCTTCTGATCTGGTGATAAATGTACATTGCCTTTTAAAACATTATGACAGCATTCCGATATACACCTTATTGCTTCTGAGGGTGAATCTTTGACAAGCTTTTTACGTATTTTTGGTGTAGCCTGTATCATGGCCATAACCATTGAGCCGTGTTTTTTTATCAGAGGTCTTTTCTTCATGTTGACTTTATCACTATTTCACATCAAATGAAAATAAAACTTCCATGTCACTATCATTTATACCTGATGTTTTATCATACTGTCTTTTTTTACAAAAGAAAACTACGAATCGGAATCAGTGAGTTCTTCATCCTCGCTTTCTTCTACATCTGACCCTCTGTCGGGTAGAGGAATGGTTCTTCCACCACCAAGATGAATCAGACGTTTGTCATAGTCAACACGATATTTTCCTGTGTCAAGGTTATATTGGATTATATCCCCAAACAGTCGATCTTCTGCCTTTCTACCTTTTTTATATTTAGCTAATGTATTTGGAGACCATGAGGCGGATGGAATGGATTGAAACTTCAATTTTTTCCCTGGTTCTATAAATTGTGAATACTTTGTTCTGAGTTTTTGCATTCTTTCACTTAATAGTTCCTTTCTGGATTTCGGATAGCGTTGATGTTCTGAAATGCTGCTTCCTACAGGTCTTCGCATAGTAACAAATCTTTCATCAATTATAGGTGGTGAGGTGGTGGTTCTTTCATCAATCATAGGTGATGAAGTGGTAGTTCTTGCATCAATTATAGGTGGTGAAGTGATAGTTCTTGCATGCGTTTTCGGGGGTTTTCTCTTCTTTGGAGATTTTTTCTTCTTTGGAGACTTTTTCTTCCTTGGAGAATTTTTCTTCTTTGGAGATTTCCTCTTTCGCGGAGCACGTTTTCGAGGTTGCCTTTCATCCCCAAATTTCCTAACGGTTTTAGTTCCATCCCATCTCAGTAAACTTCTGATAATAACACCACCTAGAAATCCACCACCTCCAGGTTTTAAAATAATTCTACGTTTAATTTCCTCATCAATATTCGGATCTGCTAACTGCTCGATATCTGCTCTATGTTTTGTCATATACGTGGTGGTTTGTTTTGGTAATTTGATTTTATCTTCAAGGATATTTTGTGCTGCTAACGTAAACCATTTTAAAATTTCTTTTAATCCTGCTTTCAAAACAGATTCTCTTTCATATCTATTGGTTTGTTGACTTAAATTTCGCAAAGCAGCTAAAACTGAAGTTGGTGTGGTTGGTAAAGCCATGTTTACTCACTGTCGCCTATTGATAGAATGACAATATAAATTAAAATGAAGTCATTTTTATTTTAAAAAAACATTATAACGATTAAGCAGGGGAATAAACGGTTGGACCTCTTTCGTCTTCTTCATAACGATGAAATATATCTGTTCGCAGTCTTAATTCTTTATTTGTTCGTGAATGGAAATCGATGACAAGATATCCATGATCCATCGATGTAGCGTCATCATAAGCAGACAGTAAATGTGGAGCTTGCATTTGGTGAGCTAGTGTTTTAATCTGATTTTTATCTCGCTCATTTCGAAATAAAATCATGTATCTTGAATTAAGACTGATGGTTCGACTCGATTTCGATTGTTGAAACATATTTTGTGTGATATAAATCACGGTTGCATTACGGTGATGTCCTTTTCTTGTAAACCAAAGTTTAATTTTTTCCTCATCTTTTTCACCCAGCATATCATCAAAGACGATTAAATGCGGTATAGATACATCGCTGACAAGCTCGTTTTCATCGTCAGGAATTCCTTCCACGAATTTTATTAATTCAAACTGCGAATTGAATTTCTCCTGCATAAGATTGTAAGCATACTGCCATTCTTTGTAACACCAGACAACTCTTTCAGGAACGATATTGAACAAATCTTCTCGATAGTCAATTAATTTATGAACAAAGACTGTCTTTCCACAACCACTCGGACCTGTGATGAAAATATTACAAGGATGTTGAAATAAAATAGCTTGTACATCCACCTCCATGATTTCTTTACTTTTCTCTTTAAGGATTAATAATAAAATGACAACATAAATAACGATGGAAGCATTTTTATTCAATCATTTCTTCAAAAAAAGATCAGTCTTGGAAATTGTAGATAGATTATAACATTCTATGTGAATGAATTTTTACAGTACGTTATGTTCTATCTACATACTCAGGCCTCGTTCGTGTTCTTAATTCAAAGACAAAAACAACCCAAACCCTCCACTAAGCTATAAAAATCCAGTGAACTTTTCCTATAATCATTCATCTCTCGTTTCTCGAGTAGTGTAAATAAATTATAAAGTATACCAAGACGAGAAAAATCAAATATGGAGCAGCTATTTTTTCAATTTTTAAAAAATCTTGCAGAGAGAAAAACTTTTAGATTAAAAAATCTTACAGAGAGAAAAACTTTTAGATTAAAAAATCTTACAGAGAGAAAAAACTTTTTTATCGATAGAAAAAATTTTTTTCAAATAAAAAATCTTGCAGAGAAAAAATTTTTTCAAAAAATCTTACAGAGAAAATTTTACCGATAGAAAAAACTTTTACGCTTAAAAATTTTTATCATAGAAAAATTTCGGATAAAAAATTTTTTACAATCTAAAAAAGTTTTGCAGATTAAAAACTAGGGACGAATAAAACTAGGGACGAATAAAATCTAAGATTGGGTAAGTCTAAACGAACTGATTTCCGGGAAATGTCGGGAAAAAACCCACACTCAGATCATATAGTTAGGTAATGTCTAAAGATCATATTGCTAGGAGCCAAAGAAAAGACTAAGTCCAACGGTGGTAGAGAAAGATAGACGAACAAAGACGGAAAAAAGCCTAAGTCCAACGATGATCTCTGGCTGAACCAAACTGAGGAGGGGAAATAACCCATATCGTGGTGAAAAAAGACTAAGTCCAACGATGATAGAGAAAGGTTAAGACGAACAAAGACGGAGAAAAAAGACTAAGTCCAATGGTGATAGAGAAAGATTGAGGCGAATAAAGACGGAGAAAAAAGACTAAGTCCAACAGTGATAGAGAAAGGCTGAGGCGAATAAAGACGGAGAAAAAAGACTAAGTCCAACACGGTGATAGAGAAAGATCGAGGCGAACAAAAGACGGGAAAAAAGACTAAGTCCAACGGTGATAGAGAAAGTTCGAGACGAACAAAAAGACGAAAAAAGACTAAGTCCAACACGGTGATAGAGAAAGACCAAACCGAGTGAAGATGGTGGCACACCTTCTTTTTTCCCCGAGTCAGTCTGTGGTGTCACACGTTTTCAATTCAAATTTTTGGCTGGAAAACGTCTCGACCAATCAAAACGCAGGATCAACCCGAACAAAACATGGTGACACACCATTCTTTGCTAGGAATTCCACTTCCGGTTTCCTCTTTTGTTTTTTACATTTTTGCAGTGGTGTGAGGAGGGGGGGCAGAAAAAGCGGACATCTACTTCCGGTTTGATATTTTGACCGGTCTTTTGCTTCCCCGGGAGGGTAGACCTCGGACAAAATGGCACTCAGGGAGGGTAGACCTCGGACAAAATGGCACTCAGGGAGGGTAGACCTCGGACAAAACGGATTTTGTCCGAGGTCTACCCTCCTATACTACTGGGAGATACAACGAGTACCAGTTTAGTTCTCCAGAAATGTAAAGGCAACACAACGTTTGATTGGCTTAATCATTTGGTTTAGCCAATCAGAAGTTGTGTTACATTAACATGTAGAAAGTCTTTGAGAATTACACTAAAAATGGTCTTAAGAATGGTTGGTCAATACGGACCAGGCTTGTTCTACTCTTCTTTTATCTCCTATCCATACCGCAAGAGTTTAGACTTGTTCAAACTGGAAGTAACTGCGGACGACAACTGTAATATGGCAATGGGATTTGTATTTTGAACTGGTAGCAAAACATTATGAGAAAAAGGAGAAAATGTGGATGCTGGTTGTAGACCAAGTGATAAAGCAAAAGAAGAGAAAAATTTGTTTCATTTTCAGAAAGATAATTTATGGTAAACATTTTGTGAAAAGTAAGAAGTTTCTCGCAAAATAATGAAATACTCCTTTTCCCACAATATTTCAAAAGCAGTTCAGCAACAGATCATGTTCAGGGCGTAAACGAGGCAATAAACCTTCGCTTTTTACCATACGACAAAAATTTTAGACTGGAAGAAACTGAAGTCATTTGCAGACGACAAATTAAATGTACATGTAGCTCAACAGACGATTATTGCCGCTTTGAAATGGTAGAAAATATTGTGGGAAAAGGAGAAAATGGTGGTTACCAGCATTTTCTCCTTTTCCCACAATGTTTTCAAAAGCCGTCTTAGGGACTGTTTTGTCAAGGGCTAACCCAACACTGCTCACAAGACGCTGTGAGCGATGTATGTTTATGTATTGTTTATAGGTGATCAGGTATATATGGGGTTTTATTTGTCTAGTGTGATAAAATGGCTTGAAATTGAAAAGATCGGAATTTTATATCGTATGAAACAAACACTTACTTTAGATTACATCAGTGCATTTCTGAAAGAAAAAGAGAAAATAAGAAAAACGTGTAACGAGCAATTTAATTCGTGTAAAGAGCTTTAATTGCTCTTAGCTTTTTGTCCATTTAACACAATGTTTTTCGAAGTCAACCGCTCCATATAACTGATTCATTTCCCCCTGAGATAAAATTGCAGCGGGATACCTTGAAAACATCTTTGCAAAATTAAAAGATCGACACGGACTAAAGCTTTATGGATACTCCATTGTAGCAAAATGATATGAGCCATGCTCTATGAAAAGGGAGCTTAATGCATCTGCAAAAAGTATCGACCCAGGTCATCCTGCGCGGTCCACGCAGGCTGACCTGGGCCGAAACTTTTTGTTTTTGTTCAGTTTTTTTGCATGTCAAAGGACCAATCTACCTCATGATTAATTCGGTTGGTAGACAAAATTGATTCTATGAATCCTCAATCATGTGATGGTTTGATTGGCATCATGGATCACGGAGATGCATTAAGCCCCCTGTTGCCAGAGCATGGCTCACACACACACACACACACACACACACACACATATATATATATATATATATCCAAAAAGCAATTTCTGCTCCTGCCGCCGTGTTTTCAAAAGTGACCAGCTACATAAAGAAAGAAAAGTTTTCATTCAGTGGGTAAGTGTTAAATGTCAAAACACCTATCTCAGTGAATCAGCTTGATTTAGGAGTTAATTTTCTAAGCAAAAAATTCCTAACTCTCTCCGTTTTTTTCGTCCTTCTATGTTCTGTCTTTTATTGTGATTTTGTTCATAGAAGGTAAGTCCATTCTAAACGACAAGTGCAGTATTTCTGGATTATACTATTCTGTAAACAGTGAGAGTATTCCAGAGACTTGATAAAAAAGGAACTATTGTACACAGAGTTAACATCACCACAATGGCATCGGGACAACTTTACGCTCGACCGGTAAGAAACAATTTGAGTCTTGTTCTGTGAAAAAGGGGGGTTGGATGCATCCGCAAAAAGTATCGACCCAGGTCAGCCTGCGCAGTCCGCGCAGGCTGACCTGGATCGAAACGTTTTTGCTATTCGTAAATTTTCTTCTCGTCAAAGGACTAGTCTACCTCATGAATACAGTTGGTTGTTGGACAAAACGGACTTTATGGGTCCATATTCATGTGATGATGACTTGCTTGGTATAATGCATCACGGAGATGCATTAAACCCCCTTTTGCCAGAGCGCAGCTTAATTATTGTATGTTTCATTTACAACCAAACTTATATTTTTTGCATCCTTCCTTATACCATCTTCCTCTCTCCCGTTTTGTTCAGCCTTGTCTGTCCGTTAGCATTGCCTATCTATCCATCTTGCCATTCTAGTGGAGCAATGTACTGAATGGAATGGTTGACGAGGCACATTAGCTGCTTGACTGTACCCAACGTGCCATGATATAAAAATTTGACCAATGCTCTGTGACAAGGGGGCTCAATGCATCTGCGAAAAGTATCGACCCAGGTCAGCTTGCGCAGTCCGTGCAGGCTGACCTGGGCCGAATCTTTTCGATACTTGTCAACTTTCTGCATGTCCAAAGACCAGTCTACCTCATGATTCAGTCGGTTTTTGCTATTCGTAAATTTTCTGCTGGTGTACCTCCGGATTCAGTCGGTTGTTAGACATAGATGGATTTTATGAATCAACAATTATGTAATGACTTACTTGTAAATTAAAAAAAATAAAACTTTGTTACTTCTGTTGTTAGGGTCTAATATCATGCAGACCTCCAGAAAAGAGGGAATGAAAGTACCGGTATAATGTATCTCGGAGATGCATGAAGCCCCCTTTTGCCAGGGGATGTGTTATTTAATGTATTTTTGCCGGTAGCAACTGAAATTTAGTTAATAGCACACTTTTCCTCTGCAAGTTAATCGCTAACTCTTTACCGGACGATGAAGTTTTACACTGCTCCAAATTAAAAGATTTTGCAGACGACAGATTAAATATCACTCAGAAGATGGATGTGTCTCTTATTGGGAAGAAAACATCGTGGGAAAATTAGAAAATGCTGATAACCGGCATTATTTTCCTTCTACCACGATTTTTTTCAAAAGCTTTGTTTCTGAGGGTCGTTAAAACTAGGGATATTTGGTAAATGCCAAACTTCTAGTGTATGAACTAAATAAAAACTTCCTGCCAACAGTAACAATACAAGTAATATGTGCGATTTGAAATTTCGTTTAACCGTAAATATTTCTCGATATTGGACAATGTAGATCTAAGATCAGGCTGCACTTTCTGTACAGTCTGATCTTGATCTACACTGTCCGAAAAAGCACATTGAGCTGTCCTGAGGATTAACATTTACAGTTCTTGATAGATGTTATTTTTCTCTATTTGACTAGGGTGCTAAATCGGTGTCAACATTTCAGTCATTTCACCATCCTCGACTGCAGCTCTGCAGTGCCTTACCAAAGGACATTCTAACATGTTCCCCCCCCCCCCCCTACACACACACACACAAAAACATAAACATACATGATATTTTGCATTTGTAGACATACAAAGAAACGGGTACAAGTAATGCAAAGAAAATAATATTTAAAGATAGGAAAACGTCTCTTTTGAAATTTCCCTAAAGAGGCGTAAAACGTCGTGTTTACGTGATATAGCAATGATTGGTGAAATTTATATCATTTTAACCCTTAGGCTGCTAATCGCGACCCACTGACCTTTTGCGGACAATGTAGGTCAAGATCAGACTGCACAGAACGTGCAGTCTGATCTTTGATCTACACTGTCCGATAGGGTATTTTCTTTTTGGTGATATACGTGTTGAAACCGCAATGTTTGGGCTTTCAGTATTGAGCAGAAATTTGCGTTTCATTTATTCAGCAGCTTAAGTGTTAACCTTTAGCCTACTACGTAAGTTGGATGAAACTTTTCAAGCCGATAGTTAAAAGCCTAATATTGCTGTTTCACGTTCATTTCTTGGTAGAAAAATATCTCCTTATCGGACAGTGTAGATCCAAGATCAGACTGCACGTTCTGTGCAGTCTGATCTTGATCTACACTGTCCGCAAAAGGTCGTTGAGTCGCGCTTAGCAGCCTAAGGTGTAAAAAGTTTTACCCAAAATACGTGATGTAGAAAGTATCCAAATTAACCTGAAAACCTTTTTTTTTTTTCTTTTTCTAAAAGTCATTGTTTTCTTACAACCATCCATTTAGTGACAAATGGTGTTTATTTCGACAAGCCAGGCATTCATGACGAGAAAGGAAATATGACATTTAACCCCAGATTGCTGAATCCTTAGTTTAAATGTTTTTAAAGACAGTGTAGATCAAGATCGGACTGAACAGAACGTGCAGTCAGATCTTGGATCTACACGGTCCGATGCCGTGAAATTTTTTCTGGTGTAAACTTGAAATCGAAAATGTTCATTTTGGTTTCTTTCAAAAGTAGCTTGAGATTTGTACATTTCAACGACCCGGAGGACTAGGCTGCTTGGCGCGATTCACTGACCTTTTGCGGACAGCATAGATCAAGATTAGACTGCGCAAAACGTGCAGTCTGATTTTGGATCTACACTATCCGATGATGAGATATTTTTCTGCAAATTATAAGTTTGAAATAACATTATTCGGGTTTATACAATTAGCTTGAAAGTTTCATTTATTTAGCAGGGTAAGGGTTAATGTATGAATAAAATGGATCCTTTGTCAGCGGTTAAACCCAAAGTTTTGTTTATTGTATGGTGTTCAATGTCGTTTTCAACATTATTTCAGTTATATTGCGGCGTCTAGTGCACCTATCCTTGCTTTCCTGGAGTTTCTTTTACCAGCACTACGCACAATATTCTTTCCATGCCGCCTGGTGCTTTCCCACATGACCATCGTCGAAACGATGGTCAGCGGTGAGAGAGGAATGAATAGTGTCGCAATGACTATGATCAATCCTTGGAAAGAAATTGGCCGAGCCGGGGATCGAACCAGCGACTTCCTGTTCTCAATTCCTGCACGCTACCGACTGAGCAACTGGGGCCTGACCCCAAGATTTGTAATTTCAATGTTGCATTGGCAATAACATCCCACAAAATGGCAGACAGTGAAGATCTAAGATCAGACCACACATTCTGTACAGTCTGATCTTTCTTTTCGGTGTCCACAAGATCAGCATAAGTTTATGCTCAGCGCTTCGACTCTTTAATGGACGATCCAATCTTGGATTTGTTTAAACTGAAAGCATTTTTCAGACTTTAATGTAAATGTGGAACAAATCAAAGATACATCTATATCGATACCCGTTTTCAGCCAGTTTTTTAATCAAATTCATCTTTATTTTATCAAACTATACTTATTCTTGTATTCTTCATGCCAAATGTTGCCCCAGATGGTTACAAGGCTGCATAGATTAAGACCGACAGAAAATGCATTTCATTTTCTGGAGGCCATCAGAGAAATCACTTTTGTAACGTGTCCGGTTTTAAATCGAAGATTTCAGATATACATGTATGTATTTATCCCTTACACCGTATATATGGGTAATTTATCTATGTTTACTCAGCTGATTGAATTCTGAACCATTCTACAGTCTATCAAATTTTAATCGCCTTTTTTCTCTCAAGCTGTAAGGATGCTGACATGGGTCGATACGTTTTGCAAATACATTAAGCCCCCCCCCCCCCTTTTCACAGAACATGGCTCAAATTGTTTTTCTATACGTTCACAGACCTTTAATTCGTTATCAGACGAAAAATAATTTAGACCTTCCGGAATTGACAGCATTTGCAGACGACAAACAGAAACGCTAGTAACCTGAGTAAAAGAGTATTAAACTAGATTTTGACCCCAGAGTCTTTGAACGAGAAAGATATTTTGTAAGGACAAATCATGATGCCGTGATTGTTTACCCTAAGTTTGGCAAAAACGGGGAAAAATGCCGAAAAGAAGTAGCCACCGATAGGACTCGAATCAACGACCTCCACAATCAAAGATGGCGACTATTCTACAGAGCTATGGAGCCAAGTGACGTTTTCTGTGTTTTCTGTGTTAAAAATGTATTTATCCGTTGTAATGTAAAATGAGTGGTACTACCTAATGTTACTAACGGAAAAGGAAAATATACTGCCGTGTGTTTTCTACAATAGATATATTTCTTTCTGTGTATAGATTTTTAAAGCAAGCATTAAAGATTAGCAGTCCTTGTTAAGATTAAAAAAAAAACTTGCGAAACGAAATCTGGTCTAATGCTCCTTTAAACAAAAAAAACCCAACTTTATCTCCCGAAGGTTTCTGTTTGTTTCAAGCGTCTTACAGGTATGGCACATTCATCACTGTTGTAGATAAGCTCCCAGATCGAACGCAGAAAATCATTTCTACAGCTGGTCAAAATGATAAGACTTACTGATAAATGCATACCAGTTACGTTAAATCTTTTCCCTCGAGTAGGCATACCATACCTTTGTGCATTACTGGTAAGATAGCTTTTAAAAACATTGTGGCAAAAGAAGAAATTGCTCGAGACGAGCAATTTCCTCTGTAGTCACAATGTTTTTTTTTTTCGTTGTCCTTCCATTCTGGTACAATTTCCTCTGCTCTTTACGGTTAAGGTGTCTTGAATTTGTGATGATATAAAGCATGTAAATCAGGTAATGGGTTAAAGATTCGATGCTTCCACAAAGTCTCTTCCACAAAGAAATCCATTTTGATGAATCAGAAACTAGAAGAGTCATGGCAAAACATCTGTCTTAGATGGTACAATTGTTGTTTCAGTGGTATTTTGTTCCACTTTGATCAGTTTTTGTGGCATTTGTCGAAGACAATGCCACTATGAGTTCAATACGGCATTTTGAAAATCATGTAACGTAGCTTGTGTCAAAACCGAATGATGTAAATTCAATTAAACTCAATTTTTCTCAGACAAATAAGTGTTTCAGTTGCACTAAGATATGAAATTGAAAATGGTGTATTAGAATAAATTTGATTAGGCCACTGATCTTGGAAAAAACTTCTTTTTTTTTAAATTGAAAATAGCTTTGCCCGCTATGGTCTTTTATTGGCGCAATGATACCCGTAATCTTTGTCTCCTAACCGTTCGTCCCAAAACCATTTCGTCATTGGGCTTGTTCGTCATTGGGCTTATTTGCCCGGGCTTGTTCGTATTAATTCCACACAATGGCAGCATTGACAAATGCTGCAGTGGTGCTTTCAACGCTTTGATTCAGTAGGTCACTGGCACAGTGCAAACAGGTAGCACTGTCGTTTGTCGTGTCCGAGAAGAGTCCAGCATGACTAGGTGCTGAAGATTTAGGATTGGCAATCCGGACTCCAGGTACGATCCACACTCAAGCCGCTGCTTTACGAGACAGTGTCCTTTGACAAGGCACTATTCCAGGAAGGCATAGATATATGCACTGGCCACTTTGATATGACTGAAATAAAGATGAAATAAAAATCAAACGCGCATGCGTCGTTACGCATGATGTATTTGCTTCCGGTCTGTTCGATCACAGTAATATATATCCGCTAATGACAAACAATTACTAGTTGCTGGATGTCCTGGTAGCGAGGTCGAAAGTGGTAACTCAAGGGTAATTTCTAATTTTTTTCTCAAAGTTTTTAACCCTTTACCACTCAATCTCGAGCTTTAACGACCTTAACGAAAATTCCTTTGAAAACATTGTGCGATAAGGAGAAAATGCTGGTAAACAGCAGTATTGGTTTTTCCGACTATGTTTCCTATCCTTTCAATATCAAATATCAATTTCTGAGTCATATTTGCAGACGAAAAATTAAATGTAACTAAAATTTGAAATGTCATGGAACGATAGAAAAACACTGTGGGAAAAGGAGAAAATGCTGGTTGCCTTCTTTCTAAGAGTCGTCAAAACTCAGGATTGCGTGATAAAGGTTTGAAGTTTACATACATGCCCTTCGCACTGCTGCCGAGCTCCGATTGCTCAGTCATTAGCGTACCGGACTTGAGAAGAGAGGGTCGCTGGTTCAATCCCTGGCTCGGCCAATCTCAGATTTCCAAGGACTGGTGATAGTCTTTACGACGGGATTCATTCCTCTCTCACTGCTGACCATTGTTTCGACGATGGATATGTTGGAAAGCAGCCAGTGGCTTGGAAAGAATATTGTGTGGAGTATTTGTAAAAGGAACTCCAGGAAAGCAAGGATAGATGCCTTGGCCGCCGCGTTATAACTGGAGTAATGGTGAAAACGGAGTTAAACACCATACAATCAACCAATCTTCTCGTTGCTTTTTCCGGTCAGTGATATTTTACTCATTATGCCGTGGTGTCTGGTCTGCAAGGATAGTCAAATTTCTCTGGAATTAATTAACTAGGGTGTATCATTAGGGAACAAACGCCATCTGTTATACACCGTTCCGTTTGTTTTGACAAGTTAGAGTTGGATGGGCTTATCAGGCGTTTCAAATGGGGAGATTTCCGTCTAATGAATATTTGCTGATTTGCTGAGAGAGAGAGAGAGAGAGAGAGAGAGAGAGAGAGAGAGAGAGAGAGAGGAAAGAAATTATTTCTAAATTTTTTGAACAGCGGTGAACAACACAACAAATTAATCATTATCCACTCTTGATTAAGCTGCCATGCACAAGAGGATGCACCTTTGCGAACAGCTGAATAGAACAGTTGTGTTCTGCGAACAGCGTAGATTAAGATTAGGATCTTAGATCTACACTGTACAATACTATAAGAATTTTCAGACTGAAAGAAATTTGAATACTTGGGCTTTTAACACTTTGGCTGCTAAGCACGACTCTCTGACCTTTTGCGGACAGCGTAGATCAAGATCAGACTGCACAGAACGTGCAGTCTGATCTTGGATCTACACTGTCCGTTACGGGGATGTCTTTCCTCCAAAAATACCTTTGAAATAGGAAAAAATGGGTTTTTACTATCGATGTTGAAAGTTTCATTTCTTTTATTTTGCAGGATAGGATTTTAAGGTTAATTTAATTGCATTTGTATACAATGTCTGTCCAGATAGGCCATAGTATCATGAGGGTGCCATAGGTGACCCTATGTATAGCATTCTCTGTGAAAAGGGGGCTTCATGCATTTGCAAAAAGTTTTGGCCCATGTCAGCCTGCGCGGTCCGCGCAGGCTGACATGAGCCAAAACTTTTCGCTCTCTTTAAGTTTTCTGCATTTTAAGGGATAATTCTACCTCATAATTCAGTCAGTTGTTTGACAAAATGGATTTTATGGATCCATAACTAGGTGGTGTTTTGCTTGGTGTAATGCAATATGGATATGCATTAAGCCCCCTTTTGTCAGAGTACAGCTCAATTATACAGCAGCGTTTCCAGGACATTGGTAGTGAAATGCAGTTAATAGCTTTTTCTAAGACTTTGTAGATTCAAACCAGGATGCACGCCATGATGGTGTTAAATTTTGTACAGTCGCCCTCCGCATTCCATGTTATTATGATACAGTTGTTTTCAGGACATTTGGCAGTTAAATGCAATTTATGTTTTTTTTTTTTTAAAGACTCTGTAGATTCAGACCAGCATGCACGCCATGATGGTGTCAAATTTTGTACAGTCGCCCTACGTATACCCTGTTATTATGATACAGCTGTTTCCAGGACATTTGGCAGTGCAATACAATTTATGGGCGTGTGTCTTTTTTTTTGTATAAACATGCTGATAAATCTTTCATTTGGAGCCATTTAGACTTAATTGCAGTATTTCGTGGCATACGTGACAGACTTAATAGAATACGGAGGAAAAACCTGCAAGTTATTAGCAGTGTAAGCGCTTTTTACAACGTAAGTTGTCCTTGCGGCCAGTGTAGATAGAGATCTTACTGCACAAAACATGCAGTCTGATCTTTGATCTGTACTGTCCACATTGATAAGCCATTCTAGTCAACGGCAACCTTAAAACTGCAATTGTTTGGGTATTATTTCTAGACTAAATATGTCTGTTAGTTTTTTTTTTTCAGCGCTCTTAGATTTAACCCTTCAGTTGCTAAACGCGACTCACTGACCTTTTGCGGACAGTGTAGATCAAGATCAGACTGCACAGAACGTGCAGTCTGATCTTGGATCTACACTGTCCGATAAGGAGGTATTTTACTACCAAAAAAAGTTTGAAATAACATTATTCGGGTTTTTACTGTCGGGTTAAATCTTTTGTTTAACTTATTTACATGTAGTAGGATAAGGGCTAATGAAGAGAATGATATAGAGAAAAGTGTTTAAGTGAAAGCTCGGAATTAATTTCATCGAGTGAGCACCATCGGTAATATTTTCACGAGTGGCGCAGCTATGATTGAAAATATTACCGTATGATGTTCACGAGATGAAATAAATTTCGACCTTTCACAGAACAAAAACAGAACAGATATTCTATTTATTTCATGCTTCTAACCCTTTTTTGATAGGACAAGCGAGGTACAGGAGAGCTCTCGGTTTTTCCGTACAAGCCGGAGTTTATCAAACGGTAAATTCACTGGTCAAAACGGTGAAATTATTCAACCATAATCCACCATTGTTTTCCGATAACCGACCGAAAAGCATGAAATAAAATGTCTACATACTATGGCAAGAAGAAAAGTGCACACTGTATGTGGGCTTAATTATCCTACAATAACATTGTGCTTTTCTTTAACCTTTTACCACACAATCCCGAGTTTTAACGATCATGGAGAACGAAGCTTTTTAAAACATCGTGGGAAAAAAAGAAAATGCTGGTAAACAGCTTTTTCTTCTTTTCCCTCAATGTTTTCCACCCTTTCAAGTCTAATCAGAGAGAGAGAGAGAGAGTGACAGACAGACAGACAGACAGAGACAGAGAAACAGAGAGAAATAGAGAGAAACAGAAAGAGAGAGACGGAGAGACAGAGAGGCAGAGAAAAAGAGACAGAGAGACAGAGATAGATAGATAGATAGATAGATAGGATGGATGATGGATGGATGGATGGATGGATGGATAAGTGGGCGGGCGGACGGACGGACGGACGGACGGACCGACCGACAGACAGACAGACAGACAGACAGAGAAAGAGAGAGAGAGAGAGTGAGAAAGAAAGAAAGAAAGAAAGAGAGAGAGAGAGGGAGGGAGGAAGAGAGAGAGAGAGAGAGAGATGGTTAATAATTCTGGTGAGATTTTTTCAATTTTCAGGCCATCACTTTGGTAAACAATAAACATCACAATCAGTCTTTCTTTTTGCCAAACAATCCCGAATTTTACCGACCCCCTTGAGAAAGATGACTTTTTAAAACGTTCACGTGAAAGGAGAAAATGCTTGTTACAAGCATAACCAGCATTTTCCCCGTTTTCCACAGTTTTCTTCTACTCTTCAAAGACAAATTCAGCTATGTGAACCATTGATGATTTGTCGTTTGCAAATGCTTTCAATTTGGAAATGTCTTATACTTGGTCCTGTGGCAAAGAGTTGAAGTACTTTTGATTCTTTTAACTCTTTACCACACAATCCCGACTTTTAACGACCCTGAAAGAAAAGGCTTTTGAAAACATTGTGGGAAAAGGAGAAAATGCTGGTAACCAGCATTTTCTCCTTTTCTCACAATGTTTTCTACCCTATCAAAAAGAGAAATCATCAGTTTAGCAACACTTAATTTGTCTTCTGCAAATGCTTTTGATTTGGTTCAGTCTAAAATTTTGTCGTTTGGTAGAGTTAATCCATTCAAGGCTCTAGGAAAACAGGATCTTTTGCGGATGGCAAAGATCATGATCGGACATCACAAACCGTGCATTCTGATCTTTAATCTTTAACACCCGCTTGTTAAGTCAAGCCTACAAGATAAAAAAAAAAGTTCTTTCAGTGGATATTAAAGCCGTCAAAAGTGGTCGAGTTTATGATATCTGGGCCATGTTCTGTGAAAAGGGGCCTAGATACATCTGCAAAAAGTATCGACCCAGGCGCGGACGGCGCAGGCTGACCTGGACCGAAACTTTTTGCTGTTGGTCAATTTTCTGTATGTCAAAGGACCGGTGTACCTCCGATTACAGTCGATTGTTAGACAAAATGGATTTTATGGATCCATAGTTATGACTTGTGATGATTTGCCTGGTATACTGGATCAAGGAGTTGCAGGAAGCCCCGTTTTGCCAGAGCATGGCTCATTTATATTTGAAGCTGAAAGAGCTGAAAGAGGTAATTTGAAAAAAAAAAGCGTCTGCTCCAAAATGAATCAGAGTCAGTCTGGAACATTGGAATTGGAATGGAATTTAGGGTGACCGTTAAATAAAAGCTTTACTATTTGATAAACACCTGGGAAAATATGAAGGATACACAGTAACATACATAACATTTGAGCCATGCTCTGTGAAAAGGGGACTTAATGCATCTGCGAAAAGTATCGACCCAGGTCAGCCTGCGCAGTCCGCGCAGGCTGACCTGGGCCGAAACTTTTTCGGACTTAATGCATCTGCGAAAAGTATCGACCCAGGTCAGCCTGCGCAGTCCGCGCAGGCTGACCTGGGCCGAAACTTTTCGCTATCGGGTCAAGTTTCTGGATATCCAAGGACCTGTGTATCTTATGATTAAAGTCGTTTGTAAAAAAAAAAAAACAGTGGCCATTGTGGATACATACATGTAAGTATGTGGTGGCTTGCTTGGTGCAATCACAGAGATGCATTAAACCCCCTTTTGCCAGGGCGCGGCTCATTTGTATCGAAAGATAAAAGGAAATATTTACCAAGGCACGGCAAAACGTTCCTGTGGATTTGTGTTCAGACTTTTACGTTACCGAGTGCGATTCAGCGTGCTTTTGCGGACAATATATAAATCAAGATCTTTGATAATCAAGATCTTTGATCTACACTGTCCGATATGATGAATTTTTTTTTCAGCGAAAGAAAAGTATAAAACGGCAAAATTTGTAGGTTTTACTGTGGGCTGGAAATTTAGCCTTATGCTGCTGAGAGTGACTCACTGACCTTTTGCGGACAGTGTAGATCAAGATCAAAACACACAGAACTTGTAGTCTGATCTTGGATCTGCACTGTCCGATAAGGAGATGTTTTTTCTCCAAAAGCTAAGTTTAAAATAACACTATTCGGGTTTTAACCATCGGCTTGAAAGTTCTACTTAACTTATCTAGCGGGATAAGGGGGGTAATATATTTGACCAATGCTCTGGCAAAAGGGGGCTTAATGCATCTCCGTGATAAGTGATACCTATCAAGCCATCACATAATTATGGAACGATGTCGGCTACCTTTTTTTAACAACCGACTTGATCATGTCGAAGAATGGTCCTTGAACATTCAGAAAATTGACAAGTAGCGAAAAGTTTCGGCCCAGGTCAGCCTGCGCGGACTGCGCAGGCTGACCTGGATCGATACTTTTCGCAGATGCATTAAGCCCCCTTTTCACAGAGCATGGCTCATTTATCAGCGTCAACTCAGATGCTACGTGCTGCAGACTGCTTTTGAGGCCATCGCACCAAACGAAGAAATTAGTCGTCCAGAGCAAATTTTCCATTTGTCGTTATGTTTTCAATGTATGAAAACACGATTTTCATTTTTGATAGTGTTTTTAAATCTAAAGCCATCTGCTGTATTTTTGTTTCAAGCTATTTGAGTTAGTGAGCCCAGTTTCAAGAAAAAAAACTGAAGTTCTTTTATTTCACTCAAATCTGCTAACGGTCCTAGGTTCTGACTTAAGTTGAGTTTGTTATTTGAGACACATTTCAGCAACGTTAACAGACTATAGCGAGTTGACAGTATGTTTCAGACTCAACTAGGCAAAATGAGTGGAATTAGTCAATAAACAGAAATAAGTCCATTATTTTCCTGAGTTGAGTCAGAAACGTTGTGTCTACACATGACTTGAGAATGTTACATAAGTCTGTTAATATTAGTGAAATGCGTCTGTCTTGAAAAACACACCCAGCTTCAGTGGGGAAATATGTCTCCTTGCCGATTGGAGTAAAATAACAGACTTAAGTTTTTTCGTTAAACTGGGGCCAAGTGTTATGATTTTGATTTCACGAAGATTCTATACCAACGTATTTTAAAACGAAACAATAGACATTTAAGCTCGCGTGGCACTCAGAAGTAGCTTTGCGCATGTGTAGAATTGTGCTAGTTTTCAACCCTTCAGGTACCACACAATCTCGAGTTTCAACGACCCTGACAAAGAAGGCCTTTGGAAACATTGTGGAAAAAGAAGAAAATGCTGGTGACCAGCATTTTCTTCTTTTTCCACAATGTTTTATACCCTTTCAAGGACAAAAGCAGTTATATGTGCCGGATTTGATTTGTTGTCTGCTTTGAATTTGGATCGGCTTGTAATTTTTACGTTTGATGCGTAGATTCCAAAGTTCGTGTACTTTTTTGCGTGATCCAGTCTAAATTGGGGCCGTTACAACATGATTTTATCACCTTCATGCTGGGTACAGAATGTTTCTCATAGAAACAACAAGGTAGGTTACTATGCTGGAAAATCTAACACGCAAAAAAATTATGTATGATAAATAGTGTCGTTTAAAAATGTGACTTGAACAAGGGGATACATCTACAGGCTTTTTGTTCGTTTGTATTGGAGTTTAACGCCGTTTTAACAGCTTAGGTCATGTCACGGCGGTCAGTGCACCTACGCATGTGATTCTTGACTTTCTCACACCAGTACTGACACAACTTTCTTTCCAAGCCACTGACTACTTTTCTCACGTGTAACAGAAGTAAGAAGCGAAAAATCGCCGGAGAGAAAGGTTGCCTGGTATCGAACCCGCAGCCACCAGGTCATGAGTCAGATACGCTAACCACTGAGCTACCTGGCCGTGTGGTGTGAGGTGGAATGGCCTTCTGACATGCAGAAAACTTACCAAGAGGAAAAAAGTTGCCATCCAGGTCAGCCTACACAGGATGACATTAGCCGATAATTTTTGCAGATGCAATGACCCCCCCCCCCCCCCCGCCCGGCCCTTTTCACAGAGCATTGAAAATGGGAGAAAGTAGTCTGTCACGGCCCTTGATTTCTCTCCAATGAGAGCCATTCCTGTAAGTCAGTTTATCTTCCTTGCAAGATAAAGACTAAAGGTAACCAAATAACAGATTTGTCCTTTTACCTGTGTTCCTTTGTTTTTATCCTTGATTCATTTGGGGATGTTGCGATAAAAATAATTTGATTTATGATTATATGTAAGATTCCCATGTAACTTTAAAGCAAATCATGTTGTCAGTCATCAGAGAAATGCTTATATATAGATTTGTAAAGAGAATATGATCAGATTTAACTGAAATATTATCTCAAGAACATATTTGTGTGGTGTAAGAAAAACAGCCATAAAATCCAAGTAATCGCTTTAGGCGCCAGAACACGGTTTTCGACTAAACTTGTGTCGACCGTCAACACACCAAACATAACTTCTTCAACAAAAGGTCTATAGAATCAGCCTGAAATGATAAAGAGCTCTTAAATGCATAACCCCAATTCTTATAAATTGACAAGATAAGCCACTTCAGCCTTTATTCCAAAATTCACAAAATGCAAACCCAGGAGACTAGCCTGAAAATACCAAGCTAAACCGAAACTCAAAACTCAATGTCTCTAACTGAAGCAAGAATAAAAACAAAGGAAAACAAATGAATGGACCTAGTTGAAGTTTGGTTTCCTTAGCTTTTATCTGAAAAGGGAGATAATTAGAATTTCACTTTTTTTTTCCTCCTATTCGAATACTGGCCATCGGATTGCCCGAGACAGAATATAAATTTTGCTGTTCTGGATTAGAACAGTATTAACCTTTAGGCTGATAGACGCGACTCGAGGCGCTTTTCCGGCCAGTGTAGATCAAGATCAGACTGCACGGAACGTGCAGTCTGATCTTGTATCTACAATGTTCGATAAGGAGATATTCTTCTAAAAAAACCCTTTAAAATAGCAGTATTTTTTTTTAAACTTTAGGCTGGAAAGTTTTATTTAACGTTTCTAGAAGGTTAAGGGTTAAATGTTGATGAAATCGGACCCTGTTGCAGTGTGCAGTTGGGGCGGGGTTCTCATTTCCAACTTTCTCAGAGGGAATGATGTTCACAAGGACGTAAAGATAGTTAGTTAACTGACTGCCTATTTACCAACTATTCTATGTTTTATTCTCAAGTTTTTTTCTAAATTTCAAAGTAACACAGTTTCTGACTGGCTAAACCGTTTGGTTTCTAAATGTAGAAATAGAAGGTAAATGCTTGTTTTGAATGAGTGGTCGCTATATGCGGGTCTTAATACCACCTGCGTGTTTTTCTTCAACATTCCAGGTTAATGAGGGCCGCTTTATAAGTGCCGCAGCTCTGGTAGAGTACACCTGTTAGGCTTATGATGGTAACGGAGGTCGGAATCTGTGATCTTTCTTTCCTCAACGGGTGTTTATAATAAAAGAGCTTTCTGTCTGACGGGGGAGAAAAAGAAATATGACGGTTAGAAAAAAATAAACTCGGGTGTGGGAATCGATAATGAGCAAAAACAAAATGCCGGGAAGGAATATAAAACCTTCAGTCTACAAAGATCTGTGACTGGTACCTCTGTTTTTTACCGAATAACTTACAGATCTTTGTACACATTCACCTACGATTCTAAAGAGCCATGCTCTGTGAATAGGAGGCTTAATGCATCTGCGAAAAGTATCGACACAGGTCAGCCTGCGCAGTCCGCGCAGGCTGACCTGGGCCGAAACTTTTCGCTATGGATCAATTTTCTGTATGTCAAAAGACCAGTTAACCTCATGATTAAGTCGGTTCTTAGACGAAATGGATTTTATGGATCCATAATTATGTGTTGACTTGTTTGGTATCAAGCATTACGGTGATGCATTAAGCCCCCTTTTGCCAGATTGGGGCTAATTAATTTTGTTTTTATTCTAAATTGTGAGATAAGCTATCAGTTTATTTTATGCTACTAATACAAACTAAAAAAAATCGATCTGATTAAAAATAGTTTAACCATTTGGTAAAAAATAAACAGCCCTGTAGACAAACCCTATATAGACAAACTTGCTTTTTCTCTCCTGATACCACAGGGACTATAGTTTTTATATTATGTATGTAACACATTATAATGATTCTTTATGAAAGCTGTTCAAATTGTGACCTTGTGGTTAAAGTCGATCACCCTCATGCTGCTGCAATTTATACAAATATGACCGCACCCTGATATAGGGAGATGGCGTTAGCCGGAGCTTATCAGTTTTGTATATACTCTTCATAAAAAGTCAAGCAACAAAATAATTTCTTTTTTTTTTGTCCTGTGAAATATTTGACCAGTTAACTTTAAATGCGACGAAAAACACTTTATTTGCACTTGCAATTGGTGATTACTTTTTACACTGTTACCTGTAGAAAGTAACGCATTTTTCTTCGCATTTCAAGTGAATTGTTCAAATATTTTACAAGACTAAAAAGAAAAGAGAAATGATTTTGTTGCCTGTCTTTTTGTGTGGACTATAAAGCCTAAAAAACGATTATAAAAATGGAGTTGTTTTTAATCATTATTTTTATCTCTTTATAGTATAAACAGGTGAGCAATATAGGGTTATCATGGACCTCTTGTTTGCTTATATATCCCCCTTCTTATCACACATTGATGTTGTTGTTTGCTCGTTTGAGCATCAGAAGAACATGTTTATTTAGAATCCCCGCTGATACTTGTCTTTATTTTATGATTTTATTGTCAGTCTTTCGTGCGAAATGACAAGGTAAACAATTCACACAGATTTTGTGGTGGATATAAAATTGAGCCATGCTCTGTGAAAAGGGGCTTAGTTCATCTGCGAAAAGTGCGCAGTCTGCTCAGGCTGACCTGAGCCGAAAATCTTTGCTCCTGGTAAATTTTCTACATGTCAAAGGGCCAGTGTACCTCATGAATCAATCGGTGGTTAGACAAAATGTATTTTATGAATCCATAATAATGTAATGACTTGCTTGGTATTATGGATCACGCAGATGCATAAAGCTAGAGCGTGGCGAATATACACTTGACTCTATACTACGCAACAAAACTGTAGAGTGAGAAAACATTCGAAGACAAAATATCAGATGTGGCTAAAATAATGGGATTGTCCTTGATGCGGTAAAAACAGCGTGGGAAAAGGAGAACATGCTCGTCACCAACTTTACCACTATACAGTCCTCAAAAGTGCATTGAGTCGCCGTTACCAGCCTAAGGGTAAACGTGCGAGAAATGAGGCTGTTAAGCGCGACTCACTTACCTTTTGCGGACAGTGTATATCAAGATCAGACTGCACAGAACGTGCAGTCTGATCTTTTATCTACACTGTCCGGTAGGGAGATTATTTTTCCTCTATACTATCCTCAAAGTGCATTGAGTCACTGTTAACAGTCTACGGGTAAACGTGCGAGAAATGATTTAACTCTTGGGCTGCTAAGCGCGACTCACTTACCTTTTGCGGACACTGTCCGATAAGGAGATTATCTTTTCCCAAAAATATCTTTTACTATCGGCCTGAACGTTTCATTTCACTTACTTAGAAGGACAGAGGTTAATACTGTCCGTGCAAAATATCGTCTTAACTCGTTCTCTTTTGACGGCCGATAATGTAATTCACTGCAGCTCAGAAAAGTTTACATCTCACAGTCTTGGCTAAACAAGCACGTCCTGTGCAGTCTGGTCTTCATCTTTGCAAAAAGCCCCCCCTTTTTTTCGGCTGTGGTTAAGAAAATGGTTAGGAAAATCAAAGTCCGTCTGTAAAGTTTTGACATTGAACGAGACGTTATCAATACGTCATATCGCTTCTGGAATTGATAACTCGATGCTAGCGTAAACTCTCTCCCTCTTACAGAAAGTGCTTTAAGTTTTGCAACAGATTATCTTTGAACACACTGTAGCGAAAGGAGAAAATGCTCGTCATCTGGAATTTCTCCTTTCGCTATAATGTTTTCACGTGTATTTCTCGTGTATAATGACAAATTTAATTCATTCAAATTGTCAATATCTGAAGAAGGATTGCAAACTCGTAGGCTGATTCGGAAGCTAATGACTTAATTTACTGGAATGTGTGCTTCGATGAAAACATGCTGGTTTGAACTATCTGAGAAAAGATTACGGTTTCAATCCTTATCCTGCTAAATAGCTGAAATGAAAATTACAAGTCGAAAGTAAACACAAAGATTTTCCTATTTCAAAGGTATTTGGGGAGATATATCTCCTTCATGATCGGATAGGGTAGATCCAAGATCAGACTGCACGTTCTGTGCAGTCTGATCTTGATCTACACTGTCCGCAAAAGGTCCCTAAATAAGTGAAATGAAACTTTCAAGCCGATAGTAAACACCAAGATTTTGCTGTTTCAAAGTTATTTTGTGGGGAAAAGACATCTCCATATCGGACAATGTAGATCCAAGATCAGACTGCACGTTCTGAAATTTTGTGGTATTGTACGGATTTAAATAGTTGATATAAACCGGCCTATGGTATGAATTTGATTCCTTATCTGTAAGCGGCGTTTAATGAGGCTGTTTTCAGCAGATTAGAGCCAAGTATAGTCCAAACCCTTTGCATTATGTACCGGTATAGTACCTGCTAGGAATTTTGTACAATTTTAACCCTTTGGCTGCTAAGCGCGACTCAATGACCTTCTGCGGACAGTGTAGATAAAGATCAGACTGCACAGAACGTGAACGTAAGGAGATTTTTTTCCTGCAAAAAAAGTTTGAAATAACATTATTCGGGCTTTTATTATTTTGCACAGGTTTAACCCTTAAGCTGCTAAGCGCGACTCACTGACCTTTTGCAAACAGTGTAGATCAAGATCAGACTGCACAGAACGTGCAGTCTGATCTTTGATCTACATTGTCCGATAAGGAGATTTTTTTTTCTTTAAAACAATAAATCTGAAATAACTTTATTCGGGCTTTTACTATCGGCTTGAAAATTTTATTGAACTTATTTAGGAGGATAAGGATTGATCACTTTCTAGAAAGTAAGAATTTTGAATTCCCGTGAACACATCTTGTATAAAAGAAGAAAAAACTTTACCAAATTATTGTATTATAGGTGTAGTTCTTTGATCTATGTGAAAAAATGTATTAGTAGTGTCATCTTATATAACTGACGCTGTATCTTGTGCGTAAGTTACTAATAAATATTTTCTGTTCTGTTCTGTAACCGATTTTTTTTACTTGCTGAAAAGTCAGTAATTTTAAAAATGGCGAAAGGGCCGATGATGAAAACGAGTGTGGAACAGAAAAAAAAATGGAAAGGGTACAGGGTAAAACTTATCAAAAATATTTAATTTCGTTTCCACGGAAACGCTTATCTCTGATAACAGAAATGATATTTCTCGGTAAAGGTTCCGGAATGATTATTTTCTGGAACAGAAAATTGGTTTGTTTTCAACATGGATTCTTCTGATACTGTAAGTTTTATTTATTTTATTTAGTTTAAACCTATTTTATGCAATGTATTTACATGTATTATAATTATAAAGTACAACATAGCAGTGTGAATACTCGTAGGATTGAAACGAAAGCATAATTTAATCCTTTACCAGAAAACAAAATTTTAGCCAATTTGTCCAAATTGAAAGCATTTGCAGATGAAAATTTCATTGTAGCTCAATTGGTCCAATTTTTCTTTGATAGGGCAGAAAACATTGTGGGAAAAGGAGAAAATGCTGGTTACCAGCATTTTCTCCTTTTCCCACAATGTTTTCGAAAGGCTTCTTTCCCAGGGGCGTCAAAAGGCGGCATTGTGCGGTAAAGGGTTAAGCTTATATAGTTTCGCCCCTTAAAACAATTACGTCATATATCAGCTATATCAAATCAAATTCAAAATCAAATAAATAAAGTTCAAAATTTTTACCTGATGGTGGAAACATCAGACATTGACAGCAAAAATAAAGAAACAAGAAAGAAAGAAAGAAAGAAAGAAAGAATTTATTCTTTATTTTATTTCAATTATTCAAGTCTATATTAGCTTCATCACAATTGATTAGTTTTATTACTCCCTCAGAATGAAACATATTAACGCTTTTTATATTTCAAGCTCCCAAAGAATTCTAAATTACGTTAAATGAATCCAGTCTTGAACATCCAGGGCCCGTATTCACCAACCGTTCTTGAAAACGTTCTTTGTTTTCTTAAGAATGGTTGGTGAATACAGACCCAGGTTTACACATGTAAAAGGATGTTCTAGTATTTTAAGGAACAGAAAAAAAAAAAAAACCCACTGGAATGAGCATAAATATGAGCCATGCTCAAGCATAATGAGGCTTAATGCATCTCTGTGATAGATGGTACCAAGCAAATCATCACAATATTATACATCCCTAAGATTTGCTATGTGTAACAACGTAATGAATCCTAAGGTAGATTGGTCCTTTGACATGCAGAAAATTGACCAAAAGCAAAAAGTTTCGGCCCAGGTCAGCCTGCGCGGACTGCACAGGCTGAACTGAGTCGATACTCTTCGCAGATGCATTAAGCCCCCCTTTCACAGAGCATGATTCATATCTATTTTTAACTGGCATTCTTATGTATACTTATTTTCCTGATTTTTGACGCATTCCAGTGATTATTAGAAAATACCATTTTATACATATTTATTCTAGCAGAATATATGAATGCTTAGAAAATTCTAGTTTAAAGGCATTCAATTTGTTTCTTCCAGTGAGTTTCAGTCGTTAAAAAGTAGATTTAAATTAGGTAGAAACAAGGATATAAAGAAGATACGAGGGAAGAACGAAAGGAAAAAAAAAAAACGATTCTTTAAAAACAAAAGAGAAAATGTGGAATGAAGAAAGAAATAAATGCGCCACGCTTTTGCAAAACGGGGCTTAATCCTTTACCAAACAATCCCGGGTTTTCACGTGTCTGCAGTACAAGTCTTTTGAAAACACTTTGAGAAAAGGAGAAATTGCTCGTAATGAGCAATTTCTCCTTTTCCCACAGTGTTTTCTACCCTTTTTGAGAACTTTCTGCCATTTTCATCAAATTTAAAATTGTCGTCTGCAAACGCTTTCAATTTGGACCAGTCCAAAATTTGTCGTTTGGGAAAGGGTTAATGCATCTCCGTGATTCATGATAACCAAGCAATTCATCACAGGATTATGGATCCATAAAGTCCATTCTGTCTAACAGCCGACTGAATCATGAGGTAGACTGGTCCTTTGGCGGAAAATTGACAGATAGCGAAAAGTTTCGGCCCAGGTCAGCCTGCGCGGACTGCGCAGGCTGACCTAGGTCGATACTTATCGCAGATGCATTAAGCCCCCTTTTTACAGAGCATGGCTCAAATGTAACAAGAAAGGAAACAAAAACAAAAAATATAACACGTTGGTAAAGAAAAACAAGAAATATCTTTAAAAAAGACAGACGGCGTAAATTTTGGCGCAAATAGGCAGGGGGCCCTCAAAATAAACATGTCTACATTTTTGACCAATCACAAATTTCTATTTATTCATTTTTTATTAGTACCAAAAAGTAGGTCAAAAGCCAGCACATACAGCTACGCCTGATAAACTTTTAAAATTGATGAGAAAACATTATATGTCGGTGTACTTGTTTGTATGCAGGCAATTAGCATATGATCAGTTACTTGGCACAATCTAATTTCAGTTCGAACAAAAGCCTGGAAATAACACAAGGGAAGAACGTTGCTAGGGAAAAATGATGCATTGTACCAATTAAGCCATCACATAAGTATTTTCTAAGAATCGACTGAATCATGAGGTAGACTAGTTCTTGAACATACAGGAAATTGACCAATAGCGAAAGGGTTTGGCCGAGGTCAGCCTGTGCGGACTGCACAGGCTGACCTGGATCGATACTTTTAGCAAATGCATTAAGTCCCCTTTTCATAGAGCATGACTTCTTTTGATCCGGTATAATGTGAAGTGATTCAGGCAAACAGTGCAAAAACAATCGTCTCGAGTAATCGCCCATTTCCCTTCAATGTCTTTAAAGGTCCAAAGGCAGCCCAAAGTAAAAAAATGGGGGTATTAAGATACATTTAAATTTCAATCATACCTTTTAAAAGTATGGAAACTATTGTTAAGATCGCAATCTGTTATTGAACGGTCGGTCCAAGTGTTGGTCGCTGGCAGAAAAAATGAATTATTTTTACTTGCGCCGAATCTCTTTGCTTTTGGTAAATTTTCTGCGTGTCAGACAAGCAACGTACCACATGATTAAGTTGTTTGTTAGACAAAATGGATTTATGGATCAATAATTATGTGATGACTTACTTGATATCTAGGATCATGGGTATATATTAAGCTCCCTTTTGCTCATATGTACTTCATAGGGCTGGAAATATGATATTATATAGACAATCCGCTGAAACTTAGAAATATTCTTTTTTATCTGATAGGCTTAACTTAACATGTGGAAATTAAAGATTCAAGATCAGACTGCATGTTCTGTGCAGTCTGATCTTGATCTATACTGTCCACAAAAGCTCCTGTTTTCGATTATGACGCTGTAAGGGTTATATACAAATATGTTCTTTGTTTTAGCGAAACGTGGCTAAGTTATCATGAACTTACTCATAAAAAAAATGTGAAGTTTTGCATTTTACACATTCCAGAAATAGCTACTACTGTTTGTAATTTCGTATTTACCCGTTATTGTACAAATACTACTTTGCAGGTCCTTAAGTTGGCAGCTGTGAAAAAAAATGGGGGGGGGGGATTGCTTTTAAGCTTTATCCTGCTAAATGAGTTAATTTAAACCTTCAAGCCGATTGTAATCAAAGTACTGAAAGTACTGACAGACTACCGAATTTGATTGATTGATTGTTTGTATGGTGTTTAACCCTGTTTTCAATATTATTTCAGTTATGTAGCGGTGGCCAGTACACATATCCCTGCTTTCCTTGAGTTTCTTTTACCAGTACTCCGCACAATATTTTTTCCAAGCCGCTGGCAGCTTTCTTACATAACCATCGTCGAGATGTGAGAGAGAAATGAATTCTGTCGCAATGACTATCATCAATCCGAAGAAAGAAATTTACAGAGTCGGGGATCGAACCGGCGACCTCCTGTTCTCAAGTCCTATACGCTACCTACTGAGCTGCCGGCGCTATGCGTGCTATTGGTTAACTATAATCCAGCTTAAGTTCAACCCTGCACCTGTGTAAAAATGCTAAATGAAACTTTCAAGCCGATGGTAAACACCTGAATATTGCTATGTCAAAGTTGCATTTTGGAGAAAATATATCATGTTATTGGACAGTGTAGATCCAAGATCAGACTGTACGCTCTGTGTCGTCTGATCTTAATCCACACTGTCTGCAAAAGGTCATTGAGTTGAGGTAGTGCTGGTAAAAGAAACTCCCGGAAAGCATGGATAGGTTCTCTGGCTGCCGCAATATCACTGAAATAATGTTGAAAACGCGTTAAACACCATGCAGTCATTTCGTCAATATCTAATTGCACAAGATGTAGTTAACTATTTAACTCTCTTTACAAAACAAAACAAAAATACACTCGTCCAAATTCAAAGCTGTTGCAGACCATAAATTAAATGTGGCTGAACTGATGAAACCTGATTCCAAAAAGGCAGAAAACAAACTGGGAAAAGGAGAAAATGATGGTTACCAGGATGTTTCCTTTTCCCGCAATGTTTTCAAAGGGAATTCTCCCCTGTATCATTCAAACTGTTTGGTACAGGGTTAATATTCAAGACGTAGAATAATAGTTTAACATATAATGACTAAAGGAATGACCAGGGTTCCCTGTCCAGTGGGGGTAAATATAGCTGGGATTTGCTACAAGTTAATGCCTAGGTGTATCTATTAATAAATTCGTTCATAATGTTACAGTTGTGTAGGAATAAGTGATTCTATGCTTTGCATAGGTCACTTAATTTACATATAAGCGAAGATCTTGTACCTTTTAATTGACATCTTGTTCAGTTTATAACTTTGTAAGATGATATGTTCAAAGTGGAGTGGTAGAGATTTAGTGGTTTTTGTCAAAATTGTCATATATAACAGAATTTAGATTTCTAACAGAAAGAAGTATTTTTCTGTGAGGCAGTATTTGGCAACTGTGGGGTTTTTTGTTTAAATTGACTCTAGGTCAGTCTTGATGCTTATAGACTAGCTTCGCTAGTCAAAAACCTGAATAACATCATGAACTTATTTTTTTGAGAAAAATATCTCCTTATCGGACAGAAGTGATCCAAACCCAGACTGCACATTCTGTGCAGTCTGATCTCGATCTACATTGTCCGAAAAAGGTTAGTGGGTCGCGCTAAGCAGCGTCAGGATTAACAAACGATTGCCGATTTTCAAACAACGTTTTTTGTGTCATTGAAAAAAAAAATGTTTTACTTCACTTAAAGTGACTTTGCTTGATATGTAAACAGTTTTGGTGTGTCTAGAAATAGCTTGTAAAGAAAGGGGTGAAGTATACTTGGACATAAAACTAATTCCCGCTCGAACATAGCCAGCTTTTGAAAACCTAATAGAGTAATTCCTCAGATCGAGCCCAGATCGAGCAGCAACTTTCTTGACCGAAATGTTTCCTTGAATCTGTAACAACGGTTATTTCTGTCTGAAATATCTCTTAAATTTTGGTCTTACCTAGTTATACTATTTTAACCCTTAGGCTGCTAAGCGCGACTCACTGACCTTTTGCGGACAGTGTAGATCAAGATCAGACTGTAGGCTGCTAAACGCGACTCACTGACCTTTTGCGGACAGTGTAGATCAAGATCAGACTGCACAGAACGTGCAGTCTGATCTTTGATCTACACTGTCCGATAAGGATATATCTGTCCCCCAAAAGTACCTTTGAAATAGAAAAATCTTGGTTTTTACTATCAGCTTGATAGTTTCATTTCACTATTTCATGGTTAACTTTCAACACCAAGTGTAATCTCAAGCAGAATATGTCAAGATCGTAAGTCTTTTTGTGCTTATTCTGTAGCTATCATTGTCTGCCCTAGTATTTTACTTATCTCACAGCGGCCATTACATGTTCCTGTTACTGTACCAGGGGCGCAGCTGAGTCTATTTTAAATCTATGCAATTGTAGAAGGGTGGTCTTATCGGCTGCTTTTTTTAAAACAGATCTCTTGGTATAAGGTTTCTTCTGCTCGATAGAAGTCTTGCAGTTTTGACAGATATAAATGAGCCATGCTATATTTATGAAAATGGGGCTTAATGCATCTGCGAAAAGTATCGATTCATGTAGGCCTGTGGCAGTACGTGCAGGCTGACCCGGGCCGAAACTTTTCGCTGTTGGTCAATTTTCTGTATACCCAAGGACCAGTCTACCTCACGATTCAGTCGGTTGTTGAAAAAAAAGTGGCTAGTGCGGATCCATTTTTATGCGATGGCTTGATTGGTACATTAAGCATGAAGTCCCCTTTTGTCAGAGCATGACTCAAGTATTTCCTTAATTCAAGTTATTGACATAAGTTTATCTTATGGTATTTTTCTTTTTCAATAAAAAACATGGGAATTTCGATATTAGGCATCTGCGTACGTGCGTATGCCTGGCTTCGGATTTGTAGACCAGAATTTAACTTTATGGGACAGTGTAGATCCAAGATCAGACTGAATGTTCTGTGCATCCTGCTCTTGATCTACACTGGAAGTCAGCGCATAAAGTCACGCTCAGTATCCTAATGGTTAGCGTTCTTTCCAAGCAAGCCTGCTTTCTTACATATTCAGAGCCCTAAAGAGCATTTTTTTCTCGTTTTGTCGTAATGATTTCACCTGTATTGGTGTATAGAATCGGAAGTGATCGGTTATGCATATTTTACAGAGATGTGAGCCATGCTCTGGCAAAAAGGGGCTTAATGCAGCTCCGTGATGCATCATACCGAGCAAGTTATCGTGTAATTGTGGATCCATAAAATCCGTTTTTTATAGCAACCGATTGAATCCTGAGGTCGATTAGTCCTTGGACAAGCAGAAAATTGACCAATAGCGAAAGGTTTCGGCCCAGCTCAGCCTTCGCAGACTGTGCAGGCTGGCGTGGTCGGTACTTTTCGCAGATGCATCAAGCCCCCTTTTCACAGAGCATCATGTTTTCGGGGTCCTGCGTGGCTCAGTGGTAAAACAGACGGCTTGTAACCTGCAGACCCCGGGTCACTGGCAGCACTTGGTTTTTTGTTAGAATATCATTGGAAGAGACACCTCAGAGCCCCAGCATAGTACTGGTTAAACCTAGGGCTTGATATGGCTGAAATAAAGTTGAAAGCGAGGTTAAACACAATTCAGTCAAGCAACAAGGATGTTTGCCAAGTCCGCTGCTGTAGATTTGTTTCGGTTGGAAAAAGTTAAACCCAAGACTGTTTAGTGTGACTCAGTCCGTGCAGTCTGATCTTGATCTACACTGTCCAAGACGATGAGATTTCTCCGGAGGAAATTGCAATATTTGGGTTAGTACTATTGATTGGAACATTTCATTTAATTTATCTGGGTCCGTATTCACCAACTATTCTTAAGAAGATTGTTAGTCTTATTCTCAAGTATTTTCTAAATTTGAAAGTAACACAAGTTCTGACTGGCTAAACCAAATCGTTTAGCCAATCAGAACTTGTGTTACATTCTAAATCTAAAATAACACACAAAAATATTGGTTGGTGAATACAGACCTTGAGTCTTTTTCAGTGAATGAACACGCGAGTTAAGCGAGTTGAGCTTCTTTTGCCAGAATATATCACAAAATATCGGAGAGTAGGAGTCCAAGATCAGACTGCAAGTTCTTTGCAGTAAAATCTTGATCTCCACTGTGAAGCGCAAAAGCTGCAAAGCCATGGAATGAACCGAATCGCTTCTTTTGCCACAATATATCACCGATTATCTTCATTTGCTAAAATACCACAAGATGTATATAAGTGGAGGTCCTTTTTCAGGATGCATGTTCTGCTCAGGCTTGTTTTAAGCTTTAATGTTCGCTAAAAAGCAAATAAGGCTTAACCTAATTGCTTCTTGTCCGACTTATGTTTTGTCCGAATTAAGTGTCAGATTTTTTTTCTATTTTGGCACCGGTTAACGTGTTAATGTCTGAACCTAATAACGGTTACATAAAAAGAGAGTTGATCAGACAAAAATACCTGTCTCTAATCCTCCCCAAAAATATACAGAAGGTGTCAGAAAGTCTAAACACAGGAGGAAAAAATCGCTGTTAAATCTGCGCGCCGACCCTTTTTATTCAGGAAAAAAAAAGGACAAATCATTCGATTTTACAAGACAGTTTTACTGGATTTATAAGACAGTTATATCACAAAATATCAAACAGTATACTCATTCAATGCAGTCTGATGTTGATCTACACAGTCTGCAAAAAGCAGCTAAAGTTATGCTGTGCACCCAAAGGGTATTAACACTTCCAGCACAAGTATGTAAACTCGACCACTTTCTAAGGCCTTAGATTACAAAACACTAAAATTTACAAAAGATTTTTATCTCATAGGCTTGACTAGACAAGCGGACGGTATAGATCCAAGATCAGACTGCACGTTCTGTGCAGTCTGATCTTGATCTATGCCGTCCGCAAAAGCAACTGTTTTCGTCTATGTTGCTGAAAGAATGAAGTATTTAGTGGCAAGTTTTACTGCCAAGTTACAAGAAACTTAACATAAACGTAGCGGCGATCGGCTTCATTATGGGCTCTATTTTCGCCGAGGCTAGCTTTGTTATAACTACTTTTGTAACATATATATTATTATATATTTTTTCAAATGCTTGTTTTCCACCTGTCATGATGTTTCCAAAAAGAATTCGGTTAAAATTGCACAAATATATCCATTTTATACTGTTTGGGCGAATAATGAAGGAATACAGTGAGGTTGAAATTCTGTTACAAATATCCTTTTTTTTTTTGTTAAAATTGCTGTTGTCTGATCCAACCACTTTTGTAATAAAACGGCCTTTTGCAACAGAATTTTCAAATGCATGATTTCCATCTTTCATGATGTTTCCAAGAGAAATTCGGTTGAAATTACACAAATATATTCATTTTAAACTATTCGGGTGAATAATGAAGGAATACGGTGAGATTGAAATTTTATTACAAAAATCCGTTTTATTACAAAAGTGGTTCTAACATAGCTTTATTGTAAGTCCCTATCTTATCTCCAACATAGAAGTTGATAATTATTAGAAAGAATTTTCCCCGTTTACTACAATATTTTCTTTTCATCCGAGTGTTATCAATCCATTATCTAAACTTTTTCAATTTGAAATCGGTCTCTGTGAGAGAGTAGCTGTATTGTACATAATCTTTTTGGCCCCTTCACCGTTAACGCTATACCTAGTTGCTAGCACATTTTTCTACTCCCGCAATGTTTTCAAATGCCCTCTCTTAAGTGCCGTTGAAATTTTGGATTGTGTCGTAAAGTGTTAACCCTTAAGCTGCTAAGCGCGACTCACTGACCTTTTGCGGACAGTGTAGATCAAGATCAGACTGCACAGAACGTGCAGTCTGATCTTGGATATACACTGTCCGATAAGGAGATATTGTTGTCCAAGGAAGAAAGTTTGAAATATCATAATTCGGGGTTTTACTATCGTCTTGAAAGTTTTATTTACGTTATTTAGCAGGATAGGGGTTAAACTACCAAGGTCCGTATTCACCAACATTTTTAAGAATGTACTGTAATTTCAGGTCTCAAAAATGGCTCTAAGAATAGAGTATAGCAATTATTATTCATCAGTTTGCCCTGTTACTAAACGTTACTGAATCAGTTGGGACAGGGAATACATGGAGTTATAAGGACTTGTACAATACTGATGTAGGATGACGTAGCATCTAAGGTCGTGTGCACGGAGTATTTTCTAATCATAAACATTGCTCTAATAATGAATTCTGAGGCTAGAAATCAGATTGGTTGAGACAGAGCGTCTTAACCAATTCAATGGCTAGCCTCAGAATTAAGAGTGAGAATTGAATCGTTGGGGAATTCATCTTTTGGTAAAAGAACCGACTAAACCGATCAGATTTGACGTGTATAGGTATAAATATCTTCAAACAGAGGTAGATTATACATGGAGAAATAATTGTGTAGATATGATCTGGTAATTCATTTCGACGTTAGATTATAAAGATAGCCTCTGTTAAGTGAATGAGTATATTGGAACATTTTCATTTACGATAAGTAACTTGTACGGCATCTGAAAACAACCAGTGCTATAGTAAAATTGAAGCGATGTTTGCCAGACGAAAGAGAGCATGACAGTGTTGCAAAAAATAGGGCGTAACGGTATCAGACATACTGAGGCACAAGCCTAATGGGAAGATAGGGTAAATGAAATATACAGGCTGAGGCTGAATGTCCATGTAAGGACTGACTGATTGATTGATTGATTGATTGATCGATCGATTGTATGGTTTTTACGCCGTATTTAACATCATTTCAGTTACCTCGCAGCGGCAAGTGCTCATATCCATGATTTTATTGCAGTTTCTTTTTTACCAGTACTTTGCACAAATATTCTTCTCAAGTCACTGGCTCCTTTCCCACATAACTTTCGTACATATAAGGAGCAAATTGTGGATTTCACGAAAGATGTGAGGGTGGTTGTATATACACAGGAGTTCTGGACGATTCGTACCTGGACATTTTGTATCAGGGTAATTGGTACCAGACAAATGGTACTCAGGGCAACTCATACCACGGACAACTTACACTTAGGACAAATGGTATTCCGGACAATTCGCATAAGGACAATTGTTACCTCGGACAACTTGTAGCCAGACAATTCTCATCTAGGACAATTCGTACTTCGGACAACTTGTTCCTGAATGGCTTCCTGTGTGAGAATTGATAAATGATGATGGCTGCAGTCACGGTGATAACCTCTTGGTACGAGTTGTTCTGGGTCCGTATTCACCAACCAAAATCTGAAAATAACACAACTTCTGATGGTTTAGCCAAACAGAAGTTGTGTCACTTTCAAATATAGAAAATTCTGGAAGAACAAGACTAAGAACGTTCTTAAGAATGGTTGGTAAATACGGACCCTGGATACAAATTGTCCAATGCTGATGGAGACAATAGGGTAGTGGTAAAGTGTGGACCTCTCACTTGAAGGCTTTGGGTTCATAGCGTTGAAGAAAGATTGAAGATATGACAGTGCCACAACTGGACAGGACGATGGTGTTAAGAGAGAATCTGTAGAACACTATATTACTACATTTCACGCCATTTCGTCAGTCTGCTCTGTTGGATGCCTCAAAATAATTTGGCGCCATCTCCACCATTAGTGCTAGAATTCTTTATACCGCTCTAACTCTGGATCTAAATACAAGTGATCTTATTGGCTGAGACGTGCTTTTACATCTCATCAGATGCCTAATCTTGGAATTTGAGAATTAGACTTGAATTGAGAATTGTTAGTGAGTTGAGAAATAATCTTTCTATCGTGGTTTATTGTTTTATAAACCACGGTTTTAAGGTTTGAGGCACAATAAATAATCCACTAAGGCGATAGCCCGTGTGGTTTATTCATTTTGCCTCATAACTCACACCCATGAGTTTATTGAGTTTAATGAACAATAAACCACGATAGAAAGAAGGTTATTTCGATTCTAACATGACCAACTTTTGATAAAAGGAACACAAGTTAGTATACAAGAGCGGATGCGGATTAATTCTTACTTTACATAGAACATAGAATAGCGTCGGATTTTACCACGCTTACGTTGCACTGTGTTTATAGAGCCGAATTCACGTCATATTAGAATATGGCCCAAAGACTTCATTTATTTTCTAACCCAGGTTCTTGAACACATTTCTCATCAAACAACAATGAGTGATTGTTAGAATATTCCTCGACTAGTCTAAATGTTTAATTTATGATCCAGACCTAGACTGATCCTAGAAAAGTCGGTGAAGACAGCCCCCGCATTCTGGCATGATGCGTCTGCTAAATCCTTTACCATTAAACAAAATTTAGATTTGTAAATATTTAAAGAATTAGACAACGACTAAAGGAATGTTAAATTTGTCTTCGAACATGTACAAAACATTGTGGGAAAAGGAGAAAATGCTGGTAACCAGCATTTTCTCCTTTTTCCACGATGTTTTCAAAAGCCATGTTCCAAAGAGGACTTTTTTCGCAAGAAGAGTTACCTTGCATCTTTTCTCCGTTCATCAATAAATTGGCAAAACACGAGAACCATGCTGTTTGATGATACAAGGCACAAATCTTCATGATCGTGGGCATATCTTCTCGTCTTTTGCCCCTTTCTTTCCAATACAATATTTCTTCAACCACACAGACAACTTCTGAAAACAATATGAGGAAAGTAGCTTTTCACCCAAGGGTCTTCTTCCCCGCGTCGCTTCTACTGGTAGGGGTGGGGGGGGGGTGAGACAGTCAATCAATGTGTTAACTATCAATACAGTATGGGAGAGCTTTTGTTTTAGGGGCTTTTGTCCTGGATGGGCAAATGTCCGGGTTGGCAAATGTCCGGGTAGGCAAATGTCCGGGTAGGCCAATATCCGGGTGGGCAAATGTCCGGGAAGGAAAGTATCCGGGTGGGCAAATGTCCGGGTAGGCAATGTCCAGGTAGGCAAATGTCCGGGTGGGAAATTGTCCTACACCCCTATTTTTGACCTATGTTATCATTAAGCATTTTTCAAATTTTATTGTAAGAATTCGAAAAAATAAAAACGAATTTACTTAATTGGCAGCGAATAAGTTACTTTAAATTAACATGTAGAGAAAAAGTGGATGAAAAGCCAGCAAGGTTATATTTAGCGCTTAACCACACGACAAAATTAATGTTCAGACTTGTCCAAATTCAAAGCATTTGCAGACGACAAAATAAATGCTGATAAAATGATGGAATTTTCTTTCGAAAACTGAGAAAACATTGGGGCGGGGAGGAGGGAAGGAGAAAATGATGGTGACCAGCGTTTTCTCCTTTTCTCACAATTTTTTCAAAAGATTTTTTTCAATTGATGGTGAAAACCTGAGATTGTTTGTTAAAGGATTAACTCAACACCAAACGACATAATTTTTAGACTGATCCAAATTGAAAACACTTGCAGACGACAAATTCAACATGACAGAAAAACTGAAATTTACCTCAGAAAGAGCTGCTGGTCACCAGTATTTTCTCATTTTCCCTCAATGTTTTCAAAAGTGTTTTTCTTAAGGGTCCTTAAACCCCGGGACTGAGTGGTGAAGGATTAACAGCCTAAGGGTTGATTGTTTACAGTAACAGCTAAGAAAGTAGGAGTGGGTGAAAAGTTAACAACATTATGTTAATAGCCTAGGCGTCTCTGTTAGTGTTGTTTTGTCTCATAGACATAACTGTCTGTCAATATCTCCCCGAGTTTAGAGAAGGTGGATGTCGGTACATCTTGGAGACATTGGGTGCATGTCTGTTACCCATCAAAAAGTGCATATGACGTAGATCAAGATCAGACAGCTCTAAACGTATCCAACATTTTGAGATATATACTCTCGAAAATGGGTTCCTGCCTTCCAACTTTCAGTCCATGTTCCATTCACGTAGTGAACGGCAAAATTTTAGACTTTTCAAAATTGAGGTCTTTTGCTGACGACAAATTTGATATGGTTTAAATTATGGGATTTTCCTTTGAAATGAATGGGGAAAAACATGTAGGGAAAAGGAGAGGTTGTTGTTAATCAGCCTTTACCTCTTTATCCCACAATGTTTTCAAAAGCCGTCCTCCTCTGGATCGTTTACACGCGGGATATCGGGACGGGTAAAAACAATCCTCATTTTCCACCCACAAGGTTTTCTATCCATAATTTAAGCCAGATTCATCTTGTCGTCTGCAAAGGCTTTCAATTTAACCCTTTCCCAAATGACAAATTTTGGACTGGTCCAAACTGAAAGAGTTTGCAGACGACAGTTTTAAATTTGATGAAAATGGCAGAAAGGTCTCAAAAAGGGTAGAAAACACTGTGGGAAAAGGAGAAATTGCTCGTTTCGAGCAATTTCTCCTTTTCCCACAGTGCTTTCAAAAGACTTGTACTGCAAACACGTGAAAACCAGGGCTTGTTTGGGAAAGGGTTAAACAAGCGTAAAATTTCGTCCTCTGGTATAGAGTTTACTAACAGCTGTGGCCGAGCCTCGGTAGCTAAGTCGGTAGCGCATAGGACTTGAGAACAGGAGGACGCTCGTTCGATCCAGTGCTCGACCAATTCTTTCCGATGATTGATGATAGTCATTGCAACAACATTCATTCTTCTCTCACCGCTGAGCATTGTTTCGACGACGGTTATGTGGGAAAGCAGCCAGTGGCTTGGAAAGAATATTGTTCATAGTACTGGTAAAAGAAACTCCAAGAAAGCATGAATAGCTGCACTGGCCGCCGTGATGTAACTGAAATAATTTTGACAACGGCGTTAAACACCATACAATCAACTAACATCTGTTTATTGTAAGAGTTTGGGCGTACTTTGCTATAAATGTTTTGTCTAATAGACATTACCGCCTATCGATTCTCCCCGGATTTCGAGAAGGTGAGAGCTGGTGCATTCTTGCACACACTGAGCGGATTTATTTTTTTCTATACATCAAAGGAAGTTGTCGGCTGCAGGAACAGAAAACAAGCATGATACACCATATTGTGATTTAACCCTTTCCCAAACAAGCCCTGGTTTTCACGTGTCTGCAGTACAAGTCTTTTGAAAACACTGTGGGAAAAGGAGAAATTGCTCGTAACGAGCAATTTCTCCTTTTCCCAGTGTTTTCTACCCTTTTGGAGAACTTTCTGTTATTTTCATCAAATTTAAAATTGTCGTCTGCTAACTCTTTCAATTTGGACCAGTCTAAAATTCATCGTTTGGGAAAGGGTTAATGCAGATTTTCGTGTGTGGTCTAAAGACAAAAGTTTACAATAGCCATCAGTCTGTACCCTCGTAACTCTTTACCGCACTACAAGATTATGGGTCTTTCCAAATCCAAATTATTTGCAGATGACAAAATTTTAATCAAACATGGCTCAAAATGTGGAAATTGTCTTTGGAAGGGTTGAAAACGTTGTGGGAAAAGGAGAAAATGCTGGTCTCCAGCATTTTCTCCCTTTTCCACAATGTTTTTAAAAGCCTTCTTCCTAGGTATCGTGAAAAAACCGGGAATGTTTAGTAAAGGGTTAAACAAATTTACTGTATAAAAACCTAGACAAACTTGAAAACACCCCTGCCAAATATTAATCTTCAGGAATCTTAATAGATAAATACGAGTTTAATAAATATATGCAGGTGAAAGCATTGTGATAAAATGATAAATTTAACCTTTACGAACAATTCTTTTACAACAATATTTGAGATGCTCTGGCAAAAGGGGTTTAATGCATCTCCGTGATGCATGGTACCAAGCAAGTCATTACATAATCATGGATGAATAAAATCCATTTTGTCTAACAACCAACTGAATCACAAGGTACTCTGGTCCCTCACATGCAGAACATTCAGTGACCAATGGCAGAAAGTTTCGACCCAGGTCAGCCTGCGTGGATACTTTTTGCAGATACATTTATTAAGCCCCCATTTCACAGTGCGTGGCTCATTTATTAACAAGAAATATGTTTAAATGAGATATACGGCGTAAATTTGCCCGAAATAGGCAGGGGCCCTTAGAATAAATATGTCTACATTTTTGACCAATCACGCACTTCTATTTATTCATTTTTATCAGTACCAAAAAGTAGGTCAAAAGCCTGCACATACAGCTACGTCGGAAACATGTTTCTTATATGAAGACTTACCTTTTCTCTGATTATAAAGAGAAAAAAGTTTCTTGTATCATACAAAAAGAACGAAAAATTTTCTGTATATCAATTTTTGATACTTTAGTCTACCTGTAAGGTCTCTGGCTTGTCGCCGAGCCCCGGTGACTCAGTCAGTAGCATACAGTCATTGTGACAGGATTCATTCCTCTCTCTCCGCTGACCATTGTTTCGACGATGGTTATGTGGGAAAGCAGCCATGGCTTGGAAAGAATATCGTGCGTAGTGCTGGTAAAAGAAACTCCAGGAAAGCATGGATAAGTGCACTGGCCGCCGTGATGTAACTGAAATAATTTTGACAACGGCGTTAAACACCATACAATCAGTCTGGCTTGTCCTAAATAAATACCACGGTTTCATTGCCTATGTACACATGTCTATCCATGTAACAATACACAAATGCACCTACTAAAGTAGTTCTGCAAACGAAAAACTGTTCAGGGCCGAATCCGAGAAGGCCATCGGTTAATTATTTTGATGCAAACTAATAAATCCGACAATTTTTCGATGTCTACAAGAAAAAATCCACATGTAATTTCGGACAGAGATTATCATCAGATAATCGGATGCTGTAGATCCAAGATCAGACTGCACGTTCTGTGCAGTCTGATCTTGTTCTACGGCATCCGCAAAAACTATCTAATTCATCTTTTGCGGTGAAAGGGTTAACTGCGTAAAAGGAGTGCTAAGGGTACTATTCTCAGAACGATGTTTTCGAACAACGTTCATAAATTTTATATTGGCGAAGCCAGGGGTCTTAAAATGTCTAGATACAATCCCTGATGAAGCATCGCGCTATTTTGTATACGATGTACAGTAACGCATCGATGCAATGTTATAGATAAAATTGAGCCATGGTCTATGAAAAAAGGGGGCTTAATGTATCTGCGAAAGGTATCAAGTCAGGTCAGCCTGCGCAGTCCTCGCAGGCTGACCTGCAGGGCTGAAACTTTTCCACGGCCACTGATCAATTTTCTATATGTCCAAGGACCATTCTACGTCATGATTCAGTCGCTTGTTAGACAAAATTGATTTCATGGATCCATGATCATGTGATGACTTGCTTAGTGTACATGCAATGCATCACGGAGATGCATGAAATCCCCTTTTGCCAGAGCATGGCTCAAATTATTGTAATTTATTGTAGCTATGTTTTCCATACTGAAAACCATCTCTTTTTTTCTGTTTTGTACTTTAAAGTTCAAGATAAGTCTGACCTAATTTTCATAAGCACTTACCTCAATTAGACCAAGAAGCCATAATATTTCTGGAATTCCTTGGATATTCACTAACCTCTTACAGACCTCTTACGGGCTTTTTTTTTTCGTAACTTGGAAAGCCGATTTTTGAAAAATACTAGTGCCAAAAGAAAATATTCTCGTAACGAAAAAGTTTCTCTTTTGGCGGTAATGCTTTTCATGCATTAATGTTTCAAACTCTTATTTAATGAATGTTGATTTACCCGAACATTGAAAATACAGGGGTGATTTGAAGGTTCTCGGCTGCAAATTTGTTTAATCGTTTACCACATGATACTGGCTTTTGACGACCCTGGGGAAGAGACCTCATGACAACATTGTGGGAAAAGGAGAAAATGCTGGTAACCAGCATTTTCTTCTTTTCCCACAATGTCTTCTACTCTTCCCAAAACAAATTTCAATATTTGGTTCACAGTTATTTTGTCGTCTGCAAATACTTTCAATTTGGACTAGTCTAAAATTTTGTCGTTTGGTAAAGAGTTAACCCCTTCAATGGTAGATATATAAATCGTACTCTTTCGACGGCTGAAAATATAACCCATTAAAACATGGAAAGACTTTTACCACAAAGGCCTGGCTAAACAAGCGGAAGGTATAGATCCAAAATCGGCTTGCACTTTCCGTGTAGTCTGATCTTGATCTATGCCGTCAGCGAAAACCCACGTTTTCGCGTATGGCACTGAAATGGTTAAAATTGTTAAGAGTCGAGGTACTTATCATTCCAACGCCTCGCGTGTTCTTATCGGTTTGTGACGTCAGTGTGGAACCTGGCAGCGTTAATCTCGTTTAATCTCGGCTCGGGTGGGGCTCAGAATTAGCCCAATCAGTTCGATCTGACGATCATAAATCTGTCATAAATTCCATACATCTGTACCTCTCTCTCTCTCTCTCTCTGTGTCTGTCTGTCTGTCTCTCTCGCTGTCTCTCTGTCTCTGTCTATCTCCGTCTCTCTAGAACTGGTCTGCTCGCTCTGTAGGAACCATCAGAGGTCGTGGTTGGCCAAATGCTCAAAGTCGTAAATAGCCGCCAGCTGCTTCAGTTTTTAGCGGAGGGGAGGGGGAGCGATAAATACCTCCATATCGGACAGGTAGATCCAAAATCAGACTGGTGCAGTCTGATCTTGATCTACACTGTCCGCAAAAAGTCTTTGAGTCCCGCCTAGCAGCCTTACGGTGAAGCGTTGACGAGAGAATTCCTGGCGCCACCCTTGTATGTAACTAGTGAGAAAATTATGTGAATTCCTGTCTGCGAAAATAATTAAATCTTTACCAAACAATCCCATGTTTTTTACGACATAGGGGAAACCACTGCGTAAAACATTGTGCGAAAATGAGAAAATGCTGGTAACCAGCATTTTCTCCTTTTCACACAATGTTTTCTATTACAGATATAAATCCAATCGTTATGACTCATTTTAATGTAACAATGCCGAAAGTAAACAAAGCGAGTGTGAAAATGTCTTTAATTTTAAATCGTATCATTTGGAAGTATGGAAATCATTTTGAAGATGACAATTTGTTATTGTACCGTCGATCCAATGGTTAAAGAAACTCCAGGAAAGCATGGATAGGCCACCGCTATATAATTGAAATAATTTTGAAAACGGCGTTAAGCACCCATAAAATTAAAATCGAATCTACATCTTACTGAGTTTCAGTGGATTATCCTTTTTAGCCATCGCGGAAAGAGGTCCGATTCATATGAGCTGCGCTGTGGCAAAAGGGGTTTTAGTGTACCTCCGTGATGCATGATACTAGGTAAAATCCATGCTGTCTTATAACCGACTGAAACATGAGTTATAATCCTTTGACATGCAGAAAATTTACAAACTTCAGGCTGATATGGGTCGTTACTTTTTGCAGATACATTTAACCCCCTTCTCACAGAGCATGGTTCATAGTATTTTGAGCAGAAAAAATTAATGGAATGCAGGTTCGTGCATTTATGCAAGGTCGCAAAGCGGAGTATTATTTGCAAGGAATCTTTAACGACTATGATAAACTCACACGACAGTATTTTAGACTGGTCCAAAATGAAAGCAGAATGGTCCTTAAATGATAAGATAGGTCTGTCAAAGTTTTGAAAGCACAGTAGGAAAAGTAGTATATGCTAATTTTCAGCCTTTTCTCTTTATCCCACAATATTAGAAGAAATAAACTTCTTCGTGGCGTTTTGTCTTTTTTTCCCTATACCAAACAATCCCTAGCTTTAACGACCCGAATGAAAAAAGGAAGCCTTTTGAAAAACATTGTGGGAAAAGTGGAAAATGCTGATAATCAGCATTTTCTACTTTTCCCACAATGTTTTATACCCTTTCGATGGTGAAATTCTATTTTTTGAGTCACAATCATTTTGTCGTCTGCAATAGCTTTCAAGTTGGACAAGTCTAAAATTTTGCCGTTAAGTAAAGGGTTAACCCTTTACCGCACAATGGCGCCTTTGAACGACCCTGAGAAAGAAACCTTTTGAAAACATTGTGGGAAAAGGAGAAAATGCTGGTTACCAGCACTCTCTTTTTTTTCCACAATGTTTTCTACCTTATCAAAGAAAAATTGCACTATTTGAGCGACATTGAAATTTTCGTCTGCAAATGCTTTCAATTTGGAGAAGTCTAAAAGTTTGCCGTTTGGTTAAGGGTTTTATAATCAAGAAATTGTGTGGTAAAGGATCAGCTCACGTTGGAATTCACTTACATCAGATATTTTATGTGTGAAAATTAGTTTAACTCTTTACCACACGACAAAAATGTTAACTTATCAAAACTGAAATCTGTCGCAGACGACAATTTAAATGTGGTTCAAATAATAAAATTTGCATATGGTGGAAAACATTGTGGGAAAAGGAGAAAATGCTGGTTACCAGCATTTTCTCCTTTTCCCACAATGTTTTCAAAAGGCTTCTTCCTCAATGTCCTTAAAACTTGGGATTGTGTAGTAAATGGTTAACTGAACTAATTGCTGGTTTGAACTTTGCCACGAATAACTAACATTATTTTACCCATTATCTCCAGCAGACGGGTTTTCTAGATTTGCCGAATGATACTTTTGAAAACCCTGTGGCAAAAGTAGAAATTGTTAGTTACCGGCAATTTTTCCTTTTCTTACAATGTTTTTACTAGAATGTTTATGTTCCAAATCTTAACTCTTACCCTGCTAAAAAAGTGAAATGAAAGTTTCAAGCCGACAGTAAAAACCCAAAATTTTTCTGCTTCAAATAGTATTATTTTGGGGACAAGATATCTCCTTATTGGACAGTGTAGATCCAAGATCAGACTGCACAGATCTTTACTGTCCACTAAAGGTCAGTGAGTCGCACCAATCAGCCTAAGGGTAAATAAATGTTTATTTTTTATGTTTGGTCGACTGTATTCAATGTCGTATGCTGTACTGGAAGTTTGAGGAAGGATTGACTTAATCGCGAAAACTAATTACACTAAGCTATTTTTATCGGCATATTTCTTTAGAACTAAAATATCACGAGCGAAATTACGGTGAGCTTGCATTTTGACTTTTTTAAACCTTCCCATCGACGTAAATGCCGGCATTTGATTCTCAGAACAAACAAAAACGGGCACTTTTTGTCGGAGCCCTTTAGCTCATTTTTACGGCGTAGCTGAATGTGCTGGCTTTTGACCTACTTTTTGGTACTGGTAAACAAAAGAATAAATATACATTTGTCATTGGTCAAATATGTAACGTTTATTGTAAAATGCAATGTTTATTCTAAGGGCCCCAGCCTATTAGCTGGCAAATTTACGCCGTTTATCTTTTTCAAAGATATTTCTTGTTTATGCTGAACTAATTCTAAGCAGACGGCCTTGAATATATAATGAGTAGAATGTGTATAGTTACCAAGAATGTAGATGAATATATATAGGTAAACACTTTCACGTAAAATCATTATGAAAAAATTAGGAGCTTGTCCGACACTAGCGAGGTCTCTGTTAGCCACAATGTTTAAATGTGGTGTACACAGAGAGGAAAAATGTAACAGAAGCGTCTACAGGTTGTTATCTAGACCTGTTAACCAAACGACAAAATTAAGACTCCTCCAAATCCAAAGCTGTTGTAGACGACGAGTTAAGGGTGGCCTAAAAGATGAAATTTGTCCCTGAAAAGGTCGAAAACATTATGGAAAAATGAGAAAATGCTGGTAACCAGCATTTTCTCCTTTTTCCAAAAAGTTTTCAAAGTTCATCTTCATTAGGGTTGTTAAAACTCAGGATTATGCTGTAAATGGTTGACCCTTAGGCTGCTAAGCGCTACTCACAGATCTTTTGCGGACAGTGTAGATCAAAATTAGGCTGCACAGAACGTCCAGTCTGAGTTTGGATTTACACTGTCCGAGAATGAGGTATTTTTTCCCCAAAAATACCTTTGACAAAGCAAAATTTGGGTTTTTACTATCGGCCTCGAAGTTTCATTTTACGTATTTAGTAGGTTAAGGGTCAAGAAGCAAAAATAACCAGCATAAAAATGTTCAAAAACAATATCAGACTTGTCTATGAATGTTTAGACCTGGGTATCGTTTTATCAACGGTCGTTCGTCTGATCGTAGCTAAGATCGGACGTGCGGCGGTGTTGATAAAACGGATTGCATCGGGCGTAAGTTTGGTGGTAAACGTTGGTCTTAAGATACAACCTTACGAACGATCGGCGTTTTTGATAAAGCGATACACTGTATATTAACAACAATGAAAAAACACTTCAGGTTACGATGTGTGATTACTTTCGCAAGAAAGGTTACATTTGGCATTGAAGTTACTACAGCCCCGATTAACATACAATCTTATTTTATGCTTTTTGATAGTTAATCGGGAAATAATGGTGGATTATGATTTGATAATTTCACCGTTTTGACCAGTTGATAAACTCACTGGTACGGAAATACCCAGAGATCCCCTGCAAGGCCTAACAAAATAGGGGCTAGAAGCATGATATAAACAGAATATTTGTGTTTTTTGGTGAAAAATCGATTTTTTTTCCTTTCATCTCGTGAACATCATACGGTAATATTTTCCAGAGTGGCTGTGCCACTCATGAAAAAAGATACCGATGATGTTCATCTGATGAAATAAATTTCGATCTTTCACCAACAAAAAATATCCTCTATATATGAGACATACTCTGTGAAAAGGGGGCTTAGTGCACCTGCAAAAAGTATCGACCAAGGTCAGCTTTCGCATTACGCGCAGGCTGACCCAGGCCGAAACCTTTTGCTATAGGTCAATTCTCTGCGTGTCAAAGGACTAGTCTACCTCATGATTCAGTGGGATATTAGACAAGGGGAATTTTATGGATCTATGATTATGTGATGACTTGCTAGACACCATGCATCATGACGTTGCATTGAGCCCCCCTTTTATCAGAGCATAGCTCATATGTATATGACGTTGCAAACTTTTCATCGACTTATGTCTTGAAAAAAAAAACAAAAAACAAACGAATGAGGAAGAGATACGTACATACACAAGGACAAAAGCCTGTTTGTTCGTTATTTATTATATACTTATCCCGTTTATAGCCAATTTCCTGTTGGTCTCGACCATCTTAACGCTTAACTCTTTACCAAACGACACAATTTTGGACAGGACCAAATTGAAAGCATTTGCAGACGACAAATGAACTGTAGCCAAAATGATGATTTCTATCTGTGAAAGGATAGAAAACATTGTGGGAAAAGGAGAAAATGCTAGTTACCAGAATTTTCTCCTTTTCCCACAATGTTTTCAAAAGCCAACTCCTTAAAGGCCGTTAAACACGGCAGTGTGTGGTAATGATGAAGAATTAAAGCGTTGTAAAAAATCAACCGACAATTTTAGTCTAGCAATAGCCTATTTAACCGGAAACGTTCGTAATTTTCAAATTACTTTTGCCCAGAATATCTCTGCAAAGTGGTCAGTGTAGACCAACGATCAAACCGCACGTTTTGTGCAGTTTTGGTCTTGATTTACGCTGACCACAAAGACAACTAAAGTTGTGAAGGGTTTTTTTTTTTAAGGGTGGATATCGTCATTGCCAAAGTTCAAAAGGGGAACGCTAAGTTTACAACTGAAGTGTACAGCGGAAGTGCTATTTCTGGTCGTTTACATTACAACCGGCTCTACGCTTTCACCAGTCAACCTTGAGCCCCATGACAGCGTTTTGGACTTACTGAAATCTAGTTCTGATTAGAGTTTACATATAACATAAGTGTGTATGGACAGATTTCTCAATTTCATAATCTATGGCTTATGAGTAGTGATTGCACCGACTGTATGAGACGGTTTTTATACTGTATTCGGAGACAAAAATTAAATATCTAAGTTTGACTAAACGTCATTTCTGTGGCTCCATCTATGGTCAAAGAAGTATAGTAGTAACACTGACGGAGGACTGTTCGCCAGGGCTGTTTCGTGCACCTACTGTACATGGCTTGAGGTCGATGTATCATGATTGCATACAACAAGATATGAGCCACGTTCTGGACAATGGGGGCTTGCGTCTCCATGATACATGACACCAAGCAAGCCATCACATAATTATGGATCCATAATAGTCACTTTTGTCTAACAACCGACTGAATCATGAGGTAGATTGGTCCTTGGACATACAGAAAATTGACTGATAGCGAAAAGTTTCGGCCCAGGTCAGCCTGCGCGGACTGCGCAGGCTGACCTGGGTCGATGCTTTTCGCAGATGCACTAAGCCCCCTTTTCACAGAGCATGGCTCATTTAAAATAATGCTATGTAATCAAAATATACAATCAGAGTCTGCTAATCAGAAGATTTTAACTAAAATCTAGTGTTGACGGACTGCTTTTGAAACTTCAAGATTTTCTGCATTAACCATTTACCAAACAATCCCAAGTTTTAGCGACCCCAAGGTGGAGGCCTTTTACAAAACATCGAACATTCGAAAAGAAGAAAATGTTGGTAACCAGCATTTTCTACCATGTTTTCCACAATGTTCCTTACCCTTTCAAAGAGCAGTTTATTTGTACCACTTTGCAGATTTGTCGCCTGCAGATGCTCTCAATTTGCAAGGGTCTAAAAATTGTCGTTTGGTAAAGGGTAAATCCACTTTCTTATACGAGGCATGCTCTATGAAAAGGAGGCTTAATAAATCTGCGAAAAGTATCGACTCAGGTCAGCCAGCGCAGTCCGCGCAGGCTGACCTGGGCCGAAACTTTTCGCCATTGGTCAATTTTCTGTATATCCAAGGACCAGTGTACCTCATGATTAAGTCGGTAGTTAGATAGGAAGTGGCTGTTATAGATCCATAATTATGTGATGACAGCTTGGTATCATGTATCACGGAGATGTATTAAGCCCCCTTTTGCCAGAGCGAAGCCCAATTGTTTTATAACTCGTATTGCTTCTTATGTTGAAGATGTGTATTCTATCTTTATCATCGACTTATTCTGTGAAAAAAAAAGGTGATGAAAAGTGAAACTAGTATAATGCGATTGTCGTGTTTGAGTCGCAGCTCTGTCAGCAATTTTGACAGATTTTGATTGACTATTTTTCTTTTTTACAGAGCGGTGGAGAGATGCACGGCAGTGTAAATGGTAAGCCGAGATGTCTGAAATGTGGTGATAGATGTCCTGGCCTGGACATCCATTACTGGAGGTATGTCAGAGGTTCGAAGCATTGCGGAACGCTTGCAAAACTCTGTAAATCATATGAACAGTGCTCTACCAAAAGGGGGCTAAATGCATCTGCAAAAAGTGCAGTCCGCGCAGGCTGACAGGGGTCGAAACTTTTTGTTATTTGTCATTTTCTGCATGTCCAAGGCCCACTCTTCTTCAAAATTCAGTCAATCGTGAGACAAAATGGATTTTATGGATCCATAATTATGTCATGACTTGTTCTGTATATTGCATCACGGAGATGCATTAAGCCCCCTTTTGCCAGAGCATGATTCATATTTATCATATTGGAAACAAACTATTAGCCTAAGACAGGTAACACATCTACTTCCGCTTTGAAGAATAGAGCGATAACAAACTCAGAGTCCGCTGAGTTTCTAGGCACAATGATTGATATGAACATTTTTCTGTGAAAAGGGGGCTTAATGCATCTGCGAAAAGTATCGACCCATGTCTGCCTGCGCAGTCCGCGCAGGCTGACCCGGGCCGAAACTTTTTGCTATTGGTCAATGTTCTGCATGTCAAAGGAACACTGTACCTCATGGTTCAATCCGTTGTTAGAGAAAGTGGATTTTATCGATCCACAATTATGTGATGACTTGCTTGGTATCATGGATCACGGAGATGCATTAAGCCCCCCTTTCACAGAGCATGGCTCATATACTGGTAACGTCCTGTAGAGCCGCTGAACATTCCGATAGTGAGTTGCAGTGTTTTGACGCTCTCTCTTGTTTCCTAACAAAATGTGATAATCAATAAACAATTCATCGTTAATTATTTATTTCATTTTCGTAGGAAAATATGCAAGCATTGTCGATGTGGACCGGAAGACCACGATTTAACAGACGAAGACGACCGTGACTGCAAACCGTTCTCATTGGCTGGTAATGGTCACGTGGACAGCAGACAGGATCTGTGTTCCAGGCTTCACAAACTAAACATAGATGATCCAGCCGTCCAATCAGAGATAGTCACGCCAGAAAATGATCTAGTCATACACAGAATTGTCTCAGAAAACCTCGTAAGCATGTTTTATTTTATTTATTTATTTATTCATTTTTTATTTTTTTTTATTTTTTATTTTTTTCAATAAATAAATAAATGAATAAATAAATAAATAAATGAATAAATAAATAAATAAAATATAATAATAATAATAAACAACTGAAATACATTTGTTATATAATCAGCGTCACTTTACAAAAATTTATTGCTCTTAGATGTATCTTTCATTCATACAAATGAACCACGCTCAGGCAAAAAGGGGTTTAATATATCTCCGTGATGCATTATAAATAGCAATCAAGCCATCCCATAATACTGAATCCATAATAACCACTTTTTTTAACAACCGACTTAATCATGGTAAGCTGGTCATTAGGCATAATGAATACTGACCAATAGCGAAAAGTTTCGGCGCAGGTCAGCCTGCGCGGACTGTGCAGGCTGACCTGGGTCGATACTTTTCGCAGATGCATTAAGCCTCCTTTTCACAAAGCAAGGCTCAAATTAAAACGTGGCAATAGAATCTTCGATTCAAAATCAGACCAGTGCTCCAAATCACAAATGCCTTTAAACAAAGCAACTTTTCGCACTTAGTTTACTTTCAGAACGTTTTAACTTCAAATTTGCAGGCAACAAATTAGATGATACTCAAAACAAGACATTTTTCTTCCACGGGTAGAAACCATTGTGGGAAAAGGGAGAAAAAGCTGATTATCAACATTTTCTTCGTTTTCCACAGTGTTTTCAAAAGCCTTAATCTTCAGGGTCGTTAACACACGGGATTGTTTGAAATATATGAGCCATGCTCTGTGAAAAAGGGCTTAATGCAACAGTTAAAAAGTATCGACCCATTTCAGCCTGTACATTCAGTGCAGGCTGACATGGGCCGAAACCTTTAGCTATTGGGAAGTTTTTTTTGATTGCCAAAGAACCAGTCTATGTCATGGTTCAGTCTTTTGTTAGACAAAATGGATATTATTGATCCATAATTACATGATGACATACTTGGTATAATTCACCGTGGAGATGCATTAAGCCCCCTTTTGCCAGACAATGGCTCATATCTATTTGCTTTATCTATTTCAGCGATCACAGACGTATATTTCAATGCTTCCAAAGGACAAACAGCTCTTTGCTTCACAACTGCGCAGGCGTCAGTTACAACGGCAACTTCCGCTTCATGACCTTCACTCCAAGTTCTGTGATAGTTTAACAGACAAAGAGCTGCAGAAATTTCAGAAGTTTGCAGAAAAGCGAAAGTCAAAGGCCGCTGGCATCGGCACTGTGGGATCGTTACTTGACAAAGGCACTTTTGTAAGTAGAGAGGAATATCTTTTTATCACATAGCTCCACCTGTTTTAGACATAATACAGCCGTTACGAATTTTCCTGTCTCACGTACGTTTCAGATCAGAAAATAGTGCCGTATTTGGTCAACATTGTAATTATAAACTTCATTTCTAAAACATTGCTGACCTAAATTCCTGTGTAAAATTAACGGTCAAAATTGGTTATTAGACTAAAGTTGAGAATTTGATAACTTTTAGATTCAAAACACAATCAATACATGTATATGGAAGTTGCTTTGGAACTATTTTTTGCACGTCATGTTCCTGTGGAAGAAGCAAATAGGCTTCATGTAAAGTTCATTACACATTGTACATGTATGCCTATGTTTTAACATATCATGGACTAAAATTCTTGTTATACCAATACAGTTATGTGATAAAAAGAAACTGACAATCGATGGCTCTTAAGGCATAAACGTTTATTAAACTCGTCCACACAAAAAAAAAAGTTATTAAGCTTGCCAAAGGCTCGTTAAATAACATTTTTTGTAGACTCGTTTAATGAAATTTTATATCAAAACCAACTCATGCCAGATTCTATATCTCTTCTATTACATATGTAGGTTATAACAATTGTTGATTTTTTTTTGTCATTATAAAATTAAATAAAATTTATTGTAGGCCAAACAATTTGTAACAGGCATATTTAAACCTCAAGTTTTTTTTTTTCTTTCAGTCAATTAATTATTGTATTAAATCAGGGTAAACAAAATGACCCCTGCTATGTGAAAATGGGGCTAAATGCGTCTGCAAAAAGAATCGACCAAGGTCATTCTGCGCAGTCCGCGCAGGCTGACCTGGGCCGAAACTTGTTGCTATTGGTCAATTTTCTGCTTGTCGAGGGACCAGTCTACCTCAGGATTCAGCTGGTTGTTAGACTATGTGAATTCTATAGATCCCTTATTATGTGATGTCTGAAATGCATTACGCACCCTTTTGACAAAACATGGGTCAAATTGATTGAAAGTAAAGGACTCTAGCAGTCTGGTGTGGGCTTGTGTCACATTGGTCGAGATAATGTACCAACCGCAGACTGACGCATTTGTTTTCTTATTCGCCATAGTGAATATATATGCTTTTCGGCGTAGCTGAATTTGCTGGCTTTTGACCTACTTTTTGGTAACTGATATAAAATGAATAAATAGAAATTTGTGATTGGTCAAAAAAAGTAGGCATATTTATGCTAAGGGCCCCTGTGGTCAAAAAATGTAGATATGTATATTCTAAGGACCCCTGCCTATTTGTTGGCAAATTTACGCCGTCTGCCTTTTTAAAAAATATTTCTTATTGAGAATGTTTTCAAAGTCGTCTACCACAAATTTGTTTCCAATGATAATACTGTAAAATTTTGGAAAATTAATGGTATTCAACCGCTTTAGTCAGGCCAATATTCGGGATGAAATAAGTTGATGTATATTCTAGTGTATAAGAAAAAATCCTATCGAAAGAAGTAAATACAGGGATTGAACTTTGTAATCCTATTTATTGTAGCCATTTTTAAATGCATCAAAAGGAAGATTGTCCCTCTGACTTTTTGCTTCCAGAAATGCCATAGGTGTCAACGTACCATGGAAAAAGGAGCTTTCGCGTTGTTTGCAAGTCGGACAGGAGTAACTCTATCTTTCCATACAGGGTGCTTCACTTGCGCCACGTGCAAAGAACTGCTCGTGGATAACATCTACTTCTACAGGAATGGAGATATTTACTGTGGCCGCCATTACGCAGATCTCGTGTACCCGAGATGTTGCGCTTGTGATGAGGTACGTAGAACATGGTTTGTATTCACCAACCATTCTTAGGAACGTTCTTTGTCTTATTCTCCTATTTTCTAAATGTGAAAGTAACACAACTTCTGATTGGCTAAACGATTTCGGCACGGGCCGACATGATTCGCCACAGCCGCGAACAAGTTTCCAAGTGCCCTGCCACTTGATCGGACAACACATTTATTATACTGCAAAGTTTTACCATTCCAAGGTGTATTCAATTGAGATTTCCCTATTTTATGGTATCACAAATCGAGTATGCTTACGAAATCGAATTTCCTTTGAGTGCCCAAAACACACTGAAAGATGACGTCACTGAAAAATGACGTCACTGAAACCTAGGTAAAACGTGCAGTTTGGTACATGAAGTCGCTGCGATAGACATTCGACGCGTTTCAATTACAATATGGATTTAAAAACTCTAGTGTAAGTACTTGTTCATTTTATGATTTGTAGGCAAAAGTAAACGACAATTAGTTGTTTCAAACGACCATTAGTATATCATTTTCTTTTTTAACGTGTACACTGCATGACCTTTAACACTTTACCGTTTGTCTTCATGACGATTCGACGCTGCCATCTATGATTTTGCAGTGCTGTACCATGGGAGCTGTCAGTGTACAGCAATATATATTCGGAGCATATCATCCAATCAGATCGCGAGAAATTTCTTTGCAGTATAATAAACCCTGATGTCTAGTCTGAGAACCTAAGATTATATCTGACTCTGGAATGGCGAATACGACCCCAAGTCTTTGCCTCCCAACCAGAAAAGTTTAATGCCATTTTACAGATACGCCAGTTTCTTTGGGGCATTTCAGATTATTTTCGCACGTGAATATACTCAAGCTGAGAACCAGAACTGGCACGTTCAGCATTTCTGTTGTTGGTACTGTGACACCCCGCTAGCTGGACTTCGGTACATTGCTCAACAGAACAATCCGTACTGTGTGAGGTGCTTCGATAGACTTTATAGTAAGGTATGTAATGTTTTTGTGTGGACGTCTTTTGTGTTCATTTTCCCTTATCCTGCGAAATAAATGAAATGAAACTATCAAGTCGATAGTAAAAACACAAATTTTCTTTTCAGAGGTATTTTTGGAGGAAAGATATCTCCTTATCGGAGAGTGTAGATCAGAGATCAGACTGCACGTTCTGTGCAGTCTGATCTTGATCTACGCTTCCGCAAAAGGTCGGTGAGTCGTGCTTAGCAGCCTAAGGGTTAATTTACTAATTTGTTTTACTGGTGTGTTTTTTCATTATCTTCTTAGTTTAAACATATTTATTTTATATCGATTGAGAAACGAATTTCTTACAACTAATATCAATCTCTCTCGATTCTGCTTCCTGGAAACTGCACCAGTACTCGCTCAAAATGTGTTGGCCAATGAACAGTCCCAAAGTTGACACGCGCTCCCGGGTATCGAACTCAGGACCTTATGGTTACAAGGCCGACGCTCTACCTCACTACCACGGACACCACGCTTCATTATCTTCCTCCAGTTTAATTGATTCTGAAACACACACACTCTCTCTCTCTCTATCTGTCTGTCTGTCTGTCCCTCTCTCTCTCTCTCGAAAGAGTGAATACTGTAACATGAGGAAATTGTTGTTTATCGATTCACAAGTGACTGATTTAAGCAAAAAGCTGTGTATCGGTAAATAACACACGAACAGTGATCGATGAAGGTTGGGGGTCAAACTATGGCAGCCTTGATGCGAGATTAGTACTTCAACCTTGCCAGCCCTATCTGCGTCAAAAGCAGTTTAAATTACAGAGAGTACAGCGTGTATCTATATGAGCCACACTCTTTGTAAAGGGGCTTAATGCATCTGCGAAAAATATCGATCCAAGTCAGCCTGCGCAGTCCGTGCAGGCTGACCTGGACCGAAACTTTTCAATTTTCTGTATGTTCAAGGACCAGTGTACCGCATGATTAAGTAGGTGTTAAAAAAAAGTGGCTATTATTGATCAATAATTATGTAATGGCTTGCTTGATATAAGCATCACGGAGATGCATTAAGGCCCCTTTTGCCAGAGCATGACTCATATGTATATCAGCCTGCATGGAACATGCAGTATTATCGTGCATCAGATTGAACGTTAACTTGTTGAGAAAATCAAAGAACGAAATCGGCTGAAATCGCATAATTAGGTCCCCTTTTACTGACTTACTCATATATGTGATTTATTTGGAGCTCAAACAGAAATGTGCACCATTCTAAACCTTTGGAATCCTGAGTTAAGAATCTAAGAGTTAGAGGTCATGAACGTGAAGTAAATGTACAAGCTGAAATTCTTTTTCCAGATCCTTCAACGAAATGGTGTGGCTGTTTAAAATTTTTCGGAGAAAATACCCCGGGTCATGCTTTAAATGTCGTGGTATGATATTAACACACTCTCTTTTGTATCTTTCGGCATGTTCACTTTTATTGTGTGCTCTAGAATTGCTGGTATGCCGGACTTCAATCTTTTTCGAGAGAAGATATAGACCGTTTTAAATTTAATATCGTTGGAACGTCCATACCTTATCAATCGGTGAGCATGCCCACCAATTATTAGTACCATAGGTACTTTGAGTTGTGTGAGTTTGCATATATATGTTTATCAGTCAGCATGATCATTGATCATCGGTACTGTCGGTGTTTTGAATCTATTGGTGTGCAAATTATGTGTATCGGATAGCCTACTCAGTGATCATCGGTACTTTCGTTGTTCTGTATCAGTTAGTGTGTAAATTATGTGTATCGGCCAGCAAGATGACCGATTATCGGTACTGCCGGTGCTAGTAGATGTGTGAATTTTCAAGAATGTGTTGATTGGTCGGTATGCTCATTGCTTATCGGTATTGCCAGTGTTTGTACGGCAAATCACACCGCTTTACAGTTCTTAAATCGCAATACTCGACTTAGAAAAAGAAAACACTTGTCACAATTTTCTATCAGAATCTTCCTAAATACATTTCTGTTGGCAAACAAGTTATATATTCATTTTCTAACTTGGTCTATCCATTCCGAAGGCATTTTCAGCGACAGGTTGCTTATCACCGCGGTTGTTGTTGCCGTTGCTAATCGATTTACATGGGCGCCGCCATGTTTAAGATCATACGACTGGTATTATTTCAAAATGGAAACCCCCTTGATACAGACGAGGTTAGATGTATTTACAGAATCAGCCGAGTTGTGACGAGTGGTCAGTGTTTTGAGTTGGACGGATGTCCCAATGTGTGTGTGTATCGATTAGCATCCTCAATGATTATAGTTCACGTCTATGTTTTTAGTTATATAAACATCCATGTGTGGTGTATCGGAGATCATCGATACTGTCGGTGCTTTAGGTGTATATGAATTGCACTGTGAGAAATGGAGCTTAAATGCATCGTCGAGATGAATTATTTCCAGCAAGCCGTCCCATAAGATGAATATATTTCTGTCTAAAAAGCGGCTAAATCTTGAGATAGAATGGTCTTTTGACTCTCAGAAAATTTACCACTAGCGAACAGTCTCGACCAAGGTCAGCCTGCGCGGACTCCATGGGCTGAACTGGGTCGAAACACTTTGTAGATGCATGTTCCTTAAACCTTCTTTTCACAGAGCATGACTCACATGTATCACTCAATATGTACACTGTTATCGTTACTGCCTGTGTTTTGAGTAATATTGGTCTGCAAGTATGTAGGTATCCATCTGCATGATCACAGACTATCGATGCTTTCGGTCCTTTGAAGTATACAGATGTGCTAGTCTATAGCAGTATCGATAATACATGTCAGTATATTTTATTATCGGTATTGTCGGTGCTTTGAGTCATCCGCATTACTCAAAGCACCGACAATACTGGTAATAAGAGGGACCCGTTTAACAGTTTAACAGTTTACCGAACGACAAAATTTTAGACTCGTCCGACTGAAAGCATCTGCAGACGACAAATAAAATGTGTGTCAAATGATGACCTGTGTTTTTGAAAGAGTAGAAAACATTGTGGAAAAAGGAGAAAATGCTGGTTACCGCAATGTTTTCAAATGCCTTACTTTTTAGAGTCAAAAACTCGGGATTGTGAAGTAAAGGGTTAAATTGTTTACCAAACGACAAAATCAAATTTTTAGACTGGTCCAAATTGAAACCATCTGCATAAACCACATTAATTGTAGCTCAAGTGATTGAATTTGTTTCCGGAACAGTAGAAAACATTGCCAATGGGAGGAGAAAATACTGGTCCCCAGGAAATATGAAAAAAAGTCGCATTTGTGCGAAAAAGAGCTAAATATTTTTTATTTTTCAAATATTGTCCAAGTGTTTACGTATGTTGAGAGTTAAATTGTATTGTCAGCTTGAAAGATTTTATTTGTGTCGTTCGTTAGAAATCACTAGACACTTTAAGCATGATCCGGGGGTATTTTTTCTAGTCGTTTTTTTTTTTTCTTATCTTTTTTGCCTGTATCATGCTCTGGCCTTTATTACTGTGTCTCTTCCTTTGCTACAGATATTTATGATAATACGAGGTGTGTCCACTATTTACTCGGAAAACCTCTATAGTATCATTAATACTGGTTGCACTGGTTGCACTGGTTGCACTTTGTCATCTTTTTGTCATTAAGTAAATCCATAGGCCCCTGAAACTCCACTGGTCTATCACCGGACAACGAAATTTTCCTTATCGGACCCCGTTACTGTAAACAGCACATTGGCGACTGCTTGTATATCGTGTATAATAAGACAAGGTGTACAACGAATTCGAAGAAAATTTTAACCTCTGTCCCGTTTCAGAGATAATATTTTACCGAAAACGGAAAAATGAACCTAGTTACCGCTGCAGATGGGTTCAAAAATGATTTTTCTTGTGTACCTTGACCTTCGAAAGTTCCAAACGGCTCTTGCGATCAAGCTATAGCTTTAATCTGATAAAAATTTAAAAAGTTTCCACATTTTCTGGATCGCCATGCGCTGACGTCGAACATTTTATAATCCCGCAGCGAATTATAACTGAAATATTGTTTTCGAATAAAGATCTAAAATCCTTTTGTTGATATATTGATGAAATTATCAAATTAATATTTCGTCTGTTATAATTTATCTTTTCATCTAATCCAGTATCACGATTTTCATCTCCCATTTCGTGTATTATCAAATGCGTATTTACTGTTTATTGGTTAAAAACTTTGGTGCGTCTTTTGATAGTAAATTCACGTGAGTTATAATTCACTGCGTCATAATGAATTGTGTGACGTCAGCGCATGGCGATCCGGAAAATGTAGAATCTTTTAAGATCAGAGCTATTGCTTGATCGCAAGAGCCGTTTGGAACTTTCGAAGGTCAGGGTACTCAAGAAAAATAATTTGTGAACCCATCTGCAACGATATCTAGGTTTATTTTTCCGTTTTTGGTTAAATTTTATCTCTGAAAGGGGACAGTGGTAAAAATTGTCTTCGATTTCGTTGCGCACCTTGTCTTATTATATATAATATAGAGGCAGTCGCCAATATGCTATTTATTGTAACGGTGTAAATGAAAATTTGAGTATTCCGTGATATATAAGCGATGCACCAATTCGCAAGTATTCGTTTTTCAACCAAGAAGAATTTTAGTGTCGCGTAACAGACCAATGGAGCTTCAAAGGCCTGCGGTAAATCCAACCTATCAACTAATCCTGTGTTTTAAAGACCCTAAGAAGGAAGCCTGTTGATAACGTTGTTGGGAAAAAAAAGGAGAAAACCCTGGTAACCCGGGCCCACGAGAAAACTTAATTCTGTTATTACTCAAATCTACTGACGGTGCCGGGTTCTGTCTTAGGTTGAGTTTGTTATTTGAGACACATTTCAGCAGTGTTAACAGACTGTAGTAACTTTCTAAAATCCTGAGTTGGCACTGCGTTTCAGACTCAACTCAGCAAAATAAATAGAGTTGAGTCAATTAACGGACTTAAGTCTATTATTTTGCTGAGCTGAGTCCGAAACGCTGTGTCAACGCACGACTATTAATGTGAGTGAATTGCGTCAGAAATAAAAAACTCAGCTTAGATCGGAAAATAAGTCTGTTTGCAGATGTGAGTAAAATAACAAACTCAAGTTTTTTTTTTCGTGAAAACGGACCCAGTTTATACAAAATTAGTTGCAGAATTATTTTCCTCGTACATAGGAAAGATGCAGAAGTATGTTGAAAGTGTAAGCAAGCGTCTCTTTTCTGCCATATCTATTCGTTATTTAGATCTAGTTGGAATTGTTTACAGGGCCCGTATTCACCAACCATTCTTAAGAACATTCTTGGTCTTGTTCTCCAAAATTTTCCAAATTTGAAAGTAACGCAACTTCTGATTGGCTAAACCATTTGGTTTAGCCAGTCAGAAGGTGTTTTACTTTCAAACATGGAAAATATTGAAGAATAAGTCTAAGAACGTTCTGAAGAATGGTTGGTGAATAAGGACCCTGATCTTCACTGTACAGTGATTATGTGAACCACGCTCTGGCAAAAGCGGGCTTAATACATCTCCATGATGCGTTATACATATCAAGCAATCACATAATCATGGATCCATAAGAGCCACCTTTTTTAACAGCCGACTTTGTCATGTGGTACAATCATCGGGTCCTTGGACATACAGAAAATGTCCCTATAGCGGACTGCGTAGGCTGACCTGGGTCGATACTTTTCATTAAGCACCCTTTTTCAAAAGGCATGGTTTATGTATGTTGCTATACAGGATATTTTGATGAAAAAACTTTCAAACTGAGATATGTTCATGTTGAACGTAAACTTGTACTAATGTAAAACCTTAGACCGCTTCCAATTGTAAAAATTTGCGAACAACAAATTAAACGTAGCAGAAATTATGAGAGGTTTGTTTTAGATAGGAAAACACTGGGAAGAGAACTTAACTACTTTTAATTTTATAGGCTTCTTGGATCATGTGTCCTTTTGACTCAAATTTCATTTTCGTGTCAAGGTACTTACAGCAGTTTTGCGCATTTCCCTGGTGTTTATTTATGTATTTATGTTTATTTATTTATTTATTTATTTTTTTTTTTTTCAGATGTGCAGTACGTGCAACAGGATAATTACCGCGGATTCGCCCGGACTGTCCCACGGGGAGTACCACTGGCACGCATGCCCACACTGTTTTAGTTGTCACGAATGTGGCAAGAACCTCATTAATCACCAGTTCTTGTTGAAGGAAGGGAGATTATTCTGTAGTACCGAATGTAGACATTTATATATTACCTCCCCTAAGCACTGTGTCAACCACACTCATTAACTCTATATAACTAGCAAGGCAGATCGGACACTGCAAAATAAACGTTTCGCTCACATAATGTTTTTAAGTACTTTTTAAGTATATAACACATGTATAGCATAAAAATAAATAAAAAAAGTGACAATAATTATTAAATACTCTTCATTAAGTCAACTCCCTTAAAAAAGTTGCAGGAAAATACTTTATTCTTTTGTAATGAAATAACATTCTACCAACAACACCTATTCATCTGATACTGAGTAACCCACTACCGTTATAAAGATGATATAAACGCCTTTGTAGGAGAATATATTTAGAAGCATTGTGCGAAATTAAAAAAGTGTCTCATGCTAGCAAATATACCCTTCCAACAATGTTATCCAGCTTATTCGGAAAATTTTATTGACTATTTCTTATCGTGTCACGTTATGTAGTTAGTGATATGCCTTTATTTCATGCTTTTCGATAGTTCATCGGGAAATAATAGTGAATTATGGTTTGATGATTTCACCGTTTCGACCAGTAAGTTTACCGATTGATAAAGTCACTGGTACGAGAGCTCAACTGTACTTCGCAAGTCCCAACAAAAAAGGCTTAGAAGTATAAAATAAATAGAATACATGTATTTGTCTTATATGTGAAGGATCGAAATTTATTTCATCTCGTAGGCATCATACGGTAATATTTTCATCCGTGGCTGCGCCACTTGTGAAAATATTACCGATGATGTTCACTCGATGAAATAAATTTCGATATTTTACCAGAAAAAAGCAAATATCCTCTATATAATAGCCTTTGTGGTAATGTATGAACATTACCACAATTCTTTATCATTTGACGTCTCCAGAGTTCAAGATTGTCATCTAAAAGCCAGCCTTGAAAAAAGAAAACCCATAGATATGAACGGTGCTCTGACAAAAAGGAATTTAATGCATTTCCGTGGTGCATTGTACCAAGCAAATTATCATATAATCGTGGATCTATAAAACAACTGAATCTGGAAGCAGGATGGTTCTGTGACGTGCAGAAAGTTTAACAATAGCCAGAAGTTTCGACACAGGACAGCCTGTACAGACTGCGCAGGTTGACATGGGTCGATACTTTTTGTAAATCCCAGAACATGGTTCGTATATAAACAATTTTGATACACGCACAGTGTCTACATATATTTTTTTCAGATAAAATTGTATTATCAAATCGAGTTTTGTATTAAACGCAAATGAAGTAAATTACTTATTGTTAGGTTTCAAATTCAGAGAACAGCCAAATTGTTGCGATAGAAAATTATTAGCCAGTGAAAGCGGTTACATTTTCCTGTAGGACCTAACCAATGGGCTGTTAAGCGCGACTCACTGACCTTTTGCGGATAGTGTAGATCAAGATCAGACTGAACGTGCAGTCTGATCTTGGATTTACACTGTCCGATAAGGGGATATTTTTCTCCAGAAAATAAGTTTGAAATAACATTATTTGTGTTTTTACCATCGACTTGAAGGTACCGTTTAACTTATGCAGCAGGATATGGGTAAAAGGTAATTTGATTGTTTTGTTTGATTTAAATGGACATAGATATGCTTTGACAACAATATCCATCCAAGACTAATTTCTATGATTCTCACTCGTTAAACCTTTCATTGTCAGTTTATATTATTGTTTATGTTTGGGATAACAGGTTTAAAATCATGCACTGTGACGAGATAATTTATAAACCCAACTGGATAACGTTTGTATTATTTTGTCACGGTTTGTGATTTTAAACATGTATTCCCAAAAACAAACAATAATATAAACTCTTAATGAAAGCTTAATAGAGTCATAAATCTGTTTAAATCTGACCGAAGAACAGAAACTTAATGTTATGGTCAAGTTTCCGTAGAGTATGCGTCCTTGCGTCCGACCATACATACCTTAACAGTATGTTTAAACGTTTCTTACTATCACCAATACATATATGGCTACGTTAGAGTTAGCATATATTATTGTTGTAATGTAACAACCTACAATCAAGTTTGAAATCTTCAAAGCTAAGTAACTCGTTAGCTCCCACTTATCAAAGATATGCCTGTCTGCGTCCGTTCATCTGCACGTAAGCATTTACTTCAAACATCTTTTTGCAGTGGAGCGATACAGGGCCATTATGGTCCTCTTGTTTTCTAGTTCAGCATTGTCTTCGAAGGAAAAAAATCGTCTTACAAGACCCAAGATTGAAGATCATAATGACATTTAGAGGTGTGTTTGAAACTTGACTTGATCACACCAAAGACCATTCAGATGTCGTTTTAAGCCCTTTGAATTTACGTGATACATGTACCGTTAAAACTGGTGTATTACAGCCACAGAAATACTGAATATGTGAACAGTTACCGCATTATCTTCCCTTAAGTGGCATTTTTCAAATACATACCCATCTGATTTGGGCTTTCTGGGTACAGAACCGGACTGCTTTTCAAGGCGGCTATTGATGCGGCGAATTTCATAATAAAATATACGTTTACTCACTAAAACGCTACCTAGTTCGATTCATCCAGGCATGATTGGGTAGCATTTAATCTATGCACCAGTCATTTATATATACAGCCCATATAAGCTTCGATAATAGCCCCGATATAAGCCCAGCTTGGTGCGGGCGTAATTTCCGTTGTCAGTCTGTTGCACAAATCCAGCTTTTCCCCATTGGTTGGTTGGTTATTTCCGTTTATTTATCGTCGCTACCGGTTGCCCATCTGAGCGACGCCCCGAGAAGACGGTTAGTTGTTACGGGGGATAGTGCAAGGATACAGGTCGAAACTACTGAGAGCTTCGCCTGGTTCTTGCTCGGCGTATAGCACCGTCACACGGGACCTCGGTTTAATGTCTCATCCGAAAGACTATTAGTTATTTTTAGTTGGCCAGCCGGGGATACGAACCCACAATCTGTAGGACATTGTGTTCACGAGTCCTACGCTCTACCTACTGAGCCATATCGGCTGGTAAGTTTTCCCATGTCTATATTTAGAAACTTTATACAGAGATACTGTATGTAGTAAATGATGGTATTTTATAAAATTATTTTTCCCGTTTGAAATTATTATATTTCTAAGAATTTGTAGCGAAAAACTGGCTTTGTTTTTCCACAGACGTATTATATTTATTTTTTTTTTCCGCTTGCTAATTTTTGCGTCAATTTACGCACCGAGTATTAATACTCATCCTGTACAGGATAGTGATGTGTCATAGCAGACAGTTTTATCGTCAAAGAAAATGACATGCACAGACAACGACTGTTACCGGTGAAGAACACACAAGAGGAACACAAGAGATCAAGACTTGGTAAACGTATCATTTTTCCTTTGATGTATCAGGGAAAATAACTCCTTCAGGTACTTTTTGACATGACATTTACGGTGTTAGAATTAAGTATTGAGGGGATGCTAAAATGTAATATACTACAACTGTTAAATCTCTGTCTTGCCTGTTTTCGCTATTAGTAAATTTTCTGTATGTCCAAGGGCCAGTCTACCTCATGATTCAGCCGGTTATTAAAAATGTGGCTATTATGGATCCATAATTATATAATTATGACGACCTGCTTGGTATCATGGACCACAGAGATGGATTAAGCCTCCTTTTGCCAGAGCATGGCTCATTAATAAACTAGAAACATATTCTGAAACCTTCCTAGCTGCAAGCCATTACAATGACTTCTGTTGGCAATTGGTTTGAATTGCGAATCCTGCTAGAAAAAAAGTTGTGAAAATTTACTGATGATGCAAAGATCTAATTTTAGTTTTTGCGGGTGTAGCATCTTCCGCCCCCCCCCCCCCCTTTAGAACCCTTTTAACACACAATCCCGACTTTGAAAGACCTCGAAAAAGAAAGCTTCTGAAAACATTGTGGAAAAATGAGAAACTGCTAGTAATCAGCATTTTCTCCTTTCCCACGATGTTTTCTACCCTTCCTAAAACAAGTGTCAATTTTTGTGTCACATTTATTATGTCATCTGCAAGTACTTTTCCTGCCAAGCCCCCGTAGCTCTGTCGGTAGCGTGCAGGACTTGAGAACAGGAGGTCGCTGGTTTGATCCCCGGCTTGGCCAATTTCTTTCCGAGGATTGATGATAGTCATGGCAACAGGATTCATTCCTCTCTCACCGCTGACCATTGTTTCGACGATGGTTATGTGGGAAAGCAGCCAGTGGCTTGGAAAGAATATTGTGCTGAGTACATGTAAATGAAACTCCAGGAAAGCATGGATAGGTGCACTGGCCACCGTGATATAACTGAAATAATGATGAAAACGGCGTTAAACACCATACAATCAATCAATAAGCAAGTACTTTCCGACCTGGGCCGATTTTTTTTGCTTTTGGTCAATTTTCTGCCCGTCAAAGGACCGGTGTACCTCATGATTCAGTCGGTTATTATACAAAACGGATTTTAGAGATGTATAATACTGTGATAACTTGCTTGGTATCATGCATCATTGAGATGCATTAAGCCCTCTTTTTCACGGAGCTTGGCTCATGTATTTTCCCCTCTTAAACAGACGACGAAATTGTAAACCCTTTTTAATTAAAGGCATTTGCTGACGATTTGTTTTTTAAAACTCGCCTCAAATGGTGTAAATTATCTTTAATGGGGGTAAAAAACACTGTGGGGAAAAGGGGAAATGCTGGTTACCTGCATTTTCTCCTTTCCCCACAACGCTTTCAGAACCTTCTCAGGGTCGTCAACACTCGGGATTGTGTGGTAAAGAGTTGAAACCGTTTTGCTAGACAGTGGTGTGTCAAAAAACAGCATGCATACTTATAGGTTAACCCTTTTCCACACAATCTCGAGCTTTCACGATCGAAAGATAAAAGACTTTTGAAAACATTGTGGGAAAAGGCTGGTTACCAGCGTTTTTTCCTTTTCCCACAATGTTTCTACCCTATCAAAGACAGGTTTCATAATTTGTGCAACATTTAATTTTTGTCATCTGCAAATGCTTTCAATTTGGACCAGTCTAAAATTTTGTCGTTTGGTACAGAGTTTAAGCCTGAACAAAGTTTGGTATGTTCCCACTGTGTCGTCAATGGGCGGATCTGTTTACCTATGACAAGGTGACCTACGTATGACAAACTGATAACTTGGGATATTTGAACATAATACTATAACTCTAACTCGATAAATATTTAATCAACAGTTTATATTATTGTTTGCTTTTGGGAAAACATGTTTAAAACCAGGAAACGTGACGAGACGATATAAACATTCTCGAGTGGGGTTTATACATTATCTCGTTAAGGAACGTGAGTTTAAACCAGTTATCCCCAACACAAACAATGATATAAACTGATAGTGAAAGGTTTATCGAATGAGAGTTATACTATTGCAGTATCATCTACATGTACAATACTTACTAAACATCTCAAGGACTTAAAAGTTCAGGTGTTAGTTTACCAGACAACCAAATTGTAGGTTCATACATATTGAAGGCAATTCTAGATGACATATTCGGAGTTGCTCAAACAGTGATTTCTTAAAAAAGGATTGAAAATATTGTGGGAAAAGGAGACAATGCTGGTTATCAGCGTTTTCTCCATTTCCTATAATATCTTCATATGCTTTATCACTAAAGGCGGGTAAAACGCTGGATTGTTTGGTAAAGGGTTAAAAATGTTATATTCGTATACTTCTGGTGTTAATTTCAGTTAAATTAGGGATATTAAGCGAGATATTTTGTTAAATAATATCTATTTAGTTTGCCATAAATACGAGAGGAACATTTATTAGAAATGGCGAAAAGAATCGTTGCTGTAGCAATAGACGGGAGTGAGAATGCGAAATTCGCGTTTCAATGTAAGTAAATATTGTTTATATTTAATATCTGACCTTCCTTAACTCTTTACCACACGACAAAAAGATAGACTTCTCCAAATTAAAAGCATTTGCAGACGACAATTCAAACATGGCTCAAATTACGGAGTTTTTCTTAAATAGGGTAGAAAACATTGCAGGAAAAGGAGAAAATGCTGGTTACCACCATTTTCTCCCTTTCCCACAATGTTTTCAAAAGGCTTCTTCCTTAAGGTCGTTAAAACTCGGGATTCTGTGGTAAAAGGTTAAAAATACATACTTACAACCAGAGAGGAAAGAGAGAACGGTTAAAATTTGATATACTGTAGAATGGTTCAGAATTTAATCAGTTGTGTAAACACAGAAATATTACCGATACATAGTGTAAGGAATAAATACATATATCGGAAATCTTCAATTTTAATCCGGAAACGTCATAACATGACATGACAAACGTGATTTCCTTGAAGGCCTCCAGAAAATGAAATGCATTTACTATCCGTCGTAATCTATGTATCCTTGCAACCGTCAAGAGCAACACTTGGCATGAAGATAAAAGAATGATTATAGTTTGATAAAATAAAGATTAAATAGGATTAAAAAAAAAAAAAACTGGCCGAAAACGAGTATAGATGTATCTTTAACTCCCAACCATCTGCTACTTTATGCGATTTGTTAAAATATTGTGGCAAAACGAGCACCATAGTTGTGCACGTTGATGCAACAAACCTCGATCATGAATATTTTGTAACTAATTAGGATGTATAAGAGTAGTTTGTTGAACATTTCTATCGGGAGCTAATGAGCTAATATTTTTGAACCGTGCCCTGTGGTGAAAAGTGGGCTTAATGCATCTCCGTAATGCATGATACCAAGCAAGTCATCACATAATTATGGTTCCATAAAATTAATTTTGTCCAACAACCGACTGAATCATAAGGTAAACTGGTCCTTGGACATACAGAAAATTGACCAATAGCGAAAAGTGTCGGCCCAGGTCAGCCTGCGCGGACGGCGCAGGCTGACCTGGGTCGATACTTTTCGCAGATGCATTAAGCCCCCTTTTCACAGAGCATGGCTCAATTATGTGTGATAAAATTAGAAAATTATGTAGAAGACTGTAAAAAGGCCCTCAGTGTAGAACAGAGAAAAAAAAAAATACAGCGCACGATTACCTTCGTAGACTTACATTTGAGCCATGCTCTGGCAAAAGGGGGTTTAATGCCCCTCCGTGATGCAGTGTAAAATCTATTTTGTCTAACAACCGACTGAATCGCACGGTAGAATGGCCCTTTGACATGCAGAAAATAGGCCCAAAGGAAAAAAAGTTTCGACCCAGGTCAGCCTGCGCGGACTGCGCAGCCTGACCTGGATCGACACTTTTTTTTTTGCAAATGCAATAAACCCCCTTTCCACAGAGCATGGCGCATTTGTTTTGGAAACAAACAAAAAAGTGTCCTTTTATTTTTTCGAATGTCATGTGTACTATTTCTAAGCACTGAAGAAAAAATATCTAAGACGTCAAAATGGAGAGAAGGGTTAATCTAGAATAACATTCGTGTGCATTCATGGTTTGTCTTTAGAATTATTAGTTTATGGAGTTTCAAATTCTTTTTTTTTTTCATAGGTCGAAAAATGGAAAACGACAATAACAATAAAACAAAAATACGATAAAAGATTTTTATGCATTTCTTTGTAAAATCAACACAAACAAGAAACGGTGGTATCTTGGTCCTCTACATACTTTCAAGATACTATATAGTGACAAATATGTTACAACTTCGATAGCTTCGTTTATACCTTTGCCTGCTTGGCGAGACCAAAGGAACTTTTGCGGATCGTAACCTACAGATCATAGATCAGACTGCACAGAATATGTAGTCTGATCTTCAGTATCGAGTCCTTGTAACGGTCAAAGAAATTCTGTGATGAATACAAATGTTACTCGTGACTTTCTTCATTTCTTACAATGACTTTTAGCCCTTTACCACACAATTTTCTTTTTTTTAACGACCCCAAGGAAGAGGACCAATGAAAGCATTATGGGAAAAGAAGAAAATGCTGATAAACAGCATTTTCTCCTTTTCAGTGTTTTCTACCCTTACAGAGAAGATTTTCCTATTTTTTGCAACATTCACTCTGTCGTCTGCGACTGCCTTAAAATTGGACCAATCTAAAATTTTGTCGTTTGGTAAAGAGTTAAGAAACATTCTGTGGCGCTTACTTGAGGAATGGTGACATTTTTCATGTTTATTTTTGGTATCTCTTTAACTCTTTACCAAACGATAAATTTCTGGACTGGACTAAATTCAAAGCATTCGCAGACGACAAATTAAATGTTGCCATAACAATAATTTTCTGTCTCTGATAGGGTAGAAAACATTGCGGGAAAAGGAGAAAATGCCGGTTACCAGTATTTTCTCCTTTTCCCACAATGTTTTCAAAAGCCTTCCATTCAAGGGTCTTTAAAACTCGGGATTGTGTGGTAAAGGGTTCTGTCTTTACTACACAATCATGACCCCGAGGAAGAAGCCCTTTGAAAAAATTGTGGGAAAAAGGAAAACGCTGATAACTAGCATTTTCTCCTTTCCCAACATTGTTTTCTACCCAATCAAAGACAACTTCCATCATCTGAACTACATTCAGATTGTCGTCTGCAAATGCCTTCATTTTGGACAAACCTAAAATTTTGTCGTTTGGTAAGGAGTTAATCCTTTCCCTCCAAACTCTTTTACCACATGAAACAAGATTGCCTTTGTGGAAGAAGACAGATGCGTCCAAAGGAACAGAAATTATTTCTTAATTATGTCGAAAGCATTGTCGGAAAAGAAGCAATGAGGGCCATTCTTCAGATGTTTCCCTTGATTTCTCTCCAGCACTACATTGGTCCTGATAAGAGGATTACTTGGTTTTTATCCTCGGCTCTGCTGCACTTCTTACCTATGTTCTTGGGACTATGTGTCAACTAAATCTAGTTAGATTGTTTTATAAATCGATATATACGTAATTTCTGTTGACTGAGAACCGAATTTGACTTGAATTACACGGGGACCTTATACATATATCATAAATCATATTATATTTATCGCAACTTCCCCAAGGGAATTAATGATAAAAACATATGAATACAGGTGAAAGGACCAATCTGTTATTTGGTTACCTTTCGTCTTTCATTTGACTTTACAGGAATGGTTCCCATTGCTGATAAAACGCAATTGCTCCTTTTCCCAACTGTTTTAAGAAGACGCCCTCCATAGGGGAACGTAGTAAGAGATAGCCGTATCGCAGTGGGTTGTGTACACTAGCATAGTATCGTTACTAAGATAGTGCAAACTGCTCGCTCATTTTCTCTATATGAAATATTTCAACCTTTTACCACACAATGCCGACTTTTAACACGATCCTGCGCAAATAAAATTCATGAAAACATACTTTGAAAAGGCAAAAATGCTGGTAACCAGCATTTTCATCTTTTCACACAACGTTTTTTGCCTTATTCACGACAAATTTCAAGTTTAGAGTAACGATTAGTTTGTCGTCTGCAAATACTTTCAACTTTGGCTAAAATTTTGTCGTTTGATAGAGTTTAAATAAATCCTGGTAAATCTAAACAGGAAAGAGCGGACCCTTTCCTGTAAGTTGGATCTGTACAAACACTTTGCTTGCAACAAAAAAATGAGGAAAATCTACAGCATATGACTTTAATAAATCTCATTATAATTAATTTTCCCTTTAATCAGGGAGATTTTTTTTTCAGAAAACCTTCTGTTAGACTTGTAGATAGCTCACTACATACAAGGAAAATGGTTGAAGATTAATACTGAAAACAAAACTACTATAGACAAGGGGACGAAACGTCATAGTCGGGGCCAATGGCTTTGATGACAAAATGTTGTGATGGTCCTCCGGCTCCGAAAATATCGGCATAAAAAAACTAAAGAAACTCGTAAGCTTTTCTTTCTTTGTACTTGTGTGTTCTTATGTCTTTGAAATTCGAAAAAAGGAGAATGTCATGCAATGTCCTATTCTTCAACGCGTTTTCTACACTACGAAAAGTTGTAGTATAGCTGCAAAGTATTGTCTGAATCATTTGTGCTGTGGTTTGAGCGTAGTGGAAGTAATACGTTACACACAAAAATTCAGGCTGATATTGCCATTAAATTTGCGAATTAGAGAGAGTTTTGCTGTCTCTAAAGCTTGAATTATTGCCTTGAACTCTTCCATTCGGAGCTGGCAAAGAACTGAAAAGAAATAACACAAAACTGACACAAATAGACAAAGGCTCCGACTATGTGAACCGGCTCTGAATATATTGGTCGTCACCGATCGATGAGGGCTTCCTTTCGAATATTTAGTTGTCGGTAAAAAATCACTTAAGAAATTCCTTTTGTCGAATTTCAAAGACACAAGAAAACACAAGTAAATAGAATGGCAAATTTACGTCTTTCCTTATTTGTTTTGAGCCGATATTTACAGAGCCGAAAGACCAACACAACATTTTCTTATCAGAGCCATTGGCTCCGAATATGAAATTTCCTACCCCTGTAGATCCCAAACACTCCGGGTCAAGTGGAAAGGTTTGAGCGCCGAGTTTTCCTTTATTGTGGTTTGAAGTTTCAGGTCGATGAAGCCAGGCTTGTGCAGCTTTCTCTTTAAACCCATGACGAAACTATGCTGTGTTTAAACGTCCCTTGGGAGAATGATCTAAGAAAATATTGCTGGTAACCAGCATTTTCTCTTTTCCCACAACATTTCCACCGCTTCAAAGACAGTTACATGTACCAGCATTTAAACCTCATTTTCACTTGTCATCTACACATGCTTTCAATAGGGACTAGTATAAGATTTTCCTGTCTGGTACAGAGCTAAGCACGGTGGGTCTGCGCTGTCATGGTATCAGTTAATGGACATGGAAGACTGGAAAAGTTTTCTGTTTCCTTGATATAACTGAAATACTGTTTGTAACATTAAGTAAAATTCGTGAATAGCTTTATTCCTTCTATTAAAATTACAAGCAAATGTTTAACTCTTAAACAGACGACAAAAATTTGGACTGGACAAAATTGAAAGCATTTGCAGACGACAAATTAAATGTGGCTCAAGTGATTATTTCTGTCTTTGATAGGATAGAAAACAATGTGGGAAAAGGAGAAAATGCTGGTCACCAATATTTTCTCCTTTTCTCACAATGCTTTCAAAAGGCCTTTTAAACAGAGTCGTTAAAAGGCGGCATTGTACGGTAAAAGGTTTTAAAATAATTTGGCAAAAAACTGAAAATATGGATGTTAATCCTTGTGTGCCCTGCAGAACAATACTTTTGCAACGGACGACATTGAAAATCGAGATAAGTTAGCGCAGAAGGTGCCTAACAAGGTACAATATTCTGTTCAAAGAAGTCATGAAATTGCTACGACCGGGTCCTTCCTTCTTTTCTCTCTCTCTCTCTCTCTCTGAAAAAAGTGGTTTTTTTTTGTTTTTTTTTCACTTTTGAGCCATGCTCTGGCAAAAGGGGACTTAATGCATCTCCGTGAACCATGATGCCAAGCATGTCATCAGATAATTGTGGATCTGTAGAATCCATTTTGTATAACAACTGACTGAATCATGAGGTAGAATGGTCCTTTGACAGGGAGAAAATTGACTAATAGCGAAACCCTTCGGGCCAGATCAGCCTGCGCCTGCGCAGTCAGTGCAGGCTGACCAGGTCAAAACTTTTTGCAGATGCATTAAATCCCCTTTTCACAAAGCATGGCTCATTTATTTTGTACACTATTGGCTAAACAAGATAATTCTATACCTACAGATTATGTGGATAACGTTCATAAAGAAGGGGACAAAGTATATCTCATACACAGTGCAGAAATGAAGAATGTTTTACATTCGACGCCGTGGTATAACGGTAAGTGAGATACAATTCTTTAACCCTTTCCCAAACGACACATTTTAGACCCTTCCAAACTGAAAGAGTTTGCAGACGACAATTTCAAATTCTATGAAAATGGCGGAAAGTTCTCCAAAAAGGTAGAAAACACTGTGGGAAAAGGAGAAATTGCTCGTCACGAGCAATTTCTCCTTTTCCCACAGTGTTTTCAAAAGACTTGTACTGGAGACATGTGAAAACCAGGGCTTGTTTGGGAAAGGGTTAACAGGGGCGTAACCAGTGGTCCAGAATCTTCACGCACTACAAATCGAGAGTGCTACTTCACCCTTTGGATGCTAACCGCGACACAGTGCGCTTTTTCGGACAGTGCAGTCTGGTTTTGATTTACACTGTCCGATACAGTGAGATTTTCCATCGAAAAGAAATAGGATGAAATTGCAATATTTGGCATTTTTCTATCGGTTGGATTTTTTCAATGTTTTTAAAGCTTTTTTAGACTTAATTATGAAGATGGGGTTGTTCAATAAAGTTATACGTAAAAGAATGTTTCGCCTGTTCCCATTTTTTCCACATTACCCACTTGCGTATTGTGCGTTAAACACGCTACGCCTTTATTTAAGCCTAAACTGTTTAATAAACGAAATGAAAATTTCCACTCAGTTGTAAAAAAATCCTAGAAATTGCGATTTCAAATTTTATTTCATCGTAGAAATACGCCAAGGACAGGTTATTACCCATGGATTATTTTTAGCATAGTCTCTGTGAACTTCAATGCACCTGGCCCAAATATATTTAAACTTTGCCATCCCTTCTTGGAAGAGCCTTATGCCTTGTGCTTCATGATACTCTGAAACAGCATCAATGTCGTCATTATCACTTTGAAACTGGCACACACAAAGGTAGGATTTCAGTTTGGGGGAAAAGGTAGAATTTCAGACGGTGCGCGATCCTGTAAGTAGAGAGCAAGGGTCAGCTTTTTTTACGCTACAACTTTCAGTTTCAGCCACGGCCACCTGTGCTATGTGGACTCAGTCATTGTCCTGCAGCTAGAGAATACTATGTCGCAATTGCTACCCTATTCGTATCAACCCTTAGGCTGTTAAGCGTGACTCAAGGACTTTTTTGCGGACAGCGTAGATCAAGATCAGACGGCACGGAACGTGCCGTCTGATCTTGATTCTACACTGTCCTATAAGGAAATATTTTCCCCCCGAAATAACTGAAATAGCAACATTTGGGTTTTTACTATCGACTTGGAGATATCGTTTAGCTTATTCAGCAGGATGAGGGTTAAATAGTGTCAGCTAACTATGTAAACGCAGCTGACATATTTGATTTGGTGGATAAAGTTAGAAGAGATGGTATTACAAGTGCAGTTGCATTGAAAACAAGAAATATCTTTAACCCTTTACCAGACGACAAAATTATAGCCTTGTCCAAATTGAAAGCATTTGCAGACGACAATTTCAATGTGGCTCAAATGGTACAACTTTTCTTTGATAGGGTAGAAAACATTGTGGGAAAAGGAGAAAATGCTGGTTACCAGCATTTTCTCCTTTTCCCACAATGTTTTCAAAAGGCTTCTTTCCCAGGGGCGTCAAAAGGCGGCATTGTGCGGTAAAGGGTTAAAAAAGACAGACGGCGTAGATTTGCCAGTAAATAGGCAGGGGCCCTTAGAATAAACATGTCTGCATTTTTGACGAATCACGCACTTCTGTTATTCATTTTTTATCAGTACCAAAAAGTAGGTCAAAAAGCCAGCACATACAGCTACGCCGAAAAATATCCTGCAGTATCAATTTATTTCAAGTGAGGCCGAGAACTTCTTGAAGTGCCCTCGTAAGCATTGAAGCTGGTACCATCAATTACAGCAAACCAGGTAGACATGAAATGCTGTTTAAGCGTTCACTACACAAACCCGTGATTTAACGACCCGAAAATGGAAGGCTATTGAATACATTGAAGAAAGGGAGAAAATACTGGTAACCAGTATTTCTCCTTTTCCAACACTGTCTTCTACCCTTTCAAAGACAAATCCAACATCTGAACCATACTTTATTTGTCGTCTGCTAATGCTTTCAAATTGGACACATCTAAAATTTTGTCGTCTGGTATAGAGTTAAATATGACCTCTTGTTCTATAGACTCCGATGTGCCTACTTTAGTCAGCCAAACAAACGCAGGGAAAAAAAATCAAAGCGATCGCCTCACACTGTTCGAAATGTTGATTTGATGGTCTCTTTCTTGGATGACAAGATCTTGGTCTAGTCGGTATTGAAATAAATTGCAGATGACAAAATTAAATGTGTCGTGAAAAGTTTTCAATTTGCTAAATGATACCAAAAAAACCCAACCCGATTTCATTTCATAATTTACTCCTTAAAAAAAGCATCCTAGTAGGGATTTTAAATTGAGTTTCAAATGATGAAAGTCTGATAATTTGCATTTCGAAATGGAGTATCATGTATCACTATCGGTGGTTGCGTGATTGATCGCACATTTATGCTTCATTTAATGCAGAAACGGAAGTTATGACTGGGGACATTTTTTTTGCATAAACTTGGTTTTGAAGTAGTTCTTGGTATTAATCTCGAGCGAATGAAAAAGTAATTTTCGATTGGTGTACAATTTGGAGATGTTTATTCTGCGGGCCTCTGCGAGCGGATCTTGAGTAGCTATTTTTCATTTTCAATCAAACAAGTAATACTGGAACTCAATACAACGTATTCCTTTTCCGTCTACGTATCAAATTCTACTTTTTACTTAAAAAGTCAACCAAACCAAACAATCCCGCGTTTTTATGACCCTGAGAGAGGAAAAAAAAAAACTTTGAGGAAAGGAGACAACGCTGGTTATCAGCATGGTCCCAAATATGGTATGATGACATGCCTCATGCGCGGAAAACTTGCGTATTGATTCGCGATTTGATTGTTCGAAAATGTTACTCCATAATATTCATCCGCCATTCATAAAAAAAAAAACGAAGTTACTGGCCACTTTACCATTATTTCTTTTATTTCGTATACCGTTATCGAATAAAATGTCAATAATTGCAAAATTCTGTCTTTGGAAGTGATAGATATAAATGAATATTATGTTGTAGTAACTTTCCTGGATCCGTATTCACCAACCATGTGAAAGTAACACAACTCCTGATTGGCTAAACCATTTGGTTTAGCCAATCAGGAGTTGTGTTACTTTCAAATGTAGAAATTCTTGGAGAATAAGACTAAGAATATTCTTAAGAATGGTTGGTGAATACGGGCCCTGGTGCTTGTATTTACTTCTCGTTGCGTAAGGAAATTTTGACAACAGTTACTACATAATATTCCGTATTTACATTTCAGCCGAATACCCGTTCGACACAGAAGCATTTTCAAAGGTTGTAGAAGAAGAAAAGGGCAAACTCCGTCGTAAATTGGAGGGCTTCGGTGACCTGTTGAAGAAAGCTGGGGTAGGTTTCTACGCTTTACTACAAAATCTCGCGTTTCAGCGCGACTTATTTACCTTTTGCGGACAGTCTAGATCAAGATCAAACTGCACAGAACGTGCAGTCTGATCTTGAATTTATGATGTCCGATAAGGAGATATTTTCCCCCAAAAATCACTTTGAAACAGCAACATTTGGGTTTATACTACTGGCTTGAAAGTTTCGCTTTACTTATTTGGCTAGTTAAAGATTAAGTTAACCCTTTACCACACAATCCCGACTTTTAACGATCCTTAGAGAGACGGCTTTTGAAAACATTGTGGGAAAAGAAGAAAATGCTGGTCACCAGCATTTTCTTCTTTTCCCACAATGTTTTCTAGCCTTTCACAGGCACATCCTATTATTTTTGTCACATTCATTATATGGTCTGCAAATGCTTTTAATATGGATCAGTCTAAAATTTTGTCGTGTGGTAAAGGATCAAACGATCCTGGCAGAGAAGGCTTATGAAGACAATGAAGAAACAGGACACAATTCTGGAGATCAGCATTTTCTCCCTTTCTCACATTGTTTTCTACTTTTCTAATTAGTAAATCTAATAATGTAAGCCAAACTTTAATTTTTCATGTAGAAACCCTTTCAGTTTCGAAAAGGCTATTCTTTTTTATTAATTCTCTACCAAACGACAAAAATGCAGACTTGTCCAAATTGAAAGCATTTACAGACGACAATTTAAATTTGACTCAAAAGATGGATTTTTTTCCTTGAATGGAAGGAAACATCGTGTGGAAAAGGAGGAAATGCTGATAACACAAACCATTGTGGGAAAAGGAGAAAATAGTGGCTACAAGCATTTTCTCTTTTTCCCCCATAATGTTTTTCAAAAGGCGGCTTTGTCAGGGTCTTTAACCCTTTACCAAACAATCCCGGGTTTTCACGTCCCTAAGGAAGAGGCCTTTTGAAAACATTGTTGGAAAAGGAGAAAATGCTGGTAACCAGCATTTTCTCCTTTTCCCACAACGTTTTCTACTCTGTCAAAAAACCTTAAGTTCGTTGTACCACTTTAAAGTTTGTCGTCTGCAGATGCTTTGAATTTGAAAGTGGCTAAAATTTGTCGTTTGGTAAAGGGTTAAAACTCAGGATTTTGTAGTGCTGGGTTAAGCTAATATAATAACGTAACGTAACGTAACGTAACGAAACGTAACGTAACATAACATAACATAACATAACATAACATAACATAACATAACATAACATAATTTTATTTTGACATAAGCATATAAGCTAATTGACAATTCAATACAATACAAAAGAAATGGACACATGCATGGAAATATTAGGTTTATAAATTGTATGGATTAATTTATCGACAAAATAAGGAAATAAATTAAGAAATGTAACGATTCTTACTACTGTTACTTTTCTACTTTGAAACAAGTAGGGTGAATCAGGTTGTAATTGGTAATGAATGTAAGAGTATTTCAATTTATATGTATTAAAAAAATAAAAATGAGAATGGGCGACATTACGGTATAGGGAGATGTGTCACCAACCCCACATACCAGAGTTCCTAGCTTAATTCTTTTACAAGCGACAAAATTTTAGACTTGTCCAAATTGAAAGCATATTTGCAAACGGCAAATTAGATTTTGCACATGTTATGAAATTTGTCCGTGAAAAGGTTGAAAACGTTATGAGAAAAGGAGAAAATACTGGTTACCCAGCATTTTCTCATTTTCCCATAACGTTTTCTGAAGCTTTATTATTCAAGGTCGTTGAAACTCGGGATTGTGTTGTAAAAGGTTAATCCCTCTACCAAACGATTCCGTATTTTTACGACCTCGAGGGAAAAAAAAGCCTTTGAAACATTGTGGGAAAAGGAGAAATTGCTGATGATCGGCATTTTACTCTTTACTCGAGGAGTGTGTGCCTGCAGACTAATTCCATCATTTAAGTCACCATTAATTTGATGCTCGTAAATGCATTCATTACGGCCCAGTAGCAGCCAAAAGTAAACAAAGCGGGTGGTTTACCCTTAACCCTTTCCCAAACGACAAATTTTGGACTGGTCCAAATTGAAAGAGTTTGCAGACGACAATTTCAAATTTGATGAAAACGGCAGAAAGTTCTCAAAAAGGGTAGAAAACACTCTGGGAAAAAGAGAAATTGCTCGTTACGAGCAATTTCTCCTTTTCCCACAGTGTTTTCAAAAGACTTGTACTGCAGACACGTGAAAACCAGGGCTTGTTTGGGAAAGGGTTAACCTCACAATCCCAAGTTTTAGCGACCCGCATATTTTTAGAAACAATTTCATAATTTCAGAAGGGCTCAGCATTGTTCCAATAAATCAAAAGGTAATGCAATCAGCGTCCGTATTCATCAACCATTCTCAAGAACATTCTTAGTCTTATTCTCCAAGATTTTCTATAGTTAAAAGTATCACAACTTCTGATTGGCTAAACCGAATGGTTTAGCCAATCAGAAGTTGTGTTCCTATCAAATTTTGAAAAATTTTGAAAATTAGACAAAGAATATCCTTAAGAAGGGTTTGTGAATACAGACCCTGTACTTTTTATTCGGGCCTTTTAAGGAAGAATGTTTTGAGATACATGTGCGAGTACACGTCGTTTAACCCTTTCCCAAACGACAAATTCTGGACTGGTCCAAATTGAAAGAGTTTGCAGACGACAATTTTAAATTTGATGAAAATGGCAGAAAGGTCTCAAAAGGGTAGAAAACACTGTGGGAAAAGGAGAAATTGCTCGTTACGAGCAATTTCTCCTTTTCCCACAGTGTTTTCAAAAGACTTGTACTGCAGACACGTGAAAACCAGGGCTTGTTTGGGAAAGGGTTAATTCTTATTTTGCTAGATTTTTTTTTGTTTAATTCGTATCGTATCTCGTTCATGCATATTTCTTTTTTTTTTTGCAGATTGATGGTACAGTTAAAAGTATATCTGCACATTCCCCCGGGGAAGGCATTTGTAAAGCATCAGATGAAATAGGGGCCGGATTGATTGTTGTGGGTACACGTGGGCTTGGAACAGTTCGCCGTACATTTATGGGCAGTGCTAGTGACTTCGTGCTTCATCACGCGAACGTTCCCGTTCTTGTCTGTAGAATGGACAAGTGAAATGAGTCATGTGGTATGAGATGGGTCACGTGACACAAAATGGCCAAGCAGTACATGGCTATTTCAAGAATTTTATTTCTTTACTTTGGAACTAATTTTTTACATTATTAATCATGACATTAAATTTCCCGGGTATAAATGGAAGAAAGGCTGTACCTTATTCTTTTCCTTAACTCTTTACCACACAACAAAATTTTAGACCGGTCCAAATTGAAAGCGTCTGCAGACGACAAATAAAATGGGACACAAATGACAGTATCTGTCTCTGAGATTGTTGAAAATATTGTGGGAAAAGAAGAAAATGCTGGTAACCAGCATTTTCTTCTTTTCCTACAATGTTTTCAAAAGGCTTCTTCTTCAGGGTCGTTAAAACTCGGGATTGCATGGCAAAGAGTTAAGAAGTTGAGTTCGAATCCCAACACGACAAACTGTCTATTCGAGGCTAGATGATCGTCATTTGAACAGTTCTGATTCCTGTCTATAAACTACAATAGCAGAGAAAGGGGCTGGTAAATACAGCCTTATGGACGGGTTGAGGTTGTCTCCCTTTGTTTAGCAGTTTCCTTAATACTACGTTGACATGCAACTAAATGGTATAGAAAGAGTATCTTTTAACCTTTTCAGTGTCATAGGCGAAAGACTTGGCTTTTGCGAACGGCATAGATCAAGATCAGACTGCACGTCTTGTGCAGTCTGATCTCGGATCTATGGTGTCATCTGGATAAGTAAAGCGTTTAAGATGAAACGTTATTGAGTTTAACTGGGTTCTATTTTAGCCATGCTCTGTGAAAAGGTGCCTTAATGCATCTCCGGAAAACATAGACCAATGTCAGCAGGCTTATCTGGGCCGAAACCTTTCGCTACCGGTCAATTTTCCATATGTCCAAGAACCAGTCTATCTCATGATTAAGTCGGTTGTTAAAATCAAAGCGTTGAAAGCACTGGTGTGGCATCTGTCAACGGAGCCATTGTGTGGAATTAATAATTTGAAAAATAAACAATAATGTGGGACGAACAAGCTCGGACGAACAAGCCAATAGGCGAGCAAGCCCAGTGACGAACTGGTTCTGGACGAACACGGTCAAGTTGTGTGTATCATTTCGCCAATAGAAGGCCATAGCGGGTATAGATATTTTCAATAAAAAAAGAAGTATTCTCATGGTCGATGGCCTATATTTTAAGACGCCGTTGTTAATTATATATCTGAGTGCTATCGGGACACTTATTTATCTTATAAAAATTGAGTTTAATTGGGTTTACTTCCTTCAGTTTTGCAAAAACTACGATACACGATTTTCAAAATACCGTATTGAACTAATAGTGGCATTGTCTTCGACAAATGCCACAAAAACGGCTATTATTGATCCATAAGTATGTGATGGCTTGCTTGCTATTATGCATTACGGAGATGCATTAAGCCCCTTTTGCCAGAGCATGACTCAAATTGTAATAGGCCCTGAAAGAACTAAAGAAGCTCTATGTATGGACCACAAACGGACGCTATGTTTGATTATACTGCAAAGAAATTTCTCGCGGTCTGATTAGATAATAATTTTGTTCGGATCATACATGAGCCACGCTCTTTAAAAAGGGGGCTTCATGCATCTGCAAAACGTATCTACCCAGGTCAGCCTTCGCAGTCTGCGCGAAACTTTTTGGTATCGATAAATTATCTGTATGTCAGAGGACCACTCTTCCTCCAGATTCAGTCAATTGTTGGACAAAGTGGATTTCATGAAGTCCCTATTAACCCTTTCCCAAACAAGCCCTGGTTTTCACGTGTCTGCAGTACAAGTCTTTTGAAAACACTGTGGGAAAAGGAGAAATTGCTCGTAACGAGCAATTTCTCCTTTTCCCACAGTGTTTTCTACCCTTTTTGATAACTTTCTGCCATTTTCATCAAATTTGAAATTGTCGTCTGCAAACTCTTTCGATTTGGACCAGTCCAAAATTTGTCGTTTGGGAAAGGGTTAATGGAATGAATTACTTGGTACAATGTATCACCGAGATGCATTACGCCCCCTGAAGCCAGTCACCCACAAGACAAATACAGCTTTTTATGACTTGTTTCCCTCGACGGTCCTCCTTTAAGCGGAAAGAACCTGGAATATCTTTGAAAATAAATAAAAATGGTCAGATATTAATTGTCGTTTGTTGTCATTCTTAAACAAATACACGGGGTTAAAACGAACCATGTATACAAAACGTAAAGTGTGAGAGGCCATATAGTGTATCGTTCAAAAAAATAAACTTTTAACTTGCAACAAATGGTCATTTACTTTTGCTAACAAATCATAAAATAGACAGTTGTTTACCTTGAATTTGTTTACATCCATGTTTAGATGAAAGTATGTCGAACAGCAGTGACTTCAAGCACTGAACTGATATGTTTTACATAGTTTTCAGTGACGTCACCAATGACCAGCACTCAGAAGAGAAATTCGATTTCGTAAACGTGCCCAATTCGTGAGACCATAAAACATGGAAATTTCACTGAATACACGTTGAAATGGAAAAACTTTGCAGTATAATAAATTCATTGTGCGGTCAGGTGGCAGGGCACTTACGCCTCGACTTCCGCTCGGGGCGAAATGTTCGCCGCAGCCGTGAATAAGTTTCCAAGTGCCCTGTCACCTGACTGTACAACTAATAAAGTACACTGGCCAACGCGACCTAGCTGAAATGCTATTGAAAACGACGGTAACTCTTTCAGAGCATTCGACCGCTGAAAGATGAAACTACGATCTACTGAAACTAAAAAAAAAATCCTAATGTTATAGGCATGCCTAAACAGGAAATATCTCTAAAAAAAGATACACGGCGTAAATTTTCCAGCATATGGGCAGGGGCCCTTAAAATAAACATCTAACTGAAAGCATTTTTCAGACGGCATTTTAAATGTGGAGCGCAAGATGGGACTTCCATCAGAAAGGGTAGAAAGCATTATGGGAGAAGGAGAGAATGCTGGTTGCCAGCATTTTCTCCTTTTCGCATTAAGTTTTCAAAAGCCTTCTCCGTCAGGGTCGTTAAAATTCGATACAGTGTGGTAAGAAAGGTTAATTTTCATTCCTATATCATTTCTAAATACTGCTTCGCAAACCCGCTTTTCAGGACTTTTAGTCCTTTGATTATGATATGAAATTGTTTCAGTGTCGTAATCAGCTTGAACTGATTATCTTCTGTAAGAAAATGTGGCAATTAATTTTTGGAAAACTGATGCACGATAAAGATTTAATTTCTCACAATAATCTTTTAAGCAGTGCACTGGCAAAAGGGGGATTAATGTATCTCTGTGATAGAGTATACAAAGCAAGTCATCACATAATTATGGATTCATAAAATCCATTTTGCCTAACAGCTGACTGAATCATGAGGTAGACTGGTCCTTTGACATGCGGGAAATTGACCAAAAGCAAAAGAGTTTCGACTCAGGTCAGCCTGCGAGGACCGATACCTTTTGCACATACATCAAACCCCCTTTCACAGAGCATGGTTCATTTCCCCTCTGTCATAGTACTGTAATAAGTTATCTAATCTTTTTCATGTTGATTATCATTATTTGAGATATGCTCTGGCAAAAGAAGGCTTAATGCATCCCTGTAATGCATTTTACCAAGCAAGTCATCATATAAACATAAATCCATAAAATCTGGTTTTTCCCAACAATCGACTGGATCTGGAGGTAAAATAGTCATTTTACATGCAGAAAATTTGACTTATAGCAAAAAGTTTCGGCCCAGGTCAGCCTGCGCGGACTGCGCAGGCTGACCTGGGTCGATACTTTTTGCAAATGCGTTAGGGCCCCTTTTTTCACATAGCATGGCTCATTTTATTGTTTTAATGCCGTCTGCTGTTTGGTCACAAACGAGGTATTATAGATGCTCTGAAAGAAGATAAAATTTGTTTATAGGAGATTCAAAATAAAAACTCAGCCCCTGTCCTGCTAAATAAGTTAAATGAAACTTTCAAGCCGATAGTGAAAAGCCGTATGTCGATACTTCAACCTACTTTTTTGGGAGGAAAAATATTTTCTTAATGGACAGTGTAGGTCCAAGATCAGACTGCACGCTCTGTGCAGTCTGATCTTGACCTTCACTGTCCGCAAAAACCCACAAAGTTGCGCTTAGCAGCCTAGGGGTTAAGACGTCTGTGATAAAATGTGGCAAATAAAACAATTCCTAGGGTTAAAACTCAATTGATCCTTTCAGTTTCATCCCATTTCTGGCACAGTAAAGATTCATTTGATTTTTGAAACGACGAAAAAGTGACCGATCATAGATGGGTCCGTATTCACCAATCATTCTGGAGAAAACATTCTTTGTCTTATTATCCAAGATTTTCAAACTTTGAAAGTAACCATTTGGTTTAGCCAATTAGATGTTATGTTACTTTCAAAGTTCGTGAACCAAAGGGAGGATGGAAGAGACGCTTGTTCATTCAAACAAAAAACAACTGTAAGATTTTTCTAGAGGTTCGTCTTTCTTTCTCTTTACACCAGCCTCCGGGTTAAGGGCGATTTGCTTGGCCAGTTTAAAATACAGGTTAGAAAGCAGAGCTTTTAAACGGTTGATGACATCCTGTCCTTTGCATCAGCCAATCTAATCGCTGTTTACAAATTCATCATCATCCGTACGTCCTCAGTCGGAAGCTGAGGAGAACATTCCTGTAACTAGCTGGCCTTCACTCTCTTGCACTACGGATCACTCCCATTCACCTCTGTAGTTGGCTCAGAAAGTAGTCCGTCATCACGTGATATTTTCGTCACATGACCATAACTCAAAATGGCGACACAAACGCCGGTGAAAGAAAGACCAATCGATTGTTTTGTGTGCTGTTCAAACAGCATACGGCCAATCAGACTAAGTGGTAGGAAATGTGAAAAAGAGGGATTTTCTGAAAAGTCTTTTAAAGGACGATAACTTGTTTTTTAATTTTGTTTATATTGTCATCATTCATGGGCACAGCCATTTTTTTTACAATTGGCGTAAGATTCTGATCAGTAAAGAAGCTTGAAAAAATAGTTCCATTGTATACAGGTAAATTCATCAGTTTGAATGCACCTGTAATGTATCCGGAATCATATTTCCTTTGTCTACTTTATTATGTTACACACGAAACAGTTAAACAGTAACAAAACATGTTTTCCTCGGTTTGACAAGATTCTTGTCATTTAGCCCGTTGCAGAGATGTATGGTAAGAGTAACGAACGACAACTCTATTCGGAGATTGGCTGGCCTTTTGTTGCGCTATCTCCAATCCTTGTTTCCGAGAAGCTTTATTTTTGCAATATTTGCACACCTTTCAGACACGTATGAATCCATGGCAACAATCAAAAACCTTTGCGCTATGAGGACAAATGGGCCTACCAATATGGCGTTATGTATCTATATACAGGTCTTAGTATGGTTCTGTTCTGTTTTGTTCTATTTAATAGATCAATTTGTTCCATCCAGCAGACAGGTTTTTTGTCCAATAGCTGACCACGTTTGAAAACAGACCAGCAATGATTTGTGTGGTAAAGACTTAAAGGGAGACAATCGTGATAGCCGGAACATCGGCAAAGGATAAACTGCTCCATAAATGATATGGACATTCTCCTAATCCCAACTAAACGTACAGTATGATCCTAATCCCCAGCCTGCAGTTACTTTGCAGTCTGATCTTAATTTACACTGTTCGAAAAAGCTTCCGAAGTTGTCCATGATGCGACCTTATTGCTTACCGAAGGAATTTTTGACGAACCCTTCTTTAACCTTGACCTTCTTATCAGTTTATCTTCACATAATTATATGAGGAGTGTGTATGGGTTTCTTTCAACCCCTTTACCAAAGATTCACTTGTTTCAACGACCTTGAAGAAGATGGTTTTAGAAAACAATGTGGGAAAAGGAGAAATGTTGGTGACCAGCATTTTCTCCTTTTCCAACATTGTTTTTCACCCTTTGAAAGACAAATATTATTAAGTCACATTTGGTTTGTCGTCTGCAATGTCTTCAGTATGCACCAGCCAAAATTTTGTCGTCTGATTAAAAAGAGGGAAGCTATAAATACTTGTAGGACCTTAGATAAGCAGGTTCCAGTTCTAAACTGCCATAAAGAACATTCAACACTAGACCTTGTGACAGGTAGGCATTAACTTAAAATTTTCGATAACCTTTATGGATATTAAGGATAATTGTCAGTGTTTTACGTGAACAATAAATAGAGGATCTTTGGTTTTTTTTTTCGGTGAAAGATCGAAATTTATTTCATCGAGTGAATATCATCGGTAATATTTTCACGAGTGGCGTAGCCACTCGTGAAAATATTACCGATGATGTTCACTCCCTGCGCCACTCGTGAAAATATTACCGATGATGTTCACTCGATGAAATAAATTTCGATCTTTCACCGAAAAAAACAAATATTCTATTTATTTCATGCTTCTAACGCCTTTTTTTGTCGAGACTTCCATAAAAAAATGAAATCGGTATTCTCACTGGTCGTACCCGTGTAATATCGAAAAATATTTTCACCGCTATTTCTCGATATCCTACCGGAAAGCATGAAATAAAGATTAAGATTATACTGCTCAGGGCATGCAGTATAATATCGGATTTACAATGTTTTATTTTTTTAAGAGTATGAAAAATTCCAGAAAAATAGGCAAGGAAATAACAGTTATTAACCCTTAGACTTCTAAGTGCGACTTGCGACTTACTGACCTTTTGCGGACAGTGTAGATCCAAGATCAGACTGCACAGAACGTGATAAGGAGATATTTCTCCTCCAAAAATACTAATGAAATAGGAAAATTTTGGTTTTACAATCGACTTGAAAGTTTCGTTTCTTTTATAGGATAATGTGGAAATTGTATACTGTACATTATCTAAGATTTAACCTGCTAAATGAATTCAAAGAAACTTTCAGGCCGATAGTAAAAACCCAATATTGTTATTCAAAAGTTTCTTTTTTTTTTGAGGGGAGGGTCTCTCTTTATTGGACAGTGTGGATCCAAGATCAGACTGCACGTTCTGTGCAGTCTGATCTTGGATTCAGTGCCATAGCAGAAAAGGCTTTTGTACTTGGCATAGATCAAGATCAGACTGCACAGAAACTGCAGCCTGATCTTTTTATCTGTTCCGTACGCTTGTTTAGTCAAGTTTATCAGATAATTTTTTTCTGAGATAAAGTGAATTTTATTATATTCCAGTAAACTTTCAAGATCGAATACATGCGTCGAACGCGGATAAAATATCACACAGTACAGAAAAATATCCGTATCTCATTATCTTCCGCTAGGTGGCATTTTTCAAATACGTAACATATCTGATATGGGCATTCTGGGTACAGAACCGGACTATTTTTCAAGGCGGGAATCAATGCAACGAATTTCAAAATAAAATATCCGTTTTCTCTTTAAATCCTACCTTGTACGATTCATCCAGTCATGATTAGCTAGCATATAACATTGCACCAGCCATTTATAAACATGAGCTCCTGTAAGCTTGGGAAAAAGTCCCGGTATAAGCCCAGGAAGGTGGGGACGTTATTTTAGTTGTCAGTCAGTTGCGCAAATTCCGGTTTTCCCAATGTCTGTATTTAGCAACTATCTACAGAGATTTGCAGTAAACAGCTGGTATTCTAAAAATGCTTTCACCGTTTGAAATCACTTTGTCTTTTAAGATATTTGTAGCGAAAAGCTGGCTTGATTTTTCCACAGATGTATTATTCATTGCCATTTTCGCCTGCACTTTTTAGGCGGCAATTCACGCACCGCGTATTAATATTTGTCCATTTGTTATCCAGTGATGCGTCATAGCAGACAGGTCAAATCTTCGAAGAATATGACATGTGCAGACAACGATCCGTATATACAAAGTGTCAAATAAGGTTCCAAATATGGTATGATGACGTAATTCACGCGCGGAAAACGTATATATTGATTTGCGATTTGAATGGTCAAAATTTACGCTATGATATTTATCCCCCCATTCATAAAAATGAAGTTACTAGCCACTACACCATTGTTTGTTTTATTTTGTTTACCAGTTTAGCAATGAAATGTCAATAACTGCAAAATTTTGTCGTTGAAAGTTTTGGGTGTATAATAAAAGGAATTATTATTATGTTGCAGTAACTTTCCTGATACTTGTATTTACTTATCGCAGCGTAAAAAAAATTTTTGAAATCTCGCTCGACCTACAACATAAAATTCCGAATGTACTTCAGCCGGACGTTAGGTTTATTCTTTTTTGGCGCAAAAGACTAGAAACCTAGGGATAATCAACAAAGGTTAATTTTTATTGCATAGGTATGAATAAAAACCTTGTTGCAGGGAGGGGAAATTGTTCGTTATGAGCAGTGTATTAAGCCCCCTTTTGGGAGAGCATGGCACAATTGAAATGAATGCAATGGCAGTTTCGAAGGTTTGGTTACCGGTTGCATCAGGTTGGATGGTGACGGAGGGCAGAAGGGGACGGCAATGGGGTGTTGGGCGGCTTCTTCTTTGCGATTTACTCTGAACCCTTTACCACACAATCCCGAGTTTTAATGACCTTAAAGAAGAAGCCTTTTTGAAAACATTGTGGGAAAAAAAAAAGAGAGAAAATGCTGGTGACCAGCATTTTTCTCCTTTTCCCGCAATGTTTTCTACCTCTCCAAATACAAATCCCATCATTTTAGCCACACTAGATTTGTTGCCTGCAAAATGCTTTCAACTTGGGCAGGTCTAAAATTTTGTCGTTTGGTAAAGAGTTAAATAGTTTGTAATTGATATATTGAAATTCATTGCTGCACAGGATTTTGACTAGTTATTTATTTTTCTTTCTTTTTTCAAAAAGCAAAGCCGAAATTCAGGGATGTGGAAACTCGTGACATTGTTGTTTTGGATGGCCATACAGTCATCTTTCACAGAAGGTATACACTTTTCTGGTTTCTTGGCTCAGTACCGTACTCTGTTGTCTGGGTTCCTAGTGTAAACCAAACATTCTTTATTAAAATCACTAATTTGGAAAGTAGCAAATTATCTGGTTAGTTATACCATTTTGGTTATCCAAACAGAAACTGAATATTCTCTTACAATGTATACTCTTTCGAATAAGAATTAAAATGAATTTCAGCCTGTTTGATAAATATGGACTCGATAGATCTTCGACCTATTACGGGTACGTATTCACCAATCATTCTTAAGAACATTCTTTGTCTTATTCTCCAGGATTTTCAAAATTTGAAAGTAACACAACTTCTGATTGGCTAAACCAAATGGTTTAGCCAATCAGAAGTTGTGTTACTTCCAAATTTAGAAAATTCTGGAGAATAAGACTACGAGCGTTCTTGCGCATAGTTGGTGAATGCGGACCCCATTCTATATCTTGTGAGATAAAACCGAAAATATTGGGGGACCTAAAACGGTCTCTTTATTTCATTTGATTAGTTCATGAAACAAATTTGCAGCAGACGACTTTGCAAGCACCCTCGTAAAATAGACATTACAGTGTAAGCCCTGCTCTGGCAAAAGAGGGCTTGATGCATCTCCGTGATGCATTATACAAGCAAGACATCACATAATTAGGGATCCATAAAATATATTTTGACTAGCAATCGACTATATCATAAGGTAGACTGGTACTTTGACATGAACAGAAAATTGACCTATATCGAAAAGTTTCGGCACAGGTCAGCCTGCGCGGACTGCGCAGGCTGACCTGGGTCGATGCTTTTCGCGGATGCATTAAGCCCCCTTTTCACAGAGCATGGCTCAAATATAAATTAATATCTGTTAAACCTTAAGCTGCTAAGTAAACGAAACGAAAAATTTCACTCAATATTAAAAACCCACATATTGCGATTTCAAAGTTGATTTCTCTAGAAAGAAAATACTGTATCGGACACTGTAGATCAAAGATCACGTGTTATGCAGTATGATCTTGATCTGCACTGTCCGCAAAAGCCCCTAAAGTTGCGCTTAGCAGCCTAAGTGTGGAGTAAAAGTCACCACCACATCTCTGGAAGGTGCAAGGGATAGCCTCGACCCCCGACACCCTCTGGCGTCGCAAAGCAAGTTTTAAAAATGATTACGCACAACTGGCATCCCAGTTTCGTCTCCCGCTTTGTAAAAATGTAATATTTGGAACTATTTCCTTCTGACAACCGACCGTTACTGAGACTACCTGCCGGTCCCCGGTAGCTCAGTCGGTAGCGTACAGGACTTGAGAACAGTCGGTCGCTGGTTTGATCCCCGGCTCGGCCAATTTCTCTCAGAGGATTGATGATAGTCATTGCGACAGGATTCATTCCTCTCTCACCGCTGACCATTGTTGCGACGACGGTTATGTGGGAAAGCAGCCAGTGGCTTGGAAAGAATATTGTGCGTAGTACTGGTAAAAGAAACTCCAGGAAAGCATGGATAGGTGCACTGGCCGCCGCGATATACCTGAAATAATGTTTAAAACGGCGTTAAACATGACACAATTAATCAATCAATCAATCAGCTGAGACTAGCTGAGCAGTGTAGACTACTACAAAGTAAACGAGACTTAGACCCACTGAGACTTAGACTGATACCTGACGAGACTGGTCGAGACCGATCTTCAGTAGGTCGAACCACAGACCGAGCCGGACCGACAATGATACCAACCTAGACCAACCTTCATCGGCCAAGACCTACCGGTACTCTAACACTGTGGTCCTCTGATACCGTGGCCAAGTGGGAATGACCGAGAACAACAGACATACCGAGAATTAGACCTCCCACGTAACCCAAGTCCAACTGGGACTGGGCCTTACAGACTGATACTGGGCCAGACTCATGCTAGCATAGGTTCCAGTCCGATCATTTTTCCTTTTTCATATTCTGACTTTACTGTCAAAAATGACGCCCTCATTTTTGACAATGTAAAGTCCGAATATTAAAAAGGAAAACATGAACGGACTGGAACCAGACCAGACCCGAGCCTGCTTAGACTGATGCCGATCGAGAATGAAACAAACAATAACTTGGACGGACCGAAAATGGGCCTGAGTGAGAACTGTTAAGACCAGTCCTGCTTTTTTCGTGGGTGCGGTTTTATAAACTCAAAAGGACCAGTATTTTTTTTCACAGCATACTGTTTGATACGATTTCAGTTGTAAGCAAGCGTCTCACCGACCTTTTACGGATATTGTAGAACAAAACCAGACTGCACAGATCTACACTGTCCGACAAGGGGATATTTTTTTCCAAGAAATAAGGTTGAAATAGCATTATTCGGCTTTTTACAATCAGGTTGAAAGTTTCATTTAACTTACTTAGCAGGATAAGCGTTTAAAGGATGTTGAAATTTAAGCGACTCAATCATTGATAGATTTTACTAATCCTGTACTGTGTTTTTACGAACATAAGAAAAGCAGACTTTTGACAACATTGTTGGTATCGGAGAAAATGCTGGTCATTGGTCACAAGCATTCGTTTTCCCTTTCCCTCAATGTTTTCTATCCTTAGATAGACAAAGCCCATCATTTTAACAACATTTTATATATTGTCTGCAAATACTACTAACATAGTCTCAACTAGGATTTTGTGGTATGGACAGTAACATTTCACCTGCTACATAAATTAAATGAAACTTCTTAAAGTAAAATAGCTGTTAAAAGTAAACAAAGCGCGTGTTGAAATGCATTTAAATTTAAATAATACCATTTAAAAGTATGGCAATTATTGTGAAGATGACAATCTGTTATTATCTGGTCAGCACATATGTTAGTCAATGGCAGAGAAATTAATTTCAAAACTAGGTTAAAAGGTGCCAGCTCACTCTATCTTTTGTTTACTTTTGCCTGATTTCTAAATTCATTTTTCTGTCCGCGACTAACACTAGTACCAACCACACAATAAGAGATTGTCATCTTCACGATATTTTCCATAGTATTAAATGGTATGATTTAAATTTAAATGCATTTTAACACCAGCATTTTTTTTTTCCCCGCAATTGGGCCTTTAACGGAGAGTGAAAACTTTTTCAAAGTCATTTTTTTGGGGGAAAAACATCTTATTGGACAGTGTAGATCCAAGATCAGACTGCACGCTCTGTGAAGTCTGATCTTGATCTGCACTGTCCACAAAAGGTCACTGAGTCGCACTAAATCAGCCTAATTGTTAACCCTTTACGTCACAATGCCACCTTTTGACGCCCCTGGGAAAGAAGCCTTTTGAAAACATTGTGTGAAAAGGAGACAATGCTGGTAACCACCATTTTCTCCTTTTCCCACAATGTTTTCTACCCTATCAAAGAAAAATTGCACCATTTGAGCCACATTGAAAATGTCGTCTGCAAATGCTTTCAATTCGGACAAAGCTAAAATTTTGCCGCCTGGTAAAGGGTTAAGCTTAATACATTCTGCTCGTATTTAGGGGCAACACAACGTCGAGTATGTTACTATAGCGGATGGGCGATGTACAGACATGCGCCTTACAACCTTATGCCCGCAGACATCGATCCAAGGCTGTGTACCCATCTGTTGTTCGCTTTTGCCACTCTAAATCACAATGGAACCAGTCTCATAGCGGAAGATCCAAACGAACTACCTCTGTAAGTATCACGTGACATCGTCTATGGTCCTATTCACCGACCATTCCAAGTGACGTTGTAATTCTATTATTTAAGGACTGGCCGTGTGATTAGTCGAATTGTTCTGTCTAAGCCAATCAGAAGTTGGTCTTGGAATTTGGAATTACATCTGACTTTTCGTTGTAGACGGTCCCAGTCTCTATCCTATAGAATTAATTATATAAGTAGAATCAAAAATAAGGGAACCCTTGTATTTTATCTTGAGGTATTTCTTTATTTTACCTAGAACATATAACAGATAATGAATCCAAGTCAGTACCGGGTGTGTCCACGATGTGCAGCAACACCTGCGCGACACAGGCAGACATACTGGAGATGATACGGCGTATCGTTGCTCTTGGAATCTGCTGAAATGTTGAGAGGTAAAGTCACCCTGTCATACCATGCCAGAAGAAACAAGTAACAAGGTTCCCTTATTTTTTGGGCTACGTATATATAAAGGAGCCATGTTCTGGCAAAAGGGGGCTAAATGCGTCTCCGTGACGCATGATACCAAGTAAGACATCACATAATTAGGGACCAATAAAATCCAGTATGTCTAACAACTGACTGTATCATAAGGTAGACTTATCCTTTAACATACAAAAAAACTGACCAATAGCGAAAAGTTTCGGCCCAGGTCAGCCTGCGCAGACTGCGCAGGCTGGCCTGGACGATACTTTTCGCAGATGCATTAAGCCCCCTTTTCACAGAGCATGGCTCATATGAATTTAGTTATCACTGAACAAGTACGGCATTGCCTTCCCTATTCTTAAAGTAGTGAAAAAAAAAGCAACAAAGAAGAACGACGTGCTTTCGCTGGCTGTCTATAAATAAAATCCATGCTGTATTTTTTTCCATTATAGTTACCGCCCTTTCACCAACTTGAAGAAGGAGAACCCGAAACTCAAAACAATGATAGCTGTTGGAGGATGGAATATGGGATCTAAACTGTTTATCAAACTGGTATCGTCTGAAGACAACATGAATTTATTTGCCACAACCACGGTGAAGTTTTTACGTGACCACAATTTTGACGGCCTTGACATTGACTGGGAATACCCTGCAGCACGTGGCAGCCATCCAAAAGATAAACAACGATTTGGCCGGCTTTTAGATGCAAGTTGTTGTTTACTTTTCTTTTATCTGATTGTCTGGTTTTGGCTTAAAAGAAGGAGTACATGTATAAAACACAGGTGAACGGCAAGCGACAGTGTCTCAAAACATAATATATTACACACTAAAATACTGAAAGGTAAACTCGTAATGTATATGAAGTACACTAGTCATGGATTTTACGCCGTTTATAAGTCATTTTACTAGTCATTTTACTACCAAACATTTTTCTTCAAGAAAAGTTGCTAAGAAATATCTAGCTTGAAACTGCCAAGCAAACCGACAAACCCCAATTAACCGCGAAAGCTGCTCAATATCCGACAAGCAACACTTCAGGTCCATCTATACTAGTCTATATCAGCTTCAAATCTTAAACAATTTGCTTTAAGTAGACTTTGCGAACCTTTTTTTCTGTCGCGAAAACTGTCCATACAGTGTTCCAGCTTCCAACCATTTTGAGGTACCTCGCATATTTTCATTAGTTATGGACGGATGTGTGTCTGACCTTGACCAATGAGAAAACGCGTTACAAAATCCGCATAGTACACCATAATGGACTAAAGTTCAGACGGCCTGACATTTTCAGGTGGAAAAGTTCATATAATCGAAAAACACATTTATGTTCTAACTTTAGTGCATATATAGTTTTAAGTTTGTGGACTTAAAGTGTACATTGCACAAAAACGGAAAGTTTTCGCGTTTTAAATGCTTTTTTGTCTTGAAAGTTTTCGCGAATCACTGCAGATTTCTTCAGAGTTGGTTTGTTTGACGGTTTCAAGCTAGATATTCCTTAGCAACTGAAGTATCTGAAGTTATGACACGATTTCTTGTAGAAAAATGTTTCCGCTATCTGTTGTTACTATGAATTTTAATACTGGTAGTTTGAATTGTATTAAAAGGCGTGAAATCCTGACTAGTGTACTTAAAATACATTACGAGTTGTTTACCTTTCAGTACATTAGTTTGTAATATATTATTTTAGACACTGTCGCTTGTCAGATCCCTAGACTAGGTCTGGTAAAACCCAGGACATACACGATTTAGCGCGCTGTCGTCGTGATATGACTGAAATAATGTTGTGCGGCGTCAAATATCAATCAATCAATCGACGTTCTGCGTGCATTTTTTTAATCTTAAGATATCCCTACAGAATGCAAATTACCTCACACCTCGTTATTATACTTACTTCGGGTATTGCTTCGAAATATGCATAAAAGTGGTTTTCCGTAACAATCCTATTAATCAGTCCTTGGACTGCTAAGCGCCCGGTCTGCAAAAGGTCAGCGAGTCGCGCTTAGCAGCCGAAGGGTCAAAACATTAAACCAAAAATTTAGGGTAGAATTTGTCATTAACGAGTAGAAAACATTGTGGGAAAAGGAGAAAATGCTAATTACCAGCATTTTCTTCTTTTCCAACAATGTTTTCAAAGACCTTTCACCCATCGGTCGTGAGAACATGGGATCGTAAATGAAGTAAACCCATAAAATGACTGCTGCTTGAATACAGCTTGTCCTCACAATATCTTCCAGATTGTATCTGCAGCATTTGCCGAAGAATCTCGAAACACCGGAAAAGAAAAGTTACTACTGTCTGTTGCCGTTGGTGTGCATCCCGATCGTGTCACAGAGTCCTATGATGTGCCCGCAATAAATAGGTACGTCTGTTTATGGAATTGTAGACATTATCTCTCTGCAGAGGACTTCTTAAGCAGACCTCTAATGAATGTTTACTTCCTTTTGCCACACTTTTTTTCACTGGCCCGGGAGCTCAGTGGAAAGCGTATCTGTCTCGTGACCTGGTGGTTTTGAGTTCGATACCCGGTTAAGGCAAACTTTCTTTCCGGCGATTTTTCGCCTCTCACCTCTAAGAAAAGTAGTCAGTGACTTGGAAAGAAAGCTGTGTCCGTACTGGTGTGAGAAAGCCAGGAAACACATGCGTAGGTGCACTGAACGCCATGATATTACCTCAGCTGTTAAAACGGTGTTAAACTCCAACACAAACCAGACCAAACAGTTTTCACTTGTACCCGTGAGTCAAACTTTAATTCATAGTTATGCAAATGTAACATTTGACCTACTTTTGGATCTGGCTGTCATCAAAACACAAAAACCATTTAGAGAAGAACCCCCATCCCCTCCCCCCACAAAAAAAACCCGTAAGACATCATCCATGTAAAGAAACCTGTACTAAGCTGTTAAAAAAAAAACGATTTCAAATTTTGACGCCTATGAGGAAAAATACTTTTTAAAAACATAGCGGGAATGGGAGAAAACGCTTGTAGCCAGCATTTTCTCTTGTCCCCATAATGCCCTTTCAAAGACGAATTCCAATACTTACACCACATATAATCTGTCCTTTATAGTGCTTTTAATTTGGACAAGCCTGGTATTTTTTCGTCTTGTAAAGTGTTAAACGAATCAAGATCATATTGGTCCTAATTGGTTGAAATACTTTGGACAATACAGGAGACGAAATGATTTACCATGAAGCCTCCTGCGGGCGAATTTTTGCTTCTTGGCGGATACTACATTTGAAAACATTTATCGAATTGTTTGTATTCATGTACCAAACCTTTATTTATGTTGAGCATACAGAATTTGAGCCGTGCTCTGGCAAAGGGAGCTTAATGCATCTCCTTGGTGCATGATACCAAGCAAGTCATCACGTGATCCTGGATCCATGAAGTCCATTTTGTCTAACAACCGACTGAACCATAAGGTAGACTGGTCCTTTGACATACTGAAAATTGACCATTAGCGAAAAGTTTCGGCCCAGGTCAGCCTGCTCGCACTGCGCAGGCTGACCTGGGTCGATACTTTTCGCAGATACATTAAGCATCCTTTTCACAGACCATGGCTCATTTTTGTTGATCGTACATATTTTTATGTCCGGCTTCTCTTACAGAAATGTGGACTTTATCAACCTGATGATGTACGATTTTCATGGAAGCTGGGATACAGTTGTAAACGTTCACAGCGCCCTCTACAGCGACAATGATGTCAGTGTGGTAAGATGTTATTTATCATTTTCTTAAACGTCCTTCCTTATTGTTTTTGTCTCGTACAAACTGTCCTTGGGAAAGACAATTCAGAGTCCCTGCCTTGTAGTCATGAAAATCAGGGAAAACAAAAAACAAAAAGCTGTCAGTGTAATATTTTTTAAAGGTTCTGACTTACAGCTTTTAGTGTAACATTTCCCATATTGTCATCAAATATACACAGACGTTCTTATTGTTGTAAGTGTTATTGCCATTATAGTAGATTTTACGGCGTAGCTGAATGCGCTGGCGTTTGACCTACATTTTGGTACTGATAAAGAATGCATAGATGGTAACTTGGGATCGGTCAAAAATGTGCACATGTTTATTCGGCGGGCCCCTATTGGCATATTTGCTCACAGATTAAATTTTTGACACCACTATTAACAAGCGTTGCTCATACTTATCGATACCCCGGGACCTTGAATCATACTATAGCAAAATAATGTAGTAGAGAATGAATCTTTTCTTGTGCTATTCGGAAATTTTATATTTTCATAAGCGTTACCCAATAATTCAGTATGATAATCCAATACATGTACTACTTTTCAACAAAATGAAAACAGTGAGGATAAAAGAGGCAATTGCTCGTGAAGTTACTTTTCATTATTTTACTTCATAATAAGGCACAAAAAAGTTTCAATATTCAGATTCCAGTATGTCTTACGCCGCCTATCTTTTTTTAAAAAGATATTTCTTGTTTATCGAAATTTTGCTTCCGGTTGGTCAGGATTCTTCGATAAAATTCTGGGAACGAAAGGGCGCAGCGAAGGACAAACTAGTTGTAGGAGTCCCTTTTTACGGTCCCAAATACAACCTTTTGAACGAAACAGAGAATGGGCCAGGGGCGGAGTTCAACGGCAGTTCAACAGCTATGTATTACCAGGTAAGCTATCCAACTTAACCCTTATCCCTCTAGATAAGTTTAACACAACTTTCAAGCCGATGGTAAAAACCCGAATAATTTTATTTCAAACATATTTTTTGGAGCAAAATACCTCCTTATCGGACAGTGTAGATCAAAGATCAGACTGCACGTTCTGTGCAGTCTGATCTTGATCTACAATGTCTGCTAAAGGTTAGTGAGTCGCGTTTAGCAGCTTAGGTATTAAATCCATACCAAAAATCCTGTGTTTAAAGATCCCAAGGAAACTGTTAGGAGAAAGTGCTTGTAGGATTTTCTCCTTTTCCTGACAATGTTTTCTACCCTTTCAAAGACAAATTTCATCATTTCACTGACGCATCTAATTTATCGTTTGATTTTTGAACGGTCTAAAATCTTGCCGTCTGGGTCGGTATTCACCAACCATTCTTAGGAACATTATTAGTCTTATTCTCCAGAATTTTCTAAATTTAAAAGTAACACAACTTCTGATTGGCTCAACCAACTGGTTTAGCCAATCAGAAGTTGTGTGACTTTCAAATAAGACGAAGAATATTCCTAAGAACGGTTGGTGAATGCGGAACCTGATGAAGAGTAACCGATATATTTACAAATCGTAACTTATGTGGCCATCGTCACTTCTGGCGCCGTGTTCAGCCATAACTCTCTGAGGTTTCTAAATTTCAAAGAAACACTAGACAGAAATACCATTTATATGAGCCATAATCTGACAAAAGAGGCCTTAACACTTCTCCATGATGCGTAGTACCAATTAAGTCATCGCGTAATTATAAATCCATAATAGCCACTTTTTTAAACAACTGACTTAGTCTTGAGGTAGAACGGTCCTTGGACATACAGAAAACTGACCAAGAGCGAAAGGTTTCGCCTCATGTCAGCGTGCGCAGGCTGACCTGGGTCGATACTTTTCGCAGAAACATTAAACCCCTTTTCAAAGAGCTTGGTTCATATAGTTTCACAGGAAGTCAAGGAGGCCTAGCAGTTACACGCAAGTAATCAAAGAGTTGTAAATTCGAACCCAGGTTCGGTCAACATTGAGTCCGAGGACTGATGATAGTCATTGCTATATGGCGTGCAACTCACGAAAAGGGGCCTTCGGACATATGCGTAAAAGTGTGTCGTCCCAGATCAGCCTGCGCAGTCTGTGACTAATCCGAGACAACACTTCCCGTTTTAGTGCGATTTTCTGTTTCACGAAAGTCTACTGTATGAAAACATCTTATGTGGTCGTGAAGTGCTGTCTCGGATTAGCCTGCGCGGACTGCGCAGGCTAATCCGGGACAACACTTTAGGCAAATGTCCGAAGGCCTCTTTTCGTGTGTTGCATGCCATATGATTTATTCATCTCTCACCACTGAGTATCGTCTCGATTCTGTCCCGACTTTGATAACAACCAATGGCTTGGAATGATAATTATACAAAGTAAGCTACCTCCCTCCCACACTAAGAACATATATAAATGAGCCATGCGCTGTGAAAAGGGGGCTTTATGCATCTGCAAAAGATATCGACCCAGGTCAGCCTGCGCAGTCCGCGCAGGCTGACCTGGGCCGAAACTTTTCGCTATTGGTCAATTTTCCGTATGTCAAAGGACCAGTTTACCTCATGATTGAGTCGGTTATTAAGAACAGTGGCTATTATCGATCCATACTTATGTGATAGCTTGCTTGGTACAATGCATCACGGAGATGCATTAAGCCCCCTTTTGCCAGAGCATGCCTCAAATTATTCACCAGCTTACATCTCGGTACTCCTTTTAGTGTTTGTAGCTCTAGCACAAGGGAGTTTAATGCATTCTTGTAATGAATTATATAAGTCTTCTCATAATATACATGTAGGCCCATTTTGCCTACAAACAGGCTGAATTATGAGTTAGACTGGTCTTTTGACACACAGAAAATTTAACAATAGCAAAAAGTTTCGGCTGAGATCAGACTGCGCCGGCACACCTGGGTCGACACTTGTTTGCAGATGCATTAAACCCCTTTTTCAATAGCGCATGAATCAAAACTATTTTTGTAGATGATCTATGGCTATTGATATAACAAAATATTTTGAACACTAAACCTTCTGATACACCGTCGTGAAATGCTGTGTTTCAGTTTCTCTTGAAGAGGATGTGACTTTAAATTCCTTTTGCATTTGAGTCAAGCTCTGTGAAAAGGGGGTTTAATGCATCTGCAAAAAAGAACCGACCCATGTCAGCCTGTGCAGTCTGCGCACGCTGACATGGGTCGAAAGTTTTTGTTATTTGGGAATTTTCCGCCTGGCCAAGGTCCTTTCATTCGGTTTTAGACAAAAAGGATTTTATGAATCTATGATTTTGTGATGACTTGCTTGGTCTCTTGTATCACAGTGGTGCATGAAGCCCCCTTTTCCCACAGATCTGCGACTCTTTTTCTAGATATGTAAGCTGATCAACGACAATGCTCTACAAGAACATATTTTGGACACAGAACGCGTGCCTTATATTACTTATGAAGACCAGTGGATTGGCTATGATAACAAACAAAGCCTACAGGAAAAGGTTGGCTGTTTTCATTCTTTGACTCTTTACCAAACGACAAAAAAGTAGACTAGTCCAATTTAAATGTGACTTAAATGATGGAACTTGTCTTAAAATAGGGTAGAAGACATTGTGGGAAAAGGAGAAAATGCTGGTCACCAGCATTTTCTCCTTTTCCCACAATGTCTTCCAGTGTTTTCAAAAAGTCTTTTCATCAGTGATTGTGTGGTAATTGGATAAACCGTTTGAGCACCAAAGGACACTTATTTGCTTTTGCGGACTGTGGAGATACAAGATCAGACTGCATAATAAGTGCAGTCTGACAGTTGATCTGCGTTGCCCCACAGTTTGTGAGATATCCATACTAAGATACCCTGAAATTATAAAATCTTGGTCTTTATATCTCAGTTTAACTGGTTTTGTTTTCTAACGGCAAATAGTAACATACTTGAAAAAAAGGCAATGGGATCCAGTTGCTTAGTAGTAGGGTACAATGCTTATTAATCCTGGGGTTGTGAGTTAGAATTCCGGCTAGACCCAAAACTCTTTCCGACTATTGATAGGAAAACCCTCCCAGTAGCATCCACATATGTCTAATCGCTGGCCGAGCCCCCTTAGCTCAGTCGGTAGCGTGCAGGACTTGAGAACAGGGGGTTGCTGGTTCGGCCAATTTCTTTCCGAGGATTGATGATAGTCATTACGGCAGAATTCATTCCTCTTTGGCCGCTGACAATTGTTTTTCTGGTTCTTTAACGTGCTCAGTGTATAGCACCGTCACACAGGACCTCGGTTTAACGTCTCATCCAAAAGACTGTTAGTAATTTTAGATAGCCAGCCACGGGGCTCAAACCCATACCCTCAAGTGACGCAAGGCTTGTTGTTTACAATTCCTGAGCTCCACCACCAGTGAGCTATGCGGGCTGGTAAAAAAAAAAACAATCCAGAAATCTTTCGCTGTCTTTCATTCTACCCGAAACAGATAAATAGATGGAAAATGAATGTTCGTCATATTGATTCTCACTATGACAAAAATACATTTAAAATAACTTTTGAATTACATGTATATTGATATGTGCGAGATACCCTAATCTGGCCCTTTCAAAGACATTTTTGAATTGCTAATCAAGTAAAGTATGCGTTAACCCATAATCTGCTAAGCGCGACTCACTGACCTTTTGCGGACAATATAGATCAAGATCAGACTGCACAGAACGTGCAGTCCGATCTGGAATCTATACTGTCCGATGAGGAGATATCTTCTCCCAAAAACTTACTTGAAACAGCAAATGTTGGGTTTTTACTATCGGCTAGAAAGTTTCATTTCATTTGTTCAGCTGGTTAAGAGTTAACATATAACGCAGTTTGTTGTTATTCAACTGTCTTTATCACGAACGGTTTTTCAAACCCCAACCACGTCATTGGCTCTTTCTCGGATCGGCATTGTACGTAGACAAAAATAGCTAACGTCAGGTCCAGTCCATTTGGAGTGCTAATTGACATAGAACGCGTATTTATTCAAGCAGTGATAGCGTTATTGCCGTTCAAAACAGTATTTTTCGCAAACATTACACAGAAAAAAAAAAACAGACAGAGCGTAACAAATATCAGGACCCACGCTCTGTGCAGTGAGAAAACCCATAGTTATACATGAGATTATTTGAGTTTTAAGTGCTGTACCGAGGGATGAGCTAGAGGCCACGGTTCTAAGTAAAGGGAACTTAAAACGTAACTGTTATAGTCCTGTCCTAATAGTGCTGTCCAAATGGGAAATCTATAGGACAGTGATAGACCAGTTGAATCTAGAGGACGCATAAGCCTATTGTAATGGGAATTCCTGAGAAAACAGTCATTGTCTTATTGGACCGGGAAATATAGGGGACAAAGTTGTAGTCCTGTTGAAACATAAAAGTCCTACTGAAATGAGAAATCTAGAGAACACAGTCATAGTCCTTTTGAAATGGGAAATCTAGAGGACGAGACTAGCCAAGATTTTTATAAATACATGTATTGTTTCCCTCACTACTTTATAATAATTCAACTCTTTGAAAGACAATCTCGTCTTTGAGGTTACGTGTTGTATGCAAATGCCCTTAAGATGGATACTTTTTAATTTTTTTTGTATGTTTAACAACTAAAAATTGATGTAATGCTGTTTTATAAGCTGTCTTGAATCAGATTTTTTCCTAAAATTTTAGGCACGATACATTCACAACAATGGATATGGCGGAGTCATGGTGTGGGCCATTGACCTTGATGACGTCAGCGGAAGTTGTGGAGACGGCAGATACCCTCTTATGAGGACGTTGTTCCAGGAATTGCCCGACAATGAAATCATTGGTTGATGTCACGTGGTTGTTGATCTATTACTGTGCAAATACGATTTTGGCGTTCCAACATTTCGAAACATTGTACGAATCCCCGCAGTGCTTCCTACCAAAATTTCACAGACAAATCTCATTGTTAAAGATACATCTTACTTGCCGTACGCGAATGTTTTCAATGGGGACAAATCTTACGTTTCGTTGTCCTGTAAAGAGATAAAACATAAATAGGTAGGTCTGAAAATTATATCTGTATAAAGTAATAGATCGAATGAATTTGTTATCAGCGTATTCTCTTACCTTCTTTGAGTACTGCACGGACTGTGCAGGCCGACCTGGATCAATACTGTTCGAAGATGCATTAAGCCCCCCTTTTCACAGAGCATGACTCAAATTAGTGACGCTCTGGCATCTCCGTGATGCATTATAGCAAGCAAGTCATCACATTATATTGGATCCGTAATATCCATTGTGTCTGTACACCGACTGAATCATGTGCTATAACTGCCCTTGGACATGCAGAAAATCTACAAAAAGGCAAAAGGTTTCAACCCATGTCAGCCTGCGTAGATTACGCAGGCTGACGAAGGTCGAAACCTTTTGCAGATGTGCTAAACCTCCTTTTCAAAGAGCAGATTCAGATATATTTTTTTGTCCTTATTAGGGCTTGTTTGTAGGCCGCTTTTGACAATATTTTGTCCGTATCACTGGACTAGTTCACTTATTATTTTCTTTCCTTGGTTTCATCAGTACTAGGCTCGATCTCCGCGGTGACTTGCCCATGAGCACTTCCACGTAACCTGCGCCATCAGCTTGGATAGAGCCAGGATTTTCAGATTAGACGGAGGTACCTCATCTCCACTGTAAAAAGAAAACAATTGCTCCATTTCCCAAAACGTTTTCAAAAGATATTCAGATGTTCATTTTTTGAAAATATTTTGAGAAAGCGGAGTCATTGTTTTTTTAATTGCAACTGCTTCTGTTCCATGTCGAATTTGCATACAAATGAAGAACGCAGATTTCCTTTCCGATACATGTATTCTTTGTTCTACCTATTGCAGATTTGCTAGTTTTGGGATAGGTAATAAATTTTAATAAATTGTACAGTAAACACTCCCCATATACGTACGAGAACTACAGTCAGTACCACGTAGAAAGCATAATGCAGGCGACAATTTTAAAGTTTAACTCTTATAGTGCTGAATAAATGAAACAAAATTTTCAACTCGACAGTAAAAACACAAATATTGCGGTTTTGAAGTTAATTTCACCGGAAAGAAAATACCACATCGGGCAGAGTAGATCAAAGATCAGACTGCACGTTCTGTGCAGTCTGATCTTGATCTACACTGTCCGCAAAAGCGCCTTGAGTCGCGTCTATCAGCCAAAGGGCTAAACAAATGAGCTGATGTTCTCTGATAGGGTAGAAAACATTGTGGAAAAACGGAGAAATTGATTGTTACAAGTAATTTTTCATTTTTACCACAATATTTTTTTCCCTCTGATTGACACGTTATAACACGTGGCTGTTTTGTAAAGGATAAATTTTACGTCCTCCTAGACCTATCGAGTATCTTTCCTGACAGTTCTGCAGTTTTTGACAAATCATAACAATTTACTCGACCTCCCATGGGTCCGGTCAACTTTACAGTAATGACTACCACACACACACACACACACACACACACACACACACACACACACAAAACTGAGCCATGCTCTGTGAAAAGGGGGCTTAATGCATCTGCGAAAAGTATCGAACCAGGCCAGCCTGCGCAGTCCGCGCAGGCTGACCTGGGCCGAAACTTTTCGCTATTGGTCAATTTTCTGTATGTCAAGGACCAGTCTACCTCATGATTAAGTTGGTTGTTAAAAACAATGGCTATTATGGATCCATCATTATGTGATGGGTTGATTGGTATCATGCATCACGGAAATGCATTAAGCCCCCTTTTGCCAGAGCGTGGTTGAAATTATTTGAACTATGCTCTGGTAAAAGGGGGGTTTAATGCATCTCTGTAATGCATGATGATACCAATCTAGTGATAACATAATTATGGATCCATAATAGCCACTTTTTGCAACAATCGACTTTACCAGGAGGTACACTGGCCCTTGGACATACAGAAAATTGACTATTAACGAAATGTTTGGGCCAGGTCAGCCTGCGCGGACTGCGCAGGCTGACCTGAGTCGATAATTTTCGCAGTTGCATTAAGCCCCCTTTTCACAGTGCATAGCTCATTTCATTCAGTTCACTTTCATTTAATGTGGATTTTATGAATGAACCAAAACAGAGAGATGGAGAGTATAAACCAAGATCAGACTGTACGTTTGTGGAGACAGTGATCTTGATCTCCAGTTTGCGAGAAATGTTTACGTAGTCCCGTATGGCAGATAAAGAGCTATGAATTGAGTGAACCGAGTGAGCATATGGACGAAAACTATTTCCTGCTTATAATGGGATGATGACGTTTGTTCTAGAAACACTAAGCTGCGATCAATTTAATTTCTGACCGGCAACCTTTTGGCCTTCCAGATCATAGGCGCTTGTTTTTCCTCTTTTTTTTTTAGGGGGGGGGGGGGGGATGAACAGACTGTGTCCTTTTCAACCCTTTACCACACAGTCCCGATTTCAAACGATCCTGAAGAAGAAAGCTTTTGAAAACGTTGTAGGAAAAGGAGTAAATGCTGGTAGACAGCATTCCGCGCAGGCTGACCTTGGTCGATACATTTGGCAGATGCATTTAAACGCCCTTATCAAAGAGCATGACTCTTTTGTTTATATTTGTGTGTGTGTGTGTGTGTGTGTGTGTGTGTGTGTGTGTGTCATGCTCTGTGAAAAGGGGGTTTAATGCGTCTGCAAAACGTATCGACTCAGGTCAGCCTGCGCAATTCGCGCAGGCTGACCTGAGTCGATACGTTTTGGTATTGGGAAATTTTCTTCATGTCAAAGGACTAGTGTAGCTCATGATTCAGTCGGTTGTTATACAAAGTGGATTTTATGGATCCATAATTATGTGATAATTTGCTTCGCATCATGCATCACGGATACGCATTAAGCCCCCTTTTCCCAGAGCATGGCTCGTGATTTTATAGTACTTGTACATCTGTATATTACGTTACGAAGGGCGAAGTTTAAAAAAAAAAGTAATCCTACCTCTGTTTGTGATGTATCAAAGATTGGCTCGGATCGTCGCAGGATTCGAACATTTCTTCTCTGATGAGTACGGCGAGTTAATTCAATGAGTCAACGTAGAATTCGTCGCCCGCTTGTAAGTACTTTTAATTTGGACGAGTCTAAAATTAGTCTTTTGTGAAAAGGGTTTGCTAAGAGCTCTCGGATCAGACTCAGACTCAGAATCAGACTCAGGCTGACACCGTGTTTGTCAAAGAAATAATTGCTACATGGACTATTATATTTGTTGATACAAGTAACACGATAAAGACCATTGCTTATGGAAAACTTTTCTCATGCCCATCTCGGCATGAAGTTTCAAAACTGTCCATGTTACTCAATACACCTGATAGAATTGCATTTTGATAATGAACGGTTGAATAAAAGAAATAGATTGAATGACTGTAGACCGTGGTGTGTCGACCTTCTTTTCCGTTAAAAATGTGTTCTAATTAGCCTTAATCCAATAACTGCTTAAAACAGTCATAAACATCAAGGTAAAAAGTTTTACCACGAAATACTCCTTTTGAATGCTGAATATACACACAATTTGATATTACGATCACCCTGTGCAAAAACAAAAACTAAGTGAAACTCTACGTCCGAGTAAAGGAAAAGTGTCTGTTTGTCTGTCTGTGTGTCTGTCTGTCTGTCTGTCTTTGCTGAACAACCAACCGAGCGACGCATCTTCAGCCCTATCTGTCTAACTACCTGTCGATCTGTCTGTCTGCCCGCCCACCCGCTTACCCATCCATCTATCTATCTATCTATCTTAGAACCACTACCTATCTATCTTAAAACCAGTACACAGGGAAAAAAAGAAACTTTAATTAGTTTACCAATAAATGTATGTGTACGTGACAGATATCGGTAAAACGAATAAACAGACTGTTATCGCGAGGTTCATGTTTTAGCTATCTCTTAAAACATTGACCTATATCATGGATATGTTTGTGACGCGGTCGTATTCGAGTAAACTTTGCGTACATTGATCATTGTAGTCAGACAGTAGAAGTGAGCTGTTTACATTGTGAGGGAGGGTGTAGAACACTATAGAATACAGGGTTAATACTTTCGCAGTGTGTTGTATTACAAATCATGGCATCTGAGCAAAAGGAAAGGATTGTGGCTATAGCTACTGATGGAAGTGATAACTCTAAATATGCCTTTAAATGTAAGTATGACGACTTTGTGTGTAAACGTAGCTCCGAGGTCTACACGTATTTCATGAAGCGAGGAACGTGTACTGCAGCAGTAGTTCTAACTTCTATTGTGGTTTATCAGTGTTTTGTGTGTATGATAAAAACATCATAAAGTCATTATGTGGCCAGGGCTGCTCAAAATTTCTAAAGTCTTTCCCAAATGCACCCATATCTCCCCTAATTAAACCTAATTTCTAAAATTTGGGAAAGATTGGGACAGATTTGGATAGAGCTTTGGGGAAGATTTTGGAATTTTCGTGCTGCCGTTTCTGTGCTGTTGATACTGGCTGAGTATCATATATCTAGTTCAGTAAAGTGCTTTTGCGCCAAATTTACATGAGCCATGCTCTGTGGAAAAGGATCGACTCAGGTCAGCCTGCGCAATCCGCGCAGCCTGAACTGGGCCGAAACTTTTTGCTAGTTGTCAATTGTCTGCATGTCCAGGGACAAATTTACATCACGATTTAGCCTGTTTGGATCAAAATGGTCTTTATGGATCCATGATCATGTGATAACTTGCTTGGTATCATGCATCACGGAGATGCATTAAGCCCCTTTTCAAAGAGCAAGGCTCATAAAATGTTCAGTTATAGGTAAATAAAAAAAGTTAGCCTATGCCTTCAGGTGGATTGCTGAAACATTAGATGAGAGCCTTGAGGCCAAAGTGGCAAAAGAATTGTAACTGACTTTTTAGTTCAGTTGAACACATGCTCAGTGTAACTGTAAGGCTTTTCGGACCTCCGCCTTACGCCAATCCCGACTTTTAGGCCACGAGTGTGATTGAATTGCGTGTCGTTGTCAGGATAATGGTCTAGACCAAGGGCGAGTCTGAATATTAACCCTTATCCTGCTAAATAAGTGAAATGAAACTTTCAAACCGATAGTAAAAACACATTTTGCTATTTTAAAGGTATTTTGGGGAGAAAAGATATCTCCTTATCGGGCAGTGTAGATGAAGATCAGACTGCACGTTCTGTGCAGTCTGATCTTGATCTACAGTGTCCGCGAAAGGTCAGTGAGTCGCGCTTAGCAACCTAAGGGTTAAAGGTCAGAAACTGGGGAACTGGGTGAAATTTATGAATATGTTACTATAAAGATTTCAGTAGCCACACATACAATCAGTATTATACAAATGGCCGTAGACATTATGCGGTCTCCAGGGCAGTAAGGAGGGAAGCCATCATGTATTATTGTTGGTTCATTTCCTTTGCTTTGCCTTGAAAAAAAAAACTGTGCAGCTCACTTTGAGCAAAAAGCATCTTGTCATATTTTTTGTAATGCAACTATTCGATAAGCAACACACAGTGCACCTACTTGTACATTGATCATTGGATCGATTTCTCTTTAACCCTTTCCCAAACGACAAATTTTGGACTGGTCCAAATTGAAAGAGTTTGCAGACGACAATTTTAAATTTGATGAAAATGGCAGAAAGTTCTCAAAAAGGGTAGAAAACACTGTGGGAAAAGGAGAAATTGCTCGTTACGAGCAATTTCTCCTTTTCCCACAGTGTTTTCAAAAGACATGTACTGCAGACACGTGAAAACCAGGGCTTGTTTGGGAAAGGTTTAAAAAAAAAAAGAAAAGTGCAAAAAGTTATGGTTCTCTGCAGAGTGATAAACGAGGGGGTAGGATGGCATGTTTACCGTGTCAAAGTTCTGAATATGGGCATCATACACCTCATGTCCCTCGTACAGTCTAGCACGGACATCTTATAAATGGCTCGTAATACGCTATTCCCCCATTTGTCACAAAACGTCCATTGGTTTCTGAGATATTTCAGCTGTATCTTTCATTTTCGTTAATTCAGAATCCGGAAAAGTTGGGATCGATATGCAAATGTTGAACTTAGTCCGAGATAATCACCTATTGAAAGGAGTCTGCATGAGGTGACCGGTTTTATCACCCTTCATTCTTTGCTTGTGTCGTTGTCTTGAGCGAGTCGTTACTGGTGTTGTATCCAGCGTGCCATTGCCTTTTTCTGTCGTGTTACTATTTACGAGAGATAAATAGTAAATCAGTTGGAGTAGTCGGATAAATTAGTATTGTTTTGTTAACAGCTGAGGTTCAGACATTTTTAACCCTTTACCGCACAATGCCGCCTTTTAACGCCCCTGGGAAAGAAGCCTTTTGAAAACATTGTGGGAAAAGGAGAAAATGCTGGTAACCAGCTTTTTCTTCTTTTCCCACAATGTTTTCTACCCTATCAAAAAAAAAAAAAGTTGTACCATTTGAGCCACACTGAAATTGTCGTCTGCAAATGCTTTCAGTTTGGACAAGGCTGAAATTTTGTCTTCTGGTAAAGGGTTAAGTACCGTAGACATTTTTGGGCCACCACTTAACTAAAGAGGTAGACACACTTCATGACTTCATGCGGACTGTGTAGCTCAAGATCAGACTGCAAGGAAAGTACAGTCTCGTCTTGGACTTGTTCTGACTGAAATTTTGACATCCATACGTGTTCTTATAAAGTAATCACCAAAATACAACCAGAGAAATCGCTTGTCACGAGCTGTTTATTATGCTTCAACTCTATATCAAACGACAAAATTTTGGACTGGTCCAAATTGAGAGCACTTGCAATGACAAATAATGAATTATGGTAGAATTTGCCCTTGTACAGGTTGAAAACGTTGTAGTATGGTATGGCATGGTGTTTAACGCCGTTTTCAACATTATTTCAGTTATATCACGGCGGCCAGTGCACCTATCCATGCTTTCCTGGAGTTTCTTTTACCAGTACTCCGCACAATATTCTTTCCAAGCCACTGACTGCTTTCCCACATAAACATCGTCGAAACAATGGTCAGCGGTGAGAGAGGAATGAATCCTGTCGCAATGACTATCATCAATCCTCGGAAAGAAATTGGCCAAGCCAGGGATCGAACCAGCGACCTCCTGTTCTCAAGTCCTGTACGCTACCGACTGAGCTACGGGGCTTGGCTGAAAACGTTGTGGGAAAAGGATTAAATGTTGGTTACCAGCATTTTCTCCCTTTCCCGGTCTGTTTTCGACAGCTGTCCTCCCAGAGATGGTTAAAACACAGGATTATTTGGTGGCTGTTGTTGAATTGATTATATGCCGAGCCCCCGTAGCTCAGTCGGTAGCATACAGGACTTGAGAACAGGGGGTCGGTGGTTCGATCCCTGGCTCGGCCAATTTCTTTCCGAAGATTGATGACAGTCATTGCGACAAGATTAATTCCTCTCTCAATGCTGACCATTGTTTCGACGATGGCAGTGTGGGAAAGCAGCCAGTGGCTTGGAAAGAGTACTGTGCGTAGTACTGGTATAAGAAATTCCAGGAAAGCATGGATAGGTGCACTGGCCACTGCGATATAACTGAAATAATGTTAAAAACGCGTTAAACACAATACAGTACAATCAATGAAATGATTATGTTTTGAAAGGCGTTGGCTGCAGATCTGGTTCAGGATGTAATGTAAGAAAGGAATGCATTCAAGAACATTTCTGATATTTATGATACGTGTATAGTCAGATTGCTAGATATGAGTACTGTGTTTAACCCTTAGAGTGCTGAATTTATAAAGTATACCATTTCAATTAAGAAAAACATCTGAAACATTGTCATTTCAAGGTTGTTTTAGCCAGAAGGTGTAATGAAGTAGCTGACAGTGTAGATCAAAGGTCAGACTGCACGTTCTGTGCAGTCTAATCTTGATCTACGCTTCAGCAAAAGCAACTAAGTTAGTTCCAGCGTTTTAAGGATAAAGTAGAAAATACAGAACATATTGTAATCCATTCATACACTTACCTGGTCTGCGTTAACGCTGTACCAAACGACAAAATTTTAGACTGGTCCAAATCGAAAGCATTTGCAGACGACAAATTAAAGGTGTACCAAATGATGAAATTTGTCATTGAAAGGTTAGAAAACATTGTGGGAAAAGGAGAAAATGCTGGTTACCAGCATTTTCTCCTTTCCCACAATGTTTTCAAAAGGCCTTTTTCTCAGGGTCGTTAAAAGTCGGGATTGTGTGGTAAAGGGTTAAATGATAAAGAATGGCCTTTGACCTACAGACAGATTTATCTCCCTTGGAAGATGCGGTGTAAAAGCTACAGAGGAATGAAGATAAAAAAATACTTTATCTTTTTAGCTGTATGCTATAATCTTTCTGTCGCGATCACATAGTTTCTTTTCTAAACACGAATATACGTACGTGCATGCAGTTTGTATGCGCCCTCTACTTGTGCAGGTTTGAAAGGAAGTTATGGCGTACAAATTCGCCTACCTACATGTTAGGCAGGGGTCTAATACAGAAGGCGATTTTGGTTTTTGATTGGTCGCCTTCGGAAATGGCCAAATAGGAAAAGAAGCACCGTAAACGTCTCATTAATGAAACTAATCAGGGGTCTGCGTGGCTCAGTGGTAAAGTGTAGGACTCGAGCCTCGCTGGATCCACTCGTGGGAATGTCTTTGGATAAGCCACTTAAGCCAGAGCCCTACCCTAGTATTAGTGGAACCCAGAAAATACTTGAATATGTGAGCTGTCCCCGTAATATGACTGAAATAATGTTGAAAGCGGGGTAAAACAGCTTTCAGTCAATCCATACCAGTAAATCAGTGCCTTCTTCTTTCACATCTTCTCCGCTTCCCCCCGAGTGTGTGTGTGTGTGTGTTTTTTTAGCTCCACTGGCCGAAGGCCAGCGGGCTTATGTCATGGTCCGGTGTCCGTCGTGCGTGCGTGCGTGCGTCCGTCCGTCCGTCCGTGCGTTAACTTTTATTTCAAACATCTTCTTCTCTGAAACTACCCATCCAATTTTCATGAAACTTCACAGAAATGATCCTGCCATGGTCCTCTTCAGAATTTCTTGAAAGAATTTGATTCCTTCAAAAACTCTGGTTGTCATGGCAACAAAACTGAAAAATATTGGAAATCTTTAAAAATCTTCTTGTCTGAAACCATAAGGCATAGGGCTACCAAATTTGGCATGTAGCTTTATGTAGTAGACCTCTATCATGTTTCTTGAAATTATAGCCCTGGGGTCAAAATTGGCTCTGCCCCAGGGGTCACAAGTTTTACATAGGCTTATATAGAGAAAACTTTAAAAATCTTCTTGTCTGAAACCATAAGGCATAGGGCTACCAAATTTGGCATGTAGCTTTATGTAGTAAACCTCTATCATGTTTCTTGAAATTATAGCCCTGGGGTCAAAATTGGCTCTGCCCAAGTTACAGCCCTAGGATCAAGTTTGGCCCTGCACCAGGGGTCACAAGTTTTACATGGGTTTATGGAGTGAAAAGTTCAGAAACCGTCTTGTTACTAGCCATAAGGCCAAGAACTCCCAAATTTGGCATGTTATTCTTCTAATACACATATTCCCCATTTAGTTCGACTGTAGCCCTGGGGTCAAAGTTTTATAAGGGCTTATATAATGAAGACTTCTCTTCATGGTTTATATTTATAAGCCAGTGGAGCGATACAGGGCCATCATGGCCCTCTTGTTTTTTCACATTTCATGTGGAAGAAACGGTTGCCTGACAAATACGGAAGCATTGTACACGTAAGTGGTGTTTGGGACCCATTCAGCATACTGATGGTAAGGTATAAGATTTAAAAAAAGTCCAATTTATCTGAAAACCATTAAGAAAGGCAATTATCTCTGGCGGTAACGTTATCATGTTTAAATGGTCCCCTTGATATATTACCCGAGATTTTTTTTTCTACAAACGGTAGTTTTACATTTCGTTTCCGTGCTTGGAACTAGGAATAGTGCCTGAAAGGTCTAATGCAAACCAAAACGAATTCGCCATTTTTAGGTGGCTAAATGTATTGTTTCCACTCCAGTTAATCCTTATCCTGCTAAATAAGTGAAATGAAATTTTCAAAACGGGTAGTAAAAACGTGAATAATACTATTTCAAACTTAATTTTAAGAAAAAAAAAATCATATCGGACAGTGTAGATCCAAGATCAGACTGCACGTTTCGTGCAGTCTGATCTTCATCTACACTGTCCGCAAAAGGTCATCGGGTTGCGCTTAGCAGCCCAAGGGTTAAGATGATCTGGTCATAGTTTAGCATGCAGGAAGTCAAATGAAATTTTCAAATCGGTAGTAAAAACCCGAATAATGCTATTTTTCAATCTTAATTTTAGGAAAAAAATATCTTCTGATCGGACAGTGTAGATCCAAGATCAGACTGCACGTTCTGTGCAGTCTGATCTTGATCTACACATTCTGCAAAAGGTCAGTGAGTTGCGCTTAGCAGCCCAAGGGTTGAGATGATCCGGTCATAGTTTAGTATCAGGCAGTCAAATGAAATTTTCAAATCGGTCGTAAAAACCCAAATAATGCTATTTTTCAATCTTAATTTTAGGAAAAAAATATCTTCTGATCGGACAGTGTAGATCCAAGATCAGACTGCACGTTCTGCGCAGTCTGATCTTGATCTACACATTCCGCAAAAGGTCAGTGAGTTGCGCTTAGCAGCCCAAGGGTTAAGATGATCTGGTCATAGTTTAGCATGCAGGAAGTCAAATGAAATTTTCAAATCGGTAGTAAAAACCCGAATAATGCTATTTTTCAAACTTAATTTTAGGAAAAAAATATCTTCTTATCGGACAGTGTAGATCCAAGATCAGACTGCACGTTCTGTGCAGTCTGATCTTGATCTACACTTTCCGCAAAAGGTCAGTGAGTCGCGCTTAGCAGCCTAAGGGTTAAGATTAATCAGTCATAGTATCAGTCAGTGCACGGTGAAGATCAGTGATGACACTACAGTCTCTATGCAGTGACTGCATATTTTGTCCTTATCACGTTTGTCCGGGGATAACCATTATTGCGTAACAATGGATAAATACATATGAGACATGCTGTGGCAAAAGGGGGTTAAACTCTTTACCACACGACAAAATCTTACAGAGCTCCAGATAGAGGGAGTGATTTTGATTTCAAAATTGAAAATATTAATTATTCTCAACTAAACCCTATGTTATGGGTACTCATTAGAATCGTCTCATCGAGACGATTCTAATGAGTACCTACAACATAGAGGTTGGAAGAGAAAAAAAAAAAAAAAAAAGGGGGGGATTTAGAATACCATCACTCCCTCTTATCTGGAGCTCTGATCTTAGACTTGTCCAAATTCAAAGCATATGCAGACGACAAATCAAGGGAGGCTGAAATGATGAAACGTTCTTTAATTTAGTAGAAAGCATTGTTGGAAAACGAGAAAATGCTGGTTACCAGCACTTTCCCCTTTTTCCACTATGTTTTCGAAAGCTTTCCCTCTCAAGGTCGTCAAAACTCATGATTGTGTGTTAAAGGGTCAATGTATCTCTGTGATGCAGTATATACCAACCAGTTCATTATATGATTATGGACTGATAAAATGCATTCTGTCTACGAAACAACACGACTGTATCATGAGGCAGAATTGTCCTTTGATATGCAAAAAAATTACAAATAACAAAAAGCTTCAAACAACGTTTTGCAGATGCGTTAAACCCCCTTTTCACAGAGCATAGCTCATTTTATACGCACTTGAGTTAGTCTATTAGTTTCATTTAGTTGCTGGGAAAGCAAAGTCGGTAGGGCTGTTTAGCTATGGTTTTGACGGTCGCGAGTTTAAAAATCTTTGCAACATTAATATATGTGCTATTTTTATGTGTGGTTCTTTTTGTTGTTGTTTCCAAAACTAAATGTGAACAGTTACGTCGTTCTGAGTTTTTTTCCTTTAACCGAAAATTGATTTTTTCTCTGAATAAACGATTGGGTAAAAAAATCTACGGGCTTTCAAAACATCATGAATGCAAAATATTTACGGCCACAAAATGCTATCGTCATCGTAACATGATGCGTGTCACGTTTTATGTTGACTGAATATTTTGGAAGGTTTTATTTCTCAACTTTAAATAAGTGAACTGTGACCTTGCCAAATAACCCCTTATTGCAACGATTCCTTAACCCCGAAGTTGCTAAGCGCGACCCACAGACCTTTTGCGGACAATGCCCAGAACGTCCAGTCTGATCTTGGATCTACACTGTCCGGTAAGGAAATATTTTTCCCAAAAAACATATCTACCTATGAAGTAGCAAAAAGTGTCTTTTTACTATAGGCTTTAAAGTTTCGTTTCATTTATTTAGAAGCTGAAGGGCTAAGAAGAAGACTTTTATAAACATAGAGTAGTAGGAAAACAACAACACAATTTTCTCTTGTCAACAATGTTTGTTCTTCTTTCATATTCCATTTTTAATCGGGCGGTAGACCGATTAGAGAGATGCGAAACTTCGGAAACCCGTCTACTCAGGGCAAACTGGTGTAACTGCAACTCGGAACAGCTTTTACTTACAGCGTTTTAACGCTTATACCTGCTGTGATGACCTTATTACAAAAACTACTTTTGACCCAGATAACCGTACTTTTGACCCAGATAAGCGCAGGAATAGTAATTAGCGGTAAACAGGCGTTAAGTAATGTCAAGTAATCCCATAATAACTTTTCAATCATGTAATAAACGGCGTTTACAATTTGTTTAGTATTGAAATATGTCATAATTACAGTATTATCAAAATCTCTGGCCCGCAAAAACTGGAGCAGTTTACTTTCAACACGATTATAAGAAATATGGTCAGTAATTAGCAGCAACTTTATGAATGAAACGAGTGCGAATCAAGTGTATTGGGTGATGTGAACACATCTTGTAGTCGTCTGCTGTCCATGTCATTCGGCAAATTTCGAGTGATCCGTTGATAGTTATATGTAGTTACGGGATCGGCCGAGTTGTGACGAGTGCTCTCCGTATATGTAGCAGGTGTTGAAAAGATAATAGGTCATTTTGGTCTTGAGAGGAATAAAATCGCAACAGGAAACATAGCTTGAAAAGAATTTGAAAATTTAGATCGCTCTGCCTAAGAGAAAACTGATGTAAATGCAACTCGTAACAGCCGTAAGTTTAAAATAGTAACCGGCTGGTCGTTTAATGTTAGCGAGGCGAAGCGTGTGAAGCTGTGGGGACAAAGGGTATAGAGTTGTGTAAAGGTTATGGCCCTCGCGGAGAGGCCATTACGTAAACATTTTCAGAATGGACTGGCGATTCATCGCTTGCAACCTTAGTACCTAGACTGTCCATTCGCAATACTGACTGATTACGCATCTTTCAGCGTATGATGTATTAACCCCTAGGCTGCTAAGTACGACTCACTGACCTATTTTGCGGATAGTAAAGATCAAGATCAGACTGCACAGAACGTGCAGTCTGATTTTGGATGTATACTGTCCGATAAGGAAATATTTCTTATTCCAAAAAAGAATAAGTTTGACATAGAATTATTCGGGTTTTACCACCGGTCTGAAATTTCATTTCAATGTTTTAGCGGGATAAGGGTTGAATTGTTTTCACAGTCCCTTTTCCTCTCCTTCCAGCCATGGCACTACCATTTTACACTCATTTACATGTTTCTTCTTGGTGAGTTTCTACAGACTGAAATCAGTCTGTAAACCCTTGACCAAACAATCCTGTGTGGCTTTGAAAATATAGTTGGAGAAACTGTATGTATTCAGCATGTTCTCTTTTTTCCACAGCGTTTTTCACCCATTTAAAAGATTTTCGAAATCATGTCAAATAGAACATTTTCATCGAGGTAAAAAAAAAAAAGACTGAAACGGTCACACAAATAAGCTCACTTACTGTTATATTCTCCATATCTGAATCAACGGACCAGGGGAAAAGTCTTTGCAGAGAGTGCAGATTCAGACCAGACTGCTCAGAACATGCAGTCAGATCTTGGATCTGTCATGCCAGTTTTCCGAGTTATTCTATTCAAGACAGCAATGGTCCTGCAAGATTTAGGCTGCCTTTCTAAGCTTAACATGTCTATTTTAACAATTTAGCGCTCTAAGCGTGCAAATGTCAGCAACATGTTTGTCTCATCAGCTATTCCACATTGGTCGATTCTCATCCTTTCCACATTTCAGATAAAGAGATCAAGGCTATCGCAGTTATGCTCTTACTGATTAGAATGACTCAAATACAATTACTTGTGTTGGCTGTTGACAAGTAAAGTCGCTTTTGAAGACAATAAAAGATAAAGATCAGACTGTCCTTTGAACGCAATGCAGTTTAATATCACAGACGTTCATATCTTAAATCTAATTGTCTGTTTATTTGGGATGTATATGGGGGTAAAAAAACGACCATGAAATTGAAGCCTAATGTTTGATATTGTTTTCCTGACTGTAAAAGGCTAGTCGATTAACTGAGTGTTTTAACTCTTAACCAAACTATCCTTTGTTAATGCCCATAAGAAAGAAGTTGAAAACATTGTGAGAAAAGGGGAAAATGCAGGTTACCATTTTCTCCTTTTCCCATGTTTTTTTACCCTTTCAACGATTCAGATCATCATTTGGTCTACATTTAATCGTCATGTGCAGATGCTTTTGATTTGGACAAGTCTAAAATTTTATCACTTGGTAAAGAGTTGACGGTTAGGGAGCTACTGGGTATCTTCATTCTTTGAAAGTATAACATAGGAGAAATTTGCCAGCAGACGTTTGGACTGGGCGATTTGGCCCGCTAAAAAATAAGTAGGACAGTTTGTCAAGATGAATACGATGTCTTGTTCAAAATGGAAAAATGAAAGGCCTACAAGCAGCCAAAAGTAAACAATTCCAAAGTTATAATGCAGACATATGTTATACGGCTTTTATATGTTACAATACAGTTACCAAAGTTGCCAAAGTTACAGAAAAGAATATATGTATTTTTTCACTCTTTTAAAGGGTTGGTAGGTACTGCTGTTCATGATGAGTGATATCTAAAACTTGATAATGGGTATTGCTGATCAGAATTGTCACATATCTTTTACGTTCTATTGCTGTCGGCTGGCAAAAATAACTTATATTTTAACCAATCGTTAAACTACTAATTTGTAAAAGACAGTTTAAAAAAGTGGGATCCTACGTAGCTCATTTGTAACGGTGTAGGATATTTTGTCCAATATATAGTTCAAACATCTACCATCTGATTTGTGATTTCAAACCGCTGTAATTATTCAGTGTCGACCGATTACAGTGCTTACAGCACTTTGATGATAAATCTAGTCACAGTAAAACTATTACTACGCAGTCCCAAGTTCTAACGACCCTGATTTGAAAAAAGTTTTTTTGAAAACAGTGGGAAAAGAATATAATTCTAACTAGCATTTTCTTCTTTCCACACAATGTTTTCTTACCCTTTTTAAGAGAAAAAATTCCATCTTTTGAGACATGTTTAATTTGTCGTTAGCAAATTCTATGAAATTTTGTCGTTTGGTAGAAATAGTTAATTTGTCGTCTGCAAATACTTTCAATATGGAAATGTCGAAAACTTTGTTCTCCAGATAAGAGTTGAACAAAATAACTAGGACACTACACGTGTCTCTGGGTTTCAAATTCAAGTGTACATGTACTTTGAACCCTTTTAATTCTTTACCAAACGAAAAATTTTGGACTGGTCCAAATTGAAAGAGTTTGTAGACAACAATTTTAAATTTGATGAAGATGGCAGAAAGGTCTTAGAAAGGGTAGAAAACGTTACGAGCAATTTCTCCTTTTCCCACAGTGTTTCCATAAGACTTATATTGCAGACACATAAAAACCAGGGCTTGTTTGGGAAAGGGTTAACTCTTTACCAAAGGACAAAAATGTAGACTTGTTCAAATTGAAAGCATTTGCAGACGACATAATAAATGTGACTGAAAAATTGAAATTTCTCTTGGGAAGGGTAGAAAACATTGTGGGAAAAGGAGAAAATGCTGGTTACCAGCATTTTCTCCTTTTCCCTCAGTGTTTTCAAAAGGCTTCTTTTCAGAGGTCTTTAAAAGTCGGGATTGTGTGATAAGGGTTAGACAGACAGCAAAAACCAAAATTTTGCTATTTGAAAGGATTTTTTTTTTTAATGAAAAATTTCCTTATCGGACGGTGTAGATCCAAGATCAGACTGTACATTCTGTGCAGTCTGATCTTGATCTACACTGTCAGCAAAAAGTTCTTGAGTCGCGCTTAGCAGCCTAAAGGGTTTACCTTAACCCTTTACCTCACAATCCCGACTTTGAACGACCCTGAAGAAAAAGCATGTTGAAAACATTGTGGGTAAAGGAGAAAATGCTGGTAACCAGCATTTTCTCATTTTCCCACAATGTTTTCCATCCTATCAAAGAAAAATTCCACCATTTGAGCCACACTGAAATTGTTGTCAGCAAATGCTTCTAATTTGGACAAGGCTAAAATTTTGTTGTCTGGTAAAGGGTTAAAATGGTCATTAAAAAGAAAATACGACTGAAATTTCCAGCCTGTAGTAAAATCCCAAAATTTGCAAGTTCCAAGTTCTTTTCGCTTGTAAAATCTTACCCTATCAGACAGTGTAGATCCTAGATCAGACTGCACGTTCTGTGCTGTCTGATCTTGATCTAAACTGTCTGCAAAAGCGTCTTGAGTCGCGCCTAGCAGCCTAAGGGTTATTTAATCCTTTACCACACAATACCGAGTTTTAACGACCTTGAATAAAAGGCCGTTTGAAAACATTGTGGGAAAAGGAGAAAATGCTGGTTACCAGCATTTTCTTCATTTCCCACAATGTTTTCTACCCGTCCCAGAACAAATCTTTATTTTTGAGACACATCTATTTTGTCGTCTGCAAATGCTTTGAATTAAGACTAGCCTAAAATTTTGTCGTTTGGTAAAGAGTTAAGTGGCTGTCCCCTGTAGTTATCGGACCGAGCTGTGTACTCGGGCGTGAGTGTACATTTGAGTTTTTAGTTTAGTTTTTTTTTTGACACCAATCTTTACTCGTTTCGAAGACGGGGCCAAGAATTCAGATCAAACTATCAGATTACGAGTGTTTTCAGGACTTCTCGCCAATTTCTAAACCCATTAGTGTTATTATAAATTATTAAAAAAGAACACAAAGAGCAGTCATTCTCGCACCTCACTACAAAAAATAACATGTTCTGGCAAAAGGGGGCTTAATGCATCTTCTTAAAGCATTTTACCAAGCAAGACATCACATGATCAGGGGTCCATTAAACCCACTTTGTCTGACAAGTGACTGAATCATGAGGTAGACTGGTCCCTTGACATTTGAGTGATAGCAAAAAGTTTTGGCTCAGGTGAGCCTGTGCAGACTGCGCAGGCTCACCTGGGTCAATATTTTTTGCAGGTGCATCAAGCTCCCTTTTTACAGAGCATGGCTCTTACTTTTGTCAGACTCGCATTATTATAGTAACACGGCAAGACCGGTTTTAAAACACGCGGCTTCAAAATCAGGTGCATTGTTGTATCCATTCAAGATCAGTATATAATACCGGTTAACTGATAGGTTGAATGAGATGTTACCCCGCTTTCAACATTATTTCAGTCATATCACGGCGACAGCTAGCTTATTCGTGTATTTCCTGGGTTTCACCAGTAATAGGCGAGGGCTCTGAAGTGTCTTGCGCACGGTCACTTCCACGAAAAAATGCAGTGCTTGTAGAGAGGCTCGAACCCAGGGACTTACGGCTACGAGCCCTACACTATACCACCGAACCACGCAGGACCGCTGTGTAACAACGGTAACAACGATAACAATAAACAATAGGAAGATGCTGGATGATTTGAATTTTACGAGGATAATGGTTATAAAGCATTTATAAAGCTGTCTAGAAAACAAGCGAACTGTCATTGGTCAGCATCAAAAATGACATTTTCTTCCGTCCTGGAAGGATTATTAGATTTTTGTTAGCTCTCTATCTGTAGCCGATAACATTATTTGTACAGGCGATAGTGTCTACAGATTTCCCCATAGCCCAATTGTCTATATTATTCTGTGGTAAATTATCCTTGGTCTCGCCAGTGCTAGGCTGGGACTCTCCGGTAACTTGCCTTTGAACACTTTTACGCGACCAGAGTCTCCAGAAGATGTCCAACTAAGAACCTTTAACTCTTTAGCAAACGCCAAAATTTTCGACTGATCCAAATTAAAAGTATTTGCAGACGACAAATCAAATGTTGCATATATTAGACAAGTTTTCGTTTAAAGGGTAGAAAACATTGTGGGAAAAGGAGAAAATGCAGATTAACAGCATTTCGTCGTTTTCCCACAATGCTTTCCTAAGGCTTGTCCCTCAGGGTCGTTAAAACCTGGGATTGTGTGGTAAAGTGTTAAATACAAATCGCCGCCTTACACGTTGTGTTGAGCTCATCTCTGTAAACATACTGTTTGTCTCTTTTTTAGCGCTCTGTGGGCGGGGGGGGGGGGGGAGCATTCATATTTTTCTGAAAGAGAGTCGATTAATAGAGGTAAAATAACATACAATTTTCCGAGGACGCAATAACACTACCGTCCGGGTATTAGTCAGTGCCGACAGTGAAGCGATCGCCATTAGAGAAATCCGCTGTATTTAATGCAGACTATCGATTTTTACCGCCAATTATGATTCATTTGGACATTAAATAATATTCACACTTAATATTTGTCAGTCGTCTTCGATACTTTCACTTGTTAATTTTTTCCAGTTTAGTTGATAAATTTCGTGTTACCTTAAGTTTATAATGCTATCTGTAGTGTTTGTATATTCGGATAGTCGGGTGTTGCTGACATCGATTTGTGAAATAATTAGGATTATGCCGACGCTGTAAGTTTATTCTAGCTGATTTATGTAAACTGTATCGATCGATTGGTCATCTGGTAAGCCCATTTTCAGATAGAAACAAACTGGGTGAGTGTTAATTAGAGGGGGGGGGCGTCAATAAGGGACATTACGGTAATTTGAAAGCGTGGCCATTCTAAGGCTTACTGGAACAACTACACTACATTTTAAGACTGGGAAAAATATACCAAACTGTTGGCGTTTTTATACACACACTTGATTCACAGCGTTACTAATCTAGCGATAATCAAGCTTGTATCGGTAAAATATTTGTTTGTCAGTATGGCGTTTCACGCCGTTTGTAACGTTAATTCAGTTATATCACACAACCAGTGCACCTATCCATGCTTTCACATAGTTTCTCATGGCAGTACATCGAAGAGTATTAATCCATTAATTCTTTTCCAGACGACAAAATTGAAGACTTGTCCAAATTCAAAGCATTTGCAGACGACAAATTAAAGGTGGCTACAATAGATGAAACATGCCCTTAATGGAGTGGAAAACATTATGGGAAAAGGAGAAATGCTGGTTACTAGCATTTCTCCTTTCCCCGTAATGTTTTCAAAAGCTTTCTTTTTAGGGTCCTTAAAACTCGGGATTGTGTGGTAAAGGGTTAAACAACGGAAAGTGCTCGTCAAACAACATGGCTCATTAATGTTTTATTTCTACTTCCAGTCTATATTCAAAATGTATGGAAACAGGGTGATAAAATATTTCTGGTCCACTCGGTCGAGATAAACAACGTACTACATTCCACACAGTGGTACAGCTGTAAGTGTTCATATAAATTTCATAGTCTTATTAACTCTTTACCAAACGACAAAATTTTGGACCTGACCAAATGGAAAGCGTTTGCAGACGACAAAATAAATGTGATCGAAATGTGTTTTGGGAAGGGTAGAAAACATTGTGGGAAAAGGAGAAAATGCTGGTTACCAGCATTTTCTCCTTTTCCCACAATGTTTTCGAAAGGCTTCTTTTTCAGGGTCGTTAATAGTCGGTAAAGGGTTAAACGACAGAGCACTGAACGTATGAATAAACCTTTTCGGATGTGCAGTTAAGAGTGGCTCAAAGAATGAATTCTGTCTTACAAAGTGTAGAAAACAATGAGGGGACAGGATAAAAATACCTGGTTACCGGCATTTTCTCTCTTTTCCACTCTGTTTTCAAAGCCTTCTTCTTCAGGGTCTTTAACACAAGGCATTGTCGGGTAAAGGGTAAATAATGTTTCGGCCAAAGTAGGCTACGAAGAAGCTACGAAGAAACTGACAGTGTAGATCCAAGACGGTCTGTTCAGTCTGATCTTGATCTACACTGTCCCTATAAGCATCTTAAGCCAGGTTCAGTGCTAAGTGTTAAATTGTCTATCACTATTATTCTTCTTTTTAGGAACAGTGTAGGTTAGACTTCCCGCAACGTGCTTTAGTGTCAGTTCTGTCAGTTTCCTGAGTTGTACATATAACTGCATGTTTGTTGTAGTATGACAGCCATTTGTTTTGAAAATACATGTACTAGTCTTTAAGATTGTCATCGACTTCCTGAGTGATGAACATGATACTTAATGTCGTTACGCTTTGTGGTGTTTCATATACGATTGTCGTTTTATTTTTTGAGCGAAACACTGTTATATATGTGAGTCATGCTGTGTGAAAAGGGGCCTTGATGCACCTATGAAAAGTATAGACCCAGGTCAGCCTGCGCGAAATGCGCAGGCTAACCTGGGCCAAAACTTTTCGCTATTGGTCAATTTTCTGTATGTTCAAAGACCATTCCACTTCACGATTAAGTCAGTTGTTAAAATAAGTGGCCATTATGGATCCATAATTATGTGATGGTTTGAATGGCATCATACAGCACGGAGATGCATTAAACCCCCTTTTGCGATAGCATGGCTCATGTAGTTACTGTCACTACTATCCTTTTTAGAACTGCTATCCGACGTCGCAGAAAGTTGATTCCATAAAGTTTTATTCCCCTCCAATTTGGTCTCAGAAATCTTAAACACTTTGAATTGATATTGCTTACAAGGCATGATACAATACTTGCAAACTAAATAAATCTTGTCAGTCTGACCTTTTAAAAAAATATATTATGATTTGTGTAGCTTTGTCACATAAGCTGCAAATTCTCAACTATTACGACGGAGAAGATAACTAAGTAGTTTACTATCACCAAGACTGGAAGATATAGATCTGATTTTATATGATACGCAATGTGCAGCTAAAAGTTAGTCTATAGCTTTCAATAGCCTACTTAATGTATCTATTTTAACTTTAGCGCAAAGTTGGTTATGTTCCTTTTCCCATATTGTAAATTATAGTACGTCACTCTTCATGATTGTATACGTTGTTGTATTATATTATGGGCCGGAGGCCTAAGGTATATGTAAATAAAATTGTTCAATTGTCATTACTATCAAACTAAATGTATTACACTTTCAATTGCCCTTGTGTTTTTGCAGCCCCTTATTCCTTTGACAAAGATGTTTTGTTGAAGTTGCTTGACGAGGAAAAGAACAAGTTACAGAAGAAGCTAGAAGGGTTTGCTGCCTGGTTGAAGGAAGAATCTGTAAGTAGATTTTAACCCTTTCTCACATGACAAAATTTTGGACAAGGTCGAATTGAAAAAAAAAAAAAAAAAAATGCAGATCTGTAACAGCTTAAATATAGCTTTGACAAATGATTATGTCTGTATTTCATACGGTAGAAAACATTGTGGGAAAAGGAGAAAATGCTGGTTACCAGCATTTTCTCCTTTTCCCACAATGTTTCCAAAGCCTTCCTCCTGAGGGCCGTTAAACTCGGGATTGTGTGATAAAGATTAAAGCGTGTTACACTGTACGCTCATACCTTCTGTAAATGCAAAACTTTGACAAATGTAAATACTATAGGTCGATCGAAAGTATAATTGATCCGTGCTCTGTGAAAAGGGGACTGGATGCATCTGCAAAAAGTATCGACCCAGACCAGCCTGCGCGGACTGCTATTGGTCCGTTTTCTGCATGTCAAAAGACCATTTCTACCTCATGATTCAGTCAGTTGTTATACTGGCAAAATGGTAATTACACACAGATCCATAATTATTGTAATGACTTGCCTAGTATCATGCATCATGGAGATGCATTAAGCCCCCTTTTGCCAGCGCGCGGCTCATATAGTGGAGTGCTTGGTCGCATTGATTGGGTAGCTACAGTTCCTTTGGATGTCAGATGCCTCGTTTTCTGCATTAAATGTTTGTTTTAGGCTGTATATTCATGTACACCTATATTTCTTCGCCGGAAATAAGACCGCTTTCCTGCCGTAAAATAAGAATAAGACTTCACTTGCAGAAGAATACAGAAATCACAATTTTAATCCAAAGTCTTTGTAAATACATTTGCATTGACAAAAAGTTTGTAACTTCGCTTAACCCTTTACTGCACAATGACGCCTTTTGACGCCCCTGGGAAAGAAGTCTTTTGAAAACATCGTGGGAAAAGGAGAAAATGCTGGTAACCAGCATTTTCTCCTTTTCCCACAATGTTTTCTACGCTATCAAAGAAAAGTTGTACCATTTGAGCCACATTGAAAATGTCGTCTGCAAATGCTTTGAATTTGGACAAGGCTATAATTTTGTCGTCTGGTAAAAAGTTAACTATTTCATAGGCAGTTCTCGCCGATTGATTGATACGGTCGAAAGACCGCACTGAAGGCTGAAGACTGCCTACCTACAGGGTTACAAGTATAAGACAACTTCAACCCTAAGACAACTTCAACCCTGAAGGTCAATTTTTCGGCCATTTCCCCCATAAGGCCATATGATATTTTTTTCAATTGGAAAAAAAAAACTTCGAAACGAAATATCTGAGTTTTCCTATTGGCCGATTTTCATCGCTTGATTCATGGACCAGTCAAGGGTTAAAAATTTCCGATATTGATTTTTCAGATGGATGGTACTGTAAAAAGCATACACAGTGAATCCCCGGGGGAAGGGATTTGTAAAGCGGCCCAGGATATTGATGCTAGCTTGATAGTGGTTGGGACCCGCGGGCTGGGCACAATTCGGCGCACGTTTTTGGGCAGTGTAAGTGACTACATTTTACACCACGCGAGAGTGCCTGTCCTGGTATGCCGCCATGACGACAAACACGCCAGTCATTCACAACAGAAGAAAGAATAAACGACACACACTCACAATTGAATTGAATTATTTGCTTGATTACTTTTTTAGTATTTTAGACCAATTCTGTTTATTTTCTCGTAACCCTTATCCTGCTAAATAAGTGAAATGAAACTCTCAAGTCGACTATAAAAACCAAAATTTTGCTATTTCAAAGCGGACAGGCTGGATCCAAGATCGGACTGCACGTTCTGTGCAGTCTGATCTTGATCTACAATGTCCGCAAAAGGTCCTTGAATTGCGCTGAGCAGCCTAAGGGTTACAAGATAGAGGACATACGCACAACGACTGAAACAAAAAAAAAAAAATGATATACATGTAAATGATTGGGAAAGATATCTCGTTATCGGACAGTATGGATCCAAGATCAGACTGCACGTTCTGTGCAGTCTGATCTTGATCTACAATGTCCGCAAAAGGTCCTTGAATTGCGCTTAGCAGCCTATGGATTAAAAAATAAAGGATATACGCACAACGACTGAAACAAAAAAATGATAAAAGTACATGTAAATGATCGAGGTTTCGTTCAGTCATGATCGTAGATCGAATCTGTATGTAACAATTCTCTACCAAACGATAAAATTGTAGACTGGTCCAAATTGAAAGCATTTGCAGACGACAAATTAACCGTGACACAAATAATCGGATTTGACTTAAAGATGTCAGAAAACATTTTCTAAAAATCGGAGTCAATGCAGGTTACCAGCATTTTCTTCTTTTCCCACGATGTTTTTCAAATAAGCCATGCTCCGTGGACAGGGGGTTTAATGCATCTGCGAAAAGTGTCGACACGGGTCAGCCTGCGCAATCCGCGCAGGCTGACCTGGGCCGAAACCTTTCGCTATTGGTCAATACTTCTGCATGTCCAAGGACCAGTCTACCTCATGAGTAAGTCCCATGTTAAAAAAAGTGGCTATTATGGATCCATAATTATGTGATGGCTTGATTGCTATCATGGATCACGGAGATGCATTAAGCCTCCTTATGCCAGAGCGGGGTTCAAATGCATTCTTCTTCAAGTTTGTTATAAATCGATATCCTTTGGTAAAGTGTTGAGCAGATGAGTGGATGTGATGGTTGAACCCAAACTGTCGAAGTTTAACCTTATTACCACATGACAAAAATATAGACTCGTCCAAATTGAAAGCATTTGCAGACGACAATTCAAATGTGACTCAGATGATGGAATTGGTCTTTGATATGGCAGAAAACATTGTTGGAAAAGGAGGAAATGATGGTTAGTGCTCTTTATTTCATGCTTATCGGGAAATAATGGTGGATGATGGTTTGATAGTTTCACCATTTCGACCAGTGAATTTCCCGGTTGATAAACTCACTGGTACGGAAATACCGAAAGCTGCCCTGTACTTCGCAAGTCCCAACAAAAAGTGGTTAGAAGCATGAAATAAATAGAATATTTGGGTATTTTTTTTCGGTGCAAGATCGAAATTTATTTCGTCTCGTGAACATCAAACGGTAATATTTTCACTCGTGGTTGCACCACTCGTGAAAATATTACCAATGAGGTTTACTCGATGAAATAAATTTGATCTTTCACCGAAAAAAAAAAACAAATACCCTTTATTTCCGTGCAATTTTAAAGTTGCTTTCGCCGAAAAAAAAATCTCGCCGTATTGGACAGTGTAGGCTCAAGATTAGACTGCACGTGTTGCGCAATCAGATCTTGATCTACACTATCCATTAAAAAAAAAACAGTAAGAATTAAGAAGTGCTACACACTGCTTCGTTTTGCATTGTATCTGTTTAGTATTGAGTTAACCTGTGCGTAGGCATTATATTAATCAGAAATTACGGCCTATCTTTAATTAGAGTATTAGAATGTATAGCTTTAATAATGTAATAATGAATTTATACAGAAAAATCGAGTATTTTATGTTCCTAAAGAAGACAGGTTTGTAAATAATGGGGGAAAAGGAGCAATTACCTTGTTACATTCAAATGGGCCGCGCTCTGTGAAAAAGGGGCTTAACGCAACTGCAAAAAGTATCCACCCATGTCAGCCTGCGCAGTCCGCGCAGGCTGACATGCGTGGAAACTTTTTGCTACAGGTCATTTTTTGTTTTCATTTCCAAGGACCAGTCTACCTCATGATGTAGCTGGTTTATTGACAGAATGGATTTTATAGTTCCTTGATCATGAGATCACTTGCTTGGTATCGTGGATCACGGAGATTCATTAAGCCCCCTTTTGCCAGAGCACGGCTCAAGTGCTTTTTCCTTCTTCCATTGTTTTCCATACAATTCAGTGTTTGAGCCATGCGCTAAGAAAAGAGGGTTTAATGCATCTGCAAAACGTATCGACGCATGTCAGACTGCGCAGTCCGTGCTGGGCGACCTGAATCGAAACTTTTTGCTATTGGCCAATTTTCTGCATGCGAAAGGACCGTCCTTCCTCTTGATTCAGTTGATTGCTCGACATAATGGCTTGTTTTTTAGATCCATGACATAATGGCATGCTTGACATGATGCATCACTGACATGCGATAAAACCCCTTTCGCCAGAGCATGGCTTACATATTTTTCCCCTTGTTCAATTGTTTTTCTATGCAATTCAAAAAATATGACCCATGCTCTTGCGAAAGGGGGCTTAATGCATGTCTGCGATGCATGATACCAGGCAAATTGTGGATCCATAAAATCAATTTTCTCTCACAACCGACTGAATTATAAGGTACACTTGTCCTTTGACCTGCAGAAAATTGACCAAAAGCAAAAAGTTTCGGCCCGGGTCAGCCTGCGCGGACTGCGCAGGCTGACCCGGGCCGAAACCTTTTGCAGATGCATTAAGCCCCCTTTTCACAGAGCATGGTTCATAATTTCCATTCGTTTAAATGTCATTGTTTAATTCGCTTTTGAAAGTTCATCGGTAGATCTAAATCTTAAATTGATAACGTTGGTACTTGAATGAAGACGGGTTATTATAGTGACCATTGCTGTCATATTTCTTGCAGACGAAGTTGCCTAGAGATTGTATTGGTTTTCTTGTACTCAGATCAGTTTGCGAACGGCATAGCTCTATATCAGACTGCGAGTTTTGTGCAGTCTGATCTTGATCTATACAGTCCGCAAAAGTGTATTGCGTCGCTCTAATAAGCATAAGGTTTATGATCAGCTGATTAGAAGAGGCCTAACTTTCCTTGTTGATATGTTTGTAGTGTCAGTATATTTATGTTATCCTGTATCCGGGGCCATTGAAATAAAGGGTTGTAAATTTCATGAAGTGTTTTTGAAGTTTAATTTTCTTTGATGTTTACGAATTTCTGTAAGATAAATCACCTTGTATTTATGTACTAAAAGACCCAAATATTAAAAATTCAGAATAGTTTATATGAAGCACATCTTATACAATATCAGGCAGCGTAAACCACAGATCATGCTGCACATTTGTGCAGGCTGATCTTAATCTGCAATGTCCACAGAAGCACTACATGTTACCGTCAGTAGATCAAGAAATATTGAAATCTAGCCATAGTAATACATTATAAATTAGTTTCGACCCGACAGAGCGATTACAATGACCCACATTTCGCCATTCCGTTGAGGACAGTTTTAGCAAACATTTTCGATGATCTATCAAAGCTAAAGATGACCACGAAAATGGTTTGCAGTTTTTGCATGATGAGAATAAAAAAAAGTTCAAATTACATTATTTTTGTTTTCCTTTTAATGTTGCCGAATAAAACCCGACAAAACGTCCGCTGGCTCGCAGTTCAACGTTGATTTTAGCTTAGCTCCTTTACCACACAATCCATGCCGAGTTTAAAGGATCCTGACAAAGAGAGCTAATGAAAACATTGTGGAAAAGGGAGAAAATGCTGGTAACCAGCATTTTCTCCTTTTTCCACAACGTTTTCTACTCTTTCAGACACAAACTCCATCATTTGAAGCGCTTTTTGTTTGTCGTCAGTACTGATTGATTTTAAAATAGACTAGTTTGAGATTTTTCTTGTTTGGTAAAGGGTAAAGAAGCTTGATCGTTCGTGATAAATTGTTAAATCTAGAAGCTTCACAAAAAGATCTCACTATATCACTACTCTGAATACGAACGCTTTTGAAAACATTTTCAGAAGATGCGAAGATGCCGGCAACCTGCATATTCACCCACCCCGAAATAGTTTCTACACTTTCAAAGACAAATTAATCCCATCAGAACAGCCACATTTAATTTGTTGCCAGCAAATGCCCTCGAAAAGAACACGTCTAAAATGTTACCATATTTAATATCTTTGCAAGTTTTATACAATAATATCTTGTCATTTAATTCTGACCACCAAAACCGGAACTGGAGAATGATGCACCACATAGTCACTAACGCTTCCCATAAATGTCCGCCGCCATTTACCAAGTCCTCGACTTCCGGTTACAATAATGTCTGCGCCCTCTTTTGTTGCAGCTTCTACAATTTTTTCGCCTGGTTCTCCGTTAAACTGTTTTACGGTTCCGTTCACCTGGAAACATTATAAGTATTTATGACATTCACTCGGATCGGAAACCTTATTCAGCAGTTCGATTAACCCTGTACTGCATGGCAATATCTTAGACAATTCCAAATTGGAAGTAATTGTAGACGACAAAATAAATATGACTCGAAATTTGTTTCTGGAAGGACAGAAAACATTGTGGGAAATGGAGAAAATGCTGGTTACCAGCATTTTCTCCTATTCCCACTATGTTTTCAAAAGCCTTCTTCATCAAAAGGCGGCATTGTGTGGTAAAGGGATAAATCCTCATGATTTCGTTTTTTGGCCAAAAGTTTACCATTTTCCAACGCACATGACGGTGCGGTCGAAACAGCATTCTAACCAGTATAATCTAACATATTGTCTTAAACAGTTTGAACAGCGTCAAAAATATGAGCAATGCTCCGGCAAAAGGGGACCTAAAGCATCTCCGTAATCCATTTTACCAAGCAAGTCATCACATAATTTTGGATCTATAAAATCCATTTTTTTTTTTGTCTAACACCCGACTGAATAATGAGGTAGAATGGTCTTTTAACATTCAGAAAATTGACCAGTAGCGAAAAGTTTTGGCTCAAGTCAGCCTACGCGGACTGCCCTGTGTCGATACATTTCGCAGATGCATTAAGTCCCCTTTTCACAGAGCATGGCTCATATTAACTCGGCCTTTTTCCACGGCTATCAATAGTATCCACTAAAACTCAAAAAGATTTTATCTTGCAGTCTTTACTAAACAAGAGGGCGGTATAGATCCAAGGTTAGACTGCACATTCTGTGCAGCCTGATCTTGATCTATACTATCTTCAAAAGCCCCTGTTGTCGCCTATGGTGCAAAAAAGGGAATTAACTCACAACCCCTAGCATACTAGCCCTGTACGTGACTACAGGGGAACCCAAAAAATCAAGGAGACTGGTCTTTACTCACCCCCTCCATTTTCAATGTCTCGTTGAACTTTGCCATTGTTAGTTTGGATCTGCCTTGTTCCTGCTCCACCATTTTGGTTATCAGAGCAGCATCTGCAGTCATTGTTGCTGCAAATCGAAAACAAGGCATTCATATCGACCACATGATGAAATTAATGAAGTGATTTTTAGTGCCCTCGTAACAATGGTACATACATAGTGGTAACGATTAATCATATTGAAACATTAAACATTATAATCATTGACCTTCTTGTTGCTGGTGTATCGAGGACACAACATTTAAACAGCAATTCTGGAAAATTGTTGTCCTTTTTAAGGTCTTCTGGTCTTACAATTATGTTTTAAATCTTTCACTACCGATGACGACTTCAGTAGTTTTTGCGGATGGTGTCGATCAAGATCAGACCACACAGAACATGCAGTCTGATCTTTGATCTACACCATCCGCTAACTGATGCTAGACTGTGACTCAATTCATCTTCCACGGAAGTGGCAATGCACCTTTCGACCTTGAAAAAGTCTCATTTTTTGAGCTGGTAGTGAAAAGAGTTAAAAAAGAAAGACAAGTTGCATGCAGCAACATTTTAACGTCATGCCAGAAGTTGTTTCCAACACGTCACGTCATTTAATTGTACATATCGAGTATTTTGCTTCTTAAAGCCAGTCTGACGGTATCTCAATGTCGAGATACATACCAATGATAAAGATAGATATATACGCAATAAATTATCGTTATAAGTCCCTCGACCAGCTAAGCTAGTGGACTCGTCCATTTAAATGAGCGATGCTCTGTGGAAAGGGGGCGTAATGCATTTGCAAAAATATCGACCTGGGCCGAAACATGTTGCTCTTTGTCAATTTGTTGCACGCCCAAGGACCATTCTACCTCAGGATTCAGTCGGTTGTTAGAGTGGATTTTATGGACACATGATTAACCCTTTCCCAAACGACAAATTTTGGACGGGTCCAAATTGAAAGAATTTGCAGACGACAATTTTAAATTTGATGAAAATGGCAGAAAGGTCTCAAACAGGGTGGAAAACACTGCGGGAAAAGGAGAAATTGCTCGTTACGAGCAATTTCTCCTTTTCCCACAGTGTTTTCAAAAGACTTGTACTGCGGACACAGGAAAACCAGGGCTTGTTTGGGAAAGGGTTAAGTGATGACCTGCTAAGTATCATGCATTACGGAGATGCACTTAATGCCCTTTTCTAAGAGCATGGCTTAAATGTATTTGTTGAAATCATTCGCTGTGTTTCTTTGAGATATATTCCGGCATAATTTGCAGGTTCACGTCTCTCCATTTAAAAAAAAATAATAATAATAATGCAGATCGAGACCAAACGCTACGTTCTGCGACTGCTGTATGTGCTTACAAAACTTTTTACAAAAATTCAGTACGTACGTGTCACCACGATACTCTTATACTCAGGAATATGAGCAACGATGACGTAATCCCCTGGCTTGTATATGTTCTCCAAACACCCTGTCACAATAGATATCACATTATTTGAACCATGCTCTGACAAAAGGGGGCTTAATGCATCTTCGTGATCCATGATATCAAGCAAGTCATTGCACAACTGTTGATCCATAAAATCCATTTTGTATAACAACAGGCTGATTCACAAGGTACACTGGTCCTTTGACACGCAGAAAATTGACCAATAGCGAAAAGTTTCAGCCCAGGTCAGCCTGTGCTGGACTGCGCAGGCTGACGTGGGTCGATACTTTTCGCAGATGCATAAGCCCCCTTTTCACAGAGTGCGGCTCATTTAATCTTTATCCTGCTAAATACGCTAAATGAAACGTTCAAACGTAAAAACTAGAATAATGTTACTTCAAACTTATCTTTTTTTTTGGGGGGGGGGGGACGAAAAATGGCGCCTTACCGGACAGCGTAGATCCAAGATCAGACTGCACGTTTTGTGCAGTCTGATCTTGATCTACACTGTCCGCAAAAGGTCAGTGAGTCGCGCTTAGCAGCCTTGGGGTTGGTAAGTTCTTCTCTACTGTAGATTTCCGTTTACCGAAATGCAGTTTCCGAAACATGGTGTAAAATTCAAAGGGGCACTGTGTCATTTCCTTGTCTATAGTACTCACATCATACCATGATGATACAACATGCACGTAACGTGAATGTTTACTTAAAATATTCTTAACCCTTAGGCTTCTAAGCGAGACTCAATGACCTTTGGCGGACAGTGTAGATCAAGATTAGACTGTACATAACGTGCAGTCTGATCTTGGATCCACATTTTGCGATGTGAAGATATTTTTTCCCAAAAAATAAGTTTTAAATAGGAAAATTCGTGTTTTTACTATAGGGTTGAGATTTTCATATGATTTATTTAGCAGGTTAAGGGTTAATATACAGACAGATGTGTCTGCTGGTACAGTTTTATCCAACATATAAACTCCCTTATGGGCCTCACAGATTGTGACACGGCGTCAACCCATTCGGCATACCTCGGGTGATCCGGTGATCAAATCCCTCGGCTGTATCACGTAGCTTGATATGCACCTACACGGTACATTTCGCACATCTCCGGAAGCACTCCGCTTTACCGTTATTGAAATTGCAAGGCTCCTCTTTAGAAAGAACACATGAGTAAATTTTCTGTCGTTATCTTTTTAAGAGTATTTCAGTCGGCAAACAGTTTGTACATTCAATTTTTAGCGTGGTTTATCAATTCCGTTAGGAGCTTTCATCGACAGATCGATAGAAGTGAATAACTTCACAGTGGTTGTTCATGTCGTTGCTAAGCGATCTACAGGGGCGCCGCCATGTTTAAGATCATGTGATTGGTAGTTCAAAATGGAAGTCTCCTTTATACAGACGAGGTTAGATGTAGGTACGGAGTCGGCCGAGTTGTGACGAATGGGCGTCAACCCAGGTTGGCAAAACGAGGCAATAGCGACCAGGGAACGGACATATTTCATTTAGAAAAATGATTATCAGATTTAATCGTATATGATTAGAAAACAATTCACATTTCAAAATATATATTAAAAAAAAAAAAAAAAAATGAGAAGCACCTTAAGGAATGGAATCGCAGGTGGTCAGTCCTTTTTCGAGAAAAAATCATTTTCTAACAATATAAATGTAGGCTATATATAATAAAAGAAATAATAACTACAACTAAACGAATGACAATTTCGCTTCGAAAGCATACGAACGATGGAATAACATCGCCCAAGCAAAAGTTGTTTATCTCTTTACCAAACGAAGTTCTAAAGAAGTTCAAATTGAAAGCATTTGCAGACGACAATTTCAATGTGGCTCAAATGGTTCAATTTTTCTTTGATAGAGAAAAAAAAAAACATTGTGGGAAAAGGAGAAAATGCTGGTTACCAGCATTTTCTCCTTTTACCACAATGTTTTCAAAAAGCTTCTTTCTCAGGGTCGTTAAAACTCGGGACTGTGTGGTAAAGGGTTATGAGACACAATAAATAAACCACGAGGTTTATTCGTTGCGCCTCATAACTCACAGCCGTGGTTACTTGAACGATAAAAAGAAGATTATTTCGATTCTGACATGACCATTCGATTCTAACATGACCAACTCTTGATCAAAGGAAAGCAAGCCCATAATGAGAAACAATCAAAGTACTGAAAGTACTGACAGACAAGCGAATTTGATTGATTGATTGTTTGTATGGTGTTTAACCCTGTTTTCAACATTATTTCAGTTATGTAGCGGTGGCCAGTGCACATATACATGCTTTCCAGGAGTTTCTTTTACCAGTACTCCGCACAATATTCTTTCCAAGCCCCTGGCTTCATTCCCACATAACCATCGTCGAAACGTGAGAGAGAAATGAATCCTGTCCCAAGGACTAAATCATCAATCGTCGGAAAGAAATTTGCCGAGTCTGGGATCGAACCAACGACCTCCTGTTCTCAAGTCCTGTATGCTACCGTCTGAGCTGCCGGGGCTATGCATGCTAATGGTTAACTATAATCCAGTTTAAGTTTTACCCTTAAAATGCTAAAAAATACTAAATGAAACTTTCAAGCCAATGGTAAACACTTGAATATTGCTATTTCAAAGTTACATTTTGGAGAAAATATATCCTCTTATTGGACAGTGTAGATCCAAGATAAGACTGCACGCTCTGTGCAGTCTGAACTTAATCCACACTGTCCTCAAAAGGTCATTCAGTCACGGTCATTCAATAATGAATGACTGAAGGAATGACAAGAGTTCCCTGTCCACTGAGGGTTAATACAGCTGGGATTTGCTAAAAGTTACAAGTAATACCTATTAATAGATTCATTTATAATCTTACAGTAGGAATGAGTGATTCTCTGTTTTCCATAGGTCACTTAATTTACATATAAGCAAAGATCTTGTATCTTGTAAATGGCGTCTTGTTCATTTTATTACTTTGTAAGATGACATGTTCAAATTGGAGTGGTAGAGATTTATTTTTTGTGTGAAAATTGTCAAATGTAACAGAATTAAGATTTTTAACAGAAAGAAGTATTTTCTGTGAGGCAGTATTTGGCAACTGTGGGGTTTTTTTGTTTACTTTGACTCTAGGTCAGTCATGATGCCTATAGACTAGCTTTGCTAGTCTAAAAACGGATGCGGATTAATCGCCTTGAATAAACTTATGGCTGTTCCAGTTACTAACGAAAACAAAACCCCACAGACGAGTCGGTAAATAGAAGAAAAAAAAAAAAGAGTCAAAATTTCAATAAAACCTTAGACATCAAACACAACAAAAAACGCAGTTTTACTATTACATTTCTCCCCTCTCAAACAACAAAGAAGAATGAATATAACGTGTCACGTTAGAATTTTAAATTCTAAACAAGACTGACAGAAGGGCCAGATACCTTTGATCAGAATCTAGAACGAAATGCGTCTAAATGAACACATTTCTGCAGAATCCTTACGCTGATAATGATGAGCGTGATACTACGGGCTTTTTTTTTTCTAGATCATGATGAGACCGTACAATTGTACAGTCTGATTTTTTATGTAAACTACCTGATGTTTTTTCTGAGATAGTCATAACAGCCTTGAATATGCGAGGTTTATTCATTGTCTATTTACCAAAGAATTCCGAGCTTTAACCCTTATCCTGCTAAATAAGTTAAATGAAACTTTCAAGCCGATTGTAAAAACCAAAATTGTTGGTACATGTATTTCTAAGTTATCCGGCTTGGGGAAATATCCCCTTTACCAGGCAGTATAGATCCAAGGTCAGACTCCATGTTCTGTGCAGTCTGATCTTGGTCTATACTGTCCGCAAAAGGTTATTAAGTCGCCCTTAGCAGCCTAAGGGTAAATTCTTTGTATTCTGACTTCTGATTTTTTCCAGATGTCAATAAAAATTTTATGAGTTACTGGTGATGAAAGTGGAAGGCTTTACCTGAGTAAACAAACTGGTTTTGATGCTTATCAGAGAGAGAGAGAGAAAGAGACGCAGAGAGAGGCGCAGAGAGAGAGAGAGACGCACAGAGAGAGACGCAGAGAGAGAGAGAGAGACATACAGAGAGAGAGAGACATACAGAGAGAGAGAGAGAGAGAGACAGAGAGAGAGAGAGAGAGAGAGACATACAGAGAGAGAGAGATACAGAGAGAGAGACATACAGAGACACACACACACACAGAGGGAGAGAGAGAGACATACAGAGAGAGAGACAGAGAGAGAGCTTTACGGCCATTGCACAGACAGACATACAGACTAATATCTTAAGATAGATCGATAGATAGATAGATAGATACCACAAGACAGACAGACACAAGAAGGCAGACAGACACATACATACATTTTAGAGCCAACTCCGAATGTTCACTACCATCAGCACCCACTAGAATACGTTTGTTCCTACTATGTTTAGCAGCCATTGTGTTTGAAGTCAAGTATCATAATGCTCTACACGTGTCGGAATCTAATGTTTAGCGTATTAGTCAGGTACAGACAGGAACCTGGGAGCTGTTTCTAGGCATTCACCCTTGTCTAAGCAGGAGCCGACCACTGACGTCCACAGCAAACAGCACAAACAAAAATCAGGCTGCATTGATGTGTAGTCTGATCTTGAGTTAACCTGTTCGCCAACCTTTACATGAAAAAGAAATATTCCGTGTGTGGTGATGAATGCATGGTAGGCCTATTAAGTTTTAAATCGTATCCTAGTAACTGATCATAAGGGTTTAATAACCCTGTTTTAAGAGTAAGAAGGAACACTACGATGTACCTGTCCAGAGTGAATGCGTTAATTGCATGTGAAAGAGAACTACTGGGCCCTGCCGACAAGTGGGTGGTTTTTTCTGATTAACTTACTTGATAGGCCCTTCTCCCGGCTCAGTGTAAATGTCGGGGAAAAATCAAAGCGCTGAAAGTACACTCTGCGCTGACAGTTGCTATACACCCTACGACTAACTATAGACCTCTTTCCGTACCATATGTAGACTGGCTGAAACTGACACTGTCCGTCAAATAACTTCTGGTTAAAAACTGGAAGAACGGTCAACTATAGAGTGATTGAAAATGAAACTAACCATTGAGTATCCATGACAGAAGAGAGAATTAAAGGCCCTTTTATGAGCTTACGGACATGTTACAATAAGAGAAATTCCAGTTCCAAATTTAGGATTGTTCGCCCGGGCTTGTTCGTGCCATGGAAACTGTAATTTTGTAAAGATCTGAACACGTCAACCTATTCTTTTTCTGTTAAATTGGAATAGAAAATACTTCAAGAATTCTATACAGGAAAAAACTAGACAAAATCTATGGAAGGGTACCTAGAATAATTCAAGTTTACTTGCAGAATTCTATTTTTTTCTTTGGGGGGGGGGGGTGAATACAAAATTGCGATAAAATTATCCTTTCTATAAAAATGTAAATGAAAATCAAATTTTCTGGATGTAGCTGTCTGGCAATGCTATTATAATTTTTAAAGCAAAAGTCATATTTTTTAGAATTTGAGGGTATAATGTTACCGTGGAAACAGGCATTTAACAATAAAATGAAGACATAAGTAGTGTTCATAGCGTATGTATTGGGACCCCCAATCTGAAATAAAGCATAAACCATAAAATCCACCCCCCAATAACCACAAAATAGCAATATATGGCCTACATTAATATAAAAAAAAATCCATAATATTCCTATGTCCCCCCCAAAAAATATGCATAATTTAAAAATAAAAACCTTAATATACCTATGTCCTGGAAAAATCCAACCATAGCAACAACCACAGAAGATTTGGAAAAAGCCAGTGGAAATTTTAAAAAAAAAAATTTTAAAAATTATTTTCACCGAAAATGAAGATGCAAAAAAAGCATAGGACAAAATGAAGGGGGAATTTACATTATAAACTCATTCCAAAACTTAGCGTCACCTTGAATTATTCATTCCCCCATTTCCCCATTTCCTCATCATTTTAGATTACCGACTGATCCCCCCATCAATCTATTACATGGATTTTTATTTCTCGATTCCCCTGAGTAAATCATAATCATCATCATTTTACACAAATGAAATTTTCTTACTCCCCAAGCAGAAGTAAGAAAATTATAATATCAACCTCCTCTCTTAAACATCTTTACTTAACTTCAACTTTTTTAAAAAAAATTGTATTTTTGCTAACCAAGCAAAGATGCTCACACCGCACCACACAAATAAATTTTTTTTACCCCAAATCATAATCATTCTCCCACATCGTCATTCCCCACATCATCATCCAGTCCCCCACAAGTCATATTATCATAATCTAGCGAATGAAATTTTCTTACTCCCCAAAGAAGAAGTAAGAAAATTGTAATGTTAAAAAAAATTGAAAACGGTTTTGAATACAACGGTAAAATATATATAAGAGAAAAAGATGAGTAAAAGATTATTTAGAAAAAGTAATTTTATTAGAAAACTATTTGATGGTATGAAAGATGATTCTGCCATCAATATTATTTATATCATGAATAATGAAGCCGATAAACTAGGAGAAAAAATAGAAGATGCTTCATTGAGGCATTTAAAAAAAGTTGTTGATCGTTTAAATCTAAAGTCTGAGTTTAGATCTTATGCAAAAAGTTTTAAGAGCATGGATCATAAGATATATAAATTTTTTTTACAAAACCATTTGATAGAATTAACTAAAGAATTAACCAGTTATGGAAAAATGTTTGAACGAGAACAAGAAGTTAAAACTAATAGAAAACACAGAAAACAAAGAATAAAAATAATTAATTGTGCGGGTGAAATACAAGAAATAGAATGTATCTTTAATGAAGACTTAGTAAAATCTTTTACTACGGAGTATCAACAATACAATAAACATTATGAAGATAGCAACTAATACAACAAATATATAACCTTTTTCTAGGTTATATATTTTCTTGCCCCCTGTTGCTCGTATTTCTTTTTATCCGCTTTTTATCCTATAATGACCCAATGCTAAAGTGCTCTTTTTATCGCTTAAAATATATCTTTTATCATAAACATGGGATAAAGCCTTTTTATTAACTACATTAGTGGTGATAATGTGATTATCGCTTCTAAATATGGCCATATATCTATGGTAATCCTCTTCTTTAAACAAACAATCTTTATAATTCTCAAGCTTTAATTCATTCTTTGCAACTGATCTGTTTACTCCTTTACATTTTTTTATTTCTTCTTCTTCTCCCATCCATTGCAACTTTCCTTTTTCATCTAAAATTGGTTTTGGTTTTGGATTATCATTGGTTTTCTCCTCTCTTTTGATGGGTAAAGTTTTAATGGCATATGATTTCGGTGATAGTCCGACATATTCTATTAAAATATCACCTGCTAACTCATCTTTAAAGGCACCTGGAACCTTTTCATTTTTATTAGTATATAATGGATGCTCTTTTGGATAATTGCTAAAATCATACATGATTGTATCAGTATCTTCTCTAATATCTTCATACAAATCTTCGGTTTCTATTTGAAGAATGGAACTGTCTGTATCTGTATAGCATAACTTTACTTTATCTCCATATTTTGCTTTGAAATGTTTATAGAAAGTTTCATACATTAAAGTCTTTGCTATATCTAATACAGAAATGCCTAAGTAAAGCGGTTTATTAAATAGTATAGTGTTCTTTTTCATATGAACTGCTGTAAGATTTTCATCAAATATTGTGGCATGATGAAAGTTTGGTTTTGCTGTGAGTTTTTTATAGGAATCCTTTTCCCCATTTACTAGCTTTATATTTACTCTCTTTCTTGGATTTTCCATAGTTTTACCGAAAAGGGAATTCATCATAAACTTAGCAGAGTCCTTTTCAGCAGTAGTTTTTTTTATTCCTTTTTCCTTATCATCCTTTCTGAGATTAACATTTAAATCTATATATTTTTTAATATCGGTGCTCTCTTCGAACTTAATGGCTCTATGGATTTTTTTAAGTTTTAAACCTAAATCTAAATAGAGCTCTAAAGCTTTATAATGAAGAACATAATTATTTTTATCATATAGATTTGGAACGAGTTTTTCAACATTATTAATTTTAAGTTTTTCTGGAGCAAAAGGGTAATCATTAAAGTAATCATGTAATTTTTCTGGAATCTCTAAATTTACCTCAAGAAAACAAGGATAATGTCTCCAATTCTGTAATTCACGTTCATGCATCCATGTAAAACCTCCACAGGGTAGAGGTTGAGTCATAGCCCATGGATAGAGACTGTTAGCATCTATATAAAGTAAATATGTGGAAGGTTCGTGCGGATCATACAAATCACCCATATATTTATTATTAGCTTTAGCATATCTCAGGCTCGGCATGCATATTCCTCCTCTACTTGCCTCTTCAAAAAATAAGAGCATATCTTTATCAGATAAAAGTTCAAGATTAATATTTGTTTTCTTTAACATTGCATCTAACGTTAAGCCAGGAATGGTGAAGTACCATGAAGGGTCTAACTCATAATTATTTAAACAATTTTTTCTAAAGTTTTCAAAGACATCGGCGGATAAAAGAACATCCATCTTATTATAAAGCTCTAAATAATCGCGAAGACTATTTGTTTTAAAAGTATGGTATAGTTTTTTTTACGCGTTCATAATCTTCATCTGAGATATGTTCTTTGTTAAGCTTGAATAGAATGCTTCTTTTAGAGGTATTTTATATTCTTCTAACTTTTCGAAAGAATCGAGGTATTCATAAGGGAAAGGAGGTTTTTTTCTTATAAGGTCTAAATGAATATTAAGGGGGTAGTTGTCATAACTAGAAAGGATTTTTAGCTCCTTATTATTTAAAGCTGATGAAAGTTTATCTAGACTTTCGGGTAAAAACATATGAGTATCGAGAAACCTGATTGAATGGGATATATTTTTACCCACAGAAATATATTTACTAACACTGATATATTTTTCTTCGCTATTAGGAATACAATCAATGCGTCCGCCAAATTTAGCTAAACTTTTTATAAAAAGATGACAATCATATCCTTTAAAATTATGAAAATAAACTGGCGTGAAGTTTGGAGTTCGGGCGTTTAGATTGCATTCATTGTGTGCGGGGCCCCTATATTTGCCAGTAAAATGACAATGATCCTTTACTTTAGTATTTTTTGGTGTAAAATTACTTTTTCCACATATCCAACATTTCCAATTCTTCTTATATTCGATCTCTTGATCAGGTGTGATTTTCATATGAGCTGGTTTTTGGTAATATTCTTGATGAATCATCTTAACATCTGATATTAACATTTGGATAAAAACTTCTTCGACGTCTTTTCCCACATATTGTCTTAATGTTGGTGGAAAAACTTTATCGTCAAAACATTTTATAAGATATGAAAACCCACATGGAATATGAGTATGAGTTTTTATAGTTTTAGTGGTTCCTTCTTTTTCAGTTACTGGTTTCAGTATGCATTCGAAATCAGCATGTATAATAAACGGAACTTCAATCTTTCTATTTAAATGCTCGAACTTTAAAGGTGTGTGAGGATCTGGCATTATTGGAAGAATAGGATTATGTTTTCTGCAAAGTTGCTTATGTTTTTCCAAAAGATCTTCTCTTCCGAAAGAAGACAAGCACCTTTTACAAAAAAACTTTTTTCTCGTAGAAGTCGATATTTGACTTCGAAATAATCTGCTATAGTCTTTTATGAGAACATAATGTGTGTTTAAACCATTTTTTAAGTAAAGTAAATCAGCATGATTGGATCTCTCTTCTTTAGTAATTCTTATTGGATAAAAAATTATTTTTTCCTCTTCTTTTTTCTTTTTTTTATACCCGTAAACATTAATGCTTGTGTTCGGATTTTGTGCTTCAAACTTATTAATATCTCTAATCTTAACTGGACACTGTATTCCATCCATATTTAATTCTTTTACTTGCTCTTTTAATTTTATAGTAATCCTTTCCAAATGTTTTTCTTCTGGATTTAGTATTAGTAATTTTCTTGCTGCTACACAAAGAGGAAAACATCTATCATCATCATTTTTGATATTAATACAGGCTTTTTTGTTTGCAATGAAGGGCGGAAGAGGAATAAAGCTTGAACCTCTTAAAGGAATAGTGTTGGCAATATGTAACTTTAAATGATTAATTTTATCAACTTCCCAACCACTACCTTTTCTCAAAAAGTTTTCAAGGTTCTCCAAAACCTCTTCCGTCATATCATCATAAAGTGCATCTTTGTCCGTTCCTTCTAGGTTATTTTCCTGTTCATTAGAATGGAAATGAGCAGGCACAGGTAGTGTTTTTTCCCCAAGCACATATTTAACCATTTGGCATTTAAGAACAAGCTTTACTTTAGTTTCTGTATTTCTGTCTAAAATATTAACTATATAGCGTTTTGCATGAAATAAAAAACTTCTAACATCGTTATCTTCTGTCCCCTTAATCTTATATTGCCTAAACCACCCCTGTAATGAAGACCTGCCTTCTATTACTTCTAATGGTGGCGGTGGTCTCCATGGTTGAGGTGATGCTCTAACAGGCGGTGGTCTTGGTGGATGTGGTGGGTAATGTTCTCTAAGATTTGAAGTAATGTGATTTAAAACATGAGGAATCTGTTCCTCTCCCGCATTGCCAGTTAGCCAATTAGTAAAATTAGTCACCCCCTGTCTTATCCTTTCAGGGATAACTCGTCTGTACATATTAGATGCAAGCCTTTGACCAGCATCGGTGAATCTTCTAAATATGGAACTCATGTTTTATTATAAAAACTAAATTCTTTAACTCAAATCTTATTATGAATTTTCTCTTCATAATAAGATTATTGAATGCTTATTTTATATTTATCGTTCCAAACTCTTCCATTCCAGTTTCCAATCGTTTGAGGAGATTTATCTATAAATTTACCTGCTTTATAAAGTGATGGAAAAGTTATGCTTTCCCCCGTTTCAACATCCTCTAAAGTAACCTGTCTCGGGTTTTTTAAAATCGTCTTTAATCGATCATAATTTATTAACTCATTATTTTTAGTTCTTTCTCTTTTCTTCTTCTGTTTGATTTCCTCCTCAGGATATAGCCCATGCTCTTTTACTACATCGGCTAATTTCTTTTTAGTCCAGTAAGAGTAAAACTTTATACCATTATCTTTTAAAATCTTTTTTTAAATCAACAGCCTTTATCATTTTATATCGAGAAAAATTACTTAATATACTACACTCATTTTATTCCCGTCACTCTGGAAGTTAATCAACCTATCACTAAGTAAAACCGCATATGCTAGAGTATTTACGGGAGGATTTTCATCAAATGTTGCCTTAATATGAATATCAGTTACGGAATATTTTAACTTTTCGCTTTGCTTCGATACGTCAAACACAAACAAAGGAAAGAGAGTTTTATAATCTGAAGGAGTAATATTAGGGTTTGATACTAATTCATCCATGTTAAAAAACTTCTTTCTAAATAAAGCAGCTTCACTATATATTCTACTTATCTGATTAGAACGAAAATCTATATCGAAATCATAAGCCGGATATTTTCTTGGGCCAAGCATTACATAAATATTTTTACCTCTTAAGTGGTCAAATATGGCAGGGTTTTGTTCTTGCTCACCACTTTTACCAGTTTGAAAACCAACAATTAAAAAACGTGGCACCTCAGGGGATGATTTGGATGATAGTCTCCAAGTAAAGCCTGAAGCCTGTGGAACCGCAATAGAATCACTCTGTATCATTCTATACCCAACTGGAAATTTTTCTTTCTTTTCTATAAATTTATGAAGTTCCAGCCTATTACCAATTTCAGGCTCCACATGTGGCATAAACCAAGATACTTTCAGTAAATTAACTCGACCAGCATCGGTTCCACCAGCTCTAAAAATTACATCATTGTCATCATTTCTTGTTAATGTAAGAGTTTGTTTCATACCATATAGAACTTTGGTGTAATCTTCACAAAAACCGAATATATGTTTTAAAGGAATCCTAAAACTAAATGTTCCAACTGGAACAGAACTAAAAATCCACTGTTTTGTTACTGAAAAACCGGCATTAGTAGCACTGTCTGCATTGGCTTCAGTATCCTTATACCATAGTTGGTTTAACCCCTGTGATTTAGAAAAGTCATCCGGGTATTTTAACAGTCCGAGCATTGATGTAGTCTGTCCGGGGTAATTAATGGATTCTATCTCTTGTCCGCTAAGTTGGTATTTGATATTTTTAAACAGATGCATCAGGCCGTTATTTGTTAATGTAACCTCGTTAGCCGCTCCATAAACTGTTCCATCATTTTTTACTAATTCTCCTATGATTTGTAAGTAAGACTCGGAAGGATGATAAAAAATATCTTGAGTTTCGATTTCAATTCTTATATTTCCTCCAGAGTTGTTTAAATTAGTTCCTGTAATAGGTTCATACTCATGATATTCGTACTCATCAATACTATCATCTTTTATAATTGATGCTTTTATGCCTAATATGTCCATTTTATATATGCAATTATAATTTTTTAAATTAAAATTATAATTGAGTCGATATCTTAAATTGTCTTAATCCCCGAACCGCTATTTAATTCCTTAATTAAATCTTGTATAGCAATGGCGCTACCATCTATCAAGGTATTAATATTTTGTGATGCAGGTTGAGTTGTTGTCGGCTTTGGAGCATATTTTTCTAAAATCTTTTTAGATTTTGGTGTTAAAGCCTTTTCAACTAACCTCTTTCCCGCATCAACCGCGGCACTCTTTCCAACTTCTAATGTCTTCTTCGCTCCTTCCTTAGCAACACTTTTACCAACATCAAGAGCAGAAGATGCGATTTGTTTTGCTGCACTACTCGTAAATAGTCTCGTTAAAAAATTAACCATGCTGTCAAAGATTCCAGCACCACCGTAAGAATAGTTTAAATCCTCTTTTTTGTGATGTAATCATTTTATTATTGAGACATTAAATTTTTATAACTCCTTGAGTCAAATATACCCTGCCTTTTTAATTCATCACATATACTTACTAACTCATTTCTTACTCCTGTATTGCCCGCTTCTTTACTTGCCATTAAAAGGTCTAATCTTTCTAATAATGCATTTGGGTCGGATGGGATAATGGTAATTCCTTCTGCTGTATATTCTCCAGTTTTTTCTTTTCTTAATCTTGCTGCTTCTATGGTTCTGTCCCAAATAGGTTTAACAAATTTCCATTTATCCCCCTTGCTGGATTTGGGGTCAGGGTTTGCTGGGTTATTATCACGGTGTAGGGCACTAGTTTGATTTAAGATTTCTACATAATTCGAATAATCTTTAGCAGAATATATCTCTTTTGGTTTTTTTGATGTAATAAGTTCCCATAATCCGCCTGTTGCTTCATATTTCTCTGTGCCAATATTAAATTTATTATTGTCTGAATCATAAACAAATTGTTTATTACCGATATAAAGCTCTTCTCCTTCTTTATAAATACCAAATGTACTATCAGTATCTTTTCTTAATGATATATACTCCTCATCCCCAAAATCTCCAGGTTCTCTAAGGATTGATAGTGCTGGTTGTGGCAACTCTTTAGGTAACTTTTCAATCCCCTCTTTAATAGGTTTAAGTCCTTCTGTAATCTCCTTTGTTGAAGCTTTTTGCGTTTCTGTAATAGGTTTAAAAAATTTTGAAAACCCTGTTTGTTATTCAATTTCACCCGTTCTCTCTGCAAGTTGACTATCCCTAATTCTTTTTCTTGTTTCAAGAAAGTCTTTTACAAATTCATCCCTTTTCACAGGATCAGTTATCTTTAAAAACGACATTTTATATTACGAGAATAGTTTTTTTATATTGTTTTTAACGTAGTTTTAATCCTTTTTTTTCAACATAGTTTACGCTGTTGTTAATTCAAATGAACACGACAACTTGAATTTAGGACATTTAATCCGTGGTACGATTTTTCTCAACGAGCTTCCGAAAGGACTCACGCGCTTCTTGCCTCCCCTTCTCAATCAATGTTTCTTCATTTTCAGCAGCTATCTTCTTTTTAAACTTAGATCTTATCTCATTCTTCATGGTTTTGTATTTATCCAATTCCTCCATAATTAACTTAAATTCATCATCGGAAATATGATTGTCGAGTAATGCTTTTGATACATGCGTGGATATTGTGTCAAGTTTGGTATCAGCAATCATTTTTATCTTCTGATGTTTTTCACCTTTACTTCTTGTGGATCTTACAGCATATTTACCAATAACACTCATTAAACCAGTAACAAGGGCTGAAGCTTCTAATGCTATTACCGCGGGTATCATAACTACGGTTGACAGTAAACCAATTCCACAAGCACCGCTTATCATTGTCATGGTAATTAAAACTGTATCAATGTCGTCTGCTATATTAGCAGTTCTAAAATATTTTTTTGCAAGAGCATCTCTTTGTTGAACTTCACTTTCAAGGAAAGACTGAACTTCTGATATCTTTTTTAAACGGTATGAATGACCATTGTCATCATTCATTAAAGGTGCATTTGGTGTAATACGTTCATTTGATAAGCTCGGATAAATCTTTTCTTTCATCTCCATTTTTAATTAGAGAGATATTTTTTTTAAAGCATGTAGCAAACGTGACACAAAAACTCACCCTCCTCAATTCTTAGTAAATTAATCGAGTTGTTCGTAATAGTAATGACAATATCCTCAGTATCATTAAGAATAACTTCATTCGATAAACTTAAGTGCTTTAATTTTAAATTATAAGACAAAGAGGTTAAAACGACACCCCTACTCATTAAAAAGCCAAAACCTAATGACAATGACTTTATTTCACCTGGTTTTAGTATTAGAGGCTCTTGAGCAAAGATTTCCCAAAGAACAGGATAAACCTTTTTTGGAGGATGCTTAACTTTAAACGGTTTCCAAAAAATTGTTTTTGGTTGTACTATTTTAGGCTTAACTCCAAATTTATAAACGTTCATATCTTTTTTATTTATAATATTGCTCCTAATATAGGAATATTACCAAATGGGCTATTAGGACCTAAAAGAAGTCCTTTTCCATCATAAAACTTTCCTCCTTGTTTTAAATACAATCCATCACCGACAGAACCTAATCCTTTACCTTTAGCTGGTCTGAGGCAAAGACCTTTTCCGTCAGTTTCTACTTGGCAAACACATCCACCTTTTTTAAGGTAAAGACCCGACCCCATTGCTTTCTGTACTCCAGATGATGCTAAGCCGGATAAAGCACCGACGCCTAAAGCAGGTAAAACGGTTCTTGCTAATGTAGGTAAAACTGATGATGCTAATCCTGCTAACATTCCAAGGAAGCCGCCTTCTACTTTCATGTTATGTTTAAGCTGTTTTTGTGTCATTTTAATCGTGGTTCCTCTTCCAGATCCATAAGCTTTTTCTATTTTCTTTACCTGACTTTGAGTTATAGCCAAAACATCATTACCTTCTAAATCGCTATGATTTAAACGAATACTTACCGGACATTTGTTTTTTAAAGCGTGTTTAAATTTCTCTTTTTGTCCATCCGATATATTTAATTTTACTGTAGTATATTCCGTCATTTTATATTTATCTCGCTTCTCTTATATGTAATCTGATAGTTAAATTTTCTCCTCCAAGGTTTAGCGAATTTCCATCTTGGTCAGTAATTGATACATTAAGATTATCTATTTTATCTGATGTTAATGGTAGATAAACTAGATTTACCGGATTCTCTATTATTTTATACCCTGGGGAAACATTCGGGAAGAAAGAATAAATAGTGTTTTTAGTTGAATCATTAACATAACTTCCAGAGATGATATCGATATTAACGAGTAAACTATTAATACTAAGAATGTTTACTACATTTTCTGATTCGTGAAATCCTTGTACATATCTAGCATGAGTAAATCCTAATACTTTACTGATAGAAGTTGGCTGGTTAAAATCTACTTGATAACCATTTTCGAGAGTAAGAACAGACTTAAGGGTATTAGTGTTTGCAGAGATATTAACATAATATTCTTCGTTAACTGCATCATAATGACCTTTTTTCCTCATTTCTTGCTGAATAAAATCATTGATATCAACGAGGTCATAACTTCCTTCAGGTATTTTTATTTTCTCCCATGAAACGCCATTGTCGGGTGGATAAACGAGGGTATCATTTCTAGAATCGATATTTGGGAAAGAGTAGTAAGTTTCGAGATTAACCAACGCTACTTTATATTCTTTATCCTTTTCTAATTGAAGCGGTGGAGTAAATCTTGTGTTGAAACTCGTTTTGTTGCTGCTTACTATAATTTGAAATGATGTTTTGTGGTCGGTGTTTTTAACGATTTTCTCTAAAAGTTCTTCCATCTTTTAATTTAATAATATATTATTTATAAAAATATATCTTGGTGTAAGATATATATATTTTTTTTATACCGACATAGGTATATAAAAGTTATCAAATCCATTTCTGTACTTACCATTTTGTTTTTTGCTGGTTAAATCAATTATAACAAAACCATACGGTTTCTCCCAAACTGTTTTACAAAAATCGCGAAACTCATTCTTTGGCATATCATCTCCTATATGGTCATTATAGATATGATTAAGATTCTTAAGGTCTTGCCTAAACAAGCATATAAAATTAGCGTTTTCTCTTATAGTTTGTCGAGGTAATCTAAAATAATTTTGTGATAGGTAAAAACAATCGACATTACTATGCCTTCCTCTAACGTGATAACATTCACACTTGTTTTGTTTTTCTAAAAGTAAATCGTCAAAGATCATTAAGTTTTTGTTTTCCAGATTTAAATTTCTTGGGTCGGGAACATCGCTAGCATTCTCAAAGAACTCGCAATTTATATCAGATTTTTTTTAAGCGTTTTAGCCCACTCTTCAACTAATGCTGAAGGAGAAATATTTCTATCTTGTATTTCATCTTTAATATTAAACAACCGCAGGATAAGTTCTTTCGGTAATTTCTCTTCAAAAGCTTTTTTAAGTATGCGGTACTCTGGTTGAAACAAACTTTTACCAAAAACGCATAAGTTGTCATAATCAAGCCAATCGGGCCTTAATAAAAGATTTAGTAAAAGAGTTGTTTTTCCACATCCTGATTTACCAACTATTACTCCTCTGATGCTCTTAGGTAAAAAAGGGTGGTTAAATCTCTTTGTTATTGCATCATTCCATGATAAATTTACTACTTCCATTTTATATTAAATTAAAATTATTAATATAAAATGTATTGCGTTAAATGTAGAAAACAAACAGACACAACTGATATAAATTATGTTGTAAGCAAAAATGGAAGAAATATGAAACGTGGTAGGTGTGCTGAATGCGGGACAACTAAAACACAATTTATTAAGAAACAAAAAGGCGGATCGTTGTTAAACAAAGCAATCAATAATTTACCATTTGAAATGCACTTACCAGGTCATAATTTTACGGGGCCAGGTACTAAATTAAAGAAAAGACTCAATCCTGATTTAACACCTAAACAATGGTCAAAACCTATTAATCGTGTTGACAAAGCAGCATATCATCATGATATTTGTTATGCTAAACATGATGATACGGCTACAAGAAATGCTGTTTGTGATAAAAATATGCTTAAAGAGTTAAAGGGTATCTATAATCCAATGATTAGGGAAAGAATGGAACGCGGATTAGTTTCTTCATTAATTGGAACCAAGACTAAATTTGGAATGGGAGTTAAAAAAAAAATTTCGACATGGTAAATTTATCGGAAGAATTACACAAACCCGTTAAAAGAAAATTTAAGAAAAGAAGAGTTAGAGTAAATGGTATTGATAGGATATGGGCTGCGGATTTAGTAGATATGCAGGCATTTTCTAAACTTAATCACGGTGTAAAATATCTTCTTGCTGTCATTGATATCTTTTCAAAGTATGGATGGCTAATACCATTAAAAGATAAAACTGGAAAATCTGTTTCTAACGCATTGAAGAGCATCTTTAAGGAAAGAAAGCCTGAGAAAATGTGGGTGGATAAAGGCAAAGAGTTTTATAACAAAGAAGTTAAAGACTTGGTTGAATTATATTCTACTGAAAACGAGGAAAAATCCTGCGTTGTTGAGAGATGGATTAGAACAATGAAAGAAAAAATGTGGAAATATTTTTCTGCTCATTCAACAAATGTTTATATCGATGTATTACAAGACCTCGTTAAAGAATATAACAACACGAGGCATTCTTCTATTAAGATGACGCCAGTTGATGCAAGTAAAAAGAAGAATGAAAATAAAGTTTGGAGAACATTGTATCCCGATTATGATCAAGTAAGAGAAGATATCGAGCCAAAGTTTTCTGTTGGAGACAAAGTAAGGATAAGTAAAAAGAAAAAGACCTTTGAAAAAGGCTATACCACAAGATGGACAGAAGAGGTTTTTACAGTTTCAGAAGTAAAACATACATCTCCCATAACATATAAAATTAAAGACTTAAATGAAGAGGAAATAAAAGGAACATTTTATGAGCCTGAACTACAAAAAACGAGACAAGAGTTGTATAGGATAGAAAAGGTTATTAAAAGAGGAAAAAAGAAATCTCTCGTAAAGTGGAAAGGTTACTCTGATGAGTTTAATTCGTGGGTTGATAATAGTGCTATCGAAAATATTTAACATATAAAAAATGCCACATATTTTAATCGATAACATAATTTTACCAAACAAACCCTTAAGCAATTTCGAGCTTGAGGATGCAGCGAGTAAATTAAAGATAAAAAACTTTAGGGGAGTATTTTTTAGAGCTGCCCTACCTAAGAAAGTAAAAAACAAAGAATGCGGTATATTAAATCTTGATGACATTAGTGGACCTGGCACTCATTGGGTTGCTTGGTATAAAAATGGTAAGACTAAAATCTATTTTGACAGTTATGGTATTCAACCACCTAATGAAGTTAAAGATTATTTAAAAAGCCCATTGCATTACAATAGCGATCAATTGCAACAAGCAGGGCAAGTATTTTGTGGTCATCTATGCTTATATATTCTTAAAGAACTAGGTGTTCTGAAGAAAGAAAGGTTTAGATGTTTTCAAAAGTTACCTCCCTTAGTAGACAATAGAAAATATTGAAATTTTCAGGGTTACGTCCCTTGAATATAGTTTCTCCATTTTTAGATAGAAAAACATGAGAAATGTGTAGAAAGAGAAAATTAAAGAAATCGAACAAAATTGGAGCGAATTGTTGTCATCTACGGACCAAATTGGTAGCAGAGCGAGGTTTGAACGTTCGTCTAGGGATATGCATAGTTATTTTGGTTCTATTTTGGCTCGGGATGGCAAGTACAGAAGAAAAAGATTTAGCTGATTGGCGTGCCGAGGACGGGAAAATTGACCGCCATGTTGTTTCAGAATTGAAAAAGCAGAAGGCAATATGTAAGTCAGCCTTTACTAAGAGTAAAAACAGACTAGTAAGTGCAACGTATAGCGATGAAATAGATAGGAAGGAGATTCGTCAGCTTCAGACAGCACTTGATAAAGCCCAGGATAAAATAATAGACGCCCTTGAGAAGTTGTGTACAGCTTACATTGAACTTTCAGACCATGAGAATGAACAGCTCATTCAAGGAGAAATGGAGCTAATAGACACTGAGTATAATGCTGCTCATCAGAAAGCTTTTGAGTGTTTAGAAATAAGCAAAAGTTCGTCAAGTTTAGATCAGACACATACCAGTAATGATCAGCACAAAATAGAACTGGGAAAAGATATGTGGAAACAAATGAAAAGGGTGACAATTCCGGTGTTTGATGGTTCTAAAAAGAAATATGAATCTTGGAAAGCATCATTTATGGCATGCATAGACAGTGCACCTGCTACTCCTGAGTATAAGATGCTTCAGCTCAGACAGTATTTAACGGGCGAGGCCTTACAGTGTATAGAAAGTTTGGGTCATTCAGCTATGGCCTATCAGGCTGCCAAAGATAGACTTGAACGTAAATTTGGAGGAGAACGTAGACATGTGTCTCTATACTTAGAAGAATTAGAGAATTTTCCCCCCATTCAAAGTGAGAATGCAAAATTAGTGGATCAATTTGCTGATTTACTTGACATTGCTATTATAAATTTAACTGATGCAAATAGAAAAGAAGATTTAGGCAATGGTGTGTTATATATCCATTTGCAAAAGAAAATGCCTGAGTCTATGTTGAAACGATATCATCGATGGATTTTTGAGACGAACTCAGAAGAAAACGTTTTAACACTGCATGAGTGGATTGTGCAAGAGGCCAAGTTCCAAGTTATTGCTGCTGAGACATCACAGGGGATTTCAGTTCCTGGAAATACCTCAAAAACTTCTGGAAAAAGGCAAAGTCAGACATTCTATACTGATTCAAAACCACAAGTGGGCTGTGCACTTTGTAAAGGTGAACATAAAATCTGGAACTATGACAATTTTAAGCAATTACCAGTAAAGAATAAATGGGAAGAAGCCAAGAAATTGAAACTGTGTTATAGATGTCTAGGCAGAAATCATTGTGCTGTTAAATGCAAGAAAACACGCCAGTGTGGTGTAAATGATTGTCAAAAAACTCACAATAGGTTGCTGCATCAAGATGACATTAAATCAGATGTTTCAAAAAACACTGTGGAAAAAAGGAATGACAGTAATCAGATATTACACACTGATCCTAGTACATGTACTTCTTACCAAACGTGTCACAAGTATGTGGCCTTGAGAACAGTTCCTGTAATCGTTAGAAATGGTGATAAGCAACTGAAAATAAACGCTTTGCTTGATGATGGAAGCACCAAAACATACATAAATGAAGATGTTGCTGCTGAGCTTGGTCTTCAGGGAACAGCAAATGACATTACAGTATCGGTTTTAAACGGAAAATCTGACACATTCAGAAGTATGACTGTTCAGTTTAGTCTTCATAGTTTGAACGGACAAGTAAATATGTCTGTCGAGGCCAATACAACTAGAAACGTGACGGGAAAATTACAAGTTATTGACTGGAATGAGAAAGCAAGGCAATTTGAACATTTAAAAGGTATACAGTTCCCATACCAACAACATAGGGCAAAAGTAGACATGTTGATAGGGATAGATTATGCACAGTTGCATTTTTCTCTTCATGAAGTTTGCGGGGAACCTGGACAACCAATAGCCCGTCTTACTCCATTAGGTTGGACTTGTGTAGGCCCGATTGAAAATACAACGGAAAATTTGAATTTGTGTACCTTTTTCACAGACAATTTGGGAGAACTATCTCAATTAAATAACACTCTTAAAAGGTTTTGGGAAATAGATAGTGCAGGAACATATGACAGTGAAAACACTTTTTCAGGCATAGAAAAATTGGTAATAAAGAAGACAGAACAGTCTTTGCAGTATAAAAATGGAAAATACACTATTGGAATACCATGGAAAGAAGCCCCCAATTTACCAGACAATTATGACTATGCTTTAAAGCGGCTAGAAAACACTGAAAGAAAACTGTTAAAGAATCCATCTGTGCTTAATGTGTACAAAGACACTATCAATCATTATGTGAGTAAGAAATATGTGCAAAAAGTTGAAAGTGTTAAAGGGGAACAGAGATGGTATTTACCACACTTTCCTGTGGTTCGTCCAGCTAGAACAACAACAAAAGTTAGATTAGTATTTGACGCTTCAGCAAAATATAGTGGGACATCACTAAATGACATTATCCATCAAGGTCCAAAATTACAAAAAGACATATTTGACATTTTAATGAGATTTCGTAGGTACCCTGTAGCTTTGATCTGTGATATTCAAGAAATGTATCTGCGCATAGGAATAGCAGAACCTGATAGAAAGTACCATAGGTTTTTGTGGCGTTCGTCATCTGAAAATCTGCCTGAGGAATATGAATTCAGTAGTGTTGTGTTTGGGGTCAGTGCCTCTCCTTTTCTTACTCAGTTTGTTACTCAGAGACATGCTCAACAAAATGCAGGGCTGTATCCCATGGCAGTTGAAAGTGTTTTAAAGTCGACTTACATGGACGACACCATAGACTCGGTTTTGAGCGAAACAGACGGAGTTGAACTTTATAAACAATTGTCTTTATTATGGAGCAAGGCAGGAATGTTTGCTCGGAAGTGGCTTTCAAACTCTCAAACTGTTTTAGAGCAAATTCCAATATCAGAGAGGTTACATGAAACAGATCTTAGTCAAGGGGGACTGCCCTCTGTGAAAACTTTAGGAATTCTGTGGCATGCAGAAGATGATACATTCAGGTTCAGTATATGTGGACCGTCACCAGACATGAAAATTACCAAAAGGTCATATTTGAAGAATATTTCTACTCTGTTTGACCCAGTAGGTTTCATAGTGCCATACACAGTCAGAGCAAAAATGATAATGCAGGACATATGGGTTTCTGGTGTCACATGGGACGAGGAATTACCTCCAACTCTTGTTTCACATGTACAGCAATGGTTCAGTGAACTACAGGATCTTTCATCTATTGAAATTCCACGTTACATAGGGTTTACTACAAGCAATAAAAACTTTGAATTGCATGCATTCGTTGATGCCAGCTCAAAGGCAATTGGGACTGTTATTTTTGCTAAAAGTACCATAAATAATACGGTACAAGTTCGACAAGTTACTGCAAAAAGCAAAGTATCACCTCTTATTACTGTAAGTATTCCCAGACTGGAACTGATGGCAGCGGTTCTTGGAGTGCGAACTACAAGCAGAGTTTGTGAGGCTTTAGAACATTGCATTTCAAAAGTTATCTTTTGGTCTGATAGTTTAAATGTTCTCTGTTGGATTCGAGGACAGAGCAGGAGGTACAAGCCATTTGTAGCCAACAGAGTAGGTGAAATACATGCAAAAACAGATCCTCAACAATGGCGGTACATTCCGACAAAAGAAAACCCAGCTGATGTCATATCTAGGGGTGCATCCGTCAAGGAAATTGCTTCTTCTTCACTTTGGTGGAATGGTCCTCAATTCTTGTTGGAACCAGAAGAAAACTGGCCAGAAAACAAAGTCGAGAAGGTGAAAAGTGCAGAAAGTGAAATAAAAACATCAGAAAGCTCAATTACATGTAATAACTCTGTGTTTCTAGAAATTCTGAAAAGAGGCATTTCATATCCTCAGATATCAGATAAAGAGTGGCGTTTGAGCCCTGAGAGATTCTCAAAGTGGTTAAAGTTTCTCAGAGTATTTGCTTGGGTTTACAGATTTTTAACAAACTGTTGTAGTGAGAAGAACCAACGTTTGACTGGTGAACTGAATACTTGTGAAATTGAAGACATAGAGAGTATTGCAATAAGAAAAGCTCAAAGTGACAGTTTCAGAGAAGAAATTCATAGTGTTGCCAGTGGAATCCAATTGTCCAGAAAAAGCAGACTAGTTAGTTTGAATCCTGTACTTGATGAGGATGGAATTCTTCGGTCTGATAGTCGTCTAAAATATGCAGAGTTCCTGTCATACAATGTCAGATACCCAATTATTCTACCAAGGAAACATTGGATTACAAAACTCATAATCAAACATTATCATGAGAAAGGTTTTCATGTAGCTGGTACCAACCAAACGTTAGCAGACCTGTCATCAAAATACTGGATAGTAAGTGGTCGAGAAGCAATTCGAGAGTGGGAAAATCAGTGTATGGAGTGTCGTAGAAGGAAAGGAAAACCAGCATCACAGATCATGTCACCACTACCAGAAATTCGGTTGAGAAAACCTCTTAAGGCATTTGCTCAAGTCGCAGTAGATTTTGGTGGTCCCTATATCACCATTCAAGGTCGGGGAAAAAGAAGAGAGAAGCGTTATCTTTGTCTGTTTACTTGTTTAAACTCTAGAGCCGTACATCTGGAGATGGCATTTGGACTGGACACAAGCTCATTCATGAATGCGTTCTATCGTATGGTGAATCGTAGAGGTCTTCCTATAGAGGTTCTATCAGATAATGGGACAAATTTTGTAGGGGCAAATAGAGAGCTCCGTGAGCTAGTTAGTGCATTAAATGAAGACCAGATTTCAAACAGCGTTGCAAATCATGGGATAAAATGGCACTTCAATCCTCCTTTAGCACCCCATTTTGGTGGAGTTCATGAGACAATGATTAAATCTGCAAAAAGAGCTATTGATGCTATACTTGGGAATGCTGACATAACAGATGAGGAGCTTATTACAACTTTCACAGGTGCTGAAGCTCTTATAAACTCCAGACCACTAACATATCAGTCAGCAAATCCAGCTGACATAGTTCCATTAACACCAAATCATTTCCTACATGGGCAGGCAGGGGGTGTTTTTGCTCCAGATACAGTAGATACGACATCATTTAGCCTACGAAACAGATGGCGTAGGCTTCAGGAACTAATTCGACATTTCTGGAAGAGATGGTTAAAAGAGTGGTTACCCAGTCTTGCTCCACGCAAAAAATGGTTTTATCAACACAAAGATCTTAAAGTCGATGATGTAGTTCTGGTCATATCACCAGAATCTCCCCGTGGTCAGTGGCCTTTAGGACGCGTAACGAAAATTCATTGCGGAAAAGACGGACATATTAGAGCAGCAGAGATTAGAGTGAAAAATTCAACAGTGGTTAGACCGATTACAAAACTCTGTCCATTAGAGCTTGATTCAGAATAACGGAAAGTTCAAGAAATAAAGAGTTGTTTTAGTGTAAAGGGCATAATAATCCCTTTTATTCAGTGTTTTTAATAGTGTACAGAAAAGTATAAAGTGAAAAAAGGGCATAATAATCCCTTTTTTTTTTAAGCATTGTGTTCTTCAAACCATCTTTAAGAAACATCCAACTTTGTGAATTTGGTAAGAGAATAGATCTACTAACAGCACAACAGAGAGACAGAAGCCTACCAGATTGTAAAGATGTCAACTTGATTGTTTTAACTATAAACAAAAACAAACAAAAAAAGAGAGGTTTTTTGATGTACTTGTATTTAATTGGGTTTGTTTAATAAACTTCACTTTGCATTCAATAGTTATGCTGGTTAGGATTTGCAAGAAAAGATCCAGATCAGACTTTCAGAAATTATGCTTTGTCAAGATCTGCACTGTAGTTACAAAGAAGACAAAAAAAAAAAAAAAAAAAAAATGTGTAGATTTGGATCAGACTGCAGAAATGGGCTGATCTTAATCTTTACAAGTATCTTGAGCTTTTTAAAAGTTTAGAGAAAGATGTCATAATTTTAATAAGTGTTTTGAAAATGTCATGTTTTTTCTATTATGCAGTGTGAAAATATAGAAAAATTTAAAAGTTTGCATAGATATTAGTTTAATATTAACTTTGGTTAATATTAATTTAATATTAACTTTAGTTTAGTATTAAGTATGATATGAAAATTATTGCTGATTATAGGTATTAAAAGATCAGAAGTCTGTTTGAGCTTCAGCAGTATCTGACTGCATTAATTTTATTTGAAAACATAGTTACAGCAAAAAGATATGCACTAGACTCCATGACAGAGCCAAGTATGTTAATATAGAAGAGTTTCCTATGAATGTATCTGGTTTTGTTTTGGAATGTGGTATCACAAATATCAGTTTACAGTAAGAAACTGCTTTTTGTACAGCACTTGGTATTATTTGCTATTTTATGGCAATAGTTCATTTTAACATGTATCAAGTAAGGAGAAAATTATATCTTCCTTGTATTGAAGTTTTGAGAAGTGAATGGTTTGATCAAATTGCACAAGTAACTATTTTTTCTGTATACATAAAGGTAAAAATAGAGATTTATCTGTTTCAAAACTATATTGAGCAAAAGATTGTATTGGTTTTTGAACTGTATAGATTATAGTTGTATAATAGTATATTCATATAGTCGGAGAAGAGGGTTGCTTGTGTATTTTGATTAAATTTAGATTGAAAACATTGTTGCAATAAGTTGAAAATTGTATTTTCAAGAAGGGGGGTATGTTCTGAAGAAAGAAAGGTTTAGATGTTTTCAAAAGTTACCTCCCTTAGTAGACAATAGAAAATATTGAAATTTTCAGGGTTACGTCCCTTGAATATAGTTTCTCCATTTTTAGATAGAAAAACATGAGAAATGTGTAGAAAGAGAAAATTAAAGAAATCGAACAAAATTGGAGCGAATTGTTGTCATCTACGGACCACTAGGTTTAGGTAATAAATTCCAAAATGTTTTAAATAAACTTTTTTAGCAATATATAAAAATTCCTGTTGATAAATTTGGGAGAATGGATGAGGTTAAAATGAGCGGTGATGGTGTGTCACTAGCTTACATAAGTAATAATGTTTTGCGTAAAGATGGAACAACTAGCGTCACCGGTTCAATAAATATGAATGGTAACACGCTAACTAGGGTCAGTAATCCAGTAAATCCTCAGGATGTTGCCACTAAGAGTTATGTTGATGGTAACTCAGGGCTGTTAGATGAAAATGGAGGATATCATATGACTGGATATTTAAACATGGGTTTCAATAAAATAAGAAACATACCCGAACCTGAGGAACTGAATGAAGCTGCTAATAAGTTTTACGTAGATAATGGAGGAGCTATCGTAAAAAATCAGGATAATAGTTTTACTGCTGTTGCAAATATAAATATGCAAGGATATACTTTAACAGATGTTATAGAACCTGCAGAGCCTCAAGATGTTGCTACTAAAAATTATGTAGATTCCGCTAATCGAGCTTTTGTTTATGGTCCTGGAGGTTACATGGCATCTGCAGACGTTTCTATGGGTGGGAGAAGAATTACCAATGTTGGAACGCCTATAGAAAACCAGCAAGTTGCAAATAAATTTTACGTAGATACTGTTGTTGAGGTGGCCACTGCAGGAGATAAAGCTTTAACAAAAAACCATGTCGGGTCTTTTTTAGCAGCTGGTAATATAAATATGCGTGGTAACTCGATCACTGGTTTACCGAATCCCATCGACCGTGATGCTGCTGCTAATAAAAATTATGTTGATAATGGAGGAGCTATCGTAAAAAATCCTGATGGTAGTTTTACTGCGGCTGTAGATGTTTCTATGGGTAATCACAGAATTAACGACCTTGGAACACCTTTAAAAAATCATCAGGCTGCAAATAAATTTTACGTAGATAACGTCGTTGCAGGCAGTGGGGGAAGACTTTTTGATACAGCAGATATCGGGGATGATGTTTTAGCGCGTGGAAACATAGATATGCGAAGAAACAGAATTATAAACTTGCCCGAACCTATTTATCCGCATGAACCTGTGACGTGGGATTTTATTAACCTGAAGTTGCTAAATCCTAAGAGAAAAATAAATAAACCTATAATAAGCGTACATGCAGAGCAACAAGGAAAATTATTAGAAGGAAATTATGAGTTTTCTTTCGGTAATGGCAGCAGCGGAAGATCTCACGGATTGGGGGGTTATTGTATGTCAGCTCCGGGTAGAATTATAAGAGGTTCTTTAATGGTTTTAAGAGGAAATAAGCATTTAGAAGAAGAGGCAAAAATTAACTTGGTCATAAACGGTGAGGAAAAAACCGACTATTCTTTAATAAAAGAAACGGGAAAAGGTTGTAGTTGTGTAGTTTTTCCTCAACCTTTAGAAATAAAGGAGTGTGATGTCATAAACTTTATAACGAGGTCTGATAACCCTGATGCTAAAAATGCATATTTAACGTTACTGATAGAGTTGGATTTATAAAAAATATTTAACCTTTTACCAGGTTAAATATTTATTTTATACATAATGGACATTCTGAAGGATACACTGTTTTAAAACAAGATGAACAATATGGGTTATGACCGCAAACGAATAATGAATTTGCTTGTTCAAAACAAAGAATGCACTGTCCTTTAGTAAGAAAATCAACTATTTCATGTATTTCATATTCTGGAGGTAATAGAGTAATAATTGGAGTGAGATAAATTGGATGTTGTTGAATCATGTAATATTGGTTGCCTTTGGAGAAAACAATTGGTTGATTATTTTGGACTGTGTTATATGGGTAAGACATTCTTATAACAATATTACTAACTCTTGTATTTAACAGAAATTCAAAAATAATTTAAACAAAATCTATTATATAAAAAATGGGAGAGCAAAGAGAAATGCTAAGAAAAAATTTTTTGATGATGGATAAACTTGATGCTTTTGACATCATTATAAGTAAGATAGAATATACCTACTCTGAGCTTAAAAGATACAAAGTTTTATTTACGAGTGAAAAAGACGTAAAAGATTATGAAGAATATCTTGATAAAATATATAATATTTTAAAAACAGAGGTTAAAGACTTTTTTAAGAAGTATTATAAAGATAAGATTGATGAGTTTGAACGAAATATTTAACCTGGTAAAAAAGGTTCAGAATCATTATCATATTCTAAACTATTTTCAACGTTATAAAAAAATTCTGGTGATTCTTTTCCAGAAACTATAAAACATATTTCGCGGTATAAATCTTCCCTTTCTAAACAGTCACTTTCTTCCAATTCTGAACAAAATCCATCATATTCACATAAAATATGTTTTTTTTTTAAATCATATACACAAGAAAATCTATTATAAAATCCTTCAATATCACAGTAATCCATAGAAAAACACATTGCTAAATAATCCCTTTCATAATATATTTTCTTTGCTTTACTAAATATATATAGTAATTCTGGTTTTAACTTAGTTAAAACAGTTTCACAACATGGTTCTTTTAATTTTTTCTTATACATTAAATCAATACTGTGTTTAGAAAAGTCATGTTTATCTTCCAAGACTTTTTCCAACTTTTCTTTTTCTTCCTGTGAGATATTGTTTAAAACGCTCATCTCTACAATATTTTACCGTTGTATTCAAAACCGTTTTCAATTTTTTTTAACATTACAATTTTCTTACTTCTTTTTTGGGGAGTAAGAAAATTTCATTCGCTAGATTATGATAATATGACTTGTGGGGGATTGGATGATGATGTGGGGAATGATGATGTGGGAGAATGATTATGATTTGGGGTAAAAAAAATTTATTTGTGTGGTGCGGTGTGAGCATCTTTGCTTGGTTAGCAAAAATACAATTTTTTTTAAAAAAGTTGAAGTTAAGTAAAGATGTTTAAGAGAGGAGGTTGATATTATAATTTTCTTACTTCTGCTTGGGGAGTAAGAAAATTTCATTTGTGTAAAATGATGATGATTATGATTTGCTCAGGGGAATCGAGAAATAAAAATCCATGTAATAGATTGATGGGGGGATCAGTCGGTAATCTAAAATGATGAGGAAATGGGGAAATGGGGAAATGGGGGAATGAATAATTCAAGGTGACGCTAAGTTTTGGAATGAGTTTATAATGTAAATCCTCCCTTCATTTTGTCCTATGCTTTTTTTTGCATCTTCATTTTCGGTGAAAATAATTTTTTAAATTTTTTTTTTTTTAAATTTCCACTGGCTTTTTCCAAATCTTCTGTGGTTGTTGCTATGGTTGGATTTTTCCAGGACATAGGTATATTAAGGTTTTTATTTTTAAATTATGCATATTTTTTGGGGGGGACATAGGAATATTATGGATTTTTTTTTATATTAATGTAGGCCATATTTTGCTATTTTGTGGTTATTGGGGGGTGGATTTTATGATTTATGCTTTATTTCAGATTGGGGGTCCCAATACATACGCTATGAACACTACTGACATAGACAAATCATTTTCTTTGTATTTTTTTTATTCAGCATAAAAATTTGCACAATATATGTGAAAACAGTAAATTTCTATGGAAGACTTTATAGAAAACGTCCTTAAATCTATACTGAACGATAAAATTTCAGACTTCTCCTTGTTGAAAACATATGAGCCGTGCTCTGGCAAAAGTGGGCTTAATGCATCTCCGTGTAATGTATGACACCAAGCAAGATATTACATGGTCATGGATCAATTAAGTCCATTTTTGTCAAACAACCGATTGAATCGTGAGGTAAACTGGTCCTTGGACTTGCAGGAAATTGACCTATAGCGAAAAGTTTCGGCCCAGGTCAGCCTGCGCGGACTGCGCAGGCTGACCTGGGTCGATACTTTTCGCAAATTCATTAAGCTCCTTTTTCACAGAGGGTGTTTTATTTGCAGACGACGTACAAACCCGGATTTTGCTATTTCATAGGTATCCTATGGGGAAAGATGTTCCCTTATCGGACAGTGTAGATCAAAGATCAGACTGCACGTTCTGTGCAGTCTGATCTTGACCTACACTGTCCGCAAAAGGTGTGTGCTCACAGTATTAATCCGTATCCTGCTCAATAAGAGAAATCAAACTTTCAAGCCGATAGTAAAAACCCAAAATTTTGCTATTTTCAAATGTATCTTTTGGGGCAAGATATCACCCTATCGGACAGTCTAGATCAAAGATCAGACTGCACGTTCTGTGAAGTCTGATCTTAATCTACACTGTCCGCAAAAGGTACTTGAGTCGCGATTAACAGCCTTAATGTTTAATTTGGCACTAGTAAAGCTAAACTATGACCAATATTATGTACTAGATCTCTTCGAATTCTATTTTTGTGGCATTTGTCGAGGATAATACCACTATGAGTTCAATACGGCATTTTGAAAATCATGTATCGTAGTTTGTGCAAAACCGAAGGAAGTAAACCCAATTAAACTCAATTTTTCTAAAACAAATAAATTTTTCGATTGCACTCAGATATGAAAATGACGTAGTAAAAGAAATTGGATTAGGCCATCGATCATGGAGATACATTTTTTTTTTATCGAAAATAGCTTGATCCGCTATGATCTTCTATTGGCGTAATGATACACACAATCTTTGTTTCCTGACCGCCCGATTCCGTGCTTGATTGTCCCAAACCAGTTCGTTCCTGGGCTTATTCGCCCCTGGGCTTGTTCGCCAAGACTTGTTCGTCCCACAAGATTGCACGCTACTCTATTGGATTGTGCATGACTATGTAGTAGGTTGACTTTCAAGCGAATGTTTTGAAACTATTTCTATGGTTTATTTTTCAAATTACTCATTCCACACAATGGCTCCCTTGACAAAAGCCACTCCAGTGCTTTCAACGCTTTGATTAAACCTCAAAATAAGTCGAGTGTGTTTAGTTTGCAGAAAACTAGTAAACCGTTTATCGTTTGACCCGGAGCTTTAACGACCTTGAGGAAGAAGGTTTTTGTTCACCAGCATTTTCTCCTTTTCCAACAGTGTTTACCAACCTTTCAATGACAAATGCAATCATTTGAGCCACAATGAATTTGTCGTCTGCGAATGCTTCCAACTTGGACCGGTCTTAAACTTTGTCGTCTGGTATAGAGTGAAGGGAACATTCTTACGTACAATATTAACTCTTTACCACACAATCCCAACGACTTTTAACGACCCTAAAAAGGAAGCCTTTTGAAAGCATTGTGGTAAAAGGAGAAAATGCTGGTAACCAGCATTTCCATTTTCCACAATGTTTTCTACCCGTTCCACAGTAAATTTCAATTTTAAGTCACATTTAATTTGTCGTCTGCAAATGCTTTCAATTTGGACTCGTCTAAAATTTTGTCGTTTGGTAAAGAGTTAAATGAGAACGCGTATGTCATGGTCCGTTCTTACTAATTCGTATTAACATACATTTAAGTCATGCTCTGTGAAAAGGGGGCTTAATGCATCTTCCTGGTGCATTGTAACAAACAAGGCATCACATAATTATGGATCCGTAAAGTCCACTTTGTCAAACTACCGATTTACTCTTGACGAAGAAGCCCGCCCGGGTAGCTCAGTGGTTATCGTGTCGGACTCGTGACCTGGTGGTTGCGAGTTCGATACCCGGTTGAGGCAAACTTTCTTTCCGGCGATTTTTCGCCTCTCACCTCTGATGCATGTGAGAAAAGTAGTCAGTGGCTTTGGAAAGAAGGTTGTGTCAGTACTGGTGTGAGAAAGCCAGGAAACACATATGATATGACCTAAGCTGTTAAAATGGCGTTAAACTCCAATACATGCCAAGCCAAGCTTGACGAAGACTGGCCCTTGGACATACAGAAAATTGACCGATAACGAAAAGTTTCGGCCCAGGTCGGCCTGCGCAGATTGCGCAGGCTGACCTGAGTCGATACCTTTCGCAGATGCATTAAACCCCCTTTTCACAGAGCATGGTTCATTTAGTAAATAAAATGGAAATGTTAGTTAACAGAGGTGGGATTCGGGGCTTCGAGTAAAGGAATGATTGAACATTTCAGTCGCCATTTGCAATTTCAGTTCGTTTTGTTTGACAGCGAAGCTCAAAACAGAATTTGCAGTAGTGTTTTAGATCTAGACATTTTGAGAGAAATTTTGATTTCCCCCGCCCCCCGATTTTTTTTGTTGTTGATGTTATCCGTTTAACTCTTTACCAAACGACAAAACTTTAGACCTATCCAAATTAAAAGCCTTTGCATACGACAAAATAAATGTTACTCAAACATCGAAATTTGTGTTTGGAAGATCAGAAAACATTATGGGAAAAGGAGAAAATGCTGGTTACCAGCATTTTTTCCTTTTCCCACAATGTTTTCAAAAAGCTTTTGCTCGGGGTCGTTGAAAGTCGGAATTGTGTGTTAAAAGGTTAAAGAGTTAACAGATTGTCGGCGCTCAGAATGGTTAACCCTTATCCTTCTAAGTAAGTGAAATGAAACCTTCTTTCAAGCCGATAGTAAAAACCCAAATTTAGCCATTTCAAAGGTAATTTCTTTGGGGAAAGCTATTTCCTTATCTGACAGTGTAGATCCAAGATCAGACTGCACGTTATGTGCAATCTGATCCGGATCTACACTGTCCGGAAGAGGTCTTTGGGTCGCGCTTAGCATCCTAAGGCTTAAATTATTTCGGAAGCAACGATCTATCTACCAATACAAGAAGTTTGCAGGGAAACTGCTTCTAAAAGCCCTCCCCCCTTCCAAAATAAAAAGGGGAAGAAAACTTATCATGCATTTTGTCTGTTTAAGACGGTGTTTTGTATGATTGTACGGTTTTTAACGCCGTGTTTAGCATTTTTTTTTTCAGAAATATTGCTGCATTCCTGGAGTTTCTTGTACCGGTGCTTCGCGCAATATTCCTCCCAAGCCACTGGCTGCTTTCTCACATAACCATCGTCAAAACAACGATCAACGGTGAGACTGAAAAAGTGTAGACCTTATTTGGTTTGTTCATGAAATGCTCATTTCTCGGTATCGTAATAAATATATAAAACTCTACATCACTGAAATACCATATGGCGTGCAACACACGTAAACGGGCCTTCGGACATATGCGTACAAGTGTGTCGTCCCAGATCAGCCTGTGCAGTCTGTGACTAATCCGAGACGACAATTCCCGTTTTTTGTGCGATCTTCTGTTTCACGAAAGTTTACTGTATGAAAAAAAATATGTAGTCGTAAAGTGCCGTCTCGGATTAACCTGCGCGGAATGCGCAGGCTAATCCGGGACGACACCTTACGCAAATGTCCGAAGGTCTCATTTCGCATGTTGCGGGCCATATCACATTGTCATGACCATTGCCGACCCCTAAGGCAACCTCTTCGTGAAGAGTAACATGGCTTATGAGTAAGAAAATCACATTTTAGTATCTTCGTCAGTTTTTTTAGCTGTTTCGACGGTATTTTGTTGATTGAAAGGTCCGGTACAGCATTCAGCGCTGTAATAAACTAACAGTTTCAAACAATGAACACCATATAGAACAGCGTGAATTACGGTGACCCCTATGATACCAAATGCAACACTGTATCCGGCTGCGGTACCCGGCTCTCGCCAGTCTAACACGCTGTACACATAAGGTTTTTCGAGAGCGTTGGTTCCTCCAGCCAAATGGTAAACTAGCGTAAACACTGCGTACACGATTCCGAAAACAATAGAATACCAGAAGTGCAACAATCGTAGTGGCATCCCGGTGACTGAGATATTCAGAACTATATAAACCACGTTCAATGCATGTGTCTCCAGGTCAACCGCAGTTAACTCCCCTGAAATAACAAAACGCGATTTAAATCTTATAGCATTTTTGGATCAAAACGCCGAGCGGGGGTAGCCCAGCTGGTAACACATGGGACTTGCAATAAAGGGTTGTAAGATCGAATCAAAGTCGTGCCAAACCTTCTAAAGGGACTGATTCTTGTCATTGCGACACTATTCATCCTTCTCTCATCGCTGTTTCAAATTTGTTTATGTGGGAGCGCAGTCGGTGGCTTGGATGAGTATTGTACGTAGTGCTAATACAAAGAAACACAAGGAAGTCGTGGATAGGTGCACTTGCTGTCGTGATATAGGCTAACGGTAATACTGTCGTAAACGGCGCAAGACGCCTTCCAAAAACTCAAAATCAGTGCATTTATTTGAGATCAAGAGGTTTTTAATTGTCAACTGGAAGCGTGCTTAAATGTCAGAAGCGGCAAAAAGTGAACAATGTGCGTGTTTAAAATGCATATAGATTTAAATTAAAAACATACCGTTTAAATGTATGGTATGGAAATTATTGTGACGATGACAATCTGTTATCCCAGAGCCTGTACAAGTGGTAGTCGTTTGCAGCTGAATGAATTTTAAAACAAGGTAAAAAGGTGCCAAGTCGCTCTAACTTTTGTTTGTTTGTTTGCCGATCCCCGTAGCTCAGTCGTTAGCGTACAGGACTTGAGAACAGGAGGTCGCTGGTTCGATCCCCGGCTCGGCCAATTTCTTTCCGAGGATTGATGATAGTCATTGCGACAGGATTCATTCCTCTCCCACCGCTGACCATTGTTTCGACAATTGCTATGTGGGAAAGCAGCCAGTGGCTTGGAAAGAATATTGTGCGCGGTACTGGTAAAAGAAATTCCAGGAAAGCATGGATAGGTGCACTGGCCGCCGCGATATAACTGAAATAATGTTGAAAACGGCGTTAAACACCATACAATCAATCAATCTAACTTTTGTTTACTTTTTACCTGGTTTTAAAATTCATCTTTCTGCCAGCGACTAACACTTGGACCGACTGTGCAGTAACAAATTGCCATCTTCACAATACCGGTAATTCGCATACGTGGTGTAAGTCTTTACCACACAATCCCGACTTTTAACGACCCTGAGGAAGAAACCTTTTGAAAACATTGTGGGAAAAGGAGAAAATGCTTTCTCCTTTTCCCACAATGTTTTCTACCATATCAAAGGCAAAATTCCTCATTTGAGTAACATTTAAAATGTCGTCTGCAAATGCTTTCAATGTGGACTGGTCTACATTTTTCTCGTGTGGTAAAGAGTTAAATGTTACTATTTGAATTTAAATACATTTTAACACTCGCCTTGTTTACTGTTGGCCGTTACTGGGCCTTCAGGCAGAGCACTGTAGAGTCCCAGTCTAGTATTGATTGATCCAGAATAAACGTAAGAGCATGCTTTGGCAAAAGAGGGCTTAATGCATCCCCGTCTTGCATTATGCCAAGGAATTCATTACCTAATTTTGGATCCATAAAATCCGGAGGAATTTTTTTCTAACAACTGACTGGACTGGAAGTACAATGTTCCTTTGACATGCAGAAAATTGGCCAATGGCAAAAAGTTTCGACTCATGTCAGCCCGCGCGGACTGCGCAGGCCGACATTAGTCGATACTTTTTTTTTTTTGCAGATGCATCAAGCCCCCCTTTTCAGAGAGCATGGCTCATAAGTAAGTGCACTGTAGACAATATATAGGTGAAATATTGTTGAAAGTGGCGTAAAATAACATGCAAACAAACGGAAAAAAAAAATACAAAAAAAAATATCTAAGTGAAGTGAAAGTGGTTTTAAAAAAAAGTTGACCCTCTCAGTGTCATAGGCGAAAACGGCAGCTTTTGCACAAGGCATAGATCCGAGATCAGACTGCACAAAGCGTGCGGTCTGATCTTGGATCTACACCATCAGCCTGTTCAGTAAAGTCTTTAAGGTAAAAATCTTTCTGAATTCCCATTTATTGTACTTTCAGCCGTCGAAATAAGTCAGGTTTATATAAATGAGCCATGCTCTGTGGAAAGGGGGCTTAATGGATCTGCGAAAAGTATCGACCAAGATCAGACTGCGCACTCCGCGCAGGCTGACCTGGACCGAAACTTTTTGCTTTTGGTCAATTTTCTGTATGTCCACGGACCATTGTACCTCAGGATTCAGTCAGTTGTTAGACAAAATTGATTTTATGTATCTATGATTATGTGATGTCTTGCTTGGTATCATGCGTAAAGGAGATGCATTAAGCCCCCTTTTGCCAGAGCATGGCTCAATTATCGTTTTTGCGCTTAAAGAGTTTCCTTTAAAGACATATCCTTTCCACCAGAGTGAAAAAAAGACGCTGTCAAAATTTGATAGACTGTAGAATGGTTGAGAATTTAGTCAGCTGTGTAAACATAGATAAATTACCGGTATTTATGATGTACGGAATAAATACATACATCGGAAATCTTCGATTTAAAACCGGAAACGTCACAAGAGTGATTTATTTGATGGCCTCCAGAAAATGAAATGCATTTTCTATCCGTCGTAATCTATGCAGCCTTGCAACTTCAGGTTCAATATTTGGCATGAAGATACAAGAATGATTATAGTTTGATAGAATACCGATGAAATGGGTAAAAAAACTGGTTGAAAACGAGAATAGATGTATCTTTAATCTTCTACAATATGTGTTATTTATACTCACTTCGTGTTAACAAACCCCAGTAAGCAATAGACATGACCACTCCTATCACAGACGCCATTGTTGTGATGCACCAGGCTGCTTTCATGTACCACGGCAACACCTGGCAGGAACCTGAATATCATGAAAATGTTTTTTCCCTTGTAAGCAATAGATAGATGAGCCATGCTCTGGGTAAAAAGGGGTTTAATGCATCTCCGTGATGTATTATACCAAGCAAGTCATCATATAATTATAGATCTGTAAAATCCATTTTGTCTAACAACTGGCTGTGTCCTGAGGTAGAACATGCAGAAAATTTACCCAAATAGCTTTCGACCCAGGTCAGTCTGCGCCGACAGCGCAGGCTGACCTGAATCGATACTGTTTGCAGATGCACTGAACTCCCATTTCACAGAGCATGGCTCAAACATATTTGATAAAATAAACACACTGATAAGCACTGATGTGCTTTTCATGCCAAACAACATTCCGACATCTTTTTAGATGTGCCTGGCATTTCAAAGATAGCAGTACTTTGATCATAGCAAAAAAAAAATCACAGCACTAAAAAGTTTATCATAGGACCTTAACTCTTTACCACACAATCCCGACTTTTAACGACCCTGTGAAAAAAGCCTTTTGAAAACATTGTGGGAAAAGGAGAAAATGCTGGTAACCAGCATTTTCTCCTTTTCCCACAATGTTTTCTACCCTTCCCATAACAACTTTTCACTTTTCAGTTACAGTTATTTTGTCGTCTGCAAATCATTTCAATTTGGACAAGTCTAAAATTTTGTTGTTTGGTAAAGGGTTAGCCGTATACTGAACACTTGATGGCGGCGACTGGAGTCCTCGCTGCGTCACGCTTAACCTTATCTTACTGAATGATAGAAATGAAACTTTCAAACCGATAGTACAAACCCAAATTTTTTTCTTATTTTAAAGGTATTTTGTAGGAAAAATATCTCCTTATCGCACAGTGTATATCAAAGATCAGGGCCCGTATCCACCGACCATTCTTGAGAATATTATTTGTCTCATTCTAGATCTAGAAAGTTACACAACTTCTGATTGGCTAAACCAATTGGTTTAGCCAATCAAGCCAAGCCAGTCAGAGGTTGCGTTACTTTAAAATTCAGAAAATCTTGGAGACTAAGGCCAAGAACATTTTTAAGAATGGTTGGTGAATACAGGCTCTTACTGCACGTTCTGTGCAGTCTGATCTTGATCTACGCGGTCTGCAGAAAGTCAGAGAGTCGCGCCTAGCAGCCTAGATGTTTAAGTAATGAAATAGAGAATAATAAGTTTTTAACTTTATCAGCTCAACAAATATAAACTTCACCTGTTTCCACATCTGAAAGTATAATCCACCGAAACTCAAACAGATTTGAGCCACGCTTTGTGAAAAAGGGACTAAATGCATTGGCTAAAAGTATCGACACAGGTCAGCCCGCACAGTCCGCACAGGTTGACCTGGGTCAAAACGTTTTGCCATTGGTCAATTTTCTGCATGTCCATTGATCTATATACTTCAAGATCCAGTCGATTGTTCGCCTAATGAATTTTATGAATCCGTAATAATGTGAAAAACTGCTTGGTATAAAAGCATCACGGAGATGCATTAAATCCCTTTTTGCGAGAGCATGGCTCATTTTCATTTTGAGCCATGCTCTGTGAAAAGGGGGGCTTAATGCATCTGCGAAAAGTATCGACCCAGGTCAGCCTGCGCAATCCGCGCAGGCTGACCTGGGCCGAAACTTTTCGCTACTGGTCAATATTTTTGTATGTCTAAGGACCAGTCTACCTCATGATTAAGTCGATTATTTAAAAAAAGTGACTATTATGGTTCTATGGTTATGTGATGGCTTGCTTGGTATCATGCATCACGGAGATACATTAAGCCCCCTTTTGCCAGAGCATGGCCCATTATATAGGCTTGACTAAACAAGCAAACGTTGTATAGATCTAAGATCAGATTGCACGGAACGATCTTGATCTGCGCCGTCGGCAAAAATCCCTGTTTACGGGCTGAAATTGTTAAGTGACAAATGATGTATACAGGCGTGGACTTGATTTAACTGATCTGAGCTCTCTTTTTATTCCGAGCATGCGGATTCGTAATAAAGTGTAACGGAATAGTTGCTCCAGAGCAGTCCAGAGTACTCCGTCTTCCGAGGTGGTGCGGTCGGAGCAGTACAGTCACGTGACCCAATCCCGAAAAAAAATGGCGGAAAGGCGAATAGCGTTCAAACGTGAAGATTGCGAAACATGGATGTCTTTTTTTTTATATGGAAGTCTAGGAAAGACGCCCATGTGTACTGCAAACTGGTTATTTATAAGTCATTAATTGAAATAGAGCTGTTACAACAATATAGCGATCATTGTCAGCCATCTTTAATTTTTCCTCTCACTTGACTTATCCCGGGAGTACGCCGTTTGCTCGATTTCACCTGATTTAGCGTGCTCCTTCGGTGCAGTCGGAGTACTCTAAAAATCAAATCACAGGTCCACCCCAGAAGGCAATCTAAATGCTTACTTCGCGTTAACAGATACGGTTGGTTAATACCAGTGTTTGAATCAATTAAAGTTAAACTTTAAAAGAATAGGAATAATCCTGTCGCCAAGTGTCTTGTCCCGGTGACAACAATCTCTTTTTATCATACTTATATAGAACCGAATGATGAACCGCTGGTGACATCCATCTTTCGACCAGATTCCAAACTGTTTTCGAATATTATAATATTCAGAAAAAAAGAAATGCTGCACCTGCTAAAATGTCCTTTCTTTTGAGAAATATATACATAACTGCGCATGCGTCAGAAATGGTCGCCATTGTGAGAGTGAAATAGGCCCAGTCGGTGAGGTAGATAAACCATTTGACCTGCTGTTTAGGATCTGGTCCTGCCCACTGGTAGGAATACACGCCTGTTAGAATGATCCATACTATGTGGTATAGAGCCCAGAAAATTCGCCAGGCTAGATACGCTCGTGGATACCCGAACTGAAATAAATGCAGGAAGAGAACTAAAATGCGTTTGTTTAACCCTTTACCACACAATCCCGAGTTATAACGACCCTGAGGAAAGAAGCCTTTTGAAAACATTGAGGGAAAAGGAGAAAATGCTGGTAACCAGCATTTTCTCCTTTTCCCACAATGTTTTCTACCCTGTCAAAGACAACTACCATCATTTAAATCACATTAAAATTGTCGTCTGCAAACGCTTTCAATTTGGACAAGTCTTCATTTGTTTGTGGTTTGGTAAAGAGTTAATTAAGAGTTAATTAACTTCATCAACAGGTCACCTGGGGTATGCCGAATGTAGGAAAATTTAATGAACCATGCTCTATGAAAAATAAATGCGTTTGCAAAAGGTATAGACACAGATCAGCCTGGGGCATTTCGCTCAGGATGACCAGGATTAATACTTTTTGCTATTGGTCAATGTTCTGCATGTCCAAAAACCAGTCTAACTCATGATTCAGTCGGTTGTTAGACAAAATGGATTTTATGGATCCATAATTATGTGATGACTTGCTTCGTATAATGCATCACAGAGATGCTTTAATCCCCTTCTCACAGAGCATGGCCCATATGTATTATTGCTTGGTTGAGTGGTGTTTTACGCTGCATTCAGTATTGCTTGTCTTATCATGGCGAATGCTTAACTTTTCATATCTGTCTTGGGTTTTACCAGTACAACAGGACATCATTAAACAACAGCAGAACTGCTCGGGCGTTGTCGTCAGATTTGCGGGGTTTGTTTCTGGGGCTATGCGGCTAGCGTAGGTCGTATCAAGGTAAAGGGCAAAAAAAAAGGGGGGCATAGAATCAGGTGTCGTATTCACTAACCATTCTAAATTCGATTCTAGCGATAAACTTAACAACTGACGATCTGATTGGTCGAAATACAGCGTCTTGCCCAATCAGGTTGCAAGTTGTAGTATTCAAAATTAAAACTGAGTTTAGAACGGTTGTCGAATACGACTTCCGAACTGATGTTTGATTTGGAAACAAAAGAGACAATCTGCAGACAAAGATGTCTTTACTCGCAATATCTTCTTTCGGCAAAAGGTTCTAAATATAAAAGCACCGTTCTAGGAAAGGAAGGTTAAGGATTCTTCGTAATGCATTAAACCATTATATGAGCCGTGCTCTGGCAAAAGGGGGCTTATTGCATCTCCGCGGTGCATGATACCAGGCAAGTCATCACAGTATTATACATCCGTAAAAAAGCGTTTTGTATAATAATCGACTGAATCACGAGGCACGCTGGTCCTTTGACATGCAGAAAATTGACCAAAAGGAAAAAAGTTTCGGCCCAGGTCAGCCTGCGCAGACTGCGCAGGCTGACCTGAATCGATATTTTTTGCAAGTGCATTAAACCCCCATTTCTCAGAACATGACTCATATACAAAACAAGACGCTGCAACACATGGATTCATTTTGTCTAAAACTCGGCTAAATCAAGAGGTATAAAGGTCCTTTGACATAAAAAAATTCACAAATAGCAAACATTTACGACCTGGGTCAATACTTTCTGCAGATTCATTAAGGACATATGCCACAATTTTTCCTGCTCACTGGTTTGTGCATGTTTTTTTTTTGTATTTTCTATGATGTTACACTGGGTTAGTATGACAAAAATAGTATATTTTTCTATCTGTAATATGTACGAGTATGTTGCCTTTTAACCCTTGGGCTGCTTATCGCGACTCACTGTCCTTTTTGCGGACAGCGTCGATCAAGATCAGACTACACAGAACGTGCAGTCTGATCTTGATCTACGCTATCAGATAAGGAGATATCTTTCCTCCAAAAATCCCTTTGAAACAGGAAAGTTTTAGGTTTATACTATCGGTTTGAAGGTTTCATTTCTTTTATTCAGCAGGATAAGGGTTAAATATCTGAAAGTCACAGGCGCGGAAGGAAAATGGGAGATTTATAAATGATTGGGATTCCAAGTCACGCCAAAATAGACTTTTAATACAACGCTGTAATTCATTATGCCAATAACTTTTTTAAATGCAGCGTATCTCTTAAAAACGCCGCGTTTGATATACTTTTCAACTTTTTTTTAAACAAGATATTAGAAAGTGCTACTTCTGTGCAAAGTTTTTTATAAAATCTGTCCACTGATTTTTTTTATTGCAGAAAATTGATCAGAAAATAAGTCTTTGTCGACATTTAACCCTTTACCAGACGACAAAATTTTAGCCTAGTCCAAATTGAAAGCATTTGCAATGTGGATCAAATGGTGCAATTTTTCTTTCATGCGGTAGAAAACATTGTGGGAAAGGGAGAAAATGCTGGTTACCAGCATTTTCTCCTTTTCCCACAATGTTTTCAAATGGCTTCTTTCTCAGGGGCGTTAAAAGGCGGCATTGTGCGGTAAAGGGTTAAGGACACTTCCAATTACTACTGTGATCTGTCTAGTGCCAAAGTTCTTTCGATTAATCCTTTTTACTATTGGTTTTTACTATTGGCAAACATCACATTTCTAAGACTAATCATCTATTTGAGCAGATCCCTTTTTAAGTTTGAAATTAAAGCCTTTTTTTTTTGTGGTAATTTTGAGAAGAGCTGTCACCTTAGAAGAACTGTATCTTTGTATTTTGCTCCGCAACATATGATCTTCTTTTCATTTACTTACTCCGCATATATTATCCGCATTATGTTATAATTTACTTACTCCGCATATATTATCCGCATTATATTATCCGCATTATATCATAATTTACTTATTCCGCATATATTATCCGCATTATATTATCATTTACTTACTCCGCATATATTATCCACATTATATTATCATTTACGTACTCCGCATATATTATCCGCATTATATTATCATTTACTTACTCCGCATATATTATCCGCATTATAATATTATTATCATTTACTTACTCCGCATATATTATCCGCATTATATTATCATCTGAGCGAAATTACAAAAAACAATCTATCCATAGGAAAAGTATGGTGGTGTTCAACGCCGTTTTCAAATATGAACTTGACCTGTTTCCACAGAAGAAACATTATTTCAGTTATATCATGGCGGCCAGTGCACCTATCCATGCTTTCCTGGAGTTTCATTTACCAGTGCTCCGCACAATATTCTTTCCAAGCCACTGGCTGCTTTCCCACATAACCATCGTCGAAACAATGGGCAGCGGTGAGAGAGGAATGAATCCTGTCGCCATGACTATCATCAATCCTCGGAAAGAAATTGGCCAAGTCGGGGATCGAACCAGCGACCTCCTGTTCTCAAGTCCTGTACGCTACCGACTGAGCAACGGGGGCTTGGCCCATAGGAAAAGACTGTGGCATATGTCCTTAAACCTCATTTTCACAGAGCATGACACAAATGCTTTTAGGAAAATGGTAAACGCTTTGTTGGATCATATTTGTAACAAATCATATATGTAACACATTTGTTACGTACATGATCACATTCGTAACAGATAAAGTGTGTTACAAATGTGTTTGTCCGAAATGGGGGTTGACATGAGAAGCATATATGTAACAGGTTTAGTTGTCTATTTGTATTCAAACAATTAACAGCAATAGCAACATCATTATATTCTTTACACTATTGATTTTATTCTCGATTGCAAAACAATAGTTAGCACATTAAGCTAATCGCTCTCGAGACTCACTCCAACTTGAATCAACCTCAGAGAGAGAGAGAGGACGTGTGGAATAATGATTTTTTGCCCAAGGTACCAGTGCATCTCGAGCGCGCACGTGAGTGTGTCCAGCAACATCCAAACAGCAAGAAAATTGATCTGCAGATTGGAACTCAAGGCAAAACACACATCATACAGTTTAACTTCCAACAATCTGCGCCTCGTACTGACTGTCGATCAATTGTTGAATAAAAGATAACAAGACAGATTTCTTATCTCAGTCGGCGTTCAACATCATTTGATGACAGGAAATCCCGGGTCTTGGTGCCATATATATTCCGTAACGACGATGGACAAAGTGACACAACAAATCAGTATCAAGATATTGGCCCATCTGGTGAATAAAAACCTGCTACAAATGTGTTTCAGATGTAAATATGCATTCTTTTGTACTGTTTTTAAATCAAAATTGACCTGTGACATATGTGATTTCATGTCACATCAAAAACCGGCATCGATCATATTCGTCACAAAATATGTTACATTTATGCTTGATTTCCGAGTCATATATGTAACACATGTTACATATGTGATCATATATGTAACAGGTGTTACATATATGATTTGTTACAAATATGATCCAACAACGCTTTACCAGACGACAAAACCGTGGACTCGTTTTCAATTCATGTACACTAATCGGTTAATGCTATAAATGATCGAATCCGATCAAATGTTAATATTAAATATCGATTCTTCTTTTTGTTTACTCCGAAACATACTTTGACGTTTCATTCACCCTTTACCACACTTTCTCGAGTTTTAACGACCCTGGAGAAGAAGGGTTTTTGTAAACATTGTGGGAAAAGCAGAAAATGCTGGTTACCAGCATTTTCTCCTTTTCCCACAATGTTTTCTACCATATCAAAATCAGAAAGCATCATTTGAACTACATTCAGTTTGTCTTCTGCAAATGTCGTTATCTTTGCACAAGTCTAATGTCTTTTCATTATCCTTTCATAATCTTTTTCCCAGTATGTTTCCTTGATTATACAATAATATAACCAATAAATTTCAATATTTACCAGATATTTCGTAAAGGTAGAGAGAGAGAGAGCTGTGAGAGAGTGCACGCGTGAAAATTGAAATTGTCGATATTTGTATTATTTTGTATGACGAAAAACCTTTGTAATTTTAGTCAATAAAATACTTTACTTTACTTTACTTTACTTTACTCTACTCTACTCTACTCTACTTTTGCCGTTCGGTAAGGCGTTAAACCGACGATTATACTCCTTGGTTCCGGCGTGGCGCAGTGATAAAGTGCAGGACGCGTAACCTGGAGACCTCTTTTCGAGCCTCACTGGAAGCGATGGGCTTTTCGTGGGAATGTGTTTGGGCAAGACATTTCAGAGACCCAGCCTACTACTGGTAAAACCAGGGCACACATTAATATATGACCTGTCGCCGTGATATGAATAAAAAAAATTGAGAGCGGTGTGAAACACAATTCCATCAATCTATTCAATTACACACTCTGGTAGTTCACAGCTTTTGGAAAAGGTTGTAAGTACTTTTCTACCTCACGCTCCTGACGGTTTTAGACAAAATGGATAAATTTTATACGACGAATTCCTTGGTAGAATGCATGGTGATGATTCATTTACACTTTACCAAACGACAAAGGTATAGACTTGTCCAAATTCAAAGCGTTTGCAAAGCGTTTGCAAACTGCGAATTAAACGAAGCAAAATGGCGGAAATTGTCTTTGAAAGAGTGAAAAACATGGTGGGAAAGGAGAAAATGCTTGTTACCAACATTTTCTCCTTGTCGTATCATGTTTTCGAATGTCTTTTACCTCAGGGCTGTTAAAACTCGGCATTGTGTGGTAAAGGGTTAAACCCAGGAACGCCGCTTAGTTATTGTATTTTTTTTAAATAGATCTAAAGGGATGCTTCTCCGGCTAAGTGGTAAAAGTAATTAAATTGTAATCATCCGGTTCCAAGTTCGTTCTTCATCGGCCAGATTTTTTGAGGAAGTATGTTAATTAAATGCATCGCAGAGCTCCAGCATAAATAGCTGCACTGTCGTCTTGATACGTAGTAAGTGGCATCAATCAATCAATCAATCAATCAATCAACAAATGAACCGACCGTTCGATTACCGATCGATCGACTGATCCATCTATCCATCCGTCCGTCCGTCCGTCTATCCATCCATCTATCTATCTATCTATCTATCTATTTATCTATCAAATCAAATCAAATAATCAATCAATCAATCAATCGATCGACCAATGGATCGATCGACCAATCGATCAAACCAAAAATAAAAATACTATACTAGGCCATGTTTACGTGTTAAAAAAGAAATGTCACACAGTAGTTAATTTCAGAAAACTGGTAGTCTTAACATTTCAGCGTACTAGAGTAAACTTCAAAACATTTAGTGTATTGGTAGACAAACGATACGGTGTCCGATCGACTTGTCCAAATGACAAGGTTATACGGTATATACATACCAGTACATGTAAATGAGACATGCTCCGTGAAAAGGGGGCTTAATGCATCTGCGAAAAGTATCGATTAAGGTCAGCCTGTGCAGTCCGCGCAGGCTGACCTGGGCCGAAACTTTTCGCTATAGGTCAATTTTCTCTATGTCCAAGGACCAGTCTACCTCATGATTAAGTCGGTTGTTAAAATAAGCGGCTATTACTGATCCATAATCATGTGATGGCTTGCTTGCTACCGATCACGGATCACGGACATGCATTAAGCCTCCTTTTACCAGAGCACGGCTCTACTGTATTCACCCTTGACCACTTTCGAGACACAAGTTGCCGAAGTCGACTTCTTAAAACATCCGTGTAGCATACGGACAACAAAATGACTAATTACATTGTGAAAACATAGTGTCAAAGGGGGAAAGGTTTTGTCATACATGACCCGGATCTATATCTAATAGGCCGTAAAATATAACTTTTAGCTTGGTATCTATATGTGTATGACCCATGCTCTGTGAGAAGGGACCTTAATATATCTGCAAAAAGTATCGACCCAGGTCAGCCTGCGCCTGCGCAGTCCGCGCAGGCTGACCTGGGCCGAAACTTCTTGCTTTTGGTCAATTTTCTGCATGTCAAAGGACCAGTGTACCTCACGATTCAGTAGATTGTTATACAAAACGGATTTTACGGATGTATAATACTGTGATGACTTGCCTGGTATCATGCATCACGGAGATGCATTAAGCCCCCCTTTGCCAGAGCATGGCTCGTATATTTTTAATCGAACCGCCGAAGAATGAGAGAGATATGATATGAAACAACGGCCTCTTGTGGGCAGTGTAACTAATTCTAGTACGCGTTTTGGGTAGAAAAATAAGTATACCATATGCATCTACTGTTCGTGTTTTTTTTTAAATATTACTACGTGAATTTGAGCCATGCTCTGTGAAAAAGGGGGCGTAATGCATCTTCGAAAACTATCGACCCAGGTCAGCCTGTGCAGTCCGCGCAGGCTGACCTGGGCCGAAGCTTTGTGCTATTAGTCAGTTTTCTACATGTCAAAGGACCAACGTACCTCATGATTCAATCGATTGTTACATAAAATCAGTTTTTAGGATCTACAATTATATGATGAATGGCTTGGTATGATGCATCAAAGAGATGCATTAAACCCCCTTTTACCAGAGCATGGTCCATTTGCTTTCTCAGCATGAAGACCACAGGGACCTTTCGTGTTGACAACGACTTTACTAGTGCGTCCGTGGCAACTGTGGGAAATCATTTAGAAAATGGACAGTCTTTGCGCAGTACATTGTATTGATTGTATGGTGTTTAACGCCGTTTTCAACATTATTTCAGTTATATCACGGCGGCCAGTGCACCTATCCATGCTTTCCTGGAGTTTCTGTTACCAGTACTCCGCACAATATTCTTTCCAAGCCACTGGCTGCTTTCCCACATAACCATCGTCGAAAAAATGGTAAGCGGTGAGAGAGGAATGAATCCTGTCGCAATGACTATCATCAATCCTCGGAAAGAAATTGGCCGAGCCGGGGATCGAACCAGCGACCTCCTGTTCTCAAGTCTTGTACGCTACCGACTGAGCTACGGGGCTTGGCTTGCACAGTACATTTTTAACTGGTAAGCACATTTCACAGCAATAGTTGCCTTTGCGGCCAGTATAGAATAAGATCAGGACCGTATTCACTAACCATTCTTAAGAATATTCTTATTCTTGATATCTGGAATTTTCTACATTTGCAAGTAACACAACTTCTGATTGGCTAACCTATTTGGTTTAGCCAATCCGAAGTCGTGTTACTTTCAAATGTAGAAAATCTTAGAGAATCTTAGAGAATGAGACTAGGAATGTTCTTCAGAGTGGTTGCTGAACACGGACCCTCAGACTGCAATCTGATGTTTGATTTACACTGTCCGCTTTACTGCAACATTCTAGACAAAAACAACCTTGGAATTGCAAATATTTGGGTCTTATCTCTAGAATGAAAACGTCGGTAGGGTTTATTCGGTGCACTTAGGATTAACCCATTTACTTCTTCACAAATTATCAGCGGAAAACTTTGTCAAAGGTTCTTGTTAAATAAGTCAAGCCAACAAGAATCGTGAGTACGTTCTAAGCCATTAGTTATACCTTACAGGCTATCATTATAACAATTTGACATATTCACATACATGAAAAATATCGATCGGGAAGGAAAAACAAGACACGTGAGACTGACAGTGTCGAAACTATTTGCTAGTCCGTAAATTTTCTGCATGTCAAAGGACCATTCTACCTCATGATTAAGTTGGTTGTTAGACAGGGTTGGGTTTTATGGATCCATAGTTATGTGATGACTTGCCCGGTATACTGCATCAAGGAGATACATTAAACCTTTCCCAAACGACAAATTTTGGACTGGTCCAAATTGAAAGAGTTTGCACACGATAATTTTAAATTTGATGAAAATGGCAGAAAGTTATAAAAAAGGGTAGAAAACACTGTGGGAAAAGGAGAAACTGCTCGTCAAAATACTTGTACTGCAGACACGTGAAAACCAGGGCTTGTTTGGGAAAGGGTTAAACCCCTTTTGCCAAAGCGCCACTCAAATGTAGAAGCATAAAAACCTATTATCATGATATTCCTATACAGAACTATTACATGTTGGCGTATATTTTCAATTTTTCAGTCGTCCAAGTGTTTGATAAATATCGCGATGCACATTACAGAATGGAATTACAGAGCGAGAGATTAATTACTTATTTCAGCCATTCCAACTTTTTGGGTACCAGTTGCATTTTCAGTTGTCTTTAGTCATATTTCGAATAACAGGTCTCGTGCAAGACGGTCACTTTGAATGTTTTATATAAGGCATATGATCTACTATTTATTTAAACTAATTTACAATACTTAGATTCCCTGACAGTGAAATTGTATGGCCTCAGATGTACGAAAAACCGCTGTTTGCCTATGTCGCTGAAACAGGTGGTATACGCAATGGTAAATTACAGTAAGCTGTTATGGAACTAGGAAGAGGGTATCGATGCCATACGTTAATCATATGTTTTAAATTTCGTTTTAATGGTCATTTATTGGGAAATCTTACAGTTTGAATAATTCTGGCACAATTATCGATTGTCGCTCAAATTACTATAACCTTCGTGACTGCTCTGTTTGAGGTGAAATATGGAGTAAATGATGTGTTTCTGTAAAACTTGAGTAATTTATAAATAACTTCTACATGTTATCTAAAGTTCAGAAAACATGTTTGCCTTTTATAGTTAAAGAAAAAAATTTGAGAGTATCAGGGATTGCTTGGGTGCTAAATTTGTAAAATCTTATTTAACTTCCGTGATTACTTTAAACAGAATTTCTGAGTGTTTATTCTTATCCTGATTGAATTTTCATACAGGTCAAAGTCCAGTGTAGACAGCACAAGTGCTTCCTTCGGCAGGATTATCTTAAATCTGACTAAATCTGTCCAGAATACTTCCGCTTCCGGTCTGTGAAGACACAAAAAATTCAGCTAACTAAAATTTAATATTAATCAACGTATATCTTAGAAGATTCTTAGCATCTAATACGTGAACCTAGCATACTTGCACAAGATGATCTGGTGAATCATATAGCAGAAAAATTTAGGGAAGTATCCTCTCATTAAGTGTAATTTTCGAGTTTCATAATAGGCAATTTCAGATTGATAAAAACATGGCGGTAGTCATCTTGATTTCTCGATGTTTCTTGAGTGAATGTTAATAGAACTGGAAACATATATTCAAAAATTATTAATATCATTATTTGGATACAAGAGATAAAAGAGATATCACATATGAGAACATAAGAAATACAAGATTTATACAAAGTACTGGATTGATCAAAACAAATTGACAAATTTGAGCTGATTTGTGAGGCATTCGGCTGATGATTGGGATCATTTTAATTATTATTATCATGGATCATGTAGCAAGTATATTATTATGTCTTTGTCAAAAGTAAGAAAGGAATATTCAATTACTAGACAACTGAATAGGGAAATCCGGCCCAGGAAAAGAAAAGATACATTTATTATATCAGACAGTAAAGGGCGATATTTAGCCCAGCAATTACAGAGAGAGCATGAGGGTTTATTAAAAATTATACATAAATCAGGTGCAACAGTCGACAACCTTCAGCTCCAGCGAGAGGTGACCAGTATTACCAATTCTTCATGTAGTCCAATAGTTTTCATATGGTTTGGTACTTGTGAAATCACATCAAAAAATGGGTGTCTTGTAGAATTAAGAGTCAATCCGTTCGAAGTTGTGAATAGATTAATTGTGAAATACAGATATATGCGATCAGCAATACAAAGACAAAACAGAGGGGCTGAAGTGATCTTTCTAAATTGTCCGTATTACTCTATTGTAAGATGGAATGAAATGAAAGGCTGTCCTACCCACTCTATTGATAAATACCGTGTACAAGACAGTGAACTGACAAAAGTCATTGACTATTTCAACGATAAAATCGACAGATTAAACCGTCACACCACTCCAAAAATTGAGCAAGACCTAGTAAAGTCTAGTAAAAAGAGACACTCATCACATGTTAAATACAAAAAAAATTTCAATTTGCTTACAGATGGAATTCATCCAGGTCCAGATTTAGCTAAACTCTGGATTGAAAGGATAATCAATCTGAAATACAGAATTGAAAACAGACAATAGCTTCAATTGAAATATTTCTTCACAAGACTTACTTTGACCAGGGAAGCCATTTCATTCAAATAAGCAATAGATCACTACAGCGAACCTTAAGAAATATATGAGCTTAGTGCATGCATAGGGAAACTCTGCTTATAATAATCCCAAGAAACATTTTTATAATAAGATTTCATCACTGAATAGGGAAGCCCTGTTCAATTAGATAACGAAATAGAACATACAGTTATATCCTATTTGCATTTACGGAATAGGGAAGCCTTGTTCTGGTCCTACCTAAATCTATAAGGAAATTTCAGTTGATGGAATCCACAACTTACTTTATATAAGCGAATTAGATGATGTTTACCTATCTGTCAATTTATTGAAAATTTGGAATATTAAACAAGTTTGAATAAGGAAGCCTTGTTCAAAATGGCGTTTAATCTTGTAAGTTCAACACCTAAAACTAAAAGAGCACGAATTCCAAGTGACAGCTGCCCACTTTGTGAAAGACTACTTGGTGATGGAACAGAATCCTTATGCTGTAGCATCTGTGAACTTGTTTTCTGCATATCTTGTACAAATATCTCACATGCCTTACTTACAGTACTTAAAGATGAGGATAATGACAATTTTAAATGGACTTGTAATAACTGTAAACGAACATTCCCAAGTATGAGCAATATTTCTGAAAGAATTAAATCTATAGAAGAAAAAACTGAAAATAGATTAACAAAGATGGAAGAGGACATCACTGAAATCAAGAGTGACATGAAAAAAAATGTGAGAGAAGAGATTCAAACCCTTAAACCAGAAATTTCACAAGAAATTGAAAAAAACATTACAGATCAACTGCAAGATCAAGTACGTAAGGAATTAAGAGAAATTGAAGACCAACGAAGAAGAGCTCTAAATCTAGTAATTTTTAACCTACCCGAAAGTAACAGACAAACAGCTATTTTAAGGAAAAAACATGATGAAAGGAAATTTGCTGAACTATGTGCTCAAATAGGAGTTGATATTCCAGACGTTACAACCATGTTCAGACTTGGCACCATTAAAGAGGGAGCTAATAGACCGCTCAAGATTATATTGAACAATAAACAACATAGAAAAACTATCCTTGACAATGCTTCCAAACTTCGACAGTCAAAAGAAGATACTGATCTTAAAAATTGCATAATTGTTAAAGACTTAACACCTCAACAGAGGAACTACAACAAACAAAGAAGACTTAAAAAATTGTCAGAGAAACCACTAGATAGAAAAAGCCAATCCAGTCAAGAGGATTATGATGAAAGAACTGTCCTAGATGAATCTGCCATTGAAGTATCCGCAACAAGAACGAAGGAACAGACTGACAAGAATCCTCAAATTACCATAGCTTCTAGATTATCTCAGGATGCACTAGCAAAACAAAAAACTCTTGTCCAAGGTCTAGAAAATAAAGTTAACCAGCCACTACCGTTCGATGAAACTATTCTTGGTGGCTTTAATAATAACAGTCAAATTCAGCCCAAGACTCCAATGATACAGAGATAGGATGCAAGTTTTATTTTTAAATGCCACAAAATTGTAAATAATCGTTTTAAAGTATTTTATACAAATGCTGATTCTTTATCAAATAAAATGGCGGAACTCTGTGTTTATATCAGAAATAACAGATATGATATCATAGCTATTACAGAAGTGTTCCCAAAAAACTGTGGAACTCTAGATTATGATTCACCACTATGGAGCATTGAAGGTTATGTTTGCCACAAACCAAAAAACAAAGCATTTACAGGAAGAGGATGTCTTATTTACACAAAAGATGATTTGCCTTTCTATGATATAATGAATTTTGATACCAAATTTGTTGAATATGTTCAGACTGGTATAACCATCAACCAGAACTCAAAATTACTTTTGTCATGCATCTACAGGAGCCCAAATGCAACTGACCCTATAGTATTAGAAGAAATAAAACACCTTTTGACTACTAAAAAGATCCAAAATGTCAATTTTGATCTTATGATACACATGGGCGATTTTAACTTTAAAGATATCGATTGGGAACTTCAAGTGAGTACATCGAATTTAAATCAACTATCAGTAAAATTCCTACAAATAATAGAGGACTCATATCTAATTCAACACATTACTGAGCCAACCAGACTCAGAGACGGCAACGCACCGAGCACCTTAGACCTAATATTTACAAATGAAGTTGAACTTGTGGAGGACATAACCCACAATGCACCGTTAGGCAAAAGTGACCACGTAACTATCGAATTTGAGTTAATTACAGTTGGAAACCTACAAACAAAAGAAATTAAGCCAAAACTAAATTACAACAAAGGTGATTACGATACAATTCGGGAAAAACTTGACTTAGTCAACTGGGAAGTAGAACTCAACTATGAGAATGTTGAAGAGGTATGGTTGAAGTTTGCCGAATTACTTAATAAAATAACTAGGGAAAACATACCGGTGTGCAACTTCAAACCTAAGCTGTTCAACACTCCATGGATGAAAGCCGATGTCCTGGAGGCAGTTAAAACCAAGCGAAGTAAATGGAAAAAATACAAATATTGTAAGAATGACCTCAACAGAGAAATCTATAATCATGTAAAAAACATTGCCTCAACAAAAGTTAAAGAAGCCAAAAAGAATTATGAAAAAAAAATTGGTCGAAGGGATGAAATTAAATTCAAAAAAGTTTTGGCAATATGTTCGTACAAAGACAAAGATCAAGGATTCTATACCATGTATAAGAAGTGAGACTGGAGAAATTATTACAGAAAACGCAGCTAAAGCTGAACTCTTTAACAATTATTTCAAAAGTGTATTTACTATTGAAGATAATTCAAACCTCCCTATTTTTGAAAAAAGGACACAAGATACCTTAAGTACTGTTCCTTTCAGTGAAAGTGTCATCTCCAAATACTTAGCCAGGCTTAAAGAATCAACTTCTTCCGGTCCAGATGGAATACATTCAAAATTACTTAGAGAATGCTCAAAATCCTTAGCAAAACCTCTAAAAATTTTGTTCACAAAATCAATGGATAAAAGTAAAATACCAACAAGTTGGAAGAGAGCAAATGTAACACCGATACACAAAAAAGGTTCTAAACAAGAAGTAACAAACTATCGACCAATTAGTCTCACCTCAGTCATAAGTAAAGTCATGGAAAGAATAATCAGAGATAAAATAATCACATTTATGGAGACAAACAACTTATTTTCTATTGACCAACATGGCTTCAGACAAGGAAAATCTTGTACTACCCAACTAATTGAGGTAATGGACGACTGGACAGAACTGGTTGACAATAATAAAAATATTGATGTCATATATCTTGATTTTCAAAAAGCCTTTGACACAGTCCCTCATGAACGTTTATTTTTAAAACTACAAGGATATGGAATTCAGAATAGTCTTCTAGAATGGATTAAAGAGTTCTTGACAGACAGGAAACAAAGGGTGGTATTAAATGGATCACAATCAACTCTTGCAAGAATTACAAGTGGAATCCCTCACGGTAGTGTCCTTGGACCTACCCTCTTCAACATTTTCATCAACGATTTGCCAGAATGCACAGTCAATGCTACAAAATTATTTGCGGACGACGCAAAAATATATTCTGCTGTAAATACTGAGAAAGAGCGAAAAAGTCTGCAGAAAGATTTAGATAACCTTCAAGATTGGTCTCATACTTGGCTATTGAAATTCAACCAAGAAAAGTGTAAACATCTCCATATTGGCAAAGATAGTTCAATTATAAATAATTATCAGTTATTCGGGAAGGACGTCATCAAAGATACTACAGAAAAAGACTTAGGTATCCACATCGACAACAAATTATCTTTTAAAGAACACATTAATTTAAAAGCGAAAAAAGCAAACAAAGTCCTTGGTTTGATTAAAAGATCATTTAACTATATTGACGAACCTATGTTCCTTATCCTATACAAAAGTCTGATTCGTCCCCAACTCGAATATGGTTCAAATGTGTGGTCTGTCATTTACAAAAAAGAAGAAGCCAAGCTAGAGAATGTACAGAGGAGGGCAACAAAGATTCTAAAATGTTTGAAAGATAAAGATTACAATCAAAGATTAATACATTTAGGTTTACCATCCCTTGAATACAGAAGACAAAGATCTGACCTCATCCAGGTGTATAAAATATTAAAAAACATCGACAGAGTGGACAAAAATAAATTATTTCCATCCAGTCGTACACAAAATACCACCAGAGGACATGATTTCAAGATCTACAAAAAAACTTGCAGAACCAACTTGCGAAAATTCAGTTTTTCTCAGAGGATTGTCAATCCATGGAATAATCTACCCAGGAATATTGTAAATAGTGATAATGTAAATAGTTTTAAAAATTCCTTGAACAAATTCTGGAAGAATAACCCGGTTAAGTTTTCACCTGAATGCTATAGGCCGGAAGCGGGTAATACTTGTCCAAATAAAGAAGGAAAGGACCATAGAGGCACTTGCCTATGAAGGTTTCTATCCAGAAGAAGAAGAAGAAGAATATACAAAATCTTTAACTTCCGTGATTGTTAACCTCCGGTACAAAAACAATACTTTTGCTACACCCCGCATTGGTTTTTACGACTTGAGTTATGATAATGTACACCGTTGACGTCATCGAGATATATTGCGTCATAGATTACGTGTCAGAATATTTCTTTTTTTTGCTGGTTTTAGAAGTGACCGCATGATCTAAACGAAGGTGAGTGTTTTTCTTCCAGATTTACCATATATTGCGTCCGATAATTGTGTTATTGAACAAAGCTGAATCGCCATTTATTGATGTATATAGTTTCTTGACTCATGTGCAACCTTTTAAAGTGTGTGCAGCTGCACAGTCATCTGAATATTGTTGGTTCTGATATAAGAACTAAAATGTAACGGAAGTCAAAGTATATCGAGTGAAAACAAAAAGGTAGTATAGTGCATTGTATTTCAAATTATAAAGGTTGTTCAAATAATTTGTGACAGATGCAAGCCTATAGCCAATGATTAAATGCCAAATCGTGAAATAAAGTATTGTAAATTGGCTTTTCATAGTGTGGGTAACGGAAGTTAAATGAAATCACCAAATGTATTATAGTTACGCCCAGAGGCGCTACTTCAATACAAATACTATAGAAACATGCAATCAGTTGTTTTGCTGGCATAACATAAGATTGAGTACTAATATGTATGCAGTTTGGGTGAACTATTACATCTTTATCCTGTAACGGCAGTTAATTAAATGAATTAGAATTTAACTTGCACTTCAGGTTCTTATTTGCTAGATTTTTATAACGAAATACAATATCTGTTGATTCCATTACAGAATGCCGATGTCAAGGGCTGAAATACAGAAAAAATATAGGGAAAAAAAGAAAAAAGAATCAGGAAAGTTCATGAGGAATGAGAGAGAAAGAAAAAGAAAAGCATACATACCAGTATGTTGAGTGAAGCAGAAGCGAAGAAAAGACGCACAAACACATTGAAAAGGGTGAAACGGCACTATGAGAAGAAACAAAAAGAAACACAGAAACTTTTAAACAGTGACACTGTACAGACAAGGCAGACAAGTAGTAATACTCTGACAAGCAAGATGAAATTTGAGAAAAAGGGACAAAGGAAAGTTGGAGCAAGTAAAGCTGCTATGGCAAGAGCTGTGAAAGATGTTCAGGATCTAAAATCACAAAATTACAAACTGGTCAGAGAGAAAAGGCGCATTCAAAAGCGATTAGAACGAGCACAAAAGAAAACGATGGAAAACAAACAGCCTAAGAATCCTGGGATCAACAATGATGAAACACCAGCAGGGAATCAAGTTACTGTTGAAGAAGAGTTGGCAACCGAATCCGGAAGTTTGAATAAGGATTTGATAGATACAGTTATTACCGGTCATAAAGGTCTAGATGTTAATTCGGTACGAGCAAGTACAAGTGAAAATACTTTTGACATTGTTGAGAAAACACCACAAGTTGCTGATAAAAATACAGTATCGACCAAGATCGCTAGTCAAACTAAGAACAACCTAACACCAAGATCAAAAGCAAATAAGGAGTTGAGAGATTCTGGATTATCACCAAGAAAGCATGTGAACCTGAAAAGAAGGTTGTTGGAGTTCCATGTTTTAAAAGAGGAGGTGAAATTGACGAAGGCTATTAGACAGAGCGGAATGAAAACAGCTAGAAAATACAAGTGTTTACGGGCATTTGGAAAAATGTTAGGAATGAGTAGAAGAAGTTTTGGTGAAAAGAGAAAATCTAGGTCATCTAGTAGAAGGAAGTTCCTGCAAGAAAAGGTACAAGCATTCCTTGAACGGGAGGACAACTGTGTCACTATGCCTGGCAAGAAAGACCAGAAAGATAAACAGCAGAAACGAATATTACCTGCATAATTTATACTCCAAGTTCCGCTTAGAAAATCCAGAAACAAAGATATCGCGATCAACATTTAGCAAAATGAGACCAAAGTACATATTATTAGTAAATTTCTGCAACAGAAATACTTGCTTATGTTCCCGCCACCAGAATATTGCTCTTAAGATAAAGGCAATTCAAGAAGTTACAGGTACTAAGAATCCAGATGATTTTATAGCCAAAAATACAGATGATGAAGTACAAGAGAAGTTACAAAACATTGATAAATCTAATGTCACATTTACTGAATGGAAAAGACAAGAAGACAACGGAAAACTCAGATGGAAGCAAGTACAAACAGTTGTAACAGTAGAGAACTTTACTAAAATGTTTATGCAGGATGTTATGGATTTCCGGGAACATGTAAACCGAGTTAAGAATCAGTACAGTCAGATGAGACGTCTTCGGGAGAATTTAAATGATGGCCACGTTCTTGTATGGATGGACTTCGCCGAGAATTTTACGTGTGCAGCACTTGACGAAGTCCAGTCTGCATACTGGACCAGTGAACAAGTTACATTACATACAACAGTTGTATTTTCCGAAATCCCATAACAAGTCGCACAAGAGTGTGGTCGGAATATCTGACTTTAATATTCATAATGCCGGAATGGTCGTTTCAATGGTCTCAAATCTAATTCCGATCATTAAATCAGAGTATCCAGAACTACAATATGTACATTATCTTACAGATTCTCCAACCTCGCAGTACCGCAATAAAAGTATCTTCGAGTTCTTGACCAGACACAAGACGTTGTTTGAAGTAAACGCAAGATGGGACTTTCTTGAAAGCGGGCACGGGAAAGGCCCCTGTGATGGTTTAGGGGGCAGCGTCAAACGGTCTGCAGACATGGCTGTGAAACAGGGCAAGGTAATCATACAGAACGCTAAAGATTTCTACGCCTGGGCAGGAGGTCAGTCTGAGACAGATACATCTGTGTCGTACTTCTATGTATCACAGGAAACATATTTCAATTACGCCGACGAGATGAAGGAGAGAATTACCAATCTGAAGGCAATTACAGGAACTTTTAAACTTCATTCTGTTGTACCTGTTGGTGAAAGTAAAATTGCAAGCCGTGATCTATCTTGTAATTGTGAGTCATGTCTGTCTCATGTTCTAAACACGTCCTGTGAAGGGTGGAAAATACACGAATTAAACAAGCTAATTAAGACTAGTGACAGTAAAAGATTTGAAGAAAAGGTTCAGAGAAATGAATCAAAAGAGGTAGAACTTTCAGAGAATAATACAGAGGAACACCCTGATGATGCACGAAGCACTGATAACACTGATAACACTAACAATGTAGAACCAACAAGAGTAGACATCGGTGAATATTGCGCTGCAGTATATGAAGATGAGTGGTACATTGGAATAGTTACAGACATCAACGATTCGGAGAGAAAAATAAAAATAAATTTCATGGAAGAAGTTGGAACACTTGAGATTAGTTTCAGATGGCCATCCAAACGAGATGAAATCTGGATACCGAGTGACGACATTATGATGAAAATACCAGAGCCCTATCCATCCGGATCCAGCAGACGACTATATAAGTTGGGGACGGAAATTATTGATCTTATTGAAACTATCCATGAAAACAAACTCAAATAATTAACTTCCGTTACTACATTTTGTATACACTTGACTGAGAGAAACTTCTTTAACCCACTACCACACAATCCCTACTTTTGACGACCATGTGAAAGAAGCCTTTAGAAAACATCGTGGGAAAAGAAGAAAATGCCGGTAACCAGCATTTTCTCCTTTCCAACAATGTTTTCTACCCTGCACAAAACAAATTTTAAATTTTCAGTCACCTTTATTTTGTCGTCTGCTTTCAATTTGGACAAGGTTCCTAAGATATTGTCGTATGTTAATGAGTTAACAAACAGAAAACGGACTTTGTAAGAATCTATTATAGTGTAGTTAATTGTTCTAATCTCTGTTGTGTGCAGAATCTTGTTCCCGCCATTGATTATTAACTTCCGTTACTTTTTGTAGTTTTCTGTTACCGCATTATGATGCAAATACATCTATAACTGGCACCTGTTTTTTGTATTACTCCTGAAAGTTTATACTTATGTCTTGCTCGAAAAAGTAATGGTAGACAATTTATCATGTTATCATGTCTTTTGTGAGAAACGCGGTCTTGCACGTTTTTTTAAACCATTTGGTTGTTAAAAATGGATATTTTCCTTTCTGTCCGCTCCGACTGAATTTTGATTTTTTCAGTGGGTTTTGTGTCTCAAAATATGGCAAAATGACTGTATATTTTAGTGCCCTTTGCAGAATGTCCATAAATTGTCCTCGGAGTGATAGGAGGCTAACCAAGGTAGTATCCTTACATATTTAACCTCCGTTACTAGGAAATCTACCGCACGAATTCAGTATCATATACATATTTCTTTGACGGTTCATAGTTGGCAAGGAGTAAACTGGAATTAGTCTACTGATATGTTATATTTCCTGGAAATGATAATTATTTTGCATTCCGATGACATCATTTTTTCAACCTTTTCCACTGTAAATGGTTACCAAAATCTTGGAATGGGTGATTTATGGTTGCAGAAATATGCCACAGTACGAAGTTTATCGTGATTCAGAAAGCTTTTCTCTATCTCGATAAAAAAAATTTCCAGGAAACTTTGATTTATTATGATAGTTTTCTAAAATGACCCCGATAGTTATCTCGTATCTCGTGGCAGAAATACCTATGCCACCACACTTTATTTATGAGTCATGCACTGTGAAAAGGGGGCTTAGTGCATCTGCGAAAAGTATCGACTCAGGTCAGCCTGCGCAGTCCGCGCAGGCTGACCTGGACCGGAACTTTTTACTTACGGTCAATTTTCTGCTGGTCCAAGGACCATTTTACCTCGGGATTCAGCTGGTTGTTAGACAAAGTGGACTTTATGGATCCATAATAATGAGATGACTTGCTCGGCATCACGGAGATGCATTAACCCTTTCCCAAACAAGCCCTGGTTTTCACGTGCCTGCAGTACAAGTCTTTTGAAAACACTGTGGGAAAAGGAGAAATTGCTCGTAACGAGCAATTTCTCCTTTTCCCACAGTGTTTTCTACCCACTTTGAGACCTTTCTGCCATTTTCATCAAATTTAAAATTGTCGTCTGCAAACGCTTTCAATTTGGACCAGTCCAAAATTTGTCGTTTGGGAAAGGGTTAAGCCCCCTTTTGCCAGAACATGGCTCAAATCATAAAATATGAATAAAGTTCTACAACGATGACTTTTAGTTATCTGACACAAATAAAAAGTAGGGCGTGACGTATAAAGGTAACAAAAATATGTTTGTTTTTTTTTTCATTATCAAAAGAAAAAATAATTAACATCTAAAGATAACAGTAGGAAGTTTTTACCTGAAACTGTGTGAATGTTTTCGGAAACGGGTGATCAAACAGAAAGTTTTTCGATCTATTTTCGTCAACACAGAAAGTTTTTATCCGTAACCATCGAGCCATCTCTCTCGCTGTCCTGTAGATATCCCACACCAACACGTGTATTTAACGCTTCACCAGGTCACCCCGTGTTTTAACGACCCTGAAGTAAAAAGCCTTTTAAAAACATTGTGGGAAAAGGAGAAAATGCTGGTAACCAGCATTTTCTCCTTTTCCCGAAATGTTTTCTAACCTTCTTGGACGTCGTCGATCATCTGAACCACATTTTATTTCTCGTTAGCTAACTCTTTCAACTAGGACAAGTCTAGATTTTGTTGTGTGGTAAACAGTCCACATACACAACAACTGCCGCATGACGCAGTGGGTGTGGTCAAAGATAAGCAAGCATCTGATTCTACACCCTCCACTGCTCTGTGTAATAATTCTAAATCATAATTCATAATCCTCACCAACTGTCACTAAACAAAGTCTCTACATTGTGAGATACAATACTGTATGTTCGCAGTAAAATAGGCTAATTGCAATCACTGATGTGTGTAAAACGACACTCCACCTTTCACCCTACTTAGTATAACTTTTGTATTTATAACTGTATAAATGAAATGAAACTTCCAGATGTTTACTAGACTAGAATGTAGCACAAAATATCGATACGTGTACAATGTACCGGTACTTCTGTATTCAAACTGCAAGTTTTCTTTTTCTGCCGTTGTCTGCGCATGTCATATTCTTCGAAGATTAACCTGTCTGCTATGACAGAACAGAACAGACATTTTATTTTGACACATAATCATACAAGCTCAATGGTCATGACAATTAATTACAAAGCATGCAATATAATATGACATATTTCAATATACAAATATTGAAGAAAAAACAATATTGTAAATGATTAAGGGGACATTATTACTTAGTAACTTAAAATGTGAGAGTGCTTTAAAAACTATGAATCTTACTTTCTGTAATGTTTTGTATCGTTAAACAAAGTTAATTTGGTAGAAAGCTTCTGCCACCGCAGTGTATTCGCGCGTAATCATGCACTTAATTTACGTCTATAATCTCTTTCCCCCCCCCCCCCCCCCCCCCATGTTTCCAATGCCATCTGTCGGGAGGTCAAAAGGTGGTCCTTTCACTGCCATAAGCGAAAACATAGCGGCTGTAGCGATTGACATAGATGAGGTTCAGGCTGCTCAGAACGTGCAGTGTGATCTCGAACTATACCGTCACCATGTTTAATCAATCCTATGAGACAAAAATATTTCTGTGGTCCAGTGGATTTCCGTGATGCATGAAACCAACTAGCCTGGGTTTCCAGTCCGATCATTTTTCCTTTTTTTTTTTTTATATTCGGACTTTACTTTGTCAAAAATTACGTCATTGACAAAGTAAAGTCTAAATATAAAAAAAAAAAAAATGATCGGACCCAAACTAAGGCTAGATACCAAGCAAGTCATCACAGTAGTATATGGCCCTCAACATGCGAAATGAAACGTTCGGACATTTGCGTAAAGTGTCGTCGAGGATCAACCTGCGCAGTACGCGCAGGCTAATCCGAGACGGCAGTTTACGACTACATATTAACATTTTTTCATACAGTAGACTTTCGTGAAACAGAAAATCACACAACAACGGGAAGTGTCATCACGGATTAGTCATAGGCTGCACCGGCTGACCTGGGACGACACACTTTTACGCAAATGTCCGAAGGCCCTTTTTCGTGTGGTGCCCGCCATATACCAACATCGCTAAAATCCGTTTTGTATAACAACATACCGAGTCATAAGGTACACTGGTCCTTTGACATCCAGAAAATTGACTTAAAAGCAAAAGGTTTCGGTCCAGGCCAGCCTGCGCTGAATGCGCAGGCTGGCCTGGATCGATACTTTTTGCAAATGCATTAAGCCTCCTTTTCACAGAGCATGACTCATGTATTTGGCGCACAATCATTTCAAGGTTAACCTTTCTCCAGGTTTTCTAGATCAGTTAGCGAACTAGATTTATTAACCCTTTTCCAAACTACAAAATTTTAGACTTGTTCAAATTGAAACCATTTGTAGACGACAAAATAGATGTGACTGTAGAAATGAAATTTGTTTTGGGAAGGGTAGAAAACACTGTGGGAAATGGAGAAAATACTGGTTACCAGCATTTTCTCCATTTCCCCACAATGTTTTCAAGAGGCATCTTTGTTTAGAATCGTTGAATGTCGGGATTATTGGGTAAAGGGTTAACTTTTAACCTGCTAAATAGGTTTAATGAAACTTTCAAGCCGAAAGAAAACCACTAAATCAGAGCTTCAGATAAGAGGGAGTGATGGTATTCTAAATCAATTATTTCTGTTCCAAACCCTATGTTGTGGGTACTCATTAGAATCGTCTCGATGAGACGATTCTAATGAGTACCCATAACATTGGGTTTAGTGGAGAATAACTAATATTTTCAATTTTCAAATCAAAATCACTCCCTCTATCTGGAACTGTGCTAAATGTTGCTATTGCAAAGTTTTTTTGTTTTTTGTTTTTTTTTGTGGGGGGGGGGAGGGGGGCAAAAATATCTCCTTATCGGACAATGTAGGTTCAAACTCAGACTGCACCTTCTGCGCAGTCTGATCTTGATCTACACTGTCCGCAAAAGATCCTCGAGTCGCACTTAGCAGCCTAAAGGGTAAAGGGTAAAAACTATGTTCGTAAGACACATTATCTTTTTGCTTATGATATAGAATCTCGAAACCTATTTTAGGCCCATTTAACCCTTTACCAAACAATCCTGAGTTTCGACGACACTGAGGGAAAAGGTTTTTGAAAACCAGCATTTTCTTTTTTTTTTTCCTGCAATGTTTTCTATCCTTTCTACGGACAAATCTCAACATTTCAGCCACATTTAAGTTGTCATCTGTGACTGCCTTGAAATTTGAAATAGCCTGGTCTAAAATTCCGGCGTATGGTAAAGGGTTAATACATATTCCGGTAGCTGGTATACTTTCCATCTATTTTTAAACTTTTTCGCTTTAGTTACACAGTGAGTCTGTCATACGCGTGTCATCTTTCATCTGGTTGTAAAATAAATCGCTCCCCACCCCCTACCCCGGGGAAATCGTTGCCTCCCTCTACCTAGTAATCGTTCTCATTCGAATTGGGGACGATTTCGCAAGGGAACAATGTTCCTTATTTATTTAAACTGATAACTGAAAATAACTCTCTTGCTCGTATTATCGCGACTCAACTAGTTAAGTCGCGATAATACGAGCAGTAGAGTAATCAGGAAGTTATTTGCAGTTATCAGTGAAAACAGGCTATCTACTCGTATTTACATATTATTTCTCTGTCCCGATCGTATCCATTTATCACGACTTTATTATATATTCAAAACCAGCACGTAACAAGTAACTGTTTATATCATGACTCTAACAATCCTCAGCGCAATTACCATTATCCTTTTATACTAGAGACTGGAGCTTATTTTTCTGTCCGATCGTAGTCAGTTCTTATAACTCGAACTTGATAAACCTTTCATTAACAGTTGATAATATTGTTTGTTTTTGGAAACACATGTTTAAAACCACGAATCATGATGAGATAATATAAACGTATCGAGTTGGGTTTACAAATTATCTCGTCACGGTAGTTGATTTTAGACCTGTTATCCCAAACATAAACAATAATATAAACTGATAATGAAAGGTTTATCGAGTGAGAGCTATACAACTGATTACTTTATATTCAACCAAAGAGTAACAATGTACTTATTTCCCGTCCTTTCTCGTGTCCAAGTTATCACGACTTTTCTCAGTATCCTCAAATAATGAGTTGTAGTTGTCGTTTCATGCCAAAAGCCAGAGTTTATCTTTCGTCCCTTTCTCGTATCCCAGTTATCACGACTTTCCCTTAGATATAAATGCAGTACTGTCACGTTAAATAGACAAATACGTGTCATTTAACCCTTTACCAAACGACAATAATTTAGACTGGTCCAAATTGAAAGCAGTTGCAGACGACAAATTAAAGGTGGGTCATAATTTATACTTGATAGAGTAGAAGACATTGTGGGAAAAGGAGAAAATACTGGTTACAAGCATTTTCTCCTTTTCCCACAATGTTTTCAAAATGCTTCTTCCTCAGGGTCGTTAAAAGTCGAGATTGTGTGATAAAGGGTTAAACTGTCATAGTCATTATGCATAATATGTAGATTACAAACGCAGTAACATTTGTCAAACTATCTTGGGGAATATGCTGGTAACCTGCATTTTCTCCTTTTCCCACAATGTTTTCAACCATTTCACAGACAAATCCCATCATTTAAGCCTCAGTTATTTGTCGTCTGCAAATTCTTTGAGTTTGGAGAAGTCTAAAATTTTGTCGTCTGCTAAAGGGTCAAATATGAAATCATCTGACTGGCTGGTGAAAAACAATTTGCATCAGATTTCTTTGTAAACATTCTTTAGAAAAAAAAACGTAATCTCATCAAGAAAAAAAGAAATAATCCTTTTTAAACCAGTCTCTTGATAATCTTTGAAAAAAAAAAAAATGTAAAATGAGGATAAACATCATGAATTGACGTTTCTATACATAAATAATAATGTGAATAAATAAATGATATATGTGAATCATGCTCTGTGAAAAGGGGGCTAAATGCATCTGCGACAACCATTGATCCATGCCAGCCTGTGCAGACCCTGCAGGCTGACCTGGGCCTCCTTTTTGCTATCGGCCAATTTTTCTGCAGCTCAAAGCACCAGTGTACCTCAGGATTCAATCGGTTGTCAGACAAAATGGATTTTTATGGATCCATAATTCTGTGATGACTTGTTTGGTATAATGCATCACAGAGATGTATGAAGCCCCTTTTTGCAAAAGCATTGCTCGTGTATATGTGGAGACACTTTAACAAAATGAAAGATTGCTCTTTACCAGTAATTTCTCCTTTTGTCACACTGTTTTCTAAATTGGCTAAAAGCTCTCTTTCGGAGGAAATGTGTTGATTTACGAATACGAGTAATCCGAAAATAGTTCCTTGCCGGAAGAGCTAGTGCATCCGTAACTCATTATTATCAAGGAAATACGACATAAACTGCACGTAGTTTTATACAAAATCTATAAATAAAGCCGGACATTCTTCATATTACACCAAAAGCACCTAACTCTTTACCAAACAACAAAATTTTAGACTGGTTCTAACTGAAAGAAATTGCACACGACATATTAAATGCGACTCAAAAAATGGAATTTGTCTTTCATAGGATAGAAAACATTGTGGGAAAAGGAGAAAATGCTGGTTACCAGCATTTTACAAGCATTTTCTTCTTTTCCCACAATGTTTTGAAAGGCCCTTTTTTCAAGGGTTGTTAAAACTAGGGATTGTGTAGTAAAGAGTTAAATGGCGTGCAGCATACGAAAAGGGGCCTTCGAACATTTGCGTAGAGTGTTGTCCCGGATTAGCCTGCGCAGCCCGCGCAGGCTAATCCGGGACAGCACTTTACGACTACATAAGATTTTTTCATACAGTAGACTTTCGTAAACAGAAAATCGCACAAAAAAGGGAAGCGTCGTCTCGGATCAGTCACAGACTACACATGCTGATCTGGGAGGACACACTTTTACGCATATGTACGAAGGCCCCTTTTCGTGTGTTGCACGCCAAATCTAAATGTACTGTCGTTCTTAGCAATTTGAGCCATTTCCTGTCGAATTTTAAATCGTGAAGTTTCACAAAAACACTTTTTGATACATTTTAATGAGGAAAAGTATTACTGAAGCAATTGACCCTTAGGTTGCCAGCCGCGACTCAAGGTGTAGATCAAGATCAGACTGCACAGAACGGTCAGTCTGATCATGGATCTACAGTGTCCGATATGGACATACCTCGCCCCCCCCCCCCCCCCCCCCCAAAAAAATATCTTTGAAATAGTAAAGTTTGGGTGTCTTCCATCGGCTTAACAGATTCATGTTACTTATTTAGCGGGATAAGGGTTAATATACGGCAGAAGCGGAGAGCATAGATCTAGATCAGAATACACAGTTGTGCATCTTGCCGTCCCCCATCCGTTTCCACACATCTATGGTTCTATGCGGATCATATAATGACTGACCCTTTACCGCACAAGCCAACTTTGACGACCCTGTGGAATAAGGCTGTCCGCAAAAGGTCTTTGAGTCGCGCTAGGCAGCCAAAGGGTTAAAATTGAGAGAGAACATCTCAAATGTAGCCTTAATAATCGGCTTCGTCTCTAATTGGATAGAAAACATTGTGAGGGGAAAAAATGCTAGCTGACAACATTCTCTGCCGTTCCCAAAACATTTTTTTCAAAATTCTTCTTCCTATGGATGTTAAAAATATGGAATCGTTGGCTACAGTTCATTAACCGTTCACAAAACAATTCCGAGTTTTAACAAATCTGAAAAAGAAAACATTTGAAATATTGTGGATAAAAGAGAAAATGCTGGTAACCGGCATTTCGTCCCTTTCCAACAATGTTTTCTACCCTTTCAAAAATAGGTCCAACCATTTGAGGCACATTTATTTTGACGTCTACAAATGTTTTCAATTTGGACCAGTTTATGATTTTGTCGTTTAGTAAAAAGTTAATCTTTCGAAAAACGCCACCTATTTGTTCCCTATGGAAATATGGCATGAGGTGAAAAGGTGCTTTTTCAGCGATAAGATATTTTTACTCGGTTTTAAGTCTACATGATTAACCCTTTACCACACGGTACAGACTTTTAACGTCCCTTTGGAAGAAACATTTTGAAAACATTGTGGGAAAAGAAGCCTTCTGGTAACCAGCATTTTCTCCTTTTCCCACAGTGTTGTCCATCCTATCAAAGAAAAACTACATCATTTTAGCCACACTGAAATTGTCGTCTGCAAATGTTTTAATTTGGACGGGTCTAAAATTTTGTCGTGTGGTAAAGGGTTAAAGATAGTTTCAAAAATACATAGAATTTGTATGGTGGCGTTTTTCTGCCACGAGATACGAGATAACTATTGCGATAATTCAAGAAAACTATCGCGATAAAACAAACTTTCCTGGAAATATTAGTTCGAAAGTAAAAAGTATCACGATAAAAGTATCGCGATAATTTTCACTTTTATCACGATTTTTTACGTCATGCCCACAGTTGACATTCTTGTACTGTCAAAAACCACCGAGTTCATCCAAATGGTGATTTTTTTTCTATTTATAGATATCGAGAAACGGGTTGAACTAATGAACTATCCCGATGCTTTATCTCGAATGTCAGCTTCGTGCACGAATGAGAAATCTTGCGTTAAAATATTTAGTGATCAATGTAAAAATTTCTAGATAACAAAGTTTATCAGGATATTTTTATCTAGATAAAATTTTCAGGAAACGTTGAATTATCGTGATAGTTTTCTCAAGTTATCCCGATAGTTATCCCGTATCTCGTGGCAGAAATATGCCACCATAAATTTGTATTCATACAAAATATATAACTCCATACAGAAAGGATCAAGACCAGAAAGATCTGGTTACAATTTAGCTCTTTACCGGACGAAAAAATCTTGGACTTTTGGTTCAAATGATGGAATTTGTCACTTTCAAATGGCAGAAAACTGTATTCAAATGGCAGAAATCTTAATGGGTAAGGGAGAAAATGATAGTTACTAACGTCTTTCCTTTGCCCACAATGTTTTAAAAAGCCTTCCTTCTCAGAGGAATTAAATCATTTTGGTAAAGGTCTTTAACTCCTTACCACACAATCCAGAGTTTTAACGACCCTGAAACGGAAAGCATTTGAAAACATTGTGGGAAAAGGAGAAAATGCTGGTAACCAGCATTTTCTCCTTTTCCCTCAATGTTTTCAACCCTATAAAAGACAGAAATCGTCATTTGAGCTACATTTGATATGTCCTCTGCAAATGCTTTCAATTTTGGCCAGTCCAAAATTTTGTCGTTTGGTAAATAGTTAAAGTTGATTTTTCAGAAATATCCAGTAAATATCGTGGAATCACTTTGAGAGAAAGAGACAGAGAGAGATCAGACAGACAGACAGACAGAAAGACAGACAGACAGAGCACCAAATGCAACCACACGGATAAATCGTCAAAATTTGATCAGTTTTAAAAAATGGGCGAGCAATCGGATTAGACCCTCTGATCTTGTGATGATAGTTGTATTTAAGAGAGAATATTTTTGCAAAACTGCCGCAGTTACATTTCCAATGTGGGTTTCTTTTCCTTCCAACCGCCAGAACCCTAAATTTCGCAATGAGAAGTCCGATTAGCCGGGATCCGTCCTGGCAACTTAACCCTTATCCTGCTAAATAAGTGAAATGAAACTTTTTTGCCGATCATGAGTAAAGACCAAGATTTACTATTTCAGAAGTACTTTTTGGGGACAGATATCTCCTTATCGGAGAGTGTAGATACAAGATCAGACTGCACTTTCTGTGCAGCATGATCTCAATATAAACTGTCTGTAAAAGGTCAGTGAGTCGCGCTTAGCAGCTGAAGGGTTAAAGCACACTATTAATTGGAACAATAACAGAACAATGTGTACATAGTTTTGAGAAGTTAGCTAACTCTTGTTGTACTGTTAAAAGTAATATACTAGTAGCCTCCCATGCATCATTGAGAGAAATGCTGTTCATGGCAATATTGAAATCCCTCAATTTTTCTTTGTTTGTCATATCCTTACACCAAAAAATAGTATTTGCGAAATGGAAAAGAAATTTTATTTCAAACAAACTACAATGTTGAAAAAGAAATTATCTCATATGAAAATTCGAAACCACTGATAACGGTTTCTCAAAAGTCACGTGACCCAATAAAAAGAAAAAAAATAACAACCTATGGAAAATGATAAATCTTCCAATTAGCATGTTTAGAAATATGTTCTGCCATCTAAGTGATTTGTAAGATATTGGAATGTCGGAATTAATCGAGGAAGCAGACGTTATTTAGAGTTAATCGATTCCATGGAAATGATCTTTGAGTATCACTGTGTGGTCCGTTTGGTCTGAGACAAAACAAAGATGGCGGGCAAGAGTCTGAAGCCAGGTTCGGGTGGATTTGACCCGTCTGAAAATGTGAATTCAAATACTCTGAAGGTAGGTTAACCATGGAATAGTTGATGATATTTCATTTCAGAACAAGTCGTTCAATATAAACGATGGTGTTAGCACTGAAAAAGTGGCCACCAATGACTTTGTTAGCGAACAATGTTGATTTGATGATTGCTGTCACCTCTGGGTGAAAAAAGAAACCGAAGTTCACTTTAGTACTTAACCTCTTGAACTGTCTTCACTTCTTATTATTTTGCTGTTAAGATAACTGCAGTGTCTCAGCAAATTGCTTGACCCTTATCTAAGCCATATCAGGTGTTCATCTGGAGAAATATTTAAGACAAAATAATGTAGATCCAAGATCAGACTGCACATCCAGTACTGTCGGATCTCAATCTGCAGCATGCCCAGTGGGTTTTCAATCTGGGGGTACGTGCACCCTCCAGGTTTTGAATTGGGGGGGTGCAAAGAAAAAGTTGGGGGTACACTGTACCCTCCTAAGTTTTGAATGGGGGTACAAAGAAAAATTTGGGGGTACAGAGTTAATTTGGGCTGTTTCAGTTTTATTAATGAATTTTAACACCCTAGCTCCTTTACCATAACAAATGGGATCTTAATTAAATTATTAAATTATGCATTTGGTGATTACAAATATGTGGATCCATGCATCATATGTTCCCAGGGCATGCACATACTTAGATATAATCGCACAAGCGGTCAGGGTTTAAAAGCTGAACAAGGCCATAAGTTTTGATAATCGCCTGCATTTATGGAAGATTTTTCACCTGTATTCCTTTCTCAAAGTTGAGAAGTACATTAGAACTGCTTTAAAAAGGAAATGTAGATGGATTGATGCTCGTTGTCCAAGATGATGTTCGTAGATCTGGCTATTTTAAAATCTAGAGGAGCAGGCCGATTGGTTCATTGTTAGCTCAAACTCTGTCAAATAAAGGCCATGTCGTGTTAGGGCAAAATAAAACAAAATGTTTAATGGTAGAATCACTTGTGTAAACCTACCTTTCTCAGATCTTCATGCTGTAAAGTATTTTAACAGCTTTTGTTGTGATGACATTTTTTCTGCAGCAGACACCATACATACAAAAATTACACATTTAATTTGCAGCTTGATTTTTCAGCTTTCATATGTCAAAAAAATGGGGTTTTTTTAATGATAACTATGCATCATAATATCATAAAATAATCTTAATTCCTCATTAAAAATTAATTACCAGATTTCCTGTACATGTGGTAGATTTTGTCAGCTTAAAAAAATCATAGCAAAAATTATTCAGACAGACGAGGGAGCCGCAAAACATATATATACAGTAAAACCTCGATATTTCCAGTCTCGAAAATTCGAGAACCCCGCATTATTCGAGGAATTTCCATTGTCCCGGCATAAACTCCACTATATTGCACCAAAAGCAGATCGGTAATTTCGAGTCTCGATAATCTGAAAATTTGAACACGTATGTTGGTCCCGTCATCATTTTGATTCTTTAAATTGATTGTTAATTCGAACACAATACTTTCTCACCTCTCGAGTAATTGTTTTCACACCTTTTCTGCTCAAAGGATTTGGCAAGTCGGCCTGTGTACGGTGTGGTGTAAGTTTTACAATCCATTACAATTACTACAGGGGATTTACATTACCCAATAATTTGGGAAGAAATTGACATTGATTTGATGATGAGAGATTAATGATGACAAGTTGTGACAACCTCCCCATCTCATTTAGGTTGTCTGATATATTTCGTCCTATACAATTCACAAAAGTATTTTATTCCTGATTAAACAAGTGATTTTATCTCCTGACTACAATTTTCTGTAGTATGTTCGTACATCAACGGTTCAAAGTCATTGTTGACGCTAAAAAGACAGTTTGAAGCGTTTGTGATCAGACGATGTTTTATTTCTTATCCGTTTTCGTGTCTATCTATTTATAGCATCAGGGTTTTCCCAAGTTGCTTCGTCACAAAATAAAAAAAATAAGTCTGATCACATTTTTCCCCATCTTGTTACGATGATGTCGTGTTTCAAGTTTGCCCGAATACCATTGGTTTATTTACATGTCACAGAAATTTTCCTGACTTTGACACTGACAGGTTAATGTTATTTTTCACGGGTGTGTAGATATCATGGTGTGTTCTTCTTTCATGGACATTGAAAAGCACCATGGAACACAGAACCGCTTGTAAACGTTTACACATATCGACACCAAAATAACTTTTCCTTACATTTTTGAGTTTTAGCGAGAAGTAAATCGCACATTCTCTCTTTTTTTTTAAATTTTTTGACATCTTGCCCGCTTTCATTCTTCGATCGTTTTCAACTCATTTCTAGTTGCATGTCGCCGTATTCAAATATATTTCAGGGAAACACCAGTGTTGGAGGAAGATATAAGTGTAAATTTTCGAATTTTTATTTTCTAAAATAGTGCAAGCACCATATCAATATTACCTTCTGACGTTTTCTCAGTAAACAAATAAAAGTTTGCATACTTTCCTGTGGGGTGACAGTTATTGGGGGCGAATGTAACAGGCGAAATTTTACGATTTCGTAAAAACTTCAGTACCGACCTTCCTGGAGATAGGTGACTTAGAGTGATTAATTTCCAAGAACTCATACAATCAAAACACATGAATTTACAAAAATAATCACTCGATGTGATATTCTTTGAATGTTATGAAAAAAAAAAAAAGAACAAAAATTTGGTTGTATTGCGCAGGGAAGTATACTTTGATTGCCGATCTTAAAAGGAATGCAACTTTGTTTTCACTGATATTTTGGATAATTCGAGAACTGCGATAATTCGAGCATTTTGCTTGTCCCTGTGGGACTTCGAATTATTGAGGTTTTACTGTAGTGAAAATATTTGGTAATCCGCTCTATCTTGAGGACGCTTACGAGGGAAACTACTTTTTTTTGTTTGTTTGGCATGCAATATGAAATGGTATCCAATTTGTACTTGCAGTTTAAGTAATTACTTTCCTTTTTGTACGTGCATACTTTTGACAGTGCGTGCATGCATGTAAACACAAAAAATTTGTACACGCAGAGTAGAATGTACGTGATTGGGCACCCTGATCTGTATTGCCCTCTAACGGCTCTGTAGCATTCTGATGGTAAAGGCAGGGCTTTAGTTAGACCCATAAACCTGGGTTTTGACGCACAAAAATCTTCCAATACCCTGTTTTGACACAGAAAATTCCAACAAGGGGTCATTTTGACCCCCAAAAATTTTAAGAGATGCATCAAAAAATATATAAAACAACAATCATATCAAAAGATAATCATGTTAAAGGTGTGAAATCATCAGAATGGTGTTAAACATCAATTAAACTGCTGCATATAATCAGCGAACTGTGACCGGAGGTGTTAACTGACTTGTTAGTTGTTACCTTTGATAATTGTAGATTTACAACTGGCACTGACCTTGCTAAAAGTGATAGACTGGGCAATGAATTCAATATTGGTGTATCCTTTTGAAGTTTAACCACTGATGTATGGATATTGTAAAACATCTTCACTCGCTGATGTCCACCGTTTTGCTCAACATTTGTACCCAATAATGATCGTACTTTGAATTTTATTAAAAACAGTAAGTTGAAAAAAATTAACCTATGAAACATATATCTGCATCTCGTTTCACATAAAAATATACTTTAAACTATCTTTATGAATGAAAATAACTTTAACTATTAAGGCCCAAGAAAATTGTAATACTTTACATATTTCTGGATGGTACTAGAAATTGGATAAATAAATCTTACCTTTATTGCAGCAAAGTTTTAAAAAGGAGTTCTGAGTGAATTTTATTAAACATAATTTTCTTATTGATTGCTTAGGTCGACAAGGTTTTAACCTTAGCCTCCTTGAACATATTGTGTGTGGGGGAGAAGGGGGAGGTCCTCTTTGAACTGTAAAATTTTACAAATCAATTATTAACTTCACATCTTTATTGCAATATTAATAATAAATTCAACAACAATGAATTGTTGACTAAAGACTGTTAAATTTTCCATTTTGACTCTTGAATTTTTTTTTTGGTTTGACTTGAAAAAATAGATTTGACCCCTAAAATTTTAGGGTCAAGGGGCCAATGACTCCTGATTTTCAGAGGCTAGCTAAAGCCCTGAAAGGTTTATATTAAAAGTATAAAATGAGTGTTAGTTACGGTAATTTAGGTTTTTCTATGGATCTTGATACTGTCCTAAAGAAAAAAGTTTGAACAGTAAGATACATGTCGTTCTGGAGTTTAAACTGTTCCACAGTTAAAGCAGAATGTTAGAATAGGTGTATGATTTTGTTTGATTGTACTGTGTGAACTGCATACAGAACTTTGTGCTAGTTTTTAGCTCTACTGGCTGTAAGCCAGCAGAGCTTATGTCATGACGTGGTTTCCGTCTGTCCGTCCATCCGTTAGTCTTTTTCTTGTTTACGCAATAAAGTCTGCACTTGTGGTCTGATTTTCGTAAAACTTGCAGAGTTTGTTTATCTCATCAATAGCTTGAACCCTATTGATTTTGAAAAAAATCTGACAATCAGTGTAGGAAAAGCATCCATTTAAATTTCAAAATTTCTTGTTTACACGATAAAGTCTGCTTTTGTGGTTGGATATTTGTGAAACTTGCAGAGTTTGTTTATCTCATCAATAGCTTGAATCCTATTGATTTTGAAAAAAAATCTGACAATCAGTGTAGGAAAAGCAGCCATTTAAATTTCAAAATTTCAATTTCTAGTTTACACGATAAAGTCTGCTTTGTGGTTGGATATTTGTGAAACTTGCAGAGTTTGTTTATCTCATCAATAGCTTAAACCCTATTGATTTTGAAAAAAAATCTGACAATCAGTGTAGGAAAATCAACCATTTAAATTTCAAAATTTCAATTTCTTGTTTACACGATAAAGTCTGCAGTTGTGGTCTGATTTTCATGAAACTTGCACAGTTTGTTTATCTCATCAATAGCTTGAACCCTATTGATTTTGAAAAAAATCTGACAATCGGTGTAGAAAGAGCAGCCATTTAAAATTCAATATTTAAATTTCTTGTTTACACAATTAAGTCTGCAGTTGTTTTCAGATTTTCGTGAAACTTGCACAGATTGTTTATCTCATCATTAGCTTGAACCCTATTGATTTTGAAAAAAATTAACAATCAGTGTAGGAAAAGAAGCCATTTAAAGTTCAACATTTAAATTTCTTGTTTATGCGATAAAAACTGCAGTTGCGGTCAAAATTTTGTGAAACTTGCACAGATTGTTAATCTCATCGAAAGCTTGAACCCTATTGATTTTGAAAAAAATCTGACAGTCTAGGAAAAGTAGCCATTTGATTGCCATAGGCTTTTGTGTCTTGACAGATTTTGCCTTCTTTAACCCTTACCACACAATTCTGACCTTTAACGACCCTGAGCAAGAAGCCTTTTGAAAATATTGTGGGGTAAGGAGAAAAGGCTGCTAATCGGCATTTTCTCCTTTCCCTACAATGTTCTCTAACCTGTCAAATATAAATTTTTGAGTATATATTTTGTCGTTTGGTTAAGGGTTAATCAAATATAGGACAAGGTACCAAATGGATTTGTCGACAGAGCCTGACCTACATGTATAGCCATTTGTTATTCATTTGGAAGTGGAAATCTTTATTTGAACTGAAACTGGCAGTTTTACATTTAAAAAGTATACTTAGTGTCAATAAATTTTTCTTACTACAGTATGAATGGAAACTTTCATGCCACAGTAAATATCTTGACGAGTATGATCGGTCATTGAAACTTGGTGATTGTATGAGCTTCTAAGAATAAAATCACATAAAGATTGTTAGAGAGTACTCAAAGCAAAGTATTTTCAGTTGCAATTTTTCCGGTCCGACGAATCACCGAAATACCAAAATGCCACCGAAACACCGAAATACCCCCTTTTTTTTTTTTCAATATTAAGTTCAGATAACTGATATTAGTTTGCAGTATTTTTCTTTTTTTCTTTTTTCTTTAACTGAAAATGCTCTCAATGAAAGTATCAATCATTGATGAAAAGAATGATGTTGTTACTATATTTATTCTGATCATTAATTTACTTGGTTAACAATCACCGAAATACTCGCGTGTCTGGTCCAAAATACCCGATCTTGATAACGCCAATCTAAACCCGAAAAATTATCAGTATCATATGATTACATGAATTTATTATTTCTTTGAATGATAAACACACATACAAAATAATCTGCGGACAAGGTGGACCCAAATCAGACATTGCATAATGTAGGTCTCTGATCCATTGAAACGCACAAATAGCTCCGTTCTGTTCTGTTCTGTTAAAGTGATGCAATCGTAATTGAAGGCGTTCGGCTGATATGATCCAACTTATTTGATGTGTAAGTTTGTCATTGTAATTTTTAAAATGGCATGGTTATTATTAATCTTATCGGCGGAATTATAATTGTCTTATCAATTTATGCCTGGTAACGTCTTAACCACAGATTTAAAATGGCTGCCAGTTTTCCGACTTGGTGATTTTTAATTTCATATATATTCAGTATAAAAGTGAAAACTATTTTTGCCAGCAAAGTTATGTATAAAAATCAGACACATCAACCTTGTGCACAAGCACAGCTGCTGTACTTAGATTGCGGATGTAGAATCCCTGAATCGACAAACTTAAATATGCCAGGCGGGTATTTCGGTGAACATTTACAGTACCAGTGGGACATTCGGTGCACATTCTTCACATCGGGCGTCAACGGCATGTTGTTATTTTGTCATTAGGTTTTAAACTTACCCTCCTTCATCAGTATGATTACAATTTGTGTTAAACACCACAACTTCAGTGTTTGAAATCAAAAAGTTAAAAAAAAAAAATCTGGGGTATTTCGGTGTTTCGGTGGCATTTCGGTGATTCGTCGGACCCCAATTTTTCCTATCAATCTTGCTGCATACAGATACGTAGTAAATTGCTAGGAAGTGGTACTGTAACATAATATCAGCAACTGGTTTAGCTGTAAAATACATTTTTGTTTTCATATTTTGGACTGAAATACAAGTAGAAACATCCTCGTCAATACACCAAGGGCACAATTAAGGACCGCTTTACTGATAATTTTATGTACAAAACCGTACATCAAGGAGGTTCCCCACACTTCTGTTTTCATTTTAAAAGTAACAAAGTGAATGACTATTTATTGTTATTCCAGAGACATCCAAAGATGGACTTGAGCAGAAATGATTTACTCCAGCTATTAAGCTATCTGGAAGGAGAGCTACAAGCAAGAGATATAACTATTGCTACTTTAAAGGTAGGAAAAATGATTTATCCATGGTTTATCAGCTTGATGTTTGGTTTTTGCAAGGAATGCACAAGGTTTTTGGTACCAAAACTGATAAATGTGACAAAAAAACTAGAGACTGACCAAAGAGAAAAAAACATGTTTTTGTGTTGTGTTTATAACCCTGAGAGACAAGGTTTTTGAACACATAATGGGAAAAGGAGCAAATGCTGGTTACCAGCATTTTCTACTTTTCCTTTATGCTTTTGACACATATTCTCTGTCAACTTTTACATGAAAGGCTATTGCCTATTACTGCAGGCCAATATGAAGTAGTAAGTTCTTTTTTTTTGTTCTTTTTTCTTTTTTTATTTTTTAGGCTGAGAAAGCAAAGCAGCTGTTATATCAAGCAAAATATGGAAGATTTGGGTTGGGAGATCCTTTTACTGCCATGCAGCGTGACTCAGACAATATGAAAGATAACTCCTTCGATGAATCTGCCATCAAGTGCATGTATGACAATCAGCTAGCTCAGCTAGAAAATTTGATAGCAACACAGAGAAAGGCTCAAATGAAAATGAGAGAACAAATGATAGCAAGTGATAAAAGATATCAAAAGGTATTTATGAGCAGTTGTAACCATCATGCTGCTTTACCCTTTACGAGATGATAAAATATTGTTAGACTTGGCAAAAAATTGAGTTGTGACCAAAGGGCACTGGATGCATCTCCATGATGCATGATAGTAAGCAAGCCATCACATCATTATGGATCCATAAAGACCATTTTGCCTTACAACTGACTAGATCATAAGGTAGACTGGTCCTTTTGAAATGCAGAAAACAGATCAATAGCAAAATGTTTTGACCCAGGTCAGCCCGAGTGGAATGTGCAGGCTGAAATGGGAGGATACTTTTCGCATATGCATTAAGCCCCCTTTTCACAAAGCATGTCTCGTTTGTAAATGACAAATTAGAAGCGGCTCAAACGCTGAAACTTGTGTTTGAAAAGATAGAAAATGCAGGTTACCTGCATTATGTACTTTTCCATCGATGTTTTCAGAAGCCCTTTCTCAGGGTCATGTAATAAGGGATTGTATTGTAAAGGATGAATTACAATTTTTTTTTCTCATATGGTTTTGTACCATATCTTTAAATCATAGATATAAGATAAGGTCCTTAAAATTTTCAGCATGAGCTCTGACATGAGACAACCTTTTATTATGGATACCTTTAACCCTTAAGCTGCTAATTGCTACCCACTGACCTTTTGTGGACAGTGTAGATCAAGATAAGACTGCACAGAACATGCAGTCTGATCTTTAATTTACACTGTCCGATATGGTATTTTCTTTCCGGTGAAATTAACTTTGAAGCCGCAATGTTTGGGCTTCTAGTGTTGAGTAGAAATTTGCGTTCAATTTATTCAGCAGCTTAAGTGTTAAAAAAAAAAAATAGAAAAAAATTACATGAAGTTTTTCCTCACTGAGAAGGATTATTCAGGAGAAGGATTGAACTCGCAGAAGTAGAGATTTTTTCAAAAATAATTGAGACAAATGCACGGAAAGGAATATAAGTAGACGACATCAGAAATTGTGGCTGCACTGATGGTGATTTGCTTTCTATAGCATTTTTTTCTTTTCCCACATTATTTTCAAGTGTTGTCTTTCTCAGGGTTATTAATCAATGGGATTGTTTGGTAAAAGTTTAGAAATATTTCTTGTTAAAGGTTTGTTCTGAACTTGATGATGAGAAGAAGAAACATGCTCAGGACACAGCACAAGGAGATGATGTAACTTACATGTTAGAGAAGGAAAGGGAGCGTTTAAAACAAGAGGTGATAATCACTCTTTTACGCTTTATGTTTAGACACATGTACTTGTTTATAGATTTTAGGATTGAATTGGCTTTGGCAGCATCGGTAGAATTTGATTTTGTCATGGAGTCAGCTAAAACAAGATTGGCTATGATGTTACAGACCTCCAGATGAAAGGGAGTGATAGTATTCTAAATCCATTATTTCTCTTCCAAACCCTGTGTTGTGGGTACTCATTAGAATTGTTCGATGACGATAACATAGGGTTAGTGGACAGTGATTAATATTTTCAGCTTTGAATTTCAAAATCACTCCCTCTATCTGGAACTCTGAATTGTTATATTAGGTAGAACTGAATAATATCATTAAATAGGCTAATGCAGTGTTCTGACCGGAAGTATTTAGAGGGAGAACAGTTATCCCATTAATTTATAGAGATAGGGTACATTTTTTAAGTAAGTTTGCCTCACACTTTCAAGACTAATTCTCAAATAGAAAGTTCATAAATAGTCATAAATAGTCATAAATAATGGGGGTCATTCTGGACTTTGTGGGGGTCACAAAAAAATGTAATTAGGTTAGACTTTAAAGACTACTATTTATGAAACAATGTGTGTTTTTGTGTTTCTTATTCAGTCCAAAGCTTTATATAACCTATTTATGTATTTTTACATGATGTAAAATAAATTGTAACACCAGGGATTCTCTGTATAGAGGGGCTTACAGTCTAGATGGCATCTTTTTCATACAGAGTATCTTGAGTATGCTAATGTGTTTTGTTTTTATCACAGGCATCAACCGCTTAATCAGTACAAATAGCTTATTGTCAGATTTGATAACCTGTATTGTTTAAATACAGAGTATCCATCCGACGAAAAAAATATTTTCACCAATTAAACGGCCATTTCTTGTGTTTTGATATGGGTCACATTTGTGGTGCTGCTTTCGATGAATAATTAAGCATATCTCTTTAGCCAATTGTCAGTAAATGTTGAAGCCTTGAAATGTTTTTCTTGGTGCTCGAACCAGGTGATCATCGTCCGATAGTTGTTCAAGGTCCCTTTTCTTTGCAGACAGCAAGAATGACATCAATTTTGACTGAACCATATTGTTTTCATTAGCGATCAACTGGTCTAGTTTACTGGCATTTTCTCCTTTTCCCACAATGTTTTTGAAGGCCTTTTTTTAAAATTCTTTTAGTAAATATATGGTTTCTTTTTTTTTTTAGCTCACCTTAGCACAACGTGCTAAAGGTGAGCTATTGTGATCGCCCTATGTCCGGCATCCGGCGTCTGTCGTCCGTCGTCCGTCAACAATTTCTTTAAACATCTTCTTCTCCTAAACCACTGGGCCAGTCTTGATGAAACTTGGCAGGGATGTTCCTTGGGTGAAGCTCTACCAAAATTGTTCAAAGAATTGAATTCCACCCACAACTCTGGTTGCCATGGCAACAAAAAGGGAAAAAAAGCAAAATCTTTGAAAATCTTTTTTTCTGAAACTAGAAGGTGCAGAGCTTTGATATTTGGTATGTAGCATCTCCTAGTGGACCTCTACCAAGTTTGTTCATTTGATGCCCCGGGGGTCAAAACTGGGCCCGCCCCGGGGGTCACAAGTTTGAGCATAGTCATAAAGAAGGAAAACTTCAAAAATCTTCTTCTCTAAAACTTGAAGGTGTAGAGCTTTGATATTTGGCATGTAGCATCTCCTAGTGGACCTCTACCAAGTTTGTTCATATGATGCCCCTGGGGTCAAAACTGGCTCCGCCCCGGGGGTCACAATTTCCAACATAGGAACAATGAAGGAAAACTTTAGAATTCTTCTTCTCTAAAACTAGAAGGCATAGAGCTTTGATATTTGGCATGAAGCATCTCCTAGAGGATCTCTACCAAGTTTGTTCATATGATGCCCTTGGGGTCAAAACTGGCCCTGCACCGGGGGTCACAAGTTGAAACATAGGAACAAAGAGGGGAAACTTTAAAAATCATCTTCTCTGAAACTGGAAGGCATAGAGCTTTGATATTTGGTATGTAGCATTGCCTAGTGGACCTCTACCAAGTTTGTTCATATGATGCCCCTGGGGTCAAAACTGGCCCCGCCCTGGGGGTCACAAGTTTGAGCATAGTAAGAAAGAAGGAAAACTTTAAAAATCTTCTTCTCTGAAACAGGAAGGCATGGAGCTTTGATATTTGGTATGTAGCATCTTCTAGTGGATCTCTACCAAGTTTGTGAATATGATGTCCATGGGGTCAAAATTGGCCCTCCCCCGGGGGTCACAAGTTTGAGCATAGTAACAAAGAAGGAAAACTTTAAAAATCTTCTTCTCTGAAACAGGAAGGCATGGAGCTTTGATATTTGGTATGTAGCATCTTCTAGTGGATCTCTACCAAGTTTGTGAATATGATGCCCATGGGGTCAAAATTGGCCCTCCCCCGGGGGTCACAAGTTCAAACATAGGAACAAAGAAGGAAAACTTCATTTTTTTTTCCTCTTAAATGGGAAGGCATAGAGCTCTGATATTTGGTATGTAGCATCTCCTAGTGGACTTCTACCAAGTTTGTTCCAAGGATGCTGCTTGGGTCAAAACTGGCCCAGCCCCTGGGGTCACAAGTTCGAACATAGGAACAAAGAAGGAAAACTTTAAAATTCTTCTTTTCTGAAACCGAAAGGTGTGGAGCTTTGATAATTGGTATGTTGCATCTCAGAGTGGACCTGTACCAAATTTGTTCATATGATGCCCCTGGGTCAAAACTGGCCCCGCCCCGGGGGTCACAAGTTCGAAGATAGGAACAAAGAAGGAAAACTTTAAATTTCTTTTTCTCTTAAACGGGAAGCTGTAGAGCTTTGATATTTGGTATGTAGCATTTCCTAGTGGACCTCTACCAAGTTTGTTCATATGATGCCCCTGGGTCAAAACTGGCCCCGCCCCGGGGGTCACAATTTCCAACATAGGAACAAAGAAGGAAAACTTTAAATTTCTTTTTCTCTTAAACGGGAAGGTTTAGAGCTTTGATATTTGGTATGTAGCATTTCCTAGTGGACCTCTACCAAGTTTGTTCATATGATGCCCCTGGGTCAAAACTGGCCCAGCCCCGGGGGTCACAAGTTCGAACATAGGAACAAAGAAGGAAAACTTTAAAATTCTTCTTTAAAACTGGAAGGCATAGAGCTTTGATATTTGGTATGTAGTGATTCTCTTCTAAGTTTGCTTGCCCATCTAAGCGCAACAAGTTCATTGAGTTCAAAATTGGGTCATCTTGGGTCATAAACTAGGTCACTAGGTCAAATTAAAGAAATACCTTGTTGGCACTCTCGAGGCCACATTATTTGCTCAATTGCCTTGAAAATTAGTTAGAAAGTTTGTCTTTATAAAGTCTCACATAAGATTAATTTGGGTCAACTTGGGTCATAAACTAGTTCACTGGGTCAAATTAAAGAAATACCTTGTTTGCACTCTGGAGGCCATATTTATTGCTCAAATGACCTGAAATTTGGCCAGAATGTTTGTCTTGATGAAATACCAGATGAGTTTGGATTTGGGTCACCTGGAACCATAAACCAGGTCACTAGATGTTTGTCTTTGTAAAATCTCACTTGAGTCTGAATTTGGGTCAACTGGGGTCATAAACTAGTTCACTTGGTCAAATTAAAGAAATGGCTAGTGGGCACTCTAGAGACCACATTTATTATTCATTTGATTTGAAAATTGGTTAAAATGTTTCTTTTGATATAGTCAAAGACCAATTCAAATTTGGGTCACCTGGGGTCATAATCTATGTCACTAGGTCAAATTAAAGAAATATCTTTAGGGCACTCGAGGCCACATTTTTTGCTCAATTGACTTGAAAATTTGTCAGAATGTTTGTCTTCATGAAATATGAGTTTGAAATTGGGTCACCTGCGGTCAAAAACTAGGTCACATGGTCACATCAAAGAAAAACCTTTAAGGCACTCTACTAAGGTGAGCGACCCAGGGCCATCATGGCCCTCTTGTTTACCAGTGTTATAAGCTATACTTTTTTACAGGTTGAGTTTGAAAAGGCCAATGTTAGAAAAATGGAGAAAGATCTGAAGAAAACACTTGCTAGTCTAGAAGAAGAAAGGGCCAACTCAGGAAAGCACAAACAAGTTGCCCTAATGTTGATCAAAGAACGCAAAAAACTTGTAGAAAAATATGTAACAGAAAAACGCAATGCAGAAGAATTTGAAAAATTGTTAAATGATGAACGGACTAAAGCAATGAATATGGCAGAAGGACTAGTACAGGAGAGTAAAAAATCTCTTAAAATGGAGGCTACAATGGAGAGACAGCTTAGTGAATTTGACCTTGAAAGAGAACAAATGAAAAATAAACTGCTTAGGGAAGAGAATAGAAATAAAGACTTACAAGCACAAATAGAATCATTAAAACAACAGTTAGAAAACTTACCAAAACAAGTAGGAAAATCACCAAAAGATTCTTATCATAGCGTGGAAATAAAATCTCAGATATCCTCTCCGCAAGTTCGCTTGTCTAGTGAACGAACTCAAGCATGGCCAACATCTGGAACTGCTGTGTTAAATGTGTCTCCCTCAAGCACACTGTCAGGGAAGGTAGCCGGCGATGCAAATGTGATAGAACGTGAAGCAGGTCTGTCCCCTAGAAACAGCCCTTCAGATTTAAGTGTTCGAAAGCGTGATACACGTTATGCAAGCCCTCAGCCTCATAACACAGAACGAGGTGGTGTTCAGTACCATGACAGTACATGTTTAGAAGCTCGCGTGGCACCAGTTGGTGCTGTCAGTGACAGAAATGTGGCAGATCCACAAACTCAAAGTAAATTAAATGTTTCAATGCCAGGAGGTCAAGGTGCCCCGACAGTTGTAAGTGGTGGGGGTCGAATAACTGTTCAAACAGGTAGCCCTACCCCAGGGTCTGGACCTGTGTCGCCAAGGCGAGTTCTTGCCATAGGCAGGGGTGTTCCACCACCTATACCTCCAAATAAACCAGTTTTAAGTGTAACAAGTGCAAACACTAAGCCCTTGACTCAGAAAATAGTTTCTAGTGCTGCAAAAGAAAATCGTGTTGCTTTGACAACCAGTGGGTCTAAACCTGTTCATATACCAGTTAGCGTAGTCCATACATCCAGTGTTTCTACCACTGCTGGCAGTCGTGCAGCCAAACGTGAAGGGTCACCCTCGTCAATTCGAAAGCCCGCACAGGTTTGTGTCAATGCTAAGTGATGGGAGTTATTTAATGCTTTACTCAACCTTTTTAGTAACCCATTAACTCTTGTCCTGCTAAATAAGTAAAATAAAACTTTCAATCCGTTAAAATGCGAATAATGCTATTTCAAAGTTATTTTTCGGAGAAAAAAAAATCTCTTTATCGGACAGTGTAGATCCAAGATCAGACTGCACATTCTGTGCAGTCTGATCTTGATCTACACTGTCTGCTAAAGGTCAGTGAGTTATGCTTAGCAAGATAAGAGTTAATATTTATTGTATTAATTAATAACTGTGGTTGGATTAGCTTAAGTTTTTTCTGAGCAAGATCAGGGCTTTTCAAAATATGTACTTGAATAACAAGTTGTTCTATTAATTACCCATTATTAAGTTTCATACACTTTTTCATGACATTTTTCAAGGCATTTATTTGTTGTCGATTGGCAATTTGATTTAATACTAGGTAACTGTTAACCCTTAGGGTGCCAATTATACATGTATGAGGTGGACATTTTGAGTCAAACCCAGAAGAAATGTGGACCAAGATAGACCAAGATATTTAAATCCAAGGCTGCCTTGCTGAGATTGTCATACAAATTATCAGATAGTGTAGATAAAAAATTTAGATGGCATACTTTGTGCAATCTGACTGATTTGCAGATTGACTCTAACTTGTACTTTTAAAAAAAGCAAAGTCCTGCTCAGCACTAATTAGGAACATAACCATGAGATTTCATTTTACATGCACCATGGTCTGGTGAGATAAAGGCTTTGTCACATTATGTGAAAAAGTAGATAACATGCTTTGTACAAGACTTCTATAACTATATTTTGAGGTATTGTATTACATGCACTGCAATTGCTTTTTAATGGACTTACAGAAAATTGTCTGATATATTTTACATATATACCACAGTTTACAAACTCCATGCCAAGAAACACTGCTTCAATAACTTCAGTAGTTGTTTAACCCATTACCACACAATCCCGACTTTTAACGACCTTGAGAAAGAAGCCTTTTGAAAACATTGTGGGAAAAGGAGAAAATGCTGGTAACCAGCATTTTCTCCTTTTCCCACAATGTTTTCTATCCTTCCCAAGACAAATTTATTTTTTTAAGTTACTTTTATTTTATTGTCTGCAGATCCTTTCAATTTGGACTGGTTTCAAATTTTGTCGTGTGGTAAAGAGTTAACCCTTGACTGCACAGCCCCCTTTTTAACAACCCTGTTTGGATTGGCACTCTATTGATATTTTAGGATAAATGACAACATCGTTTTGACTCGCGAGGTTTTAAAGAAAACTAGGACATACGGAAAACAGATAATGATACTGTACATGTATCTCTTGTTAGAATTTGATAACGAAAAGAGCTGCAGATGGGATCTTTTTTTGCAGACACAGAAAATCATTGTAGGAAATGGAGAAATTGCTCATTTTTAGCCATTTCTCTAGTCACAATGTTTTATAAGCCTTCCATGATGAATGTTTCACAGTGTATACATGGAATTGAGAGTAAACAAAAAAATATATTGTAGAAAATCATAAACAGCCCTCAAGATTGAAGAGCTGTCACTGCATAAGAATGTGGAAAATGTTAAAAAGGAGTGTGCTGCTCTTGTGTGCCTTGATTTCTGTTTCTATTAGCAACACTTTGTTGGAGAAAGGGTTCAGCCATATGCTTTGGTGGCAGGATGTGTAACCAAGCTTTAATACTCTACTTTGGTATATATAAGGTTACGTTATATATTACAGTATGTAAATTGGTTTTATCTCTGTCATTTTAGGAAGGATGTTGAGTTAACCTTTACCACGACCTCAATGAAATTGGCTTTTGAAAACATTGTGGGAAAACGAGAAAATGCTCGTTACCATTTGCAAATACTTTTGACTTGACTTTTGGTATCTCTGCAGTTAACGCTCTATCACACAATCCTGAGTTTTCATAACCCTGAGGAAGAAGCCTTTTGAAATCATTGAGGGAAAAAGGAGAAAATGCTGGTAATCAGCATTTTCTCCTTTTCCCACATTGTTTTTTACCCTATCACACCTGTCTAAAATTTTTTTGTGTGGTAAAGAGTTAAAGGTTTAAAGCTTTGAACCAGGCTATGCTGTACAAGTAGGACCTTTTACATCATTGCCAAAGATAACTTTGGAAAACATTTTGGCAAGAGGAACATTTGCTTATTACAAGCAATTTTTCCTTTTTGCACAATATTTTCCATATTAAATCTTTACCAAATGACAAAATTTTAGACTTGTCATAATTGAAAGATTTTGCAGATGACAATTTGAATGTATCTGAAATGATTGATTTGTCTTTGAAAGAGTGAAAAACAGGGTGGGAAAAGGAGAAAATTCTGGTTACCAGTATTTTCTCTTTTTCCTACAGTGTTTTCAAAAGGCTTTATTTCAGGGGTTGTTAAAACCTAGGCTTGTTTGGTAACCAGCTAAAAACAAAAAAAAAAGATGATTTTCCTTTCCATTAAATATTTCTAATTTCTGTTGAATGTACTTGTTAGAGGTGTCTTTAATGCTTTACCATACAACAAAATTTTAGACTTGTTCAATTTGAAAGCATCTGCAGACCACAAATCAAGGGTGGTTCAAATGATGATAGTTGCCATAATTGAGTCAAAAACATTGTGGGAAAAGGAGGAAATGCTGGTTACCAGCATTTTTTCCTTTTCCCACAACGTTTTCAAACAGTTTCTTTCTCAAGGTCATTAAAACTCGGGATTGTGTGGTAAAGGGTTATAGCCCTGTACCAGACAACCATGAGCTTTAACAATCCTCGGGTAGAAGCCCTTTTAAAACAACTTGAGGAAGGAAGAAAAACGCTTGTAATCAGCATTTTCACCTTTTTCCCACGATATTCTCAACCCTTTCAAAATCTCATCATTTGAGTCATATTTTATTTGTTGTCTGCAGATGCTTTCAATTTGGACAAGTTCAAAATTTTATTGTTTGGTAAATGTTTTACCTGGTCACAGTATCACTGCTTTCTAATATTTATATTTATCACATAACCTACCTTGTTTTCATGGAATACACCCATTACGAATTTTCTTATCCTATACATGTTTGATATCACAATTATGTGATGTCATTTTAGACATCATTTTATACATATTTCATAGAAGTGAATGGGGTTTTTATGGATATTACCATGCATGCATCTATCGATGGTTTTACAACTCTTATCTATAATTTGTGAAATATTGTTATGTGATTAAAAAAAAAAACATCAGACATTCGTTAGCTTTTGCGATAAAATTTTATGAAACTTGTCAGGAAAATAAATGTTATTAAGCTTGCCAAGGGCTCACATAATAACATTTTTCTTAGACTCATTTTATAAAATTTTATCTCAAATGCCAACTTATATTAGGTCCTATATGTCCCCAACTTCACTAGCTTTTGAAATAATATATACTCTTTAGCTTATAGCAGTAATTTAACTCTACCACACAATCCCGACTTTTAACGACCCTGAGAAAGAAGCCTTTTGAAAACATTGTGGGAAAAGGAAAAAATGCTGGTAACCAGCATTTTCTCCTTTTCCCACAATGTTTTCTACCCTTCCCAAAACAAATTTCCATTTTTCAGTCACATTTATTTTGTCGTCTGCAACCGCTTTCAATTTGGACCAGTCTAAAATTTTGTCGTTTGGTTAAGAGTTAAACGGTCCAAATTGAAAGAGTTTATAGCAATAATTTAAAAGGTCCAAATTGAAAGAGTTTGCAGACAACATGATAAAGTGTGACTCAGATGTTAGTATTTGACTTTTTAAAAAAGTTTGAAACATTGTGGGATAGGGAGAAAATGCTGTATTCCTGAATTTTCTCCTTTTTCCACAATATAGTCAAAACCTTTTTACTTTTGGTTATTTAAAACAAGGTGTTGTTTGCTTAAAAGTTAAAGGTTAACCTGTTACCTCCTGCAGATGACTTTAAACTTGTTAGGGACCACTTCTAAAAACAGCATAGCTAAAGGAAAAATAGTTTCAAACAATCAGTTTCTCCTTTTATCACAATACTGTCACATTTTGTTTCTGCATTTCTTCACTTGCTTCTGATAAACACCATGTTAACCCTTAGAGCGCCTAGTGAATCTATCAGACCTTTTCATCCTAGAAATACAAGCTAATTAATTGCAATTTCATTGTTGCTTTCGTCTACAGTGTTTCTGCAAAGTGACCAGTGTAGATCAAAGATCAGGCTGCACCTTTTGTGCAGCCTGATCTTAATCTACACTGGTCACAGGCAGTTATAGCCTTTATCTCCTGTAGATGACTATCTTACCACAGATCTCTGTTGAAAATATTGTGTCAAAAGGAGACATTGCTTCATTCACATGATTTCTCTTTTTGTTACTACACAACCAAATTTTTTCATGCATTGAATCTTGACCCTTCACCAAACAGTCTTGTGTTTTGAAAACCCTGATACAGAAGGCTTTTGAAAGCATTGTGGGAAAAGGAGAAAATGCTGATAACCAGTATTTTTACCTATTCCCACGATGTTTTCTACTGCAAGTTTTACCATTTGAAGATTTAAGCCACCTTGATTTGCCACCTTGATTTGTCATATGCTTTGAAGATGGAAAAGTCTAAAATTTTGTCATGCAGTAAAGAGTGGAAGAGATAGTTGAAATTTTGTCTTCAGTGTGTTGTGATATACTATATTCAGCTCTTACTTCTTATGTTTTTACATGTATCTTTGATTAACCTGCCTAAACTTGACAATTATTCGATTTAATCATCTTTAGCATTTGTTTTGGATTCAAAGACTGTTGTATTATCTATATCAGCTTTTTAGCCCACCTGAGCAGGAAGTGCTCAAGGTGAGCTTTTGTGATTGTGCTGTGTCCGTTGTGCATTAGTGTCATGCGTCGTCAACATTTACCTTGTGTCCGCTCTAGAGGCCACATTTTCCATCAGATACTCATGAAACTCAGTCAGAATGTTTGTCTTGATAAAAGCTCGGACAAGTTAGAAATTGGGTCAAGTCGGGTCAAAAAGTAGATCACAGGGCAAAATCTTAACCCTTTCCCAAACAAGCCCTGGTTTTCACGTGTCTGCAGTACAAGTCTTTTGAAAACACTGTGGAAAAAGGAGAAATTGCTCATAAAGAGCAATTTCTCCTTTTCCCACAGTGTTTTCTACCCATTTTGAGACCTTTCTGCCATTTTCATCAAATTTAAAATTGTCGTCTGCAAACTCTTTCAATTAGGACCAGTCCAAAATTTGTCGTTTGGGAAAGGGTTAAAAAGCCTCATGTACACTCTATAGGCCATATTTTCAGCCTGATACTCTGGAAACTTGGTCAGAATGTTTGTCTTGATGATTTCTCGGACAAGATTGAAATTGTTTTTTATTTGGTCACATGGGGTCGAAGGGAAGGTCAAAGGGCCAAATCTTAGAAAAACCTTGTGTGCACACTAGAGGCCTTTATTTTAAGCCAGATACTCATGAAAGTAGGTCAGAGTGTTTATCGTTATGATATCTCAGTCAAGTTTGAATTTGGGTAATGGTGGGTCAAAAAGTAGGTCACTGGGCTAAATGTTGGAAAAAAGTAGGTCACTGATCCAACCTTTTGTGTACTGTGGAGGCCACATTTTCGGCCTGATTCTCATGAAACTTGGTCAGAAAGGTTGTCTTGGTATCTCAGACAAGTGATATTGGGTCACGTCAGTCTAAAAGTACATGTAGGTCACTGGGACAAATCTTAGAAAAGCCTTGTGTGCACCATAGAGGCTTTCTCAGTATATTTGTCTTGATATCTCGGGTGGAAGTGTTTGATCATTTAACTCTTTACCGGACAACAAGTTGTAGACCTCTCTAAATAGAAAGTGTCTGCAGAATACAATCTAGACATTTATACAAATGAGATGAGGTCCACTGTCAAGGCAGAAAACATTGTGAGAAATGTGAAATGGAGAAAATACTGATTATTAGCATTTTCTCCATTTCCCACAATGTTTTTAAAAGTTTTCTTCCTCAGGGTCGTTAAAACACGGTACTGTGAGGTAGAGGGTTAAACTAGGATCTCTTCAGCTTTTCAAACCCGATATGACTTTACTCATGTGAGCGCTTGAGGGCCAGTGGCCCTCTTTGTTTGTTTTTTTTTTTTGGAAAATGTCGAGATACTGTCGTAGCCCTGTCCTCGTTGTCTGCATTGTCGTCGTCTTGCAAAAACTTCGACATTTTGTAATATCTCAGTCATTACTTGGTCCAACAAATTACCGAAATACCAAAATACCACTTAAACACCAAAATACCGTTATTTTTTATGCTATTGGCTATAGATTATCGATATAAAGCTCATGAATATGTGCTACACAAAATGGAGAGCCAGTATAAATTTAAGCTTGGCTTGACTACATGTACATTTGTATTTACATTTTGTTTTTTTCAAATGCCTGCATTTACTGATTTACATTTACATTTACTTAAGTTTTATATTTATGCTTTAGTCATGATGAATTATGAAGGTATTTTTAGCAAATAAGGTACTTTTAACAGAAAACTTTACCACTTTAGGTTGTGACCTTGGTTAGATATTAAATTTTATCCGTGCTTAGGTTGTTGGACTGTTGAGTTTTTGCTTTATTCTCAAATGGCCGGCAACATGCGAAATGAGACCTTCGGACATTTGCAGAAAGTGTTGTTGCGGATTAACCTGCGCAGTCCGCGCAGGCTAATCCGAGACGGCACTTTATGACTGCATATGATTTTTTCATACAGTAGACTTTCGTGAAACAGAAAATTGCACGAAAATGGGAACTGTCATCTCGAATTAGTCACAGACTGCACAGTCTGATCTGGGATGACACACTTGTCCCTTTTTGTGTGTTGCACGCCAAATTATCAATGAATGATGCATCACACATCAAGCACTCTTATCATTCAAATATGTAAAAATTCAAATTTTATGAGACCTTGCTGTGTACAGCTATTAACTCATTACCAAACTGCAAAATTTTAGACTAGTCTATATTGAAAGCATTTGCAAAAGACAAAATAAATGTGACTCAGAACTGAAATTTGATCTGGGAAGGGTAGAAAACATTGTTGGAAAAGGAGAAAATGCTGGTGACTAACATTTCCTCTATTTCCCACAATATTTTCAAAAGCTTTCTCTTTCAGGGTTGTTAGAAGTCGTGATTATGTTGTAAAGAGTTAAAAGGGTTGTGAAGAATTGTGAAAATGTTCCATACTGATGAAAAATGATATTTTTCTTTCCTTCTTTTGGCTACTACTACATGTACAGTATTTTATGAAAATTTGCATTAGATCAGCAGACAGTGTAGTATAAGATCAGACTGCACAGAGCATGAAGTATGAGTTTGAAAATTATTTGTCTATGTACTTTGTTGAGATATTTTGGACAAAAAAAGGCTTTACAGTTAGATATTTTTTTTTCCATTTGTTTTTAGAAGGTTGAGTGTTGGGCTATAGGATGAAGATATAAAGTTTCATATATGATAATTTCAAAGTTAACCTTTTAACCAATCAAGAAAATTTTGGACTTGACATAATTGAAAACATTTGCATAAATCAAGTGATAATTTCTGTCCTTTGTAAAGTGGGAAAAATTGTGAGAAAAGGAGAAAATGTGGGTACCAACATTTTATCCTATCCTCACATTTTTGAAAACCTCCTTTGTCAGGGTCATTAAAACTCAGGATAGTGTTGTAAAGGGTTGAGCTATTGCAAACACATTTTTTTCAATTTTGTTTAGCCTTCATGTACCTTTTATTATTTAGAAATCTGTTGGGAGCCTGTCAAAGAATGCATTTCTATTCATATTCCAGGATACAAGGTGTGTAAAATTTTAAGAGCAAAAATGCCTATATTCATTTACAGGTATCTTTCAAGCAAAAAAACGGTGCAGATGTAAAACCTGTTCAGCATGATTTGCAGTGAAGTTTTGTTTCTCTGTTTTTACTACCAATTTAACCCACTACCAAAGAATCCTTTGTTAACAGGACTCTAAGGAAAAAAGCTTTTCAAAACACAGTTGACATAAAAAATACCTGTAAACAGTTTTTTTCTCCTTCTCTCCTTGTGTGCCAAGCCTGTTAGTGCACCCAGTCGTGTACAGGACTAGGGGGTCACTGGTTTGAATCCCCACTGTGGGAATTTCTTTCCAAGGATTGATCATAGTCATTGTAATATGATTCATTCCTCTTTCACAGCTTGTTATTGTTTTGACAATGGTTGTATGGGAAAGCAGCCTGTGGCTTTGGAAGTATATCATGCAAAGTACTGGTAACAAAAATGCCAGGAAAGCATGGATATGTGCACTGGCTGCCACAAAGTAACTAAAATAACGTTGAAAACAGCAACAGGCCATACAAACAAAATGTTATCTCCTTGCGCAGATCTTTCAGGTAGTGGTTACTTTGTGACATTTGAACAGATGTTCTCTCTAAGTAAAATCGTATGAAAGCCTTGTCATCATTCTGGGGGTTATAACTTTGCCCCAATCTTTAGGAAACTTGTCACTCAGGTAGCTCACTGCATGTAGGTCAAATCTGAGGCAAATCATGGTATCCCTTTCAAGGCCGCAATGTTGCCAAAATCGTAATGCAGAGTAAAATATATGAAAAAGATCAATTATTCCTCTTAATTTTATATTTGCACCATGCTCTGGCAAAAGGGTGCTTAATGCATTTCTCTGCTGCATGGTACAAAGCAAGTCATCACTGTATTATGGATCCATAAAATCCATTTTGTCTAACAACCACATGAAATCATGAGGTTCAATGGTTCTTTGACATGCAGAAAATTGATCAGTAGCGAAAAGTTTCGGCCCAGGTGCAGGCTGACCTGGATCGATACTTTTTTTTTTTGCAGGTGCATTAAGCCCCCCTTTCTCAGAGCATGGCTCATTTGTTTTTAACCTATAGAGCGCTAAACTGTACAAAAGTTGCTATTGCAGACAGTTTTTATTAAGATCAATGAGCTCAGGATCTCAGATGCTGACTGACTGATCTAAATTAATCTTCTATGCTAACTGATTAGTATATGATGTATTTGTTACTTTTTTACAATAACAGGCTTGAAATTTTGATGTTTTTGGTTTTTATAGATTGATAAAGTGCCATTTCATTTGAGTCATGCTCTGTGAAAAGAGGGCTTAATGCATCTGCAAAAATTATTGACCCAGGTCAGCTTGCGCAGTCCACACACGCTGACCCTGGCTGAAACTTTTTGCTATTGGTCAATTTTATGCATGTCAAAAGACCAGTCCACCTCTTGATTCAGTTGGTTGCTAGACAAATTGGATTTCATGGATCCATAATAATGTGATGTCTTGCTTGGTATAAAAAAAAAATCATGGAGATGCATTAAGCCCCCTTTTGCCAGAGCATGACTCATTTATTTTGATTTGAGGTTGGATTTATACTACACACCTGGTGTAGTTAAAGGCATAGCTTACATCTAACCGTCATATGAACCACTTAAGGTGATCAAGCCTTTTTATGCAGAGAAAGATTTCATATCGAGAAATTCACCTTTTGAATTAGTATGTAGGATACTAGTAACTGTATTATTATGACTAGTCTAGTCCTGCCATTTTAAGGGGCACTGTTGCAATATGTATTGTAATGTTCATCTTCCATATATAATTTGACATTATACTCTTTCAAAGACATAGAGTTGGTAAAAATGAATAAAGTATCACTCTGTAATACAGACTTTGCAAATTTTGTTTTCTTGACATATAAACACTGATTGACTAGTTACTCATCCATTCTTATTTGTACCCACTAGATCTTAATCTATTTGAGCCATGCTCTGGCAAAAGGAGGTTTAATGTATTTTCGTGATATACAAGTGATACACCAGTCAAGCCTTCGCATAATTATGGATCCTTAAAATCTAGTTTTTTACCAGCTGACTTAACCCTTTCCCAAACAAGCCCTGGTTTTCACGTGTCTGCAGTACAAGTCTTTTGAAAACACTTTGGGAAAAGGAGAAATTGCTCGTAACGAGCAATTTCTCCTTTTCCCACAGTGTTTTCTACCCTTTTGGAGAACTTTCTGTCATTTTCATCAAATTTAAAATTGTCGTCTGCAAACTCTTTCAATTTGGACCAGTCCAAAATTCATCGTTTGGGAAAGGGTTAATCATGAAGTAGACTGGTCCTTGGACATACAGAAAATTGATGAATAGCATAGAATTTAGCCCAGGACAGCCTGAGTAGGCTGTGCAGGCTAACCTGAGTCAGTTCTTTTCACAGATGCTTTAAGCCTCCTTTACACAGAGCATGGCTCATTTTTATAAGTACCCCCTAGATGAAGAATGGGTTAAAAAGACCATATTGTATTTCAAACCTATTTTGACATGTAAATGTCACGAAATACTTGGACACTGTAAATCATGGTCAGACTGAAAGCTCTCTGCAGCCCAGTCTTGATCTACTCTGTCCTTAATAATATCTTAACTCTTTACCAAACAACAAAATTTTGGACTCAACCGAATTCACAGCATCTGCAGACGAAAAATTAGATATAGCTCAAATGATGATTTCTGTCTTTTAAAGGGTAGAAAACCTTGGGGGAAAAGGAGAAAATGCTGGTTACAAGCATTTTCTCCTTTTCGCACAAGGTTTTTAAAAGCCTTCTTTTTCAGGGTTGTTAAAAGTCAGGATTGTGTGGTCAAGAGTTAATTTGTGCTGAGTACTTGATGCGTAGCTTCTGTAAAGAGTTTTTTTTTTCACAGTCTGAAGATTTTTCATCCTCATTCTCATTTTTATATCAGAATTTTATGATCTTTCCCAAACGACAAATTTTGGACTGGTCCAAATTCAAAGTCTGCAGACAACAATTTTAGATTTGATGAAAATGGCAGAAAGGTCTCAAAGAGGGTAGAAAACACTGTGGGAAAAGGAGAAATTGCTCGTTACGAGCAATTTCTCCTTTTCCCACAGTGTTTTCAAAAGACTTGTATGGCAGACACGTGAAAAACAGGGCTTGTTTGGGAAAGGGTTAACAATTACATATTTTGTACTTTAATCTTGTACAAAGACTTGTGCAGGTCCGAAACATTTGCAGTCAGCAAATATGGTTTAACTCTTTACCACACAATCCAGACTTTTAATGACCCTGTGAAAGAAGCCTTTTGAAAACATTGTGGGAAAAGGAGAAAATGCTGGAAACCAGCATTTTCTCCTTTTCCTACAATGTTTTCTACCCTTCCCAAAACAAATTTCAATTTTTCAATCACATTTATTTTGTCGTCTGCAAATGCTTTCAATTTGGACCAATCTAAAATTTTGTCGTTTGGTAAAGAGTTAAATGGTGGGATTTATTGTTGAAAGGGTAGAAAGCAATATGAGATAAGGAGAAAATACTGGTTACCAGCATTTAAGAAAATGCTGGTTACTAACATTTTCTCCTTTCCCCCCATTGATTTCAAAAGTGGTCTACTTCAAGGCTGTTAAAACTCGGGATGGTATGGCAATGTGTTAAAATATGATTGAAAGGCATGCAAAAGAAACCCGAAGATGGAAATTTGTTAGAGAATTTTTTCTTTGACTATTTTCAGTTTCTTTTCTATAATTTTAAAGATTCTGTTGTAAGTATTTCTTGTTAATAGTCACGGCTCTGAATCTTTTCTCATGTCTACTTTGTGGCAATCTCAACTCTCTGAATGGTGACATGACTCATTAATAAAAGCCATGCTGTGTGAAAAGGGGGCTTAACCCTTTTCCAAACGACAAATTTTAGACTGGTCCAAATCGAAAGAGTTTGCAGACGACAATTTTAAATTTGATGAAAATGGCAGAAAGTCATCAAATAGGGGAGAAAACACTGTGGGAAAAGGAGAAATTGCTCGTTACGAGCAATTTCTCCTTTTCCCACAGTGTTTTCAAAAGACTTGTACTGCAGACACATGAAAACCAGGGCTTGTTTGGGAAAGGGTTAATGCATTTGCAAAAAGTATTGATCTAGATCAGCCTGCGCAGCTTGACCTGGGCCAAAACTTTTTGCTTTTGGTAAATTTTATGCAATTCAAAGGGCCAGTATGCCACATGATTCAGTTGGTTGCTATACAAAACAGATATAACCCTTTCCCAAGTGACAAATTTTAGACCCTTCCAAACTGAAAGGGTTTGCAGACGACAATTTTAAATTTGATGAAAATGGCAGAAAGTTCTCCAAAAGGGTAAAAGAACACTGTGAGAAAAGGAGAAATTGCTCGTTACGAGCAATTTCTCCTTTTCCCACAGTGTTTTCAAAAGACTTGTACTGCAGACACGTGAAAACCAGGGCTTGTTTGGGAAAAGGTTAAGGGTTCTATAATACAGTGATGACCTGCTTGGTACCATGCATTACGGGTATGCATTAAGTCCTCTTTTCACAGACCATGGCTCAAATATAAATGAGCCATACTCTGGCAAAAGGGGGCTTAATACATCTCTGATGCATTATACCAAGCATGTCATCACATAATTATGGATCTTTAAAATCCATTTTGTCTAACAACTGAGTGAGTCATGAGGTAGAATGGTCCTTTGCCATGCAGAAAATTTACAAAAAGCAAAAAGTATTGACCCATGTCAGCCTGTGCGGACTGTGCAGGCTGACATGGGTTGATATTTTTTGCTGATGCATTAAACCCCCTTTCAACAGAGCATGGCTCAAATAGGTTGCACTGTTGACCCTTTACCTCCAAGCAGCATTTTCTCCTTTCCCTCACAGTGTTGAGGTTCGAAGTCTTATACTTTGTTCACTAAGAGTCGCACTTAACCCTTTACCGCACAATGACGCCTTGTGACGCCCCTGGGAAAGAAGCCTTTTGAAAACATTGTGGGAAAAGAAGAAAATGCTGGTAACCAGCATTTTCTCCTTTTCCTACAATGTTTTCTACCCTATCAAAGAAAAATTGCACCATTTTAGCCAAACTGAAATTGTCGTCTGCAAATGCTTATAATTTGGAGAAGACCAAAATTTTGTCGTCTGGTAAAGGGTTTAGTTGTTGTCTGCGAACATTTCAAGTATGAACAAGTTTGAGATTTTGTTGTCCTGTAGGGAGAGGTGGTATGCCTAGAAATAACTTCATGGCATACACGCTTTCAACTGCAGGCAAATCAAAACTGCTGTACATGGGGTAATTTGTAAAAATCTTCTTGAAACTACTAGACCTGCTCATAAGTAACTGAATTAATCTCTAGCTTTCTATACTTGTCTGTCTCTGGTATCATGGAATCAATGCAACTTAATCCTAAGTGTACCAAATTAACACTTTACTGCACATTGCTTAATTTTAATGACCGTGGGAAAGAAGCCTTTTAAAAACATTGTGGGAAAAGGAGAAAATGCTGGTAACCAGCATTTTGTCCTTTTCCCACAATGTTTTCCACCATATCAAAGAAAAATTGTACCATTTGAGCCACATTGAAATTGTGGTCTGCAAATGCTTTCAATTTGGACAAGGCTAAAATTTTATCATCTGTAAAGGGTTAAAGAATTTGATGTCATTCAGAAGAATTAACTCTTTACCGCACAATCACGAGTTTTACTGACCCAGGAGAAGAAGGGTTTTGAAAATATTGTGGGAAAAGGAGAAAATGCTGGTAACCAGCAATTTCTCCTTTTCCCACACAATGTTTTCTACCCTATCAAAGACAGAAATCATCATTTGAGCTACCTTTAATTTGTCGTCTGTAAACGCTTTCGATTTAGTTGAGTGCAAAATTTTATAATTTGGTAAAGAGTTAACCCTTTACCACACAATCCCGACTTAACGACCCTGAGAAAGAAGCCTTTTGAAAACATTGTGGGAAAAGGAGAAAATGCTGGTAACCAGCATTTTCTCCTTTTCCCACAATGTTTTCTACCCTTCCAAAGGCATATTTCAGTTTTAAGGCACATTTATTTTGTCGTCTGCAAATGCTTTCAATTTGCACCAATCTAAAATTTTGTCGTTCGGTAAAGAGTTAAGAATTGATGACAATCATTTCAACAAGATTCATTCCTCTCTCACAGCAGAGCCTTAATTTGACAGTGTCTGTGTGGGAGAGCAATCTTGCAAATAATGTTGTGCAAAGCACTTGCAACAGAAACTCTAGGAATCCAATTGGACCATTGTTCTGGGCACCATGATATCCTGCTGAAAAGCAGTATTAACCCTTTACCACACAGTTCTGAAAATCAAATGTCTTATGGCTTGTCAGTTCTGTGTCTATAGGAGCCTTAACTTTTTACCATAAGACAAAATTGTAGACTTGACCTTGTTGAAAGCATTTGCAGACGACAAATTAAATGTGGCTCAAATAATGATTTCTGTCTCTGATAGGGTAGAAAACATTGTGGGTATAGGAGGAAATGCTGGTAACTAGCATTTCTCCTTTTCCCACTTAGTTTTAAAAAAAAAAAAATGGGACTATTTGGTAAAGGATATCTGCCCCATGGTTTTAGAGTTAACAAACAACGAATTGAGCTGGAGTGCAGATGGTTGTAGATTGGATGATTGGTTTGTCAAACGCAAGACAAAGAAAAATATAGTGTTAATGACATCTCTTTCCGTCTGTCTAGATTTTTCAACACTGTCAAATGTGACCTGATGATGTGCGGATCATGTGATCAGACTTGCTGAAAATACAGCACAGATAAAAATATGTAAACATCTTAGACAACTATAGAGTGCATAAATCCAAGTTCAAACTGCTAATTCCATGAAGCCTAGCCTTGATTTAAACTGTTTAAAATAGCAGCTCATAATTTTGCCATAGCTTGGCAAAGTCTTAATGGAAACAGTGTCAGACGAATCTGCTTGCATTCTAATAGGATATGGTATTGTTTTGCATCAAGTAGCTTTTTTGGCGTGAACTTTTTTCTGAAGATGACAAGGTCATAGTGTGAACATTTTATTTCATCATTGTGTTCCTGGCACTTTGTATCCAAGTGTGTCCTGTGGTCCAATTGTTTCCACAGTTTGGGGTGAGTTTTATCATTGTTTACTAGTGTCTGATTTTGTAGTTGCATGTTAGTGTTGTTTCTAGCAGTCTGTCTCTTGTTTATTTAGTTATAATATTCCAAAACCGACGTCTTGGAATTCTCTGTCATCTAATTGGAAGTTAACCCTTAACTCTTGACCAAGCAACAGTATTTTAGACTTGTGGAGTACTTGATTGAACATCCAATTATCAATTAGCAATATCGGTAATCAAGTACTTGGGAAGAAATATGACTCTTTGGTCCTTTCTTTTTATAATTCCAGCTTTCCAGATTCAAAATAGTTTTACATTTATATTTTAGAAATTGATTAAGATAACAAAAAAAATGTGAAGGGTTAATGATTTGTAACACATAACTTTCAAAGGACCCCATAATCTGCCATAATTGATAGTTAATTAAGTTGCAGTGCCTTTAGCAATTGGTGTCAAACAAAATCTGGAGTTATTCACACCAGCACCGGTCACTGTTTATGCATTTCAATTTGAGGTTTATGAGGTTTACATGCTTGTTGACTTGTTAATCGGAGATCTACTTGACAGAGAATCAAAAATTTAACCCTTTCCCAAACGACAAATTTTAGACCCTTCCAAACTGAAAGAGTTTGCAGACGACAATTTTAGATTTGATAAAAATGGCAGAAATTTCTCAAAAAGAGTAGAAAACACTGTGGGAAAAGGAGAAATTGCTCGTTACGAGCAATTTCTCCTTTTCCCACAGTGTTTTCAAAAGACTTGTATTGCAGACACGTGAAAACCAGGGCTTGTTTGGGAAAGGGTTAAGAAGGCCATCAGTCATTACTGATCATTCCAGATGCTACATGTAATATTGAATTTGATTGTATTTGGCAGTGTGGTAAATATTAAATATTAATGTGTAAATATTACAGGCACTTGTTGCCAGGTAAAGAAGACGGACACTTACATGCATATTTAATAATTTGCTGAATGAACAAACTTTCTTTTGTGCATGTTTTGGTCATTTCCTATTTCTGTTTTTATATTCAGTCGTATATTGCCCCACTCTCTATTGGGTATCCAGCCAGTTGATGAACGTTGATAACTCTGGGCCTTTACTCAAGCACTGGAGTACTTGATCGAAAGAGTGACTGCTTGATTTCTAAGATTAGTTATCAATCCCATCCCTAGTTTCAAATAATAGGATTTGTCAATGAAAGGATAGAAAACATTGTGGGGGAAAGGAGAGAAGGCTGGTTAACAGCATTCTCTCCTTTTTTTCAGTCTAGGAAAAAAAAGACTCAAATAGTTGCAATCTTGAGGTTGCTCTTGCCCAGAGTGTCTCAGCAAAGTGGACAGTGTAGATTAAAGATGAGACTGCAAGTTTGCAAGTTTTGTGCAGTTTGATCCTGATCTACACTGGCTACAAAAGCAAATGTAGTTATTGAAGGCTTCTCAAGGTTTACCATATTAGAGAGCCAAACAGAATAGATCAAGACCTTGTGTTATTTTGATCGTGAATCTACACCATCTAATTTAGAGTGTGATTCTTAGAAAAGCAGTCTTATAATTTCATTATAGTCTAGAATTCTCTATCTTAGCTCTTTACCACACAATCTGAAGTTTAACCCTTTCCCAAACGACAAATTTTGGACTGGTCCAAATTGACAGAGTTTGCAGACAACCATTTTAAATTTTATGAAAATGGCAGAAAGTTCTCAAAAAGGGTAGAAAACACTGTGGGAAAAGGAGAAATTGCTCGTTGTGAGCAATTTCTCCTTTTCCCACAGTGTTTTCAAAAGACTTGTACTGCAGACACTTGAAAACCAGGGCTTGTTTGGGAAAGGGTTAAGTGATCCTGATGGAGAAGGCTTTTGAAAACATGATTGGAAAAGGAGAAAATGCTGGTAACCAGCATTTTCTCCTTTTCCCACCATATTTTCTATCCTGTCAAAGATCTTGATTCGTTTGTATCACTTTCAGATTTGGCATCTCCGATGCTCTCAATTTGGAAGACTGTAGAATTTGTTGTTTGGTAGTTTGCCCTCTGAGAGACAAAATGCACGTGCATGTTCTACTACCCCCTTCCAAATCTATTACTTTGCTTTTGATTGATGTGTATGTTCTGCCTCTGCCAATCAAATGAGTCATGCTCTATGTAAAGGGGGCTTTATATATCTGCAAAAGGTATCAAACCAGGTCAGCCTGCGCAGGCTGACCTGGGCCAAAAACTTTTTGCTATTGGTCAATTTTCTTCAGCCCAAAGGATCAGTCTACCCCATAATTCATTCGGCTATTATACGAAATGGATTTCATAGTTCCATAATACTGTGTGATGACATGCTGGTTACAATGCATCTTGGAGATGCATAAAGCCCCCTTTTGCCAGAGCATGGCTCAAATTAAAGTAGAAATGTATTTAGATATAGGATCACAAGCTGCATTGATAAAGCATTTTGTTAGTTATGTTCTGTGGTGGATGTTCTTGAAAATGAAAGACATTTCCAATCGGTAAAGCAGTCTGTTACAAGACTGTTTTGGTCTGAGGTTATGGCAAGATGTCAATGTAGATCCTACATCAGATGGCATATTCTGTTCAGTCTGATCTTGATCTACATTCTATTTGGCTATGGTTCTAAAGTATTTGCTTTTCAAAGAGAAAAAGAAAAAGCTTCTTCAGTGGTTGCTTTTAGTTCATGGAGCAAAATTACCTTTATTCTCCACTTAACCCTGTACCAAACAACAAAATTTTATACTTGTCAAAATTGGAAGCATGTGCAGACAACGAATCAAATTTGAATCAGATGATGAGATTGTCATTGGGATTGGAGAAAACATTGTGGGAAAAAGAGAAAATGCTGGTTACCAGCATTTTCTCCTTTTCCCACAATGTTTTCAAAAGCTGTCTGTCTCAGGGTCGTTTAAAGTCAGGATTGTGTGGTAAAGGGTTAAGCCAGAGTTGGGGACAAGAATGTTTTCATTTAGACAACTATAATAAGCACCAACAACATAGGTTTTTTGGTTAAGACACATTTTAGAACTGGAATACAACGACTTATCTATACATACTTGTTTTTGTTTATTTAGTTCCTCTTTATATCTGTATGTTGATTTTTCGTCGTAATATTCAACTTTTTAAATTACCGGTTTGAATAGGTTTGTGTACTTATCATAGAATAGCAGGTACATGTGACTTGTTGGAAGAAATATACTGGTACAACCTGAATCATGTAGTTTTCCGTCTTTCATATTGATAATTTCTGTAGTGACATTCTTCTTAACCCTTAAAGTGCCTTTCACTGCTATAGTGGCCTTTGTGGTCAATGTAGATCATGATCAGGCCACACAAAACTTACAGCCTGATCTTTGATCTACACCTTCTGCTTTGCTGATTCACTGTAGAGACAAGCAACCATGAAATTGCAATCATTTGAGTCGTATTCCAAGGATAAAAATTTCTGTTTGGGTTATTCGGAGCTCTAAGGGTTAACCCTTTACCACACAATGCCAACTTTTAATGTTGCCGTGAATTTTGAAAACGTGGGAAAAGGAGAAAATGCTGGTTACCAGCATTTTCTCCTTTTCCAACAATATTTTCTACCTATCAGAAAAATATCGCATCATTTGAGCCACATTGAAAATGTCGTCTGCTAATGCTTTCAATTTGGACAGGTCTAAAATTTTGTTGTGTGGTAAACAATTAACCCTTTACCACACAATCCTGACTTTTAACGACCCTGAAGAAAAAGCCTTTTGAAAACATTGTGAGAAAAGGAGAAAATGCTAGTAATCAGCATTTTCTCCTTTTCCCACAATGTTTTCTACCCTATCAAAGACAAATTGCAGCATTTAAGCCACATTGAAATTGTTGTCTGCAAATGCTTTCATTTTGGACAGGTCTAAAATTTTGTCGTGTCGACTGTATATTTACACCTCAATTTATCATGTATGTGAACTTGCAGCATGCAGCCTGAAAACATGAAAATACTTACTTGTCATCAATAGCAATTTTTCCATTTTGCAGCCATTCTCTTTTTAAAATATTGTGTTAAAGTTTACCTTTTATTCTTGTATCATTTTCATATAATTTCATAGTATTGTAACCAGTAAAATGTAATTTGCACTTTGCAAAAAAATTGCTGTTAGTAGAACATAGAAAAACCTGCCTTTCAGTTTGAGACAGAGTAACCTGGTAGTCTGTAAATGCTTTCAATTTGGACTAGTCTGAAATCCTGTTTTGGGGTAAACGGTTATCATGTCATATTTCATTTTTTACCCAAATGTTTTGCAAGCTATCTGCTAAAACTTGGTTTCATGCTGTACAAAGTTCAGATTGACATGCTAGACAGGTGGTAGTGAACACCTGTTATTATTTATCATGAGAATACAAAATTTAATAGTAGATGATCTTGAAACATGAACTGTAAACATCATGTAGCTTGCTGCATGTGCTGCATGGTTTGTACACTCCGGTTTTCAAAACCATTGTGGCAAAAGGAAAGTGTCCTCAATGAGCAATTTCAAAATTTAATGCCTTAACCCTTTATCTTATTATTCTGAGTTTTTACAACCCTGAGAAAGAAACCTTTAGAAAACATTGTATGAAAAGGAGAAAATGCTGGTAACCAGCATTTTCCCCCTTTTCCACAACGCTTTCTTCCCTTTCACAGACAAATTTCGACATTTGAGACACATTCATGTGGTCATCTGCAAATGCTTTAAATTTGGCCAAGGCCACAGTTTTGTTTGGTAAAGAGTTGAATAATGCTGGTATCACCATTGATACCAGCTAAAAAAATTTGTCTTGCAGGAAAGGGTTGTATGATGTATGTAACAGATGCATAAATGCTCTGTATTGGATTACAGGGATAAACCAGTGAATATTAACTCCAACTCTTTACAAAAATTTTGTTAACTCTTTACCACACAACAATATTTTAAACCAGTCCAAATTGAAAGCATTTGCAGACGACAAAATCAATGTGACTCATAAATTGAAATTTGATTTGGAAAGTGGTAGAAAACATTGTGGGAAAAGGAGAAAATGCTGGTTACCAGCATTTTCTCCTTTTCCCACAATGTTTTCAAAAGGCCTCTTTCTCAGGGTAGTTAAAATTTGGGATTGTGTGGTAAAGGGTTAATTCGGCAGAAGTAGGAAATTTGATGCTCATATGATTGGATTTGTTTTCAAAACAGTGGTCAACATATTAAGACAGGGACAAAAGCTGGTTACCAGTATGTTGTCCTTTTCCCACAATGTTTAAAAATCCCTCTTCAAGAGTCATGAAAACATGGGATTACTTAGTAGAGGGTTACAATTTCAAAGCAGAACTACAGCTGCAAATTTCATTTCTATTGGGTGTCAGATGCAGAAAAATGAGAATCCAGCATTTTCATATTATACTTTTGTGTGAATTAGAAAATAATGTTACAGTATCACGTGAAATAATCCCACATACACCATTCCGTCTTTTTTGCTCTTTCAGCTGACAGCTTTTGAAAATATGGTTTTGCAAAAGGAGAAATTGCATGTAGTATGCAATTGCTCCACATGTTGAATCTTTTCATACAAAATATGAGTCTTAATTGCTCCATGAAAAGGGGCTTTTACGCATCTGCAAAAAGTGTCGAAACAGGTTAGTCTGCTCTGTCATAGGTGACATTGATGGAAACTTTTTGCTATTGGTAAATTTTCTGCTTGTGGATGATAGATATGGGGATAGGGGTTGTCTTTGACATGGTAGAAAACACTATGGGAGAAGTAGAAAATGATACTAGTTGCACACATTGTCTTTATTTCCATCAGTTGGTTTAAAAAAAAGAAACTTACTTCCTCAGGCTGGTTAAAAATATGAAAGTGTTTTGTAAGGGTTAAACCATATAATGTATGAAATGAGCCTTTTAACCCTTTACTGCACAATGCCGCCTTTTGATGCCCCAGCATTTTCTTCTTTTTCCACTGTGTTTTCTTTCCTATCAAGGACAAATCTTGTCATGGGGGCACCTTCAAAATGTTGTCTGTAGATGCTTTCAATTTGGACCGCTCTTAAATTTTGTAATTTGGTAAAGAGTTAACCCTTAACCACACAATCCCAAGTTTTAACAACCCTGTAGAAGAAGGCTTTTGAAAACATTGTGGGAAAAGGAGAAAATGCTGGTCACCAGCATTTTCTCCTTTTCCCACAATGTTTTCTACCCTATCAAAAAAAAGTTGCACCATTTGAGCCACACAGAAATTGTTGTCTGCAAATGCTTTCAATTTGGACAGGGCTAAAATTTTGTCGTCTGGTAAAGGGTTAAGTTAGGAACAACAACCTAAATATTGTAGTTTAACTCTTTACCAAAACAACAACATTTTAGGCTAGTTCAAATTGAAAGGATTTTCAAATGACAAAATAATTGTGACTTGAAAATTGAAATTTGTTTTTGGAAGGGTAGAATACATTGTGAGAAAAGGAGAAAATGCTGGTTACCAGCATTTTCTCCTTTTTCCACAATGTTTTTCAAAAGGCTTCTTTGTCATGGTTGTGAAAAGTCCAGACTGTGTAGTAAAGAGTTAACTCTTTACCAGAAGAGCAAAATTTTAGACTGGTCAATATTGAAAGCATTTGCAGACAATGAATCAAAAGTGGTTTTAATAATGAGATATGACACTGACAAAGTAGAAAACATTGTGGAAAAAGGTGGAAATGCTGGTAACCAGCATTTGCTCCTTTTCCCAGCCATGTTTTAAAAAGCAGTCTTTTTCAGGGTTGTTGAAATTTGGGATTGCCTTGTACAGAGATAAAGGCTGTGTTGAATCAAAAGAATATATTCATAGCTGACGGTGTAGATTTAAAGATACATCCTTACAGCCAGACAGAAAAACACTGTTAAAATTTGATAGACTGTAGAATGGTTCAGAATTAGCTGTGTTAAGATAGAAAAATTACTAATATATATATATTATAGTGAAAGGAATGAATGCATATATTGGAAATCTTCAATTACTGGAAACATTATAACAGTAATTTCTTTGATTGCCTCCAGAAAATAAAATGTATTTTCTACACAACCATCAGGGGCAACGTTTGGCATGAAGATACAAGAATGATTATAGTTTGATAAAATAATGATGAAATGGGTTAAAAACTGCCTGCAAACAAGCATAGATGTATCTTTAAGACCAGACTGCACAGTTGGTGCTGTCTGGTCTTCATCTACTTAATCTGCAAAAGCAATGCAAGTTAACATATTCTTAGTGCATGAATGATAAGTTAGCTTTGAATATTTGTCAATGTTGTAAACTTGAAAAATTTTGCATAGGAAAATGCCTCATCAGTTATACTAAGATTGGGATACAATTCACTTTTTGTTTATTTTCATATTTTGTTTGTACTTTATCAGGTATAACTCTTACTTGATAAACTTTTCATTAACAGTTTATATTATTGTTTGTTTTTGGGAATACATGTTTAAAATCACAAACGATGACAAGAGAATATAAATGTTATCCAGTTGGGTTTATAAATTATCTCGTCACAGTGCGTGATTTTAAACCTGTTATCCCAAACATTAACAATAATATAAACTGATAATGAAAGGTTTATGAGTAAGAGTAATATCACTTTTTGTTTTCATTTTAGAACTTGAATGGAAAATAGACATTAATTTTGCAATCATAGAATGATGTTGATCAACTGATATTTACATATCATCACCATTGTCCATCTATCTCTGATTTTCATTTTACCATATATCCAGCATTGAAACTATACCTGCAGACAGACTTACCTACAGGTCCTAACCCATTACTACATAATCTCAGTTTTTAATGACCCAGCAGAAGACAGCACTTGATAACATTGTGGGAAATGGAGAAAATGCTGGTTACCAGGATTTTGTCCTTTTCCCACAATGTTTTCTATCCGTCCTAAAACAACTTCTAATTTTTGTGTCACATTTATTTTGTTGTTTGCAAATGCTTACAAATTTGACATGTCAAATTTTTGTTTGGCACAGGATTAACCCATAGGTTGCTAAGCATGATGCACAGACCTTTTGCATACGGTGAGGATCAAGATTAGACTGTACAGAATGTGCAGCCTGATCTTGTATCTACACTGACCAAGGAGATATTTCCCGCAATCTCCATAACTGTAAAATACCAACATTTTGGTTTTTACTGTCAGCTTGAAAGTTTCATATAAGTTACCAGTATTTAGCAGGATAAGGGTTAACTCTTTACCACACAACAAAATTTTTAGACTGGTCCAAATTTAAAGCTTTGCAGACGACAAAATAAATGTGACTCTAAAATTGAAATTTGTGTTGGGATTGGCAGAAAATATTGTGGGAAATGGAGAAAATGCTGGTTACCAGCATTTTCTCCTTTTTCCCACAATGTTTTCAAAAGGCTTTTTGTTCAGGGTTGTTAAAACCCGTGATTGTGTGGTAAAGGGTTAAGGCAAAGTGAAGCATAGACAAATGGATCCTGCATCTACTTTCTTCTTATCCCTTTACCAAATGACAAAATTTTAGACTGGTCCAAATTGAAAGCATTTACAGTGGACTGGTCCAAATTCAAAGCATTTGCAGACAACAACATAAATGTTACCAAAAAATGGAAGTTTGTTTGCGGAAGGGCAGAAAACATTGTGGGAAAAAGGAGAAAATGCTGGTCACCAGAAAACATTGTGGGAAAAGGAGAAAATGCTGGTTACCAGCATTTTCTCTTTTTCCCACAATGTTTTCAAAAGGCTTCTTTCTCAGAGTCATGGTAAAGAGTTATAGGAAAATACTCTACTCTTTACCAAATAATCGTATGATTTTCACGCTGAGAAAGTCTGCTCTCAAAAATATGGTAAAAAATAGAAAAAAAATTTAGGAACAAGCACTTTCTTCCCCTCCCACAATCTTTGCTATTTTAATCTTTTTCCATAATATGATTCTGAGGCTTAGAATCCCTGAGAAAGAGGCCATTTGAAAACATTAAGGGAAAAGGAGAAAGCACTGGTTACCTGAATTTTAATATCCCTGAGAAAGAGGCCATATGAAAACTTTGTGGGAAAAGGGAGAAAATGCTGCTATCCAGCATTTTCTCCTTTTTCCAAAATGATTTCTACCCTATCACAAATAAAATCCATCACTTGGTACAAATTTAATTTGTCACAAATAAAATCCATCACTTGGTACAAATTTAATTTTAATTTAATTTTATTGTCTGGAAAAGGTTTAACTCTTTACCGCATGACCAAATTTTAGACTGGTCCACATGGAAAGCATTTGCAGACAACAAAGCAAATGCTACACAATTAGGAATTTTTTTTTTAAAAAAGTAGAACATATTGTGGGAAAAGGGGTGGTTACCAGCATTTTCTCCTTCTCCCACAATGTTTCCAAAAGTCATTTTCCATGGGGTCATTAAGACTCGGGATTGTGTGGTGAAGGGTTAAGAAGCTCTGTAGGATGTTTGAACAGGCCTTTATTTTCAGAAGACCAAATATTTTCGGTCAGTATAATAAAATCCAGATCTCAAAATAAGGGATACAAATAAAATCTATCACTTGATACAAATTTAATTTGTCTTCTGCAAATGCTTTCAATTAGCACAAGTCTTCATTTTTGTTGTTTGGTTAACCCTTTACCACACAATCCCGACTTTTAACTACCCTGAGAGAGAAGCTTTTTGAAAAGATTGTGGGAAAAGGGGAAAATACTGGTAACCTGTTACCAAACAACAAAATTTTACCAGCTGGTAACCAGCTGGTAAAATTTTGTTGTTTGGTAAAGGGTTAAGAGAACTTCAAAATACAAATGCCGTCATTTGAAGCACTTTGTTTATCTTGTCTTCTGCAAATGGTTGCAAATGCCTTCGATTTACACAAGTCTTAATTTTGGTTGCTTGGTTAAGAGAACTTTGAAATACAAATGCCATCATTTGAACCATGTTTATCTTGTCTTATGCGCATGGTTGCAATAATTATAAGTCTTAGAAATAGTTGTTTGGTGAAGAAATAAATGATGTACGGTACATGTAATTACTGAAGTCTTGTGGTCTGGCAAATTTTATCATATATGCTATTGTAAGCTTTGTATGGTTTAAGCTCTGATCTTGTTCAGTAGGCAATACTCCTGTATTTTGTGTTTAATGTTGTAGTTCAAGACATTGTTGCATTTAAGTGTGCCTGTAAACTAACAGAAAATGTGCAACTTACATGTATGTGAAATTGTGAATTGATTTGATCATTGTATTATGTGTGATGCATTCCATGTACTTATTGGAATATGTGTTATGTTTCTAAGTAGCAAAAGAGTTTTAACAACCCTTAGGAAGAAAGCATTTGAAAACAAGGTGGGAAAAGGAGAAAATGCTGGTAACCAGCATTTTCTCCTTTTCCCACAATGTTTTCTATCCTTTCAGAGACAAATATATCATTTTAGCCACATTTGATTTGATGTCTGCAAATGCTTTCAATTTGGATGTGGCCAAACTTTTGTTGTTTGGTAATGCATATTACCAGCATTTTCTCCTTTTTCTAAAATGTTTTCAAAAGCTGTTTTTCCTTAAGGTCGTTAAAACTCGGGATCGTATGGTAAGGGGTTAGTACTTTCGACATGGACAATTCTAAAATTGTCTGGTCTAGTAGGGGCTCAGATAATACCTCTCATTTTGTTAAAGATTTTCTGATTGTTTTGCATTCAAAAAAGATATCAGTAGTTTGTTAGGTTTAGTTGAAAAAGAATGAATTTTGATAGCATGATGGGAACTGGAACAATGGTTCTTAACAAACTTGTAAACCACTTGACATGCATTTACTAGTAATATTTTCATTTATTGACCGACTCTGCAGTCATGTAGGCTGGGGGCTTTGTTTAGCTCACTTTTTAACCCTTTAACAGACGACACAATTTTAGATTAGTCCAAATTGAAAGCAGTTGCAGACGACAAAATAAATGTGACTGAAAAATTGAAATTCATTTTGGGAAGGGTAGAAAACATTGTGGGAAAAGGAGAAAATGCTGGTTACCAGCATTTTCTCCTTTTCCGTCAATGTTTTCAAAAGGCTTGTTTCTCAGGGTCGTTAAAAGTCGGGATTGTGTGGTAAAGAGTTAAGGTTTTTGATATGAAATCCAGAGGTGCTGCGTTCAGTTCTCATCAATGAGGCTGAGATTTTCATGGGATTGTCCTTTGGCAAAGTACTGCAGGGCCAAAGCATAGCACCTGTGAAATAGGATATACATGAATAAATGAGTTAGCAATGTGATATCACTGAATACAAGTTGAAGGCAATTTAAACCAGCATTCAGTCTGTAGAAAGTACAGTGGGAATTATCTGTAAATTATAAATTACCTGATGATTTGAATTTTAATTTTCCACAGGTCATGTTTATGCATTCAATGTAATTGCAATGATTAACTCTTTACCAGATGGCAAAATTTTGGACTAGTCCAATTTCAACGCATTAATTTTGCAGAAGACAATTTATATTTGGCTCAAACGATGGAATATGTTTTTGATGGGATAGAAAACATTATGGGAATAGAAGAAAATACTGGTTTGTAACCAGCATTTTCTCCTTTTCCTGTAATGTTTTCAAAAGGCATCTGCCTCAAGGTCGTTAAGAGTCGGGATCGTGTATAAAGGGTAAACTACACAAGAAGAAAAATTAAACCCTTTCTGGTTATTGATAAATTTACGGTATGGTCTTGAGGCTTCTTGTTAAATTTTGATGAACGTGTAAATTTAGCAATTAATGAATTGCATTGTTCAGCACATTAACCCTTTCCCAAACGACAGATTTTGGACTGGTCCAAATTGAAAGAGTTTGCAGACGACAATTTTAAATTTGATGAAAATGGCAGACAGTTCTCAAAAAGGGTAGAAAACACTGTGGGAAAAGGAGAAATTGCTCGTTACGAGCAATTTCTCCTTTTCCCACAGTGTTTTCAAAAGACTTAATTGTACTGCAGACAGGTGAAAACCAGGGTTTGTTTGGGAAAGGGGTAAATTCTATCTAATGCAATGTCCTGTTTCAGTTTGAGATATAAACAGAGAGATCAATGAACAGCTTCATTTGCTTCATTTAAACTTTTGGTTTATAGATGTTGTTTTGCTTTTTTTCATTTTTTATTCCTCTTAATCGTTTAGTTTTATGCATGACATGAAATGTGCATGCTTGTTCCTTTCAGTTGTCAGCTAGCCTACCTCTCCCTGCTACATCTGTGCCATTGGATGCTAGTACTTCCCTTCCCAACTCCGACTCCTTTGATTTTTTGGGGCCAGAGATGGCTGACCTTCAGCAACTTTTAGTTTCCATGGTTACAGGTAATTAACCTGCATAGCAAGCTAACCATTATTTTTGTCAATTAAATATTCCTTTTTTTCCCCACCAAGTGTCTCTGGGGTTAGGGCAAGTGTATGTTGGTTGTTTTTCTAAACTTTTCAGACATTTTCTGGGTGTGGGTTCTTTATTTTCCGACTTGTCCAAATTGAAAGCTTTCGTAGACAACTTATTGTGTTGCTCAAATGATCACATTTATCTTTGAAAGGATGGACAATGTAGTGCAGAAAGTAAAAAATGCCAGTAGAAAATGCTTGCAATTTCTTATTTTCCTACAATGTCTTAACCCTTTACCACACTACGACTGCTTTTAACGACCATGAGGAAGAAGCCTTTTGAGAACAACGTGAGAAAAGGAGAAATGCTGGTAACCAGCATTTCCTTCTTTTCCCACAATGTTTCTACCCAGTCAAAGAAAAATTGCATCATTTGAGCCACATTGAAATTGTCATCTGCAATTGCTTTCAATTTGGACGGGTCCAAAATTTTTTAGTCTGGTAAAAGATTAAAAAGCCTATTCCCTTAGATTTGTTATAACACAGGATAACTTGGTAAAGGGTAAATGGTGATGTATCAAAAGTCAGAAAATGTTTTAGAGCATCAGAGGATAATGATAAACTTATTTCATGCTTTTCAGTGGTATATCAGGGTCCGTATTCACCAACCATTCTTAAGAACATTCTTGGTCTTGTTCTTCAAAATTTTCCAAGTTTGAAAGTAACACACCTTCTGATAGGCTAAACCGCACGGTTTAGCCAATCAGAAGGTGTGTTACTTTCAAAATTGGAAAATCTTGAAGAATAAGTCTAAGAATGTTCTTAAGAATGGTTGGTGAATACGAACCCAGGAAATAATTGTGGAATATGGTTTGATAATTTCACCATTTCCACCAGTGAATTTACTGATTGATAAACTCACTGGTACGGAAAGACTGAGCTCCCCTGTATTTCACAAGTCCCAACAAAAAAGGAATTAGAAGCATGAAATAAAAAGAATATTTGTTTTTTTCGATGAAAGATCGAAATTTATTTCATCTCCTGAACATCATATGATAATATTTTCACTTGTGGTTGCACCACTTGTGAAAGTATTACCAAATATGTTACTGATACACATATTACCATTGATGTTCACTTGATGAAATTAATTTTTCTCATTACATAGAATATCTTGTTCATGGTCTGAAATTTTATAAGGCATAGAGCCATTTGTTTTTCCCCTAATGTAGAAAGTTTGAACATTTGCTCAGTTTTGCTTTCATTGAACAATGTACATAGAACAGCCATGGTAGGTATAAGAGCTTCTGTAAGGCTGTACCTGCTGGACAGTGTGATTAGGACTAGTGTTTAATTAATCGTTGCAGAGCAAAATGGAAATGTTTCAGAGAAATCTAGAAAATTTCGCTGGGCAAGTGCTTTTCTTCTTTGCCTGTCTAGCTGGTTAGGTGTTATAAAATTTCAATATTTGGTTAGAGATGTTTTATCTAAGTAGTTATACTTGGTCTGGTTCTTGATCCTAATCCCATCATGTACTAAAATATTATGAATCCATGAGAATCTTAGCTCATTTTATGGTCAGTAAACAGTGAAATAGCCCTGTGATTTTAAGAGTGGATCTGCAATTCCAAAACCATGAAGTTTTCTTGGACATCATGGAAAAATTCTTGCGGTAGATTCTGAAAAGCAATTCCATTCCCCTCCCCCTTATATAGCACAGTTACTTCCTGTTAAAAAAATACTGCATGTACATGTCAAATGATGAACGAGAGTGGGCTGCTTTAGTGATTTGAGACTCTTTTGGAATCATTAATGGAAAACTGAAATACTAATGAAAAATAATTGTTGTATTTATACACATGCAAGCGTTTAGGATGATTTTGAATTGCATGCAGTAGGTATGATGGGTACATCTTGATCCATAAATTATACTTGTTTTTTTTTGTAAAACTGTGTTTACTCTTTCCCAAACAATCCCAAGTTTTAACAACCCTGAGGAAAAAGCCTTTCGAAAACGTTGTAGGAAAATGCTGGTAACCAGCATTTTCTCCTTTTCCCAGAATGGTTTCTAACCTTCCCAGAACAAATTCCAATTTTTTGTGTCACATTTATTTTGTCGTCTGCAAATGCCTTGAATTTAGAATAGTATAAAATTTTGTCGTTGGTAAAGAGTTAACTCTTTACCAAACGACAAACTTTTGGACTGGACGAAATTCAAAGCATTTGCAGACGACAAATTAAATGTTGCAAAAATGATCATTTCTGTCTCTGATAGGGTAGAAACCATTCTGGGAAAGTAAAAAATGCTAGTTACCAGCATTTTCTCCTTTTCCCAAATGTTTTCAACAGCCTTACCTTTAACCCTTTCCCAAACGACAAATTTTGGACTGGTCCAAATTGAAAGAGTTTGCAGACGACAATTTTAAATTTGATGAAAATGGCAGAAAGGTCTCAAAAAGGGTAGAAAACACAGTGTTTTCAGAAGACTTGTACTGCAGACACGTGAAAACCAGGGCTTGTTTGGGAAAGGGTTAAGGTCATTAAAAGTCGGGATTGTGTGGTAAAGTGTTAAATAACTAACTTTAATGCCTCATACATTGTATTTACTATATTTTCAAGTAAACGTGGACTGAAGGTACCTGATTGATGCTGTGTATAATAAGCTTTGTTTTGTATCGTGAAATTTTGATTTATGTATTGCCCATTTAGGTAATTTGAGACTTGTAGAAAAAAGTTAAGAAACACGTACTGAGCTTTTATTCATGTATGTATTGTCATATTGGTTTGCGGTGATTTGACGTTTTGTGGTTTAACCCTTTCCCAATCAAGCCCTGGTTTTCACGTGTCTGCAATACAAGTCTTTTGAAAACACTGTGGGAAAAGGGGAAATTGCTCGTAACGAGCAATTTCTCCTGTTCCCACAGTGTTTTCTACCCTTTTTGAGAACTTTCTGCCATTTTCATCAAATTTAAAATTGTCGTCTGCAAATTCTTTCAATTTGGACCAGTCTAAAATTTATCGTTTGGGAAAGGGTTAAACTTTATGCATAACAAAGTAGAATTTTGCCATCTGAATCTCATTTTATTTTACTTACTGTTAAATTCTTTTAAACCAAAATATCTGTGTGTTGCCAACCCTTTGTTTACACTTTCACATGTACGTCTTTCCCAGTCTGCTTAACCTTGTATCAAACAATTCTGTGATTTTTCCTCAGTCCCTGACGATGGAGGCTTTTGAAAACAGTATGGAAAATGAGTAAATGCCATTAACCTGTATTTTGTTCCTTTTTTCACACCCTTTTACTGATAAATGCCTTTATTTAAGCCCCATTGTATTTGTCTAACTGGTCTCAATAAGGACAAGTTAAGATTTATTGTCTGGAAAAGGTTTAACTCTTTACCACACAACCAAATTTTAGACTGGTCCAATGGAAAGCATTTGCAGATGACAAAACAAATGCTATGCAAATTAGGAAAAATTTCTGTGAAAAAGTAGAAAATATTGTGGGAAAAGGGGAAAATGCTGGTTACCAGCATTTTCTCCTTTTTCTGCAATGTCTTCAAAAGTCCTTTTCCTTGTGGTTGTTAAGACTCGGGATTGTGTGGTGAAGAGTTAAGAAGTTCTGTAGGATGTTTGAACAGGCCTTTATTTTCAGAAGACCAAATATTTTCTGTCAGTATAATAAAATCCAGATCTCAAAATAAGGAATAGGTACTTGAATCCAAGATCAGTCTTCTCAGTTTGATCTACCTTGCCCACTGTAGACATTTTTTGGCACTATGAGGGCTCACATTTCCTCAGGGATATACATATGTATATGCATGCGCAGTTATTTGATGATATAAGTCATGCTGTGTGAAAAGGGAGTTTATTGTATCTGCAAAAAGTGTCGACCCAGCTCAGCCTGTGCAGATTGACCTGGGTCGAAAGTTTTGCTATTGGTCAGTTTTTAGCTCCACTTGCCATAGCCAGCACGCTTATGTCATGGCCCTGTGTCCATCTTGCATCTGTGCATCTGTCTGTCCATGCATTAACTTTCATTTCAAACATTTTCTTCTCTGAAACTACCCACCCAATTTTGCCGAAACTTCACAGGAATGATCCTACCATGGTCCTCTTTAAAATTTCTTGAAAGAATTTGATTCCTTTAAAAACTCAAAAAATTTTGAAAATATTGGAAAATCTTCTTGTCAAAAACCATAATGTGTAGGGTTACCAAATTTGGCATATAGCTTAATCTAATGGGCCTCTACCAACTTTCTTCAAATTATAGCCCTGGGGTCAAAATTGGCCCCGCCCCGGGGATCACAAGTTTTACATGCGCTCATATAGTGAAAATTTTAAAAATCTTCTTGTCCAAAACCATAAGGCTTAGGGCTTCCATATTTGGCATGTAGCTTCATCTAGTGGGCCGTTACCAAATTTCTTCAAATTATAGCCCTGGAATCAAAATTGGCCCCCGCCCCAGGGAACACAAGTTTTACATGCGCTCTTATAGTGAATACATTTAGGACTTCTGGTTCTAAATCATAAGGCCTAGGGCTACTAAATTTGGCATGTAGTATCATCTAATGAACTTCTACCAAGATTCTTGAAATTATAGCCCTGGGGTCAAAATTGGCTCTGCTCCAGGGGTCACAATTTTTACATGGGCTTATATAGTGAAAAATTAAAAAAATTGCTGCCTCTTAACCATAAGCCCTGTGGCTACCAAATTTTGCATGTATATATATCTAATGGACCTCTACCAAGATTGTTCAAATTATAGCACTGGGGCCCAAATTGGCCCTGCCCCACACATGACAAGTTTTACATAGGCTTATATAGTGAAAACTTTCAAGGTCTTCGTGTTCCTTATCTTGAGATACAACTGTAATATTTTGTGAGTGTTATCATCTAGCAGGCCTCTTTCAAAATTGTTCAAATTAAAGCCCTGGTGTCAAAATTGGCCCCACTCCATGGGTCATAAATTCAACATCTGGCTTAGAATTCTAGTGTTGGTATGTATGGTTTGTACTTCTTAGCCAGTGGAGCGATACAGGGCCATGATGGCCCTCTTGTCTGCTTGTCAAAGGACCATTCTACCTAAGGATTCAGCTGGTCATTCTACGAAATGTTTTTAGCTCCACTGGCCGAAGGCCAGCGGGCTTATGTCATGGCCCGGTGTCCGTCGTGCGTCCGTCCGGTCGTCCGTCCGTCCGTCCGTGCGTTAACTTTTATTTCAAACATCTTCTTCTCTGAAACTACCCATCCGATTTTCACGAAACTTCACAGAAATGATCCTGACATGGTCCTCTTCAGAATTTCTTGAAAGAATTTGATTCCTTCAAAAACTCTGGTTGCCATGGCAACAAAACTGAAAAATATTGGAAATCTTTAAAAATCTTCTTGTCTGAAACCATAAGGCATAGGGCTACCAAATTTGGCATGTAGCTTTATGTAGTAGACCTCTATCAAGTTTCTTCAAATTATAGCCCTGGGGTCAAAATTGGCTCTGCCCCAGGGGTCACAAGTTTTACATAGGCTTATATAGAGAAAACTTTAAAAATCTTCTTGTCTGAAACCATAAGGCATAGGGCTACCAAATTTGGCATGTAGCTTTATGTAGTAGACCTCTATCATGTTTCTTGAAATTATAGCCCTGGGGTCAAAATTGGCTCTTCCCCAGGGGTCACAAGTTTTACATAGGCTTATATAGAGAAAACTTTAAAAATCTTCTTGTCTGAAACCATAAGGCATAGGGCTACCAAATTTGGCATGTAGCTTTATGTAGTAGACCTCTATCATGTTTCTTGAAATTATAGCCCTGGGGTCAAAATTGGCTCTTCCCCAGGGGTCACAAGTTTTATACATAGGCTTATATAGAGAAAACTTTAAATATCTTCTTGTCTGAAACCATAAGGCCTAGAGCTACCAAATTTGGCATTTAGCTTGATCTAGTTGGAGTCTACCAAAAGTGTCCAAAGTATAGTCCTGGGGTCAATTTGGCCTCATACTTGGAGGGGGGGGGTTCACAAGATTTACATAGGCTTACATAGGGAAAACTTTTAAATCTTGGTGTACATAGCCATAAGGCTTAGGCTACCAAAGTTTGCATATAATTATAGCATTATTTAGTGGACAGTTACAAAGAGGGCCCAAGTTACAGCTCTAGGATCAAGTTTGGCCCTGCACCAGGGATCACAAGTTTTACATGGGTTTATGGAGTGAAAAGTTCAGAAACCATCTTGTTACCAGCCATAAGGCCAAGAACTCCCACATTTGGCATGTTATTCTTCTAATACAATATTCCCCATTTTGTCAGACTGTAGCCATGAGGTCAAAGTTTTATAAGGGCTTATATAGTGAAGACTTTTCTTCATGGTTTATATTTATAAGCCAGTGGAGCGATACAGGGCCATCATGGCCCTCTTGTTTATGTATTCATGGATCCATGATGATGTGATGACTTACTTTAGTATAATGCAACATGCAGATGCATTATACCCCCTTTTCCCAGAGTGCCACTCATATACAGGTATTTGTATTTCTAACAGATCAAGTATTTATAACAGCTGTAATGTTGGATATGCACTCATTGACATTGGCTTGATTCAAAGTAGTGATTATAGAGCACAATGTCTTTGCCTTGGATTAATCTTCTAGGTCTAAGAAACATTCAGAAAAATATAATAGTTTAATGCAAGTTAACCCTGTTCAAAACAATCCTATGTTTTAACAACCCTGAAAAGGAAGACTCTGTAAGACATTGTCAGAAAAGGACAAAATGCTGGTCATTTGCAAATGCTCTGAATTTGGACAAGTCTAAAATTTTGCCAATTGGCAAATTTAACCCTCTATCACACAATCCTGACTTAAATGACCCTGAAAAAGAAAGCTTTTGAAAACATTGTGGGAAAAGGAGAAAATGCTGGTAACCAGCATTTTCTCCTTTTCCCACAATGTTTTCTCCCCATCTCAAATCACAGTTCTATTTTTGAGTCACTTTTATTTTGTCATCTGCAAATGCCTTCAATTTGGACCAGTCTAAAATTTTGTCGTTTGGTTGAGAGTTAAGGAGGTATGAGTTATGGACTGCTATCCTGTGTACTGGTTTAACTCCATTAGATTTCACTATACTTAATATGTAGAGCATGCCAAATGTCCACCTGTTTTATTATATTCATCGTAACTCTTAACCCTTTACCACACGACAAAAGACTTAGACCAGTCCAAATTGAAAACACCGACAGACATCAATTTCACTATGGCTGAAATGATGCAATTTTTAGCTCACCTTAGCACAACGTGCTAAAGGTGAGCTATTGTGATCGCCCTATGTCCGGCGTCCGTCGTCCGTCGTCTGTCGTCCGTCGTCCGTCAACAATTTCTTTAAACATCTTCTTCTCCTAAACCACTGGGCCAATCTTGATGAAACTTGGCAGGGATGTTCCTTGGGTGAAGCTCTACCAAAATTGTTCAAAGAATTGAATTCCACCCACAACTCTGGTTGCCATGGCAACAAAAAGGAAAAAAAGGCAAAATCTTTGAAAATCTTCTTCTCTGAAACTAGAAGGCGCAGAGCTTTGATATTTGGTATGTAGCATCTCCTAGTGGACCTCTACCAAGTTTGTTCATTTGATGCCCCTGGGGTCAAAACTGGCCCCGCCCCAGGGGTCACAAGTTTGAGCATAGTAACAAAGAAGGAAAACTTTAAAAATCATCTTCTCTGAAACTGGAAGGCGTAGAGCTTTGATATTTGGCATGTAGCATCTCCTAGTGGACCTCTACCAAGTTTGTTCATATGATGCCCCTGGGGTCAAAACTGGCCCCGCCCCGGGGGTCACAATTTCCAACATAGGAATAAAGAAGGAAAACTTTAAAAATCTTCTTCTGTAAAACTAGAAGGCATAGAGCTTTGATATTTGGCATAAAGCATCTCCTAGTGGACCTCTACCAAGTTTGTTCATATGATGCCCTTGGGGTCAAAACTGGCCCTGCCCCAGGGGTCACAAGTTCGAACATGGGAACAAAGAGGGGAAACTTTAAAAATCATCCTCTCTGAGGAAGGCGTAGAGCTTTGATATTTGGTATGTAGCATTGCCTAGTGGACCTCTACCAAGTTTGTTCATATGATGTCCCTGGGGTCAAAACTGGCCCCACCCCGGTGGTCACAAGTTTGAGCATAGTAACAAAGAAGGAAAACTTTAAAAATCTTCTTCTCTGAAACTTGAAGGCGTAGAGCTTTGATATTTGGCATGTAGGAAGTCCTAGTGGACCTCTACCAAGTTTGTTCATATAATGCCCCTGGGGTCAAAACTGGCCCCGCCCCCGGGGGGGGGGGGGGGGGTCACAATTTCCAACATAGGAATAAAGAAGGAAAACTTTAAAATTCTTCTTCTGTAAAACTAGAAGGCATAGAGCTTTGATATTTGGCATGAAGCATCTCCTAGTGGACCTCTACCAAGTTTGTTCATATGATGCCCTTGGGGTCAAAACTGGCCCTGCCCCGTGGGTCACAAGTTTGAACATAGGGACAAAGAGGGGAAACTTTAAAAATCATCTTCTCTGGAACTGGAAGGCGTAGAGCTTTGATATTTGGTATGTAGCATTGCCTAATGGACCTCTACCAAGTTTGTTCATATGATGCCCCTGGGGTCAAAACTGGCCCCACACTGGGGGTCACAAGTTTGAGCATAGTAACAAAGAAGGAAAACTTTAAAAATCTTCTTCTCTGAAACTTGAAGGCGTAGAGCTTTGATATTTGGTATGAAGCATTGCCTAGTGGACCTCTACCAAGTTTGTTCATATGATGCCCCTGGGGTCAAAACTGGCCCAGCCCCGGGGGTCACAATTTCCAACATAGGAACAAAGAATGAAAACTTTAAAAATCTTCTTCTCTGAAACAGCAAGGCATGGAGCTTTGATATTTGGTATGTAGCATCTTCTAGTGGATCTCTACCAAGTTTGTGCATATGATGCCCTTGGGGCAAAAGTTGGCCCCGCCCAGGGGGTCACAAGTTCAAACAGAGAAGGAAAACTTTAAGAATCATCTTCTCTGAAACTGGAAGGCTTAGAGTTTTGATATTTGGTATGTAGCATCGCCTAGTAGACCTCTACTAAGTTTGTTCATATGATGCCCTTGGGGTCAAAATTGGCCCTGCCCCGTGGGTCACAAGTTCAAACATAGGAATAAGGAAGGAAAACTTTAATTTTTTTTTTTCTTTTAAATGGGAAGGCATAGAGCTTTGATATTTGGTATGTAGCATCTCCTAGTGGACTTCTACCAAGTTTGTTCCAAGGATGCTGCTTGGGTCAAAACTGGCCCAGCCCCTGGGGTCACAAGTTCAAACATAGGAACAAAGAAGGAAAACTTTAAAATTCTTCTTTTCTGAAACTGAAAGGTGTGGAGCTTTGATATTTGGTCTGTTGCATCTCCTAGTGGACCTCTACCAAGTTTGTTCATATGATGCCCCTGGGTCAAAACTGGCCCCGCCCCGGGGGTCACAAGTTCGAAGATAGGAACAAAGAAGGAAAACTTCAAATTTCTTTTTCTCTTAAACGGGAAGGTGTAGAGCTTTGATATTTGGTATGTAGCATTTCCTAGTGGACCTCTACCAAGTTTGTTCATATGATGCCCCTGGGTCAAAACTGGCCCAGCCCCGGGGGTCACAAGTTCGAACATAGGAACAAAGAAGGAAAACTTTAAAATTCTTCTTTAAAACTGGAAGGCGTAGAGCTTTGATATTTGGTATGTAGTGATTCTCTTCTAAGTTTGTTTGCCCATTGAAGCGCAACAAGTTCATTGAGTTCAAAATTGGGTCATCTTGGGTCATAAACTAGGTCACTAGGTCAAATTAAAGAAATACCTTGTTGGCACTCTCGAGGCCACATTATTTGCTCAATTGCCTTGAAAATTAGTTAGAAAGTTTGTCTTTATAAAGTCTGACATAAGATTAATTTGGGTCAACTTGGGTCATAAACTAGTTCACTGGGTCAAATTAAAGAAATGCCTTGTTTGCACTCTGGAGGCCACATTTATTGCTCAAATGACCTGAAATTTGGCCAGAATGTTTGTCTTGATGAAATACCAGATGAGTTTGGATTTGGGTCACCTGGAACCATAAACTAGGTCACTAGGTCAAAATAAAGAAATACCTTGTGGGCACTCTAGAGGCCACATTCTTTGCTTAATTGCCTTGAAAATTGGTCAGAATGTTTGTCTTTGTCAAATCTCACATGAGTCTGAATTTGGGGCAACTGGGCTCATAAACTAGGTCACTTGGTCAAATTAAAGAAATAGCTAGTGGGCACTGTAGAGGCCACATTTATTATTCATTTGATTTGAAAATTGGTTAAAATGTTTCTTTTGATATAGTCAATGACCAGTTCAAATTTGGGTCACCTGGGGTCATAATCTAGGTCACTAGGCCAAATTAAAGAAATATCTTTAGGGCACTCGAGGCCACATTTTTTGCTCAATTGACTTGAAAATTGGTCAGAATGTTTGTCTTCATGAAATATGAGTTTGAAATTGGGTCACCTGCGGTCAAAAACTAGGTCACATGGTCAAATTAAAGAAAAACCTTTAAGGCACTCTACTAAGGTGAGCGACCCAGGGCCATCATGGCCCTCTTGTTCTTTTATAGGGTGGTAAACATTGTGGGAAAAGGAGAAAATGCTGGTTACCAGCATTTTCTCCTTTTCCTGCAATGTTTTCAAAAGGCTTCTTCCTCAGGGTTATTAAAAGTCAGCATTGTGTGGTAAAGGGTTAATTGAACAACAAAATTTTCAGACCAGGTCCAACATGAAGGCATTTGCAAGCAACAAATTATATGTGGTTCAAATGATGCTACATATTTATGCAATTGAAAGGGTGGAAAAACATGGTTACCAGCATTTTCTCCTTTTCCCTCAATGTTTACCAAAACCATCCTTTTCAGGGTAGCTAAAAGACAGGATTGTTTGGTAGATGGTTAAGGTTTGGACTCAGTAAATGCTCATGACACTTTCAGTCAGTATGAGAGAAACAAATTGTGCAATGTCATGGCTAATTTGGCTGCAATATCTTAACCTTTAACCCTATACCACACAATCCCGACTTTCATCGACCCTGAGAAAGACAGCCAAAACATTGTGAAATAAGAAAATGCTGGTAACCAGCATTTTGTCCTTTTTCCACAATGTTTTCTATTCTTCCCAAAACAGATTTCAATTTTTGAGTTACACCTTTTTTGTCGTCTGCAAACATTTGGACAAGTCTACAGTTTTGTTGTTGGTAAAGAGTTCAAGTGGCTTTCACAAGTGTAAGTCAAGATCAGACTGCACAAAAAGTAGTCTAATCTTTGGTTTATACTTATCTTTTGTATGGAGGTATAGAATAAACAAAATTAGTTTTTGCAACTTTATAGCTTTAGCTGAGCCTTACTACACAACCCCATGTTTTATTGACCCTTAGGAAGAAGGCCTTTAAAACACTGCTGGAAAAGGAGAAATTCTGGTTACCAGCATTTTTTTCTTTTCCCACAGTGTTTTACACTCTTTCATATATTTAATCATCTGAGTTATGTTTGATTTTTCAGCTGCTGAAGCTTTCAATTTGGACAAGTAAAGGATTCTGTTGTTTGGTTAATAACTATAGGTGTACTATTATCTTATGTTGACAGTATTACCTATTGAAAGGAAAAAGTAAAATTATTACAAAATTTAGCATAACACTGATAAAAGGGTACATAAGATTTCTGTTTTTGAAGTTACGAATCAAATTCATGAAAAACTAGCACTATCTTTTTTTTAGCTGATCTTAAAAGTTTTATTTTGGATAAAACTTATTTTGAAAAGTAAAGGTAAAGGTGCATGTGAGCCATGCTCTGTGAAAAGGGGGCTTAATGTATTTGCAAAAAGTATCGACACATGTCAGCCTGCGCAGTCCGCGCAGGCTGACATGGGCCGAAACTTTTTGCCAGCTTTGAATTTTCTGCCAGTCAAAGGACATTCAACCTCATGATTCAGTTGGTTGTCAGACAAAATGGATTTTATGGATCCATAAGGATGTGATGACAGGCTTGGTATAATGGATCACAGAGGTGTATTAAGCCCCCCTTTTCCAGAGCATGGCTCATATATGTTTTTATCTCTTTTTTTTCTTTCCATTTCAGTATCTCCCCATTCGACTTGTATAGAAACAACTACAACAACAGCTATTTCTGCATGCATTTCGACAACATCTTCATTGTTATTGTCATCATCTTCATCAACATCATCATCATCATCATCTGTACCAGTAGTATCAACTTCACCAAGAGGATCAAGTTTTGTGAATGAAGACAGCAAATTATCCCAGTCAGAATTCAGTGACTCCAACATTCATTATACTTCTGTTTCATCATTCTTAACTTTCTCAGGAGCACTATCAACTAGCTCTCCTGTGTATGCTTCATCAACATCATATTCACCATCACATTTGAAATCTTCATCAAACTCCATACAAAGTACAACAGTACCATTGTCAATAAATGTGTTAAAAGAAGACAGATCTGGAGCAACTTCTAATGAGCAGACTAATCCATTATCTAAAGAAGCAAATGAACACCTATCAGAAACAAAACATGGCCACAAAAAAGTAATTATATCAAGGGATGACAGAGGATTATTGCCCCCAACTTCCTCCCAGAATGCAACAGACTTGTGGACAAAGCACCAAAATGGAAATACAGATTTGCCATTTTCTCCTATTCATAGGTGAGAGTTTTTCTTCTTGTGTGGTTTTATATTGCCTAGTTCTATATCTTCTTCAAAATTGCTCTTCAGTTACTATTCAACCCATAATCTTGTTAAGTGGACTATTTTTGAAGTTAATTTTTAGCTTGACAATTTTTTAAGAAAACATGGAGGTTTTGTCATAGCCCTGTTGTTGTCTGTGTTGTTATTGTTGTCATTGTGCAAAAACATTGACATTTTATAATGTCTCTGTTATTACTGAAGATATTGACTTCAAATTCGGACAAGTTGTAAACTATCCAAAGGGGAACCCATACAACAAGGGCAGGGTACCATTAAAGTATTTTTGACACAGTTATGCCCCTTTTGGAAAATCAAGCAACTGCAGCAGAGCTTTGGTACCCATATGGGGTGCTCTTGTTTTTAACTCTTTACCAAACGACAAATTTTGGACTTTACCAAATTGAAAGCATATGTAGATGACAAAATAAATGGATCTCAGATGATGATTTCTGTCTTTGACAGGGTAGAAAACATTGTTGAAAAGGGAGAAAAAGCTGGTTACAAGCATATTCTCCTTTTTCTACAATGTTTTCAAAAGCCTTCCTATTCAGGATTGTTAAAGGTCCAGATTGTGTGGTAAAAGATTAAGGTGGCTTAGAAAAAATTTGTAACTTACTTTGTCTCTGAACCCTTGAGTTTTAATGACACAACCCCCCCCCCACCAGCATTTTCTACTCCTTTTTCTACAGTGTTTTCTACCCAATCAAATACAAATTCCATCACTTGAGCTGCATTGAAATTGTCATCTGCAAATGCTTTTAATTTGAGCATGTGTACGTTTCTGTCATGTGGTTAAGAGTTAAGTAGATGTTCTGTAAATCATTAGAGAGAGCCAGGACCCCTTATTGTGAGCTGGAGAAGTTACCAAATCAGACTAATTTCTCTTTTGCTAGAATGTCTTATTATGTGAATACAGTATGTTTTGAATTATTATTTTCATTACAGGTATGCTTCATCAGGTAACTCCGCAGCTTTACGCAAACTGATAATAGAACTCGATGCAGACGTCAATTTACCCATGAAAGATGGAACTACACCCTGTCACTGTGCAGCAGAAAATGGACAGGAAGGTGAGAAGATATTGCTCTGTTAATTCCTTACCAAACGGCACAATTTTAGATTGGTCGAAATTGAAAGCATTTGCAGACGACAAATCAAATATGGCTCAAATCGTGGGATTTGTCTTAGAAAAGGTAAAAAACATTGTGGGAAAGGGAGAAAATGCTGGTTACCAGCATTTTCTCCTATTCCCACCATGTTTTCAAAGGCAGTCAAAGGGTTGTTAAAACTCGGGATTGTTTGGTAAACGGTTAACCTTGAGCGTGGCAAGCATAAACTGACCTGCAAACCAGAAAATTTTACATCTCTTCAAACCTCAAAACATTTGCTGATGATAAATTGAATGCTGCTCAAGTTTCTGGTACATGTAATGTTATTTGCCTTCAAAAGGGAAAAAAACATTGTAAGAAATTGAGAAAATCTGGTTAGAAGGGTTTTCTCCTTGTCCCTCAGTACTTTCCAATCATATATGAAAGATATTATTACACCATTTGAAGGAGTTTTTTGGATGAAATATTCAGGGCACTGAGGAGAACTTGGGAATGTGTCTGATATTCGTATAGTATTTGTTTATAAATGAGCCATGCTCTGGCAAAAGGGGGCTTAATGCATCTCAGTGATGCATGATACCAAGCAAGATGTCTCGTAATTATGGATCCATTATATCTATTTTCTTTGACAAATGACTGAATCCTGAGGAAGAATAGTGCTTGGACATGCAGAAAATTGAACAGTAGCAAAAAATTTCAGCCCAGGTCAACCTGCATAGGCTGGCGTGGGTCAAAACACTTTGCAGCTGCATTAAGCACCCTATTCACAGAGCATTGCTGAAATAGTTTCAGTGTATTCAAAATAATGGGCAGAAAAATAAACCAACGATTGTATTGTTTGTATTATGATTACCTTGTTCAACAATTTGTTACAGAATGCTTGAAGCTGCTGATAAGCCGAGGAGGCAACATTAACTGTATAAGAGATGATCAGCTGACCCCTGTTCACTGTGCTGCAGCACAGGGCCACAGTCAGTAAGTGAAACTAGAAATGACAAGTCAGTTTACTTTCAATTACAGTATCACCACAATAGGAAGGCTGTTAAACCTAATCCTGCTAATGAAATGAAATAAAACTTTCAAGCCGTTAGTAAAAACCCAAATTTTTCTATTTCAAGGGTATTTTGATGGAAACCTTCCTACTATGGGAACTTGTGTTCAATAGCTTTTGTTGTCTATTAAAGAATTATGTTTATTGAAATTTTAGCTCTGCTACTCTTTGATGAAAACACTGAGGCATTGTCATAGTCTGTTGTTGCTTGCTTTGTGTATAAATGAAAAAGCAACTGCAATCAACTGTTGGCAGATATGTGTAGCGCTCTGTCACCTTAAAGCCAGTAAGAGGAGTTTGCAGGCCAGTGACAGGTCTGTTTTTTAGCTCACCTTAGCACAACGTGCTAAAGGTGAGCTATTGTGATCGCCCTATGTCCGGCGTCCGGCGTCCGTCGTCTGTCGTCCGTCGTCCGTCGTCCGTCAACAATTTCTTTAAACATCTTCTTCTCCTAAACCACTGGACCAATCTTGATGAAACTTGGCAGGGATGTTCCTTGGGTAAAGCTCTACCAAAATTGTTCAAAGAATTGAATTCCACCCACAACTCTGGTTGCCATGGCAACAAAAAGGAAAAAAAAGCAAAATCTTTGAAAATCTTCTTCTCTGAAACTAGAAGGCGCAGAGCTTTGATATTTGGTATGTAGCATCTCCTAGTGGACCTCTACCAAGTTTGTTCATTTGATGCCCCCGGGATCAAAACTTGCCCCGCCCCGGGGGTCACAAGTTTGAGCATAGTAACAAAGAAGGAAAACTTTAAAAATCTTCTTCTCTGAAACTTGAAGGTGTAGAGCTTTGATATTTGGCATGTAGCATCTCCTAGTGGACCTCTACCAAGATTGTTCATATGATGTCCCTGGGGTCAAAACTGGCCCCGCCCTGGGGGTCACAATTTCCAACATAGGAACAAAGAAGGAAAACTTTAAAAAATCTTCTTCTGTAAAACTAGAGGGCATAGAGCTTTGATATTTGGCATGAAGCATCTCCTAGTGGACCTCTACCAAGTTTGTTCATATGATGCCCTTGGGGTCAAAACTGGCCCTGCCCGGGGGGTCACAAGTTCGAACATAGGAACAAAGAGGGGAAACTTTAAAAATCATCTTCTCTGAAACTGGAAGGCGTAGAGCTTTGATATTTGGTATGTAGCATTGCCTAGTGGACCTCTACCAAGTTTGTTCATATGATGTCCCTGGGGTCAAAACTGGCCCTGCCCCGGGGGTCACAAGTTCGAACATAGGAACAAAGAGGGGAAACTTTAAAAATCATCTTCTCTGAAACTTGAAGGCATAGAGCTTTGATATTTGGCATGTAACATCTCCTAGTGGACCTCTACCAAGTTTGTTCATATGATGCCCCTGGGGTCAAAACTGGCCCCGCCCTGGGGGTCACAATTTCCAACATAGGAACAAAGAAGGAAAACTTTAAAAATCTTCTTCTGTAAAACTAGAGGGCATGGAGCTTTGATATTTGGCATGAAGCATCTCCTAGTGGACCTCTACCAAGTTTGTTCATATGATGCCCTTGGGGTCAAAACTGGCCCTGCCCCGGGGGTCACAAGTTCGAACATAGGAACAAAGAGGGGAAACTTTAAAAATCATCTTCTCTGAAACTGGAAGGCGTAGAGCTTTGATATTTGGTATGTAGCATTGCCTAGTGGACCTCTACCAAGTTTGTTCATATGATGCCCCTGGGGTCAAAACTGGCCCCACCCTGGGGGTCACAAGTTTGAGCATAGTAACAAAGAAGGAAAACTTTAAAAATCTTCTTCTCTGAAACTTGAAGGCATAGAGCTTTGATATTTGGCATGTAGCATCTCCTAGTGGACCTCTACCAAGATTGTTCATATGATGCCCCTGGGTCAAAACTGGCCCCGCCCCGGGGGTCACAAGTTTGAGCATAGTAACAAAGAAGGAAAACTTTAAAAATCTTCTTCTGTAAAACTAGAGGGCATAGAGCTTTGATATTTGGCATGAAGCATCTCCTAGTAGACCTCTACTAAGTTTGTTCATATGATGCCCTTGGGGTCAAAATTGGCCCTGCCCCGGGGGTCACAAGTTCAAACATAGGAACAAAGAAGGAAAACTTAAATTTTTTTTTTCTCTTAAATGGGAAGGCATAGAGCTTTGATATTTGGTATGTAGCATCTCCTAGTGGACCTCTACCAAGTTTGTTCATATGATGCCCCTGGGTCAAAACTGGCCCAGCCCCGGGCGTCACAAGTTCGAACATAGGAACAAAGAAGGAAAACTTTAAAATTCTTCTTTAAAACTGGAAGGCGTAGAGCTTTGATATTTGGTATGTAGTGATTCTCTTCTAAGTTTGTTTGCCCATCTAAGCGCAACAAGTTCATTGAGTTCAAAATTGGGTCATCTTGGGTCATAAACTAGGTCACTAGGTCAAATTAAAGAAATACCTTGTTGGCACTCTCGAGGCCACATTATTTGCTCAATTGCCTTGAAAATTAGTTAGAAAGTTTGTCTTTATAAAGTCTCACATAAGATTAATTTGGGTCAGCTTTGGTCATAAACTAGTTCACTGGGTCAAATTAAAGAAATACCTTGTTTGCACTCTGGAGGCCACATTTATTGCTCAAATGACCTGAAATTTGGCCAGAATGTTTGTCTTGATGAAATACCAGATGAGTTTGGATTTGGGTCACCTGGAACCATAAACTAGGTCACTAGGTCAAAATAAAGAAATACCTTGTGGGCACTCTAGAGTCCACATTCTTTGCTTAATTGCCTTGAATTTTGGTCAGAATGTTTGTCTTTGTAAAATCTCACATGAGTCTGAATTTAGGTCAACTGGGGTCATAAACTAGGTCACTTGGTCAAATTAAAGAAATAGCTAGTGGGCACTCTAGAGGCCACATTTATTATTCATTTGATTTGAAAATTGGTTAAAATGTTTCTTTTGATATAGTCAAAGACCAGTTCAAATTTGGGTCATCTGGGGTCATAATCTAGATCACTAGGTCAAATTAAAGAAATATCTTTAGGGCACTCAAGGCCACAGTTTTTGCTCAATTGACTTGAAAATTGGTCAGAATGTTTGTCTTCATGAAATATGAGTTTGAAATTGGGTCACCTGCGGTCAAAAACTAGGTCACATGGTCAAATTAAAGAAAAACCTTAAAGGCACTCTACTAAGGTGAGCGACCCAGGGCCATCATGGCCCTCTTGTTAACCGTTTACCGCACAATGCTCATTCTTAACAACCCTGAGAGGGAAAGCCTTTTGTAAACCTTGTGGGAAAAGGAGAAAACACTGAAACCAGTATTTTCTCCTTTTCCCACAATGTTTTCAAACCTTTCAGAGGCAAATCCAATAATTTGATCCACATGTAATTTGTCATCTGAAAATGTTTTTATTTTTAGTCCAAAATTTTGGATGTGGTAAAGAAGCATATACCTAACAAGCTTGTGGATATTTACGGATCCTGATTGGCTGTGTAATTAATTATATACCAAACAATAGAATTTCAGAATCCTCCAAATTCTAAGCTGTTGCAGATGACAAAATCTAATGTAACTAAAAGGATGAAATTTGTGTCTAAAAGGGTAGAAATCATTGTGGGAAAAGGAAAAAATGCTGGTAACCAGAATTTTCTCCATATCCCACAATGTTTTCAAAAAGCTTCAAGTCCAGGGGTCATTAAAAGTCAGAATTGTTTGGTGAAGGTTAAGGGACTAGTCATACTGGGATTAGATTTGGCACTTGTTAGCTTTGCTGTTTTGTAACAAAAAATTGACGTATTGTCATAGCCCTGCCGTCATCTGCATTGCCGTCATGCAAAAACTTTGACATTTGATGTTATAATGTCTCTGTCATTACTGAGGATACATGTTCTTACTTCAGTCAGACTAGTAGTTAGTTGGAGGGCAAGGTACTGTAGAATCTCAGCCTAGAACTGGTGATACCATTGAAGTGCATAAATATGTTTACTGTTGTTTGATATGACTGTAGATTTTTGAAAATAATTTTCCAATGAGAATTCAGTTTAGTAGGTCTTGGTAACTTTTAAAGAGAATCACACCTAGGCATGTATATGGTGGTCTACAATACTCTAAGTAAGAAAAATTTATATGTTTTTGAGCCAAGCTGTATGAAAAGGGGGCTTAATGCATCTGCAAAATGTACTGACTCATGTCAGCCTGCACAGTCTGAGCATGCTGACATGGGTCGAAACGTTTTGCTGTGTGCAAATTTCCTGCATTTCCAAGGACCATTTTACCTCAGGATCTTGTCTATTGTTTGACAAAATGGATCTTCTGGATCCATAATTATATGATGTGACTTGCTTGGTATTATGCATCACGGAGATGCATTAACCCTTATCCTGCTGAATAAAAGAAATGAAACTTTCTAGTAGATAGTAGAAGCCCAAAACTCCTGTTTCAATGGTATTTTTGGAGGAAAGATATCTTCTTATCGGACAGTGTAGATCAAAGATCAGACTGCACATTCTGTGCAGTCTGATCTTGATCTACGCTGTCCGCAAAAGGTCGGAGGGTTAACTCTCCAGCAAACGACAAATTTTTAGACTAGTCCAAATTGAAAGTATTTGCAGATGACAAAATAAATGTAACTCAAAAGTTGAAATTTGTTTTGGGAAGGCTAGAAAACATTGGACAAGGAGAAAATGCTGGTTACCAGCATTTTCTCCTTTTCCCACAATGTTTTCAAATGGCTACTTTATCAGGGTCGTTAAAAGTCGGGATTGTGAGTTAAATCCCCATTTGCCAGAATGCTGTTCATTTTTTGTGTAGGTGCTTAGACCTCATTCTGACCCATGGTGGACAGTGTCACATCACTGACCAGTCCCTGTGGACACCTTTACACTGGGCAGCAGCCAATGGACATGTGGAATGCTGTAAAATCTTATTGCGGAGAGGTGCTAAAAGAACAGCTTTAACTAGTGTAAGATTGACTATTTCTAGATCCTGTTTCTCTATATTATTTAACCCTTTACCACATGATCTCGATTTTTTAAACAACCTTGAGGAAGAAACCTTTTGAAAACATTGTGGGAAAAGGAGAAAATGCTGGTAACCAGCATTTTCTCCTTTTCCCACAATGTTTTCTACTTTTTCCAAAACAAATTTCAATTTTTGAGTCACATATTTTTTGTTGTCTGCAGAAGGTTTCAATTTGGACTGGTCTACAATTTTTTCGTTTGGGAAAGAGTGAACTCCTTACCACATAACAAAATCTTAGACCAGTCCAAATTAAAAGCGTTTGCAGCTGACAAATGAAATGGGGTACAAACAGGAATATCTGTTTTTGAGATTGTTGAAAAAGTTGCAGGAAAAGAAGAAAATGCTGGTTACCAGCATTTTCTTTTCCCACAATATTTTCAAAAGCCTTCAGGGATTGTGTGGTAAAGAGCTCACCCCTTACCAAACAGATCCATGTTTTCACAACCTTGAGGAAGGCAGCTTTTAAAAACTTTGTGAGAAAGAAAAAGGTCCTTGTAACCAGCATTTTCTCTTTTTTCCACAATGTTTTCTGCCCTTTCAGAGACAAATCTCATCACCTGAGGCACTTTCAATTTTTGGTCTGCTAATGACTTTTGGCCAGCCTTTTTTTTCCAATTAGTAAAGTGTTTACTCTTTAACTTTTTACCAGGATTTTCTCCTTTTTGTATTATGTTTTCAACATTTTCTAAACCAAATCTGATAATTTGAACCACACTTAAAATGTCATTTGCAAATGCTTTGGATTTGGACCTACCTAAACTCTTGTCATTTGTTAAATAGTTACATGACTGTTGATGTGTTATTGTAGCAAGTGTTGGCTGTTAACTCTTTGCCAAATGACAAAAGTTTATATTTGTTGAAATTGAAAGCATTTGCAGATGACAATTTAAACGTGGCTCAAGTAATGGAATTTGTATTTGATAGGGTAGAAAACATTGTGGAAAAAGGAGAAAATACTGGTTGCCAGCATTTCTCCTTTTCATACAATGTTTCAGAAGGCTCTTTTCTTAGGGTCGTTAAACCTCATGATTGTGTGGTACAGAGTTAACCCTTTACAGACCAGTCAGGATCTTTCTTGAACCTGAGGAAAAAGACTGTTAAAAGCATTTTGGGAAAAGAAGATAATGCTGGTTACCAGCATGTTCCCTTTAGCTCCACAGGCAAAAGGCAAGGGACCTTATGTCATGGCCCTGAGTCCTACGTATGTTCGTCCATCTTTCAGTGCATCAGTGTGTAAACTTTATTTCAAACATCTTCTTCTCTAAAACTACCCATCCAGTATTGACCAAACTTTGCAGTAATGATCCTGCCATAGCCCTAGTTGAAATTTATTCAAAGAATTTAATTCCTACAGAACTGAAAAAAAAGTTAAGAACTCCTTGTGGGAAACCATAAGGCCTAGGGCTCCCAGATTTTTGCATGTAGCTTTATATAGTAGACCTCTACCAAGATTGTACAAATTATTGCCCAGGGTCAAATGATAGCCTTAAGGTCAAATTTGGCCTCGCCCAGGTAGTCACAAGTTTTACATTGGCCTTTACAGTGAAAATTTTAAAAACTTTCTTGTTCCTAAATGTAAGACCTAGAGGTACAAAGTTTTGCATGTAGCTTCATCTAGTTGACCCTACCAAGATTGTTCAAATATCAGCCTTGGGGTCAAAATTGGCCCCGCCTCAGGAGTCACAACTTTTACATAGGGTTATAGTAGTACACCTCCTCTAGGATCAACAAATTATAGCCCTTGGGTCAAAAATGGCTCTGCTGTTTGGGTCACAGCCTAGAATTGTAATCTTTGGTATGTATTGCTTGTATTGATGAGGCAGTAGAGTGATAGAAGACCATCATGGCCCTCTTGTTCCACAGTGGTTTCAACCCTTTCAAAGGTGAAACTTTTCAATAAACCCTTTACCAAACACTTGTGAGTTTAACCACCATGAGGACGAATGCCTTTGGAAATACCAGCATTTTCTCTTTTTCCACAATGTTTTCTACACTTTTAGAATAAGACAAATACCATCATTTCAGCTACATTGAATTTGTCATTTGCAAATGCCTTCAAAATGGGCAAGTTCATAATTTAGATGTTTTGTAAAGGGTTAATCCGGATATAATATGTTGACTGCAGATGCTTTCAATTTGGATGAATTTAAAATTATGTTGTTTTGTAAAGAGTTGAGTAAATGTGTCTTTGTTTTACAGATGAACTGGACACCATGTCATGTCGCTGTCTACTATGGTCATGTGGATTGCGTTGACCTTCTGTTGACTTTCGAAAGTGAAAAATCTGACAAACTGAATGTGATAAAACCGGAGATTAGCAAAGTTGTTGACCGAGATGGTTGGACTCTTGCCCATTTAGCTGCTAGTAAAGATTCTAGTGTAGGTGTATTTTGCTACCACTTCTACAATGTTCATTAACTAACATGAATTTCTGTAACCTTCAGGCTACTAACTAACCTTTTGCAGAAAGTGTAGATCAAGGTCAGAACTGCACAGAATGTGCAGTCTGATCTTGGATCTAGGCTCTCCAATAAGAAGACATTTTTCTAAAAAAAGGGTTCCAAATAGCATTATTCAGGGTTTTTACTATCGGCTTGAAAGTTTCATTTAACTCTTTCACTGCCAATGTCGCTTTGGACATCTATTGCGGATGGCATAGATCAAGATCAGACTGCACAAAATGCACATTTTGATTTATGCATCAGTTTTTTCCCATTTCGAGTGCCCCGGGCCCCAGATGAAAAAGCTTTGAAAACTTCCAGGCCAATTTTTACTATTGAAAAACAAAATGCATTTTACACTTTCTTAGCTATTTTGGTAAGAATTTGGCATATGTTTTTAGACATTGCAGATTAAAAATCAGACCTAGGTTCTTCTGAGCATTCCAAGGAACGATGGAGTTAACTGTTTACCACACAATCCCTACTTTTAATGACCGTGGGAAAGAAGCCTTTTGAAAGGATTGTGAAAAAAGGAGGAAATGCTGGAGCCTGCATTTTCCCCTTTTCCCACAATGTTTTCTACCCTTCCCAAAACAAATTTCTTTTTTTCAGTCATGTTTATTGTGTTGTCTGCAACTGCTTTCAATTTGGACTAGTCTAAAATTTTGTCATTTTGTAAAGGGTTAAATATTCCGCACTATGCATGTGTGTTTCAGGACTGCCTATCTGTGATACTTGCCCACTGTGATATAAATATACATCACCCAGACAGACTGGGGCGTTCAGTCATGGATGTTTGTTCTGCTTCTGCACACCATATACTGCTGCCATATGGTAGGTTTCATTACACTTGATGTCAGCATCTACTTCAAAATAGAAATATAGGTCTAACATAGAATAATTCATTTTATTGTAACTTTATCATTTTGTATCTTCCCTAAATCTTTTTAACCTGTAGACAGGATAGCCAAGCCATGGTAGCTTATTCGGTAGCATGCAGCACTTGAGAGCAGGAGGTCAACGGTTTGATCCTTGGCTTGGCCAATTTCATTCTGAGGATTGATGACAGTCATTGCGACAGGATTCGTCCCCCTCTCATTGCTGACCATTGTTTCAACGATGGTTAGGTGGCAAAGCAGCCAGTGGCTTGGAAAGAATATTGTATGGAGTACTGGTGAAGGAAACTCCAAGAAAGCATTGATAGGTGCACTGGAGGCAGCGATATAACTGAAATAATGTTGAAAACAGCGCTAAACTATACAATCCAAACTATACAATCAATCAATGCAGACAGTATAATTAATTATTTACATATCACCACCAAAGATGTCTAGTCAACCTTTTCCTCAAACATTTTCTCCTTTTGCAAGAAGTGTTGTCTACCCTCAGAAACTCAAATTGCATGTTCTGAGTAAGATTTTTTGTTTCCAAATGCTTTTGATTTGGATAAGGCTTAAATTTTGTTGTTTTGCAAAGAGTTAAGCCTTTACCAGACAAGAAGAATTTCGACTTGTCTAACTTGAAAGCATCTGCAGATGACCTTTAAATGTGGCTTGAATGAAGGAATTTGTCTTTGATAGGGTAGAAAACATTGTGGGAAAAGGTTTCCCACAATGTTTTCAAAAGCCTTCCTTTTCACTGTCATTAAAAGTTGGGATTGTGTGGGATTGTGTTCATGCTGAAATTTTAACCCTTTAAGAAATAGTCTCCCTTTTTGATTACTGTTAGAAATGAAGCTTTTGAAAATATAGGAAAAGACGAAAATGCTTATAGCCAGTATTTTTCTCCTTTTCCCACAATTTTTTTTACCCTTTCAGAGAAATGCAATCATTCCAGTGACTTTTGTCATCTGCAAATGCTTCAGTATGTTGACCTCCAAATTTGTCTTTTGGTAAAGAGCCAAGTTCCATTACTGCTGCAGATAGTAGAGTATTTTGAATTAAGAGATGAAGTTAAGAGCAATTTTGTAAAAGAAAAAAAGTAAAACTACTCCACAAGGCTGCAAAGGGTATTGAATTTTATGCAATGCTGAGTTGATCATGCTGAAATATTTTAACCCTTTACCAAACAAATGCATGTTTTAACAACCCTGAAAAAGAAAGCTTTTGAAAACATTGTGGGTAAAGGAGAAAATGTTGGTAACCAGCATTTTCTCCTTTTCCCAAAATATTTGTTTTACCCCATCAAAGACAAATCATTGAGTTACATTTGATTTGTAGTCTGCAGACTCTTTCAGTTTGGTCTAGTCTGAAATTTTGTGGATTGGTAAAGGGTTAATCCTTTACCACACAATGCTGAGAAAGTAGCCTTATGAAAACATTGTGGAAAAAGGAGAAAATGCTAATTACCAGCATTCTCTCCTTTCCCACAATGTTTTCTACCCAATCTAAGAAAAATTGCATCATTTGAGTCACATTGAAATTTTTCCTGCAGATGCTTTCTATTTGGACAAGTCTAGGTATATGATGTGTGGTAAAAAGTTAGTTAAAAATAAATTTCAATTGTATCATACACATTTTTCAGTTAGTGAGTTACAGATTAAGCGGGTACCAGTAGAGATGATATGCACTGGATCCACATACCATCAACAACAACCTTATACAGTTGGTCAAGTGGATATTTCCTCCAGTATGGACTGGTCTGAGGTCTACAGGGTGGTAACAGAACTTTGTGAGTCCTACTTCAGTCAGATTGACAGGGGCTTGCATAGTAAGAAAATCAGCCGGCTTGATCCAGAGAACAGCTCAGAGGACAGCCATTCTTCACTAGGGTTAACTAAGGACAGCATACATAGTATAGAGATAGGTAATGTCTCACTGGTATAGATAAGAGGGTATTCTTGGGGTCAAAGAGTAATCCAGTGTTTCTGCTAGCTCATAAATTTTGGGGGTCTTCTGTGACTCGCTGTTTGGAATTTCGGGGGTCAATTAGAAATTTTACGTGTCATGATCTATAACTTTTTTTTTTTGTTCATGTGTTGTTTGCCTTTGCAAGTTTGTAGATGTCACATAATGCTAAGAGTTTTAAATGACAGTGTGGTATTAAAGGTAAAAGTTGAAACTGTCGTCTGTCATCCATATTACCCCAGCAAGTTGGTGACCATTACTTAAACTGGTACCCATTGTATCTCCCGTAACCGTCCGATAGAGGTTGATACCAAGGTAGATAACTAAACAGGCTGCCAGTTTAACCATTACTGAACAGGGTCTAAAGCACAGACAAAAAGTTTAAGTTAATATTCCATACAGTAATATAGACGAAATGACAGCGATGTCACACGGAATAATGTCGCGTTTTAGACCGATTCAGTGTAAACTGGAAACAAATAATTCAGTGTTAGAAAGCAGGTTCGATATGATTTTGCAGTTACAAAATTGAAGATTTTGTAAGATATATTCATTGAATCATTCCTTTATGCTCCTTTTGTATTCTGATTTATGTTGCGTCAAGGAAGACGCAACATATCAATTTTGTTGCGTCAGGCTTTCATTTTGCTCGTCAAAAATGCAAAAACGCGGACTTTCTGAAATGCTGGTAATCTTTCTTTTTTTTATAAGTTCTTCATCAAAATTAATTGTTTGATTGATTGATTGTGTAGTATTTAACTCCATTTTCAACATTAGTGTAGTTATGTGGCAGCAGCCAGTGCACCTATCCATGCTTTCCTGGATTTTTTTTTTTTTTTTACCAGTACTCCGCATGATATTCTCTCCAAGCCACCGTCTGCTTTACAATACATGTAAACATGGTGTAATAGTGAATTTTCCCACTTTCTATTTCAGGTTCACACACATTTAGTTCAAAATCAATCTATTCCTCAGAGTTCACTGCATATGATGTCTTGCTGAACAATAATATTCATAGCATAATTGTCAAACTGAAGGGTAAGACCTTGATATTATTTTCTAATGGAAACAACCATGAAATAGCAATATTTTGGGCTCTTTTTCCTAATTAAAAAGGTTTAAATCATTAATTCAGTGCTTTAAGGGTTAAAGGTTGAAATTCTAAGGTAAGCACAGTCAACATCTAGAAATACATACAGGTAATGTATATGTAATAACCCTTATCCTGCTGAATAAATTAAATGAAACTTTCAAGCCAATAGTAAAAAGCCGAATAATGCTATTTCAAACTTATTTTTTAGGAAAAAATATCTCTTTATGGGACAGTGTAGATAAAAGATCAGACTGCACATTCTGTGCAGTCTGATCTTGATCTACACTGTCTGCAAAAGGTCATTGAGTCGCGCTTAGCAGCTTAAGGGTTAAGTCTCCATAGAAGTCATCAGGACCATTAATTGTATGTTTTAAGATTCGTTGAATAGTTAGTATAAAACAAATATGAGCCATGCTGTGGCAAAAGGGGGCTCAATGCATCTCTGTGATCCATGATACCGATCAAGCCATCACATAATTAAGGATCCATAATAGGCACTTTTTTAAACAACTGACTCAATCATGAGGTAGATTGGTCCTTGGACGTATAGAAAATTGAACAGTGGGGAAAAGTTTTGGCCGAAGTCAGACTGCGCAGGCTGACCCGGGTCAGTACTTTTCGCAGATGCCTTAAGCCCCCTTTTCACAGAGTATTGCTCACATGAATAATAACCCCTTACCACACAATTCCAAGCTTTGACAACCTTGAGTGAGAAGGCTGTGAAAAACATCGGGGAAAACGAAGAAAATTCTAGTATCTAGCATTTTCTCCTTTTCAGACAATGAGTTCTACATGGAAATATTTCATCATTTGCATCATGCATATATTTTGTTGTCTGCTAATGCTTTCAATTTATCTTGGTCTAAAATTTTGTCATATGGTAGAGTTTAATGATTTTTCGTAATCCTGTAGGATTTGAAGGTGATTACAGTTCCCTTGCCTTTGATCTATTGATGCCAGTATCAACAATAAGCAATTATGTGAGACTGGTAAGTACAGAGCTGTACATTTCACAAACTTACTTCTAAAAGGTCTTTTCCTGTCCCCCATAATATTTCTATAGATAAATTCATTCCAGTCTTTTCTCTGACCGTCATTTTGATGAAGTGTATGTGGGGAAGCTAGCAGATGCTTGCAAAGTACTGGTCAAAGAAACCTAAGAAAAGCATGGATAGATGCACTGGCTGCAGGGATGTAAATGTAACTGAAAACATTGTTGAATGCCAAACAAGCAATTAAATATCGTCATAAAAAGACTCAATTAAGAGCTGTCCTTTCCCCTTGAATTTGTCCAGGTGACACAAGTAAGATACCCTTAACCCTGTAACACACAAACCCGAGTTTTAATGACCTTGAGGAAGCTGCATTTTGAAACATTGTGGGAAAAGGAGAAAATGATGGTAACCAGCATTTTCTCCTTTTCCCACTATTTTTTCTACCCTTTTAAAGACAAGTTCCATCATTTGAGCCACATTTTAAGTCTCATCTGGAAATGTTTTCAATTTTCTACTTTTTTGTTGTGTGGTGAACTCATTCACTACTAATGACAACTTGATTAGCTTTTGTGGATGGCATAGATCAAGATCAAACTGCAGAGAACGTGCAGTCTTATCTTGATCTACACCATCCGTTACCCTGTTTTTAAACTATGACAAAAGTCATTATCAGTAACATTGGAAATCTATTTTTACAGCTCAGAAAAAAGTGAAATTTCAGGAGTTATTATACCCCCCAAAACTCTGTTTGGGGGGTATATAGGAGTCAGCTTGTCGGTCGGTCCCTCCGTCCGTCCGTCCGTCCGTCGGTCTGAAGCTTTTTGTCCGCTCTATTTCTCATAAACTACTGGACGAATTTTATTCAAACTTCACAGGTAAACTCGGTATCAAGCAGAGATGTGCATATGAAATGTTGGTTATGGTCCATTGATTTTTCACTGAGTTATGGCCCTTTCATGAAATTTCTTGTCCGCTCTTTTTCTCATCAACTATTGGACAGATTTGGTTCAAACTACACAAATAGACTCAGTATCAAGCAGAGATGTGCATATCCTATTTTGGTTATGGTTTATTTAGGTTTCATGGAGTTATGGCCCTTTGATGATTCTGGACAAATTTCTTTCAAACTTCATGGATAGACTTTGCACTCAGCAAACATGTGCTTATCATAAATTGTTCTTAGTTAATTAAATAAAATTTCCAAGAGCGATTCGGTTCGGAGGTTGCTTTCGTTAGTTTCCGTACTGTATAAGTAAGATGTAGAGTCTGGTCAAAAACATTGCATGAAAAGACATTTGTTGTCTGCAAAACCTTTTCATTTAAACCAGTCTCAATTTGTCCAACTGGTAAAAAAAAAATGTATCAAGTAAGTTTTATTCTCTCCAAGTCTTCAGTCTGTAACAAAGAGTAATTCTTTGGCAAGAAGCCATTGCAGGATATTCATCACCTTCAGTGATAGCTCTGGTATAATTGACTCTCCAGTCACTTATTTTGCATTCCTGTGACATTAATCTGTTTTGTGACAAGGAGCTGTTGGGGGGTATGATCACGTTTAGTAATAGCTCTAGTTAGTGAAAGAGTTAATGGAAATATTTTTCTGGACTGCATCTCAGTCTGTGTTTATGCCAGATCTTCTGTTCTGTTCTATTAGCCCTTTAACACCAATCCCAAGTTTGAACAACCCTGAGATAAGAGGCTTTATAAAACACTGTGGGACAAGAAAGAAATGCTGGTAACCAGCATTTTCTTCTTTTCCCACAAAGTGTTCTACCCTTTAAACGACACACTCCATCATTTGAACCACATTTAATTTGTCATGTACAATTTTTAGCTGGGTTGTTTTCGAAGAAAATGTTCAAGTATTGTCATAGCCTTGGGGTTGTCATCATCTGCATCGTTGGGTAAAAACTTTAACATTTTGTAATATCTGTATGATTATTGAAGATATTTGCTACATACTTGGACATGTTGTGAGCTATCAAAAGGGAAACCCATACAACAAGGGCAAGTAACCATCAAACTATTTTTGATACAGTTCTTCCCCTTTTTTGACTTACAATTTTTAAAAACATTGACATTTTATAATGTCTCTGTGATTACTGAATAGATTTACCTCAAACTTGGACTAGCTCTTAAATATCAAATGGGGAACCTTTACAACAGGAGCAGGTAACAATCAAAAGATTTTTGCCTCAGTTATGCCCCTTTTTTGACTAAGAATTTTCAATGCAAATCAATCTCTTGCAGCCAAGCATTAGCACCTGTATGCAGTGCTCTTGTTTTCATTGTAGGAAAGTCTGTAATTTAGTTGTCTGGCAATGATTGTCTGGCAAAGATTTTTGATCTCTGTACCTTATGAAACAATTCAGCAGCAGACAACTTTTGAAACATCCTTGAAATAGGGATAATTAGTGTTTGTCAAGGTTTTTTCCATAAATTGACACTATTGACAAAAAGAAGTGGCAAAAGTTGTGATCTGTTTTGATTAATCCTGTGCCACACAATCCTAAGTTTTAATGACCCTGTCACGTGGTCATTTTGAAAAAATTGTTGGAATAGGAGAAAATGCCGGTAACCAACATTTTCTCCTTTTCCCACAATGTTATCTACCCAATCAAAGACAGAAATCATCATGTGAGCTTCATTTAATTTGTTGTCTGCAAATGCTTTCAATTTGGTCCAGTTCAAAATTTGGTTGTTTGGTAAAGGGTTACGGTAGATGTGTATAGGTGTATATATTTTACAGGTAGAACAGTACCATAGCGTTATATTTTATGGTCCAGAGGGTACAAGAAAGAAGCAGCTTGTCAAAAGGCTTTCACATCATTTAGCTGTAAGTACTGCTGATAATAGATTTGAGCCACACCCTGGCACAAGGGGTCGCATCTGATGATCTCTTTGATGTATGATACCAAGCAAGTCATGACATGATCATGGATCCATAAAGTCCATTTTGTCTAATAATCGACTGAATCATGAGGTAGACTGGTCCTTTGACATACAGAAAACTGACCAATAGCAACAAGTATTGGTCCTGGTCAGCCTGCATGACAGGAGTTATTCCTCCTCCATCACAAGAGATGGTTTTGACTTTGTATGGGAAAGCAGCCAATGGTCTGGAGTGTTATTAGTATACCTGGTAGAAAAATTTCAGGATTACAGGGACAGGTCCATTGCATATAAGATATATACCCGGTAAAATTATTTTTGCACCCCCTTTGTTTTTTAACAACTTTGATTTTCTGACGTGAATAATATAAATTGGGGTAGAAATTAGAATTTGAATGTTGCATGCACCAACAGACTAAAGGATACCTCAGTTAAGTTTATTTCAGAGGCAAGGACTGGTTTGTTGGTGTATGCAGCAGTCAGCTTCTAATTTCCAACCCAGAAAATCAAACCCAGTAAAAACACAGGGGGTGTGAAACACTAATTTTACTTTGTATAAATGAAAAATAGTTGAAAAAGCTGATACTCAACAAACAAACAAAGCTGTTTGCATTTGTCATACTATTGGCACCAATATGTGGAGTATGTGATGAGAAGTTACATCATCATGCTCAGCAATTCAACAAACATGAATGATGTATATGTCATAGTGCATGTTAATTCTTTGGCATTATAAAAGATTTTAGTAAAACAAAGCACCAGGGTCTGTATTCACCAACCATTCCTAAGAACGTTCTTAGTCTTATTCTTCAAAATTTTCTACATTTGAAAGTAACACAACTCCTGATTGGCTAAACCAAATGGTTTAGCCAATCAGGAGTTGTGTTACTTTCAAATGTAGAAAATCTTGGAGAATAAGACTAAGAACGTTCTTAAGAATGGTTGGTGAATACGGGCCCAGGTCTTAAATTGTTAAAAAATACCCTCATACTGATTTTCGTCATCATAATGTGGTTTGACATTTTAACCCTTAGGCTGCTAAGTGCAACTCGCTGACTGTTGCAGTCTAATCTTGGATCTACACTGACGGATAAGGAGATATTCTTCTCCAAGGAATAAGTTTGAAATAACAATATTGGGCTTTTTACTATTGTACTGAAAGTTTTATTTAACTCTTTACCACACAATCCCGACTTTTAACGACCTGAGAAAGAAGCCTTGTGAAAATATTGTGGGAAAAGGAGAAAATGCTGGTAACCAGCATTTTCTCCTTTTCCCACAATGTTTTCTACCCTTTCCAAAACAAATTTCAATTTTTAAGTCACATTTATTTTGTCATCTGCAACTGCTTTCAATTTGGACCAGTCTAAAATTTTGTCGTTTGGTAAAGAGTTAACTTACTTAGCTGGACAAGGGTCAAGTTTGTTTTCATTTCTAATTTCAGAACAAGGAAGAGTACTCACAGCCTGAGGTAAAGATTGCTCCAGTATATCTACACAAAGACTTCTCAAATTCAGATTTTAAGCAGATTTTGAAGGAAAACGGTAGGTGTGGTGCTTAGAAGCACAGAAAAGTGTTATAGGTAGTGAATGTGAGATCTAGCCATGTAGCATATTGTTGATATAATGAAAATTAGCTGCAACCTCCAGAAACAAATTTGCAGCAGACAGCTATGGAATCATCATTGTTGAATGTTAATTAGCAACAAGTTTTGATTGATTGAATGGTGTTTTACATTGCTTCCAAGATTATTTTAGTCATATCACGGCGACAGCTCACACATTCATGTATTTCTGGGTTTTAGCAACATGGAATAAGGTTTAATTCATGAACACTCTACAAAAGTATGATGGCAAAAGGATAAATCTTAGTTTCTTCCATTGCTCCAACCTTTTAAAAAGTAGAGTGCTAAAAGACAGAAACATCATGTACAGGCAATAATGAATTAACTCTTTACCAAACGACAAAACATGTTATTGTCCAAATCGGAAGAATTTGCAGACAACAAAATAAATCTGACTGAAAGATTAAAATTTCTTTTGGGAAGGGTAGAAAACATTGTGGGAAAAGGAGAAAATGCTGGTTACTAGCATTTTCTCCTTTTCCCATAATGTTTTCAAAAGGCTTCTTTCCCAGGGTTGATGGGATTGTGGGGTAAAGGGTTTAAGGTCCATGACCTCAAAATCACTGCTCCAGACATGAAGAAGAAAGTTCTAGAAATCAAATTGAATGCCATGTGCTAAGGTGTTTAAGCCTTAAAAAATATTTTGTTATCTTTATACCAAACAATCCCATGTTTTAACAAACCAAGGAAGAAGGCTTTTGAAATCATTGTGGCAAAAGGAGAAAAAGCTGGTAACTCTTTTCAAGCAAGGCTCTCTACTTTTCCAAACACAAATCCCATCATTTGAGCCATATCTGACCTGTCTGCAAACACTTTCAATATTGACACATCTAAATCTTTGTAGTTTATGTTATAAAAACTTAAAAAAAAACTCTTACTATTTAATAACTTAACTCTTTAACAAACGACAAAATTTTAGACTTGTCGAAATTGAAAGCATTTGCAGACGACTTTTCAAATTTACCACAGATAATGGAAATTGTCTTTGCTAGGGTAGAAAACATTGTGGGAAAAGGAGAAAATGCTGGTTATCAGCATTTTCTCCTTTTCCCACCATGTTTTCAAAAGGCTTCTTCCTCAGGGTTAAGGTTAAAACTCGGGATTGTGTGGTAAAGGGTTAAAGAAATGAAAGCAGTGATTTCTACATGAAAGAGTTAACTTAGCCATAAAATACATGAAAGGCATAATTTCCCATGACAGATATAGCAAAGTTATCAGAAAATAGCAAAGAGCACAAGCTGTAGACTGTTTAACTCTTTACCAAACGGCAAAATTTTAGACTGGTCCAAATTAAATGCATTTGCAGACGACAAAATAAATGTGACTCAAAAATAGAAATTTGATTTGGGAAGGGGAGAAAACATTGTAGGAAAAGGAGAAAATGCTGGTTAACAGCATTTTCTCCTTTTCCCACAATGTTTTCAAAAGCTTTCTTTCTCAGGGTCGTTAAAAGTCGGGATTGTGTGGGAAAGGCTTAATAACAAGAATGTTGGACATTTTCTCCTTCAATTTTCAGGCTGTTTATTACCTCTAAACAGATCATCTAATACATTATGTATTTTGATGTTTTTCCATCTGGAGAAAGTCACCTTTGCACAAGTGTTTGGTAGTTTTCTCCCACACATAAATCACAGGGGCAAACAACATGCATTTACCATTGCAGGTAAGTTATTCAATTTGAGTTATGTCTTTAGCCTGAAATGTTTATTTATCACTCAACTGGCTATTTTTTCATACCTACATGATTCATTGTTTCAATATTACTACTTGGTTATTTTTGTATTACTTAGGATTGTATGGTCCATGATTGGAAACTTTTACAGAAGTGGTAGAAACATGCAATGAAGAAGAGAGGGAATCTAAATTTGTATAAGAATGACAGAATATCAAAAGAAGTTTATATCTGATTTTGAAAAATGTTATAAGTTTACTACGCCTAGCCCAAAAAGATAAGGGAACCCTGTTACTTGTTTCTTCTGACATAATAGGACAGGGTGACTTTATCTCTCAATATTTCACCAGAGTCTAAGGGCAATGATATGCCATGTCATCTCCAGTATGCCCCCCGCCAGGTGTCATGCAGTTGTTGCCACATATGGAGGTCACACCCAATATTGACTTAGACTCCATATCTTTTATATGAGCCGCGCTCTGTGAAAAATGGGTTAAGGCATCTGTGAAAAGTATCAGCCCAGGTCAGCCTGCACAGTCCATGCACGCTGACCTGACCCAAAACTTTTCGCTATTGGTCAATTTACTTTATGTCAAAGGACTGACTACCCTCTGATACAGTCAGTTGTTTAAAAAAATGGATTTTATGGATCCGTAATTAGGTGATGTCTTGTTTGGTATAATGCATTATGGAGATGCATTAAGCCCCATTTTGCCAGAGCATGGTTCATATGTTTTATGCTAAACAACAAATTGCCTCAAGATGCAATACAAGGGTTCCCTTATTTTTGATTCTGTGTATATTTTTAGACCAAATACTTTCATCTAGTGATGGGAGTTATCAGCTTAAAATAGTCTGAATGGCTGTTTCTGTTGAGTCAGCCTTTTGCCAAACATTCTTTTGTTTTCACCACCCAAAGGAAAAAAAGTGTTTGAAAACATGGTGATAAAAGGAGAAAATGCTGGTAACCAGCATTTCGTCCTTTTCCCACTATGTTTCTATCCTCCTAAGGAAACTTTCAGGTTTTTTTTTTGTTTACATTTATTAGAATTACCATAGGAGACAAATATGTCCTTACCCTTTTCTAAGTTTAAAAAATAAAAAAAAAAACTAATCTAGGTGATAATTGTAAAGCCTTGGCGAGATAATTATCAATTCTCACAACAAAGTTCTTTTTGTAGGTGCTGATCATGTTCAAGAATCCTTCTATTTATCTGACAGTTTCTTCCTGATTGCAACAATGGATAAACCTAGGTAGGATATGTGGCCTAAAAACTGCTTTACATGCCTTTTCTAGTGTGATTAAACACACTCTATAACAACAGTGAAAAGTTGAAAAGAAAGATGAAATCAAGATCAGGTGACAGCCTGTTTCAAACTTTTTTGTTATCATCCTCAGAATAGTATACTTCTTTTATAATTGTTTGTGAACCTGCATTTTAGTTGCATTTATTGTAAGTAATGTATAATCTAGCATTTTAGCTCTTTACCACATGACAAAAAAGTAAACCTGTCGAAACTGAAAACATTTGTGGACAAAAATTCAAATGTGACTCAAACAATGGAATTTACCTTTGACAGGGTAAGAAAATATTGTGGGAAAAGGAGAAAATGCTGGTTACCAGCATTTTCTCTCTTCCCACAATATTTTCAGAAGGCTTCCTCTTCAGGGTCGTTAAAACCCAGGATTGAGGGGTAAAGTGTTAAATGTTGTCAGATGTTAATTATTCATTAATCTATCTTTCCTCACCCATTCTGTTTGTCTGCCAGTTTATGTCCTTTGAACCAACTCTTCTCATCTCTTCAAGGTCCATAGGCCTAGACCTAAGCATACAACAGAGGTTTCGATGGGTGAATTTTTGTGTTAGTGCAGAACCAATCAGAAATCTACTCGCACGGCATCTCCTTAGACGTTTTATTCATGCTTACGGTGGAGAAATACCAAGTACTGACAATCCTGTTTACAAGGTCATTAAATATTGCCTTTTTTTTTTTACATTTGAAAAATATGTTTGAGCTATGCTCTGTTAAAAGGGGGCTTAATGCATCTGCAAAAAGTATCAACCCAGGTCAGCCTGGGCAGTTCGCACAGGCTGACCTGGGCGGACTCTTTTCGCTTTTGGTCAACTTTCTGTATGTCCAAAGGACCACTCTACCTCATGGTTCATTCGATTGTTTAAAAAAAGTGGCCATTATGGATCCATATTATGTAATGGCTTGATTGGCATTATGCATCCTGGAGATGCATTAAGCCCCCTTTTGCCAGAGCATGGCTTATTGAAATTTAGTCAATAGGATTACATTTAGTTTCTATTTATACTCTTCCCTCCAAGGAAAAGTTGATGTGAGAGTATGGAATCATTTTCTGTCCGGTATTCATGTACATTATTTGTTGTGGACAAGTTGTGCTGTCATCTTCATATAGTCGTATTGAGAGATTTACATTCTAGAAGGATACATAGTGAGGCTATAAACACACTCAAAAACTCAATGTAGAAATAAAGACTGCATTGAAGCGGGATTCTTTTTACACGTCTAGGTTGATGATCATGAAATGTGTTTTTCTAGTGCTGAAGAATTAACATTATAAAAGAGGTGGAGCCCTTTGTTTGAACATGATTTTGCCATCAAACTTGAGCCGTAGTCTGTGAAAAATATTGACTCAGATCAGCCTGCGCAGGCTGACTGGAGTCGAAACTTTTTCGCTGTTTGTCAATTTTCTGCATGTCAGTGGACCAGTCTACTGCATTATTCAGCCAGATGTTAGACAACCGGATTTATGGATCCATGTATATATGATGACTTGCTTGGTACAAGTATAAAGCACCATGGAAATGCATTAAACCCCCTTTTGCCACATCACAGCACATTTATATAATGAGCTTGAAATAAATCCTACTATACCTTTGTTAGAAGGCTAAATCCTATGATACATTTCCTGCTAGGCTGTAGAATGGTTGGTGTGTGTCTGGCAGAGACTCAATGATGGGGTCAACAAGCTGGGCTTGTCTGATGTTGTATTTGGACCTGAAATATTTCTACCCTGTCCCCTGGAGGTGAAGAATTGTCAAAGTTTGTATGAGTAAGTTACCACATTTGAGCCACTTATATGGGTATATTTACCATCTTGTTTATATGGATTTCCTCAACATTTGAAAAACTGCTGATGTTATGTGTTGTCAAATACATGTAGGTCTTTGATAAAGACAAATTGTATGGTTATGAAACAAACTTTATCTGGATCTTCATAGTTGAGCACCAAATAAACTTACTGGGCAATTCTTGGGACAATCACTGAATGATTTATCACATAGGTGTGATAAGGGGCCATATCCATCAGCCATTTTAATTGAATTCAAATGATCAATTACAAGACTGGTCTTGGACATTTGAGTTTATATTATAAAGATTGAAGAATATAGTCGTAGATATATTTCCTCCACTCGCAGTGTGTCAGTTGCATTGATCTTCTTACTGACATTACACATGAGCCATGCTCTGGTTTAACACTTAAGCTGCTGAATAAATGAAACGCAAATTTCTACTCAATACTAAAAACCCAAACATTGCGATTTCAAAGTTGATTTCACTGGAAAGAAAATACCGTATCGGACAGTGTAGATCAAAGATCAGACTGCACGTTCTGTGCAGTCTGATCTTGATCTACACTGTCCGCAAAAGGTCAGTGGGTCGCGATTAGCAGCTTAAGGGTTAAGGCGTCTCCAGGATGCAATAAACCAAGCAAGTCATTGCATAATCATGTATCTATAGAATCCATTTTGTCTGGCAGTCAACTGAATTACGTGGTAGATTGGAACTTGGACACGCAAATAATTTACAAAAAGCAAGAAGTTTGAACACAGGGGCATGGACTGCAGGCTGACCTGGGTGGACACTTTTTGTAGATACATTAAATGCTCTTTTCATAGAGCTTGGCTCAAATGAATTAGCCCTACAGAACAAGAACCTCAAATGTCATATTTCAGGAGGTAGTGGCCAAGTATCCTGTTAAATGAGCCATTCTCTGGCAAAAGGGGGCTTAATGCATCTCCGTGATGCATGACGCCAAGCAAGTCATCACATAATTATGGACCCATAATGTCCATTTAGTCTAATGACCGACTGAATCATTAGGTAGAATGGTCCTTTGACATACAGAAAATTGACCAATAGCAAAATGTGTCGGCCCAGGTCAGCCTGTGCAGGCATATGTTTCACAGATACATCAAGCCCCTTTTCACAGAGTATGGTTCAAATAATTTCAAAAAAAAAAAGAAAAAGTACTGATCAAGATCATAACCATGATATATGTGCTGTACTCAAAACTATCTCATGATTTTTTTTTTTAGCTCACCTGAGCACAAAGTGCTCATGGTGAGCTATTGTGATCGTCCTGTGTCCGTCGTCCATCGTCCGTTGTGCGTTGTCCGTCATCAACTTTTTACCTTGTGTACGCTCTGGAGGCCACATTTTCAGTCCAATCCTCAGGAAACTTGGTCAGAATGTTTGTCTTGATAAAATCTCGGACGAGTTCGAAATTGGGTCATGTGGGGTCAAAAACTAGGTCACTAGATCAGATCTTAGTAAAACCTTGTGTATGTTCTAGAGGCCACATTTTCGGTCAGATACTTGTGAAACTTCTTCAGAATGTTTGTCTTGATAAAATCTCAGACAAGTTCGAAATTGGGTCATGTGGGGTCATAAACTAGGTCACTAGGTCAAATCTAAGTAAAACCTTGTGTACGCTCTGGAGGCCACATTTTCAGTCCGATCTTCATAAAACTTGGTCAGAATGTTTGTCTTGATAAAATCTCAGACGAGTTCCAAATTGGGTCATGTGGGGTCAAAAACTAGGTCACTAGGTCAAGTCTTAGAAAAACCTTGTGTATGCTCTAGAGGCCACATTTTCAGTCCAATCCTCATGAAACTTGGTCAGAATGTTTGTCTTGATAAAATCTCAGACAAGTTTGAAATTGGGTCGTGTGGGGTCAAAAACTAGGTCACTAGGTCAAATCTTAGAAAAACCTTGTGAATGCTCTAGAGGCCACATTTTCAGTCCAATTCTCATGAAACTTGGTCAGAATGTTTGTCTTGATAAAATCTCAGACAAGTTTGAAATTGGGTCGTGTGGGGTCAAAAACTAGGTCACTAGGTCAAATCTTAGAAAAACCTTTTGTACACTATAGAGGCCACATTTTCTGTCCAATACTCTTGAAAAATGGTCAGAATGTTTGTCTTGATTATATCTTGAAATAGTATGAAAATGTGCCATGTTTGGTCAAAAACTAGGTCACCAGGTCAGATCTAAGAAAAACGTTGTGTATGCTCTAGAGGCCATAATTTCTGTCCAGTACTCTTGAAAGTTGGTCAGAATGTTTGCCTTGATAATATCTCTGACTAGTTTGAAAATAGGTCATGTCGGGTGAAAAACTAGGTCACTAGGTCAAATCTTAGAAAAACCTTGTGTAAGCTCCAGAAGCCACATTTTCTGTCTGATACTCTTGAAAGTTGGTCAGAATGTTTGCCTTGATAATATCTCTGACTAGTTTGAAAATAGGTCATGTCGGGTGAAAAACTAGGTCACTAGGTCAAATCTTAGAAAAACCTTGTGTAAGCTCCAGAAGCCACATTTTCTGTCTGATACTCTTGAAAGTTGGTCAGAATGTTTGTCTCGATGATATCTCAGTTGAATTTGAAAATGGGTCATGTTGGGTCAAAAACTAGGTCACCTAGTCAAATCTTAGAAAAACCATGTGTACACTGTTGTGGCCACATTTTTTGTTCAATACTCTTTTAAAGTTGCTCAGAATGTTTGCCTTGGTAATATCTTGGATGAGTTTGAAAATGGGTCATGTTGGGTCAAAATCTAGGTCACTAGGTCAAATCTTAGAAAAACCTTGTGTATGCTGTAGAGGCCACATTTTCAGTCCAATACTCTTGAAATTTGGTAAGAATGTTTGTTCTGATGATATCTTGGACCAGTTTCAAAATGTGTCATGTTGGCTAAAAAACTAGGTCACTAGGTCAAATCTTAGAAAAACCTAGTGTACGAATGACTCTCAAAAAAAGCCTTTTGCAAACACTGTTTGAAAATGAGAAAATGTTAGTATCCAGCATTTTTTCCCTTTTTCAGAATGTTTTCTACCCCTTTGAAAGACCAGTTCCACAGCTTGATCCACATATTATTTGTTTTATGCAGAAGGTTCAGACTAATGAGTTTAAAATTTTATTGTTTGGTAATACATATATCTCACAAGATGTTGGAAATTGGTTGTGCTTGGTCAAAAGGCTCAGGTGAGCGACTCCAGGGCCATCATGGCCCTCTTGTTACTAATAAATTTTAAAACTTTATCATTATTTGATTTATATCAAAACTTTCCTGTATGTAGAATTCCTATCACATTGCTACATAGGTGGATGGCAAAACTCTGGAATGATGTCATTTCTACAGCAGTGAAATCAGCTATTATGAAAGGTAAAGAGGGGACAGTTGACAGCCATGGCAAAGTGACCAGCACTGCCCTGTTTGTGCTCCTACAAAGGGTTATAGTGCCAGGCTGTCCCCTTACAGGGGCAGGTAAGTGTCCTGAACAGCTGTCAGTGATTTTGGGAATTGTTCATATTGAAATTACTGGCTGAGGACAAATTAATCCTTTACCAAACAATCCTGGGTTTTAATGACCCTGAGAAAATGCCTTTTGAAAACATTGTGGGAAAAGGAGAAAATGCTGGTAACCAGCATTTTCTCCTTTTCCCACAATGTTATCTATCTTTCCCTAAACAAATTTCTATTTTTCAGTCACATTTATTTTGTCGTCTGCAAATGCTTTCAATTTGGACTAGTCTGAAATTTTGTCGTTTGGTAAAGAGTTCAACAATGAAGTTAAATTGTGGATGACTTTATGAAAATATTGCTATCTTCATTGTAAAATAACTTTGTTTTATTCATGATTTTATTCATACCATGAATACTTCGTACTCATGGCACATACCTATATCCTGCTGAATATATGTTGGATTATGCCGTCATCCATCACAAAAATATATTTATTCAATTTCATGAAACTTAATGGGGATTATATGACTTAAACCATTAATAAAGAAGGATAGAGTGTTGTTCAAGATCAGACTGCATGGTATTTTCTGGCTGATCTTGGTCTACTTTCTCAGAAAAATGCAACGATAATTAGATATGTTGTATAAAACTTAACAAAACACTGTAATAATGAATACATTTTGATTGTAGAAAAAGAGGACTATCTGAAACAGTTTCAAGGCAGTAATGAACTGGATATACCACTAAATAAAACTGACAAGTCACAGAACGTAAATGTGGTGGGGGTACATGTAAGTCAGCGACGTCCACTTTATGATGTAAAACACCAGGCAAACGAAGAAACCACTTCTCCCAGACCGAAACATAGGTAAGATTGAAGTTATGTTTAAAACCTTATTCCCTGCAGATGGTACTCATATTTTGAGCCTTGCAACAAAGTTTGTAAGATGTGTTTTCGCCACATGTAAAATTTTGCGGGATATTTGACTCCCTGTTCAGAAATTAGGGGGCCAAAACTGGAGGTCAAATTTCTTTTTCGTGATTTTTAAATGAATGATGCATTAATAATTATTTGATGTTGCTTTGTTTATGTTTTATTGACATCACCAAATATCAATAATTATGTTCAGTCATACAGACAATGAACTTTGTTTCTTTCTGTGGAAAACGACAGCCTTCATAAGAAATGCCATCAAAAGTTGTTGTTTATACAGTGCAGAAGACATTTTATGCCATGTAAAATCTTTCTTCAATACTTATAAAAGGTTGGCCTGCCATGATGTTGGTTAGATTTACTACATAGATTAGCATTTTTGCTTTGTGGTGCTAAAATTGACTTCAAAAGTTATCATATCTCTGGAGCATTTGACATTTAACTCTTTACCACACAATCCCGACTTTTAACGACCCTAAAAAGGAAACCTTTTGAAAACATTGTGGGAAAAGGAGAAAATGCTGGTAACCAGCATTTTCTCCTTTTTCCACAATGTTCTCTACCTGTCCCATAACAAAGTTCAATTTTTAAGTCACATTTAATTTGTCGTCTGCAAATGCTTTCAATTTGGATTAGTCTAACATTTTGTCATGTGGTAAAGAGTTAACATCTAGGAATAGTCAATGTGTCTTCGAAGCTTGAAATTATGTTATGAGACTATATTGGTTCCCAGTTTAGAATTGGATACCATTACAACTGGTACCCACTTGTGCTGTGGAACTTCGAGATTGCAGTAAGAAACCAGTTAAATTTATCATTCAGATTCATCACCTTTTTTTTCTGTCATATACTCGGGTAAATGAATTTTGATCTGATTGTGTTAAAAAAGATGCAACTATATAATTTCAGGAGACAAGTGAGTAAAAATTGAATCAAAAACGCGAAAAATGTGCTCCAGAAAGAGCACTGTTGTAAGGACTTGTTTCTTTTGCCACAATTTTTCCTTAGTATTGATGTTTTAAACCTTATTTCAAATTCAGTGTCCACATTTCACCTTCCTTCTGTAGATTTGTTTCTGGAGATAATGAGTATAATCAGTAGTTAAGAAATGGCAAAATTTTAGACTCATCCAATTTGAAAGTATTTGCAACTAACAAATTTTAGGTGACAGACATTAGAAGACACCTTTGAAAAGTCAGAAAACATTGTGGGAAAAGGAGAAAATGCTGGTTCCCAGTATTTTCTCCTTAACCTAGAATGTTCTCAAAAGCGTTTTTTTCTCAGGGTTGTTAAAACTTTAGATTGTGTCGTACAGGGTTAACAAAATACGTCCTCATTTGTTTCAGAAATTCCATTGAGGGAGATGGTAGATTCCAATTCACTCAGACAGTAACAGCTAACTCCAATCCGAAGAGAAGAAGCCTGTCAGAGACCTATCTTGAACAGGCAGAGAAAATAGAGATTCCTGTTGTACATCTCCAAGGAGAGACTTCTGATTTTCAACCCAAAGTTCCAAAACTGGAAATTCGTTCTCCTGTGTTGGGGTTGACAGTAACCCTGCCCTCAAATCATGGCATGGATTCTGGTATTAATCCCTTGACATCAGGGGCAAACAACAATGATGCCCCTGCGAGACGCTCCACTTTCTCGACACACAGTCGTATACCACTGTCTATATCCAAGAGATCAAGGTCTTCGGAGACAATTCACAGAAACCAGGGTCAGGGAAGAAATAACTCATTTCGACCAACTAGTCCTTTTTCCTTCTCCCTAACTACGCCCACCTCTTCTCTGTTTTCGTTCAAGTTTCTTGATAACAATAATAAAGATGACAGAACTAGACAGTTTATGTTCGATTCAGCCAGAGAAAGTCAGTGCTAGAATATAGAAAAGAATTTTTCTGTGATTTTCTTGCAAATTATTTACATTTATAGATACTGTGAAACCTGAAAGATAACTTGAATTCTAATAGTACAATTTAAAGATACATCCTTACAGCCAGAGAGAAAAAATGCAGTTGAAACTTGCTATTAAGTAGAGTGGTTTAGAATTTAATCAGCTGTGTAAATATAGATAAATTAGGGATATGAATGGTTTAAGGGATAAAGAAACTCAAGATGTTTGTCTTCGATTTAAAAGCGGAAATGACAACTGTGATTTCTTTGACAGCCTCCAGAAAATGAAATGCATTTTTTATCGGTTGTAATCTGTGCAACCTTGCAATTGTCAGGGGCAACATTTGGCATGAATATACAAGATAAATTATTGTTTCATAAAATAAAGGTGAAATGGGTTAAAAACTTGCTGAAAACGAGTATAGATGTATCTTTAAAGTTATTGGGTCAATTGTCTCTGATAGATCTTGATTTGCAGGTTAGCCCTTTACCACACAATCGCGAGTTTAACCCACCCTGAGAATGAAGGCTTTTTAAAACATTGTGGGAAAAGGAGAAAATGCTGGTAACCAGCATTTTCTCCTTTTCCCACAATGTTTTCTATCTATTCAAGGACAAGTACTATCATTTGAAAAACATTTGAATTGTCCTCTGTACATTCCTTCAGTATGGATGAGTTCAAAATTTTGCTGTGTGGTAAAGGGTTAAACACATACAATCATTCAACCCTTTACCAAATGACCAAATTTTAGACTTGTCCATAGTCAAAGTATTTGCTGACAATAAATTGATTGTGGCTGAAATAGTGACAACTGTCTTTGCAAAGATAGAATGTTAGTAAAGGAGCAAAATGCTGCTTACCTTCATTTTCTTCTTTTTCAACAGTGTTTTTTAAAATCTTTCTTCCTCAAGGTTATTAAACTGTGGATTGTTTGGTAAAAGGTTAACAGATAGAGGTCAAGGTCAATTTACTACATAATTGTAGAAAAATGTAAATTCAAAGCATAATCTAGGGCTCTTATCTTTTGCTGAACAAAAGTCAAGCTTTTTGTTGTCAATGTGTCTAGTGTTAGTAGATCAAGAAATGGCATACATTTGCAGATGATAAAACATTAGACTTGTCCATGCTGATCGTGTCTGCAGAGAATAGATAAAGGCTGGTTCAGTTTGTCCTTGGAAGGGTAGAAAAAGGTGTGGAAAAAGGATAAAATTCTGGTTCATAGCATTTTCTTCTTTTCCCACAATGCTTTCCAGATTCCTCATCTCTCAAAATTCCAGACAGTGTAGACCATAGATCACACTGGAAGTTCTAAGCAGTCTGATCATGGTCTAAATTGTCCCCAATCATGCAGTCCTACAGGGAACTAGAGTCAGAAATGAATGAGTTACTCTTTACCAGATACAAAATTTTTGGTCTCTGACCATTATGAAAGTATTTGCAGAGGACAAAATATATGAGCCAGGCTTACCTGGGCCGAAACTTTTCGCCATTGGTCAATTTTCTGTTTGTCCAATGACCAGTCTACCTCATGGTTAAGTTGATTGTTAAAAAAAGTGGCTACTATGGATTCATGATTATGTGATGGCTTGATTGATATCATGGATCACGGAGATGCATTAAGCCCCCTTTTCCCAGATTATGGCTCATATATTTTAAATCATAAGATTTATGTTTGACCCAGTAGAAAATATTGTAAAAGCAGCAAATGGTGGTAACCAGCATTTTCTTCTTTTCCCACAATTCCTATTAAAACTGTCTTCCTTATGGTGGTAAAAACAACAGGTCAGAATTAAATAATCTGCTAGCTGGATCTAGGAGTGATGCAGTAGGACTATGCTGAAAAATGGTACAATATTTAACCCCAAATTTTTAGCTGCACTGGTCTGCAGCCAGTTAGCTTGTCATGGCCTAGTGTCCATTGTGCACCTTTGCATATGTTAAGTTTTATTTCAAACATCTAATTTTATTTCAAACATCTTCTTCTTGAAACTACCCATTCTATTTTGAAGAAACTTCACAGAAATGATCCTGCCATGGCTCTCTTTAGAATTTCTTAAAAAAAAAATTGATGCCAATTAAAACTCTGGTTGCTGTTGCAACAGAATTGAAAAATACTGAAAATCTTTAAAAATGTTCTTGTCTGAAATCAGAAAACCTAGGGCCACCAAATTTGAAAGGTAGCCTCATATAATAGAACTCTACTAAATTCGTCAACTTATGGCCCTGAGGACAAAACTGGCCCTACCCCAGGGGTCACAAGTTTTACATTGGGCCCATGCAGTGAAAACTTAAAAAATCTTTTTGATCCTTACTCTATTGCCTATGGCTACCAAATGTAGCATGCACTTTCAGAAATTAGACCTCTAACAAGATTGTCCCATTTCTTGCCATGTAGTAAAAAGTGGCCCTGCCCCCCAGGGTTACAAGTTTTGCATGGGCTTTTTAAACTGAAAACTAAAAGAATCGTGTGTTTCCTAATTGTAAGGTCTATATTTACAAAATTTTATATGTTGCTTCATAAAGTGGACCTGTAGCAAGGTGATTAAAACTATAGCCATGGGGCTAACATGTTTTTCAAAGGCTTAAACAGTCAACACTTTTAAAATTTTCTAGCAATACATGAAGTTAATATGACTCAAGTTTTTATATTGATCGAGGGAAATGACTCCTGTAATAATAGATATATAGCTTGTTACCATTTAACTCCCTTGATTATCAAAACCTATCGGTTTTTTTTGCTCCAGAACTTAACCATTCATGCCACTGAAAAAATGTTTTCTGCTGCTAAATCTTGGAAATCTTGTCAGAGCACTCTTTGTTAGAGTTCATTGATATTTAGCATTAAAGATACTTGATTAGACCTGCTTGTATTCCTTGTTTTTTTGTATTAGAGTTTAATGCAGTTTTAATGGCTTAGGTCATGTCAGGATGGCCAGTGCGGCTACACATGCATTTTCTGGCTTTCTCACACAAGTTTAAATTCCAAGCCACTTACTACTTTCTCACATGCATCAGAGGTCAGCAGTGACAATCACCGAAAAGAAAGTTTGCCAGGTATCCAACCCTCAACTACTAAGTCATGAGTCAGATACACTAACCACTGACCTACCCAGCCGTGCTATTTGCATTCACTGGCATAACCTTGCATTTGAAAAAGATGTTACTTTTTCTATGAAAACTTATTGCTATGCACATTTCTTATGATTTATATATCTGTCAATGCCAGTTAAGTGCCTAATGCATTTGAGCTATGCTCTATGAAAAGGGGGCTTAATGCATTTGTGAAAAGTATCGACCCATGTCGGCCTGCGCAGTCCGCTACCTTTAAATTTTCTGCTTATCAAGGGATAATTCTACCCTGTGATTCAGTTGGTCAGTTCACAAAATGAATTTTATGGATTCTTAACTATGTGATGACTTGCTTGGTAGAATGCATTAAAGAGATGCATTAGGCCCTCTTTTTACCAGAGCATGGCTCATTTATTGAAAAGGCAGTGGAGCGATACGGAGCCATCATGGCCTTTTTTAACTCTTTACCAAACAGTAAAATGTTGGACTTGACTAAATTGAGACGACAAATGTTGCTAAAATCATGATTTTTGTTACCAGCATTTTCTCCTTTTCATGCAATGTTTTCAGTAGCCTTCTCTTTCATTAAAAGGGTCATTAAAAGTGGAGATTGTTTGGTAAAGGGTTACCAGAGGATGAAATTTTAGACTCAAAGTAACTTCAAGCCTGAAGTAAGAGGATTTGTCTCTGAATGGATAGAAAACAATGTAGGAGAGGAGAAAATACTTGTGAAAATGCTGGTTACCAGCATTCTTTCCTTTCTCCACAGTGTTTAAAAAAAAACAAAAAAACTCTTAGTAACAGTTGTTGGCGCTTTGCCACCCAATCACAAGTTTTAACAGCCCTGAGGTAGAAGCTTTTGGAAAACGTTGTGGGCAAAGGAGAAAATTCTGGTACCCAGCATTTTCTCCTTTTCTCACAATGTTTTCTAGCCTTACAGAGACAAATTCTATCATTTTAGCCACATTGAAGTTGTCGACTGTAAATGTTTTTTTAATTTAGACCAGTCTAAAATTTTGTCATTTGGTAAAGATTTAAAGCTTGGCATAGCGTGGTAAAGGGGTAACCGGTATTGCTATGCCTTCAGTAAGGAGAGGGATAAAAAGAGAAAATTGCTCTGATCAAGCATTTTTCTCACTAGCTGCAACAGTTTCTGGTGTGTATGTATACCCATAGTTGTTTTGCATTTATTGACAGTAGATGTTTCTTTGCTTTTTTACATTTGGTTTTTTTTTAAGCCAGACTGGTTCAAAATCAGTGTATGTGGTTAGTGAGTCTACAGGATAGATCTGATTTTTATTTACAATTTTGTTGTTTGCATGTTTAGCCAGTTACTTAACACTTAAGCTGCTGAATAAATGAAACACAAATCCCTATTCAGTACTAAAAGCCCAAACATTGAGGTTTCAAAGTTGATTTCACCGGAAAGAAAATACCGTATCGGAGAGTGTAGATCAAGATCAGACTGCACAGAACGTGCAGTCTGATCTTTGATCTACACTGTGCGCAAAAGGTCAGCGGGTCGCGATAAGCAGCTTAAGGGTTAAGTTGTGCTGTTATTCTATTGGCATTGAATTTATTACATTTTAGCCAGTCAAGCCCAACTAAAATGGCAATGATAGGAACCCTTTCATAAGAACTATATGAACACATGAATGTATTTTTTTATCATATTCCTATAAATACCTTTTTTTATTGTCAACTTATATTAGGGTAATACTGTTTTATTTGAAAGTTGTTTAATTGTTCATTTTTATTTTTTTATTTATGCAGTGAATTACTTATACAAAACACTTGACTGGAGCCAAACACATTTTTTGTCAGTAACTGTTGTTCAGTCAAATGTGACTGAAAATCAGTTTAAAATGTATATGGTGAAATTCACATATGCTGGAGGAATTTGTTGTGAAATATTTACCTGTAGAAATTTTAAAAAAAAAAAAGTCACATGAATTTTGTGCTGCACTGGAAAATTTGTATAATACATTTTTACAACATCTGGTTAGGGTTGGCACTGTCCATATGAAAAGATAGTTTCTTTGCAAAATAAAAACAGAGAGGAACATGAGAAGCAATGTTAGCATAAAGACAGAATAACTCGGAAACTTTGTTTTTATCTCAAGAATTTTGTTGTCATCCTAAAGCTTCATGTAGACATACATGTATTGGGGTGTAGCTGTCACAGATGGCTTATTAAAACATTGTGGAAAATGGAAAACTTGTTCATTATGAGAAATTTCTGGATTTTTTTTTTTTTTTTTTTTTTTAATCGCTGCACCATTATGATTATTATGATGATCTAATCTTGTATCATTTCTTTGCATTTGTCCGTCTCAGTCGCACTCGGCTGTAATGCACTCAGCTGTAAACTATGAGGTCACTGGTTTGAATCCCTTGATCAACCAATTTCTTTCTGAGGACTGATGATAGTCATTGCAACAGGATCCATTCCTCTCTCACTGCTGATCATTGTTTTGACAATGGTTATGTGGGAAAGCAGCCAATGGTTTGGACAGAATATTCTGGAAAGTACTGGTAAAGGAACTTAAAATATGCATAGGTGCACTGGCAGCCGCAATATAACTAAAATAACATTGGAAAGGGGGTTGAATACCAAAAAAATAAATTTTTTTTTGCATTTAAGTTAGAGTATAGCATATTTGTGTGGTAACCAGCATTTTCTCCGTTTACCACAATGTTTTTTGCCCTATTAAAGACATATCCATACATTTGAACCACTTTCTATTAACTCTTTGCCAAACGACACAATTTTGGACTCAACAAAATTGAAAGCATTTGCAGACAACAAAGCAAATGTAATTCAAATGATGATTTCTGTCTTTGATGGGGAAGAAGACATTGTGGGAAAAGGAGAAAATGCTGGTTACCAGCATTTTCTTCTTTTCCCACAATGTTTTCAAAAGCCTTCTTTTCAAGAGTCATTAAAATTCGGGATTGTGTGGTAAAGGGTTAATTGTTTGCCAATGCTTTCAATATTGAGAAGTCTAAGATTTTGAGGTTTGATAAAGAGTTGAAGCAGATTTTTTATTTCAGTGTGATGTCATTGTTCTACAAAACTGTTGTGTGTATTGCCTGTGATGTTTCTATATGAATCAAACACGGTACCAAGCTTTATAATGTGTTAGTGGCCTAGTGTTTTGGTGTTCACTTGTTGTGTGAAATAGATCCAGATGTGTTTATTTTGTTACTTAGCTGATACTTTTAATGCCCAATTAACCTTTATCTTGCTAAATAAGTGAAATAAAAATTTCAAGCCGATAAATAACTCCTTACCAGACAGTGTAGATCCAAGATCAGACTGCACATTCTTGATCTACACTGTCCCCAAAAGGTGAGGCGTGCTTAGCAGCTTAAAGGTTATCTTTTTTTCCATAAACTAGGGTAAAGAAGGCTTTTGAATACATTATGGGAAAAGGAGAAAATGCTGGTAACCAGCATTTTCTCCTTTTACCACAATGTTTTCTATCCTTCCAAAGACATATGACAGGATTTTCTACTTTTCTCACAATGTTTTTTATCCTTTCAAAGACAACTCTGATTATATTAGTCACATCTTATTTGTTGTTCGCAATGGCTTTCAATATGGGCCAGTCTACGTATTGTTGTCTGCCAAAGAGTCGTCATATAATTCTTAGTAGATGACTGTTATTGTCATGCAATAGACCACTTCTTGAAAAACATTGTTGGAAAAAGAGAAAACACTTAAAAAGTGTCTAGATCTTCATGAAGTTTAACCCACTACCACACAGTGCCGAGTTTTAACGCGCCTGGGAAATTAAACTTTTGAGAACATTGTAGGAGAAGGAGAAAATGCTAGTAACCAGCATTTTCTCCTTTTCCCACAATGTGTTCAAACCTTTTAGAATCAAATCCAATCGTCTGAGCCACATTTAATTTGTCATCTGCATATGCTTTGAACTTGGATCAGTCTAAAATTATGTCATATGGTAAAGAGTGAAGTAAATGTGGGCCATGCTTTGTGAAAAGGGGGCTTAATGCATCTGCAAAAAAGTATCGACCCATTTAAGCCTGCGCAGTCCGTGCAGGCAGACATGGGTCGAAACTTTTTGCCATTGGTCAATTTTCTGCTTGTTGAAGGACAATTTTACCTCAAGATCCAGTCGATTGTTAGATAAAAAAAAAACCCAGGATTTTATGGATTCATAATTATGTGATGGCTTGCTTGTTATAATGCATTACGGAGATGCATTACGCCCCCTTTTGCCAGAGGATAGCTGACATATTTAGATTTAGATCTACATGAAGTTTTACCTAAGCAATATACCGTTATATACTGATTAAAAAAGTGACACACAATATAATTGTGGTACCATTAAAACTGAAAGGAATGGGTTGAATAGACAACTTGTAACCTCTGTTCGTGTTATTAAACTGGAGTATGTATTCAGATGTTTCCCAGGTCATTTTGTCTTCATACAACTATGATTATTATAAGAAAACATTGCAGCAGGTCTTACTGCTCAACTTCGGAATTAACCCTTTACTGAACAATCCTCTGTTTTAATCCTTTCCCCTACAATCCCAAATTTTAATCACCCTGTGAAAGAAGGCTTTTGAAAACATTTTGGGAAAAGGAGAAAATGCTGGTAACCAGCATTTTCTCCTTTTCCCAAAATGTTTTATACCGTTTCATTGAGCTGCATTAAATTTGGTATCTGCAAATGCTTTCAAATTGGACAAGCCGAAATAAAATGTTGTCGTTTGGTAAGGAGTTAATCCTGAGGAAGCAGGCTTCATCTGAGCTAGATTTAGACCGGTCCAAATTGAAAGCATTTGTAGACAACAGCCTAAATGTTTCTCAAAACATTCTGTCTTTCAGAGGTTACAAGACACTGAAGGAAAAAGAGAAAATACTACTTACCGGCATTTTCTCTTTTTTCCCACAGTATTTTCAATAGGCTTCTTCTTGGGGATCATTCACTTCTGGATTTTTTTTATAAAAGATTTACTAAAATGGTTGCCTGCAGATGCTTTAACTCTTTACCACACAATCATGAGTTTTAACAACCCGGAAATTGAAGGCTTTTGAAAACATTGTGGGAAAAGGAGAAATTGCTGGTAACCGGCATTTTCTCCTTTTCCCACAATGTTTTCTATCCTTTCAGAGGCAAACTTCATCATTTGAGGAACATTTCATATGTCGTCTGCAATATCTTTCAATTTGGACCAGTCCAAAATTTTGTTGTTTGGTAAAGAGTTAATGAACTAAACTATTCAAATGATTATTTATTTGGACAACTGACATTTCACGGTATCATGTTTAGTACAGTTATTTGCCAATTTATTATCTACTCTGAGCAGTTAATTCCATTGCCATATTTTACATTTTATTGATTACAAGCTTTGTATAGTGTTATCTGATTAAACATGGGGAAAAGAGTATTTACAAGAAATGAAATGTTGTTGTTGTTGTTTCTATAGTTGTTTAGCCCCTGGTCAAAGGCCAGTGATAGGTAAACAACAAATACTAAGGCATGGATGTTATAGAAAAAAAGTTATTCTTTTTTTAACACATTGGCCAAAGGCCAGCGAGCTCATGTGCCTGTCTGTGCATAAATGCGTCAGTCAGTCCGTCCCTGTGTGTCTTAACTCTTTACCAAACGACAACATTTTGTTCGCAGACGACATATCTGATATTGCCCATTAAGTCAGATTTGTTTTCGATAGGACAGAGGCATACCAAATTTTGTATGAAGCTTCATCTAACAGCCATCTACCAAGATTGTCCCAATTATAGCCATAAATATAACGATATAATAGGCTCTGGCCCGGGGGTCACAAGTCTTACATGGACTTGAACACTGATAATTAAAAGAATCTTCTAGTTCCTAACTGTAAAGTCTAGGTTGTCCACATTTTGCATGTAGTTTCATCTGGTGGACTCGCAGCAAGATTGTTTAACCTTTTCCCAAACAACAAATTTTAGCCCCTTCCAAATTGAAAGCATCTGCAGACGATAAATTTGGAAGTGGTACAAATGAACTTAAGTTTATTTGACAGGGTAGAAAACATTGCGGGAAAAGGAGAAAATGCTGGTTACCAGCATTTTCTCCTTTTCCCACAATGTTTTCAAAAGGCCTCTTCCTCAGGGATGTGAAAACATGGAACTGTTTGGTAAAGGGTTAAAATATAGCCAGGGGGTCATTCCTAGGGTAGCCTGGGTTCCACTCCGATCATTTTTCCTTCTCGTATTCGGACGTTACTGAGTGAAAAATGACGTCATTTTTTTTTTTTGCAATGTAATGTCCGAATATATAAAAGGAAAAAAAATGAAAGGACTGGAACTCGGGCTAATTTCATATCTGAAACTTACGAATCATTTGTCGTTAAACCTTACAAAAATGAGCCTTTTTTAGATATCATTACACATAACCTCCTGTATACGACTTTCTTTGGCTTGAAGCTGATTACTTTCAAAAGTACTGTGGCAAGATTAATCCTTTACCACACTATCCCGACTTTTAACGACCCTGAATGGGAAGCCTTTTGGAAACATTGCAGGAAAAGGAGAAAATGCTGGAAACCAGCATTTTCTCCTTTTCCCACATTGTTTTCTACCCTTTAAATGACAAGTTTCATGCTTTAAGTAACATTTATTTTGTCGTCTGCAAATGCTTTCAATTTCGACTAGTCTAAAATTTTGTCGTTTAGTAAAGAGTTAAAAGCAGTTTCTCCTATTGCTACAATTTTTCAGCTGTCTTTGCATTTAAACATTATGTTGAATATCCATATTTTTTAATTGGACGCTTTGGAATCGAGTTCATCAAATTATGTTGTAAGACATCAAGATCTAAGACATCAAGACAACTTTCCCGCCCTGGTAGATCAGTGGTTAGCGTATCTGACTCGTGACCTGGTGGTTGCGAGTTCGATACCCGGTTGAGGCAAACTTTTTTTCCAGCGATTTTTCACCTGTCAACTGATTCATATGAGAAAATTAGTCAGAGACTTGGAAAGAAAGTTGTGTCAGTACTGGTGTGAAAAAACCAGGAAATACCTGTGTAGGTGTACTTGCCGCCGTGTTATGACCTAAGCTGTTAAAATGGCGTTAAACTCCAATACAATCAATCTATCAAGCAACTCAAAAAATGAAATTCAAAAGAACGTACAAACGTGAATCCAGTATCACATATCTCGAATCGGGTGAATGTTAAGGTATATGTAGCAAGCTGGGAAAATCTTTACCAATAATTCAGATTAAATCTTTGAGCAGGAGAATAGCCACGTGGACACCGTCCTTCAACATCAATTTCGCAAAAAAAACTTCTCGAAGAGAGGGAGAACACACACACACACACACACACACACACACAAAAGCATGGAAGTTAGACCGTCAACCTTCCATTCATGTATCACGGGATGCCACCTCACCTGCCTTTGCACTTCGCCATCGTCTTCATCGTTACTATTTGCCTAGCCTCGACTCCCCTGGTTATTACATTATTATTGTTCACTTCATATGTCGGTTTAACTGGATTATCTTAAAACCATAAAACATACAGAAATGCACCCAGACACTTGCAAGCTGTTCCTTTTTAGTTGGATTGTCTACTCCTAAAAAAGAATATGTGTGGGATCTATTGAGGTCGGCAAAACTTTCCAGTAAATATGATGCTATTTGATGTATTCTCCATGAGATAGAACAAGAAAGGATGATCACACCGGAAGCTCACTTTCTCAGCCGGAAGTAACATCATTCGAGACATCATGGCGGTCGCCGCAGCTGCCTCTGTTCCTTCTTCACTGACGTCAATAAACGCTTTATGAATGATGTCTGTGATAGGAGTGCTGTCTGATTCAAACATACCAGTCAGATTAACCTTGTTGTGGTCGAAAAGGTCGGAAATACCCATTTCTTGCAAAGCCAGCTTCACTTCACTTCTGATTGCCATTTTGAATTTTGGAAAATAGAGATCCACACAGTGCTTTCGGCCTTTCTTCAACTTCTGGCAAGTTTCCTCAAGATGTTCCCATGTCATCAAACGTTCCACTGAAGCTAAACCGTCAACACTGTTAGGTAGCAGAACGACCATTTTGATTGTTTGTCCTTTGTACGGTATCGCCACTGCAGAGAAGGCCAATGCTTCATTTGTCACGTAGGGTATTTGTAAACTGGCTTTCATCATCTTAACCTTGACATTTTCTCTTGCACTAACATTAAAATCTATTTCCATTGTGTCTTCTGATCTGAAGGGTTTCTCCCATAATCCCTTAAAATAGATGGCGTTGACAAGCACCATTTTGGTGTTTGGCGTTATTGTCCCTGGTGCTAACAGATCCTTGATTTTGTCATTCGTCTGCTTCTCTACCCATTCATTGATAATTGTGCAACAAGCTTCTGGCTTGGTTGTAAAATCAATAGCCTCAATTGATCCGCCGTAAAATTTGTCCAACGATTTTACAAAAGTCTCAAGCAGTTTCAGATCTTTCCTTGTAAAAAGTTTGTTCGCAGAGCTCGCTTCAACGCCTGTCCCCGATGCTCTTAAAAACTGCTCATTGAGGGTTTTAACGACTTCATGAGCATTGCCTTCATTCTGAATCCCGAGAACGTTGTGGATTTGCATGAAAGTCTCGCCTTTGGCTCCAAGACAAACAAGCATTAAAGCAGACGCCATGCTATGAGGTGAGAAAAAGAAATTCTCCTTTCCAGCTGCAAGAATTTTGTTTAACTGAAGAGAAAACTTTTGTAAATTACAGTCACCGCTTGCCATCTTCTAACTTGATTTTCCTTTAGTACAACGAAAATTTGTCTAATCCTGGTGAATTTATTCCTGTGTATAATTTTCGAACATAAAGTTTCGAATAAGTACATGTATCTTTTATCTCCGCTTATTGCTTTACCAAACGACAAAATTTTAGACTTGTCCAAATTGAAAGCATTTGCAGACGACAAAATAAATGCAACTGAAAAACATAAATTTGTTTTGGGAAAGGTTGGAAAACATTGTGGGAAAAGGAGAAAATGCTGGTTACAGCATTTTCTCCTTTTCCCACAATGTTTTCTAAAGGCTTCTTTCTCAGGGTCGTTAAAAGTCGGGATTGTGTGGTAAAGGAATAAATTATACGACTTTTCGATTTGAGGAGATATAATAAATTATGACACACACCCCCAGTTGGGCAGCCTTCTGACAAAAGGTGGTTTAATGCATCCCCGTGATCCATTACACGTACCAAGCAAGTCATCACATATTTATGGATCCATAATCGGCTGTATCCGGAGATAGAATAGTCCAATGGACATGGAGAAAATTTAACAAAAGGAAAAAAGTTTCGACACAGATCAGCCTGCGCAGACTGATCATGGTACATGATACATTTTGCAGATGCATTTAGCCCCTTTTCACGGAGCATGGCTTATTTATGACTTTTATCTCTCTAACGGAACACTTGAGTCTTTTTTGTCAACAAGGTTTGTTAAAGTAGCATGGAAGTGGATATCGTAGAGCAAGTTTTTTTTTTTAGAAAATCGTAATAAAAATTGATGAATTTATATTTGCCTGCCATTATAGCTTTTAACCCTAAGGCTGCTAAGCGCGACTCACTGACCTTTTGCGGACAGCGTAGATCAAGATCAGACTGCACAGAACGTGCAGTCTGATCTTGGATCTACACTGTCCGATAAGGAGATATATTTTTTTCCTAAAATAAGTTTGAAATAGCATTATTCGGGTTCTTACTGTCGGTTTGAAAATTTTGTTTCACATATTCAGCAGAATAAGGGTTAACTCTTTACCACACGAGCAAAATATCATTTTGTCCTAATTGGAAGCATTTGCAGACGTCAAATGTAGTTCAAAAGATGAAATTGGTCTTTGATAGGGTAGTAAACATTGTGGGAAAGGGAGAAAATGCTGGTTACCAGCATTTTCTCCTTTTCCCGCAATGTTTTCAAAAGGGTCGTTAAAACTCGTAATTGTGTGGTAAAAAGGGTAAACTAAATAGAGAGAGAAATACAATGTAGATAAATTGTCCCATTTTTTAAGAATATTGTTTTTTGTAAAATGGTTATTCGGGGGTAGCGGTTATTTCACAACAAATGATAAACACATTTTAACCCTTTACCGACAAAATGTTGGACTTTTCTCAGTTCAAAGCCTTCGAAGACAAACATCAAAACGGCTGAAATAATGGAATTTGTCTTTGAAACGATGGAAATCATTGTGTGAAAAGGAGAAAATGCTGGTACCCAGCATTTTCTCCTTTTCCAACAATGTTTTCAAAAGCCTTTTTCCTTAGGGTCGTTGATATTCCTGTGCGTTTACATTTGCCAGTGTGGTAATGGCCCTTTTCATATAAAATTTATGCTACGTTTTAATCGTCCACTCTTCTTATTACCCTTCACCAAACAATCTAACTACCCTGAAACAGAAGGTTTTTGAAAACATTGTGGGAAGAGGAGAAATGCTGGATGGTAACCTGCATTTTTTTTTTTTGTTTTTTTTTTTTGTTTTTTGTTTTTTTTGTTTTTTCATTTTTTCCACAGTGTTTTTTACCTTTTTTTAAAGTAAAATACATGTATCATCAAATCGCAAAACGTATTTTGTCTTTCATCCCAATGTTGTCAAATCATCATTGCTTTCAGCAGCTGAGTCGTATTATGAAGGTAAGAGTCTTTGGTTTGTTAGTACACGTATAAACCTGGCATGAATATACAAGTAGTAAGATAATAGAGTCTTGTAGTATTTTTTTTTTTAATGTATGTCACAGTTTCACTACGAATATCAAAGTTGAGGAAGAAATATATATATATAGCGAAATGTATGATCCTTGGCACTGATTCGTCATCTTTTTGTTCATGTCCGTGGTGCGTTTCCAATTCCAAGAACCGCTTTATACGAGCCAGTTCCATATTTTCCAACTGCAAAATAGACAGATGATAAATTTGAGCCGTGCTCTGGCAAAAAGGGGCATAATGCATCTTTGTGATGCACTGTACCCAGTAAGTCATTACATAATCAGGGATCAGTGGACAGTGTGAATCAGAGATCAGACTGCACGGTCTGTGCAGTCTGATCTTGATCGTCACTGTCCACAAAAGCTGTTTGTGTCGCCTACAGTATGGAAAGAGTTAGAAGCGGATGAAGACATTTAGTTGTATATACCTAAATGCATTGAAAAGATACGAAATATGGTACATATTATCCGCTATATACTCCGCTACTTAGAACATATGTTTAAGTATATAATCGTCGCTTATTTGTCCACTGCCTGAAAAGGGAGAAATTCTCATTTTGCCACCATATCTTTGAACGTATTCATTCACTTTTTATAAGGCAGATAACAACATCACTTACTATCACCAGGTTACATACTTCAGCAGTTTGTTGCAATCATCCGTTTGTGTGCTTGATTTGTTTTTTGTTACATGTCTGAAATCTTTCCAGCTCAAATACATGCGTCGCGCGCCGATAAAATATCACACACGACGGAAAAAATACGTAACTGCGCGATGCCAAATATAGTTTTCAAATAAGGTATGGTGATGTATCTCACGCGTGGAATACGTACGTATTGATTAGTGAGGTGATTGGTCAAAATTTTACGCTACAATATTAGTCCGCCATTCATAAACACGAAGTTACCAGCCACTATACCTTTATTTGTTTTATATTCGAATAAAATGTCACTAACTGCAAATTTTATCTTTTAGAGTTGTAGGTATAAGGTAAAAGGAATATCATTTTGTAGTAACTTTCCTAGAGCTTGTGTTTACTTCTCGCTGCGTAAGAAAAGTTTGACATCTCGCTCGACCTTCGGTCTCGCGCAAATTAAATTTTCTCACACTACTCGAATCAAATTCATGCATCATAAAAGTTACTACATAATATTCCGTACATCTCTTGTGTTGTTCTCTTCTTTGATTTACACGTCTTCTACTCAGATAGCCAAAGTTATACATGTATTACTAGTATAATGTAAATATGACCAAAAACAACTAGCTTTGCGTTTACTCTTTACTAGACAACACTTTAAACTTGTCCATGTGAAAACATTTGCAGACGACAAATGAAATATGGCTCAAATCGTGAGATTTTTGTTTGACGAGGTAGAAAACATTGTATGAAAAGGAGAAAGTGCTGGTTACCAGCATGTTTTCAAAAGGCTTCTTGTTCAGGGTCGTTAAAACTCGGGATTGTTCGTTAAAGGATCAATTAGCCAATGAATGTTTGCGCTTGAACTGGCGACTAAATCTTGGTTCCCATCAATCATCATTTTAGAAAGCAGTAAATTTGTTTCGACTAAGAGTTAATCAATATCAGTGGGATTGCTTTTGGAATATACTTACTTTTTCCTATACTTACAATGAGATGGTCTTGGCCTTTCTATTAACCAATACCTAAAGCCCTCTCTAGCTCTGTCGTTAAACGGGTTTTTGTATCGTGCCAGTCTGTTGCTTCTTTGTGAAGGCACGACATGCGAAGTGCCGTGAAAGTAATCTAAAATGATAAAACAGTATGTTCATCAAATTAATTCGTCATGTCGATTCGTTTACCTACGCGTACACATGCATGTTTTCATTGAGGCAAGGGGAAAATATTGAAGTTTCTTTTGGGTTAACAAGATGAGCAAAAGCACTCTTTGACATGAAATGCACACAGAGAAAATACCTTGGGTGACATGATGAATAAATAAGACCATAGGCCATGAAACTGGAGTTCCTTCTTAAATTCTAAAAATCTTTTGTGATGGAAGGAGAACTTAAAACTTTGACTTTGGTTCCAATTGTAGGAAGCAAATAAGTTCGGAAAATTTAGAAATTGCTCTATGAAGGTCTCTGGATTACATTATATCACTTTGAAAATAGATTTATAAGTATTGTTTTGGTCATACATATACGTAATGGACGGGGTGATGTGACGTCTTCAACTGGACTTCGTACGGCTTTGAAGCACGAGCCCGGACTGTTTGACAGACAAGATAGATCAGATACGACTTCTTTCATTTCTACAATATGACAGGTTTGGAAAACATTGTGAGAAAAGGAGCAATTGCTTGTTACAAGCAGTTGCCCCTTGTCTCACAATATTTTCCATTACGCTATTTTTTTCTTGTTTTCCTTTTCAGAACAGTTGTATCTTAAAATCATCTGCGGCCGGGTACTGTCTTTTTGTTAAGTGCTTTAACTTTTTACTGTTGAATGTTTTTGCATAAAATTTATGGTTAAAAAAAAAAAACTTAGAAAATATACATGAAATATACAACCACAGATTAACGATTTAATTTCCTAGCAACAGTCTACGAACTTCCCAAACAACCCTCGTACAGTAACTAGGTTAAAGACGTGCACCGTAGTCTGGGTCTGGGTGGAAATAACCTTTTAACACCTAGGTTGCTGAGCGCGACTCAAGGGCCCTTTGCGGACAGGGTAGATCAAGATCAGACTGCACAGAACGTGCAGTCTGATCTTGGATCTACACTGTCCGAAAAGGAGATATTCCTCCCCAAAGATAACTTTGAAATAGAAACATTGGGGTTTTCGCTATCGACTTTTAACGACCCTGAGGAAAGAAGCCTTTTGAAAACATTGTGGGAAAAAGAGAAAATGCTGGTAAGCAGCATTTTTCCTCTTCCCACAATGTTTTCTACTCTTCCCAAAACAATTTTCAATTTTTGAGAAACATTTACATGTATTTTGTCGTCTGCTAAAGCTTTCAATTTGGACTGGTCTAAAATTTTGTCGTTTGGTAAAGAGTCAACTATTCAGCAGGACAATGGTTGATCACTCCTTATCGCAGTTTCTTTTCCTGGTCTCTACAGATCTGTGCCAAAAACGGACAATCGGTTCTGTATTTATTACCATGGTCGTTTTTGAGAAAGTAACGTCCGAATTCACAAATGGAACACGTGACCGGACTGGGACCCAGGCTACGTGCACTGAACAACAACACACAAGCTTACCTATAATCGTTCTGTCTGGGTTAAATCCGATCTTTTTACCATTGTAGGTTTCTTGATATGAACTCCGCTGGAAATGATAAACAGACACTATTTACTGATAGTGCTTTAGATTTCGTAAGTCAGAGTACTTTGAAAGCCATAGGCTATGTACGTCACGTGCTTTGTATTTAGCAGGCTATGTAAGTCACAGGCTAAGTATTTCGCAGGCTATGTAAATCACGGGCTTTGTATTTTGCAGGCTATGTAAGTCGCGGGCTTTGTATTTTGCAGGCTATGTAAGTCGCGGGAATTTACGAGTCAAACGCATCGCAAGTCACAGGTTTTGTTGTTCAAGGGTTTAGTAAGCCATAGGCTTCGGAAGCAGGGGACTTTGTAAGTAACAAACTTTGTAATCCACAAGCTGTGTAAGTCAGAGATATACATGTATGTATAAATTTCAGGCTTCATAAGTCACAAAGGGGGCATTTTAAATCATAGACTGTCTAAGTCAAACTTTGAAAGTCTCAAGCTTTGTAATTCAGGAGCTTTGTAAGTCATAGATATTGTTAGTTACGTTTTCTGTATGTCACGGGCTTTGTAAGACATATTCATTTTAAGTCATAGATCAAGTAAGTCACCAGTTATGGTATGACCTATATAAACCAAGTGTTTTCCCGCGACTTCGCGACCGATAATTACTTTGAGCACTTAGTGTAAACAACACTGAAGTTCTCGTTCGCTTATGCGATAACAGCAGGCTGTAAGAGGCAACAATATTAGAAAGTTTCGTAACTACGACAAGAAATGGATTTTCTTGAATAAGACAAAGGGAGTGCAAGATAAGGAGAAGAAAAGGGGGGAACTTTTGCTCCATCAAACTGGTGAAATGAGTTCATAATGGGGTTTTAAGAAACTCGCTTTTGTTTAGTCTTTTCGAAAGCCAAGCAGGTAGAAAACAGGAAATCGACAAACATGTTCTCAAAAGTCAAGCGCTGACTTCTGAGGACACAAACAAGAAAAGACGCTTGATTAACTCTTTACCACACGGCAAAAAAGTAGACCTGACCAAATTGAAAGCATTTGCAGACGACAATTTAAATGTGGCTCAAATGATGGAATTTGTCTTTGATGGGGTAGAAAAAATTGTAGGAAAAGGAGAAAAAAAGGAGAAAATGCTGGTTGCCAGCATTTTCTCCTTTTCCTACAACGTTTACAAAAGGTTTCTTGATCAGGGTCATTAACACTAAGGATTGTGTGGTAAAGGATAAGAAAGAAAACAGACAGACGATCGGGTGGGCAGTGAAAATATCTTACCCAAACATCTTTCATACTTTTCGGTGTCTCATATTGACTGTGTCTGGACCAGGACCGCAATCTGTCACATAAAACAGGACAAGAATTATGATTTTTTATTAAGTTATATCCACTTGCTACACAGTTATAATATTTACACATGTGGACAAGTACAGTCACTAGAAAAATATTCAGGAAATGTCTAATTGGACAAAGTCTTTTTTATTTAATGCCAAACGTTTTGGAAAATATATGAGCCATACTCTGTGCAAGGGGGGTTCAATGCATCTGCAAAGAGTATCGACCCATGTCAGCCTGCGCAGTCCGCGCAAGCTGACATGGGTCGAGACCTTTTGCTATTTGTAAATTTTCTGCACGTCTAAGGACCACTCTTCCTCCAGATTTAGTCCAGATTAAGTCAATCGGTAGACTAAATGAACTTAATGGATCCCTAATGTGATGCTTTGTTTGGTACAATGTATCACGGAGATGCACCAACCCCTCTTTTGCTAGAGCATAGCTCATAAATCAAAGATCATACTGCACAAAACGTGCGGTCTGATCTTGATCTATATTTTTCACAAAAAGCACAAAAAGTTGAGCCAGCTGGCTAAGGTTTGGGTATACTAGGGCCCCTGCTCATAAAACTTGGGGGCTATGTTAAATCACAGGCATTTGAAGCTCTATTGGTCTAGGACACTCTCTTGCACTGCGGATCATCCCCATTCACCTCTGTAGTTGGCTCAGAAAGTAGTCCGTCATCACATGATATTTTCGTCACATGACCATAACTCAAAATGGCGACACAAACGCCGGTGAAAGAAAGACCTATCGATTGTTTTGTGTGCTGTTCAAACAGCATACGGCCAATCAGACTTAGTGGTAGGAAATGTGAAAAAGAGGGATTTTCTGAAAAGCTTAAATGTCTTTTAAAGGACGATAACTTGTTTTTTAATTTTGTTTAAATTGTCATCATTCATGGGCGCAGCCATTTTTTTTTTTACAATTGGCGTAAGATTCTGATCAGTAAAGAAGATTGAAAAAATAGTTCCATTGTATACAGGTAAATTCATCAGTTTGAATGCACCTATAATGTATCCGGAATCATATTTCCTTTGTCTACTTTATCATGTTACACATGAAACAGTTAAACAGTAACAAAACATGTTTTCCTCGGTTTGACAAGATTCTTGTCATTTAGCCCGTTGCAGAGATGTATGGTGAGAGTAACGAACGACAACTCTGCTCGGAGATTGGGTCTATGACGGAACACTAAAATTTTCCATGGTCGATCAACGAACACTTTTGCTTATTGGTGCATCGCCTGTAAATCACGGAATACTTAAATTTTCATTTACACCGTTAATATAAATAGCACATTGGTAACTGCCTCTATATTGTACAAGTTGGCTTCTTTAGAGATAATATTCAAGGAACAAGAGGGTACAAGGGCTATAAACAGCTGAATAGGCAAGAATCTTACCTGAAATAAAGGTGGCCTATACATAATACTAGTACCAGACATGTTAAAAATAAATGTAACATTTTTTAATCTTTTAACAAACAGCAATTTTTGGACTGTCCCAAACAGAAAAAGCATCCAGACGACAATTCAAGCTTTGATAATTAATGTGGAAGATAGTGCTTTGATGTGATAGAAACCATTGTGACAAAAGGAGAAATTGCAGTAACTAGCAGCTTCTCCTTTTCCCACAATATTTTCAAAAAGTTGTCTGCTGCAGACATGTAAAATGAAGAGGTTGTTTGTCTAAACGTTAAACATTTAAGAAAGTATATAAATGAGCCATGCTCTGAGAAAAGGGCGCTTAATGCATCTGCAGAAAGTATCGATCCATGTCAGCCTGCGCAATCTGCCCAAAACAAAAGGACCACGGACTCTTTTGAGGTGTGCGGTACGTAGGGCGAAGAGGCACGACTTTTTTGCGCTCATAAGTTAATTTTTGCGGGATTCTCGCAATCCTGCATCCTAGAAGCAACTCTGTGTGTTACTTCATCAAATCTATAAAATTATAAATCTATAGAATTTTTGTATAAAACTGAAAAAAATACTAGAGTCTAGTCAAATTTGAAAAATAAAAGTTGAAAACATACTAATCACCCTATTTATAAATATTTGTGGGGTACGAGTTCTCCAGAGAACTCGTGCTCTCGAGATTAAGGTACGAATTCTCCAGGGTACGAGTTCTCCAGACAGTATCAAGTCACGTGATCAAGTCACGCTGTTTTTTCTCTTTTTTCTTTTGACGAAATTTTTCTTTTTGCTTAGATTTATTTGTTTAATGAAAAATTACAATTATTGGAGAGGTCATTTACAATCAATATAGTATAATAAATCTTTTTGGAAATCCGTCACACACACACACACACACACATACACACACACACACATATATATATATATATAAACACGTTTATTTCCTATTTCGTTTTTTTGATTTCGGTTTATTTGTAAAACCATGACGAAATAGATTTCGCCAAAACAAATGGATTTAGACAGCGATTTCTATGGCGATCTGCGTTTTAAACTCACCACCGTTGGAGAGGTCTGATGATCTCTCCAATTAGAAAAAAAAGTAACAACAGCTGCCAAAAATATACAAAGTGGATGATAAAATGCATTTAAATCTAAATCATACCATTTAAAATTATGAAGATGACAGTCTGTTACTGTGTGGTAGTTTCAAGTATTAGTTGCAGGCAGAGACATTAGTTTCAAAACTAGATTAAATGCTGCCAGGTCACTCTATCTTTTGTTTACTTTTTGCTTTATTCTAAAATTCTCTTTTCTGCTGGCGACTAACACTTGGACCGACCATACACTTACAGATTGTCATCTTGACAATACTTTCCTTACTTTTAAATGGTATGAATTAAAGTTAAATGCATTTTAACACCTGCACTGTGTTTTTTGCCACTATTGGGCCTATAGAAAGCCGAATAAACCCAAATGTACATTTATAATCTAGAATTAAGACCCCGATAAAACCAGTTTCAATTTTGCTATTGCAAAGAATGTTTCAACAAGGCGGCAAGTGTGGATCAAAGATTTGTGCAGTCTGATCTTGATGTACACTGCTCGCAAAAGACAATATATTGTAGTGAAAGGCACTTGTGGGGTTAAATGACCGTTGCCCCAGGCCTCAGCCTATTGAAACTGGCAATTATGAAATCTCACTGTAGCTCGTTAAAGTGATATTCTGGAATGTGAAGTTTTAAAGAAAGTAATCATTTGTTCAAAGTAGGTCGAGTGACGACACATCGAACTCTAAATATCTTGAAGCCTACTATAGTGCAATACCTTTAGCTGGTAAGCGCGACTTACGTGCCTTTCGCGGACAGTGTAGATCAAGATCAGACTGCACATTCTGTGCAGTCTGATCTTGGATCTACACTGTCCGATAAGGAGATATCTTTCCCCGAAAAAAATACCTTGAAATAGCAGAATTTGGGTTTTTACTATCGGCTTGAAGTATCATTCCACTTATTTAGCAGGATAAAGTTACCACATACTGCTCACAACCTCCTCAGCGGGATTCCATCTAATGTTTGTAGCTCTTCTTTTTTTTCAGCGCAGCTGAATGTGCTGGCTTTTGACCTACTTTTTGGTACTGATAAAAGATGAATAGGCAGAATTGGTCAAATATGTAGACATGTTTATTCTAAGAGCCCCTGCCTGTTTGCTGGCAAATTTACGCCATCTTTTTTTAAGGATATTCCTTGTTATACCCCCGCAAAACGAATGTTTTCGGGGGTATACTGGAATCAGCCTGTCTGTCCGTCCGTCCATGTGTCCATGTGTCCGTCTGTGTACAAAATCCTACTAATTTTGTGTCGCAAACTCCTCCTGCAGTTTTCTTTCAATTGTATTGAAACTTTTCACATACATTCATCATATATTGAAGGTTTGCAAGACGCAATTTTTAAGCGTCAACTCCTCCTGCTTCATGAATTATCTCCCCTTGAACTTGACACTTTTTTTTTCTCTTAACATCAATACTAGTTTCTGTCAAAGCGCTGGCGGGGATATTAAGTCACATTTAGTGACAGCTCTAGTATTACTTGGTATTGATTTTCTTTTAATCTTAAATCGAATTTGTTCATGGTTTCATATGACACTGGAAGCGGAATTTTTCACATAAGTCAACATTTCTTTTTACATATTAAATGTGTAATTCTAAAAGTCGACAAGGTAATATTCTATGTCAGATTTGACTACAAAGAAAAAATAAATGACATAGGCAGTTTCAGTCAGTGAAACAGACCAAGGCTATTGGCAAAACTGTTCAGGCTAGGATATCTCACAAAATATCAGCAAGTCCAGATCCAAGAACAAACTACTTTGCCTGTACAGTCTGATCTTTTTCTTTCCTGAATGCTCTTAAAAATTGGCTTTCCAAAGGGTCGCCAAAAGGAAGGGGAAGCGAGGGGTGTCACTTTTTTTTTTCAAATTCGATACGTGTTTAGAAACGACTCTACTGCATTCAACCCCTTCCCAAACAAGCCCTGATTTTCACGTGTCTGCAGTACAAGTCTTTTGAAAATACTGTGGGAAAAGCAGAAATTGCTCGTAACGAGCAAACTCTCCTTTTCCCACAGTGTTTTCTACCCTCTTTGATAACTTTCTGCCATTTTCATCAAATTTAAAATTGTCGTCTGCAAACTCTTTCAATTTGGACCAGTCCAAAATTTGCCGTTTGGGAAAGGGTTAAAGACCAAATTTTACTTGTAAAACTCGGCTGATATTATGAATATTCATTGTTTCCAGAAATTGGTACAGCCAATACCAGCCAATACCATACTCATTGTAAAAATTGGTTTACTACGGCCTTCTGTTTCAGTATAAAATCATACATAATGACTTTATCAGCGAGCTGTTATAAGAAGATGGCTATAACTCTTTACCAGAAGACAAAATTTAAACCTTGTCAAATTGAAAGAATTTGAAGAATGAACATGTCAAACCAATACCACCCAATACCATACTTATTGTAAAATTTGGTTGACTACGGCCTTCTGTTTCAGTATAACATCATACATAATGACTTTATCAGCGAGCTGTTATAAGTAGATGGCTATAACTCTTTACCAGTAGACAAAATTTAAACCTTGTCAAATTGAAAGAATTCGAAGAATGAACATGTCAAACATGGCTCGAATAAGAGGTCGTATATACAGAGTGTATATAAAATCCCTGCTCAAATGGATGGTTGATCTTTGTTACCAGCATATTCTCCTTTTTCCCCACAATGTTTTCAAAGAGCCTTTCTTCCTCGATGTCGTTGAAATTGGGATTGTGTGGCAAGGGCATAGTTTTATTAGTAATCACACTACATCAAAATTTTGCGACAGTTATACAAAGAAAAAAGAAAAGTAAAACTGAGACATGGAGAATTGGCTACAACACGAGAAAACTGTCTTCTTCAATCGCATCTTCATTTGAAAAGAACAAAGACGAAGTTGTGTCTCAATCAAACACAAAATTTATAAAGATCTTTTAGTCATGCTCTTTGAAAGGGGGCTCAATGCATCTGCAAAAAGTTTCGATCCAGGTCAGCCTGCGCGGACTGCGCAGGCTGACCTGGGTCGATACTTTTTGCTTTTGGTCAATTTTCTGCATGTTAAGGGACCATTCTGCCTCATTATTCAGTTGGTTGTTTGACAAAATGGATAATTATGGATCCATAATTATGTGATGACTTGCTTGGGATAATGGATTAAACCCCCTTTTTCCCAGAGCGAATGAATGAATTTTATATAAAAATATTTGAGTATGTACATCCAGAATCAGACTGCACATTCTATGCAGTATGATCTTGATCTGTACAGTCCGATAAATCCCCAGATTTAAGTTCAGTATGATAAAGGTTAGTGAACACAGGTTAGTCAGGCGACTTCATGTTAGTCACTTCAAATGACTTGACTAACCTTTCAATGTCCGGGTAGTTAGACAATAAAGAAGAAGAGCGCATGTTCGGTTTTACTTTGAAATCTTACGTTCTTTAAGACGGGTTCTATCTATCTGAAAAAGGAACTAAATGGTGTTAATCTACACACGAAATTTTGGTGGATAGCGTTAACATACCTGCATTGGGAGGGTAAAGTTAGCCATGGAATAGATAGATTGATTGATTGATTGAATGGTGTTTCATACCGCTTTCAACATTATTTCAGTCATATCACGGCGAAAGCTCACATATTCATGTATTTCCTGGGTTTGACCAGTACTAGGCTTGGGCTTTGAGGTGTCTTGCCCAAGGACACTCCCACGAAAAGACGAAAAGCCCAGTGGATCTAGAGAGGCTAGTACGAACTCGGGGCCTTCAGGTAACGAGTCCGACATTTTACCACAGAGCCACGCAGGACCCCAGCCATGGAATGGAATAGAAGTTGTAAAGATACTGATCCCGAGGCCGCCGTAAATTGTCGACGGACGCACAGAAACACGGATGCTCAGACGGAGGGACACCTGAACTGGACGATGGACAGAAAATCCACACCTTCGGCAAAGGAGGTGCGACATTTATATGAGCCACGCTCTGGTAAAAGGGAGCTTAATGCATTTCCGTAATGCAATGGACAAAGCAAGCCATCACTTAATTATGGATCCATAAAATCCACTTTGTATAACAACCAACGGAATCGTGAGGTACACTGATCCTTTGAGCTAGAGAAAATTGACCTGCAGCAGAAAGTTTCGGCCCAGGTCAGCCTGTGCGGACTGCGCAGGCTGACCTGGGTCGATACTTCTTGCAGATGCATTAAGCCCCCTTTTCAGAGAGAATGGCTAAAATGTAAACTTGAGAATGGGACAGAACGGAGATCGTGGAGCGAAAACGTGTGTCAGTTTAATTTTCAGACGCTGAAAATGCTAGCACTAAACGCTCAACAATTAACCCTTAAGCCGCTAAGTGCGACTTTAGGACCTTTTGCGGACAGTATAGATCAACATCAGACAGCACGTTCTGTGTAGTCTGATCTTCGATCTACACTATCCGATAAGAAGATAACTCTTCACCAACAAATACTTTTTAATTAGCAAAATTTGGGTTTTTGCTGTTGGTTTGAAAGTTGAATTTCACTTATTTAGAAGGATAAGGATTTTGAAAAATCCCACCGTTGGAACAATCCTACATATGGCGATTTCGGAAAAATCCAACATATGGCGATTTCGGAAAAAAAAACAAAAAAACCCACATATCGCCATTTCGGAAAAAAAAACTCACATATCGCCATTTCGGAGAAGATCAAACTGCTCGTTGTGTGCAGTCTGATCGTGATTTACACCGCCTGCTCAAGCGCATTGAGTAATGTTTAGCAGCCGTTGATGTCATTCGAAAATTTTTCAATGCTTATATAACACGTAGACCTCGATAATTCGAGTAGGACTACAAGGAGAGGCAACGGATTCTTTCGAAATAGCGAATTTCGGATTATCGAGATATATTCACTCGACACTTTAAAATCTATCAAAAAAGATGAAAGCAAATTTTCAATAAATTGGCCATGCTCTGGCAAAAGGGGGTTTAATGCTTCTCCGTGAAGCATTGTACCAGTCAAGCCATCACATAAATATGGATCCATAATAGACAATTTTTAAACAACCGACTGAATCATGAGGTAAACTGGTCCTAGGACATAAATAAAATTGATCAATAGCGAAAAGTTTCGGCCCAGGTCAGCCTGTGCGGACTGCACAGGCTGACCTGGGTCGATACTTTTCGCAGATGCGGCAAGCCCCCTTTTCACAGAGCATGGCTCAAATATAGGTCTTGAATAACATTGTTGTGTTCCAGAAAAAGAAATAGTGCAGTAGTAAATCAAACTACTCGCATCCGTGATTAGAACTGCAGCCACGCCTTTTGCAGCAATATATGTCCGTTAAAGCCGACAAAATGTTTGAATGATCGCATATTCCAGTAGTCAGGATTCCACTATATTTTTTTTTTTAAATTAATTAAGATTCCACTTAATTTTACTTTATCACTTAGGCTGCTTAGCGCGACTTAAGGACCCTTTGCGGACATTGTAGATCAAGATCAGACTGCACAGAACGTAAATCTACACTGTCCGATAAGGAAATATCTTTCCTGGAAAGTACCTTTGAAACAGCAGAAGCTTGGTTTTTACTATCGGCTAGATAGTTTTATTTCACTTATAGATATAGAGCAGGATAAGGGCCAAACTCTTCATACTGATTTACTGTAAGTGAATTTGATATGGACCTATTGCTGAAAGAAATACAATGGTGGTACATTTTTTTTTTTACATTTCTGTGTGTTGAAATCACACACCATCAAGTTTTCATGTTTGAGTTTAACCCTTTCCCAGACGGCAAATTTTGGACTGGTCTAAATTGAAAGAGTTTGCAGACGACAATTTTAAATTTGATGAAAATGGCAGAAAGTTATCAAAAAGGGTAGAAAACACTGTGGGAAAAGGAGAAATTGCTCGTTACGAGCAATTTCTCCTTTTTCCACAGTGTTTTCAAAAGACTTGAAAACCAGGGCTTGTTTGGGAAAGGGTTAATCTGATGAAGGGCCTATTATGTATTTCGTTCTCCTAGTTTCGAATCCTGCTTGAAGTTTATTTGAGCCATGCTCTGTGAAAAGGGGGATTAATGCATCTGCGAAAAATATCGACACAGGTCAGCCTGCGCAGTCGCTATTGGTCAATTTTCTGTATGTCAAAGGACCAGCGTAGGATTACCTCATAAATCAGTCGGTTGTTATAGAAAATCGACTTTATCGATCTATAATAATGTGCTGACTCGCTTGGTATCCTGCATCACGGAGATGCATTAAGTCCCCTTTTGCCAGAGCACGGCTCATTTAGATTTGTCTTGTTTAAGACGATATCAAGTTGACAGAAGTAAGTAACTACATCAAGAGAATTAAAAAAACTCACAAATTCATGCGATCCAAAAGCAAGCCATCCCCGTATGCCATTTTTGTTGTTATATTTCAAAACTCGACACAACGTTACTTTTATATTAAATAATACAAGCCTTTAATGTCTAAATGAATCTCTAAAGTACGAAAGCCGTATTTATTTAATCAATTGTTATGTTTTCTTTATCATCTCCCTAACAATGCTTCACCCTTGTGAACAACGTACTTCTACAATGTAAAACGACTATCGTTCATGTTTATGTTATTATAATTATTATACAATCCGTGTGGAAAAAAGAAAAAATGGTTCGCAACGAGCAATTGGTATACTTCCTGTCCACAATCGTTCCTTTCGCATTATTACAGTATTCACTTATTTAACCCTTAAGCTGCTAAGCGCGACTCACTGACCTTTTGCAGACAATGTAGATCTATACTGTCCTATTAGGAGATATTTTTCCCTCAAAATAAGTTTGAAATAACATTCTTCGGGTTTTTACTGTCGACTTGAACGTTTTATTTAACTCATTTAGCAGGATAAGGGTTTAATGCTCAATTATAGACCGTTTGGAATTGCAAATATAATACTGAAAGTAATCGCGTGACTCATGTATATTCTAGAATGTATATACAATATGTATGACTAGAAACTGTGTAAGGTTTTTGTCAAATAAACGATGTTCTGTTCTGTTCTTAAAATCTGAGGAACAAGTGTTTTTTTTTTTCTCTTTGCTTTGTCACACACGTTTTCTGTCCGCAAAAGCTCTGTGAGTCGCCTTTGGCAGCCATGATGACCATACAGACGTATTTTAGTTTTTTTTTTTTATCATTTGTTAATTCTTTACCAGACGACAAAAATGTAAACTTGTCCAAATTGAAAGCATTTGCAGACGACATTTAAACGTGGCACAAATGATGGAATTTATCTTTGATAGGCTAGAAAACATTGTGGGACAAGGAGAAAATGCTGGTTACCAGCATTTTCTCCTTTTCCCACAATGTTTTCAAAAGACTTCTTTCACACGGTTGTTAAAACTCGAGATTGTATGGTAAAGGGTTAAATAATTTCTAGAGTGTCACTGTAAACCCATTCTTTCCCAGAAACTTCACGTTATAAAGCTGATTATCTATTTAAAACCGACAAGAACTATATAGACATGGCATTTTCAACATTTCAGTCATATATCAACTCTTCTCTCGGAAAACAATTTTCACTTTGTCATTAATATGTATTTAGTTGGCTCTAAATATGTACATATTTTACGCCAAATAAACTTTATGTTATGTTATGTTTTAAAAGCTTGTGCCTATGTCTTCATTTTCTGAATACTCTCCATTAAATTCTAATAACTCTACAAAGAAATGCGTGGGGTCAGCACTGGCTAGGTCTCTTCCAATCAGAATGCTTGTACGTGTCCAAGGTAAAAATAATTAAGTACGTAGTTTTGCCACCGGTGCAAAATTCCGCGTACACACTTCACCAGTGTTCACCTGAAAGACACAACTACATATGCGTTCCAAACAAAAGACCAATTATGATTAAATGATCCAGTAATTTAACTAAATACAAATCGAACATTTTTAAAGTCTTATCTGTCCATTTATATTATATTTCATATTAACTCTTTACCACACAATGCAGTGTTTTCACGACGCTGAGAACGATACTTTATAAAACAGTATCGGAAAATTAGGAAATGCTGGGGACCAGCATTTATTCCTTTTCCCATAATGTTTTTCTTTCTTACCTCTTTCATGACAAATCGTTTCATTTGATTCACATTTAATTTGTCGTCTGCAAATGCTTTAAGTTTAATTTTAAAATTTTATCGTCTGGTAAAGAGTTAACTAAACTCTTTACTAGACGAGACTTTGAAAGACTAGTCAAAAAATTATTTGAAGACGACAATTAATGTGTGTCTGAAATGATTGTATTTGAAAACATTGTGGAAAAGGGGGAAAAAAAAGACTTCGGCTGGTAACCAGGTTTTTCTCCTTTTCCCTTAAGTTTTTAAAAGTCTTCTTCCTCATGTTTGTTAAGACTCGAAATTGTTTGTAAAGAGCGAAACGATCGTGTCATATACATTAATGTTTGTTAATTTCACGAAGATTTTTTTTTGTTGCCATAGTTTTTTCTTTATTGTTTTTTTTTTTCCAGAAAATTTACCCCCACCCCAATTACAACAATAACTATCCTCTTAACTCGTTCTTAATTCGTTCAGCGCTAAATATCACGACAAAATTGACCCTTACGACGGCTGAAAAATAAAACAGAATCTTCTGACAATCAGAATGATTTTTCTTTTCATTTTCTCCGCTCTCTCTATTTTTTTTTTTTTTTTTTCATTCTTGAATGAGAAGTATTGATCCAAAAGATCAGACTGTACGTTCCTGTGCCATTGAAATGGTAGAGTGGATCGCAAAAAAGCGACTTACCGTACTGTATCACTGCTTTCTTGTGATATTTAAATATATACGCTCTGTGAAAAGAGGGCTTAATGAATCTACAAAAAAGTGTCGTCCCGTGTCAGCCTGCGCGGACAGCGCAGGCTGACATGGGACGAAACTTTTTGCTATGTTTAAATTTTCTTCATGTCAAAGGACAAGTATACCTCATGATCTTGTCCGTTGTTAGACAAATGGATTTTATGGATTCACAATTATGTGATGACCTGCTTGGTATAATGGACTAAGGAGATACATTAAACCCCCCTTACCAGAGCATAGCTCTTATATCGTACTTGTGTGAAATTTACCATTTAAAAGCGACGATCCAGTGACGTACGGAAAAGAGGCCACACACACACAAACGGAAAGATCAACATGCATTTTCTGTCTGTATATGAATTTAGTTGCCATTTTTTCAGACGAATGCTGATCGTCTGGTTCTCTCATTTTTAAAAACTGATTGATCGATTGATTTTTTCAGATGTTGGTGTTTTAAGCTCTTTTTAACAATTTTCTCATTTGTATCATGGCCATATGTCACCCTTTTCATTGTGTTTTCTGGATTTTGCAATAACCAGAAGACCAGGGCTTTGATGGGCCTATCGTTGTATATACCCTCTAGCACGACAATTGCAATCACCCATAAGCGAATATATAACTTCTGTATTGATAAATCTACAGCCAAAAACATTAACTCTTTACCACACAACAAAATTTTAGACCAGTTTTTTTTTTTGAAAGCATTTGCAGACGACAAAATAAATGTGACTCAAAAATTGAAATTTTGTATTGGAAGGACAGAAAACATTGTGGGAAAAGGAAAAAATGCTGGTTATCAGCATTTTCTTCTTTTTTCAACAATGTTTTCAAAAGCTTTCATCGTCGGGGGCGTTAAAAGTCGGGGTTGTGTAGTAAAGGGTTAACCCACAATAAGATCAACAACATCAACTAGATATCTATCTGATTTTGGCATTCTGGGTACAGAACCGGACTACTTTTCAAGGCGGGCAATCGATACAGCGACTTTCAAAATCAAATATACGTTTACTCACTAAAACCTACCCTGTACGATTCAACCAGCCATGATTAGTTAGCATATAACCTATGCATTTTTTGAAGAATTTGACATGCGCAGACAACGTAAAAGTCCTCGACGAAATGCAACCTGATTCTGAGCTGCTTAAGCCGTTGCAAAAGGATTGAAGGGGAAGTGCTTTTGAAAATGTTGAGGACACAGGAGAATAAGCTGGTTACCAGTGTTTTCTCCATTCCCCTTCTATCTGATAGCCGTTAATAAAGGTGCAGAACTGAAAGTATACAAGCCTGCATCTTCTTCTGTCATAGTTTCTTTGTCATATGTATTCAATTATAGGTTCTGTATCAATGGTATCCGGCCTTTTTTTTTAAACAAGGATATTTTCAAAGTCGACGGCAGCAAACTTGTCTCAGACTGTTCTAGGTTCATGTCCTGTAATGTCTCTCTGCACTGCACACTGGCACAGTAAAACTTTCAACCAAACCATGTTTAACCCATTTCCACACATTTCCAAGTTTAACGATCCTGAGGAAATATACTTTTAAAAACATTGTGGGAAAAGGAAAAAAAGAAAAAAAAAAAAAAATGCGGGTAACCATCATTTTCTACTTTTCCCACAATGTTTTCTTCTCTTTCAAAGGGAAAATCCGTTATTTGAATCACTAGCACCGTAAAACTCTTAACCAAACCAGGTTTAACCCATTACCACACAGTTCCGAGTTTTAACGACCCTGAGGAAATATACTTTTGAAACAATGTGGGAAAAGGAGAAAATGCGGGTAACCAGCATTTTCTCCTTTTTCGACAACATTTTCGTCTCTTTCAAAGGGAAATTCCATTATTTGAACCACAATGAATTTGTCATCTTCAATCGCCTTCAGTTTCAATATATCTAAAATTTTGTTATATGGTTAACCCTTTCCCAAACGACAAATTTTGGACTGGTCCAAATTGAAAGAGTTTGCAGACGACAATTTTAAATTTGATGAAAATGGCAGAAAGTTCTCAAAAAAGGTAGAAAACACTGTGGGAAAAGGAGAAATTGCTCGTTACGAGCAATTTCTCCTTTTCCCACAGTGTTTTCAAAAGACTTGTACTGCAGACACGTGAAAACCAGGGCTTTTTTGGGAAAGGGTTAAGATGAATTCAATCATTAAAAGCACTTGAAAACTACAAATAAAATGTGGCTAAAGAGATAGGATTTGTCTTAAAAGACAAAAACCTTCCTCAGGGTCGTTCAACCGGGAGGTTGTTTGGTAAAAGGTTTCTATACCACTGGTCCACTGATAAATCTCAATTGAGCCATTCTCTGCCAAAAGGGGGCTTAATGCATCTCCGTAATGCAAAGTACCAAGCTAACCATCACGTAATTATTGATCCATGATGGCCATTTTTTTTTAAAAAAAACCGACTTAATTATGAGGTAGACTGGTCCTTGAACATACAGAAAATTGACCAATGGCGAAAAGTATCGGCTCAGGTCAGCCTGCGCGGACTGCGCAGGCTGACCTGAGTCGATACTTTTCGCAGATGCATTAAGCCCCCTCTTCGCAGAGCATGGTTCGATTATATATTTCACTTACGTAAAGTATGAAAAAAGTAGTGTTTGTGTAACAAACCCAAATGGTGACATATGGAACTTTTGATTCAACATACAAATAACTTGTCCGAAAAGCTAATTTCTTATTCTTTGCAGACTACGTTAATCCAGTTATAAGTCTCTATTCACTTCCACGCACCGGTCTCACTGTCCGTGAAGTTGCGGTTTATATACTTAATTACAAAACGAGGTGCACAATACTCGACACAGCGCGCCATCTTGCCATTTAATTAGACGCCCAGAAATGTTGTCGTAGACTTTGAAAGAAATGAAAAGGCATTGAATTGTAACACATGGCGACTGCTTTGAAAGGAAATAAATAATTCTGCTCAGAAATAGGACCTTGTGGTATTTTGCTTTTACTTATATAAAAAGAAATGTCTCGAAAAAAAATAAATTGGATCCTGGGGTATGTTTGCAACAATAGGCCTATACCTGGAACATATGTAGTAAACAAGATAAGAACTTTATTAAATGATCCTCTCTATGGCAAAAGGGGGCTTAATGCATCTCCATGATTCATGTTACCAATCAAGCTATCACCTAATATAATTATGAATCCATACAAGCCATTTTTTTTTTAAAGCAATCGACTCAGTCATGAGATAAACTGGTCCTTGGACATTACAGAAAATTGACCAGTAGCGAAAATTTTCCGCCCAGGTCAGCCTGCGCAGACTGAGCATACTTTTCGCACATGCATTAAGCCCCCTTTTCACAGAGCATGGCTCATTAATCATTATGAAATGCAATAAAATGTCACCTGCAAATGTACAGCTCAATAGCTACTTCTACATGGTCGTGGTTTTCGAATTTAACCTTTACTGAATGACAAAACTGTGGACTGGTCCAGACACAAAACATTTGAGCCATACTTTGTGAAAAGGGGGCTAAATGCATCTGCGAAAAGTATCGACCGGGTCAGCCTGCGCAGTCCGCGCAGGCTGACCTAGGCCGAAACTTTTCGCTGTTGGTCATTTTTTTTGTATCTCCAAGGACCATACTAGCTCATGATTCAGTCGGTTGTTCAGAAAAGTGGCCACTATGGATCCGTAAGCGTTAGTATGTGATGACTGACTTGGTATAATGCATCACAGAGATGCATTAGCCCCCCCTTTTGGCAGAGCATTGCTCATTTGTAGACGACAGACTAAGTACGGCTTAAAGTGCGGTTTTTGTCCTTGAAAGGGTAGAAAACATGGTGGGAAAAGGGGAAATTTTGGTTAGATTTTTTTTCCCTTTTTCCCACCATTTAGATGATAGTCATCGCGACAGGATTCATTCCTCTCTCACCGCTGACCATTGTTTCGACGATGGTTATGTGGGAAAGCAGCCAGTGGCTTGGAAAGAATATTGTGCGGAGTACTGGTAAAAGAAACTCCAGGAAAGCATGGATAGGTGCACTGGCCGCTGCGATATAACTGAAAATGATGTTGAAAACGGCGTTAAACATCATACGATACAATCAAACCACCATGTAGACGATAAATGAAATATTGCTTAAAACTGTGGGATTTGTTTTTGAAAGGGTAGAAAACATGGTGGGAAAAGGGGAAATGCGGGTTACATTTTCTCCTTTTTTCCCCACCACTTTTTGAAAATTCTACCACAGGTTTGTTAAATTTGTGTGTAACTTGTTTGGCGATTTTAGCCCATGCTCAACACGTGCAGGGGTCGCCTCCGTGACCCTGTGGTAATGATTTTTGATTCATGATCAGAAAGTCCTGTTTCAATCCCTGCTGATGGCTTCGATCACCTTGGAGCGTCCTTAGTTCTCTTGTTCATGTGTTACCTACCTCTCAACCAGTGCTAAGCTTGGCCATTGTACATGATGCCTTGCCGTGATCTGACAGATAATTTTTTTCTTTTTTTGAAAATAGCGTAAAGCCCCATTTGAACCAACTAAGAAACACAAACAGCGCCACTTAAGCGAAATGGATAAATGTCAATTTCACTTGTATTCCAAAGGGAATTAATTATACACACTTTTAAAATGTTTACTCTTCTTCAATATTTCGGCTTACGCCTTTTTCAAGAAAATCAACATAAAAATAATGACTGAGCGGGAATTGCAGGCTAGAATGACAGAGCATCTCCGAGACATAAAACTCAAGAAAGACAAACCAATCAATCTGCACTTTGGAATGAAATGCCATTCAGAGAAGGACGCAGCAATAGCTGTTTTAGAGAAACTACATGGAGTAGAAAAGACAGAGCGGCAGTTAAAAGAAGGAATATGGATCCAGAAGTTAGCAACGGTTCGACCAAATGGCTGCAATGTGAAGAACAGCTTTAGGACCCTATCAGCAGTATTACAGTGACTTTTTTGGCGCTAAACGACGTCAAAGCGCCAAAAACCATCAGAGTACTAAATGACGTCATGTCGTCAATGACAACGTCATTTCAGTTTGAAAATAATGGTGGTATGAAAGCTGTCATAAAATGTAGAGGGCATTATTTCCTTGAAAAAGGCGTAAGCTGAAATGGATAAAGCCTGTCAGTAAAAACATATGAGCCATGCTCTGACAAAAGGAGGCTTAACGTATCTCCGTGACGCATTATACCAATGGAGCCATCACATGATTATGGGTCCATAATAGCCACTTTTTTTTAAACAAACCCACTGAATCATGATGTAGACTGGTCTTTTTACATACAGAAAATTGACCTAAAAGGAAAAGTTTCGGCCCAGGTCAGCCTTCGAGGACTGCGCGGGCTGACCTGGTCGATACTTTTCGCAGATGCATTAAGCCCCCTTTTCACAGCTCTTTTTTTTTTACAGTATCAAGGGTTACGGTATAAAGGTTGTAAAAAATGCACGCGCTATATGTGAACTGGTGTCGTATTCATCATTCAACCTAAATTGTATTCCAATTCTAATTGTCGAGAATTTTCTCAAGTTCAATGGAACACAGTAATTTTTTTTTTCTATTTTTTATCAAGTCTGCATGACGAAAGCTATAACCAGCCAACTTCTCCGGAAGTAGTTACATTCCCAGAATTGTACCAAATGTATAAGGAACCTTAAAGGAGTACGAAACATTTGAGCTATAATCTGGCAAAAGGGGACTTAATGCATCTCCGTGATCCACTGTACTATTCAACTCATATAATTATAGATCCTTAAAATCTGTTTTGTATAACAACCAACTTTGTCATGGGTTAGAATGGTCCATAGACAAGAAAAAAATTGACCAATAGCAAAAAGTTTAAACCCATGTCAGCCTACGCGCACTGTGCAGGCTGACATCGGTCGATATTTTTTTTTTTGCAGATGCATTGAGCCCCCTTTTTAAAGAGCATGGTTCATTTCAATGATTACCTATAAATATCAACACATAAAAATGTGTGTTACTAGAATTTACATAATAAGTTTTGCATTCGGCTTGACCTGTTACCAAATGATCCCGCGTTTAACGGTCACTGAGAAAAAAGGCTTTTCAAAACATTGTGGAAAAAGGAAACAAATGCCGGTAACCAGCATTCTATCCTTTTCTTACAATGCTTTCGACTCATTCAAAGGGAAAATCCCGTCATTCAAGAGTCACGCCAACGTACAAAAACAAATGAGCCATGCTCTGTGAAAAGGGGGCTTAATGCATCTCCGTGATGCATTATAACAAGCAAGACATCACATGATTAGAAATCCATAAAATTCATTATGTCTAACAACCGGCTGAATCATAAGGTAGACTGGTCCTTGCACATACATAAAATTGACCAAAAGCGAAAAGTTTCGGCCCAGGTCAGCCTGCGCGGACTGCGCAGGCTGATCTGGGTCGATACTTTTCGCAGATGCATAAGCCCCCTTTTCACAGAGCATGGCTCAAATGTAGGCGTCCTTGAAGTAAGTAACTTTTGAAACAAAGAGGCACAAGAAGCATTGTATATTGTAAGCATTTTTTCCTTTCGCCATTTTTTTTTTTTTCATTTTAGCACCCAATAAGCTGTTTAACGCCAGCCAGTGCCCATCTGTGGACACTATACATCAAGAACAAATTGCAGATCTTGGGTCCCTGTTCACCAACCATTCTTAGGAACATTCTTTGTCTTATTCTCCAGGATTTTCAAGATTTGAAAGTAAAACAACCTCTTACTGGCTAAACCAAATGATTTGGCTAATCAGAAGTTGTGTTACTTTGATGTTTTGAAAATTCTGTATAATAAGACCGAGAACGTTCTTAAGAATGATTGACGTAATCCTTGATCACAACTACTCAGTGCGATGTGTTTTCTCCGGCGTAAAGAACTGAAATCGCCGCATGAATACATGTGATTTCATTATTGGCTGGAAATATTCATTTAGCCTGTATTCAGCAGTTTAAGGGTTAATCTTTTTCCTTTCTTTTAAATATTTTTCTTTTGTGTCACCTATGCAAATTTGCCCTATTTTTCAAAATAGTCAGTATGCATTCGGCATACCTCGGGTAATCCGGTGATCAAATCCAGGTTAGATGTAAGTACGGAATCGGCCGAGTTGTGACGAGTGAGTCAGTATGGTAATGAGTTTACCAGTACTGATGGGACATAGCACCAGAAGCAAAAGAATCACGGCTCATAGTCTTTCATATTTGTATGTTTAGTAGTTTGTATACACATGTGAGTTACGCATGTCGGGATATAAAATTGTGGTTTTCATTTAACCTTTACCAAACAACCTCTTGTCTTAATGACCCTGGAGAAAAAGACTTGAAAACAATAGCCCGGGGTCAACCTCAAGTTGGAACTAAACAGGGTACCCGTTGTATCTCCCGTAACCATCCGATAGACGTTGATACGTTGATCGATGACATGCTGCCAGTTTGTGTTGGAACTACCTACATCGAGTCACGAGCACTGCTAGTTACGGTTTCCAAGAGGCCATTACCGAGAGTGGTTAACCTTTTACCACACAATTCCATGTTTTTACGACCTTGGGAAAGAAGGCTTTTGAAAACATTGTGGAAAAAGTAGAAAATGATTAACCAGGATTTTCTCCTTTTCGCACAATTTTTTCTACCCTATCAGAGACCTTAAGCTTACTTGTATCAATTTTGAATTTTTCGTCTGCAGATATTTTGAATTTGAAAGAGTCTAAAATTTGTCGTTTGGGAAAGGGCTAACCCTGGTCATAACCATCATTTTCTTAATCTCCTACTGTAATGTCTACCTTTCTAAAGACAAATTACGTTCAAGCCAAATTTGTTGTCATCGCAAAAGCTGGAACAGTCTAAAATTGTTGCCGACTGGTAAAAAGGAAAAAAAATCTTAATTTCGTAATTGCGCCATGCTCTTGCAAAAGGGGGCTTAACCCTTTACCAGACGACAAAATTTTAGCCTTGTCCAAATGTAAAGCATTTGCAGACGACAATTTCAGTGTGGCTCAAATGGTGCAATTTCTCTATGATAGAGTAGAAAACATTGTGGGAAAAGGAGAAAATGCTGGTTACCAGCATTTTCTCCTTTTCCCACAATGTTTTCAAAAGGCTTGTTTCCCAGGGGCGTTAAAAGGCGGCATTGTGCGGTATAGGGTTAATGCATCTTCATCGTACATTACACCAAGCCAAGTCATCACATAATTATGGATCCATAAAAACCACCTTTTTTTTTTTTTTCAAAATAATCGACCTAATCATGAGGTAAACTGGTCCTTGGACATACAGAAAATTGACCAAATAGCGAAAAGTTTCGGCCCAGGTTAGCTTGCACGGACTGCGCAGGCTGACCTGGATGGATACTTTTCGCAGATGCATTAAACCCCTTCTCACAGAGCATGACTCAATTTCATTTATTGTATTGAATGATGAGCTTGGCAAAATGGTGATCAATAGAATCAAATGACCAGATTAGAATATAGACCTAGGAGGTGAAATAAGTCTGATTTCCATTTTCACGCGACGCGGAATAGTGATATTGACAAAAAAATGCATGACAAGCAATTTCTGGGTCGACAAATCGAAAGCGAGACGGGAAGGGCGGGTATAAAACAGTGGGATCAACGCGCATTCCGTCAGTGTTTCTGAAACATTAGATCACTCTTTATATCCGTAGGATACTTTAACGAAGTTCAAAAACACAAAAGTTAACAAAGTGAGACAGACAGACAGACAAGACGAGGAAGAAAACCTTGAGTTTTCCGACTGTTGATCGTCGGGGACTATGGGGAAGTGTCCCACTTTAACTCCAATCACTTTGGCTCTCTGGATTTTGACCCTGCTTCATACATCGACTACGATTTACGGGTGAGTATGCAAAAATAATTGGTCATAAAATAAATAATTGTTTTCATGTTTAGTTTTTCTGAGTAACTTTAAAATAGACATACTTCAGTGGTAGTTGCAAATAATAAATTGAATTTCCGATGTTCTTCTTTCCGTTCTTCCGAAAATCAGGGTTTTGCACTGGACCTCCGCGCAGGATGCAGACGATAATTAGATGACGGAAACGATTTTTTTTTTCATTGTCAAGTTAAGCAACTTTCAAACGCACAGAAATACTTTCTAACCGGCGAGAAACTCTCACCTAGACATGGGGTACCATTTACTAAACTGCGCAGATTTACGCAATTCTTATGGGATTGAATATAGATCTACATACATAGGATGCCTGCTTCAGCCAAAGGTATGTGCTGGCGTAAAGTTATGCAAATATTTACTCAAAATGTAAAGTCGTGCCGTTCAATGAAACTTTTCAGACTTGATGCTTGCTTACCTAAACTGTGTACGCAAATTTCGTGCGTACGCAGTTGAGAGGAAGGTAGATCTACTGGATTTTTTTCGTTCACCAAAAAGATTACACTCATACAATTTACCACATAAAAAGGACACTTAGAATGATGCGGAAATATAGGTAGATTTAAAGTAAATAATGGTCATCATGAATACCAAAAAATAGGCCTAGTTCCTTATTTTTGGCAAAATCAGCACTTTTCTTCCAGTTTTCTTTTAAAACATTTTTTAGATCAATATGCCATTTTCCCTTCCTAGATTTGGAATTAGATTTTTGGAATGAAAAATCAGTGTACAGACGCCATAGCAGGCGTGTTACAGAAGTGGATTCTCAAAGGGTAATTGATGGCAGTTGTATGCAGTACACAGTGATAACTTTAACTTTTAAAACAATTTTTACCAGGAGGTGAAATAAATCTGGACCCATATTCACTAACCATTCTTAAGGACATTCTCAGTTTTATTCTCTAAGATTTTCTTTCTAAATTTGAAAGTAACAGAGCTTCTGATTGGCTTAACCAAATGGTTTAGCCAATCAGAACCTGTGTTTATGTTCAAATTTAGAAAATTCTGGAGAATAAAACTAAGGTTCCAAGTTCTTAACCCTTAGCTAAGTGCGATTCACAGACCTTTTGCGGAAAGCATAGATCAAGATCAGACTGCACAGAATGTGCAGTCTGATCTTGGATCTACACTGCCTGATAAGGAGATATCTTTTCCCCCAAAAATACCTTTGAAATAGCAAAATTAAGTTTTTACTATGGGCTTGAAAATTTCATTTCACTTATTCATCAGGATAAGGGTTAAGAATGGTTGGTGAATACGGACCCTTCTCTCTTTTATTTAACTCCTTACCAAACGACAAAATTTTAGACTGGTCCAAATTAAAAGCATTTGCAGATGACAAAATAAACATGACTGAAAAATTGAAATTTGTTTTAGGACAGGTAGAAAACATTGTGGGAAAAGGAGAAAATGCTGGTTACCAGCATTTTCTCCTTTTACCACAATGTTTTCAAAAGCCTTCTTCCCCAGGGTCATTAAAAGTCGGGATTGTTTGGTAAAGAGTTAATCATCACTGCAAGTGTTCATTTTTGTGAATTTATCATTTTAACTCCTCTTACAGAGACAGATGTGACGAGAAAGAAGCGACTTTGGAGCAAAAAGTTATTGACTGCTCCAACCTTAGTACCTACCTGGAACAGAACTGGAGAATTAGCATGGACCTAATGGAAAGTCTCTCAGATGCACTCACGCCGGAGGAAAAGATGACCAAATGTGGCATTGAAAGGTACTATAAGTTCAAATTATCCCTTAACTTGTTACCACATAATCTCGAGTTTTAGTGTCCCTGGTGAAGAAGCCTTTTGAAAACATTGTGGAAAAATGAGTATTTTCTCCTTTCCCACAATGTTTTCTACCCTACTAAAGACAAAAACCTTGAATGGAGCAACAAATAGTTCTGTGATCTTAGTCTAAAGTTTTGTTGTATGGGAAAGAGTTAACTATCTTTTGAACAATTCTGAGGTTTAAGACCCAAAAGAAGATACATGTATTAGAAAACATTGTGGGAAAAAGAGAAAATGTTGGTAGCCAGCATTTTTTCGTTTTCCCACATTGCTTTCTACCTGTCCTTGAGTTACATTTACTTTTTTGTCTGCAATAGCTTTCAATTTAGGCTACTCTAAGATTTTGTCATTTGGCTAACTCTTTACCAAATGACAAAATTTTTGACTGGTCCAAATTGAAAGCATTTGCAGACGACAAAATAAATCTGACATGAAAAATTGAGATGTGTTTTGGGAAGGGTAGAAAATATTGAGGGAAAAGGAGAAAATGCTGGTTACCAGCATTTTCTCTTTTTCCCAAAATGTTTTCAAAAGGCTTCTTTCTCAGGGTCGGTAAAAGTCGGGATTGTGTGGTAAAGGGTTAACTTGCAGGCTGACCTGGGCCGAAACGTTTTGCTTTTTGTAAATTTTCTGCATGTTAAAGGACCAGTGTACCTCATGACTTAGTAGGTTGGTATACAAAATGGATTTTATAGATCTCTAATACTGTGATGACTTTCTTGGTATGATGCATCACGGAGATGCATTTAGCCCCCTTTTCACAGAACATGGCTCAATTATGTTCTCCATTGTTCCACAGCTAAATAGTCCTCTCTGGCTCAGTATTTAAATGCTTTAATAACAAAGACAAAAAATAGACTTGTTTGAAATCAAAGCATTTACAGACAAAAAGTATGATTGGGTTCTAATGGTAGGGGTTTGTATTTCCAAATATCTATAGAAAATGTCGGAATCTGAAGATTGATAAATTCATAAACTTTAATTCTTTACCACACAATCCTGACTTTTAACAACCTGACAAAGAAAGCGTTTGAAAATATTGTGAAAAAAGGAGAAAATACTGGTAACCAGCATTTTCTCCTTTTCCCATGTTTTCCACTCTTCCCAAAAACAAATTTCAATTTTTGAGTCATATTGATTTTGCCATCTGCAAATGCTTTCAATTTGGAAAAGTCTAAAATTTTATTTTGTCATTTGGTAAAAACTTAAGAAAAATGACAACCTTTCCTAATGAGAGGAATGATGTTTTCATGAAAGAATATGGCTTATGAAATACCTACAGCATTCATACCTCAGTAAAATGTTTGATTAATTGATTGTATGGTGTTTAACTCTGTTCTAAACAACAAATTTCTGGAACTTTCTAAATTCAAAGCATTTGCAGACAACAAATCAGATGTGGTCCATATGGTGTAAGATATTTTTGAAAGGGTAGAAAAAATTGTGGGAAAAGAAGAAAATGCTGGTTACCAGCATTTTCTCCTTTTCCCACATTGTTTTTTTCAAAAGCCTTCAAAAGTTGGGATTGTGTGATAAAGGTTAACATCATTTTCAAACTATTTCAGATATCTGGTCAGTCCACTATCCATGCTTTCCTAGAGTTTCCTGTACCATTACTTAGCACAATATTCTTCCCAAGCCACTGCCTGCTTTTTGACATAACCATCATAAAAAAAAAAAGATAAACTGTTACATAGGAATGAATTCTGTTGCAATGACTATCATTAATCCTTGGAAAGAAAGTTGCTGAGCAGGGGATATGAACCAGAGACCCCATATTCTGAAGTCTTGTGAGCTACCAGCTGCATTACTGGGGCTTGGCTAGTACATATGCATATTCTTGATTTTTGCACTACATATCCCTTTCCCAAACGACAAATTTTGGACTGGTCCAAATTGAAAGAGTTTGCAGACGACAATTTTAAATTTGATGAAAATGGTAGAAAGTTCTCAAAAAGGGTAGAAAACACTGTGGGAAAAGGAGAAATTGCTCGTTATGAGCAATTTCTCCTTTTCCCACAGTGTTTTCAAAAGACTTGTACTGCAGACACGTGAAAACCAGGGCTTGTTTGTGAAAGGGATATGCCCCTGGTAATAAGATGATCCATGAAATGCTTTGCTTATGTTGTTGTTATTATGATAATATTCTCATTTCAGAGAAACTCTACAGGATGCCTGCTGTCCAGGTTGGACTGGTCCCCTTGAAGAGGGATGCCCTGACGGTGGGTATTCTTTTTTCAGTGCCTGTATTATCTAACTCTTTGCCAGGCAAAAATATTTTAGACAATTACAAATTGAAAAAAGTTGCAGATGACAATAAAATTTGGTTTAACTTTTTTCCGAAACTACAAGATTTTGGACCCTTTGGAATCCAAAGCATTTTTAGACAATAAATCAAATGTGGCTTAAATGATGGTATTTGCCTTTGAAAGGCTTTGAGGGAAAAGGAGAAGATGCTGGTTAGCAGCATTTTTTTCTGTTCCGACAGTGTTTTCAAAAGCTACCTCCTGCAAGGTCGTTAAAACTCAGGATTGCTTGGTAAAGGGTTAACAGATTTGACTTTGAAAACGTTTTGGGATAAGGAGATAAAGCTTGCTACCAGCATTTTCTGGTCCTGTTATCGTGGGTACTCGGAAAATTCTATATCCTTTTACCTCTATCAATCCCCCTTTTTTTTTCTTGGAAAGCATAATGCCCCTTGGGCATTAAAAGAGACAATATGGTATGCATTTGTGCACCTGCAATTTTCTGTCACCATTGTGAGACTTTTACATGAGTTATTTCCTTTTTGAATTTTTCCCTGATTCAGTGAAAAGGCAACTTGTAGAAGATATTTGTCAGCCTAGGACAGCTCTAGGTTACTTTATCTACTATAGATTTACAGATTAAATTCAATCAAAATGATGAAATGAAAGTTTACTACCTATTACTGCTATGATAATTTTAACCCTTTACCACATAATAAAATTTTACATTTGTCAAAATTGAAAACATTTGCAGACGACAAATTAGATATTACCCATACAGTAAGATTTGTCTATAAAAGGACAGAAAACGTGGGAAAAAGAGAAAATGCTGGTTACTATCATTTTCTCCTTTTCCCACAATGTTTTCAAAAGGCATCTTTCTCAGAGTTGTTAAAACTCAGGATTCTGTGGTAAAGGGTTAAACAGTTTTGCTGCAGACAACTTTATAAACATCAATGTACAGTTAGTGGCCATAAATACTGTATTTCATCAAGGTCAGAATCCCCTAGACTTGCATGTATTTCCAACTTCACTTGCTAATTTATTGTGGGTTGAAAACTGAAGCTGTACTTATAAAACTTACATGAAAATAAAGCAAAATTGATTTTACAGTAATAACATATTTTGAAACTTGATACCATGTAATATTGTGTAAAAACAACTCCTTAAAAAGGGATCAATATTTTCCAAAAATGTTTTTTACATTGACATCAATGGCATTATGTCACCAAAATTTAGCAGAGAAATAACACTATGTTTTAGAGAGAGCTAAAACTTTTATGTCAGGCGACAAACGCAAATAGCATATTGATGTAAATAGTTGCACATGTAGCTTCAGTAACCTGGCTTTCTCCTTATGATTGAATGATCAAAAACAGCATTATTAATTCTTTTGCACACTTAAAACTACATGTTTACAAGTCCATGGAATTTGAAATTTGATGAAATGTTTATGGTCACTTACTGTAGAATATATGGATAATCAACATGACTCTTTACCAAATGACAAAATTTTAGACCAGCCCAAATTTAAAACTTTTGCAGACGACAAAATAAATGTGACTCAAAAGTTGAAATTTGTTTTGGGAAGAGTACAAAACATTGTGGGAAATGGAGAAAATGCTGGTTACCACTGTGTTTTCAGAAGGATTCTTTCCTCAGGGTCGTTAAAGGTCGTGATTGTGTGGTAAAGGAACAAATGAAGTCTTTCTCAGACAATAAAATTTTAAAGTCATCTTTAAGTTGAAAGTATTAGCTGATGACAAATAAAATGTGGCTGAAACGAGGAAATTTTGCTTCACGAAGGTAAAACACATTGCAGGAGAAAGAAACAAAGTTAGCTACCACATTTTCTCTTTTTCCCACAATGTGTTCAAAACCCCTTCTTTATGGTTAAAACTTGGGATTCCTTGGTGTTTGGTTTTGGTTCAACTCTTTACCAAACAACAAAATTTTGGACTAGTCCAAATTGAAAGCATTTGCAAATGATAAATGTGGCTCAAATGATGGAATTTGTATCTAAAAGAGTAGAAAACATTGTGGGAGAAGGAGAAAATGCTGGTCACCAGCATTTTCTCCTTTTCCCGCAGTATTTTCAAAAAGCCTATTTCTTCAGGGTCGTTAAAACTTGGGATTATGTGGTAAAGGGTAGATACCTGAGCACAGCTTGTGTAAAGTGCGTCAAAAGAAAGTTTTGCTCTGCTAAATCATTTCTCCTGTTGCCTAAAATGTTTTTAAAGTCAATCCATGGCAATACAAAAAATGTTGCTTTTAGGGACAAATGAGTCAACCCTTAGGCTGCTATGTGTGACTCAAGAACTTTTTGTGGACAGTATAAATCATAATCAGACTGCACATTCTGTGCAGTCTGATCTTGGATCTATACCGCCTGATAAGGAGATATCCCTTCCCCCCCCAAAGAGATATTTTCTACCCTAAAAATAACTTTGAAATTAGCAATGTTTCGGTTTTTAGTATTGACTTGAAAGTTTCATTTTAGTTATTTATTAGCATGTTAAGGGTTAAAACATTAGCATTTATGTGAGTTACTTTTCTTTTTATGTAGCCATTTGTGAACCTCCCTGCCAGAATGGTGGTGTATGCAAAGCCCCATACGATTGTGACTGCACTGGTTCAGATTTGAAAGGACCATATTGCAATCTAACGGAAGGTAAGTCATAGCCTACAAGACGATACAGCCATATCATGGCTGGGATGATTTTTTGAAAAGTATTGATTTTGGAGAGAAAGAGAGACTTCTGCAGATTTTTTGGAAGGAAACCATGACAGAAATCATTTTCATACTGTTACTACAATAGATCCAAAGTTAGATATGAGGAATGAAGTGGAATATTACAACAGTCTACATTCTGTGTGTTTGGACCATGTCCAGTTGTGTGCGTAAAGAGGTGCATATTGGATGAGACCAAAGGTCAAATCTGATACAAACCTCTATAAACACCCAGTGAGATCAGGGTCCATATTCGCCAACCATTCTTAAGAACGTTCTTAGACTTATTCTTCAAGATTTTCCAATTTTGAAAGTAACACACCTTCTGATTGGCTAAACCGTACGGTTTAGCCAATCAGAAAGTGTGTTACTTTCAAACTTGGAAAATTTTGAAGAACAAGACCAAGAATGTTCTTAAGAATGGTTGGTGAATACGGACCCTGATCTGGCCCAGCCAGGTAGCTCAGTGGTTAGTGTATCTGACTCATGACCTGGCAGTTGTGGATTCAATACCCTCTTAGGCAAACTTTCTTTCGGGCAATTTTTTCACTCACTTCTGATGCATGTGAGAAAAGTAGTCAGTGACTTGAAAAGAAAGTTTTGTCAGTACTGTTCTCAGCCAGCCAGGAAATACATGCGTAGGTGCACTGACCACAGTGACATAACCTAAGCTGTTAAAACAGGAGATCTGATCAGACCATACTGAAATGCAGACTGTTGCAATGTTCCTGTTTTTATATACCTTCTGTTTTATAATTAAAAAAAAAAGGTACAAAATCAATTAGGTAACAAAAAAAAAAAATCAGAGAGCCCCACATTTTCTAGATTTGACGGAGGAGCCAAATATGAATATATAGAAGTAGTCCATAGACATGATAATGTTCCACACAGAGTACATGAATGTTACTAATAACCTACACTGAGTACATGCTTTAAATGGAAAAGATATTCTGGTCTGTTATATATATGTTTAACCCTTTACAAAACAATCCCGGGTTTTAATGATCCTTGATAAGGAGCCTTTTGAAAACATTGTGGGAAAAGGAGAAAATGCTGGTAACCAGCATTTTCTCCTTTTCCCACAATGTTTTCTTTCCTACCAGGGGACTTCGGCTAATTTGTATTAATTTTGAACTAGTTGCCTGCTAATATTTTGAATTTGGGACAGACTAAATTTTGTCATGTGGGAAAGGGTTAAGATAACCTCAATATTTTAGTCAGATCATTTAACCCTTTCCCAAACAAGCCCTGGTTTTCATGTGTCTGCAGTACAAGTCTTTTGAAAACACTGTGGGAAAAGGAGAAATTGCTAGTAACGAGCAATTTCTCCTTTTCCCACAGTGTTTTCTACCCTTTTGGAGAACTTTCTGTCATTTTCATAAAATTTAAAATTGTCGTCTGCAAACTCTTTCAAATTGGACCAGTCTAAAATTTATCGTTTGGGAAAGGGTTACAGCTATATGGAATAAAAATCGTGAAAAACCTTCAAATTATAGCTACATGAAAACTAGAATTTGTCATAAAAATATATCAACAAACAAATTGCCATCACTGGGATTTGAACCTGCAACCCTCAAAACTAACTTTCTAAAAAGCTATCAAAACAATATACTGTCTAACAAGAGTGTTTAAAATGTATTATCACTTTTAACACAGCTACCCAATGACAAACATGATAGAAAAATTCACAGAACAAATGAGCCATGCTCTGTGAAAAGGGTGGCTTAATGCATCTGCGAAAAGTTTCGACCCAGGTCAGCCTGAGCAGTCCACGCAGGCTGACCTGGGCCGAAACTTTTCGCTGGTTGTAAATTTTCTGTATGTCAAAGGACCAGTTTACCTCATGATTAACTAAATTGTTAAAAAAGCAGCTATTATGGATCCATGATTATGTGATGGCTTCATCGGTATAATGCATCACGGAGATGCATTAAGGCCCCTTTTGCCAGAGTGTGGCTCAAATACATTAGTGCCCTGGGAAAGGGGGTTTCATGCATCTTCAGAATGTGACATTCATCATTGTTTTTTTTTTTCCCAGAGGAACTTGCAGAAATAGAGCGTCAGTATGAACTTGATTTTAGAACGTGTCTCTACATGTCAGATAATGCATACCGTACATTTGATGGCCTAGACTATTTCTTTCACGGCACCTGCAACTATGTTCTTGCCGAAAGTGGAAATGACTGGAGCATTGGTGTTGAACATGTGGACTGTAATGAATATGACACATGTAAAAAGGTATGTAGCAAATTACCTGTTACATTCACCTCTTACCCCAAATACAGTCCAGCTTGTGTTAAAAAAGCACCTAAAGAACACTCAAAATGTGCCTGCTTAAGGCAGTTGCTTGCTTAGTTCAACATATTTCTCTGCAATCTTAGTTCATGTGGCTTAATACAGATTGTTAGCGCAAGTCTTTACCTTAGGAGGAAATTTGCAAATTGCAAGCCTTTGCAAATGACAAATTAACCCTATACCACACATTCCTGACTTTTAATGACCCTGTGGATGAAGGCTTTTGAAAACATTGGGGAAAAAAAAAAAATACATACCCACAGGAGATAGCTTTAGAAAATATTGATAACAAGGGAGCACCTTCCTGGTAACCAGCATTTACTTCTTTTCTAATAATGTAAAATTTTACTATTTCAAAGAAAAGTCCTATCACTTTCACAAATGCCTTGAATGTGGACAAGTCTAGAATTTTTTTTTCTAGTAATAATTACATTTAGATAAATAGAATAATATATTACCGTATGGCTGCTAAGCCCGACTTACTGACCTTTTGCAGACAGTGTAGATCAAGATCAGACAGCACAGAACTTGCTGTCTGACCTTGGATCTACACTGTACGATAAGGAGATATTTTTGTCTAGAGAATGAGTTTGAAATAGCATTATTTGAGTTTTTATTATCAGCTTAAAAGTTTCATTTACTTATTTAGCAGGATACGGGTTAACTCCAAGGCACGCTAAGTGTGAAATAAGGTCCTTTTGTAGACAGTTTAGATCAAGATCAGTCTACAGAATGTTTACACAGAGAGACATTCTCATCAAAACAATCTTGATATTGCTACTAGTTCTACAGACTGGGTTTTGTCTATTGCTTAACCCTTTACAAGACAATTCCATGTTTTAAGTTTATTGAACGAGATGGGTATTGAAAACATTGTTGTAAAAGGAGATAATGCTGGTAACCAGCATTTTCTCCTTTTTACCATCATGTTTTCTACTACCTCAAAAAGAATTACCATAATTTGAACCTCATTATATTTGTTGTCTGCCAGCGATTCCAATTTTGATGGATCTAATATTTTGCCATCTGATCATCTGGTAAAAGAAAAGAAAAAAGTGAGTTGCACTCTGATGAAAGGGGGTTTAACCCTTTCCCAAACGAGCCCTGGTTTTCATGTGTCTGCAGTACAAGTCTTTTGAAAACACTGTGGGAAAAGGAGGAATTGCTCATAATGAGCAATTTATCCTTTTCCCACAGTGTTTTCTACCCTTTTTGAGAACTTTCTGCCATTTTCATCAAATTTAAAATTGTTGTCTGCAAACTCTTTCAATTTGGACCAGTCCAAAATTTGTCGTTTGGGAAAGGGTTAACCATTTACCACATGGCAAAATTGTAGATTTTCCCAAATTGAAAGCATGATTCAGATGACAAATCATATTCAGATTAAATAATTGGATGTGTATCTGAAATGTTAGAAAACATTGTGGGAAAAGGAGAAAATGCTGGTTACCAGCATTTTCTCCTTTTTCTACAATGTTTTCAAAAGGTTTCTTGCTCAGGGTCGTTAAAAGTCGGGATTGTTTGGTAAAGGGTTAATGCATCTCTGTGATGCATCATACCAAGCATGTCATCATATAATTGTGGATCCATAAAATCCATCTTGTTAAAAAAACGAACTGAGTTATGAGGTAGAGCAAAAAGTTTCAACCGATGCCAGCCTGCGCAGGATGATCTGGGTCTGAACGTTTTGTAAAGGCATTAAACCCCCTTTCACAGAGCATGGCTCGTATATGTTTAAATTTATTCCAGTTACAGAGTTGATTTTTATCTGTCTTACAGAAACTCACAGTTATGTTGGCAGCTGCTGGGGTTGATGTCACACTTTGGGATGGTAAAACCTATCTGAATGGTGAAGAACTGACCTTGGTACAGGAGGTACCCTTTACAGATGCATCTAAAGGTAAGTTTCAGACGATTATTTCACAGATATATCATTTGGTAAAGTCTTTACCACTCGATACTTGGTTTTAATGACCATTGGAAAAGGCTTTTGAAAACAATGTGAGAAAAGGAGAAAATGCTGGTAAACAGCTTCTTTTTTCCCCACAAGGTCTAAACCCTTTAATCCTATGGTCTTTGCCAAGCCACGGTAGTGCAGTTGGTAGCGCACAGGACATAAGAACATGGAGTCTCTGGTTCGAATTCCCAACTCGGCCTATCTGTTTTGGAGGATCGATGAAAGTCATTGCCAAAGGGTTCATTCCTCTCTCAACACTAATCATTGTTTCCATGACAGTTATGTAGGAAAGCCCCCTGTGGCTTGGGAAGAGTATTGTGCCAAGTACTGGTAAAAGAACCTTCCGGAAAGCATGGATGGCTGCACTGATGGCTGCAATGTACCTGAAATGATGTGAAAATGTCGTTAAGCACAATCAATCAGTCAACCAACCAACCAACCAACCAAACAAACAAACAACCATCCAACCAACCAACCAAATGACCTGTTGTCTCCCTAAACCCTTTAACACACAATCCCAATGTTTAACAACCTTGAGAAAAAAGGCTGTTGAATACATTGTAGGCAAAAGAGAAAATGCTGGAAACCTAGCATTTTCCCCTCTTCTCATGAAGATTTCTGTTCTATCAAAGACAACCTTCCATGATTTGAGCCACATTTGATTTTTTGTCTGCAAGTGCTTATGACTTTGACAAGTCTGAAATTTTGTTGTGTGGTAAAGGGTTAATTTTCCTTATGTACATGCTTTCAAACTGGCCAACTGCAGCTTTCTTTTTGGTGGTGGAGATGGTTGGGAAAAGGAGTCATAGCTTGAAATGAGAAAGTCCTCCTTTTTTAGTTAAAAATTGCCAGGACATAATGACTTGATTCGTAATTTTCAGATGCTTCACTACATATTATCTACACAAAGTTCAGTGATTTCTTAACCCTTAAAGTGCCTTTCATGACTTTAGTTGCTTTTGCTGCCATTATAGATCAAGATCAGGCTGCACAAAACATGTAGTCTGATCTTTGATCTATACTGTCTGCACATGCTGGTAAATAGAATTTTCGGAAATATTTTCCCACCTTTTAAAGAAATTGCATAATTTTAGCCACATCTAACTTCTTGTCTGCAAATGCTTTCAGATTTTACAAGTTTAACCCTTTACCACACAATCCCGACTTTTAACAACTGTGTAAAAGAAGTCTTCTAAAAACATTGTGGGAAAAGGAGAAAATGCTAATAACCAGCATTTTCTCCTTTTCCCACAATGTTTTCCACCCTTACAATTATGCATTTCAGTTTTTCAGTCACATTTATTTCGTCATCTGCAAATACCTTCAATTTGGACCAGTCTAAAATTTTGTCATTTTGGTAAAGAGTTAAACATTGATATCTGTTAAAGAGTTAAATACCATTTTTACATGATGTATGATATTTTCAATTGTAGCTGTCACAATCATAGAAAGACTTGAAAATACTGAGGTTGAACTGAATGGTTTACTTGTCAAACTCAAATTCGACAAACTACTTAGTGTTGCAATCAGTGTCGACAAACTCAGTCCAGCTGTGGTCCAAGGCTTATGCGGGAATAATGATGGAAACCCCAACAGTTAGTTAAATCTAAAACTTTACTTACTACGATCAGCATTTATCCCTTAAACTAAGTAATGCCTCTGTGGTAAAGAAAAGAAATTTAATTTAAACTTTTATTACCTTCTGCTGTTCCTTTCTTAAAGAGAAGGTGAATCTGGTTGTTTTAACCTCATTACATAATTAGCATTCAGGTTTCACTTTTGATGCAAAAATAAGGCCACTTTTGCTACAGTACAGATGAAGATCAAGCTGCACAGAATGTGGAGTCTGGTTACTGATCTGCACTGTCAAACATATAAACCCTTGTTGTATCCATCACAACTTAAGTTGCTAACACAAACAATGTAGATCAAGATCAGACTGATCATAGCATGCATTCTGATCATGGATCCACACCATTTGCAATGTAGAGATTTTCTGTTGAAGATAGCAACCATTGAGACTTTTACCTCAACTGCTTTCAAAGGAAACAAGAAGGTATTGTCATAGCTCTGTTGTGGTCTGTGTTTTCTTTGCCTTTTTTGTTGTAGTGCAAACTAAAAATTTTGATACACATTGCTTATAATTTCATGACAAGATGTTTGCAAGGAGTATGCATTTTTTATGAAATTATTATGCTATAATTAGATTATGACATAAGCTTGGTCTCCCACAATGTTTTCGAAAGATGCCAATGACTTGATAATTAAAAGGTAATTTTTGCATATTAAGGTAGTTTCTATTATATTGACAAAATGATAGAAACCATATTATTGTTGGACAGCCCTACTTTGACAAATGGCTTACACAGAAACTGGCCACGCCCTGGCAAGATGGGGTTAAAGACATCTCCTTTATGCATGATACCAAACGAGTCATCACACAATTATGAAGCCATAAAAATCCATTTGAGCCTGCTTTGTGAAAAGGAGGCTTAATGCATTTGCGAAGAGTATCTACCCATCTCAGCCTGCGCAGTCTGTGCAGGCTGACATGGGCCAAAACTTTTCACTATCTTTAAATTTTCTGCATGTCAATGGATAATTCTAACTCATGCATTAGTCAATTATTTAAGGAAGTGGATTTTATAGATCCGTAATTAGGTGATGTCTTGCTCACTATAATGTATTACGGAGATGCATCAAGCCTACTTTTACCAGAGCATGGCTCATTTTGTCTTACCGCTAGCTGAATCCTGTGGTAGGATGATCCTGGGACATACAGAATACGTAGCAAGAAGTTCCGACCCATTTCAGCCTGTGCAGACTGTGCAGGTGGACACTGGTTGATACTTTTTGTAAATGCATCAAATCCCTTTTCATAGAGCATGGCTCATTTACTTGACAGTACAAGAGTCAACATAAATATTTGGGTCCAGCTCAAATTCCATGAAGCACAAAGTGCCATGTGACAACTGTGTCTGTTGTCACAGCATATATTTCAATGTTGAAAAACAAAAATTCCATTCCTGAATTCAGCTGTACTTTCTATTTGTCAGTCATGTAAACTTGAGTAGAAAGATGTACTCTTTACTATACACCTTTTTGAAAATATTTTAGCATAAAATTTCTGCTCTACATGGAACCACAAGAGACCTTTCTTAGTTTGGTAATCATATGTCAGACCTATGATGGAGATAAGAGAGAAAAAAAAATGTGAAAATAAAATGTGTTATCCATTTTTCATAGGATTTCCATGCTTTAAAATGCTTTTGCAGAGTGTAGATCAAGATTGAACTGGAGAGAATGAAAATATCAACCCTTAAAATGCATTTCACATCAATATTTACTTTTGCACCTGTGAAAATCAAAATCAGACTGCCTGAACACCTGTCTGATCTTGGTTTTAGACTCACTGCTATGATGAGAAAATCCATTTAAAAGCACATTGTAACAGCAGTTAATTGGATATTTTTTCCTGAATGAAGATTTAGTCTTTGTTTCTTTTGTATTCTAAAGCTAAACATTAATTTTTCAGATGATATGAAGGATATGTATGGAGCACCAACAGAAAGTGTTGTAAATTTTGCCCAAGGTTACACAGTACTGTCCTCTGACAAAATCTGGGTAGGTAAAAAAAGGCAATAAAAAGGCTCACAGACCTGAAAAGCAGATGTATGCAGTATCATAAGTGGAACAGGATTAATTAAGTGTTTACCACATGACAAAATTTTGGCTTTAGCACTTTACCACACTGCAAAATTTTGGACTTGTCAAATATCAAAATTGAAAGCTTTTGTAGATGACAAAATAATTTTGACTCAGAAATAGAAATTTGCATTTGGAGGGGTTGAAAACATTTTGTGAAAGGAGAAGATGCAGGTTACCAGCATTTTCTCCTTTTCCCAAAACGTTTTCAAAAGGCCTCTTCCTTGGGGTCATTAAAACTCAGGATTGTGTTTGTAAAGGGTTAAGCAAATTGAAAGCTTTTGCAGACAAAAAATTAAGTCTCAATCTATATGTCTTTAATTATAGTATGAAATTTGTCTTTGAAAGGGTAGAAAACATTGTGGAAAAAGGAGAAAATACTTTTTCCTTGAGATAGTTAAAATTTGGGATTGTTTGGTAAAGGAATGAGCAATGCTATAGAAGAATAAAAAACAATTTTTGGGGGCACATAATACATATTTCTATAAAATCTGATGCAATTATGAGCAAGAAAAATCCTGGAATGATGGTTTTGCAGGTTGTATGTTAACCCTTAACTCTTTACCAATTTTAGACTGGCCCAAATTGAAAGCAGTTGCAGACGACAAAATAAACGTGACTGCAAAATTAAAATTTGTTTCGGAAAGGGTAGAAAACATTGTGGGAAAAGGAGAAAATGCTGGTTACCAGCATTTTCTCCTTTTCCCACAATGTTTTCAAAAGGCTTCTTTCTGAGGGTCGTTAAAAGTCGGGATTGTGTGGTAAAGAGTTAAGCTGCTGAATAAATGAAATGTAAGTTTCTGCTAAATACTAAAAGCCAGAACATTGTGGTTTCAAAGTTGATTTCACTGGAAAGAAAATACCATACTGGACAGTGTAGATCAAAGATCAGACTGCACATACTGTGCAGTCTGATCTTAATCTACACTGCCCGCAAAAGGTCAGTGAGTTGCGATTAGCAGTTTAAGGGTTAAACACAACTTCCCATGGGAGCTGGAGAAAAAATATGAAAATGAATGGCACTGAAAGGTCTAAACAAAAAGTTTTCACAACTTGCAAACAACCGTTTTTATTTCAGACCTCTTTTAGAAAGATTGTGACTAATGGACTAAAGGAGGAATTGTTCTTTAATGGAAATTCCATTTTTTCTTAATGCATCTCCATGATGCATGATTCCAATCAAGCCATCACATAATTATGGATCCATAATGGTCACTTTTTTTTTACAACCGACTTAGTCATGAGGTAAACTGGTCCCTGGACTTGCAGAAAATTGATCCATAGCAAAAAGTTTCGGCTCAGGTCAGCCTGTGCTGACTGTGCAGGCTGACCTGGGACGATACTTTTTTTTTCTCTTTCTCAGACATATTAAGCCCCCTTTTCACAGAGCATGGCTCATATATGTTTACTTTGATTCTTCCATATTTTACAAAGGCGTTTTCAAAGTTGTTTGGTGCTACGTTGTTTCAGGAATCAATGAGCTTCTGTAGTCACTTAACCCTTAAAGCACCTTTCACGACTTTAGTTGCATTTGTGGCCAGTGTAGATCAAGATCTGGCTGCACAAAACGTGCAGCCTGATCTTTGATCTACATTGTCCACTTTGTTGAATCACTGTAGACAAAAGCAAACATGAAATTGCAATTATTTTGGTCGTATTTTTAGGATGAAGATGTGTGACAAGTTTATTTGGCGCTCTAAGGGTTAATTCATTACCACACATCAAAATTTAAGACTGGTCCAAGTTGAAACCACTTGCAGACATATAATTTAAAGTGGATCTTATGCAAGAATTCGGCTTTGATAGGGTAGAAAACATTTTTGAGAGATGAGAAAAGCTGGTTAGCAGCATTTTCTCTGTATCGTACACTGTTTTCAAAAGTTCTCTTCCTTGGGCTTGTTTAACTCTTTACCACACAATTTAGAGTTTTAATGACCCTCACATTATTGGCTTTTGAAAACATAGTGGGAAAAGGAGAAAATGCTGGTAACCAGCATTTTTTCCTCTTGCTACTATGTTTTCTACCCTATCAAAAACAAATTCCATAATTCAAGCCACATTTAAATTGTCGTCTGCAGATGCTTTCAATTTGGAACAGTCTAAAATTTTGTCGTTTGGTAAAGATTTAAACTCGGGATTGTGTGGTAAGGGGTTAAAGAGATCATTGTATTTGCAGTGTACTGATGAGTCAAACCTCATGCAGAATAATATGTGCACAGACAATGACAGGCGTGTAGAAGCAAAGAAAATGTGTTATGCACTGTACGATGAAAAGTTCCGAGCCTCTGGCTGTTTTCTATTCGTAAAACCAACGGCCTTCTTTGATGCATGTGTGACATCATATTGCCTGGCTACTACCACAGAGGCCAAGGAGAAAGTCCTGTGCAACTACTTGGAAACCCTCAGTTCTCATTGTGAATGCCATGGGATTGATGTACCTTGGAGGACAGACACTCTTTGCCGTATGTCACCTTTTTCTATCACCATCATTTTACTCTTTACCGTTTCTCAGACGAAAAAATTTATACTCCTCTCAAATTTGAAACATCTGCAGTCAGCAGATTTAAATAGGTACCAATGAGATAAAGTATTGTGATAGCATAGAAAACATTGTGGGAAAAGGAGAAAATGCTGGTTACCAGCATTTTCTCCTTTTTCCACAATGTTTTTAAAAGCCCTCCTGCTCAGCTTCACTAAAACTTGGGGCTATGTTGTAAGGGATTAAGTATGTAGTTTTACATGCTGAAAGGTATTTATCTATCGGGTCAGTCTAGCTACAGCCAGACCATATTTTTGTTCTAATATGAACAAACCATGCCACTTATTTAAATTTAGCAGATAATCTTAAAATTACATTAATACAAACCAGTTTTAACTCTTTACCAAATGACAAAATTTTAGACCTGTCCAAATTGAAAGCATTTGCAGACGACAAAATCCATGCGACACAAACATTGAAATTTGTATTGAGAAGGGTAGAATACATTGTGGGAAAAGGAGAAAATGCTAGTTACCAGCATTTTCTCTGTTTCCCTTAATGTTTTTAAAATGCTTCTTTTTTAGGGTTGTTAAAATTCGGGATTGTGTGGTAAAGGGTTTAGCAAGCACCTAAGTCTTTACAAAACAATTCCATGTTTTAATGACACTGAGGGAAAAAGCTTTTGAAAACATTGTGGGAAAAGGGGAAAATCCTGATAACCAGGACTTTCTTCTTTCCCCAAAATTGCTTTCAATCCTTCCAGAGGTAGACTTAAGATTTTCAGTCACATTAAATGTGTCATATGGGGAAAAGTAAACTCTTTACAAAACAATTTCTTTTTTTTACAACTCTGAGGAAAAATGCTTTTGAAAAGAGAGTTGAATAACGAGAAAATGCTGGAAACCAGAATTCCCTCCTTTTTCCACTCCTTTAGTGCCTGAAATTAATGCCTGAAATTTTTTTCAGTTTGGACAAGTCTAACATTTTATTTGGGTAGTTAAGAGAGGTGCTTGCTTAGTGCAAGGACATTTTAATATATTGTCATCTTTGAGAACTCATTTTTACTATGCTTATGCAGATGCTTGCCTAACCCACAGGATAAAGTTTTAGTCTGGTCCAAATCGAAAGCATTTGGAGATGACAAAAGTACTCAAAACATAAAATTTGTCTTTAAAAGCATAGAAAAGATGGTTGGAAAAGAAAAAAATGCTGGTTAGCAGCATTTTCTCCTCTTCCAACCGTGTTTTCAAAAGTTGCTTTCCTATTGTTTGTCAAAAGTCGGATTGATTGGTAAAAGGTTAACCCCTAAAGCACCTTTCACAACTATAGTTGCCTTTGCTGAATGATGTGAACATTTTCAGTAAATGAAACCGACCCCAATGGTGCAATTTAAAACTATTTTTGATGGATCAAAAATTTAGACAGCATGATCTAGATCTACACTGTGTTCAGAAGTTGTGCTTGGGCTCTGAGGCTTAGCCATTTACCAAACAATCATGAGTTTTAAAGACCCTGAAGAAAGATGCTTTTGAAAACAATGTGGGAAAAGGAGAGAATGCTGCAGGCCATCATTTTCTCCTTTTTCCATAATGTTTGCCGCCCTTTTGACACACAAATTTCATCATTTGAGCCACATCCATTATGTCTTCTGCTAATGCTTTCAAAATGGATAAGTCTAAAATGTCATTGTCTGGAAAAGGGTGAGAAAATTTGCAAAACCTTCTTTGTTTCTTAACAGCCAAAAGTTGTCCAGGAGACATGGAGTACAGAATTAATCAACCAAAATGCCACAAAACATGTGACTATGTATTTCGCCCTCTACCTGAAGAGTGCCAGGGGCAGATATCCAGATGTTCCTGTGCAAATGGCACCTACCTCCAGGATGGTAAATGTGTTCAACCAACAGAGTGTAAATGCACCTTGAATGGAAAAAAATATGAAAATGGAGAAGTTGTCTTTAAAGATTGTAACAAATGGTAATTATGTTATAAGCTTTATTTTCATTATGAAAGTTATCAGACCCTGGTCTTGATCTTGAAGGATACAAGAAAGTGTTGATATAGATCAAAGCTAGAAATATTTCCCATATTTTTCATGAATATGAATTTTATTTTAACCCTTTCCCAACAATAAGTTTTAGACTCTTCCAAATTGAATGCAGCAACAGATGATTAATTCAGAATCTACACAAATGAGCTTAAGATCTCTGATAAAATAGAAAACATTGTGGGAAAAGGAGAAAATGCTGGAAACCAACAATTTCTCCTTTTCCCACTATATTTTCAAAGGCCAGTCTTTTATAGGATTGTTAAAACTCAGGATTGCATGGGGTTTGAGGGTTAATCCATTTCTGTACAAATTTGTATACCTATCAAAGGACTGTTTTCTATAACACAAGGGAAAAACACACTGTGAGTCATGCTTTGTGAAAAGGGGTTAAACCCTTTACCACACAATCCCAAGTTTTAATGACCCTGAGAAAGAAGCCTTTTGAAAACATTGTGGGAAAAGGAGAAAATGCTGATAACCAGCATTTTCTCCTTTTCCCACAATGTTTTCTACCCTTCCCAATACAAATTTCAGTTTTTCAGCCTTATTTATTTTGTCATCTGCAAATGCTTTCAGTCTGGACTTGTCTAAAATTTTGTCATTTGGTAAAGTGTTAACTCTTTCACTACTAATGACGACTTGATTACCTTTTGCGGACAGTGTAGATCAAGATCAGACTGCACAGAACGTGCAGTCTGATCTTGATCGACACTGTCCGCTACTCTATTTCTAAACTATGACCAAAGTCGTTTTCAACAGAAGTGGAAATCTATTTTTAGAGCTCGGAAAGAAAGTGGAATTTCCGGAGTTAGTAATGAAAGAGTTAATGCATCTCTGTGATTCATTGTACCAAGCAATTTGTCATGTTATTTTGCATCCATAAAACCCATTTCCTCTAACAACAAACCGAATCATGAGGTAGACTTGTCCTTTGACAATAGCAAAAAGTTTCTGGCCAGGTCAGCCTGCCCTGAATGTGCTGCTGACCTGGATTGATACTCTTTGCAGATGCTTTAACTCTTTACCTCATGACAAAATTTTAGACCTGTCAAAATTGAAAGCATTTGCAGGCGACAAATTAAATGTGACTGAAAAATTGAAATTTGTTTTGTGAAGGGTAGAAAACATTGGGGGAAAAAGAAGAAAATGCTGGTTGCTAGCATTTTCTCCTTTTCTCAAAATGTTTTCAAAAGGCTTCTTTTTCAGGGTCGTTAAAAGTTGGGATTGTGTGGTAAAGGGTTAAACCCCCTTTTTACAGAGCATGGCTCATGTGTTTGGTCCACTGTGATCCCTTACCAGACAACCTTCTCTTTTACTACCCTGAAAAAGAAGAATTTTGAAACCATTGTAGAAAAAGGAAATAATACCGAAAACCCACATTTTCTCCTTTTTCTACAATATTTTCAAAGACAAATGTTGTCATTTGAGCCATATTTGGATTGTCATCTGTAAATACTTTAAAGTTAGACAAGTCTGATATTTTGTCATTTGGTAAAGAGTTAATGGTTTGTTCAGTTTGTGTATCGTTCTTGTTCCATCACTCAAGCTGTTTGATTATCATTATTTCAGTACCTGCCAGATGGGCCATTTAGTATGTGAAGACAACTACTGCCCAGCCACATGTACAATAATAAATGCCCGACACTTTCAGACCTTTGATTCCAGATCCTATGAGCTTAAAGCACCTTCAACTCCATGCTCTTTTACTCTTTTGAAAGTAAGTTTTTTTCATTCAGCTGTTTTCGAAGAAAATGTTAACCCTTTCCCAGACAAGCCTTGGTTTTCACGTGTCTGCAGTACAAGTCTTTTGAAAACACTGTGGGAAAAGGAGAAATTGCTCGTGACAAACAATTTCTCCTTTTCCCACAGTGTTTTATACCCTTCTGGAGAACTTTCTGTCATTTTCATCAAATTCAAAATTGTCATCTGCAAACTCTTTCAATTTGGACCAGTCTAAAATTTATCGTTTGGGAAAGGGTTAAGGTATTGATGTAGCACTGATGTCATTGTTGTCTTCTGCGTCAATGTGCAAAAACTTTGACATTTTATAATTTCTCTGTTCTTACTGAAGCTAAACTTGGTCAAGTTGTTTACTATCAAAAGCGGAATCCATACAACAAGGGCAGGTAATCATCAAAGTATTTTTTACACAGTTATGCCCTTTTTTCGACTAAAAATCAAGCAACTGCCGCCAAACATGTGGTGCTCTGGTTTTACATTTTAGTATTTCTTTTGTTTCTAGTATGAATCCTCTCTTAAAATTTTACCAAACAACAAAATTTCAGACGTGCCCATTTTGAAAGGATTTGGAGAGGACAATTAACCTTTTACCACACTGATTTTTAACAACCCTAAGGAAGAAGACTTTTGAAAACATTGTAGGAAAAGGAGTAAATCCTTGTAACATGCATTTTCTCCTTTTCTCAAAATGTTTTTTACACTATCAAAGACAAAAATCATCATTTAAGCTACGTTTAATTTGTTGCCTGCAAATGTATCTAATTCAGTTGAGTCTTAGATTTTGTTTTTTGATAAAGAGTTAAAAATTGGTACAAATGATAGATTATGTCTTTAATAGGGTAGATGACTTTTTGAAAAGGGAGAAAATGTTGCCTTTCCTGTAGACTAGTGAAAACTCAGGATTATTTGGTAAAGGGTTATGAGAATGGATTGAAATTAATTGGAGGATATATTTAAGAAGAATTTCTAAAGTTTATAAACCAAACATGTAACTATTATTGAGCCAAACCAGATATAGATGAGTAATGAATGCCAGATATGGCTCAAAAGATGGAATTCTTCCTTTAAAGTATAGAAAACATTATGGCAAAAGGAGAAAATGCTGATCACCAGCCTTTTCTTCTTTTCCTGCATTTTTTTCAAAAGCCTTCTTTCCCAGAGTGGTTACTCTTTGGTAAAAGGTTAAATTTGAGCTCTGACAAAAGGGGGCTTAATGCATCTCCGTGGTGCATTATACCAGTCAAGCCATAACATAATTACGGATCAATAATAGCCACTTTGTTTAACAACCGACTCAATCATAAGGTAGACTGGTCCTTGGACATACCAAAAATTGACCAATAGTGAAAAGTTTCGGCCCAGGTCAGCGTGCTCAGACTGCACAGGCTGACCTGAGTCAACACTTGTCACAGATGTATTAAGTCCCCCTTTCACAGAGCAAGGTTCATTTCTACCCAGAAAATCAAAGTTTTAGACATATGTCAGAGTTTGAAACATTTGCAGACAACAACAAAAGTTTGGCTCTTATGCTGGAATCTTGGGTTTAGAAGGGTAGAAAAATCACAATACAGCAGTATTCTGCATATTAACATTTTCTCCTTTTCCCACAATGTTTTCAAAAGGTCATAGAAAAATGGGATCATTTGGAAAAGGGTAATAAAGGCTACACGCAGAGTGATTGAATGTGTGATGGATAAATACAAAGTATGAATAAATTATATATGGTTCCTTAGAATAGGATTAAGCTTACTTGAAGACAGATTTTTAATCCTACAACAATTTTATTAGATATTTGTCTCTATCCATCAATCTGAACATTCTTCTACTTTCAAACTTTCAGACCAACCATCTGACTGGCTGAGATGTTTTGCGTCAGCCAATTAGATGGCTGGTCTAAAATCTTTACCACATGAGAAAATTTAAGACTGGTACGAATTGTAAGCACTTGCAGATGGCAGATTATAACTGGTAAAAACAATGGAATTTGTGGCTGAAAGAGTGGAAAACATTGTGGAAAAAGGAGAAAATGCTGGTTACCAGCATTTTCTCCTTTTCCCACCATGTTTTCAAAAAGTTCCTTCCTCAGGACTGTGTGGTAAAAGGTTAAAATGTAGATTTAGATTTTAGTTCAAATTCAACTATCTTTCAGCCATTACCAGGGATGGAAGACGAGACCAATGGGCTTGAAATTAAAATGGCTACAGAGCAAGATCCAGACAGACTAAAGTCTAGAATTGTTTCAGCACTGGAGATTGAAGTTTTTGGCATGAATGTATACATAACAGATGGACTAACCACAGTTGATGGAATAAAAGCCCCACTTCCATATAAAAATGACATTTTTTACATAAAGAAAGCTACGGAGGGTTTTATATTTATTCACATCTTTGGCATCAACATCCTATTTAATGGAAGGGACCGCATTTACATGAATGTTGCCACGTTTTATGATTCTAAGGTAAGATTTCTTTCATTTAACCCTTTACCACACAATGCCAACTTTTAACGACCCTGAGGAAGAAGACTTAATTAAGAAAACTTAATTAAGAAAGCAGTGTGGGAAAAGGAGAAAATGCTGATTACTGGCATTTTCTCCTTTTCCCACAATGTTTTTTACCCTTTCAAACAAAAATAACATCATTTGAGCCAAAATGAAATTGTCATCTTCAAATGCTAAAATTTTGTCTGTACTGAGTGACAAAATTTTAGTCCCTTCCAAATTCAAAGCATTTGCAGATGACAATTTTAATGTGGCTCAAAATGGTGGAAATTGTCTATGAAAGAGTAGAAAGGAGAAAATGCTAGTTACCAGCATTTTTTTCCCTTTTCCCATGATGTTTTCAAAAACCTTAATCTGTTTTCAAGTTTGTGAAAACTCATGATTTTTTGGTAAAGGGTTAACTTCGGTAAATTTACATCATTTATTTGCTTGTCAATCATAACTTTTCTTCCTCTTCCAAAGCTAAGTGCACAGACTTCTTTTAACCCTTTACCACACAATGACGCCTTTTGACGCCCCTGGGAAAAAAGCCTTTTGAAAACATTGTGGGAAAAGGAGAAAATGCTGGTAACCAGCATTTTCTCCTTTTCCCACAATGTTTTCTACCCTATCAAAGAAAAAATGCACCCTTTGAGCCGCATTGAACTTGTCGTCTGCAAATGCTTTCAATTTGGACAAGGCTAAAATTTGGTCGTCTGGTAAAGGGTTAATTCTTTTGAATCTTGTGATGGTGATTTTTGCCTGTACCTTTTATCAAACAACCCAGTGATTTATAGACCCAGAAGAAAAGCACTTTTAAAAACATTGTTGGAAAAGGAGAAAATGCTGGTAACCAGCACCTTCCGTTTTCCAACAAATGATTTCCAGAGAGAAAAGAACATCCCTTAAGCTAAATTTAGATTTTTGTATGAAAATGTTATTAAATTGGACATCTTCAGTTTGTTGTTTGCTAAAGAGTTTATGAAATAGTCATTCAGGTAGGTAAAACAAATATAGCACTTTCTTTTTCATGCAAGTATATAAAGTGCTAGTTTGAACATACGCTCAGCAAAACTTCTAACCAACCACTTTTGATTCTGCTGTAAATTTGACCAAGTAATAGTCAGATAATTAAAAACAAATTGTAACATATATCTCAGATTAGCCGTGGTATTATAAGGAAAAGATTCTTGATCCTTCCAACAGAAAGCATCTCTTTTTTAAAGAAAACAGAAAACACATCAGTAATGTTGTGCATGCATGGTGTCTATCAGCCAAAACAGGTTAAAAAGAGAGGCATAAATTACTTCCATTTTGAAGTCTCATTCATATACAAGGCAAAGTTAAAACACATTTAGGAACAGTTCCAGTAAAAAGTATATGACCATTCTACAAAAGAATTATAAGAGACTAATATTCAAATGTTACATAAATGGACTAGAAAAGAGACAATATTTACGAACAAAGTTACCCATTAAAAAAAGCCAAGTTGTTTGATGACAATAAGAAGAAACTATAAGAGGAAATTATTTTCGCCATAAAAATATAAACTGAGAGAAGGAGCTTGAAGTTATGAAAAAATGATTTTTCAATTTTCACCGTTAAGTGAATGAACGTTAACTAAGATCCTTTTAAAAGAACAAGTCTGTAATTTTTTTTTCAGACTTAGGCTGCAGTATATTTTTACACTGGTCAATTACTCTGCAAAAAAATCAAACCAAATGAACTGTCTCTTTTCTTGACATCAGATGCAAGAAAAGGTCTACGGGGAATTACAGCTTAACCCTTAAAGCGCCTTTCACAACTATAGTTACCTTTGTGGCCAGTGTAGGTCAAGATCAGGCTGCACAAAATGTGCAGCCTGATCTTGATCTACACTGTCTGCTGTGCTGAACTACTTTAGGCAAGAGTGACCTTTGAATTTTGACTATTTGGGTCATATTGACTGAAAATATCTTTTGGGTTTATTCTGTACTCTTAAGGTTAAAATGGTTGTTTATAAGTTTTGTTGAGTGTATGTATATTGGTAAAAGAAAAAAAAAAAGCCGGCAAACAAATTTTTACCTATTCTTGCAATGATTTCTACAATTTCAAACACATTTTCCATGATATGAGTTATGTTCAGTTTGTCAGTGATAGATATTTTCAATGTAGACATGCCTGAATTTTTTTCATCTGGTAAGAAATTTAAACTCTCAAAGCATCTTTAAAATTTAAGATAACCTTTTGTGATTATTTAAAATTTTAACCCTTTACCATATGACTATATTTTAGCCTGGTCCAAATTGAAAGCATTTGCAGACAACATATTAAATGTTACTCAAAAGATAAAATTTGTGGTTGTAAGGGTATAGAAAGTTGTTGAAAAAGAAGAAAATGCTGGTCACCAGCATTTTCTTCTTTTCCCACAATTTTTCAGAAGGCCCCTTGCCCAGGGTTGTTAAAACTTGGGATTGTGTGTTAAAGAGTTAAACAAAGTGGATGTTTTCCTTCTGTGTAAAAGACCCAATATTGTGTTTTCTTAGCTTTTTTTTTCAGAATATTGTACAAAATCATTGGTAGTTCAGAAAAAAGATCAGTCTGCATATTCTGAGCTGTCTGACCTTGATTTACAGTGTCTATAAACATAAAATAAGTTGTGTTTGGAAATCTGAGAGTCAACCAGACAACAAAATTTTTGACTTGTACATTTCAAATCATTTGTATAGACCACAAGTCAAATGTGGCTGCAATGATGGGATTGGTGTTGAAATGATTAGAAATCATTTCTGATAAAGGAGAAAATGCTTGTTACCAGCATTCTTTTCTTTTTATGCTTTTAAAGGCTATTTTACTAAGGGTCCTTAATTCTTTACCAAACGACCAAATTTTAGACTTGTAAAAATTGAAAGCATGTGTAGACGACAAAATAAATGTGACTCAAAATTGAAACTTGTTTCTGGAAGGGTAAAAAACATTGTGGAAAATGGAGAAAATGCTGGTTACCAGCATTTTCTTCTTTTTCCAGATTGCTTTCAAAAGCCTTTTTCTAAGGGATGTCATTAAAGTAGGGATTGTGTGATAAAGGGTTAAAAGACAGGATTGTTTGGTATAGGGCTGAACATTTTCTGATTGTATCAAACCTGTCTCATTTTAGATCTATGGTATGTGTGGAAAGTTCAACTTTAGAAGTGATGATGAGTTCTTTTCTCAGAACTTAGCACCCGAGACAGAAACAGTGGAATTCGTGAAAAGTTTTGCATCATCTGATTGTCGTGAAGATGTAAACTACTTATCCTACCCCTGTGAAGTAAATACGGTTAGTAGCTTGGCTTTGGTGTTTTTTTTTAACCGTCATAGTTTAGGTACAACTTAAATCAGATTGGACCATGTCAAATAAAAAGAAGGCTAGAAATCAAAGAACTGAAAGTCCTGGAAAGTGGATCAGTGCTGGATTGTGACACAGGATGAAGAAGTGATTTGGAAGAATGAAAAATATTTTTCCAAGTGTAAGACTGAACACTATAAGGACTCTGCTGTTTGTTTTGGTGTAGGATTGATATAATTATAATTTCACCAATGAACACAAAATGAACACCAAAATATTTTCACGATCAATGAGGCCACAGCTGAAAAGATAGAATTTTGTCTTCCCTTTTTTTGGGCAGAAAAACTACAACAAACACCAAGACAGCTTCAGTTACATGTACATTCCTGCCAGTGTAGATCAACTCTACATATTTTATCCCTTAAGCTGTTCAGCGAGACTCACTGACCTTTTGCAGACAGTGTAGACCAAGATCAGACTATACAGAATGCTAAGCTTGAAATAACATTCAGGTTTTTACTATCGGCTTGAAAGTTCTATCAAACTTATTTCGTGAGATAAGGGTTAAAAAATTCTTGGCAACACAGCCGTGAAATTGCAACATCCTTTTACTCGACTGAAAATGTCTGTTCATTTATTGAACACTCCAGGTTACTCTTTAGCTGACGTCAAAGATTAAGACTCATCAAAATTGAAAGCATTTGCGGAACACAAATTACACATGACTCAAATGATGACATTTGTCCTTGAAAGGGCAGAAACAGAGTGGGAAAAGCAGAAAATACTATTCATCAGCATTTGCTCCTTTTCCACAGATGTTTTCAAAAGCCTTCTTTCTCATGCTTATTAAAACTTGAAATTGCTAGGTAAAGAGTTAATCAGCATTATTTACCAATAGGAAAAATTTTAGATGAAGTCTGAAATTGAAAACATTTGCAGATGAAAAAATAAATGTGCCTCAAAATTTGAATTTGTTTTTAGAAGGGTAGAAAACATTGTTGAAAAAGGAGAAAATGCTGGTTTTCTCAGGGTCATTAAAACTTGGGATTGTGTGGTAAAGGGTTAATGGCCTTGAACAGAGTTAGAATTACAAAATGTGATTTTCTGTCCTCATTTTAGCGGAGGAATGCAGAGACTGCTTGCTCCCTGTTTCAAGATTCTTCTGTACTGGGTACATGCGGGAATGTCATCAACAGTCAAGATTATTTCAGACAATGTGTTGAAGATATGTGCCTGGCTGCCACACTGGTTGACTATAAGCCGTTGTGTACTGTCATGCTTGCTCTTGACCATGCCTGTGCAAAGTTTGATGGGAGTGTGAATTGGGAGAGCAATCCCATTCTTGATGTTCAGTGCAGTATGTATCTGAGCAGTGTTCTGGTAAAAAGGGTTTTAATGCATCAGTTGTCATGCACCAAGCAAGTCATCCCGTAATTATAGATCCATAAAATCCATTTTGTCCAACAACCATTTGAATCATGAGGTAGACTGACCCTTTGACATGAAGAAAATTGACCAACAGCGAAAAGGTTCAGCCCAGGTCAGCCTCCGCCGACTGTGCAGGCTGACATGGGTTGATACTTCTGGCAGATGCTTTTAACCCCCTTTTCACAGAATATGGCTCATATGTTTATGTAATGTCTTTTTGCTACTGTGTATTTCCCTAGCCAGACTCAAATATCTGTTTTTCTCACGAGCCTTGTTAATTTTCTTACCAAATATGCAGAAAAGTGCTGAATGAGAGATAAGTGTATTGGAGTGGCCATACATATAACAGTATTTAGACAAGACTGAAATTTTGTGGTCTGGTTACCTAACAAGAAAATTTTAGACGGGTCCAAATTGAAAGCTTTTGCAGACGACAAAAGAAATGTGACCTAAAATCTGAAATTTACTTTGGGAAGTGTAGAAAACATTATAGGTAAAGAAGAAAATGCAGGCTACCAGCATTTTCTCCTTTTCCCACATTGTTTTCAAAAGTCCTCTTTCTCAAGGTTGTTAAAAGTTAGGATTGTGCAGTGAAAGGTTAATTGTATTGCTGTCAAGTAGTTTTCTTTGGTCATTCACAGGTCTTAGAATAGCCTTCATGGAAGGGGATAAATTCAAAAGGGTTAAATAGTTGCACAAATAAATTTTTGGGTTCACAGAGATTTAAACTCTAATCATGCTTTACTCTTATTATAGGAGAATACAGGTCATGTTCTGTGGCTGGAGCCTCCTACCAGGTGAATGCAGACATCTGTAAAACAACCTGTGATGAGCTGTCAGACGATTTTCTCGACTGTTCCAATAGCATGACTGTTGCAGGCTGTGCATGTCCTTCTGGACAGTATATCCTTGATGGTGCTTGTGTTGCACAGAAAGATTGTACATGTGTCAATAAATATGAGCCAGAGGGATCAAATGTTTATCCAGCAGGCAGTTCCATAGAGAGAAAATGTGGCAATTGGTACATACAAATTTTCTAAACTCTTCACCATGCAACATAATGTTAGAATTGTGCAAATTAAAAGCAATTGCAGAAGACAAATTAAATGTGATTCAAAACAATAACATTTCTCTCTGAAAGGGTATTATACAATGTGAGAAAAGGAGAAAATGCTGGTTTCCCACATGAATTTAAGGAAACCCTTTTCCTCCGGATTATTTAAAAACTTGGAGTTGTTTGGTGAAAGGTTAATTTTTTCTTGTTTCTCAATTTTTCAATTCAAAGTTTTGTTAGCAAAACCAATATCTATTTTAATGACTAGCACAGAAATTGAATACAAATGAACCTTGCTCTGTGAAAAGGGGGCTTAATGCATCTGTAAAAATTATCGACTCAAGTTTGCCTGCGCAGGCTGACCTGGGCCAACACTTTTCACTATCAGTCAATCTTTTGCATGTCAAAAGACCAGTTTACTTCATGATTCAGTGAAATAAAATGGACTTTATGGATCGATGCTCATATCATGACTTTCTTGGTATAATGCACCGCGGAGATGCATTAAGCCCCCTTTTCCCAGAGCATTGCTTAAACGATTTTTAACTCTGTGGAAGGAAAGATGCAGTAAACTGATTACTGTATAGTCTATTTTGGTTGCATTTTTCATATAGAGTTATATAGGAACAAATCTCGAGATCAATCTTAATATGGGATTTAACCACATGATCACAATTTTCAATGATGCTGAAGAAGAAGCCTTCTGAAAAAATTGTGGAAAATGCTGGTATAAAACAGCATTTTCTCCTTTTCTCACAATGTTTTCTACCCTTCCAAAAACAAATTTCAATTTTAAGACACATTTGTCTTCTGCAAATGCTTTCGATTTGGACAAGCGTAACCTTTTGTTGTTTGGTAAAGGATCAATCAAAGTCCAGATTAGGTTATATGGAAGGCAAATTAACCTTTATCCTGCTAAATAAAAGAAGTGAAACTTTCAAACTGATAGTATGAACCCAAATTTCCCTATTTCAAAGTTATTTTCTTGGGGGGACAGATTTCTCCGTATCGGACGGTGTAGATCCAAGATCAGATTGCACGTTCTGTCTGAAACTCCATGAACACATAAACTGGTACACTACATAATCTCTGCAGTTTAATCTGCATATAGAATGTCCAAAAAGGCAGTCTGATCTTATCAAGATTGTTCACAAAACAGCTGAAGTTTTTCTTTTCCCACACTGTTTTCAAAAGCATTCATGGAGATTAATCAGAATGATTGTCTTAATTATATCTCTGATGGGATTGAAAATGGGTCACATTGAACATCACTTCCGGATAATCATGGCCCTCTTGTCTCTTTTTCCCACAAAATTTTCAAAAGTCTTCTTTGATTGAGACTCTGCATTATTTAATAAAGTGATTTAAAATGAAGAGAGAAAAACCATTTTATTCCGAAATTAAATAAAAGTGTACTTAAAAAAAGGGAGAAATACAAATTGTTTGTGACTGACAGTTGCCTCTTTTCCAACAATGTTTTCAAAAGTTTTTTCTGAATTGGCATTAAGAAGTTACATGGTAATGTATTAACCCTTTGCCACACAACCCTGAGTTTTAACAGTCGCAAAGAAGAAACCTTTTGAAAACAGTGTGGGAAAAAGAAGAAAATGCAGGTAACAAATATTTCCTCCTTGCACAATGTTTTCTACCCTATCAAAGATAAATTCCATCATTTTAGCCACATTTAAATTGTCATCTGCAATGTTTTCAATTTTGGCAAGTCTACATCTTTGTCATGTGGTAAAAATCATAAGAATGGTTGTATCATTGTTCTGTTTGTTTTTCTCAAGCACCTGTGAAAATGGAAAATTTGAATGTGTTCAGAAAGATGAAGATTGCACTGAAGATGTTGTTTGCCCCAACAACTTGTCCTATTTTGAGATGTCCAGTATGTGTCACCAATCATGTGATAGACTTGGAGAATGTGCTCCAAAGCCATTTACTGGATGTGGTTGTCCGGAAGGATTTGTACATTCTGCAAACGTAAGTAATTTACTCGAATTTGGCTGGTGCTTACATACACCTTTTACATCCTCATCTAAGCAATGCATTTTAAATAGCCATGCTCTGGCAAAAGGAGGCTTAATGCATCTCTGTGACCCATGATACCAATCAAGCCATCACATACTTATGGATCCATAATAGCCACTTTTTCTAACAAATGACTTAATCATGAGGTAGACTGGTCCTTGGGCATACAGAAAATTGACCAATAGCGAAGTTTTGGCCTAGGTCAGCCTGTGCAGACTGCGCAGGCTGACCTTGGTCGATACTTTTCGCAGATGCATTAAGCCCCCTTTTTACAGAGCATGGCTAAAGTATAATAAAATAACTGTCATGGAGTGAATTTTCTACATTTGGAGGGAATTTTATATTTTTCCAAAGTAAGTATTTAATGTTTGTGAGATGAGAAAACTTTGCACTATTCCAAATCGAAAGTGCTTGCAGACAACACAAAAATTGTGATTCAGAAAAGGATATTTGTTTTTGGAAGGATAGAAAACATTATGGGAAAAGGGGAAGATGCTGGTTACCATCATTTTCTCCTTTTCCCATATTGTTTTTGAAAGCCTTTTTGTTCAGGGTCATTAAAATAGGGCTAACGTTTGATAACATGCATTATGATCTTGGATGCACACTGACTGATTTTGTGATATTTTTCTAGCAAAACAGAAATTTTAAAAAGGCAATGATTTGTTTTTTCTATTGGTTTGAAACACTTATTCAAGTTTTATATTACTTTAACCCTTCACCACACGATCCTGACTTTTAACGACCATTATGTTGAAGCTTTTTGAAAACATTGTGGGAAAAGGAGAAAATGCTGGTAACCAGCATTTTCTCCTTTTCCCACAATATTTTCTACCCCATCAAAGACAAATCACATCATTTGAGTCACATTGAAATTGTCGTCTGCAAATGCTTTGAATTTTGGACGGGTCTAAAATTTTGTCGTGCGGTACAGAGTTAATCCCTTGCCAAACAATCATGACTGTATTACCGATCCTGAAGAAAGAGGCTTTTGAAAACTTTGTGGGAAAAGGAGAAAATGCTGTTGTCCAGCATTTTCTCCTTTTCCCACAACATTTTCTAATCTTTCAAATACAGACCCATTTTGAGTAACATTTGAATTCTTGACTCTGCAAATGCTTTGAAAAAGGGCGAGTCTATGTTGTTTGGTAAAGAGTTAAGTGTTGACTTAAATTTGGGCAGTGCACATAATTCCTTTGTATATATGCAATGCATTTGGGCCTGAAATTCAAACAATATCAACTGATTATTGGATGGAGTTCATAGAGTTGATTTCTTAATTTTCAGAGCTGTCCTCTGAAAAGCACATAACTCTATACCAGATGACAGAATTTTAGATTGGGCCAAGTTGAAAGCATGTTGCAGATGACAAATAAGATGCCACTTTCATGACAGAATTTGTCTTTGACAGGGCAGAAAATGTTGTAGGAAAAGCTCAGAAAGTGCTGGTTACCCTCATTTTCTCCTTTTCCTACAATGTTTTCAAAATATAATATTTTTAAAGCTAGGTAAAATATGGGATTGTTTGGTAAAAAGCTGAAGTGCTATACCTGGCTTTAGATGCTTATGGGAACATTGTAGATTAAGATCAGACAGCACAGAACACAGATGAATATTTTGTTATATTATTCTGGCAAAAACAACCTTGAAATAGCAACATTCTAGCTGTTTTCCTAATAAATGCTCGATTTCATTAAATTCAGTGCTATAAGTTTTACTTGCTTAACCCTTTACCACACTACCCTGTGTTTTAGCAACCCCAAGGAAGAAGACTCTTGAAAAAATGGTAGGAAAAGGAGAAAATGCCGGAAACCAGCATTTTCTCTTTTGCCCCAAAGGTTTTATTCTCTCTCAGAAACAAATCTTAACATTTGAGCCATATAAAAACTTGTCAGCAGCAATGCTTTGATTTAGGATATGTCTCAGATATTGTCATCTGGTAAAGAGTTAACCCTTTACCGCACAATGCTGCCTTTTAAGGACCCTGGGAAAGAAGGCCTTTGAAAACATTGTGGGAAAAGGAGAAAATGCTGATTACCAGCATTTTCTCCTTTTCCCACAATGTTTTCAGCCCTATCAAAGAAAAATTGCCCCATTTGAGCCACATTGAAATTGCTGTCTGCAAATACTTTCGGTTTGGACGAGTCTAAAATTTTGTGGTGTGGTAAAGAGTTATACATGAACATACTTTTTCTGCTAAAGCAGCGCTGCTTTTAACAAATGTAGGGGTGTCAATACATCAAAGTGAATTATTGAAAAAATAGATAAAAGACTACATGGCATGTTATTTAACCCTGTACCACACAGTGACGACTTTCAACAACCCTGAGGAAGAAGACTTTTGAAAACATTGTGGGAAAAGGAGAAAATGCTGGTAACCAGCATTTTTTCCTTTTCCAACAATGTTTTCTACCCTATCTAAAGAAAAACCACATCATTAGAGCCACATTGAAATTGTCATCTGTAAAGGCATTCAATTTGGATGGATCTAAAATTTTGTCGTGTGGTAAAGGGTTAAAGTCTGATCTTGATGTATGCTAAGCATTACCTGAATGCACTTTTCTTTTTGTTGATTTTTCCTTGAAAGTTTTTCGTGGATGACAAATTATCTTTGGCTCAAACGATGGCATGTTTCATTAAAAAGATAGAAAACATTGTTGGAAATGGAGAAAATGGGTTGTTTTCTAGTTTTTTCTCCGTATCTGTCAATGTTTATAATTGCAACCTTCCTCAGAGGCAAAAAAACACTTAGGCAGAGGTAAATTCAGTATCAGATAACTATATTTGCTGTTAATGTATCCACTACATGAATCATTTTCGTAAACAGAATACATGCATTGAATCGAAAGACTGCCCATGCATAATGGCAAAAAAGCCCTACTACAACGGTTATGTTACCCAAAGAGGATGCAGGATCATGTAAGTTGATGTTCACATTACTAGTGACCAGTAGCAAGAGATAAATGTAAAAAACAACTCTTTTCAAAGGTATTTTAAAATATCTGTTGTCGTCTTTGAGTTGTTGTCATTGTCTTGCAAAAAGTTTGATATTTATAGCTCGGCTGTTTTCAAAGAAAACATCAAGGTACTGCTGTAGCCCTAGCACCATCTGCGTTGTTGTGCGAAAACTTTGGCATTTTGATATACTGTAATTTCTCACTTATTACTGAAAATATTTGCTGCAAATGTAGACAAGTTGTCAGTTATCAAAAGGGGAACCTATACAACAAGGGCAGGTAGCCATCAAAGTATTTTTGACAGAGTTATGCCCCCTTTTCAACTTAGAATTTTCACTGAAAATCAAGCATCTGCAGCCAAGCATTGGCACCTGCATTCAGTGCTCTTGTTTGATTTCTCTTATACCCTAATATACTAACTTCAAACTTGGGCTAGTTGTTAACCTTTACAAGGGGAACCTATTCCGAAAGGGTAGGTAACCCTCACAATATTTTTGATGAAGTTATGCCTCTTTTTTGACTTAGATTTTTTTCTGATTTTTTACTGAAAAGCATCCATAACCGTGGGTTGGCACCAGCATGCAATGCTGTTGTGTCTATCTGTATCAAGTTTGTGCAAATTTTAATGAACCATGATCTGGCAAAAGGGGGTTTAATTGATATCCTTAATGTATTATATCAAGCAAATTTTAATACTATTATGGATCCTAACAATCAATTTTGTCTAATTGCCAACTGAACCTGGAGTTAGAATACCCTTTGACATGTAGAAAATTCAACGACTGTTAAAAGTTCAGACCCACGTCAGCCTGCTCAGTCCATGCAGACTGACCTGGGTCGATACTTTTTGCAGATCTGTAAACCTTCCTTTCACTCATTAGTCCTGACGATCAAGAAAGTAATTATCTGTTATCTTTTAAACCCTACTATATTTAGAATATTTGTTCTGTATGCAGTGCTTGCAGGCCTTGGACATGTTAATTTGAATCCTTTGTCTAGTACAACATGGAGTATGAAACATTGACTGAAGTCCGCAAGTGAGTCATGCTCTGTGACAAAGCTGTGTAATGCATCTGCAAAAAGAATCAACCCTCGTCAGCCTAGGCAGTCTGTTCAGACTGACCTGGGTTGAAACTTTTGCTACTGTAAAATTTACGGCATGCCCAAACTCATGAATCAAACAGTTTTAGACAAACTGGATCACTACTATGTGAAGGCTTGCTTGACATGATGTAATACAAAGATACAATAAATTGCCTTCTCTCAGAGTGTCACTTAAAGATCTTAACCCTTTTCTACACAATCCCGAGTTTTAACGACCCTGAGGAAAAAGCCTATTGAAAACATTGTGGGAAAAGGAGAAAATGCTGGTAACCAGCATTTTCTCCTTTTCCCACCATGTTTTCTACCCAACTAAAAACAAATTCCATCATTTGAGTCACATTAAAATTGCCGTCTGCAAATGCTTCCAATTTTGACTTGTCTACATTTTTGTCGTTTGGTAAAGAGTTAAATGTTCACTCAAATAGTTTATGATGTAGCTTAGTGACTTTTTGCTCTTAAGTACAAACTGTTTTCAAGATCTAATTCCACTTTTTTTCCAGGACTTGTGTAAACTCGACATGGGTATCAGAACCAACAGAAAGCTGTCCAGGTGAGGGTTGCACTTTTTAATTCAGCTGTTTTTGAAGAAAACATCGAGGTGTTGTCTCATCCCTGTTGCCATCTGTGTCTGCATTGTCAAACTGCAAAAATTTTGACATTTTATTTTGTATCTGTTATTACTGAAGATAGTTTTATGAAACTTGGACTAATTGTTAACTATCAAAAGAGGAACCCGTACAACAAGGGCAGGTAACAATCAAAGTACTTTTGTCACAGTTATTGCCCTTTTTGACCCAGAATTTTCATTGAAAATCCAGCAACTGCAGCTGAGCATTGACACCAACATGAAGTGCTCTTGCTTTTTGATGTCCTTTGATTTATCAATGTATCATACTTTTAACTTTTTACAAGACAACAATATTCTAGACCTGTCCAAAATGAAAGCATTCTTATATGACAAATTTTATGTAACTCAAAACATGAACTTTGTCTTTGAACAGTAGAAAACATCGTGGGAAAAGGATAGTATGCTGGTTACAAACCTCTTCTTCTCTCCCACAGTGTTTTGATAAGCTTTCAATTTCAGGATCATTAAAACTTTAGTCCAGTAAAGAATTAACCATTTACCACACAATGACGCCTTTTAACGCCCCTGGGGAAAAAAGCCTTTTGAAAACATTGTGGGAAAAGGAGAAAATGCTGGTAACCAACATTTTCTCCTTTTCCCACAATGTTTTCTGTCCTATCAAAGGAAAATTGAACTATTTGAGCCACACTGAATTTGTTGTCTGCAAATGCTTTTGATTTGGACAAGGCTAAAATTTTGTCGTCTGGTTAAGGGTTATGAGAGCAGTGTAATGGGATTGCACAGAATGTTGTAAGTCCAAAATGAGAATAGAGTGGGATAGCATGGTCTCAATATTTTGAACTGAATTGAGGGATTTAAAAATTGTCTTTTTCACAATTCTTTTGGCCATATTATGTACCAAAGTTGTGGACAGTGTAGATTTTGTCAAACAACAGACTGAATCATGAGGTAGACTGGTTCTATAACATGCAGAAAATTTTACAATAGCAAAAAGTTTCAACCCACGTAAGCTTGTTGTTGACTTAGCAGGGTGACCTGAGTTGAAACTTTTTGCAGAATCTGACGCATTAACTCTTTACCAAATGACAAAATGGTGGACCAGTCCAAATTGAAAGCTTTTGCAGATGAAAAATAAATGTGACTCAAATATGGAAACTTCTTTTGGGAAGAGTAGAAAAACTTACGGGAAAATGTTACCAGCATTTTCTCCTTATCCCACAATGTTTTCAAATGCTGTCTTCCTTAGGGTTGTCAAGAGTCGGAATTGTGTGGTTAGGGGTTAAACACCTTTTCACAGAGCATAGCGTACATGTATTGAATTCTTTTTTACAGGTTACTGCACAGCCCATGGTCAGTTCCACTACAGGTCTTTTGATGGCAAATTGTTCTCTTTCAATGGACCATGTGGATATACAATGCTGGAAATTCCAGGTCAAATTGAGGTGACTGTTGAAAATATTCAGTGCCGAGAAATAGGCGTGGTTTGTGCCAAACAGATAAAGATAATGATAGGTGGGACAACAGCCATTACTCTAACCCCTGAAGCAGACCTGATGATTGGTTCTTCCAAATATCCAGATTACACATACAGGTACCACAGACACTCTTTCTTGCTTAACTCTTTACCAAACGACAAAGTTTTAGACTGGTCCAAATTGAAAGCACTTGCAGATGACAAAATAAATCTGACTCAAAAATTGAAATTCGTTTTGGGAAGGGTAGAAAACATTGTGGGAAAAGGAGAAAATGCTGGTTACCAGCATTTTCTCCTTTTCCCAGAATGTTTTCAAATGGCTTGTTTTACAGGGTTGTTAAAAGTCGGCATTGTGTGGGTTAAGTAGTTACATGTTACTCTTTTCCAAATGACAAAATTTTGGACTTGTCCAAATGTTGGGAATCTTCTTAAAATAGGTCAGAAACATTGTGGAAAAGGAGCTGATTACCCACATTTTCTCCTTTTCCAACAAAATGTTTTCAAAAGCCTTCTGCCTTCTGCCTTAGGATCATTGAAACTTGGGATTGTATGGTAAACAGCTAAGTTATGCTTTGTGAAAAATTTTTAAAATTGATTAACTCTTTACCAAATGACAAAATTTTAGACTGGTCCAAAATAAAACAGTTTGCAGAAGACAAATTATATGGGCTCAAATAATGGAATTTGTCTCTGAAAATAATGGAAAATGTTGTGAAAAAAGAAGAAAATGCTGGTTACCACCATTTTATCCTTCTGTGCATCAGTACATCCATCTTTCAGGTTGTGCTTTTATTTAATTTTGACACACAATTTACAAACAAGCTATGCTGTGTGAATAGGGGCTTAATGCATTTGCAAAAAGTATCGACCCAGGTAAGCCTGCCCAGTGCCCTCGGGCTGACCTGGGCTGAAACATTTTGCCTTTGGTCAACATTTTGCTTGACAAAGGACCACTTTACCCCCAGATACAGTTGGTTGTTAGAAAAAAGGATTTTATGGATCCATAATCAAGTGATGACTTGCATATATTATGCATCTCAGACATGCATTAAGCCCCCTTTTGCCAGAGCATGGCTCAAGCATATTTGACCTGTTTTTGTCTCTCACTACAGCAACAAATATGGCTCAATAGTGGTATCTAAAGCAGGAGAGTTTGTGTTTGTGGAAGCCAAGCAGTACGACTTTACTTTAAAAACTGATTTGGGTAAGATTTTGATAACTAATTGTAAAGTTTCTATCTTCTATTTTTAAATCCTTACCAAATTGATAGCTTGAACCCTATTGATTTTGAAAAAAATGACAGAAAAAACTAGGCATTTAAAATTGTAAATTTGTATTTCTTGTTTACATGATAAAGTCTGCATTTCTGGTCGTATTTCCATGAATTGTCAATTTCTGTACATCATCAATAGCTTGAACCTTTGATTTTGAAAAAAATCTGACAGTTAGTAAGGGAAAAGTTGCATTTAAAGGTGAAAATTTACATTTCTTGCTTGCAAAATAAAGTCCGCATTTGTGGTTGGATTTTTGTGGATTACGTCAGGTTATTTATATCATCAGTAGCATGAACCCTATTAATTTTGAAAAAAAAAAAAAAAGACAATAAGTAAGAGAAAAGCAGCCATTCAGAGTTGAAAATTTACATTCCTTATTTATGCAATTTAGTCTGCATTTATGGTTAGATTTTTGTGAAATATGTTCAGTTTATTTATATCATCAATGGCTTGAATCCTATTGAGTTTGAAAAACATCCAATTATAAATAAGAGAAAAAGTAGCCATTTAAAGCTAAAAATTTACATTTCTTGCAAGATAAAGTCAGCATTTTTTATTCAATTGTTTTGAAACTTACACAGATTATTTGTATTATCAAAGGATTGAAGCCTAATGAAAATGAAGGAAATCCAGGCATTAGTTTAGGAAAAGTAGCCATCTGATGACTTAATCTTGTTTATTGAACAAAATCCCCAATATTGATCCCATTTCTTTGAAACTTGCAGGGATTGTTTAATAAAATGAGTATTTATACGCACACTATCAAATTTAGCTTGATGCTAAACAATTAGTTTTTAGAAGTTGTACTTTAATTATTTCACTATTTGTTCAAGTCACCATGCCTACTTGTTATGGTCTCTTAGTGGCTTCAAGCCCAGTTGTAGCAACAACCCCTTCCCCATTTTATGCATTTCTCTTTTTCCTTTACGCAGTATGAATTCATGGTGTATGCTAGAAAATTAGCAAAATCACTACCAGTAGAGCAATTCAGGCCCTCAAGGGCCTCTCATTATCAAATAACAAAATTTTTAGACTTGTCCAAATCGAAAGCATTTGCAGATGACTTCATAAATGTGACACAAGAATTGAAATTTATTTTGAGAAGGGTAGAAAACATTGTGGGAAATGGAGAAAATGCTGGTCTAACCCTTTAACATTTTTTAGAGGGCTTCTTTCTCAGGATCATTAAAAGTCTGGATAGTGTAGTAAATGGTTAATGCAAGAATTTCTACTTTTATCTTTCGATATTTAACTCTTTACCAAACGACAAAATTTTAGACTTGTCTAAATTGAAAGCGTTTGTAGACGCGAAATTAAATGTGACTTAAAAATTGAAATTTGTTATGGGACAGGAAGAAAACATTATGGGAAAGGGAGAAAATGCTGGTTACCACCATTTTCTCCTTTTCCCACAATGTTTTCAAAAGGCTTCCTTTTTAGGGTCGTTAAAAGTCAGGATTGTGTGGTAAAGAATGAAAGCAATATCATGAATAATTATAAAATTTCAGGTACACTGATTGTTTTATCTCTTGGAGAGCGGTACAAGTCTCAAACAAAAGGTCTTTGTGGTAACTTTAACAATATGGAAGGAGATGATTTCCAAACACAAGATGGTGGAGTTACACAAAATTCAGCTGGTTTGTGATATATTTTGAGATTTATTTTACACTCAGTTGAAATGTATTTTAGGAGCGTTAAATTTGTCAGTAAATGAATAAGGGATATTCAATAGATTTTTGAACCCTTAGTTCTTTTCCAGATAACAAGACATTTGTAAATTGAAAGCACTTGCAGATAATGAATTAAATGTGGCTTAACTCTTTACCAGAGGACAAAATCTTGGGGTCCCCCATAATGAGAGCTGTTGCAGACAACAAAGTAAATGTTACTCAAAAAATGAAATTTGTTTTTGGAAGGATAGAAAACATTGTAGAAAAAGGAGAAAATGCTGGTTACCAGCATTTTCTCCTTTTCCCAGAAAATTTTCAAAGGCCTCTTCGTAAGGGTTGTTAAAAGTTTATATTGTGTGGTAAAGGGTTAAATGATTGACCTTTTTTCTGAAAGGTTAGAAAAAATTGTTGGAAAAGGAGAAATACTGGTTACCATCAAGTTCTGCTTTTCCCACAATGTTTTCAAAGGATTTCTTCTATAGGGTTGTTAAAACTCAGAATTGTGTGGTAAAGGGTTAACTCTTTACCAAACAACACACATTTAGACTGGTTCAAATTCAAAGCATTTGAAGATGACAAAGTGTGTCTTTGGGAGGGTAGAAAGCATTGTCAGAAAAGGAGATCCGGTTACAAACATTTTGCCCTCATTCCACAATGTGTTAAAAAACTTTATTTTCAGGGTTGATAAAAAGCATGATGATGTGGTAAATGGTTGAACTGCTAAATAACTTAAATGAAAATGTCTAGCCAATAATTCAAACCCAACATGTTGCAATTAGAAGTTTTTTTCATAAGGAAAAGTCTGACTGCATTGAACAGGATAGATTTAAGGTCAGACTGTGCAGTCTGATTTTAATCTACACTGTCTACTAAAGTGCACACAGTCCCAACTTTTAATAATCCTGTGAAAGAAGCCTTTTGAAAACATTGTGAAAAAAGGAGAAAATGCTGGTAACTGGCATTTTCTCCTTTTCCCACAATGTTTTCTACCCTTCCAAAACAAATTTCAATACTCAAGACATGTCACATAAGTTGTTAGAGAGATGAAAAGCAAGTTCCAACTATTAGATAGGTGGCTGGCAACTCTCACCACACTTTGTGGTTAAGCCTTCTAGGTTCAGCTGATTCCCTGCAATTGTTTTGGAGGTTTCAAATATTGACATAATGCTGTTTAACCATTGATTTTTTTTTTTAGAAAAAAAAGTGGTTAAAGAGCGTATAGAGCTTTTTTCATAACAAACGAATGAAGGATACAGTAAATCAAATTAGTGAAATTGGTGAATTAGTAAGATAACTTTCTGTGCAGTGTGATCTTGGTTAGCACTGTTCCAAAAAGCACATAGATACCTAGGATTAACCCTTAACCCTTAACCCTTTCCCAAACGACAAATTTTGGACTGGTCCAAATTGAAAGAGTTTGCAGATGACAATTTTAAATTTGATGAAAATGGCAGAAAGTTCTCAAAAAGGGTAGAAAACACTGTGGGAAAAGGAGAAATTGCTCGTTACGAGCAATTTCTCCTTTTCCCACAGTGTTTTCAACAGACTTGTACTGCAGACACGTGAAAACCAGGGCTTGTTTGGGAAAGGGTTAAGCTGCTATGCACAACTCACTGACCTTTTGTGGACAGTGTAGATCAAGATCAAACTGCACAGAATGTGCAGACTGATCTTGATCTACACTGTCGGATGAGGAGATATTGTTCTCCACAAAATAAGTTTGAAATAAAATTATTTGGGTTTTTACTATATATTTAACTTATATTTATTTAACTTATTGGTTATATTTAACTTATTTAGCAGGATAAGGGTTAAATGATATATTTTCCCTTTCTCAGAATATTTTCTACATTATGTCAGTAGATCTTGTACTAGACTGTGCTATGGTTAGAAATAGCCTCTATGGTAATGTTTTAAACCGAATTTGAACAAGCTTAGGAAGAAGGCTTTTGAAAACATTGGAGAATATGTTGGTTAACCAGCATTTTCTCCTTATCCCTAAAAGCTTTCTAGCCATTTAGAGACAAATACCACCATTAGAAGTACATTTAAACATACAGCATAAGAGATCAGACTGCACATTCCACACAGTCTGATTTTAACCACACTGTACGCAGTTGAACTTGGGTTCAGCATTCTACGGGTTAACTCATTGCCAAACAACAAAAGTTAGAATCGTCAAATTTTAGAGCATTGGCTGATGACAGGTTGAAAGTGTCTCAAATCAAGGGATTTGTCTCTGATAGAAAACATTTTGGACAAAGGAGGAAATGCTGGTTTAACTCTTTACCACATGACTAAAACACACAAATTGAAAGCATTTTGCAGACAACAAATTAAACAAAGCTAAAATAAAATGAGTTGTCTTTAAAAGGACAAAAATCAGTATAGGAAAAGGAGAAAATGGTGGTTACCAGCATTTATTCACATTTTTCTCCTTTTTTCACAATGTTTTCAAAAGCCTTCTCACTCAAGGTCGTTAAAGCATAGGATTGTTTGGGAAAGCTTTAAGGCATTTTCTGCTTTGTCCACAATGTTTTCTAAAGCCTCCTTTCATGGTACACACAGGATTGTTTTATATATACATGTAATATGCATCATGTCTGTTGTTATCCAACCACACAACAATATTGGATGCTTCATGAAATTGAGATTTTTCACAATGTTTTCAAAAGCCTTCTTACTCAAGGTCGTTACAGCATAGGATTGTTTGGGAAAGCATTAAGGCATTTTCTGCTTTGTCCACAATGTTTTCTAAAGCCTCCTTTCATGGTACACATGGGATTGTTTTATATATAATACGCATCATGTCTGTTTTTATCCATTCACCCAACAATATTGGATGCTTCATGAAATGATTGAGATTTTTCACAATGTTTTCAAAAGCCTTCTCACTCAAGGTTGTTAAAGCATAGGATTGTTTGGGAAAGCATTAACCCTTTACCGAACAATCCTGGGTTTTCACGACCCTAGGAAAGAAGGCTTTTGAAAACATTGTGGGAAAAGGAGAAAATGCTGGTAACCAGCATTTTCTCCTTATCCTACAATGTTTTCTGCTCTTTCAGAGAGCTTAAGCCTGTCTGTTCACAAGCTAAATTTGGCGTCTGCAAATGCTTTGAAATTGGAATTAGTCTAAAATGTTGTGTGGTAAAGAGTTAGGGCATTTTCTGCTTTGTCCACAATGTTTTCTAAAGCCTCCTTTCATGGTACACGCAGGATCGTTATATATATAATATGCATCATGTCTGTTGTTATCCAACCACACAACAATATTGGATGCTTCATGAAATGATTGAGCAAGAGTAGTTTTGCCTTATCTTTCAGAATTTGCAAATTCTTGGAAATCAAGGACAACATGTGGAGATGCATCAGATGAAAAATCATTGACCTGCCCTGTAAGTAAATCAGAGCGTTCGAAGCACTGGTGTGGCATTTGTCAAGGGAGCCATTGTGTGGAGTTAGTAATTTGAAAAATAAACAATAGAAAGAGTTTCAAAACATTCACTAAAAAGTCAACCTACGATATAGTCATGCACAATCTGATAGAGTAACATGCTATCTTGTGGTATGAACAAGTCCAGGCAAAAAAGCCCAGAGATGAATAAGCGCAGGAACGAACTGGTTTTTTGCATGGAATCGGGTGGTCAGGGCAAAGATTGTGTGTATCGCTGCGCTAATAGAAGGCCATAATGGATCACGCTATTTTCGATAAAAAAGAAGTATTTCCACAATTGGTGGCCTATTCCAATTTATTTTAATATACCATTTTCTATTTCATATCTGAGTGCAATCGAAACGCTCATTTCTCTCAGAAAAATTGATTTTGGGTTTACTTCCTTCGGTTTTGCACAAACTAAGATACATGATTTTCAAAATATCGTATTGAACTCATAGTGGCATTGTCTTTGACAAATTGCCACAAAAACTGAAGTATTTCATTTTATATATGAGCCATGCTCTGGCAAAAGGGGTTTGACACACAGAAAGTTTACCAAAAGCAAAAAGTATCAACTCAAATCAGCATGGGCAGACTGTTGACCTGAGTCTATCCTTTTTGCAGATACATTTAGCCCCCTTTTCATGGAGTATGGCTCATATCCACTAACAAAGTAAAAGGTTGTATACTGGAATCACAGTGTTCATCTCTCCATTCATTCATTTGTCTGTCCTTCTGTTCATCTGTCTGTAGATTTTGTGCCCTCTTCCCTTCCTACGACCAATTAGACTAAAATTGTGGTGGAAGCCTCCATAGCATGGGAAATTGTGCTTCATTTACTTTCATTATAATTCAAGTTGATTGTTACAGGAGTCACGGCCCTTTATCCCTTTACCAAACAATCCATACTTCAATGACCCTGAAGAAGAAGGCCTTTGAAAGCATTGTGGGAAAAGGAGAAAATGCTGGTAACCAGCATTTTCCACTTTTATCACCATATTTTGAAAAGCCTTCTTCCACATGGTCAATATATCACAGGATTGTTTGATAAGGTGTTACCCCTTTACCAAATATATGTAATCCGGACAATTAACATGTAAATTTTAGACTAGTCCAAGTTGAAAGCATTTGCAGATGACATTTTGAAGGTGGCCCAAATGACAAAATTTGTCCTCAATAGGAAAAAAAACATTTTGGGAAAAGGAGAAAATGCTGGTTACCAAAATTTTCTCCTTTTCCCACAATGTTTTCAAAGGCCTTCTTCCTCAGGGTCATTAAAAGTTGGGATTGTGTGGTAATGGGTTAATAATGTAAGGCATAGGACTAGGATGGCCACCCTCAAAAAATTGTCATCACTGGAACAGGAAGTTATATATGGTGAAACGTGGCATGCATAATCTGTATCAGGATACTCCAGTGCTTTTGCAAATGGTGACCTTGAGTCGACCTTCAACCAATTTGCTATATGTTATTGTTTTAACCTTAACTCTTTACCAAACAACAAAATTTTGGACTAGACTAAATTGAAGGCATTTGCAGATGACAAATGAAATTTTGCTCAAATGATGATTTCTGTATCTGATAGGGTAGAAAACATTGTGGGAAAAGGAGTAAATGCTGGTTACCAGCATTTTCTCCTTTTTCCACAATGTTTTCAAAAGCCATCTTTCCCAGGGTCGTGAAAACCCGGGATTGTTTGGTAAAATTAAAGAGCATTTCACTGTTATAGTTGCCTTTGTGGCTAATGTAGTTTGCTCAGACTGTACAACAAGTGCAGTCTGATCTTTGATCGACACTGTCTGCTTAACTATAACACTTTAGACAAAAGCAAGTTATTTGGGTCTTTTTTCTAAATTGAAAATGTCTGTTTGGTGTATTCAGTGCTGGGTGTGTGAATGATTGTTATTAGTTTTCAATTATCATGTGTTCTTTGTTCTTGAGTCATTGTAAACAGAAGAATTCACTGTCAAATTTCAGGCAAACAGGGAGACATGGGCTAACTATGTTTGTCAACAAATTAGTAGTGGAGATGGTGCTTTTGCCAAATGTAATGAATTTATGGACTCAGAAAAGAGGAACTCATTTGCACTACAGTGTGAAAAGAGTGCTTGCATGTAAGTGTTTCTCTTGAGCTTTATGTATATTTGGGTATTTGCTATTCTTTATCATACCATACAATTTAAAAATATTACATGAATATACAAACACACAAGAAGACCTTGTAAAAACACAACTATTAATGTCACAACATACTTTTAACGAGTGATAGGAAAAAAGGGAAACTAGTACAAAGAAAGAGGGAAAAAGATATTTCTTTTTGATACAGACCCACATCTTTTGGCTTATGGGAGGTTGAAAGTACATGTTCTACAATTGACCTATCTGCCAATTTTGATTTACTGGTCATATCAGCCAATCAAAATGCAGAACATGCAGAAGTAATGTTTGCATTGAAGGAAAATATATTTTCTCATTTAATGGAAAACAGAGGGGAAAAAAGAGCATTTACTTGGTACTAACCATTGCTCTCTTTCCAACGATATTTCAAATTCTGTTTGCTGCAGATACAAGTAGGTAGAAGTCATACATATATTTTGTCATATAGGATATGAACAGCTGAGTCAATCTCTTTACCAAATGACCCCGTGGAAGAAAGCTTTTGAAGACATGTTGAGAAAAGGAGAAAAAGCTGGTAACCAGCATTTTCTCCTTTTCTTGCAATGTTTTATACCTTTTCAAAGACCAATCCCATCATTGGAGTCAAGTTAAACATTTTCTAATAATACTTTCAATTTGAATGGCTCTACAATTTTATGGCCCAGTAAAGTGCAATCAAGTAAACAGGTAAGGTATTACAATTACAAGGTTGCTTTGGCTAGAACATATAAAAAGTATTGGATATTTTAGATTTAGGATCAGACTACATGTTCTGTGCAATCTGATCTTGAACTACACTCTCTACAGAATTAACAAAATGGTTATTGCTTAGTACTTTTATATTTAAAAACTGCTTGGGGTAGTAATAGGAGCCTTTACAGTTTATCTCTGTCAGGAACAGAGTTCATATTTACCATTAATTTCCAAAAATGTTTTTTTCATCTTCAATTCTTAAGAATTCACCAACCATTCTTAAGAATATTCTTTTATATTATTCTTCAAGATTTTCTAAATTCGAAAGTAACACAACTTCTGATTGGCTAAACTAAATGGTTTACCCAATCAGAAGTTGTGTTACTTTTAAATTTAGAAAATCTTGAAGAGTACGACTAAGAATATTCTTAAGAATGATTACTGAGCCAGGCCATCTGAATCGCTGAGATATTCTAGTGTTGGAATTTGCTGTTAAAATGAATTTCAGGATGATTGGTGATTGTAGCACCAAATGAATGAAAAAAAGAGAGAATTGAGAATATGGTTTATACCCGTAAGGCACCAGCATACAAAAACAATAAGTAACATGAATAGTGTAAAAAATTAGTTGACCCATTAACCCACAATAACAACTTTCTTGCTATGCATTCTAAGCATTAATGATGTGTTTTATCTTTGATCTCAAAGGTGTGAAAGTGGTGGAGATTGTGACTGTTTATGCACTGCGATGCAAGCATATGCTGAAGAATGTGCAAAGATTGGTCATGCAGTTGCCTGGCGATCAAATGATCTTTGTCGTAAGTTAGACATACAGATTTGAACTTGAAAATGATGCAGATTTCATTCTTTTCCATGTCTTTCCAGTATTAGAAAATTTTTGGTGAACACCTTTCATTCACTTGTTCTTTCACACATGTACTTTATACTGATTCAGCATTTGACCATCTGACAATAGTGTTAACTCTTTACTAAATGCCATAATTTTAGACTGGTCCAAATTGGAAGCATTTGCAGACAACAAATGTAGCTAAAATGTTTGCATTTGTTTCTGAAAGGTTAGAAAACATTGTGGGAAAAGGAGAAAATGCTGGTTATCAACATTTTCTCCTTTTCCCACAATGTTTTTAAAAGGCTTCTCTCTCAGGGTTGTTAAAAGTTGGGATTGTGTGGTAAAGGGTTAATGCTACCCATAATTATGTCAGTCAAGTAGATATTCCTTAACTCTTTAGCACATAATTCTTATTTTTAACAACCCTAAGAAAAGGACTTTTGAAAACATTGTGGGAAAAGAAGAAAATGTTGGTAACCAGCATTTTTTTTTTTTTATTTCCACAATTTTTTCAGCCCTTTCCAAAACAAATTTCAATTTTTGAATTGCATTAAATTTGTCGTATGCAAATACTTTTAAACTGGATAAGTCTTAAATATTGTCATTTTGTTGAGAGTTACAGGGATTTTTACACTGTTTTTCTTTTACTCAGTTGAGGATAGCATTATTGTAGAAATTACTCAAAAATGGAGTTTTAGTAAATGATTATATGCAATTTCGTTTAGCCATTCAATGCAGTGGTGGCCAGGTTTACACAGAATGTGGATCTCGATGCCCTTCCTCCTGTAAGGATAGCTATACTGATTCCATCTGTAGCAAAGAGTGTGTTGAAGGTTGCTTCTGTCCAGAAGGTTATGCAATGGATGGTGAGTGGCACTTGTAATTTTTGTAAACCATTACGAAACAATTTCATTTTAAATAAAAATATCTTTAAGAGAAAAAGATAGATGGTGTAAAAGGTACTGAAATGTGAATATTTACACTCGTTTGTGGTTCGAACTATAGAGATATTTAAGGGAAAGTAATGATGCCATCAACTGCTTGAAAATAGGACTGCTTGAGCCTGCAGAATAAACATGTACACATTTTTGACCCATCACACATTACTAATTATTCACACTAGTATACTGGAACAAAACTAGAAATTTGTTTTTGGATGGGTAGAATACATTGTGGGAAAAGGAGAAAATGCTGGTTACCAGCATTTTCTCCTTTTCCAGCAATGTTTTCAAAAGTCTATTTCCTCAGGGTTGTTAGACAGTGGCATTGTTTGGTAAATGGTTATAAAACAGTCTTAGTCTAATCCTCAAATATGATAAAAATTTCAAGAAAACACAATTTCTGATTGGATAACCCAATCAGTTCTCACTTTAAATGACCTAAATAAGGGGGCTTTTAAAAACAGTGGGAAAGGGAGAAAATGTAAGTAACTAGTCTCCTTTTCTCGCAATGTTATCTTGCCTTTTAAAGCCAAATTCTATCTAAACCACATCTACAATGTAGACTGTTACTAGTTTAAATTTTGACAAGTCTATAATTCTGTCATCTGGTAAACGGTTAAAACTCAGTATTGTGTGATAAAGGATTAAAGATTTTTTTTTCTTTAATTACAGGTGATAAATGTGTCCCAGAGACAGAATGCCCGTGTTATGATCCAGAATTTGGGGAGTTAGTTTATGGTGCACGAATCCAGAAAGACTGCGGAATCTGGTAAGCAATGCTTAAAACCCTTTACCACACAATACCAACATTTAACGACCCTGAGGATGAAGGCTTCTGAAAACATTGTAGGAAAAGGAGAAAATGCTGGTAACCAGCATTTTCTCCTTTTCCCACAATGTTTTCTATTCTTATGGGGATTAATTTTGTCATTTGGGCAACCTTTAATTTTGTCATCTGCAAAGCTTTCAATTTGAACCAGTCTAGAAGTCTGTCGTTTGGTAAAGAGTTAAAACCCTTTACCAAACAATCCCATGTTTCAGCAACCCTGCAGAGGGTTTTTGAAACTATTGTTACCAGGTTTTTTAGCTCACCTGAGCATGAAGTGCTCAGGATGAGCTATTGTGATCACTCACCGTCCGTCGGTGTCCGTCGTCCGTCCGTCCGTCCACATTTTTTTGTTTACACTCTAGCATCTACAAATATTAACCAATCAGCACCAAACTTGGTCAAAATGTATATGACCATAAGATCTCGGATGAGTTCGATTATGGGTGTAATCGGACCAGAACGACTAGAGTTATTTGCCCTTGAATTAGAAAAATTGCTATATTTGAGTTTGTTTACACTCTAGCATCTACAAATATCAACCAATCAGCACCAAACTTGGTCAAAATGTATATGACCTTAAGATCTCAGATGAGTAAGATTATAAGTGTAATCGGACCAGAACGAATGGAGTTATTTGCCCTTGAATTAGAAAAATTGCTATATTTGACTTTGTTTACGCTCTAGCATCTACAAATATCAACCAATCAGCACCAAACTTGGTCAAAATGTATATGACCATAAGATCTCTGATGAGTTTGATTATGGGTGTGATCGGACCAGAACGACTGGAGTTATTTGCCCTTGAATTAGAAAGATTGCTATATTTGACTTTGTTTACACTCTAGCATCTACAAATATTAACCAATCAGCACTAAACTTGGTCTAAATATATATGACCATAAGATCTCGGATGAGTTCGATTATGTGTCTAATCGGACCAGAACGACTGGAGTTATTTGCCCTTGAATTAAAAAAATTGCGACATTTGACTTTGTTTACACTCTAGCATCTACAAATTTAAATCAGTCAGCACCAGACTTGGTCAAAATATGTATGACCGTAAGATCTCGAATGAGTTTGATTGTAGGGCTAATAGGACCAGTTATTGCAGTGTCATGGAAAAAGGGGGCTTGATGTATATTTTCATTGTGGACCAATATCTCTTTAACTACAGGACAAAATGTCATGAAACTTCATCTTTTTATTGTTTATTGCAAGCCACAGACAATAGTTATTCGTTTTTATTTCATGAAATGCCATGTCATGAAAAAAGGGGGCTAAATGTTTAATTTCGTCATGGACCAATGACCATCTGTTTGCCCATCTTTCAGGACAGATATCTTCTAAAACCCTGGACAAAAAATAATAGAAATTCATACAGATGTTCCTAATGATGTCCGCTGATATTTATTAGTTTTTTTTTCCTTTTTGATATCAAATACTGTCTCATAGGAAAAAGGGGCTTCATGTATATTTCTGTTAAGGATCACTATACATGTATCTTCAACTCAAAATCCTGGACAAAAATTTGTGAAACTTCATACATGTGTTCCTTATGATAGTCCGCCAATATCATTAGTTTAGCTTTTTTGATTAAATGTCGTGTCATGGAAAAAGGGGGCTTCACATATATTTTCATTATGGATTAATATCTCTTTAACTACAGGATAAAATGTTACGAAACTTCATCTTTATGTTGTTTATAACAAGCCACAGACAATGGTTAGGCCTATTTGTTAGCTCACCTAAGCACAAAGTGCTGGCTGAGGTATTGTGATTCGTCGTTGTCCAGCGTCCGTCTTTCCACAATTCTTTAAACATCTTCTCCTCCTAAACCAGTCATGTTGAAACTTGACAGGCATATTCCTTGGGTGAAGTTCTACCAAAGTTGTTAAAAGAATTGAATTAACCCTTTAACTCCAGGGGTCACAAATTTGGAAAAAATTGTATGTAGAGCAAACTTTAAAAATGTTTTTGTCTGAAACTAGAAGGCCTAGAGCTTTGATATTTGGTATGTGGCATTTTCTTGTGGACTTCTACCAGTTTTGTTCAAATGATGCCCCTGGGTCAAAACAGGACATAAAGGTATACAGAATGAACTTTAAAAGTCTTGTTCTATTTAACCCTTTACCACACAATCCCAAGCATTAACGCCTGTGAAAAATAAGGCTCTTGAAAATATTGTGGGAAAAAGAGGAAATACTTGTAACCAGCATGTTTTCCTTTTTCCACAATGTTTTCCACCCAACCAAAATCAAATTTAAATTTTTGAGTCACATTTATTTTGTTGTCAGCAAATGGTTTGAATTTGGACAAGTCTTAACCCTTTAAGCGCCTTTCACTACCATAGTTGCCTTTGTGTCTAGTGTAGATCAAGATCAGACTGCACAAAATGTGCAGTCCGATCATTGATCTATACTGTCTGCTTTGTTGAAACACTGCAGACAAAAGGCACCCACGCAGTTGTTATCATCTTGGACTCATTCTGGAATGAAAATGGCCTTTGGGTTTAAGGATTAAATTTTGTTGTTTGTTAATGATTTGAGCCAAGCCTGTTAGCTCATTACCTATAGGGCTAGCTATGCAGGGATGTCAAGTTTAAATCTCAGTTGGGCCAAGCACTCAGGTAACCAGGATTTTTTTAACTTTTTCCACAATGTTCTCTACCCATCCCAAATCTAAGTTCATTTTTTGAGACAAATTTATTTTGTTGTCTGCAAATGCTTTGAATTATAGACCAGTCTAAAATTTTTGTTTGGTAAAGAGATAAAGATAGACCAAGTAATATGCATTTCAAGACTGTGTTGTAGGCAATACTATCTTGCAGAATATAAGGCGTATATGTCCAAGATCCAACTGCAGTCTGATCTTTATCTACACTGTCTGATAAAACATCCTGTCTCGCATACCCCTAGCCTTGGTTCCCACCTGATCATTTTTTCCTTTTATCTATTCAGGACGGACGGATGCAGTTTAAATTTGACATGAAGCCCCCTTTTTGCATGACACAACAATAAATTTCAAAACCCTGACAATATGCGCTAGGTCACCTGATGTGTGAAAATTTCATCCAAATCTGTTGAGATATGTCCAGTAATTAAAGAGATATTGGTGAAAAATGAAGTATAACATGAAGACCCCATTTTCCATGATGCAGCTATAAATTGCAGAACCTTGACAATATGTGCTAGGTCACATGATGAGAAACATTCTGTGGAAACTTTTGAAAACATTGTGGGAAAAGGAAAAAATGCTGATAACCAGCATTTTCTCCTTTTTCCCACAAAGTTTTCTATCCTATCAAAGAAATATTGTGTCACTTGAGTCAATATGAAAAGGTTGTCTGCAAATGCTTTCAATTTGGACAGATCTAAAATTTTGCCACGTGGTAAAGGGTTAAAGGCATTGACAGCATTTTTCTCTCTGGCTGTTAGGATGTATCTTTGAACATTGTGTTCATTGTATTTTGAGTTCATTTTTGTTCATTCATCTAACTCTGTAGTACAGATTTTATCTTGTAAATCTTAGAAGTCATTATAATTTTTGTTCTTCAGTTTGTGGTGTTTGTCTTAATTTATAAATAAGTTTATGACAATAATACTAACTTGTATAGAAAGTCTTGAATCGGCAAACATTCTCTACTAAGTTTGTTCAAATCAGGCAACTTTTTGCCACACACCAAAAGGCCTAGGGCTTTGTTATTAATCCTTCAAAACTCTGTTCTGGAGGTATATAGGAGTCAGCTTGTCGGTCCATCCATCCATCCATCCATCCATCCATCCATCCGTCTTTCTGTAGCATTTTCTTGTCAGAGCTAGTTCTCAACAACTACAGGACAGATTTCATTCAAACTTTAGAGAGACTAGGTGCCAAGCAAGAATGTGCATATTATATTTTGGTGACGGTTCATTGAATTTTTACAAAGTTATTTTCCTTTGATGAAATTTCTTGTTCTCCCTATTTTTCAACAACTATTGGACAAATATCATTCAAACTTCTCACAAATATTTGTATAACAGGGTTTGGTTAAGAAAGATTATCTTCTTGTCTAAATCAAGAAGACCTAGAGCTTTGGCCTTGCACTTCGATATTTGATATTTATCTTCATTGTAGACCTTTACTGCTTGGTACTCAGGTGAGCGATATAGGACCATCATGGTCCTCTTGTCTCCTTTTCTCATCATGTTTTCTTGTCTTTCAATTTGTTGTCTGCACATGCTTTTCATTTGGACAAGTCTAGAATTTTGTCATTTGGTAAAGTGTTAAACTTGACTTAATCCTTGCTTTGCATCTGTGGATTGCTGTGAAAGTGCTAAACTTGACTTAATCCTTGCTTTGCATCTGTGGATTGCTATAGTTTACTTTGCCTCTTGTCTATCTCCGTGTTTCAGTCCTTGCATGTCTCCCCCCCACCGTAACCCTTTAACACACAATCCCAACTTTTTAGACCCTGAGGAGGAAGGCTTTTGAAAACTTTGTGGGAAAAGGAGAAAATGACACTTTAAATCTGGGCCTGAAATAGAATCCTGCCTTTATCATCTTATTGATCATTTCTTTCAGTCCTTACTTTACTGTTCCATGTACAGAGTGATTAACCCTCTATTACTCAGTCCTGAAGAAAAAGAATTCTGAAAACATTGCAGGAAAAGTAGAAAATGCTGGCAACCAGCATCTTCTCTTTTTCCCCACACTGATTTCTACCATATTAAAGACAGAAATCATCACTTGAGGTACACTTATTTTGTTGTCTGCAAATGCTTTGAATTTTGTTCAGCATAGAATTTTGATGATTGTTAAAGAGTTCAGTCCTTCCTTTTCTCCCTGTTGTCGATGATTCAGAGCTAGGTTTGCTCTAGCTGGGCTATCTATTGTTCCTTTGATTTAGTCCTGGCTCTGGGTCTGTAATCACCAATTATTCTCAGTATCATTCACCTGAATTTTCTAAATTTGAAAGTAACACAAATTCTGATTGGCTAAAGCAAATGGTTTAGCCAATCAGAAGTTGTGTTGTATTCAAATTTAGAAAATCTTGGAGAACTAGACAAAGAATGTTCGTAAGAATGGTTGGTGAATACAGGCTCTTGTGTCCTTCTACACTTGAATTCAGTCATTGCTACACCTTTCTACTGGCATGGTGATTCATCCCTGGCTTTTTCCTCTTTATTTTGATTTTTAAGTCCCCTGAAATCGTATGCTTTGAGTAATTGAGCCATGCTCTGTGAAAAGGGAGTTAACTGTATCTACAAAAAGTATCGATCCAGGTCAGCCTGCAAAGCCTATGTGGACTGACCCGGCTCAAAACTTTTTGCTATTTTGATCCATTTTCTGCATGTCAAGAGACCAGTCTACCTCATGATTCATTGGGCTCTTAGACAAAAGGGATTTAATGGATCAAGAATTATGTGGTGACATGCTTGTTATAATGGAACATGGAGTTATATTGAAACCCGTTTTTGCCAGAGCACACTCCTTTATTTAGCATTGTAAAGATTAACATGCTTTTTCAGTACATGTGAAAATGGATCACTAACCTGTCCTAATGATTGCGGTTGTGATGAAATGCAGTTTGATTGTGGAGAACGTTGTATAGATAGTGATCTTGTCTGTAATGGAGTGATGAATTGCTTTGATGGCTCAGATGAAAAAGATTGCGGTAAGTGAAATAATGATTGGCTCAGGAAAATATTGAATATGTAGTTTTTGTAGCATAATAATGACAATATTTATGGTTTTATTTTAGACAAACAATTATATTTTGGATAACACCTGTCTTTGAACTATCACAGGGTGAGCCAAGATTAAGCCATCAGATTCTATACTTTTAGATTGCTTTTTTCTGTCTTCTTTTTCCAGCATGGATTCCCTTGGCCTTTAAAATCCCATCTGTTATCTTTCTTTTTTCAAATGTTGAATCTGTCCAGTTTCTCCTTGTTTGTAGCTTGACTTGATATCTAGTTTTCCCTCACCTCGAGAACTGTCAGTTCAAGGCCTGTGCTCCCTAACTTTAAGCCTGTAATACTATTTCTTATATTTGTTATATCATGGTGGAATACCCATGTCTTTTTCTTTTGCCTGCAAAAATAAGAGGAACATCTGAATCAGAGCAATTTGATAGTACTGGTTCCATAGGTCTTGTAATTCTTATATCTGTTAAGTTCAAAATAAGTTATGGACATGTAATTTTCATCTTGCTGGTCACTTCTACCCACAAAATTGAGTGCCATCAGTTGACTGAATGTGTTTTAGGGAACAGCAGTTGAATTAAAAAATAGAGGGTTCTTCAATATAACACTTTGCAAAAATAATGACAAGTAATGTTGTAACATCTGTCAACTGTTGATGAAAGTATGGCATACAGTTCATCCTCCATCTTCAAAGTTTGTTGAAAGTGAAAACATGTTTTTGCATCATGAAGTATACATGTTTATTATTAGCAGAAAGGGATGACCAGAATCTCAAGATGAGTTTCTATAAGCTGAAATGTACATCACTCTTATACCAAATGGATTCTTTCATTATACATGTACAAATCTAACATAAATTTCTAAGCCATACAAAGACACTTTTTTTTCGTGCCAGAAGGGCTCAAAAACAAAAACCTGCAAACATTTTATCAATGCATGTAAAGTAGTTTAATCTCAAATTTTACAGCTGCAACATTTTAAGTAACCCATTACTATATAAGAGAATAAGAAACATGCTCACAATTACTTCTCAGCAATGTAATTTCCTAATTATAAACAAACAAGCCTACAAGCTTCTTTGCATGGTGCAGTATTTTTCATTGACAGAAAAAAACAGTGCAATTCATTATAGCATCAATCCATTCCAATTATGTAAAACAGTTGACATTATCAGTGTTTTTCTGAGAAATAAACAAGACATATTAACGTAAGCTTAATACATCTATGATTACGAGTCAGGTCGCTAGAAGATCTGAGTGCATTGTGGGAATGCAGGAAAATGCCAGTTTATTGCCGGCTTTTTTTGCTTTTCACGCGATGGTTTCACAGGTTTATTTCTGAAAAGATCTATAGAATACTGGGTTGAGTGTTTAGCCCAAAGTATCCACACACAGTAATGTGGCTGGTCGATGGAGTTGCTTATGTATTTGACCGTCTGACAAATGCAGAAGCAACTCTTACTATTGCCACCTGCAAGGAACATGTATAATCATACTTGTACTTTAATTCGAACCTGAAACTGTTAGTGCTCATTCTCCACCTTCTATTTCCTGATTCCTTTCTCTTTTCTGTTATTCTCTCTCTCTTTTTTTTTTTTGTTACGTCATTTCATTATCTATTTCAACACTTGTAGTGACCTTTAATTTGTATTATATAGGAGTATATTATGAAATGCATGTGTATGCATAAGTAATTAATAAAATCTAAAAAATATTAACCCTTTACCATACAAGCCCAACATTTAACAACTCTGAGAGAGAAAGCTTTTGAAAACATTGTTAGAAAAGGAGAAAATGCTGGTAACCAGCATTTTCTCCTTTTCCCACAATGTTGTCTAACCTTCCTAAAACAAATTTCAAATTTTGAGCCACATGCGATTTGTTGTCTGCAAATGCTTTCAATTTGGACCAGTCAAAAATTTTGTTGTTTGGTAAAGAGTTAAGACACCAAACAGAAAAAAAAATATGAGAAGAGCTCATCAACAAGTTTCACTGCTGTTGAGTCCCTTTTGGCTGAATCTTTTTGCTATTGCGTCCTTTTGGCAATGTTTCACCCAGGCCTGAAAAAGGAAATAAAATGAAAACATTTTGCATTGGTAAATTCTTAGATAACTCGTATTCCCTCAGATTTTTGACATAAAAGATCATAATTTTGATAAAAATAGTTAACAAAAAAAATAATTTCACCAGTATTGTTGTTGAGCTCTTAAGTGTTTAACTTGTGCTGTGTCCTTCACCTCTCAAAGCTATGAACACAACTGCAGTTGGTTTTACAGACCATAAAGGATCAAAATTCAGACTATACAGTATGAATATTTGATCTCCTATATCAGGCATTTTCTGATTAACCCTTTACCACACAATCCCAACTATTAATGACCCAGAGAAAGAGGCCTTTGGAAAACATTGAGGGAAAAGGAGAAAATGCTGGTAACCAGCATTTTCCCCTTTTCCCACAATGTTTTCTACCGTATCAATGACAGTTTCCATCATTTGAGTAACATTTAAATTGTCGTCTGCAAACGCTTTCAATTTGGTTAAGTCTACATTTTGTCGTTTGGTAAAGGGTTAACTCTTTACCACACAATACCGACTTTTAACGACCCTGAGAAAGAAGCCATTTGAAAACATTGTGGGAAAAGGAGAAAATGCTGGTAACCAGCATTTTCTCCTTTTCCCACAATGTTTTCCACCGCTTCAAACAAAAATCACATCATTTGAGCCACATTAAAATTGTCGTCTGCAAATGCTTTCAGTTTGGACGGGTATAAATTTTTGTCGTTTGGTAAAGAGTTAAACAAATCTTTATTTTGCAATATCAGGGACATTCTTTTTACTTAAAAAAGCCAATTTAGCTGTTTAATGCTTTAAGGGTAATACAGGGTTTCAATTTTGATTAAGTCTTTACCACATTACTACTTTTAACAACCCTGAGAGACAAAGCTTTTGAAAACACTGTGGGAAAAGGGAAAATGCTGGTAACAGGTATTTAACCCTTTACCACACAATCCCGAGTTTTAACAACCCTGAGAAAGAGGCCTTTTGAAAACATTGTGGAAAAGGAGAAAATGCTGGTAACCAGCATTTTCTCCTTTTCCCACAATGTTTTCTATCCTTCCCAAACAAATTTCAGTTCTTGGGTCACATTTATTTTGTTGTCTGAAAATGCTTTGAATTTGGACTAGTCTAAAATTTTGTCGCTTGGTAAAGAGTTAACCAGCATTTTCTCCTTTTCCCACACATTCGTTTTCTACCCTTCAGAAAACAAATTCCAATTTTGAGTCTCATTTATTTTATCAACTGCAAATGCTTGCAATTTGGACAAGTCTAAAGTTTTGTTGTATGGTATAGTATTAACAGACTTTAGATCCCATATTTTAAAGAGTTCAAGGTTTCTTGTTAGTTCTCATACTGAAATTATTTGCATGTATATATCTTATTCCATTAGCCATTTACCAAAAATTCCCAAGTTTTAATGGAAGAAGGCTGTTGAAAACATTGTGGAAATAGGAGAAAATGCTGGTTACCAGCTCTTTTTCCTTTCTAGTTTTGATGTTTACAAAAAATGTCTTTGAAATGTACTGAAACATTCTGAAAAAAAAAGAGAAAGAATTGGGTACCAGGTTTTTTCCTTTTTGTATAAGCTTTCTTCTACAGATTCATAAAAGCATGGGCTTGTTTTGTAAATGGTTAACCCTTTCCCACATAATCTCAACTTTTAATGACCCTAAGGAATAAGGCTTTTGTAAAACATTGTGGGAAAGGGAAAAAATGCTGGTTACCTGCATTTTCAGCTTTTTTCACAATGTTTTCTGTACTTTCAAAGACAGCTTTCATAATTGCAGCAATGTCTAAATTATTGTCTGCAAATGCTTTGAATTTGGACCAGTCTAAAATTTTGTTGTTGTAAGTAAACAGTTAATAGATGTTCATACTTTTCATACTTTTCAGAGACAGAATGCGAAGTTGGTGAAATGCTATGTTCTGATGGAAAATGCATACCTTCCACTTATGTTTGTGACGGTGGCTGGGATTGTATGGATGGTGAAGATGAATTAGACTGTAGTAAGCAAAATATTTTCTTCTTGTCCCAATCTCTTGTAAAGAAATGATTTGTATCACCTAAATTCTTCCATTGTTTTCAGTGTTATATGACCATTGCAAATTTTCTCAGCTTATGCAGGTATCTAATAAGCATCACAATAAGATCATATGTGATGCTATTTGACACTACTTTCAGAGAAGTAATACAATAATAGGAAATAAAAATGAAGGGTGCCCTGTTATTGCTTTGCAAAGTAGAAGTAACAGGTATGTTATGTATGCCCTGTTTCTTGACAAAGACAGAGTTGTGCCTTGATATCCTGCGCTCTTATATAGAGGTGCTACTGGTAACAACATAGTTTTGCATTGGTAAGCTGATATTTTTACTTTTACTCTGTTGAGTATAGACTGGTTTCAGTCAAACAGAGTGTTTTCATAATAAACCCTAGAAAAATACTGCAACACAAATTGCACATGTTCTCACTGTTTGATTGAACTGACTGTAAAATAGGATTGGAGAACTTAAATTGTCAAAGGAATTTGCCCTTAACTCTTTACCAAACGATAAAATTTTAGACTGGTCCAAATTGAAAGCATTTGCAGATGACAAAATAAATGAGACAGAAAAAAAAGAAACTTGTTTTGGGTAGGGTAGAAAACATTGTGGGAAAAGGAGAAAGTGGTGGTTACCAGCATTTTCTCCTTTTCCCACAGTGTTTTCAAAACACTTCTTTCACAGGGTTGTTAAAAGTTGGGATTGTGTTGTAAAGGGTTAAGTGCCACTTGTGTTACCTTTGGTCTGTTGTATCAGCTTTTTTTTTATTAAGTATCCTTTATTCTCATGCTTTCGATATACCCCATGCTTTCGATAGCCTAGCAAATATCGAAAATACTCACGCGCCGAGTATTGTTCCTTCCGGTTACTATTCGCGTTCCTTGGAGAAAAAAGAAAGACAGCGTAGCCATGCGAAAAAAACAGGTAATTGTTGCTAAATTCAAGAATAAAATTATCTTTTCAGCTAAAGTAATGACAAAAAATACCCAAAAGTACTTTTATGTCCTAAGATTTACTTTATTAATTTATTTTCCACGGCTTTTCATCATGGACAAAGTCTAGCAGACGCTCACTACTCGACAGACAAAAGTTTAGTTCGGGTCCGAGCAACTGCGAATTTTCTCGACACTATTTTGAAGTAGTATAACGTCAGGTTCAAACACCTTGTTCCACCATTGAAAATTTGATATCGTGGTGTTGCCTCACATGAGTGACGCAGAGTCATCGATTTGTAATTAAGGCCTTCAGTGGTTTAAAGAATCGACCTGTCATACTTTAGATATAAATGTGAAATTCATTTATCTATACATGAAATAAAAGAAAAATATCTGGCTTAAAATTATCAGAGATTTAAATCTCATTTGTTTAAACATATCCATGAACAAAGCCTTTACTTTCATTATCTCCCCCTCCCTTTGTTCAAACAGGAGAAACCTTCAAAGAAATCATGCAACTACAAAAAGTACTCATCTGCATCCCTGCTTGAGGCTTATGAGACAGTTAAGGATAAAGGCGTATCGGTCCGAAAAGCCGCAATGATGTATAAGGTACCTCTCACTACCCTCAGAGACAGAATAGATGGGAGGATAAATCCATACAACTTCGGCATGGAAACACTATTTTCTGCAGAAGAGGAAAAGAAGTTGGTAGAGCATCTTCAGACAAGAGCTGAAATTGGATACGGCTGCTCAAGCAGTTACACAAAAACACTAGCTGGCGAGATGGCGTTTGAAATGGGGAAAAGAAACAGAAACTCGTCACTGAGCAACAACTGGCTAACTGGCTTTCTTCAGAGATGGAAAAATGATATATCTTCACTTAAACCAAGGCAGCTAGATACAAGTCGAGCTAAGAGTGCCACTCCAGAAGCAATAAAACATTATTTTGATAACCTGGAAGTTGTCTTGAAGGAAAATGATTTTTTCAATATGCCACAAAATGTTTATAACCTGGATGAAACAGGAGTTACACCAGAACACAAACCACCAAACGTAATTGGCAACCCCAAAACAAAAGTTCAAGCAATTACATCACCGAGAACAGGCACAACAACTATCATAGGTTGTGTAAATGCAATTGGACAAGCGTTACCACCCTTTTTCATTTTTAAGGGGAAACGCTGGACCCCGGATTTAATGAAAGGGATGTCGACCGGTGCAAGAGGAACTATATCGGAGACCGGATGGTCAAACAGTTACATCTTCAAGAATTATCTTCAGAATCATTTTTTGCCTTTGGTTAGACCTGGCAAGGATTCATCTGAACCCATCCTATTGATCTATGATGGACATTCGTCCCATAAGACCCCCGAAACTATAAGATGGGCCAGAGAAAAAGGAATTATTCTCTTCATTCTGCCAGCCCATACATCACACCTGTTGCAACCTCTAGATGTTTCTATTTTTGGAGCATTCAAGAAATACTACTATGCAGAAGTTTCACGGTTTCTATTCAATCATCCAGGCCAATCTATTACTAGATATGAAATTTGCAGTTTGGCTTGCCAATCTTATTTGAAATCTTTCACGCCCAAAAACATAATTGCAGGATTCAAGAAAACAGGGATTTTTCCTTTCAACAAGGACGTCCTAGACCCTATTCAGCTGTACCCATGTGAAAGTTTCAGGGAGAAAAAAGTATTTCAAAAGATAAAAGCAGTAAAGTCTGGACCAGAAGCTGTGGAGACTTTTCTTCAACAGAAAGAAGATACCATTAATCAACAGATTATTATTGATGAGAAAGGAGATTGCTGTCCCACGTGCCACAAGAAATTGACCAAAAAAAGACCTGACGCCTCTGGTAAAGAAATTACAAAAGATGACTTCTTTCAGCAGCTAATTGACTGTGATGGTGAACAAAATGATGAATCAAAAATGAGTGACAAACAAAACAAAACAGTAAATCCTAAACCATCTACAAGTGGCCGACAGAAAAACAACAACAAGAATAACTGCAACCAAAACAATATTGAAGATGATGATGATGAACTTTGTTGTGTTTGTCAAAAGTTTTCGCCACCAGGCTTAAAGAATATGCCAATGATCAAAATTGTGAATTGGGGACAGTGTGAGGAATGCCACCACTGGGTTCATCTTAGTTTTTGCGTCAACACTCGAGTTATTAGAAGACATAGCACTTTCCTATGTCCACACTGCGAAATATGAATAAACATGTCCTTTACCATTGTTGTTTCTGTTAAAATTGTTCACATTTATAACAGTTTTTAGTTTGTATTATTCATATTGTTATTTATGACCTGTTTAAACGTTATTAATTTATATGTTTTATCCATTTTCACTCAGAATTTCAGTGGTGGGTGATATGTTAATCGCTAACCCTTTATTCTGAAATTTCAAAAATGTTCCCTGGTTTATAAATTTCAAATACATTCATGTTCTTTGATTCAAATTGAATAACAAGCACAGCTTTTAAATAGTAAAACCATACAAATACTGGTGACATATGGAATACAGATACTGAACATAACAGTAGATATATGTTTTGACAACTCACGTGCCAGAAAGAGAACAGCCAATCAGATGTATCAAAAAGATGAGAGCGTCACGCCGACGTAGATTACATATACATAGCCATATGAAAATGTAAATATTTCAAGTTACGATTTTCCTTGAGTTTTATTTTGAAATTTACTGTTCAGAAGAATGTTTATTGAACTAGTTTTGTAAATATCCCTTCTTCTCGCGACGTTGCCTATTGCGCATGCACTAAGAAAAGAATTAAGGGTATCGAAAACACGGGTATACAGGCTAATAGACAACCTTGAAATTAAATTTTAGCAAGCAAGACTTTATGTAGAATTCTTTATATGGATTACAAAATTTATTGACAACCTCTTTCACACAAGTAGTGTTGAAAGGTTGAACCAGTGATAACTATAACAAAACATGATAAAAGTTACTGTGTGAGACAAGTATCCAAATTAGCCAGTTTAATTCTCTCGCATCAGAATCAACAGTCAGAATGGTAGAGCAAATTAGAGTGCTTTGCAGATGTTGTAGATAAAGATCCGACTAGACAGGATGCAGTCAGATCATTTATCTTTTTTTGATAATTTTGATTCTGTTTCAAACAGTTTACATACTTCTTTATTGTTTATGTTTGTAGTGAAAGTAGAGTGTGACCTTGAAGTTGACTTTGCCTGCAATTCAAGTGAATGTATTCCCGTGCACTGGATGTGTGATGGTTATCCTGACTGTGATGATAGTAGTGATGAAGACAATGAATTCTGTATTGGTGAGAGCATTGTTAACCACTTTTTATTTGTTTTACAATGAAGTAAAATATTGTAGTGTTTTTTTTTTTTGTTCTTTACTTTAGAATAGCAGTTGCTCTTGCATACACATTGTGACATTTGATAAGCTGGATTTTTCCTGTTATGCCTGTGTGCTATATTCCCAACAATACACGTCTGCATCGAGCATTAAACGTTTATTTCCCTTTGAACATGGTCATTTCTTAATGTAATTAGCAAGAGGTTTGATCATCTGCCTATGTTATCAAAGCACTGGTTGAGGAAATTAGTTTCCATTTAACTCTTTACCACACAACAATGTTTTGGGCTCAAACAAATTGAAAGCAGGTGCAGTGGACAATATAACTGTTGCTCAGATGATTGTTTGTGTAATTGATAGGGTAGAAAACATTGTGGGAAAAGGAGAAAATGCTGATTACCAGCATTTTCTCCTTTTCCCATGATGCTTTCAAAAGCCCTTCTATCTTCAGGGTTGTTAAAACTTGGGATTGCGTAGTAAAGAGTTTAGATAGTTCTGGTTTGTCTTCAGCAGTTAAATTTATGACAAGGGTATAGAGAAATCCTTTTTTGCCCAAATATGCATAATTTGACTTAAAAAGTGTTGGTGTGAAGAAACATAATTCAATATTATGTTTAGCATCGGAGGGATGCTTGGGGTCCAGAGAAACTGAGAAATTCACCTGAGAGCAATTTCTTGCAACTGAAATTTGCAAAAGTTTTTCCTACGAACCAAAGTTTGAAAATGTAGCCTAATTTTGATGAGTGACATAGTGTTGTTTTCATCCACAGTAACTCATATTCTAACTTGTCTGAAGTATGATGAAGACAAACATCTTAAATTCTAACATCAGAGGCAAAGATCTAGCCTGAAGAGTGATGACAATGCCTTCCTAGATTTCAAACAGCAATTTAGACTCTGCAATGCTGATTCACTATTGCATCGATACAGTGAACTACAAAAGACAAACAATGATAGATGTATGGTGGAAACTGGGCCTTTCTCTAAAGCCCAGAACTGGAAGGCAAATGGCTCTGAAACTTGGCTCACTTAATCTGTATCAAAAGTTTCGCAAAGATTCATGAAATGGTTACCAAAAGTTGACCTTTGACCTGTTTTAGACATATTGTTGGATTGGTCAAGTAGTTGCACAGTGTTATGCAGAGATTTATGTAAAGAAAACTTCAAACAGTCTTGCCTGGAAGAAGAAGGGCATTCTGTTTGCAGGAAAATGAAGTAGTTAAGATTTTGTATTGAAGATGGTAAAATTATGTCTGTGTGATTAGAAAAATGGGTCCGCCATAGGGGATACTTGCGTTACTTAGAATAATAGAGGAAAAAGCCACACATTTATTTTCTGAAACCCGAGTCAGTTATATTAAGTTTTGGGTCAAGGATGTATGTTGACGGTTGTATTCTTTACAGATCCATGTGAGGACCTTCCTCATCCATTTGAGTGTGATAATAAAAAGTGTGCTCACCTTGCTAAAGTGTGCGATGGCTTTAACGACTGTGGTGATGGATCAGATGAGAAGAACTGCTGTAAGTAAATTGCCCAGTTACAGTTTGTATGTTTATAGTTACAGTTTGAATTTTATAGTTACAGTTTGAATGCTTATAGTTACAGCTTGAATGTTTACAGTTACAGTTTGAATGTCTATCATTTAACTCTTTACCAAAGACAAAATTTTAGACTGGTCCAAATTGAAAGCATTGGCAGACAACAAATTAACTGTGGCCCAAAAGATGATTTCAGTTTGTGAAAGGATAGAAAACGTTGTGGGAAAAGGAGAAAATGCTGGTTACCAGCATTTTCTCCATTTCGCACAATATTTTCAAAAGCCTTCATGTTCAGGGTCATTAAAACAAGGGATTGTGTGTAAAGAGTTAACTTATTTCAATAAAAATGCATGCCATATTGCCCCTTGGGTCAAGTGTTTGTAAGAAAGCACCATGGGAAAACAATACATGCATTCATATAGCTTTTAAATTGTTCAGGATGAATTTTCACATTATAGCCAACTGTGTTGTAATAACATATCAAGAGACATTGGCTTTTTAGTAATCTCATAATAATGAAATGATATACAGCAAATATGGAAAAATAAATACGGCCTCCTTTTCAATGTCTCTGTCCCTGTCCTAAACAATTTAGTGTCATGGAAGCCATTGTCATGTGAAGGGTATGGCTTGATCTTAATTTTTATAGGTAAACTTAAGTTCTTGAAAGAAATAAGTTTGTTAGATTGTAGAAGATGTCAAAATATTCCCTACTTTCAATGAACAGCATATTTATTATTCAGAGTTTTCATTTTTCCATAAAAAAAGGCTTATTGTATGATGTCATAGCAACCTCTTGCTTTGATAGCATTGATGTAGGTCATGTAACATATTTTATCAACAACTTTGCTTATTTCAGTGTCATTATATCAGAATCTATATCCTCTTTCCCCTCATAGTGTATTCTGAAAAGACTATGAGATACCATGAAAAGGATACCAAAAGTTCTTTTATAAAGTATTTCTTATTTTCATCTCAAATGTATGTATGTAAACTGAACTTTTTCATTTCAAAAGCTCAGAATTACAGTCCTAAGTAGGTAAATAATGCACTTGTAGATTTAATTGAGAGGCATATGGAAGGCAATATTCTGAATCTAATACTCTTTACTCCTTTGACTATAGTTTTATAAGGTGGTTTCAAGTGTCTAATTGTATCAGAATTTTAGAACTATCAATTGACTTTAGACAATTTTATATTTAGACAACTGTACTTGTGACGATACAATGTTTACGTGTACGAGCGAATTTGTGTGTCAGTGCATTGATAAAGACAAAGCTTGTGATGGAGTTAATGATTGTGCCGAAGCTTTAGATGAGGCGTTGTGTGAAAGTAAGTATATGTAAATTGTAATAACTTCTAACTGGACATTACAGCAGAGAGTTTTTTAACTCTTTACCACACAATCCTGACTTTTAACGACCCTGTGAAAGAAGCCTTTTGAAAACTTTGTGGGAAATGGAGAAAATGCTGGTAACCAGCACTTCCTCCTTTTCCCACAATGTTTTCTATCCTCCAGAACTAAATTTCAAATTTTCAGTAACATAATTTTGTTGTATGCAAATGCTTTCAATTTGGACCAGTCTAGAATTTTTTCGTGTGGTAAAGAGTTAAGGAGATATGATTACCAAGTGAAAGTTGCCTAACACTTTACTGAACAAGCCCGGGTTGTAACAACCCTGGGAAAACAAGCCTTTTGAAAACACTGTGGGAAAAAGAGAAAATGCTGATAACCAGCATTTTCTCCTTTTCCCACAATGTTTTCTAGTCTATCAAGGACAAATTCTGCATTATTGGGCACATTTAATTTGTCGTCTGCAAATGCTTTCAGTTTAGACCAGGCTAAAATTCTGTCTTTTGGTAAAGAGTTAAATAAAAGTGTACGAGATGGAATCTGCAAAAACAGATAAACTTTATTCAAGCTTTCATACAATTACAAACATGCTGAACTTGTGCACATCAATCACACGTTTGTTTTAAACTTGAAGTGAAGGTACATAAGGACAAAATTGGACTTATGTGATCACTCTAAATACGAGATGGCTGTGTGATAATTTTTCTTGCATGGATGAAAACAAAAATGCAGATTTTGCACTTTTTTTGTTTTTCACATGGATCAATATTTGCCTGTGATAAATATCTGTAGAGAAAACAGAATGTGCTGTGATAAAAAAAAATGTCTGTATTTGCTGTATGAAAAACTTGTGTTTAAGATTTAGCCCTTTACCACACAATCCCGACTATTAATGACTCTGAGAAAGACGCTTTTTGAAAACATTGTTGGAAAAGGAGGAAATGCTGGTAACCAGTATTTTCTCCATTTCCATCAATGTTTTCTACCCTTCCCAAAACAAATTTCAAATTTTCAGCCACATTTATCATGTTGTCTGCAAATGCTTTCAATTTGGACTAGTCTAAAATTTTGTTGATTGGTAAAGAGTTAAGAAGCAAATGTCTCCTAAAATCCAAGGATCAAGACCACTAAGAGAAGAAAAAAAACAGTTTCTCATTTAACTTTTCGTCTGGATAGAGGATAGATAGATCCACATGTACATCTGTCTTTCTTGAAATAAAAGAAAAACAAAATACAAACACATTGTTATAGCATACAAAGTTCACAGCATAAAATGGCATCTGCTGTAAAAAGGAAAGGGTCTCATAACACATTTAGAGGCACTATGTGGCACAGAAGTTAGAGAGTTTGAACTGTGTTCCTGACTTTAAGGTTAGACCCGCTCCCCCTCCCCATTGCTCTGCTGCATGTGAGGATCCTTATGTAAGCCTTGACACAACTTTACCTTTGTACTATTCATGCCCGGGAATCAGAGAAAGCAAGAAAAATCAGCTGCTGTGTTGATGTATCTGAAAGGCTGTTGAAAGCAGATCTGTCATTCAAATAAGAGCTCACACTGACCAATACTTTGGTTTATTTTCAGAATGTGAAAAACATACTTGTGATAATAGACAGTGTTTGGACGCAGAAACACAAGATGTAATGTGTGATGGCATAATGCAGTGTGACGATGGCTCAGACGAGCAAGATTGTGCAGAGCCAGTCATAAGTATGAGCCATGCTCTGGCAAAAGGGGACTTAATGTATCCCCATTATGGTTTATACCAATCAAGCCATCATAACAGTTACTGTCAATCTATAATAGCCACTTTTTTAGACAACCGACTTAATCATGAGGTAGACTGGTTCTTGGACATATAGAAAATTGACCAACAGCGAAACGTTTCGGCCCAGGTCAGCCTGTGCGGACTGTAGGCTGACCTGGGTCGATACTTTTTGCATATGCATTAAGCCCCTTTTCACAGAGCATGGCTCGTATGTATATTATGGAAAAACTTTGCTAAATAATTGTTATGTCCTGTTTTGCTGATTGTTGCACTGATGCCAGTGCTAATGCTATCACAGAAAGGGGTACATTTAATTTTTGTTTCAGAGAGACAAAACCTATATAGCAGTAATCTGATTTCAGCTATATACAACATGTAAGCATTCAAATACTATATTAAGACTGAACACAACCAATAATTTTTGTTTGGCTAATAGCTAGGTTAGGAATGCAGCCATTATTCAATCACTGAATGCGTTCTTGAAGCTGGATACTTCAAAAACACTTTTGAATTGAAATTTTGCATTTTTTCTTCATTTTTAATTTTGTTCAATTCTCATGAATCAAAACTGAATCATTTGTGTTAAACATGATGTAATTTTAAAGGGGATGAGGTTCTAAGCTTAATACAAAAAATGTTTAAACTCAACCATCCAATATTGCTGATAAAAAGCAATTTATGAAGCTTATGGAAAAAAAAAAGTGCAATGATTATGCCCCCCTTCGAAGAAGCGGGGGTATATTGCTTTGCACTCGTCGGTCGGTCGGTCGGTCCGTCGGTCCGTCGGTCCGTCGGTCGGTCCGTAGACCACATTTTTGTCCAGAGCATAACTCAAAAAGTATTTCAGGTATCATCTTGAAAAAAGTATTTCAGATATCACCTTGAAACCTCATAGGTGGATTAATCTTATTAAGGAGAAGTGCAGTGCACAAGAATCATAACTCTGCCCATCATATTTATGGAGTTATTGCCCTTTGTTGATTTTCATACTTAATTTTTGTCCGGAGCATAACTCTAAAAGTATTTCAGGTATCATCTTGAAACCTCATAGGTGGATAGATCTCATTAAGGAGAAGTGCAGTGCACAAGTACCATAACTCTGCCCATCATATTTTTGGAGTTATTGCCCTTTGTTGATTTTCATACTTAATTTTTGTCAGGAGCATAACTCAAAAAGTATTTCAGATATCACCTTGAAACCTCATAGGTGGATTAATCTTATTAAGGAGAAGTGCAGTGCACAAGAACCATAACTCTGCCCATCATATTTTTGGAGTTATTGCCCTTTGTTGATTTTCATACTTAATTTTTGTCCGGAGCATAACTCAAAAGGTTTTTCAGATATCATCTTGAAACTTTACATGTGGATAGATCTTATTCAGGAGAAGTGCAAGTGCAGTGCACAAGAACCATAACTCTGCCCATCATATTTTTGGAGTTATTGCCCTTTGTTGATTTTCATACTTAATTTTTGTCTGGAGCATAACTCAAAAGGTTTTTCAGATATCATCTTGAAACTTTACATGTGGATAGATCTTATTCAGGAGAAGTGCAGTGCACAAGAACCATAACTCTGCCCATTATATTTTTGCAGTTATTGCCCTTTGTTGATTTTCATACTTAATTTTTTTCCGGAGCATAACTCAAAAAGTATGTGAGGTAAAATCATGAAACCTTATAAGTTGATAGTTCACATAAATGGGAAGTGCAGTGCCCAAGAAGTGTTAATTTATCATTAATAATTTTTGAGTAATTACCCTTTGTTCGTTTTTGCACTTTGAACTTAGTTTATAATCGCATGTTATATTTAGAATTGGATGCCATTGGGGGGCATACATGTTTTACAAACATCTCTTGTTTGATTAGTCTTTCTCAGTGTACCTTCTTGTGATTTTGTAAACCTGACATAAAACTTCACCCTGTAATGAAATAACCACCTATGACATCATCGTTTCAAGTCAATTTTGAATTGCTCAAAAGTAATTTACATTTCAAAGTTTTAGCACTGCTGACTAATGTTTTCGATGATGGCAATGTGGGAAAGCAGCCAGTGGCCTGGAAAGAATATTGTGCTTAGCACTGGTAAAAGAAACTCAAGGAAAGCATGGATATTAGTGTGCTGGCCACTGCAATATAGCTGAAATAATGTTGAAAACGTAGTTTTACACCATACAATCAGTCAATCAAACTTTAAGTGGCGGTAAATATTTCATAAAATGCTGAATTCACATCGACTTGTATGCATTTTTCATTGTGCAAGAAACAAAGTTAGTTCTGATAATTCTGTCACAAGGAAAACTATACTGGTAGAAAGTGAGATTACTGTAGCTATTTACACTAGTAGGATATTCAATTGGTGTTCGTCCTCTGACATCAAAGTTTTAAGTCTCTAAAATCCAGTGGTATTATTTTTCTCCAAAATTTTTGTGACAAAGCCATGTAAAAACTTTTTTCAAAATTACTGATCACTTTTTGAACAGATGCATCTACATCCTATTACATTTTATCACAAAGCCTCCCTTGTTTTCAGTGTGATAAAGCCATAACAAACTTTCTTATCTTATACATGTTTGAATTAGAAGTTTTTGATGTCATATAGGAGAGTTATGTAGCATCATATGTCAGCATATTGTATTCTTACCCATTATTTTCCCCCCTCAAAAAAAAAAAAAACTGTGAAACACACAAATTCCCCTGTCAATTCTACTGTGAATTTGATGATTGTGGTACTGATGGTTTGTAATATTTTCAGTTCTATGATGAAGTAATTACATGTCAGCTCTCTGAAATTATTTTAGGCTCAGAGGGCACACTTATGTCAAAGCAGTGAGACAGTTTCATTCATTTGTTTTGGTTTCTCAAAGAGATCTAACTATTTTTGAGTAATCTTGTTCAAAAAAGTTATGTGATAAAAAGAATCTGAGATTTGTTAGGTGTCTAAGATAACATTTTGTTAAATTTGTCTAGAAAAAATGTTTTAATCCTTCAGTTACATTTTGCCTAGACCCAATTTATAGAATTTTGTGTCAAAGGCTAAGATGTGTGAGATCGTATTGTATATCAAGCCTTTAAATATTTATTTCATTGTAAAATTAATTTTGCTTTAGTTTCATATATTTTACACAACTAAAGATTTTTCTGTAAGCCATAGTAACTTGAAAAGTGAAGTTGGAAATACATACAACAGTGGGACTTTTGGACTGTGATGAAATATTTATCACCACTAACTGTAGAACAAAACAGAGCATCAGCGGATGCTAGATTTTATGAAAATGGTGTCACTATCATGGGCTTACATTGTTCTGTCAGGGATTTTTAATTACATTTACATAACTAAAGATTTTTCTGTAAGCCACAGTAACTTGAAAAGTGAAGTTGGAAATACATACAACAGTGGGACTTTTGGACTATGATGAAATATTTATGACCACTAACTGTAGAACAAAATAGAGCATTAGCGGATGCTAGATTTTATGAAAATGGTGTCACTATCATGGGCTTACAAAGTTCTGTCAGGGACTTTTAAGAAGTGATGTGATGGGGTGAAACCTACTAATGGGGTGTTTTAGAATTATCCACATAAGTTCTGGCTTTCTGTCAAGTTTTGTATTTGTTTGGTTATATGGCTGAATGTAAAAATATTGTTCAGTGTTTTTTTGTTACAGAGTATTGGTCTTTAAATTGTATTTTCATATTTTTGTTGCAGCCACAGTTGCTCCGTCACCTTTTCCAGGTCAGTAAAGTCCTAGATTTACAACCAACAACTGTGATTTTTTAGTGAAAATTTCGATACACTCAATTGATCTACAGCTACACAATTAGACCTAAGACTGATTCTTAAGTTACTACTGCAAAGCCTGTTGACTAATTATAATATACAACATCACTTCACAGTTAATGCCGTATTCCTTGTGAAAAGAGAAATTTGTGCTTTTGAATAATGATTATCTTGGCCGTAATCTGGAAATTTTAATGCCTGTTTGGTATTTGGAACAAAATTCTCTTTCATTTGTTTCATATAACGTAATGATATGACATTTAGAACAACTAGTGCAATAGTGGTTAGGCAGTACCATAATTTGTATTGAAGTTCACTTGGGATAATTGTTTCCAATCCACTCTGCTTTAAAAAAGGAATTTACTCAACTTTATTATCAACAGAACTGCCGGAGGTTAGAATGATTTTTCCTAATTTTTTCTACAAATTTAACCCAACTCCAAGGGAGGAAAGGCTGTGTTTTGATAACAAAACCCTGTTTCAGTGAACAATATGGTGATTATTAACCCTTTACCACACATTCCTGAGTTTAACCCTTTCCCGATAAATTTTAGATTGGTCCAAATTGAAAGAGTTTGCAGACGACAATTTTAAATTTGATGAAAATGACAAAGTTCGCCGAAAGGGTAGAAAACACTGTGGGAAATGGAGAAATTGCTCGTAACGAGCAATTTCTCCCTTTCCCACAGTGTTTTCAAAAGACTTGTACTGCAGACACGTGAAAACCAGAGCTTGTTTGGGAAAGGGTTAAACGACCCTGATCCACAACACTGAACAAGTCATCACATTACTCTTCTTCAATAAAATAAATTTTGTGTATACTCAGCTGAATCATGGTCCTTTTAGATCAAGAGAATTGACCAGTAGTAAAATTATTTGATCCAGGTCAGCCTGCGCGAAATGCGCAGGCTGGCCTGGATTGATATTTCTCGCAGACACATTAAACCTGCTTTTGACAGAGCATGACCTACGTAGATAAATTATTGAGGTAACTTGTTTGACCTCGCTTGATTTACAACAGGATAGAAGTCTTGAGAGCCAGATGCATCCCATGAAGGTGCTGAAAATTACTTGGTTTGTTAATTTTTGGGTGAAAGGAAAGTCTTTTGGTATCACTTTGAAAGTTATAAGGATCACATTGTCACAACCTTTAGTATTTTGAGGTGTGGAAATCACATTCCAGGACTGGTAGTTACCAACCATTCTCAAGAACTTTTTTTAGTCTTGTTCTACAGAATTTTCTAAATTTGAATGTAACACAACTTCTGATTGGCTAAACCAAATGGTTAAGCCAATCAGACATTGTGTTACTTACAAAATTAGAGAATAAGACTAAGAATGTTCCTAAGATTGGTTGCTGAATACAAACACAGGTTTTCTTCTTTCAACTAGGCACAACTTCACCTTTTCCGACTCCTGGAATAACTGAAGCTACAATAACCGTCCAAGCTACCAGTCCAGCATCCATTCCTATCACATCAGAACTTCAAAGTGGTTCCACCAGATGGAGTTTTCCTCCTAGTCCAAGTATATCATGTATGTATATGAGCCATGCTCTGGCAAAAGAGAGCTTAATGCATATACATGATGCATGATACCAAGTCATCATATAATTGTGGATCCATGTAATCCTTTTTGTCTAACAACTGCCTGAATCATGAGGTTCACTGGCCCTTTGACATGAAGAAAATTGACCAAAAAGTTTTGGCCAAGGTCAGCCTGTGCCGATACTTTTTGCAGATGCATTGAGGCCCCTTTTCTCAGAGCTTCACACATATCTTTGTTTCTTTTTAGTTACCTTTTCGGATGCTTGATTGTCATGGGTACAATTTTTTACATACTTCAATTTCATGCATGCCAAATTGGTCTGTTTGACAGCTATGTGCGAATTCAAGCTGCACGAATAAAAGATTACCCCTTACATGACACTGAGAATAACTTGGACATTTCATTAGTTAGATATCATGATGTAGTGTAAATACAAATTTTAGATGCAGCTACTATTGCCCTTATGTTTTAAATGGTACTTTTATCCACCTCTAGCTGCTACTGGAGTTTTGGAAACACCAGAGCTCACCAAAACCAGCGGAACACCTTCCATAACAACTGGGTCGAGCCTTGCATCAGTCCCAACCACAACAAGTAAGTCTCCTTCTGATCTAAGAAGGTTGAATTTTTGTCGAGCCTGCTTGCGGTGAGTGAGACATAGTTGTCACAATGTTGCTTGGATGTCTGTGTATCTGTGTGTGCACGCATCCATCTAAATTTGTTGGACCAGAACTTTTACATTTATGGATAGGATTGAAACAAATTCGCATAATTGTTCTCCTGTATGAGTAGAAGTGCCATTGGAAATATTTGTTCTAGTAGGTCCAATGTCAAGGTCACGCTAAGTCTTGAAAGCCAGATGGTAAAACTGTCACATTTAGAGCTTGTCTGACCAACAACTTCTACATGTATAGATGGATTTAAAAAGAATTTTATACAATTGTTCTCCTTTACCAGTAGACATGCCACATAAATCATTTGTTCAGGTAGGTCCAAGGTCAAGGTCACACTTGGAGGTCAAATGATAATATGGTCATAAATGGAGCTTCTCTGAGCCATAACTCATACATTGATGGATGTATTTAAAGATAATTTAGGAAATTGTTCTCCTTGACCAGTAGAAGTGCCATTTGAAACACTTGTTCAGGAAGACCCAAGGTCATGGTCACTCTTTAAGGGGAAATGGTAAAATTGTCATACATAGAGCTTGTCCGAGCAACAACTTCTACATTTATCAATGGATTTAAAAATGATTTTAGGCAAGTGTTCTCCTTTACCATTAGAAGAGTCATTTGAAGTATTTGTTCAGGTAGATCCAAGGTCAAGGTCACACTGAAAGGTCAAAAGATAGAGTTGTCATTCATAGAACATGTCTCAGCCATGAATTATACATTTTAGATTTCAAACTTATTGGGCACAGTTTTTCTTCTTCATGAATAGATGTGCCATTTAAAATGTTTGATCATAAAGGTCCAAGGTAAAGGTCACACTTTAACGTCAAACAAGAAAATGATCATAATTAGATCTTGTCCCAGCCATAACCTCTACACATGTGGGTGGATTTTAAAATAATTTACACAGTTGTTCTGCTTTATGACTTAATTTGCTATTGCCAAATTTGTTTAGGTAGCTCTATGGTCCAGTTCACATTTGATGGTCAAATAATGCAATTTTTATTGAAAAACTTTCTGCTAGTGAGTAGTAAGTTTCTCTCTGAATTATTCTCTTCAGTGGTTTCAAGGTCAAGGTGCAATTTTATGGTAAAAAAATAAGCTTCTTCTTGCTCATAAATATGGAAAACTCCTATCCTCCTGCAAATTTGAAAACAAAGGGATCTGAAATAAGATGGATGTACTTTAAGTGATTGGTTACTTTCTTTCCACAAACAGCTTATGAGGCCCCTTGCCAATCTTCTAGTAGTTACTTTCAGCAATGTTTCTTGTCTGTTTGTTAGACAGTGATTTCAAAAATTTTAGTGCAAGAATTATTTTCGTTTTAAATGTTGTTTCGTAACGTGATCACTTGTCAAAATGTTTTGAAAGGGTATGTAACAAGAACCAATTTATAATGAAATTTCCTACTAGATTGTAGCTTCAAAAGACTTCAGTTTTACTCGACAATCAGAACCATGAGTAGAGGAATAATTTTGCATTAAATCTCTGGTTGGTATTCCACTTGACGTAAGATGTTTCGGGGAAGAAAGGTTATACATTCAGAATTTCTGAAGTGGAAATTAAAATGTGGACAGATAAAAAAGTAAATTTGGTTGATTTTGTAAGACGTCACTGAACCTGTAAGTGTGAATGGAGCAGCATTTATTGAATTAGATGTCTCTATTTATGCTAAATTGGAACAAGACTAATAATATGTGGTATCTTCATTTTATTGTTTTGACCAAGAGCCTTCTTTTGTTCAAAAATTGGCTTTTGAGTAACAGATAAGGTCTAGTTTCTTCTCAGGCATAACTTGTTTCTCTTGTATCAATTAACAAAAACAGGCATCATCTGTCCAATATTCATTCCACATTTCGTAATTGCATTTCTTCTATTCAAAGCATATACTATCACTTTCAGACCATTTTTGAGTCAATCGCTTTTGCATTATTCACAGCGACAAAGTATGCAATCATTTGAAATAGAATTAAACAGGTAGTTTGATAATCTACTAAGGACAGTTGTTTGTTCAATAGCCCAGGATTTGGCATATTTGACATATTGACAGAAATGCTGAACTCCGTTTACTTTTACAGTTTCAGCCCCTCTGCAACCCTCCATTATTTTTAAAGATAATTTGATTCAAAAGGTGAGGTTTAAATGTGTGGTGAGATATGTTATTAATATGAATTAAAGTACGTATATTGTTTTGTGCAGTAAAATGATATTAAAAAGTTAAGACTTTATATACATTAAGTTGTTCATCAGAACACAAATGTAAATGATCAATTTGTATAGGTCTCTTGCAAAACCTGCAAGCATCATGGGCTAGTACGCAAGAAAGAAGATACTCGGTTCTTGCTGAGAAACTTAACCCTTATCCTGCCAGATAAATGCAATGAAACTTTCAAGCCGAGAGCAAAAACCCAAATTGTTCTATTTCAAAAGTTTTTTTTTTTTCAGGAAAGACATCTCCTTATCGGTCAGTGTAGATAAAGATCAGACTGCATTTTCTTTGCAGTATGATCTTGATCTACACTGTCCACAAAAGATCTTTGAGTAGCGCTGAGCAGCCTAAGGGTAAATTTTGTGTGTTCACTGTAAAATATTTGATTTGAAGGATATTGTGAGAAACCTGGAGAACAGCAACAGCAAATTACAGAGTTTACAGATCCTGCTTTATCCGTCGTAGTAGATGGTCAAGTAATACACGTTGATCAGAATACGACTTGGACAACAAATGTATCCCAGGAAGAATTCAGTATTCTGTTCAATCTATCAGAACCTTCAGAAATGATGAAGCTGCATATACAGTACAAATCTAAGACTGGTGTATTGCTAAGAAAGTTTAAGCTTGTAACCAGTGACACTGAGGATATTTTTGTGGTATGTTTTTTGTTGTTTTTTTTTGTAGCAAACCTGAGTGCTCTTGAGAGGAGAGCTTTTGTGATCGTGCTGCGTCTAGACTTTTGTCGTGCTATGCCCATTTTTACCGATTATGTTCTCTGGCGTCCATGATTTCCGTCCTGAACTTGTTAAAAATTGTTAAAGTATTTGTCTTAATAATTTCTTACTCATTGGGAAATAGGGTATTGCTGGTTTATAAGTGAGTTAATATGTAATTTTTATCTTAACCTTGTATGCACTCCAAAGGCCACTTTTTCAATGCAGTGCTACTGAAACTTAGTCATAATGCAAATTTCTGGAACAATGTAGAAAACTGTTTATGCTAGGTCAAAACTTAGACAGCTAGGTCAAGTGTGCACTTCAGGGGTCACAGTTTAAGGCAAAAGCTCTGAAACGCATTCAGAATATTTGCCTAGATGTCAGTGAGTATTAAAAAAAAAAAATGGGTCTCTTGGTAAAATCTTAAAAAAATCTTTGTGAACATGCGAGAAGCTAAAGTATCCAGTGCTTGTGAAACTAATAGCGTTTGTCATAACATGATCTCTGACGACTCTAAAAATGGTCACAAAAAGTAGGTTATTAGGTCAAGTCTAAGAAAAAGCATTCAAAGTACGAAAGAGATCTCATTTTCGTTCCATTCCACAGCTCATGAAACTTAGTAAAATGATTTTCTTGACAATGTTTTAGACGAGATTGGAAATGGATAACATAAAAAAAAAAGTAGTTTGCTAAATCAAATCTTATAAGGCCATCTTAGAGAAAATAGTAGGCCACATTATCGAAGATAGGAAAAACTTTTGGCACCATACAGAGGTATCATTTTTGCGCAGTGTTCATGAAACTTAGTTAGAAAGTTGCCCTTTATCATGGCACTTCATACAGTTTGTATTAAGCCAAGCATCCACTCTCTTTTCGTATTGAAAATCTAAAAGATGTCTGTTGATGATTTGTCCTATGAGAAAAGGATTGTTTGAATACCAGTTTGTAATTTCTGTGTTTTAATACCTGTACTGAATTTACGTGATCATAGCATAATTAGATTGAAGTTAACCAATAATTTGTTGTGTTAAAATGTTATGGAATAACTGTTATACCGTTTCAAATGTAATAGGAATTTTTTCATGAAAAATACAGAAAGGAAACAATGTAATTATTTGTGTTTTCTATATGTACTGCTCTCTGCGTTTTAATTTTAAAACCGTCTTTGCTTTTCAATGAACATTAGCAGTCTTTGTTAAGAATTTCTAAAAAAAATCTTGCGGAAAGAAATCTAGTTTTATCATTACTCCCGCTGTAATACGGGCCATTTCAAATGCTGAACCCTGTTATCATTGGATTTGAACCAAAATCCAGATCCCATGACTTGTGAGGCCGATGCTCAACTCCTATCCCACTGTCTGTCCGTTAGTGATTATATGAACATGATAGTTATTGAACCAATGATTGATATAGATCATTCATTTCTTGATGTTGTGGATTTAAGGGTTACAAATTGATTTGTGTGAAATAAAGGGAACATTTATGTCGTTTGTTTATACTAGAAAAAATCCTATTAAGTTTTGCATTGAAAATTTGTAATGTATTCATCGTTTTTTGAAATCATAGCTTTGTAGATTTACATATCAAAAAAATAAAGCCTTGGTCATCTTCATGCATTTGCGCATGTGTCTCGCCAAATTACGAGGGGTTTTGATTGTTATTTGATCACAATGAAATAAAGGCTGCACAAAATTATTCTGTTTTATTAGTCCCCTACCAGCGAAGCCGAAGGGGACTTTAGGTTTACACTCCGTCCGTCCGTCTGTCCGTCTGTCCATCTGTCCGTCTGTCTGTCCGTCAGTCCGGCAATTCAGTTTTCCAGACTTTTTTTCTAAACGCTGGTACATATTGAGCTGAGTTTTGGTGTGTAAGTCACCCACCATCACTTACAGATCAAGTTCGACTTTCGTTCCGGTCCACTGGTTTTTCACGGATTTACGGGCCTTGGACTTACAAAATTTCACTGATAAATCGGTTTTCCGTACTTTTTTCCTAAACGCTTGTAGGTATTGATCTCAGATTTGCTGTGTAACTCAACCACCATGACTTACAGATCAGTTCGACTTTCGTTCCGGTCCACTGGTTTTTCACGGATTTACGGGCCTTGGACTTACAAAATTTCACTGATAAATCAGTTTTCCGGACCTTTTTTTTCTAAATGCAGGTAGATATTCACCTGACTTTTGCTGTGTAAGTCAACCACCATGACTTACAGATCAAGTTCTCGCTTCGTCCCGCTCCACTGCTTTTTGACACATTTTCGGGCCTTGGACTTACAAAATTTCACTGATAAAACATTTTTCCGCACTTTTTTTCTAAACGCTGCTACATATAGAGCTGATTTTTGGTGTGTACATCAACCACCATGACTTACACATCAAGTTCGAGTTTCGTCCCACTCCACTGCTTTTTGACGCATTTACGGGCCTTGGACTTACAAAATTTCACTGATAAAACATTTTTCCGCACTTTTTTTTACGCTGCTACGTATAGAGCTGATTTTTGGTGTGTACATCAACCACCATGACTTACACATCAAGTTCGAGTTTCGTTCCGCTCCACTGCTTTTTGACGCATTTACGGGCCTTGGATTTACAAAATTTCACTGACATGCCAGCGATACATACGGCCGGTAGGGGACTGTGTATTGCTATGCAATACTATCAGAATGCTTTGTCAGTATATACTACAGTATATATATATTGATATGGAGATGAGACATTCATCCCTCATTTAGAGGAGCTAATTTGGATAATTGGAAATGTTTAAATATTCTACAACCACATTTAGTAACATGTTTGAGCAGAATGATTGTGGTGTATCCATCGTTTGTATGTTGTCCGTCATCCAGGGGTCAGCAATTGCTTTGTGTGCACTCCAGAGGCCACATTGCAGTCCAATACACATGGAATCTGGTCATAATATTTGCCTGAATAATATCTCGTACAAGTTCGAAATTGGGTTATGTCGGATCAAAAACTAGGTCAACAGGTCAAATATTAGAAATAACTTGGTCAGAATGTTTTTCTTCATGGTATCTTGGACAAGTTTGATATTGGGTCACATTGGGGCAAAAAGTAGGTCACTGGGACAAATCTTAGAAAAGCCTTGTGTGCACTCTAGAGGCCACATTGTCAGTCTGATACTCTTGAAACTTGGTCATAGTGTTTGTTATGATTACATCTCGGACATGTTTGGAATTGGGTCACATCAGGTCAAATAGTGGGTCACTCGGACAAATCTTAGACAAGGCTTGTTTGCATTCTTGAGGCCACATTTTCAGCCAGATGCTCATAAAACTTGGTTAGAATGTTTGCCTTATTAGACTTTTCAGACAGGCTCAAAATTTGGTCACATCTGGTACAAAAGTAAGTGACTGGGTTAAATCGTAGAAATCCTAGCATGCATTCTAGAGTTCACATTTTCAGTCTGATACCTATGAAACTTGCTCAGAATGTTTGCCATTTTTATATCTAAAATACACTCAAAACTGGGTCATGTCGGATAAAAAAAAGTCTAAGGGACAAATCAGAGAAAAGTATTGTGTGCATTCCAGATGCCACATTTTCAACTGAATGATTCAGAAGCTAGGTCAGATAGGTTTTCTTGATGATGTCTCGGATATGTTTGAAATTGGGTAATATCAGCGGAAAAAGTAGGTCATGGGGACAAATTCCAGAAAAAACTTGTTCACTCTAATGGCGACAGTTTAAGTCTAATACTCATGAAACTTTGGTCAGAATGTTTGTCTTGGTAATATCTCGGACATATTTGAAATTTGATCACGTCAAGTCAAAAGGTAGGTCACTGGGACAAAACTTGGAAAAATCATGTGTGCATTCTGTAGGCCACATTTTCAGCCAAATACTCATGAAACTTGGTCTAGATGACATTTCAGACAGGTTCAGACTCGGGTCACATGGGGTATAAAAGTCGGTCACTGGGTTAAATCCTAGAAAACTCTTGTGTGCATTCTAGAGGTCACATGTTCAATACACATGAAACTTCCTCAGAGTGTTTAGCTTGTTTATATTTAGTATAAGTTCAAAATTGGGTCATGTCAGTTCAAGAAGTAGGTCACGGGGACAAATCATAGAAAAGCAAAGGCCACATTTTCAAACCGATAATCATGAAACTTTGTTAGAATCTTTGTCTAGATAATATATCGGACATGATTGAACTTGGAACACATCAACTGAAAAAGTAGATCACGGGGACAAATCTTAGAAAAAAACCCTGTGTGCACTGTAGAGGCCACATTTGCAGTCGGATACCATTGGAAATGACCAGAATGTTTGCCTTCATAATTTCTTGGACAGTTTCAAATTTGGGTCACATCAAGTCAAAAAGTAGATCATCGGGACAATTTTAGAAAAAACCTTGTGTGCATCCTTTAGGCCACATTTTCAGCCTAATACTCATGAGACTTGGTGAGAATGGTTTTCTTGGTGATATCTTGGATAAGTTTGATATTGGGTCACATCAAGTCAAAAAGTAAGTTACTGGGTTATATCTTAGAAAAAAACATGTATGCATTCTGGAGGCCACATTTACAACCTGATACTCATGAAACTGGGTGAGACTGTTTGTCTTGTTTATATTTAGTACATTTTCAACGTTGGGTCAAATCAGATCAAAATGTAGATCAATGGGATAAATTGTAGGAAAACCTTGTGTACACGTAAGAAGACATTTTTTCAGTCTGATTCTCATGAGACTTGATCAGAATGTTTGTCATGATAATATCTCAGTCATGTTTGAAATTGAGTCATGTCAGGTCACAAAGTAGGTTACTGAGACAAATCTTAGGAAAACCTTTTGTGCACCCTAGACCCCACATTATTAGTCGGATAATAATGAAAATTGGTCAGAATGTTTGTCTTAATAATTTCTGGCACAAGCTTAAATTAAATTAGGTAACCTTGTGTCAAAAAGTAGTTTAATGAGACAAATCTTAGAAAATCCTCTTATGAACTCTAGAGGCCAAATTTTCTCAATCTGAGCCTCGTAAAATTTGATAAGAATGTTTGTTTTGGCGAGATCTCGGACTAGTTTGAAAGTGGGTGTATATCAATCCTGGATGTCTTTACATAGCTGAGCGTTTTAGGGCCAATGACCCTTTTGTTTACATGCAGGATCAGCCAGACAAAACATATGATGTGCCAAAGGTCCGGAACTACACGATATTCGGATTTGATTCAGTAGATCTAGAGTATGTGGAGATTGTTTTTAATGCTGAACAGGGTTCATTATTTGAGCTCCTGGCTGTGGAAATGACAGGCTGTGTGAAACATACAGGTAGGTTTCTTGGATCTATTGGTCCAATTTCCACTTAAAAAAATACTTCAGTGTCCTGTACGTTCTCAACTGTTACGTTTGAATTGAAGTTAAATGAGCCATGCTCTGTGAAAACGGTGTTTAATGCAACTGGAAAAATGTATTGAAAACAAAAAAATGTTTGTAAAAGGATCTATAAAAAAAGTCTTCATCTTCAATGTCGTTAAAGCACGGGATTGTGTGATAAAGGGTTAAATCGTAAATCTGTTTCTCATATTGTCAAATAGACGTGTTATATACTGACGAAATTTCTCAAAAACTTATGCCCATATTATTAATTATAGATGTTGCCGACAGTTAGCTACTCACAGTGTATTTTTATATTGAATGCTGTGACCAAACACGGATTTACTTCTCGATTTCTCATAAATATGGCATTATTCAAAGTATTTTTTGTTACGTTGCCGATTTAGCTCGAATTGATAAGAAATTTGGGAAAAATACTTGGGGTGCTTAAATCGGCGCGAAACATCAGCTGGAATAAAACTGAAATAAACTTTCTCTCTCTATGTATGCGACGCCATTTTCTGGTTTATTTGTCGGGCGTAGCAACTAAAATACCCTGTCACCAAGATTGGTTACGTACTCGGGTTTGCAGAAAGGTTAATTGTACACTGTCGGTTGGAAAGTTTTGTTTAACTTATTTAGCAGTTTAAGGGTTAATGTCCCAGAAAAGGGGTTTTCAGGGGTCTTTCTTACTGAACACGCCTCATCTGACAATTTGGTCGTCATTAAGTCTTTTCTTGCTTCTGTAAAGGTGGTAATTGTTTCTCTGTGGAAAGGAGGCTCAATCCATCTGCAACAAAGATCTACCCATGTCAGCCAGCGCAGTCATGGGTCAAACTTTTTGCAAGTTGTAAATTTTTGTCCAAAGGCCATTTTACCTCATTTTACCTCATGATAAAATCGTATGTTAGTCAACATCGATTTTTATGGATTAATAATTGTGATAACTTGCTTGGTATAATGCATCATGGGGATGAATTATACCACCTCTTGTAGCAAGAGCGCAACTCAAATATAAGCCTAGTACTGCTCTTGGTAGCATTTACCTGTGTCTCCAATAGACACCAAAAGAAGACTATTTATCTGCTTTTTTGGGGGGTTAGAGGAATAGGTTTCAAGAAAGTGTTTTGGTACAGGGTAAATACTATCAAGTTTTGAAAAAGAAATAATTTTAAACAAACATAGGGTTTTAGAAATCCAAGCCAAATGACAGAACTTCTGCAGGACTCTAGTAAATTTGGAATACTAGAATTTGAACCCTGTTAAAAATACACGTTTACTACCTAACCAAATTATAATCTGTTGTGAATAGCAACAAACATTTTATATAGGTTACGTTCTATGCTGTAAAATTTGTATTCGAAATATGCTTTTCATACGAAGTACCAGTACATCATAACACTGAAGTGGTGAACTGTTACTTTTCCTAACTATTTTTAGCTCAGTTGAGCATAAGGTGCTCAAGGTCAGCTTCGTGATAGCGCTGTGTCTGTCGTCCATTGTAAGTCGTCAAGGCGTCTGGTCAGATTGTTTGTATTGATAATATCGCTGATAAGTTTAAAATTGGGTTACGTCGAGTCTAAAAGTAGGTCACTGAGACAAATCTTAGAGAAAACCTTGTGTGCACTCCGGAGACCACAAATTAAGTCTAATACTTATGAAACTTGGTTCGAATGATTGTCTTGGTAATATTTCAGATAAGTTAGAAATTGGACTACTTGCGTCAAAAATTAGGTCTCTGAGTCAAATCTAAGAAAAACGTATGCATCTAAAAGGCTAAATTTTTAGTCTTGATACTCATGGAATTTAGTCATTGTTCTTCTTGTTGGTATCTTATACAATTTCAACATTGAGTCACATCAGATAATGAAGTAGGTCACTTGTCAGATCATAGAAAAAACTTTGTGCGCATTCTAGTAGACACATTTTCAGCCAAATACTCATGAAACCCAGTCAGAATGTTTGTCTTGAACAAGTTTAATATGGGGGTAACGTTGGGTCAAAATATGTCACTGGAACAAATCTTAGAAAAACCTTGTCTCTACTCTAGAGGCCAAATTATCAGTTTGATACTAATGAGAGGTAAAATGTTTGTCTGGGTGATATCTCAAATAAATTCTAAATTGGGTAACGTTCGGTAAAAAAAAAAAAAATAGGTCACTGGGACAACTTTTTGGAAAACATTGTTTTCCAAGGCCAAAATTTCAGTCCGATAATAATGAAAGTTGGTCAAAATGTTTGTCTTGGTCATATGTAGTACAGATTTTAAATTCGGTCACGTCAGGTCACTGTGACGGTATCAGGACCCCCCCCCCCCAAAAAAAAGCCTGCCCCCTGAAAATCTGCCCCCTACGAAAAATTGCCCCCTGGGAAATTTCTAACACTGTGATACCGATGCTGATGTTGTTGATTATTATTTAAATGCATTTCATTTTCATTAATTGATTTTTTTTCACATGAATGCGCATTTCTCGAGACATTAAGATTACCTTTGAAAGGTTTAACGCTGTTAAGGAGAAGTGATTCTTTTGAAGGGTTTAATCCTATGAAAGCTAATTGATTGCTTATTAAGTATTTACTGTAAAGAATATGCTCTTTAAAAATGCACCGTAAATATGATGTTTAATAAAAATGATAATACTAAACAAGGAAAAAAGATATGAGCATTGTAAAAAAAAAAGATGTGCTGAATTAGAGATAACAACAACAACAAGAAAAATGTCTCATCATTCTTGAAAGTGCTTATGTTTCTTTATGTATGTATGTTCCATTTTGTTTATTGTTTCCATTACAATATTACAACTAAAACAATAAAATTATTAAAAAAAAAAAAAAAAAAAACATGTAGCGGGATATCTATGACAATTTCTATCTTTTTGATCAAACTTGCCAGCACTGCCTGATGAGCCTTTTTTTTTGTAAAACAAGAAATACACATAAAAGTGTGGGCGGGGGGGGGGCCAACTTTCCTAGAGGCGTAGATTTCCAGGGGGCACTTTTACGGGTGGGGGGGGGGGCGGCATTTTACTGGGGCAGTTTTCCTAGAACCAGTAAAGGTGGTATCTACAATGCACAGAAGATTTCTCAAAGATTTTTCCGACTTTTTTTTACCCCCCCCCACGTAACCCTATTTTGAACTTGTTCAGGATATCATCAGAAAAAAAAAAAATATAGTCCCTTCAATTTTCGTGAGTATTGGACTGAAAATTTGGCCTCTAGAATACATAAAAGGATTGTCTAAGATCGTTCCAGTAACCTACTTTTTGACTGACTTCGAGTATCATCAAGAATAGAACATTCTGACAAAGTTTCATGAGTATCAGACTGGAACGATCTTAGACACTAACATTCATGTCTTCAACTTTGTCAGTTCATGATGACTTTACACGGATGAGCGCTTTAGACCTACCACCCTCTTGTCTTTAAAGTACTTAAACATGTGATAGAACATGGAATACGAAAAGCTAATTTTGTTTTAATACAAATGGAAGATCAAGAAAACTCTTCTTTTAGACTGAAATATGACTTGAAAACTTTTAAATTTCAGAAATTACGACAGCTACACCTAGAGAAACTACACCAACCGTGCAAGGTTTGTTTTTTCCAACTATTATTGTTGTAAATGAAATACTCCGACATGGCTGAGCCACCAAAGTGTTACACAAAAATTCATACCGTAAACTAAGTCAGAAAGTATTAACCAATATTACATATTAAAGAATGCCTTTTTGTTAGTGCATACTTCTAGATTGACTTTCAGAGAAAATAGTTTTGATCTTCGATGAACTAAACAAAATGGAATGAAAAAAGGGGACTGACACAGCATAGTAGAAATTACTGCTTGTTACATAATGAATGGAATGGTCATTTTAAAGATTGTATTCTCAGATTTATTGTATTCGCCATCGACTTCAAAGCATGTTAGTCTTGAAAGCAGTTACAAAACAAAAATTTGCAGCTTTAAGTTTTGAAAAATAGAAATTCATTGCTTTTAGTGTGGAAATAACGGGTTTTCCTTACACATGGCAGGACATTGGTTTGAATACTTTTAATGGATTCAAATACAAATGGGCCATGCTCTGTGAAAAAGGCACATATTGCATATGCAAAAAGTGTCAATTCATGGCAGTGTGCACAGACAGCGCAGGTTAACATGGATCGAGCTCTTTGCTATCGGTAAAGTTTCTGCATGTCAAAGGACCATATTATCTCATGATTTAGCGCTGCTCAAATACAAATGAGCCGTGCTCTGGCAAAAGCGGGCTTAATGTACCTCCATAACCCATGATACCAGTCAAGCTTTTACATAATTATGGATTCATGATAGCCACTTTTTTTAACAACCAACTCAATCATTTGGCAGAATGATCTTTGTTCATACAGAAAATTGACTAATAGCAGAAAGTTTCGACTCAGGACAGCCTGTGGGGACTGCGCAGGCTGACCTGGGTCGATAATTTTCGCAGATGCATTAAGCCGCCTTTTCACAGAGTGCGGCTCAAATACTTGGAAATAGAATACAGTATACAATTAAGTTTTGTCACGTATATATTTTCTAATTGGTAATTTTTATCATTGAGATTACTTCAAACATTGAAATGAGACAAGGATCCAAACGGAGACAGCAGACTTCACAGTACAACAAAGGCCTACATTGAAATTTTCTAGCGTATATCAGTTAATCATCAAGTTAAGAAAGTAAAGGGTTATAATTGCAGTATGTCATTTAAGACATCACGTTCTTGTTTTCAAGGAGATTAAGATGTCAAACTGTTACAGCTTGAACTGACCATACTATCAGGGATGATATTTACAATACCAAAGCAATTAATCAATCATCGAGATTTAATTTTCTTTAAACTCTTACGTAATTTTATCTACCCTTTTCAGTGTAAGAAGTTCCATCCTTAGCATTCTTGGATTTTAATCACATCAATCAAAAAATTCATATAACTTTCTGTATCATTTTTTTTTTCATTGAAATGGCAAATGTATCCGTAATGTACATGTATTTACAAATCATGAATGCATTAATTTTGGAATGTATTTAAACAGAACAGAACAGACATTTTATTTGACACCTGAGCATACAAGCTCAATGGTCATAACAATTAATTACAAAGCATGCAATATATATGACATATTTTCAATATACAAATATTGAAGAAAAAAACAATATTCTAACTAATAAGCGGACATTATTTCTTAGTAACTTTAGTTAGAATATTGTTTTTTTCTTCAATATTTGTATATTGAAAATATGTCATATATATTGCATGCTTTGTAATTAATTGTCATGACCATTGAGCTTGTATGCTCAGGTGTCAAATAAAATGTCTGTTCTGTCTGTCTGTTCTGTAAATGTATTTAAAACAAATACATTTATTCTTAAAACTCGATATATATAGAATACGTTGTAAATAATCAAAAATGTTTTCAAATATTTTTCAAATAAGTATAAACAATATGATTACTCTAGGTCTGCACATGGCACAACGTTTTTATCTTTCATGCGCCAAAATCGCTGGATAACGGTATTTATTTAATTTGTAAACGTATGCTTTGAAGAAAATCAAAATTGACCAAATGAAGCTCCAATAATAAAATCTAGTTAATAAAGTATTGTTCTGACATGAACAATTGTACATCTTATCAAACAATGAGACGATCAAAACAATGGTATGCCTGAAGGTATTCGTTATTCTTGTTCAGCATGCGGAGGTACTCTTGTGTTCATTTGTGCTCTGTAAAGGGTGTTAATATTTGTTTTAGACAAATGGACGCATTCTCGTCCGCTGTTTGCGCATTACATATCTACCGTAGAACCGTTTTGTACATCTTTAGCATTTGCACCACTCTCACCGTACTCTACTTGCTTTTATAACTATAGTTTACTTTTCTTTTTATCATAAAACTTTTTTTGTAAAAGAAAATACGAGAAAGGGGAGAGTGACCCCTGAGCTATCACATAGGTCCCGCCTATCCACTGCTCGATCCTAGCATACCATGCATTGTATTGTGTCAAATAACACTGAAGCATTTCTAGACAGTTTGAAGCAAAAAGGTACCGAATTGAAATTGTATGAAGATGATAAAATCCTAAATCTTCTGAATAAATACGATGCACTTTTCCAACCTGGCTTTGAACTTTACGGTTTTGTAAAACCAGGATGTCTGACAGAATATCGTTAGTGTAGATCCAAAATCAGACTTCACTTTCAGTGCGGTCTTATCCAAGTATGGCTTTTGGCAAATGCAACGAAAGTCGCTTCTTGCCGTCCAAGTGCCAAGACAGTATCTACAATCAGAATTACTGAATAATCCGTTCGTATTTCCTTTATTAAAATTCTAGAGACAGTGATTATATCTTTGTTTGTTTTGCATTACTAACTTCAATAGAACAGATATTGACTTTAAGATTTGAGCCGAGTGGTATTTACTTCTGTTAATACCACTTTAAGTTCTCGGTGAAATGCATTAATTTAAAACAATAAAAATTATACCATTTTTAGCGCCCGTGACATCTGTTATACCCTTAGTTATTTTTAGCTTTTCTGTTTTCGAGGAAAACGTCTAGCTATTGTCATAGCCTGGTGCCGTCAGCATAATCGTGTCGTTGTCGTTGTTTGGGTCGTCGTGCAGATATTTACTGCGAAAATCTTTGACAAGTTAACTTGACAAGATATTAACTATCTAAAGGGCAACCTCTATAACAGGGGCAGGTAAACGTCAAAATATTTTGACACTGTTTTACTCCATTATCTATCAATCTAGAATTTTCACGAAAAGCAAATGGAGCCAAGCATTGGCATCCGCATGCCGTGCTGTTGTTGTATGTCCGGAGCATTACTTCAAAATGTACAAGCAACTGAGTTCAGACTTGAAATACAGATAGGTCACATTGAGGAGAAGTCAATTTGCAAGGTCTGTAACTCTGTCTTCAGTGTTTTTTTTCCCTTCGTTAGTTTAAAACTTTTGTTTTTTGCCTGGAGCGTAACAGTTCCCTATCAGCATGTTATTGGTCTATTATTTTTCCTCGGGTTATGGCCCTTTAAAACTTTGAACATTTAGATCTAGTGTTCATAGTTAGTAATTGATATATTGTCATTTGGCATAAGGGCAATAGAAATTCACCCAAGCGTAGAGCTTGAAAAGTTTCGTAAGAAATTAGTTCCGTCCTGTTACTGTAAGTTGTTGGACATAGGACTATGAAATTTACATACGTTTTGCTTAAGACAAAATGGGTTAAAAAAAAGTTAAAGTTACAGATATATTTCATTGGAAAGTGGCAGTCATTCGGTGACGTGGCACCCGATGAGGCACTTGTCCGCCTGCGACAGTTCTGGTTTGCAAAGTACAAGAAAGTATGTGTATATTTAGAAGGGGGACCTTTGATTGTAGCGCGTCACTTTAATTAATTTTAATGTTAAAACTGAGGCATATAAGGCAATTAGGCATCACAGACAAGTCATAAATTTGAAGCTTATGGTATGTAGGCACAACAAAAACTATTTTTAAACAAGTAATATTAGTTAGTCCAGACAGTTCTCGTCTTGTGAACACCAATAGTTGCAGGCAGAATAATGCAGGCAAAAACTGCATATATTTCGCAAAGATAGAAATGTGATAGTTTTCTTGATTTTAGAACAAATCCAACAACTGTATATGCAGCTAAATACATGTAGTGTGAACCGATCTCCTGTGCATGAAAATTCTATGAGACCATCTAAAATCATTCTTTATTTTGTGCAAACCTAATTAGAGACTCTGTAACGCCGGAATAAAGAAGATAAATTCACACATTTATTCATTTGGCTATGAACAGAGTAAACGGGAACAAACTTGTAGGTGCTGTCATCAGTCTCTTTCGATTTCACATTATCCAGACACCGTTTGCCGATAATTCCTAACAAGAGAACACTTTAAGTTTTATCTAGCATGGTTAAATGAAAATTGTAACCAGTAACAAAGAACCACATACTGAGCTTTTGAGTGCATCATTTGACAGCATCATGCTCTTAGTTAAGGAAAGCCATTTGGAAAGTACTACTTCTTTTAATGGGGCCATTGTAAAATCGTGAATTAAACGGGTAGTCACTCTTAAATGTTAATAAAATTTGAAGCCAATCTTTTCCAAAATATTAAATGATAATAGATATTGAAATATATTCAAGGTTTGTCATAAAAAAAGCATTGTACAATATGTGTCCTTAGTAAAGTTTTATTTTCTTTTTTGTAGTAAGCTGTATTCCATTGAGTATAAACCCATTGATAGCTGTAGAACGAGGCATCAATGTAACAGCCTTTAAAGGTGATGAGGTTAATGATGCAATAAACATTTTTGATGGTGCTGAAGTTGAGCTACCGACAGTTACAGAGAATGGTGAACCAGCCTTTCCAGGGCTCAATATTCAACTGAAAGAACCAACGGTTATCACAGATCTTAAAGTTTCCGTTCAGTACATCAAATCTCTCATGGTGACATTTACTACAAACACGGAAACAATGTCCATGCCAGTCGTAAGTGCTCAATTCGAATGTCACCAGTTAATTGTACGATAAATGATTTAAGCACTTTGGCAAAAGGGTCTATAGTGGATCTCCGTGCTGCATTATAACAAGCAAGTCATCACATAATTATGGGTCAATAGGAAATCCATTTTATCTAATGTTAAAGAGACTGAATTTTGAGCTACAAATGTCCTTGGACATGGAGACAATTTACCCGTAGCAAACAGTTTCGATCCATGTCTGCCTGTGTGGACTGCGCGGGCTGACAAAGGTCAATACTTTTTAGGCGCATTAAATTCCCTTTTCACGGAGTATTACACATGAACTGATGTATTAAGTTGACAATCTTCAGTGGTGCTTTCGACAGTATTCAATGATTTTTGGGAGGGAAGAGCTTGCCGATTAATATCAGGATCTAAGACGACTTATGATTGAATGCTTAAGCTAGACTTACCTTCGTAGAAGTAAGGCGAAGGTTCATCGTAATGATGGCTTAATTATTATCAAATTTGAAATGTATTTGAAGCCGTTTAAGATCTGTATGTAATATTTGTTATGCCTTCATGTAAAGAAAATGGTCCCGAAAATGTTTTTTTTTTCTTCTTTTTGAATATTATAGAAAAAGGAATTAATATATCATAGAAAAGAACTCACCACTTCCGACTTCATTCAGCTGATGCTCCTAATGTGTACATGTTCTGCGCTACGAGGGAATCGGGATAATTCGAGAATGGCCCTGTGCAGTAGGAATTCACATTTTGTTGCTCAAAGTGGATTTTCACTTCGTGCAGTACCATTCTAGAATTGCTCCTGTGCAAAGTAGGAATATCGGACAAAGTGAGAATCTCAAAACTGTATTATCTATAGTTAATGGTACTGTTATCCTCACGTGGTTTTAATGAGAATACATGTGATTTAGCAGACGACAAGATACATAACATTGTTAGATTTCGTTTAAACATTTATTTAACAATGCCGTGTCTTAACAGTTCTGGGGAAGAATGCTTTTGAAAACGTTGGAAAGGGGGAATAATATTATGCTGGGAACCAGCATTTTCTTCTTTGTCCACAATAGTTTCCACTCTTCAAGAGACAAATCCCAACGTTTAAGGCATTTTTCTTCCCGTATGCAAAATGAAAAACTCTCTGGGAGTCTTAACTAAAACTTTAAGGTTAGAATTAGAAAAAAAAAATCAGTATTATGCAGTTATTGCCGAAAATAAAGTGGCTTAGTGAGAACGGAGGTAAATTCAGAATCTTGTCAACAACACCCCCCCCCCCCCCTTATTTGAATTAATCCATTACTTACTGTTTTTACTGGCTACCGAACGACACAATTCCTGAACAATTCGTCCGAATTGACAGCGTATGTGGCCAACAAAATAAATGTGAATGTAAAATTGAAATATGTTTTGGAAGGATAAAAAAACATTATGGAAAAAGGAAAAATGCTGGTTACCAGCATTTTCTCCTTTTCTCACAGTGTTTTCAAAAGTCTACTTATTCAGGGTCGTTAAAACTTGGTGAGGTGAAGAGTTAAGATCTTTCACTTGAACATAGTTTTGTGTTCAAGTTTGATGCTAGCTTTAGACGTAAAGTCGTGAAAATTTCACAATAATTAAAGGATTGGGTGGGTCAAAAGAAATTACATGAGCAACTGCTCCTATTCGGAATTTTCGAAGGTGATAAACTGTAGCGGCGTACTAAGTCGTACTTGAGACGTAGTCTTGTTCATTCTAAGTGCATTATTTGCAATGGAAATCTCAATTTAGAAAAATAATTCAAATTCTCTTTAATGAAAAAAAAAAAAAAAACAACATCACATTAAATGAACCCGCCTTAGCGGAAAATTTGAGAAAATCTAAATCTTGCTACTTTCTTCAAGTTCCAGACTTTTTTTCGTTTATTATTGATCTAAGCGGCTTGACGCATGACTGTAGACTGCTTATAGATCAATTAAAAATATTAACCAATCAGCCAGTGATACAAAAACACTCTGATGATTAAAGAGAACGAAATCATTTTAATTGATATGGAAATTAAATTGAAATAGGACATTGCTTCTTTTCCTTCAGTGTTTTTAAAGCTGTAATCTGCTGGTTTCATATCTTAATCTTTGGAGCTCTGAAATGAACAGATCAATTTTTGTCAGTAAAACATAAAATGAAAGAGGGTGTACCCGAGAAAAGACTTCACATTCTGTGCAGTCTTGAATTAATCTTTATGTTACACTCCCCACAAAAACAACTGAGGTAAGGGTTAGCATTCCAAATGCTAAACAAATATTTATAATTAAGCACATGGTCAGACTTTCTGTGCAATAAATATCATATTTTCATCGAAGAAATTCAGTCAAATCAAAATTTAACATTTTTTCAAATATTCGTGTTTACGCGGCAAACTCTTTAAGTGTTAATCTGCTACATTTGGATACCTACCTATCCGTGTAATTAACGATCATAAGTCAAATCAAATCAAAATTTGATACCCGTATTTGTTTAAAGCTTCATGTTTATGGCAAAATCTTCAAGTGTTAAGCTGCTAACTTTGGTTACGCAACTACCCGTGTAATAAACGATTATAAAGGTTTGTGGCCAAGGTCATGAAAGGTAAACCAACTGTATGATGTAATAATCACCTTTGTAAATCGTTATCCACAGTATATTTGGTGTGAAAACTTAATGTTTCTGATGACAAAATGCTTTCTTTGTTGATTTCATTAAAAGAGAATAAACTCTTACTTTAAACCCCGAAAACAGAGATGGTAAAATAGTGTTTAATTTAAATCTAAGATAAAGTGACACAGGAACACAAACGTTAAGATAAACAATGCAGGGTGAAAAAATGATACGAAAGAGAACAAGATCATTCTTTCTGGGTTTGAAACAGGTAAAAATTCCAACTTTGTCCCAGGCATTTCCACTTTGCGCAGAGACTCTACCTACACGATTTATCGATAAAAAAAATCGATAAAATCCCCTGCGCAACTGTAGAATTGTACATAACGATACAATTCTAGAATTGCGCAACAAAGTGGGAATTCCTGCTATGCGCAAGATCATTCTAGAATGGTCCCGATTCCCACTTTGTGCAGAACATATATACAACTAATTTATTATACGTTAATGATTTGTAATTGATTCCTTGGAATATGCCTGTTCCCTGGTCGCTTTTGTTCCGTTATGACCATCCGGGTTACTAACTATGCGTCATAAATTAGGGGGCCCATAAGGAGATTTATGTGGTGGATGAAATAATGTATTTACAAAGTTCTAGTGAGCTATTTTATGTATTCTATTTTCAACTTAGAATGAATGTTTAAATTGCTGGAATAACACCATCAATTTTGATATAATCTGCGGGAGTGGGGCGACGAGTGGCATGCTATTCTAATATAACTTTAAGATAAAAGACATCCTTTCTCTTTTTCAGCCAATAACAAATCCAACAGTAGAGACAACGGTGGACCTGTACAATCCAGTGTTTGTAGATTATCCAGTACAAATGGTCACTGTTTCTGAAATAACAAGACCAGCAAATCTACCGGATAGCTTTCTTCCAGCAATTAAATCTGTACAATTAGGAATATGTGGTAAAAATTTGTGTATTGAAATAGAAATAGAAGATTAGAGCGAACAATTTTTCAATCCGTAAAGATTATTTCTTGTTGATTGATTAATTGATTGAATGGTGTTTTATGTCGCTTTCAAAATTATTTCAGAAACATCACGGCCACAGCTCAAATATTCATGTATTTCCTGGATTCCACCAGTACTAGGCTAGAGGTCTGATGTGTCTTGCCCTGAAGTTGATCCAGTGAGGCTCGAGCCCGGGGCCTCCAGGTTACGAATCCTACACTGAGCCACGCAGGACCCCTGATAAAATTACAGAATTTAAATCAAGTTGATTACAAGACTTTAATGCAAGAAGGCTTTATGCGAGATGACCACAAAAATTTCGTGTTCTCATTTCAATATTTTTGAAATGTGGTAAGATCTACTCAAAAGCAGAGGCCGTTTGAATCTTCGTAGTTAAGAAAGTTATTGATAAAACAGATTAGGACATGGCAAAAGACTGGTTGATACCGCCCCTCTTTGCAGCAAGATTAAAGTGGTGAGCCATAGACGTTAACACAATGACGCAATAAATGCGATCACTAAAAGACATTTACACAGATCAGGTCATCTTACGATCCAGTACTCTGGGATGTCAAGTAGGAAGAAAAATCTTTGTGGCAAATGCATATATAGGGTTATATTTCGTCAGTGAAAGGCAAACAGAGAGTATCTAGTCATCTTTTGGAGAAATACTTAAAAGATCTAATATTGGCCAAAAGTAAACAAATTGGGCGTTAAAATGCATTTAAATTAGAGTTACCTTTTAAAAGTATTGAAATTGTTGTGAAGATGGCAATCTGTTATTAGGCAGTCAGTCCGTAATCATTTCTATACTTTTAAATCGTTTGATTTAAATTTAGATGCACTTTAACACCTGCACTTTGTACTTTTTGTCGCTACTGGGACTTTAACGGTTATTTACCGTTTATGTTGAAACAAAATGTCTTTGTTTTTGCGACAAAAATTTCGTCAGGGTATTGAAAAATTAAACTCAACCAAATTAGAAAGAGGAAGGCTTGATCATCATAAGATATATGCGTACAAACGTGGTCATCTCATTATTATTTTTTTCTCTGCAAATTTGTCTGCTTTGTAAGTGGTAGCTTTCTATTTTTCAAAAAGTATTCTCTGCGACAAAGTTTGAATAGGATTTATTAGAAAGAAAGAACGCAAAAAATATAAATCAACTATTTTTAGCTAACCGTAGCACGTAGTGCTCAAGATGAGCTTTTTCGATCGTGTTGTTCGCGTCGTCGTCGCGTATCGTCCGTCGTCAACTTTTACTGTGTGTACCCTCTAAAGGTTTCGTTTTCAGTCAGATATTCATGACATTTGGTCAGAACGTGTGTTTTGGAAATATTTATCTAGGGGTTTGAAAATGCGTCAAGAGGTCAATATGACAAATCTTAGGAATCCCTCTTGAGGCCACATTTCCAGTTCAATACTCATGAAAGTTGGCCAGAATGTTTTTCTTGATGACATCGAGGACGAGTTTGAAAATTGGTCATATCAGGTCAAAAGCTACGGTTACTGGGTCAAAACAGAGAAAAAGCTTGTGTACTCTGTATAGGGCACATTTCCAGTTCAGTACTCATGAAACGTTTTCAGAATGTTTTTCTTGATAATTTCCCGGAGGAATTTAAAAAATAAACTCGGTCAAAAACTATGTCACCAGGTCAGTTCCATGAAAGTCTTTTATACATTTTAGAGGCCGAGTTTTCATTCAGATACAAATGAAGTTTTCAGAATGTTTTGTGTTTATGATGTTTAAAAGGACTTTGAAAATTGGAGATGTCGGGTCAAAAACTAGGTGTCCGGGTTAAATCGTTGAAAAGCATTGTGTGTGCGTTGGAGGCCACATATACAATCCGATACTCATGAAAATTGGTCAAAATGTTTAGGTTGATAATATTTTGGATCTGATTGTAAATGAGTCAGGTGGGTTCAAAAACTAGGTCACCAGATCAAAACTTACTTAAACCTTATGTACACTCTAATGGCCGCATTTCCAATTCAGAGCTAATGAAAGTTGGCCAGAATGCTGGTCCTGATAATATCTTAGACGAGTTTGAAAATGGGAAATGTTGGGATAGAAATAGAGGATCTTACATGAGTGTTTATGTATTATCATTTTTATCAAACGAGTTGACTAAAAATGTATGACGCGAGCCTTGGCGAGCGTCAAATACATTTTAGTCAACGAGTCTGATAAAAATGATAAACATAAACACAAATGTGAGATTCTATTTATCACATAAAACGACTGACAGACAAACAAGTATCCTGCATCATCACCTTCAGCCTACATACCGTTCACGGGTCCATGTTTACAAATGTAGTTCGGTTTGAATTGTGCACATACATAAGAAGATAGATCTGGCATGTAAACCGAAAATTGAATGAAACAGTCCATATAGAGCGAGTAAATCGGAAGATTTCCACAGTTTCGTGGATTTAGATACGTTTCTCTGCATTTTCTGTTGTTATTAAAAATGGAAACCATGAAGCTTTTCACGCGTAATATGCCTTAGCAACAATGACATCATTTTCCCACGAAATGGCGAAGTGGTACAAATTCCAGCACGTGCTGTGGTTGGTTTCACTGGCTTCATGCGCTCATATCTAAAGATTTAACAGAACCGGGACCCAAAACACAAGTCATGGGTTTAATACACTGCTGGAGGTGTTTTTATGTGATAAACTAGCTTACCAAGTTAAATCTCTGAAATACCTTTTGTACGCTCTAGAGAATACATTTTCTGTCTAATACTTAAGGAAGTTTGTCACAATATTTGTCTTGATTATATCCTGGACGAATTTTAGGTAGGCTATATTGAATCAAACACTAGTTTTCCGGGTCAAATCGTAGAAAAAAATCTTGATCACCATTGCACTCTAGAGGCCACATTTTTCTGTCCAGTACTCATAAAAGCTGGTCAGAATGTTTGTCTTGATAATATCTACAACGAGTTCGAAAATGGGCCATGTTGGGCTAAAAAGTAGGTCACCGAGACTTTCTAGAAAAAGTTTGTGTACACTCTAGAGGCCATAATTTCAGACCAATACACATGAAAGTTGTGAGAATGTTTATGATAATATCTCGGAAGAGATTGGAATGGGTCATGTTTGATCAAAAGACTCAGATGACCAACTTCAGATCCATCATGTCCCTCTTATCTATACTTACCCGAATACCTTTCCCAAAGTGAACCCCCTTTTTTATGGCATCGGAAGAAAAAAAAAAAAAAAAAAATACAACGCGTCACTTAGAAATGAACTATGCTCTGTGAAAAGGGGTCTTCACGCATTTGCAAAAAGTATCGACTCGATCAGCCTGGGCAGACCGTGCAGGCTGACTTGGGTCAAAACGTTTTGCTATTGGTCACTTTGCTGCATTTAAGAGGACCATTCCACCTCATGATTCAGTCGGTTGCTAGACCAATGGATTTTATTGATCCAAAACTATATGATCACTAGCTCGGTTTAATTAACGCAATAAAATCCCCTTTTCCATTTAATAAACACTTGTATAAATAAAATTGAAAGAAAGGAATCTGTATGAGCCATGCTCTGTGATAAGGGAGCTTAATGCATCTGCGAATAGTATCGACCCAGGTCAGCTTGCGCAGAGTACCTCAAGAATCAGTTTGGTGTTATACAAAATGGATTTCATGGATCTATGATTATGTAATGGAATCATGTATCACGGAGATGCATTCAGTACAGAGAATGGCTCATATGTACCTCGCAGGAGGGACATGAGTATTCTGACCTTGTCAGCATCGAAATAACCAAATGTTTGTTCTTGATGTTCTTGATGAACGATCGTTTTGTTCTGACTCTTGCGATTTGAAAGGCTTTAGACGGAATAGATAATTTGAGCCACGCTCTGGCAAAAGGGGGCTTAATGAATATCCATGATGCATGATATCTATCAATTAAGTACATAATCATGGATCCATAATAGCCCCTTTTTTTTAAACAACAGACTTTATCATGAGATAGAAAGGTCCTTGGACATACAGAAAATTGACCTGTAGCTAAAAGTTTCGGCCCAGGTCAGCCTGCGCGGACTGCGCAGGCTGACCTGGGTCGATACTTTTCTCAGATGCATTAAGCCCCATTTTCACAGAGCATGGCTCAATTATTTGAGCCTCTGACAAAAGGGGCTTAATGCATCTCCATGCCGCATCATGCCAAGCAAGACATCACATATTTAGGGATCCATAAAATTAATTATGTCTGACAACCGACTGTACTATAAGGTAGACCGGTGCTTTGACATACAGAAACAGACTAATAGCGAAAAGTTAGTCCGCGCAGGCTGACCTGGGTCGATACTTTTCGCATATGCATTAAGCCCCATTTTCACATATTAGCTACAAGTTTCTATTCTACATAATTGTGGTGAATTGATGAAATGTGCCTTCCTTCACATTCAGCATTTTAAATTGGTTTTGTTAACCTAAAAATAAGAACCTCTTGATTTCTTCTCGGTTTCAGAGGCTCCCATCGCAACAATTGAACCATTTTCAACTCCTGTTTCAGTTGAAGGTACAACACCAGGTAATTGCTGCAATTTTTATTTCGCTATCGTTTTGTCTCAGATTTACAGCTGTGGAAGTTCCTCAGTTACTCTTTACAATGATGTTTATAACATGCATTTTCGAAACAGGTATGTCTAAATTTTATGCTCTTCAGAAATAATTGAAATTCTTAGCTTACACTAGTACATGTACCATTAGCCACCATATTTAATTCCTGAACTTCATACATAGGTTTGAACATACTGATACAGTATAAATAGAATTTAGTTATTATTCTGACTTTTTTGGTTTTCTCTTACCACTTTAATTCTTTAAAATTATCTATATGCCTATCCTCTCTCTCTCTCACCTATCAAGTGCTAGATAAATAAATTTAGGTCTCTTTAACCCTTTACTACACAATCCAGAGTTTTAACAACCCCAAAGAAGAGGACCTTTGAAAACATTCTGGAAAAGTTGAAAATGCCAGCAACCACCATTTCTTTCTTTTCTCGCAATGTTTCCTACCCTTTCAAAGATAGATTTCATATCTGGTACAACATTTATCTTGTTCTCTGCAAATGCTTTCAGTTGAAACCAGTCTAAAAAATTTGTCATTTGTAAAGAGTTAACCTATATAAGGGATAACACAGGAACTAGAAAAAGAATGAGCCATGGCTCTAGCGAAAGGGGGCTTAATGCATCTCCGTGATGCGTTGTACCAATGAAGCCATCACATAATTATGGATTCATAATTTTTTAACAACCGACTATATCATGAGGTAGATAGGTCCGTGGACATACAGAAAATTGACAAATAGCGAATAGTTTCGGCCCAGGTCAGCCTGGGTCGATACTGTTCGCAGATGCATTAAGCTCCCTTTCCACAGAGCATGGTTCAAATGTTTTTTTTAAAGTAATGTCTGTTAAAAAAAGACATACGAGATGCGTCAAGAATAGCTCGGTAATTGTCTATGGAAATTTCTAGCGATGAAGATGACACATGGATATCATTTTCTTTGTTTACATACCGCCTATAATGGAGAAGTAAACTGTCGCCGTTGTGAACATTACACTTTAGATCGATAGATCAACGGATATCTTATCCCTTGTTAAATGAAGCGCAAATAAATGAGTAAAAGAAACCCTTTTAAAACGGGGGAAATTATGCTAATAATGTCGACGTTCATAATTACACATTGGAAAGGCCAGTGGGATATGTATGGGAAAATAACCTGTTTGACTCGTTCATTTTATTTATTAACTCTATCAAAAACCTCGTTCGAAACAATATATTACCGTAAAAATCCAGTAAGTTGTAATTTAGTAGTGAAAACCATTAAATTTTAGCTTCTATTTTACATTGTAGGTATTTATTACCAACATGCGATTTATTACAAATATGTGAATGTAGCCAGAAATAAGTTAATTTCTCGTTTTTGAAAAATATTCAGAGGCAGACGTGATTTATTTTTTGTATCATAGTATTTTGATAGTGCATAATCTGTGTTATTTCAAGCAGATAAAACTTTCAATCAGTATCATTATATTTTTGGTTCATTTGTTTGCAAACAGAGACGTGCATTTGGACATTTTTCAGAAGTCTGCCAAAAGATACTACTTCGCTCATCCAATACATTCGAGAGCGGCGTCCTTGCAGAAGTATATCCATATGATGAGAATAGTTTAGGGATTTTTGATGGGAGTGCATTGGAATTGCGAGCAGAGGAAGAGAACGGAAATATCACAGAGCCATCAATCCACTTCTTCTTTTTAGAACCAGTCAGACTTCAAACATTCGTTTTCAAGACACAACACATCAAATCCTTCAACATCACGTATTTGACTCAAAATGGTGATATCGCAGTGCACGTTGTAAGTTTTTAAGAACTGGCTTCGCATGAGTTTCAGTAAAACAATGTAAAGAAACATTGATTAACATTATCCCGTAAACGAACAAGGTTCAAGACTTTTGGAATTTATTTTTGAAATCTAAATCGCTTAATGTGCTTTAGCTCACGTGAACATGACATGCTCAATATGAGCTTTAATAATTACCTTGAGGCCAAATTTTCAATCCTTTACTTATTAAAGTTGATCAGAATATCTGTCTTGATGATGTCCAAGACGTATTTGAATATGGCTATGTTCAAGTTGAGAACTATGTCACTGGGACATGTTGTGTACATACTAGAGGTCATATTTCCAGTCAAATACTTTTGAAAGTTTGTCAGAATGTTCGACTGTGATATCCCGAATAGTTTCCAAAAGGGGATCACGTTGGGTGAAAGAAGTTCACTGGGTGAAATCATATAAAAAAGACCTTGTATACACACTAGAAACCAGGCCACATTTACAGTTAATAATTATTAAAGTTGATCAGAAAATTTGTCTTGGTGACATCTCGGATAAGTTTGAAATGCGTTACATCAGGTAAAAAAAGTAGGTCTCTAGGCCAAATCTTAGAAAAAAAATGTGTACAGTCTAAGGACCTCATATTCAGTCCGATACTCATTTAAGTTGGTCAGAATGATTGTCTTGATGATATCTCGGATAGCTTTGAAATAATTTTGATAGGTCAAAAGAGTAGGTCACCTGGATAGATTTTAGAAAAGGAATATTGTATACACCCTAGAGGCCACATTTTCTGTCCGATACTTTATAAAAGTTGGTTTGAATATATATTTTGATTATTCCTTGCACTGTTTTGAAAATCTGTCTTGTCAGTTTAAAAACTAGGTCATTGGGACAACCATAGAAAAACGTGTGTATTCTCTGCAGACCACATTTTCAGTCCCGTACTCTTGAAAATTGTCAGAATGTTTGTCTGTATATCCCAGACGAATAAGAAAATGTGTAAGGTCATGTAAGAGAGTAGGTAGCTTGGTCAAAACTTAGAAAAACCTTATGTACACCTTTGACTTTAATTTACCATTCATTTCTCGTGAAAATTGGTGAAAAACCTTATTTACACCTTTGACTCTACATTTACTATTCATTTCTCATAAAAATTGGTGAGAATGTACGTCTTGATGATACCTAATACAAGTTTGAAAATGGGTAAAGTGGGGTCAGAAAGTAGGTCACTGGGAAAATTGTAGAAAAACCTTGTCTACATTTAATAGGCCACATTTTCAGTCTACTGCGCTTTGGTAAAAATGTTTGTTATATTTACAACCCAATAATCATGGAAGTTGATCAGAATATTTGTCTTGATGACATTTTGGATGATTGTTTAAAAGGGGTCAGATTGGGTTAAAGAAATAGGTCAATGGGGCATATCTTAGATAAGCCTAGTGTACACTCTAGAAGCTACTTTTTGCAGTCAAATACGTATTAACGTTAGTATGAATGTTTGTCTAGATAATATCTCGGAGAATTTGAAAAAGGGTCAGATCAGGGCAAAAAATAGGTCCCTGGGAGAAGTCATAGTGAAGTATTTCGTACACTTCAGAAGCCACATTTTCATTAACGTTCATGACAGTTTCCCAGAATGTTTGTCCTGATGATATCTTTGAAAAACTCGAAAATAAGTCATGTTCCTTCAAAAGGGCACAGATGAGCTATTCAGGGCCATCGTGGCCCTTTTATTCACATTGTCAACCGGTTAGATTGACTAAAGGAACTCCAAAGGGCTTGAAGCTCAAGACCTCATAGCAGGTTTTAATAGCTTGAGTGACCTTATCAACATCTATTTGACTCTGCTTAATGAAGAAGAAATAATCTGACGCCCACATGATGCAGCTGGTTTAATTTTTGTTTTAACAACAGATGATATTTTAATTTGGTTACTTGTTAGAGTGCCAGTCAGGGAATTGTGCTAATGACATGTTAGTTCATGACACAGAAACAGTTGTGTTGAAAGATGTTTATCTTCAAATATTCAATATTGTCGATTTCTACTTGAATGATATTGTCAAATAATTAAGTTCACAAATCTTTTACAGCCAGTAAACAACTCTGAACTGGTAACTACTCTAAATGGTTGGCCCCCAGGCAGTGAAGAAATCCTGTTAAGGGATATAATAATCGACAATATACAGCGTCCAACTGATCTTGAGGACAGTGAGATAAGCACCATTTCTGGTTTGACCATGGAAATTTGCACCATTCTTCCAGGTAAATTTTTAACTCCATCACAAGTGATGGACCAATCATACGAGTGATGCTTTAATAAAATGGTACTTTAGCCCTGGCCATTTTATGCCCCTGAATGTTTAGTCCCTCCGTCCGTCCGTCCAACCATCTGTGTACCCTTTTTTGTGTCCAGGCCACAACTTTTTTCCCTATGACTTAATTTCAAAAGAAGTTTGCTCAAATATTAAATCCATCTAGAGCATATGTCATGCAGAGAAGTTATTTCGGTAGGTTAAAAGTCAAGGTCAGAGATAAAAAAAATGTCTTTTTGGGGAGTAGTGTTAGTTTCCAACATGTTAATTTTTGAATTATTTATGAATTTTCGTATTACTTTGCAGAATTGTTAACCACATATAAATAACGTGTTACGTGCAAGAGCCATGTCGATGGGTCAAAGGTCAAGATCACAGCAATGTCAAATGCATTTAAAAAGGAAATCTTCACGGGGTTATTTTGTTGTCAGGCCTTTTACTTTTTTAATTATAAATGAATTCCAGTATTACTGAGCAGAATTGTCAGCCACATAAAGACAATGTGTCGTGCGCAAGAATCATGTTAATAGCTCAAAAACAAAGGTCACAGCAAGGTTATATGCTGTTGTTTGGGTCACAACTTTTTCCCGTTTGTCTTAATTTCAAAATTAGTTTGCACAAATGTTAACCATATCTATACAATGCAGACTTTATTGCGTAAACAAGAAAAAGCCAACAGACGGAAGGATAGACAGACGGACGACGGAAACCACGCTATGTCATAAACTGCAAACACTACCCCCAAAAACACATCTGACCTTCCTGGGTCTTGACCTGTAACCTTCTTCGGCAAGACACATTGCATTTGTCGTCAGATTTCCGTTAAACTTGCACAGTTCCTTATATTATTAGTAGCATGAACCCTGTTGATTATGAAATATATCTGACATTTAGTATGGGAAAAGTAGCTGTTTAAAGTAGAACATTTTCATTTCGTGTTTACACAATAAAGTCTGCACTTATGGTCGGATTTTCGTGAAAATTGTATCGTTTCTTTATCATCAAAAACTTGAACCCTTTGAGTTTGAAAGAACTCCGACAATTAGTAAGGGTAAAGGTAGCCATTTGAATTTGAACATTTACATTTCTTGTTTACGCATTGAAGTCAGCCTTTGTAGTGGGATTGTATAACCAAGTGCGGTGGGTGTGATAACTATCCTTAGTATGGATTGGTAAAGGAATGAGACAAAACCGGTCTAACTGTATCTTTTTAATCTTTCCTAAGCATCTTCTACATCTACATACAATCTGAAATATATACAAATACCATTCTAAATACATATTCAACATTCTATTTCACCTGAAACTAAAATATCTCTCAATCTTATGAACCTACAGGGTATTGCTAGTTTATTATTCATTAAAATAATGATTAATGATCTAATGAAACTAGTTATCTAAACCTGCTCCTTTTTTCCACAATGTTTTCAACAGCACCAATTAATTACAGAGCCCAATATCAGACACTTACCAATCTATGGGATTAACTGTACACGTAATCCATCGTCTCTCTTCTCAAATTGTCTCCGCCGTGCAGGTGAACTGTAAAAGAACAATGATTATCTGTTAGTGTATGCGGTGAGGGATTGGGATAAGGATAAGGGATGACCGCGAAAACCGGCAATGACTTGAAAATGAAGACAAATCTTAGCGATCGAAGCTCCCGAAACGAATTGTATTCAGATCAACAACATTACGACAAAAAGAGAAACAAATCAGAACATACGACACGTACTGACCACAATAAATATGATCCAAATCCTTTTTTAAACAATAAATATGTCTTGAAAAATATCCGATAATTAGTATGGGAAAATAACCATTTTAAGTTAAATAATTTCATTTTTTGGTGAAATGATAAGTTTTCATTTTTGATCCAATTCAAACCTATTGAAAATGAAGAGAATCCAGCAATCAGTTTAAGAAAAGCAGCAAATTGATGACTAGATTTTTTACTGTATATAGTCCACATTATTGGTCCCATTTCTTTGAAAATTGCAGGGATTACGCAATACAATGAATACTAAAACCATGTCAAACATGGCTGGATTGCAAACAGTTGGTTCTGAGAAATTGTTCTTTGATTATTACTATTTCTTCAGTTCACCATGTCTACTTATTATAGTGCCTTAGCACGGGTTCTAGCCCAGTTGCACCCCATCCCCGTCTGTTTTTTTTTGTGTGTTTTTGTCTTATTTTCTTTTTTATCCCTCGCCGGAGGCGAGCGGGTATAGTTTTTGCGTTGTCCGTCCGTCAGTCCATCTGGATAGATATCCTCTAAAATCATCGGCGAAATTTGACAAAACGTCATACACGCGTTCCTTATGATAGTCTACCGATATACTCTCTTTACTTTTTGTGGCACCGAATTTTTTTTTTCGGGGGCATATAGTTTTTGTTTAGTCCGTCTGTTCGTCCGTCCTCTTTCGTGTCCCGGCCATAAACAACATAAATATTAAGTCTCACAGAATTATGTCCAGCAGTTAAAGAGATGTATATATAATGGAAATATACATCAAGCCCTCTTTTCCACGACATTGCATTAAAAAAAAAAAAAATATATATATATATGTATGTAAACACATGTATGACATTTCATCAGTCTTTGGTCATTTTTAATATAGCTAGGCACATCAACACAATGTGTCAGGCGCAAGAGATATGTCCTAGGGTAAAAGATCAAGGTCACGGCAAGGTAAAATGTGTTTTGGGGGATAGTATTCGTGTACGGCCTGTAACTTTTTTCATTATGAATGAATTTCAGTATTACTTTGCAGAATTGATAACCACATAAAGACGATGTGTCATGTGCAAAAGTCATATCAGTGGATTAAAGGTCAAGGTCACAGCAAGGTCAAATGTGTTTTGCGCGTGGGGGTAGTCGTTTTCGTGTCCGGACCATAACTTTTTCCCTATTGTTCAATTTGAATATATCTTGGCACAAATGTTAACCACATTGAGACTATGTGTCATGTGCAAGAGATATGTACAAAGGGTCATATCCGTGAATAAAAGGTCAAGGTCCTAGCAAGGTCAAATATGTTTGGGGCGGAGGAGGGGTTGTTTTTTGTGTCTGGAGCCATTACTTCATTTCCTTTGACCTAATTTCAAAGTAGCTTTGCACAAATGTTGACCACATCGAGATAATGTTTCATGTCCGCAGGGTAAAGGTCAAGGTCTCAGCGAGGTCATATGTGTTTTCGGGGGTATTAGCCACTCCTCAGTGACACGTCTTGTTTTAGTTAATGCCGTGTCATTGAAAAAGGGGACTTGATGTGTATTGCCATTGTGGACCAATATCTCTTTAACTACTGTACAAAATTTTATGCAATGTCTCTTTAACTATTGGACAAAATTTTATGAAAATTCATATTTATATTTTTTATCATAAGTCACAGACATTCAACACGTTTTTTTTTATTTAATGAAATCCATGTAATGGAAAATGGGGGCGTAATGTATAATTTCATTTTGGGCCATTAACCGTCAGTCCGTCCGTCCGTTTGGACAGATATCTTCTAAAATACTTGACGATAATTGATGACTGACTTTGTTTTCTGTTAGCTCCCCAGCCACACTGGTATCAGTGGTAATGAAGAGGCAGATAGAGCTGCCAAGGAGGCATTGTCACTTGATATTTTACCTTTTAAAGTCCCTTTCACCGATTTTAAACCTTCAATTAATACTTTTATTCAATCTGTATGGGATACTTCGTGGAACGACCCACTAAATCATCAGAATAAACTTTTCTGTATTTAGCCAACTCTTGGAGAATGGCTTCCAGGCTCAAGGACTTGTCCCCGCGAAGAAATTGTTTTGGCCCGTATACGTATCGGTCATACCCATCTTACGCACTCCTATCTCCTAAAAGGAGAGGAGGCGCCGCAATGCATCCCGTGCTCTGCTCCTCTCGCCGTCAAGCATATATTAATTGAGTGCGTTGACTTGGCGCGAATACGCGATAAATACTACAAAGTAGAAAGCAGGAGTCTTTTATTTGATACTGTGAAGATTGAATTATTATTTGAATACCTCAAAGAGGCAAACATTTTCAGAAAAAATTAGTTTTATCTACCTTGTCTCGTTTTAAGGGCTTATTTTTTTGCCTTTCTGTTATCCTTTTTACCCGTTAAACCTCACTTATCCGTACCTTTTACTCTTTACCTATTTAGTTTTATACATTTCTGACTCAATACCTCCCAGTATCGCTTCTTACCTTTATATATGCGCCCAATATGACCTCAGCTGTCGACTGGCCATAAAACTCCATTCATTCATTCATTCATCCATTCATTCATACATTTGCTCATTTTGATAGTCCACCGACTTGCTTTTTTTTTTTAAATTTTAATGCCATGTCATGGAAAAAAGGGAACTTTATGTACATTTATGTTATGTACCAAAATCTCTTTAACTACTGGACTTAATTTTATGAGACTTCATATTTATATTGTTTATCTTAAGGCACAGACAATCATTGTGTGTATTTTATCCAAAGAAATACCATGTCATGGAAAAAAGGGGCTTAATGTATAATTTTATTTCGAATCAATAACCATATGTTTGTCCGTCCACTCGGACAGATATCTTCTAAAATCCTTGACCAAAAATTGATGAAATTTCGTACATGTGTTTTTCATGATAGTCCAATATATATATATATATTTAATGCAATGTCATGGAAAAGAGGGCTTGGTTTATATTTCCATTATATATCTCTTTAACTGCAGGACATAATTTTATGAGACTTAATATTTTCGTTGTTTATCATGAACGACAGACAACCATTATTTCTTATTTAATGAAATACTATGTCCTGGAAAAAGGGGGCTTAATGTACTATTTCAATAAAAAGGCCATGTGTATATGCAAAGAACGATACGTCTTATATGTTTCTATCAAAAATGCCTTTTTTTTTCGGCGGAGGATATCATCTCAGCGAAATAACTTGTTCCACCATGACTATATGATGCTTGTTAAAAATGAGCAAAATCACTGCCTGGTGAGCGATTCAGGCCCTCAAGTGCCTTTATTTTTATTCGTGAATTAATTTTAGTATAACTTTGCAAAAATTTGTCACGTGCGAGAACCATGTCAGTAGGTGAAATGTCAAGGCCATGCAAAGGTCAAATATGTTTAAAAGAAATTTGAGGTGTTATGATCATATCTCGCCTTTGACTTTTTGAACTATGAATTAATTTCAATATAACTGTGCAAAATTGTCAAACGTATAAAGATGTGTCACGCGCAAAAACCATGTCTGTTATGGTAAGGTCAACTGCCAGTTTTTATGTCCCAGCCATAACTTTTTACCCTAAAGCTTTATTAAAAAAAAAAAAAAAAAACACCATCAAGGCAATGCGTCGATGCAATAGATAGTCATTTCAGCTGGATTAATGTCAAGGTTGCAGCAAGGTTGAATGTCTTTTTTGCGGTATATGGTTTGTTTCCGACCTTTTTAATTATGAAATCATTTCAGTATAATTTTGCAGAATTTTCAGTCACATATAAGAATGATTTACTCGTAAGAATAATGTCAGTAGGTCAAAGGTCAATATTACAGAAAGTTTAAATGTCTTTGAACAGAGAAATCTTTTGGGCTATCGTTCTCGTCCGGCTTTTGACTTTTTTAAATTTTGAATGAATTTCAAAATACATGTAACTCTGCATCATTGTCTTCCCATAAGAATGTGTTGTTTGCAAAAATCATGTCCGTAGATCAAAAGTCAAGGAACGACAACTCCATTTTTGAGTTATCTCCTATGGTAAAATTTTCTTGAGGTCAAAATTGAGATATTTTGGTGATAATCAATAAGGATGCTTAGGACATCAATAACGGAGAGGTACATTTAAGTATTGTAACTCTGGCTAACCTTATTTGTTTTCATTGATCTACCCTGGTAGTTAAATCTTGTGCAGGCAATTACTCTTTATTCAGTGGAGTCATTTTAATTGTAATCAATAGAGCTACTAAGAACATAAAACAGGGGTGTCGCGATATATAAGGATAACTTTGATCTGAGTGTTGTAGTTATATATATACACATGTATTTTATTTTTTTGTCAGTAAATATGGCTATAGGTCCTTATTTGAGTGTAAAACTATACCATCACTATTACCTTTGTCATGTTGCGGGGGCAACCGTGTCGCTGACACATTTCTAGTTTAACTATGAATAAATTTCAATATAACTATGCAGAACTGTTAACCAAATAAAGACGACGTGGTGTGTGCAAGAACCATGTCAGGAGGTCAAAGGTCAAGGTCACGGTAGGGTCAGAAATGTTTGTAAGCATTTTGCCCTTTACTAGTGTTCAAGTTCACAGCTCACAGGAAAATGTTGTATTATTTGCGGGGGCCTCAGTCATTTCTCATGGACACATATTATTAGCTCTACTAGCCGATGGCGACAGGACCTTTAGTCATGACGTGATTCATGGTAAATTTAGACAGTTTCCTTCTTATCAATATATACTAGTCTGAACTTGTCGGTAGAGCCAATCAGGCCCTCACTAGCATTATATGGCTTTCTTCTGTCAGCCTATGGATTGACTGTTGTCGGTATTAGGTACATACACAGTTGTTTATATCTGCTATACATGTTACATGCGCTTGTGTTTCTGCCAGAATATCACAGAAACAATACAGAAAAATACATTTTTGAATCAGTTTAAGTCAACGCATTGAATCTTTACTTCTGCTGAAACATTTCTGAAAATCACATCTTAGTCAAACCTGTATCCTAAAAGTTTGTTTACCGAATTCTGAAATTTGTCAAAGACCAAGTTCAGGCTGCAGTGGTATCCCCTTGCCTGCAAGAAGAAACACTAGGGCGTTCACATATAAATCAGTATTAACTGTGTTTCTTTCGTTTGAATTAGTTGAGAAGTTTAAAGAAGCATCTTTTCTCGTTTTCCGTCAGTTTTTAACCCATTTCAACTGTATTTTATGAAACTATGATCATTCTTGTATCTTCATAACAAATGTTACCCCTGACTGTTGCAAGGTTGTACAGATTACGACAAATAGAAAATGAATTTCATTTTCTCGGGGTCCACAAAGAAATCATTGTTGTTGTTTCCAGTTTTAAATCGAAGACAGACCCCATGAGGGTTTTTTTTTTGTAATTAATTTATGTTTCATTACACAGCTGACTAAATTCTGAACCATTCTACACACTTACGTTTTAACACCGTTTTTCTCTTTATCTGTAAGGATGTATCTTTGATGTAAATGGGTAGCTTCTCATTTTGTATTCGCAAAGTTGTCTTTTTTTTTCGAAAACGTAAAAATAGTTTATTAGTAACTATTATTGTGGGGTATATAATAGAAAACAAACCCTTATTTTTCTTTTTGAATTTTCCATGTGAAACCATGAATTTATAAAGTTAATTGAATAAAAGAAGGTTTTAAATACTTGCAAGGGCTTAACGTATTCTGAGGAAGGATCTTTGTTTTATAGTATAATATGAGACAGTATCGACCAAGATAGAAACCCTTTCCTACCGGTAAAATTTCTTTATGTCAGAAGATTATTGTGCCTCATGATTCAGTCATTTGTTAGACAAAATGGATTTTATGGATCCATAACTATATGATGATTGCTTGGTATAATACATCACGGAGATGCACTGAACCCTCTCTTGCTAGAGAGCCGCTCATATTATTTCTGAACATTCCAGTGAGATTTGAAGCCTTCATACTTGTTAAGGTATGCTATGATATAAATGTATGGAGTTACGTGAGGACATCATGACAATTTGCGTTTATTCTGATATGCGATATTACGTACATTGAGTACATAATACGGAGAGAAATAGACTCAACTGATCAAATGTGCTGTCAAATGTATAGGAGGACTCCCAAGATTTCAAGTTAAATTTCTTAGAAGTGCACTGATTATCGAATAAAAAAAAAAAAAAAAAAGGATTAATGTAGAATGTACTTATATTTTTCCTCGTTTACAGTGTCATCATCAAGTGCAAACTCCATTTCTGTTTACTGGTTACGGGAAACATTGCGTTTTGTGCATAAATTGTATGTAATAAATCATAAGACGTTTAAGTTGTTTGTTTATAATGCAATGTTGTTTTCTTTTTGTTTACAGGAGTCTCAACGACAACACAAGAAGTAACATCACCAGGTACGTATATGATTCGTTCGCCTTAGCTGCATGAATTCTTTCTGAAGTTTAAATCATCCTTGCATTCATTTACTATCAACACTGTCATTGCATGTGTTAATATCACGAAAAGGACAAGTTTTAAATTGAGTCAAAAAGTAGGTCACTGGTACAAATCTTAGAAAAACCTTGTGTGCATTCCAGAGGCCACATTTTCATTTTGCTACTCAAGAAACTTAGTAAGAATGTCTGTCGTGTCGATGTTTCCGTCAACTGCAAAATCGGATCACTTCAGGTCAAAAAGTGGATCACAAGGGCAAATCTTACAACAACCTTGGATACACTCTAGACTCCACATTTTCAGTCTGACTCTCATGAAACTGGGTAAGAATAGTTGTCTTGAAGACATTTCAGACAAGTTTAAAATTGGGTCACATCGTGTCACAAGTAGGTCACTGGGTTAAATCTGGGGAAATCTTTATGTGCATTCTAGAGACCACTTTTTCAGTCTGATACACATGAAACTTGGCCAGCATGTTTAGCTTGTTGATATCTGGTACAAGTTTGAAATTGGGTCATGACGAGTAAAAAAGTAGGTCATTGGGATAAATAAAAAAAACCTTGTGTGCACTCTAGAGGCCACATTTTCAGTCCAATGCACATAAACTTGGTCAAAATGTTTTGCTTGATTGTACGAAAATCTAGTGTGCACTTGAGAAGCCACATTTTCAGTCAGATACCCATTAGACTTGGCCGGACTGTTTGTCTTGATGACATCTCGGACAAGTTTGAAATCGGGTGAATTGAGGCCAAAACGTAGATCACAGGGACAAATTTTAGATAAAAAAAAAAAGAAAAACATCTGTGCACTTTAGAGGTTATATATTCAGTCGAATACTCACGAAAATTGGTCAGAATGTTTGTCCTGATAATTTCTTGGATTAGTTCAAAATTGAGTCACGTTTGGTCCAAACGTGGGTGACCAGGTCATATCTTAGAAAAACCTCGTATGCCTTCTAGGGACCAATTTTTTCAGTGTGAGATTCATGGGATTTGATCAGAGTATTCATCTTGACGATATATGGGAGAGGTTTGACATCGGAGCACGCCAGGTCAATAAGTACGTCACTAACACTCATGTGTTTAATCTTCACAAAAATGTGGTCAACTTTATCAATCTATGATGACTTTACTCATGTGAGGACTTTATGGCCAGTGATCATCTTGTATTCCTTCAATGCTTTTATTTGGGTCAAAAAGTAGGTCATTGGGTAAAATAATAGAAAAATCTTGTGTGCGCTCTACAAGCAACATTTTCGGCACAATACTCATGGAACTTGGTCAGAAGTTTTGTCTTAATAGTATCTCGGACTATTTTTAAAATTGGTCACGTGGAGTGAAAAAGTAGGTCACTGGGACAAATCTTAGAAAAACCATGCGTTCACTCTTGAGGCCACATTTTCATTCTGATACCCTGTAAAATTGGCCAGAATATTTGTCTTGATGACATTTCAGGCAAGTTCAAAATTGGGTCAAAAAGTAGGTCGCTGATTTAAATCTTAGAAGACCTTTGTGTGCATTACAGAGACCATATTTTCAGTCTGAAACTCATGAAACTGGGTCAGAATGTTTGTCTTTATAAAATTTAAGACAAGTTCAAAATTAGTTCACATTCGGTCAAAAAGTAGGTCACTGGGTTAGATCTTAGAAAACCGTAGTGTGCAATCTGGAGGCCACATGTTCAGTCTGATAAAATTGGTCAAGTTACGTCTAAAAGGTTATTTCGATAAATTACAGAAAAAACCATGTGTGCACTCTTGGTCAGATTGTTCTTTTTGATGATATCTCGAACCTGTTTGAAATTGGGTTACACCAGATTAAAAAGTAGGTCACGGGGACAAATTTTCGGAAACCATGCGTGCACTCTAGATGCCACATTTTCATTCGGATACTAATGAAAATTGGTCAGAATGTCCTGATAATTTCTTGGACAAGTTTAGAATTTGGTCGGATCTGGTCAAAAATTAGATCGCCGGAATAAATTTTAGATAAACCATGCGTACCCCCCTTGAGGCCACATTTTCAGGCTGATACTCATGAGGCTTGGTCAGAATGTCTTTCTTGATATCTCGTACATATTTGAAATTTGGTCATGTCAGATTAAAGAGTAGGTCACAGGGACAAATCATAGAAAACGTTGTGTACATTCTAGAGGCAACCTTTTCAGTCCAATACTCATGAAACTTGGTCAAAATGTTTGACATTTCTGACAAATTCAAAATTGGGTCACATAGGGTCAAAAAGTAGGTAACTAGGTTAAATCTTAGAAAACCTATGTGTGCATTCTGGCCGCCACATTTCAGTCTGATACCTATGAAACTTGGTCAGAATGTTGCTCTCGTTTATATCTAGTACAGTATCAAAATTGGGTTGCATCAGGTCAAAAATAGGTCAATGGGACAAATTGTAGGAAAGCTATGTGTGCTCTTAAGAAGCCATATTTTAGTCTGGTACCCGTCAGACTTGGTGTTTGTCTAGAAAAACCTAGAGGCCATATTGCCAGTCTGAGGCTCACGAAATTTGATCATAATGTTGGTCTTGACGATATCTCGGACAAGTTTGAAAATGGGGCACGTTAGATAAAAAAAGTAGGTCACTAACACTCAAGCATTTACATCATCATAACCAGGATGTGTTCAACGTTATCAGTCCTAAATGACTTTACCCAGGTGAGCGCTTTAGGGCCAATGCCCTCTTGTTTTAATATTTTTTCGTTTGCAATAATCATTTGGGTTTCTAATTCATTGTACATGTTGGCATATTTTACGAAGGATGTGGTGGGGAAAAGGCGAAGGAAAGAAGCATTTTTTTTAAATGACAGAATAGATTCACAACATTGAATATTGTTAGATTTAAAGAGTAACGAATAGTGCGTTTGCTCTTTTTAGCCCATTGAAGAACGAAGTACTCAGAATGAGCTTCTGTGAACGTGCGTCATACTTTGTCTTTCGTGCGTCTTCAACTTTAACCTACATGTAGTATGCACTTTTAGAGGTCTTGGTTTCAGTTATAGGTTTGAAAACGAATCGCATTAGGTCAAAAAGTAAGTCACGAGCTCCAGTAGAAGAAAAAAGGACCTTGTGTGCACCCGAGGGATTTATTTTCTGTTCAACAATCATAAAACGTTGTCAGAATGTATGTCTCGATTATATTTTAAACGATTACATAGGTGATCTGAGGTCAGAAGAATAGGTCATTACGTCAGATCTAAGAAGAATCTCTTGTCTTCTTTAAAGCATGATGCTTAGTAAGAATCTTTCTCTTGACAGTAATTCGGAAGAGTCACAAAAATTAACAGGCAGGTCACTAGATTATATTTAGTAAGAAGCAACTGATTGAAAACTGTTCACCAATTATTATGTAAAACGTTCAAAATGATTTGATCGACAATATCGCCGATAAACTTGAAAAATGGACAATTTCGGGTAAAAAACTGGGTCACAAAGGTACAACCCTGATCATGTTTTGTGTGCAATCTAGAGACCTCATATTCGGTCCAATACTACTAGTATGTTACTTAGTCGGAATGTTTGTCTTGGCAGTATTTCGGACAAGCAGAGGAAATGGGGTGCCTTTTATCGAAATGTAGGTCAAATGATACTCTCAACTGGACTGCATTCTAGGTCCAAAGAAAAAACTAAACTGAAGTTCAAGTTAAATAATACAGAGCATTACAATAAGGATTTTACTTTGAAAGAACTCAAAAAAGCTCTAAAGAAATGTCATGATACTGCTGTTGGATGTGATGACATCCATTATAAGTTTTTGAAACATTTACTATTTCGATCCCTTGAATGTTTACTTCTTATATTTAATCAAGTCTGGCACACTGGTGCCATTCCATATTCCTGGAAGGAAGCTATAGTAATTCCCATACCAAAACAAGGTAAAGACTACGAACCCTGTAAATTATCGTCCTATAGCCGCCTTAACAAGTTGTATTTGCAAAACCATGGAAAGAATGGTTAATGACCGCCTTGTTTGGTTTTTAGAGAAAAACAAACTTATTGCTACCGCCCAGAGCGGATTTCGAAAACAAAGAGGCACTCTCGATCACCTAGTTCGCTTCGAAACATTTATTCGTGAAGCTTTTATTAAAAAGGAACATGTTGTTTCTGTTTTCTTTGATCTCGAAAGTGCATACGATACCACATGGAAGTATGGAATCATGAACGACCTCCATGATTTCGGTATAAGGGGTCACCTTGCTTATTTCATTTCGGAATTTCTGAATGAACCTCAGTTTAGAGTCAGAATAGGAAATACGTTCTCTAACCCACATGAACAAGAAATGGGCGTTCCCCAGGGAAGCATTCTTTCAGTAACACTTTTCAGTGTCAAGATAAACAATATTGTAAAGTCTGTTTGTCCTGGAGTGGAATGTTTTTTGAATGTTGACGACTTCTGCATTAGCTATGGGTCTAAGCATATGCATATCATTGAACGGCAGTTACAACAAGTTTTGAACAACTTAACTAAATGTTCAGGAGAAAATTGTTTTAAATTTTCAAAAGCCAGGACAAAATGCATGAATTTCTGCCAGTCAAGGAAACTTCCACTAGATGGTGTACAAATTGAAGTTGTCCCGGAATTCAAATTTTTAGGTCTTTTATTGGACCCTAAGCTGTCGTTTATTCCTCATATCAATTATCTCAGCAATAAATGCCAAAAAAGCTCTTAATCTTTTACGTGTTGTCTCCAGTCTGGACTGGGGAGCCGACAAAAAAAGTCCTTTTGAGACTTTATAGATCACTTGTCCGTTCAAAGTTCGATTACGGCTGCACTGTATATGGCTCAGCGCGACAGTCCTACCTTCGTAAATTGGATTCTATCCATAACCAAGGTTTGCGTTTGGCACTTGGTGCCTTTAGAACATTCCCTTTCAATAGCTTGTATGCAGAGGCAAATGAACCATCCTTAAATTTACGCAGGAAGAAACTTCCCTTGCAGTATTACTTAAAAGTAAAGTCTAATCCCGATAACCCCAATTATAAAGCAGTATTTGAACCACTGTACAAGGATGAATTTCGAAAGAGAGAAAAAAATATACTACCGTTCAGTTTGCGCTGTGAAGCGGATATGAGTTGTCTTGATTGCGATCTTGAGGAGAGGATGTAGCGAAACATAAAATCTCTGAAGTTCCTTTATGGACTACTAAAAGTCCAACGTATATATACAATCTTGCTTCAGACAAGAAAGCTACAACAGATCCTAAGATTTTTAAAAATGAATTTCTTGAAATAAAAGAACAATACTGCCTTTACGGAGAGATATATACAGATGGTTCTAAAGATGAAAACAAAGTTGCTGTGGCTGCCGTGCTCGATGGCGAATTATACCAATTTTGGCTTCCTAATAAATCGTCTATTTTTTCCGCGGAGCTAAAGGCCATCGACCTTGCTCTCAACCATATTCAAGTAGACGCTTACTGTCGCTATATTATCTTCACTGATTCGTTCTCAGCCATACAAGCATTTGAGGATGAGAAAACAGAGAACCCATTAATTGTTAGTCTCCTCGAAAAATTATCCGGATTCTGTGAAAAAGCCGATTTTGTTTTTGTTGGCTCCCTAGCCATATTGGTAACAGTGGCAATGAAGAGCCAGATGAAGCTGCCAAGGAGGCATTGTCACTGGCAGTTTTACCTTTTAAAGTTCCTTTTAATGATTTTAAACCGTTGATTAACGAATTTATTAAAAGTGTATGGCAGTAATCCTGGAATAACCCAGTTAACCAAAACAACAAGTTGTTGACAGTGAAGCCAACTCTTGGCGAGTGGCTTCCAGGGTCGCGGACAAGTCGCCGCGAGGAAATTATATTGGCCCGTCTTCGCATTGGCTCATACCTCCTCAGGGGAGAAGAAGCACCCCAATGTATTTCCTGCAATGCATCTCTTATTGTTAAATACATACTTGTAGATTGTATAGACCTTTCACCTACAAGAGAGAGACAGATTTTTTCATGTTGACTGTATGAAAATTTTATTTGATACTCTAAATTTAGAGTGTATTTTTGATTTTTTGAAAGGGGTAAATCTCTATAAAAAGATATGATTTTAGGTTCTGTTGACCATCTGTATTCTTAGACTTTGTCACCAGTCTTGTTTATCTTTTTAGTGTTTACACAGCTGGTATTTTAAACCTTTTCCCGTAACATTACAGTGTGATCAATTACATGTAAATGCATTGCATTAGTTGTTAGTGCGCCCAAAATGATCTTTGCTGTCGACGGGCCATAAAACTCCATTCGTTCATTCTTTCATTCGTTTGTTCGTTCGTTCGTTCGTTCTTTCGTTCGTTCGTTCATTCATTCATTCATTAATTCAATCTAGGTAAACATTTAACACAAATTGTGTGCACTTAAGAGATTTTATTTGCAGCACATATGTCATGACTTACTATAACCTTAGGAACAATGTGCATACTACTTGTTGAATTTTCAAGCCAAAAGTACGAAGGATAATGATGAAAATATGCTACCTTAGGTCGAAATGAAGGTCATCAGGTGAAATCTATGAAAAGAAGCTTTTGTTCACTTTAGAGCTGTTATTGAAAGTCCAATGTTCATAGTCTGAATCTTGTCAGAACCAGGTTACTATATTAGATCGTAGAATAAAATTGTGTGCACTCTGGACGAAAAGTTGTTAGTTCATTGTTCCTGAAAATCGGTCAAAGTGCTTGTTTTGACAAAATTGAAAAAGGGCAAATTTGTAACAAAAAGAAGCCTGCTTGATGAAGTCGTAGAAATACCTTGTATATGTTCTGTACAAGCCTCATTTACAGCCCGATGGGGATGAAAACTTGTTCGAATGTTATCTAGGACGAGGTTTGATGATATTTACCTGTGGCAAAAAATATGTCTCTAGGTAAAATCTGAGAAAATGGTTTTGTGCAATTTGGAGCACTCAGTTGTTTCTATACTTCACACTTGCCGAAGGCCAGAAGAGCTTGTGCCATGGCATGATTCCCATCTGTCCCCATCTGTTTGTCCGGTAGTCTTTTTCTTGTTTATGCGATGAAGTTTGCATTTTTTTTCGGATATTTATGAAACTTAGAGTTTTTTTTTATCACCAATTTTGAAACGTATTGAATTTAAAGAATATCAAACAATTTTACAAAGGAAAATAAACATTTACTGTAGAATATTTACAGTTCTTGTTTACGCGATAATCCAGTTTTATCAGCTTCTTTTAAACTTTCAAAGATTATTTGTAACATGAACAGGTTAAAGCCTATTCGAAATGAGGTAGATCCAATGATAAGTTTAGGAAAAGGAGTCACTTGAAGACTTTTTCTTGTTTACTCAAGAGCGTCGGTCCCACATATTGTAAACTTGAAGGGATTTCTTATGAAAAAAGGTACTAAAGCCCTGTCAAATTAGGCACGTTAAAAAAAAAAGAAAAAAAAAAAAGATGCAAGCAAATTTTTCAATTTGCAATGCATACCTATGTATGATGTCGAAATGTTGCCACCCAAAAAGGCTTGGATTCACAGCCTTGCTCCATTCCCCAAATTATTTTTCTTTTTTTTTTGTCGATTTTTATCTGTCATCGTGAGTTCATGATTCATGCTAGAAAAGAATCAAAATTCCAGAAATATTGTTTAAAAGGAAGGTGCTTCAAACTCTACTATACTTTTTGTGCACACGAAATCCTAAGATATGACATTAGGTTTAGCTGTTTTAGCTGTATCAGAAGAGAATATTCATTTAGCTTATATCTCATGGTTAAAAGGGTAAATAGTTATTTTTTTAAAGTCTTTCTTATACATACGAGGGCTGTACAAGAAGTATGTAGACTTTTCCCATAACTTGACTACTAAATAGTTTCATTCCAAAATTTGTGGATGTATTATTGGATGTGTCATTTATATGTGCGACCAATTTTGTCAAAATACAATGATCGAGTAAAAAGTTACAAAGACTTAAACATCACTAAATGCTACCTGGCGCACGACGTAGGACCACTTTGGCGTCACTTTGAAAAGTCATCTTAAACTTTTTCCCTGCAGTCACCTCCAAATGTGTATACATTTTCTATATCGGCCAAAACATTTGTTGTACGTGGCAATATAGAAAATTGTACTGAAGTATGACGAACTAACAATTTGTACTGAAGTAAGACGAATTAACTATTTGTCTGGTTCTCTGTGCACTAGCAGCATGCCTCGGTGTTTCCTAAGGTCGCAAACCTGTGTTTCTTGCCAGCGTTAGACTTTCTTGCCTTCATCGGAGGTGAGGATTTTGATGTATTATAATAAAACTGAATGACTTTATTTCATACATAGACGATAGTACATTTATTTTTTTCGTAGGTTAAAGAAAGATTGTGCGAACGATGGAAAAACAGTAATATTCCACTATATGGTAAAAGTTTAAGATGACTTTTTTCAAAGCGACGTCAAAGTGGTTTAACGTCGTGCGACGGGTTGCAGTTAGTGGTGTTTTTAAATTCTTTGTAAATTTTTACTCATTCACTGTTCTTCAGTGAAATTTTTAGTATGTATCAACGATACATCCAATTATATGTTGCCAAATAATGTTATTAAACTGTTGATAAATAGTCAAGATATGGAAAAGGTCTACATACTTTGTAGACAACCCTCGTACACACACACACACACACACACACACACACACACACACAGTGTTTCATAATATATGTATTAAACACTTTCAACTATGCCTAAGGTGTATCATTTATAAAGGTAATAAAATGAAACTTATACCATTTCATAGGTTGAAGAATAAAGTTTTATGACTTGCACAATATGTTAGGTAACATTGAACAATAAACGCATTTATTTCATACTTTCCGGTAGGATATCGAGAAATAGTGGTGAAAATATTTTTCGATATTACACGGGTACGACCGGTGAGAATACCGACCACGGGGAGTTTGTACTGATTTTTATGGAAGTCTCGACAAAAAAAGGCGTTAGAAGCATGAAATAAACAGACTAATTGTTTTTTTCGGTGAAAGATCGAAATTTATTTCATCTCGTGAACATCATCGGTAATAGTTTCACTCGTGGCTGCGCCACTCGTGAAAATATTACCGATGATGTTCACTCGATGAAATAAATTTCAATCTTTCACCGAAAAAAAGCCACAAGTGAAAATATTACCGATGATGTTCACGAGATGAAATAAATTTCGATCTTTCACCGAAAAAAACAAATATCCTCTATGTATACTATGGAGCTAATTTTCTGTTTAGTTTCAATGAAACCCATTCCAGTGTTTGATTTGAATATATCGTTAAAATGAAACATATGTCACCTTGGGCGAATAGAAAAATATAAGACACAATATTAAATCTTGGAAAGACTTTATATGCATTGTAGAGGCTATAATTTCAATTTGATAGTGTTTGCATTTATGATCTCTTTGTCGAGTTTGTCATTTTGTTAAAAAAAAAAAAAAAAAAAAAAAAAAAATACAGGTAAATTGCTCAAACACACAAACACCATGTGAACCATATTTTAGTCATATGTTTTCTTACAAATTGTTCATAAAATTTAGTCAGGGTATTTGTGTTGATCATATATTGTTTTTAAATTTTATATGAAATAATGCAATAGTATTTTTTTATTTAAAGCTATAAAAAATTCTTGTTAAGCGATCAAGGCCTTCAGTTACCCTTTTTTTTTAAGAGACCTTATTAATAGCACATAACCTCGGATCATTGCGCGGCAGACGTTTTTATCGAGGAAATAACGCATTCTATCGCTTGTAGAATTTTTTTTCGGGTCACCTGTGAGCCACTATATATAATACTAAAGTGCATTTACACATTTTTCAGGAGTCTGTCAAAAGATACGTATTCGCTCATCGAATGCAGAACAGACTGGAGTCTCTGCAACAGCGCTTGCATACGATGGGGATATTTTAGGAATTTTCGACGGGAGTTCTATAGATATACAAGCAGCCAATGAGGATGGAAATATCATAGAGCCAATAGTCCAGTTCTTCTTTGCCGAGCCAACCAGACTGGAAAAATTCTTTTTTAATGTACACAACATCGAATCCGTGACCATTGTGTTTTCCAGTCTTCTTGGTGAAATCCCAATGAATATTGTAAGTTTTTGTAATTTTCATTACATGATAGAACAAGCATTAACCAGACACAGTGAATGAACTTTTATACTCAGTCATGCTCTGTGAAAAAAGGGACTTAGTGCATCTGCTAAAGGTATAGATCCATGTCAGCCTGCGCGGACTGCGCAGGCTGACATGGGTCAATACTTTTTGCCATTGGTATTTTTTCTGTATGTCCAAGAACCATTCTACCTCAAAATTCAGTCAATCGTGAGATAAAATGGATTTTTTTTGTTCAAAATTATGGGACGACTTGCTTGGTATAATGCATCCTGGAGATGCATTTAAACCCGTTTTGCCAGAGTATGGCTCATGTTATATTTAAGTAGCCGCCTGTATGCAAAAAAACGCTATTGCGTACATTTGCTAAAATAGATATAAAGAAAGAAAAGAAAGACAGTGTTATCACAAAACGTCAGTACAGGCCGTCAAATACCGTCTACAATTTAAAAATTGTCCGGGGGAGGGAGGCACGTCAGACCCTTCCGGCAAATCCATTTTCCCCCTCTCGACAACTTGCACCTAGGATAATACCTTCGGTGTTACTTTTGCGTATATTTTGTTTTGGTCTAGCTACGCCCCTGACTTTAACCTTTAAATGGGGTTACTCTTTTTTGCTTTGAACCAGATTTCTGTTTAAACGCTGGTAAATACTGCGAAATGTATTTTTTCCTGTCGAATGTAAAACTATGGTTGATGCTTGTAAAACTTTTTACATTATATCTTAGCTGAGAGTGAAATCTTAAATTATACAGAATTGATTTCATACACATCACAGAGTAACTTTTCAAATTTCTCTTTCCTTCTCAGTCATATTAAATGAAATTCTTTGTTTTTTATCGTCTTACTATTCAGTGAAATTCTTTGTTTCTTATAGTCGTACTTCCAGAAGCACCCACAAAATTGAAATTTGGAGAACCGCCCCAGTTGAGCATGTGCTAGAGTTTTTTAGCAAGGGCGCTGGCTGGTTATATAGTCATTAGAATTACGTAATTTTGACGTTTGAACAGCGGGATGGTCATTTGCATTCTCGAACCGCCAACATCTTTATGAGGCCCGGTATGACCGCATCGTATTTCTTTGAGTACGATCCAGCGTCTTAATTGCGTGTTGTTTTTCGTGACATTCCACAAGCTTGGAGCGAAATCTAAATGTACCTTAAGAGGTTGTAGGTCTCATTAAGGAAATAATATCTAACGTTATTTTCCTTTCTTCTGTATTGATGGTTTATAAACACAAAAGTCTAAATGAATTCATTTTACATTTTTATAGATTTGTAAAAATCTCTCCCTCTTAACCCTTTACCACACAATCCCGAATTTTAACGACCCTGAGAAAGAGGGCTTTTGAAAACATTGTGGGAAAAGGAGAAAATGCTGGTAACCGGCATTTTCTCCTTTTCCAACAATGTTTTCTGTCCCTTTACAGATAAATCTCAGCATACGCATATCTAATATATCGTCCGCAAAATGCTTTCAATATGGACAAGTGTAAAATTTTGTCGTGTGGTAAAGGGTTAAATACTAACAATAGCGGTAGGTACATGTTACTATCAACTATTGATTTAAATTAAAACAACCTCTAGTGTTATGCTTTATATGCCCATAGTCAGACCAATAAAATATATTTCCTTATCTTGTTCTTCTTACGTCCGATTTTGTTCGAAATGGAACTTTCTGCTTATTTCTGAGGATTTTAAGATGATTTGAAAGGGATTTTCTTGGGCTGACTGTCCTAATATATTGATAATTGCTGCCGATGAAGATCAATTGCTCCGCGAAACAGGAGGGCTACCAGAGTTAAAATTAGGACAGACCTTTTGACAACCTCGTCAGCTAAACGAACCCATTCATTCTAAAATGAATGCAAATAATTTACTCTGGACGACTCTGTGCCAAAACTGGTTTTGTCGAAATCCCACCTCCACCGAACATGATAGCAAAAAGACAGAAAAAGGCTTTAAACAACTTCTAAAGCATTGGAAAGATTTTGAATTATGTTTATAGGAATATTCCTTTCGTAACAATTATTCTGAATAAGTCGAGCCGTTTTTTCTGCTGATCTACCGAAAAGTGCCCTAACCGTTCAACTTTGTCAAATTAGGCGGCTGCCTGAGCTGTAGATAGAATGACCTATACCTGTACAACGGTCTCCCTGGCATCAGTTTCAGTGAAGCTTCTTCGGCCGTTGGGATGTATTACTTATCTCTGAAGAATTATTACTTTGGGAGCAATTTGTGAAAGTCGTGGAAGCTTGTCCCAGAATTTATACCAGTTAGATAAAATAGTTTTGCGCATTTCAGTGAACGTGAACCTAGGACAGTGGAAAAAAGCATGATACTGAAATCTTCGTATTTTATGTTTTGAGAAGAATACGAACAAAATTCTTGTTCCCTAGGAACAGTATTATGCCTTCGCAGTTTCAAAGCAAGTATTTCCCTCGAGATCTAAATTTTGTTGACGGAGATACGATTAAAATGTACCTTTGGCGACCCTCTTCGAAAATTGTTAAACCTGCCTTGTTCCGCTAAACGAGATAGCTGAACGAATGCCACTATCAGTAAATAACAAAGATAAAAAGTGTGTATGCAATGTTTTTGAACACCTCTAACCTTTTCAATGATAATCTAGCTCAAATGCCAAGCTCGATAATTCTGAATTGTATCTATTTAAAAGTACACACATGTTCGGCGGCGGATGTCAGTTGAACGCAGAAAAAGTACCTTGTACAAAACTATCGAATCGTTTGGGATCTTCATAGCTGTTTATCGTATTTTCTCCGGTGACAAAAATCCTTTGACTGCTTGTTTTATGTTTGAATACTAATGAACTTATTAAAAACCCTCACTGAATTGTTTTACTCGTAAGCATCAATGATAAACTTACTAGCATCCGTTTATTACTCATAACAATTCATAGAAAATCTTCAAGACATGTCACAAATATTCGAATGGTTGCTCACAGAATGACTTTCTTCGACATCTCATTAATTCGGCAAGCGCATCATATCATCTAGTGAAATGCAGGCCAGAATCCTTTAATGGTCAATTATAATAATGAGCCATGCTCTGTGAAATAGGGGTTTAATGCACATACAAACGCTATCGACATTGATCAGCCTGTGGAGTCGGTGCAGACTGATCTGGGTCGAAACTTTTTGCGATTAGTATTTTTTTTTCATGACAAATGACCATTCTTACTCGTGGTTCAGTGTGTTTTGTAAAGAAGTAAAACGGGTCTATCATATGCCACAAATTGCTTGGTATTTAGTATACTACAAAGATGTATTAAACCCTGTTTTTGTAAAGTATGACTCATTTGTTTTTTCGACTTCTCTAACGATTAAGACAACCGTGTCAGAGGTCAGTTTCAACTGGAATAAAGTGTTTTTTTTTTGGCAGGGTCGTCTCTTTTCATCACGGGCTGCAGATAATTATTGTATTATTATTGCTACTCTGCCTCGCCCTTTTCCCTTTTTGCTAGCTAGAGGAGCAATAAATCTAGGATTCATAGACACAACTCTCCGTTGATTAATGTTGATGTATGATGATAATTACGGAAAAAAATCGTATTCGTAACAACTTCGTAATAAGAGGGTCATTGGCCCTAAAGAGTTCAGCTGAGTAAAGTGATCTGGGTTAGATAAAGCTGAAGAGATCCAGGTTTTAATGATGTAAAACTTACATGAGTGTAAGTTACCTACTATTTGACCGACTTGACTAATTTCATACTTGTCACAGATATCACCAAGACAAACGTTTTGAAAATGTTTTGTTAGTATCAGACTGAAAATATGGCCTCTAGACTGCACACAAGGATTTTTTTTAAGATTTGGCCAAGTGACCTACTTTTTGACCCGACATGTCCCAATTAAAACGTGTCTGAGATATTATCAAGGCAAACATTCTGACCACGTTTCATGAGTATCAGGCTGAAAATGTGGCCTCTACAGTGCATACAACGTTCGAAATATCATTAAGACAAACATTCAGACCGACTTTCATGAGTTTCAGGCTGAAAACGTGGCATCTACATTGCAAACAAGGGTTTTTCTAAAATTAGGCCAAGCAACCTACTTTTTGACCAGGCATGAAACAGTTTCAAGCATTCCCGAAATACTATCAAGACAAACATTTTGACCTAGTTTCATGAGTATCAGGCTGAAAATGTGGCCTCTAAGGTGCACACAAGGGTTTTCTAAAATTTGTCCGAGCGACCTATTTTTTTACCAGACATGACACAATTTCAAGCATGTCCAAGATATCATCAGGACAAACATTCTGACCTAGTTTCGTTACAGGCTGAAAATGTGGCCTCTACGGTGCACACAAGGTTTTCTAAGATTTTACACAGTGACCTACTTTTCGACCCGACATGACCACGACATTATAAATACAACTATTCTGGCCAGGTTAAAATGTGGCCCCTAGAGTGCACACCAGGTTTTTTCTAAGATTTGGCCTAGTGACCTATTTTTTGACCCGACATGAACCAATTTTGAACTTGTCCGAGATATCATCAAGAAAAACACACTGACCCAGTTTCATGAGTATCTGGCCGAAATATGGCCTCTAGACTGCACAAAAGGTTGATCCAGCATGACCCAGTTTCGATCTTGTCCAAGATTTTATCAAGGCAAACATGCTGACCGAGTTTCATTAGTAATCTGTCCGTAAAGTTTACCTCTAAAGTGCACACAATGTAAATGTTGACGACCGCACGGACGACGCACGACGGTCAAACGACGACGGACGTCGGACACGGCACGATCACAAAAGTTCGCCTTGAGCCTTTCGTGTACAGGTGAGCTAAAAATCTCCTCAAAGTCCTTAGTTACCCATACCTTGACTGGAGTTATTCCTGACAATTCGACAACAAATCGTTACAATTTGTCTTTCAATTGTAATTGCGCATAACAAACGGTAAATAACTCCAATTAACTCATAATATTTAAAAATCAATCGGACAAGTACCTACCCCAAATATCGTGGATTCATATCCGAATTTGTACTATCCATGAAAACACGAACAAAAGATACTGAGGTAAGAGAAGATAGATTATGAAAGTAAACTTGCGAAAATTCAAGTGATTTATTGAATTTTTAACCCTGTCACCACGATAGCGAAAACAGGAGATGGCATAGTTCAAGAACCGACTGCTCAGAAGTTTCAGTCTGATCTTGAATCTAACTTACGAAAATTCAGTTAATTTGTTGATCCGTTTTTTACTATATCAGCACCATAACGAAAACGGAGACGGCATATGTTGAGATCAGACTGCTCAGAACTTTCAGTCTGATCTTAGATCTCTATACTGTCCGCTTGTTTAGTCAAGCCAATAAGATAAGATTTTCGCATAGTTTCAAGGAAGTGTAATTCCAGCCGTCGAAAGAGGTCAAGCGTACGAGCCTTGCTCTGGCAAAAGGGGGCTTAATGCATGTCCGCGATGCCCAATACCAAGCAAGTCATCACACTATTTTGGATCCGTAAGATCCATTTTGTGTGTGAATCAACGGGATCTGGAGGTAGAATTGTCCTTGGATATATAGAAAATTGACTTGTAGCGAAAAGTTTCGGCCCAGGTCAGCCTGTGCGGACTGCGCAGGCTGACCTGGGTGGATACTTTTTGCAGATGCATTAAGCCTCCTTTTCACAGAGTAATTTATTGCAGAATGTTGGGTAATCATTTCGTTAGTTCAAACATGAAACGATGTTATATCCTAGGTACTATGTTTTAAGTGTACGAATCTGTTACAGCCTATTAGCAATTCTGAACTGGTAACTACCCTCAACGGTTGGCCTCCAGGCAATGGGGAAATCATGTTGAACGGCATAACTATAGCCAGTATACAACGTCCAACAGATCTTGAAGACAGTGAGATTAGCACTATTTCTGGTTTGATCATGGAAGTTTGCACCAGTTATCTAGGTAAATTTTCAACACTGTCACGATAAAATAATTGAGCCTTGCTCTGGGTTAAATGTACCCTGTTGATGCATTATACAAAACAAGTCAGCAATAATTATGATTATATAAAAAACCATTTTGTCTAACTGAATTCAGGGGTATAATAGGCCTTTGACAAGCTGAAAATTTACCAAGAGCAGAATGTGTCGACCCAGGTCAGCCTGCGCGAACTGAGCAGGCTGACCTAGGTCGATACTTTTTGCAGATTCATTAAACCACAATTTCACGGAGCACGGCACAATTATTGGCTTATTCTTTGTGTGCCAGGTGTTTTGTGCCTTTTTTTTAGCATGATGTGTAAGGGTACATTTTCTCACAGTTTATAGTTTTAATATTTTTTGTCTCACCAGCTCTTTGGCTGACAATGTGCATAATTTGTTTCCTATTTGAATCTTCTAATAAGCATTTCATCACTAGAATTATATGTATATAAGAAACAATTAGGGGAAAAATGAATTTTCTACTTTAAACCTAGTAGCAATTATTTCAGAATATTGTCTTCTCTTTGTAAGCCTTTCTAAAAGTCACTCTAAAATTAAATATTAATCTTAACGGGGTACAGTGGTTTCATATAAACCCAGAAAATTTTCGTGAATGTGTTCCTTTTTGTTGGAATTTGTGAAGTTTAATGGAACTGGGTTGGTACATTTTTTTTCAATTACATGTAATTTACAAAGAACATGCATGTATAGAAGGATAGATAAACACCCGGACATTTTCAGACCAAAACAAATTAACATGCTTACTTACTCTATATATATATATATATATATATATATATCTCTCTCTCTCTAAGCCCTCAGTATATTAACCTGTAACCACACAATCCCTAGTATAAACGACATCAGGGAGGAAGACTTAAAAACATAGCGGGAAGCATTTTCTTCTTTTCCCGCAATGCTTTCTACAATTTCAAAGACAAATTACATCATTTGAAACTTATCTATTGTTTTGTCATTAAATGATTTGAATTTGGACTAGTCTAAAACTCAATCTTTTGAAAAAGAGTTATAGAGAATAGATGGTTGGTGTCTTGGATGGGTTAAGTTTATCGGGCAAGGCGGAGGAATTTATCTGGCGAGCCAAAGGCGAACCGGATAAATTCCGGAGCCGAGCCCGATAAACTTAAACCAGCCAAGACACCAACCATCTATTCTATTTATCCTGTCACGCACTCTTAAAGAAGAAAACAAAACAAAAAACAAACATTGATATAAAGACCGTACCTCTTATTCAATATCTCATGGTACTGATACCATAAAATTCCGAAGCCGAGCCTGACAAACTTTCCTGGAATCAAAGACACTATGTTCCTGTCTAATTCCCCAATCCACGACACTATTCTGTTTATCCTGTTTCTCATTTGTAATCAATCCTAAATACGACTAGATAGACTATTTCGCCCGAAATTAAGGCACGTATTGACATCTTTCTCACTAGGAAATAAACACACGAATGGCGAATTGTGTAAAGCGCTTTGGGTATGCAGCTGCAATAATGACGTCATACATTATATTGACTACGTCATAAACGTGACGTAAAACCTTGGAAGAATGTTGTGGCGAAGAATTCTGTTTTATTTTAAATAATAAGAAATATCAACATGTGCATCGAATCTTAAGCGATAATTTTACTTTCAAATATTGATTTCGTATCGCGGTACCTAAAAAAGGAGTTCCGGCTGGTCACATGACCAACTAGCCTAATAAACCTTGATCACGTGACCAACTGACATGATAAACCTAGTCACGTGGTCAAGTGACCGTATATCACCAAGTTTATATGACCCCCTGTTATACGACGGAATTTATAGGAGGTGACAGGATAAAGACAAATAGTCTTTGCTAATCCTCTAGCGGTTTCAGAAGATGATCATTCGTGTCCGTCCGTATTCACCAACCATTCTTAAGAATATTCTTTGTCTAATTCTCAAAATTTTCCAGATTTAAAAGCAACACAACTTCTGATTGGCTAAATCAAATGGTTTAATCATTCAGAAGTTGTGTTACATTCAAATTAAGAAAATTCTTCAGCATAGGACTAAGAATATTCTTAAGAATGGTTGGTGAATACGGACTCAGGAGAAATTTTCATGAAACTTTATATTTAAAGACAATATCTTAATGACTTAAAGTTTTGAGACAGGGGAAACCGATATAGGAAATTATAAAACAGTGTGCGTTACCTTTCTCAAAAGTTGCGTTGTAAGGATTCATTCGGAAGATTGCAATTTTTTTTCTGGAAATGACATAAAATTGATGTCATACTTTCACTCTAAATATCATATATCATATATATAAACAGCGTCATGCCAGATGTGAATCAAGGTTTTTTTAATAGCGTCAGGAAATAAACGTAAAACAAATCAAAATTGATCCACGTCGCCCCTGATATTCCAGAGCAGGTTTTAATATTTATAAAAGTATTACGCCATCTTATTCAAAAGGAGATCATTGACACAAGACATGTTTAAGTCTGTATTTCGTGGTTTTTACCCCAAATATGTATAAACCTGTATTCAGTGGTTTTTACACCGAAAAAGTCATACGACAGCTATACACCTGGGTGTAACGGTTACTAATTATGACGCAATCATAACACTTGACTCACCTTTGGCACGATGCAGATCCGTAGTGGCTTGAACATTATGTCAAAAGCAGATTAAACATCATGGTCGATATACGCTATAGTCTAATATCCCTCACACGCTCGGAATAGAAAGACAAACATGGCGTCGCTATAAAATTTCATCGTTTCGTACAAAGAAGTATGACAAGACACACCGCTATAAAATCCCATCGTTTTGTGCAACAGAGTAAGGCAAATATGGTGCCGCACTCGAATACCTTAGTTCCGTGCAACAAAGTAAGACGAACAAGCGCAAAAGTTTCTAGGTTTTAGGCATTTGGAAGTAATAAAGCAACTTAGTAACCTTGTGAAACTGAACCCTTGTAGCTTTCATTTATGTACACTTGTCAATAATGCAGACTTATAATCTAGAAAATTTAAGAGCTCAAACGTATATGACGACAATGAGATCAACGTCACCACATAACCTATTCAGAAAAGGGAAAAAAAAAAACCACACACACACACACTGACAGTTGTTATCTTGCTTGGTACCCCATGTCAATAGAGAGGCGCTGTGAGAAATAACATCTTTTTCTAGCTATTGCTTTTAGTTATTTCACAGATATGATTTTTTTTGTCCAGAGCATACTTTCCAAAGTATAAAAGCTATCAATTTCAAAGTTATTGCTATCTTAAAAATTAGATTTTTGTCCGGAGCACAACTTCCAAAGTATAAAAGATATCAATTTCAATCTTTATCTTTAAATACATCACAGTCAGGAAAATGCACTGCACAAAATCCATAACCCTGTCTTTATATTTTTTTGAGTTATTGCCTTTTTTTATTTTACAAGTTGGAATTTTGTCCATAGCATAAATTCCAACGTATAAAAACTGCTGACTTCAGACTTGATATGCAGATAAATCACATTGAGGACACGTGCAGTGCATAAGATCCATAACTCTGTGATAAGTATTTTCAGAATTTATTGCCCTTTGATGTTTTGAAAATTGGAATCTTGTCCGGAGCATAACTTGCAAAGTATAACACTATCGAATTCAATCTTTATATGTAGATAAAGCACATTGCGGAAAAGTGCACTGCACATGATCATAATTTTTGGAGTTATTGCCCTCTGTCAGGGGAAACTTACAAATTTCTAGTTGTCCGCAGACAAGTAAATTACAAAAATGTACTTGTCCGCCAGTGTGGCTCACTTGTCCGAAACAAAACAATTTCAAAGGGCATGCATAAAGTGACATGTCAGCAATATGTGGTTAGTCTTGACAAATCTTACAAGAATGTTGCGATCGTCCGCATTCAACAACAGGAATTCTTTCAATCGCGTATCGTAAAAAACAAACACGTTTTTTTTGTCACGGTCCGTTTTAGATTTGCGTTTCGAACCGCGGTTCCAGAGTCTCAGACTTCTCTCTTTCCGCTTGCTTCGAAGATTTAATAAAAGAAACCAACCCATTTTCTCCGAATTTACGCAAAAAATAAAAGGTCGCAGAATCTAAAATGTTTTGGTTTGACAAGAGACAGTTTCCGGCAGAGTAGATAATAGCTAAATCGCGGCCCAATTCGCACGGAAGCTTTTTAAAATCAGATAAAGAGTTTTCACGTGCGCGACATTGTCGTCAAAAATCTTTGAATCGATGCTAAAATTATATTATTAATTAGTCTAATAAAATTATTTTAATCCATAATGATTATCTTGAAGCTGTTCGGACATTGTCAAAGCAATTAAAATTGACGTACAAAAACAGCCATATATTATAACGATCGTTTTGTATGCGGTGAATGCGTAGGTACACCAAATATGCATTTTGGGTTGCCAGAAATCAGGGGTCGTCTCAAGCTGCTGTTTATCATTCGAAATATCATTTTTTGTACGAAGTGAGAACAATTGTATTTCACTTGTCCGCAGACAACTAGACTGAAAAAAGTGATTTGTCCGGACCTGAATCTTTCCGATTCGGGCAAGTCGGGCATACCGGTAGTATTTCCACACCCCTGCCTCTGTTATCTTACAAATAGGATTTTTGTCCGGAACATAACTTTCAAAGAATGAAAGCTATCGTCTTCAAACTTCATATACAGATAAGTCCAATTAAGGAAAAGTTCAGTGCACAAGATCCATAATTTTGTTCTTATTATTTTTAAGTTATTGCCCTTTGGAATTTTTTGAATTAGAACTTTGTCCGGAGCATAACTCTCCAAAGTATAAATGCTATCGACTGTAGACTTCATACGCAGATAAATATCATTGAAGACAACTACAGTGCACAAGATCCATAACTTTGTTCTTATTATTTTTGGAGTTACATGTATTACCATTACTTATTTTACAAATGGATTTTTGCCTGGAGCATAACTTTCAAGGTATAAAAGCTATTGGGTTCATACTTCAGACACATATAGATCACATTGAGGACAAGTGCAGTACAAAGGATCCATAACATATTGACCTAAGTACAAGAAAATATGCAGAACGCTTATCCATGGACGTTCAAGGTCAGAATTGATAAGCAATGTCCCAGTCACGGGTCTAATGATTGAAGCTCGGCTTTCGTGGTTGCAGCATTCTTGTTCGCGGATTCTGTGTCTGCGGATTTCTGGTTTGTAGATATATCATCAAAATATATCCGTATATCTGTTTTCATTGAATTCATCAATGCAACCAAAGATATGGATGAACGGATGGTCTGGTGTTTTGTATCCTTTAACAGTTTTACAGTCATGATACGATTATGAAAGGCTAGTTATAAAATGCTCAGTGCAGTGAAGTGTTGTGTAGGTAAAGCTACGACGAGGAATATAACTGTCCTTCAGAAAGCCTTCTTGTTCCGACTATTTTATTCATCCATCGTACTTGGCTGTTATGTAAATATGTTGTTCTGAATTCTTCCCGCGTATTAACTCGACTATCCTTATTCCATTTTAGCTACGATACTGTATCTCTTCATAAGGTCAGTCGATATGGCCAATAGTTTGAAAATCCTGTCAGTGAACTGTCTCAATTGCAAGAAGGAACAAGAGGGCCATGATGGCCCTGGATCGCTCACCTGAGTCAATAGGCCAAACATTCTGACCAAATTTCACAAGTATCTGACTGAAAATGTGGCCTCTATGGCGTGCACAAGGTTTTTCGAAGATCTGACCTAGTGACCTAGTTTTTGACCCCACATGACCCAATTTCGAACTCGTCCCAGATTTTATCAAGACAAACATTCTGACCAAATTTGACAAGTATCTGACTGAAAATGTGGCCTCTAGAGCATACACAAGGTTTTTAGAAGATTTGACCTAGTGACCTAATTTTTGACCCCACATGACCCAATTTCAAACTCGTCCGAGATTTTAAAAGACAAACATTCTGACCAAGTTTCATGAGGATTGAACTGAAAATGTGGCCTCTAGAGCGTACACAAAGTTTTTCTAAGATTTGACCTAGTGACCTAGTTTTTGACCCCACATGACCCAATTTCAAACTCATCCGAGATTTTATCAAGACAAACATTCTGACCAAGTTTCATGAGGATCGGACTGAAAATATGGCCTCTAGATCGTACACAAGGTTTTTCAAAGATTTGACCTAGTGACCTAGTTTTAGACCCCACATGACCCAATTTCGAACTCGTCCGAGATTTTATCAAGACAAACATTCTGACCAAGTTTCATGAGGATCGGACTGAAAATATGGCCTCTAGATCGTACACAAGGTTTTTCAAAGATTTGACCTAGTGACCTAGTTTTTGACCCCACATGACCCAATTTTAATCACGACCCAGATTTTATCAAGACAAACATTCTGACCAAGTTTCATGAGGAATGGACTGAAAATTTGGCCTCTAGAGCATACACAAGGTTTTTCGAAGATTTGACCTTGTGACCTAGTTTTTGACCCCACATGACCCAATTTCGAACTCGTCCCAGGTTTTATCAAGACAAACATTCTGACCAAGTTTCACAAGTATCTGACTGAAAATGCGGCCTCTAGAGCGTACACAAGGTTTTTCGAAGATTTGACCTTGTGACCTAGTTTTTGACCCTACATGACCCAATTTCAAACTCTTCCGAGATTTTATCAAGACAAACTTTTTGACCAAATTTCACAAGTATCTGACTGAAAATGCGGCCTCTAGAGCGTACACAAGGTTTTTCTAAGATTTGATCTAGTGACCTAGTTTTTGACCCCACCTGACCCAATTTCGAACTCGTCCAAGATGTTATCAAGACAAACATTCTGACTAAGTTTCATGAGGATTGGACTTAAAATGTGGCCTATAGCGCGTACACAAGGTTTTTCTAAGATTTGACCTAGTGACCTAGTTTTTGACCCCACCTGACCCAATTTCGACCTTGTCCGAAATTTTATCAAGACAAACATTCTGACTAAGTTTCATGAGGATCGGACTGAAAATATGGCCTCTAGAGCGTGCACAAGGTAAAAAGTTGACGACGCACGACGGACGACGAACACAGCACGACGCACGACGGACACAGCACGATCACAATAGCTCACCATGAGCACTTCGTGCTCAGGTGAGCTAAAAAGCTATCAGTGTTTAAGTACCCTCCAGACTTTAAAACATGACATTTACCGCTTACAAGATATTCATTTTACTCCCGATATATATGAAAATTACTTGAACTATAATATATCTAAAAGTAGAGGGGTAGCTATTTTTTCTTCAAATATAAATTTAAAAATCTACGCATCAATACATGACGACAAAAATGGAAAGTCTTTTATTCTGGATATAAGTGTTGAAGATTTCGGGTTAACCCTTACCGCTATCTATGGTCCTAAAACTGATCAACCTTATTTCTGTGAGAAATTTTTATGGAAAAAATTGCCTGTTGTATCATTTGTTTAGTTTTTAACCTAGTTATTGATCCTAAAATGGACGACTACAAGTACAGACAGATAAACAACAAAAAGTCAAGAAAGGCATTATTAAATCATATTTTTAGACGTGATCTCAATGATTCCCTCAGACAATTAAATCCAGACTAACAATCTTACACGTGGAAAAACGCAACCCAATACTAGTACCAGAAGCTCGCCTAGACTTCTTTTCCATTTCACCATCCCTAAGTACTTTTACCATTTACTCCTCAGAAGCAAATAGTTTCATGTCCGATCACTTTTATGTCAACACAATACAAATTAATGAATTTCAATATTTCTCAGGCTTACAGATGCATGATAACGCGTTACTCTCTGAACTTGATCGTATTGATACAATAAACACAACTTGAAAAAATAAAACAATATGCACTTCCAGTATAAAACAGAAATAATTTGAAAGAAATAAAGAAATTCATTTTCCCGAAATACAGTTTACAATCAATGATCGTTTATTTCTTGAAACACTGATGATGGAAATATATTTTCATGTGACTCTCACACACACACACAAAATCTTGGAACAAAATCTAAAACAGGACAATTTATACTAATACCATTCACTAACAAATGGATTTGACCAATTACAATATGAAAAACTAAACTGAAAAATGAGTAAGATGGAATAATGAAGATATTTTTGTGGCCTTGAAAAAAAATCCAATACAATTACAAAAACGGTACAAATATACATGTAATTAAAGATGACGGACCTGAGGGAAAAGAGGTATTGAAAAAAATCAAAGCACTTTACGACACTTATATAACTCGAAACAGTCCGAATTCTGTGCTGCACATGTCGATGCCGTTATCTCTAATCAGAAATCCCAATCTTTCAGCAAAGGAATCCGAAAGCATTGAATGTAAAATTACTGTAAAAGAAGCATCTCATACCCTGAAAAATATGAAGAGTAATAAAAGTCTAAGTACATCCGGTTTTAATGCTGATTTTTGCCAAGGTTTTTTGGAGGTAAATCGTGAGATTTTGTTGTAAGAGCATTGAACGAGGCATACACAGTAAATTCATCATTCGAAACCCAAAAACAAGGTTTGATAACGTGCATTCCAAAGGGAAATGAGCCTTAAGAAATAGTATTTTAAAAATGGCGGCCAATTACTTTGTTTGTTATAATTTACAAAATTGAAACAGGATATATTTCTTACAAAATCAAGTCATTCCTTCCTAAACTTATCCTCATCCAATCCGGATTTATAAAAGATACTTCGGAGAAAATATATGACTGGTGCACGATATATCACATTACACAGACGAAAATGATATTCCTTGAATTTTATTTTTAATTGACAGCGAAAAAGCCTTTGACTCCCTTTCTTCGTCTTTTGTTTTTGAAACGTTCCAATTTGGACCACCAACTAAAAGATGATTAACATTTTTTTTGATCAGGATGCAAGCTCAGCAGTTTCTCAATGTGGATTTTTGTCAAGCTTGCTTGCAGTGAGCGAGACATAGTTGTGACAATGTCGCTTCAGTGTATGTGCACGTGAATTTGTCCGGCCCAGACCTTTTATATTTGTGGATGGATTTCAAACTTATTTGGCACAATTATTCTCCTTTATAAGTGGAAGTGCCATTTGAAATATTTATTCTGGTAGGTCTAATGTCAAGGTCACATACTTGAAAGCCAAACGATAAAATTGTCATACATAGAGGTTGTCCAGGCTACAACTTCTACATTCATAGATGGATTGAAAGGGAATTTTACACAAATGTTCTCCTTTGCCAGTACACTTGCCTTTCGAATCATTTGTTCGGTTAGGTCCAAGGTCAAGGTAACACTTGAAGGTCAAATGATAATATTGTCAGAAATGGAGCTTCCCCGAGCCATAACTTCTATATTGATCGATGCATTTAAAGATAATTTGGCAAAATTGTTCTCCTATACCAGTAGAAGTGTCATTTGGTACATTTGATGCAAGTTAATGGTCAAATGTAAAACCACCATGCATAAAGCTTGTCCGAGCTACAACTTCTACATTTATCAATGAACGTAAAAATAGTTTTAGACAAGTGTTCTCCTTTACTTGTAGAGGAGTCATTGGAATCATTTGTTCAGGTAGATCCAAGGTCAAGGTCTCACTGAAAGGTTAAATGATAGAATTTTCATTAATAGAGCACGTCTGAGCCATAAATTCTAGATTTTGGATAGATTACAAAATTACTGGCACCATTATTCTACTTCATTAGTAGATGTGTCATTTAAATTTTTTGATCATTTAAGTCCAAGGTCAAGGTCACACTTTAAGGTCAAACGAAAAAAATATCGGAAAATAGATCTTGTCTTAGCAATAACTTCTACACATTTGGATGGATTTCAAAATAAATGTGCACAACTGATTTCCTGTATGAGTAGATGTGCCATTTCTAAATTGTTCATGTAGGTCATGTTCAAACTTTATAATCAAATGATAAATTTTGGACTACTTTTCTACTTAATGAGTAGTAAGTGTTTCTCTGAATTATTCACTTTAGTAGTTACAAGGTCAGTGTCATATTCGAAGGTCATATATTAAGCGTCTTGTTCATAAATACGGAATACTCCTATCCTTATGCAAATTTGAAAACAAAGGGATCTGGAGTAAGACAGATGTACATCAAGTGATTGGTTACTTTTTCCCACGTGCAGCTTATGAGGTTCTGTACTAAGCCCCACATGGCGGGTTCGACATGTTGCCCCTGCTTAATCTTCTAGTTCTCTAACTTCTCGAAAATCGAAAGAGAATGTCGTCAAGGGGACCGTTTGTCGGGTTATGTTTTCATTTTATGTGCTGAAATATTATCTATTAAAATAAGAAACAACAAATATATACAGTAAAAGGAATAAAATTTAACCAAACAGCATTAAAGCTATAATATTGCATATAACGTACGTTTCCGGGCCGTTATAAAAGTATGTATTAGCGGGGAAAACCGGTTGTTAACGGGATAAAACGTCTATTGATAAGTAAATTACCGCGCCTTTAACGCCCGGGTTTGTACTTTCAATATCCTCGAACCGAACCTTTTAAACAATGTACGCTGAACGTTTGTGCTTGTCATACAAAGACAACGTCGGTGTGACGTCACTTCCCCTAGCAACAGTCGGCCGCCTTTTTCGGAGGTGAAATCGATAAAATAGCAACCACATATTTTCGTCATTATCGTTGAGAAAAAAATACGTTTTTTTTTTACAAGTTAAAGCTAATATTAGGTTTAGGTCAAGGGCGACCTCGAGAGGCCGGCAGATATTAACGAGGAAGCCATTTTTCCTTAGAGGGCGTGTCACGTGACAAATGTAAACATTCCCCCCCCACCCGTAAAAAAAAAAACGACTTCGGCTTGCTTCTCCCGGTTAATGTTATCATCGTTTAACATTACGTTGTTTCCACAACATCTCGGACGTTATTTTTTTTTTTGTTTTTTTCTTTATGGCCTTGGGCTGATTTGTAGACTGGCTCTCGTTCGTGTTACCTATAGACGGACTCCAAGGCCGCTTCGCGGCCTTTTCGCCCGTATTAGGTAAGGTAAGTGTAAGATATATACTTTCGAATACGTATGAGGAGTTGTGAAATCTTTCGGACAATTTTCATCAAATAGGCCTAAATTAAATAGATCTACCATTCAAATTTGAAGTAGATTTAGAATCTACGGAGGTGAAATTAATATTCCGCACTCCGTCTAATGTACTTTTGTCTATTTCACACCGTTTCAAGCGTAAAAATGAGTGTAATTTACATTACGTTGCTCGTTAAATTCAAACAAAAATCGAATAAATGGTTCTCGAAGAATTTTCTTTTTGCTCTGACCAAAGCGATTTCCTGAATTCTTAAAGGCTGATAAGTTATAAAAACCACTTCAGTATCTTCATAAAGAATAACTACACTTGTAAAATCTCTTGTTAATAGATACCAAGATCAAAGGAACAACAAGTTAACCCTTAACCCATTTTTGTGAAGATTCACATGACTCATATTTCTTAAATACTCAAGATTAAGCTGGAATATAAATATTTTGTGAAGGGGGATGAGAGATTAAGAGATTGAACTGGAGCTACTTTTCTTATAGTCACGAACTAGACTCTATCACAGTTATTCGTCTGTAGAAACGTGACTAAAAGTGCGACAAAATAGAGTTCGAGATATAAAAATATATCTTTGAGATCGGGATTTTCTTACAGTTTCAAAGTATGCCTGTATTGCTATAATTTCAGTAATGGACTGTTCTTGTCTCTTTAAAGGCATTGGAAAGCTTCTGAACCCTTTACCAAACAATCTCGAGTTTTAACGACCCTGAGAAAGAAAGCTTGTTACTAGCATTTTCTCCTTTTCCCAAGATATTTTCTACTTTTTCAAAGACAATTTCAACCTTTTGGCCCACGCTTAAAACTTCATGCTTTGGATTTAGACGAGTCCAAGTTTTGCAGTTTGCTAAGAGGTTTAAATCGAAAAAGTCCTCATTGTTATTGTCCAAAACCATTTACAAAACAATCCCGACTTTTACAAACATTTATTTTGTCGCCTGGTAAAAGTCTAAATTTTGTGGTTTTGGGAAAGAATTAATTGATAAAATTCAATGTCGTATAAATCAAAATCATGGAAAAAAGGGAGGGGGGGGGGGATTGAGAAGGAATGAAAATTTGAAGTGTCATAGATGGTCTGATTGTTCAACATATGTTTGACATAGCCAAGTCGGTAATGCACAGGGCTTGAAACCCAGGGATCGCTGGTTCGATTTTTTAAAAACTAATGACCCTTTATCATACAATCCCGAGTTTTAAAGGCCTTGAAAAATAAAGCTTTCGAAAACAATATGGGAAGAGCAGAAATAACAGCATTTTCTTCTTTTCCCACACTGGTTTCTACTCAACTCAATGCAAGTTTCATCAGTGGAGCCATATTGAAATTGTCGTCTGCAAATGCTCTCAATTGGGACAAGTCTATATTTTCTTTTCGTTTGGTAAAGGGTTATAGTGATAATTTTTTGTAATAAGAAAAAGGTGTTTCATTGTGTGCAGAGACAGAGACCGACTATTTACTGAAAGCTGAAACAACATAAAGTTTGAATTTCTTGAGAAAATCCCGACCCTGAAAAATATCAAATCTTCTTAGTTGCATTTTTGTTATACTCCTGTCCAAGAACTTCCTTAACGGATTACTATCGTAACGAAGGAGGTCAGCTCAATTTTTAAACCTTCCATTCCTTATAAAAATGGTTTTTATTTTGAGTAGAGAAATATGTGCTATAAATGTTTTATATTGAAAAGCTGGTAAATGGTTAGCTGGGTGTTCCTTTGGTATGGGAATTTCACTGGGTGACAAATAGTATTTTCTTTGTTTGTTTGTATTGGAGTTTAACGCCATTTTAACAGCTCAGGTCATATCATGGCGGTCTGTGACGCACACATGTGTTTCCTGGCTTTCTCACACCAGAACTGAAACAATTTTCTTTCCAAAGCAAATTGTACTTCTTTGTGTAGGCTATCGGAAGATTGATGTAATGATAATTTTTGTTTCTTCGAAAGTGATAAATGATGTAACTACCGGCACGGCCGATTTTTGCATATTTATCGCTATTACGACGATTTACATTTCCAAAATATGACCAAATAACTATACGGGTGTATTCAAATTGGCGTTTGTTTTCACCTCGGTCCTTGTTGCTATAACGTGATTACCGAAAATCCCCGGATGTCCGACGTTGTCTATAGCCAGACTTCGACCAACAAAGCTGTATGAACTTGTACCAGATAAGATACTTTTCATGACTTGTCTTTGATGATTTTAGTGCACCACAAACGAACTTTTCTGCAGAACCTCAGTCTTATCGAGATCCGAACACAAAATCAGTCGTGATGTACTCCACACCAAGTGGTCGGCAATTCCTTGACTTGATATATCCCTTTGTCGTCTTTCAGTGACAGACATTCATATCCACTCATTTATTAGCTCATCTGAGCACATAGTGCTCAGCGTAAGCTATTGTGATCGATCACCGTCCAGCGTCCGTCCGTACGTCTGTATGTCCGTCCGTCTGTCCGTCCGTGAACAATTACTTAAAAAAATCTCTTCCTCTGAAACTGGCCAACAGATTTCAATGAAACTTCACAGAAATGATCCTTAGGTGATGCACTTTCAGAATACTTCAAAAGATTTGAATTCCATGAAGAACTCTGGTTGCCATGGCAACCGAAAGAAAAAGACTTTAAAAATCTTCTTGTCCCAAACCGTAAGGGCTAGAGCTTTCATATGTGGCATGTAGCATCATCTAGTGACCCTCTACCAAAACACTTCAAATTATGGCCCTGGTGTGGAAATTGGTCCTATGTTGTGGGGTCTCGGATTTCACATAGAAATTCAGAAGGAAATCTTTAAAAATCTTCTTGTCCTAAAACCTAAGGGCTACAGCTTTCATATTTGGCATGTAGCATCATCTAGTGGACCTCTACCGAAATACTTCAAATGGTAGCCCTTGTGTGGAAATTGGCCCTTTGTTGTGGGGTCACGGATTTTACATAGAGATAAAGAAGGAAATCTTTAAAAATCTTATTGTCCTAAATCCTCAGGGCTACAGCTTTCATATTGGCATGTAGCATCATCTAGTGGACCTCTACAGAAATACTTCAAATGGTGGCCCTTGTGTGGAAATTGGCCTTTTGTTGTGGGGTCACGGATTTTCATAGAGATAAAGAAGGAACTATTTAAAAATCTGCTTGTCCCGAACCTTAAGGGCTAGAGCTCTCATATATGGCATGTAGCATTGTCTGGTGGACCCCTTCTAAAAGACTTCAAATTATAACCATAGTGTCATAATGAGCCCTATGTTGTGGGTTCCCAGATTTTACATAGAGATAACGAAGGAAATCTTTTTAAAATCTTTTTGTCCCAAACTGTAAATGCTAAAGCTTTCATATTTGGGTTGTATCTTTGTCTAGCGGATCTGTACCAAAATGCTACAAATTTTGGTCCAGGGATGAAATTGGCCCTCTGTTGTGGGGTTAAGGATTTTACAAAGAGATAAGGCAGGAAATCTTAAAAAATTATCTTGTCCGGAACCGTAAGGGCTAGAACTGTCTTATTTTGCATTTAGCATCGTCTAGTAGACATCTACCAAAATACCTTGAATTATGGACGTTGGATGGAAGATGTTGTGGGATCCTTGATTTTCCTGTACGTCCAGAATTATATGCCCTTGAATTTGAAAAATCGCTTAAATTTGCTGTGTTTACACTTAAGCTCCTTTACTTTTTCACCAAAACCTAATCATATTTTAACAGAATATATTTGAAAATAAGATGTCAGATGAGTTCCTTTTGAGCGTGATTGGAGTAGTATATCCAGAGTTATTTGCCCTTGAATTTTGAAAAATTGCTGAATTTGACTTCTTTTAGATTCTAGCTCCTTCATTTTTTCTTCAAACCTAATCACATTTTAACATAATGTGCACCAAACCTAATCATATTTTAACAGAATATCTATGACAATAAGATGTCAGATGAGTTCCTTTTGAGCGGGATTGGGGTAGTATGTCCTGAGTTATTTGCCCTTGAATTTTGAACAGTGCTAGACTCAGGTGAGCGACTTTAGGGCCATCATGGCCCTCTTGTCCTAGTTGCAATCGATCCAAACAAATACAAGTTAATCCCAAAAAAGTCCACTTAGTTCATTAGAAGTGAATTAAAATGAGATCAAGACAGGGTGGCAATGGCCCTTCACTGAGTTCTATGCATAACAAAAACATCCTCGCTGAATTCTGGTTTTGACCGGTATTTGTCCAGTACATTTCAGACCAGTTTCTTTGCATTTCTACGGAACATAATTATTTTGCTTTCGTTGCAAATTATTGCCAAAATACATTTATTTTATGCATTGATAGCGTTAATTTACGTTTTCGAGGTCGTTAACATTCGCAGAGCCCCCCCCCCCCCCCAAAATGGTTTAACGCTCTCGTGCTTCGCACTCGTGCGTTAAATAATTTTTCGAGCCTCTGCCAATGTTAAGGACCTCAAGAACTTGAATTGCCCTATAATAATATGCTGATGATACAAGACGTTTCAATTTTCTTGACGGATCCGAAAGAGTCTTAAACGAATCATTGAATGTGCTATCTAGATTTTCGAAACCGTCCAGTTTAAAGATACATCTTTACAGCCAGAGAGAAAAAAACGATGTTAAAAATTGAAAGTTTGTAGAATGGCTCAGAATTTCGTCAGATGTGTAAACATTATATAACTTACCAATACATATGGTGTAATGGATAGAGCAGCTCAAAGGGTTTGTCTTCATTTAAAATTGGAAAAGACAAGATTGATTTGTTTGAAGGCTGCTATTAAAGGAAAAGCATTTTCTATCCATTGTAATTTGTGCAACCTTGCAGATGCCAGGGGCACTTTTTGGCATGAGGATACAAGAATGATTATAGTTTTATAAAATAAAGATGAAATTGGTAAAGAACTAGCTGAAAATAACGATAAAATGGGTTAAAACTGGCAGAAAACGAGTTACGAGTAAGATGTATCTTTAACCGTTGATTTTGATAAGACAAAAGTTATTTAGATTTGACTAAAAAAAAAAAATGCATTTCCGACGGTATCAAAACAAGGTGGAAATTAATATCGGGCCACGATAAATTTAAATGATTAGGTATGATTTTTCATGTAGATTTGAATAGAATCACTGATTTAATTTTTTTAGCAAAACTAAATGTAATAGAAAACAGAGAAATGTCGAATCGGCGTGTCCTTACACCAATAGGAAAAATGGCTTTAAATAGTCTACTGATTCCGAAGATGAACCATTTGTTTCTTACCCTACCTTATACTTCTGAAAAAATGCTTTCCAAACTGCACGAGTTTTTTCCACACATTTATTTGAGAGGGTTGTCGTAATAAAAAAAAAAATCAGTCATCACAAAAGATTATGTAGGTGGTGGACTAAAACTGCTAAACATTATAAACTCTCGGTGCACTTGAAGTCGCTTGAATAAGGCGTTTAATCAACGATAAATGTGGAAGGGCAAGTATCAGTAAGGATTTGATTGATGTTGAAAAAATGTGTTAATGTAGGAAAGATTATTTAAAAAAAAAAAAAACTAACTGAAAAAAAAAAAGGTTTTGTATACACAACTAAACGCGCGAAGCCAAGTATTCGGTAATATCAGAATCAACAATACTAACATTGCAGGCTGTCCTATTTTTAGCTCACCTGAGCACGAAGTGCTAAGGTGAGGTATTGTGATCGGTCGTTGTCCGGCGTCCATCTGTCCGTCTGTCCACAATTCCTTTAAACATCTACTCCTCCTAAACCGCTTGGCCAATCTTGATAAAACTTGGCAGGGATGTTCCTTGGGTGAAGCTCTGCCAAAGTTGTTCAAGAGATTGAATTCCACCCACAACTCTGGTTGCCATGGCAAAAGAAAGGAAAAAAAATAGCAAAATCTTTGAAAATCTTCTCTGATTCTAGAAGGCGTAGAGCTTTGATATTTGGTATGTAGCATCTCCTAGTGGATCTCTACCAAGTTTGTTCATATGATGCCCCTGGGGTCAAAACTGGCCCCGCCCCGGAGGTCACAAGTTCGAACATAGGAACAAAGAAGGAAAACTTTAAAATTCTTCTCTGAAACTGGAAGGCGTGGAGCTTTGATATTTGACATCTAGCATCTCCTATTGGACCTCTACCAAGTTTGTTCATATGATGCCCCTGGGGTCAAAACTGGCCCCGCCCCGGGGGTCACAAGTTTCGAACATAGGAACAAAGAAGGAAAAGTTTAAAATTCTTCTTCTCTGAAAATGGAATGCGTAGAGCTTTGATATTTGGTGTGTATCATCTCCTAGCAGACCTCTACCAAGTTTGTTCATGCGATGCCCCTGGGGTCAAAACTGGTCCCGCCCCGGGGGTCACAAGTTCGAACATAGGAACAAAGAAGGAAAACTTTAAAATTCTTCTTCTCTGAAACTGGAAGGCACGGAGCTTTGATATTTGGCATCTAGCATCTGCTAGTGGACCTCTACCAAGTTTGTTCATACGATGCCCTTGGGGTCAAAACTGGCCCCGCCCCGGCGGTCACAAGTTTCGAACATTGGAACGAAGAAGGAAAACTTTAAAATTCTTCTTCTCTGAAGCTGGAAGGCTTTGAGCTTTGATATTTGGCATCTAGCATCTCCTAGTGGACCTCTAACAAATTTGTTCATGCGATCCCCCTTGGGTCAAAACTGGCCCTGCCCCGGGGGCCACAAGTTCGAACATAGGAACAAAGAAGGAAAACTTTAAAATTCTTCTTCTCTGAAACTTAAAGGCGTAGAGCTTTAATATTTGATATGTAGCATCTCCTAGCGGACTTCTACCAAGTTTGTTCATACGATGCCCCTGGGGTCAAAACTGGCCCCGCCCCGGGGGTCACAAGTTTCGAACATAGGAACAAAGAAGGAAAACTTTAAAATTCTTCTTCTCTAAAACTGGAAGGCATGGAGCTTTGATATTTGGCATCTAGCATCTGCTAGTGGACCTCTACCAAGTTTGTTCATATGATGCCCCTGGGGTCAAAACTGGCCCCGCCCTGGGGGTCACAAATTTGAACATAGGAACGAAGAAGGAAAACTTTAAAATTATTCTTCTCTGAAACTGGAAGGCGTAGAGCTTTGATATTTGGTATGTAGCATCTCCTAGCGGACCTCTACCAAGTTTCTTCATACGGTGTCCCTGGGGTCAAAACTGGCTCTGCCCCGGGGGTCACAAGTTCGAACATAGGAACAAAGAAGGAAAACTTTAAAATTCTTCTTTTCTAAACCTTGAAGGCATAGAGCTTTGTTATTTGGTATGTAGTGAACCTGTTCTAAGTTTGTAAGCCCAAAAAAAGCTCAACATGTTCAGTCAGTTCAAGATTGGGTCACCTGGCGTCATAAACTAGGTCACTAGGTCAAATTAAAGAAATACCTTTTGAGCACTCTAGAGGCCATATTGTTTGCTCAATTGACCTGAAAATTGGTAGGATGTTTGTCTTGATAAAATCTCACAGGAGTCCGAATTTTGGCAAACTGGGATCATAAACTTGGTCATTTTTTGCTCAAATGACTTGAAAATTTTTCAGAATGCTTGTCTTGATAAAATCTCTTGAAAAAATCTAGGATGAGTTTAAAATTGGGTCACCTGGGTCATAATCTAGGTCACTAAGTCAAATTAAAGAAATACCTTGTGGTCACTCTTGAGGCCACATATCTTGCTCAACTGACTTGAAAATTGGTCAGAATGTTTGTCTTGATGAAATATCGGATGAGTTTGAAATTGGGTTACCTTGGGTCCTAAACTAGGTCACTTGGTCAAAATAAAGAAATACCTTGTTGGCACAAGGCCACATTTATTTCTCAATTGACTTGAAAATTGGTCAGAATGTTTGTCTTGATTAAACCCTACATGAGTCTGAATTTGGGTCATGTGGGGTCATAAATTAGGTCACTAGGTCAAATTAAAGAAATACCTTGTGGGCACTCTAGAGGCCACATTTATCGTTTAATTAATTTGAAAATTGGTCAGAATGTTTGTCTTGGTAAAATCTAGGATGAGTTCAAAATTGGGTCACCTGGGTCATAATCTAGGTCACTAGGTCAAATTAAAGAAATACCTTTAGGGCACTCTTGAGGCCACATATCTTGCTCAATTGACTTGAAAATTGGTCAGAATGTTTGTCTTGATAAAATATCGCATGAGTTTGAAATTGGGTCACCTGGGGTCATAAACTAGGTCACTTGGTCAAATTTCAGAAATACCTTGTGGGCACTCTAGAGGCCACATTTATTGCTCAAATGACTTGAGAATTATTCAGAATGTTTGTCTTGATAAACTTTCAGACAAGTTCTAAATTGGGTCAACTGGGTCATAATCTAGGTCACTAGGTCAAATTAAAAAAATACCTTTAAGGCATTCTGGAGGCCACATTTTTTGCTCAATTGACTTGAAAATTGGTCAGAATGTTTGTCTTGATAAAATCTCACATGAGTCTGAATTTTGGTCAACTGAGATCATAAACTAGGTCACTAGGTCAAATTAAAGAAATACTTTTGGGCACTCTAGAGGCCATATTTTGAGCTCAAATGACTTGAAAATTGTTCAGAATGTTTGTTTTGATAAATTTTCAGATCAGTTAAAACTGTTTTAAATTTGGTCATGTGGAGTCATAAACTAGGTCACTAGGTCAAATTAAAGAAATTCCTTGTGAGCACTCTAGAGGCCACATTTGTTGTTCAATTGATTTGAAAATTGGTTAAAATGTTTGTCTTGATGAAATCTAGGATGAGTTCAAAATTGGGTCACCTGGGCTCATAATCTAAGTCACTAGGTCTAATTAAAGAAATACCTTTAGTGCACTCTAGAGGTCACATTTCTTGCTCAATTGACTTGAAAGTTTGGCAGAATGTTTGTCTTGATGAAATATTGGGAGAGTTTAAAATTGGGTCAGCTGGGGTCATAAACTAGGTTACTGAATCACATTTAAGAAACACTTTGTGGGCACTCTAGAGGCCACATTTATTGCTCAATTAACTTGAAAACTTCAGAATGTTTATCTTGATAAATTTTTTGATGAGTTCTAAATTGTGTCACTTGGGGTGATAAATTAGGTCACTAGGTCAACTTACGGAAATTCCTTGTGGACGCTCTAGATGCCACATTTTAAGCTTAATTGACCTGACAATTGGTCAGAAATTGAATTATGCACATTGAGTGAATTTCGCCAATTGACTCAGGTGAGCGATCCAGGGCCATCATGGCCCTCTTGTTTTAATAATGATATTCTCATCTCTGCTAAAAAGTTTTTATGACAAAAAATATAAAATACTGGTATTTACAGAACAGGAGATATACATGATTCTTATAGTTCTTCCCTAACTCTAGATCAATTAAACACAAAAATAACATAACAGTAAATTACTTAAGTTACAGTTAAAATGTGCAATCAACAACTGCTAAAAAGTTGTCGATAAAACCTCAACACATATATTTACATCAAAAATCATTTTTTACCATATACGAGGGCTGAGCAAAAAGTTCGTGGAATTTCTTCATAACTTTTTTAATTTGATGTCCGATTGTTTTCAGATTTTCACTTGTGAAATCATGGTCTTATATCAATATCCAGGTAAAAAAATGTCATAGTCTGATTTTACTTTAGATATATTTATTTCACTTGAAAAAGCACAAGGTTTGCTACCCCATAGCACGCCGTAATATCATGCTTTTAAAAACAACATATTTCAAAATTTTCTCGCTTAAATCTTTTGAAATAACGACAACGTAATGGATAGCTTCAGCTGACGTCCTGTGCTAAACAGCGTTCGTGCGACAGTTTTTGTGAGACCTATCGAAGGAAAAATGAGGTAAAATACGGCGGTTTAAAAAGTGGTAGAAACTCGCGCAGCATTAAAATTCTGTGTTAACTTAAGGCATAGTCCGTCCGAAACGTTTAAGTTATTGACAGGAGCTGGGAGTAAAGCCTCAACTGAAAAAAAATCTGCAGTAGTCAAGTTGCATATGCAGTTTAAAAAATGACGAAAGAGAATTGAAGGTGGTCCGATAGAGAGCACCAACATAAAATTAAATAACATGCTAGTTAAGTTTTTTTTTTTGCGCAACCTAGTGCGCATGGAAACGAGCTCTTTTGTCCCCGAGCGTTTTCGCCCCAGCTTGTTCGTCCGGGCTCGTCCTTTCAGGCGTGTTCGTCCTTTTGATTGATCTCATTTCTTTTAAAATCAAATTTGGAGCACTATGAAGGCATATTAAAATAAAGGACGATACTGAACTCTTCACGAAGGAAATAGCAGTACTCGGATAGTTTCACAGCCTAAACATGTTTTGCTTTAACTCTTTACCACACAATGTCGCCTTTTAACGACCCTGGGAAAGAAGCCTTTTGAAAACATTGTGGGAAAGGGAGAAAATGCTGGTAACCAGCATTTTCTCCTTTTCCCACAATGTTTTCTACCCTATAAAAGAAAAATTGCACTATTTGAGCCACATTGAAATCGTCGTATGCAAATGCTTTCAATTTGGACAAGGCTAAAATTTTGCCGTTTGGTAAAGAGTTAAAGGACATTTTGCGAGCAAATCTATGTTAGACCGTATTTCAAGGGTTCAGTCTGCAATTCCAATAAATGATACTACAAGAAATGCCGACTATATGCAACTAGCGAGGCAGAAGAAACGAACGTCACTGTCAGTCCCCAAACCACTTCTTCTGCAAAGTGTACAGAAACGTATTTTCGCGATGGGATATCATAATATATCATAATCGTCGAACGAGCCATGGGAAAGTGGTCGTTGAATTGGTAGCCTACGTCGAACTATAAGCCTACAGACTTGATTTAACAAGCGGTTGGTATGGATCCAAAATCCAACTGCATATTCCATGCAGTCTGATCTTAATTTATGCCATCCGCTAAAGCCCCTGTTTTCGCCTGTGGCGCAGAAAGGGTAAAGTGTTATTGTTTTTTTTTAAATTTTATCCAGGGTTATACTCGTGCTAACCTGATGTTAAGTAATGCATATTATAAACCAGCTTACATACTTCAAAGATTTTAGGAGCCCAAATCAAAATAAATTTGAAAATTTTCCATGTTTATCCGAACCAATTTTCACTTCTGGGTAGTCTTTGATAAAAGTTAATCTTTCAGTTAAATCCCACATATCAAATGTTTTATTGTTTTTACTTATACATGACTATGCTTGTATGTTTTCAAGAAAAAATAACTGTTTTATGGTTGCCATGGAAACTGTAATTGTGTGAAAATCTGAACTCGACGACCTATTCTTTTTTTGTTGAATTTGAAAAGAAGATACCTCAAGGATTCTATACAGAAAAAATGGACAAAATCTGCAGAACTCCTAGTTTTTTCGGCATTTTTGTGAATACAAAATTGCTAAACGATGACCCTTTCTGAAAAAAAATCTGAATGGGATTCAAATTTATTTTCTGAATGTTAGATCAGAATGTACAAATATTTAGCTCTGATTTGATATAAATTATAAAATTAAACTTGTCTGGCAATGCTATAATCATTTTTAAGCAAAAGTCACATTTTTTAAGAATTTGGGGGTATACTGTTACCATGGAAACAGGCATTTAACAAGAAAACGAATTCGTCAACATATCATTTTCTTTTTATTTTTGTATTCAGCATAAAATTTTACATAATCTATGTGAAAACAAAGAATTTCTATGGAAGAATTAAAACTCTAGAAAACGTCCTTAAATGACATTAACGTCATGGCGTGCTTCGGGTAGTCGTTATGATAGTTGTAAAAGGAGTCATATCAAGTATGTTTGTAGATCAATTTGTCTTAAACTTTCCAATTTTGTCCTTTATGAATGGAACTTGCACATATGAAAATCTAAGTGTAAAAGCGCTAGTAGTTTTGTTTTAATTAACAAATTCCACGAACTGTTTGCTCAGCCCTCGTACCTTCTTAAGGATTCGCGAGGTCTAGGATGTATTTAACGATTTCTACATAAGAATGCAGATGAGCCTGTTTGTAAAAAAAAACTTGGACACAAAAATCGAACATAGATATTGACAAGAATGGGTGGAACCAACTTTTATACCATTTTTAGTGACAAGGGACACATACATACATTGGTTCCAATTTTGTATAAATCATCGTATTCTTAGAGGCATTATTTGCCATGTAATAAGGCAATTGGATTTTATTTCTTGATTGCAACACAAAAATATGCACTCAACCCTTATAGTTCCACTCGCTATTCGCTTGAATCAATTTTTAAAAATGGGGAAAAAAAAAAAAAAAAAATGCAATAGTAAGCACGAGTTATTTTTCTTTAATGGCGCGCGTCTAAATGCACACTTGAGTTTTAGTCTTGAAACTTGTATTTTCAATTGGAGACGGCCATCACGCCGCTTCGAAATCAATACTTCCAATGATTTTTGAAACAAATTAGACATTTCTGATACCCTAAATCTGGTCAACTATCTTTACTTGAGGCTAAGCAGACGACACGTTCATTTGATTGACATTTTTATTGGTATACTGCTCAATATATACATGTACATGCATACCGTTGACAGACCTGTTTTCGAGGGGTAGATCAGGCTACCTGTTTTCCATCCCCACACGATCCGAATTTTCTTGCAAACTGTGAATGACACCACTGTTAAACGTGAACCGCTGATTTGTATGTAAACAACTGTGCAACAGCTATTAATTTACAAACTGCGATATAAACAAGGAAATAGAAATGTTTCTAAAGGAAACGTCGTTTTAACTGACAAATTTCTTATTTGATCTAATTACCTTTTTTTTCTGATCAATAGACAGCTGTTTATCGTGCTTTCCTACGTTTAAATCCTCTCGCCGACCAAACTGAGAATAATTCAGTCACAAAACAGGAAATCAACTTCGTTTCCATGAATAGAATTTTTTGTTTAAATAGCGCAATGAATTGAACTCAGTGACGTGGATTTCATAGAAATCGGCTGCTGACGTATCGAGTGATGTAACTGATGACGTCGGTCATTAAAATCCTCGAATCACTATTGGCACGGTGTATTTTCTACGTTTGGGGTTGCAAATAAAGATAATAACCATTTTTGTTCAGGTTTATTTCTTTTCTTTTATTTTTAAGTTTACCATCCAAAAGAAATCAATTTATCCGTATTGGCTTGATTCAGTGATGGAAATCTTGAAATAGCACATTAGGAGCTTGCATGAAATCTAAAATGAGACGAAACACGATAACTTGGAAAAAAAAAAACGAAAATAGTCCCATTGCATTCATCGGAAAATGGCATGACGTTTTTTCGTTACATAACCCGATTTTGACCAATCAAAAAACGTAATATATAACGAGTGCAATTATCGATTAATGAGTGCAATTATCAATTAATTACAAATTACCTGAAACATAATAATGCCATTCATACGGACCTTGACAGCAACAACATGCTAACAATCTCCTCATTCTTTTTAAAATGCATAGTTATAAATGTCTAACCTCATAAAAGCCCGACCCACTCTTAGCGATGTCAGAAACTTTATATCTTTAAATTCAAAGTTCTAAAGAAATGTGCAATGGAGACAAGAAACCTAGTAAAATTCGATGAAAAATGGGAAAATTTGAGTATTTTTTAAATTCTAAATGAATAACATGGTAATAAACCTTTTTATTGTCTATTCTACTGTTTTCAAACGCTAGGAAGATTCGAACCCTTTTAATTATTTTGCCCTTACACAATCAATTTTTGTTGTTGTTGTTTTGCTTTTTTCCATTCTTTTTGCAAATAAACGTCATGTTTTTGTCCTTTTGGTACACCACAGGCCTTTGAAGCTTCATTGGTCTTTCACGGAACACTGAAATTTTTCTTCAATTATCAAATTGGTAGGAGGAAACTGGGCCAGAGTGTGATAATGCCTTCCGGGAACTTATTATTCTAAACTTTGGGTTTTATAGGGTTTTTAAACATAAAGAGAAATTTTTGGGGTACAGGTCAATTTTCCACATACCTAACAAGCTAATCCCTGAATGCCAACCCCTTACCCCAGACCAATTTTACTAAAAGTTCAACCTTCAATTGGAAAAGATGACATTTTTGGGCACGAACTTAAGTAGATTCATTCGCAGTTGAGAGAATTTCCCCCAAGATTTGCGACACGATTCTGAAACTCCTGCCCATTACCTTAATGTCTTCCAGCAAGGCTGGAACTTGCAAATGTCCAGATATGCCCTCTAAACACAGACTTACTGTTTCTGCAAAATTAATGTGACTGTTGTTTTACCAAATGCCACCCTTGCATTCTGGAACGAACCGTATTTCGTACTGTAGGTCGCTTTCAGTCTGGTCCTCTATCTCAATGGTTAACTACCATTATGTGGAATTGGTAACCACTTCGAAAGTGACCCACCACCAGAAGGGTATCTTAGCTCTCTACAAATAAGGGCAAGGGTGGGTATCCCTTTTCTTTACATTGTTTAGGGCTTTGAAATCCATATACCATTTCACACTAGCTCTCCTTTCCCTTATCAAACTGGAAGAGTTAATTCTGAAGTTAAAGGAGTTATCTCCTCCTGCATTCAGCATTTTATCGGACTAAACTCTCCTCTTGCCACGTTCATTTCTTATTTAACGGATTGTGCATTAAACATTTCAAGTTTTTGTGCTCTACACTTTAAAGTTACCCAAATGAAAGTCTACCTGATATCTGATTAAAAAATATGTAAAATATATTGATTGCTCCAGTGTTTAGTTATTTTTAGGACTTTTAAATGATCAGGCAGTTATTTCCCATCCATATTTACCTTGGTTTGGGCAATTCTCGCATTCTTCTGAATTACCCATCGTACTGGATGGGCTTGGGAGAATTCATGGGCAGATTCTATCCCAAAAGTGTATCCTATTCAAAGTTTGACAATTTTCAGATTCAATGTGCAAATAGATAAATGCCTTTATTTAGGTATAATTTTTTTTTTTTTTTGAAATATAGACAGAGGACATGTAAAATTGATTCGAATTGTTACTGCAACAACAACTCACCAACTGCACAGAATTCGGAGGAATTATTGTGTTTCTCCTCAGTTTTAATACAGGCTGTCAAAAAGTATTAATGTATAGTGGAAAGTTCTAATGTACAGTAGAAAAAAAAAAAAAAAAAAAAAAAAATAAGGGGAACTTTCCCCCATCAGTTTAGTAGCATAAACCTCTTTGGGAAAAATGTAGGGGTGTCAAGTTAATAAAAAAAATCTTTGAAGAACATTACCTAACACTCGAGAGTTAATGTGCTTACTTGTTAACTAAAACAGTTGTAAGCTATAGATAAAACTGTCTAGATAGAAAAAAAAAAACATGTTGGCTATGTGTGTCAAAATCAGTCGATTTTTTTTTTAAATAAGGAACATGTCCTACTTTTGGGATACTATAATATTAATTACAAGTAACTACAGATACTTGCAAATAACAATTGGATTCTAAATCAATACCAGTGACTATTAATGTCTAAATAAAAGGAAAAGAACAGGGAAAACATCTGAAAAGTTGGAAATGTAGGAAATAAAGGATTGAAAAATGCGCTAATTGACTGAAAAATGTTGGAAAATAGGTATATAGGGTTACATATAATGTAATCCCTAGTTGGACTCTTATCAATGAAATCTCATAATTATGATGTAATTATGGACAAATATAGAATGGAAGAATTGTAAGCTATCAATAGTATCAGTATTTTAATGTTAAGTCTTATGCTAGATCTACACACAACTATGATTGACATTTGATTATTCAGTGAAATATTCGGAAAATTGAATCATTATTGGAAACTAATGGAAATATAGATTCCTTTCATAATGGTTCCATAATTTGGGAAAAAAATGTAGGTAAATGTATAAAATAGGGTGACAGCCTGTACATAACATCCCTGTGAAAAAAAAAAAAAAAAAAAAAAAAATTCAAGAGAAATTCCCAAATCCCTTTGGCATTCTGGTCAAGTCCCCCAAATCCCTGGTTTCAGATGGATAACCAGAAAAATAAAAATCTGTTCAAAACATCCTCCGAAAACCACATGGGCAACCGACCAATATTCTCCAAAGTTATTGGGGATAGGGACAGTAAATGTAAGCTTTAGTCTGACTTCCCCCCTCAACATTTATTATCTGTCTGAGAAGGGGCGGGGGGAACAAAAATTATCGAAATTGTCAGACGAAACAGAGGAGAAATAACAGCCATTAACAATAAAAATGTACTTCTCGTAAAAGTTTTACAATATGTGCCTGCTGAAAACTGAAACCGGAAACGGAAGTGAAATCTGCAGGCAAATGTAAAATACTGCCGTGGAAGTAGCAAAAGCGTGAAGAAAATGGGCAACCTAGGGCCAAAAAATGCAATAAGTCTCCCATATATCCCTTTCCTCACGCCGCACTGCTTGAACAAAACACGTTTTCAGCAAAAAATTCTTGCTAGCGGAGGTTATCTCTTTTGAATTATGCCCGATTATGGATCGAATTTTGGACGCTGCAGGGAAGTTGCAAACAAAATCTGCACTCTGAAATCCCAGTTTGCCGCTTCGAATTTATGAAAAACGCCTTGGGATATATATCAGAGTATCCCACGGAATTATCCTCATTCGCTGTCTTACTTGTGTAATCATGGTCTTCTATCAATTTCCAGGAAAAAAATCACCAGTCTGATTTCACTTTAGATATCTTTCTTTTCGCCCTAAAAAGCGAAAGGTTTGCTACCCCGGAGCACGCCGTAAAATCATTATTCTCACGCTTTTAAAAACACACATATTTCAAAATTGTCTTTTTCAAATTTCCTGAAATTAAGTCAACGCACTGGATGGCTCCAGTTGACGTTCTGTGCAAAATTTCTGATGTCACTTCCAAAGAAGAACGTAGTTTTTTGAGACCTATCGAAAGAAAAATCCGGTAACAATGGTGGTTTAGGAAGTGGTAGAAACTTGCGCAGCGATACAATTCTGTCTAAACTTAGGGCATAGTCCGTCTGAAACATTTTTTTAAAGAAGCTGGGGTGAAGCCATAATTGAAAATCTGCAGTATTCAAGTGGCATGCACAGTTGAAAAAACGGCGAAAGAGTATCGAAGATGACCCGACAGAGAGCACCGACATAACATCAAATAATATGCTACATGTAGTTAAACGACGTTAACGTCGTGCTCCGGGTAGCCATTATTATTGTTGTGAAAGGAGTCACAGCATCTAGGTTTTTAGATAGTTAGTCTGAAACTTTCCAATTTTGTCGGTTATGAACGAATCCTAAACATATGAAAATCTAAGTGTAAAAGCACCAACAGTTTTGTCTTAACAAATTCCACGAACTTTTTGCTCAGCCCTCGTACATGTCAAGATGTCAATGATTTTAAGATGCGTAGAAGGATAGGTCCCCGACCCTCACACATCCACATCAATGCACGGGGACAATAAACATTAACAGATATTAGCATAAAAATGTTTTAGCTCCACTGGCCATAAGCCCGCAGAGCTTATGTCATGGGTGGTTTTTGTCTGTCCGTCCGTCTGTTAGTCTTTTCTTGTTTGCGCGATAAAGTCTGCATTTTTGGTCGGATTTTCACGAAACTTTTACAGTTTGTTTATCTCATCAATAGCTTGAATCGTATTGATTTTGAAACAAAAAATCTGACAATCAGTGTGGGAAAAGTAGCCATTTAAAGTTAAAAATTCCAATTTCTTGTTTACGCGATAAAGTCCACATTTGGGGGTCGGACTTTCGTGAAACTTGCACGGATTGTATATCTCATCAATAGCTTGAACTTTACTGATTTTGGAAAAAAAGTCTGACAATCATTGTGGGAAAAGTAGCCATTTAAAATTTCAAAATTTCAATTTCTTGTTTACGCGATAAAGTCCACATTTGTGGTCAGATTTTCATGCAACTTGCGCAGTTTGTTTATCTCATCAATAGCTTGAACCCTATTGATTTTGAAAAAAAAAAAAAAAAAAAAAATCAGTATAGGAAAAGTAGCAAATTAGAAATAAAGATTTACAATTTCTGTTTACGTGATAAAGTCTGCATTTGTTGTCGGATTTTCGTGAAACTTGCACAATTTGTTTATGTCAGCAATAGGTTGAACCCTATTGATTTTGGGAAAAATAAAAAAAAAAAAAAAAAAAAAAAAATGAAAATCAGTATAGAAAAAGTAGCCAAAGAAATTTGAAAATTTACAATTCCTGTTTACGGAATAACGCCTGCATTTGTGGTTGAATGTTCATGAAACTTGCACAGTTGCTTTATATTATCAGTCGCTTGAACCCGACTGTTTCTGAAAAAAAAAAAAAAAAAAATGACAATCAGTATGGGAAAAGGAGTATTTAAAGTTGAAAATTTTCATTTCTTGTTTATGCAATTAAGTCTGATTGTAATGTCTCTTCGTTAACAATTGCTTGCTTGCTCCATATATTTTGTCTGGTTTTGAAAAATATTTTTCGCACACATGTGCTTCTTGATAAAAAAACAACTTACAAAGCCGATGTTTCAGACACAAGACTTAAATGTCCAGATCACAGTAGATGGTACATGCTTATATCGTGCATATATTGTCTCTCTCCGCGGAGCTGTTGTATATTTTATACTGATGGCTTTCTTTTTCCATTATTTTCAGTTCTAGCTTGGCTGTTTTCGAAGAAAACGTAGAGGTATTGTCATGGCCCTGTCGTCGGCTGCATCATTGTCGTCTTGCTAAAAACTCGGACATTTTATTATATTTCTATTACTACTGAATATAATTACTTTTATCTTGGAATAGCTATTAACTATCAAAAGGGAAACCGATACAACAGGGGCAGGGAACCATCAAATACCTTTGACGCAGTTATGCCCCTTTTTCTACTTAAAATTTTCACTGAAAATGAATCTATTTCTAAAAGCAACTGCAGATGAGCGTTGGCACCTGCATGTGGTGCTCTTGTATAATCTGTGGAACGTTGACAGAATCTTTCGAATGAAAAATGGTTTGCCAAACCGTTCAGAAACTTAAACTAAAAATGACAACACTTGGCGGCTAACACTTCAAAGAAAAATAAGACTCCAAGTATCACATCATTGCATCCTGGCAAACTGGTTATTTTTTCCCCATTATATTATTTTTCTTCTTTTTGAAATGTGAACCATGAATTTAAATTGCAATGGTCATTTGAATTACAATAACCGTTGGGTATAGAATTTGAATTACCGGATCATAAAATAAGATTTCATGGTTTGCCAAAACGAACCCTTTTCAAGATCTGAGATATGAACCAGAGAAAATTTGATCTGTCCAGTCAAAGTTATGGGACATAAAATTCATGTCGTATGTTTTAGAAGAAAACGTGTGTGACAAGCCGGGTACATTCAAATGTCGGGCGGGTAATTGTATTGATACTGGAATGATAAATGATAGCAAATGTGACTGCTACATACACTGCGATGATGAACAAGGTAAGACACCAGTATTACAAAATAATCCTTTTCAACCCATGTAAATTTGATAGTTATATTTTATGCAAATTCGGCCTCAATCATCGGAAATTAAGAGAGAGAGAGAGAGAGTCAGTCTCTGTGTGTGTGTGTGTGTGTGTGTGTGTGGGTGGGTGGGTGTTTAGGGTGGATATTTTTCATTTCATTTGATTTCAATTGGTCCGATATTGTTTCTTTTATGATCATTTGAAAAGACATGCGATGCAATAAAATTGTAAAATTTGTAAAATTGCTTTATAGGGGCATTATTTTTGTTAAACATAAATACTTTGGTTGATTATTTTACTGGGTACTTAACTCTTCTTATTATTTCAAAGAGTCAGTATTTACATCCAAGTATGTCAGCTGAAAATACTGGTTATTTATAAAGTGAATCTGTTGTTTGCTTTCATGTTACTTGGCGTCTGATACAGACTAGAAAGTTTTCTTTAATTTTCATTTCATATGTGTGCAAAAGAAACTCAAAAAGCCACATTCTTCTTTATCACCTAACTGTGAAGTGCTTGAGATCTAGTGTGATCGCTCACCAACCGCCGTCCGTCCATCCGTCTATTTGTCCGTACGGCCTCCCAAGAATGTATGACCAAGGTCGCCGTTGTTACTATACATGTATATAGCGAAAAATTACAGAAAGATTCTTCTCAAGAAAAGGACGTCAGATGGCGTTTAATTTTATTTCATTGGCTAGTATCATTATTACTACATAGGCTGTTAGCATAGGTTAACCCTTTGACTTATTTTACGAAAGTTAGAAATTCAGAATTCCGTGTTCTGGAAATTCATTTTGGGAAAGCTTGAGCGATATTTTCATCTAGAACCACAAGCCCTGGAGTCTTGATATTTTTATGTATCATTATCCAGTGGTTCTCTATCACAGTTTTGCATATAAACCTCTAAACCTATACGTTGTATGTTTTTCTTTATATTGGTCCTTAATCAAATTTGTACAAATGTTGCCAAGTTTGTTTGTAGCATCGATGAAATTGATATTTTAGTTTTGTCATATCTTATGTCAACACTTAAAAAGATTTGGACGCAAGCTTTGAGCTAAAACAATTCTTTTTCTTCTACTTATGGCAATGTGCCATTTATAGAACTAAAATTAGTTATGATACACAGTGTGATATCGAGATCACACATATATGCTCGCTTGCACACCTACAGTCACCCGTGCAAATGTTCATCCGCCAAAATTGCAGAGAGAGAGAGAGAGAGAGAGAGAGAGGGGGATTGTAGGAGGTACGTCAGTGATATTTAAAAAAAAAAAAAAAACAACAGGAAGATAGAACTCGTTAAGCTTTGATCGTTTGCTGAATGAACAAGTATAAATATTTAGATTTCGACAAGTATCTTACTATTCTTGGGAAAGAAAGATACCTTAAATAGTGTGTTAAGGTTTACCTGTTTTGGAAAAAAATTGCATTGCTTGATATACAGTTTTTTTTCTGATAACATGGTTACAGGAACATTTCAAACGATAATACTAGTTTGTCTTCGAAGCACCACAATTACCGGGAGGTGATTGGATATTATATATTGAATACAAATTATGCATCAATGAGCTACCTTGTATGAATAATTTGAAACCGTCTTTTGTCCAACAAGCAATATATTTATGACCCTGTAAAAAGCGTGTTCAAAAATGTCTCTCGGGTAAAAGATTGTCTCGAGAAGAAGTGAAAATGCAAAAAGATAATAAGGGTAACCCAGTCAGTGTGCGGTTATGCACGTTTGTATGTGTACTAGAATCGTGTCTGGTAATGACTTCATCATACGTGATGGGATGTGAAAATCATTCAGGAGAAATGATCCCATTATGACGAGATATGTGCAATTACCTTTTCACTAGCTGAAAGGCCGAGTCATGCTAAGGCCTTAAAAGTGTGTGCCTTGGCTGTAGTAGATGTAATGTTTGATGGGATTTTAAAATCATTTTGCGCTAATGATTATCATGAAAAAAACACTGAGTCACGTGTAAGAACATTAGCGCTGACTCGAGGAAAACCATAAAGACAATACCTGTAAGGTTTTGTATATAGTACCGTCTGCTTGTACGAGGGCTGTTCGATAAATGCGTTGAATTTTGCGGCTAAAACCACGTTTCTGGATATTTTAAGCCCAAACTGTGCCAATAATAGCATAATACGAACTTGATACAGAAACTTTGCAGCTTTAAAATACTTAAAACGCAAAATATTTGTAAGCATAGTAACCCTTGTAAAAGGCATTACCGGGCTCAAATTTTCTCCCGATTCGAAACATGTAATTTTGAGTAAAATGTACATTCAGGAATGTGTAAAAATGCCGCCAATTGTAGAAACGATCAAATAGCATCATAACGGCATTTCTGTAAAACTTTATAGTAGTAACACTTCAGGTTACTGTAACAACATAGTTTTAGTCATTTTAGAGCAAGGTAATTTTTGACGCAGTAACGTCTTCATTGTATGTTGAATTTCACGCATTAATAACACTTTGCGTTGAACTCGGCAAATACAAAGAAACAGACCATAGAAATGAGTTAGGAGTCGACATTTTCAAGTTCATGTATATTTTATTTGTCTAAAAGTGGCATGAGTTATTAAAGAATGATTGGGAACATCGCTTAAAGATGATCCTCGTGAAGGACGGCCGATTAGCGTAACGGCGTCAATTTTGGCAACTGCGCATTACAAGGTGAGTAATGACAGGTAGGTTACAGCATGTGTCATATCAGCCGACTTAGGTGTGTCTTGTTCCACAGTTCAAGTATTTCCTTACAAAGGACCTAGAAACTACTAAACTGAACAAACGCTGGGTTTTGGGGGAATTATATAGAAAAAGTACACCAAATCTCTTGACTTGTCATGATGTTGACGTTATTTTTTCTAATCCAGTGCCAGACAACGTACGTTTACGCGTGTTTTGTAATTCTCTGTTAAAAATGTATTTCTCTATGAATTTCAGTGAGATTTGGAAGATATTTCGGGTAAAGATTGCTTAATATACATGCTAAAAATGATCTCAATTTGTTTGTTAGCTCTATTTTTACAACAAAATTGCCCGAATTTATTGAACAGCCCTAGTATAACAACTTCCGTTTGAAAATCTTTCGGCGTCTAACCTCCAAATAGCTCGTCGCTTGTGTTAAATACTTATTTGTTGTCCGTGCTCTATCCCTGAACCACTTGCTTGATTGAGAACACACGCACGCGCACGCACGCACATACGTATACACATAGAGAGAATAACCGTTCAAGACTTATGATTAGCTTAAATGTCCTACTACATGATACAGTTGTAGTGAGGTAGACACTTCAACTTTCGTCGCTAAATATATGACTTTTTTTGTCTTTATCTGTCTTTTTTTTGGGGGGGGGGGGGGTATCTTGATTCAAGTGGGGGAAGTTAAAAAATCAGGTGATATGGACATCAGAGATCAGACTTCCATTCTCTGCAATTTTATCTACGTTCACAAAACTTAATTTTTTCACCCATAGTGGATAGAGTGCTACGATTTAAGCGTTTTTTTTTTTTTTTTTTATAAGAGATCTGTTAGTGTTCTTTTCCTGGCAGTAATTAGCTTATTCTTCTCATTCTTCTCATTGTTCAATTGCAACAGATGCTTTGAGTAATAACATTTATCGCTCAAACTGTAACAACAACAACAACAACAACAACAAAAATTATTTATAAACAAGAGGGTTCTCAAGAAATTTGCTTTTGAAGCATAAAATGTATTAGATGTGGACTGAGTATGATATCATGAAGAATACTATGGTTTCCAGCAAGAACTAGCAAACAGTATAGGTTTCTATCAACATCAGTTGTGTAGTGGGAAAAAAAAAAAAAAAAAAATACAGGGTTGACGAAAAAGGGTTTGTAATAATAGTGCAGGATAGACCAAAACTGCAACTATAGCAATTGAAAAAAAAAAAAAAAAAAACCCACACACTTTAAGACTAATGATTCACTTTAAGACTAATGATTAGCTTAAACGTCCCACTACGTGGTATTGTCGTAGGTCAGGTTAAGATGCAGATAAGAGACCAGACTTAACATTCTGTGCAGTCTGATCTGCATCGTCGGAAAAACTAAATTTTTTCACCCATAGTGGATAAATTGTTACAATGTAAACGTGTATTTCTATAAGAGACCTATTTGTCAGTGTTCCTTTCCTTACAGCAATTACCTTACTTGACATGAATATAAAGATGTTATTATTGTTCGACTGATAGAAATGCTTTGAGTAATTACAATGTACATCTGCTGCTCTAATTGTTATAGGACTACCTTTCGTTGAATGCTCATCAGCTCAGTCTGAGTCAGCATTCGTTTTCTCACTTACAGAAACCGAAGTATCAAGTACTGGTGTACCATCACAACCTGAAGCAAGTACCCCAGGAAAGACTTCTTCGCCAGGAGAACCCACAGCTAAATCGAGTGCAATAACAGGATCACAAACCCAGCACACTTCACGAAGTGAAGGGACATCCGCACAACCTGGACCATCGACTTCTCGTCCTCCAGCACCACCAGGAGCAACCTCTGTAGGGACCATTGCCACTCCGACAATATCTAGCTCTGGCAAATCATTCTCTTTAAGCGGAATATCTTCAGCATTAACAACTCAAGCCAGTAAGGAGCATTTTTTATGATTGTTTCATATTCAAATCACTGTCGCCAAAAATAAAGTTTAATTCAAGAGATGTATTATTCTGTAAAAGAAGTCTTCATAATGATTGATTAATGAAACAAAGACATCCTGTTAGGAAAATTCAATTGATGACACATTTTTTCATATGTACAGCATACGATATGGAAACAGTGTAAAAAATTCAAAGGAGATAAGTCCATTCCAGTCCTTTCTTTCTGTTTTTCTTTGTAATAAATCCAAAAGAATGTCCATATAAATGATAACTACGACAGTTTCGAATAACAATCTTGCAAGATTACTTCCTTACCTATTTCTGTTTAATTGTTTCTCGTGTTGAAGGCTTTTGGGGCCAGATCTTTACAACTATCCATACAAATTTGGAAGACCCAGAAGTGTATTGCTTGGAAGTGTTTTGCAACGGGTAACAAGTTAGATGTTACAGTTGTGTGCTGTCAGAATCGTTGTCCTGATATTGTATAGGTTGCATAAGCAAATAAACTAAAGAGTTGCTAAATGACTGTTGCATGTATCAATGGATAACTTAAGGAAATAAAGAAAATGTCCAATCTTAGACGAAAGTTATGTTATTACTAGTAAGAATTGTCTCATGCAATCTAAACGAAATAGAGTTGCTTCCAATTTTACTTCTTGTTTGGAGTTGATAAACTAGTTTATAAACTCAGTCAAATGAAAAAAAAAAATATGGGATGAAACAAACACTTTTGATCGATATGAAAGCGTAGAGGAGGTTTGGAACAAAGGAACTTAATTTTCAAATGTACACAGTCGATTGCAGAAGCCATATATTTACTCCCTGTGAAAAGAATTGGGTATGTAACGCCACAGAGCCGTTCACTTTCACTTTTCTGTCTGCATATTTCTTCGTTTTAAAGTTATATGATTACATGCAAGCGTCCAGTTTAAAGGATATTCCTTTTGATATTCTACAGAGCAATGTGAACGTCGTAATATTACCTCACCAGAGGTAGATGGTGTTAGCATCAGTAGTGAAGGCTTTGATGGTGATGTTGATAATCTATTGAGCGGAGATGAGGTGACCATTTCTGGAATAGAACCCGAGGCAGTGCTTACTATCACATTTAACGAGCCAGAAGTTGTCATGGATTTCATATTAAGCTTTACCTACATAGAGTCAGTAACTGTGGTGTTCATAACAGAAAGTGGGGAAGAAGTTCCGAAGGTAAATTAGTAACATCTTATTTTGCCACTGTGACAAAAATAAGGTGATTTATGTATTACTATTTCTCTTTTTATTGTTATCGAGTAGAAAGAGCAGCAACTATGACATTCTAGATCAGGCTTGATATCTAGATATTGATTGTTTGATGCTATGACAAATTGTAACAACTATACTCACATGCATATAAAATGACCAGAGAAAACGGATGAAATGATCAGCAACCCTGCTCTTGTATGGTACACATTTATATAAAACACAGGGCTACCTAAGTCACTCTTAATCTGTATTCGGCCATCACGCATTCCCTTCATTTTGCTGTGTCGAGAATAAACAGTCTTTGTTTTGAAATTCGACTTGAGTATTTTCGAGAAACTGAAGTGGAATCTTAATGATATTTTCCTGAATGAGAAGGATCATGCGTTTTCCTGCTACATTAAGAAAGACGGAGTTTTACATGTTTGGCATTTCTTTTTATCATTCTTGTTATTTCCAATGTAACGAAATAATGCTCCGGATTTGCAACTACTTACCCAATTTATAGCTGCCTCTTTGTATCTTCATTATTTGCCATTTTCGTGAATAGTCAAAGTTTTAGATAGGGTATCCGAAGTTAAACGATATTAGATATTTTATCATCAGTTGACTTGTATTGCAGGATTTTGTTGTGGAGAATCCAGAAGAGACTTCAACGATAAATGCATTGTTGCCCGAAGTTTCTGCAGAACCAATTGAAAAGATTTTAATCCGTGATATTAGTGTGACAGAAAGTGTTCCAGAGGGTGAAGAGCCCACAGCATCTGTCGTGTCTTTGACAGTGTGTGTGAAGCCTAAAGGTAATCTGAAATTCTACTGTCTGAGGGTAGTATTTTGTCGCATGTATTTATTTGGAAACAGTGTTTGTGGTATATTTCAAATTTCCGGCTGAAAGTTCAACATTTATAACAGATTTTAGCAGCTGAGTGTCTTTATGTAACACTAACAATACTTTCTGCAATGTGGCATTTAGGATCTTGTATAGTTGGCATTTGAGATAAAATTGAATTAAAAGAGTCTAGAAAAAAGTTATTAAGCTAATCTTTGGCGAGTTAATAACATATTTTGATGGACGAGTTTAATACAATTTTACCTAAAATGCAAAAGAGTGCGAGATTCTTTTAAAACAATCACATAGCTGTATATCGATGGAAAACTATAGATCATGCTGTAATAAAACACAGGCCTTCATGTACATTGTGTATTAAAATTTACATGAAGCGCTTCGCTTTGTTGAAAGATACATTACGGACGAAAACTAGTTTCAAAGAAAGTTGCATATGATAATTTTGCTTTGAACTAAACATGATAAAATTTCCAGCTTTGTCACGTCCGACTACGTGATATTGTCGTGGTCAAATAAAAATGAAGATCAGAGATTAAACTTCACATTCCGAGCAGTCCGATTTAAATCGTTGGCAAAACTGAATAAATAGTGGATAAAGTGTTTACAATGTAAGCGCTTATTGGTACAAGAGACGTATTTGTCAATGTTCTTTACCTGACAGGAAATATGAGCTTACTTTGGAGGACTATAAAGTTGTTGTTGTCATTGTTCGACTAAAGGAAATGCTTTGAGTAATTACATCTATTGCTCAAACTGTCACAGGACTACCTTCCACTGAATGCTCATCAGCTCAGTCTGAGTCAGCGTTCAATTTCTCACTTACAGAAACAGGAGTATCAAGTACTGGTGTACCATCAGAATCTGAAGCAAGTACCCCAGGAAAGACTTCTTCTCCAGGAGGACCTACAGCTAAATCGAGTGCAATAACAGGATCGCAATTCCAGTCCACTGCACGAAGTGAAGGGACATCCGCACAACCTGGACCATCGACCTCTGGTCCTCCAGCACCACCAGGAGCAACCTCTGTAGGCACCGTTCCCACTCCGACAATATCAAGCACTGGCAAATCATTCTCTTTAAGCGGAATATTTTCAGCATCAACAACTCAACCAAGTAAGGAGCATTTTTTATGATTGTTTCATATTCAAATGGCTGTCGCCAAAAATAAAGTTTAATTCAAAAGGTGTATTATTCTGTGAAAAAAAAAAAAACAGTTTAGATGATGATTGATAAATGAGAAAAAAGACATCCTGTTAGGAAAATTAAATTGTTTACGCATGTTTTCATATGTGCAGCGTACGATATGGAAACAGTGTAGAAGAAATTCAAAGGTGATAATTCCATTCCTGTCCTTTCTTCCTGTTTTTCTTGGTAATAAATCGAAAAGAATGTCCATATAAGTTGTAAGTACGACATTTTCGAATAACGATCTTGCAAGATTACTTCCTTACCTATTTCTGTTTAATTGGGTCTCGTGTTGAAGGCTTTTGGGGGCCAGATCTTTACAACTATCCATACAAATTCGGAAGACCCAGAAGTGTATTGCTTGGAAGTGCTTTGCAACGGGTAACAAGTTAGATGTTACAATTGTGTGCTGTCAGTATCGATGTCATGATATTGCCGAGGTTGCATAAGGTTTAACAAATAAACTAAAGAGTTGCTAAATGACTGTTGCATGTATCAATGGATAACGTGAGGAAATAAAGAAAATGTCCAGTCTTAGACGAAAGCTATGTTATTGCTAGTAAGAATTGTCTTATGCAATCTAAAGAAAGTAGAGTTGCTTAAAAATTTTAGTTCTTGTTTGGAGTTGATAAACTAGTTTATAAGCTCAGTCAAATGAAAAAAAAAAATATGGGATGAAACAAACACTTTTGATCGATATGAAAGCGTAGAGGAGGTTTGGAACAAAGGAACTTAATCTTCAAATGTACACAGTCGATTGCAGAAGCCATATATTTACTCCCTGTGAAAAGAATTGGGTATGTAACGCCACAGAGCCGTTCACTTTCACTTTTCTGTCTGCATATTTCTTCGTTTTAAAGTTATATGATTACATGCAAGCGTCCAGTTTAAAGGATATTCCTTTTGATATTCTACAGAGCAATGTGAACGTCGTAATATTACCTCACCAGAGGTAGATGGTGTTAGCATCAGTAGCGAAGGCTTTGATGGTGATGTTGATAATCTATTGAGCGGAGATGAGGTGACCATTTCTGGAATAGAACCCGAGGCAGTGCTTACTATCACATTTAACGAGCCAGAAGTTGTCATGGATTTCATATTAAGCTTTACCTACATAGAGTCAGTAACTGTGGTGTTCATAACAGAAAGTGGGGAAGAAGTTCCGAAGGTAAATTAGTAACATCTTATTTTGCCACTGTGACAAAAATAAGGTGATTTATGTATTACTATTTCTCTTTTTATTGTTATCGAGTAGAAAGAGCAGCAACTATGACATTCTAGATCAGGCTTGATATCTAGATATTGATTGTTTGATGCTATGACAAATTGTAACAACTATACTCACATGCATATAAAATGACCAGAGAAAACGGATGAAATGATCAGCAACCCTGCTCTTGTATGGTACACATTTATATAAAACACAGGGCTACCTAAGTCACTCTTAATCTGTATTCGGCCATCACGCATTCCCTTCATTTTGCTGTGTCGAGAATAAACAGTCTTTGTTTTGAAATTCGACTTGAGTATTTTCGAGAAACTGAAGTGGAATCTTAATGATATTTTCCTGAATGAGAAGGATCATGCGTTTTCCTGCTACATTAAGAAAGACGGAGTTTTACATGTTTGGCATTTCTTTTTATCATTCTTGTTATTTCCAGTGTAACGAAATAATGCTCCGGATTTGCAACTACTTACCCAATTTATAGCTGCCTCTTTGTATCTTCATTATTTGCCATTTTCGTGAATAGTCAAAGTTTTAGATAGGGTATCCGAAGTTAAACGATATTAGATATTTTATCATCAGTTGACTTGTATTGCAGGATTTTGTTGTGGAGAATCCGGAAGAGACTTCAACGATAAATGCATTGTTGCCCGAAGTTTCTGCAGAACCAATTGAAAAGATTTTAATCCGTGATATTAGTGTGACAGAAAGTGTTCCAGAGGGTGAAGAGCCCACAGCATCTGTCGTGTCTTTGACAGTGTGTGTGAAGCCTAAAGGTAATCTGAAATTCTACTGTCTGAGGGTAGTATTTTGTCGCATGTATTTATTTGGAAACAGTGTTTGTGGTATATTTCAAATTTCCGGCTGAAAGTTCAACATTTATAACAGATTTTAGCAGCTGAGTGTCTTTATGTAACACTAACAATACTTTCTGCAATGTGGCATTTAGGATCTTGTATAGTTGGCATTTGAGATAAAATTGAATTAAAAGAGTCTAGAAAAAAGTTATTAAGCTAATCTTTGGCGAGTTAATAACATATTTTGATGGACGAGTTTAATACAATTTTACCTAAAATGCAAAAGAGTGCGAGATTCTTTTAAAACAATCACATAGCTGTATATCGATGGAAAACTATAGATCATGCTGTAATAAAACACAGGCCTTCATGTACATTGTGTATTAAAATTTACATGAAGCGCTTCGCTTTGTTGAAAGATACATTACGGACGAAAACTAGTTTCAAAGAAAGTTGCATATGATAATTTTGCTTTGAACTAAACATGATAAAAATTTCCAGCTTTGTCACGTCCGACTACGTGATATTGTCGTGGTCAAATAAAAATGAAGATCAGAGATTAAACTTCACATTCCGAGCAGTCCGATTTAAATCGTTGGCAAAACTGAATAAATAGTGGATAAAGTGTTTACAATGTAAGCGCTTATTGGTACAAGAGACGTATTTGTCAATGTTCTTTACCTGACAGGAAATATGAGCTTACTTTGGAGGACTATAAAGTTGTTGTTGTCATTGTTCGACTAAAGGAAATGCTTTGAGTAATTACATCTATTGCTCAAACTGTCACAGGACTACCTTCCACTGAATGCTCATCAGCTCAGTCTGAGTCAGCGTTCAATTTCTCACTTACAGAAACAGGAGTATCAAGTACTGGTGTACCATCAGAATCTGAAGCAAGTACCCCAGGAAAGACTTCTTCTCCAGGAGGACCTACAGCTAAATCGAGTGCAATAACAGGATCGCAATTCCAGTCCACTGCACGAAGTGAAGGGACATCCGCACAACCTGGACCATCGACCTCTGGTCCTCCAGCACCACCAGGAGCAACCTCTGTAGGCACCGTTCCCACTCCGACAATATCAAGCACTGGCAAATCATTCTCTTTAAGCGGAATATTTTCAGCATCAACAACTCAACCAAGTAAGGAGCATTTTTTATGATTGTTTCATATTCAAATGGCTGTCGCCAAAAATAAAGTTTAATTCAAAAGGTGTATTATTCTGTGAAAAAAAAAAAAAAAAACAGTTTAGATGATGATTGATTAATGAGAAAAAAGACATCCTGTTAGGAAAATTAAATTGTTTACGCATGTTTTCATATGTGCAGCGTACGATATGGAAACAGTGTAGAAGAAATTCAAAGGTGATAATTCCATTCCTGTCCTTTCTTCCTGTTTTTCTTGGTAATAAATCGAAAAGAATGTCCATATAAGTTGTAAGTACGACATTTTCGAATAACGATCTTGCAAGATTACTTCCTTACCTATTTCTGTTTAATTGGGTCTCGTGTTGAAGGCTTTTGGGGGCCAGATCTTTACAACTATCCATACAAATTCGGAAGACCCAGAAGTGTATTGCTTGGAAGTGCTTTGCAACGGGTAACAAGTTAGATGTTACAATTGTGTGCTGTCAGTATCGATGTCATGATATTGCCGAGGTTGCATAAGGTTTAACAAATAAACTAAAGAGTTGCTAAATGACTGTTGCATGTATCAATGGATAACGTGAGGAAATAAAGAAAATGTCCAGTCTTAGACGAAAGCTATGTTATTGCTAGTAAGAATTGTCTTATGCAATCTAAAGAAAGTAGAGTTGCTTAAAAATTTTAGTTCTTGTTTGGAGTTGATAAACTAGTTTATAAGCTCAGTCAAATGAAAAAAAAAAATATGGGATGAAACAAACACTTTTGATCGATATGAAAGCGTAGAGGAGGTTTGGAACAAAGGAACTTAATCTTCAAATGTACACAGTCGATTGCAGAAGCCATATATTTACTCCCTGTGAAAAGAATTGGGTATGTAACGCCACAGAGCCGTTCACTTTCACTTTTCTGTCTGCATATTTCTTCGTTTTAAAGTTATATGATTACATGCAAGCGTCCAGTTTAAAGGATATTCCTTTTGATATTCTACAGAGCAATGTGAACGTCGTAATATTACCTCACCAGAGGTAGATGGTGTTAGCATCAGTAGCGAAGGCTTTGATGGTGATGTTGATAATCTATTGAGCGGAGATGAGGTGACCATTTCTGGAATAGAACCCGAGGCAGTGCTTACTATCACATTTAACGAGCCAGAAGTTGTCATGGATTTCATATTAAGCTTTACCTACATAGAGTCAGTAACTGTGGTGTTCATAACAGAAAGTGGGGAAGAAGTTCCGAAGGTAAATTAGTAACATCTTATTTTGCCACTGTGACAAAAATAAGGTGATTTATGTATTACTATTTCTCTTTTTATTGTTATCGAGTAGAAAGAGCAGCAACTATGACATTCTAGATCAGGCTTGATATCTAGATATTGATTGTTTGATGCTATGACAAATTGTAACAACTATACTCACATGCATATAAAATGACCAGAGAAAACGGATGAAATGATCAGCAACCCTGCTCTTGTATGGTACACATTTATATAAAACACAGGGCTACCTAAGTCACTCTTAATCTGTATTCGGCCATCACGCATTCCCTTCATTTTGCTGTGTCGAGAATAAACAGTCTTTGTTTTGAAATTCGACTTGAGTATTTTCGAGAAACTGAAGTGGAATCTTAATGATATTTTCCTGAATGAGAAGGATCATGCGTTTTCCTGCTACATTAAGAAAGACGGAGTTTTACATGTTTGGCATTTCTTTTTATCATTCTTGTTATTTCCAGTGTAACGAAATAATGCTCCGGATTTGCAACTACTTACCCAATTTATAGCTGCCTCTTTGTATCTTCATTATTTGCCATTTTCGTGAATAGTCAAAGTTTTAGATAGGGTATCCGAAGTTAAACGATATTAGATATTTTATCATCAGTTGACTTGTATTGCAGGATTTTGTTGTGGAGAATCCAGAAGAGACTTCAACGATAAACGCATTGTTGCCCGAAGTTTCTGCAGAACCAATTGAAAAGATTTTAATCCGTGATATTAGTGTGACAGAAAGTGTTCCAGAGGGTGAAGAGCCCACAGCATCTGTCGTGTCTTTGACAGTGTGTGTGAAGCCTAAAGGTAATCTGAAATTCTACTGTCTGAGGGTAGTATTTTGTCGCATGTATTTATTTGGAAACAGTGTTTGTGGTATATTTCAAATTTCCGGCTGAAAGTTCAACATTTATAACAGATTTTAGCAGCTGAGTGTCTTTATGTAACACTAACAATACTTTCTGCAATGTGGCATTTAGGATCTTGTATAGTTGGCATTTGAGATAAAATTGAATTAAAAGAGTCTAGAAAAAAGTTATTAAGCTAATCTTTGGCGAGTTAATAACATATTTTGATGGACGAGTTTAATACAATTTTACCTAAAATGCAAAAGAGTGTGAGATTCTTTTAAAACAATCACATAGCTGTATATCGATGGAAAACTATAGATCATGCTGTAATAAAACACAGGCCTTCATGTACATTGTGTATTAAAATTTACATGAAGCGCTTCGCTTTGTTGAAAGATACATTACGGACAAACACTAGTTTCAAAGAAAGTTGCATATAATAATTTTGCTTTGAACTAAACATGATAAAATTTCCAGCTTTGTCACGTCCGACTACGTGATATTGTCGTGGTCAAATAAAAATGAAGATCAGAGATTAAACTTCACATTCCGAGCAGTCCGATTTAAATCGTTGGCAAAACTGAATAAATAGTGGGTAAAGTGTTACAATGTAAGCGCTTATTGGTACAAGAGACGTATTTGTCAGTGTTCTTTACCTGATAGGAAATATGAGCTTACTTTGGAGGACTATAAAGTTGTTGTTGTCATTGTTCGACTAAAGGAAATGCTTTGAGTAATTACATCTATTGCTCAAACTGTCACAGGACTACCTTCCACTGAATGCTCATCAGCTCAGTCTGAGTCAGCGTTCAATTTCTCACTTACAGAAACAGGAGTATCAAGTACTGGTGTACCATCAGAATCTGAAGCAAGTACCCCAGGAAAGACTTCTTCTCCAGGAGGACCTACAGCTAAATCGAGTGCAATAACAGGATCGCAATTCCAGTCCACTGCACGAAGTGAAGGGACATCCGCACAACCTGGACCATCGACCTCTGGTCCTCCAGCACCACCAGGAGCAACCTCTGTAGGCACCGTTCCCACTCCGACAATATCAAGCACTGGCAAATCATTCTCTTTAAGCGGAATATCTTCAGCATCAACAACTCAACCAAGTAAGGAGCATTTTTTATGATTGTTTCATATTCAAATGGCTGTCGCCAAAAATAAAGTTTAATTCAAAAGGTGTATTATTCTGTGAAAAAAAAAAAAAAAAAAACAGTTTAGATGATGATTGATTAATGAGAAAAAAGACATCCTGTTAGGAAAATTAAATTGTTTACGCATGTTTTCATATGTGCAGCGTACGATATGGAAACAGTGTAGAAGAAATTCAAAGGTGATAATTCCATTCCTGTCCTTTCTTCCTGTTTTTCTTGGTAATAAATCGAAAAGAATGTCCATATAAGTTGTAAGTACGACATTTTCGAATAACGATCTTGCAAGATTACTTCCTTACCTATTTCTGTTTAATTGGGTCTCGTGTTGAAGGCTTTTGGGGGCCAGATCTTTACAACTATCCATACAAATTCGGAAGACCCAGAAGTGTATTGCTTGGAAGTGCTTTGCAACGGGTAACAAGTTAGATGTTACAATTGTGTGCTGTCAGAATCGATGTCATGATATTGCCGAGGTTGCATAAGGTTTAACAAATAAACTAAAGAGTTGCTAAATGACTGTTGCATGTATCAATGGATAACGTGAGGAAATAAAGAAAATGTCCAGTCTTAGACGAAAGCTATGTTATTGCTAGTAAGAATTGTCTTATGCAATCTAAAGAAAGTAGAGTTGCTTAAAAATTTTAGTTCTTGTTTGGAGTTGATAAACTAGTTTATAAGCTCAGTCAAATGAAAAAAAAAAATATGGGATGAAACAAACACTTTTGATCGATATGAAAGCGTAGAGGAGGTTTGGAACAAAGGAACTTAATTTTCAAATGTACACAGTCGATTGCAGAAGCCATATAGTTACTCCCTGTGAAAAGAATTGGGTATGTAACGCCACAGAGCCGTTCACTTTCACTTTTCTATCTGCATATTTCTTCGTTTTAAAGTTATATTATTACATGCAAGCGTCCAGTTTAAAGGATATTCCTTTTGATATTCTACAGAGCAATGTGAACGTCGTAATATTACCTCACCAGAGGTAGATGGTGTTAGCATCAGTAGTGAAGGCTTTGATGGTGATGTTGATAATCTATTGAGCGGAGATGAGGTGACCATTTCTGGAATAGAACCCGAGGCAGTGCTTACTATCACATTTAACGAGCCAGAAGTTGTCATGGATTTCATATTAAGCTTTACCTACATAGAGTCAGTAACTGTGGTGTTCATAACAGAAAGTGGGGAAGAAGTTCCGAAGGTAAATTAGTAACATCTTATTTTGCCACTGTGACAAAAATAAGGTGATTTATGTATTACTATTTCTCTTTTTATTGTTATCGAGTAGAAAGAGCAGCAACTATGACATTCTAGATCAGGCTTGATATCTAGATATTGATTGTTTGATGCTATGACAAATTGTAACAACTATACTCACATGCATATAAAATGACCAGAGAAAACGGATGAAATGATCAGCAACCCTGCTCTTGTATGGTACACATTTATATAAAACACAGGGCTACCTAAGTCACTCTTAATCTGTATTCGGCCATCACGCATTCCCTTCATTTTGCTGTGTCGAGAATAAACAGTCTTTATTTTGAAATTCGACTTGAGTATTTTCGAGAAACTGAAGTGGAATCTTAATGATATTTTCCTGAATGAGAAGGATCATGCGTTTTCCTGCTACATTAAGAAAGACGGAGTTTTACATGTTTGGCATTTCTTTTTATCATTCTTGTTATTTCCAGTGTAACGAAATAATGCTCCGGATTTGCAACTACTTACCCAATTTATAGCTGCCTCTTTGTATCTTCATTATTTGCCATTTTCGTGAATAGTCAAAGTTTTAGATAGGGTATCCGAAGTTAAACGATATTAGATATTTTATCATCAGTTGACTTGTATTGCAGGATTTTGTTGTGGAGAATCCAGAAGAGACTTCAACGATAAACGCATTGTTGCCCGAAGTTTCTGCAGAACCAATTGAAAAGATTTTAATCCGTGATATTAGTGTGACAGAAAGTGTTCCAGAGGGTGAAGAGCCCACAGCATCTGTCGTGTCTTTGACAGTGTGTGTGAAGCCTAAAGGTAATCTGAAATTCTACTGTCTGAGGGTAGTATTTTATCGCATGTATTTATTTGGAAACAGTGTTTGTGGTATATTTCAAATTTCCGGCTGAAAGTTCAACATTTATAACAGATTTTAGCAGCTGAGTGTCTTTATGTAACACTAACAATACTTTCTGCAATGTGGCATTTAGGATCTTGTATAGTTGGCATTTGAGATAAAATTGAATTAAAAGAGTCTAGAAAAAAGTTATTAAGCTAATCTTTGGCGAGTTAATAACATATTTTGATGGACGAGTTTAATACAATTTTACCTAAAATGCAAAAGAGTGTGAGATTCTTTTAAAACAATCACATAGCTGTATATCGATGGAAAACTATAGATCATGCTGTAATAAAACACAGGCCTTCATGTACATTGTGTATTAAAATTTACATGAAGCGCTTCGCTTTGTTGAAAGATACATTACGGACAAACACTAGTTTCAAAGAAAGTTGCATATAATAATTTTGCTTTGAACTAAACATGATAAAATTTCCAGCTTTGTCACGTCCGACTACGTGATATTGTCGTGGTCAAATAAAAATGAAGATCAGAGATTAAACTTCACATTCCGAGCAGTCCGATTTAAATCGTTGGCAAAACTGAATAAATAGTGGGTAAAGTGTTACAATGTAAGCGCTTATTGGTACAAGAGACGTATTTGTCAGTGTTCTTTACCTGATAGGAAATATGAGCTTACTTTGGAGGACTATAAAGTTGTTGTTGTCATTGTTCGACTAAAGGAAATGCTTTGAGTAATTACATCTATTGCTCAAACTGTCACAGGACTACCTTCCACTGAATGCTCATCAGCTCAGTCTGAGTCAGCGTTCAATTTCTCACTTACAGAAACAGGAGTATCAAGTACTGGTGTACCATCAGAATCTGAAGCAAGTACCCCAGGAAAGACTTCTTCTCCAGGAGGACCTACAGCTAAATCGAGTGCAATAACAGGATCGCAATTCCAGTCCACTGCACGAAGTGAAGGGACATCCGCACAACCTGGACCATCGACCTCTGGTCCTCCAGCACCACCAGGAGCAACCTCTGTAGGCACCGTTCCCACTCCGACAATATCAAGCACTGGCAAATCATTCTCTTTAAGCGGAATATCTTCAGCATCAACAACTCAACCAAGTAAGGAGCATTTTTTATGATTGTTTCATATTCAAATGGCTGTCGCCAAAAATAAAGTTTAATTCAAAAGGTGTATTATTCTGTGAAAAAAAAAAAAAAAAAAACAGTTTAGATGATGATTGATTAATGAGAAAAAAGACATCCTGTTAGGAAAATTAAATTGTTTACGCATGTTTTCATATGTGCAGCGTACGATATGGAAACAGTGTAGAAGAAATTCAAAGGTGATAATTCCATTCCTGTCCTTTCTTCCTGTTTTTCTTGGTAATAAATCGAAAAGAATGTCCATATAAGTTGTAAGTACGACATTTTCGAATAACGATCTTGCAAGATTACTTCCTTACCTATTTCTGTTTAATTGGGTCTCGTGTTGAAGGCTTTTGGGGGCCAGATCTTTACAACTATCCATACAAATTCGGAAGACCCAGAAGTGTATTGCTTGGAAGTGCTTTGCAACGGGTAACAAGTTAGATGTTACAATTGTGTGCTGTCAGAATCGATGTCATGATATTGCCGAGGTTGCATAAGGTTTAACAAATAAACTAAAGAGTTGCTAAATGACTGTTGCATGTATCAATGGATAACGTGAGGAAATAAAGAAAATGTCCAGTCTTAGACGAAAGCTATGTTATTGCTAGTAAGAATTGTCTTATGCAATCTAAAGAAAGTAGAGTTGCTTAAAAATTTTAGTTCTTGTTTGGAGTTGATAAACTAGTTTATAAGCTCAGTCAAATGAAAAAAAAAAAATATGGGATGAAACAAACACTTTTGATCGATATGAAAGCGTAGAGGAGGTTTGGAACAAAGGAACTTAATTTTCAAATGTACACAGTCGATTGCAGAAGCCATATAGTTACTCCCTGTGAAAAGAATTGGGTATGTAACGCCACAGAGCCGTTCACTTTCACTTTTCTATCTGCATATTTCTTCGTTTTAAAGTTATATTATTACATGCAAGCGTCCAGTTTAAAGGATATTCCTTTTGATATTCTACAGAGCAATGTGAACGTCGTAATATTACCTCACCAGAGGTAGATGGTGTTAGCATCAGTAGTGAAGGCTTTGATGGTGATGTTGATAATCTATTGAGCGGAGATGAGGTGACCATTTCTGGAATAGAACCCGAGGCAGTGCTTACTATCACATTTAACGAGCCAGAAGTTGTCATGGATTTCATATTAAGCTTTACCTACATAGAGTCAGTAACTGTGGTGTTCATAACAGAAAGTGGGGAAGAAGTTCCGAAGGTAAATTAGTAACATCTTATTTTGCCACTGTGACAAAAATAAGGTGATTTATGTATTACTATTTCTCTTTTTATTGTTATCGAGTAGAAAGAGCAGCAACTATGACATTCTAGATCAGGCTTGATATCTAGATATTGATTGTTTGATGCTATGACAAATTGTAACAACTATACTCACATGCATATAAAATGACCAGAGAAAACGGATGAAATGATCAGCAACCCTGCTCTTGTATGGTACACATTTATATAAAACACAGGGCTACCTAAGTCACTCTTAATCTGTATTCGGCCATCACGCATTCCCTTCATTTTGCTGTGTCGAGAATAAACAGTCTTTATTTTGAAATTCGACTTGAGTATTTTCGAGAAACTGAAGTGGAATCTTAATGATATTTTCCTGAATGAGAAGGATCATGCGTTTTCCTGCTACATTAAGAAAGACGGAGTTTTACATGTTTGGCATTTCTTTTTATCATTCTTGTTATTTCCAGTGTAACGAAATAATGCTCCGGATTTGCAACTACTTACCCAATTTATAGCTGCCTCTTTGTATCTTCATTATTTGCCATTTTCGTGAATAGTCAAAGTTTTAGATAGGGTATCCGAAGTTAAACGATATTAGATATTTTATCATCAGTTGACTTGTATTGCAGGATTTTGTTGTGGAGAATCCAGAAGAGACTTCAACGATAAATGCATTGTTGCCCGAAGTTTCTGCAGAACCAATTGAAAAGATTTTAATCCGTGATATTAGTGTGACAGAAAGTGTTCCAGAGGGTGAAGAGCCCACAGCATCTGTCGTGTCTTTGACAGTGTGTGTGAAGCCTAAAGGTAATCTGAAATTCTACTGTCTGAGGGTAGTATTTTATCGCATGTATTTATTTGGAAACAGTGTTTGTGGTATATTTCAAATTTCCGGCTGAAAGTTCAACATTTATAACAGATTTTAGCAGCTGAGTGTCTTTATGTAACACTAACAATACTTTCTGCAATGTGGCATTTAGGATCTTGTATAGTTGGCATTTGAGATAAAATTGAATTAAAAGAGTCTAGAAAAAAGTTATTAAGCTAATCTTTGGCGAGTTAATAACATATTTTGATGGACGAGTTTAATACAATTTTACCTAAAATGCAAAAGAGTGTGAGATTCTTTTAAAACAATCACATAGCTGTATATCGATCGAAAACTATAGATCATGCTGTAATAAAACACAGGCCTCCATGTACATTGTGTATTAAAATTTACATGAAGCGCTTCGCTTTGTTGAAAGATACATTACGGACGAAAACTAGTTTCAAAGAAAGTTGCATATGATAATTTTGCTTTGAACTAAACATGATAAAATTTCCAGCTTTGTCACGTCCGACTACGTGATATTGTCGTGGTCAAATAAAAATGAAGATCAGAGATTAAACTTCACATTCCGAGCAGTCCGATTTAAATCGTTGGCAAAACTGAATAAATAGTGGATAAAGTGTTACAATGTAAGCGCTTATTGGTACAAGAGACGTATTTGTCAGTGTTCTTTACCTGATAGGAAATATGAGCTTACTTTGGAGGACTATAAAGTTGTTGTTGTCATTGTTCGACTAAAGGAAATGCTTTGAGTAATTACATCTATTGCTCAAACTGTCACAGGACTACCTTCCACTGAATGCTCATCAGCTCAGTCTGAGTCAGCGTTCAATTTCTCACTTACAGAAACAGGAGTATCAAGTACTGGTGTACCATCAGAATCTGAAGCAAGTACCCCAGGAAAGACTTCTTCTCCAGGAGGACCTACAGCTAAATCGAGTGCAATAACAGGATCGCAATTCCAGTCCACTGCACGAAGTGAAGGGACATCCGCACAACCTGGACCATCGACCTCTGGTCCTCCAGCACCACCAGGAGCAACCTCTGTAGGCACCGTTCCCACTCCGACAATATCAAGCACTGGCAAATCATTCTCTTTAAGCGGAATATCTTCAGCATCAACAACTCAACCAAGTAAGGAGCATTTTTTATGATTGTTTCATATTCAAATGGCTGTCGCCAAAAATAAAGTTTAATTCAAAAGGTGTATTATTCTGTGAAAAAAAAAAAAAAAACAGTTTAGATGATGATTGATTAATAAGAAAAAAGACATCCTGTTAGGAAAATTAAATTGTTTACGCATGTTTTCATATGTGCAGCGTACGATATGGAAACAGTGTAGAAGAAATTCAAAGGTGATAATTCCATTCCTGTCCTTTCTTTCTGTTTTTCTTGGTAATAAATCGAAAAGAATGTCCATATAAGTTGTAAGTACGACATTTTCGAATAACGATCTTGCAAGATTACTTCCTTACCTATTTCTGTTTAATTGGGTCTCGTGTTGAAGGCTTTTGGGGCCAGATCTTTACAACTATCCATACAAATTCGGAAGACACAGAAGTGTATTGCTTGGAAGTGCTTTGCAACGGGTAACAAGTTAGATGTTACAATTGTGTGCTGTCAGAATCGATGTCATGATATTGCCGAGGTTGCACAAGGTTTAACAAATAAACTAAAGAGTTGGTAAATGAATGTTGCATGTATCAATGGATAACTTGAGGAAATAAAGAAAATGTCCAGTCTTAGACGAAAGCTATGTTATTGCTAGTAAGAATTGTCTTATGCAATCTAAAGAAAGTAGAGTTTCTTAAAAATTTTAGTTCTTGTTTGGAGTTGATAAACTAGTTTATAAGCTCAGTCAAATGAAAAAAAAAATATGGGATGAAACAAACACTTTTGATCGATATGAAAGCGTAGAGGAGGTTTGGAACAAAGGAACTTAATTTTCAAATGTACACAGTCGATTGCAGAAGCCATATATTTACTCCCTGTGAAAAGAATTGGGTATGTAACGCCACAGAGCCGTTCACTTTCACTTTTCTATCTGCATATTTCTTCGTTTTAAAGTTATATGATTACATGCAAGCGTCCAGTTTAAAGGATACTCCTTTTGATATTCTACAGAGCAATGTGAACGTCGTAATATTACCTCACCAGAGGTAGATGGTGTTAGCATCAGTAGTGAAGGCTTTGATGGTGATGTTGATAATCTATTGAGCGGAGATGAGGTGAACATTTCTGGAATAGAACCCGAGGCAGTGCTTACTATCACATTTAACGAGCCAGAAGTTGTCATGGATTTCATATTAAGCTTTACCTACATAGAGTCAGTAACTGTGGTGTTCATAACAGAAAGTGGGGAAGAAGTTCCGAAGGTAAATTAGTAACATCTTATTTTGCCACTGTGACAAAAATAAGGTGATTTATGTATTACTATTTCTCTTTTTATTGTTATCGAGTAGAAAGAGCAGCAACTATGACATTCTAGATCAGGCTTGATATCTAGATATTGATTGTTTGATGCTATGTCAAATTGTAACAACTATACTCACATGCATATAAAATGACCAGAGAAAAAGGATGAAATGATCAGCAACCCTGCTCTTGTATGGTACACATTTATATAAAACACAGGGTTACCTAAGTCACTCTTAATCTGTATTCGGCCATCACGGATTCCCTTCATTTTGCTGTGTCGAGAATAAACAGTCTTTGTTTTGAAATTCGACTTGAGTATTTTCGAGAAACTGAAGTGGAATCTTAATGATATTTTCCTGAATGAGAAGGATCACGCGTTTTCCTGCTACATTAAGAAAGACGGAGTTTTACATGTTTGGCATTTCTTTTTATCATTCTTGTTATTTCCAGTGTAACGAAATAATGCTCCGGATTTGCAACTACTTACCCAATTTATAGCTGCCTCTTTGTATCTTCATTATTTGCCATTTTCGTGAATAGTCAAAGTTTTAGATAGGGTATCCAAAGTTAAACGATATTAGATATTTTATCATCAGTTGACTTGTATTGCAGGATTTTGTTGTGGAGAATCCAGAAGAGACTTCAACGATAAATGCATTGTTGCCCGAAGTTTCTGCAGAACCAATTGAAAAGATTTTAATCCGTGATATTAGTGTGACAGAAAGTGTTCCAGAGGGTGAAGAGCCCACAGCATCTGTCGTGTCTTTGACAGTGTGTGTGAAGCCTAAAGGTAATCTGAAATTCTACTGTCTGAGGGTAGTATTTTGTCGCATGTATTTATTTGGAAACAGTGTTTGTGGTATATTTCAAATTTCCGGCTGAAAGTTCAACATTTATAACAGATTTTAGCAGCTGAGTGTCTTTATGTAACACTAACAATACTTTCTGCAATGTGGCATTTAGGATCTTGTATAGTTGGCATTTGAGATAAAATTGAATTAAAAGAGTCTAGAAAAAAGTTATTAAGCTAATCTTTGGCGAGTTAATAACATATTTTGATGGACGAGTTTAATACAATTTTACCTAAAATGCAAAAGAATGTCAGATTTTTTTAAAACAATCACATAGCTGTAAATCGATCGAAAACTATAGATCATGCTGTAATAAAACACAGGCCTTCATGTACATTGTGTATTAAAAATTACATGAAGCGCTTCGCTTTGTTGAAAGATACATTACGGACGAAAACTAGTTTCAAAGAAAGTTGCATATGATAATTTTGCTTTGAACTAAACATGATAAAATTTCCAGCTTTGTCACGTCCGACTACGTGATATTGTCGTGGTCAAATAAAAATGAAGATCAGAGATTAAACTTCACATTCCGAGCAGTCCGATTTAAATCGTTGGCAAAACTGAATAAATAGTGGATAACGTGTTACAATGTAAGCGCTTATTGGTACAAGAGACGTATTTGTCAGTGTTCTTTATCTGATAGGAAATATGAGCTTACTTTGGAGGACTATAAAGTTGTTGTTGTCATTGTTCGACTAAAGGAAATGCTTTGAGTAATTACATCTATTGCTCAAACTGTCACAGGACTACCTTCCACTGAATGCTCATCAGCTCAGTCTGAGTCAGCGTTCAATTTCTCACTTACAGAAACAGGAGTATCAAGTACTGGTGTACCATCAGAATCTGAAGCAAGTACCCCAGGAAAGACTTCTTCTCCAGGAGGACCTACAGCTAAATCGAGTGCAATAACAGGATCGCAATTCCAGTCCACTGCACGAAGTGAAGGGACATCCGCACAACCTGGACCATCGACCTCTGGTCCTCCAGCACCACCAGGAGCAACCTCTGTAGGCACCGTTCCCACTCCGACAATATCAAGCACTGGCAAATCATTCTCTTTAAGCGGAATATCTTCAGCATCAACAACTCAACCAAGTAAGGAGCATTTTTTATGATTGTTTCATATTCAAATGGCTGTCGCCAAAAATAAAGTTTAATTCAAAAGGTGTATTATTCTGTGAAAAAAAAAAAAAAAAAAACAGTTTAGATGATGATTGATTAATAAGAAAAAAGACATCCTGTTAGGAAAATTAAATTGTTTACGCATGTTTTCATATGTGCAGCGTACGATATGGAAACAGTGTAGAAGAAATTCAGAGGTGATAATTCCATTCCTGTCCTTTCTTTCTGTGTTTCTTGGTAATAAATTGAAAAGAATGTCCATATAAGTTGTAAGTACGACATTTTCGAATAACGATCTTGCAAGATTACTTCCTTACCTATTTCTGTTTAATTGGGTCTCGTGTTGAAGGCTTTTGGGGCCAGATCTTTACAACTATCCATACAAATTCGGAAGACACAGAAGTGTATTGCTTGGAAGTGCTTTGCAACGGGTAACAAGTTAGATGTTACAATTGTGTGCTGTCAGAATAGATGTCATAATATTGCCGAGGTTGCATAAGGTTTAACAAATAAACTAAAGAGTTGCTAAATGACTGTTGCATGTATCAATGGATAACTTGAGGAAATAAAAAAAATGTCCAGTCTTAGACGAAAGCTATGTTATTGCTAGTAAGCATTGTCTTATGCAATCTAAAGAAAGTAGAGTTGCTTAAAAATTTTAGTTCTCGTTTGGAGTTGATAAACTAGTTTATAAGCTCAGTCAAATGAAAAAAAAAAAAATATGGGATGAAACAAACCATTTTGATCGATATGAAAGCGTAGAGGAGGTTTGGAACAAAGGAACTTAATTTTCAAATGTACACAGTCGATTGCAGAAGCCATATATTTACTCCCTGTGAAAAGAATTGGGTATGTAACGCCACAGAGCCGTTCACTTTCACTTTTCTATCTGCATATTTCTTCGTTTTAAAGTTATATGATTACATGCAAGCGTCCAGTTTAAAGGATATTCCTTTTGATATTCTACAGAGCAATGTGAACGTCGTAATATTACCTCACCAGAGGTAGATGGTGTTAGCATCAGTAGTGAAGGCTTTGATGGTGATGTTGATAATCTATTGAGCGGAGATGAGGTGACCATTTCTGGAATAGAACCCGAGGCAGTGCTTACTATCACATTTAACGAGCCAGAAGTTGTCATGGATTTCATATTAAGCTTTACCTACATAGAGTCAGTAACTGTGGTGTTCATAACAGAAAGTGGGGAAGAAGTTCCGAAGGTAAATTAGTAACATCTTATTTTGCCACTGTGACAAAAATAAGGTGATTTATGTATTACTATTTCTCTTTTTATTGTTATCGAGTAGAAAGAGCAGCAACTATGACATTCTAGATCAGGCTTGATATCTAGATATTGATTGTTTGATGCTATGACAAATTGTAACAACTATACTCACATGCATATAAAATGACCAGAGAAAACGGATGAAATGATCAGCAACCCTGCTCTTGTATGGTACACATTTATATAAAACACAGGGCTACCTAAGTCACTCTTAATCTGTATTCGGCCATCACGCATTCCCTTCATTTTGCTGTGTCGAGAATAAACAGTCTTTGTTTTGAAATTCGACTTGAGTATTTTCGAGAAACTGAAGTGGAATCTTAATGATATTTTCCTGAATGAGAAGGATCATGCGTTTTCCTGCTACATTAAGAAAGACGGAGTTTTACATGTTTGGCATTTCTTTTTATCATTCTTGTTATTTCCAGTGTAACGAAATAATGCTCCGGATTTGCAACTACTTACCCAATTTATAGCTGCCTCTTTGTATCTTCATTATTTGCCATTTTCGTGAATAGTCAAAGTTTTAGATAGGGTATCCGAAGTTAAACGATATTAGATATTTTATCATCAGTTGACTTGTATTGCAGGATTTTGTTGTGGAGAATCCAGAAGAGACTTCAACGATAAACGCATTGTTGCCCGAAGTTTCTGCAGAACCAATTGAAAAGATTTTAATCCGTGATATTAGTGTGACAGAAAGTGTTCCAGAGGGTGAAGAGCCCACAGCATCTGTCGTGTCTTTGACAGTGTGTGTGAAGCCTAAAGGTAATCTGAAATTCTACTGTCTGAGGGTAGTATTTTGTCGCATGTATTTATTTGGAAACAGTGTTTGTGGTATATTTCAAATTTCCGGCTGAAAGTTCAACATTTATAACAGATTTTAGCAGCTGAGTGTCTTTATGTAACACTAACAATACTTTCTGCAATGTGGCATTTAGGATCTTGTATAGTTGGCATTTGAGATAAGATTGAATTAAAAGAGTCTAGAAAAAAGTTATTAAGCTAATCTTTGGCGAGTTAATAACATATTTTGATGGACGAGTTTAATACAATTTTACCTAAAATGCAAAAGAGTGTGAGATTCTTTTAAAACAATCACATAGCTGTATATCGATCGAAAACTATAGATCATGCTGTAATAAAACACAGGCCTTCATGTACATTGTGTATTAAAATTTACATGAAGCGCTTCGCTTTGTTGAAAGATACATTACGGACGAAAACTAGTTTCAAGGAAAGTTGCATATGATAATTTTGCTTTGAACTAAACATGATAAAATTTCCAGCTTTGTCACGTCCGACTACGTGATATTGTCGTGGTCAAATAAAAATGAAGATCAGAGATTAAACTTCACATTCTGAGCAGTCCGATTTAAATCGTTGGCAAAACTGGATAAATAGTGGATAAAGTGTTACAATGTAAGCGCTTATTGGTACAAGAGACGTATTTGTCAGTGTTCTTTACCTGATAGGAAATATGAGCTTACTTTGGAGGACTATAAAGTTGTTGTTGTCATTGTTCGACTAAAGGAAATGCTTTGAGTAATTACATCTATTGCTCAAACTGTCACAGGACTACCTTCCACTGAATGCTCATCAGCTCAGTCTGAGTCAGCGTTCAATTTCTCACTTACAGAAACAGGAGTATCAAGTACTGGTGTACCATCAGAATCTGAAGCAAGTACCCCAGGAAAGACTTCTTCTCCAGGAGGACCTACAGCTAAATCGAGTGCAATAACAGGATCGCAATTCCAGTCCACTGCACGAAGTGAAGGGACATCCGCACAACCTGGACCATCGACCTCTGGTCCTCCAGCACCACCAGGAGCAACCTCTGTAGGCACCGTTCCCACTCCGACAATATCAAGCACTGGCAAATCATTCTCTTTAAGCGGAATATCTTCAGCATCAACAACTCAACCAAGTAAGGAGCATTTTTTATGATTGTTTCATATTCAAATGGCTGTCGCCAAAAATAAAGTTTAATTCAAAAGGTGTATTATTCTGTGAAAAAAAAAAAAAAAAAAAACAGTTTACATGATGATTGATTAATAAGAAAAGAGACATCCTGTTAAGAAAATTAAATTGTTTACGCATGTTTTCATATGTGCAGCGTACGATATGGAAACAGTGTAGAAGAAATTCAGAGGTGATAATTCCATTCCTGTCCTTTCTTCCTGTTTTTCTTGGTAATAAATCGGAAAAGAATGTCCATATAAGTTGTAAGTACGACATTTTCGAATAACGATCTTGCAAGATTACTTCCTTACCTATTTCTGTTTAATTGGGTCTCGTGTTGAAGGCTTTTGGGGCCAGATCTTTACAACTATCCATACAAATTCGGAAGACCCAGAAGTGTATTGCTTGGAAGTGCTTTGCAACGGGTAACAAGTTAGATGTTACAATTGTGTGCTGTCAGAATCGATGTCATGATATTGCCGAGGTTGCATAAGGTTTAACAAATAAACTAAAGAGTTGCTAAATGACTGTTGCATGTATCAATGGATAACGTGAGGAAATAAAGAAAATGTCCAGTCTTAGACGAAAGCTATGTTATTGCTAGTAAGAATTGTCTTATGCAATCTAAAGAAAGTAGAGTTGCTTAAAAATTTTAGTTCTTGTTTGGAGTTGATAAACTAGGTTATAAGCTCAGTCAAATGAAAAAAAAAATATGGGATGAAACAAACCATTTTGATCGATATGAAAGCGTAGAGGAGGTTTGGAACAAAGGAACTTAATTTTCAAATGTACACAGTCGATTGCAGAAGCCATATATTTACTCCCTGTGAAAAGAATTGGGTATGTAACGCCACAGAGCCGTTCACTTTCACTTTTCTATCTGCATATTTCTTCTTTTTTAAAGTTATATGATTACATGCAAGCGTCCAGTTTAAAGGATATTCCTTTTGATATTCTACAGAGCAATGTGAACGTCGTAATATTACCTCACCAGAGGTAGATGGTGTTAGCATCAGTAGTGAAGGCTTTGATGGTGATGTTGATAATCTATTGAGCGGAGATGAGGTGACCATTTCTGGAATAGAACCCGAGGCAGTGCTTACTATCACATTTAACGAGCCAGAAGTTGTCATGGATTTCATATTAAGCTTTACCTACATAGAGTCAGTAACTGTGGTGTTCATAACAGAAAGTGGGGAAGAAGTTCCGAAGGTAAATTAGTAACATCTTATTTTGCCACTGTGACAAAAATAAGGTGATTTATGTATTACTATTTCTCTTTTTATTGTTATCGAGTAGAAAGAGCAGCAACTATGACATTCTAGATCAGGCTTGATATCTAGATATTGATTGTTTGATGCTATGACAAATTGTAACAACTATACTCACATGCATATAAAATGACCAGAGAAAACGGATGAAATGATCAGCAACCCTGCTCTTGTATGGTACACATTTATATAAAACACAGGGCTACCTAAGTCACTCTTAATCTGTATTCGGCCATCACGCATTCCCTTCATTTTGCTGTGTCGAGAATAAACAGTCTTTATTTTGAAATTCGACTTGAGTATTTTCGAGAAACTGAAGTGGAATCTTAATGATATTTTCCTGAATGAGAAGGATCATGCGTTTTCCTGCTACATTAAGAAAGACGGAGTTTTACATGTTTGGCATTTCTTTTTATCATTCTTGTTATTTCCAGTGTAACGAAATAATGCTCCGGATTTGCAACTACTTACCCAATTTATAGCTGCCTCTTTGTATCTTCATTATTTGCCATTTTCGTGAATAGTCAAAGTTTTAGATAGGGTATCCGAAGTTAAACGATATTAGATATTTTATCATCAGTTGACTTGTATTGCAGGATTTTGTTGTGGAGAATCCAGAAGAGACTTCAACGATAAACGCATTGTTGCCCGAAGTTTCTGCAGAACCAATTGAAAAGATTTTAATCCGTGATATTAGTGTGACAGAAAGTGTTCCAGAGGGTGAAGAGCCCACAGCATCTGTCGTGTCTTTGACAGTGTGTGTGAAGCCTAAAGGTAATCTGAAATTCTACTGTCTGAGGGTAGTATTTTGTCGCATGTATTTATTTGGAAACAGTGTTTGTGGTATATTTCAAATTTCCGGCTGAAAGTTCAACATTTATAACAGATTTTAGCAGCTGAGTGTCTTTATGTAACACTAACAATACTTTCTGCAATGTGGCATTTAGGATCTTGTATAGTTGGCATTTGAGATAAGATTGAATTAAAAGAGTCTAGAAAAAAGTTATTAAGCTAATCTTTGGCGAGTTAATAACATATTTTGATGGACGAGTTTAATACAATTTTACCTAAAATGCAAAAGAGTGTGAGATTCTTTTAAAACAATCACATAGCTGTATATCGATCGAAAACTATAGATCATGCTGTAATAAAACACAGGCCTTCATGTACATTGTGTATTAAAATTTACATGAAGCGCTTCGCTTTGTTGAAAGATACATTACGGACGAAAACTAGTTTCAAGGAAAGTTGCATATGATAATTTTGCTTTGAACTAAACATGATAAAATTTCCAGCTTTGTCACGTCCGACTACGTGATATTGTCGTGGTCAAATAAAAATGAAGATCAGAGATTAAACTTCACATTCTGAGCAGTCCGATTTAAATCGTTGGCAAAACTGGATAAATAGTGGATAAAGTGTTACAATGTAAGCGCTTATTGGTACAAGAGACGTATTTGTCAGTGTTCTTTACCTGATAGGAAATATGAGCTTACTTTGGAGGACTATAAAGTTGTTGTTGTCATTGTTCGACTAAAGGAAATGCTTTGAGTAATTACATCTATTGCTCAAACTGTCACAGGACTACCTTCCACTGAATGCTCATCAGCTCAGTCTGAGTCAGCGTTCAATTTCTCACTTACAGAAACAGGAGTATCAAGTACTGGTGTACCATCAGAATCTGAAGCAAGTACCCCAGGAAAGACTTCTTCTCCAGGAGGACCTACAGCTAAATCGAGTGCAATAACAGGATCGCAATTCCAGTCCACTGCACGAAGTGAAGGGACATCCGCACAACCTGGACCATCGACCTCTGGTCCTCCAGCACCACCAGGAGCAACCTCTGTAGGCACCGTTCCCACTCCGACAATATCAAGCACTGGCAAATCATTCTCTTTAAGCGGAATATCTTCAGCATCAACAACTCAACCAAGTAAGGAGCATTTTTTATGATTGTTTCATATTCAAATGGCTGTCGCCAAAAATAAAGTTTAATTCAAAAGGTGTATTATTCTGTGAAAAAAAAAAAAAAAAACAGTTTACATGATGATTGATTAATAAGAAAAGAGACATCCTGTTAGGAAAATTAAATTGTTTACGCATGTTTTCATATGTGCAGCGTACGATATGGAAACAGTGTAGAAGAAATTCAAAGGTGATAATTCCATTCCTGTCCTTTCTTCCTGTTTTTCTTGGTAATAAATCGGAAAAGAATGTCCATATAAGTTGTAAGTACGACATTTTCGAATAACGATCTTGCAAGATTACTTCCTTACCTATTTCTGTTTAATTGGGTCTCGTGTTGAAGGCTTTTGGGGCCAGATCTTTACAACTATCCATACAAATTCGGAAGACCCAGAAGTGTATTGCTTGGAAGTGCTTTGCAACGGGTAACAAGTTAGATGTTACAATTGTGTGCTGTCAGAATCGATGTCATGATATTGCCGAGGTTGCATAAGGTTTAACAAATAAACTAAAGAGTTGCTAAATGACTGTTGCATGTATCAATGGATAACGTGAGGAAATAAAGAAAATGTCCAGTCTTAGACGAAAGCTATGTTATTGCTAGTAAGAATTGTCTTATGCAATCTAAAGAAAGTAGAGTTGCTTAAAAATTTTAGTTCTTGTTTGGAGTTGATAAACTAGGTTATAAGCTCAGTCAAATGAAAAAAAAAATATGGGATGAAACAAACCATTTTGATCGATATGAAAGCGTAGAGGAGGTTTGGAACAAAGGAACTTAATTTTCAAATGTACACAGTCGATTGCAGAAGCCATATATTTACTCCCTGTGAAAAGAATTGGGTATGTAACGCCACAGAGCCGTTCACTTTCACTTTTCTATCTGCATATTTCTTCTTTTTTAAAGTTATATGATTACATGCAAGCGTCCAGTTTAAAGGATATTCCTTTTGATATTCTACAGAGCAATGTGAACGTCGTAATATTACCTCACCAGAGGTAGATGGTGTTAGCATCAGTAGTGAAGGCTTTGATGGTGATGTTGATAATCTATTGAGCGGAGATGAGGTGACCATTTCTGGAATAGAACCCGAGGCAGTGCTTACTATCACATTTAACGAGCCAGAAGTTGTCATGGATTTCATATTAAGCTTTACCTACATAGAGTCAGTAACTGTGGTGTTCATAACAGAAAGTGGGGAAGAAGTTCCGAAGGTAAATTAGTAACATCTTATTTTGCCACTGTGACAAAAATAAGGTGATTTATGTATTACTATTTCTCTTTTTATTGTTATCGAGTAGAAAGAGCAGCAACTATGACATTCTAGATCAGGCTTGATATCTAGATATTGATTGTTTGATGCTATGACAAATTGTAACAACTATACTCACATGCATATAAAATGACCAGAGAAAACGGATGAAATGATCAGCAACCCTGCTCTTGTATGGTACACATTTATATAAAACACAGGGCTACCTAAGTCACTCTTAATCTGTATTCGGCCATCACGCATTCCCTTCATTTTGCTGTGTCGAGAATAAACAGTCTTTGTTTTGAAATTCGACTTGAGTATTTTCGAGAAACTGAAGTGGAATCTTAATGATATTTTCCTGAATGAGAAGGATCATGCGTTTTCCTGCTACATTAAGAAAGACGGAGTTTTACATGTTTGGCATTTCTTTTTATCATTCTTGTTATTTCCAGTGTAACGAAATAATGCTCCGGATTTGCAACTACTTACCCAATTTATAGCTGCCTCTTTGTATCTTCATTATTTGCCATTTTCGTGAATAGTCAAAGTTTTAGATAGGGTATCCGAAGTTAAACGATATTAGATATTTTATCATCAGTTGACTTGTATTGCAGGATTTTGTTGTGGAGAATCCAGAAGAGACTTCAACGATAAACGCATTGTTGCCCGAAGTTTCTGCAGAACCAATTGAAAAGATTTTAATCCGTGATATTAGTGTGACAGAAAGTGTTCCAGAGGGTGAAGAGCCCACAGCATCTGTCGTGTCTTTGACAGTGTGTGTGAAGCCTAAAGGTAATCTGAAATTCTACTGTCTGAGGGTAGTATTTTGTCGCATGTATTTATTTGGAAACAGTGTTTGTGGTATATTTCAAATTTCCGGCTGAAAGTTCAACATTTATAACAGATTTTAGCAGCTGAGTGTCTTTATGTAACACTAACAATACTTTCTGCAATGTGGCATTTAGGATCTTGTATAGTTGGCATTTGAGATAAGATTGAATTAAAAGAGTCTAGAAAAAAGTTATTAAGCTAATCTTTGGCGAGTTAATAACATATTTTGATGGACGAGTTTAATACAATTTTACCTAAAATGCAAAAGAGTGTCAGATTCTTTTAAAACAATCACATAGCTGTATATCGATCGAAAACTATAGATCATGCTGTAATAAAACACAGGCCTTCATGTACATTGTGTATTAAAATTTACATGAAGCGCTTCGCTTTGTTGAAAGATACATTACGGACGAAAACTAGTTTCAAGGAAAGTTGCATATGATAATTTTGCTTTGAACTAAACATGATAAAATTTCCAGCTTTGTCACGTCCGACTACGTGATATTGTCGTGGTCAAATAAAAATGAAGATCAGAGATTAAACTTCACATTCTGAGCAGTCCGATTTAAATCGTTGGCAAAACTGGATAAATAGTGGATAAAGTGTTACAATGTAAGCGCTTATTGGTACAAGAGACGTATTTGTCAGTGTTCTTTACCTGATAGGAAATATGAGCTTACTTTGGAGGACTATAAAGTTGTTGTTGTCATTGTTCGACTAAAGGAAATGCTTTGAGTAATTACATCTATTGCTCAAACTGTCACAGGACTACCTTCCACTGAATGCTCATCAGCTCAGTCTGAGTCAGCGTTCAATTTCTCACTTACAGAAACAGGAGTATCAAGTACTGGTGTACCATCAGAATCTGAAGCAAGTACCCCAGGAAAGACTTCTTCTCCAGGAGGACCTACAGCTAAATCGAGTGCAATAACAGGATCGCAATTCCAGTCCACTGCACGAAGTGAAGGGACATCCGCACAACCTGGACCATCGACCTCTGGTCCTCCAGCACCACCAGGAGCAACCTCTGTAGGCACCGTTCCCACTCCGACAATATCAAGCACTGGCAAATCATTCTCTTTAAGCGGAATATCTTCAGCATCAACAACTCAACCAAGTAAGGAGCATTTTTTATGATTGTTTCATATTCAAATGGCTGTCGCCAAAAATAAAGTTTAATTCAAAAGGTGTATTATTCTGTGAAAAAAAAAAAAAAAAAAAACAGTTTACATGATGATTGATTAATAAGAAAAGAGACATCCTGTTAAGAAAATTAAATTGTTTACGCATGTTTTCATATGTGCAGCGTACGATATGGAAACAGTGTAGAAGAAATTCAGAGGTGATAATTCCATTCCTGTCCTTTCTTCCTGTTTTTCTTGGTAATAAATCGGAAAAGAATGTCCATATAAGTTGTAAGTACGACATTTTCGAATAACGATCTTGCAAGATTACTTCCTTACCTATTTCTGTTTAATTGGGTCTCGTGTTGAAGGCTTTTGGGGCCAGATCTTTACAACTATCCATACAAATTCGGAAGACCCAGAAGTGTATTGCTTGGAAGTGCTTTGCAACGGGTAACAAGTTAGATGTTACAATTGTGTGCTGTCAGAATCGATGTCATGATATTGCCGAGGTTGCATAAGGTTTAACAAATAAACTAAAGAGTTGCTAAATGACTGTTGCATGTATCAATGGATAACGTGAGGAAATAAAGAAAATGTCCAGTCTTAGACGAAAGCTATGTTATTGCTAGTAAGAATTGTCTTATGCAATCTAAAGAAAGTAGAGTTGCTTAAAAATTTTAGTTCTTGTTTGGAGTTGATAAACTAGGTTATAAGCTCAGTCAAATGAAAAAAAAAATATGGGATGAAACAAACCATTTTGATCGATATGAAAGCGTAGAGGAGGTTTGGAACAAAGGAACTTAATTTTCAAATGTACACAGTCGATTGCAGAAGCCATATATTTACTCCCTGTGAAAAGAATTGGGTATGTAACGCCACAGAGCCGTTCACTTTCACTTTTCTATCTGCATATTTCTTCTTTTTTAAAGTTATATGATTACATGCAAGCGTCCAGTTTAAAGGATATTCCTTTTGATATTCTACAGAGCAATGTGAACGTCGTAATATTACCTCACCAGAGGTAGATGGTGTTAGCATCAGTAGTGAAGGCTTTGATGGTGATGTTGATAATCTATTGAGCGGAGATGAGGTGACCATTTCTGGAATAGAACCCGAGGCAGTGCTTACTATCACATTTAACGAGCCAGAAGTTGTCATGGATTTCATATTAAGCTTTACCTACATAGAGTCAGTAACTGTGGTGTTCATAACAGAAAGTGGGGAAGAAGTTCCGAAGGTAAATTAGTAACATCTTATTTTGCCACTGTGACAAAAATAAGGTGATTTATGTATTACTATTTCTCTTTTTATTGTTATCGAGTAGAAAGAGCAGCAACTATGACATTCTAGATCAGGCTTGATATCTAGATATTGATTGTTTGATGCTATGACAAATTGTAACAACTATACTCACATGCATATAAAATGACCAGAGAAAACGGATGAAATGATCAGCAACCCTGCTCTTGTATGGTACACATTTATATAAAACACAGGGCTACCTAAGTCACTCTTAATCTGTATTCGGCCATCACGCATTCCCTTCATTTTGCTGTGTCGAGAATAAACAGTCTTTGTTTTGAAATTCGACTTGAGTATTTTCGAGAAACTGAAGTGGAATCTTAATGATATTTTCCTGAATGAGAAGGATCATGCGTTTTCCTGCTACATTAAGAAAGACGGAGTTTTACATGTTTGGCATTTCTTTTTATCATTCTTGTTATTTCCAGTGTAACGAAATAATGCTCCGGATTTGCAACTACTTACCCAATTTATAGCTGCCTCTTTGTATCTTCATTATTTGCCATTTTCGTGAATAGTCAAAGTTTTAGATAGGGTATCCGAAGTTAAACGATATTAGATATTTTATCATCAGTTGACTTGTATTGCAGGATTTTGTTGTGGAGAATCCAGAAGAGACTTCAACGATAAACGCATTGTTGCCCGAAGTTTCTGCAGAACCAATTGAAAAGATTTTAATCCGTGATATTAGTGTGACAGAAAGTGTTCCAGAGGGTGAAGAGCCCACAGCATCTGTCGTGTCTTTGACAGTGTGTGTGAAGCCTAAAGGTAATCTGAAATTCTACTGTCTGAGGGTAGTATTTTGTCGCATGTATTTATTTGGAAACAGTGTTTGTGGTATATTTCAAATTTCCGGCTGAAAGTTCAACATTTATAACAGATTTTAGCAGCTGAGTGTCTTTATGTAACACTAACAATACTTTCTGCAATGTGGCATTTAGGATCTTGTATAGTTGGCATTTGAGATAAGATTGAATTAAAAGAGTCTAGAAAAAAGTTATTAAGCTAATCTTTGGCGAGTTAATAACATATTTTGATGGACGAGTTTAATACAATTTTACCTAAAATGCAAAAGAGTGTCAGATTCTTTTAAAACAATCACATAGCTGTATATCGATTGAAAACTATAGATCATGCTGTAATAAAACACAGGCCTTCATGTACATTGTGTATTAAAATTTACATGAAGCGCTTCGCTTTGTTGAAAGATACATTACGGACGAAAACTAGTTTCAAGGAAAGTTGCATATGATAATTTTGCTTTGAACTAAACATGATAAAATTTCCAGCTTTGTCACGTCCGACTACGTGATATTGTCGTGGTCAAATAAAAATGAAGATCAGAGATTAAACTTCACATTCCGAGCAGTCCGATTTAAATCGTTGGCAAAACTGGATAAATAGTGGATAAAGTGTTACAATGTAAGCGCTTATTGGTACAAGAGACGTATTTGTCAGTGTTCTTTACCTGATAGGAAATATGAGCTTACTTTGGAGGACTATAAAGTTGTTGTTGTCATTGTTCGACTAAAGGAAATGCTTTGAGTAATTACATCTATTGCTCAAACTGTCACAGGACTACCTTCCACTGAATGCTCATCAGCTCAGTCTGAGTCAGCGTTCAATTTCTCACTTACAGAAACAGGAGTATCAAGTACTGGTGTACCATCAGAATCTGAAGCAAGTACCCCAGGAAAGACTTCTTCTCCAGGAGGACCTACAGCTAAATCGAGTGCAATAACAGGATCGCAATTCCAGTCCACTGCACGAAGTGAAGGGACATCCGCACAACCTGGACCATCGACCTCTGGTCCTCCAGCACCACCAGGAGCAACCTCTGTAGGCACCGTTCCCACTCCGACAATATCAAGCACTGGCAAATCATTCTCTTTAAGCGGAATATCTTCAGCATCAACAACTCAACCAAGTAAGGAGCATTTTTTATGATTGTTTCATATTCAAATGGCTGTCGCCAAAAATAAAGTTTAATTCAAAAGGTGTATTATTCTGTGAAAAAAAAAAAAAAAAAAAGAAACAGTTTAGATGATGATTGATTAATAAGAAAAAAGACATCCTGTTAGGAAAATTAAATTGTTTACGCATGTTTTCATATGTGCAGCGTACGATATGGAAACAGTGTAGAAGAAATTCAAAGGTGATAATTCCATTCCTGTCCTTTCTTCCTGTTTTTCTTGGTAATAAATCGAAAAGAATGTCCATATAAGTTGTAAGTACGACATTTTCGAATAACGATCTTGCAAGATTACTTCCTTACCTATTTCTGTTTAATTGGGTCTCGTGTTGAAGGCTTTTGGGGGCCAGATCTTTACAACTATCCATACAAATTCGGAAGACCCAGAAGTGTATTGCTTGGAAGTGCTTTGCAACGGGTAACAAGTTAGATGTTACAATTGTGTGCTGTCAGAATCGATGTCATGATATTGCCGAGGTTGCATAAGGTTTAACAAATAAACTAAAGAGTTGCTAAATGACTGTTGCATGTATCAATGGATAACGTGAGGAAATAAAGAAAATGTCCAGTCTTAGACGAAAGCTATGTTATTGCTAGCAAGAATTGTCTTATGCAATCTAAAGAAAGTAGAGTTGCTTAAAAATTTTAGTTCTTGTTTGGAGTTGATAAACTAGTTTATAAGCTCAGTCAAATGAAAAAACAAATATGGGATGAAACAAACACTTTTGATCGATATGAAAGCGTAGAGGAGGTTTGGAACAAAGGAACTTAATTTTCAAATGTACACAGTCGATTGCAGAAGCCATATATTTACTCCCTGTGAAAAGAATTGGGTATGTAACGCCACAGAGCCGTTCACTTTCACTTTTCTATCTGCATATTTCTTCGTTTTAAAGTTATATGATTACATGCAAGCGTCCAGTTTAAAGGATATTCCTTTTGATATTCTACAGAGCAATGTGAACGTCGTAATATTACCTCACCAGAGGTAGATGGTGTTAGCATCAGTAGTGAAGGCTTTGATGGTGATGTTGATAATCTATTGAGCGGAGATGAGGTGACCATTTCTGGAATAGAACCCGAGGCAGTGCTTACTATCACATTTAACGAGCCAGAAGTTGTCATGGATTTCATATTAAGCTTTACCTACATAGAGTCAGTAACTGTGGTGTTCATAACAGAAAGTGGGGAAGAAGTTCCGAAGGTAAATTAGTAACATCTTATTTTGCCACTGTGACAAAAATAAGGTGATTTATGTATTACTATTTCTCTTTTTATTGTTATCGAGTAGAAAGAGCAGCAACTATGACATTCTAGATCAGGCTTGATATCTAGATATTGATTGTTTGATGCTATGACAAATTGTAACAACTATACTCACATGCATATAAAATGACCAGAGAAAACGGATGAAATGATCAGCAACCCTGCTCTTGTATGGTACACATTTATATAAAACACAGGGCTACCTAAGTCACTCTTAATCTGTATTCGGCCATCACGCATTCCCTTCATTTTGCTGTGTCGAGAATAAACAGTCTTTGTTTTGAAATTCGACTTGAGTATTTTCGAGAAACTGAAGTGGAATCTTAATGATATTTTCCTGAATGAGAAGGATCATGCGTTTTCCTGCTACATTAAGAAAGACGGAGTTTTACATGTTTGGCATTTCTTTTTATCATTCTTGTTATTTCCAGTGTAACGAAATAATGCTCCGGATTTGCAACTACTTACCCAATTTATAGCTGCCTCTTTGTATCTTCATTATTTGCCATTTTCGTGAATAGTCAAAGTTTTAGATAGGGTATCCGAAGTTAAACGATATTAGATATTTTATCATCAGTTGACTTGTATTGCAGGATTTTGTTGTGGAGAATCCAGAAGAGACTTCAACGATAAACGCATTGTTGCCCGAAGTTTCTGCAGAACCAATTGAAAAGATTTTAATCCGTGATATTAGTGTGACAGAAAGTGTTCCAGAGGGTGAAGAGCCCACAGCATCTGTCGTGTCTTTGACAGTGTGTGTGAAGCCTAAAGGTAATCTGAAATTCTACTGTCTGAGGGTAGTATTTTGTCGCATGTATTTATTTGGAAACAGTGTTTGTGGTATATTTCAAATTTCCGGCTGAAAGTTCAACATTTATAACAGATTTTAGCAGCTGAGTGTCTTTATGTAACACTAACAATACTTTCTGCAATGTGGCATTTAGGATCTTGTATAGTTGGCATTTGAGATAAGATTGAATTAAAAGAGTCTAGAAAAAAGTTATTAAGCTAATCTTTGGCGAGTTAATAACATATTTTGATGGACGAGTTTAATACAATTTTACCTAAAATGCAAAAGAGTGTCAGATTCTTTTAAAACAATCACATAGCTGTATATCGATTGAAAACTATAGATCATGCTGTAATAAAACACAGGCCTTCATGTACATTGTGTATTAAAATTTACATGAAGCGCTTCGCTTTGTTGAAAGATACATTACGGACGAAAACTAGTTTCAAGGAAAGTTGCATATGATAATTTTGCTTTGAACTAAACATGATAAAATTTCCAGCTTTGTCACGTCCGACTACGTGATATTGTCGTGGTCAAATAAAAATGAAGATCAGAGATTAAACTTCACATTCCGAGCAGTCCGATTTAAATCGTTGGCAAAACTGGATAAATAGTGGATAAAGTGTTACAATGTAAGCGCTTATTGGTACAAGAGACGTATTTGTCAGTGTTCTTTACCTGATAGGAAATATGAGCTTACTTTGGAGGACTATAAAGTTGTTGTTGTCATTGTTCGACTAAAGGAAATGCTTTGAGTAATTACATCTATTGCTCAAACTGTCACAGGACTACCTTCCACTGAATGCTCATCAGCTCAGTCTGAGTCAGCGTTCAATTTCTCACTTACAGAAACAGGAGTATCAAGTACTGGTGTACCATCAGAATCTGAAGCAAGTACCCCAGGAAAGACTTCTTCTCCAGGAGGACCTACAGCTAAATCGAGTGCAATAACAGGATCGCAATTCCAGTCCACTGCACGAAGTGAAGGGACATCCGCACAACCTGGACCATCGACCTCTGGTCCTCCAGCACCACCAGGAGCAACCTCTGTAGGCACCGTTCCCACTCCGACAATATCAAGCACTGGCAAATCATTCTCTTTAAGCGGAATATCTTCAGCATCAACAACTCAACCAAGTAAGGAGCATTTTTTATGATTGTTTCATATTCAAATGGCTGTCGCCAAAAATAAAGTTTAATTCAAAAGGTGTATTATTCTGTGAAAAAAAAAAAAAAAAAAAAAAAAGTTTAGGTGGTGATTGATTAATAAGAAAAAAGACATCCTGTTAGGAAAATTAAATTGTTTACGCATGTTTTCATATGTGCAGCGTACGATATGGAAACAGTGTAGAAGAAATTCAAAGGTGATAATTCCATTCCTGTCCTTTCTTCCTGTTTTTCTTGGTAATAAATCGAAAAGAATGTCCATATAAGTTGTAAGTACGACATTTTCGAATAACGATCTTGCAAGATTACTTCCTTACCTATTTCTGTTTAATTGGGTCTCGTGTTGAAGGCTTTTGGGGCCAGATCTTTACAACTATCCATACAAATTCGGAAGACCCAGAAGTGTATTGCTTGGAAGTGCTTTGCAACGGGTAACAAGTTAGATGTTACAATTGTGTGCTGTCAGAATCGATGTCATGATATTGCCGAGGTTGCATAAGGTTTAACAAATAAACTAAAGAGTTGCTAAATGACTGTTGCATGTATCAATGGATAACGTGAGGAAATAAAGAAAATGTCCAGTCTTAGACGAAAGCTATGTTATTGCTAGTAAGAATTGTCTTATGCAATCTAAAGAAAGTAGAGTTGCTTAAAAATTTTAGTTCTTGTTTGGAGTTGATAAACTAGTTTATAAGCTCAGTCAAATGAAAAAAAAATATGGGATGAAACAAACACTTTTGATCGATATGAAAGCGTAGAGGAGGTTTGGAACAAAGGAACTTAATTTTCAAATGTACACAGTCGATTGCAGAAGCCATATATTTACTCCCTGTGAAAAGAATTGGGTATGTAACGCCACAGAGCCGTTCACTTTCACTTTTCTATCTGCATATTTCTTCGTTTTAAAGTTATATGGTTACATGCAAGCGTCCAGTTTAAAGGATATTCCTTTTGATATTCTACAGAGCAATGTGAACGTCGTAATATTACCTCACCAGAGGTAGATGGTGTTAGCATCAGTAGTGAAGGCTTTGATGGTGATGTTGATAATCTATTGAGCGGAGATGAGGTGACCATTTCTGGAATAGAACCCGAGGCAGTGCTTACTATCACATTTAACGAGCCAGAAGTTGTCATGGATTTCATATTAAGCTTTACCTACATAGAGTCAGTAACTGTGGTGTTCATAACAGAAAGTGGGGAAGAAGTTCCGAAGGTAAATTAGTAACATCTTATTTTGCCACTGTGACAAAAATAAGGTGATTTATGTATTACTATTTCTCTTTTTATTGTTATCGAGTAGAAAGAGCAGCAACTATGACATTCTAGATCAGGCTTGATATCTAGATATTGCTTGTTTGATGCTATGACAAATTGTAACAACTATACTCACATGCATATAAAATGACCAGAGAAAACGGATGAAATGATCAGCAACCCTGCTCTTGTATGGTACACATTTATATAAAACACAGGGCTACCTAAGTCACTCTTAATCTGTATTCGGCCATCACGCATTCCCTTCATTTTGCTGTGTCGAGAATAAACAGTCTTTATTTTGAAATTCGACTTGAGTATTTTCGAGAAACTGAAGTGGAATCTTAATGATATTTTCCTGAATGAGAAGGATCATGTGTTTTCCTGCTACATTAAGAAAGACGGAGTTTTACATGTTTGGCATTTCTTTTTATCATTCTTGTTATTTCCAGTGTAACGAAATAATGCTCCGGATTTGCAACTACTTACCCAATTTATAGCTGCCTCTTTGTATCTTCATTATTTGCCATTTTCGTGAATAGTCAAAGTTTTAGATAGGGTATCCGAAGTTAAACGATATTAGATATTTTATCATCAGTTGACTTGTATTGCAGGATTTTGTTGTGGAGAATCCAGAAGAGACTTCAACGATAAACGCATTGTTGCCCGAAGTTTCTGCAGAACCAATTGAAAAGATTTTAATCCGTGATATTAGTGTGACAGAAAGTGTTCCAGAGGGTGAAGAGCCCACAGCATCTGTCGTGTCTTTGACAGTGTGTGTGAAGCCTAAAGGTAATCTGAAATTCTACTGTCTGAGGGTAGTATTTTGTCGCATGTATTTATTTGGAAACAGTGTTTGTGGTATATTTCAAATTTCCGGCTGAAAGTTCAACATTTATAACAGATTTTAGCAGCTGAGTGTCTTTATGTAACACTAACAATACTTTCTGCAATGTGGCATTTAGGATCTTGTATAGTTGGCATTTGAGATAAGATTGAATTAAAAGAGTCTAGAAAAAAGTTATTAAGCTAATCTTTGGCGAGTTAATAACATATTTTGATGGACGAGTTTAATACAATTTTACCTACAATGCAAAAGAGTGTCAGATTCTTTTAAAACAATCACATAGCTGTATATCGATCGAAAACTATAGATCATGCTGTAATAAAACACAGGCCTTCATGTACATTGTGTATTAAAATTTACATGAAGCGCTTCGCTTTGTTGAAAGATACATTACGGACGAAAACTAGTTTCAAAGAAAGTTGCATATGATAATTTTGCTTTGAACTAAACATGATAAAATTTCCAGCTTTGTCACGTCCGACTACGTGATATTGTCGTGGTCAAATAAAAATGAAGATCAGAGATTAAACTTCACATTCCGAGCAGTCCGATTTAAATCGTTGGCAAAACTGAATAAATAGTGGATAAAGTGTTACAATGTAAGCGCTTATTGGTACAAGAGACGTATTTGTCAGTGTTCTTTACCTGATAGGAAATATGAGCTTACTTTGGAGGACTATAAAGTTGTTGTTGTCATTGTTCGACTAAAGGAAATGCTTTGAGTAATTACATCTATTGCTCAAACTGTCACAGGACTACCTTCCACTGAATGCTCATCAGCTCAGTCTGAGTCAGCGTTCAATTTCTCACTTACAGAAACAGGAGTATCAAGTACTGGTGTACCATCAGAATCTGAAGCAAGTACCCCAGGAAAGACTTCTTCTCCAGGAGGACCTACAGCTAAATCGAGTGCAATAACAGGATCGCAATTCCAGTCCACTGCACGAAGTGAAGGGACATCCGCACAACCTGGACCATCGACCTCTGGTCCTCCAGCACCACCAGGAGCAACCTCTGTAGGCACCGTTCCCACTCCGACAATATCAAGCACTGGCAAATCATTCTCTTTAAGCGGAATATCTTCAGCATCAACAACTCAACCAAGTAAGGAGCATTTTTTATGATTGTTTCATATTCAAATGGCTGTCGCCAAAAATAAAGTTTAATTCAAAAGGTGTATTATTCTGTGAAAAAAAAAAAAAAAAAAAACAGTTTAGATGATGATTGATTAATAAGAAAAAAGACATCCTGTTAGGAAAATTAAATTGTTTACGCATGTTTTCATATGTGCAACGTACGATATGGAAACAGTGTAGAAGAAATTCAAAGGTGATAATTCCATTCCTGTCCTTTCTTCCTGTTTTTCTTGGTAATAAATCGACAAGAATGTCCATATAAGTTGTAAGTACGACATTTTCGAATAACGATCTTGCAAGATTACTTCCTTACCTATTTCTGTTTAATTGGGTCTCGTGTTGAAGGCTTTTGGGGCCAGATCTTTACAACTATCCATACAAATTCGGAAGACCCAGAAGTGTATTGCTTGGAAGTGCTTTGCAACGGGTAACAAGTTAGATGTTACAATTGTGTGCTGTCAGAATCGATGTCATGATATTGCCGAGGTTGCATAAGGTTTAACAAATAAACTAAAGAGTTGCTAAATGACTGTTGCATGTATCAATGGATAACGTGAGGAAATAAAGAAAATGTCCAGTCTTAGACGAAAGCTATGTTATTGCTAGTAAGAATTGTCTTATGCAATCTAAAGAAAGTAGAGTTGCTTAAAAATTTTAGTTCTTGTTTGGAGTTGATAAACTAGGTTATAAGCTCAGTCAAATGAAAAAAAAAATATGGGATGAAACAAACACTTTTGATCGATATGAAAGCGTAGAGGAGGTTTGGAACAAAGGAACTTAATTTTCAAATGTACACAGTCGATTGCAGAAGCCATATATTTACTCCCTGTGAAAAGGATTGGGTATGTAACGCCACAGAGCCGTTCACTTTCACTTTTCTATCTGCATATTTCTTCGTTTTAAAGTTATATGATTACATGCAAGCGTCCAGTTTAAAGGATATTCCTTTTGATATTCTACAGAGCAATGTGAACGTCGTAATATTACCTCACCAGAGGTAGATGGTGTTAGCATCAGTAGTGAAGGCTTTGATGGTGATGTTGATAATCTATTGAGCGGAGATGAGGTGACCATTTCTGGAATAGAACCCGAGGCAGTGCTTACTATCACATTTAACGAGCCAGAAGTTGTCATGGATTTCATATTAAGCTTTACCTACATAGAGTCAGTAACTGTGGTGTTCATAACAGAAAGTGGGGAAGAAGTTCCGAAGGTAAATTAGTAACATCTTATTTTGCCACTGTGACAAAAATAAGGTGATTTATGTATTACTATTTCTCTTTTTATTGTTATCGAGTAGAAAGAGCAGCAACTATGACATTCTAGATCAGGCTTGATATCTAGATATTGATTGTTTGATGCTATGACAAATTGTAACAACTATACTCACATGCATATAAAATGACCAGAGAAAACGGATGAAATGATCAGCAACCCTGCTCTTGTATGGTACACATTTATATAAAACACAGGGCTACCTAAGTCACTCTTAATCTGTATTCGGCCATCACGCATTCCCTTCATTTTGCTGTGTCGAGAATAAACAGTCTTTGTTTTGAAATTCGACTTGAGTATTTTCGAGAAACTGAAGTGGAATCTTAATGATATTTTCCTGAATGAGAAGGATCGTGCGTTTTCCTGCTACATTAAGAAAGACGGAGTTTTACATGTTTGGCATTTCTTTTTATCATTCTTGTTATTTCCAGTGTAACGAAATAATGCTCCGGATTTGCAACTACTTACCCAATTTATAGCTGCCTCTTTGTATCTTCATTATTTGCCATTTTCGTGAATAGTCAAAGTTTTAGATAGGGTATCCGAAGTTAAACGATATTAGATATTTTATCATCAGTTGACTTGTATTGCAGGATTTTGTTGTGGAGAATCCAGAAGAGACTTCAACGATAAACGCATTGTTGCCCGAAGTTTCTGCAGAACCAATTGAAAAGATTTTAATCCGTGATATTAGTGTGACAGAAAGTGTTCCAGAGGGTGAAGAGCCCACAGCATCTGTCGTGTCTTTGACAGTGTGTGTGAAGCCTAAAGGTAATCTGAAATTCTACTGTCTGAGGGTAGTATTTTGTCGCATGTATTTATTTGGAAACAGTGTTTGTGGTATATTTCAAATTTCCGGCTGAAAGTTTAACATTTATAACAGATTTTAGCAGCTGAGTGTCTTTATGTAACTCTAACAATACTTTCTGCAATGTGGCATTTAGGATCTTGTATAGTTGGCATTTGAGATAAAATTGAATTAAAAGAGTCTAGAAAAAAGTTATTAAGCTAATCTTTGGCGAGTTAATAACATATTTTGATGGACGAGTTTAATACAATTTTACCTAAAATGCAAAAGAGTGTCAGATTCTTTTAAAACAATCACATAGCTGTATATCGATCGAAAACTATAGATCATGCTGTAATAAAACACAGGCCTTCATGTACATTGTGTATTAAAATTTACATGAAGCGCTTCGCTTTGTTGAAAGATACATTACGGACGAAAACTAGTTTCAAGGAAAGTTGCATATGATAATTTTGCTTTGAACTAAACATGATAAAATTTCCAGCTTTGTCACGTCCGACTACGTGATATTGTCGTGGTCAAATAAAAATGAAGATCAGAGATTAAACTTCACATTCCGAGCAGTCCGATTTAAATCGTTGGCAAAACTGAATAAATAGTGGATAAAGTGTTACAATGTAAGCGCTTATTGGTACAAGAGACGTATTTGTCAGTGTTCTTTACCTGATAGGAAATATGAGCTTACTTTGGAGGACTATAAAGTTGTTGTTGTCATTGTTCGACTAAAGGAAATGCTTTGAGTAATTACATCTATTGCTCAAACTGTCACAGGACTACCTTCCACTGAATGCTCATCAGCTCAGTCTGAGTCAGCGTTCAATTTCTCACTTACAGAAACAGGAGTATCAAGTACTGGTGTACCATCAGAATCTGAAGCAAGTACCCCAGGAAAGACTTCTTCTCCAGGAGGACCTACAGCTAAATCGAGTGCAATAACAGGATCGCAATTCCAGTCCACTGCACGAAGTGAAGGGACATCCGCACAACCTGGACCATCGACCTCTGGTCCTCCAGCACCACCAGGAGCAACCTCTGTAGGCACCGTTCCCACTCCGACAATATCAAGCACTGGCAAATCATTCTCTTTAAGCGGAATATCTTCAGCATCAACAACTCAACCAAGTAAGGAGCATTTTTTATGATTGTTTCATATTCAAATGGCTGTCACCAAAAATAAAGTTTAATTCAAAAGTTGTATTATTCTGTGAAAAAAAAAAAAACAAAACAAAACAGTTTAGATGATGATTGATTAATAAGAAAAAAGACATCCTGTTAGGAAAATTAAATTGTTGACGCATGTTTTCATATGTGCAGCGTACGATATGGAAACAGTGTAGAAGAAATTCAAAGGTGATAATTCCATTCCTGTCCTTTCTTCCTGTTTTACTTGGTAATAAATCGAAAAGAATGTCCATATAAGTTGTAAGTACGACATTTTCGAATAACGATCTTGCAAGATTACTTCCTTACCTATTTCTGTTTAATTGGGTCTCGTGTTGAAGGCTTTTGGGGCCAGATCTTTACAACTATCCATACAAATTCGGAAGACCCAGAAGTGTATTGCTTGGAAGTGCTTTGCAACGGGTAACAAGTTAGATGTTACAATTGTGTGCTGTCAGAATCGATGTCATGATATTGCCGAGGTTGCATAAGGTTTAACAAATAAACTAAAGAGTTGCTAAATGACTGTTGCATGTATCAATGGATAACGTGAGGAAATAAAGAAAATGTCCAGTCTTAGACGAAAGCTATGTTATTGCTAGTAAGAATTGTCTTATGCAATCTAAAGAAAGTAGAGTTGCTTAAAAATTTTAGTTCTTGTTTGGAGTTGATAAACTAGGTTATAAGCTCAGTCAAATGAAAAAAAAAATATGGGATGAAACAAACCATTTTGATCGATATGAAAGCGTAGAGGAGGTTTGGAACAAAGGAACTTAATTTTCAAATGTACACAGTCGATTGCAGAAGCCATATATTTACTCCCTGTGAAAAGAATTGGGTATGTAACGCCACAGAGCCGTTCACTTTCACTTTTCTATCTGCATATTTCTTCGTTTTAAAGTTATATGATTACATGCAAGCGTCCAGTTTAAAGGATATTCCTTTTGATATTCTACAGAGCAATGTGAACGTCGTAATATTACCTCACCAGAGGTAGATGGTGTTAGCATCAGTAGTGAAGGCTTTGATGGTGATGTTGATAATCTATTGAGCGGAGATGAGGTGACCATTTCTGGAATAGAACCCGAGGCAGTGCTTACTATCACATTTAACGAGCCAGAAGTTGTCATGGATTTCATATTAAGCTTTACCTACATAGAGTCAGTAACTGTGGTGTTCATAACAGAAAGTGGGGAAGAAGTTCCGAAGGTAAATTAGTAACATCTTATTTTGCCACTGTGACAAAAATAAGGTGATTTATGTATTACTATTTCTCTTTTTATTGTTATCGAGTAGAAAGAGCAGCAACTATGACATTCTAGATCAGGCTTGATATCTAGATATTGATTGTTTGATGCTATGACAAATTGTAACAACTATACTCACATGCATATAAAATGACCAGAGAAAACGGATGAAATGATCAGCAACCCTGCTCTTGTATGGTACACATTTATATAAAACACAGGGCTACCTAAGTCACTCTTAATCTGTATTCGGCCATCACGCATTCCCTTCATTTTGCTGTGTCGAGAATAAACAGTCTTTGTTTTGAAATTCGACTTGAGTATTTTCGAGAAACTGAAGTGGAATCTTAATGATATTTTCCTGAATGAGAAGGATCATGCGTTTTCCTGCTACATTAAGAAAGACGGAGTTTTACATGTTTGGCATTTCTTTTTATCATTCTTGTTATTTCCAGTGTAACGAAATAATGCTCCGGATTTGCAACTACTTACCCAATTTATAGCTGCCTCTTTGTATCTTCATTATTTGCCATTTTCGTGAATAGTCAAAGTTTTAGATAGGGTATCCGAAGTTAAACGATATTAGATATTTTATCATCAGTTGACTTGTATTGCAGGATTTTGTTGTGGAGAATCCAGAAGAGACTTCAACGATAAACGCATTGTTGCCCGAAGTTTCTGCAGAACCAATTGAAAAGATTTTAATCCGTGATATTAGTGTGACAGAAAGTGTTCCAGAGGGTGAAGAGCCCACAGCATCTGTCGTGTCTTTGACAGTGTGTGTGAAGCCTAAAGGTAATCTGAAATTCTACTGTCTGAGGGTAGTATTTTGTCGCATGTATTTATTTGGAAACAGTGTTTGTGGTATATTTCAAATTTCCGGCTGAAAGTTCAACATTTATAACAGATTTTAGCAGCTGAGTGTCTTTATGTAACACTAACAATACTTTCTGCAATGTGGCATTTAGGATCTTGTATAGTTGGCATTTGAGATAAGATTGAATTAAAAGAGTCTAGAAAAAAGTTATTAAGCTAATCTTTGGCGAGTTAATAACATATTTTGATGGACGAGTTTAATACAATTTTACCTAAAATGCAAAAGAGTGTCAGATTCTTTTAAAACAATCACATAGCTGTATATCGATCGAAAACTATAGATCATGCTGTAATAAAACACAGGCCTTCATGTACATTGTGTATTAAAATTTACATGAAGCGCTTCGCTTTGTTGAAAGATACATTACGGACGAAAACTAGTTTCAAGGAAAGTTGCATATGATAATTTTGCTTTGAACTAAACATGATAAAATTTCCAGCTTTGTCACGTCCGACTACGTGATATTGTCGTGGTCAAATAAAAATGAAGATCAGAGATTAAACTTCACATTCCGAGCAGTCCGATTTAAATCGTTGGCAAAACTGAATAAATAGTGGATAAAGTGTTACAATGTAAGCGCTTATTGGTACAAGAGACGTATTTGTCAGTGTTCTTTACCTGATAGGAAATATGAGCTTACTTTGGAGGACTATAAAGTTGTTGTTGTCATTGTTCGACTAAAGGAAATGCTTTGAGTAATTACATCTATTGCTCAAACTGTCACAGGACTACCTTCCACTGAATGCTCATCAGCTCAGTCTGAGTCAGCGTTCAATTTCTCACTTACAGAAACAGGAGTATCAAGTACTGGTGTACCATCAGAATCTGAAGCAAGTACCCCAGGAAAGACTTCTTCTCCAGGAGGACCTACAGCTAAATCGAGTGCAATAACAGGATCGCAATTCCAGTCCACTGCACGAAGTGAAGGGACATCCGCACAACCTGGACCATCGACCTCTGGTCCTCCAGCACCACCAGGAGCAACCTCTGTAGGCACCGTTCCCACTCCGACAATATCAAGCACTGGCAAATCATTCTCTTTAAGCGGAATATCTTCAGCATCAACAACTCAACCAAGTAAGGAGCATTTTTTATGATTGTTTCATATTCAAATGGCTGTCACCAAAAATAAAGTTTAATTCAAAAGTTGTATTATTCTGTGAAAAAAAAAAAAAACAAAACAAAACAGTTTAGATGATGATTGATTAATAAGAAAAAAGACATCCTGTTAGGAAAATTAAATTGTTTACGCATGTTTTCATATGTGCAGCGTACGATATGGAAACAGTGTAGAAGAAATTCAAAGGTGATAATTCCATTCCTGTCCTTTCTTCCTGTTTTACTTGGTAATAAATCGAAAAGAATGTCCATATAAGTTGTAAGTACGACATTTTCGAATAACGATCTTGCAAGATTACTTCCTTACCTATTTCTGTTTAATTGGGTCTCGTGTTGAAGGCTTTTGGGGCCAGATCTTTACAACTATCCATACAAATTCGGAAGACCCAGAAGTGTATTGCTTGGAAGTGCTTTGCAACGGGTAACAAGTTAGATGTTACAATTGTGTGCTGTCAGAATCGATGTCATGATATTGCCGAGGTTGCATAAGGTTTAACAAATAAACTAAAGAGTTGCTAAATGACTGTTGCATGTATCAATGGATAACGTGAGGAAATAAAGAAAATGTCCAGTCTTAGACGAAAGCTATGTTATTGCTAGTAAGAATTGTCTTATGCAATCTAAAGAAAGTAGAGTTGCTTAAAAATTTTAGTTCTTGTTTGGAGTTGATAAACTAGGTTATAAGCTCAGTCAAATGAAAAAAAAAATATGGGATGAAACAAACCATTTTGATCGATATGAAAGCGTAGAGGAGGTTTGGAACAAAGGAACTTAATTTTCAAATGTACACAGTCGATTGCAGAAGCCATATATTTACTCCCTGTGAAAAGAATTGGGTATGTAACGCCACAGAGCCGTTCACTTTCACTTTTCTATCTGCATATTTCTTCGTTTTAAAGTTATATGATTACATGCAAGCGTCCAGTTTAAAGGATATTCCTTTTGATATTCTACAGAGCAATGTGAACGTCGTAATATTACCTCACCAGAGGTAGATGGTGTTAGCATCAGTAGTGAAGGCTTTGATGGTGATGTTGATAATCTATTGAGCGGAGATGAGGTGACCATTTCTGGAATAGAACCCGAGGCAGTGCTTACTATCACATTTAACGAGCCAGAAGTTGTCATGGATTTCATATTAAGCTTTACCTACATAGAGTCAGTAACTGTGGTGTTCATAACAGAAAGTGGGGAAGAAGTTCCGAAGGTAAATTAGTAACATCTTATTTTGCCACTGTGACAAAAATAAGGTGATTTATGTATTACTATTTCTCTTTTTATTGTTATCGAGTAGAAAGAGCAGCAACTATGACATTCTAGATCAGGCTTGATATCTAGATATTGATTGTTTGATGCTATGACAAATTGTAACAACTATACTCACATGCATATAAAATGACCAGAGAAAACGGATGAAATGATCAGCAACCCTGCTCTTGTATGGTACACATTTATATAAAACACAGGGCTACCTAAGTCACTCTTAATCTGTATTCGGCCATCACGCATTCCCTTCATTTTGCTGTGTCGAGAATAAACAGTCTTTGTTTTGAAATTCGACTTGAGTATTTTCGAGAAACTGAAGTGGAATCTTAATGATATTTTCCTGAATGAGAAGGATCATGCGTTTTCCTGCTACATTAAGAAAGACGGAGTTTTACATGTTTGGCATTTCTTTTTATCATTCTTGTTATTTCCAGTGTAACGAAATAATGCTCCGGATTTGCAACTACTTACCCAATTTATAGCTGCCTCTTTGTATCTTCATTATTTGCCATTTTCGTGAATAGTCAAAGTTTTAGATAGGGTATCCGAAGTTAAACGATATTAGATATTTTATCATCAGTTGACTTGTATTGCAGGATTTTGTTGTGGAGAATCCAGAAGAGACTTCAACGATAAACGCATTGTTGCCCGAAGTTTCTGCAGAACCAATTGAAAAGATTTTAATCCGTGATATTAGTGTGACAGAAAGTGTTCCAGAGGGTGAAGAGCCCACAGCATCTGTCGTGTCTTTGACAGTGTGTGTGAAGCCTAAAGGTAATCTGAAATTCTACTGTCTGAGGGTAGTATTTTGTCGCATGTATTTATTTGGAAACAGTGTTTGTGGTATATTTCAAATTTCCGGCTGAAAGTTCAACATTTATAACAGATTTTAGCAGCTGAGTGTCTTTATGTAACACTAACAATACTTTCTGCAATGTGGCATTTAGGATCTTGTATAGTTGGCATTTGAGATAAGATTGAATTAAAAGAGTCTAGAAAAAAGTTATTAAGCTAATCTTTGGCGAGTTAATAACATATTTTGATGGACGAGTTTAATACAATTTTACCTAAAATGCAAAAGAGTGTCAGATTCTTTTAAAACAATCACATAGCTGTATATCGATCGAAAACTATAGATCATGCTGTAATAAAACACAGGCCTTCATGTACATTGTGTATTAAAATTTACATGAAGCGCTTCGCTTTGTTGAAAGATACATTACGGACGAAAACTAGTTTCAAGGAAAGTTGCATATGATAATTTTGCTTTGAACTAAACATGATAAAATTTCCAGCTTTGTCACGTCCGACTACGTGATATTGTCGTGGTCAAATAAAAATGAAGATCAGAGATTAAACTTCACATTCCGAGCAGTCCGATTTAAATCGTTGGCAAAACTGAATAAATAGTGGATAAAGTGTTACAATGTAAGCGCTTATTGGTACAAGAGACGTATTTGTCAGTGTTCTTTACCTGATAGGAAATATGAGCTTACTTTGGAGGACTATAAAGTTGTTGTTGTCATTGTTCGACTAAAGGAAATGCTTTGAGTAATTACATCTATTGCTCAAACTGTCACAGGACTACCTTCCACTGAATGCTCATCAGCTCAGTCTGAGTCAGCGTTCAATTTCTCACTTACAGAAACAGGAGTATCAAGTACTGGTGTACCATCAGAATCTGAAGCAAGTACCCCAGGAAAGACTTCTTCTCCAGGAGGACCTACAGCTAAATCGAGTGCAATAACAGGATCGCAATTCCAGTCCACTGCACGAAGTGAAGGGACATCCGCACAACCTGGACCATCGACCTCTGGTCCTCCAGCACCACCAGGAGCAACCTCTGTAGGCACCGTTCCCACTCCGACAATATCAAGCACTGGCAAATCATTCTCTTTAAGCGGAATATCTTCAGCATCAACAACTCAACCAAGTAAGGAGCATTTTTTATGATTGTTTCATATTCAAATGGCTGTCACCAAAAATAAAGTTTAATTCAAAAGTTGTATTATTCTGTGAAAAAAAAAAAAAAAAAAAAAACAGTTTAGATGATGATTGATTAATAAGAAAAAAGACATCCTGTTAGGAAAATTAAATTGTTTACGCATGTTTTCATATGTGCAGCGTACGATATGGAAACAGTGTAGAAGAAATTCAAAGGTGATAATTCCATTCCTGTCCTTTCTTCCTGTTTTACTTGGTAATAAATCGAAAAGAATGTCCATATAAGTTGTAAGTACGACATTTTCGAATAACGATCTTGCAAGATTACTTCCTTACCTATTTCTGTTTAATTGGGTCTCGTGTTGAAGGCTTTTGGGGCCAGATCTTTACAACTATCCATACAAATTCGGAAGACCCAGAAGTGTATTGCTTGGAAGTGCTTTGCAACGGGTAACAAGTTAGATGTTACAATTGTGTGCTGTCAGAATCGATGTCATGATATTGCCGAGGTTGCATAAGGTTTAACAAATAAACTAAAGAGTTGCTAAATGACTGTTGCATGTATCAATGGATAACGTGAGGAAATAAAGAAAATGTCCAGTCTTAGACGAAAGCTATGTTATTGCTAGTAAGAATTGTCTTATGCAATCTAAAGAAAGTAGAGTTGCTTAAAAATTTTAGTTCTTGTTTGGAGTTGATAAACTAGGTTATAAGCTCAGTCAAATGAAAAAAAAAATATGGGATGAAACAAACACTTTTGATCGATATGAAAGCGTAGAGGAGGTTTGGAACAAAGGAACTTAATTTTCAAATGTACACAGTCGATTGCAGAAGCCATATATTTACTCCCTGTGAAAAGAATTGGGTATGTAACGCCACAGAGCCGTTCACTTTCACTTTTCTATCTGCATATTTCTTCGTTTTAAAGTTATATGATTACATGCAAGCGTCCAGTTTAAAGGATATTCCTTTTGATATTCTACAGAGCAATGTGAACGTCGTAATATTACCTCACCAGAGGTAGATGGTGTTAGCATCAGTAGTGAAGGCTTTGATGGTGATGTTGATAATCTATTGAGCGGAGATGAGGTGACCATTTCTGGAATAGAACCCGAGGCAGTGCTTACTATCACATTTAACGAGCCAGAAGTTGTCATGGATTTCATATTAAGCTTTACCTACATAGAGTCAGTAACTGTGGTGTTCATAACAGAAAGTGGGGAAGAAGTTCCGAAGGTAAATTAGTAACATCTTATTTTGCCACTGTGACAAAAATAAGGTGATTTATGTATTACTATTTCTCTTTTTATTGTTATCGAGTAGAAAGAGCAGCAACTATGACATTCTAGATCAGGCTTGATATCTAGATATTGATTGTTTGATGCTATGACAAATTGTAACAACTATACTCACATGCATATAAAATGACCAGAGAAAACGGATGAAATGATCAGCAACCCTGCTCTTGTATGGTACACATTTATATAAAACACAGGGCTACCTAAGTCACTCTTAATCTGTATTCGGCCATCACGCATTCCCTTCATTTTGCTGTGTCGAGAATAAACAGTCTTTGTTTTGAAATTCGACTTGAGTATTTTCGAGAAACTGAAGTGGAATCTTAATGATATTTTCCTGAATGAGAAGGATCATGCGTTTTCCTGCTACATTAAGAAAGACGGAGTTTTACATGTTTGGCATTTCTTTTTATCATTCTTGTTATTTCCAGTGTAACGAAATAATGCTCCGGATTTGCAACTACTTACCCAATTTATAGCTGCCTCTTTGTATCTTCATTATTTGCCATTTTCGTGAATAGTCAAAGTTTTAGATAGGGTATCCGAAGTTAAACGATATTAGATATTTTATCATCAGTTGACTTGTATTGCAGGATTTTGTTGTGGAGAATCCAGAAGAGACTTCAACGATAAACGCATTGTTGCCCGAAGTTTCTGCAGAACCAATTGAAAAGATTTTAATCCGTGATATTAGTGTGACAGAAAGTGTTCCAGAGGGTGAAGAGCCCACAGCATCTGTCGTGTCTTTGACAGTGTGTGTGAAGCCTAAAGGTAATCTGAAATTCTACTGTCTGAGGGTAGTATTTTGTCGCATGTATTTATTTGGAAACAGTGTTTGTGGTATATTTCAAATTTCCGGCTGAAAGTTCAACATTTATAACAGATTTTAGCAGCTGAGTGTCTTTATGTAACACTAACAATACTTTCTGCAATGTGGCATTTAGGATCTTGTATAGTTGGCATTTGAGATAAGATTGAATTAAAAGAGTCTAGAAAAAAGTTATTAAGCTAATCTTTGGCGAGTTAATAACATATTTTGATGGACGAGTTTAATACAATTTTACCTAAAATGCAAAAGAGTGTCAGATTCTTTTAAAACAATCACATAGCTGTATATCGATCGAAAACTATAGATCATGCTGTAATAAAACACAGGCCTTCATGTACATTGTGTATTAAAATTTACATGAAGCGCTTCGCTTTGTTGAAAGATACATTACGGACGAAAACTAGTTTCAAGGAAAGTTGCATATGATAATTTTGCTTTGAACTAAACATGATAAAATTTCCAGCTTTGTCACGTCCGACTACGTGATATTGTCGTGGTCAAATAAAAATGAAGATCAGAGATTAAACTTCACATTCCGAGCAGTCCGATTTAAATCGTTGGCAAAACTGAATAAATAGTGGATAAAGTGTTACAATGTAAGCGCTTATTGGTACAAGAGACGTATTTGTCAGTGTTCTTTACCTGATAGGAAATATGAGCTTACTTTGGAGGACTATAAAGTTGTTGTTGTCATTGTTCGACTAAAGGAAATGCTTTGAGTAATTACATCTATTGCTCAAACTGTCACAGGACTACCTTCCACTGAATGCTCATCAGCTCAGTCTGAGTCAGCGTTCAATTTCTCACTTACAGAAACAGGAGTATCAAGTACTGGTGTACCATCAGAATCTGAAGCAAGTACCCCAGGAAAGACTTCTTCTCCAGGAGGACCTACAGCTAAATCGAGTGCAATAACAGGATCGCAATTCCAGTCCACTGCACGAAGTGAAGGGACATCCGCACAACCTGGACCATCGACCTCTGGTCCTCCAGCACCACCAGGAGCAACCTCTGTAGGCACCGTTCCCACTCCGACAATATCAAGCACTGGCAAATCATTCTCTTTAAGCGGAATATCTTCAGCATCAACAACTCAACCAAGTAAGGAGCATTTTTTATGATTGTTTCATATTCAAATGGCTGTCACCAAAAATAAAGTTTAATTCAAAAGTTGTATTATTCTGTGAAAAAAAAAAAAACAAAACAAAACAGTTTAGATGATGATTGATTAATAAGAAAAAAGACATCCTGTTAGGAAAATTAAATTGTTTACGCATGTTTTCATATGTGCAGCGTACGATATGGAAACAGTGTAGAAGAAATTCAAAGGTGATAATTCCATTCCTGTCCTTTCTTCCTGTTTTACTTGGTAATAAATCGAAAAGAATGTCCATATAAGTTGTAAGTACGACATTTTCGAATAACGATCTTGCAAGATTACTTCCTTACCTATTTCTGTTTAATTGGGTCTCGTGTTGAAGGCTTTTGGGGCCAGATCTTTACAACTATCCATACAAATTCGGAAGACCCAGAAGTGTATTGCTTGGAAGTGCTTTGCAACGGGTAACAAGTTAGATGTTACAATTGTGTGCTGTCAGAATCGATGTCATGATATTGCCGAGGTTGCATAAGGTTTAACAAATAAACTAAAGAGTTGCTAAATGACTGTTGCATGTATCAATGGATAACGTGAGGAAATAAAGAAAATGTCCAGTCTTAGACGAAAGCTATGTTATTGCTAGTAAGAATTGTCTTATGCAATCTAAAGAAAGTAGAGTTGCTTAAAAATTTTAGTTCTTGTTTGGAGTTGATAAACTAGGTTATAAGCTCAGTCAAATGAAAAAAAAAATATGGGATGAAACAAACACTTTTGATCGATATGAAAGCGTAGAGGAGGTTTGGAACAAAGGAACTTAATTTTCAAATGTACACAGTCGATTGCAGAAGCCATATATTTACTCCCTGTGAAAAGAATTGGGTATGTAACGCCACAGAGCCGTTCACTTTCACTTTTCTATCTGCATATTTCTTCGTTTTAAAGTTATATGATTACATGCAAGCGTCCAGTTTAAAGGATATTCCTTTTGATATTCTACAGAGCAATGTGAACGTCGTAATATTACCTCACCAGAGGTAGATGGTGTTAGCATCAGTAGTGAAGGCTTTGATGGTGATGTTGATAATCTATTGAGCGGAGATGAGGTGACCATTTCTGGAATAGAACCCGAGGCAGTGCTTACTATCACATTTAACGAGCCAGAAGTTGTCATGGATTTCATATTAAGCTTTACCTACATAGAGTCAGTAACTGTGGTGTTCATAACAGAAAGTGGGGAAGAAGTTCCGAAGGTAAATTAGTAACATCTTATTTTGCCACTGTGACAAAAATAAGGTGATTTATGTATTACTATTTCTCTTTTTATTGTTATCGAGTAGAAAGAGCAGCAACTATGACATTCTAGATCAGGCTTGATATCTAGATATTGATTGTTTGATGCTATGACAAATTGTAACAACTATACTCACATGCATATAAAATGACCAGAGAAAACGGATGAAATGATCAGCAACCCTGCTCTTGTATGGTACACATTTATATAAAACACAGGGCTACCTAAGTCACTCTTAATCTGTATTCGGCCATCACGCATTCCCTTCATTTTGCTGTGTCGAGAATAAACAGTCTTTGTTTTGAAATTCGACTTGAGTATTTTCGAGAAACTGAAGTGGAATCTTAATGATATTTTCCTGAATGAGAAGGATCATGCGTTTTCCTGCTACATTAAGAAAGACGGAGTTTTACATGTTTGGCATTTCTTTTTATCATTCTTGTTATTTCCAGTGTAACGAAATAATGCTCCGGATTTGCAACTACTTACCCAATTTATAGCTGCCTCTTTGTATCTTCATTATTTGCCATTTTCGTGAATAGTCAAAGTTTTAGATAGGGTATCCGAAGTTAAACGATATTAGATATTTTATCATCAGTTGACTTGTATTGCAGGATTTTGTTGTGGAGAATCCAGAAGAGACTTCAACGATAAACGCATTGTTGCCCGAAGTTTCTGCAGAACCAATTGAAAAGATTTTAATCCGTGATATTAGTGTGACAGAAAGTGTTCCAGAGGGTGAAGAGCCCACAGCATCTGTCGTGTCTTTGACAGTGTGTGTGAAGCCTAAAGGTAATCTGAAATTCTACTGTCTGAGGGTAGTATTTTGTCGCATGTATTTATTTGGAAACAGTGTTTGTGGTATATTTCAAATTTCCGGCTGAAAGTTTAACATTTATAACAGATTTTAGCAGCTGAGTGTCTTTATGTAACTCTAACAATACTTTCTGCAATGTGGCATTTAGGATCTTGTATAGTTGGCATTTGAGATAAAATTGAATTAAAAGAGTCTAGAAAAAAGTTATTAAGCTAATCTTTGGCGAGTTAATAACATATTTTGATGGACGAGTTTAATACAATTTTACCTAAAATGCAAAAGAGTGTCAGATTCTTTTAAAACAATCACATAGCTGTATATCGATCGAAAACTATAGATCATGCTGTAATAAAACACAGGCCTTCATGTACATTGTGTATTAAAATTTACATGAAGCGCTTCGCTTTGTTGAAAGATACATTACGGACGAAAACTAGTTTCAAGGAAAGTTGCATATGATAATTTTGCTTTGAACTAAACATGATAAAATTTCCAGCTTTGTCACGTCCGACTACGTGATATTGTCGTGGTCAAATAAAAATGAAGATCAGAGATTAAACTTCACATTCCGAGCAGTCCGATTTAAATCGTTGGCAAAACTGAATAAATAGTGGATAAAGTGTTACAATGTAAGCGCTTATTGGTACAAGAGACGTATTTGTCAGTGTTCTTTACCTGATAGGAAATATGAGCTTACTTTGGAGGACTATAAAGTTGTTGTTGTCATTGTTCGACTAAAGGAAATGCTTTGAGTAATTACATCTATTGCTCAAACTGTCACAGGACTACCTTCCACTGAATGCTCATCAGCTCAGTCTGAGTCAGCGTTCAATTTCTCACTTACAGAAACAGGAGTATCAAGTACTGGTGTACCATCAGAATCTGAAGCAAGTACCCCAGGAAAGACTTCTTCTCCAGGAGGACCTACAGCTAAATCGAGTGCAATAACAGGATCGCAATTCCAGTCCACTGCACGAAGTGAAGGGACATCCGCACAACCTGGACCATCGACCTCTGGTCCTCCAGCACCACCAGGAGCAACCTCTGTAGGCACCGTTCCCACTCCGACAATATCAAGCACTGGCAAATCATTCTCTTTAAGCGGAATATCTTCAGCATCAACAACTCAACCAAGTAAGGAGCATTTTTTATGATTGTTTCATATTCAAATGGCTGTCACCAAAAATAAAGTTTAATTCAAAAGTTGTATTATTCTGTGAAAAAAAAAAAAAAAAAAACAGTTTAGATGATGATTGATTAATAAGAAAAAAGACATCCTGTTAGGAAAATTAAATTGTTTACGCATGTTTTCATATGTGCAGCGTACGATATGGAAACAGTGTAGAAGAAATTCAAAGGTGATAATTCCATTCCTGTCCTTTCTTCCTGTTTTACTTGGTAATAAATCGAAAAGAATGTCCATATAAGTTGTAAGTACGACATTTTCGAATAACGATCTTGCAAGATTACTTCCTTACCTATTTCTGTTTAATTGGGTCTCGTGTTGAAGGCTTTTGGGGCCAGATCTTTACAACTATCCATACAAATTCGGAAGACCCAGAAGTGTATTGCTTGGAAGTGCTTTGCAACGGGTAACAAGTTAGATGTTACAATTGTGTGCTGTCAGAATCGATGTCATGATATTGCCGAGGTTGCATAAGGTTTAACAAATAAACTAAAGAGTTGCTAAATGACTGTTGCATGTATCAATGGATAACGTGAGGAAATAAAGAAAATGTCCAGTCTTAGACGAAAGCTATGTTATTGCTAGTAAGAATTGTCTTATGTAATCTAAAGAAAGTAGAGTTGCTTAAAAATTTTAGTTCTTGTTTGGAGTTGATAAACTAGGTTATAAGCTCAGTCAAATGAAAAAAAAAATATGGGATGAAACAAACACTTTTGATCGATATGAAAGCGTAGAGGAGGTTTGGAACAAAGGAACTTAATTTTCAAATGTACACAGTCGATTGCAGAAGCCATATATTTACTCCCTGTGAAAAGAATTGGGTATGTAACGCCACAGAGCCTTTCACTTTCACTTTTCTATCTGCATATTTCTTCGTTTTAAAGTTATATGATTACATGCAAGCGTCCAGTTTAAAGGATATTCCTTTTGATATTCTACAGAGCAATGTGAACGTCGTAATATTACCTCACCAGAGGTAGATGGTGTTAGCATCAGTAGTGAAGGCTTTGATGGTGATGTTGATAATCTATTGAGCGGAGATGAGGTGACCATTTCTGGAATAGAACCCGAGGCAGTGCTTACTATCACATTTAACGAGCCAGAAGTTGTCATGGATTTCATATTAAGCTTTACCTACATAGAGTCAGTAACTGTGGTGTTCATAACAGAAAGTGGGGAAGAAGTTCCGAAGGTAAATTAGTAACATCTTATTTTGCCACTGTGACAAAAATAAGGTGATTTATGTATTACTATTTCTCTTTTTATTGTTATCGAGTAGAAAGAGCAGCAACTATGACATTCTAGATCAGGCTTGATATCTAGATATTGATTGTTTGATGCTATGACAAATTGTAACAACTATACTCACATGCATATAAAATGACCAGAGAAAACGGATGAAATGATCAGCAACCCTGCTCTTGTATGGTACACATTTATATAAAACACAGGGCTACCTAAGTCACTCTTAATCTGTATTCGGCCATCACGCATTCCCTTCATTTTGCTGTGTCGAGAATAAACAGTCTTTGTTTTGAAATTCGACTTGAGTATTTTCGAGAAACTGAAGTGGAATCTTAATGATATTTTCCTGAATGAGAAGGATCATGCGTTTTCCTGCTACATTAAGAAAGACGGAGTTTTACATGTTTGGCATTTCTTTTTATCATTCTTGTTATTTCCAGTGTAACGAAATAATGCTCCGGATTTGCAACTACTTACCCAATTTATAGCTGCCTCTTTGTATCTTCATTATTTGCCATTTTCGTGAATAGTCAAAGTTTTAGATAGGGTATCCGAAGTTAAACGATATTAGATATTTTATCATCAGTTGACTTGTATTGCAGGATTTTGTTGTGGAGAATCCAGAAGAGACTTCAACGATAAACGCATTGTTGCCCGAAGTTTCTGCAGAACCAATTGAAAAGATTTTAATCCGTGATATTAGTGTGACAGAAAGTGTTCCAGAGGGTGAAGAGCCCACAGCATCTGTCGTGTCTTTGACAGTGTGTGTGAAGCCTAAAGGTAATCTGAAATTCTACTGTCTGAGGGTAGTATTTTGTCGCATGTATTTATTTGGAAACAGTGTTTGTGGTATATTTCAAATTTCCGGCTGAAAGTTCAACATTTATAACAGATTTTAGCAGCTGAGTGTCTTTATGTAACACTAACAATACTTTCTGCAATGTGGCATTTAGGATCTTGTATAGTTGGCATTTGAGATAAGATTGAATTAAAAGAGTCTAGAAAAAAGTTATTAAGCTAATCTTTGGCGAGTTAATAACATATTTTGATGGACGAGTTTAATACAATTTTACCTAAAATGCAAAAGAGTGTCAGATTCTTTTAAAACAATCACATAGCTGTATATCGATCGAAAACTATAGATCATGCTGTAATAAAACACAGGCCTTCATGTACATTGTGTATTAAAATTTACATGAAGCGCTTCGCTTTGTTGAAAGATACATTACGGACGAAAACTAGTTTCAAAGAAAGTTGCATATGATAATTTTGCTTTGAACTAAACATGATAAAATTTCCAGCTTTGTCACGTCCGACTACGTGATATTGTCGTGGTCAAATAAAAATGAAGATCAGAGATTAAACTTCACATTCCGAGCAGTCCGATTTAAATCGTTGGCAAAACTGAATAAATAGTGGATAAAGTGTTACAATGTAAGCGCTTATTGGTACAAGAGACGTATTTGTCAGTGTTCTTTACCTGATAGGAAATATGAGCTTACTTTGGAGGACTATAAAGTTGTTGTTGTCATTGTTCGACTAAAGGAAATGCTTTGAGTAATTACATCTATTGCTCAAACTGTCACAGGACTACCTTCCACTGAATGCTCATCAGCTCAGTCTGAGTCAGCGTTCAATTTCTCACTTACAGAAACAGGAGTATCAAGTACTGGTGTACCATCAGAATCTGAAGCAAGTACCCCAGGAAAGACTTCTTCTCCAGGAGGACCTACAGCTAAATCGAGTGCAATAACAGGATCGCAATTCCAGTCCACTGCACGAAGTGAAGGGACATCCGCACAACCTGGACCATCGACCTCTGGTCCTCCAGCACCACCAGGAGCAACCTCTGTAGGCACCGTTCCCACTCCGACAATATCAAGCACTGGCAAATCATTCTCTTTAAGCGGAATATCTTCAGCATCAACAACTCAACCAAGTAAGGAGCATTTTTTATGATTGTTTCATATTCAAATGGCTGTCGCCAAAAATAAAGTTTAATTCAAAAGTTGTATTATTCTGTGAAAAAAAAAACAAAAAACAAAACAGTTTAGATGATGATTGATTAATAAGAAAAAAGACATCCTGTTAGGAAAATTAAATTGTTTACGCATGTTTTCATATGTGCAGCGTACGATATGGAAACAGTGTAGAAGAAATTCAAAGGTGATAATTCCATTCCTGTCCTTTCTTCCTGTTTTACTTGGTAATAAGTCGAAAAGAATGTCCATATAAGTTGTAAGTACGACATTTTCGAATAACGATCTTGCAAGATTACTTCCTTACCTATTTCTGTTTAATTGGGTCTCGTGTTGAAGGCTTTTGGGGCCAGATCTTTACAACTATCCATACAAATTCGGAAGACCCAGAAGTGTATTGCTTGGAAGTGCTTTGCAACGGGTAACAAGTTAGATGTTACAATTGTGTGCTGTCAGAATCGATGTCATGATATTGCCGAGGTTGCATAAGGTTTAACAAATAAACTAAAGAGTTGCTAAATGACTGTTGCATGTATCAATGGATAACGTGAGGAAATAAAGAAAATGTCCAGTCTTAGACGAAAGCTATGTTATTGCTAGTAAGAATTGTCTTATGCAATCTAAAGAAAGTAGAGTTGCTTAAAAATTTTAGTTCTTGTTTGGAGTTGATAAACTAGGTTATAAGCTCAGTCAAATGAAAAAAAAAAATATGGGATGAAACAAACACTTTTGATCGATATGAAAGCGTAGAGGAGGTTTGGAACAAAGGAACTTAATTTTCAAATGTACACAGTCGATTGCAGAAGCCATATATTTACTCCCTGTGAAAAGAATTGGGTATGTAACGCCACAGAGCCGTTCACTTTCACTTTTCTATCTGCATATTTCTTCGTTTTAAAGTTATATGATTACATGCAAGCGTCCAGTTTAAAGGATATTCCTTTTGATATTCTACAGAGCAATGTGAACGTCGTAATATTACCTCACCAGAGGTAGATGGTGTTAGCATCAGTAGTGAAGGCTTTGATGGTGATGTTGATAATCTATTGAGCGGAGATGAGGTGACCATTTCTGGAATAGAACCCGAGGCAGTGCTTACTATCACATTTAACGAGCCAGAAGTTGTCATGGATTTCATATTAAGCTTTACCTACATAGAGTCAGTAACTGTGGTGTTCATAACAGAAAGTGGGGAAGAAGTTCCGAAGGTAAATTAGTAACATCTTATTTTGCCACTGTGACAAAAATAAGGTGATTTATGTATTACTATTTCTCTTTTTATTGTTATCGAGTAGAAAGAGCAGCAACTATGACATTCTAGATCAGGCTTGATATCTAGATATTGATTGTTTGATGCTATGACAAATTGTAACAACTATACTCACATGCATATAAAATGACCAGAGAAAACGGATGAAATGATCAGCAACCCTGCTCTTGTATGGTACACATTTATATAAAACACAGGGCTACCTAAGTCACTCTTAATCTGTATTCGGCCATCACGCATTCCCTTCATTTTGCTGTGTCGAGAATAAACAGTCTTTGTTTTGAAATTCGACTTGAGTATTTTCGAGAAACTGAAGTGGAATCTTAATGATATTTTCCTGAATGAGAAGGATCATGCGTTTTCCTGCTACATTAAGAAAGACGGAGTTTTACATGTTTGGCATTTCTTTTTATCATTCTTGTTATTTCCAGTGTAACGAAATAATGCTCCGGATTTGCAACTACTTACCCAATTTATAGCTGCCTCTTTGTATCTTCATTATTTGCCATTTTCGTGAATAGTCAAAGTTTTAGATAGGGTATCCGAAGTTAAACGATATTAGATATTTTATCATCAGTTGACTTGTATTGCAGGATTTTGTTGTGGAGAATCCAGAAGAGACTTCAACGATAAACGCATTGTTGCCCGAAGTTTCTGCAGAACCAATTGAAAAGATTTTAATCCGTGATATTAGTGTGACAGAAAGTGTTCCAGAGGGTGAAGAGCCCACAGCATCTGTCGTGTCTTTGACAGTGTGTGTGAAGCCTAAAGGTAATCTGAAATTCTACTGTCTGAGGGTAGTATTTTGTCGCATGTATTTATTTGGAAACAGTGTTTGTGGTATATTTCAAATTTCCGGCTGAAAGTTCAACATTTATAACAGATTTTAGCAGCTGAGTGTCTTTATGTAACACTAACAATACTTTCTGCAATGTGGCATTTAGGATCTTGTATAGTTGGCATTTGAGATAAGATTGAATTAAAAGAGTCTAGAAAAAAGTTATTAAGCTAATCTTTGGCGAGTTAATAACATATTTTGATGGACGAGTTTAATACAATTTTACCTAAAATGCAAAAGAGTGTCAGATTCTTTTAAAACAATCACATAGCTGTATATCGATCGAAAACTATAGATCATGCTGTAATAAAACACAGGCCTTCATGTACATTGTGTATTAAAATTTACATGAAGCGCTTCGCTTTGTTGAAAGATACATTACGGACGAAAACTAGTTTCAAAGAAAGTTGCATATGATAATTTTGCTTTGAACTAAACATGATAAAATTTCCAGCTTTGTCACGTCCGACTACGTGATATTGTCGTGGTCAAATAAAAATGAAGATCAGAGATTAAACTTCACATTCCGAGCAGTCCGATTTAAATCGTTGGCAAAACTGAATAAATAGTGGATAAAGTGTTACAATGTAAGCGCTTATTGGTACAAGAGACGTATTTGTCAGTGTTCTTTACCTGATAGGAAATATGAGCTTACTTTGGAGGACTATAAAGTTGTTGTTGTCATTGTTCGACTAAAGGAAATGCTTTGAGTAATTACATCTATTGCTCAAACTGTCACAGGACTACCTTCCACTGAATGCTCATCAGCTCAGTCTGAGTCAGCGTTCAATTTCTCACTTACAGAAACAGGAGTATCAAGTACTGGTGTACCATCAGAATCTGAAGCAAGTACCCCAGGAAAGACTTCTTCTCCAGGAGGACCTACAGCTAAATCGAGTGCAATAACAGGATCGCAATTCCAGTCCACTGCACGAAGTGAAGGGACATCCGCACAACCTGGACCATCGACCTCTGGTCCTCCAGCACCACCAGGAGCAACCTCTGTAGGCACCGTTCCCACTCCGACAATATCAAGCACTGGCAAATCATTCTCTTTAAGCGGAATATCTTCAGCATCAACAACTCGACCAAGTAAGGAGCATTTTTTATGATTGTTTCATATTCAAATGGCTGTCACCAAAAATAAAGTTTAATTCAAAAGGTGTATTATTCTGTGAAAAAAAAACAAAACAAAACAGTTTAGATGATGATTGATTAATAAGAAAAAAGACATCCTGTTAGGAAAATTAAATTGTTTACGCATGTTTTCATATGTGCAGCGTACGATATGGAAACAGCGTAGAAGAAATTCAAAGGTGATAATTCCATTCCTGTCCTTTCTTCCTGTTTTTCTTGGTAATAAATCGAAAAGAATGTCCATATAAGTTGTAAGTACGACATTTTCGAATAACGATCTTGCAAGATTACTTCCTTACCTATTTCTGTTTAATTGGGTCTCGTGTTGAAGGCTTTTGGGGCCAGATCTTTACAACTATCCATACAAATTCGGAAGACCCAGAAGTGTATTGCTTGGAAGTGCTTTGCAACGGGTAACAAGTTAGATGTTACAATTGTGTGCTGTCAGAATCGATGTCATGATATTGCCGAGGTTGCATAAGGTTTAACAAATAAACTAAAGAGTTGCTAAATGACTGTTGCATGTATCAATGGATAACGTGAGGAAATAAAGAAAATGTCCAGTCTTAGACGAAAGCTATGTTATTGCTAGTAAGAATTGTCTTATGCAATCTAAAGAAAGTAGAGTTGCTTAAAAATTTTAGTTCTTGTTTGGAGCTGATAAACTAGGTTATAAGCTCAGTCAAATGAAAAAAAAAATATGGGATGAAACAAACACTTTTGATCGATATGAAAGCGTAGAGGAGGTTTGGAACAAAGGAACTTAATTTTCAAATGTACACAGTCGATTGCAGAAGCCATATATTTACTCCCTGTGAAAAGGATTGGGTATGTAACGCCACAGAGCCGTTCACTTTCACTTTTCTATCTGCATATTTCTTCGTTTTAAAGTTATATGATTACATGCAAGCGTCCAGTTTAAAGGATATTCCTTTTGATATTCTACAGAGCAATGTGAACGTCGTAATATTACCTCACCAGAGGTAGATGGTGTTAGCATCAGTAGTGAAGGCTTTGATGGTGATGTTGATAATCTATTGAGCGGAGATGAGGTGACCATTTCTGGAATAGAACCCGAGGCAGTGCTTACTATCACATTTAACGAGCCAGAAGTTGTCATGGATTTCATATTAAGCTTTACCTACATAGAGTCAGTAACTGTGGTGTTCATAACAGAAAGTGGGGAAGAAGTTCCGAAGGTAAATTAGTAACATCTTATTTTGCCACTGTGACAAAAATAAGGTGATTTATGTATTACTATTTCTCTTTTTATTGTTATCGAGTAGAAAGAGCAGCAACTATGACATTCTAGATCAGGCTTGATATCTAGATATTGATTGTTTGATGCTATGACAAATTGTAACAACTATACTCACATGCATATAAAATGACCAGAGAAAACGGATGAAATGATCAGCAACCCTGCTCTTGTATGGTACACATTTATATAAAACACAGGGCTACCTAAGTCACTCTTAATCTGTATTCGGCCATCACGCATTCCCTTCATTTTGCTGTGTCGAGAATAAACAGTCTTTGTTTTGAAATTCGACTTGAGTATTTTCGAGAAACTGAAGTGGAATCTTAATGATATTTTCCTGAATGAGAAGGATCATGCGTTTTCCTGCTACATTAAGAAAGACGGAGTTTTACATGTTTGGCATTTCTTTTTATCATTCTTGTTATTTCCAGTGTAACGAAATAATGCTCCGGATTTGCAACTACTTACCCAATTTATAGCTGCCTCTTTGTATCTTCATTATTTGCCATTTTCGTGAATAGTCAAAGTTTTAGATAGGGTATCCGAAGTTAAACGATATTAGATATTTTATCATCAGTTGACTTGTATTGCAGGATTTTGTTGTGGAGAATCCAGAAGAGACTTCAACGATAAACGCATTGTTGCCCGAAGTTTCTGCAGAACCAATTGAAAAGATTTTAATCCGTGATATTAGTGTGACAGAAAGTGTTCCAGAGGGTGAAGAGCCCACAGCATCTGTCGTGTCTTTGACAGTGTGTGTGAAGCCTAAAGGTAATCTGAAATTCTACTGTCTGAGGGTAGTATTTTGTCGCATGTATTTATTTGGAAACAGTGTTTGTGGTATATTTCAAATTTCCGGCTGAAAGTTTAACATTTATAACAGATTTTAGCAGCTGAGTGTCTTTATGTAACTCTAACAATACTTTCTGCAATGTGGCATTTAGGATCTTGTATAGTTGGCATTTGAGATAAAATTGAATTAAAAGAGTCTAGAAAAAAGTTATTAAGCTAATCTTTGGCGAGTTAATAACATATTTTGATGGACGAGTTTAATACAATTTTACCTAAAATGCAAAAGAGTGTCAGATTCTTTTAAAACAATCACATAGCTGTATATCGATCGAAAACTATAGATCATGCTGTAATAAAACACAGGCCTTCATGTACATTGTGTATTAAAATTTACATGAAGCGCTTCGCTTTGTTGAAAGATACATTACGGACGAAAACTAGTTTCAAGGAAAGTTGCATATGATAATTTTGCTTTGAACTAAACATGATAAAATTTCCAGCTTTGTCACGTCCGACTACGTGATATTGTCGTGGTCAAATAAAAATGAAGATCAGAGATTAAACTTCACATTCCGAGCAGTCCGATTTAAATCGTTGGCAAAACTGAATAAATAGTGGATAAAGTGTTACAATGTAAGCGCTTATTGGTACAAGAGACGTATTTGTCAGTGTTCTTTACCTGATAGGAAATATGAGCTTACTTTGGAGGACTATAAAGTTGTTGTTGTCATTGTTCGACTAAAGGAAATGCTTTGAGTAATTACATCTATTGCTCAAACTGTCACAGGACTACCTTCCACTGAATGCTCATCAGCTCAGTCTGAGTCAGCGTTCAATTTCTCACTTACAGAAACAGGAGTATCAAGTACTGGTGTACCATCAGAATCTGAAGCAAGTACCCCAGGAAAGACTTCTTCTCCAGGAGGACCTACAGCTAAATCGAGTGCAATAACAGGATCGCAATTCCAGTCCACTGCACGAAGTGAAGGGACATCCGCACAACCTGGACCATCGACCTCTGGTCCTCCAGCACCACCAGGAGCAACCTCTGTAGGCACCGTTCCCACTCCGACAATATCAAGCACTGGCAAATCATTCTCTTTAAGCGGAATATCTTCAGCATCAACAACTCGACCAAGTAAGGAGCATTTTTTATGATTGTTTCATATTCAAATGGCTGTCACCAAAAATAAAGTTTAATTCAAAAGTTGTATTATTCTGTGAAAAAAAAAAAAAAAAAAACAGTTTAGATGATGATTGATTAATAAGAAAAAAGACATCCTGTTAGGAAAATTAAATTGTTTACGCATGTTTTCATATGTGCAGCGTACGATATGGAAACAGTGTAGAAGAAATTCAAAGGTGATAATTCCATTCCTGTCCTTTCTTCCTGTTTTACTTGGTAATAAATCGAAAAGAATGTCCATATAAGTTGTAAGTACGACATTTTCGAATAACGATCTTGCAAGATTACTTCCTTACCTATTTCTGTTTAATTGGGTCTCGTGTTGAAGGCTTTTGGGGCCAGATCTTTACAACTATCCATACAAATTCGGAAGACCCAGAAGTGTATTGCTTGGAAGTGCTTTGCAACGGGTAACAAGTTAGATGTTACAATTGTGTGCTGTCAGAATCGATGTCATGATATTGCCGAGGTTGCATAAGGTTTAACAAATAAACTAAAGAGTTGCTAAATGACTGTTGCATGTATCAATGGATAACGTGAGGAAATAAAGAAAATGTCCAGTCTTAGACGAAAGCTATGTTATTGCTAGTAAGAATTGTCTTATGCAATCTAAAGAAAGTAGAGTTGCTTAAAAATTTTAGTTCTTGTTTGGAGTTGATAAACTAGGTTATAAGCTCAGTCAAATGAAAAAAAAAATATGGGATGAAACAAACACTTTTGATCGATATGAAAGCGTAGAGGAGGTTTGGAACAAAGGAACTTAATTTTCAAATGTACACAGTCGATTGCAGAAGCCATATATTTACTCCCTGTGAAAAGAATTGGGTATGTAACGCCACAGAGCCGTTCACTTTCACTTTTCTATCTGCATATTTCTTCGTTTTAAAGTTATATGATTACATGCAAGCGTCCAGTTTAAAGGATATTCCTTTTGATATTCTACAGAGCAATGTGAACGTCGTAATATTACCTCACCAGAGGTAGATGGTGTTAGCATCAGTAGTGAAGGCTTTGATGGTGATGTTGATAATCTATTGAGCGGAGATGAGGTGACCATTTCTGGAATAGAACCCGAGGCAGTGCTTACTATCACATTTAACGAGCCAGAAGTTGTCATGGATTTCATATTAAGCTTTACCTACATAGAGTCAGTAACTGTGGTGTTCATAACAGAAAGTGGGGAAGAAGTTCCGAAGGTAAATTAGTAACATCTTATTTTGCCACTGTGACAAAAATAAGGTGATTTATGTATTACTATTTCTCTTTTTATTGTTATCGAGTAGAAAGAGCAGCAACTATGACATTCTAGATCAGGCTTGATATCTAGATATTGATTGTTTGATGCTATGACAAATTGTAACAACTATACTCACATGCATATAAAATGACCAGAGAAAACGGATGAAATGATCAGCAACCCTGCTCTTGTATGGTACACATTTATATAAAACACAGGGCTACCTAAGTCACTCTTAATCTGTATTCGGCCATCACGCATTCCCTTCATTTTGCTGTGTCGAGAATAAACAGTCTTTGTTTTGAAATTCGACTTGAGTATTTTCGAGAAACTGAAGTGGAATCTTAATGATATTTTCCTGAATGAGAAGGATCATGCGTTTTCCTGCTACATTAAGAAAGACGGAGTTTTACATGTTTGGCATTTCTTTTTATCATTCTTGTTATTTCCAGTGTAACGAAATAATGCTCCGGATTTGCAACTACTTACCCAATTTATAGCTGCCTCTTTGTATCTTCATTATTTGCCATTTTCGTGAATAGTCAAAGTTTTAGATAGGGTATCCGAAGTTAAACGATATTAGATATTTTATCATCAGTTGACTTGTATTGCAGGATTTTGTTGTGGAGAATCCAGAAGAGACTTCAACGATAAACGCATTGTTGCCCGAAGTTTCTGCAGAACCAATTGAAAAGATTTTAATCCGTGATATTAGTGTGACAGAAAGTGTTCCAGAGGGTGAAGAGCCCACAGCATCTGTCGTGTCTTTGACAGTGTGTGTGAAGCCTAAAGGTAATCTGAAATTCTACTGTCTGAGGGTAGTATTTTGTCGCATGTATTTATTTGGAAACAGTGTTTGTGGTATATTTCAAATTTCCGGCTGAAAGTTCAACATTTATAACAGATTTTAGCAGCTGAGTGTCTTTATGTAACACTAACAATACTTTCTGCAATGTGGCATTTAGGATCTTGTATAGTTGGCATTTGAGATAAGATTGAATTAAAAGAGTCTAGAAAAAAGTTATTAAGCTAATCTTTGGCGAGTTAATAACATATTTTGATGGACGAGTTTAATACAATTTTACCTAAAATGCAAAAGAGTGTCAGATTCTTTTAAAACAATCACATAGCTGTATATCGATCGAAAACTATAGATCATGCTGTAATAAAACACAGGCCTTCATGTACATTGTGTATTAAAATTTACATGAAGCGCTTCGCTTTGTTGAAAGATACATTACGGACGAAAACTAGTTTCAAAGAAAGTTGCATATGATAATTTTGCTTTGAACTAAACATGATAAAATTTCCAGCTTTGTCACGTCCGACTACGTGATATTGTCGTGGTCAAATAAAAATGAAGATCAGAGATTAAACTTCACATTCCGAGCAGTCCGATTTAAATCGTTGGCAAAACTGAATAAATAGTGGATAAAGTGTTACAATGTAAGCGCTTATTGGTACAAGAGACGTATTTGTCAGTGTTCTTTACCTGATAGGAAATATGAGCTTACTTTGGAGGACTATAAAGTTGTTGTTGTCATTGTTCGACTAAAGGAAATGCTTTGAGTAATTACATCTATTGCTCAAACTGTCACAGGACTACCTTCCACTGAATGCTCATCAGCTCAGTCTGAGTCAGCGTTCAATTTCTCACTTACAGAAACAGGAGTATCAAGTACTGGTGTACCATCAGAATCTGAAGCAAGTACCCCAGGAAAGACTTCTTCTCCAGGAGGACCTACAGCTAAATCGAGTGCAATAACAGGATCGCAATTCCAGTCCACTGCACGAAGTGAAGGGACATCCGCACAACCTGGACCATCGACCTCTGGTCCTCCAGCACCACCAGGAGCAACCTCTGTAGGCACCGTTCCCACTCCGACAATATCAAGCACTGGCAAATCATTCTCTTTAAGCGGAATATCTTCAGCATCAACAACTCGACCAAGTAAGGAGCATTTTTTATGATTGTTTCATATTCAAATGGCTGTCACCAAAAATAAAGTTTAATTCAAAAGGTGTATTATTCTGTGAAAAAAAAACAAAACAAAACAGTTTAGATGATGATTGATTAATAAGAAAAAAGACATCCTGTTAGGAAAATTAAATTGTTTACGCATGTTTTCATATGTGCAGCGTACGATATGGAAACAGCGTAGAAGAAATTCAAAGGTGATAATTCCATTCCTGTCCTTTCTTCCTGTTTTTCTTGGTAATAAATCGAAAAGAATGTCCATATAAGTTGTAAGTACGACATTTTCGAATAACGATCTTGCAAGATTACTTCCTTACCTATTTCTGTTTAATTGGGTCTCGTGTTGAAGGCTTTTGGGGCCAGATCTTTACAACTATCCATACAAATTCGGAAGACCCAGAAGTGTATTGCTTGGAAGTGCTTTGCAACGGGTAACAAGTTAGATGTTACAATTGTGTGCTGTCAGAATCGATGTCATGATATTGCCGAGGTTGCATAAGGTTTAACAAATAAACTAAAGAGTTGCTAAATGACTGTTGCATGTATCAATGGATAACGTGAGGAAATAAAGAAAATGTCCAGTCTTAGACGAAAGCTATGTTATTGCTAGTAAGAATTGTCTTATGCAATCTAAAGAAAGTAGAGTTGCTTAAAAATTTTAGTTCTTGTTTGGAGCTGATAAACTAGGTTATAAGCTCAGTCAAATGAAAAAAAAAATATGGGATGAAACAAACACTTTTGATCGATATGAAAGCGTAGAGGAGGTTTGGAACAAAGGAACTTAATTTTCAAATGTACACAGTCGATTGCAGAAGCCATATATTTACTCCCTGTGAAAAGGATTGGGTATGTAACGCCACAGAGCCGTTCACTTTCACTTTTCTATCTGCATATTTCTTCGTTTTAAAGTTATATGATTACATGCAAGCGTCCAGTTTAAAGGATATTCCTTTTGATATTCTACAGAGCAATGTGAACGTCGTAATATTACCTCACCAGAGGTAGATGGTGTTAGCATCAGTAGTGAAGGCTTTGATGGTGATGTTGATAATCTATTGAGCGGAGATGAGGTGACCATTTCTGGAATAGAACCCGAGGCAGTGCTTACTATCACATTTAACGAGCCAGAAGTTGTCATGGATTTCATATTAAGCTTTACCTACATAGAGTCAGTAACTGTGGTGTTCATAACAGAAAGTGGGGAAGAAGTTCCGAAGGTAAATTAGTAACATCTTATTTTGCCACTGTGACAAAAATAAGGTGATTTATGTATTACTATTTCTCTTTTTATTGTTATCGAGTAGAAAGAGCAGCAACTATGACATTCTAGATCAGGCTTGATATCTAGATATTGATTGTTTGATGCTATGACAAATTGTAACAACTATACTCACATGCATATAAAATGACCAGAGAAAACGGATGAAATGATCAGCAACCCTGCTCTTGTATGGTACACATTTATATAAAACACAGGGCTACCTAAGTCACTCTTAATCTGTATTCGGCCATCACGCATTCCCTTCATTTTGCTGTGTCGAGAATAAACAGTCTTTGTTTTGAAATTCGACTTGAGTATTTTCGAGAAACTGAAGTGGAATCTTAATGATATTTTCCTGAATGAGAAGGATCATGCGTTTTCCTGCTACATTAAGAAAGACGGAGTTTTACATGTTTGGCATTTCTTTTTATCATTCTTGTTATTTCCAGTGTAACGAAATAATGCTCCGGATTTGCAACTACTTACCCAATTTATAGCTGCCTCTTTGTATCTTCATTATTTGCCATTTTCGTGAATAGTCAAAGTTTTAGATAGGGTATCCGAAGTTAAACGATATTAGATATTTTATCATCAGTTGACTTGTATTGCAGGATTTTGTTGTGGAGAATCCAGAAGAGACTTCAACGATAAACGCATTGTTGCCCGAAGTTTCTGCAGAACCAATTGAAAAGATTTTAATCCGTGATATTAGTGTGACAGAAAGTGTTCCAGAGGGTGAAGAGCCCACAGCATCTGTCGTGTCTTTGACAGTGTGTGTGAAGCCTAAAGGTAATCTGAAATTCTACTGTCTGAGGGTAGTATTTTGTCGCATGTATTTATTTGGAAACAGTGTTTGTGGTATATTTCAAATTTCCGGCTGAAAGTTTAACATTTATAACAGATTTTAGCAGCTGAGTGTCTTTATGTAACTCTAACAATACTTTCTGCAATGTGGCATTTAGGATCTTGTATAGTTGGCATTTGAGATAAAATTGAATTAAAAGAGTCTAGAAAAAAGTTATTAAGCTAATCTTTGGCGAGTTAATAACATATTTTGATGGACGAGTTTAATACAATTTTACCTAAAATGCAAAAGAGTGTCAGATTCTTTTAAAACAATCACATAGCTGTATATCGATCGAAAACTATAGATCATGCTGTAATAAAACACAGGCCTTCATGTACATTGTGTATTAAAATTTACATGAAGCGCTTCGCTTTGTTGAAAGATACATTACGGACGAAAACTAGTTTCAAGGAAAGTTGCATATGATAATTTTGCTTTGAACTAAACATGATAAAATTTCCAGCTTTGTCACGTCCGACTACGTGATATTGTCGTGGTCAAATAAAAATGAAGATCAGAGATTAAACTTCACATTCCGAGCAGTCCGATTTAAATCGTTGGCAAAACTGAATAAATAGTGGATAAAGTGTTACAATGTAAGCGCTTATTGGTACAAGAGACGTATTTGTCAGTGTTCTTTACCTGATAGGAAATATGAGCTTACTTTGGAGGACTATAAAGTTGTTGTTGTCATTGTTCGACTAAAGGAAATGCTTTGAGTAATTACATCTATTGCTCAAACTGTCACAGGACTACCTTCCACTGAATGCTCATCAGCTCAGTCTGAGTCAGCGTTCAATTTCTCACTTACAGAAACAGGAGTATCAAGTACTGGTGTACCATCAGAATCTGAAGCAAGTACCCCAGGAAAGACTTCTTCTCCAGGAGGACCTACAGCTAAATCGAGTGCAATAACAGGATCGCAATTCCAGTCCACTGCACGAAGTGAAGGGACATCCGCACAACCTGGACCATCGACCTCTGGTCCTCCAGCACCACCAGGAGCAACCTCTGTAGGCACCGTTCCCACTCCGACAATATCAAGCACTGGCAAATCATTCTCTTTAAGCGGAATATCTTCAGCATCAACAACTCGACCAAGTAAGGAGCATTTTTTATGATTGTTTCATATTCAAATGGCTGTCACCAAAAATAAAGTTTAATTCAAAAGTTGTATTATTCTGTGAAAAAAAAAAAAAAAAAAACAGTTTAGATGATGATTGATTAATAAGAAAAAAGACATCCTGTTAGGAAAATTAAATTGTTTACGCATGTTTTCATATGTGCAGCGTACGATATGGAAACAGTGTAGAAGAAATTCAAAGGTGATAATTCCATTCCTGTCCTTTCTTCCTGTTTTACTTGGTAATAAATCGAAAAGAATGTCCATATAAGTTGTAAGTACGACATTTTCGAATAACGATCTTGCAAGATTACTTCCTTACCTATTTCTGTTTAATTGGGTCTCGTGTTGAAGGCTTTTGGGGCCAGATCTTTACAACTATCCATACAAATTCGGAAGACCCAGAAGTGTATTGCTTGGAAGTGCTTTGCAACGGGTAACAAGTTAGATGTTACAATTGTGTGCTGTCAGAATCGATGTCATGATATTGCCGAGGTTGCATAAGGTTTAACAAATAAACTAAAGAGTTGCTAAATGACTGTTGCATGTATCAATGGATAACGTGAGGAAATAAAGAAAATGTCCAGTCTTAGACGAAAGCTATGTTATTGCTAGTAAGAATTGTCTTATGCAATCTAAAGAAAGTAGAGTTGCTTAAAAATTTTAGTTCTTGTTTGGAGTTGATAAACTAGGTTATAAGCTCAGTCAAATGAAAAAAAAAATATGGGATGAAACAAACACTTTTGATCGATATGAAAGCGTAGAGGAGGTTTGGAACAAAGGAACTTAATTTTCAAATGTACACAGTCGATTGCAGAAGCCATATATTTACTCCCTGTGAAAAGAATTGGGTATGTAACGCCACAGAGCAGTTCACTTTCACTTTTCTATCTGCATATTTCTTCGTTTTAAAGTTATATGATTACATGCAAGCGTCCAGTTTAAAGGATATTCCTTTTGATATTCTACAGAGCAATGTGAACGTCGTAATATTACCTCACCAGAGGTAGATGGTGTTAGCATCAGTAGTGAAGGCTTTGATGGTGATGTTGATAATCTATTGAGCGGAGATGAGGTGACCATTTCTGGAATAGAACCCGAGGCAGTGCTTACTATCACATTTAACGAGCCAGAAGTTGTCATGGATTTCATATTAAGCTTTACCTACATAGAGTCAGTAACTGTGGTGTTCATAACAGAAAGTGGGGAAGAAGTTCCGAAGGTAAATTAGTAACATCTTATTTTGCCACTGTGACAAAAATAAGGTGATTTATGTATTACTATTTCTCTTTTTATTGTTATCGAGTAGAAAGAGCAGCAACTATGACATTCTAGATCAGGCTTGATATCTAGATATTGATTGTTTGATGCTATGACAAATTGTAACAACTATACTCACATGCATATAAAATGACCAGAGAAAACGGATGAAATGATCAGCAACCCTGCTCTTGTATGGTACACATTTATATAAAACACAGGGCTACCTAAGTCACTCTTAATCTGTATTCGGCCATCACGCATTCCCTTCATTTTGCTGTGTCGAGAATAAACAGTCTTTGTTTTGAAATTCGACTTGAGTATTTTCGAGAAACTGAAGTGGAATCTTAATGATATTTTCCTGAATGAGAAGGATCATGCGTTTTCCTGCTACATTAAGAAAGACGGAGTTTTACATGTTTGGCATTTCTTTTTATCATTCTTGTTATTTCCAGTGTAACGAAATAATGCTCCGGATTTGCAACTACTTACCCAATTTATAGCTGCCTCTTTGTATCTTCATTATTTGCCATTTTCGTGAATAGTCAAAGTTTTAGATAGGGTATCCGAAGTTAAACGATATTAGATATTTTATCATCAGTTGACTTGTATTGCAGGATTTTGTTGTGGAGAATCCAGAAGAGACTTCAACGATAAACGCATTGTTGCCCGAAGTTTCTGCAGAACCAATTGAAAAGATTTTAATCCGTGATATTAGTGTGACAGAAAGTGTTCCAGAGGGTGAAGAGCCCACAGCATCTGTCGTGTCTTTGACAGTGTGTGTGAAGCCTAAAGGTAATCTGAAATTCTACTGTCTGAGGGTAGTATTTTGTCGCATGTATTTATTTGGAAACAGTGTTTGTGGTATATTTCAAATTTCCGGCTGAAAGTTTAACATTTATAACAGATTTTAGCAGCTGAGTGTCTTTATGTAACTCTAACAATACTTTCTGCAATGTGGCATTTAGGATCTTGTATAGTTGGCATTTGAGATAAAATTGAATTAAAAGAGTCTAGAAAAAAGTTATTAAGCTAATCTTTGGCGAGTTAATAACATATTTTGATGGACGAGTTTAATACAATTTTACCTAAAATGCAAAAGAGTGTCAGATTCTTTTAAAACAATCACATAGCTGTATATCGATCGAAAACTATAGATCATGCTGTAATAAAACACAGGCCTTCATGTACATTGTGTATTAAAATTTACATGAAGCGCTTCGCTTTGTTGAAAGATACATTACGGACGAAAACTAGTTTCAAGGAAAGTTGCATATGATAATTTTGCTTTGAACTAAACATGATAAAATTTCCAGCTTTGTCACGTCCGACTACGTGATATTGTCGTGGTCAAATAAAAATGAAGATCAGAGATTAAACTTCACATTCCGAGCAGTCCGATTTAAATCGTTGGCAAAACTGAATAAATAGTGGATAAAGTGTTACAATGTAAGCGCTTATTGGTACAAGAGACGTATTTGTCAGTGTTCTTTACCTGATAGGAAATATGAGCTTACTTTGGAGGACTATAAAGTTGTTGTTGTCATTGTTCGACTAAAGGAAATGCTTTGAGTAATTACATCTATTGCTCAAACTGTCACAGGACTACCTTCCACTGAATGCTCATCAGCTCAGTCTGAGTCAGCGTTCAATTTCTCACTTACAGAAACAGGAGTATCAAGTACTGGTGTACCATCAGAATCTGAAGCAAGTACCCCAGGAAAGACTTCTTCTCCAGGAGGACCTACAGCTAAATCGAGTGCAATAACAGGATCGCAATTCCAGTCCACTGCACGAAGTGAAGGGACATCCGCACAACCTGGACCATCGACCTCTGGTCCTCCAGCACCACCAGGAGCAACCTCTGTAGGCACCGTTCCCACTCCGACAATATCAAGCACTGGCAAATCATTCTCTTTAAGCGGAATATCTTCAGCATCAACAACTCGACCAAGTAAGGAGCATTTTTTATGATTGTTTCATATTCAAATGGCTGTCACCAAAAATAAAGTTTAATTCAAAAGTTGTATTATTCTGTGAAAAAAAAAAAAAAAAAAACAGTTTAGATGATGATTGATTAATAAGAAAAAAGACATCCTGTTAGGAAAATTAAATTGTTTACGCATGTTTTCATATGTGCAGCGTACGATATGGAAACAGTGTAGAAGAAATTCAAAGGTGATAATTCCATTCCTGTCCTTTCTTCCTGTTTTACTTGGTAATAAATCGAAAAGAATGTCCATATAAGTTGTAAGTACGACATTTTCGAATAACGATCTTGCAAGATTACTTCCTTACCTATTTCTGTTTAATTGGGTCTCGTGTTGAAGGCTTTTGGGGCCAGATCTTTACAACTATCCATACAAATTCGGAAGACCCAGAAGTGTATTGCTTGGAAGTGCTTTGCAACGGGTAACAAGTTAGATGTTACAATTGTGTGCTGTCAGAATCGATGTCATGATATTGCCGAGGTTGCATAAGGTTTAACAAATAAACTAAAGAGTTGCTAAATGACTGTTGCATGTATCAATGGATAACGTGAGGAAATAAAGAAAATGTCCAGTCTTAGACGAAAGCTATGTTATTGCTAGTAAGAATTGTCTTATGCAATCTAAAGAAAGTAGAGTTGCTTAAAAATTTTAGTTCTTGTTTGGAGTTGATAAACTAGGTTATAAGCTCAGTCAAATGAAAAAAAAAATATGGGATGAAACAAACACTTTTGATCGATATGAAAGCGTAGAGGAGGTTTGGAACAAAGGAACTTAATTTTCAAATGTACACAGTCGATTGCAGAAGCCATATATTTACTCCCTGTGAAAAGAATTGGGTATGTAACGCCACAGAGCCGTTCACTTTCACTTTTCTATCTGCATATTTCTTCGTTTTAAAGTTATATGATTACATGCAAGCGTCCAGTTTAAAGGATATTCCTTTTGATATTCTACAGAGCAATGTGAACGTCGTAATATTACCTCACCAGAGGTAGATGGTGTTAGCATCAGTAGTGAAGGCTTTGATGGTGATGTTGATAATCTATTGAGCGGAGATGAGGTGACCATTTCTGGAATAGAACCCGAGGCAGTGCTTACTATCACATTTAACGAGCCAGAAGTTGTCATGGATTTCATATTAAGCTTTACCTACATAGAGTCAGTAACTGTGGTGTTCATAACAGAAAGTGGGGAAGAAGTTCCGAAGGTAAATTAGTAACATCTTATTTTGCCACTGTGACAAAAATAAGGTGATTTATGTATTACTATTTCTCTTTTTATTGTTATCGAGTAGAAAGAGCAGCAACTATGACATTCTAGATCAGGCTTGATATCTAGATATTGATTGTTTGATGCTATGACAAATTGTAACAACTATACTCACATGCATATAAAATGACCAGAGAAAACGGATGAAATGATCAGCAACCCTGCTCTTGTATGGTACACATTTATATAAAACACAGGGCTACCTAAGTCACTCTTAATCTGTATTCGGCCATCACGCATTCCCTTCATTTTGCTGTGTCGAGAATAAACAGTCTTTGTTTTGAAATTCGACTTGAGTATTTTCGAGAAACTGAAGTGGAATCTTAATGATATTTTCCTGAATGAGAAGGATCATGCGTTTTCCTGCTACATTAAGAAAGACGGAGTTTTACATGTTTGGCATTTCTTTTTATCATTCTTGTTATTTCCAGTGTAACGAAATAATGCTCCGGATTTGCAACTACTTACCCAATTTATAGCTGCCTCTTTGTATCTTCATTATTTGCCATTTTCGTGAATAGTCAAAGTTTTAGATAGGGTATCCGAAGTTAAACGATATTAGATATTTTATCATCAGTTGACTTGTATTGCAGGATTTTGTTGTGGAGAATCCAGAAGAGACTTCAACGATAAACGCATTGTTGCCCGAAGTTTCTGCAGAACCAATTGAAAAGATTTTAATCCGTGATATTAGTGTGACAGAAAGTGTTCCAGAGGGTGAAGAGCCCACAGCATCTGTCGTGTCTTTGACAGTGTGTGTGAAGCCTAAAGGTAATCTGAAATTCTACTGTCTGAGGGTAGTATTTTGTCGCATGTATTTATTTGGAAACAGTGTTTGTGGTATATTTCAAATTTCCGGCTGAAAGTTCAACATTTATAACAGATTTTAGCAGCTGAGTGTCTTTATGTAACACTAACAATACTTTCTGCAATGTGGCATTTAGGATCTTGTATAGTTGGCATTTGAGATAAGATTGAATTAAAAGAGTCTAGAAAAAAGTTATTAAGCTAATCTTTGGCGAGTTAATAACATATTTTGATGGACGAGTTTAATACAATTTTACCTAAAATGCAAAAGAGTGTCAGATTCTTTTAAAACAATCACATAGCTGTATATCGATCGAAAACTATAGATCATGCTGTAATAAAACACAGGCCTTCATGTACATTGTGTATTAAAATTTACATGAAGCGCTTCGCTTTGTTGAAAGATACATTACGGACGAAAACTAGTTTCAAAGAAAGTTGCATATGATAATTTTGCTTTGAACTAAACATGATAAAATTTCCAGCTTTGTCACGTCCGACTACGTGATATTGTCGTGGTCAAATAAAAATGAAGATCAGAGATTAAACTTCACATTCCGAGCAGTCCGATTTAAATCGTTGGCAAAACTGAATAAATAGTGGATAAAGTGTTACAATGTAAGCGCTTATTGGTACAAGAGACGTATTTGTCAGTGTTCTTTACCTGATAGGAAATATGAGCTTACTTTGGAGGACTATAAAGTTGTTGTTGTCATTGTTCGACTAAAGGAAATGCTTTGAGTAATTACATCTATTGCTCAAACTGTCACAGGACTACCTTCCACTGAATGCTCATCAGCTCAGTCTGAGTCAGCGTTCAATTTCTCACTTACAGAAACAGGAGTATCAAGTACTGGTGTACCATCAGAATCTGAAGCAAGTACCCCAGGAAAGACTTCTTCTCCAGGAGGACCTACAGCTAAATCGAGTGCAATAACAGGATCGCAATTCCAGTCCACTGCACGAAGTGAAGGGACATCCGCACAACCTGGACCATCGACCTCTGGTCCTCCAGCACCACCAGGAGCAACCTCTGTAGGCACCGTTCCCACTCCGACAATATCAAGCACTGGCAAATCATTCTCTTTAAGCGGAATATCTTCAGCATCAACAACTCGACCAAGTAAGGAGCATTTTTTATGATTGTTTCATATTCAAATGGCTGTCGCCAAAATTAAAGTTTAATTCAAAAGGTGTATTATTCTGTGAAAAAAAAACAAAACAAAACAGTTTAGATGATGATTGATTAATAAGAAAAAAGACATCCTGTTAGGAAAATTAAATTGTTTACGCATGTTTTCATATGTGCAGCGTACGATATGGAAACAGCGTAGAAGAAATTCAAAGGTGATAATTCCATTCCTGTCCTTTCTTCCTGTTTTTCTTGGTAATAAATCGAAAAGAATGTCCATATAAGTTGTAAGTACGACATTTTCGAATAACGATCTTGCAAGATTACTTCCTTACCTATTTCTGTTTAATTGGGTCTCGTGTTGAAGGCTTTTGGGGCCAGATCTTTACAACTATCCATACAAATTCGGAAGACCCAGAAGTGTATTGCTTGGAAGTGCTTTGCAACGGGTAACAAGTTAGATGTTACAATTGTGTGCTGTCAGAATCGATGTCATGATATTGCCGAGGTTGCATAAGGTTTAACAAATAAACTAAAGAGTTGCTAAATGACTGTTGCATGTATCAATGGATAACGTGAGGAAATAAAGAAAATGTCCAGTCTTAGACGAAAGCTATGTTATTGCTAGTAAGAATTGTCTTATGCAATCTAAAGAAAGTAGAGTTGCTTAAAAATTTTAGTTCTTGTTTGGAGTTGATAAACTAGGTTATAAGCTCAGTCAAATGAAAAAAAAAATATGGGATGAAACAAACACTTTTGATCGATATGAAAGCGTAGAGGAGGTTTGGAACAAAGGAACTTAATTTTCAAATGTACACAGTCGATTGCAGAAGCCATATATTTACTCCCTGTGAAAAGGATTGGGTATGTAACGCCACAGAGCCGTTCACTTTCACTTTTCTATCTGCATATTTCTTCGTTTTAAAGTTATATGATTACATGCAAGCGTCCAGTTTAAAGGATATTCCTTTTGATATTCTACAGAGCAATGTGAACGTCGTAATATTACCTCACCAGAGGTAGATGGTGTTAGCATCAGTAGTGAAGGCTTTGATGGTGATGTTGATAATCTATTGAGCGGAGATGAGGTGACCATTTCTGGAATAGAACCCGAGGCAGTGCTTACTATCACATTTAACGAGCCAGAAGTTGTCATGGATTTCATATTAAGCTTTACCTACATAGAGTCAGTAACTGTGGTGTTCGTAACAGAAAGTGGGGAAGAAGTTCCGAAGGTAAATTAGTAACATCTTATTTTGCCACTGTGACAAAAATAAGGTGATTTATGTATTACTATTTCTCTTTTTATTGTTATCGAGTAGAAAGAGCAGCAACTATGACATTCTAGATCAGGCTTGATATCTAGATATTGATTGTTTGATGCTATGACAAATTGTAACAACTATACTCACATGCATATAAAATGACCAGAGAAAACGGATGAAATGATCAGCAACCCTGCTCTTGTATGGTACACATTTATATAAAACACAGGGCTACCTAAGTCACTCTTAATCTGTATTCGGCCATCACGCATTCCCTTCATTTTGCTGTGTCGAGAATAAACAGTCTTTGTTTTGAAATTCGACTTGAGTATTTTCGAGAAACTGAAGTGGAATCTTAATGATATTTTCCTGAATGAGAAGGATCATGCGTTTTCCTGCTACATTAAGAAAGACGGAGTTTTACATGTTTGGCATTTCTTTTTATCATTCTTGTTATTTCCAGTGTAACGAAATAATGCTCCGGATTTGCAACTACTTACCCAATTTATAGCTGCCTCTTTGTATCTTCATTATTTGCCATTTTCGTGAATAGTCAAAGTTTTAGATAGGGTATCCGAAGTTAAACGATATTAGATATTTTATCATCAGTTGACTTGTATTGCAGGATTTTGTTGTGGAGAATCCAGAAGAGACTTCAACGATAAACGCATTGTTGCCCGAAGTTTCTGCAGAACCAATTGAAAAGATTTTAATCCGTGATATTAGTGTGACAGAAAGTGTTCCAGAGGGTGAAGAGCCCACAGCATCTGTCGTGTCCTTGACAGTGTGTGTGAAGCCTAAAGGTAATCTGAAATTCTACTGTCTGAGGGTAGTATTTTGTCGCATGTATTTATTTGGAAACAGTGTTTGTGGTATATTTCAAATTTCCGGCTGAAAGTTTAACATTTATAACAGATTTTAGCAGCTGAGTGTCTTTATGTAACTCTAACAATACTTTCTGCAATGTGGCATTTAGGATCTTGTATAGTTGGCATTTGAGATAAAATTGAATTAAAAGAGTCTAGAAAAAAGTTATTAAGCTAATCTTTGGCGAGTTAATAACATATTTTGATGGACGAGTTTAATACAATTTTACCTAAAATGCAAAAGAGTGTCAGATTCTTTTAAAACAATCACATAGCTGTATATCGATCGAAAACTATAGATCATGCTGTAATAAAACACAGGCCTTCATGTACATTGTGTATTAAAATTTACATGAAGCGCTTCGCTTTGTTGAAAGATACATTACGGACGAAAACTAGTTTCAAGGAAAGTTGCATATGATAATTTTGCTTTGAACTAAACATGATAAAATTTCCAGCTTTGTCACGTCCGACTACGTGATATTGTCGTGGTCAAATAAAAATGAAGATCAGAGATTAAACTTCACATTCCGAGCAGTCCGATTTAAATCGTTGGCAAAACTGAATAAATAGTGGATAAAGTGTTACAATGTAAGCGCTTATTGGTACAAGAGACGTATTTGTCAGTGTTCTTTACCTGATAGGAAATATGAGCTTACTTTGGAGGACTATAAAGTTGTTGTTGTCATTGTTCGACTAAAGGAAATGCTTTGAGTAATTACATCTATTGCTCAAACTGTCACAGGACTACCTTCCACTGAATGCTCATCAGCTCAGTCTGAGTCAGCGTTCAATTTCTCACTTACAGAAACAGGAGTATCAAGTACTGGTGTACCATCAGAATCTGAAGCAAGTACCCCAGGAAAGACTTCTTCTCCAGGAGGACCTACAGCTAAATCGAGTGCAATAACAGGATCGCAATTCCAGTCCACTGCACGAAGTGAAGGGACATCCGCACAACCTGGACCATCGACCTCTGGTCCTCCAGCACCACCAGGAGCAACCTCTGTAGGCACCGTTCCCACTCCGACAATATCAAGCACTGGCAAATCATTCTCTTTAAGCGGAATATCTTCAGCATCAACAACTCGACCAAGTAAGGAGCATTTTTTATGATTGTTTCATATTCAAATGGCTGTCACCAAAAATAAAGTTTAATTCAAAAGTTGTATTATTCTGTGAAAAAAAAAAAAAAAAAAAACAGTTTAGATGATGATTGATTAATAAGAAAAAAGACATCCTGTTAGGAAAATTAAATTGTTTACGCATGTTTTCATATGTGCAGCGTACGATATGGAAACAGTGTAGAAGAAATTCAAAGGTGATAATTCCATTCCTGTCCTTTCTTCCTGTTTTACTTGGTAATAAATCGAAAAGAATGTCCATATAAGTTGTAAGTACGACATTTTCGAATAACGATCTTGCAAGATTACTTCCTTACCTATTTCTGTTTAATTGGGTCTCGTGTTGAAGGCTTTTGGGGCCAGATCTTTACAACTATCCATACAAATTCGGAAGACCCAGAAGTGTATTGCTTGGAAGTGCTTTGCAACGGGTAACAAGTTAGATGTTACAATTGTGTGCTGTCAGAATCGATGTCATGATATTGCCGAGGTTGCATAAGGTTTAACAAATAAACTAAAGAGTTGCTAAATGACTGTTGCATGTATCAATGGATAACGTGAGGAAATAAAGAAAATGTCCAGTCTTAGACGAAAGCTATGTTATTGCTAGTAAGAATTGTCTTATGCAATCTAAAGAAAGTAGAGTTGCTTAAAAATTTTAGTTCTTGTTTGGAGTTGATAAACTAGGTTATAAGCTCAGTCAAATGAAAAAAAAAATATGGGATGAAACAAACACTTTTGATCGATATGAAAGCGTAGAGGAGGTTTGGAACAAAGGAACTTAATTTTCAAATGTACACAGTCGATTGCAGAAGCCATATATTTACTCCCTGTGAAAAGAATTGGGTATGTAACGCCACAGAGCCGTTCACTTTCACTTTTCTATCTGCATATTTCTTCGTTTTAAAGTTATATGATTACATGCAAGCGTCCAGTTTAAAGGATATTCCTTTTGATATTCTACAGAGCAATGTGAACGTCGTAATATTACCTCACCAGAGGTAGATGGTGTTAGCATCAGTAGTGAAGGCTTTGATGGTGATGTTGATAATCTATTGAGCGGAGATGAGGTGACCATTTCTGGAATAGAACCCGAGGCAGTGCTTACTATCACATTTAACGAGCCAGAAGTTGTCATGGATTTCATATTAAGCTTTACCTACATAGAGTCAGTAACTGTGGTGTTCATAACAGAAAGTGGGGAAGAAGTTCCGAAGGTAAATTAGTAACATCTTATTTTGCCACTGTGACAAAAATAAGGTGATTTATGTATTACTATTTCTCTTTTTATTGTTATCGAGTAGAAAGAGCAGCAACTATGACATTCTAGATCAGGCTTGATATCTAGATATTGATTGTTTGATGCTATGACAAATTGTAACAACTATACTCACATGCATATAAAATGACCAGAGAAAACGGATGAAATGATCAGCAACCCTGCTCTTGTATGGTACACATTTATATAAAACACAGGGCTACCTAAGTCACTCTTAATCTGTATTCGGCCATCACGCATTCCCTTCATTTTGCTGTGTCGAGAATAAACAGTCTTTGTTTTGAAATTCGACTTGAGTATTTTCGAGAAACTGAAGTGGAATCTTAATGATATTTTCCTGAATGAGAAGGATCATGCGTTTTCCTGCTACATTAAGAAAGACGGAGTTTTACATGTTTGGCATTTCTTTTTATCATTCTTGTTATTTCCAGTGTAACGAAATAATGCTCCGGATTTGCAACTACTTACCCAATTTATAGCTGCCTCTTTGTATCTTCATTATTTGCCATTTTCGTGAATAGTCAAAGTTTTAGATAGGGTATCCGAAGTTAAACGATATTAGATATTTTATCATCAGTTGACTTGTATTGCAGGATTTTGTTGTGGAGAATCCAGAAGAGACTTCAACGATAAACGCATTGTTGCCCGAAGTTTCTGCAGAACCAATTGAAAAGATTTTAATCCGTGATATTAGTGTGACAGAAAGTGTTCCAGAGGGTGAAGAGCCCACAGCATCTGTCGTGTCTTTTACAGTGTGTGTGAAGCCTAAAGGTAATCTGAAATTCTACTGTCTGAGGGTAGTATTTTGTCGCATGTATTTATTTGGAAACAGTGTTTGTGGTATATTTCAAATTTCCGGCTGAAAGTTCAACATTTATAACAGATTTTAGCAGCTGAGTGTCTTTATGTAACACTAACAATACTTTCTGCAATGTGGCATTTAGGATCTTGTATAGTTGGCATTTGAGATAAGATTGAATTAAAAGAGTCTAGAAAAAAGTTATTAAGCTAATCTTTGGCGAGTTAATAACATATTTTGATGGACGAGTTTAATACAATTTTACCTAAAATGCAAAAGAGTGTCAGATTCTTTTAAAACAATCACATAGCTGTATATCGATCGAAAACTATAGATCATGCTGTAATAAAACACAGGCCTTCATGTACATTGTGTATTAAAATTTACATGAAGCGCTTCGCTTTGTTGAAAGATACATTACGGACGAAAACTAGTTTCAAAGAAAGTTGCATATGATAATTTTGCTTTGAACTAAACATGATAAAATTTCCAGCTTTGTCACGTCCGACTACGTGATATTGTCGTGGTCAAATAAAAATGAAGATCAGAGATTAAACTTCACATTCCGAGCAGTCCGATTTAAATCGTTGGCAAAACTGAATAAATAGTGGATAAAGTGTTACAATGTAAGCGCTTATTGGTACAAGAGACGTATTTGTCAGTGTTCTTTACCTGATAGGAAATATGAGCTTACTTTGGAGGACTATAAAGTTGTTGTTGTCATTGTTCGACTAAAGGAAATGCTTTGAGTAATTACATCTATTGCTCAAACTGTCACAGGACTACCTTCCACTGAATGCTCATCAGCTCAGTCTGAGTCAGCGTTCAATTTCTCACTTACAGAAACAGGAGTATCAAGTACTGGTGTACCATCAGAATCTGAAGCAAGTACCCCAGGAAAGACTTCTTCTCCAGGAGGACCTACAGCTAAATCGAGTGCAATAACAGGATCGCAATTCCAGTCCACTGCACGAAGTGAAGGGACATCCGCACAACCTGGACCATCGACCTCTGGTCCTCCAGCACCACCAGGAGCAACCTCTGTAGGCACCGTTCCCACTCCGACAATATCAAGCACTGGCAAATCATTCTCTTTAAGCGGAATATCTTCAGCATCAACAACTCAACCAAGTAAGGAGCATTTTTTATGATTGTTTCATATTCAAATGGCTGTCGCCAAAAATAAAGTTTAATTCAAAAGGTGTATTATTCTGTGAAAAAAAAACAAAACAAAACAGTTTAGATGATGATTGATTAATAAGAAAAAAGACATCCTGTTAGGAAAATTAAATTGTTTACGCATGTTTTCATATGTGCAGCGTACGATATGGAAACAGCGTAGAAGAAATTCAAAGGTGATAATTCCATTCCTGTCCTTTCTTCCTGTTTTTCTTGGTAATAAATCGAAAAGAATGTCCATATAAGTTGTAAGTACGACATTTTCGAATAACGATCTTGCAAGATTACTTCCTTACCTATTTCTGTTTAATTGGGTCTCGTGTTGAAGGCTTTTGGGGCCAGATCTTTACAACTATCCATACAAATTCGGAAGACCCAGAAGTGTATTGCTTGGAAGTGCTTTGCAACGGGTAACAAGTTAGATGTTACAATTGTGTGCTGTCAGAATCGATGTCATGATATTGCCGAGGTTGCATAAGGTTTAACAAATAAACTAAAGAGTTGCTAAATGACTGTTGCATGTATCAATGGATAACGTGAGGAAATAAAGAAAATGTCCAGTCTTAGACGAAAGCTATGTTATTGCTAGTAAGAATTGTCTTATGCAATCTAAAGAAAGTAGAGTTGCTTAAAAATTTTAGTTCTTGTTTGGAGTTGATAAACTAGGTTATAAGCTCAGTCAAATGAAAAAAAAAATATGGGATGAAACAAACACTTTTGATCGATATGAAAGCGTAGAGGAGGTTTGGAACAAAGGAACTTAATTTTCAAATGTACACAGTCGATTGCAGAAGCCATATATTTACTCCCTGTGAAAAGGATTGGGTATGTAACGCCACAGAGCCGTTCACTTTCACTTTTCTATCTGCATATTTCTTCGTTTTAAAGTTATATGATTACATGCAAGCGTCCAGTTTAAAGGATATTCCTTTTGATATTCTACAGAGCAATGTGAACGTCGTAATATTACCTCACCAGAGGTAGATGGTGTTAGCATCAGTAGTGAAGGCTTTGATGGTGATGTTGATAATCTATTGAGCGGAGATGAGGTGACCATTTCTGGAATAGAACCCGAGGCAGTGCTTACTATCACATTTAACGAGCCAGAAGTTGTCATGGATTTCATATTAAGCTTTACCTACATAGAGTCAGTAACTGTGGTGTTCATAACAGAAAGTGGGGAAGAAGTTCCGAAGGTAAATTAGTAACATCTTATTTTGCCACTGTGACAAAAATAAGGTGATTTATGTATTACTATTTCTCTTTTTATTGTTATCGAGTAGAAAGAGCAGCAACTATGACATTCTAGATCAGGCTTGATATCTAGATATTGATTGTTTGATGCTATGACAAATTGTAACAACTATACTCACATGCATATAAAATGACCAGAGAAAACGGATGAAATGATCAGCAACCCTGCTCTTGTATGGTACACATTTATATAAAACACAGGGCTACCTAAGTCACTCTTAATCTGTATTCGGCCATCACGCATTCCCTTCATTTTGCTGTGTCGAGAATAAACAGTCTTTGTTTTGAAATTCGACTTGAGTATTTTCGAGAAACTGAAGTGGAATCTTAATGATATTTTCCTGAATGAGAAGGATCATGCGTTTTCCTGCTACATTAAGAAAGACGGAGTTTTACATGTTTGGCATTTCTTTTTATCATTCTTGTTATTTCCAGTGTAACGAAATAATGCTCCGGATTTGCAACTACTTACCCAATTTATAGCTGCCTCTTTGTATCTTCATTATTTGCCATTTTCGTGAATAGTCAAAGTTTTAGATAGGGTATCCGAAGTTAAACGATATTAGATATTTTATCATCAGTTGACTTGTATTGCAGGATTTTGTTGTGGAGAATCCAGAAGAGACTTCAACGATAAACGCATTGTTGCCCGAAGTTTCTGCAGAACCAATTGAAAAGATTTTAATCCGTGATATTAGTGTGACAGAAAGTGTTCCAGAGGGTGAAGAGCCCACAGCATCTGTCGTGTCTTTGACAGTGTGTGTGAAGCCTAAAGGTAATCTGAAATTCTACTGTCTGAGGGTAGTATTTTGTCGCATGTATTTATTTGGAAACAGTGTTTGTGGTATATTTCAAATTTCCGGCTGAAAGTTTAACATTTATAACAGATTTTAGCAGCTGAGTGTCTTTATGTAACTCTAACAATACTTTCTGCAATGTGGCATTTAGGATCTTGTATAGTTGGCATTTGAGATAAAATTGAATTAAAAGAGTCTAGAAAAAAGTTATTAAGCTAATCTTTGGCGAGTTAATAACATATTTTGATGGACGAGTTTAATACAATTTTACCTAAAATGCAAAAGAGTGTCAGATTCTTTTAAAACAATCACATAGCTGTATATCGATCGAAAACTATAGATCATGCTGTAATAAAACACAGGCCTTCATGTACATTGTGTATTAAAATTTACATGAAGCGCTTCGCTTTGTTGAAAGATACATTACGGACGAAAACTAGTTTCAAGGAAAGTTGCATATGATAATTTTGCTTTGAACTAAACATGATAAAATTTCCAGCTTTGTCACGTCCGACTACGTGATATTGTCGTGGTCAAATAAAAATGAAGATCAGAGATTAAACTTCACATTCCGAGCAGTCCGATTTAAATCGTTGGCAAAACTGAATAAATAGTGGATAAAGTGTTACAATGTAAGCGCTTATTGGTACAAGAGACGTATTTGTCAGTGTTCTTTACCTGATAGGAAATATGAGCTTACTTTGGAGGACTATAAAGTTGTTGTTGTCATTGTTCGACTAAAGGAAATGCTTTGAGTAATTACATCTATTGCTCAAACTGTCACAGGACTACCTTCCACTGAATGCTCATCAGCTCAGTCTGAGTCAGCGTTCAATTTCTCACTTACAGAAACAGGAGTATCAAGTACTGGTGTACCATCAGAATCTGAAGCAAGTACCCCAGGAAAGACTTCTTCTCCAGGAGGACCTACAGCTAAATCGAGTGCAATAACAGGATCGCAATTCCAGTCCACTGCACAAAGTGAAGGGACATCCGCACAACCTGGACCATCGACCTCTGGTCCTCCAGCACCACCAGGAGCAACCTCTGTAGGCACCGTTCCCACTCCGACAATATCAAGCACTGGCAAATCATTCTCTTTAAGCGGAATATCTTCAGCATCAACAACTCAACCAAGTAAGGAGCATTTTTTATGATTGTTTCATATTCAAATGGCTGTCACCAAAAATAAAGTTTAATTCAAAAGTTGTATTATCCTGTGAAAAAAAAAAAACAAAACAAAACAGTTTAGATGATGATTGATTAATAAGAAAAAAGACATCCTGTTAGGAAAATTAAATTGTTTACGCATGTTTTCATATGTGCAGCGTACGATATGGAAACAGTGTAGAAGAAATTCAAAGGTGATAATTCCATTCCTGTCCTTTCTTCCTGTTTTACTTGGTAATAAATCGAAAAGAATGTCCATATAAGTTGTAAGTACGACATTTTCGAATAACGATCTTGCAAGATTACTTCCTTACCTATTTCTGTTTAATTGGGTCTCGTGTTGAAGGCTTTTGGGGCCAGATCTTTACAACTATCCATACAAATTCGGAAGACCCAGAAGTGTATTGCTTGGAAGTGCTTTGCAACGGGTAACAAGTTAGATGTTACAATTGTGTGCTGTCAGAATCGATGTCATGATATTGCCGAGGTTGCATAAGGTTTAACAAATAAACTAAAGAGTTGCTAAATGACTGTTGCATGTATCAATGGATAACGTGAGGAAATAAAGAAAATGTCCAGTCTTAGACGAAAGCTATGTTATTGCTAGTAAGAATTGTCTTATGCAATCTAAAGAAAGTAGAGTTGCTTAAAAATTTTAGTTCTTGTTTGGAGTTGATAAACTAGGTTATAAGCTCAGTCAAATGAAAAAAAAAATATGGGATGAAACAAACACTTTTGATCGATATGAAAGCGTAGAGGAGGTTTGGAACAAAGGAACTTAATTTTCAAATGTACACAGTCGATTGCAGAAGCCATATATTTACTCCCTGTGAAAAGAATTGGGTATGTAACGCCACAGAGCCGTTCACTTTCACTTTTCTATCTGCATATTTCTTCGTTTTAAAGTTATATGATTACATGCAAGCGTCCAGTTTAAAGGATATTCCTTTTGATATTCTACAGAGCAATGTGAACGTCGTAATATTACCTCACCAGAGGTAGATGGTGTTAGCATCAGTAGTGAAGGCTTTGATGGTGATGTTGATAATCTATTGAGCGGAGATGAGGTGACCATTTCTGGAATAGAACCCGAGGCAGTGCTTACTATCACATTTAACGAGCCAGAAGTTGTCATGGATTTCATATTAAGCTTTACCTACATAGAGTCAGTAACTGTGGTGTTCATAACAGAAAGTGGGGAAGAAGTTCCGAAGGTAAATTAGTAACATCTTATTTTGCCACTGTGACAAAAATAAGGTGATTTATGTATTACTATTTCTCTTTTTATTGTTATCGAGTAGAAAGAGCAGCAACTATGACATTCTAGATCAGGCTTGATATCTAGATATTGATTGTTTGATGCTATGACAAATTGTAACAACTATACTCACATGCATATAAAATGACCAGAGAAAACGGATGAAATGATCAGCAACCCTGCTCTTGTATGGTACACATTTATATAAAACACAGGGCTACCTAAGTCACTCTTAATCTGTATTCGGCCATCACGCATTCCCTTCATTTTGCTGTGTCGAGAATAAACAGTCTTTGTTTTGAAATTCGACTTGAGTATTTTCGAGAAACTGAAGTGGAATCTTAATGATATTTTCCTGAATGAGAAGGATCATGCGTTTTCCTGCTACATTAAGAAAGACGGAGTTTTACATGTTTGGCATTTCTTTTTATCATTCTTGTTATTTCCAGTGTAACGAAATAATGCTCCGGATTTGCAACTACTTACCCAATTTATAGCTGCCTCTTTGTATCTTCATTATTTGCCATTTTCGTGAATAGTCAAAGTTTTAGATAGGGTATCCGAAGTTAAACGATATTAGATATTTTATCATCAGTTGACTTGTATTGCAGGATTTTGTTGTGGAGAATCCAGAAGAGACTTCAACGATAAACGCATTGTTGCCCGAAGTTTCTGCAGAACCAACTGAAAAGATTTTAATCCGTGATATTAGTGTGACAGAAAGTGTTCCAGAGGGTGAAGAGCCCACAGCATCTGTCGTGTCTTTGACAGTGTGTGTGAAGCCTAAAGGTAATCTGAAATTCTACTGTCTGAGGGTAGTATTTTGTCGCATGTATTTATTTGGAAACAGTGTTTGTGGTATATTTCAAATTTCCGGCTGAAAGTTCAACATTTATAACAGATTTTAGCAGCTGAGTGTCTTTATGTAACACTAACAATACTTTCTGCAATGTGGCATTTAGGATCTTGTATAGTTGGCATTTGAGATAAGATTGAATTAAAAGAGTCTAGAAAAAAGTTATTAAGCTAATCTTTGGCGAGTTAATAACATATTTTGATGGACGAGTTTAATACAATTTTACCTAAAATGCAAAAGAGTGTCAGATTCTTTTAAAACAATCACATAGCTGTATATCGATCGAAAACTATAGATCATGCTGTAATAAAACACAGGCCTTCATGTACATTGTGTATTAAAATTTACATGAAGCGCTTCGCTTTGTTGAAAGATACATTACGGACGAAAACTAGTTTCAAAGAAAGTTGCATATGATAATTTTGCTTTGAACTAAACATGATAAAATTTCCAGCTTTGTCACGTCCGACTACGTGATATTGTCGTGGTCAAATAAAAATGAAGATCAGAGATTAAACTTCACATTCCGAGCAGTCCGATTTAAATCGTTGGCAAAACTGAATAAATAGTGGATAAAGTGTTACAATGTAAGCGCTTATTGGTACAAGAGACGTATTTGTCAGTGTTCTTTACCTGATAGGAAATATGAGCTTACTTTGGAGGACTATAAAGTTGTTGTTGTCATTGTTCGACTAAAGGAAATGCTTTGAGTAATTACATCTATTGCTCAAACTGTCACAGGACTACCTTCCACTGAATGCTCATCAGCTCAGTCTGAGTCAGCGTTCAATTTCTCACTTACAAAAACAGGAGTATCAAGTACTGGTGTACCATCAGAATCTGAAGCAAGTACCCCAGGAAAGACTTCTTCTCCAGGAGGACCTACAGCTAAATCGAGTGCAATAACAGGATCGCAATTCCAGTCCACTGCACGAAGTGAAGGGACATCCGCACAACCTGGACCATCGACCTCTGGTCCTCCAGCACCACCAGGAGCAACCTCTGTAGGCACCGTTCCCACTCCGACAATATCAAGCACTGGCAAATCATTCTCTTTAAGCGGAATATCTTCAGCATCAACAACTCAACCAAGTAAGGAGCATTTTTTATGATTGTTTCATATTCAAATGGCTGTCGCCAAAAATAAAGTTTAATTCAAAAGGTGTATTATTCTGTGAAAAAAAAACAAAACAAAACAGTTTAGATGATGATTGATTAATAAGAAAAAAGACATCCTGTTAGGAAAATTAAATTGTTTACGCATGTTTTCATATGTGCAGCGTACGATATGGAAACAGTGTAGAAGAAATTCAAAGGTGATAATTCCATTCCTGTCCTTTCTTCCTGTTTTTCTTGGTAATAAATCGAAAAGAATGTCCATATAAGTTGTAAGTACGACATTTTCGAATAACGATCTTGCAAGATTACTTCCTTACCTATTTCTGTTTAATTGGGTCTCGTGTTGAAGGCTTTTGGGGCCAGATCTTTACAACTATCCATACAAATTCGGAAGACCCAGAAGTGTATTGCTTGGAAGTGCTTTGCAACGGGTAACAAGTTAGATGTTACAATTGTGTGCTGTCAGAATCGATGTCATGATATTGCCGAGGTTGCATAAGGTTTAACAAATAAACTAAAGAGTTGCTAAATGACTGTTGCATGTATCAATGGATAACGTGAGGAAGTAAAGAAAATGTCCAGTCTTAGACGAAAGCTATGTTATTGCTAGTAAGAATTGTCTTATGCAATCTAAAGAAAGTAGAGTTGCTTAAAAATTTTAGTTCTTGTTTGGAGTTGATAAACTAGGTTATAAGCTCAGTCAAATGAAAAAAAAAATATGGGATGAAACAAACACTTTTGATCGATATGAAAGCGTAGAGGAGGTTTGGAACAAAGGAACTTAATTTTCAAATGTACACAGTCGATTGCAGAAGCCATATATTTACTCCCTGTGAAAAGGATTGGGTATGTAACGCCACAGAGCCGTTCACTTTCACTTTTCTATCTGCATATTTCTTCGTTTTAAAGTTATATGATTACATGCAAGCGTCCAGTTTAAAGGATATTCCTTTTGATATTCTACAGAGCAATGTGAACGTCGTAATATTACCTCACCAGAGGTAGATGGTGTTAGCATCAGTAGTGAAGGCTTTGATGGTGATGTTGATAATCTATTGAGCGGAGATGAGGTGACCATTTCTGGAATAGAACCCGAGGCAGTGCTTACTATCACATTTAACGAGCCAGAAGTTGTCATGGATTTCATATTAAGCTTTACCTACATAGAGTCAGTAACTGTGGTGTTCATAACAGAAAGTGGGGAAGAAGTTCCGAAGGTAAATTAGTAACATCTTATTTTGCCACTGTGACAAAAATAAGGTGATTTATGTATTACTATTTCTCTTTTTATTGTTATCGAGTAGAAAGAGCAGCAACTATGACATTTTAGATCAGGCTTGATATCTAGATATTGATTGTTTGATGCTATGACAAATTGTAACAACTATACTCACATGCATATAAAATGACCAGAGAAAACGGATGAAATGATCAGCAACCCTGCTCTTGTATGGTACACATTTATATAAAACACAGGGCTACCTAAGTCACTCTTAATCTGTATTCGGCCATCACGCATTCCCTTCATTTTGCTGTGTCGAGAATAAACAGTCTTTGTTTTGAAATTCGACTTGAGTATTTTCGAGAAACTGAAGTGGAATCTTAATGATATTTTCCTGAATGAGAAGGATCATGCGTTTTCCTGCTACATTAAGAAAGACGGAGTTTTACATGTTTGGCATTTCTTTTTATCATTCTTGTTATTTCCAGTGTAACGAAATAATGCTCCGGATTTGCAACTACTTACCCAATTTATAGCTGCCTCTTTGTATCTTCATTATTTGCCATTTTCGTGAATAGTCAAAGTTTTAGATAGGGTATCCGAAGTTAAACGATATTAGATATTTTATCATCAGTTGACTTGTATTGCAGGATTTTGTTGTGGAGAATCCAGAAGAGACTTCAACGATAAACGCATTGTTGCCCGAAGTTTCTGCAGAACCAATTGAAAAGATTTTAATCCGTGATATTAGTGTGACAGAAAGTGTTCCAGAGGGTGAAGAGCCCACAGCATCTGTCGTGTCTTTGACAGTGTGTGTGAAGCCTAAAGGTAATCTGAAATTCTACTGTCTGAGGGTAGTATTTTGTCGCATGTATTTATTTGGAAACAGTGTTTGTGGTATATTTCAAATTTCCGGCTGAAAGTTCAACATTTATAACAGATTTTAGCAGCTGAGTGTCTTTATGTAACACTAACAATACTTTCTGCAATGTGGCATTTAGGATCTTGTATAGTTGGCATTTGAGATAAGATTGAATTAAAAGAGTCTAGAAAAAAGTTATTAAGCTAATCTTTGGCGAGTTAATAACATATTTTGATGGACGAGTTTAATACAATTTTACCTAAAATGCAAAAGAGTGTCAGATTCTTTTAAAACAATCACATAGCTGTATATCGATCGAAAACTATAGATCATGCTGTAATAAAACACAGGCCTTCATGTACATTGTGTATTAAAATTTACATGAAGCGCTTCGCTTTGTTGAAAGATACATTACGGACGAAAACTAGTTTCAAAGAAAGTTGCATATGATAATTTTGCTTTGAACTAAACATGATAAAATTTCCAGCTTTGTCACGTCCGACTACGTGATATTGTCGTGGTCAAATAAAAATGAAGATCAGAGATTAAACTTCACATTCCGAGCAGTCCGATTTAAATCGTTGGCAAAACTGAATAAATAGTGGATAAAGTGTTACAATGTAAGCGCTTATTGGTACAAGAGACGTATTTGTCAGTGTTCTTTACCTGATAGGAAATATGAGCTTACTTTGGAGGACTATAAAGTTGTTGTTGTCATTGTTCGACTAAAGGAAATGCTTTGAGTAATTACATCTATTGCTCAAACTGTCACAGGACTACCTTCCACTGAATGCTCATCAGCTCAGTCTGAGTCAGCGTTCAATTTCTCACTTACAGAAACAGGAGTATCAAGTACTGGTGTACCATCAGAATCTGAAGCAAGTACCCCAGGAAAGACTTCTTCTCCAGGAGGACCTACAGCTAAATCGAGTGCAATAACAGGATCGCAATTCCAGTCCACTGCACGAAGTGAAGGGACATCCGCACAACCTGGACCATCGACCTCTGGTCCTCCAGCACCACCAGGAGCAACCTCTGTAGGCACCGTTCCCACTCCGACAATATCAAGCACTGGCAAATCATTCTCTTTAAGCGGAATATCTTCAGCATCAACAACTCAACCAAGTAAGGAGCATTTTTTATGATTGTTTCATATTCAAATGGCTGTCGCCAAAAATAAAGTTTAATTCAAAAGGTGTATTATTCTGTGAAAAAAAAACAAAACAAAACAGTTTAGATGATGATTGATTAATAAGAAAAAAGACATCCTGTTAGGAAAATTAAATTGTTTACGCATGTTTTCATATGTGCAGCGTACGATATGGAAACAGCGTAGAAGAAATTCAAAGGTGATAATTCCATTCCTGTCCTTTCTTCCTGTTTTTCTTGGTAATAAATCGAAAAGAATGTCCATATAAGTTGTAAGTACGACATTTTCGAATAACGATCTTGCAAGATTACTTCCTTACCTATTTCTGTTTAATTGGGTCTCGTGTTGAAGGCTTTTGGGGCCAGATCTTTACAACTATCCATACAAATTCGGAAGACCCAGAAGTGTATTGCTTGGAAGTGCTTTGCAACGGGTAACAAGTTAGATGTTACAATTGTGTGCTGTCAGAATCGATGTCATGATATTGCCGAGGTTGCATAAGGTTTAACAAATAAACTAAAGAGTTGCTAAATGACTGTTGCATGTATCAATGGATAACGTGAGGAAATAAAGAAAATGTCCAGTCTTAGACGAAAGCTATGTTATTGCTAGTAAGAATTGTCTTATGCAATCTAAAGAAAGTAGAGTTGCTTAAAAATTTTAGTTCTTGTTTGGAGTTGATAAACTAGGTTATAAGCTCAGTCAAATGAAAAAAAAAATATGGGATGAAACAAACACTTTTGATCGATATGAAAGCGTAGAGGAGGTTTGGAACAAAGGAACTTAATTTTCAAATGTACACAGTCGATTGCAGAAGCCATATATTTACTCCCTGTGAAAAGGATTGGGTATGTAACGCCACAGAGCCGTTCACTTTCACTTTTCTATCTGCATATTTCTTCGTTTTAAAGTTATATGATTACATGCAAGCGTCCAGTTTAAAGGATATTCCTTTTGATATTCTACAGAGCAATGTGAACGTCGTAATATTACCTCACCAGAGGTAGATGGTGTTAGCATCAGTAGTGAAGGCTTTGATGGTGATGTTGATAATCTATTGAGCGGAGATGAGGTGACCATTTCTGGAATAGAACCCGAGGCAGTGCTTACTATCACATTTAACGAGCCAGAAGTTGTCATGGATTTCATATTAAGCTTTACCTACATAGAGTCAGTAACTGTGGTGTTCATAACAGAAAGTGGGGAAGAAGTTCCGAAGGTAAATTAGTAACATCTTATTTTGCCACTGTGACAAAAATAAGGTGATTTATGTATTACTATTTCTCTTTTTATTGTTATCGAGTAGAAAGAGCAGCAACTATGACATTCTAGATCAGGCTTGATATCTAGATATTGATTGTTTGATGCTATGACAAATTGTAACAACTATACTCACATGCATATAAAATGACCAGAGAAAACGGATGAAATGATCAGCAACCCTGCTCTTGTATGGTACACATTTATATAAAACACAGGGCTACCTAAGTCACTCTTAATCTGTATTCGGCCATCACGCATTCCCTTCATTTTGCTGTGTCGAGAATAAACAGTCTTTGTTTTGAAATTCGACTTGAGTATTTTCGAGAAACTGAAGTGGAATCTTAATGATATTTTCCTGAATGAGAAGGATCATGCGTTTTCCTGCTACATTAAGAAAGACGGAGTTTTACATGTTTGGCATTTCTTTTTATCATTCTTGTTATTTCCAGTGTAACGAAATAATGCTCCGGATTTGCAACTACTTACCCAATTTATAGCTGCCTCTTTGTATCTTCATTATTTGCCATTTTCGTGAATAGTCAAAGTTTTAGATAGGGTATCCGAAGTTAAACGATATTAGATATTTTATCATCAGTTGACTTGTATTGCAGGATTTTGTTGTGGAGAATCCAGAAGAGACTTCAACGATAAACGCATTGTTGCCCGAAGTTTCTGCAGAACCAATTGAAAAGATTTTAATCCGTGATATTAGTGTGACAGAAAGTGTTCCAGAGGGTGAAGAGCCCACAGCATCTGTCGTGTCTTTGACAGTGTGTGTGAAGCCTAAAGGTAATCTGAAATTCTACTGTCTGAGGGTAGTATTTTGTCGCATGTATTTATTTGGAAACAGTGTTTGTGGTATATTTCAAATTTCCGGCTGAAAGTTCAACATTTATAACAGATTTTAGCAGCTGAGTGTCTTTATGTAACACTAACAATACTTTCTGCAATGTGGCATTTAGGATCTTGTATAGTTGGCATTTGAGATAAGATTGAATTAAAAGAGTCTAGAAAAAAGTTATTAAGCTAATCTTTGGCGAGTTAATAACATATTTTGATGGACGAGTTTAATACAATTTTACCTAAAATGCAAAAGAGTGTCAGATTCTTTTAAAACAATCACATAGCTGTATATCGATCGAAAACTATAGATCATGCTGTAATAAAACACAGGCCTTCATGTACATTGTGTATTAAAATTTACATGAAGCGCTTCGCTTTGTTGAAAGATACATTACGGACGAAAACTAGTTTCAAAGAAAGTTGCATATGATAATTTTGCTTTGAACTAAACATGATAAAATTTCCAGCTTTGTCACGTCCGACTACGTGATATTGTCGTGGTCAAATAAAAATGAAGATCAGAGATTAAACTTCACATTCCGAGCAGTCCGATTTAAATCGTTGGCAAAACTGAATAAATAGTGGATAAAGTGTTACAATGTAAGCGCTTATTGGTACAAGAGACGTATTTGTCAGTGTTCTTTACCTGATAGGAAATATGAGCTTACTTTGGAGGACTATAAAGTTGTTGTTGTCATTGTTCGACTAAAGGAAATGCTTTGAGTAATTACATCTATTGCTCAAACTGTCACAGGACTACCTTCCACTGAATGCTCATCAGCTCAGTCTGAGTCAGCGTTCAATTTCTCACTTACAGAAACAGGAGTATCAAGTACTGGTGTACCATCAGCATCTGAAGCAAGTACCCCAGGAAAGACTTCTTCTCCAGGAGGACCTACAGCTAAATCGAGTGCAATAACAGGATCGCAATTCCAGTCCACTGCACGAAGTGAAGGGACATCCGCACAACCTGGACCATCGACCTCTGGTCCTCCAGCACCACCAGGAGCAACCTCTGTAGGCACCGTTCCCACTCCGACAATATCAAGCACTGGCAAATCATTCTCTTTAAGCGGAATATCTTCAGCATCAACAACTCAACCAAGTAAGGAGCATTTTTTATGATTGTTTCATATTCAAATGGCTGTCGCCAAAAATAAAGTTTAATTCAAAAGGTGTATTATTCTGTGAAAAAAAAACAAAACAAAACAGTTTAGATGATGATTGATTAATAAGAAAAAAGACATCCTGTTAGGAAAATTAAATTGTTTACGCATGTTTTCATATGTGCAGCGTACGATATGGAAACAGCGTAGAAGAAATTCAAAGGTGATAATTCCATTCCTGTCCTTTCTTCCTGTTTTTCTTGGTAATAAATCGAAAAGAATGTCCATATAAGTTGTAAGTACGACATTTTCGAATAACGATCTTGCAAGATTACTTCCTTACCTATTTCTGTTTAATTGGGTCTCGTGTTGAAGGCTTTTGGGGCCAGATCTTTACAACTATCCATACAAATTCGGAAGACCCAGAAGTGTATTGCTTGGAAGTGCTTTGCAACGGGTAACAAGTTAGATGTTACAATTGTGTGCTGTCAGAATCGATGTCATGATATTGCCGAGGTTGCATAAGGTTTAACAAATAAACTAAAGAGTTGCTAAATGACTGTTGCATGTATCAATGGATAACGTGAGGAAATAAAGAAAATGTCCAGTCTTAGACGAAAGCTATGTTATTGCTAGTAAGAATTGTCTTATGCAATCTAAAGAAAGTAGAGTTGCTTAAAAATTTTAGTTCTTGTTTGGAGTTGATAAACTAGGTTATAAGCTCAGTCAAATGAAAAAAAAAATATGGGATGAAACAAACACTTTTGATCGATATGAAAGCGTAGAGGAGGTTTGGAACAAAGGAACTTAATTTTCAAATGTACACAGTCGATTGCAGAAGCCATATATTTACTCCCTGTGAAAAGGATTGGGTATGTAACGCCACAGAGCCGTTCACTTTCACTTTTCTATCTGCATATTTCTTCGTTTTAAAGTTATATGATTACATGCAAGCGTCCAGTTTAAAGGATATTCCTTTTGATATTCTACAGAGCAATGTGAACGTCGTAATATTACCTCACCAGAGGTAGATGGTGTTAGCATCAGTAGTGAAGGCTTTGATGGTGATGTTGATAATCTATTGAGCGGAGATGAGGTGACCATTTCTGGAATAGAACCCGAGGCAGTGCTTACTATCACATTTAACGAGCCAGAAGTTGTCATGGATTTCATATTAAGCTTTACCTACATAGAGTCAGTAACTGTGGTGTTCATAACAGAAAGTGGGGAAGAAGTTCCGAAGGTAAATTAGTAACATCTTATTTTGCCACTGTGACAAAAATAAGGTGATTTATGTATTACTATTTCTCTTTTTATTGTTATCGAGTAGAAAGAGCAGCAACTATGACATTCTAGATCAGGCTTGATATCTAGATATTGATTGTTTGATGCTATGACAAATTGTAACAACTATACTCACATGCATATAAAATGACCAGAGAAAACGGATGAAATGATCAGCAACCCTGCTCTTGTATGGTACACATTTATATAAAACACAGGGCTACCTAAGTCACTCTTAATCTGTATTCGGCCATCACGCATTCCCTTCATTTTGCTGTGTCGAGAATAAACAGTCTTTGTTTTGAAATTCGACTTGAGTATTTTCGAGAAACTGAAGTGGAATCTTAATGATATTTTCCTGAATGAGAAGGATCATGCGTTTTCCTGCTACATTAAGAAAGACGGAGTTTTACATGTTTGGCATTTCTTTTTATCATTCTTGTTATTTCCAGTGTAACGAAATAATGCTCCGGATTTGCAACTACTTACCCAATTTATAGCTGCCTCTTTGTATCTTCATTATTTGCCATTTTCGTGAATAGTCAAAGTTTTAGATAGGGTATCCGAAGTTAAACGATATTAGATATTTTATCATCAGTTGACTTGTATTGCAGGATTTTGTTGTGGAGAATCCAGAAGAGACTTCAACGATAAACGCATTGTTGCCCGAAGTTTCTGCAGAACCAATTGAAAAGATTTTAATCCGTGATATTAGTGTGACAGAAAGTGTTCCAGAGGGTGAAGAGCCCACAGCATCTGTCGTGTCTTTGACAGTGTGTGTGAAGCCTAAAGGTAATCTGAAATTCTACTGTCTGAGGGTAGTATTTTGTCGCATGTATTTATTTGGAAACAGTGTTTGTGGTATATTTCAAATTTCCGGCTGAAAGTTTAACATTTATAACAGATTTTAGCAGCTGAGTGTCTTTATGTAACTCTAACAATACTTTCTGCAATGTGGCATTTAGGATCTTGTATAGTTGGCATTTGAGATAAAATTGAATTAAAAGAGTCTAGAAAAAAGTTATTAAGCTAATCTTTGGCGAGTTAATAACATATTTTGATGGACGAGTTTAATACAATTTTACCTAAAATGCAAAAGAGTGTCAGATTCTTTTAAAACAATCACATAGCTGTATATCGATCGAAAACTATAGATCATGCTGTAATAAAACACAGGCCTTCATGTACATTGTGTATTAAAATTTACATGAAGCGCTTCGCTTTGTTGAAAGATACATTACGGACGAAAACTAGTTTCAAGGAAAGTTGCATATGATAATTTTGCTTTGAACTAAACATGATAAAATTTCCAGCTTTGTCACGTCCGACTACGTGATATTGTCGTGGTCAAATAAAAATGAAGATCAGAGATTAAACTTCACATTCCGAGCAGTCCGATTTAAATCGTTGGCAAAACTGAATAAATAGTGGATAAAGTGTTACAATGTAAGCGCTTATTGGTACAAGAGACGTATTTGTCAGTGTTCTTTACCTGATAGGAAATATGAGCTTACTTTGGAGGACTATAAAGTTGTTGTTGTCATTGTTCGACTAAAGGAAATGCTTTGAGTAATTACATCTATTGCTCAAACTGTCACAGGACTACCTTCCACTGAATGCTCATCAGCTCAGTCTGAGTCAGCGTTCAATTTCTCACTTACAGAAACAGGAGTATCAAGTACTGGTGTACCATCAGAATCTGAAGCAAGTACCCCAGGAAAGACTTCTTCTCCAGGAGGACCTACAGCTAAATCGAGTGCAATAACAGGATCGCAATTCCAGTCCACTGCACGAAGTGAAGGGACATCCGCACAACCTGGACCATCGACCTCTGGTCCTCCAGCACCACCAGGAGCAACCTCTGTAGGCACCGTTCCCACTCCGACAATATCAAGCACTGGCAAATCATTCTCTTTAAGCGGAATATCTTCAGCATCAACAACTCAACCAAGTAAGGAGCATTTTTTATGATTGTTTCATATTCAAATGGCTGTCACCAAAAATAAAGTTTAATTCAAAAGTTGTATTATCCTGTGAAAAAAAAAAAAAAAAAAAAAAACAGTTTAGATGATGATTGATTAATAAGAAAAAAGACATCCTGTTAGGAAAATTAAATTGTTTACGCATGTTTTCATATGTGCAGCGTACGATATGGAAACAGTGTAGAAGAAATTCAAAGGTGATAATTCCATTCCTGTCCTTTCTTCCTGTTTTACTTGGTAATAAATCGAAAAGAATGTCCATATAAGTTGTAAGTACGACATTTTCGAATAACGATCTTGCAAGATTACTTCCTTACCTATTTCTGTTTAATTGGGTCTCGTGTTGAAGGCTTTTGGGGCCAGATCTTTACAACTATCCATACAAATTCGGAAGACCCAGAAGTGTATTGCTTGGAAGTGCTTTGCAACGGGTAAGAAGTTAGATGTTACAATTGTGTGCTGTCAGAATCGATGTCATGATATTGCCGAGGTTGCATAAGGTTTAACAAATAAACTAAAGAGTTGCTAAATGACTGTTGCATGTATCAATGGATAACGTGAGGAAATAAAGAAAATGTCCAGTCTTAGACGAAAGCTATGTTATTGCTAGTAAGAATTGTCTTATGCAATCTAAAGAAAGTAGAGTTGCTTAAAAATTTTAGTTCTTGTTTGGAGTTGATAAACTAGGTTATAAGCTCAGTCAAATGAAAAAAAAAATATGGGATGAAACAAACACTTTTGATCGATATGAAAGCGTAGAGGAGGTTTGGAACAAAGGAACTTAATTTTCAAATGTACACAGTCGATTGCAGAAGCCATATATTTACTCCCTGTGAAAAGGATTGGGTATGTAACGCCACAGAGCCGTTCACTTTCACTTTTCTATCTGCATATTTCTTCGTTTTAAAGTTATATGATTACATGCAAGCGTCCAGTTTAAAGGATATTCCTTTTGATATTCTACAGAGCAATGTGAACGTCGTAATATTACCTCACCAGAGGTAGATGGTGTTAGCATCAGTAGTGAAGGCTTTGATGGTGATGTTGATAATCTATTGAGCGGAGATGAGGTGACCATTTCTGGAATAGAACCCGAGGCAGTGCTTACTATCACATTTAACGAGCCAGAAGTTGTCATGGATTTCATATTAAGCTTTACCTACATAGAGTCAGTAACTGTGGTGTTCATAACAGAAAGTGGGGAAGAAGTTCCGAAGGTAAATTAGTAACATCTTATTTTGCCACTGTGACAAAAATAAGGTGATTTATGTATTACTATTTCTCTTTTTATTGTTATCGAGTAGAAAGAGCAGCAACTATGACATTCTAGATCAGGCTTGATATCTAGATATTGATTGTTTGATGCTATGACAAATTGTAACAACTATACTCACATGCATATAAAATGACCAGAGAAAACGGATGAAATGATCAGCAACCCTGCTCTTGTATGGTACACATTTATATAAAACACAGGGCTACCTAAGTCACTCTTAATCTGTATTCGGCCATCACGCATTCCCTTCATTTTGCTGTGTCGAGAATAAACAGTCTTTGTTTTGAAATTCGACTTGAGTATTTTCGAGAAACTGAAGTGGAATCTTAATGATATTTTCCTGAATGAGAAGGATCATGCGTTTTCCTGCTACATTAAGAAAGACGGAGTTTTACATGTTTGGCATTTCTTTTTATCATTCTTGTTATTTCCAGTGTAACGAAATAATGCTCCGGATTTGCAACTACTTACCCAATTTATAGCTGCCTCTTTGTATCTTCATTATTTGCCATTTTCGTGAATAGTCAAAGTTTTAGATAGGGTATCCGAAGTTAAACGATATTAGATATTTTATCATCAGTTGACTTGTATTGCAGGATTTTGTTGTGGAGAATCCAGAAGAGACTTCAAGATAAACGCATTGTTGCCCGAAGTTTCTGCAGAACCAATTGAAAAGATTTTAATCCGTGATATTAGTGTGACAGAAAGTGTTCCAGAGGGTGAAGAGCCCACAGCATCTGTCGTGTCTTTGACAGTGTGTGTGAAGCCTAAAGGTAATCTGAAATTCTACTGTCTGAGGGTAGTATTTTGTCGCATGTATTTATTTGGAAACAGTGTTTGTGGTATATTTCAAATTTCCGGCTGAAAGTTCAACATTTATAACAGATTTAAGCAGCTGAGTGTCTTTATGTAACACTAACAATACTTTCTGCAATGTGGCATTTAGGATCTTGTATAGTTGGCATTTGAGATAAAATTGAATTAAAAGAGTCTAGAAAAAAGTTATTAAGCTAATCTTTGGCGAGTTAATAACATATTTTGATGGACGAGTTTAATACAATTTTACCTAAAATGCAAAAGAGTGTCAGATTCTTTTAAAACAATCACATAGCTGTATATCGATCGAAAACTATAGATCATGCTGTAATAAAACACAGGCCTTCATGTACATTGTGTATTAAAATTTACATGAAGCGCTTCGCTTTGTTGAAAGATACATTACGGACGAAAACTAGTTTCAAAGAAAGTTGCATATGATAATTTTGCTTTGAACTAAACATGATAAAATTTCCAGCTTTGTCACGTCCGACTACGTGATATTGTCGTGGTCAAATAAAAATGAAGATCAGAGATTAAACTTCACATTCCGAGCAGTCCGATTTAAATCGTTGGCAAAACTGAATAAATAGTGGATAAAGTGTTACAATGTAAGCGCTTATTGGTACAAGAGACGTATTTGTCAGTGTTCTTTACCTGATAGGAAATATGAGCTTACTTTGGAGGACTATAAAGTTGTTGTTGTCATTGTTCGACTAAAGGAAATGCTTTGAGTAATTACATCTATTGCTCAAACTGTCACAGGACTACCTTCCACTGAATGCTCATCAGCTCAGTCTGAGTCAGCGTTCAATTTCTCACTTACAGAAACAGGAGTATCAAGTACTGGTGTACCATCAGAATCTGAAGCAAGTACCCCAGGAAAGACTTCTTCTCCAGGAGGACCTACAGCTAAATCGAGTGCAATAACAGGATCGCAATTCCAGTCCACTGCACGAAGTGAAGGGACATCCGCACAACCTGGACCATCGACCTCTGGTCCTCCAGCACCACCAGGAGCAACCTCTGTAGGCACCGTTCCCACTCCGACAATATCAAGCACTGGCAAATCATTCTCTTTAAGCGGAATATCTTCAGCATCAACAACTCAACCAAGTAAGGAGCATTTTTTATGATTGTTTCATATTCAAATGGCTGTCGCCAAAAAATAAAGTTTAATTCAAAAGGTGTATTATTCTGTGAAAAAAAACAAAAAAAAACAGTTTAGATGATGATTGATTAATAAGAAAAAAGACATCCTGTTAGGAAAATTAAATTGTTTACGCATGTTTTCATATGTGCAGCGTACGATATGGAAACAGTGTAGAAGAAATTCAAAGGTGATAATTCCATTCCTGTCCTTTCTTCCTGTTTTTCTTGGTAATAAATCGAAAAGAATGTCCATATAAGTTGTAAGTACGACATTTTCGAATAACGATCTTGCAAGATTACTTCCTTACCTATTTCTGTTTAATTGGGTCTCGTGTTGAAGGCTTTTGGGGCCAGATCTTTACAACTATCCATACAAATTCGGAAGACCCAGAAGTGTATTGCTTGGAAGTGCTTTGCAACGGGTAAGAAGTTAGATGTTACAATTGTGTGCTGTCAGAATCGATGTCATGATATTGCCGAGGTTGCATAAGGTTTAACAAATAAACTAAAGAGTTGCTAAATGACTGTTGCATGTATCAATGGATAACGTGAAGAAATAAAGAAAATGTCCAGTCTTAGACGAAAGCTATGTTATTGCTAGTAAGAATTGTCTTATGCAATCTAAAGAAAGCTAGAGTTGCTTAAAAATTTTAGTTCTTGTTTGGAGTTGATAAACTAGTTTATAAGCTCAGTCAAATGAAAAAAAAAATATGGGATGAAACAAACACTTTTGATCGATATGAAAGCGTAGAGGAGGTTTGGAACAAAGGAACTTAATTTTCAAATGTACACAGTCGATTGCAGAAGCCATAAATTTACTCCCTGTGAAAAGAATTGGGTATGTAACGCCACAGAGCCGTTCACTTTCACTTTTCTATCTGCATATTTCTTCGTTTTAAAGTTATATGATTACATGCAAGCGTCCAGTTTAAAGGATATTCCTTTTGATATTCTACAGAGCAATGTGAACGTCGTAATATTACCTCACCAGAGGTAGATGGTGTTAGCATCAGTAGTGAAGGCTTTGATGGTGATGTTGATAATCTATTGAGCGGAGATGAGGTGACCATTTCTGGAATAGAACCCGAGGCAGTGCTTACTATCACATTTAACGAGCCAGAAGTTGTCATGGATTTCATATTAAGCTTTACCTACATAGAGTCAGTAACTGTGGTGTTCATAACAGAAAGTGGGGAAGAAGTTCCGAAGGTAAATTAGTAACATCTTATTTTGCCACTGTGACAAAAATAAGGTGATTTATGTATTACTATTTCTCTTTTTATTGTTATCGAGTAGAAAGAGCAGCAACTATGACATTCTAGATCAGGCTTGATATCTAGATATTGATTGTTTGATGCTATGACAAATTGTAACAACTATACTCACATGCATATAAAATGACCAGAGAAAACGGATGAAATGATCAGCAACCCTGCTCTTGTATGGTACACATTTATATAAAACACAGGGCTACCTAAGTCACTCTTAATCTGTATTCGGCCATCACGCATTCCCTTCATTTTGCTGTGTCGAGAATAAACAGTCTTTGTTTTGAAATTCGACTTGAGTATTTTCGAGAAACTGAAGTGGAATCTTAATGATATTTTCCTGAATGAGAAGGATCATGCGTTTTCCTGCTACATTAAGAAAGACGGAGTTTTACATGTTTGGCATTTCTTTTTATCATTCTTGTTATTTCCAGTGTAACGAAATAATGCTCCGGATTTGCAACTACTTACCCAATTTATAGCTGCCTCTTTGTATCTTCATTATTTGCCATTTTCGTGAATAGTCAAAGTTTTAGATAGGGTATCCGAAGTTAAACGATATTAGATATTTTATCATCAGTTGACTTGTATTGCAGGATTTTGTTGTGGAGAATCCAGAAGAGACTTCAACGATAAACGCATTGTTGCCCGAAGTTTCTGCAGAACCAATTGAAAAGATTTTAATCCGTGATATTAGTGTGACAGAAAGTGTTCCAGAGGGTGAAGAGCCCACAGCATCTGTCGTGTCTTTGACAGTGTGTGTGAAGCCTAAAGGTAATCTGAAATTCTACTGTCTGAGGGTAGTATTTTGTCGCATGTATTTATTTGGAAACAGTGTTTGTGGTATATTTCAAATTTCCGGCTGAAAGTTCAACATTTATAACAGATTTTAGCAGCTGAGTGTCTTTATGTAACACTAACAATACTTTCTGCAATGTGGCATTTAGGATCTTGTATAGTTGGCATTTGAGATAAAATTGAATTAAAAGAGTCTAGAAAAAAGTTATTAAGCTAATCTTTGGCGAGTTAATAACATATTTTGATGGACGAGTTTAATACAATTTTACCTAAAATGCAAAAGAGTGTCAGATTCTTTTAAAACAATCACATAGCTGTATATCGATCGAAAACTATAGATCATGCTGTAATAAAACACAGGCCTTCATGTACATTGTGTATTAAAATTTACATGAAGCGCTTCGCTTTGTTGAAAGATACATTACGGACGAAAACTAGTTTCAAAGAAAGTTGCATATGATAATTTTGCTTTGAACTAAACATGATAAAATTTCCAGCTTTGTCACGTCCGACTACGTGATATTGTCGTGGTCAAATAAAAATGAAGATCAGAGATTAAACTTCACATTCCGAGCAGTCCGATTTAAATCGTTGGCAAAACTGAATAAATAGTGGATAAAGTGTTACAATGTAAGCGCTTATTGGTACAAGAGACGTATTTGTCAGTGTTCTTTACCTGATAGGAAATATGAGCTTACTTTGGAGGACTATAAAGTTGTTGTTGTCATTGTTCGACTAAAGGAAATGCTTTGAGTAATTACATCTATTGCTCAAACTGTCACAGGACTACCTTCCACTGAATGCTCATCAGCTCAGTCTGAGTCAGCGTTCAATTTCTCACTTACAGAAACAGGAGTATCAAGTACTGGTGTACCATCAGAATCTGAAGCAAGTACCCCAGGAAAGACTTCTTCTCCAGGAGGACCTACAGCTAAATCGAGTGCAATAACAGGATCGCAATTCCAGTCCACTGCACGAAGTGAAGGGACATCCGCACAACCTGGACCATCGACCTCTGGTCCTCCAGCACCACCAGGAGCAACCTCTGTAGGCACCGTTCCCACTCCGACAATATCAAGCACTGGCAAATCATTCTCTTTAAGCGGAATATCTTCAGCATCAACAACTCAACCAAGTAAGGAGCATTTTTTATGATTGTTTCATATTCAAATGGCTGTCGCCAAAAAATAAAGTTTAATTCAAAAGGTGTATTATTCTGTGAAAAAAAACAAAACAAAACAGTTTAGATGATGATTGATTAATAAGAAAAAAGACATCCTGTTAGGAAAATTAAATTGTTTACGCATGTTTTCATATGTGCAGCGTACGATATGGAAACAGTGTAGAAGAAATTCAAAGGTGATAATTCCATTCCTGTCCTTTCTTCCTGTTTTTCTTGGTAATAAATCGAAAAGAATGTCCATATAAGTTGTAAGTACGACATTTTCGAATAACGATCTTGCAAGATTACTTCCTTACCTATTTCTGTTTAATTGGGTCTCGTGTTGAAGGCTTTTGGGGCCAGATCTTTACAACTATCCATACAAATTCGGAAGACCCAGAAGTGTATTGCTTGGAAGTGCTTTGCAACGGGTAAGAAGTTAGATGTTACAATTGTGTGCTGTCAGAATCGATGTCATGATATTGCCGAGGTTGCATAAGGTTTAACAAATAAACTAAAGAGTTGCTAAATGACTGTTGCATGTATCAATGGATAACGTGAAGAAATAAAGAAAATGTCCAGTCTTAGACGAAAGCTATGTTATTGCTAGTAAGAATTGTCTTATGCAATCTAAAGAAAGTAGAGTTGCTTAAAAATTTTAGTTCTTGTTTGGAGTTGATAAACTAGTTTATAAGCTCAGTCAAATGAAAAAAAAAATATGGGATGAAACAAACACTTTTGATCGATATGAAAGCGTAGAGGAGGTTTGGAACAAAGGAACTTAATTTTCAAATGTACACAGTCGATTGCAGAAGCCATATATTTACTCCCTGTGAAAAGAATTGGGTATGTAACGCCACAGAGCCGTTCACTTTCACTTTTCTATCTGCATATTTCTTCGTTTTAAAGTTATATGATTACATGCAAGCGTCCAGTTTAAAGGATATTCCTTTTGATATTCTACAGAGCAATGTGAACGTCGTAATATTACCTCACCAGAGGTAGATGGTGTTAGCATCAGTAGTGAAGGCTTTGATGGTGATGTTGATAATCTATTGAGCGGAGATGAGGTGACCATTTCTGGAATAGAACCCGAGGCAGTGCTTACTATCACATTTAACGAGCCAGAAGTTGTCATGGATTTCATATTAAGCTTTACCTACATAGAGTCAGTAACTGTGGTGTTCATAACAGAAAGTGGGGAAGAAGTTCCGAAGGTAAATTAGTAACATCTTATTTTGCCACTGTGACAAAAATAAGGTGATTTATGTATTACTATTTCTCTTTTTATTGTTATCGAGTAGAAAGAGCAGCAACTATGACATTCTAGATCAGGCTTGATATCTAGATATTGATTGTTTGATGCTATGACAAATTGTAACAACTATACTCACATGCATATAAAATGACCAGAGAAAACGGATGAAATGATCAGCAACCCTGCTCTTGTATGGTACACATTTATATAAAACACAGGGCTACCTAAGTCACTCTTAATCTGTATTCGGCCATCACGCATTCCCTTCATTTTGCTGTGTCGAGAATAAACAGTCTTTGTTTTGAAATTCGACTTGAGTATTTTCGAGAAACTGAAGTGGAATCTTAATGATATTTTCCTGAATGAGAAGGATCATGCGTTTTCCTGCTACATTAAGAAAGACGGAGTTTTACATGTTTGGCATTTCTTTTTATCATTCTTGTTATTTCCAGTGTAACGAAATAATGCTCCGGATTTGCAACTACTTACCCAATTTATAGCTGCCTCTTTGTATCTTCATTATTTGCCATTTTCGTGAATAGTCAAAGTTTTAGATAGGGTATCCGAAGTTAAACGATATTAGATATTTTATCATCAGTTGACTTGTATTGCAGGATTTTGTTGTGGAGAATCCAGAAGAGACTTCAACGATAAACGCATTGTTGCCCGAAGTTTCTGCAGAACCAATTGAAAAGATTTTAATCCGTGATATTAGTGTGACAGAAAGTGTTCCAGAGGGTGAAGAGCCCACAGCATCTGTCGTGTCTTTGACAGTGTGTGTGAAGCCTAAAGGTAATCTGAAATTCTACTGTCTGAGGGTAGTATTTTGTCGCATGTATTTATTTGGAAACAGTGTTTGTGGTATATTTCAAATTTCCGGCTGAAAGTTCAACATTTATAACAGATTTTAGCAGCTGAGTGTCTTTATGTAACACTAACAATACTTTCTGCAATGTGGCATTTAGGATCTTGTATAGTTGGCATTTGAGATAAAATTGAATTAAAAGAGTCTAGAAAAAAGTTATTAAGCTAATCTTTGGCGAGTTAATAACATATTTTGATGGACGAGTTTAATACAATTTTACCTAAAATGCAAAAGAGTGTCAGATTCTTTTAAAACAATCACATAGCTGTATATCGATCGAAAACTATAGATCATGCTGTAATAAAACACAGGCCTTCATGTACATTGTGTATTAAAATTTACATGAAGCGCTTCGCTTTGTTGAAAGATACATTACGGACGAAAACTAGTTTCAAAGAAAGTTGCATATGATAATTTTGCTTTGAACTAAACATGATAAAATTTCCAGCTTTGTCACGTCCGACTACGTGATATTGTCGTGGTCAAATAAAAATGAAGATCAGAGATTAAACTTCACATTCCGAGCAGTCCGATTTAAATCGTTGGCAAAACTGAATAAATAGTGGATAAAGTGTTACAATGTAAGCGCTTATTGGTACAAGAGACGTATTTGTCAGTGTTCTTTACCTGATAGGAAATATGAGCTTACTTTGGAGGACTATAAAGTTGTTGTTGTCATTGTTCGACTAAAGGAAATGCTTTGAGTAATTACATCTATTGCTCAAACTGTCACAGGACTACCTTCCACTGAATGCTCATCAGCTCAGTCTGAGTCAGCGTTCAATTTCTCACTTACAGAAACAGGAGTATCAAGTACTGGTGTACCATCAGAATCTGAAGCAAGTACCCCAGGAAAGACTTCTTCTCCAGGAGGACCTACAGCTAAATCGAGTGCAATAACAGGATCGCAATTCCAGTCCACTGCACGAAGTGAAGGGACATCCGCACAACCTGGACCATCGACCTCTGGTCCTCCAGCACCACCAGGAGCAACCTCTGTAGGCACCGTTCCCACTCCGACAATATCAAGCACTGGCAAATCATTCTCTTTAAGCGGAATATCTTCAGCATCAACAACTCAACCAAGTAAGGAGCATTTTTTATGATTGTTTCATATTCAAATGGCTGTCGCCAAAAATAAAGTTTAATTCAAAAGTTGTATTATTCTGTGAAAAAAAAAAAAAAAAACAGTTTAGATGATGATTGATTAATAAGAAAAAAGACATCCTGTTAGGAAAATTAAATTGTTTACGCATGTTTTCATATGTGCAGCGTACGATATGGAAACAGTGTAGAAGAAATTCAAAGGTGATAATTCCATTCCTGTCCTTTCTTCCTGTTTTTCTTGATAATAAATCGAAAAGAATGTCCATATAAGTTGTAAGTACGACATTTTCGAATAACGATCTTGCAAGATTACTTCCTTACCTATTTCTGTTTAATTGGGTCTCGTGTTGAAGGCTTTTGGGGCCAGATCTTTACAACTATCCATACAAATTCGGAAGACCCAGAAGTGTATTGCTTGGAAGTGCTTTGCAACGGGTAAGAAGTTAGATGTTACAATTGTGTGCTGTCAGAATCGATGTCATGATATTGCCGAGGTTGCATAAGGTTTAACAAATAAACTAAAGAGTTGCTAAATGACTGTTGCATGTATCAATGGATAACGTGAGGAAATAAAGAAAATGTCCAGTCTTAGACGAAAGCTATGTTATTGCTAGTAAGAATTGTCTTATGCAATCTAAAGAAAGTAGAGTTGCTTAAAAATTTTAGTTCTTGTTTGGAGTTGATAAACTAGGTTATAAGCTCAGTCAAATGAAAAAAAAAATATGGGATGAAACAAACACTTTTGATCGATATGAAAGCGTAGAGGAGGTTTGGAACAAAGGAACTTAATTTTCAAATGTACACAGTCGATTGCAGAAGCCATATATTTACTCCCTGTGAAAAGAATTGGGTATGTAACGCCACAGAGCCGTTCACTTTCACTTTTCTATCTGCATATTTCTTCGTTTTAAAGTTATATGATTACATGCAAGCGTCCAGTTTAAAGGATATTCCTTTTGATATTCTACAGAGCAATGTGAACGTCGTAATATTACCTCACCAGAGGTAGATGGTGTTAGCATCAGTAGTGAAGGCTTTGATGGTGATGTTGATAATCTATTGAGCGGAGATGAGGTGACCATTTCTGGAATAGAACCCGAGGCAGTGCTTACTATCACATTTAACGAGCCAGAAGTTGTCATGGATTTCATATTAAGCTTTACCTACATAGAGTCAGTAACTGTGGTGTTCATAACAGAAAGTGGGGAAGAAGTTCCGAAGGTAAATTAGTAACATCTTATTTTGCCACTGTGACAAAAATAAGGTGATTTATGTATTACTATTTCTCTTTTTATTGTTATCGAGTAGAAAGAGCAGCAACTATGACATTCTAGATCAGGCTTGATATCTAGATATTGATTGTTTGATGCTATGACAAATTGTAACAACTATACTCACATGCATATAAAATGACCAGAGAAAACGGATGAAATGATCAGCAACCCTGCTCTTGTATGGTACACATTTATATAAAACACAGGGCTACCTAAGTCACTCTTAATCTGTATTCGGCCATCACGCATTCCCTTCATTTTGCTGTGTCGAGAATAAACAGTCTTTGTTTTGAAATTCGACTTGAGTATTTTCGAGAAACTGAAGTGGAATCTTAATGATATTTTCCTGAATGAGAAGGATCATGCGTTTTCCTGCTACATTAAGAAAGACGGAGTTTTACATGTTTGGCAGTTCTTTTTATCATTCTTGTTATTTCCAGTGTAACGAAATAATGCTCCGGATTTGCAACTACTTACCCAATTTATAGCTGCCTCTTTGTATCTTCATTATTTGCCATTTTCGTGAATAGTCAAAGTTTTAGATAGGGTATCCGAAGTTAAACGATATTAGATATTTTATCATCAGTTGACTTGTATTGCAGGATTTTGTTGTGGAGAATCCAGAAGAGACTTCAACGATAAACGCATTGTTGTCCGAAGTTTCTGCAGAACCAATTGAAAAGATTTTAATCCGTGATATTAGTGTGACAGAAAGTGTTCCAGAGGGTGAAGAGCCCACAGCATCTGTCGTGTCTTTGACAGTGTGTGTGAAGCCTAAAGGTAATCTGAAATTCTACTGTCTGAGGGTAGTATTTTGTCGCATGTATTTATTTGGAAACAGTGTTTGTGGTATATTTCAAATTTCCGGCTGAAAGTTCAACATTTATAACAGATTTTAGCAGCTGAGTGTCTTTATGTAACACTAACAATACTTTCTGCAATGTGGCATTTAGGATCTTGTATAGTTGGCATTTGAGATAAAATTGAATTAAAAGAGTCTAGAAAAAAGTTATTAAGCTAATCTTTGGCGAGTTAATAACATATTTTGATGGACGAGTTTAATACAATTTTACCTAAAATGCAAAAGAGTGTCAGATTCTTTTAAAACAATCACATAGCTGTATATCGATCGAAAACTATAGATCATGCTGTAATAAAACACAGGCCTTCATGTACATTGTGTATTAAAATTTACATGAAGCGCTTCGCTTTGTTGAAAGATACATTACGGACGAAAACTAGTTTCAAAGAAAGTTGCATACGATAATTTTGCTTTGAACTAAACATGATAAAATTTCCAGCTTTGTCACGTCCGACTACGTGATATTGTCGTGGTCAAATAGAAATGAAGATCAGAGATTAAACTTCACATTCCGAGCAGTCCGATTTAAATCGTTGGCAAAACTGAATAAATAGTGGATAAAGTGTTACAATGTAAGCGCTTATTGGTACAAGAGACGTATTTGTCAGTGTTCTTTACCTGATAGGAAATATGAGCTTACTTTGGAGGACTATAAAGTTGTTGTTGTCATTGTTCGACTAAAGGAAATGCTTTGAGTAATTACATCTATTGCTCAAACTGTCACAGGACTACCTTCCACTGAATGCTCATCAGCTCAGTCTGAGTCAGCGTTCAATTTCTCACTTACAGAAACAGGAGTATCAAGTACTGGTGTACCATCAGAATCTGAAGCAAGTACCCCAGGAAAGACTTCTTCTCCAGGAGGACCTACAGCTAAATCGAGTGCAATAACAGGATCGCAATTCCAGTCCACTGCACGAAGTGAAGGGACATCCGCACAACCTGGACCATCGACCTCTGGTCCCCCAGCACCACCAGGAGCAACCTCTGTAGGCACCGTTCCCACTCCGACAATATCAAGCACTGGCAAATCATTCTCTTTAAGCGGAATATCTTCAGCATCAACAACTCAACCAAGTAAGGAGCATTTTTTATGATTGTTTCATATTCAAATGGCTGTCGCCAAAAATAAAGTTTAATTCAAAAGGTGTATTATTCTGTGAAAAAAAAAAAAAAAAAAAAAAACAGTTTAGATGATGATTGATTAATAAGAAAAAAGACATCCTGTTAGGAAAATTAAATTGTTTACGCATGTTTTCATATGTGCAGCGTACGATATGGAAACAGTGTAGAAGAAATTCAAAGGTGATAATTCCATTCCTGTCCTTTCTTCCTGTTTTTCTTGGTAATAAATCGAAAAGAATGTCCATATAAGTTGTAAGTACGACATTTTCGAATAACGATCTTGCAAGATTACTTCCTTACCTATTTCTGTTTAATTGGGTCTCGTGTTGAAGGCTTTTGGGGCCAGATCTTTACAACTATCCATACAAATTCGGAAGACCCAGAAGTGTATTGCTTGGAAGTGCTTTGCAACGGGTAAGAAGTTAGATGTTACAATTGTGTGCTGTCAGAATCGATGTCATGATATTGCCGAGGTTGCATAAGGTTTAACAAATAAACTAAAGAGTTGCTAAATGACTGTTGCATGTATCAATGGATAACGTGAAGAAATAAAGAAAATGTCCAGTCTTAGACGAAAGCTATGTTATTGCTAGTAAGAATTGTCTTATGCAATCTAAAGAAAGTAGAGTTGCTTAAAAATTTTAGTTCTTGTTTGGAGTTGATAAACTAGTTTATAAGCTCAGTCAAATGAAAAAAAAAATATGGGATGAAACAAACACTTTTGATCGATATGAAAGCGTAGAGGAGGTTTGGAACAAAGGAACTTAATTTTCAAATGTACACAGTCGATTGCAGAAGCCATATATTTACTCCCTGTGAAAAGAATTGGGTATGTAACGCCACAGAGCCGTTCACTTTCACTTTTCTATCTGCATATTTCTTCGTTTTAAAGTTATATGATTACATGCAAGCGTCCAGTTTAAAGGATATTCCTTTTGATATTCTACAGAGCAATGTGAACGTCGTAATATTACCTCACCAGAGGTAGATGGTGTTAGCATCAGTAGTGAAGGCTTTGATGGTGATGTTGATAATCTAATGAGCGGAGATGAGGTGACCATTTCTGGAATAGAACCCGAGGCAGTGCTTACTATCACATTTAACGAGCCAGAAGTTGTCATGGATTTCATATTAAGCTTTACCTACATAGAGTCAGTAACTGTGGTGTTCATAACAGAAAGTGGGGAAGAAGTTCCGAAGGTAAATTAGTAACATCTTATTTTGCCACTGTGACAAAAATAAGGTGATTTATGTATTACTATTTCTCTTTTTATTGTTATCGAGTAGAAAGAGCAGCAACTATGACATTCTAGATCAGGCTTGATATCTAGATATTGATTGTTTGATGCTATGACAAATTGTAACAACTATACTCACATGCATATAAAATGACCAGAGAAAACGGATGAAATGATCAGCAACCCTGCTCTTGTATGGTACACATTTATATAAAACACAGGGCTACCTAAGTCACTCTTAATCTGTATTCGGCCATCACGCATTCCCTTCATTTTGCTGTGTCGAGAATAAACAGTCTTTGTTTTGAAATTCGACTTGAGTATTTTCGAGAAACTGAAGTGGAATCTTAATGATATTTTCCTGAATGAGAAGGATCATGCGTTTTCCTGCTACATTAAGAAAGACGGAGTTTTACATGTTTGGCATTTCTTTTTATCATTCTTGTTATTTCCAGTGTAACGAAATAATGCTCCGGATTTGCAACTACTTACCCAATTTATAGCTGCCTCTTTGTATCTTCATTATTTGCCATTTTCGTGAATAGTCAAAGTTTTAGATAGGGTATCCGAAGTTAAACGATATTAGATATTTTATCATCAGTTGACTTGTATTGCAGGATTTTGTTGTGGAGAATCCAGAAGAGACTTCAACGATAAACGCATTGTTGCCCGAAGTTTCTGCAGAACCAATTGAAAAGATTTTAATCCGTGATATTAGTGTGACAGAAAGTGTTCCAGAGGGTGAAGAGCCCACAGCATCTGTCGTGTCTTTGACAGTGTGTGTGAAGCCTAAAGGTAATCTGAAATTCTACTGTCTGAGGGTAGTATTTTGTCGCATGTATTTATTTGGAAACAGTGTTTGTGGTATATTTCAAATTTCCGGCTGAAAGTTCAACATTTATAACAGATTGTAGCAGCTGAGTGTCTTTATGTAACACTAACAATACTTTCTGCAATGTGGCATTTAGGATCTTGTATAGTTGGCATTTGAGATAAGATTGAATTAAAAGAGTCTAGAAAAAAGTTATTAAGCTAATCTTTGGCGAGTTGATAACATATTTTGATGGACGAGTTTAATACAATTTTACCTAAAATGCAAAAGAGTGTCAGATTCTTTTAAAACAATCACATAGCTGTATATCGATCGAAAACTATAGATCATGCTGTAATAAAACACAGGCCTTCATGTACATTGTGTATTAAAATTTACATGAAGCGCTTCGCTTTGTTGAAAGATACATTACGGACGAAAACTAGTTTCAAAGAAAGTTGCATATGATAATTTTGCTTTGAACTAAACATGATAAAATTTCCAGCTTTGTCACGTCCGACTACGTGATATTGTCGTGGTCAAATAAAAATGAAGATCAGAGATTAAACTTCACATTCCGAGCAGTCCGATTTAAATCGTTGGCAAAACTGAATAAATAGTGGATAAAGTGTTACAATGTAAGCGCTTATTGGTACAAGAGACGTATTTGTCAGTGTTCTTTACCTGATAGGAAATATGAGCTTACTTTGGAGGACTATAAAGTTGTTGTTGTCATTGTTCGACTAAAGGAAATGCTTTGAGTAATTACATCTATTGCTCAAACTGTCACAGGACTACCTTCCACTGAATGCTCATCAGCTCAGTCTGAGTCAGCGTTCAATTTCTCACTTACAGAAACAGGAGTATCAAGTACTGGTGTACCATCAGAATCTGAAGCAAGTACCCCAGGAAAGACTTCTTCTCCAGGAGGACCTACAGCTAAATCGAGTGCAATAACAGGATCGCAATTCCAGTCCACTGCACGAAGTGAAGGGACATCCGCACAACCTGGACCATCGACCTCTGGTCCTCCAGCACCACCAGGAGCAACCTCTGTAGGCACCGTTCCCACTCCGACAATATCAAGCACTGGCAAATCATTCTCTTTAAGCGGAATATCTTCAGCATCAACAACTCAACCAAGTAAGGAGCATTTTTTATGATTGTTTCATATTCAAATGGCTGTCGCCAAAAATAAAGTTTAATTCAAAAGGTGTATTATTCTGTGAAAAAAAACAAAACAAAACAGTTTAGATGATGATTGATTAATAAGAAAAAAGACATCCTGTTAGGAAAATTAAATTGTTTACGCATGTTTTCATATGTGCAGCGTACGATATGGAAACAGTGTAGAAGAAATTCAAAGGTGATAATTCCATTCCTGTCCTTTCTTCCTGTTTTTCTTGGTAATAAATCGAAAAGAATGTTCATATAAGTTGTAAGTACGACATTTTCGAATAACGATCTTGCAAGATTACTTCCTTACCTATTTCTGTTTAATTGGGTCTCGTGTTGAAGGCTTTTGGGGCCAGATCTTTACAACTATCCATACAAATTCGGAAGACCCAGAAGTGTATTGCTTGGAAGTGCTTTGCAACGGGTAACAAGTTAGATGTTACAATTGTGTGCTGTCAGAATCGATGTCATGATATTGCCGAGGTTGCATAAGGTTTAACAAATAAACTAAAGAGTTGCTAAATGACTGTTGCATGTATCAATGGATAACGTGAAGAAATAAAGAAAATGTCCAGTCTTAGACGAAAGCTATGTTATTGCTAGTAAGAATTGTCTTATGCAATCTAAAGAAAGTAGAGTTGCTTAAAAAGTTTAGTTCTTGTTTGGAGTTGATAAACTAGTTTATAAGCTCAGTCAAATGAAAAAAAAAATATGGGATGAAACAAACACTTTTGATCGATATGAAAGCGTAGAGGAGGTTTGGAACAAAGGAACTTAATTTTCAAATGTACACAGTCGATTGCAGAAGCCATATATTTACTCCCTGTGAAAAGAATTGGGTATGTAACGCCACAGAGCCGTTCACTTTCACTTTTCTATCTGCATATTTCTTCGTTTTAAAGTTATATGATTACATGCAAGCGTCCAGTTTAAAGGATATTCCTTTTGATATTCTACAGAGCAATGTGAACGTCGTAATATTACCTCACCAGAGGTAGATGGTGTTAGCATCAGTAGTGAAGGCTTTGATGGTGATGTTGATAATCTAATGAGCGGAGATGAGGTGACCATTTCTGGAATAGAACCCGAGGCAGTGCTTACTATCACATTTAACGAGCCAGAAGTTGTCATGGATTTCATATTAAGCTTTACCTACATAGAGTCAGTAACTGTGGTGTTCATAACAGAAAGTGGGGAAGAAGTTCCGAAGGTAAATTAGTAACATCTTATTTTGCCACTGTGACAAAAATAAGGTGATTTATGTATTACTATTTCACTTTTTATTGTTATCGAGTAGAAAGAGCAGCAACTATGACATTCTAGATCAGGCTTGATATCTAGATATTGATTGTTTGATGCTATGACAAATTGTAACAACTATACTCACATGCATATAAAATGACCAGAGAAAACGGATGAAATGATCAGCAACCCTGCTCTTGTATGGTACACATTTATATAAAACACAGGGCTACCTAAGTCACTCTTAATCTGTATTCGGCCATCACGCATTCCCTTCATTTTGCTGTGTCGAGAATAAACAGTCTTTGTTTTGAAATTCGACTTGAGTATTTTCGAGAAACTGAAGTGGAATCTTAATGATATTTTCCTGAATGAGAAGGATCATGCGTTTTCCTGCTACATTAAGAAAGACGGAGTTTTACATGTTTGGCATTTCTTTTTATCATTCTTGTTATTTCCAGTGTAACGAAATAATGCTCCGGATTTGCAACTACTTACCCAATTTATAGCTGCCTCTTTGTATCTTCATTATTTGCCATTTTCGTGAATAGTCAAAGTTTTAGATAGGGTATCCGAAGTTAAACGATATTAGATATTTCATCATCAGTTGACTTGTATTGCAGGATTTTGTTGTGGAGAATCCAGAAGAGACTTCAACGATAAACGCATTGTTGCCCGAAGTTTCTGCAGAACCAGTTGAAAAGATTTTAATCCGTGATATTAGTGTGACAGAAAGTGTTCCAGAGGGTGAAGAGCCCACAGCATCTGTCGTGTCTTTGACAGTGTGTGTGAAGCCTAAAGGTAATCTGAAATTCTACTGTCTGAGGGTAGTATTTTGTCGCATGTATTTATTTGGAAACAGTGTTTGTGGTATATTTCAAATTTCCGGCTGAAAGTTCAACATTTATAACAGATTTTAGCAGCTGAGTGTCTTTATGTAACACTAACAATACTTTCTGCAATGTGGCATTTAGGATCTTGTATAGTTGGCATTTGAGATAAGATTGAATTAAAAGAGTCTAGAAAAAAGTTATTAAGCTAATCTTTGGCGAGTTGATAACATATTTTGATGGACGAGTTTAATGCAATTTTACCTAAAATGCAAAAGAGTGTCAGATTCTTTTAAAACAATCACATAGCTGTATATCGATCGAAAACTATAGATCATGCTGTAATAAAACACAGGCCTTCATGTACATTGTGTATTAAAATTTACATGAAGCGCTTCGCTTTGTTGAAAGATACATTACGGACGAAAACTAGTTTCAAAGAAAGTTGCATATGATAATTTTGCTTTGAACTAAACATGATAAAATTTCCAGCTTTGTCACGTCCGACTACGTGATATTGTCGTGGTCAAATAAAAATGAAGATCAGAGATTAAACTTCACATTCCGAGCAGTCCGATTTAAATCGTTGGCAAAACTGAATAAATAGTGGATAAAGTGTTACAATGTAAGCGCTTATTGGTACAAGAGACGTATTTGTCAGTGTTCTTTACCTGATAGGAAATATGAGCTTACTTTGGAGGACTATAAAGTTGTTGTTGTCATTGTTCGACTAAAGGAAATGCTTTGAGTAATTACATCTATTGCTCAAACTGTCACAGGACTACCTTCCACTGAATGCTCATCAGCTCAGTCTGAGTCAGCGTTCAATTTCTCACTTACAGAAACAGGAGTATCAAGTACTGGTGTACCATCAGAATCTGAAGCAAGTACCCCAGGAAAGACTTCTTCTCCAGGAGGACCTACAGCTAAATCGAGTGCAATAACAGGATCGCAATTCCAGTCCACTGCACGAAGTGAAGGGACATCCGCACAACCTGGACCATCGACCTCTGGTCCTCCAGCACCACCAGGAGCAACCTCTGTAGGCACCGTTCCCACTCCGACAATATCAAGCACTGGCAAATCATTCTCTTTAAGCGGAATATCTTCAGCATCAACAACTCAACCAAGTAAGGAGCATTTTTTATGATTGTTTCATATTCAAATGGCTGTCGCCAAAAATAAAGTTTAATTCAAAAGGTGTATTATTCTGTGAAAAAAAAAAAAACAAAACAGTTTAGATGATGATTGATTAATAAGAAAAAAGACATCCTGTTAGGAAAATTAAATTGTTTACGCATGTTTTCATATGTGCAGCGTACGATATGGAAACAGTGTAGAAGAAATTCAAAGGTGATAATTCCATTCCTAACCTTTCTTCCTGTTTTTCTTGGTAATAAATCGAAAAGAATGTCCATATAAGTTGTAAGTACGACATTTTCGAATAACGATCTTGCAAGATTACTTCCTTACCTATTTCTGTTTAATTGGGTCTCGTGTTGAAGGCTTTTGGGGCCAGATCTTTACAACTATCCATACAAATTCGGAAGACCCAGAAGTGTATTGCTTGGAAGTGCTTTGCAACGGGTAACAAGTTAGATGTTACAATTGTGTGCTGTCAGAATCGATGTCATGATATTGCCGAGGTTGCATAAGGTTTAACAAATAAACTAAAGAGTTGCTAAATGACTGTTGCATGTATCAATGGATAACGTGAAGAAATAAAGAAAATGTCCAGTCTTAGACGAAAGCTATGTTATTGCTAGTAAGAATTGTCTTATGCAATCTAAAGAAAGTAGAGTTGCTTAAAAATTTTAGTTCTTGTTTGGAGTTGATAAACTAGTTTATAAGCTCAGTCAAATGAAAAAAAAAATATGGGATGAAACAAACACTTTTGATCGATATGAAAGCGTAGAGGAGGTTTGGAACAAAGGAACTTAATTTTCAAATGTACACAGTCGATTGCAGAAGCCATATATTTACTCCCTGTGAAAAGAATTGGGTATGTAACGCCACAGAGCCGTTCACTTTCACTTTTCTATCTGCATATTTCTTCGTTTTAAAGTTATATGATTACATGCAAGCGTCCAGTTTAAAGGATATTCCTTTTGATATTCTACAGAGCAATGTGAACGTCGTAATATTACCTCACCAGAGGTAGATGGTGTTAGCATCAGTAGTGAAGGCTTTGATGGTGATGTTGATAATCTAATGAGCGGAGATGAGGTGACCATTTCTGGAATAGAACCCGAGGCAGTGCTTACTATCACATTTAACGAGCCAGAAGTTGTCATGGATTTCATATTAAGCTTTACCTACATAGAGTCAGTAACTGTGGTGTTCATAACAGAAAGTGGGGAAGAAGTTCCGAAGGTAAATTAGTAACATCTTATTTTGCCACTGTGACAAAAATAAGGTGATTTATGTATTACTATTTCTCTTTTTATTGTTATCGAGTAGAAAGAGCAGCAACTATGACATTCTAGATCAGGCTTGATATCTAGATATTGATTGTTTGATGCTATGACAAATTGTAACAACTATACTCACATGCATATAAAATGACCAGAGAAAACGGATGAAATGATCAGCAACCCTGCTCTTGTATGGTACACATTTATATAAAACACAGGGCTACCTAAGTCACTCTTAATCTGTATTCGGCCATCACGCATTCCCTTCATTTTGCTGTGTCGAGAATAAACAGTCTTTGTTTTGAAATTCGACTTGAGTATTTTCGAGAAACTGAAGTGGAATCTTAATGATATTTTCCTGAATGAGAAGGATCATGCGTTTTCCTGCTACATTAAGAAAGACGGAGTTTTACATGTTTGGCATTTCTTTTTATCATTCTTGTTATTTCCAGTGTAACGAAATAATGCTCCGGATTTGCAACTACTTACCCAATTTATAGCTGCCTCTTTGTATCTTCATTATTTGCCATTTTCGTGAATAGTCAAAGTTTTAGATAGGGTATCCGAAGTTAAACGATATTAGATATTTCATCATCAGTTGACTTGTATTGCAGGATTTTGTTGTGGAGAATCCAGAAGAGACTTCAACGATAAACGCATTGTTGCCCGAAGTTTCTGCAGAACCAATTGAAAAGATTTTAATCCGTGATATTAGTGTGACAGAAAGTGTTCCAGAGGGTGAAGAGCCCACAGCATCTGTCGTGTCTTTGACAGTGTGTGTGAAGCCTAAAGGTAATCTGAAATTCTACTGTCTGAGGGTAGTATTTTGTCGCATGTATTTATTTGGAAACAGTGTTTGTGGTATATTTCAAATTTCCGGCTGAAAGTTCAACATTTCTAACAGATTTTAGCAGCTGAGTGTCTTTATGTAACACTAACAATACTTTCTGCAATGTGGCATTTAGGATCTTGTATAGTTGGCATTTGAGATAAGATTGAATTAAAAGAGTCTAGAAAAAAGTTATTAAGCTAATCTTTGGCGAGTTGATAACATATTTTGATGGACGAGTTTAATACAATTTTACCTAAAATGCAAAAGAGTGTCAGATTCTTTTAAAACAATCACATAGCTGTATATCGATCGAAAACTATAGATCATGCTGTAATAAAACACAGGCCTTCATGTACATTGTGTATTAAAATTTACATGAAGCGCTTCGCTTTGTTGAAAGATACATTACGGACGAAAACTAGTTTCAAAGAAAGTTGCATATGATAATTTTGCTTTGAACTAAACATGATAAAATTTCCAGCTTTGTCACGTCCGACTACGTGATATTGTCGTGGTCAAATAAAAATGAAGATCAGAGATTAAACTTCACATTCCGAGCAGTCCGATTTAAATCGTTGGCAAAACTGAATAAATAGTGGATAAAGTGTTACAATGTAAGCGCTTATTGGTACAAGAGACGTATTTGTCAGTGTTCTTTACCTGATAGGAAATATGAGCTTACTTTGGAGGACTATAAAGTTGTTGTTGTCATTGTTCGACTAAAGGAAATGCTTTGAGTAATTACATCTATTGCTCAAACTGTCACAGGACTACCTTCCACTGAATGCTCATCAGCTCAGTCTGAGTCAGCGTTCAATTTCTCACTTACAGAAACAGGAGTATCAAGTACTGGTGTACCATCAGAATCTGAAGCAAGTACCCCAGGAAAGACTTCTTCTCCAGGAGGACCTACAGCTAAATCGAGTGCAATAACAGGATCGCAATTCCAGTCCACTGCACGAAGTGAAGGGACATCCGCACAACCTGGACCATCGACCTCTGGTCCTCCAGCACCACCAGGAGCAACCTCTGTAGGCACCGTTCCCACTCCGACAATATCAAGCACTGGCAAATCATTCTCTTTAAGCGGAATATCTTCAGCATCAACAACTCAACCAAGTAAGGAGCATTTTTTATGATTGTTTCATATTCAAATGGCTGTCGCCAAAAATAAAGTTTAATTCAAAAGGTGTATTATTCTGTGAAAAAAAAAAAAACAAAACAGTTTAGATGATGATTGATTAATAAGAAAAAAGACATCCTGTTAGGAAAATTAAATTGTTTACGCATGTTTTCATATGTGCAGCGTACGATATGGAAACAGTGTAGAAGAAATTCAAAGGTGATAATTCCATTCCTAACCTTTCTTCCTGTTTTTCTTGGTAATAAATCGAAAAGAATGTCCATATAAGTTGTAAGTACGACATTTTCGAATAACGATCTTGCAAGATTACTTCCTTACCTATTTCTGTTTAATTGGGTCTCGTGTTGAAGGCTTTTGGGGCCAGATCTTTACAACTATCCATACAAATTCGGAAGACCCAGAAGTGTATTGCTTGGAAGTGCTTTGCAACGGGTAACAAGTTAGATGTTACAATTGTGTGCTGTCAGAATCGATGTCATGATATTGCCGAGGTTGCATAAGGTTTAACAAATAAACTAAAGAGTTGCTAAATGACTGTTGCATGTATCAATGGATAACGTGAAGAAATAAAGAAAATGTCCAGTCTTAGACGAAAGCTATGTTATTGCTAGTAAGAATTGTCTTATGCAATCTAAAGAAAGTAGAGTTGCTTAAAAATTTTAGTTCTTGTTTGGAGTTGATAAACTAGTTTATAAGCTCAGTCAAATGAAAAAAAAAATATGGGATGAAACAAACACTTTTGATCGATATGAAAGCGTAGAGGAGGTTTGGAACAAAGGAACTTAATTTTCAAATGTACACAGTCGATTGCAGAAGCCATATATTTACTCCCTGTGAAAAGAATTGGGTATGTAACGCCACAGAGCCGTTCACTTTCACTTTTCTATCTGCATATTTCTTCGTTTTAAAGTTATATGATTACATGCAAGCGTCCAGTTTAAAGGATATTCCTTTTGATATTCTACAGAGCAATGTGAACGTCGTAATATTACCTCACCAGAGGTAGATGGTGTTAGCATCAGTAGTGAAGGCTTTGATGGTGATGTTGATAATCTAATGAGCGGAGATGAGGTGACCATTTCTGGAATAGAACCCGAGGCAGTGCTTACTATCACATTTAACGAGCCAGAAGTTGTCATGGATTTCATATTAAGCTTTACCTACATAGAGTCAGTAACTGTGGTGTTCATAACAGAAAGTGGGGAAGAAGTTCCGAAGGTAAATTAGTAACATCTTATTTTGCCACTGTGACAAAAATAAGGTGATTTATGTATTACTATTTCTCTTTTTATTGTTATCGAGTAGAAAGAGCAGCAACTATGACATTCTAGATCAGGCTTGATATCTAGATATTGATTGTTTGATGCTATGACAAATTGTAACAACTATACTCACATGCATATAAAATGACCAGAGAAAACGGATGAAATGATCAGCAACCCTGCTCTTGTATGGTACACATTTATATAAAACACAGGGCTACCTAAGTCACTCTTAATCTGTATTCGGCCATCACGCATTCCCTTCATTTTGCTGTGTCGAGAATAAACAGTCTTTGTTTTGAAATTCGACTTGAGTATTTTCGAGAAACTGAAGTGGAATCTTAATGATATTTTCCTGAATGAGAAGGATCATGCGTTTTCCTGCTACATTAAGAAAGACGGAGTTTTACATGTTTGGCATTTCTTTTTATCATTCTTGTTATTTCCAGTGTAACGAAATAATGCTCCGGATTTGCAACTACTTACCCAATTTATAGCTGCCTCTTTGTATCTTCATTATTTGCCATTTTCGTGAATAGTCAAAGTTTTAGATAGGGTATCCGAAGTTAAACGATATTAGATATTTTATCATCAGTTGACTTGTATTGCAGGATTTTGTTGTGGAGAATCCAGAAGAGACTTCAACGATAAACGCATTGTTGCCCGAAGTTTCTGCAGAACCAATTGAAAAGATTTTAATCCGTGATATTAGTGTGACAGAAAGTGTTCCAGAGGGTGAAGAGCCCACAGCATCTGTCGTGTCTTTGACAGTGTGTGTGAAGCCTAAAGGTAATCTGAAATTCTACTGTCTGAGGGTAGTATTTTGTCGCATGTATTTATTTGGAAACAGTGTTTGTGGTATATTTCAAATTTCCGGCTGAAAGTTCAACATTTATAACAGATTGTAGCAGCTGAGTGTCTTTATGTAACACTAACAATACTTTCTGCAATGTGGCATTTAGGATCTTGTATAGTTGGCATTTGAGATAAGATTGAATTAAAAGAGTCTAGAAAAAAGTTATTAAGCTAATCTTTGGCGAGTTGATAACATATTTTGATGGACGAGTTTAATACAATTTTACCTAAAATGCAAAAGAGTGTCAGATTCTTTTAAAACAATCACATAGCTGTATATCGATCGAAAACTATAGATCATGCTGTAATAAAACACAGGCCTTCATGTACATTGTGTATTAAAATTTACATGAAGCGCTTCGCTTTGTTGAAAGATACATTACGGACGAAAACTAGTTTCAAAGAAAGTTGCATATGATAATTTTGCTTTGAACTAAACATGATAAAATTTCCAGCTTTGTCACGTCCGACTACGTGATATTGTCGTGGTCAAATAAAAATGAAGATCAGAGATTAAACTTCACATTCCGAGCAGTCCGATTTAAATCGTTGGCAAAACTGAATAAATAGTGGATAAAGTGTTACAATGTAAGCGCTTATTGGTACAAGAGACGTATTTGTCAGTGTTCTTTACCTGATAGGAAATATGAGCTTACTTTGGAGGACTATAAAGTTGTTGTTGTCATTGTTCGACTAAAGGAAATGCTTTGAGTAATTACATCTATTGCTCAAACTGTCACAGGACTACCTTCCACTGAATGCTCATCAGCTCAGTCTGAGTCAGCGTTCAATTTCTCACTTACAGAAACAGGAGTATCAAGTACTGGTGTACCATCAGAATCTGAAGCAAGTACCCCAGGAAAGACTTCTTCTCCAGGAGGACCTACAGCTAAATCGAGTGCAATAACAGGATCGCAATTCCAGTCCACTGCACGAAGTGAAGGGACATCCGCACAACCTGGACCATCGACCTCTGGTCCTCCAGCACCACCAGGAGCAACCTCTGTAGGCACCGTTCCCACTCCGACAATATCAAGCACTGGCAAATCATTCTCTTTAAGCGGAATATCTTCAGCATCAACAACTCAACCAAGTAAGGAGCATTTTTTATGATTGTTTCATATTCAAATGGCTGTCGCCAAAAATAAAGTTTAATTCAAAAGGTGTATTATTCTGTGAAAAAAAACAAAACAAAACAGTTTAGATGATGATTGATTAATAAGAAAAAAGACATCCTGTTAGGAAAATTAAATTGTTTACGCATGTTTTCATATGTGCAGCGTACGATATGGAAACAGTGTAGAAGAAATTCAAAGGTGATAATTCCATTCCTGTCCTTTCTTCCTGTTTTTCTTGGTAATAAATCGAAAAGAATGTTCATATAAGTTGTAAGTACGACATTTTCGAATAACGATCTTGCAAGATTACTTCCTTACCTATTTCTGTTTAATTGGGTCTCGTGTTGAAGGCTTTTGGGGCCAGATCTTTACAACTATCCATACAAATTCGGAAGACCCAGAAGTGTATTGCTTGGAAGTGCTTTGCAACGGGTAACAAGTTAGATGTTACAATTGTGTGCTGTCAGAATCGATGTCATGATATTGCCGAGGTTGCATAAGGTTTAACAAATAAACTAAAGAGTTGCTAAATGACTGTTGCATGTATCAATGGATAACGTGAAGAAATAAAGAAAATGTCCAGTCTTAGACGAAAGCTATGTTATTGCTAGTAAGAATTGTCTTATGCAATCTAAAGAAAGTAGAGTTGCTTAAAAAGTTTAGTTCTTGTTTGGAGTTGATAAACTAGTTTATAAGCTCAGTCAAATGAAAAAAAAAATATGGGATGAAACAAACACTTTTGATCGATATGAAAGCGTAGAGGAGGTTTGGAACAAAGGAACTTAATTTTCAAATGTACACAGTCGATTGCAGAAGCCATATATTTACTCCCTGTGAAAAGAATTGGGTATGTAACGCCACAGAGCCGTTCACTTTCACTTTTCTATCTGCATATTTCTTCGTTTTAAAGTTATATGATTACATGCAAGCGTCCAGTTTAAAGGATATTCCTTTTGATATTCTACAGAGCAATGTGAACGTCGTAATATTACCTCACCAGAGGTAGATGGTGTTAGCATCAGTAGTGAAGGCTTTGATGGTGATGTTGATAATCTAATGAGCGGAGATGAGGTGACCATTTCTGGAATAGAACCCGAGGCAGTGCTTACTATCACATTTAACGAGCCAGAAGTTGTCATGGATTTCATATTAAGCTTTACCTACATAGAGTCAGTAACTGTGGTGTTCATAACAGAAAGTGGGGAAGAAGTTCCGAAGGTAAATTAGTAACATCTTATTTTGCCACTGTGACAAAAATAAGGTGATTTATGTATTACTATTTCTCTTTTTATTGTTATCGAGTAGAAAGAGCAGCAACTATGACATTCTAGATCAGGCTTGATATCTAGATATTGATTGTTTGATGCTATGACAAATTGTAACAACTATACTCACATGCATATAAAATGACCAGAGAAAACGGATGAAATGATCAGCAACCCTGCTCTTGTATGGTACACATTTATATAAAACACAGGGCTACCTAAGTCACTCTTAATCTGTATTCGGCCATCACGCATTCCCTTCATTTTGCTGTGTCGAGAATAAACAGTCTTTGTTTTGAAATTCGACTTGAGTATTTTCGAGAAACTGAAGTGGAATCTTAATGATATTTTCCTGAATGAGAAGGATCATGCGTTTTCCTGCTACATTAAGAAAGACGGAGTTTTACATGTTTGGCATTTCTTTTTATCATTCTTGTTATTTCCAGTGTAACGAAATAATGCTCCGGATTTGCAACTACTTACCCAATTTATAGCTGCCTCTTTGTATCTTCATTATTTGCCATTTTCGTGAATAGTCAAAGTTTTAGATAGGGTATCCGAAGTTAAACGATATTAGATATTTCATCATCAGTTGACTTGTATTGCAGGATTTTGTTGTGGAGAATCCAGAAGAGACTTCAACGATAAACGCATTGTTGCCCGAAGTTTCTGCAGAACCAATTGAAAAGATTTTAATCCGTGATATTAGTGTGACAGAAAGTGTTCCAGAGGGTGAAGAGCCCACAGCATCTGTCGTGTCTTTGACAGTGTGTGTGAAGCCTAAAGGTAATCTGAAATTCTACTGTCTGAGGGTAGTATTTTGTCGCATGTATTTATTTGGAAACAGTGTTTGTGGTATATTTCAAATTTCCGGCTGAAAGTTCAACATTTATAACAGATTTTAGCAGCTGAGTGTCTTTATGTAACACTAACAATACTTTCTGCAATGTGGCATTTAGGATCTTGTATAGTTGGCATTTGAGATAAGATTGAATTAAAAGAGTCTAGAAAAAAGTTATTAAGCTAATCTTTGGCGAGTTGATAACATATTTTGATGGACGAGTTTAATGCAATTTTACCTAAAATGCAAAAGAGTGTCAGATTCTTTTAAAACAATCACATAGCTGTATATCGATCGAAAACTATAGATCATGCTGTAATAAAACACAGGCCTTCATGTACATTGTGTATTAAAATTTACATGAAGCGCTTCGCTTTGTTGAAAGATACATTACGGACGAAAACTAGTTTCAAAGAAAGTTGCATATGATAATTTTGCTTTGAACTAAACATGATAAAATTTCCAGCTTTGTCACGTCCGACTACGTGATATTGTCGTGGTCAAATAAAAATGAAGATCAGAGATTAAACTTCACATTCCGAGCAGTCCGATTTAAATCGTTGGCAAAACTGAATAAATAGTGGATAAAGTGTTACAATGTAAGCGCTTATTGGTACAAGAGACGTATTTGTCAGTGTTCTTTACCTGATAGGAAATATGAGCTTACTTTGGAGGACTATAAAGTTGTTGTTGTCATTGTTCGACTAAAGGAAATGCTTTGAGTAATTACATCTATTGCTCAAACTGTCACAGGACTACCTTCCACTGAATGCTCATCAGCTCAGTCTGAGTCAGCGTTCAATTTCTCACTTACAGAAACAGGAGTATCAAGTACTGGTGTACCATCAGAATCTGAAGCAAGTACCCCAGGAAAGACTTCTTCTCCAGGAGGACCTACAGCTAAATCGAGTGCAATAACAGGATCGCAATTCCAGTCCACTGCACGAAGTGAAGGGACATCCGCACAACCTGGACCATCGACCTCTGGTCCTCCAGCACCACCAGGAGCAACCTCTGTAGGCACCGTTCCCACTCCGACAATATCAAGCACTGGCAAATCATTCTCTTTAAGCGGAATATCTTCAGCATCAACAACTCAACCAAGTAAGGAGCATTTTTTATGATTGTTTCATATTCAAATGGCTGTCGCCAAAAATAAAGTTTAATTCAAAAGGTGTATTATTCTGTGAAAAAAAAAAAAACAAAACAGTTTAGATGATGATTGATTAATAAGAAAAAAGACATCCTGTTAGGAAAATTAAATTGTTTACGCATGTTTTCATATGTGCAGCGTACGATATGGAAACAGTGTAGAAGAAATTCAAAGGTGATAATTCCATTCCTAACCTTTCTTCCTGTTTTTCTTGGTAATAAATCGAAAAGAATGTCCATATAAGTTGTAAGTACGACATTTTCGAATAACGATCTTGCAAGATTACTTCCTTACCTATTTCTGTTTAATTGGGTCTCGTGTTGAAGGCTTTTGGGGCCAGATCTTTACAACTATCCATACAAATTCGGAAGACCCAGAAGTGTATTGCTTGGAAGTGCTTTGCAACGGGTAACAAGTTAGATGTTACAATTGTGTGCTGTCAGAATCGATGTCATGATATTGCCGAGGTTGCATAAGGTTTAACAAATAAACTAAAGAGTTGCTAAATGACTGTTGCATGTATCAATGGATAACGTGAAGAAATAAAGAAAATGTCCAGTCTTAGACGAAAGCTATGTTATTGCTAGTAAGAATTGTCTTATGCAATCTAAAGAAAGTAGAGTTGCTTAAAAATTTTAGTTCTTGTTTGGAGTTGATAAACTAGTTTATAAGCTCAGTCAAATGAAAAAAAAAATATGGGATGAAACAAACACTTTTGATCGATATGAAAGCGTAGAGGAGGTTTGGAACAAAGGAACTTAATTTTCAAATGTACACAGTCGATTGCAGAAGCCATATATTTACTCCCTGTGAAAAGAATTGGGTATGTAACGCCACAGAGCCGTTCACTTTCACTTTTCTATCTGCATATTTCTTCGTTTTAAAGTTATATGATTACATGCAAGCGTCCAGTTTAAAGGATATTCCTTTTGATATTCTACAGAGCAATGTGAACGTCGTAATATTACCTCACCAGAGGTAGATGGTGTTAGCATCAGTAGTGAAGGCTTTGATGGTGATGTTGATAATCTAATGAGCGGAGATGAGGTGACCATTTCTGGAATAGAACCCGAGGCAGTGCTTACTATCACATTTAACGAGCCAGAAGTTGTCATGGATTTCATATTAAGCTTTACCTACATAGAGTCAGTAACTGTGGTGTTCATAACAGAAAGTGGGGAAGAAGTTCCGAAGGTAAATTAGTAACATCTTATTTTGCCACTGTGACAAAAATAAGGTGATTTATGTATTACTATTTCTCTTTTTATTGTTATCGAGTAGAAAGAGCAGCAACTATGACATTCTAGATCAGGCTTGATATCTAGATATTGATTGTTTGATGCTATGACAAATTGTAACAACTATACTCACATGCATATAAAATGACCAGAGAAAACGGATGAAATGATCAGCAACCCTGCTCTTGTATGGTACACATTTATATAAAACACAGGGCTACCTAAGTCACTCTTAATCTGTATTCGGCCATCACGCATTCCCTTCATTTTGCTGTGTCGAGAATAAACAGTCTTTGTTTTGAAATTCGACTTGAGTATTTTCGAGAAACTGAAGTGGAATCTTAATGATATTTTCCTGAATGAGAAGGATCATGCGTTTTCCTGCTACATTAAGAAAGACGGAGTTTTACATGTTTGGCATTTCTTTTTATCATTCTTGTTATTTCCAGTGTAACGAAATAATGCTCCGGATTTGCAACTACTTACCCAATTTATAGCTGCCTCTTTGTATCTTCATTATTTGCCATTTTCGTGAATAGTCAAAGTTTTAGATAGGGTATCCGAAGTTAAACGATATTAGATATTTCATCATCAGTTGACTTGTATTGCAGGATTTTGTTGTGGAGAATCCAGAAGAGACTTCAACGATAAACGCATTGTTGCCCGAAGTTTCTGCAGAACCAATTGAAAAGATTTTAATCCGTGATATTAGTGTGACAGAAAGTGTTCCAGAGGGTGAAGAGCCCACAGCATCTGTCGTGTCTTTGACAGTGTGTGTGAAGCCTAAAGGTAATCTGAAATTCTACTGTCTGAGGGTAGTATTTTGTCGCATGTATTTATTTGGAAACAGTGTTTGTGGTATATTTCAAATTTCCGGCTGAAAGTTCAACATTTCTAACAGATTTTAGCAGCTGAGTGTCTTTATGTAACACTAACAATACTTTCTGCAATGTGGCATTTAGGATCTTGTATAGTTGGCATTTGAGATAAGATTGAATTAAAAGAGTCTAGAAAAAAGTTATTAAGCTAATCTTTGGCGAGTTGATAACATATTTTGATGGACGAGTTTAATACAATTTTACCTAAAATGCAAAAGAGTGTCAGATTCTTTTAAAACAATCACATAGCTGTATATCGATCGAAAACTATAGATCATGCTGTAATAAAACACAGGCCTTCATGTACATTGTGTATTAAAATTTACATGAAGCGCTTCGCTTTGTTGAAAGATACATTACGGACGAAAACTAGTTTCAAAGAAAGTTGCATATGATAATTTTGCTTTGAACTAAACATGATAAAATTTCCAGCTTTGTCACGTCCGACTACGTGATATTGTCGTGGTCAAATAAAAATGAAGATCAGAGATTAAACTTCACATTCCGAGCAGTCCGATTTAAATCGTTGGCAAAACTGAATAAATAGTGGATAAAGTGTTACAATGTAAGCGCTTATTGGTACAAGAGACGTATTTGTCAGTGTTCTTTACCTGATAGGAAATATGAGCTTACTTTGGAGGACTATAAAGTTGTTGTTGTCATTGTTCGACTAAAGGAAATGCTTTGAGTAATTACATCTATTGCTCAAACTGTCACAGGACTACCTTCCACTGAATGCTCATCAGCTCAGTCTGAGTCAGCGTTCAATTTCTCACTTACAGAAACAGGAGTATCAAGTACTGGTGTACCATCAGAATCTGAAGCAAGTACCCCAGGAAAGACTTCTTCTCCAGGAGGACCTACAGCTAAATCGAGTGCAATAACAGGATCGCAATTCCAGTCCACTGCACGAAGTGAAGGGACATCCGCACAACCTGGACCATCGACCTCTGGTCCTCCAGCACCACCAGGAGCAACCTCTGTAGGCACCGTTCCCACTCCGACAATATCAAGCACTGGCAAATCATTCTCTTTAAGCGGAATATCTTCAGCATCAACAACTCAACCAAGTAAGGAGCATTTTTTATGATTGTTTCATATTCAAATGGCTGTCGCCAAAAATAAAGTTTAATTCAAAAGGTGTATTATTCTGTGAAAAAAAACAAAACAAAACAGTTTAGATGATGATTGATTAATAAGAAAAAAGACATCCTGTTAGGAAAATTAAATTGTTTACGCATGTTTTCATATGTGCAGCGTACGATATGGAAACAGTGTAGAAGAAATTCAAAGGTGATAATTCCATTCCTGTCCTTTCTTCCTGTTTTTCTTGGTAATAAATCGAAAAGAATGTCCATATAAGTTGTAAGTACGACATTTTCGAATAACGATCTTGCAAGATTACTTCCTTACCTATTTCTGTTTAATTGGGTCTCGTGTTGAAGGCTTTTGGGGCCAGATCTTTACAACTATCCATACAAATTCGGAAGACCCAGAAGTGTATTGCTTGGAAGTGCTTTGCAACGGGTAACAAGTTAGATGTTACAACTGTGTGCTGTCAGAATCGATGTCATGATATTGCCGAGGTTGCATAAGGTTTAACAAATAAACTAAAGAGTTGCTAAATGACTGTTGCATGTATCAATGGATAACGTGAAGAAATAAAGAAAATGTCCAGTCTTAGACGAAAGCTATGTTATTGCTAGTAAGAATTGTCTTATGCAATCTAAAGAAAGTAGAGTTGCTTAAAAATTTTAGTTCTTGTTTGGAGTTGATAAACTAGTTTATAAGCTCAGTCAAATGAAAAAAAAAATATGGGATGAAACAAACACTTTTGATCGATATGAAAGCGTAGAGGAGGTTTGGAACAAAGGAACTTAATTTTCAAATGTACACAGTCGATTGCAGAAGCCATATATTTACTCTCTGTGAAAAGAATTGGGTATGTAACGCCACAGAGCCGTTCACTTTCACTTTTCTATCTGCATATTTCTTCGTTTTAAAGTTATATGATTACATGCAAGCGTCCAGTTTAAAGGATATTCCTTTTGATATTCTACAGAGCAATGTGAACGTCGTAATATTACCTCACCAGAGGTAGATGGTGTTAGCATCAGTAGTGAAGGCTTTGATGGTGATGTTGATAATCTAATGAGCGGAGATGAGGTGACCATTTCTGGAATAGAACCCGAGGCAGTGCTTACTATCACATTTAACGAGCCAGAAGTTGTCATGGATTTCATATTAAGCTTTACCTACATAGAGTCAGTAACTGTGGTGTTCATAACAGAAAGTGGGGAAGAAGTTCCGAAGGTAAATTAGTAACATCTTATTTTGCCACTGTGACAAAAATAAGGTGATTTATGTATTACTATTTCTCTTTTTATTGTTATCGAGTAGAAAGAGCAGCAACTATGACATTCTAGATCAGGCTTGATATCTAGATATTGATTGTTTGATGCTATGACAAATTGTAACAACTATACTCACATGCATATAAAATGACCAGAGAAAACGGATGAAATGATCAGCAACCCTGCTCTTGTATGGTACACATTTATATAAAACACAGGGCTACCTAAGTCACTCTTAATCTGTATTCGGCCATCACGCATTCCCTTCATTTTGCTGTGTCGAGAATAAACAGTCTTTGTTTTGAAATTCGACTTGAGTATTTTCGAGAAACTGAAGTGGAATCTTAATGATATTTTCCTGAATGAGAAGGATCATGCGTTTTCCTGCTACATTAAGAAAGACGGAGTTTTACATGTTTGGCATTTCTTTTTATCATTCTTGTTATTTCCAGTGTAACGAAATAATGCTCCGGATTTGCAACTACTTACCCAATTTATAGCTGCCTCTTTGTATCTTCATTATTTGCCATTTTCGTGAATAGTCAAAGTTTTAGATAGGGTATCCGAAGTTAAACGATATTAGATATTTTATCATCAGTTGACTTGTATTGCAGGATTTTGTTGTGGAGAATCCAGAAGAGACTTCAACGATAAACGCATTGTTGCCCGAAGTTTCTGCAGAACCAATTGAAAAGATTTTAATCCGTGATATTAGTGTGACAGAAAGTGTTCCAGAGGGTGAAGAGCCCACAGCATCTGTCGTGTCTTTGACAGTGTGTGTGAAGCCTAAAGGTAATCTGAAATTCTACTGTCTGAGGGTAGTATTTTGTCGCATGTATTTATTTGGAAACAGTGTTTGTGGTATATTTCAAATTTCCGGCTGAAAGTTCAACATTTATAACAGATTGTAGCAGCTGAGTGTCTTTATGTAACACTAACAATACTTTCTGCAATGTGGCATTTAGGATCTTGTATAGTTGGCATTTGAGATAAGATTGAATTAAAAGAGTCTAGAAAAAAGTTATTAAGCTAATCTTTGGCGAGTTGATAACATATTTTGATGGACGAGTTTAATACAATTTTACCTAAAATGCAAAAGAGTGTCAGATTCTTTTAAAACAATCACATAGCTGTATATCGATCGAAAACTATAGATCATGCTGTAATAAAACACAGGCCTTCATGTACATTGTGTATTAAAATTTACATGAAGCGCTTCGCTTTGTTGAAAGATACATTACGGACGAAAACTAGTTTCAAAGAAAGTTGCATATGATAATTTTGCTTTGAACTAAACATGATAAAATTTCCAGCTTTGTCACGTCCGACTACGTGATATTGTCGTGGTCAAATAAAAATGAAGATCAGAGATTAAACTTCACATTCCGAGCAGTCCGATTTAAATCGTTGGCAAAACTGAATAAATAGTGGATAAAGTGTTACAATGTAAGCGCTTATTGGTACAAGAGACGTATTTGTCAGTGTTCTTTACCTGATAGGAAATATGAGCTTACTTTGGAGGACTATAAAGTTGTTGTTGTCATTGTTCGACTAAAGGAAATGCTTTGAGTAATTACATCTATTGCTCAAACTGTCACAGGACTACCTTCCACTGAATGCTCATCAGCTCAGTCTGAGTCAGCGTTCAATTTCTCACTTACAGAAACAGGAGTATCAAGTACTGGTGTACCATCAGAATCTGAAGCAAGTACCCCAGGAAAGACTTCTTCTCCAGGAGGACCTACAGCTAAATCGAGTGCAATAACAGGATCGCAATTCCAGTCCACTGCACGAAGTGAAGGGACATCCGCACAACCTGGACCATCGACCTCTGGTCCTCCAGCACCACCAGGAGCAACCTCTGTAGGCACCGTTCCCACTCCGACAATATCAAGCACTGGCAAATCATTCTCTTTAAGCGGAATATCTTCAGCATCAACAACTCAACCAAGTAAGGAGCATTTTTTATGATTGTTTCATATTCAAATGGCTGTCGCCAAAAATAAAGTTTAATTCAAAAGGTGTATTATTCTGTGAAAAAAAACAAAACAAAACAGTTTAGATGATGATTGATTAATAAGAAAAAAGACATCCTGTTAGGAAAATTAAATTGTTTACGCATGTTTTCATATGTGCAGCGTACGATATGGAAACAGTGTAGAAGAAATTCAAAGGTGATAATTCCATTCCTGTCCTTTCTTCCTGTTTTTCTTGGTAATAAATCGAAAAGAATGTTCATATAAGTTGTAAGTACGACATTTTCGAATAACGATCTTGCAAGATTACTTCCTTACCTATTTCTGTTTAATTGGGTCTCGTGTTGAAGGCTTTTGGGGCCAGATCTTTACAACTATCCATACAAATTCGGAAGACCCAGAAGTGTATTGCTTGGAAGTGCTTTGCAACGGGTAACAAGTTAGATGTTACAATTGTGTGCTGTCAGAATCGATGTCATGATATTGCCGAGGTTGCATAAGGTTTAACAAATAAACTAAAGAGTTGCTAAATGACTGTTGCATGTATCAATGGATAACGTGAAGAAATAAAGAAAATGTCCAGTCTTAGACGAAAGCTATGTTATTGCTAGTAAGAATTGTCTTATGCAATCTAAAGAAAGTAGAGTTGCTTAAAAATTTTAGTTCTTGTTTGGAGTTGATAAACTAGTTTATAAGCTCAGTCAAATGAAAAAAAAAATATGGGATGAAACAAACACTTTTGATCGATATGAAAGCGTAGAGGAGGTTTGGAACAAAGGAACTTAATTTTCAAATGTACACAGTCGATTGCAGAAGCCATATATTTACTCCCTGTGAAAAGAATTGGGTATGTAACGCCACAGAGCCGTTCACTTTCACTTTTCTATCTGCATATTTCTTCGTTTTAAAGTTATATGATTACATGCAAGCGTCCAGTTTAAAGGATATTCCTTTTGATATTCTACAGAGCAATGTGAACGTCGTAATATTACCTCACCAGAGGTAGATGGTGTTAGCATCAGTAGTGAAGGCTTTGATGGTGATGTTGATAATCTAATGAGCGGAGATGAGGTGACCATTTCTGGAATAGAACCCGAGGCAGTGCTTACTATCACATTTAACGAGCCAGAAGTTGTCATGGATTTCATATTAAGCTTTACCTACATAGAGTCAGTAACTGTGGTGTTCATAACAGAAAGTGGGGAAGAAGTTCCGAAGGTAAATTAGTAACATCTTATTTTGCCACTGTGACAAAAATAAGGTGATTTATGTATTACTATTTCACTTTTTATTGTTATCGAGTAGAAAGAGCAGCAACTATGACATTCTAGATCAGGCTTGATATCTAGATATTGATTGTTTGATGCTATGACAAATTGTAACAACTATACTCACATGCATATAAAATGACCAGAGAAAACGGATGAAATGATCAGCAACCCTGCTCTTGTATGGTACACATTTATATAAAACACAGGGCTACCTAAGTCACTCTTAATCTGTATTCGGCCATCACGCATTCCCTTCATTTTGCTGTGTCGAGAATAAACAGTCTTTGTTTTGAAATTCGACTTGAGTATTTTCGAGAAACTGAAGTGGAATCTTAATGATATTTTCCTGAATGAGAAGGATCATGCGTTTTCCTGCTACATTAAGAAAGACGGAGTTTTACATGTTTGGCATTTCTTTTTATCATTCTTGTTATTTCCAGTGTAACGAAATAATGCTCCGGATTTGCAACTACTTACCCAATTTATAGCTGCCTCTTTGTATCTTCATTATTTGCCATTTTCGTGAATAGTCAAAGTTTTAGATAGGGTATCCGAAGTTAAACGATATTAGATATTTCATCATCAGTTGACTTGTTTTGCAGGATTTTGTTGTGGAGAATCCAGAAGAGACTTCAACGATAAACGCATTGTTGCCCGAAGTTTCTGCAGAACCAATTGAAAAGATTTTAATCCGTGATATTAGTGTGACAGAAAGTGTTCCAGAGGGTGAAGAGCCCACAGCATCTGTCGTGTCTTTGACAGTGTGTGTGAAGCCTAAAGGTAATCTGAAATTCTACTGTCTGAGGGTAGTATTTTGTCGCATGTATTTATTTGGAAACAGTGTTTGTGGTATATTTCAAATTTCCGGCTGAAAGTTCAACATTTCTAACAGATTTTAGCAGCTGAGTGTCTTTATGTAACACTAACAATACTTTCTGCAATGTGGCATTTAGGATCTTGTATAGTTGGCATTTGAGAGAAGATTGAATTAAAAGAGTCTAGAAAAAAGTTATTAAGCTAATCTTTGGCGAGTTGATAACATATTTTGATGGACGAGTTTAATGCAATTTTACCTAAAATGCAAAAGAGTGTCAGATTCTTTTAAAACAATCACATAGCTGTATATCGATCGAAAACTATAGATCATGCTGTAATAAAACACAGGCCTTCATGTACATTGTGTATTAAAATTTACATGAAGCGCTTCGCTTTGTTGAAAGATACATTACGGACGAAAACTAGTTTCAAAGAAAGTTGCATATGATAATTTTGCTTTGAACTAAACATGATAAAATTTCCAGCTTTGTCACGTCCGACTACGTGATATTGTCGTGGTCAAATAAAAATGAAGATCAGAGATTAAACTTCACATTCCGAGCAGTCCGATTTAAATCGTTGGCAAAACTGAATAAATAGTGGATAAAGTGTTACAATGTAAGCGCTTATTGGTACAAGAGACGTATTTGTCAGTGTTCTTTACCTGATAGGAAATATGAGCTTACTTTGGAGGACTATAAAGTTGTTGTTGTCATTGTTCGACTAAAGGAAATGCTTTGAGTAATTACATCTATTGCTCAAACTGTCACAGGACTACCTTCCACTGAATGCTCATCAGCTCAGTCTGAGTCAGCGTTCAATTTCTCACTTACAGAAACAGGAGTATCAAGTACTGGTGTACCATCAGAATCTGAAGCAAGTACCCCAGGAAAGACTTCTTCTCCAGGAGGACCTACAGCTAAATCGAGTGCAATAACAGGATCGCAATTCCAGTCCACTGCACGAAGTGAAGGGACATCCGCACAACCTGGACCATCGACCTCTGGTCCTCCAGCACCACCAGGAGCAACCTCTGTAGGCACCGTTCCCACTCCGACAATATCAAGCACTGGCAAATCATTCTCTTTAAGCGGAATATCTTCAGCATCAACAACTCAACCAAGTAAGGAGCATTTTTTATGATTGTTTCATATTCAAATGGCTGTCGCCAAAAATAAAGTTTAATTCAAAAGGTGTATTATTCTGTGAAAAAAAACAAAACAAAACAGTTTAGATGATGATTGATTAATAAGAAAAAAGACATCCTGTTAGGAAAATTAAATTGTTTACGCATGTTTTCATATGTGCAGCGTACGATATGGAAACAGTGTAGAAGAAATTCAAAGGTGATAATTCCATTCCTGTCCTTTCTTCCTGTTTTTCTTGGTAATAAATCGAAAAGAATGTCCATATAAGTTGTAAGTACGACATTTTCGAATAACGATCTTGCAAGATTACTTCCTTACCTATTTCTGTTTAATTGGGTCTCGTGTTGAAGGCTTTTGGGGCCAGATCTTTACAACTATCCATACAAATTCGGAAGACCCAGAAGTGTATTGCTTGGAAGTGCTTTGCAACGGGTAACAAGTTAGATGTTACAACTGTGTGCTGTCAGAATCGATGTCATGATATTGCCGAGGTTGCATAAGGTTTAACAAATAAACTAAAGAGTTGCTAAATGACTGTTGCATGTATCAATGGATAACGTGAAGAAATAAAGAAAATGTCCAGTCTTAGACGAAAGCTATGTTATTGCTAGTAAGAATTGTCTTATGCAATCTAAAGAAAGTAGAGTTGCTTAAAAATTTTAGTTCTTGTTTGGAGTTGATAAACTAGTTTATAAGCTCAGTCAAATGAAAAAAAAAAATATGGGATGAAACAAACACTTTTGATCGATATGAAAGCGTAGAGGAGGTTTGGAACAAAGGAACTTAATTTTCAAATGTACACAGTCGATTGCAGAAGCCATATATTTACTCTCTGTGAAAAGAATTGGGTATGTAACGCCACAGAGCCGTTCACTTTCACTTTTCTATCTGCATATTTCTTCGTTTTAAAGTTATATGATTACATGCAAGCGTCCAGTTTAAAGGATATTCCTTTTGATATTCTACAGAGCAATGTGAACGTCGTAATATTACCTCACCAGAGGTAGATGGTGTTAGCATCAGTAGTGAAGGCTTTGATGGTGATGTTGATAATCTAATGAGCGGAGATGAGGTGACCATTTCTGGAATAGAACCCGAGGCAGTGCTTACTATCACATTTAACGAGCCAGAAGTTGTCATGGATTTCATATTAAGCTTTACCTACATAGAGTCAGTAACTGTGGTGTTCATAACAGAAAGTGGGGAAGAAGTTCCGAAGGTAAATTAGTAACATCTTATTTTGCCACTGTGACAAAAATAAGGTGATTTATGTATTACTATTTCTCTTTTTATTGTTATCGAGTAGAAAGAGCAGCAACTATGACATTCTAGATCAGGCTTGATATCTAGATATTGATTGTTTGATGCTATGACAAATTGTAACAACTATACTCACATGCATATAAAATGACCAGAGAAAACGGATGAAATGATCAGCAACCCTGCTCTTGTATGGTACACATTTATATAAAACACAGGGCTACCTAAGTCACTCTTAATCTGTATTCGGCCATCACGCATTCCCTTCATTTTGCTGTGTCGAGAATAAACAGTCTTTGTTTTGAAATTCGACTTGAGTATTTTCGAGAAACTGAAGTGGAATCTTAATGATATTTTCCTGAATGAGAAGGATCATGCGTTTTCCTGCTACATTAAGAAAGACGGAGTTTTACATGTTTGGCATTTCTTTTTATCATTCTTGTTATTTCCAGTGTAACGAAATAATGCTCCGGATTTGCAACTACTTACCCAATTTATAGCTGCCTCTTTGTATCTTCATTATTTGCCATTTTCGTGAATAGTCAAAGTTTTAGATAGGGTATCCGAAGTTAAACGATATTAGATATTTTATCATCAGTTGACTTGTATTGCAGGATTTTGTTGTGGAGAATCCAGAAGAGACTTCAACGATAAACGCATTGTTGCCCGAAGTTTCTGCAGAACCAATTGAAAAGATTTTAATCCGTGATATTAGTGTGACAGAAAGTGTTCCAGAGGGTGAAGAGCCCACAGCATCTGTCGTGTCTTTGACAGTGTGTGTGAAGCCTAAAGGTAATCTGAAATTCTACTGTCTGAGGGTAGTATTTTGTCGCATGTATTTATTTGGAAACAGTGTTTGTGGTATATTTCAAATTTCCGGCTGAAAGTTCAACATTTATAACAGATTGTAGCAGCTGAGTGTCTTTATGTAACACTAACAATACTTTCTGCAATGTGGCATTTAGGATCTTGTATAGTTGGCATTTGAGATAAGATTGAATTAAAAGAGTCTAGAAAAAAGTTATTAAGCTAATCTTTGGCGAGTTGATAACATAATTTGATGGACGAGTTTAATACAATTTTACCTAAAATGCAAAAGAGTGTCAGATTCTTTTAAAACAATCACATAGCTGTATATCGATCGAAAACTATAGATCATGCTGTAATAAAACACAGGCCTTCATGTACATTGTGTATTAAAATTTACATGAAGCGCTTCGCTTTGTTGAAAGATACATTACGGACGAAAACTAGTTTCAAAGAAAGTTGCATATGATAATTTTGCTTTGAACTAAACATGATAAAATTTCCAGCTTTGTCACGTCCGACTACGTGATATTGTCGTGGTCAAATAAAAATGAAGATCAGAGATTAAACTTCACATTCCGAGCAGTCCGATTTAAATCGTTGGCAAAACTGAATAAATAGTGGATAAAGTGTTACAATGTAAGCGCTTATTGGTACAAGAGACGTATTTGTCAGTGTTCTTTACCTGATAGGAAATATGAGCTTACTTTGGAGGACTATAAAGTTGTTGTTGTCATTGTTCGACTAAAGGAAATGCTTTGAGTAATTACATCTATTGCTCAAACTGTCACAGGACTACCTTCCACTGAATGCTCATCAGCTCAGTCTGAGTCAGCGTTCAATTTCTCACTTACAGAAACAGGAGTATCAAGTACTGGTGTACCATCAGAATCTGAAGCAAGTACCCCAGGAAAGACTTCTTCTCCAGGAGGACCTACAGCTAAATCGAGTGCAATAACAGGATCGCAATTCCAGTCCACTGCACGAAGTGAAGGGACATCCGCACAACCTGGACCATCGACCTCTGGTCCTCCAGCACCACCAGGAGCAACCTCTGTAGGCACCGTTCCCACTCCGACAATATCAAGCACTGGCAAATCATTCTCTTTAAGCGGAATATCTTCAGCATCAACAACTCAACCAAGTAAGGAGCATTTTTTATGATTGTTTCATATTCAAATGGCTGTCGCCAAAAATAAAGTTTAATTCAAAAGGTGTATTATTCTGTGAAAAAAAACAAAACAAAACAGTTTAGATGATGATTGATTAATAAGAAAAAAGACATCCTGTTAGGAAAATTAAATTGTTTACGCATGTTTTCATATGTGCAGCGTACGATATGGAAACAGTGTAGAAGAAATTCAAAGGTGATAATTCCATTCCTGTCCTTTCTTCCTGTTTTTCTTGGTAATAAATCGAAAAGAATGTTCATATAAGTTGTAAGTACGACATTTTCGAATAACGATCTTGCAAGATTACTTCCTTACCTATTTCTGTTTAATTGGGTCTCGTGTTGAAGGCTTTTGGGGCCAGATCTTTACAACTATCCATACAAATTCGGAAGACCCAGAAGTGTATTGCTTGGAAGTGCTTTGCAACGGGTAACAAGTTAGATGTTACAATTGTGTGCTGTCAGAATCGATGTCATGATATTGCCGAGGTTGCATAAGGTTTAACAAATAAACTAAAGAGTTGCTAAATGACTGTTGCATGTATCAATGGATAACGTGAAGAAATAAAGAAAATGTCCAGTCTTAGACGAAAGCTATGTTATTGCTAGTAAGAATTGTCTTATGCAATCTAAAGAAAGTAGAGTTGCTTAAAAAGTTTAGTTCTTGTTTGGAGTTGATAAACTAGTTTATAAGCTCAGTCAAATGAAAAAAAAAATATGGGATGAAACAAACACTTTTGATCGATATGAAAGCGTAGAGGAGGTTTGGAACAAAGGAACTTAATTTTCAAATGTACACAGTCGATTGCAGAAGCCATATATTTACTCCCTGTGAAAAGAATTGGGTATGTAACGCCACAGAGCCGTTCACTTTCACTTTTCTATCTGCATATTTCTTCGTTTTAAAGTTATATGATTACATGCAAGCGTCCAGTTTAAAGGATATTCCTTTTGATATTCTACAGAGCAATGTGAACGTCGTAATATTACCTCACCAGAGGTAGATGGTGTTAGCATCAGTAGTGAAGGCTTTGATGGTGATGTTGATAATCTAATGAGCGGAGATGAGGTGACCATTTCTGGAATAGAACCCGAGGCAGTGCTTACTATCACATTTAACGAGCCAGAAGTTGTCATGGATTTCATATTAAGCTTTACCTACATAGAGTCAGTAACTGTGGTGTTCATAACAGAAAGTGGGGAAGAAGTTCCGAAGGTAAATTAGTAACATCTTATTTTGCCACTGTGACAAAAATAAGGTGATTTATGTATTACTATTTCACTTTTTATTGTTATCGAGTAGAAAGAGCAGCAACTATGACATTCTAGATCAGGCTTGATATCTAGATATTGATTGTTTGATGCTATGACAAATTGTAACAACTATACTCACATGCATATAAAATGACCAGAGAAAACGGATGAAATGATCAGCAACCCTGCTCTTGTATGGTACACATTTATATAAAACACAGGGCTACCTAAGTCACTCTTAATCTGTATTCGGCCATCACGCATTCCCTTCATTTTGCTGTGTCGAGAATAAACAGTCTTTGTTTTGAAATTCGACTTGAGTATTTTCGAGAAACTGAAGTGGAATCTTAATGATATTTTCCTGAATGAGAAGGATCATGCGTTTTCCTGCTACATTAAGAAAGACGGAGTTTTACATGTTTGGCATTTCTTTTTATCATTCTTGTTATTTCCAGTGTAACGAAATAATGCTCCGGATTTGCAACTACTTACCCAATTTATAGCTGCCTCTTTGTATCTTCATTATTTGCCATTTTCGTGAATAGTCAAAGTTTTAGATAGGGTATCCGAAGTTAAACGATATTAGATATTTCATCATCAGTTGACTTGTATTGCAGGATTTTGTTGTGGAGAATCCAGAAGAGACTTCAACGATAAACGCATTGTTGCCCGAAGTTTCTGCAGAACCAATTGAAAAGATTTTAATCCGTGATATTAGTGTGACAGAAAGTGTTCCAGAGGGTGAAGAGCCCACAGCATCTGTCGTGTCTTTGACAGTGTGTGTGAAGCCTAAAGGTAATCTGAAATTCTACTGTCTGAGGGTAGTATTTTGTCGCATGTATTTATTTGGAAACAGTGTTTGTGGTATATTTCAAATTTCCGGCTGAAAGTTCAACATTTCTAACAGATTTTAGCAGCTGAGTGTCTTTATGTAACACTAACAATACTTTCTGCAATGTGGCATTTAGGATCTTGTATAGTTGGCATTTGAGAGAAGATTGAATTAAAAGAGTCTAGAAAAAAGTTATTAAGCTAATCTTTGGCGAGTTGATAACATATTTTGATGGACGAGTTTAATGCAATTTTACCTAAAATGCAAAAGAGTGTCAGATTCTTTTAAAACAATCACATAGCTGTATATCGATCGAAAACTATAGATCATGCTGTAATAAAACACAGGCCTTCATGTACATTGTGTATTAAAATTTACATGAAGCGCTTCGCTTTGTTGAAAGATACATTACGGACGAAAACTAGTTTCAAAGAAAGTTGCATATGATAATTTTGCTTTGAACTAAACATGATAAAATTTCCAGCTTTGTCACGTCCGACTACGTGATATTGTCGTGGTCAAATAAAAATGAAGATCAGAGATTAAACTTCACATTCCGAGCAGTCCGATTTAAATCGTTGGCAAAACTGAATAAATAGTGGATAAAGTGTTACAATGTAAGCGCTTATTGGTACAAGAGACGTATTTGTCAGTGTTCTTTACCTGATAGGAAATATGAGCTTACTTTGGAGGACTATAAAGTTGTTGTTGTCATTGTTCGACTAAAGGAAATGCTTTGAGTAATTACATCTATTGCTCAAACTGTCACAGGACTACCTTCCACTGAATGCTCATCAGCTCAGTCTGAGTCAGCGTTCAATTTCTCACTTACAGAAACAGGAGTATCAAGTACTGGTGTACCATCAGAATCTGAAGCAAGTACCCCAGGAAAGACTTCTTCTCCAGGAGGACCTACAGCTAAATCGAGTGCAATAACAGGATCGCAATTCCAGTCCACTGCACGAAGTGAAGGGACATCCGCACAACCTGGACCATCGACCTCTGGTCCTCCAGCACCACCAGGAGCAACCTCTGTAGGCACCGTTCCCACTCCGACAATATCAAGCACTGGCAAATCATTCTCTTTAAGCGGAATATCTTCAGCATCAACAACTCAACCAAGTAAGGAGCATTTTTTATGATTGTTTCATATTCAAATGGCTGTCGCCAAAAATAAAGTTTAATTCAAAAGGTGTATTATTCTGTGAAAAAAAACAAAACAAAACAGTTTAGATGATGATTGATTAATAAGAAAAAAGACATCCTGTTAGGAAAATTAAATTGTTTACGCATGTTTTCATATGTGCAGCGTACGATATGGAAACAGTGTAGAAGAAATTCAAAGGTGATAATTCCATTCCTGTCCTTTCTTCCTGTTTTTCTTGGTAATAAATCGAAAAGAATGTCCATATAAGTTGTAAGTACGACATTTTCGAATAACGATCTTGCAAGATTACTTCCTTACCTATTTCTGTTTAATTGGGTCTCGTGTTGAAGGCTTTTGGGGCCAGATCTTTACAACTATCCATACAAATTCGGAAGACCCAGAAGTGTATTGCTTGGAAGTGCTTTGCAACGGGTAACAAGTTAGATGTTACAACTGTGTGCTGTCAGAATCGATGTCATGATATTGCCGAGGTTGCATAAGGTTTAACAAATAAACTAAAGAGTTGCTAAATGACTGTTGCATGTATCAATGGATAACGTGAAGAAATAAAGAAAATGTCCAGTCTTAGACGAAAGCTATGTTATTGCTAGTAAGAATTGTCTTATGCAATCTAAAGAAAGTAGAGTTGCTTAAAAATTTTAGTTCTTGTTTGGAGTTGATAAACTAGTTTATAAGCTCAGTCAAATGAAAAAAAAAATATGGGATGAAACAAACACTTTTGATCGATATGAAAGCGTAGAGGAGGTTTGGAACAAAGGAACTTAATTTTCAAATGTACACAGTCGATTGCAGAAGCCATATATTTACTCTCTGTGAAAAGAATTGGGTATGTAACGCCACAGAGCCGTTCACTTTCACTTTTCTATCTGCATATTTCTTCGTTTTAAAGTTATATGATTACATGCAAGCGTCCAGTTTAAAGGATATTCCTTTTGATATTCTACAGAGCAATGTGAACGTCGTAATATTACCTCACCAGAGGTAGATGGTGTTAGCATCAGTAGTGAAGGCTTTGATGGTGATGTTGATAATCTAATGAGCGGAGATGAGGTGACCATTTCTGGAATAGAACCCGAGGCAGTGCTTACTATCACATTTAACGAGCCAGAAGTTGTCATGGATTTCATATTAAGCTTTACCTACATAGAGTCAGTAACTGTGGTGTTCATAACAGAAAGTGGGGAAGAAGTTCCGAAGGTAAATTAGTAACATCTTATTTTGCCACTGTGACAAAAATAAGGTGATTTATGTATTACTATTTCTCTTTTTATTGTTATCGAGTAGAAAGAGCAGCAACTATGACATTCTAGATCAGGCTTGATATCTAGATATTGATTGTTTGATGCTATGACAAATTGTAACAACTATACTCACATGCATATAAAATGACCAGAGAAAACGGATGAAATGATCAGCAACCCTGCTCTTGTATGGTACACATTTATATAAAACACAGGGCTACCTAAGTCACTCTTAATCTGTATTCGGCCATCACGCATTCCCTTCATTTTGCTGTGTCGAGAATAAACAGTCTTTGTTTTGAAATTCGACTTGAGTATTTTCGAGAAACTGAAGTGGAATCTTAATGATATTTTCCTGAATGAGAAGGATCATGCGTTTTCCTGCTACATTAAGAAAGACGGAGTTTTACATGTTTGGCATTTCTTTTTATCATTCTTGTTATTTCCAGTGTAACGAAATAATGCTCCGGATTTGCAACTACTTACCCAATTTATAGCTGCCTCTTTGTATCTTCATTATTTGCCATTTTCGTGAATAGTCAAAGTTTTAGATAGGGTATCCGAAGTTAAACGATATTAGATATTTTATCATCAGTTGACTTGTATTGCAGGATTTTGTTGTGGAGAATCCAGAAGAGACTTCAACGATAAACGCATTGTTGCCCGAAGTTTCTGCAGAACCAATTGAAAAGATTTTAATCCGTGATATTAGTGTGACAGAAAGTGTTCCAGAGGGTGAAGAGCCCACAGCATCTGTCGTGTCTTTGACAGTGTGTGTGAAGCCTAAAGGTAATCTGAAATTCTACTGTCTGAGGGTAGTATTTTGTCGCATGTATTTATTTGGAAACAGTGTTTGTGGTATATTTCAAATTTCCGGCTGAAAGTTCAACATTTCTAACAGATTTTAGCAGCTGAGTGTCTTTATGTAACACTAACAATACTTTCTGCAATGTGGCATTTAGGATCTTGTATAGTTGGCATTTGAGATAAGATTGAATTAAAAGAGTCTAGAAAAAAGTTATTAAGCTAATCTTTGGCGAGTTGATAACATATTTTGATGGACGAGTTTAATACAATTTTACCTAAAATGCAAAAGAGTGTCAGATTCTTTTAAAACAATCACATAGCTGTATATCGATCGAAAACTATAGATCATGCTGTAATAAAACACAGGCCTTCATGTACATTGTGTATTAAAATTTACATGAAGCGCTTCGCTTTGTTGAAAGATACATTACGGACGAAAACTAGTTTCAAAGAAAGTTGCATATGATAATTTTGCTTTGAACTAAACATGATAAAATTTCCAGCTTTGTCACGTCCGACTACGTGATATTGTCGTGGTCAAATAAAAATGAAGATCAGAGATTAAACTTCACATTCCGAGCAGTCCGATTTAAATCGTTGGCAAAACTGAATAAATAGTGGATAAAGTGTTACAATGTAAGCGCTTATTGGTACAAGAGACGTATTTGTCAGTGTTCTTTACCTGATAGGAAATATGAGCTTACTTTGGAGGACTATAAAGTTGTTGTTGTCATTGTTCGACTAAAGGAAATGCTTTGAGTAATTACATCTATTGCTCAAACTGTCACAGGACTACCTTCCACTGAATGCTCATCAGCTCAGTCTGAGTCAGCGTTCAATTTCTCACTTACAGAAACAGGAGTATCAAGTACTGGTGTACCATCAGAATCTGAAGCAAGTACCCCAGGAAAGACTTCTTCTCCAGGAGGACCTACAGCTAAATCGAGTGCAATAACAGGATCGCAATTCCAGTCCACTGCACGAAGTGAAGGGACATCCGCACAACCTGGACCATCGACCTCTGGTCCTCCAGCACCACCAGGAGCAACCTCTGTAGGCACCGTTCCCACTCCGACAATATCAAGCACTGGCAAATCATTCTCTTTAAGCGGAATATCTTCAGCATCAACAACTCAACCAAGTAAGGAGCATTTTTTATGATTGTTTCATATTCAAATGGCTGTCGCCAAAAATAAAGTTTAATTCAAAAGGTGTATTATTCTGTGAAAAAAAACAAAACAAAACAGTTTAGATGATGATTGATTAATAAGAAAAAAGACATCCTGTTAGGAAAATTAAATTGTTTACGCATGTTTTCATATGTGCAGCGTACGATATGGAAACAGTGTAGAAGAAATTCAAAGGTGATAATTCCATTCCTGTCCTTTCTTCCTGTTTTTCTTGGTAATAAATCGAAAAGAATGTCCATATAAGTTGTAAGTACGACATTTTCGAATAACGATCTTGCAAGATTACTTCCTTACCTATTTCTGTTTAATTGGGTCTCGTGTTGAAGGCTTTTGGGGCCAGATCTTTACAACTATCCATACAAATTCGGAAGACCCAGAAGTGTATTGCTTGGAAGTGCTTTGCAACGGGTAACAAGTTAGATGTTACAACTGTGTGCTGTCAGAATCGATGTCATGATATTGCCGAGGTTGCATAAGGTTTAACAAATAAACTAAAGAGTTGCTAAATGACTGTTGCATGTATCAATGGATAACGTGAAGAAATAAAGAAAATGTCCAGTCTTAGACGAAAGCTATGTTATTGCTAGTAAGAATTGTCTTATGCAATCTAAAGAAAGTAGAGTTGCTTAAAAATTTTAGTTCTTGTTTGGAGTTGATAAACTAGTTTATAAGCTCAGTCAAATGAAAAAAAAAAATATGGGATGAAACAAACACTTTTGATCGATATGAAAGCGTAGAGGAGGTTTGGAACAAAGGAACTTAATTTTCAAATGTACACAGTCGATTGCAGAAGCCATATATTTACTCTCTGTGAAAAGAATTGGGTATGTAACGCCACAGAGCCGTTCACTTTCACTTTTCTATCTGCATATTTCTTCGTTTTAAAGTTATATGATTACATGCAAGCGTCCAGTTTAAAGGATATTCCTTTTGATATTCTACAGAGCAATGTGAACGTCGTAATATTACCTCACCAGAGGTAGATGGTGTTAGCATCAGTAGTGAAGGCTTTGATGGTGATGTTGATAATCTAATGAGCGGAGATGAGGTGACCATTTCTGGAATAGAACCCGAGGCAGTGCTTACTATCACATTTAACGAGCCAGAAGTTGTCATGGATTTCATATTAAGCTTTACCTACATAGAGTCAGTAACTGTGGTGTTCATAACAGAAAGTGGGGAAGAAGTTCCGAAGGTAAATTAGTAACATCTTATTTTGCCACTGTGACAAAAATAAGGTGATTTATGTATTACTATTTCTCTTTTTATTGTTATCGAGTAGAAAGAGCAGCAACTATGACATTCTAGATCAGGCTTGATATCTAGATATTGATTGTTTGATGCTATGACAAATTGTAACAACTATACTCACATGCATATAAAATGACCAGAGAAAACGGATGAAATGATCAGCAACCCTGCTCTTGTATGGTACACATTTATATAAAACACAGGGCTACCTAAGTCACTCTTAATCTGTATTCGGCCATCACGCATTCCCTTCATTTTGCTGTGTCGAGAATAAACAGTCTTTGTTTTGAAATTCGACTTGAGTATTTTCGAGAAACTGAAGTGGAATCTTAATGATATTTTCCTGAATGAGAAGGATCATGCGTTTTCCTGCTACATTAAGAAAGACGGAGTTTTACATGTTTGGCATTTCTTTTTATCATTCTTGTTATTTCCAGTGTAACGAAATAATGCTCCGGATTTGCAACTACTTACCCAATTTATAGCTGCCTCTTTGTATCTTCATTATTTGCCATTTTCGTGAATAGTCAAAGTTTTAGATAGGGTATCCGAAGTTAAACGATATTAGATATTTTATCATCAGTTGACTTGTATTGCAGGATTTTGTTGTGGAGAATCCAGAAGAGACTTCAACGATAAACGCATTGTTGCCCGAAGTTTCTGCAGAACCAATTGAAAAGATTTTAATCCGTGATATTAGTGTGACAGAAAGTGTTCCAGAGGGTGAAGAGCCCACAGCATCTGTCGTGTCTTTGACAGTGTGTGTGAAGCCTAAAGGTAATCTGAAATTCTACTGTCTGAGGGTAGTATTTTGTCGCATGTATTTATTTGGAAACAGTGTTTGTGGTATATTTCAAATTTCCGGCTGAAAGTTCAACATTTATAACAGATTTTAGCAGCTGAGTGTCTTTATGTAACACTAACAATACTTTCTGCAATGTGGCATTTAGGATCTTGTATAGTTGGCATTTGAGATAAGATTGAATTAAAAGAGTCTAGAAAAAAGTTATTAAGCTAATCTTTGGCGAGTTGATAACATATTTTGATGGACGAGTTTAATACAATTTTACCTAAAATGCAAAAGAGTGTCAGATTCTTTTAAAACAATCACATAGCTGTATATCGATCGAAAACTATAGATCATGCTGTAATAAAACACAGGCCTTCATGTACATTGTGTATTAAAATTTACATGAAGCGCTTCGCTTTGTTGAAAGATACATTACGGACGAAAACTAGTTTCAAAGAAAGTTGCATATGATAATTTTGCTTTGAACTAAACATGATAAAATTTCCAGCTTTGTCACGTCCGACTACGTGATATTGTCGTGGTCAAATAAAAATGAAGATCAGAGATTAAACTTCACATTCCGAGCAGTCCGATTTAAATCGTTGGCAAAACTGAATAAATAGTGGATAAAGTGTTACAATGTAAGCGCTTATTGGTACAAGAGACGTATTTGTCAGTGTTCTTTACCTGATAGGAAATATGAGCTTACTTTGGAGGACTATAAAGTTGTTGTTGTCATTGTTCGACTAAAGGAAATGCTTTGAGTAATTACATCTATTGCTCAAACTGTCACAGGACTACCTTCCACTGAATGCTCATCAGCTCAGTCTGAGTCAGCGTTCAATTTCTCACTTACAGAAACAGGAGTATCAAGTACTGGTGTACCATCAGAATCTGAAGCAAGTACCCCAGGAAAGACTTCTTCTCCAGGAGGACCTACAGCTAAATCGAGTGCAATAACAGGATCGCAATTCCAGTCCACTGCACGAAGTGAAGGGACATCCGCACAACCTGGACCATCGACCTCTGGTCCTCCAGCACCACCAGGAGCAACCTCTGTAGGCACCGTTCCCACTCCGACAATATCAAGCACTGGCAAATCATTCTCTTTAAGCGGAATATCTTCAGCATCAACAACTCAACCAGGTAAGGAGCATTTTTTATGATTGTTTCATATTCAAATGGCTGTCGCCAAAAATAAAGTTTAATTCAAAAGGTGTATTATTCTGTGAAAAAAAACAAAACAAAACAGTTTAGATGATGATTGATTAATAAGAAAAAAGACATCCTGTTAGGAAAATTAAATTGTTTACGCATGTTTTCATATGTGCAGCGTACGATATGGAAACAGTGTAGAAGAAATTCAAAGGTGATAATTCCATTCCTGTCCTTTCTTCCTGTTTTTCTTGGTAATAAATCGAAAAGAATGTCCATATAAGTTGTAAGTACGACATTTTCGAATAACGATCTTGCAAGATTACTTCCTTACCTATTTCTGTTTAATTGGGTCTCGTGTTGAAGGCTTTTGGGGCCAGATCTTTACAACTATCCATACAAATTCGGAAGACCCAGAAGTGTATTGCTTGGAAGTGCTTTGCAACGGGTAACAAGTTAGATGTTACAATTGTGTGCTGTCAGAATCGATGTCATGATATTGCCGAGGTTGCATAAGGTTTAACAAATAAACTAAAGAGTTGCTAAATGACTGTTGCATGTATCAATGGATAACGTGAGGAAATAAAGAAAATGTCCAGTCTTAGACGAAAGCTATGTTATTGCTAGTAAGAATTGTCTTATGCAATCTAAAGAAAGTAGAGTTGCTTAAAAATTTTAGTTCTTGTTTGGAGTTGATAAACTAGTTTATAAGCTCAGTCAAATGAAAAAAAAAAATATGGGATGAAACAAACACTTTTGATCGATATGAAAGCGTAGAGGAGGTTTGGAACAAAGGAACTTAATTTTCAAATGTACACAGTCGATTGCAGAAGCCATATATTTACTCCCTGTGAAAAGAATTGGGTATGTAACGCCACAGAGCCGTTCACTTTCACTTTTCTATCTGCATATTTCTTCGTTTTAAAGTTATATGATTACATGCAAGTGTCCAGTTTAAAGGATATTCCTTTTGATATTCTACAGAGCAATGTGAACGTCGTAATATTACCTCACCAGAGGTAGATGGTGTTAGCATCAGTAGTGAAGGCTTTGATGGTGATGTTGATAATCTATTGAGCGGAGATGAGGTGACCATTTCTGGAATAGAACCCGAGGCAGTGCTTACTATCACATTTAACGAGCCAGAAGTTGTCATGGATTTCATATTAAGCTTTACCTACATAGAGTCAGTAACTGTGGTGTTCATAACAGAAAGTGGGGAAGACGTTCCGAAGGTAAATTAGTAACATCTTATTTTGCCACTGTGACAAAAATAAGGTGATTTATGTATTACTATTTCTCTTTTTATTGTTATCGAGTAGAAAGAGCAGCAACTATGACATTCTAGATCAGGCTTGATATCTAGATATTGATTGTTTGATGCTATGACAAATTGTAACAACTATACTCACATGCATATAAAATGACCAGAGAAAACGGATGAAATGATCAGCAACCCTGCTCTTGTATGGTACACATTTATATAAAACACAGGGCTACCTAAGTCACTCTTAATCTGTATTCGGCCATCACGCATTCCCTTCATTTTGCTGTGTCGAGAATAAACAGTCTTTGTTTTGAAATTCGACTTGAGTATTTTCGAGAAACTGAAGTGGAATCTTAATGATATTTTCCTGAATGAGAAGGATCATGCGTTTTCCTGCTACATTAAGAAAGACGGAGTTTTACATGTTTGGCATTTCTTTTTATCATTCTTGTTATTTCCAGTGTAACGAAATAATGCTCCGGATTTGCAACTACTTACCCAATTTATAGCTGCCTCTTTGTATCTTCATTATTTGCCATTTTCGTGAATAGTCAAAGTTTTAGATAGGGTATCCGAAGTTAAACGATATTAGATATTTTATCATCAGTTGACTTGTATTGCAGGATTTTGTTGTGGAGAATCCAGAAGAGACTTCAACGATAAACGCATTGTTGCCCGAAGTTTCTGCAGAACCAATTGAAAAGATTTTAATCCGTGATATTAGTGTGACAGAAAGTGTTCCAGAGGGTGAAGAGCCCACAGCATCTGTCGTGTCTTTGACAGTGTGTGTGAAGCCTAAAGGTAATCTGAAATTCTACTGTCTGAGGGTAGTATTTTGTCGCATGTATTTATTTGGAAACAGTGTTTGTGGTATATTTCAAATTTCCGGCTGAAAGTTCAACATTTCTAACAGATTTTAGCAGCTGAGTGTCTTTATGTAACACTAACAATACTTTCTGCAATGTGGCATTTAGGATCTTGTATAGTTGGCATTTGAGATAAGATTGAATTAAAAGAGTCTAGAAAAAAGTTATTAAGCTAATCTTTGGCGAGTTGATAACATATTTTGATGGACGAGTTTAATACAATTTTACCTAAAATGCAAAAGAGTGTCAGATTCTTTTAAAACAATCACATAGCTGTATATCGATCGAAAACTATAGATCATGCTGTAATAGAACACAGGCCTTCATGTACATTGTGTATTAAAATTTACATGAAGCGCTTCGCTTTGTTGAAAGATACATTACGGACGAAAACTAGTTTCAAAGAAAGTTGCATATGATAATTTTGCTTTGAACTAAACATGATAAAATTTCCAGCTTTGTCACGTCCGACTACGTGATATTGTCGTGGTCAAATAAAAATGAAGATCAGAGATTAAACTTCACATTCCGAGCAGTCCGATTTAAATCGTTGGCAAAACTGAATAAATAGTGGATAAAGTGTTACAATGTAAGCGCTTATTGGTACAAGAGACGTATTTGTCAGTGTTCTTTACCTGATAGGAAATATGAGCTTACTTTGGAGGACTATAAAGTTGTTGTTGTCATTGTTCGACTAAAGGAAATGCTTTGAGTAATTACATCTATTGCTCAAACTGTCACAGGACTACCTTCCACTGAATGCTCATCAGCTCAGTCTGAGTCAGCGTTCAATTTCTCACTTACAGAAACAGGAGTATCAAGTACTGGTGTACCATCAGAATCTGAAGCAAGTACCCCAGGAAAGACTTCTTCTCCAGGAGGACCTACAGCTAAATCGAGTGCAATAACAGGATCGCAATTCCAGTCCACTGCACGAAGTGAAGGGACATCCGCACAACCTGGACCATCGACCTCTGGTCCTCCAGCACCACCAGGAGCAACCTCTGTAGGCACCGTTCCCACTCCGACAATATCAAGCACTGGCAAATCATTCTCTTTAAGCGGAATATCTTCAGCATCAACAACTCAACCAAGTAAGGAGCATTTTTTATGATTGTTCCATATTCAAATGGCTGTCGCCAAAAATAAAGTTTAATTCAAAAGGTGTATTATTCTGTGAAAAAAAACAAACAGTTTACATGATGATTGATTAATAAGAAAAAAGACATCCTGTTAGGAAAATTAAATTGTTTACGCATGTTTTCATATGTGCAGCGTACGATATGGAAACAGTGTAGAAGAAATTCAAAGGTGATAATTCCATTCCTGTCCTTTCTTCCTGTTTTTCTTGGTAATAAATCGAAAAGAATGTCCATATAAGTTGTAAGTACGACATTTTCGAATAACGATCTTGCAAGATTACTTCCTTACCTATTTCTGTTTAATTGGGTCTCGTGTTGAAGGCTTTTGGGGCCAGATCTTTACAACTATCCATACAAATTCGGAAGACCCAGAAGTGTATTGCTTGGAAGTGCTTTGCAACGGGTAACAAGTTAGATGTTACAATTGTGTGCTGTCAGAATCGATGTCATGATATTGCCGAGGTTGCATAAGGTTTAACAAATAAACTAAAGAGTTGCTAAATGACTGTTGCATGTATCAATGGATAACGTGAGGAAATAAAGAAAATGTCCAGTCTTAGACGAAAGCTATGTTATTGCTAGTAAGAATTGTCTTATGCAATCTAAAGAAAGTAGAGTTGCTTAAAAATTTTAGTTCTTGTTTGGAGTTGATAAACTAGTTTATAAGCTCAGTCAAATGAAAAAAAAAAAATATGGGATGAAACAAACACTTTTGATCGATATGAAAGCGTAGAGGAGGTTTGGAACAAAGGAACTTAATTTTCAAATGTACACAGTCGATTGCAGAAGCCATATATTTACTCCCTGTGAAAAGAATTGGGTATGTAACGCCACAGAGCCGTTCACTTTCACTTTTCTATCTGCATATTTCTTCGTTTTAAAGTTATATGATTACATGCAAGTGTCCAGTTTAAAGGATATTCCTTTTGATATTCTACAGAGCAATGTGAACGTCGTAATCTTACCTCACCAGAGGTAGATGGTGTTAGCATCAGTAGTGAAGGCTTTGATGGTGATGTTGATAATCTATTGAGTGGAGATGAGGTGACCATTTCTGGAATAGAACCCGAGGCAGTGCTTACTATCACATTTAACGAGCCAGAAGTTGTCATGGATTTCATATTAAGCTTTACCTACATAGAGTCAGTAACTGTGGTGTTCATAACAGAAAGTGGGGAAGACGTTCCGAAGGTAAATTAGTAACATCTTATTTTGCCACTGTGACAAAAATAAGGTGATTTATGTATTACTATTTCTCTTTTTATTGTTATCGAGTAGAAAGAGCAGCAACTATGACATTCTAGATCAGGCTTGATATCTAGATATTGATTGTTTGATGCTATGACAAATTGTAACAACTATACTCACATGCATATAAAATGACCAGAGAAAACGGATGAAATGATCAGCAACCCTGCTCTTGTATGGTACACATTTATATAAAACACAGGGCTACCTAAGTCACTCTTAATCTGTATTCGGCCATCACGCATTCCCTTCATTTTGCTGTGTCGAGAATAAACAGTCTTTGTTTTGAAATTCGACTTGAGTATTTTCGAGAAACTGAAGTGGAATCTTAATGATATTTTCCTGAATGAGAAGGATCATGCGTTTTCCTGCTACATTAAGAAAGACGGAGTTTTACATGTTTGGCATTTCTTTTTATCATTCTTGTTATTTCCAGTGTAACGAAATAATGCTCCGGATTTGCAACTACTTACCCAATTTATAGCTGCCTCTTTGTATCTTCATTATTTGCCAGTTTCGTGAATAGTCAAAGTTTTAGATAGGGTATCCGAAGTTAAACGATATTAGATATTTTATCATCAGTTGACTTGTATTGCAGGATTTTGTTGTGGAGAATCCAGAAGAGACTTCAACGATAAACGCATTGTTGCCCGAAGTTTCTGCAGAACCAATTGAAAAGATTTTAATCCGTGATATTAGTGTGACAGAAAGTGTTCCAGAGGGTGAAGAGCCCACAGCATCTGTCGTGTCTTTGACAGTGTGTGTGAAGCCTAAAGGTAATCTGAAATTCTACTGTCTGAGGGTAGTATTTTGTCGCATGTATTTATTTGGAAACAGTGTTTGTGGTATATTTCAAATTTCCGGCTGAAAGTTCAACATTTATAACAGATTTTAGCAGCTGAGTGTCTTTATGTAACACTAACAATACTTTCTGCAATGTGGCATTTAGGATCTTGTATAGTTGGCATTTGAGATAAGATTGAATTAAAAGAGTCTAGAAAAAAGTTATTAAGCTAATCTTTGGCGAGTTAATAACATATTTTGATGGACGAGTTTAATACAATTTTACCTAAAATGCAAAAGAGTGTCAGATTCTTTTAAAACAATCACATAGCTGTATATCGATCGAAAACTATAGATCATGCTGTAATAAAACACAGGCCTTCATGTACATTGTGTATTAAAATTTACATGAAGCGCTTCGCTTTGTTGAAAGATACATTACGGACGAAAACTAGTTTCAAAGAAAGTTGCATATGATAATTTTGCCTTGAACTAAACATGATAAAATTTCCAGCTTTGTCACGTCCGACTACGTGATATTGTCGTGGTCAAATAAAAATGAAGATCAGAGATTAAACTTCACATTCCGAGCAGTCCGATTTAAATCGTTGGCAAAACTGAATAAATAGTGGATAAAGTGTTACAATGTAAGCGCTTATTGGTACAAGAGACGTATTTGTCAGTGTTCTTTACCTGATAGGAAATATGAGCTTACTTTGGAGGACTATAAAGTTGTTGTTGTCATTGTTCGACTAAAGGAAATGCTTTGAGTAATTACATCTATTGCTCAAACTGTCACAGGACTACCTTCCACTGAATGCTCATCAGCTCAGTCTGAGTCAGCGTTCAATTTCTCACTTACAGAAACAGGAGTATCAAGTACTGGTGTACCATCAGAATCTGAAGCAAGTACCCCAGGAAAGACTTCTTCTCCAGGAGGACCTACAGCTAAATCGAGTGCAATAACAGGATCGCAATTCCAGTCCACTGCACGAAGTGAAGGGACATCCGCACAACCTGGACCATCGACCTCTGGTCCTCCAGCACCACCAGGAGCAACCTCTGTAGGCACCGTTCCCACTCCGACAATATCAAGCACTGGCAAATCATTCTCTTTAAGCGGAATATCTTCAGCATCAACAACTCAACCAAGTAAGGAGCATTTTTTATGATTGTTTCATATTCAAATGGCTGTCGCCAAAAATAAAGTTTAATTCAAAAGGTGTATTATTCTGTGAAAAAAAACAAAACAAAACAGTTTAGATGATGATTGATTAATAAGAAAAAAGACATCCTGTTAGGAAAATTAAATTGTTTACGCATGTTTTCATATGTGCAGCGTACGATATGGAAACAGTGTAGAAGAAATTCAAAGGTGATAATTCCATTCCTGTCCTTTCTTCCTGTTTTTCTTGGTAATAAATCGAAAAGAATGTCCATATAAGTTGTAAGTACGACATTTTCGAATAACGATCTTGCAAGATTACTTCCTTACCTATTTCTGTTTAATTGGGTCTCGTGTTGAAGGCTTTTGGGGCCAGATCTTTACAACTATCCATACAAATTCGGAAGACCCAGAAGTGTATTGCTTGGAAGTGCTTTGCAACGGGTAACAAGTTAGATGTTACAATTGTGTGCTGTCAGAATCGATGTCATGATATTGCCGAGGTTGCATAAGGTTTAACAAATAAACTAAAGAGTTGCTAAATGACTGTTGCATGTATCAATGGATAACGTGAGGAAATAAAGAAAATGTCCAGTCTTAGACGAAAGCTATGTTATTGCTAGTAAGAATTGTCTTATGCAATCTAAAGAAAGTAGAGTTGCTTAAAAAGTTTAGTTCTTGTTTGGAGTTGATAAACTAGTTTATAAGCTCAGTCAAATGAAAAAAAAAATATGGGATGAAACAAACACTTTTGATCGATATGAAAGCGTAGAGGAGGTTTGGAACAAAGGAACTTAATTTTCAAATGTACACAGTCGATTGCAGAAGCCATATATTTACTCCCTGTGAAAAGAATTGGGTATGTAACGCCACAGAGCCGTTCACTTTCACTTTTCTATCTGCATATTTCTTCGTTTTAAAGTTATATGATTACATGCAAGCGTCCAGTTTAAAGGATATTCCTTTTGATATTCTACAGAGCAATGTGAACGTCGTAATATTACCTCACCAGAGGTAGATGGTGTTAGCATCAGTAGTGAAGGCTTTGATGGTGATGTTGATAATCTATTGAGCGGAGATGAGGTGACCATTTCTGGAATAGAACCCGAGGCAGTGCTTACTATCACATTTAACGAGCCAGAAGTTGTCATGGATTTCATATTAAGCTTTACCTACATAGAGTCAGTAACTGTGGTGTTCATAACAGAAAGTGGGGAAGACGTTCCGAAGGTAAATTAGTAACATCTTATTTTGCCACTGTGACAAAAATAAGGTGATTTATGTATTACTATTTCTCTTTTTATTGTTATCGAGTAGAAAGAGCAGCAACTATGACATTCTAGATCAGGCTTGATATCTAGATATTGATTGTTTGATGCTATGACAAATTGTAACAACTATACTCACATGCATATAAAATGACCAGAGAAAACGGATGAAATGATCAGCAACCCTGCTCTTGTATGGTACACATTTATATAAAACACAGGGCTACCTAAGTCACTCTTAATCTGTATTCGGCCATCACGCATTCCCTTCATTTTGCTGTGTCGAGAATAAACAGTCTTTGTTTTGAAATTCGACTTGAGTATTTTCGAGAAACTGAAGTGGAATCTTAATGATATTTTCCTGAATGAGAAGGATCATGCGTTTTCCTGCTACATTAAGAAAGACGGAGTTTTACATGTTTGGCATTTCTTTTTATCATTCTTGTTATTTCCAGTGTAACGAAATAATGCTCCGGATTTGCAACTACTTACCCAATTTATAGCTGCCTCTTTGTATCTTCATTATTTGCCATTTTCGTGAATAGTCAAAGTTTTAGATAGGGTATCCGAAGTTAAACGATATTAGATATTTTATCATCAGTTGACTTGTATTGCAGGATTTTGTTGTGGAGAATCCAGAAGAGACTTCAACGATAAACGCATTGTTGCCCGAAGTTTCTGCAGAACCAATTGAAAAGATTTTAATCCGTGATATTAGTGTGACAGAAAGTGTTCCAGAGGGTGAAGAGCCCACAGCATCTGTCGTGTCTTTGACAGTGTGTGTGAAGCCTAAAGGTAATCTGAAATTCTACTGTCTGAGGGTAGTATTTTGTCGCATGTATTTATTTGGAAACAGTGTTTGTGGTATATTTCAAATTTCCGGCTGAAAGTTCAACATTTATAACAGATTTTAGCAGCTGAGTGTCTTTATGTAACACTAACAATACTTTCTGCAATGTGGCATTTAGGATCTTGTATAGTTGGCATTTGAGATAAAATTGAATTAAAAGAGTCTAGAAAAAAGTTATTAAGCTAATCTTTGGCGAGTTAATAACATATTTTGATGGACGAGTTTAATACAATTTTACCTAAAATGCAAAAGAGTGTCAGATTCTTTTAAAACAATCACATAGCTGTATATCGATCGAAAACTATAGATCATGCTGTAATAAAACACAGGCCTTCATGTACATTGTGTATTAAAATTTACATGAAGCGCTTCGCTTTGTTGAAAGATACATTACGGACGAAAACTAGTTTCAAAGAAAGTTGCATATGATAATTTTGCTTTGAACTAAACATGATAAAATTTCCAGCTTTGTCACGTCCGACTACGTGATATTGTCGTGGTCAAATAAAAATGAAGATCAGAGATTAAACTTCACATTCCGAGCAGTCCGATTTAAATCGTTGGCAAAACTGAATAAATAGTGGATAAAGTGTTACAATGTAAGCGCTTATTGGTACAAGAGACGTATTTGTCAGTGTTCTTTACCTGACAGGAAATATGAGCTTACTTTGGAGGACTATAAAGTTGTTGTTGTCATTGTTCGACTAAAGGAAATGCTTTGAGTAATTACATCTATTGCTCAAACTGTCACAGGACTACCTTCCACTGAATGCTCATCAGCTCAGTCTGAGTCAGCGTTCAATTTCTCACTTACAGAAACAGGAGTATCAAGTACTGGTGTACCATCAGAATCTGAAGCAAGTACCCCAGGAAAGACTTCTTCTCCAGGAGGACCTACAGCTAAATCGAGTGCAATAACAGGATCGCAATTCCAGTCCACTGCACGAAGTGAAGGGACATCCGCACAACCTGGACCATCGACCTCTGGTCCTCCAGCACCACCAGGAGCAACCTCTGTAGGCACCGTTCCCACTCCGACAATATCAAGCACTGGCAAATCATTCTCTTTAAGCGGAATATCTTCAGCATCAACAACTCAACCAAGTAAGGAGCATTTTTTATGATTGTTTCATATTCAAATGGCTGTCGCCAAAAATAAAGTTTAATTCAAAAGGTGTATTATTCTGTGAAAAAAAACAAAACAAAACAGTTTAGATGATGATTGATTAATAAGAAAAAAGACATCCTGTTAGGAAAATTAAATTGTTTACGCATGTTTTCATATGTGCAGCGTACGATATGGAAACAGTGTAGAAGAAATTCAAAGGTGATAATTCCATTCCTGTCCTTTCTTCCTGTTTTTCTTGGTAATAAATCGAAAAGAATGTCCATATAAGTTGTAAGTACGACATTTTCGAATAACGATCTTGCAAGATTACTTCCTTACCTATTTCTGTTTAATTGGGTCTCGTGTTGAAGGCTTTTGGGGCCAGATCTTTACAACTATCCATACAAATTCGGAAGACCCAGAAGTGTATTGCTTGGAAGTGCTTTGCAACGGGTAACAAGTTAGATGTTACAATTGTGTGCTGTCAGAATCGATGTCATGATATTGCCGAGGTTGCATAAGGTTTAACAAATAAACTAAAGAGTTGCTAAATGACTGTTGCATGTATCAATGGATAACGTGAGGAAATAAAGAAAATGTCCAGTCTTAGACGAAAGCTATGTTATTGCTAGTAAGAATTGTCTTATGCAATCTAAAGAAAGTAGAGTTGCTTAAAAATTTTAGTTCTTGTTTGGAGTTGATAAACTAGGTTATAAGCTCAGTCAAATGAAAAAAAAAAATATGGGATGAAACAAACACTTTTGATCGATATGAAAGCGTAGAGGAGGTTTGGAACAAAGGAACTTAATTTTCAAATGTACACAGTCGATTGCAGAAGCCATATATTTACTCCCTGTGAAAAGAATTGGGTATGTAACGCCACAGAGCCGTTCACTTTCACTTTTCTATCTGCATATTTCTTCGTTTTAAAGTTATATGATTACATGCAAGCGTCCAGTTTAAAGGATATTCCTTTTGATATTCTACAGAGCAATGTGAACGTCGTAATATTACCTCACCAGAGGTAGATGGTGTTAGCATCAGTAGTGAAGGCTTTGATGGTGATGTTGATAATCTATTGAGCGGAGATGAGGTGACCATTTCTGGAATAGAACCCGAGGCAGTGCTTACTATCACATTTAACGAGCCAGAAGTTGTCATGGATTTAATATTAAGCTTTACCTACATAGAGTCAGTAACTGTGGTGTTCATAACAGAAAGTGGGGAAGAAGTTCCGAAGGTAAATTAGTAACATCTTATTTTGCCACTGTGACAAAAATAAGGTGATTTATGTATTACTATTTCTCTTTTTATTGTTATCGAGTAGAAAGAGCAGCAACTATGACATTCTAGATCAGGCTTGATATCTAGATATTGATTGTTTGATGCTATGACAAATTGTAACAACTATACTCACATGCATATAAAATGACCAGAGAAAACGGATGAAATGATCAGCAACCCTGCTCTTGTATGGTACACATTTATATAAAACACAGGGCTACCTAAGTCACTCTTAATCTGTATTCGGCCATCACGCATTCCCTTCATTTTGCTGTGTCGAGAATAAACAGTCTTTGTTTTGAAATTCGACTTGAGTATTTTCGAGAAACTGAAGTGGAATCTTAATGATATTTTCCTGAATGAGAAGGATCATGCGTTTTCCTGCTACATTAAGAAAGACGGAGTTTTACATGTTTGGCATTTCTTTTTATCATTCTTGTTATTTCCAGTGTAACGAAATAATGCTCCGGATTTGCAACTACTTACCCAATTTATAGCTGCCTCTTTGTATCTTCATTATTTGCCATTTTCGTGAATAGTCAAAGTTTTAGATAGGGTATCCGAAGTTAAACGATATTAGATATTTTATCATCAGTTGACTTGTATTGCAGGATTTTGTTGTGGAGAATCCAGAAGAGACTTCAACGATAAACGCATTGTTGCCCGAAGTTTCTGCAGAACCAATTGAAAAGATTTTAATCCGTGATATTAGTGTGACAGAAAGTGTTCCAGAGGGTGAAGAGCCCACAGCATCTGTCGTGTCTTTGACAGTGTGTGTGAAGCCTAAAGGTAATCTGAAATTCTACTGTCTGAGGGTAGTATTTTGTCGCATGTATTTATTTGGAAACAGTGTTTGTGGTATATTTCAAATTTCCGGCTGAAAGTTCAACATTTCTAACAGATTTTAGCAGCTGAGTGTCTTTATGTAACACTAACAATACTTTCTGCAATGTGGCATTTAGGATCTTGTATAGTTGGCATTTGAGATAAGATTGAATTAAAAGAGTCTAGAAAAAAGTTATTAAGCTAATCTTTGGCGAGTTGATAACATATTTTGATGGACGAGTTTAATACAATTTTACCTAAAATGCAAAAGAGTGTCAGATTCTTTTAAAACAATCACATAGCTGTATATCGATCGAAAACTATAGATCATGCTGTAATAAAACACAGGCCTTCATGTACATTGTGTATTAAAATTTACATGAAGCGCTTCGCTTTGTTGAAAGATACATTACGGACGAAAACTAGTTTCAAAGAAAGTTGCATATGATAATTTTGCTTTGAACTAAACATGATAAAATTTCCAGCTTTGTCACGTCCGACTACGTGATATTGTCGTGGTCAAATAAAAATGAAGATCAGAGATTAAACTTCACATTCCGAGCAGTCCGATTTAAATCGTTGGCAAAACTGAATAAATAGTGGATAAAGTGTTACAATGTAAGCGCTTATTGGTACAAGAGACGTATTTGTCAGTGTTCTTTACCTGATAGGAAATATGAGCTTACTTTGGAGGACTATAAAGTTGTTGTTGTCATTGTTCGACTAAAGGAAATGCTTTGAGTAATTACATCTATTGTTCAAACTGTCACAGGACTACCTTCCACTGAATGCTCATCAGCTCAGTCTGAGTCAGCGTTCAATTTCTCACTTACAGAAACAGGAGTATCAAGTACTGGTGTACCATCAGAATCTGAAGCAAGTACCCCAGGAAAGACTTCTTCTCCAGGAGGACCTACAGCTAAATCGAGTGCAATAACAGGATCGCAATTCCAGTCCACTGCACGAAGTGAAGGGACATCCGCACAACCTGGACCATCGACCTCTGGTCCTCCAGCACCACCAGGAGCAACCTCTGTAGGCACCGTTCCCACTCCGACAATATCAAGCACTGGCAAATCATTCTCTTTAAGCGGAATATCTTCAGCATCAACAACTCAACCAAGTAAGGAGCATTTTTTATGATTGTTTCATATTCAAATGGCTGTCGCCAAAAATAAAGTTTAATTCAAAAGGTGTATTATTCTGTGAAAAAAAAAAAAAAACAGTTTAGATGATGATTGATTAATAAGAAAAAAGACATCCTGTTAGGAAAATTAAATTGTTTACGCATGTTTTCATATGTGCAGCGTACGATATGGAAACAGTGTAGAAGAAATTCAAAGGTGATAATTCCATTCCTGTCCTTTCTTCCTGTTTTTCTTGGTAATAAATCGAAAAGAATGTCCATATAAGTTGTAAGTACGACATTTTCGAATAACGATCTTGCAAGATTACTTCCTTACCTATTTCTGTTTAATTGGGTCTCGTGTTGAAGGCTTTTGGGGCCATATCTTTACAACTATCCATACAAATTCGGAAGACCCAGAAGTGTATTGCTTGGAAGTGCTTTGCAACGGGTAACAAGTTAGATGTTACAATTGTGTGCTGTCAGAATCGATGTCATGATTTTGCCGAGGTTGCATAAGGTTTAACACAAATAAACTAAAGAGTTGCTAAATGACTGTTGCATGTATCAATGGATAACGTGAAGAAATAAAGAAAATGTCCAGTCTTAGACGAAAGCTATGTTATTGCTAGTAAGAATTGTCTTATGCAATCTAAAGAAAGTAGAGTTGCTTAAAAATTTTAGTTCTTGTTTGGAGTTGATAAACTAGTTTATAAGCTCAGTCAAATGAAAAAAAAATATGGGATGAAACAAACACTTTTGATCGATATGAAAGCGTAGAGGAGGTTTGGAACAAAGGAACTTAATTTTCAAATGTACACAGTCGATTGCAGAAGCCATATATTTACTCCCTGTGAAAAGAATTGGGTATGTAACGCCACAGAGCCGTTCACTTTCACTTTTCTATCTGCATATTTCTTCGTTTTAAAGTTATATGATTACATGCAAGCGTCCAGTTTAAAGGATATTCCTTTTGATATTCTACAGAGCAATGTGAACGTCGTAATATTACCTCACCAGAGGTAGATGGTGTTAGCATCAGTAGTGAAGGCTTTGATGGTGATGTTGATAATCTATTGAGCGGAGATGAGGTGACCATTTCTGGAATAGAACCCGAGGCAGTGCTTACTATCACATTTAACGAGCCAGAAGTTGTCATGGATTTAATATTAAGCTTTACTTACATAGAGTCAGTAACTGTGGTGTTCATAACAGAAAGTGGGGAAGAAGTTCCGAAGGTAAATTAGTAACATCTTATTTTGCCACTGTGACAAAAATAAGGTGATTTATGTATTACTATTTCTCTTTTTATTGTTATCGAGTAGAAAGAGCAGCAACTATGACATTCTAGATCAGGCTTGATATCTAGATATTGATTGTTTGATGCTATGACAAATTGTAACAACTATACTCACATGCATATAAAATGACCAGAGAAAACGGATGAAATGATCAGCAACCCTGCTCTTGTATGGTACACATTTATATAAAACACAGGGCTACCTAAGTCACTCTTAATCTGTATTCGGCCATCACGCATTCCCTTCATTTTGCTGTGTCGAGAATAAACAGTCTTTGTTTTGAAATTCGACTTGAGTATTTTCGAGAAACTGAAGTGGAATCTTAATGATATTTTCCTGAATGAGAAGGATCATGCGTTTTCCTGCTACATTAAGAAAGACGGAGTTTTACATGTTTGGCATTTCTTTTTATCATTCTTGTTATTTCCAGTGTAACGAAATAATGCTCCGGATTTGCAACTACTTACCCAATTTATAGCTGCCTCTTTGTATCTTCATTATTTGCCATTTTCGTGAATAGTCAAAGTTTTAGATAGGGTATCCGAAGTTAAACGATATTAGATATTTTATCATCAGTTGACTTGTATTGCAGGATTTTGTTGTGGAGAATCCAGAAGAGACTTCAACGATAAACGCATTGTTGCCCGAAGTTTCTGCAGAACCAATTGAAAAGATTTTAATCCGTGATATTAGTGTGACAGAAAGTGTTCCAGAGGGTGAAGAGCCCACAGCATCTGTCGTGTCTTTGACAGTGTGTGTGAAGCCTAAAGGTAATCTGAAATTCTACTGTCTGAGGGTAGTATTTTGTCGCATGTATTTATTTGGAAACAGTGTTTGTGGTATATTTCAAATTTCCGGCTGAAAGTTCAACATTTATAACAGATTTTAGCAGCTGAGTGTCTTTATGTAACACTAACAATACTTTCTGCAATGTGGCATTTAGGATCTTGTATAGTTGGCATTTGAGATAAGATTGAATTAAAAGAGTCTAGAAAAAAGTTATTAAGCTAATCTTTGGCGAGTTAATAACATATTTTGATGGACGAGTTTAATACAATTTTACCTAAAATGCAAAAGAGTGTCAGATTCTTTTAAAACAATCACATAGCTGTATATCGATCGAAAACTATAGATCATGCTGTAATAAAACACAGGCCTTCATGTACATTGTGTATTAAAATTTACATGAAGCGCTTCGCTTTGTTGAAAGATACATTACGGACGAAAACTAGTTTCAAAGAAAGTTGCATATGATAATTTTGCTTTGAACTAAACATGATAAAATTTCCAGCTTTGTCACGTCCGACTACGTGATATTGTCGTGGTCAAGTAAAAATGAAGATCAGAGATTAAACTTCACATTCCGAGCAGTCCGATTTAAATCGTTGGCAAAACTGAATAAATAGTGGATAAAGTGTTACAATGTAAGCGCTTATTGGTACAAGAGACGTATTTGTCAGTGTTCTTTACCTGATAGGAAATATGAGCTTACTTTGGAGGACTATAAAGCTGTTGTTGTCATTGTTCGACTAAAGGAAATGCTTTGAGTAATTACATCTATTGCTCAAACTGTCACAGGACTACCTTCCACTGAATGCTCATCAGCTCAGTCTGAGTCAGCGTTCAATTTCTCACTTACAGAAACAGGAGTATCAAGTACTGGTGTACCATCAGAATCTGAAGCAAGTACCCCAGGAAAGACTTCTCCGGGAGGACCTACAGCTAAATCGAGTGCAATAACAGGATCGCAATTCCAGTCCACTGCACGAAGTGAAGGGACATCCGCACAACCTGGACCATCGACCTCTGGTCCTCCAGCACCACCAGGAGCAACCTCTGTAGGCACCGTTCCCACTCCGACAATATCAAGCACTGGCAAATCATTCTCTTTAAGCGGAATATCTTCAGCATCAACAACTCAACCAAGTAAGGAGCATTTTTTATGGTTGTTTCATATTCAAATGGCTGTCGCCAAAAATAAAGTTTAATTCAAAAGGTGTATTATTCTGTGAAAAAAAACAAAACAAAACAGTTTAGATGATGATTGATTAATAAGAAAAAAGACATCCTGTTAGGAAAATTAAATTGTTTACGCATGTTTTCATATGTGCAGCGTACGATATGGAAACAGTGTAGAAGAAATTCAAAGGTGATAATTCCATTCCTGTCCTTTCTTCCTGTTTTTCTTGGTAATAAATCGAAAAGAATGTCCATATAAGTTGTAAGTACGACATTTTCGAATAACGATCTTGCAAGATTACTTCCTTACCTATTTCTGTTTAATTGGGTCTCGTGTTGAAGGCTTTTGGGGCCAGATCTTTACAACTATCCATACAAATTCGGAAGACCCAGAAGTGTATTGCTTGGAAGTGCTTTGCAACGGGTAACAAGTTAGATGTTACAATTGTGTGCTGTCAGAATCGATGTCATGATATTGCCGAGGTTGCATAAGGTTTAACAAATAAACTAAAGAGTTGCTAAATGACTGTTGCATGTATCAATGGATAACGTGAAGAAATAAAGAAAATGTCCAGTCTTAGACGAAAGCTATGTTATTGCTAGTAAGAATTGTCTTATGCAATCTAAAGAAAGTAGAGTTGCTTAAAAATTTTAGTTCTTGTTTGGAGTTGATAAACTAGTTTATAAGCTCAGTCAAATGAAAAAAAAAATATGGGATGAAACAAACACTTTTGATCGATATGAAAGCGTAGAGGAGGTTTGGAACAAAGGAACTTAATTTTCAAATGTACACAGTCGATTGCAGAAGCCATATATTTACTCCCTGTGAAAAGAATTGGGTATGTAACGCCACAGAGCCGTTCACTTTCACTTTTCTATCTGCATATTTCTTCGTTTTAAAGTTATATGATTACATGCAAGCGTCCAGTTTAAAGGATATTCCTTTTGATATTCTACAGAGCAATGTGAACGTCGTAATATTACCTCACCAGAGGTAGATGGTGTTAGCATCAGTAGTGAAGGCTTTGATGGTGATGTTGATAATCTATTGAGCGGAGATGAGGTGACCATTTCTGGAATAGAACCCGAGGCAGTGCTTACTATCACATTTAACGAGCCAGAAGTTGTCATGGATTTCATATTAAGCTTTACCTACATAGAGTCAGTAACTGTGGTGTTCATAACAGAAAGTGGGGAAGAAGTTCCGAAGGTAAATTAGTAACATCTTATTTTGCCACTGTGACAAAAATAAGGTGATTTATGTATTACTATTTCTCTTTTTATTGTTATCGAGTAGAAAGAGCAGCAACTATGACATTCTAGATCAGGCTTGATATCTAGATATTGATTGTTTGATGCTATGACAAATTGTAACAACTATACTCACATGCATATAAAATGACCAGAGAAAACGGATGAAATGATCAGCAACCCTGCTCTTGTATGGTACACATTTATATAAAACACAGGGCTACCTAAGTCACTCTTAATCTGTATTCGGCCATCACGCATTCCCTTCATTTTGCTGTGTCGAGAATAAACAGTCTTTGTTTTGAAATTCGACTTGAGTATTTTCGAGAAACTGAAGTGGAATCTTAATGATATTTTCCTGAATGAGAAGGATCATGCGTTTTCCTGCTACATTAAGAAAGACGGAGTTTTACATGTTTGGCATTTCTTTTTATCATTCTTGTTATTTCCAGTGTAACGAAATAATGCTCCGGATTTGCAACTACTTACCCAATTTATAGCTGCCTCTTTGTATCTTCATTATTTGCCATTTTCGTGAATAGTCAAAGTTTTAGATAGGGTATCCGAAGTTAAACGATATTAGATGTTTTATCATCAGTTGACTTGTATTGCAGGATTTTGTTGTGGAGAATCCAGAAGAGACTTCAACGATAAACGCATTGTTGCCCGAAGTTTCTGCAGAACCAATTGAAAAGATTTTAATCCGTGATATTAGTGTGACAGAAAGTGTTCCAGGGGGTGAAGAGCCCACAGCATCTGTCGTGTCTTTGACAGTGTGTGTGAAGCCTAAAGGTAATCTGAAATTCTACTGTCTGAGGGTAGTATTTTGTCGCATGTATTTATTTGGAAACAGTGTTTGTGGTATATTTCAAATTTCCGGCTGAAAGTTCAACATTTATAACAGATTTTAGCAGCTGAGTGTCTTTATGTAACACTAACAATACTTTCTGCAATGTGGCATTTAGGATCTTGTATAGTTGGCATTTGAGATAAAATTGAATTAAAAGAGTCTAGAAAAAAGTTATTAAGCTAATCTTTGGCGAGTTAATAACATATTTTGATGGACGAGTTTAATACAATTTTACCTAAAATGCAAAAGAGTGTCAGATTCTTTTAAAACAATCACATAGCTGTATATCGATCGAAAACTATAGATCATGCTGTAATAAAACACAGGCCTTCATGTACATTGTGTATTAAAATTTACATGAAGCGCTTCGCTTTGTTGAAAGATACATTACGGACGAAAACTAGTTTCAAAGAAAGTTGCATATGATAATTTTGCCTTGAACTAAACATGATAAAATTTCCAGCTTTGTCACGTCCGACTACGTGATATTGTCGTGGTCAAATAAAAATGAAGATCAGAGATTAAACTTCACATTCCGAGCAGTCCGATTTAAATCGTTGGCAAAACTGAATAAATAGTGGATAAAGTGTTACAATGTAAGCGCTTATTGGTACAAGAGACGTATTTGTCAGTGTTCTTTACCTGATAGGAAATATGAGCTTACTTTGGAGGACTATAAAGTTGTTGTTGTCATTGTTCGACTAAAGGAAATGCTTTGAGTAATTACATCTATTGCTCAAACTGTCACAGGACTACCTTCCACTGAATGCTCATCAGCTCAGTCTGAGTCAGCGTTCAATTTCTCACTTACAGAAACAGGAGTATCAAGTACTGGTGTACCATCAGAATCTGAAGCAAGTACCCCAGGAAAGACTTCTTCTCCAGGAGGACCTACAGCTAAATCGAGTGCAATAACAGGATCGCAATTCCAGTCCACTGCACGAAGTGAAGGGACATCCGCACAACCTGGACCATCGACCTCTGGTCCTCCAGCACCACCAGGAGCAACCTCTGTAGGCACCGTTCCCACTCCGACAATATCAAGCACTGGCAAATCATTCTCTTTAAGCGGAATATCTTCAGCATCAACAACTCAACCAAGTAAGGAGCATTTTTTATGATTGTTTCATATTCAAATGGCTGTCGCCAAAAATAAAGTTTAATTCAAAAGTTGTATTATTCTGTGAAAAAAAAAAAAAAAAAAAAACAGTTTAGATGATGATTGATTAATAAGAAAAAAGACATCCTGTTAGGAAAATTAAATTGTTTACGCATGTTTTCATATGTGCAGCGTACGATATGGAAACAGTGTAGAAGAAATTCAAAGGTGATAATTCCATTCCTGTCCTTTCTTCCTGTTTTTCTTGATAATAAATCGAAAAGAATGTCCATATAAGTTGTAAGTACGACATTTTTGAATAACGATCTTGCAAGATTACTTCCTTACCTATTTCTGTTTAATTGGGTCTCGTGTTGAAGGCTTTTGGGTCCAGATCTTTACAACTATCCATACAAATTCGGAAGACCCAGAAGTGTGTTGCTTGGAAGTGCTTTGCAACGGGTAACAAGTTAGATGTTACAATTGTGTGCTGTCAGAATCGATGTCATGATATTGCCGAGGTTGCATAAGGTTTAACAAATAAACTAAAGAGTTGCTAAATGACTGTTGCATGTATCAATGGATAACGTGAGGAAATAAAGAAAATGTCCAGTCTTAGACGAAAGCTATGTTATTGCTAGTAAGAATTGTCTTATGCAATCTAAAGAAAGTAGAGTTGCTTAAAAATTTTAGTTCTTGTTTGGAGTTGATAAACTAGTTTATAAGCTCAGTCAAATGAAAAAAAAAATATGGGATGAAACAAACACTTTTGATCGATATGAAAGCGTAGAGGAGGTTTGGAACAAAGGAACTTAATTTTCAAATGTACACAGTCGATTGTAGAAGCCATATATTTACTCCCTGTGAAAAGAATTGGGTATGTAACGCCACAGAGCCGTTCACTTTCACTTTTCTATCTGCATATTTCTTCGTTTTAAAGTTATATGATTACATGCAAGTGTCCAGTTTAAAGGATATTCCTTTTGATATTCTACAGAGCAATGTGAACGTCGTAATATTACCTCACCAGAGGTAGATGGTGTTAGCATCAGTAGTGAAGGCTTTGATGGTGATGTTGATAATCTATTGAGCGGAGATGAGGTGACCATTTCTGGAATAGAACCCGAGGCAGTGCTTACTATCACATTTAACGAGCCAGAAGTTGTCATGGATTTAATATTAAGCTTTACCTACATAGAGTCAGTAACTGTGGTGTTCATAACAGAAAGTGGGGAAGAAGTTCCGAAGGTAAATTAGTAACATCTTATTTTGCCACTGTGACAAAAATAAGGTGATTTATGTATTACTATTTCTCTTTTTATTGTTATCGAGTAGAAAGAGCAGCAACTATGACATTCTAGATCAGGCTTGATATCTAGATATTGATTGTTTGATGCTATGACAAGTTGTAACAACTATACTCACATGCATATAAAATGACCAGAGAAAATGGATGAAATGATCAGCAACCCTGCTCTTGTATGGTACACATTTATATAAAACACAGGGCTACCTAAGTCACTCTTAATCTGTATTCGGCCATCACGCATTCCCTTCATTTTGCTGTGTCGAGAATAAGCAGTCTTTGTTTTGAAATTCGACTTGAGTATTTTCGAGAAACTGAAGTGGAATCTTAATGATATTTTCCTGAATGAGAAGGATCATGCGTTTTCCTGCTACATTAAGAAAGACGGAGTTTTACATGTTTGGCATTTCTTTTTATCATTCTTGTTATTTCCAGTGTAACGAAATAATGCTCCGGATTTGCAACTACTTACCCAATTTATAGCTGCCTCTTTGTATCTTCATTATTTGCCATTTTCGTGAATAGTCAAAGTTTTAGATAGGGTATCCGAAGTTAAACGATATTAGATATTTTATCATCAGTTGACTTGTATTGCAGGATTTTGTTGTGGAGAATCCAGAAGAGACTTCAACGATAAACGCATTGTTGCCCGAAGTTTCTGCAGAACCAATTGAAAAGATTTTAATCCGTGATATTAGTGTGACAGAAAGTGTTCCAGAGGGTGAAGAGCCCACAGCATCTGTCGTGTCTTTGACAGTGTGTGTGAAGCCTAAAGGTAATCTGAAATTCTACTGTCTGAGGGTAGTATTTTGTCGCATGTATTTATTTGGAAACAGTGTTTGTGGTATATTTCAAATTTCCGGCTGAAAGTTCAACATTTCTAACAGATTTTAGCAGCTGAGTGTCTTTATGTAACACTAACAATACTTTCTGCAATGTGGCATTTAGGATCTTGTATAGTTGGCATTTGAGATAAAATTGAATTAAAAGAGTCTAGAAAAAAGTTATTAAGCTAATCTTTGGCGAGTTAATAACATATTTTGATGGACGAGTTTAATACAATTTTACCTAAAATGCAAAAGAGTGTCAGATTCTTTTAAAACAATCACATAGCTGTATATCGATCGAAAACTATAGATCATGCTGTAATAAAACACAGGCCTTCATGTACATTGTGTATTAAAATTTACATGAAGCGCTTCGCTTTGTTGAAAGATACATTACGGACGAAAACTAGTTTCAAAGAAAGTTGCATATGATAATTTTGCTTTGAACTAAACATGATAAAATTTCCAGCTTTGTCACGTCCGACTACGTGATATTGTCGTGGTCAAATAAAAATGAAGATCAGAGATTAAACTTCACATTCCGAGCAGTCCGATTTAAATCGTTGGCAAAACTGAATAAATAGTGGATAAAGTGTTACAATGTAAGCGCTTATTGGTACAAGAGACGTATTTGTCAGTGTTCTTTACCTGATAGGAAATATGAGCTTACTTTGGAGGACTATAAAGTTGTTGTTGTCATTGTTCGACTAAAGGAAATGCTTTGAGTAATTACATCTATTGCTCAAACTGTCACAGGACTACCTTCCACTGAATGCTCATCAGCTCAGTCTGAGTCAGCGTTCAATTTCTCACTTACAGAAACAGGAGTATCAAGTACTGGTGTACCATCAGAATCTGAAGCAAGTACCCCAGGAAAGACTTCTTCTCCAGGAGGACCTACAGCTAAATCGAGTGCAATAACAGGATCGCAATTCCAGTCCACTGCACGAAGTGAAGGGACATCCGCACAACCTGGACCATCGACCTCTGGTCCTCCAGCACCACCAGGAGCAACCTCTGTAGGCACCGTTCCCACTCCGACAATATCAAGCACTGGCAAATCATTCTCTTTAAGCGGAATATCTTCAGCATCAACAACTCAACCAAGTAAGGAGCATTTTTTATGATTGTTTCATATTCAAATGGCTGTCGCCAAAAATAAAGTTTAATTCAAAAGGTGTATTATTCTGTGAAAAAAAAAAAAAAAAAAACAGTTTAGATGATGATTGATTAATAAGAAAAAAGACATCCTGTTAGGAAAATTAAATTGTTTACGCATGTTTTCATATGTGCAGCGTACGATATGGAAACAGTGTAGAAGAAATTCAAAGGTGATAATTCCATTCCTGTCCTTTCTTCCTGTTTTTCTTGGTAATAAATCGAAAAGAATGTCCATATAAGTTGTAAGTACGACATTTTCGAATATCGATCTTGCAAGATTACTTCCTTACCTATTTCTGTTTAATTGGGTCTCGTGTTGAAGGCTTTTGGGGCCAGATCTTTACAACTATCCATACAAATTCGGAAGACCCAGAAGTGTATTGCTTGGAAGTGCTTTGCAACGGGTAACAAGTTAGATGTTACAATTGTGTGCTGTCAGAATCGATGTCATGATATTGCCGAGGTTGCATAAGGTTTAACAAATAAACTAAAGAGTTGCTAAATGACTGTTGCATGTATCAATGGATAACGTGAGGAAATAAAGAAAATGTCCAGTCTTAGACGAAAGCTATGTTATTGCTAGTAAGAATTGTCTTATGCAATCTTAAGAAAGTAGAGTTGCTTAAAAATTTTAGTTCTTGTTTGGAGTTGATAAACTAGTTTATAAGCTCAGTCAAATGAAAAAAAAAATATGGGATGAAACAAACACTTTTGATCGATATGAAAGCGTAGAGGAGGTTTGGAACAAAGGAACTTAATTTTCAAATGTACACAGTCGATTGCAGAAGCCATATATTTACTCCCTGTGAAAAGAATTGGGTATGTAACGCCACAGAGCCGTTCACTTTCACTTTTCTATCTGCATATTTCTTCGTTTTAAAGTTATATGATTACATGCAAGTGTCCAGTTTAAAGGATATTCCTTTTGATATTCTACAGAGCAATGTGAACGTCGTAATATTACCTCACCAGAGGTAGATGGTGTTAGCATCAGTAGTGAAGGCTTTGATGGTGATGTTGATAATCTATTGAGCGGAGATGAGGTGACCATTTCTGGAATAGAACCCGAGGCAGTGCTTACTATCACATTTAACGAGCCAGAAGTTGTCATGGATTTCATATTAAGCTTTACCTACATAGAGTCAGTAACTGTGGTGTTCATAACAGAAAGTGGGGAAGAAGTTCCGAAGGTAAATTAGTAACATCTTATTTTGCCACTGTGACAAAAATAAGGTGATTTATGTATTACTATTTCTCTTTTTATTGTTATCGAGTAGAAAGAGCAGCAACTATGACATTCTAGATCAGGCTTGATATCTAGATATTGATTGTTTGATGCTATGACAAATTGTAACAACTATACTCACATGCATATAAAATGACCAGAGAAAACGGATGAAATGATCAGCAACCCTGCTCTTGTATGGTACACATTTATATAAAACACAGGGCTACCTAAGTCACTCTTAATCTGTATTCGGCCATCACGCATTCCCTTCATTTTGCTGTGTCGAGAATAAACAGTCTTTGTTTTGAAATTCGACTTGAGTATTTTCGAGAAACTGAAGTGGAATCTTAATGATATTTTCCTGAATGAGAAGGATCATGCGTTTTCCTGCTACATTAAGAAAGACGGAGTTTTACATGTTTGGCATTTCTTTTTATCATTCTTGTTATTTCCAGTGTAACGAAATAATGCTCCGGATTTGCAACTACTTACCCAATTTATAGCTGCCTCTTTGTATCTTCATTATTTGCCATTTTCGTGAATAGTCAAAGTTTTAGATAGGGTATCCGAAGTTAAACGATATTAGATATTTTATCATCAGTTGACTTGTATTGCAGGATTTTGTTGTGGAGAATCCAGAAGAGACTTCAACGATAAACGCATTGTTGCCCGAAGTTTCTGCAGAACCAATTGAAAAGATTTTAATCCGTGATATTAGTGTGACAGAAAGTGTTCCAGAGGGTGAAGAGCCCACAGCATCTGTCGTGTCTTTGACAGTGTGTGTGAAGCCTAAAGGTAATCTGAAATTCTACTGTCTGAGGGTAGTATTTTGTCGCATGTATTTATTTGGAAACAGTGTTTGTGGTATATTTCAAATTTCCGGCTGAAAGTTCAACATTTATAACAGATTTTAGCAGCTGAGTGTCTTTATGTAACACTAACAATACTTTCTGCAATGTGGCATTTAGGATCTTGTATAGTTGGCATTTGAGATAAGATTGAATTAAAAGAGTCTAGAAAAAAGTTATTAAGCTAATCTTTGGCGAGTTAATAACATATTTTGATGGACGAGTTTAATACAATTTTACCTAAAATGCAAAAAAGTGTCAGATTCTTTTAAAACAATCACATAGCTGTATATCGATCGAAAACTATAGATCATGCTGTAATAAAACACAGGCCTTCATGTACATTGTGTATTAAAATTTACATGAAGCGCTTCGCTTTGTTGAAAGATACATTACGGACGAAAACTAGTTTCAAAGAAAGTTGCATATGATAATTTTGCTTTGAACTAAACATGATAAAATTTCCAGCTTTGTCACGTCCGACTACGTGATATTGTCGTGGTCAAATAAAAATGAAGATCAGAGATTAAACTTCACATTCCGAGCAGTCCGATTTAAATCGTTGGCAAAACTGAATAAATAGTGGATAAAGTGTTACAATGTAAGCGCTTATTGGTACAAGAGACGTATTTGTCAGTGTTCTTTACCTGATAGGAAATATGAGCTTACTTTGGAGGACTATAAAGTTGTTGTTGTCATTGTTCGACTAAAGGAAATGCTTTGAGTAATTACATCTATTGCTCAAACTGTCACAGGACTACCTTCCACTGAATGCTCATCAGCTCAGTCTGAGTCAGCGTTCAATTTCTCACTTACAGAAACAGGAGTATCAAGTACTGGTGTACCATCAGAATCTGAAGCAAGTACCCCAGGAAAGACTTCTTCTCCAGGAGGACCTACAGCTAAATCGAGTGCAATAACAGGATCGCAATTCCAGTCCACTGCACGAAGTGAAGGGACATCCGCACAACCTGGACCATCGACCTCTGGTCCTCCAGCACCACCAGGAGCAACCTCTGTAGGCACCGTTCCCACTCCGACAATATCAAGCACTGGCAAATCATTCTCTTTAAGCGGAATATCTTCAGCATCAACAACTCAACCAAGTAAGGAGCATTTTTTATGATTGTTTCATATTCAAATGGCTGTCGCCAAAATTAAAGTTTAATTCAAAAGGTGTATTATTCTGTGAAAAAAAAAAAAAAAAAAAAACAGTTTAGATGATGATTGATTAATAAGAAAAAAGACATCCTGTTAGGAAAATTAAATTGTTTACGCATGTTTTCATATGTGCAGCGTACGATATGGAAACAGTGTAGAAGAAATTCAAAGGTGATAATTCCATTCCTGTCCTTTCTTCCTGTTTTTCTTGGTAATAAATCGAAAAGAATGTCCATATAAGTTGTAAGTACGACATTTTCGAATAACGATCTTGCAAGATTACTTCCTTACCTATTTCTGTTTAATTGGGTCTCGTGTTGAAGGCTTTTGGGGCCAGATCTTTACAACTATCCATACAAATTCGGAAGACCCAGAAGTGTATTGCTTGGAAGTGCTTTGCAACGGGTAACAAGTTAGATGTTACAATTGTGTGCTGTCAGAATCGATGTCATGATATTGCCGAGGTTGCATAAGGTTTAACAAATAAACTAAAGAGTTGCTAAATGACTGTTGCATGTATCAATGGATAACGTGAGGAAATAAAGAAAATGTCCAGTGTTAGACGAAAGCTATGTTATTGCTAGTAAGAATTGTCTTATGCAATCTTAAGAAAGTAGAGTTGCTTAAAAATTTTAGTTCTTGTTTGGAGTTGATAAACTAGTTTATAAGCTCAGTCAAATGAAAAAAAAAAATATGGGATGAAACAAACACTTTTGATCGATATGAAAGCGTAGAGGAGGTTTGGAACAAAGGAACTTAATTTTCAAATGTACACAGTCGATTGCAGAAGCCATATATTTACTCCCTGTGAAAAGAATTGGGTATGTAACGCCACAGAGCCGTTCACTTTCACTTTTCTATCTGCATATTTCTTCGTTTTAAAGTTATATGATTACATGCAAGTGTCCAGTTTAAAGGATATTCCTTTTGATATTCTACAGAGCAATGTGAACGTCGTAATATTACCTCACCAGAGGTAGATGGTGTTAGCATCAGTAGTGAAGGCTTTGATGGTGATGTTGATAATCTATTGAGCGGAGATGAGGTGACCATTTCTGGAATAGAACCCGAGGCAGTGCTTACTATCACATTTAACGAGCCAGAAGTTGTCATGGATTTCATATTAAGCTTTACCTACATAGAGTCAGTAACTGTGGTGTTCATAACAGAAAGTGGGGAAGAAGTTCCGAAGGTAAATTAGTAACATCTTATTTTGCCACTGTGACAAAAATAAGGTGATTTATGTATTACTATTTCTCTTTTTATTGTTATCGAGTAGAAAGAGCAGCAACTATGACATTCTAGATCAGGCTTGATATCTAGATATTGATTGTTTGATGCTATGACAAATTGTAACAACTATACTCACATGCATATAAAATGACCAGAGAAAACGGATGAAATGATCAGCAACCCTGCTCTTGTATGGTACACATTTATATAAAACACAGGGCTACCTAAGTCACTCTTAATCTGTATTCGGCCATCACGCATTCCCTTCATTTTGCTGTGTCGAGAATAAGCAGTCTTTGTTTTGAAATTCGACTTGAGTATTTTCGAGAAACTGAAGTGGAATCTTAATGATATTTTCCTGAATGAGAAGGATCATGCGTTTTCCTGCTACATTAAGAAAGACGGAGTTTTACATGTTTGGCATTTCTTTTTATCATTCTTGTTATTTCCAGTGTAACGAAATAATGCTCCGGATTTGCAACTACTTACCCAATTTATAGCTGCCTCTTTGTATCTTCATTATTTGCCATTTTCGTGAATAGTCAAAGTTTTAGATAGGGTATCCGAAGTTAAACGATATTAGATATTTTATCATCAGTTGACTTGTATTGCAGGATTTTGTTGTGGAGAATCCAGAAGAGACTTCAACGATAAACGCATTGTTGCCCGAAGTTTCTGCAGAACCAATTGAAAAGATTTTAATCCGTGATATTAGTGTGACAGAAAGTGTTCCAGAGGGTGAAGAGCCCACAGCATCTGTCGTGTCTTTGACAGTGTGTGTGAAGCCTAAAGGTAATCTGAAATTCTACTGTCTGAGGGTAGTATTTTGTCGCATGTATTTATTTGGAAACAGTGTTTGTGGTATATTTCAAATTTCCGGCTGAAAGTTCAACATTTCTAACAGATTTTAGCAGCTGAGTGTCTTTATGTAACACTAACAATACTTTCTGCAATGTGGCATTTAGGATCTTGTATAGTTGGCATTTGAGATAAGATTGAATTAAAAGAGTCTAGAAAAAAGTTATTAAGCTAATCTTTGGCGAGTTAATAACATATTTTGATGGACGAGTTTAATACAATTTTACCTAAAATGCAAAAAAGTGTCAGATTCTTTTAAAACAATCACATAGCTGTATATCGATCGAAAACTATAGATCATGCTGTAATAAAACACAGGCCTTCATGTACATTGTGTATTAAAATTTACATGAAGCGCTTCGCTTTGCTGAAAGATACATTACGGACGAAAACTAGTTTCAAAGAAAGTTGCATATGATAATTTTGCTTTGAACTAAACATGATAAAATTTCCAGCTTTGTCACGTCCGACTACGTGATATTGTCGTGGTCAAATAAAAATGAAGATCAGAGATTAAACTTCACATTCCGAGCAGTCCGATTTAAATCGTTGGCAAAACTGAATAAATAGTGGATAAAGTGTTACAATGTAAGCGCTTATTGGTACAAGAGACGTATTTGTCAGTGTTCTTTACCTGATAGGAAATATGAGCTTACTTTGGAGGACTATAAAGTTGTTGTTGTCATTGTTCGACTAAAGGAAATGCTTTGAGTAATTACATCTATTGCTCAAACTGTCACAGGACTACCTTCCACTGAATGCTCATCAGCTCAGTCTGAGTCAGCGTTCAATTTCTCACTTACAGAAACAGGAGTATCAAGTACTGGTGTACCATCAGAATCTGAAGCAAGTACCCCAGGAAAGACTTCTTCTCCAGGAGGACCTACAGCTAAATCGAGTGCAATAACAGGATCGCAATTCCAGTCCACTGCACGAAGTGAAGGGACATCCGCACAACCTGGACCATCGACCTCTGGTCCTCCAGCACCACCAGGAGCAACCTCTGTAGGCACCGTTCCCACTCCGACAATATCAAGCACTGGCAAATCATTCTCTTTAAGCGGAATATCTTCAGCATCAACAACTCAACCAAGTAAGGAGCATTTTTTATGATTGTTTCATATTCAAATGGCTGTCGCCAAAATTAAAGTTTAATTCAAAAGGTGTATTATTCTGTGAAAAAAAAAAAAAAAAAAACAGTTTAGATGATGATTGATTAATAAGAAAAAAGACATCCTGTTAGGAAAATTAAATTGTTTACGCATGTTTTCATATGTGCAGCGTACGATATGGAAACAGTGTAGAAGAAATTCAAAGGTGATAATTCCATTCCTGTCCTTTCTTCCTGTTTTTCTTGGTAATAAATCGAAAAGAATGTCCATATAAGTTGTAAGTACGACATTTTCGAATAACGATCTTGCAAGATTACTTCCTTACCTATTTCTGTTTAATTGGGTCTCGTGTTGAAGGCTTTTGGGGCCAGATCTTTACAACTATCCATACAAATTCGGAAGACCCAGAAGTGTATTGCTTGGAAGTGCTTTGCAACGGGTAACAAGTTAGATGTTACAATTGTGTGCTGTCAGAATCGATGTCATGATATTGCCGAGGTTGCATAAGGTTTAACAAATAAACTAAAGAGTTGCTAAATGACTGTTGCATGTATCAATGGATAACGTGAGGAAATAAAGAAAATGTCCAGTGTTAGACGAAAGCTATGTTATTGCTAGTAAGAATTGTCTTATGCAATCTTAAGAAAGTAGAGTTGCTTAAAAATTTTAGTTCTTGTTTGGAGTTGATAAACTAGTTTATAAGCTCAGTCAAATGAAAAAAAAAAATATGGGATGAAACAAACACTTTTGATCGATATGAAAGCGTAGAGGAGGTTTGGAACAAAGGAACTTAATTTTCAAATGTACACAGTCGATTGCATAAGCCATATATTTACTCCCTGTGAAAAGAATTGGGTATGTAACGCCACAGAGCCGTTCACTTTCACTTTTCTATCTGCATATTTCTTCGTTTTAAAGTTATATGATTACATGCAAGTGTCCAGTTTAAAGGATATTCCTTTTGATATTCTACAGAGCAATGTGAACGTCGTAATATTACCTCACCAGAGGTAGATGGTGTTAGCATCAGTAGTGAAGGCTTTGATGGTGATGTTGATAATCTATTGAGCGGAGATGAGGTGACCATTTCTGGAATAGAACCCGAGGCAGTGCTTACTATCACATTTAACGAGCCAGAAGTTGTCATGGATTTCATATTAAGCTTTACCTACATAGAGTCAGTAACTGTGGTGTTCATAACAGAAAGTGGGGAAGAAGTTCCGAAGGTAAATTAGTAACATCTTATTTTGCCACTGTGACAAAAATAAGGTGATTTATGTATTACTATTTCTCTTTTTATTGTTATCGAGTAGAAAGAGCAGCAACTATGACATTCTAGATCAGGCTTGATATCTAGATATTGATTGTTTGATGCTATGACAAATTGTAACAACTATACTCACATGCATATAAAATGACCAGAGAAAACGGATGAAATGATCAGCAACCCTGCTCTTGTATGGTACACATTTATATAAAACACAGGGCTACCTAAGTCACTCTTAATCTGTATTCGGCCATCACGCATTCCCTTCATTTTGCTGTGTCGAGAATAAACAGTCTTTGTTTTGAAATTCGACTTGAGTATTTTCGAGAAACTGAAGTGGAATCTTAATGATATTTTCCTGAATGAGAAGGATCATGCGTTTTCCTGCTACATTAAGAAAGACGGAGTTTTACATGTTTGGCATTTCTTTTTATCATTCTTGTTATTTCCAGTGTAACGAAATAATGCTCCGGATTTGCAACTACTTACCCAATTTATAGCTGCCTCTTTGTATCTTCATTATTTGCCATTTTCGTGAATAGTCAAAGTTTTAGATAGGGTATCCGAAGTTAAACGATATTAGATATTTTATCATCAGTTGACTTGTATTGCAGGATTTTGTTGTGGAGAATCCAGAAGAGACTTCAACGATAAACGCATTGTTGCCCGAAGTTTCTGCAGAACCAATTGAAAAGATTTTAATCCGTGATATTAGTGTGACAGAAAGTGTTCCAGAGGGTGAAGAGCCCACAGCATCTGTCGTGTCTTTGACAGTGTGTGTGAAGCCTAAAGGTAATCTGAAATTCTACTGTCTGAGGGTAGTATTTTGTCGCATGTATTTATTTGGAAACAGTGTTTGTGGTATATTTCAAATTTCCGGCTGAAAGTTCAACATTTATAACAGATTTTAGCAGCTGAGTGTCTTTATGTAACACTAACAATACTTTCTGCAATGTGGCATTTAGGATCTTGTATAGTTGGCATTTGAGATAAGATTGAATTAAAAGAGTCTAGAAAAAAGTTATTAAGCTAATCTTTGGCGAGTTAATAACATATTTTGATGGACGAGTTTAATACAATTTTACCTAAAATGCAAAAAAGTGTCAGATTCTTTTAAAACAATCACATAGCTGTATATCGATCGAAAACTATAGATCATGCTGTAATAAAACACAGGCCTTCATGTACATTGTGTATTAAAATTTACATGAAGCGCTTCGCTTTGTTGAAAGATACATTACGGACGAAAACTAGTTTCAAAGAAAGTTGCATATGATAATTTTGCTTTGAACTAAACATGATAAAATTTCCAGCTTTGTCACGTCCGACTACGTGATATTGTCGTGGTCAAATAAAAATGAAGATCAGAGATTAAACTTCACATTCCGAGCAGTCCGATTTAAATCGTTGGCAAAACTGAATAAATAGTGGATAAAGTGTTACAATGTAAGCGCTTATTGGTACAAGAGACGTATTTGTCAGTGTTCTTTACCTGATAGGAAATATGAGCTTACTTTGGAGGACTATAAAGTTGTTGTTGTCATTGTTCGACTAAAGGAAATGCTTTGAGTAATTACATCTATTGCTCAAACTGTCACAGGACTACCTTCCACTGAATGCTCATCAGCTCAGTCTGAGTCAGCGTTCAATTTCTCACTTACAGAAACAGGAGTATCAAGTACTGGTGTACCATCAGAATCTGAAGCAAGTACCCCAGGAAAGACTTCTTCTCCAGGAGGACCTACAGCTAAATCGAGTGCAATAACAGGATCGCAATTCCAGTCCACTGCACGAAGTGAAGGGACATCCGCACAACCTGGACCATCGACCTCTGGTCCTCCAGCACCACCAGGAGCAACCTCTGTAGGCACCGTTCCCACTCCGACAATATCAAGCACTGGCAAATCATTCTCTTTAAGCGGAATATCTTCAGCATCAACAACTCAACCAAGTAAGGAGCATTTTTTATGATTGTTTCATATTCAAATGGCTGTCGCCAAAATTAAAGTTTAATTCAAAAGGTGTATTATTCTGTGAAAAAAAAAAAAAAAAAAAAAACAGTTTAGATGATGATTGATTAATAAGAAAAAAGACATCCTGTTAGGAAAATTAAATTGTTTACGCATGTTTTCATATGTGCAGCGTACGATATGGAAACAGTGTAGAAGAAATTCAAAGGTGATAATTCCATTCCTGTCCTTTCTTCCTGTTTTTCTTGGTAATAAATCGAAAAGAATGTCCATATAAGTTGTAAGTACGACATTTTCGAATAACGATCTTGCAAGATTACTTCCTTACCTATTTCTGTTTAATTGGGTCTCGTGTTGAAGGCTTTTGGGGCCAGATCTTTACAACTATCCATACAAATTCGGAAGACCCAGAAGTGTATTGCTTGGAAGTGCTTTGCAACGGGTAACAAGTTAGATGTTACAATTGTGTGCTGTCAGAATCGATGTCATGATATTGCCGAGGTTGCATAAGGTTTAACAAATAAACTAAAGAGTTGCTAAATGACTGTTGCATGTATCAATGGATAACGTGAGGAAATAAAGAAAATGTCCAGTGTTAGACGAAAGCTATGTTATTGCTAGTAAGAATTGTCTTATGCAATCTTAAGAAAGTAGAGTTGCTTAAAAATTTTAGTTCTTGTTTGGAGTTGATAAACTAGTTTATAAGCTCAGTCAAATGAAAAAAAAAAATATGGGATGAAACAAACACTTTTGATCGATATGAAAGCGTAGAGGAGGTTTGGAACAAAGGAACTTAATTTTCAAATGTACACAGTCGATTGCAGAAGCCATATATTTACTCCCTGTGAAAAGAATTGGGTATGTAACGCCACAGAGCCGTTCACTTTCACTTTTCTATCTGCATATTTCTTCGTTTTAAAGTTATATGATTACATGCAAGTGTCCAGTTTAAAGGATATTCCTTTTGATATTCTACAGAGCAATGTGAACGTCGTAATATTACCTCACCAGAGGTAGATGGTGTTAGCATCAGTAGTGAAGGCTTTGATGGTGATGTTGATAATCTATTGAGCGGAGATGAGGTGACCATTTCTGGAATAGAACCCGAGGCAGTGCTTACTATCACATTTAACGAGCCAGAAGTTGTCATGGATTTCATATTAAGCTTTACCTACATAGAGTCAGTAACTGTGGTGTTCATAACAGAAAGTGGGGAAGAAGTTCCGAAGGTAAATTAGTAACATCTTATTTTGCCACTGTGACAAAAATAAGGTGATTTATGTATTACTATTTCTCTTTTTATTGTTATCGAGTAGAAAGAGCAGCAACTATGACATTCTAGATCAGGCTTGATATCTAGATATTGATTGTTTGATGCTATGACAAATTGTAACAACTATACTCACATGCATATAAAATGACCAGAGAAAACGGATGAAATGATCAGCAACCCTGCTCTTGTATGGTACACATTTATATAAAACACAGGGCTACCTAAGTCACTCTTAATCTGTATTCGGCCATCACGCATTCCCTTCATTTTGCTGTGTCGAGAATAAACAGTCTTTGTTTTGAAATTCGACTTGAGTATTTTCGAGAAACTGAAGTGGAATCTTAATGATATTTTCCTGAATGAGAAGGATCATGCGTTTTCCTGCTACATTAAGAAAGACGGAGTTTTACATGTTTGGCATTTCTTTTTATCATTCTTGTTATTTCCAGTGTAACGAAATAATGCTCCGGATTTGCAACTACTTACCCAATTTATAGCTGCCTCTTTGTATCTTCATTATTTGCCATTTTCGTGAATAGTCAAAGTTTTAGATAGGGTATCCGAAGTTAAACGATATTAGATATTTTATCATCAGTTGACTTGTATTGCAGGATTTTGTTGTGGAGAATCCAGAAGAGACTTCAACGATAAACGCATTGTTGCCCGAAGTTTCTGCAGAACCAATTGAAAAGATTTTAATCCGTGATATTAGTGTGACAGAAAGTGTTCCAGAGGGTGAAGAGCCCACAGCATCTGTCGTGTCTTTGACAGTGTGTGTGAAGCCTAAAGGTAATCTGAAATTCTACTGTCTGAGGGTAGTATTTTGTCGCATGTATTTATTTGGAAACAGTGTTTGTGGTATATTTCAAATTTCCGGCTGAAAGTTCAACATTTATAACAGATTTTAGCAGCTGAGTGTCTTTATGTAACACTAACAATACTTTCTGCAATGTGGCATTTAGGATCTTGTATAGTTGGCATTTGAGATAAGATTGAATTAAAAGAGTCTAGAAAAAAGTTATTAAGCTAATCTTTGGCGAGTTAATAACATATTTTGATGGACGAGTTTAATACAATTTTACCTAAAATGCAAAAAAGTGTCAGATTCTTTTAAAACAATCACATAGCTGTATATCGATCGAAAACTATAGATCATGCTGTAATAAAACACAGGCCTTCATGTACATTGTGTATTAAAATTTACATGAAGCGCTTCGCTTTGCTGAAAGATACATTACGGACGAAAACTAGTTTCAAAGAAAGTTGCATATGATAATTTTGCTTTGAACTAAACATGATAAAATTTCCAGCTTTGTCACGTCCGACTACGTGATATTGTCGTGGTCAAATAAAAATGAAGATCAGAGATTAAACTTCACATTCCGAGCAGTCCGATTTAAATCGTTGGCAAAACTGAATAAATAGTGGATAAAGTGTTACAATGTAAGCGCTTATTGGTACAAGAGACGTATTTGTCAGTGTTCTTTACCTGATAGGAAATATGAGCTTACTTTGGAGGACTATAAAGTTGTTGTTGTCATTGTTCGACTAAAGGAAATGCTTTGAGTAATTACATCTATTGCTCAAACTGTCACAGGACTACCTTCCACTGAATGCTCATCAGCTCAGTCTGAGTCAGCGTTCAATTTCTCACTTACAGAAACAGGAGTATCAAGTACTGGTGTACCATCAGAATCTGAAGCAAGTACCCCAGGAAAGACTTCTTCTCCAGGAGGACCTACAGCTAAATCGAGTGCAATAACAGGATCGCAATTCCAGTCCACTGCACGAAGTGAAGGGACATCCGCACAACCTGGACCATCGACCTCTGGTCCTCCAGCACCACCAGGAGCAACCTCTGTAGGCACCGTTCCCACTCCGACAATATCAAGCACTGGCAAATCATTCTCTTTAAGCGGAATATCTTCAGCATCAACAACTCAACCAAGTAAGGAGCATTTTTTATGATTGTTTCATATTCAAATGGCTGTCGCCAAAATTAAAGTTTAATTCAAAAGGTGTATTATTCTGTGAAAAAAAAAAAAAAAAAAAAAAAAAAAACAGTTTAGATGATGATTGATTAATAAGAAAAAAGACATCCTGTTAGGAAAATTAAATTGTTTACGCATGTTTTCATATGTGCAGCGTACGATATGGAAACAGTGTAGAAGAAATTCAAAGGTGATAATTCCATTCCTGTCCTTTCTTCCTGTTTTTCTTGGTAATAAATCGAAAAGAATGTCCATATAAGTTGTAAGTACGACATTTTCGAATAACGATCTTGCAAGATTACTTCCTTACCTATTTCTGTTTAATTGGGTCTCGTGTTGAAGGCTTTTGGGGCCAGATCTTTACAACTATCCATACAAATTCGGAAGACCCAGAAGTGTATTGCTTGGAAGTGCTTTGCAACGGGTAACAAGTTAGATGTTACAATTGTGTGCTGTCAGAATCGATGTCATGATATTGCCGAGGTTGCATAAGGTTTAACAAATAAACTAAAGAGTTGCTAAATGACTGTTGCATGTATCAATGGATAACGTGAGGAAATAAAGAAAATGTCCAGTGTTAGACGAAAGCTATGTTATTGCTAGTAAGAATTGTCTTATGCAATCTTAAGAAAGTAGAGTTGCTTAAAAATTTTAGTTCTTGTTTGGAGTTGATAAACTAGTTTATAAGCTCAGTCAAATGAAAAAAAAAAATATGGGATGAAACAAACACTTTTGATCGATATGAAAGCGTAGAGGAGGTTTGGAACAAAGGAACTTAATTTTCAAATGTACACAGTCGATTGCATAAGCCATATATTTACTCCCTGTGAAAAGAATTGGGTATGTAACGCCACAGAGCCGTTCACTTTCACTTTTCTATCTGCATATTTCTTCGTTTTAAAGTTATATGATTACATGCAAGTGTCCAGTTTAAAGGATATTCCTTTTGATATTCTACAGAGCAATGTGAACGTCGTAATATTACCTCACCAGAGGTAGATGGTGTTAGCATCAGTAGTGAAGGCTTTGATGGTGATGTTGATAATCTATTGAGCGGAGATGAGGTGACCATTTCTGGAATAGAACCCGAGGCAGTGCTTACTATCACATTTAACGAGCCAGAAGTTGTCATGGATTTCATATTAAGCTTTACCTACATAGAGTCAGTAACTGTGGTGTTCATAACAGAAAGTGGGGAAGAAGTTCCGAAGGTAAATTAGTAACATCTTATTTTGCCACTGTGACAAAAATAAGGTGATTTATGTATTACTATTTCTCTTTTTATTGTTATCGAGTAGAAAGAGCAGCAACTATGACATTCTAGATCAGGCTTGATATCTAGATATTGATTGTTTGATGCTATGACAAATTGTAACAACTATACTCACATGCATATAAAATGACCAGAGAAAACGGATGAAATGATCAGCAACCCTGCTCTTGTATGGTACACATTTATATAAAACACAGGGCTACCTAAGTCACTCTTAATCTGTATTCGGCCATCACGCATTCCCTTCATTTTGCTGTGTCGAGAATAAACAGTCTTTGTTTTGAAATTCGACTTGAGTATTTTCGAGAAACTGAAGTGGAATCTTAATGATATTTTCCTGAATGAGAAGGATCATGCGTTTTCCTGCTACATTAAGAAAGACGGAGTTTTACATGTTTGGCATTTCTTTTTATCATTCTTGTTATTTCCAGTGTAACGAAATAATGCTCCGGATTTGCAACTACTTACCCAATTTATAGCTGCCTCTTTGTATCTTCATTATTTGCCATTTTCGTGAATAGTCAAAGTTTTAGATAGGGTATCCGAAGTTAAACGATATTAGATATTTTATCATCAGTTGACTTGTATTGCAGGATTTTGTTGTGGAGAATCCAGAAGAGACTTCAACGATAAACGCATTGTTGCCCGAAGTTTCTGCAGAACCAATTGAAAAGATTTTAATCCGTGATATTAGTGTGACAGAAAGTGTTCCAGAGGGTGAAGAGCCCACAGCATCTGTCGTGTCTTTGACAGTGTGTGTGAAGCCTAAAGGTAATCTGAAATTCTACTGTCTGAGGGTAGTATTTTGTCGCATGTATTTATTTGGAAACAGTGTTTGTGGTATATTTCAAATTTCCGGCTGAAAGTTCAACATTTATAACAGATTTTAGCAGCTGAGTGTCTTTATGTAACACTAACAATACTTTCTGCAATGTGGCATTTAGGATCTTGTATAGTTGGCATTTGAGATAAGATTGAATTAAAAGAGTCTAGAAAAAAGTTATTAAGCTAATCTTTGGCGAGTTAATAACATATTTTGATGGACGAGTTTAATACAATTTTACCTAAAATGCAAAAAAGTGTCAGATTCTTTTAAAACAATCACATAGCTGTATATCGATCGAAAACTATAGATCATGCTGTAATAAAACACAGGCCTTCATGTACATTGTGTATTAAAATTTACATGAAGCGCTTCGCTTTGCTGAAAGATACATTACGGACGAAAACTAGTTTCAAAGAAAGTTGCATATGATAATTTTGCTTTGAACTAAACATGATAAAATTTCCAGCTTTGTCACGTCCGACTACGTGATATTGTCGTGGTCAAATAAAAATGAAGATCAGAGATTAAACTTCACATTCCGAGCAGTCCGATTTAAATCGTTGGCAAAACTGAATAAATAGTGGATAAAGTGTTACAATGTAAGCGCTTATTGGTACAAGAGACGTATTTGTCAGTGTTCTTTACCTGATAGGAAATATGAGCTTACTTTGGAGGACTATAAAGTTGTTGTTGTCATTGTTCGACTAAAGGAAATGCTTTGAGTAATTACATCTATTGCTCAAACTGTCACAGGACTACCTTCCACTGAATGCTCATCAGCTCAGTCTGAGTCAGCGTTCAATTTCTCACTTACAGAAACAGGAGTATCAAGTACTGGTGTACCATCAGAATCTGAAGCAAGTACCCCAGGAAAGACTTCTTCTCCAGGAGGACCTACAGCTAAATCGAGTGCAATAACAGGATCGCAATTCCAGTCCACTGCACGAAGTGAAGGGACATCCGCACAACCTGGACCATCGACCTCTGGTCCTCCAGCACCACCAGGAGCAACCTCTGTAGGCACCGTTCCCACTCCGACAATATCAAGCACTGGCAAATCATTCTCTTTAAGCGGAATATCTTCAGCATCAACAACTCAACCAAGTAAGGAGCATTTTTTATGATTGTTTCATATTCAAATGACTGTCGCCAAAAATAAAGTTTAATTCAAAAGTTGTATTTTTCTGTGAAAAAAAAAAAAACAGTTTAGATGATGATTGATTAATAAGAAAAAAGACATCCTGTTAGGAAAATTAAATTGTTTACGCATGTTTTCATATGTGCAGCGTACGATATGGAAACAGTGTTGAAGAAATTCAAAGGTGATAAGTCCATTCCTGTCCTTTCTTTCTGTTTTTCTTGGTAATAAATCGAAAAGAATGTCCATATAAGTTGTAAGTACGACATTTTCGAATAACGATCTTGCAAGATTACTTCCTTACCTATTTCTGTTTAATTGGGTCTCGTGTTGAAGGCTTTTGGGGCCATATCTTTACAACTATCCATACAACTTCGGAAGACCCAGAAGTGCATTGCTTGGAAGTGCTTTGCAACGGGTAACAAGTTAGATGTTACAATTGTGTGCTGTCAGAATCGATGTCATGATATTGCCGAGGTTGCATAAGGTTTAACACAAATAAACTAAAGAGTTGCTAAATGACTGTTGCATGTATCAATGGATAACTTGAGGAAATAAAGAAAATGTCCAGTCTTAGACGAAAGCTATGTTATTGCTAGTAAGAATTGTCTTATGCAATCTAAAGAAAATAGAGTTGCTTAAAAATTTTAGTTCTTGTTTGGAATTGATAAACTAGTTTATAAGCTCAGTCAAATAAAAAAAAAATATGGGATGAAACAAACACTTTTGATCGATATGAAAGCGTAGAGGAGGTTTGGAACAAAGGAACTTAATTTTCAAATGTACACAGTCGATTGCAGAAGCCATATATTTACTCTCTGTGAAAAGAATTGGGTATGTAACGCCACAGAGCCGTTCACTTTCACTTTTCTATCTGCATATTTCTTCGTTTTAAAGTGATATGATTACATGAAAGCATCCAGTTTAAAGGATACTCGGTTTGATATTCTACAGAGCAATGTGAACGTCGTAATATTACCTCACCAGAGGTAGATGGTGTTAGCATCAGTAGTGAAGGCTTTGATGGTGATGTTGATAATCTATTGAGCGGAGATGAGGTGAACATTTCTGGAATAGAACCCGAGGCAGTGCTTACTATCACATTTAACGAGCCAGAAGTTGTCATGGATTTCATATTAAGCTTTACCTACATAGAGTCAGTAACTGTGGTGTTCATAACAGAAAGTGGGGAAGAAGTTCCGAAGGTAAATTAGTAACATCTTATTTTTCCACTGTGACAAAAATAAGGTGATTTATGTATTACTATTTCTCTTTTTATTGTTATCGAGTAGAAAGAGCAGCAACTATGACATTCTAGATTAGGCTTGATATCTAGATATTGATTGTTTGATGCTATGACAAATTGTAACAACTATACTCACATGCATATAAAATGACCAGAGAAAACGGATGAAATGATCAGCAGCCCTGCTCTTGTATGGTACACATTTATATAAAACACAGGGCTACCTAAGTCACTCTTAATCTGTATTCGGCTATCATGGATTCCCTTCATTTTGCTGTGTCGAGAATAAGCAGTCTTTGTTTTGAAATTCGACTTGAGTATTTTCGAGAAACTGAAGTGGAATCTTAATGATATTTTCCTGAATGAGAAGGATCATGCGTTTTCCTGCTACATTAAGAAAGACGGAGTTTTACATGTTTGGCATTTCTTTTTACCATTCTTGTTATTTCCAGTGTAACGAAATAATGCTCCGGATTTGCAACTACTTACCCAATTTATAGCTACCTCTTTGTATCTTCATTATTTGCCATTTTCGTGAATAGTCAAAGTTTTAGATAGGGTATCCGAAGTTAAACGATATTAGATATCTTATGATCAGTTGACTTGTATTGCAGGATTTTGTTGTGGAGAATCCAGAAGAGACTTCAACGATAAATGCATTGTTGCCCGAAGTTTCTGAAGAACCAATTGAAAAGATTTTAATCCGTGATATTAGTGTGACAGAAAGTGTTCCCGAGGGTGAAGAGCCCACAGCGTCTATCGTGTCTTTGACAGTGTGTGTGAAGCCTAAAGGTAATCTGAAATTCTACTGTCTGAGGGTAGTATTTTGTCGCATGTATTTATTTGGAAACAGTGTTTGTGGTATATTTCAAATTTCCGGCTGAAAGTTCAACATTTATAACAGATTTGTGCAGCTGAGTGTCTTTATGTAACACTAACAATACTTTCTGCAATGTGGCATTTAGGATCTTGTATAGTTGGCATTTGAGATAAAATTGAATTAAAAGAGTCTAGAAAAAAGTTATTAAGCTAATCTTTGGCGAGTTAATAACATATTTTGATGGACGAGTTTAATACAGTTTTACCTAAAATGCAAAAGAGTGTCAGATTCTTTTAAAACAATCACATAGCTGTATATAGATCGAAAACTATAGATCATGCTGTAATAAAACACAGGCCTTCATGTACATTGTGTATTAAAATTTACATGAAGCGCTTCGCTTTGTTGAAAAATACATTACGGACGAAAACTAGTTTCAAAGAAAGTTGCATATGATAATTTTGCTTTGAACTAAACATGAAAAAATTTCCAGCTTTGTCACGTCCGACTACGTGATATTGTCGTGGTCAAATAAAAATGAAGATCAGAGATTAAACTTCACATTCCGAGCAGTCCGATTTAAATCGTTGGCAAAACTGAATAAATAGTGGATAAAGTGTTACAATGTAAGCGCTTATTGGTACAAGAGACGTATTTGTCAGTGTTCTTTACCTGATAGGAAATATGAGCTTACTTTGGAGGACTATAAAGTTGTTGTTGTCATTGTTCGACTAAAGGAAATGCTTTGAGTAATTACATCTATTGCTCAAACTGTCACAGGACTACCTTCCACTGAATGCTCATCAGCTCAGTCTGAGTCAGCGTTCAATTTCTCACTTACAGAAACAGGAGTATCAAGTACTGGTGTACCATCAGAATCTGAAGCAAGTACCCCAGGAAAGACTTCTTCTCCAGGAGGACCTACAGCTAAATCGAGTGCAATAACAGGATCGCAATTCCAGTCCACTGCACGAAGTGAAGGGACATCCGCACAACCTGGACCATCGACCTCTGGTCCTCCAGCACCACCAGGAGCAACCTCTGTAGGCACCGTTCCCACTCCGACAATATCAAGCAAAGGCAAATCATTCTCTTTAAGCGGAATATCTTCAGCATCAACAACTCAACCAAGTAAGGAGCATTTTTATGATTGTTTCATATTCAAATGGCTGTCGCCAAAAATAAAGTTTAATTCAAAAGGTGTATTATTCTGGGAAAAAAAAAAAAAAAAAAAGTTTAGATGATGATTGATTAATAAGAAAAAAGACATCCTGTTAGGAAAATTAAATTGTTTACGCATGTTTTCATATGTGCAGCGTACGATATGGAAACAGTGTAGAAGAAATTCAAAGGTGATAAGTCCATTCCTGTCCTTTCTTTCTGTTTTTCTTGGTAATAAATCGAAAAGAATGTCCATATAAGTTGTAAGTACGACATTTTCGAATAACGATCTTGCAAGATTACTTCCTTACCTATTTCTGTTTAATTGGGTCTTGTGTTGAAGACTTTTGGGGCCAGATCTTTACAACTATCCATACAAATTCGGAAGACCCAGAAGTGTATTGCTTGGAAGTGCTTTGCAACGGGTAACAAGTTAGATGTTACAATTGTGTGCTGTCAGAATCGATGTCATGATATTGCCGAGGTTGCATAAGGTTTAACACAAATAAACTAAAGAGTTGCTAAATGACTGTTGCATGTATCAATGGATAACTTGAGGAAATAAAGAAAATGTCCAGTCTTAGACGAAAGCTATGTTATTGCTAGTAAGAATTGTCTTATGCAATCTAAAGAAAATAGAGTTGCTTAAAAATTTTAGTTCTTGTTTGGAGTTGATAAACTAGTTTATAAGCTCAGTCAAATGAAAAAAAAAATATGGGATGAAACAAATACTTTTGATCGATATGAAAGCGTAGAGGTTTGGAACAAAGGAACTTAATTTTCAAATGTACACAGTCGATTGCAGAAGCCATATATTTACTCTCTGTGAAAAGAATTGGGTATGTAACGCCACAGAGCCGTTCACTTTCACTTTTCTATCTGCATATTTCTTCGTTTTAAAGTTATATGATTACATGCAAGCGTCCAGTTTAAAGGATACTCGTTTTGATATTCTACAGAGCAATGTGAACGTCGTAATATTACCTCACCAGAGGTAGATGGTGTTAGCATCAGTAGTGAAGGTTTTGATGGTGATGTTGATAATCTATTGAGCGGAGATGAGGTGAACATTTCTGGAATAGAACCCGAGGCAGTGCTTACTATCACATTTAACGAGCCAGAAGTTGTCATGGATTTCATATTAAGCTTTACCTACATAGAGTCAGTAACTGTGGTGTTCATAACAGAAAGTGGGGAAAAAGTTCCGAAGGTAAATTAGTAACATCTTATTTTGCCACTGTGACAAAAATAAGGTGATTTATGTATTACTATTTCTCTTTTTATTGTTATCGAGTAGAAAGAGCAGCAACTATGACATTCTAGATCAGGCTTGATATCTAGATATTGATTGTTTGATGCTATGACAAATTGTAACAACTATACTCACATGCATATAAAATGACCAGAGAAAACGGATGAAATGATCAGCAGCCCTGCTCTTCTATGGTACACATTTATATAAAACACAGGGCTACCTAAGTCACTCTTAATCTGTATTCGGCCATCATGGATTCCCTTTATTTTGCTGTGTCGAGAATAAGCAGTCTTTGTTTTGAAATTCGACTTGAGTATTTTCGAGAAACTGAAGTGGAATCCTAATGATATTTTCCTGAATGAGAAGGATCATGCGTTTTCCTGCTACATTAAGAAAGACGGAGTTTTACATGTTTGGCATTTCTTTTTATCATTCTTGTTATTTCCAGTGTAACGAAATAATGCTCCGGATTTGCAACTACTTACCCAATTTATAGCTACCTCTTTGTATCTTCATTATTTGCCATTTTCGTGAAAAGTCAAAGTTTTAGATAGGGTATCCGAAGTTAAACGATATTAGATATCTTATCATCAGTTGACTTGTATTGCAGGATTTTGTTGTGGAGAATCCAGAAGAGACTTCAACGATAAATGCATTGTTGCCCGAAGTTTCTGAAGAACCAATTGAAAAGATTTTAATCCGTGATATTAGTGTGACAGAAAGTGTTCCAGAGGGTGAAGAGCCCACAGCATCTGTCGTGTCTTTGACAGTGTGTGTGAAGCCTAAAGGTAATCTGAAATTCTACTGTCTGAGGGTAGTATTTTGTCGCATGTATTTATTTGGAAACAGTGTTTGTGGTATATTTCAAATTTCCGGCTGAAAGTTCAAAATTTATAACAGATTTGTGCAGCTGAGTGTCTTTATGTAACACTAACAATACTTTCTGCAATGTGGCATTTAGGATCTTGTATAGTTGGCATTTGAGATAAAATTGAATTAAAAGAGTCTAGAAAAAAGTTATTAAGCTAATCTTTGGCGAGTTAATAACATATTTTGATGGACGAGTTTAATACAATTTTACCTAAAATGCAAAAGAGTGTCAGATTCTTTTAAAACAATCACATAGCTGTATATCGATCGAAAACTATAGATCATGCTGTAATAAAACACAGGCCTTCATGTACATTGTGTATTAAAATTTACATGAAGCGCTTCGCTTTGTTGAAAGATTCATTACGGACGAAAACTAGTTTCAAAGAAAGTTGCATATGATAATTTTGCTTTGAACTAAACATGATAAAATTTCCAGCTTTGTCACGTCCAAATACGTGATATTGTCGTAGTCAAATAAAAATGAAGATCAGAGATTAAACTTCACATTCCGAGCAGTCCGATTTAAATCGTTGGCAAAACTGAATTGTTTTACCCATAGTGGATAAAGTGTTACAATGTAAGCGCTTATTGGTACAAGAGACATATTTGTCAGTGTTCTTTACCTGATAGGAAATATAAGCTTACTTTGGAGGACTATAAAGTTGTTGTTGTCATTGTTCGACTAAAGGAAATGCTTTGAGTAATTACATCTATTGCTCAAACTGCTCATCAGCTCAGACTGAGTCAGCGTTCAATTTCTCACTTACAGAAACAGGAGTATCAAGTACTGGTGTACCATCAGAATCTGAAGCAAGTACCCCAGGAAAGACTTCTCCAGGAGGACCTACAGCTAAATCGAGTGCAATAACAGGATCGCAATTCCAGTCCACTGCACGAAGTGAAGGGACATCCGCACAACCTGGACCATCGACCTCTGGTCCTCCAGCACCACCAGGAGCAACCTCTGTAGGCACCGTTCCCACTCCGACAATATCAAGCACTGGCAAATCATTCTCTTTAAGTGGAATATCTTCAGCATCAACAAGTCAACCAAGTAAGGAGCATTTTTTATGATTGTTTCATATTCAAATGGCTGTCGCCAAAAATAAAGTTTAATTCAAGAGGTGTATTATTCTGTGAAAAAAAAACCGTTTAGATGATGATTGATTAATGAGAAAAAAGACATCCTGTTAGGAAAATTAAATTGTTTACGCATGTTTTCATATGTGCAGCGTACGATATGGAAACAGTGTAGAAGAAATTCAAAGGTGGTAAGTCCATTCCTGTCCTTTCTTTCTGTTTTTCTTTGTAATAAGTCGAAAAGAATGTTCATATAAGTTGTAAGTACGACATTTTTGAATAACGATCTTGCAAGATTACTTCCTTACCTATTTCTGTTTAATTGGGTCTCGTGTTGAAGGCTTTTGGGGCCAGATCTTTACAACTATCCATACAAATTTGGAAGACCCAGAAGTGTGTTGCTTGGAAGTGTTTTGCAACGGGTAACAAGTTTGATGTTACAATTGTGTGCTGTCAGAATCGATGTCATGATATTGCCGAGGTTGCATAAGGTTTAACACAAATAAACTAAAGAATTGCTAAATGACTGTTGCATGTATCAATGGATAACTTGAGGAAATAAAGAAAATGTCCAGTCTTAGACGAAAGCTATGTTATTGCTAGTAAGAATTGTCTTATGCAATCTAAAGAAAATAGAGTTGCTTAAAAATTTTAGTTCTTGTTTGGAGTTGATAAACTAGTTTATAAGCTCAGTCAAATGAAAAAAAAAATATGTGATGAAACAAACACTTTTGATCGATGTGAAAGCGTAGAGGAGGTTTGGAACAAAGGAACTTAATTTTCAAATGTACACAGTCGATTGCAGAAGCCATATATTTACTCCCTGTGAAAAGAATTGGGTATGTAACGCCATAGAGCTGTTCACTTTCACTTTTCTGTCTGCATATTTCTTCGTTTTAAAGTTATATGATTACATGCAAGCGTCCAGTTTAAAGGATACTCCTTTTGATATCTACAGAGCAATGTGAACGTCGTAATATTACCTCACCAGAGGTAGATGGTGTTAGCATCAGTAGTGAAGGCTTTGATGGTGATGTTGATAATCTATTGAGCGGAGATGAGGTGAACATTTCTGGAATAGAACCCGAGGCAGTGCTTACTATCACATTTAACGAGCCAGAAGTTGTCATGGATTTCATATTAAGCTTTACCTACATAGAGTCAGTAACTGTGGTGTTCATAACAGAAAGTGGGGAAGAAGTTCCGAAGGTAAATTAGTAAAATCTTATTTTGCTACTGTGACAAAAATAAGGTGATTTATGTATTACTATTTCTCTTTTTATTGTTATCGAGTAGAAAGAGCAGCAACTATGACATTCTAGATCGGGCTTGATATCTTGATTTTGATTGTTTGATGCTATGACAAATTGTAACAACTATACTCACATACATATAAAATGACCAGAGAAAACGGATGAAATGATCATCAACCCTGCTCTTGTATGGTACACATTTATATAAAACACAGGGCTACCTAAGTCACTCTTAATCTGTATTGGGCCATCATGGATTCCCTTTATTTTGCTGTGTCGAGAATAAGCAGTCTTTGTTTTGAAATTCGACTTGAGTATTTTCGAGAAACTGAAGTGGAATCTTAATGATATTTTCCTGAATGAGAAGGATCATGCGTTTTCCTGCTACATTAAGAAAGACGGAGTTTTACATGTTTGGCATTTCTTTTTATCATTTTTGTTATTTCCAGTGTTACGAAATAATGCTCCGGATTTGCAACTACTTAACCTATTTATAGCTGCCTCTTTGTATCCTCATTATTTGCCATTTTCGTGAATAGTCAAAGTTTTAGATAGGGTATCCGAAGTTAAACGATATTAGATATTTTATCATCACTTAATTTGTATTGCAGGATTTTGTTGTGGAGAATCCAGAAGAGACTTCAACGATAAATGCATTGTTGCCCGAAGTTTCTGAAGAACCAATTGAAAAGATTTTAATCCGTGATATTAGTGTGACAGAAAGTGTTCCAGAGGGTGAAGAGCCCACAGCATCTGTCGTGTCTTTGACAGTGTGTGAGAAGCGGAAAGGTAATCTGATATTCTACTGTCTGAGGGTAGTATTTTGTCGCATGTATTTATTTGGAAACAGTGTTTGTGGTATATTTCAAATTTCCGGCTGAAAGTTCAACATTTATAACAGATTTGTGCAGCTGAGTGTCTTTATGTAACACTAACAATACTTTCTGCAATGTGGCATTTAGGATCTTGTATAGTTGGCATTTGAGATAAAATTGAATTAACAGAGTCTAGAAAAAAGTTATTAAGCTAATCTTTGGCGAGTTAATAACATATTTTGATGGACGAGTTTAATACAGTTTTACCTAAAATGCAAAAGAGTGTCAGATTCTTTTAAAACAATCACATAGCTGTATATCGATCGAAAACTATAGATCATGCTGTAATAAAACACAGGCCTTCATGTACATTGTGTATTAAAATTTACATGAAGCGGTTCGCTTTGTTGAAAGATACATTACGGACGAAAACTAGTTTCAAAGAAAGTTGCATATGATAATTTTGCTTTGAACTAAACATGATAAAATTTCCAGCTTTGTCACGTCCAAATACGTGATAGTGTCGTGGTCAAATAAAAATGAAGATCAGAGATTAAACTTCACATTCCGAGCAGTCCGATTTAAATCGTTGGCAAAACTGAATTGTTTTACCCATAGTGGATAAAGTGTTACAATGTAAACACATATTGGTACAAGAGACCTATTTGTCAGTGTTCTTTACCTGATAGGAATTATGAGCTTACTTTGGAGGACTGTAAAGTTGTTGTTGTCATTGTTCGACTAAAGGAAATGCTTTGAGTAATTACATCTATTGCTCAAACTGTCACAGGACTACCTTCCACTGAATGCTCATCAGCTCAGTCTGAGTCAGCGTTCAATTTCTCACTTACAGAAACAGGAGTATCAAGTACTGGTGTACCATCAGAATCTGAAGCAAGTACCCCAGGAAAAACTTCTTCTCCAGGAGGACCTACAGCTAAATCGAGTGCAATAACAGGATCGCAATTCCAGTCCACTGCACGAAGTGAAGGGACATCCGCACAACCTGGACCGTCGACCTCTGGTCCTCCAGCACCACCAGGAGCAACCTCTGTAGGCACCGTTCCCACTCCGACAATATCAAGCACTGGCAAATCATTCTCTTTAAGTGGAATATCTTCAGCATCAACAACTCAACCAAGTAAGCAGCATTTTTTATGATTGTTTCATATTGAAATCGATGTCGCCAAAAATAAAGTTTAATTCAAGAGGTGTATTATTCTGTAAAAAAGTTTAAATAATGATTGCTTAATAAAAAAAAAAAGACATCCTATTAAGAATATTCAATTTTTGTTGCATTCAAGTGTTGGAGTAGACGATTGGTCAATTTTACCCAAAAATGGCTCTATAATGAGACTGAATAGTCCCTGGACTTGCAGAAAATTTACCACTTGCAAAATGTATCTAACCCGGTCATGCTGTTGGAACTGTCCAGGCTTAAATATAGTATGTCGACACAGTCGTATGTTCGTAATGCATTATACAAAACAGTTGGGGCTGACGACAGGTCCATTTTATCTAAAAAATGGCTCTATAGGGAGATAGAATTGTCCTGGAAATTGCAGAAAAATTAAGCCATTTTAAAAGATTTCGACCCAAAACAAGCCTGTGAGAAATGCGCAGCCTGGCATATATTGAAACAGTATGTAGGCTGACAATAGTCGATATTTTTTGTAGATGCATTTTCAGAGAGCATGACTCGTCTTTTTCTTCTATTGTACCACGGTTGGTATTGGAATGTCCACCATTCCAGTCTGTTGCTTTAGAAATCATAGGATAGGGTTGATGTTCTTAGTTTAATTGCATCGTAATTTGCATAAAAGTAAGTTTAGCATATTTTTATGCAGATTACATAGTGTATCAAAATCGGTGAATACACCTTTTTCTCTAATTAATGCTTTTAATTGAATTTTTCGATTTAACTTGTGTACAGTTTCAAATGTAAGACAGGCATCCTGATTATTCATTTATAAATTTTACATTTTAGTGGAAGTCTGTAAATTTGACAAAGAGCTTATTGCTCTTGAATTAGATGTCGACTCAAATGCCTTAAAGTCTTCAGCGATTGGTTTTCTGGACAAAGATGACAATAGGATCTTTTCTGATGGGGATGATGTGTTCTCAATAAATGAAACTCTGGATCCTGACACACGATTGATTGCAATGTGCAAAGAATGGTAATTTTCATACATCATTGATATTTGAACTTTCTCATCTGATTGCAACCACATGACTTTCAAGTAAGGTGCAGTTCCACCTCGGATATTTCTGCCTCATACATTTTGAAAACATTTTGACTTGAATGTTAGCCATATTACACATGAATAATATGCATATTGCAAAACATCATTTTGAGGCTATTACCTTGTTTCAAGGAATTTGGAAAGGAAAAGTTGCTGGTTACTAGCATTTCCTCTTTTTTCCACAATTGCTTGAATTATATCAAATTTACTGTTTGTAATTACTTTCAATATGGACAAGAGTACAATTTTATGGTTGTACATAGTAGAAATATCTCATCAGTGTTTTAGCTTTTTTCTGGTTCTTGAACTGGTTGTCAAGAGGAAGACCCCAGCTTTGTGAAAAGAAGGTTTAATGTATCTGCAAAAGTATCGATTCATGTCAGCCAGCGCATACCACGTAGTATGACATGGATCGAAACTTTTTGTTGTATGTACATTTTCTCCATATCAAAGGTCCATTCTACCTCATGAATGTCAATCAGTTTTTAGACAAATTGAATCCATGTTCTGCGAGAACTTACTTGATATACTGCATCACGAAGATACATTATTCCCCTATTCCAAGAGCTCATCTGACATGCAGTTGCAGTGTTGGGGCAATTTTTTACAACAGACATACTCAGCTTAATACTTTTTACCCAACATTATTAACTTTTTTTTATGACCAGGAGAAGATTTTGTGGGTAGATTTCAAACCTTTCAAAGGCGAATATACAAATCCCATCATACATTGAAAGAGGCTTGCCGAAATTTTATCTTATTTAAGATGACGAGTCGATTAAAATTCAACATAAAATGAACACGCGTGAAAGATTATGTTCATAACATGGCCTAAACTTGTTAAAGAAAACCTTAAAATTAACATGGTGAAATATGGAGTCCCACAACAGAGCAACCAGGAAGATAGTTATGCAGTTTCTGATGGTCACTGTGGCGAAAAAAATGCTTTTATGTTAATATTTAAAGACAAAATTTAATGAGTACATATTTAAGATTTTAGATTTAAGTTTACATATATTTGTAATGACATCACCCTCTTAGTTAACCTCATCTTTTCAGACCAGTTTCTTCATTCGCTGTCTATATAAACGACTTCATCTAGGCCGGAGGAGTTAAATTTTGAAACCAAACGACTCTCCAAAATGCGCACCGTGTGCTCCTTCTGGCGCTGTCAGCACACAAAAATGCGTGAATAATTCGAAATGGATATTTCCATTTATAAAAGTATAGGTATGTGGAGGGTAAACTTGATTGTCACCACAGATTGAGCAAAAGAAATTTACATACGTCAATCACAGGCCTTTAAAGCTCCATTGGTCTCTCGCGGAACACTAAAATTTTCCTTGGTCGATCATGGAACATTTTTGCATATTGATGCATCGCCTGTATATCACGGGATACTCAAATTGTCATTTACACCGTTACTATAAATAGCAGATTGGCAACTGCCTCTAAATTGTATATAATAAGACAAGGTGTGCAACGAAATCGAAGAAAATTTGATCTCTGTCCCCTTTTAGAGATAATATTTAGCTGAAAATGGAAAAATAAACCTAGTTACCGTGCAGATGGGTCCAAAAATGATTTTTCTTGTGTATCCTGACCATCAAAAGTTTCAAATGGCTCTTGCTATCAAGCAGAAGCTCTGATCTGAACAATTGTAAAAAGCTTCTACATTTTCCGGATCGCCATGCGCTGACGTCACACAATTCATTATGATGCAGCGAATTATAACTCACGCGAAAAGACGCGCCAAAGTTTTTGACCAGTAAACGGTAAATACCCGTTTGAAAATATGCGACATGGAAGATGAAAAACGTGACACTGGATTAGATGAAAGGATAAATTATAACAGACGAAATTTTAATTCAATACTTTCATCCATATCTCAACCAAAAAATTTTAGATCTTTGCTTGAAAAAAATATCTTGGTTAAAGTTCGCTGCGGGATGATAAATTGTTTGACGTCAGCGCATGGCGATCCGGAAAATGTGGAAGCTTTTTAATTTTCTTTAGATCGGAGGTATTGCTTGAGCGCAAGGGCTGTTTGTAACTTTTGAAGGTCAGGGTACACAAGAAAAATCATTTGTGAACCAATCTGCAACGGTAACTATGTATAGTTTTCCGTTTTCGGTTAAATGTTATCTCTGAAAGGGGAGAGGGGTAAAATTTTCTTCGATTTCGTTGCCACCGTGTATCATCGACTCCGGAACTTGGTACCAGCTGAAGCGGTGATAAACAAAAATTGGTCATACGATTGACTCACCCCACTACGTGCCATGACTACCTTTTGTGTCGACTCGGCTGGTACCAAGTTCCGGAGTCGATGATACACGGTGGTTGCACACCTTGTACTACTATATACGATATAGAGGCAGTCGCCAATGTGCTATTTATAGTATCGGTGTCCGCTAAGGAAAAATTCTTTATCCCGTGATAGACTGAATGGAATTTCAGTGGCCTATGCGCCAATCGACAAATCGCTCGCACAACCAGTCTTATTGAGTCATCAATTAGTCGGTGGGCTGACATTATATCTATCAATCGATGGTGCTGCTTACCATCAATCATTGTTTAGACAATGAAAATATCATGAAATAATGAGAATGTAAATATGAATCCAAAGCATTAGCATTTATCCAAAGCACGCCTTATGCTTCCAGATGTAATTTAAGCAGCCCTAACTCACACCATAGCACTCGTCACAACTCGGCTGATTCCCTAACTGCATTTATGAATTTGATTAACGGGTAACCTGGGGTTTGCTGAAGGACACAATAGGTGTCATGTCCAAATGGTTTCAAAATTTGCACATGTTTCAAAATTTACCTCCTCCTGTCAAGATGACGTCATTTATAAAGAAGGATAAAACTTGTCCGAAGAGATAAGATTTACTAGTACATTTATCTAACTTTCAAAGCAATAAAACTTCGAAAAAACCTCGTCTTCAACTTTTTAAAAATTGCACGTTAGATAAAAACGATAAAACAAAAGACAAATCATGTAATATCATATATATTTCTTACATTTTTCCCTATTAGAGCGGCATTTAGTTTTTCTGCCGTTGATACCTGTGGACGAGATCGGTATTCTTTCTGAATTGTCATCTTAGTCCAATTCTCTAGGGTTTTCTAAATTTCAAATTAACATAATTTCTGATTGGCTAAAAATGGTTAAATCAGTCAGAAATTGTGTTGCTTTTAAATTCTTGGATTAAATCCAAAATTTCAGGACAAGCCATCTGATTGGCAAAATGTTTTGACAGAGCTAATCAGATGGCTAATCCAGGAATTTTAAATGAGAACTGATTTATGAAAGATTAGTTACTACACAGGTCTACTTCTCCGTTAGATGTCTTATGCTTTATCCCCTCTTAAAATAGATTAAATGTCTTAATAATACCTCCATAACAATGTTTGGCGGGGAGGTTACATTGAAATCAGGTTGTCTGTCTGTTAATCCGCCAATCTGGAACAGAGTTTTGTATTTTGTTCTCATACAGTTTTTTTAAACAAATTTCGTCGAAATTTTTAATTGAAGCATTTCTAATTTGGGTACTTGTTTACCTGTACTTTTCATAGTGATACGTGGGGTCCCGCGTGGCGAAGTGATAAAGTGTAGGACTCGTGACCTGGAGGCTCCGGATTAGAGCCTCGCTTAATCCACTGGGTTTTTCGTGGGAGTGTCCTTGGGCAAGACACTTCAGAGCCCTAGCCTAGTACTGGTGGAATCCAGGAGAATATGTAAGCTATCGCCATAATATGACTGAATATTGTAAAAGGTGGCGTAAAGCACCATTCAATCAATCAGTCATAATGATTCGTCACTTATTAGTGGATTTATGATCCTTTGATAATATGTCTTCTATTCCTGTCACAATACAACTGGGGTGGCTAACTGGATATTCCTAGGCCTGCCAAAGTGCCGGTTATAACCGTATGGATTTCCTTTCAGCTATTGCAGAGCAATGCAAGTGGAATGTACAGATCGTGAAAACTGCACAGGTATGCTAGCAACATAGACACGGTTGATGATTTCCCAGTAAAAACATGCACTTCTTTTTTAATTTAAAAATTTGCAAAAACGCTCATCAAGCTTCTAACCAGAAGTTGGGTGATTGAATTTTTGCAAGTTTGGAAAAAAATGGGCTTGTTCATCAATATGCTACATTTTATGTTTAATTGAACTAATTCCTAATTAATTAATGAGCATTATATGGAGGTAAGCGAAAGGCTTGATTCTGTTTCCGAACTCGAATTTACTCATTTTTTGTGTCATTTTTTCTTTAGGTGTATTTCATATGATGGTACACTTTGTCATGCATTTATTAACTAGTATCCTAAGATCTTTAAAGACGTTTTTGGATTGATATATATTTGATTTTAGGAAAATGGCTGTCAGTGCCATTGTTGCTCTTTGCATTTTACAATAATGCAGACTACGTCGAAATAAAACTTCTTTTACACTCAAAAAGCTGCATAATGTACATGCATTTGGTACACTATTAAGAAATAATGACAAATATGGTCCCAAAATACAAGGTTTGTTCAGTACTTATAAAGAAAACTTCTCCAATATCATTAATACTGGTTGCACTTTTTTCGAATTTTAGTCATATTACATAAATGCAACTTATATCGTAGGCCGCTGAAACTTCAATGGTCTAACATGTGACAACGAAATTTTCCTTACCGGACACCGTTACTTTATATAGCACATTGGCGACTGCTTCTATATCGTATATATTATATACAATATAGAGGTAGTCACCAATGTGCTATTTATAGTAACGGTGTAAATGGAAATTTGAGTATTCCATGATATTCAGGCGATGCACCAATAAGCAAAAGTGTTCGATGATCGACCATGGAAAATTTTAATGTTCCGTAATAGACCATTGGAGCTTCGACAGCCTGTGCTGATATGTACATGTAATTTCTCTTGAATATATACAGCAGAGTATGTGTAGCTCCACAAAATCAGCCCATAGTCATTACGGCTTCATAAAACTTGTCAAATTTTGCGGCACTGACGTATGCTAATAAGGAATAATGAAACCTTCTCAAGGTACACTTTGTAGCATGAAATGCACTTTTTGTATTATCAACATATAAAAAGTAAATTTTAATATATGAATTCTGTGAATTGCTGAAATTGACACGTTAACTACACAGAATGACTGTCCATGGAATTTTTTTTCTGCTGAGGAAGTTATCCAAAGTTGGGTAGAGGAAGAAGTGGGGCAAGTTCAGGGTCTGTATTCACCAACCTTTCTTAATAGCATTCATTGTCTTATTCTAGATTTAGAAAGTGACACAACTTCTGGTTGGCTAAGCCATTCGGTATGGCATATCAAAAGTTGTGTTACTTTCAAATTTATAACATTGTTTAGAATTAATATTGTTTAGAATAAGATTAATCTGACCTTAAGAGTGGTTGGTGAATATGGACTCGGGGCAGTATGCAGAGTGCTTAAGGGGAAGGTTTGCCATGTGAACAAAGCACAATGTGATCAACAGTCTCCTGAATTTCCTGTATGGTGAGGCAGTGGTCATTGTCCAACAGTTTCCTGTTATATTTCCATATTTTTTTTTAAAATACTTGTTACATATAAACGAATGTGGATGTCATTTTTTGAGGTACTTGGTATTTGAATGACAGAAATATAAAACCTGGGATGGGTGACATTTCATGATACTGCTATAGAAACCATAACAAATAAACTAGTGTACAGAGATATGGAGTATTTTCAACATAAATGTAAATGATATAAAACTAAGTACACAGAAAGAAAAATATGCTATTCTAATCATTGTTGAAAAAAAAAATTACAACAGGTTTCCTCATATTCTCTTAAAACCCCTTAATTACACCTCATAGTAACACTGTAGAAGAGAAGATGAAGAAAAAGTAATGCTTCAAAATTGGGACAGACACTAAAGAAAAATCTTGTCCAAATTATTTCATGTTTTCCATTTTAATAATTGGTTTTAAAGGCAATGAAGACACATTGGCCACAAGACATGTGATTTTTTTATGATAATGGAGTTGTAATGAATATTCAGATGTCCATCATCACATAGAATATCCTTGTTATTTGAGTTATATAGATATCGACATCTTACCACGTACGTATAACCTTGTATTTTGAGCGATATAACCAAATCATTTTTTAGAAAAACAGCATTCATGTATCTATTGCCACAATGTGACATATTTTACACTACTGTCAAAGAAGTGAGTTGAGTCACATGTACATGTCTATTTTTGCATATTTTGGCCTACTGGTATAATTCATGAAATGTCATTATGTAATGAAAGAGTTCCATGTTTGTTTGATCTATATATACTGTTTTCTTTTGATAAAAATCAGACTGTGTTTATGGAAAGTACTCTGACTGGTCACCATGCTCTAAAACCTGTGGGGGTGGTACGAAGAAGAAAGAAAGAACTATTCTTCAGTCAAGAATTGGATGTGATACAACAGACACTATTATTGAAGCCTGCAATGTCGAACCATGTCCACGTAAGGATTTAACTAATTACTACACAGATTGAAAATAGACACAAAGGAGAAACTTGTAAAGGAAAGGAAAATACCTGTTACTTCCTTTGACTTTGTGTAAAAAATCCAAAGGTAAAAGAGGAGTCTTTATTTCATGTTTTTCAGTAGTTTATCGAGAAATAATGGTGAATTATGGTTTGATATTTCATGGTTACTACAGTGAAAATACCGATTTTATATTTTCTAACTCTTCAATTGAAGGCAGAAACAGTAGTTCCCGCACACTAGTTACCTAGGTAATCAGTTTTTGCCATTCAAATGGAGGGAAATATGTTGTAATTTATGTGCATTTACCCTATATTTCTCGGTCTATACGTAATATTGTACATATTGCATTGTTACGTGAGGGGGTTTGCCACAGGAAATTACCAAAAACAGCTGTACTGGATTTTGATGAAAGGCCCAACAAAATAATGGTTATAAGCATGAAATAAATTGAATATTTGTTTTTTTGCGTAAAAGATTGAAATCTATTGGAGAAGAACATCATCATCAATATTTTCACGAGTGGCGAAAGAATATTTGTTTTTTTTTTTTGTGAAAGATCAAAATTTATTTCATTGAGTGACCATCATTGATATTATTTTCACATGTAGCAGAGACATGAGTGAAATTATTACCAATGATGTTCATGAGATGAAATAAATTTTGATCTTTCACTGAAAAAAACAAATACCCTGTATATCATTACTAGCTCTTACAATATAAGTTACTCTTTTTTCCTCCTCCTTTTATTACAGCTCTCTACAGAAGGGACTGAAAAACTATCATCTTTGTTGTCAGTGGTTCAGAATTTGAGTTACACTTTTTTTTACTCTTATTTTTTTCACTTTGATGGATACACTTTTCCAAGATACATCTCATAAAAGTGACAGAGTATATCCGCAGTGATGAATAAGAGATAGTAAAGGTCATATGACATGTAGATAAAGATTCTCAAAGTTTGCCATGGACTGTATTCACCATCCATTCTTGATGACATCCTTAACCCTTTACCACACAATCCCGACTTTTAACGACCCTGAAAAAGAAGCCTTTTGAAAACATTGTGGGAAAGGGAGAAAATGCTGGTAACCAGCATTTTCTCCTTTTCCCACAATGTTTTCTACTCTTCCCAAAATGAATTTCAATCTTTCAGTCATATTTATTTTGTCATCTGCAACTGCTTTCAATTTGGACCAGTCTAAAATTTTGTCGTTTGGTAAAGGGTTAATCTAATTCTCAAGAATTTTGTAAGTTTAAAAGTAACCCAATCTCTGATTGACTATACCAAATGTTTTGAGCCAGTGAGAAAATGCTCTGATTGACTATACCAAATGTTTTGAGCAAGTGAGAAATCAAGTTACTTTCTAAATCTAGTCTTATGCTAAGAACACAATTTAGATTGGTTGGTGAACTCATACAGCTCTAGATCTATCTAGTTTTACAATGATCAAAACATCATTCCAAATGGTTAACCCTTTTCCAAACAGTCCTGTGTTTTAACTCTTTACCAAACAATAAAACTTTAGACTAGTCCAAATTGAAAGCATTTGCAGACAACAAAATAAATGTGACTGAAAAATTGAAATTTGTTTTGGATAGGGTAGAAAACATTGTTGGAAAAGGAAAAAATGCTGGTAACGAGCATTTTCTCCTTTTCCAACAATGTTTTCAAAAGGCTTCTTTATTAGGGTTGTTAAAAGTCGGAATTGTGTGGTAAAGGGTTAACTCTTTACCAAACAATGAAATTTTAGACTGGTCTGAATTGAAAGCAAGGAATAAAGCATATAACAACATTTTGGGAAACAGAGAATGCACTAGTAATCAGTATTTTCTTCTTTTCCCACTATGTTTTCTTTTCCTTTGATTGATGAATCCCTTGATTTAGGCCACTTTTATATTTGTTGTGTGCAGGTGTCAGAATGAGTCTAAGATTTTGTCTTCTGATAAAACGTCAAACATTTGAACTGAATTCTATTTTTCATGATTTACCAAATTATGAAGATTTTTCTTCATCAAATACTTTTTGTTTTGAGTTTTTGTTTGTGTGTGTTGACCCTTTCCCAAACAATGTTATTGTTATTCCAAATTAACTCTTTACCACACGATCCCGACTTTTAATGACCCTGAGAAAGAAGCCTTCAGAAAACATTATGCGAAAAGGAGAAAATGCTGGTAACCGGCATTTTCTCCTTTTCCCACAATGTTTTCTACCCTTCCCAACACAAATTTCAACTTTTGTGTCACATTTAATTTGTCGTCTGCAAACGCTTTCAATTTGGACCAGTCTAAAATTTTGTTGTTTGGTAAAGAGTTAAGAGTAACTACAGTAGACAAATCGAAATTAAAACAAATGAGCTGTAGTTCTGCGATAGGGTAGAAAACATTTTGGTTACTAGCATTGTCACCTTTTCCCACAATGATTTTAAAACTGTCAGGGTCTTTTAAATATGTGTTTGGTAGAGGGTAAGATTATGTCAATAGGTTGTCTTTCAATATCCAGACTTTCCGAGCAGTATTTTGTGAACCACAAGACCCTGACAGTGGCAGACCAAGTGAAACTCTACTCACCAGACATTCAAAATTGTATTCTAGTTCTAAATTGAGAATTTTTTTTTATTAGAATGATCAGTGAATATGGGCCATGATTGCAATATATATGCTACATGTATTTCTGTCATTGTTAGCTCTGTTGTGAAGATGTAGGGTTCACAATCCAGAGTCTCTGTGTTCTACCCTTACTCAAAGTACCAGGTTTTTGATGGGATTGTCCTTGGGCAGAGCCCTAGCCTAGTCCTGGAGAAACCCAGGACACGCATGGAAAAGTAAGCTTCCAATGTGATATGACTGAAATATGTGAAAGAAGCATAAAACACTATGTAACCTACCAATCAATCAACTTTATGACCATTGGTAGGAAATGAACACATTTCAATGACCTGCCATCCAAAACGGAGCACTCACACCTATTGGTAACAGTGTGCTGGATAGGCTTGAAAACTTTACCACACGATCACGGGTTTTAATGACCCTGTAAAAGAAGCCTTTTGAAAACATTGTGGGAAAAGGAGAAAATGCTGGTAACCAGCATTTTCTCCTTTTCCCACAATGTTTTCTTCCCAATCCATAACAAATTTCAAATTTTCAGTCCCATTTATTTTGTCCTCTGCAAATGCTTTCAATTTAGACCAGTCTAAAAGTTTGTTATTTGGTAAAGAGATAAAAAATTCTTAGACAAATAGCACTAAAGAGAGTTTCTGAACCCTTTTTTTTTTTCATTTCAACTTTGTTTTTGAGACAACCATCCATTTCTTTTTAACCAGCGGAATTGCCTCCACAGTGGAATACTTGGAATCCATGGAGCACATGCACTGGTAACTGCACTTACAGCTTCAGGATAAGGACTAGAGAATGCCCTGGCCCTGAGGCATGTGAGGGGGAACCTTTGGAAAGTGAGCCATGTGAAATTGAATGTGAATCAGAGTGTAAGTTTTTCTTTCACTACATTATTAGCTCATCTTCACCAGCAAACAGTTTTTAGCTCCACTGGCCGAAGGCCAGCGGGCTTATGTCATGGCCCGGTGTCCGTCGTGCATCCGTGCGTCCGTCCGTCCGTGCGTTAACTTTTATTTCAAACATCTTCTTCTCTGAAACTACCCATCCAATTTTCATGAAACTTCACAGAAATGATCCTGCCATGGTCCTCTTCAGAATTTCTTGAAAGAATTTGATTCCTTCAAAAACTCTGGTTGCCATGGCAACAAAACTGAAAAATATTGGAAATCTTTAAAAATCTTCTTGTCTGAAACCATAAGGCATAGGGCTACCAAATTTGGCATGTAGCTTTATGTAGTAGACCTCTATCATGTTTCTTGAAATTATAGCCCTGGGGTCAAAATTGGCTCTGCCCCAGGGGTCACAAGTTTTACATAGGCTTATATAGAGAAAACTTTAAAAATCTTCTTGTCTGAAACCATAAGGCATAGGGCTACCAAATTTGGCATGTAGCTTTATGTAGTAAACCTCTATCATGTTTCTTGAAATTATAGCCCTGGGGTCAAAATTGGCTCTGCCCCAGGGGTCACAAGTTTTACGTAGGCTTATATAGAGAAAACTTTAAAAATCTTCCTGTACCTAGCCATAAGGCCTAGAGCTACCAAATTTTGCATTTAGCTTCATCTAGTTGGGGTCTACCAAAAGTGCCCAAATTATAGTCCTGGGGTCAATTTGGCCTCATGCTGGGGGGGGGGGTTCACAAGATTTACATAGGCTTACATAGGGAAAACTTTTAAATCATGGTGTACATAGCCATAAGGCTTAGGCTACCAAATTTTGCATAATTATAGCATTATCTAGTGGACAACTACAAAGAGGGCCCAAGTTACAGCCCTAGGATCAAGTTTGGCCCTGCACCAGGGGTCACAACTTTTACATGGGTTTATGGAGTGAAAAGTTCAGAAACCGTCTTGTTACTAGCCATAAGGCCAAGAACTCCCAAATTTGGCATGTTATTCTTCTAATACACATATTCCCCATTTAGTTTGACTGTAGCCCTGGGGTCAAAGTTTTATAAGGGCTTATATAGTGAAGACTTCTCTTCACGGTTTATATTTATAAGCCAGTGGAGCGATACAGGGCCATCATGGCCCTCTTGTTATAATAACTGAGTCATGCTTTGGCAAAAGGGGGCTTAATGCATCTCCTTAATGCATTATACTAAGCAAGTCATCACATAATTATGGTTGGAACCATAAAATCCATCTTGTCTAACAACAGACTGAATTCAGAGGTAGAATGGTCCTTGGACATAGAGAAAATTGACCAAAAGTAAAAAGTTTCGGCCCAAATCAGCCTGTAGATGCAGTGAGCCCCCTTTTTACAGAACATGACTCATATGCCTCTTGCAGTAAAGTGCAATAGAAAACATTTTTGTTGATTTATTTTTCAATTAATCGCAAACCTTTACCAAACAATAAAAAATTATCATGTTTGCAGTCACAGTTTATTTTGACTTTCATTGTTAACCCTTCACCTCACAATTCCAAGTTCAAATGTCTCAATGGAAAAATCACTTTTGAAAACATTGTGGGAAAAGTGGAAAATGCTGGTACCCAGCATTTTCTCTGTTTTTTCCACATGTTCCCTACCATTTGAAGAACAAATCTCATTTTTTGATAATCTGCAAATGCTTTTAATTTCAACAGGTCGAAAATTTTGTCATCTAGAAAAAAAGTTAACTCCTTAACTCTGTACCAAACGATAAAATTTTAGACTAATCCAAATTGAAAGCAGTTGCAGATGAAAAAATAAATGTGACTGAAAATTTGAAATTTGTTTCAGGAAGGGAAGTAAACATTGTGGGAAAAGGAGAAAATGCTGGTTACCAGCATTTTCTCTGTTTCCCACAATGTTTTCAAAAGGCATTTTGTTCAGGGTCATTAAAACCAGTGATTGTGTGGTAAAGACTCAACAAAAATCAAAATGTTGAATGTGTCCAAATCCAGAACATGCCTTTTCAGACAAATTAAATGTCACTCAAACATTGAAATTTCTCTGGAAAGGGTGGACACATTGTTGGAAATGGAGAAAATGCTGGACACCATTTCCTGCTTTTCCGACAATGTATTCAAAATCTTTTTTCCTCAGGATTGTTTAAAACTTTGGATTGTTTGGTAAAGAGTTAAAGGGAGATAATATGGTTTTCACCAAATTTTAGAAGTGCGATGTTCTCTTCTTTCCTTTTCTATGTATTACGCCCAACTGACATAAATACAATCCCTAAACATATAAACAGCCTTGAAGGAATACTAATATAGACCTAAGAATATTTTCTTACAGAAGTCATTTACATGAAATGTCTCCAATAACAACCTGATGTTACATACTGTTCAGCGTGCAGTTTCTGATTTTCACAAACGGCAGAATTTCACTTACTGTAAAACTGTTGAAATACAAGAGATTTGTACTTTGATAATAATGTAGATATTTATCCATGGTAAACGGCATGTTGTCCTTTTCCGACAATGCTTTCTAACCTTTGAAAGACAAATCTAATCATTTGTATTACTCAGAATTTATTGCCTACAAATGCTTTTAATCTTGAAAAATCTATACTTTTAAATATTTTTATCTTAGACTTAAACATTTGTCGTTCAATACATTTGAGCCATGCTCTGTGAAAAGGGTACTTAATGCATCTCTGTGATCCATGACACCAAGCGAGTCGTCACATGATCATGGATCCATAAAAACCATTTTGTCTAACAACCGACTGTATCATACAGAAAATTGACAAATAGCGAAAAGTATCGACCCAGGTTAGCCTGCGCGGACTGCGCAGGCTGACCTGAGTTGATACTTTTCGCAGATGCATTAAGCCCCATTTTCACAGTGCATGGCTCATTTTATTTTTATCTTAGACTAGTTGTGCCTCCAAAATTGTGCATTCCTTCTTCCATCAGTGATACCAAACATTTAATTGTTAGAGTACCAAATAAACCCAGCAAATATTTTAAGTTGTAGGAGTAAGTTTTAAATAACTGCAGTTCCTATGTTGCTTTTGTCTAGAATGTCAAAACAAAGTGGACAGTGTAGATCAGAGATAAGACTGCATGTTTTGTACACTCTGATCTTGATGTACACCAGCCACAAAGGGAGCTATTGTAATGGAAGGTCCTTTACGGTTTAACTCATTACCTGGTGACAGAAATTTAGACATGTCAAAACAGAAAGCATTTGAGCCACACTCCAGCAAAAGGGGGCTTAATGCATCTCCGTGACCCATGCTACCAAGCTATTCATTACTTAATTATTGATCCATAGAATCCATTTTGTCCAACAAGCGACTGTATCATAAAGTTGACTGGTCCATTGACATACAAATAATTGACTGATAGCGAAAAGTTTCGGCCAAGGTCAGACTGCGTGAACTGCCCAGGCTGACCTGGGTCAATACTTTTCGGAGGTGCATTAAGCCCCTTTTTCACAGAGCATGGATCTTTTAAAGATGACCATTTAATTTTTGCTCAATGATGAGATTTGTATTTGAAAGAATAGAAACTTTTGTGGGTGAAGAGAAAAGGATGATAACCAGTATTTTCTCCTTTTCCCACAATGTTTTTGAAACTTTTTTTCCTCCAAGGATTTGTTGGTATGAGGTTGAAATATTGAGAAATTTTTCATTGTTTTAACAAATCCTTTTTGTATATATTTGTAATATTTTTTTTTATTTCTGTTGCAGTTGAATGTGACCCAGATCATGAGGAATACAAGGAATGTGCAAATCAAATGATGGACTGTTCAGATATAGCCTGTATAAGTTTACGCTTGCCAGAGATATGTGCATATATAGACACTGATACATGTATCCCTGGCTGTGTTTGTAAGGGTGGCAAAGTCTATGATGATAACAACAGATGTGTAGAGAAGAATACCTGTCCATGCTATCTTGAGACTGATGGTACAGCTGTTGCGATTACAGATACAATTGAAAAAGATTGCAATACATGGTTTGTATATTTGAGCCATGCTCTGGCAAAAGGGGCTTAATGTATCTTTGTGATGGATTATACCTATCAAGCAATCACATAATTATGGATACATAATGGCCACTTTTTATCCGGCTAAATCATGAGGTAGACTGGTCCTTAGACATACAGAAAATTGATCAATAGCGAAAAGTTTCGGCCCAGGTCAGACTGCGCAGGCTGACCTGGGTTGATACTTTTCGCAGATGCATTGAGCCCCCTTTTCCCAGAGCATGGCTCTTTTTTTGTTTTTGATGCATGATAATTACACTCTCTCTATCTCTCTTCTTCTTGTTCCTCTTCCCCTCTCTTTGTCTATGTTTTGGGGTCAGTGACATAAGTTCAGATTTGTCCCAGTTGAAAGCATCTGCACATGACAAATTAATGTGGTCCAAATGATAGGAATTTTCTCTGAAATGGTAGAAAATAGTAGTACTGGTAGTATTGTGGGAAAAAGAGAAAATGCTGGTTACTAGCATTTCTCCCTTTTCCCATAATATTTTCAAAGGTTTACTTTCTCAGGGTTTTTAAATCTCAGAATTGTGTGGTAAAGGGTTGACTAATTAGCTGCCAACTATCTAAGATATGAACCATGTTCTGTGGAAAGGGCACTTAATGCATCTGTAACCTTGTGGTCGTCTACAGTCGATGACAACCAATAGTAGAGGGTGGGGTCATTTGGATCAGAGCAAAAAAACAGGATACAAGCAAGACTGATCTTTAGTTCAGCGATCCAAACAGTTATGAATTGGCAAACTGAAATTAAACAAGGTACATTACAGTACATAAGATCTGCTATAATTTACGATTATAGACTACTGTTTACAATTATCTACAATTCACATAGCACATGATCCAAACTTACCAGTTTAAGGAACTGTGAGCCTATCGTCTGCTATACCAATCTTCAGTCACCTCTTAAGTGCGATCATTCGTGCTCCTGTAAAATAAGTGTCATTAGTGTAAAAACATGCAGCTTAAAATTATGGTGAATATGGTTTGGGACGAAACGGACATCGGCCGTGGATTCCAATGACAAAATGAGGAACCAACTCAAACTTGACAATCTGATCGCAAAGCTATACAATGATCAAAGCAACATCTCAGATGACGATCTAGAATGTAATAAACAAATACAAACCACAATAAACCTCTGATCCACCACGTTTACAACTAATACTAAACAGTGACAAATCGTGATCTTTTTTCAACTTAATGAACGAGCAGAATAACAAGACAAAGAAATCACCTGATAATTGGGCGCCAAGTATTGACATTTGAAATACACCAATGAAATACCCTGTTAGTAATGGAAGTGGTAAAACCAGACTGGGTTACACATCTGCCAAAGGTATTGACAGAGGTCCGCCCAGGTCAGGCGGAAACTTTTCACTATTGGTCAATTTTCTGTATGTCCAAGACAAGCCTACTCCATGATTACATTGGTTGTTAAAAAAATGGCTATTATGGATCCATATTTTATGTGATGGTTTAATTCATACAGTGCATCACAGCGGTGCATTAAGCTTCCTTTTACCACTGCATGGCTCATGTATTTTTGCAAGGGCTGAAAGTAACTTTCCTACTGCGAGTGAATATGATTTTGGTCATAATTTAGCATCAGATGGAGGGCAGTGAAAATCAAGATCAGACTGCATGATCTGTTCAGTCAGATCTTGACCTATGCTATTTACACAAGCTATCCAATGGCAGTGAAAGAGTTAACCCACAACCACAAAGTCTAGAGTTCTAATGATCTTAAGGAAAAAGGCTTTTGAAAACACTGTAGGAAAAGGAGGAAATGTTTTTAACAAATGTATTCCCCATTTCCCACATTAATTTCTATCTTAACCCTTTCCCAAACAAGCCCTGGTTTTCACATGTCTGCAGTACAAGTCTTTTGAAAACACTGTGGGAAAAGGAGAAATTGCTCGTAACGAGCAATTTCTCCTTTTCCCACACTGTTTTCTACCCTTTTGAAGAACTTTCTGTCATTTTCATCAAATTTAAAATTGTCGTCTGCTAACTCTTTCAATTTGGACCAGTCTAAAATTAATCGTTTGGGAAAGGGTTAATTAGTGAAATTTCATAATTTCAGACAAATGTAAGCTGTGGTCTGCAAAATGTGATCAATTTGGACAAGTCTAAAATCTTGCCATGTGGTAATGTTTCAATTATTAACCCTTTCCCAAACGGCAAATTTTGGACTGGTCCAAATTGGAAGAGTTTGCAGATGACAATTTTTAAATTTGATGAAAATGGCAGAAAGTTCTCAAAAAGAGTAGAAAACACTGTGGGAAAAGGAGAAATTGCTCGTTACGAGCAATTTCTCCTTTTCCCACAGTGTTTTCAAAAGACTTGTACAGCAGACACGTGAAAACCAGGGCTTGTTTGGGAAAGGGTTAAAACCAAGTTTCATCTACAGTATGTATAATGAATAATGATCCTTGTAAGTGGTTGAACCCTTACGAAATGATCACGAGTTGTCATGAATGCAAGAAATATAGAGACACTCACAGACATTGTGGGAAAAGGAGAAATACCTAGTCACCAGAATTTTCTCCCTTGTCTGCCTCATTTTTTACCCTTTGAAAGATAAATTTTATCATTAGATAGATGATAGACAACCTTATTTGTAGTCTGCAATGTGACCAGTCTCGACGAGTCTAAGATTTAAATCTATTCAACTACTTGAATTCAGCAAAAAAAAATCCTCAATCACTTCCGATTGTTGTGTAAAAACTGGGTGTTTTTGTAAAGGGTAACAATGAAGCAGAATTTCATACAAAATTAATGTTTTTTTTTTTCATTTCAGTTTGTGCAACTATGATGGCTCTTTTACATGCACTGAAAAGACAGATTGTAAGTTTTAAAATTTATTTTTCTTACTTTCAGTTTAAAGTGTCATTAGTGTATAGGTGAAAGCTTTCAGGATTGTTCCACCTTTTCTTTCATTTTCCTCATTAGAACTGTAAAGATATGTAGGATTTCAGGATTTTTGAAAAATCTTACTTTTACCCATGTTCCTGAGTGCTGTTTGTGGTTTTGAGGTAGAGCGGGTGTCAGCTTTGGGACTGCTTGTTGACCCACACAGTCGGCATGAGTACTAGTATAGTTTCCTGGAAGCAGAATATAAAATAATTATGTTTAAACTAAACACTTGTTACTGTATTTCAAAATTAATATGCACACAACATAAGTCTTAGTTATTCAAGAATTCAAAAGATAAATGCATTGTATTAACCCTTTACTACACAGTTCCGAGTTTTAATGACCTGCAAAAAGAAGGCTTTTGAAAAAATTGTGGGAAAAGGACAAAGTGCTGGTAACCATCATTTTTTTTCCTTTTCCCACAATGTTTTTACCCTATCAAAGATTAATCATTGTTGTGCAAATGCTTCCACTTTGGTGTAGTCCAAAACTTTGTTGTTTGGAAAAGGATTAATGACTAAATTTCAAACGCTTCCATATTGAAAGCATTTGCAAACAAAAAATTTTAAGATCAAGTAACATCAAGTGGTGGGATTTGTCTTTGAAGGGGTAGAGAACATTGTTCGAATGGAAACTAGTAACAACCATTTTCTTCTTCTCTCCCAAGTGTCTTCGAAGCATTTCTTCCCTTCGGTCATAAAAAATTCAGGATTATTAGCAAGGGCGTAAACATGGGTTCAGAGTCATTAGGCACTTGGAATCAAGAGTGCTTTTTTGCCCTTGGCAGTCTGGTCTTGACCAACACTATCTGATACAGTAAAACTTTACATCTGAAAAGGAATAGGATGAAATTGCAATTTTTTGCCTTTTAGTATCGGTTTGACAACAGTTTAGCCATGTTCAAAGTGAAAGCATTTGCAGAATACAAATGAGATGTGGCTCAAATGTATGAACTTGTTGTTGTAAGGCTAGAAAACATTTTGGGAAAAAAAGAAAATGCTGGTTACCAGCATTTTCTCTTTTCCCACAATATTTTCAAAAGGCTTCTTTCACAGGGTCATTAAATGACGGGATTGTGTGGGAAAGGGATAAGCATTTTGTCCTTTTCCCAAAATGTTTTCAAAAGACTGCTTGTATGGGGTCATCAAAACTCTGGATTGTGTGATAAAAGGTTAAATAATATCTAATTTGTTGTCTGCAAAATCAGTACTTTCAAATTAGGCAAATCTTCATTCTTGCTTTATAAAGACTTAAAAATACTAGGGCTTATTTTTAGATCTATCAAATACATAAGACAATGTAATTTCAGACCTGTTCAAATTGAAAGCATCCACAGACTACATATTAGATGTGGCTGAAATGATGTGTTTTGTCCTAAAAAGGGTGAAAACATGCATTTTCTCCTTTTTCAACAATGTTTGGTATCTGTTTCATTGACCCTTTACCAGATGACAAAATTGCAAGCATTTGCATACGACAAATTACATTGGATTCAAATGAAGTGATGTGTCTTTGAAAGGGTAGAAAGCATTGTGGAAAAGTAATAAAAATGTTGATTGCATTTTCTCCTTTTCCACAATGTTTTCAAAAGGCCTACTCCTTGGGGTTGTTAAAACATGGGATTGTTTGGTAAAGGGTTAAATATAGGGACAACATTTATCAATCAAATAACATAAGTAGTAATAATTATATAAGCATCACGTGTGACATTATTTTAGATGATAAACAGTTTGCAAAGGAGTAATTGTTTTTCCTTTCAGGTTGCAAAATTCAGTCTTCATGGACCCCATGGACAGACTGTTCTTCAGCATGTGGCCAAGGCATTCAACAACGTTTCAGGTTCTCAAGAATTTATATTTAAAAATATCATCTTACACGTCGGTGCAAGATCAACTTGTAGCAATATTTCAACACTTTACCAAACAACAAAATGTTGGACTTGTCCAGATCGAAAACCTTTGCAGGCCAGTAATTAGATATGGCTCAAATGATGTTCTTTCTATTTTGAAAGGTTAGAAAAGATTGTAGGTAAAGGAGAAAATGCTGCTTACTTGCATTTTCTACTATTCCTACAATAATTTCAAGAGCATTCCTCTTGAGGGTCACGATAACACAAGATTGTGTGGTAAAGGATTAGGTTCTAGAATCTCATACAAAAGCTAGTTCAACCCTTTATCACATGACAAAATTTTGTCTTCTCGTCCAAGAGCAGTCAAGTCTGTTGTCTGTCTGCCAACAATTTGTAAGATCTTTCATTAAGAAACTATTTGAATAATCATGCTCAAATATGGTTTGCAGCCTCCCTAAACTAGGAACAGTAATGTCATTTAAAGTTTTTCAGGCAAATAGTAAGAATGAAAAGTTAAAAAAGAAACACAATGACACTATGAATTCCTCAGGGAATGAATAAAATAGATGAAAAACAACATTCTATTGTTTGATATTTCAGCTATTGCCTTTTTCAAGAGTTTGAAACACTTTTTCATTTAGAACACATTTTTGAGCATGCATTACTTCAATTATATTGTTCTACAAAAAGGAAGTGATGTGAAGTTTGATAAGCAATGTCAATGTTCCTGCACTTTGTCAAACACTTATCAATGTTGTATGGAATTGCGCATCCTTGATATTACCAATCCAGTGGTTGTACCTTCTGCAGCCTTTTAAGATCAAATCATAGGTACTAAATTCCAGGAGAATGCACAACGTCCCATCCAATACAAATTATAAAGAGAAGAACGTAGTGTATGCCATCAGTTGCAGATGCTGTAAAATGGTAGTGTACATCGGTGAAACTGAGAGACAACTGAACGAAAGGATGAAAGAACAACTGAGAGACATCCATTTAACTCTTTACCACACAATCCCGACTTTTAACGACCCCGAGATAGAAGCCTTTTGAAAACATTGTGGGAAAAGGAGAAAATGCTGGTAACCAGCATTTTCTCCGTTTCCCACAATGTTTTCTACCCTTCCCAAAACAAATTTCAATTTTTCAGTCATATTTATTTTGTCGTCTGCAAATGCTTTCAATTTGGACTAGTCTAAACTTTTGTCGTTTGGTAAAGAGTTAAATAGAGACAAACTGATAAATTTCCATTTCTCCAAAGAACACCATTCAAGTTCCGACCTAAAATTCACATTCCTGAAAATGATGTACTCGGCAGACAAAACAGAATTTCAATGCATGAATCAGCATGGATTAAGAGGATGCAGACTGTCCAACCAGTGGGTTGTGCATAACATCAAGGATGCGCATTGTCGGAGAAAATGCTTGTAGCCTGTGTTACTGAACTTTTCAAACCATACAATGTTTTTAAACATTTCAAACACAAATTCCAATATATGAGCCACTTTTATCATCTAAAAATGCTTTCAATTTGAAACAGTCTAAAACCTCTATTTTCTGGTAAAGTGTAAAATAGTCGCTTACTGTTTTTCAAGAGAGTTCACAATTCTTGTCCCATATTGGTTATTGATCTCATTGTGTTCCTAATACCTTTGGTTTTGCTCTCTTCAGGAATGGTACTTCAGGCTGTGATAATTCCAAGTTAGTAGAAGAGAAAGAGTGTACAGGTGAAGATTGTAAGCCTGCCTGTATCATTGGCGGAAAAGAATATCAACTAAACGAATTCATTGACAATCCTCCAAAATGCAGTAAATGGTATGTGACAATATGCAATGCACACAGTATGAATGATAAAAGGATATTCTATGAACAAAATAACCATTTCAGCAGTACAGGCAAAAATATGGGCTTTGATGGAGAGGATAGATCAAGATCAGACTGCACATTATATGCAATCTGATCTTGGACCTATATGATCTGCTTTTTTTTGTCAAGTCTATAAATTAAAAAAAATTCTTAGGTTTAGAGGATAATATTTTTGGTCATCCAAGGTGGTCAAGTTCACATATTTGCACAAAAAGTGTTAACAACTTTTTGGAAAGACCATCACTAGCATCAACTGTGACTTGATGCTTGAAAAATCTGTTTCTCGCAATCTGCAATTTCTCATTTTTTCACTCTGAGTCCATGATAATACCATTTCTGATGCAATTCTAACACTCAGAGTTTTTTTTTTAATATTTACCGTTCTGCTTCTCAGATTCTTCCATATGATATTGATTTTAACACTTAACCTGCTGAATAAATGAAATTGAGCCATGCTCTGGCAAAAAGAAAGGGGGCTATATGCATCTCCGTGATACATGATACCAAGCAAGTAATCACATGATCATGGATCTAAAAAATCCATTTTGTCTAACTGCCGACTTAATCATGAGGTAGACTGGTCCCTTGACATACAGAAAATTGACTAATAGCAAAAAGTTTCAGCCCAGGTCAGCCTGCGCTGGCTGATCTGGATCGATACTTTTCACAGATGCATTAAGTCCCCTTTTCACAGAGCATCAATCAAAATTTCAAGCCAATTGTAAAACATATAATTTTGCTTTTTCAAAATTACTTTTTTGGGGAAAATATCTCCTTATTGAACAGTCTAGATCCAAGATCAGATTGCATTTTCTGGGCAGTCTGATCTTGATGTGTACTGTCCGCAAAAGGTACTTGAGTCGGGCCTAGCAGCCTAAAGTCTACAAAGTCTTAGACTAATAATGGTGTATCACCAGTTGCTTATTTTTGTAATCTTTTTATAATTCACAAAGGGCAACAGTTGGTGCTTTCACACAAAGAATAACTTTCAGTTTGTTTGTTTGTTTGTTGTTACTGTACTATTTTCAACATCATTTCAGTCACGTCATAGCAGCCAGTGCACACTATGTTCCATTTACTAGTACTTTGCGCAACACTGTTTCCAGGCCACTGGCTGATTTCACATTGGCATGATCAAAACAATGCTCTTTGATGAGAGGAATTGATTCTATCATATTTCCTATCATTAGTACTTGAAAAAAGCTTTGCAAAACAGGGATTTGAACTCATGACCCTCAGATACAGGGACTACACATTATCAGCTCAGTTACAGGGGTTTGGCACTTCAAGATCAGACTACAAGTTCCAGGAGTCTAAAATTGGCTTAACATCCTACTTAGATTTTAGGTATTGTTCTGTTCCAAGCATACCATTCTGACATTGACCCTGTATCACTGTGCCCTGTTTGTTGCAGTTACTGTGCAGAGATGTCTATAACCATTGGAGGTGTTCTTGAATGCATAGAAGATGAGAATGCAATAGGTATGCGAGTTTACTTAACCCTTTGTCAAATAGTCCTGTTTTAAAGACTTCGAGAAAGTAAGCCTTTGAAGCATTTTAAAAAAGGAATAAGAGCTCGTTACCAATATTTTTTACCTCTCCTGAGCATGAAATGCCAAGGTGAATTTTTGTGACTGGGCTGTGTCACCGTACCTAAACATCAACAATTACCTTGTGTGCATTCTAGGAGCCACATGTTTAATCCAGTACCCATGAAAGTTGCGCAGATTGTTCATATTGAAAATATCTTGACACATGTTTGGTAAAAAAGTAGGTCAAAGGGACAAATTTCATAAAAACCTTGGTTGCGCTCTAGAGGCCAGATTTTTATCTGATACAAATAGAAATTGATCATTATGTTTGTCTTGGTATCTCAGACAAATTTGAAGTTGAATTATGTTGGGTTAAAAAGTAGGTCATAAGGAGAAATCTTAGAAAAACCTTGTGTTAACTCTAGAGGCCTCATTTTCAGTCCAATACTCAAGAAAGTTTATCAGAATGTTTGTCCTGATATGATCTTGGATGAAATTGAGTAAACTCAAGCCCAAAAGTAGGTCACCATGGCAGGTCTAAGAAAAACTACTTGTGCATTCTAGAGGCCATATTTTCTGTCCAGTACTCATGTCGGACGATGTGTTTGTCTTAAAAAATCCTCAGATGAGTTTGAAATTGTGTCATGTTGGATCAAAAAGTAGGTCACTATGGCAAATCTGTGAAACACCTTGTGTGCACACAAGTAGGTCACTGGGACAAATCTAAATCCATAACATTTAGTGTTACCTCTAGTTTATTTTGGACTAGATATATGGATCCATTTCCTATAGATTTAGAGCACTGTATATATTATAAATACAAATTAGGTTGCCTTTGTGCACAGTCTAGATCAAGAGCATACTGCACAGAACATGCAGTCTGATCTTGGATTTAAGCTGTCCTCAAGTTTATGACAGCTTCTCTGGTAACCAGCTTTTTCTCCTTTTTCCACTTTGTTTTTTTACCCATTTTACAGAAAAATCCCATCATTTGACCAACACTTAATTTGTTGTTTGCAAATGCATTCATTATTTGGTCAAGTTATTTGTACAGTGTTAGTTCATTTCAATTGGATAAAACTGTGGGTTTTTGCTTTTCAGTTGATGCTGTCTGGTTGCCTTGGACTGAGTGGACCAACTGTAACTCATCATGTGAAGAAGGTACCAGATCTCGTGGGCGAATTTGCCTTCCTGCACAATGTGGCGGCAAACCTTGTGAGGGTGACGATGTGGAGTATGAAAAGTGCAATCAGAATATTTCCTGTGAGTACAGCCACACTTTATACTGTCTGTTGAGACAAAGTCAAGACTTCACCGTTCTCTTATATCTTCACAAGGACATATTTTGCAGAAATTTTAGATCAGGATCAACCTGCACATACATGCAGACTGATCTTTATTTCAACTATTTCTGCTTCATTATCATTGGTTCTGATCATAATATCAATATGATGCCTAAGAATGTATGCCTTTATTGTTCACAGTTTGAATTTCACATGAAAAGGGTTTTTCCCTTACCAAATGCTGAGGAAGATAATCTTTGGAGTTATTTTGCAAAAAGGACAAAATGCTGATAACTAGCATTCTCAGCTTCTCCCCCAGTTTTTTCTCCCTTGTCAGAAAGATTCATCTTATGTGTATCGATTTTGATTTTGTCATCTGCAGATGTTGTCATTTAGAAGTTTGTATTATGGGAAAGAATTGAACCTTTACCACACAGCAAGATTTTAGACTTATCCAAATTAGCTCTTTACCACACATCAAAAATTTCATACTGGTCCAAATTGAAGGTGTTTGCAGACATCAAACTAATTGTAGCTTAAATAGTGACAATTTTCTTTGCAAAATATAGAAAGCATTGTGGGAAAAGGAGAAAATGCTAGTTACCAGCATTTTCTCCGTTTCCCACAATGTTTTCAGAAGGCTTTCATCCTCAGAATTGTTAAGTAAAGAGTTAAAAGCAAGTGCAGGCTACCCTTTACATGTAGCTGAAATCATGGAATATGTTCCAACTCTTCATTGGCAACAAAATTTTAGGCTTCTCCATATAGTAAATACTTGCAAGCAACAAATCAACTTTGGCTCAAGTTTTGGCATTTGTCAATGAAAGGGTAGAAACACATTGTGGGAAACGGAGAAAATGTTTGTTACCTGCATTTTCTCCTTTTTCACACAATTCTTTCAAAAGCTGTCTTCATCATGGTTGTTTATACTCAGAGACTGCTTTGTAAATGATTAAAGTCAAATTAACCCTTAAAGTGCTTTTCATGACTATAGTTGCCTTTGTGGCCAGTGTAGATCAAGATCAGGCTGCACAAAATGTGCAGCCTGATCTTTGATCTACACTGTCCACTTTGCTGAATCACTGTAGACAAAAACAACCATGAAATTGTAGTTATTTGGTTCATATGTTTAGGTTGAAAATGTCTGCTAGGTTTGTTCGGCGCTCTAAGGGTTAAGGCAATTAAATATACTATAACTAAAAAACAATAAAACAATCCCACAGTCATGTGTTCTCACAAAGCTTTAATTTCTTTTCATGAGAATTGTATTCCTTTGAAGACTACAATGATGAAATTCAAATTGACTTATGGTTGTGAATATATTCAGAATTTTTGGTTTTATATTGTTTGTTTATTATTTATTCAAACAAATCAGGAAAAGGATCTGAACAGCTATGCTATAGTGAATAATCCAGGGCCGCAGTAGGTGCTTTTGTAGGCAACTACACGAAATTATTGCTTGGTGTATGATTTTACCCTTTACCATATAAAATTCTTTTTCTTGTCCTAATTGAAAAGATTAAAAGACAGCGTATCAGTGTTTGACAAAAATAAGACTTGCCTTTAAAAGGGTAGAAAACTTTGTGGGAAAAGGAGAAAAATTGCTGTTTAATAGATTTTTCTCCATTTCCCACAATCTTTTCAATTTTTTCTCTTCTCCAGGGTCATTAAAACTCGAGATCTTGTGGTGAAAGATTAATAAGGCTGCAAAAAAAAAAATGTAAAAATTTTTGTGTCTTAATTCTAAAGGCTGCAAGACTGGTGACTGGAAGCCCTGGTCTGACTGTAGTAAGGAATGTGATGGAGGTATAAGAACCAGAACACGTGACCTTGAGAATGAGGATGACCTTGAAGAATGTCTAGAAAAAGGAACAGTCCTGGAACAGTCTGAAGATTGCAATACAGATCCTTGTACCAGTAAGTTGACTCAGTTCTTTGCCATATGGCAATATTTTAGATATTTCCAAATTGAAAGCACTTTCAGACCACGAAATAAACATGACTCAAAAATTGATAATTGTCTTTGGAAGGATAGAAAACATTGTGGGAAAAGGAGAAAATGCTGGTTTACAGCATTTTCTCCTTTTCCCACAATGTTTTCAAAAGCCTTCATCAGGGTTGTTAAAAGGTGGCATTGTGTGGTAAAGCGTCAAGTACTCACACCCTTTATCAGCTCAAACAGGTCTTGGTTGAAAGTGCTTAAAAGCGATTTTTTTTTTTCAATCATTAATGGATTCCTTGTCTTTATGCCTCTTTCCTGATCCAAGAAAAGTTTTTCTTTAAGATGGATTGTAACCCTTAACTCTTTAATCAATGGTAAATTTTAGATTCTTTCATACTGATAGCATTTACAGACTACAGATAAAGTGTGCCTCAAGTGAAAAATATCAGGTACAATAAAAAAGTTGTACTTTGGAATACCCAAGAATGAAAAGTTGGCTATTACTTTTCAGTATAATTTCTGTTCATCTTGATGGACATTGTCCATTACTCTTCTTGTTTGCTTATCCCTCCAAAACAGAACTATTTATCCTGGTTCCCCAAGTACTCATTTACTGTATCCATGAAACCTTCATTGCTTCCGAACTGTCTACCACAAAGGTTAATTTTCAGCTTTCGGAAAAGATAGATAAGTCAGAATGGGCTAAATCAGGAGAAAAGGGGGGGGTGCGAAGAAGGACTTTGAATCCACATTCAGGGCAGCACCCATCGCAACATGCGATTTGTAAGCACTTGCATTGTCCTGCAAAAGCAGAATGCCTTAAATCATTTTGTCAGTTTGACACACCCTTCTCTTTAAAGTGACTCCCCTGTGTAATCAAAGGCATCAGAATCCTATTCTCTCAACCTATAACCTTTAATAAGATTAAATTATCAACTGATCTGGATTTTGTCAGTGTATTGTATCTAAGTATATTGGGATGAGAACTTTTTGATTCTACCTCGTATTGTCTATAGAAGGTCAGTAGATAACAATGTGGAAAAAGGAGAAAAACCTGGTTCCTTTTCCTCAAATGTTTTCTAAAGCCTTTTTAGTCAGGATTGTTTAAAACTCGGGATGGTGTGATAAAGGTTAAAGTGCTTTCACAACTTTCGTTGCTTTTGTGGACAGAGTAGATCAGTATCAGACTGCACATTTTGTGCAGACTGATCTTGATTTCACACTGCCTGCTTTGCTAGGACATCCTAACAAAACGCGACCTTAATGATAGCAATAATGGTATTTTTTCCTCGACTGAAAATTTCAGTTTTCTTTAACCCTTAAGCTGCTATGCAAGGCTCACTGACCTGTTTTGGACAGTGTAGATCAAGATTAGCACAGAACGTGCAGTCTGATCTTGGATCTACACTGTCAAATAAGGAGATATTTTTCTCCAAAAAATAAGTTTGAAATAACATTATTTGGGCTTTTACTATGGGCTTGAAAATTTTATCTAATTCTTTTAGCAATGTTAATTGGTGCTTTAAATCTTTACCACACAATCCCAACTTTTAACAGCTCTGAAAAAGAAGCTGTTTGAAAACATTGCGGGAAAAGGAGAAAATGCTGGTACCTGTAAGCATTTTCTCCTTTTCCCATGATGTTTTCTGCCCTTCCCAAAACAAACTTCCATTTTTCGGTAACATTTATTTTGTCATCTGCAAATGCTTTCAATTTGGACCAGTCTAAAACTTTGTCGTTTGGTAAAGGGTTAAGGGTTAACAGAAGTTATGTTAACTTTTGGTCTCCATAGGCTTTGCTTTCCAGGATATTGAACAAAACATGAGCCATGCTCTGGCAAAAGGGGGTTCAGTGCATCTCCGTAACGCATAACCAAGCAAGCCATCACATAATTATGGATCCATAATTGCCACTTTTTTTTCTTTTTTTTTTAAACTACAAATTTAATCATGAGGTAGGGTGATCCTTGGGCATACTGAAAATAGACCAATAGCGAAAATTTTCGGCCCAGGTCAGCCTGCACTGACTTGGCAGGCTGACCTGGGTCGATGCTTTTCGCAGATGTATTAAGCCCTCTTTTAACAGAGCAAGGTGCATATTGTAATTTGGTTGGTAGCTATACCATTTACCAAAAAAAACAATACAGCATTGGAACTGTTAATTGCATGTGAATAATATTTAACCCTTAAAGTGCCCTTCACTACAATAGTTGCCTTTGCAGATAGTGAAAATCAAAATCAGACTGCACAAAATGTTCAGTGTAATCTTTGAGATACACTGTCTGCTTAGATAAAAAGCAACCTGAAATTGTAATTTCTAGACAAAAAAATGACTGTTGGGTTTACTGGCACTCTGACAATTGTATCTCCATCACCAGTGCCATCCAATATGTCACACACAATAGTGGCACATTTTTAGCTATTAGCTGTTTTTTAAGAAAAATCTAGGGGTTGTCATAGCCCTGTTGTTGTTTGTGTCTACTCTTGGGTTATCATCCAACAGAAACTTCTTAACCCTTTACCACACGGCTAAATCTTAGACATGTCCATGCTGAAAGAATTTACAGATAACAATTCCAATGTTTTTCAAATTATAGTATTTGCCCTAGAATAGGTAGAAAACATTGTGGGAAGAGGAGAAAATGCTAGTTACCAGTAATTTGTCCTTTTCCCACTATGTTTTCTTTGTCAGAGTCATTAAAACTCAGGATTGTGTGGCAAAGGGTTAACTGTTTACCAAAATACAGAATTTGAGACTTGTCCAAACTGAGGCCATTTGCAGAAAGCAAATTGTGAATGGATGAATAATATAATGGTTCTTTGAAAGGGTAGAAAAAATTGTGGGAAAAGGATGAAATGCTGGTTACCAGCAACTATCTGAGTTTTAATGACTCTGAAAAAGAACCCATTTGAAAAAATGTTTAGGGAAAAGAAGATACTGGTGTAACTTGTTGTTTGCAAAAGTTTTCAATTTGTTAAAGTCTAAACTTTTATTGACTGATAAAAAATTCACCCTGCACTAGGCAATGTTTTAGAGACCCAGTAGAAGAAAGCCTTGAAAACATTTTGCTGATAATGAGCATTCCCTCCATTTCCCACTATGTTTTCAAAGACATGTTCAATTATTTGAGCCATATTAACCATTTACCACACAGTCCCAAGGTTGAATGACCCTGAGAAAAGAGCCTTCTGTAAATTAACTTTGTGGGAAAAGGAGAAAATGCTGATAACCAGCATTTTCTCCTTTACCCACAATATGTTCTACCCTTTTAAAGACATAAATTGTCATTTGAGCTACTGTTTTCATCTGCAAATGCTTTCAATTTGGATGAGCCTAAAATTTTGTTGTCTGGTAAAGGGTTAAGTAGTAAATTGTCTTCTGCAAATGCTTTCAACAAGGACAAGCTTGAAATTATGTAGCCTGGTTAACCCTTTACCACACAATGCCAACTTTAACAACCCTGGGGTAGAAGCCTTTAGAAAACATTGTGGGAAAAGGAGAAAATGCTGGTAACCAGCATTTTCTCCTTTAACCAGCATTTTCTCCTTTTCCCACAAGGTTTTCTACCCTATCCAAGACAGAAATCACCATTTTATTTACATATAATTTGTCGTCTGCAAATGCTTTCAATTTGGTTCAATCCAAAATTTTGCTGTTTGGTAAAGGGTTAAATGTTAATAGGCAGTCATATGGTAGATCTTTATTAATAACCAGCATATTAAATCTTCACCAGTTGAATGTCAGATGGGTCCTTGGAGTGAATTTAGTGAATGCACAAAACTCTGTGATGGTGGTGTGCAGGAGAAGACAAGGACAATCACCAAGGAAGCTGATGACTGTAACCAGCTAAATGACACCGAAGAAAGAGAGTGTAATACCCACCCTTGTGAAGGTAAATAGATGGGATCTGACATGAGTTGGTATTTGAGATAAGATTTTATCAAACACGTCTGAACAAAAATGTGATTTAATGAGCCTTGGCGAGCTTAATAATACCTTTTGTCAGTGAGTTTAATAGAATTTTACCTCAAAAGCCAATGAATGTCGGATTCTTTTTATCACATAACTTTATCGGAAGGATTATAGTTCATGATGACATAAATATAGGCCGAGATGTAGATCTTCATGTTTACTGAATTTACATGAAGCCTGTTTGCCCCTTTGACAGGTATGTACATCATGGAGGAAGAATAGTCCCATGGGAACTTATATATGAGCTATGCTCTGGCAAAAGGAGGCTTAATGAATCTCTGTGATGCATTATACCAAGCAAACAATCACATAATTATAGATCCATAACAGCCACTTTTTTGAGCCACCAACTAAAGTATGAGGTAGCATGGCCCTTTGACACTGAAAATTTACCAACAGCGAAAAGTTTCGGCCCAGGTCAGCCTGTATTTATAAGTGTTTACTTCTTCACCAAACAATGAAACTTTACACTGGTCCGAATTGAAAGTGTTTGCAGAATACAAAATAAATGTGACTCAAAAACTGAAATTTGATTTGGGAAGGATAGAAAATATTGTGGGAAAAATAAAAAAATGCTGGTTTCTCCTTTGTCCACTAGGGCTTCAAAAGCTTTCTTTCTCATGGTCGTTAAAAGTGGGGATTGTGTTGTAAAGGGATGATATGGTACTGGTGGTTGATAAGCTCCACATTTTTGCCAACAATATCAGCATGAAATATACAAACTGTACCTTTTCAGTCAGGTCAGTAGGCCCCATACATTGCAATATTAAAGTTTCTTTTGTGAGAAAAATTTCATCAAAACAGGCAATGCTAATTGAAGGTTCAGACAGCATTTTTTCTTCAATCTTATTTCAGTTCAGTTCAGTGTTCAGATAACCTGTTTAACCCTTTACCATGCAATCACAAATTTTAATGACCTTGAGAAAGAAGATTTTTGAAAACACTCTGGAAAAGGAGAAAATGGTAACCAGTACTTTCTTCTTTTTCCACAGTATTTATAATTTTTCAAAGACAAATCCCACTTTTCAAGCCTCATCCAATTTGGTGTCCTAAAATGCTTTTGATTTTGACATGTCCAAAATTTTGCCATTTTGTAAAGGTGTTATACTTACTGTTTAATTTCATGCACAGTATGCAAAGACAATATGACCTACAGGAAGTACAAAGATTGCGAAATCCACCATTGTGATGAAATCAACTTTGACAACCCTCCAAAAGCTTGTGTTGAAGAGAAGATTGGCTGTGCTTGTGATAGTGGATTTTTCATGAATGACAATGATGAATGTGTTCCACAGGAAAAATGCTCTGAATGTGAACTTGATGGAATAGTATTTAATGTATGTATGTTTGTCCAACACATGTCAATGTAATTTCTCTTTTAACCCTGTAACACACAAAATTTTAGACCATCCAAATTGAAAGCTATTGCAGTCTACAATTTCATTGTGGCTAAACTGATGCAGTCTTTCTTTGGTGAGGTAGAAAACATTGTGGAAAAAGGAGAAAATGTTGGTTATCTGCATTTTCTCTTTTTCTCTCAATGTTTCCAAAAGGCTTCTTCCTCAGGGTCATTAAAAGTCAGCAATGAGTGGTAAACAGTTATCTTTACAAAACAATCCTGAGTTTTAATGACCCTGACATAAAAGGCTTTTGAAAATGTTGTGGGAAAAGTAGAAAATGCTGGGAACCAGTATTTTCCCCTTTTGTGATAATGTTTCCTACCCTTTCACTTACAAATGCCATTCATTATGCCTCATGGATTTTGCCATCTACAAACGCTTTCATTTTGGACCAGCCCAAAATCATGTTGTTCTGTAAAGAGTTAACTCGATAATTTCTCAAACTTTGCTTTGACAGCTCAGGCTCATTTTCTCATTATGTTGTCTATCCAACTGCAAATCCCATCGTTTGAGCCACATTTAAATTGTTGTCTGCAAACTTGAACAAATCATAAATTTTGTTGTCCTTTCGCTGTTTACTGCAAACAACAAAATTTTACACCTGTTCAAAATGAAAGAATTTGCAGACAACAGACTAAATTTTGTTCAAATCATGGGATTTGTCTTCGAAAGGGTAGAAATCATTGTGGAAAAAGGAAAAAATATTGGTTATCAGCATTTTCTCCTTTTCCCACAATGTTTTCAAAGAAATTCTAGTGCAGGGTGGTTAAAACAGAGGTTAATTTGATAAAGGGTTAAAGAGTTGAATAGCATTTGAGATAACTGACCATTAATTCTTTCCGTAATTATTATATGTAGGAAGGCCAGTCTTATCCAGATCCAAGGGATGAATGCAGAAACTATACCTGTATAAAGGGACAGTTTGTTCTTACTGATCAATGTGTGGAACCACAGTGCTCTGTAAGTACTTTTTCAATTTCTATGGAACACTCTGTGCTTTCATAAAGGTAGCTTTTATTTTTTTACCTCAAAATATTCAATGACTATATTCACAAACGATTCTAAATTCTGTTTTTATTTGAAATTCAAAGACTAGCATCTGATTGGCGGAGACAGAGCATCTCTGCTAGTCAAATGGCTAGTTTTGGATTTAGAGTAAGAACTAAAATAAGAATGGTTGTTGAAAATAAGAGACTGAAGTTTTTTTATGAAACCAGGCACAAAGCCCGGTTTCATGAAAAAAATTCAGTCTCTTATTTCATTCAACTTCACCAACAGACTTATTTTCCGACTTAAGTTGAGTTTTTTATTGCAGATGTATTTCACTAACATTAACAGACAAATGTAACATTCTCAAGTTCTATGTTGACACAAAGTTTCAGACCCAATGCAGTGAAATAATGGACTTCAGTCTGTTAATTGACTTAAGTGCATTTATTTTGCATAGTTGAGTCTGAAAAGTAGTGTCAATTCAGGATTTGAGAATGTTACTACAGTATGTTAATGTTACTTAAGTAGGTCTCAAATTACTAACTCCACGTAGGTCAGAACCTGGGAACGTTAGTAGATTTGAGTAAAATAGGAGACTTAAGTTTTTTTGTGAAACTGGGCCATGGCTCATATTCAACAACCATTCTTAAAAACATTCTTAGTCTTATTTGCAATAATTTTCTAAATTTGAAAGTAATGTAACGTGCAATGACCTGGTCACCCATCCAGGCACTAACCTAATGCACATTGCTTAACTATCACGGAGAGAAATGCACCAAACCGCATTGCTGTAAAAGCTAGCTCAACAGCGAGGCAGGTTTGAAGTGCTTATATATCCAACTTCTTTCCGTGACAGTAACATAACTTAGGAGCTTTTACCAAATTCTTTACCCAATCAGAAAGTGCTTTTGTGTAGCAAACTCCTCCTACAATCCTTATTATTAGACTGAAAGAAATTTCGTGTGATCTGATTGGATAATATGCTGTGCACATATACTGAAGTACACTGGCAAAATCCATGGAAAAAGCTTCCCTCTCTGGAGCCCTGTATTCTTCACTGCTTTTTTATCTCAAAATCCAACATGGCGGTGTTGATTAACACGGGTTGCCAATGCGACAAATACTGAGTACAGCATATTGAATATTACTAGCTGGTTGTCATTAAAGCAGAAAGAAAGGATTATTTTTCAGAATAAAAGAATATTATTAACCCTTTACCACACAACAAAATTTTACACGTCCAAATTTGAATCATTTGCAGACAATAAATTACATTTGACTCATACGGTGAGATTTGTCTGTAAAAGGACAGAAAACACTGTGGAAAAAAGGAGAAAATGTTGGTTGCCAGCATTTTCTCTTCTTCCCACTCTCTCTCGGGGTCATTAAAAGTGGGGATTGTGTGGTAAAACTGTAATATAGCATCATTTGTTGTAATTCTAAACAAGCCATCAGATTCTCTTTGTCACGTAAACAAAACATAAAGTGTCAAAGCTAGGTCATATATTATATTATATCGTCAAAAAAAAATAAAGTAATGGTCAATTGTATCAGCTAATGGTCGTTTACTTTTGTGAGCAAACTTACCTCTTTACCAAACGACAAAATTTTTGACTGGTCCAAATTGAAAGCATTTGCAGAGGACAAAATAAATGTGACTCAAAAATTTAAATTTGTTTTGGGAAGGTAAGAAAACATTGTGGGAAAAGGAGAAAATGCTGGTTACTAGCATTTTCTCCTTTTCCCACAATGTTTTCAAAAGGCTTCTTCTTCAGGGTTGTTAAAACCTGTGATTGTGTGGTAAAGAGTTAAAATTATTAGTTACTTACCTTGAAGTTGTTTAAATCCTTGTTAAAATAAAAATATATCGGATGTCTATCACTGTGACCTTACGCACCAAACTGCACGTTTTACACAGGTTAGTGATGTCGGTATTCAATGTGTTGGGTTTGGAATTTCGATTTTGTCAGCATACTCAATTCATGAGACCATATAACTGGGAAATTTCAATGACTACACATTTGAATAGTAAAACTTTGCAGTATAATAAATTGGTTGTACTGTCAGATGGCAGGGTACTTGGAACCATTTTCACGGCTGTGGAGAATCAGGTCACCGACGCACCTTTGGCTCGGGGCGACATGAGTTGCTGCAGCCTGAACAAGTTTCCATGTGCCCTGCCAGAAGGACCATTAGTAATTTTAGATGACCAGCACGGGGCTCAAGCCCACATCCTTAAGTAACCCAATAATTGATGTTTACAAGTCCTACACTCTACCACTTGAGGTATGCGGGCTGGTCTGGCGACATGATTCATCACAGCAGTGAGCTGTGAACAAGTTTCCAAGTACCCTGCCAGAAGGTGCGATGGTGACATGATTTGCCACAGCCATGAACAAGTTTCCCAGTGCCCTTCCACCTGACCGTACAACTAATACTGCCCTGCTTTTAACCTTTGTACAACTACTCAACCCTGAACCAGACAATCCCTTGTTTTAAAGACCCTACCAGAGAAGTCTTTTGAGAACAGTCTGGGAAAAGGAGAAAATGCTGGATACCAGCAGTTTCTCCTGTCTTTGGAATAGTAGAAGACACTGCGGGAAAAGAAGATCAGCATTTTCAACTTTTCCCATCATGGTTTCAAAAAACTACTTCAGGGAGGTTTTGTACAAAGATAATTTTGTAAATAAATGATTGAATTTTATGAATGCCATTTGTAGGATGACCAGGTATTAAAGAAAGAAGAGGGTGAATGCTGCGCTAAATGTGTAGATTTAGAAGGTAAGTTTCTTCCAGTTGTAAGTCAAAGCTTCTTTATCCATAGATTGACTGTGATGCAAAATTTGAATTAACTCTGTATGTACCAAACAACAAATTTAAGACTAGTCCAAAGTCAAAGCCTTTGCAGAAGACAAAATAAATGGGACTCAAAAAAAGAAATTTGTTCTGGAATGGGTAGAAAACATTGTGGGAAATTGAGAGAATGCTGGTTACCAGCATTTTCTTCTTTTCCCATAATGTTTGCTACCCTATAATGTTTTCTACCCTATCGGAGAAAAATCGGATCATATTTGAGCCACGTTGAAACTGTCATCTGCAAATGCTTTAAAATTGGATGGGTCTGAAATTTTGTCGTTTGGTAAAGGGTTAAACTTGGGTTTTGTGGTAAAGGGGGTTAACTTCTTCAGCACCAAATTATTATATGAATCATGCTCTGGCAAAAGGGAGCTTAATACGTCTCTGTAATGCATGATACAAATCAAGCCATCGGATAATTATGGATCCATAATAGACCATTTTCTTTTAACAACCAACTCAATCATACGGTAGACTGGTCCCTTGGCATACAGAAAATTGACCAATAAAGAAAAGTTTTGGCCCAGGTCAGCCTGCGTGACCTGGGTCGATACTTTTTGCAGATGCATTAAGTTCCCTTTTCACAGAGCATGGCTCAATCATAAACTCAACCTCTTTTGAAAACTGAAAATACAAATAACAGAAACTCAGACAGATTCTTGACAAGCAGACAGTCTAGATCAAAGATCAAGCTGGACAGGATATGCTGTCTGATCTTAAGCTATGCAATCTATGAAAGCTCACATTTTCAACTATGGGGTTAAAAAGGTTTTAAACAAAAATGTCATGTACAGTGGTGCATTATTTATATATGGCACTGTATTGATGTGTTAATGTATTTTTATGGAAAACCAATGACACATTCTACTACAAAGCATGTTTGGTCTGCAACTGATAGTGTCCTCACATTGATATTACATTATGATGTATTTTATACGAGTAGTAGAATACATTGTGACAAACGTTGAAATTGTTGAGAGTGAGCACTTTCATCTCCTGTCACAATGCTTTCCAAACCTAGCCAAAGCCCTTCCTTAAGGAAAGGAACAATTCACTCCAGATAAATTTCTGTGGGTCCCTGAATTCTCTGTTTTAACCCTTAGGCTGCTAAGCGCGATTCACTGACCTTTTGCGGACAGAGTAGATCAAGATCAGACTGCACAGAACATGCAGTCTGATCTTGGATCTACACTGTATGGTAAGGAGAAATTATTTTCCTAAAAATAAGTTTGAAATAGCATTATTTGGGGTTTTACTACTGGTTTGAAAGCTTCATTTATTTGGCAGGATAAGGGTTAGTAATTTTCAAGCTAAAATGGTCCAATTAAATATAGACAAGTCAACCTGTATTAAACAGGCACCAATGGCACACTCAAAAAGAGGTCAAAGACAGGTGCTTGCTTGGTACAGGTACATTTTAACATATTTGTCTTCTCTGAGAATGCAACATATGGTTGCTTTATTCAGGTTGCCTGGTTAACTCTTTACCAAATGACAAAATTTTAGACTGTTCCAAATTGAAAACATTTGCAGATGACAAATTAAATGTGATATAGTGATGGAATTTGTATTTGAGCAGAAGAAAATACTGAGGGAAAAGGAGAAAATGCTGGTTACCACAATGTTTTCAAAAGGCATATTCCTTAGGGTCATTAAAAAATGGCATTGTCTGATAAAGGCTTAACTCTTTCCTAGATGATAAATTTTAGACTGGTCCGAATTCAAAGCATTTGCAGACTACAAAATAAATGTGACTAAAAAACTGAAAGTTGCCTTTGGAAGGTTGGACAGCATGGTGAGAAAAGGAGAAAATGATGGTTACCAGCATTTTCTCCCTTTCCTGCAATATTTTCCAAAGTCTTCTTTTTGAAGATTGTTAAAACTTAGACTGTTTAGTAAAGGGTTAACTCATTGCCAAACACTGCTGAATTTTAACAAGCTTAAGCTTGAAGAAGGCTTTTGAAATGATTACAAAAAAAAGGAAATACAGTACTACATATATTGATTTCTTGCATTTTCTCTTTTTTCCACCATGTTTTGAACCTTTCAAGAGAAAAACTTCAGTATTTGAGGCAAATCATCAGATTCTGCAAATAATCTGTATTTGGACAAGTCTGATATCTTATCATATGGTTAGAACTTAACCATTTACTACACAGTCACAAGTTTTAACGACTCTGTGAAAGAACCCTTTTGAAAGCATGGTAAGCAGCATTTTTTTCTTTTCCCAAAACTTTTTCTACTGTAGTGAAGGCAAATTCAATCATTTGAGCCACATTCAAACTGACATCAGCAAATGCTTTTAATCTGGACAAGTGTACATTATTGTTGTCTGGTAAAAAGTTAATAGAGGTGGGCACTATGACAGATTTTTACTCTACTTGTAATGTTTTTGATTTAGATACACCCGAGTACTGTTCCGCTAAAGAAGTGACAAAGAAATATGAATTTGAGGATTCTGACGGGAACTATTGTGTCTCAAATGATACAATTACTCTCACAATGTGCAGTGGTCGCTGTAAAACTAGCATGGAGGAACCAAAACTAATGTATGAAGGGGGATCACTGCATAATAGTGTTTGTGAGTGCTGCCGAGGTATGTTATGCTTCATTCTTTCATCAGAGAATAAATTTGCATCAGAGAACATAAAAAACAGCCATGCATCTACTCAGCCATCCATGCCTAGCATCTTCCTTGTGTAAAAGTGTTATGGAATTCTGCTTCTTATTATACATCTGACCTAAAATGTAGAGGGGGGTATAGTAGATTTACCATGTCTGTCTGTCTGTCCGTCCACCTGTCCATCCATTAATCCATCCAGGTTTTCGTTTTAGTGCTCTAACTCAAAAGCCGTTTGACCCAGGGGACCCTAAAACTTTATACAAGTGTTGCACATGACGCAAGGAGGTGCCCTATTGTTTTAGGGTCACATGGGTCAAAGGTCAAGGTCGCAGGTGAACTTTGTTTAAAAGTTGTTTCCATGCTCTAACTCAAAAACTGTTTGACCTACGACCCTGAAACTGTATACAAGTGCTGCTCATGATCCAAGAAGGTGTCCTATTGTTTTGGGGTCACATAGGTCAAAGGTCAATATCCTAGGTGAACTTTGTCAGAAAATCGTTTCCTGCTCAAACTCAAAAGCCATTTGTTTAAGGACCCTAAACTTTATACAAGTGCATGACTCAAGGAGGTGTGCTATTGTTTTGGGGTCAAATGGGTCAAAGGTCAAGGTCGCAGGTGAACTTTCATATCCATGCTCTAATTCAAAAGCCATTTGTTCTAGGACCCTGAAACTTTATACAGGTGCATGACCCAAGGAGGTGCCCTATTGTTTTTGGGTCAAATGGGTCAAAGGTCAAGGTCACAGGTGAACTTCGTTTTGAAAATCGTTTCGGTTCTCTGATTTAGCTGCTTCAGTGACAAGGTGCTGGTTGGGGGTATTTGTCTGCTTTGCGACAGTTCTGGTTTGAAATTAATAATTACAGCTGAGCTATTTGGGTCTTTTATGGTCCTCTTGTTAGAAGATTTAATGACAATCAGACATAATCTTTAGTTTAAGAGGGAGGTTTTTCAAAGCCTTAACAACTGTTGTGTCTGTTATTATGATTTACCCATTGAGCATCGATTAACACTTTTCCAAATAATCATCCATTTTCTTTAGTCCCTGAACTCCTCTGAAACATTGTTGAAAAGGGAAAACATGCAGCATTTTCTCTTGTTTCCCATGATGTTTTCTATCCTTTCAAATATAAATCCCATCATATGAGCTACATGCAATCATCCACAAGTTAAATTCGGCCGGATAAGTGTTAGTATTTTCATGTGGGAAAAACACCAATACTCTATATTGTATTTTCAAGGCTGTTAGGCTAGATAATTTGGCCAAATTTCAGTGTTTAACAGTACCAGACTGTATGTTTTTTGCAGTCTGATCTTGATCTACACCATTGGCAAATGCAACAGTAGTTATTAGGTTATCTTTAAGTTATGAGTCTAGGATGGTCATGATCCACATGTAAATTTAGCCATTACAGAAATCATTTAACCTCAAACTCAGGCTGAAAAATGGTGAAAACATTTAGACTGCCTGTTTTGCCAAGCAGGTGGGGCCTTGAATGGGACAATAATGAACATGTAACCTTTAATTTCATTATAGCATTAGAATATGGTGAGCGAGTCAGTGTATACTTTGACTGTACCAACCGTGAAACCCAAGTAGAAATGACATTACAAACCATCAGATCTTGTGGCTGCACAGTGGAATGTAAAGAGTATGGGGAAGTCAATTCAGGTAACAGTTACTTTTATTTTAATTAACCCTTAACCGCACAATGCCACCTTTTAACGACCCTTGGAAAGATGCCTTTTGAAAACATTGTGGGAAAAGGAGAAAATGCTGGTAACCAGCATTTTCTCCTTTTCCCACAATGTTTTCTACCCTATCAAAGAAAAGTTGCACCAATTGAGCCACATTGAAATTGTCGTCTGCAAATGCTTTCAATTTGGACAGTGCTAAAATTTTGTCATCTGGTAAAGGGTTAAATCTTTCTTTCAAAATCAGTTGTGGAACAATCTTTCATATACTCTCAATGATTGCCTCCTAGAAACCTGACTAGAAGTGAAACCATGTAGGTTAACCTTATTTATGGCATGATTTGAATTTAACTCTCAAAAGGCTTACATTGTGTGCAGTTTGATTAGTCCCTTACATGACCTGCTACTCTGTCAGGGTAGAAATTGAACTCTTTACCACACAACAAAATTTTACACCTTTCCAAATTGAAAACATTTGCAGACGACAATTTCAGTGTGACTTAAATGAAGCGATTTGTCTTTGATAGGCTTGAAAACATGGTGGGAAAAGGGGAAAATGCTGGCTACCAGCATTTTCTCCTTTTCCCACATTGTTTTCAAATGGTTTCTTTCTCAGGGTCATTAAAAGTTGGGATTGTGTGGTAAAGGGTTAAATGGTATTATATCGATACACTGCACATAAAAATGTTGACATTTTGACCAAATGCTGAGGTAAATGGCATTTTGTTGTTTATGCTTAATTCTATCTATTGATTTATCGGTATGCATCATATTACAGCACACTTTTGTACAGAATCTTTGAAATCAAATTGTCATAACTTTTTAGTTCATTACTCATCACTTGAAATTTCATGACAAGGTGTTTGCAAACAGTGTGACTTAATTGCACAAAATAATCATTCCAGGAGGAATGAAAAAATGATCTACATGTATATGAGCTATGGCTGTGACTTAATGCATCTGCAAAAATTATCAACCCAAGTGAGCCTGCACAGTCCACGCAGGCTGATCCAAGTTGAAACTTTTTGCTTTTGGTGAATTTTCTGCATGTTAACCCTTTCCCAAACAAGCCCTGGTTTTCACCTGTCAGTAGTACAAGTCTTTTGAAAACACTGTGGGAAAAGGAGAAATTGCTCGTAACGAGCAATTTCTCCTTTTCCCACAGTGTTTTCTACCCTTTTTGAGAACTTTCTGTCATTTTCATCAAATTTAAAATTGTCTTCTGCAAACTCTTTCAATTTTGACCAGTCTAAAATTTATCATTTGGGAAAGGGTTAAAGGACCAGTGTACCAGTCAGTTGTAAGATAAAATGGATCCACGAGGTGATAACTCGCTTGGTATCATGCATTAAGCCCCCTTTTGCCAGAGCATGGCTCTTATGCTTTGATTTTTCCAAATTTTGCCTTTCAGGCTTGCCTGCAAGAAGACGACGTTAAAGACCAAATGAAACATCTTACTATTGGACGACATGATAGTATTTTGATTAATGGACTTCGAAACTAGACCCATAACTTTTTTCAAAATCTGGAACACCTTGTACATTATATACAGTAGAAGTTAGTTGATTAGATGTCAGCTCCTCCAAAACAAAACATCAACCCTTACACAGGTTTACAGACATAAGCTGGTGGCATTCAACAGCTGTTCAGTTGCAAAATGAAAACTATCCAAAAGATTCATGTAAAGATAATATTGATGATTTCAAAGAAAATTCCAGGAACATGTAAGAGTCATGGGATTACAGAGAAGTCTTATGAATACATTGCAATCAAGTCATCTTCGATTGGTGTCTGAAGGATGAAGTATATAAATGCTCAGTAATTACATCTTACTACATAACTGCCATCTGTTATACTGCTGTTTCAGTTTGGAAGAGATAAGTAACATGGCAATAGTTGTTTGTGTTGGGTTTATTTCTGCAACAGTTTTAACAAGTACAAGTCAGTGTGAAGAGTCTGTGACTTTTTGAATTTGAAAAAGGAATTTATCTTACACAGACATGAATTGTTAAAATTGTTGACGAGTCTGTGCATACGAAAAACATGCATCCTGTTTATTGAACAAGAATGATCTAGATTTTGACTATAGTCATGTATATATTAGTTGATAAAAAAAAAAAATCATAAAAAAATGATGTAATCATAAATATTTTGGTCTTATTTTGACTTAAACAACAATTACATATTTCCTAATATTAACCCTTATCCTGCTAAATAAGTAAAATAAAACTTTGAAGCCAGTCAAACCAAGGTTTTGGTATTTTGAAGGTATCTTTTAGGGAAAGCTATCTACTTATCTGACAGTGTAGATCTAAGATCAGACTGCATGTTTTGTGCAGTCTGATCTTGATCTACACTGTCCGCAAAAAGTCATTGAGTCGCTCCTAGCAGCCCAAGGGTTAAGAACACATATATGAAGTGCATGTATTTTTATATGTTTCTGTCTCACAAGAAAAACAATGGCTCTATTACAAAATGTTTATTGGCACATAAACATGTATTCTTTCTAGTCATTATATATATTTCATTGTTAACTTAAATAGAAGCTGTGATACTGTTAAGTTTGAGATGTTTTGGTTTGAAAGTATGTTAAAATGAAATATTAAATTGAATAAATCAAGTTTCATAGTATGAATCTGGCATTGATATTGAATAATTGTTGTTCAAGTTGAAACCTAAATAAACGATTAAGACAATATGTCCATAACCTTGTCTTGTTTTCAATACTAACACCTTTTTTATAAGTTGGTTCCTATTTTCCCACGCTATAGTACTTGTCACTGGGTCATTGGCTAATTGTAGAATTGAGTCATGATCTGATAAAAGGGCTTTTAATGCATCTCCATGATAGATGATACCAAGCAAGTCATCACATAACCATGGATCCATAAAATTCATTGACAATCGACTGAATCATGTGGTAGACTTGGTCCTTTGACATGCAGAAATTTAACAAATAGCAAAAAGTTTCAATCCAGGTTTGACTGCGCAGGCTGACCTGGGTCAATACTTTTTGTAAGGCCCCCTTTTCACACAGCATGGCTCAGATTCTTTCTCCACTTTGAGAATTTGCAGAAATACTCAGTAAGCAAAGTACCACAGCACAGTGGCCTTGTACTGGTTTAACCATGGATACACATGAAAGCTTTTGAAAAGATGGAGAAGAAAGAAAAAAAATGCTGGTAAACTATTTGCAAACTTCTTAAAGGTGTTACAGAGACAAATATTCTGACATGAATATTAGCCAAGTCCAAGTGCACTACTTTTTCATCTAAGGTTATCAACCTTCATTCCAACTGATGGACGAAAAAACATTTTCAGTTCCTCGGAGAACAATCATCACAAATATTTTTCAGGACTAAGTTTCATGACCATGTGACTGAAAATGTGGCCCCTAAAATGCACACAAGGGGAAAATTGATCTACAATGGGTGATTGAGAAGGCACTGTCACAAAAGTGCGCCTTAATTCTGTACCACACAATCCCAAGGTTTTGAGGTCACGATGGAAAGGGCATTTGAAAACAATGTGGAAAGAGGAAATGCTGGTAACCAGTATTTTCTCCTTTTCCCACAATGTTTTCCACCCTGTCACAAACAGAAACCTTCATTTGAGTAACATTTGTCATCTGCATACACTTTCAAATTCAACTAGTCTCAAATTTTGAGGTGTGGCACAGAGTTAGGCAGTTTGTGCCAAGGTGGGTTAGAATAGAGAACGCCACTTGTTACCAGAATATAACTGCAATACTGTTGAAAATTTTGTAAAAAATGCTTAACACTTCAGAAAAACACATGAGAATGTTGCAGTCATTTTGTGTCATTTGAACTAGTCTGTTGATTATGTAAAATTAGTCAATGATTGGTACATTCTGTGCCTACTGCGCAGACAAGTCATTGAATCATGGAGCACACAACATTTGAAACCTTGTTTAACCTTTTACAACACAATCCCAAGTTTTAAGAACCCTGAGACAGAAGTTTTGAAAAGGTGGTTAAAGGAAACAAGAGCACTGCATGCAGATGCCAACGCTCTACTGCTGTAACGGTTAGAAATACATCGATTAGCAGTGAAATTTCTAAGTTGAAAAAGGGACAAAACTGTGCCAAAAATATTTTGAGTTCCCTTTTTTATAGTTAAAAAAATCGCCCAAGTTTGAAATAAATATCTTTAGTAATGACAGAAACATCATAAAATGCAAAAAGTTTGCATGACGAAACAGATGACAACAGGGCTGTGACAATACCTCAATGTTTTCTTAAACAAGAGGACCATGATGGTCCTAAATCGCTCACCTGAAATGCAACTCAGCTCAACACCATAATGCTACATGCCAAATATGAAAGCTCTAGCCCTTATGGTTTGGGACAAGAAGATTTTTAAAGATTTCCTTCTTTATCTCTATGTGAAATCCGAGAACCCACAACATAGGGTCAACTTTTAACACCAGGGCCATAATTTAAAGTATTTTGGTAGAGGGTCACTAGATGATGCTACATGCCATATATGAAAGCTCTAGCCCTTAAGGTTTGGGACAAGAAGATTTTTGAAGATTTCCTTCTTTATCTCTATGTGAAATCCGAGAACCCACAACATAGGGCCAATTTCAACACTAGGGCCATTATTTGAAGTATTTTGGTAGAGGGCCACTAGATGATACTACATGCCATATATGAGAGCTCTAGCCCTAATGGTTTTGGACAAGAAGATTTTTAAAGATTTCCTTCTTTATCTCTATGTGAAATCCGAGAACCCACAACATAGGGCCATTTTCAACACTAGGGCCATAATTTGAAGTATTTTGGTAGAGGGCCACCAGATGATGCTACATGCCAAATATGAAAACTCTAGCCCTTAAGGTTTGGGACAAGAAGATTTTAAAAGATTTCCTTCTTTATCTCTATGTGAAATCTGAGAACCCACAACATAGGGCCAATTTCAACACTAGGGCCATTATTTGAAGTGTTTTGGTAGAGGGCCACTAGATGATACTACATGCCATATATGAGAGCTCTAGCCCTTATGGTTTGGGACAAGAAGATATTTAAAGATTTCCTTCTTTATCTCTATGTGAAATCCGAGAACCCACAACATAGGGCCATTTTCAACACTAGGGCCATAATTTGAAGTATTTTGGTAGAGGGTCACTAGATGATGCTACATGCCAAATATGAAAGCTCTAGCCCTTAAGGTTTGGGACAAGAAGATTTTTAACGATTTCCTTCTTTATCTCTATGTGAAATCCGAGAACCCACAACATAGGGCCATTTTCAACACTACGGCCATAATTTGAAGTATTTTGGTAGAGGGCCACTACATGATACTACATGCCATATATGAGAGCTCTAGCCCTTATGATTTAGGACAAGAAGATTTTTAAAAGATTTCCTTCTTTATCTCTATGTGAAATCCGAGAACCCACAACATAGGGCCATTTTCAACACTAGGGCCATAATTTGAAGTATTTTGGTAGAGGGTCACTAGATGATGCTACATGCCATATATGAAAGCTCTAGCCCTTATGATTTGGGACAAGAAGATTTTTAAAGATTTCCTTCTTTATCTCTATGTGAAATCCGAGAACCCACAACATAGGACCATTTTCAACACTAAGGCCATAATTTGAAGTATTTTGGTAGAGGGCCACTAGATGATACTACATGCCATATATGAGAGCTCTAGCCCTTATGATTTGGGACAAGAAGATTTTTAAAGATTTCCTTCTTTATCTCTATGTGAAATCGGAGAACCCACAACATAGGGCGATTTTCCACACTAGGGCCATTATTTGAAGTATTTTGGTAGAGGGCCACTAGATGATACTACATGCCATATATGAGAGCTCTAGCCCTTATGGTTTGGGACAAGAAGATTTTTAAAGATTTCCTTCTTTATCGCTATGTGAAATCCGAGAACCCACAACATAGGGCCAATTTCCACACTAGGGCCATTATTTGAAGTATTTTGGTAGAGGGTCACTAGATGATACTACATGCCATATATGAGAGCTCTAGCCCTTATGGTTTGGGACAAGAAGATTTTTAAAGATTTCCTTCTTTATCTCTATGTGAAATCATAGAACCCACAACGTAGGGCCATTTTCAACACTAGGGCCATAATTTGAAGTATTTTGGTAGAGGGTCACTAGATGATACTACATGCCATATATGAAAGCTCTAGCCCTTAAGGTTTGGGACAAGAAGATTTTTAAAGATTTCCTTCTTTATCTCTATGTGAAATCCGAGAACCCACAACATAGGGCCATTTTCAACACTACGGCCATAATTTGAAGTATTTTGGTAGTGGGCCAGTACATGATACTACATGCCACATATGAGAGCTCTAGCCCTTATGATTTGGGACAAGAAGATTTTTAAAGATTTCCTTCTTTATCTCTATGTGAAATCCGAGAACCCACAACATAGGACCATTTTCAACACTAAGGCCATAATTTAAAGTTTTTTGGTAGAGGGCCACTAGATGATACTACATGCCATATATGAGAGCTCTAGCCCTTATGATTTGGGACAAGAAGATTTTTAAAGATTTCCTTCTTTATCTCTATGTGAAATCCGAGAACCCACAACATAGGGCCATTTTCCACACTAGGGCCATTATGTGAAGTATTTTGGTAGAGGGCCACTAGATGATACTACATGCCATATATGAGAGCTCTAGCCCTTATGGTTTGGGACAAGAAGATTTTTAAAGATTTCCTTCTTTATCTCTATGTGAAATCCGAGAACCCACAACATAGGGCCATTTTCAACACTAGGGCCATAATTTGACGTATTTTGGTAGAGGGTCACTAGATGATGCTACATGCCAAATATCAAAGCTCTAGCCCTTAAGGTTTGGGACAAGAAGATTTTTACAGATTTCCTTCTTTATCTCTATGTGAAATCCGAGAACCCACAACATAGGGCCATTTTCAACACTACGGCCATAATTTGAAGTATTTTGGTAGAGGGCCACTACATGATACTACATGCCATATATGAGAGCTCTAGCCCTTATGATTTGGGACAAGAAGATTTTTAAAAGATTTCCTTCTTTATCTCTATGTAAAATCCGAGAACCCACAACATAGGACCATTTTCAACACTAAGGCCATAATTTGAAGTATTTTGGTAGAGGGCCACTAGATGATACTACATGCCATATATGAGAGCTCTAGCCCTTATGATTTGGGACAAGAAGATTTTTAAAGATTTCCTTCTTTATCTCTATGTGAAATCCGAGAACCCACAACATAGGGCGATTTTCCAGACTAGGGTCATTATTTGAAGTATTTTGGTAGAGGGCCACTAGATGATACTACATGCCATATATGAGAGCTCGAGCCCTTATGGTTTGGGACAAGAAGATTTTTAAAGATTTCCTTCTTTATCGCTATGTGAAATCCGAGAACCCACAACATAGGGCCAATTTCCACACTAGGGCCATTATTTGAAGTATTTTGGTAGAGGGTCACTAGATGATACTACATGCCATATATGAGAGCTCTAGCCCTTATGGTTTGGGACAAGAAGATTTTTAAAGATTTCCTTCTTTATCTCTATGTGAAATCCGACAACCCACAACATAGGGCCATTTTCAAGACTAGGGCCATAATTTGAAGTATTTTGGTAGAGGGTCACTAGATGATGCTACATGCCATATATGAAAGCTCTAGCCCTTATGATTTGGGACAAGAAGATTTTTAAAGATTTCCTTCTTTATCTCTATGTGAAATCCGAGAACCCACAACATAGGGCCATTTTCCACACTAGGGCCATTATTTGAAGTATTTTGGTAGAGGGCCACTAGATGATACTACATGCCATATATGAGAGCTCTAGCCCTTATGGTTTGGGACAAGAAGATTTTTAAAGATTTCCTTCTTTATCTCTATGTGAAATCCGAGAACCCACAACATAGGGCCATTTTCAACACTAGGGCCATAATTTGAGGTATTTTCGTAGAGGGTCACTAGATGATGCTACATGCCAAATATCAAAGCTCTAGCCCTTAAGGTTTGGGACAAGAAGATTTTTACAGATTTCCTTCTTTATCATTATGTGAAATCCGAGAACCCACACCATAGGGCCATTTTCAACACTAGGGCCATAATTTCAAATATTTTGGTAGAGGGCCACTAGATGATACTACGTGCCATATATGAGAGCTCTAGCCCTTATGATTTGGGACAAGAAGATTTTTAAAGATTTCCTTCTTTATCTCTATGTGAAATCCAAGAACCCACAATATAGGGCCATTTTCAACACTAGGGCCGTAATTTGAAGTATTTTGGTAGAGGGCCACTAGATGATGCTACATGCCAAATATGAAGGCTCTGGCCTTTACGGTTTGGGACAAGAAGATTTTTAAAGATTTCCTTCTTTATCTCTATGTGAAATCCGAGAACCCACAACATACGGTCACTTTCAACACTAGGGCCATTATTTGAAGTATTTTGGTAGAGGGCCACTACATGATACTACATGCCATATATGAGAGCTCTAGCCCTTATGGTTTGGGACAAGAAGATTTTTAAAGATTTCCTTCTTTATCTCTATGTGAAATCCGAGAACCCACAACATAGGGCCATTTTCAAACTAGGGCCATAATTTGAAGTATTCTGGTAGAGGGCCACTACATGATGCTACATGCCAAATATGAAAGCTCTAGCCCTTAAGGTTTGGGACAAGAAGATTTTTAAAGATTTCCTTCTTTATCTCTATGTAAAATCCGAGAACCCACAACATAGGGCCAATTTCAACACTAGGGCCATTATTTGAAGTATTTTGGTAGAGGGCCACTAGATGATACTACATGCCATATATGAGAGCTCTAGCCTTTATGGTTTGGGACAAGAAGATTTTTAAAGATTTCCTTCTTTATCTATATGTGAAATCCGAGAACCCACAACATAGGGCCATTTTCAACACTAGGGCCATAATTTGAAGTATTTTGGTAGAGGGCCACCAGATGATGCTACATGCCAAATATGAAAGCTCTAGCCCTTAAGGTTTGGGACAAGAAGATTTTTACAGATTTCCTTCTTTATCTCTATGTGAAATCCGAGAACCCACAACATAGGGCCAATTTCCACACTAGGGCCATAATTTGAAGTATTTTAGTAGAGGGCCACTAGATGATACTACTGCCATATATGAGAGCTCTAGCCCTTATGGGTTTGGGACAAGAAGATTTTTAAAGATTTCCTTCTTTATCTCTATGTGAAATCCGAGAACCCACAACATAGGGCCATTTTCACGACTAGGGCCATAATTTGAAGTATTTTGGTAGAGGGTCACTAGATGATGCTACATGCCAAATATGAACGCTCTAGCCCTTAAGGTTTGGGACAAGAAGATTTTTACAGATTTCCTTCTTTATCTCTATGTGAAATCCGAGAACCCACAACATAGGGCCATTTTCAACACTACGGCCATAATTTGAAGTATTTTGGTAGAGGGCCACTAGATGATACTACATGCCATATATGAAAGCTCTAGCCCTTATGGTTTGGGACAAGAAGATTTTTAAAGATTTCCTTCTTTATCTCTATGTGAAATCCGAGAACCCACAACATAGGGCCATTTTCAACACTAGGGCCGTAATTTGAAGTATTTTGGTAGAGGGCTACTAGATGATGCTATATGCCAAATATGAAAGCTCTGGCCCTTACGGTTTGGGACAAGAAGATTTTTACAGATTTCCTTCTTTATCTCTATGTGAAATCCGAGAACCTACAACATAGGGCCAATTTCCACACTAGGGCCATTATTTGAAGTATTTTGGTAGAGGGCCACTAGATGATACTACATGCCATATATGAGAGCTCTAGCCCTTAAGGTTTGGGACAAGAAGATTTTTAAAGATTTCCTTCTTTATCTCTATGTGAAATCCGAGAACCCACAACATAGGGCCATTTTCAACACTAGGGCCATAATTTGAAGTATTTTGGTAGAGGGCCACTAGATGATGCTACATGCCAAATATGAGAGCTCTAGCCCTTACGGTTTGGGACAAGAAGATTTTTAAAGTTTTTTCTCTCGGTTGCCATGGCAACCAGAGTTCTTCATGGAATTCAAATCTTTGAAGTATTTTGAAAGTGCATCACCTAAGGATCATTTCTGTGAAGTTTCACTGAAATCTGTTGGGCGGTTTCAGAGGAGAAGATTTTTTAAGTAATTGTTCACGGACGGACGGACACACGGACGGATGGACGCCGGACAACGATCGATCACAATAGCTCACCCTGAGCACTATGTGCTCAGGTGAGCTAATAAAGAGTCGGGCTGGTCATCGGTATTTTCTTCTTTTCCCACAAAGTTTTCTACCTATTCAGGAACAAATACTATTATTTGAAAACATTTGAATTGCCGTCTGTTAATTCCTTCAATATGGATGAGACTATAAATTTTGCCACACAAGAAAAATGTATTACTGTCAAAATTGAAAGCATTTGCAACCAACTTAATAAATGTATCTCAAATGATGGAATTTGTGTTTGAAAGTATAGAAACAAGAGGGCCATGATGGCCCTGTATCGCTCCACTGGCTTATAAATATAAACCACGAAGAAAAGTCTTCACTATATAAGCCCTTATAAAACTATGACCTCATGGCTACAGTCTGACTAAATGGGGAATATTGTATTAGAAGAATAACATGCCAAATGTGGGAGTTCTTGGCCTTATGGCTGGTAACAAGATGGTTTCTGAACTTTTCACTCCATAAACCCATGTAAAACTTGTGATCCCTGGTGCAGGGCCAAACTTGATCCTAGAGCTGTAACTTGGGCCCTCTTTGTAACTGACCACTAAATAATGCTATAATTATATGCAAAATTTGGTAGCCTAAGCCTTATGGCTATGTACACCAAGATTTAAAAGTTTTCCCTATGTAAGCCTATGTAAATCTTGTGAACCCCCCCCCTCCAAGTATGAGGCCAAATTGACCCCAGGACTATACTTTGGGCACTTTTGGTAGACTCCAACTAGATCAAGCTAAATGCCAAATTTGGTAGCTCTAGGCCTTATGGTTTCAGACAAGAAGATATTTAAAGTTTTCTCTATATAAGCCTACGTATAAAACTTGTGACCCCTGGGGAAGAGCCAATTTTGACCCCAGGGCTATAATTTCAAGAAATATGATAGAGGTCTACTACATAAAGCTACATGCCAAATTTGGTAGCCCTATGCCTTATGGTTTCAGACAAGAAGATTTTTAAAGTTTTCTCTATATAAGCCTATGTAAAACTTGTGACCCCTGGGGAAGAGCCAATTTTGACCCCAGGGCTATAATTTCAAGAAACATGATAGAGGTCTACTACATAAAGCTACATGCCAAATTTGGTAGCCCTATGCCTTATGGTTTCAGACAAGAAGATTTTTAAAGTTTTCTCTATATAAGCCTATGTAAAACTTGTGACCCCTGGGGCAGAGCCAATTTTGACCCCAGGGCTATAATTTGAAGAAACTTGATAGAGGTCTACTACATAAAGCTACATGCCAAATTTGGTAGCCCTATGCCTTATGGTTTCAGACAAGAAGATTTTTAAAGATTTCCAATATTTTTCAGTTTTGTTGCCATGGCAACCAGAGTTTTTGAAGGAATCAAATTCTTTCAAGAAATTCTGAAGAGGACCATGTCAGGATCATTTCTGTGAAGTTTCGTGAAAATCGGATGGGTAGTTTCAGAGAAGAAGATGTTTGAAATAAAAGTTAACGCACGGACGGACGGACGACCGGACGGACGGACGCACGACGGACACCGGGCCATGACATAAGCCCGCTGGCCTTCGGCCAGTGGAGCTAAAAACTGTGGGAAAAGGAGAAAATGCTGGAAAATTTTTGGCCCGGATCATCCAGCGCAGACTGTACAGGCTGACCTTGGTCAATACTTTTTGCATATGCATTAAGCCCCCTTTTCACAGAGCAATGCTCATTTGTTTCTGGTTAGTTTAAATTTCAACAGCTTGGCTTAGTTTTTTAGCAATTTCAACCAGTAACATGAAACATCCTCTATCCTTAAATGGTCCCATATAAACTGCTATTCTCTGAAATGGGGAAAAAGATGGTATCCTTGTGAGCCTGAAGAGTCTAACATTTCATGGTCAATCATTATTTTGCATTACTACTTACCTGAAAGTTAGTGTAAGAGATGAATATTTTTCTTAACAACTTTGACATTGCATATTTTACTGTTTTGCCAATCTTTTTCTATTAATAAACAACTGAATATTTGTGAAGTTCTGAAAGCGCTGGTCGTAGACTGATGGGACCAAAACTTGAAGAAGGGTCTATCCCAGTCATTTCTAGATAATATACAACATGATTTTCCTACCATGTAAGTGTCTAGTAGCCAGTTTTGCAGGCTTGCAAGTAAAAGTAATTTGCAAGAAAATGGTAATTTAAACATGCTCACTGAATAATGACATTAATGCATTCTTGTGGTCTATAATTTGAAAAAGAATGATTTTTAAGTGCTTAAATCCATCTTTGGTTTGTATGCAACTGAAAACATAATAAAGTTATGTAATGTGGATATCTAAAAGGTAGCAAACCTCGATAAATTTGATTTTATTTGCAACAGAAAACAGCTCTATTGAAATTACAGCACCATTGATTTAAAGACCCATATTGATACAAAAGAGGCTCAAATTTTTTAATATCTGATCGTTAGAGCCTGTAAGATGATGGAAAGAACTAGAAGTGTTACAAAGTGGAAAAATATCCCCCACCAGCACCTTGTCACTGAAGCAGCACAGAGAACGGAAATGATTTTCAAAACGAAGATCACCTGTGACCTTTACCTTTGACCCATGTGACACAGAAACAGTAGGCGACCTCCTTGGATCATGGGCAACACTTATATTAAGTTTCAGGGTCCTAGGTCAAACTGCTATGGAGTTGGAGCATGGAAACGATTTTCAAAGTTCATCTGTGATCTTGACCTTAGACCCATGTGACCCCAAAACAATAGGGTACCTCCTTGGGTCATGAGCAACACTTGTATAAAGTTTCACAATCCTAGGTCAAATGTCTTTTTGAGTTAGAGCACAGAAAGGAAAAAGTCTACAGATGGACAGATTGACAGATGGACAGAAGGATGAACAGACAGACATGGTGAAACCAGTATACCCTTTCTGCTTCTTACGTGGGGGGTATAATAGATATGTTGTTTAAAAAGAATCAATTACAGAGAAAACTTATCCTTAAACCATGCTAACCTTTGAAAGACAATTTCTTCATTCTAGCCCAATTTATATTTGTGGTCTCCAAGTGCTTTTAATTTGGACAAGTCTAAAATTCCATCATATGATACAGAGTAACCAGCATTAATTTGCTCATATTCCCACAATATTTCCTACTTTATCAAACACAAGTTCAAAGGTTTGATCCACCTTTAATTTTGTTGTCTGCAAATACTCTCAATATGGAGGGCTCTGAAATTTTGTCCTCTGGTAAAGACTTGACCCTTTACCACACAATCCCAAGATTTAACAACCCTGAGCAAAGGCCTTTTGAACAATGTGGGAAAAGGAGAAAATGCTGGTAACCAGTATTTTCTCCTCTTCCCACAATGTTTTCTACCCTATCTAAGACAAATTCCATTATTCCAAATGCTTTCAATTTGGACAAGTCTGAAATTTTGCCATCTGGCAAAGACTTAAACCTCTTACATCAAAGATGAAACAGACTATCCTTAATTCTTTAACACACAACAAAAGTTTAGAATTGCCCATTTTGGAAACATTTGCAGACAACATTTTGAATGTGGTTTACATCAAAAGAATTTTCTTCTACTGAGCAGAAAACTTTCTAGGAAAAGGAGAAAATGCTGGTTAGCAGCATGCCCATACCAGCATTTTCTCCTTTTCCTGCAATGTTTTCAAAAGCCTCCATCCTCAGGGTCATTAAAAGTCAAGTAAAGCAACAACTCAAAAGGGCATAACCCCAGTAACAGTCCCTGTACAACTTTCATGTGTAATCAAAATTGCTGGTGGATAAGTTCCCATAGTTGAAAGGCTTCAAAAATTCCAGCCAAAATTGTTAATACTAAAAACTGATAAAACTGCAGGAGGGGAAAAAGATACAAAATTAGGTCTTCAGACTGACAGATGGTTAACCTAATTCCACTACTTACCCCTCTAACTCCATTGAAGGGCATATAGAAAACAGTCCAAACACAACTCTTCAACAGACAACAATAATTTAGACTTATCCAAATTTAAAGCATTTGCAGATGACAAATCAAATGTGGGTCAAATATTGAAATTTGTCTATTAAAAGGCAGAGAACATTGTGGGTAAAGGAAAACATGCTGGTTACCATCATTTCCTCCTTTATCAAAAATGTTTTCCATAAACCTTTTTCAGGGTTGTTAAAACTCAAGATTGTTTTGCAAGGGATAAAGCCTGACCCTGAAGGCTGTCCGAAGGCCACATTTACTGACTTACTGAGTGTTAAAATTCTAGCTGTCTGTTTGGTCAATACAATACCTCTCGCCCAATCAGAGGGCAAGTCTTGGTATTCAGAATCAGGGGTTTAACTTTTAACACTTTACCACGCAATGCTGAGTTTTAACGACCCCTGAAAAAGAAGCCTTTTGAAAACATTATGGGAAAGGAATAAAATGCTGGTTACCAGCATTTTCTCCTTTTCCCATAATGTTTTCCACCCTGTAAAGGACGAATTTCATCATGTGAGCCACACTGAAGTTGTTGTCTGCAAATACTTTCAATTTGAACAAGGCTACTTTTTTGTTACGTGGTAAAGAGTTAATGGTTAGTGAATATGGCCTTTGGAGTATTAGGATTTTGTGCTCAGCTGAGCTCACACTGAAAATTTTGTATGTGCCATTTTCAACATTATTTCATTAATATCGCAGCCAGTGAACCTATCTTTGCTTTCCTGCAGTCTCTTTTACCAGTCCTTCACACAATACCTTCCCATAGCCACTGGCTGTTTTCCCACATTAACATCATTGAAACAATGTTTGGCAGTGAAAGAGGAATGAATCCTTTTGCAGTGACTATCATCCATCCTTGAAAAGAAATTGACTAAACTAGGAATCAAACAAACCACCTGTAGCTTTTAAGCCCTTTACCGGTATGTTATTACCCACTCAACTACTGGGCTCCGCACAATGAAAATAAGAAGCCTCAATCATCCTCTTACCTAAATGCTACTGCTTTAACCCTTGAAGCCTTGGAACCTTGGTTTTGCAGACAATGTAGATTAAGATCAGACTGCACAGGATGTGCAGTCTGATCTTAGATCTACACTGTCTGCTTCTATGTTACATATTCTAACAAAAATAACTTTGAAATGGCAGTATTTCCGGCTATTTTTCTATTTAGGTCGTCCACATCATTAATTCAGCACTTTAAGGCTTAAACCTTTACCACACAATCCCGAGTTTTAACGACCCATGAGAAAAGCAGCATTTTCTCCTTTTCCCACAATGTTTTCTACTATTCAAAGATAGAAATCATCTCTTGGAACACATCCGTCATCTGCAAATGCTCTCATTTTAGTGGAGTCCAAAGTTTTGTCGTTTGGTAAGGAGTTAACTTCTTCATCATTTTCCTGAGCAAACTGTAACAGCTCCCTGAGTCAGGGATGGAACAATGACTTTAATTAAAACATGTAATCATTCCCTGGTATTTTTCTTGTGGGGAATAAAAAAACATACATTTAAGCCGTTAAATGGTGATAGCTGGGGTTTGGCCGAATCATTAATAACAATAAGACTTCCTGTAACGTTTACAAAAATAAAAATCTATCTCTGATTCAAGAAATCATAGGATTGTTTGGGTCAGGGTTGAATGAGTATGTAGAGTACTCATAGTTTCAAGGCTGGGCCACAGGTGAACGGCTAGCAACAACGTAAATCCTATATTACACACTAATATACTACGACAACGTAAATCCTATATTACACACTAATATACTAGTGTGTAATATAGGATTTACGTTGTCGCTCGCCGTTCACCTGTGGGCTGGGCAGCAAGACATTGGTCCACTCCCAACAAAGCTTGAATCAAAAGCTGTCTACTGTGGGGTGCATAAAAAGCTTTATTACATACCCGATTTTTTTCTGGCTCAAATACATGCGTCGCACGCGGATAAAATAACACACGACAGAAAAAAAAGTCCGAATCTCCACACTGTGAAATGCGGTTCAAAATATGGCATTGATGACGTAATTCACGCACGGAAAATATACTATTGATTTGCGGTTTGATTGGTCAAGATTTACACTAGATATTTATCCGCCGTTCGCAAGTATGACGTTTACTAGCTACTACACCATTGTTTATTTTGTTTACCAGTTTACAAATTAAATGTCAAGAACTGCAACATTTTGTCTTTGAAAGTGGTGGGTATATAGTAATAGGAATATTATGTTTAGTAACTTTCCTGGAGCTTGTATTTACTTCTCGTTCGACGTCAAATTTTCTCACACCGCTCGAATTAAATACAAGCACCGGGAAAGTTACTACAACATAACATTCCGTATGTATATCTGTGGAAAAACACTAAATCACGCTAGAAACGGTATTAATTGTTACTCAGATCCTTTTGAACTGATATGTGATACAGCTTCATCTATCCATTTCAAAAACAGCTTAGACACTGTGTATCAACGTACACCGGATATAGCGATTGTCCAATCGAGGGAAATTTCACACAGTACAGTACAAGGTCAGTACTTTTCCAATGTTTTCGTTGAAATACATAAAAATTCACCGTAAGTATATTTGGCAGTCGTTACTGATATGTTAATGTAGCTGTCTTACCATAGCAAATGGTTGGGAAACATCCACAAGAGCTACGAATAACAAAAATACTCCCCTAATCACTGATAATCTCCTCTTGTCTGTCACGAAAACGCTGCTTTTAAAGACTGTTTTGATAAAATATTAATCCGTCTTATATTGAAATCAATGATAAATAGCCTAGTTAATCATGGCGAATCGCTAGAAAAATTCCTGACTTATTTTTAAAACTGCATTTTTCGATATATTCATCTTTGTTTTTTCTCTACGGTGTACGGTCTATAGGAGGATGGTGTACGTTATATAGCAAAAGCTCCTGTTGGGAGTGTACGGTCGATAGCGAGATAAAATCTTCGTGAAATACATTGTCTAGTGCTGGAAATAGACGAGTTTGCTGTTCGAGGATAGATTTTTGTCATTCGAACGTATCCTGTCCCTTAATTATTAGAATTATCATGACTGTATTTTCGTTATTTTTATTTCTTTTTTCCAGCCCTGAATACAGGGCATACATGTAACGCCGCAAACTACGACAAAACGTGTTAATAAATGAAGACCAAAACTTTCTGTGAAACTCTTAAATATTTGTTTGTTTGTTTGAGTTTACGTCCCAGTCAACAATTTTTTAGTCATGTTGGGACGGAGCCACCGCTTCCTGGGTATTTAACCAGTACTATGGGGAGTAAATGTGTGTTGCTCAAGGACACAACACGGTTACGCCGTTGATGAGGATCGAACCCAGGACCTCTCTCAGAAATCCGACTTTGACACTAGGACACCGCGCTTGAAAAATGACACCGGAGGTACATGTGTACACCGACCATAGATGGACAATCACTACCTAACCCTATGATGAAAAGAGAAATCCTGCAATAACTATTATTATTTTTTATTACTCAGTTTTTCCGTCCCTTTCAAGATTATTTCACACAAGTCGAGACAAGCTAATCGGTAGGTAGGTCGAAAACGGGAGTACCCCGGGAGAAACCACCTGACACACCCGCAAGCACAACTTGGCTTGTCCCATATGTGACCTCTAGGCTTCTCTTTCTGTCTTTGAATATAATGTTTGTTAAATATACTCCTCAAACTTAGATTAACATCAAAACGTGATTTTCGTTTCCAAAAGCTCTTGGTAGCTGAATGCTCTAATGTGTTAAGAATCTGTAATGCAACCGTCGCACTAAAAAAAACCCGAAATTGTCAAAAATGATTGTGACTTGTAGCTATTAGGTCTATTTTTTTTTTCAATCAACCCACTACCTGTTGCATGTTATTCCAAAAGTGTTTTGATGATATGATCGTCTTATCAAGATGTCAGTATAATTGCCAATGCCCTTAGTATGTGAGATTCAAAATCAAGTCTTTAAACTGCAAAAGAAACAAATTGCAGCTCGTGAATTTCATGCAAAGAACCACTTTGTTGTCACATAAAGTGTCCTTCCGACAGAAGACAGAAGACTAGCTGCATTCTAAGAAAGTCTAAACTTGTTTTAAGTTAAGAACCGTATGATAAGCTCAAACAAGGTTAAGCATTAATGCAATGAAACAATATTGTGTAATGATTCGCTCGAGTTCTGTCAATGATTTGTAACCTCAATGCAATCATGCTTTAATCACTTGCATTTCCAATTTTCTCTGTTTTCGGCACACAACCAAGAAATCAATAATTATTTGATACTTGCCAATGTCTCTAAAAAGGCATGCACAGGTATTCATTTCTAGATTTACATATAACTCCCGTTTACGTCAGAATATAAACTTTTCTTCTCATCTATAGTCCGTACACTGCTTTTGCTGTAAGTCGTACACCAATTTGACAACTGCCTGCTATAGACCGTACACTGGCTATTTTTTTTAAATCTAAATATTCGGAAAACTAAGAACAAATTGGAAGTAAAACTTCGTTTGTAAGTACTTAAGACCTCCAAGAAGTTATAACAAAGCGAATTGCGGGCCTGAATAACAATAAAATTGAGAAATATGAAAATTTTGGGTCGGCCTGTTAAATGTCAAGAAAAACATCAGTGATTGGGCAGGTCATTCTGCTAGTGCAGGAATACTTTTCCTAAGTGTTTCACATATTCATACATATACCCGAATCTATCATTGATGTAAGTTCTATATTTTCCAGGCAAAATACTATAAAACACAAAAATAATAAAAGAAATACTGACCGTGTATCTCACTCCGTAAACATTTCCCTCGATTGGACAATCGCTATATCCGGTGTACGTTGATACACAGTGTTAGACTACTACAGGTGCATATATATATCCTCGGAGGTCCATGAGTCGTTACCCTAAGACTTTGACCCGATTCCGAAACTATTGTAAAAAAACTTATGAAACAAAACTGTGCTTACCTCAAAAACAAATCGTTTTCCTTTTATTTCCGATCATCCACTTTAAATTATACAAAAAAGTATCCCTCTCAGTTAAAATGTAAGTTACAAGTGTTTAGCAGCCGCCATTTTTCCAGTAGGTCCTAGGGTCGTGACGTCATATAGTATAAATATTTCGGTGCCCTGGAGTGAGCGTTAGAGTAATATGTACAGGATTTAAGGACATATATATATTTCTTTTATGTGTCTCATGAAATGTAAACTGTACTTAAGCTCTTTTCAGCTTCTTAAAGGAGGATTAAATGTTTTTTTCGTTTTTTTTCCAAATCAAATATAGGATGTTTGGAAAGTTCAACTAGTTGAAAAGAACATGAATTAAAGAAATGTCTGAAATTGTCTTCTATAAATGCAACAGCTAAAACTTTAAACAGTTAAAACTAAGTATTCATGGAATCAAAACAGTATTATTGGCAGTGATGGCACTTGAATGTGTCTCCTCTTCTGACAACTCTTATAGGTGTGCAGTATTTTAGGTGTACCCAGTGCTGACAAGAATCACACTGTGCCCATGAGGTGAATACTAATGAAACACAGTCTTTTAATTCTTTTGGCTAAAATCTTCAACATTTACAGCACAGCTAAGAAGGGTCAATTTCAGAGTCAGTTTCTGTTTCATGATGTGACAATATTAATGGTGGAGGGACCAGGCTGATCAGTATTTGCTGTTGCAGAATGTAGTTTTTTAGGCTTAATTGTTTTTTTTTTTCAAATCTTTTCACCGTACAGTTTGAGTAGACAATATTTTTCGAACAACATTTTTTACTCTTTTGCTTGCTTTCATGATCTTTCATTAATTCATGGATGTTTCCTGATATTTCCCTACCCGCAACAATCTTACTCATTGTGTTTCTTGGAGCTTTGCCCTTTTTACTCTTAATTAATTTCAAGCTTTTTTCCTTTGAAAGAAGACACTCTTCAAAAACATATCATCAGGTAGATCCACACAGATATTGTCATCATGGTCTCCTTTTCCATCTATTGGTAGTGAACCTGAAGAAGCAACAATTCCACCTTCTACAGTCTCTTGGCTATCCTGAAGACCTGGTTGATATTGAAATACTTCAGCTGGTTTTAAGTATTCTCCTGGGACAGCTTCGGGATTGAAGGGGAATATACCAGTGCGTCTAAAACCAGCCTGGATATTCTCTGCACAAAGAGCTGTAGAATACACTTTACAAGCTATCTTGCATATGTTGTATCGAGTAATGGTTGACGAAGACTCACGGATAAGTTTATGGCAGCTGGCATTGTATATCCGTTCAAATGGGCCGTAACAGGCAACATCCATGGGTTGAAGAATATGACGTGTATGTGCAGGTAAAACAAATATAATTATTCCTTTCAGGAGAGCCCATTCAATTAAATCTACAGAAATCTGAGATCGATGCCCATCCAGGAGAAGAAGAACCTTCTGGTTGTCACGCCCTGGTATGAACTTTAAAAAGTGATTCTCCAAGTAATCCCTGAAGATTACTCCATTGGACCATCCAGTTTTGCTAACAGTGGCATTGACTCCACATGAACCGCCATCTAATAATTCTTGTCTCAACCTTTTCCCAGCAAATCGAACGTAGAAATCGAAGTACAGCGTTTCCCACGGTCAGCGCATGCGCAAAGTGAAATCTCGCGTAGAACGTGACAAAAACAAAAACATAACGACCCAAGGACTATAACGATTCAAGGACCTCCGACGATATTTTTTTTTCACATGAATGCCATGGTGGACCTGGATCCTTCATCAGAGCTTTTATATCTTTGAGGAACAAATGATAAGTTTTTTTAAAAAATGAGAGTAGATTATAAAAGGCGGCTTCAATATCCAAATCCCTATCTCTCCTATTTTTGTCCGATATCCCGCCATCACATTTTCATGTCCCAAAAAATATTTTAACCTTAACAAACCAGCAAACCAATCAACCCATGCAAAAATCAACCCCTTATCCAATCCCCCCACCCTTAACCAACAAACCCACGCTTAAGCATATGGCTAGCCCTTATATGATAAAACAATATAACAATAAACAACAATATAACAATTTTATGTAACATTAAGCATGCTCATAAAATTAAAACAAAAATGGGTTAACTACTCCTCTGATGAAGGTCAGCAAACAAAATGGTAAAACCTTTTTTTTATAAATATTTTTTTTACTTAAATCGAATTTTATTTTTTAAAAAAAATTTTTGATTTAGCTAGCTATCCAGCTAACCAACTAACACATTAAGAAATTTAAAAAAAAAATAAAAAATAAAAAAAAAATTAAAAAAAAAAAAAAAAAAAATTGATTAAGAAAAAAAACGCATCAACAAACCGGTTAACAAGGTGCATCAACAAACCGGTTAACAAGGTGCAACGGCTGGTCCTTACATCAAACAATTGCTTAACCTTTTTCCCACCCCCCATCAACCAACGCATCATGCAGTGGCTAACCGGTTTATGAGTTAGTGGGTGGGTTGGGATATTGATAAAAAAAAAAAATTAAATTTTTTTGTCAGGAAACAAAAAATTTTTGAATTTAAGTTAATAGATTGTAGCGTAAGTATAGGTAAAGAATGGAAAACTTTACAGACAATAACAGTCAAATACAAACACAAGAAAAATTTGATAATTTTTTTCATGAAGAAAGAGATGATATTGATGCTTGGTTTGATTACCATACAGAAAAGATAATATGGAATCTTAAAAGAAGAATTGATGCATATTTTGATTCAGTAAAAAATGAAGACCTACACATGAGGCTAGATGATTTAAAAGAGGAAGAAGAGTTAATAGAACTTGAACCAGATGAAGTAAAAGAAAAGATGATGGAAGTTTTAGAAGGCTTGATTGATGATTTGAAAGAAGATTTAGAAGAAAAAATGAAAATTTAAAAAAATTTAAAAAAAATTTGATTAAGAAAAACCAACGCATCACGCAATGGCTAGCCAGTTTATCGGTTAGTGGGTGGGTTAAGATTTTTGATTAAAAAAAAATATATATATTTAACAAAAAAATTTGATAAAAAAAATGAAAACAAAATATTTTTTTCAAGAAGATAAAAGTAAAATTTTAAGTAAAGATTTTTTAGATGAAATCTTTAATGAACAAGAAGAATTTATAAATTCAAACTTACAAGAAGGTTTTAAAGCCTTAAAAATGAAAATCAGGGAAAAGTTTGAAAAAGACATATTGGAAATTGTAATATGCGATTCTTCAAGATATTGTATAAATCCTTTACAAAAAGATTTTTATGAACTTCCAGAAGAAGAAATTAAAAAAATGTTTACTAGTTGTTTACAACATAGTATGGCTTCTTTTGCAACTAATCATTACCTAAATAAGGAACCTATGCTATTGAAATTTTAAATATTATAAAAAAATATAATATTTAAAAAATGGAAATCACAAAAGACTTTAAACAAAATATTGATCGTATACTTAGAGAAAAATCTAATATACATCCTATTAACACTAATAACATAATTTACACAAATGGCACTGGTTTAATGCCTTACAAAAGTTATAGTTGGTTTACTGATATCTATTATTATTGTAGTAAGATGTTATATGAAAACCCATTAGATCAAACATTAACCATTACATTTTATGCTGGTGGGAAAAATATCACTGTTAAAAATATGTTTTACGTAAAAGATCTAACAAACCTACTATCTCTTTTACGAGAAAGATTTTTAGATAAACCAAATGATTATGAATTTTTACAAAAAAGTATAAATGATATTGATGAATTTTCTATAAATTTTTGTTTTCAAGAATAAAAAAAAATAAAAAAATTAAAAAAAATTTTTTTAAAACCCTTACTTGTCATAAAAAAAATGAATTTAACTTAAAACGTTCCTATAACATATAAGTGAGTGATGGAGATTTTAAAAGACTTAAAAGATTATCCTTATGCTTACACAACAAAAGTAAAAGATATTTTATTTACAATAAAAAGTAAACATATAGATACCTTCTATAATAAACATGTAAATGGCTTAAGAGAAGTGTATTTTTTCTATACAGGTAATATCCTACCTTTTGAAGGTAAATACACTAACTCTAATATTTACTATGAATATAGTAGAATGAAATATGAAAACCCTTACATGAAAACATACTTAAACTTAAACGTGTTGTTTCATGAAGGAGAAATGCCAGGACAAGAAGGTGAATTTATTAACCCTCAATGTCTTAATCTAACAAAAATACATTTAGACTTTAACGAAAATGAAACAACTTTTTTATCTAAGTTACAGGAAACATTAAATAGAATAGGTGATGAATCAGAAAGAATTTACCGTCAGTTTGATGTAAGCAAAGAAACATCTTTTTTTATCTACTTTGAAAAAGAAGGTGAAATAAACTATCCTTCTTTTATAAAGTTATGTAATCTACCACAAATAGAAAGTGAAGATGAAGAAGAAAGTGAAGATCGTTTTAGAAGAGAACATCAACAATCATTAGAAACAGTAGAAGAAATCAATCAACGTTCTGCCTTTGAATTTACAGAAATTGATTTAGAAAGGTTCTGGAAAGAAAATAAAAAAAACTTTTTAGATGGAACTTATAATTTAACATATGGATGGTTAGGTATAGAAAAGATAGAAAGGGTAACCGAGGAACAAACAACTACAAAAATAAATAACTATAAAACATTTAAATCAGAAACATGTGTGCTATGTTTAGATGAAAAAGCAAAGGTTAATGTTTTATTTGCTAACTGTGGTCATCTATGTTGTTGTGCTACATGTTTTGCATTATATACAAAAAATGCTTGCCCCATGTGTAAAACAGAAAATTCTGTAATTAGAGAAATATAACTAAATAAAAAAATTAAAAAAAAAAAAATTAAAATTTTTTAAATATTTAACCTTTTTACCAGGTTAAATATTTTAATATGTTTTTGAAATCCTATAATGACCCCAAGCTAAAGTATCATTACTTCCATCCTTTAATATATATCTTTTATCATCAGCATAACTTAATGCTTTTTTGTTTATTACTTCAGTGTGCATTTCATGTTCTCTACTTCTTAACACAGGCATAGTTCTATAATGATTTTCTTTTGTATCCAAACAATTTTTATAATTTTCTAATTTTATTTTGTTTTCAACCACAGACTTTTTAACCCCCTTACATCTTTTACCTTCATCAATACCTTTCCATTGTAATTTTCCATTTTTATCTAAAATTGGTTTTGGTTTTGGATTTTCATCAGTTTTTTCTTCTCTTAATATAGGAAATGTTTCATAAGCATATGTTTTTGCACCCAAACCAGCCATCTCAATCATAATATCTCCATTTAATTCATCTTTAAACATACCTAATACCTTTTTATTTTTTTCACTGTGTAAATCATGCTCTTTAGGGTAACCACTCATATCATACATTGTATCAGCGTCTTTTTTCATATCCTCATAAAAATCTTCAGTTTCTATTTCAAAAATAAAACTATCAGTATCAGTGTAGCACATCCTTACTTTTTTACCATACTTTGCTTTAAAGTAATTATAATAAGTTTCATACATATGTATTTTACTAATATCTAATATGCTCATACCTAAATAAACGGGTTTGTTGTATTTTATATTTGTTTTCTTCATATGAACAGCAACTAAATTTTCATCAAATATTGTTGTATGGTGATAGTTTGGTTTAGCAACAAGCTTTTTATAACGATAGCTGACCGCATCATTAACTAATTGAATATCAACCCTATTTCTTAAGTTTTCCATTGTCTTACCAAAAAGACTATTCATCATTAATTTAAAAAAATCTTTTTCAAAATCGTTTTTTGCATCTTTTCTTAAATCAACATTTTTATCAATATATTTTTTAATACAATATGTTTCCTCAAACATGATGCCACGATGTATCTTTTTAATTTTTAATCCTAATTCTAAATATTTTTTTAAAGTTTCATGATGTATAACATAATTTTCTTTATTGTTTAAGTTAGGAATTAATTTTTCTACCTTTTCTATTTTTAACTGTTCAGGAGCAAGAGGAAAATCACTATGTAAATCATGCAACTTTTCAGGATACTCCAAATCAACCTCTAAAAAGCATGGTATTTTTTTCCATTCTTTTAAATCATCTTCATCCATCCATCTAAAACAACTAGTGGGTAGCAGTTTGCTCATTGCCCAAGGATAAAGACTGTTTGCATCTATATATATTAAGTATTTTGATGGTTTAGTTTTATCATACTTTTTTTTCATATATTTGTTGTTAGCTTTTGCATATCTTTTGCTACACGTAGATATCCCACCACGTATTCCTTTTTCAATCATTAAAAGCATATCAGGGTCTGTTAAAAGCTCAAATTTTGATTTTGTTGTTTTAAGCATAGCATCTAATGCTAATCCTGGAATGGTATAATACCAACAAGGGTCCAATTCATAATGCTTAAGACAAAGGTCCCTAAAGTTTTCAATTATATCAGCTAAAAGTAAAACATCTATTTCATTGTAAAGCTCTAAATATTCTTTAAACGTTTTCATATTAAAAGTTTTCCAAACATTTTTTGCATGCTCATAATCTTTATCTTTAATATGTTTATCATTTAAGCTTGAATAAAATTTTTCTTTAGGTGGTAGCTGAGTTTCTTTTAATTTTTCAAAAGTATCTAACCATTCATATGGAAAAAATCCTTTTTTTCTTAACAGTGATAAATGTTTTTTAGGATAAAATTTTAATAAAATTTTTATCTGTTCATCATTTAAATTTTTTGAAAGCTCATCTAAACTGCTATTCATAAATTTAAGACTATCTAAAAACCTTAACTTATGTGTTTTATTATTTCCAACCTTAATAAATTTACTAAAGCTAATATATTTCTCTTCATTGTTTGGTATGCAATCAATTTTTCCTTCAGTTTTACCAAGATTTTTTATAAAAATATGACTATCATAACCACTTAAATTATGAAAAAAAACAGGTGTAAAGTCAGGAATTTTTGCTTTAAGATTACACTTAGTATGTGCTGCACCACGATACTTACCTGTAAAATGACAATGATCTTTTACTTTATAATTTTTTTTTGTAAATTTACCATTACATATCCAACATTTTTTTTCATCCTCATATTTTTTTTCTTCATCTTTAGTTATCTTAATTGGTACCGGTTTTTTATAATATTTTTTATATATTTCTTTAATATCCTCAGTTATCTTATTTACAAAAACCTGCTCTGCATTTTCACCAGTATATTCTTTTATTTCAGGTGGGCAAACTTCATCATCAAAACATTTAACGATATATTTAAAGCTACAGGGAATATGCTTTTGAGTTTTTATAGTATAACTATTCTCTTCACTTGGCTGGCATGTATGTATAGGAGCTAATACACATTCAAAATCAGCATATACAACAAAAGGAACCTTAATTTTTCTATTGTGATTTATAAATTCTAATACCTCTCCAGGTTTAGGCATATCTAAGGTAACCGGAGCATGCTTATCACAATATTTTTTATGCTTTATTAAAAGGTCTTCTTTTCCAAACGCATTTAAACATCTTTTACAAAAATACTTTTTACGGTGGTTATTTGATATTTGACTTGACATTAAACGGCTAAAAGTTTTTATTAATACATAATGACAATTTTCTTCATTTGTTAAGTAAAGTAAATCAACATGATTACTTTTTTCTTCATTAGTAATTCTTAATGGATAAAATTTATTTTTTTCATCTTCATAACTATAAACATTAACGCTAATGTTAGGATTTTGTTTTTCAAATTTACTAATATCATGCAATGAAACAGGATAATTAATACCATCCATGTTTATGCTATTTTCCTTTGATTTTAAATTACCATCAACTCTTTCTGGATGGTTATCTGTTGGATTAAATGCTCTTAAGACAGACCACTTAAAACATTGACTATCTTCATTTTTTATATTGATACATGCTTTTTTATCAGCTATCCATTTTGAAAGAGGAATAAATGATGAAGCTCTTAAGGGATTATAAATAGCTGTATGTAAATCTAAATAATCCACACTATGAAAAGCATAACCACTACCTTTTCTTAAAAAGTTTTCATATTTTTCTAAAATTTCAGAAACCATTATTTGATACGTCTCATCTACATCGGTTCCATTTAAGTTAATTAAATTTTCACCTGATTGAAAATATGCTTCTACTGGATGTTCAATATCATCAAATCTATACATTAAACATTTAAGTATCATCTTTACTTTAACTCTACGATTATTTCTTAAGATATTTGTTATAGCTTGTTTGCTATCCTCTAAAAAATCAGCAGGAGAATCAACGGGAAACCCTTCTATCCTATATTGTCTTGCCCAACCCCTTAATGAAGAATTGCTTTGTATTGCATTAATATCTTCTGGTCTTCTCCTTGGTAACGTTTCTTCTATATTTCTTTCAACTTCATTTATTACCTGTGGAATTTGTTCTGGTTCAACGTTACCGGTTAGCCAATTAGTAAAATTTCTTACTCTTCTTCTAACACTCTGAGGAATTACGGCACTAACAACCCTTTGTACGCCACTATATAAATTAGATGCAATTGATTGACTAGCATCTGTTACTCTATTGATAAATCTTCGTGAAAAAGAATTCATCGCTATAATATTTTAAATAAAAAATTCTTTCCTTAAGTCAAATTTTATTATTTTTTAAAAAAATAATAAAATTATTGAATGTCAATTCTATATTTACCATTCCATACTCTACCATTCCAGTTTTCAATCGTTTGAGGACATCTATCAATGTATTTACTAGCCTTGTAAATCGATGGAAATTCAATCACCTCTTCAGTTTCAACATCCTTTAATATTACCGTTTTAGGATTTTTACTAATATCCTTTAGTCTATCATAATTAGGTTCTTTTTTAAGTGGTATAGCTTCTTCAGGATACAATCCATGCTCTTTTAAGACATCAATAAACTTTTTCTTGTTCCAATAGGAATAAAACTTAATATTGTTATCTGTTAATATCTTTTTAAAATCAGCAATCTTTAGCATATTTTTTTTATATTAAACAAAAAATTACTTAATATACTACAGCCATTTTATTTCCATCACTCTGAAAGTTAATTAACCTATCACTAAGCAAAACAGCATATGCTTCAGTATTAGGTGGTGGATTAACCATAAAGCTAGCTCTAATATGAATATCAGTTACAGAATATTTAATTCTTTCACTTTGCTTTGAAACATCAAAAACAAACAAAGGAAAAAGATTTTTAAAATCAGATGGATTAATATTAGGGTTTGATACCAATTCATCCATGTTGTAAAATTTTTTTCTAAATGTTGCAGCTTCCTCATATATTCTTCCAATTAGATTTGTTTCAAAGTTTATATTATGTTCATTATGTGGATATTGTTTTGTGGATAACACAGCTTTAATATTTCTTACATTTAAGTGATTAAATATAGCAGGGTTGTGTAATTGTCTGTTATTATTTGGTATATTTTTTTCACCAGATCTATCATCAGTAGAAATATTATCATTAGAAATAGTTTGAAAACCAACAATGATAAAACGTGGAACCTCTGGAGATGATTTAGTTGCTAGTCTCCAAGCAAAGTTAGTATTTGCTGGAACCGCTATTGTATCTGATTGTATCATCCTATACCCAACAGGAAATCTTTCTTTCTTTTCAATAAATTTTAAAAGTTCTGATCTATTACCAAGTTCAGGTGTTACATGTGGCATAAACCAAGTAATTTTACTTAAAACAACTTTTCCTCTTAAATTATTAGTTGCGACACCCGCATCACCAAGGGGTTCCGAAAATCTTTTAAAAATAGCGTTATCATCATTGGTTCTTGTTAAGGTTAAACTATGCTTCATACCATATACTACTTTGTTATAGTCTTCACAAAAACCAAATATATGTTTTAACGGAACGCAAAAGTTAAATGAACCAACAGGATTTGAATTAAAAATCCAGCTTCTTCTTACAACAAATCCATTATTAGTATTAATATCTGCATTTCTATGGGTATCTTTATACCAAAGTTGGTTCATACCCTGCGATTTAGCAAAATCATCTGGATATTTTAACAAACCCAACATTGTGCTGACATAACCAGGATAATTTATATACTCAATATCCTGCTCTTCAAGTTGGTATCTGATACTTTTAAACAAATACATCATTGCATTATTTGTCAACGTTACAAAAGTATCTTCTGCACCAGCAGGATTATAAGGAGTACCATTATCTTCTCTTAACAATTCACCCTCAAAACTTAAGTATGATTCAGAAGGATGAAGAAAAACATCCTTGTTTCCAATATCAATCCTAATATTACCCCCTGAGTTGTTTAAATTGGTTCCTATGGTAGGTTCATACTCAAAGTATTCATATTCATCAATACTATCATCTTTTAGAATTGGTGCTTTAACATTTAAAATGTCCATTTTTTATATACAATCATAATTTTTTAAGTAAAAATTATAATTGTGTTTTGTTTTTAATTTTCTAACCATAGTTGGGGGAATGACTTGTTTTCATCATTTACATAAACACCCTTAAGTTTAATATTTTTAAGTTTTTCTACATTAACATTTTTTCTTACTTTTGGATAAATTTTATTTCCATAAAGAATGGTTACCTTAGGCATACCATTTTTTTCTAAATATTGATTTACATCTTCTTCAAATTCCTTAATGATATCAGCTTTTTCAGGTGACAATTTTAAATCAACCTTATTATAATCATAATTTGTATCACTGCAATCTAATACTTCACAATCTTCATCAAGTTTAAAATTTGCATAAAGGATCCTAACCTTTTTTGTACTGTATTCTTCATAATGTGTTAAATTAAATTTTAGATTTGGCATTCTTTTTTATTTAATGTAATAATTACTTAAGCTAAATAAAAAATTATATTGTTTTTATCCCTTTACCTCTTTTTTTGTTTAACTTCTTAACCATTGTTTGTATATTAACGGCTCCACCATCAATCAATGAACTTACATTTTGTTCAACAGGTTGTATTGTTGGTATGGTTGGAACTTGACTATATTTTTCAATAATCTTTTTAGATTTAGGTGTTAAAGCCTTTTTAACTAATCTTGTTCCAGCATCAACTGCAGCTGCCTTACCTGCCTCTAAAGCTTTCTTTGCTCCTTCTTTAGCCACACTTTTACCAACATCAACTGCGGAACTTGCTATTTGCTTAACTGCACCGCTTGTAAATAACCTACTTAAAAAATTAGCTAAGGTATCAAATATACCTGCTCCACCATAAGCATAAGTTCTTTTAACTCCTCTCTTTTGTGATGTAATCATTTTATAATATAGACATTAACTTTTTATAGTTTTTTGTATTTAATACTTTTTGCCTTTTTAATTCATCACAAATACTTACCAACTCATTTTTTACACCTGTATGACCCGCATCTTTACTAGACATTAAAAGGTCAAACCTTTCTAATAGTGCGTTGGGGTCAGATGGTATTACCGTGGTTGTTTTTTTCTTTTTTCTTAATCCTTTACCAGTTTTTTCTTTAATGTAATCATAAACAGGTTTAATTATGTTTGCCCATTTTTCACTAAATCTATTATACATTTTTAATTCATTTTTTTGATCATTATCCTTAAACATAATATCACTTAAATAAATTAAATTTTGATAAGCATTTAAATCTGAAGGGGTATAATTTTTTGGATTTTTTGATAAAATCAATTCCCATAACCCATCACTAGCAGGAAATTTTTGTTCTTCAAAATAAAAAAAACCTTTATCATTTGGGTCTAAAAAAATTTCTTTATTACCAAATTTAAATATACTAAAATTTTTATCAAAAACTATTCTATAGATATTATCAAAATCATCTTTATATTTTTTTGTTAATTTTTCATTAAAAACTTCAACAAAATGCATAATTTCTTCTTTATTTTTTTCTATCTCAACTTCGTGATAAGAAGGAAGTTCCGCAGTTGATAATTGACTAGTCTTCATTTCTTTAGAAAGTTGAATAGGTAATTGAATAATCCCCTCCCTAATAGGTTCTAATCCCTCTGTAATTTTTCCTGGCAATTGTTCAATCCCCTCCCTAATAGGTGTCAATCCCTGAGTGATTCTTCTAGCTGCTTCTAGTTGGTACGCACCAATATTTTTAGTTGCTTCTTCTTGTATCTCCTTTTGTGCTTTAGTTAAGGGTTTAAAAAACTTAGTTAAGTCTTGTTGCAATTCAATATCACCTACTCTTTCTGCAAGTAACCTATCACGAACCTGTTTTTTTCTTACAAGATAATCTTTTACCATCTTATCTCTTGTTTTATAATCAACATTTATAAAAGGCATTTTTAAGTAAAAAAAATTTTATTTTAATTAATTTAATCACTATTACCTATCTCACATGCGCAAGAAAATTTAAACTTAGGCGGTTTTATTTTTAATTTGAATGGCTTCCATTGTGCCTTTCTACAAGTCTCCTGAATTCCTCCCGTGCTTCTATTCGTCCCTTCTCTATTAAACTCTCTTGATCCTCTAGCTTGCTTTTTTTCTTTGTTTTACTTCTAATTTCTTCCTTCATTTGTTTGTATTTTTCCAATTCTTCCATAATTAAACTAAATTCTTCATGTTCTATTTTATTGTCTGATATTGCTTTTGATATATGCGTAAGTAGTGTATTTAACTTTGAATCAGCCAACATTTTAATCTGAAGATGTTTTTCTGATTTTGTTCTGGTTCTTCTTACCATAAACTTACCTACTAATGCTGCTAACCCAACAACTAAAGCACATCCTTCTAGGACTATCGTTGCGGGGATCGCTACCACAGTTGATAGTAAAGCGATTCCTCCAGCTCCAGCTCCTAGTGCTCCAACTGTTAAGGCTGCTTCCACATTATCCACAGTCTTACTAATCTTTAAATACTTTTTACTTAACTGTTCTCTAACTCTTACTTCATTTTCAAGAAAATCCTGAATCTCTGATATCTTTTTAAGTCTGAATGATTGACCATTGTCTCCTGCTGATATTATTGGTTCTAATGTTGGCGCATTTGGTATATTCCGTGCTTCTGGTAAGTCTGGATAAATCTTTTCTTTTAGCTCCATTTTATTATATTATAACTATTTTTTTAAATTGAATAGTAAAGTCGACACAAAAAGGTGTTTTCCTCTATTTTTTTTATTTTACTAGAGTTGTTTGTAATTGTTGTAACCATGTCATCCACTTCTTCTAATGAAACTTCATTTGTTATAGATATTTGATTAAGTTTTAGATTATAAGATAGAGAAACTAAAACAAAACCTTTACTCATATTAAAACCCATACCTAGGGCCATCGTTATAGATTTGCCTCCTTCTAATACTAACGGTTGTTGAGTAAAAATATCCCATGAAACAGGATTAACTTTTTTAGCTGGATACTTACCTTCAACAGGTTTCCAAAAAATAGTTTTTGGTTGAACTATTTTATGTTTTCCATTTCCAAATTTATGTACATTCATTTTTTTAATTATAATATTGCTCCTAATATAGGAATATTAGCAAATGGGCTATTTGGTCCTAAAAGAAGACCTTTTCCATCATAAATTTTCCCACCTTGTTTTAAATACAATCCTTCACCTTTATTTTTTAACCCTTTACCTTTGTATGGTTTAAGATATAGCCCTTCTCCATCAGTTTCTACTTGACATACGCAACCCCCTTTCTTAAGATAAAGCCCGTTACCCATTGCTTTTTGAACTCCTGTTGATGCTAAACCAGATAGAGCACCAACTCCTATAGCAGGTAATACGGTTCTTGCTAATGTAGGTAGAACTGATGAAGCTAACCCTGCTATCAAAGGTAAAAATCCACCTTCTACTTTCATGTTGTGCTTAAGTTGTTTAATAGTCATTCTAATGGTTACCCCTTTACCTCCCTCTAATGCTTTATTTAATTTGTTTAGTTGTGACTCGGTTACTGCCATTAAATCTTCACCTGTTAGGTCATCATGATTTAATCTAATACTTACAGGACAACTTGATTTAACAGCATGTTGTATCTTTTTCTTTTGCCCTTCTGTTATATTTACTTTAACTGTAATGTAATTTGTCATTTTATATTTAACGCGATTCTCTTATGTGAAATCTAATCGTTAATGTTTCACCCCTTAGATTTAATACGTTTCCATCTTGGTCAGTTAGCGTTACGTTTAAATCATGTATTTCATCTAATGTTAAAGGTAGGTATACCAGATTAACTGGAGACTCTATTATTTTATAACCCGGCGCCACATTTGGAAAAAAGCTATAAATTGTGTTTCTTTGAGAACCATTAACATAACTACCTGAAATTAAGTCAATATTAACAAGTATGCTATTAATACTTAAGATATTTACTACTTTTTCTGATTCGTGAAATCCTTGTAGATATTTTGCTTTGTTAAACCCTAATACTTTACCAATGCTTCTATTTTGGTTAAAATCAACCTGATAATTATTTTCAACATTAAGAACAGATTTTAATGTATTAGTGTTAGCGGATATGTTTAAATAATATTCTTCATTAATTAAATCATAATGACCCCTTTTCCTCATTTCTAATTGTATATAATCATTAATATCAACTAAATCATAGCTACCTTCAGGTATTTTTAACTTAACCCATGTATTACCATTGTCTGGTGAATAAACAAAAGTGCCATTTCTTTTATCAATATTTGGAAATGAATAATATGTTTCAAGATTGACTAAAGCTATTTCATATTTTTTATCACGTTCTAATTGAAGTGGTGGAGTAAATCTTGTTCTAAACTCTGTTTTGTTGTCACTTACTATAATTTGAAATGATGTTTTATGATCAGTGTTTTTTACTATTTGTTTTAGTAATTCTTCTTCCATTTTATATTTACTAAAAATATATTTTAAACAAAAAAATATATTTTTTATAAAAATTTAATAATAGTTGCTGTAATTTTGTGGAATATAAAAGTTATCAAAACCACTTCTATACTTTCCATTGTTTTTGTTGTTGGTTAAGTCAATTACAACAAAACCATGAGGTTTTTCCCAACATTTTTTACAAAAATTAACAAACTCGGTTTTTGTCATATCATCCCCTACATGATCACTATAAATATGATTAAGATTTTTTAAGTCTTGTCTAAACAAGCAAATAAAATTTGCATTCTCTCTAATAGTTTGACGAGGTAATCTAAAATAATTTTGTGATAGATAAAAACAGTCAGCGTTACTATGTCTTCCACGAACATAATAGTTTTCACATTTGTTTTGCCTTTCCAAGAGTAAATCGTCAAAAATCATTAAGTTTTTGTTTTGCCCGTTTAAATCTCTTGGGTCGGGTACATCACAAGCATTTTCAAAAAATTCACACTTAATATCAGATTTTTCCTTAATTGTTTTGGCCCATTCTTCAACCAATGCTAAAGGAGAAATATCATTTTTTTGTACTTCATCCTTAAATGAAAATAATCTTAATATATATTCTTTTGGTATTTCTTCTTCAAAAGCTTTTTTTAATATGCGATATTCTGGTTGAAACAAACTTTTACCAAAAACGCTTAAGTTATCATAATCTAACCAATCAGGTCTTAACAAAAGGTTAAGTAAAAGTGTAGTTTTACCACATCCTGATTTACCTACTATTAAACCTCTGATACTTCTTGGTAAAAGGGGATGGTTAAATCTTTTTGCTAAAGCTTCATTCCATGATAAATTAACAATATCCATTTTATATTAAAAATTTTATTTTAATATAAAAAATGTATTGTGTTAAGTGTAAAAAACAAACAGAAACAAATGATTTAAGTTATGGTGTAAGTAAAAATGGTAGAAATATGAAAAGGGGTAAATGTGTTGAATGTGGAACAACAAAAACACAGTTTATTAAAAAGGATAAAGAAGGTGGTTCATTGTTAAACAAGGCAATTAATAACTTACCTTTTGAAATGCATTTACCTGGGCATAATTTTACTGGTCCTGGTACTAAGTTAAATAAAAGATTAAAGCCTGATTTAACACCTAAAGAATGGTCAAAGCCTGTAAATCGTGTTGATAAAGCAGCATATCATCATGATATATGTTATCTTAAACATGATGATACTAAAACACGCAATGATGTGTGTGATGCTAATATGCTTAAAGAGTTAAAGGGTATCTATAATCCTACTATTAAGGAAAGAATGGAAAGAGGATTGGTTTCCTCATTAATAGGAACCAAGAAAAGATTTGGAATGGGAAATAAAAAAAAAATTTAGAAAATATAACATTAGCAGAAGAACTACATAAACCTGTAAAAAGAAAATTTAAGAAAAGAAGAGTTAGAGTAGGGGGTGTCGATAGGATATGGGCTGCAGATTTAGTAGATATGCAAGCATTTTCTAAACTTAATCGTGGTGTAAAATATCTTCTTGCTGTCATTGACATTTTTTCAAAATATGGTTGGCTGATCCCCTTAAAAGACAAAACAGGAAAATCTGTTTCTGTTGCATTGAAGAGTATTTTTAAGGAAAGAAAACCTGATAAAATGTGGGTGGATAAAGGTAAAGAGTTTTATAACAAAGATGTTAAAGATTTGATTGAATTATATTCCACTGAAAACGAGGAAAAATCAAGCGTTGTTGAGAGATGGATTAGAACAATGAAAGAAAAAATGTGGAAGTATTTCTCTGCTCACTCAACAAATGTTTATATTAACGTGTTACCAAATCTTGTTAAAGAATATAACAACACGAGGCATTCTTCTATTAAGATGACACCAACTGAAGCAAGTAAAAAGAAGAATGAAAATAAAGTTTGGAGAACACTGTATCCTGATTATAATCAAGTAAAAAAAGATATCAAACCAAAGTTTTCTGTTGGAGACAAAGTAAGGATAAGTAAAAAGAAAAAGACTTTTGAAAAAGGTTATACCACAAGATGGACTGAAGAGGTATTTACAGTTTCAGAAATAAAACATACATCACCTGTAACATATAAAATTGAGGATTTAAATGGTGAAGAAATAAAAGGTTCATTTTATGAACCTGAACTACAAAAAACGAGTCAAGAGGTGTATAGGATAGAAAAGGTTATTAAAAAGGGGAAAAAGAAATCTCTTGTAAAGTGGAAAGGTTATTCTGATGAGTTTAATTCATGGGTTGACAACAGTGCTATTATAAATATTTAAATATATAAAAAAATGAAAGATATAAAAATTGATAATGTAACTTTAAAAAATAAACCTTTAAGTAATTTTGAACTAAATGATGCAGCAAAAAAATTAAAATTAAAAAATTTTAGAGGAACATTTTTAAGAGATACCCTACCAAAAAACAATAAAAAAAATGAATGTGGTATATTAAACCTTGATGATTCTAGCGGTCCTGGTACTCATTGGGTTGCATGGTTTAAAGATGGTAAGAAAAAAATTTATTTTGATAGTTATGGTATTCAACCACCTAATGAAATTATAGATTATTTAAAACAACCTATATACTACAATACTGACCAATTACAACATGCGGGTGAAGTATTTTGCGGTCATTTATGTTTGTTCATTCTTAAAGAGTTATGCGATGATAATAAATTTCAAGATGTTTTAAATAAACTTTTTTAGTAATATTAAAAAACGATGCCCGTTAATAAATTTGGAAAAATGGATGATGTTAAAACAAGCGGTGATGGTGTTTCACTTGCTTACATTACTAACAACTTTTTACGTAAAGATGGAACAACCACTGTTGTCGGTTCTATAAATATGAATGGCAACACATTAACGAGGGTTAGTAACCCAGTAAATCCACAAGACGTTGCGACAAAGGATTATGTTGATAATACAGCAGGGGGAAGCCATGAATCACCACTATTAAAAGAAAATGGAAATTTTATTGCTACTGCTCCATTCAATATGGGTTTTAAAAAAATACATAATCTACATGACCCTGAAGAACCACATGATGCTGCTACAAGAAGTTATGTGGATAAGGTTAGTAGAGAAAGTGTCATTGTTAAACGTAATGATGGAAGATTTGTTGCTACAGGAAATATAGATATGAGGAATTATGGGTTAATTAATGTCCTGTCACCGGCTGAACCTGATGATGTAGCAACAAAGGGGTATGTTGATAGTCAATCCTCACCATTTTTGTATAACCCCATTGATAGCTTTTATACTGCAATAGGAGAAATATCTATGGGTAACCGGCGAATTCATTTTGTTGCTTCTCCAATTGAAAATAGCCATGCAGCGAATAAGCTTTACGTAGATAGTGTTCTTGAGCTGGCTACCGCAGGTGAAAAGGCTTTGACAAAAAACCAAGACGGGTCTTTTTCAATGGCTGGTGAAATAAACATGAAGGGTCACTCGATTATCGGATTACCAAATCCTATTGACCGTGGAGCCGCTGCCAATAAAAATTATGTTGATAATGGTGGGGCTATCATAAAAAATCCAAATGGGAGTTTCTCTGCAGTAGCTAACGTAAATCTTCAAGGTTATTCCCTAAAAAATGCAGCAACTCCCGTAGAAGAGAGAGATTTAGCGACAAAATCCTACGTGGATGGTAAAATAGGCTTTAAACCCGTTATAAGCGTTCATGCTGAGCAACAAGGAGGATTAAAAAATGGTAATTATGAGTTTTCTTTCGGTAATGGAAGCACGGGAATACATCATGAATTAGGAGGCTATTGCATGGCAGCCTCGGGCAGAATTATAAGGGGGTCTCTAAAGGTCGTTACAGTTGGCGGTAACCTAAAAGAAGAGGCAAAAATTAACATAGTCTTAAACGGAGTTGAAAAGGCTGACTACTCCATAGTGAAAAAGGAGGGAGAAGGTTGTAGTTGCATAGTTTTTCCTCAGCCTTTAGAAGTAAAACAATGTGACACTATAAACTTTATAACAAGGTCCAACAACTTCAACGCAAAAAACGCGCATGTGTCGATACTTATAGAGTTGGACTTGTAAAAAAAATATTTAACCCAGTAAAGGGTTAAATATTTAAAATGGGTTTATCGATACACACACCAAGATCACGTGGTATAGTATTTCACAACTTTTTCCAATATTTTGAAATGTGTATTACGCATATAATATCACTTTAGACTGGACTTTTAGGGAGATGGTAGTATGTTATGATATTAATAATTTTTTTTGCTTTTGTTTTTTCTAAAAAAATGAACAGAATATGATAATTGTATAAAATATAATTTTTTATTTAATGATAATAAAGCAGTCTTACTTCCTTGTTGTAAAAAATTATTAATAATAACACCTCTGGCGCGGTCTAACAACCCGTAAGTTAATACCATATCACAATGTTGTAAGGCTGCTGTTTAAAAAAACAATATTAAGTATTTTATACAATTATTATATCATTTTTAGAAAACAGGGTAAAAATGTTTGTTAATATTATAATGTACTACCATTTTGGTGTGTAAAGCAAAGTGCCTTAAATAACTTCCTCTTTCGTTTTCGGTGAGGAGGCATGTAAAAATGGTTATATCATGGTAGTGTCATGACTCGCCTTACTTTATCTTTACCTTCTCTTATGTTAAGGTATAGAAAACAGAGTTAAAGGTGATTCTTAAGATAGTTTAACGCTTTTCAACATTAACTAAGGCAGGAATATCAAAGTTTAAGTCTCTCTGTGTTTGGGGTTCACAGAATTTATCCTTGGATAAATACGTCCCCCGATATTCCTGTTAAAAATTATTTAACCTGGTAAAAGGTTAAATATTAAGCATGAGTGAACTATTTTCCCATTAGATGGTATTCATGGGAAATACAATTTTTAAATAAATTATATTTCTCTAATGTTTACATTTTTAGTTTTACACACGGGGCATTGATTTTTATTATATGCTTCAAAACATGTATTACACATGCATAGATGACCACAGCTACAAAATAACATATTTGGTTGTTTTTCGGTACAAATTACGCATTGGTCAGATTTAAATGATTTATTTTTATTTTGGTTAACTTCATATTTTCTCTCATCTTCTTCATCTTCTTCATCTTCACTATATGGTAGAATACCATCTTCTTCACTTCCATAAAAACCATTTCCTCCTCCAACAAGAGGTCGGTCAGTGTTAAATTCATTTATTCTAGCAATTTCATAAGAAATATGCACAACATTAAAATTTATAAAAACTTCTCCTGCAGGGTAGTAAATATCATCATATCTATTATATAAAAAACATTGATGTTTTATAACATCTTTTATAGCTTTTAAAATATCTGGTTGTTTTATTTCTCCGTGATAATCTTTGTTTTTTATATGATCGGTAGACAAATACACAGCATTATTTTTAAATTTTAAGCGAATACCATAATCTTCAATATATTTACTCATAAAATAATAATGCCTATAAGTTATGGTTTTACTTATTTCATAATAAATAAGAGGTGTCACGCCACCCTTAGTTTCAATAGGTGGAAGTGATATTTCATTATTTGTTTTATATTTACGTAAAGAAAAAGTAACTTTTTGTTTGGTTACTTTACTAAGATTATTTATTTCTTCATTTGATAATCTGTTTAACACATTCATTCTTATATATAACTTACATATGTTTCTTAAATTCAAATTTTTTTTTTAAATCTATAAACAAACTATTAAATTTTTTTTTCTTAATCAATTTTTTTTAAATTTTTTTTCAGTAAATTGAATTTAAGTTAAAACGATTAATAAAGAGGTTAGCTGGTTAGTTGGTTAGCTGGTTAGCTTATGCATTGGTTAGTTGGTTAGCTGATGTGTTGGTTGCATGTGTGTGCCGTGTGTTAGTTGGTCGGTGCGTTAGTTGATGGGGGGTGGGAAAAAGGTTAAGCAATTGTTTGATGTAAGGACCAGCCGTTGCACCTTGTTAACCGGTTTGTTGATGCACCTTGTTAACCGGTTTGTTGATGCGTTTTTTTTCTTAATCAATTTTTTTTTTTTTTTTTTTAATTTTTTTTTTATTTTTTATTTTTTTTTTAAATTTCTTAATGTGTTAGTTGGTTAGCTGGATAGCTAGCTAAATCAAAAATTTTTTTTAAAATATAAAATTCGATTTAAGTAAAAAAAATATTTATAAAAAAAAGGTTTTACCATTTTGTTTGCTGACCTTCATCAGAGGAGTAGTTAACCCATTTTTGTTTTAATTTTATGAGCATGCTTAATGTTACATAAAATTGTTATATTGTTGTTTATTGTTATATTGTTTTATCATATAAGGGCTAGCCATATGCTTAAGCGTGGGTTTGTTGGTTAAGGGTGGGGGGATTGGATAAGGGGTTGATTTTTGCATGGGTTGATTGGTTTGCTGGTTTGTTAAGGTTAAAATATTTTTTGGGACATGAAAATGTGATGGCGGGATATCGGACAAAAATAGGAGAGATAGGGATTTGGATATTGAAGCCGCCTTTTATAATCTACTAATGAGAGGTTTTCAAAACCACACTCTGACTATATTTCTTAAATACTGTGTGGTATGGGGTTAAAACTCGAAACTGATACTTTCAGCAAAACTTATTAAACCCCTTTTCAAAGAGCATGACTCAAATATATTGAAGCTCTAGAAGCTCTAGTTACACCCAATATGCTAAATCGGGGGGGGGGGGGGGGGGGGAGAACGGTCCTTAACCCGTAAGATCAAGATCGGACTGCACAGAACGTGCAGTCTGATCTTTGATCTACGCTGTCCGATGAGAAGATACCTCTTCCCCAAAAATACCCTTTAAATGGCAAAATTTTTAGTTTTTTTTTCTACTGACGGTTTGAAATTTTCGTTTTAATTATCTAGCAAGATAAGGGTTAATACCAATTAAATTAATGTTTACTTGATGTCCAGATTTCCTTTGATGTACTTTAATTACAGGAGGTGAATGGTAAGTTGGGTGTAGAACACCTGGCATAATAAATACTAGTAAGTTATGAATGATCCACGTTCTGGTAAAAAGGGGGCTTAATGCATCTCCGTGGTGCATAATACCAATCAAGCGACCACATAATTATGTATCCATCATAGCCACTTTTTTTTTTTTTTTTTCAAAAACCGACATAATTATGAGGTAGACTGGTTCTTGGATATACAGAACATTGACCAATAGTAAAAAGTTTCAGCCCAGGTCAGCCTGCGCGGACTGCGCAGGCTGACCTGAGCCAATACTTTTCGCAGATGCATTAAGCCCCCTTTTCTTACAGCATGGCTCAAAAGTAATAGAGTTTAAAACTAAAAGTACTATTTTCATGAGGCAATTTAGATATTGTATCGTCGTAGATGTCGTCGATCCTTCGGGGCATTTTCCCCCATTACCAGACAAAAAAATTTTAGACCGTCAATATTCAAATCATTTGCAGACGACAAATTGAATGTACATGTATATGATGACTCGCTTGTTAATATGCATCATGGAGGTTAACCCTTTGCCACACAATCCCGAGTTTTAACGACCCTGTAAAAAAAGCCTTTAGAAAACATTGTGGGAAAAGGGGAAAATGCTTGTAACCAACATTTTCTCCTTTTCCCACAATGTTTTCTACCCTTGGTGCAGCCTGATTTTATTCGACCCTGTACGCAAAATCGGCTTTGTCAATTCATCGTGGAAAAGGGTAAATCAATAGTGTATCGACCATTTGTCTTTTAACTTTCACCTGCTCTAAACTATTTTTAAATTTTAGTCGAATATATCGCAAATTCATTGGAATAGAGATATTTCAATTACCAACGGCTTTGTCTCTTGGTTCCGTTGGCTGTACTTTACAGGAAGTGATGAAAGGTAAGAATTTAGTCTTTACCGAACGACAATATTGTAGACCCGTCCAAATTGAAAGCATTTGCAGACAACAAATAAAACTAGAGCTATCACTAAAAGTGATCATACCCCCCACCAGCTCCTTGTCACAAAACAGGTCTTTGTCACAGAATGCAGAATGGTTTCGTAAAAAAAAAACAAAGAGTTGAAAAAAAAAAAAGTGGGAAAAGAGTTATGGTACTTGTAAACTGCGCTTCTCATTAATGTGGTCTATCTGTATATGAAGTTTGATGTCACTAGCTTAAATGATTCAGAAGTTATGCCCCGGACAAATATCCAAAGTTAAAACTTACAAAGGGCAATAACTCGAAAAATAAATGGAATAGAGTTATGGTTCTTGTACACTGCACTTCGCCTTATAGTGATGTATCTGTGTGTGAAGTTTGAAGTCATAAGCTTCTATACTTTGGAAGTTATGCCCTGGACAAAAATCCAAAGTTAAAATTTACAAAGGGCAATAACTCAAAAAAATAAATGAAATAGAGTTACTGTTCTTGTACACTGCGCTTCTCCTTAATGTGATCTAACTTTGTGTGAAGTTTGAAGTTCCTAGCTTCTATACTTTGGAAGTTATGCCCTGGACAAAAATCCATAGTTAAAATTTACAAAGGGCAACAAGCTTAAGGGGAGATAATTCGGCAACCAATGGCAGCAAGGTTGTGAAAATTGCACATGCACAATTTCATATGTACCCAAACATTATGTGTAAATTTCAGTGCAGTACTTGAAAAACTGTAGGAAAAAAGCTCCGGACAAAACTGTGTCTACAGACGGACGGACGGACGGACAGACGGATAGACAGACATGGCGATTCCAGTATACCCCATCCACTTCGTTGTGGGGGGTATAAAAAAAATGTGACCCAGATGATGGAATTTGTCTCTAAAAGGATAGAAAACATTGTGAATGTACTAGTAGCAAATGTTTGTGTAACTCTTTAGCAGGCGATAAAATTTTTGACTTGTAGGAAATGAAAGCAACTGCAGACGACAAAAAATGTGTCGCTAATGATCGAACATGTAATTGAAAGAAAAGAGAAAAATATAGTGAATGAACCTGGAATGAATAAATGTTGTTTGACTTATAAGTAACAAAATTTTAGACTTGTCCAAATTAAAAGACTTTGCAGACGACAAATGAATTTTCGTCCAAATTATGGAAATTGTCTCTGAAAAGGATTGAGAAAATTGTAAAAGTACCTAAAATTAGTAACTGATGTTTAATACTTTACAGACAACAAAATGTTAGGCTTGCGAAAACTGACGTCTGCAGACGACAAATAAAGTTTGGCCCTAATGAAAGAATTTGTCTTTGAAAGGATAGAAAACATTGAGGGAAAAGAAGAAAATATTTTCAAACGCCTTATGTTCTCAAGGTCGTAAAGACTAGGGATTGTTTGGTAAATGGTTACAATGGTTGTAATAATTTACTGAAAAGTCCTGTAGCAGAACATTTCGTGACTTTTTCTTGACTGGATAATCATTATAAGTTTGTTAGGCCAACATCTAATTACAGGAAAAAGTTGTAGGGAAACCACACACACACACACACACACACACACACGCAAGGTGGCGGTTGCCAAGCTCGTTTTCCTTTTGAGAAAATATTTTCGCAAATGGTCAACGAGATTAGTTTGTTTGATGTCTCATACCGTTTTGAACATTATTTCAGTTATATCACGGCTGCCAGTGCACCTAACCGTCTTTTCCCGGAGTTTTTTTTTACCAGTTTCTTGTATAAAACATTCTTTCTGAGGAATTACCTATTTCCCTCATTAACATCGTCTAGACATGTTCAGAGGTGACAGAAGAATGGATCCTATTGCAATGCCTATCTCCAGTCATCGGTACCGCCTGTTCTACCGGGACGCGGCTGTTATAGAATATGCAACTACTAAAACGCGAAAACTAAAAGCTGGATCTCAACGGCATGTATTAACCCTTAAGCTGCTAATCGCGGCCCGCTGACCTTTTACGGACAATGTAGATCAAAGATCAGACTGCACGTTCTTTGCAGTCTGATCTTTGATCTACATTGTCCGATACACTATTTTCTTTCCGATGAAATCAACTTTGAAACCTCAATGATTGGGCTTTTAGTATCGAGTAGGGATTTGTGTTTCATTTATTCAGCAGCTTAAGTGTTAAAATGCTGGTTACCAGCATTTTCTCCTTTTCTCACAATGGTTTATAAAGCCTTCTTTCTCAGGGTCGTTTATACTCGGGACTGTTTGGTAAGGGAACTCTGTTCACTTTATTGAAGCTTTAAGTGTAGAATGATGACGCCTTTCCCCCACCCCACCCCTTTTATGCATATTTTGAGGCAAGATCCGAAATACATGTATTGTAATGAGTTGTGAGGTAATTTGAATACTGCAGGGATGTCATAAAATAGCATTAAAATGCACGGAGAACTTATATTTACATCGAAGTATTTCCATTGCTCGGTTCGATGCTGCTTGTTAACCCCTAGGCTGCTAAATAAATGAAACGAAAATTCCAACTCGACGGTAAAATTTCAAATACTGCGATTGTAAAGTTTATTTCAACAGAAAAATACAGTAGCGGACAGTGTAGATCCAAGATCAGACTGCACGTTCTGTGCAGTCTGATCTTGATCTACACTGTCCGTAAAAGGTCAGTGAGTCGCGTTTAACAGCTTAAGGGTTGACATCATCTTTGATACTTTGTTCACTCATATTACGCCCGCCAATCCTTCCGCTCCTTCTATTTTTACACGGGCTATTTTTACTACGTAATCCCCCCCCAATCAATCAAAGTGCTTTAAGCACTGTAATCGGTCGACACTGAATAATTACAGTGGTTTGAGATCACAAATCAAATGGCAGATGTTTGAACTATGTATGGGACAAAAAATCCTACACCGTTACAAATGAGCCACGTAAGATCCCACTTTTTTATTAAACGTAGACCAAATGATGATTTGAATCGTTGAAAGGGTAAAAAAAAAAAAAAATGGGAAAAGGAGAAAATGGTAACCTACATTTTCTTTTCTCACAATGTTTTCAACTTCTTTCTCATGGGCATTAACAAAGGATCGTTTGGTTAAGAGTTACAACACTCAGTTAATCGACCAGCCTTTTACAGTCAGGAAAACAGTATCAAACATTAGGCTACAATTTCATGGTCGTTTTTTTCCCCCCAATATACATCCCAAATAAACAGACAAGATATGAACGTCTGTGATATTGAATTGCATTGCGTTTAAAGGACAGTCTGATCTTTATCTTTTATTTTCTTCAAAAGCGACTTTACTTGTCCATAGCCAACACAGGTAATTGTATTTGAGTCAACTGCTGAATACATGCAGTTTCTCCAACTATATTTTCAAAGCCCCACAGGATTGTTTGGTCAAAGGTTAACAGACTGATTCTAGTCTGTAGAAACTCACCAAGAAGAAACATGTAAGTAATTGTGTAAAATGGTAATGCCACGGCTGGAAGGAGAGGAAGAGGGGCTGTGGAAACAATTTAACCCTTAAGATGCGTAATCAGTCAGTATTGTTAATGGACAGTCTGGGTACTAAGGTTACACGCGGTGAATAGCCAGTCCATTCTGAAAGTGTTTACGTAATGGCCTCTCCGCGAGGGCCATAACCTTTACACAACTCTATACCCTTTGTCCCCACAGCTTCACTCGCTTCGCCTCACATATACGATCCTTGCATTAAACGACCAACGGCCGGTTACTATTTTAAACTTACGGCTGTTACGAGTTGCATTTACATCGGTTGTCTCTTAGGCAGAGCAATCTAAATTTTCAAATTCTTTTAAAGCAATGTTTCCTTACAAACTTCTTTCTGTTGCGATTTTATTCCTCTCAAGACCAAAATGACTTATCATCTGTTCAACACCTGCTACATATACGGAGAGCACTCGTCTCAACTCAGCCGATCCCGTAACTACGTATAACTATAAACGGATCACTCGAAATTTGCCAAACGATATGGACAGCAGACGACTACAAGATGTAATCACATCACCCGATACATTTGATTCGCACTCGTTTCATTCATAAAGTTGCTGCTAATCACTGACCCTATTTCTTATAATAGTGTTGAAAGTAAACTGCTCCAGTTTTTGCTGGCCAGAGATTTTGATAATACTGTAATTATAACATACTTTAATACTAAACAAATTGTAACCGCCGTTTATTACATAATTTAAAAGTTATTATTACTTGACATTACTTAATGCCTGATTACCGCTAATTACTATTCCTGCGTTTATCTGGGTCAAAAGTGCGCTTATCTGGGTCAAAAGTAGTTTTTGTAATAAGGTCATCACAGCAGGTATAAGCGTTAAAACGCTGTAAGTAAAAGCTGTTACGAGTTGCAGTTATATCAGTTTGCCCTGAGCGAACGGGTTTCCAAAGTTTGCCATCTCTCTAATCGGTCTACCGACCGATTAAAAATGTGCCTTATCAATCTGTTATTACCGACTTTTTTCGAATTTCCCCCACTTTACTTTCTTTGTTTTTTTTTTTTTTTTACCCTACATGTATTTCAGAAAATGTGTGTGGTGTTTGGGAAGGGGAAATAAAGAGGGCTTGGGTTTACATATTTTTTAAGCTAATTATGCAGAGTGAAATTAGTACGCTTTGGTTGTTGTTGTGTTGTTCTTTTTAAACTAAGCTACTATTCCTCTGATATCAGAACCATTAAAACAACTGTAATATTAAATTAACTTCATCTGTTTCTAGATTCCAACGGTTCAAAGGATTCTATAGAACAGCTCGAGAAAGAGACCTTTCTATTGGCTGACGAGAATGTTGAACCATCAGAAGCAAGCGAGAGCTGGGCCAATCGGATTGAGTTCCTCTTGGCTCTGATTGGTTTTACGGTCGGAATAGGGTCAATATGGAGGTTTCCGATTTTGTGTATTCGGAATGGTGGCGGCGCCTTTTTGCTGCCAGTGTGTTTAATAATGCTGTTGATTGGTGGGCCGATGTACTATCTTGAGATAAACCTTGGTCAGTTTACCGGAAAAGGTGTGTCGAAGGCATTTGAGTTCTGCCCGTTGGTTAAAGGTTAGTTTTCTGTAAAAGATAACATATTACACTAGTTAAAATGTAACAGCTTAACTGTTTGATTTTATGTTATTTAAGTTATAGCGAGGTTTGAAAAGCCATCTTTCCAGACCAATTTATGGCCAACCGTTTACCTTTTGAATATCGAAGCCAGTATTCACCTACCATTCTTTGTAATGGCTTAGCCAATAAAAAATTGCGTTACTTTCTAAATCTAGAATTGTACTAAGAATGCACTTTAGAACGATAGATGAATACGACCCTTGAACACAACCATAGATGCTTACAGAACGTGGAGCCCAGTCTTGTGCTCTGGCAAAAGGGGACTTGATGCATCTTAGTGATGCATGATACTAAGCAAGCCATTACATAATTATGATTCCATAATAGCCACTTTTGTAAGAACCGACTGAATCATGAGGTAGACTGGTTCTTTTACGAGTAGAAAATTGACCAGTAGTGAAAAGTTTTGGCCCAGGTCAGCCTGCGCGGACTGTACAGGCTGAACTGGCCTGATATTTTTCGCAGACGCATTAAGCCCCCTTTTCAGAGAGCATGGCTCATTTAATAAGGTGTTGTGTCGACCTTTCAATATTTGGGTCGGTCCATTCACATGTTTTGGACATTCAGACTTGACCATTATTACGATTATGGATATCAGAGAAAATAAAGTGAAAACATGAGCAAAATTAATGGTTGGAATAAAGCCATTTTAAGTATAACAGAATAAGCATATTTACAATACCCTCTACTGAAAACAACCTAAGCACAGTTTCAGACTTAACCTGTTTGTTTGTTTGGTGAAGATTACACCATTGTCGAAACAATGATCGTGAGAGAGATGAATGAATCCTGTGGCAAAAACTATAATCAGTCCTTGAGGAGAACATAGCTGAGTTGGGTATTCGAACTGACGACCCCCCCCTCCCCCCCGGTTTTGAGCCCTGTACGATTCAAACAGAGCTACAGGCCTCCGCTGCAGGCTAGAGTGTGCTATAGAGGCATATGTATCAGATATCTTTATCGCGGTCATTCATGGCAAAGAAATGGCTCTTTTTTTCTGAATGGTGGAACGATGTATTCTTTTCTCTTTCTCTTTTCCCCAGGGACGGGCTATTTAATGTTGACGATGACGATTGTGATAAACTGGTACCTGACTGTAGTACTAGCATGGATTCTGTATTATCTGTACAGCTCGTTCTGGGTGCCCCTGCCCTGGATCACCTGTGATAATGATTGGAACACCCTTCATTGCTATGGTATGATGGGCCTAACCGTCTGTCTGTCTTTCTGCCTTCTGTCTGTCGGTCTGCCAGTCATTGTCTTTTTCTCTGTCTGCCCGTTCGTCCGTCTGTCTATCTGTCTGTCTCTCTCTCTCTCTCTGTCTTCCTGTGTGTGAATCTCTCCCACTCTCACACACACTCTCTTACGTGAAAGCGTCCCTTTTTTTTTTTGAAACATCCCAAGTGAAGTAGCAGTAGCGACAAGCTCTCTTTCGATACACTTAAATATGTTGATTCATGGCTCTAAATATGTTTACATTTAATGCGAAGTAAAGACAGTAATTGAATTATCACAGGGACTTGAAATTTGAATAAGGGATACTCATGCATAGGCTCAACTAGAAGAAAACCATAGGCAATTTAGAAACAAATAACCTTCATTTCAATGCAGTCCTATATTTTTACCAAAGAGTTGGATCGGTCCTTTGAGAAATCGGAGGAAACATACCCTTTTGTAACAATTAAAGCAAGTGAATAAAATGGGGGAAAAATGAAGAGGAAACAAAAACATAAATTAAACAATCAAAGCGTTGAAAGCTCTGGTGTGGCATTTGTCAAGGGAGCCATTGTGTGGAATTAGTAATTTGAAAAATAAACAATAGAAAAAGTTTCAAAATATTCGCGTAAAAGTCAGCATACAATATAGTCATGCACAATCCGATAGAGTTGCGTGCAATCTTGTGGGACGAACAAGTCCAGGTTAACAAATCCAGGGAGAATAAGCCCAGGAACAAAATGGTTTTGGGACGAGCAAGCACCGAATCGGGCGGTCGGGAGACAAAGATTGTGTGTATCATTACGCCAATAGAAGGCCATATTGGATCACGCTATTTTCGATAAAAAAAGAAGTATTTCCACATTCGATGGCCAAATCCAATTTATTTTAATACGCCATTTTCAAATTCATCTCTGGGTGCAATCGAAACACTTATTTGACTTAGAAAAATTGAGTTTAATTGGGTTTACTTCCTTCGGTTTTGCACAAATTCAAAATGCCGTATTGAACTCATAGTGGCATTGTCTTCGACAAATGCCACAAAGAGAGCCATCATTGACCAATATCGCTCTATGGCTCTATAGATATATTAAGCACAGCAGAGCAGTTTGAGCGGAGCGCTTGTTTGTAAGAGGCCTGTATTGCAACAAAATTGCATAGAGAAAATCAAAACATCCCTTCCCCAAAACTGTCATTGAAGATGTCAATAGATACAAAGGAAGTCTACCCAGGGATCATTCAAACAGAATTTATACAAAAATTACAAAAACTTTGCAGTGGAATACATTATGAATCATTCTTTGTGAAAAGGGGGTTTAATGCATCTTCAAAAAGTATTGACCCAGGTCAGCATGCGCAGTCCGCGCAGGCTGACCTGGGCCGAAACTTTTCGCTACTGGTTAATTTTCTGTATTTAAAAGGACAAGTCTAGCTCATGATTCATTCATGAGTTGTAAGACAAAATGGACTCATGGATCCATGATCATGCGATGACTTGCTTGCTATCATGCATCCCGGAGATGCACAAAGCCCCCTTTTGCCAGACCATGGCTCATATTTAGTTTGGCATTGATTGTAAAGTTTTGAAAAGGAAAGAAAAAAAAAAAAAAAAAAAGAAAAAAACGATACAAATCTTGCTCAATATTGAATATCTCATCAAAACCGTTCACATCAAAATACGCTACATGATAAGTCTTTTATGTTAAGACAGCTGTCTCCCCCACAGAGTGGTTTTTTTTTTCTGTCAATGTAACGAAATGATCGAGTGCTTGTGACCCTTTCCCCCTCATTGAAACCCTGACTGGTATGTAAAGCCTCCATTCTGTGACCTAGTCTCATAAGGTAAACATGCATGCATGAAATATTTTCAAAATTCAACAAGGGTATCAAGAACTCACATTTTTAGTGCATGTATCTTTGAATACCCACTATCAACTTGTTTGTGAAACCTCCATGCTCAGACGGACACGTCTAATTCTTACGAACATGAAAGTTCGCAACAAAAGCATAACTCATATACAAATCGCCCGGCTGGGATTCGAACCCGTGCGGGCAAAGATTCTCGTTAAGCGAGGTTTAAAAGACCAATACACTAACTCCTGAAATAAATCAAAGCGCAAAAGGCACTGAAGACTTGGGCATCTGAAGGGGTGAAGAAGAAGAAAGAAGAGGCCCAGAAGCTCAAAATTTCTATCACATTTGTACAGACTAATAAAAATATCTCTACACTGTCTCGCACTGACAGTCTGTAGAGTTGACAACAGAACGGAAAAACATAAATTTGTAAAGGCTCATGCAACCAATCAAAATGAGCAGCATGCAAAAAGGAATAGGCCTACTGCTGATAAATGTGACCTATATGGTGCACACAACGTTTTTCTGATTTACAAAAGTGACCTACTTTTTTATACTACACAACCTAATATCAAACTTGTACAAGATGTCATCAAGACAAAAATTCCAACCAATTTTCATGAGTATCTGACAAAAAATTTTATCTCTGAGTGCGAACAAGGTTTTCCTACGATTTTCCCAATTGACCTACTTTTTGACCCGATGTGATTCATTTTGAGCTTGCCTGAAATATTTATCAAGGAAAATATTCTGATTGATTGATTGATTTATAGTGTTTAACACCCTTTCAACATTATTTCAGTTATTTCACGGCAGCCTGTGCACCTGTCCATGCTTTCCTTGAGTTTCTTTTACCAGTACTATGCACAATATTCTTTCCAAGCTGCTTGCTGCTTTCCCACATAACCATCGTCAAAACAATGATCAGGGGTGAGAGAGGAATGAATCCTGTCGCATTGACTATCATCAATCCTTGGAAAGAAATTGGCACAGCCGGGGATCGAACCAGCGACCCCGTGCTCTCAAGTCCTGTATGCTACCAACTGAACTACAGGGGCTGGACTCAAATATTCTGCCAAATTTCAATGTTAGATTTCACTGTGTTTCAGGGAAATGTTGGTTTAAAATTACATATATTCTGCCCAATTTCAATTTAAAGCCAAAGCTACCCTAAAACACAGTGAAATCTAACATTTTGACCAAGTTTCATTGACATTGGGCTGGAAGGTAACCTGGTTGATATCCTTTTAGGATTTTCCATGCTTATACTACTTTTGAAATGTATACAAATGGACCTATCAGTTTTGTACAGTCAAAAAGATTATCTGGACAAAATTTTGGCCCAACAATTTTCAGTAAATTTGGACCAAAACTTGCTTCTATGGTTTAACACTATTTTCAACATCATTTCAATTGTGTTGCAAAGGCCAGTGCACCTATACATGCCTTCCTAGAATTGGTTTAACTTGTACTTTCCAAGCCACTGGCTACTTTACCACATAAACATAGTTGAAAAAATATACAGCAGTGAGAAGGGTTGAATCCTCTTCGCATGACTATCATCAATTGTCTGAAGGAAATAGGCAGAGCTCAGCAACCCTGGCTTTCAAGCCTTGTATTTAATAGACTGAACTACCTGTCTTGGCTTGGCTTTAAACACAAATGGAAATTTGCATGGCATACTATTAAGACAGATGGACAGATCAGGACCTCTATTTTCTCACCATTCCTAAGAACTTTCTCAGCCTTATTCCCCTGAATTTTCTAGATTTGAAAATAACACTTCTGATTGGCTAAACCATCTGGTTTAGCCAATCAGAAGTAGTGTTTTACTTTAAAATTTTGAAAATCTTGGAGAATAAGACAAAGAACGTTCTTAAGAACAGTTGGTGAATATGAACTCAGTTCATATAATCGAAATATGGTCTCAAAAGTATAAACAAGTTGTCAGTGTTGTGACCAGGGGAGCAACTATTCGAAATCATCTCAGATAATTCTAATTTATTGCCAAAAAAAAAACCACCCAACAAGAGTGATTGTAATCTGTCTTGTGTGACCTATTTATTTTTACCAAGATTGACCAAAATTTAAACTTGTGACCGTTGTAATTAGGAAACAAACTTGCTAACCCAATTTTCATATTTGCATATTGGCAATTGTCAAAATTATCTTAACTCCTTATCGAACAACAAAATTTTAGACTTGTCCAAATTGAAATCTACTGCAGATGAGAAATAGAATGTGATGCTAATGCTGACATTGGAAAGTGTAGCAAAACTATGTGGAAAAAGGAGAAAATACTAGTCACCAGCAATTTCTCCTGAGCCCACTCCTCCAGTATTTTCTAAACCCTCCTTCATCACAGTTGTTAAAACTCAGAATTGTGTGGTAAAGGATTAAATATTATAAAGACAAATACTAGAACTAAATGTGGTGAAGATTTGGCCAGAGATGTAGTCTTCAGATGATTGGTGTTTGCTACAGTTTTACTTTTAACTTTATCCAAGACATGGTGCATAAAAATGATTTGCTGATGGTCAATATTTTTGAGGCAAAACATGGCCCTTTTTGGGGTAAAAAGAAAATGGCTCTCTTTTTTGTAAACAAGCAATTTGCTCTCTATTCTTTTTTATTCTTTAAAATTTAAGAACAATTAGCCTGTTCCTCACCTGTTCAATTCATTTTCTGCATTTTCGAAGTGATTTAAGCTACTGCTGCTTTTATGTATACTAGCATTTTCCCCTTTTCCCACAATGCTTTCTACCCTATCTGGGACAAATTCCATCATTTGAAAAGGCTTTCAATTTGTTTAAGTCTAAAATTTTATCATTTAGTAAAAAGTTAAAACCAATTACTGCAGTCGAGCCCCATTAGCACAGTCGTTAGGGTACCAGACTTGAGAACAGGGGGGTCACTGGTTTGAATCCTTAGCTCAGCCAATTTCTTTTTGATGATTGATGGTAGTCATTACGACACAATTCAATCCTCTCTCACTCAAGCACTGAGCTTTGATATTACCTTAATTCTGAATTTTGACGATTGGTAATCTTGGTATTTAGAAGTAGCAAATGATGGCGACAAATTTGAGATTGTTCCCCAATTGCTGATGGTGAAAATTCTAAGAAAATCAGTGATTCACAGATGTTAATTAAAGAAAAAAAAATCTTCCTAGTTGTAGATATATGATGTTACTTGATTTTTCAATTCATGTTTCACTTAAAATTCATTTTAATAAAGTAGGGTGCAATAATGTGGGACAAAAAAGCCTGGATGAAGAAGCGTAGGGATGAACACGCCCACAGCCAAGATAGTTTTTGGACAAACTAGCCTCAAACCAAATGCATGATTGGACGATAAAATATTTGTCTTACATTATTCTTGGTAACACTGTGGATTTACACAGATGAGTACTAATATTGACGGTCTTGAATTGCCCTGCACTCCGACACCTTTGAAAATTCATCAGCTTTGAAATATGTTCCTATCACTTTGGAAGGAGAGGTTCATCTGCACACAGTAACTTTATTAATGAATTTACATCAAATTTGTCTGCAACAACTGGCAGTAAAAATATGGATCCGTAAACAGTGTGTTAAAAACCTAACTCTTTCAGTACTTATTATCACTTAACCCTTAACTCTTTACCAAACAACAAAATTTTAGACCTGTCCAAATTCAAAACAGTTGCAGACGACAAAATAAATGTGACTGAAAAATTGAGATTTTTGGGGGGAAGGGTAGAAAACATTATCAGAAAAGGAGGACATGCTGGTTACCAGCATTTTTTTCTTTTTCCCACAATGTTTTCAAAGTTGGGATTGTTTGGTAAAGGGTTAAATTGTTCAGTAGAATGGCAGGAGTTTTCAATCCACTTATATTTGCTGTAACATGGCGATTGCAAAATTGTTGGTAGAAAATAACTCATCGTATCAGACAATGTAGATCCAAGATCAGACTGCACGTTCTGTGCAGTCTGATCTTAATCTGCACTATCCGTAAAATAGCATCGAATTGCGCTGAGAAGCCTAAGGGTTAAATATCCCGTATTGACAGCTTAGATCAAGATCAGATTGCACTGAGTAATAAATCTGATCTTCTGTATAAAACGCCTACCACCTGATGATAATCTCAGGTCAAGCAATAATTATCAATAAATAACGGAGATCAAAAATCAAGATCAGATGGCACTTAATGGGAAGTCTGATCTTTGATATAACACGCTCGCCATTTAGGTGTTCTTAACTGGTTGTCCATGGCTCATATTGCAAAGTTTTATACCCTGTGTAACGTTACATATTCGATTTTGTGTGCCGAGTTTGTACTGCCCGAAATGGGTCGAAATTGTCATGGTCCGAGATGTCATAGGATATCGAGACAACTCTGACAAGAAGAAATATGGCATCGTACATACTGGGCCTGTGGGCCAGTCAAAATATATTTATACTTTTAGATACGAGAAGCACGGTAATTTTGCGAAAATAAATCTTACCGAGTTTTTGAAATGTTCAGCTGTTTTGGGGAAAGAGCACATCGTCTGCGTTTTGTCATGCACATTGTGTCTAAAAATAGGAAAGATGTAAGATTCCGAGTATTGTTCGGCAACATCACTCGTCACTACTGGGCCGATTCCGTAACTACATCTAAGGATTTGCCAATGTTTCTTCAGTGTTACAGCGCACTAATTTCCACTTGTAAATAAGATCATTAGGGCTTGAAATTCTTAGTCAGATACTTTCGTTAGATTAACATCGCGCATCTTTCACAGTTCTTTGTGGACTTAAACCTAACTTTGATGTTCAAACCCAAATATTTTCATCATTTTTGGGGGTCGTTTCTTTCAGCGTAGTGAGATGCATTGCAAGTGGTACTTTTCACCTATACTCGGGTTTTCCGAAACTGCTCGGATCATGTGGATAGAGTTGAAATTTTGGTATACGATTACTATAGCCTTGGGCTTGGCAAGCCAAACCCAGGCTAAAAACCTCCTGTGCCAGACATAATCAACTCGACTATTAAAGCTGAATATGTTCTGTTCAGAAAACTCGTATATAAAATAACAACATTGTTATGGTGTTGTTTGATAATCAAGGGAGATAAACGGTAACAAATATTTGTAATGAAAAAGAAACAAGGGCTACATGTATTTCCATTTAATCACTACAAGTTTAAGTTTCTGGATAAATTATTTGAATTTATTCTAATGCTGAAATATATGCCAGGGATACTCAAATAGCGCAAGTCGACACTTGAAGAGCATTAGCTTTATAAATCGGAGGATTTTAATATTGCATTTTAGATATTGACTTGCTTGATTTATTGCTTGCGAGTGTATTTTATAAATTAAATAGTGGTGTCTAATTCAGTTTAATCTCAGTCCAGAACGCACCCATATCAGTAATACTGTCAGTGCTTTGATTAAGTGCTGACGGTATTTTCAAAATCAGCTAAAAACTTTTTTCTTACATATTTAAGTTATCGTTAGTCGGTTATACCATGTTTTAATTGTGCATTATTTGTTTATGACATTTCAGATGGTTTATGTATCAATTCTAGCAGGCCATTCATTAATGCATCGACTGATATGTGCTCAAACAACAACAACAGTGCAACCAGCAAAGTATCGCATCCAACACTAGAGTTTTGGACGTACGTAATTTTATATGAGCCATGCTCTGGCAAAAGGGGGCTTAATGCATCTCCGTAATGTACTATACCAAGCAACTGATCGCGTAATTAGGGATCCATAAAATCCATTTTGTCTAAAAAAAGAACGACTGAATCATGACGTAGACTGGTCCCTTTGGACGCAGAAAAATAATCAACAACGAAAGGTTGACCTGAGTCGACGCTTTTCACAAATGCATTAAGCCCCTTTTTCACAGAGCATGGCTCATGCTCTGTGAAAAATTGGTTTAATGCACCCGCAAAAATTTTCGAATCATGACAGCTTACGCAATCCGCAAAGGGTGACCTGGGTCGAAAATTGTTGCTTTTGGTTAAGTATTTTCTGAATATCAAAGGATCATTCTACCTCATGATTTGGCCGGTTCAAAATAAGATGAGTCATGCTGTGTGAAAAGAGGACTTAACGCATTTACATAAAGTATCGACCCAAGTGAGCCTGCGCAGGATGACCTGGGCCGAAGCTTTTTGCTTTCGGTCAATTTTCTGCAAGTCGAAAGACCAGTGTACCTCATGATGCAGTAGGTTGTTATACTAAACGAGTTTCAGGGATGTATAATACTGTGATGACTTGCTCGGTACCCTGCATCACGGAGATGCATTACGTTCCCTTTTGTCAGAGCATGGCTTATTTCATTTCTTCGGTTTCGTATTTAGTTCACATCGATTATGGAATACGAGAACATTTATGTTCTTTATATCAATTAAATCACTCGCGTCAGTTGCTTTCTGCGAAACCTTAAGAGGAGTCCTGTCATGTTTTGGGTACTTCCAAAGTTTGACCCGACACATCATGAAATTCGAACCTGTAACATCTAGTTTGAAATCAGTTTAGTCGACTTACCGTCGTTTCGCTGATCTTTATTATCAGTGGATGACTACACATCCGTCTAGTGCTAGGGAACCGCTCAAATAGATCTAGAAACGTTTCAACCTCTGTGAAAAGGGGTTTTAATGCATTTGCAAAAAGCAGTCCTCATAGGCTGACATCAGTAGAGGCTTTTTGCCACTGCTAAATTTTCTGCATGTCAAAGGACCACTCTGCCTCATGATTAGGTCGGTTGTTAGACTGGATGTTACAAGTCCATAATTATGAGATGACCTGCTAGGTATAATGCATTGCTGAGATATATTAAACCCCCCTTTCCCCTGATCAGCGTTCATACAGTGTTTTCTTCTTGCCTCGGTAGTCACTTATACTGTATCACTTTACAGGAGGAAGGTGCTCCACCAATCAGAAGGGCTAGAGGAGATTGGCACTATACAAAAACATCTAGCTGCGTGTCTTCTTCTGGCCTGGATACTGTCTATACTGGGCGTAATCAAAGGTGTCAAGAGTTTAGGAAAGGTATACTTGTACATGTATATGTCGATTAACAGACAATATTTAATCACATAATACCTTTACTTCCAGCGTACTCAGGACGGATACGTTCACCTTATACGCGTTTGAGATGAGCAAATAGTTCCGTCATTGGTCAACAATTTGCAAGCATACGCTTTAAAAAAACATTGTTCAGTTAGATTTTCGTGATGATTTAACTGTCAAAATTGATAATCGTGACGATGCTCATTTTAAAAATCAGATTAAAATTCAAGTCGTTTCAGATATAAGCTTCTGCGGAACTATTTTTCGTCTGAGATACATCTGTCAAAGAAGCAATTGGTTCATGTTCAAGGATGTAGACTGGTTACCAGCATTCCCCCTGTCCTAACAAACTTTTCCCCCCATGGTTTCCAAAGCACGGAGAAAGGTTAAGATAGAAAATAGAAGGGTTATATAGACGGGTACATGTACGACTCGTATTTAGATAAACATTGGCAAAAGTGGGCTTAGTGCATATTCGTGATCCATGATACCAGTCAAGCCATCGCATAACTATGGATCCAGAACAGCTACTTTTTTTTTTTTTTTTTTTAATAACCGACTTAATTATGAGGTAGACTGGTCCTTGGCCATCCAGAAAATTGACCAACAGCGAAAAGTTTCGGCCCAGGTCAGCCTGCGTGGACTGCTCAGGCTGACCTGAGTCGATACTTTCGCAGATGCATTAAGCCCCCTTTTCAGAGAGCATGGCTTAAATATATATATATAACCAGAAAGTTTCAAGCAAGTTGTTAAAAACTCAATGAAGGTGATTTCTCTGGGACAATTTCAGCATATCGGACAGTATAGAATAAAGATCAGACTGAACGTTCTCTATATTCTGATCTCAATCTACACACTCCACAAAGTCCCAGTGACACGCGTAACAGCTTAAATGTCAAAGTTCAGAAGGTAACGCACTTTTGCCGACGTTTTAGATCAAGATCATACTGCACAGAACCCGCTTTCTAATCTTGGATCTGCAGTGTCAAATACGACTTTTTCACTGTCAGGTTGTATATGTGACCGTCCTGTTTCCATACGTACTCTTGACGATCTTACTGGTAAGGGGGCTAACTCTGGATGGATCTATAGACGGAATATTGTTCCTGCTGAAATTTGAAAGTTACAGATTGGCAGACTATCAGGCAAGTACCATATATATGTTTTCAAATGATTCGTGCTCTGTTAAAAAGGGGTTGGATACATCCCAAAAAGTATCGAGCAAGGTCAGCCGGCGCCGACTGCGCCGGCTGACCTCGGTCAATAGTTTTACAGATGCATTAAACCCCCTTTTCAAAGAGTCGAAACGTTTTGCTATTGATTAACTTTCTGCATGTACATTGACCAGTCTACCTTTTGATTCAGCAATTGTCGGACGAAATGGACTTTATAGATCCACAAGCATTTGCGTTTTATATTGGATAACCGAGATGGTGCATTAGACTTGTCAAAACTGGAAGAATTTGGAGACTACAAAATAAATCTGAATCAAAGAATTAAAATTCATTTTTTGAAAGTCAGAAACATTGTGGGGGAAAAGGAGAAAATGCTGGTTAACAGCATTTTCTCCTATTTCCAAAATGTTTTCAAAACCTTCTCCCACGGGGTCGTTAAAACACGGAAATGTGTGGTACAAGGGTTAAATCAGGTGGTATTTTCAGCGTTGTCTGTAGTCACATTCAGTTTTGACCGACAGACAAAATTTTATACCCGTCCAAGCTGAAAGCGTTTACAGCATTATCTTCCGCTAGGTGGCATTTTTCAAAACAGAACCTATTTGGGTACCGAACCGGTCTATTTTTCAAAGCGGGAATCAGTGCAACGAATTTTAAAATAAAATATCCGTTTACTCTCTAAATCCTACCTTGTGCGATTCATCCAGCCATGGTTAGCTAGCATATAACATATGCACCATTCATTTATAAACATAAGCTCCTATAAATTTCGGAAAAAGTCCCGGTATAAGCCCAGGAAGGTGGGGACGTTACTGTTGTTGTCAGTGTGTTGCACAAATCCCGGTTTTCCCCATGTCTATATTTAGAAACTGTTGACAGAGATTTGCAGTAAACAGTTGGTATTCTGAAAAAATATTTTCCCCGTTTGAAATCATTTCGTCTTCTAAGAAATGTGTAGCGAAAACATGGCTTCATTTTGCCACATACGTATTATTTATTGCCATTTTCGCCTGCACTTTTTAAGCGGCAATTTACGCACCGCGTATTGATATGTGTCCATTTTTTTTCAAGTGATTCGTCATAGCAGACAGGTCAATCTTCGAAGAATATGACATGCGCAGACAATGCATTTGCAGAAGACAAACTAAATATTTCTCAAGTGCTGAAATTTGCTTTTGAGAGGATATAGAAAATTGTGAGAAACAGCGAGAATGCTGCTTACCAACTTTCTCCTTTCATCACAAATTTTTCAAAATCCCCTTCCGGATGGTTGTTAAAACTCGGGATTGTTTGGTAAAGTGTTAACCCTCAACCTGTTAAATAAACTTTTAAGTCCGTGGCACGATCCAAATTTTGCTGTTTCAAAGGTATTTATTGGGCATATTTCCTTATTAGACAATGTAGATCCAAGATCAGACTGCAAGTCCTTAGCAGTCAGATCTAAGGGTCCAAAGGGTCCTTGGGTCACGCATAATAGGTCAAGGATTAACGTGACTTCAACGCAGAACTTTGATTGGCTGAAAGGAAAACAGTCGTTAGATCTACAAGGGAGCTGATTTTAAGCCTTAGGCTGCTAAGCGCGACTCACTGATTTTTTGCAGACAGCGTAGATTCAGATCAGACTGCACAGAATAGCAGTCTGATCTTGGATCTACAATGTCCAATAAGGAGATATAGTTCTTCCAAAAATACCTTTGACATAAGAAAATTTGGGTTTATACTATCGGTTTGACAGTTTCATTTCTTTTATTTAGCAGGATTAAGATTAACAGGATAATAAGGGTTCCTGCGCGGCCTAGATGTGAAGGTGCAGGATTCGCAATCCGGAGACACCAGGTTTGATCCTCTCTCGAGACGCTGGGCCTTTCATGTCCTTTGGCATGACGCCTCGCAGTCCTAGCACAGCTGAAATCCAGGATACGATTGAATAAAGGAGCGGTCACCGTAATATAACTGAAGTAATGTTGAAATCGACATAAAACACCATATGAACCCTTTACCACACAACCCCGTCTTTTAACGACCCTAACAAAGAGACCTTTTAAAAACATTGTGGGAAAAAGAGAAAATGCTGGTAACCAGCATTTTCTCTTTTTCCCACAATGTTTTCTACCCTTCTCAAAACATATTTCAGTTTTTCAGTCACATTTATTTTGTCATCTGCAATTGCTTTCAATTTGGACTAGTCTTACATTTAGTCGTTTGTAAAGAATTAACCAGTTAACCGACATTTTTTTCCCTAACATTTTTTTGTTTGTCTAGGTATGGCTGGACGCGTCTGTGCAAGTGTTTTATTCTCTGGGTCCTGTATGGGGATGTATTATAACGATGTCATCACACAACCAGTTTTATCAGCCATCATTCAAGTATTAGTCTTTCATTATTTCTCCTTATACTTTTGGTACTCCCGGGCCCGTATTCGCCAACCGTTCATAACAACATTCTTGGTTTTATTCTCAAGAATTTTCCAAATTTTAAAGTAACACAACTTCTGACTTGCTAAATCAAATGATTTAGCTAGTCAAAAGTTGTGATACCTTCTTAAAGAATCTGGATAAAATTAAGAATTGTTGGACAAAACGGTCACCTGGCCCGTATACATCAAACATTCTATATTGCATTCTTAGTCTGATTCTTGATCTAGAAAGTAACACAATTTCTGATTGGTTAAACCAAATGGTTTGGTCAATTAGAAAGTGTCTTACTTTCTAAATCTAAAAAAAAGTCTGGAAAATTAGATTTGGAAATGCAATTAAGAAATGGTTTAGTAAATAGTGGCTCCGGCTGTATAATATTAGTACAAGGATAGTGACCAGTGAGTCGAAACCTAGCTTGTTCAATGTTACCAAGCATCTTTGAGAGCGATTCCGATGTGAATCTGTCGGCCGCTGCTAGTTCACAGTAACTTGGTTCTATTATGTGGCATGCATCTCTTGCCGTTTTAGCGTGAAGTACTATATAAAGGAAATACAAGAAGCAGACGGACAGATGCAAGAGCAATCTTTAAGAAACCGATAACTCTTAACCCTTTACCAGACGACAAAATTTTAACCTTGTCCAAATTGAAAGCATCTGCAGACGACAATTTCAATGTCGCTCAAATGGTACAATTTTTCTTTTATTGGGTAGAAAACGTTGTGGGAAAAGGAGAAAATGCTGGTAACCAGCATTTTCTCCTTTGCCCAAAATGCTTTCAAAAGGCTTCTTTCCCGGGGTCGTTAAAAGGTTTTTATATGGTCCGTAATTATCAATCTATCATTTAGGACAAAAATGATCAGACTGGAACAAAGGCTGTCACTACACCGGTTTTAACCCTTAAGCTGCTAAGCGCAACTCACTGACCCTTTGTGGACAGTGTAGATCTAGATCAGACTGCACAGAATGTGCAGTCTGATCTTGAATCTACAGTGTCCAATAAGGAGATACCTTTCTTCCCAAAAAGTACATTTGAAATGACAAAAAGGAAAAAAAAAATATTCTCAGCTTGAAAGTATTATTTCAGTTATTTAGCAGAAGTTAAAGAGAAATTTCAAAAGCTGACCTGATGTCAGTGATACTGTTACTTTTTCAGAGATACCATAATAATCTGTGTAGTAGATATATTTACGGCAGTTTACGCATCTTTGGTTGTGTATTCTGTGATTGGCTTCATGGCGAAACTGTCTGGGTTACCTATTGAGGAGATAGCCTCATCTAGTGGTAACGGCATTTTTATGATTTGTCTGTTTCTAAACTTTCTATTCATCTATTCCTCTATCTGCCTGCCTGCCCCCCCTCCCCCGGTAGCTCAGTTGGAAACGTTGAGGGCTTGAAAACGAGGGCGCTGGTTTGAGTCCCCAGCTCAATCAAGTTTTTTTCAATGCCCTTTGCAAATATTGTGAGAAAAGAAATAAAACCCGGATATCAACCAACTTTTCCATTTTTTCCACAATGTTTTCTACCATTACAAAAAAAAAAAAAAACGGTTGGGCCCTATTTATCTCATCCGACTGCTGTCAATACGGGCGATTCTAAAATTTTGTTGTCTGGCACGGAATCAACAGCCCCAATGGTTTGCGTTTCACAATTTGAATTTCTTTTTACAGCCAGTGTAGACAAAGGTCTGCACCTAGACTGGCTTTACACTTTTAGACTGTAAACCAGACAAAAACAAAGTTAGACTCTGACTGGTTCACACGAAAGCCATGACATTAAACTGGTCCTTGTAGATATACATATTACAACTAAACTGGTACCCGTTGTATCTCCCGTAGCCGTCCGATAGACAACAGGCAACACCCTATTTATCGACCGCAGCTCTTGGTTTTCATACGTACCAACAGTCTGGATTACCTGCCCCTACCACTACGTTATCGGGTGAGGCAAAGCGCAATAATGGCGGCCTCCTAGGTGTCCTCAAGCGTACCCCTACATGCTTCCCTGTTTCCCCCAATTTCATGTGATCCAGTTTGACCAGTTAATAAAATCAGATCAATTTTGTACAAAAAAATACATTACCGAGTCTGAACGTGCTGTATGGTTTAAATATAAATTCGACTATGAATCATTTTAAAAGTAGCCCTGTGTTCGGACGTTATATAGGTCCATTGACATTTCGGATACTTAAAGCACTTCTGATATGTAGTTTTTCTCGAAATGTAGAAAACTAACTGCCATAACCTTATTGCAAGCAATCTGTTTTGGATTTAGCCTATGATCCGATTTGTTTATGTGAAATAACAATATCTCGTCTCCTCTGCATATTACCAACGGGGGCCGCCATTATTGCGCTTTGCCTGACGTACTCTTGTAGTACGGCGGGGTACCAGACTAATGTACCAAATCCACCAGACAGCTTGTAGCAGAATGCCTTAACTTGTTTTAAAATAACAATGTTCTATCTTTGGCGAAGATTTTCATGATATAAACAAAGATTTTTTTTGACCACGATCAATTTATCAAAAGCGCTGAATAATTTAATCTTTATCCATAATGTCTATTTCCATACATAAATAAGATCATGATCTGAATTTCCAAGTCTTGCCGTATCCCATGAAATCTCGAACGGGGCAGAAACTCGACTTGTAAGCATTGTGTTTACCTGTTGTTGATACGAAGATCGATAACAGGCTGCCAGTTTATATTACAACTGGCACAGGCTTTTGTGTCGTTGCTTTTCATTGGGCTACATGTATATCACAGAATAGCCAATCAGAGCAGCATACACATTTCCAGTTTGGCTGTAGAGGTAGCATTGCGATTTTTTGCACAATTTGAAATTGGTAATCGATACTAAAAGAATATTAGCAGACATAAATATAAAAGGTGATACCAAAGATACAATTCACTTATTCGTGAGGTCAAAGATATCGGAAAATCTACTGCCCTGGAAGTGAGAGTGACTTCCCCTGAATCTCCATTAATCTAGGGTCATGGCTGTTCTAAAAATAGACGGGCAGAATTCCGTCCGTTTTAGTAGCCTGTAACGATCCCCATACACTTGCTGTATCAGGGGAGATAACCAATCTAGCCATGAAAGACGACAAATTCAATTATCTGTATAGAACATAGTTTACAAAGGACAACACCATCATATGACTGAAGAAATGAACTCGTGGTACAACCTTGTGCAAATCATCGTGCAGCCCTAGCTGAGTGCATGTAAAACTCTTGAAAGACAAATAGGTGAACTGTTACCATGATATAACTTCACTTTTGTGCTGGTGCCGCAAAAAACCGTTTATCACACAACCCCGAATTTTAACGGCCCTGAAAAAGAGGGCGTATAAAAAACTTGTGGGAAAAGGAGAAAACGCTGGTAACCAGCATTTTCTCCTTTTCCCACAATGTTTCTATCCTTACCTAATACAAAATTTGTCACCTGCAAAAGCTTTCAATTTGGACTTGTCTAAAATTTTGTTGTTTAGTAAAGAGTTAAACAATGATACAAACATTTTGTTATAGGTCCCGGGTTGGCCTTTGTTGCCTATCCTACAGCGGTCAGTTCAATGCCACTCCCACAACTTTGGGCGGTTCTCTTCTTTCTAATGATGGCATTAGTGTTTCTTGACAGTAATGTAAGTCCAATGACGTTGTAAACACCTTTGCACGCAATTCCGAGTTTTATCTACACTAATAAAAACGGTACTGGTAACCAGCATTTTATCTTTTCCTCACTTTGTTTTGTGTCCTTCCTTTTAAAGATATATAATTTGTGTCATATTTTCCTTGTTTGCCTACAAATGCATTCAAAACAGACAAGACAGAAATAAAAATTGAAGCTACATTTAATTTGTCATCTGCAAATGCTTTCAACTAGTTCGAGTCCATATTTTTGTCGTTTTGTAAAGAGTTAAACCATAACTTCTTGAGCGTCAAAGAATGTGGCCACGTATCCCATTAAGGAAATATTATTAAGAAAAATAAGTTTGCTTTTTACTTTGGCCTCTAACAATTCTCTTCCTTATTTTTTGATGGTTTACCAGCGAATTAGTTATATGTATGTAGAACATTTCGTTAACTTTGGTCTGGTTTTAAAATCTGAATAGCCCCCCCTTAAAAAGGGAGCTATTAGGTTAATCACGTCGTAAATAATACAACTAGATATACATGTACATGTTTTTGCAATTATATGGTTATATTCAGTAAAAGGTGCAATTTTATGCGTTCAAATCACGGGAAGATAGTTTCGCAAAAGACAACTCCTTCCGCTATTATAGTGTACATCAGGCATGATGTCACAAGACGGATATGAATAGGAATCCTCGTTATCGACGCGTGCTAATAATATTAATTAGCCTTATTCGTCTTGTCAACTTTCGTGAAGCACGAAAATGAATATTAAGTTCCGCCTACCTGCAAGGTGCCCGTTTCGTGCTGCACAAACATGACGACGATTTGAGAGCGCAAGGTTTATACCTCGGGAAAGTTTATAAAACCGTGATATTTATTAGTTGAATACAAAAAGTGCAACACGAAAAAACCGTAATTACCGGTCGAATACGGCTTTATTACGCGATATTTACACAAGTATTTGCAAAACTCCGGCGCTAGATCAAAAAAGATCTTGAGAGGCTACGTAGCCCATTAACTCTTTCACTATTAGCTCAAGAAATTCCGCTTTTTTTTTCGAGGTCTAAAAGAAGATTTCCACTGCTATTGAATATGAACTGCATCATAGTCTGGCATCTGGTAGCGGATGGTGTAGATCAAAGATCAGACTGCACGTTCTGTGCAGTCTGATCTTGATCTACACCATCCGCAAAACGTACTAATGTCGTCATCAGTAGTGAAAGAGTTAAGGAAGAACTGTTTTTTCTTGATTTTGTCATTCTTCTTTAATAATAATTTCCTGCTATCTCTTTACTCAATTCAGTCATAGAACATTTCTTTGACTTGATTACAATATCTGAATAGCTCTCTTTACCCAACAATCCCGGGTTTTAACGACCCAGGGAAAGAAGTTTTTTGAAAACATTGTGGGGAAAAAGAGAAAATGCTGGTAACCAGCATTTTCTCTTTTTCCCCACAATGTTTTCTGCTCTATCATGGACAAATTCCGCCATTTTAGCCATCTTTAATGTGTCGTCTGAAAATACTTTCAATTTGGACCAGGCTAAATTTTGTCGTTTGGTAAAATGTTGAGATTAGATTGTCTTACCTACAGTATGGTATGGTAGAGACCGTGCTATGTGTACTGTTCGATCAGTTTCCACTCACGCTGGGCCGACGTCGAGTACTGGTAAACCTGCTGTATGGAGGATTTATGTTTCTTACCAGCTTAATTCTTACGACAAATGTACGTACAACGCATCGATAAATACTTTTTATCACATAAAACCACCTCCAGCAGTGTATTAAACCCACGACTTATTTTTGGTAATACACTAGTGTATTACCCTTTTTTGGGTCCCGGTTATGCTTGTAGTCACTAGCGCGAGAAGCCGGCGAAACCAACCAGAGCACGTGCCGGGATTTGTACAACTTCGCCACTCCGCGGAAAAATGACGTCATTGTTGCTAAGATGTATACACGCGGAAAATGTTATGGTCTTCATGTTGAATAACAACGAGAAATGCAGCATAAGTTATTCAAAGTAAACAAATTAATGAAATATTTCGATTTAATCCCTCTTAAAATTGTTTATTCTAATTTTGATGTAAATGTCATAAAACAAACTTCTTGTGTATGTACACATTTCAAACCGAACTACATCTGTAAACATGGATCCGTGAACGATATATACGCTAAGTTGATGATGCAGGATACTTATTTGTCTGTCATTCGTTTTATGTGATAAACAGAATCTCACATTCGTGTTTATGTATTACCATTTTTATCAAACTCGTTGACTAAAATGTATATGACCATCGCCAAGGCTCACGTCATATAATTTTAGTCAACTCGTTTGATAAAAAATGATAATACATAAACACTCATGTAAGATCCTCTATATCATTCACTTTGGCTCGTACCACTTCTGAGTGACGGTTTACCATAGGTATATTCAGTATATCATATCGCCGAAGACTTTGTTTGTTTGCTTGTTTGCTGTTTAACGCATTTTTCAAAACTATTTCAGTTATGTCATCGCGGTCACTGCAACTATCCATGCTTTGTTGGAGTTTCTTTTACTAGTAATTCGCACAATATTATTCCAGAGGCACTGGCTGCTTTCCTACATGAACATTCGAGAAACTAATGTGTAGCGGGGCAAGCCGAAGAATAAGAAGTGGTGGTTACTGAAATGTATTTACCTATATTAATCAATCGACTCGTTTGATTAGTTCCCCCCCCCCCTTTTTTTTTTCTCCTTATAAATCAAAGCACTGAAAGCACTGTTGAAAGGGTGCAGCGTTGATGCCACAACTCAAGTTTGATCCAATGGCCATAACAAATAATAAGCAAGTAGTGCTCCATGATATCCAAGAAAGAATTGAATAGAACATGATGATGTTGAAAAACATTACCTTTATTTTTAAATCAGTTGTAAATCAGACGATTTACACAATGCTTTTTAAACATTTATTCGCTCGACTGTTTGCCTGCCAAAGATTTTGCACAGCCTTTCTCATTTGCATACATTAAAGGGAGATAATTACCTGGTCATAACAAATTTGACCACGCTCGATGTTTTTTTGCTGGAGACACAAAGATAGAAAACAAATGAAAATTCGCATCACCATGTATGCTAAAGTAAAATTTCTGCAGTTTGAATATCATAATTCAGGTTTTTAGACAGTATGGATTCTACGGATCCATGATTAAGTGGTGACTTGCTTGGTTTAATGCATCACGGAGATGCATTTAATCCTCTGTTATCAGAGTGCAGCTCATTTATGGACAACAAATCAGATAAGAAAAATTCGTTGGAAATTGAGGAATTGCTGGTTTTAAGCGGTGTCTTCTTTTCCTACGATGTTCTCGAAAGGTTTCTTCGTCGTGGCCGTAAAAAAACAAGGGATATATTTGTATGTAGGGCTTTTTTTTTTTTGTATCTCACTGAATATTGATTTTAATATGCAGGGAGGTGTGTACCTATTCCAATTGCTTGATTGGTACGCCACAGCGTTTGGATTGCTTATTGGGGCTTGTCTCGAAGTCGGGTCCATTGCCCTCATTTACGGTAAGTTCTTAGACTGGAACTGGCAAAGCAATAAGTTTCAAACCCTTCGCCAAACTATCCAGAGTTTTAATAACCACAGAAAAAAAAACTTTGGAAATAACCCTGGGAAAAAGAGAAAATGCTGATAGCAGGAAGATCGCCCTAATGATGCCAATACAACTGTTCGATTCCTGCTGTTGGATGGTTTGACAAAAATAAATCAATTCCTTAGGTCTGGATTCGACTTATAATAATTGAGCCACGTTCTATTAAGAGGAGATTTGACACTTATGTGTAATATCTGATTCCAAGAAAATCATTTTATTGTCTCAACCAGTCGTTTAATTAGAAATTGAATTTAGAATCGGGACATTGTGTAGGGTTATGATCGGACCCAGACCCAGATGATAAATGACCCAGATGATAAATAAATGAAAATAAAAAAGAATCTCGCTCTGGCAAAGGGGAGTTCAATGCAATGATGCATTTATACCTAGCAGTCATCACATAATTATAGACCTCCTAGAACCCATTTTGATTATCAACCGACCGAATCTTGAACTAGACTGGTCCTTTGACATGCAGAAAATTTAAAGACAGCAAAAAGTTTTGGTCCATGCCAGCCTGCGCGGACTGCGCAGGCTGACATGTGTCGATACTTTTTGCAGATGCATTAAGCCCCTTTTACACAGAGCATGGCACATATGTTTCTTTATCTATGCCAGGTATCGACAGATTCTCTCAGGACATTTCATTGATGACAGGAAGGGTCATGTCAAAGTTCTCTCGTTTCCTATACTGTGCTTTTATTCCTATATCTACGTTGGTAAGTATGTTTGGTTCATATTTAACCCTCTGAGTGCTTTATATTTACTGCCAACCAGTCGGGAATGTACGAGATTTAGTCACCTCCCATAAGTTCTAACGCCACGCCTTGACCCTGCGTTATAAGGTGTATATCCTGGCCTGTCACTAAATCTGTCACTTGCATTGCATGGTGTGTATTTAGCGACGACCTTATGTGAGAAGTGGGACTTTTGCGAAGGGCATAGATCTTGGTCAGACTACACGTTCTGACCTTTGGTCTACATGTATATACTGGGGTCCCTATAAACTTAGAAACGGAACCGAAACGAAACGCAACGAAACGGAACGAAACGAAACGGAAACAACCCCAACGAAACGGAACCAGACCCAACGAAACGAAACTGAACGAAATAGAACAAAACGAAGCAGAAGTAAAACCTATTTTTTTTTCTGTTAAATCATCTTCCTCTTGATTGCAATTAATGCAAATAGGTAAATATTAAAATTTGATAGCAGTTGTACGCACGAAGATCAGGTTATTGCAATGAATCTGTATTATTGTTCACTTTGTTCTGGAAATAAATCATCATTAAAAAGTTCTTCAATTATAGGGCAAATGTCAGTTGCTGCTCAGTCAAAGCAGAGGGACAATATGGAGGCCTAGATTATTTCCTTATTTTCAGGGGACATTTAAATTTCATCCAATATCGACGAGAGGGGCACAACACCCGTAAGCAATACCGCTCGCGCCATAACTGACCCCAGCCCCCAAAACGATCGCGTTGCAGTACACAGCAGTCAGCATAACGTTCATTCCTACATCGGAACAATGGTACACGGCCATTAGCTCGAGACAATACAAACCTCGACTCGTCAGAAAAAAATAATAATTGTCCGTCAACGCTGTCTTGTCCAGTTTATGTGTCCCAAGGCCAATTGCTCTCAATAATTGCGATGGCGGCGCGTCAGAACCGAGCGAACGTGCGGGTGACGTCTGGGCAAACCGTTATCAGCTAAACAATTCCAGGGATAACAGCAGCTGTAACTGTTGCTCGTAGGTCTCGTAGGCACTGATTAACGATATACTGGTCTTAGGCTCGAGTCGTAACGCGCCGTCTGCCGCTACATGTAAGTCTTTTGCACTTCAGGTTTGCGCAAATCGCTGTAGATGGCTGCTGACTGCTTGCGCGAATGCACCAACATGAACTGCAATCTCTATAGTAGGTAGCCCAGCCTCCAGCATACCTATGACTCTTTCTGGTAAATTTTCTCTAAATCTCGGCATCGATATTTCTGATCAATACATGGACTGGTTATGTCTATCCCTTACATCCACCGAAACTCGAACTTTGCCTTAAATAGCCACCAGGTCTTTTAGCTAGGAATTATTTGACCAATTTTGCAAACTATGAACGGTTTTAAATATTACTACACGTGTATACATAACGTATATATGTACATCTCAAAGGTAACCTTGAAAATTTTGCACATACTTTACGAAAGTTTCTTTTTTGGTTTAGTATATACTAAAATCGTTGCCCCTGGAGCAGCTGCGACATTCGCGGCCTTCGTTTGATAACGGTGTTTATCCTTAATTATAACATGTATTATCATTTTTTAGGACGTGAACATTGTGAGTCCTTCGATGTTGGGGGGAAAAGGGTTTGGGTTCTAGTTCAGTCAGTTCTCGATTTTCTTAAAGTAACAATAGCTGCCAAAAGTAAACAAAGCAGGTATTGAAATATATTTAGATTTAAATCGTATCATTCAAAAGTATGGAAATTATTGTGAAAATGACAATCTGATATTGTACAGTCGGTCAAGGTGTTAGTCGCCGGCAGAGAAGCTAATTTCAAAACCAGGTCAAAAGTTGCCAGGTTACGCCATTTTTTTCTTACTTTTTTCCTGATTTTAAAATTCATTTTTCTGCCATTGACTAACAACTGGACTTACCATACAATAACAGATTGTCATCCTCACAATATTTTCCATACTTTTGATTTGGTATGATTTAAATTTAAATGTATATTAACACCAGCATTGTGTTTTTGGCCGCTAGTGGGCCTTTAACTCATACAATTTTCACAAAGACAGCAATTTAGCATAAGAAGAGTGAATCTTTCCCTCGATATTTTCACAATAATCAATACAGTGTCATAATTTTCTTTTAAAGAAAACAATAACCTTACTGTTGTCGTGCGAATAATAATTATTATCCTTATCCGCTGTATGTCGTGCGGTAAAGTTTCTTACCCGCCAGACAGCGGTGTTGCAACCTACTTAACCCTTGGGCTGCTAAGCGCGACTCACGGACCTTTTGCTGACAGTGTAGATCAAGATCAGACTGCACAGAACGTGCAGTCTGATCTTGGATTTACATTGTCCGATAAAGAGATACTTTTCCCCCTGAAAAACCTTTGAAATTTATAGCAAAATTTGGGTATTTAATATCGGCTTGAAAGTGTCATTTTCAAGTATTTAGCAGGATAAGGATTAACATTTTCAGATGGCTTTAAGATAAGCTACTGCTTACAGTCAGATCCTGTGCGAATGTTCGGATTCATTTGTATACATGCTGTACATTTATTTGTACCAAAGTAATGCCTTTGAAACTGAAGATGATTTCTTCTAGACTGAATTTATCTCCCTCTGCCAGTGTAGCCATTTACCTTTTAAGCGGTTCTAACGAACAGCCCTACCCATTTTCTCTTTTCAGGCCTGAATCCATCTCTTTATCTTACAGGTTCTGCCGAGACGTTTATTACATTAATTTATCATTATGGGGAAAATGTACAAATGAAAAAGAAAAATCTGTGGGGACTCTATATACTGGCAAGGGTCGACTGAAAGCATCTTGAAGGGTTGGTTAATTGATTGATTGTATGGTGTTTAACGCCGTTTTCAACATTATTTCAGTTATATCGCGGCAGCCAGTGCACCTATCCATGCTTTCCTGGAGTTACTTTTACCAGTATTCCGCAAAATTTTCTTTCCAAGCCACTGGCTGCTTTCCCACATGGCCATTGTCGAAACAATGGTCAGCGGTGAGAGAGGAATGAATCCTGTCGTAATGACTATCATCAATCCTCGGAAAGAAATTGGCCGAGCCGGGGATCGAACCAGCGACCTCCTGTTCTCAAGTCCTGTACGCTACCGACTGAGTTACGGGGCTCGGCATATCTTGAAGGGCATCGACTGAAATCCTCAAAGGTATTCACGGCATAATATGGCGTTCGTGCGAAATATGACGGCTACCTGTGAGAGTGATATAATATCAACTGAAACTGATTAATTGGATGATGTTTAAGGCCGTTTTCAACATTATTTCAGATAAATCGCAGTGGCCGGTGCACCTATTTATGCTTTCCTGGAGTTTCTTTTGACAGTAATACGCACAATATTCTTTAGAAGCCACTGGCTGCTTACCCACATAAACATCGTCGAAAAAATGGTCACTGTGACAGTGGAATAAATCGTGTCGCAATGACTGTCATCAATCCTTGGAAAGAAATTAGCCGAGCATCGAACCAGCGACCCCCTGTTCTCAAATCCTATACGTTACCAACTGAGCTACAGGGGCTGGGTACCAAAATGAAAGAAGAACAGAATAGAAAGAAACTATAATCCCATTTCCGTCCAAAATCTTGCATCAAATATGTTGGAGTTTGCGCAACTTTCCCAAACACAGGTCCTGGTAACGGATTGTCGTTTAGATTAACTAATTCTGATTCTGACTAGATTTTCAAACCGGCAAATCACGCACGAGATGATGCAAAATTTCAGTTGTTTCTGTGTGCTCTCCACATAAAATGTGGGATAATCCAAGAAGATTGATACAAAAGAAATATGATAAACTGAGAAGAAAAAAAAAGTGGAATTGCTAGATTTCGTTCTATTTCGTTCTGTTTCGTTCTATTTCGTTTCGTTTCGTAACGTTTCGTTTCGTTGCGTTTCGTTTTGTTGCGTTTCGTTTCGGTTCCGTTTCTAAGTTTGTAGGGACCCGTATATACTGTCCGCTTGTTTAAGTGAATCCTATACGGTAGAAGACTTTCTGGGTTTCAATCGATTATATATATACGTTTTCCTTTAAAGGCCTAATAGTACAAACTTAGACGATGTTAAAATATTCTTGAATTTAAATCATACCATTTAAATATATGGATATTAGTGGGAAGAAGATAATCTGTCTTTGTGCGGTGGGTCCAAGTGTTAGTTGCTGGCTCGAAAATTAATTAAAAAACTGGGTTAAAAGTTGCCAGATAGATCTATCTTTTGTTTATTATTTTTTACCTGTTTTTAAAATTCATTTTTTTTTTTTCTACCAACAACTTACTCTTTGACTGACCGTACAACAACAGATTGTCTACTTTACAAACATTTCCATAGTTTTAAAATGGTATGATTTAAATTCAAATGCATTTTAATACCTGCATTGTTTACTGTTGGCCGTCACTTGCCCTTTAAGGTGACCATTATATTGATGCTGCGTTAGTATAGCGAGTTTGACGATGGAGACAAGTAGGCCTACAAATTTTGCTCACGGCCCCTCATCGTTACTGACTACTATTAATATATTTCCAATACTGAAGGCGAAATTTGTTTTGATGTTAACTCGGTATATAACGTGCATGGCTATGCAGAATCAAAGCGCCAAAGGCACTAAAAGAAATAAGAGGCCCAGAAGCTCAAAATTTCTATCACATTTGTAAGGGCTTGAAACTTCTAGATCACATTTGTAGAGACTAATAAAAATATCTCTACATTGTCTCACACTGACAGTCTGTAGAGTTAACAACAGAATGGAAAAACAGAAATTTGTAAAGGCTCATGCAACCAATCAAAAAAAGCAGCATGCAAAAAGAAATAGGCCTACTGCTGATAAATGTGGCCTATATGGTGCACACAACGTTTTTCTGATTAATAAAAGTGACCTACTTTTTTATACTACACAAACTAATATCAAACTTGTACGAGATGTTTTTAAGCAAAAAATTCCAACCAATTTTCAAGAGTATCTGACTGAAAATTTTATCTCTGAGTGCAAACTATGCTTTCCTACGATTTTCCCCAGTTACCTACTTTTTGACCCGATATGATTCATTTTAAACTTGTCTGAAATATTTATCAAGGCAACTATTCTGATTGATTGATTGATTGATTTATAGTGTTAAACACCCTTTTCAACATTATTTCAGTTATTTCACTGCAGCCTGTGCACCTATCCATGCTTGCCTTGAGTTTCTTTTACCGGTACTACGCACAATATTCTTTCCAAGCCACTTGCTGCTTTCCCACATAACCATCGTCAAAACAATGATCAGTGGTGAGAGAGGAATGAATCCTGTCGCATTGACTATCATCAATCCTTGGAAAGAAATTGGCCCAGCTGGGGATCGAACCAGAGACCCCCTGCTCTCAAGCCCTGTACGCTACCGACTGAGCTACTGGGGCTGGACTCAAATACTCTGCCCAATTTCAGTGTTAGATTTCACTGTTTTAGGGAAACGTTGGTTTAAAATTACAAATATTCCGTCCAATTTCAATTTAAAGCCAAAGCTACCCTAAAACACAGTGAAATCTAACATTTTGACCAAGTTTCATTGACACTGGGCGGGAGGGTAACCTGGTTGATATCCTTTTAGGATTTTCTATGCTTATGCTGCTTTTGAAATGTATACAAATGGACCTATCGGTATTGTAAAGTCAAAAAAAAAAGATTATCTAGACAAAATTTTGGCCCAACAATTTTCAGTAAATTTGGACCAAAACTTGCTTCTATGGTTTAACACTATTTTTAACATTATTTCAATTATGTTGCAAAGGCCAGTGCACCTATACATGCCTTCCTAGAATTGGTTTAACTTGTATTTTTTAAGCCACTGGCTACTTTACCACATAAACATAGTTGAAAAAATATACAGCAGTGAAAGGGGTTGAATCCTCTTCCCATGACTATCATCAATTGTCTGAAAGAAATTGGCAGAGCTCAGCAAACCTGGCTTTCAAGCCTTGTATTTAATAGACTGAACCACCTGTCTTGGCTTGGCTTTAAACACAAATGGAAATTTGCATGGCATACTATTAAGACAGATGGACAGATCAGGACCTCTATTTTCTCACCATTCCTAAGAACTTTCTCAGCCTTATTCCCCTGAATTTTCTAGATTTGAAAGTAACACTTCTGATTGGCTAAACCATCTGGTTTAGCCAATCAGAAGTAGTGTTTTACTTTCAAATTTTGAAAATCTTGGAGAATAAGACAAAGAACGTTCTTAAGAACAGTTTGTGAATATGAACTCAGTTCATGTAATCAAAATATGGTTTCAAAAGTATTTGAACAAGTTGTCAGTGTTGTGACCAGGGTAGCAACCATTCTAAGATAATTCTAATTTATTGCCAAAAACAACAACAAGAATGATTGTTATCTGTCTTGTGTGACCTATTTATTTTTACCAAGACTGACCAAAATTTAAACTTGTGACCGTTGTAATTAGGAAACAAACTTGCTAACCCAATTTTCATATTTGCATAGTGGCAATTGTCAAAATCATCTTAACTCCTTATCAAACAACAAAATTTTAGACTTGTCCAAATTGAAATCTACTGCAGACGACAAATCAAATGTGATGCTAATGCTGACATTGGAAAGTGTAGCAAAACAATGTGGAAAAAGAGAAAATACTGGTCACCAGCAATTTCTCCTGAGCCCCTCCTCCAGTATTTTCTAAACCCTCCTTCATCACAGTTGTTAAAACTCAGGATTGTGTGGTAAAGAATTAAATATTGATATAAATACAAATACTAGGACTAAATGTGGTGAAGATTTGGCCAGAGATGTAGTCTTCAGATGATTGGTGTTTGCTACAGTTTTACTTTTAACTTTATCCAAGACATGGTGCATAAAAATGATTTGCTGATGGTCAATATTTTTGGGGCAAAACATGGCCCTTTTTCGGGTAAAAAGAAAATTCATCAGCTTTGAAATATGTTCCTATCATTTTGGAAGGAGCAGTTCATCTGCACACAGTAACTTTATTAATGAATTAACATTTAATTTGTCTGCAACAACTGGCAGTAAAAATATGGATCCGTAGGCAGTGTGTTAAAAACTTAAATCTTTCAGTACCCATTTATTACTTAACCCTTAACTCTTTACCATACGACAAAATTTTAGACCTGTCCAAATTCAAAGCAGTTGCAGACGACAAAATAAATGTGACTGAAAAATTGAAATCTTTTTCGGGAAGGGTTGAAAACATTATCGGAAAAGGAGGAAATGCTGGTTACCAGCATTTTTTCCCTTTTCCCACAATGTTTTCAAAAGGCTTCTTTCCAGGGTCATTCATTAAAAGTTGGGATTGTTTGGTAAAGGGTTAAATTGTTCCATACAATGGATGAAGTTTCCAAGCCACTTATATATGCCGTAACATGGCGATTGCAAAATTGTTGTTGGTAGAAAATAACTCATCGTATCAGACAATGTAGATCCAAGATCAGACTGCACGTTCTGTGCAGTCTGATCTTTATCTACACTATCCGTAAAAGAGCATCGAGTTGCGCTGAGAAGCCAAAGGGTTAAATATCCCGTATTGACAGCTTAGATCAAGATCAGATTGCACCGAGTAATAAATATGATCTTCGATATAAAACGCCTACCACCTCAGGTCAAGCAATAATTATCGATAAAAAACGGAGATCAAAAATCAAGATCAGATGGCACTTAATGGGAAGTCTGATCGTTGATATAACACGCTCGCCATTTAGGTGTTCTTAACTGGTTGTCCATGGCTCATATTACAAAGTTTTATACCCTGTGTAACGTTACATATTCGACTTTGTGTGCCGAGTTTGTAATGCCCGAAATGGGTCGAAATTGTCATGGTCCGAGATGTCATAGGATATCGGGACAACTCTGACAAGAAGAAATAACGCATTGTACATACTGGGCCTATCAAAACATATTTATACCTTTAGATACGAGAAGCACAGTAATTTTGCGAAAAAAAATCTTACTGAGTTTTTGAAATGTTCAGCTGGTTTGGGGAAAGAGCACTTCGTCTGCGTTTTGTCATGCACATTGTGTCAAAAAATAGGAAAGACGAAAGATTCCGAGTATTGTTCGGCAACATCACTCGTCACCACTCGGCCGATTCCATAACTACATCTAAGGATTTGCCAATGTTTCTTCAGTGTTACAGCGCACTAATTTCCACTTAAATAAGATTATTAGGGCTTGAAATTCTTAGTCAAATACTTTCGTTAGATTAACATCGCGCATCTCTCACAGATCTTTGTGAACTTAAACCTAATTATGACGTTCAAACCCAAATATTTTTATCATTTTTGGGGTTCGTTTCTTTCAGCGTAGTGAGATGCATTGCAAGCGGTACTTTTCACTTTTACTCGTAACTGCTCGGATCATGTGTATGGGGTAACTGCTCGGATCATGTGTATGGGGTTGAAATTTTGGTATACGATTTCTATAGCCTTGGGCTTGGCAAGTCAAGCCAAGCCCAGGCTAAAAAGCACAAATATAAACTTTCTGCTTTCCTTCTGGGTCGTGTTATTGGTCTCACACCGACTGTTGTTTATGTTTTTTTTTTTCTTCTATTCCAAAATTGACCGTTGTTTTCAGTTGCTAACTCGGCATTAGATTTTTACTTCGGGGACAAGTGCATGTACAACTGCAAAAAGTATTAATTCTTTACCAAACGACAAAATTTTGGACGAGACCACATTGAAAGCATTTGCAGACGACAAATTAAATGAGGCTCAAATAATGATTTCTGCCTTTGATAAGGTAGTAAAACATTGTGGGAAAAGGAGAAAATGCTGGTCACCAGCATTTTCTACTTTTCCCACAATGTTTTTAAGAGCTATTTCTTCCAGGGTCGTTAAAATTCGGGATTGTGTGGTAAAGAGTTAATTCAGCTTAGCCTGTGCAGTCCACGCAGGCTGACAAGGGTCGAAACCTTTTGCTATTAAAGGACCAGTCTACCCCATAATTCAGTTGGTTGATATACAAAATGGATTTTAAGGCTCCACTATTATTAGACGACTTGCTTGGTATAATGCATCACAGAAATGCATTAAACACCCTTTTACCAGAGCGCCGGTCTTATGTGCATTCTGTTTTGAAGTCGGTGTTTGTACTTATGTTGACTACGTGTAGGCAGCTTAAGTATGGGGACAAGTATAACTACAAACCTTACGTCATAATTGTATTGATTGGTTGTATGGTATTTAACGCCGTTTTCAACATTATGTAAGTTATATCATGGCGGCCAATGTACCTATCCATGCCAAGCCACTGGCTGCTTTCCCACATAACCATCGTCGAAACAATGGTCAGCGGGGAGAAAGGAATGAATCCTGTCGCGAGGACTATCATCAATCCTCGGAAAGAAATTGGCCAAGCCGGGGATCGAAGCAGCGACCTCCTGTTCTCAAGTCCTGTACGCTACCGACGGGGGTTTGGCTAAGTCATAATTGTCGATTTCGTTATCGATCCCACTCCAGTACTGACTGTTGTTGGTATACATGTATTTTTCTATTTTAACCCTTTCCCAAACAAGCCCTGGTTTTCACGTGTCTGCAGTACAAGTCTTTTGAAAACACTGTGGGAAAAGGAGAAATTGCTCGTAACGAGTAATTTCTCCTTTTCCCACAGTGTTTTTTACCCTTTTGGAGAACTTTCTGCTATTTTCATCAAATTTAAAATTGTCGTCTGCAACCTCTTTCAATTTGGACCAGTCCAAAATTTGTCGTTTGGGAAAGGGTTAAAGGTGTCATTATTCTTGATGTTGACTCAGTAGAAACAGCCTTGCTATGTGGACAAGTGTAAATATAAAACTTACGCTATAATTCTGGGTTTCGTTATCGGTCTTACCCCGTCTCTACTGGCCAAGGATAGCGATCACTACGCAGCTCTATTCACCTTTGGCTGAGACACAACGTCTCAACCAGTCGTTTAACTAGAAATTGAAATTAGAATTGGAACATTGTCTGGGGTTATAATCGGATAATGATCCAGATGATAAATGAATGAAAATAAGTAGAAACAACCATGCTATTGGGAAAGGTAAGAATATAGACATTTTATTTTAAGTAACGTATACTACACAGTTTCTTGTTACGTACAAATAGAATTACACGCCAACAAACAAGGTCACACACACACACACACACACACACACACACACACACACACACACACACACACACATTTACATATTATCAGACACTGCTTAGACTTAGAGAATGGTGGTATGGTAAGATAATGGAACTGAAAATACCATTTTGAAAAGAGGAACAATAATTGACGTAATAGTAAAATTATGAGTTATACGTTTTGAAGTGATTGTCTGCGTTGAAAACCCTCTTGAACGAATTTAGCTAGATTTCTGAGAACTGTTTTATTGCTGCTTTTTAAAAGTTTGATGAACTTGAACATACTAGGTCTATTTCTATAATACGGTTTTATATATAAACTATAATTCTGGGTTTCGTTATTGGGCTTACTTCGTCTCTACTAGCCAAGGATAGCGATCGCTACGTAGCTCTATTCACCTTTGGCTGATCGAGTCGAAACATCTAATCCCTGAGATACGCGTAATCAATGGTTGCAGTCTATTCTAAAACAGCGTGTTGCATTAGCTATCCATCATCAGCAAAACGTAAATGAGCTATGAAAAGGGGGCTTAATGCATCTGCGAAAAATATCGATCCAGGTCAGCCTGCGCAGTCTGAAACTTTTCGCTATTGGTCAATTTTCTTTATGTCAAAGGACCAGTCTACCTTGTGATATAGTAGGTTGTTAGGCAGAATGGATTTTATGAATCCCCGACTTTGTAATGCCTTGCTTGGTACTATGGACCCTGAGATGCATTAAGCCCCCTTTTGCCACAGCATGACTCACACACACACACACACACACACACACAAAATATATATATATATATGTGTGTGTGTGTGTGTGTGTGTGTGTGGCTACCGACATTATAAAATTTACTTCAATATTCACTGTCACTGGATTTTGATAGTTATATATCGCCTGTAAATTCATTCCATTTTGAACAGCTAAAACTAGTATTAAAATGTTAGTCTAACACCTTTATACACATATCTCGCGCTTTTCTCAAATGTTCCTTTCAATTTTTTTTTTTTTTTTTCCTTCTTTCAATTTCTGTCTGTCTGTCTGTCTTTCTTAAGTCTCTCTGTTTGCACATCTCTCTGTCTTTCTATCTGTCTGTCTGTCTGCACCGGAATACCATAATTGTATCTATATGCTTATTACAAGTTTTTTGATTGTATATGCACGCAATATGGACAACTGTCTTCGCAATAAAAACTTGAAAGTATTTCCTGAGGTATCCAAAAACTTCAAAATCCAGTAGGCAACGTGTCGCTAGGATTACAAATTTCGACTTTATCAGCCAATGGTGAATAGGGTAACATAGCGATCGTCACCCTTGGCTAGCACTCGTCACAATTCTGCCGATTCCGTACCTACATCTAACCTCGTCTGTATAGGGGAGGCTTCCATTTTGAACTACCAATCACACGATTTTAAACATGGCGGCGCCCCTGTAGATCGCTTAGCAACGACATGAACAACCACTGTGAAGTTATTCACTTCTATCGATCTGTCGATGAAAGCTCCTTACGGAATTGATAAACCACACTAAAAATTTAATGTACAAACTGTTTGCCGACTGAAATACTCTTAGAAAGATAACGATAGAAATTTACTCATGCGTTCTTTCTAAAGAGGAGCCTTACAATTTCAATAACGGTAAAGCGGTGTGCTTCCGGAGATGTGCGAAATGTACCGTGTAGGTGCATATCAAGCTACGTGATACAGCCGAGGGATTTGATCACCGGATCACCTGAGGTATGCCAAATGCCTTGGCTAGCAAAGATGGTCTTACTCCAGTATTGACTATTGCTGATATATTTTCTATTCTAAAGGTGACGTTTGTATTGATGCTGACTCAGTACCAACAACCCGGCTATGGAGATAGGTACAAATATAAACCTTACGCCATAGTTTTAGGCTTCGTGATTGGTCTCACTCCGGTGTTTGTGGTCTGTGTAGGTGCTGTTGTGGTCCTACTGCAGCTACAAGGATCCTGTATACAAGTAAGTATTGATCACTTGAGCATTAAATGGATATGTTCAGTTCTTGAAAATACACGTTTATTATTGGAATTTTAACCCTTAGAGCGCCGAATAAACGTATCATACAGTTTCATCCTAGAAATACGACTCAAACAATTCAGTGCTATTACATGGTAGCTTTTGTCTACAGTGTTTCAGCAAAGCGGACGGTGTAGATCAAAGATCAGGCTGCACGTTTTGTGCAGCCTGATCTTGATCTACACTGGCCGCAAAGGCAACTATAGTCGTGAAAGGCGCTTTAAGGGTTAGAGACTTTTAGGCCATAAGTCACGCCATGGTAGACAATGTAAACCTAAGGATAAAGCCTGTCCGCAAACCTTCCAGAGAAGCACCTTTTATTTGACCCCGCTTTTTTTTAATAGACAAAATTTAAGACTGATGGAATGCACTCGCAAACAACATACTAAATCGGGATCTGACGATCGGATTTGTCTCCGAAAGGATAGAAAAGATTGTAGGGAAATAAGGAAATGCTGATTACCAGCCCGGGGTCGTTATAAAACCAGGTTATCTGGTAGGGGATAAATTCATATCCGTTAAGCTAAGAAAACGCTAACGCAGATTCATTGCATTGTATTTAAAAAAAAAACCCGCAGTATTGTCACCATTCTTGGTGTATAACAAAGCAAAACACTTGAGAAAGATAAACAGCTTATGCAATTCGACTGTAAGTTTCAAATTTTAACATTATATTTAAGCCACGCTCTGGCAAAAGGAGAGTTAATGCATCTCCACGAAGCATGATACCAGGCAGATCATCACATAATTCGGGATCCATAAAGTCCATTTTGCCTAACAACCGACTGAATGACGAGATAAACTGGATCTTGGACATGCAGGAAATTGACAAATAGCAAAAAGTTTCGGCCCAGGTCAGCCTGCGCGGACTGCGCAGGCTGACCTGGGTCGATACTTTTTGCAAATGCATTAAACCCCCTTTTCACAGAGCATGACTCATATACAACCAACTAAAGTCAGAAAGATAGTAAAAACCTTGACTAAACAAGCAGACGGTATAGATTCAAGATCAGACTGCTCGTTCTGAACAGTCTAATCTTGATCTATGCCGTTGCAAAAAAAAAAAAAAAAAAGCCTTTTTTAGGCCCACAAATCTGAAAGAATTAATTTGCTTTTATATTGCAGAGAATCGGAATATCGCTTCGGCCGTCAGAAAAATGGGCGCCAAAAGATCAGCAGGCAGCGGTTATATACAAACAAAACCCATATGTGTACAAAGCAACATGGCCGGCTAGAATGAAAACAAATCTTCTTGGCTCAACGAAGACCCAGCTGTTCTAACATGGTTTATGGAAAAGTGTTCAACGAACAAGAAAGCAAAGCTTTGCTGCCAGTTATTGAGTTTATAGAGCCTATATTAGCGGTGCTCTGACAAAAGGGGTTTGAATGCATCTCCATGATGATGCATTAGATAATTTTATTATTATGTACCAAGCAAACTATTATGTATGGATCCATGAAATCTTTTTTGTCAAACAACCGACTTAACCCTTTACCAGACGGTAAAATTTTCGACCCGTCCAAATTGAAAGCATTTGCAGACGACAATTTCAATGTGGCTCAAATAATGTGGTTTTTCTTTGATAGAGTAGAAAACATTGCGGGAAAAGGGGAAAATGCTGGTTACCAGCATTTTCTTCTTTTGCCGCAATGTTTTCAAAAGGCTTCTTCCTCAGGGCCGTTAAAACTCGGCATTATGTGGTAAAGGGTTAATAATAGGGTAGAATGGTCCTTTGTCATGCAGAAAATCGACCAATAGCACAAAGTCTCGACCCAGGTCAGCTTGCGCGGACTGCGCAGGCTAACATCGGTCGATACATTTCGCAAATACATTAAGCAACCCACAGGGCATGGATCATATCGTACAAACAGGAGATGAATAGGAAGAAAAATTAAAAAAAAAAATTAACCCGTGTATTTCTTTCTCTTGTTTCCCTTCATTTTTTTTGAAATTTATTATGTCATTGTTGCATGTATGCTTTTTTGTCATTTGTATATAACGATGAACTGCTATGTAGTTCAAGTTGAAAGAATAAAGTTCTGTTCTGTTCTATATTTTTTCACACAAACTCTTTTCTCTAAAACTCTAGAAATCAACCCCAAATCTCAGTCCTGGTGAAATATTTTTGCAAAATCACCCTTGAAATTGCAATGTTTTGGACTCTTTTCTTAATTGTGAAAGGTCAGTTTATTTGAGTGTGCAAGGGGCTCTTAATGCATTTGCAGTAAGAAGCCATTCATGTCAGCCTGCGCAGTCCGCGCAGCCTGACATCGGCCGAAATATTTTTTACATTTTCTGCTTGTCCAAGCACTATTCTACCCCACAGTTCAGTTTGGTATAAGACAACGTGGATTTTTATGCATCCAGAATTATGTTATGACTGGCTTGGTACAGTGCATCACGGAAATGCACTAAACTCCGTTTTTGAGGGGTTACGTAGTTCAACGTTTCTGTATATACCCAATAAAGACAATAGTGATGCAATGTCTGGTTATGCTTAAAAATTACCGTAGTCATTCACATGCAAGTTGATAACACAAACCGATTGTATCTAGCCCATCTAGTGTTATACGTACATTTAGATCTACCTGTGCACTAGGAGTAAATAATTAAAAGACAATCTTCTTTCTATCGCGGTTTGTCGTTCAATAAACCACGGTTGTGAGTTATGAGGCACAATAAATAAACCACGAGGGCGATAGCCAGAGTGAATTATTCATTGCGCTTCATATCTCACAACGTGGTTTATTGATCGACCAACCACGATAGATAGAAGATTATTTCGATTCTTACATGGCCAACACTTGATCAAAGAGAAAACAAAATTCAAAAACAGAGTAAAGTTGTGTCTTTATCCTGTCACCTCCTATAAATCCCGTCGTATAACACGGGGTCATATAAACTTGGTGATATACGGTCACCTGACCACGTGACTAGGTTTATTATGTCAGTTGGTCACGTGATCAAGGTTTATTAGGCTAGTTGCTCTTGTGACCAGCCGGGACTACTTTTTCAGGTTGCCGGTACACGAAATCAATATTTTACAGTAACATTATCGCATAAAATTCGACGCCTATGTTGATTTTTCTTATTATTTAAGATGTAATAGAATTCTTCGCCATAACATTCTTCTGAGAGTAAACGTCACGTTTATGACGTAGTCAATGTCATTCATGACGTCATTATTGCAGAGCTCTGTATATTCAGAGCGCTTTACGGTTTGCTATTTGTGTGTGTACGTGCCTTAATTTTGAGCGAAATATTCTATCTGGTCGGATTTTGGATTGTAAACGAGAAACTGGATAAATAGAGAATAGATGGTTGGTGTCTTGGATGGGTTAAGTTTATCGGGCAAGGCGGAGGAATTTATCTGGTGAGCCGAAGGCGAACCGGATAAATTTCGGAGCCGAGCCCGATAAACTTAAACCATCCAAGACACCAACCATCTATTCTATTTATCCTGTCACGCACTCTGCAAGAACAAAACAAAACAAAAAACAAACATTGATATAAAGACCGTACCCCCTATTCAATACCTTACGGTACTGATACCATAAAATTCCGAAGCCGAGCATGACAAACTTTCCTGAAATCAAAGACATTCCACAATCCACGACACTATTCTGTCTATCCTGTTTCTCATTTGTAAACAATCCTAAATCCGACTAGATTGAATATTTCGCTCGAAATTAAAGTACGTATTGACATCTTTCTCACTATGAAATAAACACACAAATGGCGAACTGTGTAAAGCGCTTTGGGTATGCAGCTGCAATAATGACGTCATAAATTATATTGACTACGTCATAAACGTGACGTAAGACCTCGGGAGAATGCTGTGGCGAAGAATTCTGTTTTATTTTAAATAATTAATAAGAAAAATCAATTTGTGCATCGAATTTTAAGCGATAATTTTACTTTAAAATATTGATTTCGTATCGCGCTACCTAAAAAAGGAGTTCCGGCTGGTCACATGACCAACTAGCCTAATAAACCTTGATCACGTGGTCAACTGACATAATAAACCTAGTCACGTGGTCAAGTGACCGTATATCACCAAGTTTATATGACCCCCTGTTATACGACGGAATTTATAGGAGGTGACAGGATAAATAGAATAGTGTCTTGGATGGGAAAATATGAAGAATAGGTGGTTAGTGTCTTGGAGTTGGAAAGTTTATCGGGCTCCGAAATTTTATGGTATCAGTACCATAAAATATCAATTGAATAAAAGGTACTTTCTTTATGTCAATGTTTGTATTTCGTTTTCTTTTGTTCTTTTATAGTGCGTGACAGGATAACGGCTCACCAGATAAATTCCTCCGCCTCGCCCGATAAACTTAACCCATCCAAGACACCAACCATCTATTCTCTATTTATTTGACACACCTTTTATCCGCGGGTAAACGTCGTGTCCATGACGAAATCATACACCATTCATAACGCTATTATTGCAGCTACGAACGCTATGAGGACGTTTTAAATAAACTGTTCTTCATCTTAATTAATAGTTAATTATTTTATTTTTTCCCTTTCAAACGACAAAGAAGAATGAATTTCGATGTACATCGTGTTGATAATCATGAACTGACACGTGACTTTCATTGATAAAATATCTGAGGGCGGAGACATAGAAAAGCCACGAATGACGGACCTACTTTATACAGAATGATTTTACCACGCTTTCATTGCAATGTGTTAATAGAGCCGAATAAATGTGTCATCTTAGAATAGACTTTTTTTCTTTTGATCATCCCTCCCCCCAATAACAAATAGCATCCCCATCACACACACACACATACAAAAGTATTTCCAACAAATTAAATTTTATTTCAGCCATGCTCTGTAAAAAAAAAATGCATCTGCAAAAAGTATCGACTGCGGATGCGCAGGCTGACCTGGGTCGAAAATGTTTGCTATTGGTCATAGTTCTGCATGTCCAAGGACGATTTTTCCTCAGGATTTAGCGGGCTTTAGGACGAAATGGATTCTATGGATCCATATTTGTGTAATTACTTTCTTGGTCAATACATCAAGGAGATGCACTAAATTCCCTTAACCCTTTCCCAAACGACAAATTTTGGACTGGTCCAAATTGGAAGAGTTTGCAGACGACAATTTCAGATTTGATGAAAATGGCAGAAAGTTATCAAAAAGGGTAGAAAACACTGTAGGAAAAGGAGAAATTGCTCGTTACGAGCAATTTCTCCTTTTCCCACAGTGTTTTCAAAAGACTTGTACTGCAGACACGTGAAAACCAGGGCTTGTTTGGGAAAGGGTTAATTAGAACTTGGCTTATTTGTCTATGATTTTGAGAGGTTACATAGTTCAAATTTTCTGTAAAGGCAAATGGCGAAATCTTGTACTATCTGGCTAAGCTTCGAAATTAAAGTAGCAATTCAAATGCAAGTTGACAACACAAACCGAATATATCTAGTCCCTCTATTGCTGTGCACAAATGCACTAGAAACGATTAATATAGGGTTTTGTTTCTCATTTTCCCCCAAAACAACAAATAGTCCCAAAAGAAGAAATGTTTCTAACAAACTTATTTATAGAATGCACTTGCCACATACTACATTCGCAAACCAACCGACCTTTCGTATCTTTGTGTGAAAAATTGACAGTCATACACAATTGTCACCAAACCAAACTGCCTTATCTTTTTGACCCATTCCTCGGAATGAAAGTCATTTGGACACAGTTTCGATTAAATCCTACAATGAACACTATAGCCAATTAAAGTGATATTTTACTGCTTTGTTCACCTGTGACATTTTTTGTATTGTTTCGTTAATTAAATCTCACCTCCTGCGATTTTATTTTTCATGAAAACTTCTCAATTTGGACAAGTCTAGGCAAGTCTAGATAATCACAAAATAGAAAAGGAAATCGTAGAACATAACAGCATAAACAACAGGCATTGTCTAGCATTATAAATATATACATGTATATGTAGATAGGTCCACGAGACTCTGATAAACCACATCATGTTACCCATAGTTGCCCTACTACCAACGATCTATGTGTTGTCGACCTCAGCAGCCAGTATCTTTACAGACTTACAACATGGAATATGTTTGTGTGTAAATGAACCCAATGTGAAAGCAGTGAGAAATCGTGAGTATATTTTTTCTCGTCAAAGATTTAGATTTAAATCTATATACCGAATTCGAACAAATTAATGTATTTCCAGACAACAAATTAATGTCTCAATTTATTGAATTTTTGTTGTAACTTTGCAAAACATTGTCAAAACTGGAGAAAATGCTAGTTACCAACATTTTCACCTTTTCCCGTAATGGTTTCAAAAGCCTTTTTTGTAGTATTTGTTAAAACACTGGATTCTTTGTTGATGGCATAGTGTGTCTGCCTTTTTCATCACTTAAAGAAACTCTACGAAAGCATTGATAGGTGCAAGGGCCACTATAACATAACATAACTGAAATAATTATTGAAAACGGCGTTAATTACCGTTCAAACAAACAATTCATTATTTTTAGCAAGGCTGTTTTCCAAGAAAGCGTCGTGGTATTGTCATAGCCCTGTCGTCGTCATCTGCGTCGACGTGGCACGAAGACATTCAATTTTGTCATTTCTCTGTCATTTATTAACGAGTTTTACTTTAAACTCGGACTAGTTCCTAATTATCAAAAGCGGAACCCACTTTTGCAAATCAGAAATTATTTCACTCTCTTACCTTAGCATAGAATGATCGGTAAATACGGACTCAAGTCACTACAGAGTGTTCTCTTATGTCTTGGCCGTGCTAAACACGTGGCAGTAAGTGTCCAAAGGCAAGGTCGTGCCGAACCCGTTCCTGGTGAAATGCATTGAACACATGAAGAAGTGAACTAACACCGTGATATAACTGCTACACTGTTGACATTAGCGTTCAACACCAATCAAACATACAATATTCTTGTCTGTTACAGCCTATGAGCCCAGCTCTCAAGTCGCACTGTTGTCGAATGGTGCTTGTTTTAAAAGTAACGGCGGTATATATCATAACAACAATGGTGAAACATGGTATGAGTTAGTGGATATGTCGAATGGGCAGGTACAGTTATAAACATCAGATTTTGAAGATGTTATCATTTTGGTGGGTTCATTCTAGTCAACGAATACTACATTTTCTTGTCATTTAGGTCTGTCTTACATATAAAATATATGCAAAAAGACGAAATTCATAACAGATAGATTACTTTTGACTTCTTTGACAGAAGCTTTCATCCTTGATGAATAACTCCTCTAAAGAAGCTTACGTGTAAGTCCCAGATTTGAAGTCCAACTTTAGTCAAACCTTAACTTCGGTGCGATCACTTAATTCAATAAAATACCTGGCAAGGAAATGACCGTAAGCCATAGCTTGGAAATACAGCGTAGGAATACAGCGCTTTTACCAGTGACGTCAAAATGTTTGTCCGGAACGTGTGTAAGATAAGAAAATTCGTAACTGCTACTTTACACTGAAAACAAGGATATAAATTTATTCTTGCGATAAATTCAGTTATGACCAACTGTTTATTTGCTTGCGTGTTTTCCTTTTTTCCAGAAAGGCTGGGTAGACAGTTTTTACCTCAGTGTATATTTGATGACCGTTTGTAACAGTTCTGCTAACGTAACAACACAGTCATTTCACACACCATCCGGTCAGACTCTTAATTTATCTTGCTAAAACTCAGATCGTGTCCATCCTTTATTTATAACTATCAGAGTAAAATGAGTCGTGCTCTGACAAAAAGGGTTTAATGCATCTCCGTGATGCATTACATCAAGTCATAACATAATTCTTGATGCAGATAGGTGACAAATAGCAAACTGTTTTGACCCTGGTCAGCCTGCGCAAACTGCACAGGCTGACATGGATCGATAATTTTTGCAGATGCATTAATCCATTTTTCACAGATTATGACTCATTAATTATTTTGCTTTTGGTTGCTTTTGGAATTTCATCGACATTTTACGGCTGAAACAATTAAATGAGAAGTAGAGGATATCTAGGATATCTATAGACCAAAGTGAGGCTGTTACGAGTAGTATGCACTGTATCCGTCGAATACGGTCAAACCTGTGCAAGTGGCCTCTTACATTAGCCAACCATAATTTTCAGTTCCACAATTCCTGTTTTAAATTCAAAGTGTCTTTGTTTGAAGGTAGCTGAAATACATATATATTTTTCCTTTGAAATCTTAATTTTGCCTAAACAAAATAGTCAAGGGTACCCCTAATGAATTAGTCTCATTACCCCTTGAAACAGAGCCAATGGAACGCACACATTGATAACATTTTAAAATCTTCGTCTAAAGTAATTGGAATTATGAGAAAGCTGAAATTTACACTGAACAGAAAACCATTCAACCAAATTTACCTATCTTATGTAGCACCATTACTAGAGTATGCTTGTTTGGGATGGTTGTTCTGACTCATGTACAAATTCTCTACAAAAAATTCAAAATGAAGCTGCCAGCATTGTAACTGGTCTTACCCGTTCTGTTTCCTTAGAAAACTTGTTCTTAGAATGTGGGTGGCAATCTTTGAAAGACAGGCGGGAAACCCAAAAAATGTATTTTATGTATAAAGCCACCCATCAGATGGTTCCCCGATACATTTTTGACTTAATTCCACCACTTATTGCAGACACTACGCAGTACGCCCTTAGAAACAATAAAGATCTAAGAAACATATCTACTCGCACTACAATCTCTCAAAAATCCTGTATCCCTTCTTCAATATACATTTCGAATAATTTAAATGATAGCCTGAAGAATGTTAATTCGTTTGCAACTTTTAAAAAGGTAATTTCAAGTAGGTTCCCATTATCCGCTGTTCCCGCCTATTACCTTGAAGACAATCGTTTTTTATCAGTTTTGCATGCCCGGATTAGGAATAAATGCAGTAAATTGTGATTTGTTTCATAACTACCTTCGTAATAGTAAGCTCTGCATGTGCTTGGTAGAACCTGAAGATGCTGAACACTATTTTTTCAGATGCAACCTTTTTGTTAGACAGAGACTACACTTGTTCAATTCTATTCAGCATCTTAATCCATTAAACGTAAATGATCTACTTTTTGGTAAACCATCCTTAACAGAACGAGAAAATTTGGAATTATTTGTATCAGTCCAGGAGTATCTTCAACAAACTGGCCGATTTACTTGATATATTTTGGAACGATCTGATGTTTCTTTCCTATTATGCAGGAGTAAATGTCCAAATCCTCTCTCTCTTTCTCTCTGCCCCCCCCTCTCTCTCTCTCTCTCTCGCGTGCATTGTAACTAGTTGTGTGAACACTTGTATATTTACATTGTAGGGGGAGGGTCGATTTCTAAGTTGTTATAACTTGTGACCCAACCCTATTTCCATGTAAACTTGAGGGAAAATAAATATGTTTAAACTAAACTAACAGAGATAAGTATAGGAACATATCTAAAATGAGCAAAGCTCTTTGAAAATAGGGTTTAATGAATCTCCGTGTTGGATTATACAATGTAAGTCATCACATAATTATGGATTCATAAAATTCGTTTTGTTTAACAACCGACTAAATGTTCAGGTAGGATAGTTCTTTTACTTGCAGAAAATTGACCGATAGCAAAATGTTTCGACCTAAGCGAGCCTGCGCAGACTACGCAAGATAACCTGGGTCTAAACCTTTTGCAATTGCATAAAACACCTCTTCTTAATGTCCTATGTGGTTTGCCGTTTGTTGTACGCATATCTTGTTTCTTTTAAAACAGACAAGCCTGACAGATGTATGATAAATGGCACGTAAGTATAATTCGCACAAGCTATTTCGTTTCTTCGATTACCGGATAGGTCCTTTTTCTCGATAATTGATAGTTGCCACTTTAACAGTAACCTCTCCTTTCTCACCGTCTTCATGTCTAGACCTAATCTTTTACCGAACGATCCCGTGTTTAAACTAACCTTAAAAAGCTTTTAAAAACATTGTGGTTAGGGAGAAAATGGTGGTAACCAGCATTTTCGGCTTTTTCGACAACATTATCTACCCTTTGAAGACAAATTCCATCATGTGAGATTTAATCTATCATCTGCAACTCCTATCAATATGGACGAGTCTAAAGTGTATGTCATTTGGTAAAGGGTTAGAGCATGCATGGGGAAGGCAAGCGGGTTTGTCTTACCAAACAATGGCAAACAAACACATTGCAAGAGCTCAACAGACTCAAAACGACACCACGTAGCGATAGCACCACAAATCATCTAATGGCCTATTTCAGAACAAGAGCACCGCATGCGGGTGCCAACGCTCGGCTGCGGTTACTTGATTTTCAGTGAAAATCTTAAGTTGAAAAAAAAAAAAGGCATTACTGCACAAAAATACTTTGATCTATAGGTTCCCTTTCTGATAGTTAACAAATTGTCCAAGTTTGAAGTAAATTGTTTCCGTAATAGCAGAGATACTCTAAAATGTCAAAGTTTTTGCACGACGCAGACGACGCAGACGACGCCAGGGCTGTAACAATACCGTGTTGTTTTCTCCGAGAACAGCCGAGCTAATAAGTAGAAAAAGTATAAGTGAGAATAGTCAAGAAAATCTCAGACGTAAACAATTATACTCGTAATCATGTATACATTACTGTATCTATTCATAGAACTTAAAGGGTGTAAAAGACATGTGTAGAAAAAAGAAAGACCAGAATAAATTCATTTCTAAGGTTGCCCTTTTCTAGAAAAAAAGGACCAAAATAAGTTCATTTCTGAGGTTGCTCTTGTCTAGAGTCTAACAAAGGTGGACAGTGTAGATCATAGATCTAACTGCACATTTGCAATATGATCTTGATCTACGCTTGCCACAAAGGCCCCTCAAGTTTTGATAGGCGCTTTAAATTTGAAAAGAAACACACCAAAATGTTGAGCCAATCAGAAGTTGTGTGTCTACTTAAATCTAGATTAAATGTTACTGTTTACTTCTTATTTCCATTAGTGGAATTCTTCAAGTTAAAAGCGCGTTTAGACCTAGTACCGGGTTCACGCGTGAACAAAAGTCATTGGCACCATATATGAAGTATAATCAAACGCAATCATCTGTACTAGCGAAGGCATATCTTATTGCGACGCATTGTCTAATAAATATATAAAGGTTTTCATTTCTCATTTTCTCTTCCCGTTAGGGTTAGTGAACGATTTGGTAACGTTACGGGCACAGTGTAGGTTCCGATAATAATGCGTGTCTCGCGAGACTTGTTCATTTTCTTACCATATATTCACAAGAGTGCTCAAAGAGAGATAACTCTATCGGTTATAAGTATTCTAGTTCACTCTATTGCAACAGGAGCTATGCACATGGACAACGTTTCACAGCCCACAACATGGAGTGTATATGTGACGACGGTGCGGCTCTGTGTTCCTTGGGTGGCAAGCATTGTCTGTCGGCTGGCATGTAAGTAAAATCTAGAGACGATATTAACAGAAGACTACTTTGAAAATAAGATTGTAAAATAAGGACAACGAACATGAAGGTTTAACCTTTTACGAAACAGTAAACCTAAAATAGAGGCCTTTTGAAAACATTGTGAGAAAAGTAGAAAATGCTGGTAACCAGCATTTTCTACTTTTCCTAAAATGTTTTCAACCCTGTTCAAGAAACTTTATTTCCTTCATGCCACTTTCAGATTTGCCGTCTGCAGATGCTTTCAGTTTGGTAGAATCTAAAATTTGTCGTTTTTTAACCCTTAGGCTGCTAAGCGCGACTCGGCGACTTTGCGGACAGTGTAGATAAAGATTAGACCGCACAGAACGTGCAATATGATCTTTGATCTATACTGTCCGGTAAGAAGATATTTTCTCAACAACAACAACAACAAAAAAAAAAAACCCTCTGAAACTGCAATATTTGGGTATTTTACTATTGGCTGGAAAGTTTCATTTAACTTGTTTAGCAGGTTAACTCTTTCCCAAACAAGCCCTAGTTTTCACGTGTCTGCTGTACAATTCTTTAGAAAACACTGTGGGAAAAGGAGAAATTGCTCGTAACGAGCAATTTCTCCTTTTCCCACAGTGTTTTCTACCCTTTTTGAGACCTTTCTGCCATTTTCATCAAATTTAAAATTGTCGTCTGCAAACTCTTTCAATTTGGGCCAGTCCAAAATTTGTCGTTTGGGAAAGGGTTAAGGATTAACGAGCTAATAATTGTTCTCTACGTATGATTATTGAAACAGAGTACATAAAGACGGTCATAGATTTACAACAGACGCGGGCCTCTGTGATTGTAGACAGGGAACAGTGTTGTGTGAAAATGATCCTGGGTTCGGAAAGTAGCAATAAACTGTGGAAGTTTTAATGAAAGCCTTGATTTGTTCTCTTGTGTTCATCTTTCGCCCTATAGTAGTCTCTCTGCGTAGACCTTGTTTCCAGCTGGGGTCCTGCGTGGCTTAGTGGTAAAGGGTAGAACACGTAACCTGGAGGTCCCGGGCTCGAAGCTCACTGGAAGCAATGGCTTTTCCCGTTAGCGTCCTTTGGCAAGACACTTCAGAGCCCCGGCCTAGTAATGGTAAAACCTACGGCATGCAAGGAATATGTGAGCTGTTGCGGTGATATCACTGAAATAATGTCGAAAGCGGCGTAAAACACCATTCAGTCAATAAATTAACCATTTCAGGCTTTGTTAAACCACACCGAAAAAGCAAGAACAATCTTTTGCAAAATGATATACGTTGGAAGAGATCCTAGAATATGAATATTGAAACTCTTTCTTTTTTTGCTCAATATTGACAGTGTTTGTGAAAAGTAAAGTCGCCATTAACTATTTCTTTTTCCTCTCTGTTTGCATGCTGTTCAAGAGGGAAATTTTTATGAGATTTTTTTTTTCAAATTAGATGAGCTGTTGAGCTGTGCTCTGTGAAAAGGGGGCTTAATGCATTTGCAAAATTGCAAAAAGTATCGACTCATGTCAGCCTGCGCAGTCCGCGCAGGCTGACATGGGTCGAAACTTTTTGCCAGTGGATTCTATGTAAGCATAATTACGTGATGACTTGCTTGTTATAATGTATCGCAGAGATGCATTAAGCCCTCCCCCCCCCCCCTTGCCAGAACAATGCTCAGATGTCAGTCCATATCACCTTTGGATAAACAATTACTGCTGAAATTGATCTGAAATACATTATTCATACAGTTATGGGTTATAGGGTAACGCTAAAAAATATTAGCGGAAGCAACTCTTGTATATTGTTGTAATAAGTTTGCTCGCAAATAGGCCTGCAGAATAAACATGTTCAGACTTTTAACCAATCGCAAATTACTTTTTATTCATTCCAGTATATCAATTAAAAATGAAGATCAAAACCCATCGCATCCAGCCACCCCCAAAAACACAAAGAAAAATCTTTTGCCAAAGATATACAGTGCAAGAGGACCTTGAATATGAACACTGGAACTCTTTTGTGGTTCAATACGATGAGAAATAATGAAAAGTAAACGCACCAACAATTGCTTCTTTTTCCTCATTGTGTTGTATATTGTTGAATGGTGATTTTTTTTTTTTTTTTTTTTAATTAGATATGAGCCGTGCTCTGGCAAAAGCGGGCTTAATACATCTCCGTGATGCACCATACCAAGCAAGATATCACACATTAATTAGTGATCCATAAAGTCCATTTTGTCTAACAACCGACTGTATCATAAGGTAGACTGGTCTTTTGACATACAAAAAACTGACCAACAGCGAAAAGTTTCGGCCCAGGTCAGCCTGCGCGGACTGCGCAGGCTGGCCTGAATCGATACTTTTCGCAGATTCAGAAGCATTAAGCCCCCTTTTCACAGAGCATGGCTCATATATCTTCAAGGTTAGATCTTAATCAAATTCATCGTTGGAAGAAGAGCAGTTGCTGCTAAAATAGTTGGTATGTCTGAAAAAGCAAGTAGACTAAACAGTAATTGGTTATTGGTTAACACATTAAAAATGCGAATGAGCAATGCTCAGGCAAAAGGGGGCTTAAAGCATCTCTGTGATGCATCATACGAAGCAAGTCTTCGAGCTGCTATGGATCCATACAATCTATTTTGTCTAACAATGGACTGAATCATGAGGTTGAATGGTCCTTGTGCAAGCAGACAATTGACGAAAAGTAAAAAGTTTCGACTCATACTAGTCTGAGCGTACACTAGATATGCAAGATATCCATCCTAAGTTTCTTTAACGTGCCTGGTGCGCAACACCATCACACGGGAACTCGGTTTAACGTCTTATCCGAAAGATTGGTAATTTCAGATGGCCAGCCGCTGGGCTCGAGCCCACACCCTCAAGTGACCCAAGACTCGCAGTCTACAAGTCCTGTGCTGTGCGGGCTGTTCAATATCTGCGTCAAAGTATACAACCCACCATAGTGATTAGTGATCGACATGGCTTTTCGTGTAATTAGAGACCAGTATTTGGCGAAATTTTGTTCATTTATACCCCAATCAACAAAATTTCGTTTGTCCCAAAGAAAAGCAAACAGCCTTTCGGCGTGTATGAGTTGTAACACCTCCTCCCAAATTGTCATAAAGATATTGTGCTCGGTGGAATGCTCTGTGAGAAAAGGGGCTTAGTGCATCTTCGTGATGTCGCGATGCATGATACCAAGCAAGCCATCACATGATTATGAATCCATAATTGCCACTTTTTTTAATTACGGACTGAATCATGAGGTAGAGTGGTCCTTTGACACGTAGAAAATTGACCAATAGCGAAAAGCTTCGGCCCAGGTCAGCCTGCGCTGACTGCGCAGGCTGACCCGAATCGATACTTTTCGCAGATGCATTAAGCCCCCTTTTCACAGAGAATGGCTCATACTGTGCTCGGTGGAATGCTCGTAAAATTGTTCCTGCCTCGTGCATAAAACTAAAATGCGAAAACTACGGAATTCTACTCGGGCCACTAGTTTTCAGTAAGCTGTATAAACCGGCTCTTGGTCTCATTTATTTCTAATGCGTTACCTTAAAACCCATTACTAAATAAATACATGCACAGTCTACATACAATTTCTGACACACCATTTTAGAAGGAATCGCTCCTTTTTCGACGATTAGTTGGATCAGCATCTTATAGTTTCACTTTTTAACGATATGGAAAACAGTGTTCAAAGAAAAAGAGGCAATTACTGGCACGTTTACTTTCCATTTTTTCTCTTCATATTAAATTACAAAACGATTTCAATATTTGAGCCATGCTCTGTAAAAAAGGGGCTTTAATGCTTCTGGAAAAAAGGTATCGACCAAGGTCAGCCCGCGCAGTCTGCGCAGGCTGACCTGGGCCGAAACTTTTCGCTATCGGTCAATTTTCTGTATGTCAAGGGACTGGTCTACCTTGTGATACAGTCGGTTGTTAGACAAACTGTTTTTTTATGATCCATAATTATGTTATGACTTGCTTAGTATCATGCATCACCGAGATGAATTAAGCCCCCTTTTGCCAGAGCGTGGCTCATTTATATTCCATTACCTCCTACGCCGATTACCTTTCTTTAAGATCTTTCCTCTTGTTTCTTATGCTTCCAAGATTCAACCCTTAACCTGCTAGATAAATGAAATTTTTAAGCCGATAGTAAAAACCGAAATGGTGCTATTCCAAAGTCATCTTTTTGGGGAAAAAAATATCTCCTTATCGGACAGTGTAGATCTAAGATCAGACTGCACGTTCTGTGCAGTCTGATCTTAATCTACACTTTCCGCAAAATGTCCTTGAATGGCACTTAGCAGTCTAAGGTTTTAGGAATAAGAAAAGAATTGCGATATCATACAGCTACCGTTTCTCTCCCTTTTATTATTGTTAAAACTGGGGTAGTGCCAAACACTACCCAACTATGATGCAATAGAAGTGTCTGTGACGTAACGTAATTCTCCTCATTTTTTATTACACACAGCGAATTTATCGACATCCCGTCAGTTTTCTTTTGAATTGCATAGAATTTTAATCCAACTAACCAAAATGGGCTGTCGACTTTGGGTTTTTTAGCCAAATATGAAATTAAAAGAAGAAAAATGTGGCCCCGAAAACGCTTCTGTAGAAAACACACTCTTGGACTTTTGTTAACTTCTGCCAATTTTGTGCATTGAATTATTGTATAATTTTACATTTTTCAAGGCATGAAAAAAAAAAAAAAAAAACTTTGGCTCCTATGCGCGACTCAAGGACCTTTTGCGGACTATGTGGATCAAGATCAGACGGCAAAGAATGTGCGGACTGATCTTGGATCTACGCTGTCAGAGAAGGAAATCCCCCCATGGGGAAAAAAACTTAGAAATAGCAACATTTGGATTTTACTATCGGCTTGAAAATTTCATTTGATTTATCTAGCAGATTAAGGGCTGGTATCTTCTATGGAAAAAAAGTCGGATTTTGGAGAGAGTGCGTAGTAAGTATAAGGGCTTAGTCATACATAATGATAAGGTGAAAGTTTACTGATAAACATTACATAACATTGGCTTATATGAAAATTTAGTCGATCACTAAGTTGATTAGAGCTCAAATAAGAGAATTCTTTGAGAAAATAAAAGCTACGGTGTAAGGTTTCTTCGCTTTTATTTTCTCGAAAAATTTTCTTTTTTAAGCCATAATCGTTACTTATATATGTGAGCCGTGCTCTGTACAAAGAGGGCTTAATACATCTGCGTGATGCGTGATACTTATAATGCCATCACATAATTATGAATCCAAAATAGCCACTTTTTTTAACAACCGAATTAATTTATGAGGTAGACTGGTCTTAGGACATATAGAAAATTGACCAATAGCGACTGCGCAGGCTGACCTAGGTTGATACTTTTCGCAGATGCATTAACCCTTTCCCAAACAAGCCCTGGTTTTCACGTGTCTGCAGTACAAGTCTTTTGAAAACACTGTGGGAAAAGGAGAAATTGCTCGTAACGAGCAATTTCTCCTTTTTCCACAGTGTTTTCTACCCTTTTTGATAACTTTCTGCCATTTCCATCGAATTTAAAATTGTCGTCTGCAAACTCTTTCAATTTGGACCAGTCCAAAATTTGTCGTTTGGGAAAGGGTTAAGGCTCCCTTTCACAAAGCATGGCTCAATTAAGTATTAGGTAGTAGAGAGCTAGAGCCCCGATAGCTCAGTCGGTAGCGTACAGGACTTGAGAACAGGGGGTCGCTGGTTCGATTCCCGACTCGGCCAATTTCTCTCCGAGGACTGATGATAGTCATTGCGACAGGATTTATTCCTCTCTCACAGCTGACCATTGTTTCGACGATGGCTATGTGGGAAAGCAGTCCGTGGCTTGGAAAAGAATATTGTGCGAAGTACTGGTATACAAAACTCCAGGTAAGCATGGATAGGTGCACTGGCCGCCGCGATATAACTGAAATAATGTTGGAAACGGCGTTTTTTCAAGTGTCTGTTATGCAGGTTATTCCCCTTACTTTTCTGTCGTCGAAATAACCGCCAGAGACGCAAGGGAGAACCGTTGCTCACGTGTGCACGTGCGTGATTTCTATTTTGCACACGAACTCTATTTCCTGTGTTCGCATTTCCGCCGTTGCCCTCTCATGGAAAAGACGTGATGACAAAATGGTATCGTGCCCATCGCAAGGTTGTTTGCCATCCTTTTTGCGTTCCATAATATCGATCTTCGTGGTAAGGTGTTCTGCTTTTTGCTCACTTGTGTTACGTAATGTTGCGTAACACCGGCTCACTCTCGAGATCTAAATAGAAGAACAAAGAGGATCCTAATGCAAGAACAGATGAACTTATTATTATTATCTACAATCTTCGCCTGTATTTTTTTTTTTTTAAATGGTTACAATACATATTACAAATAAACACAAATTTCAAATAAACATTATAGAGAAAAATTCTAAAAACTCAGCAAACGACAATTTTGTTTTGCCTACGTTGCATGTCTAGTGACACTTTTCATTCTCCGAAAATCCCGCCAGCACAGAACGCGAAGGCGAACTGAATTATTATAAACAAGGCAGATTTCTACAAATACTCTCGTTTCTCCTACACTGAAATTTTAAAGATTTGCGACACATTTCCATAAGGCCTCTAAGCCCCAAAAATGTTAATTTAATCAGTCTTTTAACGACAAAGAAATATAATCAACATTACCAGTTTAATCGAAACATAGCGACAAAAGGTGACGACCATGCTTAGACGACAAAAGTGTGCAGTATGACATTGGTCTATGACAGACTACAATGATCTGACGGCTAGAGGGTGCCGATCGATCTTTGTAAGATTCTTTAGTCTTGTTCGACCTTATAAATGCTTTTGTCGCAATGTTTTTAAATTCAAGCAATCAGAGTACAGATAACTATTCACATAAATACGTCATAATTATTATACGATTGGTGATGTTTCAATAAGTCGTTTTTCTAGTGAGTTTCACTGAGTAATTAAAGTACATACACGTGTTAAAGGGTAGTACATTTCTTTTCACAATGTTTTCCTTTCTTTGTAATGTTTAATAACTCGTTACTCAGATGAGTTTAAGGTAAACCTTTAAATTAGTATTAAAAATAAATAACGTGCAAAATATAGTACATTCATGTAACAATGTTTTTCTTTCCTCGCAATGTTTAACGTGAGAAATGTAGTATGTTTCATGTAACAATGTTTTCCTTTCTTCGCAATGTTTTTCGTTTTCAATTGCAAAACTCGTTATTTTAAAGTAAATAACGTGAGAAATGTATGTTTCATGTAGCAATGTTTTCCTTTCTTCGCAATGTTTTCGTTTTCAATTTTGAAATGAATTAGGTATTTTGGCAAAATCTTTCATTAACAAATTTTATGAAGACATAAATTTCAGACTTCTCTAAATAAATTTAAGCATAAACATTCATTAACAAATTTTGCTACAAAGATATTAACACATAAAATTCAGACTTGCCTAAATAGAAGAACAAAGAGGATCCTAATGCAAGAACAGATGTACTTTATTATCTACAATCTTCGCCTGTATTTTTAAATTTACATTGCGAAAACGCAGAAGATAACCGATTTTGCGTCGGACATCTGAACCATTCAAGATTCTCGTTGCATAGATTTTACTCGAGTCAACGAATGCAATTTTTGCCGAAAATCAGAGAATGAGTAACGCTTCTCGTGTCAAAGAGGTGTAAAAGTGTCATTGCTTATTGGTGTCAAGCCATATTGCTTAGCCTGCGGTTGTTTTGCCAAACAATCAAAACATAAATGATTCGACGGGACCGTAAATCAATTAGATAAACAATTAGATTTTTATCAAAGACGGTTTCATAGTCTTGCCTGCCATCAAAGGGTCTCAATGAAGCTGTGGAATTTTGTATTTCCGCGTGACTAAGTACTGCCTCGAGCTATGAAATGTTTTTGTAAGGTCTAGTTTTGTAAGAACTTATAAGAATTGATAAAAATTGCAAAATCGAGGAATTCTGTTGTTAGATCTTTGCTCATCATACATATGAAATTTAAGAACAATTATGAAATATTATAACAAAATGACACAAAGTGTCTCTGCATAAAAATTTCCCTCCCTTATTGTACTTTATTCCTATAAAGCGAAAGGAGGTTGACGCCTATTGGCTACAATTAACATACCAATATATATACGAATTGTTCTACAAAATCGAGAATCACATTGTACGATAATTTGAAATAAATGACAAACAACAAATTTGTTGTAACTATCAAATATTCGAAATATACACATGGACAATGACAAGAAAATCATACAGTTAACAATAGTATCATACATACAGTTCGATATACATATTCAATTAGATTCCAATGCATACAAAAGAACAAAGATAAAATATGGTAGGTGAACTTCACGTCTCATTGAACTGCACGTCAATATCTACTAATTAATATTAGTTCAATGTTTACAAAAATCCCCGTTCTTCCCTTTTTAAATTAGATTTGTTCGAGAAGTTAAGTCAAGATGTCATGCGTTACAGTGTAATGGGTGATGTTTTTTTAACAGGAGATTTTAATGCTAGGGTCGGTTTACGCCCAGATTATGTCGAAAATTTAAATCTTGACCGTTATGTTTACATGCCATTTGTTGACCATGAGTCAATAAGTAGTATGTCTTCACGTCAGTCAAGAGATAGTACCGTAAATGTTTTGGGGAACAAGTTACTTTCTTTGTGTAAAGAGAATGAGCTACATTGTATTTATTATGAAAGGTAGACTCGAACCGGGAGATTATACTTGTTTTAATACCTTGCGTAATACATTATCATGCAGTGTTGTTGACTGGTCATGAGAATTTTAGAGCCATTTCATACATGAATATAATGGAATTAACGGAATTTTCTGATCACCGTCCGATTGAGTTTAATCTCAATAGCGAGTACTCGGTACTACACCATACAGATTTTTTAACATATGATAAAATTGAATGGGATAACAGTAACCCCTTAATTTTAGAACATACACTACATGCAAAAAAATATATATTTGATGAATTATTGGGCCGTCTAGAGTCAGGCGACATTGATACAGATACGTATGTAGATGACCTATCTAATATATTAGACCACGTATGTAGCGAGCTGACCAATCAGCGTTCAGTATTGTCATAGTATATATCGAAGATACAACTCCCGCAGTTGTATATCTGGATATACCATGCTAGTATATCCTGCACGTGAATTCAGACTACTGTTTGCAATATCGAGTCGAGACAAAATGTAGCCTTCACGGTAAACCCTTTATCAGAAAATGACGACTTTTGACGACCCTTAGTTACAAGCCTTTTGAAAACGTTGTAGGAAAAGGAGAAAATGCTGTTAGCCAGCATTTTCTCCTTTTCCTACAATGTTTTCTACCCTTCCCAAATGAAATTTGGATTTTTCAGTCACATTTATTTTGTCGTTTGCTAAAACAGTCTGCGCGCTTTCGGGGCTAGTGATGCGTCATATAAGACAGGTCGAATCTTCGAAGAGTATGACATGCGCAGACAACGGTTTGGTAAAGAATTAAACAATTTTGAAATTAGGTACAGTACTTCATTTGACAATTACAAAACATTTTAAAGTTCTCAATTTTTCCTTTTATTTTGACAAATACTGATTAAATTCCCCTCAGGGGGTACAAAAAATATAATCCGTGAAGGTAAAGGGTACCATCTAGTAAATCATGTCAATGAAATAATTTTTTAACTCTTTACCAAACGACAAAATTTCAGACTTGTCCAAATTCAAAGCATTTGCAGACGACAAAATAAACGTGACTCAAAAATTGAAACTTGATTTTAGAAGAGTGAAAAGGATTGTGGGAAAAGGAGAAAATGCTGGTAACCAGCATTTTCTCTTTTTCCCATAATGTTTTCAGAAGGCTTCTATATCCAAGTCATATAAGCCAGGAATTGTTTGGTAAAGGGTTAACTGTTAAACAGAAGTCAAATATGTACACTTATTCAAAGTGGAAGAATTTGCAGACGACAACAAATAAGTCTGAAAGTTGTCTTTGACGGGATCGAAAATGTCGTGGGAAAAGGAGAAAATGCTTTTTCAGTTTTTTTTCCTCTTTCCGCGATGTTTTCAAAAGGCTTCTTTCCCATGATTGTTAAAACCCCGGAGTGTTTGGTAAAGGGATAAGCTGTAACAGACCGATACGGGTTCGTAATTTTGAACTGAAGGTGAGTATGGTAATCTTATTTTCACCAAAAACTTTAACCCTGATCAATCTGTGCACTTCGTACATATCGCTCAGGATCAAATTAATTAACTCTTCTGCGTTATTTAAAAATCTAAAGATTTAAAATTATCAACCCGTATCAGTCTGTCGTGGTTTAACTCTTTACCACGCAATCCTGGGTGTTAACAACACTGTTGTTTAAATCTAGAGAGTAATTGTGACCTTTTTTCCTGCTTTATTGATGATGACTGTTTTAATCGACTCTGGAACTCTTATTTCAATTTCATCACGGGCAGTATGATTGTTGGCGTCTTTTAAACTGTTAGCATTTTGTTTAGATTTTACATCGGTTGGAGGTTGCAGGTCGTCAATTATAGCTTTCAGCTGAGCTAAAGGGGGCCTTTTATAGTCACGCACGGCAGTACTACGATGGCCACTTCTTGCCATTATAGCTTGCTCGTCGTATTTTTTTTTCATACATTCTAGTGCACAGGGTGACTTTTCCTGAATGGTTTCTAATATTGCGACCTCCTGTCTCTATACCAGCCTCAGAAAACATTGTTTTCATATATTTTCCAAGCATGTTTACACCTACACATTGCTTGGAAAATACAATGGATCCATCACATGCATTTGCTAATGGTTTCCTATAAAACTGGCCAGACGAAGGAACGCATGATAAGTATTTCTCAAACAGAGCAACGACACACCTCGGATTATTTTCATCTTGAAATTGTTTAATAATTTTCGGTTCAATTTTCCTTTGTTTAAGCCCACCCTGAACATTTTTGGAATTGCGCCCACGAAATGTGAGAACCTTAATTTCATTTTCGAAAGTTATTTCATACTGGTCAACCTCCAAATTTCTATGTTCATCTCCTCCTCTGAATCCAAAAATTTTACAATTGTAAAAGAAAACCCCATGACTTAAGCTGAGCGCACTGTTGAAACCAATAACCTGTTTTTCCCACAGTCGGTTTTCGTCATCTTCCGTAATAGGGTCTGCCCTCTCTCGGTGTATGCCCAAACCTGAAATCAAAAATAACGAATTTGATTGAGTTGATTTCTATTTTGTTTTTATCTAATTAAACAAAAATACTAGAGATTTTTCAATGATTATATTGTTTTCGTCATCAAATGAAAGATTCTTCAGATGGTCTTTCGACAATTTTTAAGGCAAGACCTGTGTAATGGAAAACAGCTATTTCCACTAAAATATCATCCTGCAAAATTAGCTATAACTAAAAATGAGCATTATTCAACTACTTTCACCATTTCATTTTTTTCATTTTTTCCTTCTTTGAATTATCATTTATAAATCTAAAACCGCTATATTCTCAATTCAAAAAGAGATAGTAATTACCTCCCTTTTCAGAAAACTAACAAAAGTATCTAAAAATAATTTCAAGATAGACATAAAAGGAATTTCTGATCCGTTAGAAATGTGGAAAAATATTATTTCTGCATAAATCCTTATTTATCCTTATTTATCAACCAATTAGAATTGTCACCGGAAGTGCATTACACAGGTATTACCTTAATGTTTGATGATGAAAATTGTTTAAATCGTACGTTAAGAAAATATGAAAATAATTTTGAATTAGTCGATTATTTGATGACTTTTGATATTGTCTCCCTTTGTGAATCCTGGAGTAGTAGGTCTAATGAATTTGCCAACTTTTTGAAAGGTTATGTCCATTATGATAGTATTCGAGTCCAAAAATCCCAAGCTATTAGAAATAGTGGGGGAGTAAACGTATTTGTCAAAGAAAGGTATAACAATATTGTTTCTAGAATTTATAAAAACTGGTCAGACTGTATTGTATTATATTGTAAATTCTCATTGTTGGGTAATATTAATGATATAATTCTGTACTTTTTGTATATTTCTCCAGAAGGTTCAACTATTTATAAATCATTTGAACCCAATGGAATTTTACAAATGCAGGATCGGTACCTAGATCTCCAACATAGATATCCGTCAGTTGATGTTATTATTGCTGGAGATTTCAACGCAAGAACAAAAGATTTTATTGATTACATTATAAATGATGATATCTATTATATTCATGGCGATGTAGACTATAGCAGCGATAAATTTAATATTTTGCGTAATAACAGGGACTGTTATAGATTTAATCATTACGGTAGATCTCTAACAGACTTTTGTAAAGCAAATGACATGCATATTATGAATGGTCGCCTATCTGATGATATTATGGGTAACTATACATGTATTTCTAACGAAGGTAAAAGTGTGGTTGATTATTTTCTATCTAACAAAAATGTTTTTGATATTGTTTCTTATTTTGCAGTAGGTGAACGAGACGAGTCCGATCACTATCCATTATTATGCACATTATCATTTTTGAAGAACGTAACTTATACTGTTGATCACTTTATGCCATTAGCCAACTACACACAGATTAAGTGGAAAGAACAATTTAGTAATGACTTTTCACGTAATTTTCAAAGATATCTTTTCGATAACAAGCAGCGTATAATGGATACAATTGATTTCAATATTGATGATGCGGTTAGAAAAATTATCTCCCTTTATCAAAAATCGTGGCAGAGGTACAATAAACCGTATAGACATAATATTAATGTACAGCTCACTGAATGGTGGGATGCTGAATGTGAAAGTTTGAAGCTTTTGAAATATAAGTGCCTTCGTAAGTTTCGTAAAACAAATACCGATCACGATTTCAGAGATTATATTACAAATAGAAATAGATTTAAAGCAGTGTGTAAGCGTAAAAAATTACTTTTTCAAAAAAACAAGAGATTGAGTTTAGTACAAAATCGCTCTAACCCGAAAGAGTTTTGGAAATTGTTAAAGAATAATACAAAAGCGAATGTGAACACTAGTGCATCGGTAAGTCCTTTTGAATTTTATAGTTATTTTAAATCTCTTCCCTTTGATGTTACCGCTCCAGCGCTTACATATGATGAAAATGGAGATTCGGGTAATCCGAATGCTGACTGTCTGAACAATTCTATATGTTTAACTGAAATTGAAAAAGCTATAACCAGTTTAACAAATGGCAAAAGCGTAGGTATTGACGGATTACCGTCTGAATTTTATAAAGCAACACTGCACGAAATTACCCCGATTTTACACAAACTTTTCAATAAAGTAATGTCTACTGGAAATTTCCCTATTTCTTGGTCACAGTCTATTGTTTGTCCAATATATAAATCAGGAAGTATTAATGATCCGGCAAATTATCGTGGTATATCCATCACTACATCCATGTATAAAATATTTTCAGGTATTATCAGTACAAGATTATGTAAATGGGCGGAGGATAATAATATAATAGATGAAGCACAGGCCGGATTTAGACGAAATTACTCTACCGTAGATAACTTGTTTTCGTTACAAGCTATAATACAAAAATATTTATCAAAGCAAGGAGGCCGTTTTTATTGTTTTTATGTAGATTTTCGTAAAGCCTTTGATAAAATTAATCATTTAAAATTATTCCAATGTCTTACGGGCCATGGTATTTACGGCAACTTTTTAAAAGTATTATTATCCATGTACAAAAATTTGTCATCGTGTATAAAAACAGAAAATGGTTTGACAGATTTTTTTGAGTGTAACATTGGCACCAGACAAGGAGACAAAAGTAGTAGTATAATTTTTAATTTATTTATGAACCAATTGTGCACTGCATTACGCAATGATTGCAAAAATGGAATTTACATAAATGAAAATATACCTGATATTATTTGCCTAATGTTTGCAGATGATATTGCTAATTGTTCAGATACTGTTGTTAACTTGCAAAAACAATTGAATATTATACAGAAGTTTTGTTTAGATACGGGAATGGAAGTCAATTTAGACAAAACTGAAATTATTGTATTTAGAAATGGAGGACCGCTACGGTTAAAATGAAAAGTGGTATTTCCGAAATAAGCAGGTATCGGTAACTTCTTGTTACAAATACATGGGCCTCCTTTTTACCCCAATGTTATCATGGTCTTCAGCCCAAGAAAAATTAGCATCACAGGCCAGAAAAGCAATTTTTTCTATCTATAGATATCAGAAATCATTCGGTTATTTTAGTTGTACTGACCTTTTTAAATTGTTTGATTCAATTGTAAAGCCAATTTTGTGCTATGGGGCCCAGATATGGGGACATACATACTCGCCTGTCTTAGAATCTGTTCATTTTGAATTTTGTAAAAAATACCTTGTTTTGAATAGTTCAACAAACAACACATTAGCTTTAGGTGAATGTGGTCGTTATCCGATATACATTGATTATCATTTATCTTGTGTTAAATATTGGTGTAAACTCTTACAAATGTCAAACCATAGATACCCTCGAAATTGTTATATACTGCTTAAAAATTTAGATGACGCGGGGCGCAGAACCTGGGCTTCTAATGTTAAAAATTTGCTATACATGTATGGTTTTGGAATAGTCTGGATAAGTCAAGAAGTTGGAGATACGAGTAATTTTCTAAAGGCCTTCAAACAACGACTCGTAGATTGTGCAAATCAAAATTGGCATGAATCCATCAATACATCCAGCCGTTGTTTTCATTATAAACATTATAAATCTTTATTAAATGTAGAAAAATATTTAAAGCTGGATATTCCATTGAAACATAGAATAGCGCTTTCAAAATTTCGATGCTCGAACCACAAATTTGGAACTGAAACAGGTAGACATACTAATGTTCACCGAGATAAAAGAATTTGTCTTTATTGTTATAATAATCATGATGTTAAAGTTATAGAATGTGAGTATCATGTATTTTTTGAATGTGAAAAATTTACAGAAATAAGAGCAAACTTTCTATATAATTGGTATACTTCAAATTGTAGTGAAGTTAATTTTTACTATTTGCTTCAATCTACAAATCCAAACATCATTAGACATCTAGCCCATTATATATATATGCTTATGAAATGACTTAACATATAAATGGACATATTTAGAATTCAATTTATTATTATCATTTTTTTCTCTGAGTGATTTTAAATACCAGTAAACATAGTTAGACAAGTTTAAAGATGTAACCTTACGGAAAGTTATGGTACAGATTATGGCTTCAAATATGGATTTGCATCATAAAAAATAATGTAACATTGCAGAAAAAGGGGAAAATGCTGTTGCCCACATTTTGTCCTTTCCTTTGTTTTTCTCCAAGGGCACTAAAACTAAGTTTTTTATGGTAATTATTGTCATTTTCATGTTCGTTTCAATTGTTTTTCTTCAAGGTATGCAAGTTAAGTTTTTGTGGTAATATTGTCAATTTTTTTTTTTTTTTTTTTTTCAAGGTCACTGAAGTTTTTATGTTTTATTACATAACCTCCCTTGTTTTCTGTGTGGTATACCCATTATCAATATTCTTGCCTTATACATGTGTAATATCACATTTGCGTGATGTCAATTTTGACGTCATTTTGAACGTTATTCACAGGAGTGAATGGCTTTTAATACGCACATAAATGCGGGTACATCTATAGATGTTTTTGCATTTTCTGATTTATATTTTGCGAAATATCATTATGTGATAAAAAGAACCTGATATTTTGAAGCAGTTAGGGTTAGTACAATACATGATTTTAACTCTTATATTGCTAAAGGCAACTACAGAGGCGTAGCCATGTTATTTTGGTGTATCCTTGCGGGCAGTGTGGATCAAGATTTTGCAGTCTGATCTTAGATCTACATTGTCCTTTAGGAACAAATATTTCTCTAATGAGTACCTATACAATAGCAAAAGTAGTGCACAAATTATTAGTTTGTAAGATTAACTATATTTTTGATCATGTTAACGGTAAACATGTTAATAGAAGGGACGTAACTTGTCTGTTATGTCAATTTTTTATCTTTAAAATGTATTTTTTCTGCATTATTGACCGGATGGCCTTGATAATTTTAGATATAGATCTAGATCTAGTCATTGTCATTAAGAGCTGACTCAGACTTTCTTTTATACATTGATAGAACATTGATAGGAAGGGATTGTCTCGGATAGGGTAGATTATATTGCTGTATGTGGACAAAACATTTGGTAACTTGCGTTTACTCCTTTTCTCAATGTGCTTTTCATGAGTCTTCTTTTTTGGTCCTTACAACTATATTTTGTTGAAATATGTTAGAAGCTGTAATTTTCTATTTTAAATGTCAAAACGTAGCTCATCTAAGTGTATGTTTGCTTCCACATGTAGTTTTTGTATTATGGGCCGGTGGCCTTATTACTTATAATAAAATCATTGTCATTGTCATTGTTCAACTAACACTAAGCTATCAGACCCTTTGAAATGGCTAAAGAATATAGATTAAAGCATTAGCCTAAAAACCTTCTTGGAAAGATGGAAAAGATGAGAGAGAGAGAGAGAGAGATGTGAACCATGCTCTATGAAAACGGGGCTTAATGCATCTGCGAAAAGTATCGATTCAGGTCAATCTGCGCAGTCCGCACAGTGCACAATTAATAGCGCACACAATACGTGCAGCCAATTTGATTTTATTTTGCTAGACACTCAAACTTTAAAAAGTGATCTCATTCAAATCAAATACTCGCTCAGGTTCTCCTTTAATACAATTACCGCTACCCAAACTTTTTTTGTTGTAAAACATCATGGAATATCGGTCTGTCGTTTATGCGAGTTTTCAGGCGCAAAAATAATAAAGATGCGTATTTAAAAAAAATAGGGATGGCAACGAGTAACCGGTTAACCGAGTACTCGATCGAACGTCCGAGTATCGGTTACCGAAATTGATAGTCGGGTACTCGGTAAAATTTTCAAAAAATGAACAATTTTGCTTCCCGGGGAACATTTCTTTGCAAATCAAACACTGCAGGCGATTAAATGTAATCCAAACATATCAACATTGCAAAGGTGCGAAAGTTACCGGAAGTTAGCCAGACAATTCACAATTTGACATGTGTTTGTAACAACAATTATGTCACTTATATCATTAAGCCGCTTACGACATTTAATTGCTAATAATTAAAGTTTTCTTAAATTCGGTTAATCAAAGGCCGGCTAACATGGTCTATTGAGCGAAGAAAACAATTATCCTGTGTATTAGTTTTCACAGTTTGATTATGAAATATATTTCGGGGTCTCTTTATCAAAGAATCGCCAAAGATTTCATTGCCTGTAAAACTGTGAAATTAAAGAAAAAATTGGACCTAGTTCAAAGGTTTTTTTTTTTACTCACCGCAAATAGAGTAACTCAAATTATTCAAAAGCCCCATATAAGGGTCCCCAAAATATGATACAGCATCATAGTTACGTATTTGCTAAGAAATTAACAGTACACATTGTCAAAATGCCGCCTCCAAAATCTAACGCTTGGAAGTATTTCAAACGCGCTGCCGATGAGAAAACAATAAAATGTACTCTTTGCAGTTGTGTATTAACATATACTGGTGGAACAACAAATATGCTAAATCATATACGCTTGAAGCATCCGCCTGAAAATAAGACTTCCAGCATTGAGAAACAGTTCTCTATGGACTCGTTCGTAAATTCACCAAAAAAACTATCCGTGTCGCAGAGTGAAAAAATCACGCAAGCTATTGCAAACATGATCGTAAAGGACTATATCCCATTAAGTATTGTTGAAAGTGACGTAAAAAATCGTCCGAGTAACCGAGTACTCGATCGGAAGAATGACCGAGTACTCGAGTATTAAAATCGATACTCGTTGCCATCCCTAAAAAAAAAAAAGGCTGATCGGTAAACTCACATGCTTTTAAATCGTTGTTCTAAGCAGGTCGGGCTGTTTTTATTTATCTACATCTTTAATGTTTTATACGCACTTTATAGACCAACATGGATCGATACTCTTTGCAGGTGTATAAGCATAGGTGTAACATACTAAATTTTTTAACATCTTACCTGCACTAGTCAACATTTTCATTTTGCTATCCAGAGCCTTCCTAAATTCACAAAAAGATGGGTCGTTTTCGTCAAACATGTGAATATCTTTTCTAGAGTTATCCTCCCTAAGATATCGCTGGATTGCTGTAGCCATATTGTATAAAGTCGTTGGTGGGTAGCTTTTACCATCTTTCCTTCGGCATTCGATAATAAATTTCGACAGCCAATAGTCTATTTTATCAACAGTTTCGCTACCAAGTTCGAGCGGCACGACACTATATTTATCAAGCAATGTTTCGCGTTGCATATTCCGCCATATAGCCCATTCCACATAACAAGACATAGCCCAACAATTTTGTTTTTTGGTATTTTTTGGTATTCGCTCAGCTTTAAACTCTTTCAGCTGGCTTTCAGTCAATATATCAGTATTCTTAAATCTCTCATTTTCGAATTTATTTACCACCAAATCCTGTGTCGGCAAATTGTCAAGTTGAGTTACTGTAACTTCAGGATCATCTTTAAATAGCTCATTCAAATCAAAATCCAAATCAAATGATGCTTCCATTTTGTAAAAGAAAAAAACTTTTGTCTCATAAGCACATGTTCCTGGATTATGACATAAAAAGCACGAATAGTCACGTGGTCTAAGTGAGATAGAAAATCTCGTGCCGTGATATATGGGAAATATACACTCGCTAACGCTCGTGTATATTTCCCATATACCACGACACTCGTTTTCTATCCCTTACATTTACGACATTTCCTTCCAGTTACATGGTAAAACGTGTCGGGCATTGTCATCAAACCATAAACTCAAGAATTCCCCATGGTTTAGTAATTTATGTAAAGAGTCGAAGAAATCGTTTATTTAAGTAAAAGGGCTTTTCGATTAAATCCAAGTGAACAAAACAGACAAAATTTCCTAGAGAAACGGCGTATATATTGTAAAATTAAGCGCAAAGCTAAGAGTCAGTACTTAAACAAGGAAAGGAGTAAAATTTCACAACTCCAGAAAACGAGCCCCCGTGAATTTTGGAAACATGTGAATAATTTCATGAAAAATGATGCAAAATGTAGAGATGGTCCGTCCCTTTATGAATTCATAAATCATTTCAAGAATATATCTAACACCCCTCTTAATGATTTTTCGACTGATCCATCAAATTTTGTGCGACAAGAATTATCCGTTGAAGAACTTGATAAACCCTTTACCGCGGAGGAAATATCTAAAACTATTAGCCTTCTACACAGAAATAAAAGTGCTGATTTTGATAACAACGTAGTGGATTTTTTTCATCGATTCCAACAGTTTTATTACATCGTACTTAGTTACTATTTTTAATAAAATTTTTGACTCCGGAAAATATCCAGAAAGATGGTGTAAGGGTGTAATTATACCTATCCACAAGAAAGGTGATCCATTAAATACTGCAAACTATCGTGGCATAACGGTAATAAACGTTATGGCTAAAATATTCTCTCTAGCGCTTAGGAATAGATTAAATAATTGGTGTGAATCGGAACATGTTTTCAACGAGTCTCAGTTCGGATTTCGGAACAACCATAGTACAACGGACTGTGTTTATTTACTCCACTCCACTATTCAAAATATTTTACACAAAAATGCTAAATTGTATTGTGCTTTTATCGATTATCGAATGGCGTTTGATACCGTAATAAGAGATGCACTATGGTTGAAATTGATGGGGCTTGGCATTAGCATGCTTAAGGCTATTTACAGCGCCGTCAAATCTTGTGTCAAAATATCACCTTATACTAATTTCTCCGAGATGTTTGACGTCACAATTTGATTGAAACAAGCGGAACCACTCTCGCCGATTCTTTTTATACTTTTTTATCAATGATATTAATACTTCTTTGGATTTCAGTAAAATGACTGAAAAGGACTTAAGCTATTTATCTTTATATCTGCTTCTATTTGCTGATGATATCGTTCTATTTACCACGGATCCCCATAATTTACAATCCCAGTTAAATGCTATTTCAAATTATTCGTCTACATGGGGACTTAAAATGAATGTTGATAAAACAAAAATCTGTATATTTGAGAGTAGAAAGAGTCATAATGATATCAGTTGGTTTATTGATGATAAGAAAGTTGAAGTTGTTGATCACTTTAGATATTTGGGTGTGGACTTTTTGTATACAGGCAATATGAAAAACTCCGTCAAAGTACTTCATGATCAGGCATTAAGGGCATATAACTATTCTGTCTTTATTTTCTAGAATATAAATGGATGTTAAAACTAAGCTGTCACTATTTGATACATTGGTCGTTCCTATACTCTTTTACTGTTCCGAGGTGTGGGGAATATATAAGTATAGAGATATTGATAATCTTCACATAAAGTTTTGTAAAATAATTCTTGGGATAAACAAGCAAACGTCTAATATATCCGTTCTAGGGGAGCTTGGTAGGTATCCGCTCTCACTAATTTGTAAAGAAAGAGTCTTAAAAAATTGGATAAAAATAATGAATATTGAAAATTCACCAATGTATAGAATATTTACAGAACAACTAAACAGCAATAATGCGAAATGTTGGGCATACTCAGTCAAGAAACTTATACATAATCTAGGTTTAGCAATACATGGGATAATTTTGATAAAAATATTAATTACCTCCCTTTGTTTAAACAGAGATTAAGAGATCAGTACTTACAAAATTGGCTATCATCCACACAGGAGCTCCCCAAATTATCCTACTTTAGACAATTCAAAAGCAATTTCGGTAGAGAAAAATATATTGATATCATTTCAAACGATTTTTTTGAGAAAAACATTGAGTCGCTTTCGTATGTCCTCCCACTGTCTAGAAATTGAAGTCGGCAGATATACTAATGTTCCAAGAAATGACCGTGTATGCAAAATGTGTTCTGATCATCAAGTTGAGTCAGAGTACCACTTCTTATTGTGCTGCCCGTTTTATTCGAATTTACGAAAAAAGTATTTTGGTAACATACCTCATCCTAATATGCATACTTTTATCAATATACTATCATCTAATAGTTTAAATATTGTGCTAAATACAGCTAGGTTTTTAAGAGATGCTTTCAAACTTCGTAACAGCCAATTATTATAACAAATGTATTGGTTGAATTATCTTTTTAATTTTTGAAACCATCAAACTCACCATATTGATTAAACATTTGATGATATATTTAAGCAAACATAAACTCCAGTGTACCCTCAGCATTGAATGTTACTTGCATTTTCCTTTTCATTGCATACTATGAAATGAATGTTTCATCACTGTTTTAAATATTATGATGCGTTAAGCGCTTTCTTTTCTAGGTCCTTTGAATAATATTTCTGTATTTTACATGTTCTAGCCATATTTTTCATTATGTATTGTTATGGCCAAAAGCATTACCTGTGCTGATTTGCCGAATAAATGAATGAATGAATATTTTGGGATTAAAAGATTCTGATGTTTAACATAAAAATGGACTGAATATGGATTTCTAACAATATTTCTAAGGTATCTCGCTTTAAACATATTGACATGCACAGTCTTGGGTACTGTCCAAATTTTCCCATTAAGTTTGTTTTCTATAAGGAAATTATCCCATTCGAACATAATAACGGTTTTCAATGCATTCAAAACCTTGAATTTGAATGCATGCTATGTCTTGTGGTACCGTTATTTGCCAGTAGCTTGGGCACAATGACAAGTCATATAAAGGAAACTGCACACAGGTTATGCTATTTGTTATTTCTACTACAACTTGTGTTGTTCTACATTTCAAAGTAACATTTTTAATAAGCATAAATGTTACTAACACTGAAGTCACAATGCAGAAAGCTAAGATGTAGTGATCCAGGGTAACATCGAGATTGTCCCAAAAGTATGGACTTGGTTCTGGAGTCGTACTTGGGTTTTTATAGACAAATGAAGGTATTGTAGAAGCATGTACTTGTTGAATGAAAGAACTTTTAAGAACAGACACAATTATCATTAATTTTCGTAATTTCAGAAATACCAAAATTAAAGCCACGAAGCAAAAAGCAGCAATTGCTGACGTACAGTAAAAAATAGGGATGGCAACGAGTATCGATTTTAATACTCGAGTACTCGGTCATTCTTCCGATCGAGTACTCGGTTACTCGGACGATTTTTTACGTCACTTTCAACAATACTTAATGGGATATAGTCCTTTACGATCATGTTTGCAATAGCTTGCGTGATTTTTTCACTCTGCGACACGGATAGTTTTTTTGGTGAATTTACGAACGAGTCCATAGAGAACTGTTTCTCAATGCTGGAAGTCTTATTTTCAGGCGGATGCTTCAAGCGTATATGATTAAGCATATTTGTTGTTCCACCAGTATATGTTAATACACGAAGGAAAGATGGTAAAAGCTACCCACCAACGACTTTATACAATATGGCTACAGCAATCCAGCGATATCTTAGGGAGGATAACTCTAGAAAAGATATTCACATGTTTGACGAAAACGACCCATCTTTTTGTGAATTTAGGAAGGCTCTGGATAGCAAAATGAAAATGTTGACTAGTGCAGGTAAGATGTTAAAAAATTTAGTATGTTACACCTATGCTTATACACCTGCAAAGAGTATCGATCCATGTTGGTCTATAAAGTGCGTATAAAACATTAAAGATGTAGATAAATAAAAACAGCCCGACCTGCTTAGAACAACGATTTAAAAGCATGTGAGTTTACCGATCAGCCTTTTTTTTTTTTAGGGATGGCAACGAGTATCGATTTTAATACTCGAGTACTCGGTCATTCTTCCGATCGAGTACTCGGTTACTCGGACGATTTTTTACGTCACTTTCAACAATACTTAATGGGATATAGTCCTTTACGATCATGTTTGCAATAGCTTGCGTGATTTTTTCACTCTGCGACACGGATAGTTTTTTTGGTGAATTTACGAACGAGTCCATAGAGAACTGTTTCTCAATGCTGGAAGTCTTATTTTCAGGCGGATGCTTCAAGCGTATATGATTTAGCATATTTGTTGTTCCACCAGTATATGTTAATACACAACTGCAAAGAGTACATTTTATTGTTTTCTCATCGGCAGCGCGTTTGAAATACTTCCAAGCGTTAGATTTTGGAGGCGGCATTTTGACAATGTGTACTGTTAATTTCTTAGCAAATACGTAACTATGATGCTGTATCATATTTTGGGGACCCTTATATGGGGCTTTTGAATAATTTGAGTTACTCTATTTGCGGTGAGTAAAAAAAAAAACCTTTGAACTAGGTCCAATTTTTTCTTTAATTTCACAGTTTTACAGGCAATGAAATCTTTGGCGATTCTTTAATAAAGAGACCCCGAAATATATTTCATAATCAAACTGTGAAAACTAATACACAGGATAATTGTTTTCTTCGCTCAATAGACCATGTTAGCCGGCCTTTGATTAACCGAATTTAAGAAAACTTTAATTATTAGCAATTAAATGTCGTAAGCGGCTTAATGATATAAGTGACATAATTGTTGTTACAAACACATGTCAAATTGTGAATTGTCTGGCTAACTTCCGGTAACTTTCGCACCTTTGCAATGTTGATATGTTTGGATTACATTTAATCGCCTGCAGTGTTTGATTTGCAAAGAAATGTTCCCCGGGAAGCAAAATTGTTCATTTTTTGAAAATTTTACCGAGTACCCGACTATCAATTTCGGTAACCGATACTCGGACGTTCGATCGAGTACTCGGTTAACCGGTTACTCGTTGCCATCCCTAGTAAAAAAGAATATCATCGGTTTCTGGCCAGTTACTATCTATTTGTATTTCGCCAGATAGAAGTGGGTCTGTCAATGATTGGAAGATCATAGCATCGTTTTTCGCGGACTCGGCCATTTTTTCCAAACTTAAGTGTGATTTTCTATCATCAGCAATGATATTCTGAATAGAATGTTTATAAATTTGATATTGTGGTACATTTACTGATAGCGGATTTTCAAACAAAGAATTACTCTCGATATTTTGTAAATCTGTGTCATTGAAAAATTGTTGAAGATCAGCTAAATTAACTGGATGTAGTGTACTTGTCGTATTTTTATGACATGACGATAAACGAGGCGGTAAATAAAGTTTTGTTGTTGTTATCGCACATCCACATGGAATTTCAATTATACAGAAATCGCAGCCCTTTTTCATGGTTTTAGACTTTTTGCAATCGAATTCCATTGCTGGTGTATTATACACTAAAACTGAGATATGTGAAAGCTGAATAATACCAGGCTCGAGATCTGATAAACTGTTCAAAAGAAATCTAAAGTTACATTGTTTCTTTATTTGAGGTTTATCGCCTTTGAATAAAGCGGATATGCAACTAGGGTTGATCATCGGAGTTAAAGTTTTTCTCAGTTTACATAAGGTAATTCTGCCTGATTTACACTTGCTATAGTCAGCCATTTCTAATATGACGTAGTACTGTAAATTGTTTGAAACGGCAAAAAGGGTTGGTAGATCGAGTAATTGAGTGGCATGGCCTGATGAACTGTTAACCGGAACAGGAAATGACAAAATTTTGTAAAGCGATAAAGGCTGTCGAAATGGAGAAATTGGAAACTTGACTGATATATACAACGTCAACCCTTGCCTAGTATAGAGTGATTGACAGTGTTTGTAAATTTCATCAGGGTGATTATATACCAAATGATGTCCATTGAATTTTTTTTGTAAGATATCATGAATGTCTTCAATTGTGTTCTGCATTACTGAAACGGGGATTAAATATGGAGATAGTTTGCCTTCAACCAAATCATACGTTCCCTTTAGTAGTTCCGAAAAAGAAAGTGAGGGAAATTAGAAACAGCAGAAGTCCATTCCAGTTAACAAGAAATATAAAAATATGACTGTTATCTACCCGTGGTTGTAATACCTTCAGTATATTACAACCTAACAGGGTTGATTATTGTCTCGGCTATCACTCATTCTATCATACACACTACCGTACACCCGTTCTCTCCTACAACCAAACACTGTTATGGGGATAATCACGGTTTATTAAACTTCGTCGTAAGCACAAAGAGACTTAAGTTGGACTCTGCCTTCCGAAAAACCCTTATTAGCTTTCTATGCTACAGTGCAATTGGCTACCTTTCCCGAAATCAAACTGACTTTGTTAAGGAAATAACGCAATGCGAGCTTCTGTGACCTTAACGAAACTTTGAACAAAATGTTCCATGTCTATTAGTACTGTTTGTCAACGCATTTATCTGTTTTACCTAAAGTGTACTAACGGCATGCCCGAACCATTATTATTTTGTTTATTATTCAATCTTTTTAAAATACTTTAACGCTTTGCGTTTTCGTTTTTTTCCGGTTTTTGTGCGTCTAACATAAAATACTCTTTTGAGTTCGGGTGACGCATCGTCTTCTTGTTGCCACGATGGGCTGTACGTGTTGTCTTCCCATTCTAACAGGAATTCCTTTTTACCATTACGAATTCGTTGTTTTAGAACCCTGTTTACTCTGTACCATTTTCTTGGTTGTTCGTTTGTGTTTGTTTCATTTTGGGGATGGGGAATGGTTTTATTATTTACGTCTTTGTCACTCACTCTGTCACTTCGAGAAATCTTTGATTCTTTATTGACTTTATTTGCATCGGTTTTACTGCACCTACCTTGAGTTCCTACTCCAGTTTCAGTAACAACTGTTTCTTCAGGCTTTTCGTTTTGACCTGCACTGTTTTCAACAGTAGTATTAGGTGCTAAATTTTTATTGTTAATTACTTGATTGGCAGATTCTTGTGAGATATCAATAACAGCCTGATTGTGCTCGTGCTCATTATTTTCATCGTTAAAATCGGCATTATTTTAGATGTTTTCATTTGCTTCATTAGTATGAAGTGCATATCTGTATACCTCCGGGTCGTAATACTTTTTCAAATTTTTGGCTGTATCAAAAGATTTGGATAGCTTATTTGTTTTGTAATCTGCCAATCTATAGGTATTGTTTGGACCTTTTGCTGCAATGTAAAACGGCCCGTCCCATTTTTCTTCTAATTTTTGTGATAGACCAGGTGTATGCTTATGGACCTTCCGAAGAACCTTTTCTAAAATTCTATAGTCTGAATCTTTGGCTTTCAAATCATGTCTTAATTTACTGTCATTTTGTGTTTGTTCAGTATTTGCCTTAGCAGTGCCATGAATAAGCTTCCGTGTATCGAGAAACTCCCTAACATTGATCTTATCTTCAGGTTTCAGAGTATCTCTTGGAATAAGGTTTGTATCGAAAGGCAAGCGCATTTCTGCACCGAACAACATTTTAAATGGACTAAAGGCAGAGGTTTCGGTGTTAGGATGGGAACGCATCCCCATTAGAACCACGGGAAGTACTCTGTACCAGTTTCTTTGATCCTTTCTAATGTATTTTGCGATAGTTTTGCTAATTGTAGCGTTTTGCCTTTCAACACAACCATTTGCTTGTGGATGATAGCTTGCATTTTGTGTCGTGCAACTTGATAAACTTCGCAAATGGCATTTACAGGTTTTGACAAGAAATTACACCCTCTATCGGTTACTATTGTTTTACTTGCTCCGTATCTGCAAAATATTTCATCATGTAACCAATCTTGCAATTTCGGCAGCAGACTGTTTTCAGAGGAAATGCTTCAACCCATCGAGTAAAGCTACAGACACACACGAGGATATAGGAGTGACCTTCGTCAGATTTTGTTAAAGGTCCTATTATATCCATATGGAGTCTTTCAAATGGTCCAACTACAGGCAGTGGGTTTAAAGGTAAAGATGATGCATTTAGGTCCCGCTTTACTCTTTGGCATTTCTCACAAGATTTTATGTAGTCAGAGATTTCCTGGTACATATGGGGCCAGTAATATTTATTTTGAATTGAACTGAACGTTTTCTTTATACCGAAATGTCCATCGTTACTGTGAACTTGTTCCAAAACATTCATCCTTAGTGATTTTGGTAAGGCAACTTGCATGATGAAACGTTCATCAGTGGGTTTCTTTTTAGCTCTGTTTTGAAAGAGGTGTAACAATATACCATCCACCAACTGATAATACTCTTTTTGGATTTCTAGGTTCTTTTTGAGTTTATCGTTATCCGGTATTGTCCCATCTTCTAAATATGCATAAATATGTTTAAAGTCGGGACATTCTTTTTGAAGTTGCAGTAAGTCCTTAAATTTTGGTGCGTTAACTTCTTGATTTAAATCTGAGTTTTTATCACTTTCGAGAGAACAGACGTTTATTTGATCTCCATATGCAAGAGTGACTTCAAGCCATTCCTTATTTTCTATTTGTATTTCATCCGGAGGGATTTTCATAAGGTTTGCATTTTCAGTATCTCAACTGCATGATTCGGCATGTAACTGACTACTGTTTGCAATGTTTTCATTACAGTTCAATGCATTTGATGTAATCCTACTATTTGAAGAGTTAGATTCGGCTGCTTGATCTTTTCTGTTTTCGCCAATGTTTTCAGTTATTCGAGACAGAATGTCAGCATTATTATTTTCACCCTTTTGGTAAACAACTTCATACCTATAACCTGTCAGTAACATGTTACACCTAGCAATTCTGTCATTTGTTGAACTTTTAAGTGTATTCAATGTTTTCAATGCTTTGTGATCTGTAACAATGGTGAATTTTCTGTCGGTAGATAAGTAAGCCTTGAAAGTTTTAATACCCTCAACAATAGCCAGACATTCTAATTCAGTAGCAGAGTAGTTCTTTTCCGCTGCTTGCAATGATCTACCATTATACTCAATTACCCTTTCCTTGCCTTCATGGTCTAGCTGACCAAGAATATAACCGAGTCCTCACCTAGACGCATCACAAGTTAAAATGAAAAGTTTTTCCATATCTGGGAAGGCCAAAATTGGGGCAGTTGTCAAAGCTGTTTTCAATTTGTCCAAACAGGCTTGACATTCTCCAGTCCAAATGAAAGGCTTATCTTTTTTGAGCAATTCAAAAAGAGGTGAGCATATTTTACTATATCCTAAAATAAATTTCTTGTAGTAATTTGTGAGACCTAACAGACTTTTAACACCTTTTTGATCTTTAGGTGGAACCAAAGTTTGAATTTTCTCAACTTAGCAAAGTGCAAATTTCCAAGCAACACCCTTCAAGACCTTCATCATTAAAGACTGGAAGGTTGCTGGAGCCCCAGGAAGACCAGAAGGCATAGTTTGGAACTCAAATATTCCGTTTTGTGTTATGATAGCTGCCTTTTGCTTGCTGGAATCACTAAGGGGTACTTGCCAGAAAGCTTTTCCAAGATCTAAAGAAGTAAAAAATTGTGGGTTAGCTTCACCTATTGCATCGAGCATGTCAGACAGTCTGGGTAATGGATAAGCGATAGGTTTTGTAATTTTGTTCAGTTTTCGATAGTCTACTGCAAATCGGTGTTCGCCAGTTTCGCTTGTATCAGATTTCTTTACTAAAACAACAGGAGAATACCAATCGGAATTATTTTCTTTAAGTATACCCTTGTCTATCATGTCTGAAACCGTTTCCTCTTGTTTTCAGCGCATATGTGGTGTTTGTTTATAAAAAGGTGTACGCACTGGTTTTAAATCTCCGGTATCTATATCATGTATTTGTAAGTTAGTTTTTCCCAAATTGTAAGGCCCTTTAGAAAAAACGTCAATGTTTTTCCGAAGTACGCGTAATAAAAGATCTTTTTGTTTGCTATCTAAATTAGTATTGGTCAGATCAAAATTTAAGTTTGGATTTGTAGGCGTTGGAATTTTGGAAGAATTTTTTGAACTAGTTTGCGCTATATTTTCACAAGCTTGAATATTATCTTGTTCTAAACTAAAAACATTTTCTGAACTCACCTTCGAAACTAATGCTAAGACTTTATTTCCCTTTAAAGTTATGTCTTATTTTGTTGGGTTTACTACCCTAAGCATAGCCTTTCCTTTTCGAACGGTCACAAGACTTTTAGCTCCTAAGATATTGCAGTTTGCTAAATTTGGCAATGGATCAAGTAGAACATCGGTATCAGAGCACACCCGTGCAATCTTAACCGGAAGTACAACTTCAGAATTTGCCTCAATGCAGACTGGTTTGATAGTTCGGGCATACCCTCTGTCGGTGCGTAAACTACAAACTGCAATATCTGCTATTCTAAGTTTTTTTGCCGGAATATCAACGATACACATATATTTGTCTAAAAAATCATGGCCAAGTATTAAAGAATGATGCAGATCTTTAACTACCAAAAACTCATGAACTAAAGAAACTGTTTTAAATTGACATCAAGCGAAACTGAACCAGAGACTGGGTGTATTGTACCACCTACGCCTTTTATTGAAGTATATATGGAAGGAATAAATTTAGGCTTATTATGACTGAAAGCTTTATCTAAAAATGATTTGCTTACACAGGACATATTAGCACCCGTATCACAGAGAGCATTTGTTTTGTTGAAATTAACTGAAACCCCTACAGTGTTTTTAATCATGTCTAATGAAAAATTTGCGTTTACCTCAGCGACCCTTTCAGTGGAACTATTAGCACTTTTTGTAGATATATGTTTTAATGTTTGACGTTGAGCACATTTAATGGCATTTTCCTGAACAGACTTGTCTTTTTGCCCACCCACTGGATTGAAAAAATCATTCCTGTAAGTAGGCGCGCACCTTTAACTTTGGTTCGTATTAGAATAATTTTGTGCTTGGAAATCTCGAGCGTGCGATCCATGAGCTTGCTGAGATTGGCCTCGCGAAGCTGATGACCACTGAGCTTGAGCTTTCCTGGCCTGAATCGTTTTCTCTGTAGTTAGGCATTTAGATTCAAAATGACCTTTAAAATTACATTTTGGGCAGATTACTTGACGTGCAGGACAATTTTAAATGAAGTGCACCTACCTCTACATCTCCTGCACGCTACTGCTTCGATGTGATTCTGTCCATGGTCTTGCTTGCTCGCCAATACACTGGTAAGTTAGGCAACAGCTGCGGAGAGCACGCTCATGGTATTGTCCAGCGAAGACGGAGTGGCCGTAGCTACAGGGGCAGCGTACCTAATGTGCGTCAGACGACTGGCTAGCTGTCGGACCTCCTGCAATGACTTGGGTGAGTGTGTTGATATTGCAGAGGTCACTGTCGGATGTAACCCACTCAAGGCAATTTGCACTTGGAATTTGTTACTAATCTTTGTTTTAAAAGTTTCGATTTCCAAACGGCTAAGAAATTGTTCGGCACTTTCACTAGGCTCCTGCCTCATATTGAAAATTGTCAGATTTACGGGTCTAGCTTTCTGGAATTTATATACCAGCACTGTTTTTAGTCCATTCACAGTAGTTGGCATAGACGGTAAGCTTTCAATGTAAAGCCTAGCCATACCATCAAGATGCCATGATAACTGGGCTAGAGCTTGCTCATTCTTGATACTTAAGCACATGCAGTAGGTAATTCTAGGTAGTTCCTGTTCTTCTGTGGGTAACTCCAAGGACTGACTGAAGGTTCTTATGCTTGATTGTTCCTCGTCTTGCACAGGTAACTCTGTAAGTGGTTTCGAGTTTGGATTATTACATAGTCCCTGGTCTTGCAACAATAAGCGGGATGATCTATCAGGGTTTTGATCATTTGACGATTCATTGTCTTGCATAGGTAAATCAGATGAACCTTGGCAGGGTCTAATATATGTATTACTGTCTCTTTGTCTTTGCCTCTGGAATGATAATTGCAAAAGGCATTATCAAAACGAATTCAGGTAATGTTGCCTTCGACATACGAGTATACTATACAGTTGTTGCACTGTAGGATATAAAAGACAAGAAGGATAGAATTGACTTTAATCAACTGCATTATTTCTTAAAGAACTGTTTTTCAACCATCTGTGAAACTCAACTACATGTCACATATTGAAAACTGATGTTTATTACTGCCAGAGAATGCTCTACTGCATTATAGTCAGAAAGATAATAAGATTGTGTGTCTTTTTCACATTATATACTAATTAGAATTTATAAATGTTTAACATTTTTTTGAAATTTTTTAACTGATCCGAGTGACCTTTTATTTCGGGCTACATGTCCACTTTACATTTCTCATTGCCGCCTGTACAAAACATATGAAAAAGAGGACCATGCTGGGTTTGGATTGCTTGTCTGATATAACTTTCATCATGAAAAGTATTAAGGTAGCTTCGGGTAATTGCCATTGACAAAAGTGTGTGGTATACTAATATGTCAAATTGATTCAATCACATTGCCTCAACAAAATTCTACTTTTGATAAGTAAGCAAAAAGTTAATTGTTGCAAAGTTTGGTTAAGAATGCCTGTCGAAATGATAAACGGTTTCTGCCACATCTGTTCAGTGTAATGGTTGGAGTCCCAAGAGTGATAGGCTGATATAGAAGCAGACAGCGTCCTTAATTATTCCCAATGCTGGAATATAATATTATTTATATCTGCTAAATTAAAAACGAGGCTTAATTGTGCTAAATTGTTGGGCTACTTCCAAGTTTAAGACCAACAACCTTATGTAATATTCATGAATACATGTGTACAATCGATAACAGGTTAGCTTGAGGAATTACTGAAATTTGATATTGCACATAAAAATTCTGAAAGCATTTTGTCAAACTAGAACTGTCTCAATGCAGACATTTACCCCCAAACCTACCCCTCCCCACCAGCACCTTGTCACTGAAGAAGCACAATTAGAGAGCGGAAATGATTTTCAAAACAAACATCTTCAGTGACCTTGACCTTTGACCCATGTAAACCAAAAACAACAATTGAATAAAGTTTCAGGGTCCTAGGTCCAACAGCTATCGAGTTAAGACATGGAAACAATTTTCAAATAAAGTTCACCTGTGAATTGACCTTTGATCCATGTGACACAAAAGCAATAGGCCACCTCCTTGGGTCATGAGCAACACTTCTTACGTTGTATATACAGTTTCAGGGTCCTAGGCCAAACAGCTTTTGAGTTTGAGCTTGGAAATGTAAAAGTCCACAGATGGACGGATTGATCGACAAGACAGACATACATAATGAAACCAGTATATACCCCTCTACTTTGTAGGTGGGGAACATAAAAAGGGTTACAATTCCCAAGTTCGCATTACTATGAAGAACACTTATGCAAAAATTCCATTAAGTCCATAAATAGACTGCCAAGATACAATTCAGGTTAAGGTAAGTCAAAACAGGACCATACTTCACCTAATATTTCACCAAGAGTTATGAAACCTATCAGTGGAGTTTGGATTTGTCCAAACTTGTTTATAATGTTTTCATTAAATCCAGCGACAGAGATATGTGCTTGAATGTAAAACCTGCAATGCCAATTCAAGGATGACTTTTATTAGTCTTTCTACATTAGCATTCAACAACTGGACTTAATTATTCAACTGTCGATCATCTACAAGAAAACCAAAGCAGACACAAAAAAACTTTCCCTCCCAAAAAACCTGTCAACATAACTTCAAATATTGCAATCACGTAAAGTGGAAAATATATCAAGGCCAATGGAGACATCATCTCCTCTAAACAACATTTTCGATAGTCATCTGCCGAAGCAGCCATACAGTCAACGTGCTCGGCAACAAATACTTAAATCATCTTCATCATCAAAATTGACTTCAGTCACTCTTCTTCCTGGTTGTTTCTGTAGACATGTAAGAAAAACAAGAAATCAGTTTCTTTTTCTTTTTTTTTTTTTTTTAGTTTGGGATGAGGATTTCTGCTGTCTCCCTTCCAAACTAGACATAATAACCCAAGCCTACAGCAGCCAATTTTTTTTTTTTTTTTTTGCTGCTATGGAACCCAGAGTTCTCCCTGGAATCTAATTCTTGAAATATTCTTAAGAGAACAATGCAGAAATATTTCTCTAAATTTTGTTAAAAATAGGTCTAGTAGTTTTAGAGATGTTTGAAATAAAAGTTAAAGGAAGGTTAATTGAATGCACACAAGGCAACAACATAAGTTCAATTGCAGTCAAGGAACTAAAAATGACTCATCTGCATATCTTACATACAGGCAGATGTTGTGAGACCAACTTACCCCTTAAACTATGTCAATTTAAGCATTTCCTTTATACATATACATTTTGACATTACCTTATTTTAAACATTATGTATGAAAATGAGACTTTGTCTTCATTGAACTTTCCAATGTAATCTACTCCATCAAAATATTCTTCCTTGTTATATTTCATTACTCTCTTCAAACTGAACAAGTCTAAAAATACCTTTTTCTATTGCTTTGTGTAATGTTTTCAGTACTTTTCCTGCAAGGGGTCCTGCATGGCTCAGTGGCAGAGTGCAGAGCTCATATCCTGGAGACCCATGGTTCGATCCTCACTTGAGGCACAAGGTTTTTCATAGGCGTGTCCATGGGTAAGACACTTTAGAGCCTTAGCCTAGTACTGGTGAAACCCAGGACATATATGAATAACAGGGCTGTTGCACTGATAAGACTGAAATAATGTTGAAAGCAGTGCAAAACACCATTCAATCAATCAACCAATCATAGAAAAATGTTCTTGCTAAATGTACCAGAAGTATAGTCTGTTAAGGCAAACAAGTTCACAAAAATTAAATACTTAAATAGATGAATATTCAGCTTTCCAAACAAAAGTAAAACTGAAATGTAGCATTATGGAGTGAAAATGACCTTTGGCATGAATCCATTTTTAAAGAGAGCTGTATTGACACTTTCATGAGGATGGCTTCACTCTGTATTAAACTAAAACAACTTATTTCATTGAAATATCCTCTGCCAAAAAAGAACTTTTTTGATAGAAACATATAAGATGTATTGTGTTTTGCATATACACATGGCTTTTTTGTTATTGGTCCATAATGAATTATACATTAAGTCCCCTTTACCATGACACGGCATTTCATTAAATAAAAACAAATAATGATTGTAGCTTATGACAAACAATGTAAATATGAAGTGTTATAAGATTTTGTCCATTAGTTAAAGAGGTATTATATAATCCATAATGCAAGTATACATCAAGCCCCCTTTTTCCATGACATGGCATTGTAGAAAAAAAAAGTCATGTACTTTATCAAAAAGAACCAAGATAATTGAAATGTAAGATACCTTTTCTGTCTGCAGGTATATACGTATTGGGTTGGACTTTCTCGAATCACGGTACAAGCCCACAGTGAATGCTTTATCATTTACTGTAGTAGGTAACTCATGTCCTGTATAACTCACCACCTTCGCCAGTATATCTTCCCTTCTCATATTGCCATTGGCAATGCATACACCATTTGGAAAGTATGCTTCTAAAAGGGTTTCTTTTAATGTTTCTAGATTACATTCTTTGTCAACATCTTGCACTTGCTGTCCTCCACCTTTTGCTGGGTGAACTAGGTGGAAAACACCTGCTTTATACATATGCTTCCAACCTATGTACAAACGTCTTGTTTTCTTGGCATTTCTTGAGACAGATGTACTGGTACTTTGTTTCTTTGCTTTCAGCTCTGTGAATTTCCTTACAACTGGAGACTCCAATGACTGCTATATTACAAAATTTAAGGACATAAAAAAAAAATAAAATTAAAGATAAATTTTGCAGTTTCAAGCTATAAAAGCAAAATAAAATGGACTAATTAATTAAAGTGACTTATCTACTGACCACTACAATTTTCATCAGTAAGAGTGAGAAAATGAGCAACAAGTAACACAACAGTTCTTTATCGAATTTTTGTTGATACACATGAGATGTTGTCTTGTCAAATATCCTTCACAGGTAATGGAACATCTGTGCCATATACATGTACAAACGGATGCAAAAATACAGCACTTGACACCTGATGAGTCCTGTACACGATTTCCGATAAATACTGAACAATACCCTTGTTTATCAGACATGTATGGACACCTGTGCAGTAAATACTGGAAAACATGGAAACAGACTGATAAATAATCTGAAAAAAAAAAAAAAAAAAAAAAATGATAATTAATATCTCATTGGTTTACCGCGTCTTTTCTTCTCTCGGTTAAGTGATGAAATAGACAAAATTATTTCTGTCATTTTTAAGTCAAAATTGGTGGCTTCTATTATTCGAATAAAATTCTAGATACTGCCAGTTCACAGTGATTTTATGACTAAAATTTCATCTTGCTGAGATTCAATCTAAAACAATACCTTTCAGAACATCTTTAAATAGTTGCTTCAGCCTGGCTCTATCTCCAAATGTTTCTACTCCTAACATTGCAAATTCATCTGTGGCCAATATATCAACCTCTTTAGGTACAACCTACAAAAACAAGAGGCCAAAAGGTCCCATTCAGTTTGAATGGGATACAAAAATAGAACACATAGAGACTCTATGGCTTTGGACAAGATTTTTTGCAGCTTTTCCTCTATTCCTCTAGGTAAAATGTCCCCCCTTCCCTTCACACAAAGCCACTTAAAGTTACTCTCTAACCATGTAACCATGTAATTTCAAATTCAGGAATTCATGATTTGAAACAAGACATTTTTCTCGCAATCTCCCTTGTATACCATTAATTTATTAAGTAATACAGTTTATTGTATAGTGATAAACACCCCTTTCAACAGTATTTCAGTATCACAGTGACGAATCACTTAATTATCAAAGGTTTTATCAGTACTAGGCTCTGTAGTGTCTTACCCAAAGACAATCCCAAAAAAAATTCCAGTGCTTTGGACCAGAATTGAACGTTGAACCTCCTGGTTGTAAATCATACACCTTACCACTGAACCACACAGGACCAAAAAAAAAAAAACCTTGATCGGCATGCCAAGGCTACATTTGTCATTGTCACCAAGGCAATAATTGGAAAGATTCAAGTAGCAAATTGTTGACCTGTTCTTTTACTTGTTTCATGTTTTACATGGCATACACATTTACTTCAATTCACATAATTAATCTCTGTATGGATCAACTATTGATTAAATTACAGTGTAATATCATTGTTTCAAAAATGTATAGAGTCCAGTTGTATTAAAATTACTCCAACAAATTGACATGAAATAAATGACCTCTATTTCCATTATATTACAGGCTTGAATTAATATCCAAAATTCGCTTCAGCTTGTGTCGTCGGAACTATGTGACTAATAGATTATCATGTTTTTAAAGAATACATAAAATACTTGAAATAAATATTATTTTGTTGGTTTAAATTGGTTTTAATTGGTAATCCATGGCAGATTACATTAACGATGCACTCTCTATGCAGTCTGATCTTGATCCATGCCATCCGCAATAGCTACTAATTTTAACTACGGCACTGAAAGACATACATTTAATATAATTTCCGTACCATCCGATTGTACGCTGAGATATAAATATCCACTCTCTAATTATTCTTTGCATAGAGGTCAATTTCAGGTCAACTTGTTCCAGTAATACCACTGCTGACATGTTTGATAACAATTTAACCCTTAGGCTGCTTATCGCGACCAACCGACCTTTTGCGGACAGCGTAGATCAAGATCAGACTGCACAGAACATGCAGTCTGATCTTTGGTCTACACTGTCCGATATGGAGATATCTTTCCTCCAAAAATACCTTTGAAAGAAGAAAGTTTTCGGCTTCTACTATCTACTATAAAGTTTCATTTCATTTATTCAACAGGACAAGGGTTAAGGTGGTTGCTTAATTTAAGAAGGTTGAATTGTTTCACAGCCAGAATTACTTTTGATTCAAACTATTACGTGTATCTCAAAAATCTCAGCAGGACAAGGGTTAAGGTGGTTGCTTAATTTAAGAAGGTTGAACTGTTTCACAGCCAGAATTACTTTTGATTCAAACTATTACGTGTATCTAACAAATCTGAAACAGAGTTTTCCATGACCTCTTGTTTCTTGAGTTTTAAAATCACATTTTCTGAATGACCCCCAAATTATTATTTTACCTTCTTTTATTCAAATTTTGAAGGGGGTCAAATAACACCCAAATCAGAAAGTCAAAGGAAAACCCTGTTACAAATTAAGATCTTTGATGTAAAAAATACCATTGATACAAACCCTATTTTCTTTAAACTTTGGCCAGAGATGCTCCAAGCCCAATGTCTTTAATATGTTTTTCATTTCTAAAATAAAAGTAAAGTATGTGATAATTCAGGATCCAAGTATGAATACTCTGAGGAAAACAGATTTACAGGCTTTTATATTAGTGTTACATACAGAAAGCAGTATTCGACATAGACTAAGAGGCATGTCCAATGACATTGTCTAGCAAAGCATTGGTGTGGACTAGTAGACACTGCATCGAGCTTGCCCAAATGGTCTAGTGCAGAGGCAGAGAAAGTTTTTTATTTATTTATTTTTTATTTATTTTTTCCTGCTTCGAGTAAGTAAAGGGATGGCAATCGTCGGACATGCCATTCACCGAAAAAGATTGCAGTCTTTTTTGGTGAATGGCACCGATGATACATACCTAATGATTTTTGACAAGTAAAAAATAATGAGGCAACTTGGTAATTTAAAAGAAAGAATCCCAAAGAGAACATGGATGCAGCAGTAACTAAATGTTTCAATTTTGGATGGTACCCAATATTCGAATATTCTAAACAGTAAAATGTTAAAGGACACATAAGCATGTATACGTCTAAATATTTGGACAAGCCCAGGTAGGGATACAAACCCTTTATGGAAGCAAAATGTCAAAGCTGATGCAGTTTATGAAAAAAAGAGCAAAAAAAGAGAAATAAATGGGGGCTTTTCTAGGTGTTTCGGCTGTTTCAATAAACTCTGCAGAGAAATTGAGGATGTTTTCACCGAAAGTGGAACTTTGACATAATTAAGGCTTTTACTGTGGGACATTTTAACCCCAGGATAACTTAATGGGTTCTGGGCTTATTTGTCCCAAAACCAATTCGTCCGTGGGCTTGTTCGTCCCCGGGCGTATTTGTCTTGGTTTGTTCCTCCCACATTATTGCACGCTACTATATTGACCAAATAAATGTTAAAAATCACAAGAAGATGAAAGTTAACTTATTTCTTACACCTAACAAGGGTTTGATAAAATTTACTGTACACATAGTCATGATGAAGGTTGTTTGTTCCTGGAATGTCGTTTCATAATTTGTTTTATCTCACCTTTGCAATCGGTAATGGGTGAATGGTCTGGGATTCCTCAGCCGGTCGCTTAGTCATCAATATTTTGATAATTGCATATTCAAAATTCAAAATTGTAAATTAAAAAAAAAAAAAAATAAATAAATAAAATAAAAATAAAAAAAAAAATAAAAATCGATCTGATGTCAGATGTTCCTATCAATTGCAATGTTCAGTTAGAACTCATGTATAGATCGAACTTCGAGAAAAAATGTAGTGCGAAAATCCGTTGCCAACCTTGATTCCTCCCATTACCTTTTGTCCATACCTATCTTACTAATTTTTTAATGATCTCAGTTCAAAGTTGGTGCAGTCAGTAACATGGCGGATGACTTCTTTCCATAATTACAGACTCGAGTTAGCATCATAGCTGGGAAAATTATCTTTCCTTCACACCTTTGCACATCTGTCAAAATCATTGATAGACAAAGTGTATCTGCCATTAAGACCTTTGTTTGGTAGGTAAGAATACATTACAAACAGACCTTCAACTGCTTACCCTTCACTTTGAAAAGTATTTAAAATATACGAACATACTTCCATACTCCTCACTGAAAATTTCCATAAGGGTAAAAAAAGGTTTTTCCCAATACTCCTTTGTATGTAAATATTGCAAATTATCCATGCTGTTGAATGCTACAAAAGCAGTCTCTATTTAAAAGAAAAACGTTTTCCTTGTGCCTGTAAGAACATCGATGACATAAACATGAACTGTTTTCATCTGGGTAAATATTTCAATAAAGTATGACGATCCTGGTTCGAGGAAACCTCAATATATCTGTTTATACCATGTTAAGTTCAGTTGGGACGAACAAACCCAGACGAACGAGTCCGGCCGAACTGGCTCAAGGACGAAAACGCCGTTCACACCCTAGATGACAGGTGGTGGTACTTTAAGGTTAATAAACACAGCTGGGCCGTAGTATTAGTAATGCCACACTAGAAAACATGATTCGCTCGTCAAAGACTTAAGATAAAACGACTAAAATGAACGGTAAAAGAAGAAGTTGCGCTACAATGTACAATATTTGAATATATACCGTCCTCGAACTCCGCAACGTCCATTGCCGCCATGTTTAACGGTGTAATACTACCAGTAACATCGGAACAATTCGGTCAATTCCGCAACTCCATCAACGTATGCCACGGGGTTTGCCGATTTGGGACATTTTTCCCCGGCATCTGTATAACTTTGCACCGGACGACAATACGACAATGCGAGGTTTTACTGAAAAGCTCGCATGTTTGAAAGTTAGATACATGCGAAGGTTTAGAAAAGACAAGCGAGGATTAAGAAGTAAAATCTCGCCCCTGTTATCTCGCGAGTGTTGTAAATCCTCGCATGTATATAAGTTGAATGACATGCGAGAATGTGACAAAATCTTAAAACCTCGCATGTCCAGACATGCGAGAATGTGACAAAATCTCAAAACCTCCGTAGTGTTTCCGCAGTGTTGCGCCTGCGCAAATTTGCCTAATTTACGGCAGGAGGTAGGTTAGGAAATTCGATAACTCAGCATCTCGGATATGACAAAATTTGATGTAAATGAAATTTTGATATTCTCTGCTTTACAATGATGCCAAAATCAAATCAATAGCTTAAGGGCAAAGGAAGAAATCCCTGTTGGTAGCTTAAGTCTGAGGAGCAAGTGATAAGTCGGACTCCAGCTCGCGGAAGTATACCGAAAATCCGGAAAGTCATGGCGAAGAAGGGACGATGGTACGTGCATGAGCAAGTGTGCACACGATGATCGGCCGTCGTTGCCAACATACACACGGAAACGATGGTACGTGCATGAGAACGACGGTTGGTGCATGAGCCGGCGTGTACACAGTGATCGGCCGTCGTTGCCCGCGTGCATACGGAAACGATGCTACTAACTTTTTTCCCCGAGCAGATGCACTCCTTTTTCTTTTTAATTTTGTAGCCCTGTATATGGCTACAATACTGTATTTAAATGGCAGCTTAGTACTAATTATTCAACGAGATATGCGTACAGGTTTTACCCCAACCCACCAAACCTCCCAAAATTTCGCCTGATTCTTCACCATAACTTCCATAGTTTCGGATATATTTTGACGAAACATGCACAAAAGATAGATATTAGACGTCTTAATGAAATGCATGTCTTAATATTCTTTATTTTGCATCAATTTAGTAATTAAACAGTGTAGCGCGGGCGCCAATTTGCCGAATTTCATTTTCCGGCAGAAAAAAGTCGCCGCTCTTAAATGATACCAGAATCAAATCAATTGCTTAAGAAAGAATGAAGAAAACCCCACTGCTCAAGTCTGAGGTGCAAGGGAAAACGCGTAATGTACGTTTTCGCGACCCAGCCCGCAGTGGATATCGAAATAACCTTTTTCCTGAGCAGATTCACTCCATTTTTTGTAGCCCTGTTATCAGGCTACAACGCAGTATTTAAATGGCAGCTTAGTAATTATCATTGAACGAGATATTGACAAAAGTTTTACCCCGTCCCTCTCCTAAAATATTGACCAAATCTAGCACTTCTTTCGTCGGTTTTTCGGCAATAACTTCAATATTCTTTGCCATGAAAAATTAATAAATGAGAAATTTGAAAATTCACAACATCCAATTCTTTGTTTGACTGAAACTCTAATTGTATCAAAACAATGCATCCCAAAGGTTTCAACTAATAATACAAAAAAGCTATGGTTTAATGATGAATGTAGAGAAGCTATTAAAAAACGTAAAGACAGTTTAAGACGTTTTAAACAATATCCGACAAAAATAAACTTAAATGTTTGCAAAATCATGAGAGCTAAGGCTCGGCGTACTATTAAACAAACAAAACGTTCATCTTGGAAAGAGGTCATTCCTAAAATTAATGGTAGAACTCCTATAAAAACGATCTGCAATATGCTGAGGAAAATAAATGGAAAGAACTAAAACCATGAAATACTCGCATATTACGGTAGATGACGACAATTACGAAAGTAAAGAAGTGATTGCTAACATCCTTGATAAAACTTCCAAGAAAAATCTTCTTCTGCAAACTAAGATCCACAATTTCAAGGCCACAAGCAAAATGCAGAAATGGCAGAATTGAATTTTGAAAGGGATACAATTTAAAACTACAATTTAGATTTCATTCTATCAGAAGTTGAAGTTTCTTTTTAAAATGCTCATAATTCTGCAGCAGGTGCAGACGAAGTATATTACCAATTTTTTTAACATTCACCTTGTATTTCATTACAAATTCTTTTAAATATTGTTTCATCTAATATGGGAAAAGGGCACTTTCCCGAAAAGTTGGACCAAAGCTACCCAATTCCTAAGCCAGATAAAGATCATACAAATAAAACAAATTATAATCCCAAACATTAACTAGTTATATACTTAAAACAATGGAGAGTATGATCAGTAAAAGAATACTTTTTCCGTGAATTTAATATTATATCGAAACATCAGTCAGGGTTCCGAAAAAACAAAATCACGACAGATTAATTAGCAGGATTAGGATCTTTAACAGAAATGCTTTTGTAAAGAAACAATATATAGTTGCCATGTTTTTGACCTTGAAAAAGCCTTTGAATTAGAATACGGGGAAATCTTCCCAAGTTTATTTCAAACTTTTTTATCAAATAGATGTAACTTAAGATAGGCTCTTCCTTTTCTGGTGACTATGACAAGAAAAGGGGGTTCCTCAGAGAAGTATCCTCACCTACTCTATCTAATATCAAGATCAATAATATTGCAAAATGTTTAGATGGCGATGTCAACTGTTCTTTATATGTTGATGTTTTTCTATTATACAACTCGCGCTTTGATAGGGATTATTAAGATATTTCAATACGGGTAAATGTACAAGTGATTTGTTTCATCAGTGTTACAATGTTACATACTGAAAACCATACCTTATGCATACCACACATATACATCGGCTTAATCTAAAATGGTGATCCCTAGTTAACTTTGAGTGGTATATGTTACAAGTCCAAAGATATGAAAACAATTGAAACTAACCTTCAAAGTAGCCTAATTTAAACAAAATTGAAAAATGGACTGTGGAAAAATGGTGTTAAATTTTCCAAGACAGAAACAAACTGTATACACTTCTGCCAAGTGCAGGGGTCCTGCGTGGCTCAGTGGTAAAGTGTAGGACTCGTGACCTAGAGATTCGAGCCTCACTAGATCCACTGAGATTTTCGTGGGAGTGTCCTTGGGCAAGACACTTCATAGCCTTGCCCCAGTACTGGTGAAACCTAGGAATTACATGAATATGTGACATGTCGCCGTGATATGACTGAAATAATGTTGAAAGCGGCGTAAAACACCAATCAATCAGTCTGTCAAGAGCACAGGTTGCACTTGGATCCATCTTTAAAAATATGTAACAGTCCAAACCCAATATAGACCAGGCAAAATTTTTAGGAGTTATATTTGACAAAAAAAAAAAAAAAAAAAAAATTCTTTCATTCCACATACCAATGCTTTGAAAGTGAAATGCCAAAAAGCACTACATGCTAAAAAAGTAGTTTCCCACTCTGACTGGGGAGGTGATAAGAAAACTATTCTAAATCTATACAGATCTTTATTGCGTTCAAAACTGGACTATGGATGCATTAACTGTGGCTCTGCACCTAAAAGCTATCTAAAAAAGTTGGACAGTATTCATCATCAGGGTCTTCGGTTAGCTTTGGGAGATTTCTGTACGTCACCTGTTGAAAGTTGTATTCAGAGGCCCAGGAGCCATCCTTTTATGATAGAAGGAGAAACCTATCCTTACAGTAGGTAGTTAAAGTGGCTTCAAATACAAAGAACCCTGTTTACAATGATGTTTATATAAACGAACAGACAGAATGCTCTTTCAAAATAAACCAAATGTTATTAAACCAATTGGCCCTCTTATTATTGAATCTAACATAAATATAAAGAATATTAAGCCTTTTAAACTTTCTGTAAGAGCCATGGACCAAAGATCCACCAAATATAATTTTTGGTCTAAATGTAAGTAAAAAATCTGTTACAAACCAATTATTTTATCAAAATATTTTTAGAAATCAAATCACAAAAAAAAGATTACATGACAATTTATACTGATGGCTCGAAACAAGGTAATAAAGTCGGTTGCGCTTTAGTACACAAACAAAAAACCGCCAAACTAAGACTACCAGACCATACTTCTATTTTTTCAGCGGAAACTGTAGCTTTAAACTGTAGCTCTCTGTTCTGTAGAAAACATAAACAACAAAAAATTCTTTTTTTTTTTCTTAATCTATGACAGTTCCACAATCTATGAAGCATCCTGATAATCCAAATCCATTGATTCAACAATTTTTCAGAAAATGTTTATTTAAGTAGATCAAAGACGATAATATTCTGCTGGATATGCAGCCATATTAGTAAAAGAGGTAATGAAATAGCTGGTAAAGAGGCAGAAGATGCAATAAATATGGACATAGCCAACATAAAAACTCCTTATATTGACAAAAACAACAAGTAAACGAGTACATCAAGTCTGGATGTCAAAATAAATGGAAATAATGTTTCAACAACAAACTGTTAGCAATTAAACAAAATTTTTATGATAAATATGAGTTTTATTGTGACCGAAAAAGTCAAGTGGTTTTAACAATATGTCGTATAGTCAGTCACTCAACGTTCCCACCTATACATCTTTTGAATAATGAGAGAGCACCTCAATGTATAGATTGTAATGAACCTTTAATAATAAAACCTGTTTTATTGCACTGTAATATTTATGACCGTGTACGGTCAAAATATTTAAATATTAACAGTTTACAAAATTTATTTTCAAAAATATAACCACGTAACATTTTAGAATATCTGAAAGATATAGATTTTCATAATAAATATAAAACGCGCTGGATGACATTGCAATAAGGATTGCCTTGTTGCTGCGTCAACTGTCACTAACATTGATAATTTGATATAACAGACCATTTTCACATTTATCAGCTATATTTGTAAGTTCTTATTCATAATGTCCGTTTAACTTTAAATTAGCATTTAGTTCTTTCGTTTTGATACATTACCTTTCATGTCCGCTAAATGACCATAGCTGTCGATGCGCCATGGAATACCATTTAAAGAAAATCACCTCTATAGTCAAATACATAATCGATACATTCTGAGCTTCGGTCTTGTGTTCTGCCGTTGCATGATGATAAAACGTAGTTCCATCGGTGGCTATTTTGGATTTTCTGGCAACTTTGTATACGTTGGATTTAATGTTCTTGAAAACCAGAGGTCGGCTGCCACATGTAAGACTTAGGATGTTTAAAAAACCATACACTTGGGATTTTGTAATCGGTCTTTGCTTTCTCCAGGGCTCGGAAAGCTCGGAGAAGATAATCCTGGTATTTTGCTGATCAGGTGAAGATACAAGACGCGTATTTGACATTACTCTGTCCCCTGATCTCTTTGGGGTTGGGTTTCTACAGCTCTTAAACTTTATAGCGGTTCAGAAAATATCAACATCTTTTAAATTTAGATAAATAACTTATAAGCCATAACATTTATTTATTTTTTTCTATTTGAAATTTCAAATGGTTGTGTGTGTTTCTGATACACCTTGGCAGAAACATTATAGATAGTGTCAAAAGCTAGTATTTTCTATTTATCCTAATTTTATTTGTGACTGCAGGAGTAATGAATGAATGAATGGAGTTTTATGGCCCGTCGACAGCTGAGGTCATATTGGGCGCATATACGAAGGTGAAAAGCGATACTGTAAAGTATTGATTTAGGAATGTATAAAACTATATTGGTAAAAAGTAAAAGGTACGCATAAGTGACGTTTAACGGATAAAAATAATAACAGAAAGGCCAAAAAAGCCCTTAAAACGAGTTAAGTTAGAATGTAACAAGGAAGATAAAACATTAAATTTTTCTGAAAAGATTTGCCTCTTTGAGGTATTCAAGTAATGATTCAATCTTCACAGTAACAAATAAAAGACTCGTGTTGTCTACTTTGTAGTATTTATCGCATATTTGCGCTAAGTCAACGCACTCAGTTAATATATGCTTCACGGTGAGAGGAGTAGAGCACGGGATGCATTGCGGCGCCTCCTCTCCTTTTAGGAGATAGGAGTGCGTAAGATGCGTATGACCGATACGCAAACGGGCCAAAACAATTTCTTAGCGGCGACAAGTCCTTGCGCCTGGCAGCCATTCTCCAAGAGTTGGCTTAATACAGAAAAGTTTATTTTGATGATTTAGTGGGTCGTTCCACGAAGTATCCCATAGAGACTGAATAAAAGTATTAATTGAAGGTTTAAAATCGGTAAAAGGGACTTTAAAAGGTAAAATATCAAGTGATAATGCCTCCTTGGCAGCTCTATCTGCCTCTTCATTACCACTGATACCATTGTGGCTGGGGAGCCAACAGAAAACAATGTCAGTAGTTCCGCAGATGTCAGAGAGCTTATCTAAAAGATTAACAATAATTGCGTTATCAGTCTTCTCATGCTCAAATGCTTGCATGGCAGAAAGTGAATCGATAAAAATGATGTAGCGCAAGTAACCGTCTTCCTTTATATGATCAAGAGCAAGGTCTATAGCTTTTAGCTCTGTAGAAAAAATTGAAGACTTATCTGGAAGACGAAACTGGTATAGTTCGCCGTAAGGCACAGCAGCCGCGGCAACCCTGTCACCTTCTTTCGAACCATCTGTATAAATGTGTTCATAATTGTAATACTGTCTTTTTATTTCTAGATATTTGATTTTAAATATAGTAGGATCTGTTGTTGACTTTCTGTATGATGCTAGATCATAGACAAATGTCGGTCAGTTGGAAGTCCATAAAGCACATCTGTAATCTTCTGCTCCGCTATGTCATCAAGGTCCAAGCCAAGACTTCGGATATCAGCTTCACACCGGAGACTGAAAGGAGGTATTACATGTTCTTTCTTTAAAAAATCGGCTTTATACAGAGGTTCAAATACAACTTTATGAGTAGGATTTTCAGGGTTTGACTTCAGTTTTAAATAGTACTGCACTGACAGTTTCTTTCGCCTAAGATTTAAGGAAGGCTCGTTTGCTTCTGCATACAGACTATTTATTGGAGAAGTCTTAAATGCGCCCAGTACAAGACGCAAGCCTTGATTATGAATAGCATCAAGTTTGCGCAAGTATGACTGACGTGCCGATCCGTACACTGCGCAACCGTGATCCAACTTTGATCTTACAAGCGACCTATAAAGTCGCAATAACACTTTTTTATCTGATCCCCAGTCCATACTGGAGAGTACACGTAAAAGATTGAGAGTTTTCTGACATTAATTGCTCAAGTAATTGATGTGAGGAATGAACGACAGCTTGGAATCAAATAAAAGGCCTAGAAATTTGAACTCTTGGACGACTTCTATACGAACACCATCTAATGTAAGGTCTGGGTCGAGATGAAATTTTCTTGAATTACAAAAATGCATACACTTAGTTTTTGTTTTGGAAAACTTAAAACAATTTTCTTCAGACCATTTGCTTAAATTGTTCAGGACCTGCTGGAGCTGTCTCTCAATACAATGCATGTGTTTTGACCTGTAGCAAATGCAGAAGTCGTCGACATAAAGAAAACATTCCACACCAGGACATACAGATTTGATTATATTGTTAATCTTTACACTAAAGAGTGTAACTGAAAGAATACATCCCTGGGGAACGCCCATCTCTTGTTCATGGGGGTTAGAAAAAGTATTACCGACTCTGACTCTAAACTGCCGCTCATTTAAAAACGCTGAGATGAAATAAGCAAGGCGACCTCGAATACCGAAATCATATAGGTCATTCATAATTCCATACTTCCATATTGTATCGTAGGAACTTTCGAGATAAAAAAAACACTGAGACAATATGTTCTTTCTTAATGAAGCCTTCACGTATGAATGTCTCAAAACGAACTAAATGATCAAGAGTGCCTGTTTGTTTACGAAATCCGCTCTGAGCGGTTGCTGTTAATTTGTTTTTCTCTAAAAACCAAACAAGACGGTCATTCACCATTCTTTCCACGGTTTTACAAATGCAACTTGTCAAGGCTATAGGGCGATAGTTTGCTGGATTAGAAGAATCTTTTTCCGGTTTGGGTATTGGTATTACAATGGCTTCCTTCCATGAATCGGGAAGAATACCTGTCTGCCAAACCTGATTAAATATATTGAGTAAACAATCTAGGGAACGATATGGCAAATGCTTTAAAAACTGATAATGAATGTCGTCACATACAACAGCAGTATCGTGGTATTTCTTTAACGCTTTCTTCAGTTCTTTTAAAGAGAAGTCCTTATTGTATAGCTCCGCGTTATTCGATTTGAAATTTAGCTTAGTGTTTTCTTTAATGTTTTGAAATTTTCGGAAATTTGAAGAATAATTCGAAGAGGAGGATTTTTCTGCAAAGGTTTCAGCCAAAGCATTGGCAATATCGGTTTTGGAAGTGATGGCATCATCATCAGCATTTAAGTGACCAACATTTTGATATGAGTTTTTTCCATTAATTTTACGAACCATATCCCATGTCTTTTTGACAGACGATCTAGAGTTCAATCTAGATACGTACTGTCTCCAAGACGTTCGTTTACTTTGTTTTATTGTCCGTCGTGCTTTCGCACGTGCAATTTTAAATGTTGTAAGATTCTCCTGAGTCGGTCTCAGATTGAAATTTCTGAGAATACGTTTACGCTCTGCTATAGCTTTCTTGCAGTCATCATTAAACCGTGGTTTGCTTGGACGCTTTGGATTTGTCGTGGTTCTAGGAATTGATTTCTCTGCGGCAGAGTAAACTAAGGAAGTAAAAAGTTCTGCAGGATTTTTACAGTTTTCAAAAGCATTTTGATGGATTGATTGTTCGCAGTATATTTTGAATTGTTCCCAATTCGCTCTACGAAACTTCCAGCGTTCTGTCCGTTGCTGCATGGAAGGTCCCATTTCCGGTACTAGAATCGGGAAATGATCGCTTCCATGAAGGTCGTCATCAACCTTCCAAAGGAAGTCAGAAGCAACTTCAGGACTGCATATAGTCAAATCTAGAGATGAATATGAGCCAGAGGCAGGATGTAGGTATGTGTGAGTTTTATCATTCAAGAGACAGAGGTCATGCTTGGAAATAAAATCTTCCATTTGGCGACCTTTAACATTTGTGTCTCTACAACACCATAAGGTACTATGGGCATTAAATCGCCCAATAAAATGAAAGGCTTAGGAAGCTGGTCAATCAGCTGATCTAGTTTAGTAGAATCTATAGGCATACTTGGCGGCAAATATATGGAACATATCGTTATCGTTTTATTTAAAGAAATGCTAACAGCTGTTGCTTGCAAAGTAGTACTGATATTATCAATGCGATGAGGAATAGAGTTATTCACTACTACTGCAACTCCTCCACGAGCTCTATCACCTCCATTGGAGTTTGACTGGTAAATAGAGTGATGTTTCAGAGATGCTTTGCTATTGTCTGTAAAAAAGGTTTCCTGTAAACATATTGCCACTGGTTTTTATATTTATTGATTAACATAGATAATTCTTCAGCATTTGGCTGAAAAACCACGACAATTCCATTGCAAAACCTTGTTAGTTATACTTAAGGATAAAAAGAGTAGAACAACATTTAGGAAAGGAAGTATGAAATGATTCATTGTTGTAATGGTAATCTGGTGATTTTACCTTGCTTTGCATTTGCAACTTCATTGTGTGCCTCCATGTCTTCATCAAGACACCGGAAGCGGTTAAACTTTTGTATTTCATCATCGGATCCTTTTGCAAATCGATCCAATTTCTTTGGCGATTTGTTGCGACTTGATGCTTGACTCGAAATTCTATTTCCTTTGGAACTTTCAGTTGGTTTCTGTGTTTTCTTACTAGTAGACTCTGGTTTCGTCTGACTAACTGTTTGTACTGCAACATCGATAGTTTGTGTCTGAGCGTCTTTCACTTCTTTTGGTGTGTACGTATTCGATTTAGTAACTGCAGAATACAGGTTTGCTAGATTTTGTCGACTGTCTACAATTTTTCTTGCTTCTGGAAACGAGAGACTTTCTCTGTGCTTGATTGTAACGATTTCTTTCTCTCGTTTCCACACTGGACATGTTCGGGAAGTGGCCACATGTTCACCACCACAATTTGCGCGTTTAACAGTATTTTTGCAATTTGCTGTGTCGTGAGTGTGAGCCAGTTCACCGCAATGTCTACAGAGACTTTCTGAACTAGCTTTCGTATATTTACGTTCGTGATGCCCGTATTTGTAGCATGTGTAACATTGAAGCGGGTTAGGAATATACATGCCCACACCTACATTCAAATAGCCAACTTTCAAGGTTTTCGGTAAGATTGCAGAATTAAAGGTAAGGACAATCGTGTTGGTCTCTCGCTTCATTCCGTCTCTATACACTGTAATGCGTCTTGCGGCCGTAACATGTTGTTTGGAGAGTTCCTGTACAATTTCATTTTCCGATACACCTGCAAGATCTTGGCATCGAATGAGTCCTCGTGTGGTATTTAAACTTCCGTGCGGAGAACATTTAGCAGGGATCTGGAAGAAGTGCTTTATTTTCATCTGGTTTTCTGCATGTTTAGGTTTCTCTACTTTAATTAACAGTGAACCAGAAGAAAGCTTTTTCACTGACTTAGGTTCTCCAGCAACTGACAACAAAACCTTTTGAATTACAAAAGGAGAAAGTTTACTAAGAGGCTGGTCAGGAACAGTTGATTCTATCAGTAAAAAGCGAGGAAAAGGAGAGGTTGATTGAGTGGTTTCAGAGTCGGCATCAAGTTGGTCGCGTGTCCGGTTTTTGTTTTGTGGATCCATGATTGTAAGTGAAGTGTTCATCATCTATTACCCTACCCACCGTGGAGTCCAACAAGGGGATATGGCCAATGGAGCGGGTATCCAGCTCCCCATACCAGGGTTACACAGATGGTATACTCAGATGCCCTGAATAAGTCGGAGCGACAAGGAAAGAACATGGGTAGTCCCCCAGATCAGGGATTTGCCATGGCAGTCAAAGTCCCAACGAAAAATCCACAACACCCAATTAGCCTATAAGCCTATATAAGACCAGGACTTTAAAAGTACATACTAAAGGGAAAGGTAGAAAGGGCACTTTTCAAGCGAACATAAAATATGGGTTAAACGCATTAGATTGTTCCTCCAAGAATGGAGACCAAACTAGTTATGTAAGTAAAAGAGGGAAAAGTATCAATATTCCAAGTCTGCTCAATAATCAGAAAATTTTTGGTTTCAAGGTGTATCGCGGGATGCAAGCAGGAAAGAGGCATCTATACCCAGGATACAGATGTCCTCCCTCGGTACAGCTCCCCCAACACAATACATTTATACATAAAATACGCCCAATCCTAAAACGACCAGCCGATTGCACTAGACCGGGCCCATCTAGGCTCTCGTTTACACAGAAGCCGAGGCCAAAGCAGTGTGTTAAAGAGCTGGAGATCCCTGGGCTCCCATCAACTACCAGGACCCTCTTTTCCTGCTTTCGAGTCTCCACCCACGGCAAACAGGCGGGTCCATTTGGTGGGGTCTTACCACTACCTCAGGACGGCAGCTGGACAATTTCTATCCTCCCGCCCAGCTGGGGCGGACTGCAGGAGTTTGCAACCGCACACATTATTCCTTCAAGCCACATTCACTTGATTTTTTTAAAAACCATTCCTTACTAATTTTAATGTTAATGTTAATTAATGTTTTGTTTTAGCTTACTGTCTCTTTGATAATGAATTTCCATATTATCTCCCAAACCACATTGGTCCTCCTCTTTAAGGTGTCACGTTTAACAAAACATTTCCTTTACTGCTTGCCAACCTGTCTACAGAAATGCGCCCCCAGCCGGACGGGGGGTAGAATACGCCGGCTGCCAGTCCTGCAGAGTGGTAAGACCCCACCAATGGACCCGCCTGTTTGCCGTGGGTGGAGACTCGTAAGCCGGAAAAGAGGGTCCTGGTAGTTGAGGGGAGCCCAGGGATCTCCAGCTCTTCAACACACTGCTTCGGCCTCGGCTTCGGTCTAAACGAGAGCCTAGATGGGCCCGGTCTAATGCAATCGGCTGGTCGTTTTTAGATTTGGGCAAATTGAACCTTTTTCAATATGTTTATACCCTCATTGGTGCGAAAAAATATCTTTTTCCGTTTGTATAAGTTGTTTTCCTGAAACTGCATGTAGTACTATACTGCTTGATTATAAACTTGTATGTATTCATACAGTATCAATTTGTCTTTTTTAACTGCATATTTTTTGTGTGTTTTAGTCCCTAGTCTAATATAGGCTCATGGGCTAATTGGGTTGTGTGGACTATGTAGTTGGGCATTCACTTGCGTGGGTGCTTCCTCATCTGGGGTTGTTGCCACGCATCTTCCTTGTCACATTGTTTAGTTTGCATTGCTCAAGTATATCATTTGGGTAACCCTGACATGCAGAGCTGGATACTCCGCTCTACTAGCCATGTCCCCTTTGTAGGACTCCATTGTGGGTGGGGGCCGCGAATGATGAATCTTAAAAAATCAATCATGGAAAACCAAACTAAAAAACGAACACGGACAGACCTTGAAAACGATCAGGCAAAAGTTGAATCGACAGGACCGTTTGCACGCTTTCTGATTATCGAATCGTTAAACTCAGAAAAACCACTAGCAAAGTTGTCCCCATTTGTAATAGAAAAGGTAATTGTTTCTTTGGCAGGCTCTCCAAAGTCTGTCAAGAAGCTGAAAAATGGCACTTTGTTAGTTGAGGTTGAAAAGGCACAACACTCAAAAAACCTACTAGGACTAAAACGATTCTTTGACATTCCTGCGAAATGCACTGCACATGAAACTTTAAATTCATCAAGAGGCATTATCAGATGTCCTGATTTGGCTGGTGTTGAGGAAGAAGAAATTGTTAATGAACTAGCAACACAGAATGTTATTGAGGCTAGACGTATTCGTGTTTTTAGGGATGGTATCCGGAAGGACACGAATACCATAGTCCTGAAGTTCAAAACAGCCATTCTTCCGAAAACGTTGAAAGTCGGGTACTTGAAGGTTCCTGTGGATCTTTATATCCCAAACCCTCTCCAGTGCTACAGATGCTTCAAGTTCGGACACCACGAAAGGCAATGCAATGCTGACGATCACTGCAAAAGATGTGGAACGAACGAAGTTGAAACTTACCATACTTATCCCTGTAGCAAACCCATGAAATGTTTAAATTGCGGTGAGGAGCACTTTTCTACATCCCGCACATGCAAAGTATGGAAGAGAGAAAAAGAAATTGTAACCGTTAAATACCGCGAAAGCCTGTCGTTTGCAGAAGCGCGGAAAATTGTTGATGCACGACAGGCACTGGGTTCGTCGTATTCCAGCATCACGAAATCCAATACAGCCAAAGCAGTGAACTTGAAAGATGCACAAACTCAAACAAATGATGCCTCAGTTCAAACAGAATCAACTCAGAAACAGACTTCTAATACTGTCAAACCACAAAAACCTGTAGTAAATAAAAAACCAGACAAGCCTGTTAGAAATACAAATCCAGCCAAATCTCCAAAAAAGGTCCTCTCAGATCGCCTTCCTAAGGGATCTGATGACGAAATTCAACAACATAATCGCTTCCAATGTCTTGATGAAGACATGGAGGCGGAAAACAGCCCTGCAGAAACTACAAATAAGCAAGGTCGAATAATCAAATTGAATAACAAGAAATGAATCAGTACATACTTCCAGTATTATATGGTATCTTCCTGACCCTTACCTTATTAATGAATAATACCATTCTGCAATGGAATTGTCGTAGCATTAAAGCTAACTATGAGGAATGAAAACTTTTAGTGAACGAACAGAAACCAGTTGCAATATCTTTACAGGAGACATTCCTGAAAGATTCCGATAAGTTCTCCTTTAAGTACCACTCCTGTTATTTAAAAAAATATGGTGGCCATGATAAAGCTTCAGGGGGAGTAGCCATCATTGTGAACAACAACGTTCCGCACCATTATATCAATCTTGACACTACTTTACAAGCTGTTGCGGTAAACACTTCCCTCAATAAGACCATAACACTGTGCTCTATTTATCTTCCACCTAGTTCGCCCATTGATGTCAAGAAACTTGATGAACTGGTAGAACAATTTCCGGCCCCTTTCATTTTAATGGGAGATTTCAATTCCCATCATACATTATGGGGATGTACAGATACAAACGATAAACGTCGAACCATTGAAAGTTTTGTCACAAAGCATAATCTTGTTTTGCTCAATGATAAGTCTTCTACGTATTTTCATCCTGCAACTGGTTCCTATTCTTCTCTTGATTTGACTCTTTGTAGTCCAGAGATTTTCACTGACTTAAATTGGAAGGTCAACGGTGACCTACATGGAAGTGATCATTTTCCTATACACGTGCCGGAGGTTGGACCGTCTATACAACAACGTCCAGAACGCTGGAGGCTACATAAAGCAAATTGGGAAAAATTCAAAATTCACTGTGAACAATCAATTTATCCCAATGCCTTTGACGAATGTGAAAATCCTGCAGAACTGTTCACTTCCTTACTTTACTCGGCTGCAGAGAAATCTATTCCTCGAACGTCGACAAAACCAAAGCACCCAAGCAAACCATGGTTTAACGACGATTGTAAGAAGGCTATAGCTGAGCGAAAATCTGTTCTCAGACAATTCAATCTGAGACCTACACAGGAGAATCTTGCAAAGTTCAAAATTGCGCGTGCGAGAGCGCGACGAACTATCAAACAAAGTAAACGTGAGTCTTGGCGACAGTACGTATCTAGACTGAATTCTAGATCGTCTGTCAAAAAGACATGGGAAATGATTCGAAAAATTAATGGCAAGAGTACTTCAAATAGTATTGGTCATCTTGTTACTGACGAAAGGAATTTTACTTCTAAAGAAAACATTGCTAATGTGCTGGCTGATACGTTTGCCAACAAATCTTCTTCTACAAACTACTCATCCACATTTCGAAAATTTCAAGCCGTGAAAGAGAAATCAAAATTAAACTTTAAATCCAGTAACACGGAACATTATAATAAAGACTTTACTATGAAAGAGTTAAGAAAAGCTCTTAAAAAATGCCATGATACTGCAGTTGGGTCTGATGATATCCATTACCAATTTCTCAAACACTTACCGTATACTTCCCTCCATTGTTTACTTCAAATTTTTAATCAGACTTGGAAGACAGGTGTTCTTCCAGACTCTTGGAAAGAAGCTATAGTTATACCTTTACCAAAGCCTGGTAAAGATTCTACAAACCCAAGTAATTACAGCCCTATAGCCTTAACAAGTTGTATTTGTAAAACTATGGAAAGAATGGTAAATGACCGCCTAGTTTGGTTTTTAGAGAAAAATAAACTTATTTCCACAAACCAGTGCGGATTTCATAAACAGAAAAGCACTCTTGATCACTTAGTTCGCTTCGAGACTTTTATACGTGAAGCCTTCATAAAGAAAGAACATGTTGTTTCTGTCTTTTTTGATTTAGAAAGTGCTTACGATACCACCTGGAAGTATGGGATTATGAACGACCTTTATGATTTCGGTATTCGAGGTCGCCTTGCTTATTTCATTTCTACTTTTTTAGATGAACGTCAGTTTAGAGTCCGGGTTGGAAATACATTGTCCAGCCCACACGAACAGGAAATGGGCGTTCCCCAGGGAAGCATCCTTTCAGTTACACTTTTTAGTGTTAAAATTAACAACATCGTTAAATCTGTTTGCCCTGGAGTAGAATGCTTTCTGTACGTTGACGACTGCTGCATTTGCTATCGGTCAAAGCATATGCATACGATTGAAAGACAGCTTCAACAGGTCTTGAATAATTTAAGCAGGTGGTCAAACGAAAACGGTTTCAAATTTTCGAAAACCAAGACCAAATGTATGCATTTCTGCCAGTCGAGGAAGTTTCATCTCGACCCGGAGGTGACATTAGATGATGTTCGTATAGAAGTTGTCCCAGAGTTCAAGTTCTTAGGTCTTTTATTCGATTCTAAACTCACGTTCATCCCACATATTAATTATTTGAGCAATAAATGCCAAAAAACTCTGAATCTTTTACGTGTTGTTTCCAGTATGGACTGGGGAGCCGACAAAAAAGTCCTTTTGAGACTTTATAGAACACTCGTCCGTTCAAAGTTAGATTACGGCTGCATTGTATATGGCTCAGCGCGGAAATCGTACCTTCGGAAATTGGATTCTATCCATAACCAAGGTTTACGCTTAGCACTTGGCGCCTTTAGAACATCTCCTATCAATAGTTTGTATGCAGAGGCAAATGAACCATCTTTAAATTTACGCAGGAAGAAACTTTCCTTGCAATATTACTTAAAATTAAAGTCAAATCCAACCAACCCCACGCATAAAGCAGTATTTAAACCACTGTACAAGGATGAATTTCGAAAGAGAGAAAAAGTAATACCACCTTTTAGTTTGCGCTGTGAAGCGGATATGAACTGTCTTGATTGCGATCTGGAGGATGTAGCACAACATAAAATTTCTGAAGTTCCTTTATGGACTTCTAAAAGTCCAACCTACATATATAATCTTACTTCAGACAAGAAAGCTACGACAGATCCTATGATATTTAAAAATAAATTCCTTGAAATAAAAGAACAATACTGCCTTCACGAAGAGATATATACTGATGGTTCTAAAGATGGAGACAAAGTTGCTGCAGCTGCCGTGCTCGATGGCGAGTTATATCAGTTTCGGCTTCCTAATAATTCTTCTATTTTTTCTGCGGAGTTAAAAGCAATCGACCTTGCTCTCAACCATATTCAACAAGACGCTTACTGGCGCTATATTATCTTTGTAGATTCTTTATCTGCCATGCAAGCACTTGAGGGTGAGAAAACAGACAACCCATTAATAGTCATTCTCCTTGAAAAATTATCAGGAATCTGTGAAAAAGCCGATATTGTTTTCTGTTGGCTCCCTAGCCATATTGGTATCAGTGGCAATGAAGAGGCAGATAAAGCTGCCAAGGAGGCATTGTCACTGGAAGTTTTACCTTTTAAAGTTCCTTTTAACGATTTTAAACCATTGATTAATGATTTTATCCGAAACTTATGGCAGCAATCCTGGAATGACCCAGCTAACAAAGATAACAAGTTGTTTACAGTGAAACCGACACTTGGCGAGTGGCTTCCAGGGTTGCGGACAAGTCGCCGTGAAGAAATTATTTTGGCCCGTCTTCGCATTGGTCATACATACATGACACACTCGTACCTCCTCAAAGGAGAAGAAGCACCCCAATGTATTTCCTGCAATGCACCTCTTACTGTTAAACACATACTTGTAGACTGTATAGACCTTGCACCTACAAGAGACAGGTTTTTTCATGTTGATATTATGAGCAATTTATTTGATACTGTAAAGTTAGAGTTTATTTTTGACTTTTTGAAAGAGGTAAATCTCTATAAAAAGATATGATTTTAGGTCCTATTGACCATCTGTATTCTTAGACTTTGTCACTAGTCCTGTTTATCCTTTTAGTGTTTACACAGCTGATATTTTAAGCCTTGTCCGTAACATTACAGTTTGCTGAATTAAATGCGCTGCGTTAGTGGTTAGTGCGCCCAAAATGACCTTTGCTGTCGACGGGCCATAAAACTCCATTCATTCATTCATTCATTCTACAGAAATGCAGAGGTTTTCATTCTTCTTTATCATCTTTGATTTGAAATACCATGGCTGTGAAGTGGCATTGCTTTGAAAAGATGACAAACGTGTTGGCATTTATCGGCAGAATCCACAAGTCGACAGGGTACATGTATCTAGATGGTAAGTTGAACACAAAATTTAAAGCTCTGAACCCAGAGCTCTAGTGCCATTTTACGGGCGATTTTTATTAAAATCAATCTGAACAGCAAAGATTGTGCAGTCTGATCACAGATTTACAACAAAATTTTCCACAGATATTCTGTCCTGGCTACCTCATGGTTAAGTCAGTTGTGAAAAAAGTGGTTATCATGGTTGCATAAGTATGTGATGGCTTACTTGGTATAATGCATTACGGAGATGCATTAAGCCTCCTATTGACAGAGACTTCAGTCTCGGTTTTTTTCCCTCAACGTCATCTTCAAACACCACCTCTACACAATAGTAATGGTTGTGTAAATATCAGAGTAAGCTGTTAGGGAAGAATTAAACAAGTTTGATACTGCATTTGTACTTTTGCTTGCATATGGATATTATTATATAAGGTTATCTATGATTCTTGCCATCTCCCATTGCCACTCTGCACTTGTTCAACGCTCTTCTCCCTTAATCCTTAGCATGCCTCCCTTAACTTCGGTTGCTTTTGTGGCTAGAGAAGATCAAGATCAGACTGCACTGAATGACAGTCTGATTTTTGTTATATACTACTAACATGCTAGGACATTTGGGATGGACAACATAGAAATTTCAAATGTCAAACTTAAAACGTTTCGTTTTCTCAATCAAGCTCGGTTGCTTTATAAGTATCAATACTGTAAAAGAGTAATTTTGTCATAGTTAAACTGTTAATATCAATTTATTTTTTCGTTCTTCTGTTGTCATCTTTGCTCATTTTTTTTTCAAAATAGGATGAAGAACATTACAGTCCATCAAGTTTGTTCTGTCGGTATGCACCATTCGGGCGTCAAGCAGTTTGAGGTCGATCATGTGTACTCCTTTGCGAGAGAACCGGACAATCGGAGAGTCAATAATTGCCATTGCCGTTTATTCAGATGAGGCTTTAAAATGTTGCACTTTCGTCGGGAAGGGTATTGTATTTGCAAAAGGTCCTATCCATCTCAGGGCTAAATTTGATGCAGAAAAGATTTCACGATTTAGGGGCCCATGCAAAAATTGTAGCTTTTGGCTGAAATACAGTGAAGATGACTATGAGAAACTACAGCCATTGCTGCATGGTGTATATATGCATAGAATGTATTGAGTTTTGCAATAATTTTCTATATCAAGATGACAGTACTCTTGTGTTAATAGTTCAAAATACTGTTTGTTACATTTCTTTTTTGATGTATGGTGTCACTTAACAACATGAAAGCCAAAAGGGCTGTTGTTCGGTTCATTGGTCTGGAAATAGAGCTTACTTGGAAACAGACGTGTCTAGAAAAACGACACCTGACTCTATGTGGAATCCAAATATAGAACATGAATGCCTGTTACAACCACCCCGTTTCTAATGAGAAGCGACGTCATATACATGTTAAGTAATCAGAAAACCGTCTTTACTTTAGCAAACCCCTTTTATTCTGTATATGCTTTGGTACTTACTAAATGGACTTGTTGATGCGATTTAAACAAAAAAAGGAAAATGCAGTATTACGATATGTTTTACTTTACATTGCTCGCAGATCTGGTATGAGATAAGAGGACAAAGAAGAAGAAGAAAGAACCATTGGCAGCCACAGCCCATGACATTGCTCCAAATCTGTATTCCAGCAATGTATGCGTAAGTAGTGTGAAACCAGCTGGATATGCATCTTTTAAATTTCAGTCAACTTACCTCACTTGAAATCCAAAGCCTCAGCCTCCTACTCTTGTTTTCCCTCTCCAAAGTTTGGCAACTATCAGTTCAACTGTAGCAAATTGATCCCCGAGGATCAGCACGTTATTTCTCGGTGAGTATTGTTAATCCCCGATTGTCAGTGTCACGTTCGTTGGAATGCTTTATCGTATAAAGTCTGTAACATGTGACAATTTAAATTACAGTACCTCTGTTCCTTCCATCACAAATGTGCTAGCAGCTTCCTCAAGTCCAAGTATGGCTTCTGTTTCCACATTCCCCTGCCTAACATCTGTGCAACATATGCCATAGGTAAATAGTATTCTCTCAACTTCAGAAATAGCGAGCATATCCTCGGCTTCGCATGTAGTCCCTGTTTCACCAATTTGCAGCTTACTTTCTGCTCAGCATCTCAGCTGAACTTCCAAGGAGACCACCCATACCTCCTGTTGCTCGTGAGAAAAGTAGTCAGTGGCTTGGAAAGAAAGTTGTGTCAGTACTGGTGTAAGAAAGCTTGGAAACACATGCGCAGGTGCACTTACCGCCGTGACATGACCTTAACTGTTTAAAATGGCGTTAAATTCCAATAAAAATGAACCATGCTTCCTTTGCCTCAGCCTCTAGAGTGGGTTCCCCTTTCTTTGATACATCTTATGACTCTTCCTTCTGTATTATATGATACTATAGACCCAAACCTTGATAGTGGTTAGTCACCAAATCCGGTTTTTCTTCCATCAGCTCCTATGTCGTCCCCTCACATTCATAACAAACATACAGGTTTTAATGATGTGTGGCAATCCCCTTTTTGGGATTCAAACGAGAATGCAGCTTCATTACCTGCCGGTTCCATCATATGAGCAATGCACTGTGACAAAGGGGATTAATGCGTTTGCAAACACTGACTTTTTACGAATTCCTCTCTCACTGCTAAACATTGTTTCTACGATATTTATGTGAGAAAGAAGCTACTAGCTTCAAAAGAGCGTTGCATGTATCACTGGATAAAAAAACTGCAGAAAGACATGGATGATTGCATCAGTGGCCGTGATATGACTTCAGTTATATTGGAAATGGCGTTAAACAAAAAGAAACAAACAAAACAATATTGTCTCTTTGCAGGTTATGCTTAACACAAGCTGGGACAAGAACACTGGATTCCATTGAGCCTTGGCTGAGAAGATGTCCTCTGCTGATTTACTATGAAAAGACTCACAAATAAATAATTTTTGTTAATAGTCCCAAAATTTAGTTAAAATAACATAAATATTGATGAAAATTTTTGTAATTATATATGTCGGCTGTTTTCGAAGAAAATATTGAGATTATCATAGCCCCAGGCCGGTAGTTGTTTGCCGTATCATTATCATTCATGAACTCAAATTCTTCATATATCTCATTTACTACCGAATATTTAGAAATATATTCTTCAAACTTCGTAGCTATCCAAAGGAGTACTATACCAGAATGGCTGGTAACTATCAACACAATTTTGACATAGATACACCCCTTTTTCAACATAATGTTTTACTGAAAAAGCACCTGTTGGCACTCTCACGCGGTACCCTCGTTTAATTATTGCCTTAGTAAAAGTTGAATTGTTCTTTAATCCACTTAAAACAGTACAGAGTGATCCGGAATATATGATACTACTTTGATCGTTCATAAAATTACCAAAATTTTAGCATTTGGGCCGAAAAAAATATACCATCTTAATCGTCCGACTTTAAAATTTACCATGAACTCAAAAGTTACAGGAAAACGTTAACTTAATATGAATTTGTGAGGTCTAGTATGTCAAGTTGTTCACTTGATATGGCGACGTCAAAACTGAAGGCTGCAGAAATAGTTAAGCTGTATTTTGAGAGTCACTCTCCAGTAATGTTATACAAGCAATGTAAAAAGATATCCACAAGGTGAGAGACTTAATAAACCTCAAGTACACTGACTTTAGAAAACGTTTCTACAGCCTGGATCAGTTAAGGACCACCGACAAAACAACAGTGGAAGAGTAACGTTGCAATAGAACAAAGAGGACGTCGTGTCAAACATTTGCTATAACTATTTCTGGTTGAGTTCTATTTCTCAGTTTTGAGTTATTATTCATGTGCAAGTCTTTAACAAAACTTTAGGATCTCCAGTTTCTAATATTGTTTTGATTTTTAAGATATGCCGTCATTAGCAAAAGTGATAAAAGGCTAAAATGGTATCATGAATACACTCTGATTTAGCCTGTAATTATATAAAATGGCAGTAATTTAACTGATTTCACTCTTGTCAGGGATCGACAGTTGACAAGGGTGAAACCGGTTAGATTACTGCTGTGTTTTAAATAGGCCTTGAATGTGGTCATCTTAATTTTGTGTGTGTGTGCGTGTTTGTGTGTGTGTGTGTGTGCGTGTGTGTGTCATGATTTTAACCAATTATGTCAGGAGCCCATGCTATGCCTTTCTGCATTTTTCTTTAATTTTCGCTGACCGCTAGCTTGGCAGTTAACTTTGAAATCCCATCATCTTAGATATGCCACGGTTTATCTGTCTTTTACCGATAGGAAAGAAATGTTGCACTAGTCCAGATTCAAAGCATTCGCAGAGAACTAATTACACGTAAAAGTTGAAAATCGACAGAATTTGTCCGTCAAAGGGTACAATTCATTGTGGCAAATGGAAAAAATGCTGGTTTCTAGCATTTCCTCTTTATTCCACCATGCTTTCAAAGAGACTTTAACCTCAGTCATTCAACACCGGATTGTTTTGTAAGGGGAAACATCGGGGATCGTTACCACAAAGCAAGCCTATTAAGGCTTTCATTTGAAGAGAAATCTTGATAGCTAGTTCTTGTAAGCTTACACGATAATCCCACAGATGATGGGAAATTACATGTATAGGAATTAGAAACCAATTTCTTTAAGATTTGTTTGTGATTTGGTGGCGAATCATTACTACTTTTATAGGGATTTGAAACGATTTTCTTTACAATTTGTAAATGATTTAATTACAATTCACTGAGAATTCTAAACCAATTTGTTATGAATTTCTTCACAACTTCAAAGTGATTTCAGTATAACTTGAGGGGTAATTAGCTTACAATTTTAAAACAGTTTGTTCTGTATTTGGAATAAAATGCATTTGTGTATAGTAATTTGTCATCTCGTTTGAATTACATTACATAACATTGAAATTGTATCCAAATTACACTGTACAATTTGTTTGTGATTTGTTAGAGGCATTTGTTTCGTGATTTTTTTACTTTGGTTTTTACCAGCGGACAAAGTTACAGACTTGTCAAAGTTGAAAGATTTGCAGACTACAAATGTTGCTGAACTGACTTAAACCCTTTACCACACAATCCGGAGTTTAAACGATCCCAAGGAAAAGAACGTTAGAAAACAGTAGGAAAAGGAGAAAATGCCGGTTGCCAGCACTGTTTTCTAACCTGTCAAAAACAGTTTTCGTTACTTGTGCAACATTTGGCGTCTGCAATTGCTTTCAAGTCTTAAATTTTGTTGTAAAGTTAACCGCGATACCTGTTTCTAATAATCTTCAAGAAGACTTTTAAAAGCATTGTCGGAAATGGAGAAAATAATGATTACCAGCAGATTTTGCTAGATCCGCTGTGTTTCCTAACCTTTCAACGACCATTCCTATCATTTGAGTCATGTTGCATTTTTTTGTCTGCAGTTTTATTTTCAATTTGAACAGATAAAAATTAGTGATACTGTTAAACTTCAAATTGAAAGTTGGGTAGATTTAGGTTTGTTAGAATGTGTTTAGCTTATAATGATCATGATTATTATAACTATTATTATAACAGATGCAATCGAGATAAGGCAGGTAAAGGACTGATGTTGGAAGATGTGAAAACATTGCTACAAATGTGTGGGGGAGATTAAGAGAGAAAACAAACGGATTTTTTTTTTTTCAAAATGAGAGCAAGAAGAAAATCAGTGGAGTGGATACCTTCTGCTGTACGCGATTTGAAAAGAGAAAAGAAAATAGGCCAAAAAATGTGAAATAGATTAATCAAAAGTCTACAACACCTGGGCTCGTATTCACCAACCATTCTTAAAGAATATCCTTTTGTCCAATTCTCAAAAATTTTCTAGATTTGAAAATAACGCAACTTCTGACTGGCTAAACCAAATGGGTTAGCCAACCAGAAGTTGGAGTACTGGTAATAGAAACTCCAGGAAAGCACGGATAGGTGCACTGGCCGCCGCGATATAACTGAAATAATGTTGAAAACGGCGTTAAACACCATACAATCAATCAATCAACCAATCAGAAGTTATGTTACTTTCAAATTTAGAAAATTCTTCAGCATAAGACTAAGAATATTCTCAAGAATGGTTGATGAATACGGACCCTGGATCCGGTTTCACGAGGGAAAAATAATAAGAAACGTTCAATTTCTCAAATCTTGAGATGACGTAACGTTTCAGACTCGGCTCCAAGCCCCCGTAGCTCAGTCGGTAGCGTACAGGACTTGAAAACAGGAGGTCGCTGGTTCGATCCCCGGTTTGGACAATTTCTTTCCGAGGATTGATGATAGCCATCGCGACAGGATTAATTCCTCTCTCACCGCTGACCATTGTTTCGACGATGGTTATGTGGGAAAGCAGCCAGTGGCTTAGAAAGAATATTGTGCGGAGTACTGGTAAAAGAAACTCCAGGAAAGCATGGATAGGTGCACCGGCCGCCGTGATATAACTGAAATAATGTTGAAAACGGTGTTAAACACCATACAGTCAATCAATTCAGGCTCAACTCGGCAAAATAAACGGACTCAATTCAGTTAACAGACTTAAGGCCATTCATTTTTTTGCTGAGTTGATCCTGGAATGTAGTCAAATCAGAATTTGAGAACGCTACTAAAAGTCTGTTAATGTTATTGAAATATGTCTCGGTTAACTAAGTCAACTTAAGTTGGAAAATGAGTTCATTTGCGGCAAAAGAAGAGACTTAAGTTTTTTTCGTGAAACCGAGCCGATCAACCATTCAAGTAATTACTGCGCTCGACGTTGCTTAACTTCCTGACTTAGGTGATAGGACGAGAACCGGTGTTTTCAACGTTGTATGGCTGTAGACGTCGTATGTGGGAATTCGTAATAATTATGCGTTTTAAAAGAAACAAGCCTCGCATTGGTATTTTTGAAAGAGAAAAAGACACTTTTGTATCTGAGAAATGAAAAATGAAAACACGTATTAGTTCAATGAACAGCAGCAAGTATACGTTTACATGTAAGTAGTCTTATTTCTAAACACGGATTTAACCCTTAGGCTGCTAAGCGCGACTTATTGACCTTTTGCGGATAGTGTAGATCAAGATCAGACTTCACACGACGTGCAGTCTGATCTTGGATCTACACTGTCCGATAAGGTTATCCCCCCCCCCCCAAAAAAATCTTTGATATAGTAGCCTGTTGGTTTTCACTATCCGCTTGAGTTTCATTTCATTTATTTCGCAGGGTAAATGATAAAAAACGCGTGTGTATAGTGTAACCGGACGCATACGTACGGGCGACTGAACGATCACAATCGTTGACTGATTCTTTATTTTTATAAACACCAGACTAAATACATGAAGTTTTTAAATTTTATTCTAAGTGATTTAGTGATTTAACCTTATATAGCCAGTCTCGACTTAAGTGCACGTGCTTTGTGTGAAACACACATATCATACAGTGACTTGTCAATACCTTGGCAGTTGCATTCAGGGTACAAACAACTAAGATTCTGGTGAAGAATAGTTTTTTTTTTTTTAGAGACGTGTAGAGTAATCAAGAATCCCTATTTAAGTATAGACATGGAAATGTTTTCATAAATTGGGAATTTCGTAGAATTAGCATGAGGAGTAACATGTACATAGTGCCGAGTTTACGACGTGCTACAGTAGTTACAATTATGCGAGGCTCGGGTCACCAGAAAATGATCGAGCCATAATAAATGAATTATTGACAAAATGATAGATCTGACGCCGAGTTTGAAAACATTGAAAGCCGTGTCTGTTACATTAGTAAGGGGTCAAGCGTGGTCTTTTTTTTTTTTTTTTTTATATTATAGGCATAACTTTTCCGGTTCAGTTACCGTATTTGGATGTCTTCTAGAAATGCTTATAATGCATGATTTTGTCATTTGTTACTTTGTTTTATAGGACTGGCTGTGGAGTTGAGAGGACAAAAAACATTGCTGGAAAGAAGAAAATTCTAGTGACTAGCTTCTTCTCCTTTGCCCATGTTTTCAAAAGCATCATTTTCTCAGGGTTGTTAAAATGTGGATCATTTCATTAACCCTTCGGCTGCTAAACGCGACTCAATGACCTTCTTGGGGGACAGTGTAGATCAAGATCACAGAACGTGCAGTCTGATCTTGATCTAAACTGTCCGATAAGGAGATAGGGGAGACCGGGGCTATCTGTTACATTTTTTCGTTTTTTGTGGATAAGAAATTCAAATATCTGTATATCCAAACAATTTTTATTTTTGAACAAACCTTATCAACCGAGGCAAAATATAAACATTCATAAGAGAACAAATCTTGAAAAGGTTTCTTAGAAAATTTATTTTTTGCATCAGAATTTTCTGTAACAGTTTGCCCCACGCTTGGGGCAATGTGTTACAAGGAGCGGGGCAAAATGTTACATGAACTGCCGTAAAGAAACTTACTAAACCATTAACTCCTTACCACACGAGCATAATATAGATATGTCCATATTGAAAACATTCGCAGACGACAATTTAAATGGTAGTCAAAAAGATAAAAATATCTATAATAGGGTAGAAAACATTGTGGGAAAAGAAGAAAATGCTAGTTACCAGCATTTTCTCGTTTTCCCGCAATATTTCAAAATGCCTGTTTCTCAGGGTCTTTTAAAGTCGGGATTGTTTGGTTAAGGGTTAATTTAAAACTCGTGATAACAAAGAACTCGCAAAAAAATAAGTGTTTTTGTACAAAAACCACCGACGTCTGTTTGTATTCATTACTGGTGTTCGACAAAAGGCAAAAATCTCTTCAGATAAATTCACAGTCGGAGTCGCAATTTATACACGTGTAAACACCATTTCGCGGTACGTCTGCACACTCTTCATGGGCCCAACCCGTACATACATGGCACTTGATCCACTTTTCTCTGGGTCTGCTATTACTATACGTATCGGCACACACCAGACAATACCATTCTTCGTCAGATGAATCGCTGTCATGCACCTGTTTCCTTCTTATGGTAATTTTTTTCTTTGGTCTACAGCTTTCTCTGGTAATTTTCTTAGCGGGTTCTGAGCCTTTTTTACTTCTATTTTCTCTTGCTTTCATAACCTTCTCTAATTCCAGCTTTTCAGGGGTATCGGTAAGTATTGCTGTCTTGCGTTTCTTTGATTTCTTGGTCTGTTTTCTTGGGAGCGCTTTTGGGTGGGGTCTGATACGTTCAGGTGAGAAAGATGCTGTCGCTGCTACAATTGGATTTCATCTTGATTTTCAGGCTCTAATAGTGGGTCATCAGAAGACTCTTGTATCTTTCGTGCAAAGTTGTAGTGCGAATCAGCTCCATTACCACATAAGGCCAGGTGAATATCTCCTTTCAAGTTGACACCTTGTCGTACTGGTCCTTGTGCAATCATATTTACTCTGCCTTCAGTACATGTGTATATGATTGCTGAGACGCCCAGGGCATTGCACAATGTTGATAATAAGATATCTCCTGCATCTGTATCATACTCTTTCTCTGTAATATACCTTTGCACGTCCTGCAGCAAATCTACGTTACCTTGTGTGAAATCTTCATAGAATTTTCTGTGTTCATTAGCTTCATTGATCATTATTTCACAGAGAGCATCATGGGTGATATCCACTATCATTTCTGCTTTTAGACTTTCCCGAACGGCGTATAACAAACAGTGTCCATCACCTCTAACCGCTACAATTTCACGACCTAATCCATTAAGATATTCACTCAAAGTTTTCCATTCTCCATCAAATTGATTGTTGTTTGCATCTCTGATTTCAGGTGTTGTTTGATCCTGGTTATCATCTTGTAATGGACGCACAGTAAAACTTTCTTGTTCCATAGCAACTACGCTTATTGGCCTGTCCGTCACGTAGGATGCAGCGAACTCATAATCCTTAAAAATATCCTTATCCATTGGATGCACCCCAGAAACCTGAAACCCTCTCATGATGTTCTCAGGGCATGCAGCCCTAGCCCAACAGAGTCTTGCAATTCCAGGTATATCGTAGATTGCCATAGTTTTTCCAGGATTATTTCTCATCCACGAGTCCTGTGCGCTTGCTACATACTTTTTCAAAGGCCCAAAAACGGTCCTATCAAGAGGCTGGAGCTTGTGCGAGCAATGCGGTGGAAAGGATAGCATTACAACACCATTCTTTTTAGCATAGCCAACTGCTTGGACACTAATATGGGAATCGTGGTTGTCGAGCAACAAAAGGACCTTTCTCTCTGCAGACGGTTTCACATGCTTTACAAAATGTTCCAGAAACAAGATGAAATTATCACTGGTCATCCAACCTGATGGATGTGCGGCACCAATAGCACCAGGTGGACCGTCCCTTACAAAATGGTCGTAATATTTCACCCTCGGGAATATGAACATCGGTGGCACTGTGTTTCCGGTGGCACTAACTACACAGCACATCGTCACGTGTGCACCCCTTTCACCTGACGTTAAGGAACCAACTTTCTTCAATCCTTTAGGGGCAACGATTCCTCTAGGTTTTTGTACGGTTGAAAGCCCCGTTTCATCTACGTTCCATATGTCATGACCGGGAATCTTGTCCCGTTGTAAAACGATATCCAGTTTATTAAAGAAGTCGTTTACATTGTTCCGATTAAAGCTCGACGCTCTGGACAAACTAGTCGCTTCTGGCGTTCTGATTGATAAATCTGCATGTCGTTTCATGAAAGACGAAAACCAGTCAGGCCCTGCGCGCCTATTTTTCACCCACGAGCTTGGCATCTTGGTCTTAAAGGCACTTGCACACTCATAAGCTAGTTGGCGTACATCACTCGGAGACAAACCGAAAAGAAAAAGTTGCTGCTTTTGTCAGGTACTGAACAAGAATTACCTCTTGGACCTTGTCAAAGACAGCTAGATGACCCTTGTGACCAATTGAGACCCCTTCAACTGACCCTTCTGTTTTCGCTTGTTTGACGTAGCGGCAAAGTGTCATGGGTTTCATATTTAACTCTGATGCCACAGCTCGAATTGGTCGACTGCAATTTAACACATCCTCTATGCCCTTCCTAATCAATTCATGTGGAGTTTCTGATCTTGGACATTTTCTTTTGTAGTTTCGAACCATCCTGAGATGAAAATGACGATGATGAATTTAAATTATTATAATGGCCTGCAACACGCAAAAAGGGGCATATTACGTCTGCATAAAGTGTCGTCACGGATCAGCCCGAGCTGTCTGCGCAGGCTAATCCGAAACGACACTTTCCGTTCTAACGTGATTTTTCTGTTTCACAAAAGTCTACTGTAGCACAAATTCTAATGTAGATCTAGTCGTAAAGTGCCGTCTCGGATTAGCCTGCGCGGACTGCGCAGGCTGATCCGAGACGACACTTTACTCAAATGTCGGAATGCCCCTTTTCGTGTGTTGCAAGCCATATAGTGTTACTAACAAGGTCACTGATCTGAGCCTAATAATTGACCTAGGCTAAATACCTGCTAAAAGTTTGTAGAAAAAGGAGAATTATTCTTAACGTTTTTTTTTTCTACCAAACAGTAATTGCAATGAAATTCTATTGCACAAGAAATGACTGCTTAAAATCTGTAATGTGTCTAAATCTAACCAAGAGATTCACATGCAGTTGCGATGCTCGGATGCTAGTGCTTTAAATTGTAAGTCGAAAAGGGGCATAAATAACACAAAAATTCCCCTAGTGTTACATATGACATCACAGTGAAGGACCGGAAGTTCGTTTTGTACAGTCATTTGCGATTGTATAGCGACGTTTGGTCACCTGATAGCTCTCAAGTCACATGCTTTTGATCACTTGAGCGCTATCAAGTGACCAAACGTCGCTGTACAATCGTAAATGATCGTAAAAATAAACTTCCGGTCCTACACTTTGGTAGTGAACATATTTTCAGATTTTCGAGTAAATATCTTTATGAATATCAGAGATATTACACAGTAGAGCTATAAGGGTTTTGCAGGACGAGAACGACGTTGACGACGACGACGGAGGCAGGGCTACGACAATATCTTCATGGGTGTTTCTCTGTACACGGCCGACCTAAAACAATGCACGATATGAAATAATTGACGGGGTAAACTGTTACAGTGTAACAATATGCCCCATCTCTTTGTAACATTTTGCCCCAAACGCCTTTTTTGACTTTGTGTAAACCCCAAATCCTAAACGTGGAGGTAGTGAATATAATCTTTACATCGAATGAACTACAAATCATTTCTATACAATAAACTGTAAAGATATCCAAAATATCTTAATGGGTTACTATACTAGGCGAATTTTTCATGTATAAGTCAAAATTTACTTACGTGCAGGATTTTGTGTTTTTTTACCCTAGTTTGTTAACGTTTTAAAATTCTTCTTCGGTATCTTCCATCAGGTAAGTAAAAAAGATGGCGCTTTTACGTCATAGAAATTTTGGCGTCATCAAACGCGTCATCATTGAACTATCTCTCCTGTAACAGATTGCCCCGTGTATCATTTAGCCCCGGTCTCCCCTATCTCCCCACCCCCTCAAATATAATTTTGAAATAGCAAAGTTCGAGTTTTTACTATCGGCTTGAAAGTTTCGTTTCACTTATTTAGGCCTACTTATTTAGCAAGATAAGGGTTGAGGGTTTAATGTTCTTTTACTACATTGTATGGAAAATACTGTATCAAAAGGGACAATTGCATGCATAGACTACTTCGTTGGTTTGGAAACTAACAACTGGCTCTTCACCACCGCTCCATCCTAACATGAAATGACGTCATCAAAATGCGGGACTTAAATACTGTTTGACCACACCCACCCCGTCTCAGTAGTTGTACTTTAGACAAACCGGAACACGCGTGTTTGGTGAAACATAAAGTTCAAGTTGTTGAACTCTTGAAAAGCAATAATAATGGTCAAAATAAGTAAGTACTTGTATTGAAAATACCAAGACAACAAATTTCTGTACATAGTGTAAGAAAGGTTAAGAATAGAACATAATTTGGTTGCATGACAGTCGTTTCGACACCCAGTCATGTCGACACCTAGTCCTTTCGACACAGTTAAAGTTTCCATACCACTGCCTTATACACCGAGACAAAACAAACCACTTCACAAGACTGTGTATACCACATTTAAAGTTGTTACGAGAAAACTTAAATTGAAATTATCACTAATGCTGAGAAGGTAAAAAAAAAAAAAAAAAAATACCGGGAAAAGTAGTGCTGAACATTGCTTGTATGAATCTGAAAATACCCCCACTTTATCCTCAAAAATAGCATACCATGAGTGAATCTGACTCCCTTTTTCCTCTCAGTTCACAAGCAGTGTTCAGCATAGGATCATTAGAGAGGGAATGAATTGCATACCCAATTTCCGAGTATTGATGATAGTCATTGTGACAGAATTCATTCCCCTCTAATTGCTGGTCATTGTTTTGACAATGTTTATGTGGGAAAGCAGCCAGTGGCTTGGGAAAAAGATTGTGTGAAGCCCTATTAAAAGACTCTCTAGGAAAACATGGGTAGTTGAACTAGTCTCTCTTACAGAACAGAAATAATGCTGAAAATGGTTTTAAACAGCAAACAAACTAAGGCTGTCAAGATTTTCACTAACGAAGTTTAAAATTTTGAGTTGTTGTGACTTGCATTTTGTATTAAAATTATTTCAATCATAAAAGATGATCTGAGCTGTGAGAATGAGATATACTGGTATAGAGATCTGACGAGGACGCACCATTGCAGGATCAGCACAAAAAAATTACAGAGCATTAAAAATATGTCTAATGGGCTAACTGGTGCATCAAAAATATGCCATGGCGGAGTGAATCAGTTGGTAGAGAACGGTTTCAGCTTTATTTGCTTTGGTGTTGGAATAAAGAAAGCAAAATAAAGAACCATTTTGTTGTTGGTATCGGTGATTTTAATGTGATAAGCTTCTTCTATGATCAGGGATTTCTCTAATTTTGACCAACAGATATCTTTGTTGTAAGAATGCAGTTTGCGTTTTTGATTACGTTCTGCATCAGTTGGTTGCAGTCTGTGATCGCTGAAAAGCATCCAAGGAAAACAACTAGATCTAACCTCAGTTATTTTGGCCAACGGCCAAAACAGTTAATCCATGTAGATCGAGCCTACCTATGGGCCGAATACAGACTTGGATCATGCAGACTCGGAACACCCAGAAACCTCAACAGATAAGTCTGACCACCACCCAAAAACTTTGTGGTATAAATATGTTTTCAAAACAAATAGCTCTCAGATTGACTGACCTGGCCCCATGTTGCATTAAGATGGCCCCACTTTTTAAGCATGGTGGACAAGTGGCCTGTCTAGCTCAGAACCTTGCCAGAACACTGCCGATATACATTTTTGATTCTCTGTAGAGTATCATTACATTCATACTATTGAACTATAATAATGATTTAACATTTTAACTCATTACTAAAAGACAAAATTTTAAACTAAGACTAGTCCAAATTGAAAGCATTTCCCAGACAATACATTTAATATAGATCAGATGATGGAATTCATTCTAGAAAGAGTATAAAACATTATGGGAAAAGGAGAAAATGCTAGTTACCAGCATTTTCTCCTGTCCCTAAATGTTTTTAACACTTAGCTGCTAAATAATTTAGATGACACTTTTCAAGCCAAGGGTAAAAAAAACACCAGAATAAAGCTATTTCAAACTTATTTTATGGAGAAAAATATCTCCTTATCGGACAGTGTAGATCCAAGATCAGACTGCATGTTCTGTGCAGTCTGATCTTGATTTACATTGTCCGCAAAAGGTCAGTGAGTTTCCCTTAGCAGCATAAGGGTTAAAAATTTTTTTCTTTAGTGTTGTTAAAATTCGAGATTGTGTGGTGAAGGTTTACACAGTGAGGAAAGCTATTCATTAATTTCTGTTGTAAACTTCCTTAAAATTTACAGAAAAGAAAAGCTCAAGACAGCCAACCAGGCTGAGGGAAAAGATCAAGAAAAAGGTAAAATAACCATCCATAATTTCTTATGAGTTTTTCTTTCATGGAAACACAAAAAACTTTTGCCATTTCTCATGACACCTGTCAAAAATCTGTATTCAAGGCAGTTCCTGATATTTGTTTTGACAGATTTAGTAGAAAGGATGTATACAGTAAACAATTTCTTCATTTGGAGGTTTCAGTATTATTAAAATCTTTAAACCCTTCAAATAGGACAAAAATTTAGACATTTCCTTGGAAGCCTATGTAGAAGACAAATGTGGCATGTCTTTGAAAGGGTAGAAAAAAATTGAGGGGGAAGAAGAAAATGCCAGTCACCAGCATTTTTCCCACAACGTTTTCAAAAGCCTTATTACTCAAGGTTGTTTAAACATGGGACTGTGTGGTAAGTGTTTAACATTTAATGTATGTTAACTTCCTTTTGGATCAACATTTTTGGAAGATGTTATTTGTTGGGAAAGGAGCCAGTTGCATGGAAATAATGTTGTTTTAAGTCAGTATTGGTGAAAGAAACTAAGAAAGCACATGAATAGGTGTACTTGTCATTAGCATAATTTATGACTGAAATGTTAAAATTTTCTTTTTTTTAAAAGAAACAGCCATATGTCATCGCTTATCATTTTGACCTATAGACCACAAGTTAACCCTTTACCAAACAATCCTGTGTTTCAGTTACCCTGAGAAGAATGGCTTTTGGAAAACATTGTGGGAAAAGGAGAAAATATTGATAACCGGTATTTTCTTGTTTGTCCAAAATGTTTTCCATCTTCGAAATAATGATCTTGCCATTTAAGCAACATAAACATGTAGTATTTTGTCTGCAAATACTGTCAATTTGGCAAAGTCTAAATATATTGTCATCTGGTAAAGAGTTAATCGTTTGACTTATCTTACATCTAGATATTACAAATAAATTGTTACATATTGTGATAGCTCTTGAAAATATTGTGGCAAGTAGAGAATGCTGTTTTGAAAGCCCAAAACAGTTTTTATATGGACCAAAGAGTTAATTTTTCTCTTACTTGCAGGTTCGAGAGCATAAAAGAAAGAAAAGGAAAGAAGACAAGAGGAATCCACATCCACAGAGTAAGTTTAGATTCTAGCTTAACCCTTTACTGCACAATGCCGCCTTTAACGACCTTAGGAAAGAAGCCTTTTGAAAACATTGTGGGAAAAGGAGAAAATGATGGTAACCAGCCTTTTATCCTTTTCCCTCAATGTTTTCTACCCTATCAAAGAAAAATTGTGCCATTGGAGACACTGTCACACATTGAAATTGTCGTCTGTAAATGCTTTCGATTTGGACAAGGCTAAAATTTTGTCTGGGAAAGGGTTAATGCTAAAGAAAAGGATCCTGAGATTTTTTTTAAATCTCAGGATGAAGGCTATTGAAAACATTGTGGGAAAAAGACAAAATGCTGGTTTAACTCTTTACCACACAATCCAGAGTTTTAATGACACATAGAAAAGAGACCTTTGAAAACACTTTGGGAAAAGGAGAAAATGCTGGTAACCAGCATTTTCTCCGTTTCCCACTATGTTTTGTACCCTTTCAAAGGCAAATTTCATAATCTGTTTAATTTGGGGGTGCAGGGTTTTCGATGACCCCCTCTTTCTTTGAATTTTGACCCCCAGATTTTCAAAATGACCCCCCCTAAATTTGTAGGTATGCCTTCTTTTCTTCATTTGAAGGGGGGTCAAACGACCCCCAAATCAGAAAGTCAAGGGAAAACCCTGCATGTGCAAATGCTTTCAATTTGGAACAGTCAAAAATTTTGTTGTTTGGTAAAGAGTTAAAAGTAATTAGTTGCTTGGAGTGTTGTGCAAAGTGGTGGTAAGAGAAACTCTAGAAACACAGTTGCTCTGTCTTGTGTAATATGACTGAAATATTGGTGAAGGCTGCATTAAAAACAAGCTTACCTCTTATAGATAAACTTGTTGGAATTCCAGGAAAGAAGAAAGACATTGGGGTACCAAACAGTTTACCATTCAAGGAGACAATCTTGAAGGAGGCTGAAGACAGAAAAAGAAGGGTAAGATTGTCTTTTTCTCAGTAGGCTCTCTATATTTCTAACATGGAATGAATAAGTCGGAAATATAAGTTGATTCTATGCGCAGTAAAAAACTTGTATAAGTGGCTGCCTGTATTTAGCTTCCAGCCAGGGCATTGCCATGGACCTACAGGGGCCCCTAGTGGCCCCCTGGCCCCTAACAAAAAGTTCCATATTTTTCAGTTTTTCTTTTACCTCTGCTTTTGCCTGAGCATGGCTCATTTACCTGTATGTGTTACTATTTTTAGCTCGAAGAGGAAAGAGAACAACAAAAGGAGAAAAGAAAACAAGAAAGGGAACAGCTGCTGTTGCAGAAAAGAGGTTTAGCTGGACTTGTAAAAGATGCCGAGAAAAAAACAGAAAATTATGAAAAAAAGGTACGTTGCAGGTACACTTTATTGTAACCCTTTCAGCACATTAGCTAGAAGCATGGGCTATAGAGGATGGCATCAATCAAGACCAGACTGCACAAATTATATCTGCACTATCTGCTTGTTAACTCTTTACCACCCAGTCCCGACTTTTAATGACCCTGAGAAAGAAAGCCTTTAAAAACATTGTGGGAACCAGCATTTTCTCCTTTTCCCACAATGTTTTCTACCCTTCCCAAAACAAGTTTTAGTTTTTTTGAGTCACATTTATTTTGTCGTCTGCAAATGCTTTCAGTTTGGTCGATCCTGAAATTTTAATGTGTGGTAAAGAGTTAATTCAGTTATATAGTTTAAGCCTTTATGATGATTTTAACTCTTTACCAAATGACAAAATCTTAGACCAGTCCAAATTTAAAGGTTTTGCAGACGTCAAATAAATGTGATTCAAAAATTGAAATTTGTGTTTCAAAGGATAGAAAACAATGTGGGAAAAGGAGAAAATGCTGGTTACCAGCATTTTCTCCTTTTCCCACAATGTTTTCAAAAGGCCTCTTTCTCAGGGTCATTAAAACTTGGGATTGAATGGTAAAGAGTTAAGTTTTCAAAAGCAGTCAAGTTTGACTTAACTTAGCTCTGAAAAAATCACCTCTTTACCAAACAACAAAACAGACAAGACTTTTGCAGACGACAAAATAGTTGTGATTCAAAAATAGAAATGCACCTTTGAAAGGGTAGAAAACATTGTTGGAACAGGAGAAAATGCTGGTTACCAGCATTTTATCCTTTGTTTACAATGTTTTGTTCGGATTGAATTGTGATACATTATATTTTTTTCTTTTGTGATTTCTGATCATATCATTCAGATCAGCCAAAGACTTCAACCCTTTCCAGATTTTTAAGGACCCTCAGTAAAAAGGTTTTTGAAAACATCATGGGAAAAGGAGGAAAAGAAGAATATGCTGATAAGCAGTATTTTCTCCTCTCCCCCCCCCCCCCCCCCCCATGTTATTTAGGACATATCCTTATTTAGGATATATCCTATTAATTGCACCACATTTTATTTGTTGCCTGTAAATGCTTTCAGTTTTGGGAGTCTAAACTTTTGTTGTGTGGTCAAGAATTAAAAAAAATATATATATTTTTAAAGTAAGCATCCATGTAAAATGTGGACAAACAGGATAAGGTTTTGTATATAGTACATGTTAAAACGTTTTGACAAAAGGAGAAACTGCTTGTTACAATGTTTTCAAATATAGTCTGCAGTGTAAAGAAAAAATTTGTCAGCAGGAGATGATCAATTGATGCATTAGTTAATTTTATTTCAAATACACGAACCTAATGAGATTCCATGGGAAAGGAATTATTTCTCTGTCATTGCAGAACATTTTATACCTGTCCCTAGTGCTAATCTGTGTCTAAACCCTGGAACCATTGTTTTTCCTGACTGTGTAGATCAAGATCAGACTGCAGAAAATATGTAGTCTGATCTTGATCTACCCTGTCCTCAATTATGTTGCAAGTTCTAATGGAAACAACTTTGAAAGAATAATATTCTGGGCTGTTTTTCCAAAGTGAAAAGGTCCAAATCGTTCATTCAGTGCTTTAAAGGTTCATGATAATACACTGTATATTTGCAGCATGGAAATCTCTCAAAGAAGCAGGTGGAAAAGAAGAATGTGGAAGGCTCATTGAAAGCATACTACAAGGAATTTAGAAAGGTAATGAGTAGTAAGGACTTCATGGATAGTTAAGATAGATAGCACAATTCTACTTGCATAACATGGATAGTTAACCCTTTACCAAACAATCCTGGGTTTTCACAGCCCTGAGGGGGAAGCCTTTTGAAAACATTGTGGGAAAAGGAGAAAATGCTGGTAACCAGCATTTTCTCCTTTTTCCACAATGTTTTTCTAGTCTGTCAAAAAACAAAGTTCATTTGTACCACTTTCAAATTTGTTGTCTGCAGATGCTTTCGATTTGGAAGAGTCTAAAATTTGTCATTTAGGAAAGGGTTAAGATAGGTAGACAATTCTACTTGCATAACATGGATAGTTCAGATAGATAACACAATTCTTCTTGCATAACAGGATAGTTAAGATTGATGACACATTCTATTTGCATAATTCTGTTTGCATAACTTGGATAGTTACGTAAAATAGATAACACAATTCTTCTTGCATAAAACTTAACCCTTTGAAAGCCAAATAACTCAACTGAAATGTCCAAATTAATTCTTTCCCAAATGACAAAATTTTAGGTTTTGTCCAAATTGAAAGCAGTTGTAGACCGCATTTGTTGTCTTTTAACCCTTTACCAAACAATAAAATTTTAGACCAGTCCAAACTGAAAGTAGTTGCAGACGACAAAATAAATGTGACTGAAAAATAGAAATTTGTTTTGGGAAGGGTAGAAAACATTGTGGGAAAAGGAGAAAATGCTGGTTACCAGCATTTTCTCCTTTTCCAACAATGTTTTCAATAGGCTTCTTTCTCAGGGTCCTTAAAAGTCGGGATTGTGTGGTAAAGAGTTAAAGGATAGAAAACATTGTTGAAAAAGAAGAAAATGCTGATTACCACAAATACTCACAATTTAGGCTCCTTTTTGACAGGATTTCTGCACATAGGGGTCAGAGTGTATCAGAGATCAGACAACTTGATCATTGTCACTGGATTTCCCTGGAATGTCTCAATCACATTATATGGCATGCAACACACGAAAGGGGGCCTTCAGACATACGCATAAAAGTGTGTCGTCCCAGATCAGCCTGTGCAGTCTGTGACTAACCCGAGACGACACTTCCCGTTTTTGTGTGATTTTCTGTTTGATAAAAGTCGACTGTATGAAAAATGTGGTCGTAAAGTGCCGTCTCGGATTAGCCTGCGCAGAATGCGCAGGCTAATCCGAGAGGACACTTTACGCAAATGTCTGAAGGTCCCATTTTGCATGTTGTGGGCCATATGATGACATTGTGAGTTAGAATGGTGTAAAAAATCCCATGAATTGATTTGATAAAAATATTAGTTGGCAAATCGTGAGTCATCAACGGAAATTGTGGCAGATACTGTTCTTTTAGAGAATATAGAACAATTTGAAATTTTACGGACAATAATTATTATTTGTTACAAATCTTCGATAAGTGAGGTGAACTGTGTGTGCATAAGATCATCATACATGTATTTGGCTTACCAGAAAACTGGTGATAGGGATGGCTTAAGCTGTACTGATTACCAAACATTGTAGGTTTTTATTTGTATGGGTTGTATTATTGTAGGATGCTTGAGAAAAGAGGCATGTCTTACGTTTATTGTAGCAGTCCTTTATCTAATCAATTATTCTTTTCATTTGTTTGCAAATGCTTTGAATTTAGACAAGTTTGAAATTTTGTCATCTGCTAAAGAGTTTAACTCTATACCAAACGACAAAATTTTGGGCTTGTCAAAATTGAAAGCATCTGCAGACGACAATTTAAATGTTGCTCAAACTTTGGAATTATTCATTGAGAAGTCAGAAAACATTTTGGGAAAAGGAGAAAATGCTGGTTACAAGCATTTTCTCCTTTTCCTGAAATGTTTTCTTCCACAAGGTCATTAAAACTCCGGATTGTGTGGTAAAGGGTTAATTATACAATCAGGTGGTAGATGCTGCAGATGTTGTGTTGGAAGTTTTGGATGCAAGAGATCCTCTTGGCTCTAGATGTCGGGATTTAGAAGAAACAGTTCTGAGTAGTGGTACTAACAAACGTTTGGTGCTTATTCTAAATAAGATTGGTAAGTTTTTAAGAAATATTTACTGAATTTGATTTTTAACAAATGGTCAAAATTACAGTTCCTTTAATAGATAGAATGTAAAAAAGTTTAGTGATTGTCAAAAATGTTTTATTCTTTTTCTTCATTTTGGCATTAAAAAGATGAACTCTTTGCCAAATATAAGACTTCAAGTCTTTAACACTTTACCACACAGTCTGGACTTTCAACGACTCTGAAAGAGAGGGCTTTTTAAAACATTGTGAGAAAAGGTGAAAATGCTGGTAACCAGCATTTTCTCCTTTTCCCACAATGTTTTCTACCCTATCATAGACAGAAATCATCATTTTAGCAACATTCAATTTGTCGTCTGCAAATGCTTTGAATTTGGTCCAGTCCAAAATTTTGTCGTTCGGTAAAGAGTCAATGGACCACACTCAAGCTTCAGTTATATCCATAGGCTTGTAATGTTCATATAAGGTGAGCCAGCTCAAACTGTTCGGGTAGTGATGTATATAAACATAGATTTGGAGCAACAATCCTGTGTTGCAACAACCCTGAAGAATAAAGCTTTTGAAAACCTGTGAATAAGGAGAAACTGCTGGTAACTAACCCTAACCTTTTAACTCTTTACCACACGGGAAAACTGTAGACCAGTCCAAATTGAGAGCATTTGCAGATGACAATTTAAATTTGACTCAAATGGGGAATTTTGTCTTTGATATTGTAGAAAACATTGTGGGAAAAGGAGAAAATGCTGGGTCCAGCATTTTCTCCTTTTCTCACAATGTTTTCAAACGGTTTCTTCTTAGGTTCGTTAAAAGTTGGGATTGTGTGGTAAAGGGTTAAGGACAAATCCCACTAAAATGCTGATTTTTCTTCTTTTTTTTTGCATTCTGCAGATGCTTTTAATTTTGGCAATTCTACCTTCTTGTGATTTGGTAAAGCATTTAAACCCTTGACAAACTTCAAAATTTTGGTGTCAACCAAATTGAAAACATTTGCAGATGACAAATGTAGCTTAACACTTTACGTAGTCCAGAGTTTTAATAAATATCAGGAAGAAGCCTTTTGAAAACATTGTGGAAAAAGAATTTTCTGTTTTGCCCACAATGTTTTTTCTTTTTTTTTTTACCCTGTCAATCATTTGAGCCACATTTAAATGGAATTGTCATCAACAAATGATTTCAATTTGGAGAAGTCTATTTGTCTATCATGTGGTAAACAGTTAAATGATGTCTTCCTTGTTTGATAGGCAAGAAAACATTTTTGGAATGGGTTACCATCATTGTGCTCTTTTTCCACTATGTTTCTTTTTAAAACATGTTTTCCTCAGAGTCATTTAAACTTGGGATTGTATGGTAAAGGGTTAAATTATTCCCTTAAACTGTCAAATAACTGGCGGTTGCGGGTTAGATATCTGGTTGCGGCAAACTTTCATTACTGCATTTTTCGCCTCTGACCTCTACTGTATGTGAGAATGTATTCAGTGGAAAGAAAGTTGTGTCAGTATTTTGTATGAGAAAGCTTAGGTCCTGTCACTGCAGCCAGCACACCTAGGCATGTGTTTCCTTGCTTCTCACACAAGTACTGACACAACTTTTTTTCCATTGAACACCAACACAAACAAACGAAGAATCCAATTTTACAGAATGTCCTCTTTTATTTGACTTTCAGACCTTGTACCAAGAGAAAATGTAGATGCCTGGTTGAAATATTTGAAAAATGAATTTCCAGTTGTGGCTTTTAAAGCTTCTACGCAGTCACAGAACTCTAACTTGGTAGGTATATATGAGCCATGCTTAAAAAGGAGTTTATGCATCTCCGTGATCCATTATAACAAGCATGTCATTACATGATTATAGATCCATAAAATCCATTTGGTCTAACAACCAGCTGAATCCTGAGGTAAAATGGTCCTTAGACATTTAGAAAATATACTTTACCAAGAGCGTAAATTTTGACCCAGGTCAGCCTGTGCGGACTGGGCAGGCTGACCCGTGTCGATATTTCAGCTCAGCTGTATTTTCATAGCCCTGGCATCGTTGTCTGCATTGTCATTGTGCAAAAACTTTGACATACACTGAAGATATTTACTTCAAACAAGTTGTCAGCTATCAAAGGGAAACCTATACAACAAAAAGCAGGTTAATAATATCAATGTGTATTTTTTACACAGTTATGCCCCTTCTTCAACTTGAAATTTTAGCAGGAAATCAAGCAACCACAGCCTAGTGCTGGCACCCCACCATGTAGTGCTCTTGTTTGCAGATGCATTTAACCCCCTTTTTCTCAACTCATATCTTATTCATTGCTTGGTTTTATGATATCTCAGTAATGTTTGAAAGAAACTTGTGGAAGCTTTCAACCATACTGAAATCATGTCGCAGCCATGGCTCCTTAATCACTTGGTGCCAAGCCCCCGTAGCTCAGTTGGTAGCATACAGGACTTGAGAACAGGAGGTCGTTGGTTCAATCCCTGGCTTGGCCAATTTCTTTACGAGGATTGATGATGGTCATCATGACAGGATTCATTTCTCTCTCACCTCTGACCATTGTTTCGACGATGGTTATGTGGGAAAGCAGCCAGTGGCTTGGAAAGAATATTGTGCGGAATACTGGTCAAAGAAACTCCAGGAAAGCATGGATGGGTGCACTGGCTGCTGTGATACAACTGAAATAATGTTGAAAATGGCATTAAAAACGGCGTTAAATTCCATACGATCAATACAATCATTAATCACTTGGCAAAGGTTGTGTATATTCCAGTTATTGGATTGCAGAACTTTCTCCAAGAGATTTTTACGAACTGTCCAGTAATTGGGTTTATCAAAAGTTAAAAAAAAAAAAAACACAACACATGAAATGTTTCAAAAGTATTATTTTTACTTCACCAGTATGTATTCTTCAACCCTATACTGCCAAGTTCTGGTAGCACAGTCAGTAGTGTACAGGACTTGCAAACAAGGGGTCCCTGGTTTGAAACCCAACTCGGCCAATCCCTTTCTGATGTTTGATGATAGTCATTGAAACACTAATTATTGTTTCCAGGGTGTATGTGACAAAACAGCCGGTTGTTTGTGAAGAATATTGTGCAACATACTGGTAACAGTACTGGAGCAAAAGGATGGATAGGAGCACTGGCTGCTGCTATATAACTGAACTAATGCCACATAAACAGCATTTAACACCATACAATCAATCAGTCAATCATTTAATCCTTTACTAGCTCTATCTGGCAACATTGTTTTAGAATTGACCAATTTGAAAGCATTTGCAGATGACAGAATTTTGCTTAGATGACTGAATTATTATTTGATACAGCAGAAAACATTGTAGGAGCTGCTTGCTAGCCATTTCTGCTCTTCCCATGCTTTTAACCCTTTACCACACAATCCTGAATTTTAATGCTGGTAACCAGCATTTCTCCTTTTTCCATAAAGTTTTCTACCCTTTCAAAGACAAATTTCATAATTTGTGCAACATTTCTGTGGTCATCTGCAAATGCTTTTAATTTGGGCTGGTGTAAATTTTTTTTTTTTGTTTGGTAAAGAGGTAAAGCTTTCTTGCTCAGAATAGTTAAAACATTGTGATTGTATTATAAAGGTTTAAGCTGAGTGCAGTAAGTGATACATTCATTGTAGTGTCAAAATAAAAGATTTAAGAGGAGTGTGGCTCAAGACAAAGTGGAAGATTTGTTGAAAACAAGTAACTGTCTAGGAGCAGATACATTGATGAAACTCCTGGCTAATTACTGCAGGAACAAGGACATAAAGACTGTGATACGAGTCGGAGTTGTTGGTAATATTGTATGCCTTTTTTTAGTTTAGTTGAAGTTTTAATGTGTTGACATTTTGATACATCATTCAACCCTTTACTACACAATCCAGAGTTTTACTCTTTAACACAAAGCAGTATTTCAGACTGGTCCACATTGAAAACATTTGCAGTCAACAATTTAAGTATGGCTCAAATGATTATTATACCCCCTCAAACGAAGTTTGTGGGGGGTATACTGGAATCAGCCGGTCGGTCGGTCGGTCATGCGGTCGGTCGGGCGGTCGGTCTGTCCACAAAATCTTGTCCGGACAACTCCTCCTACAGTTTCTGTCTGATTCACGTTAAACTTGGCAGAAGTGTTCATTAGGAGCTGTAGATGTGCAAGACACACATTTTGTAAAAATTCCATCAAGAATTACTGAGTTATTGCCCCTGATTTGACTTAAAAATGCTTGTCCGGACAACTCCTCCTACAGTTTCTGTCTGATTCACTTTAAACTTGGCAGAAGTGTTCATTAGGAGCTGTAGATGTGCAAGACACACATTTTGTAAAAATTCCATCAAGAATTACTGAGTTATTGCCCCTGATTTGACTTAAAAATGCTTGTCCGTACAACTCCTCCTACAGTTTCTGTCTGATTCACTTTAAACTTGGCAGAAGTGTTCATTAGGAGCTGTAGATGTGCAAGACACACATTTTGTAAAAATTCCATCAAGAATTACTGAGTTATTGCCCCTGATTTGACTTAAAAATGCTTGTCCGGACAACTCCTCCTACAGTTTCTGTCTGATTCACTTTAAACCTGGCATAAGTGTTCATTAGGAGTTGTAGATGTGCAAGACGCAACTTTCGTGAAAATTCTATGAAGAATTACTGAGTTATTGCCCCTGATTTACATTTAAAATGCTTGTCCGGACAACTCCTCCTACAATTTCAGTCTGATTCGCTTTATACTTGGCAGAAGTGTCCATTTGGAGTTGTAGATGTGCAAGACACACATTTTGTAAAAATTTCATCAAGAATTACTGAGTTATTGCCCCTGATTTGACTTAAAAATGCTTGTCCGGACAAGTCCTCCTACAGTGTCTGTCTGATTCACTTTAAGGAGGTCTTTTCTGTCATATGTATAGTTGGCCAACATTATGCGAAAAGGCACCTTTGGACATTTGCAACAAGTTTGGATCCAGACCAGCCGCTGTGTCTCAGACATATTATCAGATCATGGTCTGCACTTTTTTACACTCATTTAGTTTTGTGTCCAATTAAATTGATACTTTGCATAAATATTCACCAGGAGCAGTAGAGGTTCAAGATGCATTTTTCTCAAATGTTTGCCAAATTAATTACCCCTGAATTTACTCAAAACTTCTTGTCCAGAGAACTATTCCTTCAGTTTAAGTCTTATTCACTTGATATTTGTCATGATATTCACCAGGAGCAGTAAATGTGCAAAGCACAAATTTCATGAGTGTTGGCCTAATGATTACGGAGTTATTGCCCCTAAATTGACATTGCAGAGTTATTGCCCCTGTGACATGAAATATAGGGGCAGGGGTATTTATCACCTTTAGTGATAGTTATTCTAGTTTGTTCCTGAAAGGTAAGAAAACATGGGGGGAAATGGAGAAAATGCTGGTTTACCAGCATTTTCTCCTTTTTCCACAATATTTTCAAAAGTCCCATTTCCCAGGGTCATTTAAACTTGGGATTATGTGGTAAAAGGTTAATGATCATGAAGTATGAGGATTTTGAAATTATCGTGGTCATTATTTTTCCTTTTTTCCACAATGTTTTGTACACTTCAAAAGACTCATTAAAATGAGCCTTTCTCTGCAAAAAGGGGGCTTAATGCATCTGCAAAAAGTACCGATCCATGTCAGCCTGTGCAATCCACGCAGGCAGACATGGATCAAAACTTTTTACTGTTGGTAGATTTTCTTCTTCTCAAAGAACCAGTGTACCTCCTGATTCAGTTGGTTGTTAGACAAAATGAATTTTATAGATCCATAGTTATGTGATGACTTGTTTGGTGCCATAGATCACGGAGATGCATTAAGCCCTCTTTTGCCAGAGCATGACCCAGTTATTTTTGCTAGAGTTTTTTGTGGTCTGCAGATGCGTTGAATTTTGAGGAGTCTAAAACTTTGTCATCTGGTAAAGGAGTACCCCTTAAGTAAATCTTTATTCTTGTAGAAATTGAAAGCATTTGCCAAAGACATATTGGATGTGTCTCAAATGATACAATTTGTTTTTGCAAAGGTAGAAAATATTGAGAGAAAAGCAGAAAATGCAGCTCACTAGCAATTTGTTCTTTTCCCTCAATATTTTCAAAAGCCTTCTTCCTAAGGGTCGTTGCAACCGAGGATTGTGTGGCAGAGGGTGAAAGAATGTTTTAACCCATAAACTTATGTGTATTGCAGGCTGGAAATATTCAAGCAATAACAGCCGAGTGTTGGCATGGGCATGCAGTGCTCTTTTTGTCTAAAGCAATGTACTCATATATCACATTTCAGTGTTTATTCTCTTTATCCTACCATTGTGATAAGACTATCATCAAATTTGATTTACTGTTGTGATTGGTTGCTTCTGAAGGAATTATTAACTTGATCCTATTACTATGTAAAGGGCAATTTATGTTTACTCATCAATGTGTCAATTTTCTTTATACAGGTCTACCCAATACAGGCAAAAGTAGTATTATTAATAGTTTGAAAAGATCTAAAGCATGCCACGTAGGTGGGACGCCAGGAGTGACTAAGTATGTCTTTTTTTTTTTATTCCCTTTTCTTCCGCTCGTCTATGATTTGCTACTACTTTGATTTATGCCATAATTATACTCTCTTTGTTAACTACCTCCTGTTTTATTTTCCATTTTACCTTCTTGAAAATTTGACAGATGACTTTGATGTGAAAGATTTGAAATTTGTTTTATCCTCTTTCTGCACTGCAAAATTTTAGACTTGCCTGAAATTAAAGCATTTTCCAACATACATGTGGATGATCAAATGATAGGACTTTCTGAGAAAATGTTAGTTATCAGCATTTCCTCCTTTTCCCAAAATCTTTCCAAAAGATTTCTTTTTCAGAGTTCTTAAATGTTAAGATTGTGTTGTAAAGGGTTAGAGTTATGAAAATGATGTCGCTCTTTCTCCAGACAGATGCAGGAAGTGCAGATAGACAAACACATACGTCTGTTAGACAGTCCAGGGGTGGTGATGTCACATGGTCAGTCTGATACAGCTGTCATCCTGCGTAATTGTGTAAAAGTAGGTATCCATGCTCCAACTCTTTAGTTTACAAGCCATTGTTCTGTTGAAATACGGCTTTTGATAACATTGTTGGAAAAGAAGAAAATTATGGTGACCGGCATTTTCTCTTTTTTTCACAATGTTTTCTCTATTTCATAAAGACAAACCACATCATTTAAGTAACATCAGTCATATCATTGGCAAATGCCTTTAATAAAGATGATTCTAAAAAATTTCCATGTGATGAAGAGTTGACCCTGAACGGCACAATGTCGCCTTTTAACGACCCTTGGAGAGAAGCCCTTTGAAAACATTGTGGGAAAAGGAGAAAATGCTGGTAACCAGCATTTTCTCCATTTCCCACAATGTTTTCTACCCTATCAAAGAAAAATTGCACCATGTGAGCTACATTGAAATTGTCGTCTGCAAATGCTTTCAATTTGGACAAGGCTAAAATGTTGTCGTCTGGTAAAGGGTTAAAGGTGTCATCCAGTGATGATACTTGAGAATTACCTATATTGAAAACATTAACAGATGACAAATTTAAATGTGACTTGAATGTTGGGATTCTTGTGGCCAACATTATCTGCTTTTTCCGCAATGTTTTTGAAAGCCTTCTTTGTAAGGGCTGTGAATTTATGGACTGATTTTGTAAAGGGTTAACAGGATTCTCTTATCTCTGCTTATGCAGGTACCTCCTTTTTAGCTCGGCTGTTTTCAAGGTATTGTCATAGCCCTGGTGTTGTGTTGTTTGCTCACTTTGTTCTATATAATGCATTTTGTGACAGTCCCTTTTTGTTTTCATTCTGGACTTTCAAATTATATGAGTTACAAGCTAGTTTGTACATGAAAGGGGCTAAAAAGCATTAACCCTCTACTGAACAATCTGGAGTTTTAATGAACCAGAAGAAGAAGGCTTTTGAAGATACTGTTGGAAGAGGAAAAGACCAGCTTTTTCTTCTTTTTCCCACAATTTATTCTCTAATTTTTCAAGAACAAATCCCAAAATTTTAGCCATATTTAATTGATTGTCTGCAAATACTTTGAAAATGAATGAGTCTAAAGATTTTCTCGATGGTAAAGGGTTAAGTCTTTGATCTCTGGGTAGCCAAAATGGACTTTCTCAATCAGGACAACAGACCAAAGCATTGCAATTTCAATTGTGTTTTTGGGGGAACATGCAACAAAACAAGACAGTGATGTCCATGATCATACTCTATGTTCTATGCACAGCTTTCCTTATCTTCAGTCCATTTCATTCATATGGTGCTATATTGGTTGAAAATTCTTATATAACTACTTATTTCATGCTTTATGGTAGTTTACTGGGAAATAACAGTGGATTAGGGTTTGATAATTTCATTGTTTCAACTGATAAACTTGAAATACCAAGAGCTCCCCTGTTTCCCAAGTCCCAACAAAAATAAGGGTTAGGAAGCATGGAATAAATAGAATTTTTTTTTTTTTTGTGAAAAATTGAAATTCTTTCTTTGAAAAAAACAAATAGCCTCTAGATCTTGGATAGTGTTAATTTCATGTGTATCGTTGATACAAAGTCCAATGCTTAGCTAGTAATTATGTGTTGCATATCATTTCAGCTAGAATCACTACAAGATTGTACAGAACCCGTAGAAGCAATTATAAAGCGATGTAGCAAAAAACAGGTATAATGTTGTTAAGTAATTTTTATGAATGTTTCACCCTATTCCCAACGATAAAATTTAAACCTGGTCAAAATTGAAAAAATCAGACAACTAATTGAAGATAGCATGAATGATGTGATTTATGTTTAAAAAGGTATAAAACATTTTGTGGGAAAAGGAGAAAATGCTGGCTACCAGCATCTTCTCCTTTTCCAAGGATGTTTTTAAAAAAGGTATAAAACATTTTGTGGGAAAAGGAGAAAATGCTGGCTACCAGCATCTTCTCCTTTTCCAAGGATGTTTTTAAAAGTCTTGTTCTGTTGCATCATTACAAGTTGGGATTGTTCGCCAAAGGGATAATTATTCATGCTGATTTCTCAATTTAGCTACAAGATAGTAATTTTAGATGATTGAATTAATTGATTGGAACGTCAGTTCTCGCAACCCAAAATTAATCACCCTTGATGATTGCTTCCGGGATTTGATGATTGTTTCCTGGAAACCTTACCGTAAGTGGCCAATAATTTGAGTAGTTCTAATGGCTACCCCTTTCACCAAATTTGAATCTTGAACCAAAGATGTGAGAGACAGATACTGTGGTGTAAAACTTCCTCCCATTATGCTATTTTCTTCCATAGTACATTCTCCATTTCTTGCCTTTGCTAGGATTGGTATTAAACCTGTACTACACTATCCAAAGATTGAACAACCTTGAAGAACAGGGCTTTTGAAAACATTGTTGGAAAGGAGAAAATGCTGATAACCAGCACTTCGTCCTTTTCCCACAAAGTTTTTCTTTTCCATTCAAAGACAAATCCTGCTATTTTGAGCCTCAGATTTATTTTATTGACTACAAATGCTTCAGATTTGACCAAGTGGTAAAAGGCAAGTCACACTTTCACTGTGAATTAAGTGAACTGTTCTCTGGCAAAAGGGGGCTTAATGCATCTCCATGATGCCTTGTACAAACCTACAATTATGGAACCATAAAATTCATTTTGTCTATCGGTGGATTGGATTATCAGGTATAATGGTCCTTGAAGATGCAGAAAATTTACAAATAGCAAGAAGTTTTTACCCATGTAAGCCTGCGCAGACAATGCAAGCTTACGTGGGTCAGAACTTTTTGCAGATGCACTAAACCCTTTACCACACAATCCCGACTGTTAACAACCCTAAGAAAGAAGCCTTATGAAAACATTGTAAGAAAAGGAGAAAATGCTGGTAACCAGCATTTTCTCCTTTTCCCACAATGTTTTCTACCCTTCCCACTACAAATTTCAATTTTTCAGTCACTTTTATTTTGTCGTCTACAGATGCTTTCAATTTGGTCTAGTCTAAAATTTTGTCGTTTGGTAAAGAGTTAAACCCCCTTTCACAGAGCATGACTCAAATATTTTTCATTTCAGTTGATGCTACACTATTGTTTACCAAACTTTGATGATGTTCAGGAATTTCTGTCATTATTGGCCAAGAGACAGGGGCGATTTAGAAAAGGTGGTGTACCAGATGTAAATAGGGCAGCCAGAAATATTTTACATGATTGGAACAAGTAAGTGTTTCTGATTCATAGGATGCCTGCCATATATTACTAGCAGGCAAGGTAGATCAGGATCACACTGGACAGAATATGCAGTCTGATCTTTAATCAACACTGTCTGATATTTTTTGAGAACAAATTGACAAAGATGGATGGAATATTTCAATATCTCTGTAAGGTCCTATGGACTGACTAAAAAAAGTAAATGAATTCCTCATAGTGACAGTGAAGGAAACTTTGTAGTAAATTGAAAATGATTCGATGAACAAATGACATTGTTGTTCGCAGGAATCGTCTTTAATAACAAGATTTCCTCTGAAGTCTTTACCAAAAAAGTAAAATTGTAGACTTATTCCAAATGAAAGCTTCTGTGAACAACACATTAAATGTTGCTTCAGTGATAAAATATTAAAATAGTAGATGGTCACAAGCATTTTCTCCTTTTCCTACAATGTTTTGAAAGCCCTTTTAGCACAGGGTTGTTAAAGTAGGATTATGGGTCTTTTCTACTCTGCTTGTTTTTCAGTGGTAAACTGCGGTATTACACCCACCCTCCCGAGGACAGAGAGAAGTCGACCCATCTTAGTGCAGAGTTTGTTACACAGATGGGAAAAGAGTTTGATATTGACACTCTGTTGGGTGAACAGCAGAAAGTCATTGATGGTACTTTGATGTTTTCTTTTCTTTGACTTTGGTTTCCGACTGGCATGCATATGAAAATCAGCCGTCTTTGGTAATATTTCCACAAAAGTTTATGAAACGAAATCTAGTTAATAGTCTCTTTAACCCTTTACCACACAATTCCGCTTTTTAACGACCATGGGAAAGAAGTCCTTTGAAAACGTTGTGGGAAAAGGAGAAATGCTGGTAAGCAGCATTTTCTCCTGTTCCTACAATGTTTTCTGCCCTGTCAAAGAAAAATTGCACCATTTGAGCCACATTGAAATTGTCGTCTGCAAATGCTTTCTGTTTGGATAAAGCTGAAATTTTGTCATCTGGTAAAGGGTTAAAAATTTCAATTTTTGACTGAAACCAATGATGTATGTGCTTCCGAGAGTTTCTTCACCCTGTACCAAAATGACAAATTGCAGACTCGTTCATCTTAAAAGCAATTGACTACAGTAAATTGAATACAGCTCATGATGAAAATCATTTATGAACATGTCCTTGAAAGGGTAAAAAAATTGTAAGAAAATGCTAGAAACATGTATTGTCTACTTCAGGGTTGATATATTTAGGAATTGTGTGGTTAAAGGGTCGACCCTTCATAAGTTTTCTTGAACAACTTTACAGAAAATATATGGCACACAGGTCTGTAACTTACTCTTGACTTATTTTTGACATTACAAAACCTACTGGAAATGAGACACACTTTCTCCTTCCACCATGTTTTCAAAAATTTTCTCCTTTAAAAACAGAAATTAATTCAATAAACCCTTTACCACACAATAACAACCTTGAATGAGAAGACTGTTTAAATTTTGTGGGAAAAGAAGAAAATACTTGTAACCAGCATTTTCTGCTTTTCCCACAATGTTTTCTAACCTATCAAAGACAGAAACCATCATTTTTAGCAATATTTCATCATTGTCTGCAAACATTGTCAGCTTGGTTTAGTCCAAAATTTTGTCCTGTAGTAAGTATCGACCACATCAAAGGCGTGACAAATTTGAAAAATAAATGGAAATGTTTGATTTTGCTTTTAGGGTTAGAGAGTACAAGTACAAAACACATGGAAATCAGTTCATTTGGCGCTCCAAAAATAGTGATGAACCCTGATGAGATTGGAACTGTGACCAGTCAGTCTCTGGAAGCAGATGATGATGATGTTACTATGATGAATGATGATACCTCTGATGATGACAGCCTAGAAGAAGGGGAGGAGGAAGAAGGAGAGGCAATGGAAGAGAGTGAGGATGAGGTATAAATATGAACTACGCCCTAGGAAAAGGGGGTTTGACTACATCTCTTGTGATGCATTAGATGGAGCAAGTCACCACATAATTATTGATTCAAAAAATCCATTTTGTCTAACAACCGACTGAACCCTGAGGTAGACTAGTCCTTCATGAAATCCATTTTGTTTATTCCTTAGAGCGCCAAATAAACCTATCACATATTTTCATGCTAGAAATACGACCCAAATGATTGCAATTTCATGGCTGCTTTTGTCCACAGTGAATCAGCAAAGCGGACTGTGTAGATCAAAGATCAGGCTGCACATTTTGTGCAGCCTGATCTTGATCTACACTAACTGCAAACGCAACTATAGTCGTGAAAGGCACTTTAAGGGTTGATAACCGACTGAATCTTTAGGTAGAGTAGTCATTTGACATGCAGAAAATAGACCAATAGTAAAATATTTTGAACCAGGGTCCGTATTCACCAACCATTCTTAAGAACGTTCTTTGTCTTGTTCTCCAGAATTTCCTGTCGAGCCCCCGTAGCTCAGTCAGTAGCGTACAGGACTTGAGAACAGGAGGTCGCTGGTTCGATCCCCGGCTCAGCCAATTTCTTTCCGAGGATTGATCATAGTCATTGCGACAGAATTCATTCCTCTTTCACCGCTGACCATTGTTTTGATGATGGTTATGTGGGAAAGCAGCCAGTGGCTTGGAAAGAATATTGTGCGTAGTACTGGTAAAAGAAACTCCAGGAAAGCATGTATGGTGCACTGACCAAACCATTTGGTTTAGCCAGTTAGGAGTTGTGTTACTTTCAAATGTAGAAAATCTTGGAGAATAAGACTTAAGAATGGTTGGTGAATATGGACCCAGATCAACTTGTGCAGACTGCGCAGGCTGACCTGGGTCAATATTTTTTGCAGATGCGTTAAACCCCCTTCACATAGAGCATAGCTCATGATGAACATCCTAGACTACAGGACCAAACTTCCGTTAACTCTTTACCAAACGACACAATTTTAAACTGGTCCAAATTGAAAGCATTAGCAGACGACAAAATAAATGTGACTGAAAAATTGAAATTTGTTTTGGAAAGGGTAGAAAACATTGTTGGAAAAGGAGAAAATGCTGGTTACCGGCATTTTCTCCTTTTCCCACAATGTTTTCAAAAGGTTTCTTTCACAGGGTTGGTAAAAGTCTGGATTGTGTGGTAAAGGGTTAAATCTAAACCAGGCAACAAAATTTTAGACTTGTCCAGATAGGAAGCAGTTGCAGACAACAAATAAAATGTGGCTCCAGAACTGAAATTTTTTGACAAGTCTAGAACACATTGTGGGAAAAGGAGAAAATGCTGGTTACAAGCATTTTCTCCTTTTCACAAAATGTTTCCAGAATCTTTTTTAGTTAGGGTCATTAAAACTCAATATTGTGTGGTAAAGGGTTAAGACATTATCGCCTGTAGACCAATATTGCATCTTGCAACAGATGTGAGCTGATATCAGTTTTAAATGTGTTTCAGTTTCTATAATATAAGATACTTTGGCCATAAACGGAGAACCCTGGTTGAACTAGGGGTGAAGTTGTAAGATCTGCAACCCGGAGGGCCCTTACTGGAGGCACTGGGTTTTTTTCAGGAATGTCCTTGAGCAAGTCACTTCAGAGCCCTGATCTGGTCCTGGGGCAACTGAAGACACACATCAGTAAGTTAGCTGTGGCAGTCACATGACTGAAATAGCTTTGAAAGCAGCGTAAAGCTACTGATAGGTTTGAAAATCATTGGGACAAAAATTGAAATCTGCCAAGTTTAAAGTGGGTGATTTCATCCTTTGTAACAATAGTTTTTAACAATAGAAAATGATAATATAAAGATAAACATCATATGTGTATATTGAGCCAAGCTTTATGCAAAGGGGGTTATTGCATTTGCAAAAAGTATCGACCCATGTCAGCCTGCAGAGTCCTTGCTTTTGATAAGTTTTCTACACACCCAAAGACCATTCTACCTTACGATTCAGTTAGCAGTCAGACAATATGAATTCCATGGATCCATGATTGTGAGATGACTTGCTCAATATAATACTTCACAAAGATGTATTAAACCCCCTTTAGCCAGAGCATGGCACATATGTAGTCGAACAAGTATCAGTTTTGTCACAGGCACTGAATTGATATGGACTATTCAATTTGATAAACAATTGAAATAATATTATAGCTATTTTAAGGTCGTTTTGGGCGTAAAATACAACAAAGTAGCAGACAGTTTGAATCCAAGATACCATTTCTAGAGCAGTCTGATATTGCTCTGTGATCTCCTCAAAAGCAACTACATGTGTAAGATGTTCAGTTCTTTAACCCTTTACCAAACAGTCCCGAGTTTTAACATCCCTGAGGGAGAAGCCTTATGAAAACATTGTTGGAAAAGGACAAAATGCTGGTAACCAGTAATGTTTTCTGCCCTCTCAAAGATATGTTCCATTATTCGAGCCACACTTAGATTTTTGCTTGCAAATGCTTTCACTTTGGACTAGTCTTTAGCTTTTTTGTTTGGTAAAGAGTTAACCCTTTACCAAACAATGCCAAATGTTAACAACCTTAGGAACAAAGACTTTTTGAGAGAACAGTGTGAAAAAAAGAGAAAATGCTTGTAGCTATCCCTTTCACCTTTTCCTCAAAAGTTTCTAACCCTTCTTTAGACATCATTTGAGCCAGATTAAACTTACCATCTGTATTCTGCTTTCAACTTTGATGAGTCTAAATTTTTGTCATCTGGTAAAGAGCAAAGGGTTTAGAAGCTCAGATCTACAGTAGATAAATTAAAAACATCCTTGTAAAATAGGGATTGTCAAAGTACTAGCAGATTAACTCTTTACCAAATGTCTCAGTTTTAGACTTGGCCAAATTAAAACCATTTGTAGACAACATATAGAAGTGGCTCCATTGATGCGATTTGGCTGTCAAAAGGTTGTAAAACATTGTTGGAAATGGAGAAAATGCTGGTTATCAGCATTTAATTATTTTCCCACAGTGTTTTCAAAAGCTTTTTTTCTCAGGGTTGTTAAATTTTGGAATTGTGTGGTAAAGGGTTAAAGTGAAATATGTGAATGTGTCACCATGTGTGAAAACAATGCAGCAAGAAAAGAAATTATATGCTACAAGCATTTTTTTCCCTTTTGCATTAATGTTTTGGAGAGTAGTGTTTATATCATTATTTATTGGACTATTTCGATAGAATGGACAGATTACTGTTTCCCTGCCCACAAGTAAACCCAGATCCAGAACCAGCTCACAAAGTAAAGAAGGGAAACCAGCTTCAAAGAAAGTCACCTTTGCTGCAGGTTTGCCACAGCTTAACAAGGCAAGGAAAATGGATTTCAAGAAGATGAAAAAGCAACGTAAAAGGAGAGGTATTAATATTCATAACTTTATCATTTTTTGGAGTTATATATATATATATATATATATATATATATATATATATATATATATATATATATATATATGGGCCATGCTCTGGCAAAAGGGGGTTAAATGCATTATTCTTGATGCATTATACCAAGCAACAGGTTCATTCCACAGCTGCTGATCATTGTTTCCACAATGGTTGTGTGGGAAAGCTGAAGTTGGCATTAAACATCATACAAACAAACAAATTTGGAGGCTACAAGGGGTCCTTCATGGCTCAGTGGTAACATGTAGGCCCAAGGTTTGAACCTCACTGGAATCACAGTTTTTTTTTTTTTTTTTTTTTTTTTTTCTCTTTTTTGTGGGAGTGCCGTTTGGTAAGACACTTCAGAGCCCTGGCCTAGTACTCTTGAAACCCAGGATTTACATGAATTAGTGAGCAGTTGCTGTGATATGACTGAAATAGTGTTGAAAGCAGTATAAAATTCAGTGCAATCAATCACTTCAGGGCTACATGCCTGTGCTGATTGTTATTGCTGCTAGTGTGTGCTGGGTTTGAATCTGTAAATGGATTCTCTCAAGAGTTGATGTTTTTGGCAAAGAAATCACCAATCTATGAAACCAGTCTGCAATGATATCTCATTGATATGACATAATGTGATACAAAGTCAGATCACATCTGGTTTATCAGATAAAGTTTGTGCTGTTTTTAACCCTTTACCACACGATCCCGACTTTTAAAGACCCTGTGAAAGAAGCCTATTGAAAACATTGTGGCAAAAGGAGAAAATGCTGGTAACCAGCATTTTCTCCTTTTCCCACAATGTTTTCTTTCCTTTCCAAAACAACTTTCAATTTTTGAGTCACGTTTATTTTGTCGTTTGCAAATTGTTTGAATTTGGACCAGTCTAACATTTTGTTGTTTGTTAAAGAGTTAAGCCCTTTGTTCTAAATCATTTCAATACGGTTCCAGAATGTGGATTTCCGGAATAACAAAGAAAATCTGTACAGAAAACATTTGGTCCCTGACATTTTTTTCTTTTTTAACCAGATTTCAAGATTTCCGTAATAGGGTAGTCTGGACAAAAGCAGCTTAAAAACTGTTTTCTTTGCTGTTTACCAAATCACAAAATTTTGGACTCGACCAAAGTGAAAATATTTGCAGACGGCAAATAAAATGTGATTTAAATGCTGATTCCTGTCTTTGATAGGGTAGAAAACATTGTGGGAAAAGGAGAAAATGCTGGTTACTAGCATTTTCTCCTTTGCTCACAATGTTTTCAAAAGCCTTCTTTCTTCAGGGTTGTTAAAACTTTGGATTGTGTGGTGAGGGGTTAAATTACAAGGATGTTTATATATTACAAGCATGTTTTTAAACCTATCAGATCCAATTTTGTTTTAGGCTTGTAGCATTTTCCTCTTTTTCCCACAATGTTTTCTACCCTTTCAAAGAAAAAAAAAATATAACTTGGGCCATACTTGTCTTCTGCAAAGGCTTTCAGTTTAAACATATCTGAGGTTTTTTCTGTCTTGTAAAGAGCTAGAAAGAAGAACTGTATGGGTAATTATCTAACCCTCTACCAAACAACCATATGAGAAAGAGAGCTTTTGAAAACATTGTGGGAAAAGGAGAAAATGGTTACCAGTATTTTCTCCTTTTTTTCCAGTTTTTTTTTCAACCTTTTATCAAAGACAAATTGAATCAGTTTAACCATATTTACTTTGTCATCTGCAAATGCTATGAATATGGACAGGTCCATGATTTTGTTGTTTGGCAAAGGGGTAATCCTCTCTCTGTTTGAATTTTACAGATAAAGTGGCCTCTAGTCTGTCAGATGCCCTCTCAACAGCTTTTAGTTTTGGTGGAAAACCTCATGACCGAGATGATGGCGTGGACGGATACAACTTCGATGAACATTTTAAATAAAATTGGAATTAATTGGAATTTGTTCTACTAGCTTTTTGATCCCTAAATTTACCTGGTACAAGATCAGCAGCTATTGCTTTTTTTTTTTTTTTTTTTTTCCACACAGTGTAGATCCAAGATCAGACTGAACTGCTTGTTTCTCAAATCTCTACCCAAAAAAGAAAAGAACCCAAAATTTTAGACTTGTTCAAATTGAAAGCATTTACAGATGACGAATTAAGTATGTCTAAAATCATTTAATTGCTGGGTCTCAGTGATGGTGAGGTAGAGCGTCAGCCTCGCAACCATAAGGTCCCAAGTTTGATTCCTGGGGGCAGGTGTTTGGGACTGTTCATTGACCCACACATATAGCACAAGTACTGGTGAGGTTTCCAGGAAGCAGAATCGATAGAGATTAGCACTTATTTCACAATTGATGTAAAAGAAATATGTTTCAACTGCATTAATTGACTAAGAAAGGGAAGAAAACATCGTGGGAAAGGAGAAAATGCAGGTTGCCAGCATTTTCTCCTGATCCTGCAAAGTTTTCAAAAGCCTTCTACCTGAGAGTCATTAAAGGTTGGGTTGTGTGGTAAAGGACAAAAATTCTTTCCAAAGCCAGTTTAATCCTTCAAGCACTTTGATGACTATAGTTGCCTTTGCAGCAAGTGTAGATAAGGATCAAACTACTCAAAACATGCTGTCTGATCTTTGACTTCCCTGTCTACTTTTCTGAGACGTTGTTGATAAAAGCAATCTTGAAAATTTGCTTGTTTTGGTCCTGCTACACTGAAAAAGTCAGTTGGATTATTTTGGGCTATAAGCCTTTACCGCACAATTCTCAGTCTTAATGACCCTGAAAAAGAAGCCTTTTGGAAACATTGTTGGAAAAGGAGAAAATGCTGGTAACCAGCATTTTCTTCTTTTCCTGCAATGTTTTCTACCATATCAACAAAAAATACCATCATTTGAGCCAAATTTAAACTGTTGTTTGCAAACACTTTCAGTTTGGACTAGACCACATTTTTGTTGCGTGGTGAAGAGTTGGGGCAAATCCTGTAAAGGGGACAGTTTTGCATGATCACCACACAAATTGTAATAATTTGGGGGACATTGAAAATTTGTCTAAAGTACAACTTAGATATGTTTAGCAGCAATCGCCTTTCATCAATTCTTGGGAAAGAGTGTTGGCCTAGACGGGGTTCAGCCTCAAGACCTCTTGCTTACCAGCCTTGCATATTACTGATAAGCACTGTGGCTGCGTCACTTGCTTGGTTGTAATTTGTACTGCAATATGCACAATGAATGCTCAAGAGGTACACCTGCCAATATGAAATAAACCCTGCTCTGGCAAAAGGGGGCTTAATGTATCTCTGTGATGCATTGTACCCAACAAGACATCACATGAGTATGAACCCCCTGAAATCGATTGTGTTTAACAACTGAATTATGATGTAGACTGTCCTTTGACATACAGAAAATTCATAGCAAAAAGTTTTGCCTGCGCAGGCTGGTGTAGGTCGATAGTGTTTGCAGATGCATTAAGCCCCCTTTACACAGAGCATGGATCAAATAGTTTTGTTACAACAGTTAATCCTTTAACAGACAATCTCATGTTTTAGCTAGGAAGAAGGGCTTTTGAAAGCATCGTGGAGAAATGAGAACATGCTTGTAACTAGCTTGTCTCCTTTACCTCTATTGTGTTATCCCCTTTTATGGAGAAGTCTCATAATTTGAGCAACATTCAATATTTCGTTTGCAAATGCTTTCAACTTGGACAGGTGTAAAGTTCTGTGATCTGGGAAAGAATTGAACACCGAACAACACGGAGACTACGCTTGTTATGTTAGACATTTTTGAGGGCTGTTTTTTTGCACACTACCTTTTTAACTGTTTGCAAATGAGTCATGCTTTGTTAAAAGGGGGTTAAATGCATCTGCAAAAAAAGTACGTAGACTGCGCAGGCTGAAATGGATCAAAACTTTTTGTTACTCGTAAATTTTCCGCATGTCCAAGGACCATTCTACTTCATGATTCAGCCAGCTGTTAGACAAAATGGATTTTTATGGATCCATAATTATGTGACAACTTGCATTACGGAGATGCATTAAACCCACTTTTCCCAGAGTGTGGCTGAAATATATTATGTATATGAGATAAATCATAAAAGAAATAAAGACAAGAATACTTAAGTTTCTATGAATCGACTTATAATATCCTAATCTGGTAACAAATTATTGCAGGCAACTCTTAAAATTTCCCGGTAGTCGGCTCAGTGCTCATTCACTCATTCATTCATTCATTCATTTATTGACTAACTGACACATCGATCAACTGACTGACTGATTACTTGATTAATGCTTTTTTTGTCGGAATCACTGGCATGGTAGGGGAAATTGTAGATCTAAGATCAGACAGCAAGGTTTGTGTAGTCTGATCTTGATTTACACTGTCTGCAAAATCAATTGAAGCACAGTTCAGAGCATTAAGGATTTTGTCTCTTGTACTAACCGTTTTGTTTGCCAGAGAAAGCAACCATCCTATTGGATTAGAGGCATGCTCTGTGAAAGGGGTGCTTAATGCATCTGCGAAAACTATCGATCCGGGTCAGCCTGCGCTGTCCGCGCAGGCTGACCTGGGCCGAAACTTTTCGCTATTGGTCAATTTTCTGTATGTCAAAGGACTAGTCTCCTCCATGATTCGTTCATGAATACTTTATGAGTCGTTTGTTAAACAAAAATGGATTTTATGGGTCCATAATCATGTGATCACTTGCTTGGCGTCATGCATCATGGAGATGCATTAAACCCCCTTTTGTCAGAGCATGGCTCAGTTACTTGATACACCCAAACAACGAAGTAGAGGGGTATGCCAGTGTCAGGTTATCTTTTTTTCGGTCGTAGACCCATTTTCGTTTCTTCTTTTCACTGGAATCTAGCAAAGTGAACAAAATCGCTGAAAGGGCAGTGATTCAATACTGAACTTTGTACTGAAAGACAAAAGTTTGGACTTGTCCAATTTGAAACCATTTGCAGACTACAAATGTTTCAAATGTTGGAATTGTTTCTGAAACGGTAGGAAATGCTAGTTACCAGCATTCTCTCTTTTTCCCACGCCCAGTCCTGGGAAGCCTGTGACTGACGCCCAGTCCTGGGAGGCCTGTGACTGACGCCCAGTCCTGGAAAGCCTGTGACTGACGCCCAGTCCTGGGAGGCACGTGACAACCTCTGAAGTCGTCTCTGATAATGTTCTCGCTGACGCGCGAGTCAGAGAGAGAGAGAGATATATAGCCAATATTGTCTAGAATTTTGATGCAAAAGCCCTTTTCAGTCTGGCGGAACATCTTGAAATGAGAAAACTCTTGGGTACCATGACAGTTGACAATTGAGCAGAGACACACGAGATGACATATGTCGCGTGAAAGTCTAAACCTTTAGGGGCAGATCCTGCCTAACTTCTGCTGAGGTTTGTCACTGGATGAAACATGGGTCCACCATTTCATCCCAGAAGACAACAATGTTACTTTCAAATTTAGAAAATTCCAGAGAATAAGACCAGGAATGTTGTTAAGAATGTTTGGGGAATACGGACCCAAGAGAAAACGTTCAGATAAAGCGACGTCAAAATCTCAGTAAAGGTGTATTTCACCGGGACAATGCACCTGCACACATAGTCTGCCATTGCTTTCCCTGCAATTAGTGATTGTGGCTTAGAAATAATTCAACAGTCCCCATATCCGCTTGATCTCACTCCATCAGACTTCCAGTTAAAAAATAATCAAAGGACTGAGAGTCTCCTGTTGCTTAGTTGTTTGAAAGTTTAAGGGGCATTAAACCAGATTTTGACACCCCCCCCCCCCACTTTTTCGGAGGAGGGGGTTGACTTTTTAGTAAATAAAAATCAAAAGGACGTGGCTTTTTACTCTTAGTGGCGAAAAAAATGCAAAAATAAAATGCCTCCTGTGACCGTCAACCATAGTTAGCTACTATACCAACTGTTTAAGATCATGTGACAAGGAGTATTTCAGTATGGAAATCCCTTTGTTACAGACGAGGTTAGATGTAGGTTACTAGGTACGGAATCGGCTGAGTTGTGACGAGTGCGTGGAAAGGTGTAATATACATAGAACTTTCCCTGACAAGCCAGTTCCTGGACGACAATTTTTTTTAGAGGCAGTTCCCAAACACTTTTGTTCTAAGTCAAACTACATGTACCTATTACTTACTATCATTAACAGTTATTGTTGGTAATCATTGAAAATTAAGGATATTTATTGATAACACATGTTTTGTGATTGGATAATTTGTACCTGTTATTCTATATATCTTATAAACATTTGGCAACAAAATCATCTGGTTGGCGTCCGCACCGTCCATAGATGGCAGTCTTATCCTAAACTACATCAGGCAAACACACACAAAACCGTTAAAATATAATGATTCAAGCTTCTGGAAATACGTGACATTTCAGAGCTATAATAACATGTTAATCTATCACTGAAATATGAAATATTGCAAATTAAAGAGTTGTCAGAAATCAAGTAAAAAAGGAACTGAAAGAAATAATTATACCCCATCATAAAAGTACTATCTAAGGTTCCTCAAAATATAATCAAAATCGATGAGAGTCAGAAGATCAGGCTGTAAATTGCATACAGTGTGATCCGAGTTTACACCCCCTGCAGTTCAAGAGAAATTGCATATGTATACATGCCATGATAGTTGTCTGAAATTGTCGGGAAACAGTGTACAGTTGTGTAAGGGAATTATCTTGTTGGGGAACTGTGTTGTTCCCGCGAAGGTGAAGGTTGTTGCTATAAATAGACACCGGTAATATGAATCTCAGCACATCTTGAACGGCATATAAAGATGTTTTGGCTTGAAAATACTTTGAGAAAAAAGACAACCTTATCTATTGTATACTTAATATATTTTGGGTCAAGTTTTGTTGGTTAAATCTTCCTAGGAGAGTAAACTCTCACAGTTGAACAAGTTAGCCTACGACGCAATTTCCCTCTATGACCGAGCACCAATGCCGTTCGACATTGCCTTTTCCTTCTGTCATTGACTGATTTTAAATCAGAAAAGGGTATGAGGGCTGGAACCAAATTAATGCACTTTAAGTGGGTAATTTGGCCAATGAAAAAAGAATAGTTTTATTAATAACTGTTGCCGTATATATAGCGGGGCTTCCAAAGCACACGCCAGACGACCTCCAGATATGCAAATTATTCTCGGGTGCATGGAAAAACCGAAATTCACTTCGAACCGCATTTCACCGAAATTCATTTCTTGATAACCGTATTTCACCTCGTATGACCATATTTCACATCAAATAATGAATTCTTCGCCATGGTGATTTCTCATTTAGCTAATTCATTATGTAATATAGCTTATCCACATGTAAAAAAAATCTTTTCAAAAGGAGTTACATGTTGTTCTAAAAAACCCTAACAAATTATTGTTAGAATAAGATATTTTCCAGAAAATTAGCATACAATTATGCTGTTCATAAATATATTTCATTTCAGATGAAAAGTTATCACTATGGCAATAAAATTTGTCATACTTCGGTGAAATGCGGTCATCAAGAGGTGAAATTTAGTGAAATCCGGTTCGAAGGGAAATCCGGTTTTCCACGGACCGATTATTCTCGATGCCAATGTGAAAGTTCAGTGTTCGTGTATCCTAGAGCAGGAGACAATTATTTCAAATATTTACGCATTTGAATACTTGAGCTGTAAGGGACGTCTTCGATATATCTGAAAATTTAGCAACTGAAAATTATGTACGATAGAAGCATTGAGGATAATGCAACATTACAAATGAACTACGCAACGTCTCGCAAACCGGAAGTCAGTACAAGGCCGGAGGCATGCATACGTCACCCCATGAATCAGGACAAGTTGGCTTCTTTAAAAAAGAAGCCAGGAGAGGTCGCCATCAATGTTTTCAAACAGTTTCTTGGCTTTTGATTTCAATATATTTTGGTAGATGTAAATAAACAAGTTAGGCATTAAATAAATGAGAAAAAAAAAATTTTTTTTCAAATCTTGCTGATGTAAAGGCACAAAACAGTACATGTTCCACATTGTTATAATATTCTAGAAACTGGAGGCCATATGCTATTAACATGCTCAGAAATGCATATTTTTTTTCAAAATTCAAGGACACAAAACCGAAGATGATGATCCAATTTAACTCATTTTCAAAAGGAACAACCCTCTAATAAATGTTTGTAATGTGTGCTCAGATAAGCCCAATTTTTTTTGGAAAGGAGAAATTGTTCAATTAAAATTTGACACAATATGCTAATTCCACTGAAGAGGCAAGAATCTTACCTGATAACAACAAATATAAAGGTGGCCTATACATAATACTAATACCAGACATGTTAAAAATAAATGTAACATTTTTTAATCTTTTAACAAACAGAAATTTTTGGACAGTCCCAAACAGAAAAAACATGCCGACGACAATTCAAACTTTGATGATTTATGTGGAAGATGGTGCTTTGATGTGATGCTGCAGACATGTAAAATGAAGAGGTTGTTTGTCTAAACTTTAAAAGATTAAGAAAGTAGATAAATGAGCCATGCTCTGAGAAAAGGGCGCTTAATGCATCTGCAAAAAGTATCGACCCATGTCAGCCTGCGCAATCCGCCCAAAACCAAAGGACCACGGACTCTTTTGAGATGTGCGGTACGTAGGGCGAAGAGGCACGATTTTTTTCCCCGCTCATAAGTTGATTTTCGCGGGATTCTCGTAATCCCGCATAATAGAGGCAACTCTGTGTGTTATTTCATCAAATCTATATCATTATAAATCCATAGAATTTTTGTATAAAACTGAGAAAAATGCTAGAGTCTAGTCAGTTTTGAAAAATAGAACTTGAAAACATACTGATCAACCTATTTATATCTATTTTGAGGTACGAGTTCTCCAGAGAACTCGTGCTCTCGGCATTAGGTTACGAGTTCTCCTGGGTACGAATTCTCCAGATAGCATCAAGTCACGTGATCATTTCCCGCGGTCTTCTTTCTCTTTTTTTTTTAACGAAATTTTTTGCTCTCTGATTAGATTTATTTATTTAATGAAAAATTGCAATTATTGGAGAGATCATTTACTATCAATATAGTATAATAAATCTCTGGAAATCCGTCATATAAAAGAAAACGTTTATTTCCTATTTCAGTTTTTTGATTTCGGTTTGTTTATAAAACCATGACGAAATAGACTGTGTATAAGAACAATTTCGCAAAAACAAATGGATTTAGACAGCGATTTCTGTGGCAGTCTGCCTTTTAAACTCACCACTGTTGGAGAGGTCTGATGACCTCTCCAACGATAACAATGAGAGCCTGGTTGCTACGCAACCAGGCGACTCAAAAAATCAAAATAGATCTATAGCATTTCTCATTTCTTTTTATATCAGACGATAGCGATCAAGATCAGACCACATTTTGCCAGCTAGATCTTGATCTATAGAAATAGGATTCAAATTTCATAAAACCACCCCATTTTGACCACGCCAAAAGAACTTTGTGGACCACCCCCCACAGGGAATAAATTTATTTGTTTTGCTTGATACTAGATTAATGAAGTAAAACAAATTAATTTAATCCCTGCATACCCTCATTGTTGGACCGTGAGGAACCGGGTCAATTTATCAAAACGCCAACTGTAGAGAAAAATTTTGTTTAATAAACGGGTCAACTAATGAAGAAAATAAAAAGCATGTACAAACCAAACCTAAGTGTCGCAGAGAGACCCAGCAAAAATGACGAAAATGAAGGAAATGCAATTAACCACGAGATTTCTGTTCCCGCCAAAGTTAAGATCGTCGTTACAAACTGCTTCTCTTAAATTTTGTCTTTCGCGTTTGTTGAGAAGTTCTTTTCGGTTTGCAGTCTGCAATTCGTTCACTGACGATGAAACAAAAGTCTTTACCAGAAGCAGCAATGTGTAACTTTGTAAAGTGATTTTGGGTACGTGTAATTTACGCTTTTCAACATGGCGTTCGATAATGTCGTCTGCATTTAATGACGGAAATGAACTTTAAATGGCGAAAAGGATATCTATTCAAAGAAGCAAATAACACTTATTGGTAGCAATTGCAGTTGTCCGCAACACTTAACAATAAGAAGGGAAACAATCAGAAATTTCTTAAACGGAACCCAGAAATAATAATTAAAAAAAAGATCTACTTGGTAAAATGTTTAAAAAAAAAAATATCTGCGTAAGTGTGTGTAGGGGAGGGGAAATGTTCATATTCATAAAAATATACTCCAAGTCCTTAACAAATCACTTCGTTGGCAGTTGCATGGTACGAGTACTGTCCGTTGGAGGTTGAATTGTATTTTTGCAGTCCACAAAAAATCTCCTTGCTGACAGACGGAATGTATTTTGAGTCCGTAAAAGCGTTGTCTGCGCGTGTCATATTCTTCGAAGATGATGTATTTGAAAAATGCCACCCAGCGGGAGATAACGCCCTAAAAGTCCCTTCGTTTGCAGTAGAGATGTATTTTCAGATTTTACAATGTCCCTTCTTTTACCATGGAAGTGTATTTTTATTCCTGAGGAAGTCGCATTGTTGGCAGTGGAAATGTATCTTGAGTCTCAGGAGATCATTTAGTCTGCAGTCCACATAAGGTCTCCAACTCAGCGCTAGAAATGTATTTCGGTCCTCAAGTAGTCTCTTCTTTAGATTTAACCCTTTACGAATGCTGGTGATCAGCATTTTCTACTTTACTTACATTGTCTTTTAAGTTTTCGAAGACGAAATCCTCATTTTTAGGCTCATTTAATTTGTTCTCTGCAGCTGCTTGCATATTGGATGACCCTAAAATTTTCAAGCGCGGTAAAGAGTCAATTAAATCGCATTGTGTGTCTCTAAAACACCTCTCTATATGGGAAGCAGGTCTATTTCGAGTCCAAAAAATTGCCTCGCCGTTCGAATGGGAAATGTATTTTCTTCAGTCTTAAAAAAAGTCTTTTCCTTTGCATTGGAAATGTGTAGGCCCTGTTTTCAGACACCAAAAAGTTTGTTTTTCTTTTAATAGAATTGTATTTTTGAACATTAATCAAAAAGTAGTTTCATTAGCTATGGAAACGTATTTTTTCAGCCCTTCTGTAGCCTAGTCTTTGTATTGGCACTCGCGGTATATTTCCCCTCTCCACCGTCCCCTTCCCATTAAAAAATCGCGAACTGCTTTATTTGGCCATGAGAGTGCTAATTTAATCCAGCGTTTTTACCATTCTTAATTTTATGAATTTCGATGTTATTTACATATTTTACCTTCTTTTTACCTTTATCAGACAATGCATTTGAAAACAAAAGTGCCAAATTAAGAGACTTCTTGTAGATCTAATCAGCATTTGGTCCTTTTCCACCATTTTTTTTCCGGTTAAACTAGATCCAAAGATTTTATCCACGAATGAGTTGTTGTCTGCAAATGCTTTGAATATAGACGAGTCTATTTATTTTTATCGTGCCTGAAAATGAGTTGATTAATATGGCGGCAAAATGATCTAAGGGCAGGGGCGGAGCAGAATCCAAGCCTACAACTGATAGAACTATCAGAAAAGTAAAATGTTGCCCTGATAACAACTAAAATACTATTGAAAACGGGATAAAATCTCAAAGGCACAAGGACCCCCCTCCCCCTCAAAAAAAAAAAAAAAAAACGTCTGCAATTCTTTCAGCACCATAGAGAAACTTTCGCCTACGAAATAGATTAAGATAAGACTGCACAGAACGTACGTTCTGATCGTAGATATATACCTTCCGCTTGTTTATTCAAGACTATGTGCTAAAATTCGTTCAGATATTCAGTAGATTGCTCTTTGAGGTCCAGATTATTATATAATAAGCACGGCGCCGAAAGAGTTATAGTTCGTTCAGACTTTGTTACGAAACATCCGGAAGCAATTGTCATAGCAATGTCAAACCTTATGTCCATTGAGTCTTATTGACATTTCTTGGACAGGAAGTTCGGAGTTTTTATCTTTTTCCAATACTGGCCAGGGAGAAATTTGGCAGAAACAGATTTAGGACATAAATCGTTTTCTCGGATTTTCAACTCTTCCAAAATCCCGCAGAAACTTATAGAATTGAACGCGACGTCATTTTGTCCCTGACCCCTGCGTTAAAATCTTCACCCGACGACAAAAGTTTGGAAGCGTCCAAATTCAAAGCATTTGCAGACGGCGAATAAAATGTACCTAAAATTATAAGATTTGGCTTTGAAAGGTTTAAAATATTGTGGGAAAAGGAGAAAACACAGGGTACAAGGCGCACTGTGCACAGTGACCTGGCAGGGTAGAACTAGTACTGGTGAAACCCAGCAAAGACATGAATACGAGTGACCGTGATATAAGTGTATACTGTTGAAAGGGGCGTAACACACCACCTAAATTATTCACCTAAACTATTAATCCAAAAAGCGCTGGAACCGACTTATGTTGTTGTATGCGGACAGTATAGATCAAGATTAGACTTCACAGAACACGCAGTCTGACCTTGGATCTACACTGTTCGCTTCTTTGTCACATATTGTTGCTAAAACAACTGAAATGACAATATTTTGGACGTTTTTCCTAACTGAAAGGGTCCATTTAATTAATTCATTCTAGAAATAAGACCTAAATGGTTGCAATTTTGAGCCTTACTACCCAGAATATCTGCGCAAGCGGACAGTGTAGATCAGAGATCAGACTGCAATTTTATGCAGTCTGATCTCGACCTATTCCGGCCGCATTGGCAACTATAATTGTCACGGTGCCTAAGGGCCAATCGTTGCTCCTGTTTCCGACTGGTCACTTGGATTTTAGGCTGACCCCTATCACGTGACTCCTAATCCACCCAGGTGATTGTTACTCAGTGTGAACTCAGTCAACGTTTAGTCGGGCAAAATAGAGGTTCAAACAAAGAGTCAAGCAGGTTGATCCGAGAAAAAAATGAAGTAAGTCTCTTTTTCTTTCGTAATCTTTGTATTTTTTTCCATGAATAAGTAAAGTACATGTATGTATATCTAGATCTGGCATTATAGTTGAAATTTGTGGTTGTTATCGTATAATTTTCCCTCGCATTTGTAAAACGCCAGCATCTTTGTGCCTATGTTTGCGCCCGCCTCCCGATTTCCTTCTTAAAATGTCGCTCTAATATGCATATCTTTTTGAAATTTGTTTTGAAACAAAGTTTTCCTTGAATAACTAGGAGATCGCAGACATCTTAGAAATTAAAAAAAAGAAAAAATGGAACACTGGTGTGAGCGGGAATCGTAGCCTTTCGCACAAGGAGCATAAAAATGTGCATCTTCTTGTAATGGGTTCATTCTTTAGTGCATGGAGATATAGTTTTATACATCCGGCATTTACTACTTAGGGGAACATTGTGGAAAGTAGAAAAATTGCTTAGTGTAGGGATCATAGACATGTCTACATACTGTATGATCCTTACTTAGAGAAAGCAATATCGTGAATCCATTAAGATCAGAATTTCTTATCGAATGTTTATCCTTAAGCTGCTAAATAAATAAAGGAGAAATTTCCTGTTGATAGCAAAAGAAAAATCCAACAGATTTATTGTGATTTCAAGGTTGTCTTTGCCAGGAAAATCTCCCTATGTTGGACTGTTTTGATCCAAAATCAGACTGTTTGTTTGTTGTATGCAGTCTGATCTTGATCTGTACACTCCAAGTCAGGATTGTGTGATATAAGGTAAAGAGGCCTTCTTAAGTTGTTTTTGTTGCAAATTATTTATTTCTTGTTTTGTTTAACACTGATAAGTACCACAAAATACTCTTTTCTACATAGCCTATCAAGGAATAGATAGAAAAATGTTTTTTCTTACATACATCCTTTTTTTAACTGATGGTTTGCCAGCTATTGCATTGGTTAATTTAGAGATGTAGTGTTTTTTAAGTTTGTTGGGATTATTAAAAATCTGAATAGTCCCCCTTAAGAACTAAGGACAGCTTTACATGTCTTGGCAAAAAGTTTCATTCAATATCAGACTACAGAATATGCAGTGTGATCTTAACACTTTATCACACAATCCTGACTTTTAACAACCTTGAGAAAGAAGCCTTTTGAAAACATTGTGGGAAAAGGAGAAAATGCTGGTAACCAGCATTTTCTCCTTTTCCAGCAATGTTTTCTACCCTCCCAAAACAAACTTCAATTTTTTGGTAACATTTATTTTGTCATCTGCAAATGCTTTCAATTTGGACCAGTCTAAAATGTTGTTGTTTGGTAAAGGATTAAATGTTTTATCAAGGTAGGTATTCTGCGATAATGTCCCATCATAAGGCACACAGATTGGCATTTCTCCCTCTCTTCATTTCAGAATAAGTATTGATTGCATTTGTCTAGCTTATTTAAAAACAAAAACATGTATTTGCTCTAGTTCATAGGACCTTATTTCCCTATCTAAACCCTGTACCACACTTGGGTTTTAATGACCCTTTGGAAGAAGCCTTTTGAAAACATTGTGCAAAAAGGAGAAAATGCTGATAACCAGCATTTTCTGCTTTTCCCACAATGTTTTCTATCATTCCAAAAACAGTTTTCAATTTTTGTGACCCCTTTATTATGTCATGTGTGAAATGCTTTCAATATAGTTGAAGTCCAAAAGATTGTCATTTGGTAAGGAGTTAAACATCCTTGGCAATACATGATCTTGGATTTAACCCTTTACCATACAATCCCAAGTTTTAATTACCCTAATAAAGAAGCCTGAAGTGTGGTGAAAAGGAGAAAATGTTGATTACCAGCATTTTATTCCTTGTTCCACAAGGTTTTCTACCACTTTTATTATTAACTACTCAATCCAGACTATTATCGACCCTGAAGAAAAACCCTTTTGAAAACATTGTGGGAAAAGGAGAAAATGCTGGTATCTAGCATTTTCTCCTTTTCCCACAATGTTTTCTACCCTTTACAAAAAAAAAAATAATTTTTGAGCTGCATTTGATTTGTCATCTGCAATGCTTTTAATTTGGACCAGTCGTTTGGTAAAGAGTTTAAGATAAATTACATTATTTAAGCCACATTTAATTTGTAGTTTTCCAAACACTTTCAATTTAGGCAAGTCTAAAATTTTTCTATCCAATAATGATTTGAACCACTTGCTATTCTGTGAAATATTTTTTAAAAGAAGCCTTGAATACAGCATTTAGGTCTCTTTTTTTTCTAATTGAAAATATTAGTCATTATAAGATAAAAATCTAAAGACAGTCTTGGTCAGGATGTATTGCAAAATATAGTGCACACATTGTAAATCCCAGATCAGACTACATAGTGGGTATAGTCTAAACCCAATACATCTTTACTTGTTTTCAGCCAGATTTTTACCCATTTCAGTTTTTCACTCTACTGGCTGAAAGCCAGCAGAGCCTATGTCATAGCGAGGTTTCTGTCGTCCATCAGTCCATCACTCTGTCTGTTCATCTTTTTCTTGTTTACATGATAAATTCTGCATTTTTGTCGGATTTTCGTGAAACTTGCACAGTTTGTTTATCTAATCAATAGCTTGAACCCTATTGATTTTGAAAAAAATCTGACAATCAGTAAGGGAAAAGTAGCCATTTAAAGTTGAAAATTTACATATCATGTTTACTGGATAAAATCAACATTTTTTTATCCAACTCTTTTGTATTATCAAGGGATTGAACCATATAAAAAAAAAAAAGAAGAAAATCCAGAAACCAAGAACTTACATGATGACTGAAAACCTAACATACCTTAACCTCATTGGGTGAAATTTGTGGCAGAGGATTTTAAAAATGTCCTCTTGAAATATGGATGATAATGTTTGAGACAAATACAAGTGGAAATATTGTGGCAAAATGCAATATGATTTGGTCATTCCCAACAATTTCTCCTTTGCCACATTATTTTTAGCTCCTCTGGCTGAAAGCCAGCGGGCTTATGTCATGGCCCGGTGTCCGTCGTGGGTCTGTCTGTGCGTGCATGCATGCGTGCGTCAGTCCGTCCGTCCGTGCGTTAACTTTTATTTCAAACATCTTCTTCTCTGAAACTACCCATCCAATTTTCATGAAACTTCACTGAAATGATCCTGCCATAGTCCTCTTCAGAATTTCTTGAAAGAATTTGATTCCTTCAAAAACTCTGGTTGCCATGGCAACAAAGCTGAAAAATATTGGATATCTTTAAAAATCTTCTTGTCTGAAACCATAAGGCATAGGGCTACCAAATTTGGCATGTAGCTTTATGTAGTAGACCTCTATCATGTTTCTTGAAATTATAGCCCAGGGGCCAAAATTGGCTCTGCCCCAGGGGTCACAAGTTTTACATAGGCTTATATAGAGAAAACTTTAAAAATCTTCTTGTCTGAAACCATAAGGCATAGGGCTACCAAATTTGGCATGTAGCTTTATATAGTAAACCTCTATCATGTTTCTTGAAATTATAGCCCTGGGGTCAAAATTGGCTCTGCCCCAGGGGTCACAAGTTTTACATAGGCTTATATAGAAAAAATTTTAAAAATCTTCCTGTACCTAGCCATAAGGCCTAGAGCTACCAAATTTTGCATTTAGCTTGATCTAGTTGGGGTCTACCAAAAGTGCCCAAATTATAGTCCTGGGGTCAATTTGGCCTCATGCTTAGGGAGAGGAGGGTGTCACAAGATTTACATAGGCTTACATAGGGAAAACTTTTAAATCTTGGTGTACATAGCCATAAGGCTTAGGCTACCAAATTTTTCATAATTATAGCATTATCTAGTGGACAACTACAAAGAGGGCCCAAGTTACAGCCCTAGGATCAAGTTTGGCCCTGCACCAGGGGTCACAAGTTTTACATGGGTTTATCGAGTGAAAAGTTCAGAAACCGTCTTGTTACTAGCCATAAGGCCAAAAACTCCCAAATTTGGCATGTTATTCTTCTAATACACATATTCCCCATTTAGTTCGACTGTAGCCCTGGGGTCAAAGTTTTATAAGGGCTTATATAGTGAAGACTTCTCTTCATGGTTCATATTTATAAGCCAGTGGAGCGATACAGGGCCATCATGGCCCTCTTGTTTTTATTGTTGTATACAGCAAGGCCAAAGTCAACTGTGGGTGATTATGCTTTAATTCTTTACCAGACAATAAAACTTTGAACCTGTCTAAATTGAAAATATTTGCACACGACAAATTGTGATTGGAATAGTGGTATTCATCTTTTGGTAGAAAATGTTGTGGGAAAAGGAGTTTTTTCTTGTTTTTATCCAACAATGTTTTCAATATCCATCCTACTCAAGGTCATATAAGGACTGGAATGTTTCTGGGAATTTCTTGGGCCTATGTTCAGCGCAGAATTAAATATTTTAGGGTAGGAAAACACCTATAGGCCATTACAGCATACTGAGGCAAGCCAAAGAGTATAATTATAATAAGTGTTTTAATCACCCTATACCAGACCACAAAACTTTTTACTGGTCCAAATTGCAAGCCTTTGCAGACAACAAATTGAATGTGACTTGTATGATGTAATTTGTTAAGGAATAGAAAAAGTTGTGGGAAAAGCAGAAAATACTGGTTACCAGCATTTTCTCCTTTTCCAACAATGTTTTCAAATGACTTTTTCCTTAGGGTCATTAAAAGTTGGGATGGTGTGGTAACACTATTAAATATACACATTTATTTAGAAATAATTTTTTTCACCTGGAACAAGTTGGTGCTTATGTTACTTGTTAATAATTCTACATAAACTTATCTTTATCTTTGTAGATTTACAGTATGACCAGATTCGGACTTTGTTAAGGTAAGAGTCACATAACGTCGGGTAATCAAGGGTTAAAATAAGTGCATGATAAATTATACAAAGTCTGTCAGATTAATGATGGGCAAGTTTATAAAAATTTGTAAAAAATCGTGATATGTATATTACAAAACGTGGAGGTTTGAATTTGATGTTCTTTACCTGCCTAAAAGTCATATTTCAAATATAACATGGTAGAAACTGATCGTCTGCCATGAAGTCAAAGGTGAAAGACAATAATATTATGGTTGCCATAAAGTGTTGAAAGGTAGCAAACTGAGAAAGTTTGTATGTAATTTCAAATATGAACCACACACAAATGAAGCCATTTTACTAAGATGGCACACACTGCCCTCAAAGTACAGCATTTTGCCTCATTTTATGAGGCTAAGCCCTGGAATCGGCTATATAGGTCCAAAGTTTGACAGAAACATAAGCTAGTATGGATATTAGTATGAAGTTTGCATTGATAAAAAAAAGGGCATAGTGTCATGAATGTTAAACTTACATTGTTGCCAGACCCATGTGTTTTATTTCTTAAAGTAATTTCAAATATACCAAATAAATCAATATAGACCAATCCCATGTACTAAAGAATCAAATTTACCAACAAATAATGCATCACTAAACCTTCAGACTGCTGAGTTGAAACATGTGATGCATTATCAGTCTCCAAGACAAACCATCTTCAAGCAGTTCCAAATATATTCTGACCCCAATGACATCAGTTTATGCATATCTTTCCATAATGCCTCTGATATCCGGTAACATCTCTTGTGGTTTTAAGACTATAAAGTGAAAACTTGGTAATACTCCTTGACCAACCCCTTCTTGGTACACCCCAGTCATCAACAAAACACACTGCATACGTTATTTTTATCATTATTATGTCAATATGACCGGTACTATTTTGCAATGATGCTTTGATAAAATACCGTATTTCACCTAATTAACGCTCCCTGCCTACTAGTAGCACCCCCCTTCCCCCCCACACTATTATTTCTTACTCCAAGTGCTTCTAGACAACCTCCACCCATACCCAACCTTAACCTTAAAATCAACAACTGGGGTGACAAACTTCCAAATGCAAGATAACTTCACTAAAACTTTTCAAACACAGACTGATGAAAATGACTAATGACCAATTATTTATAAACAAACTTACAGGTACGGCGTCGACATAATCCTAATTACTTCAGCAATCAATGTCATTAACAGCTGGCTGTCTGAATACACATACACTTCCAATAACATTATAAACTTCCCGTAAAACAAAATTTGTCAACTAACTTGGAAGAACATTAAAAAGGTGAAGTATTGAATTTCAGTGTCCCATACTAATCGTGAATGCTATTAAATGTCTAAACGAATCATGATCGGCGGTAAAATCAATATTCTGCATTACAGGAAGTCTTTCAAAATGGCAATCACTTTGCACTGGGCTCTTACTAAAACTCGGATCAAAGTACCATACTTACTCTAAGTGATGGCAGTGAAAATTTCGGGAAATTGGCTATGGACTAAGAGTGCCCTGTTGGTGTTTTGAATGGTGCCCCAGCGCATTAATTAGGTGAAGTATGGTAGGAAAAATAACTTTCAATAAGTCAATCAATAATGTCTTTTATGCAAATACGGAATACACATAATCTTTCTTAATTTAACACTTTTTCCTACAATTTTTATCTTTTTAAGCACAAAATTTGCATTTTATTATCTTTTAATACATACATGTGCGCTAAATTACCTGAGCTGTCATCGTGCCATAAAATGACAATTATTAATTCATTCAGCTTTCAATAATCTAACATTATCAGGGATCAATCACTTTACATTGATCTTGTAGGTTGGTGTTGGTCATCATTCATTTATAGGTCACACTATTTTTCACAAAACAACTCAAAAGTGGCTTGCTATAGGTTTAATGTATTTGTTCTTACACATTGTATATGTCTATGAATTCATCTTAAAGGGGGGCTATGTGGATGGGACAGTTGAAATAATTGAGCATACTCTTTATATCACACATGATATAATAACTACATCACTTATGATTTTAAAAAAAAGTCTTATAGGAGTTTCTTAAGTTTTAGTTTTGTGGCCTGTGTATTTAAAGTATTTCATTACTTGAGAAGTACAGAATGGCATAACGTTAACAATGGATGAATCCTTTAAATCAGCACCATGTCTATCAAATTGGTAGGTGTGATACATATTGAAGTATCCTTACATGATGTGTGTCTATCAGACACACATTAACTTAAACATGTTTGAGGGTTTGTAAACCAAAGGGAGTTGTAATAGCCACTAAAGTATTGTCAGCATACCTTATGTGATGTTGAGAATCTTAAATCCTATATGTATATCAGATAAAAAATGAAAGTGGATGTAATTTCTTATTACTTAAGTATATTTTTCTGTTCTGTTATTAAAAATTCTATTTGCCTTATTTAGCCCTTTACCAAATGATCCTGCATTGTAGCAACACTGAGGAAAAAGGCCTTTAAAACATTGTGGGAAAAAGAGAATCAGCATTTTCTTATATTCCCACAATGTTTTCCTTCTACGAAGACAATTTGCACCATTAATTGAGCCACATGTAATGTGTCATCTGCAAATATTTCCAAATTGGACAAATCCAAATTTGTTGCTTGGTAAAGAGTTAATTTTCAGGGTTCATTTCAGTTTTTTAACTCTTTCACTAAAATGGTTGCCTTTGCGGTCAGTGTAGATCAAGATCAGGCTGCACAAAACAAGCAGCCTGATCTTTGATCTACACTGTCCGCTATGTTAAAACAGGCAAAAGGTAGCCATGAATTTGCAATTATATTGGTTTATTCTAGAATGAAAATGACAATTGGGTTTATTTGGCGCTTTAAGGGTTACTTTCTTGTTGCACTGTTATGAAAGCATCTTTTTATGTACACAAATTCAATTTGAAATGAGCCCTGCAGTTCTTTTTAAACCAAAACCTATGCAATTATTATGGTGTTAAGGATCTTTGATCCAAAAGTAATAAAGAAAATAATTTATTATCTCATGCAACGTTTGATGTTAAGGATCTTAAATCCAAAAGTAAAGAAGAAATAGTTTATTATCTCATTGTAATGTTTGATGTTAAGGATCTTACATTCAAAAAAAAAAAAGAATTATCTCATGCCCTATTTGATGTTAAGGATCTTAAATCCAAAAGAAAAGAAAAACTCATGCAATGTTTGATGTTAAGGATCTTAAATCCAAAAGTAATTTAAAAAAAGATGAAAAAAACTAATTTTCTAATGCAAATAATAAGAGTGATCTTAAATAAAGCAGAATTCGAATTATAGTTAGATTAGTAAGCTAAATCTGTTCATATAAAATTTGAAAATGGCTTGAATAAAGTAAACTAATTACTTTGGCAAAGATATAGGTGAAAAATATTGCATTTATGAAACAAAATTATTTTTATAATTCATTGCTCAGAGAGGTTATCCATGCACTGGACTGGTTAGTATCCAGGAAACACAGAAAGATACATGTAGACAGAGTTGATTACTGGGTGGGATCCAGGAAAGATTTGTCTTTTGTTCAAAAGTTTTAAATCATGAACAAACAAAAAATATAGAGATTAAACTGTTACCAATGACAGATCAAGGCAATCCAGAAAGGTTTGTCGGTCTATTTAGGGGCAGCAACTGTGTTTCATCTGCCAAGTTAACTTCTTCTGAGCATTTTTGTCAAAACCCAAGTGCATGTAACTGAAAAATAATTAATCGGTTCCTAAAACCATTTTCAAAAGTTATGTGAATGCATTTATCTTACCTTTTTATTTGTGAAAGGTACTGTTTTTATGTCCACTCAAAAAAGACTTAGCTTTTTACCAAACAACAAAGTTTTATAGTCAAAGATGAAAGCATTTTCAGGCAACATACCAAATATGGCACAAAGATAGGATTTGCCCTTGAAAGGTAGGAAAACATTGAGGAAAAAGGAGAAAATGCTGGTAACCAGCATTTTCTCCTTTTTCCACAATGTTTGCAAAAGCCTCCCTTCCAGAGGTTAAAATAAAAATCAGGATTGTTTGGTAATGGGTTAAGACCACACAACAGTTTTTTTGTGTGTCAATTTCTGCAAGGTTCATGAGAAAGATCTTAGCCTGCAAAGCGCCTTAACAACAATAGTTTTTTTTGGGTTTTTTTTTTTTTTTTTTTCTGGCTAGTGCAGACAAGATCAGACTGCACAATGCAGCCTGCTCTTAGATCTACACAGCATACTATGGATAGACATGGCTTGCAAAATTCAGTCTCATAATGACATTTTATCTGGTCCCTGTTTACTTTGTTTGGCACTTCAAGGGTTTTATCCAATAGATATGTAGGGCTTAATGGTACATTTATTTATGTAGTTATTGCAACATGTGTATGGATATTTTTTTGCTTTTATTTTTAGATTTTCTTTGTTCATATGTTTTTAATTTTAATTTTGACTTTTTCATTGAAAACTTTTTGAGTAGGCAGAGACTGCCCAGCCACTCAGTAATGTCTTTTATGCATTATACAGTCTTACTTCATTTAATTTTTTTGCCATGAATTCATCATTTTGTTCAAATCTTCTTAAGTGCAACCATTCTACTTTATCATCTCTTAATACAGACATACACACTTAATTACCAAAGCTGTCAATTGATGCATCATAAAACAACTTTCATTCATTCATTCATTTATTCATTCATTCATTTTGATTTATAATAACAAGTTTGCTATTTCTCAGTATGGAAGCTTTTGCTTTTGTGTGATCTGACTGTCTGTTAATGCATCCTGTGAAGGCAAGTGCTCCAGTTGAATAGGATCATTGACTGTAAAAAAGCTTTGGGGCAATTTTAAGTTTAAAATTAAATCCAGTGCTGATAGAAGAGTGGACCCTGTTCTTTTTTTCCACTCACATAAGACTTCAGATCACACTCTACAATTAGGTATGCCTCATATTCCATTTAAGTTGCTGAGAGCCTTGCACAATGTTGTAGGCTAAGGATCTTATTTCCACAAGCAAAAATAGATATTCATTTATTATTAACTCGGCTGTTTCAAAAAAAAGTCGAGTTATTGTCATAGCCCTGTCGCCGTCTGCAATGTCATGCAAAAACTTTGACATTTTATAATATCTCTGATATTACTGAAGATATTTACTTCAAACTTGAACAAATTGTTGACTATGAAAAGGGGCAGCCATAGAACTAGGGCAGGTAATCACTAGAATATTTTGACACAGGTATGCCCTTTTTGCCACTTTGAATTTTCACTGAAAATCAAGCAACTTCAGCCGAGCGTTGCCACCCGCATGCCATGCACTTGTTGTTTTTATATAAGTAGGTACACAATTTTAGAAATGATGTACCTTTTAATATAGAATGTTTATCATAGTTAGGTTGTATTCTTTATTTCATGATAAGAAGTAGTCATTTTTTTTCCACATGAATGTAATCCCTGTTGGTTTAAAAAAAATCTCAAAGACGTGGTCTGTGAAAAGACTTTAGATTTAATTGGGGAAACAATATCAAACAGATATTGAGGAAAATCCAAGACTTTGTGCTTTTAAAAGATTCATCTGTTGGCTCTATTTATATATTGACACTGTTTGATTTCAACTCAGGAACGCATGCAAATCCGCATATGGAATACTTTTGAATACTGGAACCAGCCACAAAGCCAAAACAACAAATGATTTGAATGATGTTTTAATTATATTATTTCCTGTTAAATCTGAACAGAAAGATATCTTGTTTAAAAATACAGGAATTCAGATAAAAAATGTATGCCTGATTTCAAATACTTCAGCAGAGCCCTGATATTTATATTTGTGGTTAAATCTGACAATTACTATCATATTCATAAGCTTGGTCTTTACACTTTCATCTACAGAAGTTGTTTTATGAAGTTGTTTGGTATTTGCAAGGAATTTAAGTATTTTTGCTGTTGTTTGTTTGATATAGGGGAAGAGGGTTGAACTGCATTGAACACAATGTCACCTTCACTATTTAAGTATCTATGAGCACTGAAGGAATGTCTGAGAATGAAGAATTTCCCCATTAAATGCTTAGGTTTTTAGTAGAAATACTGATCAAAATCAAGATGCTAATTATTTACACTAAAGTATACATAGTGCAACCTTTCAAGATCATCCCCATGATCTTTAATCAATAATACTTTCATCAGTTTACCAGCACGGTCCAAGTCTGTATATTACAGGCTTAATTGTTTGAGGAAACTTGTCACATACATGTATTGTTTTTTTCCTGTGATGTATCAAATTGTCATTTAGAAAACAAAGGCATCACAATTTTTAAGTGTTGCTTGATTATTTCAAAGTTCAAGTGCTATTTCAAAGTTCAAATGCAAATATGAGGATAAATGACAACTGTCTTGGTTTCTACAATTTTGGCAAGCCTAGAAACATTTGTTAACCCTAGGAACATTAGCTTATTTCACATGAACTCATAGCCTGGATGACTCCAGTACACTACACATTAAATTGTGTCAGTAACATTAAAAAACAGCATAATTCAAGCACTTTTCAATAAATATCTCCTAAATTCCATCTTCATTTTTGCAACACTTTTTCAAAATCAACTTTTTAATGGGTAATCAGGGATAGTTATTTCTAATCATCCGTTGGAGTTTTTGTGAGAAGCATTTGGTGGAGTATAGGTCATAGTAGATCAAGGACACTGATAATATATCTCTTTACAAACATACTTTGGAAATAGCAAAAGCACACAACATGAAACACAGCTGTCTCAGCTTTGAGTAACCTGGTTCCCATCCAATTTGTCTGGGCTTATAGTATTCCATAATATACTAGGGACATTTACACAAGTATACTGAGACTCCTGACATAAAATCTTGACAGTGGAGACAGATTGGAAAGCAAATTCTGACATGAAATCTTGACAGTGGGGACAGATTGGAAAGCAAATTGTCCTTTTAAAGCAGATACCATATCTTGCCAAACAATTTACTAAACCAATCCCCAAGACATGAATTTGTTACTTACTTCTGTAAAGGGTGATTTTTATTTTTAGCCGGGTTGTTCATGAATATGTTTTATTCCTTAAAATGTTACACGTACATGGTTATATTTCACCAGGGTAATACATGAAAAGAATCAAAACACACACACACACAAAAAAGTGGTTCTACTCTGTTTAATGCAATTGGACAAATCTTGAAACAAAAGACAGGAAACAAAATAAATTGATCAAAGCAAAAACCAAAAAGAATCTTATTAATAGAAAGTTGGGGAAAAAAAAAAAAAAAAAGAAAATTCAGGAAAAAAAATTAAAACAAAATTAAAAAAAAAAAATCTTAAGAGATAAAAACTCGTAAAAAATGAAAAATTTGAGGGGGGGAAACACACAAATTGAAAAAAAAGATAAAAAAACAACAACAACAACAACAGAAAAAAGGAAAAACAATTAGAATATGATAATAATAAACAAAGATGATTTAAAAACATGTAAAAAAAAAAAAAGAAAGAAACAGTCTGTAAAAGAAACCTGTAAAAAAAAACTGAAAATGGCAAAATTTAGAATAATAAATTATGAAAAGAATTTTTAAAAAATGAAGAAAAGCAACATCAACAGAAAAAGGGGAGAAAACTTTAATCACCAACCTAAAATGATAAGAAAACAAATGTATAAAAAAGTAAACAGTTTTTTTTTTTTTTAATGTGTAAAAATTGAAAAAGGCAAAAGATTAGAACAAAATAATAAAGACCAAAAGAAAGAAGAAATAAGAAAATACTAGAAAAGAAAGAAAATTATAACTAAATGATAAAAGAACTGAAAAAAAATCTTATCAAAAGAATGAAAATCTTTAAAAAGAATAAAAAGAAATAACATGATTAGAAAAATAAAGAAAACTCTAAAAAATATGAGAAAAAATTACAAAGAGAAATAAAATTATAACAAAAATGATGAAAAAAAGAAAAGAATGTTACTAAAAGATGAAAAACTTGAAAAAGGAATAAAATAAGATAACATGAAAAGAAAAATAAAACCCATAAAAAGAGAAATAAAAATGAAAAACAGAAAAAGAAGCATGAAAAGAATGAAGGAAAAAAATAACTAAACAAAAAAATTAAAGAATTTAAAATGGAAACAATAAAACTGAAGAAATAGAAAATAAAAAGAATGAAAAACAACATCAACAGAAAAAAAAACACGGGAAAATATATAATAGTAAACAAATTATAATATAATAAACAAAAATGATTAAAAATAAAAAGAAAATCTAAGAAACTATAAAAAAAGACAAGAAAGAAAATTCTAACAATATAATAAAAAGAATAAAAATTGTATAAAAAAAATAACAAAACAAAACAAAAAAAAATTAACCAATGTAAAAAAAAGTAAACAGTTTTTTAAAAAAAAAATGTGTAAAAAATGAAAAAGACAAAAGATCAGAACAAAAAATAAAGACCAAAAGAAAGAAGAAATAAGAAAATACTAGAAAAGAAAGAAGATTATAAAGAAATGATAAACGAACTGAAAAAAATCTTATCAAAAGAATGAAAAACTTTAAAAAGGATAAAAAGAAATAACATGATAAGAAAATTAATGAAAACTTTAAAGAATATGAGAAAAAGTTACTAAGAGAAAAAAAATTATAACAAAAATAATGAAAAAAAGAAAAAAAATGTTACTAAAAGAATGAAAAACTTGAAAAAGGAATAAAATAAGATAACATGAAAAGAAAAATAAAACCCATAAAAAGAGAAATAAAAATGAAAAACAGAAAAAGAAGCATGAAAAGAATGAAGGAAAAAAATAACTAAACCAAAAAATTAAAGAATTTAACATGAAAGCAATAAAACTGAAGAAATAGAAAATAAAAAGAATGAAAAACAACATCAACAGAAAAAAACCATGGGAAAATATATAACAGTAAACAAAAATATAATATAGTGAACAAAAATGATTAAAAATAAAAAGAAAAACTAAGAAACTATAAAAAAAAAAAGAAAAGAAAGAAAATTCTAACAATATAATAAAAAGAATAAAAATTGTATAAAAAAAATAACAAAACAAAAAGAAAAAATAAATAAATAAAAAAAAAAATAAATAAAAATAAATAAATAAATAAACAGAAACAACCTGAAAGAAATCTTAATAAAATAATTGATAATTTGAAAAAGAATAAAAAGAAATAACATGAAAAGAAAAATATTATCATAAAAAGAGAAACTGAAATCAAAAACAGAAAATGAAGTATTAAAGGATTAAGATAAAATGTAGGGAATTTCAGTAGGGATATGTTTGTTTCTGATACCCCCTGTCCCTGGCAAAAATATTGCAATAAGTATCAGAAGTTAGCATTTTCCATTAAATCTTAATATTAAGAGTAATGGAAGGAATTTGCACAACAATTTTCACAAGGAACTAAAACAACAAATTTGCAAAGTGCAAAGGAATCTTAAAAAAATTGCATTAGATACAAACTTAGATTCTAAAAAATATTTAAACTGTAAATCAACAGTCATGAAACTGCATATGGAGTATAAACTAAAACTTTCCAGTATTTTAAGAATGAAAAAAAAAAAAAAGTCTGTGACTGAAAATGAAAATATTAACATAAAAGAACTAAACTCTACTTTATATTTACTTGAAAGGTAAAGTTACGTAGCAAAGGTGTAATTGACAAGTTAGATATGTACACAGCTTTCTATAGCAGCAGGTCATTCTCACTCCCAAACACATGTATTAGCGAGAAACACTTGTGGAATGTATAAAATGAAACTGACACATTGAAAATGAGCAACATATTGAGATGATAAAAACACACACACAAAAAAAAAAAACAAAAATTTGAAAAACAGACATGTAAAAAAAGGTGAACAATGTAACATGTGAATTTTTCTTGAAAAAGTGTTCCTTCCCTACAATTAGCTGTTTCCTCCCCCCCCCCCCCCCCCCCACAAAAAAAAAAAGGTTTTCCTTTTTTGTTGTTTTTTTCAATTTAAGATGCCATGGCTTTGAAGTGATAGTACTTGGAAAAGACGATGACAGACACATTGCCCAAAGCAGTTATGTGAACAATCAACAAGTCAGCAGAGCATCTACATGGTAAGTTTAACATGGATTAGGTATATTAATATCCCTTTCACTTATTCACTTATTTAGTATCTGATTATATACCATTTGGAAATGTAAGTAGTAAAATGAAGAAATCGTGTGACTAAATGCATGAATTTAAACGATGTTCTGTTCTGATTAAGATCAGGCTGTACAGAATATGCAATCTGATCTTAAATCTACACTGTGATTTTTTTCTCCGATGTAATACCAGTATATAAAAATGCAATATCTGGAAAGTCTTTTGACTACCAAACATCTATTCTTAAGCTTGTCCAAATTATTAGCATATGCAGACAACTTATTTAAATATGGCTCAAAAAATGGATTTGTGTTTGAAAGGGTAGAAAACATTTGGGGAAAAGAAAAAAATGCTGGTTACAAGCATTTTATTCTATTCACACAATATTTGCAAAAGCATTTTTCTCATTAAAACTTGAGATTGTGTGGTAAAGGGTTAACTCTTTACAAAATGACAAAATTTTGGAGTGGTCCAAGTTGAAAGCATTTCCAGATGACAAATGTTGCTATAATGATGATTTTGTCTTTGATACAGTAGAAAACATTGTGGGAAAAGTAGAAAATGCTGCTTACCAGCATTTTCTCCTTCTTCCACAATGTTTTCCTATAGCCTTCTCTTACAGGGTGGTTAAAATTTGGGATGTGTGGTAAAAGGTTAAACTAACTGAAAATATCCACCATGTTTATTAAGCAAACTCCTGAAACAAATTTGCTGCAGGTACCCATGAGAATATTTTTGTAAAATAGGCATTACTGGCATTCATTTAGGTTGGATGGAATTTGGCTAAATAAGGAATACACCTTTAGCCACAATATTTTCCAAAGAACATGATTGTATTTTGCAGAAAACCCAAAAATATTTCATCAGAAATTGGAAGTCCCTGAAAGCTTGCTTAACACTCTTCATCGTGACCAGCATTTTCTCCTTTTCCAACAAAGTTTTCTTCTCTCTCACAAGCAAATTTCAGATTTTGGTTAAGTACATTGTCTGCATGTATATTCAGTACCAACAGTTTTGAAATTTTGAAGCCTAGCCCTGGTAGCTCAGTCAGTAGCATACAGGACTTGGGAACAGGGGGTCACAAGTTTGATCCCCAGCTCGGCCAATTTCTCCCGGGGATTAATGATAGTCATTGTGACAGGATTTATTCCTCTCTCACCATTGACCATTGTTTCAGCAAAGGTTATGTGGGAAAGCAGCCAGTGGCTCAGAGAGAATATACATGTAATGCATAGTACCAGTAAAAGGAACTCCATTAAAGCATGGATAGCTGCTGGGATATAACTGAAATAATGTTGAAAATGGCATTAAAGACCATACAATTAATCAATCTAAAATTTTTAGTTTGGTAAAGAGTTAACTCTTTACCAGGCAACAAAGTTTTAGGCTGTCCAAAATTTTGAAAGTACTTGCTGACAACAAAACAAATGCTGCTCTAATGACGAGGTTTATGTTGTAAACAATATTGTGGAAAAAGAAAATTCTGGTTACCGTTTTCCCCGTTTTACCTAAAGGTTTTTAAAACACCCATGGGAGGTAAGAACACAACATGGGTCCAAACTTTTTACAGATGCATTAAGATTCCTTTACATAGAGCATGGCTCATATGTAGATCTCCCTTTACAACCTTTATTTTTTCTTAAGTTTTTCATCCTTTTGTTTTAAATTTCCAGTTCACGTGGGGTCCTGCATGACTCATTGGTAAAGTATAGGTCTCATAACCTGGAGGCCCCAGGTTTGATCCTGGCAGATAGCACTGGGTTGTTTGTCAGAGTTTACTTGGCAAGACACTTCATAGGCCTAGCCTACTACTAGTGAAACCTTAGGACTTACATGAATATGTGAGATGTAACAGTCATATGACTGAAATGATGTTGAAACAGTGAAAAACACCATTAATCAATTAATCATTAAATCTGTTCATAGGTATTAGAATACCGTAGCTGCCAATACACTATGAAACACCATTCATTCATTCATTCATTCATTCATTCATTGTGGTACATGTCTTTAAAGTAGGTGTTGAATTTTGTTAATCATATAATTTGTATATGTAGATGATGAAGAGTTTTATTTTCAGTGTTTTAATGTTCCTTTTAAATTTCTTTCAGGGAGGAAATTATCTAGCTGATAAGGACACTTTGGAATGGTCATGGACTGGAGGTAGGTCAAAGTTGTCAGTTTTCAATATCTTTTTCTAAATTCATATTACTTTGGCTCAATAGAACTTTCCATCAGTAGAGCTAGAGAAGGTTATAGTGTATTTCTTATTTCATCATTTTGTGCATAAAATCCTTGTCTGCAATGCACTTCATTTTGGCAGTGCTGATGCAATAGTAAGACTACTGGGTGCAAGACATTCATACTCGTCTTCATTGTACAAAGTTCCGCAAGTTTTTATTTTCTGTATTATATTTTTGTGTAGCTTTGCATCCATCAGTTACCTGAATAACTGTGAAAGATTATAGGCTAACCCTTTACCACAAAATCCTGAGCTTTAACTAAAACTGACTTTTGAAAACATGGTGGGAAAACGAGAAAATGATGGTAAGCAGCATTTTCACCTTTTCCTTCTGTGTTTTCTATCATATCAAAAACCATTATTTGATGCAGATTTGATTTGTCATCTGAAAATGCTTTCATTCTGGACATGTCTACAATTTTGTTGTTTGGGAAAGGCTAAAACCATAAGAAAAATGTTGAACTTTTTCACAGTATAGAAGCTTTTCAGTAACTATAAAGAGAATGTTTGCAATGATTTGTATCTAAAAGCTTTTGCACATGTATTTTTAAATTACACACCAAAGATTCTTTCCAGTCAGCTTATAATAAAATGTTTTACCCATATAAAGTAGACAAGTGAGATTCATTTAACTGATGGTAGGAATTATAAAGCACAAATGCAAGTTTAAACTACCAGGTTGCTAGCAATACTTTAACTGTATACAGGTAAAATATACCTCAAGTAGCCAATAAAATGTTCTTTCATTACGGAATTTAGCTCTGGACTAAATACAGACTGCAAAATCTAGCTCCTGAAAATATCCTCTTTGAATTATATAAACTGTTAGGTTAAATACATATCTTAGCAAGTTTGGTTAACATTTGAGTCTGGTTCTAAAAAAACCCATCTATAACATATAAATATTTAAACTGCTAGGTTATATATAAATCAAAGGATTAATTTTAAAAGTTCTTACATAAAACATAAAGCATTAAGGTTGTATAGACATGTGGTTATCGGCAGACTGACAGTTGGAATTTCCATTACCAGTTAATACATTGTGGCCTGGGACAGGGGGCTCTACAGAACAAAATGAAAGTTTCAACTATTAGGTTGCTTGCAATACCACTTTCAAATCATATGTAATACATCAAATATACATTAAGTATGAAACCATAAAGTTCTTTTCACTATCATTAAATGCCCCTAAGAAGGCAAGCTTAAGTTAACGGAGAGACAGAATTTTCACTGTACAAATGTTTATACAGGGGCCAGGTACAACACATCATCAAAAAAGAGATCACTTAAGCAACTTCTGTACATAAGTTAAATTACTATAAAAAGGTGAGGTTCAGTTAACTAACAGCTGGAATTTCCTTCATATACTTTGTGACCAGGGACAGGGGTTTTACAACCAAGAAGGCAATTTCAGCTATTAGTTTGCTGGCAATACCTCTTGTCAACTATTTTGTAAACAGGTGAAATGCATATCATGGTGCCAAGTAAAAAAAAATAACCGGTAGATATCTTAGCGTTAGGTTTAACCCATAACTGCACAACTCCGAGTTTTAGCAATGCTGAGAAAGAAGCCTTTTGAAAACATTGTGGGGAAAGGAGAAAATGCTTGTTACCAGCATTTTCACCTTTTCGCACAATTTTTTTTATGTAGTTAAGGACAAATACTATCATTTGAAAAACATTTGAATGTTACTCTGTAAATACCTTCAACATGATGGAGTCTAAAATTTTGCCATGTGCTAAGGGTTAAAGTTCTTTGATAAAACTCATACTTACAGAAATTTCCTTTAAACAGCTGAATTCATTAGACTAACAGTTATTTCTTTTTTCTAATAATATTTTTTTGTTTTTTTATGAAAATTCCCATGGTCTAAACTACATTTGATTTGCCACCTGCAAATGCTTTCACCATAGATGAGTCTGAAAGAAAAGAATTAATGCCTTTGTCAAAATCAAACTTTGTACACTTCAAGCCAACACTGTGAATGTCTTACATCTTTCTTAATTTTGCATCTGGACTGTTGTCTGGTCATGCTATGCTATGTCAAAATGAATGAAATAAAACATACCAGAAAACCTCTATATAACAAACTCCAATAATTTTCTAAATTCAAAATTGTTTTTGTTTGTACATTTTTTCATGCTTATTTCAAACTTCTGCAGAGGTTTTGTGAACAGTGCTATCACCACATTGATAACCTAGGTACCGGCCTGCAAAAATGTACCTGATATGGCCAATGTACAGAAAGGATATAGGGCCTTATGCTTTTTCTGTTACAAAGTATTTTGTAGGTTAAGATGGTACTGTCATGGAGTGTGTTGGCAATCCTGGTGCGGAGATCATCTATAGAGACTATAGGATCTCTGCCAAGTCTGATTCAAAACCTCATCCCAAATATTTACTTCTTCAAAACAGGCCCATGTGTCTTGCATATAAAGACTGTCAGGCCAAGGCATGTCTGAAAGCATCATAATCGTGACCCCAATGTGACAGCAAGATGGCCATTAACATGCTGACACCCAAATTGTATTGAGCAGATAAGAAACTGGCCACTGACATGCCTAGAGAAAATGCTCCTCCCTATGTTGGCCACACCGTGCTAGGTGGACAGTCTTGTCTGATGTCTGGAGTGTATAAAATAAACATTAGATATTATGTCAGCATATTTGGTAGGTAATGGGTTCTACTTATTACCATACAGACTATTTGTTTTTGATCTATGAGAAAAGAAACACAGCTGAGAAACATTTGAAAGTAATGTCTTTTTAACCCTTTACCAAACACGCCTGTGTTTAAATGAACCTGAGGAAAAACCTTTTGAAAACAATGTGGAAAAAGAAGAAAATGCCAACAAACAGCATTTCCTTCTTTCCCCACAATGTTTTCTACCTTTCCATTGAAAAAACTTTCCATTTGAGCGTATGAAAATATGACATCTGCTAATGTGTTTAAATTGGACCAGTCTAGAATTTTGTCATTTGGTAAAGAGTTAACAAACAAGAAAACTTTTAAGGAGAGAGGGAATAATTATTTGAAATATGCAAATACTACTTTTCCAAAGAAAGATCTTCTTCAGGGGCTTAACAAATAAAGTCTGTATGGTAGTGAGTTAATACTTTTGATAAAAGACTGTTAGGCCAGGGCATGTCTGAAGACATCTGATCGTGATCCAAAAATGAGAGAAGAATGGTCATTGCAAAGCCGACACCAAAATGAGCATCATTTTAAAAATGACCAAGAACATGCCCATAATACATTCCCTAAAATATTGGCTACACCATGCTAGGTGAACAGTCTTGTCTGGTTTGTATGTTTGGTGTATGATACAGAATGCAATATTGTGTCGGCTTAAAGGGAAAGGAATCCAATAATTTTCACATAAATAGATTTTCGTATCTGTCTTCAAAATTTGTAATTCTTTAACAGCAATAGGCTAAATCAAATGATAACTTTGACCTACTTAAGGATGTGGTTGTTGTTCCTTACCTCTATTTCTGTTTCAATTTTAGGTAAAGTACAGAAGTAGAACAACACAGACAGAATATGGAAGGCAAAGCCGAGATGATTTTTGTAAATTGAACCAATGGATGATGTACAGTATACTAGTGTAAAAAGTACAGATCCAGCAACCACCATAACACTCTTCACATCACTGCTCTAGATATTTTTTTAAATATGGCAAAAGCAGTGTTTTCTTCACAATGATGATGTGTGTTTAGCTACTCTGATGATATCACAAGAACAAAACTGGCCAGTTAACTTTGTACCTGACAACAAAATTTCAGACTTATCCAATTTGAAAGCAGCTGTTGGTGACATATTAAATGTGACTCAAACATTGATATTTTGTCTTAGAGGGTGTAGAAAACATTATAGAAAAGGAAGAAAATATTTTCTCCTTTTTCCACAATTTGTCCGAAAGCCCTCTTCCTCAATGTTGTTAAAACATGGCTATTTATCATAAGATTTCCAAAAGGAGGTTGTCTTATGATAACAGATCAGTTAGATTTTTCATCCAAAGTTATGTTGTTTAATCAAATTGAGCAATGTTTTGTGTCCAACAATACATACTTGATTTTACTTGTTTAGTAAACAACCAATGAGTTCCAAGGGGGAATGCACATACTGTACAGCAAAAGGGTACACTAGCGAATGGTGTGTCTCATGTATGCATATATATATATGTGAGCCATGCTCTGGAAAGGGGGCTTATTGCATTTGCGAAAAATATCGACCCATGTCAGCCTGCGCAGGCTGAGGGCCGAAACTTTTCGCTATCTTTAAATTTTCTGCATGTCGAGGGATAATTTGATGTCATGATTCAGTCGGTTGTTTGACAAAATGGATTTTATGGATCCATAATTAGGTGATGTCTTGCTTGGTGTAATGCATCATGGAGATGCATGAAGCCCCCTTTTGCCAGAGAATAGCTTATATGGTTGTGGGTGAACTACCACTTGGTAAACTGATATAATAATGTGAAAAATTAGTGCTTTATTTTCTAATTTGTCCTTTACCAAACAACATAACAGTACACTTATACAAGTTGAAAGAATTTGTGGCAGACAAATCAATAGTTTATGTCATGGGATTTATCTTTGAAAGAGCTGAAGGCATTGTGGAATAGGAGAAAATGCTGGCTAACAGCATTCTTTCCTTTTCCTACAATGTTTTGAAAAGTCCTCTGCCACAGAGTCATTTGAACTTGGGATTGTTTAGTAAATAGTCAAAGCAGAAGTTGCTTTTTCTACAGTGAACATGTCTTGATTTTATGGTTGTTTTTCCCTTCATTACACAGATTGACTTGAAGCTTCTATGAGACAACAAATTTGCAGACTACAAAGTAAATGTGACTCAAAATGTGACTCAAATGATGGAATATGTCTTTCAAGGGAAGAAGATATTGTTGGAGAGGGAAAAAACGCTGGTTATCAGTGGTTTCTCCTTTTTCCACAATGTTTCATTCCTCCTCACCCCTGATCATTATTTCGACAATGATTAGGTCGGAAAGCAGCCAGTTGCTTGGAAGAATATCATGCGAAGCACTGGTAAAACAAATTCTAGGAAAGCATAGATAGGTTCACTGGCTAATGTGATATTATGATGTTGAAAGTGGGGCTCAGCAACAAACATTTTCAAACTGATTTGTCTGTGCTATTAATTTAGTCATATCATATCATGGGACTACTCTTTGAAACGTGTAAAAAACATTGTGAGAAAAGAAAAAATGCCAGTCTCCCTTGCTTAACTCCTTATCAGACGATTACTCCTTAACGATAACTCTTTCACCCTTTACCAGACGACAAAATTTAAGCCTTGTCCAGACTGAAAGCGTTTGCAGACGACAATTTCAGTGTGGCTCAAATGGTGCAATTTTTCTTTGATAGGGTAGAAAACATTGTGGGAAAGGGAGAAAATGCTGGTTACCAGCTTTTTCTCCTTTTCCCACAATGTTTTCAAAAGGCTTCTTTCCCAGGGTCGTTAAAAGGTGACATTGTGCAGTAAAGGGTTAACTCCTTATCAGATGATAAGAAGTTTTAGACTTGTCCAAATTGTAAGCATTTGCAGACGACATATCAAATGTAGCTCCATCAATGGGATTTTTCTTGTGAAGGGTAGAACAGATTTTGAAAAAGGAGAAAATGCTGATAACCATTATTTTCTTCTTTTCCTACTATGTTTTCAAGAATCTCCTACCTCAGGGTCATAAAAAAATGGGATTGTTTAGGTAAAGGATTGAATTATGAGAGAATATAGAGAAGCATAAAGCTGCAATTTCATGGACGATATTTGTGCTTTCAAATGATACAGGTTATCTTGAAAGTAAGATTTGTTTATTAGGTGTTTAATGCTGTTTTCATCATTATTTCAGTCATATCACAGACTTTAGTCCACCACTGCATGCATTTCTTGAGTTTCTACAACAAGTACTTTGCACATTATTATATACCTGAATTTTTTTCTGGCTCAAATACATGCGTCACACGCTAGAAAAATAACATATGACAGAAAAAAAATCTATCCATACTGTGAAATACATGTATGGTATTGATGACGTAACTCACCCGCGGAAATCATATGTAATGATTTGTGATTTGATTGGCCAAAATTTATGCCATCACATTTATCCGCCATTCATAAAAAAGAGGTTACTAGCTACTACACCATTGTTTATTTTGTTTACCAATTTAAAAAAAAAAAGAATAAAATGTCAAGAACTGCAAAATTTTGCCGTTGAAAATTGTCGGTATATAATAAAAGGAATATTATTTTGTAGTAACTTTCCTGATGCTTGTATCTACTTCTCGCTACATAAGAAAATTTTGACATTTTGTTCGACCTTCAGTCTCAGGCAATATCAAATTTTCTCATGCTGCTCGAATTAAATACAAGCACCAGGAAAGTTACTACAACATAATATTCTGTATATATTCCTCCCAATATTCCGTATATTTTCCTCCAAAGCCACTCGCTGCGTTCTCTCCTAACCATTATAGAAGCAATGATCGGTGATGAGAGGAAACAAATACTGTAGCAATGACTATCATCAGTCCTCTGAAAGAAATTGGCAGACCTGGGGATTGGAACCAGCCATACCCTGATATCAAACCCTGTACATTATGGCCTGAGCTATTGGACTCTAGCCACTTTCTGACATAAACTCTGTTGGAAAAAAAGTTTAGCTGTGAGAGAGATAAATAATTGACTACTATCAATACTCCCAAAGAGTTTTACTTTACCACACCATCCCAAATATTAACAACCCTAAGGCAGAATACCTTGGAAAACATTGTGGGAAAAGAAGAAAATGCTGGTACCCAGCATTTGCTCTTTTACCCACCATATTTTCTACACTTTCAAAGACAAATCTCGTCATTCCCAGCACGCTTAGTTGGTCATCTGCGAATGTTTTGAATTAGGGCATGTCTAAAACTTCATCATCTGGTCAAAAGTTAACCCTTTACCACACAATCCCAAATTTTAACGACCTTTAGGAAAAAGCCTTTTGAAAACATAATGGGAAAAGGAGGAAATGCTGGTAACCAGCATTTTCTCTTTTTCCCCACAATGTTTTCTACCCTCTCAGAGAATGAAATGAAGTCATTTTTGTGACTTTTAATTTGTTGTCTGCAAATGCTTTCAATTTGGACAAGTCTAAAATTTTGTCGTTTGGTAAAGAGTTAACTGGGCTGGGATTCATTCACGACACATTGATTGCAAGCCCTGAAACTTACTGGCTTGATTGTTTAGCTTTGCTTGAATGCAAGGTAATTTGCCAATCTTTACTTGGACCCACAGGAACATTTTTAGACCCCTCACCTACGAAGTAGAGGGGTATATACTGGTTTCACCATATCTGTCTGTCTGTCCATCTGTCCATTGTCAGTCTGTCCATCTTTTTGTTTCCGTGCACTAACTTAAAAGCCATTTGATCTATGACCCTGAAACTTTATACAAGTGTTGCTCATGACCCAAGAAGGTGCCCTATTGTTTTTGGGTCAAAGGTCAAGGTCGGGTTAATTTTGTTTGAAAATCGATTCCATGCACTAACTCAAAAGCCACTTAATCTAGGACCTTGAAACTTAATACAAGTGTTGCTTATGATATCTGGTCCTTATTCACCAACCATTCTGAAGAATATTCTTAGTCTTCAAGATTTTCTAAATTTGGTAGTAACACAACTTCTGCTTGGCTAAACCAAATGGGTTAGCCAGTCAATAGTTGTGTTACTTTAAGATTTAGACAATTCTGGAGAATAAGGCTAGGTGTATTCTTAAGAATGGTTTGTGAATAAGTACCCTGGTCAACTCTGTAACTTGTTTACCTAGTTTATTTTGTACCTAATGACAAAAGTTTAGACCTGCCCATAGGGAAAGAACTTGCAGACAACAAGCTGGACTTTGCTCAATGATAGGGCATCTCTTTGTTAGGTAGAAAACCTTGTGAGAAAAGAAGAAAATGCTGGTTACCAGCAGTTATTCCTTTTCGCACAGTATTTCCAAATACTGTCTTCCTCAGGTCATTAAAACTTAACACTGTTTGGTAAAGAATTAAGGACAAGCAAAGTGATGAAATTTCATTGAAATCAGATAAACTTAAACCGAGATAAAATCTGTTAAATCTTTGACAAAAGACAAAATCTTAAAGTCCTCCAAATTGAAAGCACTTTCAGACAAGAGATAAATTCTTGATGCAAACAAAAGCATTTTTCTTTTAAAGGATTGAAACATGGATCAAAAAGAGAAGATGCTGGTTATCAGCACTATCCTCTTTTTAGCTCACCTGAGCACAAAGTGCTCAAGGTGAGCTTTTGTGATCGCCCAATGTCCGTCGTGCGTCGTCCGTCGTCCACAATTTCTTTAAACATCTTCTCCTCCTAAACCACTGGGCCAATCTTGATGAAACTTGGCAGGGATGTTCCTCAGGTGAAGCTCTACCAAAGTTGTTCAAGAGATTGAATTCCACCCATAACTCTGGTTGCCATGGCAACCAAAAGGAAAAAAATAGCAAAATCTTTAAAAATCTTCTTCTCTGAAACTAGAAGGCGTAGAGCTTTTATATTTGGTATGTAGCATCTTCTAGTGGACCTCTACCAAGTTTGTTCATATGATGTCCCTGGGGTCAAAACTGGCCCCGCCCCGGGGGTCACAAGTTCAAACATAGGAACAAAGAATGAAAACTTTAAAATTCTTCTTCTCTGAAACTGGAAGGCGTGGAGCTTTGATATTTGGCATGTAGCATCTCCTAGTGGACCTCTACCAAGTTTGTTCATATGATGTCCCTGGGGTCAAAACTGGCCCCGCCCCGGGGGTCACAAGTTTCGAACATAGGAACAAAGAAGGAAAACTTTAAAATTCTTCTTCTCTGAAACTGGAAGGCGTGGAGCTTTGATATTTGGCATGTAGCATCTCCTAGTGGACCTCTACCAGATTTGTTCATATGACGCCCCTGGGGTCAAAACTGGCCCCGCCCCGGGGGTCACAAGTTTCAAACATAGGAACAAAGAATGAAAACTTTAAAATTCTTCTTCTCTGAAACTGGAAGGCGTGGAGCTTTGATATTTGGCATGTAGCATCTCCTAGTGGACCTCTACCAAGTTTGTTTATATGATGTCCCTGGGGTCAAAACTGGCCCCGCCCCGGGGGTCACAAGTTTCAAACATAGGAACAAAGTAGGAAAACTTTAAAATTCTTCTTCTCTGAAACTGGAAGGCGTGGAGCTTTGATATTTGGCATGTAGCATCTCCTAGTGGACCTCTACCAGGTTTGTTCATATGACGCCCCTGGGGTCAAAACTGGCCCCGCCCCGGGGGTCACAAGTTTCAAACATAGGAACAAAGAATGAAAACTTTAAAATTCTTCTTCTCTGAAACTGGAAGGCGTGGAGCTTTGATATTTGGCATGTAGCATCTCCTAGTGGACCTCTACCAAGTTTGTTCATATGATGTCCCTGGGGTCAAAACTGGCCCCGCCCCGGGGGTCACAAGTTCAAACATAGGAACAAAGAATGAAAACTTTAAAATTCTTCTTCTCTGAAACAGGAAGGCGTAGAGCTTTGATATTTGGCATGTAGCATCTCCTAGTAGACTTCTACCAAGTTTGAACATATGACGCCCCTGGGGTCAAAACTGGCCCCGTCCCGGGGGTCACAAGTTTCAAACATAGGAACAAAGAATGAAAACTTTAAAATTCTTCTTCTTTGAAACTGGAAGGCGTGGAGCTCTGATGTTTGGCATGTAGCATCTCCTAGTGGACCTCTACCAAGTTTGTTCATATGATGTCCCTGGGGTCAAAACTGGCCCTGACCCGGGGGTCACAAGTTTTGAACATAGGAACAAAGAAGGAAAACTTTAAAATTCTTCTTCTTTGAAACTGGAAGGCGTGGAGCTTTGATATTTGGCATGTAGCATCTCCTAGTGGACCTCTACCAAGTTTGTTCATATGACGCCCCTGGGGTCAAAACTGGCCCCGCCCCGGGGGTCACAAATTTCGAACATAGGAACAAAGAAGGAAAACTTTAAAATTCTTCTTCTCTGAAACTGGAAGGCGTGGAGCTTTGATATTTGGCATGTAGCATCTCCTAGTGGACTTCTACCAAGCTTGTTCATATGACGCCCCTAGGGCCAAAACTGGCCCCGCCCCGGGGGTCACAAGTTTCAAACATAGGAACAAAGAAGGAAAACTTTAAAATTCTTCTTCTCTGAAACTGGAAGGCGTAGAGCTTTGATATTTAGTATGTAGCATCTCCTAGTGGACCTCTACCAAGTTTGTCCATATGATGTCCCTGGGGTCAAAACTGGTCCCGCCCCGGGGGTCACAAGTTCAAACATAGGAACAAAGAAGGAAAACTTTAAAATTCTTCTTCTCTGAAACTGGAAGGCGTGGAGCTTTGATATTTGGCATGTAGCATCTCCTAGTGGACCTCTACCAAGTTTGTTCATATGATGTCCCTGGGGTCAAAACTGGCCCCGCCCCGGGGGTCACAAATTTCGAACATAGGAACAAAGAAGGAAAACTTTAAAGTTCTTCTTCTCTGAAACTGGAAGGCGTGGAGCTTTGATATTTGGCATGTAGCATCTCCTAGTGGACCTCTACCAAGTTTGTTCATCAATTGACCTGACAATTGGTCAGAAATTAGATTATGCACGTTGAGTGAATTTCGCCTATTGACTCAGGTGAGCGACCCAGGGCCATCATGGCCCTCTTGTTTCCCACAGTGTTTTTAAAAGTCTTCTTTCCAAGGTCCTTGAAACATGGCATTCCTCAGTAAAAGATAAAGTCTTTTCCAAAAGACAAAATTTTATACTTGTCTAAATCCAAAGCACTTGCAGAAGACAATTTAACCCTTACTCTGCTAAGCACCACTCAATGACTTTGCGGACAGTGTAGATAAAGATCAAGATCAGACTGCAGAGAACATGTCTCCGATCAGGAGACGTCTTTCAACAAAAAATACCTTTGAAATAGCAAAGTGTGGGTTTTTACTCTTGGCTTGAAAGTTTCAATTCACTTACTTAGCAGGATAAGGGTTAATGTGGTTCAAAAAGAATAAAATATCTTTGAAAGGGTGGAAAACATTGTGGGAAGAGGAGAAAATGCAAGTTACCAAACACTATCAATCAAGTTGAATAAACATTAACCCGTAAGCTGCCAAGCACAACTCGGGGCGCTTTTGTGGACAGCGTAGATCAAGACCAGACTGCACAAAACATGCAGTCTGGTTGTTGATCTACTCATCCGATATGATATTTTCTTTCTGGTGAAATCAACTTTGAAACAGCAAGATTTGGGTTTGTCTTATTGAAAACATTGGCAGACAACAAAATTACATGAGCCATGACTCAAAATTTGAAATTTCTGTTTGGTAGGGTACAAAACATAGTGGAAAAGGGAGAAAACTCTGATACCTGCAAAGATTCAACCGCTTTCCTCTAGCAATGGGACTAAATGATGTGATTTGCCTTTACATTGTTAAGCATGGGGCACAAACTAAGAGCACTAAGAACATTTGATGATGCCTTTGGACAATAGTATAGACAAAGATCAGGCTGGTCAGAACTTTCAGTACATGCCTGAACCCTTTTAACAAACAACAAAATTTTAGAATTGTCAAAATTGAAAGCTTTTGCAGGCGACAAATTATCTGTCGCTGAGACTGTGGCAGTTGTCTTTGAAAGGCTAGAAAACATTGTGGGCAATGGAGAAAATGCTGGTTACCAATCTTTATCCTCTTGTTGACATGCGACATTGCTGATGAGGCATGGCCGTAAAAGTTGGCTATGATGATTCTACACGTGTTTCTTCTAATACTGAACCTCAGGGCTAGCCATATGATAGGCTGAGATATTTGTCACAGCTAATCATGTTATTAGCTTTGAAATTCAGAATTTCCTAGAACAGAATTAGCCTAGTCCTAATACCAGATATTTATCAATTGTAATGCTAGGTTGTTTAACCCCTATGCTGCTACGGGCAACTCACTGACCTTTTGCAGACAGTGTAGATTAAGATCAAACTGCAGTCTGATCTTGGATCTACACTGTTTGATAGGCAGATATCTTTTCTCCAGAAATAGGACAATTTGGGGTTTTAATGTTGGCTTGAAAGTTTCATTTCTTTTATGTAGCAGGATAAAGGTTAAATAACACAACCGCTTAAAACTGACTTCTAAATTATAATTCATGCAGCAACCAACTTTTAAAATTGAACGCATTTGCAGACAACAATTTCAGTGTGGCTCAAATGGTGCAATTTTCCTCGCATAGGGCAGAAAACATCGTGGGAAAAGGAGAAAATGCTGGATACCAGCATTTTCTCCTTTTCCCACATTTTTTTCAAAAGGCTTCTTCCTCTGGGTTGTTCAGCTTGTAAATTATAATTCATGCAGCACCTAACTTCTTCAGTCTCCAGTAAAGCAATCAAAGGACTGATAGTCCTGAGAGTTGCCTGGAGGGTAATGGGTCAGAAGTTTTCACCCTTTCTTGTTCAAATCTGTTAAAAGCATTCAAGATACAAAATAACTTAACCATAAGACACTATTATATGCAAGCATATTTCTAAGTTGTCATCCTAAAATTACAAACATCAATATTAAAATTTACATGAAAAAAATATGTGGTAATTTAGGCACCAGAAACAGGTTTAAAAAGTTCAAAGTCTCTTACCCCGGTTGACTTCATTTAAAAAATGGTTTTCAAAAGGTACAATCAATATAAAAACTAGGCATTTCATTGAAATGATATCCACCACCGAAAAAAAAAGAACTTTTTTTTTTTGAAGAAACATAATTATGAGAGGTATTGTGTTTTGCATGTAAACGTGGCCTTTTTTGTAATTGGTAAAAATATACATTAAGCCCCCTTTTTCCATGACACGGCATTTCATTAAATTAAAAACAAATACTGTTTGTCTGTGGCTTGTGATAAACAATATAAAAATGAAGTTTCATAAAATTTTGTCCTGTAGTTAAAGAGATATTGGTCCAGAATGGAAATATACATCAAACCCCCTTTTTCCATGACACAGCATTAAAACAAAAACAAAACAAAACAAAAAAAAGCAGACAGGAATACACCAAGCCTCCTTTTTCCATGACAATGCATTACATTTAAAAAAAGTATATCGGAGGAACACATGTATAAAGTTTCATTAACTTTCGTTAACGATTTAAGAATATATCTGGCTGGATGGACGGAAGATCGGACGGACGAACGGACTGCCGGACAGACAACATGAAAACTATATCCCCCACCACCCGAAATTCGGCTGGGCATAATATCTGTCTAAGTTCCATCAATATTTACAGTTCCTCCCTAGCTTAATAATGCCTGTAAAGAATGTGTACAAAAATTAGGCCTCTAGGTTGATAAAAATGTTTTTCTAGCGCAGAATCTGGGCGACTTAACTTACATGTATATCTTAATTTTTACACATATTGCTAAAACAAACATTCTAAATAATTTCAGTAGGATAGGATATACATTTTCTCTCCGGATTTAGAACAAGTTGTTTTTGCATGACACAAATTTTCTAGAACTGGATCATGCGGTTATACACATACCGGTTAATTTGAATAATTGTCCTTTCCAAATACAGGATGCTAGATATGAAATTTGGGTATAATTGCTTATACAGTTTCAGAGGCGGTAATTTTGAAATGTTACTAGTCAGTTCTGAAGCTTCTGTGAAGTTTACGAAAACAGTGCAGAACCACTTGAACAATTTTACAAGAGAACCATTTAGACAACATTAGTATGGAACTCAATTGAACTTTGTCTTCTGGTATATGATCTACTGACATACTTTTAAACCAAAAATGCCCTTTTGCAACTCACCCATATCTAATCTAAGCAGTCTGACAAAGTTCCGTGAGTATCGGACTGAACATAAATGGATTCTAAAGCACTAGATCTATTACGGTTTCGTCTGATTTGACCTAGTGACAACCTTTTTCTTTTAACCCCCGGTGACCTACATTCAGCTTTGTCAAAAATAATATCGAGACAAACAGCCGGGCAATTTTATGATCATTGGACTGAAATGTAGCCTCTGGATCACACACAAATATTTGACTCAGTAATCTACATGTACCTGTCCCTTGGAAATATTTTGTTGTTGTTGTTGTTGTCCGGGTTCAAGTTTTCTCCACAGCAGACTGTAAGAATGTGGCTCCTACAGAATATAACCCAATAGCATGATCATCAGCCTTTTAACTTTGTCTGCATTTTATAACGTCCCAGGAACTAGTACTGCTTCCACACCAATTGCAAATTGTAGAGATCTACATATTATATATGTATATTGTATATTTATATATTGCTTTGGTGTAAACTAAATGTTTACGATTCGCTCTATTACCCTTTACAACAACCCTTTACAAGATTACAAACACTCCAATAAAGAACTTGTTGTTCGAGTGGGTTAACATTGATCTGTTCTATTATATATCTGAAATATAGTGGAGTAAAAAGTCAAGTTCTCAGATTGCTGGTTGTTAGGACAGTATTGTTTCAAGTCGAATTCCTGTGTGAATTAAGATTTTGGCAGTTACGAAAGCACCTTGCGTTCTGACACCCGCACTAATAAATTGTTGTTTCATATATACCAGACCTACAGTAACGTGCAAAAAGTATTCGTTATCGGCGCCATCTTGGAATAGTCGCGGTTTTATTTCTTGCTTTTTTAAACAATATTTTTGACACTACATAAACATCTTAAACAACTAATAATCTCACTTTCTTACCTTAGTACTTTGATAAATGTCCTTTCATCCGAATCACATTCATAATTCGCCGAGGAATACTATTGTAGAGGTTCTGAATATAAGCGGGTGAAATGTCCGACCAGATTCTATTAATTTCATTGAATAATTCTTGTTCGTTATTTATAAATGTTACACGAGATGACAATTTTCTCTTAATGAGAAGCCACAGATTTTCAATGATGTTCAGATCGGGGGATTGAGCTGGCCATGAAATCGAATTAATGTTGTTTCTTGCCTTGTAAATGTTGACCCTACCAGCTCGGTGCACAGGGGCGTTGTCATCTTGAAAAAAATACCTGTCATTCGGGAAATGTCGAGCAACAACTGGCCATAAATTGTCGTTAATGATATGTTCATATTTCTCTGCATTTATGTTGCCATCAACCTTCACTAAAGTCCCAACACCGTGCCAACAGATGCATCCCCATATCATGACTTTCACAACCTTTGTCACTGACGGCGGTAGCAGATCAGGTCGGTAGCCTTCCTCCCGTTTCCTCCAAATATACACACGCTGATTACTGCCGATCACAATCTGGCTTTCATCAGAAAATATAACTTTGTCCCATCTTCCCGGGACTGGCCATCTTCTCTTCTCCCTACACCAAGCCAAGCGTTTTGCCCTATTTACTGCCTTGATCACAACTTTCTTCCTATTTATCCGTCTTTTAAATCCATGTTTATGTAAATGATATTGCACTGTTCTTTTAGACACTTTTCTAATCCGCCCTTCATTGAATTTATTGGTTATGTCCACTAATGAGTCCCTACGATTGCATTTAACTGTCCTTTCCAAACCGCGATAATCCCGTTTAGTTACTAAACATGGCCGACCCGATCTCGGTTGATTTTCAGTGCTTCCAAGCGTTTTGAACTTATTCAAAACACTCCAGATTGTGCTATAAGGCTTCATTAATGTCCGAGAAATCTCTGCAATCAAACTTCCACTCTTAAACATATCCACAACAACATTTTTAAGATCGCTAGTAAGTTCCAGCCTTTTCTCCCCATATTGAAAACACGCAGACAAAGACTACATAAACCAACTATTTCTATGAATTTTACGTCACATCGTATTACGTCATGTATGACGTATCGATTCAATATAATTTTATCTGGGATATGTATGTCCCTTAAATACGAAGGGAGACAAAACGCGCAATGCCGTCCAACGTGACGTAAAGAGTTGTCATATAACGAATACTTTTTGCACGCTACTGTAGGTTAATCGCACATTAAGAAAAAAACAACAGCAGACTTTGACAAATTCGCCTCTTTAAAAAAAAAAAAAAACAAAACGAAAAACAATTAATCAAACACAGTGTAATTTAAAACACTCTCTAGGCATGGATCGGTGAAGCGCTAGGTTGGTGTACGCTGAAAATAAAGGCCCGTCCAGTGACTGATTCATAAATTTATAGAGAATTCCGTGGTGCAAATGACGTTATACATCATGTGATTATAAGATCTGTATTTGTTGCACAGCTACATTCCCGAAAGCACCTGTTAAGCGATGACTTGGTACAGCCTAGATTCGTGCGCACTGCATACTGCATGTACGATCTCTGCTTGTGCAACTAGAATACAGGTGTGCAAAGTATTTAAGGTATAGAATAAAAAGCTCTGAAGAAGCAACATGTAAGAATGTTTAAGAAGGCAACGCAACCGTTCCAAGCCGTTATAAATTTGTAAAAAAAAAAAAATCCTACTGTTGAGAAAAATCTCCATTGAAAGCTTCCATTTTAACTCGGTATCGCCTTTCTCTTTCCGATCATAGGTTGAGTGTTGAATTGAAATAAGACTTACAATTAGGGACAGATTTTAAGATTAAGACTGTACTTCAAATGGGTAATTATCATTTTCACTGAGAATTGGCAACAAATAGAAGCGTGCCGTTGTAAAGACGCTGTCGTAGAAGAGTATGTTTCAGCGTGTCCCTTAACTTGTTTAGTTCACGACAGCTATTTTTAGATACATACATAATGCGCTATTTTTAGAGATGATATCCGTGTGAGCGATAGGCTGTGGCGTACCCTTGTGGACAAAATGGTTGTTTCAAAGGTTTGAACAGTTAAATAGCTCAGTCTTTATAGACATATTCATTATCACAAAGGCACAGCTGCAAGTTATTTACAACAGAAACTCGGTTGTTTACCGAATAATTAGAAAACTATGTTTTATCTCGTAAACCGGAACTTGGGACAGGAAGCAATACAAGGCCGGAGGTATGCTTACGTCACCCCATAGATCAGGATGATAACAATGAGAGCCTGGTTGCTACGCAACCAGGCGACTCAAAAATGATTCACTAAATCGGCACAACAGGCCAATCCCGGTTCTCACTTTCAGTCAGATGATGACGTCAAAGATGTATTGGACGGCTTTCATCACAGTCGGGAAAAAGGATAATTTTTAAGATGGCATTGAGATTTTTGAACATCGCTGGCAAAAATGAATAGATGCTCGAACAAACCGGTTGTTAAACTGCATTTTAATTTCAATAATTTCATTTAAAAGTATGGAAATTATTGTGGAGATGACAATCTGTTATTGTACAGTTGATCGAAGTGTTGGTCGCTGGCAGAGAAATTAATTTCAAAACTAGGTTAAAAGTTGCCACATCACTCTATCTTCTTTATCTTTTTCTTTACTTTTTGCCTGATTTTAAAATTCATTTTTCTGCCAGAGGCCAACGCTTGGACCGACCACACAATAACAGATTGCCATCTTCACAATACTTTCAATACTTTAAATTACTTGTATGGTTTAAATCTAAATGCATTTTAACATCTGCATTTTTTCCACTATTTGAAAAGGTTAAGCTGAATTGCCACAAAATCCAGTGTTTTAACGACCCAGAGAGACGGCTTTTGAAAAAAGAAAAATGTGAGGGAAAAAAAAGAGAAAATGCAGGTAACCAGCATTTTCCTTTTTTTTTCCTTTCGGGTTTTCTACACATTCTAAAAATAATCCCAGTATTTAAGCCACTTCTAATGTGTCGTCTGCAAATGCTTACAACACAGACGAGTCCAAAATTTTGTCGTCTAGTCGATAGTAACGGATTAATCCTTAACCTGCTAAATAAGTGAAATGAAACTTTGAGATGGATGGTTAAAAACCCAATTTTGTATTTCAATGTTTTTTTTTTTTTTAGTATCTCCTTATCGGACAGTGTAGATTCAAGATCAGACTGCACGTTCTGTGCAGTCTGATCTTGATCTAGATTGTCCGCAAGAGGTCCTTGAGTCGCGCTTATTAGCTTTAGGTTAATGGATCTTTTTTTGCAGAAGATTAATTGATTGTATAGTGTTTAACGCCATTTTCAACATTATTTCAGTTACATCGCGGCGACCATGTTTTCCTTGATTTTTCGTTGCCAGTACTCCGCACAATATTCTTTCCAAGCCATTGGCTGCTTTCCTACATAACCATTGTCGAAACAATGATCAGCGGTGCTATGGCGCGATTGATTGATTGATTGGTGTTTAACGCCGTTTTCCACATTATTTCAGTTATATCGCGGTGGCCTTTGCGGCAATCCATGCTTTTCTGGAGTTTGTTTTACTAGTACGTACTACGCACAATATTCTTTCTGAGCCATTGGTTGCTTTCCCACATAACCATCGTCGAAACAATGGTCAGCGGTGAGAGAGGAATGAATCCTGTCGCAATGATTATCATCAATCCTCGGAAAGAAATTGGCCGTGCCGGGAATCAAACGACCGATCTCCTGTTCTCAAGTCCTGTACGCTACCTGAACTGAGGCTCGGATTTTTTGCAGAAGACCTCTAATTTGAACAGGCGGAAACAGTCGATTCACCTGTTTGGCGCCAAAAACCTTTAACACATTACCATTAGCAGACGACGGTATCTTCTTTGTAGCTGACCATCCTTGAAAACACCGTGACAAAAGACGATATTGCTCTTCAAGAGCAAATTCCCATTTTGTCACAATGTTTTCAAAGGTATAAGTCTTCCAAAACTTTAGTACTTGTTAATGATCAATTTTCATAATTGTTTTTTAGTTTGTATAAAAGTAGTATATATATTACTAATTTGCCAACAAAAGTAGATCATACCGTCTCACACCGTCTCATACTAAATGTTTTCTAAAAAAGTTTTCTAAAAAAAAAAAAAAAAAAAAATTCATTTAAAAATTTTTAAGTTTCAGTTGCCACCTTCGATCGAGGTCTAAATCAAAGCACCTATGCTTCGATGCAAATTTCAAATTTTTTATTTTAAGATAATAAATTGCAGCATAACTATATGTAAGGATGAGCGACTTACAACAAACCCAGGATACAGAAAAAATAGTTAATTTTGTAAAACCAGAAGACTTAGATATAAAAAAGTTAATTCTGTGTAATCCAGAAATAAACCAAAAATTTAAATTTCAAACAATGAAGGTTAAATATGAGTATTCCAATGGAACAATAGATAACCTATGTATTCGTACTCCTTCCTTGTTTTCTTATGGTATTAAAGCTTATGAAGTTAAAAAACCATCTGAGTACTTTATGAGTTTGTTATGCTTTTACAATTATGAAGACCCACAACCAAAGGAAACTATGTTCAAAGAAACAATAGAAAGTATTACAAAATTTTTAAAAGAAAAAGCACCCCAAAAATATGAAAATAAGAAAACTAACTTTAATGATTTAGAAATTTTTATAGATGGTGATACAAATCCTATTTTTTTCCCAAAAATGAAACACACTAAAAAATATATTAAAAGTAAGTTAAAAAGTATTAACATTATCACTAATTTTTACAGAAAACATAATCCTAATGACAAAAAAGAAGATGTAGATAAAAATGGACTAGTAAAAATAGAACCTCTTTCTTTTACTGAAAAACCTTGTAAAGTAATTGCTTTTGTTAATATAGAGGATATTTTTATTAGTTCATCCAAAGTTAAAGTACGAACAAGTCTTTCAATGGTTATTATAAATAAAAAAAATGTTAAGCCTCCTACAAGAATTGAAAAAGAAACACTACCTTCTTCTTCTATGGGAGGATTAGGGTCTGATGATGAAAGTGACAACGAAAAAGAAGATGAATAAAAAAATTAAAATTAAAAAAATAAATTAAGTAAAAAAATTTATTTATTAAAAAATAATAATGGAAGATAAAATAAAAAGGTATCTACCTCCAATAAAATATCCAGTTTCATTTTATCCAAGAAATTTTATACCATATTCATTATCACACATAAAAAGTAGTGTTGATGATTTTAATTTATATTATGATTTAGAAAAAGCTATTACTTTAAAAGAAAAATATGAAAAATTTAAAAAACGGAATAAACTATAATACAAAGAAAAAAATACAATATGGAAAAGAAACTTATATTAAACTTTTACAAAAATTAAAGAATTATGTTCTTTTACTTAACACGAAAGAAAAATATAGAGATACTTTAACAAAAGAAGATTTAGAGGCAATTGAAAAAATAAATGAAGAAGTAGTCATCATTAATAACTTAATATCAGATTATAATGAAAAAAGAAGTGAGCTATGTAAAAAAATGCAGGAATTAACAAATTGGAGAGAATATACAATTTTTGAAAATAAAAAATACGGTCTTTTTAAAGAATGTTATAACTCCCTTCATCATGAAAATGATTGCTATGGTGTATTTAAACTTATACACGAAGAAGAAGGTTTATTTTATAAAATAAAAAATTATCTAACAGGCTCTAATTATAAAAACATTACCAAAGAATGTGCAACGTGTGGTATAATTAAAAAGACAACAGTAAACAAAAATTTGTAATTTTTATTTGTTTTATCACAAATAAAAATTTATTTTTTGTATTCCTCTATCCTATGATGCCCCCAAGCAAGTGTATGAATTCCATCAGGTAAAATAAACCTTTTATCATCATTTGCACTTAATGCTATTTTATTAATTTCTTCTGTATAAATTTGATGCTTATAACTTCTTATATTTGTCATAGTTCTATGTTGAATATTATCTTTTTCTAAACAATTCAGATAATCCTGATGTGTTATAGTTTTCTTAATTATATTTTTCTTAATCCCCTTACATTTTCTATTTTCCCCTTCATCATCCATTTTAATACTGTACATTTTTGGTTTTAATCCAATACATTCTTCTATTTCCTCCCCATTTGTTTCATCCTTAAACATGCCAATCACCTTTTTATTTATACCAACTGGAATTCCAGAAGGATGTCCCTCTTTTGGATAGTCACTTGTATCAAACTTTTCTTTAACATCTTCTGAAATATCTTTATAAAAATCTTCTGTTTTAATTTCATACAATAAACTATCCGTATCAGTAAGTCCTAAAGTTGCTCTATCCCCATATTTCGCTTTAATATAGTTATAGTGAAAATCATACATCAAAGTTTTACTTAACTCAAGAATAGAAAACCCTAAATAAATAGGTTTGTCAAATTTTATCTGTGTTTTTCCCATATGAATGCTTATCAAATTTTCATTAAATATTTCTAAATGCTTAAAGTTTGGTTTGTTTACGAATTTCCTTGCTGATTTCCTACTTCTGACAAGTTTAACATTTACCCTTTTTCTTATATTTTCCATTGTTTTACCAAATACTGAATTATTCATTAACTTATAAAAATCCTTTTCAAAATCATTTTTTGCTTTTGTTCTTAGTTGTGTGTTTAAATCTATGTATTGTTTTAACCAATCACTCTCTTTAAACTTAATCCCTCTATGTATCTTCTTCAATTTTAAACCAAGACTTAAACACTGTTTTAAACTTTTATAATGTATAATATATTTCTTTTTATCATGTAAATTTGGTACTAGCTTTTCAACTTTATTTACTTTTTTTCTCTCTGCAGCAAGAGGAAGCTCATTAAAATAATCATGCAGTTCTTTAGGAACATCTAAATCAACTTCTAAAAAACAGGGGTGACGTTCCCAGTTGTTTAATTCCTTTTCCATCATCCATTTAAATCCGCCAATTGGAAGCTTCTGACTCATTGCCCAACCATACAAGTTATTTGCATCTAAATATTTACAAAATAATGAAGGCATATTCGAATTATACTTTTTACCTAAATATTTATTATTTGCTTTTATATGCCTTTTAACAATCATCGAAATTCCACCCCTGATCCCCCTTTCAATAAATTGGATTTTATTTTTATCTCTAATCAGTTTTAACTTAACACCAGTTAACTTTAATGCAGCATCCCAAGCTAAACCAGGTGCAGTAAAATACCAAGCAGGGTCTAATTTATAAACGTTAAAACAAACTTCTCTAAAACTTTCAAACACATCAGCTAAAAGAAGAACATCCGTTTTTAAATATAAATCATGATATTCACCAAGAGTTTTAATTTTAAATGTTTTCCATACCTTTTTTGCATGTTTATAATCTTCTTCTGTAATTCCTTCCCCAGCAAGTTTTGAATAAAATGCTTCTATAGGTGGTAATTGTGTTTCATTAAGCCTTTCTAATGAATCAATATATTCATATGGATAAACACCCTTTCTACGAAGAAGTTTAAACTCTTCTTCTTTTGGAAATTCACTTTTTAAGTTTTTGAATTGATAATCTTTTAAATTTTCTGCTAGTTTTGCTAAACTACTACCCATAAATTTAAAACTATCTAAAAACCTGATATCCTTATAAATATCTTTACTTTTATACTGACCTACTAAAGTCTTTTTTGTAAAGCTTATATATTTTTCTTCATTATTTGGAATTACATTAATTTCCCCCTCACTAACACTAAGATTTTTAACAAACAAATGAGTATCATATCCAGACAAATTATGAAAGAAAACAGGAAGAAATTTTGGTTTACGAAATTTAAGATTACATTTATTATGTGCAGCTCCTCTATATCTACCACTAAAATGGCAGTGGTCTCTTACTTTTTTCCATCTATCTTCATCTTTTTTCTTTTTATTTTCTTTTTCTTCCTCTTCTTCCACTCCATCTTCTTCATCGCTTTCCTCTTCTTCATCACTTTCTTCTTCCTCCCCAAACTTTATATTACAAAGATAACAAGTATCTGCCTTCTTAAAATTTTCTACATCCTCTGCTTCAAATATCATTTTCTTTTTTGGTAATTTAAAAATCTCTTTGGTCAGACTTTCTATTTCTTCCACAAACTTTTCCTCCGCATTTTCCCCTCGATATAGTAACAATCTAGACTTAAAAACATTTTCATCAAAACTTTTTAAAAAGAAAGCATAGCCAGTTGGTACATGCATATGAATTTTTGTTGTTGAACTTTTACTTGGCTCTGGTTTTGCATGTTGTATTGGTACAAGCATCGTTTCAAAATCACCATAAACAACAAAAGGATGCCATTGTGTTTTAACCCAGTTTTTAAACATTACTGTACACTGGTTTTTTGTTGGCATTTTAATTCTTACAGCATCTTCTTCATAGCAAAACACTCTATGATCTTCTAAAACTCTTTCACTCGTAAAATGGTCTAAACAGCTCCAACAAAAAGAAAGTTTATGCCCATCTTTGGATATTTTTGATGCTAATAGTGCACTCGGGTTTTTTACCCAAACATAATGACTATTTTCATCTTCATCTTTTATTAACAAAAGAATCACTAAATGTTTTCGATCAAAAGTTTCTTTTCTTTGCCTTCTAAGAGGATATAACCCATCTTTCTCATCATAACCTATAACAACGATGGAAAAATCCGGATTTTGATTTTCAAATTTATTTATATCACATAACTTAACAGGGCATTCTATTCCTTTCATATTTAATTCTTTGATTTGTTCTTTTAATTTTTTATCTAGTCTTTGTGGATTTTCTTTTTTTGGATAAACTGCTCTCATAACACAATATAAAAAACAGTTATGATCATCTTCATTTTTAATATTAACAAGCCCATTTCTGTTATTTGCTCTTTTTAATCCTGCTGGTAAAGGCATCCATGAACCTGCAAGCCCCTCCCATGATTGTCTATTTTCTACAACATGTAATTTTAAGTCTATAACCCCCACAAATCTCCAACCAGTTCCTTGTATTAAAAAAGTTTCGAAATTTCTCATAATTCGTTCTACCATATCATCATAAGTTTCATTTACATCACGTTCCCTTGATATAATTTCATGACTTGAAGAAAGTTTAACTTCTTTATATTCGATATTACCTTGCGATTTTTCCCTTGAAAATAAACATACTAGTTCTAGCTTTACCTTTGTATTTCTATGGTTTCTTAAAAAATTAGTTATGCTTTCTTTACTTACTTCTAAAAAATCATTTGCTCCCCATCCCCCCACTCCATCTATAACATGCTGTGTTGCAAATTCTCTTAATGCAGACGCTTCTTGCCTTAATACGGTGTTTGGCATTTCTCTTCTCGGTAAGTCTTCTTCTACATTTTCTAAAACTTCGTTTATAACTTGTGGAATCTGCTCTTCTGGAACATTACCAGTCATCCAATTAGTAAAATTAGATACTCTTCTTCTAACACTCTGAGGAATTGCTGCTGAGACAGCCCTTTGTGCACCACTATATAAATTAGATGCAATTGATTGACCAGCATCTACCAGTCTATTGATAAATCTTCGTGAAAAAGAATTCATCGCCATAATTTTTTAAAATAAATAAAATTTCCTTAAGTCAAATTTTATTATTTTTTCATAAATAATAAAATTAAAGAATGTCAATTTTATATTTACCATTCCATACTCTACCATTCCAGTTTTCAATCGTTTGTGGACAACGGTCTATATACTTACTAGCCTTGTAAATTGATGGAAATTCAATCGCCTCTTCAGTTTCTACATCCTTTAAGATAACCCTCTTTGGGTTTTTAGCAATATCCTTTAATCTATCATAATTAGGAATTTTTTTAAAAAATTTTTTTTCTTCCTCTTCAGGATATAGTCCATGCTCCTTTAACACATCAATATACTTTTTCTTATTCCAATAGGAATACCACTTAATATTGTTATCTGTTAATATTTTCTTAAAATCAGCAACCTTTTTCATTTTATTTAAGTAAAAATTTGCTTAATACACTATACTCATTTTATTTCCATCACTCTGAAAGTTAATTAGTCTATCACTAAGTAAAACTGCATATGCTTCTGTATTTGCTGGAGCAGGTGCGCCGAATGTTGCTTTAACATGTATATCAGTAACAGAATACTTAAGCCTTTCACTTTGTTTTGATAAATCAAACACAAACAAAGGAAAAAGAAATTTAAAATCATAAGGACTAACACTAGGATTTGATACCAATTCATCCATGTTAAAAATTTTTTTTCTAAAAGAGGAAGCCTCACCATATATTCTTCCAATTTTATTAGTGGTAAAATTTATATCATGTTCATAGTTTGGATATTTATTTGAACCTAACATTACATAAATATTTCTAACATCTATATTATCAAATAAAGCTGGGTTTGCTAATTGATTACCGCTTTTTCCAGTTTGAAAGCCTACAACTAAGAAACGAGGCACCTCAGGAGATGATTTAGATGATAACCTCCAAGTAAAACCTATTGCTTGTGGAACTGCAATACTATCACTTTGTATCATTCTATACCCAACTGGGAATTTTTCTTTCTTCTCGATAAATTTAAAAAGTTCCAACTTATTACCATCTTCCGGTACTACATGTGGCATAAACCAAGATACTTTACTTAATACAACCCTACCAGGTTCATGTCTTTGATTTCCACCCACTGCTGCTTCAGCAAGTCTATAAATTGCGTCATCATCATTGTTTCTTGTTAAGGTTAGTGTTTGTTTCATGCCATATAAAATTTTGTTATAATCTTCACAAAAACCAAATATATGCTTTAAAGGTATCTTTAAACTGAAAATTCCAGTTGGAACAGAACTAAGAATATAAGCCCTTCTTGTATTATAACCAACATTATTTACAATATCCGGGAGTGTATCCTTTTGCCAAAACTGATTTAATCCTTGTGATTTAGAAAAATCGTCAGGGTATTTTAACAGCCCAAGCATTGTTGTAGTTTGACCAGGATAATTAATACTTTCTATCTCTTGTCCACTAAGTTGATATCTTATATTTTTAAACAAAAACATTAAACCATTGTTTACAAAGTTAACCATATCTTCATTCGCATCATAATCAGGATTAGCAACAACATGAGATTCTTTTAGCAATCTTCCTTCAAATAGTAGATATGATTCTGAAGGATGATAAAAAATATCTTGAGTTTCAATATCAATCCTTATATTTCCTCCAGGGTTGTTTAGATTGGTTCCTGTAATAGGTAGATATTCATAATATTCATATTCATCAATACTATCATCTTTTAAAATCGGAGCTTTAATATTTAAAATATCCATTTTATTATATGCAATTATAATTTTTAAGTCAAATTATAATTGTTTATATTATTCAATCCATAGTTGAGGGAAAGACTTGTTTTCATCATTTACATACACTCCCTTAAGTTTAATATTTTTAAGTTTTTCTATTGAATGGTATTTTTTCATTTTAGGATAAATTCTATTTCCGTAAAGAATGGTTACCTTAGGTATACCATGTTTTTCTAAATATTGATTAACATCTTCTTCAAATTCCTTAATGATATCAGCTTTTTCAGGTGACAATTTTAAAACAGCTTTATCATAATCATATTTTGTATTACTACTATCTAATACTTCACAATCTTCATCAAGTTTAAAATTAGCAAAAAGGATACTAACCCTTTTTGTATTGTATTTTTCATAATGTGTTAAATTAAATTTTAGATTTGGCATTCTTTTTTATTTAATGTAATATTTTACTTAACTTAAATTTATTTTTCATAATACTTTAACTCCTGAACCCTTAATACTATTTAATTTCTTAACTAAATCTTGTATAGCAATTGCACCACCATCCATTAACTTGCTAATATCTTGCATTACAGGTTGAGCTGATGTAGTAGGCTTTTGTGTATATTTTTCTATAATCTTTTTAGATTTTGGTGTTAAAGCCTTTTGAACTAACTTTTTACCTGCATCAATTGCTGCCGTCTTTCCAACCTCTAATGCTTTCTTTGCTCCTTCCTTAGCTACACTCTTACCAACATCAACTGCTGAAGATGCAATTTGTTTAGCTGCTTGACTCGTAAATAGTCTTGTAAGAAAATTAGTTAAAGTATCAAATATTCCTGCTCCTCCATAAGCATAATTTCTTTTAAATCCTCTCTTTTGTGATGTAATCATTTTTATAGTATAGACATTAATTTTTTATAAGTTTTTGCATCTAATATACGCTGTCTTTTCAATTCATCGCAAATACTTACAAGCTCATTTCTTACACCTGTATGACCGGCTCCTTTACTTGCCATTAAGAGGTCTAATCTTTCTAATAGTGCATTAGGGTCAGATGGGATTACCGTAATTCCTTCTCCGATGGGTCTATCAAGCCAAAAATCTTTAAGAATTTTTTTCCATTTGTATGCTTTACTGCTTTTTGGTAAATGACTATTTTTGTTATTATTTTTATGAAGAGTGCCAGATTTTAACATTATCTCCTTGTAATTATCAAAATCCTCGTCAGTATATTTATCTCTGTCCGGTTTTTTAGCTATAATTAACTCCCACAGACCAGGTGTGCCTTCATAGGTTTTATTTTCAATTAAAAGGTCATCTTCTAAAATTTCAACTTCATCATTACCAATATAAAATTTACCTTCTTTGTCATATAACCCATACGTTGTATCAGCTTCATCCTTATTAGTAAATCTTCTTAACTGCTGAGCTGCATGTGGTCCAATAAGCAATAATGGGTCACTTTCTTCTTCCATTTGATCCCTAAACCAAATTATTTCTTCTATTTCTTCATCAGTAAGGCCCGTGCTTTTATTGGCTTTGATAGAAGGAAATTCTGGAAACGTAATAGCCGGTGGTAATTGTTCAATCCCCTCTTTAATAGGTTTAAGTCCTTCTGTAATCTTCTTTGTTGCTTCCTTTTGTGTTTCTGTAATAGGTCTAAAAAACTTCGAAATATCTTTTTGCAATTCGATATCCCCGGTTCTCTCTGCAAGCTGGTTATCACGAATTCTTTTCATTGTAGTAAGATATTCTTTTACTGTTTGTTCCCTTTTCACTGGGTCTTTAATCTTTAAAAATGACATTTTTTTAAGTATTTTTTTTTTTAATTATTATTACTTATCTCACATGCACAAGAACACTTAAACTTAGGTGGTTTTATTTTTAATTTGAATGGCTTCCATTGCGTCTTTCTACAAGTCTCCTGAATTCCTCCCGTGCTTCTACTCTCCCCTTCTCGATTAAACTCTCTTGCTCCTCTAGCTTGCTTTTTTTCTTTGACTTACTTCTAATTTCTTCCTTCATTTGTTTGTATTTTTCCAATTCTTCCATAATTAAACTAAATTCTTCATGTTCTATTTTGTTGTCTGATATTGCTTTTGATATATGTGTAAGTGGTGTATTTAACTTTGAATCTGCTAACATTTTTATCTGAAGATGTTTTTCTGATTTTGTTCTGGTTCTTCTAACCAAAAACTTACCTACTAATGCTGCTAACCCAACAGCTAAAGCACATCCTTCTAGAGCTATCGTTGCAGGTATCGCTACCACAGTTGATAGTAAAGCAATTCCTCCTGCTCCTGCACCTAATGCTAGAGCAGTTAAACCAGCTTCTACATTGTCCACAGTCTTACTAATCTTTAAATATTTCTTACTTAACTTTTCTCTTTCCTTAACTTCTTCTTCAAGAAAAGTTTGAATTTCTGATATCTTTTGTAGTCTAAAATTTTGACCATCATCTCCTACTGTTAGTATTGGTTGTAATGTTGGTGCATTTGGTATATTTCGTGCTTCTGGTAAATCTGGATAAATCTTTTCTTTTAGTTCCATTTTATTAATTACAACTTATTTTTTAAATAGAATAGTAAAGACGACACAAAAAGGTGTTTTCCTCTATTTTTTTTATTTTATCAGAGTTGTTTGTAATTGTTGTAACCATGTCATCCACTTCTTCTAATGTAACTTCATTTGTTATTGATATCTGATTAAGTTTTCAAGCATAAGATAGAGAAACTAAAACAAAACCTTTACTCATATTAAAACCCATACCTAATGCCATTGTTATTGTTTGTCCTCCTTCTAATATTAAAGGTTGTTGAGTAAAAATATCCCATGAAACAGAATTAACTTTTTTAGCAGGATACTTAGTTTCAACAGGCTTCCAAAAAATAGATTTTGGTTGAACTATTTTATGATATCCATTTTTATTTCCATTTCCAAATTTATGTACATTCATATTTTTTAATTTATAATATTGCACCCAATATAGGAATATTAGCAAATGGGCTATTAGGTCCTAAAAGAAGACCTTTTTTCATCATAAATTTTTGACCCTTGTTTTAAATACAATCCATCACCAACGTAACTCAATCCATTACCTTTTGCAGGACCAAGATATAAACCTTCACCATCTGTTTCTACTTGACAGACACTACCACCTTTCTTAAGATACAATCCATTACCCATTGCTTTTTGAACTCCTGAAGAGGCTAAACCAGATAGTGCACCAACTCCTAAAGCTGGTAAAACAGTCCTTGCTAATGTAGGTAAAACTGATGAAGCTAAACCAGCCAACAAAGGTAAAAATCCACCTTCTACTTTCATATTGTGTTTAAGTTGTCTAGGAGACATTCTAAACGTTGCTCCCTTTCCACCTTTATAAGCTTTTGTAAGTTTATTTACTTGTGATTTGGTTAATGCTATTACATCATTACCATGTATATCTTCATGCTTTAAACGAATACTTGCTGGGCTTTTGTTTCTAAAAGAATGTAAAATTTTTTCCTTTTGCCCATCTGATATATTTATTTTAGCGTTAATATAGTTTGTCATTTTTTATATCTATCTTGCTTCTCTTATATGAAATCTAATTGTTAAATTTTCCCCTCTTAGATTAAGTAATGTTCCATCTTGATCTGTAATTGATACATTTAAATTATGTATTTCATTTAATGTTAATGGAAGGTAAACTAGATTAACAGGATTTTCTATTATTTTATACCCTGGTGATACATTAGGAAAAAAACTGTAAATCGTATTTCTTTGTGAGCCGTTAACATAACTACCTGCAATTAAGTCAATATTAACTAGTAAGCTATTAATACTAAGAATATTTACTACATTTTCAGATTCATGAAATCCTTGTAGATATTTTGCTTTATTAAATCCTAATACTTTTCCGATACTTCTGCTTTGGTTAAAATCTACCTGATATCCATTTTCAACATAAAGAATAGATTTTAAAGTATTAGTGTTTGCAGAGATATTAATAAAATATTCTTCATTAACTTGATCATAATGCCCCCTTTTCCTCATTTCTTGTTGTATTGTATCATTAATATCAACTAAATCATAAGATCCCTCTGGTAATTTTAGTTTTACCCATGTTGCACCATTGTCAGGTGAATAAACAAAAGTTCCATTGTGTTTATCAATATTAGGAAATGAATAGTAAGTTTCAAGGTTAACCAACGCCACTTCATATTCTTTATCTTGGTCTAATTTAAGTGGTGGGTTAAATCTTGTTTTAAAACTTGTTTTGTTGTCGCTTACAATCAACTGAAATGACGTTTTATGGTTAGTATTTTTTACTATCTTTTCAAGTAATTCTTCCATTTTTTATATTTAGTAAAAATATATTTTAAAACGAATATATTTTTAATAGTAATCTCTGTAATCTCGTGGTATATAGAAGTTGTCAAAACCACACCTATATTTCCCATCATTTCGGTTCTTAGTTAAATCAATCACAACAAAACCATGTGGTCTTTCCCAACAGTTTTTACAAAAATTGATAAACTCTGTTTTAGTCATATCATCCCCTACATGATCGCTATAAATATGATTAAGATTTTTTAAGTCTTGTCTAAACAAGCATATTAAGTTAGCATTTTCTCTAATAGTTTGACGGGGTAGTCTAAAATAATTTTGTGCCAGATAAAAACAATCAGCATTACTATGTCTTCCTCTAACATAATAGTTTTCACACTTGTTTTGCCTTTCTAAAAGTAAGTCATCAAATATCATTAAGTTTTTATTTGAATCTCTTGGGTCAGGAACATCACTAGCATATTCAAAAAATTCACAATTGATATCAGATTTTTCCTTAATAGTTTTACTCCACTCTTCAACTAATGCTGTAGGCGAAATATCTCGGTTTTGAACTTCATCTTTAAGTGAAAACAACCTTAATATGTATTCTTTTGGTATTTTTTCTTCAAAAGCTTTTTTTAATATACGATATTCTGGTTGAAACAAACTTTTACCAAAAACGTATAAGTTGTTATAATCTAACCAATCAGGTCTTAACAAAAGATTAAGTAAAAGTGTAGTTTTACCACATCCTGATTTACCTACTATTAAACCTCTGATGCTCCTAGGTAAAAGGGGATGATTAAATCTTTTTGCTAACACTTCATTCCATGATAAATTAACAATATCCATTTTATATTAAAAATTTTATTTTAATATAAAAAATGTATTGTGTTAAATGTAAAAAGAAAACTGATACTACTGATATACAATGCTATGTAAGTAAAAATGGTAAAAATATGATGCGTGGAAAATGCGTTAATTGTGGCACAACTAAAACACAATTTATTAAACAAAAAGAAGGTGGTTCGTTGTTAAACAAAGCAATCAATAACTTACCTGTTGAAATGCACTTACCTGGTCATAATTTTACTGGTCCTGGTACTAAGTTAAAGAAAAGATTAAAGCCTGATTTAACACCTAAAAAATGGTCAACCCCTGTAAATCGTGTTGACAAGGCAGCATATCATCATGATATCTGTTATCTTAAGCATAATGATACTAAAACACGTAATGATGTGTGTGATGCTAATATGCTTAAAGAGTTAAAAGACATCTATAATCCAACTATTAAGGAAAGAATGGAAAGAGGATTAGTTTCTTCATTGATAGGAACCAAGAAAAGATTTGGTATGGGAATAAGTAAAAAAAAAAATTTAGAAAATATAGCACTAGCAGAAGAATTACATAAACCTGTAAAAAGAAAATTTAAGAAAAGGAGAGTTAGAGTAAATGGTATTGATAGGATATGGGCTGCAGATTTAGTAGATATGCAAGCATTTTCTAAATTTAATCATCGAGTAAAATTTCTTCTTGCTGTCATTGATATCTTTTCAAAATATGGATGGCTAATACCATTAAAGGATAAAACAGGAAAATCTGTTTCTGTTGCACTGAAGAGTATTTTTAAGGAAAGAAAGCCTGAGAAAATGTGGGTGGATAAAGGTAAAGAGTTTTATAACAAAGAAGTTAAAGATTTGATTGAATTGTATTCCACTGAAAATGAGGAAAAATCAAGCATTGTTGAGAGATGGATTAGAACAATGAAAGAAAAAATGTGGAAGTATTTCTCTGCTCACTCAACAAATGTTTATATTGATGTATTACAAGACTTGGTTGAGTTATATAACAACACTAGACATTCTTCTATTAAGATGACTCCAATTGAAGCAAGTAAAAAGGAGAATGAAAATAAAGTTTGGAAAACATTGTATCCTGATTATGATCAAGTAAGGGCCGATATCAAACCAAAGTTTTCTGTTGGAGACAAAGTAAGGATAAGTAAAAAGAAAAAGACTTTTGAAAAAGGTTATACCACAAGATGGACTGAAGAGGTTTTTACAGTTTCAGAAGTAAAACATACATCACCTATAACATATAAAATTAAAGATTTAAATGGCGAAGAAATAAAAGGTACCTTTTACGAACCTGAACTACAAAAAACTAGTCAAGAGTTGTATAGGATAGAAAAGGTTATTAAAAAGGGAAAAAAGAAATCTCTTGTAAAGTGGAAAGGTTATTCTGATGAGTTTAATTCATGGGTTGATAATAGTGCTATTGTAAATATTTAAATATATAAAAAATGAAAGATATTACAATTGATAATGTTACTTTAAAAAATAAACCTTTAAGCAATTTTGAACTAAATGATGCTGCAAAAAAGTTAAAATTAAAAAATTTTAGAGGAACATTTTTAAGAGATACCCTACCAAAAAAAGTAAGAAATAAAGAATGTGGTATATTAAATCTTGATGACGCAGGTGGACCTGGTACTCATTGGGTTGCTTGGTTTAAAAATGATAAAAATAAAATTTATTTTGATAGTTATGGTATACAACCACCTCTTGAAATTATAGATTATTTAAAAAGTCCATTACACTACAATACAGACCAATTACAACATGCAGGTGAAGTATTTTGCGGTCATTTATGTTTGTTCATTCTTAAAGAGTTATGTGATAATAATAGATTTCAAGATGTTTTAAATAAACTTTTTTAGTAATATTAAAAAACGATGCCTGTTGATAAATTTGGAAGAATGGATGATGTTAAAACAAGTGGTGATGGTGTATCACTTGCTTACATAAGTAATAATTTTTTACGTAAAGATGGAACAACACCTGTTGCTGGTTCCATAAATATGAATGGCAACACATTAACGCGAGTTAGTAATCCAGTAAATCCACAAGATGTTGCGACAAAGGATTATGTTGATAATACAGCAGGGGGAAGCCATGAATCACCACTATTAAAAGAAAATGGAAATTTTATTGCTACTGCTCCATTCAATATGGGTTTTAAAAAAATACATAATCTACATGACCCTGAAGAACCGCATGATGCTGCAACAAGAAGTTATGTGGATAAGGTTAGTAGAGAAAGTGTTATTGTTAAACGTAATGATGGAAGATTTGTTGCTACAGGAAATATAGATATGAGGAATTATGGGTTAATTAATGTTCTGTCACCGGCTGAACCTGATGATGTAGCAACAAAGGGGTATGTTGATAGTCAATCCTCACCATTTTTGTATAACTCCGCTGATAACTTTTATACTTCAATAGGAGAAATATCTATGGGTAACCGGCGAATTCATTTTGTTGCTTCTCCAATTGAAAATAGCCATGCAGCTAATAAACTTTATGTTGACACGATGATTCAAGTTTCTAATGCTAATGTTAAAACAATTATAAGCGTGTGTGCCGAGGAACAAGGTCCTTTAACAGATGGTAATTATGAGTTTCCTTTTGGTAATGGAAGCGCCGGAGTAAGTCATGGGATGGGAGGTTATTGTATGTCTGCTCCTGGTAAAATTATAAGAGGGACTTTAATGGTTGTTAAGGGAACCGGCATTCTAAAAGAAAAGGTAAAAGTTAATTTAGTCGTAAATGGAGTTGAACAGGTTGACTACTCCATAGTAAAAAAGAAAGGAGAAGGTTGTAGTTGTGTAGTTTTCCCACAACCTTTAGTATTAGACCAATGTGATGTTATAAACTTTATAACAAGGTCAAATAATCAAAATGCTAAAAATGCATATTTAACGATACTGATAGAGTTAGACTTGTAAAAAAATATTTAACCCGGTAAAAGGGTTAAATATTTCTTATTATCTCGCTTTTTGTTTTACAAATAGCACATATAGGATTTTCATAAACTTCAAAACAATTTTTACATAAGCATAGATGACCGCAATTACAGAATAATGTAGTGCTTTTCCTAGTTAAGCATATTACGCAATTTTCTTCTTTATAAGTATCTCCTATCTCATAGGTCTCCTCTATCTCTTCCTCTTCAAAATATTCTACATTATCTGCAATATTTGGATATCCAGTTAAATCCTCATATCTTCCACTAAACTCTATACATGGGGAAAGGGGTTGATTACCTAACGCGCCTGGCATAAAAGCAGCATCATAATTATATAAAGATTCTATTTTTTCATAATATGTAGTTAAGTATTCTTTATCTTCTGGGTTAATATCCAACCAATGCATCCCTACTCTATTTAAATTAGTATTAGCAAGACCAATCCACATTCTAAATTCATTTGACAGCCCGGTCTCATCCTTCTCTCTTAGCTTTTCACTAAATTGGTAATAAATGGCTGGCTTTGCTATATAAAAGGTATCCATATATTGCATTCTTGCGATCCCCGTAAAAAACACCATTCTACCGTCATATTCAGGCTCACAGTCTATTTTTCTCCATAAGGTCTTTTTTAACTTTTCCTTAAACTTTTTAGTGATTTTATTTAAGACGCTCATATTTTATAATATGCTTTTAAACTTAATAAATAAAATTCAATTTTACATCTTAACACTATCACCGGTTATTAAGCTATCAATTATACACAGTACATCAATTTCATCTAATATCACTCTTCTATATAGAATCTTTCTTCTTATATTTGGATATCTTTTAACCATGTTATCAACTTTGTCTAAAATACAGTTAATATAAGAAACCGCCAATAACCTCATTTTTTGATTTTTATCCTCTCCTTTAGGCTTGGGAGTATGGATAAACTTTAATATTGTATAAAGGGTTGTATTAGAAACATCAGTGAGAGTTAATCTTCGTTCAATTAAGTCTACCATAGTTTTAGCATACTCAGTAAGGTCTTCAGTTTTGATTTCTTTTATTTGTGTATTGTCTCTCATATAAGCAACTTGTGCTGTTTTGTTAATAATACCTCTAGCTTTTCCTCTGTTCATCTTTATAAACTGTAGGAATCTATAAATCTATTTTAAAATTTATAGATTATCTCTTTCACATAAACTTACCGTAAATATATTACACATACTATCATCCATGCTATCTTCTATCATGTTGTATGTAATGATGGTGGATAAAAAATCTTTGTCGAATATCAAACAATGCATTTGTTAAATCTTTTATGTAAACATATAATCTTGTTGTAAGATATTTTCCTTGATACTTAAACATAACTCGTACTTCCTCTGGGTTATGTTCATAAATCATCTTACTACAATAATAGTATATATCAGCATATGGGGTAATCCAACTGTAGTGTAGAAGACCTGTATTGTTTAAGTAAATTATTTTACTGCTGCTGATAACATGCATGCAAGCTTTTTCATAAAGTATACGATTTAGCCTAAGCTTAAAATTGTTTTCTTCCATTTTATATTACATCAAACATATTTAAAATAACTTCATCGTGTGTATATTTAATGGTAATCCTAGTTGTGCCATATTCAATCCTTCTTACATAAATTCTTTCTTTATTTTTTAATAAATTTTTTTTTAACATTTGAAAGTCGTTCTCTACCACATATTTCTCTATTCTTATTAGCAGTAAGTCAATCACATATTTGTTTCTTAATCGCATCTTTGCTTTCATAAACATTTAATTAAGAAAAGATTTACGCGAAATATTTTTTAGCTTCTTCATTCCACGTACAAAAATGTTCATTAAGCCAAGTTAGGAAGTAATCTTCCATTAAATCTATCCAACCTTCTATTTTATTTTTCTTCTCGTATTTAATCTTCCACAATGGAGCATCCTTAGGTTTAATATCACTACCATCAAACGTTTCATCCTCCATATCATAAAACGACTGTTCTAAATCGTTTTCACTATCTTCAAAGTATATATCAATATATCGTTTTAGTCTGTGATTAAGGTTGTCTGCTAACCCGCGGTATTCGGCTAAAACATCTTCTTGGTCTTCATCTTTTATTGTATCTGGATCATCTTCTTCATCTCCTTCTCTGTCAAGTTCTAACTAAATTTATAGACTTCCTCCTCTTTATCACATGGTTGATACTCAACCTTTTTATTAACATCCTGGGTTTGTTGTAAGTCGCTCATCCTTACATATAGTTATGCTGCAATTTATTATCTTAAAATCAAAAATTTGAAATTTGCATCGAAGCATAGGTGCTTTGATTTAGACCTCGATCGAAGGTGGCAACTGAAACTTAAAATTTTTTTTTTTTTTTTTTTTTTTTTTAATTTTTTTTTTTTTTTTTTTAGAAAACATTTTTAGAAAACATTTAGTATGAGACGGTGTGAGACGGTATGATCTACTTTTGTTGGCAAATTGGTAATATATATACTACTTATAAAATTACTACAAAGTAAAGAATTAAGCTTTAGGCTGCACTTTATTGTTTTAGCAACTGTGTAGCCCAAAATTAGACTGCACCGAACTTGCAGTTTGACACTGGATTTACGCAGTGCGATTCGTTGAGATTTTTACGACAAAAAAGAACTTTGAAGCCGAGACATTTGGGGGTTTGTTAGTTAAAAAATTTAATTTATTGCACGCTTTTCGGTGGTTTGTAGAGAAATAATGGTGGATTATGGTTTGATAATTTTACCGTTTCGACCAGTGAATTTATCGATTGATAAACTCACTGGTACGGAAAAACCGAGAGATTCCCTTTACTTCGCAAGTCGGTAATATTTTCATTGGTGGCTAGGCCACTCGCAAAAATATTACCGATAATGTTTACTCGATGAAATAAATTTCGATCTTTCACCGAAAAACACAGATATCCTCAATTTATTTATTTTTATTTATTTATTTATTTATTTTTTCAAATTAACTCTTCATCAGATAATTCCAAGTTTTAATGATCGTAAGAAAGAAGACTTTGAAAATATTGTGGAAAAAGGAGAAAAAGCAGGTGATCTTTTCTGCCCTTTTACAGACAAATCCCCACCATTTGAGACACATTTAATTTGTCGTCTGCAAACGCGTTCACCAGTATAAGAATGTGTCGTTTGTTAAAAAGTTAAAGGGTTAGTAAGGTATTCGTTGTAAACTTTATTCACTGAGAATACACATGATCCATGCTCTGGCAAAAGGGGACTTCATGCACCTCCGTGATCCATGATTCCAAGGCATTCATTACATAATTATGGATTTGCCTAACAACCGACAGAATTATGAAGTAGACTGGTCCTTAGACGTTGAAATAAATAAACCAGTAGCGAAAAGTTTCGGCCTAGGTCAGACTGCGCGGACTGCGCAGGCTGACCTGGTCGATACCTTTCGCAGATGCATTAAGCCCCCTTTTCACAGAGCATGGATCACGTTTATACTGTGAAGTATGTAGAGGGATAAGTCCTAATAGCTGAACAACGTAAAGCAGATTATTTCAGAATTAACCCTTTACGCTCTTACCTAAAATAATTCAACAAGTGTTATGTTGGAAAAATTATGATTTTTAAAAGATGGTTCAATGGTTAATTATAGTATGATGCCATTGATGAAATCAGTTGGTTTTTATTTCTGAAAATAATTATCTCTCGCCAACTTGATTCTTACAGGAGGTACGATATATTCGCTTAGAAACCGTACATTCATTCTCTAGTTGATTTGTTTTTGTACATTATATTTAACTGCACTTTTAATCGGTCGGATATTTTAAACCCTTTGTGCTTTTTATTGTCGACTAAATGGACGATACTTAAAAATGTTAGTCTTTTTGCAACTCTTTTAATTCTACAATCTGTCTTAAGTGATTTTCATTTTTTAAAGAGAAGAATTTTTTTTTTTCGTCGTAGTTTGAATTCACGTAGTGGGCAGTGTACTGTGTGCACAGAATGTGCCGCCTGATATCAATCTACAGCATCTACCAAAGCGGTTTTTATCGCTCATCTCAAACTCAGATCAACCCATAAACTGCTAGATAAATTAAATTGGCACTTCGGGTTAAAAGTAACAAAAAACAACCATTTTCAATAATATTGAAAAGGGGGCTTAATGCAGCTGCGAAAAGTATCGACTCATGTCAGCCTGCGCAGTCGCTATAGGTCATTTTTTTATGTCCAAGGACCATTCTAACTCGTGATTAAGTCGGTTGTTAAAAAAATAGGCCATTATGGATCCATAATTATGTGATGGCTTGATTGGTATAATGTATCACAAAGATGCATTAAGCCCCCTTAAGCTAGAGCATAGCTCTTTTTTTTTTTTTTTTTTTCAGAAGAATCTTAACGTATAGGACAATGTAGATCCAAGATTAGAGTGCACCTTCTGCGCAGTCCGATTTTGATCTAGACTTTCTGCTAAATTTTCCTATTTCAAAGGTATTGTTTGGGAGAAAGATATCTCCTTATTGGACGGTGTAGATCCAAGATCAAACTACAAGTTCTGTGCAGTCTGATCTTGATCTACAATGTCCGCAAAAGGTCAGTGAGTCGCTCTTAGTAGCATACGGTTGATAAAACCCAAAGGGTTGCTCAACATTGTTTCGACGTTGCTTGTTTGGGAAAGCAGCCAATCGCTTGGAAAGAGAACACCAGGGGTACGTTGATAGATGCACTGGCCGCGGAATTAATTCGGTGTAACTAACATAATGTTAAAATCATTAAGCACCTGACAAACTATGAATTATGGTATATTAATCGTTTCTATTGATCAGCTAATTGATGGTTCTGGTAAAGGGTTAAGATCGGGATGAGTCTGCTTGTCTGACCAGGCCGATCTTAGTCTTTTGTCTTCGATATAAAAATTATTTAAGCCGGAAAGAAAGTGTAAAGGTTGAATCTTCCAGGGTGAGAAGGGTCAGAGAATTTTGAACTGTTTCATACATAAAGCTCTTTCACCCATACTTTGAACGACTGCATTTGTTTTTGTGGACAGTGTGGATCAAAGATCAGACTGCACAGAGTGCGCAATCTGATCTTGATCTACACTGTCCCATTTTCCAAATGTATTTTTCTTCCTAACGCCGTCTTGAAATTGTGCTTATCTGGTATTTTCTTTTGATAAGAGCACCCATAACTTTTTTTTTTAATAACAGTATAAGGACTAACTCAATCACAAAAGAAAATTTTGAAAACGTTTTTCTTTCTCAATGTAACTGGCTTTTTTTGAGAACATTGTCAAAAGTATAGCAACTGATTAGGATAAGCAATGCCTCCATTTTCTGTTATTTTCCCATATAATTGATGAATCTTTGCTTTTCGTTCCCCTCACTGAAATATAAATTATCTGTTTTCCTGTCTCTTACTATATTAGCAGTTATCCTGCTTAATAACTGATATGAAATTTTCAAGTCGGTAGTAAAACCCCGAATAATTCTGTTTCAAACTTATTTTTAGGAAAAAGAATATCTCCTTATCGGACAGTGTAGATTCAAGATCAGACTGCACGTTCTGTGCAGTCTGATCTTGATCTACACTGTCCGCAAAAGGTCAATGAGTCGCGCTTAGCAGCTTAAGTGTTGGACAGTGGCAAATCTACCGTAAGTAGCCTCTACAGGTATTGGGCGGGCTTAAGGTTTGCATACATGTTGTGGACCCGTTTCGTTCTGAAATTTTGAGAGAAAAAAAAAAATGCAGCAATCGGCAGTGAAATTAATCAAGTATTTAAAACATTATTTATGCATAATCATTATTCATTAGTGTTCAATATTTGGTTACTTGAGAAAAACAGTTGTGGCGAAATATCCATTTTAAGCATTGTTTTGTATGTTTATCTGTTGCAAGATGCAGAATAATTCGTGTATAGGAGATAATGTCTGACAGAAGATGACGTGATACACGATTTTTTTTTCTGTTATGGGGGTGTAGAGAAAATAAGAAACTTAATTCACCGGAATTTGTGGAAATGTTGTGAAAAATGTGAATGCTACATGTATAACGATACAGGAGTTAACCATGAGTTTGAGCTGGGCGGTTACCGACAAATCCAAACAGCCGGTCCCAAGGCCCGATACTTTCCGGGGATACTTTACGGATATCCAGAGAGCTGCAAGACGCTCGTTACCAAGACAACCGGACAAAGAACTGCGACAGTTGTTAGGACTTACGCTCATCCCGGCGGGTAATGAGAAAGCCCGGGCACAAACCATCAATAATCAGATACAGGACAAACCCAAAGATGTTGAAAAGATTCAAGAACCGCCCGACGAAGCTGAAGTCAAAATACCTGACATTAAACCGAGTAAAAAGGTAAGTTTATTAGTTGCTTTGTCTTACGACGCTGTAAAGATTGTTTTCAGTCATATCATGGCGACAGCTGAAAATAGCGTAGCGCCCTGATAGCACAATACACAAGTGCGTAATGTTGAAAATATGATATTAGATCAAAGACGCTTTTTGTCACTTTGGAGCATTTAAAGTTATTTTCATCATTTTCATCAGGACTCTTAGCGTAAGGTTTAGACGATTCACATCAATACCAGAATGCGTACAGAGAAGATCGAGATCAAACTTCAAGCTCTGTGCAGTTTGATCCCCATCTCCACTGTCCGCTATTTTGTTAATACACTGGTAAAATCAACCTCGGAACAGCTTTTTTTTCCTGGATTGAGAAAGTCAATTAATTCTTTTTAACGCGCATATCGATATTTGGTGGGAGGAGTAGTCTACCGTAATCTGTTGTCATAACTCGCCCTATTCGCTTAGAACCCTTCTTTTGTTTTGTTTCAAATGTAGTTTTAAAGAAATGGCCCAAACGTTTGTCGCAAATTTTAAGGTCAATACGTAAGTGTAAGATAAAGAGGTCATTTAACATGTGTGGGTACAATAATGAATCTACTTTGGATGAGACCGAATAGTTGAATATTCGAATTTCAAAAAAAAAAAAAAAACGGCCAAATATTCGAATAATAAATTCATATTCGAACTTTCTCTTTTCATGTTCAAGTGCTTACAATATGTCCATCAAGGAAAAAAATCTCATGTGGCAATATCAGTTTGCGCTTTGGACTTTTAAGTTTAAAATGTGTGTACACATGTCGATATGTAGATTACACATGTCGAACGGTTTTTAACACTTCTTAATCACATAACACTTTAGAATGGGCTTCCATTAGTCTTCTGCCATAAAAAATATTGCTGTCCCATTTTGATTCGACGTGTTTGACACTTTATTATTTCTGCTGAGGTTTGTCACTGGATGAAACATGGGTCCACCATTTCATCCCAGAAGACAACATTGTTACTTTCAAATTTAGAAAATTCCAGAGAATAAGACCAGGAATGTTGTTAAGAATCTTTGGGGAATACGGACCCAAGAGAAAACGTTCAGATAAAGCGACGTTAAAATCTCAGTAAAGGTGTATTTCACCAGGACAATGCACAGGTCTGCGCACATGGTCTGCCATTGCTTTCCCTGCAATTAATGATTGTGGCTTAGAAATAATTAAACAGTCCCCATATCCGCTTGATCTCAGTCACTGCATCAGACTTCTATCTAAAAAAAAAAGATTCACAAAATTGGCACAACAGGCCATTCCCGGATCTTACTTTCAGTTAGATGATGACGTCATATAACCCGCAACATGCGAAATGAGACATTCGGACATTTGCATAAAATGTCGTCTCGGATTAGCCTGCGACGTACACATGTAATTTTGTCATTGTTTTATTGCGAGTGTTTCTTGTTTTTATTGGTTGTAGTTGTCGTCGTAGGTAAATTTACTACAGCATAAAATATGTTGCAATTTAACTACTTTTCAATCCTAGAGTGAAAACTTAAAGTTCCACTTCATGACTTGGAACTTCATTTCGAGTCTATTAAACTAAATACTTATGACGTATGCAACGGTCGAACTTCCGATACTCGACAAACTTTGATTTCGCTCTTTCTCTGTAATATAATACAGATGACAAGTGGGAAAGAAATCGTCAGGAAAGAAGTGAATTTTTAGAGGCATTTGACCAAAGTTGTAGTCACTGAGGATCTTTCTCTTTGTAAAGGTTAGAAAGCTAGCAGGTGCAGTTATTCCGACGCACATGTTTGATTTAATACTGTTTGATCGACATCTGGCTAAAAATGTACCAGTAAACGGACATCTATATCTAGGACAGAAAAACAGATATCTAGAATTCGTGAAACAAATATTCGAATATATTCGAATATCTAAAAACGAATATTTGAATATCAGTTTTATGTATTTGCAGCTATCCTTAATTTGTGCACTGCAGAACCAATCTATATTTTGGACTCGGCTGTTGTCTGGTCTAAAGCATAGACTCATTTTGCAGTGAAATCATCCAATGAAATTCAATATTGTACCCAAGCATGTTCAGTTAACTCATAAGCTAGATCTCAGGTGTGTTTTACATTGCTTCTAAAATCCTGGTTACACCACTGGCTTATGAATTTATTCATATGCCCTTTTCTTAGTTTCTTAGTTCTGCAGTACCTTTTACAACCAGTACAACCATGCATTAGTGCTAGCAGTGCTCTGCCAGGATAATGTTTAACAGTTCATTAATTATGTAGAAAAAACCTTCTTGGCTGGAATGAGTTCACTTAGAGTTTTGATATTTTAAACAGGGGTGTGACCGGTTAATAGGATCATCATCAATCTTGAATTAAGACTTAAGCAAAATTATAGACAGCATTATAAAACCAGCATTTATCCTTTAGCCACAATGCTTTTTACGCTTTCAAAGACAGCTGTCATAATTTGTGCTATATTTGATTTGTCATCATCAAATGTATCTAGTTTGGGCCAGTATAAACTTTTGTTGTTTGTTAAAGAGTTAAAATTGCAAAATTTTAGCTGCTTTTCCTTGTCAACCCTTTACCACAGTTCACAAACCTTAGTTTTAACGACCCTAGTGTTGAGGGCTTTTGAAAACATTGTGTGAGAAAGAAGAAAATGCAGGTAACCTACATCTCCTTTTCCCACAGTTTTCTTCCCTAACACAAGTCAATCTTATAATTTGATCCACATTTGATATGTCATTTGCAAAGTGCTTTCAATGCAGACAAGTCCAGAATTTCTTTGTGTGGTCAAGAATTAAAAAGGTGCGTTTCATTGATTCAGTGATCTATGGGTCAGAGCTCCAGATAAGAGAGAGTGATGGTATTCTAAATCCATTATTTCTCTTCCAAACCCAGTGTTGTGGGTACTCATTAGAATCGTCTCAATGAGACAATTCTAATGTGTACCTATAACATATGGTTTAGTGGAGAATAATTAATGTTTTCAATTTTGAAATCAAAATCACTCCCTCTATCTGGAGCTCTGTATGGGTTAAGCTTTAATATAATTTTACACCTAGAATTATCCTCATGTACTTCACCTTCATCAAGATTGCACAAATTTTTGCACTGGTATCTAGAAAGTATAGTTTCATGAAAGTGGTCTGTTTTCATGGAATTTTAGATAACAAATATCCTGAAATTTCAGGTTAACATTTTCAGGGCAATCATTGTCCTGTAGCCTTCTTCATTTATTTTTAGCTCCACTGGCCGAAGGCCAGCGAGCTATTGTCATGGCGTTGTGTCCGTCGTGCGTGCGTCCGTCCGTTCGTCCGTGCGTGCGTCCGTAAACTTTTTCTTTAAAAAACTTCTCCTCAGAAACTATTGACTGGATTTTTACCAAATTTCACAGGAATGTTCCTTTGGTGGTCCTCTTTCAAATTCCTTCAAATAATTGTGTTCCATGAAGAATTCTGGTTGCCATGGCAACCAAAGTAAAAAACCTTTAAAAATCTTCTCCTCCCAAACCGCTATTTGGATAGCATTATTATTTTGCAGGAATGTTCCTTAGATACAGGTTTACAGAATTCCTTTAAAAAAAAATGATCTGTCAAAAAACATGGCTTTTATGGGAGACCCATTTTCCTTTTATGGTATAAAGTAAAATCTTTGAAAAATTTCTTCTCTAAAACTATTCATTGGATTTCATTGTTGTTTTGCAGGTAAGTTCCTATGGTGGTTGTCTGCCAAATTGTTTCTATGGTGGTTGTATACCAAATTCCTTTTAAAAAAATGATACACCTAAAAACACATTTTTTTATAGACAAGGCTTATATTTCAAAAAAATGTTCTTCTCCAAAACTATTTATTGTGTTAGTTTTATCGACTAACAAAGAAAAAGGAATAAAATTGGATTGACTTGACCTAGTCAGGGCTGTCCTATTTAAGCCCACACATTTTCCTTGGTATTAAGATCACAATTTACTCCAATGATATGCTATTAGTTAGTACTAGTAATAAAATATCACTGGCCATAAATAAGATAAAAGCTTGAGCACCTTTCACAACTTGAGCTTTTCAGTTTTGCCTTATTACTAAGCCTGAGTAACCATGCCAAGATAAAAAAGAAAAAGTATTTTAATAACAAACCCCCCATGTTGTAGGTACTTTATAGTCCTTTTGATATAGAACAAGAGAACCTCTGCACTTTTAGTAGTTCTGGTAAAGGTTTGTTGACCTACTAATGAGTAAATGCAGAGTGGACAGAAGGGATGTAAATCCTGGTGACCTGGTACATAGTGGGACAGGGCTTTACATTTGTGATAAGGCATTAATGTTATCCAGTCAAACTGATCCCACAACTTCAGTACACCAGAATTAATCTGTGCCCTGGAGCAGGATATTTGATTTATGTAAATGCATTTGTAGACCATTTTGTGTTGTTTGCCACAGAAGACATTCTAACTGTGACTGTGAAAAGTTGATTATTAGGGATTAGGTGTTCATTGTATGCCAGCATATTTCATTCTATCTGGTGTATTGATGTAAGTTGATCTATATTGCTATAACATTCATTCATTTGCCCTCCTAGCTGTTCTTTTAGATTACCCCTTTACCACACAATCACAACTTTTAACGACCCTGAGAAAGACATATTTTCTATATTTTGATGTTTCCCCACCCAAAATGGTTTGTGAAAGGACCTGTTGCTGACAACATATCTTCAAATTAGTAAGACATATATAAAAAAGGATAGAAATTATTGTGGGAAACTAAGAAAATGCTGGTTACCATTTTTTTCTTCTTTTCTCACAAGTTTTTTCCATACCTTTTTTCTTCAGTGAGCTAAAATGCAGGATTGAATGGTAATTGTTAAAAACTTCTTTTCGCCATTATAGAAATATCAGGCCTGTGGAGCGATACAGGCGCTCAAGCGCCTCTAGTTCATTTATTTTGTAGTGAGAGTTTTTTTTTTACCACTATTTGCACAGATTATTTCTTTTATAACAGTATTTAACTCTTTACCAAACAACAAATTGCAGACGTCCATCTCAGAAATTATACAAATGAACCAAGTTCTTTGACAGGGTAGAAAGCATGGTAGGAAAAGGAGGTAATGCAGGTAATCAGCATTTTCTCTTTGTCTCACAATGTTTTCCAAAATCTTTTCTCCAAGGGCCGTTAAAACTCTGGATTGTGCAGTGAAAGGTTCAAACAAAAGAATAGAAAAATAAATTCTTGCAGGGATTACAACTGTGTGTCAACTTCTTATTTCAGACCTTTGTAGACCAAATCTTATCCAAATTGCCCTGCAGGACCAAAAGGCAGGAAGATTGTACACAGAGAGAGAAAATTATTTCCAGTTTTGCTGTCTATTTTGCCATAGTGATTTTCATACTGCTTATTATAGTGATAATACTGTCAGCAGCGATATCAGCCATTGGCAAAGTAAGTAGAGATAGATTGGGTCATTATGAGCTCTTTATATTATTATTGCTTCTGATCCTTTACCAAACAAAAAAATTTTGCACTTGTTCTAATCCAAAGCAGTTACAAACAACAAATTATATGTGACTCAGTTTGCAGACTTTGTCTTTGAAAGGGTGCAAAACAGTGTAGGAAAAGGAATAAGCACTGGTAACCAGTATTTTCTCCCTTTTAGCCCAACAATGTTTCCCAGAGCCTTTTTCCTCAAAGTGGTTTGATCTAAAGTTTTTGTGGCCATCAATCCAAAAACAATTTTCTTTCTCTGAGATTGTATTCATCAATGCTTCTAAATTAATTTCTCATTCCAAATCCCAAAAATAGCAATCTAGTTGGCTGAGACATTATCATTCCATCTCAGACAATCAGATGATAGTTTGGAAATTTCAGAATTAAAACAGTATTTAGAATGGTTTGTGAATGCAGCACCTGAATCCTTTTACTCCTATTTACAAAAAGCAGTTTTTCAAACACTCCAGATCACCACAAAAGATTTGCTGCCTTGTTTTTGCCACCTGTATTGAAAACAAAAATCATGTTTTCAAGAGATTTTCTGATTCCAAGTTTAATGAAGTTGTCTAATTTGAGGCCAATGAAAGGACAGATATAAATATGAGGAGCAAACATTATGGCTAGTTCATAGCTGTTAGATATTTGAAATTCGTAAATATATATAATTTCAATACATTGTTTTGAAACTTATGCAAAATTATGCACTCGTAAGGCATTTGCAATATTTAAAGTGTAATGCTTTAGGACATACACGTACATATGAGCTGTGCTCTGGCAAAGAGGGGCTTAATGCATCTCCGCAATGCATTATACCAAGCAAGACATCACCTAATTATAGATCCATAAAATCCATTTTGACAAACAACCGACTAATGCATGAGGTAGAATTATCCTTTGAGATGCAGAAAATTTAAAGTTAGTGAAAAGTTTCAGCCCATGTCAGCCTGCATGGACTGTGCAGGCTGACATGAGTCAATACTTTTTGCAAATGCATTAAACCCCCTTTTCACAGAGTGTGGCTCATAACTTTTACCAATATATCTTTTTCAGCAAGTATTCAAAGACCTCATTTAAACATGAAACATAGTTAAAACTCCCACATGTCTGCATCTGAAGAGTATTTTCACTTTATTGCAGGAAGATAATGACAGTAGTTCATCCATAGATATTTCATCCCAAGGAAACCTGTCCACTTTCAAACCTCCAATAAGAACATCAGTATCATCTAACAAGGACAGGACACTAACAGCAACATCAACACCACCATTTAAACCTGAAACAGACAGAAGTACAACATTATCTAAGCATACATTACAGACAACAAACATATCCAAATCTACTTCTGCTAAAACAACCAGTGTATCCACACAGTCTTCTCTGCCTTCAAAAACCACACAGACACAAACTGTACCAACAACAACAGCAAAAGTCACACAAGACTTAACTACACCAGCATCTAGATCAAGTCATGCTTCATCATCAACCTTATCTATGGTGCCAACTGAGAATACAAGAACAGCCTTCGCTACAACAAGCTTTGATAGTAATGTATCAACATTGTCAAAATCTACATCTAGATCTACAACATCTGCTGTTAGATCATTAAGTGGTAGTATAACAATATCATCTTTAAGACCTAGAACAGAAACTGCACCAGTTACAGTCAGTAGAACTAAATCAATTACACCTTTATCATCTACATTATCAACACAATCAAGATTGACCAATGTAACAAGTATTACTACTGAACAGTTTACAACAGAAAAAATTACTCAAATTACTGAAACAACCACCAGTGACAGAACAAGGAGTAAACCATTTACCACCACTGCAAGGATTACTGTAAGCAACGTTCCAACTTTTACAAATTCAACGGTCAAACAATCAACTACCTCAACATCTGTGTCAATGTCCATAACCACAACAGCTATCCCACTGCCATTGTTAACAAAACCTGTGATAACATGTACAACTACCACATGTCTTGCTGCCAGAACAGCATTAAACAGAGTAAGTTTTAGTACCAGTCCATGCTCGGACTTTTATGGATTTGCATGTGGAGACTGGATCAATACAACAGAAGGTCATAGATCAGATGTCAGTCAGAGAAATGTGCCATCAACTTTGAGAGAACAGCTGAGACTTGTACTTTTGAAACAACTCCAAGGTAATGTACATATTGTCACCCGGCGCTGTATCCGCTACATGTGTCTTTTCCATCCGTGTGTCTGTGTGTGTGTTAACTTTTATTTCAAACATCTTCTCTGATACTACCCATCTGATTATGACCAAACTTCACAGAAATGATTCTGCTTTAGTCCTCTTTAGACTGTCTTGAAAGAATTTGATTCCTTTAAAAACTCTAGTTGCCATGGCAAGAAACTGAAAAAATATTAGAAATCTTTGAAAATCTAATTGTCTGAAACCATAATGTCTAGGGCTACCAAATTAGGCTTGTAGCTTCATTTGAAGGCTCTAAATTTTCTCATATTATAGCCCTGGGCTCATAATTGACCCCGCCCCAGGGGTCACAAGTTTCACATGGGCTTATATAGTGAATACTTTGAAAATCTACTGCTTCTAAAACCATATGGCCTAGGGCTTCCAAAATTGGCATTTTGCTTCATCTGATAGACCTCTACCAAGATTCTTCAAATTATAGCCCTGGGGCCAAAATTGGCCCTGACCAGGGGAGGGGGGGGGGGTCCAGAAGTTTTACATGGGGTTGTTTTGTTAAAAACTTCAAGAATCTTCTGGTTCTAAACCATATCGCCTAGGGTTACAAAATTTGGCATGTGGCTCATTCAATGGACCTAGGGCCATGTTTTATTGAGGAAACTTTGAAAATCTTCTTGTTTATAACTATACAGCATAAACCTGTATTATTTGGTATGTGGCTTGTCCTTGTTGACCTCTTCCAGGATTCAAGTAATTATAGCTCACAAGTATAGGTCAAAATCGTAAAAAATAGACTTTCCCTGGGATCACAACTTGGACATTGGCTTTCATAGAGAAAACTTTATAAATCTTCTTGTTCAAAACCATTTGGCCTAAAAATTGTAACGTTTGGTGTTTATACTTTGTACTTAGCCAGTGGAATGATACAGGGCCATCATGACCCCCTTGTTTGTATTATTACATTATTAAGAAAGAGGAGAGCTATTTATTAGCTCCACTGCTTTCGAAGAAAATGGGGAGGTACGAATATTGTCATACTGTTTGTTGGTGTTGTCTTCATGCAAAATCTTTGGCATATTATCATATCTCTGTCATGAATGAAAATATTTACATTAACCCTTTACCAGACGACAAAATTTTAGCCTTGTCCAAATTGAAAGCATTTGCAGACATCAATTTCAGTGTGGCTTAAATGTTGCAACTTTTCTTTGATAGGGTAGAAAACATTGTGGGAACTGGAGAAAATGCTGGTTACCAGCATTTTCTCCTTTTACCACAATGTTTTCAAAAGGCTTCTTTCCCAGGGGCGTCAAAAGGCGGCATTGTGTGGTAAAGGGTTAAGCTCAAACTAGACGTTAACTATCCAAAAGTGGAACCCATACAACAGGGGCAGGAAACAATCAAAATATTTCTGACACATTTATGCCCCTGCTTCAACCTAGAATTTTCATTGAAAATCAAGCAACTGCAGCGAAGCATTGGTACCCACATGCCATACTCTTTGTGTTAGATTTATTATCCTTCAGTGAAAATCACACCCTCGTTACACCAGGTGTGAAGTATTACCATTCATCACGACAAATGTAGTTTACAGAATACATCGGAACTGGGTTAACAAGGATGTGAAAATCAAAGAATGTAAATAAGTATAAATTTTTGTTTCAATTGCAGTGTTACTACAAGGTGTGCATTATGATACAGACAGTTTGACAGTACGTGTCAGCAGACGTTTATATCAAGCCTGTTTGGAGTCGAATATAAACGGAGACACAGAGCTAGGTGATGTTGAACGTCATAAATGTAATGTATCATTTCATCACATGCATCTAGATGTTCTGGTAGAATAGATAAGTATAGTCTGATCTTACTGTCAGCTGACTCCATCCCATATAGTTACTAATTTATCCTTTGCATAAAATGATTCATCCTTTATACTAATCCTTTACAAAACAAACCAATGCTCCAACGACAGTGAAGAAGATGCCTTTTAAAAACATCATGAGAAAAGGAGAAAATGCTGGTAACCAGCATTTTCTCCTTTTCCCACAATGTTTTTCTACCCATGTATCATACCATATTTGAAACCATTTTTGAAACTGTGTAGATACAGACTTTTTTCTGATATGTGTGATATTTTTTCCTCGTGTGATGCATGTATTTGACTGGAAAAATTACTGGTACATAACAAAACACCAGATCGATCCCATACAACAGATTTGTACCTTACAGGAAGATTTATTCTATTTGTTGCTAATATTCCACATAACAACAAATTCATCCTATAAAAATGAGATTAACCCTTTACCGCACAATGCCGCCTTTTGACGCCCCAAGGAAAGAAGCCTTTTGAAAACATTGTGGGAAAAGGAGAAAATGCTGGTAACCAGCATTTTCTCCTTTTCCCACAATGTTTTCTACCCTATCAAAGAAAAGTTGCACCATTTGAACCACATTGAAATTGATGTCTGCAAATACTTTCAATTTGGACAAGGATAAAATTTTGTCGTCTGGTAAAGGGTTAATCCCGTAAAACAAAAATTCATTCCAAAAAAAAACCAACTTGTACATTCCAAACAACAATTGACAATTCAATACAATACAATACAATACAATACAATACAATACAACACAACACAATACAATAAACCATCCCATTATCGAAACTAATCCAGCCCAAACTTCAACTTAACCATCCACTATATCATCATTCTGACTCACTCCACATTACAGTTGATTTACCCCATGTACTCCATTTTTCACCCCATGTATCAACTGAGCCATCCCATTTATTAAATAATCCATTCCATTAACCCCTTTACCTTATGAGAAATTCTAGACTCTCTCAAATTGAAAGCATCTGCAGACCATTTAATTTGAAAGCAATACAAATGAACAGAAGTTGACAGAGTAGAAAACATGGTGGGAAAAGGAGAAAATGATGGTAACCAGCATTTTCTTCTTTACCCACCATGTTTTCAAAAGCCTTCTCCTTCAGGTTCATTAAATACTCTGGATTGTGTGGTAAAGGGTTAGTTGATTACATTGACTGAACCATTGTATCAATTGATTGATTCACTCCAAAAATTAACTGAATAAACACTCATTTTAAGCCACTTGCATATAACTTACTATGCCACTCAGCCCATCTATCAACTAATAGTCATTCACTCAGGGGTCCTGCATGGCTTAGTGGTAAAGTGTAGGTATCGTAACCTGGATGCCCCAGGTTCAAGCCTCACTGGAAGCACTGGGCTTTTGGTGTGAATGTCCTTGGGCAAGAAACCTAAGAGCCCCAGCCTAGTGCTGTTGATACTCAGGATGTACATGAATGTGTGGGTTGTCCCAGTGATTTGACTGAAATAATGTTGAAAGCAGTATAAAAAACAAATTAGTCAAAAAATCAATCACTCGCTATTTCACCATGCTCAAATGGACTAGGGCAGACTAGAAAATGATGACAGTTTTTCTTGGATATTAATATTTGAGATGTTTAATTCTTTACTAGATGACAAAATTTTAGCCTTGTCCAAATTACAAGCATTCGCAGACAACAAATTAGATGTTACTCAAAACATAAAATTTGTCTTTCATAGGGTAGAACATTGTGGGAAAAGGAGAAAATGCTGCTTACCAGTATTTTCTCCTTTTCCCACAATGTTTTCAAAGGACTTCTTTCGCAGTGTTGTTAAAAGTTGGCATTGTGTGGTAAAAGGTTTAAAAAAAAAAGCCAAAATGATTTTTTAGCTCCACTGGCCGAAGGCCAGCGAGCTATTGTCATGGCGTTGTGTCCGTCGTGCGTCCGTCCGTCCGTTCGTTCGTCCGTTCGTCCGTGTGTGCGTCCGTAAACTTTTTCTTTAAAATACTTCTCCTCAGAAACTATTGACTGGATTTTTACCAAATTTCACAGGAATGTTCCTATGGTGGTCCTCTTTCAAATTCCTTCAAATAATTGTGTTCCATGAAGAATTCTGGTTGCCATGGCAACCAAAGTAAAAAACCTTTAAAAATCTTCTCCTCCCAAACCGCTATTTGGATAGCATTATTATTTTGCAGGAATGTTCCTTAGATACAGGTTTACAGAATTCCTTTAAAAAAAAATGATCTGTCAAAAAACATGGCTTTTATGGGAGACTCATTTTCCTTATATGGTATAAAGTAAAATCTTTGAAAAATTTCTTCTCTAAAACTATTCATTGGATTTCATTGTTGTTTTGCAGGTAAGTTCCTATGGTGGTTGTCTGCCAAATTGTTTCTATGGTGGTTGTATACCAAATTCCTTTCAAAAAAACGATACACCTAAAAACACATTTTTTTATAGACAAGGCTTATATTTCAAAAAAATGTTCTTCTCCAAAACTATTTATTGTGTTAGTTTTATCGACTAACAAAGAAAAAGGAATAAAATTGGATTGACTTGACCTAGTCAGGGCTGTCCTATTTAAGCCCACACATTTTCCTTGGTATTAAGATCACAATTTACTCCAATGATATGCTATTAGTTAGTACTAGTAATAAAATATCACTGGCCATAAATAGGATAAAAGCTTCAGCACCTTTCACAACTTGAGCTTTTCAATTTTGCCTCATTACTAAGCCTGAATAACCATGCCAAGATAAAAAAGAAAAAGTATTTTAATAACAAAACCCCCATGTTGTAGGTACTTTATAGTCCTTTTGATATAGAACAAGAGAACCTCTGCACTTTTATTAGTTCTGGTAAAGGTTTGTTGACCTACTAATGAGTAAATGCAGAGTGGACAGAAGGGATGTAAATCCTGGTGACCTGGTACAAAGTGGGACAGGGCTTTACATTTGTGATAAGGCATTAATGTTATCCAGTCAAACTGATCCCGCAACTTCAGTACACCAGAATTAATCTGTGCCCTGGAGCAGGATATTTGATTTATGTAAATGCGTTTGTAGACCATTTTGTGTTGTTTGCCACAGAAGACATTCTAACTATGACTGAAAAGTTGATTATTAGGGATTAGGTGTTCATTGTATGCCAGCATATTTCATTCTATCTGGTGTATTGATGTAAGTTGATCTATATTGCTATAACATTCATTCATTTGCCCTCCTAGCTGTTCTTTTAGATTACCCCTTTACCACACAATCACAACTTTTAACGACCCTGAGAAAGACATATTTTCTATATTTTGATGTTTCCCCACCCAAAATGGTTTGTGAAAGGACCTGTTGCAGACAACATATCTTCAAATTAGTAAGACATATATAAAAAAGGATAGAAATTATTGTGGGAAACTAAGAAAATGCTGGTTACCATTTTTTTCTTCTTTTCTCACAAGTTTTTTCCATACCTTTTTTCTTCAGTGAGCTAAAATGCAGGATTGAATGGTAATTGTTAAAAACTTCTTTTTGCCATTATAGAAATATCAGGCCTGTGGAGCGATACAGGCGCACAAGCGCCTCTAGTTGAATGGTGCTTATCATGGCCTTTATGAAGAGTATTCCTTTTAAAACATTGTGGGAAAAGGAGAAAATGCTGGTTACTAGCATTTTCTCCTTTTCCCACAATGTTTTCAAAAGACTTCTTTCACAGTGTTGTTAAAATTTGGCATTGTGTGGTAAAAGGTTTAAAAAAAAATGCCAAAATAATTTCTTGAATGGAGCTTATCATGGCCTTTATGAAGAGTTTTCCATTTATATCAAGGTATTTGCTTATTTACTCATGTGTTTCCTGTTTAACTCTTTACCAGGCAACAAAATTGTAGAAAGATCCATTTTGAGAGCAATTGCAGACAAAGAAGACACAGGTTAAATGATAAAGTATGTCTTTGAAAGGGTAGGAAGACGTCGTTGGAAAAAAAAGAAAATGCTTGTAAACATCATTTTCTCCTTTTCCAACAATGTCTTTTAACCCTTTACCACACAACCCTGAGTTTTAATGACCCTGAGGAAGATGGCCTTTGAATACATTGTGGGAAAAGGAGAAAATGCTGCAGCTAGATACCAGCTTTTTTCTCCGTTTCCCTCAATGTTTTCTACACTTTTACACATTGATTTGAGCAACATTTAATTTGCCATCAGCAAAAGTTTTATTGCTTTTCAAATTGGATAAATCTGAAATCTTGTCATCTGGTAAAGAAGTAAAGCCTTTTCCCTTAAGGTTGTGAGAATTTGGAATTGTGAGGTCAAATAAGTCAAAAATGACCTAAATGAAGTTGATTTTGGATGACCTGTGACCTATTATTTTTACCTATTCCAGTAAATAATATGCTTGATAATTTTTCATTACAGCCCTGGTTGAATTGGGAGAAGTAATGGGGGATTTTGGAATGTCTCCACAAGGTGACATAGGTGCCACCTTAGAGAAGCTGTTGTTACTGTCTCGATCCCAGTTTCAAATCACGCCATTTTTCAAAATGTCAGTGGTCATGTTGGATGATGGAATTGGTGGAAAAGTTTTTGGAATAGAGGTAAATAGAGTTTTTTGGTGTTTCTTTCACATTTTCCTGATACTTGATAGGAATATTTCATTTTAAAACTCTTGAACAGATAAGAAAAAATTTGGACTTGTCCAAACTTAATGCATTGCAGATGACAAAATTTGTTGTTGCTGAAATGGTGGGATTTTTCTTTGTAAGGGTAGAGAACATTCTGAGAAAAGAAGAAAGTGCTGATTACCAGCATTTTTCTTCTTTTCCCATAATGTTTTCAAAAGTGTTTTACGTCAGGGTTAAGCTTCAGTAAGTTTATCTAAACCCAGTTACCAAAATGATCCTTTGTTTTAATGACCCTGAGAAAAATCAGCATTTTACTCCTTTCCTCCTTTAACCCTTTATCACACAGTCCTGACTTTTAACAACCCTGTGAAAGAATCCTTTTGAAAACATTTTGGGAAAAGGAGAAAATGCTGGTAACCAGCATTTTCTCCTTTTTCCACAATGTTTTCTACCCTTCCCGAAACAAATGTTTATTTTTCATTAACATTTATTTTGTTGTCTGCAAATGCTTTCAATTTGAACTAGTCTAAAATTATGTCGTTTGGTAAAGAGTTAACTCTTATACTGCTAAATAAGTTGAATAAAACTTTCAAGCCGATAGTAAATACCCATCTGATGATATTTCAAACTTTTTTTTTTTTTTGAGAAATATATCTTCTTATCGCACAGTGTAGATCCAAGATCAGATTGCACATTCTGTGCAGTCTGATCTTGATCGACACTGTCTGCGAAAGGTCAATGAGTTGCGCTTAGCAGCTTAAGGGTTAAAAAGAAATACATGTATCTGATTATTTGAGCTAGATTTATGTTATTTGTCATCTGCAATTGCCTGCTCAAGTTAACTGTTAAATATTACTCAACATTCTAGATCAATGGTAAGACAATGCACTCCACTTTTTAACCCTTTACCAGACGACAAAATTTTAGCCTTGTCCAAATCGAAAGCATTTGCAGACGACAATTTCAGTGTGGCTCAAATGGTGCAATTTTTCTTTGATAGGATAGAAAACATTGTGGGAAAAGGAGAAAATGCTGGTTACCAGCATTTTCTCCTTTTCCCACAATGTTTTCAAATGGCTTCTTTCGCAGGGGTGTTAAAAGGCGTCATTGTGCGGTAAAGGGTTAACACTTTACCAATCAATACTAACCAGCATTTTCTCCTCTTCCCACTGTGTTTTCTGTTCTTTGAAAGACAGATTTGATGTTTCGAGTAACAGTTATTATTTTGCTGTCTGCAAATGCTTTCAGCTTGGACAAGGCTAAAATGTTGTTGTTTGGTTAAGATTTAAAGTGTATTTTTTGACCGTTCAATTCATGTGACTTGATTAGCTAATCAAATTTTGTACCGGATTTATCCCTTGTGAATGGATTCAGTCACTTCATTGGTCAACTAGTTTTTGCAGTAGCACTTTATTATAACTCAAGTGTGTAGTAGGAAAACTGCTGCCATAGAGAGATGCCAGAAATCTTATTTTCAAGAATTTTCTAAATTGGAAAGGCAAACAATTTGCGAAAGGAAATAGTATAGCTAAATAAAATGTTGAAGCCTAGCAATTAGGAATTGTGTATCTTTCTTAATTTAGGATTAGAATGCAGTTTAACCCTTTACCACACAACAAAATTTAAGACATGTCCAAATTGAAAGCATTTGCAGAGAAAAATTTAAGTGTGGCTCAAAGGATGTGATTTTTCTTTGATAGCCAGGGTAGAAAACATTGTGTGAAAAGGAGAAAATGCTGGTTACCAGCATTTTCTCCTTTTTCCACCATGTTTTCAAAAGGCTTCTTCCTCAGGGTAGTTACAAGTCAGCTTTGTGTAGCAAAGGGTTAAACGGTTTAGACTTCTCCAAACCCATCATTACTTAGCTCTTAAAGCACCTTTCACAATTAAAGTTACTTTTGAGGCTAGAGCAGATCAAGATTAGAGACTGCACAAAACTTGCAGTCTTATAATTGATCTACACTGTCTGCTATGCCGAGACATTCTGGACAAAAAGAACCTAAGGATTGCAGTTATATGGATCTAGTCTTTTGACTGAAAATAACTTTTTGTTTTATTTGGCGCCTTAACCCATTACCAGACGACAAAATTTTAGCCTTGTTCAAATTGGAAGCACCTGCAGACGACAATTTCAGTGTGGCTCAAATGGTGCAAATTTTCTTTGATAGGGTAAAAGAAATTGTGGGAAAAGGAGAAAATGCTGGTCACCAGCATTTCCTCCTTTTCCCACAATGTTTTCAAAAGCCTTCTTTTCCAGGGGCATTAGAAGGCAGCATTGTACGGTAAAGGGTTAAGAGTTAACCTTTTTTGTATTTTATAGGTATCACCTCCAGATTTGTATTTGGGAATAGAAAATTACAAGCGACCTTTAGAAACCAACAGAGTATGTATGACTTTTTATTTTCTTGCAAATTGTTCTTTGTGATGTGTAAAAATTATTTGCTGCTAAGTCTCAGAAGCTCTGCAGTTTTTCCTCCTTTTCTTTTATTTTTTTTTACCTTTTCATAGAGTAATTCCATCTTTTCAGGTGCTTTTGATTAATGTCATCTGCTTTCAACACTTATAGATGGGCCAGTTAAAAATGCTGTTCTCTAGTAAAGTGTTAGAATATATGTAAATGACATATTGATATTGCTCTGTTAAAAGGGGACTTAATGCATCTTAGAATAATATCAATCCAGATCAGCCTGCATAGCCTGTGCAGGCTGACCTGGGTTGATACTTTTTGCACTTGGTCAATTTTCTGAATGTCAACTTAGGACCAGTGTACCTCATGGTTCAGTTGGTTGTTATACAAAATGAATGTTATATGGATCCATAATTATGTGACAACATGCTTGCTATCATGCATCATGGAGATGCATTAAAACCCCTTTTCCCAGAGTATTGCAGCTTGTATTATTGGAATGAAGCAGACCTATTGGTTTTGATATTGATTAGTTTACTCATGGGTTGAATACTGATTGTTAGGTCAGAAATTATCATGTAGAGAACAAGTTTTTGTATACCAGACATTGTATGCAGAGGACATCAGCCAAACCCTGCCAACTCAGGTTGTAATGCACAGGACTTGTAGTAGAAAAGTCCAGAGTTTGAATCATGATGTGGCCAATTTTGAAAATCATTTTAATATGGACCATTAATTTTGTTTGTCATTTATGACTGTAGTGCTTTGTGGTGCTGGCTGGTCTCCAACATGAACTTATTCTAAACTACAGACTGCTGTGAAAGAGGAATAAATCTTGTTTCTGTGACTTTCATGAATCCATGGAAAGAATTTTGGCCAAGCTGGAACCCCATCTCACAAACCTACAATTACAAGCCTTATCACTGGATCAGCTACTGGGGCAAGGCCTTCATATAACTCTTTACCAAACGACAAAAATTTAGACTCGTCCAAATTGAAGGCATTTGCAGACAACAAAATTAATGTGACTCAAAAACTGAAATTTGTTTTGGGAAGGGCAGAAAACATTTTGGGAAAAAGAGAAAATGCTGGTTACCAGCATTTTCTCCTTTTCCCACATTGTTTTCAAAAGGCTTCTGTCTCAAAGTCGTGAAAACCCGCAACTGTTCGGTAAAGGGATAATAGAGATACTAGACTGGGTTTCAGCCTGGTCATTTTTTCCTTTTATATATTTGGACGTTACTTTGCAAAAAACGAGGCGTCATTTTTGACAAAGTAATGTCTGAATATAAAAAAGGAAAAAAATAATCGGACTGGAATCTAGGCTATAGAGATACTGTCCTCTTATTCATGTCTTGTTTGTTTTTTGTAGCTTGCTCAACTTTATATTACAAGAGTAACAGAGGTTTTATATACATATCTAACTTCTTTCAATTCTAATGGAATACCTGGTGTCCCAGGAACACGTCGAAAGAAATCTGTCAGAAACAGAAGACAAAGTGATGGTATGTGGAATTTTTCATATGATAAAAAATGTTGAAAATGTCACCTTTAAGTCTGTAACTTAACTCTTACTGCCTTAAGCACAGCTAAAAATACTTTTTCAGACAGTGTAGATGGAAATCAGGCAGCAAAGGTATGACCTTGGATCTACACTGTCTACTACTTTATAATATATTCTGGTCAGAAAAACCTATACTTTATAATAATTAGGCTGTTTTGCATTTCATTAATTCATTGCTAGATCTATACAGTTTTGAGTTTTAACACCCCTGATGCAAGTGGCTATTAAAACATTGTGCAAAAAGGAGAAAATGCTGGATACCAAATAATTTTTAATTTTTGAGTCAAATTTTCATTGTGGTTGGAAAATGCTTTGATCTTGGACAGGTCTAAAATTTTGCCATTTGATAAAGAGTTAATTCCAAGTTTTAAGGTTAAATACCATACATGCAAAAAAAAAGTCATGACATTTCACACTCATATATTTGACTGCTTTTGAAAAACATTCTGGGAAAAGGAGGAATAACTTGTAATTCTTGTCCACTCTGTTCTGGTGGTTGTTACCAATATTGACACACTTGATCATTACTTCTTGTTAATTTTGACTTCAACAGAGGAAAAGTTAGGGTAAAGTTTTTTGTAATATCCTTGCCCCTGGAGTGTATACCTCAACTGTACTTGCTTTTGCAGACAGTGTAGATCAAAATCAGTTCACACAAAAGAAAAAATCAGAAGGCACAAAAAAAATACTGTCTTTCCCAGTGTCATAAGAACACAGCATTGTTCAATAAAGGAGTACTAGTAAGTTAGATTAGTCAGTCCCTTGGGTGTGCAGAATCTATCAGTATATGTTCTTTTAACCCTTTACCAAACAATCCTGAGTTTTGATGACCCTGGGGAAAAAAGGCTTTTGAAAACATTGTGAGAAAAGAAGAAAATGATGGAAAGCCATTCAATGACAAATCCCATCATTTGAGCTACATTTGATGTGTTTGCAAATGCTTTCAATTTGGACGATTTTGATATTTTGTCATCTGGTAAAGAGTTAACCCTTTACCATACAATCCTTACTTTTAACGACCCTAAGGAAGATAGCTTTTGAAAACATTGTGGGAAAAGGAGAAAATGCTGGTAACCAGCATTTTCTCCTTTTCCCACAATGTTTTCTACCCTATCAAAGAGAGAAATCATCAGTTTAGCAACTTTTAGTTTGTCGTCTGCAAATACTTTCAATTTGGTCTTGTCCAAAATTTTGTTGTTTAGTAAAGAGTTAATATCAAACAGAATGGGGAGGTAGATATAAAAAATGTTCAGTAATTGGTTGTGTTTTCAGACACTGAATGCTTGCACATTGTACAGGTCAGGTCAGACCTCATTTATCTTTACAGGTGTAAGCTATGAAGAAGTATACTTCAAAGTTCAACAGTCATTTAGCATTGATTTGAGCATTGCAAAGGTAGGTAGACTTTTTAGTTTAATTTTGTCCTTTGTCTGTTCTTTTGATGCAGTGCCACCTGCAGATTACCTTTTTAGCTGGATGTTTTCCAAGAAAATGTCGAGGTGTTTTCATAGCCCAGGCTGTGTCATCACATCTGCCTCATGGAAAACTTTGACCTTTTATTATATCTTTGTCATTACTGAAGATATTTACAACAAACTTGGACTAGTTGTTAACTCTTATCCTGCTGAATACAAGAATTGAAACTTTCAAGCTGATGGCAAAACCGCAAATTTTCCCCTTTCAAAAGTACATTTGGAGGAAAGATATCTCCTGATCGGACAGTGTAGATCCAAGATCAGACTGCATGTTTTGTGCAGTCTAATCTTGATCTACGCTGTCCACAAAAGGTCAGTGAATGGTGCTTAGCAGCCTAAGGGTTAAAAAGGAAAACCATACAGCAAGGGCAGGTAACCATCAAAATATTTTTGATACAGTTTTGCCTGTTTTTTACTTAAAATGTTACAAAAAGTTTGACAATTGACAATATCTCTGTTATTACTGAAGATATGTTTACTTCAGACTTGGACAGGTTGTTAACTATCAAAAGAAGAACCCATACAACAGGGGCAGGTTATCATCAAAATAATTTTGACACAGTTATACCACTTTTTGATTTGGAATTTTCACTAACAGCAACTGCAGTCAATTGTTGGCACCTGCATTCAGTGCTTTTCTTGGTCTTGTGGCAGTCCAGTATTGCAAATATTGTGCCAAAAGGAAAATATGCTGGTTATTTGCAAGTATTTCTCCTCTTGCCACAACATATAGCGTATACATGTATTAAACCTTACTTTGTGATTATAATCACTATTTCATCAGAGTATTTTTAGACCAACCAACACCTAGAACATAATTATAATGGGAAGGAAAAATATCTTTGGCTAAAGGGAAACATTAAAACATCATTTTCAAAGAGCATGGAAGACAGTGTGATAAAAGGAGCAACTGCTGGTAGCTTGTAATTGCTTTCATTCAAATGTTGTAATGCTTTCAAAATGTTGAATATACTGCACGCGTATGAAATTTCAAAGTTAGTTAAAGTAAAAAGATATATAAATTTTTGGGAAAAGCCATTGGATTACAAAGTTCTTGCTTGTCAAATTTGACCAGTAATGGGATCTTTGCCAGGTGATACAATTTTAGACTTGTCCAAATTTAACCCTTTCCCAAACAAGCCCTGGTTTTCACGTGTCTGCAGTACAAGTCTTTTGAAAACACTGTGGGAAAAGGAAAAATTGCTCGTAACGAGCAATTTCTCCTTTTCCCACAGTGTTTTCTACCCTTTTTGAGAACTTTCTGCCATTTTCATCAAATTTAAAATTGTTGTCTGCAAACTCTTTCGATTTGGACCAGTCCAAAATTTGCCGTTTGGGAAAGGGTTAAAGCATATGCAGACAACAAATTCAATGTGGCGTATATTATTAGATCAGTCTTTGAAAGACTATAAGATAACAGTGTGGGAGAGGAGAAAATGCCAGTAACCATCATTTTCTCCTTTTCCCACAATGTTTTTCAAAATCTTACCTTTTCCAGGGTCGTTAAAACTCAGGATTGTTGAGTAAAGGGTTAGTAGGCTTGAAAGTAAAATATTTTTTGAGTCATGCATTTGGTGTTTATGCTAGCCCTTCTCCCTCTACACAGCTTTGATTCTAGTGTATATTTGCACAGGTCTTTGAAGCTTCATTAACCCTTTACCACACAATCCTGACTTTTAACGACCCTGAGAGAGAAAGCATCTGAAAACGTTGTGAGAAAAGGAGACAATGCTGGTTACCAGCATTTTCTCCTTTTCCCACAATGTTTTCTACCTTTCCCAAAACAAATTTCAAAATTTGAGTCACATCTGATTTGTCGTCTGCAAATGCTTTCAATTTGGACCGGCGGAAAATTTTGTCGTTTGGTAAAGAGTTAACCCTTAGAGCACCAAAAAACCTGTCAGACATTTTCTTCCTTGAAGTACAACCAAAATAATTGCAATTTTATTGTTGCTTTTGTCTACATTGTTTCAGCAAAGCAGATAGTGTAGATCAAGTATAGATCAAAGATCAAGCTGCATGTTTTGTGCAGCCTGAAATTGATCTATACTGGCAGCAAAGGCAACTATATTTGTGAAAGGCGCTTTAACTCTTTACCACACAATCCCAACTTTTGAAGACCCTGATGTTGAAGCCTTTGAAAACATTGTGGGAAAAGAAGAAAATGCTGGTAACCAGCATTTTCTCCTTTTCCCACAATGTTTTCTACCCCATCAAAGACAAATCGCATCTTTTGAGTCACATTGAAATTGCTGTCTGCAAGTGCTTTCAGTTTGGATGGGTCTAAAATTTTGTCCTCTGGTAAAGAATTAAGGGTTTATTTGGTATATCATGAAACCCCAAAATTTTTAATTTTTGATCATCAAACACATGTAAGTAAACAATTATCACATTGGTGCATCGCCTAATTAATATCATTTATAGTATATATAGAGGTGACGAGACAATGTGCTACACTTCCAGTTATGGAGTCTGATGATCGAGAAATGAAAATTTTGGTATTCTGTGATAGACCAGTGGACCTTCAGTGGCCTGTGATATTTGTTTCAGATTATTGAAGAGACCAGGAACTCCAGTTCATCAGAAATCAACGACACGATAGTAACATTTGCCACAATGAAGGACTTATATCCCCATATAGATTGGGATTCAGCTCTAGGGGCAAGATCAGCCTCAGCTCTGATAAAAATCACCAACCACCAATACTTAGAAACTCTTGATGAGCTTTTACCAAACCTAAATGAAGAAGATGTAAAACTGTACATTTTTCTGTCTGTGCTTATACAACGAGTATGGGCCTACATGCCATACCCTTTACGTAATATGATACGCGATGTAAACATCAACAATGCTATCTATTCTGAGATTGATTGTGTTGAAAAAACTGTAGAATTAGCACACGAAGAAACTCATGCCTTGTATATAGGTCAATATACTCAAGAAGTTCTGCGAAATCGACTAAACACGGCAAATCTTGAAAATACTGTCAGTCAGACATTTCAAAGTTTGGTCTCGCAATCAGAATGGATCATGTCTGACTTACAGCGGGTGTTATCAGTATTTCTCTCAAATACAAAACTAGTGTTCTCTCCTGTAAAAGCTTATATTAGAGAGACAGAAGGAATACAGGGTGCTCAACAAAGTTTTTTGTCCCTGGCGTTAGAGTTACACGGACAGAAACATGGTTACGAGAGCTTTTTAGTGACCTTGGCAGTGGACGAAGACAATATCATCCAAGACTGGACGTCACCTGATCTCAGATATGAGTCAACATTGAACCTTCTAAGTAAGAATGATTTGTTGTGTTAACTCTTTCCCAGACCATATAATTTTAGACTTGTTCCTATTAAAAATATACGAGCCATACTCTGGCAAAAGGGGCTTAATGCATCTGTGTAATGCATTATACCGAACAAGTCATTTCGTAATTATGGATCCATGAAAACCATTATGTTTAACAACCGACTGTATCATGAGGTAGACTGGTTCTTTGACATAAGAGAAAATTGACCAATAGCAAAAGGTTTTGGCACAGGTCACCCTGCGCGAACTGCACCGGCTGACCTGTGTCAATACTTTTCGCAGATGCATCAAGCCTCCTTTTCACAGAGCATGGTTCATTTGCAGATGACAATTTTGAGTGAGGCTCAGACAATACTGGGCTTGTCTTTGAAAGGCTAGAAAACATTGTGAAAAAAGGAGAAAATGCTGGTAACCAGCATTTTCTCCTTTTTCAACAGTGTTTTCTGGTTACCAGCATTTTCTATTTTTCCCACAAAGTTTTCCACCGTCTTTTTTCACCAAGGTTGTTTTAAACATGCTATTGTGAGGTAAAGGTTTAATTCTTTATCTCTTGAAACAGATATGCAGCGGACATGTTTCAAAATTTTGAAAAAATCCTTGTGAAAAATGGATAATGAACATTGTGAAAGTTCATTTTATTAGATTAACTCTACCAAATGACAAAATTTTAGATTGGCCCAAATTGAAAGCATTTGCAGGCGACAAATTGAAGTTGGCCCAAATGAGGAAATTTCTCCCTGATAGAGTAGAAAACATTGTGAGAAAAGGAGAAAATGCTGGTTACCAGCATTTTCTCCTTTTCCCACAATGTTTTCAAAAGGCTCCTTCCTCAGGGTCGTTAAAAGTCGGGATTATGTGGTAAAGGGTTAAGGAACATGGTGCAAAAACACTGTGGCAAAGAATAAATTGCTGGTCAGCCTCACCATACTTATGAAAAATGATTAACTCTTTACCACACAATGCCGACTTTTAACGACTTTGAGAAAAAAGATTGTTGAAAACATTGTTGGAAAAGGAGAAAATGCTGGTAACCAGCATTTTCTCCTTTGCCCACAATGTTTTCTACCCTATCAAAGACAGCTTCCACAATTTCAGCCAGATTTAATTTGGTCTCTGCATGTACTTTAATTTTGGACAGGTCTAAAATCTTGTTGGCGAAGGGTTAAACGATTCTTTTTCTGACTGAATCAATCTTTGAAAGGGTAGAAAACATGTTGTGAAAAGGAGAAAATGCTGGTAACCAGCATTTTCTCCTTTTCACAAGATGTTTTCAAAGCCCTCCTCCTCAGAGTTGATAAAACATGGGATTTTTTTTTGGTTTAGGGTTGAACATTTTGTTATTTTCTTTTTTACAGCCATTCCTACAGGTATTTCTGTGTATTTAACTAATAATGACCAGCCAAACTTTGAGTTACATGGCTACTTGGGGTTTATGTTAGCGGAACAGTTGACTAAAGTATTGACAGGTAGGTCTGTCATTGTATTTTTCCTTTCTTGATACCTTACCACACAATCCTGAGTTTTCATGATCCATGGGAATGGGCCCATTCGAAAACCTTCTGGGAAAGGAAGAAAATGCCTTTGGGTTTATGTTCGCGGAACAGTTGACTAAAGTATTGACAGGTGGGTCTGTCATTGTTTTTTTCCTTTCTCAAATCTTTACAAAATGATGAAATTCTGGACTGGACCAAATTGAAAGCATTTGCAGATGACAAATGCAGCTTAAAAAGTGATTTCTGTATTTGATTGGGTAGAAAACATTAATGGAAAAGGAGAAAATGCTGGTTACCAGCATTTTCTCCTTTTCCTACCATGTTTTCAAAAGCCTTGTCCTTCTGGGTCGTTAAAACTCGTGATTATGTGGTAAAGACTTAACTCTCCCACACAGTCCTGAGTTTTAACAATCCTGGGGAAGGGCCATTTGAAAACGTTGTGAGAGAAAAAGAAAATGCCTTAGTGATTCAGAGGCTTGTTAGTCACCATGGATTTTATGGATCCATTATGATATGATGATTTGCTTGGTCTAATGCATGCCACAGATGCATTAAACCCCCTTTGCCATAGCATGGCTCTTATATGAGACTACCCGGTAACAATGGGGCAATTTAATTCCAGCAAGTAGTTGGTCCTGAACTTGTAAATTATCCAAGGGCAGACTCCAGGAAGAACAGTGGGATACCCACAAATGTCATACACAGTAGATAGAGTACTAGGAATGCCCCGCCCCATGTTTGAATTTGTTTGTTTGTCCGTATGGATTTTGATAGTTATCACCCCTAGAAATACATTATTGGAAACAAATGAGCCATGCTCTGTGAAAATGGGGCTTAATGCATTTGCAAGAAGTATTGACCCAGGTCAGCCTGCGCAGTGCGTGCAGGCTGACCTGGGCCGAAACCTTTTGCTTTTCGTCAGTTTTCTGCATGTCATAGGACCATGTGTACCTGATGAATTAGTCAGTTGTCATACAAAATGGATTTTATTTATCTATAAATATATGATATATAAAATATATGATAACTTGCTTGGTAGCATGCATCACAGTGATGCATTAAGCCCCCTTTTGCAAGAGCATGTTCAAATCAAACGCCACAACTGTAGAGACATGAAAAGTACTTTTACATATGAGCAGTGCTCTGGCAAAAAAGGAGTTTAACTCTTTCCCAAACAAGCCCAGGTTTTCATGTGTCTGCAGTACAAGGCTTTTGAAAACACTGGGAAAAGGAGAAATTGCTCGTTATGAGCAATTTCTCCTTTTCCCACAGTGTTTTCTACCCTATTTGAAAACTTTCTGCCATTTTCATCAAATTTAAAATTGTCGTCTGCAAACTCTTTCAATTTGGACCAGTCCAAACTTTGTTATTTGGGAAAGGGTTAATGCAAGTCTGTGATGCATTATATCAGCCTGATCGTCACATAAATATGGATCCATAAAATCCATTTAGTCTTACAATTGAACTGAACGATGGGGTACACTGGTCCTTGGACATGCAGAGAATCGACCAACAGCAAAAAGTTTTGGCTCAGGTTAGCCTGCGTGGACTGCGCAGGTTGACTTGGTGTGATACTTTTTGCAGATGCATTAAACCCCCATAATTCGAAGAGCACGGCCCATATTTGTAGACCCATAACTGTACATGCTTATCCAATGACAAAAACGGTTGAAATCACACATACAGGAAATGAAGATTACCGTTCTTCTATTACATCAAAAATTTAGTTCAAAACAAAGTAGCTGAATATCTAAAGATACATAAGAGGTAGATATCAAAACTTTTGACAGGTGAAATGGTCTCTGGAGTGTCACCAGAGTGGTGGGGTCGTGAGAATATCAACAGATTTCAACCAATCAAAGATTGTTTCACAAAACAGATGTCACAGGAACCAGTAAGACTAGTATTCGCTTACTCTTTGCCCTTCTAATAGCACCACTATTCTTATTTCTGCAGATAGGATTTTATAACATTGTGACAAAATGAAAAATGACATCATTTTTGAGGTTATTTCATTGTATCCATTTTTATCTCCCCAAGTTAACATTGAGATTGCTGAATCAAAGAAAAGGGCATTTTCAGTCATCCAAAAAAGTCCAAATACGTGTAGAGCTGTTCCAAGCTTCACACTGTGGCTCACATGGGCTAATGACATGTGCCAGGCTGTAGTTACCTTAAATAATGCTTTCACAGATTTAGTTGAATTAAATCTCAGCATCAAGAATTCTTTAAAGGTTAACCAAACAACAAAATTTTAGACTGGTCCAAATTGAAAGCATTTGTAGACGACAAATTAAATGTGACTGAAAAATTGAAACTTGTCTTGGTATGGGCAGAAAATATTGTGGGAAAAGGAGAAAATGCTGGTTACCAGCATTTTCTCCTTTTCCCACAATGTTTTCAAAAGGCTTCTTCCTCATATATATATGCAGGGTCGTTAAAACGCGGGATTGTTTAAACCCTTTCCCAAACGATGAATTTTGGACTGGTCCAAATTGAAAGAGTTTGCAGACGACAATTTTAAATTTGATGAAAATGGCAGAAAGTTCTCAAAAAGGGTAGAAAACACTGTGGGAAAAGGAGAAATTGCTCATTACGAGCAATTTCTCCTTTTCCCACAGTGTTTTCAAAAGATTTGTACTGCAGACATGTGAAAACCAGGGCTTGTTTGGGAAAGGGTTAATAAAGGGTTAACGGGAAAGCAATATTACTGATCCCAGTTTTGTACAAGCACTTAACCCTTTACTACACTTTCCCGAGTTTGTACGGCCCTGAGGAAGAAGCCTTTTGAAAATATTGCAGGAAAAGGAGAAAACGCTGGTAACCAGCATTTTCTCTGTTTCCCACAATGTTATCTACTATATCGAAGACAACAGCCATAATTTGAGCCACATTTGAATTATCATCTGCAAATGCTTGCAATTTGGAGAAGTCTAAAATTTTGTGGTTTGTGGTTTGGTAAAGAGTTCAACTCCTTACCAAACGGTCCCATGTTTCAGCAGATTTGTATACATGTGCCTGTATTGTCTTCATGCTGCCATGATCATAATGTTTATCTCATGACCTCCAGATGTGACACTATCACAAAACCACTTGGCTAAAATAAAGTTACGAAAGAGTCGAAAGTTTTCTAAGTTTTAATTTCAGTCAGGTAAACTAAATAAAAAGCCCACTCTCTGTTATTCTGTCTCTCTAGATCTTGACCCGTTCTCTTGCTGTCTTATTTTCGTTCTCCCCAGCGCTTGATCATCTCACATGCTCATTTATATGGACATACATCACATGCAGACACATGCCGATTATACAACATGCTAAGGAAATGGCCACACTTTTCTGCGTATTTATTGAACACCCATCATAATTTAAATTTCACATTTTTTAATTGCCATCTCACAGGAACTACAGTTTGATGTGGGAAAAATCATCATTGCCAATGGAGCTCTCCAGATAACTCATGAGGTTAGTCTGATTTAGAGACTGTAAAAAACATTGTTGCCTCTTCATGTAATTTTTAATAAATCTGTAGACATTCATCTCCTGTCACAGTGTCTAATTCATTACCTTATGGTTGTAGCAGGGTCAGTCTTTGGAACTACACATGTCACAGCATGAGAATTGGTTGCATTTCTAGGAAACAATTATTGAGAGCTGTACATAGAACTTTGTTCACAACTGATGTACATGAACATGTAATATTTTAACCATGCTCTGTCAAAAGGGGGCTTAATGCATCTGCAGAAAGTATCAACCCAGGTCAGATTCGCAGTCCGCGCAGGCTGACCTAGCTGGACCGAAACTTTTTGTTATTAGTCAATTTTCTGGATGTGCAAGGACCAGTTTACCTCATGATTCAGTCAGCTGTCAGACAAAATAGATTCTATGGATCCATAATTATGTGATGACTTGCTGGGTATCCTGCACCACTGAGATGCAATAAACCCCTTTTTGCCAGAGCATTACTTGTTTGTATTTTATGATGAAGTTAGATCTTTGTTTCATGTAGCTAAAGATACAACAAGTTTCAACCAATTAAGTGATAAGATTTGTACACATATTTTTGGTGCAGGTTTTCACAAGAATCACCCCATTTAGAGAGGAATTTATCCCAAACACTGCGGTGACAGAGGAAATGCTGTTTTTTATCAACACTGCCCAGGTAAGTGTCAGATCGGAGGTCATGATTCAGACAGTTATTCCCAGTCTGAAATTGTTAGTGCTATACCAACTCATGTTGCAGGTACTCTTATGAGTCTTTCAATGAAACAGAACATACCTCTTATCATTGTATAAGTTTCTTGTATTACCTTTCAAATGTTACTTTACCCCCCCCCCCCCCCCCAAAAAAAAAAGAAAAAAAAAAAGACTTTCAAAAACATTAAAGGAAAAGATGAAGTGCTGGTAAACAGCATTTTCTCCTTTTTCCACAAAATTTTCTACAGACACATATTCCATCATTTTTAGCCACGCTTAATTAGTGTGTCATCTACGGGAGTTTTCAATTAGGACTGAATTTCATCATACGGTAGAGTTGAAATTATATCAAGAGAAAGAACAGATTATCCCACAGAATAGAGTGGCATCCAAAAGTAAACTATGTGGTAGTTATTAAACCTTAAAGTGCCGAATAAACCTCTCGGACATTTTCATCCTAGAAATACGACCCAAATACATGTAATTGCAAGTTTGTGGTTGTTTTGTCTCCACTGTTTCGGTAAAGCAGACAGTGTAGATCAAAGATCAGGCTGCACATTTTGTGCAGCCTGATCTTGATCTACACAGGCAGCAAATGCTTCTATAGTTGTGAAAGGGGCTTTAAGGGTTAAAATACATTTATATGTAAATTATACCATTGAAAAGCATGGAAAGTATTGTGAAGATGACAATATGTTATTGTACATTCTGTCCAAGTGTTGGTTGCAAGCAGAAAAATGAATTTTAAAGCATTTTAAAGCCAGGGGAAAAATTCCCAAGTTGTTCTATTTTTCATTTACTTTTTACCAGCATGGTTTTAAAATTCATTTTTTTGCCATTGACACTTGGACCAACTGTACAATAACAGATTGTGATGTTCACAATAATTTCCATACTTTAAAGAGATATGATTTAGATTCATTGATACATTTGGTTATTTCAAGATTCAGTAAAATCAGCACTTAAGTCATTAGTTTAAAATTGTTTTCGAAGAGTGCGTAGAACCGGATCAGACTGCACAGTATGTGTTCAGATCTTACAACTATACAACCTAATATAATGTAATACACTTTGTCAATAGTGTTCATTTGAAATTGCTGTGTGGGGTTTCTCTTTATGTTCTCATATTATTCACTCAGAAGGTCTGATAAGAGGTCCATATATAGTAGGAGAAATATATTTTTTCACAAAGGAAACCTTTATCTTTGTGAGCACTTTGGATAAAGATCAGACTGAACAAAATATGCCATCCAGTTTTTATTTTAGACTGTCAAGTATTTTGTGTGATATTTATAGAAACAAGCCAGAACAGGCTTGAACATACAAGATCTTTGTCTTTATTATTCTATTTATTTGGGTACTGTAATAGTACAGAAATCAGAAAAATAGTAATACTTTTATGTTTTGCTCTTGGAAGGGCAATTCAAGCATTTTGGCAAATACCAGTAAATGTGTATGATAAAAAAATATGAAAGATGAAAGCATTACTCACGTTTATCAGTCATATTTATTGTTCCCCCCCCCCCCCCACACACACACAAAAAAAAGAAAAAATCAGTGACAAAGGAAAGATTATGAATATCTTTAAATTACAGCTTGAATGTTCAGTACCAGCATACTCCAACCATGAACTACAGAAATTCAGGTAAGCTGATTTGTGTATAATTTTGCGTCAGGGATCTATGTTAAACCTCAAAGGTGCATTAACCTTTCATCTCACGACAACATTTTAGACTTGACTTAACCCAAAGCATTTGCAGATGAAAAACTAAATGTGGCTGATATTGTGGAATTTGCCTTTAGTGGGTTAGAAAACATTGTGGGAAAAGGAGAAAATGCTGGTTATCAGCATTTTCTCCCTTTCCAACAATGTTTTCGAAAGTCCTCTTTCTTATAGTCATTAAAAGTTGGCATTGTAGCGGGAAAAAAATCACAATAATACTACAAAGATTATTGGCCATCACTTGGATTCAATGCCAGGGCCTTCAAAACAATAATAGGAGCCATGCTCTGTGAAAAGGGGGCTTAATTATCTGCGAAAAGTATTGACCCAGGTCAGCCTGCTGATTTTGGCTGAAACTCTTTGCTGTTGGTCAATTTTCTGTATGTTTAATCCTTTGCCAAATAATCCTGGGTTTTAACGATCCTGAAGTAAGCCTTTTGAAAACATTGTTGGGAAAAAGAGAAAATACTGGTAACCAGCATTTTCTCCTTTTCGCACAATGTTTTCTAAGAGCAACATTTTTTGTCTGCAAATGCTCCTCTCAATTTAGACGAGTCAAAGATTTTGTCGTTTTGTAAAGAGTTAAGGACCAGTCATCTTCATGATAACAGTCTACTTCATGATTAATGCAGTTGTTAAAAAAAAAAAATGGCTATTATTGATCAATAAGTATGTGATGGCTTTCTTGGTATTATGCATTACAGAGATGCATTAAGCCCCCTTTTGCCAAAGCATGACTCATTCATGGTTCAGCAACTCAGAAGACAGATTTATCTGTCCCACTTTTCCTTAACCGTTTACCACACAGCAAACATTTAGACTCTTCCATATTCAGGGAATTTACAGAAGACAATTCAAATGGGCCATGCTCTTTGAAAAGGGGGGCTTAATGCACTTGTAAAAATATTGACCCAGGTCAGTCTGCGCAAGGCTGCCCTGGGTCAGATTTTTTGCTAAAGGTCTAATGTCTACCTGTCCAAGGACCATTGAGGATTTGGTCATTTTTTAGTCAAAGTGGATATAATGGATCCAACATTATATGATGCATGGGAAAATGCACCATGGAGATGCATTAAGCCCCATTTTCACAGAGCATGGCTCTTTTTTTTTTCCAGGTGATAGTATTTGTTCATGAATTGGTAGAAAACATTGTGGGAAAAGGCTTCTTCCTTAGGGTGGATAAAACTCGGGGATTGTGCGGTGAAGGATTAACCCAATACTAGACAACTGAAAATAAGCCACCTTGTCTAAATTAGGAGCACTTGCAGGATACAAATTAACTCTTTACCACACGACAAAATTTAGGACTCGACCAAATTGAAAGCATTTGCAGACGAAAAAATTAAATGTAGTACAAATAATGATTTTTGTCTCTGATAGGATAGAAAACATTGTGGGAAAAGGAGAAAATGCTGGTTACCAGCATTTTCTCATTTTTCCCACAATGTTTTCAAAAGCCTTCTTCATCAGGATCGTTAAAACTGGGGATTGTGTGGTAAAGGGTTAAATGTAATTGAAATGATACGATTAGTTTCTGAAAGAGTAGAAAATGTTGTGACAGTGACACAGGGTTGTGTTGTGTGGTAAAGTGTTAACCCTTTACCATGCAATAAATTGAAAGCATTAAATTTGCAGGGAACAAATTGAATGTTGCTAAAATGATTTCTGCCTTTTATGAGGCAGAAAACATTGTGGGAAAAGGAGAAAAAGCTGGTAGCCAGTGTTTTCTCCTTTTCCCACTGTTTTCAAAATCATTTTGTTTTTCAGGATTGTGAAAAGTCTGGATTTTGTGGGAAAGGGTTAAAATGTAAAAATTGAATTTTTTTAACTATTTCAGTGTAAACAACAGAATATCTAACAGTCAGAGATTTGCAGAGATATTTGGCTGCCCAAATCACTCTCCAATGGTTAAAGATCAACAATGCCTTGTGTTTTCTTAAAATGGACTATGAAAATGTTCAAAGATACTTCTATACTCATTTTCAGCCAGTTTTTAACCCATTTCATCTTTGTATTTTCAAACTATAATCATTCTTGTCGAATGTTGTCCCTGAGAGTTGCATGGTTGCATAGATTACAACCTACAGACAAATGTATTTCATTTTCTGGAGGCCATCAAAGAAATCATTGCTGTGATGTTTTGGGTTTCCAGTTTTAAATCAAAGATTTCTGATATATGTTTTTATCCCTTGCACTATACATATTGGTAATTTATCTATGTTTACACAGCTGACTGAATTCTGAACAATTCTACAGTTTTATCAAATTTTAAAAGCGTTTGTTTCTCTCTGGCTGTAAGGATGTATCTTTAACTTTTAGAGTACCTGGTAGTGAATAAACGAAATGAACAATAATATTTGCAGTTCCAAGGCTGCTTTTTGTCAGAATACCTTTGTCACTAGATGACAGACAAAGTAGGTTTATATAGAATAAACACAGAATGTAGAGTCTGATCTTGATTCATCCTTTGTAAAAAAGTGCCAGTTTGTCTGTTTACCAGACAACTAAATTTTAGGCTCGTCCATTTTAACTCTTTACCACACAATCCCGACTTTTGGCGACCCTGATGAAAATCCTTTTGAAAACATTGTGGGAAAAGGAGAAAATTCTGAAACCAGCATTTTCTCCTTTTCCCACAATGTTTTCTACCTTTCCTAAAAACAAATTCCAGTTTTTTGAACCACATTTGATATGTCGTCTGCAGATGCTTTCAATTTGGACCAGTCTTAAAATTTGTCATTTGGTAAAGAGTTAACTCTTTACCACACATCCCAAGTTTTAACTATCCTAAGCTTTCTCTCACCACTGATCATATTTTCAATGATGGTTTATGTGAGAAAGCAGCCAGTGGCTCTGGAAGAATAATTTTTGAAGTACTGGTAATGGAAACTTCAGGAAAGCATGGATAAGTGCACTGGCCTCCGCAATATAACTGAAATAATGTTGAAAACAGCATTAAGCACCATACAAAGTAAATTCACCAGTCCTATGCCAGAGCTATGAACTTCTGAAGTGTTTTGCCCAAAGACACTGCCAGGAAAATCAAAGTACCACAAGAGAGGATTGAAATGAAGGACTGCAGAATTATGAACCCTATTCACCACTGAACCATGTCAGTCACTTGTAGAAGCTTTCTGTAAGCTTAAATGTAAAGTAGCAGCTTCTTTATGTAAAAAATTTAATCATAATCTTGATGTATTTTCTTTTCATGGTTGGTAAAAAAACGATTCACAAAGACAGCCTCCAAATAAGCATAATTTATTTATTATAATTTATTTTCCATATGAATACAGAACATAGTACAAAAACAATGTAGTAATCTTTTTGTAGAAGTTCTTTGATCGGCTGCTCATACAATGTTATAGCAGTAGTAGATTTACAGTAGCCAATAAAACTCTTGATTGTAGACGCAGCAGCAATGGTTTACAATGATTATGCAATACACAGGGTAGCCAATGAAATGGTAAGATACAAACACTACATGTATACTGTATATCTGTTCTGACTTAACCCTTTACCACATAATCCTGACTTTAAAACAACCTGAGAAAGAATCCTTTTAAAAACACTGTGGGAAAAGGAGAAAATGCTGGTAACCAGCATTTTCTCCTTTTCCCACGATGTTTTCTACCTTATCTGAGAAAAATCTCATCATTTGAGCTACCTTGGAATTGTCATCTGCAATTGCTTTCAATTTGGACTGATCTAAAATTTTGTTGTGTGGTAAAAGTCTTCAGTTAACTCTACTAGATGACAAAATCTTAGACTTGTCCTAATTGAAGGCATTTGCAGAAGACATACTAAATTTGTTTCAAATGATTGGAAATATATTTGAAAGGTTAGAAAACATTATGGGAAAAGAAGAAAATGCTGGATACTGCAGTTTCTCTTTTTCCCACAATGTTCTTCAAAGCCTTCTTCCTCAGGGTCATTGTTTGATAAGGGTTACCTTTTAACCACACGACAAAATGTTAGACCGGTCCCAATTGTCAATGTTTGCAAATAACAAATTGAATATGGCTCAAATAAAAGAATTTGTCTCTGTAAGGGCAGAAAACATCAAGGGAAAAGGAGAAAATGCTAGTTACCAGCATTTTCTCCTTTTCTCTCAGTCTTTTCAAAAGCATTCTTTCAACATGGTCGTTAAAACTCGGGATTGTGAGGTAAAGTGTTACATCTATTACTGTAATGGCCAATTATAGACATACCCAAAACCATTATGACTTGCACTATGGTACAAAAGAATTGAAAGTAAGACAAAATTAATGTCACTTTTGAATAGTTTTGAAAACAAGGCATTACTCCTTTTTCCACAATATTTGCAAAAGCAGTCAAATGCAGGGACAGAAAGTAATATGTACAGTAAGGTATGAACTCTCCTAGACATCAAAATTATGGACTTGTCCGAACCCATAGTGATTTCAGATGATAATTTAAATATGAAAGAAACAATGAGATTTATCTTTGGAAACATTGTGGGAAAAGGAGAAAATGCTGGTTGCCAACATTTTCTCCTTTTCCCACCATGTTTTCTAACCTTTCAATTGCAAATATAATCATTTGAACCAAATTTGATATGTCCTCCACAAATGCCTGTTCTCCTTTTCCAACAATGTTTCAACAGGCTTCTTTCTTGGGGGTCATTAAATCTTGGGATTTTTTGGGATTAATTGATTTTAACATTCATTTACATTGGTTACACAATGGCAAAGCAATAAAACTACAACTTGTTCTATTACCTGTCTCATTTTATGGGCAATTGCAACTCTTTATCAACTTTATGGCATAGCTTTAAAACAAGAGCATTGCATGCGGGTGCCAAGGCTCGGCTGCAGGTGCTTCATTTTCAGTGAAAACTCTTAGTATAAGGAGAGGCATAACTGTGTAAAAAATGCCTTTATGGTTACCAGCCCTTGTTGTATGGGTTCTCCTTTTGATAGTTAACCCTTTACCAGATGACAAAATTTTAGCCTTGTCCAAATTGAAAGCATTTGCAGACGACAATTTCAGTGTGGCTCAAATGGTACAATTTTTCTTTGATAGGGTAGAAAACATAGTGGGAAAAGGAGAAAATGCTGGTTACCAGCATTTTCTCCTTTTCCCACAATGTTTTCTACCCTATCAAAGAAAATTTGCACCATCTGAACCACACTGAAATTGTTGTCTGCAAATGCTTTCAATTTGGACAAGGCTAAAATTTTGTTGTCTGGTAAAGGGTTAAGATAAATGGCAATATTGTAAAGTTTGCCACTAAGAGCATTACTGTATAAAAATTACCACAAAGCATTGTTGTGTAGTTTGTCATGTAGAGCACTCTTGTAAAATTTGCTATTGGAGCAATAAGGTAAAGTCTGCTACCCCTGAAGTTATTATTATTATAAATTTGCCAGAAAAACAAGGATAAAAAATGCAAGTCGAGCAAGTTTGGTAAAAATACATAAAATCGTAAAATCAACAGATTTCTTGCAGTGTAACAAATCCAGTATCATGTGAAATACATTTGAGCCATGTTCTATGAAAAGGGGCTTAATGCATCTGCGAAAAGCATTGACCCAGGTCAGCCTGCGCAGTCTGTGCAGGCTGACCTGGGCCAAAACTTTTCGCTGTTGGTCAATGTTCTTTATGTCAAAGGACCAGTCTACCTTATGACAAAGTCAGTTTTTATACAAAATGGATTTTATGGATCCCCGAGTATGTAATGCCTTGCTTGGTGTTATGGATCACAGAGATGCATTAAGCCCCCTTTTGCCAGAGAAAGGCTCATTTAAATGTTCTCCAAATTATAAAAAAATGTTCTCCAAATCATTAAAACAAAAACCTATAGATTTACCATTCTTGTAAAACATCAAATAAAATCCTCAGAGAAATTTACTCATATGTTTCTAAATCAGGTCTAAGCATGTTCATGTCATACAACTATTAGTTATCAAGACTGTTATTCATATCATGAAACCATAGTTTATTATAACACAAAACATGGTTTATATTCTCTACCATAGCTTGTGTTACATAACCATGGTTCATATCATATAACAATGGTGTTTATCGTGTTTCCAGATTTTAGATTCGTCCAAATTGAAAGCATTTGCAGATGACAAAATTAATGTGACTTAAATTATTAAATTTGTTTCTGAAAGGTTAGAAAACATTGTGGGAAAACGGGAAAATAGCATTTTCTCCTTTTCCCACAATGTTTTCAAAAGGCCTCTTTCTTGGGGTCATTAAAAGTCGGATTGTGTGGTAAAGGGTTAAGGTAATTTAGCCAAGTTTATATCATGAAAGCATGGTTTAAATATTAAACCATTATGGAATCTGATCTAATATTTACACTGATTTTTTCAACGAGATATTAATCCAAAAATGGCCTTAAACTTGCAAAAATGCACATTTTCACCTTTTTCCTGCATTGTTTTCTAATCTTTTTAAAGACTGTGTAGTCATTCCAGCTACATCTAATTTCTCATCTGCCAATGTTTTCAAATTGGACCAGTCTAAAATTCTGTGATCTGGTAGAGTTAATCTTTAACCAAACAATCCTAATTTAAACAACCCTGAAGAAGGAGGCACTTGAAAACATTTTGGGAGAAGGAGAAAATATTGTTTCCCAGAAACGTTTTCCCACAATGTTTTCCCCCTTTGCTGACAAAAATTATATTATGTAGTAAGACCTATTTTGTTGTCTGCAAATACTCCCAATTAGGCACTGTCTAAAATTTTGTCTACAGGTAAAGAGTTAAGGAATGTAAGGGTACATAACAGTCACACTGAGATTCAAGTCGTCACCAAGTGTCTCCTCTTTTTAGGTCTCTGTCTCATGTTCCTGCAAGAAAGAAGAGACAATTTGAATCACATATCATCATTATTTTGCACTCTCTCACACTTCACCCTGAGTTTTTAAGACCCTGAGGAAAAAGACTTTTGTAAAAATAGTAGGAAAAGGAGAAAACACTTGTATTCAGCATTTTCTCTTATCCCTCTATGTTTTCTACTCTTTCACAGACAAGTACCATCATTTAAGCTATTTTTTATCTGTTGTCCGCAAGTACTTTAAATTTGGGCTAGACTGAAATTTTGTTGTTTGACAAAGATTTAAGCTTCTTTGAATAACATCTAAAACTTTATGAACGGTCAGGTCACCAAGATCTGACTAACATACATCTACACAATTCACCAACAAATTACATTGAAAATGCACCAAATGATGTGCCAATCTTTTGAAATACGCATGCAATCAATAGAAAGACTTACCTCTAACAGATTGATAGTTCCTCCGTCAAAAATCTTCAAGTCAAGCTTAATGAATGAGTTTCCTTCGTCAGCTAATTTCCTGGTCATCTAGTTTGATAACAGAATGTTAGCTGACGACAAATCACAGAGTGGGAAAAATGTTTATTACATCTCGACTTAAAGACTTTTTGACTGAGGAACTATCGGCTAGTTACAAGCATGTTTGTTTCTACTGATTGCAAGAAATTTCCAAAGATTCACACATGATTTGTTGCATTTTCGTTGTAATTTGTTGGTGAATTGTGTACATGTATGTCGGCCAGATCTCGGTGACCTTACCATTCATAAAGTTGTAAAATTTAATTAAGTCATTTCAGCATAATTGTGCTCGTGCATGTCTTTGCGTTTAAAAGAAAAATATATGTATCATTGATAAAATGTTTAGTTTCAAGACTTTTATATGTTTTGTGGTAGTTTTGTCATGTACATTGACTGCGCCCTGGTGGTTCGTTGTTTGGAGTTGCATACCTTTCTAAGGTAGAGACACACATAGAAACACACATTTCAATTTTTTTAATCACACAACCATCACCTTTAAGATGAAACACCTTGTACCAACAGTTTTTGAAATTACTCATTTCTCTTCATCATTTTAGACTCTATTCAGACAGACATAATGCTGATTGAAACTGTCATAAGTGATTTCTCTTTTTTGCCTGGAATCTGTTTTCAAAAACCAAATGTGGTATACATACATCACACTATGTTTGTTTGAATTTCAGATTTAAAAGTTGGTTTTCACTCCTAACAATTAGATAAAAATAACAATAGAAAATTGAATAAATTTAGTTATACCAGAAAGATGCTGCTTCAGATTATCATGAGCAATTTCTATCATTTGTCCTGATCTTTTGAACTCTTTACCACACAACAAAATTGAAGTCCAAATTGAAAGCGTTTGCAGCGTCAAATAAAATGGGGCACAAACGACAGTAACAATCTTTAAGATCATTGAAAACATTGTGCGAAAAGAAGAAAATGCTGGTTACCAGCATTTTCTTCTTTTCCCACAATGTTTTATAAAAGCCTTCTTAATTAATCTTCAGGGTCGTTTAAACTCAGGATTGTGTGGTAAAGAGTTAACAACCAAAGGTGGTATAATAATATGCATCATGCTATGACTTGTTGTGTAAACTAATTAGATAAAATAACAGTAGAAAACTTCACAAACTTACTGTTATACCAGATATATGAGTATTGTTCAGGTTTGATATATTACGATATGGGATCTCTGTACTGTACAACTCTTGTTTTGGGTCAACAACAAACCCGTCCACGTGTTGTATTAACTGACGATGTTTTACTAATGCTGGACCCCAGTCTCGGGTCGGTACTACCATTGCTTTGATTGTCTAAAAAAGAAAGATCAGAGAGAAATTGAAGACCATAGCCTGACTTATACTGAAAACTTGATATAAAGTATAATTTTGAAATTTTCTGTGATAAATATCTGTTATAAACCAGTGAGCTTCCTTATGCTTAACATATCACAAAGAAATTTAAAGGCCCAATAGTAGCCAACTGTAAATAATTCTGCATATAAAATACATATAAATTTCAATAATACCATCTAAAAATAGGGCAATTATCTAAAGTCTGACGATCTCCTAATGTTCCAGTCACTGGTCAAAATTCCAGCCACAGGCAGAACTAGGAATAATAAAACTGGAATTGATGTTGGCAATGTTACTTCTACTTTCAATATGAGCCATGCTCTGTGAAAAGGGGGCTTACTGCATCTGTTAAAAAGTATCAACTCAGGTCAGCCTGCGCTACTGGTAAATTTTCTGTATGTCCAAGGATTTCTCTACCTCATGGTTAAGTTGGTTGTTAACCCTTTACCAAACGACAATATTCTAGACCATTCCAAATTGAAAGCATTTGCAGACGACAAAAAAAACATGGCTCAAAAACTGAAATTTGTTTTGGGAAGTGTAGGAAACATTGTGGGTAAAGGAGAAAATGCTGGTTACCAGCATTTTCTCCTTTTCCCACAATGTTTTCAAAAGGCTTCCTTTCCAGGGTCGTTAAAACTCGGGATTGTGTGGTAAAAGGTTAAACAAGGTGGCCATTCAGGATCAATAATTATGTGATGACCCGCTTAGTATCATGGATCATGGAGATGCATTAAGCCCCCTTTTGCTTGAGCTTGGCCCATATTTATTGTTCTGCCAGTACTTGTGACTGGAACCTTGGCAAACCACAGTAATATCTACCCTTCCCCACACAATCCTGACTTTTAATGACTCTGATGGAAGAGACTTTTTTAAAACATTGTGGGAAAAGGAGAAGATGCTGGTAACTAGCTTCTCCTCCTTTTCAAACACTGTTTTCTACCCCTTCACTCACAAATTCCATCATTTGAGGCATATCTGAGTTGTCCTCTGCAAATGCTAAGACAAGTCTAAAATTTTGTCAGTTGATAAAGGGTTAAGCATTAACGCTTTACCAGACAACAGAATTTTAGCCTTGTCCAAACTGAAAGCATTTGCAGACAACAATTTCAGTGTGGCTCAAATAGCGTAATTTTTCTTTAATAGGGTAGAAAACATTGGGGGAAAAGGAGAAAATGCTGGTTGCCAGCATTTTCTCCTTTCCCACAATGTTTTCAAAAGGGCTCTCTCCCAGGGTCGTTAAAAGGCAACATTGTGCGGTAAAGGATTAAAGTATTTGATATGTAATCAGGAAAATCTAGGTTGGATCTCCACTGACACGGCTGGTCACATAGGACTATCCTGTCGTAGGGCAATACAGACCCTCAGTCTAGTACCGGTGAAACCTTGGTAAGACATAAATTAACTGTTGTCATGATATAATTGAAATACTGTTGAAAGCAAAATTGTTTGTTTGTTTGTAATGGAGTGTAACCGTTTATCCCAAATGACAAATTTTCTACTCTTCCAAATTCAAAACATCTCCAGGTGACAAATTTAAAATTGATACATATGAGCTTAAGCTCTCTGATAGGGTAGAAAACATTGTGGGAAAAGGAGAATATGCTAATCACCAGTATTTTCTCCTTTTCCCACAATGTCTTCAAAAGACTTCTTGCTTAGGGATGTTAAAACACGGAATTGTGTGGTAGTGGGTTAACACTGTTTTAGCAGCTTTGATCATATCACAGCGGTCAGTGCACCTACACATGTGTTTCCTGGCTTTCCTAACATTAGTACTGACACAATTTCTTTCCAAGCCACTGACTACTTTTCCCACTTGCATCCAAAGTGAGAGGCAAAAAAATCACGGGGAAAGACAGTTTACTTCAACCAGGTATTGAACTTACCACTGAGCTACCCCCCCGAACCTTAGTCATATAACTAGATCATTGCCAGCTTACCTGTGCTATGGATTTACTACCTGGATACATCACAATTTTGTAGCAAATCACTACAGGAACAGCAGTTATGGCTATAAATGACACCAACCAGCCAAGACCCTCTGCCCATGCTGGGTATACGTAAGTGTTGTACTTTACTGGCTTGTATTTTATCCACGAAAATAACAGTATAAACTGAAATGTTGAATATATATGTTTGATTAACTCTTTACAAAACGGCAAAATTTTAGAATTGTCCGAATTGAAAGCATTTGCAACAACATTTTAAATGTGGCTCAAACAATGAATTTTGTCTTTGTTAGGGTAGAAAACATTGTGGGAAAAGGAGAAAATGCTTGTTTTCAAAAGGCTTCTCGGTAAAGGATTAGTTCTAAATCTCCATCTGACAACTTGTAAGCATTGCAATCAGCCCAGAACATGCAGTCTGATCTTAGACCTCCATTGTCAGTGAATCTTCAGTCAAGCCTATGCCTGCTTATTTAGTCAAGCTTATGAGATAAAAATCTTCCCGAGTATCAGCGAGTAGTATATTCAGCCGTGGAGAGAGGTTAAGTTTATATATTTTGTGATAAAAGAATTAACCCTTTCCCAAATGATGAATTTTTCACTGGTCCAAATTGAAAGAGTTTGCAGACGACAATTTTGAATTTGATGAAAATGACAGAAAGTTCTCCAAAAAGGTAGAAAACGCTGTGTGAAAAGGAGAAATTGCTCGTTACGAGCAATTTCTCCTTTTCCCACAGTGTTTTCAAAAGACTTGTACTGCAGACACGTGAAAACCAGGGCTTGTTTGGGAAAGGGTTAAATAAACTAAAAGAGCCATGCTCTGTGACGAGGGAGTTTAATCCATCTGCAAAAAGTGTCTAAAACAGGTCAGCTTGTGTACGGTCCGCACAGGCTGACCTGGGCCAAAACTTTTTGCTATGGGTAAATTTTCTGCATGTTCAAGGATCATTCTTCCTCATGATTTAGTTGGTTTCTAGACAAGTCCTGTAGGTTACTGACTGTGCTACCAGGCTCAGTGCATGTTACAATAGAATACTTACAGCAGTTCCTAAAGGTGTTAAACATAACCAACATACTTTCCAGTATAAAGATGACCAGGGACCTATCATAGTCTCTATGTCTGAACAAAACCTGTTTACACCTGTAACAAAAGAATCACTTGTCTATCACTGTATTCACCACAAGAGTGCAATTTGCAACAGTTACTGTTCTTTGTACTGGCCAGTGCAGATCTAGACCAGACTTCACAGATAATGCAGTCTGAACTTGGAACTGCACTGTTCTATGTTTTGTGAAATATTTTGGCCAAAATAGCAGAGACAGCTAAAAACTGTCTGTTTCATTCTATCGCCAAACCAATACTTAAGTATAGAGTAGATTTAAACTGAGACACAACCCTTATACACTTGATCGATAGATGGCAACGTACCATATAACGGGGGCCGAGCCCCCGTAGCTCAGTCGATAGCGTACAGGACTTGAGAACAGGAAGTTGCTGGTTCAATCCCCGGCTCGGCCAATTTCTTTCCGAGGAAACGGCGTTAAACACCATACAATCAATCAACCGTATAACAGGTTTTTTCAAGTGCTGCCAATTTTTACTTTCTTTTATGACCCAGACACAATTTGTAAAATTTACCCTCATATAAACTGACCGTACATAAACTTATTAACCAGGCATGAAGTTGGCAAGAATTGATCATATATTTTCGTGATTGATTATCATACGAACTTTTTTCAGCATAGCTGAATGTGCTGGCTTTTGACCTACTTTTTGGTACTGATAACAAATGAATAAATAGAAATTTGTGACTGGCCAAAAATTTATACACGTTTATTCTAAGGGCCCTTGTAGTAAAAAATGTAGACACGTTTATGCTAAGGGCCCCTGTGGTCAAAAATGTAGACAAGTTTATTCTAAAGACTCCTTCCTATTTGCTGGCAAATTTACGCTATCGTTTTTAAAGATATTTCTTGTTAACGTTTTGGTTGATTTTTTTTCTTTTCGCTACTATGTAAGTAACTCTCATTCAGGGTTCCCGCTGAGCTTAGCATTTGGTGCCATTTGAAAAAAAAAAAAAATAAATTTGGCGCAAAAAATTATGCACTAGCAAAAGCGGATGGCACCTGCACCACCATTATAGCTATACCAGACATTTCAATGCTGGTTCCCAATTATGCTTCTTATGATTAATGACTTAACCCTTTCCCAAACAAGCCCTGGTTTCATGTGTCTGCAGCACAAGTCTTTTGAAAACACTGTGGGAAAAGGAGAAATTGCTCGTAACGAGCAATTTCTCCTTCTCCCACAGTGTTTTCTACCCTTTTTGATAACTTTCTGTCATTTTCATCAAACTTAAAATTGTTGTCTGCAAACTCTTTCAATTTGGACCAGTCCAAAATCTGTCGTTTGGGAAAGGGTTAAACTATAACTGGTAACTGTTCTATAGGCTTACATCGATAAGTTGTTATTTTGTTGATTGGCACAGGTGATAATTAACAATTTCCTTGTGTGATACATGTATATCTGATAATAACCATATCAATTAGAGGGAGTTCAAAAGTTCGAACACAAAGGATAGAAATCAATTTCGTGGCATGTGATTTTTATTCACAGATGACAGTGCATGTAATAGGGTTTTGGGTTGACATTAATGGAAGTCTGTCGTGTTTTTCACCTTGACAAAGTACCACCAGAAGGGAGCAAATATGGATCCATTTGTCAAAAAATGGAATTTTGATGGAAAGAAATGGTTACAGACTGACTTACAGATTATTCAAATTATTGGACGAAATGTCAAAAATTGCTTTATTCGCATCGTCAAACAGCAATGTCTTTTATTATGCTTTGAACAATAGTTTCCCCAACCATTGTGGAGGACCCTTCAAATTGAAGACCTTGTAGATTTTACTGTTGAGAAATTTTAATGCGCTAAATTTTTACTGACACTTTGAAAATGTAAAAATAAAACTCATAAAAAATGAAATCTTATGTTTTTTCCCCCAAATTTGTAAAATTTCACAGTGATAAAAGTAACCCGTTATACGGTAGAAGAAAACTTATGAAAACACTAAGGGCAGAGGAATAATTGCTTGATAAAAGCAATTTCTCCTTTTCCTGCAATGTTTTCTACCATATCAGTGAAAGTCTGCTCATATTTAAAAATTTCAAATTTATTGTCTGTAGTTCCTTTCACTGTAGCAGAGTCTAAAATTTGTCATTAATTTGGGAAAGGGATAAGAAAAGTAAAACTAAATATAGTAGATACAATTTGGATGTGTGTAAAAATTTATGTACTTTGTGTAAAAACACAATAGGTACCGGTAAGTACAGATATGCACAAAAATATATTTAAAAATACCTTGAAATGAAAACTACTGACCGTATATATAGGCAATAGCTATGACCTCAAACAGTCCCGTAAGAAGGACGCCCCACGCTGCTGCATAGTAGTCTATCAGTGTTACCCAATATATTCCACTCTGAAATTGCAATTTGGACAGTAAGACAGACTTAATATTTTTTTTTAAAAATGGTAAAATAATGCTGCATTTAATCTTGGAAATAGAGAGGACAACTTTGCAAGTTTACAGTAAATAATGATCATACTTAAGGACAGTTTAGATCAAGATCAGAATGTAGCAAATATAAGTAAACTACATGTATAGTCTTCCTACATCACTCAAAAATAGCCCATGAGGTAATAATTCATGCCAAATACTACAGTTGTAGGTTGTTTGGTTCCTGACAAAAGACTCTTTTCATCTTTTCCAATAAAACCCTACAAATGGTTTGATTGATTGACTGATTGCATGTTATTTTACACAACTAACAATATTGTTTTCGTCATAGTATGGCAAAAGCTCACTTATTCATGTATGTCCTGGGATTCACCAGAACTGGGCAGGGGTTCTGTAGTGCCTAAGTACACTCCCAGGAACAGCACAGTGCTGAATGAATGAATGAATGTTGTTTTATGGCGCATCGACAGCTTTGGTCATTTAGCGCGCATATCTGTGTTGAAGGAACAGTTAAGACGGATTTTTTTTTCTAAAAAGATTTGAGACATGCTGACAGTAAAAGAGTTGAATTAAGAAGGATCATGTGTGATCTTAGTATGCATAAAAGATATAATTGAGCAACAGGGCTTCCCTATTAACTCAAAAAGGTTTTGAATAATGATGTTAAGACTGCGATAAAAAGATTTGAACAGTCTTAAATTGATAATAAAGGAGTCTTTACATGAAGAAAGGTTATGTGTAACTGATAATGTGCATAAAATATAATATTGAGTGGCTGGGCAATCCCTGTCTACTCAAAGTTTTAGATGAAAAAGTTAAGAATGTGAATAGAGAAAGGGTGGAGCCTCCAATGGGATCAAAATACTCCCATTAAAGAGGTCCCGTCTCCAATGAGATAAGATACTCCCAAGAGAGCCAATCCTCCCATTAAGGAGATGCAAACTGGAGATAAAAGGTCTAAGCAGTAGAAATATGAGTTTACACAACGGGTTAAAAAGTTAATTAAGAAAATATCACAGCTTGTTGTATAGACAGTGTGTAAAAAGATGGGTAAGAAACTCAAAAAGCAAATATCACAGTTTATTGTAAATACCAATCTCCTTTATGAAAGCGATAATAGATTCAACGCTGACAGAATCAAAGAGATTTTTTAAACTATCGATATTGAAATATTTTGAACGAATTGGTTGAAAGTCAATGCAATCTAGTAGGATATGTTTTATAGAAAAGGATGCATTGCATGGAATACATTCAGGGGCATCATCTCTGGTCAAAAGCCAGGAATGTGTAATGCGTGAATGGCCAATTCGAAGTCGTGCAATTATCACTTCTTCTCGACGAATAGACCTGTAAACGGGGTACCATTCACCAAGGGAAGGTTTAACTGAATATAGTTTATTGAAAACATCAGCATCCCACTGGGATTGCCAAGAAGATTGGATATGTGTTAAAACAGAGGATTTAAAATCAGTGTGTGGAACTTTAAAATCTGAAATGGGAAGGTTAAGTGCAGATTTGGCAGATCTATTGGCATTTTCATTGCCTTTGATGCCTACATGACTTGGAAGCCAGCAGAACACCAATCTATTCATAAAAGAAATTTGTGAGATCCTTTCAAGTAAAGTACAGATCAAGGGATTCTCAAGTCGTTGATTTGAAAGGGCCTGTAATGTAGACAAAGAGTCCGAAAAGATAATGAAACGGTTGGAATTAGAATGTTCAGCTAGATTAAGGGCAAGATCAATAGCTTTAATTTCTGCAGAGAAGATAGAGGAATTGTTTGGAAGGTGGCACTTTAAGCTCCTTTCTCCATAAATAGCGGCAGCTGCTACAGAATTTCCCTCTTTAGATCCATCTGTATAGATTGGTTTGAAGGAAAAATAATGCTCCTTTATCTCGTTGTATCTAGCATGAAACACAGTTCTATCCGTGACTGACTTTTTGTCGGATGCAAGGTCAAATCTGAATTCTGCACTGTTTAGTGTCCATGGAGGGATTTCAGAGATTTTATAGTTGGCAATAGACTCAATGTCTATGCCAAGGTTATCTACAATGGGCTCCATGTGGATACCAAATGGAGGAATAACATTTGGTTTCCTTTCAAAAAGACGTTTATACTGAGGTTTAAAAACAACTTTATGAGTTGGATTAAAACGATTTGATTTCAGTTTTAAAAGATATTGAAGTGAGAGTTTTTCCCTCCTGTAAGAAAGAGAAGGTTCATTAGCCTCAACATAGAGACTATTGACAGGAGAAGTTCTGAAAGCTCCAAGAACAAGACGCAGGCCTTCGTGGTGTATAGGATCGAGAATTTTAAGGCAAGATTTACGGGCTGATCCGTATACAATAGATCCATAGTCTAATTTGGAGCGAACTAAAGACCGATAAAGCCGCAAGAGGACTTTACGGTCTGCTCCCCATTCAGAATGGGCCACAACCTTTATAAGATTAAGAGCCTTCTTGCATTTCTTTTTAAGTGCAGTGATGTGAGGAAGGAAGGAAAGCTTTCTGTCAAAGATGACTCCAAGAAATTTAAACTCAGAAACGACTTCAATTTTGGTTTTGTCCAAATACAGTTCAGGGTCTGGATGAACACCACGTAGATTACAAAGGTGCATGCATTTTGTTTTGGACTTTGAAAATTTGAAGCCATTTTCATCAGACCACGTTTGGAGTTTGTTGAGACACTGTTGAAGTTGTCTCTCAATAATATTCATATTTCGAGATCTGAAGCATATAACAAAGTCATCAACATAAAGAGAACAGTCTACACCAGGACAGATAGCTTTAACTATACTGTTTATTTTTACACTAAAAAGTGTAACAGAGAGAATACATCCTTGGGGCACACCCATCTCCTGTTCACGGGCTCCCGAGACAGTATTGCCAACTCAGACACGGAAAAGACGTTCATCCAAGAAGGCTGAGATAAAAAGAGGAAGACGGCCTCGAAGACCAAAGTCATGTAAGTCTTTAAGAATTCCGTATTTCCAAGTCGTATCATAAGCGCTTTCAAGGTCGAAAAAGACAGATACTACATGTTGTCTATTAATAAAGGCTTCTCTGACAAAGGTTTCAAAGCGGACAAGATGATCGATGGTGCCACGTTGACGACGAAATCCGCTCTGTACATCAACGATGAGGTTGTTTTTTTCTAAAAACCAGACAAGCCTGTCGTTGACCATACGTTCTAGAGTCTTGCAGAGACAACTAGCTAGAGCTATTGGACGATAGTTAGCTGGGTCACTAGCATCCTTGCCAGGTTTTGGGATAGGAATGACTAGTGCCTCTCGCCAGGACGAAGGAAAATCACCGGACTGCCAGATATCATTAAAAATATCAAGTAAAACAGAGAGAGAAGTAAAAGGTAAGTGTTTTAAAAACTGGTAATGAACTTTATCTTGGCTGGTAGAAGAATCGTGAGCTTTATTCAGAGCAGATTTTAATTCTTTAAAAGTGAAGAGTTTATTATAGTGCTCTGAATTAGAAGAATTGAAATTAAGTTTTTTCTTTTCTTCTCTGGCTTTATTCCTCTGAAACTTTTCAGAATAGTTTGCAGAGGAAGACTTTTTACAAAAGGTGTCAGCAAGAGCATCAGCTATATCCTGGGGGGTTTCCAACGAAGTATTGTTAACTTCAAGGTGACTGAGAGGGGGTTGGCCTTTGCCATTGATCTTTCTGATCATGTCCCAGGTTTTTTTAGTAGTAGTTCTACTATTTAATTTAGAAACATATTGTCTCCAAGTCTTGCGCTTACTTTCTCTAATGGTACGACGAGCCTTTGCCCTGGAAATACGGAATAGGTTATGATTTTCTTTGGTAGGTCTGAGGTTAAACTTTCTAAGGGCTTGTTTTCTGTCTCTGACAGCCTGTTTACAATCATCATTGTACCAAGGCTTGTCAGGACGTTTTGGATTTGTCGAGGTCTGAGGGACAGACTGTTTAGCTGCATCAATTAACAGCGAAGTAAAAAGTTTTGCGGGATCATCGCAATCTTCAAACTTGTCATGTGTAATGGTCTGTTCACAGAGGGTTTCAAATCTATTCCAATTGGCTTTGGAGAGCTTCCATTTCTGCGGTTTTATGCTGCTGGATGGTTGTGTAGATGAAAAGATAATAGGGAAGTGATCACTTCCACACAAATCCTCTTTCACTTTCCAAGTGAAATTGGGAAGTAAGACTGGGCTGCATAAGGTTAAATCAATAGAAGAGTAAGATCCAGTTGCTGGATGCAAGTAGGTTTTGGATTTGTTATCATTCATGAAAGATAAAGAGTTATTCGAAATGAAGTTCTCCAACTGTAAACCTCTCTGGTTAGTGTCATTGCAACCCCACATAACATTGTGACCATTAAAGTCCCCAGCAAGAATATAGGGTGATGGCAATTGGGAAATGAGATCATTCAGATTGGTCTCATTAATAGGTGTGTTTGGGGGGAGATATAAAGAACATAGTGTAACGGCACTGTGTAAAGATAATCTGATGGCAACAGCTTGCAAGTTTGTGTTAAGAGAGATAACTTTATGAGGAATGTTGTTATTGACAATAATAGAAACACCACCTCTAGCTTTCTCGCCTTCGGTAAAGACTTTATTGTAAATGGAATGATATTTGACAGAAATATCATCCTCTCGCTTAAGGAAGGTTTCTTGCAGACAAACAGCAACTGGTTTGTGATCATTGATTAAAAGGGAAAGTTCGTCAAAGTTTGACTTTAGACCTCGACAATTCCACTGGATTATGGTATCCATAGTGCACGAAGAGAGTATAAAAGCTAAAGTAAAAAAAGAGGCCGTAAACCAATACATTTTAAAATAGATTAAGATTTAATTACAGTTGTCTCGGGTTTGGACGTGTGCCAAGTGTCAGTGTCCTTGTTCCAAGTATCTTTAGAAATGGACCAGATAGAGGCTTCTGAATCTGAAGCCTCACCTTCCAGATTTTCAGTATCTGCATCCATGTCCTCTAGCTCCGAAAATCTGTTGGAGGTAGGGACCGGATCATCCACTGTGACTGCTACTTCACAAGATCCATGGTTATCTTTGGACTGTGGTTTAGATTTCGAGGAAGATCTTTTTGGTGATCGGGGTACATGATAAGATTTGTTATCTTTAGGTGAAGTGCTAGATTTATTTGTAGACTGTGAAGATGGAGGTTGGGGTTTCTTAGGAGGTTGTTTTGAAGGGGCAGAAGGCTTTGAAGCTTTTTTTGAAGAAATATTTTGCGAAGAGGAAGAGGGCTTTGGGGTTTTTTGTGAAGGAATACTTTGAGAGTCTGTGGGTTTTGGGGGTGCAGAAGAGGGTTTGTTTGTTTCAGATGCAGGCTGAGTCTGAGTGGAAGGTGTTGTAACCTCGACATTGGGAACTAAGCTCTTCAACTCATTGGCCATTTCTGGAAACTTTTCAAGAAGTTTCTTTGCCAAGAGTTCACAGTTTGAGCAATGTCCTTGTGAAGATATGGGAGATGTGACTTTGGCATAAGAAGTTGCACTAGTCAGCAATGTCTCATCATTTCTCCGGTTTGTAACAATTTTTCTGGCTTCCAAGAAACTGACGTTTTCTTTAAATTTGATGGACAGAATTTCCTTCTCATCCTTCCATACTGAGCAGTTTTTCGAGAAGGTTGGATGAGAAGACTTGCAATTATAACAGAGAACTGGATTGTTGCAAGTTTTCGGATCATGGTCGGGGCCCTCAAAAGCACATTTTGGGCAAACAGGGGTGTTTGTGCAATTGCTTTCATGATGTCCATACCGCTGGCATTTATAGCAACGCAGCGGGTTTGGCACATATACATCGACATTCACCGACTGATATCCTATCTTGATGGAAGCAGGTAAAGAGGGTGTAGAGAAGGTTAAAATGTATGTGTGAGTATCTCTACGTATTCCATCTCTAAAAACAGAGATTCTTCTGACATCAGACACAGCCTGAGATTGTAGATTAGTTTTAATCTCTTCTACGGAGTCACAGTAAGACAGTTCTTTGCATCTGATGACTCCTTTGCTGGTATTCAAAGACTTATGAGGATATATTTTTACATCTAGGTTGAAAAATTTTTTGTGTCCTAAAAGATTTTTTGCCTGCTGTTGGGTAGAGCATTCAACAAGCAGGGTTTCATTTTTCAATTTCTTTGTGGATTTTGGGGTACCTAAGATAGAAGAGATTGTTTTTTCTATAACAAAAGGTGAGAGCTTTGTGATAACTTTTGATGTCTTAGCTGACTCAATTACAATAAACCTAACAAAATTTGAATGTGAAGTAAAAGGAATATCTGATTCTGAATCAGAATCTGAAAGAACGCGCTTGGGTTTTTTTTGGGTTGCCATGATAGTTGTTATTAATTCATTGTCGATGCTCCCCACCCGCCTCGGAGCCCAACAAGGGGACATGATCTGGGGAAACCAAACACAGATCATGACAAGGATACATCGGCAATATACTCGAAGTGAAAGGGCTAGACCGGACAAATGTAGGCCCTCAGAATGTCACACCAAGCATAGACTGTCTTTGGGCGGTTACAAGAGTCAATCAAATACCAACTTTCACCCGATTAGCCCATGAGCCACCGCCTTCAAGGGCATTTATTTATATCTTTGACTGAGAGGAAAAAGATCTGATACTCTTCTGTGAATTTTTGTGTATGATAAAACGATACACAGTTAAGAGAAATGCCCTAGGGCTAGGCATGACCAGCCGATTGATCAGGACGGGCCCTCCTGACCTCTTGTTTAGTCCAATTCAAGGCCAAAGTGGTGTGTTGTGAAAGCAGAACAATTCAAGGGCCATATTCTGAATCCACTCAACCACCAGGATCCCGTCATCAGACGACACGAGTTCAGCCCACGGCAAACGGGCAGGCACAGTGGGGGGGTCTTACCCCTTCTGTAGTGCTACAGCTGGGCTATTTCTATCCCCCCGCCCAGCTGGGGGAAAACAGCACAGTGCTTCTGGCTAGCACATAAGCCAAGACCACCAGATTACAAATCCTGCATCTTCACCACACAGGGGCTGTTCAAACTTTTGATCCATTCAAAATAGGTCAAAGGCTAATCTAAGGTCATCATCTATGCAATCTTAAGTAATCTTCAAAGTAATCCTGATACTAATGTTCAATGCAAAGTTTCAGTACCATTTGTCTCCAAGTTCTGTAGAAGAAGACTAGCTATAATTTTTGCTGAATATAGCTGTGATGGCCACTATGGTCGTATGATACAAAGCATTTGAACACAGTTTCCTTCTGTACCACAGGAGTATGTATGTAAAATCATATTCGAGTCATGCTCTGTGAAAAGGGAGTTTAATGCATCTGCAAAAAGTATTTACTCAGGTCAGCCTGTGCAGTCCGCAGAGGCTGACCTGGGTCAAAACCCTTTTTTTGCCATTAGTAAATTTTCTGCTTGTCAGGCCATTCTACCTCATGATTCAGCTGGCTGTCAGACAAAATGATTTTATGGATCTGTAGTTATGTGATGAACTGCTTGGTGCAATGCATTACAGAGGTGCATTAAACTCCCTTTTGCCAGACAAACACTCATTTGGTGTGGTACTGTAGTTTCTAAAGTGAAGTTGGAAAAAGGAAATGTGATAAACAGTGAATGGGGTGGTCTACCATTAAAGATTTGTTAGTAACAAAAGTAAATTCTATGAAGGTAAGCCAAATACAGAATTCCTTACCTTTGTGGTAAAGGGCAGCCCCAGTAAAAAAAGAATGGCACATATAATAAATATCAACAAAGTTTTCCACTTTCGTTGACTTGGAAATGAATCTAAAACACTTGTCAATAGAGCCTCCACTGATGCAAACTGAAAGTTCAAAACAAATTGTCAGAATACACAATATTTGTTATCAGAGTTCCAGATAGAGGGAGTGATTTTGATTTCAATATTGAAAATATTAGTTATTCTCCACTAACCCTATGTCGTGGGTATTCATTAGAATTGTCTCATCAACATGGGGTTTGGAAGAGAAATAATGGATTTAGAATACTGTCACTCCCTCTTACCTGGAGCTCTGTGTTACTTTAATGGCCCTGAGAGAAACTATTAAAAACATTGTTGTACTAAAAGGAAATGTTGAAAACAAGCATTATCTCCTTATCCCACAATGTTTTCTATCACTACAAAGACATATAGCCAAATTTGAGCCACCTTTGTCATCTACAAAATTAACTATTTAAAAAAACAAGCCTGTATTCAACAACCCTGAAGAAGATATTTGAAAACATTGTGGGAAAAGGAGAAAATACTGGTAAACAGCATTTTCTCCTTTCCCCATAATGTTTACTACACTATCAGAGAACAAATCAGCTCCTTTTATACCTGGTATGAAATAGTCATCTGCAGAAGCTTTCAGTTTCAGAGTTTAAATTCTGTTGTAAGTAAAAGGGTTAAATGTCTTTTAAAATGGACAAGTCTTACAGTATATTTTGACATCTCACAAAAAATTAATTCGACACATTGGCTTGGACTACAGTCCACCCTGTATTTTTTTAATGACCTAGGGAAAGAAAGCTTTTGAAAACATTGTGGAAAAAGAAGGTATGCTGGTAACCATAATTTTCTCCTTTTCCCACTGTGGGTTTTTACTCAAAGTCAGTTTTATCATTTGAGCCACCTTTGATTTGTCGTCTGCACATGCTTTGAATTTGGAAAAGTCTAAAATACTGTTGAAATGACCAAATGACAAAATTTCAGACTTGTCCAAATTTAAAGCATTTGCAGATGACAAATCAAATGTGCTTCAAATAATGATTTTTGTCTATGATACATAGAAAACATGGTGGAAAAAGGAAAAAAATGCTGGTTACCAGCATTTCTCCATTTCCTACCATGTTCACAAAAAGTCTTTTTCTTAGGGTTGTTAAAACACAGGAATGGCTGGCAAAGGATTAAGATAGGTTTTTCCTTTGTAGGTTTTACTGTAACCAAAACTGCAGCTGTACTTTCACAGATGAAGAAAATAAATATGCACAATAAACACCACAGGCCCAAGGAAAAATATGTGCACAGTAAACACTACAGACCCAAGCAAAAATATGTGCACAATATTCAAACACACGGTTGAAGGAAACTGATTGTTTGAACTAATTCTTCTGGCCTACTGATACCAGCAATATCAAGAAATTACAGGACATGTTTTACTTTTTTAAGCCACTACCATGGACATTTTTTTTCCAAACATTGCAAGAAAAATAGAAAATCGCATGTAACAAGGAATTGTTCCTTTTCCTTCAATGCTTCCAACATCAATCAAGACAGATCTTTACTGTTTTTCCTTCCATCTAATTTGATGATCTACCTGTTTCTCCTGTGTGTCGCCACTTCTATTGGCACCTGGTCAGTCTAAAATTAGCCTGTACAGTAATGGGTTTACCCTTTTTTAAACAGTCCCATGTTTACATGACCTTAACTCTTAACCTTGCCCCAAATTTGCCTTGTCCAAATTGAAAGCATTTGCAGACAACAAAATAAATCTTGCTCAAAACATGAAATGTGTATGTGGTAGAAATCATTGTAGGAAAAGGGGAAGTGGTTACAAGCACATTCTCCTTTTCCTACAATGTTTTCAATTGCCTTCTTCCTAAAGGTCTTTAAAGATCAAGACTGTGTGGTAAAGGGTTACGGAAAAAGGCTGGTAACCAGCAATTTCTCCTTTCCCAAAGATTTCTCCTACGTTTTGATAGACAATTTCCATAATGTGAATAAAAATTGAATTGTCATTTGCAAATGCTCTCAATCATTTATGAGTCAAAAATATTGTTGTTTGGTAAAATGCTCTTTGAAGTAATTCCTTTACCAGACGACAAAATTTTGGACCTGACCAAATTGAAAGCATTTGCAGACAACAAATTAAATGTAACTTAAATGGTTGTTTCTGTCTTCATAAGGGTTACCAGCATTTTCTACTTTTACCAAATGTTTTCAAAAGGCTTCTTTCCTAGGGTCATCAAAAGGCAGCATTGTGTGGTGAAGGGTTAAATTAAAAATATATCTTTGACTGATTATCAATCCTTTTACGAGACAATCCTGAGTTTTAACGACCTTCAGGTATAGAACATTTGAAAACATTGCGAGAAAAGAAGGGAGTCCTGGTAACTAGCATTTCTTTTTCCTCAATGTTTTCTACCCTCCCAAAAACAAAATCAAACTTCTGAGTCACATTTATTTTGCTGTCTGCAAAAGCTTTCAATCTGGACAGGTCTAGAATTTTGTTGTCTGGTAAAGAATCATTATAGAATAATCAGCTACTGATAATCATGAAAAATTATATGATAAAATCAGCCATGCTCTGGCAAAAGGGGGCTTAATGCATCTCTGTGACCCATTGTATCAGTCAAGCAATCACATAAATATAGATCCATTATAGCCATTTGTTTTAAAAACTGACTGAGTCATGAAGTACATTGATCCTTGGACATATGAGAAATTGACCAATAGCAAAAAGTTTCGGCCCAGGTCAGCCTGCGCAGGCTGATCTGGGTCGATACTTTTTGCAGATGCATTAAGCCCCCTTCTCACAGAGCATGGATAATATAATATTATCACAATCATCTTTATAGCCAAAATACCTGACTGTCCAATCCTAAAGTGACCAGCATGAAGAAAAACATAATTGACCAGAAGGTGGGACCGGGTAGATTCTGTACAGCTTCTGGGTAGATAACAAACGCTAGCCCTGGTCCATCATCTGCCACATGGTCTACGCCGACCTGCAGCTTATAGGCCATGTGACCCACGTAAGAGAATATCACAAACCCGGCAAAAATACTCGTCATGCAGTTACTGAGGGATACTATCAATGAATCCCTGAAATGGACAAGATAAATTTCTTTTGGTGCAAACCTGTATATTTTAATAGTTTAGTTCTCTGGCAAAAGATGTTTAACCCTTTCCCAAACAAGCCCTGGTTTTCTCGTGCCTGCTGTACATGTCTTTTGAAAACACTGTGGGAAAAGGAGAAATTGCTCGTAACGAGCAATTTCTCCTTTTCCCACAGTGTTTTCCACCCGTTTTGAGACCTTTCTGCCATTTTCATTAAATTTAAAATTGTCGTCTGCAAACTCCTTCAATTTGGACTAGTCCAAAATTTGTCGTTTGGGAAAGGGTTAAATGCATCTCCATACTGTGTTATACCAAGCACGTCATTGTGTAATTATGGATCCATAACATCAATTTTGTCTCACAACCAACTGAATCATGAGGTAAACAGTGCTGAGCATCCACTGATATGCAGAGAACTGACCAATAGCAAAAAAAGTTTCGACATGGGTATGCATGGGCAGACTGCACGGGCTGACCCAAGTTGGTGCTTCCCCCCCCCCCCCCCCCGCATTAAATGCCCTTTTTACAGAACATGAATGACTCATGTACTTTTTTCATCATTAGTGACAAAGATTCTACAATTTACGTCTATAATTCTAAATTATTGCTTCCCAGAAACACTGGGTGTTGATAGTTCTGAGGGTTGACTCCACTCACTACCAAATTCAAACATTATGGAATCCAGAATGATTCAGATTACAGTATTAGTTGTCCAGTTTGATGGCAGGGCACTTGGAAACATGTTTACGGCCGAGGTGGATCATATCGCCCTGAGCAAAAGCAGTGAACAAGTTTCTAAATGCCTTGCCACCTGACCATACAATGAACTTATTGTACTGCAAAGTTTTACCATTCCAATGTGTATTCAGTGAAATTACCCTGTTATATGGTCTCACGAATTGAGTATGCTGACAAAATCTAATTTCCCTTCTGAGTACCCTAACACAATGAAAACAGACATCACTAATCTGTCCATAACGGGCAGTTTGGTGCATAAAGTCACTACGATAGACGTTCGATATATTTTTGTTAAAACATGGATTTAAACAACTTCAAAGTAAGTAACTATTTATTTTATGATTTGTTGGCAAAAGTAAACAACCATTACGGTAGTTGCTTCAAACAACTATTAGGTTATTTTTTAATGATACAATGTATGACCTTTGAAACTTCATAATTTGTTTACATGACGAAGGGATGGCTCATTTTAACCCCTTGTATTTGTTTTAGAATGACAACAAATGATAATATATTTAATTATATTAACTTAAAAAAAAAAATCCTTTTTTTCTGCTATAGTGATAATGACAACCATCAAGGGAAACTAGTAATATTTAACATGCTGTACTCAGTATTTGTCTAGTGGGCAACTCATATCGATTGATGCAGCCATCTTGGATTTTGCGTTCAAAGGGCAGTGAAGTATAAGGGGCTCCCGAGAGGTAAACTGCTTTACCCTGGATTTTGCCAGTGTACTTCAATATATGTACAGAGCATATTATCTGATCAGATTGCAAGAAATTCCTTTGCAGTATAATAATTTTAGACATTCAGTTCACATATAATGGAAGCAAGTGCTAACAACATTCCTGATGCTTCATTAATGAGTGTATCTCTCTTTGAGCAATCATACAATCTAAAATTTGACAGAAAATATTTGGCAGAAAAAAAGCTCAAACAAGAACATTCCATAGTAGACAAAAGGTGTTCTATCCCACAATTTTATGCAAGCAACCATTACGGTTGTACCATTATCAACCATTTACCATACAGCATCTAATAAATGGGATTGTATAGTATGCAACTTTCAACAGTATTTCAGTCACATCACTGCAAAAGCTCACCGGTTCATGTATGTTTTGGGTTTCAGTAATACTAGGCTTGGGCTCTGCAGTGTCTTGCTGAAAGGTAGTCCTACATAACCAGCACAAGCAAGAACAACACTTACTGTGTATTACATGACTACATGTAAATATATTGTGAAATAGGTAGAAATATCCTGTTACAGGCAATTTTTACTCTTGCCACAATGTTTTTAAAGCATGGTCTGCTTAAAGACAAAGAGTCATGTGCAAGATTTATTGAGCTCACAGTACATCCCAGTTTATTTTACTGACGTCTCTTGGTTAAGAATCCGAATTTTATCTTAACTCTATGCCAAACAGCAAAATTTTGGACTTGATCAAATCCAAATCAATTGCAGACAACAAATTCAGCAAGGCTGAAATGGTGGAAATGGTTTTTGAAAGGGTAGAAAACATTGTGGGAAAAGTAGAAAATACTGGTGACAAGCATTTTCCCCTTTTCCCACAATATTTCGAAAGCCAATGTCCTTAGGGTTATCAAAAATTGGGACTTTATTGCAAAACAATAAACTGTACTTAAAAACTTTCCTTTTGTTTCACAACATTATCCCTTTCCCGAACGACAAATTTTGGACTGGTCCAAATTGAAAGAGTTTGAAGATGACAATTTTGAATTTGATGAAAATGGCAGAAAGGTCTCAAAACGGGTAGAAGACACTGTGGGAAAAGGAGAAATTGCTTGTTACGAGCAATTTCTCCTTTTCCCACAGTGTTTGCAAAAGACTTGTACTGCAGACATGTGAAAACCAGGGCTTGTTTGGGAAAGGGTTAAAAGATTTGCTTACCTCAGTATGTTGTTATGGAAACGATTGTAACTTGATAAAGCTACAATTCCTCCACCACAGGTTCCTAAAGAGTAAAATATTTGAACTGCGGCTGCTTTCCAGATTGATACATCTTTTAGTTTGTAGAATTTTGGTGTGATGTAATACTTGATGCCTTCCCCAGCGCCCTCTAGTGTGACCCCTCGGAAAAAAAGGATCAGCAAAACTATGTAGGGAAATACTGCAGTGAAATACACAACCTAGAAATGTGAAAGAAGAAATTTATTTATATATCTGATAATGAATTTCAAAAACAAGAGCACTGCATGCTAGTGCTATCGCTAGGCTGCAGATGCTAGATTTTCAGTGAAAATTATATGAGGGTCATTCATTTAATTGTGTCACTAATGGGCCTCCATACTCCATGACCATATGTATCACAAGGAAATAACAGCATATTCGTAAGGAAGTTGTTCTGAATACTGGCAACAAATTTTGTTGTAAATAAGTTAATTCTTTCATAAGTTATTGAAAGTTCAAGTAGGTGCAGTCATATACACTGGCTATATTACTGAAACCAGATTAAGAGGCCTTTGCCTTATTCATGATAATGAAGCTGCTCACAAGTCTGCAATTATTCAGAATTTCCTGAAAACAGAAAAGGTGGAATGGCTTCCCCACCCACCCTATTCTCCCGACCTCAGCCCATGTGACTTTTGTCTCTTTCCTTTATTGAAGAAAACTCTCTCTGGACATCCACATGACTAAAAGTGCCCAGCAAAGTGCCATTTTTCAGTGTCTGCAGGGCTTTCCCAGAAAAACCTATTTTGAAGCATTCACAGACTGGATTTCTGGACTTGAAAAATGTATTTCTGTCAATTGGGAATATTTTGAAGGGATGAAATGAACAAAATATATGCCGTTAAAATAATGCGTCTCACAAAACACCCAGTGACACAATCAAATGAATGTCCCTCATAATTTGGAAAAGGGGCATAACTCTGTCAAAATACTTTGATGGTTACCTGCCTTTGTTGTATAGGTTTCCCTTTTGATAGTTAACAAGTTGTCCAAGTTTGAAGGAAACATCTTCCATGATAACAGAAATATCACAAAAAGTCAAAAGTTTTCGCATAATGACACAGGCAACGAAACAGATGCCACCAGGGCTATGGCAATACCTCAACATTTTCTTTGAAAACAGCCAAGCTAATACAAAAATTGTTCATCTGAAAACAGCCAAGCTAATACAAAAATTGTTCATCTGATAAACAATGAAAGTTTGGACTTATACAAATTGAAAGTATTACAGACAATCAATGGGTGATAATTAAAATGAGTGGAAAACATTTTGAGACATGGAGAAACTGATGGTTTCCATCATTTTCTCCTTTTTCCCACAATGTTATCAAAAGTCTTTTTCTTCAGTGTCATTAAAACAAGGGATTGTTTAGAAACTGGGTCAAACTTATAGCACAGCTTGATATGGCCTAAAATTCTAAACAGAAGCCAGCCACTGGTAAGGTGAGCAAGAGGTCCTGGGTTCAAATCCCTGTTTCTTCAGTTATATTTTGGCACCCAAAGTGGATCTAAATTGAGCTGCAGGGAAAGAATAAGGTTCCGATTTTTATTCCTGAAATAGATTCAGCAATGATAGCAGGGCCAGCAAACCAATGAAAAAGACTCATGATGATAACTGTTTAACCCTTTACTAAACAATCCCGAGTTTTAACGAACTTGAGAAAGAAGAAATTTTGAAAACATTGTTAGAAAAGGAGTAAATGCTGGTCTCCTTCTTCCACAATGTTTTCTACCCCATCAAAAACAGAATTTGAGCTACATTTTATTTCATGTCTGCAAATGCTTTCAATTTGGTTGAGTCCAAAACTTTGTTCTTTAGTAAAGGGTAAACTTGTAATGATCAATTAGCAGTTTTTGAAGACAATATTCAAATCCAGGAAGATAGTAATATTCAAAAGTAGGTAATCTATTCCTGAAATAAATTTACAACAAAAATGGGCCCTGGTTTGCTCAAAAACTCACATAGCTGAGCACATGCATCGTTGGCAAACAGTCCAGTCATATGACTACTTTCTCCCTTACTTACATTGTGGAATAAATTCCAGCAGCCAGTGCCAGGGCATCTAACCATGCTTTCCTCGAGTTCCTATTACCAGTACTTTGTACAATATTCTTTGAATATCATTGTCAAAACAATGATCAGGGGTAAGAGAAGAATAAAATCCTGTCACAACAACTATTATCAGTCCTTGGAAAGAAAAGTCGTATAATGTTACAGACTGAGCTACAGGCTTGGCTTCTTGATAAAGTCAATCAATTAAGCCACATTTAACTTGTTGGAAACCAGCATTTTCTCCTTTGTCAACCAATGTTTTATATCCTTTAACCCTTTCCCAAATGACAAATTTTGGACTGGTCCAAATTGAAAGGGTTTGCAGACGACAATTTCAAATTTGATGAAAATGGCAGAAAGTTATCAAAAAGGGTAGAAAACACTGTGGGAAAAGGAGAAATTGCTCGTTACGAGCAATTTCTCCTTTTCCCACAGTGTTTTCAAAGGACTTGTACTGCAGACACGTGAAAACCAGGGCTTGTTTGGGAAAGGGTTAATCATTTAGCCAAAGTTAATTTGTCGTCTGCAAATGCTTTCTTTTTTGACAAGTGGGAAATTTTGTCGTTTGGCAAAGGGTTGAAAAACTTTCCAAAAGGAAATTTCTAGAGCTTCTTTATTATCATTTATCTCCCGAGTTCAAAAACTATGTGGTGAGTTATAACACAAAAAAACCCCAAGATTATGGTGTGGCCTACCTTTCCGGCAGACTTGATTCCTTTGATTAGGCACAGAAACACTAGAGTCCACGAAAAAAGAAGACACAGCACAAGTCTCCATTGTGGTGCCCCAGTTTCTTCGATACCATCTGATAGACCCAACACATAATTTCTGTAAACAAAAATAAAAATGTTCATAGTTACATGTATTGTGAATGGTCTTTGCACAGAATATGAATAATTCAAACCTGCAAAAAAATTTACCACACAATTCTCAGCTTTGACAATTCCCAAGGAATAAAGCTTTTAAAAACATTGTGGGAATAGGAGAAAATGCTGGTAAATAGCATTTTCTCCCTTTCTCGCAAGGTTTTCTACCCCTTTAATGACAAATCCAACCCTGCTACATTGAATTTGTCGTAAGCAAATGTTTTCAATATGGACAGGTCTACAATTTCATTGGTCTTAGGGTGCCTTTACCTTGAAGAGTTCCACTGATGGTTTAACTCTACCACACGAGAAAAACTTAAACTTGTCCAAATCGAAAGCATTAATTGCAGACGACTATTTAAATATGACCCAAATGATGGAATTTGTCTCTGATAGGATAGAAAACATTGTGGGAAAAGGAGAAAATGCTGGTTACCAGCATTTTCTCCTTTTCCCACAATGGCTTCAAAAGGCTTCTTCCTCAGAGTCATTAAAAGTTGTGATTGTGTGGTACAGGGTTAAGAAGTAAATCTGTCAATATGACTGAGTCTGTAATTCTGTTGTCTGGCAATAGGTGAAAGACTTACTCCCAATACTGTCTTGTCGGGGCAAGTCGTTCCCTTCCAGTTACGTTTTTAAATACATCATAATTCCATAAACCTACAAAGGTATTTTGTGCGTAACATGTGCCATTTGGATGTTGCGTGTAGTTCTGTGTGTCACATGATACATCGGGTAATTTGAGACTGCAATCTGTAATGTCAAAGAAGAAAAATAAATAAATAAATAAGAATTTCAGTCATACACATTAAACCTTTACCACAATATTCCAAGTTTTAACGAACCTGACAGAATTTTGCAAACATTGTGGGAAAAGGAGAAAATGCTGGTAACCAGCTCTTTCTCTTTCCACATTGTTTTCTACCCCTTCAAATATAAATTTCATCATTCAAGCCACACTGTATTTGCCGTCTGCAAATGCTTTCAATTTTGACAAGTCTAAAATTCTGTCGTTTGGTAAAGGGTTATTTCTCATGGTAGTTTTATTTGTTTGTTTGTTTATTTGTATGGTGCTTGACACTGTTTCAACATTATTTCAGTTATATTGCAGTGGCCCGAGCACCCATCCATGCTTTCCTGGAATTTCTTTTACCAGTACTTTGCCTAATATTCTTCCCAAGTCAGTTGCTTGCTTTCCCACATAGCCATTGTCAAAACAATGATCAGCGGTGACAAAGGAATCAATCTATCCCAGTTACTATTATCCCCAGAAAGAAAGTGGCCAAGCTGGGGATCAGAACCAGTGAACCCCTGGTCTCAAGTTGTGTACCCTACCCACGGAGCTACTAGGGCTCTGCTCATGGTAATGTTATTTTTGCAGTACCAAACATTTCTTGGTGAAAACAAACATTTATTGTTCTTGCTACTACTTTACTTTAACATAAAAGTCATGCTTCATAGATAATTAAAAAAAAAAAAAACCAAGTTCTGAACAGACAAAAAATATTCTGAAAGTCATAACAATGTACTATGTCATCTTCCTGGTTATTCCAATGACTGCAATCTTCTAAAATCCTTTCATTACTTGCAAATTTAAAAATAAACTGACGTTGATGACAAATTTAGAGCGTCTGGTAGAATACGTAACATTTTTTTTATCATGTTATGACTAATAGGTGCTAACACTAAAGAATTACAGTGATTTTTTTTTTGTTTCTGTAAATAATGGCCAATAAATAACATGACACCATTTCAAAATGGCCACAAGGTGGTGATCTAGATGTGAAGTTAGTTTTTCTTCTAAACAACTAGATAAAATGGAACAATCTATCTGTAAAGTTAGGCTAGGTTATACCATCCTATCATATAAAAAGTGTTTCAAATGCCTTTCCTTTTAAATGAAAAAGAGGTTTTGAAAACATTGTGGGAAAAGAAGAAAATGCCAATAACTAGCCTATCTCCTTCTTCACTAATGTTTACTACCCGCCAGAAGATAAATCCAATTATTTAACCCTTTACTAGACGACAAAATTTTAGCATTGTCCAAATTGAAAGCATTTGCAGACAAATCGTGCAATATTTCTTTGATAGGCTAGAAAACATTGTGGGAAAAGGAGAAAATGCTGGTTACCAGCATTTTCTCCTTTTCCAACAATGTTTTCAAAAGGCTTCTTTCCCAAGGTCGTTAAAAGGCAGCATTGTGCAGTAAAGGATTAAACCACACTTACTCTGTCATTTGCAAACGCTTTTGACTTGAACATGTCTAAAATTCTATCATATGAAAAGGAGTTCTGACATTTTTCCGGATAATTTTCGAACAACCCTGGTATATGAGCCATGCTCTGGCAAAAAGGGTATGATGCATTTCTATGATGCTTTATACCACACAAGTCATCACAATAATTATGGATCCATAAAATCAATTTTGTCTAACAACCAGCTTAATCCTGCAGATGAATAATCCTTGGATATGCAGAAAATTTACCTAGAGCAAAAAGTTTTGACTTAGGTCAGCCTGCGCAGATTGTGAAGGCTGCCCTGGGTTGGTATTTTTCAAGATGCATTAACCCTTTACCACACGACAAAATTTTAGACTTGTCCAAATTGAAAGCATTTGCAGACGACAATTCTAGTGTAGCTCAAATAGTGCAACTTTTGTTTGATAGGGTTAAAAACATTGTGGGATTTTAAAGGAGAAAATGCTGGTTACCAGCATTTTCTCCTTTTCCCACAATGTTTTCAAAAAGGTTCTTTCCCAGGGGTGTCAAAAGGAGGCATTGTGCGGTAAAGGGTTAAATCCCCTTTTTACAAAGCATGGCTCAAATGTATAAGTTTCTTTTTCATCTCAAATCAAACCTATTCCTTGTTCCCAACCCTACATACCTTCAGTGGTCCAGTAACCCTCACAGTCTGCCCAGGGTAAACTGCTAGTGAATGAGGCAAACAAGTAAAAATGGCACCAGGCAATAATCATACAGTAGTAAGTTGATATTATAAAAGAAGAAATCATCATGGCTATCCCAATGCCTGGAAGTATATGAAAAAGGACATTTGTAACTTCACTACAAAATAGGATTGTTCATTTACATGTAATAAACATCTGAAGAATCACACAAACAATTAGAAATGGCACAATGCAATAATGCATACAGTAGAAGGTGGATATTATATTAGTCATCATGGCTCTACCATTACCTGTAAATAAATATAGAGGATAACTGTTACGTAAATAAAAACAAGGCAATTATAATACAGTAGTCAATAGCTACTGAAAACAGGGGTGTTATAGTCCAGAATGTTGCAAACCTGAAACCTATGACAAAGACCGGTCTGGGCCAAATTTCATATAAGCCATGCTCTGGCAAAAGGGGGCTTAATGCATCTCTGTAATGCATGATGCCTAATCAGTTATCACATAATTAGCCATCCATAAAATCCAATATGTCTAACAACCGACTGTATCATAAGGTAGGCTGGTCCTTTGACATACAGAAAATTGACCAATAGTGAAAGGTTTCAGCCCGGGTCAGCCTGCGTGGACTGCCACTGGCTGTCTTCCCACATAACCATCATCAATATAATGATCAGCGATGAGAGTGGAATGAATACTGTTGCAGTGACTATCATCAATCCTTGGAAAGAAATTGGCTAATTTTGGGATTCAAACCAGCCAACCCCTAATCTCAAGTCCTGCATGCTATCAACTGCACTTCTGGGGCTTGGCATCAACAGATACAGGAGAAGTTTATTCACACAGAAAAAAGAAACAAAGGTCTTTACTGGTGATATGTTCATATCAAAAAAAAGATCAAAATATTGTAAGGGAAAATTTACAGAACTCTGTGGAAAGCCCTGTGTTGAGTGAAAAGGTAAGAGGAAAAATATTCTGAAGAATAAACATGTACTTTTTGTTTTTACCTTGTAATAATGGAGCAAAATTCCAGCAGGTAGTTGGTCCTGAACTTGTAAATTGTCCAAGGGAGGACTCCAGGAAGAACAGTGGGATACCCACAAATGTCATAAACAGTAGATAGGGTACTAGAAATGCCCCACCTCCATGACTGAAATATAATGTATAACTATTATTATATATATACCTGTACAAGGTAATGGAAATGATACTTGCATTTCAAAACTATGTATCTTAATGCTTCACAAAACAACAAAATTTCAGACATGTCCAAATTGAATGCATTTGCAGATGACAAAATAAATGTGATTCAAAAATTGAAATCTGATTTTGGAAGGGAAGAAAACATTGGCCACCAGCATTTTCTCCTTTTCCAACAATGTTTTCAAAAGCCTTCTTCCTGATCCTTAAAACAAGAGTTTGTTTGGTTATGTTTTAGTTTTGTTAGAGATTTAAGAAAACTTACTCATAACAGAGATATGGAAATCTCCACACATTCCCAAGACCAACAGCGAAACCAAGCATAGACAACAAGTACTCAAACCGTCCTGTCCAGTTTCCTCGTTCAGTGTTTTCATCCACTCCGAATACCTGTTTTCTAGTCCAAACCCCTGCCCTTCTCCCAACGCCATTCTGCACTGTCCCATAGTTTGCACTGAAACCCTATGTACAATGTACAAAAGTAATAAAGTTATCTTTTTTTGATGATTTAATGTTTTACCGAACAACAACATTGTATGCTGAATCAAATTGAAATTTTATGCAGAGGCCAAATTAAATGTTACCCAAATCATGAAATTTGTTTTTCAAAAGGATGCTGGTTACCAGCTTACCAGCATTACATTTTCTCCTTTTCTACAATGTTTTCAAAAGCTTTCTTCCTCACGATTGTTTGGTAAAGGGTTGAACACATGTTCAACCAAATAAACATTGTGGGAAATGGATAAAACACTTTTTAAAAGCCTGCTCTTTCACCTTTATTAAAACTCTGGATTGTGTGGTAAAGGGTTCATACACTTTTGCAGAGAGTGTAGATCAAGATAGATCCTCAGAGAGTGCCGTCTGATCCTGGACGTGCACTATCTGTTTTATCTTTAAATCATGCTAGGTGATTTAATTCTCCTTTAACCCTTATCCTGCTAAATAACTAAATGAGGCTTTCAAGATGACAGTAAAAATCAAAATTTTCTGTGTTAGACAAATGTACAACTGTATAAACAAAGTTGTTTTCACTCTGTAACTTCATGCACGCTGCGAGAGCGGTACAATGTGCATTTTACAAAGTAAATTGAGATGAGTTGTTCCATTAAATGTATGGTGTTTTATGCTGCTTTCCATATTATATCAGTCATCTAACAGCTACAGGTCACTTATTCATGTGTGTCCTGGGTTTCACAAGTAGATTTACTAGGCTAGGCTTTGAATCCTCTTGCCCAAGAAAACTCCTTACAGAAACTAACCATCTTGATAGAGGATTTACTAGGCTAAACTTTGAATAATCTTGCCCGAGAAAACTCGAAAAAACTAACCACCTTGAGAGAGGATCAAACCTGGTGCTTCCACTGTACAAATCCTGGACCTTCTCCACTGAGCAATGCAGGACCCCAAATTCATATCATACTGCAACTTAACTTGTAAATATGCAGTAAATGTTTACAGCAATAGTCTGGAAACATCCGAGATAAACTTAACGTTAAGTATTTTTTGACAAAATTAAATAGTGTCATTTGCATATAAGTCATGTACTGGCAAAACTGGGTATAATGCATCCCCATGATGCATTATACGTAACTCTTTACCAAACGACAAAATTTTAGACTTGTCCAAATTGAAAGCATTTGCAGACGACAAATGAAAAGTCACAAAAATGATGATTTCAATCTATGAAACGGTAGAAAACATTGTGTGAAAAGTAAAAAATGCCGATTATCAGCATTTTCTCCTTTTCCCACAATGTTTTCAAAAGGCTTTTTTCTCAGGGTCGTTAAAACTTGGAATTGTACGGTAAAGGGTTAAGCAAGTTATCACATAATTATGGATCCATAAAATTCATTTTATCTAAAAATTGCCAGAATCTGGAGACAAAATGATCCTTGGACATGCGGAATATTTACAAATAGCAAAATGTTTTGACTCATGTCAGCAGCGCAAAATGCCCAGACTGGCATGGGTTGCTACATTTTGCAGATGCATTAAACCCCTTTTCACACAGCATGACTCATATACAATGACCTTACTTCTGCATGTTGCTATCAACCCAATAAAATGCACAGGAATTTATGACGATACATGGAAACTAATTTGTATCAGCTTAACCCTTAAAGCACCTTTACACAACTATATGTTGCCTTTGCAGCCAGTGTAGATCAAGATCAGGCTGCACAAAAGGTGCAGCCTGATCTTTGTTCTACACTGTCCGCTGTGCTCAAACACTTAAGACAAAAGCAAGCATAAAAATGCAATTATTTGGGTCATATTTCTAAGTTGAAAATGTCTGATAGGTTTATTCGGTGCTCTAAGAGTTAATCTTGAAGAAACAAAAACAAGTAGTTACATCTTAAAACCTTAAATGTAAAATTCCCTTACAGAATAGACACCATGTTGTATGCTGCTCACTATATAGGTGCTATCTGGGTCAAGGTCACCATTGCTTGGCAACCTCTGTCGGTCCCCTTCATGCCCAAAACCATCCACATCATCAAACTTCACTTCATTTTCTACCAAAGGTTCCTGCATCTGCAACACAGTAAAGATGGAAAAAAGTAAGGTAATTCAACCCTATACCAAATTATTCCTAGTTTTTATGACCTCGAGAGAGGCCTTTGAAAACATAGTGGGAAAAGCAAATAATGCTGGTAACCAGCTTTTTCTCCTTTTTCTTCAAAATGTTTTCTACTGGTGTTAAAAAAACAGATCTGATCATTTGAAAAGCATCCAATTTGCTGTTCGCAACTTCTTTTTAAAAAAAAAATTGTTGTCTTACAGAGAGTTCACCGCTGTAAATAACTTTTTTGCCTTCAGGTGGAAGCTATTAACATTATTGTTGGTGGAGGAGCAACTGTATTTAAAGTTATTGCCCTTTTCCCAACAGTGTTTCCCATGCTTTACAAGAAAATAAACCAGAATTTCTCTTCACATAACTGTATAAGTCCTTTGTGTTGTCTTAACTGGAACTGTCGCAAAGCGGACAATTAACTCTTTACCACACAATCCCGACTTTAACGACATTAAAAAAGAAGCCTTTTGAAAACATTGTGGGAAATGGAGAAAATGCTGGTAACCAGCATTTTCTCCTTTTCCCACAATGTTTTCTACCAATTCCATAACAAATTTCAATTTTTAGGTCACATTTGTTGTCTGCAAATGCTTTCAATTTGGACCTGTCTAAAAGTTTGTTGTTTGGTAAAGGGTTAATATACCCCCATGGCCATCAGCACCTTGACACTGAAGCAGTACAATCAGAGAATGGAAATGACTTTTAAAACAAAGTTATCCAGTTACCTTGACCTTCTGACACAAAAACAATAGGGCACCGCCTTGGGTCATGAGCAACACATGTATAAAGTTTCAGGGTCCTATAGGTCAAACAGCTATTGAGTTTGAGCATTGAACGATTTTCCATCGAAGTTCACCTGTGACCTTGACCTTTGACCCATATGACCCCAAAACAATAGGGCATCTCCTTGGGTCATGAGCAACACTTGTATAAAGTTTCAGGATTCTAGGTTAAACGGCTTTTGAGTTAGAGCACGGAAACAAAAAAGTCTACAGACAGATGGATTGCTTGATGGTCGGAGGGATGAACGGACAGACGGATGGACAGACATGGTAAAACCAGTATACCACCCTCTATTTCATAGGTGGGGGCTGTAGTAATGCTACGTTTATGATACTTCTTTTCATAATTGGACAGTTACTGTGCTGGATGAGACCAGTCAAAACCTAAAATCATGATTGTTTGGGGACAGTTTTATATATCTTTAATAGTTCTTCATGTAATTTGCGATATTGTAATTTGCCTTTACATGTACAGTTTACATGTATATTATATTCTACATCCTGATACCCAACAATGTAGATCAGAAATAACCTTATACTTAGTCAGCCTGCAGTCTGATCTTTGACTGAAATGGCAAAGCACAACTTGTCGTACTGCATTGCTTTGGAATCCCCAGTGGCTGAGTGGTTATATAGGTTGGAACTCCAACATGGTCATGATATTGGTTGCATGGTCATGTCTTAACCCTTTACCACACAATCCCGAGTTTTAACGACCCTGGGGAAGAAGCCTTTTGAAAACATTGAGGGAAAAGGACAAAATGCTGGTAACCAGCATTTTCTCCTTTTCCCACAATGTTTTCTAACCTATCAAAGACAAATTTCATTATTTGAGCCACATTTGAATTGTGGTCTGCAAATGCTTTGAATTTGGACAAGTCTACATTTTTGTCGTGTAGTAAAGAGTTAACTCTTTACCACATAATCCCGACTTTTAATGACCCTATAAAAGAAGCCTTTTGAAAACATTGTGGGAAAAGGAGAAAATGCTGGTAACCAGCATTTTCTCCTTTTCCCACAATGTTTTCTACCCTTCCCAAAACAAAATTCAGTTTTTCAGTCACACTTATTTTGTCGTCTGCAAATGCTTTCAATTTGGACCAGTCTAAAATATTGTCGTTTGGTAAAGAGTTAATTAATCAGGGCTAAGCCCAGTTTACACAGCTCTAGCCAATAAACAGTGAAACCCATTAGGAGACATGTCGCTGTGGTATTCCTGATATACCGTTTTAACCCTGTACCAGATGGCAAAAATTATATTTACTCATACTAAAAGCATTTGCAGATGACCAGCTATGGGTGGCTTACCTAAGTCTTTTCCAAACGACATAAGTTTAGACTTTTCCAAACTGAATTCATTTGCAGACAAAAAAATAAATATGACTCAAAGAGTACAATGTGTTTTTGGAAGGGTAGGAAATATTGTGGGAAAAGGAAAATACTGGTCATGCCTTATGGGTATTTTCTCCTTTTCCCACAATGCTTTCAAAAAACATGTTTCTCAAGGAACATGGGATTGTGTGGTAAAGGGTTGGACCTTTTATCACACAATACCCAGGTTAAACGACCCTAAGATTACCAGCATTTTTTTCTTTTCCTACAATGTTTCCTACCCTTCCAGTGGGGAATTTCTATTACTGAGTCACAGTTATTTTCAATTTGGGCAAGGCTAAAAATTTTTTGTTCAGTATAGAGTTTAAGATAAGATTTCTCGTCGACGGGATTGAAAAAAAAAATGTTGTTCAGAAGAAATTGTTCTTTTTTCGGCAATGTCATCATTCTGTGTCTTTGTAATGTTTCTCCACTGCATAATTTGTAAAATGTTTAAAAATTTAAAGCACTCTCTACTATACTTGTAATAAATTAACCCTTTTGTGTGTACAGCTACAACCTTGTGAAAGACGACTTCTGAAAACATTGTGGGAAAACGCGAAATTTCAGGTAACCATTTTCTACCCTTCATTTCAGCTATATTCAGTATGTCGTCTGCATAATGCTTGGTATTCGGAAGTTAAATTGAAAGTTGTGGACTTGTTACCTGTTTTCTTTCTCTGATTCCTTCTTCGTAAAATCAGGATGTCTCTCTTTTCTCCTCTTCTCGTCAGCAAAATCAGGTTCGAAAACCTTTACAAAACCTGTCAACTCTTGATATTTTTTTTTCGGTTTATTCAGCCATTCTCCACCCTGTCACAGCCTGTGGTGAACTTTCGTTTACAACCGGTATTCTTAAATGATATATAACCCAATAATGTCGTAACTCAGGTTACCTTGTATACTTTTTGATTCTATAAGGCACTGTCACTAGGCCCCGCACAAAATAAAATTATCTTTTTCCTTTAAAATGCTGTAAGATCACAATAGAATAAGACAGTATTATCTGTTTTGTGTGTTACGGATGACATGTCTCACAGACAATATGTTAATTACGTCACGTGTCGTAAAATCGAGGTACATTTTTTATACAGGTAAATTTTAAGGGAAATAACCCGTACTATTCTTGAATTATAAGGAAAACTAAGTTATCTCCCTTGGTTATAACAATCGCAATTTTGCTGCATGCGTCCATTTCTTCAACTATTTTCTGGACTATAATGACTGGCAGCTGCTTAACATTTAACCAAACGACAAAATTTGAAACAGATCCAATTGAAAGAATTTGCAGACGAAAGATTCAGTATGGTTCAGACCATGGAATTTGTCTTTGAAAGATTAGAAAATGGGGGAGCAGGGGAAGAAAATACTGGTAACATACAGCATTATTTTTCTCCGTTTCACACTTCTTTTCAAAAGACTTCCACCCTAGGGTCGTTAAAACACAGAACTGTGGGGTAAAAGAATAAATTTTCCTTAACCCTTTACCAGACGACAAAATTTTAGCCTTGTCCAAATTGAAAGCATTTGCAGACGACAATATTGATGTGGCTCAAATGGTACAACTTTTCTTAGATAGGGTAGAAAACATTGTGGGAAAAGGAGAAAATGCTGGTTACCAGCATTTTCTTCTTTTCCCACCGTGTTTCCAAAAGGTTTCTTTCCCAGGGGCGTCAAAAGGCGACATTGTACGGGTTAACTCTGGAAAATTTCCAGTTGGCAAAAAAGACAAGAAAATATTCTTTTCACATTATTCTTATCATTATTATATTATTACAGAAATGGCAATATTTACTTATTAGCAGAAATCGAAATTTCTGACATTGGAAACATTTACCGTTGAAAAAATGTGGCTAAAACAAAAGGATTTGGAAATGGTAGAAAACATTTTGGGAAAAAAGAGAAAGTGCTGGTTACTAGCAATTTCTCTTTTTTTCTTAAGTTTTCTATGTCAGGGTTGTCAAAACATGGATTGTTTGGTAAAGTGTTTGAGAAACTTTATTTTTTGTCTCTGATAATAACTCCAGATTTATTTACATTCGAGAAATGTATCACATCTTAATAATTTCTCTACCAGACAATAATTCTTCAAACTAATCCAGATTTAACTCTTTACCAAACAACAAAATTTTGGACTAGACCAAACTCAAAGCAGTTGCAGATAACAAATAAATTGTGGTTTACATACCGAAATTTGCCTCTGAGAGGGCAGAAAACATTGTGGGAAAAGGAGAAAATTCTTCCACAGGGTCATTAAAACTCGAGATTGTGTGGTAAAGGATTAAGCAATTGCGGATGGAAAGTTGAATGTGGTTCAAATTACACAATGTCTTTGCATGGGTAGAAAACATTTTGCGAAAAGGAGAAAATGTTGGTTACCAGCATTTTCTCCTCTTCCCATAATGTTTACAAAAGCCCATTTCCTCGAAATTGTTGAATCTAAAGATAATAGGGAAAAGTAATACCTACTTGAATAGGGAAATAGTTCTTTGTCCTATCAAATTAGTAAGAACATCCAACATTTTTATCATTTTACCCAGTTAATTTGCATGCTGTCTTTTAAACTGTAGACATGAAATTAAATGAACCAGGCTCTGTGAAAAGGGGGCTTAATGCACTTGCGATAAGTATCGACCCAGGTCAGCCTGTGCAGTCTGCACAGGCTGACCTGGGCTGAAACTTTTCGGTATTAGTCAATTTTCTGTACCTCAAAGGACCAGTCTACCATATGGTACAGTCAGTTGTTAGACATAATGGATTTTATGGATCCCTAATTATGTGATGTCTTGCTTGGTTTTATGCACAACAGAGATGCATAAAGCTCTCTTTTGTTAGAGCATGGTTAAAATGTATATGTACCTGCAGATCTGATGCTGGCAAAACAGTGTCTTACGTTGGTTTTAAAAATAACCTGGAGGAATGGAGATAATTCTTTTGGAGCACGAAGTAAAAAAAATTGAACTAGCTTTTTGCCCCCATAACCACAATGATTTCAAAATCTCTTGCAACATAAAAAAAAACAACAGCACTTCATGGGGATACCAAGGCTTGGCTATAGTAAGATTGATTTTCATTGAAAAGTCAAATGTCAAAAAAGGGACATAACTGTGTCAAAAAATATTTTGATGGTTACTTGCTGTACTTGTATGGCTTTCCCTTTTGATAGACAATGAGTGGTCAGAGTTTGAAAAAAATGTCTTCCGTTAAGTACAGAAATATGATAAAATATCATAGGTTTAGCAAGACGATGCAGACAACACTAGCCACAAATTACCTTGGCATTTTTTTGAAAACAACCGGGCTAAAAATGTCTGCATTATATTACTCTTTACCATAAGAGAAAATGTTATACCTTTTCAAATTGAAGGCATTTGCAAAAGATATATCAAATATGGCTCAAATGATTAGATCTGCTTGAAAGTTTAGAAAACATTGTTGGAAATAGAGAAAATGCTGGTTAACAGCAATGTTTTGAAGCACTTTCCTTCTCAGGGTAATTAATACATGGGTCTGTGTGGTTAAAGGGTTAAAGTATATTGCGGAAAAAAAGGGTTTTCAATCCGTAGATCACTGAATGAACGAGGGCACCGCAAATTGGTGCCAACACGCAGCTGCTAGTGCTTTGTTTGCAGTGAAAATTCTATATTGGAAGAGGAGCATAACTGTGGCAAAAATATTTTGATGGTTACCTGTCCCTGTTGGATGGATCCCCTTTTTCATGGTCAATAATTTGTCCAAGTCTGAGGTAAATATCTTCAGTAATAATAGAGATATTATAACATGTCGAAGTTTTTGAAAATTTTAAGTCACATAAATGCACATAACCAAACGAAAAAATTTTATACTGGAAAAAAAGCACTTCCAGACAACAAATTAAATGTAGCTCAAATTATGATTTATGTCTTTGATAGAATAGAAAATATTGTGGGAAAAGGAGAACATTTTGGTAAACTCTTTACCACACGACAAAATTTTGGGCTTAACCAAATTGACAGCAAGTGCATATGACAATGTAATTGTTGCTTGAATGATTATTTGTGTCTTTGGTAGAATAGAAAACATTGTGGGAAAAGGATAACATGCTGGTTACTTTCCTTTTCCCACTATGTTTTCAAAAGCTTTCTTTCTTCAGGGTTGGGAAAACTCAGGATTGTGTGATACAGCATTTCCTCCTCCCACAATTGTGTCAAAAGGCTGTTTTCAGGGTCGTTAAAACTCAGGACTGTTTTGTAAAGGGTTTAGGGATGATCATGGATTATACACAATAGCATCTGGGGGGCACAAAGACCAACTTAGTGTTAACGTATGAAGAACTGAATAAGTATTTCCAATTGGAAATGGCACCAAAATAAAAACATAACAACAGTTTCATAGCTGCCATGTAAGTTTCGTTTATTTACAATATACATACTATAACAAAATTCCAATATTCCACAGTTATGTACAATATACAGACACTTTACATGTCAGGCAAACGAAATGGAAACTTTTCAGTCATGAAGGAAGAGAATCGAATATTACCCTTTACCACATAATCCCTTGTTTTGACGACCCACATGTAGAAGACAATAAATGACATTGGATAAAATGATTAAATATGCTGATAACCAGCATTTTCTCCATTTCACACAATGTTTTCTACTTATTCAGAACAAAAACAAAAATCCAACCATTGATCCTCTTTTAATTTGTCGTTTGCAAATTTTTTCATTAACCCTTAACCAGACGACAATATTATAGACATGTCCAAATTGAAAGCACTTGCAGACGACAATTTCAATGTGGCTAAAATGGTGCAATTTTTCTTTTAAAAGGTGGAAAACATTGTGGGAAAAGGAGAAAATGCTGGTTACCAGCATTTTCTCCTATTCCCACATTGTTTTCAAAAAGCGTCTTTCCCAGGGTCATTAAAAGGCATCATTGTGTGGTAATGGGTTCAGGGGCTAATCTAAATTTAGTTGTCTGATAAAGAGTTAAATTTTTGAGACTCTCTGGGCTAGAATATTTCAAAAACTCTATGACAGTGTAAACCAAGATCAGGCTTTATCTTATATGCACATTTTGTGCAGTATGATCTTGGTCTATACTGTCCACAAATTCACCTTATTTTGCTGACAGCATGCAAAGAGTTCTATATTTACAAATTTGCCCTCTAACAAACAGGACTATTGTAACCTTTGTACAGGAGTGGTGCGAAAGGAAAATAAAAAGTCGGTAAACATAAATGTGCCAAGCTATGTCAAAAATGGGCTTCAGGTGTTCAAAAAGTATGTGCACTCAGACTGACACGAGTCGAAACTTTTTGCCATTAGTCAACTTTCTGTATGTCCAAATACCATTTTACCTCATGATTCAACTGGTTGTTTAATAAAATGGTTTTTACGGATCTATAATTATGTAATGAGATGCATTAAACCGTTTTTCCAGAGTATGACTCAAGTTTAAAACAAACCACATATTTGCACATCTATATTGCATTATGACAGATTACCAAGACAATTAACTAAATACCTACTGACACAAAGCTAAGGACCATGACTTTAGAAACATTCATGTGAGATATGGGTTAAATACAATTTTATCATGTCAATTTATCGTGAGTAATTTCTTTTGTCATAATGCTTTCAACAAAAGCTGTCATTAAACACCACAGCTCACCTAGAAAAGTCAATTTTGGGTGTGGCAATCATTAGGTCTGGAAAATTGGAGCTATGAAATTTTGATTGAATGGACCGAATTGTGTTTTACGCAGCTTTCAACATTATTTCAGTCATATCATGGCAACAGCTCACATATTTGTGTATTTCCTGGGTTCACCAGTACTAGGCTAGGGCTCTGAAGTGCCTTGCCCAGGGACACTCCCACGAAAACCCCAGTGGATCCAGGGAGGCTCGAACCCGGGGCCTTCAGGTTGCGAGTCCTACACTATACCACTGAGCCACGCAGGACCCTCATGAAATTTTGAAATCTGTGACCTTGACCTTAAGATCATGGTCATGGCTAGAGTACTGATCAATGGAACTTAAGATCTGAATCTGTCATCATGCCAAATATAAAGCAAATTGATCGTTTAGTTTGGAAAATATGAGCTCTTCAATAATTCAAAGTAAAACTTTGATGTAAAATATCTAAAATATCTAAGTCTACAACCTTGACCTAATCATGGGTAGGGAGTATTGTTGTAAAGATCTTTGGACTTTTCTATCATCATACCAAAATCAAATCCCTCATTAAGGTTTACACAATGTGAGCCCTTAAAAACTAAAATGTAAATATGGACACCTACTCCAGTGCTGACACTACAAGTAGAGCAACCGCTCTTCCATTTATTTCCTCCAAGCGCACTGAAATTGTCTGTGGTTGGATGAAAAAAAAAAAGGTGTCAACACCCGATGCAGTAGATTTCTTTGAAAACATTTTGGCAAAGTAGGATTACCTGCCAGATATTATGACGTACACTAAGGAAGGGAACATGGTACACTTACGATTGTCACTTAACTCTTTACCACACAATCACAGGTTTTAATGACCCTGAGGAGGAAGCCTCTTGAAAACACTGTTGGATAAGGAGAAAATGCTGGTAACCAGCATTTTCTCCTTTTCCCACAAGGTTTTCTAACCTTCCCAAAATAAATTTTAACTTTTGAATCACATTTATTTTGTCGTCTGCAAATGCTTTTAATTTAGGCAAGTCTAAAATTTTGTCATTTGGTAAAGGGTTAAGACAAATTCGAATAGAAAATGTTTATATATTCGAATCTTAAATTTTGAGCCACATACACTGGTTTGCTTTTTGTCATATCTCTAAAAATGAAATTAAATGAATACATGCATTTAAAATGTTTCATAATTGTAAATAAAATCAAAAACCCTGTATTTATTTACAATGCACGTAATAAAATATATGTTGATTATTCATTAGAGTCAAGTATCAGCATTTCTATTACTTTTAAAATCTAGACAAAAATATCGAGATCATTTCTGAGCAGTAAAAACCACATTAATGCCAACTTCTTCAATTCTTTACCAAACAATTCTGTGCTTTAAAGATCCTGAGCTACAAGGCTTTTAAAATCATAAGCATGTTAAGCAAGCACACAACCTATGCAGGAATCATTTATAAACACAGCCCTATAAGCTTGAGGAATAGCCCTGGTGCAAGCCCAGCATGGTGAGGATCATACTTTTTGTTGTCGAAGTCTTTTGCACAAATCCCGGTTTTCCCCATGTCTATATATGTATTTGAAAAATGTATAAAATGATATTTAAAGATAAAAAATCCTATTTAGAATTATATTTTCAGAAGTCTGGAGCAAAAAATAGGCTAGATTTTTCCAGACGTATTATTACTAGCTGTTTTCTGCATGCTACTTTTTAATGGCAGAATTTTCTTAGTTTACGCACCGCATATTAATATTTATCCTGTACAGGATAATTATGCATCATAGCAGACCGGTCTATCTTTTTCAAGAGTATGACATGCACAGACAACAATCAAAAGCCTATTTTCTTAGGGTCTTTAAAACACAGGGGATGTTTGGTAAAGGGTTAACTCTTTACCACACAACAAAAATGTTGACTTGACCAAATATTAAAAGTATTTGCCGACAACAATTCGAACATGGCTCAAATGATGGGATTTTTCTTTGATAGGGTACAAAGCATTGTGGGAAACAGAGAAAATGCTGGTTACCAGCATTTTCTCCTTTTCTCACAATGTTTTCAAAAGGCTTCCTCCTCAAGGTCGTTAAAACATGGTGATTGTTTGGTAAAGGGTTAAAATAACTTTGATGCAACTCCTCGCTGTGGTGCCGTATAAAAACATGATGTCTGTAAAATGAATACATAAACATGGGGCCTATAATTACCAATCATTCTAAACAGCATCCTTTCTGTAATTGTAACTTTTGAAAGCAATACAATTTTTGATTAGCTTACCTATTTGAGTCATGCTCCATGAAAAGAGGGTTTAATGCATCTGCAAAAAGTATCTACCAAGGTGAGCCTGTGTAGGCTGACCTGGGTCAATACTTTATGCTTTTGGTAGACTATTCGACCTCATAATTCAATTGGTTGTTTGACAACATGGATTTTATGAATACATAATTACATGTATGAAATGACATGCTTGGTATAATGAATTACTGAGATACATCAACCCTTTACAAAACATCAAAACTTTACGACTTTGCTTAATTGAAAGTATTTCAGACTACCATGATTAAAATTAATGTGACTCCAATATTGAGAATTGTTTCTAGAAGGGCAGAAAACATTCTGAGAAAAAGGAGAAAATGCTGGTTACCAGCATTTTCTCCTTTTTCTTTACCAAACAAAAAAAGTTTAGACTTGTCGAAACTGAAAGCGTTTGCAGAAGACAAATGGAATGAAGCTAAAATGACAATTTCTGTTAATGAAAGGATAGAAAACATTGTGCGAAAAGGAGAAAATGCTTGTCACAAGCATTTTTTTTCCTTTTCCTACAATGTTTTCAAAAGCCTTCTTTTTTATGGTTATTAAATTCCAGATTGTGTCGTATATAATTAAGCCAATCAGAAAAATGTTCCTATTAAGTTAAGACAAATGCACCCCATGTGGTATCAAACGCTCTGCTGTGGGCGTTCTTTCTACCAAAACTGTAAGTCAGGGAAGAGACATAACCCTGTCAAAAGTGTGTTGCGAGTTACCCAACTATCTGGAATGGGTTTTCCTTTTGATAGTACAACTAGCCCAAGTTTAACTCTTTACCAAACAACAATATTTTGGACTGGTCCAAATTGAAAGCATTTGCAGACAACAAATTAAATGTGGCTAAAATAATTGCATTTATTTCTGAAAGGTTAGAAAACATAGTGGGAAAAGGAGAAAATGCTAGCTTCTTTCTCAGGGTCGTTAAAAGTCCGAATTGTGTGGTAAAGGGTTAAAGCAAGTATCTCTAGTAAGAACAGACTATGGGAAACTGTCACAGTTTTCCAGTAAAGATGCAGACTAGAACAGAGCTATGACAATACCGCCTTGTTTTATTTGAAAGACAGCTGAGCAAAAAATTCTAAAGAATTTGAATTAGAATGCAATTCAGAATGGTAGGTGAAAATGGCCTCTATATAACGTGACTAGAAAGTGTGATCAAAACATTCCCATCTTGTGGATCTTCAAGATTTTTCCAAGACGTTGTTTAGCTGTGGCCTCGCCTTTCTTTGGCTTTTTTGCTGGGGGAGAAAAATAAGAGCATTTTTTTTTCAAGAAACTTCTAATTTTCTATAATGAAATTCAAATATGCCCAAATTCACTGCAACTGAAATAAAACATACTGTAAACCCTCTACCACACAATCCCAAGTTTTTACTACCTTGAGGAAGAGGCCTTTTGAAAAAATTGTGAGAATAGGAGAAAATGCTGGTAACCAGCATTTTCTCCTTTTCCCACAAGGTTTTCTACCCTTTCCAAGATAATTTTGCTACTTTATCCTCACTTTATTTGTTGCCTGGAAGAACTGTGAATTTGGATGAGTCTAAAATTTTGTCTTTTGGTAAAGAGTTAAATGAATGGAATATTTTCATTTGAAACGAAAGATATACAGTAAGATACGTATATTTCATTTGTCCAATTCTCTTAGTTAACCCTTTACCAAACAATCCCGGGTTTTCACGACCCTAGGAAAGAGGGCTTTTGAAAACATTGTGGGAAAAGGAGAAAATGCTGGTAACCAGCATTTTCTCCTTTTCCCACAATGTTTTCTGCTCTATCAGAGAGCTCGAGCCTGTTTGTTCCAAAGCTGAATTTGGCGTCTGAAAATGCTTTGAAATTGGACTAGTCTAAAATGTTGTCGTGTAGTAAAGAGTTAACTATGATAATAATGTGAAAACATGCATTAATTGTCAATATCAACAAAACTACATAAACTGTAGTTATTCACAGCTTCACAAGCAATTGTACAGCTATTACCAAAGTAGTTCCCATACTGCTAAAGGCTAAGTGTAACTCTTAGCTCAAAACCAATACTCTAGAGTATAGTTATGTGTTTCTATGCATCAGTCCAGGGCACTCACTTTTTACCAGTGTCTTTATATGGAATCAATATCAGGATTTTCTAATTACAAACCAATGCTCAACTTTTTACCAAACGACAAAATTTAAGACTTGTCCAAATTGAAAGCTTTTGCAGATGACAAAATGAAACTCAAAAATCGAAATTTGTGTTTGGAAGGTTAGAAAACATTGTGGGAAAAGAAGAAAATGCTGCAATGTTATCAAAAGGCTTTTTGCTCGTTAAAAGTCGGGATTGTGTGGTACTGGGTTAAACGACTTGTCACTCAACTACTGATTGATTGTATGGTGTTTAACACTGTTTAGAGCATTATTTCAGCTATATTGTGACAGCCAGTGCACCTATCCACTGATCCATACTTTCCTCGTACTTTTATCTGTGCTTCGCACTATGTTCTTCCCAAGCCACTGGCTGCTTTTCTTCATAATCATCATAGAAACAATGACCAGCAGTAAGAGACTAATAAATCCAGTCACAACGACTGTCATCAAGCTTTGGAAAGAAATTTGCTGCAGATTTGAACTAGCTACCCTCTGTTCTCAAGTCCTGTATGCTACTGACTCTGCTACCACTGAGCCATGGAGGACCCTGAATGGGAGCAATGAAAAGCACTTCTGTACTAGTTTCCAAGAGCATGCCTTTCTTTGCCAATACATTGAATTATTCCAAAATTCTTTGAACTATAACAAGTTGACAAACTTTGAACCATTCCAAAATCAAAGTTTTGGACTATGCCAAAATGAAAGCATCTGCAGAAGTTCTCTGATAGGATAAAAACATTTCTCCTTTTCCTACAATGTTTTCAAAAACCTTCTTCCACAGTGTCGTAAAAACACGAGTCTGTTTGGTAAAAGGTCAAATGTAGTATAAATGTTTATTTAATACCTTTAGCAGCAGCATCAAACCCTGAACTACCAGCTTTAATACCTGGGCGGAATGCTGATCCTGTAGTGAAAGGATATAATACATATGAGCCACATTCTATGAAAAGGAGTTTTAATCGTGAAGAAAGAAATGCACTATATAATTATTTAACTCTTTACCAAACAACAAAATTTTAGACTGGTCCAAATTAATAAAAGCATTTGCAGACAACAAAATAAAGGTGACTCAAAAATAGAACTTTGATTTGGGAAGGGGAAAAAACATTAAGGGAAAAGGAGAAAATGCTGGTTACCAGCATTTTCTCCTTTTCCCACAATGTTTTCAAAAGCTTTCTTTTTCAGGTTCATTAAAAGTTGGGATTCTGTGGTAAAGGGTTTAACTTCTAATAATCTAAAGAAGCACACATAACCTGCAGTAAGAAAACTTTGCTCAATTTCTGACCTTTCTCCTTGACAAAGGTCATTCACATGCCAGGTATCATTCTGTAAGTCCTGTAAATTTCATTTGTGAAAATTCACTTGTAAAGAAATTAACACAGTTTTCTTATGAACATGAAAGTTCACAGCGAATTCTCCGTAATGCAGTCGTCAGGTATTGATTTTATATGGGAAGAAGCTATGCTGTAAGGAAAGAGTGATCTCCCGTAACAGTTTTCAAAAGTTTATCAGATATGTCACTTTTCCTAGTGAACCGTTGAGTTCTAGGTCTGCTTTCACAAAAAAACTTAAAGACTCTTATTTTACTGAAATCTGCTAAGAGACTTATTTTACAACTGAAACTGAATTTATTATTCCAGGCGTATTCACTAACATTAACATACTTATGTAACATTCTCAAGTCCTGTGTTGACACAACCTTTCAGACTCAACCCAGCAATATAATGGACTTAAGTCTGTTAACTCTTTACCACACAATCCCGACTTTTAATAACCCTGATGAAGAAGCCTTTTGAAAGCATTGTGGGACAAGGAGAAAATGCTGGTAACCAGCATTTTCTCCTTTTCCCACAATGTTTTCTACCCTATCTAAGACAAATTCCATTATTTGAGTGCCATTTAAATTGTCGTCTGCAAATGCTTTCAATCTGGACCAGTCTAATTTTTCTTGTGTGGTAATCAGTTCACTGACTTTAATCCATTTATTTTGCTTAGTTGAGTCTGAATTGTAGTGTCAACTCAGGATTTGAGAACGTTAGTACAGTCTGTTAATGGTGTTGGCATGCGTCTCAACTCAGGATTTGAGAACGTTAGTACAGTCTGTTAATGGTGCTGGCATGTGTCTCAACTCAGGATTTGAGCACGTTCGTACAGTCTGTTAATGGTGCTGGCATGTGTCTCAACTCAGGATTTGAGCACGTTCGTACAGTCTGTTAATGGTGCTGGCATGTGTCTCAAATAACAAACTTAAGTCAGAGCCTGGAACCATTAGTAGATTTGGGTAAAATAAGAGACTTAAGTTTTTTCGTGAAACCGGGCCCTGGAGCTTTTCAAATGATAGCAGTCTGAAAGGAACAAATTTCATTGCTAAGTCTTTCATCAGTATTCAAAACAAAACTCAGTCAAACCAGAATTCAGAATCACGATCCAGGATTCAGCTCTGCAAAGGTACAGTGTTCTCAAAGAAAAAGCTAAATTGCATTTTGTAAAGTTTTTTTTACCCATTTACAAAAATCAAAAACAAATGATGGGGTTAGTCTTCTACAGAGCAGTAATCTTGTGGGAAAAGAAGAAAGCGCTGGTGACTAGCATTTTCTCCTTTTCTCTGTGTGTCCCCCCCCCCCATAAATCCTTCATTTAACCCTTTACCGCACAATCCCCAAATTTTAATGACCTTGAAAGAGATAACTTTTGAAAACATTGTGGGAAAACCAGAAAATGCTGGTTACCAGCATTTTCTCCTTTTCCCACAATATTTTCTACCATATCACAAACAGAAATCATCATCTGAGCCACATTTAATTTGTAGTCTGCAAAAGCTTCAATTTGGTCAAGTCCAAAATTTTATCATTTGATAAAGCGTTAAACATAGGATTATTTCATAAAGAGTTCATGTTGAGAATAGTGAATAGTTGTTTACCTGAATGTGTGGGTGACAGACATGATGTGGAGGGACCAGGGGACGGGTCATACTCTGATTTGGGTTTCTTCTTGTATGGACGTTTAATTTTCTATATAAGCAATGAAACCATGTATTAATCCTAAGTATCTTTGGATATCTAAAGCCATTTCATTCACTAATTTTTCCATCTTCAACATATGAGCCATGCTCTGTGAAAAGGGGGTTTAACACATTTGCAACGACTATTGACCAAGGTAAGCTGTCCAAAGTGAAGCATAGGTAGATGACAAATTCAATGTGCCTAGAATAATTTGATTCATCTTCAAAAGGATAGACAACATTTCTGGAAAAGGTGAAAATGCTGGTTACCAGCACTTTCTACTTTTCTCTTAATGTTTTCAAAAGCCTTTTTACAAAGGTTCATAAAACACAGATCATTTTCGTTGAAAGCAATTGCAGACGAGATATTACATGTTACTCAAAAAATGAAATTTGTCTTTCATAGGATAGAAAACATCATGGGGAAAAGGAGAAAATGCTGGTTACCAGCATTTTCTACGTTTCCCACAATGTTTTCAAAAGCCCTTTTTCCTAGGGTCACTAAAACTAGGGATTGTGTGGTAAAGAGTTAAACAGGTGAAACTATATTGGCATATTAAACTGACAAAAATATTTTCTGTATTACAACAAAAGATGGATAGAAAAGAAAATGAAAATAAACACCCTATTCATCATATATAACATAAAAACTTCAGTAAGTATCCTTTTGAAAATATACCAGAAACATCTTTCTCTGTATAATGATACAACAAGAGCACTGTATGCAGGTGCCAACACTCGGCTGCAGTAGCTTTTAGAAATAGATTGATTTGAAAGTTTTAAGGCAAAAAAGGGGCATAATTGTGTCACATATACTTCGATGATCACCTGCCGTACTGGTATGGGCTTCCCTTCTAATAGCTAACAAACTGGTTGGAGTTTGAAGTAAATATCTTCAGTAATGACAGAGATATTTTAAGACGTCAAAGTTTTTGAGAGACATAGACAATGATGCCTGAGCTATCACAATACCTCCAAGTTTTCTCAGAAAACCGAGCTAAAAATGAAACTACATACCGGAGCATTGGCAATTTTTGCAGCAGAAGCTTCAAGGCTGTTTTTGAGGCCTTCTTTTCTAGCACCGTCTCTATGAGATCTTTCTCCTAATGGCACATTTATGCTGACACGAGCTGAAAACATTGCAATACAGTTTCAAAACAAAAGTTATACAAAATTTTATTCCATTTTCTAGTTTGCAAGAAGACTCCATTGAGGCAGAGTGGTCTCTTATAGGAATATAGTGGTGCTTCACTGGAATTTACGGAAGTCTTAGATTGGAGAGAAAATAAACTAGACTGATGGCTGGTAAGAAACCCGCCATTACCGGTAATCCTTTACCAAACAATACTGTGTTTTAACTACCCTGATAAAGAAGTTTTTCAAAAACATGGTGGGAAAAGGAGAAAATGCTGGTACCCAGCATTTTCTCCTTTTCCCAAAATGTTTTCTATCTCTTCAGGGTCAGAAATCATCTTGCAAGTTCAATGAATTTGTTGTCTGCAAATGCTTTCAATTTGGTTCAGTCTAAAATTTTGTTGTTTGGTAAAGAGTTAATTGCATTGTCATTTGATCAGAAAAAAAAAAATTCAAGCTGCATAACCCCTGTAATAGTTGACCAATCAAACAGAAAAATTACAGGTGCAAAAATTCCCATGGTAGAAAGGCTGCCATTAACATTTCAGCCAAATTGTTTGAAAAGTCCTAACAGGTGAAGAATATACAAAACTGCATCTCTTGATGGACAACCTACAGGCCCCGGGCCCCAACTTTGTTGCAGAGGGCATAATGAACATTCTTATGGCGCAAAAAGATCTGGCTCTGTGTTTACAAACCATTCTTAAGGGTATTCTTAGTCTTAATCTCAAAGATTTTGTAAATTTAAAAAAGTAACACAACTTCTGATTGGCTAAACCAAATGGTTTAGCCAATCAGAAGTTGTTACTTTTAAAATTAAAAAATTCTGGAGAATAAGACATAGAACATTTTTAAGAATAGTTGGTGAATACAGGCCCTGGTTACAGCATCTGACAGGCTGGTTTGGTCAGATATATAACAAAGTATCAGACAGCGCAGACTATAGCTCTGACAATGCCAACAAAAGCACCTAAAAGCTTTCACCCAACTCAAGTTGCATTCTGTAAATACTTATGTTACAAAGTTTCTGCTATCACAAGTTCAACAAGAATGTCATGATGGTCTTACATTGCTTCATTTCCATATAAAATGCTTTGTAAAAGATATTTATAAGGACAAACAAACAATGCATCAATATATACTGACCTTTAGGGTTCCATGTTTCATCTTTACCAGGCTTACTGTGACCCTTCAGCATTTGTTCTTGCTCTTCTTCATCCATTTCCAGAGTTGGATACACTGTAATATGATATTCAAAATATACATGAACCAAGCGCTGGCAAAGGGGGGCTTTATTGCATCTCCATGATGCATAATACTAAGCAAGTCATCACATAATTATGGATCCCTAAAATCCATTTTGTCTAAAAACCATCTGAATACTGGGATAGAGTGATCTGTGGGCAGGCAGAAAATTTATCAAAAGCAAGCAGTTTTGACACAGGTCAGCCTGAAGGAAGTGTGCAGGCTGACCTTGGTCAATAATTGTTGCAGATACATTAAACCCCCTTTTCACAGAGCATGGCTCAACTAATTCATTGGGAATAATATTAGTTTGTTTGGCATGAGCCGTATGCTTTTTTCAACAATATTTCAATCATGTCAGTGCCAAAGCTCACTTACGAATGCCTATGCTGGGTTCCAAGTGTACCCTGCAGACTGTAGTTCTGCAGTGCTTTGCACTAGGACACTCCTACGTGAGCAGTGACAGCAGTGGAAATTGAACCAAGGTCCTTATTCACCAACCTGTCTTAAAAACATTCTTCGTCTTAGTCTCCAAAATTTTCTAAATTCAAAAGTAACAAAACTTCTGACTGGCTAAACCAAATGGTATTTGGTTTAGCCAATCAGAATTTTGTTACTTTTGAATTTAGAAAATTTTGGAGACTAAGACTATGATCGTTCTAAAGAATGGTTGGTGAATACCGGCCAAGGATTACTTAGAAATCCACTGCATCACTGAGGATGCAAGAAACAATAAAGGCTATACCTGTGCACCATCACCAGAATTACATAACATTCAAACTGGATGTGGGATACATAACAGCATTACAAAATACCAAAATAAAATGTGGGACAAGTAATGATCTGAAAATTACAACACTGAAACATTTAGTAGAAATCTTCGTATATATATGTAACTTAGAATATCAAAACTTGAAAAACTAGTTTTATAATTTTCCTTTGTCTGCTTTTTATTCTCACAAAAGATTTAATTTTTCTCCCCAGATGGGCAACATTTCACAGACTGTGCCACTACAATTTCAAAAGTATAGGTAGAGATGGCAAACTGCTTTAAATTACCAAATTCATCATCCTGGTAACATTTAGATAGCTGTTCTTCTTCATCTTCTATGGCTAGTGAACTTTTCTTCAATCCATGTTTACCCGTTTTAGAAAATAGCTGCATACTGCTCAGTCCGCCTCGACTCATGGATAGCATACCCTGTATCGCTTCACGCATGCTGGGTGATGGTGCCCGACTGGTTTAACAAATAGAAGTATAAAGTTTTGTAGATTTCTTTATTTCAATACATATTATCCTATATTAAATGTTACCCTGTTTTCTTGAGGAAAAAGCTTTTTGAGCACATTGTGGGAAAAGGTGAAAATGCTGATAGCCAGCTTTTTCTCCTTTTCTGACAATATTTTCCACTCTTTCATAGGCACAATTGCAATTTTTTCCCTCAATTGGACAGGTTTAAAACACTTCTTTCGAGTAAAGGTATGTTAAGTGATTTAAACTGAAATCTGCTGCCGAACATTTAACCCTTTACCATACAATACAGAGTTTAAACAACTCTGGAAAAAAAAAAGGCTTTTGAAAAACTTGTGGGAAAAGGAGAAGATGCTGATAAACAGCATTTTCTCCTTTTTCCATAATGTTTTCTACCCTATCAAATACAGAAATCATCATTTGAGCCACATTTAATTTGTGGCGTTTAAATGCTTTCAAAATTTTGTCATTTAGCGATGAGTTAATCACCTCAATTACCTCCTGAAACAGATTTGCAGTACAACACTTTGAAAACATCCTTGCATGTGCGAAAAGTTTCGACCCAGGTCAGCCTGTGCATTCCGCGCAGACTGACCTGGGCCGAAACTTTTTGCCATTTGTCAATTTTCTGTGTGTCAAGGGACCAGTCTACCTTATGATACAGTCGGTTGTTAGACAAAATGGTTTTTATTGATCAACAATTACATTATGACCTGCTTTGTATCATGCATCACGGAAATGCATTAAGCCCCTTTTGCCATAGCATGGCTCATATGTAATTAAGGTTCAATACATAATGAATTCAAAGTAAACATCAAAGTGAATATCCAGTGGCAAAGTGACAACAAGAGTACTGCATGCCGGTGTCAATGCTCGGCTGCAGTTGCTTGATTTTCAGAGAAAATTCTAATAGTATAAAATTTCTATGTTTTTGCACTACGACGCAGACGCCGATGCCAGCGCTACAACAACACCTCGATGTTTTCCATGAAAACAGCCGTGCAAAAAATGTTTTCAAAAGTCGTCTTCTGCAATAGAAATTAAGTTGTCTGCAGGGGACTGCCTAAACTGTTTACCACATTAACAAAATTTTAAACTTCTCCCAATTCAAAGTATTTGCAGAAGAAAAATTCAACATAGCTACAAAGAAGATTTCTTTCCTTGAAAAGGCAGAAAACATTGAGGGAAAATGAGAAATGCTGGTTACAAGCATTTTCTCATTTTCCAACAATGTTTCCAAAAGCCTACTTTCTCAAGGTCCTAAATATAGGGGTTGTGTGGTGAATGGTTGATGAAAAAGATCTGACCCTTATACTGTACGAAAACAGAGAATAAAACATAAAGACATAGAATTCATGGATCTGATCAACTCATTAGCAAACATTTGATAAATCAGAGTATTTATTAACAATCTTAAGGATTTAACCCTTTCCCACAAGATCCCAAGTTTTAATAACCCTACTAAGAAAGCCTTTGAAAACATTGCAGGGAACAGGAGAAAATGCTGGTAACCAGCATTTTCTCCTTTTTACCACAAAGTTTTCTACCCTTTCACAAGAAGTTTTCATCACTTGAGCCATATCAAATTTGTCATCTGCAAATACTTTCCATTTTGACTGGTCTATAATTTTGCTGTGTAGAAAGGAATTACACTAAAAATTTTTTTTTGTCCGGTAAAGAGTTAAGGCGCTTCAAATATGCTGTCTCTGAAGGTCACCAAAACATTCTGTATATTTAATGTAGGGATGTAAGTGACTTACTTAATATCATCATCCACAGAAAACGCTGTTTCTGTCCCATAACCACTGGCCTCTAAAATATCAGCAATACTTCCATTTAAACCTCCCCGAATCGTTGGAATATTTCTCCGAACCTCCTGTCCATCACCCGTATCCAGTCCAGGCTCAAGCTTACCCAAAGTCGATGGTGTGCTACTCAATGCGGACTGATTTATAATATCACTCAGTGTCAACTCACTCTTAATCTCCGTTTTCACTTTTCGATCATTAGCATTTTGAGTTAAGTCTTTGTTTTGAGACAGTTTATGAGAGAGAGGTGAGAGTAAGGTTGAGATGGGAGGAACTGGTGTCACTTTTTTCAAAGTAGATACAGATGGTAGAGAGGGAGGCATCAATGTTTGTGGTTTATTTGTGTAAGATTCTAATTTGCTAATCTGTGATGAAATGGGTGATTTTTCCATGGGCGTATCTGACTGCCCACTGTTCATGGTGTCTGTTGAATTAACTACAAATAAAGCATATGGTTTAAGTCTTTAACATGCAAAAAAAAATTCGGAATTGTCTAAAATCCATAGCATATGGCGGTGACAAATCAAATGTGGCATAAATGGTTGGATTTGTCTTTGAAAGGGTAGAAAGTATTGCAGTAAAACATGAAACTGCTACGTAACAGCATTTCCACCTATTTCCACAATGTTTCCAAAAGCTGTTTTCCTCAAGGTCATTAAACCTTTACCAGCTGACATACTTTTAGCCTTGTACAAATTAAAAGCATTTGCAGACAACAATTTTAATGTCTGCTAAAACGGTGCAATTTTTCTTTGATATGGTAGAAAACATTGTGGGAAAAAGGAGAAAATGCTGGTAACCAGCATTTTCTCCTTTTTCCCCACAATGTTTTCAAGAGGCTTCTTTATTAGGGGCATCAAAAGGTGGCATTGTGCAGTATAGGGTTAACACTCACAATTATGTAGTAAAGGGTTAACATCAGAAGTCTTGGAAATGAACCTCCTGAATGTCAGACTTACCCACTAAATTGCGAAACTAGATTCTAAATGTCTCAAAGGAGCACAATATTAACCCTTTACCACATAATCCCAAATTCTAAGGATCCAGAAAATAAAAGGCTTTTGAAAACATTGTGGGGAAAGAAGAAAGTGCTGTTAACTAGCATTTTTTTGCCTTTTCCCACAACGTTGTCTACCCCTTCAAACACAAATTTTACAATCTGATCCACAATGAATTTGTAGTCTACAAAAGTTTTTAATTTGGACAAGTCTAAACCTTTGCTGTTCGTTAAAAAGTTAAACAAATAACAAAATTTTAGTGAGTCTACAGAGGCAAAAGGATGTGACTTTCTTGTGCATCCTTATCATTGATAAAAAGAGAACATCGCATGCGGATGCCAACGCAGTTGCTTTATTTTCGGTGAAAATTGTAAGTAAAAAAGGGACATAAGTCTGTCAAGGAAACTTTTATGATTGTCTGCCCCTGTTGTTTTGATAGTTAACAACTTGTCCAAGTTTGAAGTAAATGTCTTCAGTAGTAAAAGAGATATTGTAAAATCTTGAAGGTTTTGCACGACGAAGACAACCATGCAGACGCAGATGACGACAGGGCTACAGCAATAACTGGATGTTTTCTTCGAAAACAGCTGAGCTTTTTCAAACCTTTCGACATACTGGAAAACTTTAAGGTTTTTTGCACAGATGGCAATGTCAGAGCTATAACAATACCTCAATGTTTTCTTAGGAAACAGTGGAGTTAAAAACTCATTATTAAATCAAGAGCAATGGAGCATCTGCCAAGACTTGCCTGCATTTACTTTTTCAGTAAAAATTCTAAATCAAAAAAGGGGCATAATTGTTTCTAACATATTTCAATGGTACCGAACTTCTGGTGAGGATTACCTTTCGATTGTTGACAACAAAACAGATTTTAAAGTTTTCCATAATGACGATGTCAAATTTTTCCCACAAAAAGGATTGATCTTGATAAAACACCTGAGCTTAAAATCAGATTAAGCTCAACAAAAAAAAAAAGAAAATGTGATTGTACTTAAAAAATCTACTGCAAAGATAAAATGCTTAAAAAAAAAAAAAAAAAATGTAAATTTGTGTTTTTTGTATCTTTTTTTGCCTAAAAATATTAGAATCAAAATACCTTAGCTTAAATGAAACCTTTAATTTGGTAACAGATAATTTGATTCTGTAAAAGAGGTGGAGCAAGAAAATAAAAATGCAAGAAGGAACAGTGATGAATGAATAGCTTACTTGAGAGTTTAAGTTTTAATTTAGGCTGATTAGACTGGTCTCCCTTCAATCTTTTAGCTTTAGAAGGGTTCTCATCCACTACAAGTCCCTCTTTGTCACTGTCTTCATTGTCACTGTGTACAAAAGGCTGGAATTCCCCTTTCTTTACTCTTTTGCCCTCACTGGAAAATGAAAAAAAAAAAAAATCCGTAAGTACTTACTTGTACAGAAACTATGGTGTCTTTCAATATACCCAATACTGCACAAACATATATATATAAATTCTAACCCTTTTATGATTCCACATTTTTGTAGCCCCACACAGATGGGCTTTGAAAATATTGTTTGAACAGAAGAAAATGCTGGTAACCAGCATTTTCTTCTTTTCCAAAAATATTTGCTACTCTTTCAAAGACTAATCACATTAAAAAAGCCACATTGGTCACCTGGAAATGCCTTGAATTGGACAAGTCTTGAATTCAGTGGTGTACTAAAGAGTGTTAAGTCCACCATTTGCAAACGACAAATTTAATGTGGCTCAAACTGTGAAAGTTGTCTTTGATAGGGTAGAAAAAATTGTGGGAAAAGGAGAAAATGCTGGTTACCAGAATTTTCGCTTTTTGCCACAATGTTTTCAACACACTTCTTCCTCAGGGTCGTTAAAACTCAGGATTATATGGCATAGAGTTAAGAAAGTCATTTGCCTTTCCTCAAAAGGTGTCTGCCTTGTGTTATTTGCAGTATTTCGAGCTTAGTCTAAATTCAGCATGTATAATACATGTACAAGGTACAGATGACTCTTTATCTGACGACAAAACCCAATCACTTGAACAACATCTAATATTTTGTTGTTTGGTAAAGACTCAACAGATGTACTATATATGATAAGCAATCTTAAGCCTTTATCACACAATCCAGAGTTTTAACGACCCTGAAGATGAAGAGCAACCAGCATTTTCTCCTTTTTCAACGGCATTTTCTAGCCAAATTAACTCTTTACCACATGACAAAATTTTAGACTAGTCCAAATTGAAAGCATTTGCAGACAACATAATGATTGTGACTGAAAATTTGAAATTTGTTCTTGAAAGGGTAGAAAATATTGTGGGAAAAGGAGAAAATGCTGGTTACCAGCATTTTCTCCTTTTCCAACAATGTTTTCAAAAGGCTTCTTTCTCAGGGTCGTTAAAAGTCAGGATTGTGTGGTAAAGGGTTAAAGACAGAAATCATCATTTGAGCTACATTCAATTTGTAATCTACAAATGTTTCAAGTTGGTGAAGTCCAGAATTCTGTCATTTGGCAACGAGATAAAGCGAGGTAATGGTAGAGAAAACAAGAATTGCCATAGAGCAAATAAATACCCTCAATCAGCACCTTGTCACTGAAGCAGCACAATCAGGGAACAGAAATGATTTTCAAAACAAAGTTCACCTGTGACCTTGACCTCTGACCCATGTGATCCAAAACTATAGGGTACCTACTTGGGTCATGAGCAACACTTGCACAAAGTTTCAGGGTCCCAGATCAAACGGCTTCTGAGTCAGAGCACAAAACGATTTTCAAACAAAGTTCACTTGTGACCTTGACCTTTGACTCATGTGACCAAAAAACAATAGGGCACCTCATTGGGTCATGAGCAACACTTGTATATAGTTTCAGGGTCCTAGGTCAAATGGCTTTTGAGCTAGAGCACTGAAACGAAAACATAGACGGATTGATGGACAGACGGACGGACAGAAGAACGGTAGGTTGGGGTTATAATAACATTATGTAATAAAAATACATTCTTACCTCACAATTTTTCCATTAGACACTTTCAATGTGAGCGACTTTTTTGATGCTGCCAGCTTGTCAGGAGATTCTAATTCCGTTGAGAGAGAAGATTCGTGGAATGCCCCTGCTTTAGGGTAACGCGACAGAGATGGTGTTGTATCTTCCTCTTCCTACAGGAAATATGGTGCACAATGCATGAATCTGTACTAAATCACAAGATACAGTCCTTTCAATATTCAATGAATTTGCACCTATGATGTGAGTTTCAAATAACTGAATTTGGCTTTTAACCCTTTACTGCACAATCTCGAGTTTTGAAGACCCAGAAGAAGAAGGCTTTTGAAATCATTCTGGGAAGAGGAGAAAATGCTGGTTACCACAATGCTTTGGAAAACATTGTGGGAAAAGGAGAAAATGCTGGTAACCAGCATTTCCTATTTTTCTCATAATGTTTTCTACTCTACAAAAGACACACCCCATCATTTCAGCCAGTTTTGTCTTCTGCAAATGCTTTCAATTTGGCTGAGTCAAAATTTTTGACGTTTGGTAAAGAGATACAGAATGAAAAACATTTCTGGAAAGATGGAAAAAGTTAGTTACCAGAATTTTTCCCTTTTCCCCGTATGTTTTTAAAAATGCCTACTCCCCCAGTGTTGTAAATTGCTTACTAGCAACAGTGTTTTCAAATGTAATCTGCTGCAATTTAAAAAAAAAAATGTCTTTAGTTGGAAATATGCTCAATATTTTTTTTCACATTTATCTATCCCTATAGCTAGTTAGTTAACTCTTCACCACAAAATCCTGACTTTTAACGACCCTGAAGAAAAACCCTTTTGAAAACATTGTGGGAAAAGGAGAAAATGCTGGTGACCAGCATTTTCTCCTTTTCCCACAATGTTTTCTACCCTTCACAAGGCAAATTTTAATTTTTGATTTGTCATCTGCAAGTGCTTTCAAGTGCTAAAATTTTGTCGTAAAGGGTTAAAACAAAGCCATGCTCTGGTGAAAGAGGGTTTAATGCATCTGCGTGATGCATTATACCTCGCAAGTCATCACATAATCATGGATCCATAAAATCCATTTTGTTCAACTACAGACCAAACCCATAGGTAGAATGGTTCTTTGACATGCAGAAAATTTAACAATAGCACAAAAGTTCAAGCCTGCATGTACTGCCCCGACGGACCAGGGTTTTTACTTTTTGCAGATGCATTAAAACCCCTTTTCACAGAGCATTGCTCAATTATAAGTGGTGCATGTACAAAGGTTACAGATAAAAACGATGTCGTGATTTTATCGTGTTTTCCTCATTTTTCTCTTAAACCTTTACTTCCAGTCTACAAGGAAATTTTTTAACAGAAACTTCAAGCTTTATAAATTGTACTTAGAAAATCATTGAAAATTATCATGGAAATAAAAAAAGATAAGAATCATTTATCTCACTTATCTTCTTAACCCTTTCCCATACAATCCCAACTTTTAACGACCCTGAAGAAGAAACCATTTGAAAACATTGTGGAAAAAGGAGAAAATGCTGGTAACCAGCATCTTCTCCTTTTCCTACAATGTTTTCTACTCTTCCCAAGACAAATTTCAATTTTTGAGTCACATTTATTTTGTCGTCTGCAAAAGCTTTCAAGTTGGACTGGTCTAATATTTTGTCGTTTGGTAAAGATTTAATAAATAATTTCAACAGCACTCTGCTATAACTGATATTCATTTTGCCCTTTTTGTATACTATGAAAACACTGGAATATTGCAGAACCAAGGTGTTTGCGCTGAACATATTTTCACAAGGGCAACGTCAGGTAAATACGCAGACTTTTTTCTGCTTCAGAAAGTCTTGCACCTCGAACAAAAGACAATGACTGAGGAGGATGGTTTACACACATTAAAATAGAGTTTACAGAAACAACATTCCAAGAAGTTTGCGTTTTTGCGTTTTTGACATGCAGAATGAAAGCCCGACGCAACATAATTCATACATTGCGTCTTCCTTGACGCAACATAAATCAGAACTAAAACAGAACATAAAAGATTGATTAAATTAATATATCTTATAAAACTGTCAAGTTTATAACTGCAGAATCATATCGAACTAGCTTTCTAACAATAAATTATTTGTTTCCAGTTTACACTGAATCGGTCTAAAACGTGACTTTTTATCTGTCTGACATCTGACATGGCTGTCATCTTGCCTATATTACTGTATTGAATCCGTATTTAAACATTTTGTCCATATTTTAGACCCAGCTTGGTCATGGTCACGGTCACCGACAAGCTGGAGTAATCAGGATGACAGACAACAGTTTCTAAGAGGTCATTGTTTTCAACTTTTACCTTTGAAAGTTTGATACCACAATGTCATACAAAACTTTTAGCATTATGCAACATCTCCATACTTGAAAAGGCAAACAACACGTGAGAAAAAAGATTAAAGACCATGACGCCTAAAATTTCTGAATGACCCCAAAATTCCAAACAGCGAGTCACAGATGACTCCCAAAATTTATGATCTAGCAGAAACACTGCAAAAAATGAATCCTAGAGTCTTCATAGTATACCTATAACAGACTATGAAAATGCCTTCAAAAGTTGGATCCAGAGACTGAAACTATGTATATCTATTGGAGGTGAATACTCTGAGGGAAAAAAATAAAAAAATTCAGTGAAACCTATGAAGAATCAAATTTTCGGTGATTAGGTGATTAGAAGCATTCATATTTGAACACTCCTCGTATCTTTTGTAATAACAGGGATAGTATAAAATGTCATGGAGCTTCCAACATGATGCAGACAATGCAAGGGCTATAAAAATACCTCGGACTTTCTTTGAAAACAGCCAAGCTAAAAAATAAAGATGCCAAAGACTTACTTCAAAATTATAAATGTTCTGTTTCTGTGCCATTTCCATCTCATGTAACTTATCCTGGGTATGTTTGTGGAGAATGTCAATGTCCTCCATCTGTTTTTCTGGTATTTTTTTCTTCTTCTTTCTCTTTCTGTCTCGCTTCACCTTGCTTGGACTGGGTTTCTGCATTGATGTTACGTATCACAGTGACATTATCATGATTCAGCAAAACAACAAAAATATTAATGTATTTTAACCCTTTACCACACATTCCCAAGTTTTCACAACTCTGATGAAAAAGGCTTGTGAAAACATAGTTGGTAACCAGCATTTTCTCCTTTTCCCACAATGTTTTCTGCCCTTCCCAAAACATATTTCATCTTTTCAGTCACATTTATTTTGTCGTCTCCAAATACTTTCAATTTGGACAAGTCTAAAATTTTGTCATGTGGTAAAGAGTTAACCCTTAAAATGCATGGCCAACCTACCACGCTTCGGCAATCTGTGTAAATCAATAGGTCTGGCAAAATAGCCAGCAATGTTTGACCCTGAGGAAAAAGGCTTCTAAACAGATTGTGACAGAAGAATAAAATACTGATATCCAGCATATTTTCCTTTCCCTGCATGGTTTTCTATCCTGTCACAGAACTTTGGCTGATATTGTACCAAGATAAGATTTGCCATCTGCAGATGCTTTTCAACTTTGAAGAGCCTCACCTGAACCCTTCACCACACAATCCCAACTTTTCATGACCCTGAGAAAGAGGCCTTTTGAAAACACTGTGGGAAAAGAAGAAAATGCTGGTAACCAGCATTTTCTCCTTTTCCCACATGTTTTCTAACCTATCAATGACAAATTTCATCCCTTGGGCCACCTTCACATGGGCTGCAAATGCTTCCAATTTGGACCAGTCTAGAATTATGTTGTTTGGTAAAGAGTTAATACTTTATAAAGTGTTAAATTGCCAAACGATAAGAATGTAATGGCCTTTTATTGGTCCAACAGATTTTCAAAAATGGCATGATTTCTTAAAGTCCCAATAAAGTCCAAAATTTGAATTTTTTTATGCTTGAAAAAAGGCATGAATCTGTTAGATTTACTCTTATTTTGTCGCCAAGGGGATAGAGGCGTTCATAGCAGCATCGGTTCATGTCACAGAACCATACAAAAATCCTAATTTTTTTTAATCAATTCTCCCAACTGACGTTACCACGCACTATTCGGAATCATTCTGGTGTCCTATTTGTAGACACCATGTGACCGATGACGTATTACACAAACGATGTGCTTTCTCTCCTTAGAAAACGTTGCGAAACTTCGGTAAGTCTTTAATTTTCGTTAAATTACCTGCGCTCATCGTATCTAATTTATTTGTATGCATTTGATTGGTAAATCGGAGTTGTGTTATATTTATTTCGATCATGATATGCCTATTTCTTCTTGTCAAGAGTCGTCCAAACATCGAATGACATCTCGGCCTATAACACTTTCGGCCTATTACAATTTCGACTAGTAAGAAATTCGGCGCATACAAAATCGAATGTCTACACAAGGTATAAAGGTTTGTAATATGAGCCATGAGGAATAAGTCAAACAAAATGCGGACGTTTTATAACGAAGATCAGACTTTATATTATGTGCGATCTGATCTTGATCTTCTAGGTAATGAAAAAGTTAAGAATTTTGTGTGGGGGGGGGGGGTTCGGGTCTGTAATTACTAGCGAATTTTGACCTGAGTTTAGCATCAGGTGGTGGACGTTTTATATCAAAGGTCAGACTTCTTACTAGGTGCAATCTGATCTCGATCTATGCTGTCAACAAAGAATATTTCTCAACTTTCAAGAGTTTAGTAAAACACATTGCTTATTGATATTTTTACTGCTAGTTTTTGAAGACAGAGTTGATGTTACTTCATCAATCAAGTTATTGCATGCAGATGAACCATACTTTTAAAAATTATAGATACATATTCCAAAGCTGATAAATACATGTACTTCAAGTTGTTGGAGTGCAAGACAATTGAAGACAAAAGTAGAAGTTTACTAGTACTCAAGTAATATTTATCTACCACATTGTGATTAAGAAAAATAATTTTTTATGTCATTTTTTACTGATCTCTTTTCTTTCCAACCTAAAAACAGTGTATTTTTTTAGGGTGTGATACAGAGAGACCAAGATGTTTGTTAACCGCCAAATAGATATCCCAGTCTGGTGTTATATCTCTGCTGTACGACAATTTTTTTTTCACAGATTTTAGCACAGTCCATGTCAACAGGTATCTGAATGATATTTAGATCTACATCTATTACACATTAATGTTAGAACTTTGAAGTCTATTACCGGTATATTTCAAGCTTAGAAAGGATCAGCTTCTGAAGGGATAATTGATCAAATACAACTTTTTTACACCCTTGCCATAAATTTTTGAAAGGAGCAATTGTTTGCTACAAGCAACTGCTCCTTTCTCACATTCCTCCATTTAGTTGATTTTTTTTTTGTGTGTGTGAACATTCCCCAGTTGTCGGTTGTTTAACACCATTTTCAACATTATTTCAGTTTTATCACGGCAGCCAGTGCACCTGTCCATGCTTATCAAGAGTTTCTGTTTCTAGTACTTTGCATAATTTCCCACTGGCTGCTTTTCCACGTAATCATTGTCAATACAATGATTAACATTGAGAGAGGAATGTATCCTGTTGCAATGACTATCATCAGTCCTGGGAAAGAAATTGGCTGAGCTAGGGATTTGAAGCAGCAATCCCCCAATCTCAAGCCCTGTATGCGACTAGCTGCACCACTAGGGCTTTGCAGTAGTATTTCGTAAAAGTAATGTACTCTTGAGAGAGAAAAAGGCATGCCTTGGGGCTAAAACAAATTAAAGTCCAACTTTTAGTAAGCAAGCACAAAAGGTACACTCAAAAGCTGCTTTGTATTAAGCCAGCACCAAAGAGACTCTCAAATTGTGGGGTTTTTTTTTACCTTGAAAAAGAAGGCTTTTGAAACATAATGAAAAAAGGTGAAAACCAACATTTTCTATTTCCAAAAGTGATTTTAGCTTTTTAAACAAGTTCGGTCATTTGAGCCACGTTCAATTTGTTGTCTACAAATGCTTTCAATTTGGACAAGTTAGAAATTTTATCAGCTTGAAAAGAATTAGTATAAAGGTGGCCACAAGGGCAGGGTTTACTGTATAAAGAAATGAGCATATCTTGTAAAATAGTTCTAGAGATACAATCTGAGACTAGTAGATTAAAAATACATGTGTTTTTCAATCTAAATTTACTTGATTGATTGAATGGTGTTTAATGCGGCATTCAACATTATATCAGTCATTTCATTGCCTCAGTTTGCTTATTCATGTATACCCTGGGTTTTAATATATGGCTCTGTAGTGTCATGCCCAAGAACACTCTTATGAAAAACCCATTGCTTCCAGTGAGGCTCAAAGCTCGGACCTCCAGGTTATGAGTGCTACACTTTACCACTGAGCCAGGGAGACCTTAAATAAATTTGTATTTCAGACTCAAAATGCGAATACAGTCTCAATGGCAGTGTAAGATACAAGGACATAGTTGTTAAATGGCCTCTTTAGGATTTCATTTAACTCTGCCAAACAACAAAGTTTTGGACTAGTCCAAATTCAAAGTATTTGCAGCCAAAAATTTAACTGTGGCTCAAATGATGGAATTTGTATTTAATAGGGTAGAAAACATAGTGTGGAATCAAGAAAATGCTGGTTACCTGCATTTTCTCCTTTTCTCATAATGTTTTCAAAACACCTGGAGATGCATTAAGCCCCCTTTTGCCAGAGTGTGGCCCATACATACTTTGCATTATTTAACTCTTTACCAAAAGACAAAATTTTAGATTGAACCAAACTGAAAGCATTAATTTTGCAGACGACAAATTAAGTGTTGCTAAACTGATGATTTCTCTTTTTGATAGGGTAGTAAACATTGTGGGAAAAGGAGAAAATGCTGGTTACCAGCATTTTCTCCTTTTCCCACAATGTTTTCAAAAGCCTTTTCTTTCAGGGTTGTTAAAAGTCGGGATTGTGTGGTAAAGAGTTAAAAAGAAATTTATATTCTTGTCATTTCAGTGTCTCATTTTGAACAGAGTGACGTGACATTTGAACAGTGTGGACAGGGAAAAAATCACTCTCAGTTTATAGACAGATATGGACAATATTAGTGCATCTACTAACTTAACAGTATACCAGTAACATCGGAATGGACTTCTGCAGTGATTGGTGATCGTAATATTAGAAATTTTGGATCAAAATTGTGGATTTTGGAGGTTTCTTTTGGAGCTCAGTCAAGGACTTGAGAACAGGGGGTCAGTGGTTTGATTCCTGGCTTTTCCAATTTCTTAGAATTGATGATATTCATTGTGACATGTGGGAAAGCAGCCAGTGGCTTGGAAAGATTATTGTGTGAGGTACTTTAAAAAGGGTTTTTGTCGGTTTAACCCTTTACTAAACAATCTTGAGTTTTCACGACCCTAGAGATGAAGACTTTCGAAAACATTGTTGAAATTCTCTGGTTACCAGCACTTTTTTTCATTTTCCCATATTTTCTACCCTTCCAAAAACAAATTTCAATACTTGGGTCCCATTTATCATCTGCAAATACTTTCAAGTCTAAAATTTTGTTGTTTGTCAAGAGTTAAAAACTATGTGCAGAAATGGGTTAACCGTTTACCAGATGACAGATTTTGGACAAGTCCAAATTGGAAGTGTTTTTTGACAACTACTGTAATTCAGTGTGGCGTAAAGGATTAGATTTGTCTTTGAAATGGTAGAAATCATTGAGGGAATAGAAGAAAATGCTGGTTACTAACATTTTCTCCTTCACCCACGAAGTTTCTAAAGCTATCTCCCTGGGGGTCATTAAAAGACGAGATTGTTTGCTAAAGGACCATTGTATACTTGATTTAAAAGCTTGAAAATATGTAGATAGTGAAAACAATTGCAGTTTGCTCAAATGTACTTTTTATTGGTCTCGAACTTTGTAAGATATGGTTTTGTTTTAAAATTCATAAACATAAATTAAAACTGTAACCCTTTACCAAATGACAAAATTTTATGCTAGTCCATATTGAAAGCATTTGCAGTTGACAAAATAAATGTGACTCAAAAGTTAAGATTCTATTTGGGAAGGGAAGAAAACACTGTGGGAAAAGGAGAAAATGCTGGTTACCAGCATTTTCTCCTTTTCCTACAATGTTTTCAAAGGGCTTCTCTCTCAGGGCTGTTAAAAGCCGTGAGTGTGTGGTAAAGGCTTAAACTGGAAATAGAGTTTAGTATCTTTCAATAATTTTCCTTTTAGTAATAAAAAACAATGGTCACAAAAATATCACACTCAACTCTTTACCACACAATCCCTGGTTTTAATGACCCCTGAAGAAGAGGGCTTTTGAAAACATTGTGGGAAAAGGAGAAAATGCTGGTAACCAGCATTTTCTCCTTTTCCCACAATGTTTTCTATCCTTCCCAAAACAAATTTCAATTTTTCAATCATATTTATTTTGTCGTCTGCAAGTGCCTTCAATTTGGACCAGTCTAAAATTTTGTCGTTTGGTAAAGAGTTAATCATATTGGTAATCTTAATTCAATATTCTTCATGACTGTTGTAAAAACTTAATACTGGCTATCTGTATCTTGGGTAAAAATACTGTTCACGTAAAACTTTCCATCATAGAGCACCTAAGGTAGGAAGAGAAACAGAAACAAGTAAATGTATTTGACTGATATATGTCACAATGCAATAAATCTATTTTCAACAGCATTTCAACTGTATAGCAGTAGCTGTACACTTACTCATGTTCAGTGGGTCAATAACTGATATCCCTTTACCACACAGTCCCGACTTTTAACGACCCTGAGAAAGAAGCCTTTTGAAAACATTGTGGGAAAAGGAGGAAATGGTGGTAACCAGCATTTTCTCCTTTTCCCACAGTGTTTTCTACCCTTCCCAAAACAAATTTCAATTTTTCAGTCACATTTATTTTGTTGTCTGCAACTGCTTTCAATTTTGACCAGTCTGTTTTGTTGTTTGGTAAAGAGATATTACTGGCAATAAAGCTGGGGGAGGTTACTTTTTGTAGGAAACTACCTATCAAGCTCCAGCTACAGTTGAATTATGAACACATGTTTTACAAATCATATCAACCAAAAGGCCATGGTGGGCTTGCAAGCATCTTCACATCCTTGTTTATTAACCCTTAACCACACAATTCCGGGTTTAAACGAACCTATGGAAGATGCCTTCTGAAAACATTCCGGGAAAAGGAGAAAATGCTCGTTACCAGCATTTTCTCCTTTTCCCACTGTCTTTTCTACCCTACCAGAAACAAATTTAAATTTTGAGTCACATTTATTTTGTTGTCTGTAAATGCTTTTAATTTGGACCAATCTAAAATAGTGCTGTGTGGTAAAGAGTTAAGTGTCATTGCAACTGGATTTGATCCTGTCAAACTCCTGAACATGATTTGGGTTTGCTCATGGGGGAAACAGCCAGTGAATTTTAGAGAATTTGCTGAGAATTACTAGTATATGAAATAGAGGTAAAAGGCACATTATTAAATTTAAACCTTTTTCAAACAATCCAAGTTTTAACAACTCTAGTAAGACAGCCTCTCCAAATATTGTGGGATAAAGAGAAAATTTTGGTACAATATAGCCTGTAGAAAAAGCAGAAAATATTGGTAGCCTGCATTTTTTTCTTTTTTCCCCCACACTGTTTTCTACCCTTCCAGAGAGACATTTATTGTGTTGAGTTATATGTACTTTTTCATCTGCAAATAGTTTCAATTTAGACGAGACTAAAATGTTCTTCTCTTGTAAAGATTGGGTGTTTATTTGTTGGAGCATTTTGCACCACTTTAAACATTATTTCAGATTTTTATTCATGTCAGTGTGACAACTCATTACTGTCTTTTCTGTATTTCACCAGCACAAAGCTGGGGCTCTGCAATGTCTTGCCTAAGGACATTCCTTAACCCTTAAAGCCCTGGATTGATTGATTCTATGGTGTTTAATGTCATTTTCAACATTATTTCAGTTATATCGTGGCGGCCAGTGCACCTATCCATGCTTTCCTAGCGTTTCTTTTAGCAGTGCTTCGCACAGTATTCTTTCCAAGCCACTGGCTGCTTTTCCCACATAGCCATTGTCAAAACAAAGGTCAGCGTTGAGAGAGGAAAGAAATTGGCCGAGCCAGGGTTTGAACCAGCGACCTCCTGTTCTCAAGTCCCTTACGCTACAGACTGAGCTACAGGGTGCAGCTTAAAGCCCTGGAACCAACTTAAGTTGTTTTTGCAGACAAAAGTTGTTTTTGCAGACAGTGTAGATAAAGATCAGACTGCACATAATATGTAGTCTGATTTTAGATCTATACTGTCTGCTACTATGAAACAAGTTTTGTCAAAATAAAGCAAGACGACTACCATTTTCTTACTTTCCAACCCTTTACCAGTTGGTAAAATTTTAGTTCAATTGTTCAAACTGGAAACAATTGCAGATGAAAAATTGGACATATTAGCTCAAATGAAAAGATTTGCTTCAAGAAGAATAGTATTATGGAGGAAAAAATACAGGTAACCAGCAATTCTGCTATTTCCATAATGTTTCAAAAGTATTTTTCTTTGTTAAAGTGATTAAATAGTGCGTTACATAATAACTTGGATGTTTTGGTTAACCCTTTACCTGACAATCCCAACTTTTAAAGACCCTGGGAAAGAAGCCTTTTGAAAACATTGTGGGAAAAGGAGAAAATGCTGGTAACCAGCATTTTCTCCCTTTCCCACAATGTTTTCTACCTTTCCCAAAACAAATTTCTGCAAATGCTTTCATTTTGGAAATGTCCAAAATATTGTTGTTTGGTAAAGAGTTAAGGGTTGAGGGAAAGCAGTAGCTTCTAACATTGCTCTGTATGTATGAATATATTTTTTCATTTTTTGTCCACAAATTCTTCTTGTAAGACTGTTGTGATGTACATGTATTTAAAATAATAAAATAATATTACATTATATTGCCTTGATTGTTGCATAAAACATATCTGTCTTTGTAAGAGCTGTGATCTGAACCAGCCAGTTTTATATCGTAGTACTGAAGGCCAAGTATTCACATGCTACATATTCTTCAGCAACACCACAGAATATGTCTTTGGAAATCTGATTATTCTGCTGTATATCTGAAAAATAAAAAAAAGACGCATTCTCTTTTTTAATTTATCTAAATCTGAAACTGTAAAAAAAACAAAGACAGCAGTATAGTAATAGGTGTAGGTTTACTCCAACTTCATTCCATTTGATAACAGAATTGATTGCAGCATTTGTCCAGCATGTGGTTGAACTTAAATAATGTTGAAAACTGTACATGTATGAAGTCATAACTGTACAAATACAGCTTTTAACAAACCTGTTTCGAAACAGCATTGGTAATTACTTATCATTTGTAGGGAAGAAAACATGTGTTCCATCTTCCACAATGTTACTTTTCCATATGGATCAAAATTGACTGCTGCTGCATTTCCAACCTTTCACTAATTTTCTTTACATGTTCTTTACTCTAGTATGGCATATGTCTCAAAGCCCGAATAGTAGCAAAAAATACACAAAAAGTAGGTCAGCAGTTGCTATGCTGCTCTATCTTTTGTTAACTTTTTACTTGATTTCAATTTTTTTTTTTTTTGCCATTGACTTACACTTGGATCAACTGTACAACAACAGATTATCATCTTCCCAACAATTTCGTACTTTCAAAAGGTGTGACTAAAATCAAAATGCATTTTAACACCCACTTTGTTTACTTTTGGTGGCTGCTGGGCCTTTAAACAGTAGCACATACAATCATGGGTATGGGCTATACATCAAACAAATGAATGTAGTTTTTAGCCTTTCAATTTCTGACAATCATTCTGTTTACATGTATGATACATGTAAATTCTAGAACAGTGTAATGCAGTATCTTTTACTCAATAATCAGCACTTTTGCAAATGAAGCCCAGTTTGATTGACTGAGTGATACATACATGTAGCTTTCAACATTATATCAGTCATACCATTTTGATAGATCGTTAATTCATATGTTTCCTGAGTTTTAACAATATCTGAAGTAACTTGCCCATGGACATCCCAACAAAACCCAGTGAGAATTGAATCTGAGTCATGGATTACTTATATTATGCATTTACCACTGAGACATGAAATAATCCTTGAGCCCTTTACATCTGTTCAGTTGAATAAAACTTGTGGCATTACTAGTATCACAAGGGTCAGCTCAAGTAATAGAGGAGAACTGTGAAGCCCTAAGTGACAAAACAAAATTCAGTCGCATAAGCACAGTAGTAGCTTAGTCAGCGGTCTACCGGTATTTTGTCCAACAGCATATTTTCAAGAATTCTGCTCCATTTTCATCCTGGCCTATAATAAGGGTTTCATTCAAGATCTAGCAAAATGAGACAGCAAAAACTTCTTGCAGTATACCAGTAATCTTGAATCTACACTGCTTCTTTAAAGGTATAGCCCATGTGGTGGGTTGAGGTGAATCCCTGAAACTGCAATACATTGTTTTGAATTTTCATTACTTTACCAGTCATGTAAATTTTGTGAATTTGGCTATTGAAAATAAAATTTGTTTTATCTGATTGAGACACATGTACCTGAAAAGTGGTCGCCAGATTCTGAATCTACTGGAATGGAATCACAATCATGACAGAGTTAGAAACCAAGGCTCATCTGCATCTGCACAGTCAGTATAATTCAGTATGTGTATCATCATGTAGGAGGATCCATTCACATTGGCCAGAGATGTGTAAAGTAATTATCTCCATACTCTGGAATATCATTTACATATCATTTAACATTCTGTGCTAGAAATTTAATGGTGTTTTACTCTGCTTTCAACAGTATTTCAGTCATATCATGGCAGCATCACACAAATTCATGTATTTCCTGGGATTCACCAGTACTAGGCTAGGGCTCTGAAGTGTCTTGCCCAAAGACACTCCCATGAAAAAACCAGCAGATCGAACCCCAGACCTAATGATGTGCAAATTCATCTTTTACTCTTTACCAAACGACAAAAATTTAGACTTGTCAAAATTGAAAGCATTTGCAGACGACAATTTAATGTGGGCCAAACGATAGAATATGTCTTTGATTGGGGAGAAAATATTGTGGGAAAAGGTGAAAATGCTGGTTACCAACATTTTCTCCTTTTCCTACAGTGTTTTCAAAAGGCTTATTTCTCAGGGTCGTAAAATCTCGAGATTGTGTAGTAAAGGGTTAACATACAATCCAGTGCTGTAATGACCCAGAGGCATAAACCTTTTCAGAACATTGTAGGAAAAGGAGAAAATGATGCTGCTGGTGACTAGTATTTACCTTTAATTCAACAATTGTTTCTCCTGTTTCAAATACAGATCATGTAGATCCAATACAAGCTATGTCGTCTGCAAATGGCTTCAATCTAGACAAGTCCAAAATTTTGTCATCTGCTAAAAAAAAAAAAACACCAAGATTCCATTGATATGTGCACTGACCAGATTAGGGAAAGATAATTGGGTTCTACGTTCAAATTTGTGTCACCCAAGAAATTCAGCCAATTTTTTTTAAAAAATGGTGCAGATTTAATTCAACACATTGAGTTTCAATTGCATTTCTAAAGTGTTATACACCCCCCCCCCCCCTCCCCCCCCCAAATACTTAGCCTTGTCCAACACTAAGGCATTTGCGGAAAAACAAATATTTCTCAAATAATGAAATTTGTCTGTGATACAAGAAAAATATTGTGGAAATAGGAGAAAATGTCGGCTACCAACTTTTTCTCATATTTCCACCATGTTTTCAAAAGCATTTTTTCAACATCGTAAAAACTAGGGATTGCTAGGTAAATGGCCAATCTCCGAATAAATATGCGTCGCGTATATCCGAGGTTCAGATTACATTCATGCAAATTTAATCATTATCTGCATTCTCTGCGAAGAAAATGGGTCAATCGGGTGCTGCGCAAAAATGAAAGATCACTTTCATCTCACAGGTGCCCGGCGAGCGACAGTATAATTCATGTATTACACACTAAGTAATAGCAAATTAGTGTGTAATATATGAATCATACTGTCGCTCGCCGTTCACCTGTGTTTCATCTTACTAGCCGATATTCATTAATCAGAAAGTACTTACGTATCCTGATCCAACAGTAAATGCGGAAATCAATACAGATATAGCGATAAATCTGTTTTTAACACAATAAATATAAGATGAACGTAAGGCGACTTACTGATTCGAGAATGCGAACTGAAATCCGCATCAGTTTTCAGACAGTTCGCTCATTCTGTATGTTTACACGAGCTTCTTGTTCAAAACAAAAGAAACAAATCCTAAAATACACGCCCGTTTGTTCTTTCTGTGTCGCTCTTCGGCAAAATCGGTAAACGAACTTGGTTTTCTGTCGAATATGATTCTCACGACCGTCACACCGTCCTCCATTTTGTTTTTCGTTTACCTTAGCTCCAAGGTATCACGTGGTGTAACTACGTCATCGTTATTGATGTAAACAAAAGTTAGAGATACCTGGTAGTATTTCTTGTAGTTTTGAAAGTAATTCTTTTGCCAGCGAATGGAACTTTGACCAATCGCACATTTGGAGAGTGTCATCGTTATATTAATTTACATAGTTTTAAATGGTATGATTAAAATTTAACTTCATTTTTCACCCCGCATTGTTTACATTTGGACTTTATTGGGACTTTAAATTAACTGAACAAGTCACGCTATTGCAGCCTTGTTCTGAGTAGAATTGATTGATTGATTGATTGATTGAATGGTGTTTTACGCTGCTTTCAACATTATTTCAGTCATATCACAGTGACAGCTCACATATTCATGTATTTTGTGGGTTCCACAAGTACTAGGCTAGGGCTCTAAAGTGTCTTGCCCAAGGACACTCCTGCAAAAAAACCCAATGGATCCAGAGGGGCTGTTCTGAGTAGAAACAAAAGATCTGAAAAAGGACAAGCCAAGGATTTTCTTAAGCCAAAATGGCAGGAAAATACAACTTAAGTTTTAGGGAAGATGTTTCAAAATTTTTCATTTGTTACAGTTTTGTTGCCGTGGCAACAAGAGTTCTTCAGTAAAGTGAATTCATGGGAAAATTCTGTAAATGACATTAGTAGCATTTTAATAGAGTTTTGTTAAAATTTTTCTGTTAGTTTTATAATGCTACTACCAAAATAAGGTTGATGCAGGGACAAGCACACATGAAAAGAGACAAAATGGAACTGAACCATAAAACAGGCTAGCTGGCCTTTGGGCAGCAGAGATAAAATCAGTGAGAAAGAGCAGGAATAATAATGAACATTCAGGAAAAAGATTTAATCCTTTACCATACAATCTCGCATTTCAAAAATCATAAGGAAGATGCCTTTTGAAAACATTAAGTGAAAAGGAGAAAATGCTAGTTATCAGCATTTTCTCTTTTCCTACAATGTATTTCTATATTTCTTTGTTTTCTTTCAATGAAGAATTTCGTGTTTTCAGTAAAATTTCTTTTCTAAGCTGTCAAGAACAAATTCAAGCATTTGGACTGAAGCATCTGACTTTTAACAATCCTGAAGGAGAAGCCTTTTGAAAACACTGTGGGAAAAGGACAAAATACTGGTAACCAGCACTTTCCCTTTTCCCATAATGTTTTATACCTTCATGTTTTAAGTAGCATTTATCCTCTGCACATGCTTTCAATTTTGAAAAGGCTAAAATTTTGTCATCTGGTAAATGGTTCAAAGGCAATGGGTAAACCTGTTTGATCCGATCTGATATATATCAAACAGGTTTATATCCTTTTTACAGAGCGTGGCTCATATATACAGACTAGTAACTTACTAGTATATCTTCACATGCTTTGACTTCTTTCGTAAGTTCTTTCAACAGTTGTCCATACTGGATGTATTCCGGCACATCATGTTTCGCTGATCTTGAAAACTAAGGAAAAATAAATACATGCTTATACAGTTTGACAATGAAATAAAATGAAGCTTTTTCAAGTTTGTGAAAATCTTTATCCTCAAAGGACAATATAATTCTTATTCAAATTAACCATTTTCTTTATCTTGTGGTTCATTACATGTTGTTCAGATTAGTTGATTGCATCTGTTTTATGCTGTTTTCAATATTTTTTTAGTCATCGTAATTGTGACAGTTCACAAATTCATGTGTGTCATTGGCTTCATTAGCAATTAACCCTTTACCACACAATAAAACCTTAGACTGGTCTAAATTGAAGGCATTTGTAGACGACAATCAAATATTGCTCAAATGGTCAAATTTGTCTGTGATAGGAATAGATACTGGTTAACAGCATTTTCCTCCTTTTCCCAGAATGTCTTTAAAAGCTGTTTAACCCAGGGTCGTTGAAAGTAGGGATTGCTTGGTAAAGGCTTAACCAGGGCTCTGAAGTGTCTAGCCAATGGACACTCCAATAAATATATCTATCAGAGTTTGATGGAAGTGAACATTACCTAGGGCCTCAAGATTAACATTCATAAAATTTTACCACTAAGCCATGCAGGACCATCTTCACTAGCCAAGGGTGATGATCACATCACTATGTTGTGCTATCACCCTTGGCTGATAGAGTAGATTTGTAATCTCCATGATACCCTGCCATATGGGTTTGAAAAGCTGTCACCCCTAGAATGACATCATTTAAACCAGTCAAACGTTGTATAGATAATCCTCTCAGCAAACTTCAGACACAAGTTTTGACATTCCATCATCTGGTGTTGGAATGTAGCCTAAAACTTCATTTAACTGATTTTTTATAGTCAATATTGAAGCAGATATTGAATCTTTTATATTTTTTGTGTAATGATTCCCAGCATATCCAACAATGCTCTCCATTTATCCAATTTTTATAGTTATGTTTTGCTGCTGATGGATAGCAATGTAACATGCTATTATATTGGTGCTTTCAGAACAGATTGCAACCAATAATTACTTGTACTCTTGGATGACAAATTTCAACTCAATCAACCAAGGCTGAATAGAGCAACATAGTTTTGTCATCCTTGGCTAGCAAAGATGTGCCGGACCACATGCTGTTCAGTGAACATGCAAATTCAACCTATGCTTAACTCTTTACCACACAATCCTGACTTTTGACGACCCTGAGAAAGAAGCGTTAGGAAAACACTGTGGGAAAAGGAGAAAATGCTGATAACCAGCATTTTCTCCTTTTCCCACAATATTTTCTAACCTTTCAGAAACAAATGCAATCATTTTAGCCACATTTAATTTGTCGTCTGCAAATGCTTTCAATTTGGACCAGTCCGAAATATTGTCGTTCGGTAAAGAGTTAACTGCCTTGCACATACGTATATACGTTAAAATATGGGTAATAAATTCATCCGCTCCGAAAAAAGCTTCTCCATAATTCAGAATTGCATAACTTAGCAACATTTAATAGCAAATTCAAATGTTTTTGTTGAGTGTAAAGATCAGACTATAAAACCAATGACAAAACCTTGCTAAAATGGCCTTTGAGCTTAATTACTCAAATATTGCATGTTGTCCAACCAATAGAAAGGTTTCATTTAAATATTGTTTCTTTCTTTACCCTTAACCCTCAACCAGACAACACAATTTCAGACTTGTCCAAATTGAAAGCATTTGCAGTTGAAATATTAAATATGGCTCAAGTGATGAAACTTGTCTTTTAAAAGTTAAAGAACACTGTGGGAAAAGGAGAAAATAATAGTTACCAGCATTTTCTCCTTTTCCCACAATGCTTTCAAAAGGCTTCATTCTCAGAGTCATTAAAATGTGGGATTGTTTGGTAAAGGATTAACAAGTAATCCAGGGTTTAATTATTTTGAGAAGACAGACTTTTGAAAAATAAATGTGGGAAAAGGAGAATTTGCTGGTGACCAGCATTTTCTCCTTTTTCCACTATGTTTCCTGTGCATTCAAAACCAGATGTCATCATTTCAGCAACATTCAATTCCCTGCCTGACAATGCTTTCAGTTAGAACAAATCTAAAATTTTGTTGTTTGGAAAAGAGTAAAAAGATTTCTGCAAATGTTTTCTTAATAAATTACCATCAAATATATCAATCTGCAGATGAATTTTATAGTACCAGATTGTCTTTGAAAACACTAGCAAAAGCAAACAATGCCCATTTTAAATGAATTCTCCTTTTACACCACTGTTCACACATGTATTTGTCTATCCCTTTATTGATTCATTTGATTATCTTATCCATGTTTTACAATGCTGTCATGAAAGTTGTTTATTTTTTTTTAATAGTTAAAGCTCATCAAACCAGTATATGTTAGAATTTATACAGCCAGATATAGAAGAAATTAGTTCAGTATACAAAATAAGTGGATTAAGCATATACATGTAGTTCTATGTATAAAAGCAGGGGATAGTCTACAGCAACTGTTGCATATATACAACTACAGATCTAAACCTCCTCACACAGTTTAACCCTTTACCAAACGACACAATTTTAGACTGGTTCAAACTAAAAAGGATTTGCAGATGACAAATCATATGTGGCACAAATAATGGAATTTGACTCTGAAAGATAAAGAAAACATTGTGGGAAAAGGAGAAAATGCTGGTTACCAGCATTTTCTCCCTTTCCCACAATGTTTCCAAAAGCCCTCTCTTTTGGGGTAGTTAAAAGTCAGGATTGTGTAGTAAAGGGTTGACAGAATACCACACTATACCACAATGCAATGGGGTTTGAAAGAACACACATGGGTAAACTATGCCATAACACATTAGCTCCAGGACCTGTAATCTTGTAAAAAAAAAAACTTTCCAAAATATTGTGGCAATGAAATAGCTTGTAGTGAGCATTCTCCTTCTGACACAATGTTTTCATGTGTTCTCTGTGAAAACCAATATTCATGTTGCACAGTTGTCCACAACAGTTCTGAAGGTTGTCTTCAGCAAATTTTGTTTCATAAGGTAACTACTCCCCCGTCTATGCATGCTTTTTTTTTTTAACCTATCAAAACAATGTGTGATGGAGAATAAGAAAGAAATTTATGTATGGCTTCCCCTTTGGTAGTCAAGAACTAGCCAAACTTTCAAGTAAACGTAATTTAGAGATATGAGAAAATGTCAATGCTTTCACAAGACCACAACAACGACAACAACTGGGCTGTGATAATACCTCTAACCTTTCTTAAAAAAAAAAACAGCCTAGCTAACAATGGACCATAGATGTACTTCTGCTGAGCAGTATTTTTTCCTGATTGTGGTTACATTGTATGGGTAAATATATTCCCAAAAATCTCCTAGCCCTTTCCCAAATGACAAATTTTAGACTCTTCCTAAGTCAGAGCATCTGCAGACAACAAATCTGAAGTGGTACAAATATGATGAAGTTCTTTGACAGGGTAGAAAAAATTGTGGGAAAGTAGAAAATGCTGGTTACCAGAATTTTCTCCTTTTCCCACTATGTTTTCAAAGGCCTTCTTTCTCAGGGTCATTAAAAGGAGGCATTGTGATGTAATTTTGACATGTCCCAGAGTCCATAAAGGTGCAGATGATGAAATCTTAAGTCGGTTATGGCCAAACCATTTTACAAAATATTAAAAAGCTAAGTACAGGTCAAAGATCAGACTGTTTACTTTCTACAATCTGGTCTTAAGGCGTTAGAATTATAAATAAATCATGCCCCTATAAATATGAAACAAGAGTGCCACATGTTGGAGCCAACACATGGCTGAAGTTGCTTTTAGTACAAATTGTAAGTCAAAAAAAGAGGCATAACTGTGTCAAAAATATTTTTATAGTTACCTTTTATTAATGAACAAAATGTCCAAGTTCGAATAAAATATCTTCAGAAATCTTCAGAAATGACAGATATCAAGATTTTTGGAATATGACGCAGACAATGACACAGACGACGCAGACTATCCCACCAGGGCTGAGACAATACCTCAACATTTTCTTCAACAGCTGACCTAATAAATCATATCTAGGGAAGACAATTATTAAGCATGCTATAGCAGAATACTTGATACTAATCAAGGTTTTGTAGGTAGGGGTTCTCACACAATCACATACAAAACTACTTGCTGACACAAGGATTTTAACTTTTTTAATTTTTACCAAGAAATTATATAATTCTCCATTGTAGACTAAAAAACTTGATGATAATGGTTATTATTGAAAAGTATCAGCGTGCTTAGTACCTTACACGAGGTAGAACTTTACCATGTAAAGAATTGATCCTTACCCAGAGCTCCACATAAGAGGAAGTGATGGTACTCTAAATCCATGATTTCTCTTCAAAACCATATGTTGTGGGTACTCATTAAAATCGTCTCGATGAGGCAATTCTATAAAGTACCCATTACATAGGGTTTAGTGGAGAATAATTAAGTTTCAATTTTGAAATCAAAATCATTCCCTCTGTCTGGAGCTCTGTTACCAAACAATCATCTGTTTTAGTGACACTGAAGAAGGCTTTTGAAAACATTGTGGGAAAAAGGAGAAAATACTAGTCACAAGCACTTTTTCCCCTTTCCCATAATGTTTCCTACCCTTTCAAAGACAAATACTGTACCATCACATAATTTTTCATCTGCAAATAATTTCAGTTTGGGAAAGCCTAAAACTCTGTTATCTGGTAGAGTGTTGATCAGAAAAAAAAATAAAGAATTGCACACTATCAGCCTGGTAAAAAAAGGCATATTATGGATATTGCGTATTCAAGATTATTTTTGAGTTATTATCTGAATGTTGTACAAAATAATATACTGTGCAGATCTGATCTCATTCTGTGCAGTCTGATCCTGACCTATCCTGTCCAGCTTGAGTTTGATTAGCACTCTGAGGGTTACAAAATACATGTAATGACAACCACTTGAGTGTGTTAACCCTTTCCCAAACGACAAATTTTGGACTGGTCCAAATTGAAAGAGTTTGCAGACGACAATTTTAAATTTGATGAAAATGGCAGAAAGGTCTCAAAATGGGTAGAAAACACTGTGGTAAAAGGAGAAATTGCTCGTTATGAGCAATTTCTCCTTTTCCCACAGTGGTTTCAAAAGACTTGTACTGCAGACACGTGAAAACCAGGGCTTGTTTGGGAAAGGGTTAAGTATTATCTCTTTACCAAACAAAAACTTTTAGACTTATCCAAAATGAAAGCATTTGCAGATGACATGCTAGATATGGCTCAAATGAAGGGATTTGGTCTTGAAAAAGTAAAATGCATTGTGGGAAAAGGATAAGATACAATTTACCAGTATTTTCTCCTCTTCCCTTAATGTTTTCAAAAGCCTCCCTCACTGGAGTCGTTCAAACTTGGAGTTGTTTGTTACAAGGTTAGGACAGAAGTCATGAATTTCCTTATGCAAGAGGCACATAAACAAAGGAAAAAAACATGCATAATGCATATTTGTGTTGTTTGTGCTGTACTGGTTACATAATTCCTATAGAGTATATGTGAGCCATGCTCTGTGAAAAGGGAGTTTAATGCATCTGCAAAAAGTATCGACCCAGGTCAGCCTGCCCAGTCTGTGCAGGCTGACCTGGACTGAAACTTTTTGCTTTTGGTGAATTTTCTGCGAGTCAAAGAACAAGTGTAACTTGTGATTCAGTCATTTGTTAGACAAAAATCCATTTCATGGATCCATAACTGTGAGTAGGCTTGCTTGGTTTCCTGGATCATTGAGATGCATTAAGCCCCCTTTTGCCAGAGCATTGCTCATGCATAAATTACTTCAGAGTTAGTGAAATGGAGATGAATGAGTGTACATATGATAGAAATTCATATCATCAGAAGAGAAACGCTAATTCCAAGTCATTCCAGAGTAAAGCACATACATAGCTGACATATTTCTCCATCAAAGACAAGATAACAGTAGACTTTAAACAGGTATAACCTCTTTCTCACCCAACAAAATTCTATATTCAGAGCATTTGCAGACAAGAGATGAAATAAAGCTCAAGTAGAAAGATCTTTTCTCTGTAAAAAAACACTGTGGTAAAAGGAAAAACATTTTAACTTTCTCATTTTCCCCAAATTTTTTATGCCTTCTTTTTCAGGTGCATAGAAACAATGCAACATTGTGGTAGAGTAGAAGGTCAAGATTTTCACTAGGTGACTTTGCAGTAACTTTAACATGTTGCTTTACTTATAGAGCTATAAATAAATCAACTGTTTTGAATTTTACTAAGGTGTGAAATGAATTCATATAAAAAAAGGCAAAATATTCCAAACTATGGGCTCATGAACAAGTTTATTTCTCAACTACTGTATTAAAGTTCTGCAACTTTAGTTAACTAATATTGATGATTGCCTTCAGGATCCCTATCTAATACTTTGTGCTGTGATATATGTTGTTCCAAAGGTTGACCTGCATATCACAGGATTTGAGCCTGGAACCTGCCATGTGAGAGGCTACCACTTTTCCCTTACCCGAATGCTTCCCACCCTTACAGCTAAATATCAACCAGCCCAAGCTATAAACGTCAGCCACTACGAATACCAAATTCAGTAGATTTATAAAAGGATTTAAATTATTCAGTGGTTATCACTAATTTGATATCATCCACACTTGTGACTGCATAATACATTGCGTTTTGTGCATATATTTATATATAGATCTTCCAGTGATATAAATAACTTTGGCACACAAAAACCGCAAGAACAAACAAAGGTCTACTGAGTGATCAAAATGCCTACTGTCTCAATCTAACTACTGTCAAAAAGTCTTCAAGTTGTCTTTGTAATTATCTTTTTTTTTTTTCAGAGAGACAGACAGATAGACAGACAGACAGACAGACAGACAGACTGACAGAGGGGTGAATGATTTTTTAAACTTATCAAAGCAATGCATAAACAAAATGGCTAAATCTGATAATAACAATCTAAAAAGACAAGCTACCAGTTGAAATAAACCAGGAATATAATAAGCAAAAACAAGAAAAATTGTAAATAACCAATGCCCACTAAACACAAAACGCCATTTTAAAGTTTCTACGTTATTTTGTCTTTTGAAGGAAAATAAATCATTCTAATGGAAACTTCGACTCACAAGTAATAGGTTCAGCTGTTAGGCATGAATAGAAAAAGAAATATTCAAAATATGATTTATTAAATGAAAGTACACATAATTTCATATAGATTTCTTCACACTAGTTAACCCTTGACCACATGACAAAGTGTTAGACCTCTAATATTGAAAAAATTTACAGGCAAAAGTGGAAATGTTTTTCAAATGATACTACTTGCCCTTGAAACGAAAGGAAACATTGTGGGAAAAGGAGAAAATTTTTCCTTTTTTTTCCTTTTCCCACTATGTTTTCAAAAGTCTTCTTTCACAAGGTCCTTAAAACTCAGAATTCTGTGGTAAAGGGTTAAACTGATTTTGTTGCAAAAGATTCTTGTTCATTCTTTCATTCATGTCTTCCACACATCCATCCTTTCTGCTAAATGTTTTACATACAGGGGATTATACCTTAGACAAAGGCAGAGTAATGGCTTTGAATTATACATTTTGTACAGAATTTTTCTTGAATAATTTTACCTTTAACCCTTTCCAAAACAACAAATATTAGACCCTTCTAAATTAAGACCAGCTGCTGACGATAAAGTTAAAGTGTTACAAATGAACTTATGTTCTTTGACTGGGTAGAAAACACCGTGAGAAAAGGAGAAAATGCTGATTACCTGCATTTTCTCCTTTTCCCATAATGTTTTCAGAACAGATCTCCCTCAGGGTCGTTCACACTTTACCACACAATCCAGACTTTTAATGACCTTGAGGAAGAAGCCTTTGAAAACATTGTGGGCAATGGAGAAAATGCTGGTGACCAGCATTTTCTCCTTTACCAACAAAGTTTTCTATCCTATCAGAGGCATATCTGACCATCTGATCAATATCAAATTTGTTGTCTGCAAATGATTTCAATTTGTACCAGTCTAAAATCTTGCTGTTTGGTAAAGAGTTAAAACTCAGGATTGTTCGGTAAAGGGTTAACTCTTTACCACATTACCCTGAGTTTTTACAACCCCGAAAAAAGAGGCTTTGAACACAGTATTTCCTCTTTTTCCCACAATGCTTCCCATTCTTTAAAAAAAGCAAATCCTGACAACTGAGTCAAATTTGTCCTCTGCAAATGCTTTCAGAGAGAAATTATTAAAGCCATGAAATTTTACTGCCTGGACAGTTAGATTCCTTTACCAAAATTTTAGTCTTTTTGAATTTGAAAAATTTGTATACAACTAAACATTAAAAAGAATGTGGTTCACATGGTAAGATGTGTCTTTGAAAGGATAGAAATCATTGTGGGAATAGGAGAAAATGTTGGTTACCACCTTTTTCTCCTTTTACCACTAAGTTTTCAATGGCTACCTGTCTCAGGGTCATTAAATCTTGGGGTTGTTTGGTAAAGGGTAAAAATCTTGGATATAAAGAACTAAATCACGTATAGGCATAAGTTAAATGTTAGGCATTCAAAAGCCTGTACAACCAACAAATTGAATCAAATTATCTGTATTATACAACAATGGCATACGACGTGCATCTACAAAGTAGATAAATTTACGTTTCTATCTGTATTTATTTCATGCTTTTTGGTAGTTTATCGGGAAATTATGTTGGATTATGGTTTGATAATTTCACAGATTCGACAGTGAATTTACAAATTGATAAACTAATTGGTACAGAAATTTTCAAATACTGAGAGCTCCCTTGTAGTTCACAAGTCCCAACTAAACAGGGGTTAGAAGCATGAAATAAATAGAATTTTTTTTTGTTTTTTTTTTTATGAAAGATCGAAATTTCTTTCTTCTCAAGAACATCATGCAATTATATTTTTACTCGTGGCTGCCCCATTTGTAAAAATGTTACTGATGATGTTCACTAGATGAAATAAATTTCCATCTTTCACCGAAAAAAATCTTCTATTTAAACTCTTTACCACACTACAATGATTTAAAATGCTCCTATTGAAAGCATTTGCAGATACTAATTGAGCCATGCGCTGTGAAAGGGGGATTAATACATCTAAAAAAAAAGTATCAACCCACGTCAGCCTGCGCAAGCTGACATGGGTCAAAACTTTTAAGTATTTGTAAACTTTCTGCACGTCAAAGGACTATTCTACCTCTTGAGTCTGTTGTTAGATAATAAAGATTTTATGGATCCATAATTATGCAATGCCTTGCTTTGTAAAATGCATCAGAGATTAAAACCTCTTTTGCCAGAGCACAACTCAATTACACGTAGCTTGAACAGTGGGATTTGTCTTTGAAAACAGTAGAAAACATAGTGGGAAGTAACAGTAATATGGGTTACCAGCAATAGCTACTTTTACTCGAATATTTTCAAAAGCCATCTACCTTAAAGGCTGGATTGTCTGGTAAAGGGTTTAACATTGTCAAATGTTTAACTATGACTTTAAAGTATGTGTATCTTTCACCACACAATCCTAAGTTCTAACGACCCTGAGAAAGACGGCTTCTGAAAACACTGTGGCAAAAGGAGAAAATGCTGGTAACCAGCATTTTCTCCTTTTCCCACAATGTTTTCTTCCTATTTAAGGACAATTATATCATTTGAAAAACAATTGAACTGTCATCTGTAAATTCCTTCCATGTTTGGTAAAATGAAATTCAGCTGTGTGGTAAACGATTGACACAATAAACACACTTACATTTAAGGTCAATGGACATCCAACAATTGTTAATGACTGGTTTTTTTTTTCCCCCATTACTAAGAAAATATGAAGAAAGATTTCTGATTGCTTGCATATCCAGTTAGAGCCTTTACATTTATTTTCAACTTAGAACATGTCTATACCAGCAAATAATTCAAACTAACTGATATGAGCCATGCTCTGGCAAAAGGGGGTTTAATGCATCTCTGTGATGCATGATACCAAGCAAGCTGTCACATAGTTATGGCTTCATATTGGCTACTTTTTTTAACAATCGACTTAATCAAGAGGTAGACTCATCCTTTGACATACAGAAAATTGACCAATAGCGAAAAGTTTCAGCCCAGGTCAGCCTGCTCGGACTGTGCAGGCTGACAGGGTTGATACTCTTTGCAGATGCATTAAGCACCCCTTTCACAAAGCATGGCTTTATTTTGAGTCTTTTTTCTGTGAAAAAAGGGTCCAATGCATCTGCAAATAGTATGGAACCAGATCAGCCTGTTCAATCCGCGCAGGCTGACCTGGGTCGATACTTTTTTGCTATTGGTCAATTTTCTGCTTGTCCAAGGACCAGTCTGCCTCATGATTCAGTCTGCCATTAAAAATATTGCATTTATACGGATCCATAATTGTATGATAAATTGCTTGGTATAATGCATCAAAGAGATGCATTAAACCCTCATTTGCCAGAGCACCATTCATTTGATTTGTCAAATGTTGAGATGATCAATATTTCTGAACTGCTGCCTAAAAAGAATAACTGATTTGTGATGCTAACTTTTAGATGTAAATTGTTCCTTTTTACTTGTACCAATAACATTCTGTAATTTTTAACAAGACAAGAAAATTTTCAAATTGTCCAAATTCAAAGCATTTGCTGATGACAAATTACACCTAGCTTGAAGGAGGGATTTGAATTTGAGATAGAAAACATGGTGGTAAAAAAAAAGAGAAAATGCTGGTTTCCAGAATTTTCTCCTTTTTGAACAATGTTTTCAAAGATCTTTTTTCTCAGTGTCATTAAAACTCAGGACTGTTTGGTAAAAGGGTCAATTACTCTATGTAATTGCAAAAAATGCTTGACCAATCAAATCCTCCTTTTTTCAACCCTGAGGAAGAAGGCTTCTAAAATATTGAGAAAAAAGGATAAAATGAGACAAGCAGCCATTTCTCGGCTTTTTCATGCAATTTACTGAATCAAAGATAAATTTGATAATTTAAATTAAATTTCATATTTTTAAACTGCAATAAAATGGTCAAGTTCAAAATTTTGTTATCTGGTAAAGAATTAATTATCAGTACAAAAGTGCTAAGATTTAATGACCCTGAAGAAGAGGGCTTTTAAAAACATTGTGACAAAAAGGAGAAAATGCTGGTAACCAGCATTTTCTCCTTTTCCCACAACGTTTTCTACCCTATCAAAGACAGAAATCATCAACTAAACTACATTTAATTTGTTGTCTGCAAATGCTTTCAATTTGGTCAAGTGTAAAATTTTGTTGTTTAGCAAAGATTTAAATTTCATAATCTGAAACTCCACTTAATGTGGACAGGTCAATAATTCTGTCATCTGATAAAAAATTATTTATCAGTACAAAAATGTTGACACTAAATTAATAAAACCTAGGTTTCAAGGAAAAGGTTCTATATAATTAATTGTATGGGTAATTAACTCTTTAACACACAATCCTGACTTTTAACGACCCTGAGAAAGAAGCCTTTTAAAAACATTGTGGGAAAAGGAGAAAATGCTGGTAACCAGCATTTTCTCCTTTTCCCACAATGTTTCCAACCCTTCCCAAAACAAACTTAAATTTTTGAGTCACATTTATTTTGTCGTCTGCAACTGCTTTCAATTTAGACTGGTCTAAAATTTTGTCGTTTGGTAAAGAGTTAACTCTTTACCAAACTCTTTACCAAACGACAAAATTCTGGACCCGACCAAATTGAAAGCATTTGCAGACGACATATTAAACATAGTTTAAATGTTCATTTCTGCCTATGACTGAGTAGAAAATATTGTGGGAAAAGGAGAAAATGCTGATTACCAGCATTTTCTCCTTTTCCCATGATGTTTTCAAAGGCCTTCTCTTTCAGGATCGTTAAAACTTGGGATAGTACGGTAAAGAGTTAATCATTGTTTTATTTGAAAAAGGTTTGATACTTACATCTTTCCTCTGCGTCCAGCTCCTCAGATGAAACAGAAGGGCCTTTGCCCCATCATATAAATACTGTGGAGGTTTTTTGCTTTCCTCAAGGAAATCTGTAGAACACACACAAAAAAACAGTTTGAGCCACGCTCTGTGAAAAGAGGTTCTAATGCATCTGCTAAAAATATTGACCCGGGTCTGCCTGTGCAGGCTGACCTGGGTTGAAACCTTCTGCTCTTGGTCAATGTTCTGTACTTCCAAGGACCTTTCAACCTCATGATTTAGTCTGTTGTTTGACAAATTAGATTTTATGGATCTATAATTATATAGTGACTTGCTTAGTATAATGCATAATTGTGATGCATTAAACCCCCTTTTGCCAGATCATGGCACTTTTTTTTGTTTTTTTTTTTTTTCAAATTCTTTCAGTGCCATAGATGAAAACGGGCTTTTGCAGACAGCAGAGATGAAGATAAGACTGTACAGAATATGCAGCTAACCTTGGATCCATACCGTAAGCTTATTCAGTCAGCCTATCATACGTACATTTTTGCGTGTCAGTGGCTTGTATTTAAAACTGTCAAAAGCAGTCGATTTTACATACTTGGCACTTAAAGAATCAACTGTTAAACGCATTACTGTCTATTAGCTTTTTTCCCCAAGCCCTGGTAGCAAATCGGTAGCATAAAGGACTTGAGAACAAGGGGTTGTTGGTTCAAATCACCAGCTTGGCCAATTTCTTTCACAGGATTGATGACGGCCACTGCAACAGGATCCTTTCCTCACTCACGACTGATCATTGTTTGAACAATAGTTTTGTGGGAAAGCAACTAGTGCTTTGGGAAGAATACTGTGCAAAATACTGGTAAAACTAAAAGAAACTCCTGGAAAGCACCGACAGGTGCACTGGCCACTGCAATATAAACTGAAACTGGCATTAAACACCATACAAAAAAACTATCAGCTTTTTCAGAATTAGTAACAAAGGATATCAAGTCTGGTTTATTCCCAAGGTAGGTGTTGGAGCAAAAGCCTGAGGCTTGTAGTGCCAAATAAATGAGCCGTGCTCTGGCAAAAGAGGGCTTAATGCATCCCCGTGATTGCTGATACCAACCAAGTCATTACATTATCATGGATCTATAAAATATGTTTGTTAAATAACCAACTGAATTATGAAGTACCCTGATCCTTGGATGTACAGAAAATTGACCAATAGCGAAATATTTCGGCACAGGTCAGCCTGCGCGGCTGTGCATGCTGACCTGGATCGAAACTTCGTAAGCCCCCTTTTCATAAAGCATGGCTCAAAATTATAATACATACAGATACAATTGGACAGATGATCAACAATAGCTCAAAACCAGTTATTTTAAGCCAGAAAACATTTGGGGAAAAGGAGAAAATGCTGGGAACCACAATGTTTTCTACCTTTCCAAAGTCAAATTTTAACTTTTGAGTCACATTTACTTTGTCATCTGCAAATGCTTTCAATCTAGACAAGTCTAAAATTTTGTTGTTTGGTAAAGAGTTAAGCGAAAAACTATTACCTTTCAGTAAATCTAAAAAGTGCTTTGCTGCATACCAGTTGGTTGTTTCATAGGCAGGAAATAAATATTTTTCTGGCGTTTTTACCCGTCTTTCTATGGCGTAAACTCTGAAAATTAAAAGACAGGCATACTTTTACCTATTGCCTGGCACAACTTGTTCCAGCAACAACAAGACTTCATGTGGTTGCTCATGCTCGGCTGCAGTTGCTTTAGAAATAGACTGATTTTCTGTCAAAAAAGGAGCATATGTGTAACTGCATCAAACTGGTACGGATTCCCCTTGCGATAGTTAACAACTAGTCCGAGTTTGAAGTAAATATCTTCAGTAATGACAGAGATATATTAAATTGTCAAAATTTTTTCATGACTACGACACAGACCACAATGCAGACGATGATGGGGCAATAACAATACCTCAATGTTTTCTTGTAAAACAGCAAGGCTAAAAATTGAGGGCTGCACGTATACCAAGTTTCATCCTCAATCTAGACAGTCCACTATTTCCACCACAACAGCCAGGAAAATACATGGTCTAGGTCTTACCTTCTGTCAGAGTGACACTGTCTTATACATATGAGTCATGCCCTGTGAAAAGGGGGTTTAATACATTTGCAAAAAGTATCAACCTAGGTCAGCCTTCGCAGTTTCCCTAGGCTGACCTGTTTCAACGTTTTGCTATTGGTCAGTTTTCTGCACCTCTAAGGACCAGTTTACCTCATGATTTAGATGGTTGTTAAATAAAATGCATTTTATGGATTCATAATTACATGTATGTGATGACTTGCATGGTATAATGCATCACAGACACAGCTCATTTATTTGAAACATTTAACTGAGCCATGCTCTGTGAAAAGGGAGCTTAATGTACCTACAAAAGGTATCAACTCAGGTCAGCCTGTGCAGTCTACGTAGGCTGACCTAGGCTTAACCCTTTCCCAAACAAGCCCTGGTTTTCACATGTCTGCAGTACAAGTCTTTTGAAAACACTGTGGGAAAAGGAGAAATTGCTCGTAACTTTCTGCCATTTTCATCAAATCTAAAATTGTCGTCTGCAAACTCTTTCAGTTTGGACCAGTCCAAAATTTGTCGTTTAGGAAAGGGTTAAACTTTTTGCTATTTGTCAATTTTCTGCATGTCCAAAGACCTTTCTACCTCAGGATTCAGTCAAGAGTTAGAGAAAACTGGCATAATGGATCCTAAATTATGTGATGACCTGCATGACCTGTAATGCATCACGGAGATGCATTAAGCCTCCTCTTTACAGAGCATGGCTCAATTGCAACTGGGGAAGATAATGTGGAAGTAAAACATTCCTGAAACAGACAGCCTACTGAACTTTTAATAAGTTTTTCCACATTGAGTTGCATTTGTTTTCCCTGTTGATATAATAATCTATTCAGCATTTTCTCCTTTTTCAAAAATGTTTTCTACCCTTTATGAGACAAATTCAATCATTTAAATAATATCAGTGTCTTCTGTAACCATTTACCACACAATCCCAAGGATTAAAAACCCTGAGAGAAAGACCTATTGAAAACGTCGAAAAAGAAGAAAATGCCAGTAACCAGCATTTTCTTCTTTTCCCACGATGTTTACTACCGTAACCCCCCCCCCCCCCCCCCCCGTTTGAAAGAGAAATTTTATGTTTTGAGTAACATTTAATATGTCATAATGCAAATGCTTTCAATCTGGGCCAAGTTAAAATTCTTTTGAGTGGTAAAGATTTATTATTATACTGACAGTTGAAAAATTTTATTGTCTGGTACAAACATTCAAAGTAGAGCAAAGTACCAGTACCCTAATGTCAACATACCCGTAACTTTGACACCCCTTTCAAATTTTGAATTAATATCCAATTTCATTTTGCCATTTGTACACTCAACTTGATCATGATGTCAGAATATCTTTGAAGTTGCGACAAAATCTTGGTTAGAAAAAACTTATTTGTTTGGACGTTTGGGATAAAGTTGAATTTTATTTGACTCGGAAAGTAAAAGGACACTCCACTATGTTCAGTAAAGCAGAATAATTAATATTTCCAAAATTTCGTATTTTGAATATTCATAATGACTTTAAAGATATCTATTCTCATGTTTTCATGATCAGATTCTTTTTAATCACCTGAAATAATATATTAGTAAGGGTGTTAAAATATGCAATCACAATTTCCAGAGGGTTTGTAATTTCGATAGACAGTTTTATTAATCGAACTAATTTATACGATAATTTCATTTAATTAACATACAGAAGGGGCAATGGCCATGAGGTGTAAGGCACAGGCATTACATACTCTGACCGTAGTTGGTATGGGTTCAACCTTGCACTTGGCTGGTTATGTTTCCTTTTTTTTTTTTTCCTCCCCCCCCCCTTCATTCCTACATGTATTGTTCTATTCACAGACACTGCTTGCTTTTGAGGATTTGATATGGTTATGCTTGCTAGCAGTGGTTAACTTTGCTTAAGTGTAGACAAAGATCAGCCTACTTATCCACACAGACTAATATTGCAAATTCTTACCACTGCCTATTTTTTTCTTACTATACCACCCTTGAAAATGCTCATCAACTCGTCTGCAGTTTCTGCATAACCCAACTATTCTATTTGTTTAGTTTTTAAGTGTAGTGGAGAGAACTATGTAGACCAACAACAGACTGCTCATCTGTGTAGATTGATCTTTATCTACACTGTCTGTACAATCTCCCCAACCCCAAAGTTGTCAAGATCAGCATGCCATCTGTAACTTATAACTTACTCTTGATTGATGTCTAATGCTATAGAGCTAGTAAAGTTTTACTTGTGATAACTGATAAAACAAAATCATTCACTGATACCAAAACATGCAAAAGTTTACTCCCTTATGATTAGTAGGTGTCTGAATTACGGTACGGTTGGCACCCCTGTTGAAATTTGGAACCTTACACAGGAGCAAAGTCGGTTACTCAAACAGAGTGTTACAATGGAACAATAGACTATCTAAAGGCATTTAATGCTTGGGAAAGTTTGATTTCCTAGCAAAGGATGTTGAAATTATGGCAACTTCGCACATCAATGATTAAACTAGAATTTCTATGTTAACCTGTTGAAATTCGGGTACCTTGCTCTTTCTGGGAAAAAACAGGGACTTAAATCTGATTACTGAGTTAAGTCTTGTCTTTTCTTGCTCAGTTGAGTCTGAAACAGTGTGTCAAGTCAGGATTTAAAAACCTTACATTAATCTGTTTATGTTAGTGAAATGCTCCTCAAATAAAAACCTCAACTTACGTAGGAAAATGAGGTTGTTAGTGGATTTGAGCAGAATAAGAGACCTATGTTTTTTCGTGAAACCAGACCCAGAAGCAAACTAGTGTAAGCACTACATATACTTACTCAAGCTGAAGAGGCACATTGTATGAATGTAGAAAATTCCCCCCGAACACTAAAGAGTCAATGGGTGTGAACACTGCATGAATCCATCCTGTCGGAATAAACACAGTCTGGCCTTGCTTTACAACACATTTATAACATTTGTCCACCTGGTCACCAAAAAATAGTTCACTTTGATTGGATGCATTCAACCATGTCTCGTACAGGTTTAAATTTGCATTGGTTGGACGAATAAGGTAGAACACTTTCTCACCCTGCAAAATGAACAATAGAATAAACATTTACTGAGCAAGCTCTTTCTTACATCTACTTTAAAGACATTCTGACGTCATGATCTTTCAATTAACACAAAGGACAAACATTTTAAGGAAACGAAAATATAATTTTTCAACCATGAAATTTACCATAGAAAGCATCTAAAGAAAAAGAGCAATCGCTTGTGATTGATGTAACCATTCTGACAAATAACCTCACAGGCCAGAGATTGAACTCAGGAACTCTAGGTCCATAGCGAATGCTCTACCGCATTGCTACAAAAGCTAGCTCTATAGCAAGGCAGTACAAGTGTCCCCTTACACAAACACAAGCTATACATTTATATCTATCTGAAGGATAGACCAGTGTACTACATACTCCCCCGCCATTATGAAGATTCATCAATAAGTCCTTCAAGAGTAGTTATTCTATTTCTCTACATGGGTTGTTTACAATAGGTGCCAATGTTACAGTTCTGACAAATAACCTCTTAGGCCAGGGATTGAATGCAGGACCTAAAGGTTTGATGGCCAATGCTCTATCCCCCGCCCAACACTTTCTTTGCTGAAAGTTGTATTTGTCTAGTAATGAATTAAATTCTAATACAACTAAATATGGTTGTTACCTGTTATAGATCACTGAAACCTCTATAGCTACTCATTTTTAAGCCAAATATAGAAATGTATTTAAAACAATACATCTGCCATATCTATGGCCCCCAAAAGAATAAAAATTAGTTTCAGATTTGTTATTGGAAATGAATCTTGGTTGGGAGGAAATTGCATCAGGTCAAAATTGTAAACTGTGGGGGAATCATGATATTTTTTTGCATATCCATTTGTATACCCCCATCTAAAAATAGAAAGCTACTAGTTGTTTCAACACAGGAAATGGCAAGCTTGTCTGTTTGTAGCATCATGTCCTTTCCCCTTCTTTCAGAAAAAACCCTAGATGTTAATTTACACATACAAAATTTACATTTCTACTGTCTTTGAACTAATTCCACTGCACTCATGATAAAAAACTCTGACATCCTTGAGTAAGTTGCTGTTGGGTTCTCGTGACATAGGTTGTACTGACAGTATACATTGTAATTGTATAGAGTATCTCGACTCCACTTTCCAGCTGCATGGATATGCAAGGCAAAGGTTATGACAAGCATCATGCGATATCCTTGACTGAATAAGTGGATAGCCATCAAGTCCAAAATTGTATTTTCTTTCTATGGTAATCCATGCAATCTTGCAACCTCCAGGTGTAATATTTGTTATAAAGCCACAAGAATGACTATAGTTTAATAGATTACTGATAAAATGGGTTATATCTGGCTAAAAAGGAGTAGTAAGGGAACTCTAAGAAGAAGTTACTTTGGCAAATCAGAGTAAATTTCATACTTGTTTCTACTGTAATACCTCATTGTCTTTTAAGACAAATTTGCAGCAGGTACCTTTAAGCAGGGCACCCTATTAAACCTCTTTACCACACAATCCCAACTTTTAACGACCCTGTGAAAGAAGCCTTTTGAAAACCTTGTGGGAAAAAGAGAAAATGCTGCTAACCAGCATTTTCTCCTTTTCCCACAATGTTTTCTACCCTTTCCAAAACAAATATTCAATTTTTCAATTACATTTATTTTGTTGTCTGCAAATGCTTTCAATTTGGACCAGTCTAAAATTTTGTCGTTTGGTGAAGAGCTAAAATATTGGTGACCAATATGAATCAAGGTTTAATGCACATAACCAACGAGCCAAGAAGCTCCCAACACATGTTATCATAACCCTTAACTCTTTACCAAACGAAACATTTTTAGACTGGTACAAATTGCAAGCATCTGCAGATGACAAGTCAAATGATGGCTCAACAATTGGAAATTGTTTCAGGAAGGGTAGAAAACATTGTGGGAACAGAACAAAATGCTGGTTACCAGCATTTTCTCCTTTTCCCACGATTTTTTCAAAAGCCTTCTTTACCAGTTTTGTTAATAGGCGGCATTGTGTGGGATAGGGTTAAAGCATTTTTCACAACTGTAGTTGCCTAAGTGGCCAGTGTAGATCAAGATCAGACTGCACAAAAAGTCCAAGTTGCTAAAGCACTGTAGAAAAAAACAATCTTGATATTGCAAAGTCCAATTTGCTACAACACTATAGAAAAAAGCAATCTTGATATTGCAACTATTTGGGCATTATTTCTAGACTGACAGAGTCTGTTGGGTTTCTTCAGCAATCTTATTAACCCTTTACCATACAATCCCAAGTTTTAATGACCCAGATAAATAAAGCTTTTGAAAACATTGTGGGGAAAGGAGAAAATGCTGGTAACCAGCATTTTCTCCTTTATCAACAATGTTTTCTACACCTTCATAGCCAAAAAGCATAATCCCTGCCACATTTAAATTGTCTTGCAAATGCTTTCAATTTAGACAAGGTTAAAATTTTGTTGTCTGGTAAAGACTTAAGCATGTAGACCTAAATACAAATCAGTCAATAAACCCTTCACCACACAATGACAAGTTTTAATGCCCCTGGGAAATTGAAAACATTGTGGGACAAGGAGAAAATGTTAATAACCAGCTTTTTCTCTAACCTTTCAGAAACAAATCCAATCATTTCAGCCACATTAAATTTGTCGTCTACAAATGCCTTGAATTTGGCCAGTCTAAAATTCTGTCATCTGGTAAAGAGTTAAGCAAAATGTGAACTTACCCTAAGGACATGATACCAGACAGAGGTACCCCCAAAGTCTATGTGAAAGTCTGTGAAGCTATCACGCACTCCCATAAGGCAGTATTTCTGTACTTCAGGGCGTTTGTACGTACAGTCCTCGGGCAACTGATCTGGCCAGACCCCGTTCACAACCCAGCTTATTTCACGAACACAGGACGGAACAACAACAAGATCTGACAACCTACAATTACATACATTTATATGAGCCATACTCTGTAAATAGTGGGTTTAATGGATCTGCAAAAAGCACTGACCCCATTCAGCCTGGTTTGGATCGAAATTCTTGCTTTTGGTGAATATTCTGCATGTCCAAGGACCATTCTACCTCATTATTTGGTTGTTTTTTAGACAAAATAGTTTTTATGGATCCATAATTATGTGGCGTCTTGCTCAGTATAATATATTACAGAAATGCATTAAACCCCCTTTTGCCATAGCATAACTCATTTTCTTTTTTTTTTTTTTTTTTTTTAATTAAAATCATTTAACACACATATATTTTTTCTTTGAATTTTCATTTTATCATTTTGTGAACCTATTGGTGTCATTTCTATCAGCAAAATAATAGACTTAAATCTGTTAAATGAGATTAGTCCTTTTGTATTGCTAATCTGAGTCTGGAACACTTTTCAACTCAGGATATAAGAACATTACTAAAGCCTGTTAATGTTAGTGAAATGTGTCTCAAAGAATGAACTCAGCTATAGTCTGAAAGTGAACATTAGTGGACATGAGTGAAATAAGGGACCTAAGTTTTTGCATAAAATGGGGCCCAGGGCCTGGTTTCACAAACAAGAGGGCCATGATGGCCCTGGATCGCTCACCTGAGTCAATAGGCAAAATTTTACTCCAGGGTCACTCTAGAGCGCACACAAGGTTTTTCTAAGATTTGACCTAGTGACCTAGTTTTTGACCCCCACATGACCCAATTTCGAACTCATCCCAGATTTTATCAAGACAAACATTCTGACCAAGTTTCATGAGGATCGGACCAAAAATGTGGCCTCTAGAGCGTACGCCAGGTAAAAAGTTGACGACGGACGACGCACACCGTACGACGGACACAGCACGATCACAACAGTTCACCATGAGCACTTTGTGCTCAAGTGAGCTAAAAAACAGAAGTCAAAAAAGAGCACCACATGCAGGTGCCAACAATTGGCTGTTGTTTTTCGACGGATAAAAATTATCCTAACAATTTTTTTAAAAAGGTCACCCTAGGAGCATTTCTGTGAAACTATTTCAAAATCTGACCAGCCATTCCAGAGAAGAAGAATTAAGAAATTCCTCTTCATGTCCCTATGGTACAAATAGCCCCCACCACCAGAGACATGTTTCTTGACAGATCAAAATTTTGCAAACAATTTTTGAAAAGGGTCACCAAAGGAACATTTCTGTGAAATTATTTCAAAATCTGACCAGCGGTTTCAGAGAAAAAGAACTTTTAAGAATTTGTTCATTTCCATATAGTGCAAGTAGCCCCCAGTCACCAGAGCCATGTTTCTTGACGGATCAAAATTTCGCAAACAACTTTTGAAAAGAGTCACCCATGGAACATCTCTGTGAAATTATTTCAAAATCTGACCAGCTGTTTCAGAGAAGAATAATTTTTAAGAATTTCTTCATATTCATATAGTACAAGTAGCCCCCATTCACCAGAGCCATGTTTTTCGACAAATCAAATTTCGCGAACAGTTTTTGAAAAGGGTCACCCAAGGAACATTCCTGTGAAATTATTTCAAAATCTGACCAGCGGTTCCAGAGAAGAAGAATTTTTAAGAATTTCTTCATTTCCGTATAGTGCAAGTAGCCCCAAGTCACCAGAGCCATGTTTCTTGACGGATCAAAATTTCGCGAACAATTTTTGAAAAGGGTCACCCAAGGAACATCTCTGTGAAATTATTTTAAAATCTGACCAGCGGTTTCAGAGAAGAAGAATTTTTAAGAATTTCTTCATATCTGTATAGTGCAAGTAGCCCCCATTCACCAGAGCCATGTTTTTTGACAGATCAAAATTTTGCGAACATATTTTGAAAAGGGGCACCCAAGGAACATTCTTGTGAAATTATTTCAAAATCTGACCAGCGGTTTCAGAGGAGAAGATTTTTAAAGAATTTCTTAAAAAATTCCATTTCGTTGCCATGGCAACCAGAGTTTTTGATGGAATCAAATTTTGTGAACAGTTTTTAAATAGGACCTCCCAAGGAACATTCCTCTCAAGTTTGGTCCTAATTGGCCCAGTGGTTTAGGAGGAGATGATGTTTAAAGAATTGTTGACGACGCACGACGAACGACGCACAGACGCACAACAGACACTGGGTGATCCTAGAAGCCCCCCTTGAGCACGTTGTGCTCAGGTGAGCTAAAAAACTTAAGCCTCTTATTTTGCTCAAATCTACTAATCGTCCCAGGTTCTGACTTAAGTTGAGTTTGTTATATGAGACTTATTTCAGCAACTTTTACAGACTGTGGTAACATTCTCAAATTCTGAGTTGACACTGCATTTCAGACTCAACTAAGCAAAATAAATGGACTTAAGTCAATTAACAGACTTGTGTCCATGATTTTGCTGAGTTGAATCCACAACATGTCAACACAAGACTTGAGAATGTTAAATAAGTCTGTTAATGAAGTGAAATGTGTCTGAAATAACCAATTCAACTCAAGTCGGAAAATACAACTGTTAACAGATTTGAGTAAAATAACAGACTTAAGTTTTTTTGTGAAACTGGGCCCTGGTACTAAACATTAAAGATAATTTGAAAAACAAATAGACTTAAATACTTTTATTATAATAATGTAGAGAAAGTTGAAAAACAAAAAAATACAGATAGGCAATCAGAGATATCACTTTTACAAGACAATTTCTCTATTTCCCACACTGTTTTCATAAGCTATCTGTGGTAGATGAAGGACTTCCACTTGAAGTAAAAAGTTAAAAAGAGATATTTGCCTACAAGATAAAGTGTATTCCTATGTAGGTAAATGTGAACCTACAGCTTAACCCTCAACCACAGGATCCCTGTTAAAAGACCCTGAGCAGGTCAGCTTTTGAAAACATTGTCGAAACTAGAGGCGCTTGAGCGCCTGTATCGCTCCACAGGCCTGATATTTCTATAATGGTGAAAAGAAGTTTTTAACAATTACCATTCAATCCTGCGTTTTAGCTCACTGAAGAAAAAAGGTATGGAAAAAACTTGTGAGAAAAGAAGACTAGAGGCGCTTGAGTGCCTGTATCGCTCCACAGGCCTGATATTTCTATAATGGCGAAAAGAAGTTTTTAACAATTACCATTCAATCCTGCATTTTAGCTCACTGAAGAAAAAAGGTATGGAAAAAACTTGTGAGAAAAGAAGAAAAAAATGGTAACCAGCATTTTCTTAGTTTCCCACAATAATTTCTATCCTTTTTTATATATGTCTTACTAATTTGAAGATATGTTGTCTGCAACAGGTCCTTTCACAAAACATTTTGGGTGGGGAAACATCAAAATATAGAAAATATGTCTTTCTCAGGGTCGTTAAAAGTTGTGATTGTGTGGTAAAGGGGTAATCTAAAAGAACAGCTAGGAGGGCAAATGAATGAATGTTATAGCAATATAGATCAACTTACATCAATACACCAGATACAATGAAATATGCTGGCATACAATGAACACCTAATCCCTAATAATCAACTTTTCACAGTCACAGTTAGAATGTCTTCTGTGGCAAACAACACAAAATGGTCTACAAATGCATTTACATAAATCAAATATCCTGCTCCAGGGCACAGATTAATTCTGGTGTACTTAAGTTGCGGGATCAGTTTGACTGGATAACATTAATGCCTTATCACAAATGTAAAGCCCTGTCCCACTTTGTACCAGGTCACCAGGATTTACACCCCTTCTGTCCACTCTGCATTTACTCATTAGTAGGTCAACAAACCTTTACCAGAACTAATAAAAGTGCAGAGGTTCTCTTGTTCTATATCAAAAGGACTATAAAGTACCTACAACATGGGGGTTTTGTTATTAAAATACTTTTTCTTTTTTATCTTGGCATGGTTACTCAGGCTTAGTAATAAGGCAAAATTGAAAAGCTCAAGTTGTGAAAGGTGCTCAAGCTTTTATCTTATTTATGGCCAGTGATATTTTATTACTAGTACTAACTAATAGCATATCATTGGAGTAAATTGTGATCTTAATACCAAGGAAAATGTGTGGGCTTAAATAGGACAGCCCTGACTAGGTCAAGTCAATCCAATTTTATTCCTTTTTCTTTGTTAGTCGATAAAACTAACACAATAACTAGTTTTGGAGAAGAACATTTTTTTTAAATATAAGCCTTGTCTATAAAAAAATGTGTTTTTAGGTGTATCATTTTTTTAAAAGGAATTTGGTATACAACCACCATAGAAACAATTTGGCAGACAACCACCATAGGAACTTACCTGCAAAACAACAATGAAATCCAATGAACAGTTTTAGAGAAGAAATTTTTCAAAGATTTTACTTTATACCATAAAAGGAAAATGAGTCTCCCATAAAAGCCATGTTTTTTGACAGATCATTTTTTTTTAAAGGAATTCTGTAAACCTGTATCTAAGGAACATTCCTGCAAAATAATAATGCTATCCAAATAGCGGTTTGGGAGGAGAAGATTTTTAAAGGTTTTTTACTTTGGTTGCCATGGCAACCAGAATTCTTCATGGAACATAATTATTTGAAGGAATTTGAAAGAGGACCACCAAAGGAACGTTCCTGTGAAATTTGGTAAAAATCCAGTCAATAGTTTCTGAGGAGAAGTTTTTTAAAGAAAAAGTTTACGGACGCACGCACGGACGGACGGACGCACGACGGACACAACGCCATGACAATAGCTCGCTGGCCTTCGGCCAGTGGAGCTAAAAAGGAGAAAATGCTGATGACCAGCATTTTGTCCTTTTCCCACAATGTTATTTATCCTTTTAGAAACAACTCCCATTATTTATTAACAGTTAGATGTTTTGTCTGCAAATGCATTCGAGCCATGCACTGGCAAAAGAAGGCTTAATGCATCTCCGTGATACGTGATACCAAGCAAGCCATCACATAGTTATGGATCAATAATGGCCACATTTTTTAACAACCAACTTAATCATGAGGTAGACTGGTCCTTGGATATACAGAAAATTGACGAACAGCGAAAAGTTTAGGCTCAGGTCAGCCTGCACAGACTGCGCAGGCTGACCTGGGTTGATACTTTTTGCAGATGCATTAAGCCCCCTTTTCACAGAGCATAGCTCATTCAATTTGGACAAGACTAAAATTTTGAGGTCTGGTACTTCAATGCACATAAATAAACCACAACCTCTTACCACAGCAGAAAAAAACAGTCCACTGAGACTCAGACATATTTTAATCTTACAGGCTTGATTAAATTAGCTCACTGTATACAACCAAGCCAAGACTGTGTGTTCTGCGCAGCCTGATCTTGGATCTATGCCGTCCACAAAATCCCCTGGCACTGATGGGTTCACAACGTGAGATTTAAGTCTTTACCACACAAGCAAAATGTTGACTTTTTTTAAATTTTAAGTATTTGCAGATGACAATAAAAGTGTAGTTCAAATGATGGAATATATCTTTGATGGGGTACAAAACATTTTTGCAAAAGGAGAAATGTTCTCCTTTTCCCACTATGTTTTCTACAGCTTTCTTTCTTAGGGTTGTTAAAGCTCACGACTGTGTTGGAAAGTGTTAAAACAGATTTCACTATAACAAACCTTGTGTTAGAGAATTCCAGGCTGATGACATTAAATATCTTATCTCTGTTTGTACTGTTATAATAGTCTGTCCACTCCCTCATTAACATCTTGTAATCTTCTTGTCTAGCCACGTCAATAACATCTATCTCTCGCATAGAACCTATCAAATACATTTAGAATGTTGTCTTACTGGTTAGACTAACATTTCTGTTTTCTAGGTGTTTAACCCTCTACCACAGATTCCTACCACACAATCCTATGTTTTAACCACTCTGAGGAAGAGGCCTTCCAAAACACTGTTGGAAAAGGAGAAAATGCTGGTAACCAGCATTTTCTCTATTTACTTCCCGCAATGTTTTCTATCCTATCAAAAACATTTTCATTATTTGCACTGTGTTGACATTGTCACCTGCCAATGATTTCAGTCTAAAATTTTGTTGTTTAGTAAAGATTTAATGCTGTTTTGAATTTCATTTCAATCATGTATCAATGCTATCTTGCAAACCTTGGATATTATTAGTCATGAGTGTTACTGACTAAATTACAGGCTTCAGCAACCAATATATGAGCTGTGCTTTGGCAAAAGGGGGCTTAATGCATCTCTGTGATGCATGATACCATGCAAGCCATCACATAATTATGGATCCATAATAGCTGATTTTTTTAACAACCGACTTAATCATGAGGTAGACTGGTCCTTGGACATACAGAAAATTGACTCATAGCCAAAAGTTTGGCCAAGGTCAGCCTGCGCAGGCTGACCTAGGTCAATACTTTTCGCAGATGCATTAACCCCCCTTTTCACAGAGCATGGTCAATATCTAATGAGATTCCTGTTTGAGAAAAAATAAATAATAATAATTTGGCATTACATCTGTCTTCATCATTGTAATTTTGCAGCTATCCAGTTGCACAGCAAACATCAAAAATATGTCTGAATGTTAAATCCAGTAACTTAACCCTCCCTTGTATTCATTTGTTGAAATGTAATGGTTCATCAAACTGACTCCCTCCCCTTCTTCAAAAATATGAATGGGCCTAGGGTCTAGCTCAAACAACATAATGAGTCTTGCAAGCAAAGTATAGGCTAGCCTTTTAATTTCATCCATAGCACTTGATACCATATTGGGTCATTCGCAAACCTCATGTGATCTGTTGATCAAGTCCCTTGGCTGTATCATGTAGCTTGATATGCACCTACACAGTACATTTCTTTGCCGGAAATACATTGCTTTACCATCCTTAAATTATAATACTCCATTCAGAAAAAGAAAACACTACTCACAACTTTCTGTCAGAATCTTTCTAAATACTTTTCCATTGTCAAACAGTTTGTACATTTACTTTCTATCAATTCTGTTAGCATTTTTCAGCAACAGGTTGCTTACCACCGTGGCTACTCTGTTGCTAATCGATTTACCTGGCCGCCACCATGATTAAGATCATGTGACTGGCAGAATTTCAAAATGGAAACCCCCTTGATACAGACGAGGTTAGATGTAGGCATGGAATTGGCAGAGTTGTGGCAAGTGCATATTGCATCTGTAGAATGAAACTTACCATCTGTGGATGATAATTTCCATCTTGTAGCAGACCAACTATGGAAACATTGCGGCTAAAGAAGAAATTCCTTGTAGCTAGTTAGTTCTCACTCACCAACGTTGTTTTTCACTTTGACGATACATATATATGTTTTACACGGCAATGCTTAAAATATCCTGCATCTGATTTTTTTCTGAAGAGTAATATATTAAATGATAAAATGCAGGATCAATACATTACCATGCCATCCCGACATTTAACGAACCTGAGAAGAAAAGCTTTTGAGAACACTGTGGAAAGGAAAATGCCCTTTACCAGAATTTTCTCCTTTGCAAGCAATGTTTTCCATCCTTCCCAAGATAAATTTTGATTTCTGAGTCACATTAATTTTGTTGTCTGCAAATACTATCAATTTAGACAAGTATAAAATTTTGTCATCTGATCACGAGTTAACCCATCACTAGATGATAAAAAATTAAGATTCTTCCCAATTAAAAGATTTTGTAGATAACAAATCAAATATGGCCGTGATGGTGGAATTTAACATATTAAATTTGGCTATCAGGGTTCTCCCCAGAAAATTTGGAAGGCGTAGTGCTACTTAGCAGTGAAGACGTGTCCAAAGGATTTTGAAGGACACTTAAATATTGTTAAAAGGGACTGTAGAGGGATATATTTCAATTTTATATCAATCCTTGTCCTGTGAAATAAAATTCAATTCCCAACTGTGTTTAATAATCAATGTATTTGTTATGATTTTGTACTGGAAAGGTATTTTAAAATGCTAAAATGACAAGCAGGTAGTTCAGAAAAAGATAAGACTGCACACTATCATATATGGAGGCTGATCTTTGTCTATGCTGCCTGCCAAAGCAGGAATATCTCGGGATCAGCAGGAGAAGGGTTAAGAAATAAACAAAAATATGGAGTATATTTTTGTCTTTAATTTATTCAGTTCTGTTATTTCAATTGTCATTTGAAGAAAAATAAAATTTAAACTTAAGAATGTAATCAGTTATAAAATTTAAAAAATTCACAAATTTATGATGCTACCTGGCCACATATCTTAACCTTTTACCACACAATCCCAAGTTTTAACAACCCTGAAAAAAGGGCTTTTGAAAACATGGTGGGAAAAAGAATATAATGCTGGTAACCAGCATTTTCTCTTTTTCCCACAATGTTTTCTTGCCTTCCAAAAACTAATTCAATGTTTGAGTCTCATTTGTCATCTGCAAATGCTTTCAAATTGGACTAGTCTAAAATTGTGTCATTTGGTAAAGAGTTAAAGAACTCATGTTTGTTAATCTTGCATTTGTCCTTAACACAGTCTAATTCTTCTGTTTTTTTCTTGAGACCAAACATTTACACATTTTTTTATGTCAAACTCCTGTACTGATTTTCCTTCGAAACAGACAGTCAACAAACAGTTTAAATATGGCCTGAAAGGTTTTATCTCAAGTCTGTCTTTATCCTTTTCAGTGTAGAAAATCCTCTTTCACAGTCTGAAATATAATTTGAAATGTTTTCTTGTTAAATGAAAGTATTGAAAATTAAATCTGCAAAACTCACAATTCTACCAATGATTTTCTGCAAAACTCAAAATTCTACCAATGATTTTCTGCTAAAGTCAGAATGCTACAATGATTTAACTCCAAGTGGTAACAAGCATTTTCTCCTTCTCCCACAATGAGAGAAATCATCAGTTTAGCAACATTTAATCTGTCATCTGCAAAAGCTTTCAATTTCGACAAGTCCAAAAATTTGTTGTCTGGTAAAGAGTTAAATTCCTGTTTCCCTTGAATAAGGATTTAGCTTGATTAATGATTTAGCCTTCACCGAACAATCCCAAGTTTTAACAACCCTTTAGTTTAGAGAAAGCCTTTGAAAACATTGGAGGAAAAGGATAAAATGCTGCTACCAGCATCTTCCTCTTTTCCCACAATGTTTTTTTTTTATCATATTAATTTCATTTTTCACAATTAGAGCCACCTTTAATTTGTTGTCTGCAAACCCTTTGAAATTTATTAAAAGAAAAATTTTGTGTGGTAAAGAGTTAGGAAATAAAGTTCTTCAGGATTATGAATTTATAATCCAATTTAAAGAGATACACATAGTCAGTTCTTGCATGAAATTAATTAGGTAAGATTTATTGTAACAGAGCAACGAGTACTGATCAGAATGTAGAGATGTGCTGACTAATCTTTGCTTGCACTATAAGGCTATCAGCAAAATTAACCAATCATTTAGAAAAGTAGAATCAGGGCCTACAGTATTGACCCACTAAAAATATCTTAGATCAGACTGAATTCTCACAATGAAAAGGACTAACAAAATAGGTTTGGTAATCCATTTTATACATAATCACATAGCCTGTCGGGTTGGAAGGAGGGCCTTTGACACAATTACAAAATTACATCAAACAAAATTTTTAATAAGGGCTACGCATTTTCGGTGATTTATCACTGCATTCTCACCTTTACGTCTGGTATACATGGGATATAATGGGATGCTTACCTATCTACAGGCAGACTGCTTCATAATTTAACACCTTCCAAAGTAATCTCGCGAGTCTGTGGCTTCCGATTACCACCAATTAATAACTGCTTTTACGACCGTCAGCTGGGAACCGTGACAAATTAACTTCGTTCTAGTTTACGACATGACATCCGGGAACCAATTTTACTTGAACTACTGGTTCCCTCTACCTGGTCAACGCTTGAGTGATTCTAGGGATGTGTATGTGTTGTTTTATTACCCCCTTATCGGAAAAAACAGCATGAGGGCCTTCAATAAACAGATTAATTAGGGTATTTGCCACTTTTCTTCAGGGTATAATTTTAAGGAGTATCGGACTTGCAAATAAACTGTAGCGGCATTTCAAAGGCGTATCGGCAAAAGGGTAGATCTTTGGAAGGCGTATCGGGCCGATACGCTATAAGGGCCTGGGGAGAACCCTGGCTATGATGGTGGAATTTATCTTCAAAGGGAAAGAAAACATTTCGAGAAAAAGAGAAAATGTTGGTTACCTGCATTTTCTCCTTTTCCTACTTGTGTTTTCAAAGCCTTTATCCTTAGGGTCGTTAAAACATGGAGCTGTGTGGAAAAGAGCTAATGAATGACAAATGACAATAGAAACTTACCGACATTATCCTCCACATCTTGAATGCTGAAGTTCGGATGAGGCACTGTCATACTTAGACCATCCTTCTTCTCTACCAAGATCGGAATGTCAAATCCATACGCATCAAAGTACTGCTTGCTCAATATGTGACCAGGTAACCTCTTTATAGGGATCTCATCAGCTCTAAAATACATATGAGCCATGCTCTGGTAAAAGGGGCTTAATGCATCTCCGTGATCCATGATACCAAGCAAGTTATCACCTGATGACTAATTCATAGTAGCTACTTTTTTTGACAACTGACGTAATCATAAGGTAGACTGGTCGTTGGACATACAGAAAATTGACCAATAGCAAAAAGTTTTGGTCCAGGTCAGCCTGCGCAGACTGCGCAGGCTGACCTGGGTCGATACTTTTTGCAGATGCATTAAGCCCCCTTTTCACAGAGCATGGCTCACGTTTAGTTTGATAAAAGAAGTTGTTCTTTATCCTGTTAGCACCTTTTACAACTATAGTTGCTTTAGTTGTTTTTGCACCAGTGTAGATCAACATCAGACTGCACAGAACATGTAGTCTAACTTTAGATCTACACTGTCTGCTTTCCAGTGATAATCCAGACAAAAGCATGCCTCAAATTGCCCTTTACTTGTGTCTTACTGAAAAAGTATGTTGGATTTATTTGGCACTCTTAGCACTAATGTTAATCTGGGTTAACTTTCCCAAGTTTTCAAATGAGACTTTACAATACATAAGACAGATCTTGGTTCACATTTCAGCCTTCTATGTGACGATGCCACCAAAATGCCACCACAAGAGTGAATACCATAAAATTTACTAAAAAACCCTCATCACAATAGCTTGCACTTACAATCAAGGAACACTAGGTAAGTTTGTCTAACATAATAGAATGTTACTTTTGATCAAAACTCAAACTTTATCTTAGAAAGTAATATGGGCAAAAAGCATCACCCTCACACATGAGAGATTCTGGGTTCAAATCACAAAATGGGCTAGGTAAACCTTTGTAACCTTAACCTGTTGAACAAGTTAACCCTTTCCCAAACAAGCCCTGGTTTTCACGAGTCTGCCGTACCAGTCTTTTGAAAACACTGTGGGAAAAGGAGAAATTGCTCGTAACGAGCAATTTCTCCTTTTCCCACAGTGTTTTCTTCCCTTTTTGAGAACTTTCTGCCATTTTCATCAAATTTAAAATTGTTGTCTGCAAACTCTTTCAATTTGGACCAGTCCAAAATTTGTCGTTTGGGAAAGGGTTAAATGAAAATTTCAAGCTGATAGTAAAAACCCGAATGTTGCTATTTCAAGGTTATTTATTGGAGAAAAATATCTCCTGATTGGACAGTGTAGATCCAAGATAAGACTGCATTCTGTGCAGTCTGATCTTGATATACAATGTCCACAAAAGGTCAGTTAGTCATGCTTAGTAGCCTAAGGGTTATCTGTTAACATCATGCGATGCACTGTTTAGGTTTACTGAAAGCATCCTTCCTCAGTGATCAATATATATTTCTAAAACTTGATTCACAAACTGTGTATGATACCTACCTTGTACCTAAACTTTTTTAATCTTTCATTTTGTTTTAAAAGGAATGGAACTAACAAATTAAAATATCCACATTATGCATAGTATTCATTTCATAACAAGATATGTACTAGAAAAAAATATTAAGTTACATCGAATAAATCAAAACACTTACAATGGAAATGATCTGCTTTTCAGTTCCTTAATAAACATAACAGTTCCAGTCTGAACAGCCTGAAATTGGAAAAATATCACCTGAGAAACAGCTACTATACAATCCTCTGCTTTCAAAACTACTTGTAAGAACACTTTTAAAAACATTGTGGGAAAAGGAGAAAATCCTAGCAAGTAGCCTTTTCTACTTTTCCCATCCACAATATTTTGACCCTGTTGAAGACAAAAAACTTTTGCAGAGATGTGCCACATTAAGTCTGCAAATACTTTCAGTGTAGACTTGTCTGTAATTCTGTTGACCTGTGAAAAAGAAAAGTACATCAGCATTATCCTGAAGTACATAAGACTGCAATACTATGCTAAACATCATTGACGGGTAACCAAAAGTTGCCTAACTTGCAGCTGATGAGCCTCATAATAAATTGCTTACAGAAACAATTGAGTCCTGCTATGACAAAAAAGGGCTTAATGCATCTCTGTGATTCATGATACTAAGCAAGACACAAGATAATTATGGATTCCACCTTTTCTAGCAGCCGACTGAATCATGAGGTAGACTGGTCTTTTCACGTGTAGAAAACTGACAAAGAGCAAAAAGATTTCAGCCTAGGTCAGCCTGTGTAGACCTCGCAGGCAGATCTGAGTCAGTACTTTTTGCAGATGCATCAAGCCCCCTTTTCACAGAGCATGGCTCATGTAAATTTGTATGAGGGTCTGACCAACCTGAACTGACTACAAAATTATATTTCATAATTACACATATGACAACCCTGATATTTCAACATATCAAATGAAATTTTTGATTGTGGAAACCACAAATTCGACTAAAATTACTATAGTGAAGGTTCTATTATTTGCTTTCTCAAGGATATGTGAAGCAAAATAACTCAGTACATATGGGTCATGCTCTGTGAAAAAGTGGTTAAACCCTTAGACTGCTGAATAAACGAAGCAAAGCTTTTCAGTCTAGGAATAAAACACATGTCCAGTTAGTTCAGTGGTTAGCGTGTCTGACTTGTGACATGCTGGTGGTTGCCAGTTTGATACCAGGTTCCGGCATATTTTCGCTTCTCACCTCTGATACACGTGAGAAAAGTAGTCAGTGACTTGGAAAGAAAGTTGTGTCAGCATTGGTGTGAGAAAGCCAGGAAACACATGCATAGGTACACTGACTGCCATCATATATGACCTAAGCTGTCAAAATGGCGTAAAACTCCAAAACAATCTAGGAATAAAAATCAACCGATTGCAGTTTCAAGGCTGCTCTTGTACAGATTGTCTCAGCAAAGCAGACAGTGTAGATAAAACAAGAGGGCCATAATGGCCCTGTATCGCTCCACTGGCTTATAAATATAAACCATAAATACTAAACATTTCAATTCTGAGCCAAATGGTTTCAAAATGAAGACTTACAAAGTTTTCTCTGTAAAAGCCCATGTAGAAGTTGAGACCCGCAAGGCAAAGCCATTTTTGATCTCAGAGCTATAATTACTTGAACCCTGGTAGAGGTCCACAAGATAAAGCCACATGCCAAAGTAATACAAGTCTATGCTGTATGGTTATAAATAAGGTGATTTTCAAGTTTTGTCCATATGAAGCCTCTGTAAAACATAAGACCCCTGATGCAAGGCTAATTTCAAAAAAAAAAAAAAAAAAAAATCAAAACAGGAAGATTTCTTAAGTTGTCACTATGTAAGCCCATGTAAAACTTGTGATCCCTGCAGCGGGGCCGATTTTGATCCCAGGGTTAAAATTTTGGGCCGCTTGGTAGAGGCCCACTAGGTATAGCAACATGCAAAATTTGGTAGCTCTAGGCTTTATGGCTAGGTACAGGAAGATTTTTAAAGTTTTCTCTATATAAGCCTATGTAAAACTTGCGACCCCTGGGGCAGAGCCAATTTTGACCCCAGGGCTACAATTTGAAGAAACTTGATAGAGGTCTACTACATAAAGCTACATGCCAAATTTGGTAGCCCTATGCCTTATGGTTTCAGACAAGAAGATTTTTGAAGATTTCCAATATTTTTCAGTTTTGTTGCCATGGCAACCAGAGTTTTTGAAGGAATCAAATTCTTTCATGAAATTCTGAAGAGGACCATGGCAGGATCATTTCTGTGAAGTTTCATGAAAATTGGATGGGTAGTTTCAGAGAAGAAGATGTTTGAAATAAAAGTTAACGCACGGATGGACGGACGCACGACGGACACCGGGCCATGACATAAGCCCGCTGGCCTTTGGCCAGTGGAGCTAAAAATCATACTGCATGTTTTGTGCAGTCTGATCTTGATCTGCATTGGCAACAAAGGCAACCATACTTGTGAACGGCACTTTACGGGTTAATAAATCTACAAAAAGCATCAACCCATGCTGATAAAGGTCAAAACATTTTGCTAGTTGTAAAGTTTTGCATATTCATGGAAAGATCTACCTTATGATTCAGTTGGTTGTTAGACAAAATGAATTATATGGATTCATAATTATGGCATGACTTGCTTGGTATAATGCATGACAAAGATGCATTAAACTCTCTTTTCCCAGAATGCCAATCATATGCGTACAACTGACACATGCTCTGGCAAAAGTGGGCTTAATGCATCTCTGTGATGCATGATATCAGTCAAGCAATCCGATAACTATGGATCCATAAAAGCCACTTTTTTTAAACCAAGGACTTACCGGTAATCATGAGGTAGACTGATCCTTGGACACACAGAAAATGACCAATAGCGAAAAGTTTCGGCCATGGTCAGCCTGCACGGACTGCACAGGCTGACCTGGATTGATACTTTTTGCAAATGCAATAAGTCCCCTTTCCACAGAGCATGGCTCAACTGCAATATGATTAACCCTTTACCACACAATGCCAACTTTTAACGACCCTGAGAAAGAGGCCTTTTGAAAACATTGTGGGAAAAGGAGAAAAAATGCTGGTAACCAGCATTTTCTCCTTTTCCCACAATGTTTTCTATCCTTCCCGAGACAAATTTCAATTTTTCAGTCACATTTATTTTGTCGTCTGCAAATCCTTCAATTTGGACCAGTCTAAAATTTTGTCGTGTGGTAAAGACGTAAGACAATTATGATCTGTGGATAATTTTTAACCTTATCACATTTGAGTCATATAGATAATATGATGATAAACAGTCATGTGTTCTAGTTGATGGACTTAAGTTTAATCAGAAGTTATGCATATGAGCTATGTTCTTTGAAACGGGGGTTAAATGCATCTGCAAAAAATATCGCCCCGTGTCAGCCTGTGCAGTCCGCGCAGGCTGACCTGTGTCAAAACCTTTTGTTTCCAGTAAGTTTTCTGCATATTCAAAATCCATCCAGTTGGTTATTAGACAAAGTGGATTTTATAGATCAATGATTATATGATGGCCTGCTTGGTATAATGCTAGAGGGGATGCTTAACTCTTTGCCGCACGACAGAATCATAGATTTATCGAAATTGAAAGCATTTGCAGACGACAATTTAAATGCGGTTCAAATTACTGAATTTGTCTTTGATGGGAGGAAAACATTGTGGGAATAGGAGAAAATGCTGGTTACCAGCATTTTCTCCTTTTCCCACTATGTTTTAAACAGGCTTCTTCCTCAAGGTCATTAAAAGTCTGGACTGAGTGGTAATGAGTTAAACCCCTTTTAGTCAGACCATGGCTCATATAAGTCTTACTTTTGTAGATCCACTGTCCGAGTAATCATGTCTGTGCCAGTTTCGTCTCTGTTTTACTGTAAGAGGAAGCAAAGTATATTTATCATAAAAATAGCCTATCACAATTCTTTTTTCTTTTGGTTTTTGGAAAAAAGAGGGACCAAAGATGAAATGACTTATTCTGTCAATCTGGTCTGAATCTACACTGACCCATAAATATTAGACAAAATAGCACTGATGTTGCAACATTTTGATCTTCATTCTCAAAGTTCATTTTATTTATATAACTTTTGATTGTTAATTAAAAATTAATGAAGACTCAACCTAAAAGTAATAATGTAGTTAAAACAGTGCCTTGCAACACTTTCAGAAAATCAAAATATAAACGGTTTGAAGTAAACTTTAGAACAGGAAAAAAAAAAATTTAAGACACATTCAATATCTTAAACCTTTACCACACAATCAAGAATTTTCAACCCTCAGGAGGAAGCCTTTGGAAAATGTGGTGGGAAAAGGAGAAAACGCTGGACGCCAATATTTTCTCAATTTTCCAAAATGCTTTCTACCCCTATGAAAGACAACTTCCACAATTTAAACAATATTTACATTGTCATCTACAAGTGCTTTCATTTTGGTCAGGTCTATAGTATCTTTGTGTGGTAATAAGTTAAACTGGCTGGTAAAATAGCTTTGCACTTAGCTTTACCCTGTACTAAAGAGTCCTGTGTTTTAATGACCTAACGAAGAAGTTTTTTCAACCCTTTACCACACAATGCCAACTTTTACCCACCCTGGGGAAGAAGCCTTTTGAAAACATTGTGGGAAAAGGAGAAAATGCTGGTAACCAGCATTTTTTCCTTTTCCAAAAATGTTTTCTACCCTTTCAGAGAAAATAACATCATTTGAGCCGATTGAAACTGTCATCTGTTAATGCTTACAATTTGGAAGGATCTAAAATTTTGTTGTGTGGTAAAGGGTTAAAACAAATTCAATCATTTAAGCCACATTTGATTTATTCTTCACAAATGTTCTCAATGTGAACTGCAAATCTTCTCAACACAAGCAAGTAAAAAATTTGGCCTGCATGTACAGAGACAAATAAAAATATTACTTACAAACCAGTGGTCCATGTTTTATCTGGCAGTTTGGACAATGGTAAATCTCGATATCTGGGGCTTGATGTTCCAGTACACCCACACAGCTATGACGGGGGAAAAAAATAGTAAGTATCGATGTAAATAATGATGATGATCAGAGTTCGAAATCAGTAGTAGCAAGTAGCAAATTTGCTACCTGAAAAACAAATTTTGCTACCTGGACATAAAAGAGTAGCAAAAGGTTGCTACCTGGTAATCCTGTCTGCTTGAAGTGTTTTGCCAATTTTCAATGAAATAATCTTCCACTTGTTAATTGAGAAATCTGTTGAAATAATCTTTGCAATTGTCGGCATTGGAACAAAAACATGCAAGTATCACTGAGTCATGCAATCGAACATGCCTGTGCTTGATGATGACTTTATATTTAACAACTATATGTATAGCTTAAGCTACCTTTGTGAATCTTTGCTAATATCCCTTGTCTGCATTTTAACAAATGGGCAAAAACATGCAAGTATAAATGAGCCACATGCAATGGAAATTGCCAAACAGCAAAGTCTCTTTGCAGCCCATGTATTTGAATAGATGCTGTTTTTACTTCTGTCAAGCAATTCATGGGCAAAGGTGGTAATTTATGCATCATTTTATTGGTGGGAGATAGGGCCATTCTTTGATTGCCCCTTTTTGCTACCAGAAACGTTCCTTTTGCTACCTTATTTTAAGCCAGGAAGCCAGGTAGCAAGTACTTGCTACCTGCAAAATAAGTTAATTTCTAACACTGATGATAATTATAGTACATGTAATAATAATAATAATAATCATGATGAAAGGTCCTGACACATTTTACATACCATAACCTTTAACTTTTCTTTCAATTTTAAAAGTACCATAGGGCAAAAGTTTCCAGGTCTACCTACCTTTTCTTTAGTTTTACCTGGTTTTAAAATTAAGTTTTCTGCCAGGAGCTTACACTTGGATCTACTCTACAATAACAGATTGTCATCTTCACAATAACTTCCATACTTTGAAAAATAATAATTTAAATTCAAATGCATTTAGACACCCAAATTGTTTACTTTTGGCAGCTATTGGGACTTTAATCCCAGTAAACTAATACTGGTAAGTGAATCAGTCATTAGCAGTCAACACTAAAGATGTAGATATCGAAATTCGAAATTATCTGGCAAAGAAGCAGTGTATATCCAAGATCAGACTACATATTCTTTGCAGTCTGATCTTGATCTTCACTGTCCATGTAGGAAGCTAAATCTAAGTTAAACACTATAAAAGGTAACAGTTTAATGTGGCTTTGTATGTGTTATCAAAAGATAAGAACCAATTTCAATTAAGTAAGTGTAGCACTATACATGTACTTTCTACTTCTCAGCAGCTATAAATCTTGACCCTTAAAGTGCTTTTCAAAATTTTGATTGCCTTTGACAGCAGTGAAAATCAAGATTAGATAGCATGAATTATGCAGTCTGATCTCTGATTTAAACTGTCCAATTTGTTCAGACACCATGAACAGAAGCAACGGTAAAAATACATTATTTCGGTCCCTTAGCCTGCCTTTGGCATCTACTGTTGCTTTTGCAGCCAGTGTAGATCAAAAGCACACTGCAAAAAACATGCAGGATTATCTTTAAGATACACTGTGGGCATTTTCTCTTTTTTCCCAAAATGTTTTCTACCCTTCCCAAATCAAATTTCAATTTTTGAGTCACATGTATTTTGTCGTCTGCAAATGCGTTAAATTTGGACAAGTCCAAAATTTTGTCGTGTAGTAAAGAATTAAATTGAATATTTTTGTCGAGATTACTTGGCCCTGTGATGATAATACATATATAGCCTTGTTGTGTGCACAAGTCTATTCCTTACACAGATGGGTGATGTCATATCAGGCAATTAGTTTCAGATCTCTTTAATAAACAATCCCAAGTGTTAACAACTCTGAAGGAGATGACTTTTGGAAAAATTGCAGCAAAATGAGACAATGAAGAAATTTCTCCTTTTTGCACTATGTTTTCTACTCTATCAACACACTGTATCACTTGGTATCACTTTTCAATTTGTCATCTGCAGAAGCAGCATGCCCACTGGGTTTTCAATTTGGGGGTACACGCACCCTCCAGGTTTTGAATTGGGGGTACAGAGAAAAAATTGGGGGTACACTGTACCCCCTAGGTTTTGATTTGGGGGTACAAAGAAAAATTAGGGTGTACAGAGTAACTTTGGGCTGTTTCAGTTTTATTAATGAATTTTAACACCCTAGCTCCTTTACCATAATGAATGGGATCTTAATTGAATTTGTAAATTGTGCATTTGGTGATTGTATGGATGCATCATATGTCTCCAGGGCATGCACATACTTATATATAATTACAACAACGGTCAGGGTTTAAAAGCCGAACACGACCGCCTTTATGGAGGATTTTTCACCTTTATTCCTTCTCAAAGTTGCGAAGTTTATTAGAACTGCTTTAAAAAGGAAGCGTAGACAGATTGATGCTCGTTGTCCTAGATGATGTTCGTAGATCTGGCTATTTTAAAATCACAGAGGAGCAGGCCGATTGGCTCATTGTAAGCTCAAACACTGTCAAATAAAGGTGTGTTAGGGCAAAATAAAACAAAAGGTGTAATGGTAGAATCACTTGTGTAAACCTACCTTTCTCAGATCTTCACACTAAAAAATTTTAACAGCTTTTGTTGTGATGACATTTTTCTCTGCAGCAGACGCCATACAGACGAAAATTACACGTTTAATTTGCGGCTCGATTTCTCAGCTTTCATATGTCAAAAAATGTGTTTTTAACGATAACTGTGCATCATAATACATGTATTATTAAATGATTTTAATTTCTCACTGAAAATTAATTACCAGACTTCCTGTACAAGTGGTAGATTTTGACACATTAAAAAATCGTAGCGAAAATTATTTAGACAAACAAGGGAGCCGCAAAATATATATAGTGAAAATATTGGGTAACCCGCTCTATGCTGAGGACAAAGCGTGGTGGGTACTGAGCGTGGTACCCGTTTACGAGGAAAACTACTTTCTTTTTGTTTGTTTGGCATGCAATACAAAATGATATCTAATTTGTACGTGCAGTGTACGTAATTACTTTCCTTTTTGTACATGCATACTTTTGACAGTGTATGCATGCACGTAAGCAAAAAAAATTTGTATGCGCAGAGTAGAATTTATACGTGAATTATGTACTACAGTACGTGATTGGGCACCCTGAGAAGCTTTAAATTTGGAAGTGTTTAGAGGTTGCCCTTAGGTAAAGTGTTTAGCTAAGCGTTTGATGCAGCAATTGAGTGGCGTGAAATGCTAGCCTGAGGACTCCTCTGCAGAGTACTGATAATAAACCAGCTAAAAGTTGAAACGAAATGCCTGTATACCGATTGTTCAGGCTCAATCAAAGTGGTAAATCAATTCTTAGCAGTTTTTACACGATGTCATAAATATGACAAGCAAGGGGAGTGAAACATTTTAGCTATTCTGACCATTCAAGGAACACAAAATATGGAATAAATAGCGCACCCCTCCCACTATCCTTTGTCGATAGAGACGCTTGTAACAGCTTGACCTACTTTGGAATTTCACTGATCCGCACAAATACACGGACTGTGGAAACACCTACCTTCCATGAAACCAATCCTTACAAACGTCACATTCTATCATAAACTCGTTCTCGTTGTACGGTTGTCTACAAATGCAGTATAAGGTATTTTCATCTTCATCAGACGCCATGTTGACATTTTTTTGACACCAGGAAGTTTAATCACGCATGCGCAGGTCTTGTCGCGTTCTTTTGAAATTTTAAAACTATTCACTGTTCAGTGGGAACTTTGCGGTAATCACTTTTACCGATGTCTAGTAGGCTATCGCATTGCCCGGCTTTTTCGATTCCAGTTAGAAATACGCGAAAAATACTGAAAAATGACAAGGAGTCATGTTCGGCAGATAAGACAGTTGGAAACCTTGTCAAATAGATCTAGATCTACAAATGAATTAAGCGATGGAGGGAAAAATGTAAAGAAAAAAAGTGCCCAGTTGTACATATGACGTCAGTGGCTTGAGTGGTCAGTGGTTCAGTTGTCAATACATTTACTTGATCATTCTGGGATTTACGGCACTAGACCAGAGCTTTGCAGTGTATTGCCCAAGGCAAGCCAAGTGACCGGTTCAGCAAACGCCGTTTGAAACGGGGATCGAATCATGATTTCCTAAATTGAACTTTAACCCTTCACAAAACTATTCCGTTGTTCACAATCCTGACAACGAAGGGTCACGTTTGAAAACATTGTTGAAAAAGGAGAAGATGTGGGTTATCATTCTCTTTTTCCCACAATGTTTTGTGATGTATCTTGCGGTGTTATGATCTAGGGGAATTAGCGAATCAAAACAATACAAAATCAAGGTACCAAACATGAGTAGGCCTACCACTGGTGTGCCGTGCTCTTCGGTGGCTTAGATTACTAGAATACAACAGTTTTTTCTACCCTTTTTAGCCATGTTTTAAAGATACGTCCGGCAGCCAGAGGGAAAAGGCGCTGTTAAAGCTTAAAAGTGTGTTGAATGGCTCAAATTTGGCCAGCTGTGGCATAGGCCTACCTAAGGTGTAAGAGAAAGAGAAACTCATTTTGTCCTCATTTTAAACCTGAAACCATAACAGTGAATTCTTTGAATGCTGCCAAGAAATGAAAAGCATTTTTCTATACGCCGTAATCTGTGCAACCTTGCAGCCGTCAGGAACAACACTTGGCATGGAGATACAAGAATGATTATTGTTTCATGAAATAAAGATGATGTGGGTTAAAACTGGCTGAAAGTAAAGATGAAATGGGTTAAGAACTGGCTGAAAACGAGTATAGATCTTTAATTGTCGTCTGCAAATCTTTTTCAAACTGAATGAGTCTGCAGTTCTGCAATCTTGTACAAAGCTAAATAAACGAAACGAAAATTCCCACTCAATAGAAAAAAAAAAAAATGCGATTTCAAAATAAGTTGATTTCACCGGAAGGAAAATACCATATCGGACAGTGTAGATCAAAGATCAGACTGCACGTTCTCTGCAGTCTGATCTTGACCTACACAAAGGGTCAGTGAGTCGCACTTAGCAGCCTCAGGGTTAATCACCGAGTCGAAAGGGATTCCGACTGACGTTAGTATACACATTCCGCAGTTTAATTTACGAGAGGCCCTATTCACCAACCATTCTTAAGAATATTCTTAGTCTTATTCTCCAACATTTTCTGGATTTGAAAGTAACACAACTTCTGACTGGCTAAACCATTTGGTTTAGTCAATCAGAAGTTGTGTTATTTTCAAATTTGGACAATCTTGGAGAATAAGACTAAGAATATTCTTAAGACTGGTTGGTGAATACGGGCCCTGATACATGTACGCTCGACTGTAAGGGCCACAGAAACGTGCAGTCTGATCTTTGTTTTACTCTCTCTGCTTGTTTGCTACATAGGCCAATTCCAGCCAAGACAGTTATGATCTTGAAATGTTTTGACTGTACATTAACCCTTAACGTGCTATATAACTAAAATTAAACATTTCCAAGTCGACAGAAAAATTCCAAATATTATTTCAATTTTTTTTTTTTTTTTTTTTTTTCTTGGGGGGGGGGGGGCGGGGGGGAATATATCTTTATCGGACAGTCTAGATCCAAGATCAGACTGTATGTTCTGTGCAGTGTGATCTTGATCTGCACCGTCCTTAAAAAGGTCCCTGAGTCGCGCTTTGCTGCCTAAGGATTAAAAAGTTCACGAAGAGGAACCCATCCGGCTAAGGTGCCAACTTTTTCAACCTTCTTGTGTAGGCCAATGTACACTATATTTGAGTCATGCTCTGTGAAAAGGGGGCTTAATGTGCGAAAAGTATCGACCCAGGTCAGCCACGCAGGCTTTTGCTACTGGTCAATTTTCTGTATGTCCAAGGACCAGTCTACCTCATGATTCAGTTGGTTGTTACAAAAAGTGGTTATTATGGATCCATAATTATTTGATGGCTTGATTGATACAATGCATCGCGGAGATGCATTTAGCCCTCTTTTGCCAGAGCATGGCTCATTTGAATGCAACAAGCAGTAAAGCTCTAGGCTGCCTGTAAAAGTACAGCAGAGCAGCGAAGACAGTAATTATCACTATTTTCAATGTAGCAAAAAAAACAAACAGTGATGTGACACCTGCTCGGATTAGAATCGTCGAAAGTTCGCCGTGTTAAGCATTTACCACACAATCCCGAGTTTCAACGATCCTGAAATAGAAGCCTTTTGAAAACATCGTGGGAAAATGAGAAAGTGCTGGTAACCAGCATTTTCTCCTTTTCCCACAATGTTTTCTACCCTTCCCAACACAAATTTTAAACCTTTTATCACATGTTTTTGGTCGTCTGCAAATCCTTTCAATTTGGACTAGTCTAAAATTTTGTCGTTTGGTAAAGAGTTAAGCATTTAAAGCACCTAATAAGCTCAACAGGAACTAGAAATAAGACCCTAACTAGAAAAATTTCAAGGTTTCTTTTGTCCTGAATGTTTAAGCAAAGCGGACACTGAATAAAAAAAAAAAAAATGTGCTGTCTGATTCTTACGAACATGAAAGTTCGCAACAAGTGCATAGCTCAAATACAAACCGCCCCGGTTGGGATTCGAACCCGAGCGGCAAATATCCTCGTTTATTGAGGTTGAGGAGACCAATACACTAATCCCTGAGCTAAAGAGAATTCTCCCCAAAGCAATTGTCAGACCTTGATTTTATACAGGAAAGCTATGCAGTAAGGAAGGAGTGATCTCCCGTAACATGATCTTAATCTACACTAGGTGCAAATGCAAGTACAGCAGTAGAATTCGCTTCGGGGTTAACCTATAACCTTACAGACCACTAGTATCTCAGATCTACCGAAAGTTGTCACAAATACTAGTAATATAAAAGACAAGCCCTTGAAAGTGAGGGAAAAATTGATTTTCTCAGTTCAATTTTGAAAAACATTGTGGAGGGGGGGGGGGATTGTTTGTATGGTGGTTAACGCCGTTTTCAACATTATTTCAGTTATATCACGGCGGCCAGTGCTCCTATCCATGCTTTCCTGGAGTTTCATTTACCAGTACTCCGCACAATATTCTTTCCAAGCCACTGGCTGCTTTCCCACATAACAATCGTCGAAACAATGGTCAGCGGTGAGAGAGGAATGAATCCTGTCGCGATGACTATCATCAATCCTCGGAAAGAAATTGGCCAAGCCGGCACTAGTATCTCAGATCTACCGAAAGTTGTCACAAATACTAGTAATATAAAAGACAAGCCCTTGAAAGTGAGGGAAAAATTGATTTTCTTAGTTCAATTTTGAAAAACATTGTCGGGGGGGAATTGTTTGTATTGTTTGTATGGTGGTTAACGCCGTTTTCAACATTATTTCAGTTATATCACGGCGGCCAGTGCTCCTATCCATGCTTTCCTGGAGTTTCATTTACCAGTGCTCCGCACAATATTCTTTCCAAGCCACTGGCTGCTTTCCCACATAACCATCGTCGAAACAATGGTCAGCGGTGAGAGAGGAATGAATCCTGTCGCGATGACTATCATCAATCCTCGGAAAGAAATTGGCCAAGCCGGGGATCGACCCTGCGACCTCCTGTTCTCAAGTCCCGTGCGCTACCGACTGAGCAACGGGAGCTTGGCACGGGGAGGGGGGGGGGGGGGAAGAGAAGGAGCACGGACATATTAGACATATTACAGACAGTTACCCTTTCCCCAAGATCTTTTGAAAGTTGTCAAATGTAGGAGCGTGAGAAGTCGTTTTTTATGAAGTAATGGGACGAAAAGTTAACCTTGAGGCTGCTAAGCGCGACTCTTTGACCGTTGAGGGACAGTGTTGATCAAGATCAGATTGTACAGAACTTGCAGTCTGATCTTGGATTTACACTGTCCGATTTGGGTTTTTACCACCCGATTGAAAGTTTCATTTCATTCATTTAGCAAGATAAGAGTTAAGTGAATTTTGGCACTACTCCCGGTATTTTATCCCCTTTTCTGATGCCACAGTTTACCTCCTTAGACACAGCTCTTGACTCAACAGATGTCTTTAACTTTAACTCTTTCCCAAACGACAGATTTTGGACTGGTCCAAATTGAAAGAGTTTGCAGACGACAATTTTAAATTTGATGAAAATGGCAGAAAGTTATCAAAAAGGGTAGAAAACACTGTGGGAAAAGGAGAAATTGCTCATTACGAGCAATTTCTCCTTTTCCCACAGTGTTTTCAAAAGACTTGTACTGCAGACACGTGAAAACCAGGGCTTGTTTGGGAAAGGGTTAAGGACATTACTTATGTTTTAAATATATATGAGCCATGCTCCGTGAAAAGGGGGCTAAATGCATCTTCGTTACGCATTGTACCAAGCAAGACATCACATAATTAGGGAAACATTAAATCCATTTTGTCTAACAACCGACGAAATCATGAAGTAGACTCGTCCTTAGACATACAGAAAATTGACCAATAACGAAGAGTTTCGGCCCAGATCAGCCTTAACAGACTGCGCAGGCTGACCTGGGTCGAGACTTTTCGCAGATGCATTAAGTACCCTTTTGCCTGAGCACGGCTAATTATTTTTTAGACAAGCAAGTTTTGTTGGTTAAAACCAACTCTACCAGACACCTTTTGAAATGTACATGTATAATCTGAACCACTCTCTGTGAAAAGGATGCTTAATGCATCTGCAAAAAGTATCAACCCAGAACAAGCATGTCGGTGAATGAACTGTTTTTATGAGACATCAAGATCGTAAGTCAACGCAGTATTATTATTGTCAAAGTCCTCTTGGCGTTTGAAATACGCAGACTCTCTGGTAAAATAAAATAAAGACCACACGTTCGCAGCGACGCAGCGACCGCTCCTAGGAATTGTACCTAAGACTCCAGGATGAAAAAGTCACATGGTTCAATCCTCGCAAAGCTGCGCGGTTCATGCAGGACTGTTCTTGGATAAGGGGTACTGCTAAAAGTGCAAGCCCCGTAGATGAAGAAACCAGGGAAGACATTAGTAGGTGAGCTGTAGTGATATAACCAAAAATATGGCTGAAAGCGGAGTAACACCTTATTCAAGCAAAAATAAACCGTTTTCATAAATCTTCCACGAGCCTTGAAGGTTTACCAATTATTCATAGTCTTTTGTCATATAGAACAAATACAGTCAGGAGCGCGTGTATCAACTTTCAAATCTCTCTTCGCAGTGCGCTCTCATATTTTCACGTGACTATTTTACGCAGTACAATCAAAATCAGTCTAACGTGGTACAGAGCAGGGGATACTTACATACAAGTTCTACTTCACGATGGAAATCGTAAAGTATCATGTTGTTTTTTTCATGACAGTTATATCATTCCTGTGCTCCGAGACAGCTGCTTATGGGGCGATTCGAATTCGGCAAGACTTCAAAACCCTCAAAGCCGAGATGACTTATATCAGGGAGGATATTTCAGCACTATTTAACAAGACTAATCAACTCAATATGTCGGCGGTCGAAGGCTGTGGCCCATGTGTATCTGTCAATAAAACAAGTTGCCCACCAGTGACGAACCATAACGGAAAGCAGGATGTGTTAAAATTGAACGATAACAACGCGTTTGTAAAATATCACGGCTTGATCAAAGCATTTGTTTTTGAAAAAAAGATCAATCGAGAGTTACAGGACAAACTTCGGTCAATGGAGAGCAAATTTTCAGCGAGCGAAATTGTGGCTAATGAAAGAGATAGAGAGCTACAGAGTCGACTACAATCAGTGGAGAACATTATTTCGGCGAGCGAAAAGGTGGGTAATGAAAGAGATAGAGAACTACAGAGACGACTACAATCAGTTGAGAATATTATCTCGGCGAGCGAAAAGGTGGGTAATGAGAGACATAGTGAAGTACAGAGTCGACTACAATGGATGGCGGAAAGTATTTCAGTCAGCGGAAAGGTAGCTAATGAGAGAGATCGAGAACTACAGAGTCGATTGCGATCGATAGAGGAATCTATAGAGGACAAAATTTCTGATATTTACCGAGACCTTGGCATCATTACATCATTTATGACTTTGATCAGCAATAGATTAGAGGAAAATTTACAAAAAGCCGAAACAACATCAGTAAAGCCTGACATAACTACCGTTCCGATTATAAACACAAATTGTGGAACCGTGCCAGAGAGTGGGGTCTATACTCTTCATCCAGGTTCAATTATGTCATCTGTTAATGTTTACTGCGACCAGAACACTGATGGCGGTGGATGGATTGTGTTCATGAGACGTCAAGACGGTTCTGTTAACTTCAGTCGTTCTTGGTTCGACTATAAACTCGGATTTGGAAGTCCTGATGGCGAATTTTGGGCAGGAAACGAGTTATTACATAAGCTGACGAAGGAAAGACCATTGCAGTTGAGAATAGATATGGAGAACTTTGAAAGAAATACAGCATATGCCATGTATGAGGAATTTCAAGTTGGGGCTGAGACAGACAAATATAGACTGCATGTGCATGGGTACAGTGGAACTGCTGGGGACTCTCTTATCGATACACGTGGTTCAGCAACGAAGCATGCGGGAATGCAGTTTAGTACGTTTGATTCTGATAACGACTATTTCTATTTAAATTGTGCAGAGATATACGAAGGTGGCTGGTGGTACAACGACTGTTTTGATTCCAATTTGAACGGGCCGTACAGCCACGATACAGGTATCATCTGGTACTCCTGGTTAGGCGAGTATGAGCCTCTAAAGCGTGTTGAAATGAAAATACGTTAACCTCATGGTATCCATTCATACGAATACATGAAAAATAGAACATGTTCGAATATATCTAAAAAACCGCAAACAGTGGACATGAATATATACGATTCCTGTCTTACATAAATTTTTAAATGGCCTTTAAACAAAGCGTTTTCGTGTTTTATTAGCCCAGTGCGCTTAAAAACATCGTGGAAAAGGGAGAAAATGCTGGTAGCCAGCATTGTCTCCTTTTCCCGCAATGTTTTCTTCTACCCTTTCAAATATAAGTCCCATCCTTCGAGTCATTGAGGCTTAAAACATAATGGAAAAAGAATACAAATGCTTTTAACAGCATTTTCTCCTGATCCCACGATGTTTCTTCAACCCTGTTAACAACAAATCCAATCGTTTGAGCCATGTTTAGTCATTTGTCTGCCTATTCTTTCAATAATTATGGTAAAGTCTAAAATTTAGATGTTAACATCCAGAGAATAGTGAGGTATCCAGTCATTTGGGTCACCTCTATTCCGTAGTCTGTAAATGGTTTAAAAAATTGGAAAGTCTAGAATTTTAATTGCGACTTATCCAACCGTTTGAGCCAATATGACCTTTATGTGGGTAAAGAAGAAAATGCTGGCAACCCACAATATTTCCATTTTCCAATAATGCGTTCTTAAAGCCGTTGAAATACAAATGGGTCATGCTTTGTGAAAAAGGAGTTTAATGGATCTACAAAAATAATCAACCGTGTAAGCCTATGCAGCCCGCGCAGACTGACATGGGTCAATGTTGCTATTGTTAAATTTTCTGCATGTTGAAGGACTTTACTACCTCTAAATCCAGTGCATTGTCAGACAAAATAGATTTTATGGATCCATAATTATGCGTAAACTTTCTTGGTATCATTCATCAGGGAGATGCATTAAGCCCCATTTTCAATAGCATGGCTCAAAATCTCATCATGTTAGCCACTGTGGCTGACCTGGGCCAAAACCTTTCGCTATTGGTCAGCTTTCTGTATATCAAAGGATGTCTATCTCATGATACAGTCGTTTGTTAAACAAAATGGATTTTATTGATCCATAATTATGTGATGTCTTGCTTGGTATAATACATCACGGAGATGCATAAAGCCCCCTTTTGCCAGAGCATGGCTCATGTAAACCCGACCTCTTTCGACGACTGGAATTGCAGTCCACTGACACTCAGAAAGATTTGTTTCTTATATCTTCGACTAAATAAGCGGGCGGTATAGATCCAAGATCAGACTGCACGTTTTATGCAGTCTGATCTTGATCTCTGCCGTCCGCTAAAGTCCTTGTTTTCGCCTATGGCACTGAAAGGGTAAACTCCAACAAACGAACAAACAAACAAACAAACAACTGTCCAGATAAATGCTGTCAATACGACAAAAAGAAGCATTTGCATACGACAATGCAAATGTTACTAAAATGAGGATTTCTGTCTTTAATAGGATAGAAAACAATGTGTTGGTTACCAGTATTTCCTCCTTTTCCCATGATGTTTTCGAAAGTCTTCTCCCTCAGGATCGTTCAAACTCGGATTATGTGGTAAGGGATTAACTCTTTACCCGACGACAAAATTTTAGCCTCGTTCAAATGAAAGCAAAATTAACTGTTATTCAAAACATGAAATATTTCTTTCATAGGGAAGAAAACTTTTTGAGAAAAGGAAATGCTGGTTGCCAAAATTTTCTCCTTGTCTCACAATGACTTTAAAAGCCTTCTTCTACAGGATCGCTGAACTTGGTGTTGTGTGGTAAAGATTAAAAGGTGTCTTTGGGCCTACTTTTCATTTGTGAGAACTAGAATCCGAAGTTTCCGAACATACAGTCAGTGAACAACAGTATTTTCCCAAATTTCGAACTCTTATTAACCAGGAAAGGACCTTAACACCTTACTAAAGGACAGAGTCTCAAATTTGCCCAAATTGACAGCATTTGCAGACAACAATATAAGTGGCTCAATTGATTGAATATGGCTGGCAGCATTTTCTCATTTAACCACAGTGTTTTCAAAAGGCCTCCTGCTCAAGGTCGTTAAAACTAGGGATTGTGTGGTGAAGGGTTAATACATCCCCGCGATCCACATAGCAAGTCAGTCATCGCATGATAATTGATTAATAAAATTCCTTTTGTCTAACAAGCAGCTTAATCATGAGGTAGACTGGTCCTTAGACATATTAAGTTGACCAAAAGTAAAAAGTTTCTACCCATGTCAGCCTGCGCAGACTGTACAGGCTGATAAGTGTCGATTCTTTTTGCATTAAGCCCTCTTTTCACAGAGCATGATCCTATCATATTTTAGTATGCTACCTTGGAAATCTTCTAATCAATTGAAAGAAAAACTACACTTGCTGAAAGCAAGGTTACTGGGCGTATTTGTATCGCCATTTGAGAATTAGATTCGCTAGCCAAGGGAGACTATCACTACGTTACAATCACACCGCAGTGATCGTCTCCCTTGGCTACCGAAGATGCCGGATTTCGGCCTGCCTAAAATGTATTTATTTTTGCTATTGGGAATTATGCCTAAGTCTTTCAGCGTGACAGCTGTATATCATTTTTGTTTTAGGGTCAAAATAGTAACATAACAGTTCACACAACTTAGGTAAAAAAATTACCGTTAAAGGAGACGTGTAATAGGGAGTGATTAAATGATTATTACCGCCATGTTATTTCTTGGGAAATCAAAGGATCACATGGCTTAACGTTGTTTTAATTCTGTCAAACAGTGGTTTGGAAAAGAATGTAGTGTAAAGTATAGGTAAAGAAAAAATGAGAAAGCATGGTTGGAAGCACCAGTCCCTATTCAAATTTGATTGAAACAATGCTGATTAAAAACAAAAAAACAACAGACAAAAAAACGACGACTCCATAACAAGTATTCTAGATTCATTGTAAAATTGTAAATGAGCAGCACTCTTACAAAAGGGGATTTATTTCTTTACCAAACGACAAAATTTTAGACTAGTTCAAATTGAAAGCATTTGCAGAAGACAAATTTATTGTGACTCAAAAACTGAAATTTCTCTATGGAAGTGTAGAAAACATTGTGGGAAAAGAAGAAAATGCTGGTTACCAGCATTTTCTTCTTTTCCCACAATGTTTTCAAAAGGCCCCTTCCCCAGGGTCGTTAACACTCGGGACTGTGTGATAAAGTGTTAATGCATCTGCGTGATACACTATAACAAGCAAGTCATCAAATGATTATGGATCCATAAAATCCATTTTCTCTAACAACCTACTTAATCATGAGAGAGATTGATCCATGGACATGCAGAACATTTACGAGTTGCAAAAAGTTTCGACCCATGTCAGCCTGCGCGGTCTGGCATGAGTCGACATTCTTTTGTAAATGCATTATACTCCCCTTTCAAAGAGCGCGGCTTATATCTTTTGTGCCATTTTAGCAAGTTATATTACCTGCAGGTCTAAATATAACTTGCTTGGTTTGGTTTGTATTGGAGTTTAACGCCATTTTAACAGCCCAGGTCATATCACTCATGTGTTTCCTGGCTTTCTCATACCAGTTATAACACAACTTTCTTACCAAAGCCACTGACTTCTTTTCTCAGATGCATCAGAGGTGATAGGCGAAAAACCGCCGGAAAGAAAGTTTGCCTCATCCGGGTATCTGTAACTCGCAACCATCTACATGTCTAAATATAACTTGCTTGGTTTGGTTTGTATTTGAGTTTAACGCCATTTTAACAGCTCAGGTCATATCACTCATGTGTTTCCCGGCTTTCTCATACCAGTTATGACACAGCTTTCTTACCAAAGCCACTGACTTCTTTTCTCAGATGCATCCCCGAGGTGAGAGGCGAAAAGCCATCGGAAAGAAAGTTTGCCTCATCCCGGTATCGAACTCGCAACCACCTGGTCACGAGTCAGTTACGCTAACCACTGAGCTACCCGCGCGGGCAAATTTAACTTGCACGGTAATCCCGTGATTCAATTAAGGGGAATAAATTGCAGAATAGAGCCACGCAGTGACTGTCGCCCTTTTCCAGCGCAAATGGGTAATGAATAAAATAACAAGTAAAGTTTGTCGAATTTGAAAATTCTCAAATGATGATAGTATGAACAAGTATAGAAACAGTGCTATCCCGAGATTCAATTAAGGGGAATAAATAGCAGTTTAACTCAGTTCTCTCAATCGCTTTAGTAAACCCTTTACCGCACAATCCAATGGTTGAACTTCTCTGAACAAAGCTTTTGAAAACATGTAGGAAAAGGAGAAAGCGCTTAAAACCAGCATTTTCTCCTGTTCCCACATTCTGTTCTACCGTTTTGAATATGATTTTCCTCGTTCGGTCCCTATTTAATTTGTAGTCTGCAAATGATTTCAATTTGAAAAGCGAAAAATTTGGTTGTTGGCGGCCTGCAATCCATATTTACAGGATTATTGTAACGTTTTATGCCACCTTTAGCAGGACCGATATTAACCTAAACAAACACAATATGACAACGAAATTCGATTGGAAAGGTAAATTCTGACAGCCTTTGACGACGGTTTTAAGATGCTCGGTACTGTTCTGGTCCAAAATTCTATCCGCTCTGTGTAAAGGTCTTTACCGGACAATACCGGAATGCTAAGGTTTAAGTAGTGCCTAGCTTCACTGCTAAACTACCCCATGTCATATTAGAGTTTGTTGGTAGATTTGGGTTTTGCTACAGGCATTTTCCCTTTTTTTCCCTGCAATGTTTTCAAATGCCATTTTCCTCCCGGCCGTTTAAACACTAGACTCTTGGGTAAAGATTCAGTCTCTGTAATGGTGAACTACATCTGCTGTTAACGACTATTTTGAAAACATCTTAAGTAGGATTTCCGCTCGATTACGACATACGATTCTAATTTAGTGAGACTTCAAGTGTTTTGTTTTTTATTCGTAGTAAACGTTTTTCAATACTGTGACAAATGGCGAAATGGTTTAGACAAAGTAATTCATGGAAGCCTATGCCACAAAAATGCCATACACACATATTTTGAGCCAAGCTCTAGCAAAAGGGGGCTTACTGCATCTCCTTGATACATTATACCGAGCAAGTCATTACATAATTGTGGATCAATAAAACCAGCTTTACAGAACAAACGGCTCAGTCATAAGGTAAACTGCTCCTTTGACATGTAGAAAATGGAAAAAAAAAAAAAAAAAACAGTAGCAAAAAGTATCGAACCATGTCAGCCTGCGTGGATTGCTTAAGCTTACATGAGTCGATACATTTTACAGTTGCATTAAGCCCCCTTTTCACAGATTATGGCTTAATCTGTTCATTAAGTTTAACTACAACTCATCATTATCGCCGTCTATTCGTTGTCGCCATCATTATTATCATCAACTTCATCATTATGTGATGTGACACCTGCCTTGATTAGAATCGCCGAAAGTTCGCTGTGTTAAGCATTTAAAGCACCCAATAAATCCAAAAGGAATTTTAATACGAGAAATAAGACCCTTACAAGAAACAAAAGCAAGGTTTCTTTTGTCCTGATTGTTTCAGAAAAGCAGACACTGAAGATATAAAAAAAGAAAAAAAACGTGGTGAATGATCTTAATCTACACTGCCTGCAAATGCAAGTAAAGGAATGAAATCTGCTTCAAGGGTTAACTTATAATCTTAAAGACTACTAGTATTTCAGACCTACCTAAATCCGTCACAAAAAAACATGCTGTCTGATCTTGATATACACTGGCTGCAAAAGCAAGTAAAGCAATGAAATTCACTTCAGGAGTAAACCTATAATCTTTAAGGCAACCAGTATTTCAGACCGACCTAAAACTGTCACAAAAATATAATAGGCAAGCATTTGGGTAAGTGTGAAAAAATTTAATTTTCTTAGCAGTTTTGAAAACATTGTTTGGGCAGAAAGGAGCACTCACATATTACAGGCAATCAAATTTTTCCCCAAGATGTTTTGCGAAGTTTTCAACAGCAGGAGCGTGAAAAATCGTATTTGTGCAGAACTGCTCGCCATATTGTACCTCTTTTTTTATGCCTCAATTCACCTCCTTATAAATAGCTCCTTAATATAACGGATGTCTTCAAAAACGTTACTTATGTTTTAAATACTTCTTTTTGCAAGTAAAGCAGGTCAGCAAATTTTGTTGGTTAAAACCAGCTCTACCAGACAGCTTGAATGATGCTTTGTGAAAAAGGTGCTTAATGCATCTTCAAAAAAGTATCGACCCAGTTCAGCCTGCCCAGTCCGCACAGGCTGACTTGAGGCGAAACCTTTTGCTATCGGTCAATTTTCTGCATGTCAAAGGACCATTCTACCACATGATTCAGTCGATTCTTAGGCAAAATGGATTTTATGGATCCTTGGTCATGTGATGACTTGCTTGGCATCATGCATCACGGAGATGCATTAAGCCCGCTTTTGTCATAGCAAGGTTATTATTTTTTTTATATATACCAAGTCCTATGTACATTAATAATGATAAGAATAATTATAATGCTACATCAAATACTAAAGATCATCATCATCATCATCATTACCGTCGTCGTCATCATCATCAACCTCATCATCATGTTGTGGTCCAGATTTACATATTCAGTGTTATAAGAAAACTAAAACCTACAATATGTGAGCCATGCTCTGGCAAAAGTGTTATAAGAAAAATAAAACCTACAATATGTGAGCCATGCTCTGGCAAAAGGGGTCTAAATGCATCTTTGTGATGAATTATACCAAGCAGGTCGTCAGGACATTTTCTTTCTCTGTGTATCGAAGATCAGACCGTTATTCAACGCAGTGCTTTATAATCTATAAAGTCCCCTTTTTGACATACGCAGATTCTCTAGTAAAACAAGGTTCACACACAGCGACGCAGCGATCGAATTTCGGAATCGTGCGTAAGACTCTAAGATGAAAAAGTCAAAACATGGTTCAAAATGGTCCTTGTTAGGCTGCGCGGTTCATGCAGAACAGTCCTTGGACAAGGGGTACTGCTGGAAGCTCCAGTCTAGTACATGTGAAAGCCAGGAAAGACATTAATTGGTGAGCTATAGCAGTGGTATAACCAAAGTATTTCTGAAAACGAAGTAACATCGTATTCAAGGAAAAATAAACATTTTTTTTTTATAAATTTACCGCGAGCCTTACAGGTTTACCACTTACTTATAGTCCTAACTCACATAAATAAGAAAGGTGCCCGTGTATCAACTTTCAAATCTCTTGTTGCAGTGCTCTCTCATAATTTCACGTGACTGTTTGACGCAGTACAATCAAAATCAGTCTAGTGTGGTACAGAGCAGGGGATACTTACATACTAGTTCTACTTCACGATGGAAATCGTAAGGTATCATGTTGTTTTTTTCATGACAGTTATACCATTCCTGTGCTCCGAGACAGCTGCTTATGGGGCGATTCGAATTCGGCAAGACTTCAAAACCCTGAAAGCCGAGATGGCTTATATCAGGGAGGATATTTTAGCACTGTTTAACAAGACTAACCAACTCAATATGTCGGCGGTCGAAGGCTGTGGCCCATGTGTATCTGTCAATAAAACAAGTTGCCCACCAGTGACGAACCATGACGAAAGGCAGGATGTGGCAAAGGTGAAAACTAACGACGTGTCAGTAAAATATCACAGCTTGATCAAAGCATTTGTTTCTGAAAAAAAAGATGAATCGACAGTTACAGGACAAACTTCAATCAATTGAGGACATTTTTTCCGCGAGCGAATATGTGGCTAATGAAAGAGACAGAGAACTACAGAGGCGACTGCAATCAGTTGAGAACATTATTTCGGCGAGCGAAAAGGTGGGTAATGAGAGAGATAGTAAAGTACAGAGGCGACTACAATCAGCGGAGAACATTATTTCGGCGAGCGAAAAGGTGGGTAAGGAGAGACATAGTGAAGTACAGAGTCGACTGCAATCAGTGGAGAACACTATTTCGGCGAACGAAATTGTTGCTGATGAAAGAGATAGAGAGCTGCAGAGTCGACTGCAATCAGCAGAGAACAGTATTTCGGCGAGTGAAAAGGTGGGTAATGAGAGACATAGTGAAGTACAGAGTCGACTACAGTCGATGGCGGACAGTATTTCAGCGAGCAAAAAGGTAGCTAATAAGAGAGATCGAGATCTACAGAGTCGACTGCAATCAGTAGAGAACACTATTTCGGCGAGCGAAAAGGTGGCTAATGAGAGAGACAGAGAACTACAGACTCGACTGCGATCGATAGAGAACACTATTACGGCGATCGAAAAGGTGGCTAATGAGAGAGATAGAGAACTACAGAGTAGACTTCGATCAATAGAGGAATCTACAGAGGACAAAATTTCTAATATTTACCGAGACCTTCGCAATAATATGACATCACTTATGACTTTGATCAACAATAGATTGGAGGAGCATTTACTAAAAGCCGAAACAACATCAGTAAAGCCTGACATAACTACTGTTCCGATTATAAACACAAATTGTGCAACTATGCCAGAGAGCGGGGTCTATACTCTTCATCCAGGTTCAATTATGTCACCTGTTAATGTTTACTGCGACCAGAACACAGATGGTGGTGGATGGATTGTGTTCATGAGACGTCAAAACGGTTTTGTGAACTTCACTCGTTCTTGGTTTGACTATAAACTCGGATTTGGAAGTCCCGACGACGAATTTTGGGTGGGAAACGAGTTATTACACAAATTGACGAAGGAAAGACCATTGCAGTTGAAAATAGATATGGAGAACTTTGACGGAAAAACAGCATTTGCCATGTATGAGGAATTTCAAGTTGGGGCTGAGACAGACAAATATAGACTGCATGTGCGTGGGTACAGTGGAACTGCTGGGGACTCTCTTTTAAATACAAATCTTTTAACGTACAAGCATGCCGGAATGCAGTTTAGTACGTTTGATTCTGATAACGACAAATCCAGCAGTAATTGTGCAGAGAGGTTCAAAGGTGGGTGGTGGTACAACAACTGTTTTAATTCCAATTTGAACGGGCCCTACGACCACGATAAACACATCCCGCGATTGGAAGGTATCATCTGGTACTCCTGGTTAGGCTCTGTAGAGTCTCTAAAGCGTGTTGAAATGAAAATACGTTAACCTTATGTTATCCATACATACGATTACATGAAAATGTACGAATATACCTGAGAAACCGCAAACAGTGGACATGTCTATGTACGACACCTGTCTTATATAAATTTTAATCGGCCTTGAAAGAAAGCGTTTTCTTGTTTTATTAGCCCAGTGCGTTTAAAAACATCGTTGAAAAAAGGAGAAAATGCTGGAAACCAGCATTTTCTCCTTTTCCCGCTATGTTTTCTTCTACCCTTTCAAACACAAGTCCCATCCTTAGATTCGATGAGGCTTAAAACATTGCGGAAAAAGAACAAAATGCTTGTAAGCAGCAATTTCTCCTGTTCCCATGATGTTTCTTCAACCCTGTTAAAGTTTGAAGATCGTTTGAACCACGTTTAGTTAGTCTTCTGCCTATTCTGTCAATATGGAAAAGTCTAAAATTATGACGTTAACATCCAGAGAATAGTGAGGTATACAGTCATTTGGGTCACCTCTATTCCGTAGTCTGTAAATGATTTAAAAAATTGGAAAATCTAGTTTTAATTGCAACTTATCCAACCGTTTGAGCCAATAATTATGACCTTTAGAAAAGACAGAAAAGAAAATGCTGGTATCCTACACTATATCCATTTTCCAATAATGCGTTCTTAACATTTTACCACACAACAAAATTATTGACTCATAATTTTGAGAGCGAAAGGGCGGTGATAGAAAATGTGAGAGTGAGTGAGAGAGAGAGAGAGAGAGAGAGAACTGTATCACGTGGGACACTTTCAAAATTATTTTGATTGTAACTGACTATGTACAGGATGTATAAGTCAATAAAGTCATTCATTCATTCATGACAAAATCATTCAGAGAGGAGAAACACGGTTCAAATGATGAGGTTTGTTATTGAAAGGGTTGAAAATATATTGGGAAAAGGAGAAAATACTGGTTACCAGCATTTCTCCTTTTCCCAAAATGTTTTCGAAAGTTTCCTTCTTCCGGGTTGTTCAAAGTCGGGATCGTGTTGTAAAGGGTTAACCTCGTAAAAAAAAAAAAAAAAAATCACATCAATTTGGCCGATTTGGCTTCTGAAAACATAGCAACCAGCATTTCCTCCTTTTCCCGTATTGTTTCTACCTTTAATAAAAGACAAATCCAACTATTTTAGCTACATCTAATGCTTTCAGTATGGAAGTTTAAAATTGCAATTATCAAGCGTCCTTTGATATTACTGGTGATGATTGTAGACGAGGATCAGACCTGACTTCCTCATTTCTCCTGATACGGTCGCCCGGGTAGATCAGTGGTTAGCGTATCTGTATCATGACCTGGTGGTTGCGGGTTTGATGCTCGGTTGAGGCTAACTTCTTTCCGGCGATTTTTCGCCTCTCAACTCTGATGCATGTGAGAAGGGTAGTCAGTGCCTTGGAAAGAAAGTTGTGTCAGGACTGGCCCGAGAAAGCCAAGAAACACATGTGAAGGTGCACTGACCGCTATGATATGACATAAACTGTTAAAACGGCGTTAACTCTTTCAGCGCCAAATATATGAGCCATGCACTGTGAAAAGGGATCTTAATGCATCTAGGAAACGTATCGGCCCAGGTCAGCCTGCGCAGTCCGCGCAGGCTGACCTGGGCCAAAACTTTTCGCTATTGGTCAGTTTTCTGAATGTCAAAGGATCAGTCTATCTTATGATACAGTCGGTTGTTAAACAAAATAGGTTTTATTGATCCATAATTATGTGATGTCTTGCTTGGTGTGATACGTCACGGAGATGCATAAAGCCCCTTTTGCCAGAGCATGGCTCATATAAACTCCACCTCTCTCGACGGCCGGAATTACAGTCTACTTACACTCAGAAAGATTATCTAATATCTTTGACTAAATAAGCGGACAGAACAGACCCAAGATCAGGCTGGACCTTCTATGCAGTCTGATCTTGATCTTTGCCGTCCGTTAAAGTCCACATTTTCGCCTATGGCACTGAAAGGGTTAAACTCCATTACAAACAAACAATCAAACAAACAAACAAACAATTGTACAGATAAATGCTGTCAATACGACGACAAGAAACACTGGTAAAGATATTTAACGATACATTACGCGAGTCGAACCCAGACGAGCAGTCCTTGGCCCACAGGACTTCAAACCAGGCAGGGTAGCTGGTTCGAATCCCAAGGCGTCTTTCTTTCCGAGGACTGATGATAGTGAGTCCGACAGGATACAACTTTTACCGGTGATAACCGTTACGAGGGTTATGTGGAAAAGCAGCCTCATCTCGCTCAGAAAGAAAATTGTGCAAAATACTGCTAAATGAAACTCCAAGAAAGCCAGAGAAGAAAACAATATGGGAAAAGGAGAGAATACTGGTCACCAGCATTTTCTCCTTTTCCCACAATGTTTTCAAAAGCCTTCTCCTTTAGGGTCTTTAACTTTTTACCAAAGGACAGAAAACTATACTTGTCTAAATTGAAAGCATTTGCAAGCGACAATTCAAATGTTACTAAAATAATGATTTCTGTCTTTATTATGGTAGAAATCATTGTGCTGGTTACCAGTATTTCCTCCTTTTCCCAAGATGTTTTCGAAAGTCTTCTCCTTCAGGAATATATGGTAAGGGATTAACTCTTTACCAAATTTTAGCCTCGTTCAAATTCAATCCATTTTGCAGACGACAAATTAACTGTTATTCAAAACATGAATTTTCTTTCATAGGGTTGGAAAGTTTTTGAGAATTTGAGAAAAGGAAATGCTTGTTACCAGAATTTTCTCCTATTCTCACACTGTTTTCAAAAGCCTTCTCCTTCAGGATCGCTAAACACGGGGTTGTGTGGTAGAGATTAAATGGTATCTTTGGAGAAAAGACAACCTCGGGCTTATTTTTCATTGATCAGAACCAGAATCCGAACATACAGTCAGTGGCCTGAAGTATTTTCCTAACTTTCGAACTCTTATTGACCAGGAAAGGACCTTAAGCCTTTACTAAACGACAAAATATTGGACTTGTCCAAATTGACAGCATTTGGAGACAACAATATAAGTGTGACTCTTATGATTGAATTTGTCTGTGATAGAGTAGAAACATTATGGAAAAAGGAGAACATGTTGCTTACTAACATTTTGTTATTTTACCACATTGTTTTCAAAAGGCCTCCTGCTCAAGGTCGTTAAAATTCGGGATTGTGTGGTGAAGGGTTAATGCATCTCCGCGATCCACCATAGTAAGTAAATCATTGCATGATAATTGATCCATAAAATTCCTTTTATGCCACGTCGGAAATCTTCTAATCAATTGAAAGAAAAACTGCACTTGCTGAAAGTAAGGTTACTGGGCGTATTTGTGTCGCCACAGGAGAGCTAGCTTTCCGCTAGCCAAGGGAGACTATCACTACGTTACTCTCACACCGCAGTGATCGTCTCCCTTGGCTATCGCAGATGCAGGAGTGGTCCTCCCTAAACATGTATTTTCTTTCGCTTGGGAATTATGTCTAAGTCTTTCGGCGTAACAGTTGTATATCATTTTTGTTTTAGGGTCAAAATGGTAACATAAAAGTTCACACAACTTAGGTAAAAAAAATACCGTGAAAGGAGACGTGTAATAAGGAGTGATTAAATGATCATTACCGCCATGTTATTTTTGGGGGAATCAAGAGATCACATGGCTTAACATTGTTTCGAATCTGTGAAACAATGGTTTGGAAAAGAATGTAGTGCGAAGTATAGGTAAAGAAACAATGAGAAAGCATGGTTAGGAGCACCAGTCACTGTTCAAATGTAATTGAAACTATGCTGATTGAAAAAAAAAAAAAAAAACCCCGACGACTCCATAACAAGTATTCCAGATTCATTGTAAAATTCTAACTGAGCAGCATTCTGGCAAAAGGGGATTTATGTCTTTACCAAACAACAAAATTTTAGACTAGTTCAAATGGAAAGCATTTGCAGACGACAAATTTATTGTGACTCAAAAACTGAAATTTCTCTATGGAAGTGTAGAAAACATTGTGGGAAAAGAAGAAAATGCTGGTTACCAGCATTTTCTTCTTTTCCCACAATGTTTTCAAAAGGCCCCTTCCCCAGGGACTGTGTGATAAAGTGTTAATGCATCTCTGTGATACATTATAACAAGCAAGTCATCAAATGGTTATGGATCCATAAAATCCATTTTCTCTAACAACCAACTGAATCATGAGAGAGATTGATCCATGGACATGCAGAACATTTACGAGTTGCAAAAAGTTTCGACCCATGTCAGCCTACGCGGTCTGACATGAGTCGACATTTTTTGTAAATGCATTATACTCCCTTTTCAAAGAGTGCGGCTTATATCTTTTGTGCCATTTTAGCAAGTTATATTACCTGCAGGTCTAAATATAACTTGCTTGTTTTGGTTTGTATTGGAGTTTAACGCCATTTTAACAGCTCAGGTCATATAACTCATGTGTTTCCTGGCTTTCTCATACCAGTTATGACACAACTTTCTTACCAAAGCCACTGACCTCTTTTCTCAGATGCATCAGAGGTGAGAGGCGAAAAGCCATCGGAGAGAACGTTTGCCTCAACCGAGTATCGAACTCGCAACCACCAGGTCACGAGTCAGTTACGCTAACCACTGAGGTACCCGCGCGGGCAAATTTAACTTGCACGGTAATCCCGTGATTCAATTAAGGGGAATAAATTGCAGAATAGAGCCACGCAGTGATTGTCGCCCTTGTCCAGCGCAAATGGGTAATGAATAAAACAAGTTGGCTTCTTTAAAAAAAGACGCCAGGAGAGGTCAGCACCAATGTTTTCAAATAGCTTATCGCTTTTAATTTCAATATATTTTGGTACATGTAAACAAATACTAAGTAAGGCATTATATGATTGCCGCTGTGTAAAAAGGAGGAACCTCCTATGCATTACATGACAGACACTTCTTCCCACGTTTTCAAGTTGCGTGATCTTTTCCCGCGGTGTTCTCTTTTTCAACGAAGTTCTTTTTTGTGTGTGTGTGTGTGGCTTTATTTGTTTAATGAAAAATTACAACTAATGAAAAGGTCATTTACAATCAAATCAATATAACAAATCCTTTTTGAAATACGTCATATAAAAACAAAACACGTCTACTTCCTATTTCAGTTTTTTTTATTTCGGTTTGTTTATAAAACTATGACGAAACAGACTGTGTATCAAAACAATTTCGCAGAAAAGCATGGAGTAGGCAGCAATTTCTGAGGCAGTCTGCCTTTTAAACTCACCACTCTTGGAGAGGTCTGATGACCTCTCCAATAACAAGTAAAGTTTGTCGAATTTGAACATTCTCAAATGATGATAGTATGAACAAGTATAGAAATAGTGCTATCCCGTGATTCAATTAAGGGGAATAAATAGCAAATTAACTAAATTTTCTCAATCGTTTTAGTAAATCCTTTACCACACAATCCCATGGTAGAACTACTCTGAACAAAGCTTTTGAAAAAATGTAGGACAAGGAGAAAGCGCTGGAAACCAGCATTTTCTCCTGTTCCCACACTCTATTCTACCGTTTTGAATATGATTTTCATTGTTCGATCCCTATTTAATTTGTCGTCTGCAAATGATATCAATTTGAAAACGGTGAAAAATTTTGTTGTCGCCGGCTGAGTTAAAAGCCTGCAATACATATTTACAGGCTTATTGTAACGTTTTATGCCACCTTTTGCAGCAACAAACACAGTATAAAAACGAAACTTCGATTGGAAAGGTAAATTCTGGCTGACTTTGACGACGATTTTACGATGCTCGGTACTTTTCTGGTCGAAAAGTCGATTCGCTCTGTATGAAGGTCTTTACCGGACGATACCGGAATGCTAAGATTTAAGTAGGCATTTTCCATTACTTCCCTGCAATGTTTTCAAATGCCATTTTCCTCCCGGCCGTTTGAACACTAGACTCTTGGGTAAAGATTCAATCTCTGTAATGGTGAACTACATCTGCTGTTAACGACGACTTTAAAAACATCTTAAGTAGGATTTCCGCTCGATTACGACATACGATTCTAATTTAGTGAGACTTCAAGTGTTTTGTTTTTTATTCGTTGTAAATGTTTTTCAATACTGTGACAAATGGCGAAATGGTTTAGACAAAGTAATTCATGGAAGCCTATGCTACAAAAATGCCATACACACATATATTGAGCCAAGCTCTGGCAAAAGGGGGCTTACTGCATCTCTTTGATACATTATACCGAGGAAGTCATTACATAATTGTGGATCAATAAAACCAACTTTACAGAACAAACGGCTCAGTCATGAGGTAAACTCCTCCTTTGACATGTAGAAAATGGAAAAAAAAAAAAAAAAAAAATCAGTAGCAAAAAGTATCGAACCATGTCAGCCTGCGCGGACTGCTTAGGCTTACATGAGTCGATACATTTTACAGTTGCATTAAGCCCCCTTTTCACAGAGTATGGCTCAATCTGTTCATTAAGTTTAACTACAACTCATCATTATCGCCGTCTATTCGTTGTTGCCATCATTATTATCATCAACTTCATCATTATGTGATGTGACACCTGCCCGGATTAGAATCGCCGAAAGTTCGCTGTGTTAAGCATTTAAAGCACCCAATAAATCCAAAAGGAATTTTAATACGAGAAATAAGACCCTTACAAGAAAAAAAAATTAAGGTTTCTTTTGTCCTGAATGTTTCAGAAAAGCAGACACTGAAGAAAAAAAAAAGTCAAGGTTTCTTTTGTCCTGAATGTTTCAGAAAAGCAGACACTGGAAAAAACAAAAACAAAAAAACGTGCTGATTGATTTTGACCTACACTGGCTGCAAATGCAAGTAAAGCAGTGAAGTCCGCTTCAAGGGTTAACCTATAATCTTAAAGACTACTAGTACTTCAGACCTACCTAATTCCGTCACAAAAAAACGTGCTGTCTGATCTTGATATACACTGGCTGCAAGGCAATTAAAGTAATGAAATTCGCTTCAAGGGTTAACCTTACAGATTCACTAGTAGCCTTTTTCAGACCTACCTGAATCTCACTCCCCCCAAAAATGTGCGGTCTGGTCCCGATTTACACGTTTTCAACAGCAGGAGCGTGAAAAATCGTATTTGTGCAGAACTGCTCGCTATATTGTACCTCTTCTTTGATGCCTCAGTTTACCTCCTTATAAATAGCTCCTTAATATAACGGATGTCTTCAAGAACGTTATTTATGTTTTAGATATATATTTTTTTGGTAAAGCAAGTCAGCAAGTTTTGTTGGTTAAAACTAGCTGTACCAGACAGCTTAAATTAATATGTACATATGTATGAGCCATACTTTGTAAAAAAGGTGCTTAATGCATCTGCAAAAAAGTATCGATCCAGTTCAGCCTGCCCAGTCCGCACAGGCTGACCTGAGCAGAAACTCTTTGCTATCGGTCAATTTTCTGCATGTCAAAGGACCATTCTACCACATGATTCAGTCGGTTCTTAGACAAAATAGATTTTATGGATCCTTGGTCATGCGATGACTTGCTTGGCATCATGCATCACGGAGATGCATTAGGCCCCTTTTATATATATATATATATATATATAAGTCCTATGTACATTGATAATGATAAGAATAATTATAATGCTACATCAAATACTAAAGAACATCATCATCATCATTGCCGTCGTCGTCATCATCATCAACCGTCATCATCATCAACCTCATCATCATGTTGTGGTCCAGATTTACATATTGAATGTAATTAGAAAAAAAAAAAAAAAAAAAAGGAAACCCTACGATATATGAGCCATGCTCTGGCAAAAGGGGTCTAAATGCATCTTCGTGATGAATTATACCAAGCAGGTCATCAAATAGCTACTGTAACCCCCCTTTCTCCCGGACAATGATGTTTATGTCTACAAATTGGGGGATGCGTGGGTTCGTCTTGGGTCCTTACAAATACGTGTGTCACTTTGGGTTCATAGAGTAGAAAGGCAGTGAAAGTGGTTTCTATACTCTTTACTTTCTCTCTCAAATTCCAGATTTCCAAGAGTTTGTTTTTTTTTAAATCCTGAAAATACACAATTAAAAATATCGTGGCAGAAGTTCCTTTACAATGACAATATGATAAACAACTGCTCTTAAAATACATCATACAAAATACATGTTCAGTTTGATTCTTAAAATACGGTAAAATACAATACAATACTAACTACGCAGATCCGGATCAGACAACAATACAAAGGTAAACATTGCTCATACTTACTAAACAATGTGAATACTAAACAATGTGAATAGACGTATTTCAGCTCTAACTAAGTATCTATGTCTTCTCTCTCTCTCTATTCTACCAATCAAACGTTCCTGCAAGACAAACAATAACGGACGATAAGGAGTTAGTTAAAGAAGATAGTTATGAGGGTCTTTGAATTTGGCGGGTCCGCGGAAAAATGTGACAAATGGAAAATACAGTAAAACCAACAGGATCACAACCGAAAACACAATCGAAACAATCGAAAGACACTTGAAAATGATAATGAATGAATCTCATTACATACCAACAAATTATAGCAGTGATATTACAGAGATGTTAACTTTTAGGATCGTAGGAAAACCTCCGTTCAAATAGACAGACAACGACGCCAAAAAAGCTGATTACTCTTCCGGTCATGTGATCGATTTGACTTTCTAAAAACAGACAAGGTATGGACTAAAACCCCTAAACCATCCAGTTACACTACGGATCCATAAAATTCATTTTGTATAACAACCAATTGAATAATGAGGTAAACTGTCCTTTTATAGGCTGAAATATTGACAGGTAGCAAAAAGTTTCGGCCCATATCAGCCTGCGCGAAATGCAGATGCATTAAGCCCCCTTTTCATAGATCGTAGTGCTCAATTATAGATTGTGGGCAATTTTAGGACTTTTTTCCAAAAAAACTATTTTGGACTCTATATATCGAAGATCAGACCGTTATTCAAAGCAGCGTATTATAATCTATAAAGTACCCTTTTTGACATACGCAGATTTTCTAGTAAAATAAAGATCACACGAAGCGACGCAGCGATCGATTTTCCGAATCGTGCGTAAGACTCTAGGATGAAAAAATCACAACATGATTTAACATGGTCCTTGTTAGGCTGCGCTGTTCATGCAGAACTGTCCTTGGACAAGGGGTACTGCTGGAAGCTCCAGTCTAGTACATGTGAAAGCCAGGAAAGACATTAATAGGTGAGATATAGCAGTGATATGACCAAAGTATTTCTGAAAAAGGAGTAACATCGTATTCAAGCAAAAATAAGCTGTTTTTTTTTCATAAATTTACCGCGAGCCTTAGAGAGGTTTACCACTTACTCATAGTCCTAACTCACATGAAATAAATAAGCGAGGTGCGCGTATATCAACTTTCAAATCTCTTGTCGCAGTGCTCTCTCATAATTTCACGTGACTGTTTGACGCAGTACAATCAAACTCAGTCTAACGAGATACAGAGCAGGGGATACTTAAATACTAGTTCTGTTTCACCATGGAAATCGTAAAGTATCATGTTGCTTTTTTCACGACAGTTATATCATTCCTGTGCTCAGAGACAGCTGCTTATGGGGCGATTCGAATTCGGCAAGACTTTAAAACCCTCAAAGCCGAGATGACTTATATCAGGGAGGATATTTCAGCACTGTTTAACAAGACTAACCAACTCGATATGTCGGTACTCGAAGGCTGTGGCCAATGCGTATCTGGCAATAAAACAAGTTGCCCACCAATGACAAACCATGACGAAAGGCAGGATGTGGCAAAGGTGAAAGCTAACAATGTGTCAGTAAAATATCACAGCTTGATCAAAGCATTTATTTCTGAAAAAAAGATAAATCGACGGTTACAGGACAAACTTCAATCAATTGAGGACATTTTTTCCGCGAGCGAGTTTGTGGCTAATGAAAGAGATACAGAACTACAGAGGCGACTGCAATCAGTTGAGAACACTATTTCGGCGAACGAAATTGTTGCTGATGAGAGAGATAGAGAGCTGCAGAGTCGACTGCAATTAGTAGAGAACACTATTTCGGCGAGTGAAAAGGTGGCTAATGAGAGAGATAGAAAACTACAGAGCCGACTGCGATCGATAGAGAACACTATTTCGGCGAGCGAAAAGGTGGCTAATGAGAGAGATAGAGAACTACAGAGTCGACTGCGATCAATAGAGGAATATATAGAGGACAAAATTTCTGATATTTACCGAGACCTTCGCAATACTATGACATCATTTATGACTACGACCAGCGATAAATTAGATGAGCATTTGCTTAAAGCCGAAACAACATCAGTAAAGCTTGACATAACTACCGTTCCGATTATAAACACAAATTGTACAACTGTGCCAGAGAGTGGGGTCTATACTCTTCATCCAGGTTCAATTATGTCACCTGTTAATGTTTACTGCGACCAGAACACAGATGGTGGTGGATGGATTGTGTTCATGAGACGTCAAGACGGTTCTGTGAACTTCACCCGTTCTTGGTTCGACTATAAACTCGGATTTGGAAGTCCCGACGGCGAATTTTGGGTGGGAAACGAGTTATTACACAAGCTGACGAAGGAAAGACCATTGCAGTTAAGAATAAATATGGAGAACTTTGACGGAAAAACAGCATTTGTCATGTATGAGGAATTTCAAGTTGGGGCTGAGACAGACAAATATAGACTGCATGTGCGTGGGTACAGTGGAACTGCTGGGGACTCTCTTTTAAATACAAATCGTTTAAAGTACAAGCATGCTGGAATGCAGTTTTGTACGTTTGATTCTGATAACGACGAATCCTTTTATAATTGTGCAGAGTTGTACGAAGGTGGGTGGTGGTACAACAGCTGTTTTGATTCCAATTTGAACGGGCCATACAGCCACGATAAACACATCACGAGCTGGAAAGGTATCATCTGGAACTCCTGGTTAGGCGCTAGAGAGTCTCTAAAGCGTGTTGAAATGAAAATACGTTAACCTTATGGTATCCATTCATACGAATACATGAAAATGTACGAATATACCTAAGAAACCGCAAACAGTGGACATGTCTATATACGATAACCGTCTTATATAAATTTTAATTGGCATTTAAACAAAGCGTTTTCTTGCTTTATTAGCCCAGTGCGTTTAAAACCATCGTTGAAAAGGGAGAAAATGCTGGAGACCAGCATTGTCTCCTTTTCCCGCAGTGTTTTCTTCTACCCTTTCAAATATAAGTACCATCCTACGAGTCAACGAGGCTTAAAACATATTGGAAAAAGAACACAAATGCTTTTAACAGCATTTTCTCCTGATCCCACGATGTTTCTTCAACCCTGTTAACAACAAATCCAATCGCTTGTGCCATGTTTAGTCATTTGTCTGCCTATTCGTTCAATATGGAACAGTCTAAAATTATAACGTTAACATCCACAGAATAGTGAGGTATCCAGTCATTTGGGTCACCTCTATTCCGTAGTCTGTAAATGGTTTAAAAATTTGGAAAATCTAGAATTTTAATTGCGACTTATCCAACCGTTTGAGCCAATATGACCTTTATGTGGGTAAAGAAGAAAATGCTGGCAACCCACAATATTTCTATTTTCCGCTAATGCATTCTTAAAGCCGTTGAAATACAAATGAGTCATGCTTTGTGAAAAAGAAGTTTAATGGATCTACAAAAATAATCAACCATGTAAGCCTATGCAGCCCGTGCAGACTGACATGGATCAATGTTGCTATTGTTAAATTTTCTGCATGTTAAAGGACTTTACTACCTCTAAATCCAGTCCATTGTCAGACAAAATAGATTTTATGGATCCATAATTATGTGTAAATTTTCTTGGTATCATCCATCACGAAGATACATTAAACCACCTTTTTCAATAGCATGGCTCAAAATCTCATCATGTTAGCCACTGTGGCTGTTGAAAACATAACAGCCATTATTTCCTCCATTTCCCGCAATGTTTCTACCTTTAAAGAGACAAATCCAACTATATTAGCTGCATGTTATGCATTCAACGTGGAAGAGTCTAAAATTTTAACTTTCAAGTGTACTTTGATTCCCATTCGCGATGGTTGTAGATTACGATTAAACTGCATTTCCATGCAGTCTGGTCTTTCTCATTTCTCCTGATACGCTCGCCTGTGTAGATCAGTGGTTAGCGTATCTGTGTCATGACCTGGTGGTTGCGGGTTTGATGCTCGGTTGAGGCTAACTTCTTTCCGGCGATTTTTCGCCTCTCAACTCTGATGCATGTGAGAAGGGTAGTCAGTGGCTTGGAAAGAAAGTCGTGTCAGGACTGGCCCGAGAAAGCCAAGAAAAACATGTGAAGGTGCGCTGACCGCTATGATATGGCCTAAACTGTTAAAACGGCGTTAACTCTTTCAGCGCCAAATATATGATCCATGCTGTGTGAAAAGGGTGCTTCATGCATCTGCGAAAAGTATCGACCAGGTCAGCCTGCGCTGTCCGCGCAGGCTGACCTGGGCCAAAACTTTTCGCTATTGGTCAGTTTTCTGTATGTCAAAGGATGTCTATCTTATGATACAGTCGGTTGTTAAACAAAATGGATTTTATTGATCCATAATTATGTGATGTCTTGCTTGGTAGAATACATCACGGAGATGCATAAAGCCCCTTTTTGCCAGAGCATGGCTCATAAAACTCGACCTCTTTCGACGACTGGAATTGCAGTCCACTGACACTAAGAAAGATTTGTTTCCGATATCTTCGACTAAATAAGCGGGCGGTATAGATCCACGATCAGACTGCACGTTCTATGCAGTCTCACTTGATCACTGCCGTCCGCTAAAGTCCTTGTTTTCACCTATGGCACTGAAAGGGTATACTCCAAGAAACGAATAAACAAACAAACAAACAACTGTCCAGATAAATGCTGTCAATACGACGAAAAGAAGTGGTAAAGATATCTAAGAACAAAAGAACCTCCAAAAGAGATCGACGCGAGCCGAGCCCAGAACAGCAGTCCTCGGCCTACAGCACTTGAAACCAGACGGGGTCGGGGGTTCGAATTCCCAACCGTCTTTCCTTCCGAGGATTGATGATTGTTAGTGCTATAGGATTCAGGGCTTGTTTAAATTGAACGCATTTGCATACGACAATGCAAATTTTGCTAAAATGATGATCTCTGTCTTTAATAGGATAGAAAACATCGTGTTGGCTTCCAGCATTTCCTCCTTTTCCCACGATGTTTTCGAAAGTCTTCTCCCTCAGGATCGTTAAAACTCGGATTATGTGGTAAGGGATTAACTCTTTACCAGACGACAAAATTTTAGCCTCGTTTAAATTGAAAGCATTTTGCAGACGACAAATTAACTGTTATTCAAAACATGAAATTTTTCTTTCATAGGGAAGAAAAGTTTTTGAGAAAAGGAAATGCTGGTTGCCAAAATTTTCTCCTTGTCTCACAATGACTTTAAAAACCTTCTTCTACAGGATCGCTGAACTTGGTGTTGTGTGGTTAAGATTAAATGGTGTCTTCGGGCCTACTTTTCATTGGTGAGAACCAGAATCCGAACATACAGTCAGTGAACTAAAGTTTTTTCCCAAATTTCGAACTCTTATTAACCAGGAAAGGACCTTAACACCTTACTAAAGGACAGAGTCTCAGATTTGCCCAAATTGACAGCATTTGCAGACAACAATTTAAGTGTGACATAATTGATTAAATATGTCTTCGATAGAGAAGAAAACATTATGAGAAAAGGAGAAAATGCCGGCTGGCAGCATTTTCTCATTTAACCACAGGATTTTGAAAAGGCCTCTTCCTCAGGGTCGTTAAAACTCGGGACTGTGTGGTGAAGGGTTAATGCACCATTGCAAGTCAGTCATCGCATGATAATTGATCCATAAAATTCCTTTTGTCAAACAAGCAGCTCAATCATGAGGTAGGATGGTCCTTAGACATATATTAAGTTGACCAAAAGTAAAATGTTTCTACCCATGTCAGCTGCGCAGACTGTACAAGTGTCGATTCTTTTTGCATTAAGCCCTCTTTTCACAGAGCATGATTCTATCATATTGTTTAGTGTGCTACCTTGGAAATCTTCTAATCAATTGAAAGAAAAACTACACTTGCTGAGAGCAAGGTTACTGGGCGTATTTGTGTCGCCACTGCCGAGCTAGCTTCGCCAGCCAAGGGAGACTATCACTACGTTTGTCCTACACCGCAGTGATCGTCTCCCTTGGCTATTGAAGACGCAGGAGAGCGGCCTCCCTAAACATGTATTTTTATTCGCTATGGAATTATGCCTATGTCTTTTGTCGCGACAGTTGTATATTATTTTTGTTTTAGGGTCAAAATGGTAACATAAAAGTTCACACAACTTAGGTAAAAAAAAAAATGCCATGAAAGGCGACGTGTAATAAGGAGTGATTAAATGATTATTACCGCCATGTTATTTCTTGGGAAATCAAAGGATCACATGGCTTAACGTTGTTTTGATTCTGTCAAACAGTGGTTTGGAAAAGAATGTAGTGCGAAGTATAGGTAAAAGAAACAATGAGAAAGCATGGTTAGGAGCGCCGGTCACTGTTCAAATGTAATTGAAAAAATGCTGATTAAAAAAAAAAAAAAAAAAACCCGACGACTCCATAACAAGTATTCCAGATTCATTGTAAAATTGTAAACGAGCAGCACTCTGACAAAAGGGGATTTAACTTTTTACCAAACGACAAAATTTTAGACTAGTTCAAATTGAAAGCATTTGCAGACGACAAATTTATTGTGACTCAAAAACTGAAATTTCTCTATGGAAGTGTAGAAAACATTGTGGGAAAAGAAGAAAATGTTGGTTACCAGCATTTTCTTCTTTTCCCACAATGTTTTCAAAAGGCCAGTTTCCCAGGGTCGTTAACACTCGGGATTGTGTGGTAAAGTGTTAATGCATATCTGTGATACATTATAACAAGCAAGTCATCAAATGATTATGGATCCATAAAATCCATTTTCTCTAACAACCAACTGAATTATGAAAGAGATTGATCCATGGACATGCAGAACATTTACGAGTTGCAAAAAGTTTCGACCCATGTCAGCCTGCGCGACATGAGTCAACATTACTTTTAAATGCATTAAACTCCCTTTTCAAAGAGCATGGCTTATATCCTTTGTGCCGTTTTAGCAAGTTATATTACGTGCATGTCTAAATATAACTTGCTTGTTTTGGTTTGTATTGGAGTTTAACGCCATTTTAACAGCTCAGGTCATATCACTCATGTGTTTCCTGGCTTTCTCATATCAGTAATGACACAAGTTTCTTACCAAAGCCACTGACTTCTTTTCTCAGATGCATCAGAGGTGAGATGCGAAAACTATCGGAGAGAAAGTTTGCCTCAACCGAGTATCGAACTCGCAACCACCAGGTCACGAGTCAGTTACGCTAACCACTGAGCTACCCGCGCGGGCTAATTTAACTTAACGGTAATCCCGTGATTCAATTAAGGGGAATAAATTGCAGAATAGAGCAACGCAGAGATTGTCGCCCTTGTCAAGCGCAAATTGGTAATGACTAAAATAACAAGTAAAGTTTGTCGAATTTAAACATTCTCAAATGATGATTGTATGAACAAGTATAGAAATAGTGCTATCCCGTGATTCAATTAAGGGAAATAAATAGCAGTTTAACTCAATTCTCTCAATCGCTTTAGTAAACCCTTTACCACACAATCCCGTTGTTGAGCGACTCTGAACAAAGCTTTTGAAAACATGTAGGAAAAGGAGAAAGCGCTCGAAACCAGCATTTTCTCCTGTTCCCACACTCTATTCTACCGTTTTGAATATGATTTTCATTGTTCGATCCCTATTTAATTTGTCGTCTGCAAATGATATCAATTTGAAAACGGTGAAAAATTTTGTTGTCGACGGCCGAGTTAAAAGCCTGCAATACATATTTACAGGCTTATTGTAACGTTTTATGCCACCTTTTGCAGCAAGAAACACAGTATGACTACGAAACTTCGATTGGAAAGGTAAATTCTGGCAGACTTTGACGACGGTTTTACGATGCGCGGTACTGTTCTGGTCCAAAATTCGATCCGCTCTGTATGAAGGTCTTTACCGGACGATACTGGAGTGCTAAGGTTTAAGTAGGCATTTTCCATTATTTCCCTGCAATGTTTTCAAATGCTATTTTCCTCCCGGCCGTTTAAACACTAGATTCTCGGGTAAAGATTCAATCTCTGTAATGGCGAACTACATCTGCTGTTAACGTCGATTTTAAATACAGCTTAAGTAGGATTTCCGCTCGATTACGACATACGATACTAATTTAGTGAGACTTCAAGTGTTTTGTTTTTCATTTGTAGTAAAAGTTTTACAATACTGTGGCAAATGGCGAAATGGTTTACACAAAGTAATTCATGGAAGCCTATGCCACAAAAATGCCATACACACATATATTGAGCCAAGCTCTAGCAAAAGGGAGCTTACTGCATCTCCTTGATACATTATACCGAGCAAGTCATTACATAATTGTGGATCAATAAAACCAGCTTTACAGAACAAACGGCTCAGTCATGTATCGAACCATGTCAGCCTGCGCGGACTGCGCAGGCTTACATGAGTCGATACATTTTACAGTTGCATTAAGCCCCCTTTTCACAGAGTATGGCTCAATCTGTTCATTAAGTTTAACTACAACTCAACATTATCGCCGTCTATTCGTTGTCACCATCATTATTATCATCAACTTCATCATTATGTGATGTGACACATGCCCGGATTAGAATCGCCGAAAGTTCGCTGTGATAAGCATTTAAAGCACCCAATAAATGCAAAAGGAATTTTATTACAAGAAATAAGACCCTTACAAGAAAAAAAAAAGGGTTTCTTTTGTCTTGCATGTTTCAGAAAAGCAGACAATGAAAAAACAAAAAAACGTGCTGATTGATTTTGATCTACACTGTCTGCAAATGCAAGTAACGCAAGTAAGTCCGCTTCAAGGGTTAACCTATAATCTTAGAGACTACTAGTACTTCAGACCTACCTAAATCTGTCACAAAAAAGCGTGCTGTCTTAGCTTGATCGACACTGGCTGCAAAGGCAAGTAAAGAAATGAAATTCGCTTCAAGGGTTAACTTTACAAACAACTAATAGCCTATTTCAGACCTACCTGAATCTCCCCCCCCCCAAAAAAAAAATAAACGCCCCAAAACCAAAAACGTGCTGTCTGGTCCTGATTTACACTGGCTGCAAAGGCAAATAAAGCAATGAAATTCACTTCAGGGGTTAGCCTATAATCTTTCAGACTACTAGTATTTCAGACCGACCTAAAACTGTCACAAAAAATATAATAGGCAAGCATTTGTTAAGTGTGGAAAATTTTGATTTTCTTAGCAGTTTTGAAAACATTCTTTGGACAGAAAGGAGCACTCACATATTACAAGCAATCAAATTTTGCCCCCAAGATGTTTTGCGAAGTTTTCAACAGCAGGAGCGTAAAAAAGTCGTATTTGTGCAGAACTACTCGCCATATTGTACCTCTTTTTTGATGCCTCAGTTTACCTCCTTATAAATAGCTCCTTAATATAACGGATGTCCTCAAGAACGTTATTTATGTTTTAGATATATATTTTTTTAGTGAAGCAAGTCAGCAAGTTTTGTTGGTTAAAACCAGGTCTACTAGACAGCTTAAATTAAGATGTACATATGTATAAGCCATGCTTTGTTAAAAAGGTGCTTAATGCATCTGCAAAAAAGTATCGACCCAGTTCAGCCTGCGCAGTCCGCACAGGCTGACCTGAGCCGAAACTTTTTGCTATCGGACAATTTTCTGCATGTCAAAGGACCATTCTACCACATGATTCAGTTGATTCTTAGGCAAAATGGATCTTATGGATCCTTGGTCATGTGATGACTTGCTTGGCATTAAGCATCACGGAGATGCATTAAGCCCCTTTTGTCATAGCAAGGTTATTATTATTTGTTTTATATATCAAGTCCTATGTACATTAATCATGATAAGAATAATTATGATGCTACACCAAATACTAAAGATCATCATCATCATCATTGCCGTCGTCGTCATCATCATCAACCTCATCATCATGTTGTGGTCCAGATTTACATATTCAATGTAATAAGAAAAATAAAACCTACAATATATGAGCCATGCTCTGGCAAAAGAAGTCTAAATGCATCTTCGTGATGAATTATACCAAGCAGGTCATCAGGACTTTTTTTTTTCTCTGTGTATCGAAGATCAGACCGTTATTCAACGCAGTGCATTATAATCTATAAAGTCCCCTTTTTGACATACGCAGTTTCTCTAGTAAAACGAAGATCACACGCAGCGACGCAGCGATCGATTTTCGGAATAGTGCGTAAGACTCTAAGATGAAAAAGTCACAACATGGTTCAAAATGATTTAACATGGTCCTTGTTAGGCTGCGCGGTTCATGCAGATATGTCCTTGGACATTGGGTACTGCTGAAGCTCCAGTCTAGTACATGTGAAAGCTAGGAAAGACATTAACAGGTGAGCTATAGCAGTGATATATCCAAAGTATTTCTGAAAACGGAGTAACATCGTATTCAAGCAAAAATAAACTGTTTTTTTATTTTTTTTTATAAATCTACCGCGAGCCTTAGAGGTTTACCACTTACTCACAGTCCTAACTTACATAAATAAGAGAGGTGCGAGTGTATCAACTTTCAAATCTCTTGTTGCAGTGCTCTCTCATAATTTCATGTGACTGACACAGTACAATCAAAATCAGTCTAACGAGATACAGAGCAGGGGATACTTACATACAAGTTCTACTTCACCATGGAAATCGTAAAGTATCATGTTGGTTTTTTCACGACAGTTATATCGTTCCTGTGCTTATATCAGAGAGGATATTTCAGCACTGTTTGACAAAACTAACCAACTCAATATGTCGGCGGTCGAAGGCTGTGGCCTATGTGTATCTGTCAATAAAACAAGTTGCCCACCAATGACAAACCATGACGAAAGGCAGGATGTGGCAAAGGTGAAAACTAACGACGTGTCAGTAAAATATCACAGCTTGATCAAAGCATTTATTTCTGAAAAAAAGATAAATCGACAGTTACAGGACAAACTTCAATCAATTGAGGACATTTTTTCCGCGAGCGAATATGTGGCTAATGAAAGAGATACAGAACTACAGAGGCGACTGCAATCAGTGGAGAACATTTTTTCGGCGAGCGAAAAGGTGGCTAATGAGAGAGATAGTGAAGTACAGAGGCAACTGCAATCAGTTGAGAACATTATTTCCGCGAGCGAATATGTGGCTAATGAAAGAGATGGAGAACTACAGAGGCGACTGCAATCAGTTGAGAACATTATTTCGGTGAGCGAAAAGGTGGGTAATGAGAGACATAGTGAAGTACAGAGGCAACTGCAATCAATTGAGAACATTATTTCGGCGAGCGAAAAGGTGGATAATGAGAGAGATAGTGAAGTACAGAGTCGACTACAATCAGTGGAGAACATTATTTAGGCGAGCGAAAAGGTGGGTAATGAGAGACATAGTGAAGTACAGAGTCGACTGCAATCAGTGGAGAACACTATTTCGGCGAACGAAATTGTTGCTGATAAAAGAGATAGAGAGCTGCAGAGTCGACTGCAATCAGTGGAGAACAGTATTTCGGCGAGTGAAAAGGTGGCTTATGAGAGACATAGTGAAGTACAGAGTCGACTACAATCGATGGCGGACAGTATTTCAGAGAGCAAAAAGGTAGCTAATGAGAGAGATCGAGATCTACAGAGTCGACAGCAATCAGTAGAGAACACTATTTCGGCGAGCGAAAAGGTGGCTAATGAGAGAGACAGAGAACTACATAGCCGACTGCGATCGATAGAGAACACTATTTCGGCGAGCGAAAAGATGGCTAATGAGAGAGATAGAGTACTACAGAGTCGACTTCGATCAATAGAGGAATCTATAGAGGACAAAATTTCTGATATTTACCGAGACTTTCGCAATAATATGACATCAATTATGACTACGATCAGCGATAAATTAGATGAGCATTTGCTTAAAGCCGAAACAACATCAGTAAAGCCTGACGTGACTACTGTTCCGATTATAAACACAAATTGTACAACCGTGCCAGAGAGCGGGGTCTATACTCTTCATCCAGGTTCAATTACGTCATCTGTTAATGTTTACTGCGACCAGAACACAGATGGTGGTGGATGGATTGTGTTCATGAGACGTCAAGACGGTTCTGTTAACTTCACTCGTTCTTGGTTCGACTATAAACTCGGATTTGGAAGTCCCGACGGCGAATTTTGGGCGGGAAACGAGTTATTACACAAATTGACGAAGGAAAGACCGTTGCAGTTGAGAATAGATATGGAGAACTTTGACGGAAATACAGCATTTGCCATGTACGAGGAATTTCAAGTTGGGGCTGAGACAGACAAATATAGACTGCATGTGCGTGGGTACAGTGGAACTGCTGGGGACTCTCTTTTAAATACACGTTTTTCAGTTGGCAAGCATGCGGGGATGCAGTTTAGTACGTTTGATTCTGATAACGACGAATCCTATTTTAATTGTGCAGAGATATACGAAGGTGGGTGGTGGTACAACAGATGTTTTAATTCCAATTTGAACGGGGTGTACAGCCACGATAAACACATCACGAGGTGGGAAGGTATCATTTGGTACTCCTGGTTAGGCGTTGAAGAGTCTCTAAAGCGTGTTGAAATGAAAATACGTTAGCCTTATGGTATCCATACATACAATTACCCGAAAATGTACGAATATACCTGAGAAACGGCAAACAGTGGACATGTCTATGTACAATACCTGTCTTATATAAATTTTAACTGGCCTTTAAAAAAAGCGTTTTCTTGTTTTATTAGCCCAGTGGGTTTAAAAACATCGTTGAAAAAAGGAGAAAATGCTGGAAACCAGCATTTTCTCCTTTTCCCGCAATGTTTTCTTCTCTCCTTTCAAACACAGGTCCCATCCTTAGATTGGATGAGGCTTAAAACATTGCGGGAAAAGAACAAAATGCTTGTAAGCAGCATTTTCTCCTGTTCCCATGATGTTTCTTCAACCCTGTTAAAACCAAGTCCGATCGTTTGAACCACGTTTAGTCAGTCTTCTGGATATTCTGTCGATATGGAAAAGTCTAAAATTATAACGTTAACATCCACAGAATAGTGAGGTATCCAGTCATTTGGGTCACCTCTATTCCGTAGCCTGTAAATGGTTTAAAAATGGAAAACCTAGAATTTTAATTGCGACTTATCCAACCGTTTGAGCCAATGTGACCTTTATGTGGGTAAAGAAGAAAATGCTGGCAACCCACAATATTTCCATTTTCCAATAAAGTGTTCTTAAATCCGTTGAAATACAAATGAGTCATGCTTTGTAAAAAAGGAGTTTAATGGATCTACAAAAATAATCAACCGTGTAAGCCTATGCAGCCCGCGCAGACTGACATGGATCAATGTTGCTATTGTTAAATTTTCTGCATGTTAAAGGACTTTACTACCTTTAAATCCAGTCCATTGTCAGACAAAATAGATTTTATGGATCCATAATTATGTGTAAACTTTCTTGGTATCATCCATCACGAAGATACATTAAACCACCTTTTTCAATAGCATGGCTCAAAATCTCATCATGTTAGCCACTGAGGCTATTGAAAACATAACAGCCATTATTTCCTCCTTTTCTCGCAATGTTTCTACCTTTAAAGAGACAAATCCAACTATATTAGCTGCATGTTATGCATTGAACGTGGAAGAGTATGAAATTTTAACTTTCAAGCGTACTTTGATTCCCATTCGCAATGGTTGTAGATTACGGTCAAACAGCATTTCTCATTTCTCCTGATACGCTCGCCCGGGTAGATCAGTGGTTAGCGTATCTGTGTCACGACCTGGTGGTTACGGGTTTGATGCTCGGTTGAAGCTAACTTCTTTCCGGCGATTTTTCGCCTCTCAACTCTGATGCATGTGAGAAGGGTAGTCAGTGGCTTGGAAAGAAAGTTGTGTCAGGACTGGCCTGAGAAAGCCAAGAAACACATGTGTAGGTGTACTGACCGCTATGATATGACCTAAACTGTTAAAACGGCGTTAACTCTTTCAGCGTCAAGTGTATGAGCCATGCTCTGTGAAAAAGGTGCTTAATGTATCTGCGAAACGTATCGATTCAGGTCAGCCTGCGCAATCCACGCAGGCTACCTGGGCCAAAACTTTTCACTACTGGTCAGTTTTCTGTATGTCAAAGGATCAATCTATCTTATGATAAAGTCGGTTGTTAAACATAATTATATCTTTGACTAAATAAGCGGACAGAATACATCAAAGATCAGACTGAACGTTTTGTGCAGTCTGATCTTGATCTTTGCTACCCGCTAAAGTCCTTGTTTTCGCCTATGGCACTGAAAGGGTTAAACTCCAACAAACGGACAAACAAAGAAACAACTGTCCAGATAAATGCTCTCAATACGACGACAAGAAACAGTGGTAAAGATATTCAACGACACAAGAAACTCCAAAAGAGATCGACGCGAGTAGAGCCCAGACGAGCAGTCCTTGGCCTACAGGACTTGAAACCAGGCGGGGTCGCTGGTTTGAATCCCAAGCCGTCTTTCTTTTCGAGGATATATGATAGTGAATGCGACAGGATACAACTTTTACCGGTGATCATCGTTTCGACGATCAGATGGTTATGTGGAAAAGGAACCTCATCTCGCTTGGAAAGAAATTAGTGCAAAATACTGCTAAATGAAACTCCAGGAAAACCTTGAATAGGTGCACTGGCCGCCGCAATATAAGTGAAATAACGTTGAAAACGGCATTAAACATCATACATACAAACAGACAAAATCGCCGCAAGAAGGAAAAAGTCATATTTGTGTGGGAATGCGTTCACTCGTTAACAAACGACAAAATTTTGGAATGGACCAAATTGAAAGCATTCGCAGACGACATAGTGAATATCATTAAAATGATGATTTCTGTCTTTGATGGGGTAGAAAACAATATGGGAAAATGAGAGAATACTGGTTATCAGCATTTTCTCCTTTTCCCACAATGTTTTCAAAAGCCTTCTCCTTTAGGGTCTTTAACTTTTTACAAAAGGACAGAAAATTATATTTGTCTAAATTGAAAGCATTTGCACACGACAATTCAAATGTTACTAAAATGATGATTTATGTCTTTATTATGGTAGAAAACATTGTGCTAGTTACAAGTATTTCCTCCTTTTCCCAAGATGTTTTCGAAAGTCTTCTCCTTCAGGATTATGTGGTAAGGGATTAACTCTTTACCAGACGACAAAATTTTAGCCTCGTTCAAATTCAAACCATTTTGCAGACGACAAATTAACTGCTATTCAAAACATGAAAATTTCCTTTCAAAGGGTTGAAAACTTTTTGAGAAAAGGAAATGCTTGTTACCAGAATTTTCTCCTTTTCTCACACTGTTTTCAAAAGCCTTCTCCTTCAGGATCGCTAAACACGGGGTTGTGTGGTAGAGATTAAATGGTATCTATGGAGAAAAGACAACCTCGGGCTTACTTTTCATTGTTCAGAACCAGAATCCGAACATACAGTCAGTGGCCTAAAGTATTTTCCCAAATTTCGAACTCTTATTGACCAGGAAAGAACCTTAAGCCTTTATTAAAAGACAACATATTAGACTTGTCCAAATTGACAGCATTTGCAGACAACAATTTAAGTGTGACTCAAATGATTGAATTTGCCTTTGATAGAGAAGAAAATATTATGAGAAAAAGAGAAAATGCCGGCTGGCAGCATTTTCTCATTTTACCACAATATTTTCAAAAGACATCTTCTTCAGGGTCGTTAAAACTCGGGATTGTGTTGTGAAGGGTTAATGCATCTCCGGGATCCACCATAGCAAGTCAGTCATCGCATGATAATTGATTCATAAAATTCCTTTTGTCTAACAAGCAGCTTAATCATGAGGCAGACTGGTCCCTAGACAATTATTAAAGTGACTAAAAGTAAAAAGTTTCGACTCATGTCAGCCTGCGTAGACTGCGCAGGCTGATAAGTGTCGATTCTTTTTTGCATTTAGTCCTCTTTTCACAGAGCATGGTTCTATCATATTTTTAGTGTGCAACGTCGGAAATCTTCTAATCAATTGAAAAAAGAACTACACTTGCTGAAAGCAAGGTTACTGGGCGTATTTCCGGCTTGTTGTGTCGCCACAGGAGAGGCATCTTCGCTAGCCAAGGGAGACTATCACTACGTTGTTCCTACACAGCAGTGATCGTCTCCCTTGGCATTCGAAGATGTAGGAGAGCGGCCTCACTAAACATGTATTTTTATTCGCTATGGAATTATGCCTAAGTCTTTTGTCGTGATAGTTGTATATTATTTTTGTTTTAGGGTCAAAATAGTAACATAAAAGTTCACACAACTTAGGTAAAAGAATGCCGTGAAAGGAGACGTGTAATAGGGAGTGACTAAATGATTATTACCGCCATGTTATTTCTTGGGAAATCAAGAGATCACATTACCATTTACTCATAGTCCTAACTCATATAAAATAAATAAGTGAGGTACGCGTGTATCAACTTTCAAATCTCTTGTTGCAGTGCTCTCTCATAATTTCACGTGACTGTTTGACCCAGTACAATCAAACTCAGTCTAACGTGGTACAGAGCAGGGAATACTTACAACCTGATAACCTTACAGGCCACTAGTATCTTAGATCTACCGAAAGCTGTCACAAATACTAGTAATAAAAAGGACAAGCCCTTGAACGTGAGATAAAAACTGATTTTCTTAGTTCAGCTTTGAAAAAAGGAGCACGGACATATTACAGGTATCCTTTCCCCAAGGTCTTTTGAAAATTGTCAAATGTAGGAGCGTGAAAAGTCGTATTTATGAAGTAATGGGACGAAAAGTTAACCTTGAGGCTGCTAAGCGCAACTCACCGACCCTTGGCGAACAGTGTAGATCAAGATCAGATTGTACAGAATGTGCAGTCTGATCTTGAATCTACAGTGTCCGATTCGGGTTTTTACCACTCGATTTAAAGTTTCATTTCATTCATTTAGCAAGATAAGAGTTAAGTGAATTTTGGCACTACTCGCCGTATTTCATCCCTTTTCTAATGCCTCAGTTTACCTCCTTACACACAGCTCTTGACTTAACGGACATATCGGTATGTGTGTGTGTGTGTGTGTGTGTGTGTGTGTACCATGCTCTGTGAAAAGGGGGCTAAATGCATCTTCATGACGCATTGTACCAAGCAAGACATCACATAATTAGGGAAACATAAAATCCAGTTTGTCTAACCACCGACGAAATCATGAAGTAGACTTATACAGAAAATTGACCAATAACGAAAAGTTTCGGCCCAGGTCAGCCTGCGCAGACTGCACAGGCTGACCTTGGTCGATATTTTTCGCAGATGCATTGAGTCCCCTTTTGCCAGAGCATGGCTCATTATTTTTTTTGACAAGTAAGTCACCAAGTTTTATTGGTTAAAACCAGCTCTACCAGACACCTTTTCAAATGTATATGTATAATCTGAACCACTCTCTGTGAAAAGGGCGCTTAATGCATCTGCAAAAAAAGTATCAACCCAGAGCAAAGATGGCGGTGGATGAATTGTGTTTATGAGGCGTCCAGACCGTAAGTCAACGCAGTATTATTATTGTTAAAGTCCTCTTGGCGTTTGACATACGCAAACTCTCTGGTAAAATAAAATAAAGACCACACGTGTGCAGCGACGCAGCGACCGCTCCCAAGAGTTGTACCTAAGACTCCAGGATGAAAAAGTCACAACGTGGTTCAATCTTCGCTAAGCTGCACGGTTCATGCAGGACTGTTCTTGACCAATGTGTACTGCTAAAAGTTCAAGCCCCGTAGATGAGGAAACCAGGAGAGGCATTAATAGGTGAGGTGTAGTGATATGACCATAAATATTGCTGAAAGAGGAGTAACACCTTATTCAAGCAAAAATAAACCGTTTTTAAAAATCTTCCACGAGCCTTGACGGTGACTGTATTTGAAAAACAAATACAGTCAGGAGCGCGTGTATCAGCTTTCAAATCTCTTGTCGCAGTGCTCTCTCATAATTTTATGTGACTGACGCAGTACAATCAAAATCAGTCTAGTGTGGTAAAGAGCAGGGGATACTTACATACAATTCCTACTTCACCATGGAAATCGTAAAGTATCATGTTGTTTTTTTCATGACAGTTATATCATTCCTGTGCTCCGAGACAGCTGCTTATGGGGCGATTCGAATTCGGCAAGACTTCAAAACCCTCAAAGCCGAGATGGCTTATATCAGAGAGGATATTTCAGCACTGTTTGACAAAACTAACCAACTCAATATGTCGGCGGTCGAAGGTTGTGGCCCATGTGTATGTGTCAATAAAACAAGTTGCCCACCAATGACAAACCATGACGAAAGGCAGGATGTGGCAAAGGTGAAAACTAACGACGTGTCAGTAAAATATCACAGCTTGATCAAAGCATTTGTTTCTGAAAAAAAGATAAATCGACAGTTACAGGACAAACTTCAATCAATTGAGGACATTTTTTCCGCGAGCGAATATGTGGCTAATGAAAGAGATAGAGAACTACAGAGGCGACTACAATCAGTGGAGAACATTATTTCGGCGAGCGAAAAGGTGGGTAATGAGAGACATAGTGAAGTACAGAGTCGACTGCAATCAGTTGAGAACATTATTTCGGCGAACGAAATTGTTGCTGATGAGAGAGATAGAGAGCTGCAGAGTCGACTGCAATTAGTAGAGAACAGTATTTCAGCGAGTGAAAAGGTGGCTTATGAGAGACATAGTGAAGTACAGAGTCGACTACAATCGATGGCGGACAGTATTTCGGCGAGCAAAAAGGTAGCTAATGAGAGAGATCGAGATCTACAGAGTCGACTGCAATCAGTTAAGAACACTATTTCGGCGAGCGAAAAGGTGGCTAATGAGAAAGATCTAGAGCTACAGAGTCAACTGCGATCAATAGAGGAATGTATAGAGGACAAAATTTCTGATATTAACCGAGACCTTCGCAACAATTTGACATCATTTATTACTATGATCAGCAATAGATTAGAGGAACATTTGCTAAAAGCCGAAACAACATCAGTAAAGCCTGACATAACTACCGTTCCGATTATAAACACAAATTGTACAACTGTGCCAGAGAGTGGGGTCTATACTCTTCATCCAGGTTCAATTATGTCACCTGTTAATGTTTACTGCGACCAGAACACTGATGGCGGTGGATGGATTGTGTTCATGAGACGTCAAGACGGTTCTGTTAACTTCAACCGTTCTTGGTTCGACTATAAACTTGGATTTGGAAGTCCTGATGGCGAATTTTGGGCAGGAAACGAGTTATTACATAAGCTGACGAAGGAAAGACCATTGCAGTTGAGGATAGATATGGAGAACTTTGACAGAAATACAGCATATGCCACGTATGAGGAATTTCAAGTTGGGGCTGAGGAAGACAAATATAGACTGCATGTGCGTGGGTACAGTGGAACTGCTGGGGACTCTCTTATCGAGACACGTGTTTCAGCAACGAAGCATGCGGGAATGCAGTTTAGTACGTTTGATTCTGATAACGACTATTTCTATTTAAATTGTGCAGAGCAGTACAAAGGTGGGTGGTGGTACAACGACTGTTTTGATTCCAATTTGAACGGGCCGTACAGCCACGATAAAAACATCCCATGGTGGCAAGGTATCATCTGGTACTCCTGGTTAGGCGAGTATGAGCCTCTAAAGCGTGTTGAAATGAAAATACGGTAACCTCATGGTATCCATTCATACGAATACATGAAAAATAGAACATGTTCGAATATATCTTAAGAAACCGCAGACAGTGGACATGTCTATATACAATACCTGTCTTACATAAATTTTTACATGGCCTTTGAACAAAGCGTTTTCGTGTTTTATTAGCCCAGTGCGCTTAAAAACATCGTGGAAAAAAGGAGAAAATGCTGGTAGCCAGCATTGTCTCCTTTTCCCGCAATGTTTTCTTCTGCCCTTTCAAATACGGGTCCCATCCTTCGAGTCAATGGGGCTCAAAACATTATGGAAAAAGAATACAAATGCTTTTAAAAGCATTTTCTCCTGATCCCACGATGTTTCTTCAACCCTGTTAACAACAAATCCAATCGTTTGAGCCATGTTTAGTCATTTGTCTGCCTATTCTTTCAATATATATGGAACAGTCTAAAATTTAGATGTTAACATCCAGAGAATAGTGAGGTATCCAGTCATTTGGGTCACCTCTATTCCGTAGTCTGTAAAGGGTTTAAAAATGGAAAATTCTAGAATTTTAATTGCGACTTATCCAACCGTTTGAGCCAATATGACCTTTATGTGGGTAAAGAAGAAAATGCTGGCAACCCACAATATTTCCATTTTCCAATAATGCATTCTTAAAGCCGTTGAAATACAAATGGGTCATGCTTTGTGAAAAAGGAGTTTAATGGATCTACAAAAATTATCAACCGTGTAAGCCTATGCAGCCCGCGCAGACTGACATGGGTCAATGTTGCTATTGTTAAATTTTCTGCATGTTGAAGGACTTTACTACCTCTAAATCCAGTCCATTGTCAGACAAAATAGATTTTATGGATCCATAATTATGCGTAAACTTTCTTGGTATCATTCATCAGGGAGATGCATTAAGCCCAATTTTCAATAGCATGGCTCAAAATCTCATCATGTTAGCCACTGTTAGCAACTGTGGCTGACCTGGGCCAAAACTTTTCGCTACTGGTCAGTTTTCTGTATGTCAAAGGATGTCTATCTCATGATGCAGTCGTTTGTTAAACAAAATGGATATTATTGATCCATAATTATGTGATGTCTTGCTTGGTATAATACATCACGGAGATGCATAAAGCCCCCTTTTGCCAGAGCATGGCTCTTGTAAACTCGACCTCTTTCGACGACTGGAATTGCAGTCCACTGACACTAAGAAAGATTTGTTTCTTATATCTTCGACTAAATAAGCGGGCGGTATAGATCCACGATCAGACTGCACGTTCTATGCAGTCTGATCTTGATCTCTGCCGTCCGCTAAAGTCCTTGTTTTCGCCTATGGCACTGAAAGGGTAAACTCCAACAAACGAACAAACAAACAAACAACTGTCCAGATAAATGCTGTCAATACGACGAAAAGAAGTGGTAAAGATATCTAAGAACAAAAGAACCTCCAAAAGAGATCGACGCGAGCCGAGCCCAGAACAGCAGTCCTCGGCCTACAGCACTTGAAACCAGACGGGGTCGGGGGTTCGAATTCCCAACCGTCTTTCCTTCCGAGGATTGATGATTGTTAGTGCTATAGGATTTAGGACTTGTCTAAATTGGAAGCATTTGCATACGACAATGCAAATGTTACTAAAATGAGGATTTCTGTCTTTAATAGGATAGAAAACAATGTGTTGGTTACCAGTATTTCCTCCTTTTCCCATGATGTTTTCGAAAGTCTTCTCCCTCAGGATCGTTAAAACTCGGATTATGTGGTAAGGGATTAACTCTTTACCAGACGACAAAATTTTAGCCTCGTTTAAATTGAAAGCATTTTGCAGACGACAAATTAACTGTTATTCAAAACATGAAATTTTTCTTTCATAGGGAAGAAAAGTTTTTGAGAAAAGGAAATGCTGGTTGCCAAAATTTTCTCCTTGTCTCACAATGACTTTAAAAGCCTTCTTCTACAGGATCGCTGAACTTGCTGTTGTGTGGTAAAGATTAAAAGGTGTCTTCGGGCCTACTTTTCATTGGTGAGAACCAGAATCCGACCATACAGTCAGTGAACTAAAGTATTTTCCCAAATTTCGAACTCTTATTAACCAGGAAAGGACCTTAACACCTTACCAAAGGACAGAGTCTCAGATTTGCCCAAATTGACAGCATTTGCAGACAACAATATAAGTGGCTCAATTGATTGAATATGGCTGGCAGCATTTTGTCATTTAACCACAGTATTTTCAAAAGGCCTCCTGCTCAAGGTCGTTAAAACTCGGGACTGTGTGGTGAAGGGTTAATGCATCTCCGCGATCCACCATAGCAAGTCAGTCATCGCATGATAATTCATTAATAAAATTCCTTTTGTCTAACAAGCAGCTTAATCATGAGGTAGACTGGTCCTTAGACATATATTAAGTTGACCAAAGGTAAAAAGTTTCTACCCATGTCAGCCTGCACAGACTGTACAGGCTGATAAGTGTCGATTCTTTTTGCATTAAGCCCTCTTTTCAAAGAGCATGATTCTATCATATTTTAGTGTGCTACCTTGGAAATCTTCTAATCAATTGAAAGAAAAACTACACTTGCTGAAAGCAAGGTTACTGGGCGTATTTGTGTCGCCACTGGAGACCTAGATTCGCTAGCTAAGGGAGACTATCACTACGTTACAATCACACCGCAGTGATCGTCTCCCTTGGTTACCGAAGATGCCGGATTTCGGCCTCCCTAAAAATGTATTTATTTTTGCGCTTGGGAATTATGCCTAAGTCTTTCAGCGTGACAGCTGTATATCATTTTTGTTTTAGGGTCAAAATAGTAACATAACAGTTCACACAACTTAGGTAAAAAAATTACCGTTAAAGGAGACGTGTAATAGGGAGTGATTAAATGATTATTACCGCCATGTTATTTTTTGGGAAATCAAGAGATCACATGGCTTACCATTGTTTAGATTGTGTCAAACAGTTGTTTGGAAAAGAATGTAGTGCGAAGTATAGGTAAAGCATGAGAAAGCATAGTTATGAGCACCGGTCACTGTTCAAATGTAATTGAAAAAAATGCTGATAAAAAAAAAAAAACCCGACGACTCCATAACAAGTATTCCAGATTCATTGTAAAATTGTAGATGAGCAGCACTCTGGTAAAAGAGGATTTAACTCTTTACCAAACGACAAAATTTTAGACTAATCCAAATTAAAGCATTTGCAGACGACAAATTTATTGTGACTCAAAAACTGAAATTTCTCTATGGAAGTGTAGAAAACATTGTGGGAAAAGAAGAAAATGCTGGTTACCAGCATTTTCTTCTTTTCCCACAATGTTTTCGAAAGGCCCCTTCCCCAGGGTCGTTAACACTCGGGACTGTGTGATAAAGTGTTAATGCATCTCTGTGATACACTATAACAAGCAAGTCATCAAATGATTATGGATCCATAAAATCCATTTTCTCTAACAACCAACTGAATCATGAGAGAGATTGATCCATGGATATGCAGAACATTTACGAGTTGCAATAAGTTTCGACCCATGTCAGCCTGCGCGACATGAGTCGACATTACTTGTAAATGCATTATACTCCCTTTTCAAAGAGCGCGGCTTATATCTTTTGTGCCATTTTAGCAAGTTATATTACCTGCATGTCTAAATATAACTTGCTTGGTTTGGTTTGTATTGGAGTTTAACGCCATTTTAACAGCCCAGGTCATATCACTCATGTGTTTCCTGGCTTTCTCATACCAGTTATGACACAACTTTCTTACCAAAGCCACTGATTTCTTTTCTCAGATGCATCAGAGGTGAGATGCGAAAAGCCATCGGAGAGAAAGTTTGCCTCAACCGAGTATCGACCTCGCAACCACCAGGTCACGAGTCAGTAACGCTAACCACTGAGCTACCCGCGCGGTCAAATTTAACTTGCACGGTAATCCCGTGATTCAATAAAGGGGAATAAATTGCAGAATAGAGCCACGCAGTGATTATCGCCCTTGTCCAGCGCAAATGGGTAATGACTTAAATAACAAGTAAAGTTTGTCGAATTTAAACATTCTCAAATGATGATAGTATGAACAAGTATAGAAATAGTGCTATCCCGTGATTCAATTAAGGGAAATAAATAGCAAATTAACTAAATTTTCTCAATCGCTTTAGTAAACCCTTTACCACACAATCCCATGGTAGAACTACTCTGAACAAAGCTTTTGAAAACATGTAGGACAAGGAGAAAGCGCTGGAAACCAGCATTTTCTCCTGTTCCCACACTCTATTCTACCGTTTTGAATATGATTTTCATTGTTCGATCCCTATTTAATTTGTCGTCTGCAAATGATATCAATTTGAAAAGTGAAAAATTTTGTTGTCGCCGGTCGAGTTAAAAGCCTGCAATACATAATTACCGGCTTATTGTAACGTTTTATGCCACCTTTTGCAGCAACAAACACAGTATAAAACTTCGATTGGAAAGGTAAATTCTGGCAGACTTTGACGATGATTTTAGGATGCTAGGTACTGTTCTGGTCCGAAATTCGATTCCCTCTGTATGAAGGTCTTTACTGGACGATACCGGAATGCTAAGGTTTAAGTAGGCATTTTCCATTATTTCCCTGCAATGTTTTCAAATGCCATTTTCCTCCCGGCCGTTTAAACACTAGACTATTGGGTAAAGATTCAATCTCTGTAATGGTGAACTACATCTGCTGTTAACAACGATTTTAAAAACATCTTAAGTAGGATTTCCGCTCGATTACGACATACGATTCTAATTTAGTGAGACTTCAAGTGTTTTGTTTTTTATTCGTAGTAAAAGTTTTTCAATACTGTGACAAATGGCGAAATGGTTTAGACAAAGTAATTCATGGAAGCCTTTGCCATAAAAATGCCATACACACATATATTGAGCCAAGCTCTGGCAAAAGGGGGCTTACTGCATCTCCTTGATACATTATACTGAGGAAGTCATTACATAATTGTGGATCAATAAAACCAACTTTGCAGAACAAACGGCTCAGTCATGAGGTAAACTGCTCCTTTGACATGTATAAAATGAAAAAAAAAAAAAAAAAAAAACAGTAGCAAAAAGTATCGAACCATGTCAGCCTGCGCGGACTGCGCAGGCTTACATGAGTCGATACAGTTGCATTAAGCCCCCTTTTCACAGATTATGGCTTAATCTGGTCATTACGTTTAACTACAACTCATCATTATCGCCGTCTATTCGTTGTCGCCATCATTATTATCATCAACTTCATCATTATGTGATGTGACACCTGCCCGGATTAGAATCGCCGAAAGTTCGCTGTGTTAAGCATTTAAAGCACTCAATAAATCCAAAAGGAATTTTAATACGAGAAATAAGACCCTTACAAGAAAAAAAGTCAAGGTTTATTTTGTCCTGAATGTTTCAGAAAAGCAGACACTGAAGGAATAAAAAAAAAACGTGCTGATTGATTTTGATCTACACTGGCTGCAAATGCAAGTAAAGCAGTGAAGTCCGCTTCAAGGGTTAACCTATAATCTTAAAGGCTACTAGTACTTCAGACCTACCTAAATCCGTCACAAAAAAAACGTGCTGTCTGATCTTGTTATACACTGGCTGCAAAGGGAATTAAAGCAATGAAATTCGCTTCAAGGGTTAACCTTACAGATTCACTAGTAGCCTTTTTCAGACCTACGTGAATCCCCCTCCCCCCAAAAACGTGTTGTCTGTTCCTGATTTACACCGGCTGCAAAGGCAAGTAAAGCAATGAAATTCACTTCAGGGGTTAGCCTATAATCTTTCAGACTACTAGTATTTCAGACCGACCTAAAACTGTCACAAAAATATAAAAGGCAAGCATTTGAAAGTGTGGAAAAATTTGATTTTCTTAGCAGTTTTGAAAACATTGTTTGGACAGAAAGGAGCACTCACATATTACAAGCAATCAAATTTTGCCCCCAAGAGTGTTTTGCGAAGTTTTCAACAGCAGGAGCGTGAAAAATCGTATTTGTGCAGAACTGCTCGCCATATTGTACCTCTTTTTTGATGCCTCAGTTTACCTCCTTATAAATAGCTCCTTAATATAACGGATGTCTTCAAGAACGTTATTTATGTTTTAGATATATATTTTTTTAGTAAAGCAAGTCAGCAAGTTTTGTTGGTTAAAACCAGCTCTACCAGACAGCTTAAATTAAGATGTACATATGTATGAGCCATGCTTTGTGAAAACGGTGCTTAATGCATCTGCAAAAAAGTATCGACCCAGTTCAGCCTGCCCAGTCCGCACAGGCTGACCTGAGCAGAAACTTTTTGCTATCGGTCAATTTTTTGCATGTCAAAGGACCATTCTACCACATGATTCAGTCGGTTCTTAGACAAAATGGATTTTATGGATCCTTGGTCATGCGATGACTTGCTTGGCATCATGCATCACGGAAATGAATTAAGCCTCCTTATATATATATATATATATATATATATATATAAACTGGTCCTTTGATACGCTGAAATATTGACAAGTAGCAAACAGTTTTGGGCATTAAGCCCCCTTTTCATAGATCGTAGTGCTCAATTATAGATTGTAGGCAATCTTAGGACTGTTTTCCAAAAAAACTATTTTGGACTCTGTATATCGAAGATCAGACCGTTATTCAAAGCAGCGTATTATAATCTATAAAGTACCCTTTTTGACATACGCAGATTCTCTAGTAAAATAAAGATCACACGAAGCGACGCAGCGATCGATTTTCCGAATCGTGCGTAAGACTCTAGGATGAAAAAATCACAACATGATTTAACATGGTCCTTGTTAGGCTGCGCTGTTCATGCAGAACTGTCCTTGGACAAGGGGTACTGCTGAAGCTCCAGTCTAGTACATGTGAAAGCTAGGAAAGACATTAGGTGAGCTATAGCAGTGATATAACCAAAGTATTTCTGAAAAAGGAGTAACATCGTATTCAAGCAAAAATAAACCGTTTTTTTTTTTCATAAATCTACCGCAAGCCTTAAAGGTTTACCACTTACTCATAATCCTAACTCACATGAAATAAATAAGTGAGGTGCGCGTGTATCAACTTTCAAATCTCTTGTTGCAGTGCTCTCTCATAATTTCACGTGACTGTTTGACGCAGTACAATCAAAATCAGTCTAGTGTGGTACAGAGCAGGGAATACTTACAACCTGATAACCTTACAGGCCACTAGTATCTTAGATCTACCGAAAGCTGTCACAAATACTAGTAATAAAAAGGACAAGCCCTTGAACGTGAGTTAAAAACTGATTTTCTTAGTTCAGCTTTGAAAAAAGGAACACGGACATATTACAGGTATCCTTTCCCCAAGATCTTTTGAAAATTGTCAAATGTAGGAGCGTGAAAAGTCGTATTTATGAAGTAATGGGACGAAAAGTTAACCTTGAGGCTGCTAAGCGCAACTCACCGACCCTTGGCGAACAGTGTAGATCAAGATCAGATTGTACAGAATGTGCAGTCTGATCTTGAATCTACAGTGTCCGATTCGAGTTTTTACCACTCGATTGAAAGTTTCATTTCATTCATTTAGCAAGATAAGAGTTAAGTGAATTTTGGCACTACTTGCCGTATTTCATCCCCTTTTCTAATGCCTCAGTTTACCTCCTTACACACAGCTCTTGACTTAACGGACATATCGGTATGTGTGTGTGTGTGTGTGTGTGTGTGTGTGTGTGTGTGCCATGCTCTGTGAAAAGGGGGCTAAATGCATCTTCGTGACGCATTGTACCAAGCAAGACATCACATAATTAGGGAAACATAAAATCCAGTTTGTCTAACCACCGACGAAATCATGGAGTAGACTTATACAGAAAATTGACCAATAACGAAAAGTTTCGGCCCAGGTCAGCCTGCGCAGACTGCACAGGCTGACCTTGGTCGATATTTTTCGCAGATGCATTGAGTCCCCTTTTGCCAGAGCATGGCTCATTATTTTTTTTTCGACAAGTAAGTCACCAAGTTTTATTGGTTAAAACCAGCTCTACCAGACACCTTTTCAAATGTATATGTATAATCTGAACCACTCTCTGTGAAAAGGGCGCTTAATGCATCTGCAAAAAAGTATCAACCCAGAGCAAAGATGGCGGTGGATGAATTGTGTTTATGAGGCGTCCAGACCGTAAGTCAACGCAGTATTATTATTGTTAAAGTCCTCTTGGCGTTTGACATACGCAAACTCTCTGGTAAAATAAAATAAAGACCACACGTGTGCAGCGACCGCTCCCAGGAGTTGTACCTAAGACTCCAGGATGAAAAAGTCACAACATGGTTCAATCTTCGCTAAGCTGCACGGTTCATGCAGGACTGTTCTTGACCAATGTGTACTGCTAAAAGTTCAAGCCCCGTAGATGAGGAAACCAGGAGAGGCATTAATAGGTGAGGTGTAGTGATATGACCATAAATATTGCTGAAAGAGGAGTAACACCTTATTCAAGCAAAAATAAACCGTTTTTAAAAATCTTCCACGAGCCTTGACGGTGACTGTATTTGAAAAACAAATACAGTCAGGAGCGCGTGTATCAGCTTTCAAATCTCTTGTCGCAGTGCTCTCTCATAATTTTATGTGACTGACGCAGTACAATCAAAATCAGTCTAGTGTGGTAAAGAGCAGGGGATACTTACATACAATTCCTACTTCACCATGGAAATCGTAAAGTATCATGTTGTTTTTTTCATGACAGTTATATCATTCCTGTGCTCCGAGACAGCTGCTTATGGGGCGATTCGAATTCGGCAAGACTTCAAAACCCTCAAAGCCGAGATGGCTTATATCAGAGAGGATATTTCAGCACTGTTTGACAAAACTAACCAACTCAATATGTCGGCGGTCGAAGGTTGTGGCCAATGCGTATCTGTCAATAAAACAAGTTGCCCACCAATGACAAACCATGACGAAAGGCAGGATGTGGCAAAGGTGAAAACTAACGACGTGTCAGTAAAACATCACAGCTTGATCAAAGCATTTCTTTCTGAAAAAAAGATAAATCGACAGTTACAGGACAAACTTCAATCAATTGAGGACATTTTTTCCGCGAGCGAATATGTGGCTAATGAAAGAGATGGAGAACTAGAGAGGCGACTACAATCAGTGGAGAACATTATTTCGGCGAGCGAAAAGGTGGGTAATGAGAGATATAGTGAAGTACAGAGTCGACTGCAATCAGTTGAGAACATTATTTCGGCGAACGAAATTGTTGCTGATGAGAGAGATAGAGAGCTGCAGAGTCGACTGCAATTAGTAGAGAACAGTATTTCAGCGAGTGAAAAGGTGGCTTATGAGAGACATAGTGAAGTACAGAGTCGACTACAATCGATGGCGGACAGTATTTCGGCGAGCAAAAAGGTAGCTAATGAGAGAGATCGAGATCTACAGAGTCGACTGCAATCAGTTGAGAACACTATTTCGGCGAGCGAAAAGGTGGCTAATGAGAAAGATCTAGAGCTACAGAGTCAACTGCGATCAATAGAGGAATCTATAGAGGACAAAATTTCTGATATTTACCGAGACCTTCGCAACAATTTGACATCATTTATTACTATGATCAGCAATAGATTAGAGGAACATTTGCTAAAAGCCGAAACAACATCAGTAAAGCCTGACATAACTACCGTTCCGATTATAAACACAAATTGTACAACTGTGCCAGAGAGTGGGGTCTATACTCTTCATCCAGGTTCAATTATGTCACCTGTTAATGTTTACTGCGACCAGAACACTGATGGCGGTGGATGGATTGTGTTCATGAGACGTCAAGACGGTTCTGTTAACTTCAACCGTTCTTGGTTCGACTACAAACTTGGATTTGGAAGTCCTGATGGCGAATTTTGGGCAGGAAACGAGTTATTACATAAGCTGACGAAGGAAAGACCATTGCAGTTGAGGATAGATATGGAGAACTTTGACAGAAATACAGCATATGCCACGTATGAGGAATTTCAAGTTGGGGCTGAGGAAGACAAATATAGACTGCATGTGCGTGGGTATAGTGGAACTGCTGGGGACTCTCTTATCGAGACACGTGTTTCAGCAACGAAGCATGCGGGAATGCAGTTTAGTACGTTTGATTCTGATAACGACTATTTCTATTTAAATTGTGCAGAGCAGTACAAAGGTGGGTGGTGGTACAACGACTGTTTTGATTCCAATTTGAACGGGCCGTACAGCCACGATAAAAACATCCCATGGTGGCAAGGTATCATCTGGTACTCCTGGTTAGGCGACTATGAGCCTCTAAAGCGTGTTGAAATGAAAATACGGTAACCTCATGGTATCCATTCATACGAATACATGAAAAATAGAACATGTTCGAAGATATCTTAAGAAACCGCAGACAGTGGACATGTCTATATACAATACCTGTCTTACATAAATTTTTACATGGCCTTTGAACAAAGCGTTTTCGTGTTTTATTAGCCCAGTGCGCTTAAAAACATCGTGGAAAAAAGGAGAAAATGCTGGTAGCCAGCATTGTCTCCTTTTCCCGCAATGTTTTCTTCTGCCCTTTCAAATACGGGTCCCATCCTTCGAGTCAATGGGGCTCAAAACATTATGGAAAAAGAATACAAATGCTTTTAAAAGCATTTTCTCCTGATCCCACGATGTTTCTTCAACCCTGTTAACAACAAATCCAATCGTTTGAGCCATGTTTAGTCATTTGTCTGCCTATTCTTTCAATATATATGGAACAGTCTAAAATTTAGATGTTAACATCCAGAGAATAGTGAGGTATCCAGTCATTTGGGTCACCTCTATTCCGTAGTCTGTAAATGGTTTAAAAAATTGGAAAGTCTAGAATTTTAATTGCGACTTATCCAACCGTTTGAGCCAATATGACCTTTATGTGGGTAAAGAAGAAAATGCTGGCAACCCACAATATTTCCATTTTCCAATAATGCGTTCTTAAAGCCGTTGAAATACAAATGGGTCATGCTTTGTGAAAAAGGAGTTTGTTAAACAAAATGGATATTATTGATCCATAATTATGTGATGTCTTGCTTGGTATAATACATCACGGAGATGCATAAAGCCCCCTTTCGCCAGAGCAAGGCTCATGTAAACTCGACCTCTTTCGACGACTGGAATTGCAGTCCACTGACACTCAGAAAGATTTGTTTCTTATATCTTCGACTAAATAAGCGAGCGGTATAGATCCAAGATCAGACTGCATGTTTTATGCAGTCTGATCTTGATCTCTGCCGTCCGCTAAAGTCCTTGTTTTCGCCTATGGCACTGAAAGGGTAAACTCCAACAAACGAACAAACAAACAAACAAACAACTGTCCAGATAAATGCTGTCAATACGACGAAAAGAAGTGGTAAAGATATCTAAGAACAAAAGAACCTCCAAAAGAGATCGACGCGAGCCGAGCCCAGAACAGCAGTCCTCGGCCTACAGCACTTGAAACCAGACGGGGTCGGGGGTTCGAATTCCCAGTCGTCTTTCTTTCCAAGGATTGATGATTGTTAGTGCTATAGGATTCAGGACTTGTCTAAATTGGAAGCATTTGCAGACGACAATGCAAATGTTACTAAAATGAGGATTTCTGTCTTTAATAGGATAGAAAACAATGTGTTGGTTACCAGTATTTCCTCCTTTTCCCATGATGTTTTCGAAAGTCTTCTCCCTCAGGATCGTTAAAACTCGGATTATGTGGTAAGGGATTAACTTTTTACCCGACGACAAAATTTTAGCCTCGTTCAAATGAAAGCAAAATTAACTGTTATTCAAAACATGAAATATTTCTTTCATAGGGAAGAAAACTTTTTGAGAAAAGGAAATGCTGGTTGCCAAAATTTTCTCCTTGTCTCACAATGACTTTAAAAGCCTTCTTCTACAGGATCGCTGAACTTGGTGTTGTGTGGTAAAGATTAAAAGGTGTCTTCGGGCCTACTTTTCATTTGTGAGAACTAGAATCCGAAGTTTCCGAACATACAGTCAGTGAACTAAAGTATTTTCCCAAATTTCGAACTCTTATTAACCAGGAAAGGACCTTAACACCTTACTAAAGGACAGAGTCTCAAATTTGCCCAAATTGACAGCATTTGCAGACAACAATATAAGTGGCTCAATTGATTGAATATGGCTGGCAGCATTTTCTCATTTAACCACAGTGTTTTCAAAAGACCTCCTGCTCAAGGTCGTTAAAACTAGGGATTGTGTGGTGAAGGGTTAATGCATCCCCGCGATCCACATAGCAAGTCAGTCATCGCATGATAACTGATTAATAAAATTCCTTTTTTCTAACAAGTAGCTTAATCATGAGGTAGACTGGTCCTTAGACATATATTAAGTTGACCAAAAGTAAAAAGTTTCTACCCATGTCAGCCTGCGCAGACTGTACAGGCTGATAAGTGTCGATTCTTTTTGCATTAAGCCCTCTTTTCACAGAGCATGATTCTATCATATTTTAGTATGCTACCTTGGAAATCTTCTGAAAGAAAAACTACACTTGCTGAAAGCAAGGTTACTGGGCGTATTTGTGTCGCCATTTGAGAATTAGATTCGCTAGCCAAGGGAGACTATTACTACGTTACAATCACACCGCAGTGATCGTCTCCCTTGGCTACCGAAGATGCCGGATTTCGGCCTGCCTAAAAATGTATTTATTTTTGCTATTGGGAATTATGCCTAAGTCTTTCAGCGTGACAGCTGTATATCATTTTTGTTTTAGGGTCAAAATAGTAACATAACAGTTCACACAACTTAGGTAAAAAAAATGCCGTGAAAGGAGACGTGTAATAGGGAGTGATTAAATGATTATTACCGCCATGTTATTTCTTGGGAAATCAAAGGATCACATGGCTTAACGTTGTTTTGATTCTGTCAAACAGTGGTTTGGAAAAGAATGTAGTGTGAAGTATAGGTAAAGAAAAAATGAGAAAGAATGGTTGGAAGCACCAGTCCCTATTCAAATTTGATTGAAACAATGCTGATTAAAAACAAAAAAACAACAGACAAAAAAACGACGACTCCATAACAAGTATTCTAGATTCATTGTAAAATTGTAAATGAGCAGCACTCTTACAAAAGGGGATTTATTTCTTTACCAAACGACAAAATTTTAGACTAGTTCAAATTGAAAGCGTTTGAAGACGACAAATTTATTGTGACTCAAAAACTGAAATTTCTCTATGGAAGTGTAGAAAACATTGTGGGAAAAGAAGAAAATGCTGGTTACCAGCATTTTCTTCATTTCCCACAATGTTTTCAAAAGGCCCCTTCCCCAGGGTCGTTAACACTTGGGACTGTGTGATAAAGTGTTAATGCATCTGCGTGATACATTATAACAAGCAAGTCATCAAATTATTATGGATCCAGAAAATCCATTTTCTCTAACAGCCAACTGAATCATGAGAGAGATTGATCCATGGACATGCAGAACATTTACGAGTTGCAATAAGTTTCGACCCATGTCAGCCTGCGCGGTCTGACATGAGTCGACATTTTTTGTAAATGCATTATACTCCCTTTTCAAAGAGTGCGGCTTATATCTTTTGTGCCATTTTAGCAAGTTATATTACCTGCATGTCTAAATATAACTTGCTTGTTTTGGTTTGTATTGGAGTTTAACGCCATTTTAACAGCCCAGGTCATATCACTCATGTGTTTCCTGGCTTTCTCATACCAGTTATGACACAAGTTTCTTACCAAAGCCACTGACTTCTTTTCTCAGATGCATCAGAGGTGAGAGGCGAAAAACCGCCGGAAAGAAAGTTTGCCTCATCCGGGTATCGAACTCGCAACCATCTGCATGTCTAAATATAACTTGCTTGTTTTGGTTTGTATTGGAGTTTAACGCCATTTTAACAGCTCAGGTCATATAACTCATGTGTTTCCTGGCTTTCTCATACCAGTTATGACACAACTTTCTTACCAAAGCCACTGACTTCTTTTCTCAGATGCATCAGAGGTGAGAGGCGAAAAGCCATCGGAGAGAACGTTTGCCTCAACCGAGTATCGAACTCGCAACCACCAGGTCACGAGTCAGTTACGCTAACCACTGAGGTACCCGCGCGGGCAAATTTAACTTGCACGGTAATCCAGTGATTCAATTAAGGGGAATAAATTGCAGAATAGAGCCACGCAGTGATTGTCGCCCTTGTCCAGCGCAAATGGGTAATGAATAAAACAAGTTGGCTTCTTTAAAAAAAGAAGCCAGGAGAGGTCAGCACCAATGTTTTCAAATAGCTTATCGCTTTTAATTTCAATATATTTTGGTACATGTAAACAAATACTAAGTAAGGCATTATATGATTGCCGCTGTGTAAAAAGGAGGAACCTCCTATGCATTACATGACAGACACTTCTTCCCACGTTTTCAAGTTGCGTGATCTTTTCCCGCGGTGTTCTCTTTTTCAACGAAGTTCTTTTTTTTGTTTGTGTGTGTGGCTTTATTTGTTTAATGAAAAATTACAACTAATGAAAAGGTCATTTACAATCAAATCAATATAACAAATCCTTTTTGAAATACGTCATATAAAAACAAAACACGTCTACTTCCTATTTCAGTTTTTTTTATTTCGGTTTGTTTATAAAACTATGACGAAACAGACTGTGTATCAAAACAATTTCGCAGAAAAGCATGGAGTAGGCAGCAATTTCTGAGGCAGTCTGCCTTTTAAACTCACCACTCTTGGAGAGGTCTGATGACCTCTCCAATAACAAGTAAAGTTGGTCGAATTTGAACATTCTCAAATGATGATAGTATGAACAAGTATAGAAATAGTGCTATCCCGTGATTCAATTAAGGGGAATAAATAGCAAATTAACTAAATTTTCTCAGTCGTTTTAGTAAATCCTTTACCACACAATCCCATGGTAGAACTACTCTGAACAAAGCTTTTGAAAAAATGTAGGACAAGGAGAAAGCGCTGGAAACCAGCATTTTCTCCTGTTCCCACACTCTATTCTACCGTTTTGAATATGATTTTCATTGTTCGATCCCTATTTAATTTGTCGTCTGCAAATGATATCAATTTGAAAACGGTGAAAAATTTTGTTGTCGCCGGCTGAGTTAAAAGCCTGCAATACATATTTACAGGCTTATTGTAACGTTTTATGCCACCTTTTGCAGCAACAAACACAGTATGAAAACGAAACTTCGATTGGAAAGGTAAATTCTGGCTGACTTTGACGACGATTTTACGATGCTCGGTACTTTTCTGGTCGAAAAGTCGATTCGCTCTGTATGAAGGTCTTTACCGGACGATACCGGAATGCTAAGATTTAAGTAGGCATTTTCCATTACTTCCCTGCAATGTTTTCAAATGCCATTTTCCTCCCGGCCGTTTAAACACTAGACTCTTGGGTAAAGATTCAATCTCTGTAATGGTGAACTACATCTGCTGTTAACGACGATTTTAAAAACATCTTAAGTAGGATTTCCGCTCGATTACGACATACGATTCTAATTTAGTGAGACTTCAAGTGTTTTGTTTTTTATTCGTTGTAAATGTTTTTCAATACTGTGACAAATGGCGAAATGGTTTAGACAAAGTAATTCATGGAAGCCTATGCCACAAAAATGCCATACACACATATATTGAGCCAAGCTCTGGCAAAAGGGGGCTTACTGCATCTCTTTGATACATTATACCGAGGAAGTCATTACATAATTGTGGATCAATAAAACCAACTTTACAGAACAAACGGCTCAGTCATGAGGTAAACTGCTCCTTTGACATGTAGAAAATGGAAAAAAAAAAAAAAAAAAAAATCAGTAGCAAAAAGTATCGAACCATGTCAGCCTGCGCGGACTGCTTAGGCTTACATGAGTCGATACATTTTACAGTTGCATTAAGCCCCCTTTTCACAGAGTATGGCTCAATCTGTTCATTAAGTTTAACTACAACTCATCATTATCGCCGTCTATTCGTTGTTGCCATCATTATTATCATCAACTTCATCATTATGTGATGTGACACCTGCCCGGATTAGAATCGCCGAAAGTTCGCTGTGTTAAGCATTTAAAGCACCCAATAAATCCAAAAGGAATTTTAATACGAGAAATAAGACCCTTACAAGAAAAAAAAAATTAAGGTTTCTTTTGTCCTGAATGTTTCAGAAAAGCAGACACTGAAGAAGAAAAAAAGTCAAGGTTTCTTTTGTCCTGAATGTTTCAGAAAAGCAGACACTGGAAAAAACAAAAACAAAAAAACGTGCTGATTGATTTTGATCTACACTGGCTGCAAATGCAAGTAAAGCAGTGAAGTCCGCTTCAAGGGTTAACCTATAATCTTAAAGACTACTAGTACTTCAGACCTACCTAATTCCGTCACAAAAAAAACGTGCTGTCTGATCTTGATATACACTGGCTGCAAGGCAATTAAAGTAATGAAATTCGCTTCAAGGGTTAACCTTACAGATTCACTAGTAGCCTTTTTCAGACCTACCTGAATCTCACTCCCCCCAAAAATGTGCGGTCTGGTCCTGATTTACACGTTTTCAACAGCAGGAGCGTGAAAAATCGTATTTGTGCAGAACTGCTCGCTATATTGTACCTCTTCTTTGATGCCTCAGTTTACCTCCTTATAAATAGCTCCTTAATATAACGGATGTCTTCAAGAACGTTATTTATGTTTTAGATATATATTTTTTTGGTAAAGCAAGTCAGCAAGTTTTGTTGGTTAAAACCAGCTGTACCAGACAGCTTAAATTAATATGTACATATGTATGAGCCATACTTTGTGAAAAAGGTGCTTAATGCATCTGCAAAAAAGTATCGATCCAGTTCAGCCTGCCCAGTCCGCACAGGCTGACCTGAGCAGAAACTCTTTGCTATCGGTCAATTTTCTGCATGTCAAAGGACCATTCTACCACATGATTCAGTCGGTTCTTAGACAAAATAGATTTTATGGATCCTTGGTCATGCGATGACTTGCTTGGCATCATGCATCACGGAGATGCATTAGGCCCCTTTTATATATATATATATATATATATATATAAGTCCTATGTACATTGATAATGATAAGAATAATTATAATGCTACATCAAATACTAAAGAACATCATCATCATCATTGCCGTCGTCGTCATCATCATCAACCGTCATCATCATCAACCTCATCATCATGTTGTGGTCCAGATTTACATATTGAATGTAATTAGAAAAAAAAAAAAAAAAAAGGAAACCCTACGATATATGAGCCATGCTCTGGCAAAAGGGGTCTAAATGCATCTTCGTGATGAATTATACCAAGCAGGTCATCAAATAGCTACTGTAACCCCCCTTTCTCCCGGACAATGATGTTTATGTCTACAAATTGGGGGATGCGTGGGTTCGTCTTGGGTCCTTACAAATACGTGTGTCACTTTGGGTTCATAGAGTAGAAAGGCAGTGAAAGTGGTTTCTATACTCTTTACTTTCTCTCTCAAATTCCAGATTTCCAAGAGTTTGTTTTTTTTTACATCCTGAAAATACACAATTAAAAATATCGTGGCAGAAGTTCCTTTACAATGACAATATGATAAACAACTGCTCTTAAAATACATCATACAAAATACATGTTCAGTTTGATTCTTAAAATACGGTAAAATACAATACAATACTAACTACGCAGATCCGGATCAGACAACAATACAAAGGTAAACATTGCTCATACTTACTAAACAATGTGAATACTAAACAATGTGAATAGACGTATTTCAGCTCTAACTAAGTATCTATGTCTTCTCTCTCTCTCTATTCTACCAATCAAACGTTCCTGCAAGACAAACAATAACGGACGATAAGGAGTTAGTTAAAGAAGATAGTTATGAGGGTCTTTGAATTTGGCGGGTCCGCGGAAAAATGTGACAAATGGAAAATACAGTAAAACCAACAGGATCACAACCGAAAACACAATCGAAACAATCGAAAGACACTTGAAAATGATAATGAATGAATCTCATTACATACCAACAAATTATAGCAGTGATATTACAGAGATGTTAACTTTTAGGATCGTAGGAAAACCTCCGTTCAAATAGACAGACAACGACGCCAAAAAAGCTGATTACTCTTCCGGTCATGTGATCGATTTGACTTTCTAAAAACAGACAAGGTATGGACTAAAACCCCTAAACCATCCAGTTACACTACGGATCCATAAAATTCATTTTGTATAACAACCAATTGAATAATGAGGTAAACTGGTCCTTTTATAGGCTGAAATATTGACAGGTAGCAAAAAGTTTCGGCCCATATCAGCCTGCGCGAAATGCAGATGCATTAAGCCCCCTTTTCATAGATCGTAGTGCTCAATTATAGATTGTGGGCAATTTTAGGACTTTTTTCCAAAAAAACTATTTTGGACTCTATATATCGAAGATCAGACCGTTATTCAAAGCAGCGTATTATAATCTATAAAGTACCCTTTTTGACATACGCAGATTTTCTAGTAAAATAAAGATCACACGAAGCGACGCAGCGATCGATTTTCCGAATCGTGCGTAAGACTCTAGGATGAAAAAATCACAACATGATTTAACATGGTCCTTGTTAGGCTGCGCTGTTCATGCAGAACTGTCCTTGGACAAGGGGTACTGCTGAAGCTCCAGTCTAGTACATGTGAAAGCCAGGAAAGACATTAATAGGTGAGATATAGCAGTGATATGACCAAAGTATTTCTGAAAAAGGAGTAACATCGTATTCAAGCAAAAATAAGCTGTTTTTTTTTATAAATTTACCGCGAGCCTTAGAGAGGTTTACCACTTACTCATAGTCCTAACTCACATGAAATAAATAAGCGAGGTGCGCGTATATCAACTTTCAAATCTCTTGTCGCAGTGCTCTCTCATAATTTCACGTGACTGTTTGACGCAGTACAATCAAACTCAGTCTAACGAGATACAGAGCAGGGGATACTTAAATACTAGTTCTGTTTCACCATGGAAATCGTAAAGTATCATGTTGCTTTTTTCACGACAGTTATATCATTCCTGTGCTCAGAGACAGCTGCTTATGGGGCGATTCGAATTCGGCAAGACTTTAAAACCCTCAAAGCCGAGATGACTTATATGAGGGAGGATATTTCAGCACTGTTTAACAAGACTAACCAACTCGATATGTCGGTACTCGAAGGCTGTGGCCAATGCGTATCTGGCAATAAAACAAGTTGCCCACCAATGACAAACCATGACGAAAGGCAGGATGTGGCAAAGGTGAAAACTAACAATGTGTCAGTAAAATATCACAGCTTGATCAAAGCATTTATTTCTGAAAAAAAGATAAATCGACGGTTACAGGACAAACTTCAATCAATTGAGGACATTTTTTCCGCGAGCGAGTTTGTGGCTAATGAAAGAGATACAGAACTACAGAGGCGACTGCAATCAGTTGAGAACACTATTTCGGCGAACGAAATTGTTGCTGATGAAAGAGATAGAGAGCTGCAGAGTCGACTGCAATTAGTAGAGAACACTATTTCGGCGAGTGAAAAGGTGGCTAATGAGAGAGATAGAAAACTACAGAGCCGACTCCGATCGATAGAGAACACTATTTCGGCGAGCGAAAAGGTGGCTAATGAGAGAGATAGAGAACTACAGAGTCGACTGCGATCAATAGAGGAATATATAGAGGACAAAATTTCTGATATTTACCGAGACCTTCGCAATACTATGACATCATTTATGACTACGACCAGCGATAAATTAGATGAGCATTTGCTTAAAGCCGAAACAACATCAGTAAAGCTTGACATAACTACCGTTCCGATTATAAACACAAATTGTACAACTGTGCCAGAGAGTGGGGTCTATACTCTTCATCCAGGTTCAATTATGTCACCTGTTAATGTTTACTGCGACCAGAACACAGATGGTGGTGGATGGATTGTGTTCATGAGACGTCAAGACGGTTCTGTGAACTTCACCCGTTCTTGGTTCGACTATAAACTCGGATTTGGAAGTCCCGACGGCGAATTTTGGGCGGGAAACGAGTTATTACACAAGCTGACGAAGGAAAGACCATTGCAGTTAAGAATAAATATGGAGAACTTTGACGGAAAAACAGCATTTGTCATGTATGAGGAATTTCAAGTTGGGGCTGAGACAGACAAATATAGACTGCATGTGCGTGGGTACAGTGGAACTGCTGGGGACTCTCTTTTAAATACAAATCGTTTAAAGTACAAGCATGCTGGAATGCAGTTTAGTACGTTTGATTCTGATAACGACGAATCCTTTTATAATTGTGCAGAGTCGTACGAAGGTGGGTGGTGGTACAACAGCTGTTTTGATTCCAATTTGAACGGGCCATACAGCCACGATAAACACATCACGAGGTGGAAAGGTATCATCTGGTACTCCTGGTTAGGCGCTAGAGAGTCTCTAAAGCGTGTTGAAATGAAAATACGTTAACCTTATGGTATCCATTCATACGAATACATGAAAATGTACGAATATACCTAAGAAACCGCAAACAGTGGACATGTCTATATACGATACCCGTCTTATATAAATTTTAATTGGCATTTAAACAAAGCGTTTTCTTGATTTATTAGCCCAGTGCGTTTAAAACCATCGTTGAAAAGGGAGAAAATGCTGGAGACCAGCATTGTCTCCTTTTCCCGCAGTGTTTTCTTCTACCCTTTCAAATATAAGTACCATCCTACGAGTCAACGAGGCTTAAAACATAATGGAAAAAGAACACAAATGCTTTTAACAGCATTTTCTCCTGATCCCACGATGTTTCTTCAACCCTGTTAACAACAAATCCAATCGCTTGTGCCATGTTTAGTCATTTGTCTGCCTATTCGTTCAATATGGAACAGTCTAAAATTATAACGTTAACATCCAGAGAATAGTGAGGTATCCAGTCATTTGGGTCACCTCTATTCCGTAGTCTGTAAATGGTTTAAAAATTTGGAAAATCTAGAATTTTAATTGCGACTTATCCAACCGTTTGAGCCAATATGACCTTTATGTGGGTAAAGAAGAAAATGCTGGCAACCCACAATATTTCTATTTTCCGCTAATGCATTCTTTTAAAGCCGTTGAAATACAAATGAGTCATGCTTTGTGAAAAAGAAGTTTAATGGATCTACAAAAATAATCAACCATGTAAGCCTATGCAGCCCGTGCAGACTGACATGGATCAATGTTGCTATTGTTAAATTTTCTGCATGTTAAAGGACTTTACTACCTCTAAATCCAGTCCATTGTCAGACAAAATGGATTTTATGGATCCATAATTATGTGTAAATTTTCTTGGTATCATCCATCACGAAGATACATTAAACCACCTTTTTCAATAGCATGGCTCAAAATCTCATCATGTTAGCCACTGTGGCTGTTGAAAACATAACAGCCATTATTTCCTCCATTTCCCGCAATGTTTCTACCTTTAAAGAGACAAATCCAACTATATTAGCTGCATGTTATGCATTCAACGTGGAAGAGTCTAAAATTTTAACTTTCAAGTGTACTTTGATTCCCATTCGCGATGGTTGTAGATTACGATTAAACTGCATTTCCATGCAGTCTGGTCTTTCTCATTTCTCCTGATACGCTCGCCTGTGTAGATCAGTGGTTAGCGTATCTGTGTCATGACCTGGTGGTTGCGGGTTTGATGCTCGGTTGAGGCTAACTTCTTTCCGGCGATTTTTCGCCTCTCAACTCTGATGCATGTGAGAAGGGTAGTCAGTGGCTTGGAAAGAAAGTCGTGTCAGGACTGGCCCGAGAAAGCCAAGAAACACATGTGAAGGTGCACTGACCGCTATGATATGACATAAACTGTTAAAACGGCGTTAACTCTTTCAGCGCCAAATGTATGAGCCATGCTCTGTAAAAAGGGGGCTTCATGCATCTGCGAAAAGTATCGACCAGGTCAGCCTGCGCAGTCCACGCAGGCTGACCTGGGCCAAAACTTTTCGCTATTGGTCAGTTTTCTGTATATCAAAGGATGTCTATCTCATGATACAGTCGGTTGTTAAACAAAATGGATTTTATTGATCCATAATTATGTGATGTCTTGCTTGGTGTGATACATCACGGAGATGCATAAAGCCCCCTTTTGCCAGAGCATGGCTCATGTAAACTCGACCTCTTTCGACGACTGGAATTGCAGTCCACTGACACTCAGAAAGATTTGTTTCTTATATCTTCGACTAAATAAGCGGGCGGTATAGATCCACGATCAGACTGCACGTTCTATGCAGTCTGATCTTAATCTCTGCCGTCCGCTAAAGTCCTTGTTTTCGCCTATGGCACTGAAAGGGTAAACTCCAACAAACGAACAAACAAACAAACAACTGTCCAGATAAATGCTGTCAATACGACGAAAAGAAGTGGTCAAGATATCTAAGAACAAAAGAACCTCCAAAAGAGATCGACGCGAGCCGAGCCCAGAACAGCAGTCCTCGGCCTACAGCACTTGAAACCAGACGGGGTCGGGGGTTCGAATTCCCAACCGTCTTTCCTTCCGAGGATTGATGATTGTTAGTGCTATAGGATTTAGGACTTGTCTAAATTGGAAGCATTTGCATACGACAATGCAAATGTTACTAAAATGAGGATTTCTGTCTTTAATAGGATAGAAAACAATGTGTTGGTTACCAGTATTTTCTCCTTTTCCCATGATGTTTTCGAAAGTCTTCTCCCTCAGGATCGTTAAAACTCGGATTATGTGGTAAGGGATTAACTCTTTACCAGACGACAAAATTTTAGCCTCGTTTAAATTGAAAGCATTTTGCAGACGACAAATTAACTGTTATTCAAAACATGAAATTTTTCTTTCATAGGGAAGAAAACTTTTTGAGAAAAGGAAATGCTGGTTGCCAAAATTTTCTCCTTGTCTCACAATGACTTTAAAAGCCTTCTTCTACAGGATCGCTGAACTTGCTGTTGTGTGGTAAAGATTAAAAGGTGTCTTCGGGCCTACTTTTCATTGGTGAGAACCAGAATCCGAACATACAGTCAGTGAACTAAAGTATTTTCCCAAATTTCGAACTCTTATTAACCAGGAAAGGACCTTAACACCTTACCAAAGGACAGAATCTCAGATTTGCCCAAATTGACAGCATTTTCAGACAACAATATAAGTGGCTCAATTGATTGAATATGGCTGGCAGCATTTTCTCATTTAACCACAGTATTTTCAAAAGGCCTCCTGCTCAAGGTGGTTAAAACTCGGGACTGTGTGGTGAAGGGTTAATGCATCTCCGCGATCCACCATAGCAAGTCAGTCATCGCATGATAATTCATTAATAAAATTCCTTTTGTCTAACAAGCAGCTTAATCATGAGGTAGACTGGTCCTTAGACATATATTAAGTTGACCAAAGGTAAAAAGTTTCTACCCATGTCAGCCTGCGCAGACTGTACAGGCTGATAAGTGTCGATTCTTTTTGCATTAAGCCCTCTTTTCACAGAGCATGATCCTATCATATTTTAGTATGCTACCTTGGAAATCTTCTGAAAGAAAAACTACACTTGCTGAAAGCAAGGTTACTGGGCGTATTTGTGTCGCCATTTGAGAATTAGATTCGCTAGCCAAGGGAGACTATTACTACGTTACAATCACACCGCAGTGATCGTCTCCCTTGGCTACCGAAGATGCCGGATTTCGGCCTGCCTAAAAATGTATTTATTTTTGCTATTGGGAATTATGCCTAAGTCTTTCAGCGTGACAGCTGTATATCATTTTTGTTTTAGGGTCAAAATAGTAACATAACAGTTCACACAACTTAGGTAAAAAAAATGCCGTGAAAGGAGACGTGTAATAGGGAGTGATTAAATGATTATTACCGCCATGTTATTTCTTGGGAAATCAAAGGATCACATGGCTTAACGTTGTTTTGATTCTGTCAAACAGTGGTTTGGAAAAGAATGTAGTGTGAAGTATAGGTAAAGAAAAAATGAGAAAGAATGGTTGGAAGCACCAGTCCCTATTCAAATTTGATTGAAACAATGCTGATTAAAAACAAAAAAACAACAGACAAAAAAACGACGACTCCATAACAAGTATTCTAGATTCATTGTAAAATTGTAAATGAGCAGCACTCTTACAAAAGGGGATTTATTTCTTTACCAAACGACAAAATTTTAGACTAGTTCAAATTGAAAGCGTTTGAAGACGACAAATTTATTGTGACTCAAAAACTGAAATTTCTCTATGGAAGTGTAGAAAACATTGTGGGAAAAGAAGAAAATGCTGGTTACCAGCATTTTCTTCTTTTCCCACAATGTTTTCAAAAGGCCCCTTCCCCAGGGTCGTTAACACTCCGGACTGTGTGATAAAGTGTTAATGCATCTGCGTGATACACTATAACAAGCAAGTCATCAAATGGTTATGAATCCATAAAATCCATTTTCTCTAACAACCTACTGAATCATGAGAGAGATTGATCCATGGACATGCAGAACATTTACGAGTTGCAATAAGTTTCGACCCATGTCAGCCTGCGCGGTCTGACATGAGTCGACATTCTTTTGTAAATGCATTATACTCCCCTTTCAAAGAGCGCGGCATATATCTTTTGTGTCATTTTAGCAAGTTATATTACCTGCATGTCTAAATATAACTTGCTTGTTTTGGTTTGTATTGGAGTTTAACGCCATTTTAACAGCCCAGGTCATATCACTCATGTGTTTCCTGGCTTTCTCATACCAGTTATGACACAAGTTTCTTACCAAAGCCACTGACTTCTTGTCTCAGATGCATCAGAGGTGAGAGGCGAAAAACCGCCGGAAAGAAAGTTTGCCTCATCCCGGTATCGAACTCGCAACCATCTGCATGTCTAAATATAACTTGCTTGGTTTGGTTTGTATTTGAGTTTAACGCCATTTTAACAGCTCAGGCCATATCACTCATGTGTTTCCTGGCTTTCTCATACCAGTTATGACACAGCTTTCTTACCAAAGCCACTGAATTCTTTTCTCAGATGCATCCCCGAACTCGCAACCACCTGGTCACGAGTCAGTTACGCTAACCACAGAGCTACCCTCGCGGGCAAATTTAACTTGCACGGTAATCCCGTGATTCAATTAGGGGGAATAAATTGCAGAATAGAGCCACGCAGTGATTGTCGCCCTTGTCCAGCGCAAATGGGTAATGACTAAAATAACAAGTAAAGTTTGTCGAATTTAAACATTTTCAAATGATGATAGTATGAACAAGTATAGAAATAGTGCTATCCCGTGATTCAATTAAGGGAAATAAATAGCAAATTAACTAAATTTTCTCAATCGCTTTAGAAAACCCTTTACCACACAATCCCATGGTAGAACTACTCTGAACAAAGCTTTTGAAAACATGTAGGACAAGGAGAAAGATCTGGAAGCCAGCATTTTCTCCTGTTCCCACACTCTATTCTACCGTTTTGAATATGATTTTCATTGTTCGATCCCTATTTAATTTGTCGTCTGCAAATGATATCAATTTGAAAAGTGAAAAATTTTGTTGTCGCCGGTCGAGTTAAAAGCCTGCAATACATAATTACAGGCTTATTGTAACGTTTTATGCCACCTTTTGCAGCAACAAACACAGTATAAAACTTCGATTGGAAAGGTAAATTCTGGCTGACTTTGACGATGATTTTACGATGCTCGGTACTGTTCTGGTCCGAAATTCGATTCGCTCTGTATGAAGGTCTTTACCGGACGATACTGGAATGCTAAAGTTTAAGTAGGCATTTTCCATTATTTCCCTGCAATGTTTTCAAATGCCATTTTCTTCCCGGCCGTTTAAACACTAGACTCTTCGGTAAAGATTCAATCTCTGTAATGGTGAACTACATCTGCTGTTAACGACGATTTTAAAAACATCTTAAGTAGGATTTCCGCTCGATTACGACATACGATTCTAATTTAGTGAGACTTCAAGTGTTTTGTTTTTTATTCGTAGTAAAAGTTTTTCAATACTGTGACAAATGGCGAAATGGTTTAGACAAAGTAATACATGGAAGCCTATGCCACAAAAATGCCATACACACATATATTGAGCCAAGCTCTGGCAAAAGGGGGCTTACTGCATCTCCTTGATACATTATACCGATCAAGTCATTACATAATTGTGGATCAATAAAACCAACTTTGCAGAACAAACGGCTCAGTCATGAGGTAAACTACTCCTTTGACATGTAGAAAATGGAAAAATCAGTAGCCAAAAGTATCGAACCATGTCAGCCTGCGCGGACTGGGCAGGCTTACATGAGTCGATACATTTTACAGTCGCATTAAGCCCCCTTTTCACAGAGTACAACTCATCATTATCGCCGTCTACTCGTTGTCGCCATCATTATTATCATCAACTTCATCATTATGTGATGTGACACCTGCCCGGATTAGAATCGCTGAACATTCGCTGTGTTAAGCATTTAAAGCACCCAATAAATCCAAGAGGAATTTCAATACGAGAAATAAGACCCTTACAAGAAACAAACTCAAGGTTTCTTTTGTCCTGAATGTTTCAGAAAAGCAGACACTGAAGAAAAAAAAAAAACGTGCTAATTGATTTTGATCTACACTGGCTGCAAATGCAAGTAAAGCAGTGAAGTCCGCTTCAAGGGTTAACCTATAATCTTAAAGACTACTAGTACTTCAGACCTACCTAAATCCGTCACAAAAAAACGTGCTGTCTGATCTTGATATACACTGGCTGCAAAGACAATTAAAGCAATGAAATTCGCTTCAAGGGTTAACCTTACAGATTCACTAGTAGCCTTTTTTAGACCTACGTGAATCTCTCTCCCCAAAAAACGGGCTTTATATATATATATATATATATATATAAAGTCCTATGTACATTAATATTGATAAGAATAATTATAATGCTACATCAAATACTAAAGATCATCATCATCATCATTGCCGTCGTCGTCATCATCATCAACCTCATCATCATGTTGTGGTCCAGATTTACATATTTAGTATTAAAAAAAAAAAAAAAAAAAAAAAAACCCTACAATATATGAGTCATGCTCTGGCAAAAGGGGTCTAAATGCATCTTCGTGATGAATTATACCAAGCAGGTCATTGAATAGCTACGGATCCATAAAATTCATTTTGTATAAAAACCAATTGAATAATGAGGTAAACTGGTCCTTTGATACGCTGAAATATTGACAAGTAGCAAAAAGTTTTGGCCCATATCAGCCTGCGCGAAATGCAGATGCCTTAAGCCCCCTTTTCATGGATCGTAGTGCTCAATTATAGATTGTAGGCAATCTTAGGACTTTTTTCCAAAAAAACTATTTTGGACTCTGTATATCGAAGATCAGACCGTTATTCAAAGCAGCGTAATATAATCTATAAAGTACCCTTTTTGACATACGCAGATTCTCTGGTAAAATAAAGATCACACGAAGCGACGCAGCGATCGATTTTCGGAATCGTGCGTAAGACTAGGATGAAAAAATCACAACATGATTTAACATGGTCCTTGTTAGGCTGCGCTGTTCATGCAGAACTGTCCTTGGACAAGGGGTACTGCTGAAGCTCCAGTCTAGTACATGTGAAAGCCAGGAAAGACATTAGGTGAGCTATAGCAGTGATATAACCAAAGTATTTCTGAAAAAGGAGTAACATCGTATTCAAGCAAAAATAAACCGGTTTTTTTTTTTTTTTCATAAATCTACCGCAAGCCTTAAAGGTTTACCACTTACTCATAATCCTAACTCACATGAAATAAATAAGTGAGGTGCGCGTGTATCAACTTTCAAATCTCTTGTTGCAGTGCTCTCTCATAATTTCACGTGACTGTTTGACGCAGTACAATCAAAATCAGTCTAGTGTGGTACAGAGCAGGGGATACTTACATACAAGTTCTGTTTCACCATGGAAATCGTAAAGTATCATGTTGTTTTTTTTCACGACAGTTATATCATTGCTGTGCTCCGAGACAGCTGCTTATGGGGCGATTCGAATTCGGCAAGACTTTAAAACTCTCAAAGCCGAGGTGACTTATATCAGGGAGGATATTTCAGCACTGTTTAACAAGACTAACCAACTCGATATGTCGGTGCTCGAAGGCTGTGGCCCATGTGTATCTGTCAATAAAACAAGTTGCCCACCAATGACAAACCATGACGAAAGGCAGGATGTGGCAAAGGTGAAAACTAACGACGTGTCAGTAAAATATCACAGCTTGATCAAAGCATTTATTTCTGAAAAAAAGATAAATCGACGGTTACAGGACAAACTTCAATCAATTGAGGACATTTTTTCCGCGAGCGAATTTGTGGCTAATGAAAGAGATAGAGAACTACAGAGGCTACTGCAATCAGTTGAGAACATTATTTCGGCGAGCGAAAAGGTGGATAATGAGAGAGATAGTAAAGTACAGAGGCGACTACAATCAGCGGAGAACATTATTTCGGCGAGCGAAAAAGTGGGTAATGAGAGACATAGTGAAGTACAGAGTCGACTGCAATCAGTGGAGAACACTATTTTGGCGAACGAAATTGTTGCTGATGAAAGAGATAGAGAGCTGCAGAGTCGACTGCAATTAGTAGAGAACAGTATTTCGGCGAGCGAAAAGGTGGTTAATGAGAGAGATAGTGAAGTACAGAGCCGACTGCGATCGATAGAGAACACTATTTCGGCGAGCGAAAAGGTGGCTAATGAGAGAGTTAGAGAACTACAGAGTCGACTTCGATCAATAGAGGAATATATAGAGGACAAAATTTCTGATATTTACAGAGACTTTCGCAATAATATGACACCATTTATGACTACGACCAGCGATAAATTAGATGAGCATTTGCTTAAAGCCGAAACAACATCAGTAAAGCTTGACATAACTACCGTTCCGATTATAAACACAAATTGTACAACTGTGCCAGAGAGTGGGGTCTATACTCTTCATCCAGGTTCAATTATGTCACCTGTTAATGTTTACTGCGATCAGAACACAGATGGTGGTGAATGGATTGTGTTCATGAGACGTCAAGACGGTTCTGTGAACTTCACCCGTTCTTGGTGCGACTATAAACTCGGATTTGGAAGTTCCGACGGCGAACTTTGGGCGAGAAACGAGTTATTACACAAGCTGACGAAGGAAAGACCATTGCAGTTGAGAATAGATATGGAGAACTTTGACGGAAAAACAGCATTTGTCATGTATGAGGAATTTCAAGTTGGGGCTGAGACAGACAAATATAGACTGCATGTGCGTGGGTACAGTGGAACTGCTGGGGACTCTCTTTCAGATACAAATCGTTTAACGTACAAGCATGTTGGAATGCAGTTTAGTACGTTTGATTCTGTTAACGACGAATTCTATTATAATTGTGCAGAGAAGTACGAAGGTGGGTGGTGGTACAACAAGTGTCTTTATTCCAATTTGAACGGGCTGTACAGCCACGATAAACATATCACGAAGTGGAAAGGTATCATCTGGTACCTCTGGTTAGGCGCTAGAGAGCCTCTAAAGCGTGTTGAAATGAAAATACGTTAACCTTATGGTATCCATTGATACGATTACATGAAAATGTACGAATATACCTAAGAAACCGCTATGAGTGGAAATGTCTATGTACGATACCTGTCTTATATATAAATTTTAATTGGCATTTAAAATAAGCGTTTTCTTGTTTTATTAGCCCAGTGCGTTTAAAAGCATCGTTGAAAAAGGAGAAAATGCTGGAAACCAGCATTTTCTCCTTTTCCCGCAATGTTTTCCTCTACCCTTTGAAACACAAGTCCCATCCTTACAGTCGATGAGGCTTAAAACATTGCGGAAAAAGAACAAAATGCTTGTAAGCAGCATTTTCTCCTGTTCCCATGATGTTTCTTCAACCCTGTTAAAAACAAGTCAGATCGTTTGAACCAAGTTTAGTCAGTCTTCTGCATATTCTGTCAATATGGAAAAGCCTAAAATTTTGACGTTAACATCCAGAGAATAGTGAGGTATCCAGTAATTTAGGTCACCTGTATTCCGTAGTCTGTAAATAATTTAAAAATGGAAACTTCTAGAATTTTAATTTCAACATCCTTTGTATTGCGACTTATCCAACCATTTAAGGCAATGTGACCTTTATGTCGTACAGAAGAAAATGCTGGTAACCTACAATATATCCATTGTCCAATAATGCTTTCTTAACATTTTACCACACAACACAATTATTGACTTATAATAAAATCATTCAAAGAGGAGAAACACGGTTCAAATGATGAGATTTGTTTTTTGAGAGGGTAGAAAACATATTGGGAAAAGGAGAAAATGCTGGTTACCAGCATTTTCTCCTTTTCCCAAGATGTTTTCAAAAGTTTCCTTCCTCCGGATTGTTCAAAGTCGGGATCGTGTTGTAAAGGGTTAACCTCGTAAAAAAAAAAAAGATAAAAATAAATACAAATCACATCAATTTGGCCGATTTGGCTTCTGAAAACATAGCAACCAGCATTTCCTCCTTTTCCCGCAATGTTTCTACCTTTAATAAAAGACAAATCCAACTATTTTAGCTACATCTAATGCTTTCAATATGGAAGTCTAAAATTGCAATTATCAAGCGTCCTTTGATACCATTGGTGATGATTGCAGACGAGGATCAGACCTGACTTCCATGCGGTCTGGTCTTTCTCTGCTCTCTTAGTAAGCCCGGCCTGGAATCTCAGTGGTTAGCGTATCTGACTCGTGACCTGGTGGTTGCGGGTTCGATGCTCGGTAGAGGCAAACGTCTTTCCGGCGATTTTTCGCCTCTCACCTCTGATGCATGTGAGAAGGGTAGTCAGTGGCTTGGAAACAAAGTCGTGTCAGGACTTGCCCGAGAAAACCAAGAAACACATGTGTAGGTGCACTGACCGCTATGATATGACCTAAACTGTTAAAACGGCGTTAACTTTTTATGCGCAAAATATATGAGCCATGCTCTGTGAAAAAGGTGCTTAATGCATCTGCGGAAAAGTATCGACCCAGGTCAGCCTGCGTGGACTGCCCAAAACTTTTCGCTATTGGTCAGTTTTCTGTATGTCAATGGACCAGTCTATCTTATGATACAGTCGGTTGTTAAACAAAATAGGTTTTATTGATCCATAATTATGTGATGTCTTGCTTGTTGTGATACATTACGGAGATGCATAAAGCCCCCTTTTGCCAGAGCATGGCTCATATAAACTCCACCTCTCTCGACGGCTGGAATTACAGTCTACTGACACTCAGGAAGATTATCTAATATCTTTGACTAAATAAGCGGACAGAATAGACCCAAGATCAGACTGGACGTTCTGTGCAGTCTGATCTTGATCTTTGAGGTCCGCTAAAGTCCTTGTTTTCGCCTACGGCACCAAAAGGGTTAAACTCCGTTACAAACAAACAAGCAAACAAACAAACAATTGTACAGATAAATGCTGTCAATACAACAAGAAAAAGTGGTAAAGATATCCAAGAACAAAAGAACCTCCAAAAGAGATTGACGCGAGCCGATCCTTGAAGAGCAGTCCTCGGCCAAAAGCACTTGCAACCAGACGGGGTCCCTGTTTCGAATCCCCAACCGTCTTTCTTTCCGAGGATTAATGATAGAGCGACAGGATTCTGGACTCTCTCACCGCCAATCTTTGTCTCGACGATAAATGGGTTATGTTGAAAAGCAGCCACCTCTGTCTTGGAAAAAAATGTAGGAATTGCTGCTAAAAGAAACTCCAGGGTCCGTATTCACCAACCATTCTTAAGAACGTTTTCCGTCTTATTCCCCCAAAATTTCTACATCTGAAAGTAACACAACTTTTGAGTGGCTAAACCATTTGGTTTAGCCAATCAGAAGTTGTGTTACTTTCAAATGTAGAAAATCTTGGAGAACAAGACTAAGAATACTCTTGAGAATGGTTAGTGAATACGGACCAAATTGAAAGCATTCGTAGATGATAAATTAGATGCTGCTAAAATGATTTTTTTTTTTTTTTTTTTTTTTCTTTGAGAGGGTAGACAATATTGCGGGAAAAGGAGAAAATGCTCGTTAACAGCATTTTCTCCTTTTCCATCGATGGTTTCGAAAGTCTTCTCCGTCAGGGTCGTTAAAACTCTGGACTTTATTGTAAAGGGTTTACTCTTGAACAGACGACAAATTTGTATTCTTGTTCAAATTGAAAGCATTTTGCAGACGACACATTAAAGGTTTCCCAAAACATGAAATTTTCCTTTAATATGGTAGAAAACATTGTCGGAAAAGGAGAAAACACCGGTTAACAGCATTTTCTCGTTTTAAAAGCCTTCTCTTTCACGGTCGTTAAGCTCGGGGGCGTGTGGTAAAGATTAAAATGGCGTCTTTTGAGAAAAGACAACCTCGGGCCTACTTTTCATTGGTAAGAACCAGAAACTGAATATACAGTCAATGGCGTAAAGTATTTACCCAAATTTTGAATTGTCATCGGCTTATATATGAGCTATGCTCTAGCAAAAGCGGCTGAATGCATCTCCGTGATCTGCTATATGCCAAGTAAGTCATCACACGATAATTGATCAATTAAGTCCATTTTGTCTAACAACCAGCTTAAGTATGATGTAGAATGGTCCTTAGACATGCATAAAATTGACCAAAAGTAAAAGGTTTCGACCCATGTAAGCTTGCCCAGAATGCGCAGGCTGATAAATGTCCATTCTTTTTTGCATTAAGCCCGCTTTTCACAGAGCATAGCTCTGTTATATTTTTTAGTGTGCAACGTCGGAAATCTTATAATTAATTTAAAGCAAGGTTACAGGGCATATTTACGGCTTGCTGTGTCGCCACTGGGGCGCCATCTTCGCTAGCCAAGGGAGACTATCACTACTTGCTCTCACACCGCAGCGATCGTCTCCCTTGGCTACCGAAAATGCAGGAGCGTGGCCTCACTATATATGTATTTTTATTCGCTTGGGAAGTATCCCCAAGTCTTTCTGCGTGACAGTTGTATATTATTTTTTGTTTTAGGGTCAAAATAGTTAAATAAAAGTTCACACAACTTAGATTTTAAATTTCTAGATCTAGTCAAAGTGTGTAGAGCTTTAAATCTAGGTGACAGTTAGATGATCAGTTTTTTCGTTTAAATATTTCTCTGTAAAAGAAAAACTGTACAGACCGTGAAAAGAGACGTGTAATTAATTAGGAGTACTGAATGATCATCACTGCCTGGACTAAGGCTAGTATAATTCCCGGACGGATCAGTTTTTACTTATCCTTGCAAAAATAATGTTAGTCAATCCGATTCGAGTGAACAAGTCGGTCGGATGGCACGTACTCGGCCAGTCATGTTATTTCTTTGGAAATCAAGAGATCAAATGACTTAATTAATCAATGTATTACAAAGTAGTTATAGGATAACGAGTGATCACATGATTTAATTTATCAACAGATAAAACGGAGGAAATGTAATTATCTATATTTCTTTTTATGTAAGTTTAATATCAACACAGCTCTTCAATTTTTTAAGCCACGATAGATTCAAGAATGAAGTCGGAAACACATGTAAGTTAGAGGGGATTCGGAATTTGATGAGACATTTATGGCCACTGAGTGTACATACCTACAATGTTTGACCAAGTTTGTATCCACAAACTGATGCAGGGTCTTAACTCCAACACAGCAGAAGGTCATGCAGGGTCTGTTAGCTCAGTCGGTAACGTACAGGCTTGAACCAAGGGTCGCCGAATCGATTCCGAGATCGGCCAAATTCTTTTCTAAGATCGATGAAAGCCATTGCGACAGGATGTATTCCTCTCTCTCTCTCTCAATGCTGTGCATTGTTTCGATTTTGTCATACAATGGTTTGGAAAAGAAAGTTGTGTGAAGTATACGGAAAGAAATAACAGGTAAGCATGGTTAGGGGCACCAGTTACTGTTCAAATGTACTTGAAAAAAAAAAAAATGTTGATTAAAAAACAAAGACGAACCTACAACAAGTATTCCAGATTCATTGTAAATGAGCGGCGCTGTGGCCAAAGGGACTTAACTCTTTACCAAACGACAAAATTTTAGACTAGTCCAAATTGAGAGTATTTGCAGACGACAAAATAAATGTGACTCAGAAGATAAGATTTATTTTTGGAAGGGTAGAAAACATTGTGGGAAAAGGAGAAACTGCTGGTTACCAGCAGTTTCTCCTTTTCCCACAATGTTTTCAAAAGGCTTCTTTTTCAGGGTCGTTAAAAGTCGGGATTGTGTGGTAAAGATTTAAATGCATCTCGTGATACATTATACCAAGTTAGTCATCACATGATTATGGATCCATAAAATCCATTTTGTCTAACAACCAAGTGAATCATGAGATAGAATGATCCATGGAAATGCAGAACATTTATGAGTTGCAAAAAGTTTCGACCCATATCAGCCTGCGCGAACTGCCCCGACTGAACAGACTAACATGAGTTCGACATTTTTTTTTTTCTTTGCACATGCATTAAACTTCTTTTTCAAGAACATGGCTCATATCTTTTGTGTCACTCCAGCAAGTTGTAATATCTCTATGCCTAAATACAACTTGCACGGTAATGAACCTCTTCGCTAGCTAAGGGTGACCACCACAATGTAGCTTTGTAAAATAGAGCCACGTAGTGATTATCGCCCTTGGCCAGCGCAGAAGGATAATGAATAAAATAACAAGTAAGGTTTCTCGAATTTGAACATTCTCAGATGACGATAGCTTGAAAAAGTTTAAACATAGTACTATCCCGGGAATAGATAGCAAATCAACTAAATTTTCTTAATCGCTTTAGAAAACCCTTTACCACACAATCCCATGGTAGAACTACTCTGAACAAAGCTTTTGAAAACATGTAGGAAAAGGAGAAAGCGTTGGAAGCCAGTATTTTCTCTTATTTCCACACATTATTCTACTGTTTTGAATATGATTTTCATCGTTCAATCCCTATTTAATTTGTCGTCTGCAAATGATTTCAATTTGAAAAGTGAAAAATTTTGTTGTCGTCGGCCGAGTTACAAGCCTATTATACATATTTACAGGTTCATTGTAACGTTTTATGCCACCTTTTGCAGCACCGATATTAAGCTAAGCAAACACAATATGACAACGAAACTGCGATTGGAAAGGTAAATTCTGACAGCCTTTGACGACGGTTTTACGATGCTCGGTACTGTTCTGGTCCAAAATTCGATACGGTCTGTATAAAGGTTTTTACCAGACGATACCGGAATGCTGAGGTTTAAGTAGTATCTTGCCTCACTGCTATACTTCTCCCATGTGATATTAGAGACTGTTGGCAGATTTGGGTTTCTGAAATAAAAAAGAAATACATGTAAGTATTTCAATTATTTAGCAAGAGAGCAGATTTATTTCAGTGTCCCATTACTGGTACACTTTAAGCCTTTGATCTGACTTTTACAGTGTTGGATTCAACCTGCGCATAGGGACAATTTTTTGGCCTTGATATATTTTCTAATAGCATTTAAGCTTCGGCTATTGCAATGATAACACAGTCTATCAAAGTTTGTCGAACATTGCATTAAATAAATTTTTAGAAAATGAAGTTATCTTTTTCCCCCTGGCTTTATAAATAGCAGTTGTACATTGCCTAGATTATATGTACGTAATAGTGTCGCAAATGAGAAATAACTATTTGTTGACTCTGTTTAAGCCTTTGCATGAAATTTTTATCATGTTCTATGATTCTTTGTTACTCCAGCACATAATTTTACCTGTCCACAGCGGATTATTCATTAACATTGTTGCTTACACTTCGAGTCAAAATAATATATTACCCTGTTTTTGCAAAGTTCGTCCAGTACGTCATTATCTGTCTCGACAGTTTTCTCTCTGACGATGGCCTCGGCACATTCGGTTTATACATGACGTCAAGACCAAATACAAACGGAAGTTCACCGGCGTGATTGGCTCCCAGCAACCATGGCGGCCTATCTTGTATCCAGGTATAAGATGGCTGGTGCGTGAAAATGTAATGATAGGAAGACTTTCCGGGCTTTGCCGCGTTTGAGTGCAAATCCAACGTTCTGATAGTCGGAACAACAAACTGAAGATCAGCATACACGTTCACAATACTTCTGCTCATGTCTGCCAGTGATGTACCGTCCTTACTGTATTGTCCACAGATTTGTTTTGCCACCATATTATTATTTTGGTAATAATCGCGAGAAACTGCAGGAGAGATAAGATCACAGAGAACAGATTTAGGAATTCCCTCACTAATGTTGAAGTTATATTTGTTCTGAAATCTCATCAGCGTGAAATAAAGAAGTCCACCTTCTGCATTATTTGTGCCAGCCATCACGTCAATACTTTGAAACATTTTGTAGGATTCGCTGTTAGTGTCTAACAGTGATAGGATTGGATCTTGTACAACCAGATCGCCATCCACAACGGGTCCTATGTGATTTTCAAACGATAGTTCAGACTGACTGTTGTACAATTTATTATTTTGGTAAGTGTCCTGTAATTTGCTAGCCGATACTGCTCGAAGACACGTTAGCAGTTCGTTAGAAGATTTTGTAGAGCAATTCAGTAACTTACCCAAATTACTTGCGACGGTTTTCGAATGTTTTGAGAGAGCTCTTGGACTGTAAACTGCACCACTTTCAGATATGACTCTTTGAAACAGATCTTTATTTCTTGGCGATACAGACAGAAGTCCGACGCTGTATCCACCGGCTGACTCACCAAATATGGTAATGTTCACCGGGTCGCCTCCAAAGCTTGCAATGTTCGATTTCACCCATTCGATAGCAAACCTCTGGTCCCAAAGTCCATAATTACCAGGCGCGTTGCTATCCATCGTCGATAAAAACCCAAATACGCCAAGGCGATAATTAATCGTGACAACTATGACGTCACCGGCTAGCGCCAAGTAGGACCCGTCAATCAGCATACCTTGTCCGGCCGTGAAGCCCCCGCCGTGTATCCACACCATGACAGCTTTCGGGGAACTAACAGAAATATTTCCGGGCACATACACGTTTAAATGAAGACAATCCTCACTAATATTTTGATTGGGTAACAACCAGGCGTCATTTCCCAACAGTGCTTGCATACACGACGGTCCATATGACGTCGCATTTCTCACGTCCGCCCAGTTGCTGTATTTTACAGGTTTTTGGAATCTTAACTCTCCAATGGGTGGTGCTGCATAGGGGACACCAAGGAACTGTACTACCGGTTCACTGTTGTACTCTTCGACCAATCCTCGGAGATTTCCATTGGATGTCGATACAACAGGGTCTTCTACAGCAGCAGTCAAAGTTGTACTGGAAAGTAGGAATGCTACGCACCTGAAATATTTGATAAATCAAAATTATGCTACGTATGTGAAGTCTCTTCTAACTGTTTTGCTGCCACCATTGCAGACCAAAGATGCCTTTGAGAACAGTGTATACAGATCAAGATCAGACTTCATATGTCGTACTGTCTGGTCTTAGATCTACACTGTCCGCTACCTTTTTTTTCCTGGATTATGAAAGAAAAAAATCGCCTTGTTTGTCGCATAATTGTGTTTTATACATCGAAAAAAGTTCATTATATTTATTGTTAGCAACAGAATGGATCTCATTTCCCCTAATGAGAATACTGTACAGAGCAAGCCATTATCTGGCACGAAAAGGGGCCTCCGGACATATGCGTATAAGTGTCTCGTCTCAGATCAACCTGGGCATTCTGTGACTAATCCGAGACGACACTCTCCGTTTTTGTGCGATTTTCTGTTTCACGAAAGTCTACTATATGAAAAAATCTTATGTAGTCGTAAAGTGCCGTCTCCGATTAGCCCTAATTCGAGACGACACTTTACGCAAATGTCCGAAGGTCTAATTTCACATGTTGCGGGCCATCTATGAGTCACTTATTATTGATGTTAGATTAGTATAAAAGGCTTTAACAATGACTAGGGATATCGAAGAGTGTAGACCAAGATCAGACTGCACGGACGTGCCGACAGATATTGTTTGAAACGATTTGAAAAACACGTCAAAGTATCTCGATCAGCTGGATATGGGTGTTAATTGTTCTTTACAAAATATCATATTGTTCGACAGGAGTTTGTTTAACTCATTTAAATGAATTCGTAATTTGTGATTTAGTCATTTTTGAAATTAAAAAAAAAAAAAGAATATCTTTAGTATCTGTAGCCATGACTTTGTAACTAAGAAACAAAAGCTTCATTGGGTCGGAGAGGAAAACGCGGCTAACATACATGTATACATCAATCGATTTACACTTTGAGTCAATATATTTTGAACAGATGTCACCAGACCGAACAACCGGTTGGTCTACCTTCATAAAGCTAACTTAATGAACTTGACACACTTATCCCGTTTCAAAAAAAGAAATGATTAGATAACGTTATGGCCATACTATTTCACACCTGAAATTATATCGAACAATTCGAGATCGGACTTATACATTTCATGCAATCTGATCTTGGTCTAGGTTGCAATGACTTAAGAAAGCATAGCTGCGGATCAAAAGCGAATTTATTGCACATCTTTGTACATCTGTAAGCATTTTTTTTTTTATTCATAATCGTTTGAAGACTATAGAACTGCAATGGACAAATGCTATTCGAGCGCTTTTACAACTAAAAGAAAACAAGAAAACAAAAACTTACCTTAGAAACATTTTCCTTGTTCAGATTTGAGTATACCACGTTGATAGTTCTTCTTATTATTAGTATAAGCTTTTATCCTTCTGAATTAATTAAATAAAATCTCTCGACCAATACTAAAATAAAAGATATCACAATGTTAACCCTTTACCGTACAGTGCCAACTTTTGACGACCCTAGAAAAGAAGCCTTTCGAAAACAATGTGAGAAAAGGAGAAAATGCTGGTAACCAGCATTTTCTCCTTTTCCCACAATGTTTTCTATCCTATCAAAGAAAAGTTGCACCATCTGAGCCACATTGAAATTGTCGTCTGCAAATGCTTTCAATTTGGACTGGGCTAAAACTTTGTCGTCTGGTAAAGAGTTAGTTTTTTTTCGCCGCAAAAGCTCTGGCAAAAGGATGCTTAATACATCTCCGTAATGTATAATTCCGAGCAAGTCATCACATGATCCATAAAATCCATTTTGTTTCACAACCGACCGCATCATGAGTTAGACTTTTCCTTGGACATGAAAAAAAGTACCGATAGCAGAAAGTTACGACCCGTGTCAGCCTGCGCGGACTGCGCAGGCTGACGTGGGTCGATCTTTTCTGCGGAGGCATTACGCCCCTTCTTTCACAGAGCATGGCTGAAATTTAAGTTTCACCCATAAATACATGTAAAGCAGTTTGTGTGTAACGAATAAATTGCTCTTCACGAGCAATTTCTCCTTTTGCCACAATGGTTTCAAAACTGGTCTGTCGCGAGACGGAAATAAGTAATAAAAAACATGTATGCAGGGGTTAACATTCTAATTAAGACCGATTTTCTGTCAATTTTTGACAAAAAAAAACTGCACACATCCTCAATAAAGTCCAAGGATTTAAGTGTAACCCTTTGCCGGACGATACCGTGTTTTAACGACCCTGAAAATGAATGCTGCAGAAAACATTGTAGGAAACGAAGAAAATGCTTATAAAGAGTATATTTTTTCTTTTTTCCAGCAAAATGTTCTACATTTCCAAGACAATTTCCACATTTCATCTGTCCTCTACAAACACTTTCAATTTAGACTGGTCAAAAATTTTGTCGTTAAAAATTAACCTTCCTATACTAATTATGACGCATTCTGATGTATCTAAGCTGATGAATTATGTAAACATTGTGGAAAGTAGAAAGTAATATTAAATTACCCCATTTGACACCATATTCTTGCTTGTTCATAAATTCACTGTGACTGGGTCCTGCGTGGCTCACTGGTAAAGTGTAGGACTCGCAACCTGAAGGTCCTAGGTTCGAACCTCACTGGAAGCACTGGGATTTTCTTGTGAGTGTCCTTGAGCAAGAGCCCCCAGCCTAGCACTGGTGAAATCCAGGAAATACATGGATATGTGGGCTGCTGCCGTGATATGACTTAACTAATGTTGAAAGCGGCGTAAAACACGATTATATTTTATTTTCTTGTTTGCTTTTCTTTTCACCCTTAGGCTGCTAGGCGCGACTTACTGACCTTTTGCGGAGAGCGTAGATCAAGATCAGACTGCACAGTACGTGCGGTCTGATCTTGGATTTACACTGTCCGACAAGGAGATATCTTTCATCCAAAAATACCTTTGAAATAGGGAAAAAAATGGGTTGATACTATCGGTTTGAAAATTTCATTTCTTTTATTTAGCAGGATATGGGTTAAAGTTCTTCCAGTATATTTCGACTTCATATGAATTTAGAAATGTATAATATTTTTGTTTTTATGGTGTTAAACGTCGTTTCAACATTATCATAGTTTTATCGTGGAGACCACTGCACATATCCATGTTTTCCCATAGTTTGTTGTTACCAGTACTTTGTACAGCATACTTCCCACTGGGCCACTGGCAGTCTTCCACACAACCATAGTCGAAACACTGGTCAGCAGTGAGACAGGAAAGAATCTTGTCGCAATGACCATCATCATTTCTAGCAAAGAAATTTGCCGATTTCGAGATTCGAAGCCGCGACCCCTTATACATTGCCGACTGAGCTACCAGACTTAAGGTTGTCAAATATCTGTATATCCAGGTAACCAAGTCGGCATCTATCAGGTAGTTTCTCTCTTTACCAAACCACAGCATTTTGAACTCGTCGACATATTTAATACTTTTGTTATGATAAAATTCGACTTTGGACGGGTAGAAAACACTGTGGAAAAAATGGGAAAAGCTCGCCCATCTGTTCGGCTTTACATGATTTTAGGTGTGTACATCGTCAGCCGAGCTATGTCGCACAGTAGGCCAGGGGTCGTGGCTATGACTCCTAGATGAGGCAAATCTTTTTGATGACTGATAATTGCGACAGGATTCATTCCTCTCTGACCGCTGGGTATTGTTCCGACGATGTTAAGAAAGCAGCCAGTGGTTTGCATAAAATGTTGTAAGAAGTACTGGCAGAAGAAAACCCAGAAAAGTGTGGAAAGGTACACTGGTTACCGTAATATAACTAAAGTAAACACCAAACAAAGAAAAAGAAAGTTCTGTGTATCAGACAGTTCCAGGCCTACAGGTATATTTTCTGATGAAACATGTTTTTACCATTGGTATAGACTAAACGTAGACTGTGTGCAAACTGAACAAGCATTGTTGCTGTTACTCTCGAACGGAATACTTTTAGGTCGAAGTCAAGGGCCTAGGCCCTCTTACAAATTGAAGTTAATCGCTTCTACTACACTGTGTTGTCGGAAACGGTCTATTCATAATTGTTTGCTTTGTTTTGGAGTGTAACGCCGTTCTAACAGCTTATGTCGTATCACGGCGGCCAGTGCACATACACATGTGTTTCCTGGCTTTTTCACATGCATCAGTAGTGACACAACTTTCTTTCTAAGTCATTGACTACTCTTCTCACGTGCAACAGAGGTGAGAAGCGAAAAGTCACCGGAAAGACAAATTTGCCGCAACTGGGTATCGAGTCCTCAACCACCAGGTCACGTGCCAGACACGCCAACCACTGAGCTATATAACTCTAACGTGATAAAACTTTAATTAAGTTTATAAATATTATTAGTTGTTTTGGGGAATACATGTTTAAAACCACGAACCTTGACGGGATAATACAGAACAGAACAGAACTTTATTTCAAAATGACTTGAACTATGTTCATCGTCATTACAAAGCTTATACAAAAATATAAGAATAGCATGTACATACATGTAACAATAACAGACACTGACAGAATAAATATATAATGTAGATCTATTTGCGGAAATCACGCTGTGGTGCAACATTTTTTCACAATTTTCGACCTGCATAGATCAAGACCAACACACAACTTAGTGTATATTCATCTTTGTCTATGCACCCGGATGATGTATAAATGAGTATCGATTTCTATCTATGTATTGCGATACGAATCTATTTCTTTGTTTTTAACGCCTATTTTAGACCTGTCTTCGAAAAAGCATAGTATAGGCGAATAATCGAGGTTCTTTTTTACAATTTAGATGGGTCTGTAAAATGATGAACGCTGATATCTATATAATGTATAGCTATGTTAGCTTTGCACAAATAACACCATTCACAATTTATAAGCAGTAATTATGTCAACAGTGATTTATCACACGTATAGATAGAGGGATGAGATAATAGCTAGTAATAGATTGAAGAAAGAATATAAATATAAACGTTATCCAGTTGGGTTTATAAATTACCTCGTCACGGTACGTGATTTCAAACCTGTTATTCCAAACATAAACAATAATTTAAACTGATAATGAAAGGTTTATCGATTGAGTACAATAGCCGTCCTTGACCGAAATCAAGGCTCTCCCAATAAGCTTTTCCCAGTAAGAACAATAACGGTAACTCTGTATTGACTATAACTGGACTATTCGGCCCACATTCAGTTCGAAACTTATTAAAATCGTCAAAAAGCGATTTCGAGCACCATTTTGAGAGGGTAAGTATAGTATAATGAGTAAATTTTCCTATAATTTGCCTAGTTCTTTACGACCACGCTGCAAGCAAACTTATTTATTGAAGAAAATGGTTGACGAAATAAATTAGATCTAGATCTGTTCTCTAAAGATCGGACAAAGGGAATAGAGATTAGAATACCGGTAAACAGATTATTTTGTTGCCATTTCTGCCAACTGTACATATCAAATTTTGGTGAATTTAAAGCTGCAGAGAAAAAATATGGAACATGTACCGCTGAAAATACACTTGTAGTGGTAAATACATTTTTTCCTCTACTTTCGGAACGCATGACGTTGTTATGACGTCATTTTCAGGGGAAGTGAAAGACGATTTTCGATTTAAGGCTTGATGTCAGGATCATCATAATGAGGCACCAGAAGGGTTGGCTGAGTATCGTTTTGTTAATTTTGCACCGCGGAAAGAATAAAAAATAAATAAATAAAAAACTATGATTGTAGGTACTGCCCCATCAAAGGATATTGCCACAATTATGCAGGATGCCTACTTTACAAACTTGGTTACAAGGGTAGGTGTCACAATCCCCAGGAAGCCTGAGTCAGTTCATTTTGAATCTGCTTATTGTTATATTGTAGATGAACGTAGCACCTCACAAAAAAAAAAAAAAAAAATCGTGTGACTGGATTCATTGCTCCATTAAAGGTTTTTATTCATATCATCCATGATACCTACTGTAAAAAATTTTGCTGTAAGCTAAGTTGTCACTAAACCCATTAGGTGGCCCCAAACAGTTTGTTTCAATGTCAACCTGGTGAATACAAAATTGCACCAAAGAAAGAAAAATCATAAACCTACCAATTGACGACCAGCTAACCTATGGACCAATTGATCATACAAAAAAATACCTACCTATTTTCTGACGACCCACAAACCAACTAACATACATATCTACAAACCAACCATCAAACCTACCTACTGACAGACCAACCTACTGCAAAACATACTTGTCAATCAAGCTATGTATTTATCTATCTATTTAGCTTCCTACCCTCCGACTGAATAAGAGACCTTCCAGCCTGACTGATGGACTTACCTTCCAACGCCACCCATTAGCCTATCCGACCAACCTACCGATCCAAGGAATGACCTACCCACTTACCTACCTACCTTCCAACCAACCGACCGACCGACCGACCGACCAACCAACCAACCAACCTACCGACCCAACTACCTACCTACCATTCTCCCACTTACCTACTAACCGATTTATTAATTAACTGACCTACCTACATACCTGCCTCCCTGCCTACTGACCAAACGACTTACCAACAAACGGACCTACTGACCGACCAACCTACCCACCCACCCACCTTTCTACCTACCTACTTACCTACCTACCTACCTACCTACTTTCCAGCATATCTACTTCCTACCTACTCACTGATCTTCCAACTAACAAACCGGCCTACCGACTTACCTACGTACCAATCTACATACCTACCTCCATACTGACAGAACGACCTTACCGACTGACCGACCGACCAACCGACCTATCAACTGACTTACCTACTGACCTACCTACCTACCTACCTACCAACTACCCACCAACCTACCTACCTACCTATTGACCTATCTACAACCATACCTACCAACCTACTATCGACCTACTGTCCTACCTACCTACCAACCTAGCTACCTACCTTCCTACCAACCTACCTACCAACCCACCTACTGACCTACCTACCGACCGACCGACCGACTGCCCAAGCCACCTACCCTCTGACCTACCTACCTACCCACCCGCCTGCCTGCCTGCCTGCCTGCCTGCCTGCCTATTTTTTTTTTTTTTTTTTTTTTTTTTTTAAATTCATTGATAAAGGTAGAAGGTGTAGCTCGGACAAGTTCTATGTATGACAGACCTTCAAGGGTGACCTTAACCTTGGACCTATCTTAATAAATGTTTCAAATGGTGTGTCTAATGTTACAGGAGAACAACTTTGCCAAATTATTTTGAAATCTATTGATAAATGTAGAAGTTGTAGCTCGGAAAATCTTTATGCTTGACAATTTTATCAATTTGACTATCAAGTGTGACCTTGACATTGGACCTACCAGAACAAATGTTTCAAATGGCACTCCCACCTATAAAGAAGAACACTTGTGCCGAATTATTTTGAAATCCAATAACAAATGTAGAAGTTATGGTTCGGACAAATTCGGACGGATGCACGCACAATGCACGCACTAAAGCACAGACGCACAGACGTACACACACCAAACCCACATTGTTGCAACTATGTCTCGCTTACCGCAAGCGGACTCGACAAAAATTGCACAAAGATTGAAAACATAATATTACCTACTGAATCTAGACAAGCCAACCTATGGATCAATTGACCTACCGACCAGCCTACCTACCTATCTTATGACCAAACAACCAGCCAATCGTCTGAACTACCTACTGACAGACCAACATACTGCCAGACGTACCCCTCAAATGACCTATATATAAACCTACTGAGTTACCTTCCTACCTTCTGACAGAACGACTGACCTTCGGACCTGACCAACTGACCTGACGACTGTCTGACAGGGCCGACTAAGTTATCAATAAATAGACAAAATAACCTACCTACTTTCCTACCTAATAACCAACCTACCAACCAACTTACCTACCTACCTACAGACCTTCATCCCTTACTTTCCACCTACTGACCAACCTACAAACAGACAGACCGACCAATTGACCAACCAATCAACCTACCTACATACCGCAGTACCTACCGAACTACTTACCTACCTACCAAATGACCACCCAACCAACCTACCTACCTACTGACCTACCTATCCACCAACTACAGACCTACCAACAAAACTACTGACTTATCAACTGACAAATATACCTACCCATCTACTACTGACCTACATTCTGACCCACCTACCAACCAACACACCGTCCTACCTACATACCTATCTGCTGACCCACTGACTTACCTACCGACCGACCTACCTATCAACTAACCAATCTACCTACTGACCTACCTCCCATCTTACCTTCAGACCGATCTACCTACTGACCAACCGACAAACCTGCTTACCCACCTTCCCCCCTACCTATCTGCCTACCATTCTACCTAACCACCCACCTAACCACCTACCAAACTACCTAACTGCCTAAATATCTACCAACCGAACCACCTACCTACCTACCTACCTACCCTATCTATGAGTAAACTTACCTACCAACGGACTTACTTACTTTCCTTCCTTCCTGCCTTCTGACAGAAGGACTGATCCTCCATCCTTCCGTCCCAACCGACCTCCAACCTGACTGATAGACCAGCCTACTGACAGACCTACGTATATATATCAACCTACCTACCTATCAACCAACTTTTCTACCAACGGAATAACCTACTTACCTACCGACTAATCTATCTTCTGACCTACCTACCGACCTACATACCAAACTTCCTACTATCCATCAGCCTACCGACACCTACCTACGAGGGTTGTCTAAAAAAACTGCGAACGTCTAACATCTTTTTCTGACGTCGGAATGACTTGAAAATCGTGACAATGTCCAGCAATAATATTTTTATGTACAAATTTACTGAATCATATGAAAATGTTCCTTAAAACAGCCGATTTTTATTTTCTGGGTCGGCACACGCCAAAATAACTGAAATGGAATATTTCAAACAAGTATTATACTTAGTCGTTGCCTCGTCGTATGGAATAATATAAACATGAAAATCATATTGAGGTATTTTTTCATAAAGCCATGATTTGACGAGTAAGCACACAAGTAAGTTAAAATGCATGGCATCATTGTTCGCGCGATGTGACGTGATTTTCGCATGTACTCTATGATAAAAATTTCGGAAAATGGCGACGCCAGCAGATTGCAGAGGTTGCATTTCCGGGACATGTGATTTACCGGAACTGACAAGATTTAGCAAGAAGTGAAGCGCTTTAAATTTGAGCCTCGGTCAGCAGTGGCTTGCTAATATTTTCCACAAATGGGTTAGCCGCTAAAGAAAGTGCGTGATTCACGAGGTACGATACTCTGTGTAGGTTTCTTTACTTTCTTGACGTTACATAATAAATGACGTCTGCGGTGTGCGCCGACCCTCATCACCTGGTGTTGTTTATACTGAGATCTATACATGTGAACGGGTATATATTCAACTTTAAATCTGTCAAAAAAAAAAAAAAAAAAAGAAAGAAAACTACTGGTGTTTTTGTCTGTCACTTTTCTGTAATATAAGCAATGTTCCTGATCTCTGGGACAACCCTCGTACATACTGACCAACCTACCAACCTACCCACTGACCTACCTACCAACCAACCGAGTTACCTACGCACTTACCTGCCTTCCTACCTGCCCGCTTGCCTGCCTGTCTACCCACTTTTGTACGAACAGACCCATGCTTCCTTCCTACTGAAAACCCTATGTGCATGTACCTCCATCTCTTATAAAGATGATATTGCTTGAGAGGTAAAAAACAAAACAAAAAAAAAAAAAAAACTGAATGACATGTGGTGCTGCCCCACCAAAGCTTATTGTTCTTTATCATCTATGAAATCCACTGTAAATAGTGGGCTATAGGGGTAGGTTTTTATTTTTCCTCGGCGATAGAAAAAACAACAACAATAACAACAACAAAAAACCCTGTGTCGTTTGGTACTGCCCCATGCAACCTACAGTAAATATTGGAATATAGTGGTAGGTGTCACAATCCCAATGAAGGGGCTCAAGAGGAGTCTGTTGTGTAATTATCTAATATTGGTAATGTTGCCTCGGAGGTAAAAAAAAAAGCCAAAAATATCCCAGTGATAAGTGGTAATGCCCCATTCAAACTTACTGTTTTATCATCCATGAAATCCAACTGGTGGGCTATAGTGGTAGGTGTCACAATCCCAATGAAGGGGCTAAAAGAGGGGTCGATCAATGATTATTTCGGAATTTTTATTTTTACTTAGGGATAGAAAAACAAAAATATTTCTGTGTCCTGTGGTACTGCCCCACTAAAACTTATTATTATAATTAACCATGCAACCTACAGTAAATACTGGGCTCTAGTGGTAGGCGTCACAATCCCAATGAAGGGGCTCAAGAGGGGTTTGTTGTGTCATTATCCAATATTTGTCATGTTGCCTCGAAAGTTATATATATATATCCTTCTAATCGGTAGTAGTGCCCCACTAAAGCTTATTGGTTTTATCACCCCTGATATCCACTGTAAAACGTGGGCTATAGGAGTAGGTGTCACAATCCTCATAAAGGGGCGCCAGTGGGGTAGGTCAATAATTCTTCAGATTTTTTAGTTTTCCTCAGGGATAGAAAAACATAAAAAATGCCTATGCCATGTGGTACTGCACCACAAAAGCTTATTACCATGATTACCAATTCAACCCATAGTAGATATTGGGCTACAGTGGTATGCGTCACAATCCTGATGTAAGAGCTCAAGAGGGGTCTGTTGTGTTATTATCTTATATTTGTTACGTTGCCCGGGAGGTAAAAAAGATAAAAATATCCCAGTGATACGTGGTACTGCCCCAATAAAGATTATTGGTTTTATTATCCCTGATATCCACTGCAAGTAGTGGGCTATAGGGGTAGGTGTCACAAACTCCATAAAGGGGCTCCAGAGGGGTAGGTTAATAATTATTCAGATTTTTTAAAAATTTTCCTCAGGGATAGAAAAACATAAAAAAATCCCGTGTCCTGTGGTACTGCCCCACTAAAGCTTATTATCACGATTAACAATGCAAGCTTCAGTAAATATTGGGCTATAGTGGTAGGCGTCACAATCCCAATGAGGGGGCTCAAGAGGGGTCTGTTGTGTCATTATCTAATATTTGTCACGTTGCCTCGGTAAGAAAATAAAAATATCCCTGTGATAGGTGGTACTGCCCTACTAAAGCTTATTCGTTTTATCATCCTTGATATCCACTAAAATAGTGGGCTATAGGGGGAGGTGTCACAATCCCCTTGAAGGGGCTCCAGAGGGGTCGGTCAGTAATTATTCAGATTTTTTACTTTTCATCGGGGATAGAAAAAACATAAAACAATCCCTTGTCCTGTGGTACTGCCCTGCTAAAGCTTATTATCATAATTAACCATGCAACCTACACTATATATTGGGCTATAGTGGTAGGCGTCACAATCCCAATGAAAGGGCTCAAGACGGGTCTGTTGTGTAATTATCGAATATTGTTATGTTGCCTCGGAGGTAAAAAACACACAAAAAAAATATCCCTGTGATAGGTGGTACTGCCCCACTAAAGCTTCTTGGTTTTATCATCCCTGATATCCACTGCAAATAGTGGGCTAAAGGGGTAGGTGTCACAATCCAAATAAAGGGGCTCCAGAGGGGGTCGGTCAATATTTATTCAGATTTTTTATTTTTCCTTGGGGATAGAAAAACATAAAAGAAAAAAAAAAAAAAAAAAAAAAAAAAAAAAAAATCTCGTGTCCTGTGGTACTGCCCCACTTAAGCTCATTATATTAATCAAACATGCAACCTATAGTAAATATTGGGCTATAGTGGTAGGCGTTACTTTCCCTGATGAAGGGGTTCAAGAAGGGTCTGTTGTGTCATTATGTATTGTTTGTAATGTTGCCTCAGAAATAAAAAATAAAAAATATCCCTGTGATAGGCGGTACTGTCCTACTAAAGCTTATTGGTTTTATCATCCTTGATATCCACTGCAAATAATGCACTATAGGGGTAAGTGTCACAATCCCAATTAAGGGGCTCCAAAGGGGTAGGACAATAATTAAGCAGATTTTTTTATTTTTCCTCAGGGATAGAAAAACATAGAAAAAATTCCGTGTACTGCCCCACTAAAGCTTATTGATTTTTTCATCCCTGATATCCACTGCAAATAGTGGGCAATAGAGGTAGGTGTCACAATCCCAATAAAGGGGCGCCAGAGGGGTCGATTAATAATTATTCTGATTTTTTAATTTTCCTTGGGCATAGCAAGAGATTAAAAAATCCCGTGTCCTGTGGTACTGCCCCACCAAAGCTTATTACCATAATTAACAATGCAACCTACAGTAAATATTGGGCTGTATTGGTAGACGTCACAATCCCGATGAAGGGGCACAAAAGGGGTCTGTTGTGTCATTAACTAATATTTTTATTGCTGCCTCGGGGGTTAAAAAACCAAAACTATCTCTGTGAAAGGTGGTACTGCCCCACTAAAGCTTATTGGTTTTATCATCCCTGATATCCATTGCAAATAGGTGGCTATAGGGGAAGGTGTCACAATCCCCATAAAGGGGCTCCAGAGGGATCGGTCTATAATTATTCAGAATTTTAATTGTCCTCGGGGATACAAAAACATAAAAAATCCCTTGTCCTGTGGTACTGCCCCACTAAATCTCATTATCTTAATTAAACATGGAACCTTTAAGAAATATTAGGCTATAGTGGTAGGCGTCACGATCCCGACGAAGGGGCTCAAGAGGTATCTGTTGTGTCATTATCTAATACATGTATTTGCAATTTGCCTCGGAGGTAAAAAGCCAAAACTATCTCTGTGAAAGGTAATACTGCCACACTAAAGCTAACTGGTTTTATCATCCTTGATATCCACTGCAAATAGTGAACTATAGGGGTAAGTGTCATAATCCCAATAAAGGGGCTCCAAAGGGGTCGGTCAATAATGATTCAGATTTTTTATTTGTCCACAGGGATAGCAGAACAGAAAAAAAAATCCCGTGTCCTGCGGCACTGTCCCAATAAAGCTTATTATCATAACTAACAGTGCAACCTACAGTTGATATTTGGCTATAGTAGTAGGCGTCACAATCCCGACGTAGGGGCTAAAGAGGGATCTGTTGTGTCATTATCTAATATTTGTAATCTTGCCTCGGAGGTAAAAAAAACAGAAATATCCCAGTGATAGGCGGTACTGCCCCACTAAAGCTTTTAGGTTTTATCATCTTTGATGTCCACAGCAAATATAGGACTATAGGTTTAAGTGTCACAGTTCCCATAAACGGGCTCCAAAGGGGTCGGTCATTAATTATTCAGATTTTTTATTTTTCCTCGGGGACAGAAAAAACAAAAAAATCCCGTGTCCTGTGGTAATGCCCCAGTAAAGCTTATTGTCATAATTAACAATGCAACCTATAGTAAAATTTGGGCTATAGTGGTAGGCGTCACAATCCCAATGAAGGGGCTCTAGAGGGGACTGTTATGTCATTATCTAATATGTGTCACATTGCTTCGGAGGTAAAAAAACAAAACTACCCCTGTGATAGGTGGTACTGCCCCACTAAAACTTATTGGTTTTATCATCCCTGGTATCCACTGCAAATAGTTGGCAAAAGAGGTAGGTGTCACAATCCCAATAAAGGGGCTACAGAGTAGTCGATTAATAATTATTCGGATTTTTTTTTTTTTTTTTTTTTTTTTTTTTTTTTTTTTTTTTTGTCCTCGGGGATAGAAAAAAAAAGAAAAAAAAAAAAAAAATCCCGTGTCCTGTGGTACTGCCCCACCAAAGCTTATTTCCATAATTAACAATGCAACCCACAGTAAATATTGGGTTATAGTGGTAGGCGTCACAATCCCAATGAAGGGGCTCAAAAGGGGTCTGTTGTGTCATTATCTAATATTTTTAATGTTGCCTCGGGGGTAAAGAAAAAAAAAATCTCTGTGAAAGGTGGTACTGCCCCACTAAAGCTTATTGGTTTAATCATCCCTGGTATCCACTGCAAATAGTTGGCTATAGGGGTAGGTGTCATAATCCCCATAAACGGGCTCCAGAGGGATTGGTCTATAATTATTTAGAATTTTAATTTGTCCTCGGGGATACAAAAACATAAAAATCCCTTGTCCTGTGGTACTGCCCCACTAAACCTCATTATCATAATTAAACATGCAACCTATAGTAAATATTAGGCTATAGCGGAAGGCGTCACAATCCCGACGAAGGGGCTCAAGAGGTATCTGTTGTGTCATTATCTAATATTTGTAATCTTGCCTCGGAGGTAAAAAACCAAAACTATCTCTGTGAAAGGTGGTACTGCCCCACTAAAGCTTATTGGTTTTATCATCCCTGATATCCACTGCAAATAGTTGACTATAGGGGTAAGTGTCACAATCCCCATAAAGGGGCTCCAGAGGGATCGGTCAATAATTATTCAGAATTTTTATTTGTCCTCGGGGATACAAAAACATAAAAATCCCTTGTCCTGCGGTACTGCCCCAGTAAATCTCATTATCATAATTAAACATGCAACCTATACTTAATATCTGGCTATAGTGGTAGGCGTCACAATCCCGACGAAGGGGCTCAAGAGGGATCTGTTGTGACATTATCTAATATCTGTAATCTTGCCTCGGAGGTAAAAAACCACAACTATCTCTGTGATAGGTACTGTCCCACTAAAGCTTATTGGTTTTATCATCCTTGATATCCACTGCAGATAGTGGACTTTAGGGGTAAGTGTCACAATCCCAATAAAGGGGCTCCAAATGGGTCGGTCAATAATTATTCAGATTTTTTATTTTTCCTCCGGGATAGAAGAGCATAAAAAAAAAAAAAAAAAAAAAAAAAAAAAAATACCTTTGTCCTGCGGTGCTGCCCCACTAAAGCTTATTGTTATTATTGTTATTAACAGTGCAGCCTACAGTTTATATTTGGCTATAGTGGTAGGCGTCACAATCCCAATGAAGGGGCTCAAGAGGGGTCTGTTGTGTCATATATCTAATATTTGTCACATTGCCTCGGAGTTAAATAAATAAAAATATCCCTGTGGTAGGTGGTACTGCCCCTCTAAAGCTCAATGGTTTTATCATCCCTGATATCCACTGCAAATAGTGGGCTATAGGGGTAGGTGTCACAATTCCCATAAAGGGGCTCTAGAGGGGTCGGTCAATAATTATTCAGATTTTTTAATTTTCCGCGGAGGGGAAAAAAATCTGTGTCCAATGGTACTGTCCTACTTAAGCTTCTTATCATAATTAACTATTCAACCTACGGTGAATATTGGGCTATAAGGGTAGGTGTTACAATTCCCTCTGAAGAAGCTCTACAGGGAGATTTTTTTTTATGCCAATCTATGTATTTTAATGTTGCAACACGGACAAAAAAATACAAGAGAGAATTTCCAGTGACTGGTGGCTTTGTTCTAGTTACTGTAATTGTCTCAAACTTCTATAACACCCTCTGTAAATTTCGGGCTACAATGGTAGGTATTTCAATCCTCATAAAGGAGCCCCATGAGCGGTCAGTTTAAAAAAAAATCTATTCGTAATGCTGCATCAAAGAAAAAAAAAAAAAAAAAAAAAATTCCCTATATCAGGAGGTTTTGTCCCACTAACGCTTCTTTGTATCGTAAAATATGGTAACGACTACAAAGACTACAAAAATTGCACTATATGGGAAGTTATTTGGCGATTTGGGTAGGTGTCACAATTCCCATACCCCCCCCCCCCCAACACACACACACACTTTCAGACTAGATTAAACAAAATAATCCTAGATTTCATGTTTAACTACGGGCTAACAACCTGATCATACAGCTTGACAAATAATATGCAGAAACAGTTATCATACCATCGTTTCCCTTATAAAAACGTACATCGAAAGTAGTATAAGCTGATTTTGTTACGGGTCGAAATGGTTATGGGCCGAGTTGTCCAGAAACAGTCAATTAACAGTTACCGTTATTGTTCTTCTTGGGAAAAGCTACTGATTTCAATGATACGGCCTTTCTGAGTCATTATTTACTGTTGTTTTACATGGCCTATTTTATCAGCCATGGGGCAGGTTTAGAAAGAAAAAACTTGTACTTAGACGATCAATTAAGATCAATAATACATTAACCGCCAGTTTCTCCTTTTCAAACAATGGTTTCCTCCTACCTATCAAATAGAATTATCAAATGGACGCTCAAGTGCATTTTAGCCTATCAAGTATATACTTAGATTGGTCCACGTTCTAGGAAGACCGGTAGAAACGGGATAAATAAAATATTAATTCTTGTCATTTCCATGGGGGGGGGGGGGTTGATGTAAATCGACATTAACATTTTGCTTGGCCTTTTTTGCATTATGCCCAAATAGGTTGAGAACGCCCGGGCCGTATCGAGGGCAGATAAAATCAAGCGTTCTCCCAATAAGCTTTTCCCAATAAGAACAATAACGGTAACTCTGCATTGAGTGTATCTGGACAACTCGGCCCATAACCATTTCGACCCATAACAAAATCAGCTTATACTACTTTCGGTGTACGTTTTTACAAAGGTAACGATGGTATGATAACTGTTTTCTGCATATTATATGTCAAGCTGTCTGATAAGGTTGTTAGCCCATAGTAAAACTTGAAATCTAGCATTATTTTGTTTAATCTAGTCTGATTTAAGTGTGTGTGTGTGTGGGGTGGGGGTATGGGAAATGCGACACCTACCCAAATCGCCAAATAACTTCCCATATAGTGCAATTTTTGTCGTTTTTGTAGTCGTTACCATATTTTATGACACAATGAAGCTTTAGCTGGACAAAACCTCATGATTTAGGGAATGTTTAAATTGGTTATTAATGTCCGAGGCACCATTACAAATACTAGATAATGACACAACAGACCCCTTTCGAGCCCCTTCATCGGGATTGTGACGCCTATCACTATAGCCTAATATTTATTATAGGTTGCATGTTAAATTATGATAATGAGCTTTAGTGGGGCAGTACCACAGGACACAAGATTTTTTTATGTTTCCTATCCACGAGGAAAAATAAAAAATCTTCTTAATTATAGACCGACCCCTCTGGAGCCCCTTTATGGAGATTGTGACACGTACAACTATGGTCCATTCTTTGCAGGGGACATAAAGGACGATAAAACCAATAAGCTTTAGTGGGGCAGTACCACCTATCACAGGGATAGATTTGGTTTTTTATCTCCGGGACAACATAACAAATATTAGATAATGACACAACAAATCCCTATTGAGCCCCTTTAAAGGGATTGTGACGGCTACCACTATAGCGTAATATTTACTATAGGTTGAATGTTTAATTATGATAATGAGCATTCGTGGGGCAGTACCACAGGACACAAGATTTTTTTATATTTTTCTATCTCCGGAGCAAAATAAAAAAATTGTATAATCATTAACCGACCCCTCTGGAGCCCCTTTATGGGGATTGTGACACTTACCCCTACAGTCCATTATTTGCAGTGGATACCAGCGATGATAAAACCAATGAGCTCTATTGGGGCAGTACCACCTATCACAGGGATACTTTTGGTTATTAATGGCCGAGGCACCTTTACAAATACTAGATAATGACACAACAGACCCCTTTTGAGCCCCTTCATCGGGATTGTGACGCCTACCACTATAGCCTAATATTTACTATAGGTTGCATGTTAAATTATAATAATGAGCTTTAGTGGGGCAGTACCACAGGACACAAGATTTTTTTATGTTTTCCTATGCACGAGGAAAAATAAAAAATCTTCATAATTATAGACCGACCCCTCTGGAGTCCTTTTATGCTGATTGCGACACGTACCGCTATAGTCCATAATTTGCAGTGGACATAAAGGACGATAAAACCAATAAGCTTTAGTGGGGCAGTACCACCTATCACATGACACAACAAACCCCTATTTAGCCCCTCCAAAGGGATTGTGACGGCAACCACTATAGCGTAATATTTACTATAGGTTGAATGTTTAATTATGATAATGAGCATTCGTGGGGCAGTACCACAGGACACAATATTTTTTATGTTTTTCTATCCCCGGAGCAAAATAAAAAATCTGTATAATTATTAACCGACCCCTCTGGAGCCCCTTTATGGGGATTGTGACACTTACCCCTACAGTCCACTATTTGTAGTGGATACCAGGGATGATAAAACCAATAAGTTCTATTGGGGCAGTACCACGTATCACAGGGATACTTTTGGTTATTTATGTCCGAGGCACCATTACAAATACTAGATAATGACAAAACGGACCCCTTTTGAGCCCCTTCATCGGGATTGTGACGCCTATCACTATAGCCTAATATTTACTATAGGTTGCATGTTAAATTATGATAATGAGCTTTAGTGGGGCAGTACCACAGGACACAAGATTTTTTTATGTTTTCCTATCCACGAGGAAAAATAAAAAATCTTCTTAATTATAGACCGACCCCTCTGGAGCCCCTTTATGGAGATTGTGACACGTACCGCTATGGTCCGTTATTTGCAGTGGACATAAAGGACGTTAAAACCAATAAGCTTTAGTGGGACAGTACCACCTATCACAGGGATATTTTTGTCTTTTTTTTATCTCCGAGACAACATAACAAATATTAGATAATGACACAACAAACCCCTATTGAGCCCCTTCAAAGAGATTGTGACGGCTACCACTATAGCGTAATATTTACTATAGGTTGCATGTTTAATTATGATAATAAGCCTTCGTGGGGCAGTACCACAGGACACAATATTTTTTTATATTTTTCTATCTCCGGAGCAAAATAAAAAAATTGTATAATCATTAACCGACCCCTCTGGAGCCCCTTTATGGGAATTGTGACACTTACCCCTACAGTCCATTATTTGCAGTGGATACCAGCGATGATAAAACCATTGAGCTCTATTGGGGCAGTACCACCTATCACAGGGATACTTTTGGTTATTAATGGCCGAGGCACCATTACAAATACTAGATAATGACACAACAGACCCCTTTTGAGCCCCTTCATCGGGATTGTGACGCCTATCACTATAGCCTAATATTTACTATAGGTTGCATGTTAAATTATGATAATGAGCTTTAGTGGGGCAGTACCACAGGAAACAAGACTTTTTTATGTTTTCCTATCCACGAGGAAAAATAAAAAAAATCTTCCTAATTATAGACCGACCCCTCTGGAGCCCCTTTATGCTGATTGTTACACGTACCGCTATGGTCCATTATTTGCAGTGGACATAAAGGACGATAAAACCAATAAGCTTTAGTGGGGCAGTACCACCTATCACAGGGATAGATTTGGTTTTTTATCTCCGGGACAACATAACAAATATTAGATAATGACACAACAAACCCCTATTGAGCCCCTTTAAAGGGATTGTGACGGCAACCACTATAGCGTAATATTTACTATACGTTGCATGCTTAATTATGATAATGAGCATTCGTGGTGCAGTACCACAGGACACAAGATTTTTTATGTTTTTCTATTCCCGGAGCAAAATAAAAAATCTGTATGATTATTAAGCGACCCCTCTGGAGCCCCTTTATGGGGATTGTGACACTTACCCCTACAGTCCATTATTTGTAGTGGATACCAGGGATGATAAAACCAATAAGCTCTATTGGGGCAGTACTACCTATCACAGGGATACTTTTGGTTTTTTATCTCCGAGGCAACATAACAAATATTAGATAATGAGACAACAGACCCCTATTGAGCCCCTTCAACGGGATTATGACGGCTATCACTATAGCCTAATATTTACTATAGGTTTCATGCTTAATTATGATAATGAGCATTAGTGGGGCAGTACCACAGGACACAAGATTTTGTTATGTTTTTCTATCCCCGGAGCAAAATTAAAAAAAAAAAAAAATGAATAATTATTAACCGACCCTTCTGGAGCACCTCCATCTGGATTGTGACACTTACCACTACAGTCCACTACTTGCAGTGGATACCAGGGATGATAAAACCAATAAGCTTTAGTGGGGCTATACCACCTATCACAGGGATAGTTTTGGTTACTAATGTCCGAGACAACATTACTAATACTAGATAATGACACAACAGACCCCTTTTGAGCCCCTTCATCGGGATTGTGACGCCTACCACTATAGCCAAATATTTACTATAGCTTGCATGGTTAATTATGATAATGAGCTTTAGTGGGGCACCACCACAGGACACAAGATTTTTTTATGTTTTCCTATCCCCGAGGAAAAATAAAAAATCTGAATAATTATTGACCGACCCCTCTGGAGCCCCCTTATGGGGATTGTGACATTTACCCCAATGGTCCTCTATCTGCAGTGGACATAATGGATGATATTACCAATAAGCTTTAGTGGGGCAGTACCACCTATCATAGGGATATTTTTCGTTTTTTATCTCTGAGACAACATAACAAATATTAGATAATGGACACAACAGACCACTATTGAGCCCCTTCAACGGGATTGTGACGGCTACCGCTATAGCCTAATATTTACTATAGGTTGCATGTTTAATTATGACAATGAGCTTTAATGGGGCAGTACCACAGTACACAGATTTTTTTTATGTTTTTCTATCCCCGGAGCAAAATATAAAATCTGTATTATTATTAAGCGACCCCTCTGGAGCCCCTCCATCTGGATTGTGACACTTACCCCTACATTCCACTATTTGCAGTGGATACCAGGGATGATAAAACCAATAAGCTTTAGTGGGGCAGTACCACCTATCACGGATATTTTTGGTTTTTTATCTCCGAGACAACATAACAAATATAAGATAATGACACAACAGACCCCTATTGAGCCCCTTTATCGGGATTGTGACGGCTACCACTATAGCCTAATATTTACTACAGGTTGCGTGTTTAAATTATGATAATGAGCCTAAGTGGGGCAGTACGCCAGGACACAAGATTTTTTTTTATGTTTTCCTATTCCCGGAGCAAAATAAAAAATCTGAATAATTATTGACCGACCCCTCTGGAGCCCCTTTATGGGGATTGTGACACTTACCCTTATGGTCCACTTTTTGCAGTGGACATAAATGATGATAAAACCTATAAGCTTTAGTGGGGCAGTACCACCAATCACGGATATTTTTGGTTTTTTATCTCCGAGACAACATAACAAATATTAGATAATGACACAAAAGACCCCTCTTGAGCCCCTTCATCGGGATTGTGACGGCTACCACTATAGCCTAATATTTACTATAGGTTACATGTTAAATTATGACAATGAGCATAAGTGGGGCAGTACCACAGGACACAAGATTTCTTTATGTTTTTCTATCCCCGGAGCAAAATAAAAAATCTGAATAATTATTAACCGACCCCTCTGGAGCCCCTTTATGGGGATTGTGACACTTACCCCTACATTCCACTTTTTGCAGTGGATACCAGGGATGATAAAACCAATAAGCTTTAGTGGGGCAGTACCACCTATCACAGGGATAGTTTGGTTATTCATGTCCGAGACAACATTACAAATACTAGATAATGACACAACAGACCTCTATTGAGCCCCTTCATCGGGATTGTGATGACTAGCACTATAGCCCAATATTTACTATAGGTTGCATGTTTAATAATGATGATAAGCTTTAGTGGGGCATCACCACAGGACACGGGATTTTTTTTTTTTTTTTTTTTTTTTTTTTTTTTGTTTTTCTATCCTCGAGGAAAAATAAAAAATCTGACTAATTATTGACCGACCCCTCTGGAGCCCCTCTACTGGGATTGTGACACAAACCCTTATAGCCAAGTAGTTGCAGTGGATATCGGGGATGTTAAAACCAATAAGCTTTAGTGGGGCAATACCACCTATCACAGGGATATATTTGGGTTTTTACCTTCGAGGCAACATTATCAATCTTAGATAATGACACAACAGACCCCTTTTGAGCCCCTTCATTGGGATTATGACGCCTACCACTATAGCCCAGTATAAAGTGTCTGTTGCATTGTTATTTATGATAAAAAGCTTTAGTGGGGCAGTACCACTGGACACGGGATTTTTTATGTTTTTCTATCCCTGAGGAAAAATAAAAAAAATCTGAATCATTATTGACCAACCCCTTTGGAGCCCCTTTATGGGGATTGTGACACTTACCCTTATAGTCCACTATTTGCAGTGGATATCAAGGATGATAAAACCAATAAGCTTTAGTGGGGCAGTACCACCTATGGCAGGGATATTTTTTATTTTTTACATCCGAGGCAATATTACAAATATTATATAATGACACAACAGACCCCTCTTAGGCCCCTTCACTGGGATTGTGACGTTTACTACTATAGCTCAATATTTACTGTAGGTTGCATAGTTAATTATCATAATAAGCTTTAGTGGGGCAGTACCACTGGACAAAGGATTTTTTGCTTTTCCATCCCTGAGGAAAAATAAAAAAAATCTGAATAATTATTGACCGACCCCTTTGGAGCCCCTTTATGGGGACTGTGACTCTAACCCCTATAGTCCACTATTTGCAGCGGATATCAGGGATGATAAAACCAATGAGCTTTAGTAGGGCAGTACCTCCTATTACAGGGATATTTTTGGGTTTTTACCTCCGAGGCAACATTACAAATATTAGATAATGACACAACAGACCCCTTTTGAGCCCCTTCATTTATAGCCCAATGTTTACTGTAGGTTGCATGATTTATTATAATAATAAGCGTTAGTGGGGCAGTACCACAGGACACGAGACTTTTTTTGTTTGTCTATCCCTGGGGGGAAAAAATCTGAAAAACTATTGACCGACCCCTCTGGAGCCCCATTTATGGGGATTGTGACACCTACCTCTATAGCCCACTATTTACAGCGGATATAAGGGATAATACAAACAATAAGCTTTAGTGGGGGAGTACAACCTATCACAGGGATATTTTTTTTAATTTTTTACTCCGAGGCAACATGAATGATATGAGATAACGACACAACAAACCCCTCTTTAGCCCCTTGATTGGGATTGTGACACCTACCACTATAGCCCAATATTTATTATAGGTGGCATGGTTAGTTATGATTATAAGCTTTAGTAGGGCAGTACCACAGGACATAGGATTTTTTTTTTTTTTTTTTTTTGATTTTCTATCCCTGAGGAAAAATAGAAAATCTGAATAATCATTGACCTACCTCACTGGAGCCCCTTTATGGGGATTGTGACACCTACTCCTATAGCCCACGTTTTACAATGGATATCAGGGATGATAAAACCAGTAAGCTTTAGTGGGGCACTACCACCGATCAGAAGAATTTTTTTTTTTCAACCTTTGCGGCAACATGCCAAATATTGGATAATGACACAACAAACCCCTCTTGAGCCCCTTCATCGGAATTGTGACGCCTACCACTATAGCCCAATATTTACTGTGGGTTGCATGGTTAATAATAATAATAAGCTTTAGTGGGGCAGTACCACAGGACACAGAAATATTTTTGTTTTTCTATCCCTGAGTAAAAATAAAAATTATGAAATAATCACTGATCGACCCCGCTTTAGCCCCTTCATTGGGATTGTGACACCTACCCCTATAGCCTACCATTTGGATTTCATGGATGATAAAACAATAAGTTTGAATGGGGCATTACCACTTAGTAGGTAGGTAGGTAGGTACTTTGGCAGGTAGGTAAGTAGTTCAGTAGGTACTTCAGTATGTAGGTCGGTTGATTGGTCAATTGGTTGGTCTATCAGTTTGTAGGTTGGTCGGTAGATGGGAAGTAAGGGATGTAGCTCTGTAGGTAGGTTGGTTATTAGGTAGGAAGGTAGGTAGGTCATTTTGTCCATTGATTGGCAGCTTAGTCGGACCTGTCAGTCAGTCGGTCGGTTCGGAAGGTCAGTTGGTCAGGTCCGAAGGTCAGTCATTCTGTCAGAAGGTAGTAAGGTAACTCAGTAGGTTTATATATAGGTCATTTGAGGGGTAGGTCTGGTAGTATGTTGGTCTGTCAGTAGATAGTTCAGACGATTGGCTGGTTGTTTGGTCATAAGATAGGTAGGTAGGTTGGTTGGTAGGCCATCAGAAAATTTGTAGGTAGGTTGGTCGTTTGGTCAATTGATCCATAGCTTGGCTTGTCTTCATATAGTACGTAATATGTTTTTCCCTCTTTGTGCAATTTTTGTCGAGTCTGCTTGCGATAAGCGAGACATAGTTGCAACAATTTGGGTTTGGTGTATGTACGTTTGTGCGTCTGTGCTTTAGTCCAAGGTCCAACGTCAAGGTCACACTTGATAGTCAAATGATAAAATTGTCAAGCATAGAGCTTGTCCGAGCTACAACTTCTACATTTATCAATAGATTTTAAAATAATTTGGCAAAGTTGTTCTCCTGTACCAGTAGACATGCCATTTAAAACATTTATTAAGATAGGTCTGAAGATCTGTCATACATAGAGCTTGTCCGAACTACACCTTCTACATTTATCAATGAATTTGAAAAAAAAAAAAAAAAATTAGGCAGGCAGGCAGACAGGCGGATGGATGGGTAGGTGGGTAGGTAGGTAGGTAGGTAGGTCGGTCGGTCAGTCAGTCGTGCCGGTCAGACGGTAGATAAGTAGGTCAGTAGGTGGGTTGGTAGCTAGATTGGTAGGTAGGTAGGTAGGTCGATAGTAGGTTAGTAGGTATGTTTGTAGATAGGTCAATAGGTAGGTAGGTTGGTTGGTAGTAGGTAGGTAGGTAGGTCGGTTGGTCGGTCGGTCAGTCGGTAAGGTCGTTCTGTCAGTATGGAGGAAGGTATGTAGGCTGGTATGTAGGTAAGTTGGTAGGTAGGTTAGATAGTTGGAAGATCAGTGAGTAGGCAGGAAGTAGATATGCTGGTAGGTAGGTAAGTAAGTAGGTAGGTAGAAAGGTGGGTGGGTAGGTAGTTTGGTCATTCAGTAGGTCCGTTTGTCGGTCAGTCATTTGGTCAGTTGGCATGGAGGCAGGTATGTAGACCTGTAGGTCAGTTAATCAATAAATCTAAGTAGGAGAATGGTAGACCTGTAGGTATTTGGGTCGGTAGGTGGTTGGTTGGTAGGTTGGTTGAAGGTAGGTAGGTAAGTGGGTAGGTCATTCTTTGGATCGGTAGATTGGTCGGCTGGGTTAATGGGTGGCGTTGGAAGGTAGGTCCATCAGTCAGGTTTGAAGGTTAATGGAGCAATGAATCTAGTCACAGGATAATTATTATTATTATTATTATTAATATATCTGAGGTGCTACGTTAATCTTCAAGTAGCAAATAGACATTTACCAACCCCTCTTGAGCCTCCTATTGCAATATAACAATAAGCAGATTCACAATGAACTGACCAAGGCTTCCTGGGGATTGTGACACCTACTCTTGTAACACAGTTTGTAAAGTAGGCATCCTGTATGACTGTGGTAATATCCTTTGATGGGGCAGTACCTGCAATCATAGGTTTTTTTTTTTTTTTTTTAATTATTCTTTCCGCGGTGCAAAATTAACGAAACGATACTCAGCCAACCCTTCTGATGCCTCTTTATGAAGATCCTGACATTAAACCTTTAATCGAAAATCGTCTTTTACTTCCCCTGAAAATGACGTCATAACAACGTCACGCGTTCCGAAAGTAGAGAAAAAAATGTAGGACTTTACCGCTACAAGTGTGTTTTCAGAGGTACATGTTTCATATTTTTTCTCTGTAGCTTTAAATTCACCAAAATTTGATATGTACACTTGGCATAAATGGCAACAAAATAACCTTTTTACCGGTATTCTAATCTCTGTTCCCGCTGTCCGATCTTTAGACTGAACAGATCTAGATCTTATTAATTTCATCAATCATTCTGTTCAATAAACAAGTTTGCTTGCAGCGTGGTCGTAAAGAACTAGGCAAATTATAGGCAAATTTATTCATTATACCATACTTACCCTCTCAAAATGGTGCTCGAAATCGCCTTTTGACGATTTTATTAAGTTTCGAACTGAATGTGTGCCGAATAGTCCAGTTATAGTCAATACAGAGTTACCGTTATTGTTCTTATTGGGAGAAGCTTATTGGGAGAACGCTTGATTTCGGTTCGAGGGCAGTACTCACAGTCGTCGTCCACAGTTCTCGTACAGGTCTAATGGGAGAACGCTTGATTTTATCCCGTCCTTGCCTCGTCTATTTATGATTTGTTGATATTGATCATAAATAGGCAATAGGCTACAATTATACTTTTCCGAGAAGATGAGTATGATTTTGCAATTGTTTGAAGAACATTTGGTGTCAATGACTACCCTTTTTGAAACATGGTCTATGTATAGTGAATTTCACTCTAGTTTTAAAGGTCCAAAAGGTTACCAGCATTTTCTCCTTTTCTCACAATGTTTTTAAAAGCGTTCTTCCATTTGGGTTGTCCAAACTACCGATTGTGTAGTATTCAACAATTAAGCTGCTGAATAAATGAAACGCAAATTTCTACTCAACACTTAAAGCCAAAACATTGCGGTTTCAAAGTTGATTTCACCGGAATGAAAATACCGTATCGGACAGTGTAGATCAAAGATCAGACTGCACATTCTGTGCAGTCTGATCTTGATCTACACGGTCCGCAAAAGGTCAGTGGGTCGCGATTAGTAGCTTAAGGGTTGAAATTTTCACGTTTTGCGCCAAATCTCCTCCTTTCCGCTACGCTGCTGCGAAATTTTAGTTTGTCTCAAAGGATAGTTCTCCACAGATCTACACGTGTTACCTTACTCATAATTACGATAATGTCGGATCAGGAAATTGTTGCCACAAAAAGGTAAGGATACACGTTCTCTTAAACTAAATTTACAAATGTATTTATAAATATGTACGGAAATATTATTGCCATCGACAATGATACTTAGTATTTATTACTGGCAGTAATAGTCACGAAATCTCATACAAATGCAAAGGATAGTTACAACGCTACCGATCAATTTAATGTATGGCACCAGAGCTGATCATTTTATTATTTTCTATATCACAAAATTAAACAAAATGGGGGTTTTTTTGCCTTGTTATTTGTCTAAGTATCGAACATTTAATGTTTTTTTTTGTTTACGTGTAACGTCTAAACGGGTCCCGTTTAGAACTAGTCCTATGTAGGATACCCGATCTCTCAAAAACCTGTACAGTAACAAAAAAAGGACTTCAAATACCTTTAGGTCCATGTTTATCGGTAGATATTCAGCCGCTCTATTTGCCAGATTCATTCAGAATTCAATCAAAACACTTTCATGACGGATTGCAGACGGTGTCGCCGCGTGCTTTTTATGATTCAGAACTAGAATCGTTAATGAATTTAATTAAATTAATCTTTTTCAACTATCTAATGACACTTTGCCGAACAAAATTTCGTTTAGGAAAAGACATAATATGAGTCTGTAAACTGCATTTGGGTTTTCATTCGGAACTTCTGTATTTACGAATTTCAAGGCAATTCATAACAAAACAGAGTTGTAGAGGATCGGAAAGAATTTAGCTCACAAGGAGGCAAGTTTTGTACAAACAACTTTTATAAATCAGGAAATTAGGTGTTAATCTTACTTCTAGTGTGTATTTTATTCAGTAAATTCAATTAAAAATATCCAGCTTTGTTGTTCAGCGACAAAATTCGGTGTCGGAGTTTGCAAAAGGAAACTATGAAGGAACCGATAAGACCCGGCGTACACGGTGAATGTTAAAATGAAAAGTAACTTACGTTGGGCCTATAATTAGGGCTAAAAACTACCCTCCCTACCAGGGACTGCACCATGGGACCCAAGTCTTGTACTTCTGTACTGCTCCTTTGTCCAGTGTCGTTGGTAATATAACTAACTGTTACACGGATTTTTTTTTTTTACAATCTACTTGACACCCAGATTATGTTATATAAATATACAGTCTAGATCACACATCTTTTCTCTTTACGCGGGTTGTCTGAGAAATGTAGACTTTTTCCCGTAAGTCGATTACCTTTGAACAGTTTGAAACCAGAATCCGGCGACGTAGTTTTGGATGTATTTTTGATTAACCCTTTACCACACGCGAAAATGTAGACTTGTCCAAATTGAAAGAATTTGCAGATGACAAACTAAGCGTTGCTCAAATTCTGAAAGTTGCCTTTGATAGGGCAGAAAACATTATGGGAAAAGGAGAAAATGCTGGTTACTAGCATTTTCTCCTTTTCCCATAGTTTTTTCAAAAGGCTTCTTTCTCAGAGGTGTTAAAACTTGAAAATTGTGTGGTAAAGGATCAATGCAACAAATTTCAGCGAAATACAATGTCCGAGTAAAACGTTACAAAGGATTAAAAACACTTCTAACTTCCACCTGGCGCATGACCTAAGGTCACTTTGACGTCACCAGGGTGAATACATTTCCTATGACAGGCAATTCATATGTTGTACGTGTCAATATAATTATCACATGTTTATGTCGATAAACGACATACCCTATTATCGAAGGAAGGCACAACCTGTAGTGTTTCCGTCATGACATCTTGCACAACGTCACAATATCCGGCCCCGTAGGTGCGACTTAATTTTCGGAAACAGGCGGAAATGAGCAGGGGCTGACACAGTTAACAAGTTCTGGTACAGTTCACAGGCTTTGGTAGGGGAAACGATCTCAGTTTTGTGAAAATACCACATTTCATTTATTTACCTTAATATAGTATGACGAATGAACTGACCGTCCTTCTGGTAGTGTGTGCACTTGCAACAAGCCTCGGTGTGTTAGAAAAAAACACAAACATATAAGCCTTGCTCTGACAAAGAGGGGTTAACTCTTTCGGCGCCAAATAAACTAATTCGGCCTTTTTTGATGGCTGTAAATACAATCCACTGAGTCTCCGGAAGATTTTTATCATATAGGCTTGACAAAACAAGCGGAGGGCATAGATCAAAGATCAGACTGCACGTTCTGTGCAGTCTGATCTTGATCTATGCCCTCCGCAAAAGTCCCTGTTTTCGCCTATGGCGCTGGAAGGGTTAATGCATCTCCGTGATGCATGATACCAAGCAAATCATCACATGATCATGGATCCATAAACATGATGTATTAAACTGGTCCTTAGACACACATAAAATTGACCAATAGCAAAATGTTTCGGCCCAGATGAGCCTGTCCGGAATCTGCATGAAACTAATGATAAATAGTCGAGTTTGCGAAAAATCTACAGAACTGATACAACCCTCGAGTCGTAAATTAGCTTTTAACTAAAAGCCATTAAGGTAGATAATTAGGTTCTAACAGTTCAATTATTTTGATAGAGTTATCTCCCTTATCAACTCGTGTTTCCTACACGGTTAGAAATAGCTCTTGCGGGTCGAATGTATCTTAACCGTTTACCACACAGTCTCGACTTTTACCGACCCTGAGGAAAAACGTTTTAAAAACAATGTGAGAAAAGGAGAAAATGCTGGTAACCAGCATATTGTTCTTTTCTCACAATGTTTTCTACCCAATCAAGGACTCATTTCGTCATTTGGGCCACCTTTAATTTGTCGTCTGCAAATGCTTTCAATTTCGACAGGTCTACAATTTTGTCGTATGGTAAAGAGATAAGAATGATACAAAGCCTGGTCCAAATATAAAGCATTTGCAGACGACATGTCAAATGTCATTCATGATACAAAAATATCCTTTCAAAGGGTAGCTAAAAAAATTGTGGGAAAAGGAGAAAATGCTGGTTACCAGCATTTTTCTTCTTTTCCCATAATGTTTTCAAAAGTACTTCCTTGGGGCCTTTAAAAGTCAGGATTGTTTGGTAAAGGGTTAACATATGGCCCGCAACATGCAAAATGAAACCTTCGAATATTTGCGTAAAGTGTCGTCCCGGATTAGCCTGCGCAGTCCGCGCAGGCTAATCCGAGACGGCACTTTACGACGACATAAGATTTTTTTCATACAGTAGGCTTTCGTGAAGCAGAAAATCGAAAAAAAAAACCGGAAATTGTCGTCTCGGATTTGTCACAGACTGCATAGGCTGATCTGGGACGACACACTTTTACGCATATGTCCGAGGGCCCTTTTCGTGTGTTGCACGCCATATGTCAAAACAAATGGAGAAATTACTAATTTGAGTAGTTTTTTCTATATTCTCCACAATGTTTTTAAAAGATGAATGTGGCAAATCAGTCAGCATTCCTCTTCATACGGGAAAGGGGTTCTCCGCGAGAAAGGTTTACCTTGACTGTATGGTGTTTAACCCTTTATCAGATGACAAAATTTTGGACTTGACCAAATTGAAAGCACTTGCAGACGACAAATTAAATGTATCTCAAGTGATTATTTCTGTCCTTGATAGGATAGGAAACATTGTGGGAAAATGAGAAAATGCTGGTTACCAGCATTTTCTCCTTTTCTCACTATGTTTTTCAAAGGCTTTTTTCCACAGGGTCGTTAAAAGGCGGCATTGTGCGGTGAAGGATTGACGTCGTTTTCAACATTATTTCAGTTATTTTGACGGCGCTTTCCTAGAACTTCTGTTACCACTACTTTGCACAATATTCTTCCGAAGCCACTGGCTACTTTTCCACGTAACCATTGTCTAAATAATGATCAGCGGTGAGAGGGAAATGAATACTGTCGCAATGACTATCATTAAACCTTTGAAAAGAAGTTGACCGGGCTGGTGATTTAAAACGGCGACTCCTTTTTCTCAAGCCTTGTACACTTCCGGCTGCGCTGCCGGGGCTCGGCGAAAAGGTTACGTAGGAAAAGCGCTAATTACTTCCCATTATCATATTGACATGTACATTGCGTGCTAATAGTATCTGGGATAGTCTGTGCAGCTTCCAAGCCATCGCAACGACTTGTGACTTGATTTTTTAAGGCCCAGTAGCTGCCAAAAGTAAACACTGGGTGTTAAAATGCATTTAAATATAAATCATACCATTTTATAATATGAAAACTATTGTGAAGTTGACAGTCTGCTTTTATACGATCGGTGCAAGTGTTGGTCGCGGCAGAAACTTGGATTTTAAATCTAGGTCAAAAGTTGCCAGGTCGCCTTATCTTTGTTTACTTATTACTCGATTTGAACATGTCATCTTCACTAAAATATACATACAATACGAGGGGTGAATGCGAAACTATTCCATCTGCATTTTGAAAAATATTACAGGAGAGGGGGAAAAAAACCCAATTCCATGAAAAGCGTTGTTAGATCGTCTTGTTTAATTATGTTGTGCTGAATTCATGCTCTCAGCTCAACACAACATATCTGAACAAGATGATCTAACTATTCTTTTCACAGAAATGAGAAGCGTTTTTCCCTCTCCAGTAAAATTGTTCGACACGCAGATGGAATAGTTTCGTATTCACCCCTCAAATATATAAATATACAAAAATATACAAAATGTACATACCTTTAAATAGTAGGATTTAAATTTAAATGAGCCATGCTCTGTGAAAAGGGGGCTTAATGCATTTCCGTGGTGCATCATACCAAGCAAGACATCATGTAATCAGAGATCCATAAAATTCATTATGTCTAACAACCGGCTGAATCATAAGGTAGACTGGTCCTTGAATTTACATAAAATTGACCGATGGCGAAAAGTTTCGGCCCAGGTCAGCCTGCGCGGACTGCGCAGGCTGACCTGGGTCGATACGTTTCGCAGATGCATTAAGCCCCCTTTTCACAGAGCACGGCTCAAATGTATTTTTAACATGTTTTGCTTTTGGGTGCTACTTGGCTTTTAACAATTTTCGCTGTTTACATTTTAGCAGATGAATAAAATGTAGACTGTTCTAATTTCGAAGCTCTTGCAGACGACAAATTGAATGTGGCTCAAATTATGACTCTGTTCTGTGAGAGGGAAGAAAACATTATGGGAAAAAGAGAAAATGCTAGTTACCATGACTCATACTACATGTATATTGAGCCATGCTCTGGCAAAAGGGGGTTTAATGCATCTCCGTGATGCCTTATACCAAGCAAGTCTTCACATACATAATTTTAGATCCATATTAACAAGCCTGTCTAACAACCGACTCTATCATAAGGTAGACTGGTCCTAGGACTTACAGGAAATGGACCAATAGCGAAAAGTTTCGGCCCAGGCCAGCCTGCGCGGACTGCGCAGGCTGACCTGGGTCGATACTTTTCGCAGGTGCATTAAGCCCCCTTTCCACAGAGCACGGCTTATTTCCACTGTCCAGATCTTGATTGATAAATCGATTAATGTATTGCTTATTCATTGGTAGTTGACTGTTTGGTGTTTTACGACACTTTCGACAGTATTTCATTTATATCACGGCGGTAGCTCACTTATTAATGTTTGCGTTGAGTTTCAGTAGTAAAAGGCTAGTGGTCTGAAGTGTCCAGCCCCCCCCCCCCCAAAAAAAAACACTCCCACGAAAAACCCGGTGCTTCGAGTGATGATCACGCCCAGCCCCTCCAGTTTACGAATTCCAACACCCTACCCATAAGCCGTGCAAGACCCCTTTTCTAGATTTCAGGGTTGAGATGTATATGATCGGTGCTCTGGCAAAAGGGGGGTTAATGGATATCCGTGATGCATTTTTCCAAGTAAGCAATCGTTTTCGGATTCATAGTATCGGTTTTGTCTAACAACCGAATTAATCATGTGGTACACTGGCCCTTTGGCATGCAGAAAATTGACAAATAAAAAAAAAAGATATCAACCCAGGTCAGCCTGCGCGGACTGCGCAGGCTAACCTGGGTCGATACCTTTTTGCAAATGCAGCAAACCTCCATTTCAGGAAGCATGGATAATATCTGTTGAAAAATGAAACATCGATTCCGCTTTGTTGATAAGAACAGAATTTTTTTGTGTGTGTGAATTAACAAAAATAATATATTAACAGGAAAAACGTGATTTTTCGCCATTGGCCCGAATCAGTTTGATTTTACAAAAAGCGGGAATTTTGGATATTAAATTCCTCCTTGGTCAAACCATTACCAGACAATCTCGTGTTAACAAACCTCAGGTAAAAGACTTTTGGAAAAAATGCGGGAAAAGGAGGAGAAAATGCTGGTAACCAGCATTTTCTCATTTTCCACAATTTATTTTTATGCTACTCAAGACAACCCCTATCATTTGAGCCACATTTGATTTGTCTTCTGTAAAGGCTTTCAATTCGGATAAGTGTAAATTTTTTTCGCGTTGTAAATCTTTATCTCGCTAGTTATGCTGTTTTTTTTTTTCATGTGCCCGTCATCCGAATGCGTTATCCGTTTGCATCATTGCGATTGCCGCACGCAAGTTCGGATCATGTTATTTTCAATATGAATTTTTCCATGTATCCGACTGCGTTGTCCGTCAATGCGACGGTCCGATTGCGACAACCAAGCCCCCGTAGCTCAGTCGGTAGCGTACAGGACTTGGGAACAGGAGGTCGCTGGTTCGATCCCCGGCTTGGCCAATTTCTTTCCGAGGATTGATGATGGTCATCGCGACAGGATTCATTCCTCTCTCACCGCTGACCATTGTTTCGACGATGGTTATGTGGGAAAGCAGCCAGCGGGTTGGAAAGAATATCTTGCGGAGTACTGGTAAAAAGGAACTTCAGGAAAGCATGGATAGATGCGCTGGCTGCCGTGATATACCTGAAATGATGTTGAAAACGGCGTTAAACACCATACAATACAATCAACCGATTACGACAAAAAAGTTCGCCACAGGCAGCGTTCTTTTTCATCGCAACGGACGCAAATGGATAAGGCAGTCGGATGACGGATACATGAAAAACCAGCCTTACTCAACACCTGAAACATACTGTGGAGCAGACAACTTTGAAAATATCCCTGTAAAATACAAGTATCTGACATGAAATAAGGTTTGTTACATGGATACATGTGAAAACATTGTAGCAAAGGAAAAATTGCTCGTTACGAGCAATTTTTCCTTTGCTACAATGTTTTCACAAACGGTCTGCTGCAAGTCAACAGGGTCTTCTGTTAGAGCATCTTAGATGCTGAGGTCAGATTTCTGCGGCAAAAGTGTTATAAAAAAAGGAGTATACTCGTATAAATCATTATGAATTCGATATTTCTCCTCGAAAACCTATGTTGTGGGTACTTTCTAAAATTGTTTCGATTAAAGATAGGTTCAAAACCTTTCTTATGACAAAAAAAGTTTCTGATTTCTTATAACGCGTTATTTATATGCGGTTTTTGTGGCATTTGTCGAAGACAATGCCACTATGAGTTCAATACGGTGTTTTGAAAATCATGTATCGTAGTTTGTGCAAAACCGAAGGAAGTAAACCCAATTAATCGCCATTGTTTTGAGACATATAAGTGTTTCAATAGCACTCAGATATATTATTAACAACGGAGTATTAAAATAAACTAGAGTAGAGCATCGATTACGGGACTACTTCCTTTTTTTTACTAAAAATATCTATACACGCTATGGGCTTCCATGGGCGCAATGATACACACAACCTTTGTCTCCTGACTGTGTTCGTCCCAAAACCAGTTCGTCCCTGGGCTTGTTTGTCCGGGATTGTTCGTCCCACATTATTGTTTGTTTATTTTTCAAATTATTAATTCCACACTATGGCTCCCTTGACAAATGCCACACCAGTGCTTTCAACGCTTTGATTTTTTTTGTTGGCTCAGTTGTTTGCTTGTTTTTTACATTGTCTGCCAAGTTAAAGTGGGTTGAAACGCCAGTTACTTACACATGTTCAATTTCGAGCACCGTTTATCTTAATTCGATATTTTCCCTTCTCTTTTTTGTAAATGTTTTAGATTTATAATATGCCACCATTTATCTGCAGGTTTTCTGTTTAACGATGAAGTCACAATTTTTTTTTTTCCCCACCCAAACTTGATATGGGTTGCAACATCAATTACGTAACATTTTCTCAATTTCGAATACTGTATGTCTGAATTTGAAGTTTGTTTGATGTTAACCCTTAATCTGCTAAGCGCGACTTACCGACCTTTTGCGGACAGTGCAGATCAAGATCAGACTGCACGAAACGTGCAGTCTGATCTCTGATCTACACTGTCCGATTCGGTATTTTCTTTCCGGTGAAACCAACTTTAAATACGCAACATTTGGGTTTTTACTGTTGAGTAGAAATTTTCGTTATATTTATTCAGCAGCTTAAGGGTTAAACACCATTTTCAACATAATTTCGGTCATAGTACGGCGCCCAGTGCTACTATCCATGCGTTTCTAGAGTTTCTTTTAACGATATCTCGAACAACAAACACTCTTTCCATGCCTTTGGCTGCTTTCCCACATGTCACGTACGGTTTGTGACATACTCACTGTGCCATCTATAGAAAGAAATACATGTATTACGACATTATATCGGTAGATGGCGAAGTTAGTCACAAAAACGAACCATTACGTATAAATGTAATTATTCATCACCGAAACAATGTTCGATCGTGAAAGACGAATGAATCTTGTCGCAGTAACGAGCATCAACCCTCGGCAAGAGTTTGGTCTAACGGAGATTATTTTGGAATTATTGCAAGAACGAAGAAATAATACGTTGTTAAAGACATTCAAATAAAGCAAGACAGGGGATGTATTTGTTAGTCAGATTAACTCTTTACCAAACGACAACAATTTTGGACTCAAACAAATTGAAAGCATTTGCAGACAACAAATTAAATGTCGCTAAAATGATGATTTCTGTCTTTCATAGGATAAAAAGCATTGTAGGAAAAGTAGAAAATGATGGTTTTCAGCGTTTCCCAAGAGACGTTTTGTCTCAGCCAATTAGATTGCTAGTCTTCGAATTTAAAATATTGTTTTGAGTGATTTGTGATAAGGGTCCTTAAAATTGAAAACTGAAGATATACATGTAGATCTAGCAATATTGATCGCCGTTAACTACCGTTAGTAGGAGAGTATGTGCAAATAGAGCAAAATGAGAGGTGTGTGTTTAAAATATCATTATTTTTGATTGGTACTTTGATCCTTGTGAAGCTTTTCAGTACGAACTATAGTAGTCTGGATTACCTGCCCCTAACACTATGTTATCGGATACTCTTGAAGTACGGCAGGGTACCAGACTACAACTACAGTTACTTTTGTGTGTATATATACACACAACTAGCATTGTGTTTGTCACGTGTAGTTTAATTTCTTTTTTAATAATGAAACGTTTTTTTTTTTCCGGCAGACTAACCTCTTTTACCATAGATCTAACCCTTAGAATACCAAATAAATAAAATGTATACATTATTTTCGATATGTAGAAAGACGCAGGTTTGTTGCTTCCCAAAGCAAATTTCAATTTTTGAGTCACATTTATTCTGTTGTCTGCAAATGCTTTGAAATTGGGCAAGTCTAAAAATTTGTCGTTTGGTAATGAGTTAAGGCTCTTATCTAACTTAAATCCGCTAGCGCTCTCAGGTTCTGACTCAAATTGAGTTTGTTATCAAAACCGCGTTTTACTAACATTAACAGACCTAAGAAAGGCTCTCAAATCGTGAGCTGACACAACAAATCAGACTCAACTCGGCACAATAATGGACTAATGGTTTGTTTGTTTGTATTGGCGTAATGTATAACGCCATTTTAACAGCTCAGATCATATCATGGCAGTCAGTGACGCACCTATGTGTTTCCTGCCTTTCTAACACCAGTACTGACACAACTTTCTTTCAAAAGCCACAGGCTACTTTTCTCACATACATCAGCGGTTAGAGCCGAAAAATCGCCGGAAAGAAAGTTTCCCTCAACCGGGTATCGAATCTCCAACCACTAGGTCACGAGTCAGATACTCTAACCACTGAGCTACCCGAGCGGGCCGTAATGGACTAAAGTCCATATATGAGTTAAACCCGCTCATTTTGCTCAGTTGAGTCTGAAACGTTGTGTCAACACAGGATTTGGGAACGCAACTTAAGTATGTTCATGGTTGTGAAATTAGTTTTTGGACAACAAACTCAACTGAACGCAGAACCTGAGACCGTTAGTAGATTTGAGTAAAATAAGAGATTTAAGTTTTTTTGTGAAACCGGGCCAAAGCTTAACTTCGGATGGGTTTTGTCCTGTACCTTGCGCTTTCCCCCGTAACATAACTGTCTACTGTAGGCGTCAGCCGTCAGTGGCGACGATAAATAAACGAAAATTAACCACTCAAAGACCAGCAGACGTTTGTGCTGCCTGATATTTACATACACTGTCAGCATAAGTGTCCGAACAGTTAGAGGAGAGGGGCATTTTCCTATGAAAATCTAAAATAAATCAAAGGACTGATAGTCCTGAGAGTCGCCTGGATGGTGATGGTTGAGAAGTGTTCACCCTTTTTTGTTCAAATCCATTAAAAACATTCAAGATAGGAAATAACTTAACCTTAAGACAGTATTACATGCAAGCATATTTCTAAGTTGTCATCCTAAAATTACATACATTAATATTAAATTTACATGGAAACATGTGGTGAGAATAAAATTTAGGCACCAGGAAGAGCTTTAAAAAGTTCGAAGTCTCTTACCCCGGGTGACTTCATTTAAAAAATGGTTTTCAAAAGGTACAATCAATATAAAACAAGTCATTTCGTTGAAATAACATCCACCGCCGAAAAAATCTTGTTTTGATAATTATAAGAGGTATTGTGTTTTGCATGTATATGGTCTTTTTTTGTTACCGGTGAAAATATACATTAAGCCCCATTTTTCCATGACACGGCATTTCATTAAATAAAAACAAATACTGATTGCCTGTGACTTATGATAAATAATATAAATGTGAAGTGTCATAAAATGTTGTCCAGTAGTTAGAGATATTGGTCCATAATGGAAGTATACATCAAGCCCCATTTTCCATGATACCGCGTTTTATTAAATAAAAACAAATACTGATCGTCTGTGGCTTATGATAAACGATATAAATATGAAGTTTCATAAAATTGTGTCCAGTAGTTAAAGAGATATTGGTCCATAATGGAAATAAACATCAAGCCCCCTTTTTCCATGACATCGCATTAAGAACAAACACAAAATAAAACAAAACAAGCAGATCGGAAGACATCAAGCCTCCTTTTTCCATAACAAGACATTACATAAAAAGAAAGTGTATCTGCGGGCTATCATGAGGGGCATGTATGAAGTTTCATTAACTTTCGTTAACGTTTTTAGAATATATCTGTCTGGATGGACGGAAGATCGGACGGACAGACGGACAGACAACAGGAAAACTATATCCCCACCACCCACCTGAAATTCGGCAGGGCATAATAACTGTCGAAGTTCCATCAATATTTACAGTTCCTCCCCAGCTTAATAATGCCTGTAAAGATTGTGCACAAAAATTAGGCTTCTAGGTTGATAAAAGTGTTTTTCTAGCGCAGAATCTGAGTGGCTGAACTTACATTTACATGTATATCTTAATTCTTACACATATTGCTAAAACAAACATTCTGAATAATTTCAGTGGAATAGGGCATACATTTTCTCTCCAGATTTAGAACAAGTTGCTTTTGTATGACACAAATTTTCTAAAACTGGACCAAGTGGTTATACATACATCGGTTAACTTAACTAATTTTCCTTTCCAAATACAGGATGCTGGATATGAAATTAGGTATAATTGCTTATACTGTTTCAGGGGCGGTGATTCTGAAATGTTACTAATCAGTTCTGAAGCTTCTGTGAACTTTATAGAAACAGAGCAGAACCACTTGAACAATTATACAAGAGGACCATTTAGGCAACATTAGTATGGAATTCATTTGAACCTTATAGGATCTAGTGACATACGTTTAGACCAAAAATGCCCTTTTGCAACTCACCCATATCGAATCTAAGCAGTCTGACAAAGTTTCATGAATATTGGATCGAACATAAATAGATTCTAAAGCATTATTACGGGTTCGTCTGATTTGACCTAGTGACAACCTTTATCTTTTAACCCCTGGAGACCTATATTCAATTTTTTCAAAAATATTATTGAGACAGTCTGGAAATTTCATGGTCATTGGACTGAAATGTAGCCTCTGACGCAGTAATCTGCCTGTCCTTTGGAAATAATTTGTTTTTGTTGTTGTCCGGGTTCAAGTTTTGTCCACAATGGACTCTAAGAATGTGGTTATTACAGCTCAAGAAAAACAATATAACCAGATAGCATGATCATCAGCCTTTTAACTTTGTCTGCGTTTCATAACGTCCCAGGAATTTGCACTGCTTCCATACCAATTGAAAATTGTAGAGATCTACATGTTATATTGCTTTAGTGCAAACTAAATGTTCACGATTCGCTCTATTACCCTTTACAACAATCCTTTATGAGATAACAAACACACCACTACATGTATAGAACTTGTTTTTCGAGTGGGTTAACATTGACCTGTTCTATTATATTTGAATTATAGTGGAGTAAAAAGTCAGGTTCTCAGATTACTGGTTGTTAGAACTGCGTAGTTTCGAGGCGAATTCCCGTGTGAATTCAGATTTTGGCTCTTACGAAAGTACATTGCGTTCTAACACCCGCACTAATAAATTGTTGTTTCATAAATACTAGATCTAGGTTAATCGCACATTAAAAAAAAAACAGCAGACTTAGACAAATTCACCTCTTTAAAAACGAAAAACAACCAATTAAATATAGTAAACTTTAAAACACTCTCTGCATTCAATGGGTCGTTGAAGAACTAACTCCGTGTACGCTGAAAATAAAGGCCGATTCAGCGACTGATTCATAAATATGTAAATTCATAAAGAACTTCGTGGTGCAAATGACGTTAACCGTCACGTGATTACAAGATCTATATTTGTCGCAGAGCTACATTCCAGAAAGCACCTGCTAAGCGATGACTTGGTACAGCCTAGAACCGTGCGCATTACTTACGCTATGTACGATCTCTGGTGCACCTAGAATATGGGTGTGCAAAGTATTTAAAGTCTAGAATAAAAAGCTGTGAAGAAGCAAAGTGTAAGAATATGTAAGAAGGCAACGCAACCATTCCAAGTCGTCATAAATTTGTTAAAAAAAAATAGCCTACTGTTAGGAAAAATCTCCATTGAAGGCTTCCATGTTAACACGGTATCGCCTTTCTCTTTCCGATCATAGGTTGAGTGTTCAATTGAAATAATACTTACAATTAAGGACAGATTGTAAGATTTAGAGTGTAATTCTAATGGGTAATTATCAAACAATTTTCACCGAGAATTGTACACAATCAGAACCGTGCCGAAGAAAAGAAGCTTGTAGTCGAATAGTCGAACAGTATTTTTCAGCGTGTCCACAAACTTGTTTAGGTCACGAGGGCTATTTTAAGATATACACATAATGCGCTATTTGTAGAGATGATGTCTGTGTAAGCGATAGGCTATCGTGTACCCTTGCGGACGAGATGATTGTTTCGAAGGTTTGAACCGTTAAATAGCTCAGTCTTTATAGACATATTCATTATCACAGAGGCACAATTGTAAGTTATTTACAACAGAAAAATATAGGGTTGTTTACCGAATAATTAGAAAACTATGTTTTATCTCGTAAACCGGAACTTGAGACAGGAAGCAGTACAAGGCCGGAGGTATGCTTACGTCACCCCATAGATCAAGATGATAACAGTGAGAGCCTGGTTGCTACGCAACCAGGCGACTCAAAAACGACTATTTGACTGGAATTATATGCAGGGGCCGGGATATTAACCATTAGGCTGCTGAGTGCTACTCACTGACCTACTGCGGACAGTGTAGATCAAAGATCAGACTGCACAGAACGTGCAGTCTGATCTTTGATCTACACGGTCCGATAACGAGATACCCCCTCCCCCCCCCCCAAAAAAAAAGAAAAAAAAAAAAACTTTTAAATAGCAACATTGGGGTTTCAGGATTTTCCCTGGTTTTCCTATTTTGGGGTCATTGGACTCCCTTCAAATGAATAAAAAAAGGCAAACGTTTAAATTTTTGGGTTTACTTAGAAAATACGGGGGTCTAAATTTAAAGAAACAGGGGGCCAGGGAAAACACTGGGGTTTTTACAATCGGCTTGAAAGTTGCATTTCACTTATTATAGCAGAATAAGAGTTAACAATAGTCATAAAATATTTTGGCTCCCTCTGGTCCTTTTCCTCACAATCGTTTGAAGTAAGAGATGAAAAGTACTTGATCATTTGGGAAATACTCGAGCATGTTTTTTTTTTGTTTTGTTTTTCTTTTAAACGAAATGAGTCATGGTCTGGCAAAAGGAGGCTTCATGCGTCTCCGTGAAGCATGATACCAAGCTGGTCATCGCAGAATTAAAGAGCCATAAAATCTGTTTTTATATAACAACCGACTGAATCATAAAGTACTTGGTACTTTAGCGTGCAGAAAATTTACCCAATGCAAAACGTTTCGGCTCAGTCCGCGCAGGCTGACCTGAATCGATACATTTTGCAAATGCATTACAGCCCCTTTTCTTTCCAATTTATGATGAAGTCGAAATACTTTGTCGCGAAAGGTGAACTTGATAGTCACGAGCAGTTAATCGTTTTACGACAATGTTTTGTGACAATGTTTTGCGAAAATGTTTTGCGACAATGAGCGGTCGGTGAAAGCAGTTTTCTGTGTTGGGTTATGTGTTAATTCACCAGGGGAAAAAAAAGGTTAACGTGAATTTCGAGGGGAAATGTTATATTGCGATGTAGGATGGTCCATTAATGGCATTGATTCATCAAATATATGATAATAAACGAGCCATGCTCTGTGAAAGAGGGATTAATGGATCTGCGAAAAGTATCGACCCAGGTCAGCCTGCGCAGTCCGCGCAGGCTGACCTGGGCCGAAACTTTTCGCTATTGATCAATTTTCTGCTATGTCAAAGGACCAGTCTACCTTATGATACAGTCAGTTGTTCGACATACTGGATTTTCTGGATCCCTTATTACGTGATAACTCATTTGGTAGGATGCATTACGGAGATGCATTAAGCCCCCTTTTGCCAGAGCATGGCTCATATAATAATGCAATATAGAAATGTTCTGTTACGTTTTTATGGTGGCATATTTCTGCCACGAGATACGAGATAGCTATCATGGTAATTACAGAGAACCATCGCGATAAAACAAACTTTCCTGGAAATATTATCTAGATAACAAAAAGTTTCACGATAAAAATATCGCGATATTTCTAACTGTTATCACGATTTTTGACTAGCGAAGCTAGTCTATAGGCATCAAGATTGACCTAGATTCAAAACCCCACAGTTGCCACATACTGCCACACAGAAAATACTTCTTTCTGTTAGAAATCTTAACTCTGTTATACACGACAATTTAGACATAAACCACCAAATCTCTACCTCTCCAATTTGAACATGTCGTCTTACAAAGTAATCAACTGAACAAGATGTCAATTATAAGGTACAAGATCTTTGCTTATATGTAAATTGAGTGACCTATGCAAAGCAGGGAATCACTTATTCCTACACAACTGTAACATTATGAATGAATCTATTAATAGATACACCTAGGTAAACTTGTAGCAAATCCCAGCTATATCAACCCCAACTGGACAGGGAACCCTTGTCATTCCTTCAGTCATTCATTATTTAGATCATTGTGTACAGTTGAACTATTATGTTAAACTGTCATTCTATTAACCTTTTGCCAAACATTCCCAAGTTTTAACGATACTGGGGAAGGATCCCTTTGTAAACATTGTGGGAAAAGGAGAAAATGCTGGTAACCATCATTTTCTCCTTTTCCCACATTGTTTTCTGTCCTTCTGGAATCATGGTTCATCAGTTCAGCCACATTTAATTCATGGTCTGCAACAGCTTTGAATTTGGACTGATGTAAAATTTTTCGTTTTGTAAGGAGAATTAAATAGTTAACTACATCTTCTGCTATTAGATATTGACTTATTGACTGCATGGTGTTTAACGCCGTTTTCAACATTATTTCAGTGATATTGCGGCAGCCCAGAACACCGGTCCATGCTTTCCTCGAGTTTCTTTTACCAGCACTACTGCGACTCAATGACCTTTTGTGTGCAGTCTGATCTTGGATCTACATTGTCCGATAAGACGATAGATTTTCTCCAAAGTGTAACTGTGAAATAGCAATATTCAGGTGTTTACCATCAGCTTGAAAGTTTCATTTAACATTTTTAGCTCACCTGAACACAAAGTGCTCATGGTGAGCTATTGTGATCGTGCTGTGTCCGTCGTCCGTCGTGCGGTGTGCGTCGTGCGTCGTCCGTCGTCAACTTTTTACCTTGTGTACGCTCTAGAGGCCACATTTTCAGTCCAATCCTCATGAAACTTGGTCAGAATGTTTGTCTTCATAAAATCTCGGACGAGTTCGAAATTGGGTTATGTGGGGTCAAAAACTAAGTCACTAGGTCAAATCTTAGAAAAACCTTGTGTACGCTCTAGAGGCCACATTTTCAGTCCAATCCTCATGAAACTTGGTTAGAATGTTTGTCTTGATAATATATCTCGGACGAGTTCGAAATTGGGTCATGTGGGGTCAAAAACTAGGTCACTAGGTCAAATCTTAGAAAAACCTTGTGTACGCTCTAGAGGCCACATTTTCAGTCCAATCCTCATGAAACTTGGTCAGAATGTTTGTCTTGATAAAATCTCAGATGAGTTCGAAATTGGGTCATGTGGGATCAAAAACTAGGTCACTAGGTCAAATCTTAGAAAAACCTTGTGTACGCTCTAGAGGCCACATTTTGAGTCCAGTCCTCATGAAACTTGGTCAGAATGTTTGTCTTGATAACATTTCAGAAGAGTTCGAAATTGGGTCATATGGGGTCAAAAACTAGGTCACTAGGTCAAATCTTAGAAAGACCTTGTGTACGCTCTAGAGGCCACATTTCCAGTCCGATCCTCATGAAAGTTGGTCAGAATGTTTGTGTTGATAAATTCTCAGACGAGTTCGAAATTGGGTCATGTGGGGTCAAAAACTAGGTCACTAGGTCAAATCTTAGAAAAACCTTGTGTACGCTCTAGAGGCCACATTTTCAGTCAGATACTTGTGAAATGTGGTCCGAATGTTTGTCTTGATAAGGTCTCGGACAAGTTCGAAATTGGGTCATGTGGGGTCAAAAACTAGGTCACTAGGTCAAATCTTAGAAAAACCTTGTGTACGCTCTAGAGGCCATATTTTCAGCCCGATCCTCATGAAAGTTGGTCAGAATGTTTGTCTTGATAAAATCTCGGACAAGTTTGAAATTGGGTCTTGTGGGGTCAAAAACTAGGTCACTAGGTCAAATCTTAGATAAACCTTTTGTACACTATAGAGGCCACATTTTCAGTCCAATACTCTTGAAAAATGGTCAGAATGTTTGTCTTGATTATATCTTGAAATAGTACGAAAATGTGCCATGTTGGGTCAAAAACTAGGTCACCATGTCAAATCTAAGAAAAACGTTTTGTATGCTCTAGAGGCCATATTTTCTGTCCAGTACTCTTGAAAGTTGGTCAGAATGTTTGCCTTGATAATATCTCTGACTAGTTTGAAAATGGGTCATGTTGGGTGAAAAACTAGGTCACTAGGTCAAATCTTAGAAAAACCTTGTGTAAGCTTCAGAAGCCACATTTTCTGTCTAATACTCTTGAAAGTTGGTCAGAATGTTTGTCTTGATGATATCTCAGTTGAATTTGAAAATGGGTCATGTCGGGTCAAAAACTAGGTCACCTGGTCAAATCTTAGAAAAGCCATGTGTACACTGTTGTGGCCACATTTTTTGTTCAATACTCTTTTAAAATTGCTCAGAATGTTTGCCTTGGTAATATCTTGGATGAGTTTGAAAATGGGTCATGTTAGGTCAAAATCTAGGTCACTAGGTCAGATCTTAGAAAAACCTTGTGTACGCTGTAGAGGCCACATTTTCAGTCCAATACTCTTGAAATTTGTTAAGAATGTTTGTCCTGATGATATCTTGGACCAGTTTGAAAATGTGTCATGTTGGCTGAAAAACTAGGTCACTAGGTCAAATCTTAGAAAAACGTAGTGTACGAATGACTCTCAGAAAGAAGCCTTTTGAAAACACTGTTTGAAAATGAGAAAATGCTGGTATCCAGCATTTTTTCTCTTCTTCACAATGTTTTCTACCCCATTTGGGAGACCAATCCCACAGCTTGATCCACATATTATTTGTTTTATGCTGAAGGTTCAGATTGATGAGTTTAAAATTTTATTGTTTGGTAATACATATATCTCACAAGACGTTGGAAATTGGTTGTGCTTGGTCAAAAGGCTCAGGTGAGCGACTCCAGGGCCATCATGGCCCTCTTGTTTAGGTGGTTAAGGGTTAAACTTAAACTGGATTATAGTTAACCAATAGCACATACATGTATAGCCCCGGCAGTTCAGTCGGTAGCATACAGGACTTGAGAACAGGAGGTCGCTGGTTTGATCCTCAACAAATTTCTTTCCAAGGATTGAATGATAGTCATTGCGACAGGATTCATTTCTCGCTCACGTTTCGACGATGGTTATGTGGGAAAGGAGCCAGTGGCTTGGAAAGAATATTGTGCGGAGTACTGGTAAAAGAAACTCCAAGAAAGCATGGATATGTGCACTGGCCACCGCTACATAACTGAAACCATGTTAAAAACAGGGTTAATAAACACCATACAATCAATCAATCAATCAAACAATCAAATTCGCTTGTCTGTGAGTACTTTAAGTACTTTGATTTTTAGCTCACCTGAGCACAACGTGCTCAAGGGGAGCTTTTAGGATCACCCGGTGTCCGTCATCCGTCGTTCGTCGTGCGTCGTGCGTCTGTGCGTCGTGCGTCGTTCGTCGTGCGTCGTCAACAATTCTTTAAACATCATCTCCTCCTAAACCACTGGGCCAATTTGGAACAAACTTGGCAGGAATGTTCCTTGGGAGGTCCTCTTTAAAAAGTGTTCACAAAATTTGATTCCATCAAAAACTCTGGTTGCCATGGCAACGAAATGGAATTTTCTAAGAAATTCTTTAAAAATCTTCTCCTCTAAAACCGCTGGTCAGATTTTGAAATAATTTCACAGGAATGTTCCTTGGGTGATCCTTTTCAAAAACTGTTCGCGAAATTTTGATATGTGAAAAAACATGGCTCTGGTGAATGGGGGCGACTTGCACTATACAGATATGAAGAAATTCTTAAAAATTCTTCTTCTCCGAAACCGCTTGTCAGATTTTAAAATAATTTCACAGAGATGTTCCTTGGGTGACCCTTTTCAAAAACTGTTCGCGAAATTTTGATCCGTTAAGAAACATGGCTCTGGTGAATGGGGGCTACTTGCACTATACGGAAATGAAGAAATTCTTAAAAATTCTTCTTCTCCGAAACGGCTGGTCAGATTTTGAAATAATTTCACAGAAATGTTCCTTGGATGACCCTTTTCCAAAGTTGTTCGCGAAATTTTGATCCTTCAAGAAACATGGCTCTGGTGAATGGGGGCTACTTGCACTATACGACCATGAAGAAATTCTTAAAAATTCTTCTTCTCTGGAACCGCTGGTCAGATTTTGAAGTACTAGTAATTTCACAGAAATGTTCCTTGGGTGACCCTTTTCAAAAGTTGTTCGCGAAATTTTGATTTGTCGAAAAACATGGCTCTGGTGACTGGGGGCTACTTGCACTATACGGATATGAAGAAATTCTTAAAAATTCTTCTTCTCTGAAACAGCCGGTCAGATTTTGAAAAAATTCACAGAGATGTTCCTTGGGTGACTCTTTTCAAAAAGTGTTCGCGAAATTTTGATCCGTCAAGAAACATGGCTCTGGTGAATGGGGGCTACTTGCACTATACGGATATGAAGAAATTCTTAAAAATTTTTCTTCTCTGAAACGGCTGGTCAGATTCTGAAATAATTTCACAGAGATGTATCTTGGGTGACCCTTTTCAAAAAGTGTTCGCGAAACATGGCTCTGGTGAATGGGGGCTACTTGCACTATACGGATATGAAGAAATTCTTAAAAATTTTTCTTCTCTGAAACGGCTGGTCAGATTCTGAAATAATTTCACAGAGATGTATCTTGGGTGACCCTTTTCAAAAAGTGTTCGCGAAATTTTGATCCGTCAAGAAACATGGCTTTGGTGACTGGGGGCTACTTGCACTATACGGCCATGAAGAAATTCTTAAAAGTTCTTTTTCTCTGAAACCGCTGGTCAGATTTTGAAATAATTTCACAGAAATGTTCCTTTGGTGACCCTTTTCAAAAAGTGTTTGCAAAATTTTGATCTGTCAAGAAACATGTCTTTGGTGGTGGGGGCTATTTGCACCATAGGGACATGAAGAAGAATTTCTTAATTCTTCTTCTCTGGAATGGCTGGTCAGATTTTGAAATAATTTCACAGAAATGTTCCTTGGGTGACCTTTTTAAAAAATTGTTAGGGTAATTTTTATCAGTCGAAAAACAACAGCCAATTTTTGGCACCTGTATGTGGTTCTCTTTTTTGACTTACGTTTTTTAGCTCACTTGAGCACAAAGTGCTCATGGTGAACTATTGTGATCGTGCTGTGTCCGGCGTCCGTCGTGCGGTGTGCGTCGTCTGTCGTCAGCTTTTTACCTTGTGTACGCTCTAGAGGCCACATTTTCGGTCCGATCCTCATGAAACTTTGTCAGAATGTTTGTCTTGATAAAATCTAGGACGAGTTTGAAATTGGGTCATGTGGGGTCAAAAACTAGGTCACTAGGTCAAATCTTAGAAAAATCTTGTGTGCGCTCTAGAGTGACCCTGGAGTGAAATTTCGCCTATTGACTCACGTGAGCGGTCCAGGGCCATCATGGCCCTCTTGTTTAAGCTTGTGCCCACAACTGACATTCACGGTATCTAGGATCATCTTTGTCTCCTGTACAGTGAAAAACTTCAGAGTTCATCCAAATGGTGATTTTTCTATTTAAAGATACCGAGAAACGGGTAGAACTATGGCGATAATTTTACCTCGATGTCAGCTTCGTGCACAAATGAGAAATAATCAACATAAAATTTTCTAAATAACAAAGTTTATCGTGATATTTTTTTCAGAAAACTTTTCACTATCTAGATAAATTTCCAGGAAACTTCGAATTATCGTGAAAGTTTTCTAAAATTATCACGATAGCTATCTCTTATCTCGCGGCAGAAATGTGCCACCATACGTTTTTGCTGTTGAGTTTGTTTGTGTGGTATTTAACGCCGTCTTCACTATAAGTTCAGTTATCTTTCTGCGACCGGTGCACCTATCCATGCAGGTTTCCTATGGGATTCTTTTATCAGTACTTCGTTAAACTTCCTTCCCAAGCCGCTGGCTGCTTTCCCACATAAACATCGTTGAAACAACATCACCGATGATCGATGAATGAATTGTGTGGCAATAACTGTCATCAAACTTTGGAAAACAGTTCAGCGACCTGGGGACCGAATTAGTGACCCCCTTGACTCCAGGCCATATACCTTGCCGACTGGACTACTAGGTTTGGCCCTTTCTCTCTCTTCCCGAGGCATATACTTTCCTGAGAATGAAGCACCCAGCGTGACTAAATGTGGTTAGTGGGATGAGGGTGGTTCGATCCCAAACGGTACCGCTGGTTTTTATCGTGGGACTGGCCTTTGGCAAGGGAAAAGAGAGTCCAAGACCAGGGAGACAGAAGAATGTCATGAATGAACAACCTGTTGTCTTGGTGTAATTGTAGCAATGTAAACATTGCAGCGAAGAAGGCTTTTGCAAACCATGTCAGTCAGCATAGGTCTAAGACTGCACGTTCTGTGCAGTCCGATCTTGATCAACACTGTCCGCAAATGCGTCGATTAATTTTTACCAGTTTTGGGTTTAACCCTTTCCCACACAATCCTGACTTTTATTGAAAGCATTGTGGGAAAACGAGAAAATGCTGGTAACCAGCATTTTCTCATTTTACCACAATGTTTTCTAGTCTTTCAGACACAAATTTCATGATTTTAGTAATATTTAATTTGTCGTCTGCAAATGATTTGAATTTGGACCAGTCTAAGATTATGAGTTAAACCAGGGATCGTATATTACAATATGTAATATATATACGATCCCTGGTTAAACGATGGTTGGAGTAAATGTGTTAACAATTGCAGCCAGTAATATAGCCCCCAAATCCTACGATTTTTAAAGCTCTGTTTCCACTCGAAAAAAATATCACCATATCGGTCAGTGTTAATCTAAGATCAGACTGCACGTTCTGTGCAAACTGATCTTGATCTACGCAGTCAGCAATAGCGCATCGATTCAAACTTAGTAGCTGAATAGTTAACCCTTTAATACATAATCCCGATTATTATCGACCCTAAGGATGAAGCCTCTTGAAAACATTGTGGAAATAGGAGAAAATGCTGGTAACCAGCATTTTCTCCTTTTTCCACAATATTTTCAACCCTACCAGAGACAAATTTCATCATCTGAGCCACACTTTATTTGTCGTCTGCGACAACTTTGAATTCGGACGAGTCGTATGATAATGAGTTAAGGGTTTTAAAGTGAGTGTTTTGCAGTGTTGATTCCAATACTGTACTGCAGTATTATAGGAGAGATGGGCGGGGTGTCATGATTTTTGGAGTAAAACAGACAAATACGCGTGTAAGATGAGACTTGTCGGTTTGTGGGAGTTTGTCGGCTTGTTGATGGATACTTTTGGATTTTTTATTTGTTGTTTCAGACGAAAATTGGGCGTGGACGAGGAATTTGAGGAATCCAAGAGAGAAAAACATGACAAAGACTATTTCAAGTAAATGATTACTGAAAATTTTACTTCTTTTTTTTTTCATATTTATTTGTCCTACTCTCTCCCATCCTCATCTTCCTTTCTTTCTGTCTTTCTTCCTTCTTTCCTTCCTTCCTTCCTTCCTTCCTTCCTTTCTTTCTTTCTTTCTTTCTTTTTCCGAGCCCCAATAGTGCAGTCAGTAGCATACAGGACTTAAGACCAAGGGTCGTTGGTTCGAATCCCCAGCTTGACCAATTTCTTTCCGAGGATTAATGATGGTCATTGCGACAGGATTCATTCCTCTCTCACTGCTGATTATTGTTTCGATAATGGTTATGTAGGAAGGCAGCCAGTGCCTTGGGAAGAATATTGTGCCATGTATTGGTCAACAGAAACTCCAGGAAAGCATGGAAAGGTGCACTGGCAGCTGCTGTATAACTAAAATAACTTTGAAAACGGCCTTAAACACTATACAATCAATCAATTATTCCTTATTTCTTCTCTTATTTTCTTTTTTTTTTTTTTTTTTTTCTTCCTTCCTTCCTTCCTTCATAATCTTCATTATGATCATCTTTTCTTCTTTCTTTCCTATCGCACAATTCCGAGATAACCATCCCGAAGGATAAAACTATTGAAAACATTTTGGGAAAAGGAGAAAATGCTGGTAACCAGCATTTTCTCCTTTTCCCACAATGTTTTATGCTATTTCAGACACAGATTCCATTGTTTCAGCCACATTTTAATTGTCGTCTGCAAAAGCTTTCAGTTTAGACAAATGCAAAATTTTGTCGTTTGGTAAAAAGTTAAAAGGACAAAGGACGGTATTTAAGAATTCAAAATTTTGATACATCTTCAGTTTTCCGGCGGGAAAACTATGCGAAATATATTCACTTATGCATATATCTGGGCCCGTATTCACCAACTATTCTTAAGATCATTCTTTGTCTTATCCTCCAGATTTTTCTAAACCATTTGGTTTAGCCGATCAGAAGTTATGTTACATGCAAATTTAGAAAATCTTGGAGAATAAGACTAAAAATGTCCCTAAGAATGGTTGGTGAATACGGGCCGTGATGATATTCACTACAATACTTGTCTAGTGTCCTGTTAGATCAAAGGATTTGAGAAAAATTATTGATTTCCAAATGAGAATACATGTATCTGCAGGTAAAAATCTCATAATTACATTTGAGCCATGCTCTGTGAAAATGGGACTTAATGCATCTGCGAAAAGTATCGACCCAGGTCAGCCTGCGCAGTCCGCGCAGGCTGACCTGGGCCGAAACTTTTCGCTATTTGTCCGTTTCTGCATGTCCAAGGACCAGTTTACCTCATGTTTCAGTCGGTTGTTAAAAAAAAAAAAAAAATGGCTATCATGGATGCATAATTATTTGATGGCTTGCTTGATACAATAGGTATAGGAGATGCATTTAGCCCCCTTTTGCCAGAATGTGGCTCATTTCATTTTTGAACACCAATATGCTTATGAAAAAAAAAATCTGCATTTCATTTATGTATCAGTTATGCTCTGTGAAACAGTATATTAATGCATCTGCTAAAAATATCGACTCAGGCCAGTCTGCTCAGTCCGCAAGCTGACCTGGGTCGAAACGTTATGCTAATTGTAAAGTTTTTGCGTGTTCAAGGAACCAGTCTACCTCACGTTTCAGTTAGTTGTTAGACAAAATGGATTCGTGTGATGACTTAACTCTTTACCAAACGACAAATTTTGGACTTATCCAAATTGAAAGCATTTGCAGACGACAAAATAAGAGTGACTGGAAAACTGAAATTTGTTTTGGGAAGGGTAGAAAACATTGTTGGAAAAGGAGAAAATGCTGGTTACCAGCATTTTCTCCTTTTCCCACAATGTTTTAAAAAGGCTTCGTTCACAGGGTCGTTAAAAGTCGGGATTGTGTGGTAAAGGGTTAATTATGTAATGACCTACTTGGTAAAATGCATAACGGAGGTGCATTAACTCTGTACCAAACGACAAAAGTTTTAGACTCTGTCTTGGTAGAAAACATTGTGGAAAAAGGAAAAATGCTGGTTACCAGCATTTTTCCTTTTTCCACAATGTTTTCAAAAGGGTTTAACTCCCGTTTCCAAGAGCGCACCTTATGTGTGTTCGACCATTATTTTGCCACCTGAGAGAACAGATTTGCATTTAGATTCATGGTCAGATATCACCACCCCGACCTCTTGATTGAATGTTTTATATACATTTACGTTAACACTCTTGACTGTTCATCAAGCGTCGAAGTTTTAGACTTGTCCAAATTGAAAGTACTTGCAGACGGTAAGTTAGATACCACTCGAATAAGTCGAATAAATCCTCAGTATTTAAAATGGTTTACCATGACCCTTCCTTTTCCTACAATGTTTTTTGATGTCAAGTTTTGCGCTGTACTTATTTTAAGTACATGAAATCGGTACGTCGTATATTAGCCTACATGGAAAAGGGCAAATCTCTTATTCGCTGTATTTTCCGCACCGTTTTTTCATAACACTTTTGCCAAGCCCTGTAGTTCAGTCGGTAGCGTACAGGACTCGAGAACAGGAGATCGCTGGTTCGATCCCCGGCGTGGCCAATTTCTTTCTGAGGATTGATGATAGTCATTGCGACAAGATCCATTCCTCTCTCACCGCTGACCATTTTTTCGACGATGGTTATGTGGGAGAGCAGCCAGTGGATTGGAAAGAATATTGTGCGGAGTACTGGTAAAAAAGGACTCCAGGGAAGCATGGATAGGTGCAATGGCCGCCGCGATATAACTGAAATAATGTTGAAAAACGGCGTTAAACACTATACAATCAATCAATTCATAACACTTACAGATAAACCATGGTCTGGCAAAATGGGGTTTACTGTCTCTCCGTGATGTATTTTGCCAAGCAAGTCATCGCTTAATTACGGATCCATAAAAGCCATTGTGTCTAACAACTAGCTGACTGGTTCTTGGACATGAATATAGTTTACTAAAAGCAAAACAGTTTCAACACAGGTCAGCCTACGCGGATTGCACATCATGACCTGGATCAATACTTTTTACAGATTCATTAAACACCCTGTTCTCAGCACATGGCTCAAATATTTCCGTTTTCTTTCCTTCAATTGTTTCTCCTTTTTGTCTCATCAATGGTATGTCAAAGGATCAGTTTAAGTCTTTACCAGATGACAAAATTTTAGACGTGTCCAAATTGATCACATTTGCACACGCGAAATTAAATATGGCTCGAATGATGGGATCTATATTTTGGAGATGAAGAAAACATTGTGGGAAAAGGAGAAAATGCTGGTCGCCACCATTTTCTCCTTTTCATACAGTGTTTTCAAAAGCATTTTACCTTTGTAAAAATTTGTTTGGTAATGAATGAAGAACATTTAGATTACACCGATAGCGACTTATTTGTTACAAAACGTAAGTCAATTACTCTCGATGGTTGATTCCCGGAAATCTTAACCAGTACTTGCGCAGTGTTGTTGGTTTACTTCCGCTCATCACGGGATTCGAGCCCGGAACCTTTGATTTGAGGGGACAGACGCCCTACCTTTACACCACTTTCTCCCACTGTCAAAGGGTTGAACCCCTGGGACTAGCATATAATGAATTCATTTAACGGCGTTGTAAAACAGAGTTTGTGCATTTCTTCAGTAATTCAATTAGGCCGGTATTCCACCACCATTATCTTAGTCGAATAATAGATTCTTAGATGTTTAATTGATTAACTCTTATCCTGATAAATAGAAGAAACGAAACTTTCAGTTGATTGATTGATTGTACATATTAGAGCTTAACGCCGTTTTAATAGCTCAGGTCATATCACGGCGGTCAGTGCACCTACGCATGTGATTCCTGGCTTTCTCACGCAAGTACTGACACAACGTTCTTTCCAAGCCATTCACTGCTTTTCTCACATGCATCAGAGGTAAGAGGTGAAAAATCGCCGGAAAGAAAGTTTGCCTCAATCGGATGTCGAACCCGCAACCACCGGATCACCAGTCAGATACGCTAACCACCGAGCTACCCGGGCGGGCACGAAAATTTCCAAACCAATAGTATAACCGAAATTTTCCTATTTCAATGGTATTTTTGGAGGAAAGATATCTCCTTATCGGACAGTGTAGATCAAAGATCAGACTGCACGTTCTGTGCATTCTGATCTTGATTTATGCTGTCCGCAAAAGTTCAGTGAATCGCGCTTTGCAGCCCAAGGGTTAATTGTTAAAATGTTAACCCTTTACCAAACACCCTCTTGCTTTTCTGATCTCAAAGGATTGCCTTTTTGCTTTTTTGTTTGTTCCTATGGTGCTTAAAACCGTTTTAACAATATTTCAGTTATGTCTCGGCGGCCAGTGCACCTATCTATGCTTTCCTGAGGTTTATTTTACCTGAACTCCGCACAGTTTTCTTCTTAGGCCACTGGCTACTTTTCCATGTAACAATCGTCGAAACGATGTCCAGCGGTGAGAGAGGGATGAATCACCCCGCGATGAGTATCATCAATCCTCGAAAAGAAATTGGCCGAGCTGGACATTCGAACTACCGACTTCCAGGTATCAAGCCCTGTACGTTGTCGACTGAGCTACAGGGCAGGGCACCAAGCCAAAGAAGGAAGGCTTTCGAGAACATTGTTGGAAAAGTAGAAAATGCTAGTAACCAACATTTTCTTCTTTTCCAGCTATGTTTTCTACTCTTTCGAAAAACAAATGCCATCATCTTAGCCACACTTAATTTGTCGTCTGCAAAAGATTTTCGATATGGACGAGTCCTAAATTTTATCGTCTTAAAATCATACTCGTAGAGTTCTTATACTGATTTTAAAAAGACGTACACCGAAAATACCCGAACACAATCACACTTTTTGGTCCGTACTACGTTTAGTCCGTATAAAAGTCGCGGTTCCTTGCGCTCCTAACTACCGAGGTTTTACTGGTATATGGTATTTGTTTAACCCTTTACCACACAATTCCGAGTTTTATCGACCATACGAAATAGGACTTTAGAAAACATTGTGGGAAAAGGAGAAAATGCTAGTTATCAGATTCATTTCCTTTTCCCACAATATTTTCAACACTTTCGAAAACCAAATGCCATCGTGTTCAGCCACGCTTGATTTGTCGTCTACAAATACTTTCAATATCGACGAGTCCAAAATTTTGTCGTATAGAGATCTTGCTTTGATTTAAGAAACATGTCTGGTACTAAAGTTTATTTAACTCTTTACCAAACGACACAATTTTAGACTGGTCCAAATTGAAAGCTTTGCAGATGACAATTTCAGTGCGGCTCAAAACGTAAAATTTGATTTTGATGGGTAGAAAATATAGTGGGAAAAGGAGAAAATGCTGGTTACCAGCATTTTCTCCTTTTCCCACTATGTTTTCAAAGGCCTTCTGTGTTTGGGCAGTTAAAACTCGGGATTGTTTGGTAAAGAGTGCAGATATGTCTGCGTGGGCCTAATACTTACTTAATTTTATTATATATCCGTTTATTGCAGAAGTTACGCGGATATCTCCGTTCATGAAGAAATGTTGGGTGATACGGTGCGGACAAACGCTTATAGGTAAGTTGTTGGTACAATACAACGGCGATAGTTTGTTATTTTGTAAAGCTTAAACCAAATTGTTTTTCAGTAAAACTATATCAAATAAAACTCCAAGAAATAGAGGATCTTACATGAGTGTTTATGTATTATCATTTTTGTCAAACGAGTTGACTAAAATTATGTGACACGAGCCTTGGCGAGCGTCATATACATTTTAGTCAACGAGTTTGATAAAAAATTATAATACATAAACACGAATTTGAGATCCTATTTATCACACATAAAACGAATGACAGACAAAAAATATCCTGCATCACCACCTTTTGCCTATACACCATTCACGAGCCCATGTTTACAGTTTTAGTTCGGTTTCAAATGTGTACATACTTGAGTAGATAGCTATTTGACATTTACACCGAAAGTAAAATGAAACACTTTCTAGAGGGGGTAAGTCCACGTATTTGCGCAATTTTGTTGATTTAAAAAAAAAACTTTCGCCGCTTTTGTTTTTATTAAATATGAAAATCAAAAACTTTCCACGCGTATACGTCTTAGCAAACAACGACGTCATTTTTCCGCGAAACGACGTAGTAGAACAAATTCCGACACGTGCTGTGGCTGGTTTTTCCGGCTTCACGCGGCCATGACTAAAACCTGATCAGAACCGGGACCCAAAAACGATACTACATTAGTGTATTGAAAAAAAATAAAGTCATTGGTTTCATACACTGCCGGGGGAGGTTTTATGTGATAAAATCTTATAGACGATTAATTGCATTCCCAAATATACATACAAGCCATGCTGTATGAAAAGGGAGGGGGGGGGTTTAATGCAGCTGCGAAAAGTATCGATTCAGGTCAGCCTGTACACACTGCGCAAACTTTTCGCCGTTGGTCAATTTTCTGCATGTCCAAGAACAAATCTACCTCATGATTAAGTCGATTATCAAAAAAAGAGTGGCTTTTATGGTCCCATAATTATGTGATGGCTTGATTGGTATGATGCATCACGGAGATGCATTAAGCCCCCTTTTGCAAGAGTATGGGGCTCATATTTATACATTACTCCCGAAATTAATGGTACCCGTTCTTTCTTTTTTTTTATACAGGTGCCACACGATAGACGATTAAGTGTACAGTTCTAAAATTCCCATTTTTTTTGTTCTATGAACCGTTGTTTTGTGTGGAGGGTGGGGAATTCGTTGTTCCACGGAAACTTCGAGAAGTGCGGAGAATGTGTTGAATCTAAGATCAGACTGTATGTGCGTGTAAGCTTATCTGAATCAATACTTCATGTGCAAAGTAAAAGTTTACAAACGAAATAGAAGTGTCATACTTTATTTGCAAAGAAAAGGAGTATTGTCTATATTGCAGGCAAAATACGTTGGCATATAAATAGATAAATTTATTATTATTCATCGGTAATTGGGCGGAGAGAGAGAGAGGTCTTATTATTGTCCAATAGGTTAATAGAGAGAGAGAGAGAGAGAGAGAGAGAGAGAGAGAGGACATGCATAGTCTCGAATCAATCAAAACAAGAGTGAAGGTTAAAAATTGTAGCATTAGTTCTATCATTATATGGTCAATTTAGTGCAATTAGCAGAGTGGGAACTTGCTCTCAGAAAAAGAGTTGACCAGAGTACATTAACGCATAATTTATATGACCTTTTTTTTTTCCTTTTTCGTCTAGCAACATTCTACATCGGAAAACAATGTGACAAAAGGAGAAATTGCTCGTAACGAGCAATTTCTCCTTTTGTCACACTGTTTTCACATGTGTTCAGGTATCAAACCCTAATTTATCGCCATTTTTCATATTTTACAAGAATGATTACAGTGTTCTGTTGCAAATTTGTGGCGTGGTGTATTTAGTTACCTCAGGGTATGACTGCACTAAAAGGCAGAACTTATTTACATTTTCAGCGACATAGGCGAAAACAGGGGCTTTTGAGTACGCCATACTTCAAAGTCGAACTGCACAAAACATGCAGTCTGATCTTTGATCTGCACCGTCTATTTCCTAGTCAAGCCTATAAGATAAACACTTTCGGGATTTCAGTGGATTATATTTTCAGAGATCGACTTTTTATCCATGTAGTTGTGGCTGCAACAGATAATCCTTTACTAGAAAATTATCAGACTCGTCCAAATTGAAAGGACTTGCATATTTATGTATAACAAATTAAATGAGGTTAAAATAATGGATATAGAGGGTTTTTTTTCGGTGAAAGATCGAAATTTATTTCATGCTTTTGGGTAGTTTATTGAGAAATAATGGTGGATTGTGGTTTGATATTTCATGGTTATGACCAGTGAAAAATACCGATTTCATATTTTCTAGCTCTTCATTTGAAGGCGGAAACAGTAGTTTCCGCGCACTCGTTACCTAAGTAAATGGCGCGTTCCATTCAACCAGAGTTGCTATGTGAGGGGGGTACGCCACGGGGAATTACCGAAAACAATTGTACTAGATTCTGACGAATGTACCAACAAAAAGGGGGCCAGAAGCATGAAATAAATAGGGGATATTTGTTTTTATCGGTGAAAGATAGAAACCTAGTTCATCTGGTGAACATCATCGATAATGCGCCACTCGTGAAAATATTACCAATGATGGTCTCTCGATCGGAAATAAATTTCACCGATAAAAACAAATATCCTCTATTTATTTCACCGAGTGAAAATCATTGGTAACATTTTCACGAGTGGCACAGCAAATGAAGAGTTAGAAAATATGAAATCGGTATTTTTCACTGGTCGTAACCATGAAATATCAAACTATAATCCACCATTATTTCTCGATAAACTACCGAAAAGCATGAAATAAAGTAACATATTTAAGCCTTTTCAAAACAGTCCCGAGTTGTAACAACCTTGTGGGAAAGGGATTTTGAAAACATTCAGGAGGAAATGCCGGTAACCAGTATTTTCTTGTATTACCGTAACGATTTCTAACCTTCAATAAAACACTTTATTTCATGCTTTTCGGTAGTTTATCGAGAAATAAAGGTGGATTATGGTTTTGATATTTCATGGTAACGACCAGTGAAAATATCGATTTCATATTTTCAAATGAAGGCGAAAAAGGTACTTCCCGCACACTAGTTACCTAGGTGAACAGCGCGTGCCATTCAAATAGAGGGAAATATGACGTAATTTACGCGCATTTACCCTATATTTCTCGCGCTTTACGTAATGTTATAATGCATTGTTATGTGAGGGGGTAACCCACGGGGAATCACCGAAAACAACTGTACTGGATTTTGATGAAAGTCCCAACAAAAAAAGGTTGGGGGGGGGGGGATAGACCCATGAAACACTAAAGTATGAGTTTTACACAATTACCTAACGCTTACCTTCCGATAAGCAACATAAACTCTTCTCTCGAAGGGTAACAAAAGATCAGACTGCACTGAACATACAGTCCGATCTTGGTACACCATTGTCCGATATGTTGTTAGATGATTACATTCAAAACTGCCTTGGAGTACGATATTGGGTTTGTTTTACATGACCCCAAAATTTCGCTTCATTATTTACTCGTTAAAAGATAAATAGCGGATATTTGTTTTTTTAGCTCCACTGGCCGAAGGCCAGCGGGCTTATGTTATGGCCTTGTGTCCGTCGTGCGTGCGTCCGTCCGTCCGTGCGTTAACTTTTATTTCAAACATCTTCTCATCTGGAACTACCCATCGGATTTTAACGAAACTTCACAGAAATGATCCTGGCATGGCCCTCTTCAGAAACTCTTCAAAGAATTTGATTCCTATCAAAACTGTGGTTGCCATGGCAACAAAACTGAAGTAAATATTGAAAATCTTTAAAAGAAATTCTTGTCCAAAATAATAAGGCCTAGGGTTACCAAATTTGGCATGTACCCTCATCTAATGGACCTCTAGAAAAACTTTTCAAATTATAGCCCCGGGGTCAAAATTGGCCCTGCCTCGGGGGTCACAAGTTTTACATAGGTGTATATAGTGAAAAATTTAAATATCTTCTTGTTCTAAACCATATGGCCCAGAGCTACCAAATTTAGCATGTAGCTTCATCTAATGGACTTCATCAAAAATCCTTCATATTATAGCTTCACGGTCGTGCGCCCATCCGTCCGTTCATGCGCACGTGCATGCGTTAACTTTTATTTAAAACATCTTCTCTGAAACTGCCCATCGGATTTTAACGAAAATTCATAGAAATTATCCTCCCATGGCCCTCTTCAGAAACTCTTCAAAGAATTTAATTCCTATAAAAACTCTGGTTGCCATGGCAACAAAACTGAAAAATATTGAAAATCTTTAAATATCGTCTTATCCGAAACCATAAGGCCTAGGGTTACCACAATTGGCATGTACCGTCATCTAATAGACCTCTACAGAAACTTCAAATTATAGCCCTGGGGTCAAAATTGGCCTCGTCCGCGGGGTTCACAAGATTTATATAGTGAAAACTTTAAATATCTTCTTGTCCTAAACCTTATGGCCTAGGGATACCAAATTTGGCATGTAGCTTCATCTAATGAACCTCTACTTAATTTCTTCAAATTAGAGCCCTTGGGCCAAAATTGGCCCTGCCCCGGGTGTCACAAGTTTTACATGGGCTTATATGGGTTACAAATTTAAAAATCTTCTCCTTCTAAACCATATGGCCTAGGGCTACCAAAATTAGCATGTAATTTCATCTGATGGACTTTTACGTAGATTCTTCAATTTATAGCCGTTGGGCCAAAATTGGCCCCGCCTTTGGGGGGGGGGGGGGTCACATGTTTTACATGGGCTTATACAGGGAAAACTTTGAAAATCTTCTGGTTTTATATCATATGGCCTAGGGCTAACAAAATTGGCATGTAGCTCCATCTAATATACTTCTACTTAGATTCTTCAAATTGTAGCTCTGCGGCCAAAATTGGCCCCACCCTGTGGGTCACAAGTTTTACATGGGCTTATAAAGGGAAAAGTTTGAAAATATTCTGGTTCTAAACCATATGGCCTAGGGCTACAAAATTTGGTATGAAGCTTCACCTAATTGACCTCTATTAAGATTTTACAAATTATAGTCCTTGGGTCAAAATTGGCCCTGTCCCAGGGGTCACAAGTTTTACAAGGACTTTAATAGTAAAAAATCTTTAAAAATCTTCTTGTTCTTAGCTGTAAGGCCTAGGGCTACCAAATTTGGCATAAAGCTTCATCTAGTGGATCTCTTCTGAATTTGTTCAAAATTTAGCCATTGTTAAAATTGAATTAACCCCCCTCATGGTTTATCAAGGAAACTGAAAATCTTGTTTATAACCATACAGCCTAGTCCTATATTACTTGGTATGTGGTTATATCTTGTTGACCTCAACCAGGATTCAATTAATTATAGCTCATAATTATAGCTTGAAATCGTAATCATAGGTGAAAAATGGACTCGCCTGGGATCACAATTTTCATGTAGGTTTTAATATAGAAACTTTATCAGTCTTCCTGTTAGAAGCCTGTAGGCCTAGAGTTGTAATGTTTGGTGTGTATGGTTTGTACATCTTAGCCAGTGGAGCGATACAGGGCCATCATGGCCCCCCTTTTTTTTTGTGAAAGATCGAAACCTATTTCATCGTCACTCGTGAAACTATTACCGATGATGTTCACTCGATGAAATAAAAATTGAACTAGGACAAACCTCCAGATAAAAGCAAGTGATAGTATTCTAGGTCCATTATTTCTCTTTCAAACCCTATGTTGTGGGTCCTCATTAGAACCATCACGATGAGGCAATTCTAATGAGTACCCATAACATAGGGTTTAGTGGAGAGTGATTAATATTTTAAATTTTGAAAATCACTCCCTCTATCTGGAGCTCTGCTAGAAAGGTAAAAAAAAAAGATAGCTTAAAGGGGTGTTGTTGAAAAGTGAAATTTTTGAGATATATTCTTGAAGATTTAATGTTAATCCAGGTCATGTTTGGAAAAGATGCAGTTGATGCTGACGGTGTGCCTGAAAATACATGTACATGTAGACTGTAAAGTGATGAATTACAAGGTAGGAGCATGCATATGAGCCATGCTCTGTGAATAGGAGCTTAATGCATCCGCAAAAAGAAAAAATCGACTCCGGACTACGCAGTCCGCGAAGGCTGACTTTGGTCAATTTTTTTTTTTTTTTTCTGTCGATCATTTTTAGCTCCACTGGCCGAAGGCCAGCGGGCTTATGTCATGGCCCGGTGTCCGTGCGTCCGTCCGTGCGTCCGTCAGTCCGTGCGTCCGTCCGTGCGTCCGTCCGTCCGTCCGTGCGTTAACTTTTATTTCAAACATCTTCTTCTCTGAAACTACCCATCCAATTTTCATGAAACTTCACAGAAATGTTCCTGCCATGGTCCTCTTCAGAATTTCTTGAAAGAATTTGACTCCTTCAAAAACTCTGGTTGCCATGGCAACAAAACTGAAAACTATTGGAAATCTTTAAAAATCTTCTTGTCTGAAGCCATAAGGCAGAGGGCTACCAAATTTGGCATGTAGCTTTATGTAGTAGACCTCTATCATGTTTCTTCAAATTATAGCCCTGGGGTCAAAATTGGCTCTGCCCCAGGGGTCACAAGTTTTACATAGGCTTATATAGAGAAAACTTTAAAAATCTTCCTGTACCTAGCCATAAGGCCTAGAGCTACCAAATTTTGCATGTAGCTTTATCTAGTGGGCCTCTACCAAGTGGGCCAAAATTTAAGCCCTGGGGTCAAAATTGGCCCCGCTGCAGGCGTCACAATTTTTACATGGGCTTACATAGTGACAACTTAAGAAATCTTCCTGTACCTAGCCATAAGGCCTAGAGCCACCGAATTTTGCATTTAGCTTGATCTAGTGGGGGTCTACCAAAAGTGACCAAATTACAGTCCTGGGGTCAATTTGGCCTCATGCTGGGGGGGGGGGGAGGTTCACAAGATTTACATGGGCTTATATAGGGAAAACTTTTAAATCTTGTTGTACATAGCCATAAGGCTTAGGGCTACCAAATTTTGCATAATTATAGCATTATCTAGTGGACAACTACAAAGAGGGCCCAAGTTACAGCCCTAGGATCAGGTTTGGCCCTGCACCAGGGGTCACAAGTTTTACATGGGTTTATGGAGTGAAAACTTCAGAAACCGTCTTGTTACTAGCCATAAGGCTAAGAACTCCCAAATTTGGCATGTTATTCTTCTAATAGACATATTCCTCATTTAGTCCGACTGTAGCCCTGGGGTCAAAGTTTTATAAGGGCTTATATAGTGAAAACTTCTCGACAATCTTCTTGTTTCTAACCATAAAGCATAGGACTAACAAATTTGGCATGTTTTGAGCCTTGGGATCCAAATTTGACCCACTCCAGGGTTCACAAATTTTAGACAGGCTTACATAGTGAAAACTTAAGATATCTTTTTTTATCCTTACTGTAAGGCCTAGGTCTATAAAAATTTGGCATGCCGATTCATATTGTAGACTTCTACCAAGATTGTTCCATCTTTTTCATTGAAACCACTCTTCCAATTTTGACCAAACTTTACAGATATCATCTTGCCATGATATTCTTCAGAACGTTTTCAAAGAATTAAGTTCTGTTAAAAGCTATGGTTGATATGGCTACAAAACTGAAAAGTATTGAAAAACCCTTAAAAATCTTTTCCAAAAGCTTGTATTTACTAACGTCATTGTAGCTCATGAAAAGATACTGCTTTTTAGCTCCACAGGCCCAAGGCCATCAAGCTTATCGTCTTTGAAACTGCTTCACCCAATAAGTCACAAGCTTTACATAGGCTAATATAGTGAGAACTTAAAAGGTCTTCTTGTTTCTTACCTTGAGTTACAGCTGTAATATTGTATGAGTGTAATCTAAATAACCTCTTCCGAAGTTATTCAAGTTATGTCCAAATTAGTCCTATCTCATGGGTCATAAACATGTGCTTATGGCGTGAAAGTTCAAAACATCTTTTTGCTCCTAACCGCAAACCCAAGGGCTACCAAATCTGAATCACTTTTGATTTTTTTTTTAAAATAAGCCTTTCATCAGGGGTCTTATGTTTTACAGAGGCTTCATATGAACGAAACTTGAAAATCACCTTATTTATAACCATACAGCATAGACTTGTATTATTCTGGCAAGTGGCTTTATCTTGTGGACCTCTACCAGGGTTCAAGTAATTATAGCTCTGGGATCAAAAATGGCTTTGCCCTGCGGGTCTCAACTTTCATATGGGCTTTTACAGAGAAAACTTTGTAAGTCTTCATTTTGAAACCATTTGGCTCAGAATTGAAATGTTTAGTATTTATGGTTTATATTTATAGGCCAGTGGAGCGATACAGGGCCATCATGGCCCTCTTGTTTTTTTTTTTTTTTTTTTTTTTTGCACGTCAAAGGACCAGTGTACCTCATGATTCGATCGGTTGTAGGATAAAGTGAATTTTATGGATCCATAATCATGTGATGACTTGCATGCATCTCAGACATGCATTAAACACCTTTTGTCAGAGCACGATTCATATATAACCAATTAGTTTAAGAAAGATATTCATCAGCTAAGCTATCAGTAAGCACCACGGGTTATCTATGAAAGGCAGCAACCCTTGTGTATTGGTGCATTAAACCGCTTTTTCACAGAACATGTCTCATGTCTAGGGGAAATGTTAGGTGGACCTTTGCTGGTTCGTTTTTACCCCTAGAGTGCTGTACAAACAAAATGGACCAAGATAAGCAGGCAGTTCCACACTTTTTTCTCAACCCTTTAAAGATAGGCTACATCCTTACAGCCAGAGAAAGAGAGAGAGAGAGTAAAAAAAAAAAAATGCTGTTAAAATTTGATAGACTGTAGAATGGTTCAGACTTTAGTCGGCTGTGTAAACATAGACAAATTACCGATAAATATGGTGTAAGGGATAAATACATATATCGGAAATTTCGATTTAAAACCGGAAAACGTCACAACAGTGATTTCTATGATGGCCTCCAGCAAATGAAATGCAATTTCTATCGGTCGTAATCTTTTCAATCTTGCAACCGTCAGGGGCAAAATTTGGCATGAAGATACAAGAATGATTATAGTTTGATCAAATAAAGACGAAATGGGTTAAACAGTGGCTGAGGATGAGTACAGATGTATCTTTAAAGAAAAATCACACCATATCTAATTTTTTCGTCGTCTGCAAATAATGAAATATGTTCGGTTCTGTTTCACGTATTTTCTGGAGGACGCACTGTAAAGAATCATCTCTGTCAGTTATGTATCGAAAACCAATTATACTAATGAAAAGCAAATTGCATGTACATACAACTGTAACGATACATTCTGCTCTTGGTCGATAATATTTTATTTGTTTTCCAAATTTGGGATGTCTCGGAAAAGGGTTTCGTGTTACCATAGTCGAAAATATTGGGCATTGCGGACGGCATAGATCAAGATCAGACTGCACTGGAAAATACAGTCTGATATTGAATCTACACCGTCCGCTTGTTTTAGTCAAGACTATTAGGTAAAATTATTTATTAATTTCAGTGATTTTTTTTTTCAGCTGGGGACAAAGGTCGAATTGATAATTGAGACATGCTCTGTGAAAAGGGGGCTTCATGCATCTGCAAACAGTTTCGAACCAGGTCAGCCTGCGCAGTCCGCGCAGGCTGACCTGGGTCGAAACTTTTTGCTATTTTGTCAGTATCCTGCATGTCAAAGGGGCCAGTCTATATTATGATTCAGTCGCTTGTTAGACAAAGTGAATTTTATTGATCCACAGTTTTGCGCTAACCTGCATGGTACATGTATAATGTATAACGGAGATGCATTAAGCCCCCTTTTTCCAGAGAGTTATTATTGGACTCTACGGCTTAGCCCTAAATCAAGCCCCTTGTCTCGTAGACCCTTTTCCCCCATGTGGCGTCCTTTTAGTGGAGAGCTTTTCGGAAACATAGTGGCAAAGAAAGATTATGGAGGAATTTCTACATACTTGCCGGCCTTTAGAGCTTACATTTACCCTTTCCCGCGCGACAGAATTTTAGACTCGTCCATATTGAAAGCATTCATTAGGGGAGAAACAAACATGACTCAAATGATGAGAGTCGTTTTAAAAGGGGTAGAAAATATTGTGGGAAAAGGAGAAAATGCTGGTTACCAGCATTTTCTCCCTTTCCCACAATGTTTTCAAAAGTCTCCTTCCTCAGGGTCTTTAAAACTCGGGATTGTGTGATAAAGGGTTAAGTTGTCTAACTTTGACATTTTTTTCTTCTCCTTTCTCCTCGAACCTGTTTCAATGTCAGTCGTAACTCCAAAACAGATGTTAAAAATTTAGCCTAGTCCAAATAGATGGCATTTAGTGGACTACACATTAAATGTTGCGCAAATGATGGCTTGTTTCTGAAGAGTTATAAAACATTGTGGTATAGGGAGAAAATTCTGGTTACCAACCAACCAACCAACCAACCATTCAATAGATCAACCGACCGGCCCACCGATCAATCGATCGATCGATCGGTCAGTCGATCGGTCGTTCGGTCGGTCCGTCCGTCCGTCCGTCGGCCGGTCGGTCGGTAAGCTATATAGTTGTTAAGCACCAAAAGGGATCCCATAGCAGAAGGGCGGGCACTTCTCAAAAGTTTTCGATATATTCGTACGCCTTCTCTATAGGTAAGATTTTTTTCTGAAAAAGTTACCCCCAGTCGACCGCTAGCAACCGGATGCATAACTCCTGTTTTTGCTGTCCTCTTCTTATTTACCTTGTGTGAATAAAACTACCAAAAAGGAAACCCATACTGGAAAGGCAGATAGTCCTTAAAGGAACATTAAATAAGATTTTGACCCTTTTGAGGGGGAGGGGATAGTTAGTAGATATTTTAAACTAAAAAATGTTGAGGATGCAACTGTTTACCCCTGGATAGGTAAAAGCACAAAACAGCAAAAAATGATGGGAAAAAAGTCCTCTAGTGGAACCCGAACCTGCGACCTTCAAAACCAGAGTCGGCGACCCTACACTGCGCTATCGAGCTGGCTATTTTCTGATTGTGTTTAAAATGAACCGTGCTCTGTGAAAAAGGAGCTTGATGTATCTACGAAAAGTATCGACCCAGGTCAGCCTGCGCAGTCTGCGCAGGCTGACCTGGGCCGAAACTTGTCGCTATTGGTAAATTTTCTGTATGTCCAGGGACCAGTCTACCTCATGATGTAGTCGGTTGTCAAAAAAGTGGCTATCATGGATCCATAATTGTTGTGATAGCTTGATTGGTACGATGCATCACGGAGATGCATTAAGCCCCCTTTTGCCAGAGCGTAGCTCAAATGTATTCATTCCGTTTTATCAATGACAGCCATACCGTTACTAACGATAGAGGAAATTTTGCGGTAAATATCGTACAAGCAGTATCGGTAATGTCTCGTATTTACTCCATGCCTTTCTCTGTGAGCCACGCTCTGGCAAAAGGGGGCTTAATGCATCTGCCTGATGCATTGTACCAGTCAAGCCATCACATTATCATGGATCCATGATAGCCACTTTTTTAAACAACCGACTATATCATGAGGTAGACTGGTCCTTGGATATACAGAAAATTGACCAATATCGAAAAGGTTCGACCCAGGTCAGCCTGCGCGGACTGCGCAGGCTGACCTGGATCGATAGTTTTCGCAGATGCATTAAGTCCCCTTTTCACAGAGCATGGTCCATGTATTTTCTTTTAAATTCTAAAGACGTTTTTGCACGCGAATGAAAATGAGCCATCTTTTCTAAGATTTTACTTAAAAAAAAAAAAAACGTTGCGGGATGAAATCTGGTGTAATACGCCTTTTAAAGATATTCGGTACAGTTATGCTTGCCCCTTATTTCGACTTTTCTTTATAAAAAAGAAACAAGAAATATCTTTTAAAAATGATAGACGGCGTAAGAGATACTGGACTATGAATGTTGAAACTCTTAATATGAAGTTAAATGATGAAAAGTAACCTCAAGGACAGTTGGCTTTTTTTTCCTTACTGTTTTTATTTTGTTGGAAAGTAGCAATGGATTATTGGGTAACGCTTATGAAATACTAAATTTTCGAATAGCACAAGAAAAGAATCATTCCCTTCTACATTATTTTGCTATGGTATGAATCAAGGTCACGGGGTATCGATTAGCAGTAGCAACGCATGTTAATACTGGTTTCATGAATGTGTGAGCAAATATGCCAGCAGGGAGCCGCCGAATAAACGTGTGCACATTATTGACCAATCGCAAATTACCATCTATTCATTCTTTATCAGTGCCAAGAAGTAGGTCAAAACCCAGCGCATTCAGCTACGCCGAAAAACATCCTGTCTGGCGTTGACACCAGCGTGCGATGTGCTTATATTTTATTGTTCTGTTATTCACCGACAAGAATGCATCAGAGCGCTGAATAAACCAAACAAAAATTTTCAGTCTAAAAATAGATTCCAAACAGTTGCAGTTTCAAGGTAGCACTTATGCAGAATGTATCAGCAAAAGCCGACAGTGTAGATTAAAGATCAGACTGCACGTTTTGTGCATTCTGATCTTGATCTACACTGTCTGCAAAAGCATCTAGAGTTGCGGTAGGCGATTTAAGGGTTAATATAAAATTCAGCGGCTGTAGGTGATATATAAGACTGTCGGACAGGCACATTAAACTCGCGTGCTTACATTCCACAAAATACAGTAGCACCCTTTGTTAGGGGCAGTGAACGCTGAGTAAACAAAGAAACGTGCTTTAATTATTTATCATTCAATAAAATTTTATATTCGTCCAATTTGAGAACATTTGCAAATGACAAATAAAATATAGCTCAAGTGATTTTGAATTGCCTTTGGAAGGGTTATAAAACGTTGTGGGAAAAGGTGTAAATGCTGGTTACCAGCATTTTCTCCTTTTCCCACAACGTTTTCAATGGTCCTTAACCCCGGGGGTCATAAAAACACGGTGGAATGTTAATTATTGATGGAACAGTCTGCCAAACATCGGAGTAAATATTCGTCCAAATTGAGAACGTTTGCAATGTACAAATATAATGTAGCTCAAGTGATTTTGAATTGCCTTTGGAAGGGTTATAAAACGTTGTTGGAAAAGGAGAAAATGCTGGTTACCAGCATTTTCTCCTTTTCCCACAACGTTTTCAATGGTCCTTTACCCCAGGGGTAATAAAAACACGGCGTCGTATGGGGAAGTGTTAATTATTCATGGAACTGTCTGCCAAACATCGGAGTAAATGTGGATATAAACTGACAATAAAACTGTACAAAAAATACTTGAGTTCGTGTTTTACGTTCAAACCAGTGCTGATAAGCCCTCCCTTATGATGGACAGGTTATACGTTACTGGGCATGGTGAAATGTGCCGAGCCCCGGTAGCGCAGTCGGTAGTGTACAGGACTTGAGACCAAGGGGTCGCTGATTCGGTTCCCCAGCTCGACCGGTTTCTTTCCGAGGATTGATAATAGTCATTGCAACAGGATTCATTCCTCTCTCACACCGCGGATCATTGTTTCGACGACGGTTAGGTTGGAAAGCAGCCAGTGACTTGGGGAGATTAATGTGCGGAGCACTGGTATAACAGACACTCCGAAAAGCAGCTAGTGGCTTGAAAAGAATATTGTGCGGAGTACTGGTAAAGAAAACTTCAGGAAAGCATGGATAGGTGCATTGGCCGCCGCGATATAACTGAAAAATGTTGAAAACGGCGTTAAACACCATACAGTCAATCATAAGGGTTATACTCTGCTATAAGTATCGACCCAGGTCAGCCTGCGCAGTCCGCGCAGGCTGACCTGGGCCGAAACTTTTCGCTATTGGTCAATTTTCTGTGTGTCGAAGGACCAATCTGCCGTATGATACAGTCGGTTGTTAGTCATGATGAATTTTATGGATCCCTTATTATGTGATGTCTTGCTTGGCATGATGCAACTCGAGGATGCATCAAGCCCCCTTTTGCCAGAGCATGGCTCACATAAAAGTTCGTGTTTCAAGAGTAAGACACTGCTGATAAGCCCTCTCATATGATGGATCGGTCATGCGTTACCTGGCATGACGAGATATGCCATAAGTTTTTACTTTCGTTATATATTGTTTGTTTGTTTGTTTGGTGCTTAACACCGTTTTCAATATTATCTCCATTGTATCATGTTATGCGACTTTTTACAACAATGTTTTCAATAGCTTTTCTCTAAAGGAGCATGAAATCACAATGTTTTTGTAAGCTTTGTTCTAATGGAGCATAAAGGATTGTTGTTACTTTCTTATGCGAACCTTTACAGTGTTATCTTCTTTGTTACAATGTAGTTTTTTTAAGGTGTTTCAAACCTCATTTATAGAGTTAGGTTTATAAATGAGGTTTGTTTACAACTTTTATTAATGTGTTAATCTAGTACAGACCGGAAAAAAGATGTTAATATTTTGACGGTATGTAAGGTTGCTAGTTGGTATGTTCTTTGTTAACCTTTTCATGTATCTTTTATTTTGATACAATATTTTTAAAAGGTTCGAGATTGGCAATTTGTATATGGAAAGCAGCCAGTATCTTGGAAAGAATATTGTGCAACGTAATAGTAAAAAAAAAAATGCCAGAAAATATGAATGAGTGCATTGGCCACTGTGACAATGTGACAATGTTGAAAACGGTGTTAAATACATCAGAAACAAACCAGCAATGGAGTTATACTGAAGTAGGGTAAAAAATGTCTGAAGTCTTTAATTAAACAACTACTCAAATATACCTTCCATTTACAGAACAGCTTCTTCACTCTTAAACAATTTACTCTCAAGTCTTCTTTCAAGTTGACCATTTATTTGAAAAAAATCACGTCGACTACTTTGTATATAGTTATTATTTTGCGTAATGCACATTGTTAACATTGAAGCAAATTGTATTGTATTGTATTGTATTGTATTGTACTGTACTGTACTGTACTGTACTGTACCGTACCGTACCGTATCGCATCGCATCGCATTGTAATGTACTGTACTGTATTGTATTGTATTGTATTGTATTGTATTGTATTGTATTGTATTGTATTGTATTGTATATCACGGCCGAAAGTACACATATCCATGTACAGTGTAAATCTACATTCCTTTCCCAAAGTATTTAGCATTATCGACTCGATCGCATTGGAATCTTTTAAAACATTTTTTAAACAGATAATACCATGGGGCCGAGCCAAAATTTTCTTAAATTAGATAAAGGAATCCGCGGATATCATCATTTATCTTCTGTTATCTCCGAGTAATTGACAATTATCCCTCTAACATTTCAGATAACAAACTTGAAGAGAACTTTGAGAAATCTAACGCAGCTTCCCAATGATAAATCAGATTTCAGACTTACGAAAACTTGGATTAAATTCAGCTGGGTCCGTATTCACCAACCGTTCTTGAGAACATTCTCAGTCTTATTCTCCAAGATTTTCCAAATTTGAAAATAACACACCTTCCCATTGGCTAAACCAAATGGTTTAGCCAATCAGAAGGCGTGTTACTTTCAAATTTGGAGAATTCTGAAGAATAAGACAAAGAACATTCTTAAGAATGGTTGGTGAATACGGACCCAGGTTTTCTCTGACTGCGTGTTGAAAGATTGCGAAATACCCTCACTGCGTGGCCTTTTGTCCGAGTTTAACTCTGTTCGCGCCCTAACGGGCGAAATCTAACAGTATAGATCGTACCGCAACAGGGCCGAAATCGAACAGCGTAGATCAAAGATCTGACTGCACAGAACCTGCAGTCTGACCTTAGATCTATACTGTTCGATTTGAAGTCAAGCCAATAGGATAAGAGTCATTCTAGGTGTCAGTGCATTTCACTGTTAGTCGTCGAAAGAGTTTGAGCCCTGTAAAAACGGGGCTTAATGCATCTGCGAAAAGTATCGACACAGGTCAGCCTGCGCAGTCCGCAGACTTAGGCTGAAACTTTTCGCTATTGGTCAATTGTCTGCGTGCCCAAGGACGATTTTACCTCAGGATTCAGTCGGTTGTTAGACAGAGTGGATTTTATGGACCCACGATTAACCCTTTACCAGACGACAAAATTTTAGCCTTGTCCAAATTGAAAGCATTTGCAGACGACAATTTCAACGTGGCTCAAATGGTGCAATTTTTCTTTGATAGGGTAGAAAACATTGTGGGAAAAGGAGAAAATGCTGGTTACCAGCATTTTCTCCTTTTCCCACAATGTTTTCAAAAGGCTTCTTTCCCAGGGGCGTCAAAAAGCGGCATTGTGCGGTAAAGGGTTAAGTGATGACTTGCTAGGTATTTGGCATCACGGGGATACATTAATCCCCCTTTTCACAGCGCATGGCTTATTTTTATATTTGTTCTGAAAGAGTTTGTGCAGTTTACATACAATATTCAGTATTATGACCGCCTGTCGATATGTCTTATGTAGGGGGTAGTTGCGAGTTCGATACCCGGTTGAAACAAACTTTCATTCCGGCAATTTTTCGCCTCTCACCTCTGATTCATGTTGGAAAAGTAGTCAATGACTTGGAAAGAAATTTGTGTCAGTACTGGTGTGAGAAAAAGCCAGGAAATACATGCGTAGGGGCACTGACCGCCGTAATATGACCTAAGCTGTTAAAACGGCGTTAAAGTCCAATACAAACAAACAAACAAATCCCATATAGGGAAAGTGCAAATGATATTAATAATAATAATAACTGCATTTTTGGCTCTGTCATAGTAAAACTTATTTCTCTGTGAAAATAACTGTCAAAATGTTTTACCATGTCACTGAAATTCTTGAGATACAGTTGTGTGATAAAAAGAATCTGACATTCGTTGGCTTTTGAGGAAATATCTTATAAACCCTTTAACACAACCCCGCCTTTGAACGACCCTGTGAAGGAAGCCTTTTAAAAACGTTGTGGGAAAAGGAGAAAATGCTGGTAACCAGCATTTTCTCCTTTTCCTAGAATGTTTTCTACGCTTCCCAAAACAAATTTTAATTTTTCAGTCACATTTATTATGTCGTCTGCAAAAGCTTTAAATTTGGACTAGTCTAAAACCTGTCGTTTGGTGAAGAGTTAAAATCGTCTACAAAAAAATGTTGTTTTGAGCACTTAAGCCTCAGACTGGTTTACAAAAAAAAAAACAGTATATTGTCTTCTATTTTTTCTGAGAAAACAACAAAACAGAGAACAAATTTATGTATGAATAGATAACAGACCGGGCCAGGTAGCAAAGCTGGTAACGTACTGGGCTTGGACCAATAGGTCCCTGGCTCGATTCCCGACTCTGCCAAGTTCTTTCCGAGTATAGATGATAGTTAGCACGACAGGATTCATTCTTCTCTTTCGGTTCGATTCCCGACACTGCCAAGTTTTTTTCGAGTATAGATGAAAGTCAGTGCGACAGAATTCTTTCTTCTCTCTCCTCTTAAAGTCCCAGTGCCGGCAAGAAAAAAGAGGGGGGCCTTGAAATGCATTTATTCTAAATCATACCATTCAAAAGTATTGGAATTATTGCGAAGATGTCAACGTGTTATTGTACGGTCGGTATTGGTCGCTGGCAGGATATTGAATTTTAAAACCAGGTAAAAAGTAAACAAAAGATAGAGCGACCTGGCAACTTTTGACCTAGTTTTAAAATTACCTTTCCTGTCAGAGACTAACACCGTACAATAACAGATCGTCAACTTTACAATAATTTCCATACTTTTAAATGGTAACACTCAAACTTAAAAGCATTTTACCATCCCTTTTTTATTTTTGGCAGCTACTGGGCCTTTAAGTTATCTCGACGATGTTTATGTGGAAAAGCAGCCAACCAGTTTGTATAATATTGTCCGTAGCACTAGTGAAAAAAATACAAACTCCAGGAAAGCATGGATTTACCTGTGCACGGGCTGCCGCTATAAAACTGGAATAACGTTGTAAATGGCTTTTAACTCCTAAGCTGCTATGCGCCAGTCCTTTTGCGGACAGTGTAGATCTAAGATCAGACTGCACAGAACGTGCAGTCTGATCTTAGATCTACACTGTCCGATATAGAGATATTTTCCCCGAGAAATAACTTAGAAATAGCGGAATCGTGTTTTTTTACCGTCGGTTTGGTAGTTTCTATTCACTTATTTAGCGGGCTGAGGGTTAACAACATACGAACAGATAAAACCAAATACCAAAGTTGGGACATGTTTGTACTAATTAATCTTCATCCTACTAAATAAGTGAAATGCAACTTTCAAAGCGATGGTAAAATTCCAAATTTAACTATTTCAAAGATAGTTTTGGGAGGAAAAAATATCTCGTTATCGGTCAGTGTAGATCCAAGATCAGAGTGCACGTTCTGTGCAGTCGGATCTTGATCTACGCTGTCGGCAATAGGTCAGTGAATCGCGCTCAGCAACCTAAGGATTAATTAGATACAAATAGACAAAACCAAAGACCAGAGTTGAGACATGTTTGTTCTAATTAATGGTGTATGGCATTAATTATTTGTAAGAGGGCTGATAAACTGCAGAAAAAACAATCAGTTCTTACCGGAACGTTCTGTGTAATTAATTAACCCTTTACCAAACGATCCCATCTTTTAATGGTCCTTCAAAATAAAGCTTATTAGAAAACATTGTGAGAAAAGGAGAAAACGCTGGTTTTTCTTTCCCTTCAAAGACAAATCCAATAGTTTCCATCCAACAGTAAAGCTTCTTGAAAACATTGTGGGAAAAGGAAAAAATGCTGGTAATTCTATCCTTTCAAAGACAAATCCAATAATTTCTATCCAATGATCCAAATCCAATATTGAAGCTGTTTCAAAACATTGTGTGAAAAGGAGAAAATGCTGGAAACCAGCATTTTCTCCTTTTCCCACAATGTTTTCTATTTTTCGAAAGACAATTTCAGTCATATTTGATAAGTCCTCTGCAAATGAACAATGCTCTGTGAAAAAGGGACTTAATGCACCTGCGAAAAGTGTCAACCCAGGTCAGCCTGCGCAGTCCGCGCAGGCTGACCTGGACCGAAACTTTTCGCTATTGGTCAATTTTCTGTATGTGCAAGGACCAGTCTACCTCATGATTCAGTCGGTTGTTGAAAAAAGTGGTTATTATGGGTCCATAATTAACCCTTAGGCTGCTTATCGCGACCCACGGACCTTTTGCGGACAGCGTAGATCAATATCAGACTGCACAAAACGTGCAGTCTGATCTTTGATCAACACTGTCCGATAAAGAGATATCTTTCCACCAGAAATACTCTTGAAATAGGAAAAGTTTAGGCTTATACTATCGGATTGAAAGTTTCATTTCTTTTATTCAGCAGGATAAGGGTTAAGTGATGGCTTGATAGGTACAATGCATCAACCCCCTTTTGCCAGAGCATGGTTCAAATGTATTCAATCGAGAACGAATAGAAAATGTTGACGTCTGTAGAATATGTCCATTTCCTTCTACAGTTGGCATTCCGCTTCTCGCAGCAGACCGTTTTTGAAAACAATGTGACAAAATGCAAACTTTTGTAACTCTTTACGAAAGAACAAAAGTCTATACCTTTCAAAAATGAAAGTAGCTGCGGGTGATTGATTGAACAAGGCTCAAATGTTGGGGTTGGTCTAGGAAAGCGCTGAAAACATTGTGGAAAAAATAGAAAATGCTGATAACCAGGTCTGCTTATTAGCGTCGTTAATACACAGAATACACGGTGAAAGGTTAGGTGGAAAAGCAGTCAGTAAATTGTAGATTTAGAACTTTATTTTTTGCGAATACGAACTCGGTACAAAAAATCTATCAATATTCAACAATTATTGATCTCCATGTTCGTATACATGATAATTCCTAGAGTACATAAAACAGACGAGAAGTATAAACAGACGAACCGAGCGTTAATAAGTTTTATTTAGATTGTCATTCACGAAATCTAAACATGCCTCTAAACAGATAGCGTTGTTCCTATGGTTTCAAAGAGTTTTGTTTACCGAAGATGTTAGCATGTTCACGAAATCTCTCTGTTTTACAAGGAGTTAAAATTCTATCCGCACCAACATTCCTTCGGCAGTCAAGCATTTTGATAGCAAGTGAAATTTAACTGTTTCGATGCCAATTATAAATGAGCCATGCTCTGTAAAAAATTCGTTTAATTAATGCGTCTGCAAAAAAGTATCGACCCAGGTCAGCCTGCGCAGTCCGCGCAGGCTGACTTGGTTCGAAGCTTTTTTGCTATTTGTTGATTGCTGAATGACAAAGACCATTGTTTTATATCATGATCCGCAGTCCAGTCCGCGCAGGCTGACCTGTGTCGAAGCTTTTTTGCTAGTTGTTGATTTTTGAATGTCAAAGACTACCGTTTTATCTTATAATTCGGCCATTTTTTTAACCCAGATTCTGCTGAATAAGTTACACGATACATTCAAGTCGATAGTAAAACACAATGTTATTTCAAACTTATTTTCACGAGTCAAATACGCTAACCACTGAGCTACACGGGCGGGCACGAAACTTTCAAACCAATAGTATAAACCAAAATTTTCCTATTTGAAAGGTATTTTCGGAGGAAAGACATCTCCTTATCGGACACTGTAGATCCAAGATCAGACTGCACGTTCTGTGCAGTCTGATCTTGATCTACACTGTCCGCAAAAGGTCAGTGAGTCCCGCTAGCAGCTGAAGGATTAAGACGAAATGGAGCCATAGTATGCGATGACTTGCTTGGTGCATTATGAAAATGTATTACACCCCTATTTCCCAGAACGCAAAATAAAAACGAGAAGCACTCTGGTAAAAGGGGGTTAAATGCATCCTCGTGATGCTTTATACCATACAAGTCATCATATAATCATGGATTCATAAAATCTTTTTTTTTTCTAACAAACGGCTAAATCATGAAGTAGACTGGCCTTTTTACATGCAGAAAATTGACCATTAGCAAACATTTCCCACGATAGTCAGCCTAGGCAGACTGTGCAGGCTGATCTGAGTCGGTACTTTTTTTTTTTTTTTTTTTTGCAGATACATTATACCCCCTTTTCACAGAGCATGGCTCATATGTATAAGGTTGACCTTTTCCAGCATTTTCTCCTTTTCTCACAATGTTTTCAAAAGCTTTCATCTTAGGGTAATCCTACTTAAAATTTGTGATTGTATGGTAAAGGGTTGCCGCCCTTTAGTAGGGTTTTTAGCTAACGTGAGCACAAAGTGCTCATGGTGAGCTATTGTGATCGTGCTGTGTCCGGCGACCGGCGTCCGTCGTGCGGCGTGCGTCGTGCGTCGTGCGTCGTCCGTCGTCAACTTTTTACCTTGTGTACGCTCTAGAGGCCACATTTTCCGTCCAACCCTCATGAAACTTGGTCAGAATGTTTGTCTTGATAAAATCACGGACGAGTTCGAAATTGGGTCATATGGGGTCAAAAACTAGGTCACTAGGTCAAATCTTAGAAAAACCTTGTATACACCCTAGAGGCCACATTTTCTGTCAGATACTTGTGAAACTTGTTCAGAATGTTTATCTTGATAAATCTCGGACGAGTTTGAAATTGGGTCATGTGGGGTCAAAAACTAAGTCACTAGGTCAAATCGTAGAAAAACCTTGTGCACACTCTAGAGGCCACATTTTCAGTCAGATACTTGTGAAACTTGGTCAGAATGTTTGTCTTGATAAAATCTCGTAAGAGTTTGAAATTGGGTCATGTGGGGTCAAAAACTAGGTCACTAAGTCAAATCTTAGAAAAACCTTGTGTGCGCTCTAGAGGCCACATTTTTAGTCAGATACTTGTGAAACCTGGTCAGAATGTTCGTCATGATAAAATCTCGGACGACTTCGAAATTGGATCATGTGGGGTCAAAAACTAGGTCACTAGGTCAAATCTTAGAAAAACCTTGTGTGCGCTCTAGAGCCACATTTTCAGTCTGATACTCATGAAACTTGGTCTGAACGTTTGTCATGATAAGTTCGAAATTGGGTCATGTGGGGTCAAAAACTAGGTCACTAGGTCAAATTAAAGAAATACCTTGTGTGCACTCTGGAGGCCACATTTTTCGCTCGATTGACTTGAAAATTGGTCGGAATGTTTTTCTTAATTAAATCTCAGATAAGTTTGAAATTGGGTCACCTGGGGTCATAAAGTAGGTAACTAGGTCAAATTAAAGAAATACATTGTGGCCCTCTTGTTATTTATACCGTGGTGTCTACTCTTTTATGCAGATATTTTCTTGTTTCACATTTATACGATTGGGACTTCGCGATGCCTTGCCAAAAGACACTCCTACGAAACCTAGCGAGGATCGAATCAAGAATTTCTGAGATGTCCAGAAATCTAACTTTTTAACCACTAAGCCATACTGTACTCGCATAACTCTAAGATCAGTTGATTGATTGACTTAATGGTGTTTTACGCCGCTTTCAACATTATTTCAGTCAGATCACGGCGGCAGTTTTCAAATACATGAATGCATCTAAGCACCTAAAATTTGATTCTTCACAGGTTTCACTGAAATTTTTATCTTGTTACCTCGTAGTATTCACCTCCAACAGATATGCAATCTTTCAGTCTCCGGATCCAATCTATGAAGGCTTTTTCATAGTCTTTTATAGGTATACTATGAAGACACCGGAGTTCATTTTCTGTCGACTCTATTTCAACGTGTCTAAACCATCAGTTTCAGTCATTGTCTTTTGTACGAGGTGCAAGACTTTCTGAAGCAGGAAAAAGTCGTTGTGCTCCCCCACCCTCCGTATTCACCTGACCTTGCCCCTTGTGACTTCTTTTTGTTTCCAAAGCTAAAACAATACCTTTCAGGTTGAAAATTTGTTCAGCGCAAACACCTCGGTTCTGCAATATTCCAGTGTCTTCATAGTATACCTAAAAAGACTATGAAAATGCCTTCAAAGATTATATGAAGAATCAAATTTTAGGTACATAGATGCATTCATATTCGTACAGTCCTCGTATTGATGCACTTCCTAGATTTCATCGGTGATAGACCGAGGCGCTGAAGTGCCTTGCCCATGGACACTTCCTCTTAAAACCAATTGCTGCCGGTGCGGCTCGAACCTGGGGTCTCCGGGTTACAAGTCCTACACTTTACCACTGAGGCACGCAGGACCCCTCTGAGATCAGACTACGCTTTAAAATGCTCTGTCTGATTTTGATCTAGAGTGCGCCCTTAACCCTTTCCCAAACGACAAATTTTGGACTGGTCCAAATTGAAAGAGTTTGCAGACGACAATTTTAAATTTGATGAAAATGGCAGAAAGGTCTCAAAAAGGGTAGAAAACACTGTGGGAAAAGGAGAAATTGCTCGTAACGAGCAATTTCTCCTTTTCCCACAGTGTTTTCAAAAGACTTGTACTGCAGACACGTGAAAACCAGGGCTTGTTTGGGAAAGAGCTAAGAACGTCCATGAAGTTTTCACCAACATGTAAAGTGATAACAGAAAAACAAACATTTGGACTCCCGCAAAGTTTTCCATTAACATTTAACCTGCTAAATAAGTTAACTCTGTACCAAACGACAAAAGTTTGAACTCAACCAAATTGAAAGCAGTTGCAGACGACGAATTAAATGTAGCTCAAATGGTGATTTCTGTCTTTGACAGGGTAGAAAACCTTGTGGGAAAAGGAGAAAATGCTGGTAAGGGTAGGGCATTAAGCCCCCTTTTCACACAGCGTGGGTCATTTGTAAAATTGACATGACCAGGGGTGGAACATAATTTTGTACAGCAGGATATATATATATATACAAATATATGCCGATGTCTATGACCTATAAATAATTTAATGGAAATATAATTTGTAGGCACTTGTAGAATGGACGAATTTATTACTGAAACCTGATGAAACGAGGTGATATATGGAACGTGTTGTTTTATGGTTTGTAGTCCTTTCAGCGCCATAGGCAAACACGGGGGCTTTTGCGGACTGTATAGATGAAGATCAGACTGCACAGAACGTGCAGTCTGATCTTGGATCTATACCGTCCGCTTATTAAGTCATGCCTGCTAGATAAAAATGTTTCTGGCGTTTCGCTGGATTGCATTTTTCGCCGTCGAAAGAGTTTAAGTTTATATAATCTGGCGCGCAAGTCTTTACCACACAATCCCGAAGTTTAACGAACCTGAGAAATAAGACTTGAAAATATTGTGGAAAAAGGAGAAAATGCTGGTGGCCAGCATTTTCTCCTTTTCCCACAATGTTTTCTATCTTTTTTGAAAGAAACCCGATCATTTGAGCCATCTTTAATTTGTCGTCTGCAATTGCTTTCGATTTGGACCAGTCTAAAAATATTGTCGTCTGGTAACGAGTTAAGGAGTAAAGGGGGTTGTAAATGCACTTACAGGCTGATAAACATGCAATAAAATGCGTGTTCTATTAAATTTATGTTTGCAAAAATACAGTATAATCTGTAGTTCGGCGCTTTCTACGTATGCCGACACTGCTTTCGTGCGCGCGAAACACTGATATCAGCACAAATAGAAATATTCACTTTCGATTAGAATTTCAAATAAAATTTATAGTCGTAGATACTAACCACAGGGGTAGTTCTGTATTTCTGAGGTCCTGTTTTCACCAGGCAAAGTAACCGTTTGTGCATAAATTTGCCGCTAATTCTTGTCTCTGCCCGAGGATAAGGGTAGGGCGAATGGTATTTGAAGTCTGTCTGTTTGTCTGTCTTTCTCTCTCTCTCTCTCTTTTCTTGTTTCTGCCCGAGGATAAGGGTAGGGCGAATGGTATTTGAAGTCTGTCTGTCTGTCTGTCTGTCTCCCGATCTCTCTCTCTCTCGGTCTCTCTCTGTCTCTCACGGCTCTCTCTCTCTCTCTCTCTCTCTCTCTATTGTAGTTTTTGTTGTCTGCCTGCCTGCCTGTCTGTAGATTTCTCTATCTGTCTCTCTGTCTGCTTCTCAGTCTCTCTCTCTGGTAATTTTGGTTGTCTCCCTGCCTGCCTGTCTGTATATTTCTCTATCTGTCTCTCTGTCTGCTTCTCAGTCTCTCTCTCTCTGTGGTAATTTTGGTTGTCTGCCTGCCTGCCTGCCTGTCTGCCTGTCCGTGTGCCACTCTATCTGTCTCTCCGTCTCTCTCTCTCTCTCTCTGTAGTTGTTTTGGTTGTCTGCCTTTATGCGTGTCTGTCTGTCTATCTGTCTGTCAGTCTCTCTCTCTCTCTCTCTGTCTTTGGTTGCCTGCCTGTCTACCTGCCTGCCTGTCTGCCTGTCCGTGTGCCACTCTATCTGTATCTCCGTCTCTCTCTCTCTGTAGTTGTTTTGGTTGTCTGCCTGTATGCGTGTCTGTCTGTCTATCTGTCTCTCAGTCTCTCTCTCTCTCTGTCTTTAGTTGCCTGTATGTCTGTCTGTCGGTCTGTGGTGGTTTCAGTGGTCTTACATGTCTGAGCATAACATGCTCAGTAACAGACTATCCACCGATCATTTCAAAGAAAGAAATACACCCACTTACTTTTTAATTGAACTCATGTGAACAATGATCAGCATTGTGATATGCTCGCCTGTAATTCTTTTTACATGGCACAAAAGTTTAGGCTGAACATGGGTACTGAAATCATTAGTAGACCACAGGTTGGCCTGCAACATGTGAAATGAGACCTTCGGACATTTGCGTATAGTGTCGTCTCGGATTAGCCTGCGCAGTCCGCGCAGGCTAATCCGAGACGGCACTTTACGACTACACAAGATTTTTTTTCATACAGTAGACTTTCGTGCAACAGAAAATCGCACATAAACGGGAAGTGTCGTCTGGGATTTGTCACAGACTGCACAGGCTGATCTGGGACGACACACTTTTACGCATATGTCCGAAGGCCCCCTTTCGTGTGTAGCACCCAATTATTAACAATGGCTTCACTGCAGGGTCTGTCTTTGCAAGAGTAGAATAAGTGTACTTGGATAACGATAATTTTTTCCAGCCATCTTCCTTACAGACGTAAAAATGCCTATGATAAGTTTGTGCCATACCGTGGCAAAAAGGGGCTCTATGCATCAACGTGATGCATGATACCATGCAAGGCATCACATACTTATGTATCAATAATAGGCACTCTTTTTAACAACCGAGTAAATCACTGAGGTAGACTGGTCCCTGGACATACGGAAAATTGACAAATAACGAAAAGTTTCGGCCTAGGTCAGCCTGCGCGGAGTGCGCAGGCTGACCTAGATCGATACTTTTCGCAGATGCATTAAGCGCCCTTTTCACAGAGCAAGGCTCATTTCTTTTCTTTTTTTTTTAACAGGTATGCCATTTTGAAAAACTACGAAAAGATCCGAGGAAAAATTGTCACCGATATTGGGGCTGGTACCGGAATTCTCAGTATTTTCTGCGTTCACGCAGGGGCCAAAAAAGGTGCTGATAATTAGTCTAACCAGTCCATTCTATTTGTCGAACAATTATATCAATTTACTGCTATCCATTAGTTTAGTTTAAACATATTTTATTGCCATATATTTAGGCTGTAAGAACTGACCTGGGAGGGCAGAGCTATTTTACAGCTCACTGCATTTTAGATTGAGGTAAAACAGGTAATTCGGAAGTCATCGTGAGTAGCCGTATTCAATAAAGCGAAGGACCGATAAAGTACTGTTATGGTGCATGTTCTTACGTTGATTTACGACGAATAATTCCGAACCGGCTCGAGGCCACTAAAATGAAAAATAGACTGGTCGACTAATGTCAAAGGAAAGCCACGCCATGCCAGATCAATTCTTAAGGCCTATACATGTTTACATAAGCAATATACATACAAAATAAAATTGGGTACAGAGAATAATTTACATGTACATTGGCAAAGGGGTCGGGCCAGAAGCTCTCACAACTTAGATTCGGCCATTCCCCTCCTTCATGCGATACGATTACGGTCAACTACTATACATCTAGTGTTAGATCAGGGTCCGTATTCACCGACAGTTCTATATTGCATTCTCAGTCTTATTCTAGATTTAGAAAGTAAATAATTTCTGATTGGCTAAACCAAATGGTTCAGCCAGTCAGAACTTGTGTCACTTTCAAATTTAGAAAATTCTGGAGAATTAGAGTAGGAAGGCTATTAATCCTCTAGCCGCTTAGCGCGACACACTGACCTTTTGCGGATAGTGTAGATCAAGATCAGACTGCACAGAAAGTGCAATCTGATTTTGGATCTATACTGTTCGACAAGGAGATATTTTCCTCCGAAAAATAAGTTGGAAATAACATTATTCGGGTTTTTGCTATCGGCTTGAAAGTTTCATTTGACTTATTTCAGCAGGACAAGGGTTATAGAATGGTTTGTGAATACGGACCCAGATCTCTGATCTACACTGTCTGGGTTTTGCTCTTCATATTATTGTCGTCACATAGCTAGACTCCTTGTTGGAGAGCTTTGAAATGAGTTGCGAGTTTTTGTTGTATCCATCAATAATTGAGCCGTGCTCTGTGAAAAGGGGGCTTCGTGTATCTGCAAACAGTTTCGACCCAGGTCAGCCTGCGCAGTTCGCGCCGGCTGACCTGAGTCGAAACTTTTTGCTATTTTGTCAGTATCCTGCATGTCAAAGGGGCCAGTCTATTTCATGATTCAGTCGGTTGTTAGCCATGCTCTGTGAAAAGGGGGCTTAATGCATCTCCGTGATGCATGATACCAAGCAAGTTATCACATAATTATATATCCATAACAGTCAGTTTCTTGAAACAACCGACTTAATCATTAGGTAGACTGGTCTTTAGACATACAGATAATTGACCAATAGCGAAAAGTTTCGGCCCAGGTCAGCCTGCGCGGACTGCGCAGGCTGACCTGGGTCGATACTTTTCGCAGATGCATTAAGCACTCTAATCACAGAGTATGGCTCAATTATTAGCTGCGCGAAAAAGCCTCTTCAGGCTCGACAGACAAATCTACAAGGGACCGGAATAGAAAATAAGCAGAGAGAGAGTAACGGAGGGCCCACTATACATGTTCTATAATACATTGTTATCAACCGTTAAGCTGCTCGGTGACCTTTTTCGAACAGTGTAGATGGCAACAAAACTGACAACAAATGAAAATCTTTAAAAATCATCTTGTCCAAAATCATCAGGTCTAGGGCTACCAAATTTGGTGTGTAGCTTTATCTATTAGATCTCTACTAGATTCCTCAAATCAAGGCCCTGGAGTCAAAATTGGCCCCGTCTAGAGGATCAGAAGTTTCACGTGGGCTTATTTAGAGACAACTTTAAAAAGCTTCTAGTTCCTAACCATTAAGCATAGGGCTAATCAAATTTGGCAAGTAGCTTTATGTAGTAAACCCCTTCGAACAAATTCAAATTATAGCCCTTGGGTCAAAATTGGCCCCGCCCCAGAGGTCACAAGTTTTACATTATATATTGAAAACTTTAAAGATCAATCTTCTTCTTTCTTACCGTAAGACATAGGGCTACCTAATTCAGCTTGCATTTTCATCTCGTAGACATCCTCCAATAATGTCCCAATTATAGGCCGTGGGTCAAAATTGGCTCCGCCGTGGGGGTCAGAAGTTTTACATGGTAGCACATGAATTCAATATGACTTAAGCTGTTGTACTCATCAAGGGAAATAATTCATGTTCACTCATATATTTCAGTTCGTAATCATTTACCTCCCATGACAATCATAACTAGTTTATTACTTGATTGGTGTTGGGTTTCCAAGTTTTTTGAATAGAAAATGTTCAGTTTTCAGTGGGAGTGATGTTAATTTTTATGCTCAAATAAGTTGAATATTTAATATGAAGCGAAGTGTGTACCTTTCAGTTTATCTTTTTGTTGTTTCAGAACTATCCCATTCATGCCATTGAAAAAAAAAAAAGGTTTTCTGCTTCTGAAGTTTTGGAAATCTTGTCAAAGCACTTTTTGTTGGAGCACACTGATATTGGTATAAACGAGACTTGATTAAACCTGCTCCTATTCATTGACATTATCTTTACATTTGGAAAGAAGATGATTTTTGTGGCATTTGTCGAAGACAATGCCACTATGAGTTCAGTACGGCAATTTGAAAATCATGTATCGTAGTTTGTGCAAAACCGAAGGAAGTAAACCCAATTAAACGCAATTTTTCTAAGACAAATAAGTGTTTCAATCGCACTCAGATATGAAAATGAAAATGGCGTATTAAAATAAACTGGATTAGGCCATCGATCATGGAAATTCTTCTTTTCTATCGAAAATAGCTTGATCCGCTATGGTCTTCTGTTGGCGTAATGATGCACACAGTTTTTGTTTCCTGCCCGTTCTTGATCGTCGCAAACCAGTTCGTCCCCGGGCTTGTTCGCCAGGACTTGTTCCTCCCACAAGATTGCAAGCTACTCTATTTCATTGTGCATGACTATTTCGTAGGCTAACTTTCAAGCGAGTATTTTGAAACTATTTCTATGGTTTATTTTTCAGTTCATTAATTCCACACAATGGCTCCCTTGACAACTGCCACACCAGTGCTTGATTTTGCTTGGTGGAGGAAGGCTAGGCTATATTCTCTATGAAAGTTTATTGCCGAACAAACTTCTTACAATACATGTCTCTGTAAATGCTAAATGATACACTTTCTTAAAAGGCGGTTGAGCGATACAGTACCATTATCACTCTCTTTGTTTTTGCTTAGGGCTATCTCTTTTCGACGAAGACATGCATCCAGTTTTCATATTAAATATATAAGCCGTACTCTGCCAAAGGGAGTCCAACTCTTTACCACAGGACAAAATTTCAAACGGGTCAGGTTTTGAAAGCATTTGCAGACGACAAATTAAGTGTGGCTCAAATGATGGAACCTGTCTTTGATAGAGTAGAAAACATTGTGGAAGGAAAAAATGCTGGTTACCAGCATTTTCTCCTTTTTCCACAATGTTTTCAAAATTTTTCTTTTTCAGGATCGTTAAAACTCGGGATTGTTTGATAAGGGGTTAATGCAAGTCATCATATAATTATAGGCCCATAAAATCCATTTTGTCGTACAACCGACTGAATTATGAAACAATATGGTTCTTTGACATGCAGAAAATTGACCGATAGCAAAAAGTTTCGATCCAGGTCAGCATGCACGCTCCGTGCAGGCTGACCTTGATCAATACTTTTTGCAGATGCATTAAGCCCCCCTTTTCACAGAGCATTATAATCTAACTGTATGAATTCTGATTTCAGTTTATGCAATAGAAGCCAGTAAGATGGCGACGCAAACTCAAGCAATCGTCGCAGAAAACAAAATGGCGGATCGGATAGATGTGATATATAACACAGTCGAGGTAGACGCTTTCTGCTTTCTGGATTTCAAGTCTTACCGCTGTCTTTACATCTGTGTTTATTTTTAGCTCGGCAGTTTTCGGAAAAAAAAAATCTTACGGGTATTGGCATGGCCCTGACCTCGCCTGCGTCGTCGTATAGCGATTGTTTTTTTTTTTGACATTTTATGATATACTGAAGATATTTACTTCAAATTCGGACTAGTTGTTAACTACCAAAATGGGAACCTATACAACAGGGGCAGGTAACCATAAGATATTTTTGGCACAGTTATGTCCCTTTTTCGACGTAGGACTCGTCGTGCAGAAATGGTATCATTTCATTACATCGCTGTCATTACTGAAGATATTAGCTTCAAATTTGGACTAGTTGTTAAGTGTCAAAAGGGGAACCCATACAACAGGGGCAGGTAACCATCAAAATATTTTTGACACAGTTATGCCCCAATTTCGACTTAGAATTTTAACCGAAAAATCAATCTATGCGAGCCGTTCCCTGTGAAAAGGGGGCTTAATGCATCTGCAAAAAGTATCGACCAAGGTCAGCCTGCGCGGACTGCGCAGGCTGACCTGGGCCGAAACATTTTGCTATTGGCCGATTTTCTGCATGGCAAATGACCATTTTACCTCATGATTCTGTCAGTTGTGATACAAAATGAATTTTATGGATTTATAGATTTGTAACGACCTATTTGGTATAATGCATCACGGAGATGCATTAAGCCCCCTTTTGCCTGAACATGGGTCATTTTTAAAAGCAACTGCTGCCGTGCGTTGGCACCTACACGCGGGGTTCTTATTCAATGAGAGGCTCATAGCTAATCGGTTGACTCTTCACCAAACAACGTCGAAGCCACAAGCGCTTATACAAGTTTCCGATCGAGTTCGGGCCGAACCTCTTTAACCCTTTCCCAAACAAGCCCTGGTTTTCACGTGTCTGCAGCACAAGTCTTTTGAAAACACTGTGGGAAAAGGAGAAATTGCTCATAACGAACAATTTCTCCTTTTCCCACATTGTTTTCTACCCTTATTGAGAACTTTCTACCATTTTCATCAAATTTAATGTTGTCGTCTGCAAACTCTTTCAATTTGGACCAGTCCAAATTTTGTCGTTTGGGAAAGGGTTAAGCGCATGTGGCCTCGATATCAGGAATTCAGAATTTGTATCATTGTAAACCAATGACTGTAGAATTCGTTAGGCTTGTAAAAAACATAAGGGAATCATGGGACTCGGACCTATACTGCAGAGGACCTTACCAACATTTCTAAGCACTGTTCTTGTCCTAAACTCGAGGGCTAGCTATGTATTTGATTGGCTGAGACATTCTGTCTCAACCAACCAGAGAGCTGGTCTTTGAATTTAGAAGTCTTTTTACCTGCACATAATTTGTCAGCATGCTGATCTTGATATTATATCATTTTTGCTTTAACATAATAATCTATTGCTCAGGTGAGCTTTAGCCGTGCTCTGTGAAAAGAGGATTTAATGCATCTGCAAAAAGTATTGACCCATGTCAGCATGACCCGAGTCGAAACTTTTTGCTATAGATCAATTTTCTGCTTGTTCAAGGACCAGTCTACCTCGTGATTCTGTCAGTTATCAGACAAAATGGATTTTATGGATCCATAATTGTGTGATGACTTGCTTAGATGCATTAAACCTCTTTTTCCCAAAGCCGGGCTCATTTACATGTCTTTGCAGTCACTTGCTTCAATTTTTGTTCCAGGAGATAATTACTGTAATTGAAATTATCTATCATCTACCATTTCAGAATGTGATATTCCCTGAACAACTAGATGTGATTGTAAGCGAATGGATGGCAAGTGTTTCATTTCTCCATTCGTCTAGCCTTGAAATTTGAACTCTTTAGTGAGATGCCAAGAGTATGTTTATTAGATTAGACGGCACGTTCGTACAGTCTTATCTTGATCTATGCTGAGCAATATTATGTGGTGGAGAGAGAATCTTGCTGAAAAGGCCCTAGAGTTGAAATGTCTAAACGTTAAACTGTTCTGCTTTTTAACTACATGAGTGCTGTGAGAACTGTTAAAATACTGTTTTTTTTCCCCAATCAAACGGGTCAAGCAAGTGCTTAGAATTCGAAATACTTGTGTAGTGCTTATTCATTCCTAAATGTTGTTCCGTACTAAAGTTGCGTTCACTTAAAAATACTGTTTCCCCCCCTAAATTTGCGTCCACTTAAAATTATGTTTCCTTCCTAAAATTGAGTCAACTTAAAAATGCTGTTCCACTTAAAAATGCCGTTTCCCCCTAAAGCTGCGTCCTTTTAAAAATGCTGTTTCCTCCTCAGGTTGCGTCCAATTGAAAAAAAAAAAAAATGGTTTGATATTGATCTGTGAAATGATTGTTATCGAAAAAGCTTATTTCGAATGTAAGATGATTGCCAACGAAGTTTACGAGTATGGAATAGTATTGTAACCCTTTTCCAAACAATCACGAGTCTAACAACCTTTGAGAAGAAAGACTTTCAAAAACATTTTTTGAAAAGCAGATAATGCTGGTAACTACCATTTTCTTCTTTTTCAACAAAGTTTTCTTCCCTTTCAAAGAATAGTTTCATGTTCTGAGAAACATTTGTCTTGTACAAATGCTTTCAATTTAGACAAGTCTAAAGTTGCGTTATGCTGGTAAAGAATGAAAATCAAAATTAAAAAAACAAACTTTTGTTGAAAATACGAAATATTCTCGTATATTTTCAAGGTCATGATGAAATTAAAAAAAAAAAAGATTTACGTAAAATTCAAAATCTGTCAGGGTCCATATTCGCCATCCATTCTCAATTTCATCCTTAGTTTCTTAGTCTTACTCTAGAATTGTAATGTAACATAACTTCTGATTGGCTAAACCATTTGGTTTAGCTAATCAGAACTTGTTTTACTTTCAAATTTAGAAAATTCTGGAGAATAACACTAAGAATGGTCATAAAAGTGGTCGGTGAATATGGACCCTGATTATTTTTTCATCTTGAATATAAATATCAAAGGTTAACCTTTACTACACTCTATCAAGTTGATAAGATGATGAAGCCACTTTATACGACAAAGGGTAGAGCGTTTTGTAGGGGTAGGGCGCCATCTTCTGACATTGAAGGTTCCGGGTTTGAATCCTATGATAAGCTGGGTCAACCTTTGAAACTAACCCTAACTAAGTGCAAGCGTAACCCAAAAGCCATGATCGGCGCCAGTGCTTGTAATAGTTTCCAGGAAGCAATTATCGAGAGTGATCAGTAGAAGTTGTAAGAACTTGTTTCACAATCGATGTAAAATAAACAGGCTTGAACTAAACTAACTTCAAAGATCAACACATCGTCCACTCAATTTTTGAGGAGTGTACAGTATAATAACAGTTAATTAATCCAAAGTTTTCCTTCTTTTGGTTTCTGTAAGCCATATATTTTCTTAACAGTAGAGCGAAGTGATGATAAAATGAGCCTCTGTAACTGTAAACTAAACTCCAGGTATCCGTAAATAGGTGCACTGGCAGCCGCGATATGACTGATAAAATAAGATTGTAAAAAGATGGTTAGAAACCAGTCCAGATGAAGGTTTTGAACTAGTGCATGTATACATAGTTTGATTTTTTTTTCTTTCAGGGATATTGTCTTCTTTATGAATCTATGCTTCCGTCTGTGATAGAATGTCGAGACAAATGGCTAAAACCTGTAAGTAGTAATAACGTTTTTTGACGTAAACATTTTATCAAGCCATGCTCTGGCAAAAATGGGGCTTGATGCAATTCCTCGATTCGTTACCAAGCAAGACATCACATAATTATGGATCCATAAAATCCCATTTTGTCGAACAATTGGCTGAATCCTAAAATAGACTGGTCCCTAGACACGTAGAAAATTTACCAAGGGCAAAAAGTATCAACCCAGGTCAGCCTGCGCGGACTGCGCAGGCTGACCTGGGTTGATACTTTTTGCAGCTGTATTAAGCCCCCTTTTCACAGAGCATGACTCTATTGGTTTTTTTTTTGTTGTTAGAAAGACGCATAACTCAATAGAACAAACGTGCATATCACGTGTTTGACTTTTTCGTTGCGAACTGAATTCGCTCGACCTTCTTTCTAGGTCTAAAAATAGATTTCCACTGAATTGAAGAAAATATATAATTAAACTCGGGCAACTTTACTTCTAGATTTGCAGTTTATTTTTCTACGAGGGACTTGCTTTTTGAATGGCCTAACTGCAACAAATTGTCGTACACATAACAATCATTCTTTTAAATGGTTTCTGTTAAAATTGCCTGCATTTTCACTTGCGAATTGTTTACTTGTGGCTGGTAATGGGCATTCAATCAAATACGAGGCGTGCTGTGCGAAAGGGCTACATCTACAAAAAGTATCGAACCAGGTCAGCCTGCGCAGTCCGCGCAGGCTGACCTGGATCGAAACTTTTTGCTACTGGTCTATCTTCTGTATGTCAAAGGACCAATCTGCCTCATGTTTCAGTCGGTTGTTAGACAAAATGAATTTTATTAGTCCACGACCATATGATGACTTGCTTTGTATGATGCATCACGGAGATGAATTAAACCCCTTTTGCCAGAGCAGGGTCCGTATTCACCAACCATTCTTAAGAACGTTCTTGGACTTATTCTTCAAGATTTTCCAAATTTGAAAGTAACACAACTTCTGATTGGCTAAACCATATGATTTAGCCAATCAGAAGGTGTGTTACTTTCAAATTTGGAAAATTTTGAAGAACAAGACCAAGAATGTTCTTAAGAATGGTTGGTGAATACGGACCCAGAGCTCATATCCTTGTTATTTGTTTTACAAGTACAGGATGGACTTATGCTACCATCATCTGCGACGTTACATTTGGCTCTCTTTACTGATCAAGATTATGACAATAGGTAACAGGGTCTCTTGAAATGCTATCTCTCTCTCTCTCTCTCAGTGTATCTATCTTTTCCAGTGTCTATGTTTCCTTTCCACTCTCTCTCTCTCTCTCTCTCTTTCATTGTATCTCTCTTTTCCTGTGTCTGTTTTTCCTTTCTACTCTCCTTCGCTGCATCTTTTCTTTTCCTCCGTCTCGCTCTCTGTATATTTCTCTCTATCTGTGTGTGTGTGTATCTCTCCATCTCTCTCTCTCTCTCTCTCTCTGTGCATATGGACAAACACTCAGAAGCTTAAATATACATCACTAAAATATGTTTCTACTCAGTTTTTATCTATACTGTAAAATAAGAGACATCAAAGCTTAATTATCAATATTTCAGTTTCCGAAACTGAGTAAGTTGAGGCTGAGTAATACTCAAGTAATTGTGAACACGTAAGACAAATGCAGTGGTCTCCCATGCTTAATAACACCCTGTATTTCAAACTTATTCGAAATAGTCCTTTTTACATGTAAAAGAGCCATGCTGTGGCAAAAAGGGGTTTAAAGCATTTCCGTGATGCATTATACCAAGCAAGTCATCACATAATTATGGATCCAAAAAATTCTGTTTTTTCTAAAGACCGGCTGAATCATGAGGTTGAATGGTCCGTGGACATCCAGAAAATTTACCGATAGCAAAACGTTTCGATTCAGGTCAGCCTGCGCAGGTTGACCTGGGTCGGAACTTTTTGCTATGGCATTAAACCCCTTTTTCACAAAGCATGGCTCAAAGGTTTACACCTTATTAAGAGTTTCAGAGTATACAAACAAGGCATGGCTAAGAATGAAACACTGAGATAAACTTTTCTAATCGTCTTTGTTATATTGACGCGAAATATTAGCACGAAAGCGCGAGTCCATTTAACTCTATTTACTGCAGGCTAGACTTTTGGTCAGAAATACGGTCCGTCTATAAGACGTCCATGGAATGTATGAAACCTTATGCACAGAAATGTATATCACGTAAGTGGGAATATTTTTTATATGAGCCATGCTCTGTGAAAAGGGGGCTTAATGCATCTGCAAAAAAGTATCGACCCATGTCAGCCTGTGCAGTCCGCGCAGGCTGACATGGGTCGAAACTTTTTGGCTATCGGTCGATTTTCCGCATGTCTAAGGACCATTCTACCTTCAGATCCAGTCGATTTTTAGACAACATGGATTTTATGGATCCATAATTATGTGATGACTTTGTTGGTACAGTGCATCACGGAAATACATAGAGGATATTTGTTTTTTTTCGGTGAAAGATCGAAATTTATTTCATCGAGTGAATATCATCGGTAATATTTTCACGAGTGGCGCAGAATATTACCGATGATGTTCACGAGATGAAATAAATTTCGATCTTTCACCGAAAAAGACAAATATTCTATTTATTTCATGCTTCTAACGCCTTTTTTTGTCGAGACTTCCATAAAAATCAGTACAAACTCCCCGTGGTCGGTATTCTCACTGGTCGTACCCGTGTAATATCGAAAAATATTTTCACCGCTATTTCTCGATATCCTACCGGAAAGCATGAAATAAATTAAACTCGCTTTTGCAAGAGCATGGCGTAATTATGTTTTGCCTCCTTCTCGCTGTCCTTGTCCGTGTTCTGATGAGATCGACTGCTACAACATGTGGGAGTTTTTGAAATATCGGCTGGGTCAGTCTATTGTCTACAATCTGTACTTAAGCTCGGCGATGGTGTCGTATTTGGACGGTTGGTTTTATGAGATATGCATTCGTTGCGACCTTTGAACCTAAGTGTTGTGAAAACTGTGTATAATTTATCTCATTTTCGAAGCTCAAGATTTTCACTTGTAATGTGCGTTAATAACAGATTTGTAGTTAATGTTTTCAGTCTACTCTCCGCTCTCATATCTGTGGGCAGCGCTACTTTTTGAAACTATTCTTTTAAGAGCGTTATCAGGATAATCTTTTGTTATTGAAGCTAGGTCTCAATATCATAGCGTTTGGCTATGGTTAGGGACGGTTATTGGCTCGGAGGAGTTACCTAATATTAAAACGTTAAACGAACCAGAAAGCTTATTAGCATAAACTGCTTGACGGTGTCTTGGATTCTGAGGTAAAATGAGATGCAAAGACTGTAAAGTTGTTTTATCTGCCCTATGCATATCACATATCTATTTATTAAAGCTGTAACAGGTAATCTTTTCAATTTTTTTTTTGCTGTACTGTCAGCATCCCCTTACCTTCTTATCACCACTCACTGTTGTATTTTCCAGGACACGTCCACGTAACAAACATTCCACCGGAAAGTATTCAATCCCATGCACAAGAAATATGCAAATTTGACCTGAAGCACGTGACCAAGGAGGAGGTCAAAAACGTCAAGGTAAACAGTTTAACCTTTCAGATGACAGAAATTTAGACTTGTCCAAGTTGAAAGCATTTACAGATGTAAAGTTATTAAGGCTCAGATTGTAAAATTTGCCCCCTTTTTTAGGGGAGGGGGGACAGTGGTGCAATCTGGTGCATTCTGAGCTTTCTTATATGCTTTTAGTTGGTACTAAAATCGATAGTTTAAGGAGCATGAAGCAACAAATAAATGAGCCATGCTTTGTAAAAAGAGGGCTTAACCCTTTACCAGACGACAAAATTTTAGCCTTGTCCAAATTGAAAGCATTTGCAGATGACAATTTCTGTGTGGCTCAAATGGTGCAACTTTTCTTTGATAGGGTAGAAAACATTGTGGGAAAAGGAGAAAATGCTGGTTACCAGCATTTTCTCCTTTTCCCACAATGTTTTCAAAAGGCTTCTTTCCAGGGGCGTCGAAAGGCGGCATTGTGCGGTAAAGGGTTAATGCACCTCCGTGATGCATTATAGCAATTAAGCCATCATATAATTATGGACCCATAATAGCCACTTTTTTTTGAAACCGACTTAGTCATGAGGGAGACCAGTCCTTGCACATACAGAAATTTGGTTGATAGCGAAAAGCAGGCTGACCTGGTCGAAACTTTTCGCAGATACGTTAAACCACGTTTTCACAGAGCAGGGCTCAAATCTTTTACTAGAAAAGGTTTTTTTGTTGTTGTTGTTTTGTTTCTGATCAGAAGCATGTTATTTAAACTTCGCACCTGGCTTAGGCCTATAAGGCAACTTCGTGTGTGTGTGTGTGGGGGGGGGCAGCTTCGCTTGTTTAGGGTGCCAAACGCCGAGTTAAATAAACTTAGAAATTATATGAAGTTTTATTGTACGTTTTCAGAGGGAATTTACATTCCATTGCTTTGGACACACTAAGATTCATGGGTTCTGCACGTGGTTCAATGTGGGTTTCCCAGAATGCATCAGCCTGTCTACGTCACCGTATTCTGAGTAAGTGAGGCCGGTAACCAGACGATGATAACCGACACTGGGTACCCTTAACCCTTTATCACACTATTCCGAGTTTTTAACGACTGTTAGAAAGAGTCCTTTTGAAAGCATTGTTTGAAAATGAGAAGATGCTGAAAACCAGAAAGATTTGTTTGTTTGTTTGTATTGGAGTTTAACGCCGTTTCAACAGCTAAGGTCATTATCACGGCGGTCAGTGCACCTACGCATGTGTTTCCTGGCTTTCCCACACCAGTACTGACACAACTTTCTTTCCAAGTCACTGACTACTTTTCTCACATGAATCAGAGGTGACAGGCGAAGAATCGCGGGAAAGAAAGTTTGCCTCAACTGGGTATCGAACTAGCAACAACCAGGTCACGAGTCAGATACACTAACCACTGAGCTACCCGGGCGGGCCAGAAAGAAGTCTTTTGAAATCATTGTTGGAAAATGATAAAATGCTGATCACCAGCATTTTCGTCTTTTCCAACAATAGTTTCTACATTTTCAAAAGCAAGATACATAATTGTATCGGCCTTTGATTTATCGTCTAAACATGCTTTCAAATTAGACAAATCTAAAATTTTGTCGTCTAGTAAATGGTGAAGTCAACGCTAGACTCTTTATATTACAATTGCTGCACTTTGTGCTTCAGAAACCAGCATGATTAAACTACGTCTGTCAGTGTCGATGGTGACTTATATCGGACGATGTAGATCAAGATCAGACTGCACAGAACGTGCAGTCTGATCTTAGATCTGCACCGTCCGCTACTTGATGCCAAATTATGACAAAAATTATCTTCAACTGCCGTGGAAATCTATTTTTAGCTCTCAAAAAAAGTCAAGTTTTTCGCTCCACTGGCCAAGGACCAGCGAGCTTATGTCTTAGCCCTGTGTCCTTCGTGTTTGCATGCGTCCGTGTGAGTGTTAACGTTCATTTCAAACATCTTCTCAGAAACCACTTATCCAGTTTTAACCACACTTCACAGGAATGATCCTGCTTTGGTATTCTTCAGAAACCCTTCAAAGAACATGATTCCTTTAGAAACTATGGTAGAATTATCTAGAAATTAGCTTAAATGGTCTATTGACGGAGCCCTTGTATATTTCTTGAAATTACTTTGATCCGGCAAATAACATGGGTGCTTTTGGCTTGATTTAATTTTAGTCCATAATAAGCTGCAGTTAAGCTTAATACTGATCAAGGAAAGTAACTCGTTTTATCTCAGTGTGAAAAATTGTCTCCCTTGATTATCATCTTGCACTGCAGCATGACAACTATTGTATATTCAAGAGTTTTCGATAAAAAAGTTTAATTTTCATCATAGATGAAAACTGCTGATTTATTTTTATGTAAATGGTCATGCTCAGTTGATCTGAATATTTAATTAACGTGAAGTTAGGTTCGTTGCATTCTATGATAGAGCCTTGCTCTGTCAAAAGGGAGCTTCATGCATCTCCGTAATGCTAGACCTCACCTCCTTATGAATCCGTAAAATCCATTTTGTCAAACAACCGGCTGAATCGTGAGGTAGAATTATCCCTTGGTATGCAGAAAATTCAAAGATAGCGAAAAGTTTCGGCCCATGTTAGCCTGCGCGGATTGCATGGACATGGATCAATACCTTTCGCAAATGCACTAAGGCCCCATTTCGCAGAGCATGGCTTATATTTTTAAACCGGTACCATTAATTTCCTAGAAAAAATGTTTTGCCAAAGTACTTCCTATCAGAGTTCATTGATATTTGGTATAAATGATACTTGAATAGACCTGCTTGTATTCATCGAAAAATATTAAGTTTTCGATATCTCTATTGGATACCATTTTAATGTATGACACACTTATTTATAGGGAGTAGCGCGATCGGGGCCACCATGGCCCTTTTATATCAGTTGGCAGTGAAAGGGTTAGGCAAGTGTAGATTTTGAAATCGCCAAAGATACTAGGGGCGCTAGTAACCATTTTGTATCATCTACGCCGCAGACAAGTCGATTCCCGATGTCAAGGCAGATCAAATGGTTGTTTCCTTGCGCAAGGCACTACAGAGCCTCAGTCAGATACTTGTGAAATTGATGAAACACTTGAACATATGAGCTGTCGCCATAACATGGAAGAAATATCAATGCTTATTTCATGCTTTCCGGTAGGATATCGAGAAATAGCGGTGAAAATATTTTTCGATATTACACGGGTACGACCAGTGAGAATACCGATTTCATTTTTTTTTTTTTTTTAATAGAAGTCTCGACAAAAAAAGGCGTTAGAAGCATGAAATAAATAGACTATTTGTTTTTTTCGGTGAAAGATCGAAATTTATTTCATCTCGTGAACATCATCGGTAATATTTTCACTCGTGGCGCCGTTTTTTTCGGTGAAAGATCGAAATTTATTTCATCGAGTGAACATCATCGGTAATATTTTCACGAGTGGCTGCGATGTTCACTCGATGAAATAAATTTCGATCTTTCACCGAAAAAAACAAATATCCTCTATATCTCCGTCATTCATTATACCAAACAAGTAATCTTATAATTATGAATACGTAAAATCCATCTTGTCTAGCAACCAGCTGAATTATGAGGTAGAATGGTCCTTTGACCTGCAGAAAATTGACCAATAGCAAAACGTTTCGACCCAGGTCAGCCCTCGCAGGCTGACATTTCTCGATACTTTTTGCAGATGCTTTAGGCCGCCTATTCACAGAGCATGACTCATAAGTCTTCGTATTTTTATTGTTTTTGTCTTTGTACTTTTATTGTTTTGGTCTGTTTTTATTGACAGAGAAACTCACTGGTCCCAGACTTTGTTTTATATCGACGAACCAGTTGACGTAACACAGGGTACTGTTATAAAGGGCAGCATTTCTATACAACCGCATACTGGGACCCCGAGGTGAGAACATAACCTCTTAGAAAACTATTGTGTGCTTAACTCGTCTACGAGGAGTGTTCAAACATGAATGCATCTAAATACCTAAACTTTGATGCTTCATAGGTTTCACTGAAATTTTTATTTTGTTCCCTCAAAGTATTCACCTCCAACAGATATACAAAGTTTCAGTTTCCGGACCAATCTTTGAAGGCATTTTCATAGTCTTTTTAGGTATACTATGAAGACACTGGAATTCATTTTCTATCAATTCTCTTTCAACGTATGTAAACCATCAGTTTCAGTCATTGTCTTTTCTACGAGGTGCAAGACTTTGTGAAGCAGGAAAAAGTCTCTGTATTCACCTGCTCCTGCCCCTTATGACTTCTTTTTGTTTCCAAAGCTAAAAAAATACCGTTCAGGTCGAAATTTTGTTCAGCGCAAACACCTCGTTTCTGCAATATTCCAGTGTCTTCATAGTGTAATGAATAGACCAACTTCTTTACTTTCAGAGCTTTGCATTTTTTCTTTATACTTAATTATAGTCTAATTTTCAATTTCTTACTATCTTAAGATTTATACTGTATTTCAAGTTTGATTAAATCTGCAAACTTATATCGGCATGAGCTCATTTTGGTATACCTAAGCACTGGCCAAGAATAGTGACATACTGTCATAATAAATGAAGACAAACGTAGATGCGTTTGTTGACAGCATATACTAGTGTACTGTTGGGTGTTTTGATACGTATTCTTGTTTAAATTGCTTGCAAAAAAAGGTGAAAGCATTTCTCATTGCCATTTCTTAGTATCAGTATTGGAATTCATTTATTCATATTTTCGTGACTGCTGAATCGGAATCAAACTTGCGGCAGATGATTTTGGAACACCCTTGTAATATATGAAATCAACATGAAATCAACACGAATTAACCCTTAAGCTGGTAAGCGCGACTCGCTGACCTTTTGCGGACAGTGCAGATCAAGATCAGACTGCACAGAACGTGCAGACTGATCTTGGATCTACACTGTCCGATAAGGAGATATTGTTCTCCAAAAAATAAGTTTGAACTAACATTATTCTGGTTTTTACTATCGTCTTGAAAGTTTTATTTAACTTTATTAGCAAGATAAGGGTTAATAAATGTAACTTTCGGTTTTAACAAATGAACATAATGTGGAAAAAGTTGTGGAATAGCCCATCATGAGTAGATCTAATTCCTAATTTACAAGATGCTTTTGCAAGAGGTCTTTAGCGGCAAGCATGAGGTATTGATTCTATAAATCAGGTTTTTTGTTTTATTTTCTACTTTTAGATTTCTCGACATCGATCTTGTTTACCAAGTTGATGACGGTAAGAAGATACACAAGTTTTACTACATGAACGATTGTATCACGTGATGGAGATTCTGACGTTAGACATGATGTCAGCAAGACCCGACCTTGAGATGTCACGTCAAAACAGCGAAATTCTTAACAGCTAAACAGTTAAAGATATTAAGTCTTGAAATCTTAAACTGTTGATTATAATTGTCCTAGGAGATGTATTTTTGAAAAGGCTAAGATGCATTAATAGACAGAAAAATATATGTGCATAATCAAAGATTGTAATGAAATCTTAGACCCGTGAAAACTGTAGGTCTATAAATTTGTCTTGGTTTATGGCAGCGTTGTTCAGTACGAAACAGTTTCATTTAATGAAGACAACATCGTGTATCCGCAACAAATAACAAAAGCGTATGATTTGTGTAGTTTCTTGCATATTCTATGTAAGTTTTGTCCGTGTTATAATGTATTATTAGTTTCCATTACCAGTATTCCATATGGTTTTTTTTAGCATTATCTGCTTTTCCAAACATGCGTAACTTGGGGATCTGAGATGAAAATGATTTTTTTTTTTTTGGGGGGGGGGGTTTGTTTGCACTTGCATCCTTGGGCCTTATATAGTCTTAGCCAATTGATTGTAAAAATATGAACCGTGCACTGAGAAAAGTAGCATCGACCAAAGTCAGCCTGTGCAGTCCTCGCAGACTGACCTGGCCGAAACCTTTTGAGTTTCGCTATTGGTAAATTTTGCTTATGTCCAAGGACCAGTTTACGTCATGGTCCAGCCGGTTATGAGACAAAACGGACTTTATGGATCCATAATTATGTGGTGATTTGCTTTGTATCATACAGCAAGGAGATGCATTAAGTCTCCAGAGCATGGTTCATATGTAGATACAGTAATCGACTTCTGTAAACGATTGCTTATATGTTATTCACTTTTTCGTGAAACATTTGTACCACTTCAGCAATTTCAGTCCTTTGATTTCGAGCGCTAACAAAGGGAATATTACACGATTTGAATGCTAAATTAAATCAGACGGTTGACATGTTGCGCAGAGTCTGTTGGATAAGGGGCCTGTAGTGAAGATCGAACTATAAAATATAGACAGTACTTGGTGAAAATCGTGATTCAAATTCGAAATCAAAGCACTGAAATCACCAAAGTGTTTCGCCTGTTGGACATAGAGTCATCAGTGCAGATCAAACTACAAAGTACTGACAGTACTTAGTAAAGCGTGAAATTTAAGAATCACACTATTGAAATTACTGAAATATAGAGCCTGCTAGAGGTGTCTTGTGGGTTTTATTACTTTAGGTTATTATTTTGTAGAAAGCGTGGTATTCTTTGGAATGATAAAGAGGTTTATAAGCATTTCAAGGAAATGGTTATAGTGCGTGCATTTTAATTATAAAGTGGATAGGATATCGAAGATGCTACAAAACAAAGATAACCTCTCTACTTTAACTGCAGCTGAGCAAAGATGCAATATTTAGATAGGTCATGACTGTTTTCAACCGTAAATTTAACAATTTACCAAACGACAACATTATGCAGTTGCCAAAATCAAAGCATTCGTGGTCGACAAACGTAAACGTGTCTCAAATAGAGAAAGTTGTCTTTGAAAGGCAAGAAAACATTGGGGTATTTCCTGCCGAATTATATACCTAGCTATCACAAAACTATACTCGTCAAGTTTATTGTCTTTAATAGGACTGGTATTCATATTTACGTGTATATTTAATAGGAATGAAACCTTAAAATAAAAAACGTATAGATGCAGACTATCCTTTGTCAACACTCTCCACAAAATGTATCTATAGTCGTGTATGGCAGAGTTAACAAACCAAACAAATTAACCCATAACCTGCTAAATCAGTCGAATGAAACTTTCATGTCGATAGTAAAACCCCAAATAGTACTGCTATGTGAAAGTTTTTTATTGCTATGTGAAAGTTTTTTTTTTTTTTGCGTGGGGGGGCGGGGAATATCTTCTTATCGGACAGTTAGATCAAAGATCAGACTGCACGTTCTGTGCAGTCTGATCTTGATCTATACTGTCCGCACAAGATCCTCCAGTCGCGCTCAGCAGCTTAAGGCTTATTTTATCTCATGTAGTCCAGAAACACGTTTTGCTCAAGCCACTGTGCCTTAAAACTTTTTTTTTTTACTTTATTCACTTACATGCACATCAAACCTGTTATAAACAGAGCTCATCACTATTGTATGTAAACTGATGATAAAATACATAATAAGTAAAAGTCCTTCTTGAAAATAACTTACTTCAAATCGAATCATGTATTTGTTGACGTTTCACTCATGACTGCTCCAGATGTAGTTCAAATCGACTTGCATATTGATTTCATTTTTGCAATTTTTATATAGAAAAACTTTTCTTCAAAAACCATTCAGTTGCTGTCGGCAGCAAATACAAATACATGTAGAAAAATAGAGAATGCTTAATTTGTGATACATTTCACACCATTTGTCTCGGAGTAGACAAAATGACGATACAATGCATATTAACCTTGCTCATTTATCACAGCGCAGTGTCAGTTCAAGCGTCAAAATATAATTTTAAAAAAATCTGATCGCACCGAACTGCAGATGGTGGTACTGCTTATTTTATTAGAAACTTTTTTTTCTCATAATTATTAAAAAAAAAAAAAAAAAAAAAAAAAAAACAATTTAGAGCCGCACATTTTTGGGATTTGACGGAAAAAGACGAACATGAATACATGAAGCACATATGTGATACGGAAAGCCCTACAAGGACTACATGGGTGACACAGAAAACGTATTCAAGTCTCGTTGCGTGTATAAAGCGGTTCGCATCGGGTTCGACCTTCGGCCTCATCCGATACAAACTTCTTTACATACACAAATCGACCTAACACGAATACACGGAAAAGGAGACTTTTGTAATATTCCTTCAATTAATTTTACAACAAATAGAGTGTGGTAAAAGAGCATGTTTCCACAGGTGGTCGATGTGTCGATTTTATCAGTGTGACATTGTAACATATTGAAATACATGGATCTGATATACATTGACCTGATATACAACGAAGCTGTGCCTTTTTTGAACTTATGCAGATATAGAAAGGGGTCGGGGCGAAGCCACACTCCTTTAGAAGAAAGCGAATTTAGGCATTCTTGAACTTCAAAGATAGGCTTTGTTGGCACATAATTTTAATCTTTTATAAGAAAAAAAGCAAGATTTTTTATATTTGCTGTTAATAGGTGCGACATTTTGTAATTTTTTTCTGTTTTTATAAAGAAGCATATTTCAGTTACGCATTTGCATCGTCTGATATTTATATCAAGATAGATTTTCTAAACTTTGGGAAAATTTGATAATCACTAGAAAATTTGAGTAGTATAATATTGTATGCCTTTTTCCTGTTACATTCATATTATGTGAATAGTGAGTGATAATACGTGTACACAAATACTTACTTCTTAAGTTAAAAATGTGAGAAAGAGTTTTTTTTTTCTTTGTTATTACCGTTTATTACCTCGATTGTTTTCGAAGAAAACGTCGAGGTATTGTCATAGCCCTTGCGTCGTCGTGCAAAAACTTTGACATTTTCAAAAACTTTGACATTTTATAATATATCTGTCATTTCTGAAAATATTTACATCAAACTCGGACAAGTTGTTCAATGTCAAAAGGGAAACCCACACACTAAGGGTAGGTAACCATCAAAGTTTTTTGACACAGTTATGCCCCCTTTTTGACTTTGATTCACTGAAAATCAAGCAATTGTAGCCGAGCGTTGGCACCCGCATGCAGTGCTGTGGCATCGGTTGTGAAAGAAGTTCCTACAACTTGTGTTCATCACTACCGATTTTTTCCTCCTTGAAACGTTTTTCAAGGTCCGTATTCACCGACCATTTTTTAGAATATTACTGGTCTCATTCTCAAGAATTCTCTAAATTTGAAAGTAACACAAATTCTGATTGGCAAAACCAATTGGTTAAGCCAATCAGAAGTTATGTTAACTTTCTTAATCTGGAATGAGACTGAAAATGCAATTTAGAATGGTTGGTGAATACGCGCCATGTACTCGCACCGTGATATGGGTAGCTCCAAAGGTTAGCACCACTAATCACTGTAGTTGAACCCGAAACCTCTGATGGGAAAGACTGAAGCTCAGTCCATACTCCCCTGTTTTAGAGTTTTTTTCCCCGAAACTGTCCTCGTTATTCGCTCTATATGTCCATTGTAATTACTGTTTGAACCACATGACAGTGTCAACAAAATCAGCGACTTTTACCATTCAATCTTTTGAAGTAAAACTCAAGTATAATAGAACAATACCACTGCCTTAGCCAGTAGTAGGGGGATTCTGGGAAAAATGATGATGACAGAAAAACTATGCATTTTTTAAATTAGTGTTTACATGTATTTGAGCCACGCTCTGGCAAAAGTGGGCTTAATGCGTCTCCGTGATGAACAATACCGAGCAAGCGATCAATTACTTAAGGATCCATAATAGCCACTTTTTTTTTTTTTTTTTTAAACAACCGACTTAATCATGAGGTAGACTGGTCCTTGGACATACAGAAAATTGACAAATAGCGAAAAGTTTCGGCTCAGGTCAGCCTGCGCGGAGTGCGCAGGCTGACCTGGGTCGATACTTTACGCATATGCATTAAGCCCCTTTTTCACAGAGCATGGCTCATTTATATCTTCAAACGAGAGAAATGTCAAAATAGGGCCTGCTGATCAAACCTTCACCATACAGCGTCGTGTTCTAACGACCCTGAAGATGAAGGCTTTTGAAAACATTGTCGGAAAAGGAGAAAATGCTGATAACCAGCATTTTCTCCTTTTCCCACAAAGTTTGCTACTTTTTCAAGTATAAATACAATTATTTTATCCATATTTAGTTTCTCATCCGCAAATGCTTTAGTTTTTTCACATAGTATAAAACTGTTGTCTTTTGGTAAAGAGTTTCGAAAATGTAACTGGTTGACCTTTTGTAAAACAGAAAAGACCATAATGCCATGAAAGTGACATTTGTTATAGTAATTATAAACAACGCTTTGACTCTGGCCACCATAATTACACCCAGTATTGTTCGTGCTTTGAATAGAAAAAAAAAGCATTATTGTATGTAAGTATACAATAATCAACGATATTTATTTTTTAGAATAAATTTGACACATATTATTTTGCACAGGACGTTTTTGGTCTTCCATTTAAAAATTCACTGTGACAAGAGAAGAAATATTCCGTACAAGCAGTGGTTTACGAAATTTTCAGAATATATAAAACAATATGAGCCCTGCCCTGGCAAAAGGGGGCTTAATGCATCTGCGTGATGCATGATACCAAGCAAGTCATCACATAATTATGGACCCATCAAAACCATTTTGTCTAACTACCGACTGAATCGTGAGGTAGTATGTTCGTTTGACGAACAGAAAATTGACCAATAGCGAAAAGTTTCGGCCTAGGTCAGCCTGCGCAGACTGCGCAGGCTGACCTGGGTCGATACTTTTGGCAGATGCATTTAGTCCCCTTTTCACAGAACATGACTCATATATTTTGCAGACAACCTTGGCGTTCAAGCAGGGTACAAAATCTAGAAAACACTGTGGCAACGAGAAAAAATATCTTTACGAGCAATTTCTCCCATGCCACGTATTTTACGCTTTATCCTACAAATAAGTTAAATGAAACTTTCAAGCCGGCAGTATAAACCCAAATTTTGCTCTTTCAAATGTAATTTTTGGAATAAAATATCACCTTATCGGACAGTGTAGATCCAAGATCAGACTGCACGTTCTGTGCAGTCTGATCTTGATCTACACTGTCCGCAAAAAGCCATTAAGTCGAGCTTAGCAGCCTATGAGTTCAGATAAATGATGTATACAAGGTCGTTTGTTGTAAATGTGTTAAAGTTTTTACCACGGAATTGTGTGCATCAACGATTTTTAAAAACATTGTGGGAAAAGGAAAAAAAATGCTGCTAACCAGAATTGTATCCTTTTTTCCCACAATGTTGTCTACCATTTCACGCAAATTCTATTATTTGATACATAATTAATTTGTCGTCTGCAAATACTTTCAGTTTGGACAAATCTGAAAATCTTCCGTCTGGTAAAAAGTTAATGAATAAGTTCAGAGATCACGAAACAATTTAAAGTAGATCTGGAACTTTTTTTTATCTTATCAACCGTTGCCGCGTATAATTCACGACGAAAAATCAGGAAGTATTGTTTCAACTTGTCATATGATCTGGAAATATTTGAAAAAATAAACACAACAACAACAAAGTTACGTCAGTTCGATTTCGCTTTTTCATTCCATGCACCTGTGGGCACTCGTCACATCTCGGCCGATTCCGTCACTACAACTAACCTCGTCCATATCAAGAAGGTTTCCATTTTGAATTGGCAGTCACATGATCTTAAACATGGCGGCACCCATGAAAATAGATTAGCAACGACAGAGACAACTACGGTGATATTATTCACATCTGTCAATCTGTCGGTGAAAACTTCAATTAGAATTGATAAACCACGTTAAAATTGAATGTACAAAATGTTTGTCAACGGAAATGTATTCAGAAAGATTTCCATAGAAAACTGTGACTCATGTTTGCTTTTTTAAGAGGAGCCTTACAATTTTAAGAACGGTTAAGCAGTGTATTTCCGGCGAAGAAATGTACCGTGAACGTGCATATCAAGCTACATTATACAGCAGAGGGACTTGATCAACAGATGACTCAAAGTTTGCCGAATGCACTCGTGGGCTTACGATCTGCAGAATGTATGTCAGGTGGAAGGTTTCTTTTTAGCCTGGGTTTATAACGCTAAAATTAACCTACCCTAGTCCAAGCTGAGCAATAGCACTAACATATATGGTAGAATACTTTGTTAAGCCTTTAGCAAACCACCCCGTATTTTATTGACCTTGTCGGACGAAACTTTTGAAAACATTGTAGAAAAAGGAGAAAATGCTGGTGACCAGCATTTTCTCCTTTTCCTACAATGTTTTCTACCCCTTGTAATGACAAATTCCATCTTTTGAGACACTTTTCATCTGTCATCGGCAAATGCTTCCATTTTGGAAAAGTCTAGAAATTGTGTTTTCCGGTAGAGAGTTAAATTGTTTGGAACACCATCACATTCTCATTAAAGGACACCTGTGTTGATGCTCTGTCAATATCCTTCATGGATGAATCTTTTCTTTCTTCCTTCAGAATTTTGTTTTGCTGTTGAATCTTCCGTCTATTTTTAGCTCGAATCTCGAGCTTTTTCTTCGTGTTTGGACTTGTGCGACTGTAGTTGTCATATTCAAACTTCATCCTTTGTTTGATGTTTTGCGGTATTGGTTTAGCGGAGAACATGTACAATGATGTTGAAATGTTGCTAGAATCATCACCATTATCATCAGCAAGGGAGGCAGGTGTACCTGGACGGAGTTTTTTCAGTGGTATTGAGGCGTCAGGACTCATGTTAGCCTTGTGAACTTCTTCAATCATCTTGCGGTCCCAGGGTTTAGCTAAAATAGACGTGTCAAACATCTGAGCTTTTTTCTTCTGTAACCTTGCTGGTTTTACAGTATCTTGCATGTAAACATCGCTTGGGTTATATTTCCGTGTTTGTGATGGCTGACTATGAGCATTGTCCGCTCTGTCTGATGATTCAGGTGTTTTAGGTAAAACACGTCTTTTTTGTTCACTTCTTTCTTTATTGGTTTCATCAGCGTTGCTCCTCGACGGAGAAGAGTTTCCGACCGCGGATTCATTCTCTAGATCCAGTCTCTCTGAAACGTTCTCTTTATGTCGTTGTTTTGCACTATCTCTTTTCTCCTTCTCCTTTTCTATTCGTTCAGCTGCTGTCATTAAAGCGTTGGCAGCAATCTCTTTCGGGTTGACTGTGATGACGGGAAATGTTGTTGATACGGAAGAGATTTTGTCGGATTGTTCGGTTCTCTCGCTGGCGGTTCGCCGTAGTTTGCCGGGTACCTGTATCTTGGCGCCGTACTGATTTCTTCTGGCAACAGACGGCGTTTCAGGACGAGGTTGTACACTCAGCTGTCGAACTGTAATTGGCTGGTTCTCTTCTTTATGTTTTAGCTCCTCCTGTATTTTCTTGTACTCCTTGAATTCTCGTAAAATCGCGGAGGTCGGCCGAGATCTGTCGAAGGTCGGCGGTGGATTTTCTCTACGATGGTCTTTCTCTAATTGTTTAACCTTTTCAACGATTTCCATTCTTTTTGTTGTATTAGCATGATTCCAGGTATTTATGAGGTCTGACACTTCTTTACTAATGGCCTTTTTGTGACCTATAAGGTTAGTCTCCTGTCTTGGATATACAGAACTTGGCCGTGTTGGGGTGGCCGGCAATACTCTTCGCCAGCCTTGTTTCTTCGCCTCGTCTACTGAAGGCGGAACTGGAAGTTGTCTCTGACGACTGTATGTTTCTTGTTCCCTTTGCCGCATGATTAATAGATTTCTACCCATGTCGAAATGTGCAACTGGTGCTTGTTCCGCAGAATATTCTACCGTCTCGTCCTTTAGAGCACCAGCAGGAGCTGAATAAAGGCTATCTTTATCGTCGTCTTTGAGTTTATATTTGTACTTTATTTCTACACCTAAAGCGCCTTCTATTTTGGGAAATGATTTCGTTGACACATAAGCTGTGGGTGGGGTGTTTTCGTCCTGTTCCTTTAGATGATTGTATTGTTTATCACCAAGCATGTTTACTTTACTTTTCTCTTTCTCCTTTTCCTTTGAATTTTCATTGAGTGGAGGAAACCGCAGTTCGTTTTTGTAGTTTTCCATCTGTCGCAATGACCCAAGGGGTCGTATACCAGAGGTTGCCCGCTGTACTGGGGCAGGTCCGTACATTTCCGGTTTATCGGAGGCAGGACGGGCTTTCTTTATAGGTTGTGTGTAATCGATTTTCTTAAAACTGTGATTCTTGTAGACGTACTGATAAGCCAACTGGGCTCTGAACTCCTCCGAGATCGACTCGATCTCTCTTCTAGACTGTCGGCTCGCTGTTCGCCGTTGGTCCTCGAGGTATTTCATGTCGGCGTTGTGCTTAAGATTGATGTGATCATTTTTGGCTTTAGTGTTCATCATGGCTTCGTCGGACATGCGCACCATGGCGTGATACTGGGCCTCGAGCCCGTGGTAACCTCGGTATGCCGTGGCAAGCTGTTTTCTCGACATTTTACCATCGTTGGCTATGTTTCTAAAACAAAGACACAGGGTGATCACTATTGTTTATTCCATATGCACCAGTTAACGCTGCCAAAGAAACCCATGCCTTAAACCTGATGAAAAATGCTTTTAAAACATTGTTGGGAAAGCTTTATTTTATATTCAATATATGAGCCATGCTCTGTGAAGAAGGGGGCTTAATACATCTGCAAAAAGTGTCGATCCAGATCAGCCTGCGCAGTCCCCGCAGGCTGACTAGGGCCAGAACTTTTTACTATTAGTCAATTTCCTGCATGTCAAAGGACCAGTTTACCTCATGATTCAGTCGGTTGTTATACAAAATGGATTTTGTGAATCCATAATTATCTGATGACTCGCTTGGTATCATGATTCACGGAGATGCTTTAAGCCCCTTTTGCCAGAGCAAAGCTGAGTTACCTAACTCTCGCTACGGAAAAATATTTCTTCATTCATAAACCGTTCTAAATGGAATATTCAATTTCAATCTATTCTTTAAGTGACACAGTTTCTGACTGGCTGAAGCAATTGCTTTAGCAAATCAGAAATTATGTTACTTTTCATTTTAAAATCCATGTACAAAATTTTTCTTAGATAGAGATAAAGAAATTTGCCGAGCTGTGGATTTCGAGCCAGTGGCTCCCATGGCTTCAAGTCCTGACTGCGCTACCGGGGCTCAGCAATTTGTGAATACTGGCCCTAAATCAGACCCGGCGTTTTACGCATCTACCGTGGTAGCATTTGTCTACGTTAAAAAGAAAACAAGCCTTAGTTCTTTACAAGATGGCATCATTTTAGACATGTCCGGATTGAAAGCAATACGCAAACGACAAATCAAATGTGGCTCACACGGATGGAATTTTTTTTTTTTTTTTTTTTAGAACGGTAGAAAACATTGTGAAAAAAGGAGAAAATGCTGGTTACCAGCATTTTCTCCTTTTCTCACACTGTTTTTAAAGGTGATCATCCTCGGCGGATTATTTAGTGAAGAGTGAACATAGCCTGTTGACTTACTTTTTTCTTGCCTCCAGTCTTCGATACACAATCTGCATATCTATCTCCTTGATGGCGTTTTTCACCTCCGTTACTCCAACACTCGGGACCGCCATTGTTTGTTCTGTATACTTTATGCCAACCACAGCTTATAGTTTATGTCTCATGTCTTGTTGTAAAGTAACTTAATTCTAATTTCAAATAGTCCAACGGAACTCTTACCACAAGCTTCTGTTTGGAATGAAAGAGAGGCACTCTTGCTGATACAAAAAAAAACACTGATTTTCAGATTTTTTGACTGCAGCGTTTGAAAAATAAATCTGGGTCTGTATTCATCAATCGTTCTTAACCCTTTACCACACAATCCCGAGTTTTAACGGCCGTAACCAAAAGGCCTACTGAAAACATTGTGGGAAAAGGAGAAAATGCTGGTAACCAGCATTTTCTCCTTTTCCCACAACGTTTTCCACCATATCAAGTACAAATTCCTCCATTTGAGCCACACTGAAATTGTCTTCTGCAAATGCTTTCAATTTGGACAAGTCTTAATTTTTGTTGTATGGTAAAGGGTTAAGAACGGTCTTAGTCTTATTCTTCAGAATCTTCAAAATTTGAAAGTAACAGAACTTCTGATTGGCTAAACCATTTGGTTTAGCCTATAAGAAGTTGTGTTACTTCAAATTTAGAAAATCTTGGAAAATAAGTCTAAGATCGTTCTTAAGAATGGTTGGTTAATACAGACCACCCAGATTTCAAAATTGTCCGTAGAAAAATCTACTATCACTTCGATTTGAAAAGAAAGATGCACCGTGTCACATGTATACATGAAATAAAAGTAGCTGTGAACAACATTTAGCGAGAGTTCTTATCATAAACTCACCAAGCTCGTCATAAATAAGAGTCACCCAGGGTAATATCCGATTTTGCCCCGGAAAAATATGAACTGAGATTTAAGTATGCCTTCAAACAACATGAGCTATGCTCTGGCAAAAGGGGGTTTAACGCATCTCCGTGATACATGACACAAAGCAAGCCATCACATAACTATGGATCCATGAAATCCGATTTTCAAGCAACGGACTAAATCATGAGGTAGACTGACTGACAAGCATAAAATTGACCAACAGCAAAAAATTTCGGTCCAGGGGGACAACACAGGCTGACCTGGGTCGATACTTTTTTGCAGATGGATTGGACCCCCCTTTTTTACAGAACATGACCCAAATGTAAATTTTAGAAAGCATTGTTATAAGCTAGCGTAATTACTTTAATTGTCACTTCGGCATACATTCATTTCCCTGATGTCCTTTTTCTTTAAACGCTTTACTATATAATCCTGATTTCTAACGACCTTGAAAGATCAAGCTTTTGAAAACATTGTGGAAAAAGGAGAAATGCATTTTCTCCGTTTCCTGCAGTGATTTTTCTTTTACCCTTCATGGCATACTTTTATTTCGATGATGTTCTTTTTTAAAACTCTCTCTACACAGTCCCATGTTGTAACCTTTTACCCCACAATCCCGACTTTTAACGACCCTGAGAAAGAGGCCTTTTGAAAACATTGTGGGGAAACGGAGAAACTGCTGGTAACCAGCATTTTCTCCTTTCCCTACAATGTTTTCTCCCCTATCAAAGAAAAATCACATCATTTGAGCCTCATTGAAATTGCCGTCTGCAAGTGCTTTGAATTTGGCCGGGTCCAAAATTTCGTCGTGTGGTAAAGGATTTGAAGACATCAAAAGAGACAGCGTTCGAAAAACATTGTGGGAATAAGAGAAAATATTGTGAAGGTGACAATGGCTTATTGTGTAGTCGATCCTTGTGTTAGTCTCTGGCAGTGAAATGCGTTTCATAATCAGGTAAAAAGTAAACAAAAGATAGAGCGACCTGGCAACTTTTAACCTAGTTTTGAAATTTATTTCTCTGCCAGCAGCTAACACTTGGAGTGGTCGCACAATAACAGAGTGTCATCTTCACAGTGATTTCCATACTTTTAAATGGTATAATTTAAACCTAAATGCATTTTAACACCAGCATTGTTTAAATTTGGTCGCTACTGTGCCTTTAACCCTTAGGCTGCTAAACTCGACTCGCTGACCTTTTGCGGACAATATAGATCAAGATCAGACTGCACAGAACGTGCAGTCTGATCTTTGATCTACACTGTCCGATATGGTATTTTCCTTTCGGTGTAATCAACTTTGAAATCGCAATATTTTGGGCTATTACTACTAAGTGGAAATTTTCGTCTCATTTATTTAACAGTTTAAGAGTTCAGTGTTGCTCATCGATTTAACCCTGTACCTTACAACAAAATTTTAAGACTTGTCCGTATCGGGAGCAATTGCCGACCAGTAGGTAAATGTGGCTCAAATTATGGAATTTGTATCTAAAAGAGTAAAAAAACATTGAGTGAAAAAGGAGAAAATGCTGGTTATCAGCATTTTCTCCTTTTCCCACAATGTTTTCAAAATACTTCTTCCTTAGGGTCGTTTAAACCCGGGATCGTTTGGTGGAGGGTTAAAAGGTTAGATAGTGGTGTACTGGTAGAACGTCGGTCTCTCACACCAAAGGTTCCGAGTTCGAATCCCGTGATGAGCGGTGTCAACATTTGGATTCACCCACGTCAGGGAGCGAGTATTGGTTAAAGACACAGTTTTCAGCCAGTTTTTAACCCATTTCATCCTTATTTTATGAAACTATAATCATTCTTATATCCTCTTGCCAAATGTTGCCCCTGATAGCTGCAAGGTAGCCAGATTACGGCGGATAGGAAATGCATTTCATATTTTGGAGGCCATGCAAGCAATTGCTGTTGGTCCTTATCTTGCTGTGTAAAATAAATGAAACAATCAAGCCGATAGTAAAATCCCGAATTTCCCTATTTTAAAAGATATTTGGAGGAACAAATGTCCCCTTATCGGACAGCCTTATCCAAGATCACACTTCACGTTCTCTCTAGCTGTAGGGATGTATCTTTAAGATACAGGAAGCAGTCATTGCGAGTGATTGATATAAGTTGTAAGGAACTTGTTTCGCCATCGATGCAAATTAGATATGAGCCATGTTCTGGCAAAAGGGGGCTTAATGCATCTCCGTGATTCATTATACCAAGCAAGTCATCACATAATTATGGATCCATAATAGCCAATTTTTAACAACCGACTATATTGTGAGGTAGACTGGTCCTTGAACACGTAGAAAATTTGACCGATAGAGAAAAGTTCCTGCCCATGTCAGCCTGTGCGGACTGCGCATACTGACCAGATCGATATTTTTCGCAGATGCATTAACTCTTTCGGCGCCAAATAAACAAACTTTGCTTCTTTTGATGGTTGTAAATACAATCCACTGAGTCTCCGGAAGACTTTTATCAAATAGGCATGACCAAACAAGCGGAGGGCATAGATCAAAGATCAGACTGCACGTTCTGTGCAGTCTGATCTTGATCTATGCCGTCCGCAAAAGTCCCTGTTTTCGCCTATGGCCCTGAAAGGGTTAAGCCCCCTTTCTCACAGAGCATGGTTCACATTATTTTTTTAAACTGAAGGTTAGAGTCGGTATTCTAAAGTTCAAAAGAGAGAGTACCACAGATGTAGCAAGAGATAAAAAGGGAAAAAAATATTTCACTTTTTCAACTAATTACACGCCAAACAACAATTAAACAATTATCTCAACGGACGCGCCGTACAAAGTGTGTTCGCTATTTCAGATCATATATTTCTCTCGAAATATCTTAAATATTTGAGTTTAAAGATACATCCTTACAACCAGAGAGAGGAAAAAACCCACCGTTAAAACTTGAAAGAGTGAAGAATGGCTCAGTATTTGGTCAGCTGTTTAAACATTGACAAATCACCAAGATATGTGGTATGAGGGATATAAAAACTCAAAAGATTTGTCCTCATTTAAAACCGGAAAAGACAACAGTGATTTCTTTCATGGCTGCCAAAAAATGAAATGTTTTTTCTATCGGTCGTAATCTGTGCAACCTTGCAGCCGTCAGGAGCAACATTTGGCATGAATATACAAGAATAATTATAGTTTCATAAAATAAAGATAAAGTGGATTAAAAACTGAGATGAAATGGCTTAAAATGGCTGAAAATGAACACAGATGTGTCGTTAAAATATCTAAAGTCCTGCTGCTGACAGAAAACTGCTGATTAATCATTATCTATAAAACATCAAATACTGTGCATAGTGGTCACCTCTATCTAGCAAGCAACCTCGATAATGCCAGCATATGATTATCTAGGTCCCAGAGACGGCAGAAATGTTGAACTATACCTGTATTAAGCAAGCATCTGTCTTAACCCTTCGGCTGCTAAGCTACTCAATGACCTTTTGAGGACAGTGTAGATCAAGATCAGACTGCACAGAATGTGCAGTCTGATATTGGATCTACACTGTCCGATAAGGATCTTGGATCTACACTGTCCGATAAGGAGATATTTCCCAAATCTTACTATCGGCTTGAAAGTTTTATTTACGTTAGTTAGCAGGAAAGTGGTTAAGCAAGAACATTTTAACCCTTATCCTGCAACAAAGGGTAAATAAAACTTTCAAGTAAAAACCCGAATAAAGTTTCAAACTTACTTTTTGGAGAAAAATATCTCTTTATCGGACAGTGTAGATCTAAGATCAGACTGCACATTCTGTGCAGTCTGATCTTGATCTACAGTGTCCGCAGAGGGTCAGTGAGTCGCACTTACAAGGTTAAGGGTTAAGCAGACATCCGTCTTAAGCAAGGATAGCCTACGTTTCGTCTGGGTGCTTGCTTATTAAAAGTTGAAGTGTATAAACAGAAAGAAAGAATGCGTAGAACAAGCCTTTATTCAAGGTAATATAGAACAACCAATCAAATCAAATCAACAAATCTGTACCAAAATTTACAACAGAAAATATAAATTCAGGTCTATTTACACGAGGGTGCAATGATATTATGTACAAGCGAGTTACTTTTCGCATATCATTGTCCACGAATAATGATATTTGTTTGACACAATCGTAGTCCATTTTAACAATCCGTATTTTTTCTGTAGTACAGAGAAATATTTCGAGGAATAATTTTACATAAAACATTTACATTAAGCCCTATGCTTTAATGATTGTTTGTAATGTTACAAATTTTGGAATTTTTACATTATAAATGTACATATATTTCTAATGCACACGACTTTTAGTTTGCCTAACTTTGGAACACTTTTAAAAACACTTTGGGGAAAAGGAGAAATGGCTCGTAGCTATTTTAAAGACTGGAATTATCTTTTGAGCTTTACTGAATTTGTTGTGTGACTTTCAAATTTAGAAAATTCTTCAGAATGACACTAATAATGTTCTCAAGATGAAGGTTGACTTTGGCACAAAGTAGTTCCATGTACATGTATATACATACGCAAATAAAATCTCTTCAATACACCAGGATTTGCTATAATTTTGAAGATCATAGAATCGTATTTTTTGTGAGTTTTTCATTGCTTGAATTTTTTATAAACATTATCTGGAAGAAATTTATACAAACACTTTGGAATACATTACGTGTACACATTTTGTCTTAAATTATTATTGGAAGATACTTTTGCTTAAAGTGTAGCGCCATATAGCGGTTGGTGTAGATCGAAGATCACACTGTACGCTCTGTGCAGTCTGATCTTATCTATGCCGTCCACAAAAGCGATTTAAGATCGTTGGCAATGAGAGAGTTAATGTTAGAACTATTTCTTGAAATATTCCTATAATATGATAGGGTTATAAATGAGTCCTTAGTTTCCGCCGCCATATTGGGTCTGGCCGAAGGTCAGTTGTTCAATAATGAATCCCTCATACAGTCGGACCCAGAGTCGGTTGGTCTTTTCGTTGTAGCTGGTGACGTTTTCCTTCATTAGGTTGCGTAGAGCCTCGCCCAAGAACTGAAAAAAAAATAGTATTGTTATTGAAAAATAAATTTACAGAAACTGTTCCTAAGCCATGAACAAAAAAAAGTGTCCTATCGACCCCGCGGAAGAGGACTTTTGAAAATATTGTTGAAAAAGGAGAAAATGCTGGAAACCTCATTTTCTCCTTTTCAAACAATTTTTAAACCTTTCAAAAGCAAATTCCATCACTTGAGCCAATGTAATGTATCATCTGCCAACGCTCTGAATTTGGGTAAGTTTAAAATTTTGACACATGTGTCCTTGTTTACCAACCATTCCTAAGAACGTTGTTAGTTTTATTTTCCAGAGTTTTCTGATTTGAAAGAAACACAAGTTCTGATTTGCTAAACCATTTGGTTTAGCCAATCAGAAGCTGTTTTACTTTCAAATTTAGAAAATCTTGAAGAATAAGACTTAGAATGATCTTACTAGCGGTAGGTGAATACAAACCCTGGTAAGAGTTAGGTTCTGGTCATCTTCGCAAGCCAAGGATACTAACTCCACTTTGTTCGTTGCGTACTACCTTAGTATCCTTGGCTTGCGAATATGGGTTCTGGTAAAAGAAACAATTATTGTTAGACATGCAAAAAATCCGAATATTTTACTTGAATGGAGTTCTTTGATCAATCGGGTTGCCTTTCTGAGGGAGTGGGGTGTAATTGTAAGACACTGATATTCAGAAATGCTGCTTCACTATTTTTCCTGCGTGGTTCAGTGGTTCAGTGTAGGACTCGTAACCTGGAGGCCCTGGGCTCATGCCTTACTAAAAGCTCTGGGTTTTTCGCGGATGTGTCCTTTGTCAATACACTTCAGAGCCCTAACCTAGTACTGTTGAAACCCAGTACATACATGAATATGTGAGCTGTCGCCGTGAGGTGACTGAAATGATGTTGAAAGCGGCGTAATACACAATTTAATCTACCACTATTTTTCACGCAAAAGGAAAAAAACACAGTAGCGAAATGCAACAGAGTTTATTTCTGTTTGCCCGTGCATACTGTTGGATACTATTAGTTGTTCTGTACAGCGGCCTTATAGTCTTCTCTCCGTGTGTATGTCCGTGTGTTCGTCCATCCGTCCGTCTGTCTGTCTGTCTGTCTGAGATTAAAAAAAAAAAAAAAAACACACACACACACACACACTTACGGGGAAGTACCGTGCCGGAACGTTGTACATATTTTTACCATGACGACCACCCAGACGTCTCAACATGGGGACAACTTCATCTAGATTGTCGAGGTTCTCTATAACCTGGCAACACGGATGAAAATGGAAAAGTATGTAAATCTTCTACAGTCCCTCTTTCTAAACTCATTGTTGAGGCCCGGGATCGTATTCAACGACTAGTCTACACTGCATTTTTTGTCTTATTCTAAATTTAGAGAGTAACATAATTTCCGATTGGCTGAACCATTTGGTTTAGCCAATCAGAAATTCTGTTACTTTGAAACTTAGCATTTTTTTGAGAATTTGAACCCAATTGAGTAAGTTGGCTAAAACGACACTCGGAATAAATATTCTACCAAGAGTTATCAGTCATATTCATTACGTCATAAGATCAGGGTCCATATTCACCAACCATTCTTAAGAACACTCTCAGTCCATTCCTCAAGAATCTTATAAATTTGAAAGTGACGCAACTTCTGCTCAGCTAAACCAATTGCTTTAGCTAATCAAAAATTGCGTTACTTTCTAAATCTAGACTTAGACTAAGAATGGTGACTTGGACGGACCTCGGACGGCTATTTTGCATATTCACCACACTTTTAAACTTCAATCTGAGTATAATTCTAAATTTGTATAAAAAAAACGTTTCTGATTGGCTAAACCATTTCTCTAACGTTTTCTACCTTTCTCGAGAAATAAAATATCAGGTAAGTCATATTCAATTTATGGGCTGCAAATGCTTTAAAATTGGACAATTCTGAATCTATTTCATTTTGTCTGGTAAAGAGATAAATATTTCGTTCAAATAGCAAACCTACAGCTCTAAATACATGCAAACAAAATAGAGACTTGGATTCTGTCCTAATGCCGTCTTGGTTGTCTCCCTTAGCATAGTGACAAAGTTAAAGTCTGGACTTTTGAACAGATGTGATTCAAATTCACTCTTTACCAAACAATCCAAAGGTCTAACGACCACGAGAAAAGAGGATCTTGAAAACAAATTTCATAGTCTGAATCATACCTTATTTGTCGTCTTTGAATTTGGATACATCTAAAATTTTGTCGTTTGGTAATGGGCTGATATAAATCGGCATCTTTGACCAACTAATTTTTCAGGCACGTGAAACCCTTGGAATTATTAATTACCTCTTGAAACAGTGTGATAGAAGACGACTTTTGAAGATATCATTTTAAAATAATGACTGATAAACATATTAAGTGAACTTTAAACACATAAATAAACGTAAAACATCGTGGCAAAAAGAAGAAATAGCCCCTCACGCGTTCAGTTAATTCTATACCACGCGACAAAAATGTGGGCTTGTTCAAATTGGAGGCATTTGCAGACAACAAAATAAATGTTACTCAAAATTGAAATGTTTTTGTAAGGGTAGAAAGCATTATTGGAAAAGGAGAAAATGCTGGTTACCAGCATTTTCTCCTTTTCCCAATATGTTTTCAAAGGGCTTCTTTCTCGGGGTCGTTTAAACTCGGGGTTGTGTAGTAAATGGTTTAGAAACCTAATTCCTACCTTGGATATGTATCGAACCACTCGAGTCACGTGGAAAATTAGGCGGGAAGAATTCTGCATCTGAGCTATAGAACTCCCTTGTACAAAGGAAAAGATGCTGGTTGTCTCCGGGTGGTTCTTAAACATCCTATGGAGTAAAAGAAAACATGTCAATGTCAAAAGATCAATTTTACCCCCCCCCCCCCAAATAAAAGAAAAAAAAAATGAACATAGACATCAATACTCAGTTAAATTAGTATGCAATTAATTAGGTACAGTCAATATCGAGATTTGACTGTCTATATAAAACCAAAGACTTTTAAACAAATGAACAAATTTTCTCGACGAAAAATCCGACCATTGCAATTTTAACGTTGTTTCAATGGGATTTAACGATGCCATGGAGGGCAGCCTTTGAAAACATCGTCAGAAAAGGAGGAAAACTTGGTAACCATGTTTTTTTTTTTTTCGTTTTCCCATGATGTTTTCTATCCTTTTAAAGAAAAATTCCATCATTTGAGTAACATTCTGTTTGTTGTCTTTTTTTTTTTTTTTTTTAATATGTCTAAAAATTGTGTAACATGGAAGAGAGTGAATCTATCGAAGAGAGTAGATTCAGGATTATGCATTACGTTATGTGAAGCCCGATCTTGACCCACACTGTCCACAAAATCATCCGGTGCTACCCTTTACACTGGATAAGAAATGGCGAAGTCAGTAAATTCGGAAATAGGTTTGCAGCAGACTGTTACAAAAAAAAATCAAATTTGCAAAGAAATACAATACAAATTGGGGTAAATACATGAATACAAATGAAAACATTGTAGCAAAAGGAGAAACTGCTCGTTTACGAGCAATTTCTGCTTTTCCTACAATGTTTTCAAAAGTGCTCTGATGCAAGACTTAAACTGGCGTCTGAAACGATTAACATGTCAAGGAGTATTTACCTCTCAAACATTTCAAAACCCCGCTTTGACGGATCTCCGGCCACAAAAGAGTTCCAGGACAGCCTGAGGCTGATTTTCTCCGTACTCGTAAATTTTGGGGCCGAACCGGTCTTGCGGAACCTGACCAATTCGTACAAACTGAAATATGATACAGATTTACAGATATTATATTAGTTAAAATGACTGCATTGACCTACTCCCTGGCTCACTTATTTAATTCTTTATCAAACGAGAAAATTTTAGACAGGTCCAAATTGAAAGCATTTGCAGACGGCAAAATAAAAGTTACCGAAAAAGGGAAATTTGTTTTGGGAAAGGCAGAAAACATTGTGGGAAAAGGAGAAGATGCTGGTTACCAGCATTTTCTCTTTTTCCCACAATGTTTTCAAAAGGCTTCTTTCTCAGGGTCGTTAAATGTCGGGATTGTGTGGTAAAGAGTTAACCCTTTACCAATGAATCCTTTGTTTTAATGAGCGTTGGAGAAAAGGGTCTTTTGAAAACATTGTGTGAAAAGGAGAAAATGTTCAAAAACAGCATTTATTTTGCATTTTCAAAAAATAAAAATGTTTCTTAAATGACACGTTCCAACAGATAAGCTACAATGAATTTATCGTCTTGCAAAAGCTTCCAGTTTGGACTGGTCTAAAGTTTTCTCTTCCGTTGAAGGGTTTTATTAGTACCTCTTTACCACAAAAAACCCCAAATTTTCAATGACTTTGAGAAAGAAAACTTTAGAAAACATTGTGGGAAAAGAATTAAATCCTAGTAACCAGCATTTTCGTCTTTTCCCATAATGTTTTCTACCCTCTCGAAGCCAAATGTCATAATTTTAGCCACATTTAAATTGACGTCTGCAGACCATGCTTTCAATTTGGAAGACTAAATTTTTGTCGTTTGGTAAATGATACTGGTACCTTGTGACTTTCTTGTTTGTATAAGTTGTTTGCACTTGGAAACAACAGAAATATTCAACAACGATACAAGTTCAGTTTTCTGGATTCCCGTAAATGGTTTTCTGCCAGTGGTAAATGTGCCAGTAAACGACACCACCACCCGGGCACCATCTTCATCATCAACAACAACCAAACAACAACAACATATCACTTACCCGACTATAATGTCTTCCGCCACAGCGTCGAACTGGTCCTGAAATTAAGGGGAGATCGTTCTGTTTTTACATCATGCAATAGCTGTAACGTAGACGACAACGTATAGATAGTAATGCAAAGATCGGGGAATCGATTCCGAACTCGGTCAAATTCTTTCCGAGGATTCATAATGGTAGTCAGGGAGACAGGTTTCCTCAATAATTTGCGAAAACGCACCCAGTGACTTCCAAAGTTACTTTGCACTTATTAAATCGCACTATGGAGACATTTCTTTTGGGCAGCAACAGACAGCGTCGGTTACAGTGAAAACAATTATCTAAGAATAAGAATGACCACATTTATTTTGGATCTCTGATTTACGCTATGCTGAAATACTGACTGGAGCGTGGATGCCATGAGAAAACAGAGTGACATCAGCGATTATTGAGACTGACAGACAGACAGACAGGCAGAGAGAGAGAGAGAGAGTGAGAGAGAGAGAGAGAGAGAGAAAGAGGGAGGTGTATATAATATTTCTTAAATTAGCCTTGCAGCGACAAAGTTAGATTTTACCAATAGTAGCGCAGAGAACAATAAATATATAGAGATTCTCTAGAAAAAGATAACAATTATTAAAACACAAATTTTCTACTTACAGCCATTGTTGAGAGTTTGTTCAGGTGTCACGATGTTTACGAGTCGAGAGAGAAGTGAACCGATTAGTGCGCATCGACATCTCCTCAGCTGTCTTATATATAGTCATTTATAGGTGACCAAGAGACAGGTTTTACAGGTTTAGCTCTTTGCCAAACAATCCCGACTTTTCACGACCCTGAGGTAGACGACTTTTGAAAACATTATGGAAAAAGGAGAAAATGCTGGTAACCAGCATTTTCTCCTCTTCCAACAATGTTTTCTGCCCATCAAAGACAAGTTCCATCATTTGAGTCACGCTTTGTCATTTGTAAATGCTTTCGAGTTGGAAAAGTGTCTCTTTTAGTTAAAGATGCATCCTTACAGCCAGAGAGAAAAAACGCCGTTAAAATTTGAAAGACTGTAGAATGGATCGGAATTAGCTTGCTGTGTAAACAGAGATAAATTACCGATGAATGTGGTGAAAGGGATAAATACATATATTTTGGAAATCTTCGAATCTCCAGAAGATTAAATGCACTTTCTATCTGTCGTAATCTATTCAACCTTGCAACCGTCAGGGGCAACATTTGGCATGAAGCTACAAGAATGATTATTGTTTGAAAAAATAAAGATGAAATGGGTAAAAAAAACAGGCTGAAAACGAGTATAGTCCTTTGTATCTTTAACTCTTACAACGCAAAATGTATAAACTAGACCTCTGTCGACGGCTACTAAATACGGTCAGCTTTAGCTCAGAAAGATCTTTCTTTTATGAGCTTGATCAAACTGTCGGACGGTATAGATCCAAGATCAGACTGCACGTTCTGTGCAGTCTGATCTTGGGTCTATGCCGTCCGCAAAAGTTCCGATACTTGCTTATGGGACAAATTTAAAGGGACAATGGCAAAGAAAAAAGTTGTTTTGTTTTCTCCTTCAAAACAACTCTTTTCTAGCTTAACTGGTTTGAGTCAACTTATTACCTTTTTTGTACTTGAAGATCATTTATGGCAAAATTTATCCCCCTAATTCGCTACCACATAACTCTTTAGCAAACGACAAAATTTAACCCTTATCCTGCTAAATACGTTAAATGAAACTTTGAAGCCGATAGTAAAAACCTGAATAATGTTATTTCAAAGTTATCTTTTAGTGGAAAATATCTTCTCTACAGAACGTGCAGTCTGATCTTGATCTATACAGTCCGCAAAAGGTCAACAAGTTGAACTTAGCAGCCAAAATTGCAGGTGACAAATTCAGCGTTCCTCAAAGGATGAGATTTGTTTTTGAGGGAGTAGAAAACATTGTTGGAAAAGAAGAAAATGCTGGTTACCACCATTTTTCTCCTTGTCCCACAATGATTCAAAAGACTTCTCCTGCAGGGTGGGTAAAACTCGGAACTGTGCGACCAAGGTACATGTATATGACAAATATGCAGTAGGCGAATTCAAAAAATATATCCTTGCAAAACTGGTTTGTTAGTTCGTTCCTTGTTTAACGCCGTTTTCAACATTTTTATCATATCGCGGCGGCCAGTGTACCTACCTATGCTTTCCTAAAGTTTCTTTTACCAGTAATTCGTACGATATTCTTCCTAAGCTGCTTTCCCATCAAACAATGATCAGTGGTGAGAGAAGAATGAATCCTGCTAGCATCATCACCATCAACTGGCTATTGTCAATTTTTGGAAAGAAGTTGGTTGAGCTGGGCTTGCAAAAACATGTGGATAATAAAATGTAATCTTATAAGCTTACGGCCGACTATGGGGCCAAATTTTGGACTTGTCCAAATCGAAAGCTTTTTCAGACGACGAAGTCAATGCGGTTTGACCGGTTTTGCCTTTCAAAGGGTAAAAAAAACTTCTTGGGGAAAAAGGAGAAAACGCTGTTCCCAGCATTTTCTCGTTTTTAACCCATTTTTTTTTTCAAAAACATTTTCTCTTTGGGTCATTAGAAAAAACAATTCAGTATATTACTACAAGCGAAAATGTTTCTCATACAGTGGCTCACTGTGAGACGTAAACTTCCGCCTGCAGATGGCAAAATCTTAAAATGTTTGTTCACCCAGAGCGATTTCTCTTGTTGCCACATTTTTTCACAGCATTGGTTAGCAACAGGTTCACATGTGTTTTATATCTACACGGTACAACATCAGCATAGTTGAGTCATGCTCTGACAAAAGGGGTTTAATGCATCCTCGTGGTGCCTTATACCAATGTCATTATAACTATGGATCTATAAAATCCATTTTGTTTAACAACCAGGTGAATTTTCAGGTAAACTGGTCCTTGGGTATGCAAACAAAAAATTACCCAAAAGCAAAAAAGTTTCGACAAAGGTCAGCCTGTGCGGACTACGCAAGCTGACATGAGTGGATACTTTTTGCAGATGTGTTAAATTCCGGTTTCACAGAACATGGCTCATTCAAATTAATGGTTTTGACATTATTATTTTTTGTTTTCTATTTCTTAGTAGAACACTTTGTAGATGGAAAAGAAATCATCCTTAATTATCTACCCAGTCCTTTGCCTCAGATTGTCCAATAAAACCGAGTGCGGTAGCTTAGTCGATAAATTGTGCTGTCTGTTTTAAGATCTACATAGTTTGCAACCTTGTTGCATATTCAGTCTAAAACAACCTCGAAATGCCTAGCCCAACAAGCGCAGACAGTAACGTACAGGTGGTCGCTAGTTCGAATCCCCAGCTCGGCCAATTTATTTCCGACGATTAATGATAGTAAGTGCCGCAGGATTCTCACCGCTGATCATTGTTTCGAGGCTGGATATGTGGGAAACCAACCAGTGGCTTGGACAGGATATTATGAGATGTACTGATAACAGAAATTATGGGAAAGCATGGATAGGTGCACTGGCCACCGCGATATAACTGAAACAATGTTGAAAACGACATTAAACACCATACCATCAATCGATCAATTTTCAACCTTGAAAAAGCAATGTTTCGGCTCTCTCTCTCTCTCTGGGCGATGTGTCCGTGGCAACGAGTCCGCTTTATTGATGGCGATTCTCTGAGGGTTCAGGGTCGTCCCTAAGAATGTGGAAGGCAATTTTTTTTTTAGCATAGAATAGATTCAGTTTAAACTGCAGTAACCGGACAGTATAGAATAGATCTTGACGTCTTCATCTATATCGTCGAAAAAAAAATGCCAACAGATGTTATCTTCTTTCAAAAGATAGTAAAAACCGGTACAAAGCCTGTCTGCCATGACCGTACACCTTGTGGTTTGTACGGGTGAAATATTTCTGTTTAGGTCGTTGTCCCTGACCTTTTGGTGGAATAAATTAGCCCTTATCCTGCTAGATAAAAGAAATTAAACTTTCAAGCCAATAGTAAAACCCCAACTTTTCCTATTTCAAAGACACTTTTGGAGAAAAGGTATCTCATTACAGGACAGTGTAGATCCAAGATCAAACTGCATGTTCTGTGCAGTCTGATCTTGATCTACACTATCCGCAAAAGGTCAGTGAGTCGCGCTTAGTAGCCTAAGGGTTAAGTTGCTTAGCAAGAATATTTGCATTTTTCGGACAGTGCAGATCAAAATCACACTGCACAGAACATGCAATCTGGGGTTTGACCTACACCGTCCGCTGTTGTGAGTTTTTTTTTTGGCGAAATAAACTTTGAAATTGCAATAGTTGGGATTTAAACTTTTGGCTAATAATGTCTGTCTGGTTTATTTAGCGACTTAAAGGTGAACAGCTGGGATCAAACTGATATTTCTGCTTTGGAGGGGCCAGTGTTCCTTACATCAGGTTCTTTATTTCCCGCTTTTGTAAAAGACCAAATAGCGGTGAAACGTAAACAAAGTGGTTGGTAAATTGCATTTAGATTTCAGTCATACTATTTAAAGATAAGGAAATTATTGTGAAGAAGACAGTCTGTTAACCCTTTCCCAAACGATAAATTTTAGACTGGTCCAAATTGAAAGAGTTTGCAGACGACATTTTTAAATTTTATGAAAATGGCAGAAAGTTCTCAAAAAGGGTAGAAAACACTGTGGGAAAAGGAGAAATTGCTCGTTACGAGCAATTTCTCCTTTCCCCACAGTGTTTTCAAAAGACTTGTACTGCAGACACGTGAAAACCAGGGCTTGCTCGGGAAAGGGTTAAAGTATAGTCATTCCAAGTGTTAGCCATCGGCAGGAAAATGAATTTTAAAAGTAGGTCAATAGTTCCCAGGTCGCTCTATCTTTTGTTTACTTTTTATCTGGTTTAAAGTTCATTGTCTTTCCAGCGCCGAGGCCTGGTAGCTCCGTCGGCAGCGTACAGGACTTGAGAACAGGGTGTCGCTGGTTCGATCCCCGGCTTGGCCAATTTATTTTCGAGGATTGATGATAGTCATTACGACAGGAGTCATTCCTCTCTCAAAGCTGACCATTGTTTCGACGATGGTTATGTGGGAAAGCAGCCAGTTGCTTGGAGAGAATATTGTGCGTGGTACTGGTAAAAAAAAAAAAGCTCCAGAAAAGCATGAACAGCTGCACTGGCCGCCTCGATATAACCGAAACAATGTTTAAAACGGGATTAAACACCATACAATCAATCAATCAGTCATTTAACGACCCTGAGGAAGAGGGCTTTTGAAAACATTGCAGGAAAAGGAGAAAATGCCAGTAACCAGCATTTCTCCTATCCCCACTGTCGTCACATGAACTTAATGTCGAACAAGGAAGATACAGAAATATTCAGCGCAATGAGAGAAAATGTTCATTTTGTAATTTAGACGAAGTAGAAGACGAATATCATTTCATTCTAGTATGCCTATTATATAATAATTTGAGGAAAACTTACTCGAAAAAATATTTTTATATATGACCAAGTTTATACAAGCTCACAAAACTTCTAAATAGCTCCAATCTTAGAATTTTGAATAATCTGTCTCTGTTTTGTATCAAAGCTTTAAATGTAAGGAAAGAAAAATTAAATATGATTACACAAGAAATTTAAATACCAATAAACCGATAAAATCATTTACTCCAGGAAAGATGTTTGTTTAGGCAGCCTCTTCCGCTTATTTCATTTTATTTCATTTCATTATTTCATTATTTTCTAATGTATTACTTTTGATAGCTATAATGTTCATGTATTGTTTGTCCATTATTACCGTTTGTTTGTTTGTTTACGTCTATCTGTTCCGCATATATTTGTACATGAAATTGACGAGGAACCTCATGGTTCAAGTCAAAGAATAAAACTATTGAATTGAATTGAATTGAATGTTTTTTCTAGTTTTTGAAAGACCAATTGTATGTTTGATATAATCTAATTTGTCATACAATCAATCAATTAATCCTTCTAGTGACTATATAACACTTGCCGGACCGACAGCACAACAACAGATTGTCGTCACCTTTACAATAATGTGCATACTTCTAAACGGTATGATCTAAATTTAGATGCATTCTAACATCCCGTTGTTTACTTTTGGCTGCTACTTGGACTTTAAACTATACAACTGTTTATCAAACAGCTTCGGCGTTCCATATCAAACGATACATTTTTACACGCAACCAAATAGAAAGCATATGCAGAGGACAATATAATAATAGATCAAACAATGATTTCTATCTCGAATAGGGCAGGAAAAAATACATACGTGAAAAAAGAGAAATGCTGGTGACCCGTATTTCTCCTTTTCTCCTTTTCTAACAATGTTTTCAAAAGCCTTCTTTCTTCAGGGTCGTTAAAAGTCGGGATATTTGGGATTTTTTGTGATAAAGGATTAAAGTGCTTTTTAACCCATTATAGACAAGTCCAGTGATTCATCAACCCTGGGGAAGAAGGTTTTTGAATCAGTTGTGGGAAAAGGAGAAAGTGTTGGTCACCATTTGCTAGTCGCAATGTTTATTACCAAAGATCAAAGGTATTCGATCTTACTACTCTTATAGCACTAGCTCTGTGCGTCGCCGACTGAGCATCCGTGCTAGGCCGCTACCAATCTAGCTTAAAGGCCCAGTTGCGGCCAAAAGTAAAACTTGCACCTGATAAAACGCATTTAATTTTAAATTATACCATTTAGAAGTATTGGAATTGTTGTGAAGATGACAATCTGTTATTGTACTGTCGTTCCAAGTGTTAGCCGCTGGCAGAAAATGAACTTTAAAAGTAGGCAAAAAGTTGCCAAGTTGTCTGTCTTTTGTTTACTTTTTTCCTTGGTTTAAATTTCATTTTTCTGACAGCAACTAACACTTGGGCCGACCACACAATAACAGATTATCGTCTTCAATATAATTTCCATACTTTGAAATAGTATGATTTAAATTTAGATGCATTTTATCACCCCATTGTTTACTTTTGGCTGCTACTGGGATTTTAAACCATTCATATTTTATTAACGATAATTTTTTGACGCTGCCAAACCGAAAATATTATACTGATGACAATATAAATGTAGATTAAAAAAAGGGATTTCTTTCTTTAATAGGGTAGAAAAACACAGTAGGAAAAGGAGAAAATGCTGGTTACCTACATTTTCTCCTTTTCCTAAAATGTTTACAAAAGCTTTCTTTCTTCAGGGTTGAAAGTCAGGATTGTGTGGTACAGGGTTAAATCCACTACTTATTTTTACCCTTTAAGGAACAATGCAGTGCTATTTAAGACCCCGGGAAAGAACGCTTTTGAAAATATTGTGGAAAAAGCAGAAATGTTGATCCCCACTTGCTGGTCGCAATGACTATTACCATCCACCGAAAAGATTTTTTCCGAGCTGTTAATCGATCTTACGACCCATATAATACTAGCTTTGTACATTTCCCGTTGAGCTACCAGACTCGGCGGCCACCAACCTAGCTTACAGTCTAATTCGGCAACCTAGATACATTTGAGTCACGCTCTGGCAAAAGGGGTTTACTGTATCCCCGTGGTGCATTATACCCTGCAAGTAATCATATAATTATAAATAAGTAAAATCTATTATGTTTAACATGGGGTAGAATGGTCTTTAGACATGCAGGAAATGACCAGTAGGAAAAAGTATCCACCCAGGTCAGCCAGCGCGGACAGCGCAGGCTGACCTGGGTCGATACTTTTTGCAGATGCATTAAACAGCCTTTTTCACAGATTATAGCTCATTTGTTACAATCAATTCAGCCTACACACACCCACACATAAACACACTAAATGAGTTCTCTCTTTAAAGAAAAAGAAGCCCTTAATTTTTTTTTCCCGAAGAAAGTCCAATTTCTTTGAACAATATACGTCAGAACCGTGGAAAAAATTACCAATGAAAAGGTAAGGATTTTCTTTAAGTACCCTTTTATCATTTACTAACTCTTTCATCGCTAAATCTATAAACACGACCTCTTTCTCAGGCTGCAAATACAGTCCACCGTTTCCTACTTTATGGACTTGACTATACAAGCGGTCAGTATGGATCCAAGATCAGCCTGCACGTTCTTTGCAGCCTGATCTCGATTTTCAGAGGCCACAAAAGCACAATAAATCTCGCTTAGCAGCCAAATAGTTCAGCGTTCACGACAAAGTTCAGTAATTATAGTAATAAAATAATAAAAACAAGTTTTGACTGTACATTCTCGTTTTACCAGATGACGATAAATAAGTTCACAGATTTCAAGGACAACTCGACCTTTGACCTCTTTCTTTCATCTGTTAAGGTCGAGTCTGTTCCCGCAGCTCTTCACCTGATGACAAATTTTTAGTGATTGCTTGACTGTATTGGATTTTAACGCCGATTTAACAGCTTAGGTTATAGCACGGCGGTCAGTGCACCTACGCATGTGTTTCCTGGCTTTCTCACACCAGTACTGACACAACTTTCTTTCCAAGTCACTGACTCACTTTTCTCACATGCATCAGAGGTGAGAGGCGAAAAATAGCCGGAGAGAAAGTTTGCCTCAACCTGGTATCGAACACACAGCCAAAATTTTAGACCTATACACATTGAAAGCACTTGCATACGAGGAATTATAGGAAGCTGAAATAATTGGAGTAGTCTATAAATGATAGAAAATATTACGAGAAAAGAAGAAAATGCTGGATATTCTTCTTTTCTCTCGATGTTTTCAAGAAGCCTTCAAAAGATTGATTGTTTGGTAAAGGGTTAAGGTACTGAGCTGTAAGGATTGGCTGCCTTTGTGGACAATGTAGCCCAAGATCAGAATGCATGTGCTGTTATACTTTCCTAGGGGTACACTCTTTGAAATTCTCAAGATATTATGACCGGGTTTAAAAATGTTACAATTCAACGTTTTCTAATCACTGAGCATTTCTGATTCAATCTTTTAGCGATCTAGGAGTCTTGCTTGGCCCAGTGGTTGAAGTGTAGGGTTTCAAACCTGGCTCTCCCGGGTCCGATCCTCACTCGAGATGATTGGTTTTTCGTGAAATGTTCTCTAGCAATACACTTCAGAGACCTATCCTAGTACTAGTGAAACCTAAATTAAAAGTAAATAAGTGGGGGTTTATTTCCGTGATATGCTTGAAACAATGTTGAAAGCAGCTTAAAATATCACTCAATGAACTGTAATAATACTGTAGCGGTTTTAGATTTAAAAGACCTTGAACTTTACTCGTATACAGTGATGTGGAATACATAAATTCTGTCACCAAATGAGCAATGCTCTGTCAAAAAGGCTTAATGGATCTGCGAAAAGTATCTACCCAAGTTAGCCTTCACAGTCCGCGCAGCCTGACCTGGGACGAAACTTTTCGCTATTGGTCAAATTTCTACGTGTCAAAGAATCATTCTACCTCATAATTTGGTTGGTAGTTTTGAAAAAAAGTGGCTGTTATGAATCTATAGTTATGTGATTGCTTGATTGGCAAAATGAATCGAGGAGATGCATCAACTCTTTACCACACAATCCCGACTTTTAACGACCCTGAGAAAGAAAAATTTTGAAAACATTGTGGGAAAAGGAGAAAATGCTGGTAACCAGCATTTTCTCCTTTTCCCACAATGTTTTCTACCCTTCCCAAAACAAACCTCAATTTTTGAGCCACATTTAATTTGTCGTCTGCAGATGCTTTCAATTTGGACGAGTCCATAATTTTGTCGTTTGGTAAAGAGTTAAGCCTCCTTTTTGTCAGAGCATGACTCAAATATATAAACTCGACATCTTTCAACGGCTTGACACTCAGAAATATTTTCGTCCTGTAGGCTTGACTTGCAGACGGTATAGAATCAAGATTAGACTGCATGTGCTGTGTAGTCTGATCTTGATCTATGCCGGCCGTAAAAGCCCCTGCTTTCATCCAAGGTTGTGAAGGGGTTAAAGCCAAACAAGATTCCTTATAATTATGCTAATTATTTAACCTGTATAACGAGAAAAAAAAATGGTCTTCTTGATAAATTACTCCGCTGCTTTTCGGTGAACCAGCTCGGCCATTTTTTTCCGAGAATTGGTGATAGCGGCTAAACCATTTCAACAGATTTAACTCCTCGCTTTTTCGACAATGGCTATGTGGGAAAGCAGCCAATGGCTTGGGAAAAATATTGTGCAAAGTACTGGTAAAAATAAACTCCAGGAAAGCATGGATAGGTGCACTGGCTTCCGCGATGACTGAAATAATCTTAAAAACGGCGTACAATCAACCAATCAACCATAGGTTAAAAGTGTAGATTTGTCCAAATTCAAAAGCATTTTGCAGACGGAAAATTAAGTTTGGCTAATCAACCATAAAATCAGTGTCAATACGGCAAGCTTTACCAACTTAATACATTGTGGAAAAGGGAAAATCTCGAACAATCTTAAACTAATCGTTACTAGATTCAACAATAGTTACATTTTTCTTTACCGTTTTACCAGTTTAACACAGAGTAAAAACTGTAAAATGAATTGAAACATTTACCACACCACACAGTCTCGACTTTTAACGACCCCAAGGAAAAAAGCTTTTGAAAACTGTGGGAAAAGGAGAAAATGCTGATAACCAGCATTTTCTCTTTTTCCCACAATGTTTCTTCCCTCCCAGTAACATATTTCTTATTTTTAGTAACATTTAATTTGCCGCCTTCAAATGCTTTCAATCTGGACAAGTCTGAAGTTTTGTCGTTTTATTTACCGCACAATGCCGCCTTTTAACGACCCTGGGAAAAAAGCCTTTTGAAAACATTGTGGGAAAAGGAGAAAATGCTGGTAACCAGCATTTTCTCCTTTTCCCACAATGTTTTCGACCCTATCAAAGAAAAATTTCCCATTTGAGCCACATTGATATTGTCGTCTGCAAATGCTTTCAATTTGGACAAGGCTACTATATTGTCGTCTGGTAAAGGGTTAAGTGAGTCCATAAAACAATGGGTAGATTTAGAATAGAATACGGACTGACAACGGAATATTCCTGCCCAACTTTTCAACCTATTTAGGATCTGCCTGGACCAGTTTTACAAGTGTGGGCAGAAAGCTCATTTACATGAAAGGTTTGGATATAAAGTAGGGGCGAGACAGTCCGCAACACTGTCACTTTGCTCAGCCTATACACCTGCCGGGAAAGAAGTCACGAAATCAGCCGAAACATGGTAAGTTTTTTTTTTATTCTTTTGTCTGGCTGTATGCTGTATGCTGTTAAAATTTATCATAAATGGCCGTCAATTCTTGATTCATAATTGTATACAGGTACACCCATGTTTCAGTTATAAAGTTTTTTTCTTTTAATGAACAGTCAACTCTTTCAGTGCAAAGTACATGAGCCATGCTCCGGCAAAAGGGGGATTAATGCATCTCCGCGATCCATTGTTCCAAGCAAGCCAACACATACTTATGGATCCTTAATAGCCACCTCTTTTAACAAACCGACTTAATCATGAGGTAGATTGGTCCTTGGACACACACAAAAATTTGACCAGTAGGGGAAAGTTTCGGCCCAGGTCAGCCTGCGCAGACTGCGCAGGCTGGCCTGGGGCGATACTTTTCGCGTATGCATTAAGCCCCCTTTTCACTGAGCCTGGCTCATATAAAGTCAACCTCTTTTGACGGCTGGAAATGCGATCCAGTGAAATTCAGAGTTTTTATCTATATAAGCGGACGGTATAGCTCCAAGATCAGACTGCAGTTTCTGTGCAGTCTGATCATGATCTGTACCGTCCGCAAAAACCTCAGTTTTCCCAAAATGTGCTGAAATGCAATGTACGTCATGTACATACTTTGCCACACACGTCTTTAACACACTGAAATAGAATTAAAAAAAAAAAATCTGAGACTATAACAGTTTTGTGAAATGATGTCAAAACTTCATTTAGTAAACTGGGCGATAAATTTAATCTAAAGTTTAATTGCTTGAATACATTTTAAAAGATTGTGGTAAAAGGCGAAATTGCCCGTTACGATTATTATTTTATCATCACAATGCTTTCAGAAATATTCTGTAGCAATATGAGAAAAAGCCGTCACAACAGAACGTAATACTTATATTGAGAAACATATCAAGTGTTACTTTTTTTTCTTATTTTTGTACATGTAGTTTTTTTTTTTTTATTCATGTCAATTTGATTCATTTTATTCAGTTTTATCTTCGGTAAACCAGTTTCAGTTAATCCCTTTGTTGTTGTTTTATTTGCGTTTTAGATCAGACGTCTTTCGAAAACTGTGGCAATAAGAGATATTGCTTGATGATTGAGACCAAAATTTGCTTTGCTATTAAAATAGGACCTCACACATGCACGAGCCATGTTCTATGAAAACGGAGTTTAATGCATCTGCAAACAGTATTGACACAGGTCAGCCTGCGCAATGCGCGCAGGCTGACCTGGGTCAAAACTGTTTGGTTTTGATAAATTTTCTGCATGTGCAAGGATAATTCTACTTCATTGAATCAGTCGGTTGCTGGACTAAATGGATTTTATAGATCCATAATTATATGATGACTTGCTTGGTATGCATCAAAGAGATACATTAAGCTCCCTTTTGCCAAAGCATGGCTCATATCATAACTTGTATCTATCGCAACATTCCTGAGGAAATCAGGGATAAAAAAGAAAGGAATACAGGTAAAATGGCCAATTTGTTAGTTGGTTATCTTTAGGCTTTATCTGGCAAGGGAGATTATTCGTTTCTAGAAATGCCCCTCCGCCATTATTATTATTATTATTATTATTATTGCAGACTCATCTTGGATCTACACTGTCCGATAAGGAGACATTTTCCCCCCCATAAATAAATTTTGAAATAGCAGTATTTTGGGTTTTTAGTTAAACTATTGACTTGAAAGTCTAGCAGAATAAGGGTTAATGTCAGATAAATGGACCATGCTCTGTGAAAAGGGGACTTAATGCATCTGCGAAAAAGTATCGACCCAGGTCATCCGGGGCAGTCGGCTCAGGCTGATCTGGGCCGAAACTTTTCGTTATTGGTCAATTTTCTGTATGCTCAAGGACCCGTCTACCTCATGATTCAGTCGGTTGTTAGAAAAAAGTGGGTATTAGTGATTCATAAATCATGTGATGGCTTGCTTGGTAGCATGCATCACGGAGATGCATCAAGCCCTCTTTTGCCAGAGCATGGCTCAAATCAAAATCGTCCTCGTGGAAGCTTCGTGAAAGATCGGAAATTAGTTATTCACTTCGGACGAATTGACTTTTTTGTGACATTTTAGCCTTTTCCGTTGCAAGTCCCAACATCGCTCACCCCCTTTTTTCCGAAAAAAATGTTATTCTTCTCTGTTTTAATTTCAGCCTCTGTACAAGTGTAGCCCCGCTTCTGTAGCAGGTAAGTTCAGTTTATAGTTGTCTAGTGTTAACTTTTATAGTCTCATACGTGACTAGTGAGCCATGCTCTGGCAAAAGGGGGTTAAACGCATCTCTGTGAGACATTATACCAAGCAAGTCATCATAGATCCATAAAATCCATTCAGTCTAACAACCGACTGATTCGCGAGGTAGAATGATCTTTTAACCCTTGGGCTGCTAAGCGCGACTCACTGACCTTTTGCGGACAGTGTAGATCAAGATCAGACTGCACAGAACGTGCAGTCTGATCTTGAATCTACACTGTCCGATAAGGAGATATTTTGTCCTCCAAAAAGTAAGTCTGAAATAACATTATTCGGGTTTTTACTATCGTCTTGAAAGTTTTATTTAAGTTATTTAGCAGGATAAGGGTTAACTTGCAGAAAATTGACCAATAGCAAAGAGTTTCGACCCAAACTGCGTGCAGGCTAATTTGGATTGGTGCTTTTTTGCAGTTGCATTAAGCCCCCTTTTCACAGAGAATGGCTCATATATCTTGAGGAAAGAGTAGGCTTACGGTCAGCGCAAAAGTTCAGTCTGATCACATTACCTCATATATGTCTATCAAATAAGGTCTTTTTCGGCAGGGGGATATCATTTCAACGAAATAACTTGCTGCATTTTGTTTAACCACAAGTAATAGGGATATTGAGTTAATCGTTAACTCTATACCAAAACACAACATTTTAGACATGTCAGAATTGAAAGCATTTAAAGACGACAAATTCATGTAGCTCAAAATGATGGGGTTTTTTTTAATGATGGAGTAGAAAACATTGTGGGAAAGGGAGAAAATGCTGGTTACCAGCATTTTCTCCTTCTCCTACAATGTTTTCAAAAGGTTTTTTTTTTCCAGGATGGTTATAACTCTGGATTGTGTAGTTAAGGGTTATACCATTTAGACTAAGAGCCAAACATTCCTGCAAAGAAAAAACATTTGGACATGTCAGTAATTACGCCCTGTAGCATAACGCTCGAGTTTAATTGCTGATGCAGACAGTGTAGATTCAGGTCAGACTGCATATAACGTGGATCTACACTGTCCGTTCAGATATTCAAATAAAAACATTTGTAATTAAAATAACTGCATTCTTAAGAGTGATTAAGAATGCCCGTTAAATGTATTCAGCACCACTAGGATTAACCCTTTCCCAAACGACAAATTTTGGACGGGTCCAAATTGAAAGAGTTTGCAGACGACAATTTTAAATTTGATGAAAATGGCAGGAAGTTCTCAAAAAGGATAGAAAACACTGTCGGAAAAGGAGAAATTGCTCGTTACGAGCAATTTCTTCTTTTCCCACAGTGTTTTCAAAAGACTTGTACTGCAGACACATGAAAACCAGGGCTTGTTTGGGAAAGGGTTAACTAAGTGTAGAAGAAGAAGAAAGAAGAAAAAGAAGGCGGAGAAGAAGAAGAAGAAGAAGAAAAAGATCCTTTTTCGATAACAAAAACATGACCTATAAGAGTCATGCATGGTGGTACGCAACTTATTTCTTACGACTTAATTTTTTTTTATAGGTTTCCTGGGATATTTCAACGCCCACTCACATAATGGTGTGATGGGTAAACAAGAACTCAGAGCCGTGTTGAACCGGGTCGGGGTTGACCCCACCAACTCGGAACTTCAAGAAATTATCGACATGGTTAGCGTTAATAGTAAGTTTTCATATTATTTTTTCACAGAGAGGCCAATTAAAAAAGATTTGAGTATTCCGTCAAGGAAAAACAATTGAAATGCAGATAGAGGACAGTGTTTACCCTTAAGCTGCTAAATAAATCAAACGAAATTTCCACTCAGTAGTAAAAACCCAATTATTTTGATTTCAAAATTGATTTCAAAGGGAAATAAAAAAAAAAAAAAACTGTATCGGACAGTGTAGATCCAAGATCAGACTGCACATTCTGTGCTGTCTTATCTTGAACTGTACAGTCCGCAAAAGCACCCCGAGTCGCGCTTAGCAGCCTGAGGGTTAGTTAAAGATCAGTTTCTGTCTGATCTTGGGCTCAAACTGTCTATATTATCCTTTCTACAGAGGCTTGTTAATCCTTCTCTTGCAGGATGCTTTCAAAAACATAATTGATTGAATTGCCCAGAAAAGCAGAAATAGCAAGTTCTCTTTGTTTCCTCTACAGTCGTTCGCTGTGGTGTCCATGGTTGTTGGGTAGAGCGTCGGCCTCGTAACCATAAGGTTCCGAGCTCGATGCCCGTGAGCAAATGTCAACTTTGGGACCGTTCATTGGCCGATACATTCGGCGCGAGTACTGTAGTGTGGTTCTGTGTCGCAGAATCGAGAGAGATCAGGGTCCGTATTCACCAACCATTCTTAGGAATGTTCTTAGACTTATTCTTCAAGATTTTCTAAGTTTGAAAGTAACACAACTTCTGATTGGCTAAACCAAATGGTTTAGCCAATCAGAAGGTGTGTTACTTTCAAATTTGGAAAATTTTGGAGAACAAGACCAAGAATATTCTTAAGAATGGTTGGTGAATACGGACCCAGTATAAGTTACAAGAACTTGTTTCTCAATCGATGTAAAATAAATACGTACATGTATGTTTAACCTAAACGGTCATTCGTTAATCGTATAAACATTTTGATTTTTCCCCAATACCAAGAAACATTTTTGGTATTTTGTTTTTGTATTTCATTTCTATAATTGAATTACCACTGCTATGTCAGTAACTGAAACAAAATCGTCTCCCTAAAAAAGAGATTGATATAGATTGTTAGAAAGCCAAAAGTCAAAATGGACGACTTTAAAAATTGTAATATCTGGCAGGGAATGACCGAATCTAAGTTGAGAGAACTTGTAGTCAGATCCTTTTGCCTTGCCATTTGATTAATATGTGAGTCATACTCTGGCTAAAGGGGTTTAACTCTTTACCAAACGACAAAATTTTGGACTGGTCCAAATTGAAAGCATCTGCAGACGACAAATTAAATGTGGCTCAAAAATTAAGGTTTGTTTTTGGGAAGGGTAGAAAACATTGTGGGAAAAGGAGAAAATGCTGGTTACCAGCATTTTCTCCTTTTCCCACAATGTTTTCAAAAGGCTTTTTCTTCAGGGTTGTTAAAAGTCGGGATTGTGTGGTAAAAGGTTAATGCATCTCCGTAACGCGTTATAACAAGCGAATCATCTCATAGTTATGGATTTCAAACATCCATTTAGTCCCGCTACCGACTGAATCATGAGATAGAATGGTCCTTGGACATGCAGAAAATTTACCAAAATCAAAAAGTTTCGACCCGTTTCAGCCTGCGACGACGACGCAGGCTGACATGGGTCGATACTTTTTGCAGGAGCATTAAGCGCTCTTTTCACAGAGCATGGCTCATATATATTTTAGAGTTTTTGCAAATTTTATTGTCAACATGGTAATAAGACATTGTGTAAACGAAAAGAAAGACTGCGCACCCTAGGTAGGTCAGTTACTTTTTGAGCAGGAAAGGCTATTAACGCCATTGCGTGATATTTGTTTAACATTTCAGCAAGTGGCATTGACTGGCAATGCTTCATCGACCTAGTAAGCAGTTACACATCTTTCCGTGACGTAGAACAGGAATACGCTGACGCCTTCAGAATCTATGACGTGTCCAAAAACGGTGTTCTGTCACGTGAGGACATTAAATACGTCATGGGGAAGCTTGGAATCAACGTGAACATCGACGCCCTCATGGAGGAGGTCGACAAAAACCATGACAACAGGATCGATTACGATGGTATGACGGTATCATTTTAGTCATTACCTTCCGCTAGGTGGTATTTTTCAAATACTATCTGATATGGACATTCATTCGGCATACCTCGGGTGATCAAGTAATCAAATCTCTCGGCTGTATCACTTAGCTTGACATGCACCTACACGGTACATTTTGCACATCTCCGGAAGCACACCGCTTTACCATTATTGAAATTGTAAGGCTCCTCTTAAAATAGAAAACATGAGTAAATTTTCTATCGTTATCTTTCTAAGTATATTTCAGTCGGCAAACAGTTTGTATATTCAATTTTTAGCGTGGTTTATCAATTCCGTTAGGAGCTTCCATCGACAGATCGATAGAAGTGAATAACTTCACTGTGGTTGTTCATGTCGTTGCTAAGCGATCTACAGGAGCGCCGCCATGTTTAAGATCATGTGATTGGTAGTTCAAAATGGAAGCCTCCTTTATACGGACGAGGTTAGATGTAGGTACAGAATCGGCCGAGTTGTGACGAGTGATGGGCATTCTGGGTTAAGAACTGGACTACTTTTCAAGGCGGCAATCAATGCAACGAATTTCAAAATTAAATACACCACATAAGCTTGGGTGAAAGTCCCGGTATAAGCCCAGCAAGGTGGAGACTTTTTTTTTTTTTTTTTTTCGGCAGTCTGTTGCACAAATCCCTTTTTCCCGTTGTCTATATTTAGAAATTGTCTACAGAGATTTGCATTAAACAGTTAGGTATTTTAAAAACAAATAATAATAATTTCCCCTTTTGAAATCTCTTTTTAAAGAAATTTGTAGCGAAAAACTGGCTTGATTTTTTTCCATAAACATTATTTATTCCCATTGTCTGTCCGCACATTTAGCGGCAATTTAAGCACCGCGTATTAATATTTATCCTGTACAAGATAGTGATGCGTCATAGCAGACAAGTTTAACTTCGAAGAACATGACATGCGCAGACAACGTCATTTTAGTTCATCTTATCATAGGTGTTTTAGCTTCCAACCTACAATTAAGTGTTCATAAGGACCGAACAAATAAGGTTTTTGGAAATAGGCCTAATCTGGAATATACGCTGGCAAACAGCATTTTCTCATATTCCCACAATGTTTTCTACCTTTTACAAGAAAAATGCCGTCTATTCAGCTACATTTAATATGTCGTCTGCTAGTACTTTAAATTTGATGGTGTCCAAAATTTGTCGTTTGGTAGAGAGTTCAAAGTGTGTTTTACACAGCTTTCCTAAGCATAGGCGAAAACAGGGGCTTTTTGCGAACGGAATAGATCAAGATCAGACTGCACAGAACGTGCAGTCTGATCTTGATGTATACTGTCGCTTGTCTAGTCATACCTATTTATAGATGCACATATCATAATATTTTGCTCTGACTGTGGTAATCGAACATGTGAATCTGAAAGCTGTCTTTTCACAGGGGAAAAAAATCATCCTCGATTGATTGTATGGTCTTTAACGCCGTTTTCAACATTATTTCAGTTATATCGCGGTGGCCAGTGCACCTATCCATGCTTTCCTGGAGTTTCTTTTACCAGTACTCCGCACAATATTCTTTCCAAGCCACTGACTGCTTTCCCACATAACCATCGTCGAAACAATGGTCAGCGGTGAGAGAGGAATGAATCCTGTCGCAATGACTATCATCAATCCTCGGAAAGAAATTGGCCGAGCTCAAATGATAGATTTTGTCTTTTACAGGATAGAAAACATTTTGGGAAAAGGAGAAAATTCTGGTTACCAGCATTTTCTCCTTCTCCCACAATGTTTCCAAAAGGCTTCTTTCTCAGGATCGTTAAACCTCGGAATTGTGTGATATAGGGTTATAATAACTGATTAATCGAGAATTCTCTGGTCCTTTTTCATTAAGAGAAAAAAGGAATACATGAGAAAAAAAAAAAAAAAAACAGCCTGTTTTTTTTTTTGTTTTTTTTTAATTTCGTTAGGATACAGAAAGTTATTTCTGATACAGGATCGATTGAAAAAAACATACATGTATTTAGAAATGTATGTTTATATGTCTTTGCACTTAAAACAATTAGTCTTATTTGGACAAATGAACCTAAATTATTCCAGAAATATGGAATTAGATCATTTTAGTATTATCATTTTCCCCCTCAGATTTTAACTTAAACTAATTTCTGATTGGCTGAACTAAATGGCTGAAACAATCATAAATTGTGTTAGTTTCTAAATAAAGAATTAGAAAAGTACATGTTACGAGATCCCCTCTTTTTTAACAGCAAGACTGATGCGCAACCGTTGTCAGTTTAGATCTAGTCTAGAACCGTTTGAAAAAAGTAGGGGAGGGAGGTAAATGTAAGACTTTCAATATTCATCTGCTAACCTTTTGTCCTGAGCTACTGCTTCCCCATATTTAATCGTTTATCTTTCTGTTTCATTTATGTAGAATTCGTTGACATGATGAAGAGGAAGGTCATGTAACCGGAAATGACGTAATACGGCTTCCTATTGGACAACGACCTCGAGCGCATCTCTCAACCAATGTTCTTCCTGGACAACGACTCACCTCACAACCAATCAACCATCAGCAAATCCTGTTTATGCGTGGTGCAATGTTTATGTACATAGTATAAATAAAGTGTATATAGTTAAGAATTGCTTTTTTTCCCCGTTTTATTATCAATTGATAATTTTATGTTCGTGATTCTGATTTGTTTGTTTGTTGTTCAAAATGATTTTCAACAGTATCCAAATTAATTCCCAGGATCTATCAATATGACCCAGAACTACCCACAACACTTCTTCAAAACCCACAGGCTGCTTTTCCGTCTTTTTAAAGGTTTTTCTTTTTTTGTTTGTACGTTGGATTCGCTGTCTCAGCACAGCAGGGCAGAAAATGCATTTTTTCGCATTTTTTTTCTATTCACAGTCCTAGTCAAGAGAAAACTAAAGAGAAAAAAATGAAGACATTTTACCTTGAGAAAATCACACGAAGGCCATCTGCTTAGAGGAAATTGCACTTGAGCTAAGCTCTGGGAAAAGGGGGCTCAATGCTGCTCCGTGATGCATGGTACCAAGCAAGACATCACATAATTAGGAATCCATAAAATACGCTTTGTCTAACAACCGACTGAATCATGAGGTAGACTGGTCCTTGGAGTTGCTGAAAATTGACCAACAGCGGAAAGTTTCGGCCCAGGTCAGCCTGTGCGGATTGCGCAGGCTGACCTGGACCGATGGTTTTCGAAGATGCATTAAGTTTCCTTTTCACAGGGCATGGCTCACTTTTTTTAGAAAGGTATGGGAAATATTATGGAAAGGGGACAATTTACTTACAACCAAGCCGCTTTACAAAACGACAAACCTTGTTCAAATTGAAAGCATTTGCAGACAACAAAATAAATGTGACTCAAGAATTGAAACCAGCATTTTCCCACATGTTTTCAGAAATTTCTTGCTCCGGGTCTTTAAAAGTCATGATAGTGTGGTCAAGAATTAAAGCAAATGCTTCTTTTTCAGTTTTTGTTTCTTTTCCAAAAGCTTTTCACTGCAGGGGTATAAAAGCATAAAAATAAAACAGTCTTACCTACCTACCTACCTACCTATAAAAGGGGAAAGCACTTTCATAAGATACTGAGGGACCCCAAAATTGTAAACTTTTGAATTGATTTAATCATTTAGAACGTTAAAATGACTGAAGGCAGTTCCAGCATCGGCCAAGCTTTTTATTTAACTCTCTCAGGGCCAAAGATGTAAACGCGACCTCTTTCGACGTCTGAAAACACAATCCACCGAACGTTAGAAAGAGTTATTTATTCCACAGGCTTGACTAAACCAGCGGACGGTATAGATCAAAGATCAGACTGCACGTTCTGTGCAGTCTGACCTTGATCTATGCCGTCTGCAAATACCCCTGCTTCCGGCTATGGCGATGAAAGTGTTCAGTTGTCCTAAAATAAGAATAAACCCTTTTTTTTTTTTTCAAACCGGATTAAAAATTGGGTGAAAAGTATTATATATTATGTATAGTATATACACTTCTAAATTGGATTGATTTGGATTAGTTCTAATCCATTTAGATAAAAAAATATGTGAAGTGGATGACAAAAATATAGTCGGAAGATTTCCAAACATGATTTCAAAACTTGGATTTATCTGTTTGGTGTTAACAAGCGTCCATATCGGTAACTGTATTTATTATTCTGCTCTCTTTTGCGAATAAATGTATATTTATTTTACCCGTTACAACTATTCGGTTTAAACGACCCTGATGAAGAAAGCTTTTGAAAACATTGTGGGAAAAGGAGAAAATGCTGGTAACCAGCATTTTCTCCTTTTCCCACAAATGTTTTCTATCCTACCAAAGACAAATTCCATCATTTGAGCCATATTTAAATTGTCGTCTGCAAATGCTTTCAATTTGGTTGAGTGCATTATTTTGTCGTTTGGTAAAGTGTTAACTCTTTACCAGACAACAGTATCTTAAATTTAACCAAACTGAAAGCATTTCCAGTCAATAAGTTAAGACTGGAACAAATTATGGAGTTTGTCTTTCGAATGGCAGAAAATCTTTGTGTGTGTGTGTGCGTGTGTGTGTGTGTGTGCGCGCGCGCGTGCGTGCGTGCGTGCGTGCGTGTGTGTGTGTGTGTGTGAAATAGAGAAAATGCTGCTCACCAGCATTTTGTCACACAATGCTTTCAAAGGCCTCCTGCCTCGGATTTTTCATAACGTAAGATTTTTAGTAAAGGGTTACAGAGTATTGTATAGGAAGGAGGCTTGGTTTGTTTGGTGTTTAATTAACCCTTTACCAGACAATCCCGACTTTTAACGACCCTGGGGAAGAGGCCTTTTGGAAACATTGTGGTTAAAGGAGAAAATGCTGGTAACCAGTATTTTCTCCTTTTCTCACAATATTTTTTACCTTTCCCAAAACAAATTTCAGTTTTCGAGTTACATTTATTTTGTCGTCTGCAAATGCTTTCAATTTGGAAACGTCGAAAATGTTGTCGTTTGGTAAAGAGTTAAGGGCGTTTTTAAACATTTTTAGTCATATAGGGGCGGTCAGTGCATCCATTCATGCGTTTCCGGAGTTTCTTTCACCAGTGTCTTCGGACAAAACTCTTTCTGAGCCACTGTCTGCTCTCCCACATAACCATCCTCAAAACAATGGTCAGTGATAAAAAAGGAATGAATTCTGTCGCAGTCACCATCATCAATTCTCGGAAAGAAATCGGCCGGGATGGGAATTCGAACCAGCGACCTTTCGGGTCTCAAACCTGTACGCTATCGACTGTGCCACCGGGGCACAGCCGATATAATGCTAAATTCTTCCAAACTGAAAGCATTAGCAGACTACAAACTGAATTAACATTGTAGATAAAAGAGAACATTCTGGTTACCAGCATCTTCTCCTTTTCACACAATTTTTTCAAAAGCCTCCGTCCACGGGGTCATAAATAAATGGTAATTTTTGGTAATGGTAACTCTAAGTTGGTTGAATGGTGTTCATGTTTCACGCCGCTTTCAACTTTATTTCAGTATATCATGGCGACAGCTCACATATTCATGTAATTCCTGGCTTCCACCAGTACAAGGCTAGGGCTCTGAAGTGTCTGGCCCAGGGACACTCCCACGAAAAACCCAGAGATAACTTTAACTGGGACGTTTGTTTGGTTGTGTGGTGTTTAACACCGTTTTTTCAACATCATTTTAGTCATATTACTTTGCACCTATCCATGCGTTTCTAGAGCTTCTTTTACCACTTTCTTCGAACAAAACTCTTTATGAGCCACTGGCTGCTTTCCCACATAAAAATCGCAGAAGCAATGTTCAGCGGTAGGTGAGAGTTATGAATTATGTCGCTGCAATGACTACCGTTTATCTTGGAAAAGAATTTGTCCATCCTGGGATTCGAACTCATGACCTCTGCATCACGTTACCGACCGAGCTATTGGGCTCGGTTTTACAGAGGCTGTTTGTGTATAATGAGCCAAGCTCCGGCAAAAGGGGTGTTGTGTATTACCGTGATACATTCTAACAAGGTAAGTCATCACAGTATTATGGATCCATAAAAATCGAGTTAGGCTGACAACCAACTAAATCATGAGGTAAAATGGCCCTTGAACACGCAGAACATTGATCAATAGCCGAAGGTTTCGACCCATATCAGCCTGCGCAAAAGTGTCCGGAAGAACAGAATCGTGTCCTCTGAGAGAGGCCTAAATACCAAAACGTGTCCGTGTAGGCTGACATGGGCCGATACTTTTCGCAGATGCATTACGCCCTTTTTTCACAGAGCATGGCTCATATCATTTAATGTCTGTAGAAATAAGTGACCTTTTGGAGAAAAGCCCTTGTATTATTTTTTCGACTTTGGCCAGTTATACGTGCTCTGTACATAGTATGTAAATTTGTAAAAAGTTTATTTGGGTAATGATATGGGTTCAATCCCCGTTGGTACACCTGGACTGCGTAGATTTATGCAAATAATAAGGGATTGTACATACATACACTCCCTGCTTTACTCAAAGGTATGGGAAGACGTGAAGTTATACTTAAATCGTAAAGTTATGCAGTTTAATGAAACTTGTGTTCAGACCTTATGCTTGCTTACCTAAACTGCGTACACAAATTTCGTGGGTACGCAGTGTTGTGAAAGGCAGTCCTAGCCATGCGGGAGCATCTTAAGGCAACTTGGAGCTCCAGTCTATTACTGGTTAAACCTGAGTCCATACTCACCAACCATTTTCAAGAGCATTCTTGATCTTTTTCCCAGAAAAATTCTAAATTTGAACGTGACGCAACTTCTGATTGGCTAAACCAAATGAATTTAAGAATAGAATAAGAGTTCTTTCCGAAGATTAATATTAGCCATTTTGAAACAATTCATTTCGCTCTCTCACAGATGAATATTGCTTCGACGATTTTTAGGCAGGAATGTAGAAAGTGGCTTGAACGGAAGATCGTGACAGATAATGGTAAAGGACTCTCCAGAAAAGCATGCATTGGTCCAATGGCTACCTCGATTTGACTGAAGTAAAATTGTGAACAGTCATAAAAACAAACGACTAAATAAACTGATTATTGTCATGTAAAATTGAGCCATGCTCAGTGAAAAGGGGGCATAATGCATTTCCGTGATGCATGATACCAAGATAGCAATCACATATTTATGGATCCATAAAAGCCACTTTTTTTAACAACCAATTGAATTAGGAGGTAAAATAGTCCTTTGACACTCAGAAAATTGACCAACAGCGAAAAGTTTCGGGTCGATACTTTTCGCAGATGCATTAAGCCCCCTTTTCACAGACCATGGCTCAATTATTTCAGGGTTTGCGGGATGTACGTACCAGCAAGTTCAGAAACAGAGACTATACAATTTCTTGTTTGCCAACTACAGTTCGAACCTGCTACCCGAGTGCGAGGAGGGCAAACCAGTAGAGCTTGAAATCGATATAGCTTTACGGCAAATATTGGATCTGGTGAGTCAAAATGCGGTTTTTTTTTTTTATTATCCAATTCCTGTTTCCAATTCCATTTACCTTATTCAAATGTTTAGGCCACTGGCCCATACACAATTACATACCATACTATTAATATACGTGCAATGCTCTATGAAAAGAGGGTTTGATATATCTGCAAAAAGCACAGTCATCGCAGGCTGACCTGGGTCGAAGCCATTTACCATTGGTTAATTTTCTACATATCGAAGGAGCAGTCTACCTTATGATTCTGTCGTTTGTTATACAAAATTTATTTTATTGATCCATAATTATGTGAAGACTTGCATGGTAAAATGCATTGCGTAGATGCATTAAACCCCCTTTTGCACTAGATGAAGTGAAACTACATGCAAAATGTGGTAAACCTAGACCTTACGGTAAGGAACCAGAAGATTCTTTCAGTTTGTGACCCCCAATTTGGACCCCAGGGCTATATTTCAATAAAATTAGAAGGGGCCCACTAGATGAAGCTACATGCAAAATTTGGTGGCCCTATGCTTTGTGGTTTAGATAAAAGAAGACCGTTAAAAAAATTATTACATAAGCCCGTGTAAAATTTGTAAACCCCCCCCCCCCCCGGGGGTGGGGCCACTGAGTGAAGCTACATGCCAAATTTGGTAGCCCTAGGTTTCAGACAATAAGACCTTTTAAAGATTTTTACTATTTTTCAGTTTTTTTTTTTTGCCATGATAGCCAGAGTTTTCATCAAGAGATTCTGAGGGGGGGCTATGGCAGGATCATATCTGTGAACTTTTCATTAAAATTGGATGGGCCAGAAGATGTTGAAAATAAAGTTAACGCATGCACGGACGGGCGGACAAACGACGGACACCGAGCCATGACAAAAGCTCACTGGCGTTCGGCCAGTGGAGCAAAAAACCTACATTCGCTATAATATAATTAAAATATTTCGTTCGCTATATTTGTAGGGCTAAAAATTGGAATTCCTGAAAACTGACAACTTAGCGGGCACAAAGGAACAAATAAACCCTATGTAGCAAAATGTTTTGTCAAATGATATGGGTTCAGCCAAGTGCTAATTTATAGGCTTCTGTACATATGCTTGGAACGTTGTACTCGGCCTTTAAGTGAACAATTTATCATTAACAGTGTATTTATCTGTTGCACTCTTCCAGTAAATTTTGTACTATTTTCAAAGAGCCTGTTGCAAGATAAAAACAATCGTCTAAGGCAACATGTCAACCTATCGATATCTTAGTTTGCTTTTTTACAGAATGAACCTGAGCAAATCCTGGAAGCCATCATATGGACGAGACTGGTGATTATAAATATTATTATCTATTTTTTTCCCACACAAGTTTGTATATATTCATTATTAAATTCCTTTAATCTTATAGCATTTATAAAGACTGAGCAAATAAAAAAGTAAGCATATTACAGGCAACACTCTGAGTCCTTTTTGTTCCACGGTTACGATGAATTAACCAATCAGCAGTCATTGTTTGTTCTGTAAATACAGCATATAAAACGCTTTGTCATTCCACTTGGTCTAAGTCGGATAGACAAAAGCTCGTTGGGTTGTCTATCTGATAAAGACACCCGCTAACTCTCCAAAACGGTTTTAGACCAGCATTTTCTCATTTTCCCACATTTTCAAAAGGCTTTTTCCTCAGGGTCGTTAAGACTCGATTTGTGTAGTAAAGGATAAATGCATCTACCGCTGTGAAACCTCAAAACAACGTGAATTAACTCATTAACAAGTTTCGGGCATCTTGTTTTATTTACAAAAATATTTTCTAATTATTTTTTGCTGAAAAAAAAAAAAAAACGGAAAAGGAAAAGAAACTCTGCCAATGGTGAATTGTTAAACTCATTTTGCCCGTGATACATACGTTTTATACGTTGGAATAAAAGTCGAAATGAGCGCCATGTTTGTTCACGACTGGTTCAGAGTTGGACAGACTGTAGACTGGTTTGGGACCCGGCTAACTACAACAATATCAGCAGTCTCATGGTGTTTTACGGAGACATTTGGCAGCCGGATATCACACTTTACGACAGGTATACTGTTTATCCCACTCGTCACAACTCGGCCGATTCCGTACCTACATCTAACCTCGTCTGTATAAAGGAGGCTTCCATTTTGAACTACCAATCACATGATCTTAAACATGGCGGCGCCCCTGTTGATCGCTTAGCAACGACATGAACAACCATGCTGAAGTTGTTCACTTCTATCGATCTGTCGATGAAAGCTCCCAACGGAATTGATAAACCACGCTAAAAATTGAATGTGCAAACTGTTTGCCGACTGAAATATTCTTAGAAAGATAACGACAGAAAATTTACGCATGTTTTCTTTTTTAAGAGGAGCCTTACAATTTCAATAACGATAAAGGGGCGTGCTTCCGGAGATGTGCGAAATGTACCGTGTAGGTGCATATCAAGCTACGTGATACAGCCGAGGGATTTGATCACCAGATCACCCGAGGTATGCCGAATGCTGTTTATCCCTGTACCAGACGACAAAGTTTAATAGGCTTGGCCAAATTGAAAACGTTTGCAGACGACAAAATCAGATGTGGCTCAAATGACGAGATTTGGCTTTGAAAGGGTAGAAAACATTGTGAGGAAAGTTGGTAACCAGCATTTTCTCCTTTTCCCACAATGTTTACAAAGCTCCTGTCTTCGGTGTCATTGGAACTATGAGCTATTTGGTAAAGTGTAATACCTAAGGTACGTTTAATGTGAAATAATTTGGCTCTCAACATGCGAAATGAGACATTCGGACATTTGCGTAAAATGTCGTCCCGGATTAGCCTGCGCAGTCCGCGCAGGCTAATCCGAGACGGCACTCTACGACTACATAAGATTTTTTCATACAGTAGACTTTCGTGAAACAGAAAATCGCACAAAAACCGGAAGTGTCGTCTCGGATTAGTCACAGACTGCACAGGCTGATCTGGGACTACACACTTTTACGCATATGTCCCCTTTTCATGTGTTGCACGCCATATGTTGTCCTTGACTTTAAAGGACCCGGTCATCTATAAAGTAAGAGTTCTTAATGACTTCGAATAACTTCAGAAAAATGTTTTTAGATAGCTTTACGATATAAAATCTGACCCTTCAATGTTAACAAGTATTCCTTGCATTACAGACTGTGTTTCGTTTCTCTTTATTCTGTCGCCATATCTAAAAAGTCTGGCTATTTAAATTTGAGCCATGTTCGGGCAAAGAGAATACTATGCATCTCCGTGATAAATTATACCGCGCGAGTCATCACAACAATTATCGATCAATATATCCCAATTTGTCTAACAACTGTCTAAATCCTAAGGCAGAGTGGTCCTTTGACACGAAAAAAATTTACAAATAACAAAAAGTATCGACCCATGTCAGCATGCGCGGACTGCGCATGCTGACATGGGTCGATACTTTTTGCAGATGCATTAAACCCCATTTTATAAAAAATATGACACATTTCTTTTTATCCTACAAGAATAAAGTTAACCACAGAGGAAGCCTCTAAAAAGGAATACTAGGCAATTTTTGAACACTTACGCTGCTGAATAAATGAAACAGAAATTTCTATTCAATACTAAAAGCCCAAACATTGCGCTTTCAAAGTTGGTTTCACCGGAAAGAAAATACTGTATCGGACAGGGTAGATCAAAGATCAGACTGCAGGTTCTGTGCAGTCTGATCTTGATCTACGTTGTCCGCAAAAGGTCAGTGAGTTGCGATTAGCAGCTTAAGAATTAAAACAAGTACGTAAAAACACATGAGAATATTGAAGAAATGGCTGAAAAAAGTCCATAAGTAGCTAATCAATCAAATGAACCATGCTCTGACAAAAGAGATTATTATGCATCTGCAAAAAGTATCGACCCATGTCGATACGTGGATCGAATCCATTTTTTTTTTTTTTTTAAGTTTGCGCATGTCCAAGGACTATTAGATACCTCCAGATTCAGTCAATTGTTAAACAAAATGTATTACATGTATATAGATTCATAAAGATGTTATGTCTTGCTTGATATAATGTACCACGGAGATGTATATAACGATAGCATTTAAAGAAAGGCAAGCTTTTATAGACAAATAAGCAAGTCACTTTTTTTTTTTTTTTTTTTTTTTTTTTTTTTTTTTTTTTAATTTTACTATTTTTTTATTTATTTATTTATTTATTTATTTTTTTTAATTTATTTATTTTTTTTTTTTTTCTTTTTTATTTATTTACTTTTCTATAAATTTTCTCGAATTTCTATGTCATCCAAGTTCACAAAGATTAATTTCTTCTAAATGGTTTTACATTTTAAACGATGTGTCTATTCAAATGATTTTATTAGTACATGTATTTACAATTTCTTTCCTGTCGAACTAGACATCATGTCAACCACTTTTGCGGAAGGTATGGTCAGATATCAGCCAACACTTATTGGGGTCTGATCTCTGTCTATACCGTCCGCCTAATCCTTACTCATACAGTCTCATACTTACTGTTAACTCTTTCCCAAACAAGCCCTGGTTTTCACGTGTCTGCAGTACAAGTCTTTTGAAAACACTGTGGGAAAAGGAGAAATTGCTCGTAACGAGCCATTTCTCCTTTTCCCACAGTGTTTTCTACCCATTTTGAGACCTTTCTGCCATTGTCATCAAATTTAAAATTGTCGTCTGCAAACTCTTTCAATTTGGACCAGTCCAAAATTTGTCGTTTGGGAAAGGGTTAATACATGAGTCATTTGGCAAATGGTTCGGACGAAGATAGGCCACATATAGGGGAGTCAGAACTCTATCTATGCACTAGTAATGAATTGGTCATTCTCGAGACGCATTACGTCTTTTTGCATTTTTGTTTTTTTCTAAATTGAAAACGATATTCTTCTAAACATTCTTGGCGGACACTTTTGTTAAAGGTTTATGAACTTTGGGGAACGTCACTCTGCAAACATATTTTTCGTATGTATGTATTGTATAATTGGTTGGAGGCCTTAGATTACCAATAAAGAATTGAATTGAATTGAACCCCCTTTTCACAGAGCACGGCTTAAATGTTAAAGTAGAATAGGCCTTTCACTAAGACAGCATTACTAGGGGTGAATGCGAAACTATTCCATCTGCGTTTTGGATAATTTTACAGTAGAGGTAAAAAACCTTCTCATTTCTGTGAAAAGCGCTGTTAGATCATCTTGTTCAGATATCTTGTGTTGAAATGTGTGAATGAATTCAAAACAACATACCAGAACAAGATGATCTAACAATGCTATTCAAAGAAATGAGAAGGTATTTTCTCTCTACTGTAAAATTTTCCTAAATGCAGATGGAATAGTTTTGCATTCACCCCTCGATTAACTGTAAGATAACCTAAATGCAGAGTAAAAAGTACAATGTTTTCACCACACGTAACGATAACACGTTTTCTTTTCACGTCTATTCATCTGTTGTTTTTGTTGACAGTGCTTCCACTGCGGACAATGTGTTTCCAGGCCGAGAGAAGTACCGTACATATATCGCCCATCACGGGAAGGTTTCCTATAATTTTCCCACGGTAACGACAAGCATATGTGGTGTGAATGTTAAACATTTCCCGTTTGACACACAAGTCTGCAAGCTGAACTTCGGGTCCTGGTCCTACCACGGTTTAGAGCTCGATATTTTTTACAGAAATGATGCCGGTAAGGTAAAAAAAAATACAGTAAGTGGCTATTTATGTATGAGCCACGCTCTGGCAGAAGGGGGCTTAATGCATCTCCGTGATGGATGATACCAAGCAAGTCTTCATGTTATTACGGATCCATCAAATCCAATTTGTCGAAACACTGTCAACATCATGAGGTAGACTGGTCCTTGGACATACAGGAAATTGACCGAGAGCGAAAAGTTTCGGCCCAGGTCAGCCTGCGCGGACTGCGCAGGCTGACCTGGGTCGATACTTGTCGCAGATGAATTAAGCTCCCTTTTCACAGAGCACGGCTGATATATAATATTTCATACGAATTCCTATTGATTTACACGTATTTTTCAGTGTACAGGAAAAATTAATTACGCTGCCTCTGACCATTCCATCATTATGAAAACTACATAATTGTAGCAATCGACGTCACTGGAGCTATTTATATGTATGCTACTACGAGGGTTGTTCGGGAAGTTCGTAGAATTTTGCTCTAAAATCCATATTATTTGTAATTTATAGGTAAATATCAAGGTATAAGTACTTAAACATACCGTGACTACATTTCCAAAAGATTATTCGAAAATATCAACAATAACCGAAAATAGCGGTAACCCTAGCAACACAATATCGGGATACCGGAGCAGTCCATTTCTTAACAATGTATAACATAGTATAACAGATTTTACACTGTATCTTTTATACTTTCTATTGGCATCAAAATGGCGCGAAAACGTCAATCGTTAACACAACGTCATGACGTCATTTCCTGCAAATTTCATAACGTTTTCGGTTCTTTCAAACGAGCTACACGATTTTGAAGGAGATATCAAAAAGTCGCTGACCGGAAGAGATGACGTCTACCGGCGACGTCGAATTGCGAAGTGTTGTGAAATTTTGTGTCGCGCTGGAAAAATCACCAACAGAAACGCTGAACATGATCAAATCTACAGGAAAATATAAAAAATGCAGCCCAGCTACTGTATATAAGTGGCATGCGCGTTTTAGAAGCGGACGTGATTCTATTGAGGACGATCCTAGATCTGGTCGGCCGGCCGTCGTAGTGTGTTCAGTTAGGGATCGAGTGAAAGACATGGTAAATTGTGATAGGAGAATTACTGTCAGGTCGATTGCAGATGAACTCGATGTTTCGGTATCCACGGTGCATGGGATATTAACAGATGAACTGGGCATGTCTAAAGTTAGTGCGCGTTGGGTGCCCCGATTGCTCAAGGAAAGTGAAAAAGAATGCCGGGTGCGATGTTCACAGGAGTTTCCGTTACCCGCTACGAAACAGAGGGAGACGCATTTTTAGACAGGATTATCACCACGGATGAGACCTGGCTGCACCACTTTGACCCGGAAACTAAGCGCATGTCATCGGTGTGGAAAACCCCGCGTACCCCTCCACCAAAAAAGGCTCGGGTCCAAAAAAGCGCAGGAAAACAGATGTTCGTTTACTTCATGGACCGGCACGGGATGCTATTACAGCACCGAATTCCAGAGGGCCAAACAGTCACAGCGGCATACTATTCTAAGGTAAATGATAAATAAATAAATAAATAAATAAATCTAAATAAATAAATAAATAAATCAAATAAATAACAAAAAATGAGATATTGATTTACGCAAACCTAATGAACCGTGCATTTCTTTCTTTAGGTTCTGAGGCGGGATCTCGTTAACGCGATACGGAAGAAACGGTCCCACTTGAACCATGACCAAGTAATACTACACCAGGATAATGCACCGGGACACCGAGCGGAATCTACACAGCTAGAGATCACTCTGCTGGGTTTTGAGGTCTTGAAGCACCCACCATACAGTCCTGACCTCGCCCCCATGGATTTTCGCGTGTTCCCGGAGCTCAAGGCACAGTTACGCGGAATACGGTTTGATTCAGCTGACGACCTTACTAAACAAGCCCAAGCAGTTGTGTCGTCATTTTCTGAAGAGTGGTATGTAGAAACGTACACTAAGTGGATAAGCAGGCATCGGAAATGCGTGGATCTTGCGGGTGACTATGTGGAGAAAGTGCGACGTTCGTTGGACTTAAATGACGCTTGACGTTACTTATGACGTCGGCGTGCTCCGGGTATGACTTACATGCTGTTTTATTTCTGTTAGGAAAATTTTGCTATTTAAGATACTAGAAAAATACACAGGGAATGGATAGAATAAAATCTGAAATTTGTGCCCGTATATTCTATTTTATTAAACTGCGATTATAACTTGTCCTATAAAAAAATTCTACGAACTTCCAGAACAACCCTCGTAGTGCCCGTTGGCTGACATCAAAGTTGTAGCTTTCTAAAACACAGTGGTGTTATTTTCCGCTAGAATCTGTTGACGTAGTTATTGACGTCAATGTACAAGAAAAAAAAAAACCTTTTTCAAAAACACTTATCACCTTTTAAACAGCTGCATTTATGTTATATTGTATTGTGTTGTATTGAGTCTGAAAATATATATTTCATTGCAAAATTAATTTTTCTTTATTTACCTATAAGTTTCATTACTATAGATTCATTCTTTCAGCCATGATAAATAGAGAAGTAAATTTGGAAATACATGTTACTCAATGGGGATTTGGACTTAGATGAAATATTTCTCTCCACTAACTGTACATCTTAATATTTATATTGTAACAGGCCCAAGCCTCCTATATATATACATGTGTGCATAGCTCCATGCATATACTTTTATCTCTGTCCAGTTCTCTTACTCTGCCTATTCTTACCTTTCTTCAGGGGACCTGGATACATATATTGAGAACAGTGAATGGATTATACAAGATTTTCCCATCAGAAAGCACGTAAAACGCTACAACTGTTGTCCGGAGCCGTTCCCTGACGTCACTTACTTCCTGTACATACAATGTCGACCGACGTTCTACATCATCACGATGCTGTTTCCGTATGTATTGGTGGTGTTTGTCGCTGGTTTGACGTTTATATTACCCACAGAGTCGGGAGAAAAAGTGTCGTTAGAAATTACTGTTTTATTGTCTCTGTCGGTGTTCTTACTGATCATATCTGAAGCTTTACCGCCGTCATCCGACAACTTTCCCGCCATTGGTAAGTTATAACGCTTAGAATTCTAGATCATCATTTATAAGTAAGGCACATTTCATTATACCAAGAAGTAGATCTAAAGCCAACCCAATCAGCTACGCTGAAAAGTATCCACCAACCATTCTAAATAATGTTGAAAGCGGTGTAAAACACCATTCAATCAATCAACCAACCATTCTCAATTTTAATTCTTACCATAAAATTTTAAAGTAACGCAGTTTCTGTTTGGCTGAACCATTTGGCGCGCTTAGCCAATCAGAAATTGCGTTATTTCATATTTAGAAATTTCCTGAGAATGAAAATGTGATAAAGAACAGTGAATATGGACCCGGAATGCTTCTTGAATACGACTCCTGGATCCGTACTCAGCAACCATTCTTAAGAACATCTTTCTAAATTTGAAAATAACATAACTTCTGATTGGCTAAGCCAAATAGTTTAGCCAATCAGAAGTCGTGTTACTTACATAATCTAGAATTAGAGTCATAATGAAATTAAGGATGGCTGCTGAAAACGGACCCTAGTGTTTCATTTCTAGGTTTATATTTTGCCGCCTCCATGGTTCTTGTAATAAATTTGGAAAGTTACACAACTTCTGATTGGCTAAACCAAATGGTTTAGCCAATCAAAAGTTGTGTTACTTTCCAAATTTAGAAGGAGTATTAGATTGAAATAAAGAATGGCTGGTGAAAACGGAACCCGGTGTTTTATTTCAGGTTTGTATTTTGCGGCTTCCATGGTTCTTGTAAATATGGCCTTGCTTCAGACAGTTTTTGTCGTCAATCTGTATTATAGAGGCAACAATGGACGTCGAGCTCCCAGGTATGACTGTTTTCTTTGTTTATCTAATTAAGGAATTACACATTTCTCAACATATCAGGACGATAGCTTTCTTACTTTTCGTTTCCACCAGTGGAACTCTTCAAGTTAGAGGCGCGTTTAGACTTACAGCCGGTACGGCGTGTTTTACTAGCAAATGTCAATGGAAAAAATATACAAAATACAATCAAATGCAATTATCATTACCATTGGAGGCAATTTTCTTGCGATAAAGAGCATACCGATTTTTTTTTTTTTTCATTTCTTTTTTAAATCTCGTAGTAGGCAAGTTAATGCTTTTTTCTACGTTACGGGGACCGTATCTGACCCAATAATATCGCACTATCTCGCGAGACTTATTCATTTTCTACCCCAGAATTTTAGAAGAGTGCTCAAAATGAGGTAACTCTATCGGACTGGCGATGAGATATATTCATGACGTTTCTTGCTTTTTCTCGCTTATCTGTATAGTGCCTTGAAAGAGGGACTCGTAAGTTTTTCAAGTCCAAACCTGGGTTCAACATTTCTAAGACAAAGTTCTACTGTGCCTTGGCCATCCGTCTTTTATATCATGGTTTTAAGTGGACAACAAACATAATTTGAAAATGCCTAATCTATCGCTCAGTCAATTAATCAATCAATTAAATTAATCAACCAACCAGTCATTCAATCAGTTATCTAATCAGTAAGTTGATCACTCAGCCTATCAATGCCAGTATTAAAAATGCTGCTCGATGATATTTGTTTAATATATTTTGTCAGATGGGTCAGGCGCCTGTTTTTCGGCTTCCTTGGTAAAGACAAGACGGTGAGTGCTTAGTTATTTAGATGATGGAAAAAAGATGATGACCAATTGAGAAATTCGATTGGAAAGGGATTTAAAAAAAAACAACTTTAACTGTATTTGAGCCATGCCTTGTGAAAAAGGGGGTGGGCGCTTAATGCACCTGTAAAAAGTATAGACCCAGATCAACCTGCACAGTTCGCGCATTTTATGGATTCATAATTAATGTAATGATTTGCATGGTATGATGCATCACGGAGATGCATTAGATCTCCTTTTGTCAGAGCATGGTTCATTTATATGTAACCAAACTACCATAAATACGTGCACACATACTGTGAACATAAACAGGAGTTTTTTTTAAATAAAATTCTGAAAGCGGTCCATGGAAAAACTGAATTTAAACTAAAACGGAATTTCGCTAAATTTTCTGAATTTCACTCTAAAAAGTTGAAAATTGTGCCGTGGATCGCTATGCAAAGCCAAACATTCTTGCAGGTGATCAATGCACTGTAATATCACAGCTGTCTTTCACTGCGTACGCAGTTTAGGTAAGCAAGCATAAAGTCTGAAATAAGTTTAAATAAACTGCATAACTACGATTTGAGTAAATATTTGCATAACTTTGCACCAGATCATACCTTTGGGTAAAACAGAGATATTGTGTGTATAAATACATAGTTTATTGAAACGCAATCCTGCCATTGTATATACACACATATGATACTGATAGATTGTATTGATTGATTGTATGGTGTTTAACGCCTTTTTCAACATTATTTCAGTTATATCACGGCGGCCAGTGCACCTATCCATGCTTTCCTGGAGTTTCTTTTACCAGTACTCCGCACAATATTCTTTCCAAGCCACTGGCTGCTTTCTCACATAACCATCGTCGAAACAATGGTCAGCGGTGAGAGAGGAATGAATCCTGTCGCGATGACTATCATCAATCCTCGGAAGGAAAGTGGCCAAGCCGGGGATCGAACCAGCGACCTCCTGTTCTCAAGTCCTGTACGCTACCGACTGAGCTATGGCGGCTTGGCACACATATGATACGACCGCTGCTCTACCCAAAAGTACGAGCTGGCGTAAAGTTATGCATCTTCGTGATGCATTGTTACTAAGCAATTTGTCGCAAAATATAGATCCATTTTGTCCAAAAACCGCCTGCCTTATCCGCTGGGTTTTTCGTGGGTGTGTCCTTGGGCAAGACACTTCAGAGCCCTAGCCTAGTACTGGTAAAACCCAGGAAATACATGAATATGTGAGCTGTCTCTGTGATATGACTGAAATAATGTTGAAAGCGGCGTAAAACACCATTCAATCAATCAATCAATCCAAAAACTGACTGAATCATGAGGTAAAATGATCCTTTGAAATGCAGAAATTTATCTACAGCAAAAAGTTTCGACTAAGGTCAGCCTGTGCGGATTGCACAGGCTGACATGGAAAGATACTTTTAGACGATTCATTAAACCACCTTTCAACAGAGCTTTCAGATCTAATCATTGATTGATTGCTTTCGAATTTATAGGTTACTCCAATAAGTACCGATGACGTCAAAATTACTGTGACAGAGAACAACACCGATAAAGTTATCGCAACAGAAAACGATATCGACAGCACAATGTTAAATAACAAGTCTGAGAATGGAACAAGTCACCTCGGAAACAACATTGATAGCACAACATTAAATAACAACACGTCAGAGAATGGAACAAATCACCTTGGAAACAACATCGATAGCACATTAAATAACAACTCGCCTGAGAATAAGACAGGTTGCCTTAGAAACAGAGATGCAGTTACCATGAAAGGTATTCTGAAAGAAATGCAGGAACAACGCGCGATGCTGCAAAGGTTTGATACCGCCAAACATGATACAACCGTGGCGGACGAGTGGAAAGCTATATCCAATATTCTAGACCGTCTGTTCTTTGTGATCTACAGTGTTGTGGCTTTTGTAGTTACAACCTTGTTCTTAATGCAAATGTTAGCACATCTTTGACTCCTTACCAAACGACAAAATTTTGGACCAAACCAAATTGAAAGCATTTGTAGACAACAAATTGAATGGAGCTCAAATGATGATTTCTGACTTTGATTGGATGGAAAACGTTGTGAATACTGGTCACAAGCATTTTCTCCTTTGCCCACGATGTTTTCTAAAGCTTTCTTAAGGGTCGTTTATAGTCGGGATTGTATGGTAAAGAGTTTACCCATTTATCAAACAGTTCTGTATTACTACGACCTCGATGAATTGTTTGCACGTGTATTTGTATGGTGTTTAACTCTTTACCAAACGACAAAATTTTAGACTGCTCCAAATTAAAAGCATCAGCAGACGATAAATTAAATGTTGCAGGAATTTAAAAAAAAAAAAAAAAAAAGGCATTAAAAGGGTTGAAAACATTGTGGGGATGGAGAAAATGTTGCTTATCAGCATTTTCTCTTTTTACCACAGTGTTTTCAGAAGTCCTTTTCCTTAGTTATTGTGAAACTAGGGGTTGTAAAGTAAAGGGTTAACGCTGTTTTCAACCGTGGCGGCCAGAGCGCCTGCCCATGATTTCCTGAAGTTTATTTTACCAACACTGCACACAATATCCTTCCCAAGCCACTGGCTTCTTTCCCACATAGCCCTCATCAAAACAATGATAGCAGTAAGCGAAGAAAGAATCCTGTCGAAATGACTTTCATCAATCCTCCAGAAAGAAATTTGCCAAGCCTTAGGGGATTCGAACCAACGAGACCCTTGGCTCAAGTCCTGCTGTACTGTAAGTTCTGTACGTTATAGACGGCGATATAGGGCTCGGCGACAATGATGAAGGGGCAGGCTTTTGAAAACATTGAAAGAACATTGGTCACCGGCGTTTTCTCTTTCTCCAACATTTAGTTTTCCACCCTCTAATTAAATAAAGGGCGCCATCATTTAACCTTTACCAAATGACAAAGTTTTAGATTTGTAAAAATTGAAAACATTAGCAGATGACAAAACAAACTGGACAAGAATATTGAAATTTGGTAATGAAAGAATGGAAAACATTGTGGAAAAAGGAGAAAATGCTGGTTACCAGCATTTTCTCCTTTTTACACAATGTTTCCAAAAGCCTTCTTCACCTCAGTCGTTATTAACCCTCTGGATTGTTTGATAAACGGTTATGCTTACAAGGAAAGACTTTTGACAGAGTGATATTGGGCCATTTTTTTCATTAGGTTGAAAGTTTAAGACAACATCTAATACGCTTAAAATGTTTTATTGTGCTTAAGATAGAAATCTTCATAAACATGCAGCATAAAAACAACGACTAGATGTATCAATAAATCATTAAATTTTGATTTCTTTTGCTGTACCAGTAACGTAATTATGATATACTGCTGTGCAGCTGGTATTAAAAATTTGAAAGCTTTTAATTTTCTTTTAACCCTTTACCGCACAATCCCACCTTTAAATGACCCTAAGAAAGATGCCTTCTTAAAATATTGCGGGAAAAGGAGAAAATGCTGGTAACCAGCATTTTCTCCTTTTCCCACGTTTTCTACCTTGTCAGACGGCTTAAGCTCATTTACACCAATTTTAAATTTGTCATTTGCAGATATTCTTAATTTGGAAGAGTCTAAAACTTTCCGTGTGAGAAGAAGCTAAAGGCCTTATAGTTGCCAAAAGTAAACAAAGCAGGCGTTAAAATGCATTTGAATTCAAATCATACCTTTTAAAAGTATGAAAGTTATTGGGAAGATGACAATCTGTTATTATATGGTCGGTCCAAGTTAGTCACTGGCTGAAAAATAAATCTCAAAAATCAGGTAAAAAGTGAACAAAAGATAGAGCACCATGGCAACTTTTGACCAACTTTTCAAAAAATGAGCTGAAGTTTTATGAAATGATAGAGAATGTTATGGGAAAAGGTGAAACACTTCTTACAAGCAATTTCTCCTTTTCCCACAATCTTTTCAAGAGGCTCTCCCTGCAGACAGGTAAAAGATTAGACAGATGAGAGTCAAGAAAATTTCGAGCCAATAGTTAAAACACAATTTTTGTGATTCAAAAGTGCTCTTCTGCCAGAAAAATCTTGCCAAATCAAAAGGAATTATTAAACAAAGAGGGCCATGATGGCCCTGGGTCGCTCACCTTAGTAAAGTGCCTTAACCCTTTCCCAAACAAGCCCTGGTTTTCACGTGTCTGCAGGACAAATCTTTTGAAAACACTGTGGGAAAAGGAGAAATTGCTCGTAACGAGCAATTTCTCCTTTTCCCACAGTGTTTTCTACCCTTTTTGAGAACTTTCTGCCATTTTCATCAAATTTAAAATTATCGTCTACAAACTCTTTCAATTTGGACCAGTCCAAAATTTGTCATTTGGGAAAGGGTTAAAGGTATTTCTTTAATTTGACCATGTGACCTAGTTTTTGACCGCAGGTGACCCAATTTCAAACTCAAATTTCATGAAGACAAACATTCTGACCAATTTTCAAGTCAAGTGAGCAAAAAATGTGGCCTCGAGTGCCCTAAAGGTATTTTTTTTAATTTGACCTAGTGACCTAGATTATGACCCCAGGTGACCCAAATTTGAACTGGTCTTGGACTATATCAAAAGAAACATTTTAACCAATTTTCAAATCAACTGAATAATAAATGTGGCCTCTAGAGTGCCCACTAGCTATTTCTTTAATTTGACCAAGTGACCTAGTTTATGACCCCAGTTGACCCAAATTCAGACTCATGTGAGATTTTATAAATACAAACATTCTGACCAATTTTCAAGGCAATCAAGCAAATAATGTGGCTTCTGGAGTGCCCACAAGGAATTTCTTTAATTTGACCTAGTGACCTAGTTTATGGTTCCAGGTGACCCAAATCCAAACTCATCTGGTATTTCATCAAGACAAACATTCTGGCCAAATTTCAGGTCATTTGAGCAATAAATGTGGCCTCCAGAGTGCAAACAAGGTATTTCTTTAAATTGACCCAGTAAACTAGTTTATGACCCAAGTTGACCCACATTAATCTTATGTGAGACTTTATAAAGACAAACTTTGTAACTAATTTTCAAGGCAATTGAGCAAATAATGTGGCCTCGAGAGTGCCAACAAGGTATTTCTTTAATTTGACCTAGTGACCTAGTTTATGACCCAAGATGACCCAATTTTGAACTCAATGAACTTGTGCTTAGATGGGCAAACAAACTTAGAAGAGAATCACTACATACCAAATATCAAAGCTCTACACCTTCCAGTTTTAAAGAAGAATTTTAAAGTTTTCCTTCTTTGTTCCTATGTTCGAACTTGTGACACCCGGGCTGGGCCAGTTTTGACCCAAGCAGCATCCTTGGGACAAACTTGGTAGAGGTCCACCAGGAGATGCTACATACCAAATATCAAAGCTCTACACCTTCCCATTTAAGAGAAAAAGAAATTTAAAGTTTTCCTTCTTTGTTCCTATGTTTGAACTTGTGACCCCTGGGGCAGGGCCAGTTTTGACCCAGGGACATCATATGAACAAACATGGTAGAGGTCCACTCTGAGATGCAACATACCAAATATCAAAGCTCCACACCTTTTGGTTTCAGAAAAGAAGAATTTTAAAGTTTTCCTTCTTTGTTCCTATGTTCGAACTTGTGACCCCAGGGGCTGGGCCAGTTTTGACCCAAGCAGCATCCTTGGAACAAACTTGGTAGAAGTTCACTAGGAGATGCTACATACCAAATATCAAAGCTCTATGCCTTCCCATTTAAGAGAAAAAAAAATTAAAGTTTTCCTTCTTTGTTCCTATTTTTAAACTTGTGACCCCCGGGGCTGGGCCAGTTTTGACCCCAAGGGCATCATATGAACAAACTTAGTAGAGGTCTTCTAGGCGATGCTACATATAAAATATCAAAGCTCTACTCCTTCCAGTTTCAGAGAAGATGATTCTTAAAGTTTTCCCTCTTTGTTCCTATGTTTGAACTTGTGACCCCCGGGGCAGGGCCAGTTTTGACCCCAAGGGCATTATATAAACAAACTTGGTAGAGGTCCACTAGGAGATGCTTCATGCCAAATATCAAAGCTCTATGCCTTCTAGTTTTAGAGAAGATGATTCTTAAAGTTTTCCTTCTTTGTTCCTATGTTGGGAATTGTGACCCCCGGGGCGGGGCCAGTTTTGACTCCAGGGGCATCATATGAACAAATTTGGTAGAGGTCCACTAGGAGATGCTACATGCCAAATATCAAAGCTCTACGCCTTCAAGTTTCAGAGAAGAAGATTTTTAAAGTTTTCCTTCTTTGTTACTATGCTCAAACTTGTGACCCCCGGGGTGGGGCCAGTTTTGACCCCAGGGGCATCATATGAACAAACTTGGTAGAGGTTCACTAGGCAATGCTACATACCAAATATGAAAGCTCTAAGCCTTCCAGTTTCAGAGAAGATGATTTTTAAAGTTTCCCCTCTTTGTTCCCATGTTTGAACTTGTGACCCCCGGGGCAGGGCTAGTTTTGACCCCAAGGGCATAATATGAACAAACTTGGTAGAAGTCCACTAGGAGATGCTTCATGCCAAATATCAAAGCTCTATGCCTTCTAGTTTTAGAGAAGAAGGTTTTCAAAGTTTTCCTTCTTTGTTGCTATGTTCAAAACTTGTGACCCCCGGGGCGGGGCCAGTTTTGACCCCAGGGGCATCATATGAACAAATTTGGTAAAGGTCCACTAGGAGATGCTACATGCCAAATATCAAAGCTCTACGCCTTCAAATTTCAGAGAAGAAGATTTTTAAAGTTTTCCTTCTTTGTTACTATGCTCAAACTTGTGACCCCCGGGGCGGGGCCAGTTCTGACCCCAGGGGCATCAAATGAACAAAATTGGTAGAGGTCCACTAGGAGATGCTACATACCAAATATCAAAGCTCTGCGCCTTCTAGTTTCAGAGAAGAAGATTTTCAAAGATTTTGCTTTTTTTTCCTTTTTGTTGCCATGGCAACCAGAGTTGTGGGTGAAATTCAATTCTTTGAACAATTTTGGTAGAGCTTCACCCAAGGAACATCGCTGCCAAGTTTCATCAAGATTGGCCCAGTGGTTTAGGAGAAGAAGATGTTTAAAGAAATTGTTGACGGACGACGGACGACAGACGACGGACGCCGGACGCCGGACATAGGGCGATCACAATAGCTCACCTTTAGCACGTTGTGCTAAGGTGAGCTAAAAATCGAACTGCAGTTTCTATGCACTCTAATCTTGATCTACACAGTGAACAAAAGCAGCTGAGTTATGCTTAGCAGCACTTAGGGTAAAATTTAAATTCATTGTGTTGAAATTTTGTAGACCACCATACATACATGTACAATTAAACAATGGAAACAAAATTGTCAACTTTTAACAAAGACACTAACAATAAAAAATAAACAAGAGGACCCCTTGGGTTCTAATTTGGTCACAAGGGATCAATAACAGCAAACGTGGCTGGCCATATTTGGGAGAAGCACTAGATGTATTTGGTTCTTTTCCACTCTTTACTGAAAATTTTATTTTTGCAGACTATGATTAAATGTGGCTCAAATTATGGTACTTGTCTTTGAAAGGGTACAAAAACATCCTGGGTAAAGGAGAAAATGATGGCCAAAAGAATTTTTTCCCTTTTCTCATGATGTTTTCAAAAACCACTTCCCCAGCGTCATCAAAACATTGCACTGCTTGGCTTAGGACAGTTTCAGCCATTTGATCCATTGGCCTAAATCTAATCTATATTCACATTTTTTTTTTAGATATCCACAACACAAAACTGAAGTCCCATAGAATTTCATCATAATGTGGGCAAAATGTAGCTCCCAAAACAAAAACAGAAGTGATCTAATGACCTAGAATGAGACCAGCTTTGGCCCCTGCTCAAAATTCCTAAAAATGTTTATTCAAAATCAGCCTGAACAAGTTTCTGTCATGGATGATTAGTACTCAAAGTAAATGTTGACAATGGAATCAGATAACAGGAAAAAGGCACCACCGTAGCTCCTGTTTGTTTTTTCCTGGTCCCATTTGCACCAACCATTCTACAGTGCATTTTTGCCCTTATTCTAACAAAAATGCTCTTATTCTAAATCTAGACATTGAAAACAAACTATCTAAATTTTTGAAAAAAAAAACCAACTTTCCTGACTGGTTAAACCATTTGGTTTAACCAAAAGTAAATGGTTTAACCAAAAGTAAATGGTTTAACCAAAAGTAGCTTAACCAGTCAGATTTTTTTTACTTTCTATATTTAGCATGGGGCTATTTCTGTTTTTAGAATGGTTTGTGAACACAGACTTTGATCTGGCTTGCTCAAAACACATTCAAATCATAAATAAAGTCTAACAAGCCAAAAACAAAAATGAGCCAATGCCCTGGCAAAAAGGGGCTAAATGCATCTCCGTAATGTACCAAGCAAGACATCACATAATTAGGGATCCATTAAATCCAGTTTGTCTAACAAGCACTGAATCATGATGTAGACTGGTCCTTTGACATGCAGAAATTTGACCAATAACAAAAGGTTTCAGCCCAGGCTGCACAGGCTGACCTGGGTTGATACTGTTTGCAGATACATTAAGCCCCCTCATCATAGAGCATGGCTCAAATATTTTTATAACTGCACTAGAAGACATTCAATGACAGCCTGCTAGCACAAAGTCCAGAGATATTTCCTAACTCTACAGCACCGAATTAACCCAACAGACATATTCAGTATAACAATAAGACCCAATAGGTGCAATATGAAAATTGCTCTAGTACAGATCATCTCTGCAAAATGGACAGTGTAGATCAACAATCAGACGTCACATTTTGTGCAGTCTGATCTTGATTTCTACTGGCCTAAAAGACAACTAAAGTTGTGAACGTCCCTTTCAGAGCTAATAACTTTATTTAAGTATAACTTTAGGACAGATATAATTTTCAAAAAAAAGTCTAGTTTTCATTTCATAAACTCTTTACAAAACAAGAAAATTTAGACTTGTTCATATTCAAAGCATTTAAGGACAACAAAAAAGGTGGTTCACATGGTGGGATTCGGCTTTTAAAGGGTAGAAAACATATTGGGAATAGGTGAAAAATGCAGTAAATTGGAAAGAAAGTATCAGGAAAAGAAGTATCGGGAAAAAAGTATCAGTATATAATAAACAGTTTGGTAATATCAATGACTTAGTCAAAGTGAAAATTTAGTGTTTGGACATTTCTGCCCAAGTTCATGACAGAAAAGAAAACAAAAAAAAAAATCATGTACAAATATCACATTTTTTTTTAAAAATAAAAGTCATTATTACCTATCAACTAAATTTTTACATCAAATACCATATTAACTTAATCTCTTTTTGGCAACTGATAGTTTTTTCCAGATACTTTTTTTTTCCTCGATTCCTTTTTTTTCTTTCCTACGTATGAAAAATGCTGGTTACCGACATTTTCTCACCATGTGTTCAATGGCTTCTTCCTTGAAGGTCTATAAATGACTGATTGATGGTTTTTAACCCTTTACCACACAATCCCAACTTTTAACGACCCTGTGAAAGAAGCCTTTTGAAAACACTGTGGGAAAAGCAGAAAATGCTGGTAACCAGCATTTTCTCCTTTTCCCACAATGTTTTCTAACCTGTCAAAGACAATTTCCACCACTAGAGCCACATTTAAATTGTTGTCTGCAAATGCTTTCAATTTGGACAAGTCTACATTTTTGTCGTGTGGTAAAGAGTTGACTTAATCTCTTTTTGGCAACTGATACTTTTTTCCAGATACTTTTTTTCCTGATTCTTTTTTTCTTTCCTACATATGAAAAATGCTGGTTACAGAAATTTTGTCCATTTCCCACAATCTGTTCAAAGGCTTCTACCTTGAACGTCTATAAATGATTGATTGATGGTGTTTAATGCTGCTTTCAGCATTTTTTTAGTCATATCTGCTCACATATTCAGGAATATCCTGGGTTTCAATAGTACTATACTAACGCTCTGAAGTGTCTTGTCCAAAGACACTCCCATGAAAAATCCAGTGCTTTCATCGAGGCTCGAACCCTGGGCCTCCCGGTTAAAGTTCCTACACTTAACCACTGAGTCATGCAGGACTCTTCACATTGTTAAAACAAATGACGGTGAGGTGAAGGATTTAAGCTAAAACGGCACAAAATTAATACTACAAATATCTTTGGTAAACAAATTTGGAAAACAATAAGCTGGTGACAAGCAAAATGCTCCTTTTTCTAAATTTCCAGCTTCACAAAAAAAATACACTTGAGCCATGTTCTGGCAAAAGGGGGCTTCATGCATCTCGGTGATGCATGATACCAAGCTAGCCCTCACATGGTCATGGATCCATAAAATCAGTTTTGTCTAAGAACCAACTGAATTATAAGATACCCTGGTCCTTTGATACACATAAAATTGACCAATAGCCAAAAGTTTCGGCCTAGGTCAGCCTGTGCGGACTGCACAGGCTGACCTTGGTCGATACTTTTTGCAAATGCATTAAGCCCCCTTTTCACAGAGCATGGCTCATATTTTGTGTCATAAAACATCTAAAAATAACCTTCCGATTAAAATAAAAAGTACTTTTGTGTCTGTCATTGAAAAAAAAAAAAAAAGAATTTTCTTGTCATTAAACAGACGGCAAATTAAACGTGGCTAAAATGATAACATTTGTGTTTCAAAGGGGAGAAAACATTGTGGGAAAAAAGGAGAAAATGCTGGTTACCATCATTTTCTCCTTTTCCCACACTGTTTTCAAAAGCTGTCCTACTCTGTGTCATTAAAACTCTGGATTGTTTGATCAATAGTTAAGTACTATCTGGATTATCTAAGTTGTCTTGTTCCAACTCTTGTTGAAGGGTCTCCAAGTCATTAAACCGTCCATGTTTGTTCAGTAATACGGAATCTTCACCCAGCACTGTACACAATTCCTGAAGTCTCTGCTGCATTTTTGGTATACCGGCCAGCTGGGTTTCTAACCTCTGTTTCTCTTCATTCAGTGACAGTCTTGTGGTAGTGTCCAGTTTCTCTACTCTCCAACCTCCCTCCCCGTCAAACTGTAGTAGGTGCGAGTGGAATTTCCTGTTAAGTATTTAGATGTAAAGATTATTGACACTGTTGTTTACATTAAAATCAACTGTTCAACAAAACGCGGGCCTCATTCACTGAATATAGTTTGCAAGAATTGATTGATTGTATGGTGTTTGACACTGTTTTCAACATTATTTCAGTTATATCTCGGCTGCCATTGCACCTTTACAAGTTTTCCTGGAGTTTCTTTTACCAGTACTATGCACAATATTCTTTCCAAGCCATTTGCAGCTATCCTACATAACCATTGTCTAAAAAATGGTCAGTGGTGAGAGAGGAATGAATCCTGTCACACAGACTATCATCAATCCTTGGAAAAAAATTGGCCAAGCTGCAGATCAAACAAGCCTGTTCTCAAGTCCTGTACGATACCAACTGAGCTACCGGGGCTCAATTAGTTTCCATGAAATGATGTGTTGGTAAACAGGTAGATCTGTCCCTTGAGAACAGGCCTGATGATGGCATGTATAAATAATCAATAATAATGTCACTTGAATGAACATGTTGTCTGCTCAGCCTCAAGTCTAGATAGTTTACAAGATTTTCCATCTAGACTCTCAGAAATTCTAATCTCTGTTTCAAAAATCAGTGAAAGTGTTGATTTTGAAGCAGTAAATGGCCATCTCCTCTGAAAAACATGTTGCAAGGCTAAAAATAGATTGTGTACTTAGAAGGGCACCACCAAGTTTCGGCCAAGGAACAATAACTCGTGTTTAATATTTCATTTGTCTAATATTTTATCGTTCTCTCATTTTCGAAAATTGATTCAAGTAAATAGTGAGTGCAACTATAAGGGTTGAGTGCATATTTTTGTGTTGCCATTGAGAAATAACATACAACTGCCTTATTACAAGGCTTAACAATATGGCAGTTGCATTTCATTTCTCGATTCAACACAAAAATATGCATTTAACCCTTAAATAAAGCAACAAATTAAAAAACCAGTTTGTACATACCATAAAGAAGGCCTGTGTGTAATTGTCAGTAGAGTAATTCCACTATCTTTAATGGTTTGGTATATTTTACTTTCAACATCTATAGATACTGCACTTGTACACTCATCTAAAAGTGCAAATTGTGGTCTGAAATATTGAGAAACAAAGTGAGTGTATCTTTTTCTTCTGTTTTACACTTCCAACAAAGAATCAGGTTAACCTTTAACCAAACAATCCCAAGTTTGAACAATATTAAAGAAGATGCCTTTTGAAAATATTGTGGAAAAAGGACAAAAGGCTGATAACCAGTGTTTTCTTCTTATCCAAAAGTGTTTTATATTCTTTTGATCTGACAAAAGTGACTACATCTAAGGCCCTGGGTGACCCATATTTGAACTGGTCAGAGTTGTTATCAATAGAATGTTTCATTCAGCACCAGGTATAACATAAAACATTTTATCATAATGCTCATGTATATAAGCCATGCTCTGTGAAAAGCGGGCTTAATGCATCTGCAAAAAGTATCCACCCAGGCAGAAATTTTTTACTATTTGTCAATTTTCTGAATATTCAAGGACCACTCTTCCTCAAAATACAGTCAATCGTTACGACTGCATGGATTTTATGGATTCATAATTATGTGATGACTTGCTTGGTATAAGGCATAACAGAGATGCATTAAGCCCCATTTTGCCAGAGCATGGTTCATATCACTTAGAGCACAACCCGACCAAATTTCAGTATGTTTGATGCATTAGTGTGGCCTTTACAATGTACGGTAGGTTTTTTCAAGATTTTCTCCTTTGGCAAGATTTGAGACTTTGAACTTTTTGAAAACTCAAAATGCAAATCAATTTTAGATATCATCAATAAGAAAACTGTGACCAACTTTTGGCTGATTTGGGAGCAAAAAAGAAAGCCTCTCAACAGAGCGCAAGAATTTTCCAGGAAATCATCTACATGTAATTACATTTTCTCTTTACCTACAGTGGCCCTTATGAAGTAATCTTAGATATAGCCAGGTCAAACATTCATACCAAGTCTCCATATTTTTAAGCCCAAGATAAGCTGTTCTCAAGAGATCTAATCATCTTTCCTAGGTCATGTCAAAGATCTCATCTGGACATTCATTCTGACCATGTTTCACAAAGATTGGAGCAATATATGGGCTCCAGCGTAAACACAAGGTAAACTTTGACAACAAGTAATGAAGGATTGAGAATAGACACAGGTGTGTTACAGTAGATCACTTCAGAGTATTTTATGCTCATGTGAGCTGAAACAGTAATCTAAATTTGCTAATCACAAACAGTATATGACATTACTATTGTTGTGCTAATTTTAAGATAACCCTTAAGCTGCTAATCGGGACTCACTGACCTTTTGCGGACAGAGTAGATCAAGATCAGACTGCACAGAACATGCAGTCTGATCTTTGACCCACACTGTCCGATACGGTATTTTCTTTCCAGTGAAATCAACTTTGAAACTGCAATGTTACGGCTTTTATTATTGAGTAGAAATTTGCGTTTCATTTATTCAGCAGCTTAAGTGTTAAAAAGTTGTTGATAAAATCAAATCTAGAAAATAAAAGGTACATACTTGTGGTAGAAAATCCTTGCCATGCCCATTCTCTGTTTTTCCCCTCCTGACAAAACATCCTTCCAGTCACTCTCAGAGTCCCAACCTAAAGAAAAAGAATTGTGTCGAAAAATCTTATATTTCTATCATGCTGATTTGTGTAATAACACATACAATAAACATCACATCGAAAACAATTAAGTTTATTTGTAAATAAAAAGATTCAAACCATCACAGGTTATCCTTTATCAACTAATCCCATATCTTCATACTCCTATGCAAAGAAGGTTTTTGAAAACATTGTTGGAAAAGAAAAAAGTATTGGTTAAAGAATACATGTATTCTCCTTTTTTTTTTCCAACGAGATATTAAACACTTTTAAAGATAAATCACATCAGTTAAGCTGTCTTATACCGTTCTTTTACAATTCATTGCACCATTGCTGTAATATGTGGATTCATTTTAACTGTATATGAAATAAAAACATATTTATATAGAACCAAACTTCGTTATATTGATCAAATAGTTCAATGCAATGAAAGGAATCGTCAGTATATTTATCAAAAGTAGCATTATATGGTATCATCTGGACAATATATTCCATGAAAATTCCTTTGAATGAATTCAACTCTTGTTATATGAAACCAATTTAACAAGGTATGTTACCATACCTAAATATGTAATACAGATTTATTTATATATTCAACCAAAGTGTGTTTATATGAAACCAAGTACCCTTATATAGAACAAAATATATTGACAATTCCATTCAATACATTGAAATATTTGATCAATATAACAAAGTTTGGTTTTTTCATTTCATATACAATTAAAATGAACCCAAATATTATGACAATGGTGCAATGAATTGTAAAAGAACGGTATAAGACAGCCATGGCTTTCCATACAAATACGCACTTCTAACAAGGATAAGTCCCAAATTTTGTCATCTGGTAAAAAAAATCAATGCTTTAAAAGTCAATAAATCCTAAACCAAAAACAAAATTTTAAACATGTTCAAACTGAAAGCAATGCAGGCAGCAAAATAAATGCTGCTAAAATAAAGAGAATTGTCTTCAAAGGTATAGAAAACATCGTGCTAAAAGAGAAAATGCTGGTTACCAGCAATTTCTCCTTCTCCTACAATGTTTTCAAAAGCTTTACATCAGGATTGTTCAAACGGAAAATTGTTAACCCTTTACCAGGCGACAAAATTATAGCTTTGTCCACATTAAAAGCATCTGCAGACGACAATTTCAATGTGGCTCAAACGGTGCAATTTTTCTTTTATACAGCAGAAAACATTGTGGGAAAAGGAGAAAATGCTGGTTACCATGCATGTTTTCAAAAGGCTTATTTCCCAGGGTCTTTAAAAGGCCACATTGTGTGGTAAGGGGTTAATTAAATGATTCAAAGTTTCAAAAAGTTTTTATTACATTTTTATAACTAAATATTAAACTTTTCCCTTTTTTCCTCACAATGTTTTGTACCTTTACAAAGATAAATACATAGAACATCATTAAAAATATCTTTTTTTCTCTTCTTCAAAATTCTCAATTTTGACAAGTCTAATACTTTGCTTTATAATCTAGTTTATTCCACTGCTATTGCCATCATGCATTATCTAGCCAAAATTAATGAATAAAAGAAACAAAAGTAAACCAAAGTTGACTTTTACCTCCTTCTCTGTGTATAATATGTTTCAAGTTGACAATGTGTAAGATTTGTTCCAGGTCTTTATCAGAGAAACCTTTCGCAATCATGTCATCATGAGTGTCTGGATACACAACCTGGTCTCGTAAAGTCCCGATAGACATATAAGGTCTGAAATAGTGGACAGAATCTCATACTTAACATTTTATCCTGCAATACACCGTTTTAATGATCCTAAGGAAGAAAGCCTTCGAAACATACTAGGAAAAGCAAAAAAATGCTATACACCAGCATTTCTTCCTTTTCCTACAATGTTTTTACTCTTTAAAAACCAAATCATCCTTTTAGAACATTTACTTTTTCATCTGAAAATGTTTGCAAATTAAACAAGTTCAAAATTTTGTTGTTTTATAGAAAGTTATTAAGTTTTCTATGTAATCTATTTGAACCTTAAAATACCAGGCTCACATTTAACTCTTTGCCAAACAACAAAATATTAGACAACCATTAGTCAATATCAAAACTATTTGCAGACATATAAAACAGGTCACAAATGACGAACTCTGTCTTTGAAAGGGTGGACATTTTGGGTTAACATCCTGATTTCCAGCATTTTATCCCTTTCTCACATTGTTTTCAAACACCTTTTTCCTCAAGGTCATTTAACTCTTTACCACACAATCCCGAGTTTTAATGACCCTGTGGAAGAAGTCTTTTGAAAACATTGTGGGAAAAGGAGAAAATGCTGGTAACCAGCATTTTCTCCCTTTTCCAACAATGTTTTCTACCCTATCAAAGACAAATTCCATCATTTGAACAACATTTAAATTGTCGAAATGCTTTCAACTGGGAGAAACATTTTTGTCATGTGGTAAAGAGTTAAGACACAAGATTGTTTGGTAAACACTTAAAAAAATCACTACTTTAGCAGACATTATACATCAAAATCAGGTTGCTCAAAAAATGTGGTTTAACCCTTAGATCGACACTGTCCAAGATTCTATAGATGAGCCCTATTCTGTGATAGGGGACTTAACTCTTTACCAAACGACAAAATTTTAGACTTGTCCAAATTGCAGCTGACAAATTGAACGCGACTCAAAAATTGAAATTCGTTTTGGGAAGGGTAGAAAACATTGTGGGAAAAGGAGAAAATGGTGGTTACCAGCATTTTCTCCTTTTCCTACAAGGTTTTCAAAAGGCTCCTATGACAGAGTCGTTAAAAGTAAGGATTGTGTGGTAAAGGGTTAATGCATCTGCAAAAGTATGGACCCAGATCAGTCCATGTAGGTAGCAATGGGCTAGAAAGTACCTCTGTGGAATATAGAACATCGAGGAAGGTGGAGGTTTATGAAGTTTTCCACTGTACACTGGCCACAAACCACCCAAGATGCGGAACAAAGAGGATTTCCCACAACCATTAGGCCCGGTTATCAATAAATGCGTTCCAGGCTCCATCTGAAAATACAAGTTTGAGTCAAAATGCTAGAAATACCCACAAATCATGTTAACCACACTTACGAAAAAAGCATGCCTCTGTAAGTTTACATCAAAATGTGTTAACATTTTTCACCACACAGTGCAATGCAATTCCATATTATCATTTGGTAAACAAAGGCCAGAGGCCTAGAATCCTTCCTGATACATATGTGCCATGCTCTGTGAAAAGGGGGCTTAATGCATTTGCAAAAAGTATCGACCCAGGTCAGCCTGCCCAGTATGCGCAGAATGACCTGGGCCTAAACATTTTGCTTTTGGTCATTTTATGCATGTCAGAGGACCAGTGTACTTCATGATTCAGTTAAGTTGTTGTAAAAAACAGATTTTAGTGATGTATAATACTAAGATGATTTGCTGGGTATCATGCATCATAAAGATGCATTAAGCCCCCTTTTGCCAGAGCATGGCTCACACATAAAAGCAATATTTAGTAGAGTTGTATCCAATATAACCCAGAAATGTCTTAACTATTATTCTGCTAGAAATCAGATTGCATTGTCACAAAAAGGTAATATGTCCCACTACTTTATGCAATAATAAATTTCATTAACATATGAGCCATGCTCTGGCAAAGAGAAGCTTAACCCTTTACCAGACGACAAATTTTTAGCGTAGTCCAAATTGAAAGCATTTGCAGACGACAATTTCAATTTGGCTCAAATGGTGCAAGTTTTCTTTGATAGGGTAGAAAACATTGTGGGAATAGGAGAAAATTACCAGCATTTTCTCCTTTTCCCACAATGTTTTCAAAAGGCTTCTTTCCCAGGGGCGTTAAAAGGCATCATTGTACGGGAAAGGGTTAATGCATCTTCATGATACATGCTACCAAGCAAGTCATCGTATGAAGTCCATTTTTTGTCTAACAACCGACTGAATCATGAGGTAAACTGGTCCTTGTACTTGCAGAAAATTGACCAATAGCAAGAAGTACTGACCAAGGTCAGTCTACATAATCCCCACAGGCTGATCTGGGTTGATATTGTTTGAAGATGCATTAAGCCCCCTTTTCACAGAGCATAGCTCATATACATGTTCTAATATATTATCGACTATGAATGCTCCCTCACAATATTTGTTTAGATGAAGTTATCAAAGGCTCACTGTACCAGGATTAAACGTTATAACAATATATAGATTGATTGAATGAATGGTGTTTTACACAGCTTTCAACTTTAGTCATATCATGGCAACAGCCACCATATCCATGTTTCTCCTGGGTTTCATCAGTACTAGGCTTCGGCTCTGACATGTTTAACCCAACGACACCCCCACGAAAAACGCAGTGCTTCCATTGAGGCTCGAACCTGGGGCCTCTAGGCTGTGAGTCATACACTTTACCACTGAGCCATGCAGGGCTACAACCAATATGTAGATCAACTGCATAAAGAGTATGCATAAAGAGTAGGGAAAATATATCTCACTTTCAATGAAAGACTTTGAACAATAATGTCACCATTTGGAGTGATTATTGGCATTTCTTCAATGTAGATATGACTCTGGGTTTCCACAACTTCACCTGTCAATACAAAAGAAACCAGAACCATTCACTGACTCTTCAACAGAGGTGACAGTTCAAAACCATGCAATAGGAAAGTACTGACAAAGAACAAATTAACTGTAGATCAATTTAAAAACATAACAGAGTCTGCCCTTTAACCCTTATCCACACAACAAAATTTGGACTCGTATAAATTCAAAGCATGTACAGAAAACAAAACAAATGTGGCTCAAAATAAGGTACATCTATTTGCATTTGCATGGGTAGAAAACATTGTTGGAAAAGAAGAAAATGCTGGCTGCCAGCACTTTCTCCTTTTCCCACAATGTTTTCAAATGCATTTTTTCTCTGGAACGTTAAAGTCGGAATCATGTGGTAAAAGGTTAAAAAAGGATAAAACATTGTGGAAAAGGGGAAAAAGTGGAATACCACTTTTTTATACTGTTTCCTATATGTTTTCAAAAGCCTCGATCTTCAAGGTTATGTAACTGTTTGGTAAAAGGTCATACCACAGGCCCAACTACGAACAGAAAAGTGCCTTTCACTAGTTTAGTTGCCTTTGGGGCCAGTGTAGAAAAAGATCGCTAGTATACAAAAAGAAAAAACTGCAAAAATATGCAGTGTAATCTGCACTGTCTATTTTGCGTAGACATGCTAGACAAGAAAAGTGTTAAAATTGTCCTTATTAGGGTATTACTTCTACAATGGAAGTGCCTGTTTGGTTAGTATTAGTAATCATATATGGCGTGTAACACACGAAAAGGGCCTTCGGACATATGCGTAAAAGTGTGTTGTTCTAGATCAGCCTATGCAGTCTGTGACTAATCCGAGACAACACTTCCCGTGCACGGACTCCGCAGGCTAATCCGGGACAACACTTTATGCAAATGTCTGAAGGTCTCATTTCGCATGTTGCGGGCCACATCATAATTATAATAGAAAAAAAAAGTACAAAAAGGTGGCAGCCTGATAATTATTACTGGTACTAAATACTATAGTGTATTGTGACATACCATTTTCTTCCAGTTTTCCTGACACTTTCTCAAGGTGAGCCTTGGTGACTTTCATCCCATCACTGGACACAGTTTTTCTGTCATACTTTCCTTGTTTTACATCATGAAATACTTCAAACATCTCGGATACTCTCGATGTATAGCCAGCTAACTCTGTTATCTATTGGTGAAACAAAATGTCCATGTATAATTTTGTCCCTGGGGATCTGGGTTTGACAAGGTACTTACTCTTGACATAACACTGCTGGCAAACAGTTACTGTCTAAGGTAGAAGGAACTGGCATTAAAAATCCCTAAAATATGTGTATGTCAACAGACTGGGGGACAGGCCAATTCCAGTATATCCCTCAAAACATTTCAGTCATTCTCTGTGAAAAGGGGGTTTGATGGATCTGCAAAAACTATCGACCCAGGTTAGCCTGCGCAGTCCGCACAGGCTGACCTGGGCTGAAACTTTTAGCTTTTGGTAAATTTTCTACATGTCAAACAACCACTGTACCTCGGTCTCTTTTTTGATAAAATGGATTTTATGGATTCATAATTATGTAATGACTTGCTTTGTATCATGGATCACAGCAATAGGCAAAAAGTCGATGAGGATCTAGTTTTGACCAATCATATCACTATACTGGATAATTTCATTACGTTCTTTTGTTTGCTAGTTTGATGCTATCTTAAAGTGTTTCATTTATGTCTTAGCCACCAGTGTACCTATCTAGCAGTTTCCCTAGTTTCTCTACAAGGACTTTACAAAGGTTAAGAATGATATCAAGTTTAACTCTTTACCACATTAAAAATTTTAGACTTGACTAAATTGTCGCAGATGACATATTAAGGGTGGCACAAATGATGCAAATTGTCTTTGATAGAGTAGAAAACATAGTGGGAAAAGGAAAAAATGCTGGTTACCAGCATTTTCTCCTTTTCCCCACAATGTTTTCTAAAGTCGTTAAAACTTGGAAATATGTAGTAAAGAGTTACAGATACAACCTCCTTGTAAGAAGATAGAAGTCTCTCTATAGCATCTGCAGAATTAATTAACAGATTTCTGGCTGTGGTAAATGCTCTGGTCCTCTCACTGACTCCACCATCAGGGTCATCATCTACTTTAGATCCTGTAAAAACAAAACAAGAGGGCCACTGGCCCTAAAGTGCTCACCTGAGCAAAGTAAACAGTTAGAAAAAGTTTATAGCAAAATGATTACCAGCTTTTTCTTAAACCCTTTACCAAACAAACCCTACTTTTAATAACCCTGGGAAGAGAGGCTTTTGAAAACATTGTGAGAAAAGGAGAAAATGCTGGTAACCAGCATTTTCTGCTTTTCCCATAATGCTTTCCATCATATCACAGCCAAAGCTGACCATTTGAGCAGTATTTAATTTGTCCTCTGCAAATCCTTTCATTTTGGACCAGTCTAAAATTCGTCATTTAGTACACAGTTCACCCTTATCAAACAACAAAATTTTAGACTAGTTCAAATTGAAAGCATATGCAGACAAAAAAAATAAATGTGACTCAAAAAATGAATTTTTGGAGAAGGGTAGAAAACACTGAGGGAAAAGGAGAAAATGCTGGTTACCAACATTTTCTTCTTTTCCCACAGTGTATTCAAAAGCTTTTTTCTTTAGGATAGTTAAAAGTCAGAATCTTGTGGTAAAAGGTTAAAGAAATTCACAATGACAAGACATGATATCAAAACAGAATTATGATGATCAAGGTTACTTCATTCTTGTATAGTGAAGCACCAGAAATTCAAATAAAATTATTTGAAATTCCAATTTGAAATATAAACAAACATAGGAAAAGGGAGATTCTGCATTTCATTTCTAGTCTATCTTCAACCACAAGGATTTAAGATCTTTCTCTTCCAATTTTTTCCCTAATATATCATAATTTCAAAAGACACAAAAAGAAACTAATGATTTTGTAATACATGTGCTGCTCAAATCAATACATAACTATAAAGTATCTTGTACTCCACCATTTCAATACTATTGTATCTTATAATAATTTTGCAGAAGAAAACCTCTACACAGATCAACAAGGTTTTCAAAAGGCTATTTCCTCAGGATTGTCAAAGTTCAAACAAAGTTCAAACATTTATTGGCAAATTTATGGCAAAGCTAGTTGCCTTTGGCCATTTACATAACTGTACATAAATATGGCAAGAACATATAATGAAAAGAAAAAAGAAATATGTAAATCAAAGGGGAAAAATAACACGAGATGCAACAAAACAAAGCAACAAATGGACTGCTACAAACTACTGAGATGTACTATGATGGTACAAAGCCGAGCTAGTGGCGTAACAATCTGCTAATAAAGATTCTGTGGTAAAGGGTTTGTATTGCCCCACTGCCTTTTAGCTCTTTACCACACAATCCCCAGTTTTAACGACCCTGAAAAAAGAAGGCTTTTGAAAACATTGTGGGAAAATGAGAAAATGCTGGTAACCAGGATTTCTTCCTATTCCCACAATGTTTTCTACACTTTCAAATACAATTACCATCATTTCAGCTAAATTTTACCTGTTCCCTGCCATTGCTTTTGATTTGGACATGTCTAAAATTTTGTGGTTTGACAAAGAGTTAACAGGCAGTAGGGCAACACAAGGCTATCATGGCCCTCTTGGTTTTTTTCTTGTACAGCTGCTTTGAATCTTTCCTTTTTATCAGTAACTCATTACCACCTGAATGTTTTCTACCCTACCAGACAGATATCATTATTTTACATTTATTTTGTTGTCTTCACATGCTTTCAATATGGTCTGGTCCCAAATTTTGTCATGTGGTAAAGAGTTCAATGAATGTGCCATATACTTCATAATGATATCCACAGAGACAAAAAAGCAAGTCTGTGTAAAACTTCACAGAAAAATTAATCCTAGCATCCCAGAAAGTCATATCTTTTTCATGTGCCACGATGATAGCATAGAATACAAGCAGGTCTAATCAAGCAGTACTTTGACAAGAAAGATTTCTGAAACTTTGCTAGCAGAAATTTTTTGTCTTTGGCATAAATGGTTAAAGTCTTTTACAGATTTTTAAAGATTTTCCATGTTTCCCAGTTTTGTTGCCAAAGCATCCATAATTTTTAACCCTTGAACACACAATTCAAAGTTGTAACAACCCTGAAAGAGAAGGCTTTTGAAAGCATTATGAAAAAGGGAGAAAATGTTGACGATAACCAGCATTTTCTTCTTTTCCCATAATGTTTTTCTACCCCATCAAAGACAGAAATCATCATTTGAGCTGCATTTGATTTTTCTACCGCAAATACTTTTAATTTGGCCGAGTTGAAAAATGTATCATTTGGTAAGGAGTCTTTTTATCAGATGACAAAATTTCAGACCAGTCCAAATCCAAAGCATTTGCAGACGACAATTCAAATATGACTCAAATGATTGGATTTGTTTCTGAGACTTAAGAAAACACTGTGGGAAAAGGAGAAAATGCTGGTTAACAGCATTTTCCCCTTTTCCTACAATGTTTTCCAAAGTTTAATTTCCCATAGGTATTAAAACTTGTCATTGTGTGGTAATGGGTTAATGGAAATAATTTCTTTGAAGTAATTCTGACGAGAACAATGGCAGGATAATTTCTATTAAGTTTGGTCCAAATTTGCTTGGTAGCTTCAGAGAAGATGTTTGAAATACAAGTTAACAAACACATGGACAGATGCTTGATGAACACATGGCCATCTTGTAGGCCTTTGGCCAATAAAGCTAAAAATCCTACCATCTGAGCGTACTGCTGCTGTACTTATGATAGGAACAGCCACCATTACAAGTCCACTGGCACTCCAGGCATACTTCATCAAAAACTGTTCTAGCATAATGTACCATAGTCGCTTACAGAATATCAACTCCATCTGCTGTTTAAGACTTATGTAACTTCTTTGTAAAAGATTTAACTCAACCTACAAAGTGAAAAAAAAAATCAAATGAAGTATAATTAACCATAGATGAAGGGTTGTACTAAATGCTGTTTGTTTGTTGGCTATGACTGGATGACCATTCCCAAATTATCCTGAAAATTGAGAAAATAACAGTGAATGTTTGAATTGTTCATAATAATAATCATGATAATAATAGCACTCCTACTAACAAAAGTTTTCAAGAATGATGACTAAGCCAAGTAAAGGAGCAGAAATTTGTTTTAAAAACTTTTTACCAGATGACAAAATAAGAGATATAATAAGAAAAAGAGAGTATGTTCTCTTGTTTTCCACAATGTTTTTGAAAGCACTCAACATTCAGATTTAGAATACAGGATTGATTAGCAAAGGGTTACAAGAAAACTGAATGGTAATTACTGTACAATGTTACATACTGGGAATGGCTGTGGCAGCAAGACATCAATGTTTCCATTTTGGTCTTTAATTCTTTAGCAAACGACAAAATTTTATCATGGTCCAAATTGGAAGCATATATATGCAGACAACAAATGTTGCTCAAAACGCAACACACAACATTGTTTTGGGATATTCATATTTGAATGCCGAGTTGGGCTTTCAAGCTGCTATGTCTGAATTGAAAGATAGGTATAGCGATCCTGAAATTATTGCACATGCTTATATGTTAAGAAAGCATTTATTTAGATTGGCCTCTTATAAAACCTGAGAATTCTAAATCATTGGACAAGTTTGCTATTTTCCTCAGATAATGTCAATTTGCAGTAGAGACTGTAAATGCAGCCAAAATCCTTGAATACTCTGAAAACTTACGACTCTTACTTAAGAAACTACCTTACTATTTGCATGATAAATGGTGAAATATAGGGTTTGACAGTCGTGAAAGGGGTTTTACAATGAAGTTTTCACAGTTTGTTGATTTTGTAAGAAGAGAAGCTAAAAAGGCAAATGATCCTACTTTCGGTAGAGAACAGTCAAACAATGCAGGAAAGTCAGATAAACCCAGTTCAAGTAAGAGCAAGAATAGTAAAGGTAATTTGAGCCATTCTAAATCATTTGTTACCGAAGTTTGCAACTCAATCTCCAATTAAGAAAGTGACAATAAAGTAAATGAGACCATCAATTCAAGTAAAGGATTAGCTTATTGTGCTCCATATTTGTACTGCAGCAGTGAGTCCCATGTACTTACAGAATGTGGAAACATTGTGGAAAAATTTCTCAAAGAGAGATATGCATTTCTGAAATCAAAGGGACTTTGCTTTGGATGTTTGAAACATAGCCAACCAGGAAAATTTGTGTTGTTGTTGTTCCTCAGTACATTCAAGGGGTTATGCATTTACCATCAGCACTACATTATTTTCGACTTGTAGGCACCCTAAACAACCCATCAACACCAATTTTTTCTCCTTTTCCTACTATGTTTTCAAAAGCCCTCCTCAGGATCATTAAAAGTTGGGACTGTCTGGTAAAGGGTTAACTTCAATGATTGGTTTGACTTCCGGAAAACAGTATATATAACAGTCAGGGTGCCCAGTCACGTACTGCAGTACGTAATTCACATATAAATTCTACTCTGTGTGTACAAATTTGTATGCACATACAAAAAGGAAAGTAATTACGTACACTGCAAGTACAAATTAGATACCATTTCGTATTGCATGCCAAACAAACAAAATGAAAGTAGTTTTCCTCGTGAACGGGTACCACGCTTTGTCCTCAACATAGAGCTGGTTACCAAATATTTTCACTATATATATTTTGCGGCTCCCTCGTCTATCTAAATAATTTTCGCTACGATTTTTTAAGGTGTTAAAATCTACCTCGTGTATAGGAAATCTGGTAATTAATTTTCAGTGAGAAATTAAAATCATTTAATAATATTGTGATGCATAGTTATTGTTAAAAACACAGTTTTTGACATATGAAAGATGAGAAATCGAGCCGCAATGTGTAATTTTCGTATGTAATGGCGTCTGCTGCAGAAAAAATGTCATCAAAACAAAAAGCTGTTAAAATATTTTACAGTGTGAAGATCTGAGAAAGGCAGGTTTACGTAAGTGATTCTACCATTACACCTTTTGTTTTATTTTGCCTTAACACGGCATGACCTTTATTTGACAGAGTTTGACCTTACAATGAGCCAATCGGCCTACTCCTCGGCCTGCTCCTCTGTGATTTTAAGATAGCCAAATCTACGAACATCATCTTGAACAACGAGCATCAATCTGTCTACGCTTCCTTTTTAAAGCAGTTCTAACATACTTCGCAACTTTGAGAAGGAATAAAGGTGAAAAATCCTCCATAAAGGCGGTCGATTATCAAAACTCATGGCCGTGTTCGGCTGACCGCTGTTGCGATTATATCTAAGTATGTGCATGCCCTGGAGACATATGATGCATCCATATAATCACCAAATTCACAATTTACAAATTTAATTAAGATCCCATTCATTATGCTAAAAGAGCTAGGGTGTTAAAATTCATTAATAAAACTGAAACAGCCCAAAGTTATTCTGTACCCCCTAATTTTTCTTTGTACCCCCAATTCAAAACCTAGGGGGTACAGTGTATCCCCAATTTTTTCTCTGTACCCCCAATTCAAAACCTGGAGGGTGCATGTACCCCCAAATTGAAAACCCAGTGGGCATGCTGATATAAGTATTTCACTACACATAAGAATTAATAGAAATGCAAACCTGGTGGCCACTGTAAAATGCAATTTCCTCTGCATTGGTTATGACTCTTGATTGTAAAAACCGTAAATATCCTCTCCTCTTTGCTTCTTCTGCCACCATTTTGCCAAATTTTGGTGACAATGCTCTAAGGATTTCTGCAGTAATAAATACTGAAGTGGTGGCTATGATAATTGGCACAGAGGAACTTGCACCTCTACTGGAAGCAAGTCTGTACAGCGTGAAAGACATAAGGGCAACATCCAACAATGGCTTTGTAATATGTGAGTATAGATGGGAAACTAATGAAGTAAACAAGGTTATATCCTCTGTTAAATTCTGGTCCACGTTTGGTAATCTTCCATCCAAATTACTGACCCTGTAATACGTTTGTTCACCAAAGTAGGAGTTGTATGCAAAACTAACAAGCCTTGTACGGAATGCTAAAGCCAGGTGACTTTCTAGATATCTGATCAAACTATTGACAAATGTTGCAGGTATAGCTATTCCAATCCACTGCGCCAGTAGGCACAAGAAATCTCTAACATTTCTTCTGACAATTGTTTTCACGATACGTCCGTCAAGTGTGGCAACATAAATTGACAAAAATGTCCGTACTATGAGAGTTAGGGTATGAAGAGATAACAATCCAAACTCTTTAGACCATATTCCGGGTATAATTATCTTCATTAAATACCTCAATTGTTTTAGAAATTTTCTATCAACGTTGGCAGAGTTTTTGCCATCGTTTATGGCTCCAGATTTGGCTCTTTTATTAAAACTCTTCAACAACCTTGGGTAGAGTTTTCTGGACGTATACGCTGTTAGCACGCAAGCTGCGACTCCAAGTATAACTTTTTCTCGAGTATATTTATCAGAGGCAGCCGCTCGGAGCAAATAGCCCATCTTCTTCCAATACTTGGTCATCCTGAGCGATAGCTGTCATTTATTTGAAGCTGAAGTCGTCCAAAACAATCCCCTCATCCTCCATATTGAACTTCACGTGAAGAAACGAGACTTTGACCCCCATTCGATGATTCTCGGGTTGATCCGTTGGCTAGTTCGGTAAAACTCGAGTAATAATCAGATGGTATTACGGAAATAACCGAGTCATGACCAATGCCCCTAAACTCGCTCGCCGAAACGCGGTCCATTCCGTAAATAGCAACTCATTAACCCGAAATTTGAAGGATTTGATCCAAGAATCACCCGAGTTTTACCTGTAATCTGTGACAGGATTGGATCCCCGCACGGCTGCTGACGATTTCAGACGACAGCAGTGATGGACGACGAGGAATGGAGCGAAAATGAGGTATTGCTCAGTCTCACTGGTGAAACAGACCAACTGTCTAAAACAGCTGCCCTTCATATGGTTAAATCCTTTCTGAGAATTTATAGATTGTTTCATGAGATCTTGTTTAAAACCCGATGCGCATAACAAAGACCCTGCTTACGTTTCGCCACAAAACAAATTCGCTATCAAAGGTTTCGCCAGTGTTTGCCAGTAAGGCCTTACATAGATAGATCTTTATAAATAAATTTTGAAGCATTGTATTGATTTTACTTTAAACAGTCGGAACATTCTTGAAAACAACTCTTTTAATTTTGATACCAACAGTTATCGGACTAAACAAGTCAAGCAAGTTGCTTTAACTCTTTACCAAACGACAAAATTTTAGACTGGTTGAAATTGAAAGCACTTGCAGACGACAAAATAAATGCGACTTTAAAATTGAAATTTGTTTTGGGAAGGATAGAAAACATTGTGGGAAAAGGAGAAAATGCTGGTAACCAGCATTTTCTCCTCTTCCCACAATGTTTTCAAAAGGCTCCTTTCTCAGGGGATTGTGTGGTAAGGGGTTACCCTATAGTAAGCCGGTATCATCAACTGGCCTTGGATTGTGCCTGTCCTTGGATCGTGCCCTTACACATTTCAGCAATACCAATGAATCGGGTGAGAAGATAACATCATAAAGTAGGTTGCTGACTTTCGACTTCCTTCCAGAAGCTACATTACCGAAAATTGTATCAAATGGGTTTTAAAAGAGCAAATATGGGCTTAATTTTTATTTCCATCTTTTTCAAATAACACGTGCAATATTTATTTTTTTAACATGTCAGTATTTTCCCATGGCATTTTTCAATGTTTTTTTTTTTAACGATAATCCCACCCACTTTTTCTACAGTAAGGCCAAATCAGTTATATCATGTGTTTTACGAAGAGGGGTCCTCATACATTTTCAGCCCTGTAATAATGCAATTATCAACTATGACATTAAAAAACATGTCGGTTCTAGTAAGAAAATAATTCCAAAATTATTTCTCTGTAAACCTGCAAGTATCCTGTACAATTTCATTCCTAAATTATTATATCGATGTTAAATGGCGATTGAAATTAGACTGGCTTGTAAAGGAAGTATATATGATGTCATTTATCCGGGGCATGATCCAGAAATAGAATGTGATCTGGGTTGGTTTTAAATGTAAACAGTTAAAATAATTAGAAGTTATGACAAATAAAACAACAACATACATTCAGAGAACATGCAGTCAGTGTATTTCCCCAATGTAGTTTTATTATTAACAGTATCTCCTTTGATTAACAGCTTGTTCATGCTTATGGGCAAACAATTAACCCTTTACTGCACAATGACGCCTTTTGACGCCCCTGGGAAAGAAGCCTTTTGAAAACATTGTGGGAAAAGGAGAAAATGCTGGTAACCAGCATTTTCTCCTTTTCCCACAATGTTTTCAACCCTATCAAACAAAGATTGCACCATTTGAGCCACACTGGAATTGTCATCTGCAAATGCTTTCAATTTGGACAAGGCTAAAATTTTGTTGTCTGGTAAAGGGTTTAAATAATTAGAAGCTATGAGAATAAAACAAGAACATACATTCAAAGCACATGCAGTAAGTTTATTTTCCCAATGAAATTTTATTATTAACGTTATCTCCTTAGATTGACCGCTGGTTCTTGCTTATGGACACAAATCATGAACAGTCAAGGATACAATTTAATTTTTTTTTTCTCCTCTTCTTTAGGATGGTACTACAGTAACCCTTAGGCTACTAATTGTATTCACTGCATGCTTTTAGACAGTGGAGATGAAGATCAGACTGTGCAAGAAACATGCTGATCTTTGATCAACACTCTTGGATATGGTGAGATTTTTTTAGCAAACAGAATACTGGAATAGCTACAGTTTGGTTTTTTACAATTGGTTAGAACTTTTCGTTTACAGTTTAAGGTCCAAATACTAGTTTTGACAGTGTTAAACGGTTTACCAAACAATCCTTAGTTTTATCAACCTTGAGGAAGGAGGCTTGTAAAAACATTGTGGGCAAAGGAAAAATGCTGGTGACCAGCATTTTGTCCTTTTCTCACATGTTTGTTGCCATTTAAAAGAAATGTTTTTTTTTTTGGACAGTTTTGCTATACATGTGTTTGGTCTCTGCAGTGTTCTATCAAGGATTACTCAGAGAGGACATGATTGTCCCTTAAACTTCAGAAGTAGAGAACACTTTCCAAAGTTAGTGAGACCAGTGCACTCAAGGCCAATTATCAAATAATTTAACCCTTTACCACACGATCCCGAGTTTTAACAACCCTTGAGAAGAAGCCTTTTGAAAACACTGTGGGAAAAGGAGAAAATGCTGGTAACCAGCATTTTCTCCTTTTCCCACAATGTTTTCTGCCCTATGAAAGACAAATTTCCTCATTTGAGTAACATTTAAATTGTCATCTGCAAATGCTTTCGATTTGGACAAGTCTGCATTTTTCTTGTGTGGTAAAGAGTTAAAGGGGACAATGCACCAATTATATATGAGCCATGCTCTCTGAAAAGGGGGCTTAATGCATCTGCGAAAAGTATCAACCCAGGTTAGCCTGCACAGTCCGCGCAGGCTGACCTGAGCCGAAACTTTCCGCTGTTGGTCAATTTTCTGTATGTTCAAGGACCAGTCTAGTCTACCTCATGATTAACCCTTTACCACACAATGACGCCTTTTGACGCCCCTGGGAAAGAAGCCTTTTGAAAACATTGTGGGAAAAGGAGAAAATGCTGGTAACCAGCATTTTCTCCTTTTCCCACAATGTTTTCTACCCTATCAAAGAAAAATTGCACCATTTGAGCCGCACTGAAATTGTCGTCTGCAAATGCTTTCAATTTGGACAAGGCTAAAATTTTGTCGTCTGGTAAAGGATTAAGTCGGTTGTTGAAAAAAGTAGCTATTATTGATCCATGCTTATGCGATGGCTTGATAGGTATCATGCATTACGGAGATGCATTAAGACTCCTTTTCCCAGAGCATGGCTCATATGTATTATAATAGGACATGTTTTCAGTTTGTACTCTGTAGTTTAAAATATTGGTAAAGAGCTTAATAAGGGCACTATCAACTACAGATTTTCAGTATGGGACTTTTAGCCAAATGTAACATACTGGTTGATTAATCGATTATATGGTGTTTATTATATATATTTCAGTTATATTGCAGGAACCAGTGCACCCATCCATATTTTCCTGGTGTTTCTGTTACTAATACTTTGCACAATATTCTTCCCAAGCCACTGGCTGCTTGCTCTCGTAACTATCATCAAAACAATGATCAGCTGTCAGAGAGGAATTAATCCTGTGGCAATGAATATCATCAATCCTTGGACAGAAGTTAGTTTTGGATTTGAATCAGTGACCTGTTCTTTGCGCAGACGCTGCCATCCGTGCTTGGCTGAGCTGCTGTAACATAAGGGACCATTATTTAAAATTTCATTTATTGAAAAACAAATTTTTCTCATCATGTTTCTTCCAAAAGGATTCACTGTTATGACATATGTTTTCTTTTTTTTCACAGGAGAGCACAGTGGTAGTTGAGATACAGGGTATTATAGAGCCAGACTTTTTAGCGAAGATTGAAAAGGCAAGAGTTTTAGTAAGTTGGCCTTAGACCCTACCTTTGTAATATATATTGATTGATTATAATTATGATGGTGTTATAAGAGACTTTCAACATTATTTCAGTTGTATAATGGCATCAGCTCTCCCATTCATCTGTGCTCTGGGTTTTACCAGTACTAGGCAAGGGCTCTGAAGTGTCTTGCAAAGAACACTCCCATGATAAACCCCAGTGCTTTGAGTGAGACTTGAACCCAGAGTCATTGAATTGCAAACACTCCACCCTTACAACTGTGCCATGCAGGACCCTTAACTCTTTACAAGACAACAAAATAGTAGACCTGTTCAGATTGAAAGCATTTGCAGATGACTAAACAAATGTGATTTAAATTTTGGGATTTGTTAATAAACGGTAGAAAACACTATGGGAAAAGGAGAAAATTCACCAGCATTTTCTCCGTTTCCCACAATGTTTTCAAATCTGTCAGAATCATTAAAACTGTTTAACCCTTTCCCAAACAAGCCCTGGTTTTCACGTGTCTGCAGTACAAGTCTTTTGAAAACACTGTGGGAAAAGGAGAAATTGCTCGTAACGAGCAATTTCTTCTTTTCCCACAGCGTTTTCTACCCTTTTTGAGACCTTTCTGCCATTTTCATCCAATTTAAAATTGTCGTCTGCAAACTTTCAATTTGGACCAGTCCAAAATTTGTCGTTTGGGAAAGGGTTAAGCTTACTCAAGATCTTACACTGGTGCAAATTCCAAGAAGTACATCTAGACTAGTCGAAGATTCTGTTTTCTGCCCTTAGAGTGCCAATCAGACATTTTCAGTTACGAAATAAGACTGCAATAATTGCAGTTTCTAGGTTGCTTTATTCCAGAATGTTTGCAAAGCAGACAGTGTTGATCAAAGATCAGACTTGTGTGTATCTGATCTTGATGTACATAGACCATTAAATCAACTATTGTTGTTGAAGGTACAAGGACAGTTCTGCTAAATAACCTCCTAAGGCAGGCATTGAACCCAGGACCTCTAGATCCATGTCAGTGCAAAAGCTAGCTCAATAGCATGGCATTATAAATGTCTCCTTATACAAACACAAGCTACATCTATATCTGAGGGATAGACCAGTATACAAAATAAAGCATGTTTGTACAATTTTGAATTTGTTTTCTGCAGTTGTTTTGAATTTGCTCTCCTCGAAATTTATCATGTGAGAAGGGCTAACTTTGACCAGACATCAAATTTAGGATTTCTCCAACTTGGAAGTGGTTGCAGACAACAAAATGAATGTCTCGCAAATGATGGGATTTGTCATTTGAAAGTTAAGACTCATTGTGGGAAAAGGAAGAAATGCTGCTAATCTGCATTTTCTCCTTTTTCCACTAGGTTTTCTAAAACTTTTTTCCCCAAGGATGAATGTGTTTTACTGAAAGAGGACTGTGGATTAAATGATGGAGTATATCTTAAAAAGATAGGAAACATTGTGGAAAAACATGGTATAGGCTGTTAGAATTGACCTAACAGGGCGGAGCTATATTACAGTTCACTGCATTTTAGGTTGAGGTAAGATAGGTTATTGGGAAATCATCATGAATGGTTGTAATGCACAGCTAAAGTACTTTTATGATGCGTGTGTTTTCGTAGATGTACGAAAAATAATTCTGAGCTGGCTCAAGGCCTTTTAATGAAAAACAAAGTGGTTGACTTATGTCAAAGGTTAGCCATGCCCTACCAAGTCAGTTCTTACAAACTGTAATAAAAGGAGAAAATGCTGGAAATCAGTATTTCCTCTTTTTCACATAAAGTTTTCTACCCTTTCTGAAACAAGTTCCATCAGTTGAGCCACATTTAATTTGTCACCTGCAGCTGCTTTCTTTTTTTACAAGCCTAGAATTTTGATGTTTGGTAAAAAGTTAACCAAACGACCCTGTATTTTAGGACCCTGAGGAAAAAGGTTGTTGAAAACTTGGAAGGAAAAGGAGAAAATGCTGGTAACCAGCCTATAATGTTTTCTGCCCTTTCAAAAATAAATCCCATTTATTCAGCCACACCCTATTTGTCATGTGCAAATACTTTTAATTTGGACAAGTCTAAAATTTTTAAGTTTGGTCAAGGGTTAACCCTTTACCACACAGTCCCGAGTTTTAATGACTCTGAGAAAGAAAGTGTTTGTTTTCAATGTGGGAAAAGGAGAAAATTCTGGTAACCAGCACTTTCTCCTTTTCCCACAATGTTTTCTACCTTTTCCATAGTCTGGATTACCTGCCCCTACCACTACGTTATAGGGTCAGGCAAAGCGCAATAATGGCGGCCTCCATGGAGACCTCAAGCTTAGCATAAAATGCTTTCCTGTTTTTCTTAATTTCATGTGATCCAGTTTGATCAGTGAAAAAAATGCGATCAATTTTGTACTATATATACATTACAGATTCTAAAACATGCTTTTGGGATATGGTTTAAATATAAATTTGACTATGAATCATTTTAAAAGTAGCCCTGTTTTTGGACGTTATATCGGTCCATTGAAATTTCAGATACTTAAAGCATTTTTAATAGGTAGTTTTTCTCGTTAAATAAGAACGACAATTAAAAAAGCTAACTGCCATTACTTTTTTTGCAACCAATCTGTTTTCAGTTCAGACTCTAGTAGGATTTGATCAAGTGAAATATTAATAACCCCTTACTTCTGCATATTACAAACTGGGGCCACCGTTATTGCGCTTTGCCGGACGTACTTTTGAAGTAAGGCGGGGTACCAGACTACCTTTTCCAAATCAAATTTAAACTTTTGGGTCACATTTAATTTGTCATCTGCAAATGCTTTGGGTTTGGACCAGTCTAAAATTTTGAAGTTTGGTAAAGATCTAAGCCAGATGTTGTATTTCAGGGTATAGACACAGAATGTCCCTACCTACAGCTAGATGACAATACCTTTAAAGGGAAATACCAAGATGCTTTGGGGACATGTTTGTTGTTTAAAGATATTTCTGAGAAAGAAAATGGTAATGCAGTGTACTCTTTCTTTTCTTTATTACAATTTTATTGGTTTTGGAAATGTTTTGACCTTTTCATGACCTTGAGGAAGAAGGTCAGGAACAGTAAAATTCATTGTATACTTACTTGTCTGAAAATGAAAACTTAAAATCAACTTGTATTTCTTAACCCTCTACCATTTCGACTTTTAACAACGCTGGGAAAGAAGCCTTTTGAAAACATTGTGGGAAAAGGAGAAAATGCTGGTAACCAGCATTTTCTCCTTTAACCACAATGTTTTATACTCCATCGAAGAAAAGCTGCACCATTTGAGCCACATTGAAATTGTCGTCTGCAAATGCTTTCAATTTGGACAAGGCTAAATTTTTGTTGTCTCATAAAGGGTCAAAAAAATCACTGTCTTATTAGAATCATTTAGATATCAGAGCTCCAGATAAGAGGGAGTGATGGTATTCTACATCCATTATTTCTCTTCCAAACCCTATGTTGTGGGTACTCATTAGAATCATCTCAATGAGACGATTCTAATGAGCACCCATAACATAGGGTTTAGTGGAGAATTACTAATATTTTCAATTTTGAAATCAAAATCACTCCCTCTGTCTGGAACTCTGTAGATATTTATAATTTTTATCTCTTTCTCAAACAATAAAATGGTAGACTAGTCCAATTTTAAAGCATTTGCTGGTGAAAGGATAGGAAACATTATGAGATAAGGAGAAGAAATTTGTCTCTGAAAGGAAAGAAAACATTGTGAGAAAAGGAGAAAATGTTGGCTACCAGGATTTCCTCCTGTGCCCTCTATGTTTTAACACACCATCTTCCTTGTGGTCATTATACCCCCGCAAAACGAATGTTTTCGGGGGTATACTGGAATCAGCCTGTCTGTCCGTCCGTCCGTGTGTCCATCTGTGTACAAAATACTAGCAATTTTGTGTCGCGAACTCCTCCTAGAGTTTTCCTTCAATTGCATTGAAACTTTGCACATATATTGAAGATTTGCAAGACATAATTTTCAAGTGTCAACTACCCCTGCTTGAGGAATTACCTCCCCTTGAACTTGACACTTTTTTTTCTGTCAAAGCGCTGGTGGGGATATTAAGTCACATTCAGTGACAGCTCTAGTTAGAATTAGGTATTGTTTAGCAAAGCATTAAATTAATGTTGTTATAATGTTCTGTGAAAAGGGGGCTTATTGCATCTGCATAATTAGTATCGACCCAGGTCAGCCTCTGCGGTCCATGCAGGCTGACCTGGGTTGAAACTTTTGGCTTTTGGTAAATTTTCTGCATGTACATGTGTATACCAGGGGCAGCCTACCTCATGATTCAATCAGTTGCTAGACAAAATGTATTTTACAGATCCATAATTATGCTATGACTTGCTTGGTATTATGCATTACAGAGATGCATTAACCCTTTACCACACATTAAAAGTTTAGCTTTGTCCAAATTGAAAGCACTTGCAGGTGATGATTTCAGTGTGGTTCAAATGGTGCAATTTTTCTCTAATAGGGTAGAAAACATTGTGGAAAAAGGAGAAAATGCTGATTACCAGCATTTTCTCCTTTTTCCACAGTGTCTTCAAAAAGCATCTTTTCCAGGGTCATTAAAACACAGGATTTTGTGGTTAAAGGGTTAAACCCACTTTTGCCAGAGCATAGTTCATATCAGTTATATTTGTTAACAGGTAATAAAGAAGAGGATGAGGAAGTTACACAACACCAGTTAGAGTACAGCTGTAAAACATACAAAAAACTCTGTATGCAGAGAATATTTATTAAACCAGCTGCAGGTATATCCCTTGCTTTAAATCTTAACCAGGCATCAAAATTGTAGCCTCATCTGTATTTAAAAAACATTTGCAGACGAGAATATGATTGTTGCTAAATTGGGTTTGTCTCTGATTAAGTTGAAAACATCATGTTAAAGGAAAAAATGCTGTTTATTAGTATTTTCTCCCTACACTACAATGTTTTCAAAATCCTTTTTCGGTAAGGGTCCGTAACTCTTTACCAAACCACAAAAAATTGGACTGTTCCAAATTGAAAGATTATGCAGACGACAAATTAAATGTAGCTCAAATGAGGATTTCTGTTTTGGATACGGCAGAAAACATTGAAAGGAGAAAATGCTGGTTACCAGTATTTTCTCACTTTCCTACGGTGTTTTCAAAAGCCTTTTCTTACAGTGTAGTTAAAACTCAGGACTATGTGGTAATGTGGTAAAACATGAGATTGTTTGGTATAAGGTTGACCTTTGATCCTTTACCAGAAGACGAAATTTTAGCCTTGTCCAAACTGAAAGCATTTGCAGACGACAATATCAGTGTGGCTCAAATGGTACCAGTCATGGCCCTCTGTCCGTCATGCGTGTGTCCATCTGTCTGTTTGTGTGTTAACTTTTTTTTCCAAACATCTTCTTCTCTGAAACTGCCCATCGGATTTTAACGAAACTTCACAGAAATGATCCTCCCATGGCCCTCTTTAGAAACGCTTCAAAGAATTTGATTCCTATAAAAATTCTGGTTGCCATGGCAACGAAACTGAAAAATATTGAAAATCTTTAAAATCTTCTTGTGGGAAACCGTAAGGCCTAGGGTTACCAAATATGGCATGTACTTTCATCTAATAGACCTCTACAAAAATTGCCTTGCCCCAGGGGTCACAAGTTTTACATGGGCTTATATGGGGTAAAAATTTTAAAATCTTCTCCTTCTAAAACATATGGCGTAGGGCTACCAAAATTAGCATGTTATTTCATCTGATGGACCTTTACTTAGATTCTTCAAATTACAGCCATAGGGCCAAAATTGGCCCAGCCCTCGGGGTCACAAGTTTTTCATGGGCTTATACAGGGAAAACTTCGAAAATATTCTGGTTCTAAATCATATGGCCTAGGGCTACCAAAATTGGCATGTAGCTCAATCTAATAGACCTCTACTTAGATTCTTCAAATTATAGCCATGGGGACAAAATTGGCCCCACCCCAGGGGTTACAAGTTTTACATGGGCTTATACAGGGAAAACCTTGAAAATATTCTAGTTCTAAACCATATGGCCTAGGGCTACTAAGTTTTGTACGAAGCATTACCTGATTTATTTATTAAATTACAGCCCTTGGGTTAAAATTGGCCCAGTCCCAGGGGTCACAAGTTTTACAAGGACTTTTATAGTGAAAACTTTTAAAAACCTTCCTGTTCTTAGCTGTAAGGCCTAGGTCTACCAAATTTGGCATAAAGCTTCATCTAGTGGACCTCTTCTGAATTTGTTCAAAATTTAGCCATTGTTCAAATTGAATTAAACCCCCTCATGGTTTATTAAGGAAACTGAAAATCTTGTTTATAACCATACAGCCTAGTCCTATAATAGTTGTATGTGGTTATATCTTCTTGACCTCAACCAGGATTCAATTAATTATAGCTCATAATTATAGTTTGAAATCGTAATCATAGGTAAAAGATGGACTCGCCCTGGGGTCACAATTGTCATATGGGTTTTACATAGAAACTTTATCAGCCTTCTTCTTAGAAGCCTTTAGGCCTAGAGTTGTAATGTTTGGTGTGTATGGTTTGTACATATTAGCCAGTAGAGCGATACAGGGCCATCATGGCCCTCTTGTTCTTTTATAGGGTAGAAAACATTGTGGAAAAAGGAGAAAATGCTGGTTACCAGCATTTTCTCCTTTTCCCACAATGTTTTCAAAAGGCTTCTTTCCCAGGGGCATTAAAAGGTGGCATTGTGTGGTAAAGAGTTAAGGGCCAAATAAATCCAGTGCTTATTTTCAGTTTAATTAAAATAAAAAGCGTAGGTACAATATGGAGATTGCTTTTGTCCAAAATGTCTGAGAAAAGGATACAGTGTAGACCAAAGATCAGACTTAACATTCTGTGCAGACTGATTTTAGTCTACACTGGCTGCAAAGCAACAAAAGTAGTAAAAGGCACATCCAACAGTGGCATCCAACTTGATTTCCTTTGGCAAGCTTTTTGGAAAAATTTCACATCGACTGGCTATTATCAGGAGTCAAGGACAGCTTTAACGCTTTACCACACAATTCCAAATGTTAACAACCCTAAGGAAGAAGCCTTTTGAAAACATTGTGGAAAAAGGGAAAAATGCTGGTAACTTTTTCTCTTTTCCCCATATTTTCTACTCTATTAAGGGCAAGCTGCACCATTTGTGCCACTTTTGATTTGTCTTCTGCAAATGCTTTGAATTTGGATGAGTCAAAAATTTATATGGTAAAGATTTAAGTGTGTTGTTGGTATAAATAAGTAGATATTGCCATGTTGTGTATTCCTTTACCTAACAACCTGGAGGAAAGGGCTTTTGCAATCAGTGTGGTAAAAGGCAAAAATACTGCTTACAATGGTTTTTTCCTTTAACCACAATGTTTTCTATGCTTCCATGTCAAGTCATGCTGTTTGAACTGCATTGAATTTTGTCTTCTGCAGAATCTTTCAATATAGACATGTTTTAAATTTTTTGGTCTGATTTGCCTTTTAAAGGGTAGAAAACATTGTTGGAAAAGAAGAAAATGCTGATTACCAGCATTTTCTCCTTTTCCTACAATGTTTTCAATAGTCTTCTTTCTCTAGGTTATAAACTGTTTACCAGATGAGAATAATTTAGTCTGATCCGTGATTAAAAGCATTTCCAGACAGCAATGTTACTCAAGTGATGAGATTTGTTGTTGAAAAAGTAAAAAAAAAATATTGTGGAAGAAGGAGAAAAAGCTTGTTACCAGGATTCTCTCCTGTTCCCAGAATGTTTGCAAGTTCTCTTCCTCAAGGTTGTTTAAACTGTGGACTGTGTGGTAAAGGGCTTTTTAAAACATTGCAGGAAAAGGAGAAAATGCTGGTAACCAGCATTTTCTCCTTTTGTCACAATGTTTTCAACCCTTTCAAAGGCAAATTTCATGAATTGCACTACATTAAATTGTTGCCTGCAAATGCTTGGAAATTGGACCAATCTATAATTTTGTTATTTCGTAAAGAGTTTAAGTGGAATAGATTATAATTCAAACAAATTGTCTCTCCATAATTTTAGCCAAGCAGCAAGCCCCGGAATCTGCATCACAGAAAGAGGGAACAGACAAGGGTGAAAAGGAGGACAAAGATCAGACTGCAGACAAGACCATGCCAGAATCATCCACTGAAAACAAGACAGATCACGAAGAAAGTGACGCACACAACATTATTGTGCTTGACGATTCTTGATGAGATGTAGAGCAAGTCCTTCCTCTTCCAGCTGAGCCCTTGTAGCTCAGTCAGTAGCGCACAACACTTGAGAACAGGGGGTCACTGGTTTGATCCCTTGCTCTGCCAATTTCTTTCCAGGATTGATGATAGTCATTGTGACAGGATTCATTCCTCTCTCACCACTAACCATTGTTGTGATGATGATAATGTGGGAAAGCAGCCAGTGGCTTGGAAAGAATATTGTGCAGAGTACTGGTATTTAAAAAACACCAAGGAAGCATAGATAGGTGTACTGGCCGCTACGATATAACTGAAATAATGTTGAAAACATTAATGGCGTTAAAAAACCATACAATCAGTCAATAGAGTTAAAACAGTGAATTGTATGGTAAAGTGGTAAACAGCAGTAGTTGTTGAGACATTATATTTTTGGGCAAAGAGAAATGAATTGGAAAAAAAAATGAAACATTGTTGAAAAATTCTGATTACTTTATTTACAATGTAAATATATATTCCCGATACAGCATACATGTTATACAAAGTTAAGATGTGTTCAAAGATAGGAAAATACATACAATATGGAAGAAAAAGACTAGTTAGTGAATTTTTGAAAGACCTTGCCTTACGTTTACCAACCATACTGATGTCAGTCTTGGTTTTATTCTCAAGACTTTTTTAAATTTCAAAGTAACACAATTTCTGATTTACTTAACTCTTTACCAAACAACAAAATTTTGGACTTTTCCAAATAGAACAAATTTTCAGACAACAAATTAGATGTAACTCAAAACGTGCAATTTGTCCTTCATAGAGTAGAAAGCATTGTGGGAAAAGGAGAAAATGCTGGTTACCAGCATTTTCTTCTTTTCCCACAATGTTTTTGAAAGGCTTCTTCCCAGGGGTCATTAAAAGTCAGGATTGTGTGGTAAAAAGTTAACCCTTTATCAGTCAACCAGTTTTAACAACTCTGAGAAAATTTGTGGGAAAAGGAGAAAATGCTGGTAACAAGCATTTTCTCCTTTTCCCACAATGTTTTCCACCCATCCAATGACAAATCACAAATCAAATCATTTAAGACACAACTAATTTGTCGTCTGCACTGTTGTTTGGTAAGAGTTAAGCAAACGATTTAGCCAGTCAGATATTGTGTTACTTTCTTAATATAGAATAAGATTAATGTTGTGATTCAGCATGGTTGGTGAATATATGCCCTGAAGTTTTCAAATGTTATTTTAACTCATTACCTCCTTAGACAAATCTGGCCTGGCCAGATGGCTTAGTACTTGGCATATCTGACACAATCCTGCCGGTTGCGAGTTTGATACCTGGTTGCATAAAACTTTCTTTTGGGCAATTTTTTGCCTCTCACCCCTGATGCATGTGAGAAAAGTAGTCAGTGGCTTGGAAAGAAAGTTGTGGCAATGCTGGTGTAAGAAAGCCAGGAAACACATGCGTAGGTGCACTGGCCTTCATGATTATGACCTAAGCTGTTAAAACAGCATTAAACTCCAATACAAATCCAAATTCAAAATCCTGAAACAAATCTTCAACAGATATTTTTGAAAATATCCCTGTCAAGAAAAAAAAACAACTCTTTTTTAAAGTAGGACTAATCAACATAAAAAAAAGTGGAAACATTGAGAGAAATGGAGAATATGCTAGTAACCAGCATTTTCTCCTTTTCCCACAATGTTTTCTAACCGTTTAAAAACAAATCCAATCATTTGAGCCACATTCAATTTGTCATCTGCAATTGCCTTCAATTAAGACCAGTCTTTAATACTGCCTTGCGGTAAAGAGTTAACTCATTACCAAATAACAAAATTTTAGACTTGTCCAAATTGAAAGCATTTGCAGACCACAAATTTAATGTTTCTCAAAAGTTGTGATTTGTCTTGGAAAGGGACAAAAATATTTTGGAAAAGAAGAAATTGCTGTTTACCAGCATTTTCTTTCTTTATTTTTCCCCACAATGTTTTCAAAAGCTTTCTACATCAGGGTTGTTAAAACTTTAGATTGTCAGGTAAAGAATTACAGCATGACCAATCAACATGAGGCAGAGTTTAACCCCTTACCACACATACTGAGTTTTAGGACTTTTGAAAACATTGTGGGAAAAGAAGAAAAAAGTTGGTAACCAGCATTTTCTTCTTTTCCCACAATGTTTTCTGTCCTTTTACAGACAGATCTCGCCATATGAGCCATAGCTAATTTGTCGGCTGCAAATGCTTTCAATTTGGACAAGTGTAAAATTTTGTCGTGTGGTGAAGGGTTAACTCCTTACCAAAAGACGTAGGATGGTTTGGTAAAGGGTTTGATTCGATAATACTAAGTGGAAATATTATGGCAGAAAGAGGAAATGCTAATTGGGAGCAAGTTCTCCTTCTGTTACAATATTTTTTTAAAGTGGTCTGCAGCAAGACTAAAACAGTCTTTTACCAGAGGTAGAGAGTTTGTTTTCTCAAATATTTGAAGACCAACTTAACCCTTTCCCAAACAAGCCCTGGTTTTCATGTGTCTGCAGTACAAGTCTTTTGAAAACACTGTGGGAAAAGGAGAAATTGCTCGTAACGAGCAATTTCTCCTTTTCCCACAGTGTTTTCTACCCTTTTTGAGACCTTTCTGCCATTTTCATCAAATTTAAAATTGTCGTCTGCAAGGTCTTCAATTTGGACCAGTCTAAAATTTATCGTTTGGGAAAGGGTTAAGTGGGAAAACTATGGGAGAAAGAGGAAATGCTAATTAGGAGCAAGTTCTTCTTCTGTTACAATATTTTTTTAAAGTGGTCTGCAGCAAGACTAAAACAGTCTTTTATCAAAGGTAGAGAGTTTGTTTCTCAAATATTTGAAGACCAGCTTAAGGCAATGTCGTTTTTTTGTCTGGCTTATGGTCCTTCAGATACACAGCTGTGAATAGTAGAACTACATGTAGGTAAATTAACATACATATGAGCCATGCTCTGTGAAAAGGGGGCTTAATGCACCTGTGAAAAGTATCCATCTAGGTCAGCCTGGGCCGAATCTTTTCGCTATCGGTCAACTTTCTGTATGTCAAAGGACCAGGCTACCTCATGATTCAGTCGGTTGTTAGACAAAATGGACTTTATGGATTCATGATCATGTGATGACTAGCTTGGTATTAAGCATCATGGGGGATGCATTAAGCCCCCTTTTGTAAGAGCATGTCTCAAATAGATGAAGAAAAGTGTAGATACAGAACTGAAATCACATATTTCTCAACAAGTGAAATTGTTTTTCTTTTGTTATTGCATTCATGAATCAGTCTGGATCTCTACAAAAGTAGATAACCTTTTGAGCCATGCTCTGTGAAAAGGGAGCTTAATGCATCTGCGAAAAGTATTGACCCAGGTCAGCCTGTGCTGTCCGCGCAGGCTGACCTGGGCCAAAATTTTGACTATTGGTCAATTTTCTGCATGTCAAAGGACCAGTGTACCCCATGACTAAGTTGGGTCTTAAAAAGAGTGGATATCATAGATCTATAAGTACTTGATGGCTTTCCTGGTGCCATGGATCAAGGAGATGCATTTAGCCCCCTTTTGCCAGAACATGGCTTATTTAATTAGTAACACACACATTTACAACATAAGTATATCACACATTTTGCTCAGTGACTCTCACATTTACTCCAGTGGTATGTTTCCATTTGCTCCTTTACTCTATAAGCACACAGCCACTTGCTCAGTGACGCTCACAATTACCCCAGATGTACATTTCCATTTGCCCAGTTACTCCATATGCACATAACCATTTGCTCGGTGACACATTTATTCCAGATGTAGGTTTCCGTTTGCCCAGTTACTCCATAAGCACATAACCATTTGCTGAGTGATTCTCACATTTACTCCATATCCTGATACCAAATAATCCCAAGTTTTAACGACCCTGAGTAAAACCGCTTTTAAAACAAAACCAGTACATTGTAAAAATTTTCTCCCTTTTCCACAACATTTTCTATCCTTTCAGACACAAATCCCATTATTTTAGCAACACTTAATTTGTTGTCTGAAAATGCTTTCAATATGTAAGAGTCCAAAGTTTTTTCTTGTGTTTAACCCTTTACCACACAATCCAGAGTTTTAACAATCCTGAAATAGAAACCTTTTGAAAACGTTGTTGTAAAAGGAGAAAATGCTGGGAACCAACATTTTCTCCTTTTCCCACAATGTTTTCTACCTATACAAGGACAATTACCATCATTTTAAAAACATCTAAATTGTCGTCTGTAAATTCCCTCCATGCCAATGAGTCTAAAATTTGACATGTAGTAAAGAGTTAACTCTTCACCAAACGTGAAAATTGAAGGCTTTTCCATGTTTGAAGAATTTGTAGACAACAGAATTAAATGTGGCATCAGTAATGAAGTTCTGTCTGAAAATGTGGGAGAAAGGAGAAAATGCCAGCATTTTCTCTTTTTCCCACAATGTTTTCAAAAAGCCCTTTTTCCTCGGGGTTGTTTAAACAGGCCACTTCATGTTAACCCTTTACCACACAACAAAATTTTAGACTTCCAAATTAAAATACAACAAATTCAAATGAAGCTAAGAAGATTATTTCTGTCTTTAAAATGGGAGAAATTATTGTGGGAAAAGGATTTTCTCTTGTTCCCACAATGTTTTCAACGGGCCTTTTCCTCAAGGTCGTTATAACTTGGGATAGTGTGGTAAAGGTTTTAACGTGATTTTTTGTTAACCCTTTTCGACACAATGCTGACTTTTAACAACCTTGAGAAAGAAGACTTTTGAAAACATTGTGGGAAAAGGGGTAAAGGCTGGTAACCAGCATTTTCTCCTTTTCCCATAATGTTTTTTACCCCGTCAAAGACAACTTCCACAAATTTAGCCACTTCTAATTTTGCGTCTGCATACGCTTTGGGCTTGGCCTGGTCTAAAAATTTGTCATGTGGTAAACAGGTAACGGGTTAAAAGGTTAACCCTTTACCAGATGACAAAATTTCAGCCTTGTCCAAGTTAAGAAACATTTACAGATGACAATTCCATTGTGGCTCAAGTGGTGCAATTTTTCTTTGACAGGGTAGAAAACATTGTGGGAAAAGGAGAAAATGCTGGTTACCAGCATTTTCTCCTTTTCCCACAATGTTTTTAAAAGGCTTCTTTTCCAGGGTCATTAAAAGGCGTCATTGTGCAGTAAAGGGTTAAATGCATGCATGACCATTTGCTCAGTAACACATATACTACTTCAGCACATCACTCTTTGTATAATGACATTCGCCTTTTCTGCAAAAGCATGTCACTGTTTAACCCTTAAAGTGCTGAATTAATTGTTTTAATTAGGAAAAACAGCCCGAATTATTGCTACTTCCAGGTTGTTTCCATTAGGATATGAAACAGTAGCACACAGTGTAGATCAAAGATCAGACTGCACGTTCTGTGCAGTCTGATCTTGATCTACACTGTCTGCAAAAACAACTTAAGTCGGTTCCAGGGCTTTAAGGGTTAACAGAGCTACTCATCATATATAATTATGAGCCATGCTCTGGAAAAAGGGGGCTTAATGCATCTCTGTGAAACATTACACCAGTAAAGCCATCTCATAATTATGGATCCATAATAGCGCTTTTTTTTAAACATCCTACTTGACCCTTTACCTCACAATCCCGAGATTTCACGACCCTGGGAAAGAAGCTTTTTGAAAACATTGTGGGAAATGGAGAAAATGCCGGTAGCCAGCATTTTCTCCTTTTGCCACAATGTTTTCTACCCTTTCGAGGCCAACTTCGACCATTTGAGTTACATTTAATTTGTCCTCGGCAGATGCTGTCAATTTCAACAAGTCTAATATTTTGTTGTTTGGTAAACAGTTAATCATAAGGTAGACTGGTCCTTGGACATGCAGAAAATTGACCAAGCTGACCTGGATTGATACTTTTCGCAGCTGCATTAAGTCCCCTTTTCACAGAGCATGGCATATTCATAATGTTTACATATAGACAGAATCATGATATGTTAACATTTTCATATTTCAACACTAAAATCAGATCTTGTTTAAAAGCCATTACCACATACACAAATTTTTCGATTTACAATAAAAACTAGGTCAGGCTAGGTTCCCAAAATCATCTGGCAGCGAGCAGTTTACAATGTCTTTTTCTAATGGACAAATTTGTAGTAGTTATATGTATCCTTTCATTTTTTTGAAAAAAGAAAAAAAAAATGGATAAAAGGAGTGAAAGAAGACAAAAAAATGTATACTCATACTTTTCATTGAATCATTGATAAGATATTATTTAGTTGGGAAGTGTGTCTCTTTCTTCCAGTGATTTTTGATACACTCCTGTGTTGTTACCGAACAGCCATTACATCTGTTTTGGCAGGCATCTTTTTCTTCCTGTACAGATGGAAATGGCATATTTCTTGGAGACACAATGTTTAAAAACATAGTGTATCGAAATAATTTTTGCACTAGGGGTAAAATGGTGCCCTGGTGCTCACCAAATTGTGCCTTGTATTACAATTCTTTTTAGAGCTCTTAAGGAGCAATTTCTCCTTTTGCCAAAACGTTTCAAAGGTGATCTTCTACAAGACACATTAAGATGTCTGCTCATGGTTTAAAAAGATTAGTTTACAACATCGTTGATAAAACATCATGAAAAGTTTTACGTGTGGTAATAGATTCATCATGGTGATAGATAAACACTAGAAATGAAAAGGAATACCAATAAAACTATATTTTAGAATTTGGTGTCTGTTGCCTTGTAGTTTTTCTGTCTGTCATGTCGTTCCTTGTATTCACGAGACATGAACAACTCCTGCACTTCCTCCAAAGTTTTACCTTTCGTCTCCGGTAACATCAGAATCACAAATATTAGACCGAGAAAACAGACCGCAAAGTACAGCCAGAATGTACCTATGAAAGACAAAAATTATTTGAAAATGGTTTTAACTCTACAAAACAATACAATTCTAGACTGATCCAAATTGAAAACATTTGCAGACGACAAATCAAAAGTGGATCAAATAATGAAATTTGTCCTTAACTCTTTACCACACAATCCAAAGTGTTACCAACCCTCGGGAAAAAAAGTTTTTTAATCATTGTGAGAAAAGCAGAAAATGCTGTGAACCAGCATTTTCTCCTTTTCCTACAATGTTTTCTACCCTTTCCAAAAACATATTTCAATTTCAAGTGCAGTTATTTTGTCCTCCGCCAATGCTTTGAATTTGGACTAGTCTAAAATTTTGTTGTGTGATAAAGAGCTTACAAAGCCAAAAACATTGTGAGGAAAGGAGAAAATGCTGGTTACCAGCATTTTTTTTTCTCAAAATGATTAAAAAATGTTTTCAAAAGCCTTTTTTCCCAGAATCGTTCAAACATGAGATAGCTCGGTAAAGAAATAACAGACAAAGAAATTTCAGACTCTTCTGATACACTTTCACTTGTTTTTATAAAACCAGTCCAAATTGCAAGCAGTTGCAGACGACAAAATAAATGCGACTGAAAAATTGAAATTTGTTTTGGAAAGTGTAGAAAACATTGTGGGAAAAGGAGAAAATGCTGGATTGTGTGGTAAACAGTTAAATACATGCATGCATTGTATCGTGGTGCATCTGTCATGCACATCATGAAATTTTTCTAGCACAGGGAGAAATAAATACAAGCTCTAGGAAAGTTACTTTAATGTAATATTTCTTTTATTATGTGCCTACAGCTTTCAACAACCAGATATTGTAACCATTGACATTTTCATTCCAAAATGGTACAAAAAATAAATTCTGCTTTAGTAGCTAATTACCATACTTCTTTTCATGGATGGTGGATAATTATCATAGTGAACATTTTGACCAATCAAGTCATACCTCAAGTCTTCTGAAAACACTGTGGGAAAAGGAGAAATTGCTCGTAACGAGCAATTTCTCCTTTTCCCACAGTGTTTTCTACCCTTTTTGAGACCTTTCTGCCATTTTCATCAAATTTAAAATTGTCATCTGCAAAATCTTTCAATTTGGACCAGTCCAAAATTTGTCGTTTGGGAAAGGGTTAAGGTTGTGCATCATTAGAGCATAAATTATAACCACACTGTGTATAAGCCTCTTTGCAGATGGTCATTTAACCCTTTACCACACAATCGCAGGTTTTAACGAACCTACAGGAAAAGCCTTTTGAAAACATTGTGGGAAAAAGGAGAAAATGCTGGTAACCAGCATTTTCTCCTTTTTCCCACAACGTTTTCAACCCTTTCGAAAACAAATTTCAGTTTTTGAGTCACATTTATGTTGTCCTCTGCAAATGCTTTGAATTTTGACAAGTCTAAGATTTTGTCGTTTGATAAAAGAGTTAAACACATGCAGATTTGTATGCTAAAGAGTAAAACTGCTCCTTTATCCACAATGTTTTCAAAAGTCTCTTTCTTAAGGATTGTTTCAGATACTATAGCACTCATTCTCTGTCAGTTTAGCACTTTACAGAATTTGGTTATTTGCATTTAACTCTTTACAACACAATCCCGACTTTTCACCCTGAAAGTGGAGACTTTTGAAAACATTGTGGGAAAAGGAGAAAATGCTGGTAACCAGCATTTTCTCCCTTTCCCACAATGTTTTCTAACCTTTCAGAAACAAATCCAATCATTTGGGCCTCATTAGATTTGTCATCTGCACATGCTTTCACTTTGGACTGGTCTAAAGTATTGTCGTGTGGTAAAGAGTTAAATCAGTAAATAAGCAATATCTATGGCCCCAAAGAATGAAAAAAAGTTCCAGATTTGTTGTAGAAAATGTATCTTAGTCAGGAAATAAGTACTAAGTAAGAAGGTGGCATATTGTAGACTTACCATATTTACCCACACTTTCTAATAGACTGAGAAAGGTCAGGGACACTATTAAGTTGAACACCCAGTTAGTAGCCGTGGCTAACGATGTACCCGTACTTCTCGCCCAGGTGGGGTAGATCTCGGAGTTAATTGTCCAAGGCATTGGTCCCAGACCTGCAAGACACAAAAGAAATTAGCTGATCGTAAAAGGATTAACACTGTTCTATGTTCATATCTTTGCGGAGGATAGTTATCTACAAAATATGTTTATGTCATCAGGAAAAGTTAATGAAGGAGAGAAGGTCAAATAATCTTGGTAAATGATAATTATGCATGGCTATAAGCTGACATGTCTAAGGTACTCTGAAAAGATATGAGCCATGCACTGTGAAAAGGGCTTTTAATGCATCTGCAAAAAGTATCAACCCAGGTCAGCCTGCACAATCTGCGCAGGCTAAGCTGTGTTTAGAAACTTTGCTTTTGGTAAATTTTCTGCATGTCCAAGGATCATTCAACCTTAAGATTCACGGGGTTATTAGACAAATGGATTTTATGGATCCATAATTATGTTGTGACTTGCTTGGTAAAATGCATAATAGAGACACAGTAAGCCCCTCTTTTGCCAGGGCATGACTCATACATAACACTTACCAACTAAAGGTCAACCCTTCTACCAAACAATTTTAATGGCCCAATAGCAGCCAAAAAAATCAATGAAGGTGTTAAAATACATTTAAATTTAAATCGTACCAATTTTTTAAAGTACGGAATATATTGTGAAGATGACAATCTGTTATTGTGTGGTTGGTCGAAGCGTTAATTAGTTGCTGGAAGAAAAACGAATTTGAAAATCAGGCAAAAGTAAACTAAAGATTTAACCTAGTTTTGAAATAAATTTCTCTGCCAGCGCCTAACACTTGGACTGACAGGACAATATCAGATTGTCATCTTCACAATAATTTCCATAATTTTAACTCTTTACCAGACGACAAAATTTTAGACTGTTCCAAATTGATAGCATTTGCAGACGAAAAATTAAATGCGACAAAATGGCAAGATTTGTCCTTGATAGGGAAGAAAACATTGTGGAAAAAGGAGAAAATGCTGGTTACCAGCATTTTCTCCTTTTCCCACAATGTTTTCAAAAGGCTTCTTCCTTGGGGGTCGTTAAAAGTCAGGATTGTGTGGTAAGGAGTTAAGAGATGATTCAAAATTCAAACACTTTTTAACCACCTCTTTGTTTATTGTTGGCAGCTATTGTTACTTTTAATGACACAGATATGATATTGTGAAATGCGCAACAAGAGAAAAGCCTGGTTATGAGAATTTTCTCCTTTCCTTCAGTGTTTCCACCCATTCAACAGACAAACTCCATCATCTTGAGCTTCGTTAAATCTATCATTTTTGACTCTTTATCAAACAACAAAATTCTGGAGTCTACCAAATGGAAAGCATTTGCAGAGGACAAATTTGATAAAGCCCAAATGGTGATTTCTATCTGTGATAAGGTAAAAAACATTGTGAGAAGAGGAGAAAATGCAGGTTACCAGCATTTTCTCGTTTTCCTACAATGTTTTCAAAAGCCTATCTTTATCAGAGTCATTAAAACCTGGGATTGTGGGATGAAAGGTTAAATGCTTTTAATGTAAATGTGCAAGTCTAAAAATTAGTTAGTCTGGAGTTGGTTCAGATCCAGGTTTCTCCACCAAAGGGCATACCTGGTGCAAATCCCATCACGAAAAGGGCCAGCCCTAAAACAGCCATCCAGCTGTAGTTTGTTGGACAGTACGAGTCTGCCCAGTAGTATTCGCGCTTTGATCTCTCCAAGTCCCAGGTGGTTTTCTCGTTACATCTAAATGTTACATTTTCGTAGAAAGCATAGCGTTCTGGTTTATCTTCGTAGACTGGTAAACAGCTTCCGGACGATTGGGCACTGTCTTTCTCGTAACAATATCCGCAGTGTTTGTCTACTATACAATCCTCACATAGACTGGCAATAGAGATAAGTAGAGAAAGATTTTTTTTTTAAACTCTTTACTATTGACGCGATGAAAATGTAGACTTGGCAAGATGGAAAGCATTTGCAGATGACAATTTAATTTTGGCTCAAACAACGGAATTTTTCTTAGACGGGTTGGAAAACATTATGTGAAAAGGAGAAAATGCTGACATTCAGCATTTTCTCTTTTCCAACAATGTTTTCAAAAGGCTTCTTTGATTAAAACTTGGGAATGTGTGGTAAAGTGATGATGGAAAATAATCTACATAATCATATAGGATCCGACATTACTTTATGCAATATGTCTAGGATTCTAAGCATTATTAAGTGAGCCAAGTTACAAAAAATTTTACCTCTAAAGCCAACGAACGTCAAATTCTTTTTATCACATAAGTATCTTAATAAGTATATAGTTTATGGTGTGTTAAAACATAGGCCTAACATGTGTATTGAAATTTACATGAACCAATATTTGTTTTTCTGACATTTGAAACAAGGGTAGTTTCGTGATAAATAGATATCTACATTGTCTACCACCATGACAGATGTTACTTCAGTCACCTTCTTTTATGACAATAAAAATAACGGTAGTTAAAAAATGTCTGCTTCATCTACCACAAGGTCAGATGTAGGTCAGATGTTACTTTTGTCACCTAGTTATATTAAATTGAAAATAAGGATAGTTATGTGATAAATATCTGCTTTGTCAACCACAAGGTCAGATGTTACTTCAGATGCCTTGTTGTGTTACACTGAAAATAATGGTACACAGTTATGTGATAAATATCTGCTTCAATGACTACAAGGTCAGATGTAGGTCAGATGTTACTTTTGCTAGTTTGTTGTATTAAACTGAAAACAAGGATAGTTATGTGATACATATCTACTTTGTCAACCACAAGGTCAGATGTTATCTCAACTACCTTGTTGTGTTACACTGGAAATAAGGGTAGTAATGTGATAAATAGATTTAAATCAGCTTCATCTAGCACAAGGTCAGATGTTACTTTTGCAGGCGTTGTTGTGTAACACTGAAAGTAAGGATAGTTATGTAAACAACATTTATTAATATATCTGCTTCATCTACCACCATGTCAGATGTTACTTTAGCTGCCTTGTTGTATTAAACTGAAAATTAAGGTAGTTTTGTGATAGATAAATATTGGCTTCATCTACCACCATGTCAGATGTTACTTTAGCTGCCTTGTTGTATTAAACTGAAAATTAAGGTAGTTTTGTGATAGATAAATATTGGCTTCATCTACCACCAAGTCAGATGTTACTCTATCAGCCATTGTTGTATAACACTGAAAATAAGGGTAGTTGTGTGATAAATATACTACTCAAAATTTGCTAGGGATCACCATATTGGATTCAGCCGATACTGATGTGTGGCATGAATCAGGTACATGAATAGCTTTTTAATATATTACATTGCCACACTGATGAAAAATGCCATTAGTGGAAATTGATGTTTTTAATGCAAAACTGTATTATTGTAACATATACCCATATGGAAATATCTCAATGATCCTTATCAAAATTTGAGTAGTATAGATATTACTATGTCCACCATGATGACAGATGTTACTTTAGCAGCCACTGTTGAACTAAACTGAAAATATGAGCAATCATATGATAAATATCAGCTTCTTCTACATATACCACCATGTCAGGTGTTACTTTAGCCACCCTGTTGTATTACACAGAAAATAAGGGTAGATATGCAATAAATAGATATTGATCAGCTTCCGCTACAACAAGCTCAGATGTTACTTTAGCTGTCATGTTTGTACTACACTGAAAATAAAGGTAGTTTTCAGCTTAACATAGCACAAGGTCAGATGTTACTTTAGCTGCCATTTTTGTATTACACAGAAAATAAAGGTAGCTAAGAGATTAAACCTTTACCAAACAACAAAATTTTGGACTGGACCAAATTGAAAGCATTTGCAGATGACAAATTAAATGTAGCTCAAATGACTATTTCTGTCTTCAATAGGGTAGAAAACATTGTGGGAAAAGGAGAAAATGCTGGTTACCAGCATTTTCTCCTTTTCCCACAATGTTTTTCAAAGGCCTTTTCCACAGGGTTGTTAAAAGGCGGCATTGTGCGATAAGGGTTAATAGATATGTGCTTTGTCTACCACAAGGTCAGATATTACTTAAGCCGCCTTGGTTGTATTACATTGAAAATGAGAGTAGTTATGTGATAAATAGATAGCTGCTTTGTCTACCACAAGGTCAGATGTTACATTGGCCACCTTGGTTGTATTACACTGAAAATGAGAGTAGTTATGTGATAAATAGATATCTGCTTTGTTTACCACAAGGTTAGATGTCACATTAGCCGCCTTGGTTGTATTACACTGAAAAAGGGAGTAGTTATGTGATAAACAGATATCTGCTTTGTTCACCACAAGTTCAGATGTTACATTAGCCACCTTGGTTGTATTACACGGAAAATGAGAGTAGTTTTGTGATAAATATATATCTGCTTTGTTTACCACAAGGTCAGACGCTACATTAGCCGCCTTGGTTGTATTACACTGAAAAAGGGAGTAGTTATGTGATAAACAGATATCTGCTTTGTTTACCACAAGGTCAGATGTTACATTAGCCGCCTTGGTCGTATTACAATGAAAATGAGAGTAGTTATGTGATAAACAGATATCTGCTTTGTTTACCACAAGGTCAGACATTACATTAGCCACCTTGGTTGTATTACACTGAAAATGAGAGTAGTTATGTGATAAACAGATATCTGCTTTGTTTACCACAAGGTCAGATGTTACTCAAGCCGCCTTGGTTGTATTACAATGAAAATGAGAGCAGTTTTGTGATAAATAGATATCTGCTTTGTTTACCACAAGGTCAGATGTTACATTAGCCGCCTTGGTTGTATTACACTGAAAATGGGAGTAGTTATGTGATAAATAGATATCTGCTTTCGCCGCCTTGGTTGTATTACACTGAAAATGAGAGTAGTTATGTGATAAACAGATATCTGCTTTGTTTACGACAAGGTCAGACTTTACATTAGCCACAAACAGATATCTGCTTTGTTTACCACAAGGTCAGACGTTACATTAGCCGCCTTGGTTGTATTACACTGAAAATGAGAGCAGTTTTGTGATAAATAGATATCTGCTTTGTTTACCACAAGGTCAAATGTTACATTAGCCGCCTTGGTTGTATTACACTGAAAATGAGAGTAGTTAGGTGATAAATAGATATCTGCTTTGTCTACCACAAGGTCAGACGTTACTTAAGCCACCTTTGATGTTTTACATGACTCATTTCCTCACTGTATATCTACCAAGGAATCATACAAGTATATTTGAGCCATGCTCTGGCAAAAGTAGGTTTAATGCATCTTTGTGATTGATTATACCAAGCAAGTCATCACATAATTATTGATCCATAAAGTGCACCTTGTCTAACAATTGGCTGAACCCTGAGGTAGACTTGTCCTTTGACATGCAGACAGTTAACCCTTTCCCAAACGACAAATTATGGACTGCTCCAAATTGAAAGAGTTTGCAGACGAAAATTTTAAATTTGATGAAAATGGCAGAAAGTTCTCAAAAAGGGTAGAAAACACTGTGGGAAAAGGAGAAATTGCTCGTTACGAGCAATTTCTCCTTTTCCCACAGTGTTTTCAAAAGACTTGTACTGCAAACACGTGAAAACCAGGGCTTGTTTGGGAAAGGGTTAACCTATGGCAAAAAGTTTTAACCCAGTTTAGCCTTTGCGGATTGTGTTGCTAACTTGAGTTGATACTTTTTGCACATGCATTAAATCTCTTTACACACAGCATGGCACATTTAATATTGTTGGCTATTATAATGCAACAAGACTTGATATGTTTCATGTAAAGTGACCTTTTAACCTTTTACTGAACAATCCTGAGCATAAACGGCCTTGAGATTAACCCTTTCCCAAACAAGCCCTGGTTTTCACGTGTCTGCAGTACAAGCCTTTTGAAAACACTGTGGGAAAAGGAGAAATTGCTCGTAACAAGCAATTTCTCCTTTTCCCACAGTGTTTTCTACCCTTTTTGATAACTTTCTGCCACTTTTATCAAATTTAAAATTGTCGTCTGCAAACTCTTTCAATTTGGACCAGTCCAAAATCTGTCGTTTGGGAAAGGGTTAATAGTGTGGGAAAAGAGGAAAAACTGATAATTGGTATTTTCTCTTTTTTCCACCATTTTTTCTACCCTCTTAACTCTTTACCACACAATGCCAACTTTAGACCATCCTGAGAAAGAAGGTTTATGAAAACATGTTGGGAAAAGGAGAAAATGCTGCTAACCAGCATTTTCTCCTTTTCCCATGATGTTTTCTTCTCTATGAAAGACAAATTTTATGTTTTGGTTGACATTTAATTTGTCATCTGCAAATGTAAATGTATTTGGACAAGGCTAAAAATTTGTCATCTGGTAAAGGGTTAACAGCTAATTAATCATTATGAAATATACAAGATATGTTTGTCTGCAGTTAATCTGATTTTAGACATGTCAGGCTTCTTCCTCAGGGTCATTAAAACCCAGGATTGTGTTGTAAAGAGTTAAATTAGAATATCCAGAAAATTAGTGCTGATACAAGATAGAAATTTGCATGATTCAATAAATTAAACTCCCTACAAAATTAGTGCAAATACTAGTTGGAAATTTCATTCAATAAATTAAAACTGACCACAAAATATGTGCTGATACAAGATGGAAATTTGATTCAATAAATTAAAGCTCACCACAAAATTAATGCTGATTTAACCCTTTACCACACAATCCCAACTTTTAATGACCTTCAGAAAAATGGCTTTCAAACACATTGTGGGAAAAGAGAAAATGCTGGTAACCAGCATTTTCTTCTTTTCCCACAATGTTTTTTACCCATCCCAAAACAAATTTCAATTTTTCAGTCACATTTTATTTGGTCGTCTGCAAATGCTTTCAATCTACACTCGTCTAAAATTTTGTCATTTGGTAAGGAGTTAAGATAGAAACTCAATTCATTAAGCTAAAACTTACCACAAAATTACTGCAAACATGAGATAGAAATTTTATTTGATAAATAAAAACTTATCACAAAATTAGTGCTGATATGAGACAGAAATTTGATTCAATAAAGCAAAACTTACCACAAAATTATATCTCGTATGAGATAGAAATTTGATTCAATAAATTCTACCTTACCACAAAATTAGTGCTGACACAATATAGAAACTTGATTCAATGAGTTAAAACTTACCACAAAATTAGTGCTGTAACAAGCTAGAGGTTTTATTCAACAAATTAAAACTCACCTGTATGTGAAACAAACACTGTCACTTTTTTGAAGCGTAAAATTACCACCATATTCTGCAGTTGTTATTTCCGGTGTGAACTTTATAGATAATTGAAATCCAATCGCCAAGACAGCCAGACCAACCATAACACCTAAAATGTTGAAAGTGTTGACATGTATACTGTAAAATCTCTATTATTCAAGCATCTTAGAACAATTTCTTTATGTGTATAAGTTTCCTCTTTGTCTGGCTACAAAATTTTATTGTTCCTTATTGAAGCATTGATTAGCAGACAACATATTAAATTTTGCTCAAACGATAGGATTTGTCCTTGAAGGGGTAGATAACATAGTGGGAAAAGGAGAAAATGCTTGGGTACAGTATCCAGTTAGCAACTTCAACCTTCAGGCGCTTTACTGAATTACAGTAAAGGGGTCTTTTTAGATTTACTGCTGCAAATTAAAAATTTCTTTACCCTTTACCACAATATCCCAAGTTTTAATGACCCTGAAGAATATGGCTTTTGAAAAAATTGTTAGAAAAGGAGAAATGCTGGTAACGACCATTTTTTTCTTTTTCCAACAATATTTTCTATTCATTCAAAGACAAAGTTAATCATTTAGTCCACATTTCATTTGTCTTCTGCAAATGCTTTTCATTCGGACTATAATAGTCTAGAATTTTGTTATCTGACAAAAAGAGTTAAAAGCTGATAAATACTACAAACTTTGTAGTACAAAATATACTACTACTGGCTTATAAAGAAACTGGAAAGCTATGTACAGTAAAAAGAAGCAATTTTGCATTCAAATAAATGGTTGGTCGCTTTGCAATAGGTACCAATTGTCCATTTTTGAGATCAAAATTTGTTTTTAATATTACATAATCATACTTATTTGAATATCATTCCACATTATTGACATGTGTAAATGCTCATGTGACATTCCCATAAGCCTTTGCAAAGGTCTGGCATGAAATCTAAGCGTACCTACCTTAAGAGGCCATGTTGCCTATCAACTCTTTACCACACGACAAAAATATAGACATGTCCAAATTGACAGTTTCTGCAGATGACAAATCAAATGTGGCTCAAATGATGTAATTTGCTTTTTACCGGGTAGAAAACATTGTGGGAAAAGGAGAAAATGCTGGTTACCAGCATTTTCTCCTTTTCCCACAATGTTTTCAAAAGGCTCCTTCCTCAGGGATGTTAAAACTTGGGATTGTGTGGTAAAGGTTAAGAAAATACCACTGTAAAATCTTTTTCTTAAATTAATAGATTCTTTTATCTTTCTTCTTTTCTGATGGTTCGCCAACTGTCTCCCTACGAAATTCATTGATGAATCATTTTGAAGTTTGGTGAGATTGTAAAAATCTGAATCCCCCCCCCTTAATTCTTAACCACACAGTGCTGAGTTTTAAATGACTGTTTTCCACAATGTTTTCTACCCTTCCAAAAACAAACTGTAACTTTTGATTCACATTTATTTTGTCGTCTGCAAATGAGTTCAATTCGGACAAGTCTAGAATTTTGTCTTTTGGTAAAAGGTTAACAATAATATTGTTGACATTGGTTCGTAGATGACTGATTTATTGAATTGTGTTTAAAATGTGATTTTCAACAATACTGTAATTTTATCTTGCTGGCCAATGCACCTATCCATGCTTTTCTGGAGTTTCTTTTACCGGGACTCGGCACAATATCCTTCCCAAACCACTCACTTCTTTCCCACATAACCATCCTCGAAACAATAATCAGCAGTGAGAGAGGAATGAATCCTGTTGCAATGATTATTATCAAACCTTGGAAAGAAGTTGGCTGAGCCGGGGATTTGAACAAGCAACCCCCTGGTCTCAAGTCCTATAAGCTACTGACTGCACTACTGGGGCTCGGCACACTGCTTTTCAGGACTTACCTATCATGCTCATGATTGTTAGTAATCTCCTTCCACTTCTCTCCACCAGCCAGATCCCGATAAATGTGCATAAACAGTTGACAGTGTTAGGCACACATACAAGCCATATAGCCAGTTCTACTGGAAATCCCGCCAGTTTTAAAATGGAACCACTGTAGTAACTGTTTGAAAGAGAACATGATGCACAGAGATATTCTTTTCATTGTGAAGGTTCATTAGCTTGGCTAGTTTTGTTGTCTTTTTTTCAGAAAACATCGAGATATTGTCATAGCCCTGTCATTGTTGTCTGTGCCATCGTCGCAATGCAAAACTATGACATTTTTTTATATCTCTGTTGTTATTGCACGGTAGGTACAAGTGCTAGTTGCTGGCAAAAAAAATGAATTTAAAACTAGGCTAATTGTTGCCAGGTTGCTCCATCTTTTGTTTAGTTTTTACCTGGTTTTAAAATTTACTTTTCTGCCAGGAACTAACACTTGGACCAACTGTAAGATAATAGATTTTCATCTTCACAAAAATGTCTGTACTTTTAAATGGTATGATTTAAATTTAAAAAATTTTAACACCCACATTGTTTACTTTTGGCCACCACTGGGCCTTTGAAATATATTTTATCTTAACTGCTTAACAGATTAAATAACCAGCCAATAGTTTTGTAAAAACCCAACCATTGTATTTTCAAAATGTTTTCTTTGTAAAAGTCTTACCTTATCAGACACTGTAGATCCAAGATTAGACTGCACATTCTGCGCAGTCTGATCGTGATCTACACCGTTTCAGTACACTCAGACTCGCAACACAATTTAAGTACACTCAGACTCGCAAGCACTTTAGTGCCTACAGTGGAAGTACTCGTAATATCATCTCAGACATTTAGTGTTTTAGGTCCATATTCACCAACCATTCTTAATTTCATTCTAAGTCTAATTCTACATTTAAAAAGTAACACAACTTCTGATTGGCTAAACCATTTTGGTTCAGCCAATCAAAAGTTGTGTTACTTTCGAATTTAGAATATTCTCAAGTATAGGACAAAATGATCTTAAGAATGGTTGGTTAATACAGACCCAGGAGTCAGTTAATTCTAGTTCTATTTACTAAATCTGGAAGACAACAGTATTTCCAATACTAAAAGACTAATTTGTTTTCTTATTTCTAGGACTTACCTTCTGAGACAGAAGGTCTTGCTTATCTGTTGGCTATTCTTAGAATTCACAATTACTGTCGAATTTCTAATGATTGGTGCAATAAGGTCCCAAGGAGCATAATATCAGTACAAATTATTTAACTCTTTACCAAACGACAAAATTTTAGACTAGTCCAAATTAAAAGCATTTGCAGACGACAAAATACATGTGATTGAAAAATTGAAATTTGTTTTGGAAAGGGTACAACACATTATGGGAAAAGGAGACAATGCTGGTTACCACAATGTGTTCAGAAGGCTTCTTTCACAGGGTCGTTAAAAGTCAGCATTGTGTGGTAAAGGGTTAAGTGAAATGCCAGGATAATATACAGTGAGACATTTAACCCTTATCCTGCTAAATAAGTGAAATGAGACTTTCAACCCGATAGTAAAAACCCAACATTTGCTATTTCAAAGGTATTTTGGGGGCAAAAGATATCGCCTTATCGGACAGTGTGGATCCAAGATCAGACTGCACGTTCTGTGCAGTCTGATCTTGATCTACACTGTCCGCAAAAGGTCAGTGGGTCGCGCTTAGCAGCCTAAGGGTTAAAACTGTTCAACATACATAACTGTATTGATTCCACACAGTTGTTGAAAGAGTTGTAAACCACATCCAAGAAACAAAGCTCGTCTGACGGGTTGAGTTTTAACCATCCTTTGAACAATGCCACTTCCGGCTGTAGGAAAAATAAAAAGATTAAAATACATTAAAATGTATTTGTTGCCTTCTTATTTCATGACTGGAATAAGTTTACAGAGTATATGCTGCTTTTTACACAATGGTTATCAAACAACCACAGTTAATCCTTATCCTGCTAAATAACTTAAATCAAACTGTTAACCCTTTCCCAAACAAGCCCTGGTTTTCACGTGTCTGCAGTACAAGTCTTTTGAAAACACTGGGAAAAGGAGAAATTGCTCGTAACGAGCAATTTCTCCTTTTCCCACAGTGTTTTCTACCCTTTTTGAGAACTTTCTGCCATTTTCATAAAATTTAAAATTGTCGTCTGCAAACTCATTCAATTTGGACCAGTCCAAAATTTGTCGTTTGGGAAAGAGTTAAGCGGATGGTAAAAACCAGAATGTTGGTATTTCAGAGTTATGGGGGTTGGGGAAATATCTCCTTAATAGACAGTGTAGATCCAAGATCAGACTGCACATTTGTGCAGTCTGATCTTGATCTACACTGTCCGCAAAAGATCCGTGAGTCACACTTAGCAACTTTGCAACCAAAGGGTTAATCAGGAAGCTGTGGAAGACCCTACAAACTTATTCCAAATATGAAATATAAAGAAGAAAACAAATTGTATGAGCTATGCTCTGGAAAAAGGGGGTTTAATGCATCTGCATAAAGTGTAAACCCATGTCAGCCTGCACGGAATGCGCAGCCGGCTGCCATAGGTTGTCAAAGGACCATCCTATCTCAGGATTCAGTCGGTCGTTAGACTAAATGGGTATTATTGTACCATGGGATTGTGACGACTTGCCTGGTATAATCCATCACGGAGATGCACCAAAGCCCCCTTTTGCAAGAGCATGGCTGAAATATAAACCTTCTCTCTGTAACTTTTTGCTGCTCTCTACTGCCTCTTCTATGTCTCGCATCTCAGCCTCCACATTATCAACCCTGCGGATCTGTTTTAGGGCATTTCTCGCCTCCTCAGTGCGTCCTTTCTCCATCAACCATCGTGGGCTTTCAGGAAGCCCAAAGAACCCAATAAACTGTATAACACTGGGTACCCCAGCAAGACCAAGCATATATCTGTAATAGAAATAGCCATGAACATCAGGTCTTTACTGCATGTTTAACCCTTTTCCACACAATTCTGAGTTTTAAGGACCCACAAGACTAGGCTTTTGAAAACATTGTGGGAAAAGGAGAAAATGCTTGTAATCAGTATTTTCTCCTTTTCCCACAATGTTTTCTACTCTGTCACTCATAAATTCCATCACTTGAGTCACAATGAATCTATTATCTGTTCATGCTTTTAGTTTGGACCCGTCTAAAATCTTGTCGTTTGGTTAAGATTTAATGGACCATTCTGACCGCAGCAATTGTTTTTTTTTTTAACAAACTTTGTTTTGCCCTATATGACCTAATATCTATTTACGTAAATAGGCATATTTTTGCTTGTGACTATTATTACAAAAATGCTCAAAATATTTTGGTTTTTAAAAATTTTCAAAATTCCTTAGATAAAAAAGGTAAGTCGTGCGTGACTCGACCTTAACCCATTGCCAGATCGGACAAAATATCTGACTCTTCCAAACTGAAAGCAGCTGCAGTCGACAAATAAAACGTGTCTCAAATGATAGGAATTGTCGCTTACAGTGTAGAAAACATTTTGGGAAAAAGAGAAAATGCTGATTCTCAGCATTGTCTCCTTTTTCAAGAACGTTTTCAAAAGCCTCCAGATCATTAAATCTCGAGATTGTGTGAAGATGAATTAAATAATCAGTTGACTCGGAACCCCTACGTTCATATCAAGCGGATGCCTTTCGCATAGGTCTATTCAGTCTCTACGTGACGACTTATCTATATTCACAGCATTTGCTGACAACAAGTTAAACTTGGGGTCTACTGATGGAATGTGTATTTGAAAGGGTAGCAAACAGGAAACATTGTGGGAAAAGGGGAAAATGCTGATTATCATTTTCTCCTTTTCCAGAGCGCGTTGTCTGCGCATGTCAACATTCTTCGATGTATTTGAAAAGTGCCACCGAGCGGAAGATAATGTTCAAGAACGTTTTCAAAAGTCTTCTTCCCCCAGGTCGTTGGTACCGATCGAAATTGTTACCAGCATTTCTCCTTTTTCTACCCTTTCAAAAGCAATTTTCACTGTTTCAGTCTGCTTTAATTTGTTGTCTGCTTTCAAATTGGATAAGTCCAAAATTTTGTCGTCAGGTACACAGTTAACTCTTAACCACACAATCACGAGTTTTAACGACCTTGAAGAAAATGCCTTTTGAAAACTTAGAGGGAAAAGGAGAAAATGCTCGTAACCAGCATTTTCTCCTTTTCCCACAACATTTTCTACCCTTCCTAACACGAATTTCAATTGTTGAGTCACGTTTATTGTGGTCTGCAAAATAATGCTTTCAATTTGGTCTAGTCTAAAAGTCAAACCAAACAGCAACATCATGAAGTGCAGACTTACCTCCAACCATTTTCTTTATTCACAGAAAACAGGCCGGCAACCACGCTAGAAATGACGATACCTGGGGAAAAAAGGTGAAAATTTATTTGAATTCTGGGTCCGTATTCACGAACCATTCTTAGTAACGTTCTTAGTCTAATTTTCAAGAATTTTCTGAGTATGAAAGTAGGCCAACGCAATTTCCGATTAGCTAAAATAAATGAGCCATCTTCTGTGAATGGGGATTTGATATAGCCTATGTGCAAAAAAATATCAACCATGTCAGCCTGCGCGGCCCGTGCAGACTGACCTGTGTCGTAATACTTTTACTTTTGGTAACTTTTCTGCATGGCCAAGGACCAGTCTAGCCCACGATTCAGTCGGTTGTAGACAAAATGGATCTTATGGATCCGTAATTGTGTGATGACTGGCTTGGTATAATGCATCACGGAGATGCTTCAAACCCTCTTTAGCCACAGCATAGCACTCAAACGGTTTTGTCAACCAGAAATTGCGTTTAACTGTACATTCATCAATGTAGAATTAAACTAAGCATGCAATTTGAAAGGCCGTTTTATTACTACGGGCCCCAGATATGCCGTTGGTTCATTTGAAACTTAACAATTAACAGTTTAACCTTTAAAGTGCTGAGAATCATTTCCAGCTCATAGAGAAAACCTATGCGATTTCAGGACTTCTCTTGCAGCAAAAATACCGTCAGTATCGGACAAAGAAGATCAAAGATAAAGCTGCACATTCTTTGCACTCTGAACTTGTTCTACACTGTCTGCAAAACTGCATTTTTTAAGGGCACTCTTAGTTGCCGAATGGTTAATACACACTTCATTCTGCCAAATATCTATTCTTTATGTACACATTTACTAGCCTGAAGGCTGATAAGATTCGTCATTATAGTCACGTGACATATATTTTTTTTCAAAGCTTTGTACAGTCGGACTTAAGTTTCTGTGAGATGGGTGCTCTGTATTGACTCGGCTATAAAGGCATCATAAAATACTTTAACCCTTATACTACTAAGCGCGACTCACTGACCTTTTGCGGACAGTGTAGATCAAGAGCAGATTGCACAGAACGTGCAGTTTGATCTTTGATCTACACTGTTCGATAAGGAGATATTTTTTCCCCAAAAAACAACTTTGAAAAAGCAATATTTATTATTATTATTTTTCTAAATCGACATGGAAGTTTCATTTTAGTAATTTAGCAGGATAAGGGTTAAATAACAGGCAACTAATAATATAAAGATTGATGTACAAACCGATAGTAATAAACAGTTGATTGATGGTGACGAGACGCCCTCGGATGTCGGCAGGAGCTGCTTCTGCTACATACACAGGTATAGACATGGACGCAAACCCTGGAAATAAATGAGCCATGCTCTGTGAAAAGGGGGCTTTATGCATCTGCGAAAAGTATCGACCCGGGTCAGCCTGCGCAGTCCGCGCAGGCTGACCTGGGCCGAAACTTTTCGCTATCAGTCAATTTTATGTACGTCCACGGATCAGGCTACCCTCATGGTTAAGTCGATTGTTACAAAAAGTGGCTTTTATGGATCCATAATTATGTGACGGCTTGATTGGTATCATGCATCACGGAGGTGCATTAAGCCCCATTTGCCAGAGCATGGCGCAATTATGACAGCCTTTATAGTTTAGCCATGCCCTGGCAAAAGGGGGTTTAATTTATCTCTGTGATGCATGAAACCAAGTAAGACATCATGTCTACATATAGGCCTAATCATGGATTGGTAAAATCCATTTTGTCAAATAAGCGACTGAATCATGAAGTAGAACCGTCCTTTGACATGCAGAAAATTTACAAAAAGCAAAAGGTCGTGACGCATGTCCGCCAGCACTGACTGCGCAGCCTGAAACGAGTCGATACTTTTTTGCAGATGCATTAAACCCCCTTTTCACAGAGCATTTTTAAGTTATTCATGATAATCTTGAACACGGGGAAAACAATGGCATGGTGGAAAGCAAGGTCCGTATACACCAACCACTCTCAACTGTTTACCGCACAATGCCGCCTTTTAACAACCCTGGGAAAGAAGCCTTTTGAAAACATTGTAGGAAAAGGAGAAAATGCTGGTAACCAGCATTTTCTCCTTTTCCCACAATGTTTTCTACCCTATCAAAGAAAAATTGCACCAATTTAGCCAGATTGAAATTGTCGCCTGCAAATGCTTTCAATTTAGATAAGGCTAAAATTTTGTCGTCTGGTAAAGTGTTAATTGCATTCTTAGTCTTATCCTATTTTGAGAAAGTAATGCAATTTCTTATTGGCTAAACTATTTGGTTTAGCAATTTTTTTCCCAATCAGAAATTGCGCTGCTTTGAAGCTTAGAAAATACTTGACAATTAGACCAAGAATGTTATAAAGAACGGTCAGTGAATACTCATGAAAATTGGTCAGAATGTTTGCCTTGATGATATCTCTACTGAGGTTGAAACGTTGCAACGTCGGGTCAAAAAAAGTTCACTAGGACAAATCTTAGAAAAAAAAAAACCTTGTGTGGACTAGAGGCCACATTTTTAGTCTGAACTTATGAAACTTGGTCAGAATGTATGTCTTGATAAAATCATGGACCAGTTCGAAATTTGGTCAGGCTAGATCAAAAAGTAGGTCACTGGGACACATCTTAGAAAAACTATGTGTGCATTCTAGAGGCAAGATTTCCAGTCGGATTCTAATGAAAGTTGGGCGGGATCTTTGTCTTGATGATATCTCGGACGAGTACGAAATTGGATCACGTCGGACCAACGATCTTTCGTTTCAAGTACAAATATTTTTCAGTTTAAATGCTAAACATAAGAATAGACTAAGTTTTATTCATCTTTTATTCGAGATGTTTACGTTTGTCCCACAGTAGACACAAACTGTCTGACAAACACGATAAATTCCGTTAGGTTTTTTTTTTAGATTTACATGTTATAAACGACCTCTAAAAGCGCTTTAAAATAGATCATGTAAAGTTTAATAGTTTGTCCTTGGTCATGTGTGTCACTAAAAGTAATTGCGTTTTGCAGCAATACAGACTGAACCGACGAAACAGAAAGTCAGTAGAGCGGCTATAGCTTCTCCCGGAAAATTCATGATAATCTTTAGTCGGTACGGAGCATAAAAATATCCAAGTATGAAACGAAGCATCGTAAACAACTCACTTTTGAGACTATGTTACCTCTGATCAAAAAGTAGGTCACTACCTCGTGTGAACTCTAGAAGCCACATTTTCAAAATTGGTTAGAATGTTTTTCTAGATAATATCTCTAACAAGCTTAAAACTGGGTCACCTCGATTAAAAATAGGTCACTGTAACAAATCTTAAAAAAAACCTTGTGTGCACCTTAAAGTCCACATTCTAAGTCTAATATTCATGAAAACTGGTCAGAATGTTTGTCTTGATAATATCTCAGAAAACTTTAAAACTGGGTCACATAGGGTAAAAAAAAAACTTGTATGGACTCTAGAGCTTACACTTTCAGCCTGATACTCATGACAATCGGCGTTTGTATTGATGATAACTCAGATAAGACTGACATTGCATCTCGTAGGGTTAAAAGTTTGGTCACTGAGACAAATCTTCAAAAAAAAAAAACTTTTTATGCATTCTAGAGACCACATTTATTGTTCATTCCTCCTAAAAAATGGTCAGAATGTTTTTCTTGATGACATCATCGCATCTTAGAAAACTTTGAAATAGGGTCACATCGGGTCAAAAAGTAAGTCACTGAGACAAATCTTTAAACAACAACAAAAAAAAAAAAACTTGTGTGCTCTCCAGAGACCTCATTTTCGGACCAGTTCTAATGAAAATCGGTCAGAATGATTGTCTTGATGAAATCTCGGACATGTTTGGAATTAGGTCATATTTTAGGTCACTGATTCAAAAAGTAGTCCAACAGAACAAATCTTAGAAAAGCCTTGAGTGCACTTTTTAAGCCACATTTTCAGTACTCTTGAAAATTGGCCAGAATGTTTGTATTGATAATATCTCGGACAAGTATGAAACTGGATCACATCGGTTTTGGAGGTCACTAGGACATTCCTTTGAAAAAAAAAAAAAAAAAAAATATGTGCGCATTCTGGAGGCCACATCTTCACTTTGATACCAATGAAAATTAGTCAGAATGTTTGTCTGAATGATATCTTCGCTGAGACTGAAAGTAGGTCATGTGGGATCAAAACTAGGTCACTAGGACAAGTAGGGGAAAGACCTTGTGTGCACTGTGGAGGCCACATTTTTAGTCAAATTCTAATGGTCAGAATGTTTGTCTTGATAAAATCCCGGACAAGTTTGAAAGAGGGTCACTTTAAGTCAAAAAGGAGGTCACTAGGAGAAATAATAGAAAAAGCCTTGTGCACACTCTAGAGGCCATATTTTCTTTTGGATACTCATGGACTTTGGTAAGAATGTTTGTCTTTCTTGATGAAATATAGGAGGAGTGTGAAAATTGTCACATCGGATCAAAAAAGGTCACATTAAAATTTTAGAAAAACCTTGTGTGCACTCTAGAGGTCATATTTCCAGTCAAATTCTCATAAAAGCTAGTGATGCACTCATGTCAAGTAATCTTACACATACAAATAAACTGAGCCGAGAAAAGAATTAATTCCAGTTATGGACACTGGATATATTTCATATGTTTTACATCATCACAACCAGGATTTCTTCAGCTTTATCACTCCTAGATGACTTTACTCAGGCGAGCGCTTTAGGGCCAATGGCCCTCTTGTTTATGACAAATCCGAATAATACCATTCCTCCAAGCAACTGACAATGTATTGGCAGTTCTGAAAGCTCGTACTTATAATAAGAACTGCTGCGCGCTGATACACCTTTTTGTCAAGATATTTATAGTCTATATTTTCGACTGATTGCATTTTCAGTATTGGTTTTGCGTACACTTTATTTTGGCAAGCTACACCCCTGCATGAGAATAAATTTCATGCTCTAAAGTAGCGAAATGCATTTTATTTAGTTTAGTTTATTGAGTATTTAGGCCACTGGCCTAGCGTACAATTATACTTTTCATATAATACAATTCCCACCAATAAAATGAAACCAAAAGACAACCATTGTTCACAAAACCTTTGAAATAACATGAAGAAAAATACTTGTTGGTCAAAGACCTGTATGCGAGGAATAATTTCTAGATAGTATGCTACATTCTACCTCCCACACAGTTCTTTAAATGGTGAAATGCGGCCCACCGATCTAAAACCATTATTATTAAAATGTAATAACAGAAAAAAAATCTCCTTCATAATAAAGAAAGGACCTGAAATTTGCCCTCCATGTTAAAAAAGACTCCATAATGACATAAAGCAACACTGTAGGAAAGGAGAAAATGCCGACACCAGCATATTCTCCTCCTTCCCCCCCCCCCCCCCCACTGCTTCTTTCGATAATAAAATGGTAGTGGAACAATCCTATCTGAATGCATGCTCTGGCAAAAGGGGGCTTAATGCATTTGCAAAAAGTATCGACCCAGGTCAGCCTGCGCACTCCGCGCAGGCTGACCTGGGCCGATACTTTTTGCTATTGGTCAATTTCTTGTATGTCAAAGGACCACTCTACCTAATGATTGAGTCGGTTGGTGAAAAGAATGGCTATTTTGCATTCATAATTATATGACGGCATGATTGGTATCATGCATCCGGAGATGCATTAAGCCCCCTTTTGCCAGAGCATGGCTGATATGTAAAGTGAACCTTTCATACGAAAATGTACATCTACTTCGAACTTATCTCTATTTTTTCTGATTAATTGATTGATTGTGTTTAACGCCGTTTCAACATTTTTTCAGTTATATCGCGGCGGCCAGTGCACCTATCCATGCTTTCCTGGAGTTTCTTTTACCAGTACTCCGCACAATGTTCTTTCCAAGCCACTGGCTGCTTTCCCACATAACCATCGTCGAAACAATGGTCAGCGGTGGGAGAGGAAGGAATCCTGTCGCAATTACTTTTATCAATCCTCGGAAAGAAACTGGCCAAGCCTATTTTTTTTCTGATATTACGCATTAGCGAATTGTGACTTATGGGCGTTTCGCTCTTGCATAACCCAAACCAGGAAAAGTCCAGTCAGCCCAAAACTAGTGACGTAAAACCTGCAAGGGGGGAGTCATTTAGCTGTAGGAACATGAGAATTGCACACGTGAGTTTTGTCTTAGGTCGAACTTTGATCTATCGATACTAGGTGCGATCCGTCCTCACAGCGTGAGATGTTTGGAAGCACAGGAAGGTGGGAACACTTCAGCTCACTTCCTACATTTAGTCTTTGAGATAAGATGAGGATTCGTCAAAAATATAATTATGGTCACGCGTGATAAAAAATACAAAAAAAACCACCTATAGACTTTTTCAGCACTATATACATACACACTGCGCAGTCTGCGCAGGCTGACATGAGTCGATATATTTTGCAGATACATTAAACCCCCTTTTCTCAGAGCATAGTTCAAATACTTTTAACTGTTTGACACATGAGAAACTGTTTTTGACTCGCTAATATATCGCTCAAATGACAGAATATGACATAAAAGGGGGCAGACAACACCGAAGAAAATGTTGCTTATCATTTTTTTTTCCTTGTCCCACAATGATTTCAAACAACTTCTTAAACAGGGCTGTAAAACATGGATTCATTTGGTAAAGGGTTCGTCAGTGATAATATTACTTAAAGTTTACTATTTACATTACTGAATGCTTGACCCTTTCCAAAAACTCAATAGAGAACGACTCTGAGAAAGAAAGCTTTTCAAAAACATTGTGGAAAAAGGAGAAAATGCTGGTCCCTAGCATTTTGTCCTTTTCCCACAATGTTTTCTATTCTATCAAAGGCAAGTCTCTGATCTGAGTTAAAATTCGTCTGTCGTCTGCCAGTCCTCCCAATTTGGACGCTTGGAAAATTTTATCGATTTGTAAAGGGTATGATGTCGGAATGAATTCGGTTATCAGTACTTGACAAATTGAGACGATTACAGAGGATGATGTCATTTTTTTTTTCCCCAAAAATATATGAGCCATGCTCTGTGAAACGGGGGTTTAATGCATCTCCGTGATACATATCACAAAGCAAGTCATCATACAGTTGTGAATCTATAAAATCCATTTTGTGTAACAAATGGCGGAATCACAAGGTAGAGTGGCAGACATTTGACCTCTAGCAAAAAGTTTCGACCTATGTCAGCCTGCGCGGAGTGCGCAGGCTGACATGGATCGATACTTTTTGCAGATGCATTAAGTCCCTTTTTCACAGGGCATGGCTCAGAAAATGATTGACTGATTGATTGATTGATTGATTGATTGATTGACTGAGTGGTGTATTATGCCGCTTACAACATTTAGCACGGCAACAGCCCACATAATTCATGTATGTTCTAGTTTTTGTTTGTATTGAAATTGAACGCCGTTTTAACAGCTTAGGTCATGTCACAGTGGCATGTGTTTCATGCCTTTCTCACACCAGCAGTGCGTTCAGTTAAGGCAAACGTACGCTCACGTTTGCAACCGTTCCGTACCGGTAGTAAATGAACATCTTCGTCGCGCCAACCGGTTGCAACCAATCGCGAACGGTTTTTCAAGGTGGTGCGCGAAGCGAACAAAGATGGCTGACAAGTGATAACTATTTTATATCGGCTTGTAAACAGAAAACTTAAGTATTTCTGGCTGTTTGTAGAATTTTCTGTACATGCGCGAGTTGTAATCGATCATATAATTTTGTAATTTTTATCCATTTTAGTCATTATGATATTAAAAATGGCCAATTAAGACCGATTTAAATGAAAAGCCAGTTATCCGGACGGAACTAGTATGAGGATAATTTCGTATTAATTTTTTGAAACCCCTTATCACACAATCCTTACTTTTAACAACGCCGAGAAAGAAGCTTTTTGAAAACATCGTGGGAAAATGAGAAAATGCTGGTAACCGGCATTTTCTCTGTTTTGCACAATATTTTCTACCCTTCCCAAAACAAATTCACTTTTTGGGTCACATCCATTTTGTAGTCTGCCAATGCTTTCAATGTGGACTTGTATAAACTTTTGTTGTTTGGTTAAAATAATTAATGCAGTCACTCACCCCCACGGACAAAAAAAAAAATGGATAACTTCTTGAATTGGTTAACACTTGATCCAATCCCCTTGAATAAATCTCTTGTATAAATATTCTTTTTTCCCCGAAACAGAACGGCAAGGAACTCGAATTTTCTGGACACACAGAACCACTCTTCCCCATCTGATTTAAAATCTCACTATTTTGCCAATTATTGAAAAGAATTTCGATCAGGAAAATTAAAAATGGTTGTTGGTGTCCCTTAACCCTTTACCAAACAATACCGAGTTTTAACGACACAAAGTAAAAGAGGAAATTTGAAAACACTGTGGTAAAAGGACAAAAAGCTGGTAATCAGCATTTTCTCCTTTTTCCCACAACGTTTTCTTTCCTTTAAAAGACGAATTCCACCCGTTTTACCATTTTGCAATAATTCCCCCGCAATGCTTAACTTAAATATTTTGGACGAGTCTAAATTCCGTTGTCTGATGCAGGGTTAAAATAATATATGATATATATTAACCCTTTACTGCACAAATACAGTGTTTTACGTCTAGCAGTTTACAGCTCTAGAAATCAATGAGAAAACGAATTTTTGTTTGCAACAAATAACCACTCCTTTTTTAAGACTGTTTTTTTTTTTAATGTATATCATATGAGTGATTTACTTATTTCATTAACTATGATTTTCTATTGTATTAATCACTTTTTGTACTTCCAAAACCCGCATATTCAGTGATACAAGCGATTTAATCCATAACCAAACAACCAATGATTTTTACGATCCTGACAAGCAAAGCTTTTGAAACCACTGAAAACGGTACTGGTACAGAAGAAATAAGATAATGCTGGTAATTAGCATTTTCCTCGTCTCTCACGATGTTTTCTTTCCTTTCAAGTTCATCCATCATTTTGTGTCTCACTCTTTATCCAACAACAAAGTTTTAGACTTGTCCCAATGGGAAGCAATGTCACACATTTCAAATATGACTCAAATATTCGAGAGAAATAAAATACTGTGTGTTTTATCAACCAGCATTAAGGAGAAGTTTCTAGTCTGGTAAAGAGTCAATGTGACCCAACTTTTACTGCACAAGTTTCAGTTTCATCATTGCAAAAAGAAATCTGACTTCATAAAACAAAATATTGCAACAGGGACATGAAGGGTTAACTGATATAAGTACGGCCGAAGGGATTTCCTGTTTGGAAGAAGCTTGTAAATTTATGCCCCTGTCAAACTGACAATCACACTTTTATCTCCTATATCCCTCATAACCGAAATTGACGTAACCTATGTCGGCAAACATGACAGAAACGACTGCATACTCGTCTTTTACTTAGCTACACAGTATCCTCTAATTCAACAAAAGCGATAATATGACCGAGCAATAAACTCCGTGTCGCGTTACTCGAGCAAAAGAATTCTGCTATTTGAAAAAAAAAATTAAAGTAAAACGAAAGATGCATTCCAAAATAAACTTTGACAGGATGACCCACGTCTATTAACTATTTACCAAACGACAATATTTTGGTCTCTTATCTAATTGAAAGCATTTGTAGGCGACAAAATAAAGGTACCTCAAGTGATGATAGAATAGAAAACATTGTGGAAAAGAGAAATGCTGGTTACCAGCATTTTCTCCTTTACCTACGATGTTTTCAAAAGCGTTCTTCTTCGAGGTCGTTAAAAGTCGGCATTGTGTGGTAAAGGGTTGATTAACGCAAAGGCCGCATATCGCGACTCAATGCTCTTCTACAGACAGTGCAGACCACGATCAGATTTTTTAGACCATACAAGGTAATTTTAAATCTACACTGTGGGCTTTCCCTGCAAGATACGGCTTCGAAATCACTAAACTGTATTTGGCTGGAGATATTATTGAAATTTATCTAGCAGTTAAACCCTTTACCACACAGTCCCGAATTTCACGGCATTGACGGAGAAAGCTTTTGAAAACATTTTGGAAAAAGGAGAAAATGCTTGTAGCAAGCATTTTCTTCTTTCCCCAAAATGTTTTCTCCCCTTCCAAAGACAATTATCACCGTTCTTACCATTTTTTATTTGTCAGCTGCAAATACTTTGGATTCGGACAAATCCAAGAGTTTGTTGTTTGGTGTTAAGTAAACTTAAAGTTTTATATATTGTTTTTTCTGATTTCCGCTCACTGATTCCGTTTATATACATGTGTATATTTATATATGATCGTAGCTTGGGTTCCAGCCCGATCATTTTTTCTTTTTATATTTCGGACGAAACTCTGTCAAAAATGAGGACCAGGGGACATTCGAGGGGCTCCCGTGATTGATAACGTAGCGTTCGAATATATAAAACAAAAACAAACGATATAGCCGGAACCCAGGCTAATGCGATCCCTGATTGACCTTATTAATGATAATGATGGTAAGTGATCTTGTTTACAAGATTACATGACGATCAAGAATAGCGGAAAGGTCGTTTGATCTATTTCTGCTTTAACTCTTTATTAGACGACAAAAGGTCGACTCGTCCAAATGTATTGCGAGCATTTTCATACGACGAATCAAATTGGGATCAAATAATGCTTTATGCCCATGTTAAGATAGAAAATGTGGTGGGAAAAGGAACAACAAAACAGAGAAAATGTTGGTCACCAGCGTTTTGTCTTCATTCCACCATATTTTAAAAAGCCTTTTTTCTTGGGATCCGTTAAAATTTGTGTGGTTAAGGGTTAATCTTATAGTGTGAGAAATTATGGCATTGGCTTTGATCACAACGGCCTTCTTGATCTCGGCATTGGTCGTACAAGTCTACATATTCCTAATTTCTTTGACGGGAAAATAGAATCTGGTAAATTCTAAATCTAGAGATCTAGATCTACAAATAACTAATTTAAAAAAAAAAAAGATTATCTATGGATAATAAACTTTGCGTAAATTAACTTGTCGAGTGAATTATCATCAGTATTTGCTGATTTGATTTAAGAAAGCAGTCGTCAGTCGCCTTTCTCAAGTAAATAGCAAAACCGCATGCCGTTAGCAACCAACTGTAACCATGTAAACATATCTATGGCAAACGTTAGCGGTCAACGCGTTCAGTTAAGTGTTTACTGCGCGAACAGTTTGCGGCGACCGTTCGCCTTTAACTGAATGCAGGGCAGTACTAATACAACTTTCTTCTGGGTTCTGGTTTTTACTGCTAGGCCGTTAAACCGATCGTATCTCTGACCCCGGTCTAAAACCACACCCCGTTTCTGGCTCCAGACTTTGGACCACGGTATTTGAAAACAGTCATAAGTTCTAAGCTATGTAGCTGCGCTTCTGTTAAGCCGGCAGATCCTGTTGGAACCCGAACTATATACACCTAGGGCATGTAAAATCAAAGTGCTGAAAGCACTAATAGAAGGTGATGGTAGAAATTTGCTAGCAAATAGATTTTAACAGTGGGTTATTTTATACAAAAAAAAACCATCAATTCATCTGACTGTTGACAACATTTTTTTCGAAGAATGATAGAATTATTCCAGTGTGACGGATGACAAAGATAAAAATTACAAGACTGACCCCAGATTTCGCCTTACCAGATAATTAAACCTAATGGACATGTATTTTTGTATGAAATTAATGCATGAAAGTAAAATACGAGAATATATTTCATGAAATGAAAAAAAAGTTAAGTAAAATAGAGTTTCGAATACCTCACAGGACGAAGCGTTGGAATTTTTTTTTTTTTTTTAAGCTGGAGAGACAGAGATAGAAAAGAAGAAAAAGACCACACAGAGAGAGAGCGAGAGCGCGAGTGATAGGGACAGCGACAGACAGGTTTTATTATCCCAAATGAGATCATCTCAACTGACCCCTGTAAATCAATTAGGTCTAAAAATTGATTTAAAGCTTAAAGGTTATACAATATCACTATTCATATTCGACAAATATCCTAGGACAGAAAAAAACAATGTACCGATTGACGTTACCTGTAAGATAAAAACAAAAGTTTATTTTCAAGCTGACAAGTATGTAAAATCGTGGAAGCTGACTGGTCGGTTCATCATACAAGCCTGGTTTGAGGCTTCTGATAATCAAAAACGTGGAACGTAGATTATTAAACAGTAGTATTCCATAGTAACAAAAGAATGTGTACATAATACATGTAAATCTCTTCAGGCATTTCTTGATATTGACATTTTTGTCTGTCTGTCTGTCTGTCTGTCTGTCTGTCTATCTGTCTGTCTGTATTTTCGTTCGCTTATCTGTGTTCTAATCAATACTTAAATCTCTTTGAACGACCCTGAGAAAGAAAGCTTTCGAAAACATTTTGGGAAAAAGGAGAAAATGCTGGTAACTAGCATTTTCTCCTTTTTCAACAATGTTTTCTAGATCTACCCTTCCAAGTATATGTTTAAATTTTTGCATCACATGGTTTTGGTCGTCTGCAAATGCTTTCAATTTGGACTAGTCCAAAACTGTTGTTTGGTACAGAGTAATTATTTTACCTGGCGACATAATTTTAAACTTGTTCAAATTGAAAGCATTTGTCGACGACTTTTCAATTACAGTTCTAATGATGTGATTTGTTTGTAAAAGGGTAGAAAACATCGTAGGAAAAGGAGAAAATGCTGGCTACCAGCACATTCACCTTCACCCACAATGTTCTCAAAATGGCTTCTTAAGGGTTCTTAACTCTTTACCAAACGAAAAAAAAAAAAAAAACTAGTCCAAATTAAAAGCATTTTTAGACGACAATTTAAATGTGACTTAAATGATAGAACTTGTCTGTAATAGGGTGGAAAACATTGTGGGAAAAAGGTTACCGGCATTTTCTCCTTTTCCCACAAAGTTTTCAAAAGGCCTCTTTCTCAGGGTCGTGAAAACCTGAGACTGTTTGATAAAGGATTAAAGGAAGCTTTTGAGATTTCTATAATTTCACAAAACTTCAAAAATGATCTGTCACTGAATTAGGTAGGGCGATAGCTGGCAAATTACCAGTGGAGATAAAAAAAAAAAGAAGTAAGGGGAAAAAACCTCAGTGGTATTTCCTAAATAGGCTACGTAGCCTCCTAAGGTATTATCAGATCTGGCGCCAGAGTAAACTGGTAGCCTGTTATCGATCTTCGTATCAACGTCTATCGGACGGTTACGGGGGATACAACGGGTACCAGTTTAGCACCAGAGTTTCGCAAAGAATTGTGGGAACGTCATATGGTCAATAACACGCGTCGATTAGGAGTATTTTTAAATCAGTATGACGACGTCATATCTGCTGCAATAAAATAAAGACCGAGTTATCGATTGCGAAAACTACACATTTTATTCATTTAAACGCCCAAAAATTGCTCCCTTTTAGTGGATTTGTATAGCAAATCCGCTTACTGTGATCGGTCTGACCGGAAGCTACTCATTCTACATCAGTTTTAACTAGTACACCCAACGTCGCTTTTGTACTACCATGTTTATAGTCCCACTCGTCACAACTCGGATTTGATCACCGGATCAGCCGAGTATGCCGAATGATACAGTCCTACACGTGTCTACAGAAAACCGCGCCATATTGATGGATAACTATTACTCGAAAAAATTGACATGAAATAAATGAACTCTATTACTATATATTACAAGCTTGAATTACTGTCCAAACTTGGCTTTGACTGTTGTCTGAATACTGAAGCATGAACGAAATTATATTTATTGTGTCTTTAAAGATTACTTCCAATGCATGAAATAAACATGATTTTGTTGGTTTAAATTGGTTATACGTGGCGGATGATATTGATCTAAGATGCGCTTTCTGTGCAGTCTTATCTTGATCCATGTCATCCACAAAAACTTTTGATTTACGGAATAAAAACGAAATAGGCACCTTTAAAACGGGGGACTGTTTCGTAGCGGGTCACTAGACACGATCAGCAGGTCGGCTCAATGAACTCTGAGTCAAAGCAGACATATTTTTTCAATGTATAAGGCGCTAGTTGTCTTCACTTTATCTGTCTCACCACTGTATGTACATGTATGTATTCGTCAACATAGAGACAACAGTGGGACGATTTCACCCTGCGTATGATAACCGTATTTTTAGCTGTAATTCAGACGTTAGCAATGGGAACCATTCCTGTAAGTTAGTTTATCTCCCTTGCCAGATGAATCCTAAAGAAGACCAAAATAACAGATTGGTCTTTTTACCTGCATTTCTTTGTTTTTATCCTTGATTCCCTTTGTGATGTTCCGATAAATATTATTTGATTTATCCACATGTAATTTCTCAATCATCAGAGAAATGTGTTTATATCGATTTATAAAACAATCTAACCAGATTTAGTTGAGCTATTATCTTAAGAACATATCTGTGTAGTGCAAGAAAGTGAAGGATAAAAACCAAGAAATGTCCTTATTTAAACTGGCAGCCTGTTATTGATCTTCGTATCAATCGGACGGCTACGGGAGATACAATGGGTACCAGTTTATGTCCTTATTGGGACCAATGTTGTACTGGAGAGGAATCAAGGTAAATAACTGAAGAATGCCCCCCCCCCCCCTTGTTACAAAACTGACACATGGAATTTGTTGTTTTCAGCAACCCCCAACCCCCGGGGTTATGTTAATCCTTTGGCTGCCTAGTCCGACTTAATGACCTTTTATGGACTTTGCAGATCAAGATCAGACTGCGCAAAACATGCAGTATAATCTTGGATCTACACTGCCCGATAAGGAGATGTTCTCCTCCCCCCCCCCTCCAAAAAAAAAACCTTTAAAATAGCAAAATTTGGGCTTTTACTACCGGCTTGAAAGTTTAATTTCACTCATTTAGCAGCTTAACCCTTTACCACACAATCCCGACTTTTAACGACCCTGTAGAAAAAGCCTTTTGAAAACATTGTGGGAAAAGAAGAAAATGCTGGTAACCAGCATTTTCTCCTTTTCCCACAATGTTTTCTACCCGTGCCATAACAAATTTCAATGTTTAAGTCGCATTTAGTTTGTCGTCTGCAAATGCTTTCAATTTGGATTAGTCTAAAATTTTGTCGTTTGGTAAAGAGTTAAGGGTTAATTGGCGACTGGCTGAAAAGCCGTATCATCAGCAGCTAGTATATGGTTATATTACTAAGCATGATAAAAAATGTCCGATTCAAATTCCTTGAATCAAAGAAACAGTGAAAAAAAAAAATGTTAGCATAAATCAAAGGTTATTTTTTTCTAAAATGGTGACCATCATTTCGACCCATTTAAAGGCACAGTCGCAGCCAAAGGTAAACAATGTGAGTGTTAAAATGCAGTCAAGTTTAACTCTTCACCAAACGACAAAATTTTAGACTGGTCCATATTCAAAGCATTTGCAGACGACGAAATAAATGTGACTCAAAAACTGAATTTGTGTTGGGAAGGGTAGAAAACATTGTGGCAAAAGGAGAAAATGCTGGTTACCAGCATTTTCTCCTTTTCCCACAATGTTTTCAAAAGGCTTCTTTTTCAGGGTCGTAAAAAGTCCGGGTTGTGTGGTAAAGGGTTAAATACATATATTAAAATATGGAAAGTACTGTGAAGATGACAACCTGTTATTGTACGGTCGGTCCAAGTGTTAGTCGCTGGAAGGACAATAAAAGTTAAAACCAAAATTTTAAACAAAAGAAAGAGCGACATGGCAACTTTTTACCGATTTTTTTTACGATCAGTCCAAGTGTAGTCGCTATCCGCTGAGAAAAATGGAATTTAAAACCTAGGGAAACGTGAACAAAAGTTAGAGCAACCTGGTCACTTTTACTCAGTCTTAAAATTTATTGTTTTGTTTTTCTTTAATAAATTGTCGTCTACAAATGCTTTCAAATTGGACAAGTCCAACTTTTTTGTCGTCTGGTAAAAATATAAAGCTTTTTTGCCTAGGACATCTTACAGAAGTTAACAAATCTAGTTTTTCTTGTTTGTAATTATGGATTGTATAATATAATCTATGTGGATCATGACAACAGAATGTGTGCCATGCTCTGGCAAAGGGGGTTTAATGCATTTCTGTTATACATCATATCAAGCTAGTCGTCATATAATTATGGATCCATAAAATCCATTTTGTCTAACAACCGTCCGAATCATGAGGTAAACTGTCCTTTAACATGCAGAAAATTGACCAATAACACAAAGTTTCGTCTCAGGTCAGCCTTCGCGGACTGCGCAGGCTGACCTTTGTCGTAACTTTTTGCAGTTGCATTAAAACCCCCTGCACAACTTCTATCTTTAAATCAGGACACCTCACAGAATAGTGCTCTTAGAAATACACCAAATATATTTATGTTTTATCTGACGTCATTCATTGGCCAGTTCTCAGCTGAGTTTCCACCAATTAAATATGCACCCAGTTACTTCGACCCGCTTGATCCCACGCAGTACGGACATAGCTCGGTACAGTTGGGCGCAAATGCCTAGCCACCAAGTTATTTTTGATCTGACGGGGATTCATTGGTCAGTTCTTCGCTGAGTTTCGTCCAATCAAAAAAGCACCCAGATACTTTAACCCCTTTAATCCCCGCAATATATACATAGCTTTGTACAGTTGGGCGCAAATGCCCAGCTACCAAGTTATTTGCGCAGATAACACTCTCACAGACCTTTAACCCTTTCCAAACGACACATTTTAAACCTCTAAATCGGGGAAAAAATTGCAGCCGACAAAAGTCAGATTTGGCTTAATTTCTCTAAAAACGGTAGAAAGCACTGTGGGAAAAGGATAAAATGCTGGTTACCAGCATTTTCTCCTTTTCCCGCAACTGTTTTCAAAAGCTTTGTCCTACAGGGACGTTTAAACTCGGAATTGTTTAGTTCAGAGTTGAAATTTACCTACGATATCAGTTTTATTTTAGGTCACATGCAAATCCAAGACAAAACAATCTTTTTATCATTTCCATACGAGTACTTCAGTGATTGCAAATTATAGTGTTCTAATGTATATTTTTCTTATATAGAGATCTTGCCTTAAAGACCTATCAGCTGGCAAAATATAATGTATACAATTCAGGGTTCAAAGTGCAGACAAATTTATTTCATACCATCTAAAAGTACGGATGTTATTATATGAACTACAGTGCAATCTGTCAAAGTTTCAGTCGGTGGAAGGAAAAAAAAATGTAAAACTGGAACAGACGTTGCCAATTTTTATTCTAGTTTTACAATACAATTTTCCCTCAGCGACTGGAACTTTGACAAGCCGTTGAAAGATATAGTCAGAATATTCCTACTTTTGTATGGTATGAATTAAATTTATCTGCATTTTGACGCCCGAATTATTTACATCTGTCCCTTTGATATTATCTGAGCAAATATTGAAACCTTGTCTACCTACAGATAACTGTTTGTTGATATTCATACGGAAATTATGGAGGGGTGGTCATGCGAAACAGAAATGTTTGCCATTTTCACTGTTTGGTATTCAACACCTCAAAAACTGTTTCAACATTATTAGTTATACTGCAGAGAGCAGTATACCAATCCATGCGTTCCTGGATGTTGTTTTACCAATAGCTTAGTTTAACCCTTTACCGCACAATGCCGCCTTTTGACGCCCCTGAGAAAGAAGCCTTTTGAAAACATTGTGGGAAAAGGAGAAAATGCTGGTAACCAGCATTTTCTCCTTTTCCCACAATGTTTTCTACCCTATCAAAGAAAAATTGCACCATTTGAACCACATTGAAATTGTTGTCTGCAAATGCTTTCAATTTGGACAAGGCTAAAATTTTGTCGTCTGGTAAAGGGTTAAAGATAGGCCTACTTTTATAAAAAATTATGCAGTACATAAAAATGGGGATGGACCAGCAATTCTCCCTAGAGTCTATCAGTGCCTAGATAGCATAATTTAAACTACACAGTTCTTTTACAGTTACTTCATACAACACTCTATCCAAGCAACTGGCTGCTTTCCTACATAAACATCGTCATGAAATGTTCAGCGGCGAGAGAAGAACGAATTCCATAATGCTAACTACCGTCAGTCCTCGAAAAACAGAGTTTGGCCAGGGTGTGCGGACTGCGCAAGCTTACCTGGGTCTTTTCGCAGATGCATTAAGCCCCCCTTTTTACAGAGTATGGTTCAAATATTTGTGGGTGTGAAAGACGAAATGATAAAGGTATTTGAGAACACGACGGCGAATCCACCAGTCGGACGAAAACATATTTTTGTGGTTGTTACGGGCGAATGAATAAGAGTCTGGTTGCACAGAAATACAGCTTACACGCCAAGAAGTATCCAGCCGACGCTGCCTACCAGTGGAAATTTTGTAATAATCTAGCATTGCATGGCACAAGATGACGACATGGACCTGGTGACCATGCACGGTACTTTTACAGGTGGTCATTACATTCATTACATGCTTGAGCCAGTGTTTGGGCCTCGCTTTGAGAATTACCCGCTTGTTAAAAGACCTTGGCATATTCGTGAACGACAACACTAGATCCCTTCGTTTTAGGGCATTGGTGGCCCATCTCAAACATTAATCTTGTGGGACATTGAACAAGCTAGTCGGAAGCCTTGATTTGAATCTGCTGGAAAATATCTGGGACATTTGGGAGTGTGCCGCAAAAAAAAAATGGACCTTCCTGCACAGAATCAAATAAAACTGGAGGCAGTTCTCAATTGAGTGTGGCAATAGCCGAACATGAACTGAACGCTACGTTTGACGAGGGAAATGGTATGTTTGGATGGCACCCGATTATCTCGAGAGTCCACCTACTTTTGTGCAATACCGATAAAAATTGATTTCAAATGACTATTTTTATTTTTACCAAGAAATTACAACAAAAATTTGCATATGCAATCTGAAAATGATACCTCTTGAACATGTAGCAATTAAGTTATGGTAGGTTTCTGCTTTGCAGTGTCGTTTTTGCATAGTTTACGTATCAATTTTTCACTGATAGGCGTGTATGTTCTGTGAAAATAGGGTGTAATGCATCTGACAATAAAAGCATCTAGATACAGGTAAGTCTGTGCGGGCCGAAACCTTTTGCTATTGGTCAATTTTGTGCAAGTCAAAGGACCATGGTACCTCAGGATTCTGTCGGTTGTTAGACAATTGGGATTTTATGGTTCCATAATTATATGGTGACTTGCTTGGTATCATGCATCACGGAGATGCGTTTAGCCCCCTATTGCCAGAGCATGGCTCACATAAAGTTCGTAATTCATGGGAAGATTTGTTGAGAAACAACTGATCCCTGATACAATGATGACTAAACCGTTTTGAGACGACCATGACAAATGTACTTCAGACTGATTCTGCAGCTTTCACCGACGGACACATTTTTGCGTTGTGAAGGTTTTCATAGAGATTTCAGATCTACCCTATACACTTACCTACCATTTCTTACCCGGTAAACAAATACAAGATATAATTGTGACCCACAGAAATATAGCAAAGGTAAGATTTGGACTGTGAATGGACACTTCCCGGGTGGAGATTATCTCCGAATGGCATTTAAATTAGGCCAACAGCGTCAATATCCACTGGACATCATAAATATATCGGGACCAGGGCCCGTATTAACTAAACACTTTAAATTGCATTCCTAGTTTTCACCTAGAGTAGAGTAACGCAATTTCTGATTGGCTAAACCATTTCAGCCATGCTCTGTGAAAAGGGGGCTTAATGTATCTGCAAAAGGTATCGATTCAGATCAGCCTGCTCAGTCTGTGCAAGTTGACCTGGGCCCGTATTCACCAACCATTCTTAAGAATATTCTTGGTCTTATTCTCCAAGATTTTCTACAGCTGAAAGTAACACAACTCCTGATTGGCTAAACCAACTGGTTTAGCCGATCAGAAGTTGTGTTACTTTCAAATGTAGAAAATTCTGGAGAACAAGACAAAGAACGTTCTTAAGAATAGTTGGTGAATACGGACCCTGGTTCGAAACTTTTTGCTATTGGTCAATTTTCTGCATGTCAAAGGACCAGTCTACCTCATGACTCACTCGGTTGTTAAATAAAATGAATTTTATTGATCCACCATTATGTAATGACTTGTTTGTTAATGGTGTATCACTGAAATGCATTAAAACCCCGTTTGCAAGAGCAAGGCTAATTTGGTTTACCTTCTGAGGATTAAATTAAGAACCCAATTTAGAATTGTTGGGGAGTAGCCTATGCGTCATGGATAAAATTGCCCTCATTGTAAGTCACATCTCGATCGCAACTTTTCACGTGTTTCTTTTTTACTCTACATGTATGAAACAACGTGAAAGATAGCATGACAAAGGTATTCACTGCTTGCACTATTTAGCTATCGAATTACAAGTATTTTATCATTATTTACGTCGTACTATTTATCATTTCTACTCAATGACGCACACACAAAAATCGTCAGGGGTCTGCTATCCACGTGTTCCCCGTTGTTTATTTCTTTTGGTTTTTTGCGTAATTCGGTCAAACGTGATCTAGGTCTAAGTGTCCGATACTAGGTTCAAAAAAGAATATCAAGGCCTCCCAGTGATTTTTGACGACAAATTAAGAGCCGGGGCAAAGTCTAAAAAACACCAAGCTATGGCTTGCTGGCGTCCATTTAGATAACGAAATATTTCATCATAAATATGCCAATCGACCTATGAACGGGGAAAAACAGAAAACTGAGACATTTTTTCTCAATAGATTTTGGCATTTTTCATCCATATTAAACCTCTACCAAAAAATTCCAAGTTTTAACTATCTTGAGAAAGAAATTATTCGAAAACATTGAGGGAAAAGGAGAAAATGCTGGCAACCAGCATTTTCTCCATTTCCTACAATGTTTTACCCTATAACAGACGAATTCCATCGTTTGAGTCAGATTTAATTTGTCGTGTGCACATGCTCTCAGTTCGGACAGGTCTAATTTTGCCGTGTGTTAAAGCGACCTTATTCAACCTAACCCTTTACCAAACGACAAACTTTTAGACTGGACTAAATTGAAAGTATTTGCAGACGACAAATTAAGCGAAGCTTCAGTGGTGATTTATGTATTGGATAGGGCAGAAAACATTGTGGGAAAAGGAGAAAATGCTGGTTGCCAGCATTTTCTCCTTATCCCACAATGTTTTCAAAAGGCTTTTTCTTCAGGGTCGTTTAAACTCGTGTGTGGTAAAGGGTTAAATGATGACGTATATAATGTCCTGACCTGTCTGGCACACATTTACTTTCTACATCGATTATAGAAATGTTGACTGTAAACTCTTTACCAAACGACAAAATTTTAGATTAGTCCAAATTGAAAGCATTTGCAGACGACAAAATAAATGTTACTGAAAAATTGACATTTGTTTTGGGAAGGGTAGAAAACATTGTGGGAAAAGGAGAAAATGCTGGTTACCAGCATTTTCTCCTTTTCCCACAATGTTTTCAAAAGGCTTCTTCCTCAGGGTCGTTAAAAGTCGGGATTGTGTGGTAAAGAGTTTAGGAACTTTGATTTCCGGCAGAAAGCCTTCTACGTGAAATTATATCCAGGACAACTCGTCCTAGTTATTCATTTGAACCATGCTCTGGCAAAAGGGGGCTAAATGCATCTCCGTGATGCATGATACTAAGCAAGTCATCGGTTACTTAAGGATCCATAATAGGCACTCTTATTGATAACCGACTTGATCATGAGGTAGACTGGTCCTTTGACATACGGAAAATTGATCAATAGCGAAAGGTTTCGGCCCAGGTCAGCCTGCGCGGACTGCGCAGGCTGACCTGGGTCGATACTTTTCGCAGATGCATTAAGCCCCCTTTTCACAGAGCTTGGCTCATTTATATTATTTCACCCACGTCCAAGCATGGTCTAGCTCTAACAGTAATTATTACTTTCTTAGATTGTAGTATGGGAACACGATTTCAGGATTCTGAAATCAGCGTTCGTTAAGAGAGCGGACCTCTAATTTTGCGAGCTTATTCCATTTTCCCTACCCTAGTACTGGTGGAACCCAGGAAATACATGAATATGTGAGTTGTTGCGGTGGTATGACTGAAATATTTTTGAAGACGGCGTAAAATACCATTCAATTAATTAAATCAGTCCATTTTAAAAAAAATCTGCGTTATTAGCATGTTTGCCGCCTGCATATAGAACCATTATAGTCCGTTTCTAAATGTGAAAAATACAAGCATTTACTCTATAACAAACAATCGCTTGTTTTCAGGACCATAAAGATGAAGGCTTCTAAATGTAAATGTAAGGCTTCTAAATTATAAATGTTCTCATATAGAACCATTATAATCCGTTTCTAAATGTGAAAAATACAAGAATTTACTCTATAACAAACAATCGCTTGTTTTGAGGACCATAAAGAAGAAGGCTTTTGAAAACATTGTAAGGAAACGAGAAAGCGCTGTAATTATCGTCTGCAAATGCTTTCTATGTGGACAAGTCCAAAATTTTGTGATCTGATGAAAGAGTTAATCGTGCTCATCATTAGCCCTATCCTAAACGACAAATTTTAGACTCTTCCAAACTCAAAATATCTGCAGACGACAAATTTAAAATTGGTAAAACTGTGTTTAAGTTCTGTAATGGGGTAGAAAACCTTGTGCAAGAAGAAAAAAAATACTGTTTACCAGCAGTTTCTCCTTTTTACCATTTTTCCCACGTTTTCAAAAGCATTCTTCCTCAAGGTAGCTAAACCTTAGACTGCTAAGCGTGACTCACTGACCTTCTGCGGACAGCGTAGATCAAGATCAGACTGCACAGAATGTGCAGTCTGATCTTGGATCTTGCAGCTGCACTGTCCGATAAGGAGATATGTTTCCACCAAAAATATCTTTAAAATAGGAAAACTTTGGGGTTTTTTTATATCGGGTTAGAAGTTTCATTTTCTTTATTTAGCAGGAAAAAGGGTAAAACTTGGGAATGTGCGTTAACCCTTTACCAAACGACAAAATTTTAGACCCGTCCAAATTGAAAGCTTTTGCAGACGACAAAATTAATGTGACTCAAAAATTGAAATTTGTTTTGGAAGGGATAGAAAACATTGTGGGAAAAGGAGAAAATGCTGGTTACCAGCATTTTCTCCTTTTCCCACAATGTTTTCAAAAGGCCTTCTCCTCGGGGTCGTTAAAACACGGGATTGTGTGGTAAAGAGTTAAGCCAAAATAGAGATTGTTTTTGTCTTGCCGCTGATGTGACTTTAATTTAGTCCTGTCAATAAGTATTTAGATCATTGGCCATATTAAGACCAACGTATTTATTTCTGATCGGTAAATTTTCAGGTATCAGGAGAAATAACCCCCCCCCCCCAGAGTGCCCCCATGAAAAGTGTCTCCCCCCCCCCCCCGGAAATCTGCCCCTGAGAAAACTGCCCCCAAGAAAACTGCCCCCCAGGATATCTGCACCCCCGGAAACCTGCCCCGCCTATACTTTTCTGTGTATTTCACATTTTACTACAACAACAACAAAAAAAGAATTTTCATAGATATTTCCGCGATAGATTTTATTTTTAATTACACGAAATTTTACTTTATTTTTTTTAGATCTGATACAGTAATAGGAACATTAACAACAAAATTTTAGACATGTCTAAATTAAAAGCATTTGCAGACAACAAAATAATTGTGACTCAAAAAAATTTAATTTGCTTTAATAGAATTACATTTTTCAAAGGAATCATTTAGCTTTGAAAGAGTTTAACCTTTCAAAGGGAATCTTAATGTCAGTAATAATAATAATAATAATAATAATAATGACAGGCTAAAATTAAAATAACAACAACATCACCATCATTATAATGAATGTGCAGAACGGGGTTAGGAAAGAGTTGGACATTCTGATTGTGCGGAGCGAGGGGTCCCGGGCGCAACATTCCTAAGGGGATAGTTTTCGGGGAGGGGGGCATTTTTCCCAAGGGGCAGATTTCCTAGAACCAATTTTCAGTGGCTAGGAATATGTATACATAGGCCCTACTGGTCTCTGCATGCTGGGAAGTAAATGAGCCATGCTCTGGCAAAAGGGGCTTAATTCATCTGCGTGAAGCATTATACTACTTACGCCAACACATAATTATGGATCCACAATGGCCACTTTTTTAACAACTGACTAGATCATAAGTTTGAATGGTCGCAGGAAATAAAGAATATTGACTAATAGCGAAAAGTTTCGGCCCATGTACGTCTGCGCGGACTGCGCCGGCAGACCTGAGTCAATACTTTTCGCAGATGCATTAAGCCCCCTTCTCACAGAGCATGTTCATTATTAGTTCATTTCCTGAGTAAACAACATCGTCATGTAAAATTTGTGAATTATTTGCTCGCTTCCGATCTTTGGGAAATAATGCTAGCCCAGAACGTAGGTGTTTGAAAGTAACACAACTTCTGATTGGCTAAACCAAATGGTTTAGCCAATCAGAAGCTGTGTTACTTTCAAATCCAAAGAAATGTTGGAGAATAAGACTAAGAATGTTCTTAAGAATGGTTGGTGAATACGGACCCTGGTTTTAACAGTCACGTCCAGCAATTTTAGAACCAAAGAGGTCACCCTGGGCCGGCTCAAGCCATACAAGCAACCAAAGCGCAGACCTGTGCGTGGCCAGGAACTTAGAAATGATGAAGCCAGATTTCTATTGGATTTTCTTCTCTTTTCTTTTTCCCTTTCTTTCCTTCGTCGTTTTTGTGGCATTTGTCGAAGACAATGCCATATGAGTTCAATACGGTATTTTGAAAATCGTGTATCGTAGTTTGTGCAAAACCGAAGGACAAAGAAATGAAAGTCAATTTTTTTAAGACAAATAAGTGTTTCGATTGCACTAAGATATGAATTGGATTAGGCCATCAATCGTGGAAATACTTCTTTTTTATAGAAAATAGCTTGATCCGCTATGGCGATCTTTTTAAGTAATGATACACACAATTTTTGTCTCCTGACCGACCGATTCCGTGATTTTTTAGTCCCAAAACCAGTTCGCTCCTGGGCTTATTCGTCCCTAGGCTTGTTCGCCAGGGCTTTTTCGTCCAAAACATTGCACGCTACTCTATTGGATTGTGCATTACTATATATATGTAGTAGGTTGACTTTCAAGCGAATATTTTGAAACTATTTCTATTTTTTATTTTTCAAATTATTAATTCCACACAATGGCTCCCTTGACAGAAGCCACACCAGCGCTTTCAACGCTTTGATTCCTCTAGTAAAAGGTATGTTAGGACCCTAGAAGAGCCACGAGCAAATTTTTTAGACAATTTTTAGACAATGTAAATCAAGATCAGACTGCATTTTGCAGATAATGTATATTAAGCTAACCATGGCTGGATGAAGAGTACAAGGTAGGTTTTAGTTAGTAAACGTATATTTATTTTTAAAATTCGTTGCATTGATTGTCGCCTTGAAAAATAGTCCGGTTCTGTACCCAGAATGCCCATACCAGATAGGTTATGTATTTGAAAAATGCTACCTAGCGGAAGATAATACTAAGAACAGTATTAACTGATACCGCCTACTTAACCGAATCAGTGCATTGGGGGAAAATAGGGCCTTTTGCGGACGGCAGAGATCAAGATCAGACTACACTTGGATCTATACCGTCCGATTAAGTTAAATCTATAAGTAAAATTTTGTCAAAGGATTGTATCTTTAGACGAGTTCACATATTTTTTTTAGTACTAAAAGAGTTTTAATGGACAGACAGTCTTTATCTTTTATCGGGTTAGATCTCAGTCATTACACTTTAAATATCTGTACCAACTGTACAAATTGAATACCTCAATAGATGGACAGCTGACGTACTAACAGTCAGTTGGAATCAAAATTTTCTTTACTGTGACAAAGTGCTCTGTGAATGGGTGTTAATACATCTGCAAAAAGTATCGATCCAGGTCAGCCTGCGCATTTCGCGCAGGCTGACCTGGGTCGAGACTTTTTGCCATCGGTCAATTTTCTGCATGTCAAATGGTCATTCTATCCCATGTTTCAGTCGGTTGTCAGGCGAAATGAATTTTATGAATCTATTACTATGTGACTACTTGCTTGGAATAATGTTTCACGGAGAGGCATTAATCCCCCTTTCCCCATAGCGCCGCTCATATATTGATAACGAGACAAAACTGACCTATCTCAATGAAAGCTTAAGTATGAGTTACCGCGAAAGAGTGACATGAACGTAGGAAGAAACAAGAGGAACCAATGCGGGTACCGACGTCCGGCCGCTGCTGCCTTGTTACTCTTTACCATATGACAAAATTTTAGACTGGTTCAAATTGAAAACATTTGCAGACGAAAAATGAAATGGGACTCAAAAACTGAAAGTTGCATTTAGAGGGAAAGGTACCTACAAAAAGAATGTGGGAAAAAGGAGATACCGCTGGTACCAGCATTTTGTCCTCTTCCCACATTTTTTTTTTTTTTATTTAAAAAACCAGTATATGCACGAGTACTAAGCAGAATATTCTTCGCAAGCTACCGAGTGCTTTCTCACATAACCATCGTAAAAAAAAAAAATGATCAGCAGTGATAGAAGAATGAATCCTGTCGCAATGACTATTATCAATCCTCGGCAAAAAATTCGTCTAGTTTGGGATTCCAACATGCAACCCTCCCGAGTGCAAGCTCTGTACTGTACCGACTCGCAAGCGGGCTTGGCAAAGTTTTCGCACGACGACAACGACGCAGATGACGATTAGGCTATGACAATACTTTGACACTTTCGTCAGAAACAACCGAGCTAGACATACAAAGATCTTACCTATTCCCGCTCCGACAATCAGTCGACCCGCAAGAAGCATTTCTTTGCCGTTTGCCGCTCCCATGACGATTGCACCGGCCGTGAAAATCAAACTGGCAAGCATGACAACTTTCTTTCTTCCGATCAGATCGTTTAAGAAACCTGCAATCAGGGCGAACACAGCAGCGGCTCCGACGGTTGCACTGACGATCAATTCCTTCCATATCGTGTCCAGATCATAGTAGTCTCCGATCAGTAACATGGATCCGGAAATAATTCCGGTATCGTAGCCGAACAATAAACCGCCAATGGTTGCAAAACATGTCAGATAGTACACGTAAAGCTGGGAGCCTTTCTGTTGGCCCGGCGGACCATTGGCTATATCATCAAATCCATTCTCTGGTTTGCCCATCTTGATAATTTTTACTGCAGCCTGCAAAGAAGTCTCTCTCAATATTTATGTAAATCTTTGAAGAATTCGTCTCAAGAACCAACGTGGTGAACGAGCTTAGAGATCGGTGCGGTTTGATCGACTTAAGAGACCAACTCGTAGATATATATAGGTCTAGATACTCTAGATACAGACCCAGCTGTGCAACCGAGATATGCTTCGTGCTTATCCTTCTGAACTCTCTACAAGACGATAAAATTGTAGACTCGTCCAAATTCAAAGCATTTGCAGACGACAAAACAAATGTGGCTCAATCTAGGAGATTTGTCTGTGAAATGGTCGAAAACAGTTTAAGAAAAGGATGAAATACGGGTAACATGCTTGTTACCTGCATTTTCTACTTTTCCCACAATGTTTTCAAAAGCCTTCTCTGTAAAGGTCGTTAATATACGGGATTTTGTCGTAAGGGGTTTTAAATGAAAATATTCAACTCTTTATCAGACAACAAAATTATATAGGACAGTGCATAATGAAAGTACATACATTTGCAGACGACAAATTAAATGTACGTTTGACTTGATTTGGTTTAATTTATGGGATTTATCTATGAAAGGTTAGAAAACATTGTGGGAAAAGGGGAAAATGCTGGTTACCAGCACTTTCTCCTTTTCCCACAATGTTTTCAATAGACTTCTCTGTAAGGATCCTTAAAACATGGGACTCGTAGCAAAGGATTAAATGAAAAATCGTTTAACCCCTAAACAGACGACAAAAAATTTACAGACATGTCCATAACAAGACAAATTACAGACGACAAATCAAATGTTGGTTAAATAATTGGAATTCGTCTATGAAAGGGCAGAAAACACTCTGGGAATAGGTAAAAAATCTCGTAACAGCATTATCTCCTTTTCCTACAATGTTTAAAAAAAAACCCTCTTTTCGCGGGTGTAGCAGATAGAGAGGATTGTTTGGCAATAGGGTTATTCTGTATTTTTACCCACTGAACTAATTTACGAACAAGGTGATACTTAGCGTAAGATTACTCTACTTAGATAACAATAGTATACATGCTTGCATTATCAGTGAGAAATAAATAACAGTGTGCGGTGCTCTTAGAAAAAGGGCGTTTAACCCTTTCCCAAACGACAAATTTTGGACTAGTCCATATTGAAAGAGTTTGCAGACGACAATTCTAAATTTGATGAAAATGGCAGAAAGGTCTAAAAACGGGTAGAATACACTGTGGGAAAAGGAGAAATTGCTCGTTACGAGCAATTTCTCCTTTTCCCACAGTGTTTTCAAAAGACTTGTACTGCAAACACGTGAAAACCAGGGCTTGTTTGGGAAAGGGTTAAAGTATCTTCGTATGGCATTAAACGAAGCAAATCGTCACATGTTAGGAATCCGTTTTGTCGAAAAAAAAAAACCACCGGCTGATTCATAAGGTAAAAATGGTCGTTTGACATGCTTAAATTAAATGAGCCATTCTCTGGCAAAAGAGGGCTTAATGCATCGCCGTGATGCATGATACCAAGCCAGTCATCACATGATCATGGATCCATAAAGTTCGTTTTGTCTAAGAACCAACTGAATCATGAGGTAGACTGGTCTTTTGACATCCAGAAAATCGACCAATAGCGAAAAGTTTCGGCCCGGGTCAGCCTGCGCGGACTGCGCAGGCTGACCTGGATCGATACTTTTCGCAGATGTATTAAGCTCCCTTTTCACAGAGCATTGCTCATTTAGATTACTCAGTATCAGCATATGAAACATAACACTATGGGGAAAAAAGGGTTTGTAACGCATCCCCGTAATGCGTTATACCGAGCAATTTGTCGAATGACATGAAGCCATCTTGTGTGAAATTTTCTTTTTTTAATCATTAGGTTATATGGTCTTTTGATAAGCGAAAAAAAAAAAATCCCAACAGCAAATAATTTCAATCAATGTCAGCCTGCACAGTCCGCACAGGCTGATCCGAGTCGATACTTTCTGCAGACGCATTAAACCACCTTTTTGCAGAGAACGGCACAATTATCAAATTTAGCAAACATGCCCAAGTGTGCAGTTTCGGATCCGCCCTACGTAGGCTCAGTGTTGGCCTCAATATGAAATCGTCCGAAATTTGCCGAAGTGGCGGATTTCCAGTTTTGATAAAATCACAGAAGTATAGATCTTTCGTTTCTACACTCTTAATCAAACCACAAAAACTGGACTGGATCAAATTGAGAGCATTTCCAGACGATAAATTATATATTGCTAAAATGATCATTTCCGTCTTTTGATATGGTAGAAAACAGTGTGGGAAAACGGAAAGATGCTGGTTACCAGCATTTTCTACATTTCCCACAATGTTTTCAAAGGATTTTTTAAGGGTCGTTAAAACTCAGGATTGTGTGGTAAAGAGTGTATGTTGCTACAATGATAATTTCTGTACTTGAAAGGGTAGAAAACATTGTGGAAAAAGGAGAAAATGCTGGTTATAAGCATTTTCTCCTTTTCCCACAGTGTTTTCAAAATGCTTTTTTTCAGGGTTGTTAAAACTCAGATTTGTGTGGTAAAGAGTTTTAAAAAACTTTTCCAGCCAACTCCGAGTCCAAGAAAAACTTTTCTTTTGAAAAACACTCTGGGAAAAGGAGAAAATGCTGGTAACTTCCATGTTCTCCTTTTCCCCCCACAATGTTTTCTATCCTTGCAAGGTCAAATCCCATAATTTTAGTCACACTGAAAATATGGACAGCAAGTACTTTGTATTTAAGATTTTGCCATACAGAATAAAGCCAGTTTCAACAATATTTCAGTAGTGACGCGGCGATCAGTGAACCTATCTATGCACTCGTCACAACTCGGCCGATTCCGTACCTACATCCAACCTCGTCTGTATAAGGGAGGCTTCCATTTTGAACTACCAATCACATGATCTTAAACATGGCGACGCCCCTGTAGATCGCTTAGCAACGACATGAACAACCAGTGTGAAGTTATTCACTTCTATCGATCTGTCGATGAAAGCTCCTAACTGAATTGATAAACCACGCTAAAAATTGAATGTACAAACTGTTTGCCGACTGAAACACTCTTAGAAAGATAACGATAGAAAATTTACTCATGCGTTCTTTCTAAAGAGGAGCCTCACAATTTCAATAACGATAAAGCGGTGTGGTTCCGGAGGTGTGCGAAATGTACGGTGTAGCATATCAAGCTACGTGATACAGCCGAGGGATTTGATCACCGGATCACCCGAGGTATGCCGAATGCCTATCTATGAGTGCTTTCCGTTATACAATCAACAAAACTTTCATTTAAACCGCCACTTTTAAGCTGTAATTTCATATAGATGAGCCATGCTTTGTAAAAAGGTGGCTCAATGCATCTGCGAAAAGTATCGCTCCAGGTCAGCCTGCGCAGTCCGCGCAGGCTGACCTGGGCCGAAACTTTTCGCTATTGGTCAATTTTCTGTATGTCTAAGGAACACTGTACCTCATGATTCAGTCGGGTTTTATTTTACAAGATGGATTTTATGGCTCCATAATACTGTAACGACTTACTTAGTCTCATGCATCATGGAGATGCATTAAGCCCCCTTTTGTCAGAGCATGGCTCATATTTTTTTTTGCGTCACTGTCCAGAAAGAGATACATTTCATTTGGTCAGGTTTTTTTTTTTCGGAAAAATAGACGTGTGTAGAAATATACCTCAGCTTAACCCTTTCCCAAACGACAAATTTTGGACTGGTCCATACTGAAAGAGTTTGCAGACGACAATTTTAAATTTGATGAAAATGGCAGAAAGGTCTCAAAAAGGGTAGAAAACACTGTGGGAAAAGGAGAAATTGCTCGTTACGAGCAATTTCTCCTTTTCCCACAGTGTTTTCAAAAGACTTGTACTACAGACACGTGAAAACCAGGGCTTGTTTGGGAAAGGGTTAAGTTTGAAAAGAATTTTTGGACTTGTTCTTGTCAAATGAGTTTATCTAAAATCCATTTAGTCAATACTGAAAATTGAAAAATCAAGTTCTTGAAAACCTCATGCTCGTTTCCGCGGATTGTATGCTTGTCCAGAAAATGATTTTCTTCTTTTTAAAAAGACGTGGGTTCTGTTGGCAGAATCGAGAATGTGTTCATTACAATATTGTGGCTACTGTCAAGCTATATGTTACAATTTGCTTCCATTTACCTGTCTATTACCTAGTCAAATTTGCAGGAGAAACAAAAGTGGCAGTTTAGAAGTTTTGCCGAGTGTGTTTATTACAGTGTGCCGAGCCACCGTAGCTCCGTCGGTAGCGTACAGGACTTGAGAACAGGAGGTCGCTGGTTCGATCCCTGGCTCGGCCAATTTCTTTCCGAGGATTGATGATAGTCATTGCGACAGGATTCAATCCTCTCTCACCGCTGACCATTGTTTTTACGATGGTTATGTGGGAAAGCAGCCAGTGGCTTGGAAAGAATATTGTGCGTAGTACTGGTAAAAGAATTTCCAGGAAAGCTTGGATAGGTGCACTGGCCGCCGCGATATAACTGAAATAATGTTGAAAACGGCGTTAAACACCATACAATCAATCAATCATTTATTACAGAGACACACAATTTCGCGGTAGTTAAGGTCTGATAAGGAGAGAACAACAAAACATCGGCTGCGTATACGTACAGAACGATAGGATTTTTGTGAATCTTCATCTTTAAGTCACTAGAGTAGCAGGAAAATACATTTTCATTTCATCCAGGGGTTTGGAAGAAAACCTGCTTTGACCTTTGTCACTATCCAACAGCTGTTTTGAATGCCTGTCACAATTTATCTCGCGATTATTTTGAAAAGAAAATGCGGATTATTAGTGTTGGCGCAAATAATGTAGTCACGTGATTAGAAAAAAAAATTGCCACGTGATGTTGCCGAAGAGCTACTTGTGTTATCAATGTTGGTTTTTTATCAGTTTTCAGGTATGTAGATGCATATATACCGCAACTTTAAAGGGTGGGGTAAAAATTGTATCTGTAAACTATTTATACTTGATAAAACACATATTTATATTAAAAATACACATTTGATGGCGTTGTTCGTAAACTATAAACTGATCCGTCTTCTGGCAAAAGGGGGTTTAATGCATCTCCGTGCTGCATGATACCAAGCAAGTCACCACAGTGTAACATGTATACATCCATAAAACCCAATTTGTATAAGAACCATCTGACTCATGAGGTACACTGGTGCCTTAACCCTTTACCAGACGACAAAATTTTAGTCTTGTCCAAATTGAAAGCATTTGCAGACGACAATTTCAGTGTGGCTCAAATGGTGCAACTTTTCTTTGATAGGGCAGAAAACATTGTGGGAAAAGGAGAAAATGCTGGTTACCAGCATTTTCTCCTTTTCCCACAATGTCTTCAAAAAGCTTCTTTCCCAAGGTCGTTAAAAGGCGGCATTGTGCGGTAAAGGGTTAACATGCAGAAAAATTGGCCAAAAGCAAAAAGTTTCGGTCCAGGTCAGCCTGCGCGGACAGCGCAGGCTGACCTGGGTCGATGCTTTTTGCAAACGCATTAAGCCTCCTTTTCACAGACCATAGCTAACTTATATTAAAACCACATATTTGATGGTGTTTTTCGTATAGTATACAATGATCCGTGCTCTGGCAAAAGGGGGGGTTTAATGCATCTCCGAGGTGCATTACGACAAGCAAGACATCACACAATCATTGATCCATAAACTCCATAATTATATACCTAGTCTAAAAGCTCGACTGACTGGTGAGGTCGACTGGTCGTTTGACATCTAGCAAATTGATCAGTAGCACAAAGTTTAGACCCAGGTCAGAGTTGACTAAAGCTTTATTTAAACAAATTCTAGAAGGCTTTCGTAAATATTTAAAGGCCCAGTGGCTGACAAAAGTAAACGATATGGGTGTCAAAACGCATTTAGATTTGAATCATAACAGTCGCTGGCAGTAAAATCAGTTGAAAAATTAGGTGAAAAGTTGCTAAGTCTCTCTATCTCTTGTTAGCTTTTTATCTAGTTTTAAAATTCATTTTTCTGCCAGCATCTAACACGTGGACCGACTGTGCAATAACTGATTGTCATCTTCACGACTGCTTCCATACTTTTAAATGGTATGGTTTAACTTCAAATATATTTTAATACCCTTGTTCACTTTTGGCCACTACTGGGCCTTTAAAAAGCATCTAGATTGGGCATGAAATTTAGCCGAGCATCTTCACTCCATATCACAGTGTTGGACCGGAAGTATGCATTGTATGTGACTTGGGATTCTGCACTCGTCACAACTCGGCCGATTCCGTACCTACATCTAACCTCGTCCGTATAAAGGAGGCTGCCATTTTGAACTGCCAATCACATGATCTTAAACATGGCGGCGCCCCTGTAGATCGCTTAGCAACGACATGAACAACCACTGTGAAGTTATTCACTTCTATCGATCTGTCGATGAAAGCTCCTAACGGAATTGATAAACCACGCTAAAAATTGAATGTACAAACTGTTTGCCGACTGAAATACTCTCAGAAAGATAACGATAGAAAATTTACTCATGTGTCCTTTCTAAAGAGGAGCCTTCCAATTTCAATAACGGTAAAGCGGTGTGCTTCCGGAGATGTGCGAAATGTACCGTGTAGGTGCATATCAAGCTACGTGATACAGCCGAGGGATTTGATCACCGGATCACCCAAGGTATGCCGAATAGGGATTCTGTACAGTGACGGTCTGTCACTTTGTATTAAAATTGTATTCACGCGGTAAGTCAAGCTGGTGCTTCCTCATTTATTTTGATAGTTATTAGAGAATATTCATATCCAGTTATTTGTTTGTGATGTATAGACCATATCAGGAAACACTTATGTGCGATGTGAACCTTCCTTAGAGCAATGAGGATGCCTTGGTCATTTGACCGTGCTAAAAAATAGGCCTACAGATGATTTTGTCCCGAAACAATGCCGTTTTTACTTGATTACTCGGCGTTAAAAACCTGTTTCTCAGCGGAAAATGTATACACAGTTTCTTTATTCATATTTTTGTAAAAACATGTCAAAGTTTGGTAACAAAGTAGACTGCAATATTCTTGAGTTTAAATGGCATGTTGAGAAAAGAAATTTGTACCGTCACTTGTGAGGGGTTAATAGGTATCAGGTGAACTGTACCACAGAAAATTTCACATGCCATTTTAACCCTTTCAGCGCCATAAGCGAAAACAGGGACTTTTGCGGACGGCACAGATCAAGATCAGACTGCACAGAACGTGCAGTCTGATCTTTGATCTGTACCGTCCGCTTAATTAGTCATGCCCCTACGATAAAAATCTTTCTGGGTCTCTGTAGATTGCATTTACAGCCACCGAAAGAAGTCGAGTTTATTTATTTGGCGCCGAAAGAGTTAAACGAAGGATAATGAAAATTGTCGATTTTGTTACCAAACCTTGACATGTTTTTACAACAACATGAATAACGAAACTGTTTATAAACTTTTCGTGCGAAAAAGGGTTCGTAATGTAGAGTAATCAGATGAAAAAAACGGGATCGTTTTGTGACAAACTCATGTGTATTTGTAGCACGGTTAACTGATCAATGGATCCCTATTGCCTTTAGGAAGGTTCACAGTGCAGATACCTGTTCCTGACATGGTCTATACATGACAAACAAATAATTGGATATGAATATTCTCTAATGGCTATCAAAATAAATGAGAAAGTACCAGCTTGACTTACAGTGTGAACACAATTTGTAACACCCAGATGATCGTCTGTCAATGCACAGAATCCCAAGTCATATACAATGGATACTTTCGGTCCTAACTGTGAATATAGGCTCTTGATATACTGAAAAACAATTCTGACAACATTATGTATTTTACCTGCAAGAGCATTCGTAGAAGGTGTGAATGAGCCATCTCTGCCGTATAATCTTGATCTACACAGTCCGCAAAAGTGCATGTAGTCTCGCTTAGCAACCAAAAGGTGAGACTCAACAAACAGTCAGCTTTTCTTCTCCCCGATGAACCATTTGCCATTCCTACTAAATCACATCATTATCTTCCATACTGCGCACGGACAAGCATTCTAGTTTCACCAGATTCTTTTTGGCTGTTTCCAAAGGCCGGTGGTTTGATCATGTTAAACTCTGTTCTTGTAAAACTATCTCAAAATCTTAAATGCACCAAATAACCAATTACTCAAACGTTACAAATATAATTCACATTCCAAAACTGTAACCGGCTTTGCTTTTTATAAACGATGAAAACACGAATACACGTATAACTTCCACTAAAAATAAATATTACCACTAAATATATTGGGGCCGTGCTCTGTGAAAAGGGGGCTTAATGCATCTGCGAAAAGTATCGACCCAGGTCAGCCTGCGCAGTCCGCGCAGGCTGACCTGGGCCGAAACTTTTCGTTATTGGTCAATTTTTCTGTATGTCAAAGGACCAGTGTAGGGCCTACCTCATGAATCAGTCGGTTGGTATACAAAATGGATTTCATTGATCCATAGTTAAGTGATGACTTGCTTGGTATCATGCATCACGGAGATGCATTAAGCCCCCTTTTGCCAGAGCATGGATCATCACATATTGATCCCCCCCATGCTTTAACCCTTTCAGCGACAAATATATTAACTCGACCTCTTTCGACGACTGAGAATGCATTCGACTGAAACCCAGAGAGATTTTTATATTAAAGGCTGGACTAAACAAGCGGACGGTATGGATTCCAGATCAGACAGCACGTTATGTGCAGTCTGACCTTGATCTATACTGTCCGCAAAAGGCCCTATTTTTGCCTATTACGCTAGAAGTTTTAACTAAGTTCTACATTCTGTTTGAATACTTGATCCGTAAATTCAATAGTAGTTTTCCATCAATACTTGTCGTTATTAACTAGTCCGCACAATAATATAAATGACGACTACTTAAAAGGTATGCCTTCATTAAGTAAATGAAGCAAGCCAAAGTATCTCTTCCCTTTGTCGCTGATCATGGTTTCGACAATTGTTACGTGGGAAAGCAGCCATTGGCTTGGAAAGAATATTGTGTGAAGCACTCCAGCAAAGCATGAATAGGTGCACTGGCCACCGCGATATAACAAAAATAATGTTGAAAACGGCGTTCAATTCAATACAAACAAAATTCATTCTTTTGTTTTATTTCTTTACTTTTTTTGCATCATTGAAAAGACATTCGGCAAACCTCAAGTGATCCGTCGATCAGTATCGGCCGTGACGAGTTACTAGTATTGATTGAAACGAGTTCTTTTTTAGAAGGTGATAACCTTCCAGGTCTCACCTCCTTATGTCAACCGTGAAACTGAAGTTCTGTGACGAATCACTCCTCTGTTTCAGAAAATAGGACCTCATAGAGCAATGGACAGATGCATGCGTCTGTGTCATTTGATGTGTAAAAATAACACGAGGATTGAAAAACTGCACGCCAATTACATAAACAATGAACTTCAGAGTTAAATGTCATAGAATTAGCCCTAAATTGGTCTCGTTTCACAGCTTCGACATGGCCTACTTATCTACATCGCGGATGAATAAGCAAGAGTATATACCATAGCACCTCTGACCATCCACCCCATCATTTCCCTTGATTTGACGAAATGGTTACAGTTTTACTCGATATCAATTTTGAGTATGAACTCTGAAAGTGACCACAGATTTTATTTAAAGATGTACCTCATTTTCAAGTCAGTCTATATATTTACAGAAGAAAGGATCACTTCTACTAAAGCTTGCAAGGAAGTTGGTACAGGGGAGACAATTTGAGAATATACGGCACATAAGACGCTTCACTCAACGTTCCACTTCTTAAATATTTAGTTACTACATGCTTTCTATCGCGCATATTACGTTAGGATATTGTCTTTGTAGAATAAATTAAAACTAATTCAAAGTAGTAAACGCTTATATTTTAAGAAAACGTAGCAAACTTTGTAAGTCATTGTAAGGTCCATTGAGGCACCTCAAACCACCCTAAAACACCACAGACCCCTCTTCTTACACCTAAACCGCATGCAAAACGCTTAGACGCGCGATTCTATGGAAATCAATCATAAAACAAAACTATCATTTCCAAAAAAAAGTTGGCAGCCGTCAGATGAATATATTCACATCTTCTTTATATTTATACGGTTGATCGAATATGTACTGTTGGATTTATAATCAAGGGTTCACTGGCTCGACCACCATCTTGGCAACATCTGACAAAATTCATAGTAACCCGCGTCATTGTCTACAACCAACAAACTTTCAACTTGGACTCAAAGTCTCAGCTGAAAACCAGCCTGTGTATCGGAAATAATGCTATGTGGAGTACTGGTGTGAGAAAGCCATTCAGATAAGGGTAGCCTCAATCAGTGTCACTGCTAAAACCTATTTGCTAGCAAATTTCTACAATCACCCTCTATTAGTACTTTCTGTATTTTGAGTCAATTTTATGAGTCTAACAATACCCATGACACGAATCCCTTTCAAACGTGCAACATAAACAAGAATTTATCGTGTTACAAAACAAGCCCATGTTTAACTATCCAAACAAAAAAGGCTTTCGAAAATATTGAGGGGAAAAAGAGAAAATGCTAGTAACCAGCATTTCCTCCGCTTTTCCCACAATGCTTTTCCCAATTCAAAGTCCATTGATTTCGGCTCCTTTAATATGACATCTATGAAAGTATTCAATTTTGAAAAGCATTAAAAGAATTTTGAACAGTGTTTTGGTAAAGAGCTAAATACTTTTGTAAAAAAAAATGCTTTGTCTGTTTGTAGTAGACTTTAACGCCATATCATGGCGATCAGTGACGCACCCATGTGTTTCCTGGCTTTCTCACACAAGTACTGACACAACTTTCTTTCCAAAGTCACTGACTACTTTTCTCACATGCATCAAAGGTGAGAGGTGAAAAATCGCCGGAAAGACAGTTTGCCTTAACCGGGTATCGAACTCACAGCCATCAGGTCACGAGTCAGATACGCTAACCACTGAGCTATGCAGGCAGGCGTTAAAAAAAAAAAAAAAAAAATGCAACTGAGTTATGCTCTGTAAAAAGGTAGTTAATGCATATGCAGAAAATATTGACTCGTGTCAGGCTGCACAGTCCACGCAGGCTGACCAAGGTAAACAGTTTTTGATTTTTTGTCATTATTCTGCATGCCAGAGGACCAGTCTACCTCATTAAACAGTAGGTTGTTATACGAACTGGATTTTATGGATCCATAATTGTATGATGTCTGGCTTGGTAAATATATCACGGAGATGCATTAATCCCCTTTTCACAGAGCATGGCTCAACTAATTCGATCACTGCAAGTAACATGGCGCGACCTGTTTACCGTTCTTGACATTTCCGGGACATGATTGTCTATCCGATCACTTCAAGTAACATGACGCGGTATCATATTTGAGAATCTTAAGTTGCCGGTTGTTTTTGCCTTTGTCAAACAATCTCGTGTTTTCAAAACCCGAGTATGAAAGGGTTTTAAAACAATGTTATAACAGGGGAAATTACTTTACCAGCCTCTTCCGCAATGTTATTACCAATAAACAGAGAAAATCCATAAGTTGAGCAATTTTATGGCTGCACAGCTGGAGGAAACTAAGGTATTCGTAATAGTAATATCGTAGGCAGTATAACAAACGTGAAGGCCTACGGGGGGTGGGGGGCTGTGGGAATTGGGTCTAGGAGGAAGGATATGCTCCCATCCACCTGGGAATGTCAGGGGTAGGGTCTCCTCCTACAATATTTGAGAGCACGCACACCATTTCATGGCCCAAAATGAGTATTTTAGGCGGAATTTTTTTTTATGCCTAGTTTTATTTTTCGTGCGTATGTGTACGTGGAAGAGAATAGTGTAGTGGCCGAAAGGGAGTGGAACCTTGGACCCTGCGCTCACCGTGCGAGTGCTCTACCATTTGAGCTATTAGATCAGAGCACCGTTTTAAATCCACAGGAGAAATAGGTTACCGCAGTACATGTAAACGAAACTGCATATTTGCATAAAGGTTGTAACGCTCTGTGAATTTGAAGTCTGCAAACGCTTTTAATACATGTAAGTTCAAAATTCTGTTGTCTAGTAAAGAATGAAGTGTGACATTTGTTGCCTAGTTCATTTCAAACAAACATAACTTTGTTTACTGAGAAAATAATGACGTTGTAGTATTGGCTGTAAGAATTGACTTTACAGGGCGTGGCTAACCTTTGACATGGGTGAACGAGTTTATTTTTCATTTTAAAGAGGCTTCTAGCCAGTTTGGAATTTCTCGTCGTAAATCTACGTAAACACATGTATCATAACAGTACTCCGTCGATCCTTTGCTTTACGGCTACTCCCGATGATTTCCGAATTACCTATTTTACCTCAATCTTAAATGCGGTGAACCGTAACACAGTTCCGCCCTGCCATGTCAATTCTTACAGCCTATATGAGAAATAACTCGTGATATGTGTAACTAGACCATGTCTGCTATATAGAGTTATCGTTCTTGACCCTGTATAGTAAGCACGGTACATCATCAACACTTTCGCTGCTAAACAAATGAGTCATGCTCTATGAAAAAGGACTTAAAGATATCTGCGAAAAGTAAATCGACTCATGTCAGCCTGCGCATTGTTTTCACTTTCGGAATATTTTTCCCATTCAAACCTTTTTTTTTTTTGGAATTAGATCTATTAGGCTTAATGAATTATATCACATATTTTCCTAATGGACAGACTTTTTGAAAACTTTGCACATAAACAGCTCAACATGTCTCTAGGATATTTTAGTAAAAAAAATATGGATCATCGCGCTCGTTTCTGAGAAATTTGCCTTTGAAAAGGGTATACAGAGGTCCAAAATTCAGCATATGTGAGATTTATACATTTTTCTTTAATAGTAAGTTCAATACAAATATATAATATTTTACTGAAAATTCGTTCAGTTGTGCATAAAAATATATAAAAGCCTCGTTTTGAGGATGGTAAATTGAGTAAGAAAGGGAGATAATTTGACCGAGTTAAGAGTTAATTAAAAAAAAAAAACCACTTTCTAACGAACAGATTTTCCTTCAAATTTTCAAAATTGCAGTATTTATGATTCTAAACAATAAGAAGAAAAAGAAATGGTACCTACCCGCGCTTATTTCTTCAGAAAACAGCGATGAAGTTTACTGTGAAAGATTATATTTCAAGGAAAATTGGGACTAGCTCCAAAAAATTGACTTAGGCAACCACTAGCCTCATGAATAACACCTAAATATCAAGATTTGCAATAATACGACCAACCATGTTTTTGTAACTCAAAATTGGAATATATTGTGCAAAAACGAGCTTTTGTCCACATGAACAGTGGCTTCTTTTTCCACAGTGTTTTCCAAAGGTTTCAGCACCAAACTCTGAAGAAAGCAATTTTTTAGCAGGTCTGCTCAAGTTCCATTTCAGTTTTGAGACATTCGTCAATTAGTGTGGGAAACAGTGTGATAAATAAAGCAATTGCTCATAAAAGCAATGGAATCTCTTTTAACCCTTTCCCAAACGACAAATTTTGGACTGGTCCAAATTGAAAGAGTTTGCAGACGACAATTTTAAATTTGATGAAAATGGCAGAAAGTTATCAAAACGGGTAGAAAACACTGTAGAAAAGGGTAGAAAACACTGGGTAGAAAATACTGTGGGAAAAGGAGAAATTGCTCGTAACGAGCATTTTCTCCTTTTCCCACAGTGTTTTCAAAAGACTTGTAGTGCAGACACGTGAAAATCAGGGCTTGTTTAGGAAAGGGTTAAAAGTTGTTTTCAAAAACATATTGACTTATGTTCGGTTTGGTCCTTGATGTTTTTGTGCCACTTTGGTGCATTCCCTTAGTAGTTGTCAATGCTTGTTTGACAAATAACACCTTTTTTTCCGCAACGTTTTATCCGTAAGCCTAGAAAAGGGATACTTGATACGATAGAAAAGAAAATATTGCGGGAAAAGGAGAGAGAGTTTGAAAAATTCCGAATTTGCCAACTTTCGAGTTCCAGCGCAGGGCTTGCTTTCCTAGATTGTGATCAACAATGACCGATAAAGAGATACCGGTATTCGGTATTCCCCCCCCCCCCCCCCCCGCGCCCTCGGAAAAAAAAAAAAAAAAAAAAAAAAATGACTTTGAAATAGCTAAATTTGGGCTTTTACTATCGGCTTAAAAAGTTTTATCCAACTTATTTAATAGGTTAAGGGTTAACATACTAGTAGCATTTCAGGGTTCTTTCTAGGCCAATATGCTGTAGTGGGCCCTCTACTCATTCAAAAAAATTGAACATTGCCTCATACACCTAAAAATCGTACCTACCCCATCCTTATCGAGTGCTTATTTTACAAAATACAATTGTATACATATGACTCATAGAAATACAGCAAAACGTCTTTGGGAAAAATCTAGGATAAATGTTCAGCAGACATGGTGGGAAATGGAGAAGGTGCTTATTTTGAGCAATTTCTCTTTTTCCTACAATGGTTTTGAAAGCGGAAATAGCTATATACATCTACAGCTTCAAATTTAATGCCTTTGTTTGCTTGTTTGGTATGTCAAGAGTATTTTGATCATTTCACGGTGACAGTTTAAAGACTGATTTTTTCTCACAACTAACTGGAGAGGTCAAAATTTTAGCCTTGTCCAAATTGAAAGCATTTGCAGACGACATTTTCAATGTGGCTCAAATGGTGCAACTTTTCTTTGATTGCGTAGAAAACATTGTGGGAAAAGGAGAAAATGCTGGTTACCAGCATTTTCTCCTTCTCCCACAATGTTTTCAAAAGGCTTCTTTCCCAGAGGCGTCAAAAGGCGGCATTGTGCAGCAGAGGGTTAAAAGGCAGACTGCCTCAGAAATTGCAATCTAAACCCACCTTTTTTTTTTTGCAAAATTGGTCCGATACATACATGTAGTCTGTTTCGTCATGGTTTTATAAATAAACCGAATTCAAAAAAACTTAAACAGGAAATAGATGTGTTTGTTTTTATGTGGAAAAAAAAAAGAATTTTGTATTGATTTGATTGCAAATGTGTTTCGACGGTCGATACAAAAACCAAGATTATTTTCGATATTTTCTTCTTTTATTTTCTGTTCCATCATTCATCTTTTCAAAAACCAGAAACTACAATTACGGGAGGTAATTCTTGCCTAACCTCAAAGGATAGTTTCATTTATTCATTATTTTTATTCAAAGGATAGTTTCAATTACAGTCATTATCTTCAGAACAAAATGACCTCTCCAATAGTTGCAATTTTTCATTAAACAAATAAATCTATGAGGAAAAAAAAATTTCGTTAAAAAAGAGAAAGAGCACCGCAGAAAAAGATCACGAGACTTGAAAACGTGGGAAGGTCACATGTCTGTCATGTAATGCAAAAGAGGTTTCTACGCAGCGGCAATCATAAAATACCTTACTTGTTTACATGTTGTAAAATATACTGAAATTTAAAGACAATAAACTATTTGAAAACACTGATGCTGACCTCTCCTGGCTTCTTTATTAAAGAAGCCAACTTTTACTATCCAAAGAGAGTCCTACCTATATTGGTGCACCGTTAGTATTACCATTTCAGCAAAAAACACACCGTTAGAGTTATTATCTGTGTGAAAAAACGCATCATAGTATTGATGCATGTGACCATTTGTGATATACACTTTTAATAAAGAGTGATTTCTAAGTCAAGGTAATTCTATGGTCAACAGATGCTAGAGAAGCCACTAGACGGTACCAGTGCTTGTCTTGATGGATAAATTCCGATTTTCCCAAAGCAAAATTTAACACAAACTTACAGAACGTGGCTATAATAGCATATCTACCTTTCAAAGCCCCTGGCTGGCTACAGACCAATTCTGATATAAATTAACTATAATTTTAAGACTTTGGTAGTTATCCATAAAATGAAGCTACATACCAAATATGGTAGCCCTGGGTCTTAAGATTTTTGACAAGAAGATTTTTAAAGCTTTTCAATATTTTTCAGGTTTCATCAGAAATCAATTCCTGAGACAAAAATAGTCTGTGTCTACTTTTCTAGAGACCCAGTTAGCAATAAGTGCAACTTTAAAAAATGAAATGCATTATTATTATTAATATTATTATTATCACAGATCAAATAACAATAGCAGGTATTATCACAGGTACATCAAACAACACAATGTAAATATAACAATAATATGATAGGAATACAACTTGCCACATTAACTTGCATGTTCAACACTTTTTTTCTAATACCGGTACATACCTTCACTGTGCATATTAAATCAATATCATTTAACAAAATACAAGTATCTGATATAAATAGAAAATTAAAATTATATAAATATAAACATGACTTATGAAAATATGTTCTTCCTTTATCATTATAACTACAACTTTCACATTTTTTTTTTTAAATCATACACCTTTTAGCATGCATACGGCAATATCATGTATCACGTGGACACTGAAACTTCAGATACAGTTACCATGAATGAATGAATATGTAAATAAATGTTTTAAGGCGCATCAACAGCTTTAGTCATTTAGCGTGCATGTCTGTATTTAAAGATGCTTCAGAGGAATATCTGAGCTTACACAGATTTGAACAAAAAAATGTCAGTAAAAATTGCTGAATCAAAAAGAATTATGATTAAGATTGTGATGAAAAGATTTGAACAAAATGTTAAATGAAGAAGGATAATGTGTAATCTTGATATGCATAAAAATATTAATGTGTGGCATAAACCCAAGTCTGCCTGTGCACTCTGCACAGGCTGACCTGGATCAATACTTTTTGATTTTGATCAAGTTATTGCTCATCAAAGGACCAGTCCACCTCATTAATCATGCAGTTGTTGCTAATACGGACCTTATGGATGCATAATTATGTGATGTCTTGCTTGGTATCATGCATCATGGAAATGCATTAAATCCCTTTTTGCCAGAGCACTGCACAAATAGTTGATAATACACTTTCTACACTGATTGATCCCAGATCTACAATCCGTGATTTATCATGCTTCTTTTTCAAAAGTGGATACTTCAGATATTTTCATCAAATATAAAATTTCTATTTTCAAAAGTTTCTGTTCGAGTCTGATCTACGTAAATCACTGTAGAAACATCATTCAGTATCAGAATATATATCTTTGTGTATTTACACGTACTGAACACAACTCTAAAAGCATTCAACTTTATCCAAAGATGTTGGTGGCTTCTAGATGTGATTGTGAGGTCTTCACTAAATATAAAACAATACAAACAGAATGGAACATTGCAATTAAAAGTGTTGACAACATCCCAATTTTTCCCATTCACATTGCGAAATTTATACAAACCTTTTTTTTTCTTTATCGAAAAGTTCACTAAAGCACAAAGATAGGATGCATATCAATCTTCAGTCTGCAACTACCTGAGCTTTATGATTAAACAAACTACTGTACAATCGCAATAGTGGTTGGCTATTTCTATTTTTCTGTTAACATGGGTTTCCTCAATAGATTACAACCATCTTTCCTTTCCCTGAAAATAAATAAAAAAAAAACATTAACATTTTACAACTACTGAAAGTAACAATGACTTTTACCATAACTATACATTGTATACCAAGATTCAATACCAAGCAGTTTCAGAAAACTAGTTCAAAGATTTTTTAAAATTTCATGCATATTCTTTTTTATTACATAAAACCTCCTCCAGCAGTGTATTAAACGCACGACTTATTTTCAACAAGAGGGCCATGATGGCCCTGTATCGCTCCACTGGCTTATAACTATAAACCATGAAGAGAAGTCTTCACTATATAAGCCCTTATAAAACTTTGACCCCAGGGCTACAGTCGGACTAAATGGGGAATATGTGTATTAGAAGAATAACGTGCCAAATTTGGGAGTTCTTGGCTTTATGGCTAGTAACAAGACGGTTTCTGAACTTTTCACTCCATAAACCCATGTAAAACTTGTGACCCCTGGTGCAGGGCCAAACTTGATCCTAGGGCTGTAACTTGGGCCCTCTTTGTAGTTGTCCACTAGATAATGCTATAATTATGCAAAATTTGGTAGCCTAAGCCTTATGGCTATGTACAGCAAGATTTAAAAGTTTTCCCTATGTAAGCCTATGTAAATCTTGTGAAACACACCCCCTCCCCCAGCATGAGGCCAAATTGACCCCAGGACTATAATTTGGGCACTTTTGGTAGACCCCAACTAGATCAAGCTAAATGCAAAATTTGGTAGCTCTAGGCCTTATGGCTAGGTACAGAAAGATTTTTAAAGTTTTCTCTATATAAGCCTATGTAAAACTTGTGACCCCTGGGGCAGAGCCAATTTTGACCCCAGGGCTATAATTTCAAGAAACATGATAGAGGTCTACTACATAAAGTTACATGCCAAATTTGGTAGCCCTATGCCTTATGGTTTCAGACAAGAAGATTTTTAAAGTTTTCTCTATATAAGCCTATGTAAAACTTGTGACCCCTGGGGCAGAGCCAATTTTGACCCCAGGGCTATAATTTCAAGAAACATGATAGAGGTCTACTACATAAAGCTACATGCCAAATTTGGTAACCCTACGCCTTATGGTTTCAGACAAGAAGATTTTTAAAGTTTTCTCTATATAAGCCTATGTAAAACTTGTGACCCCTGGGGCAGAGCCAATTTTGACCCCAGGGCCATAATTTCATGAAACATGATAGAGGTCTACTACATAAAGCTACATGCCAAATTTGGTAGCCCTATGCCTTATGGTTTCAGACAAGAAGATTTTTAAAGATTTCCAATATTTTTCAGTTTTGTTGCCATGGCAACCAGAGTTTTTGAAGGAATCAAATTCTTTCAAGAAATTCTGAAGAGGACGATGGCAGGATCATTTCTGTGAAGTTTCATGAAAATTGGATGGGTAGTTTCAGAGAAGAAGATGTTTGAAATAAAAGTTAACGCACGGACGGACGGACGGACGCACGACGGACACCGGGCCATGACATAAGCCCGCTGGCCTTCGGCCAGTGGAGCTAATAATACACTAGTGTATTACCGTTTTTTGGGTCCCAGTTCTGATCAGTTTTTAGTCATGAATGTGTGAAGCCAAAGAAACCAGCTACAGCATGTGCCAGAATTTATACTATTACGTCATTTCGCAGAAATGTTGCTAAGGCATATACGCATAAAAAGTTTTTTCATTTTCATGTGTAATAAAAACCAAAAAATGCAGCTGAAGTTTTTTTGAAATCAACAAAATTGTGGAAATGGGTGGAATTATCCCCCCTAGAAACCGTTTCATTCTATTTTTGGTGTAAATGTCAAAGAGCTGTCTACTTGTGTATGTACACATTTGAACCCGAACTACAAGTGTAAACATGGACCCGTGAAAAGTATATAGGCTGAAGGTGATGATGCAAGATACCTATTTGTCTGTCATTCATTTCATGTGATAAATAGAATCTCACATTTGTGTTTATGTATTATCATTTTTATCAAACTTGTTGACTAAAAATGTATATGATGCGAGCCAAGGCTCGCATCATACATTTTTAGTCAACTCGTTTGATAAAAATGATAATACATAAACACTCATGTAAGATCCTCTATTTAAGTTTCAGTGACTGACTCTTTACCCTTTTAACAAAACCTGAAGGAAATAGACTAATCTATATATCGAAGTCGACAACAAGGCAATGTTTCATAACCTACCTATAGATATAGGACCCAAACCCCATTTAAGCTGTAAAATGAAGGTACACACCTAATCTTGATATCAGAATAAATCATGTGAAGACTGACTGTTTAGTGACCTAGCTAGAAGAGAGCCATAGTTTCTGGAAATTCCACTTTTCAATTTCTACTGACCTTCAATGCAGACTAAGATTGCAGTTACAAGGACAACATGCATATCTATGTCTGTCACCCTGCAAAGTTTCATTCAAGAACTGACGAACTCCAGAACTGCAGACTTTTGCATAATTAAATGCAATACGAATGATCCCAGGGATGGGAGCCATTTCCAACTCCAAGGGAAACCATTAAACATGAGGGCCATTGGCCCTAAAATGCTCACCTGAGTAAAAGCACCTACGGCTGATAAAGCTGAAGAAATCCTGGTTTTAATGATGTAAAACACTTTCATAAGTGTGAGTGACCTACTATTAACCAACTTGAACTACTTTTGAACTTGTCAGAGATAGCATCAAGACAAACATTCAGATGACATTTCATGAGTATCAGACTTAAAATGTGGCCTCTAGACGGCAAACAAGGCTTTTAAAAAAAATTTGGCCAAGAAACCTACTTTTCAATCTGTTGTGACTCAATTTCAAACTTGGCTGAAATATCATCGAGACAACCTTTCTGACCAAGTTTCATGAGTATCAGGCTGAAAATGTGGCCTCCAGAGTGCATACAATGTTTTTCTCAGATTTGTCCAAATGACCTACTTTTTGACCTGATATGATCCAATTTCCAACTAGTCCAAGACATCATCAAGAAACATGACACCTACACAACAGCCACACTATCACACTTTCACACAGTGTGTACTGGTACTTGGAAAAAATCAATAATTATTATCATGATTAAGGGATTAAAGCTGATTAATGCCAGTAGGTGTTTTTGATCAAGATATAAATTTAGATGTTTGATTCAACTGATCATTATGAAAGACTTTGATAAATAATCTTTTATTGTGTGTTAAACTGTGAGAATGGACAATTGAGACAAATATGAGCTGTCGAGTGTCCATGCAGATTGGCCCAAAATGATTTTACTGTAATTAAGCTGTATTTTCAAGTCATGATTTTTTTTTTTTTATTAATTTCTTTTCACAAAATGTAGTTGAAAACTTTTTTTTATGCACAAGTACAGTGAACTGTCCATTGTGCATGCAGATTGGCCAAAAATGGTTATCAGGTACAAATGCAAATACATGTATACAAAATGTAGAAATACATGTTTAAAGTATGTTTTATTAGCCATACAAATTTTGAACTAGATTTAAATTTGCAAAAAATGTTTAATTTGTGGTTTATTTTTGTGTTTTAAATAGAAATAGATTGCAAGTTCATTCCAAACAAACCTTTACCTATTGAAAACATCATATCTGCAACTCAAAATAGTGTGAGAAGTGCATATTCTGGACTGTGAACAGCAGCCACTTTCGGAACTTCCCTTGAGTGGCTGCTGTACACAGATTTGACTGTATCATCAAGGCAAACATTCTGACCAAGTTTCAAGAGTATCAAGTTGAAAATGTGGCCTCTGTAGTGCACACAAAGTTTTTCTAAGATTTGACCCAGTGATCTACTTTTTGACACGACATGATCCAATTTTGGACCTGTTCGATAATTTATCGAGACATATATTCTGACCAAGTTTCATGAGTATCTGTCTGAAAATTTGGCCTCTAGAATGCACACAAGGTAAATGTTGACGACCTCATGACACACAACAGGTGATGGACAAAGCACAATCACAAATGCTCACCTTGAGCACTTCAAGCTCAGGTGAGGTAAAAACCTTTACGTAAGACTGAGCTAAATACCTAGTTTACTTTACAGGTCATATGATACCCCTCCTCCCCCCCCCCCCCCCCCAAAAAAAAAGATCTTTTGACATATTTCACTCCATATACATGTAACTCATTGTTGAATATTTGACACCTAGACCTTCAATGTCTTCCCTAGAGACATCAAAAGAACATAGAAATCGAAGTGTTGTACCTATCCCCAAACCCAAAAATACATGTATGTCAAAGGTCACATGACCATGTTTTTTCTCTTTCTTTTCTTTCAGTTTATATTATTCAAGGACAGTATAATACATATCGATTAAGCAGATCTTGCTGAGGAGCTAAAAATTCTTTTTTTTTAATATCTTAAGTTTTCTTCCTCGGCTACATTCTGTGAAACATATGACCACTGTGGCAGGTCATCTTAAATCCCCCAGGCATGATATAAAAATGTTTGACTAGGACTGAAAGTTGATGTTTTGTATCAAATATCAACATTCTAGGCCTATAAGAGTTTTCTAATTTGAAAGAAATTGTTAATGGACCCCTAGGTACTACCTCATACAAATGAGCCATGCTCTATGAAAAGAGGGTTTTAATGCAATTGCAAATAGTATCAACCCAGGTCAGCCTGTGCAGTAGGTTGGCCTGGGCTGAAAATATTTGCTACTGAACTATTTTCTGCATGTCAAAGGTATAAGCTACACAATCAAGAGGGCCATGATGGCCCTAAATTGCTCCACTGCCTTTTAAACAGATGTGTCATGCACTTAATCAGCACTGCAAGAGACATAAATCATAGAGGTCTGTTTGGAAATAAAGTTTCATAGAAACAATAGCCTACATCCCCCCATGTCTTTTTCAAATGCAAAGATTATGTCAGTGAATACAAGCAGATCTAAATTGCTTTGACAAAAAGACTTACGTATCTTAAAAGCAAAAGGACATTTTTTCAATGGCAGTTCTGGAACAGAAAACTGACAGATAGAATCTTACTTTATCTCTTTTCTTGATGACAAAATTGTCGACCAGACCAGTTTGAAAGCACTTGCAGACTACAAAATAACTATGGTTCAAATAATAAGATTTTTCATTGAAATGACAGAAAATATTGTAAGACAAGGAGAAAATGCAGAATACCAGCATTTTCTCCTTTTCCTACAATTTTGTGCTATTGGCCTTTTTCCCTAGAGTCGTTAAAACACAAGATTGTTTGGTAAAGGGTTACACTAAATATAGACTCATCTGAACTATTATAAACATCAAAATAAATCTATCTCACTGATAACTGAACATTTTCTTTGCAAAAAAATTGAATACCCAACACCAATCATGTATTTGTGCATTGTGATAATCAATGGAAGTAAATGGTGACAAACAATGTATCTGTTATAACAGGAATTATTTCCCTCAATCACAATAAGTGTAAGTTATAACAGTGACTTTGCTATTCAAGGTGTGTTAACCCTTTACCAGACGACAAAACTTTACCCTTGTCCAAACTGAAAGCATTTGCAGACGACAATTTCAGTGTGGCTCAAATGGTGTAATTTTTCTTTGATAGGGTAGAAAACATTGTGGGAAAAGGAGAAAATGCTGGTTACCAGCATTTTCTCCTAATCCCACAATGTTTTCAAAAGGCTTCTTTCCAAGGGGTGTCAAAAGGCGTCATTGTGTGGTAAAGGGTTAAATGTGTTTCCGTAAGGGCTATAGTTTTAACAATCTTGCTACAGGTCCACTAGCTGAAGCTACACATACATGCAAAATTTTGTAAGCCTAGACTTCACTGTCAGGAACAAGACGATTCTTTCAGTTTCCAGTTTGTAAACCCATATAAAACTTTTGGCCCCAGGGTTATAAATGGGACAGTTATGGTAGAAGTCTACTATATGAAGCAGCATGCCAAATATGGTAACCGTAGGCCTTACATTAAGGATCAAAAAGATTTTTTGAAGTATTCACTATATAAGCCCATGGAAAACTTGTGACCCCTGGGGAGGGGCCAATTTTAACCCCAGGGCTACAATTTAATATTAGTAGGGAAACAGGGGTCCACTGAATGAAGCTACATGCAAACTTTGGTAGCCCTATGCTTTATGGTTTAGAAAAAAGGAAGAGTTTTAAATTTTCACTATACAAGCCTATGTAAAACTTGTGACCCCCCTGAGTGGAGCCATCTTTTACCCTAAGGCTAATATTTCAAGTATCTTGATAGAGGATAAAGCTAAGTACTGAATTTGATAGCCCTAGCTCCTATGGTTTCTGACAAGAACATTTTTAAAGGTTTTCAATGTTTTTCAGTTTTGTTGCTGGGGCAACCAGGGTTTTGAATTCTTTGAATAATTCTTTGAAGGAATTCTGAAGAAGACTATGGCAGGACCATTTCCTTGAAGTTTCATCGACATTGGATAGGTAGTTTCAGAGAAGAAGATGTTTGAAATAAAAGTTAACACATGCAAGGACCAAAGCATGGACACAAGATGGACATCGGGCCGTGGCATATTTAAGCCTGCTGGCCTTCAGCTGTAACATTGGCTAATGAAACCCAACCTCTTTTCATCTCATCATGCTGCACAATGTGAAACGTTAAAAACAAGATCAGTGCTGTAAGAGATATTGAGGTATGGAGAGCATGCGACTTTAAATAAATGCCTCTGAGAAAAGCGTCTAAAACCTCAGTAAAGTATGAGCATGTGACCTTTGGATCCCCCCTACAATGATCTTGACTTTGGAGTCTTGTGTCTGAAAACTCCATTCTGAACATAATCTCATCAAGGTGCACACATTGTGTAAAATATTTTAAATGTCTGGCCAGGGTTTCAAGGCATATGGAGTAAACACAACTAAAAGCATGTGACCTTTGATTCTTCTGGTGTGACTTTGATCTTTGGGTCTTGCGTCTGAAAACCCTGCTCTGCACATCCCCTCACCAAGGCGAACACTGGTATGAAATATCCTCAAAATAGGTCCATGGGTTTGAGAGATATGAAGCTGACAAAAGTGTCACAGATGGCCAAACAGACAGAAGGACAAAGAACATTTCAATAGTTGCCCTATGCTTCATGACAGGGGCTCAAAATCTACTCACATTAACTATGTCCTTCTGTGTTTTCTTCTTAATGGATTTGCCCTCCTGTCTGGCATTAGTGGCATACCCAGTTTTTCCCTCAAACAGTTTGGTATATAAGGATTGGAATTACAATGTCCATGACGATTTGGTATGTCTGACTCTCTGTAAACATGAATTCGAACAGAAGATCGCAGCTCTGTGTTCAATTCATCCCATGCCTGAAAGTTATAATATTAAAAGGAAAACCGTATGAGTATAAAAGTTTCAACATGAATATTATAGATAAGAGATAAGACACTTTGGAGATCTATTCAGCATGTAATGACCATGTTATGACAGGGAAGACATTCCTTAAAAAAACCCATTTGTTCATTTTGGAACTTACACAAAATTACTATCTAGGTTGTTTTCAGTCCAGAATAAAATGTCATAAATGTCTTTGCGTAACCATAGGTAACGGGGTACAATTAACATTTTTGTAGTATATCATATATGAATCAATCCTAATACTCATCAGGGTCTATATTCACCAACTATTCTTAAGAAAGTTCTTAGTTTTATTCACCACAATTTTCCAAATTTGAAAATAACACAACTTCTGATTGGCTAAACTGAATGGTTAAGCCTGTAAGAAGATGTATTACATTTGAATTAAAACATTCTTAAGAATGGTTGATGAATACAGACCCTGGTCACTCAAGAGAGTAATAAGCGCACAGACACTACAGGTTTTGCAGTCAGTGATGAAGAAACGTATATGAACCATGCTCTGTGAAAGGGAGGCTTAATGCAACTGTGAAAAGTATCGACCCAGGTCAGCCTGCGCAGTCCACATAGGCTGACCTGGGCCGAAACTTTTCACTATTGGTCAATTTTCCATATGTAAAAGGACCATTCTACCTCATGATTCAGCAGGTTGTTAAAATGGCTTTTATGGATCCATAATTATGTGATGGCTTGATTGGTATAAAGCATAACAGCAATACAACAAGCCCCCTTTTGACAGAACATGGCTCATATGTATTACTGATTTCACAGTCAGTGCTAAGTAAACAGAAATTTTAACATCAATGCTTTTATTGACAGAGTATCAATGTAAATCCAAGATAACATTGCAGATTCTGTGAAGTCTAATCTTGAGCTACACTGTTCAGTACACTAGCCATCATTATTTACATTAAATACTACTTTAGAAGATCCAAATGCTTTACAAAAGAAACCCAGTTTTGTAGTTTCCAGGGCCAATATTTATCTTCCATTCTTAAGAATACTCTTAGTCGTATTCTGAAGAATATTCGAAATTTGAAAGGATTTTCTTATTGGCCAGGAAATCTGGGCCAATAAGACTAAGAATGTTCTTACAAATGATTGGTGAATACAGCCCAGATATACTTATATAATTTTTTTCAAGGATCTAACATTACAGTTCACAAATATTTTCCTGTGGTAATATCCCATCATACCAGTTTATGACTGCAATAATCTGTCATACCAGTTTATGGCTCATGTCTCTATCTCTTTATCAGATATTGAAAGCATTTGCAGGCAACAGATTAGATTTAGCTAAAATGGTGGGTCTTGTCTTTGAAATGCTAATAATCATACAATTTTTCAAAAAGCATCTTCATTGTGGTCGATCATATACTGAAACATCTGGTGTAGGATTAGAATATTTCCTTACCTCTTGTCCAATTATGTCCAATACCTTTTCCGCAAGTTTTCCGATCGGTAAAAGCTGGTTGCCTTTCTCCAAAACTGGATAATCTTTGTATTTGCCTGAAAAATGTTTATATGTATATCAAAATTCATGAGCATTTTCACTACTATACTTATTCGAAGTCAAACCGCAAAAAAAATGAACACAATTCTTCTGATTTGCTGGATAAATGCAATGTATGGTTTAACTCTTTACCACACAATCCCGACTTTTAACAACCCTGAGAAAGAGGCCTTTTGAAAACATTGTGGGAAAAGGAGAAAATGCTGGTAACCAGCATTTTCTCCTTTTCCCACAATGTTTTCTACCTTTCCCAAAACAAATTCCAAATTTTCAGTCACATTTATTTTGTCATCTGCAAATGCTTTCAATTTGGACTAGTCTAAAATTTTGCTGTGTGGTAAAGAGTTAACTCCTTACCAAACGACAAAATTTTGGACTCCACCAAATTCAAAGCATTTGCAGATGACAAACTGAATGTAGCTCAAATGATTTTTGTCTTTGATAGAGAGGAAAACATTGTGGGAAAAGGAGAAAATGCTGGTTACCAGCATTTTCTCCTTTTCCTACAATGTTTTCAAAAGCCGTCTTTCTCCAAAACTCGGGGTTGTGTGGTAAAGGGTTAAGTACGAGGGAATTTGATACCGTTATGATGTGTGTCTAGACACAGAGGCTACTTTTCCTACTCTTTTTCTTTAACCCTTTCCCAAACGACAAATTTTGGACTGGTCCAAATTGAAAGGGTTTGCAGACGACAATTTTAAATTTGATGAAAATGGCAGGAAGTTCTCAAAAAGGGTAGAAAACACAGTGGGAAAAGGAGAAATTGCTCATTACGAGCAATTTCTCCTTTTCCCACAGTGTTTTCAAAAGACTTGTACTGCAGACACGTGAAAACCAGGGCTTGTTTGGAAAAGGGTTAACAGAGATGATTTGAGTTAACTTGTTATCTTGAAATGTATATACATGTATACATATTATATAATTTTTAAATTTCACATTTCAACAATAAAAAAAAAAAAATAGAAAAAAAGGCATTTGCTGGCGAGATTAAATTTTATTATACCTCTTCAAATCGAGGCACAAAAGAGTTTCAATATGCTGTCTATCTCTTTAAAAGATACTTCTCATTTGACTTGCAAGACAAAGAATGCCTAAGAAAGAGAAAATACTCATAATTAACAATTTCTCATTTTGCAACAAAGTTTCCATTTGAAAAATTGGAGAGAAAAGTACAATGATACGGTTAATATCATCAGATGGAGAGCAAATTCTTCTTGTCAGTAATTTCTATGATTCATCAGAGTTTCCAAAAGCAGTATACTGTAGGATTGTAAAAGCAATAAATTAGGTGCAGGTATCTTACCGGTAAACAGAATATGTATCTTCTCTTGAAGGTATGGTGGTATCTCTCCATTAGACATCGTTGACAAGAGCAGGTCAATTAGATCTGTAAATCCCTCTGACCTTGTTGTGTATGTATTCATCAGGTAGCCTAGTGGATTAAAAGACGAAAATAAAGTCATGACATTTATCAAACTGCTTACTAACACCAATATGTAGGTAATTTTTTTTTTATTCTTTAAATTTCTTTATTGATTTCAAACCAGGCTTGACCAACCAAATAAAAAAGGAAACAGAACTTGAGACTGAGCCATCTGGATATTTTAATTTTTTTTTTTCACTACAGATATTTTTTTGTTTGTGTAATAAATCTACTTTGTGTTACTTGCACTGATTTCTGGGACATGTAGGACTAAAATTATAATCTGAGATGAAACTATTTAGAGCTGTTACTGGTTTGATTCAGGAAGAAATAAAGATTCTTTTTTAAAATTTTTGAGATGCAATACATGTTTTCTTGTTTTTCTTTATTTATTTTCATGTATTAAGTTCACATAACAAAAATATAATTTGCTAACTTCTATTGAAGTAGCCGTATGCATTATGAGTTGTATGAAGTGTATGAGGAACCTTATGAAATACATTGCCTTTTGATATTTTCCTACCATAGTCAAACCATAAAACTGCTTTGTATCAACCTATTTATGCTAAATTTTGCTTACTGTGGTTTATACACATCAAAGGTAAGTAGAGGCCCTTGAAGGCCTGAATTACTCTACGGTAATGACTGACCAGTGAACCTAGATGTAAAAGAAACAGGAAAACCTAGAGGTCCTTGAGGGCCAGAATCGCCTTGCTGACAGTGACTGACCAGTGAACCTAAATGTAACAGAAACAGTAAAATTAAGAGCCATCAGAGACAGGTGATGCTCCCTGTAGATGTTTTTGTCACAAAGGAAAAAGCTGTTGGTGTAGGATATACTCTCTCTCAACTGTTCATAAATGGAAAATATTTAAATAAACCTGAGACCAAAGAAACATTATTAAACCATGTCCTCCCAATAGAAAAGCTTCCCATGAAGTTCCATTGAGTCCCATTGACTGTTTGTTGTGAAATACCATGCCAATGAAAGTATGGACTAATTCAATGGGCCATAACTGTCACAACAAGAAGGCCATGATGGTCTTGCACCCCCTCTAATGGCTAATAAGTACAAACCATACATACCAAACATTGGAATTCTAGGCCAGATGTTGAATCTGTGACCAATGGGTTGGGGCCAGTTTTTTACACCAGTGCTTTAATTTGAACAATTTTGGGCGAGGCCTGCTAGATGATAACACTCACAAAATATTACAGCTGTATCTCAAGATAAGGAACATGAAAACCTTGAAAGTTTTCACCATATAAGCCTAGGGCTATAATTTGAACAATCTTGGTAGAGGCCAATTAGAATATACATGCATAATTGGTAGCCCTAGGTCTTATGGTTAGGATCAGGAAGATTTTAATTAAAGTTTTCACTATATAAGCCCACGAAAAAATTGTGACTGCCAGGACTGGGCAACATTTGACCCCAGGGCTATAATTTTGGTCAGTCTTTGTAGTGGCCACTAGACAAAGTTATATGCAAAATTTGGTAGCCCTAGTCCTGATGATTTAGAACCAGAAGATTTTATAAGTTTTCACTATATAGGCAATTGTAAAACTTGTGACCTCTGGGGTGGGACCAATTTTGACGCCAGGGCTATAGTTTGAAGAACCTTTGTAGAGGTCCATTATATGAAGTTACATGCCAAATTTGGTAGCCCTAGGCCTTATAATTTAGAACTAGAAGATTTTTAAAGTTTTCGCTATTTAAGCCCATGAAAAACTTGTGACCCCAATTTTGTCCACAGGGCTATAATTTGAAGAGACTTGGTAGAGGCCCATTAGATGAAGCTACATTCCAAATTTGGTAACCCTAGGCTTTAGAACAGAAAGCACCAAAATATTTTTAAAATTTTCACTATATAAGCCCATGTAAAACTTGTGACCCTCTGGGCGGGGCCAATTTTGACCCCAGGGCTATAATCTGATGACACTTGGTAAAGGCCTATTAGATGAAGCTACATGCCATGTTGGAAGCCCTAGGCCTTATGGTTTTGGACAAGAAGATTTTTTTTAATTTTAAGTTTTCACTATATGAGCTTATACAAAAATTGTGGAATTGTGTGAATCCTGTTGTAAATGACTATCTTCAATCCTAGGAAAGAAATTGGCAAAGCTGGGGATTGAAGCTGCAACCTCCTGTACTCAAGTCTTACACTTCTGACTGAGCTATTGTGGCTTGGCCTTATGGTTTTGGACAAGAAGACTTTTAAAGTCCATCTAAAACTTGTGACCCCCAGGGCTATAACTTGAATAAATTTGGCAGAGGTCCGTTAGATGAAGCTACATGTTAAATTTGGTAGCCCTAGGCATTATGGTTTTTTGACAAGATGATTTTCAATATTTTTTTTATATTTTAGTTGACATGGCAAACAAAGTTTTTAAAGGAATCAAATTCTTTCAAAGAATTCAAAAGAGGACCATGGCAGGATCATTTTTGGGACCAAAATTCCTAACAAATTTTGCATATTTTTAGCGTATAATAATGAATTCACAACGAAAAAGGCAAAAGGCACACACACACAAAATAGGGGGAGGGGTGGGGTTGTTATATCAGGGCTTGAACCGACTAATACAGCATAATAAGTAGGCATGGTAAGACAAATAGTGAAATAATCAAAGTACAATTTTTCAAACCAATTGTCTGAAATCAGACCAAAGTTGATAGGAATTTAGTAATCATTGTATTAACTCTTTACCACACGGCAATTTTTTGGACTTGTCCAAATTGAAAGCATTTGCAGACAACAAAATAAATGTGACCCAAAAACTGAATTTTTGTTGGGAAGGGTAGAAAACACTGTGGGAAATGTAGAAAATGCTGGTTACCAGCATTTTCTCCTTTTCCCACAATGTTTTCAAAAGGCTTTTTGTTCAGGGTTGTTAAAACCTGTGATTGTGTGGTAAAGAGTTAAATAATCCCTGAAAGTTTCAAAGAAATGGGACTGATTTGATGAGTAATGAAGACTAAGACATCAGATAGCAGTTATTTCTTTAACAAATGCTGGATTTCTATCATTTTTGATAGGGTTCAATCCCTTCATGGAAAAACTGGTCTGTGCAAGTTCCAAAAGCTACTTTTCTTTCTCACTTTTTATCAGACTCTGTTGTAAATCAATAGGGTTCAAGCTATTGATGATACAAAGAAACTGCATGTTTCATGAAAATCTGACCATAAATGAAGACTTACTCAAGTAAATTACAAAAAGATTAACAGACAGAGGATCAGATAAACAGACATACAAACACACAAACAGACACCATGACATATGTTCGCTGGCCTTTGGGAAAAAGAGCTAAATTCTGATACAGTACTTACCCACAAAAGCCCATGGAGTTGACGCTCTGACCATGCAATAATTAGAACGTTTCCACATGGCTTTTTCAAATATACATCTTCTAGCTGTATGTCTGTATTCCTCTAAAGCTGTATGACATGTTTGTAATGTTGTTTGTCCACTTGTGTTACCACCTGTAAATGAAATTCAACATAAACAGATGCCTTATTCACCAGCTATTCTAAACAGTGCTTTAACTCTTTCACTACTAACTCCGGAAATCCCACTTTTTTTGAGTTCTAAAAATAGATTTCCACTGCTTTTGAAAACGACTTTTGTCATAGTTTAGAAACAGGGTAGCGGACGGTGTAGATCAAAGATTAGACTGCACGTTCAGTGCAGTCTGATCTTGATCTACACTGTCTGCAAAAGCTATTCAAGTCATCATTACTAGTGAAAGAGTTAACCTTTTACCACACAATCCTGAGTTTTAGCAACCCTAAAATTGAAGGCTTTTGAAAAATTGCGGGAAAAGGAGAAAATGCTGGTAACCAGTAACGTTTTCTGCCCTATCACAGACAAAAATCATTATTTGAACTTAATCCAATATGTTGTCTGCAACTTCCTTGCAATTTCGTAGAGATCAAAATGTTGTCATTTGGTAAGGAGTTAATTCCCTAATTCTAACACTAACTATCCCATTGGCTGAGACAGTCTATCATGGCGAATAAGACTGATCATCTTAAAATTTGAAATTTTATCAATGAATACTGACCCAGATTTACTAAAGCCTCCATATACTCAAATATGAATCTACAATAATTCAAATATACTCGTAAATTGGTTGATTGAGGTATTTTCAGAATGAATAGATTTTGGGGGGGAAATGATAACTAAGTGAGTGAGTGAGTGGGTGGGTGAGTGAGTGAGTGAGTGAGTGAAAGCAATTTTATGGACCTTCAATAGTCATATTTGCCATATTTTACTGTGAAGTTCTTTAACAACACTTCATAAACCAGTTTGTAATAAGGTATAGTGAGTTCACACACATCAACTAAACAATTTGAAACAAAAAATAACTGTCATTTGAATTGACTTTCAAACTCACTTTTGGGTTATCTAATGTTAAGACTTGTGATTTCAATTGAAGGAGTATCCCCCTTCAAATTTACTACCCAGATTTGTGGCTATCATGCTGAAGATGACCATTGGAGCCTTTCGATCCATGGAAAATCTCACAGCTGTTTTTTACACACAACTAAAAGTCATGTTTCCCTAAATTTGTGGACCAGCCTGCTCCCTTTGATTTTCATTCATTTCCCTATAGTAGAAGCATCATAAAACTTCCATTTCGTTATCAGCCCCTGGCAAGTTATAAATTGATGCAAAAGAGAGGGATATTGTCCACACATTTTGTGCATTGTCCAAGATATTTTTGTGAGTTCTTTGATTCTTTAATGAGGGACCAATATCAAGTTGATTAGTACTGCTCGAGGAATTAAATGGATATTTTCAGTTCCTTTAACCCTCTACCATACATCCCAAGTTTTAATGAACCTGTGAGGCTTTTGAAAAGATTATGGAAAAGGAGAAAATGCTGGAAACCAGCATTTTCTCCATTTCCACAATATTTTCCACCCTATCTAAGGCAGAAATCATCATTTGAGTTACTGCTACATTTAGTTTGTCTTCTGCAAACACTTTCAATTTGGTAGAGTCAAAATTTTCATCGTTTGGCAAAGTTAAAGAACACTAACTTTGCAGAAGTCAATGAAAAAAAAATGGCCAATCCATCTCCGAATTATCCAACTGAATTGATGGAAGATCAGACTCCAATCCTCTTAATCGTCATCTTCAACTGAACAACTAACAAAAATCCCCAGAACAGCCTTTAGTGGGCACAAAGCTGGTCCATCACTGCAAAGCCAATTTTATACGAATCATGCTCTCTGAAAAGGGGGCTTAAGGCATCTGCAAAAAGTATTGACCCATGCCAAGGCATCCGCAAAAAGTGTCGACCCATGCCAGCTTGTGCAGTCCGCACAGGCTGGCACGCATTGAAACATTTTTCTATAGGTGAATTTCCTGCAGGTCCAAGGATGATTCTAGTTCATGACTCGGTTGTTATACAAAAAAGTTTTAATGGATCCATAATTATATGATAACTTGCTTGGTATAATGGATCACAGATATACATTAACCCTTTCCCAAACAAGCCCTGGTTTTCACGTGTCTGCAGTACAAGTCTTTTGAAAACACTGTGGGAAAAGGAGAAATTGCTCGTAATGAGCAATTTCTCCTTTTCCCACAGTGTTTTCTACCCTTTTTGAGAACTTTCTGCCATTTTCATGAAATTTAAAATTGTCGTCTGCAAACTCTTTCAATTTGGACCAGTCCAAAATTTGTCGTTTGGGAAAGGGTTAAGCCCCATGTGCCAGACCATGGCTCATATCTGTAAATCACACAAAGAGAAACATTAAAGTGGAAAATAATAAAAGAAAATGGTACCTGAGATATCAATAAATTCTTTCGTAGAAATTGCTGATCTTGCATCACTGTTGCTGTGGTAATTAATTATCTGGCATAAAATGGCCCTAGTTACTAGCACAATGTCCATCTGGTTGTCAATGAAATGCAGTAAACTGGGCAAACATATTTTCTGAGATACATTTCTATCTGATTTCTTTCTACCATCGGGATCATGGGACTGGTTGTCATGGTCCCTGTTGGTAACCATGTCTTTAACTTCTTGTTTTATGCTTTCTAAGTCATTGATGTCTTTCTGCAATGAACAGGATAAATTTATCAGCAAGTTTATGTTTAAATAAATAAAGGATCTTACATGAGTGTTCATGTATTGATCATTTTCATCACAGATACTCATCAAACAAGTTGACTAATACAAACCAAAAGCTGTCTACTGCTGGGGTCTAAGATGTTTCATAAGAATAAGTCAAATAAGTTGGCATAAAAATAGGATTACTTTTTTCTTTTAAATTCTATTGTCCTGCATTTCCACCTTTTCCCACAATGCTTACCAACAAATCAAAAACAAATTCATCAATTTAAGGCACATTTTAATCTGTTGTCTGAAAATGCTAATAATTTGGACAAGTCTACAGTTCAACAGGTAAAGATTTTGATTTATCATTCCCAAACTTTTACACAATGGACGCAAAATTGATATTGGTACAAGTTTAACTCTTTACCATACCAGCACAACATAGACTTGTCCAAATTGAAAGCATTTGCAGACAACAATTTCAATGTAGCTCAAATGATGGAAATGGCTTTTGATTGGGTAGAAAAACATTGTGGGAAAAGGAGAAAATGCTGGTTACCAGCATTTTCTCCTTTTCCCACAATATTTTCAAAAGACTTCTTTTGTCGGGGTCGTTAAAACTCGGGACTGTGTGGTAAAGAGTTAATGACATACAAAAGAAGTATGTCTAAACATGTATACCTGTGACTCTGTAACATTCTTATCACCTAGAGCAACAAAATTTGTTGTAGTAATTTCTGTATCATTTCCAACTGTAGAATTGGCATTATTATTAATTGTAACTTCTAAAACTTCTTTGTCTTCCAGTTGCTGTAAGGTATAATCTGAAACAACAAGTTATTTCATTGAAATTATATCGGCTGCCAAAAAAGACCTTTTTTGACAGAAACATAATATGAGGTATTGTGTTATGCATGTACATGTGGCCTTTTTGTTATTGGTCCAGGAGGAAATTATACATTAAGCCCTCTTTTTCCATGCCACTGCATTTCATGAAATAAAAACAAATAATGACTGCCTGTGGCTTATGGTAAAGAAGGTAAATATGAAGTTTCATAGAATTTGTCCAGTAGTTAAAGAGATATTGGTCCATAATGGAAATATGTATCAGGCCCCTTTTTTCCATGACATGGCATTCAAAAAAAAAAGAAAAAAAATGCAGACCATCATACAAGTCATGTATGAAGTTTCATCAATTTTTGTTGAGGATTTTAGAAGATATCTGCCCAGATGGACAGACTGACAGACTGTTATTGGTCATTACTGAAACTATACATTAAGCCCTTGTTTTCTACAACATGGAATTTCATTAAATAAAACCAATTAATGATTGTCTGTGTATTATGATAAACAATATAACTGAGATGCTCGTATAAGTTGTCCAGTAGTTAAGAGATATTCATGCATAATGAAATATACATCAAGCTTCCTATTTCCATGATGCAGCATTAAATAAGAAAAACCTAAAATCATATCGGCAGACTATCATAAGGAATACATGTATGAAGTTTCATCAATTTTTGACTGAGAGTTTAGAAGATATCTGTCTGGACGAATGGGCTAAGAGACGGTTATTGGTCTATAATGAAATTATGCATTAAGCCCCCTTTTTCCATGACATGGAATTTCATTATATAAAAAATAAATAATGATTGTCTGAGGCTTATGATAAACAATAAAAACAAAGAAGTTTCATAAAATTTTGTCCCGTGGTAAAAGGGATATTGGTCCATAATAGAAATATGCATCAAGCCCCTTTTTTTATGACACAGCATCAAATCAAAAAAACAAAAATTATGTTGGCAGATTATCATAAGGAACACATATATGAAGTTTCATCAAATTTTGTCAAGGGCTTTTGAAGATATCTGTCCGAATGGACAGACAGACGACAGACGGAACGAACACACAATGCAAAATCTATATCCCCGACCATTCCCCCCCCTCTAAATTGGGTGGGCAATATAATGACAATATATTTTGTAAATTCATCTATCTTATATGTGGCAGGATTGAAAAAACAAATCATAATGTCATGTTCAGATAAGGCCTGTTGAAACTAGAGGCTCTGAATCACTCCACTAGCAGTGACTGGCCAGTGAATCCATATGTAAAAAAATAGTTAAAACAAAAAAAGTCATCAGGTAACAGTAGTGCTCCCCAAATGTGTTTTTTTTCACAAAAGACAAAAAAGCTCTTGGCGTCAGATGTACTTGCTCTACATTGGTACCATTCAGTGCCTGCTGAGAAATAGCACACAAATGAAATTCGGAAATAATAACTTCAAATTTAACCCTTTTCTACACAATCCCGGATTTTAACAGCCCTGAAAGAGAAGGCTTTTGAAAACATCGTGGGAAAAGGAGAAAATGCTGGTTACCAGCATTTTCTCCTTTTCCCACAATGTTTTCTACTCTATCAAAGACAGACCTCATCCTTTGAGCTACATTTAATTCGTTGTCTGCAAGTACTTCGAATTCAGTAAAGTCCAAAATTTTGTCATTTGGTAAAGAATTAATGAGCCCTGTTACAGCAAGACGGCATTCATGGCCCTTTATGGCTCCACTAGCTAATAACGACAAACCATACATACCAATAATTAATTGATTGATTGAATGATGTTTTATGCTGCTTCCAACATTATTTCGGTCATATCATGGCCACAGCTCAAATATTCATGTACTTCCTGGGTTTCAGCAGTACTAGACATGGGCTCAGAAGTGTCTTGCTTTAGAACACTTCCTCCAAAAATCCAGTGGATCAAGTGAGGCTTGAACCCTCGGCATCCAGGTCACAAGTTAATACACATCAAACATTACAATTCTAGGCCAAATGGTTTTGAACAAGAAGACCTATAAAGTGTTCTCTACAAAAGCCCATGCAAAAGTTGTGACCTAAGGGCTGGGGCATTTTTTACCACAGAATCACATACCAAATAATATCAGTTTACACCCTACTGTTGTAAACACCAAGATTTTCAGAGTTTCCTCGATAAAGTAAAGCCCTGTAAATCAACATTCTTCAAACTATAGCCATTTGGTAAAAACTGGCCCTGCTCCACAAGTCACAAGTTTTTACATAGACTTATATGGTGAAAACTGTAAAGATCTTCTTGTTCCTGACTGTGAGCTATAGCTGTATTATTATGTGATTGTTATCATCTAGCAGGCCTTGTCCAAAATTTTTCAAATTAAAGCCTTGTTGTCAAAATTTGTCCCATTTCTTGGGTCATAATTTTAAATCGTGCTTATAGAGTGAAAATTCTTAAAGTCTTCTTGCTCCTAACCATAAATCATACGGCTACCAAAATTGGCACACAGCTTCATCTTGTGGATCACTCCTGAATTTGTTCAAAATTTAGCCCTGGGATTGGAATTAGCCCTCCCTCATAGCCCAGTACATACAGTATGTGAACTTTACCTTTTATTTCTCCATATGAGTGCCTGACAGCATTTTTGAACTGTTGAATCCAATGGTCTGGGGCCACTCCACTGTTTCTGTCCAGTTCTTCTAAGCAATGATTCCCTTTCAGCCAATTGTTGACAAAGGCCATACAACCTGGAAGTGTTTCTAGGCTTGGATAGGCTGCTCTGCAAACTTTATGCTGTAACTACAAATAGTATCATCATTTGTTTAAAATTCGTTCAGTGCAAGTATTAACTTTGTGCGAAAAAAATGGACTTCCAAAAAGAGCTTGAAATGAATCAGTGTTACTCCTTCAATTCTTTCTCTTCACTCAAGTCTCTCGTGACTCATACAAAAACTTGCTACATGCACCTATTGACCAGACAACAAAAATTAAGATCTGTCCATTTTAAAACCTTTTATAGAAGACAAATGTAGCTCAAAAATGGGAAATTGTCTTTAAACAAGAAAAAAAATTGGGAAAAGGAACAAGAGGGCCAAAATGACCCTATATCACTCCACTTACCAAAGAAAAAAACACACACATATGTCATTTACCTTATTGGCTTCAACAGTTGTTAAACTGTTTAATCTATTTAATGCTGCCATGTCTACAAGACTTTTATCTGCATATTATCTTTCCTGTGAACTAATTCTGATTCTAATTATAATAAGGTCCAAGAGCATATTTAGTTCTGTTGCCAAACTGGCAAACCTAGGTAGCAATTCCAAACAATATTGATGCCATCTGCCATTTTAAAACTCATCTTTTCATGCAAGTCTTTTTGAATTGGTAACATTTACATCTGAAAGAGGTTTTGTGTTTCTGAAATGGTATTATTTTCATCTGAAAGAGGTTTTGTTGTCAACCCCTCTTCTGGTATAGCAAGACATAGTAGTCACAACCTCAGCTTGGTGATTTTTGCATGCATTAGTGAATTTATACATGCATGTGTCTGGATTTGTCCAAGTCATGTCTTCTACATTTATCAATAGATATAATAACCATTTTGTACATACTGCTCTTCTTCTTTGATAGAATTGCCACTTGGAACATTTGTTCAGGTAGGTCCACAGTCAAAGTTACACTTGAAGGTCCATTTGTAAAATTATCTCAATTTGAACCTGTCTGTGTAATATCTTCTACATTATCTATAGATTTAAAAATCATTTTGCACAATTGCGTTCCTTTACAAGTAGATGTGCCGTTTTAGACAATGGTTTAAAAACATCCAAGGTCAAGGTTACACCTGAAGGTCAAATGATAAAATTATCATTGAACTTGTCAGAGTCATCCCTCCCCCAATGGGACCATTTTTAGACCTCCATGCAATACTTTAAACAATCTTGGTAGAGGTTCCCAACATCATGTTACATACAAAACATTACGGTCCTAGGCCAAAAGATATGTACACTTACCTGAGAGACTACCTTCAGCACAGACATTTTAACTGTTTGGCAATTAAATGGATTGGTCAAAATTTTCTGAGACTCTGATGCAGTATTGTTCTCAGTTCCCTGCTGGTTTTCATCTTCTTCTGAATCAGAATCCTCCTTGTTACCTTGAAATAGGGTTTCTGGCTTTTGATTGGTTGATTTTAAGTAGTCTCCCATTATAGTAACATTGCCTTGGTTCCATGATTGGACAGTTCTTAGTGCATCCTTATATTTCTTTGTTTTCCCTAGATTCTTAAAATAAAAACATGGCTACCTTTTTAACCCTTTAATCTTTACCAAACAACAAAATTTTGGACTCAACCAAATTGACAGCATTTGCAGACAACAAATTTAATGTTGCTAAAATGATGATTTCTCTTTTTGATTGGGTAGAAAACACTGTGGGAAAAGGAGAAAATGCTGGTTTCCAGCATTTTCTCCTTTTCCCACAATGCTTTCAAAAGGCTTCTTTCTCAGGGTTGTTAAAAGTCTACCAAGCAGGACCTTTTGCAGACAGTGTACATCTAAGATCAGACTGCACATTCTGGACCTTTTACAGAAAGAGTAGATCTAAGATCAGACTTCACAGAATGTGCAGTCTGATCTTGGATCTACACTGTCCAACAAGGAGATATTTTTCCCCCCAAAAAATAACTTTGAAATAGCAACAATTGGATTTATACTATCAACTTGAAATTTTCATTCATCTAACTTAGCAGGTTAAGGTTGAACTTTTACGAACTTCAAAATATTCATAAATTTTACTTCTGATAAAAACCAAGATCTATCCTCTGTTGGGGTGTTGGAAATCTGATGAATCATAATGATGACAGTGCTGCATGGATTGTAGAGTTTATTTATTGCTAAAAGGTATGGCAAATTTCAGTTGTTTTGAAAGTTTCACACCATAAATATCTGGATAATGTAAATATGACAGAACTTAAATTGAGAATGACATTAATAAGTATCAGTTTGAGGGAAAATATCCCATAATTCAAACAAGATAGATCCAGATATCATGGCATTAACAGCTTGAATCTAAGCTTTGCCCAAACTTATTCTGGAGATATACAAATTTAATTGTGAAGAATACTTTCTTCTCCCTTGATGTATGCAAATAAAGGGGACCAAACCCAGGCCAATGTGTACAGGGCAATCAGTGTCAGGGCAAACAGCCCTGGATTCTCTAAATGGAATCAAGACAGTATGTCAACAGTGCAGCTCCCTGGCAGGATTTTTTGAGACAGTTCCCCAAAACTTACGATCATTTTGGTTCAGGGTTAAACAGTATGCAGCAAATTGAAATGGTAATGATAATTGTAACATTTTATTACACAACAAAGTTTTAGACTTGTCCAAATTGAAAGCATTTAACCCATAAAGTGCTGGAACCAACTTAAGTTGTTTTTGCAGACAGTGTAGATCAAGATCAGACTGCACAGAATCTGCAGTCTGATCTGGGATCTTCACTGTCAGCTACTTTTTTGCACATTCTGGCCAAAACAAGCTTGAAATGACAATATTTCAAATGGTATTTCCTGTTTAAAGAGGTCCATTTCATTAATTCAGCATTCTAAGAGTTAAAGACAACAAATTACATGTACATGTAGCTCAGAAGATGATTGTTGTCCTTGAAATGAGAGAAAAAATTGCGAGAAATGGAGAAAATACTGGTAACTAGCAATTTCTGCTTGTCCTAAAATGTTTTTAAGTCGTTTTCTTCCAGGGTCATTAAAACTCGGTATCCTGTGATAAAGAGCCACGATATTATAATTCTGACATGTTTTCTTATTGCATGTAAACAACAGAAAAGAAAAAAACATGTTTCATAATTCTAACTAAATAAATGAGTCAACAGAGGAAATCAACACTTTATTAGATGATGAAATGTTAGACATCTTCACAATCAAAACATTTGCAGATGATAAACATGACTCAAAAGTTAAAATTTGTTTTTTTGAAGGGTAAAAAACATTGTGGGAAAAGAAGCATTTTCTTCTTTTCCCACAATATTTTCAAAAGGCTCATTCCTCGGGATCATGTGGTAAAGGATTAAAACGCACACAAACACAACCCATGTAAACACATTGAAAAATGTTTATCTTAACTCTTTACCACACAATCCCAACATTTAACGACCCTGAGGAAGAAACCTTTTGAAAACATTGTGGGAAAAGAAGAAAATGCTGGTAACAAGCATTTTCTCCTTTTCCCACAATGTTTTCTACCATATCAAAGGCAAAATTCCTCATTTGAGTCACATTTACAATGTTGTCTGCAGATGCTCTCAATTTGGACTGGTCTACATTTTTCTTGTGTGGTAAAGAGTTAATGGTATAAATTACATGTATAGATGATTTTCAAAATTACTTCTTGTAGAATACTGCATTAGAATTAGTGACTAAAGGTCAACTCAGCAGGCAACCCATTTCACTGATAAGCCACAGAGTAAATGGAAAAGTCTGAGAGTAACATGTCGGATTATGCTGCAATTTGTCAGCATGTGATCTTGTAGTTTATTTAGGCAAACTGAACATTTTTTTCTAGACTCTATCTACATATATGTACCGGATCCATAAATTATTGAGAAATATTTATGGATAAACAATCAAATAGAGTGCAGTGGTAACCAGCATTTTCTCCTTTACCTACAAGGTTTTCTAAACTTTCGGAGGCAATTACCATGATTTCAGCGACATACAATATGTCATGGGCACTTGATTTCAATTTGGAGATCTAAAAGTTTTTGTTGTTTGGTAAATAGTTTATCATTGAAAAGCACTTGCATGCTGGCAAAGATTATACTACCTTCTGATGTCCGGTAGTTTTCTCAGCCCAAGTTTCCATGGCTCTGTCAATTCTCTGATCATGTGCAAGCTCAACAGATGGTTCTGTAACATTTTCTAGCGGATCATAGGGGGCAACATCTATATCTTCCTCAGTTACAGTTTCATCTAAACATAACTTGACAAGTTCTACAGAGGCAGGTGAAGGTTGTACTGCTTCATCTACAACTGAGTAACACCACAGTGCTATGTCAGGCAACTTACATCACATGTAAAGGTAATTTGGAGCAGCCTGGCCGGGTAGCTCATTGGTTAGCATATCTGACTCATGACCTGGGCTCGTATTCACCAACCATTCTTAAGAATGTTCTTTGTCTAATTCTGAAGAATTTTCTGGATCTGAAAGTAACACAACTTCTGATTGGCTAAACCAGTATAGCCAATCAGTTGTTGTGTTACTTTCAAATTTAGAAAATTCTTCAGCATAAGACAAAGAAAATTCTTAAAAAATGGTGCATTGTATGTTAAAAAAGTAGTCAGTGACTTGGAATGAAAGTTGTGTCAGTATTGGTGTGAAAATGCCAGGAAACACATGTACATGTATATGTTAGTGCACTGACTGCCGTGATATGACCTCAACTGTTAAAACAGCGTTAAACTCCTATACAAACAAGCAATCAGATAAGTGTAGTACTTTTTGGCTCAAAGAGCAGTAACCCTTCAGTCCTTTACTCAAAACCTTTATAGCAGTTTCTCATTAGAATTGTCTCCTGAGACAGGTTTTTGTGAAAAAGCATTGATTTTAAAACTTTAAACTTTCCTATCTGGACCTGTGATAAAATCTATGTAAACTACATGTAGATAGACTCTTGAATCTATAAAATTATGTTAAAAATGCTTTCAAAGAGATATTAAATAAGGGATATTTGGGGTTTTTTGGGGTGAAAGATCGAAATTTATTTAACTGATTGAACATCATTGGTAACATTTTTATGAGTGGCACAACCACAAGTGAGAATATCACTGTATGATGTTCATGAGATAAAATAAATTTTGATCTTTCACAGAAAAAAGCAAAAATTCTATTTACTTTATGCTTCTAACACTTTTTTTGTTAAGACTTGCAAGGTACAGGGGAGCTCTTGGTATTTCTGTACCAGTTTATCAATCGGTAAATTCATTGGTCGAAGCGGTGAAATTATCAAACCATATATCCACCACTATTTCCCGACAAACTACCAAAAAATATGAAATAAACAGATATATATTATCAAAAATCTGACACATGACAAAAACTTCTTCATCTTCATCCAAGCTATAATCAGTTACGAAAAGTTTGTTTATCTATCTGAAATAAGGGTCTTTTTCTGCTCTGCTGGAAGAGCCCAGTAGTTCAGTTGGTAGCATACAGGATTTGAAACCAAAGGGTTGCTGGTTCAAATAACCAGCCTGGCATCATTTTCCCTGAGAACTGATGATAGTCCTTGTGATAGGACATATTCATCACTAGTTGTTGATCATTGTTTAGATGATTGTTCAGTGGGAAAGCAGCCAGTGTGAAAAAGTGGTAAAAGAAACTCCAGGAATTTATGGATAGGTGCACTGGCTGGTGGCAACAGTGATATAACTGAATTAATCATGAAAACAGTGACACTATATTAATTAACTCTCTACCAAATGGCAAAATTTTTGACTTGTCCAAACTGAAAGAATTTGCAGACGACAATTTAAATGTGGCTCAAAGGGGAGAATTTATCTTAGATATGGTAGAAAACATTGTGGGAAAAGGAGAAAGGAGAATATACTGGTAACCAGCATTTTCTCCTTATCCTACAATGTTTTCAAAGAGCTTCTTTCTCAGGGTCATTAAAACTCGGGATTGTGTGGTAAAGAGTTAATTATAAGTACACACCTTAAGAATTCTGATATATTTATACTGTCAGATATTTTTAGAGAGAATAATCATTTCATATCAGGTCAAGTACCATATGTATGTAAGAGCATATGAGCCATGCTTTCTGAAAAGGGAGCTTAATGAGTCTGTAAAAGTATTGTCCAAGGTCAGCCTGCGTAGTCTGCACAGGCTGACCTGGGCCGAAACTTTTCACACTTGGTCAATTTTCTGTATGTCAAAGGACCAGTCTACCTCATAATTCAAAAGGTTGTTTTACCAAATGGATTTTATGGATCAATAATACTATGATGACTTGCTTGGAATAATAAATCACTGAGATACATTAAACCCCCTTTGCCAGAGCATGGCTCAAGTGTATTTACCTTTCTGTGTGTTGTCTGTACCATATAGGATAGCACTCACTAAGCCATGCAGTACTGACTTCTTTGTATTCTTATACATCCCTCCTGCTGCTCTGCGTAGCCATTCTGCTATAAACCCCAACCAGAACTGTCCTATACAGTTTTTATCATCTGAACATAAAATATATTTCACAGGATATCTTCTTATTCATGTTAGTTTCAGACTTAACGACAGAAACTTTTGATATTGTGTTAACTTTACAGCTGAATATAGTTACATTACATTATATGCTACACACTGATGGCAATCTGTAGAAATCAATGTTACATGTATTTTTCAGTTTACTTCACACAGGATTAAAAAGCAAATTGAAACATTGAAATATTAGTTGTTAACTTACTTGTATGTAAACTGATTTTATTTGACTGAGAAAAATCAGTTTGGGTCACAAAGTAAATTAACAATGTGGAAAAATACATATAACAATCAAGTGACTTGAATTTTAAAACATTTCTGATTGAGTGATGTCTGGAACAAATACAGTATTTGAAATTAAAGCACAAATTATCTAAATTTTCTGAATGTGTCATGTCCGTAACATATACAATATTTGAAGTTACAGGAGGGCAAGCATAGCTCTTAATCCAAGACCTGCGAAAAATTTGTAACGCTCCCACCCCTACGGATGGGGCCAACTTTGACCCAAGGCTTTAACCCTTTACCAAATGACAAAATTATAGACTTGTCCAAACTGAAAGCATTTGTAGACGACATATTTATTTTCATTTAAATGATGTTATTTAATTTTGGAAGGGTAAAAAAAATTGTGGGAAAAGGAGAAAAATGCTGGTTACAAGCATTTTCTCCTTTTCCTACAATGTTTTCAAAAGCTTAATTTCAAGGGGTCGTTGAAAGTTGGGATTGTGTGGTAAAGAGTTAATTTGAACATTCTTACAAGAGGTTCCTGATATCATGCTAAACCACAAATATTACAACTCTAGGCCGTGAGTGAGCTGGAATGTTTGTAGCAATCAGCCAGGTATCTTGGGAGGATATGTGTAACCCTTTACCACGCAATCCCAACTTTTAACCACCCTGAAAAAGAAAGCTTTTGGAAACATCGTGGGAAAAGGAAAAAGGAGAAAATTCTGGTAACCAGCACTTTCTCCTTTTCCAACAATGTTTTTTCCCCTTCCCAAATAAAATTTCTATTTTTGAGTCGCATTTATTTTGTTGTCTGCAAATGCTTTCAATTTGGACTTGCCAAAGTTTTTGTCATTTGGAAAGAGTTAAAGAAACTGCTGACACAAATTGTACAGACATCTGCAGACTGAGGATGGCAATTTGGCTGACAAAAATAGCTCACCTTGAGCACTTCATGCCCCTGTGAGCTAAAATCATGAGATTGTTTGGTTACAAGGTACACAAAAGATAAACAAATATGGCGTGCAAAACACGAAAAGGGGCCTTCGGACATATGCGTAAAAGTGTGTTGTCCCAGATCAGCCTGTGCAGTCTGTGACTAATCTGAGACGACACTTCCTGCTTTTTTGTGTGATTTTCTGTTTCACGAAAATCTACTGTATGAAAAAATCTTATGTAGTCATAAAGTACTGTCTCAGATTAGCCTGCGTGGACTGCGCAGGCTAATCCAGGACGACACTACGCAAATGTCCGAAGGGCTCATTTACCATGTTGCGGGCCATATAAGCAGATACTCTAGCTTTCTAACTTCATGTTTATACCTTCCATCTTGAAAATTGACCTTGCTGCATCTATCGGCATGGCGACAATAAAACCAATCTGAGTGTGCAGATGAGCTATAACATCTCGTGTTCTCCCACTCGGCGATAGTACAAACTGTTCTACAAGTTCGCATATCTGTTTTCTCAGGTCAAAGTCAGCCACACATGCTGTAAATAGAGGGAAAGATGTGTGACATTTGGTTTTGTATGGTAACTTACCTCAGTAATAGTAATTCAAAGATCCTAGGGATAAGAAAATTCTATTTTACACCTAAAATCTACCTCCAAATAAAATTGCTTCGTTACTATGACGTGCGTACAGATTATCTAAATCCATATTGCATTCTGTAGAATCCCAAACATAGACTTTCAGAATGAGACAAGATTCTAGGGACATGGATTTTTCAAAAAGAAGCTAGAGTCCTGAATATTGATATTTTTCGGAAGATTAGTCCACTGAAATCTTTTATCAAAAAGGGACCCTCTTTTGTTTTAAAAATACTCTTTTGTTTTGTTTTAGATATTTTTTTGATGAAATGGCCCAAATATTTGTTGATAATTTTAAGGTCAATATGTGACTGTGAAATAGGGAGGTCATTTAACATGTTTTGGTACAATACTAAATCAACTAGTTCATGCACAGCAGAACCAGTCTACATATTAGACTCAACTGTTGCCTCATCAAAAATATAGACTGGTTCTACAGTGTACTCATCAAACAGACTTCAGTATTGTACCTCAAGCATGTTAAACAACCTAATAGTATGATATCCTATATTTATGGCCTTGCTGGCACTAAATATCAACCTCATTCAAAACAATACAAGTTGGCAAATGATGGCAAATTAAACTATATGAGTTGCCAGAGTTGCGGGGCCAATTTTGACCCCTGGGCCATAATTTGAAGAAACTTGGTAGAAGTCCATTAGATGAAGCTACATGCTGAATTCGGTAGCCCTAGGCCTAATGGTTTTGGACAAGAAGATTTTCAAAGATTTTCTATATTTTTCAGTTTTGTTGCCATGGCAGCCGGAGTTTTTAAAGGAATCAAATTCCTTCAGTAAAGAGTAATCTTGTTTTCTCTGTTCTTTTCACATACCCGCACATGTACGCTGAACTGCAAAAATAAGTCTGAGCTGGTGCTCTCCAACATTTTCCTCATTTAGCTGACCAATCATAGATCCAAGCACCATAAACATCACATCTAGTTGTTTATAATGGTACCCAAGTGGATCTAATGTACAGAAACATCCAAGGGCAGGCTGTATTATAACCTGAATCAAAAGAAGGAACTAAATTTCATGTTTAACTCTTTACCAAATGACAAAATGTTAGACTGGTCCAAATTGAAAACACTTGCAGACGACAAAATAAATGTGACTCAAAAATTAAAATTTGTTTTGGGAAGGGTAGAAAACATTGTGGGAAAAGGAGAAAATGCTGGTTACCAGCATTTTCTCCTTTTCCCAAGATGTTTTCAAAGAGATTCTTTTTCAGGGTCTATAAAAGTCAGGATCGTGTGGTAAAGGGTTAACAAAACCTCTTGTTAGATCAGAAAATTAGCTCAAGAGTTTGTAGATAACAGAATAAATGGTTCTGAAATGGAGAAATTTATTTTTCAAAAATTAGGAAAGATTGCTAATATACATGTAGATGAAATTGTTGAAAGCAGGAAGTTGTTAAAGGTCCTAATAAAGGTCCTGATAGATGAAAATGTTGAAAACTGGGAAGTTTTTAAGGGCCCTGACAAAACCTGTTAACCCTTCACCAAACAATCCTGGGTTTTCATGGCCCTGGGAAAGAAGGCTTTTGAAAACAATGTAGGAGAAGGAGAAAATGCTGGTAACCAGCATTTGCTCCTTTTTCCACAATGTTTTCTACCCTATCAGAGAACTTACGCTTATTAGTACCAATTTCAATATTTGTTGTCTGCAGATGTTTTGAATATGAGTCTAAAATTTGTTGTTTGGGAAAGGGTTAAGTTGACTATCACCAATCCTCTAAATATGAGGGGCATGTCAGAAGTTACACAACTGGGGCAATCAAAAAAGGGCATGTGACAGGATTTATTTTATTCACACCTCATACTATCAAACTAACCATCCTATTATAAACATTGTTTCAATGATGCTGATATAGGAAAGCTAAGACTGGATTGTAAAGAAATTTCAACAAAAAATGCACAGAGAAGCTCTCTGCATTACATATGGCAGAAGTTTCAAAGACAGACATAAACATTTTTTCCGTTTACATTGTAAGGCCAGTAAAGGCATTAACTCTTTACCTCACAATGCCGCCTTTTGACGACCCTGGGAAAGAAGCCTTTTGAAAACATTGTAGGAAAAGGAGAAAATGCTGGTAACCCTTTCAAAGAAAAATTGCACCATTTAAGTCACACTGAAATTGTCGTCTGCAAATGCTCTCAATTTGGACAAGGCTAAAATTTTGTCGTCTGGTAAAGGGTTAACTGATGGACATTTATAACTACATTGCTTTTGAGCTTTGAACATTTCAGACACTGATTTCCAATGTCATTAGAAACTTGGCTATATGAAAATAACTCAATCAGAAATGGGCTTAAACAGGAAGTGTACAGTTGACAGTGGAACTGCTGGCAGTGGCCAACAAACATTACATAAGCCCATAAACTGTACATGACCAGACTGAAAAGTGTTAGAGAATAATTTTCACTGGACTCTACAAGATTTGCAGAAAACAAAACTAGGCAAAGCTCAAATACTATGATATATTGTCCAAAGGATAAAAACATTGCAGGGAGAGGAAAAAATGCTGGTTTCAACCATTTTCTCCTTTTCCCAAGATAGTTTCAAAAGCTATATTCCTCAGGGTTAATAACCCTTTACCCTACATTCCAAAGTTTTAAGAACCCTGACGAAAAGGGCTTTTGAAAATATTGTGTAAAAAGGAGAAAATGCTGATAACAAGAGTATTGTCTCCTTTTTCCGCAATGTTTTCTGTCCTTTCAGAGACAAATTTCATCATTTTAAAGCCCTGGTTCAAGCCTCACTGGATCCTCTGGTTTTTTCATGTGAGTGTCCTTTGGCAAGATACTTCAGAGCTCTAGCCTAGTACTGGTGAAACCCACAAAGTACATGAATATGTGAGCTGTCACAGTGGTGCAACTGAAATAATGTTCAGAGCAGCATAAACCACCCAATCAATTAATCAATTTTAAATTTAATTGTGTGGTGAAGAGTTCAACGCTGGGACTGTTTGGTAAAGGATCAAACTTACCTTTACTCTATCCCAGTGTGACTTGGTGACATACAGAGGTAGCCAGGCATTGATAGGTTCCCTAGCAGCCCCAACAGTGGTCACGCCGAGGGAATGATCCTCAAAACTGAACCCACCATGGGCCTTCATGTGGGAGCTCACATTTATCTTGTACTCTAGCGCATCCAACATGGCTGTACGACTGACAAGTGTGCCACTGATCACATATACCTTTATCTAGACAGGAAAATTAAAAGATATTGCTCTAAAATGAGATAAAATACATAAATTATACTTTCTTGTTTGTAATGTCACATGCAATCAATGTACTTTGCGCTTTTCTGTAAATCTTGCTTAGTGAGATAATATTTGTACATATGTTGATAATAACAATATGCAAGAAAACTGATGATGACCTAGTAAACCTCATAGGATTAAAATGAGCGAATAATTTGCACTTTGCATCACCTTTTTTCACTTTGTCTTTTCTGTAATTACAAATATGTATAGTTGAATCACAATATGGCAGGTTTAGATAATAGAAATGCATTTTTGGAAGGAAGTTTGAAAATAAGATAATTCTTGGGAGGTATACTTAAAATTTTGTAGTTTAAGCAGTTTCATAATCAGTGCGTAGTGTACATGTATCTTACATAATAGGGCACCATGAAAATCTTAATTTTGCATCCCAAACTTGTGTGTATGCATGTGTGTGAAAATGCTGGGAGTCTGGGAGGCCAACGCATCCTACAGTTGAGTATTATACTGTATATAAAAGAATTAAAAATGTTATGCTAACCAGTGTTGGCTCATCAAGAACAACCTCGCTTCTCTTTACAGCCAACCCAAATCCAATTGCATCCTCTTTGTCTTCACCTAGCAACACATCCCTGATGGAATTCTGGGATAGGACACAAAAAAAGAACCCCAGTGCATCCTGGGATAGCTGATCTACTTCCTCTTCATCTATAGTGAGATTGGACAGAGTTTTTTGTGCATCAGCAGCATAGGCCATATTTTTGGATGCTCGCTTATCCATGGTTCTTTGCCTCCTGGATTTGCTGAACTGTAACGAAGAAGTTGAAATAAAAACAACAAAACTTTGTTTTTTTGAAATAAAAATAGATAAAATATGATATGGCTAAAAATGAATTTTTCTGCCACTGGAAAGAAACTTTGATCCCTGTCAATAACTGTTTAAATGCTTGGAGAAATACGTTGTTGTTCTGAAAGACTTACAATTACATGTAATATAGAAAGTTGTCTTCTAGCTTTAGAGCAATCATCATGACAGTTTTTTAAATTAAGCCAGAACTCTCAAGCTCTGATGTGGGTAGTTCCAAAGGCTGACCCCACTTACATGTATAACATGATTAAACTCCATACCAAATGATAACACTTCGGACATAACCAAATTGAAAGCATTTTCAGATGACGAGTAAAATGTAGCTTATATGACAATTTCTGTCTCTGATAGTATAGAAAACATCGTGGGAAAAGGAGAAAATGCTGGTTACTAGCATTTTCTCCTTTTCCCACATTGTTTTCAAAGGCCTTATCTCTCAGGGTCATTAAACCTCTGGATTTTGTGGTAAAGGGTTAAGCCCTTCTGATGTGAGAGACAGACGCTCTATCCGTGTATAACTGTCTCCCACATAATGGCTACCAGGGTCCGTATTCACCAACCATTCTTAAGAACGTTCTTCGCCTTATTTTCCAAGATTTTCCAAATTTGAAAGTAACACAACTTCTGATTGGCTACACCATTTGGTTTAGCCAATCAAAAGGTGTTTTACTTTCAAATTTGGAAAAATCTGAAGAATAAGACTAAGAATATTCTTAAGAATGGTTGGTGAATACGGACCCAGTTTTCAATACCTAGATGACAGATCACTGCTCCCACCTAGGACACACAATATGCCATGATGGTTTTGCCAGCAGATCTGTGACAGTTTCCAAAAGGTGTTTTAACAATGAAATACTTATCTCTTTATAAAAAACAGCATGGGAACAAATTGATCAAAGGCAGTCTTGACTTTTGGATTTAAGTTTTTCTGAAGTTATAAAGTTGAAAAATTGAAATAAAGGCTGCTATATTCCAAAGTCTGTTGTTAAATGTCGCCTTACACCGCATATATTTGATAATGAAATATACTGTTTAACTTCCTAAACATGTCTTAAATAACTGGTCTGCAATAAAATTCTATCTTTCACCAGGACAAAAGCAAAGATTTTTTTTAAGTTCAAACTGTACACATGGAGAGATTCTTTTTTCATTATTCAGTCCCCAATATCTTAATTTTCATATGTTACAGACACAGTCCATTGTATTGGCCTAAGTTGCTCTTGTTCTTCTGTCAAACCAAAAGATCACGTAAGGGATTTTGTTGAAATGGCTTTATGGTTTCTGACAAGAAGATTTTGAATGATTTTCAATTTTTTCCAGTTCTGTTGCCATGGAAACCAGACTTTTGACTGGAATCTAATTCTCTGAAGAAATTCTGTAGAGGGCTATGGCAAGAACATTTCTGTGAAGTTTCATAAAAATTGGATAAGTAGTTTAAGAGGAGAAGACATTTGAAATAAAAGTTAACCGACAGATTCACAAACACACAATGGACACAGGGCCATGACATAAGCTTTCTGGCCTTTGGCTAGTGGAGCTAAAAAAATCATACAAAAGAGTTGTTTATCAGCATTCATTGCAGGATGTCAACTCCATATGGGAAGACAACAAATTCATAAGTAAATACTGAAATAAAATAGAAGATAGAATAAACAAATAAATGATCTTGAAAAAATCTAACAAGTTGTCTAAAATATGATCTTACATGTATATAAATTTCTTTTTCAAAAGAAACAGGTGTCTATTGCTACAATTAGAATTCTGGAAAATTTATGACAATATAAACGCATGTTTACAAGAATTATTCATCTTCAGTTTTTTTCTTTTTTGATGTTGTCTTGTGAATTTATAGTTTTAACTGGTATCACACCATGTCTTGAAATTGTGATTGTAAGGATTAATGATGGACCTCTATTTAACCCTTTCCCAACCAACAAATTTTAGACTGGTCCAAATTGAAAGAGTTTGCAGACGACAATTCTAAATTTGATGAAAATGGCAGAAAGTTATCAAAAAGGGTAGAAAACACTGCACGAAAAGGAGAAATTGCTCGTTACGAGCAATTTCTCCTTTTCTCACAGTGTTTTCAAAAGACTTGTACTGCAGACACGTGAAAACCAGGGCTTGTTTGGGAAAGGGTTAAATGCTATGCATCAGTTTTTTAATTACGTTTACTGTACATTTATACTCGACTGTCCACGGAAAATAGCAGTAAGACCGCTACCACTCTCAATAGAAAAAATGCTGATCGCTGATTGGCTTATTGATTTTTTCTTTATTGATAGCTGTCAAACAGTCAATTATAATGCATCTTTTTGTGGTTATGTATAATTCATCCAAGACTTACACATACAAGACTTCTCAGATTTACTGTGCAAACCATCCTATACTAAACATTAACCCTTCAGGCTGTTAAACGCGACTCACTGACTTTTTGCAGACAATGTAGATCAATATCAGACTGCACAAAACATGCAGTCTGATCTTGGGTCTACACAATCTGATGAGGAAGATATTTTTCTCCAAAAAGTAGGTTTGAAATAGCAATATTCAGGTTTTTACTATCGGCTTAAAAGTTTTATTTAACTCTTTACCACACAATCCCGACTTTTAACGACCCTAAAAAGGAAGCCTTTTGAAAACATTGTGGGAAAAGGAGAAAATGCTGGTAACCAGCATTTTCTCCTTTTCCCACAATGTTTTCTACCAATTCCATAACAAGTTTCAATTTCTAAGTCACATTTAATTTGTCGTCTACAAATGCTTTCAATTTGGACTAGTCTAAAATTTTGTCGTTTGGTAAAGAGTTAACCATTTACCAAACAATCCTGAGTTTTATCGACCCTGAAGATGAAGCCTTTAGAAAACATTGTAAGGAAAGTGGTAACCAGCATTTTCTCCTTTCCCATAATGTTTTCTAACATTCCAAAAATGAATTCATTCATTTCAGGCACATCTAGTTTGTCGTCTTCAAATGCTTTCAATTTGGGCCAATCCAAAATTTTGTTGTGTGGTAAAGGGTTAACTTATTTTGCAGTATAAAGCTTAATATAATTTTGAAGTGCAGATTACTTCTTCATTTACAGAGACAATAGGAAAGTAATATATCTTACCACAGCTTTGTATCTGAGATCATGAGCACGAGCTAGAAGTGAAACAGAGTCAGTGCCAGTTCTTACATATTCAGCCAACATGCTTTGTATTTGATCCAGCTGTAACAGTAAAAAGCATCACATTATTCCTCTTTTTTCATACAATTCCATACACATATTTATATGTGAACCCCAATCATTCAAGTCTTTTCATTAAAGTCCCAATAGCAGCCAAAAGTAAACAATGTATGTCTTAACCCTTTACCAGACGACAAAATTTTAGTTTTGTTCAAATTGAAAGCATTTGCAGACGACAATTTCAATTTGGCTAAAATGGTGCAATTTTTCTTTGACTGGGTAGAAAACATTGTGGGAAAAGGAGAAAATGCTGGTTACCAGCATTTTCTCCTTTTCCCACAATTTTTTAAAAAGGCTTCTTTCCCAGGGGCGTCAAAAGGCGTCATTGTGTGGAAAAGGGTTAAAATACAATCAAATTCAACCCTTTACCACATGACAAAAATTTTGACCAGACCTCATTGAAAATATTTGCAGGCGACAATTTCAGTGTGGCTGAAATGATGCAATGTTTCTTTGATAGGGTAGAAAACATTGTGGGAAAAGGAGAAAATGCTTATAACCAGTATTTTCTCCTTTTCCCACAATGTTTTCAAAAGGCTTCTTCCTCAGGGTCGTGAAAACACGGGATTGTTCGGTAAAGAGTTAAATCATACCTTTTAGAAGTGTGGAAATAACTGTGAAGATGACATTCTGTTACAGTACCGTTGGTCCAAGTGTTAGTTGCTGGCAGAATTTATATTGAAATCAGGAAAAAAGTACACAAAAGATGGAGCAACCTTTCAACTTTTAACCTACTATCAAAAATTCATTTTCTGCCAGCAACTAACAGTTGCACCAACCATACAATAAAAGATTGTCACCTTAACAATAATTTCCATACTTTCAAAAGGTAAAAATTAAATTTAAATGCATTTGTTTACTTTTGGTAGTTTTTGGGACTTTAAGGATATAGCCAAAAGACTTAAATTTAAACTACTGGTTTGATCAGATTATGTTACCAATTTGTGGACGGTGTGCATTTCAAGATAAGATTGCACATTCTGTGCAGTCTGACCTTGGTCTATAATGCACCACCACCACCACCACCACCACCACCAGCAACAACAACAACAACAACAACAACAACAACAGTTATGCTTTGCACTCTCAGCGTTACTTGATCTTAACACTTTACCACACAATCCTAGGTTTTAACAACCATGATGAAAAAGACTTTTGAAAACATTGTTAGAAAAGGAGAAAATGCTGGTAACCAGCATTTTCTACTTTTCCCACAATATTTTCTAAACTTCTAGGGACATATATCATCACTTGAACCACATATACTTTGTTATCTGCAAATGCTTTCAGTTTGGACAAGTCTAACAGTTTCTCATCTGGTAAAGGTGTTGTCTGTGTATGTCCCATTCTTTAAAGATTGCCCATTCTGCTATGAAGCATCACTATCCTGTACAGGACAAATATTTATGCATGTCTGTGGATAAATCAAGCCAGTTTTTTCGCTACAAATTTCTTAAAAATATAATAATTTCAATCAGGATTTTTTTTCTTTTTAAATACTATTGTTTAATACAAATCTCTGTATACAGTTTCTAAATTTAGACATGGGGAAAACTGGGATTTGTGCAACAGACTGACAACAAAAATAATGTCCACACTATGCTGGGCTTGTACCTGGACTATTTCCCAAGCTTATAGGGGCTGAGTTTACAAATGACTGGTGCATAGTTTATATGCTAGCAAACCATGGCTGGATGAATTGTACCAGGTAGGTTTTAGTGAGCAAAAAAATTATATTTCAATTTTAAGTTCGCTGCATCAATTGCCGCCTACAAAAGTAGTCCGGTTTTGTACCCAAATGCCCATAGGTTATGTATTTGAAAATGCCACCTGGCCAAAAATAATGCTGACAAAGGGCTTGAACTCCCTATAATCCTTTGCCAGGTGCCAACCCCCCTCTTCTTTTTTCTAGCCATCCTAAAGACAAAAGCTTTTGAAAACTCATGGAAAAATGGTGACCAGTGTTTTCTCCTTTTCACAAAATGATTTCTTTATTTACAAAAGCAAACCAAATCAATCTACTCACAATAAATTTGGCATTATATATTTCTGCAAATGCTTTCAATTGAAATTTGTTGGGTAAAGTGTTTTAAACATAACCACCTGAAGTCCAATTTTTTTTTCACTTGCAACATGTTTTTATAAACTCATTGGTACAGGTATGTTTTAACTCTTTTCCACACAATCCTATGTTTTAACAACTCTGAGGAAATGCCCTTTTGATGACTTTGTTTGTCTTGCAGTAAATCACTCCTGGAAGCTGTGTGAAAAAAAAAATGCTATCAATAATTTTTTTTCCTTTTGCCACAAAGTTTTGACACAAATTCATGGATTTAACCGTAAATCATGTAAATGATTCATAATTTTCAATGATTTTTTTAAAGCTTTACCACACAATCCTGAGTTTTCATGGCCCTGAAGGAGTGGGCTTTTGAAAACATGGTTGGAAATGGAGAAAATGCTGGTAACCAGCATTTTCTCCTTTTCCTACCAAGTTTTCTACTCTGTCAAAGAACTTAGGTTCATTTGTATCACTTTCATATTTGTCGTCTGCAGATGCATTCATTTGGAGGAAGCTAAAATTTGTTGTCTGGTACAGAGTCAAGTCATCTGCTTCTTATTTCAAGAGGTAATATGTTAACCCTTAAAGCACCTTTCACTGATACAGCTGCCTTTGAGGCCAGTGTAGATCAAGATCAGACTGCACAAAATATGCAGTCTCATCTTTGATCTACATTGTCTGCTTTGCTAGACCACTACAGACAAAAAAAGCCATAAATTTGCAATTATCTCGGCCTTATTCTAGAATCAAAATGTCCATCAGGTTTGTTCCATCCTGTAAGGGTTAAAACTTACTAACATGCCATAGAGCAAACACTTACTGTGCCCTGGATTTCTTTAATGGTAGCAAACAGTGTCTCCCTTCCTTCTTTTGTAATACCATTGCCAAACACTTGTACGTGAGTGATCAGATTCTGATACTTCTCTATCCTTGCTTGAATGTTGCTTGTATCTGAAATATAAATGTTGAAATCATACACCTGCTGGATGCAGCCTCTACAGCAAACCTGAGATTTAGACCTATGCCGTTTTATCTACCCACTTTTAAACCCCTCCATCAGACAGCTCCTGCAAGCATTGATGGGAAAAGAGCACGAGAACTGTGCAATTCATTGTGAAAATAAACAATACAGTCTTATCTAGTAATCTTTGTAATCCATTGTATGAAAAAATTAAAAAAAAAAAATCTATTCATATGTGCTCATTCAACATCATTCCACAACAAACTCAAAAGATTTGCAAATTAAATTTTGATTCAAAACATTGGTATAGAGTATATATGTAAATGAACCTTTTTTCTCAGTTACTGCAATGGAGGCTTTAGTGACCAAATCATCAATATTTCTTGATAAAATCCTCAATCTCCATTTGGTTTTATCATAAGCTGACTCCAGCAGTTTGTATTCCACACTGTCAATGATGCAAGGTATGGTCATAGATTTTGTTTCCCCATCCTGGAAAAAAAGCAATTTATTCATGTGATGCTTAAGCCCATCTTGGTAGCTCAGTGGTTAGTATATCTGACATGTGACTTGGTGTTTGCGAGTTTTATACCTAATTGAGGCAAACTTTCTTTCGGGCGTTTTTTTGCCACTCACCTCTGATGCATGCGAGAAAAGTAATCAGTGGCTTTGGAAAGACAGTTGTGTCAGTACTGGTGTGAGAAAGCCAGGGAACACAGGAGTGCGTCACTGACCGCCATGATATGACCTGAGCTGTTAAAATGGCGTTAAACTCCAGTACAAATAAATGTGATGTTTACATCTTTACCAAATGACAATTTTTTAGACTTGTCCAAATTTAAAGCATTTGCAGACAAAAAATTAAAGGAGGCTCAAATGACAAAATCTGTCCTTGATAGAATAGAAAACATTTTGGAAAATGGAGAGAATGCTGGTAACCAGCATTTTCTCCTTTTCCAAAAATGTTTTTAAGAGGCCTTCTTTTTTCGGGTCATTGAAGAGTCAGGATTGTGTGGTACAGGGTTAATACTTTTTTTAAAAAAATAGATTTCAGAAATTTCAAGGAAACTGGTATTTACAACCATGATTTCCCGGGGCCGTATTTATCAACAATTCTAAACTAAAATTCCAAGTCTAAATCAAAAAAAAAAAAAAAAAAAAAAAAAAAAAAAAAAAAAAGAAAAAACTAAATAAGCCATGCTCTGGCAATAGGGGATTTAATGCATCTCCATGATGCATTTTACCAAGCAAGTCATCATATAATTATGGATCCATAAAATCCCTTCTATCTAACAACCAACTGAATTGTAATGTTCCTTGGACATGCAGATAATTTACAGATAGCAGAAAGTTTCAATCCAGGTCACTGTGCAGGCTGATCTGAGTCAACATTTTTAGCAGATGCATTAAACCCCCTTTGGTAGGAGCATGACTAAATTCAGTCTGACTGAGACATGCTGGTACCAACGTTTTCTCTGTTTCCCACAATGGTTTCAAAAAGCTTTCTTCCTCAAGGTAATTAAAACTGGGGATTGTGGGGTAAAGGGTTAAGTGTATGGTCACACATGTTTTAAGTTCAGTACAAAGTATGGTAGTATGAGGGGCTATCAAAAAGTTTGTGTCCTGACCTGGTAAAAAATTCATCTTCTTTCTTCTATGAATCACTTGAAAGTTTTCAAGACAAAAATACGAAATGTTATTGATTGAAAAGCAGTTTTTTACAAAACTTCCCATAACAACAATCACATCTTTTTCTCTTTTGTTACCATAGGCATAATATCAATGTTATTGGACACACCAGAAAATGCACCCTGGCCTAATGTTAAATAAATCTTGATCTATTCAGGAAAGGTAGCTGAATTAAAAAAAAAAAAAAGGTATTACCACTATCATAATGATCAATGTTTGTAGCTTGCTACAAATGGGAAGCATTTTCAGTTGACATCATTTCAAACTTGTTATTTCAGAGAAAAGATATGTGTGTTTCAAAATGTCACGGTAATGTCAAAAATGGTGACACCGAGTTAATACCAGTCTGCAATTAGTTTTTGTTGTCTTCAAGGATTAACTTCAACAAAGACTTTGGAAGGCATTAAAAATACTTGCAGAAGTGGTAAAGTTTCTCACACGTTAGTTTTTCAAGCAACACAAATGTTTCTGTCGGGGAAAAAGGATGTGACAGCCTGCAAGCAACATGTCTGGTCTCATAAATTGCTCATAATGGTGAGAAAAATTGTAACAATTTACGGACATAAATCTATTGAGGAAATAAAAACCTAAAACAATATTAAAAACAAGAGGACCATGATGGTCCTATATCGCTCACCTGAGTACCAAGCAGTAAAGGTCTACAATGAAGATAAATACCAAATATCGAAGTGCAAGGCCAAAGCTCTAGGTCTTCTTGGTTTAAACAAGAAGATAATCTTTCTTAACCAAACCGGTTATATAAATATTTGTGAGAAGTTTGAATGATATTTGTCCAATAGTTGTTGAAAAATAGGGAGAACAAGAAATTTCATCAAAGGAAAATAACTTTGTAAAAATTCAATGAACCGTCACCAAAATATAATATGCACATTCTTGCTTGGCACTGAGTCTCTCTAAAGTTTGAATGAAATCTGTCCTGTAGTTGTTGCGAACTAGCTCTGACAAGAAAATGCTACAGAAAGAATGGATGGATGGATGGATGGATGGATCGACAAGCTGACTCCTATATACCTCCAGAACAGAGTTTTGAAGGAATAATAACAAAGCCCTAAGCCTTTTGGTGAGTGGCAAAAAGTTGCCTGATTTGAACAAACTTAGTAGAGAATGTTTGCCGATTCAAGACTTTCTATACAAGTTAGTATTATAATGTTGTTGAATACACCAACAACTACAGTGGTTGTCCAGGGACATGTTCATGGGTAATTGCTATTGTAAACACATAAACAATGTATTTACACTTGCAATAGTCTTGCACCAACCTTTCAATGCGTCCAGCTTACAAAAATTTGACCTTCAAGTGTGACATTGACCTTGGCCCTACCTGAACAGATCTTTCAAATGGTACTTCAATTCATGCCCAAAATCTATTGGGGGGGGGGGGGGTTCATAAATTTATTTATAAATTAAGACAAACACCACAAACTGAAGAACAAAAATTATAATGACTTCTAAGATTTACAAGATAAAATCTGTACTACAGAGTTAAATGAATGAACAAAAATGAACTCAAAATACAATGAACACAATGTTCAAAGATACATCCTAACAGCCAGAGAGAAAAATGCTGTCAAAGCCTTTAACCCTTTACCACATGGCAAAATTTTAGATCTGTCCAAATTGAAAGCATTTGCAGACAACATTTTCATATTGGCTCAAGTGAAACAATATTTCTTTGATAGGGTAGAAAACTTTGTGGGAAAAAGGAGAAAATGCTGGTTACCAGCATTTTTTCCTTTTCCCACAATGTTTTCAAAAGTTTTCACAGAATGTTTCTCATCATGTGACCTAGCGCATATTGTCAAGGTTCTGCAATTTATAGCTGCATCATGGAAAAAGGGGTCTTCATGTTATATTTCATTTTTCACCAATATCTCTTTAATTACTGGACATATCTCTACAGATTTGGATGAAATTTTCACACATCAAGTGACCTAGCGCATATTGTCAGGGTTTTGGAATTTATTGCTGTGTCATGGAAAAAGGGGGCTTCATGTCAAATTTAAACTGCATCTGTCTGTCCTGAATAGATAAAAGGAAAAAATGATCAGGTGGGAACCAAGGCTAGGGGTACGCAAGACAGGATGTTTTATCAGACAGTGTAGATAAAGATCAGACTGCAGTTGGATCTTGGATATATATGCCTTATATTCTGCAAGATAGTATTGCCTACAACACAGTCTTGAAATGCATATTACTTGGTCTATCTCTTTACCAAACAAAAATTTTAGACTGGTCTATAATTCAAAGCATCTGCAGACAACAAAATAAATTTGTCTCAAAAAATGAACTTAGATTTAGGGTGGGTAGAGAACATTGTGGAAAAAGTTAAAAAAATCCTGGTTACCTGAGTGCTTGGCCCAACTGAGATTTAAACTTGACATCCCTGCATAGCTAGCCCTGTAGGTAATGAGCTAACAGGCTTGGCTCAAATCATTAACAAACAACAAAATTTCATCCTTAAACCCAAAGGCCACTTTCATTCCAGAATGAGTCCAAGATGATAAAAACTGCATGGGTGCCTTTTGTCTGCAGTGTTTCAACAAAGCAGACAGTATAGATCAATGATCAGACTGCACATTTCATGCAGTCTGATCTTGATCTACACTAGACACAAAGGCAACTATAGTAGTGAAAGGCGCTTAAAGGGTTAAGACTTGTCCAAATTCAAACCATTTGCTGACAACAAAATAAATGTGATTCAAAAATTTAAATTTGATTTTGGTTGGGTGGAAAACATTGTGGAAAAAGGAAAACATGCTGGTTACAAGTATTTCCTCTTTTTCCCACAATATTTTCAAGAGCCTTATTTCTCACAGGCGTTAAAATATGGGATTGTGTGGTAAAGGGTTAAATAGAACAAGACTTTTAAAGTTCATTCTGTATACCTTTATGTCCTGTTTTGACCCGGGGGCATCATTTGAACAAAATTGGTAGAAGTCCACAAGGAAATGCCACATACCAAATATCAAAGCTCTAGGCCTTCTAGTTTCAAACAAAAACATTTTTAAAGTTTGCTCTATATACAATTTTGCCCAAAATTGTGACCCCAGGAGTTAAAGGGTTAATTCAATTCTTTTCACAACTTAGGTAGAACTTCACCCAAGGAATATGCCTGTCAAGTTTCAACACGATTGGTTTAGGAGGAGAAGATGTTTAACCCTTTCCCAAACAACAAATTTTGGACTGGTCCAAATTGAAAGAGTTTGCAGACGACAATTTTAAATTTGATGAAATTGGCAGAAAGGTCTCAAAAAGGGTAGAAAACACTGTGGGAAAAGGAGAAACTGCTCGTTACGAGCAATTTCTCCTTTCCCACAGTGTTTTCAAAAGACTTGTACTGCAGACACGTGAAAACCAGGGCTTGTTTGGGAAAGGGTTAAAGGAAATGTGGAAAGACGGACGCTGGACAACGACGAATCACAATACCTCACCCAGCACTTCGTGCTCAGGTGAGCTAACAAATAGGCCTAACCATTGTCTGTGGCTTGTGATAAACAACATAAAGATGAAGTTTCATAACATTTTGTCCTGTAGTTAAAGAGATATTAATCCATAATGAAAATATATGTGAAGCCCCCTTTTTCCTAAGCTAAACTAATGATATTGGCGGACTATCATAAGGAACACATGTATGAAGTTTCACAAATTTTTGTCCAGGATTTTGAGTTGAAGATACATGTATATTGATCCTTAACAGAAATATACATGAAGCCCCTTTTTCCTATGAGACAGTGTTTGATATCAAAAAGGAAAAAAAAACAATAAATATCAGTGGACATCATTAGGAACACCTGTATGAATTTCTATTAGTTTTTGTCAAGGATTTTAGAAGATATCTGTCCTGAAATGTCTGGTTCGGATGGTGCAATTGGGATCAGATACACATAAGTGCATCTGAATTCGCCCGTGCTCTCTGCCATAGCTCAGTAGAATTTGTGACTTCTATAATGTATGTAATTCAAACGACAAAGAACATTATTTTTCTTTTATGTTTTGATTGCCAGATATAAACCACAGTTGAACTCAAACCATATTATCTCGTTTATATTGAACAAATATGCCAAGCCTTCCATTTTTGATTGTACATTTTATGATTTTTGTCTATTTGTTCTTTGTCTTTTATTATTTTTCATTTATTCTTCTTCTCTATTCCACTCATAAAATTGTTTCTGTTACATACTTGGATAACCAAAAGGAGTGTTCTTTCAAGTTAGTATCACTTACAAACGGAAACCATTCCAGATACATTGAAGCTAGTGGAGCGGGCTGTACACATGGCACAACATTTCAGTTCCTGTTATTTATTGTAACATGGCCGGATTAAAGACTAAAAAAATTCTTGTAATAGTGCCAACATACAGACTGCACTTCAGGTTCAGGCTACTGTTAACTCTTATATCATTTTGTATGCTACAAATGCGACCCAGGGAGTTGATATTTTTTCATTATAGTATTAATATGAATCTGTCCCATGCTAGAGCAAACCAACTTTGTAACAGAAATTCCAGTAACATTTACAAAAAGCGAAGTATTGTTTTAAGATTTCCTCTGATGCCAGTTTTTGAATCTGCCCTTGTCCTTGCAATATGGATTGTGTTATTAATTAGACTGTCGAGGGATGTCCATCTAAACCCCGGGCTTTCCTCTAGTGTAGGTTCAATTTCTTCATATACCAATGAGTTGTATAATTTTTTAAATTACCCGAATCATTTATCGATGGTGCACTATAACGTACAAAGATTAAGGAACAAAGTCGATGTATTGTTCGCAGAATTCTCTTAATTTGATGTTATTTCATTTTCGGAGACGTGGCTTAACAAAAACTTTTCATCTACTGAACTTTTCATCTTTCCATTGCCCAGAGCGTAAAGATCATGAAAATTACTCCTATGGAGGAGTTATCGTATACATTAAAGACAATCTGTCTTATGTGAGAAGGCATGACTTAGAAGCCGACGCATTGGAATGTGTTTGGGTGCACGTTAAAATGTGTAATAATAGAAGTGTATTGTATGGTGTAATTTACAGACCACCAAATTCGCCATCAGCATATAACTCTCTAATCGAGGAATCTATAGGTCTTGCTGTCGATACAAACATATCTTACATTATGTAACATAAAAATTCTGTCCTTGTAACAGGAGTTGGAGAACCTTGCCTCGACAAAAATGTTCGCTATCATTGCTATGTATTTGGAGTATTTAATTTCATTAAACCAAAACAAAAGTCGTTCCAAAGGACCATTTGGATGTATGATGTGGGCAATTATGACGACTTCCGAGTAGAGCTTATGAATTTTGAATGGAGTGCTTTAAAAAATGATAACATAGATACATATGCCAAGAATATTACAAATGCAATCTTGCAAAAAGCTAAAATGTTTATACCCAATAAGAATGTACTCGTCAGGCCCTATGAACCTCCATGGATCACAAACGAAATTAAACGGAAAATAAGAAAACGAAAAAGACTGTACAGGAAGGCGAGACAAATTAACAATACATATCACTGGAATAAATTTAAAACTTTACGAAATGAAATTATTACTCTTATTCGTCAAAGAAAAAAGGAACATTTTGATTGTTTGGCATCCAAATTGAATTCTGGGTCTTTAACTTCTCGTGATTGGTGGAAAACTATTAAACAATTTATGCACCTATCTCAGGCAAAATCCACACAGATACCTCCTCTTTTTGATGAAAGGAAAGATAAGTTAATGCTAGATGAAAACGGCTAACTTGCTAAATGAATTCTTTGCAAGTCAATCAAGTGTTGATGACTCTTCTAAATCTTTACCATCCGTGTATTACCCGGCCCCATGTGTTACACTAGACTTTATTGAGGTCACTCCGGATGAAGTGTACAAAGTTTTGAAAAACTTAAACATAGGGAAAGCTTCTGGCCCAGATGGAATAAACAACGCAGTTCTACTAGAAGGTGCCCCGCAACTTGCCTACCCTCTCTGTGACCTTTTCAATGCCTCTCTTAATTCATGTGTTGTGCCTTCAGCATGGAAAATGTCAAATGTCTGTCCCATTTTTAAGAGTGGTGACCCATCTATTCCATCTAATTATAGACCAATTTCTCTTTTGAATACTATTGAAAAGGTTTCAGAAAAAATAGTTTATAATCATGTATTTTCATATCTATCACAATCAAATTTCTTTACCCCGTTCCAATCTGGTTTTTTGCCAGGTGATTCTACTGTTAATCAAACACTGTCACTATATCATAATATTTGTAAAGCATTGGACAATGGACATAAGTTCTGTATGATTTTTTTCGATGTTAGTAAAGCATTTGATAAAGTCTGGCATTAGGGTCTTTTGTTTAAGTTACACCACGCTGGGGTACATGGTGGACTTTTACAATGGTTTACTAATTATCTTTCAAATAGATATCAAAGGGTTGTCCTTAATGGAAGCTACCCTGATTTATGTATTTTAAAAGCGGGTGTCCCTCAGGGGTCTATATTGGGTCCATTATTATTTCTAGTTTATATTAACGATATAGTTGCTAACCTGGAGACCAATATCGGCCTCTTTGCAGATGACACTAGCTTATCACTAGAAACTGATAACCCTAATTCTTGTGGGACTAAACTGCAGTCTGATATAAATAAGATTAATGACTGGGCGCAAAAAAGTTCAACCCTTTAAAAACTGAATCGTTAGTTATTACACGTAAAAATAACAAGCCTATACACCCTGACTTATTTATGTTAAATACAAAAATACCAAACGTCCAAAGTCATAAGCATTTAGGTATATTCATATCTGACGATGGCACATGGGATTGCCAAATCAAAAATTTAGTAGACAAGGCTTGGAGTAGAATAAATATCATGCGTACTCTTAAACGTCGTTTAGATAGGAAATCGCTTCAAACTATCTATTTTTCCTTTATTCACCCCTTAATTGAACATGCAGATGTAGTATGGGATAACTGCAATACTTGAAAGCACAACTTGATAAAATTCAGACAGAATCTGCTAGGATAGTGACTGGCTGTACAAAATTAGTATCCCTCGTTGATTTAACAAAGGAGGCAGGATGGGAATCCCTGCATGACAGAAGACGCAAGCATAAACTAATATTATATTTCAAAATGGTGAAAGGACTAAGTCCAAATAGTTTGAGCTCTTTAGTACCTCAAAGTGTCGGTAGCATATCCTCATACAACCTCCGTGGTTCTCAAAATCACCGAATTCCACAATGTAGAACACAACTTTACAGAAAGTCTTTCCTTCCTGCAGTCATTGAGGACTGGAATGAATTACCAATTGAAATACAGAATGAAGACTCATTATCGTGTTTTAAAAACTATCTGAATCGTAACAAACCCAATCCCAACAAGTTGTACTTTGTGGGAGAAAGGAAGCTTCAGGTCATGCATACACGAATCAGAAATAAATGTAGTAATCTCAATCACCATTTATTTATGAAAAATATTGTTGATTCTCCTCTCTGTATTTGTGGTGGGGTTGAAACCAGTGAACATTTCTTTTTCGAATGCAATAATTATAATGGTATTAGGACAATATCTACATTTGGTAATATTGATCTTGAGATGTTACTTTTTGGGAAAAGTAATCTAGTATATCGTGACAATGAGAAAATTTTTCTTGAGGTTCAAAACTTTATTAGGGATAGCAACCGATTTCTAGAATGACAATTTTGTTTCTATTTTAATACATTCTTAGCAAGAATAATGAAGCTTATTATAAAATGGAACAGATTCATGCTAGTACCGTATAAGAGTTTTTTAAGAACACTCCTTTACTTTGTTTCTTGCATTACCTCATCTCTTCCACCTACTCCTTCTAAACTTCTCAATTTAACTCTTCACGTTTTCTCGTTAAAACACATCTCTCCTTTATACTTAATCAATTTTTTTCTTTTTTTCTGTTAATGTTTAGTATTAGCTCAAATGACTTGTACTCATTCAAGCCACCAATTTGGAGAAGAACACTATAAGCTCTGCTTTCGTTCTGATCCATTTTTTTTTTTCTGTTAATGTTTAGTATTAGCTCAAATGACTTGTACTCATTCAAGCCACCAATTTGGAGAAGAACACTATAAGCTCTGCTTTCGTTCTGATCCATTTTGCAGAAAAAATGGTGAATTATTTGTAAATTATTATCAATTGTACATTTCATAAGAATATGCAAATAAAATATGTTTAAATTAAAGATGGACAAACAGATGGTCATTGGTCCATGACGAAATTAAACATTTAGCCCCCTCTTTTCATGACATGGCGTTTCATGAAATAAAAACAAATAACTATTGTCTGTGGCTTGCAATAAACAATAAAAAGATGAAGTTTCATGACATTTTGTCCTGTAGTTAAAGAGATATTGGTCCACAATGAAAATATACATCAAGCCCCCTTTTTCCATGACACAGCAATAACTGGTCCTATTAGACCTACAATCAAACTCATTCGAGATCTTACGGTCATATATATTTTGACCAAGTTTGGTGCTGATTGGTTTAAATTTGTAGATGCTAGAGTGTAAACAAAGTCAAATGTAGCAATTTTTTTATTAATTTAAGGGCAAATAACTCCAGTCGTTCTGGTCCAATTAGACACATAATCGAACTCATCTGAGATCTTATGGTCATATATATTTTGACCAAGTTTGGTGCTGATTGGTTAATATTTGTAGATGCTAGAGTGTAAACAAAAAAATGTGGACGGACGGACGACGGACACCGACGGACGGTGATTGATCACAATAGCTCATCCTAAGCACTTTGTGCTCAGGTGAGCTAACAAAAAAATGTGGACGGACGGACGAAGGGCGGACGGACGATGGACGGATGACTGACGCCGACGGACGGTGAGTGATCACAATAGCTCATCCTGAGCACTTTGTGCTCAGGTGAGCTGAAAAAGAGCCTACATACGTAGTATATCATGACTTTTAGCATTATTAACAAATTCATATCCCACCTGCAATCATGACAGAGATGATGTCATGAACTCATGCTGTATGACTGCTATTCAATTTCAGAAAGTATATAAAACTTTCGTATCGGTGTATGTAAGCATCTTGGTTTTTTAATTTGAGTACAGATATGATTCTTTGTTTTTTGTCATATAGCAAACAAGAGGGCCATGATGGCCCTGGGTCGCTCACCTGAGTCAATAGGCGAAATTCACTCAACGTGCATAATCCAATTTCTGACCAATTGTCAGGTCAATTGATGAACAAACTTGGTGACCCCTGGGGCGGGACCAGTTTTGACCCCAGGGGCGTCATATGAACAAACTTGGTAGAAGTCCACTAGGAAATGCTACATGCCAAATATCAAAGCTCTACGCCTTCCAGTTTCAGAGAAGAAGAATTTTAAAGTTTTCCTTCTTTGTTCCTATGTTCGAAACTTGTGACCCCCGGGGCGGGGCCAGTTTTGACCCCAGGGGCGTCATATGAACAAACTTTGTAGAGGTCCACTAGGAGATGCTACATGCCAAATATCAAAGCTCCACGCCTTCCAGTTTCAGAGAAGAAGAATTTTAAAGTTTTCATTCTTTGTTCCTATGTTTGAAACTTGTGACCCCTGGGGCGGGGCCAGTTTTGACCCCAGGGACATCATATGAACAAACTTGGTAGAGGTCCACTAGGAGATGCTACATGCCAAATATCAAAGCTCCACGCCTTCCAGTTTCAGAGAAGAAGAATTTTAAAGTTTTCCTTCTTTGTTCCTATGTTTGAAACTTGTGACCCCTGGGGCGGGGCCAGTTTTGACCCCAGGGACATCATATGAACAAACTTGGTAGAGGTCCGCTAGGAGATGCTACATGCCAAGTATCAAAGCTCTACGCCTTCCAGTTCCAGAGAAGAAGAATTTTAAAGTTTTCATTCTTTGTTCCTATGTTTGAAACTTGTGACCCCCGGGGTGGGGCCAGTTTTGACCCCAGGGACATCATATGAACAAACTTGGTAGAGGTCCACTAGGAAATGCTACATACTAAATATCAAAGCTCTATGCCTTCCAGTTTCAGAGAAGAAGAATTTTAAAGTTTTCATTCTTTGTTCCTATGTTTGAAACTTGTGACCCCTGGGGCGGGGCCAGTTTTGACCCCAGGGACATCATATGAACAAAATTGGTAGAGGTCCGCTAGGAAATGCTACATGCCAAGTATCAAAGCTCTATGCCTTCCAGTTCCAGAGAAGAAGAATTTTAAAGTTTTCATTCTTTGTTCCTATGTTTGAAACTTGTGACCCCCGGGGCGGGGCCAGTTTTGACCCCAGGGACATCATATGAACAAACTTGGTAGAAGTCCACTAGGAGATGCTACATACTAAATATCAAAGCTCTACGCCTTCCAGTTTCAGAGAAGAACAATTTTAAAGTTTTCATTCTTTGTTCCTATGTTTGAAACTTGTGACCCCCGGGGTGGGGCCAGTTTTGACCCCAGGGACGTCATATGAACAAACTTGGTAGAGGTCCACTAGGAGATGCTACATGCCAAATATCAAAGCTCCACGCCTTCCAGTTCCAGAGAAGAAGAATTTTAAAGTTTTCCTTCTTTGTTCCTATGTTCGAAACTTGTGACCCCTGGGGCGGGGCCAGTTTTGACCCCAGGGGCGTCATATGAACAAACTTGGTAGAGGTCCACTAGGAGATGCTACAAGCCAAACATCAAAGCTCCACGCCTTCCAGTTTCAGAGAAGAAGAATTTTAAAGTTTTCATTCTTTGTTCCTATGTTTGAAACTTGTGACCCCCGGGGCGGGGCCAGTTTTGACCCCAGGGACATCATATAAACAAACTTGGTAGAGGTCCACTAGGAGATGCTACATGCCAAATATGAAAGCTCCACGCCTTCCAGTTTCAGAGAAGAAGAATTTTAAAGTTTTCCTTCTTTGTTCCTATGTTTGAACTTGTGATCCCCGGGGCGGGGCCAGTTTTGACCCCAGGGCCATCATATGAACAAACTTGGTAGAGGTCCACTAGAAGATGCTACATACCAAATATCAAAGCTCTATGCCTTCTAGTTTCAGAGAAGAAGATTTTTAAAGATTTTGCTATTTTTTTCCTTTTGGTTGCCATGGCAACCAGAGTTATGGGTGGAATTCAATCTCTTGAACAACTTTGGTAGAGCTTCACCTGAGGAACATCCCTGCCAAGTTTCATCAAGATTGGCCCAGTGGTTTAGGAGGAGAAGATGTTTAAAGAAATTGTGGACGACGGACGACGGATGACGCACGACGCATGACGCACGTCGGACATTGGGCGATCACAAAAGCTCACCTTGAGCACTTTGTGCTCAGGTGAGCTAAAAAGATACATTCTTTAACACAGTTCAGACTTTTAACAACCCTGAGTAAAATGGCTTTTGAAAATATTTTGGGTAAAGGAGAAAATGCTGGTAATCAGCATTTTCTCTTTTTCCCGCAATGTTTTCCATCCTTTCCAAAATAAACTTTAGTGTTAGAGTCACTTTCCTATTGTCGAATGCAAATTTTATGCTTTCAATTTGGAGTGGTCTGAAATTTTGTCATTTGGTACAGAGCTTACATACAAGAGATTAGAATTTACCCTTAAGCTGCTTATCGCGACTCACTGACCTTTTGCAGACAGTGTAGATCAAGATCAGACTGCACAGAATGTGCAGTCTGATCTTTGATCTACACTGTCTGTTAAGGAGATATTTTTCCCGAGAAAATAAGTTTGAAATAACATTATTCGGGTTTTTACTATCGGCTTGAAAGTTCTATTTAACTTATTTAGCAGGATAAGATTTAATTACCCTAGTACACAACCTTTCTGATAGCCCCACACAGGGTTTTCCCTTGGCAAGAAAAATAGGGGGTCATTGTGACCCTGGGAGTGGGGGGGATCATTGTGACCCCCAAGACATAAATAATGGGGTCATTCTGGACTTTGAGGGGGTCACAAAAAATGTAATAAGGTTAAACATTAAAGACTACTATGTATGAAACATTGTGTGTTTTTATGTTTCTTATTCATTCCAAAGCTTTATAATTTTATAACCTATTTATGAATTATTGAATGATGTAAGATAAATTGTAACAGTAGGGATTCTCTGTATAAAGGGGCTTACTGTCTAGATGACATCTTTTTCATGGAGGATCTTTAGTATGCTTTATTAAAAGCTTGGTCTTAACAGGAAAAGTGCTCTTGCTGCAGACAAGCTGTCATTTATTTACACAATTCCAATCTTTCAAGAGCATCAAAGTGACCACAGTGTTTTGGTGACGCACATAAGAGTTGAATATTGCCCAAGTTTGTGCAGCCACTCTCTGTGGTAAAGGGTTGTGTTTTTTGTCACAATAATCAACCATTCAATTGATACAAACAGCTTGTTAAAGGCCGGATTTGATAACCTCTATTTTGTGTGTGTGTGTGTGTGTGTTTTTTTTTTTTTTAAAAAGAGAGTATCCATCCGACAACAAACTATTTTCACCAATTAAACCTGTGTTTTGATACGTGGGTGATATTCATGCCGCCGTTTTCCATAAACAACTAGGCATAGATCTTTGTCTATGGCCAATTTTCAGTAAACCCTTGGGGCCTTCTGATGTTTTCCTCGTTACTCAAACCAGGCGATCATCATCCGATCATTGTTGAAGGTCTCTTTTCCTTGCAGACAGCAAGAATGACGTCAGTTTTGACTGAGCCATGTTGTTTTCACTGGAGGTCGACTGGTTTAGTTTAGACGAGTTTAAAAGACCGACGGTATTCTTGTAAAATTGATACACAGTCTAGTGTTTTGTCCCATTTTATTCTCGTACTTAAGCTTTCTTAAGTACTTGCGATGTAACATTGTCTGTAGCAAAGACGATTGTAAGTAACCTTTATTATATATGTGCATCCACAGTGACGCGCTTCTGAAAAAAATATGGGTCATTTTCCTTAAAAATGCGTCAAAACGCACAACATCGTGTGTCAAGGAAAACCCTGCCCCACATATATGTCTGCTGAAGCCTTATATTTACCACTAGTGCCTGAGTCTGAACAGCAGCAGTCATGGACAAGATGTCAGAAGGATTCTTGAACTGCACCCAAGTCTCACTAACCAGTCGGACACCTGCGAAAGAATGAAGTCACAATGAAACAGAAGTGGTAACAAGTGCTATCAAGGCTCAATTATTCTTTCCTTTCTAATGGAGTTGGTGACCTGTGGCTGCACAGGTTGATTTTAACCGTACTAAATTAAATTTTACGTCTTTACTATGTATGTGTACACACCAGTTTACACAAAGTTTCCACCATGTTTGTAGATTTTACTGCTAAGCTATATTAATGAGCTAAATTTTACCTGAAACTCTGAATATGTAAAAATAAAACTCAATGAATTTTTTGTTTTTCCCGAAATTCATAAAATTTCACAGCAATAAAAGTAACCCTTTGTACAGTATTAAAACCCGGTGCCGCCTTTTGACGCCCCTGGGAAAGAAGCCTTTTGAAAACAGTGGGAAAAGGAGAAAATGCTGGTAACCAGCATTTTCTCCTTTTACCGCAATGTTCTCTACCCTATCAAAGAAAATTTGCATCATTTGAGCCACAGTGAAATTGTCGTCTGAAAATGCTTTCAATCTGGACAAGGCTAAAATTTTGTCATCTGGTAAAGGGTTAAATAATGCACAAAAATAAAAGCACTCTTTTTCAGCATTGCAACCAAGAGCAGTCATCAAGAAAAGAATCCAAATTCATCAGGACTAAAGACACAGGTGGTTTGCAAATGTCAGAGGCTCAAGCAACCAAAAATCTACCTCTACCACTGGATACTACTACAGAAAACAATAAAAAAGGCAAATGATAAACTCCTAGCTATGATATAATATTTATAACAACAAAAAAAAAAATTACTGTCACTATTTTTGGTGTCTTCAGCAATCCTATGGGTCTTTAAAGTGGTTTGGTGAGATGGTTTTCCATGACCGAGAAAGACATTCTCTGCATCTACCATCTGAACGTCTAAAGTTGTTTTGTCCTCATTTCTAATTAGAGAAATAAAATAATAACATCACCTGTCTGAGGTTTATGCTGTAAATCACAATACGATTTAACTTCATACAAAGCATGCATTCAACTCTTTACCAGACGACAAAATTTTAGACTTGTCCAAATTGAAAGCATTTGCAGACGACAAAATAAATTTGACTCAGAAAATGGAATTTGTTCTAGGAAGGATAGAAATGATTTCAATTTTGATTTGTCTAAAATTTAGTCGTTTGGTAAAGGGTTAAACCAACCTTCTGGTCAAGGTTTCAAGTGAGAACAAAAACATTGTAGGTCAAAGACCATACTGAACATTCTTTGCAGCAAAAATTGCTATTTATGTCCAAAGGTAGGGCTGAGAGAACTAGAGCTATCACTAAAAGTGATCATACCCCCCACCAGCTCCTTGTCACAAAACAGCTCTTTGTCACAGAATGCAGAATGGTTTGTAAAAAAATAAGAGTTGGAAAAAAAGGTGGGAAAAGAGTTATGGTACTTGTAAACTGCGCTTCTCATTAATGTGGTCTATCTGTATATGAAGTTGATGTCACTAGCTTAAATGATTCGGAAGTTATGCCCCGGACAAATATCCAAAGTTAAAACTTACAAAGGGCAATAACTCAAAAAATAAATGGAATAGAGTTATGGTTCTTGTACACTGCACTTCACCTTAGAGTGATCTATCTGTGTATGAAGTTTAAAGTCATAAGCTTCTATACTTTGGAAGTTATGCCTTGGACAAAAATCCAAAGTTAAAATTTACAAAGGGCAATAACTCGAAAAATAAATGAAATAGAGTTACTGTTCTTGTACACTGCACTACTCCTTAATGTGATCTAACTTTGTGTGAAGTTTGAAGTTCCTAGCTTCCATACTTTGGAAGTTATGCCCTGGACAAAAATCCATAGTTAAAATTTACAAAGGGCAACAAGCTTAAGGGGAAATAATTCGGCAACCAATGGCAGCAAGGTCGTGAAAATTGCACATGCACAATTTCATATGTACCCAAATATTATGTGTAAATTTCAGTGCAGTACTTGAAAAACTGTAAGAAAAAAGCTCTGGACAAAATTGTGTCTACAGACAGACAGACGGACGGACGGACGGACGGACGGACAGCCATGGCGATTCCAGTATACCCCCCTCCACTTCGTTGTGGGGGTATAATTAAACTTTATACTAACAGATTTTCTGTGAAGAAAGACAATAAAGGGAGTCTCAGTTATCAATCCTACCCCAACAGAATGAAGGTGAACAGTTCGTCTAGTTTATCTTGAAGTGCTTTCCTACTGTCCCCTGGTTCACAGTATCGGAACATTCCTGGAGTTTTCCCACCCTTTTCTGCAAGAACCTTCAGAAACTTGAAATCATGGCCTAGGGAAAAAATTAAAAAAAAAAAACATTTTATTCCTTTTATCAACCCTCAACTCTTTACCATACAATCCCAAAGTTTTAACAGCCCTGTGGAAATGGCCTTTTGGAGACCTTGTGGGAAAAGGAGAAAATGCTAGATAAGGCTGTTTGGTAATGATTGAATCATGGCATTTTAGAAAGAAGACCCAGAAAAACAAGTGCGACACAGGAAAGATATCAATTCCCAATTACATGTAACTGACTTTCAGTAAGGAACGTTTATCTACACTTAACAAAATACAAACTTAATTCATGAACATCAACATCAAGGTAAATATTGCCATACCACTAAAATAAGCGTTATTTGTCATAAAGTCATGTAAAGCAGTATCACATTTAAATAAAAATTACTTGACGTGAACCCAACTGCGTGAATAACAGACTGTGTCTCTAATTCTGCCAGTTTTTCTGTCAGTTTTGGAACCAGTCGAGGCAAAACTGCAGGGGGATTTGCTGTGTCATTTCCATCTGTCATGAACACAATGACTGTCTGTGCAAATGTTTTATCTGTAATATGAAAAAGAAACCCGGTACGTGCTAAATGTAAAGGACAAGGTTCACAAAAGGCCCTGCAAACTTTAAACAAGAGCAATGTATGTGGGTGCAAAAGCTTGGCTGCAGTTGCTTTTAGAAATAGACTGATTTTCAGTGAAAATTTAAAGTAAAAACAGGGACATAACTGTGGCAAAAAAAAATTATGGTTACCTGTCCATGTTGTATTGTTTCTCTTTTTGATAGTTAACAACTAGTCCTAGTTTGAGATATAGAGGATCTTACATGAGTGTTCATGTATTATCATTTTTATCAAACAAGTTGACTAAATATATATGACATTATTTTTCTGCGAAACGGCATAGTAGTACAAATTCCAGCACATGCAGTGGCTGGTTTCTCCAGCTTCACACACTCATGACTAAAACCTGATCCGATACGGGACCCAAAAAATGATAATACACCAGTGTATTATCAAAAATAAGTCATGGGTTTAATACACTGCCAGTGGAGGTTTCATGTGATAAAAATATTTTGATAAAGACAGAAGTATTATAAAATGTCAAAGTTTCTGTGCAGTGAATTCTAAGTTGAAAAAGGGGCATAACTGTGTCAAAATTATTTTGATGGTTACCAGTCCTGCTCTTTATGTTTGGGTTCCACTTTTGATAGTTAACAATTGACTTACATGGTATGATGCACCATGGAGATAAAATATTTTGCCTGAATATGGCTCAAATGCATGTGTGCAACACTTGGACAAGACAGTAAACAAGAGGACCATGATGGTCCTAAATCGCTCACCTTAAATGCAACTGAGCTCAACACCATAATGCTAAATGCCAAATATGAAAGCTCTAGCCCTTACGGTTTGGGACAAGAAGATTTTTAAAGATTTCCTTCTTTATCTCTATGTGAAATCCGAGAACCCACAACATAGGGCCAATTTTTAACATCAGGGCCATAATTTGAAGTATTTTGGTAGAGGGTCACTAGATGATGCTACATGCCAAATATGAAAGCTCTAGCCCTTACGGTTTGGGACAAGAAGATTTTTAAAGATTTCCTTCTTTATCTCTATGTGAAATCCGAGAACCCACAACATAGGGCCAATTTTCAACACTAGGGCCATAATTTGAAGTATTTTGGTAGAGGGCCACTAGATGATGCTACAAGCCAAATATGAAAGCTCTAGCCCTTATGGTTTGGGAGAAGAAGATTTTTACAGATTTCCTTCTTTATCTCTATGTGAAATCCGAGAACCCACAACATAGGGCCATTTTCAACACTAGGGCCATAATTTGAAGTATTTTGGTAGAGGGCCACTAAAAGATGCTACATGCCAAATATGAAAGCTCTAGCCTTACGGTTTGGGACAAGAAGATTTTTTAAGATTTCCTTCTTTATCTCTATGTGAAATCCGAGAACCCACAACATAGGGCCAATTTCTACACTAGGGCCATAATTTGAAGTATTTTGGAAGAGGGCCACTAGATGATACTACATGCCATATATGAAAGCTCTAGCCCTTAAGGTTTGGGACAAAACGATTTTTACAGATTTCCTTCTTTATCTATATGTGAAATCTGAGAACCCACAACATAGGGCCATTTTCAACACTAGGGCCATAATTTGAAGAATTTTAGTAGAGGGCCACTAGATGATGCTACTTGCCACATATGAAAGCTCTAGCCCTTATGGTTTGGGACAAGAAGATTTTTAAAGATTTCCTTCTTTATCTCTACGTGAAATCCGAGAACCCACAACATAGGGCCAATTTTCAACACTAGGGCCATAATTTGAAGTATTTTGGTAGAGGGCCACTAGCTGATGCTACATGCCAAATATGAAAGCTCTAGCCCTTAAGGTTTGGGACAAGAAGATTTTTAAAGATTACCTTCTTTATCTCTATGTGAAATCCGAGAACCCACAACATAGGGCCAATTTTTAACATCAGGGCCATAATTTGAAGTATTTTGGTAGAGGGTCACTAGATGATGCTACATGCCATATATGAAAGCTCTAGCCCTTACGGTTTGGGACAAGAAGATTTTTAAAGATTTCCTTCTTTATCTCTATGTGAAATCCGAGAACCCACAACATAGGGCCAATTTCCATACTAGGACAATTATTTGAGGTATATTGGTAGAGGGCCACTAGATGATACTACATGCCATATATGAGAGCTCTAGCCCTTATGGTTTGGGACAAGAAGATTTTTAAAGATTTCCTTCTTTATCTCTATGTGAAATCCGAGAACCCACAACATAGGGCCATTTTCAACACTAGGGCCATAATTTGAAGTATTTTGGAAGAGGGCCACTAGACGATGCTACATGCCAAATATGAAAGCTCTAGCCCTTACGGTTTGGGACAAGAAGATTTTTACAGATTTCCTTCTTTATCTCTATATGAAATCCAAGAACCCACAACATAGGGCCATTTTCCACACTAGGGCCATTATTTGAAGTGTTTTGGTAGAGGGCCACTAGATGATACTACATGCCATATATGAGAGCTCTAGCCCTTACGGTTTGGGACAAGAAGATTTTTACAGATTTCCTTCTTTATCTCTATGTGAAATCCGAGAACCCACAACATAGGACCATTTTCAAAACTAGGGCCATAATTTGAAGTATTTTGGTAGAGGGCCACTAGATGATGCTACATGCCAAATATGAAAGCTCTAGCCCTTACGGTTTGGGACAAGAAGATTTTTAAAGATTTCCTTCTTTATCTCTATGTGAAATCCGAGAACCCACAACATAGGGCCAATTTCCACACTAGGGCCATAATTTGAAGTATTTTGGTAGAGGGCCACTAGATGATGCTACATGCCATATATGTTTGGGACAAGAAGATTTTTAAAGTTTTTTCTTTCGGTTGCCATGGCAACCAGAGTTCTTCATGGAATTCAAATCTTTGAAGTATTCTGAAAGTGCATCACCTAAGGATCATTTCTGTGAAGTTTCACTGAAATCTGTTTGGCGGTTTCAGAGGAGAAGATTTTTTAAGTAATTGTTTACGGACGGACGGACGGACGCCGGACAACGATCGATCACAATAGCTCACCCTGAGTACTATGTGCTCAGGTGAGCTAATAAAGGGTCACCAAATGATGCTACATGCAAAATATGAATGCTTTGGCCCTTATGGTTTGTCACAAAGAGATTTTAAAAGATTTCCAACTTTAATTCTATGTAAAATAGTGTGCGCCCGGCCAGAGCCCAAATATGACCCCAAAGGGATAATTATAACAATTTTTGTACAGGGTCACTAGATGATGCTACATGCAAAATATGAATGCTCAAGCCAATATGGTTTGTCACAAGAAGATTTTAAAAGATTTCCTTCTTTGTTTCCATGTAAAATAGGGTGTGCCCTGGCAGAGCCCAAATATGACCACTGAGGTTTAATTTTCACAATTTTGGTAGAGGATCATCATATAATGCTACAAACCAAATATGAATTCTCTAGGCATTATGGTTTGTCAGAAGATGATTTTTTAAAGATTTCCTTCTTTGTTATTATGTGAAATAAGGTGCGCCCGGGCAAAGCCCAAATATGACCCTAGGGGATTAATTTTAACAATTTTGGTAAAGGGTCACCCAATGATGCTTCATACAAAATATGAATGCTTTCGGCCTTATGGTTTGTCACAAGAAGATTTTTAAAGATTTTTTCCATTTTCAGCCATTTTGTTGCCATGGCAACCACAGTTTTTCATGGAATTAAATTCTTTTAACAGTTTTGTAGAGCTTCATCCAAGGAACATTCCTGCCAAGTTTTATCAAGATTGGCCATCTGGTTTTGGAGGAGAAGATTTTTAAAGAAATTGTTAACGGACGGACAGACAGATGGACGGACGGATGGGCAGACGGACGGACGGACGGACGGACGGACGATGACCGGTCACAATAACTCACCCAGAGCACTTCGTGCTCAGGTGAGCTAAAAAGTTCAGTTTCATTTTTCTTACCAGATTCATCCATAATTTTGCAGAGTTTCACAAATGCTGATTTGAAGTTGGTCATGCCTCCTGCAGTCATGCCATCAATCACTTGAGTGTAGTTATGTTTGTCAAAATCAATAATTTTTGCATTGTCTGCATAGGTTATCAAATCTGTTGAAAGGTTTGTCCGACCAACAGTCTGCTTTATAATGTCTTTCAAAGAATCCTGAACCTGGATAAAATATAGTAACCCTTTACCACACAGTCTCGAGTTTTAACCCATAAGCTGCTAAGCGCCACTCAATGACCTTTTGCAGACAGTGCAGATCAAGATCAGACTGCACAGAACCTGCAATCTGATCTTGGATCTACATTGTATGATAAGAAGATATTTTTCCTCCCCAAAATACCTTTGAAATAGCAAAATTCGGGTTTTTACTATCCACTTAAAACTTTCATTTCACTTATTTAGCTGGATAACTGTTAACAATGCTAATGGAGACACATGTAACTTTCAAAATTATAGTTGGATAAGGAGAAAATGCTAGACATCAGCATATTCTCCTTTTCTGACAATGTACTGTACCCTATCAAAGACAAAAATCATCATGTTAGCAACATTTAAACTGTTGTCTGCAAATGCTTTGAATTTGGTCCAGTCCAAAAATTTGTCGTTTGGTGAAGAGTAAACCCTTTACAACACAATCCCTAGAATATTTTTAATAAAAGTGTCGGATCACTTTTGGTTCCATTTGTGCACTATCAGCACTAATTCATGCTTTTATCTATCTCTACAAATAAATGTGCTATGCTCTGTGAAAAGAGGGCTTAACGTTAAGTGCATCTGCTAAAAGTATCCACTCAGGTCAGCCTGTGCAGTCCACACAGGCTGACCTGGGTCAAAACCTTAAATTGCTATTTATAAATTTTCTGCACATCCAAGGACCAGTCTACCTCATGATGTAGTTGGTTGTTAGACAAAATGGATCTTATGGACCCATTAATACATGATAACTTGCTTGGTATAATGCATCACAGAGATGCATTAACCCTTTACCAGATGACAAAATTTTAGCCTTGTCCAAATTGAAAGCATTTGCAGACGACAATTTCAATATAGCTCAAATGGTGCAACTTTTCTTAGATAGGGTAGAAAATATTGTGGGAAAACGAGAAAATGCTGGTTACCAGCAGTTTCTCCTTTTCCCACAATGTTTTCAAAAGGCATCTTTCTCAGGGGCGTCAAAAGGCGGCATTGTGCGGTAAAGGGTTTAAGCCACTGTTGCCAGAGCATGGCTGTTGCCTAATTACAAATAATGCCAGTATTTATGGCTCTGACATTATAAACAAAAAAGTAGAAAATGTTGGCTACTAGCATTTTCTCTTTTTCTCGTTTTGTTTTCTACCCTTTATAAGACAAAACCCATCATTTGAGCATCATTGAATTTGCTGTCTTCAAATTGCTGGTATCAATATTGATGTACTCATAATGTTTTCATTTAGAGATAAGTAAGACAATAGAATATCTCTGTACAATGCATAATCTAGAATACCATATTTAACTCTTTATCAAACGACAATATTCTAGACCAGTCCAAATTGAAAACATTTGCACCTGACAAAATAAATGTGGCTCAAAAACTGAAACTTGTTTTAGGAAGTGTAGAAAACATGGTGGGAAAAGGAACCAGCATTTTCTCCTTTTCCCACAATGTTTTCAAAAGGCTTAGTTCTCAGGGTCGTTAAAAGTCAGGATTGTGTGGTAAAGGGTTAAGCGATCTCCCAATTACCCACAGTCATTGATTTAACTCTTTACCACACAATCCCGAGTTTTAACGACCCTGAAGAAGAAGCCTTTTCCCACAATGTTTTCTACCCTATCAGAGACAACTTCCATTATTAGAGTCACATATGAATTGTTGTCTGCAAATGCTTTCAATTTGGACAAGTTTACTTTTTTACCATGCGGTAAAGATTTAAACTTTCTCTAGTGGTTAATCCTTTACCACACGGCAATATTTTACATTTTTCAATATTGAAGGGAATTTACAGACAACAACTTAAACATTCTTTCAAATAATCTTTTTGAATCTTAAATGGGCAGAAAATATTGTGGGAAAAGGAGAAAATGCTGCGTTTTCTCCTTTTCCCATAATGTTTTCAAAAGCCTTGTTTCTTAGGGTCTTTTCTCCTTTACCACACTATCTCGAGTTTTGAGAACCATGAAGAAAAACCCATTTGAAAACATTGTGGGAAAAGAAGAAAATGCTGGAAACCAGCATTACCTCCTTTTCGCACAATGTTTTCCACCCTTCCTTAAATAAATTTCAATATTTGAGTTGTGTTTATTTTGTCGTCTGCAAATATTTTTAATTTGGACTCGTCTAAAATCTTGTCATTTGGTAAAGAGTTCAACTCAGGATTGTGTGGTAAAGGCTTAAGACATCTGTCTACAGAGCAGGAGGTCAAAGATTCGGTGCCTGAGTGAGTCATTTTGATATGGCTGGTTGGTGAGCCACCAGCTAGTTTAACAGTTAAACCATACCAGGGCCTGGTTTCACAAAAAACTTAGGTCTCTTATTCTACTCTACTCAATAGCAGACTTAGGTTGAGTTTGTTGTTTTAGATGCATTTCACTAATTATAATGGACTTAAGTAACTTTCTCAAATCCTGAGCTGACTCATCGTTCAAGACTTAACTCAGCAAAAATAAACAGACTAAACTCAGTAAACAGACTTAAGTCCATTATTTTGCCGAGGAGCGTCTGAAATGTTGTGACAACTCAGGACCTTAGAATGTTGCTTAAGTCTATTAACGTTAGTGAAATGAGTCTCAAATAACAAACTCAGCTTAATTCAGAAACTGAGTCTGTCAGCAAATTTTAGCAAAATAAGAGACTTAAGTTTTTGCCTGAAACCAGGGCCCAGATTCACCAACCATTTTTAAGAAGGTTCTCTGTCTTGTTCTCCAGAATTTTCTAAACTTGAAAGTAACACAACTTCTGAGTGGCTAGACCATTTGGTTTAGCCAATCAGAAGTTGTGTTACTTTCAAATTTAGACAATCTTGGAGAATATGACTAAGAATGTTCTTAAGAAAGGTTGGTGAATACAGAGCAAGGCCCAGGTGCCTTGACGTATAAAATACTTTACTCACCTGTTTCCATGCACTTCCAGCCATTGAGCCACTTCTGTCCACAACCAGTATGAAGTGGGTCTGCTCATCTTTAACACTTTGTTTCATCTCTGGAAGCGTCAGCGATATGCATATATGCATGAACTGTTCTTTACTGATTGATCCTTCTGCGGAACTGAAATCTATAAATACAGGGGCTCATTGAGGGTTAACCCTATACCACACAGTCCCAAGTTTTAACAACTGTGACTAATGAAGCTTATGAAAAGACTGGGGACAAAGGGAGAAAATGCTGGTAACTAGCATTTTCTCCTTTTCCCACAATGTTCTCTACCATTTCAAAGACAGAAATCATGTTTTGAGCTACATTAAATTTGTTGTCTGCAAATGCTTTCAATCTGGAGTGGTCTAAAATTTTGTTGTTTGGTAAAGAGTTCAATACATGTAGTTCCACAATCCTGAGGAAGAGGGCTTTTGAAAATATTAGTAAACAGCATTTTCTCCTCTCTGATCACTTTCAGATATACATTGTACTTTTAATTTGTAGTCTGCTTTCAGGTGATACTGACAGCTCTAAAACTTTATAGTGGGCACTGGCATTTAATACACAAATATGTCTCATCAGAATGTAACCAAAGCAATGCTGTTTATCTTCCATATCTTAGGCTATTACAGTACAAGTTTGATACCAGTATTATGAATGATAAACAGATGTCAAAATGACTATCATTCATCCTCTGAAAGAAATCGGACAAGCTGGGGACTCAAACCAGTGACCCCCTGGTCTAGAGTCTTGTACACTACCCAGTAAATGGCCAGTAACAGTATATGCACTTGTATACAAGGTCTTGGAACCCTTGCCTTTAGCTTGGGTTCCAACTCCTACAGAAGGACCTGGTGAATGTTAACCTTTAGGCTGCTAAGTGTGACTCAACAACCTTTCGCTGACAGTGTAAATCAAGATCAGACTGCACAAAAAGTGTAGTCTGATCTTGGATCTACACTGTCCGATATAGAATTTTTTTCCTTAAAAAATTTCTTTGAAAAAGCAACATTTAGGTTTTTACTATCATCTTGAAAGTTTCACTTCACCCATAAAATCAATTATGTCTCACAAGAGACCATATCATAAGTTAGACTGGTCCTTTGGCATACTGAAAATTGATCAATAGCAAAAAGTTTTGGCCCAGGTCAGCCTGCGCACTCCGCGCAGGCTGACCTGGGTCAATACTTTTTGCAGGTGCATTAAGCCCTCTTTTCACAGAGCATGGCTCATATATTTCACCATACTCAGTCTTATTGGCCCTACATGTAACAAGCACATCCTCTGTTTAGCACTCTGTTTTCAAAAGCTGTTTGCTATAGGGGTACAAGTGCATTATCTTCCACTGGGTGGCATTTTTCAAGTACACGACATGCGCAGACAATGGGTATAAATGTCTCAATGCAATGGTATAATGAATAAAAGTCAGCTACCAGTCTGAACTACATCTCCTTGTCTCTGGGATGTCACTGATTCAATGGTCACAACTGCATGTGACACCATATCCATGTCTGTAGCCATTCTCCCTTGCTGAAGTTCAAGTAAACTGATAAACAATCTATCTTCCTCCAAAATAGTATATAAGCTCAGGCATTATGTGCACACAAAATAAAACTTGCTCTTTTTTTCGAGTCTGAAATAGAAGAAAGAGAAAACAAAGGTATTACACAACAGACATGACAGGCGCATAGCTGCCTGTACGGGGAAACATTGTTTCACACACTTTGCGATAGAAAAGGTCAGATTCCTCCAAAAAACATTACCAGAGGCCACCAAAATAACTTCAACAATTCAAAAGTTTTCCAGGAGGGAGACACCCCCCCCCCCCCCCCCCCCCCCCCCACACACACACACACAGACCCTCCTGGAAAATCCCCCTCCCCTCTCTAGGCACTTCGCCCTTCGGGTAATACCTTTCGTATTACGTGTACTTTTGCATACACTTTATTTTGGTCTAGCTACACCTGTGACAGATATTTTATTTCAGACTCATACAAAGTATGAGATCTTTGCAACATACATGTATAATGGAACAATGTACTTTTAACTTTTCTGTGGATATGCTTATATGTATTGTTCTACCAATGATAAGTCAGACAGGAGTCATCTGTTCCCTAAACTTGCAGAAATGGGGATACATTTAACCCTAAGACTGTTAACTGCAACCCAAGGATCTTTTGCAGAAAGTGTAGATCAAGATCAGACTATAAAGAATGTGCAGTTTGACCCTGGATCAACACTGTCCAATACGGTGATATTTGCCCCCAACATATAACTTTGAAATAGCAATATTTGGATTATTCCTATTCGGCTGAAAAGTTTCATTTAACTCTGTACCAAATGACAAAATTTTACAGTCATCCAAATTGAAAGCATTAAACTTTGCAAATAACAAAGTGATTGTTACTCAAAATATGAAATTTATATTTCATAGGGTAGAAAAAATTGTGAGAAAGGGAAAAATGCTGTATTTACTAGCATTTCCTTCCTTTCCAACAATGTTTTCAGATGCCCTATTCCTTGAGGTTATTAAAAGTTGGACTTGTATGGTTAAAAGCTAATTTATACAGCAGGTTAACCTTTACTTCACCTTCCACTACTATAGCAGCCTTTGCAGCCAAAGTAGATCAAGATCAGACTGCACAAAATGTGCAGTCTCATCTATGATCTACCATGTCCACTTTGCTGAAACACTGCAGACAAGAGGGTCATGATGGCTCTATATCGCTCCACTGGCTAATATGTACAACCATACACAACAAACATTACAATTCTAGACCGAAAGGTCTCGAACAAGAAGACTGCTAAAATTTCTCTAAAAAGGCCCATGTGAAAATTATGACCCCCGTGCAAGTCAATTTTAGAACTGTAATTATCATTTCAAGCTATAATTACGAGCTATAATTAATTGAATCCTGGTAGAAGTCAACAAGATATAGCCACATACCAAATCATATGGGTCTAGGCTGTAGAAGACTTTTAAAATTTTCTATATATAAACCCATGTAAAAATTTTGACCCCTCAGGCTTGGCCAATTTTGGCCTTCGGCTGGTGGAGCTAATAAAAAGCAACCACAAAGTTGCAATTATCTGGGTCTTATTCTAGACTGAAAATGTCTATTGGGTTTATTCAGCGCTAAAGTTAACTCTTTACCAAACAACAAAATTTTAGACTAATCCAAATTGAAAGCATTTGCAGACGACAATATAAATGTGACTGAAAATTTGAAATTTGTTTTGGGAAAGGTAGAAAACATTGTGGGAAAAGGAGAAAATGCTGGTTACCAGCATTTTCTCCTTTTCTCACAATGTTTTCAAAAGGCTTCTTTCTCAGGGTCGTTAAAAGTCGGGATTGTGTGGTAAAGAGTTAGAAGACTCTTTCCTACACAAATCCAAGTTTTAACGACCCTGAAAGAGAACTGCTCTTGAAAACATTGTGGGAAAAGGCGAAAATGCTGGTAACCAACATTTTCTCCTTTTGTCACAATGTTTTCTACCATTCCAAAAAAAAATTTCAATTTTTGAGTCACATCTATTTTGTCTTCTGCAACTGCTTTCTGATGGGAACAGTCTAAAATTTTGTAATTTGGAAAAGAGTTAAAATATGTGAGGCAAATGCAATCAAGACCAATTCTCAAACAAATTTGAAAGGGACACAATCCATCCTCCTGCTGTTTTATCTTTAACTCTTTACCAAACAGCAAATTTTTTTACCAATCCAAATTGAAGAGATTTGCAAACAACAAATTAAATGTGGATCAAATGACTGGACTTGTTTCTGACAGGTTAGAAAACATTGTGGGGAAAGGAGAAAAGGCTAATTACCAGCATTTTCTTCTTTGTCCACAATGTTTTCCATAGCCTTTTTTCTCAGGGTCGTGAGGATTATGGGGTGAGGCATTAATCACACAAACCCAAGATGTAAAGCCCCTCTGCGAAAACATTATGGGATTAAGGGAAATGCAGTGTGACAAGTATTTTCTCCTTTGCCCACTTTTTTCCTTCTATCAATAACGAATTGTCAACTGTCCTTCAATCGTGCCCGTCCTTAGACCATGGACGGTTGAGGATAAGTTTGCAGAGTCTAAAATTTTGTAGTTTGGTAAAGAGTTAACTCTGGACTAGAATGCTAAGGTATCATTACTCTCCCTGCTGTGGTTAGGGTTCTTCACAGACAGTCAAGTTACACATTTACTCCTACCCCCAGATTCTGAGGATTGCTCCAAAGTTATTTCTTTATTGTGTCTCGGCAAGCCCCTATGTCAGCCATTCTCAAGTGCTTCTGGAATGAATTCGATCATACCAGCATCTCTTCTAATGGCTCTATGCGAAAAAAGTATTGTTGACTATTAATAATATGGTTATGGATAGTTAGATAAATGATCAGTCTTTACAAAATACAGTAATGAAAAAATGTATCTGTTACCTCCTTGTACTTCCATGTTTTTGAAATGTAAATAGCCATAGACCTACTTGAATAGAAATTGAAACAAGCATTGACATTTACTGTGCATGTTCAGGAAGTCACATTTCAAGCACAGTAAAGTTTTTTTTTCCTCAATTTATCCGCTTTCTTTTTTGTCAGCTTGCCCTGGGCATGGAACATGAGACTTAAATGTACCGGATGTATTGCATCTATAAGGAGTCATACTTAGCACTTGAATAGCCTTAAAATTTTGCTGTTTTGTCAAATGGAATTGAAAATGTACACATGCCCACTTTAAAATGAGTTATATAGAGTTTTTGTTTACAATTTGTCCAAATAAGGGTACAATACAAAAAGATCGATGAATGTGTACTAAACTTGTCGTCAATGTGAACTTAAAATCATTTATCTAACAATCTGTGCCCATATTACTAGCAGTCAACTAGAATATTGCCGCATAATGCCATTTGAAGAGATGACCAACTTTCATTCCAGAAGCTTTAATTAGAACTATGAATGGCTACATGAAGGGAAGCAGAGAAACAATAGCCATATTCGACTGGTATTTACGGTTTTTCGTGTTGCACTTTTTGTATTTAACTGTTAAATTTCGTAAACTTTCGTTAAGCACAAACCTTACATTTTCAAATTATTGTAATGTTTGTGCGGCATGAAACGGGCACCTTACAGTTAGGCGAAGCTTAATATTAACTTTCATGCTTCACAAAAGTTGACCAGTCAAATACGGCTAATCATAACATAACACTGTCCAGAGCAACCCTTCAGACTGAAGGTGCTTTACTCCAAACTGAATAGTTGCGTTATCGTCTGCTTTGCTCAGATAAACTAAATTGGAAAAAAAAACTCACCTGAATAGCCTATATGATTCAAAAACCGTTGCTATCCCATGTTTCTCTCTCCAGCCCGATACTAATTTTGCAATGACAAAGGTTTACTATCGTTTTCTTTATATGCAGTAATTATTTCTTCATGTAGCAGGATATGTCATCACCTAGGTAGCCTCACATTGCACAATGTTTGTTGACATGTAGCGCTAAACTGGTGCCCATCGCGTCTTGCGTAATCCTTCTATGAAGACATAAAGCAGGCTACCAGTTAAATGCAGCGCATGGAAATACCCAAAGAGACTCAACGGGTTGAAACATACCGGAATGGACTGGAATGGACAAAGATGGGAATCCTTAATTTTATTGACTTAAATGTACCAAGGAAAGATTTAGATAAACCTAAATCATTGGGAATAAATCGAAAATTAGACTTCTGAAAAACCAAAACTGATCTAGATAACAGGGTTAAGATGTAATATTTAAATACTGAAAATCCAGACTTGATCTAAAAGAGGCCTATTTAATATTAATACAGATATACAGGGACTAGCAGGAACTTACTGTCAGGTACCCCACCCCAATTCCAGAGTTCGTAACATAGTGTTATGGGCAGGTAATCCTGACTAGCTGGAACTTAGGAGTAGACCAAAACCTAAGAAAAACACGGAAACGATCCATGGAGTGCTTGAAAATGGAAGAACAAAAATCGACCTGAACGTACCGTGGTCCTACAAAATGATTTAGGGATTTTCAGGACCATGGAATATTAGGAATTTTCCATGGCTCATAAAACAGATCAACGTTCAGGACTTTGGAAACATCCAAATTAACATGAATCTTCCAGAAAAGATCCAAGAATGAGAAATGAAACAATCGGGATGAACCTTTACAGATGCTAAAAAGCTATATAAATAGGGACTTGCAGGACCTTGGAATGCTGAGAATGGACCTAAAAAAAGGGACCTACATTGGGCAAGCTGGGTAAGTACTGACAGATGGGTTAGTTCTGCATTGTAAATTAATATCACAAGAGGCTGTTTTACACTAACATCTGCTTTGTCAGGTGACAGCATTATTTGAAAGAAAATACTAAGATCAAGGGTCTCATACTACAACAGCATTTTTTTTTATGAATTGTGCTATTGAGTCAGTGCACTGTTTTAAAACCATTCAAGAAGTCAGTTACCCAACTTCGCAACTGTTCACTTGTGTAAAGGTTGGAACACCCTGTGAACTTGATGTCTGTAAATGCTTTCAGTAATAAGTTCAAAACTTTGTTGTCTTAGAAAGAATGAAGGGTAACATTTATTGCCCAGTTCATTTCAAACAAAGATCTCTTTTTACTGAAAAAAAAAATAGTGATGTTGTAGCTAGCATGAGAAATAATCCATGATAAACAGTCCATATCTACTCCACAAGAGTTATCATTTGAGATCTTGACCCTGTATCCTAAATTTTTACAGTACATATTGTCAACATTTTTGCTGCTAGATAAATGAGTCATTCTCTGTAAAATGGGGATTTAATTGAGCCATGTCAGCCCTAATCATTAGGCTCAGTGGAGATCTTCGAGCAACGTTCGAGTCAAGGTTTTTCCTATAAAAGCAGACGCTACAGAAGCTCGCTGCTAGACAGCTCCATATTGTTTGCCATGATGGAGAAATACCGATTTCTACAAAGTATTTAATGTAACACAAACTTGCAGAATGTGACTTTAATTGCACATCAATAAGCGTATTCGACTGGTAAATATGGTTTTTCGTGTTGCACTTTTTGTATTTGACTGGTTTACACAAATTTCACAGCTTCGTAAACTTTTGTGAAACCGTACACTTTTAAAATCGTCGCCATGTTTGTGCAGCATGAAACGGGCACTTTACAGCTAGGCCGAGCTTAATATTCATTCTCTTGCTTCACGAAAATTGACCAGTCTAATACGGCTATTCTTTCCTTGGAAGCCGCTGGCTACTTTCCCACCTCAACACTGGTAAATATCTAACGGTGAGAGGGGAGACATATCTTGTAGCATAGACATTCCTGAATTTGGAAAAATAATGTGGTTTAGCTTTGGTTCGTACTCACAAACTTTGCAGAACTAGCTATATATATTTACCTGTTGGGCGTGCGAAAGTAATAACAAGACTTTCAGCCCTTTGATTGTAAGCCCTGCCATCAACAACAACAACAACGATAACTGAGCTCTTCACGAAAAAGGTAGCAAAGAGCAAAATCTGACAAACAACGTGTAACATTATATGGAAAAGATTTCAAACTTTTTTGCCTTGTCATAACTAAGGTAGATAGTTCATTCAGGCTGGGAAGAGATCAAGAGAATTTACAAATAAGATCAAATAAGTAACTGTAACCTGAAGGTGAGGCACTTTTTGTATGCTTGTATGGTAAGTCCAAATATTTAGACGTATTGGTCGACAAACCCATTTTCGTGGGATACCTGTTTTCTAAACCAAAATGATATCTAAGTTTTCTTGCGAACTATGAAGTGAATGATGTCACTATTTTGTGTGACCAGCTAATTTGAATGTAAACAACAGTGTCACGGCGGGTCTCCCTAATCAGCGTCAGGAACTGTCAGGAAATGTCAGGAAGCGTCACAGGCCCAAATATTCCATTTTTCATGTTGTTTTTGTCATACTGATGGAATACATAAAATATTTTATCAAAACATCTTATACTATAGTGTATTTTGACCCAAATAACGGATAAATCCACCTTCCGACTCAGCGTCAGGAAATATGGCGGATAACTAGGAGCGTCAAGAGGTGTGAAGTCAATTACTACATGTATAGAGAATTAGCGTCACGAAATGTGGCGGATAAATGGAGGAGCGTAAGGGAATAAAACAAGTGCAAAAAAATGAGTATCATAATGAATTTTCACATTGAAAATGAGATATCAGAAACATAAAGTATGAATTTACTTACCTTATCAAATAATGCACAATTCATGATCCTAATGAAGGCGTATTCAGCGTCACGAGATCAAACCACTTTATTCAACGCTAGTTCAGCGTCATGAGATTCAACCAACTCTAGTAGTTCTAAGCCTTTTATAGAAACACTGGGAATATGATAAATAGCTCGTTTTTCGTATATTCTTCTTTTAATTGTATATTAGTCTAAAAGTTTCTCACTGTTGATTATCATTTCATCGACGGTTATGTTAGGGAAACATCCGGTGGCTTGTGGAGAAAACTGTGCGAAGTCCTTGCGAAAGAAACTCCAGGGAAGCAAAAATAGGAGCACTGGTGGCCGTTATATAACTGAAAAAAATGTTGTTTGTATTGGAGTGTAACGCCGTTTTAACAGCTAAGGTCGTATCACGGCAGTCAGGGAAGCATAAATAGGAGCACTGGTGGCCGTTATATAACTGAAAAAATGTTTGTATTGGAGTGTAACGCCGTTTTAACAGCTTAGGTCATATCACGACAGTCAGTACACCTACACATGTGTTTCCTGGCTTTCTTTCCAAGTCTCTGACTACTTTTCTCACGTGCATCAGACGTGAAGGGCGGAAAATCGCCGGAAAGAAACTGAAATTTCTCTCACCTGGGTATCGAACCTGCAACCACCAGGTCACGAGTCAGGTACGTTTAACACCATAGAAAACAGTAATAACCATAAAGTAATGTAATGACAATAAAAAAGAATATATATGTTGACGGACATTTCGAAATTGAAAGCATTTGCTGCAGAAAAATCAAAGGTGGCTCTACCACAAGAATTTTAATCACAACTCAACATTTAAGCCATATTACTAGGCCATCTGGCCACAACATTATAAAATACATAGAAGCCATGGTCTGTGAAAACGGGGTTTAGTGCATCATCAATAAATTTCGAGCGAGGTCAGCCTGCACAGTCTGTGCAAGTTGACCTGAGTCGAAGGTGTTTGCTATTGGTCAATCTTCTGCAGGTACAAAGACCATTCTACCCCAGGGCTCAGTCATGTATATACTTTCAATCTAGACATGTTCTCAACACCTCATTATCTTTTCTGTTTGTTGCCACGAACAATAAGCACAGGTGAACTTTAATTATTATAAATCTAGATAATTAATCGTTTTGATAGTTATTTGATAATTGTGTCAGTTTCTGATTTAAAAAAAAAAAAAAAAAAGATGTGAAAAGGCACGCTCGCATTAATTGGTATTGGTAATGCATGCAAGTGTACATTACATGTATAGTGTATAGCAGAAGGAGAATATTCATCTTATCACGTGATCAAGGGGAAAAAAAAAAAAAAAGAACTCTTAAACAAAAACATTATTCGATAAACGAGCTATTTATCATATTCCCACAATGTTTAATTGCATCTTGTGACACTTAATACATTTTCTCTTGGCTGTACATCCATACTTGTGACCTTGTAATCTGTTGTAAAACAGCACTGAATCTTGTTCCATTGATAGCAGTTTTCTGATTGTAGAGAAAACTTTTTGGGAAAGGAAGACCTTACAGTTTGTGAAAAGCGAGTTATTTATCCTATTCCCACAATGTTTCTATAAGACTTTTTGAACCTCCTGACGCTGAGTATTATGTTGACGCTTATCCAGAACATAGTTATTAAATCTCGTGACGCTGAATATATGTTGTTACTAGTCTGTAATATTGTGGTAACAGGTTGGTTCTCGTGACGCTGAATACCTCTTGGGGCTAATCCCTAATACAGTGGTTTGATCTCGTGACGCTAAATTTTTCGCGCCGCTAACTAGCCCGTAATACAGTGGTTGGATCTTGTGACGCTAAATTCGCCGTCATTAGGATTATGGAATTTGCATTATTTGGAAAGGTAAGTTAATTGATATTTCTTGTTTCTGTTTTTTGTCACTTATAATGTCGAAATTCATTATAATACTCATTTGTTATAATTGTTATATTCTCTGACGCTCCTACATCTATCCGCCATATTTCGTGACGCTAATTCTCTATTGACTTCACACCTCTCGACGCTCGTACAGTTATCATGACGCTAAGTCGGTAGGTGGATTTATCCCATATTTGGATCAAAATACATACTAATAAAGGCTTTTTTAAATAGAATATGTCATAGACTGCACTATTATTTCAAAAACAACATGAAAGGTGGAATATTTGGGCTCGTGACGCTTCCTGACATTTCCTGGCACTTCCCGACATTTCCTGACGCTGATTAGGGAGACCGTGTCACGGCTGCTAATTTATAAAATGCAACAAAAACATGACAGTATGCATGTTTCTAAAGGAAAGATCGGTTTTAGTGACAAATTTCTGATTATTTTTTTCAACGCAGTATGTGCCTAATTTAAATTCTTCTTCTAATATCTAATTTTAATCCTGAAAAATTTACGACATGTGACACAGTCAGTCCCGATGCCAAAAAGTCATGTGACCATACTGGAATAATGTGACAAGAGTCCGGTCTGTAATTAGATCAGACAGTTTTGTGACCTATTTTGTTTGGTCGCATATGAATGAACAATTTTTCCAGAACATTTGCTGCTACAGAGAGAAAATGTTCTCAGCCCTTTTATCAAGATACTCAATTTTTTTCAGATGTTTTATGATAAAATGGTGATTAAAACCATTCCTAATCTGTCCTCATAGGTGCATATAAATTGATAGAAGGGACCTGAATGCCGTAATTTTTGTTATTCTAGTATTCTAGAGCTGGCATCACGAGAGGGCCAATGGCTGCCATGACACTAATCCGTCCTTTTCACTGTGCTTCAAAAACTTAGGGTAACTGACTCAGAGTTGCTCATTTTCATTACTCAAAACAGTCCCGCCTTGTGATAGTTAAGGTTTTTAATGAGTTTTAGTGTACATAATGAATTTTAGTTTTTTATTTATTAGCTGTTCTACAGATACTGAAAGCCACGAAATGAGGACATGTTTTCCCATGCGCAAGTTCAGCTTCCGGCACAAGATTGAAGTGTGAAATACGTTGTTGCCATTGAATATGCATGATTTAGGCAGAATTTATATTTTTATATGCATTTAGATTTAATTATTTTGTGAATAAAATGTTTTTCGTAATAAGTTCTTCATTTAGATTTGCGTTAGCTAAAATTGTCAATTTAGTCCCACAAAAACAGGTGAAACCATCATATACATGCTTATTTACCCTACAACATTAATCATCTGGCATTTCACATTTTATTTTTCTTATTGCATGTTACGTCTAAACGGGTCCCATTCATTTCTATGTAGCAACTCGGATTTCTCTGAAACCGGCATTATTCTTAATAAATAATGGGCAGATTCATTCAGAATTCAATCAAATCACCGCCATGTTTTTCAGTCAAGCACACGGTCGCATAACAAACCAAAATTTACTTTAGGTTTATGAACGAAATCTGTTTCAATAAGCAAACAAGACTGAGGCAAACAAATTAGCACATGAAATTGTTGACAAGGCAAAAGAACTTAATGTTGGAAAAATTAATAAAAATGTTAAAACAGTTTTGTAGAATTCTTTCAATCCCTCTGTGTTTTTGCAGATGGAGCAAGCAGATTTTGAAAATCCACCTGATGCTAAAAGATTGAAGTTAGAAACCAAAGAAACATGCAACTCAACAGCAACAGACATTTCTGGTGAAAACATAGAAAGTAAATCGGAAGTCAAGACACAGGACTTGAAAGAGGACTCAAAAGAACTTTCTGATTGTCAGTCAACAGATATCCAAACTGTGTTAACCGAGAAAGACGTCGGAATCTCTGAATATGTCAGTAAATTTGAGGGATTCCACGGAGTAATAAAACAAAGGTAAGTAACGTGGACAGTTCCTTGGAAACATGGTTACTGATTTTTTATACCATCTTGAGTTTCTGTTGGTGTTGGGAAATCAGTTGAAACTGCTAATCCATGATTGGTTATATTTGAAATCTACTTGTGATGCAATAGTCCGTCATATAATCGGTTATAGAGAATAGTGGTGCTTGGTTATGGGTTTAACTTGGACAAATTAGTTATGAAACATTGTCAGAAAAAGAAAAAAATGTGCCTAACAAGCAGGTTCTCCTTTTTTCCACAGGTTTGTTAAAAGATTAAAACAATTGTCACATACAGTTGTTAAATTTGTTTTTTGAAAATGTTTGATTGCAGTAAGACTTTTTTCTTGCCCATATTTCAGTATGCCTTCCTGCAATCATATTCTACCGACAGATCTGCTTGGATCTAAATTATATTTTGTCAGAGGTTCATCTTGTTTTAAATTATGAAAGCCAAAATACCCCCACCCTTCAGATTTGTTTTTGCACCTGCATGGGGATTATTTTTGAGCTGTTTGACAGCGTCGGTAGCCATTTTCATGTTTTCTGGTCACAAAAGTTCCATCCCTTGGTTAAGTCCGGTGTTTTTCAGGTTTAGTCTGATGATTAGTTTTTGATATTTGTAATTGATGATCAGCATCGGCGATAATTAAGCAATTATTAATCGATCTTTCCAGATCATCGTGCCATCACTAGTTTCTGTTGTAGAATGATTGTGATTAATAGTGACAATAACCCTTTACCACACAATCCCGAGTTTTAATGACCATTACAAAAAGGCTTTTGAAAACACTGGGGGAAAGGAGAAGATGCTGGTAACCAATATTTTCTACCCTGTCAAAGAAAGAGACCATCATTTGTGCTGCATTTATTTTATTGTCTGCACATGCTTTCAATTTGGTCGAGTCCAACATTTTGTCGTTGGGTATAGTGTTACGTAACTAACTCTTTTGCAGATGAACAAGTGTTAGACTCATCAAAATGGAAAGTGGCAAGAGAAAACACTGTAAATATGGCTTAGATGATAGAATTTGTCGTGAAATGAGTTGGAGACATTGGAGGAAAAGGAGAAAATGCTGATTACCAGAGTTTTCTCCTTTTGCCACAATGTTTTCAGAACCTTGTTACACAGTTTTTTCTCCTTTTTTCACTTTGTTTTAAAAATGTTTCCCGGTGTCATCAAAACATGAGAGTGGATAGTTAACCCTTTACCACACAGTCCAGAGTTTAACGACCCTGTTGAAGAAGCCTGTTGAAAACATTGTGGGAAAAGGAGAAAATGCTGGTAACCAGCATTTTCTCCTCTTCCCACGATGTTTTTTATCCTACTAAGGACAAAATCTTAGAGTAACATTTAGTCTTGTGGTCTACAAATGATTTCAAGTTAGAAAGGTCTAAAACTTTTTTGTGTCGTAAAGAGTTAATAAAAGAGAACCAAACAAAATAATGATTTGCCATGCTCTGTGAAAAGGGGCTGATCCATTTTCCAGACAACAAAATTTTAGCCTTATCCAAATTGAAAGCTTTTGCATACGACAATTTCAATGTGGCTCAAATGGTGCAATTTTTCTTTGTTAGGTTAGAAAACATTGTGGGAAAAGGAGAAAATGCTGGTTACCAGCATTTTCTCCTTTTCCCACAATGCTTTCAAAAGGTTTTTTTCCCAGGGTCGTTAAAAGGCAGCATTGTGTGGTAAATAGTTAATGTGTATGCAAAAATTATTGTCCCGTGTCAGCCTGCACAGATGGCACATGCTCACAATAGTTGCAACTTTTTGTTTTGCCAATTGTAAATTTTCTGCTTGTCCAAGGACCTCTCTAACTCATTATGCAGTCTGTTGTCAGACCAAATGCTATTTATGGATCCATAATAATGTGATGGCGTGCTTGGTAAATTTATAACGCATCACAAAATGCCCCCCTTTTATGTAAGTGAGTTCATATAAGTGATATAAGTATGCAGGATTTATTTTTCTTTTTTATTGTTCTAAATAATGCTTAATCGAAATATTAATCATCATTGAAATACCTGATCTTTATTACGCCAGTTTAGACCAACAAATTATTAGCAAGACTAAACCAGGTATATTAATTATTTTGTTGAATGATAAATACAAACACAAAAGAGAGCGATAATTCACTTCGTTTTCAAATGAAGTAGACCTAAATCAGACAATTGCATTATGTAGGTCTGTGATTCATTGAAGTGCACAAGTTGTGCTGAACGTTAAAGTGAAGCGATCTTAAATAAAGGTGTTTGGGTCACATAATCAAACTTGTTTGATGTATAAGTTTGTAAGTTTTATTTTAAAAGTGATATAGTTATTATTCATAATCTTATCAGCGGAATTATAATTGTCTTATCAATTATGCGTTGTAACTTGTTAACTACAGATTCAAAATAGCTGCTGTTTTTTTTTCTTTATTTGGTGACTTTTTCATTTTAAATTATGTTCCCAATATAAACAGAAAACTATTTTTTCTAACATACCTTTGGAACGAGATCAGACACATCAGCCTTGTGTATAAAACACTGTAGTGATATTGCATAGAATCCCTGAATTTACAAATTTTACTATGTTGAGCGGGTTACTCGGGCTGTGTATATCAGTGGACATTTACATGTTCCAGTGCACATTCTTCACGGCGGGCCTCAATGGCATATTGTTATTTTTTCAATAGGTTTTAACCCTTAACCATACAATCCTGAGTTTTAAAGACTCTGTGAAAGAAGCCTTTTGAAAACATTCTGGGAAAAGGAGAAAATGCTGGTCACCAACATTTTCTCCTTTTCCACTGGTTACCAGCATTTTCTCCTTTTCCCTAAATGTTTTCACCCCACCAAAGACAAATTCAATCATTTGAACCACATTTCAATTGTCATCTGCAAATGCTTTTATTTGGACAAGTCTACTTTTTTGTCATGCGGTAAAGGGTTAAGCTAACCTTCATTCATCAATATCATTACAAGTTGTGTCAGCAACCACACCATTAGTTATCTGCAGAACTCCAGATAAGAGGGAGTGATAGTATTCTAAATCCATTATTTCTCTTCCAAACCCTATGTTGTGGGTACTCATTAGAATTGTCTCAATGAGACGATTCCAATGAGTACCCATAACATAGGGTTTAGTGGAGAATAATTAATATTTTCAGTCTTGAGATCAAAATCACTCCCTCAATCTGGAGCTCTGTATCTGAACTCTTGTCACGGTGATACATGTATTTCGGTGATTTATCAGACCCCTGAATTACATGATTCAACTTCAAGGTACGATTTTTGCTTGCAGGTACTCTGATTTCCTTGTAAATGAAATTAATTCAAGTGGACATGTTGTCAAGTTAACAAACACCAACTTACCTCCCCCTGATACTCCTACAGAGAGTCAGGTAAATAATTTATCTATATTTACCCTTTACCAAACAATCTCATGTTATAACAATCCTCAGGAAGAGAGCTTCTGAAAACATTTTGAGAAAAGGAGAAAATGCTGGTAACCAGCATTTTCTTCATTTTCCTAAATGTTTTCAACCTTTTCTAAGAAAAATTTTGTTATCAAAGACACATTTGATTTGTGGTCTGCTTTCAGTTTGGACAAGTCCGAAAATTTCTTCCCCTGGCTAAGAGTTTAGTTGGAAATAAACACTTGCTTGTCTGTTCTAGTTTCTCATAAATACAGTTGAACAATACAAGTCAATTGAATACTGTACTGATGTGATCTGGAAAAAAAGAATAAACAAGGCAGTAAGGAGTAACATTGACTTTACATTGAAAGCAATGGCAGACTGCAAGTTGAATGTGTGTCATATAATGGAATTTTGTTTTTGAAAGGGTTTAAAACATCAAAGAAAATGGAGAAAATGCTGGTTACCAGCCTCTTTTTTTTTTCCCAATGATGTTTGCAAATGCCTTCTTCCTCAGAGCCATACAAACAATAGATTGTTTGATGAAGGCTGATTGGAGTACTTTGTAAATTTGTCAGTTCAACTCATTTCAGTACTTTACAATGGTATATGTAAGATGCTGTTGAATAAGAGAAAAGAGAGAAGGTTTTTAGACCTGAAAGATTTAAATTTGACATATATAAGCAGTGCTCTGCAAAAAGGGAGTTAATTCTTTACCACACGACCAAGTTTTAGACTGGTCCAATTCGAAAGCATTTGCAGACGACAAATAAAATGTAACTCAAAACATAAAATTTGTCTTTCATGGAGTAGAAAATATTGTGAGAAAAGGAGAAAATGCTGGTTACCAGCATTTTCTCCTTTTTCCACAATGTTTTCTAACGCCTTCTGCCTCAGGGCCATTAGAAGTCGGGATTTTGTGTTAAAGGGTTAAACACAGTCCATGCAGGCTAAAATAGGTTGAAACTTTTTGCTATTTGTCAATTTTATGCATTTCAAAGGACCAGTCTACCTCATGACTAAGTAGGTTGTCAGACAATATTTTATGGATTCATAATGTGATGTGTGGCATGGTACAATGCATTCTGGAGATGGATTAAACCCCCGTTTGTCAGGGCACAACTGATGATATTCTTGTGTATGTAATTGCTAGGTTACAGAGATTGATCCAGACGTTGTGTGTGCGGAGAAAATTGAAGAACTAAAAGATTTAGCAGCATCAAAAGATAAAAATAAATCAGTACTTATAGAGGTATTCATTCTATTTTATGCCCTAAAATTATTACAATGCTGTATGGATTTTACAAATTTTTTAAGTGACAACGGTTCTTTAATGAAAGATTCTGCACAAGCAGTTTTGAAAAAAATACTCTTCAGCAGATCACACAATTTTAGATTTGTCTTAACTCTTTACCAAACAACAAAGTTTTAGACTAGTCCAAATTGAAAGCATTTGCAGACGACATGATGAATGTGACTGAAAAATTGAAACTTGTTTTCAGAAGGGTAGAAAACATTGTTGGAAAAGGAGAAAATGCTGGTTACCAGCATTTCTCCTTTTCCAACAATGTTTTCAAAAGGCTTCTTTCTCAGGGTCGTTAAAATTTGGGATTGTGTGGTAAAGGGTTAATTGAAAGAATTCGCATGCTACCAGTTTTCTCTTATTTAAATGGTTTGACTTGTCTTTGGAAGGATAGAAAACATTGTTGGACAAGTAAAAAATACTGATTATTGGCATTTTTTCTTTTTCTGAATGTTTTTAGAAGCCTTCCTCTCCAGGGTTGTAAACTCTTTACCAAACGACTAAGATTTAGACTTGCCCAAATTGAAAGCACTCACAGACGACAAAATGAATATCTTAGTAAAGAAATTTGTTTTCAGATGAGTATAGAATAGTTTGGGAAAAGGAGAAAATGCTGGTTACCAGCATTTTCTCCCTATTCCACAATGTTTTCAGAGGCCTTTTTAAACTTGGGATTGTGTGGTAAAGGGTTAAATCCTGGGATTGCAGCCTAAAGTCAATAACTTTTACTAGACCACAATTTTTGGGCCAGTCCAAACTTTACACATTTTCAGATGAGAACTTTCATGTGTCTCGAATGATTGGATTTGTGTAAGAAAGGATAGAAACACCAAATAAAAAGGAGAAAGTGCTGAACACTATTTTTGCCTCTCACCCCTGATGCTTGTGAGAAAAGTAGTCAGTGGCTTTGGAAAGAAAATTGTGTCGGTACGGGTGTGAGAAAGCCAGGAAACAAATGGGTGCATCACTGACCGCCATGATATGTCTTGAGCTGTTAAAAAGGCATTAAACTCCAATACAAAGAAACAAACAAAGGTGGAATCATTTAGTAAAGGGTAAAAAGAGTCTTTTGTGATAGTTTTGTGATAGTTGCGTGACTGATAATCATATTTCAACTTTCTGCCACCTGAAACAAATTGAAGACGTCGCGGTAAAACATAGATAGTTAAAATTAATCAAAATTTAAAACATTGGTAAAATTGAACATTTATTTACAAAAGGAGATTTCTTATTTTGAATAAGTCTTCTTTAGCTGAAATGTTTTTTAAAAAAGCCCACAGCAAGATGCAAAATGTTGTCATAAGGTGTTACCCTTACAATCATGATTTTAAACAAACTCCATGGACAGTGGCTTTTGAAACACTGTGAAGAAAGACAAAACACTGGTTACACAAAATGCTGGTAACCAGCATTTTCTTTTTTTCCCACAATGTTTTCCACCCTTCAAATAAAAATTCCATCAAGCCTTCAATTTTAAGTCCGGTAAATGTTTTACATGTTACAGGTTGATGATGATAAAGCCAGGAGAACACAAGTTCACAGAGCTATAGCCAATAGCTTTCCAGGGATGCTTGATAGTTCTACAATATCTAAAGATGACAAAAAATTTGTTGAGGTTAAAATAACAGCAAACAAAGGTAATTTTCGAGTGAGTGATTGCTTTGCCTTTTGCTGACTTGTTTCGTAATCAAAGGGGATCCTTGGTGGCTCAGTGGTAAAGGGTAGGACTTGTTACCTCGAGACCCCTGGTTGGAGTCTTACTAGAGGCACAGGGCTTTTCATGGGAGTGTCCTTGGGCAAGACACTTCAGAGCCCTAGCATAGCACAGGTGAAACCCAGTATATACATGAATAGCTGAGCTGTCACCATTTTATGGCTGAAATAACATTGAAAGCGGTGCAAAACACCATTTAACCAATCAGTTAATCAAATGTGGCATTTTTTATTTATGACTGATCATTTGTTTTCGCAAGTTTTTTGGTTATATCAAAGTGACCAGTATATCAATGCATTCACTCTTGGTATTTGACACTCCAAACCATCATCTTCTTCTTCAAATAAACCAATTGTTTTAGAAATGACTATTAATGTTTTATCATGACAGCAGCTGTAAATAAAAATGTAACATTATCTTCTATTTTAACTCTTTACCAAACAACAAAATTTTAGACTGTCTGGAAGGGTACATGAATGCTAGATATATGACAAACAGTAATAATACACTGATGATGGTAATAGAATGTCTAACTGTAGAAAGACAGTGCCTGAAGTGATTTAGCTGTACCACTCTGACTGCAGGGTCAACATAAATGGTTAGAAAAGACTCGAAATTGCTTTCTGTATCAAGTTTTAACCAAAAGACAAAATTTAAGACTTATCAAAATTGAATGGACTTGCAAATGCACAAGTGAGGTATGGCTCAAATAAATGGACTTGTCTCTAAAAAGGTAAAATACCATTGATTTTAAAAAGCCCTCTTCCCTAGGTTCTTTAAAATTAGGTATTACAAGGTAACAGGTTATATTATGGCTCTCCATAGCTATGATTAATTGATTGATTGATTGATTAAATGGAGTTCAATATCGTTTTCAACATTATTTCAGTTATATGGGGGGGGGGGGGGCAGTGCACGTATCTATGCTTCCTGTAGTTTCATTTACCAGTACTTCACACAATATTCTTTCTACTGGCTGCTTCCATACATACCCTTCATCGAAACAATGGTCAGTGGTGAGAGAGGAATGAATCCTGTTGCACTGACCATCATCAATCCTCAGAAAGCAATTGGCTGAGCCAGGATTGAACCGGCTACTCCTTCTTCTCAAGTCCTTTACGCTACCGACTGAGCTACCGGGGCTCTGCCTCCACAGTATAATAAACCCTTTATCAAAGAATCACATGTGTTAAGGACCTTGAGGAAAAAGGCTTTGAAAAGATTGTGGAAAAAGGAGAAAATGCAGGTAACTAGTACTTTCTCCTTTTCCCACACTGTTTTCTACCCTTTCAAAGACAAATCAGATTATTTGAACCACATTGTATTTGTCGTCTGCAATTACTTTCAGTATGGGCAAGTCTAAAATTCTGCTGTCTGGTAAAAATTAATGGATCAGTCTAATTTTTTTTAGTTGTTTTACTCTATGATATATTTCAGACAATGGCTTGAGAAAGTGGCCTAAACATCGAGGCAACTATTGCAAATTTGTGTTGTACAAGGAAAACAAAGACACCATGGATGCAGTAGGGCTGATAGCAAGACAGCTTGGGTCTGTTTTTTATTCATTGTCATATATCAGGGATTTTCCTGCCTTTTTCCACCAGGGGGCCACAGGAAAATGTTTGCTTAACCCTTTACCTCACAATCCCGACTTTTAAGGACCCTGAGGTGGAAGCCTTTTGAAAACATTGTAGGAAAAGGAGAAAATGCTGGAAACCAGCATTTTCTCCTTTTCTCACAATGTTTTCTACCCTTTGAATGACAAGTTCCATGCTGTAACTCTTTACCAAATGACAAAATTTCAGACTGGTCCAAACTCAAAGCATCTGCAGACAACAAATTAAATGTGACTAATAAGTTGAAATTTGATTTGGAAAGGGTAGAAAACATTGTGGGAAAAGGAGAAAATGCTGGTTACCAGCATTTTCTTCTTTTTCCCACTATGTTTTCCAAAGCTTTCTTCCTCAGGGTCGTTAAAAGTCGGGATTGTGTGGTAAAGGGTTAAGCAACATTTAATTTGTTGTCTGCAAATGCTTTCAATTTGGTCAAGTCCAAAATTTTGTTATTTGGTAAAGAGTTAAATCTATCACATTTGGGAATTTCAGTTTGCTTTATGGGAAGCCATTTTCAAGCTTGCATGTAACCAGCCAGCTGTTGCTTCAAAATAGTTTTAAACTTGAAGTTGGGGTACAATAACCTCACATAAACTTTTGATATACTAGTAATTTGAGAATTTCAGCCATAAAATTGAGCAAAAATGCCTTTATTTTGGGAGTATCATGTTCAGCCCCTGATTATGGATGCAGTGCATGTTATCTGTATAATGTCTTAGCTTAAATAGACATTATTTGTCCCAGACCATATGGTTTTGGACAGGAAGATGTTTCAAGATTTTAAAATGCATGGATTTCTTGCTCGGATGTTTTCAAAAACATTGAGTTACTGTCATTGCCCTGGCGTCATTGTCATCTGCATTGTGCAAAAACTTTGACATAACTGAAGATGTTTACTTCAAACTTCAATTTGTTAAATATCAAGATGGAAATGCATACAACAGGAGCAGGCAACCATAAAAATGAGCCATGCTATGTGAAAAGGGGGCTTAATGCATCTGCAAAAAGTATCGACCCAGGTCAGCAGAAATGTGAAGGCTGACCTGGGCCGAAACTTCGCTATAGATCAATTTTCTGTATTTCCAAGGACCAGTCTTGTCTCATGCTTAAGTCAGTTGTTATAAAAAGTGGCTATTATGGATCCATAATTATGTGATGGCTTGATGAATATCATGGATCATGGAGATTTATTAAGCACCCTTTTCACAGAGCAGGGCTAAGATATTTTTGACACAATTATGCCCCTTTTTTTGGACTTAGAATTTTCACTAAAAATTAAGCATTTTACAGCCGAGTGCTGGCAGCAGCATGTGGTGCTCTTGTTCAGTTTTCTTACTGTGGCAACTAGAATTTTTACTAGAATGAAACTGTTTGAAGAAATACTGAATATGGCTATTGAAGGACCATTTCTGTGAAGTTTGGTCAAATTTGAATGGGTAGTTTCAGAGAGGGAGATGTTTGAAATTACAGTTAATGCACAATGAACAGGGCCATGAGATAAGCTTGCTGGCCTTTGGCTATTGGAGCTGAAAATTGCTAAGACCATTTGTTTCAGTAAAGGCAATAGTTCAAAAGAAAATGAAGTAGGAAACAATGAGGTTTTGAAAAGTAGCCATTTAAATTTTTTTTTAAAGGAAATCCAATTTGACACAAGTTTTGTTTTTCATTTTTTTAGCTCTGAATGTCAACAAGCTTTTTCTTTTATTTTCTTCTTTAGATTGAAAGGTGGCATGTTTCAGTATGCAGGAACCAAAGATAAACGAGCCAAAACATCTCAGGAAGTGACTGTTTACAGGTTTGATTTAGGTCTTAACATTTAAGCCTATACTAGACAAAGAAATTTCAGGCTAACTGAGAGCACATACATCATACAATTTAATTTTGGCTCCAATAGTAAAATTTGTCTGTGAAAAGGAAGAAAGCATGGTGGGAAAAGGATACGATGCCAGTTATCATTTTCTTCTTAGCCCACAATGCTTTCAAAAACATTCTTTTTCATCAAAACTCAGAATTTTATGGTAAAGAGTTCAACGGGACCTTTATAATCTAAGGTTATATGTGATAGTTTCATTACCTGCTCTGTGAGGTGGTTCAGTGCATCTGCAAAAAAAAAAAAAAGCATCAACCTAATGTTAGCATCGGAAGGCTGACTTTAGCTGAATCTCTTTACCAATATTTTCTTCATGGCAAAGGATGATTCTACCTCATGATTCAGACTGCTTTAAAACACAAAATGGATCCACATTATACAGTCAAACCTGGTGATCCGTCCACCTCCATTCAACGTGAACCTCCACTTAACGGCCAGTTCAATGTCCCCCCAACTACTTTTACTCTATATGAACCTTTATTCAACACGCACCCTTAAAACGCATGCAACGGCCGCCAAAATCGTGTCCCATTTTCCAAAACAACCTGGTATGTAGCGGCCAGTAACCAACATAAGTCGGACTGCTAACTTATACTTCACACTTAGTGTACTTCTCACATCCGACCGTTTTCGGATTAACAACTAGAGTGTCAAAATGGAACAATCATATACACACGTCGCCAATCAACAGGTGTATGCATATAACCTGATATCATCTAGAACGGGTTATTTTGATGCAATTGATGACTTCGTAAGCTATTATTCCCGATTTGTCAAAAAATTTGAAGTTAGAAATCAAATGTAAATTACCCGAGTCAGACTACCAAAAATGTTTTTCTGCTTTCGATTTAAGCTGAAATTACGTAACGTACGTGTAGCTGCCTCGACATCTTGTTTGTCTGCTTACTTCTAAAAGGTGAGAAAAGATTAAAGAAAACTGTCCTAACAACCGATTGCACCCAAATTAGTATAGGGTATTACCTATGCTGGTGTGTTTAAGAAATTGTCTTTGATGACATTAATTTTAATTGACGATTACACCTGTGTCACATTTTAATTGACCAGTAAACCTACGACTGTTTGATCTTTTTGCCCAATCATCTTTCGATCATTCCATTGTTTTGATTGGTGATTATACCAAAGATGCAGATTTCTTATGTTTTGACCGTACGATTTGTCTATTGTATTTTTGACTCGAGGCTGTTAACATCATATTTGGAATTATGGCTTGTACCAAGAGAAAAGTGTTGACATTAGAACAAAGAGTGGAAGAGAACATCTTGTGTGATCGACCTCTTTTAAACAAGCACCTGTCTTAAGCAAGCGATTTTGGAAGGGCCCTTGACCGCTTGCTTAAGACAGGTTTGACTGTATTATCACGAAGATGCATTACACACATTTTTCTGGAGTGTGGTTCATGTGTCATTTTTATATTGATATTATGATTATTTCCAAACTGGTAAAGTGTTGCACTCCTAACCTGTAGGCCCCGGGTTCAAGCCTTACTGGAAGCACTTGGCCTTTCGTGGGAATGTCCTGTAGCAAGATGCTTCAGAGCCCTAGCCTAGTACTGTTGAAACCCAGGACATTCAAGAATATGTCAGCTGTCACTGACATGATATGACTGAATTATGTTGAAAGCAGAGTAAAACACCATTTAATTAATATTGTTATTCAGTTTGATCCTAATTTGTGAGGGGAAGCTTGGAATGTTGAAACTGATTTTAGTGCTTGGAGCGGATCAACTTTGAAATTCTGGTAACAAACATTGTTGTAGTCACTATCAATGTTACATCTAAGAATTCCTCTTAGATATGAGCTGTGCTTTGACAAAAGGGGTTTAATTTATCCCCTTGATGCATGATACCAAGCCAGTCATCACATGATTATGGATATGTAAAATCCAGTCTGTCTAATATTTGACTAAATAATTAGGTAGAATGATCCTTTGACTTGCAGAAAGTTTACAAATAGCAAAAGGTTTTGACCCATATCAGCCTGCTTGGAATGTGCAGGCTGACATGGGTGGATACTTTTTGCAGATACATTGAACTCCCTTGCCACATAGCCAGATCCATATGTATATTTAGACACTGACATCTTCCAAGTAATTGAGTACCATCACAAGAATGGCAGAGGATTTGATTGCACCTATTAGCAATCAAGTTATAGATAGACCCTTCCTTAATATGAAAAGTTCTTACCTCTTAGCTGATTTCATATCATCTTAGCACAAAGTGCTCATGGTGAGCTCTTGTATGTTGGATATCTATCATGTGTTGTGCATCATCAGTTAATCTTGTAAGCCTTTACCTGACAACAAAATCTTTGACTTGTCCAAAATCAAAGCATTTGCAGACAATAAATCAATCGTTATTCAAGACATGAAATTTCTGGTTACCAGCATTTTCTCCTTTTTCCACATTGTTTTCAAAAGGCATCTTCCTCACGGTCAGCAACTGTTGGGATTGTTTGGTAGAGGCTTAAGACTCACTAGGCTTTAATTTTCTCCTCGTAATGGTCTTTTGTGTGCTGTTGATAAATGTTCTCATGCTTTCCTTGATTACTTTTTCATTTTTAGGGTTCAGGCAGAAAAGTTACAACATAACAACAAAAGGCTAAGAAATATTGTGACAGGTAACTATTGGTAAGTATTTGTAAATGAGCCATGCTCTGGCAGAAGGGGGCTTAATGCATCTCCGTGATGCATCATGCTAAGCAAGACATCACATAGTTAGGGATCCGTAAACTAATTATGTTTAACAACCGCCTGTATCATAACTTAGAATAGTCCTTTGACATAGAGGAAATTGACCAGTAGTGAAAAGTTTTGGCTCAGGTTGGTCTGCGCAGTCTGCCTGTGCAGGCTGAGATGGGTCGATACTTTGTGCGAATGCATTAAGCCCCCTTTCACAGAGCATGGCTCAAACTTTTTTTTTTATCTTTTTGGTCAATGCAAATTCTAATAGTTTCAATGGTTTCCTTAAAGGGTGCTATTCAGATTTTTGTAATTGACTCAAACTTCAATTCCCTTTATCCTTAATAAAGTATTGTAGAATGGGAAATGCTAGAAAACCACTATTGAATAAGACATAGAATTGTAAAGAAAAAAGTGAATGATAAGTGTATTTTGTAAGTGGGATATGAAGCCTATTTTCAATGTTTTGCACACGAATTTCAGAGAGGATGTGAAAATGTCACATGACCAATAAAACATGTTGATTACCAGTATGTGGGATCTTCATCAAAGTAGTATGATGACATCATAATTATTTGGTCACATAAAAATTGTAAAACAATTATCTGTTTATTTTGATCCCAAAATTTCACCTTTTTCCTGAATGTAAGCATCAAGTTTCTGTGTGCATGCTGAGAAGAATATTTTTCACAGTATTTATCAGATTTCTGCAAGAAAATTTGATTCACTGCAAAAAATTTTAATAGGTAGACTATTTCTAAAATGTGTTGGACTAACAACAGTACTTTTAAATGAGAACAATTTTTTTTAGACTGGCCAGTCAGATAAAAAAGGTTTTTTGTTTCCCAAAGAAATATTGTGGATTAAAACGATGTATGGACTCTAGCGTCGTCCAAAGTATGACAAGCCAACATTTAACTCTTTACCAGATGACAAAATTTTAGCTTTGTCTAGAGTGCAAGCATTTGCAGATGACAAATATGTCTCGAATGGTGGGATTTGGCTTTTAAAGGGTAGAGACATTGTGGGAAATAGAGAAAAAGGTGGTTACCAGTATTTCCTCCTTTTCCCTCTAGGTTTTCAATTAAACCTTTTGCTTAGGGCCGAGCCCTAGTAGCTCAGTTGGTAGCATAGAGGACTTGAGAACAATAGGTCACTGGTTTGATCCCTGGCTGAGATCTATATCTTTTCAAGGATTTATGATTGTCATTGCAACAGGATTCATTCCTCTCTCACCGCTGACCATTGTATCAACAGTGGTTATGTGGGAAAGCAGCCAGTGGCTTGGAAAGAATATTGTGCAGAGTACTGGTAAAAGAAACTCGAGGAAGCCTGGATAGGTACACTGGCAGCCGCAATATTACTGAAATAATGTTGAAAACAGAGTTAAACACCATACAATCAATCATTCAATCAATTTTTTGTCAAGGGTCTTGAAAACTATGATATTCTGGTAAAGGTTAACCCTTTACCACACAGTCCCAAGTTTTAATGACCCAGGGAAACTGCACTTCTGAAAACATTGTGGGAAAAGGAGAAAATGCTGGTAACCACAATGTTCCCATGATGTTTTCTAACCTTTTAGAAACAAATACAATCATTTGAGACACATTTCATCTATCGTCTGCAAATGCTTTCAATTTGGATCAGTCTAGAATATTGTTGTATGGTAAAGAGTTAAGTTACATCAGTGTAAAGAAATAACGAATACATATTCATGTTTATTTTCAGCTATGTGAAGGAACCTACAAAATTAGGTAATCTTCAAGGCAACAAATTTACAATTATACTTAGATCTGTAACAGGGTCCAGTCAACAAATAGAAGAAGCAATGAAATCATTAGCAGAGAAAGGTTTCATAAATTATTACGGGATGCAAAGATTTGGAACTTCTACTATACCAACCCACTCTATTGGAAGGTTTGTATGATTTAGCCATGCTCTGGCAAATGGGGGCTTAAGGCATCTCCGAGATGCTTTATACCAACAACGTAATCACATAATTCAATAAAATCTATTTTGTATAACATGCAACTGGCTCAGTGAGGTAGACTACTCTTTGGACATGCAGAAAATTTACAAATAGCAAAAAGCTTCGACCCATGGCAGCCTGTGGGGACTGTGCAGGCTTACGTGGGTCAGTACTCTTTACAAATGCATTACAGTCCTTTTTCAAAGAGCATTGGTCAATTATTTTTTTGTTATCACTTATATCATTATCTCCCCTTATCCTTTTACCAAACATTTTTGTATTTTAACAACCCAGAGGAGTAGGGCTTTTGAAAACTTTGTGGGAAAGACAGAAAATGCTGGTAACTAGCATCTTCTCCTTTTACCACATTGTTTTCTACCCAATGAAAGAGATATTCAATTATTTGAGTAAGTTACTTGCAAATGCTTTATAGACTATTCTAGGATTTGGTCGTGTAGAAAAGGGCTAATTAAAAGGCTTTTTTTTATGCCATGCATATTCAATGGTGGTGGAAAATGAAAGATATGAGCCATGCTCTGGCAAAAGGAGACTTAATGCATCTCCGTGATCCATGATACCAAGCAAGTCATCACATGATAATGGATCCATAAAGTAATTTTTGTCTAACAACCGACTGTGCCATGAGGTAAACTGGTCTGTGGACATGCAGAAAATTGACTGATAGCAAAATGTTTCAGCCCAGGTCAGCCTGTGCAGTCTGCGCAGGCAGACCTTCGTCAATACTTTTTGCAGATGCACTAAGCCCCCTTTTCACAGAGCATTGCTCATGTACAATGTTGCATAGAATTAATTCACGGTAAAAGCAGTTAAACCAGTCACTAAAGCAATGAGCACATACAGTGTATGTGTAAAATAAGAAAGTTGGTGTGGCAAAATTGGACTGCGACGTATTAGCTTCCGGCTTTCATCACATTTCTTGTTCACACACAATTAATGGGGTTGTTAGCAAATACGGGGAAATAGAGTCATTGAATATGCAAATGTCTCTGTTTCTTTTTGTCAGAAAATACTACTATTGTTTGTGTTTGAATCTAAATATTTGATAGGCTACATTGTTCTCTGAACAGTCTACTGGAATATTGTACAGGTTGTACCATAAATGAAAATAGTTTTCTTTGTGATATAGATTAAGTTAGTGTTTGTACAAATTCTTGTCTCTTACCAGACAACAAAATGTTAGACTCCTCTGTTTTGAAAGCATTCAGAGACGACAAGTTAAATATGGGTCAAATTGTTTCGAATGTTGAAAAGTTGTGATTGTTTAACCCATTACCACACAATCCCGACTTTTAACGACCCTAAAGGAAACACCTTTTGAAAACATTGCAGGAAAAGGAAAAAATGCAAGTAACCAGCATTTTCTCCTTTTCCAACAATGTTTTCTACCCTTCCCATAATAAATTTCAAATTTTCAGTCACATATATTTTGTCGTCTGCAACTGCTTTCAATTTGGACTAGTCTAAAATTTTGTTGTTTGGTAAAGAGTTAAACAGCCACTCTTGTAGTTAATGAATATTGATGAGACAAAGGTTTGGCAGTCACATCCTTCTTTCCAAGTCTAGAATCAGAGAGTAGACAAAGAGTGAAATGTTTGGACCAAGGATGAATCAAAATGAGAATTTCCTTTTCAGAGCATTACTGTCAAGTGACTGGAAAACAGCTGTTGAGCTAATATTGAAACCAAGACCTAAAGGTAACTTTTATACAGGCATCTATCTATATGATAAGTAGAGGTATTCTTTATTTATAAAATGTCAACAGAGGTATAATGTGAACAGTCACAATCATGATAAAATGAGAAAAAACACAGCTGGGCATAAACTAACCAGTTAAATTATTTATCTTATTGGTAAAACAAACAAAGAAATAAAAATCTCAACAGTAAACAAACAGAAGAAAATCTTAATCTTTATTCTCTCCGTCAATAGGTAAAAGTTGTTTAACCTTTTGCCACAAAGTCCCATGTTTTAATGACCCAGAAGAATAAAACAGTTTGGAAACATTGTGAGAAAAGGAGAAAATGCTGGTGACCAGCATTTTCTCCTTTTCCTACAATGTTTTGTACTCTTTCAGATACTTGAGCAACATTGAATCTGTCATCTGCAAAATATCTCAATTTGGGATTGTCTAAAATTTTGTCTCTTGGTAAAGAGTTAGCGCCTTACCAAACATCAACATGATAGGCTAGTCCAAATTGAAAGTGATTACAGATGACAAATAAAGTGTGACTCAGATATTGAATTTTTTTCTGAAAGGTAGAAAGGTAGAAAACATTACGGGAAAAGGAGAAAATGCTGGTTACCAGCTTTTTCTCCTTTCCTTTTAATTTCTGAAAAAAGCCTTCTTCCCAAAAGGTTGTTAAAATGTTTTTTTTTGTTTTTTTTGCTTAAAGGTTCATTAAGAACAATTCTTCCTTTTCCAGAGAAATACTGCTTTTGGTCCATGATTTTTAAACTTGCACATTTTATTAACATTATCAAGAGCTTGAAGTTCCTTGAATATGGATTAATTCAACTTTACTAGGAGAAAAGTAGATGTATGAAGTTAAAATTTTACATTTTTTGTTTTTGGTTTAAGTCCATGTATTTTCTTCTTTCCTGACAGTGTCTTCAAAAAAGAGTACTTTTCCAAGATTGTTAAAACTACAGAATTGATTGGTAAAGGGTCAAAATGCACTGGCCAATAAATTCTAGCACAACAATTATTTAAGCCTCCATGGACGTCATGTTTAGATTATTTTCAAAGATTTCCATAACTTTTCTGAAGAAAAAGTAAAGAAAAAATTGGATAAACACTGTGCCTCCAGTCATCATAATTGTAGTGTTCTTTGATGAATTTTGTGGAAAAGATAGAGAGTAATTTCAATATCTCATTTCAGATATAGGGGTCCTGCATGTCTTAGTTGTAAAGTATAGGGCTTGTTACCTGGGGGCCCCAGTTTCGAGCCTCACTGGAATCACTGGCTTTTTCATGAGAGTGTTCTATGGCAAGACACTTCAGAGCCCCAGCCTAGTACCGGTGAAACCCAGACATACATATGTGAGCTGTCGCCGTGATGACTGAAATAATGTTTAAAGCAGCATTCAATCATTCAATTATGATTTCAGATATAGATGAGATTGACATAGCCAGAAAGTTATGGTGGAAAAACAGAAACTGTAAAGAAACTTTAGATAAAATGCCCAAATATCAGTTTATTGAGAGATCTGTGTTGCAGGGTCTGGTGGATTATGGAGAAAATAACTTTCTGGGTGCACTTACTAAGGTATTTTAACCGTTTCCCAAATGACAAATTAAGACTCTTCAAAATTTGATTTAACATTTCAGGAAGTAAAATTCAGAATGAATACAAAGAAATCCAAGTTTTCTGACAGAGTAGTAAACATTTTGGGAAAAAGAGAAAATGCTGGTTATCAGCATTTTCTCCTTCTTTCACAATGTTTTGAAAAGGCTCTTCCCCCCGCCCAGGGTCATTAAAATACGGGATTGTTTGTAAAGGGTTAAATGTACAGTTCCTCAAATACCAGGCTTTGTGCTTGGCACAAAATATACATGAGCAGTGCTCTGGCAAAAGGAGTTTTAATGGTTCTCCGTAATACAGTGTACCAAGCAAACTATCATATGACTCTTAACAACTGACGGAATCATGGGGTAGAATTTTCCTTGGACATGTAGAAAATTTACCCTTAGCAAAAAGTTTTGAGCCATGTCAGCTTACATGTAGTGTGCAGGCCGACATGGGTCAATATTCTTTGTAGATGCATTACATCAACTTTTCACAGAGCATGGCTTGTATGGAATATTATTTTTGATACCTTTTCTGGGGCTATGAGCTGCAATAGAAAATTTGATAACTCTTGAGGCCAAAGGTCGAGCTAGATATCAAACTTTTTCTACACTGCAAGAAGTAAGTATAAGTCCAAGGAAAGTTACCACAATATAATATAGGGATCAAGTATGGTTTTTCATGCATTAACAATTTCCGGGTCCCGAGATAGATGGTGGAACCCTTGGCTTCTTGCCTCAAAAACACCTTTTTTTGTGATTTAACCCTTTACCAAACGACAAAATTTGGACTGGTTCAAATTGAAAGAGTTTGCAGACGACAATTTTAAATTGAATGAAAATGTCAGAAAGTTATCAAAAAGGGTAGAAAACACTGTGGGAAAAAGGAAAATTGCTCGTTACGAGCAATTTCTCCTTTTCCCACAGTGTTTTCAAAAGACTTGTACTGCAGACGCGTGAAAACCAGGGCTTGTCTGGGAAAGGGTTAAAAAAAAAAAGTAATCAATTGGAATCAATGATTTTTGAATATCTCTGTTATTACTGAAGATATGTACTTCAAACCAGGGATATTTGTTTACTGCCAAATGGGAACACACATCAGAAGAGTATGTAACTCTTGAAATATTTTTTACACAGTTATGCCACTTTAACTTAGAATTTTCTCTGAAAAATCAAGTGCAGCAGAGTGTTGACATCTGCATATGGCACTTTTATTTTCCTTCTTTTAGTTTTATGTACTCTTAACCAATAAATAAAATCTAGATTCTACCAAATTGTAGGCATCTGCAGACTAAAATTCTGAAAGTGATGCGAGTGAGCCAAAGTTCTTTGATTGGGTAGAAAACATTGTGAGAAAAGGAGAAAATGCTGGTAATCAGCATATTCTCCTTTTCCCACAATGTTTTCAAAAGTCTTCTTGTTCAGGGTTGTTAAAATTATCAGTGGTGTGGTAAAGTATTAATGCAATGAACCACTTGAATTGGAAAATTTTGTCTTACTTTAATTTTTCCCCGATGATCATGAATGCTTCAAGTATAACTAATGACCTTTTCCAAGGACCCCTACTTAAGACTACCGGTACATGTATGCCAGTTTCAGGTTGCCAGAAATCCATCGTTTGATGTATGTATATAGTTAAAGTTGGAATATGGTTATGTCGGACTTAGTTTAATTTTCATTTTTTGCTAAATATCATGAACATAGTAAATCTCACTGATTTACATCTTCAAAAGAATCAGACTTTAGACTACAATTATTACTGAATCAGGTTGTCAGAAATACCCACTTGATGTTTGTTCATAGTTACCAGAGCTATATTTCGAACATGGTTTTAATAGACTTTGTTTACTTCCATTTTCCTTTAACTTTTTACCAAACGACAAAATCCTAGACTGGTCCAATATGAAGGCAATTGCAGACAAAAAATTAAATGTGACTCAATCACTGGGATGTGTCTTTGAAAGTGTAGAAAACGTGCGTAAAGGAGAAAATGCTGGTTACTAGCATTTTCTTCTTTTCTAGCAGTGTTTTCAAAGGATTTCTTCTTCAGATGCATTAAAAATAGGGATTTTGCGGTAAAGGGTTGAAAATTATTAATGTCACAAATCTTACTGATGACCATCTTCAAAAGTGTTCAATTTCGACTACATGTACTTCTGTTTCAGGTTGCCAGAAATACCCGTTTAATGTATGTACACAGTTACCAGAGCTATATTTGGAACAAGGTTGTATCAGAGAGAATATCTAAATATGGTATACAACCAGTGATAGGAGACCTAGCTGTATCAGGGGAGATAACTCCACAAGGTTAGTTATAACACCTTGATTCATTGATTTTAATGATGTACAATTTTCTCGTTAACCCTTTCCCAAACAAGCCCTGGTTTTCACGTGTCTGCAGTACAAGTCTTTTGAAAACACTGTGGGAAAAGGAGAAATTGCTTGTAACGAGCAATTTCTCCTTTTCCCACAGTGTTTTCTACCCTTTTTGAGAACTTTCTGCTATTTTCATCAAATTAAAAATTGTCCTCTGCAAACTCTTTCAATTTGGACCCGTCCAAAATTTATCGTTTGGGAAAGGGTTAAACAAACCTGTTCTAAACAACCTTGAGGAAAAAGGCTTTTAACCCATTACCAGATGAAAAAGTTGTAGATTTGTCCAAATGAAAGTATTTACTGACAACAATTGAAGTTGATTTAAATGATGGGTTTGTAATTGAAGGATCACATATCAATGTGGGAGAAGGAGAAAATGTTCTTTTTCCCCAAATTGATTTCAAAAGCTTTTTTCGTCAGGGTTGTTAAAACTCAGGATTCTGTGATAAAGGGTTAGAAAAACAGTGGAGCAAGAAGAAAATGATTGTAACCAATAATATCATTCCAGACAGCATGATAAGATTATATCTGCAGTCCTAGAAGTAAATGAGCCCCACTGCTGGCCAACTCAAAAATCATTACTAATAGGCTTTGAAGTTTTGAATGAGATATTAAATCTAGGTCCCCTGTTATGGTGCTATATAACTTGGGGCAGATAGTTTTCTGTATATCTCATTTTTTCCATTAACATAATGAACAAGCTTCTGGAAGCGTCACACATTTTGGTAACTGGTAGCAACTATAATTTAATGTAAAATCAGTCAATCAGGACAACCATGTCTTTATTTAAATGCCAAAAGTACACCATTTTACCAAATGACACCGTCCAGTTTGAAAAGGTATGTTTCATGTTTTTGAGTGTTTTACAAAAATTGTGGACTGGTCAGGTAGCTCAGTGGTTTGCATATCTGACATGTGACCTGGTAGTTGCATGTTTGATACCTGGTTGATGCAAACTTTCTGGTGATTTTTGGTCTCACACCTCTGATGCATGTGAGAAAAGTATTCAGTGACTTGGAAAGAAATTTATGTTGGTATTGGTGTGAGAAAGCCAGGAAACACATGTGTAGGTATACTGACCACTGTGATATGACCAAAGCTGGTAAAAACGGTGTTAAACTCTATTACAAACAAACTAACAAAAATTGTGATTCACACCAGAAAAATCATAACAGGCCCTTTCTATAACCAGATAAATGTGGGTAAGATAAGGTCATTGAGGTATAGTTTTGGTTTTATTTTCAGAATGCGAGGATGAGGAGAATCCCAAGGTCTCCATGACAAAAGTGAAACCTGTGGTACTGACAGAAGATAACATAGGCAAGTTATATCCATTAACTCTTTGAAAATCAATCCCGAGTTTTAAAGACTTGGAGGAAGAAAGCCTTTGAAAACATTGTGCTTTCAGTATGAGTGAGTCTAGATTTTTTTTGTCCTGTAAAGAGTTAACTAAGTCTGTAACTGTGCCTTCAGAAGTTTTCTAGAACATAGTTTAAATTAATACCTCCGAAAAAAGAACCAGCCTTGCACCAAGAAAGCATACCCTGTATGCTTAACCCGTTACCACACAATCCCGACTTTTAACAACATGGCTTTTGAAAACATTGTGGGAAAAGGAGAAAATGCTGGTAACCAGCATTTTCTCCTTTTCCCACAATGTTTTCTACCCTATCAAAGACAGAAATCATCATTTTAGCAACATCTGATTTGTCGTCTGCAGATGCTTTGAATTTGGTCCAGTCCAAAATTTTGTCGTTTGGTAAAGAGTTAAGGGGCAATAAACCAGATTTTTACACCATAAACTTGTCCAATTTGGAAGCATTTGCAAAAGACAAATTGAGTGTTGCTCAAATGATTGTAAATGTACTCATCAGGATATAAAGCACAGTATGGTACACAGCATTTTAAACCATCCAAGACACCAACCATCTATTCTATTTATCCTGTCACGCACTGTAAATGAACAAAACAAAACAAAAAACAAACATGATACATAGATCGTACCTTTTATTCAATATCTTATGGCACTGATACCATAAAATTCCCGAGCCGAGCCTGACAAACTTTCCTGGAATCAAAGACACTATTGTCTATTCTTCAAATTTTCCAATCCACAACACTATTCTGTTTATCCTGTTTCATATTTACAAACATAAATCCGACTAGATAGAATATTTCGCTCGAAATTAAGGCACATATTGACATCTTTCGCACTTTGAAAAAAACACACTTGTATGGCGAACTGTGTAAAGCGCTTTAGGTATGCAGCTGTAATAATGACGTCATGAATGATACTGACTACGTCATAAACGTGACGTAAACCCTCGGAAGAATGTTGTGGCGAAGAATTCTGTTTTATTAGCTCCACTGGCCGAAGGCCAGCGGACTTATGTCATGGCCTGGTGTCCGTCGTGCGTCCGTCCGTCCGGTCGTCCGTCCGTCCGTCCGTCCGTGCGTTAACTTTTATTTCAAACGTCTTCTTCTCTGAAACTACCCATCCAATTTTCATGAAACTTCACAGAAATGATCCTGCCATGGTCCTCTTCAGAATTTCTTGAAAGAATTTGATTCCTTCAAAAACTCTGGTTGCCATGGCAACAAAACTGAAAAATATTGGAAATCTTTAAAAATCTTCTTGTCTGAAACCATAAGGCATAGGGCTACCAAATTTGGCATGTAGCTTTATGTAGTAGACCTCTATCAAGTTTCTTCATATTATAGCCCTGGGGTCAAAATTGGCTCTGCCCCAGGGGTCACAAGTTTTACATAGGCTTATATAGAGAAAACTTCAAAAATCTTCTTGTCTGAAACCATAAGGCATAGGGCTACCAAATTTGGCATGTAGCTTTATGTAGTAAACCTCTATCATGTTTACTGAAATTATAGCCCTGGGGTCAAAATTGGCTCTGCCCCAGGGGTCACAAGTTTTACATAGGCTTATATAGAGAAAACTTTAAAAATCTTCCTGTACCTGTGCCATAAGGCCTAGAGCTACCAAATTTTGCATTTAACTTGATCTAGTTGGGGTCTACCAAAAGTGCCCAAATTATAGTCCTGGGGTCAATTTGGCCTCATGCTGGGGGGGGGGGGGGGGGGGGTTTCACAAGATTTACATAGGCTTACATAGGGAAAACTTTTAAATCTTGGTGTACATAGCCATAAGGCTTAGGCTACCAAATTTTGCATAATTATAGCATTATCTAGTGGACAACTGCAGAGAGGGCCCAAGTTACAGCCCTAGGATCAAGTTTGGCCCTGCACCAGGGTTCACAAGTTTTACATGGGTTTATTGAGTGAAAAGTTCAGAAACCGTCTTGTTACTAGCCATAAGGCCAAGAACTCCCAAATTTGGCATGTTATTCTTCTAATACACATATTCCCCATTTAGTCCAACTGTAGCCCTGGGGGTCAAAGATTTATGAGGGCTTATATAGTAAAGACTTCTCTTCATGGTTTATATTTATAAGCCAGTGGAGCGATACAGGGCCATCATGGCCCTCTTGTTTTAAATAATAAGAAAAATTAAAATGTGCATCGATTTTTAAGCGATAATTTCACTTTGAAATATTGATTTCGTGTACTGGCACCTAAAAAAGGAGTTCCGGCTGGTCACATGACCAACTAGCCTAATAAACCTTGATCACGTGACCAACTGACATAATAAACCTAGTCACGTGGTCAAGTGACCGTATATCACCAAGTTTATATGACCCCCTGTTATACGACGGAATTTATAGGAGGTGACAGGATAAACCAGATTTTTACACCATAAACTTGTCCAATTTGGAAGCATTTGCAAAAGACAAATCGAGTGTTGCTCAAATGATTGTAAATGTACTCAGAAGGATATAAAGCACAGTATGGTACACAGCATTTTCTCCTTTTCCTGAAATATTTTTGAAAGCTTAATTCCTTGTTTTCGTTTAAAAAAACTTTGAAATTTTGTACTTGTATTCAGTTCTGTGAAAGATAGAGTTTTACAAGTGGTAGTAAGATTTATTATTTCTACCTACAGAGAGCTTTTCAATTTATGACATTGTGTTACCATTACCTGGTTATGACGTGATATATCCAGAAAACATGGCAGAGCTATATAAAACTTTGATGGCAAGAGATGGGCTAGATTATTTGTCTATGAGGCACAAAAATAAGTGAGTACACATTAAATAAATGTCCATTTGTACTGTAGGGTGCTTATATATATTTTAACAGATAATGGGGAGGGATGCGGCCCTATGGCTCAGATGGTGGAGCACTGACACAATGAGTGATGGGTGCCAGATTCGAGTCTCAGTCATGCCACTACATTTTTCTCCTCTGGATACATTTGGCACCCAACATGAGCCATGGTCTGTGAAAAGGGGGTTTAATGCATATGCAGAAAGTATTGACTCGGGTCAGCCTGCACCACCGCACAGGTTGATCTGTGTCAAAACATTTTGCTTTTGGTAAATTTTCTGCATGTCCAAGGACCATTCAACTTCATGTTTCAGCCGGTTGTTAGACAAAATAGATTTTTGGGATCCATAATTATGTGATGACTTGCTTGGTATATCACAAAGAAGGAATGAACCCCCTTTTCACAGAGCATGGCTTCTATATAGCCCGCAGTGATACTGGTGCGGTTGAGATTGAAAGATTAGGCAGTATTCTACAACCAATATTGAGATGCATGGGGAGAGTATACTTGGATTATGCTTCCTGAAATATATTTGAACCTATAGCAAGGCCAGACATCGATTGATAGTTCAGATGATTGAACAGTTACAGGATGAAAAAGGGCTGGCATCTTTGGGTCCAGATCAGGCCATACATTTTTCTCTTCCGGGTACATTATGATCGTACTTTTACTCAAGTGTTGTTCACAAACTCTCCTCTACCAAGGAAGCTGATGAATCACAGGATTTTCTACTTCAACAATTGTTATTTTCACCACATCAATAGAGATATCCCTATTTTGGTACTCCTATGCATATTTTGTAAGAAAATGAACAGATATTGCAAGACAGTGCTATAGTATTAACCCTTTGGCTGCTAAGCGTGACCTTTTGTGGACAGTGTAGATCAAGATCAGGCTGCACAGAACGTGCAGTCAGATCTTGGATCTACACTGTCCGATAAGGAGCCCAAAAGATACTATTTAAATAGCAAAATCTGGGTTTTTTTACTATTGGTTTGAAAGTTTCATTTCAGGATAAGGGTTAAGACAAATATGGTGCCTGTAATTCAGAACAAACATTAGAGAAATAAGAGAAAAACAAATAAGAAATAAAAGCTTGAATATACTTAAAAGACACTGCATCACAATGAAATGTGCTTTTGTCAGTATAGATAGTTGGATTTGGTTGTATTTTGTATATGTTGCCTTTTTTTTTTTTTAAGCATGGTCCCAGTGGTATGTCAAAATGTTCCTCTAAATAAGAGAGTTCCACTAATGGAAATAAGAAGCATACACAAACAAAATCAGAAGTTTTTGCCTAAGGATTCAATTTTCTCTTAACTGCTGATCAGTTTCACTGATGGTTATGCAGGAAAGCAGCAAGTGGCTTTGGAAGAATATTGTTCAAAGTATTGGTGAAAGAAAATGTAGGAAAATCCAGGAAGGCATGGATAGGTGTGCAGCTGTAGCGACATAGCTGAAATAATGTTTAAAGTACTTAGTCTGAGAATTGTATGAATGCATAGATGGACATTAGTCAGATAAGTGTAAAGTTTTTTTTTTTTTATTATTTTACAGGGATTATTCCCTATCAGGGGCTTACAGACATGTACTTGTTCGACCCAAAGATGTAAATTGGTCTACCTACAATTATAACGATGTTGCTAAACCTCTAGCTCTGAGTGACTGGGACAGAATGAATGGAGAACAAGAACCTGAGAGTATTCAAGGTAAATCCATTTTGTTTAACTCATTACCGGACGACAAAATTTTGGACTCAACCTGATTGTAAGCAGCATTTTCTCCCTTTCTCATAATGTTTTTCAAAGCCTTCTTTCTTCAGGGTTGTTAAAAATCAGGATTGTGTTATTAAAGGTTTAACCCTGAACAATCCTTAGTTTTAACAACCTTGGGAAAGATGCCTTTTGAAAACATTGTAGGAAAAGGAGAAAATGCTGGTAACTGGCATTTTCTCCTTTTTCCACAATGTTTTCTTCCATATCAAAGAAAAATTGCCCCTCTTGAGCCACATTGAAATTGTTGTCTGCAAAATGCTTTCAATTTGGACAAGCCTAAATTTCAGACTGGTCTGAATTGGAAGCATTAGCAGACGAAAAAATAAATGTTACCGAAAAATGGAAGTTTGTTTTGGGAAGGGCAGAAAACATTATGGGAAAAGGAGAAAATGCTGGTTACCAGCATTTTCTCCTTTTCCCTCAATGTTTTCAAAAGCCTTCTTTCTTCCGGGTCGTAAAAAGTCAGGATTGTGTGATAAAAGGTTTAAATCATTGTATAAATGTATGCACAAGCTGTACATATAAAGATTGTTTCTTTACCAATAGACGGCCAAGCCCCCATAGCTCAGTCAGTAGCGTACAGGACTTGAGAACAGGGGTCGCGGGTTCGATCCCCAGCTTGGCCAGTTTCTTTCCGAGGATTGATGATAGTCATTGCGACAGGATTCATTCCTCTCTCACCACTGACCATTGTTTCGACAATGGTTATGTGGGAAAGCAGCCAGTGGCTTGGAAAGAATATTGTGTGGAGTACTGGTAAAGGAAACTCCAGGAAAGCATGGATAGGTGCACTGGCCGCCGCGATATAACTGACATGTTTAAAACGGCGTTAAACACCATACAACAATCATTACCAATAGACTTCTTATCATTTCAGATGGAAAGTGTGTTGCTTTGAAAATAGAGTTGACACTGCCAACATCTTGTTATGCCACCATGGCAATCCGTGAAGTTTTAAAGACGGACACATCTTCAGCACACCAGTCAACCCTAAATGTTACATGATGTTTCTGCTGTACATCTGGCTATGTGATATTCAAGTGACAAGTCAACACTAAATGTTACATGATGTTTCTGCTGTACATCTGGCTATGTGATGTCCAAGTGACAAGTCAACACTAAATGTTACATGACGTATCTGCTGTACATTTTGGCTATGTGATGTGCAAAAGACCTGTCAACATAAATGTTATGACCAGTCATTGCAAAGTGGTACAAGGTGTTTCTGCAGTACATTCTGGCAATGTCATATCCAAGTTACTAGTCAACGCTAAATGTTACATGATGTTTCTGCAGTACATTCTTGCTATGTGATATCCAAGTGACAAGTCAACACTAAATGTTACATGATGTTTCTGCTGTACATTTTGGCTATGTGATGTGCAAAAGACCAGTCAACATAAATGTTATGTGATGTTTCTGCAGTACATTCTGGCTGTGTGATGTACTAATGATCAGTCATTGCAAAGTGGTACCTGGTGTTTCTGCAGTACATTCTGGCTATGTGATGTACAAGTGACAAGTCAACGCTAAATGTTACATGACGTTTCTGCAGTACATTCAAGCTATTTGATGGATAAATAGCCAGTCAACATCAAATTTAGTAAGATCTTTATACAGTAGATATACTAGGCGCCAGTCAATGTAAAGTACAACATGATATTGCTGCAATACATTATGGCTGTGTGATTTACAAATGGCCGGCTAGTATCATATTACATGATATTTAAACAGTGAACATTGAGCTCACCAATCAACTATAAATGTTACATGATGTTTCTGCGGTACATTCAGGTTATGTGATGGATAAATAGCACGTCAACATCATATTTAGTAAGATCTTTATACAGTAGATGTATTAGGCACCAGTCAACGTAAAGTGTAACATGGTATTGCTGCAGTACATTATGGCTATGTGATTTACAAATGGCAGGCTAACATCATGGTACACGATGTTTTATACAGTGAATGTTGAGCTCACCAATCAACCATAAATGTTACATGATGTTTCTGCAGTACATCTTGACAGATTCTCAATGATAAATGGAACATGGTGCTTCTCAGCACTTTCTGGCTATGGAGTGCAAATGGCCAGTCAGCACCTGAAGTTACATGATGTTTGTGCAGTATGACGAATCCCCTGTCAATGCTTTATGTGACAGGATGTTTACGCAATTATGTACAGCTCCTCTGTCAGCACTAAATGTAGCGCGATATCGAGGCAGTTGGTTATTGACAGATCCCCAGTCATTGCTAAATGTTACTGGGTGTTTATGCAGTAAATGTAGAGCAATGTTACATGATGTTCGTGCAGTCATTGCTTTATGTGACATGATATTGTTGCAGCATGTGGTGGCTAGGTGATGTACAAATGGTTGGTCAACATTGCATGTTACATGATGTTTCTAATGAAGATAATGACCAGTTAACTCTGTAACCCTTTACCACACAATCCCGACTTTTAACAACACTGAGGAAGAAGCCTGTTGAAAACATGTGGGAAAAGGAGAAAATACTGGTAACCAGCATTTTCTCCTTTTACCATAATGTTTTCTACCCTATCTAATACATAAATCACCATTTAAGCTGCACTTAATTTGTCATCTGCTAATGCTTTCAATTTGGTCCAGTCTAAAATTTTGCTGTTTGGTAAAGAGTCAAGCAATACCAAAAAATCCCATGTTTTAATGACTTGAGGAAGAAGCCTTCTGAAAATGTTGCAGTAAAAGGAGAAAATGCTGGATACCAGCATTTTTCTCCTTTTCCACAATATTTTCTACCTCATGAAAGACAGAAATCCTATCAGATTAGCAGCATTTAATTTGTAGTCTGCTATCACTTTCATTTTGGATTAATCTAGAATTCTGTCATCTGGTAAAGTGGTAAATGCTTCAAAATATTTCTGAAGAAGAATCTACATCCACCGGCATCGTGACAAACTTTGCCATCTAGATAATACATTGAGCCATGCTCTGGCAAAAGGGGGCTAAATGCATCTCCATGAAGCATGATACCAAGCAAGTCACATGATTATGGATCCATAAAATCCATTTTGTCTTACAACGAACGGTATCATGAGGTATGCTCCTCCTTTGAAATGCAGAAAATTTTACCAATTTGCAAAAATTTTCAACCCAGGTCAGCCTGCGCAATCCCTAGTCTTAACAACCCTGAGAAAGAGGCCTTATGAAAATATTGTGGGAAAAGGAGAAAAGGCTGTTAACCACCACTTCTCCTTTTCTCAGTGTTTTTTGTCCTTTTACAGACAAATCTCACCATGTGATATGTCCTCTGCAAATGCTTTCAATTTGGACAAGTGTAAGAGTTTGTCGTGTGGAAAAGGTTTAACCCATTGCCACACAATCCAAACTTTTGACGACCCTGATTAAGAAGCCTTTTGAAAACATTTGTGGAAAAAGGAGAAAATGCTGGTAACCAGCATTTTCTCCTTTTCCCACAATGTTTTCTACCCTTTCCAACACAAATTTGAATGTTTGAGTCACGTGTACTTTGTTGCCTGCAAATGCTTTCAATTTGGACAAGTCCAAAATTTTGTCGTTTGGTAAAGGGTTAGTGAAAATTCAAAGTCGAAAAAGGGACATAACTGTATCAAAAATACTTTCCTGATTATCTGCCACTGTTGTATGGTTTCTCCTTTGATAGATAAGAACTAGTCCGAGTTTGATGTAAATATCTTCAGTAATGCCAGAGATAGTAGTTTTAGCATGATGACAGAGAAGACACCAGGACTCTGACAATAACTAGCACATTTTTTTCCAAAACAGCCAAGGTAAAACTTCGGTCAAGTTACTGGTATTTACCACTGTAAGGGCAATATTTTAGTCCATGATTATGAAACAAAAAAGTAAAAGAGTTTTTTATTGGGACTGAAATTTCATTCACAAGATGGCAACATTTAGAAGTCAAACAAACAATGGCAGATACAGTTTAACTCTTTACCAAATAACAAATTTTTAGACGAGTCAAAATTGAAGGCATTTGCAGACAACATTATAAATGTAACTCAAAAACTGAAATTTGTTTTGGGAAGGTTAGAAAACATTGTGGGAAAAGGAGAAAATGCTGTTTACCAGCATTTTCTCCTTTTCCCACAATGTTTTCAAAAGGCTTCTTTTTCAGGGTCATTAAAAGTCGGGATTGTCAGGTAAAGAGTTAACCCTTTACCAAATAATAATATTGTGATTTGCCCTTTTGTAAACATTGTCGGCAAAGAGGAGAAAATGCTGGTATCCAGCATTTTCTCCTTTTCCCAAAAGGTTTTCAACCATTTCAAAATAAATGTCATCACATCAGCAGCATTTTTCGTCTGCAAATGCTTTCTGTTTGGACAAGTAAACTTTTGTCATTTGGTACAGATTTAATATATGTATGAAATTGCATTATCTAGAGCACTGGCACCTTGGTAATAATCTTGATTTTTATTTCATCAGATTTTTGACCAGACAGTCTAAACTGATAATTGGAAAGAAAATACCAGGGAAAAAATATCGGAAAAAAGTATCAGTTTTTGCTACGAAAAAAAGTATCAGGAAAAAAAGTCTCAATTTTGGTTAAGACAGCAAATAATGTCTTTTTCTTTCATACATATTTTAGATCTGAGGTTAAGCTAAAATTATTATGGGAGAAGGCGAAACTGCTTTTTACAAGCAATTTTCAGTTAATTACATTATTTTTAATGCAAATTAATATCAGATTTGTTTAAATTTGGATTATGGTAGACATTGTTGTGGGAAAAGGCAGAATTGCTTGTCACACACAATTTCTCATTTCATCACAATATTTTGCGTGCAAATGAATGTCAAATTTGTTTAAATCTAGGATTATGTTACATTAGATTAAACAGTGTGGGAAAAGGCAAAATACATGGATCTGTGGAAATTGATATTTGAGCAATCAGGTCATCGCATTTATTTGGCCTGATGTGCAGCCTTGCTGTCTGCTATTTCGGCTCACAAACAAGTGACTGTTAATGTTGGAGAAGTGCGATGTTATTTGTGTTTACAATGCTTGAATTATAGGAAAAAGTTTAAAAGATGTGCTTTGCGATCATATACTGCTTACGTGAGATATACGAAGGGATTATAAGTTTGGATTATGATTATGATTGACAGTGGGACATCAGCAAAGAGTTTCGATCAACACTATATTATGCAATGGATTAATTACAGGTAATGTTAGTTTTTTTTTTTTTTTCCCCTCTGAAACTCCACGAAAAAAACTTAAACTGTTTTACAGTAGAAAACAAAGGTAAAATATATGAAATACTAATAAAAAGAAAGTATGTTCACTCAAATAGCTAATCTTGTTTAATAACCTCTGCACATCCAAAAAGGGACAGTTGTCATCAGTGTTTCAGTTTGACGTTAACATTAACCCTTGGTGCGTGAAGAATGCTGAATGTGTAGATACAGATCAGAGTGCAAAAATGCAGTTTATTCTTGGATTCAAACCATCTGCTACTTATATTAAGTAATTTACGTCTATTCTTTACTGAAGGTACATGTAGATTTCAATATGAAACAGACTAAGTTCTGTTTTGTACAGTTTTGGAAGTTCAACTCAAAAGGCAACTTTTCTTAATTAAATCAGCTTTTGACTTAGCCATATTTAGGTGGATTAGCACATCTGCCATTTCAAAGGGTATGTTGGTAAACTGTTAAGTGATAAGATGTGTGTTTGATTGCCACTGTAATCCACTTGACCACCCATTGTCTTCAGTATATCATAAGATAAAACAAACTACCGCCATTGATATTAACAAGTTTGTTCAATGACGGCACGCTTTACACTTTTTTAAAATCATCAGGCAACCATTTTCCCTCAACTTGAAATTTAAACATTTCTCAGACTTCCACCTCTCTGTTGAATGAGACAATCTATAAATATTTCAAAATGCTTGTAATTTAGTGTAATTTATTATCAAATACGATGCTGAGACAACCTAACAAGCCTTACAAAAATATTAATCATCTTTAATTCTATTATTTTTAAACAAAACTGAGGATTAAGAGGTGTTTCATTCTTTCTCGTAGAAGTTCAAAACTTTGCTGGCACATGTATTACATTGTCCATAGCCCCTGAAATTCACACTTTATGTACAAATCCTTGTGTAAATAAGTTCAAGTATCCATATATTTCTTGCCAAGAATCCATCATCGGCAGAAATATATGAAAAGGAATATTTTTCTGGAATTTAATCGAAAGAAACAGACATGACAACACGATTTAAGTAGCCTTTTTGCTATACTGTATATTATTTACTGCGTTTGTTTGTGAGCCCTTAACGACGGTAACCAAGGAAGTCGGTTTATCTCATCACCATGAATCCATGTATTGCTTGTTGGATTTGCAGATCACAAAATAACTGAGGCTGAAATGATGGGATTTGTCTAATGAAGGGTAGAAAACATTTGGGAAAAAGGTGAATGAAGCATGTACAAATATCACTTTTTTTTTTAATAGCTGTCAATATAATCTACCAACTAAATTTTTACATCATATACCATATTAACTTAATCTCTTTTTTGCAACTGATTCTTTTTTTCCTGAATCTTTCCTACATTTGTTTAAACTACTGTATTAAATGCCCTTTGAAGTTAGCTTAAAAAAACTATTTAACTCTTTACCACACAATCCCGACTTTTAATGACCCTGACAGAGAGGGCTTTGAAAACATTGTGGTTAAAGGAGAACCAGTATTTTCTCATTTTACCACAATGTTTTTTACCCTATCAACAACAGAAAATATCATTGATAAATTTATTGTCTGCAAATGCTTTCAATTTGGTTTCAGTCCAAAATGTTGTCATGTGGTAAAAGGTTAAGGGTCCTTTTTGGATTTAATGCAAAAAAAAAAATAAAGTCTAGCTCTCTACATGTTCCAAGACTAAAAGAAAAAATAGATTTAAGAAATGAAAATATTTATTGCATCTGTTGCCATTAAATGGAAAACTAAAACTGAAGCAAAGCAGTCTTGTTTTTTTTCTGGGATCTGTTCACCGTTTAGTGGTAAAGTATTTACTCTACGAAACAAACATTTTTTGGTCAAGTCCAAATTGAATGCATTTGCAGATAAAAAGATGAGAGTGACTCAAAACTGAAATTTGTCTTTGGTAGGGTAGAAAACATTCTGGGAAAAGGAGGAAGCCCTGGTAACCAGCAGAATGTTTTCAAAAGCCTTCTTATTCAGGGTAGTTAAAACATTGGATTATGCAGTAAAAGGTTTAGCGATAGTAAGTCCATAGTACAATAACTTTGTAGCAAGAGGACCATGACAGCCCTGCATCACTCAACTTCCTTGCAAATAAACCATAATTGACATTAATCCATATTTAGTTTTGTAACACATTATTATTTTACAAATAAAAGAATAGCCAAAATTAAAAAAAAAAAAAAATCATATCCTTTCACACATCAAGAAGACGACAAAGACTACAAAAGAGGTCAACTTGAACATCAATCATGGCATATATCAATAAAAAAGGTTTTTTCTTTGGCATGAACAATAAGGCTTTTGAACAATAACTAGAATGACACTAACATTTTTGTCCGATTCCATATCTGCCATATACATGATTCATATATAATTTAAACAACAAAAATTTAAACAAGAGGGCCATGATGGCCCTGTATCACTCCACTGTCTTCTTTGACAATATTTCTTTCATCAAAAACAAAAAATATTTCCAAAGCAACTTGTATACTGATTTTGTCACGTGATAAAAATAAAATGTTTGATGGACTATGTGGGAAGATTTTTTTCTAATGTCATAATGTAAGGTAAATATAGAATTAAAGTAATTTAAGTCTATACTACTTGACAAAATTATTTCACAAGTTTTATGCACGTCCCTTGACATGGAAGCTTCAAGTAAAGTTTCATTAAATTTAATTCAGTCATAGATGGGAAATAGCTTGGAAACGGTGCTCATCATATGCTTTATGTAGGAAATATCACATGTCAAAGATTTAAAACAAGAGGGCCATTGGCCCTACAGTGCTCAACTGCTTAGTCATCTAGGACTGATGTATTTACAGACATCCTGGTTGTGAAGATGTAAACATATGATAGTTAGTGACCTAATATTTTATCCAATGTTACCCAGTTTTGAACTTAATTCAAGATGTTATCAAGACAAACATTCTGATAAAATTTCATGAGTCTCTAACTGGAAATATGGCCTCTAGGTTTTTTTTTTTTTCAAGATTTTGTCCCATTGACCTAATTTTTGACCTGATGTGACCCAATTTCGCATTTGTTCAAGATATCATCATGACAAACATTCCGACTAATTTTCATGAGTATCAGACTGAAAATGTGGCCTCCAGAGTACACACAACGTTTTTCTAAGATTTGTCCGAGTGACCTACTTTCTGACCACATGTGACAAAATTTTGAACTCATATTAGATATCAAGAAAAAAGATTCTGACCATATCAACAAAAAATAGACCGATCCGGCAACTCTGGAGCTACTTTTAAAAATTCATTTTTCTGCCAGTGACTAACACTTTGGCCTACCTCACAATAACAGATTATCACCTTCACAATAATTTTCAATCTTTTAAACGGTATGATTTATATTTACATTCATTTCAACAATGGCTCTGTTTACTTTTGGCAGCTATTGGGGCTTTAAGGATTAAATTCATAATGTTTCACAGTAAACCAAATGTTAGAAATGCTAACCAATACATGGATCAGTGGTGATGAGATAAACCGACTTCCTTGGTTACCGTCGTTAAGGGCTCACAAACAAACGCAGTAAATACATATACAGTATAGCAGAAAGGCTACTTAAATCGTGCTGTCATGCCCGTTTCTTTCGATTAAATTCCGGAAAAATAATCTTTTTCATATGTTTCTGCCAATGATGGATTCTCGGCAAGAAATATATGGATACTTTAACTTATTTGCGCAAGGATTTGTACAAAAAGTGTGAATTTCAGGGGCTATGGACAATGTAATGCATGTGCCAGCAAAGTTTTGAACTTCTGCGAGAAAGATTGAAACAACTCATAATCCTCTGCAGTTTTGCTTAAAATAATAGAATTAAAGATGGCTTGTTAGGTTGTCTCAACATTGTATTCGATAATAAATTACACTATATTACAAGCATTTTGAAATATTTATAGATTGTCTCATTCAACGGGGATGTGGAAGTCTGAGAAATGTTTAACCCTTTCCCAAACAAGCCCTGGTTTTCACGTGTCTGCAGTACAAGTCTTTTGAAAACACTGTGGGAAAAGGAGAAATTGCTCGTAACGAGCAATTTCTCCTTTTCCCACAGTGTTTTCTACCCTTTTTGAGACCTTTCTGCCATTTTCATCAAATATAAAATTGTCGTCTGCAAACTCTTTCAATTTGAACCAGTCCAAAATTTGTCGTTTGGGAAAGGGTTAAATTTCAAGTTAAGGAAAAATGGTTGCCTGACGATTTTAAAAAAGTGTTAAATTGTGCTGTCAATTAACAAACTTGTGAATATCATTGGCGGTAGTTTGTTTTATCTAACGATAAACTCAAGACAACGGGTGGTCGAGTGGATTACAGCGGCAATCAAACACACATCTTATCAGTTAACAGTTTACCGACATACCCTTTGAAATGGCAGATGTGCTAATCTACCTAAATATGGCTACGTCAAAAGCTGATTTAATTAACATAAGTTGCCTTTTGAGCTAAACTCTCAAAACTGTACACAACAGAACTTACTCTGTTTCATAATTGAAATCTACATGTACCTTCAGTAAGAATACACGTAAACGTACTTAATATAAGTAGCAGATGGTTTGAATCCAAGAATAAACTGCATTTTTTTGCACTCTGATCTGTATTCTTCACGCACCAAGGGTTAATGTTAACGTCAAAATTAAACATCGATGACACATGCCCCTTTTTGGATGTGCAGATGTTATTAAAAAAAGATTAACTGTTTGAGTGAACATACTTTCTTTTTATTAGTATTTCATATATCTAGCCTTTGTTTTCTACTGTAAAACAGTTTAAGTTTTTTTCGGAGAGTTTCAGGGGAAAAAACTAACATTAATTAATCCATTGCATAATATAGCGTTGATCAAACTCTTTCCTCATGTCCCATTGTCAATCATAATCCACACTTATAATCTCTTCGTATATCTCAGGTAAGCAGTACACGATCGCAAAGCACATCTTTAAACTTTTTCCTATAATTCAAGCATTGTAAACACACATAATATCTCACTTCTCCGTCATTAACAGTTGCTTGTTTGTGAGCCGAAATAGCAGACAGCAAGGCTGCACATTGGGCCAAATAAATGTGATGACCTAATTGGTCGAATATCGATTTCCACAGATCCATGTATATTGGGCTATGGGAGCTTTTCAACCTGTTACGTTCCTTTATCCAATTTTTTTCTTGCACAAACCGCATAATACAGTATGTCAAAGTCCTCATCATACTTGAAAAGATAACTTACTCTTAACCACATGATCCAAAGTTTTAACGATCATTGGGAAGATGGTTGTTAAAAACATTGTTGAAATAGGAGAAAATGCTGATAACCAGCTTTTTCTCCTCTTCCAACAATGTTTCTACCTTTTCAAAGACAAAAAACTTCATTCCAACCAAATTTAATTTGTTGTCTGTACATGATTTCAAACTGGATAAGTAAAAACTTTGTCATTTGATAAAGGATTAACTCTACCAAACAACAAAATTTTGGACTTTTCCAAATGCAAAGCATTTGCAGATGACAAATTACATATGGCTCAAAAGGTGGAATTTGTCTTTGAAAGGGTGGATAATATCGTGGGATAAGGAGAAAATGTTTGTGACCAGCATTTTCCCCTTTTCTCTTATGTTTTCAAATGCTTTTTTTCTCAGGGTTATTTAAACTTGTATAGTAAAGGGTGAAACACATTAACTGTTAATCATGAATGATCACAATGGAATAGTTGACAGTCACAGGTCAGTTTTTATCTCCTATCTATATAAAAAACATGTAAACTGAAAATAAAATAAAAAAAAAAAATGCTAGGTACTAGAACTTGCTCATCATTGTATTCAACAAACAATAGGACCATGATTGCCCTGTATTGCTCTACTAGCTAATAAGTACAAACCATACACACCAAACATTACAATTCTAGGCAAAATGGTTTCAAACAAAAAGAAATACATAAAGTTTCCTCTATAAAAGCCAATGTAAGTTGTGACCCATGGTCGAGTCCATTTTCACTCTATACATGTAATTACAACTTCGAGCTATAATTATGTGCTATAATTACTTGAATCCTGGTGGAGGTCAACAAGATACAGGAACATACCAAATGATATAGGTCTAGGCCGCTTGGTTATAAGCATGAGGATTTTCAAAGTGTCCTCAATAAAACATGACAGGCAGGGCTTATTTCAATTCAAGAACTAAATTCAGAGGAGATCCACTACATGAAACTGTTACGTCAAGTTTGGTAGCCCTAGGCTCATGTAAAACTTGTGACCCCCAGGAAGGGGCAAATTTTTAACCCAGGGCTATAATTTGAAGTGTCCTAGCAGAGGTCCATTAAGTGAAGCTACATACTAAATTTGGTAACCCTAGGTCATTTGATTTAGAACCAGATTTTTATAGTTTTCACTATATACTCCTCACAATAAGTCAAGCAACAAAATAATTTATTTTCTAATTCCTGTGAAATATTTTATCATTTAACCCTAAATGCAAAGAAAAACGTTATTTTGTTAACGTAACATAGTGAAAAGTACTCGGCAGTAGCACGCACAAAACAATGAATGTGCACATGAAATGTGCAAATACGTTTTTCACGTCATATCAGACTGTTCAAACTGAGTTTCCGTTTTCCCTGTATCACTGCACTCATTAAAACAAAAGCCAGGATAGTTTCTGTACAGTTTTCACTAGTGACTAGTTTGGCGTGTTTTGACAGAAGTTTAGGTGGCTCACGCTTTTGGAATGCTTCAGGTTGGTGTTTCACAGAGTGACGATGGCAGGCGGTTGGATGTGCACATAAACGTCATCCACAGGACCTTTCAACAATTCCAGGCAACTGGACAATTATCAGCAAGGTCAAAAAGTGGTCATCCAAGGGCAACAACCGAAAGAGGTCATGTCTGCAAGACGTTAACGACTGCCAGACATCTTCAATCTGACCTTGAATCTGCCACAGGGACAAGAGTTTCAACTCGAACTGAGCGCAACAGGCTTCACCAGGCAGACTTCAATCAAGACGACCAGCACAACAGGTCCCCCCTCTGCCAGCGTTTGCGTCCGACTTATCTCAACTGACCTCGTCAACATGGAAATTGGAAGATGAATCAGTGGCAAAGAGTTCTTTTTACTGATGAGTCCAGATTCAGTTTGGATTTCAATGATGAGCGTCAGCACGTTTGGAGACAGCCAGGTGAAAGATTTGCGGCCTGTGCCTGAACATGACCATTATGGGGTTGGGAGCCTGATGGTTTGGGGGAGTCATCTGGGCTGGAGGACATACTGATCTTGTACTATTCTGGAGCGGCACTCTGAATGCTTCATGCTACTTGAATGACATCAATCTGCCTGGTGAAGCCTGTTATGCACAGTTTGAGTGGAGACTCTGTTTCTGAGACAGATTCCAGGTCAGACTGAGGTCATCTGGCAGTCACAAAGCATTCAAGTCTTGCAGATGTGACTAGATACCGATCCTCTGTTTGGGTTGCAGCCCTTGGAAGACCACTTCTTGGCCTTGCTGATAATTGTCCGGTTGCCTGGAATTGTTGAAAGGTCCTGTGGATGACGTTTATGTGCACATCCAACCGCCTGCCATCGTCACTCTGGGAAACACCAACCTGAAGCATTCCAATGACTTGAGCCACCTCAACTGTCAAAACACGCCAAACCATTGTCACTAGTGAAAACTGTACAGAAACTATCCTGGCTTTTGTTTTAATGAGTGCAGTAATACAGAGAAAATGGAAACTCAGTCTGAACAGTCTGATACGAGGTGAGAAATGTAGTAGCACATTTCAAGTGCCCATTCACTGTTTTGCACATTCAACTGGCACTCACTTTTTACATTGTTACCTTTACGAAATAACAAATTGCTACCTTTACAAAATAAGATGTTTTTCTTCGCATTTAAAGTTAATTGATCAAATATTTCACAGGACTTAAAAGAAGAAATTATTTTGTTACTTGACTTTTTTCTGAGGAGTATATAACCCCATGTAAAAACTGTGATTCCCAGGACGGGGTCAATTATGGCTCCAGGGCTATAATTTGAAGAATCTTAGTAGAGGTCCATCGGATAAGGCTACATGCCATTTGGGTAGTAATAGGCCATATGGTTTAGAACTGGAAGATCTTTAAAGTTTTCACTATATAAGCCCATGTAAAACTTGTGCCCCCCACCTCCGGGGCAGGGCCAATTTTTGCCCTTGGGCAATTATTTGAAGAGATTTTGTAGAGGTTCATTAGATAAAGCTACATGCCAAATTTGGTAGCACTAGGTATTATGGTGTAGACAACCAGAGTTTTTTTTTTACAGGAATCAAAATCTTTCAAAAAATCTGAAGAGGACCATGGTAGGATCATTTGTGGTTAAGTTTGGTCAAAATTGGAGAGGTAGTTTGAAAGAAGATGTTTGAAAAAAAAGTTAACGCACGCATGCATGCACGGACACATGAACCATGCAGGACAGACACAGGACCATGACATAAGCTTGCTCGCCTTTGGCCAGTTGACCTAAAAAACATTTAAATATTTACATAAAACTTATCTTATCATTCTGCCTATCAGAATTGTTTACATTCTGGCCAGTGTGATAAAAGTAAAACACAAACTGATTATAATGAATAATCACAATGGATTAGTTGACTGTCATAGATCAGTTGTTACCTCTTATCTATATGTATAATAGCAAGTACACTGAAAATGACATAAAAAAAAACCAGATACAAGAATTTGCTCATCACTGAATTAAAAAAAATTAATCCAATATTTACACATGAGGACCATTGGCCCTACAGTGCTCACCCGAGTAAAGTCACCTGCAGCTGATAAAGCTGAGGAGGTCCTGGTTTTAAGGATGTAAAACATGTGAGTGTAAGTTACCTACTTTTGGACCTGACATGGCAAAATTTCAAACCTGTCCAGGATATCATCAAGACAAACATTCTGACCAAGTTTCATGAGTATCAGGCAGAAAATGTGGCTTCTATGGTGCACACAAAGTTTATCTAAGATTTGGCCCAGGGCCTTACTTTTTGACTCAGTGTAACCCAATTTCAACCTTGTCCATGACATCATCTAGACAAACATTCTGACCCAAGTTTCAAGAGCATCAGGCTGAAAATGTGGCCTCTAGGGTGCAAACAAAGATTTTCTAAGATTTTACTCTTTGACAGGACATAAGCCAATTTCAGACTCGTCCAAGTTATTATTGAGACAAACATTCTGACCAAGTTTCAAGAGCATAAGGCTGAAGATGTGGCCTCCAAAGTGCACACAAGGTTTTTTCTAAGATTTAGCCCAGTGACCTACTTTTTGACCCAATGTGACCCAATTTTGAACTTGTTCAAAATTTTATCAAAACAAACATTCTGACGAAGTTTCATGACTATCTGACTGAAAATGTGGCCTCCAGAGTGCATACAAGGTAAATGTTGACCACCCTGATGATGCAAGACGGACACAGCACAATCACGAGAGCTCATCTTGAGCACTTCACGTGCAGGTGAGCTAATAAAACTTAGCATTCTGATGAACAAGGTCACACAGAATCAGGTTGCGTAATTATCACTTTACATGAATCTTCCTGCCATTAGTTAAAAGCTTAACAATGCCATTTACCATGCAATCACGAGTTTAAATGACCCTGAGGAAAAAGCCTTTTAAAAACATTGTGAGAAAAGGAAAAAATACTAGTTACCAGTATTTTCTCCTTTTCCCACATGTTTTCAATTGCTTCCTTTCTCAGGGTTGTTAAAATTCTGGACTGTGTTGGAAAGGATTACATCTACACAGTTGGTTCTCTTAAAAGGAATAGATGCTGTTTGACTCTTTACCAAATGACAAAATTTTAGACTTTTCCAAATTAGAAGCCTTTACAGACATATTAACCCTTTACCACACAATCCCGACTTTTAACGACCCTGAGAGAGAAGCCTTTTGAAAACATTGTGAGAAAAGGAGAAAATGCTGGTAACCAGCATTTTCTCCTTTTCCCACAATGTTTTCTACCCATTCCAGAACAAATTTCAATTTGTCAGTCACATTTATCTTGTCATCTGCAAATGCTTTCAATTTGGACCAGTCCCAATTTTGTCATTTGGTTAAGAGTTAACCCTTTCCCAAACAACAAATTTTGGACTGGTCCAAATTGAAAGAGTTTGCAGACGACAATTTTAAATTTGATGAAAATGGCAGAAAGTTATCAAAAAGGGGTAGAAAACACTGTGGGAAAAGGAGAAATTGCTCATTACGAGCAATTTCTCCTTTTCCCACAGTGTTTTCAAAAGACTTGTACTGCAGACACGTGAAAACCAGGGCTTGTTTGGGAAAGGGTTAAAGGTGGCTCAAATGAAGGTGGATGTCTTCAAAAAGAACAGAACTTCCCCTTTCCCTTTGATTTCTTGAGAAAAATCCAACTATCTCGGGTTTGTTGAAATATGGGATTTTGTAGTAAAAAGTTAACTCTTTAGCAGAGACAAAAATTTTAGCCTTGTCTCAATTAAAAGCATTTGCACATGACAGATGACTGATTCAATAAATATTATTTAAGTTGTATCAGAGCAAAAGCTTACTGTGTATTCTGTTTCACTAGTACAAGGCCAGAGCTCTGAAGTGTCTTGTGCAAGGACACTTCCATGAACAACTCTTTGCCTTGAGTGAGAATCATATCGGAGGCCACTGGGTTGCAATTTGTACACCTTCACCTCTGAGCAAAATAAGATCCTTGGGACAGATATAGAGGCTGGAATTATTTTATTTTTTGGACAAGTAGAAAGATTGTGGGAAAAGGTGAAAATGTTAGTAACCAGTATTTTCACTTTTCCAACAATGTTTTTAATCCTTTAATCCTTTACTATGCAATCCAGACTTTTAACCACAATGAGAAAGAAAGCATTTGAAAACATTGTGGAAAAAGGAGAAAATGCTGGTTAGAAAAACATTACCCTATTTTCCAACAATATTTTTTATCTTTCCCGAAGCAAAGTTCAATTTCTGAGCCACAATTATTTTGTTGTATGCAAATTGCTTTTAATTTTTGCACTAGACTAAAATTTTGGCATCAGGAAAAGGGTTAAAAAGCCTCCTTCTCTAGATCCTAAAAACACAGGATATTCTGGTACAGGGTGGAAGTAATGCATCTAACATTTAGATAATGGTTAAAATACATGCTATATCATGAGATTGTAAGCCTAATAGATAAAAAAAGATCTCTATGCATGTGATAAAATACTTATATACATGGATTTAAAATATGATTCTATTTCCATAACATATTTCCCACATTTAACCCTTTACCACACAATCCCAAGTTGTAACAACCCCAAGGAAGGGGGCCTTTGAAAACATTGTGGGAAAAGGAGAAAATGCTGGCAACCAGCATTTTCTCCTTTTCCCACGATGTTTTTTACCCATTCAAAGATAAATTATATGATATCGACCTGATGAAAATTATCATCTACAAACACTTTTTAACCCTTTACCACACAATGCTGCCTTTTAACGCCCCTGGGAAAGAAGCGTTTAACCAGCATTTTCTCCTTTTTCCACAATGTTTTCTACCTTATTAAAGAAAAATTGCACCATTTGAGCCACATTGAAATTGTCATCTGCAAATGCTTTCAATTTAGACAAGGCTAAAATTTTGTCATCTGGTAAAGGGTTAATATGGAAGACTGAACTGTTCTTGTCTGGTAAAGGGTTTACACATTTCCAATAATCGAGGTATGTATTACATGACTAGGAATTACTTAAGTTCCATTGCCTACAAAAATAACTTTTATGCTCTCATATCACTTGCCACTGTTTGTTTGCTTTTTTTCTATTACTCGAACAAACTGACACGAAATAACTGACCTCTATTACCAAATATTACAAGCTTGAATTACTATCCAAACTTAGCTTCAGCTTATGTTGCTTGAATGCAGAAATATTTGAACCATTGTCAACTTTTATGCAGCTAATAGATTTATTATGTCTTTAAAGACTTTAAAGAATATTCAAAATACCTGAACTTAACATGATTTTGATGGTTTAAGTTGGCGATACGTGGCAGATCACATTGATCCGAGATGCACTTTCTGTGCAGTCTGATCTTGTTCCATTTCATCCGCAAAAACTTAATATGACTTTGGCAATGAAAAGGGTTAATCCAACATTTGGTGTAACAGAATTTCCATACCGTCTCGGTATAAGCCATGATAACAATATTCACTCTTTAATTATTCTTTGCGTAGAGGTCAATTTCAGGTCAACTTTTTTAATAATAGTATGTTTTATGCTCTTTCAACATTACTTCAGTCCTACTATAGTTCACTTATTCATGATTGTCTTGGCTTTTCCCAGCTCAAAACTTTAAGCTTGTCCAACTTGACAGCAATTACAGATGACAGATGTTGCACAAATTATTGAATTTGTCTTTGGATGGGAAGAAAACAATGTGGGAAAAGAAGAAAATACTGCTTATCAATATTTCTCCTTTTTCCCAAAATATTTCCAAAAGTCCTTTTTCCATGGGTTGGGTAAAACTTGGGATTCTGTGGTAACAGGTTAAGGCAAGTAATCTGTAGCCTGAAGATTGACTAGTTTTCTAAAGCATTTACTTTGCAAACAAATTGATAAATTAGGATGATACAATTCATATTCCAAATAGTCAAACATATTAATAATAAAGATTCAGGCAAAAATCAAAAATTTCTACGGTGAAATGCATTTTTTTTAAATCTATTTTTTTAATACACAGGTAAGCCAAGCCCCGTAGCTCAGTTGGTAGCGTACAGGACTTGAGAACAGGACGTTTCTGGTTTGATCCCCGGCTTGGCCAATTTCTTTCCAAGGACTGACAAAAATCATTGCAACAGGATTCATTCCTCTCTCAACACTGACCATTGTTTTGACGATGGTTATGTGTGAAAGCAGCCAGTGGCTTGGAAAGAATACTGTGCGGAGTACTGGTAAAGAGAAACTCCAAGAAAGAATGGATAAGTACGTTGGCTGCCGCGATATAACTGAAATAATGTTGTAAACACACCATACAACCAACCATTATCCACAGGTGACCTATACTAACTTGTTCAGAAGAATAGCAAGACAAACACAAACTTGCACTGCAACTGAGCAAACAAGCTACATTTTGAGTAGACAGTTTTTTCATGATTTGACAATCTAACCTTGATATTTATCCAAGGAAACTATTATTTCAACATGTTCAAGCCATTATAAAAATTTCTGACTAAGTTTTAATCAAATTTGGACAAGAGTGGTGCCTCTTCAGCAATACAAATAGCTTATGATGACGACAAATGTCTGACGTATTGGACACTTACACAGAGCTCCAGTGAGTGATGGTATTCTAAATCAATTATTTCTCTTCTATACCTATGTTTTGGGTACTCATTAGAATCGTCTCAATGAGACTATTCTAATGAGTACCCATAACATAGGGTTTAGTTGAGAATAATCCATATTTTCAGTTCTATAATCAAAATCACTCCATCTGGCGCTCTGCTTACATAACCCTTTACCTCACAATTCCGAGTTTTAACAACCCTAACAAAGAAGGCTTTCGAAAACAGAAAACAAAGTGGGAAAAAGGAGAAAATGCTGGTACCCAGCATTTTCTCCTTTTCCCACTATGTTTTCTACCTTTCCCGAAACAAATTTCAGATTTTGAGTCACTCTTATTTTGTCATCTGCTAATGTTTTCAATTTGGTCAGGTCTGAAATTTGGTCATTTGGTATAGAGTTAATATATACACAATATATTTACACTTACACAATATATATCGCATAACACTTTATGCTGACCCAAGCTAACAGGACTTCAGCTGAGGTAAAAGAATTTGAGCTTACACAACTTGAGATGAGCTAAAACAACTCCAGCTGAGTCTATACTACTCAAGCTTAGCCAAAACAACTTGAGATGAGCTTAAACAACTCCACCTGAGGTAATACTAGTTATTTAGTTATCATTGTTGGATGCCAGAATTGGCCACATTTAATTACTTTACAATAAAATCAATTTTCCAATTTGACATCTTTTGTATGGTGAAAGAAAAACTGAAAATAAGCAACTTTTTGCTGGGGGCCAATAGGGCCAATGTAGCCTAGAGCAATGCTCTGGCTGGGGATTCCACGCTCCAGCAACATTTTTTTTTTTTAATGTTAAAACCCTTTTCCTGACATCCTTATTTATTTCAAAAAGGATGTAAAAATTTTAACTCTAATTTTCATTTTCAGGTAACATAAAACTTAAAGTTTTTGTCTATTATCTAGTACCGTTCCAAGGCAGGCTAACAGGGACTGATACTTTGAAGCACATGGCTGTTTCAATAATTTTCCCTTTGAATTAACTCGCATTCATTTACATTTAACAGTCTTGTCAACAGATCTGCAAATGTAAAGCTCTCTTTCCATTCAATCTGTACTGTAGCCTACATATCCGTCAATTCGATCCCCAAAGCAATAAAATTTGCGCATGCACAACGGAAACCTGTCACACATTGTTTTCGCTGATCATTAAATATGAGCCATGCTCTGTGAAAAGGTGGCTTAATTCATCTGCGAAAAGTATCGACTCGGTTCAGCCTGCAGAGTCCGCGCACGCTGACCTGGACCGAAACTTTTCACTATTGGTCAATTTTCTGTATGTTCATGGACCGTTTTACCTCATGGTTAAGTCGGTTGTTTAAAAAAATTGGCTATTATGGATCCATAATTATGTGATGGCTTGATCGGTATCATGGATCACAGAGATGCATTAAGCCCCCTTTTGCCACAGCACAGCTCATATCTTTTGGGTTTAGTGCACAGGATCAACAGTACATTAAAGACAATCTGAACGTAAATCTAAAAATAAACTCAATTTTTCGCGTCGAGGTCATCAGCCATAATCATGAAAGCGCTTTCTGTTCTATTCGCACCCTGATTAGATGAGGTATAAAGTTCTACAGTTGTGTTCATAAGTTCTGCTTCTCCAAATTTATAAAAAACAATTGGGGAATATTTTGTAACACTTAAACTATGAAGACCCTACCGAGTCAAATGCATATACAATTTTCTTACATAGTCTGGTTCATATTTCTTATTAAGTTTACAATGAGGACATAAGAATGTACCATGCCTCCTTCCCACATGCTCAGGAGTATGAAAACTCCGGTGAAACCAGTGACTGCACTGATCCCATGTCACAGTCTTTAAAAATTGACATTTCATGAGGTCAGGTGGGCTGAAAAAAGCACACACACAGAGCATTTTTTAAGTCAGTTATGTCCTGGTCTGGGTCACTATAAGGTCCATCTCAAGAATCGGTATCAATTTGCAATCTGCATATTGATGGTTTTGGACCTCCCATTACATTTGAGCCATCTCTGTGAAAAGGGGTCTTAATGCATGTGCAAAAAGTATCGACCAAAGTCAACCTGCGCAGTTTGCACAGGCTGACCTGGGCCGAAACTTTTTGCTATTTGTCAATTTTCTGTATGCCAAAGGACCAGTCTACCTAATGATTCAGTCAAATGTTGAAAAGAAGTGGCTATCATGGATCCATAATTATGTGATGGCGTGCTTGGTACAGTGGATCACGGAGATGCATTAAGCCCCCTTTTGCCAGAGCATGGCTCTTGTTTTTTCGGACTTGTGTGTGTGCCAATTTGTTTCTTGTTAAGTTTACATTTATCACTTTTTGTTTTATCAGTAATGTAGCTTAAGTTGTGAAATAAATTTATCATTTGTTCATGACTTTTCCAGATGGAGTAGGAGGTTTGACTTTTTCCATTGTCTTTTTAAGTGTCTTTTTTTCCTGGTACATGTATCTTTAGGTTATCTTCTGTTTCAGGGATTTTTCTACAGCTTCAGGTCCAGCTTTAAGAGCTCTTCCCTTTTCAAAAGGCATTGTTTCTCTGAAACTTTCACATGGAAAAAGTTTTTTTTGTTGCTACAATGTTCATGTCTAATGGAAATATTCCTGTCTTTTGGAATCCAGCTTCAATATTCATAGGAGTAAATGACTTCAGCTATCCATTGGATGCTAGAGAACAGATATCATGCCTTGTGATATTCGTACCCATATGACTTGCTGAGTATTTGGCACACTCACTGTAGTAATGCCTTTTGAAAGGGCAAAAAAAGACCAATATCTAAAGACTGTAACAAGTGAGAGCTGTGAGTGGTGAATACAAACAATATTATCCCCTTTTCTCTTGCCCAACGGGTGGTCTCATATGTCTTGTGTGAGGCATGTCCATCACATATAAGTAGAATTGGGTCATCAATTGCTGGAAATCTGACAAATGGTACCGAGTGTTCTTCAAGGAACTTTCTGAAAACCTCTCCATTGGCCCATATGGTTTCAGACAGTATACCCCTTGCTCCAAAACATGCACCTTAACCCTTTACCACACAACAGAATTTTTTGTCTCATCTATAATGAAAGCATTTGTAGGGGTGAAATGAAACATGGTTCAAATGACAAGACTTGTTTCTGAAAGGGTAGAAAACATTTTGGGAAATGGAGAAGATGCTGGTTACCAGCATTTTCTCCTTTTCCCATGATGTTTTCCAAAGGCTTCTTCCAGAGGGTCGTTAAAACTCGGGACTGTGTGGTAAAGGGTTAAGCTGAAAAAAGGTGGTACGGAATGGCCTAATGCATTCACACAAGCAATGACTGTGGTAGTTGTGCTACAAGGCAAAGAAATGGCTTGATCTTTGCTGTTTGATTTACAATTACATTTGGAGGTTTTTGCTCAGGTAGCAAGCCAGTTTCATCAATACTGAACATTCTATGGGGCTTGTCTAATAAGTCATTTTCTTTTATACTTTTCAGTAGTTTATAGAAACCTAAAATTAGATGTGAAAAGAAAGGTTGAGGTGAAGAGCATAAAAAAGAAATAGAATAATTGTTTGTTTTAGTGTATGATCCAAATTTCTTTTATCTTGTGAAAAGCAACGGCCATATTTTCACTCGTAGCTTTGCTACTCATGAAAATATAGCCTTCGCTTTTTACTGCATGAAAGAAACTTCAATCATATGCTGAAACAGACAATTACCCTCTATTTCTTCAAGAACAGTCTTTAACTGTGTTAAGTAGATTAATGAATGCTTCAGGTGTTGAACATTTTGCCCTAGTACTGCCTAGCTGACCAGGTTTTATTGCTTTTATGCTGGACTCCCATCTTTTGAGAAACAAATAAAGCCAATTATTACTCATTGGTGAGATATTTTTTTTTCTTTTTCATTTCATAAGTCATTTCTCCAGGAAGATGCTGTGTGCTAGCATTGGACAACCCATAGCCCAACTCTGCTCTCAACTGAATTTGTTCTACTAATTTTCTCTCCTCCTGTATAGAAAAAATAGTCTCTTTCCCACAATCTTCTGGGTCAACCCTCCCTGTCACTTGATCCTTGAAGGTACTATTAGGCACATCAAAAAGTCTTGCAGCCTTCTTTACTGAGACTCCTTTCTCCTTCATCAGTGTAAAGGCTGTCTAAATGGACTCCTCTCTGTACTCTCTCTACCTCCACTCTGTTTGCTGTTGTCAATTGATTTTTTAAGCTGCTTTCAACATAACATGTCAACAGCTCACATATTCATGTGTTTTCTGGGTTTCAACAGTACAGGCTAGGGCTCCGAAGTGTACTGCCCAAGGACAATCCCAAGTAAAATCCAGTGAATCCAGTGAAGCTCAAACCCTGGGTCTCCAGGTCCTGAGTCCTACACTTTACCACTGAGCCAAACAGGACCCCTTGCTGAGGTCGAACCTAGATTTACATGTGCATGTAAAAGAGTGATAGTGATTAAAACAGAGTTGATTAAACAGCATGCCCTGTGATTTAACAGGTGCCCCGACCAAAAATATGGAACAAAACCTATGAGCAGAACTGTAGAAAATTGTATTACTCAGTAACTTCCCCTCGTAAAGCACTTCCATGACAGAGTTTTATTATGTGTCTGCAACAAAATGTGACAAAATTAGCCAATTTCAGTATGTTTTTTTTGGTATTTCAAGTATTATTTGTAACTTTAGTATTGCATTTTTAATTGATTTTCATAGAAAATGTCTTTTTTTTTTTGCAATATTTACCTGTTTTTTCCTCATAATTTGACGATTTTTAGCAATATGACTAACTTGCTTCAGATGTTCTAAAACATGTCGTGTGATAAAATTTGGAATTCACTGAGGGATCGAAAAGATATAAAGGTGTGAATAGATGATAAACAGACATGAGTGATTTTTTCCTTCATACTTCACAAAATGCAACTCCAGTTACATCAGGCATTATTAACCAGAATTCTGTAATAATAAGGAAAACTTTCACCCATGCTTTTAGGGTATATGGAAAGGAAAGGTTTGTAAAATTGCTTTACAGATGAGATCGTCATATATAAAATAAAAAGCTTTTTGTATTGAAGGTGTTTGTCTTTAACCATCTCAAACTTAGCTAGAAATAAGCTTGATACACAAGGCTTTACATATGTAAAATCTTTGAAAAGAATTTTCAATTAATTACTGATATTTAATCTACAACATACATTTGATTCAGTTCAATAATCAATCGTTAGTTATTGCAACCATTGATAATCTGTTCGAAAATGGTAGACAAAATATAACAAATAATGGTTCAATGGTAGTGTCTTTGTTCAGGACTATGAATGGCTGATGAATATGATAGCCTAAAATTTTGACAAATCAAATCACAAATCAATATGTGCGTACTATTATGTGCGAGAAATGTCATTATACCATATTTAGAACCATATTTGACACTGTGTAGAACTGATTTTTTTTTTCTGTTGTGTGTGACATTTCATCTGGGTGTGACATGTATTTGTACCAGAAAATTTATAGTTATATAATAAAACTTAAACTACACAATCAGAAAGATACAACTAAAAAATTCTACATAATGAATATTAACCCTTTCCCAAACGACAAATTTTGGACTGGTCCAAATTGGAAGAGTTTGCAGACGACAATTTTAAATTTGATGAAAATGGCAGAAAGTTATGAAAAAGGGTAGAAAACACTGTGGGAAAAGGAGAAATTGCTCATTACAAGCAATTTCTCCTTTTCCCACAGTGTTTTCAAAAGACTTGGACTGCAGACACGTGAAAACCAGGGCTTGTTTGGGAAAGGGTTAAACACTCTTTTTCATTTAACATTTTTACATTGCAATTCCATTCTGATAATCTCCACAGTTTAGCTGCTAATATTTCCTTGACTCATGCAAATCTAGACAAACAACATAGTCAAGGAGATTAATTTGTTCGTTTGACTCCTCCAAATTCAAAGCATTTGTGGACGACAAAGTAAATAGGACTCAAATGATGGGCTTTGTCTGTGAACAGAAAGAAAAAAATTGTTGGAAAAGGGGAAAATGCTGTTACCATCATTTTCTCCTTTTCCAACAATGTTTTCAAAAGCCCTCCTCCTCAAGGTTGTTAAAACTTAGTTGTGTGGCAAAGAGTTGAAAACACTGTTGGAAAAAGAGAAGATGCTAGTAACTAGCATTTTCTCTTTTATCCACAACACTTCCTACCCCTTCAAAGACAAATCAAATCACAAGAATTACAATAAATTTGTCATCTGCAGCTGCTTTCAATTTGGACAAGTCCAAAATTTTGTAGTCTAGTAAAGAATTCAGAAACAGGCATACAACTAAGGTCACATACAGAATGATTCACCTTTGAGTTTGACCTTTGACCAAACAATCCCAGATTTTAACAACCATGAGGAAGAAACTTTAGGAAAAAACTGCCAACCAACATTTTCTCCTTTTATCATAATTTTCTCAACCCTTTCAAAAGAAAAATCCCATCAATTTGGTCACATTAATTTGTCGTCTGCAAGAGCCTAACTCTTTACCAAACGACAAATTTTTGGACTAGTCCAAATTGAAAGAATTTAGAGACGACAAAACAAACACAGCTCAAAAACTTAAAGTTGTTTTGGGAAGACTAGAAAACATTGTGGTAAAAAGGAGAAGATGCTGATAACCAGCATTTTCCTTTTTCCCCACAATGTTTTCAAAAGGCTTCTCTCTCTGGGATGTTAAAAGTCAGGATTGTGGGGTAAAGGGTTAAATTTGGATGAGTTTAAAATTTTGTCATTAGGTAAAGAGTTAAGATATAACATCATCATTTACCCTTTACCAAAAAAACCAATGTTTTAACTCTACATACTGGTCAACAAAATTTTAGACCTGTCCAATTCAAAGCAGTAGCAGATGACACACTAAATGTGGCTCCATAAACGAAATGTGTATTCTGGAGGATAGAAAACACTGTGGGAAGAGGAGAAAATGCTCGTAACCAGCATCTTCTCCTTTTCCCAAAATGTTTTGAAAAGGCCTCGTCCTCCAGATCATTAAAAGTGATGATTACGTACTTAACAAGTTAACAACCCTGAGGGGGAAGGCTTCTGAGGGTAATGTGAGTAAATATGAAAATGCTGGTATCGAGGATTTTCACCTTTCCTCACAATGTTGTCTACCCTTTCACAGAAAATCCCTCCAAACGCATTTAAGAATGTTGTCTGTAAAAGTTTCTGAGTAATATTTAACATGTCATCTGCTAAAGCTTTGAATTTGGACAAGTCTAAAATTTTTCCAGTTGGTACTGGGTTAAAAAGTAAAATTATAAAAACAAAAAAAGAAATTAAAAAACAAATTTTCGACAATTTTTTGCTCCACATTGGCACACCATTCTGTAGGCTTCACTTTGAACTTTGACTTTTTCGGGGCTTGAAGATAAGGCCACACCCTCAGACTGCTTCTCTTCCATGTCAACAATCTCGCAATCTGTCGGCTGGGATTCCGAACCAGTCAAGTCAACCACGAGGTCTGGCTTGGATTCGGGGCTTGTCAAGTCAACCACCAGGACAGGTTGGGTCTCTGAGCTGACAGGGTCAGTCATCAGGCTGGGCTTATCAGCTGGCACCTTGTCTTCCAGAAAAGAACCAACATCATGTTTTTTTGGAGTAAGACAGGTTTTATCTTCTGTATCATCTACCAAGGGCGCTTAAAAAACAGAGAAAGAAAACACTGAGTGCCTGTAAAGCATTCAGCTTTTAACCTTTACAAAAGAACAGTATTTTGGACTTTTCTAAATCTAAAACATTTGTAGGCAAATAATTGAATGTGGCTCAAATGCAGAAAATTGTCTTTAAAAAGGCAGAAAACATTGTGGGAAAAGGAGAAAATGCTGGTTACCAGCATTTCCTATTACTACAATGTTTTCAAAAGCTGTCTCTCTCTCAAGGTCATTAAAACTCAGAATTGTGTTGTGAAGAGTTTAACTCTCTCTAAATGACAATACCCTAAAGCTCATCCAAATTGAAAACAATTAAAGGTGACAAATAAATGTGGCTTGAATGCTTAAATTTTCTCTGAAAGAATAGAAAACAGTGTAGGAAAAGGAGAAAATGCTGGTAACCAGCATTTTCTCCCTTTCCAACAATGATTTTAAAAGCCATCTTGGTACTGTTTGGTAAAGAATAAAGAAAAATTATAAATTACCTGTATAAGATATGATCAGTTCACGACAGGCAGAATGCAGGTGCCAAAACTAAGGTGTATTTGCTTTTTCAGTGAAAATTGTAGCTAAAAAAAGGGAGGGCTGTATCAAAAGTTTTCTTTCTCAGGATCTTTAAAATTCAGGATTGTGTGGTACAGGATTAAAACAACAAGAGAAATGCAAGGGTACTGCATGACAGTTAAGAACCAGTCAAAGTTCGAAGTAAATATCTTAAGTAATGACACAGATATTATGAAGGGCAATGACAATACCTTGATGCTTTCTTTGAAAACAGCCTAGCTAAAAATTATAGGGTCTAGCTAGCTCAGTTGATAAGCCAAGTTACAGTTTTGAAGTTCATGGGTTCAAATCCCAGGGGACAAATTAGTTTTTGCAGTTCTTTTTTTTTTAATCCCCAACCTAGAGTAGAACAAACACCTCCTTACGATTTTTCCCTACAAAATTACAAGTACCGGTATGCTACTTTGATTAACCCTTTACCACATGACAAAATTTCAGCCTTGTCCACTTCGAAAGCATTTGTAGATGACAAAATAAATGTTACTCAAAAATAGAAATTTGTTTTAGGAAAGGTAGAAAACATTGTGAGAAAAGGAGAAAATGCTGGTTACCAGCATTTTCTCCTTTGCCCACAATGTTTTCAAAAGCTTTCTTTTTCAGGGTCGTTAAAAGTCGGGATTGTGTGGTAAAGGGTTAACTAAAAATCATCCTTTAACCCTTTACCACCCAAGAAAATTTTACACATGTCCAAATTCAAAGCATTTGCAGACAACAATTTCATTGTGGCTCATATGGTGCAACATTTCTTTGATAGGGTAGAAAACATTGTGGGAAAATGAGAAAATGCTGGTTACCAGCATTTTCTCCTTTTCCCATAATGCTTTCAAAAAGCCTCTTTTTCAGGGTCGTTAAAACTCATGATTGTGTGGTAAAGGGTTGACAATGTACTATACGACGAAAATTGTAGAACTGTTCAAATTGAAAGCATTTGCAGACATTTTCAAAGTGGCTCAAAATGGTGTGATTTTTCTTTGATAGAGAAGAAAACATTGTGGGAAAAGGAGAAAATGCTGGTTAGCAGCATTTTCCCATTTTCCCACAATGTTTTCCAAAGGCTTCTTCTTCAGGGTCATTAAACCCGTGATTGTTTGGTAAAGAGTTAAAGGATATCAAAGTTTCCCTAAAAATGGGCGTTAGTAAAGCAGCGTTTCAGAAAGACCGCATTTTTGATGTGCAAAATGAAGTCCTGATGCAACAAAATTAATACATCACATCTTCCTTGACGCAACATAAATCAGAACTAAAAGGTAATACAGAAGATTGATTCAATTAATATATCTTACAAAATCGTCATGTTTATAAGTGCAGAATCATATCAAACCCACTTTTTATCAATGAATTGTTTTCAGTGTACATCAACTGGTACCTGTTGTGTCTCCTGTAACTGTCTGATAAACGTTGATATGAAGATCAATAACAGGCTGCAAGTTTACGGTGTACATTGAATCGGTCTAAAACGCGACATTAATCTGTGTGACATTGCTGTCATCTCGCCTATGTTTCTGTATGGAATCCGTACTAAACTTTCTGTCTGCATTTTAGACCCTGTTTGGTCATGGTCACCAACTTGCTGGGAGTAATCAGGATGACAGACGACAGTTTCTCTAGGGTCATTGTTTTCGTATTTTCCTTTAATACCAAACTGTCATATAAATCTTTTAGCATTATGAGACATCTACAAAGGGGGAACATGCAAAAAACACATAAAGAGGGAAGTTAAAGACAATGACACATAAAAATTCTGAATAACCCCCAAAATTCCAAACAGCGAGTCACAGATGACCCCCACAATTTATCAGCTAGCAGAAGCACTGCTAAAGATACATGATGATTTTTAATCCTTCAGGACAACTTACAATGTACTTTACTTGACATGTAATCAAAAGTTAACTCCTCCCCTTTTTCAATGTCTCGCCTGGAAAATAGGGCAATCCTGGGTAACCTGGGATCTAGAGTGTTAATCCAGACACTGAACACTTCCAAGTTTGGATCACACTGTAAATAACAAAAATATGAGTCATGCTCTGTGAAAAGGAGGCTTAATGCATCTGCGAAAACTATCGACCCAGATCAGCCTGTGCAGTCTGCACACGCTGACCTGGACCAAAACTTTTCGCTACTGGTCAATTTTCTGTATGTCCAAGGACCAGTTCACCTCATGCTTAACCATTTCCCAAACAAGCCCTGGTTTTCATGTGTCTGCAGTACAAGTCTTTTGAAAATACTGCTGGAAAAGGAGAAATTGCTCGTAATGAGCAATTTCTCCTTTTCCCACAGTGTTTTCTACCCTTTTTGAGACCTTTCTGCCATTTTCATCAAATTTAAAATTGTCGTCTGCAAACTCTTTCAATTTGGACCAGTCCAAAATTTGTCGTTTGGGAAAGGGTTAATTTGGTTGTTAAAAAATGTGCCCATTATGGATCTATAATTACCTGATGGCTTGATTGGTATCATGCATCACAGAGATCCATTACGCTCCTTTTTACCAGAGCATGGTCTGTATGCATTTGTCAATAAAAGCATGCATAGTCAACCCTTTACCGCACAATCCTGACTTTTAAGGACCCTGTGTTGACATGGCAAGAACAGGAGAAAATGCTGGTAGCCAGTATTTTTTTTCTTTTCCCGCAATGTATTCTAACCTTTCAAATACAAACCCCATGCAGGGTTTTCCCTGACCGCCTGTTTCTTTGAATTTGGACCCCCCCCCCCCCAATTTTCTAAATGACCCCCAAAATTTAAATGTTTGCCTTCTTTTATTCATTTGAAGGGAGTCCAATATCCTCAAATACGAAAATCTAGAAAAACCCTGTCCATGGTCTTTTGTTATATTTGGTTTATAAGCTGCAAATCAGGGTCCAAAGATTCCACTCGTCTGCTCATATTTACGAGTAAGAAATAGATGGCGACAAGTGAATAATCTGTCATGGTTGTCTGGCAGGATGAGTGGTAAATAGAAGGTAGTAAACAATCACTCAGGTTTTCAAATGAATATGTAACTTACAAGGTGCTTAACAGTCATCCATGGCTGAATCAATGAATTTAAAAGTAATCGAATTAGCTCAGGGTTCATTCTAGAGCGCACCCTTGTGGCTTCTTTTTCATCTTTGGCTCATCAGAAATCTTACCTTGGGGCCAAGCTGGCATGTGCACATTTGTTGTAGGGTGTTAATTTGATAATGTGATTTTGTTCTCAAGTTCACACTTATGGAAGAATCAAGAGCAACCAACATTTGACTGGTGAATTGTTATAAGGGCTCTTATTGGCTATTTCTGTGGATGTGTAAACCATAATTATCATCCAATCAAAAAAGGCATGTCATACTTGAAAACCTAATAAAACTCCCTGTTGCTTCCATCATACAGCGAAGTTCTAAGCCGATATTCTTTTTTACAAATAATGAGCCCAAATTAAAATAAACACAAAATTAACATCAACATAACACCGACAACCATATTCTTCTAGTTATAAAGAAGATGCTGCTGGGAGCAATACCAGTGACAGGTAGAACTCTACAATTCAGCCAGTATACTAGAGATTATTTCATTGTCATTAAATGGTTCTAACTATACACAAAATATACAGTATTTTGTGCTTTAAACAAAAGACAGATATGCTGACTGAAACTTACACAATTTCTCAAATGCAAATGCGTGAGGCATTCAGAGGGAAAAGGTCATTTGGGCAGTAATGGAAGAAAAATTTACTTTTGGTTTCAAGGATAAAATTAAAATCCATTTATTAAGGTAGTTTTCCCTTGGCCCCATACATTCCTCTAATGGTCCCTACTTTTTCTGATGAGGGGGCCAGTCAGCCCTATAGATTTGATTTATAGAATGAACCCTGTTAGCCAGTGTGTCCACTGAATTTTTCAAATAGGGGTTTTTGTACCTCTTCAGTTGCAAATTTGGGGATACAGAAAATAAAATCGAGGTACAATAATTTTCAACAGTTTAACTGTTAGATTTATATTTCCATAAATTGTCAGTTTCATAAATTTATCAAGGCTTCCCCAGCAAATTTTTATTTGTGTGCCATCCGATTCAGGGATTGTGTGGATAATGTATAATATGATTTTCTATAGAAAAATGAACCTCCCATACTTTCTTCTCTAACACTTGTTCCAGTTCTATCATCTTTATCACATTTTCATTAATGACACGCCAGCTTGATAAGCTGTGATAAAATTTAATGTTATCTATTTGTCCTTTTGTAAAGGGTTGAACAAAATCAGAATTAAAATCAGTTGTGATCTGCTCCATATCTTTCAATATTATGGAAAGTCAAAATGCAGATTTTTTGATTGTATTGAGTTTAATGCCGTTTTAAAAGCTTAGTTCATATCAAGGCTGTCAGCACACCTATGCCATGTGTTTCCTGACTTTCTCACACCAGCACTGACACAACTTTCTTTTCAAATCACTAACTACTTTTTGTACATGTATCTGAGGTGAGAGACGCAAAATTGCCAGAAAGTTTGCCGCAACCGGGTACCGAATCCATAACCAGCAGGTCACAAGTCAGATATGCTAACCATGAGCTACTTGTCCAGGCTCAAAATGTAAATAAATCCTATTGAAGCCCTTACCAAACAACCTGGTTTTGTATTACACGTACATTTTCTATCCTTTCAAAGACTTTCACCATTTTAGGCACATTTTCAATGTCATTTTCAAATGCTTCCAATTTTGAAGGGCCTGATAAGATAACTGTCATTTGGCAAAGAGTCAAAAACATGAATTCTGATCTGCTCTAGACCTTTCAGTAAATCTTGCCCTTTAACAAACAATCCCAATCCCTGAGGAAGGAAGTTTTGAAAACACTGTGGGAGGAGAAAATGCTTGTAACCTATGGAGTCAAATACAAAAATCTTCATTTGAGGTAAAACTAATCCGTTGTCTGCAAATGATTTCAATTTTTTTTAATTCAAAAATTTTGTTGCTTGGAAAAGAGTTAAATTAACCCTTTACCACACAATCCCGACTTTTAACGACACTGAGAAACAAAGCTTTTGAAAACATTGTGGGAAAAGGAGAAAATGCTGGTAATCAGCATTTTCTCCCCTTCCCACGATGTTTTCTACCCAACCAAAAACAAATTTTAATTTTTGAGTAAAATTTATTTTGTCGTCTGCTAATGCTTTCAATTTGGACCAGTCTAAAATTTTGTCGTTTGGTAAAGAGTTAAATGTATTGAACTAAAAACTCTTACTATTTAATGGAAAGCCAACTTTTTAGAAGACATTATTTTGTTTGTGACATTTGTAACGTAAACATTTACTGAATGGTTAACAAAATGGGACACATTTCCATAGACTGCTGCATCCACGGTGAAAACTCTTACTATTTGATGGAAGGGCAACTTTTGAAAAGATATTGTTTTATTCATGAAGATTGTAAAATAAACATTTACCGAATGGTTAACAAAATGGGACACATTTCCATAGACTGCTGCATCCACGGTGAACGGACAATCATCATCATTAAAATCTAGATCAAACAGATAGGTTCTGCCTACAGAGTCATATGTTTTCCCCCTTGTTTCTGCTTCTTCATTGCTGATGACCTGTAACAAATAACATCAAAACTTGAGCCAAGCTCTCTGAAAAGGGGGCTTAATGCATCTGCAAAATGTATCAAAACATGTCATCCTGTGCAGGTTGACCTGGGTTAAAACTTTTGCCATTTATAAATTTTCTTCATGTCAAAGAACCATTCTACATGTACCTCGAAACTCAGTTGGTTGTCAGACAGAGCTCCAGATAGAGGGAGTGATTTTGATTTCAAAATTAAAAATATTAATCACTCTCCACTAAACCCTATGTTATGGGTACTCATTAGAATCGTCTCATCGAGACGATTCTAATGAGTACCCACAACATAGGGTTTGGAAGAGAAATAATGGATTTAGAATACTATCACTCCCTCTTATCTGGAGGTCTGTGTCAGACAAAACAGATTTTATGGATCCATAATTACTTGGTACCTTGCTTAGTATGATGCATCACCATGATGCATTATACCCCTTTTGCCAGAGCATCTCTCATTTTATTTTTTTCTTGTTTCTTTGGTTCATAATGCTAGATACATAGTATCAATGTATGAGCTGTGCTCTGTGAAAAGGGGGTTTAAGGCATCTGCGAAAAGTATTGACCCACAGTCCATGCAGGCTGACCTGGGCCAAAACTTTTCGTGCCAAAGGACCGTTCTGCCTCATAATTGAGTTAGTCATTAAAAAAAGCGGCTACTTTGGATCCATAATTATGTGATGGCTTGGTTGGTATCATGCGTCACGGAGATACATTAAACCCCATTTTCACACAGCATGGCTCATATCTTTTGTATATACGACATAGTCCAGAGGTTTCAAACATGAAAATCCCAGCCTGTTACCTAAGTTATATACAGGGCTTGAACCCAGGTGACTGCAGGTTCAAATCTTCCAGTTTCTTGCCAAGGATTGATGACAGTCACTGCGACAGGACAGAATTTATTCTTGTCTAACCACAGCCAATAATCATTGGTTTTACAATGGTTATATGGGAAAGCACCCTGTGGCTTGGAAAGAACATTGTGCAGAGTACTGGGTCCGTATTCACCAACCATTCTTAAGAACGTTCTCAGACTTATTCTTCAAGATTTTTCAAGTTTGAAAGTAACACAACTTCTGATTGGCTAAACCAAATGGTTTAGCCAATCAGAAGGTGCGTTACTTTCAAATTTGGAAAATTTTGGAGAACAAGACCAAGAATATTCTTAAGAATGGTTGGTGAATACGGACCCTGGACTACTGGTAAAAGAAAATCCAGGGAAGAATGGAAAGGTGCACTAGCATAAAAAACATGAAAAAAATTTCTGTATTCTATTTCTAACTCTGTAAAACAAACTACAGGTAGATTCAGAGTGGGTAGAGGGGCATCTTTGACCAATAGAGCATAATTTGAGCAATTTTGTTAACCCTTCATCACGTCGATCCTGAATGTCCATGACCCTGATATGGAAGGCTTTTTGAAAACATTGTGGGAAAAGGATATTATGCTGGAAACCAGCATTTTCTCCTTCATACATCAGTTTTTTTCATCCATTATGTGATTTCATGTATATACAGGGGCATACTCTACTATCGAAGTTCTCCTGAACATATCTATTTTGGAGAACATTTAGAATGTTTTGGTGTCAAATCAACTCTTTACCAAACAACAAAAAACTTTGGGTCGTCGAAACTGAAGGCATTAAATTTTGCAGATTAAAAATCAAATGTAGCTGGAATTATGCTATTTGTCTTTGAAAGCAAAGAAAACATTGTGAGAAAAGGAGAAAATGCTGGTTACCAGCATTTTCTCCTTTTCCCGCAATGTTTTCAAAAGCTTTCTTTCTGAAGGTCATTAAAAGTCGGGGTTATGTGATAAAGGGTTAAAAGAAACAGGAATTAGGGCAAATTCTGTCATTGACATGATTATTAAAATTGCATGGAAACCAGTGTACACTGGACATTACTCAACATAAAAGTAGAAAGCAGGGGTTTGGAAATCTTAGAAATTTCTACTTGTCCGCAGACAAGTAAATTACAAAAATCTACTTGTCCGCCAGTGTGGCTCACTTGTCCAAAACAAAACAATTTTAAAAGGTACACATAAAGTGACATGTCCGCAACATGGGGATACTCTCGAGAAACTTAAAAAAATATTGTTACGATCGTCTGCATTCAACCACGGGAATTCTTTCAAGCACGCCTCGTTTAAAAAAAGTTTTTGTCATATTTCTTGTCATGGTCCATTTTACGTTTGGAGCCTCCAAATGGTTCGGAGTCTCAGACTTCCCACTTCCGTTTGCATAGCAAATTTGATTAAAAAAAACCAAAACATTTTCCCCGATTTTACACACAAATTGATCGCTGAATCGAAAACTTTTGGATGTTGAGACAGCTTCCGGCAGAGGTGTTAAATCATGGCCCATTTTGCACCGAAGCTGTTTAAAATCAGATTAAAGGCTAAAATTTTCACGTGTGCGACATTGTCATCAAAGATCTCTGAATCGGTATTAAAATGATACTAATAAAATTATTTTAATCCATAATGATGATCTTGATGGTGTTTACACATTTTCAAAAATAATTAACGTACAAATACATCAGCCTATTTTACCAATCTTGTCATATGCGGTGAAAGCGGAGGTGGACCAAATGTGTATTTTGGGTTTCCAGAAATCAGGGATCATCTCAAGACACTGTTTATCATTCGAAATGTCATTTTGTACGAAGTGAGAGCATAATGTGTTTCACTAGATATGTATGTACAAGAGATTTTTGTTTCAAAATTTTTCTCATATTTTCTACTTGTCCAAGGACAACTAGACTGAAAAAAGTCACTTGTCCAACGCTGAATTCCCCCCCCCCCCAGTCGGACGAGTCGGGCATAGTATTTCCACACCCCTGGAAAGCATTTTAAAAGGTGAAAATGCAGGGCACTGGTATTTACTCCATTTCCCACTATGTTTTCAAAAGCTTTCATACCAAAAATCATAAAAAATGGGATCATTTGGTAAAGAGTCAATACTTTAACTACACAATCCCGAGTTTTAACAACCTTTAAGGAAAAGGCCTTTGAAAACATTGTGGGAAAAGGAGAAAAAGCCTGTAACCAGCATTTTCTCCTTTTCCTGCAATGTTTTCTTCCCCTCCACAGACAAATTTCAATTTCTGAGTCACATTTAATTTGTCGTCAGTACGTGCTTTGAAACTGGACCAGTTACAAATTTTGTCATTTGGTAAAGAGTTAACACTTAATGATATTACCTCTCCTACATACTCCATCACGAAAGTTCCCTTTTTGATTCTCTGCAAAGCTTTCACTCCCCAGCCTCGTCCATTGCTTGTCCGGAAGATGCAAACTTTGTGCTTCCTGCCTTGCTGAACGACTCTATTGGAACAGTCGGGTCCACACTTACATCGTTTGTTACATTCGTAGACAGGTCTTCCAACCTCAATGCGTAGTCTTTTACTCGAGTAGTAGGCATATTCGGCACCAAACTGAGCTGCACAACAATGTTTCTTTTCATTGACACAATCACTGCATTCACAGCCTATGATGGGGTCATTGGGTATGGTTATCCCTTCCCCTGGCTTATAATCATTAATGTACAAAAAGTTCTCTGGGGGTCCCTCCAAATCCACCGCATTTTCCACTGCAATCGAGGCTGGATCAGTGCTTATAGCGTTCAAGTGGTTTTCCCATTCCCGCAATGCTTTCTTGATCTCTGTTTGCCTTAGCTTATAGGCTTTGGATCTTTTGTTTAGGGCTTTATTGGTGTTGTTGAATTTGGGTGCCTTGAGTCCTTCACAGGAAACCAACCCTCTATAACATTTTTTCCCCTTGTCAGGACTAGTTAGTGAGATCAGTTTTATTGGCGTTATCATTTGTTTACAAGAACTCAGCTTGCCAAATAGTTTGTCAATTCTGCTCCTCTTACTTTCTCTGTCGTCAAAAACTTTAATCTCATCGAATTTTCTTTTGGTACCCGTCTTCACTATGCCCAGTTTATTTTTCCTTTCAAACTCGGCTATCAAATCTTCACAGTCTATATTCTGTTTTGGTTCCCAGCTATCATGAGCATGGCTCCAGCCTTTCCACTTTATCAGGAAAAATTCTGTTCCCTTGATAAAAATTGTTGTAAAAAAATATTACTTTATTCAAGGATTGAAATTGAGTGCTGTGTTTTTTTTGTTTTTTTTTTGGAGAGCTGCAAAATTCAATGCTTTCAATTTAGACTAGTAATAGCGATGAGTCGGAAGAACCAACGCGTTGACCAGTCAAATTCTGAAATGAAATTATCCTGTGAAAATGGATCTAACAATGAAATTTGTTTGCTTCATCAATCTTGGCTTGAGACATGTTCTTGGTTAAGCTACAATAATATGATCATTCCCTTGTTAGTGTCATTAACCCTTTACGACACAATCCCAAGTTTTAACGACCCTGGTAAATAAGACTTTTGAAAACATTGTGGGAAAAGGAGAAAATGCTGGTAACCTGCATTTTCTCCTTTTACCACAATGTTTTCAAACCTTTCAGAAACAAGTCGAATCATTTGAGCCACAATTAAGTTGTTGTCTGCAAATTCTTTCAGATTTAACCAGTCCAAAACTTTGTCGTTTGGTAAAGAGTTAAAACACTGTGATGATAAATTACACAAATCCCTATACATCAGTTTATTTGCTGACTAAACTACAGACATGGCATCTTTAAACAACAACTTAAATGTAGTTCCAATGATATGTCTTTGATAAGGTGTGGCAAAAGAAGAAAATACTGGTCACATGCACTTTCTCCTTTTCCAGCAATGTTTTCAAAATCCCTTTTTTTTTTTTTTTCAGGGATGTTAAAACATGGGGAGTGTTTGGTTAAAGATTAAAACAACTCACATCTTCCTCTGCATAATCAAGAATCTGTTCAACCTCAAACTCTTCTTCCTCATTCCATGTCAGCTCTCCTTGAGCAACCACTGCAACAAACACATGATAAAACTATTCATGTATCATCAGTTCCCATTCACATACATATGTGTGTAATTCACACATTTAATTGAATAATCACACAAAAATATGAACTGAAGCGTGCATTCACACACAGGTTTCACGGCTCCCACTGTCAATCGCCAGTTGTGCCAATTGGGACAAGTTAGAGAAAATGTCTCCAAAACCAAAGAATTGGCGAATCTACTAGCAGCAAGTAATGTCTTTGCATGATATTTGAAAGATCTAAACTCTGACATACACAGTAAGTATCAAGTGTAAAGGATGAGCAGGTCATTGTTTATTACAGCTGTTACGTCATTTTTTTTTTCTAAGTATTAATGATATATTAATCAAATTTTCTAGTGTAAAATTACAGGTTTTGAACTTACATACTACCCTAATTGACAAATTTATGTCAGATCATATGGAAATATTATCTTAAAATTAACTGGCATGAAAAAAAGATCATTACAAAAAATTTTGAAAACCAATGACACAACAAAGATCAGCTTGCCATCATCTGATCATAGGCATTTAAAACTACCCAGTTAGGTTTAATAATGACCTTAAACAGTGAATTTACACTCTATAAAACAACAAGTGAAAGCTAATTAGTGTCTGACATTGAAAGCGAAATGAAAATTCCACTGGCCATCAGGATAAAGCTGTCCCTCTGAACCTGGTCGCGTGAGTAAGGAAAGGTTACAAGCAATGTTCCCACTTACATCTTTTTTGGGGAGTGCATGCACTCCCTGGAGGACAAGTTTGGGAGTGCAAGAGAAATTCTACGAGTGCACTCAATAATGAAAAATTTAGAGATTCTGTGCAGGAAAGTAGGGGTCTGTTGTATGGGAAATTTGTTTTAATGAGTCACGCTCTGCAGTCATCTGCTCTTAAAAACAATATGAGTAATTTAAAAAAGAAGTTGCTTGTAATAATCCCTTACTCACTGAACCAAGTTTAAAAAAACAAGTTCAGAGGGCTAACTTACAACCTGATGGCCAGTAGAATTGTCCATTTCACTGTCAATATCAGACACTAATAAGCTTTTACTTATTGTTTTATCTAAAAATTTGTGTAAATTCACTGTTTAAAGTCATCAATAAAGCTGAATAGGCAACTTGAAATGCCTATGTTCGGACGATGTCAAATCGATTTTTGTGGTGTCATGGATTTTGCGTTTTTTGTAGCAATCTATGTTTTCATGCCATTTAATTTTTGGAGTAGTATTTCCGCATGATTTGAAACCAATTTGTCAATTAGGGTAGCAAGTAACTTCTGAATCTGTAATTTTAAACTAGAAAAAGTGATTAATACCGTTTATACATTTAAATAAATGACATAACAGCTTTATTAACGGTAATAAACAGTGACTTTCATACATGATACCTATATGGTATATGCCAGAGTTTAGATCTTTTAAATATCATGTAAAGACATCACTTGTTGCCAAAGACATTACTTGTTGCCATAAGATTCGCGAGTGCTTCTGTTTTGGAGACATTTTTTTTCTCTGGTGATCGACAGCAGGAGCCATGAAACCTGTGCGTGCATGCACGTTTCACTTCATATTTCTGTGCAGGATTATTCAATCTAGCTCTAAAATTGTCATTATTAAATGCACTCCTAGAAATTCTCTTGCACTCCCAAACTTGTACCACTGGGAGTACATGCACCCCCTATAAAAGATGTGTGGGAACACTGATCATTGAACATTCTGAATAAGGTACATCTCACAAAAATATTTGAAACAATAAGGGCTAGTAAAAATACCAAAACTATTCACGATGGACTGTAAGATTCCACCCAAAGGCAACAAAAATATTGTGTCGACTTGTCCCATAGAAACTTTGTCCCACAGAAACTTTGTCCGAAGTCAAAGCATTTTTCTGTAGTAGAATGAGTGTACATGTACAGAGCATTTTTTCACATAAAAAGGTCCAATCCAGTTTGAAAGTCTGATCCAGTCATCTCCAGTGTCTTTACCCACCAAAACAAATTTGAGCTCTATAGTTTTGGGAAATCGAGGTGAAATTTCACAACCCTGTTTCGTTGTCAGCCATGATACCTTTATGCAGACCAGGGTGTGACATCATGGGGAAATACCGAGATGCATGACAGGTTGTGACGTAGGAAAATCCTTGACTGATTTGAAATGTTTCATCAATCTACAATATTGGCAATGTCAGAAATTAAGATGAGTAACCAGTCAAGGGGAATCTCAGTTTATCTTTCCTCCATTATCAAATTCTTCAAATAAGATTTAATTGTTTTTTGAAGCATCATTGGTATAAAATAAATGTTTATTGGACTCCTCATCTTTGAAATTAAATTTGCAATATGTGCTAGTCATGCAGTGTCTCAACCTTTTATCAGAGTGAGAATGTTTTTTAATTACATTTACAAATTATGTGATTCATGTAAAAATTTACGTGAATGGGCACACTGAATTAAAATGTTTCTGTACGATACAGATCTGCACATCTAAAGGACATGAGCTTTAAAGTAAATGTAAAAAGCAACGGAAACACAATTTAATAAGATCTGCTCCAGTTAAGGAGAGTCATCTGTTCCAATCATATATCGACACAGTTCAGCCTGCACAGATTGCGGAGGCTGACCTGGGCCGAAACTTCTCACAATTGATCAATTTTCTGCATGTCTAAGGAACACTCTACCTCATGAAGTTGGTTGTTAAAATGAATGGCCATAATGGATTCATAAGTAACTGATGACTTGCTTGATATCATGCATCACGGAGATTCATTAAGCCCCCTTTTACTGCAGCATGCCTCATTTGTATTTTTTACCGTCACATCAAAATATGATATTAGTGGTAAACGGAATGAAGCCGAGGATTTCTTTTTTATCTTTTCAATTATAAAACAATGCCACTTAAATGCATAGTAATGTAGATCTATAATGTGGGGGAGATGCCGGTATTATGCCGGAAAAATGTGATTTTCGGCACAGTTTTTTCTGTCGTCTAGATCTATATTGGTCCTTACACTTGCTAACAGCTCTCTGGGCCACAGCTGGTCCCACTTTCTTCAGGGTCAAATACAGCAGATAATTGTTGGTGTCTAAAGACAGGTTCAAGTTTTCGGCTTGACAATGTCTTTGGAGATCAATAATGCTTGACAGGCATGCCACTTCGGACTCAAAAATCGAAACACTCATCTTCGTTCACATTTGGCGATTAGAACTTGGCGCGAACAAAAAGCGACTTCCGGTAAAACATGGTTATTGTGCGGGCCTCTGCACAAACTTACAGAATGTTAACAATTGATAACTATCATTACAGGAGATACAACTGGCACAACTTTAGTCTCTGCGAAGCCAAGTAACGACCCATTTGCAAGGCTCATGTTACTGGAATGGGCTCTTTCGTCTTACTTTACGGTTTTTCACTCCGCTAGGATTCTTTGCCTGGGTTATCCGTGGAACTGAACATACATCACTAGACCTGTACTTTATGTAATTAAAAGTTGTTGAGATTTGTCTTTAAAAGGGTAGAAAGCCCTAAGGAAAAAGAGAAAGTTTTCAAAAGTTTCCTCCTCCAAGGTCGTTCAAGCACGGGTCTGTGTGGTAAAGGGTTAAGTTGTAAATCCTTTTCTCATATTGTTTACTGTCAAACTGACATGTTATATACTGACGAAATGTCTTAAAAACTTATGCCCCTATTATAAGTTATGGATAATGCCGACAGCAATCTACCCACAATGTATTTTTAGTTTAAATACTGTGTACAAACATGGAATTACGAACATATTTGCGCTATTTTCATTTTTCGATTTCTCATAAATATGACATTATTCATAGTACTTTTTTCTTGTTACTTTGCCGATTTAGTCCAAACTGAAAAAAGAGCTTTGGGAAAAAGGCTTTGGGTACTTTGATTACAGCGAAATATAAGATAGAATAAAACTGAAATAATCTATCTTTCTCTATGTATTCGATCCCATTTTCTGGTTTGTTTGTCGGGCATTACGACCAAAATACCGCGTTACTAAGGTGGGCGTGCCAAACTCGCGTATGAAGAAAGGTCAATTATTACTACCTTTATATTTTGTGTGTATGCCATGGATCGTATCAATATATACGATTCCGTTTTATATGTTACAAATGTCTAATAAGGATAAAATCAGTAGGCCTATGGCAGCTTAGCAATATACATTGGCCATGATCTGTGAAAAGGGGGTTTAATGTTTCTGCAAAACGTATCGACTCATGTCAGCCTGCGCAGTCCGCGCAGTCTGATTTGGGAAAAACCTTTTGCTATTGGTAAATTTTCTGCTGGTCAAAGGACCATTCTACCTCATGATTAAGATGCTTTTTAGACAAAATGGATTTTATGGAACAATAATTGTAACTATGATGACTTAATTGCTTGGTATAATGCATCACGGAGGTGCACTAAACCCCCTTTTACTTACTTACTGTTTACTTACTGTTCCGAGATAATTGGTCAGCTATTAGCTTCTGTTGGTCCTTCTCTGGTAAATTATCTTCTTAAATTAACTTCCAAGAAGCACTCTTGAGCGCAGGTGATGTGAATTCGAAAATTGTCACAAACATTATTTTAACTAGAATACTTACCCCCTTCCATATTGCATACTGTCACTGCGTTTGACATGTGTGAGAAGGTTTCTATTACAGTGAATCTTTTAAACTATGCACACTTGCTAACTATAAGTTTGAAAGATTTGGTCATCCTATCCATTTAGTAAGTTTTTATTTAAAAATAAATAAATAAATAAATAAATTAAAAAAAAAAAATAAATAAATAAATAAAATAAAATAAATAAATAAATAAAATAAAAGAGAGCGATCAATTTAAAAGATTGTAAGAGTTATTGAAAAAAAGGTAGCTTGGATTTGGACATGGATTGTCTCATTATAACTAATTTTCACAGTGTTTGTTCTAAGCATGAGGCTGGACATCATTCGTAAAACCGCTGTCACACTCAGCTGAGCTCACACGGCCGCATGCCACGACGTCCAAGAAAAATGTAGAAAGCAGAGATGCACGTATCAAAAGCCCTGTAACACTGGGGCGGCGATCCCATGGTGTCCACAGCAATGCAGAGGCATCGCCAGTAGACGCATTTGGATCTTCTAGGACGCCAAGCGACGGCACGCACTTTGAGCATAAATTTGAGCATTCACAAAACAAACGCCGTTGCTATGCGCCCTGATAGGAACGCATTGGGATCACTGTAAGGTCGCCTTAAGTAGCAGCTCCGTAAGGCTTTCAACGCCAAAGGAGATCCGCTGGTGCCCACAGAGGTCACAGCGCGAACGTTATGTTTGTCTGTGACGCTTGCACGGAGATTGTGCGGCGCTTTCTAAGGCGCTTCTACCACGTCCACCAGTCTTTGCATGATAAAAAAAGAACACATATTAGGCGAAGTATGCAAATAATCATTCATTTCACCATGACCGATGCACACCAGCAAGCCGGGCTCCTGATGGTTGATTAGATGACGGTGGTTGACTTGCTTCTGTTTGAGGGGTTGAGGTTTTTTGGTCCCATTCTCCCCATTTCTTGTGGGTATATTTTTATTCTTTATTGACTTTTCGAGAGCAACGCAAAGCATTTGATTTGTCTTGAAAAGGTATTTTGACTGTTCTGTTAATCTTTACGTTCTTTTCTGGTCACCCTAATCTCTTTCATTTAGATCCTTGTTAATTACAGATGGAATTACACAAAGAGCAGATGGATCAAACGTTTTCCCGTAACCTGCAATAATAGACAAGAAAATACCCGAGCTAGGCCAACCCCCTTAAGCCAACCCATCGCTTAACCCAACGCTTAACAAAATAGCCCAACGCTTAAGAGCAAACCACACCCTCAAGATAATCAGCTAACTTATGAAACACCTAACTTATGCATTAACCAACTTATGCATTAACCCCCTTACGCTTTAACCACCTTATCCAAAACAACCCCCATTAACCAAACATATGCTTTAACTAATTTCATAAACATAAACATGTTTATAAAATTCATGCGTCACTCATATAACAAAACAGCATAACCTCTTTCTCAAACGTTTTAACTTAAATTCAATTTTTAAAAAATTTCTAAAAAATTTTTGATTTTCAGGGTAACCCAACGCATCGGCTAACCAGTCAGTTGGCTAACCAGTCAGTTGGCTAACCAATCACTCAGCTAACCGTTTGTTCCCCCCATCAAACAACGCAATGGCTAACTCACGCATCAGTCAGCCGCCTAACCGTTTGTTCCCCCCATCAAATGACGCATTGGCTAACCGGCTAACCATATGCTTTCTTAAAAAAAAAAAAAAAAAAAAAAAAAAATTTAAATAAAAATTTGAATTTTTGTTGGTTAAGTAATTTTAAAATATTATAAAAAATGAGCATGATGAATATAGTAACAAAAGATTTTAGAATAAAGTTACAAAAGACTTTAAAAAGAAAAAAAGATTGCATGCCAGGTTATATTCAAGATTGTTTAGAAAAAACAATAATATTTTTAGGTGTTAAAGATTTAATCACTGAAACTTCTTCATGTATAGATATTAAGGATGCAATGGTTTATATAAAACCCGCTGTATATTATAAATTTAGTGAAGATAAAAATAGAATTTCTTATAATTTTTACATTGATGTAGGATTTGTAACACAGTTTCCAGACGACCCAGTATTTAGCAAACTTATGCATACTAATATTAATGATAATAATTTTTTAAGTAAATATGAAAGTATGTTAGAGTTTTTAGTTAATCCAATTATAAAATATTCAGTATTAAATCTGTTTTTCCATATTTATACTTTAAAATTGATTTTCTTGAGGCATTGTTTGAATCATATCCAGTTTCCGTTAAAGATGAAGAAGATGAAGACAGTGAAGAAGATGAAGAAAGTGAAGAAGATGAAGAAGATGAAGAAAGTGAAGAAGATGAAAAAGATGAAGATGAAGATTAAGAAAAAAGATTTACAAAAACTTTTTTTAGCAACAGATATAAATATTTAACCTTTTTACCGGTTTAAATATTTTTTAAATTAGGTAAATATAAAATATTATAAAAAAATGGAAATAAATGCATATACTGAAATGTTGTCAGAAAACATAATTAGAAATTCAAGTCGGGAAGTTGTGTTTCAAAAAGCAATTCCTATAGTAGAAGAAAATATTAGAAAAAAACTCGCTTGCATACCATACTTTTCTTCTAAATTTCCTCAATACACAATTTTTTTAGGTATGAAAAGAAAATTTAAATACTGCTTTGATTTAATAAATCTCAAAGCAAGGTTGTACTATGAATTTAGTAAAAAAAAATCAGAAGATGAAAATACGCCTTTTAGTATGTTTTTTTCTTTGTTTATTCTTTCTGATGGAGAAGATATTACTACACAAGCAAAAAGTAAATCTGTTACTCATTGGTTGTATGATAAAAAAAAGAATTATATTTAAAACTGGTATTTGTCGGGATGAAAGTTTTTTTTTAAGAGAATTTAGTTATAGTCACGAAAATCTTATTTTTATATCTTTTGCTGTTGGAAAAAAGGAAAGAATGCATGGTAAAACACTTGTACCTTTTGTAAAAATATCTGATGATGTATTTGATTTTTCACCAAAGAACTACAAAATTGATATTGGTGATTTTTTTTTTCCTGAATTACTATATCAATTAAAACCTTGAAAGTGATATAAATATTTAACCTTTTTACCAGGTTAAATATTTTAAATCCTATGATGTCCCCAAGCTAAAGTATCTATATTATTCTCTAATATAAACCTCTTGTCATCAGCAGAACTTAATGCTTTTTTGTATAACTCCTCAGTATAAATTTCATGTTCATGACTTCTTAACACACTCATAATTCTGTAATGGTCTTTTCCTGTAATCAAACAATCTTTATAATTCTCTAAATTTAGTTCATTTTTAACAACAGACCTTTTTACCCCCTTACATCTCCGGTCTTCACCAACACCCTCATATATCAATTTTCAATTTTTCATTTTCATCTATTTTTATATCTAATTTTTTATAAGCGTACAATTTAGCACCTAAACCAACAAACTCACTCATAACACCACCATTTAATTCATCTTTAAACATACCTAACACTTTCTTGTTTTTTGAACTATACAACTCATGCTCTTTAGGGTAACCACTCATATCATACATTTCTTCAGCATCGCAAGCAATATCCTTATACAAATCATCAGTTTCTATTTCAAGAATAAAACTATCTGTATCAGTATAACACATCCTTACTTTTTCACCATACTTCACTTTAAAATAATTATAATAGGTTTTATGCATAAGCGCTTTACTAATATCTAATATGCTCATACCTAAATAAACGGGTTTGTTATATTTTATTTCTGTTTTCTTCATATGAACAGCAACTAAATTTTCATCAAATATTGTAGTATGTTGGTAGTTTGGTTTTGCGGTAAGTTTTTTATAACGATAACTATTATCATTATTAACCAATTGTATATTTACTCTATTTCTTACGTTTTCCATGGTCTTACCAAAAACTGAATTCATCATTAACTTAAAAAAATCTTTTTCAAAATCATTTTTCGCATTTTTTCTTAACTCAATATTTAAATCAATATATTTTTTAATAGCAGAACTTTCCTCAAACTTAATTCCGCGATGTATTTCTTTAATTTTTAAACCTAACTCTAAATATGTTTTTAAACCTCATGATGTATAACATAATTTTCTTTATCGTTTAAATTAGGAATTAATTTTTCTACCTTTTCTATTTTTAAGCGTTCAGGTGCTAAAGGAAAATCATTGTGTAAATCATGTAACTCTTTAGGATATTCTAAATCAACCTCTAAAAAACAAGGTATATTTTTCCATTCTTTTAATTCATCTTTACTCATCCATTCAAAACCGCAAGTAAGCAATAATTGACTCATAGCCCAAGGGTAAAGACTGTTTGCGTCTATATATATTAAATATTTTGAGGGTTTATTTACATCATAATCTTCACCCATATATTTGTTATTAGCTTTAGAATACCTTTTACTGCACATAGATATACCACCCCTGATACCCTTTTCAATCATTAAAAGCATATCAATATCTGATAAAAGTTCAAGCTTTACTCCTGTTTTCTTTAGCATTGCGTCATATGCTAACCCAGGTGCAGTATAATACCAACAAGGGTCTAATTCATAGTGTTTATGACAAACATCCCTAAAGTTTTCAAATACATCAGCTAAAAGCAAAACGTCTATTTTGTTATAAAGCTCTAAATAATCTTTAAATGTTTTCATGTTAAAAGTTTTCCAAACATTTTTTGCATGTTCATAATCTTTATCACTAATATGTTCCTTGTTTAAACTCGAATAAAATTTTTCTTTAGGTGGTAGTTGAGTTTCTTCTAACCTTTTAAAAGAATCTAAGTAATCATATGGAAAAACCCCCTTTCTTCTAAGTAATGGTAATTGTTTTTTTGAAAAATATCTCGATAAAATATTAAACTGGTTTTCATTTAAATTACTTGAAAGTTTATCCAAACTGGAACTCATAAACTTAAAGCTATCAAGAAACCTAATTTTATGGTATATATTTTTTCCTACCCAAATAGTTTTACTAAAGCTAATATATTTTTCCTCGTTATTTGGAATACAATCAATGTAACCACTAGTTGAACCAAGAAACTTAATAAAAAGATGAGCATCATAACCACTTAAATTATGAAAGAAAACAGGTGTAAAGTTAGGAATTTTTGCTTTAAGATTACAGTTTAAATGGGCAGCTCCTCTATATTTACCAGTAAAATGGCAATGGTCTTTTACTTTATAATTTTCATGAGTAAATTCTTCATTACAAATATAACACCTAGTTTCTCTTTTATGTTTTCTTTTTTCCTCTTCAGTTATTTTAATTGGAACTGGGTTTTGATAATATTTTTGATGAATTTCTTTGATATCATTGGTTAGCGTTTCTATAAATTTTTTATCAGCATTTTCACCAGTATATCTTTTTTCTATAGGTTGGCTTACTTCATCATCAAAAAATTTTATAATGTAGTAAAAACTACAAGGAACATGCTTTTGCCGTTTTATAGTATAACTTTTCTCTTGGCTTGGTTGGCAACTTTCTATAGGCATCAGTATGCTTTCAAAATCAGCATATATAGCAACAGGAAACTTAATTTTTCTATCATGATTTATAAATTGTAATGTGCTACCTTTGTCAAGCATTTTTAAATTAACAGGTTCATGCGTGGAGCAATATTTCATATGATTTTCTAAAAGTTTTTTACTACCAAAATGATTCATACAAAGCATACAATACTCAATACCGCTATTGTCGCTTACTTGTGTTCTCAATAACCCACTAATATTTTTTATTAAAACATAATGCGTTTTTTTACCATCATCAATAGAAAGCAGGTTTATATGTTTTTTTCTTAAACTTTTGCTAGCCCTAATACGAGTAATTTGCTTATTTTTTGAATACTCAAAAACATTTACACCAATTTCTGAATTTTGTTTTTCAAACTTATCTATATCATGAAATGTAACAGGATACTCTATTCCTTTCATATTTAAGCTATTTTCCTTTGATTTTAAATCACCATCAATTCTTTCAGGATGGTTATCTTTAGGATTTAGTGCTCTTAAAATACACCATAAAAAGCATTTATTGTCTTCATTTTTCATATTGATGCATGCTTTTTTGTTTGAAATCCATTCAGGTAGCTTTATATATCCTGAAGCTCTTAAAGGTTCATAAACAACTGTATGCAACTTTAAATGTATTACACTATGAAACACCCACCCGCTACCCCTTCTTAAAAAAGCAGTATAATTTTCTAAAATTCTTCCTACCATAATGTTATATAATTCATCTACATCGGTTCCCTTTAAATTAATTTCATTTATATCAGAAGAAAAATTAGTTTCTACCGGTTTATCAATCTCTTCATATCTATACATATAACATTTAAGAACCATTTTTACTTTAGTCCCCCGCTTACTTCTTAAAATTTTTATTATTGATTGTCTTGTAAGCTCTAAAAACTCATCAGGTGAAGAAACTTGTATTCCAGGTATTTTATGTTCTTCTGCCCACATTTTAAGAGCTGAACGATTCTTTTCAACTACTATTTGCTCTGCTCTACTATATAATTTTTTAATTTTATTTTTAAGAGCATTTAGTTCTGGTGAAATACTTTTAGGAACTTCTTTAACTCTTTCTAAACTTATTAATAAATCCTCAACTGTTTGTTGTTGTGTAGGTGGTGTGGGTGGTGTTGGTGGTAGTGCAATTGTTGGTTGTAAAACTGGAGTCCTTATAATTCCAATATCTCTATCTAATATTGGCGCTCCAAGATTACTTAAAAGCTCAATTAATTGAGCTCGCCTAAGCCTTGAGTATCCTCTGATGCCTCTTGACTTAGCTAAATTTTTCAGTCCTTTTACTGTAAGTCTGCTAAACTCATTATTCATTATTCATATTTTTTATATAAAATTTAAATTTTTTAAGTCAATTTTATTATGATTTTTTTTTCTTCATAATAAAATTTATTGAACGTCAATTTTATATTTACCATTCCAAACTCTTCCATCCCAATTTTCAATCGTTTGAGGACATTTATCTATAAATTTACCCACTTTGTAAATTGATGGGAAAGTTGTGGTTTCTCCTGTTTCAACATCCTCTAAAATAACTTTTCTTGGGTTTTTTGAAATCGTCTTTAATCTTTCATAATTAGGAACTTTATTTTCATTTCTTTTTTTATTCTTCTTTTTTTTAATTTTCTCCTCAGGGTATAACTCATGCTCTTTTACCACATCGACTAATTTCTTTTTAGTCCAGTAAGAGTAAAACTTTATACCATTATCTTTCAAATTTTTTTTAAAATCGATAATCTTTATCATTTTTATATAAAACAAAAATTACTTAATACACTACACTCATTTTATTTCCATCACTCTGGAAGTTAATCAACCTATCGCTAATTAAAACCGAATATGCCTCAGTATTTGCAGGAGGATTTGCAGTAAATGTTACCTTAATATGAATATCAGTTACAGAATACTTTAACCTTTCACTTTGCTTTGATACGTCAAACAAAAACAAAGGAAAGAGAGTTTTATAATCTGATGGAGTAATATTAGGGTTTGATACTAATTCATCCATGTTAAAAAACTTTTTTCTAAACAAAGCAGCTTCGCTATATATTCTACTAAATTGATTAGCAGCAAAATTTATATCATAATCATATGCTGGGTATTTTTTTGAACCTAACATTACATAAATATTTTTAACATTTAAGTTATCAAATATAGGCGGGTTTTCTTCTTGGTCGCCACTTTTACCAGTTTGAAAACCAATAATTACAAAACGTGGCACCTCAGGAGATGATTTAGCTGATAGCCTCCAAGTAAAGCCCGTTGCCGCCTGTGGAACCGCAATGTTGTCGCTTTGTATCATTCTATACCCAACTGGGTATTTTTCTTTCTTCTCAATAAATTTTAAAAGTTCCAACTTATTACCATCTTCAGGTGTCACATGAGGCATAAACCAAGATACTTTCAGTAAATTAACTCGGCCAGCATCGGTACCACCAGCTCTAAAAATTGCGTCATTATCATCATTTCTTGTTAAGGTAAGAGTTTGTTTCATACCATATAAAACTTTGTTGTAATCTTCACAAAAACCAAATATATGTTTTAAAGGTACCCTAAAACTAAAGGTTCCAACTGGATTTGAACTAAAAATATAATCTCTTCTTATTCTAAAACCGGTACGGTCACCTCCTGCTGCTTCTTGGGTATCCTTATACCATAATTGGTTTAACCCTTGTGATTTAGAAAAGTCATCCGGGTATTTTAACAGCCCGAGCATTGTGGTAGCCTGACCAGGGTAATTAATGGATTCTATCTCTTGACCACTAAGTTGGTATCTTATATTTTTAAACAGATACATCAGACCATTGTTTGTTATGGTAACCTCATTAGCTGCACCATAAACGGTTCCATCATTTTTTACTAATTCGCCTATAATTTGTAAATAAGACTCAGAAGGATGATAAAAAATATCTTAAGTTTCGATGTTAATCCTAATATCTCCTCCAGAGTTGTTTAGATTGGTACCTGTGATAGGTTCATACTCATGATATTCATATTCATCAATACTATCATCTTTTAAAATTGGTGATTTAATGTCTAAAATGTCCATTTTTTTATATGCAATTATAATTTTTAAATTAAAATTATAATTGAGTTGGGTTTTAATACTCTATCCAGAGTTGAGGGAATGATTTGTTGTCATTATTAACAAACACACCTTTTAGTTTAATGGTTTTCATTTTTTTTATTGGTAAAGAGCTTTTCACTTTAGGATAAACCCTATTTCCATAAACAATTGTTACAATTGGCACATTATTTTCTTCTAAATAATCATTTACCTCTTTTTCAAAACAATTCATGATATCAACTTTTTCAGGAGATAATTTTATAACAGCCTTTTTATAATCATAATCTGTGTCAATGACTTCAAGAACCTCACAATCTTCATCTAGTTTAAAGTATGCATAAAAGACGCTAACTCTTTTTGTATTGTATTTTTCGTACTCTGATATTTTATATTTTAGCTTTGACATTCTTTTTTTATTTAATGACATAAATTACTTAAATTAAATTGTTTTAATCCCCGAACCACTATTTAATTTTTTAACTAAATCCTGAATAGCAATGGCACTACCATCTATCAAAGTATTAATATTTTGCGTTGCAGGTTGAGTTATTGTTGGCTTTGGGGTATATTTTTCTAAAATCTTTTTAGATTTTGGTGTTAAAGCCTTTTCAACTAACTTCTTTCCCGCATCAACCGCAGCACTCTTCCCAACTTCTAATGCCTTCTTTGCTCCTTCCTTAGCAACACTTTTACCAACATCAATAGCTGAAGATGCAATTTGTTTTGCGGCATTACTTGTAAAGAGTCTCGCTAAAAAATTAGCTATGCTATCAAAGATTCAAGCACCTCCATATGAATAGTTTCTTTTAAATCCTCTCTTTCTGGATGTAATCATTTTTTATAATATAGACATTAAATTTTTATAACTCCTTGATTTTAATACGCCTTGCCTTTTTAATTCATCACATATGCTTACCAACTCATTTCTTACTCCAGTATTACCAGCTTTTTTACTCGCCATCAAAAGGTCAAGTCTTTCTAATAGTGCGTTGGGGTCAGATGGGATAACAACAATTCCTTTTTCCAAGAAATGAATCATTCCAAATGTGTTTAAGTATGTTATTCCACTTGTATGATTTACTGCTTTTTGGAAAATAACTTTTCGGGTCATTATTTCGATGGAGGGTGTTGGATTTTATTATTATCTCCTTGTAATTATCAAAATCCTTTTCATCATATTTACTTTTGTCCGGTTTTCTAGCTACAATAAGTTCCCATAGACCAGACGTACCTTCATAGGTTTTATTTGCAATTAAAATATCTTTTCCTAAAATTTCAGCTTCCTTATTGCCGATATAAAATTTACCTTTTTTGTCATATATCCCATACGTTGTATCAGCTTCATCCTTATTGGTAAATCTTCTTAGTTGCTTTGCCGCAAGTGGTCCAATAAGTAATAATGGGTCTTCATCTTCTTCCATCTCTTCCATAAACCTAAATAATTCTTCCATATCATCTCCCTCTTCCGATTTCTCATACGCTGTTATAGAAGGAAAGGCTGGAAATGTAATAGCATTAGGTAAGTCTTCTATGCCTTTTTTAATAGGTTTAAATCCTTCTGTAATCTCCTTTGTTGAAGCTTTTTGTGTTTCTGTAATAGGTTTAAAAAACTTTGAAAGGTCTGTTTGTAATTCAATTTCACCCCTTTTCTCTGCAAGTTGGCTATCCCTAATTCTTTTCTTTGTTTCAAGATATTCTTTTACAATTTGGTCCCTTTTTACAGGGTCAGTTATCTTTAAAAACGACATTTTATATTACAAACATAATTTTTTATATTGTTTTCAACGTAGTTTTCAACGTAGTTTTCAACGTAGTTTTTAACGTAGTTTTCAACGTAGTTTTTAACGTAGTTTTAATCAGTATTTTTTATTTCACATGCGCAATAACATTTAAATTTAGTCCGTGGTACGATTTTTTTCCCACCAACCTCGGAAAGGACTCACACGCTTCTTGCCTCCCTTTCTCAATCAATGATTCTTCATTTTCAGCTGTTATCTTCTTTTTAGATTTAGTTCTTATCTCATTCTTCATAGCTTTGTATTTCTCCAATTCCTCCATAATTAATTTAAATTCATCATCAGGTATATGATTGTCAAGTAATGCTTTTGATATATGTGTGGATATTGTGTTAAGTTTGGTATCGGCAATCATTTTTATTTTCTGGTGTTTTTCACCTTTACTTCTTGTGGTTCTTACGGCATATTTACCAACAACACTCATTAAACCAGTAACAAGGGCTGATGCTTCTAGTGCTATTACCACGGGTATCGCAACTACGGTTGATAACAAACCAATTCCTCCAGCACCACTTACCATTGTCATGGTAATTAAAACTGTATCAATATTATCCACTATATTAGCGGTTCTAAAATATTTTTTTTGCAAGAGCATCTCTTTGTTGAACTTCACTTTCAAGAAAAGATTGAACTTCTGATATCTTTTTTAAACGGTATGAATGGCCATTGTCATCACCCATTAAGGTTAATTCAATAGGAGGTGCATTAGGTGTATTGCGTTCATTAGGTAAGCTTGGATAAATTTTTTCTTTCATCTCCATTTTTATTAGAGGGATATTTTTTTTAAATTGTGTAACAAACGTGACACAAAAACTCATTTTCCTCAATTCTTACTAGCTTACTTGAGTTGTTGGTTACTGTAATGGCAATATCCTCGGTATCCCCAAGAATAACTTCATTTGATAAACTTAAGAGCTTTAATTTTAAATTATAAGACAAAGAGGTTAAAACAACACCCTTACTCATTAAAAAGCCAAAACCTAATGACAATGACATTGTTCCACCTGGGTTTAGTATTAGGGTTCGTTGAGTAAAAAATTTCCAAAGAACAGGATTAACTTTTTTAGGAGGATACTTAACTTTAAATGGTTTCCAAAAAATTGTTTTTGGTTGAGCTATTTTAGGTTTTACTCCAAATTTATAAACGTTCATATTTTTAATTTTATAATATTGCTCCCAATATATTATTAATACTAAGAATATTTACTACATTTTCTGATTCGTGAAAACCTTGTGTATATTTAGCGCGAGTAAATCCTAAAACTTTAGCAATAGAATTTGGTTGATTAAAATCCACTTGATAGCCATCTTCAAGAGTAAGAACAGACTTTAAGGTATTGGTGTTTGCAGAAATATTAATAAAATACTCTTCATTAACTGCATCGTAATGACCTTTTTTTCTCATTTCTTGTTGAATAAAATCATTGATATCAACAAGGTCATAACTTCCTTCTGGTATTTTTATTTTAACCCATGAAGCACCATTGTCCGGAGAATAAACAAAAGTGTCATTTTTTTAATCAATATTTGGAAAAGAGTAGTAAGTTTCAAGATTAACCAATGCTACTTCATATTCTTTATCCTTTTCTAATTGAAGCGGTGGAATAAACCTTGTGTTAAAATTTGTTTTGTTGTTGCTTACTATAATTTGAAATGATGTTTTGTGGTCAGTGTTTTTAACATTTTTTCTAAAAGTTCTTCCATTTTTAATTACGAAAAAGGTGTTTATATGTAAAAATATATCTTTTTGCTTAAGATATATTTTTTTAAATTGTTTCGTCTCTAGTAAATTTTAATGTTCTTTCATTATAAACTTTTGTGCCCTTAACATAAGATTTATCAAGGCTGTAATAAGTTATAAAGTATATTTGCCTTAATTTATCCACATATGACACTATTTTTCTTCTTCGTCTTATATGTTTTACATTAGTTCTATCTTCCTCTTCTTTTTTAAAAATCTTTGCCAACCGATTTATATTAGAAAGTAATTCAGAAACAGGTTTTGAATAGAAAAAATACATACATTTTTTTCATCCATACCTATTAAGCTTTTAGCATAAGAAAGAAACTCTTTTCTTAGACCTAATATAATAAACATTTTTCTAAAATATCTTACTGTACAATTTTCTTCAAATTGTTTTGGTAAAAATTCTTCTGCTATAGTTTTCATTATATCTTCAATCTCATTTACACTATAACAACTTAAATTTTCTTCTTTAATCTCCTTATCAATAGCTACTTTTAGTAATTTTGCCATTTTATAATTATACTTAAAATCTTCTTAATTTATTTTCAATTTTAAATTTTTTTTATTTTTTTATTTTTTTTTTTTTTTAATTTATACCGACTTAGGTATATAAAAGTTATCAAATCCATTTCTGTACTTACCATTTTGTTTTTTGCTGGTTAAATCAATGATAACAAAACCATGAGGTCTCTCCTAGCCTGTTTTACAAAATTCACGAAACTCATTCTTAGGCATATCATCACCTACATGGTCACTATAAATATGATTAAGATTTCTAAGGTCTTGACTAAATAAACAAATAAAATTTGCATTCTCTCTAATAGTTTGCCGAGGTAATCTAAAATAATTTTGTGATAAATAAAAACAATGAACATTACTATGCCTTCCTCGGATGTAATAACATTCACATTTGTTTTGTTTTTCTAAAAGTAAATCATCAAAAATCATTAAATTTTTGTTTTCTGGATTTAAATCTCTCGGGTCAGGAACATCACTCGCTTCTGCAAAAAATTCACAATTTATATCAGATTTTTTATTAACCGTTTTACCCCACTCTTCAACTAACGCTGTAGGAGAAACATTTAAATCTTGAACTTCATCTCTAATATTAAACAACCTTAGGATAAGTTCTTTTGGTAATTTCTCTTCAAAAGCTTTTTTAAGTATGCGATACTCTGGTTGAAACAAACTTTTACCAAAAACGCATAAGTTGTCATAATCAAGCCAATCAGATCTTAGCAAAAGGTTAAGTAGAAGAGTTGTTTTACCACATCCTGATTTACCAACTATTACTCCTCTGATACTCTTTGGTAAAAGAGGATGGTTAAATCTCTTTGATACAACTTCATTCCATGATAAGTTTTCAATTTTCATTTTTTTATATTAAAATCAAAATTTTTAATATACAATGTATTGCGTTAAATGTAAAAAACAAACTGAAACAACTGATTTTGAATGTGTTGTAAGCAAAAATGGAAGAAATATGAAACGCGGTAAATGTGTTGAATGTGGAACAACTAAAACCCAATTTATTAAAAAACAAGAAGGTGGGTCGTTGTTAAACAAGGTTATCAATAACTTACCTGTTGAAATGCACTTACCTGGTCATAATTTTACTGGTCCTGGCACTAAATTAAAGAAAAGATTAAATCCTGATTTAACACCTAAAAAATGGTCAAAACCAGTAAATCGCGTTGATAAAGCAGCATATCATCACGATATCTGTTATCTCAAACATAATGATACTGCTACAAGAAATGCTGTTTGTGATAAAAATATGTTAAAGGAGTTAAAAGGAATCTACAATCCTTCTATTAAGGAAAGAATGGAACGGGGGTTAGTTAGCTCATTAATTGGAACAAAGGCTAAATTTGGAATGGGAGTTAAAAAAAAAAAATTCAACATGATAAATTTATCTGAGGAATTACACAAACCCGTAAAAAGAAAATTTAAGAAAAGGAGAGTTAGAGTAAATGGTACTGATAGGATATGGGCTGCAGATTTAGTAGATATGCAAGCATTTTCTAAATTTAATCGCGGTGTAAAATATCTCCTTGCTGTCATTGACATCTTTTCAAAATATGGATGGTTGATACCATTAAAAGATAAAACTGGAAAATCTGTTTCTGTTGCATTGAAGAGTATTTTTAAGGAAAGAAAACCTGAAAAAATGTGGGTGGATAAGGGTAAAGAGTTTTATAACAAAGAAGTTAAAGACTCAGTTGAATTGTATTCTACTAAAAATGAGGAAAAATCCAGCGTTGTTGAGAGATGGATTAGAACAATGAAAGAAAAAATGTGGAAATATTTTTCTGCTCACTCAACAAATATTTACATTGATGTATTACAAGACCTTGTTAAAGAATATAACAACACAAGCCATTCTTCTATTAAGATGACACCAGTTGATGCAAGTAAGAAGAATGAAAATAAAGTTTGGAGAACATGGTATCCTGATTATAATCGAGTAAAAGAAGATATAAAACCAAAGTTTTCTGTTGGAGATAAAGTAAGGATAAGTAAAAAGAAAAAGACTTTTGAAAAAGGTTATACCACAAGATGGACTGAAGAGGTTTTTACAGTTTCAGAAGTAAAACATACATCACCTGTAACATATAAAATTAAAGATTTAAATGGAGAAGAAATAAAAGGAACCTTTTATGAACCAGAACTACAAAAAACGATACAAGAGTTGTATAGGATAGAAAAGGTTATTAAAAAAGGAAAAAAGAAATCTCTTGTAAAGTGGAAAGGTTACCCCGATGAGTTTAATTCATGGGTTGATAATAGTGCTATTGAAAATATTTAATATATAAAAAATGCAGGATATTTTAATTGATAATATAATTTTACCAAACAAACCTTTAAGTAATTTTGAACTTGAGGATGCGGTAAAAAAATTAAAAATAAAAAATTTTAGGGGAGTATTTTTAAGAGCTACCCTACCTAAAAAAGTAAAAAACAAAGAATGTGGTATATAAAATCTTGATGACTTGAGTGGGCCTGGCACTCATTGGGTTGCTTGGTATAAAAACGGTAAAACTAAAATTTATTTTGACAGTTATGGTATTCAACCACCCCTTGAAGTTAGAGATTATTTAAAAACTCCAATACATTACAATAGCGACCAATTACAACAAGCAGGTCAAGTATTTTGTGGTCATTTATACTTGTACATCCTTAAAGAGTTGGGTTTAGGTAATAAATTCCAAAATGTTTTAAATAAACTTTTTTAGCAATATAAAAAAAATGCCTGTTGATAAATTTGGAAGAATGGATGAGGTTAAAACAAGCGGTGATGGTGTGTCACTCGCTTACATAAGTAATAATTTTTTACGTAAAGATGGAACAACTACCGTTACCGGTTCTATAAATATGAATGGTAACACATTAACACGGGTTAGTAATCCAGTAAATCCTCAAGATGTTGCAACTAAAAGTTATGTTGATGGTAACTCAGGGCTGTTAGATGAAAACGGAGGATACCATATGACAGGGTATTTAAACATGGGTTTTAATAAAATAAAAAACATACCCGAACCTGAGGAGCCGAGTGAAGCTGCTAACAAAAAATATGTGGATAGTAGCAAAGCAATAGTACAACAACAAGATGGCACTTTTTCCGCTGTTGCGCATATAAATATGCGAGGATATACTTTAACGGATTTATAGAACCTGCAGAACCACAAGACGTTGCAACTAGAAATTATGTTGATGTTAGCAATCGAGCTTTTATTTACGGAGATGGAGAGTATGTAGTAGGTAGTGACATTTCTATGGGTGGGAGAAGAATTTCCAACGTTGGAACACCTATAGAAAGCCAACAAGTTGCAAATAAGTTTTACGTAGATACTGTTGTTGAGATAGCTACTGCAGGTGAAAAGGCTTTAACAAAAAACCAAGATGGTTCCTTTTCAATGGATGGTAAAATAAATATGGGTGGTAACTCAATCACAGGCTTACCAAATCCTATAGACCGTGATGCTGCTGCCAATAAAAATTACGTAGATAATGGTGGAGCTATCGTAAAAAATCCCGATGGAAGTTTTACAGCAATAGCTAACATAGACCTTCGAGGTTTTTCTATAAAAAATGCTGAGGCACCTGTAGAAGAAGGAGATTTAGTTTAAAATCCTACGTGGATAAAAAAGTATCGCTTCCTTCTCTCATAGGTCCTAAACCAATTATAAGCGTGTGTGCTGAGGAACAAGGTCCTTTAGGAGATGGTAATTACGAGTTTTCCTTTGGTAATGGAAGCTCTGGAACAAGCCATGGGATGGGAGGTTATTGTATGTCTGCTCCTGGTAGAATTATAAGAGGAACTTTAATGGTTGCTAAAGGTAATGGTATTCTAAAAGAAGAGGCAAAAGTCAATATAGTCGTAAATGGAGTTGAACAGGCTGACTACTCCATAGTAAAAAAGAAAGGAGAAGGTTGTAGTTGTATAGTTTTCCCTCAACCTTTAGTAATAGACCAATGTGATGTTATAAACTTTATAACAAGGTCTAGCAACCCTAACGCAAAAAATGCATATTTGACGATACTGATAGAGTTAGACTTGTAAAAAAATTTATTTAAATAAAATTTTATTGTATTAAACTGGAAGAAAGAAAAGAAATACCAATAGATGATGATTTAAGTAAAGTGCTAAATATGTTAAAATCTACCCACTCTGATTTTATGAAATACAAAAGTTTTTTAAGAGATAACTTTAACAAAACCAAATATGAAATTTGTTAAATATGATGTTAAATCTATATATGATATTTTAAAAACAGAGCTTAAATATTTTTTTAGGAAATATTTTGAAAATAAGATTGATAATTTAGATTCTTATATAGATAATCTTTTAGATGAGTTTAAACAAAATATTTAACCTGGTAAAAAGGTTAAATATTTATATTTTTCTTTTAATCTCACTCTTCACCCTGCATATCGAACAGACATCCTTGTTGTACTTTTCGTCACATTTTTCACATATAGAGATATGACCACAACTGCAAAACAAAACGTTAGGCTTTGCATTTTCATCAAGGCATATAGCACATTTTTCCTCACATACCACAACACCCGTTTTAATTTTTATATTTAATCCATCTCTTTCCCTGTCGCGCACTTCTTCATCTATAGCTCTGACACAAATTGTCGGATTTAAGATTTTAGGCGTACTATAAAAATCTGAATAAATTTCGCGGTTCATATTACTAAACACAAAGGGTGTTAAAGTAGATTGTAACACAGGCGGCCACTTTTCTTCACATTCACTAAAAACATCATCCAAGACCATATCGATGGGTGAGTGCAACACTATCCTAAGTGCCTATAGTATAGGCACTTAGGATAGTGTTGCACTCACCCATCGATATGATATTTTTTAATATTTTCTACACGTTTAAAATATTTACTCGTGTTTTTAATTGTCGTTGTATATTCCCCAACACTGTCTGCATTAGATAAATATTTTTTTTTTTAAATTTCACGATTTATTAAAGGATTCACATACTCATTATTATAATTAAAAAGCCTGCATACAGTTCTAACTTTTTGCTCTTCACCCGCTACACAAACTTTTTTAAAAAGAAATATGCAAAAATATAGTACTTTAAAATCGTTAGGGTGTTCATGTTTGTTTTTACTCCATTCCCGTAGTATATAGCTGCTTCAAGATATTTCATGCGTTTGCTTAATTCTTCGAGGGTGCCTTTTTGTTTTTCAAATAGGGTTAAGCCTGGCATTTCTTCACGTTGTGACCCCATGCAATTAATTTTGTTTGAAACGCAAGTTTTAATTTTGTTTTTTCGATATTTAGATAACATTTTTTTTTATATTTACACAATTTTTCCTTATATTAAAAAAATTTATAACTTTAAAAAAGTTATAAATTTATATTGTTCGTTTAATGTTGCATTCTGTTCTACACATTGGGCAACTATTTAATGATTCTAAATTATCGCAATTATCACATATAGGTATATGACCACAACTTTTTTTAGAAATTTTTTTAAAATTGAATTTAAGTTAAAACGTTTGAGAAAGAGGTTATGCTGGTTTGTTATATGAGTGACGCATGAATTTTATAAGCATGTTTATGTTTATGAAATTAGTTAAAGCATATGTTTGGTTAATGGGGGCTGTTTTGGATAAGGTGGTTAAAGCGTAAGGGGGTTAATGCATAAGTTGGTTAATGCATAAGTTAGCTGTTTCATAAGTTAGCTGATTATCTTGAGGGTGTGGTTTGCTGTTAAGCGTTGGACTATTTTGTTAAGCGTTGGGTTAAGCGATGGGTTGGCTTAAGGGGGTTGGCCTAGCTCGGGTATTTTCTTGTCTACTTGCAATAACGTTTTAAGAACCGACTCTTGCTATATATAGTCTGTTCCAGCCTTATCGATAGTTACGTCGGGTCGCGCGAGTCCGATTGATTACGTCACTCACCATAGAATCTATGTATCAGTCATGGCTGAAAAAAAGATTCCAAAAACGGACTCCTCAAAACAAAACGGCGGATTTATACACGATTTATATCACGGTGGGTAATTCACATAATGGAGCCGCTAGCTCTGCACTTAAAATGTTGTGTTGGTCTTCCGGTACACCTGTGGCTCCGAAGTTGTAGCTCGTAACCAATCCGTCTGTCAGGAGGTGCTCGGTATTTTCATTTATTTCTCTTCTTTGAATGGTATTAACAAGAAAACTTGAATGGAATGCTATTCGACCGCTAATATATTTTACCGTTCAAATACGCAAAGGATACTTAGCAAAGCCCTCGAAATTGTCTGTGAAACGCTTTCTTTCGAGAGGAAACTTTCGGATAGCGACACAAGACGTGTTTCTCTTAAACAGATTGCTTATTGAAAATGTTTGGCTGGGCGTCACTGTTTTAATTGTGTCTAGGTGATAGATAAACAAACCACAATGTCCCCCCGACGTGTCCCTGAGTAAAATCACAGAAAGTTTGCTCAAAACACATCTGGCTTCGTTTATTTAGTGTGGCTCCGTTTATGTAGTATTGCTCTGAAGTTGTAGACATACTTTTGTTCAGTAAGCTGCTAAATTATTATATTAATACTTGGCAACTCCACGCAAAGATTTGACTTATCATAAGGTGTGTGGAAAAACTATTTGAAACAACGTTGTCTTTGGCGTGCCTGTACAGGCTATATATCATTTATATTTTTCAGCGTTACGCAGCGTTGTCCGCGCATGTCAGTATTCTTCGAAGATTTGACCTGTCTGCTATGACGCATCACAAGCCTGTGCAGGACAAATATTAATACGCAGTGTGTAAATTGCCACCTGCAAAGTGCAGGCGGAAAATGACAATAAATGATACGTCTGTGGAAAAATCAAGCCAGGTTTTCGCTACAAATTTCTCAAAAAACAAAATGATTTCAACGGAGGAAAATACCTTTTTTGAAAAAAATACCAATTGTTTACTGCAAATCTTTGTAGACAGTTTCTTTGTGCAACAGACTGACAACAAAAATGACGTCCCCACCTTGCTAGGCTTATCCATTACCTACCACTTCACTTGAATATTGAGCCATTGTCTGTGATAGGGCGGCTTTAAATGCATTTGCAAAAGAGTATCAAACCAGGTCAGCCTCCGCAGTGCCCGCAAGCTAACCTGGGCCGAAACTTTTTGCTTTTGGTAAATTTTCTGCATATCAAAGGACCAGTGTACCTCATGATTCAGTACGTCGTTATACAAAACGGATTTTATGGTTCTATAGTAATGTGATGACTTGCTTGGTATCATGCATTAAGCCCCTTTTTCACAGCGCATGGCTCATATAGTATGAAATGTTAGAATGATAAACTGTGTACCAAATGACAGAAGTTTGGACACTGACAAAGATAGCTTTAGAACAAGTTGTGGGAAATGGGAGAGAATGTTGGTAACCGGCATTTTCTCCTTTTCCAACAACGTTTTGTACCATACTCAAAACGAATTTCAGTTTTTGAGTCGCATTCATTTTGTGATCTGCAAATGCGTTGAACGTGAACAAGTCTAGAATTTTGTTGTTTGGTAAAGAGTTAACCCTTTACCATACAATGCCGCCTTTTGACGACCCTGGGGAAGAAGCCTTTTGAAAACATTGTGGGAAAAGGAGAAAATGCTGGTAACCAGCATTTTCTCCTTTTCCCACAATGTTTTCTTCCTTTCCCAAAACAAATTTCAGTTTTTGAGTCACATTTATTTTGTCGTCCGCAAATGCTTTTAATTAGGAAACATCCAAAACGTTGTCGTGTGGTAAAGAGTTAAACGAGGCATAGCTGACAGGATTTGTCTTTTGAAGTGTAGAGAACTTTCTTTGAAAAGTAGCAAATGCAGATTACAAGCTTTTTGTCCTTTACCCACACGGTTTCCTGAAGCCTTCATGTAACCATGGGATTATTTGGTTAGGATGAGGATTTCGTATGAGCCAGGCTATGTGAAAAGGGGGCTTAATGCATCTGCGAAAAGTATCGACCCACGTCAGTCGGCGCAGTCCATGTAGGCTGACCTGGGCCGAAACTTTTCGCTGCTGGTCAATTTTCTGTATGCTCAAGGACAGTCTACCTCATGATTCAGTCGGGTGTTAAAAAAAGTGGCTATCATGGACCCATAATTATGTGATGACTTGATTGGTACATCACGGAGATGCATTAAGCCTCCTTTTGCCAGAGCATGGCTCATATCTATTTAAATTACTGACTTATCATGAATTACTCAGGCACAACAGTTGAGCCAGATGTACCCACCTTAAGGTATTGTAAGCTATTTTGTACCCACCATGAACCCAGGAGCCGCCCTTGGAAGCTTCAACCCAAATCATATTCCTCAGGTGAGGACTGGGCCTTGTTTGCAGACAGTGACACCGGCGAAACCAGCAGGAGGTAGGAAATATTGCGCAACTTTCATGGAGGGAAATAGAATAGATTTTTTTTTTATCTTGGCAAAACAAATGTTTATGAGGGTCTAGTTGACAACAGCTGGTCCGTTCGTCAGGACATGCAGATGGGTGTATTAATTTTGTATCACTCCTTCCAGAAATTTCCTTGTCATTTTATTGTATATGAGCAATGCTCTGGCAAAAAGGGGGCTTAACCCTTTCCCAAACAAGCCCTGTTTTTCACGTGTCTGCAGTACAAGTCTTTTGAAAACACTGTGGATAAAGGATAAATTGCTCGTAACGAGCAATTTCTCCTTTTCCCACAGTGTTTTCTACCCTTTTTGAGACCTTTCTGCCATTTTCATCAAATTTAAAATTGTCGTCTGCAAACTCTTTCAATTTGGACCAGTCCAAAATTTGTCGTTTGGGAATGGGTTAATGTATCTCCGTGATGCTCTATCATCAAATAGCCATGGATCCCTAAGATTCATTTTGTCTAACAACCTTTTGAATAATGAGGTAGACTATCCTTTGACATGAAGACAATTGACCGATTGCAAAAGAATTTCGGCTCGAGTCAGCGTGCGCTGTCCTCGCAGGCTGTCCCGGATCGATACTTTTTTGCAGATGCATTAAGCCCCCTTTTCATGGAGCGTGGCTCATTTACATTTTCGGATGTCTGGTTTTTTTTTTTGAAGAATTGCCTTCCTTTGAATTGACACATGTTTTCCTTTAAACGTAAATGGGTAGTAAAGCTTCAAAGAAAGTGCTCAAGATTAGGTGGTTAGCATGTATAACTAGTCAAGTCGGGTCAAAGCAAGAAAAACATCGTGTGAGACTGAAAAATTGTGTATGAACACATTTACTGAATGTTTTATCAAGCAGGACGACACTTTGTAATACGAGGGGAGGGAGGATGCACAGATTATGTTGGTTTGATGGGACATTCTTTAACATTTAATTTGCATGTTTGTAATGCCTTTTTTTTTTGTTTGTTTTCTCTCTCTTTCAATTCTGGATTTAAGAAAAAAGTTAGAAAGTTTCAATAACAATGAAATGATGTTTCTTTATAAAGCTCAGCCATAGAAACTCTTCCACGTTTGATAACCAGTTACTGCTTTCCTCTTATATGCAGAGCCCTGGTAGCGCAGTTAGTAGGGTAAAGTAGCCGAGACCAGGGGGTCGCTGGTTCGAATCTTCGGCTCGACCAATTTCTCTTCCAAGATTGATGTTATGCATTAAGAGAGAGCAGCTAGTGCCTTGGGAAGAAACACCCTCCGGTTAATCTAGGTGTGAATTATTACCATTCGATGAATGTAGTTTACGGAATACATCGGAACTGGATCAACGAGGATCGGAAAAAATACTGATAAAAACATTTCGGGGAAAGCGTTGATAGGTGCACTGGCTGTGTCGATATAACTGAAATAATGTTGAAAACGGCATTAAACACCATATAAACAAACAAATCATTTGTATTCAGAAGTCAGGGTTAACCCTCTACCATACAATACCGAGTTTTAAGGACCTGGAAGAAAAAGGACTCTGAAAACACTGTCTGAAAAAGAGAAAATGCTGGTACCCAGTATTTTTTCCTTTTCCTACAATGTTTTCAACCCTTTCAAAAAGAAATCTCATCATTTTATCCGTATTTAACTTCCCCGCTGCAAACGCTTCCAATGTGAACGAGTCTACACTTTTGTTGTGTGGTAAAGGGTTAAGCATTACAACTCTGTTATTATCATGATGAACACCTCCGTGGCTTAGTGGTTGAGGCACTTTGTTGAGTTAGAAATCCAGGTTCATTGTAGTGTGGTAGTGCCAGTAACACAGGAGTATACTTGGTCAAGGCACAGTAGAACCACAGTCTAGCACTGGGCCCGTATTCACCAACCATTCTTAGCTTCATTCTTAGACCTATTCTAGATTATGAAAGTAACGCAACTTCCGATTGGCTAAACCACTTGGTTTAGCCAATCAGAAGTTGCTTTACTTTCAAATTAAAAAAAGAAAAAAATCATGAGAATAAGACTCGGAATGTTCATAAGAATGGTTGAATAGGACACCTCATGAAACCTAGGATTGACTTCAGCAAGTGAAACTGAAATGACTGCCGTAATGTGTCTGAAATACAGTTGAAAGTGGAGTAAAACCCACTTAAAGCTCCATTGTGCTCTGGATAAGGGCTTGGCCTTAATAAATAAAGCGATAAATCCAGTCTACCATTTCAAAGACAGAAGTCATCTTTTGAGCTGCATTTTGTAGTCTGTTAGTGACATTGACCTTTGACCCATGCGACCCAAAAAATAATAGGGCACCTCCTTGGGTCTTGGGCAAAACTTGTATAAAGTGTTAGGGACCTAGGTCAAACAACTATTGAGTTAGAGCACGGTAATGGTTTTCAAACAAAGCTCACCCGTGACCTTGACCTTTGACCCATGTTCGAGATATTTTTAAGACAAAACTTCTCACTAATTTTCATCAGTATTGGACTGAAAATGTGGCCTCTAGAATGCACACAAGGACGACGCACTACGAACACAGCACGATGATAAATGCTCAGGTGAGCTAAAAGTCTTTTCAACACGCCTGTGGTTTTACAACCCCGTGGAAGGTTTCTGATAACAATTTTGTAACGGCAACCAGCTATTTCTTCTTTTTCCAGCATAGGTTTAAGTCTTTCACAACAAGGTCCACAATTTTAGCTGTATTTGATTTGTAATTTCGTCTGCAAATGTGATAAGATTTTGTCGTCTGTCGAAGGGTTACCAAATACTACAATCATATCCATTTTACAAATTAGCTGTATTTGTCTTGTGTTTCCTTTTAAATATAGCTACAAAGTAGTAAAGAGCAGAACTGCTAGGGTTGGACTACAGTGGTAGTCATTTCAGATATCAGCTCTGATAGACTCTTTACTCTTTCAGTGCCGAAAAAATACACCATTTCAACCGAAACTCAGATTATTTTTCTTGTAGGTTTGATGAAATAAGTGGACAGCATAGTTACAAAATCAGGCTGCACGTTCTGTGTGGTCTAATCTTAATCTATTCCGTCCGCAAAATAGCATGTGTTCGCCTATTGCGCTGTCAGGGTTAATAAGGAAATGTTGAAGTGAATTCCGACAGGTTTCATACCTTTCTGCCTAACATCAATTTTGCTAGAGGTGCACTGGCCATCGTGGCATAAATGCTAGGTCATATGTGATAAGTATCACACAAATGAGCCATTCTCTGAAAAAAGGGGGCTTAATGGATCTCCGTGATGCATGATACCAAACAAGTCATCACATGATCATGGATCCATAATAGCCACTTTTTTAACAGCCGGCCTGATCATGAGGTAAAGTGGTCCTTGGACATACAGAAAATTGATCAGTGGCGAAAAGTTTCGGCTCAGGTCAGCCTGCGTGGACTGCGCAGGCTGACCTTGGTCGATACCTTTCGCAGATGCATTATGCCCCCTTTTCACACAGCATGGCTCAATTATAAAATTTTCTATTTACTTCTTCAACAACATTAAACATTATTCTTTTTCAACAACAAATACGTAATATAACCAATGTTCGCTCCAGCCACGTTACATCGTTGGTACTCCCAACTCTCCATAGTTACAAAATGTGTCATGTATAATGACGCCTGATCAGTATACAGCAGATTTTATTCATTGTTTAGTCCAATGCTATGGCAGGTTAATGTAGATAGAAAATAATCACAAGTTTACTAGTATCACAGAGCTGCAATAAAAAAATCCTATTTACAGTGCATAAATAAATATGAGAGCTGACTGGTAAGTTGTGAGCCTTGTATTGAATAGTAAAGCAGGGATGCCAGTTGTTAGCCCTGATTTTCCCTGACTATCTAGGCTGTGTACCCGAGGATGGATGTCTTTCGGTCAGTTTACGTCGAAGAGGTAGCAGTCTAAAGTAAATGAGGCAAGTGATTTTTGTTTCACCAAGACAACGCCTCGTTCACAAATCTTTCATAGCTATGACTGCCATTAATGACTGTAGTTTTGAAGCGATTGAGCATCCACCTTATTCGTCTGATCTCGCTCCATCAGACTTTCACCTTTTTCCAACACTGAAGAAAGGCCATTTTCGGTACACACTTTCGATCAGATGATGACGTCATAGATGCAGTGGAGGACTTTCTGAACGGTCAAGTGAACGACTTCTTTCAAAGTAGCATTTAGGCCCTTAAACATCGCTGGCAAAACTGTATAGAGATACTGAAAGGGATTATGTTAAAAAGTAATACATTGGCTAAAAGTCAAATCCTGACAGACTAGTATTCACTATGTTGTAAGCTGTGCGGGACGAAATGTGTAGTCACTTCCAAGATGGCGGACTGTTTACATGGAGAAAGGTGGGTGTCACATTTTATCATCAATAACTTTCTTTCTTGAAACCTTCGAGTCATGATACTTACAATATATTGTGGGGGAATGATATGGTAAGCCTCGGTGCTATACAGCAAAGAGCCAGTGCCATTATTCGATACGTCATATCGGCGTAAACATTGCCATTCGGTAAAATTTAAATTTTAAGCGTGGAACTTGCATCGTTTTTAGTTATAGAATGGAAAATAAGCTAATGCAGTGAATGAAGGTTGTTATTTCTGTAGGTATTCATCACGTAAATTCCAATGATTACGGTAATTTTTGTGAAATATGTCTAGAAAGACCCGAAAACATGTGTTTTGTATATCGCTAATGCAGCGGTGTAGTCCACATCAACAGTTTCACAGACAGCGGTGTAGACACGTTGTTTTCTGAACGGTTTAGACACATACATAAGCTTTATATTCTGTACGGTTTAGACATAAAATTTGACAGTATCTGTGGTCTAGACATGAAATGGAAAGACTTCGTCTTTTGATATTTGTGACACCCACCTTTCTCCATGTAAACAGTCCGCCATCTTGGAAGTGACTACACATTTCGTCCCGCACAGCTTACAACACAGTGGTATTAGGTTCATAACTTATCAATCAGCCCTCGAATCTCAGAATATATCAAAATAACAAAATAATCACAGCATTAGCAAAACTGAATCATAACAACAATTATAATAGCAAATGTACTGAGTCTAAGTTAAAACTTGGCAATAACAATTAAAAATGATTTTAGCGTTGATGGCCATTATGCTAAACTGATTCAGAAGTTGAGACAAAGTTTGGTAGAGGGTCTCAACAGCACGCTCATGAGTTAGTCCTTTCCTGATAATCACAAATTTAACTACTCACAGGAAGAAGACTTTTAAAAACATTGTAGGGCAGTAAGAAATCAATTTTGCGACCAGCAGGCACTAGCCTCTGTGACATAAGTGATACGCATTGAAAATGCACCAGATACACATATTCTTAAAACATTACTGTCAACAACAGTTACGTTCAGGGCATACGTTCATGGCATGTTACACTGTGCTTTAAACATTGCATGAATACGAAGTCTGTCGTGTAAACGTATGCCTCCTCAATAAACAGCAGGTTTCATTTAGGATTTGGTCATATACCAAATACGTTAATATGGAGAACAATGAGAACAATTTTACTTATATCACAGGGCTACGCTGAAAACCATACTTGCAATGCACAATAAGCACGGGCAATGATCTGTGAAAAGGGAGTTTAATGCATCTGCAAAAAAGTATTGACCCAGGTCAGCCTGCACAGTCCGCTTTGTGCTGATGGTCATATTTCCGCATGTCAAAGGATCATTCAACATCATAGCTTAGTTGGTTGTTAGACAACATGGATTTTATGGATCTATAATTATGTGATGACTTGCTTGGTATAATACATCACGTGGATGCATTAAACAAACCACCGTTTGCCAGAGTATGCCTCATGTCTAAGTTCCTGTTTAAAGCAAAATAACAAAACAATTACAGCAATAACAAAACTGTGTTCAAACAACATTTATGGCAATGGACGTATAATTCTGCAGGATAAATTCTGACAAATTTTAGGTTAAATTTATTCCTTTTACATGGATTCTGAAACAAGTTCTTTCAACTTCTATCAATCACTCTGGAAGACTGCTTCCAAGCAACCTGAAGCAGTAATGACAAATTTTAGCAGAGGGTCATCTACAGTGCACTTCTTGTAAGTTGGTATTTTCCAAGCAATCAGGAATATTAACGACCATAAGAAAAAAGAATTTAAAACATTGTGCTAAAGTAGGAAATCAAATTCGCGACAGGGGCACTGACCTCTGTGACATAAGTACTATGCATTGAAAATGGAGTTAAGCATCAAATAACTACAATTGTTATCTTTTACATATCATTGTCAACAACACATAATGTATGTTCAAACATTCTAAGCAAACATTCCATGGTTACAAAATCCGTCATGTAAAAGTATTCATCAGTAAATAGTAGCTTTCAATCTTGATAAAGTCGTGTGCCAAATACATTGATGTGGAGGAAAAACCAAGTTTACTTATATCACAGATCTACATCAATAATCAAATATGAAATGCACAATAAATATCTCAGTGTCTGTTAAGAATAAAAGTAATATACCAATCACAGTGGATGGCGAAACTGATTTAAAAAAAAAAACCTCCTTAGCAATGGACAGTTCATCGGCAGGATTAAAATGATCTTCTTGACAATCATTTCTTTAACCTCCTTAGTAATGGACAGTTCATCGGCAGGATTAAAATGATCTTCTTGACAATCATTTCTTTCTAAGTTCAAAATTGTCAACTTTAATTCAGCAAGATATCTTTCAGACAATCTTGGAACCACAACCAAGGCGGACTGCGTGAGAATCTGAAAAATTGTATTGTCTAAATCACTTTTCGAGTTTATTGTATTAAATCTTCTAGATTTCTTCCAAAACCAAGGCAGACTGCATGAGGAACCCAAGAAATCGAAGGGTGTGATCTAAACAACAACTTTCGAGTTTCTTGCTTTCATCTGGACTCATGAAAAATTCTAGGTTTTGGCTACAGGATACTACCCTATGACTCACTTCATTTTCTGTGGAAAACTCCAGTCTTGCTGTGCCTGCCTTTCGTTGATTTTCCCACAGACAGGACAGCCCTAAGTCTAGCAGAGGTTTGATCTGATCTCCATGGTTATCTGATGTTAGTTGGACTCCACTACAGAATTTCCACTGAGTATCAATATCACCTGTGTTAAACAGTGTATATTTGTCTAGGACACGACATGTATGTGTCCTAGGATCTTCTGTTAGTCTGTGCTCATCTGTTAAGTATTCACATACTTCTTTAAAGGGAACCAGTCCTTTTATCATCGAGAAAGGAACCCTTCTGTTGACCTTGTTTCGTACAATAACTGTCATGGTTTGAAGCTCGCATGCAAAGTTAGCTCCCATAAGAATTTTCCCACGTGCATTTCGTTTCACAAAGACAGCAATTTCTCTCATAAACAAGTCACGACTGACCTTTTCATCTGGAGCTAGAACTGACACTAATGAATACGTCTCTTCCTGAAATTTCACGTTTACAACCAAACATCTTCCGTTCCAATCATAATTGGCTTGATACTCTGCTGTTGAAAGAATGTCCCCGGAAAAATTTGTGGGCAGTAGAATGCTGACTCCTTGCCCACGGACAGAATTAAAACTGTTTACAGATACGCCAAATAAAGTCCACAGCACAGGGTCATCTTGCAGAGCTGTGTTCTGTAGGAATACAGCAGTATTACCACCCATCATCCAGGCACACCAAATAAATGTAGAAAGTCTTTTGTACAAGGATTCATCTGTTCCCTCACAATTTACCAAGACTGCAGACAATTTCAAGGAGTTTTTCCGTTCCCTGAACGGTGGATGCGTCTGAATGTCCAATCTATCAAAGGCTCTCACGATGGGTTTGAGAAGAAGTGCAATCTGCAAAATCTGAATGATCAGCAGTCCTAACCCTTCACTACAGCCGTCTGATAAGATATTGTTCATCAGTATAACAAAATTATTCAGCTCTTGGATTTTCTGATACAAAAACTCTTTCACTCTCTTCATTTCCATTTCTAAATTCTCTATCTGATTCTCGATCTTTTTTGATACCTCATGAAAACGGCCTCTGTGAAGTGCGAGAGAATCTTTGACTAGCTTATAAACTTCCACAGGTAGCAAGGCCAATGTGATCACAACACTTCCATAGCGCACGACCTTACCCAGTTGCAAGATATTTTTACCTGCGGTGGCTATTTCGCTAGCTGTTGCTACTGTTGCATCACTCAGTTTTGGAAGACTTTCAAAAACAGGAGGGACTGAAGATTCTCCAAGGCTCAAGAATTTTTGTACTTTCAGAAAATTTACCATTTTGGCTATTCTGACACCCGATATAAGTTTTTTAGCAAATTTCGACAAATATGACAAGAGTTCTGTACTTCTCGGTTCTTTTTCACAGAGAGACTTTGCAAGATCTTCCAAATGGAAACTAAACTTACTGCTTTCTTTGCTATCACCAGGAGGAACAATTCCACCATCTTCACATGTTTCTTCCTTCAATCTATCTCTGACATGATTTTCAAGAAGTTCCTCGATGTCAGATTCAACCTTTTCAACTTTCTTTATAAGGGACTGGATAGTTTCTGAACATTTTCTGTCTTCATCCAAAATTGCCAGTACTTCATCAATTTTTCTCTTTGTTAGCGCATCTCTCACAGAATTTCCAGCTACAACTACACCAGTGCCAGAAATTCCTGCTCCTAAAGCTATGGCTCCAGGTACAAGTGTTGCTCCACCTGATACAAAGGCTAAAACTAGACCCCCTAGCCCCACCAAAGATCCCCCTACTGCAGCTAGCCTCCCACCTACCCTTGATATACTGGCACCACTCTGATACATATTGAGCTTTGTAATAAGGAGTCTCAACTGCTGGATGCTGTTTTCTCTTGATGTCAACCATTTTTGTAACTCTGGAATGTCAGGTTCCATCATCAATTGGACAAGAGGTCGATCAATGATTCAGCTAAAACAGAATTAATATCAGACAATAAAGACCTTATAAATATCATTAGAACTGTTGCACACCAACGTAAACCCCCACCCCCAAACATTTGATTTGCCACTGGACCAAAATCAAAGGGCCAAAGTTCCTGTTATTGATGACCAGTCAATACTAGAACTGTTGCAAGAGGACAAATACCGGTACCCCCTGGTGCTTTTTTCAAACAACCGGATAGAAGCATGTACTACACAATCCCGAATTCAACGACCGTAACAGAAAAGACATTTGAATACACTACGTTCTCCCTTCATACAACTCCCTTTTCCAAATTTTTTTTTCTATCCTTTTAGAGACAAATCACTTTCCAATGAAATATACTCCGAATCTATTAAAGACAGGGTTGCAGATCTAGTGCACTGCAATGCTATCAATGTGATTTATCTGTATCTGAATGTGAAAAAAAAAAATAGCCTTAATTTTTTTTTTACTTTTTTGCGCTAGACAAAGCCCAAAATTTAATAGAACTAAGGGCAATAACCTATTTAGAACTATAAACACAGAGATAGGGAACTTGTGCACTCCATGTGTCCTAGATAAGATCTCTCTTTGCAAGATCTTTGTATGAAGTTTGCAGTCAATATGTTCCATATTTTGCAATTTATGTTTTGGATAAAAACTTAGTGTAATTTGACAAAGTGGAACAACTCAAAAAATAAAGAAGACTGACTTAAGATTCTTTAACACTGCACCACCCATTCCCTCTTTTTGTGATCTATCTGTAAATGACTTTTGAAGGTAACAGCTGTTTATACTTTGTGAAATTATGCTACACGAAAAAGAAATACGGTGTAAATTTACATATGTCCGTAACTCCAATAAAGCTGGAGACAAAGTCACAGGTCGTGTGCACTGCTCTTCAACTCATTGTGATCTATTTCTATTTCAGTTTTAAAGTCAATAGCTTCTACATTTTTGTACTCATACTCCAAACACGGAAGAAAGTGTGAAATTAACCAAAATGCACAAACTCCAAAAATGCCAAAGGCAGAAATCAATATCAACTATATTTTTAAGGATACGTCTATACTCGTTTTCAGCCAGTTCTTAAGCTATTTCTTCTCTATTTTAGGAAACATTCTTGTATCTTCGGGGCAAATGTTGCCCCTGGCGGTTGCAAGGTTGCGCAGATTACGACGGATAGAAAATGTATTTCGTTTTCTGTGGGCCTTCAAAGAAATCACTGCTGTCGTTTCCGGTTTTAAATGAGGACAACTCCCTTGCGTTTCTGTATCCCTTACACCGTATATATTGGTAATTTATCTATAGTTCCACGGCTGACTGAATTCTGAACCATTATACACACTATCAAGTTTTACCATTTTTTTCTTTCTGGCTGTAAGGATGTATCTTTAAACTTATGTTTAGGAGAAGTGTTACGGACATACAGACTAAGAGGGAACCGGACAGACAAAGCTGACTTCATTACTTCATCAAATTTTGTTTGTATAATGAAAATTGCAGGTGAACAAGATCTAATAGACAGAGACAAAGAAAAGTCCAGCAGTTTCTCCTTGAAGTTTATCCAATTACATTTATACAAATCTGAAATTTCATGCTCAGCTGAGTTGAGCACGAAAAAAGTTTTATAAGCATCGAACAAGACCTGATATGATGTCATCATACATGTACTTAATAATGTTTTTTATCTAAATGGGCCATGGTCTTTGAAAAAGGGGCTTAATGCATCTACGAAAACTATCGATCCAGGTCAGCCTGCGCAGTCCGCGCAGGCTGACCTGGGCCGAAACTTTTCGCTATTGATCAATTTTCTGTATGTCCAAGAACCCGTCTACCTCATGATTAAGTCGGTTGTTAAAAAAAAGTAACCATTATGGATCTATAGTTATGTGATGGCTTGATTAGTATGATACATCACGGAGATGCATTAAACCTCCTTTTGTCAGAGCATGGCACTCCCCCTCCAGACACACACACACACACACACACACACACACACACACCGCTATTACTTTATCAAAATCCAGTATTGAAATATTAAGTTTGGCTTGCTTAAAATATCCTGAATAACCCCTTTAAAACTAAGAGCGTGAATTAAAATGGAATTTAGGAAAAAATGTTGCAATTTCAAGGTTCTTTGGCTAGAGTATACTACAAAGTAGCGGACAGAGTAGGTCCGAGATCAGACTGCACATTCTTTGAGGTCAGATCTTGATCTACAATGTCCGCAAAAAAAAATAAATAAATAAATACAAGTTGTGCTTAGCCTTCTGTGGGTTAAGATATCTATTAAAAAACATTTACAGCCTATGCAGTAACTTACACAGCAATTTCTAAGGGGATTAAATCCAAATATATGGCGTGCAACACACGAAAAGGGGCCTTCAGACATATGCGTAAAGGTGTGTCGTCCCAGATCAGCCTGGCAGACTGTGACTAATCCGAGACGACACTTCCCGTTTTTGTGCGATTTTCTGTTTTACGAAAGTCTATTGTATGAAAAAATCTTATGTGGCCGTAAAGTGCCGTCTCGGATTAGCCTGCGCGGACGACAATTTACGCATGTTGCGGACCATATCAAACTGTAATCATGAATTCACGATAAAACTACGAATTCAGTGCATCAATACTTTATGTTTGAAATCTATTTTCAAGGTTAACCGTTTATCAAACAATCACAGTTTTAACGACCTTAAAGAAAAAAAGATTTGAAAACATTGTGGGGAAAGAAGTAGGTGCTAAGGAGAAAATGCTAGTAACCAGCATTTTTTTCCTTTCCCTACAATGTTTTCAACCCATTCAAAGACCCATTCACCATGTTAGCAAAGTTTAACTTATGTGCAAATACTTTGGATCTCGACCAGTCTAAAGTTTTGTCTTTGTTAAAGAGTAAGAGTATACATAAGTACTTATCGAAGTGTGAAATTAAGATCAAAGCACGTTGAGTGTGTGCCAAGTTACCTCTTTTTCTGCCACAAAGATTCATTTTGTTTTTGCATCCAAAAATACAATTTATATGAATGAAGAGGGTATTACATCAAAGCTCAAGATTAAGAAGGGGACTGTGGAGATATAGAGAATACGTACGTAGTGTTGTCGTAGATCAAAAATATCGAACGAGGTTGGGAGAATTGATAATTGTCGAGCCTTGGCGAGACAATTATCAATTCTCACAACCGAGTTAGATATTTTTGATCTACGACAACACTATGTACGTATTCTATTTATCTTTTAACCTCTGATTTGTACTCATTGTGTAAAGATGTGAAAAATGTTGCTGACAAATACATTTTAAAAGTTTTTTTTTTTTTATCGGAACTCCCATTTTAAAATTGCATTACCCACAGACACAGTACTTTATCGTAGTAATTACACGTCCGAAAATTGCGACTGAGATCGCTTGGGATTATTCTATTTGAGAAGACGCGGTAAACGAGCATTCAAATGACGTCACGGGCAGGAATTACGTAGGCAGATCATCGGAAAGTAGCACGCGTGCTATGACATCGTTCTTTTTTCGCGGGCTTTCTGTAGTAATCGTTACTATTTTTGGAATTCATTTCATTCATAAATGGTGATAGGGGGCGGAGTCACTGGAAATTACTGTTCTATAAATATCCGTGGTATATCAAAAATCTATAAATATCCGTGGTATATCAAAAAAAAAAAAAAAATCGCATGGGTGTTATTGCATGGATATCCGGCTAGTTGAAAGATAAAAAAGATCATGGCACGTTCTGTGCGACCTGATACTATTCTTCATTGTCTGCAAAAGCTAAACATGTCACCATTGTAAGTGAAAAAGCTATTTCAGGGTTTTGCGTATATTTTACCATCTCTTAGAATGGGTTTCTTTATATTTGTAAAGGTTAATCCTGTGGTACAAAACACAAGAGGGTCATGATGGCCCTGTATCGCTCCACTGCCTATTCGGTAAATGTATTGTGCGCTAATTGGCTTCAACAGAGACATGAAATTTTAAGGATTTTGTATGGCAACATAATTTTCAAAGAGGAAATAGCCTAGCCCCAGAAGAGAGTCATATCTTTTTCGAGTGCAAAGATGATGCCAGTGAACAAAAGCAGGTACTAATCAGGTATCATTCATACCAAATATCAAGTAATTTAAAGAACGAGTGCTTTGGCAAGCAGATTTCAACAACTGTAATAGCAGAAATATATTATTAGATGATATGAATGTTAAAGTTCTGAAACAAAAAAGTACGATAGAAACCTTACATGATATTAAATACTCCACTCATTTGAGCATAATAGCTGTGCATTATACATTATTTAATCAAAGCGGTGAAAGCGCTGCTGAGCTGGGATGCGTTTAATCCTGCTCAAGGTGAAATCAAACTGTTGTACCAAATAATAAGCACGTAGTGCTACTAGAAAGAGAGTTGAGTACAAGCAAGCAGACATTTAAATAGCTGAGTGGTATCTCTCCCTTATATCTCAGACCAAATTGACAAATTTCTCTTTTTTTTGTGTGGGGAGGCTAGTTCAATAGAATGTTAAAATAAAACGACGTGAGAAGTATCGTTAAGCAATATCTGGACAAATAAAGCAATCCTTTTCAAAGAAATTAGCACAAGAGTTCGCATGATGCTTCTAAGCTTTCCATTGCATATTGTTGATGCTTCTTCACGCTATTTGGTGGAACTGATACATTAACGCGTATACCTACTCATGTCTTAAGGTAGTCTGTTCTAACACTCTTTTTTAAATTGTGTTATGATAATGGTGTATTTGTTTACATATTTATCGTCAAAGTCGTGTAAGTTCCCCTTTTGTCAACGTTCCGGTCATGCCTTGATGCCAAAGTGAATGGAATATTTTCTTAATAGTACTATTTTCCAAGGTAATGATTTTGCAATGTTATGTACCTAGAATCAGATTTTTAGGTTCAATTGCCCATATGGTAAATCTGAGTTGGGATGCTTCGCACCCCACCTCAAAAATAAATTGCTCTCACTTAAAACTGAACATTTCTATCCAGAAAACTTGACACATAACGCATGTAAAAGTGCAGTCTGATATTTGGGAGAGGTGAATGGTAACAAAGTAGACATATCTGTTATGAGTGAAAGGAGTTATTCCCTTTATCAGTATAATAAGCTTCAGTCATATTGACTTCACATACTACAGGAACACTTTAAAGTTTTCAGTATATAAAAGCTTTGTAAAACTTGTTAACTCCCCCCCCCCCCCCCCCCCGGCTGACTCAAGGACCAGTTTTAACACTCTTTATACAGGTCCACTAGATGAAGCTAGATGGAATATTTGGTAGATCCAGACTTTACGGTTAGGAACTAGAAAATTTCTAAGTTTTCAATTTATAAGCCCATGTGAACTTGTGACCCCTTGGGGAGCTCAGGGCTATAATTGGGACAATCTCCGTAAAGGTTTATTAAATTAAGTTGCAGGCCAAATTTGGAAGCCCCAGGCCTTATGGTTAGGGTCAAGAAGACTTTTCAAGTTCTCACCACATAAGCCAAAGTAAAAGTGGTGACCCCTGGGTCAGCGAAAGCATTAAATTTGAAGAATCTTAGTAGAGTTCCATCAGATAAAGCTACATACCGAATTTGGTAACCCTATACTTTTTGGTAAGGAACAGGAAAACTTGTGCAGGTTGCACTATATACTACTTGTAAATCTTGTGAACTCCCCCCCCCCCCCGAAAGCAGGGCCAATTTCGACCCCAGGGACACAATTTGAAGAATTTGGTAAAAGCACATTAGATGAAGCTACATACCAAGTTTGGTAGCTCTGTGGTGTATGTTTTCAGACAAAAAGATTTTTTAAATATTTTCATTATTTTCTAGTTTTGTTTCCATGACAACCAGAGTTTGACTGTAATCAAAGTCGTTGAAGCCTTTGTGAAGAGGTTTTTGGCAGGATCACTTCTGTGGGGTTTCGTAAAAATTGGATGCGGAGTTTCAGAGAAAATGTTTAAAAAACAAAAAAAAAAAAAAAAAAAAAAAGATAATGCACGCATGGACAGACGGACGTACGGACGCACCCATGACGGATACAAGGCCATGACATAAGCTCGCCGGCTTTCGGCCAGTGGAGCTAAAAACTGGTCAGATCGATTACATTACACTAACAAGAGGGCCATGATGGCCCTGTATCGCTCCTCTGACTCCGGGACTGTAATTGGTATAAGGCCATATAGTTTAGGACAAGAAGACTTTAAAAGTTTTGACTATCTAAGCTTATGTAAAACTTGTGACCTGCAGGTTATCGCGAATTTTGACCACAGAATTTTGTAGAGGTCCGTTAGTTGAAGCTACATGCAGATTTTAGTAGCCATAGGCCATATGGTTTAAGACAAGAAGATATAAAAAATTTTCACTATATAAACCTATATAAAACTTGTGACCTCTGGGGCGGGGCAAATTCTGATCTCCGGGCTATAATTTGAAGCGTTTTTGTAGAGAACTATTAGACAAAACTGCATGCCAGGTTTGGTAACTTTAGGTCAAATGGTTTAGGACAAGAAGATATTTGAAGCTTTCACTATATAAACCTAACTTGTGATCCCTCTGGCTGTGCCAATTTTTAGAAGTCCATTTGATGAAGCTACATGCAAAATTTAATAGCCCTGGGCCACATGGTTTTAGGACAAGAAGATATTTTAAAGTTTTCACTATAGAAACTTTGTAAAAATTGTGACCCCCCGGGGCAGGGCCAATTTTGACCACGGGGCTATAATTTGAATTGTTTTTGTAAAGGTCTATTAGGTGAAGCTACATGCCAAATTTGGTATCCCTAGGCCTTATGATTTCAGACAAGAAGAATTTTAAAAATTTTCAATACTTTTCAGTCTTTCACCCACAGGGCGACGCCAATTTTGATCCTAAACCTATAATATGAAGGATTTTTGTTGAAGTCCATCAGATGAAGCTACATGCTAAATTTGGTAGCTCTGGGCCATATGGTTTAGAACAAGAAGATATTTAAAATTTTCACTATATAAACCTATGTAAAACTTGCGACCCCCGGGGCAGGGCCAATATTGACCCCGGGGCTATCATTTAAAGAGTTTTTGTAGAGGTCCATTAGATGAAGGTACATGCCAAATTTGGTAACCCTAGGCCTACTGGTTTTGAACAAGAAATTGTTTTAAAGATTTCCAATATTTTTCAGTTTTGTTGCCATGGCAACCACACTTTTGATAGGAATCAAATTATTTGAGGAGTTTTTTTCTGAAGAGGGCCATGCCAGGATCATTTCGTTAAAATCCGATGGGTAGTTCCAGAGAAAAAGATGTTTGAAATAAAAGTTAACGCAAGCACGGACACACGCACGGACGCACGGACGGACGGACACACACACGCAGGCACGCACGACGGACACAAGGCCATAACATAAGCCCGCTGGCCTTCGGCCAGTGGAGCTAAAATGACATCCCGAGAATGACATTGGCAAATAAATGTTGGGATTGCTTTTTTAAAGGGATTCTCGTAATTTAACAGCAGACATCTCGCCAGATTTTGCTGCTAGGTCTTTGGGTAATATTTCTGTATAGCAGAATAAATTTTCTACTTGATTTTTATCTGCATTTGTACAAATTTACTTATTTTTACAAAGTACAGCGAAGGGTGAGTTGCTAATGGATACACACATACAGTTGAAGAATTATTAATAAGCCTGGCTCTTGCCAGGGCTGATATTAAAATACACACAGACCCTAGAATTTATAGTTCAAATGGAGAAGTGAGCTCTGTGACTTAGACTAGACAGGGAAATGAAAGTCGTCTGAAAATACATGTATTTGGTTGAATTGTAACACCTCACCAAGTGATAGCTTATATCTACGGAACCCCTTAAGCTGGCACAGCCAAATATGACATACAAACAGACCAGTAATTGCAGCGTTTCAACACTATCTGCAGTAGTGACATTGTAACACCTCACCAAGTGATAGCTTATATCTACGGAACCCCTTAAGCTGGCACAGCCAAATATGACATACAAACAGACCAGTAATTGCAGCGTTTCAACACTATCTGCAGTAGTGACCCTCTTACGTTTTTACCCGGGGCGCAAGGTTAGTCGGCCAAAAAAATTCCGTACTAAGCCTTTCAATTATTGAAAGAAATGCGGTTGCAAGTTGTTTACCATTAAATCATTTCATAATACCAGTATTATTAAACAAGAGGGCCATGATGACCCTGTATAGCTCCACTGGCTTAAACTTATCATGCACTTTATTGAGGGTCCCTATAAACTTAGAAACGGAACCGAAACGAAACGCAACGAAACGCAACGAAACGTTACGAAACGGAACGAAACGCAACGAAACGCAACGAAATGAAACGAAACGGAACTAACCCCAACGAAACGGAACGAAACGGAACCAGACCCAACGAAACGAAACGAAATAGAACGAAACAGAAAGAAATAGAACGAAATCTAGCAATATTCCACTTTTTTTTTTAATTTATCATATTTCTTTTGTATCATTCTTCTTGGATTATCCCATATTTTATGTGGAGAGCACATTGAAACAACTGAAATTTTGCGTCATCCCTTGTGTGATTTGCCGATTTGAAAAAAATCTAGTCAGAATCAGAATTAGTTAATCTAAACGACAATCCGTTACCAGGGCCTGTGTTTGGGAAAATTGCGCAAACTCCAACATATTTGATGCAAGACTTTGGACGGAAATGGGGTTATATCTTCTTTCTATTCTGTTCTTCTTTCATTTTGGTACCCAGCCCCTGTAGCTCAGTTGGTAACGTATAGGACTTGAGAATAGGGGGTCGCTGGTTCGATGCTCGGCTAATTTCTTTCCAAGGATTGTTGACAGTCATTGCGACAGGATTCATTCCACTGTCACAGTGACCATTTTTTCGACGATGTTTATGTGGGTAAGCAGCCAGTGGCTTCTAAAGAATATTGAGCGTATTACTGTCAAAAGAAACTCCAGCAAAGCATAAATAGCATAAATAGGTGCACCGGCCACTGCGATATATCTGAAATAACGTTGAACACGGCCTTAAACATCATCCAATTAATCAGTTTCATTTTGATATCACTCTCGCAGGTAGCCGTCATATTTCGCAAGAACACCATATTATGCCGTGAATACCCTAGAGGATTTCAGTCGATGCCCTTCAAGATGTGCCTAGCCCCGTAGCTCAGTCGGTTGCGTACAGGACTTGAGAACATGAGGTCGCTGGTTCGATCCCCGGCTCGGCCAATTTCTTTCCGAGGATTGAGGATAGTCACTGCGACAGGATTCTTTTCGTCTCTCACCGCTGACCACTGTTTCGACAATGGCCTTGTGGGAAAGCAGCCAGTGGCTTGGAAAGAAAATTGTGCAGAGTACTGGTAAAAGTAACTCCAGGAAAGCATGGATAGGTGCACTGGCCGCCGTGATATAACTGAAATAACGTTGAAAACGGCATTAAACACCATACAATCAATCAATCAACCAACCCTTCAGGATGCTTTCAGTCGACCCTTGCCAGTATATAGAGTCCCCACAGATTTTTCTTTTTCATTTGTACATTTTCCCCATAATGATAAATCAATGTAATGAACGTCTCGGCAGAACCTGTAAGATAAAGAGATGGATTCAGGCTTGAAAAGAGAAAATGGCTAGGGCTGTTCGTTAGAACCGCTTTAAAGGTGAATGGCTACACTGGCAGAGGGAGATAAATTCAGTCTAGAAGAAATCATCTTCAGTTTCAAAGGCATTACTTTGTTACAAATAAATGTACAGCATGTATACAAATGAATCCGAACATTCGCACAGGATATAACTGTAAGCAGTAGCTTATCTTTAAGCTATCTGAAAATGTTAACCCTTATCCTGCTAAATACTTGAAAATGAAACTTTCAAGCCTGTATTAAAAACCCAAATTTTGCTATAAATTTCAAAGGTATTTTAGGGGGAAAAGTATCCCCCTTATCGGACCGTGTAGATCAAGATCAGACTGCACGTTCTGTGCAGTCTGATCTTGATCTACACTGTCTGCAAAAGGTCCGTGAGTCGCGCTTAGCAGCCCAAGGGTTAAGTAGGTTGCAACACCGTTGTCTGGCGGGTTGGAAACCTTACCGCACGACATACAGCGGATAAGGATAATAATTATTATTCGCACGACAACATAAGGTTATTATTTTCTTTGAAAGACAAATATGACACTGTATTGATTATTATGAAAATATCGAGGAAAAGATTCACTCTTCTTATGCTAAATTGCTGTCTATGTGAAAATTATATGAGTTAAAGGCCCACTCGCGGCCAAAAACACAATGCTGGTGTTAATATACGTTTAAATTTAAATCATACCAAATCAAAAGTATGGAAAATATTGTGAGGATGACAATCTGTTATTGTATGGTAAGTCCAGTCGTTAGTCACTGGCAGAAAAATGAATTTTAAAATCAGGAAAAAAGTAAGCAAAAGATGGAGTAACTTGGGAACTTTTAACCTGGTTTTGAAACTGGCTTCTCTGCCGGCGACTAACACCTTGACCGACTGTACAATATCAGATTGCGCAATAATTTCCATACTTTTAAATGATACGATTTAAATCTAAATGTATTTCAATACCTGCTTTGTTTACATTTGGCAGCTACTGTTACTTTAAGAAAATCGGGAACTGACTGAACTAGAACCCAAACCCTTTTCCCCCCAACATCGAAGGAACTCACAATGTTCACGTTTTAAAAAATCATAATACATGTTATAATTAAGGATAAACACCGTTATCAAACGAAGGCCGCGAATGTCGCAGCTGCTCCGGGACCAACGATTTTTGTATGTACTAAACCAAAAAAGAAACTTTCGTACAGTATGTGCAAAATTTTCAAGGCTACCTTTGAGACGTGCATATATATATACGTTATTTATACACGTGTGGTAATATTTAAAAGCATTCATAGTTTGCAAAATTGGTCAGATAATTCCTAGCTAAAAGACCTGGTGGCTATTTAAGGCAAAGTTCGTTTCGGTGGATGTAAGGGATAGACATATCCAGTCCACGTATTGATCAGAAATACCGATGCCGAGACTTAAAGAAAATTTACCAGAAAGAGTCATAGGTATGCTGGAGGCTGGGCTACCTACTAAAGAGGTTGCAGTTCATGTTGGTGCATTCGCGCAAGCAGTCAGCAGCCACCTGCAGCGATTTGCGCAAACCTGAAGTACAAAAGACTTACACGTAGCGGCAGACGGCGCGTTACGACTCGAGCCTAAGACCAATATATCGTTAATCAGTACCTAGGAGACTGACGCGCCGCCATCGCAATTATAGAGAGCAATTGCCCTTGGGACACATAAACTGGACAAGACAGCGTTGACGGACAATTATTATTTTTTTCTGACGAGTCGAGATTTGTATTGTCTCGAGCTAATGGCCGTGTACCATTGTTCCGATGCAGGAATGAACGTTATGCTGACTGTTGCGTACTGCAACGCAATCGTTTTAGGGGCTGGGGTCAGTTATGGCGCGGGCGGTATTGCTTACGGGTATTGTGCCCCTCTCGTCGTTATTGGATGAAATTCAAATGCCCCCTGAAAATAAGGAAAATAATTTAGGCCCCCATATTGTCCCTCTGCTTTGACTGAGCAGCGACGTAATTGCTTCAGTGACAGTTGCCCTATAATTGAAGAACATTTTAATGATGATTTATTTCCCTAGCAAAGTGAACAATAATACAGATTCATTGCAATAACCTGATCTTCGTGCGTACAACTGCTATCAAATTTTAATATTTACCTATTTGCATTAATTGCAATCAAGAGGAAGATGATTTAAAAGAAAAAAACTAATTTAGGTTTTACTTTTGCTTCATTTTGTTCTATTTCGTTCTGTTTCGTTCTATTTCGTTTCGTTGGGTCTGGTCCCGTTTCGTTCTGTTTCGTTGGGGTTGGTTCCGTTTCGTTTCGTTCCGTTTCGTAACGTTTCGTTCCGTTTCTTAACGTTTCATTCCGTTTCGTTGCGTTTCGTTTCGGTTCCGTTTCTAAGTTTATAGGGACCCCTTTATTGACACTGATAGAGACATAAACCAAAAGAAGTCTGTATGGCAATAAAGTTTCACAGAGAAAATAGCCTAGCCCCATTCCCTGCCCCGAAGAAAGCCATATGTTTTTTTCAAAAATGCAAAGATGATGTCAGTAACTACAAGCAGGTCTTATCAAGTAGCATTCGTACCAAATATCAATGAACTCTATCAAAGAGTGCTTTGACAAGAGGATTTTCAAAACTTGAAAGCAGACAACATTTTTTTTTTTCAACGGCATGAATGGTTAAGTTCTTGAACATAAAACTGAGTGACAGAAACTTTACTTTATAATAAATATTCAAGCCATTTAAGCATAACTATTAACATCAAAATAAATCACTCTAAAAGAAATCTAACTTCTATCCAAAAAACTTGAATACCCAACACCAATCATGTACAAATATGTTTTGATAATCAAGGGAGGTAAATGGTAAAAAACTTCATACATCTCTCATATCAGGAGTTATTTTCCTTGATCAGTTTTTAGCTCACCTGAGCACAACGTGCTCAAGGTGAGCTTTTGTGGTTGTCCGATGTCCGGCGTCTGTCGTGCGTCGTCCGTCGTCAACATTTACCTTGTGGACACTCTAAGAGGCCACATTTCTTGCTCTATTGACCTGAAAATTGGCCAGAATGTTTGTCTTGATGAAATCTCGGCTGAGTTCGAATTTGGGTCACCTGGGGTCATAAACTAGGTCAATAGGTCAAATTAAAGAAATACCTTATGGACATTCTAGAGGCCACATTTCTGATTCAATTGACCTGAAATTTGGTCAGAATGTTTGTCTTCATGAAATCTCGGATAAGTTCGAATTTGGGTCATCTGGGGTCATAAACTAGGTAAATAGGTCAAATTAAAGAAATATGTTGAGGGCAATCTGGAGGCCACACTTCTTACTCAATTGACTTGAAAATTGGTCAGAATGTTTGTTATGATGAAATCTCGGATGAGTTTGAAATTGGGTTACCTAGGGTCATTAACTAGGTCACTAGGTCAAATTAAAGAAATACCTTGTGGGCACTCTAGAGGCCACATTTTCTGTTCAATTGACTTGAAAATTGGTCAGAATGTTTGTCTTCATTAAATCTCGGATGAATTTGAAATCAGGTCACCTGGGGTCGTAAACTAGGTCACTACGTCAAATTAGTCAGAAATGGTCAGAATGTTTGTTATGATGAAATCTCAGATAATTTTGAAATAGGGTTACTCAAATGACTTGAAAATTGTTCAGAATGTTTGTCTTGATGAAATCTCAGATGAGATCGAATTTGGGTCACCTAGGGTCATTAACTAGGTCACTAAGTCAAATTAAAGAAATACCTTGTGGGCACTCTAGAGGCCACATTTTCTGTTCAATTGACTTGAAAATTGGTCAGAATGTTTGTCTTCATTAAATCTCGGATGAGTTTGAAATCAGGTCATCTGGGGTCATAAACTAGGTCACGACGTCAAATGAAAGAAATACCTTGTAGACACTCTAGAGGCCACATTTCCTCCTTAATTGACCTGAAAATTTGTCAGAATGTTTGTCTTGATGTAATCTCGGATGAGTTCGAATTTGGGTCATCTGGGGTCATAAACTAGGTCAATAGGTCAATTTAAAGAAATACGTTGAGGGCAATCTAGAGGCCACATTTCTTACTCAAATGACTTGAAAATTGGTCAGAATGTTTGATATGATGCAATCTCGAATGAGTTTGAAGTTGAGTTACCTTGGGTCATTAACTAGGTCACTAGGTCAAATCAAAGAAATACATTGTGGACACTCTAGAGGCCACATTTCTTTACTCAATTGACCTGAAAATTGCTCAGAATGTTTGTCTTGATAAAATCTCAGATGAGTTCGAATTTGGGTCACCTGGGGTCATAAACTAGGTCACTAGGACAAATTAAAGAAATACCTTGTGGACACTCTAGAGACCACATTTCTTAATCAGTTGACCTGAAAATTGGTCAGAATGTTTGTCTTGATCAAATCTCAGATGAGATCGAATTTGGGTCACCTAGGGTCAAAAACTAGGTCACTAGGTCAAATTAAAGAAATACTTTGTGGGGACTCTAGAGGCAACATTTTCTGCTCAGTTGACTTGAAAATTAGTCAGAATGTTTGTCTTCATTAAATCTCGGATGAGTTTGAAATCAGGTCAACGGGGTTCATAAATTAGGTCACTAGGTCAAATCAAAGAAATACCTTGTGGACACTCTTGAGGCCACATTTTTTTTGACTCAATTGACCTGAAAATTGGTCAGAATCTTTGTCTTGATGAAATCTCGGATGAGTTCGAATTTGGGTCACCTGAGGCAATAACTAGGTCACTAAGTCAAATTAAAGAAATATGTTGAGGGCAATCTAGAGACCACATTTCTTACTCAATTGGCTTGAAAATTGGTCGGAATGTTTGTTATGATGAAATCTCGAATGAGTTTGAAATTGGGTAACCTGGGGTCATAAACTAGGTCACTAGGTCAATTCAAAGAAATACCTTGTAGACACTCTAAAGGCCACATTTCTTAATCAATGGACCTGAAAATTGGTCAGAATGTTTGTCTTGATGAAATCTCAAATGAGATCGAATTTGGGTCAACTGGGGTCATAAACTAGGTCACTAGGTCAAATTAAAGAAATACCTTGTGGACATTCTAGAGGCCACAATTTTTACTTAACTGACCTGAAAATTGGTCAGAATGTTTGTCCTGATGAAATTTCGGATGAGTTTGAATTTGGGTCACCTAGGGTCATAAACTAGGTCTCACTTACAAATATTCATTGTGGGCGCTCTAGAGGCTACAATTATTACTCAATTGATCTGAAAATTGGTCAGCATGTTTGTCTCGATAAAATCTTGGATGAGTTCAAAACTGGGTCACATAGGGTCATAAACTAGGTCACTAGGTCAAATTTAAAGAAATATCTTGTGGGCGCTCTAGCAGCCACAATTCTTGCTCAATTGACCTGAAAATTGGTCAGCGTGTTTGTCTTTGTGATGTCTCGGATGAGTTCAAAATTGGGTAACATAGGGTCACAAACAAGGTCACTGGGTCACATTGAAGAAATACCTTGTGGGCACTTTAGAGGCCACAATTCTGGCTAAATTGACCTGAAAATTGGTTTACATGTTTTACTTGATGATATCTCGGATCATTCAGAAATTGGGTCTCATAGGGTTATAAAGTAGGTCACTAGGTCAAATTCAAGAAATGTATTGTGGGCGTTCTAGAGGCCACAATTTTTGCTCAACTGACCTGAAAATTTGTCAGCATGTTTGACTTGATGATATCTTGAATGGGTTTGAAATTGGGTCATATAGGGTCATAATCTAGGTCACTAGGTAAAATTACAGAAATACCCTGTGGGCACTTTAGAGGCGGCAATTCTTGCCAAATTTACCTGAACCTTGGTTAACGAGTTTGTCTTGATATCTTGGATGAGTTAGAAATATGGTCACATAGGGTCATAAACTAGGTCACTAGGTCAAATTGAAGAAACACATTTTGGCCACTTCAGAGGCCACATTTTCAGCTCAATTGACCTGACCATTGGTCAGAATGTTTGTCTTAATAATATCCCAGATGAGTTTTAAATTGGGTCATTATGACCCTGGGGTGAAATTTCGCCTATTGACTCAGGTGAGCGATCCAGGGCCATCATGGCTCTTTTATTAAGCTTAAGTCATATTGACTTCATTTACTACACTATATAAGCCCACGTAAAACTTGTTATCCCAGGGCGGGACAAATTTTGGCTCCAGGGCTATGATTTCAAGAATTGGAAGAGGACTATTAGATGGAGCAAAATTCGGAAGCCTTCGGTCTAATGGTTTTGGACAAGAAGATTTTTAAAGATTTTCAATGTTTTTCAGTTTTGTTGCCATAGCAACCAGAGTTTTATCTGAATCAAATTCTTTGAAGAGATTCTAAGGAGGGCCACTGAAGAATCATTTCTGTGAGGTTTTATCAAAATTGGGTTGGTAGTTATAGAGAACAAGATGTTTGAAATAAAGGTTAACGCACGGACGGACGGACACATGCACGCACAGACGGATGCACGCACGACGTACACAAGGCCATGACATAAGCTCGCTGGCTTTCGGCCAGTGGAGCTTATGGTGAAAAATAGGAAATGGTGACTTTGTTGCAGTTTTCTTTCAAAGCATTCAACATAACTGGGGTCAGTGATGATGAGTATCTGTATGAATTAAAGGAGAAAGTATCAAAACAAGAAACCAGTCAAAGCGTATCACGGAACGTAAACACGTGGGGTCATCGACTGTCATAAATATGTTCCGGGTGGTGAAAAGCTAATATCTCATCTAGAATAGCGCAAAGAAAAAAGTGGCAACAGACAGAGCTTTTTATGAAAATGTTGCTTCAATTTTATGAATTTATGAATATTCTCATACTTTAAAGGCAGCATGATAAGGACTTTTGGTCCAGATTGTACCGATTAATATAATTTGGTTTGAAATAGCGACTGATCGTGAATCCACCACCATGCGTATCTTGGAGATAACACTGCCTACATCATAGGTTTAACCCTTCAACATGCACTTTCATTGAAGAAAAGTGATTGGAAATATTCACTCGTTTTTACAAACTGGAAGGTATTTCTGAATCAATTCAATTACAGTATAAAAATACTTATTGCAGATAGTGTGCGTAATATACGAGCACTTATTTCTGTTTTTCGTTAAATGTTATCGACGCAAAGAGTGTGACGTGAGGGGTAAAGACGCCACAACAGAAACCTTAAGCCTCCGTCACACCAAACTAGTTCTTAGAACGTCTTACCCCGTCCTAACAAAATCGTAAAACGGGTTGTGGTCGAGGGAGGACGTGTAATTTCGGCCTAATTATGCCTAAAGCCCCCGTTACACCGAACTAATTCTTAGAACGTCGTGCCCTGTCCTAAAAAATCGCAAAACGGGTTGCGGTCGGGGTAGAATATGTAATATTGTTCGGTTTGCAAGCGTCCTGCCAATTGAATGTCTACTGCACCACGTCGTTACACGTCCCTACAAGGATCAAAGTACGGCAGGTCCGTTTGTAGTACGTCCCTCTCGTTTTAAGTACGTTGTCACTCCGTCAAATTACAAGACGGGATGGAGAACAAAAAATTTTGAGCCGGCTCAAAGTTCTGGAGCACCTTTCCCGTCCTAGCCCGTCAATGAAGTTCGCAAACAGATTGTAAAAAGGTTGCTACTACGTCCACTCCGTTCGAACACAGTTTGAGTCGGTTTGGCAACTATTTTCGGAACGTAGTGAGAACGAGTTCGGTGTGACGGGGGGTATTACATAAATATCTGAAATCCCTTCTCAAGTCTGTTCACAAAGTGACCAGCATACACTATGTAACCATCTTTCTTGGACCTTAGGATATATTTCCCCCGTTAACAACACAACATCACTATTTTTCACCCTTATCAAACAATCACTTGTTTTAATGACTTCGATGATGGAGTGTGAAAACAATTATAGCAAGAACCAATGCTGGGTACCAACACTTGCTCTTTTTCTCACATAATTTTTTCATCCTTTCAAAGCGAATTGTGATCATATGAGCAATGTCCTTATTTGTCGTCTTCAGGTGCTTTTAAAGTAATCAAATGAGCCATGCTCTGTGAAAAGGGGCTTAATGCATCTGCGAAAAGTATCGACCCAGGACAGCCTGCGCAGTCCGCGCAGGCTGTCCTGGGCCGAAACTTTTCGCTATTGGTCAATTTTCTACGTGTCAAAGGAACATTCTACCTCATAATTCAGTCGGTTGTTAAAAAAGTGGCTATCATGGATCCATAATTATGTGATTGCTTGATTGGTATCAAGCATCACGGAGATGCATTAAGTCCCCTTTTCACAGAGCATGGCTCAAAGGTAAAATTTTGTCATGTGGTAGAGTAAAATAACGCATTTTCACAGAAGAAATCTTTTGTTTGTAATGGAGTTTAACGCCATTTTAACAGCTCAGGTCATATCATGGCGGTCAGTGACACACCCGTGTGTTTCCTGGCTTTCGCACACCAGGACTGACACAACTTTCTTTCCAAAGCCACTGACTACTTTCTCACATGCATCAGAGGTGAGATGCGTAAAATGGCCGGAAAGTTTGCCTCAACCGGGTATCGAACTCGCAACCACAAGGTCACGAGGTAGATACGCTAACCACTGAGCTCTCCTGGCGGGCGGAAAAGAAATCATTCACTCTTCACCACACAGTTACGAATTTTAACGACCCTGAGGAAGGAGCCTTTTCCTAAAGTGTTTTCTATCCAATCAAATACAGAAATCACCATTTATGCAATATTTGATTTGTCGTCTGCAAATGCCTTCAATTTGGTCCAGTCTAAAATGTTGTCGTTTGGTAAAGAGTTAAAAACTGCAACACGAATACACTTACATAATATTCTCTATGTCAGAATCAACGAACTGGAGAAAAGCGTTGGAGCATACAATTTCGTATAAAGTATCATAAGCCCTTAGAGTACTTAGCCTAACCTACCTTTACCTTTGAAGACAGCAAAGATCAAGATCTGTTCCCAGAGCATGCAGTTAGATCTTCGATCAGTATAGCAAGCTTTTATATGAGATATTCTGGTCAAGACACTGTGATATGGAGGCTGCTTTTCCAGCCAATTTCATTAATCAATTCAGCACGTTAAAAGTGAAATCCTACATGATCTTATCAGCAGCATGTGTATGTGTTACTTCACTTCCTTTTCAGCCGGCGTGTATTTCAGATGAAAGGCAAATAACAAGGTTTATTACAGTTGTCACATGTGCACCCTGTTTTTTTAGAATGACGCAAATAGAGGGCTTTAATACACTAGTCCCCACTGAACATACGTCCTACGCACTTTTGATGAATCAGATAAGATGTGAGCCTTGTATTGAAGGAGATAAGTAGGGATCTCCTTTCTCAGTCCTACTTTTCCCTAACTTTTTAAGGCTGTGTACCGAAGACTGGTGTCATTTGGCCAATTTATGTCAAGGAGGTAGCACTCTACAGAAAACAAGGCAAGTGACCCAGTAAAGGTGTTATGTTCCATCCGGACAATGCCCCTGTTTACAAGTCTGCCATTGCAACTGCTGCCATTAACAATTGTGGCTTTAAATTTATTGAGCATCCGCCTTATTCGCCTGACTCACTCCATAAGATTTTTTAATCTATTTCCAAAATAATGAAAAACGCCATTTCCGGTACCCATTTTCCGTAAGATGATTACGTTATAAATGCAGCGGGGGATTCTTTGAACGGTCATGAAAAGGACTTCTTTATAAGAGGCACTGAGGTTATAAAGATCGCTGGAAAAAGGGTATAGATACTTAAGGGTATTATGTTGGAAAAAAAAAAAAACGGAATATGTCCGCCATTAAGTCAAACCCTTATATATGGGGCTCACAACTTTAATCAGCCCTCCTAACCAATTTATGGCTTGAAAGCCAGGATACCCTACAGTACACGCAAGAAAGTCGTTCCTACAGACAATGTTAGTCAAGATCAGACTGTCTCTTTTGGAAGTGAATTTAACTGGTATCCACATTGCCTGTCAGTATAGGATATATATGGCAAAAAAACCCCATGAAACTGTGATTTTTTTTTATGTTTGGAAAAGTTAGTTTCTTTAATTTAGCTTTTTTAAGGGTTGAGTAATTATTTTGGTAGACATAGTTCTTGAAGTGGGGTGCGACGCATCCCAGCTCAGATTTACCATATGGGAAATTGAGCCTAAAAAGTCTGATTCTGGGGTACTTAACATTGCAAAATCATTACCTGGAAAAATAGTACTATTAAGAAAGCATTTTATTCACTTTGGCATCAAGGCATGACTAGATCGTTGACAATAGGGGAACTTACACGACTTTGACGATAAATCTGTAAAGAAATACACCATTATCATAACACAATTTAAAAAAAGATTGTTAGAATAGACTACCATGAGGCATCCGTAAATATACGCATCTTTGTATCAGTTCTACCAAATGGCGTCAAAACGCGGCAACAAGTTTCATGGAAAGCTTAGAAGCATCATGAGAACTCTTGTGGTAATTTCTTTAAATAAGATTGCTTTATTTGTCTGGATATTGCTTAATAATACTTTTCACATCGTTTCATTTTGACATTCTATTGAACCCCCCTCCCCTCACACACAAAGAAAGAGAAATTCGTTAGTTTGCTCTGAGATTTATAGGAGAGATACCTCTCAGCTTTTTAAATGTCTGCTTGCTTTTACTCAATTCTTTCTAGTAGCAATACATGCTTATTATTTGGCACAACAGTTATATTTCAATTTGAGTAGGATTAAACGCACCCACCTCACCAGTGCTTTCATCGCTTTGATTTACCTATGCTAATTTCAGACTATTTGCTAATCAATAACCTGGTTATTTCATGAACACTTTTTGACAAATTCGCAGCTTGTGAAACAAGCCTTTGATCATTTGCCATAAAACAGAAGTAAAAGAAAATGTTTTTTCTTTAAACGTATGAAAAACATTTTGCGAAACTTATCTAAGGCTTATAGCTTGGCTCATGATGTCCTTCTCAAAAGAACTATATTTCTTCAGCTCTCTTTAAAAATGATATTGAGTTTTAGGGCAATAGGGGGTCGTAAACACCACAGAACACACCCGGCTAGCACAAAATACCAGAGTAACGTAACACATGCTACCACAGATCCAATTATAGACCCCCTTACACACTGCCAAAGACCCAAAGAAATTATTTTTTTATATATAAGCTGAAAATAAATCACATTTATACACTTAAATTGTTACAAGTTGAGTATGAAATGAAATTAAACAGTCTAAACATTAATAGTGCAGAACCACTACAGTAGCCGCCAAAGAATCATGCGGACGACAGTATCAGCACTTTTTCTGCGGGGACTTTATTTCTGCTATTTCTATGGTCAGGGATGGCACCGCAGAATTAAAATATGCAAAATATCCAAATATAGAAATTGTTCTTGTCATTACTGCCGTTGTTGTTTCTTTTTATGTCCTGTATAAACTTGAGTCCATTATATCTGTATCATCCTTTTACCGTTACCTCATGGCATGTCTCTGTATACACAATGAAAATTTGAATATCGCTCACTATAATTTAGTTTCTTTACCATTCAAACCTATTTGAACGCTTTGAATTGAGATAAATTTGGACCTACGTATTAGTCTTAACATTATCGTTCTAATGTACACATATGCAGGATAAGAATTTTTAATTATTTTCGTAATTCGGATAAAGTACCGTCTAATGATGACGAATGACATAAGGAATTGCAAATAATGAATTTAGAAGAGTTTCTGATTCCCCAGAATCTGGATCTTCTACGAAAACAAAGAGAACGAAATACAATATGTATTCGCTCAAGGATATGGGGGACATTGGCAAATATTCCCTTGGGAACGGACCAGCCAAAACTGTGCAAAATTTTTTTTGACAGGGACAGACAAGCGTCATGGCATCCACTGACTCTCTCGTAACAGAATTAATTAAGACTTTTTTGGTTCCCTTTTAAAACTTATTTGCATCGTTGTGGGCTAATTAGGACTTGTATTTAACACTTTTACACATGGAACATTTGAAAGTATTGAAGATCTAAACAAAAAGGGATTGAGAACCGTTACTTTCACTAACCCTTGTACTGCTAAATAAGTGAAAAGGAATTTTCTCGCCAATTGTAAAAACCCAAATTTTCCTATTTCAACTTGGTGTTTTTAGAGGAAAAATATCTCATCCGATGGTGTAGATCCAAGATCAGTCTGCACGTTCTGTTCAGTCGATCTTGATCTATGCTGTCCGCAAAAGGTCAGTGAGTCGCGCTTAGCAGCCTAAAGGTTAATTGTGCTAGTTCTCAAAAGATGTTCAGTCGTAAGTCTGTGAACGAAATAGGGCACGGATTTCTTTGACCTAATTTAAAGATTAGAATCTTGTCACAATACTTCAGTGTGGTCACATGACATTTTCACAATACAACTGACTGTGTCACATGTCAGAAACTTTCCAGGCTTGAAATAAAATGTAAGAAAAAGATTTTAAAAATTGCATAGGTGAATCGGGTCGGAAAAGGTACGAAATTTTTCAGTTAAACCGCCTGTCCTTGAAAAGCATCGGTAATTTCCTGTTTACATGGAATTTCTTAAATAAACAGCAGTGAGACCATTGTTTACATTCAGATAGTCGGTTCACACAAATTGGTGATGTCATTCACTGCATAATTCTCAAGAAAACTCGGATATCTTTCTAGGCTCGAAAACAGGTAGTTCGACGATACATGTTTCTTCTCGGTATTCCCCAAATATTCTACTTTCGCTTTCATAGATTAGCCTTTAAAACACACACAGATACATGTAAGAGCGAATGTGATTGCTTTTTATCGTAAACAAACGATAACCTAGAATCTAATTAGCCTTATCTAATCACATTCTGATTAGCCCTATCTACATAAAGATCTATCACCTTCAAAAATCTCACAGTTGCAACATCAACTCAATCTCTTGAGAAATATTTGCTGACGTTAAATTCTCACTAATAAAGCGTACGCACTGACTTAGGCTACTTAATATTCATGAGCGGGCGTGATCGGTCCGGAAGAATATCCCGAATAGTATTACCTATCGTACAATGATTTTAAACTGTACTGTAATTGAACTAATAATAAAAAAAAAAAAAAAAAATGACAATAAAGGCAAATCCTAAAAACGAGCAGCACTTAACGTGTAAAGTTTGCTCCTTTCAAATATTATAGGGGAAAAAAACTAATGCTCGCAAATTAGACATAAGAAATCTGTAGGTAGCACTGTAGTCGCAGGGGGGTGGTACAGGTTATTTGATAGTGTAATGTAGTATTAGATACGTTTAAGTATCGAAAGATGTATGGAACGAATGTATATGTGTACGTATTAGCGTTTACAATAGTTGCTTCCATTGGTTATTCTGTGTGGTTCTTTACCACGTAAAATGTACGTTGCAGGCTGGAATAAAAGTACAAACATATTTTTGTCGTTGTTTGTTAATGTCGTGGAGTTAAGACAACGACACATGTAGAGAACAGGCCAAACTCGTTTTATCCATCACAGAATATCGAAATTTTCATCCGTCGATCATCGGACACCGTTACTACAAAATAGCACATTGGAGACTACCTCAATATCATAGTATAATCAAACCAATGGATTTCGGTGTTCTGTGATAGACCAATGGAGTTTCAGTGGCCTATGGGTAGAACATCGCTTCGCAAAGGGCAGGGATTCGAGTCCTGTTCAAGCTTCATGTCTCCCCTTGATACTCACGATAAAGCTGACTAACTTGGCAGCTGGTGTATATAGGCCGGAGTATCAGTTGTTTTCATGATCTCGAGATTATTGAATTTGTCACTGAAAGAGTGATATATTAGTTTATCACAGAAAACCAGCAGTGTATTAAACCAATGACTTATTTTCGATAATACGCTAGTGTATTATCGTTTTTAGGGTCCTGGTTCTGATCAGTTTTTAGTAATGAGTTTTTAGTAATTTTAGTAATGAGTTTCTCCAGCCTGCAGCCGAAGAAACCAGCAACAGCACGTGCCGGAATTCGTACTACTGCGCCATTTCGCGGAAAAATGACATCATTGTTGTTAAGACGTATACGCGTTGAAAGTATTTTTTTTTTATGTGTGTAATAAAAACCAAGAAATGCAGCGAAAGTTTTTTAAAGTCAAAAATATTTCGGAAATAGGTGGAATTACCCCTCTAGACACTTTCATTCTACTTTCGGTGTAAATGTCAAAGAGATATCTACTTGTGTATGTACACATCTGAAACCGAACTACACCTGTAAAAATGGACCCATGAGCGGTATAATTGACATGACC